>LR989851.1:8694728-13962228 GCA_905146925.1 Autographa gamma | reverse complement strand
ACCTACCTAACCTAACCTAACCTAACCTAACCTAACCTAACCTAACCTAACCTAACCTAACCTAACCTAACCTAACCTAACCTAACCTAACCTAACCTAACCTAACCTAACCTAACCTAACCTAACCTAACCTAACCTAACCTAACCTAACCTAACCTAACCTAACCTAACCTAACCTAACCTAACCTAACTTATCAAACCTAACTTTGTCAAACCTAACTTTATCAAACCTAACTTTGTCAAACCTAACTTTATCAAACCTAACTTTATCAAACCTAACTTTGCGAAACCTAACTTTGCCAAACCTAACATCGTCAAAGCTAACTTTGCGAAACCTAACTTTGCCAAACCTAACATCGTCAAAGCTAACTTTGCCAAACCTAACTTTAAAAAATCACCACTGTTGTGCAAGTAAGGTTTGGCAAAGTTAGGTTTGATAAAAAATTTGGAAAAAAAAACGAACCTTACCTAACTTTGCAAAACCTAACTTTGTCAAACCTAACTTTGTCAAACCTAACTTTGCGAAACCTAACTTTGTCAAACCCAACTTTGTCAAACCTAACTATGTCAAACAAAACATCATCAAACCTGACTTTGCATAACTTAACTATGTCAAAACTAACGTCGTCAAACCGAACTTTGCCAAACCTAATTTTTGTGCAAGCAACTTTTGGCGAAGTTAGGTTTGATAAAACATTTGGAAAAAAAACGAACCTTACCTAACTTTGCAAAACCTAACTTTGTCAAACATAACTTTGTCAAACCTAACTTTGCGAAACCTAACTTTGACAAACCTAACCTTGCGAAACCTAACTTTGCCAAACCTAACTTTATCAAACCTAACTTTGCGAAACCTAACTTTGCCAAACCTAACATCGTCAAAGCTAACTTTGCCAAACCTAACTTTAAAAAATTACCACTGTTGTGCAAGTAAGGTTTGGCAAAGTTAGGTTTGATAAAAAATTTGGAAAAAAAAACTAACCAAACATAACTTTGTCAAACCTAACTTTGCCAAACCTAACTTTGTCAAACCTAGCTTTGCGAAACCTAACTTTGCCAAACCTAACTTTGCGAAACCTAACTTTGCCAAACCTAACTTTATCAAACCTAACTTTGTCAAACCTAACTTTGTCAAACCTAACTTTGCGAAACCTAACTTTGCCAAACCTAACTTTGCGAAACCTAACTTTGCTAAACCTAACTTTTTCAAACCTAACTTTTGTGCAAGTAACGTTTGGCGAAGTTAGGTTTGATAAAACATTTGGAACAAAAAACGAACCTTACCTAACTTTGCAAAACCTAACTTTATCAAACCTAACTTTGTCAAACCTAACTTTATCAAACCTAACTTTGCGAAACCTAACTTTGCCAAACCTAACATCGTCAAAGCTAACTTTGCGAAACCTAACTTTGCCAAACCTAACATCGTCAAAGCTAACTTTGCCAAACCTAACTTTAAAAAATCACCACTGTTGTGCAAGTAAGGTTTGGCAAAGTTAGGTTTGATAAAAAATTTGGAAAAAAAACGAACCTTACCTAACTTTGCATAACCTAACTTTGTCAAACCTAACTTTGTCAAACCTAACTTTGCGAAACCTAACTTTGTCAAACCCAACTTTGTCAAACCTAACTATGTCAAACAAAACATCATCAAACCTGACTTTGCATAACCTAACTATGTCAAAACTAACGTCGTCAAACCGAACTTTGCCAAACCTAATTTTTGTGCAAGCAACTTTTGGCGAAGTTAGGTTTGATAAAACATTTGGAAAAAAAAACGAACCTTACCTAACTTTGCAAAACCTAACTTTGTCAAACATAACTTTGTCAAACCTAACTTTGCGAAACCTAACTTTGACAAACCTAACTTTGCGAAACCTAACTTTGCCAAACCTAACTTTATCAAACCTAACTTTGCGAAACCTAACTTTGCCAAACCTAACATCGTCAAAGCTAACTTTGCCAAACCTAACTTTAAAAAATTACCACTGCTGTGCAAGTAAGGTTTGGCAAAGTTAGGTTTGATAAAAAATTTGGAAAAAAAAACTAACCAAACATAACTTTGTCAAACCTAACTTTGCCAAACCTAACTTTGTCAAACCTAGCTTTGCGAAACCTAACTTTGCCAAACCTAACTTTGCGAAACCTAACTTTGCCAAACCTAACTTTATCAAACCTAACTTTGCGAAACCTAACTTTGCCAAACCTAACATCGTCAAAGCTAACTTTGCCAAACCTAACTTTAAAAAATTACCACTGCTGTGCAAGTAAGGTTTCGCAAAGTTAGGTTTGACAAAGTTAGGTTTGACAAAGTTAGGTTTGATAAAGTTAGGTTTGGCAAAGTTAGGTTTCGCAAAGTTAGGTTTGGCAAAGTTAGGTTTCGCAAAGCTAGGTTTGACAAAGTTAGGTTTGGCAAAGTTAGGTTTGACAAAGTTATGTTTGGTTAGTTTTTTTTTCCAAATTTTTTATCAAACCTAACTTTGCCAAACCTTACTTGCACAACAGTGGTAATTTTTTAAAGTTAGGTTTGGCAAAGTTAGCTTTGACGATGTTAGGTTTGGCAAAGTTAGGTTTCGCAAAGTTAGGTTTGATAAAGTTAGGTTTGGCAAAGTTAGGTTTCGCAAAGTTAGGTTTGTCAAAGTTAGGTTTCGCAAAGTTAGGTTTGACAAAGTTATGTTTGACAAAGTTAGGTTTTGCAAAGTTAGGTAAGGTTCGTTTTTTTTCCAAATGTTTTATCAAACCTAACTTCGCCAAAAGTTGCTTGCACAAAAATAAGGTTTGGCAAAGTTCGGTTTGACGACGTTAGTTTTGACATAGTTAGGTTATGCAAAGTCAGGTTTGATGATGTTTTGTTTGACATAGTTAGGTTTGACAAAGTTGGGTTTGACAAAGTTAGGTTTCGCAAAGTTAGGTTTGACAAAGTTAGGTTTGACAAAGTTAGGTTTTGCAAAGTTAGGTAAGGTTCGTTTTTTTTCCAAATTTTTTATCAAACCTAACTTTGCCAAACCTTACTTGCACAACAGTGGTGATTTTTTAAAGTTAGGTTTGGCAAAGTTAGCTTTGACGATGTTAGGTTTGGCAAAGTTAGGTTTCGCAAAGTTAGCTTTGACGATGTTAGGTTTGGCAAAGTTAGGTTTCGCAAAGTTAGGTTTGATAAAGTTAGGTTTGATAAAGTTAGGTTTGACAAAGTTAGGTTTGATAAAGTTAGGTTTGACAAAGTTAGGTTTGATAAAGTTAGGTTTTGCAAAGTTAGGTAAGGTTCGTTTTTTGTTCCAAATGTTTTATCAAACCTAACTTCGCCAAACGTTACTTGCACAAAAGTTAGGTTTGAAAAAGTTAGGTTTGGCAAAGTTAGGTTTCGCAAAGTTAGGTTTGGCAAAGTTAGGTTTCGCAAAGTTAGGTTTGACAAAGTTAGGTTTGACAAAGTTAGGTTTGATAAAGTTAGGTTTGGCAAAGTTAGGTTTCGCAAAGTTAGGTTTGGCAAAGTTAGGTTTCGCAAAGCTTGGTTTGACAAAGTTAGGTTTGGCAAAGTTAGGTTTGACAAAGTTATGTTTGGTTAGTTTTTTTTTCCAAATTTTTTATCAAACCTAACTTTGCCAAACCTTACTTGCACAACAGTGGTAATTTTTTAAAGTTAGGTTTGGCAAAGTTAGCTTTGACGATGTTAGGTTTGGCAAAGTTAGGTTTCGCAAAGTTAGGTTTGATAAAGTTAGGTTTGGCAAAGTTAGGTTTCGCAAAGTTAGGTTTGTCAAAGTTAGGTTTCGCAAAGTTAGGTTTGACAAAGTTATGTTTGACAAAGTTAGGTTTTGCAAAGTTAGGTAAGGTTCGTTTTTTTTCCAAATGTTTTATCAAACCTAACTTCGCCAAAAGTTGCTTGCACAAAAATTAGGTTTGGCAAAGTTCGGTTTGACGACGTTAGTTTTGACATAGTTAGGTTATGCAAAGTCAGGTTTGATGATGTTTTGTTTGACATAGTTAGGTTTGACAAAGTTGGGTTTGACAAAGTTAGGTTTCGCAAAGTTAGGTTTGACAAAGTTAGGTTTGACAAAGTTAGGTTTTGCAAAGTTAGGTAAGGTTCGTTTTTTTTCCAAATTTTTTATCAAACCTAACTTTGCCAAACCTTACTTGCACAACAGTGGTGATTTTTTAAAGTTAGGTTTGGCAAAGTTAGCTTTGACGATGTTAGGTTTGGCAAAGTTAGGTTTCGCAAAGTTAGCTTTGACGATGTTAGGTTTGGCAAAGTTAGGTTTCGCAAAGTTAGGTTTGATAAAGTTAGGTTTGATAAAGTTAGGTTTGACAAAGTTAGGTTTGATAAAGTTAGGTTTGTCAAAGTTAGGTTTCGCAAAGCTAGGTTTGACAAAGTTAGGTTTGGCAAAGTTAGGTTTGACAAAGTTATGTTTGGTTAGTTTTTTTTTCCAAATTTTTTATCAAACCTAACTTTGCCAAACCTTACTTGCACAACAGTGGTAATTTTTTAAAGTTAGGTTTGGCAAAGTTAGCTTTGACGATGTTAGGTTTGGCAAAGTTAGGTTTCGCAAAGTTAGGTTTGATAAAGTTAGGTTTGGCAAAGTTAGGTTTCGCAAAGTTAGGTTTGTCAAAGTTAGGTTTCGCAAAGTTAGGTTTGACAAAGTTATGTTTGACAAAGTTAGGTTTTGCAAAGTTAGGTAAGGTTCGTTTTTTTTCCAAATGTTTTATCAAACCTAACTTCGCCAAAAGTTGCTTGCACAAAAATTAGGTTTGGCAAAGTTCGGTTTGACGACGTTAGTTTTGACATAGTTAGGTTATGCAAAGTCAGGTTTGATGATGTTTTGTTTGACATAGTTAGGTTTGACAAAGTTGGGTTTGACAAAGTTAGGTTTCGCAAAGTTAGGTTTGACAAAGTTAGGTTTGACAAAGTTAGGTTTTGCAAAGTTAGGTAAGGTTCGTTTTTTTTCCAAATTTTTTATCAAACCTAACTTTGCCAAACCTTACTTGCACAACAGTGGTGATTTTTTAAAGTTAGGTTTGGCAAAGTTAGCTTTGACGATGTTAGGTTTGGCAAAGTTAGGTTTCGCAAAGTTAGCTTTGACGATGTTAGGTTTGGCAAAGTTAGGTTTCGCAAAGTTAGGTTTGATAAAGTTAGGTTTGATAAAGTTAGGTTTGACAAAGTTAGGTTTGATAAAGTTAGGTTTGACAAAGTTAGGTTTGATAAAGTTAGGTTTTGCAAAGTTAGGTAAGGTTCGTTTTTTGTTCCAAATGTTTTATCAAACCTAACTTCGCCAAACGTTACTTGCACAAAAGGTAGGTTTGAAAAAGTTAGGTTTGGCAAAGTTAGGTTTCGCAAAGTTAGGTTTGGCAAAGTTAGATTTCGCAAAGTTAGGTTTGACAAAGTTAGGTTTGACAAAGTTAGGTTTGATAAAGTTAGGTTTGGCAAAGTTAGGTTTCGCAAAGTTAGGTTTGGCAAAGTTAGGTTTCGCAAAGCTAGGTTTGACAAAGTTAGGTTTGGCAAAGTTAGGTTTGACAAAGTTATGTTTGGTTAGTTTTTTTTTCCAAATTTTTTATCAAACCTAACTTTGCCAAACCTTACTTGCACAACAGTGGTAATTTTTTAAAGTTAGGTTTGGCAAAGTTAGCTTTGACGATGTTAGGTTTGGCAAAGTTAGGTTTCGCAAAGTTAGGTTTGATAAAGTTAGGTTTGGCAAAGTTAGGTTTCGCAAAGTTAGGTTTGTCAAAGTTAGGTTTCGCAAAGTTAGGTTTGACAAAGTTATGTTTGACAAAGTTAGGTTTTGCAAAGTTAGGTAAGGTTCGTTTTTTTTCCAAATGTTTTATCAAACCTAACTTCGCCAAAAGTTGCTTGCACAAAAATTAGGTTTGGCAAAGTTCGGTTTGACGACGTTAGTTTTGACATAGTTAGGTTATGCAAAGTCAGGTTTGATGATGTTTTGTTTGACATAGTTAGGTTTGACAAAGTTGGGTTTGACAAAGTTAGGTTTGTAAGTTATAATATCCCATTGTTGTCATCAATTACTTATAGATCGGGATGTTTGTTTATTTATTTATTAAATCGTAATAATGGTATCACACTTGGTTATCTTCATACATTTTTTTTATAGAAAAACCCTTTCATCAAGTTTTCTCAGTATTTCTGATGTATGGGTCATAATATTTTTGCTCATTCGGGTAGTAATTGACAAGACAAAGCCAACGGTACCACTTACGCCGTGATCGGACAACTAAAAGTCCGGGAAATATCGCAAAAAAAACCCCTCCCACCCACCCGTTTGCTCCTGGCCATATCAATTCCGTAGGATTTTTTAGGAAGATTCTACAACCGATAATCTTAAGATTGCAATATCTCTAGAACTAAGAGGTCTAGAGTGTTACAGTTTGCAGTGTTGGAGAGGACTTAAAATGTTCTTTGTTTTGACGTTCATAAAATCTGTTTATTCTCCGAAAAAGGTCGCTTATTTAAAAAAAATGCAACGTTTCTAAACAAAATTGACCATAAAACATATTTGTATCATATAAATTCGTTTGTTTTTGGTATCATTTAATACCTAGAGCCTACACACGCAGGATTAATTTATCATATAGTTTATTGATTTATGTTAAATATTTTTTGTGGTCATTTTATCTAATAATACTACTTTATTTTAATTATTATGAGCTATTTCTCCATAAAATTAACTTTAGGACAACTATTGCTTACTGAATAATCTATATCCTGTGTAGCATTAGCTCATGACGATACAAAAAAATAACTATCAACACTTTAAAATAATTTGGAAGGACATCTTTAAACTTTTAAATTAACTACTTTAAAAAAAAAAATACCTTATTTCTCTTGTAAATTACATTTGGTATTTATTTATTTGTTTTTTTATTTTACCCATTGATAACCGAAATTAGATAGATCGACTAATACGTCGCGTCATTATTACCGGAAAAACTGTCAAAACTAGGGAGCATTGTATAATGGCGGCGCGTGTGATTCTCGTTGTAGTAGTCTCTTGCATTATATTAAAAATAATCATTCCTTTATTATTTATTGTACGTTAAATCCGTGTTAATGACAATATATTGTAAAGTTTAAAGCATCAATGGTTTTCCTTTTAACACTATACATATCAAACAAGTAAGGGTGCGAAGCTTGGACCGTTTGATAGTTTATGTTTTTATTATAGTTAAAGCACATACCTAGTTGTGCAATTATTTATTGTTGAAATAACTATGTATTAAATGTTCTATTCAGAGAGATTATGTAGAAGCCCGCGGTTCTGCCCGCGTGGATGTCGGATACAACTCACAGACATCGATTCTAACATCGACGAAGCAGTCATTATCTGTAACAGCGAATGTTAAGAGGATAGGGGAGCAGAGAAACTTTAGAAAAATTGGTTTTTGAAGAAAGTATAGCTGTCGCTCTGCCGCACTTTTGTGAATGGGTGCGTAAGTTGACGTGTGCGCTAGCGCAAAGCGCGCTCGCTTAGTGTAATTGTCAAATTACCTAATTACTCACCAAAACCATTTTCTCATATCTCACATAAATTGGCATTATTTATGTATAAACAAGGGGTAACCATGGCAGTACAATATATCCATATAATAAACTTTTTTTAAACAGGCGTCCTTAAATAGTCGTATCGTTTTATCGAGAAGTCTTTTTAAAGGGGCGTCGTATTATAGAGGTGTCGTTTTAAAGAGGCATCGTTTTAATAGAGGCGTCGATTTATAGAGGTGCCGTTTTATAGAGGCAACGTTTAATAGAGACGTCGTTTTGATAGCGGCGTCGTTTTAAAAGAGGCATTGTTTTTATAGAGGCGTCGTTTTAAAGAGGCGTCGTTTTATAGATGCATCGTTTAAAGAAGGCGTCGTTTTATAGAGGCGTCGTTTTATAAAGGCTTCGTTTTATGCAGGCGTCGTTTTAAAGAGGCATCGTTTTAATAGAGGCTTCGTTTTAATAGAGGCGTCGTTTTAATAGAAGCGTCGTTTTTACAGAGGCGTCGTTTTCCAGAGTCGTCGTTTTATACAGGCGTCGTTTTAAAGAGGCATCGTTTTAATATAGGCGTCGATTTATAGAGGTGTCGTTTTATAGTGGCATCGTTTAATAGAGACGTCGCTTTGATAGCGGCGTCGTTTTAAAAGAGGCATTGTTTTTATAGAGGTGTCGTTTTAAAGAGGCGTCGTTTTATAGATGCATCGTTTAAAGAAGGCGTCGTTTTATAGAGGCGTCGTGTTATATAGGCTTCGTTTTGTGCAGGCGTCGTTTTAAAGAGGCGTCGTTTTAATAGAGGCTTCGTTTTAATAGAGGCGTCGTTTTAATAGAAGCGTCGTTATTACAGAGGCGTCGTTTTCCAGAGGCGTCGTTTTCCAGAGGCGTCGTTATGAAAGAGGCGTCGTTTTAAAGTGGCGTCGATTTATAAAGGCGTCGTTTTATACAGGCGTCGTTTTATACAGGAGTCGTTTTTATAGAGGCGTCGTTTTATAAAGACATCGTTTTATAGAGGCGTCGTTTTTATGAAGGCGTCGTTTTACACAGGCGTCGTTTGATAGAGACGTTGTTTTCATATAGCCGTCGTTTTAAAAGAGGCACCATTTTATAAAGACGTCGTTTTATAAAGGCGTCGTTTTATAGAGGCGTCGTTTTTATAGAGGCGTCGAATATAGAGGTGCCGTTTTATAGAGGCATCGTTTAATAGAGACGTCGTTTTGATAGCAGCGTCGTTTTAAAAGAGGCATTGTTTTTATAGAGGCGTCGTTTTAAAGAGGCGTCGTTTTATAGATGCATCGTTTAAAGAAAGCGTCGTTTTATAGAGGCGTCGTTTTATAAAGGCTTCGTTTTATGCAGGCGTCGTTTTAAAGAGGCATCGTTTTAATAGAGGCTTCGTTTTAATAGAGGCGTCGTTTTAATAGAGGCGTCGTTTTTACAGAGGCGTCGTTTTCCAGAGGCGTCGTTAAGAAAGAGGCGTCGTTTTAAAGAGGCGTCGTTTTATACAGGCGTCGTTTAATACAGGAGTCGTTTTTATAGAGGCGTCGTTTTATAAAGACATCGTTTTATAGAGGCGTCGCTTTTATGAAGGCGTCGTTTTACACAGGCGTCGTTTGATAGAGACGTTGTTTTCATGTAGCCGTCGTTTTAAAAGAGGCATCATTTTATAAAGGCATCGTTTTATAGAGGCGTCGTTTTTATGAAGGCGTCGTTTTACACAGGCGTCGTTTGATAGAGACGTTGTTTTCATATAGCCGTCGTTTTAAAAGAGGCACCATTTTATAAAGACGTCGATTTATAAAGGCGTCGTTTTATAGAGGCGTCGTTTTTATAGAGGCGTCGAATATAGAGGTGCCGTTTTATAGAGGCATCGTTTAATAGAGACGTCGTTTTGATAGCAGCGTCGTTTTAAAAGAGGCATTGTTTTTATAGAGGCGTCGTTTTATAGAGGCGTCGTTTTATAGATGCATCGTTTAAAGAAGGCGTCGTTTTATAGAGGCGTCGTTTTATAAAGGCTTCGTTTTATGCAGTCGTCGTTTTAAAGAGGCATCGTTTTAATAGAGGCTTCGTTTTATAGATGCATCGTTTAAAGAAGGCGTCGCTTTTATGAAGGCGTCGTTTTACACAGGCGTCGTTTGATAGAGACGTTGTTTTCATGTAGCCGTCGTTTTAAAAGAGGCATCATTTTATAAAGGCATCGTTTCTAAAGGTGTTGTTTTATAGAGGCGTCGTTTTTATAGAGGCGTCGATTTATAAAGGTGCCGTTTTATAGAGGCAACGTTTAATAGAGACGTCGTTTTGATAGCGGCGTCGTTTTAAAAGAGGCATTGTTTTTATAGAGGCGTCGTTTTAAAGAGGCGTCGTTTTATAGATGCATCGTTTAAAGAAGGCGTCGTTTTATAGAGGCGTCGTTTTATAAAGGCGTCGATTTATAAAGGTGCCGTTTTATAGAGGCAACGTTTAATAGAGACGTCGTTTTGATAGCGGCGTCGTTTTAAAAGAGGCATTGTTTTTATAGAGGCGTCGTTTTAAAGAGGCGTCGTTTTATAGATGCATCGTTTAAAGAAGGCGTCGTTTTATAGAGGCGTCGTTTTATAAAGGCTTCGTTTTATGCAGGCGTCGTTTTAAAGAGGCATCGTTTTAATAGAGGCTTCGTTTTTACAGAGGCGTCGTTTTCCACAGGCGTCGTTATGAAAGAGGCGTCGTTTTGAAGTGGCGTCGATTTATAAAGGCGTCGTTTTATACAGGCGTCGTTTTATACAGGAGTCGTTTTTATAGAGGCTTCGTTTTAGAAAGATATCGTTTTATAGAGGCGTCGCTTTTATGAAGACGTCGTTTTACACAGGCGTCGTTTGATAAAGACGTTGTTTTGATATAGCCGTCGTTTAAAAAGAGGCATCATTTCATAAAGGCGTCGTTTTATAAAGGCGTCGTTTCATAGAGGCGTCGTTTTTATAGCGTCGTTGTTACATAGAATCGTCCATTTGGTAGCGGCGTCATTTTAAAAGAGGCATCGTATTGATAGAGGCGTAATTTTTAATAGAGGCGTCGTTTTTACAGAGGCGTCAATTTATAGAGGCGTCGTTTTATAGAGGAGTCGATTTATAAAGGCGTCGTTTTATAGAGGCGTCGATTTATAAAGGCGTCGTTTTATAGAGGCGTCGATTTTACAGAGGCGTCGTTTTATAGAGGCGTCGTTTTATAAAGGCGTCGTTTTATTAAGGAGTCGTTTTATACAGGCGTCGTTTTACAGAGGCGTCGTTAATAAAGTGGCGTCGTTTTACAGAGGTGTAATTTGAAACTGGCGTCGTTTTATAGATGCATCGTTTTATAAAGGCTTCGATTTGTAAAGGCATCGTTTCATAGAAACGTCGTTTTATAGAGGAATCCTTTTCAAAGAAGTTTCGTTTTACAGAGGTGTCGTTTTAATAATGCGTCGTTTTATAGAGGCGTCGTTCTATACAGGCGTCGTTTCATGGAGGCGTCGTTTTAAATATAAATCATTTTATAAAGGCGTCGTTTTATGCAGGCGTCGTTTTTTAAGAGGCGTCGTTTTAATAGAGGCGTCGTTTTATAGAGGCGTCGTTATGAAAGAGGCGTCGTTTTAAAGTGGCGTCGTTTTATAAAGGTGTCGTTTTATAGAGGCGTCGTTACATAGGGACGTCCATTTGATAGCGGCATCGTTTTTATAGAACCGTCGTTTTTATAGAGGAATTCTTTTCAAAGAGGTTTCGTTTTACAAAGGCGTCGTTTTATAGAGGCGTCGTTCTTTACAGGCGTCGTTTTATAGAGGCGTCGTTTTATACAGGCGTCGTTTCATGGAGGCGTCGTTTTAAAGATGAATCATTTTATAAAGGTGTCAATTTATAAAGGCGTCGTTTTTTAAGAGGCGTCGTTTTAATAGAGGCGTCGTTTTATAGATGCGTCGTTATGAAAGAGGCGTCGTTTTAAAGTGGCGTCGTTTTATAGATGCATCGTATAAGAAGGCGTCGTTTTATAGAGGCGTCGTTTTATAAAGGCGTCGTTTTATAGAGGCGTCGTTTCAAAGAGGCGTCGCTTTATAGATGAATCATTTTATAAAGGCGTCAATTTAAAAAGGCGTCGTTTTATACAGGCGTCGTTTTATGCAGGCGTCGTTTTAAAGAGGCGTCGTTTTAATAGAGGCGTCGTTTTCATAGAGGTGTCGTTTTTACAGATGCGTCGTTTTATAGAGGCATCGTTATGAAAGAGACGTCGTTATGAAACAAGCGTCGTTTTAATAGAGGCGTTGTTTTAATAGAGGCGTCGTTTTATAAATATCTCGTATAAGAAGGCGTCGTTTTATAGATGCATCGTTTTATAAAGGCTTCGATTTATAAAAGCGTCGTTTTATAGAGGCGTCGTTTAATAGACTTGTCGTTTTGATAGCGGCGTTGTTCTATACAGGCGTCATTTTATAGATGCAAGATGAATCATTTTATAAAGGCGTCGATTTGTAAAGTCGTCGTTTTATACAGGCGTCGTTTTATACAGGCGTTGTTTTATACAGGCGTCGTTTCATAGAGGTGTCGTTTTATAGATGAATCATTTTATAAAGGCGTCAATTTATAAAGGCGTCGTTTTATACAGGCGGTGTTCAATAGAGGCGTCGTTTTAAAGAGGCGTCATTTTAATAGAGGCGTCGTTTTTTACAGGAGTCGTTTCATAAAGGTGTCGTTTTATACAGGCGTCGTTTTATAAAGGCGTCGTTTTATAAAAGCGTCGTTTTATAGCGGCGTCGTTTTACACAGGCGTCGTTTTACACAGGCGTCGTTTTATACAGGCGTCTTTTTATAAAGGCGTTGTTTTATAAAGGCGTCGTTTTATAGCGGCGTCGTTTTACACAGGCGTCGTTTTACACAGGCGTCGTTTTATACAGGCGTCGTTTTCATAGCTTTGTCGTTTTACACAGGCGTCGTTTTTAAAGTGCCGTCGTTTTATAGAAACGTCGTTGAACAGAGGCGTCGTTTTTATAGAGGCGTCAAGTTTATCATTTGACGAAAATGTGAGCGTAAAATAATACATTTTATCTCTCTTTTAGAATCCTACGAAAGTTTATAAATTTCCTAGGAAATTTATAAACTTACGGTTCTTGTTATTTTCCGGTGACATATACGCCACGACAACTAATATTTTTAACAAAAATAATCGATCGTTTTGTAACGTATATGACGGTAATTGACATACATATTTATTATGAAGATTACAACTTTTTGAACATTTTGCATCGCTATATTTCCGAAATGGTGATTCTTAGGAAAACACAACAATTTTTAGCTGGGTACGAATTAATGTAGCCTTGAATGTCTGCTCTTAGTGTGGTCTTAGTCTAATTCCGGCTTTAGCTGTTTAGTAATGTTTTACTTACAGTGCGCTTGTTATCTATAATGCGTCCACATCTGACGAACGATTTTTTTTGGTAGAGATCTTTGCAGTTAGCCTGAGCGCAGGCTTTGACTGCCTCACCGGACTTTTGGCGACCTTAAGGCCTCCAGCCAGCGCAATAGGAAAAAACTAACTACGTCAGCAACGTCCACTAAGGGCACCCCCTGCGGGGTTCGGACCTCGACTTAGTGCGTTGCTAACAATCTTAATACAGCAAAACAACAAGGGATGGCTGGATCTATTTTTTTATTTTTTAGGGACATATTTTTATTCCTAGTTTGGCCGGCTCGGGCCAGCTTCTTCTAGGGACGGGGGGATAACATTTACGTTACTATTATTTATAATACGCGACGGGCCTCGCCGGCGAGGACGTAATATACGGCGGTTGTGTTTTGTATTGCTACTGCTAGCTAAATCGAATGCTTCTTGGAGAAGCGTTGTTTTATCGTCGGGGTAGGAGAGAGTATGACTGGGGCGTTTAATCTTAGATGTAATATCTAAGGTACGTATCGCGCGGCCGCTACGATCAGCGGGTTACGGTGGGTATCGGAAGAGTCGAAAAATCGGATCGCGGCGCGTTTCATGAACTGCTTGATTGTTGGCAGCTTTAAGTCACAGTGCAACTGCAAGTTACGGACGTAACCTGGAGCGCCTGTGGCTCTACGCATGAAACGGTTTTGGAGAGTTTGCATTCGTTTGAAATCAAATCAATTCTCTTCTTACAAGTAAGAGAGAGTTTACTGCGCTTGCTCAACATACAATTAAGTCGGCCGAGTGCGAAGGCGGCTCGCGCGCGTGCCGCTTTAATATGAGCTATGAAGGTAAGCTTCCGATCAAGGATTACACCCAGGTATTTGGCTTGCTGCTCCCAAGGGATAGACTTGCCGAACAGTGTTATAGGAGGAGGATCTGACGCACGAGCACAACACGAGCAGCTCGCGAACTGTTCGTGTAGTGTACGTTCGTCAGATGTGGACGCACCCTAAGAGTGACTTATTTTGATCAGGTTTTATTAGAATAGCGTTCGAGCTGTGATCGATTAGTGATCGAGTTGGTGTCGAGTTGTGGTTTAGTTCCTAGGTCAGGGAGTAGTAGGTTTGGTTAGGAGGAATGAATTTAAATAAAATAACCATTGAAGACATAGAAATATTTACTTAGATAGGTAAGTACTCGAAAAATTTCAAAAATACACTAATCACCCGTGTTGAATCACAATACGAACCCTAAGAGCTATCGTACAAAAACAAATATTGACAGGCGAAACCGACGAGCAAGTCACCGAGTCTCCCGCGAACTGTGCGCGAGGTGACAGCGGCGGCGACGACGGCCGAAATAGATTTGTCTACGAAAATTATTGTCGATCTAGCGACGCCGGCGGCGGCACCCACCGACACAGCGTCGGCTAGAGCGGGTGGCGCGGCGTGTCCTCGGACAGCGCGGCCAGCGGCTCGGGCCGCGTGCGGTAGCGCGGAGCCGGCGCGCGCACCGCCCCGCCCGCCAGCAGCGCCAGCGGCTCGGGCGGGGACGCCGGCGCAGACGCGGGGCCCGCGCCCGCCGCTGCCGCCGCCAGCGTCTCGCCGCGCTCCAGCGACCACTGACGCCGCAGAGGACGCCGCCCGTTGCCCAAACACCTGCAGTAAGTCACAGATACCTATTTAGATTGTCCAGTAGTCTTTGTTTAATAGTTTAAATAATTGTTGTTCTACAGGTTTTAAAATATTTGAAGTTTATACGGAAAAGCTACCTGTATCGCGAGTACTGCGCGCTGTGGTCGCCGACCGGGACGGCGTGCAAGGCAGCGAGCGGGGTGTGGAGCGCGGCGGGCTCGCTCGGGCCCTCGAGCGGCGCGGAGCTGTCGGCGCGCGGCGCGGGGCTGGCGCTGCCGGGCGGCGGCGGCGGCGGCGTCGAGCTGGGCGCCGAGGATGTCTCGCTTTCGTTTTCGGCGTCCGTTTCAAATAACACTTCCTCCGACCTGGTGAACCGGTAAGTCTTTCTTTTTCAAAGAAGCACAAAATAATATAAAGTCGGCAAAATGCGAAGTGATCGAGAACCCTTATCATAACCCTAATCTATATCACAAGATTTTATTAACATATCACTACATAGTATAAAATAAAGTCGCTTCCCGCTGTCTGTCCCTATGTATGCTTAAATCTTTAAAACTACGCAACGGATTTAGATGCGGTTTTTTTTAATAGATAGAGTGATTCAAGAGGAAGGTTTATATGTATAATACATGCATAATAAAGTAGAGAAACACGGATAATCTTAGAGATTTCTAATGTAAGGTCGTAAATGAACACTTTTTTTGCGCTTTCATTGCGAACGCTGGCTGAACCCTACGAGATAGATCAAAATAATGTACTACAGTATTGTGCACCTTAAAAAGATCTACAAAAAAGTCCGCGATGGCATATGTCTATCTCTTGAGGATAACCCACAATAACCATTTTTATCGTTTATTTATTACTTATTTAAGAAAAAGCGATTTTAAGCAATACAGTATTAATCCTTATCCAATTAAGTACCTTTAATAAATTGTACATACAATATAGATCAATATTGTCCTTTACAGCATATAATTTAAATGAATATTTTCGAAGATATTACAAATACAAAATGTAAGGACATAGCGGTTGCGGCGGTACCGGCCGGAGGGGCGCGCGGGGGCCGGGGGGCGCGTGCCTCTATACCAAATAGTGCGTCCAAGGCTGTACTTCGCCCTACAGAACTTTATGATTATGTAGTTAGCTATATTTGGTATCAGCGTTGCACCCGAGCAAAGCCGGGGCGGGCTGCTAGTTTTTTAATAATACTTCGCTGGTTTTTAAATCAAAATGAAAAATACTGAATCATAATAGGTCCTTGAGGTAAGCTGACAATAAGTAATACGTTTTCTAAAGCTAAAACGGGTTCAATTTACTGACTGTAGCGGCGGTGGCGTGGGCAGCGGCTTGTCGAAGCCTTCTTTGCCGAGCAGCCAATACGTGTGCATCACGCCCTTGCCCTTGATCTGCGTGAGGCCGCGCGATCGCAGGCGGTAGCCGCCGGCGGCCGCCAGGCGCTCGGCCGTGGCCGCCGACACCTGGATGCGCCACGCCGCACCCGTGGACTCCATGCGCGAGGCCGTGTTCACGGTGTCGCCGAACAGGCAGTAGCGCGGCATGGTGAGCCCCACCACGGCGGCGCAGCATGGCCCCGTGTGCAGCCCGATGCGCAGGTGCAGCGGCGTGTCTGGCAGGTGGCGCAGCCGGAAGCGGCCCGCCAGGTGCAGCAGGTGCAGCGCCATGGTGGCCACGCTCTCCGCATGGTCGCGCGTGCGCACCGGCAGCCCGCCCACCACCATGTACGCGTCGCCGATGGTCTCCACCTGGCACAAGCCGCGGGAGGTGTTAGGCAGGGCAGCAGAGCCGGTGCAGGCTCTGGCACGGAGCGGTACCTTGTATACGCGGTACTGCTCAATGGCGGCATCAAAGGTGGTGTACAGGTCGTTGAGCAGGTCCACCACCTGCACGGGTGTGGAGCGCGCCGCCAGCGCCGTGAAGCCTACGATGTCGCTGAAGTAGATGGACACCTCCTCAAACTCCTCCGGCTCCACGCGCGACCCCAGCAGCAGCCGCTCTGCCACCGACCTGCCAAACAGCACACTTTTATTCCGTCCCAACTAAGCATCTCGATTTCACCAGCGTTCTTCTTATTTTCGTTACGTGTTACATAATTATCTCACCAAAATATGAATTTGATCCTAATTAATTTCATCGATGTTTGCACGCAATCATAAATATTTCCTACTAGAAAACACCCCAGTTTATTCTTTGTATACTCTGTCAATAGTGTGGAGTAAATAATTCTAGTCTGACTGACTCTGACTTTCTAACTGAAGTGTTTAAATAATTGCCTGGTAACGGTCTGTAAAACCATACAGGACATGTGAGTGCAGTCTTTTTGACACATAGGTATAAGGGCGCAGTACCTGGGAAGCATCCTGTTGAGGAGCTGTTCAGTTTTCTTCTTCTCCATGTCAAGCTGTTCCGTGCGTTCCTTTATTAGCTCTTCTAAATTATTACTATATTTTTCAAGCATTTCAAACATGGAGTCAACAATGTTAATCTTTCTGAAACATTAGAAAAATTTTAATTAATAATACAGGCAAGAAAATAAAAAGTATTGTCGTAGGGGCAATAGTGTGTGTGTGCGCACCTGCCGCGGTGCAGGTGGCGGAAGATATCGTGCAGACGGTGGAAGTCCGGGCGCAAGTCCGGCGCCTCGCTCCAGCACTGGCGCATCACGCTCACGGCGTCAGGCGGCGCCGCGCCCATGGACACGGACGGCCGGATCAGCGGCGGCGGCCGAGACACCTTCTCCACGATCTCTGCAACAGTCAGAACCGTGGCCAGTGCTCGCCCGCGCCGCGTCCTCCATCGCGCCGCACACGCACAACTTACCGTCGGGAGTGAGTGCGAGCATGCAGTAGGGCTCGCCGCGTACTATCACCTCTTGCATAATTATTGCGAACGAGAACACATCTCCGGGCTGAGAGCCGCGTCCTCCGGCACACGCCTCACGCAAAAGTTCCGGCGCTGTCCACAGTAAATCTATAAATAAAAATTATAAAACGATTTCATACTTTTAAAAACATTTATTTATTTTATGTTTGAAATTAAGCCTATACTGTCCCGCTGCAGGGCAAAGACCTCGAATTCCTCTTTCACATACACTTCCGTTGACAGCTAGTTTTTGCCACTTATTTTTGTATCCACGACTGCTACGCTAGAGGTCTTGGGTCCGATTCCCGAGTCGACCAAGGTGTTATTGGAGTTTTCTATGAAATTCTCAGTAGCAGGTCAGAGTTTGTATTTGTGCCCGGTTAGTGGCAATAGGCCCGCCCCCTATTACATGGGACCTAAACATACCGTCGAGCTGTGGGTGTACATTGGTACTCCTCTGCCTAACCCTTCGGGGATACAGGCGTGATGGTATGTTATGTTATGTTTTTGTATCCGTCGAGTTAAAGAGTCACTTTGATCTTTTATGTCACATTCGTTGGGAATATTAGTGGCAAATGTGTGGTAATTCAAAAAAATAACACTTTCATAAAAAAGAATCACCCTTATTTTCCACCAAACATAAAACACATTCCAAAATTCAACATCACAATCCATCCAGTGTGAAAAAAGCTTTTTGTTTTTACTTGTCCAGTAATTAGTCATTGCGTTGGTATGTCAGTCAGTCAGTCAGTCAGTCAGTCAGTTATTCTTAAGAGAGCTTTATTTCTTTGCGATAAGAAAATCAATATTTACCTCTAGCGGTGCGGTGAGGATGCGGTAGTCCCTGTGCGTGAAAGAGCGCGGGCAGGCCGTAGTCCGTGACGCGCAGCACCCAGCGCGAGTCCACCACGCAGTTGCGGGACGAGAGGCGGCCGTGGACGCGCAGCGGGGATGCGTGCATGTAGCGCATGCCTTTCACAAGGTCTGTGAGCAGCGACAAGCGGAAAGTCCAGTCAAGCTTGATGTCGTCTGCCATCAGAACATCCTCCAGCGACCCGCGCCAGCAGTTGTCAAACACCAAAGCCGGTCGCAGGTCGCACAGACATCCTATGTAAAATAAATCATATATACCAAAACAAAAAAATACGAATTATAGAGTCAACACAAATGGTTGGTTGTATATTTACCAATAAAAGGATTTAAATTTTCATGGCGTAGATTTTGCATAACAAGTAAAACATCTGTTGCTTTGCGCTTGAGCTCGAGCCCAGCTGTTGCTGGCAGGTACTTCACATGAACGACGTCGCCCTGCAATAGATGTTATAGTCAAGTAATAAAAGACAAGGTGCCACAGAACAAAGGCGCAACAATAAGTAGGTTGAGATCTGCGAGCGGGTACCTTGTAGCGGATGCGCCGGTCCACAGCTACGCGGTTGACACTGCACGTGGAGGAGGGCGCTGAGGGCGCGCGGGGAGCCACACAAGGAGGTTGCTTGAGCAGATCGGGCCGCTCCAGCTCGGGTCCACCGAACTCGTGAAGCTGCTGCAGCCAGCAAGAGAGCATGGTCTCCATGCCTTCGCCGACGCGTCGCCGCTCATCCACCGGAAAAGTGAAGTCGGTGGGAGCGAGCACGGCATCGCGGCGTCGTCGGCGGCGGCGGCGGCGCGTGGCTGCCCAGCGCAGCAGCAGCGCAGTGCTGGTGGCCAGCGCCAGCGCGCCACACGCGGCCACGGCGGACAGCGCCGCCGCGTTGTTGGGTTCCGCGGCAGGAACGGTCTCGCCCGTCGTGCTCCATCCGTCTAATGAAACCGTCACGTTCACTAGCTCCACGGTTGTCATCCACTCATCGGACAAATCGAGCGACCTCGTAGATGTGGTGCTGAGTACAGCTGCGGGGCTCCACATGCCAATTGAACTGTTTGATCTTTCATATAAGTGGAAGTCTATCTTAGTGGTATCCAATGAAGAGTTTTCAGCCCTGATTTCATTTTCAAGGGCTTCAAGTAATTCATCATATATTCCGACATCATCCGAGTGCTGTGGCCTAGCAAGAAGCTCATCCGTGAGTAGCAACACTCGTTGAAAAAAAGTGACTTCAATTTGTGGTAGTAGTGAATCAATATGATCTGCCCGAAAACCGGAGGGCAGCACTTGAGCCTCATCGCGTTTATTTCGGTGATTTAATTGGGTTGTATTATTGTAGCTGAGATCGACTATTTTCGCGCTGTCCTTATAAGATTTTTTTGTTCTCACTTCCCCGTTTAGATTATGCTTAGGTTCTTGACTAAGGGATTCCATATTTTTATGATTGACTGAATCAGGAGATGTGCGTCTGTTTGCTGCACGATGTTTAGAGGATGAATTTCTTTTAAATCGTACATATGATTCACCTAATACTAAACTGATATTGTTTAATCTGAAAACGTTATCAGTTTCATTGTTCGTAGAGAGAGGCATGGGATCGCACTCCTCTACTTGCAGAAGCAACGCCAGCGGGCCCACAGCCGCCGCGTCGTGGACCGCGCCGGCCGCTCCCGCCACGGCAGAACGCCGAGAGGCACACAGGATCACAACTGAAACGGAAGGCATGTTACTGATTGTTCGAGTGTTACGCTAGAAATCAGTTCTTGTGTAAATGTCTAACCGTCAGGTTTCCGCGCTATTTCTTCTGGACAAATCGAAGCATGGCGTACTTCCAAGCCCGCGGTGGAGAGTGTGAGAGCGAGCACCTGTAGCGCGGCCTTGCACTCAGAGCGCGGCGGCGCGGGCGGCAAAAGCGCGCGGCGCCAGCCCAGCCGCGCGGCCAGGTGCGCCACCGCGGCAGCGCGCGCCTCACCCGCCGCGCACGCCGCCGGCCGCGACCGCCGCAGCGCGCGCGCCGCCGCCACCAGAGCGCCGCAAACCGCCGCGCCCGGGCGCCCCACACTCAGCACCGAGCCGCCCTCGCTCAGTGCTGCGAGGGCGCCTAGCGTTACCGATACCCTCCAGTCAGCTCCGCACGTTTCTGAACGACAGATACTACATTAGGCCCCAGAATCGATCGACTCATGCTTTGATTACCAATAAATTTTCGCACCTTCTCACCTTCGTAGCTCAGAAGTCGCACTGCTCGGCGGTTATAGAGAGCGCGCGCTGGGGCATAGCTAAGAAGGCGCGCCTCGTCGAACACTGTGTGGAACGGGGCATCGCAAGCAGCGCGCAGCACGAGCAGCAGCGGGGGCGGCGCGGGCGCGGCGGGGGGGGCGGCGGCGGCGAGCGCGGCCAGCAGCGGCAGGAGCGCGCGCATGGCGCCCCTCACGCGGCGTCCGCCATGCGCCGCGCCGCGACCCGCTTCGCTCCACTGACTCGCGCGCTCCGCTGCACGGGATCAAACGATACCTCACCGCCGTACCTGTTTCGTTTATAGCCACGATCGATATCATATGGGTTCAGTACAGTTACATATACTCTCATATCTTTATAAGCTAATGTATGAGAGATTTTTCGAAAACTCAAATTAGCTGATCGTTAATAACAGCAAGTGTACGTTGACGATGTTTAAAACTTTTCTTCTGTGTCGATGAATTGTACACTGGAGTCGTAGTGTTAAAGTAGTTTGTCGTCGTATTTGTATCGCCTGCGACTTTTGATATTTAGGGTACCAATCTAACGATCTAAATAATATTATCAAATATGTTATTAGTTATAATTATTAAGTACAATACAACAATTAATAAGTATACAATAATTAATAAGTTCCCTCTGTCAAGTAAAGACAACTTTTGTACAGGGAAAGAACAAAATTCATAACAAGGTTTTGCTCAATTGCTGGTTGACGGTTTAAAATCTGACTAATGTGCAGCATTCCTTGAAGGTCGATCAGTAATCTGCCCGCTCTGCACCGCTTCCTAAAAGCTGTAGCTGTGGAGTCGTCTTAGTTTTTAAAATAATTACGGGTGCTTATTAAACAAGCTTCTTTTTAATAGAGTTTTTGCCTCTAAAAAACTACAATGCCTTCTGTATTACTTAGTCACAACTAATGAGCGTCTAAAATATTCTTCTTCTACTTCTCGAGTCAAGAAGAAGAATATTAATACATATAGACATCAAGAAATACAGTATTTAGCTTATTTTTTTTTAACTTGGTGCCTTTAAGATGTGAATTATCCACATTCATTGATCGTAAAAAAAGTAGCTAAAACTAATTAATCAATTAATTAATTTGTTTATTGTCATGAGAAATATTATGAATTTTACATCTGAAAATCTGAAATTAAACTTAAAATATTTACAATAATATACCTAATAAAAAATTGTTAGGAACCCTTTGCAAGCGATTTCGACTCACACTTGACGATTTTTAAAGGCCACATAGCCTATGTTACTCGGGATAACTCAAAGCTTCTAATGATACCACAAACATTGAAATCGGTCAAGCCTGGTGGAATAAAGAAACTCACAAACATACATAGATACATACATTCATGAACCCTGTAAACATAACAGATGGACAAAGCAACATCGGCAACCTGTACTATTATGAAGTATGATAGAGGTACATACAATTCTACGTGAACAGGAAGAAATTTCGTGCGGTCTTCCTGTTGAGTGCAATCTCGCCTTTTTTCTACACAACCGATTGTGATAAAGTTTTGCATAGAGTTGGGTTTATTTTTTTTAATATTTGAATACATTACCTTAAAAATCTGGCAAAAGCCAAAAAATCAAAAAATTCTACCCTCAACGATAGCAGTTCTCGCGCTCCTTACAGAATAGACATAAATATTGTCAATGAGTGTGTCAGCCAATCATAAGCAGCCTTCTCGACGCAAATGAGTAGTATGTAACTGGATTTATCGCTTAAAAATTCCTCAGTCTGCTACGAACAGCCCGTAGACAAAACTTCGTAGCAACTTGCTACGTACTTCATGCTACGATAAGCTTAAATACACTTTAATTAGTCTACAGTTAATTCAAATGGCCACAGGAAATAATAAAATATGGATGGCAAAGTAATGGTTTAACATAATAAACCTAATAATTTACTAAATATGCTTGATACAAACTTCATACTACATTATAAAATGCATTTAGTCCCTCTCCAAACATTTACAGGTCTAAGTGTGAAAGATACTAAAATCGCTTGTGATGTAAATCGTGTTTGACCAGAGATTTAATAAGCACACTGCGACAGCCGAGCACCACATCGGAGCTGATGACCGCGAGCAGAGCAGTGCGCGGCTGCCGGCACTCCGCACAGAACACGATGCTCTAAGCATTTAAGCAGAGATTTGACATTCACGTGCAACACATTTCAGTTAAGTTTTGAAAGCCTCAGCAACGTGCCCATAGGATATAGCTGCGAGATACTGATGCCGGCGCCAGCCAAACCAGGACAAAGTCATTCATAACAACGGAAGATTGATAACAACTTACAGCGAAAACGATGCAGTTGCACCTCGGCTTTAATTACTGATACACATATTCTTGAAACCACACTCAAAGTTATCATTTGGTAAAAACAAAAAAGAACTTTTGGCAATTTTTGATGGTAACTTGAGGTTCATCTCTGTCGGGTGTTGTTTAAATGCTGGCCAGTACTGATGAAAATGTGAAAAATAACCTTTGAACCGTTCTCCGAGCGCTGCACACTCGCGAAGTGCGTACAACGGCGCGGAGCTCTCGCGATGTAGTGGCGGCACGCTCAGGTCGCGAGGGCCAGCGTGGGCCAGCGAGGGCCAGCGTGGGCCAGCGGGCGGCCGGCGAGCGACGGCGGCGCTCCGGCGCGGAGTGCGGCGCGCTGGCTGCGGCGCACCCGGCCGGCGCCGGCTCGCGCATGCGCGCCGCGCTCGTCTCCGGCCGGGGCCGGCAGGCGGCTGGCGGCCGCTGAAGCCTCTCGTCGCGTCGTCTCGTGAATCGTTATTCGCAATTCGCCTTTAGAGGGACGTTTGCTACCACTGGGGTTAAACGGCCATATCTTTGCGGCTCTATATCACACGGCATTCTCAACTTGCAGCACTCGTGGTGCAAATAAAGACTAGATAGTAACTTGGAATACGTACATCTGAATAAGTTATATGTCAGAGTTTATTATCAAAGTTATGGAAGTTAACGTTGTGTAGTAGGTCTCTTCTTTATTTTTATGCCTTGCGATGCAAAAAGAGGGGTGTTTTAAGTTCTACGTGTGTGTCTACAAATAGAGGATATTGCCGATGAGTTATCGTTTGTATTCCTAATTTGTACATCCAAACTAATATTATAAATGCGAAAGTAACTCTGTCTGTCTGTCTGTCTGTCTTTGCTTCACGCCTAAACTACTGAACCGATTTGTGTGAAATTTGGTACAGACATAGTTTAGAACTTGAGAAAGGACATTGTAGGGATGTTGTGTTATTAAAACAAGTGTTCACGAGCGATTATCTTTAATTACTGACTAAAAGAGAGTACAACAGTAGTATTTATAATAGATGATGCTTACATATACAAGGTACTTATACGTACTACACCTCACCTCGGGGGTGAAAGAGAAAAAAAAAAAAAAAAACGTAGTTTTTTTTTTTTTTTACATGTGGAGAATACAATACTTTATGTTATAAACGGTTTAGTTCTATTTTTATGGATTATACAGGGTTTGTTCTTTTTTGAAATTTCTACATTAACACCTAAATCATTTGAAACAACAAATGGACCTTCCCATTGGGGGTCTAACTTACTAGCTATTTCATTTTTAACTAAAATTAATTGTCCATTTTTATATGACAAATTATTCAATGATTTATCATAACAATTTTTACGATTATGCTTACTTAGAAGTAAATTGTTACGAGCATCTTGGTGAGCTACTTGTAACTTATACTTAAGATCTAGAGGATAACTTTCTGGGTTATATAATGGTTCAATAAATTGACTAACTCTACATGGTATTACACTAGCTCTACCAAATACCAACTCAAAGGGCGTGTACTTCGTTTCTGTATGAACAGTATTATTAAAGCTGTAACACCAGAATGGTAGCCACTGACTCCATGTGTCTTTTTGACCGTTACAATGTATTCGTAAGAATGTACCCAAATTTTTGTGTGAATTTTCCAGCGCACCGATGGATTGATGGTGATACGCTGTTGATGTTAATTTGTTTATATTCAAAATTCCACATACCTGTTCCATTATTGAAGACACGAATTCGGTTCCACGATCAGTCGCGATGGTATTTGGTATTCCAAACCTTAGAATAAAATTATTAACTAACGCTTTCGCTATACTTACGGATTCCTTGGTTTCCAAAGGATATGCTTCTACGAACTTAGTAAGTTCGCATTGCAAAGTCAAAATATATCGATAACCTTCAATGTCTCTTTCTAAAGGACCTACGACGTCAAGATAGATCTTTTCAAACGCATGTGAAGCCGTTGTAGTTATCTCCATAGGCGCCTTGACATATCTACAATGCTTCATTTTCTGACATTTACTGCATTTATTCACAAATTTTTTAACATCATTGTCTAAGCCCGGCCAGTAAAATTTCCTTTTAATATTATTTGTCATTCTACGTATGCCTGCATGTCCTGCGGTAGGCAGTAGGTGAAAGTCATGTAATATATATTGTTGTTCTTCCTCACTATCAATTCTTTTAACTCCTCTCAATACATAAATACGTGGACCGATCCAATCCGTTTTATGTTTTATCTCTTTTAACACATCTTTAATAAAACTCTCATATTGTTTACATTTCACAATACAGAGCTCGTTTATTCCTACATTGCTACAAAAGTCTCCTAACTTAGTCACAAATTCGGCTCGCGTAAATTGTGCCCTAAAGTTAAGATTGACAAATAATATCTTCCTACTACAACTATAAATAAAACATTCTTTTTCTTCATCTACATGATTTTGTCTCTTTAATTTGTTTAATTCATCATTTTGAATAAAAGTCAATTCCACCGACGTATTTGGAATTCTTAGCACCTCAACTACTTTTGGTTGATCAGGCCCTGTTTCGTCTCGTTGACTAGAACTAGGTATATCCAACTGTTTGTCTAAATCTCGAAGTCTTTTCTGGGCTCTAGTTACAACTAACATAACTTCATTATTCATTTCTTTTAAACTGTCTGATGTTATACTAATTCTAGATAATGCGTCTGCAACGCTATTATCCTTTCCTTTAACGTATAAAATTTTAAAATCGTATTCTTCCAATGCTAGTCTAAATTTAAGCAGTCTGCTTGATGGGTCCTTCATTGAAAATAGATATATTAAAGGCCTATGATCGGTCATTATTGTAAATGATTTACCGTAAACATAGGGTCTAAAATACTTCACAGCCCATACAATGGCCACTAACTCTTTCTGAATAGTTGGATAGTTAAGTTCAGCTTTGTTAAGTGGTCTACTAGCATACGCGACCGGTTTCATATTTTTATTACATAAGACGGCTCCTACAGCAGTGCCTGAAGCATCTGTTTGAATGACAAATTCATTTTTATCTGAAAAGTCTGGAAAATCTAATACAGGTGGGGTAGTTAAAGCATGTTTCAATGTTTCGAATGCATGTTGACACCTATCAGTCCAAAGGAATGTAACATTTTTCCTGGTCAGTTTATTTAAGGGATTAGTTATTTCTGCAAAATTTTTAATAAACTTCCGATAATAATTACAGAATGCTACAAATCTTTTCACCTCGTCTGTATTAGTTGGTACGGGATAATTTTGTAATATTTCAACTTTTGATGGGTCAGGTAAAACTCCATTTTCTGATACTAGATGACCCAAATAAAGAATTTCTTTCTTCATGAAACTACATTTCTCTGGGTTTAATTTTAAATTACTTTTCCTAAGTCTTTCCAGAACATCTGTTAAATTTTTGTTATGGACTTCTAAATTTCTTCCAAATACAACCAGATCATCTAGGTATATAAAACATTTATCGTAAGTTAACCCAGACATAGCAACTGACATAACCCTGCTAAAAGCACTTGGGCTTGTTTTTAGTCCCATGGGCAACCTCTTCATCTGATATTGCCCAGTACTAGTAGTAAATGCAGTGTACTCTCTACTGTTTTCATCCAAAGCTACTTGATAATATCCTTGATTAAGATCTAAATGTGAGAAATATACAGAACCAGAGAGTGAGTCCAAAATATCAGTAATACTTGGCAAAGGGAATTTATCGTCTACAATACAATCATTAAGTTTCCGGTAGTCAACGACTAGTCGCCATTTGTTATCATTGTTACTCTTCTTTGGCACCAGTAAAATTGGACTGGACCACTCACTCTTGGCTGCCTCTATAATATCATCATCAATCATCTTTTGAATTTGCTTATTTACTTCATCTTTCAAAGAATAAGGCAATCGGTATTGCTTGACATAAACGGGACTTGTATTTGGTTTTAACGTTATGGATTGCTTATAAACATTTGTAGTCGTTAGCTTATCACCCGGTAAAAAGAAAACATCCGAGTACTTAGCACATAACTTTTGGATAGATTTCCGTTCATCCGTATTTAAATGATTTAATTTCAAGATATCTAATAATATATTTGCCCTCTTTAAACTATTATTGTTAGGTTTAAAATTGCACAAGTTATAATCATGAATCGAATATATTTCAGGTTGAAAGCATGGTAGATGAACGTCGTGTTCGTTTATGTTTAAAATTTTTATCGGTAATCTATTATTTTGTATTTTCCCTATACATCCTGCAAGAAAGACATTTTCCGCCAATTGCTTGCTATGGATAACGCAATCTTCCATATAGTCAATATTTAAAAGTAGATAATGTATAGACTCACTACGTGCTGGGATATGCAACACCTCGGCTGAGTAATCTATGATATCACTAAGTTTTAATGAATAATCTATTCCATATTTAGATAGGGTGATGGAATTCATCTTCAAGTTGATATTTGAAGCATAATTACACAGAAAGTCTAAACCTAAAATTCCATCAGCCTTTAATGGTAAGTTATCAAAAACATGAAGCCTGATATTAAAGTCAACAAAAGATTGGTCATCGCGATGATTCAAATTAAGTTCAACAAACCCTGCTGACTTCATTTTACCTCCAATACCATTTATGATCGTTTCATCTCTAGTTACTGTGACATTACTAGGTAAAACATCTCTCTTTAATATGGACAACGATGCTCCGGTGTCAATTAACCAAAAATATTTTTTATTGCCAATATATAACGTTAAAAATTTTGCTTTGCCATTTAATGCTAAAATGTTATGTTTCAGATCGAAAAAACTGCATCTCATTTGTATTTGGATTTAAGCTTTCCTTTTCATTAGATTCATTAGTGCAAAACACTCGATTGTTGTTACCACTACTATGAGTTTCATTACTCGATTGATTCTCGTTCGAAGCTTGGTAACCTCGTCCGTGACTTGAATTATTTGATGAACCTCTATAATTATTTGTACCACGAGAACCGTAAAATGATCGACCACGTGAGCTACCTCTATTAAAATTACCTCTTCTAAAATTGGTTGGGTTAAAGTTACCTCTGGAATAATTAGAATTTTGATGATTTTGGTATCCTCGATGGCCGTACTGCCGGTTAGAAGCTCCACTGTCATTAGTTCTGAAGCTTGAGTTATTTTGGGACTTACCTTTACCCTGTCGTGAAAACTGCATAACATCTTCATCTACCGAAGTCGACGCCGATGTTAGTTCTTCGTCTTTTGCCGCCTGGATTGCGTCTTTTAAACTGCAATAATTACGCGCAGCGATGATAGTACTTAATCGCGTATCCCTCAATCCATCTGCGAATCGCTTAATTGCCAACTTTTCGTTGATTGGCTTTAGTACGGAATAATTTTGAGAATTGCCATCTGCTTGCGATATTGTCAGATCAGTGAATAATTTTTCTAACTCTATACCATACTGGTCGATTGTACGCCAGTCTTGCGTTGCATTTTGTAACTGCGATTGTATTGCAGTAAATGATTTTTTGGGCAAAAGTGAATTACGTAAATCTCTGACTAAATCGCTCACAGATGTGTAATCACTAGATATACGCAACTTAGCACTCTCAGACAATCTGCTTTTCAATACAAATTTAATAAGTAAACTTTTCCCCGTTTCCGATAACATGTCTGCATACATTTCTACAGAGTCAATGATATTTTTGATTTTATTTTCGTTATTGGTCATAACAGGAATCAAACTACACGCCGTTTTTAAATCGAACTCCATGATTAATACTGGATTTTGACTTGCTTCAGAAAACTTACTTTCACTATCGCTATCTGACTTACTTTCAGTACATAAATCAATAATTTGCAAATAACAAGACTCAATTTCAGTCTTATACACAGATAAAGATTTTAATAATTCTGATTTTACCCCTTGCTTTGTAGACAGTATTTTAATTAACTCCTTACTTTTTTCATAAATTATTTCAACTTCACATAATTTGTTTTTAATTATATTTCCTTTATATCGAGCTTTCCCTTTCTTTATTAAATATTTCCTTATTAACTTGAGTTCATTTAAACAATCTAATAAGTCGTCTTCCATTCCCTTATAAAATATAATATGAAAATATTAAATTCATACCAGCGTTACCGTAGTAGGGGTCACAGCGCGTAAGTTGATACATTGGAACGCGATCACTTCATAACAATAAGATGTAACCTGAAACACTAATTATTAATCCACAATTTGGTAAATACTACACATAATGCTATTCTTAGCGTCTATAACTTATGCAATTGTCTTTGCCTTATAACACTCGCGACGTTTTATTTCTGAGATGTATTATTTTATGGACTATTAAATACGCACAACGCACTTTATGCACACTCACTTTAAAACAACTTATGCCGGACAGAAGGTAGACGAATATGGATATCTTCGTAGATATTTTACTTCATCGGGATATTAATTTGTTCTTCTTCACGCGCAGCTCTGGAACGGCTGAACGATCGTCGAAGGTTGTTTTGTAAGATCTGGTCTCTGATCCAAGAATGGTGACATTTTCTATACTGCTTCCATGCAAGATATAGCGCCCCAAGCCCCAGCAAAACGCACATTACTATGAGGATTATACTGATCGTCGAAATGTGTATCTTCAATTCTTCAACATGCGCATTATTAGAACCTGCAGAATTCTGGTTTACAAGGACAGTCTCCTTTTCCACTTTTGATTGACACATAATTTTAATTTAGACTTGTCACTGTACTTTTTAAATGAGTTTGTTCAATAATTCATTTCGGATTAACGTTATACCGAACTTACTATCGCGTCACACGAAACGCTCCCAAAAATGGCAGGGTCGCCATGTAGGGATGTTGTGTTATTAAAACAAGTGTTCACGAGCGATTATCTTTAATTACTGACTAAAAGAGAGTACAACAGTAGTATTTATAATAGATGATGCTTACATATACAAGGTACTTATACGTACTACACCTCAACATAGGATAGTTTTTATAACAAAAAAATAATATAAAAAATAAAATTTATTCCGGACATACAGCGCCATCTATTGGTCAAGCGTCGGCATCAATTCAGTACTGAAAATTCATCGGAAAAAAGTAAATAATAGTAAAAAGGTATGAAAAAAATAATATCAATATAATAAAACTTTTAGTACAAAGAAAATGCCCGAACGGAGTATAAATAAATAATCCGAGTTGTCACTATGCTCGATAGATGGCGTTGGGATCGAAATAGATCGCGCTATGGTTTCGTTACACGCATTTGGTTGGGTATCGGCCGAGCGCTTCGGTACTGTCGTAGAAATTATGATGATTTTTGAAGAGTTCCCTAGAATATCTTCCACATTTCATTTTTGAAAAGATCCCGCGAGATCGGGAACTACGTGGGTAAAACCAAAAATCTGCCGGAAGTCACTATTCCACGCGAACGAAGTCGCGGGCAAAAGCTAGTATTCAATATTTTCTTCACAGGAAATTTTGTAAAAGGGATTTAATTTTTTGTTAATATATCCGTTTCTTGGAAAACAGCCGAAAAAAGCCGTTGGTCCACTATCACACGTTGATCTGAGGCAGTCGTTAAGGACATTAAATCAACCAGTCTTGCTATGGGGTAGTCCATCGTAGGATTAGTGGTCAGAATTTATTTTTACTGTTTTATCGTTACTCAGTAAAATGTGTTGTGGAGGTCGGATAGGCAATCGCTTCATGTGAAATACCGTACATAGCTTAATAATTGGGAAAGGACTAGGCACATGATGATGATGATGATAATGATGATATCAAATAGGACACAAAAAAGAAATGGATGTATTGTATAAAAGATGACATGAAAAATAATTGGGAACAGGACGGATTACATTGACAATTTCCATTGCCGTCAACGTAATTTTGCCGCCACCGCATCAGGACTAAGTGTACCACGTGAGCGCGACAAATGGATGTGCGATTAACGCTTATGCGACAAAACTGTACTGCGACTCACCGTAGTTCGAATGCACGCTAGTGCGACACACTGAAGATCGACATCTCGCTAGTGCGACAAACGATTGACGAAATAGAACATAAACATAGGTATAGAACCGACATAGGCACAGACATCCATTGCTTGGTTGGGTTCGACTTTGTGACAGAGATCAATAGGTTAGGTTAGGTTAGATATTGTGACCTTGCAATGGAGCGAGCGAAGCGAGCGACGGCCTTTGATTATTTAATATCTACTTATTTAATATATATGTAATTCAAAATGTATCTCAGCAAACTACTGTAATACTCCATCAACGTACTACACTACCGTAGTGTCGCACTACCGTAGTGTCGCACTACCGTAGTGTCGAACTACTGTCGCGCAATCGTTTGTCGCACTAGCGAGATGTCGATCTTCAGTGTGTCGCACTAGCGTGCATTCGAACTACGGTGAGTCGCAGTACAGTTTTGTCGCATAAGCGTTAATCGCACATCCATTTGTCGCGCTCACGTAGTACACTCATCAGGACTCCTATTGAGTCTGGAACTACATTGCGTGAGAAAACCTAATTTAGTTAAACGATTACTTTTATCAAATATATCTTCTCTCTTTATTATTGTTGTTGTCTTATTTTGATTTCCATTAAAAGTTCAAGTTGCAATCACAATTTCAACATGTAATCGATTTTACAATCTTTATGCACTTATTTAAATTACCATGCAATATAATTACAGTGGACCCTGTGTATTCCGGCAAAGGTTTCAGCAGGTCGGTGTCAGACTATCGAATTGGTCGGATTGTACAATACTTCCGTGTAGAAACCGCTATAGTCCGGATGTTTCTGAATAAGAGTTCCTTGTAATCCGACGAATTGCAATGTGCAGCACTAACACTATTATTTTATATATTATTATTGTATATTGAGTATACAAAATTTACTTACACTTTTTCTTTTTCTAAGACAAAAAAAATTACATACAAATACATAACATATAACAAATATGTATAAATATATATATAAATAAATACATAAAGACTTCTGATAAATAGTAAAAACGGCTAGGTAGCCAGGTAAACTGATGAAAGCAGAAGGGAGTATTATTTTCAATAAAACCACAAAGTTGCTGCCACTGCTTGTTTAAGAAAGTAGTCACGAACCCTCCTTTTAAATAAATAGCGGCTCGATGCCATCCTGATCTCTATAGGAAGCGAATTCCAAAAAAGTATAGATTGGACAAAAAAGGTAGAGTGAAGAAAGTCGGAGCGATGGGAAGGGCATTGTAGAAGTCGATTGTTAGAAGAACGAAGACATTTAGAGTGGTTCGAAGACAAGAATTTGAAGTGAGAAGTTGAGTAAGAAGGACAGTTAGGAGAGTAAAGTAAAGAAAACAGATACGTCAGGGCCCGCACACAACGGCGCGGTCTTATAGGCAACCATTTTAACAGTGACCTGTGGGCGGAAACGTGGTCATATTTCCGAGTGTTGAAAACCGGTCCGGCCGGTCAAGTTTATTGAGGAGACCTGCATTCAGGTCATAGTAACACATATCACCATAGTCAATTATGGGAAATATTAAGGATTGCACCAGCATTGCCTTCGTAGTAGATGGTAAGCCGAAAACTAATACTTATTGTTTCAAAATAAAAGTTTTGTGAGCATAAAACTAGTGGATTTTAAAAAGATAACGTACAAGAGTCGTATGTCATTTACGAGTGTACGATAATAAATTTTATAAGCTCGTGGCTCGCCCGTGTATCATGCAGGATCGCACTCGGCCGTCGTCGACTTGGAGTGTTTCGTGTATTCAATCTTGAAAAGCCGACCACTTATACCACATAATTATATGACCACGCTTTAGTATCAGTTTATTAAAACAAATTTGATATTTATACAAAATATATTGATTAAACAATTAGTAAAAGGCATTTAAAAACTTTTTTTTATATTTTGATGGGATTCTCGCGGCAGCACGTTGGCACAGGGCGTCACGCTTGCTCGAGCGCGAGCGCCTGGATTTGCGGATCGTCTAGTCGCATAGCGGCGCGGCCTTCGCTGACGCGCAAGTCGCGCGCGCCCAGCTTCCGGTAGAAGCCGAGCGCCGGCGCATTGCTCTCCAGCACGTGCCAGTCCACGCGCTGCACGCCCTCGCGCACCGCCATCTGCACACCGACACGATCAGTCCGCGGCCGGCTTGGCGGCTGCACTACACCTGCCACGCTGGCTGCTCGCTACGTACCCGGCAGAGCTCCTGCAGCAGGCGCAGGCCCACGCGGCGGCGGCGTGCCTCAGGCCGCACGTACAGGTCCTCCACGTAGAAGGCGCGCCGTGTCCACGATGAGTAGGCGCGGTTGCAGAGCGCGTGCCCCACCACGGCGCCGGCGCACTCCGCTATCAGCACGAAGAACCACGGCGCGGACGAGTCGAACCCGTCCCGCACCAAGTCTGCCGAACCAACCGGCGAACTCTCACTGAGTATACTGGTACATGTGGCATCAACCGACCACATATTGATTAAATTCTTACTCTTTTTTGTCATCTATCACATAAATGCTCAGATGGCACTCTATGAGGCATTCGAGAAGAGTGCATTATTAAACATAGTGTTAAGAAAACCCTGTCCGATCCGTGAAGAAATTGTTAGGTAAGTATCGATATCTGATTCTCTGAACGTTAAAACCTTTGTTTTAATTCTATCATATTTTTGTCCCTGCTGTGATAAAAATCGAACTTCTTAGTTAACGTTACCAAAATTAAAGAAAGGCCGTTTTTGTCACAAATGTTCGACACTCGCAAAGGAATTAAAACCTAGTAATGGGGTATGTAGTACATCCCGTGATCTCAGAATCTTGAATTTTGGTACAAAGCAACGTCTTACAGCACAGATAAACAATAGGTTGGCAAAAGTATTCATTTTTAGTAACATCATATAATAAAAATAATTATAAACCGAGATATAATGTTATGGAACACATTTAGCAATAAATAAAAGTACCTTATCTTTGATTTAGATCCCTACAGGTTTTACGGTACCAAAGCACTTGGCCGGTTTTTTTTAAATTCAAATTTTTCGGGAGTGTGCGGCAAAAAATCTTTTTTTATTTGTATTTTCCTTATCCTTGTTACTATGTATCACGAATTTTTCAAGTTTAAATAACATATTATGTGATTGTGAAACTTTTTTTTTTGACATCTCACACACGGTTGTCTGATCCCAAGCTAAGCAGAGCTTGTGTTATGGTAACCAGACAACTGATAAACATACTTATATATTTCTAAATACATACATATTATAGATAAATTACACCCAATATATATCACTCCATATCATCTAGTATATCACCCTTTAGGGTCGGACAGGGTATTTTTAACATACCTATTGTATTTACATAATCTGAAAATCACTATGTCTTTTGCTTTAAAAAATGTATTCAGTGTAAACATTCTGCTAAAACTGCGATCGACACTGGTATCTGGGCTTGTGTCAATATAATAGTCATTAAGAATAATGCTTCAATAAATAATCACTATTATATTGACACATGTCTCGTATTTTTGTTGCTCAGTAGCTAATTCTAGGTAGAAACCTACAATTAGTCACTTTTTAATTTGTATTATTATTTCTCGCCTCATTAGTGACGTGATTACTGAAGATTCTAATCACAAATTGTGTGCCACAACAATGGTGCCATAAGATTCGACCGGTGATAAACTCTTAGGATAAACTATTTCTGAAGTTGAGCACGCCGCACGCGGCGGCGGCGCTCACCGTCCACGGAGAGGCGCGGCCCGTCCGGCATGCCCTCGTACTCCGCCAGCTCCTGCAACAAGCGCAGGCTCTTACTGCCCTGCTCGGCACCTCCCTGTGCGCTCAGGTGGCAGGTCCAGAATGATACGGATGCGGAGTAACCAGTGCCCTACACTTAACACCCACACCTCCAGAAGAGATCCGCCGTAGCTGCGTGTGAGCAATAGAGTTAGCAGGGTAGAGGTGTGAGAGATAGAGTTTGCATTGTCGGTGCAATTCTGACATGAAATTTCCTGGGCGTGGGCTGAAATATTTAGATTTTGGACCAGGTACGAAAAAAGAAATGAATTGCTTAACAAATATTCTTCCGGATCCTAAACCGATGATTAAAATTGATTTTAATAAGGAAGTTAAATAACTTACATTACCTACCAATCTCTACGGTTAATAAATCATGAAGTTGTTGTAACAATGGCTGATAATAATGTAAACAAAATTGAACGTCAATTATGTTACACGTTACACTCATACACTGTGGGTAAACAAGTTAGAAACCAGAACTATTATAGTTGTCTATGCCAAATATTGTCAGTGATGATCACTGTCCGCGTAACGTATTATAACCTTGTATTAATGGAAGACATTGGTACTATGTGTATATGTAACGTATACATGTGTGAGGTGTTGGTGTTGGTGTTGGTGTTGGGTGAGCGCTCACGTGTATCATGTCGTACACGTGCTGCATGTCGGCGCGCGTGGCGGGGCGCACGCTCACGGCCTCGGCGTCCGCGGGCTCGCTGCTGGACATGCTGCTCTCGACCCAGCGGTACACACACTGTCACTGTCAATGTCAATGCGGCTGCCCATATCTTAGATTATAAATAATAATGATACCAGCACGTCGATTAAAATAACTACTTAAATAAACAAAGATGGCGCTACTGTGTCGAGCTTAGCTTACTAATTAAAATATAATTTATCTTTTCCAATTGGAATATCAGACTATCTTTCAATGGAGATCTTAAAAAAACGTTAGAAATACAAATATCTTAATAGCTATTTGTGTTTCAAAAGTACTATCGTCATCGTCCCATTTCATAAAAACGAACCGGGTTCCTTATGGCAACTAGTGTAGTACTCGCACTGTAGCTTGTCGTCATATGATCATGCCACAGAACGTAGCGCAATGTGCTACCACTAGATGTCGCTGTCAGTCGCAATCACATGCTTTCATATCAAAACATTAGGCATACTTGTAATGTATTCTGAACCTGTAAACGGTATTGATATACTTTTAAATCAGACCGAGATCCGTTTCTATAGTGTTAATTACGTTCACTATAATTCGATAGGTAGTTAATTACCAACCTATTTAGTTCTAAGGTACCTTCAGACTAATTTTAACCACAGACGTTATCTTTTATTCTTCTGCTGGTAATTCTTATAATAAAATAATTTATTAAATAACCTAAACACCGACTGCGTTGGAACTGACTATAACAAGTCGTATTCGTTACTTCACACTACCAGCTTTACAGTAAAATTCTATTCGGGAAATCACAATAGCTCACACTTTTCTATCTATGAATTTTCCCGACAGCAATGACTGTAACGTAAATAAGGTTCTGGTCCGACTTACGGGCGAGCGAGCAGCGAGTAGAACGATGAACTCGAAACGAGTTGGCTAGCAGCGAGCTGCGAGTTCATGATAGTTTTGTGGCTGGTACTTGCATCAAACGCTCGGGTCATTCTATACTACTATAAAAGAAGGAAGGATAAAAAGGAACATGCCTTTTAAACCAGGGTCTTGTAATAAAACTAGGTTGTACGGATTTTGTCGCAGTTTAATTTTAGATTTTAGGTCCCGACAAAATTTAATGATTTTTAGAAACTTCAACGATAAGTTTACGGCGAGCTTTTGGGCAAGATGGAGTTTTGTATTTATGGGCAAGTTATTTTGTTAAACCCTATACATCCTTAATTAAATCCATCCGTACAAAAGTAAAGTAAAATAAAACACCTTTCACGACCGATAGTTTAAATTAATTAAATGTTTTAATATATCGTGAAGTTAGGCTAACTTCACGTCCATCGTGCATCGTGCCCTCGCTTCCCTCGCTTCACAAAAAAATGTCCTAAATTCGAAACCACACTTTAATTAAATGAAATGAAATGCAATAGTTTATTCTTGCAAGTAGGAGAAGTGGTTCAGGGGGTGGATCTACCAGTTATCTGTCCGAATGCTGGCTAGATCCACTACGGGTACGCGACCCCGGACTGCCCTAGCTGTTGCCGTCACATTCATTGTACCTCCGTGATGGTAGCATCCTATAACCCGTCCTACCTTGTTATCCTTTCCAACGTATCCTTTCCCATTTCCTTATCCCGCAGGAACGCAATGGATATTCATAAAAATAATTTAATTATCCAAAATGGCGGCGATGTGGTTCGCCACCCATCACGTCTCGTTTCTCGCGGGGGCGAAAAGTGGGCCACGGAGAGCCGCTTCGCTACGTTGAATGTAAGAGGAGAAATGCATGGAAAGGTGGATGAAGTATGTCAGATGATGGATGTTGAGACAAAAATTAAGAAAGGTGTGCTGAGGAGGTTTGGCTATGTCGAGAGAACGAATGAAGAACGATTGACGAATAAAGTGTATAAGGCGAGTGTGAATGAAAACATGCCAGGTCAAGAGTACCATAAACCGAACAGCATGTATGAAGGGAATAATGAAAGTGGATAAAGCGAAACAAGTATGTAAGGATCGTAGCAAGTGGAAAGAAGTGGTCTCTGCCTACCCCTATAAGGGAAAAAGGCGTGATTATATGTATGTATGTATGTAAGTAGGACTATATTTAAAATCACTTTTACAATGCCTTCCTAAGCTAGATGAAGTCGACATTTCCTAACCGAACCGACATTTCCTGAGAAGAAATGTCGAAACAAACTCGGGGGTCTTAATCTCTTTTATAGTCCAGATAGTACAAGTACAAGTAGTATAATAAATTAATAAATTGGTGTCAACAAATGCAGAGTATTTACTGGACTGGTCTTTGGAAGAAAGAACCAGATCGATCTGAGCAAGCCTGTGCCAGCAGACGGCAAGCATGCCCGAATAGCTCATGCAGCTCAACCATTTTTGAGGGAGCTGCACAACCCGGTACACAACAATACCGCCAGTGGCACCAATAAAAATATGTGGGGCAACAACTCACTCAGATCGCCAGCCTAATAATAATTATAGACTAAAATGTATCAAATTACAAATCAAGCAAAAGAGTTTATGATATACCTGCATAATGTTTACTTGCACTTACAATGGATACAAAATACACCTTAAAGCAAGGAAAAAATAATGAAATTGAAAAATATAATAGTAATATAAACATTATTCACTTGGCATGTCAAAGTGTAAAATATTGTATGCAAAAGCACAAAACATGTCAGTATTGTAGAAAAAGAAAAAAAAGAATATGCACTAAGCACAAACATGTCAATAGAATAAAATAAAATGCATATGCAAAAGCACAAGACATGTCAGATTGTAAATAATAATATGTACAACATGCAAAATAAATAAAAAGTGAAAAAAAAAACACAAGCGATAGCTGTATAAGCGGCTCAATCCCAGGCGTTTCTATCATTTAAATAATCTGATATCCTGTAATATCCTTTAGTTAATAATTTTGATTTAATAAAAAAAAAAATCTTAAGGGGAAGTTTACGAACATCCAGAGAAAGTTTATTGTGAAAGCGTATACATTGACCCATGAACGAGTTCCTTATTCTATGGAGGCGAGTAGCATGAACTGTTAAATTATTTTTGTTCCTAGTATTTCGGGAGTGAACATCAGACAATTTGACAAAATCAGGTTCGGTTTTGTGAACATAAAGTAAATTTAAAAAAATATATTGTGAAGTTACAGTCACAATGTTTATCTCTTTAAATTTCTCCCGGAGAGAAACTCTAGGACCTAGGTTATATATAGAGCGGACAGGTCTTTTTTATAATAAGAAGATTGTATTAACATCCGCACAGTTTCCCCAAAGGAGAATGCCGTACGTCATCAAGCTATGAAAATAACTGAAGTAAACAATTCTGGCTGTATCCACATCAGTAATTTGTCTAATCTTCTTTACAGCATAAGTAGCTGAACTGAGCCTTCCAGACAATTTGTTAATGTGTGGGCCCCACTGTAGTTTGGCGTCAACAGTAATGCCAAGAAAAACAGTTGACTCCACAGGGTCCAACTCTACTCCATTCAGTTGTACATTGGTGGTTAACTGCCTCACATTAGGCGTAGAAAATTTTATTAATTTAGTTTTACTTGAGTTCAAACATTAAACCAATGGACAACCTTAGATAAAGCCAAATTAACTTGGTCAAAATTTTCAAGTTAACGCTTTACTTTAAAAACAAGCGAAGTGTCATCCGCAAATAATAGGATTTTGTGATCATCCCTTACACAAAAAGGTAAATCATTGATTTAGATAAGGAATAAGAAAGGACCTAGAATTGAACCCTGCGGAACACCCATAATACCACAGATCCTTTTGATTTTTTGCCATAATTACGATACAAACCACAATTAAGTGACGCTGTTTCAGCTGTTTGCTATTCGGCGAGTGATTTGATCGCCAAGCGCCAGTTTCGCTCAGCGAGTATATTTTCATAGTTCTAGTCGCCTGAAAAAAACAAATTCTAAGAGAGTTACTCCGGCCAATGTGAACAATCAGCGAGTTACTATTTATACATATATGCATCTCCTTCATTTACACGGGATCTACATTTTGTTGTACGTTTCTTGAGCTCCTCGCGCGTATGTCGGACCTTGACAGGCTCTATAAGCGAGAAAAACAAAAGCACTAGATGCGTGCGGCGGCCACGTTGGAAGGAGCGGCGACAGCGCCGAGCTCCAGCGACCTGCTTAGATGATTGTGCGACTTTGAGCGAATTGCATGTAGTTTTTTTGTGAGTTATATAATAATTATGCAAAACATATATTCGGAAACTTTGATTAGCTAAATAATGTGTAGAACGGCATTAGTAGCAGTATGTGTAGTAAAAATTATACCTAGAACAAAAAAATAACTAAAAAAAGTGAGATTCATAAAAACACAAATTTGCAGGCACGCAAGGTTTTTAATAATGTACCTATTCATTAGAGTAATCCTGAAATTCTTACTTAAAACTAGAGAGCCAGTACAAATTATAGTAGATAACTCACCACATGCCGCCGCTCCAACAGCGGAAAACGCAGCGTCAAAATCGCTCCAAATTAAAGTGTCTTCGACTCCTCCGAAACCCGCCTATTGTAGCGGCCGCGCGAAGCCTATCCTTCTTCGTATCAATAACGCCCCAGACATTTTTTCTCCTACCCAGACGAAGAAGCATTCGATTTAGCTAGCAGTAGCAATACAAAACACAACTGCCCTATATTACGTCCTCACCGTCGAGGCCCGTCGCGTATTATAAGTAATAGTAACGTAAATGTTATCCTCCTTCCATAGACCAAGCTGGCCCGGGCCGGTCAAACTAGCATTAAAAATATATCCCTAAATAATTAAACCCTGGATCCAGCCATCTTATTGTTTTAGCAGCGCAATCATTTGAGGCCGGAGCTCCGCAGGGGGTGCGTTTTGTGGACGTTGCTGACGTAGTTAGTTCTACCTATTGCTCTGGCTGGAGGCCTTAAGGTCGACGACAAAAGAACGGTGAAGCAGTAAAAGCCTGCTCTCCGGCAAGAAGCATAGATCACGTCAAAAAAAATAATATAAGTTTATTTTTTATCTTAATATTTGGATGCTCTTTAAAATATAAATACTCATAGGTACTTCGGCTCATCTCTGGATCACCCTAAAGTTGACGGGAAGGAAATGCCATTACGCGTTAAGTCCACCTAAGTTTCACAACGAGCAAACAGTATGAAAGAAATAAGTATCTGTTTTATAAGCTAGTTTGTCTGATAAGATAAAAAAGAGATGACGAGTAGTAGAAATGAATGGATCCCGCCAATCTAACAACAGGAGCCCGGAGCAGAGCAGATGGTGATGATGATTGTCTTTGGGCGCGAGTATTACTCTGCAGTACCCAGCTTACTAGTGCTCCAGTACAATACCACATCACAATAAATCAAGTGTGCTTAAAGAAAATGTTTCAAACAGTGACCGCCAAAAGAGAGTTAATCATAGATGAATGAACCCGCGAACTTGTCGAATGGTGCCTTAAGTAGAATTCAAGAATGTCTGTCAATGGTTTGATGTTCGTCGGTTGGAACAACTCTTTAGAGAGGTAACTGCGTCTGACAAACCTTTTTCACCAAAATGTAGAGTTTTGTTTTCTATCATCTTTGAAGAGGACTACGACGCGCGGCACGAGGCGAGCAGGGAGCTCTTCTCTACAGGAAACTCGGTGGACATAGCGTGAACGAGCTAATCTTGGCAAGCTACTTGTCGTAGAGTTTTATTAGGATAACAGTTTCTTCCAGATACCTTTGGACAGTAATAGAAAGAAAACACCGAACATTCACGGCATCTACATACTTTATACCGAAGTAATAGGTAGCTTTATTAAAAACTATTATGTACTCTGTATGTTTAAATCTACTGAGCAGGTTTATATTGAAACTTGTTTTTTATTCACAGTCGGTAGAATGATTGCAGTTTGGATAATAGTTAATAGTTTCTGAAAAAACTTTACGTAGATGAACATGAGTTTATTGAATTGGATGGCATTTTGGATATACAATATGGGAACTATTGGGACATAAAGTCAAATAGTATATGAATGTTTTACACTTTCAATAATAATGTATCTACAAACAAATAGGTCGCATTGATAACCCCTTTTTTTGGTTCTTAACATATCTTACATAAGATCGGTGATCAGCGATGGTGTATTAGTGTGGGGCTAGGAAGTCTAAATTGTTGAGTAAACGTTTGATACGGACGGCTATGCTAAGGCAGCGGTAAGTGGTAGGTGTAGAGTGTAGAGCTGCAGGCGGCGGAGGCGGCGCGCGGCCGGGGTCAGGCGTGTCGCGACGTCTTCGTTGCGTAAGCGGGTCGCGGCTCGGGGCGCGGGGGCGCGGGGGCGCGGGCGCGGGCGCGGCGGCGAGCGCTGCGCCGCGGACTCGCGCGCTGTCGACCGCCGCGCGCACGCGCCCCGCGCTCCCACCGAGCTGCAGCCGCGACCGCCACCCGGCATGCCGCGCCGCGCGCGCCGGCCCCCCCTGTGACCCACCATGGCCAGCACCAAGAACGAGTACCACTTCGGTGAGTGAGTCCAATCGCTAGCACGCCGCGACCGCAGTGTCTGCCGCTGTATGCACCCTCGCCTTATGCACGGCTGCTCCGCGTTTACTGCCACAAAGGTAACCATGTCAGGTTTCTAACTAGTGCCTACTTACTTCTGGTGAAATCATGTTTTATGTTTGCAATAATTCATGTAGTAAGATATACTCACTCATTAACATACGGATTAAATTTATGTACTTATATATTCAGTTTTATTTGTTACCGTTCCACTTACTTAGCCATTCGTACGCTAGAATTTTGTCACTTGTTTGTTCACTTATTAGGTGTCGGATCCCATTACCTTCATTGACCTTATGAACATGATGCAAACGTGAAATAATCAATATACTAATGTCTAGGCTATGCCTTTTTCCGTATCCACAGGCTGTTAAACCTAAGAGCCAAATATCTTCTTCAAACTAGAGAGTTTGGTGCGGTAAGAGTCGAAGAGACGACGATTAATGCTACGTGTACACCGTGTGACTATAGGTTCCCAAATGTGTGACCAGGAGATTTCAAGTGTGGGACATTTATTGTACAATACATGAGACTCTCCTATTTTCGCCCCAGAGAGGGGCTCGTGGCTAAGTGTAAGCCGTGGTTGGTCCGTGGACGGGTGACCATTTATAAAATACCGAGACCCCTCCGTGCCTCGGAAAGCACGTTAAGACGCAGGTCCCGACTGTCATACATTGATCTTTGGCAGTCGTTAAGTCACTTCTGACAACCAGTTTTACAATGGGATACTGTGTTCCCCAGTAAAATGGGTTGTGGAGGTCAGATAGGCAGTCACTCCATGTAAAATACGGGAATCAGCTGAATTCGGTAAGACTGGTAGCCGACCCCAACATATTTGAGGAAAGGCTCGGGAGATGATGATGATGAGAATCTCTTAATGAAGTGCTACACATTTGAGTTGCTTTGTAGCAGGTAGAACCTTGCGGTGGCGCTGTTACGACTTGCGATGACATTTGTCATAGTAATTTATGTCAATTTACTATGATCAAGGTTAGTTTTTATTTTAAATATATTATGCTAAGGCTTATAAGTGGAATGTTTTTATGTCATCATACCACTTATAATATGACATTTGTCAATATAGTGTTAATGAGTACAATTTTAATATCCTACATAGACTAAGAGACGTCAGCATTGAGAAACGAATAGATATACAAACATACTGCGAGTAATGCTAATCTGGATGAGCTTTCTGATCACAAATGTTAGGTAGACGTGTTTTCCTGCAATAATTAATGCATGAGCAACTCACTCGGATGTTTCTAATAAACGCGATAGAGACAGGGATGTACAACAGTCCGCCAGCCCCCGCGGCGCGGCGCGGCTTATCATCCATGAATGGATTACAGATACTCATGTGTACTGTACGGTTGTGGCTGTGTGCCGCAGTACCTGTATTTTGCGCTACCTTATCACTAAATCTCAACTCTTTGTTTCGATCTAGCGTGGCTGGGTTCATGACGTAGGTAGCGAGTTGACCGCGCGCGACTCCGTGCAGAGCGGCATACGGCGGAGGCACGTGTGCGCAGATGTGTGCCGTGCGGCGCCCGCGCAGGCTCGCCGTCGCGCTGCACTCGACGCACACTTCCGACTGTTCGTTACTCGCCTTTCCTTATCGCTAAACGTTTTGCGCGGTATGTAAAAATGCTTTTTACATAGCGTGCACCAGTTCGAGTCGAGGAAGCTAAGCAGGCGCACCGTGGCGGGCCGCAGCGGGCCGGAGGGCAGCGACGTGCGAGACACGCGGGAGTCGCAGCAGTTTATCTCCCTGCGATTAGATAAAGCGTGGTGGGCAGCGAGCGCGGCAGTCTGCGGGCGCGCGCCGCCCGGCCGCTCGCGCTGCGCCGTCGCTTCCTTGTTATTGTTAGCGAGTGTTGACCGCGGCGCCGCTGACCCGCTTTCTGTCGCTCGCACCTGACCGCCGCCTGCCTTCATTATTCACTATATTTACAACAAAGCAGGCTTGTTACACAACTATTGAACTGAGCTTTTTGTAGAAAGTGAGCCGGTGCAGAGCCTGAAGACACCAGCTCTGGTCGCTTCCGGCGGCCGAGGGCGCGGGGCGAGGGCCGAGCGCCCGCGTACGGTGCTTCCGGTACTTACAGATAACACCTCGCATGCGCACGCATTATTTCGAGCGTGCCATAACGTTCAGAAATGACTGCGCCCGTGTCTTTACGTTCCACCTAACTTTCCCTCAGTGAGTTACATGTGTTTGAGCAAAAGATTTGCCATTTCCGTTATTATCATTATGTAAAGTTTTGAAAGACGAGGATAGGGGACCGTGGGGATAATTTTACTCATGATAGGTATGCCTCACTCACACTAGGATAAATCTAATGCGATAGAGTTATTGACACTAAGAGAGACTGATTCGGTGATTAGTGATTGTGGTTCTGTAGCACACAGCATATGAAATATATATTATTATACCTACATACTGATGTCAGAGAAAAGGGGACTATTGAAATCTTAAGTACCTGACAAAAACCAATTCCTGTAGGTACTTACTTTTATTACTTATCTGAAAAGATAATGTTTACTTTTCAAGTATTAGCGTTAACAGAGCGATGGTTTCATACCTAGATTGGAGAAACACCGGTCTTACTCCAACCTAGGTATAACATCAACGCAAAATTAAAAGAAAAAGTTCTACCATTGTGATGAGCTGCATCTAAGAAAGTTTATCAATCACACCTGCGTTAGATAAACGTTCTTCTTGCGCATGCACAAGATTGACGGCTTGCTCGTGTAGTCAGGCCGCAATCATACGACGCCACCCACTCAGACGATTGAAGCAATTGTCAATAGCAGACTCGGTAATAATCAAGATATCGTATAGGTGTCCGACCCCAAAGGGTGAAATAGGGTTAATAATCTAAAAAAAAAATATGGAATTTGAAATAATCATGATAGTTCATAGTACAAATGTAGGTATTAAATTTTAAAAACAATATTTTTTGCTGCGAATTTGCTTAAAAGACGGGATTTAAAAAAAAATTATTATACTTTTAATATAATTTAATTCACAACACTCACAATCACCTGTATTTTTTTTGTTACGGGGTGAAAATCTATATGTACCCACGTCAAGGCCACGACGTGATTCATGTCGGACTTGCACCTACCAAAAACATCCCTGTCCCCTTCTTGCCATTGCTGGAGCCGCGGGATCGCTAAGCATTCTCACCGCAGCTCCGGCAGACGACGGTCCTTTAAGGAATCCTTCTAGAGGGTTGGGTGTAAAGTGCACATCCCTCATTCCTTCTGATAAAGAACGCGTGGAACATCGCGTCCGTATCCTCCGGGCCTGTCAGCTGATCGGGTGACGAGGTGCCCTCCCCTTCACCCGCAGGCCTTACCTCAGGCTGGTCTGAGGTCATGCAGTGCCCTGTTGCGGACCTCTGTGCGCCTGCGGCGCGAAGGGAGGACAGCGCTTGAAAGCCTCTGTCGCTCGGCGGCCTTTGCTGCCACCACGAGGTCACTGAAGGTGACCATCGCCAGCCAGGCGCTCTCACCCCGGACCATGGCTAATATAACAGCCGGTAACTGGGGTTTCCTGCCCACGTCCGATTCGACGCAGATACGTCCCGAAACAGCCGTGTCCGGTAAGCACCTGCGTCAGTCGGATAGTGACTTCTCCGTGACGCCGTTCCAGCCAGTCCCAGAAGACAGGTCGGATAGCGGCAATGGTGTTATGCTCAGCAGTGGGGTCGCCGAGACGTTCGAGCCAGGTCGCATGGGCTGCTCCTCGCAGCTCCTCCCTTTTCTCGCTCAGCGAGAGTATGCTGTCCTGGGTAGCCCGCCTGCGCTAAATATGCAGCTGGGCTAGGCTTTAGGCTTCATACTTCCGGGGCAGCGACTGTGCGAGCAAGATGGCAGCCTCACCGGAAGGTATCGATACCTAACAATACCTTCACTGATCGGCTAGGGTTTCCTAAAACCTGTAGGTATACGAGTTCCGTCTAGAGCTGATCTCTACTGGAGATAAGTTCTAGTAACCAAATAGACATGAAATGATTGGTGAGGAAAAAACAAACATCTAGTCCTCAGTAGTAGTACTAATAAAAAAGTAGTTATAGTGATAAAAGTAAAGTATTCATTAGGGTATCGCAAAAGTTTTAGTCGATATTTTTCATTTATTTATGTTAAATGTTACTTGATATTGCAGAACATCAATATTTTTCACAGCACATGCGATACAAGACATTGAATGTCAATTTTTTTAGACCTTACGTTACATTTATGATATTTTACTACATAGCCATATTTTCGATATTGTAGCATTACTTACACATGTCATGTTCCTGTATCTTCTACAATAGTTGCGGCGTCGGATAGTGATTCTGTACAAAACAAATTACATCATTAATTATTCTAGAAAAAAGATCGCCCTAAAGTGTTGGCTGAACTCAATTTAATAAATAATTTTACAAACAGGCGCGTGTTCGCGACTTCATCGCATTGGATCCAGAGACATATAATTTATTGTTTTTGTTACTGATTGCCTCCAAAAGAGGTTAAAGTTTTAAAAAAGAATTAAATTAGCATTTGTACTTATTCTAGATACATAATACAGCTAAATAAAATTGCCTTATTTGATCCGAATAGTTGAATTGTTGTTGCGTTCCTAGTCCGACAAGAAACATCCTTCTATTAAAGCAAAGTTTCGGACGATACCTGATGGCTGACTACTGATAGGTAGACGAGGCCAGCTTCTGAGCTTCGTGCCATATAGGGGAGCCACTGTAGGGTCACTCGCCGTCAGTAGTGTTGTTTACGATTTATGAAATTACGTTGAGAAATAATATTCAGCTAGTGTGACGTACAGAGACATGATCGAACTGTAAGAGTCAAAGTCAGCTTAGTGGTGTGCGTGTCTCATCCTCATAGCGACGCGACACAGTTCTGCGTGTGTGTGTAATGCGCGCTTATCAATGTTATTGTAACTGCTCTCCAATTATTGTTGAATCTGTTAAAAATATTTTGAATACATAAATGTATTCAATGTTAATTTTTTTCTTACTAGTTATGTGTGTGTAATTATTTAGCTTTGGAATTTACGATTTTTAGTTCTCAAAATATAGTACCTACGAGGTAAGGATACCTAATTAAATAACGTCTAAGGAGAATATCTACAGGTATGATAGCCCCTTGAGTGGTCATAACGCGTGATGAATAGTGTTTTCCGATGCGTCGTGTTTAATATTTGCTTTTGAAAACAAACTGTAATAGTAATCCGAAATTCAAATTTTATCGGTGTGATGTTATTGTTAATACAGTTAGTGAGTTTTGTCTGTCAATGTAAATATGGTCGCTAGGGGCGGGCGAGGGGCTGCGGGGGCGCGCGGGGCGCGGCGCGATAAGCGGCGCCCTCGACGACCCCGGAGCTCCCGGCGCTCGGCGCGGCGGCGGTGGCGCGGGCGCAAGGTTCCGCGAGGGCGCGATCACGCGCGCGCTGCTGCGGTCGGACGTGCCGCGCAGCCACTGCCCGACCTCCTTCTCACACGTTTCTAAATCGCGAACGTATCGCTACGTGACAATCATCTCGATTATCGATCAATCGATATGTAGAGTTGCGCCACACGCGCTTACCACCGCCGTTTGCCCTCGCTATGCGCTTTATATATCAGCCCGGTCATGGCATTTTTACCTTATATCTGCAATGCGCAAGCGTGGTGATCAATGCTCGTTCCTTCTCTATATGAGAGGATGCCTGTGCCCTGCAGTGGGACGTTTGTAAGCCGGTTTATTATTTATTATTACATATTATTTACGCTGCCTTTTAAACTGCCTCGTTGGCCTAGTGGTGCTAAGCGCGCCTGCTACGCTAGAGGTCTTGGGTTCGATTCCCGAGTCGACCAAGGTGTTATTGGGTTTTTCTATGAAAATCTCAGTAGCAGGTCGGAGTTTGGATTAGTGCCCGGTTAGTGGCAATAGGCTCGCCCCCTATTACATGGGACCTAAACATATCGGCGAACTGTGGGTTGTACAATGGTTCGCCTCTGCCTACCCCTTCGGGGATACAGGCGTGATGATATGTTATGTTATTTACCCGCGCCGAATCAAAAGCTTAAATTTCCTCCAAAACGGCTCCGTCATGTGACTAGTCACAGGAGTCTGAGCTAGGTCTATTCAGGGCCACTAGGGTTACAGCACACCTGAGCCGTGTGAGTGCGGCATCCCCTCAAACCATGGCTCACTTAATGAGCTGTCCAGCGTGCCCTGCCACCTGCACACGCGAGGACCTGTATGAGGCAGCGGACAATGCCATCTGCGTGACTGAGTACTGGTCGGGCAAAAATTAAATGCCAATGATCGACTCGATAAGAAGAAGAGTCAATATTGTAATGGTCTCCTTAGAAGTTGGTTTTAGCTTTCAGATACCTAAATTTATGGACTCTTCGTGGACTCTTGTATTCTTTTTCGGTGATTGTAGATTATTTAACATAAAATAAAAACAATTTCCATGAATAGAAGCGAGTGGCCGGCGCTGATGGCTCGCTCCCGCGCTCTCCCCCCGCCGCCGCCCGCACCAGAGCACTACGTGGACACTGTTGTGTGATGGCTGCGAGTGGATCGTTAATTTATTTTTACAGTCGCATGTATGTGCGCAGACCGGGCGAGGGGCGCGGGGCGCGGGGTGCGGGGCGCGGGGCTGCGCTGATAACGATGAACTGCCGACCTCCGGCCTCTGCGCTTAAAAAGTATTAATATCACCATTTATTATTTAAACGACCAGCCACCCCCCGTCCCCGCGACCCGCCATTACCCTTACATTTGCTGTTATAGACCAAGTCAGGCATCGGAGAGAGTTAACTAAATAGATAATGATTAATCGATAAATAATAATGGTTGTGACTTTTAAACACAACAGTAAATACGTGGCGAAAGCTTTATTTCGTAAGAATTTCATTTATTTGTTTCCCATTTAAGTAAACAAATTAATACGAAAGTAAGTGACTAAACATTACACACAACGGACATCTTCTGGCTGATGATGATGAAGTGACAAAACATGAAAAAATAATTCAAAACTTCTCAAAACCCTATGTTTGTTGTCCATACATGTTAGGCCGACATATCAGTTATATAACACAGTGTATTTAAACAAAAAAACGACGGGTTGCCTTCCGGGAGTGCCAGCAGAAGTGAAAAGTTGAATATTAACGTTTTGCATTTTGCATTTTTTGGAATGGTTATTGAACAATTTTGCACGAATTGCTTTCATTTATGTGGTAGAATATATATATTTATTTATTTATTGCACTATCGTACACAAACATGACATCGAATCGTCTTACGAATTTTCGATCAAATCACGTGTTTTTATTACGAATTTAAATTGACGCGACCTGACCATGACGCGAGTTTAATTACAAAAAAAAGTGTACAAAGCCGCTAAACAAGTATTCAATTCAAAAAAACCTTTGCTACAAGGCAGTTACATAGATTAGGTAGGAATGTGTAACAACTAAGTTGAAAGAGGAAGTGAACTCTGAGGAGGCGGATGAGAGAGACGCATAAATATTGAGGGACTTGGGAGAAGGGCGTCGAATGACGTCGTTGATCCGCCCAGAGTTGACCCGTGCGACTAGAAGCTACCAAATTACCAAACAACTTTTTATCTCAGTTTATATCTTTATTAAAATATTGCTAAAACGAAACTTATGTTCGGCACCCAACAGTGTGGTAATCGCCCCCACGCTATGTAAGCAAATGTAAGCTGAACCTTATCTACGTGATAAGAGAATATGTAATACTTACGAGAGATTTTATCGCATATTACTGCATAGTGTTAACAATAAAGATACTATTAATAGCAGCGTTCCGTCTAGGTCAAAGAAAGATAATTGCCACCGGGCTCTTCTTTAAGCACCAAGAGACGGGTGCCGTTGGTGCCGTGCGTGATGCGCGCGAGCGTGTGCAGCGGGTTTAACACATTATATCAAACCCCTAAGCTCCCCTGACCCCAGATTAATCTGGCAAAATATGGCCCTAAACAACAAATTTTAGATGAAACCTTGTCTTGCTGTTGCCTTATTAATATAATTAGCAATGCACTAAGTCAAGACCCAAATCCCGAAGGGGATGCCCTTAACTGTAATAACGTAGTTAGTTTTTTTTATTACTCCGGCTGGAGGCCGCTTTTGCTCCGCTAAAATGTCCTTTTTTTTTGTGTGACATGTCGTATGACTCATTGACAAAATTGGTGTCAACGTAAATGTTGGTGTCGCATTATTTAGTTGCCTACATGTTGACAATATTGTCTTGTGGTGTTTGTCCTCTAATGCGCTCATTAGCAGCGAAACACAAATGCGTGTAACGGGCTGGCGGAGTTGTTGACTCTGCACTAACGACACGACAACATCATCAGACTAATCACCCTTAATCACTGCTTGTAGAGAGGCATACGCTCACGCGCATGCGCACCGCGCCAGCTGTCTCTTGCACTCCGGCGTGACTCACGGCGCCAGGAATTTCAGTCACTATCGCAATTGTGTAGGGCGACTGGCATTTACAATATTGGCCTACCAATTACAATGTGGTCATACCCAGAGGTACCTGTAGGTCCTTGGAAATGGGCGCTACGTAATATTATATCGTGAAGCGATCGTAATCCCTGGACGGACATGACTCATTAACTGCATAATTAGGTCGATGTCACTACTATTGGTCACAACATGTGCAGTGAGCATGCTTAAGCGAGACCTGGGTAAAGAAGTAAACTTTAATAAAATCAGGTATTGACTTGATCTTTGGCCCCTAAAAGAAGCTAAGCAAAGTTAAGTTACCAATTATGAATACATATGACATACCTAGTGTTAAATAAGCAAAAGAAGCAAAACGTAGTATGCGAAATTCAAAGAAAATTAATAAGGTCTCGCCCACTTCCGAAAGTTCTATTCATGTTTTGTGGTATGAATTTTAAATACCCTCTACCATGTTTTTTGAATCATTCGATTTTATTCATTAACGATAAGTACCTACTATCTAAGTACCTACTGCGAGTTAATCCTTTCGAAGCGGATTAATGTAGCCGCGCAAAGTAGGTAAAGTCTGGTATGTAGATGTCCGTGTCCAGGAAACAGGCGGTAAGTATTAGTACATAATATAACAAAAGCGAGCGAGTTCTCACGGCCTTCCGCGAACCCCTCATTAGCGTTCCTGGGAGCCGCAGCCGAGGCCCGGGCGGCTCTCAACTCTAAATAGAGTACAAACTTAAAACTAGGGAATGAATACCCTTTAGGTACTTACCTAAAACCAATACCGTGACATTTTATTTTACCCATTCATTTGTTGAGAGGGCTTCTGAAGGATATTTTCCAAATTCGAGTGAGAAACCACACTAGCTTTAGCTTTAGGCTTATAAAGACAGCAGCAGCATGAGTAATAATAAATGAGGTTCTCCATACTTAATCCTGCTCACGAGTCACGCGCTAGACATGTACCTATAGGTATAGTGCTGTTTTCCGAGGAAAGGAGTTTTCAACACCGGCCTACTTCCTGACCTGAGCTTTAGTAAGCTGAGTGTTTGTAAACAGAAACTACCCAGTTACTAACTTTGGCGTCTCTTGCAGATCTCGGCTCTTGAGATCACTAACCTAAATGACTGTCATCAGCATAGGCACCACCTTGGAGGATGATCACAGTTGCACGTTGTTCCACAGTGCTGCGCTCGTTGTGGTCGGCGTTGAGCGCACGTGTGCGGCGTTGGGCTTGCCTCGGTAACTGTTTTTTATGTCAGATAACAACCAACAATAGTGGTGAGCACAACAAACACAGCCCTGTAAATCAATTAACGATGATGGCTCGTTGTGAGTTGTTTATTTATGTTTGTGTTGAGCGAGGTCGCGCACCGCGGGGCGCCCGGCCCCGGCCTGCCCCGCCTGCCCCGCCGGTCCTGTCATAACACTTTTTTCTTCCATGTCAGGCTTATACTGGGAACGATGAAAAACTGGCATCGCTACGATTTACAACACTTTTACCGCTAATACGATAATATTTATTGATTCCCGGGAGACGAGAAGGCGGCCGCACATGTTCTCCGTCCAGACGCGGCATGTGTACGAGTGCAGCGCTCTATCTCGGCGTGTCGCGGCGCGGGCGCGGGCGGCCGCGGCCGTAGCCTAGGTCGGGAGATGTTGTAAGATAAGCGGCGGAGGCGGCGCGGCGGCGGCGCACGTGCTGATAGCGGCTTATCTGCGCGCGATACCGCTCAGCTGATGCGCGTACGCTACCACCTGCCGCCACGCCGCGACCACTCCCCGCCTGCATCCTCTACCTATCTCCGCTCTTCTCTCTACCACCTACTTATACATTGAGAATCGATCACAAATAATCGTAAACAAAAGTGTTTTGTGAAATGTAGTAGGTAGGTAGTAGGCTTTTTTAAATATTGCTTTCGAGTAGCATATTATGCAAAGTAATTATTACAGCTAATCCTACAATTGTAAATCTTGACAAAAACCACATTCACTCTCAGATTAGGTGGAAACCGACTTTTCATGTAGGTATGAATGTGTGCTTGTGACCCGCTTTAGCACGTTTATAAGCAACACTTAGGTATATTATGAAGTCAAGCTGTCCCTCGGTGACCTCGCAATCGCAACGCCCTTGCCCCGGCATCTTCCGCGGCATCGCAGCTTCTGGCACGCATCTCGTTTACCTCAAATATCTACGTACTATAAAGTATAATGTGAATCAGTGACGGTGCCGATACACTCCTCCCTGGCAAGAAAAAACCTAATAGGTTGTATTTTTTTCATTTTTCCAATATTTTTTTACTTTAATGGAATCAGATATCGATACCTCACTATATCTCAACGGATCGGACTGGGTTCGTCCTGTGTACAGAAGACGTAACTTGTTTTGTTTAAGTGACTTTCTCCCTCAGCCTCATCATCTCCCGAGCCTTTTCCCAACTATATTGGGGTTGGTAGCCAGTCTCAGCGGATTCCGCTGAATACCGTATTTTACATGGAGCGACAGCCTATCTGACTTCCACAACCCATTTTACTGGGAAAGACAGTTTCTCTCCCTCAGCCTTATATTAAAAACATACATTTTATTATTTAATCCCTTTTATAGGTATACCTATATTGAGTACCTACATTTTTATATATGTATAGGTAAAAAAGGCTTACGTAGATAGGTAAATATACTATCTGATCAAAGATCTAAATAAGAAAAGTGACCGTTCGCTAACAAGTGGGTAAAACTAGGCACTTGAAAGTACGTAGTTTTAAAAGGGAAAAGAGGTACGTATTGGGTATAATTTATTTCTCACAACATTTAGGTATGGTTAATTAATACCATGTACCTAGGTACTTATTTTTTTTATTTTTGTTCTACGAGCTCCCCGCATAGGAAGTATGTCCTCGAATTTGTTACTATTCGATATAGCTAGGTAAGTACTTACTGGTAGTAAATAGTCCCGGAGTGGACACTCCCAGTCCCAAAAGCAGCGAGGGGCGGGCTGGCGAGGGCGCGAGGCGGGGATGATGCGCGAGCGCCGCCGCGCCGCGCCCGCCGCCAGTCAGCGCTACGCCGGCCACGCGTTCGCACGTCACGGTACGCTCCGCCCGCAGGACGCAGTGAATGAGTGAACAGTCCCAGCATGTTGCACGAGACATGGCCCAACGCGTGGCATAAGACGGAGACCTTCGAGCTGGACGCATTGTTTGCCGAGGTCAACAACAATTGTTTAAAAGGTTAGTGTTTTTCGGCGAGAAGATCCGATCTTTACTGTAACCACCAAACGATTTCTACACGTCGAGCAGATTTGTGGTGTTGACACGCGTGCTGCGGCGCTCGCCCTGCTTGTGTCACGGACTCACTCAGACCTGAGGACGCACAATTCCCACTTATGAGTGTAGGTAGGTACATACAAATTAAATGTTTTGTTTACATCGCCGCACCACTGTTGCCTCACCTTGCAAAATCGTTTCGTGCAAAGGCGTTTTAGACAACGTTACCTAGAATATTCAATATTGTTATTGTTTCAAATTAGATCTTATTTTTTGTAAAAAATTTTTTGTTTACATTTGATACAAATGATGTAAGAATTAATTGGTGTCTTCTAGGTATGTACTTTTCTTACGTTGTCTAGTTTTTTATACTTACATTAGGTATTTTATTAATGATAGTTATTAGTTTACTTGTCATTAATTATCATGCATTAAGAAGAAACGACTTAAGTTTGTAAATAGAGCAGTACCTATACCTTTTATTATAAGTATCAAATAATTTAGAGAAAATTGGGTCTTTATTTTTTTTGTGTTGGTATATATTTGAAAGTTAAAATTTTCTACTAAACCTACTTTCTTATTAGGCATGTTGAACAGATTCTTACTAAGCTATATTTGTGTGCGTACCTATACAAGATATTTGTGTGCGTACCTATGCCTATAAATTGTTGCAGAAGTCTAGCCTCCGTATACAGTCGACATTATAAACGTCAAACGTGGTGTTTATGTGTGTGTGAGTCTTTTATGTGATACTACCCAGGCTATGGCAGCGCAGTAGAGTAGCACTGCTGGCGTATATGTGTGCGTACGCGGGCGTACAGCCGCTCTCTCGCCGCCGTTATCTATTAGGATGATCACAAATAAAGCGGTGGCGTCGCGAGCGCCAATCGTGTGGGCTCGAGGCGCGCGTGTGCGGCGATGGTAACGTGTGTGCGTGTGCGCAGAGGGCGAGGCGGAGTGCGGCGCGGAGGGCAGCGGCGGCGACGCGGAGAGCCCGCCCCCCCTGCCGCCGTTCGGCTACGCCCACCCGGGCGCGCTGTCGCCGTCCCACTCGCGCAGCTACCAGGAGCTGCGGCCGGCGGCGGCACACGCGCGCGACATGCAGGCCTACGCGCACCTCGAGGAGGTGTTCAAGCCGGGCACGCCGGGCGCCGGCTCCACGGACGGCGTGTACCTGCGCCGCAGCAGCCCCGACCTCAGCCCCTCGCCCGAGCGCCGCGACGACTTCCGCGCCGTGCACTACGACCAGTACCCGGCGCCCGCACCGCCGCCCTACTCCCACGACCACCACCATCACGTCGACGGGTGAGTACTCTCTATACATTACTTAGCTAACCGTGCGTTTGTAGCTGCTACACGACTGAACGCCTCTGACTTTATCTGTGAGCAAGCTGTCAAGTCCCTGGATGTTAGACTAACGTACTGCTAGCTGAGAAAGAAGTCAGTAGCCAGTACAGCGTGACGCAGGCGCAGGCGACGCGCGGCCGCAGCTAATGTCGCCACACATTAGTTGACGTAGCGACGTAAAGCATCACCTCGATTAACATTCTATTTTTAGTTTGGTCGTACGGTTTTCAAAGAACATTTATTGTGTACATGGACAAACCACAAATACTATTCTAAAATAATGTAATTATTTTGTCTCTGGAACATTGTCAATCATGGAACTGCAAAATTACTAATGTCTCTAAAATATTATTTTTAATTATTTCATGTTTGGTATTAGTGATATAAATATCAGTCTTATGCTACTAGATATACCTATGTAATTAACTTTCAATTATTTTCTTAATTGATATTCACAATTCGGGTACGTAGTTAAGTACCTAGCTACTAATAACTAGTTTCTTTCTATTGACAGTAGTAACATGATTCGTTTTACGAAGCACAGGTATTCTATTTTTGGAATAACTTAAATATCTACTTGATTACTTACCTATGAAGAAAAAAAATTGGGAAAAATGAGCCTAGTAGAATTTTAAATAACAATTAATTGAAATAAATTATATTACAATTTTATGATCGAATTGTGACACTGCTGGATTCGAACTATAGGTACTACAACCTAGTAATGTAATATTTGATAAAAATCTAATTACCTAAAAAGCCCCTGTGAATAAGATAGATTACTTTATAATTTATTGTGCTTCTTGCTATTATCATGTTTCTAGCTATGATAATTAAATGACTACTGTCACCGAAGCTTCTGTAGTTAGAGTAGTAGGTGTAGTAGGTGAGTAGTGTAGGGGCTGCTGTGGCCACTCCCGGCAGTAGTGTCGCAGGGAGCAGCTTGTTAGTCATTACGTAGATCGTGTTGCTTCTCCGTTGCTTGTAGTATCAGTGTTGTCGCCGCCTACTCTCTCCCCCGGCGGTGGCTGATATCTCGTCTCCTTTATTTGAAGAGCTCTTCATCTGGGTGTCCGCGAGGCGCGCGGCGTGGTGCGGTGCGCTTGCCACTCTCCAGACTTTTTTGTCCACCTGTTACCTCCAACCGTTTATTATTGGAAGAGATGCTTGCAGTTAGCCTGGCTTTGACTGCTGCACCGGACTTTGGACCTTCGGGGGACTTGACAAACACCTTTGCACTGAAAATTTCTTTTTTACTTTTATCTTGTGTATATGTATAGGAAAGTAGTAGTTACCATAGAATTTTAAATACATAGGTAGCTGGTTTCTTTTACTCGGGACTTGTCCGTGTGGAATAACCTATATTCCTACCTACTTTAATGTTTATTTATTTAACCTTTTCTTTCAATATACCACAATTTTGATAAACTCTGGAGGTTTACATCGAAGCTAGAACAAACGTGTACTTTTTCAAATTGGTGCCTACCTATGTTATATAATATCTTAATTATTTTAAGGCTCTTCTAGGTCCCGAATTCTTAAAAAAACGAAAACCATATTAATTAAACTAACAGACTGAATCAAGATTTCCTAAATTAGCTAACATCTGAAGATTTCTACAAATTTTAATTAAGATTACTACATAGTTAACAAAATTAAAATTTGTAAAAAATCTTTTGCTATTACTAGTTTCTTAGGTACCTATGAAAAAATAACAAAGGACCAACAAAAATATGTGGTTTTTCAATCGGATTCATGTCGCCAATATGCCTAGTACCCAGTAGTAGTAGTAGATTGCTTTACTTTCCTAAAAAAAAGGCAAAAGGAGGAGTGTTATGATTGACGAGTCGGTCTGTCCTTCATATAAGCTCTTTAGGTAGTGACTGGTTTTTACGTTTGTTTGAAAGTTGACGTGGTCGAGCTGGTTATAGCTGTCATGAATAAAAAAATGTTCAGTATTTTGCAATATATCAGTAATTAAAAAATTAACAAGCCTGGGTCCGATAGTAAGCTTCAATTTTTTTATAATACATTGGTGATTCGAAAAAAATCACTGTTTTCGATTTGGGAGAATGCCTGACCAAATCTTTATTGTTTATTATTATCTCTGAGACCTATTATACCTACATTGCATGAGTAAAGAATTTGACATAAGAGGCATAAATGGAACAGCACTCCTGAAATGTCCCCGCGAGGGTGGTGGCGGTACGTGTCGGTCACGTCGTGGTCACGTGCGGCGTACGTGCCGTGCGGGCGCGGCGCGGCGCGTTGCGACACGAGCCGGCATTCCGACGTGCCGCCGCCCGGCGCTCCGGCACGCGCCGCGATACGCAGGCCTCCGCACCACTCGGCTCGTGCCCGACTACCACTGGGTTACGACAACCATGACTTGCAGGATCATCCATAGATACATAGGTACCTACACTACTCTCTTGTTCAAGGGCGTACCCAGCTAGAGTTGATTAGGGGGGGGGGGAGGGGTTGAGCTAGTAATCAGATTTTTTTGCCTATTTGTTTTTTTTTACTTTGTTACTCAATATGCAAAGATGTTCATTTTTCATAAACTGAGTTGACCTCTTATTGATTCTCAATAAACCCAAAAAAACGGGAAACATTCTAAATTCTCTGAAAGAGCACTGATATTGACGATTTTTCTTTTTGTTTCATTTTTACTACTAATATAATACTAAAATCAGAAAGCTAATATAGTTATATATAGTTATATATTTTTGTACTGGTCTTAAATCCAACAAGTTTTGCTTTGTTTTTTTTTTCTCAAAACCGTGAAAAAAACTTCCAATTAAAAACCAATGATACAAATATGTTTTCGGCTTAATTCCCCAAAAGACCTACATGATTTCTTTAAGAAAATCTCGTTAAATAGAAAAGTCGTTTTTTAAATTGAAAATTTTTACAATTTCATGATTTTCAGGCCGCTACCTCGAATTATTTAGAGTTTTATGGCAAAGGTTGCTAACTAAACGTCTTTTATATGGAAAAAATCAAAACTAAGAAGGAGGACTAGACTACATAAACAAATAACTAGACCTCCTAAACAACGTTAAGTTGGTGCTTTGCTAAGGAAACAAACAAATATATAATAATTTGTTCATTCCTACCAACCCTAACACCCCTCCACGGATAGCAAACGACCCATTCATCAATAATTGTTTAAAATATAAAAATACTAGCGGCCCGCCCCGGCTTTGCTCGGGTGCAACGCTGATACCAAATATAACTACGCAATCATAAAGTTCTGTAGGTTGAAGCACAGCCTTAGAGGCATTTTTTGGTATAGGCACCCCGGCCCCCGCGCGGCCCTCCGGCCGGTACCACCGCAACCGCTATGTCCCTGCATTTTAAATCTGTAATATCTTCGAAAACATTCATTTAAATTACATGCTGTAAAGGGCAATATTGATCTATATTACATGCACAATTTTTTGAAGGTACTTAATTGCATAAGGATTAATGCTGTATTGCTTAAAATCGTCTTTTCGTTAATAAGTAATAAATAAAGGATAAAAAATGGTTATTGTGGGTTACCCTCAAGAGATAGACATATACCAATGCGGACTTTTTTGTAGATCTTTTTAAGATGCACAATACTGTAGTACATAATTTTATCTATCTCGTAGGGTTCAGCCAGCGTTTGCAATGAAAGCGCAAAAAATGTGTTTATTACGACCTTACGTCAAAAATCTCTAAGATTATCCGTGTTTCTTTACTATTTTAAGCATGTATTATACATATAAACCTTCCTCTTGAATCATTCTATCTATTAAAAAAAACCGCATTATACATAGGGACAGACAGCGGAAAGCGACTTTGTTTTATACTATGTAGTGACTATCTTAATTTCCTACCAAATTAGGTATCAACCTATAGCAAATTTTCTGATTTACAATAATGCAGGCTGAGCAGAGCGATTTTATTCTAAAATACTACTTGAATGCTCGAACCCCCTCGGCACGGCTGTGCTAGGTAATAGGTATTTTCTTAGGGTGTTAGCTTATTACGGTTCAAAATTTCATCAAAATCAATTGAGTTGTTCGGAATAGGCAAACAGTACGTATGTAAGTAAGTACGTTGTACTTATGTGATCCTGTAGAAAATAACATACAATGCTCAATATCATAACTATTGATGAGCATGTTTGGCATGGCCAGCAGCCGGCAGGTGGCGGCGCTAGTCGCGGGATATAACACGGTGGCCTCATCTCATCAGTTTTTTTTCAAATTATTTGTTACAATTATAACTCTGAACCAATTCTTAAATTGGGATCTGAAATCGCCAATCCGCAATTAAGCAAGCGTGGTGATCAATGCTCGTGCCTTGCCTGTGTGTGGTGATCAATGCCTTCTCGATATGGGAAGGGGCCTGTGCCCAGCAGTGGGACGTTTATGGGCTGGAATTATTATTATCAATTATGTCTCCGTCCATCCAATAAACAAGAGGTATAAGCATACCTGTGCGCACCTTAAAAGTACATTAGTAATAAATAGTCATCATCTCATGGCTGGTATAGGCGACGGTAACTTTGTGAAAAAATTGAAACTTATAACCATGATAAAACCAGATTTATTTTTTTAAACCAGAACTCTAACCGATAGGCTAGGCGTTTTAGTCAATCATTTACAAATGACGTAGATTATTAACGGTAGGTTAGAGGTATTAACGTTTTATCCTCTTTGAAAGACCAAATAGGTATGCAGTGCCTCTGTTCCAATGACAATGGGATTATTCCTTTTCAAGAAACTACATCCCCCTACTAAGTAGCAAGTATTGATGAAGACAAGAATTAATGAAGAGAATCACGTACTAAATAATGTGACCATTCAAGTGACACTACGCTTCTTTCCTGTTATCGGTTTTATAAAGAAAGTACCTAGGTGTAAGCGATAGGTACAGAAACAGAATGCACCAGGAACGTTTAGCCCGCATCGGTAGGATCCGGCGGGAAGTGCCCGCGGACGGTGCCTGTGCGCAGGGTGCTGTCGTTCCGCCGGGTTTGGGCTCTTCATGCTCCGCTAGGGCTGTGCATGTGTCATGTTTACACTGCCGCCATGCCGTTGACACTTATTTTATTTTCGCCGTTCGTTGTCATTGAGATTTGCTATTTTTCTGCCCTATGTGTCTTTATTGTGTGAGTTTGTACCCATGTAGATACGTAAAATTTCAGAGTCTTGACATTAATATATCAACTTGCGTACGTATTATTACTAAAGTGGAAATATTTTTAGGTACAAATCGTGTTTTTTGGCTCGTTTTTTATATAAAATTTGCGACTTTTTGAATTTGAGTGACAAGTATTTTGACAGGACAACATAAAGTAAGGTACCGTATAAATTATAATATAGTTTCAGAGTTTGCTCACCACGACCCCTCACATTTTATACGCATATTGTAATAACTAGCTGTGTCCCGCGGTTTCACCCGCGTGAATGACAATTCATACACTATCTTTATAAATTATAGCCTATGTGTTATTCCGAAATATAAGCTACATTATTGTGAAGTTTCATTAAAATACATTAGTTTTTGCGTGAAAGAGTAACACACATCCACACATCCATTCTGACAACCTTTCACATTTATAATATTAGTAAGGATTGAAGAAATATTGTTTTTTCATATCTACATTGCCATATATTTTTTTATTTCTTTTGATATATGGGATTGGGAACCCAAATGTTTTGTGTGGTATTATTTATAAGAATCGGTTGAGTCGTTGAGTACCTAGTTACGAGTGGACATATCAACGCACATACATTTCAAACACATAGCCCTTCTTTTTTGGCTTCACCGCAGTTGGGTAAACAGTTAGCGTGTGATCATAGTGATGTAGATTCGCGCGTGGATGTCAGCCAGGCAGGCCGCGGTTGGCAGGATGTGTGCGGTGCGTGACGTCACACGTGTGGCGCAAACAATGCGCGCGGCGGGTGAGTCGCGAGTGCTGAGCCAGCAGTAGGGACATGAAGTCGAATCAAAATGGATCGTGCTTAAAAGTGTTTTGGGTAATCCATCCATTCCCTTTGGTATCTAGCGGACCTTGAGGGGCAACTTATTTACTCTACTTCTATTATCTCTGTAATGTATCAAACTGGCCTAGGTATACAGTTTAGCAATAGGAACGTTTTCTTGTTTTTTCGTGCAAAAGATACAAACGTTTTTTGCTTTTCATATTAAAATTCATATCTAAATTTCAGGTTTAATCATGTTATCATCTAAGTACTTCAATTTGGATGGAATCAGAACCCCATAAAAAGGGATTCCGTTCCTTTAGATAGAAACTAAAACTGAACTCTTAAAGGATCACTTGTGTGTCGTTTCCAACCATAATTACCTATAAAATGACTGAATCGATGATTTGGTACTAATAATTATGTACTTTACCCGCAGATTAAATTGTACGTAAAATGTTTAACTTTTGCGAGGCGTATTCATCATTATTTATTACAACATTTTCATCGATGATCCCGACTAGTTTCGGACCCGCGCGTCAGGTCATGATTGAAGATTTACTAGCATTACAAGTTTGCATTTTGACAAAAGTAGGTTGTAGCTTGCATTAGCAGCAAGAAAGTAAAACCTGCTAACATTCCTACTAAGGAACAGGAAAGTAAGTTGTTCTACTACAGTATAAGATAAATTATTTTGGTATCACCTCATCATAAAATGTTAATGCGCACAAAATCAAAATGAAATCCTGTATATAGTCACCAAATTATTTATGTTTTGTTTTGGAAGTCTGAAAGGAGCAAGTGTTAAAGTGTTGTAAGCATTTTAAAGGAGGTACTGAATGCTTGAATAAAAGTGGAGCAGTTTTGCACTCTGAAGGATCTCGTGTGCATTGTTTGTATGCGAGGTTTATGAGCCGCGCACCACGCTCACATGTTGCCACAACTTGTAGGTACACTATTAGTTCCTTAAAGCTGTCGTCGGCGACTAACCTAGCTGGAATCATTATTTAGGTATATTTCTGGTACGATCAGTGAGATAATCATAACCAAGACAGTGTAATATTTAACTCCGCAGAATTGACACTAGCATACACCGACGCTTGTTTAATTTCAATACCTATCGGTACTTAGTAAATGTAGCGAGTTCCTGCTTGTTTGTGTCTATGGCTGTATGAGAGCAATATGTTGTATTAAACGAAAGAGCTGGATCGTATGTTTCGTTGTGTGGTTTCTGCGAATGAGTAACGCTATCGTACACTTCCTGCGGTGCGCGCGCGCCGGCATTGTGCGCCGCGATACTTAACCTAGTGAGAGCGACCCCGCCCCGCCGCCCGCGCCTGCGCCTCGTCACACGCTCACAATATACTAGTCGACGATCTGCACACTCGGATTAATTTATGGCAACCACTCTAAAACTAAAAACAAACAAACCCTCCAAGCACCGTCAATTGGTTGTGCAAATACACCCCGAGGGCTCTACCTTCATATTATTTGAGGTTTTTGTGAGCACAGGCCGCGTCACCGCCACGCCGCCGCCGACCTTCCTGTGTACAAAACTTTAAAGACTATATTAGCTATTGCGGGTGTTCAGATACCTCGACAATATAACCTTTGTTTTTTGTGTAGTTTTGAGATGTTTGTAAATATCATCACCTACGTTAAACTTATAGTTTTGCTTTGTGTGGTATCTAAGCGTTTAATTAAAGTTGGAATTACGTAGATTGTGTTGCACTATGAGCGCTCTGCAGCAGGTCCAGTGACTTGCGAACCGCATGCGCTGCGCCGGCGCTGTTCTGGCTCTCTGCCTCTGAGCTACCGTATTTACAACTTAACACGCACTAAACCCACACTCGTACATGAATACATACACAAAGTACCTAAGTATGTGTACGGCGCGGCGCAGCGGTTTTATTATTGACTTATTCTGTTTGAAAATAATTAACGTCGTTAGGCATGTTTGCATTTTCCTCCAATATTCGAGTTTGTTTATTGTTACCAATTAGTAGGTATAAGGAAAATCCCCACCGTCGCCGCGTCGGCGGTCAGCGGCAACCGGCAACCGGCCTAGCTCTATTTATGGAGCTCTACTAATACAATATTTTGTTTATTATTATACTTAAGAGTATTGCAAACGTATCAAGCCGTAATAAAGCAAATAAAACAACTTTTAAGGATACTTGACAGTGGTGATGTCGGTGACAAGAGTTCATCGAACAAAAACACTATAGTGACGGAATCCTAGGATTATAGACCTCAGTTCCTTTACTAAGCTTGTCACCATAAGAACTTGATATTATTTTCTATTTATTATTGTTTAACCCCAATACTGTCCATTGAATATAAGTAGCTTTACTCCTTACATATGCTACACGTGTGAAAGCGCAAGTCCCCACAAAATCAGTCCAACCTTTTCGGGTGTTAGCCGGAACAAATAGACAAGAAACTTTTTTTGTTATAGTTATTACATTTACTTTAATATACCACAGCTTGAAAAATACGTATTTATCTGGTGCTATATCTTGAGAATGCCACGATACGCTAAATATATTTTTTTCGAATGTGTCGAGCCGGTATTTGATACTAAAAGTCTTCTTTGAATAGATAGAGCTCCTGCCTCTCTGAACTCAAATGACCGATTAACTCAGTGACTTAAAATATTAAAGAACAATTAGTACCTCATCTGATACACAAGTACCAGCCCACCCACACTGCCCAGCGACAACAACTAGTATCCAACTAAATGCCCAATCCATACATTCTGGGATCTGTGACGCTGGAGGTACGTTGGTTGATATCCCATTTTATGAGGCGCAGGCGCAGGTGACAAGCGGCGCTCGCTTCGATATTTGTTGTAGTGATACTAAAGTTTTTGTGCTCATCTAATACGCCATTTTACACGTTTTAAGAGTCCTCGGATCGTTTCCAAATTTGTACACACAATTTTTTGTGCGTGTCGAGTGACGGTTTAAGTGTTCCGAAATGAGTTATTTGTATAGGCCCTTAACGTTCCGGTGCGGGATTAGCCCGAGGATGCACACATAACGACCTGCTCGCTGCATGAGGTGTCTGGCTCATGACAATCGATGTTAGCTGGTTCATGGTGTATTTTATACATTATAATGTAGTCTGATTTTCGGTCCAACGCTCACTGGGCCATGACGTTATAAGACCGTCAGTGCATCAGGTTAAAGGGTTCATCTTTTCTGTAAGAGCAGCGCGTGTAGTTGTCGTGGCCGGCATGTGCGGTCACGCTGCGCGGCCGGCACGTGCGCGCCCGCCGGAGTGACGCAGGGCGGATGCGGGCTCCGGGCACATCAACTTCACACTACACCTGATGCGAGTGATTTACATGCTGATGACCTAATTAATTTTAGTAAAGTTTCAGGCATAATTGAGACGTGCGGTATAGGACGGCCATGGAATCTCTTCCATGTATTCAATAGACGATAGTTGTTATCATATAAAATCTTTGTACAGATATGGACTAAATAATAAACTAGCCTATAAGCGTACGTACTGCTGGGCACAGGCCTTAGAAACATATGACTTTGCAATGAAAACCACATTGGTACTTGCCTGGGTTCGAACCCGCAATTTTGTGTAAATAAATCTGTTTATTGAACCGTTAGGCCACCGCGACATCCCGATATAGACAAAATACAAGAAAAAATCTATAAGGAAAAATGTGCTGGAACCTGTGTGGTGTTTTCACACAGTTCCGGTTGCATCTAAGTTTATTAATAATACATATAAATGTTTCAAAATACTTTAGAATTATATGAGGTGATCATGTGATCAATGCTATCGTTCCGTTGCTATATGAATTGAGGTCTTTGCCCAGCAATGGGATATCTAACGTAACAATAAATACTTAGTGTGATTTTAACGTACTATATTTAATAGGACAGCTCGTTAATATACCTATTAGCAAGATCAAAATCAAAATGTTTTTATTTCTCATTAACCAAAAAGGCGCTTAAGAAAAGTTACGTTAAAATCTACTGAATCTAGTTGGTAGATGACGAAAATAGCCAGGATGTGTCATCTGCCAGGCTCCGCACGGGCTGGGTGTGAAGTGTGTACCGCGAATGCGCGCTACGTGCTCGTACTACTGCGCTCTACTTCCGCGTTCTCGTGTAAGTAGTGTCGCGGGGCATCACCGTCGCCGACTATACCAGCTATGCTACACGACCATCTTATACTCGAAAATAGCTATGTTCTAGCAGAAGAACTCTATTGTGTTGCGAGAGCATTGGGTGTTGCTAGAGTATTATAAGCGCCCCATTCCGCATAATGAATGCAAGCGGGTCGAGGGCGGCGACGGCGGCGCGGGCCGGGGGCGCAGGCGCGGTTGTGGCGGAGGGGGGGGGGGGGGGGGGGGGGGGCTGCGGGGCGCGGGCGCCGCTCGCACGATAACGCATACCTACTTCCGAGACGTTCCGAGCCATTAGCCTCACTGCGCTCTACTTAACAACCACACGCCGGGTACGCGGTGTTCTTGAACTATGTTAAAGTGTTTCATACCAGCAGCGCAGCCGATGTCGCCTGCTTCCTGTGGGTATGCGCTGCAATTTCATGTACCTAACAATTCCTGTCCTGATGTTGACAAATTTCTGTATTTCTTAAGATGGGACACAGGTCCCTGTCAGTCACATTGCTGTTTATTGAACTATTCTTGACCTATCTAAGTCTTAACTAACCCAATTATTTCTTTTTGTGCACACTGCAAGGACCAACTCTTAAAAAGGTATGAGTCCATGCCGCCCTTGGTCTGTGGAGGTACATTTGTCTATAGATGTTACCAATTCAAGTGTTAATTTGTTCTTAAATAATACAAATAATATGTAAGTAAATATTAAGTAGAATGAGCTCACTCGAGTAATTGAGTGTGTAAATTAGCATGGTACGTGTAGGTAAGCGCACAAGAGTCGCGCTCTGACAATTAGTGGCGGGCGCCGTGAAATATAGCGCTCGTTTGCATAACTAGCTGCGCGCGCGTGCCAAGCGGGGCTCGACAGCATGGCGAGGCCGCATGCTGGGAGCTACCAAATATGAGGTTGCAATAAACTTCTCCTTGTTCTAGGTACGTTTACGTTAGGTACACTAACTATGCTACGACGGTACAATAGCCGCTTAGTGTAAATAAAAATGCGTCTAAGCTGATAAATGGCTCTACAGGAACCACGATTTGTTATTGTAAATTTTAGGAATATCAAACCGTGTAAATTTTAGTATCAGCTTATATCTTTAATAAGAAACCGTATGTTCTTTTCTAGTGGCGGCGGAGGAGGTGGAGGCGGTACTGTGTACTCACGCTGCGCGTACGCAGCCGGCTCTCCGTACTTCGGAAATGGCGTTGAGATCGCCTCACAACCTCAAATCTGGAATTCAAGTGCAGGTAGGACCGAAGCCATTGTGGGTAGCACCGATAGCGGAGTGCCGTGTGTCTGTTGTGTCGCCTGTACTGAGCTGGCGGTGGTTGTGTGTCGGCAGGCGGCTCGCCCAGCTACGGCGGCTCCGGCGGCGGCGTGGTGATGGGCGAGGAGTACGCGGAGGGCGCGGGGGGCGCGGAGGGCGCGGGCGGAGGCTCGCTGCCCGCCTTCAGCGCGCGCTTCGGCGGAGCCTTCGCGTGCGCCACCTCGCGCCCCAACACCGTGTACGGCGCGGCCGTGCCACCCTACTCGCACCAGGTGAGTGCCGCGACACGTGCTGACCCGGCGTGGAACCGCCGCGGACGCGCCTCGCCTGACCCGCTATCCACACGAATGTTTCTCTGCTTCCAGGAGGTGTGGAACTTAGAAAGTAATCGTCGACCGCAGCTGTCCGCTGCTGCTAGTCTCTCTGCCAGTAAGTAGTGACACGTTTATATTTTTAAACCTTTATTATTTAAACTAGTTTTTTTTTTTCAAATGCTTAGTGAGAGCTGTCAGATTTTCGCTCCGTATGTATGTTGGAGCAGTTCTGGATATGTTTTGTTTTACAATATTTGACCGTAGATTGAAGGCCACTGTACTGAATAACAATGTCTGTTAGTAGTGGGAACATACTTCAATGAACCTATGTAATCTTACCAAAACATGTGTGTGACCTAGGTATAAGTAGGAGTATCAGGCAGCTGTACGAGTATAGTATTAACCTTTGCCTCTGACTCGACTACGAACAAATATAGAAGCAAATATTAAACATGTTGATTACATTGAACCACGATGAGTGTTGTCGGCTGCACTCCGCGAGTGAATCACGGCAGCTGCCATCACCGAGGCGACCGAGTGTCCTTTGTTGTGAGTTAGTTTGTGCCGACCATGTACCTCGTACCTACCTACGAACACGAAGTGACAGGGTCATTGAATGCATCATTTGAAGAATAACCTAGATAGAGGGATTTTGTGCATAACATAAGTGTGCGAGAAATACTAGAGATGAGGGATTGCCGCTCACCGTTGTGTGCGTAAGCCGCGAGAGCGCCGCCGCGGCGATAAGAGCCAGAGTTAGATGTTAGACGGGGCGATGCCGCGATGGCGATAGGCGATGCTCCGATCCGGCCGATACCGCCGATACGGCCGATACAGATAGCAACAGCGCCGGTTTTTGTGGCAGGTCACGGCGCGATAGCCCGCGGGACGCATCCCGCAATACCCGCCATGTTTTTTATACCGATAAGCGATTTCCAAAAGTCGTAGCCGATAAGCGAACAGTTCCGGCATTATTTACGACTGCTCGTGTGAAAGCTCGTAAATAATGCACTACACTTAAACCTTCATCAGTCTTCGCGAAGCGTCAAAACATATTTTATTTTAGTTCTGTCACTCGTAAAATACTTGATGAGTGTAAGTTAATATATTTTCTGTGAAATGATATCACTTCTTGGATGAAAAAATCTTGTGTTGTTGTTCAACACATAAAAGAACCTATTAAGTACATAATTTGAATACAGAGATTTATAGAAGAGAATATTTAAATATAAATTTTAAAATGACTCATAGGAGTTCATAATTTATGATTGAAATTCTCGATGTAATTAGTTGATACTCAAACAGAGTCCTTCATATTCAGATTATTGATGCATTCAGGTCCTAGAGACAGTACAATACCACGTTAATTAAATAATAAATCCTATTTTTAGAAACTGTTTGGTTTTCCGCCATCTCCATATAGTTTAACCTCGAGAACGTCGATGTCACGTGTCGAAGACAAAAACAAGGCGCCGTGGTGTGCGAGCCGCGCGTGTGTTAGTGGCTGAAGCCTGCAAACTATACAGCGATGTTTAATTAGCAAAAGCCGCGGTTTTCCTCGTCGCCTGCGGTGAACGGAACCGTTCGCGGCCGTAACGTCCATTGATATTATGAGCCCCTCTAGGCCAGTGGACGAGCAAGCCTCTTAAACTAACACAACTGACACTCGACGAGCGTGTTTGCATAGGTCACTCCAAAAAACTATGTCTTATTTTAAAATGAAGTCGTTCCCTTTTAAGCGCATTAAAATCGCATTCCGTATATGGTATCGGATAAGGCACGTGCCACGCAAACACGCGCCGCGTCCGGCCGGCGAGGCGGCGACTCCGTGCTATCGCCACAAACAAAGCCTTACAAAAAACGTCGCCGGCCCGTTGTCTCCGCGCGCCGCATATTTGCTCACTGACACTAACGTCTCTAATGTACGCTTATCATTAGATGGCGTATTATCGCGCTCAGGACGAGCTCCTTCTAATTTAACACCATTAGGGCATAGCTAAGCAGTGACGTCACTTTGCTGCGTCTTCCGTCCCGCACCATACAAGGAGAGTTCGCCGACTACGCTGAACATCACTCGAGGTTGCACTTTAAAGGTCAGGCCGTGAAAGTGGTCCATTTTTTTGAAAGCTTCAAGGTCTAAGGTATTTAAGTCTCGTGCTAATTCCTATTAAATGATACTAATGTGGTCCTAATGTATTAAATGAAAAGGATTGCCATTCCATACTTCTGTTTATTGTACCTATTACATTAATTTCAATATTTATTGTACCAATTACAACAGTTACATTTATCGAAAAATTTGTCACAGCGCATTTTGTTCGAAATAATAGTAAGCGTGCAGTAGAGTAGAGTATGTACGAGCAGAGCGCGCACATGGCCGGCTCGCGTTACAAACGCCTGTAACGGCCGGCTAATGGCGTCCATGTTTAATGCTGACTGCTATTATGGGTAATCGGAAACGGCACCATTCATTTTAGATGAATCTGTCAAGTGTTGTGGCTGGTGATGCGTGCTGTAACCAAACACGTCCGTCGCCCGCACACACTCGCCCCGCGCGTGTTGTCACGTGATGACGCGCTACTAATTATAGTATTATCATCCCCATTTTAATCATTCAAACCTATTCTATACCTATTATATTTATTTATTTTTATAATGTCACGTTACAAATATGACTGCCGTAGGGTATCTTTTTTATAAATAAAACCGATCCCAGTTTGCTACAACACTAAATAACTCGAAAACTACTGGACCGACCTTCATGTTTTTTTATTTGTTAAGATCATCAACACTCAGAAAAGCGGAATAAAACTAAGACCTAAAACAAAAATTACTCGAAAAAGGTCTTATGTGTAACTGAAAAATATAAAAAAAGAAATATTTCCTTGTCTCAAGCATACGATATCAGTCCTAGAGCTGTGAGTGTATTACTCTATAGGAACATTGTTCTGTCTGCGATCTTTTCCGGGTGATACCAATATTTAGGAGCACCATCTACTACCCAAAATAAGCTTTGAAACTAAACTTATAATAACAAACTATTTAATGAACAACTGTTTTTGTGAACGACTGCCTCGTTGGCCTAGTGGTTGTAAGCACGACTGCTACGCTAGAGGTCTTGGGTTCGATTCCCGAGTCGACCAAGGTGTTATTGGGTTTCTCTATGAAATTCTCAGTAGCAGGTCGAAGTTTGGATTTGTGCCCGGTTAGTGGCAACAGGCTCGCCCCCTATTACATGGGACCTAAATATACTGGCGAAGTGTGGGTGTAAATTAGTACACCTCTACCTAACCCTTCGGGGATACAGGCGTGATGGTGTGTTATGTTATGTTTGTGTCGTACAAAGTATCGTTCGATGTAATCCGGGTCGGTATATCACAGAGCCCGCGTGATGTGCTGTCACATGATGTGTAGCTGACACGTAGAGATGCACAGCGGTTGTAATTCGTCCGTAACGTAACTTTCCTCAGTTAAGTAACTTAAAAATTCTCGAACAATAAGATAAAGAAACTTCTTTACTTAGGTACTTGCTTGTAAATTATGGGATGCATCCTCCAAGCAATAAACACAGCTTGTAACAAGCAAGTTGTTTATTAAATTCAAAAACAAAAGTTAAAATTAATCCGTCCGGATGTCTGTTTTTAACCGACTTTAAAAAAGGATATAACAATAATTGTGCTTGAAGTATAATTATACTGATTATCCTAATATTTTAGTTATTTTATAAGCAGTACATTTCAAATTATTTCATACTATTCAGTGGATCAGCAATTTGAATGCGGTTCTCATTTTTCTTAAAGAAAAATTAAACACTTTTTTTTTATGTTTACACATATAATTTGTCCAAAATTCCAGTTCATGATTGAGTTGAAAGGCAAAACAACAAGGGATGGCTGGATCCAAGCTTTAATTATTTAGGGGCACTTTTTTAATGCTAGTTTGGCCGGCTCTGGCCAGCATGCTAGTTTGACTTGGTTTTGACTAACATTTTACACTAACATTTGACAACATTTACGTTACTATTATTTACAATACGCGACGGGCCTGGACGGCAAGGACGTAATATACGGCGGTTGTGTTTTGTATTGCTACTGATAGCTAAATCGAATGCTTCTTGGAGAAGCGTCGTTTTATGGTCGGGGTAGGAGAGAGTATGTCTGGGGCGTTCACACCGGAGTCAGTTAGTTAGTGGATTGATTTGTGTCAGTTAGGTCCAAAAGTAATACATTAGATGCGTTGAAAATATATGATTAATGTCCAATGACATTGAACATGACATTACAGAAATGTAAAAAATAACTCAGTTCTAAGAAATTATGATGACCAAAATATTTTTTGTATTCGACGTACAAGAACTTCCTCCTTATTATTATATTCCGGTTTATTCAGAACGTTGAGGCCAGACGTTAGACCTAATCGCGTTGTTGTGATTGATCAGTTCAGCGTCTTGATAAAGTTGGGGGCGAATGAGAAGTGACAAACGCTGAGTACAGAAACAAGCCGCATGTGGCGCGGACTGCGCGAGCGCACGTAACGGTCATAGATTCCATTGAAACAGTACTCTCGCGCGGCACGTCCCGCGCCTTGTGTTGTGATGCACACACACACACACCCCACACAAGTCGCAAGCCTGATCAACTCTTGCAATATCAAACGTTTATTTCTCCTCCACACATGCTCTTGAGTACCTAGACCCATATTTTCCACAAGTTCTTTTTGATGGATTAGTTTTTAGATTAGATCCCGGTGTCCTGAAAGACAAGCCACGAGCCTAGCTTAGGAACCAGCCTCCCACATTACATACTTTCCTAAGACTTACCTGAATTGTGTATCATTGTAGAATCTGACTAAAGTAAAATAATTAATGTATGTTGTGGTGAGAAATAAAATTGATTGATTGAAGGCTCGGTGGGCCCAGTCATAATATCCTAAATTTTAACGCATTCAAAAAAAAATACAGAATAACATTTGTCAAATATCATGGAAACTGCTCGTATACACATGTATAAACTTTTAAACTATCGCGCTGCATGTTTATAGTAATAATAATATAATCACGGGAATAAGCGCGTACATGCATAAAGTTGAGGTGAGGGTTAGCAGGTTCAGTTTTTTTTTTGATTTTTTTCTTTCTTTCTTTCTTTCTTAAATACCGGTGATCGCAAGCAGTCTGCTTGCGACCACGGCCGGTGTAACCCGATCGAAACGTCAAGCCCCAAAAAAGGTATTTACGTCTACATACACATATGACCGTTTATAAGATCATGTTAAATCACAAGAAAAATGAAGCAATTTATTGAGCTTCCCTCACTTAAGACTTTTAAGCTATCGAACACCCATCAATGTTAATGATGAGACCTATAGGGTTAGGGTATGGTGAGGGTTAGTAGGTTCAGTTTTTTTTTTAAATCTTTTATTTTGACTTTTATTTTGAAGCACAGAACACTCTTTGCTCTTAATCCAAAGTAATTAGCTAAAGCACTTGTCATTGAATTTAGAGTTTACCAAGACACTACAACCGGTACCCGGGTAAATTTAGAATGGCGATTTTCTACATTGATTCGTGAATCGACCTCCAACGACTTTGGAGGTCGTCGAAATCATCCTTAGAAGTAGATCAGTTAGGTAACATGCATGGTTCTAAAACGTCTGCAACACAGATATACGTTAATATTTTTTATTATAACTCCTATAATATACAGCGATCTTCCTGTAACCATATCAATCGCAATTTATAAAAATGTTGGGAAGTAGACTGAAACTTGGATTCGTTTTCGTCTTTTTTTTTTTCTATGAAACAAACTAATCATTTTATATCTAAAGCGCGGAACTTACTGGCAGCTAAGGTTTGATGCTGACCTCGTTCAAATAACTTAGCGTGTAGTGAGACGCAAGCTCGCTCCGGCGTCAGCTGTGACGGTTCCAGGAAATGTATTGGAGTTGGAGCGGAGCGTACGGTACAGTAGCGAGAGCGGGAACAGCCTGCTCAGCGCCGGGAGCAGGGTCGACGCTCGCGGCCGTTATTGGCGTGTGACGTCACCGCGCCGGCGCGTGACGTCACCGCTCGCTGCGCGCCGCCGCGCCGGGACGTGCGCGCGCGTGCTGTGTCAGCAGAGCGAGCGCTCACGTGCCGCTCCGGCGGTGAATCAACAACTGTCACTGCCAAGGTCGCGGACGGACCATGTTGGGCGTTCCATTGTTTTATTAATGTTCTCTGCACAAACTTAAGCTGACTAGCACAAAATCCGTTGTTATTGTTTAATTCATAAATAATACCTAGTTCGATCTGTAGGTACATGATGTATGGCATGGTCACAACAAGGCCTGAAGTACATAATTTTTTAAAACGTTTTCTTAAACTATAGATATTAGATATGTGATCACACTACCCTTGCTATTTGTGTTTAACTTATTCGCAGAATATATATCTGCGTAGGGTCTATCCCTGTTGTGATTCAGCTGCCAGTCGGTGTCGGTTGCATAGCAGGCACCGACGGGGAGCTGCAATCGTACCCTGAAATGTGTTGCAAGTAGTTGAGTGGCGACGCTCGGCGGGAAGATGTAAGGGTGTAAGTTGTGAGCTAACTAGCGTGTGTTGCGACAGTCGACGTGGCGGAGTTTTTCACGGAGGGGCGCGAGTGCGTGAACTGCGGCGCCATCCACACGCCGCTGTGGCGCCGCGACGGCACCGGCCACTACCTGTGCAACGCGTGCGGGCTGTACAACAAGATGAACGGCATGAACCGGCCGCTGAAGCAGCCGCGGCGGCTGGTACGTCAGCGCGTCGCCGCGCCGCACGCGCCCGCGCACGCGCACGACGTACGCAGCCCACTGCTCACTCCCCCGCCCCGCGCCCCCCGCGTCTCCCGCCCGAGATCCGCGCCCGCCGAGCGCCCGCTCGAACTGCTCGCCGCGCTCCGTAGCGCAACTCCCACACCCTTGTTCTGGTTGCAGTGGCCGCGGAGGGGGCCCCGCCGGGCGCGGATTTCTACAAGGGCTTCCTGTTTAACGGCATGGCGACGACGCACGCGCACGCGCTGCCCGCCCCCGCGCCGCTCGCGCACCCCGCGCACCCCGCGCACCCAGCCTCCACCCCCTCTGACTACAAACAGAAGAAAGGGGTACGTGCCCCGCCCCGCCCCGCCCCACACCTAACGCCTGCCCACTAACATCCATCGCTTCTGTACCTAACATCACCGTTGTCACTAACACCTGTAGTTTGTCATGCATGCCAATGAGATACACATGGTTAGCCGGCCGAGCAGGGAGTGTAACGAGTGTGTGTGTGCAGATGGGCACCAAGCGGCCGGGCATGTCGTGCACCAACTGCCAGACCACCACCACGTCGCTGTGGCGCCGCAACTCGCTCGGCGAGACCGTCTGCAACGCGTGCGGCCTCTACTACAAGCTGCACAACATCAACCGCCCGCTCGCCATGAAGAAGGACTCCATACAGGTGCGTGCTCACTGCCCAGTCCACCACTTTACTTACCTATTCATTTACTAGTTTTGTTGTGAAGTCATGTCAACACATTTTGGTAACGGTTAATGGATATAGTAATTAGCTTTTATTTGTGTAATTATAATTAACTAGGTATGTATTCCAAAAACCGTTATTAACAGGAACTAAATACCTGGTTACTGGTAGTGGCTCATCAGTAATTTGAGTAATGTCATTAAGGCATCCATTTAAGAATTATTTTTTAATCAGCAACCGACTATGCGTCGGTAGATATTTTATTACATCGAAAGTGAATTGTTACTATAACGCTAATGAAACAGTCTACTAAAACCACGGGAACGTTTCTTTTTGTCAAATTGTCAAATTTGCAACATCAAGGCAGAGGTGACCGCCCAAATGTCCATCAGGGAGTTGTCCGACTTACGGGCGAGAAGCGAGTAACTATCGACCATAAAATCGCTCAAGAAACGTACAGCAAGATATAGATCCCGTGTAAATGAAGGAGATGCATATACAAATAGTTACTCGCCGACTGTTCACATTACCGGCGACAACTCTCTCAGCATTTGTTTTTTACGGCGAGTACTCGCCGAGCGAGACTCGCTGAGCGATACTCGCTCGGCGATCAAAACACTCGCCGAGGACCAATCAGTGTCATTCTGCATAAAAGTGCAGATTTGAATTGAGAACAATTTTTAGTAGGGGAAACGAGGGCAAGATGGAAGGCTTAATTTCACGATATAATAAACAAAATCATTGAATTATTTTAGACTGTCGTGAAAGTTATTTTATTTTACTATGACGATGCCTGTTTTTTTGTACTTATGGTGTTACTTTTGGGAAATTAAAGTTTTATTCTTGTTATTTATTTAACGATGTTTATGGTTTTACAAGAATACGGCAAATATTTACTTAAATATAAAACTCCATCCAAAAGATCCAAAAGCACCCCGTCAATTTTATGTTCAAGTTTCTAAAAAGTATTAACTATTTTCTATGTTAAAATATAATTACAATAAATATATTCTTAAAAAATACTACCGTAAAATGGACATAACAACAAGACCTACCCTTTACTAGCAAAACCGCCTGGTACTGCGCGCAATTTAAATCGCGCGTATGTCATGTGATCCGTTTTTTAAAGGCATGTTCTATTTTGCCCTCCTTTCCTTTATAGTAGTATAGAATAACCCGAGCGAGTCGAGCGAGTATCGCCTGTCACACTCGTCACTCGCTCATCGCTCGGCGACAAAACTATCAAAACTACATAATCGCTACTCCCTGCTCGCCGACTCGTTTTGTAGTTCATCGTTCTACTCGCTACTCGCTCCTCGCTCTAAGTGAGACAGGTCCCTTATTCTGCATAAAAGTGCGGTTTCGAATTTAGAACAATTTTTAGTAGGGGAAGGGATATGGAATATGTTAGCAATATGGAAGGCCTAACTTCACGATGTAATAAAACAAAAAAAAAAAAAAATTTTGACTGTCGTGAAAGGTATTTATTTAACTATGATGAAGCCTGATATTTGTTGCACCTATGGTGTTACTTTCGGAAAATAAAAGGTTTTATTCTTGACATTTAATTAACGGTGTTTATGGTTTTAGAAGAGACCTTGCCCTTGAATACAAAAATCTATCTTGCCCAATAACATGCTGTCAATCTTAAATTGAAGTTACGAAAAACCATTAACAACTTTCCAATACTTATATTAAAAAATACTACCGTAAAACGGAAATATCTAATAACAAGACCTACTCTTTACTAACTAAACTGCCTGAGAATGTGTGCATCATACATCGCGCGCGCTTTATAACATCCGGGTTTTAAAGGCATGTTAAATTTTTTCCTCCCTTCCTTTATTGTCGTATAGAATGACCCGAGCGAGTATCGCTTGTCGCACTCGCTCACTCGCTCATCGCTCATCGCTCGGCGACAAAACTATCAAAACTACGTACTCGCTTCTTGCTGTTCGCTCTTAGTCGGACAACTGCCTTAATGAGCGTCTCCTACATTGTTAAGTTGACTCTTTAGCTGAATCTTCTAAGACAGGATGATCTACTCCATCATCCATGAAAGACCAGGCAGAAGAAGCCTGTAGCAAAAAAAAAAATGTACACAATCCCAATAAATGACGCTTAAAGTTTAAACCGGTGTTTGTTGAAATTTCAGACAAGAAAGAGGAAACCTAAGAACAGTATAAAAGCGGAGCGAAGTATCAAGACTGCCGTCCAGCGCACCGTCACGTCCGGCGTCAAGATCGAGAACCTGCGTGAGTGTCCGCGCGACTCCCCTTAGCAAACACTATTCGCACTTCCTCGTTTCCATGTGGTGGTGACGTTGACAAGAGATACTTCTCAACCTATAAATACCACTTTAAGTTCACCCTTCCTTCTTTACTTTAACCCTAAGACTGTCAACCTTTGACAGTTTAACATATTTCATAATAGCATAGTTTGAAATGCGCCTAACTTGCGACTACCGTTGTGTGACAGTGGAGGGCGGGTCGGCAGGCGGCAGCGGCGCGCGCTCCCCGCTGGCGCTCAACTACTACGTGCAGCAGCACCCGCTCAAGCTGGAGGAGCCGCCGCCGGCGCACAGCGCGCACGCGCAGGCCGCGCAGCACGCGCCGCACGCGCCGCACGCGCTGGGCCACGCGCACGCCGCGCACGCCGCGCACGCCGCACACCCGCACGCCGCGCACGCGCACGCGCTCTACGACGACGAGTACCGGCGCGCCGCGGACGAGCGCGTCGAGCGCCCCACCGTGGTGTCGCTGGGCAGCTGAGCCGCGCCGCCGGCTCCTCGTCTTATAGAATCTCAGTTGTTAGATACGTTAGCTAGGACTTAGATGTAGGAAGCGCGAGCGACAAGACGCTGCTAGTTTACCAAATATAGAGGCGCCGCGCCCGCACGTACATAGGTAGCTGTAGCCGCGCGGGCCTCGTACGGTGCGCCGCTCATTGTACTGCGTGCCACGTGTTAACTGTGTGTTCCCACTGTTACCAAATAATAATTATGTATAATAAGCGATGAGACTGTATCTAAATCATTCCTAAAGTGTTGCATTCCTAGATAGCTTACGTTCATATTATACAAGATTGTAAAGAGTTCTACGATGCTGTTAAATTAAGAGGCTGTTCTGTAAACAGCCATAAAATTTATTTTATGTTAAATGATTAAATTTATATTTTTATAATTGTATGATATTATTCGGCAAAGATGCGCACTGACATACTCACTTTAACGTTGTGTCAATCGTCATCCATCAGTAGTACTAGCGTTCACAATTCCTCACATGAGGTACACAAAATTGCTTGTGTCTATCGATTCATATAGTTCCGAAAGACTCTCATAGTTGTCATTTTAGTTCGTCTAATATATAACACTCGCCGTTATGGGCCTCCGGTCCTGCCGGCCCCGGCCCGAGGAGGAGAACGTTAGTGCGCATCGCATGCACCTCTAGTAAAATAATGATAATGTTAGATTATAGTATATCGTTGACTCCATGACTTCACGACACATTCCACGAATTTATCAAATGATTGTTGTTAGCGTAGGCTAGCCCCGGCGTCGCGCCGCCGGTAGCTACTGAATGAAATGTTAATGATCGTCTCTCACGACATAATAATAAGAGTCGCGGTCGCCGCCGCGCACTCTCGCTGCTTAGGAGTTAAGCGGAACGCAAAGATCTGAGAAACCTCTCTAATGCATAAATCCGAATTATATTATATTAATGTTTACAAAAATAAATAAATGAAATGTAATTATATGTTTTATTTTTATATTATGACTCTTGTTGCATGTTAAATAAAAGTAATATATATAAATCTCATAATGTTGATGGAGCATACGCTATGTTCGCTGTTTGTCAAGGTCTGCGCCTGCGCAGTGCCTGCTCAAGCAACTCGATGTCATACCGACGATACTGCTTTCTCGATACATAAGTGTAGAAATATATTGTGATGTTACGATATTTATGTGTTGTAGTTAAGGAAGCGCTCCGACGGAGAAGCGTTACTTAGGTATACATGTAACTGTAAATAGTAAGTGCATAAGCGATCAGAAGTACACCACGAATAAAATCAACTTAAAACTGATGTCTGTTCTTTTATTTAGCTCGCTTCCATGTCCCCAGCGGCGAATGACAATAGCCTGCCCTTACCTGCTTACTAGAAGTCTTTTCAACATAATCAGTTATCGTTTCCTTTAGCCTTTTGCTTTTGATTACGTAATTGGAATACGGAATGTGTCTTTTGTTTTTACCAACGTTACTCTTAAAATGTACTTTATTATATGACTGCACTTCAGGCTTTGGATAGATACCTACGTGACCAAATATTACGCATGATGCGCACACATGTCCGTACTTACCAGTAATACACACAGACACGCTTGTACAGCGTACAGTCGACAGCGATGAGTGGTACGAGGGGAGCGGGGGGATACAAACTGAAACAATATGGCGGCTTATCAGTTAGCATCGCGTCACGTGCATTGCCCGCCCCGCCCCACCTCTCACCGCTGGTACACCGTTCTTTATTAGCTTTTCACGGAAAATATTCGACAAAAAAACAACTGATAAGATCAGGCAGGAGGTCGAGCGGCGCCCATCAATAATCCGGCGATGTATCGAGCGGCTATCAGATCCGCGCGGGATTACTGCGCACGTCGGGCGGAGCGTCGCGCGGCGGCCTGGCGAAGTGGCGAGCCTGCACTGTAATGAGACGGCTACGAAGATACGCGCTCTCGTAATCAAATCTGTAGGCCTTCTATCTGATAATTATTCGGTATCGGGGATGGTATCGCGGTATCTCACTTCCAGGGCGGCGGGCGAGCGCGGGTCGCATCGCCCGGGGGTGCGGGGGGAGGGCGACAGCGACGTTCCCTACAAATATTAGCATAGCGCTCGTCGGCGATGTTTGCTCGCGTTATCACGTCACTCGCGAACACACCCAGCGTAGCGACCCCTCGCTTGCACAACGCCGCCAGCCGCGCTCGCCCGCGATGCCACTCACTACTACTCGTAGTCCTCACACTCATGGCTGCGGTTGGTACTTGTTGTTATAGCGACATCTGCTGCAGAAAGCTCCTTTGGTATTTCGATATCCCTACTGGATGTGTGTTGGAGTGACTGATTTCGGGTGTAGCCGCCCTGTGTATAGTTGTATATCCTGCGTTAACAATGCACTTCGTCGCTTTATGCGCACGTGTTGACTTGTAGTAACAACAGCTGTTCAACTAGATACTGTATCTGTTAGATACGATTATCAAAACTCTAAGATAACCGGTCTCACATTAGCGCCTAGTTAAGATAAACGAGATAACAATTTGCATATCTAAAGAAAAGCGTGATACTAAGTGGTGTATCGATGGGGTCGATGCACTGTACGCACACACGCGCAGACGCCTTATATCACACCTCCCATGGGCGTATTTGTAATGAGATTAGGAGTCGCTAGAAGCCGCAGCACAGTGCAGCAAGCAGCAAGCAGCATGTTGCTGCGAGCGTCATGTAGGTGGCGGCGGAGGCACGCGCTCGCGTTGCAACACTGCCCCACATAGCCCGGTTGTGCAACAGCACGTAATCCCCTCGCCGCTGCGCCCGCGCACGCCTCGCAGACCTGCTCACCTATAACAAAAATATGGCTTCGTTATCCATATTGCAGCGAACCTATCGTAACTTGGTCCTTACCAACTGTCTGAATGTACGTGGTTAGTAACTTCAGTAGTGACAGGCCTGGCAGGTAATTCTATAGTGAGACAAAAAGGTAGACGTACCTCTTGCATCTGATGGAAAATAATGACGTTTATTAACTGATTTAAAATAGCGACATCGGGCCCCTGTACTGCTTCATGTTACATACTATATTGACCTCATCCATTGATCCTTCTAAAGCAAAATATATGACAAGTACTATCAACTTTAATTAGACCCTTATGTATATGACATTGCTACATGTGCCTACACTGCCTGCCTGCAGATGTGTAGTTGCTTGCACACTATTCTTAATGTAGAAGTAGAGTGTAGAAGCAGGAGTGTCGCATCTCCAAGGGTATGGCTGACATAAAGAATTTAGGAACAGTGTTAATAGAGGTTTCAGACACTCTGTCGTAACATCCAGGTTTGCGATCAGGTCCTAGCCTGTGAGGTAGGAGCTCGCGTGGCTGTGCGGCGAGGTCGCGCGGCCGCAAGTTTCAGGCTGGAGTATGATTTCGCAACGACTAGTGTGATGTCGGTGCGCGACACGTTTTAGTGTTATATAAATAAACGCTTGTCTTGACAAGATAAGAATGTTCGACACAATTTGACACGACGTGGATCGCCGGCGACAGCCGTAGGTACACGAGACTAATCTCCTCGTAGATTGACGGCTCATCCGCACGAATATGCTGAGAATATCTATCATGTTCAAGTGCCGACATAGAGTTTTTCAGGTCCCAGATCTAAATTCTTATTCTCCTCGCACTTCCACCTAAAGATACTGACTATGAATATTTTCTTTTTGATTCTTCATATCATTCACAACGAACGGTAGTCTTCCTCCCATTGGTTTAGATTCCACTCCGCTCCGTGCGTGACACCGGTGCGGCGCTGCGGCGTGGGAACCTTGCCATATTGCTAGACCTCGTTGCTCTACATCTATCCGAATAGGTAAATAGGTGATTTGTAAACTCGTACCAATACTAATTTCTATCAATAGGTATAAGCACAAGATGGACTAGGGCCTTCGAGAACCGATGATTTGATTTAATTATATTAATCAATATTATTTGTTGATCCAAGTAAAAAATCATTGATGTGATGTTGTATTCTATAAAAGGTAAAGGTTCTATAAAACTATGTACTATTTATTTTTCTGTGCTAGTTCCCAACTCAAAGAAGTTCGCTTCAGGCGACAGGCCGCGCCTGCTTGTACTCATAGCGGAGCTTGTTACGTGTTTTGTACAACAAAAATAACATCGTTCAGTATTGAACAAATAAGTATGATCTGGCAATCGCGGCTGAATCACCAACGTCGAGTGGCACGCACACAAGCGAGGCGCACACACGCGCACGCACACACGCGCGCTGCTATCAGCTCTGTCAAGTGAATCGATAAGACAAGCGGTGTTTGTGCGGCGTGATGCGCGGCGCGGGCCGCTGCGAGGATAGCCAACATCTACACTGCTGAACTGTGCCATACAACACAGACTTGATGACTATACTACAATCCTAGAACACTAAAACACAAAGATTTGTTTCTACCCATATTTTAAGTAGTATACTTAATTCTGCCACTATTGAAACCATATATGTTTAATGGACTATTCTAGTAGTAAAGATGACATCAAAAAGTCCAGCCATGGTAGAACTAGAAGGTAGTGGGGTATGTACTTATTCTGTGAGCTTTATTTATAATCTGGACAGCACGAATTTATTTCAGAAAGAACTCACTTACTAAACTTGACTAGAATCAAAATTACTATTGTCCTAACTGAACTATGGAAGGAACCATTAATACCTATAGCATACAGTTGGCCATTCTCCGCCTTTTCCCTGCAACTTGCAAAATCTATCATCATTTGTCACGGTGTATCGCGACACATTTCCACAAAAGTATGTAAAACTTGTGCGTGTACAGCGTAGTGGTGAAGCTGTGCAGCGACCGTCGACGCCGCGTTACGTCACGCGCTACGATCAACAGATCCTCACAACAGTGGCTTATACTCGCAGCTACTGCACCAGACAACACAACAGCAATCAATCAAAAATTACGATTAAAAAATACTCTGCCAGCTGTACGATCAGCTGAATATAAATAAAGTATTTTTTAAGCTTTACATGAATAACAAATTAGTCAATCATTAAATTATAACTTAAGCTTCTCTATTATATTAATCTGCTATTGTAGTGTATTTCTGGAAGGATATAAACTGTACATTTTTTGTTGTTGGGAATTAAGTATGCTTAGGTATTTCTCTGATAAAATATTAATACTGATAACGAAAATTTATCAACCTGCAACTATGAATTCGTAAAATAAGTCTATTTGGGATGACAAACAATACGTTATGCTTGTTGAATATGCGAAATGTTCAGGAACAGGATAGCATTGTTTACCGTACCGGCCTACAGTGGCGCTACAGCTACTGCTACGAGATCTGCTACCGCAGCGGCTACAGTATCTGCTACGGTAGATGCTACGGGGAACTTGAAACCTCTAATGTTCCTTGTCAATGTAAGCTTTTGATTAATTATTACTTTGAATACATTATGAATAGCTTGGAATTACATTTGTCAGTAAGCATGGGTTTGTTGGTTTAGGTCAAATCTTAGAAGCTCAATTATAACCTTCGTTAACACTCGATCGTGATGAAATTTATAAGCCTAGTTATGTTAGTTCGGTGTCAAAACCATACTATGGTGGTTGGTCTGGTGATCGATGATCGTGTTTGGGCTTGTTTGATTTGTATTTACTAGTACTTCGAGCATAAATGATATAAAATCTCGTTTTAACGTAAATTGGAAAATAATGATGATGCATGATATTTTTTCTCAGGGTTCTGGACTTGGCAGATATCGCTAAAATTTTCAAACTAAATAGCATCATAGCCAGTCCTCTCAGAGTTTTAGAGGTAAGCTTGTAAGATTATCATGATGCTGGTACTATCTTCTTTTGACAATTAATAGTAATTGCAATATTTGTGATACAACTTTAGGTTCCACAATCCACATCTTATATATGACGAATAGTAGACTACATATATTTTATCTATTTCATTTTATTTTATTTTATTACCTGTAAAATAAAGAAATAAATAATATTAATGATAGGAACATGAACCCCGCTAAACAATGTGTTGTAAATAACACCATGAATTCGTTTTATCTGTGCCGTACGGAAAACTTACTCGCAGTACGCAGTTCGTGTTGGTGGCCCTCTATCATTATCGTCATCATCATTCAGCCAATCATAGTCCACTGCTGGACATAGGTCACACAGTCAAAATATCATTAATCATTTGATGAATGATAATTAAGCGAACCACATAGCGGGCACAGCTAGTTTAAAAAATATGTCAGTAAGTCTGTTTACTATTAAGTTAATTACTCAGATCGTGTCTGTCTTCCAAAGTTGTACAAAAATCAAACAAGACTGTGATTAGCGGCTGTTAGATTTTATTCAAAATTTTCGTTGCGTTCAACGTCCCGACTGAAATATGTGAAAACATGGTGACATCAGACCAGGCCTTAGAAAAGAAGAGCCAACACAGAACAGACCTGCGCTGTGGCGGCGCGGGTGTCATGGCGGCGACGGCGGTGGCGTGGAGGACGTGAGCTGGGGTCCCATGATTATATTATTGGTATCGCCGGTAATTAGAGCGATGATCGATGTCTCAAGTAATCCTCCAGCTGATAAGATAACACACGACGCATTACACTTATCGACAGTTTTTATTGTTAAGATACGTATCGTAAATACAATAATGATTGTTTAAAGCGCACCTTCATACCTAAGTCGTGCTATATTATATTGACATAAATTTGGGGATAATGAGGATTATGACTGCGCAGCGGCGAGGCCTGCGTGCTGCGCGCGAAGGCCGCCGCTCACCGCCGCCAGCGCCAGCACGCCTCGCCCCAGCTGGGTGGCTCCGAGGTTGCTGAACGTTCACGTGGAGTTATCAATTCATAGATAAATCATTGCTACTACCAAATGTCTATGTATGTTCTTGCGGCTTATATTTGACCTAAATCTACATTAGGAATGATTAGGTGTGTCGTCGAAACCGCATTACATAGCCATGTTCTTAGGTGCTTTCTTATTTCTTCATTTGTGTTTAATATAAATTGTATAATGAGTTACGTCCAGAAAACAAACTGAGTCACTTTTAGAACTCGTCAATGTTGTGATAGGTGTGTAATCATCTCACCGGGGTATCATAGAACAACGATGATACTCGTAGATATGTATTTAAAACGTAGATAACTAGGCATTTACTTAGTTATCCGTTCATGATTAGTTAAGTTATCAACATGTGATTGTTGTGATAGTGCAGTCGGCTGCGGGCCAGGGCTCAGCATCTCGCAGCGCAGTCGGCGCCGGCGAGCTCAGTGCGCGCGGGATGCGCCTGCCCGCGCCTGCCGCGCCTGCCCGCGCCGTGCGCTTGTGTGCGTACGCGGGCTCCACCAATGGCGCGGCGGCGCGGCACGCACACTCGCGCGCCGCCCGGCCCACTCGCGCCTCACCTGGAGCCGCAGAAGAGCTCGCACTCGCCGCCACTCCGCGCACCGCGCCCGCGCGACACTGTGACTGACGCGCCGCGCCTGAGCCGCGCCTGAGCCGCAGCGGCCACGACCCAACACTACCGACACCACACTCCCGCACAGCCGTGAGTACTCACTCTATTATACCGCCGGGGACCCTGCATCGCCAACCTCGTCTTTCATATAACAAATCAGCTCGATGCTTACCGCCTGCCCAGCGCTGAACGTTTCAGCGAAACGGAAGCTAAAGAATATACGTTCATGTTAATAGTTATTCAATATTGTGATTTTATCTTAATATATTCCTTAAAATAAAGTGTGTGCTAAGACTTTCCGTTGAAAAGTTTCGTCAAAAAATGTTGGAATGAACTTCAATGAGCCATATTCTGACCTGCCACAATTACAAATAGCGAGTGGTTGACTAAAACCCGAGTTGCGGAGTGCTGGTGACCGAGTGGCCTGTGCGCGGCGGCAACGTGTTGTGTGTGTGTCTAATGTAGCAAGTAATGGTTATGGTTTAGGTAGAGGCACCGCGGTAATATTTTAAAAAAATTGCAATTTATAACTCGTGCACAGACATAGGTATTCACTTAGTTATCATCCTCCTGCGTGTCTCTGAATTTTGAAGAAGAGTCTGGCTACTTAAAATTAAAAACTATGTTAAATTGCCTATATCACTAAGTGTGACTCTTTAAGTTGCTATTGTTAGCTACGAGTATATTGAATATGGTTAGGTCAGTTGAATTTGTCAGAGCTCGCATGGAGCTTATAATAATATATTAATATGTCGACATGGACTCTCTCTCTGTGTTGTGTTCTATGACAACACCATTCTACAGACGTTTAACGTTTGTGCTTTTGGACTTTAATCGTGATTATGAAGTATGTGCTATTCCAAAGTAATAGAAAATGAGTAAGTTGAGCAAAGGCTTGCGTAGAGTGGGGGTCCCTCTCGAACACATAGGAACTTTTTACTAAGGAACTCGTATCAAAATGTGTGTCTCTACAAAACTTCTGCGATTTAAGGATTTAGTTTAAATTTTTGACAAATGATTTCGTGATCAAAGTATTTTTAAAATTACATTTGTGTGATAAAAATGCAAAAATATACACGTAATTGCTAAAAAGAAATAGATTTAGACAAAACAAAATAGGCACCGTCATTAATAGTACCTACCTAATGTAATATTGTGATTAACGACGTTTTACTTAAAAATATTCATGTAAATGTTAGTCATGTCTATAAAGGTAATCGCGGCCATGTTTTGGACATGATGTGCGTGAGTGGCGCGAGGGAGGCAGCAGTCATCAAGCGATGTGTATCGCGGCGATACGGATCTCGCGATATCCGCGGCGGTGGCCGATCTCACCCAATACCTGGCCGTGTAGCTGCTCTAACCAACATCGCGATACTCATGAACTTGCTCAGTCTCCGCCGGTACTGATCGCACCTCCTAGGCTCCTAGTTCCTAGCGTAATCAAAGTAGCGATACTTACTTAAATATTTTATATAACAGGTTAGCGCTGCCATATTATTGTATAACGGATGCATTCAGGAACATTAGCTTTCTCACAGTAGGCTTAGGTCCGCTCGCCGGTAGCCACCACTAGGAACCTGTCTCTTCCCCAACGCTCCTCTTTTTCACTTTTCCATAAATAAAGTGAGTATTCTACAAAGGTCCAGGCTTTGTAGAGTATTCACTTCTACTTTTTGTAAATTTTTTGGAAGAAAAGTAAATTATTTTCACCGTAAAACAATTTCCACTGCTTATGTACTAGAAATAAATAGGCCTAATCCTGTCATACAGGTAGTGTAGCTAAAACTATTCAATCAAATAACTTCATTGATTAGATTTTATTAAAAATATAATTTTTTGCTTTATGACTTTGTTTGTTTCATCTGTATTAATTATTTGAAGTACATGTTGTACGAAAAATAGTGTCTCCTTCATGTTAGATAGAGCAGTGAGGCCTACAATGCATAGAAACGTGCTTCAACCGAGCGGGCTTAAGAGATGCCAAGCGTTGCATGGCTTTAGCTATAAACCGAAGAGAGTTTTACATATATTATTTAGGCCTATTTTTCTCATAGGTACATAAAACTACATTTAGATTGAACTACATAGTACTAAAAAGTATGAAACCACTGAACGGAAACGTCGAAGAAGCGGAAATGTTACATAAAGACACAATTTCAAACTTACCTCAAAGGGTAAAAGCAGAATACTCATAGGATCGTCTGTCTGTCCGGCAGTCATAGCCAACTTGCACCACAACGACTAGTCCGGTTGAGTAGAGTTTGGTACACAAATATTATGTAAGACGGTTACCCAGAGGACGGATTTAAAATATATTAATTTTAAAGATCATCTCCCCAATCAACCCAAAAGCGGCTTTGTTCTATGTTTAAACCGTGACAATCAGCATTATTTGTACGCACTTGTCGGGTATTTTTACACGTTCGCTGCCTGTTTCGTGTATTTTATAATAAAAACGATTGCAAAAGTTAAATTTTCGTCCTTCCTATATTTGAAGTTTTAACATTCATGAAGTAGAGTTTTTGTTATTAGTTAAGAGAAGTCTAGGAAAACGAACAGCTTCATAATCAACACTGGAGCTGTGCTTAGAGCGTCTGGCGGCCGGCGCCGGCGCACGCGCTCATGTTCCCTATTTGTCTTGTACTTCCGCGCCGGCGCTCTTCCGCTCCCAAAACGATGACTTTTCGTTTACTTTGTCGTCTGCCCACAAATAAGCCACACTTTATTTGTAGCATGCCTTTGTTTCTAAGAAATACCTTTCACCTATTTAGGCAAGAATATCCTCTTTATATAACTGGATTTCATAAGTCAACTGGTTCCAGCTAGGACATGGAGAACGTGGGGCAGATGGAGCAGCGCGAGGTGGACGCCAGCTCTGAGGCGCTGCAGCTGGTCAAGAACGAAGAGAGAAGCGAACAGGAGCAGGGCGCGGAGACCGCGGCAGGGGCCAGTGGGGCCGCTGCCGACAGCGCCGAGCAGCAGCAGGGCGGGGCCGCGGCTCTGCGCGAGCCCTCCCCGCCTGCACACTCGCAGTCTGTGATAACGTCGAGGCGCGCCGTGCGGACCATCACGGCTGCCGGACACATCACCACGGACGAGCCCGCCGACCTCGCCACCGACGACGGCGTCAAGGACGAACCGCCCGAGCAGCCACCGCTGGACGACCAGCAGCTTCAGCACTACGCTACTAAGCTGGAGGAGGCGGAAGCGCGCGAGCAGCAGCACTACGATGAGGAGCGCATGCGCCTGGCCGAGGCAGAGACAGCGCGGTATCTGGCCTTCAAGCAAGAGCCTTACCGGGCGCTGCCCTCGCCTAACGACAAGCGTGCGCCCCCACAGTACGCGCGGCCGCCGCAGCGCCCCGCGTACTCCCGCGGCCTCGCGTTGCGCTACGGTGCGCCGCACCACGTCATTGTTGCGCAAGAGGGCGAGGGGGACGAGGGTGCACACGAAGCCTTCCTACACAAAGAGAAGGAGCAAATGCAGGCGTACGCAGCGAGCGAGGCGGCGTCTAGTGATGGCCGGCAGTACGCGGCCGTGCTGGGCGAACAGGCCGCGTCCTCGCTCGAGATGATTCAGACCACATCGCTGAACAACCAGCAGGCAGTGGGCGTCGCCTACCAGCAGGTGAAATACGAAGCCCGCGGGGAGGGCGAGCCACGACCGACCACTTACGCGAGCCTGCAGCCGGTGACCTCGGTACACGGCGGCTACGCATACGCGGGGCAGAGCCCGCAGTACGGCGGCGCCGGGTACGGGGCGTACGCGGGCGGCAGCAAGGAGCTGCTAACGCTATACGGTGGAGGCGCGGGGGGCGCGGCGGGCGCGGGTGGCTCGCGCGGCGACGAGTCCCCGCCGGGGCAGCTGCTGTACCGCTCGGACCCCACGCTGTCGTCGTCGTCTCTGGCGCGCGGCACGCACGTCGTGTACGGCTCGGTGGTGCCTCAGTCACAGGGTGTATACGAGGCTCCTCCCAGTCCCAACTCGCAACAGGTTCGTTTATCTATTTAGCATTGTGAATAAGAACTGCGATATTGGTCATGCTAATAAGTATACTGTTATATTAATTAGGTGACGCTGTATACGCACGGCAACACTGTACAGTATAAAGTAGGCGGGGAGCACTACCTAGGCCAAGGCGGCGGCGTCGAGTATGTGCCTGTGTCGGGCTATGAGGGCGGCTTACTTGTAGAGGGCTACCCTGCGCCTACGCAAGCCTGGCCAGCGCACAACCTCCTACCCATTGATGACGGCTTTGATCCAAGTAAGTCTATTTTTATGAATATTCGTTTATAGTTTATTTGACATAATTAAAACATTTTGAGGCCATAATATCAAAACATTTCTAATACTCGAACTTTAAGGAACTATTGTGACCGCAACTTTTAATATTGTGTCTCATCGATCATTTGGAATGTAATGCGTTGTCATATAACAGACATGGCGGGTATGGGCGAGGTGAAGGAGTGCGTGAACTGCGCGGCGGCCACCACGCCGCTGTGGCGCCGCGACGGCACCGGCCACTACCTGTGCAACGCGTGCGGGCTGTACACGCGCATTAACGGCGTCAACCGACCGCCACTCAAAGGGCAGAAGGCCAAACCACAGCAGGCTCTGGTAAGTTATACTCTGTGATCATGTCTTGTGAAGCTGGAGTATCGAGTGTGGCGCTAACTAAAGCACTTGTGTTGTAGCCGACTAACGGCAACCGGCGCGTGGGCGTGACGTGCGCCAACTGCCGAACATCCAACACGACGCTATGGCGGCGGAACAACAACGGCGAGCCGGTGTGCAACGCGTGCGGCCTCTACTACAAGCTGCACAACGTGAGTACACCACCGCCGCACTAGACGACTAGGAATCTATGAATGGCGCTAGTCGACTAACAGATAGTCGCGTATCGTGCGATTGTGCATCGATTACACTGGTTATGCTGATTAGGTGCCGCCAGGTATCTAATCGCCGCTGCAGTCACACTTATCAGGGAACTCCTCGGCAAATATTGGGCCTGTATAAAAAATCAAAACACAGGGTCTCATCTAATCTCGTGAGATAAAACGCGGGGCTACCGACTGATAGAGAATTATCATCGCACGACCACGAATATTCATAATGAGATAAATAATCTTTTATCAATTATCTCCTCGCGACTAGATACGCTTGTTTAAAGGATGATAGGACCGCGTGGCGGGAGATTACGAGGAGTTTCCCCGTCTGAGCGCTGTGACTGATACTCGTGTTCGCAGGTGAACCGGCCGCTCAGCATGAAGAAGGACGGTATCCAGACTCGCAAGCGGAAGCCCAAGAGCATGGGCGGCGGGCACGGCGGCGTGGCGCGGCCGGGCGGCGGACCGCTGGCGGGTGAGTACCGGCCCGCGGCGTGGCCCGGCCCGGCCTAGCATCGCTCTAACCGTGTGTGTGCCCGCAGCGGAGGCGCACTCGCACAAGGTGCTGCCCCCGCTGTACGCGGCGGTGGAGGGCGCGGGCGCGGGCGCGGGTGGCGCGGGGGGCGCGCCGCTGCTGCTGCTGCCCGCGCGCCATGCCGATATGTGAGTACCGCTCGCTCTCCGCGGCGGAGGAATGTGCTGCTGTGACACTGACAGTGGTAGCCGGTAGGTGCTCGCTACACCAGCCACTCCCTCGCTGACGTCTTTCACTCCAACGAGGTGTCACTTGTGCTCGTTACATTTTCTTATTGCACGCACTGCTCTTTCTTCGCTTAACTTACAGTAGAATAATTTATCTTCTACTATTTTTCCTACTCTGCGGTACTACATATCGGCTTCTCGCACTCTGCCGCCAATTTCTATACCTTCTTCCTCGCACGTCTTTTACAATCTACTGGGACGTCGCGTCGGTCGAAATGTTCCAACTGTATCACATAGCTTCGAGAATGACAGCTGATTGGATCTTTCCGCGAGTTCCATGTAATCTGGTTAATACTATAAATGTCACCGGGCTAACATTTACCAATTGTATTTTTTGCGTGACAAAGTAATTTGTATGTATCATGTACCTATGTTACGTTATCTCAAAGCTGTGTGGTACACCTGTAGTATTTCCCGGGGCTTGTGTGGTAGAGGTGGTGTCCGCGGTGCTGACGCGCGCTTGTGTTGCAGGGTACCAGCGCTAGAGCGCGGCGCGCCGCACTACCGCCCTCCGTAACCCGCCGCCGCCGGGACCGCTCTGTACATATACAGCTTAGTTCGTAAGTTTGAGGCACATTCCACCGGGCTGCAGCTACAACGTGACAAAATACTCTACCAACCTATCAAGAATCAAAATACATAATTATCTATAAAGTTTCTGTTTTGTCGGTCGGTACAAGTAGATACCGAGCAGTGTTTGCCAGGAACATGGCTTTAGGTAGGTAGGTAATATGTATATTGTTGCAACCCGCCTGTAAATAAGTTTTATAAGCCAGCAGTAAAAACCATTTGTAATCATCCATCAAGACGTAAGAGATAAGACGCGGCGCGCAAGCTCCGGCTGGCGTGCGTAGCGTGTGTAGGGTGCGTTGCGTGCGGCCTGTGTAGCGCGCAGTGCCGGCAGCAGCGCGGACTGCCGAGATAACACTACAGTGTACCATATAGTTATGTAATTAGTTAATTTACTTAGATGTAACAAAGCGACGAATTTACTATAATATATTGTTACGACTTTATGAGTCCGAATGTTCTGTATGCGCATGCGCATAAGAAGTATGAGTGCTCGTGCTTGTGTGTGTTTTTGTGTGTGTGTGTGTGTGTGTATGTGTGTGACAGTTTGTTCAGTTAATTAGGTTTACATATTTATATTTTGATAATACTGTTTGAACTGTTTATAAGAGTTTACAAAATAAGCGACAGAATAAAACGTATTGTTGCCAAAGTACATAAGTGTTGTTTTTATGTTTCTTTAAAATGCCTCCGCCTGCGTGCTGAGTTCTATCCCTTCTCGACCTCGTATACGTGTAACTACATGGATAAGCATTAGTGCACACATGCACGTGTGTGTATGGAGAGCGCTCCCTCGCAGCCCTTTTTTGAATTTCCTGTATAAATAAATCCGCAGCGCCTGCGCCTGCGCCGCTCTCACGATGTACGAATAAACAAACACAGCTCCGTTATCATAACTGACTCTCATAGGTAACGGTGACAAACATTAACTTCTTCCATAGAGGAGAGATAGCTACCGTGTACCTGCCTAGATGTTCCCCACCCCATCAAATTATACAATTAACTTTAAATACAAACTAAGCATGGATGGCCATATCCGTGGCTCTCACTGTGTCGAAGGCACAATACCATGTTCTAGCTGGCGAACGCTTTTGATATGAGGTAGGGAGACAGCAGTCGTCTCTTGTAAATATTTATGGACAACGCTAAGCTTTATATTATGAGATAACAAAACTTAAGGTCAGACAGAGGACTAATAATAGTTCTGAAATAGTGTTTAACAGTCACATTTGTTGCAATGTAAGCCTACATAACTTTCCTAAATTTTTAAAGCCTATCTATAACTTTTCTTTGTAAGTATGCAGCTTATGACATGGTACAATGCAAAGTTATACAAATAAACATTAAAATTCTTAAAAAAGTACTTATTAGACTTCTAACAACATTATCCCCTTAGAACAAGGACCACTTGTTATGGTGAAATGTTGCAATATAAATGAGATGGTTTTACCGGTAAGTTTGGCGACGATACAATGATATGATAATGTCGAGCTGGTCTGGTGCTTCAGCAAAAATGCCCGCGCTTTGTAATGAAACTACGCAATCTCCTCTTGTTGGGCTTCTTTATTTTGTTCTTTAAGGCGAAGATTGCAAACTGCTCTAAAAAAAAAACATTTAATCTTCATATCAGTTTTTGTTAAATAGCGCACAAAACAAAAATTGTTATGAATACTTATAAATATGCAAAAATACTCCAAAATTATTCTATAATTTCGTCCAATATTTAGATTTTACAAAAAAAAAGACAAACTCTCCTTTATAATACTGCTTGTGGCCTCTATCTACTAGTAACGCCATCTATCAATGTCGAACGAAAATTTTAAAACCATTCTTAGCTTAAATTTCTATAGCATTGAGATATAAAGATACATGTTCTTCAAATTTATTTAATTCTGCTTTATAATGTCCAATTAAATATATAAACAGTAATAGGCGAAAAGCGATTAACTAATTACTGAGTGCCATTGCCAGAACTCGAACGTCAAACGTGTCGGGACGCAGCTATGTAGTAGTTTCAGCCGGAACATACTAGATGGCGTTAGTAGCGAGTTTAGGCGATGTGTAGAGTCAGGTCGACAACGCTTGTACTTAAACTTAACAGATGGCACCGGTGAGAGCCACCGAAGCAAATGTAGCGTGTAATAATACTGTCTGATTACAAAAGCATCATTATCAGTCAGTATCTGCTTAGGTTTACATAACATTGATAACAGAATATATGCAGTACAATTGTGAAAATGTAGCGACACGTGGTTAGCAGTGGCAAGTTACGTATATTTTCTACACAGTCTTCGATCACGTAGTTTTTTTTATATTTTTCCGTTTTTTGATGTTAAAATTAAGGCGTCTATAATATCGGAAATACAAAATGTACGTTTGAGCCTTCGAAAGGCAAAGGCCAAGGAAGTGTAATGAGACCTTAAAAAAGCACAAAAATGATGGGATTGCGTAGTTTCGTTACTGAGTTCCTATAGCCACCTTCTGGTTCCATCACTAGACTAGCCCAAAATGCCCAATATGTACGTATGTACGATCAAAAAACATACATACTCGTTAGTCTTGTAACAAAATTGCATTTTCATCCCAGGCTGAAAAGTGCTTTTAATTCAGCTTGCATGATTTCACCAAAGAAATATATACAATAGAACAGACGTTCATACTTGCATACACCTATTCTAAGCCAGTGAAAACCTTATAAAAGTACAACAAATAAGGTTGTAGATGAAGTAGAGTCCATGGGCACTGACTCAACTATAAAGTACTTTTAACAACTATATTATATTTCGGCTGGACAAGTTTAAAACATGATGATGTTGTATGTTCTTCGACACGAATCGAGCTGCCGTGTCTCCGTGTGGTGCCTCTCTCTACGTGACAGGAGGAGGTGCACGTCAGAGGATGCAGCGGCAACGACGCGGCTTCAGCTATCCATGGCCTACAGGTATCGGAAACATGTTTTATTTAGCTGGGATTGATGTTTGAGTAAGATGTGAAACACATAATATAGGTACTTCATATAACCGTTATGTTAAGTGAATATAGTAATGTATTTTAATATTATTGAATGGTACATGTAACTTCATTCTCAGTTGTACTTAGCCCCATAGATACATACATTATAAACTAACATACATATTTTATAAATATATTTTGAGTTGAACATATATTATCTAGACTTAAACCGATGTTATGTCATTAGTAATGTCTGTTATAAATAACTTACATTGGGTAACTAAAGACAATTAGAATCCACAGAGAAGCAGGAGGGTCATCCCTCAGCTTGCGCGCGCTGAGCTCCCTCTTCTGAAGCAGCACTAACTAGCTAGCAAATAGCTCAGCTGTCGGCACTGGTAACATGGGGCACCTTTGGTAGTCAATCGTGCATATCTGGAAAATATAAAAGTTCTTAAATAAGACAAATGAGAATGTAGAGCAAAATTTTTGCATGGTGTAACACAATTATTGTTAAAACTTAAGCGGCATTTAGATTACTTTACAATGAGTATTTGAGAAGGATAGAGATAGTTAAGAAGTAGAGTCTACGATACATGTCGCAAGTCTACCCGGGTACATGATCCGTGTTGACGAACCGGTCGCAACAGCAAAATGTAAATTACGCCAACCCCATTAGTATTGACTGAAATACAATACTCTACAAGTATAATACTCTACAACAAGTCGGCACCTATATGCGGTGAAAACCTGTAAAAATTAAGATGAAAAGTTTTTTATCCTTTCTAGTATTGTTTGTTTTTGCATTGTTCTCGAAGGGCCAAGCTTCACACTCTACTCGCACTAACTATAAAATAAACCCCTTTAGTAACAGTATGTAGGCTGGTAGTTACGAACAGGCTGATTCCATCGGTGTTTGAAATCAAATCTTTCAGCACCAAAAAAATGTTGATAATCATCAGTCAGTGAGTGAGAGAAGTAATTTAAGTGTAATATAATAATAATAACAACAAATTGCTATGTGTACCTTTTATTAAAATCATCATCAGCGTTTCCAGTATTTTAGCATGTTGTCACATGATGGACAATATTAACTACAGTTTAAAAAACAGTCCCTGACGAGTCCTCTTGAGAAGAGCCGACAGCATGTGAAAGTTGGTTACTCTTCAGCCGAGCGGCCATCCCGGACCACTCGACACGACCATCAAACACAAAGACTTCAATCCGTTCTTACCATTGGAGCTAGGTAGGTACCTACATCGTTGCATTTAAATAACCACAGCAGTTTCCTTGATCTAAAACTAACCATTAAGTACCTAGTATTAGAGCTTGTTGGTGTCAACTATCATAAATTGATAAAAACTCTATTGGAACTATCCAGCCTGTAAAAGGTTACGCTACTTAAATTTAAACAATTTAGGTGTTATAGATGAACCGGTATGGTTACTGTAAGAGCATCGTGTACGCTACAGAATTAAATTTATTGTGACATTTAAAGTACACGTTAAAGAAAAATAAAAGCCTAGGTCATCGCAAAAAAAGAAATAATTACATGTAGGCAACGATAACAATTGTAGTAATTAGCGGCGAGCGGGCTGCGCGGTAATAAAGTGCAGTCGCTATCGGGTTACCTAGTTGTCAATAAGTTATGTGCGGGGGGCGGTATGCGCGCACGCACCGGGACGCAATCAACGGACCAAATTCATTAGCAGTCGCGACGGACAGACGGACGGACAGCAGCCGAGCAACCACAATTGATATATTACACTTATACACGTATCGGTTAAATTGTCCGATCGATAAGTGGGCGTGAGACGCGGCCGACAGCGCTCCGCTAGCGCCGCGCCGCCTTCCATCTAAAATCCACCTTACTCCACTATGTTATGAGCTTATTTCTGACATCCAAAAGCACGATTAAGTCCTTCAGCTGCGAGTGCTCTCCTGACTATCAAAATTACAAAACATAACAAGTCTTAAGCCTGTATTGGAAATTGGGCTCTATTCTCGACGGCATTGAGTTCGATTCCCGCTGCCGACGCGGGGGGTTAGGTCGTAGCGTGTCGCGCATGCGCGGCGCGAGGGGCTAATGTGTAACCGTTGTCGCGGGCTCGCCGCACTAATGCGGCCGGCGCCGGCGCCCGCCTAACACAAAAATCTACAACATTCCTGCGTTTAGGTCGCGAGCCTTTATTCCTTTTTTATCGGATCATGAAATAATAGAATAGGTACAAAGCAGCCGCCACACTCCCCCCCCCCCCTCCCGTCCTTCCCGCACAAGACACCCGCAGCTTATCAAGCCACTTCACGTTATAATGCAGCCAGCTATGTTATACTCGTACGAGTTAGTTTTATTTATTCAAATGCACTGCTCTCCATCAATCCTGATTCTGGACACAGGTTTGAGCGCGAGCGGCCGAGACACGCGTTTGAATGTCTGTGTTACATTTACATGTGTAAGCGTGGTATACACGGGACAGCTCGTTGCAGCATATTAACAATATTAGATTGGCAATCAGTTGATGACTTTGCAAAGTAATATTTTGCTTAGCTTCGTACGTGCGTCCCAGCAGACACAACACAACAGTAATGCTGCTGCGGCAGTCACTACGGCCTCATGACTGTTCAGGTCACACTGCGTTATATTGTATCGAAGCTGTATTCATGTTAGGCAAATTAGGCTCATACTGCATACAGCTGGAGCTGGAGCCGAGCTCAAGATAATTTACGAAAAACATATTGTGAGTAAATAATATGCATAATGCCTACTGAACAAAAGATTTAATAAACTTATCGTCAATCATTTAAATAATATTGTAACAGCAACCAGTAACATGAATCTAATTGATTATCATAGGAACGTTAAATACTAACATATAATGAGGTAAGAAGAAAAAGTTATTACTCCTCAATAATTGACTTGAGTAAATGATGTTATGATAGTTCGATTCTAACGAGTGTAACAATATTTAAAGCACATTATGACGTACAGATTTCGACAACAACTGTTTCTTTTCGGAGAGCTATAAGTACCTTCGACAGGATTACTTGCATGAGTCGAATTCAATCCAGAGTCGTGTTCAATGTGTTCAACGTATGGCGTTAAAAAGCGTGGCATGACAGGTTGATTAGTTTTACATACTAGCATGAAACAATGTTCAGACTATAATGAAACATGCTGTATATAAGTAGCTAGGTATAGGTTAATTAGTGTCACAATAGATAATTCAACTATGTTTGAATTAAGAATCTCTAAATTAAGAACAAAACAAATCCAAAGAATGACTTAAAAGGACGCTAGTTAAATGTTAAAGGCGGTACCGTTTTTGTTTACATATATCCAGTAAAAGTCTTGTTCACAAGGGTTTGCGTCGTACGCGCTAATGATTTTAGGAATCGATTCCCACATCAGTATGCAGCTCGATAATGTTACTGGGATCATTAACTGAGTAATTTTAACTAAAGTATTTGAATCGTATTTATTTTTATTTTTCAATGAGTACATTTGGAAACATGAAGTTTCATCCAGTTATGGGATAGGCATTGAAAAGAGAGTTAAAAGAAACGAATTTAAGTACCTAATGTGATTCTTTTCGAAGACGTCACATTTTATTTAATACCTATTGTAGATAAAATGCTCTATGTAAAGTTAGGCAACACGAGAAATAATTATGTCTTCTGTTTAAGCTGTATCGGCGTAATCGTTTATCAACAACTAATTTTCACTTATTTTTCTTTTCGGCTTACTAAGTTCAATTTCAGTTTAATAGAATGATGGCTATGTGCATTTTGCGTGAGTACATTTGTTTTTATTTATGCTTGAATTTAGTTAGTTTATATAACGAGCGGTTCGCATGTAAACAACTTGGGAGCTGATAATGTGTATGTTTACGAGGCGCTACCACAGCCCCCCCCCCCTCCCGCGCCGCTCGCCCCTCGCCCCTCGACCCGCGCCCCCGCACTCCGCTAACGACTGCACTCCTGTAATGACCACAATTACATGTGTATGCCGACGGTGCATGAAACGCGACACTCACTGCCGAACCTAATAGAAGGTACTTACTACATGCTTGACAATTTTGTGAAACAATCTGATATTACGATGTAGCCAAATAAAATTACAGCAGACGCGCGAACTCTAGACTTTCCTGATATTCCAAGAGCCAACGACTGCCAGACCTTCGTCATTTTATAAAGCTGAAAGTTTCTCAGTGCATGTGCCCTATACAGGTGAGAACGACCTGCGAATATGGAGTTTGGGTTCCGGTTACTTTGGCAGCTATCAGGTAGTAAAGGTGTAAAAAATAGGACCTAACTTTCGTCATAGTATAAAAGCTGAATTTTATATATGTTACTAGCTAACAATATACATACATATACAGGGTGTCCGGTAAATAATCCGACAAACTGTGGTGGCTGATACCTTAAGTCAGGCCCTATCAAATGAACGCAACATATGTTCGCCGAAAAGTTACAGGTTTCAAGATACAATCGATTTTCTAAAATTTTAGAATTTTCTACCTTGCATCAGACTTTTCCATTTTTCTTGCTGATACATAGCTTTAGTAATACTTTTTGTGCATCAAATTAATCTTGAATAGTTACTCTATCCTTTAATAAGTCTCATATTTATCTAAAAGAAGAATATAGTGGCGAAAGCTCCATTTGTTTTACAATTTTCACTTTCGGTTTTTCTTAGTGCTCAACTTTGAACTGCAGTGGTGAAAAATAAATGTATGTAGGATTTTTGTACAACAATCTTAAAAACTTGCTTGAATATTGGTGATTTTGGGAAGGTACAATACGTGCATATTTTCTTTACAAAATTTGACAAAATAAGCTGCTGAAGTACACCCGGGTCTGATTTTAAAATATTACTAATTTAAATCTGAATAAAAATGCGACGTAACTTAACGCGGATCGTCATGGTCCAGTGAAATAAGTTATTTTTTTCTAGCGATTAACTAGTAACACGAAATAATTGTGGTCAATTTCAATTTGGAAAATATTAAAAAAAAAATGCTCGTTTAAAATTTTGCAATGATACGGAACCCGTTAAGTGCAGATGAATTTGGCGTCTAAAACCAGCTATTTCAGTGTTGTTGCATGAAAAATAAGGTGTTATAAAATCGATTTATCTAGTAAGAAAATACTGAAAGTTAAGGTAACTTAATACTAAAACATGTTTTAATCTGGCATAGAGAGTTAATGGCGAGAAGAAAATACCTCATTTAATTGTACAATGACGATCAGCGTTAAGTTACGTATCATTTTTACTCTGATTTACATTAGTAATATTTCAAAAAATAGGCCCGGGTGTACTTCAGCTGCTTATTTTGTCAAACTTTGTAAAGAAAATATGCAAGTATTGTACCTTCCCAAAATCACCAATATTCAAGCATGTTTTTAAGATTGTTGTACAAAAATCCTACATACATTTATTTTTCACCACTGCAGTTCAAAGTTGAGCACTAAGAAAAACCGAAAGTGAAAATTGTAAAACAAATGGCGCTTTCGAAACTATATTCTTCTTTTAGATAAATATGAGACTTATTAAAGGATAGAGTAACTATTCAAGATTAATTTGATGCACAAAAAGTATTACTAAAGCTATGTATCAGCAAGAAAAATGGAAAAGTCTAATGCAAGGTAGAAAATTCGAAAATTTTCGAAAATTGATTGTAACTCGAAACCTGTAACTTTTCGGCGAACATATGTTGCGTTCATTTGATAGGGCCTGACCTAAGGTATCAGCCACCATAGTTTGTCGGACTATTTACCGGACACCCTGTATATACTAGCTAAATATACGCAATTAAAAATAACTTGTGGTTAGTTCATACGTGGAAAGACCTGCCCTTAATATTGAACCGAAACTTACAAACATTCATAAATTGATACGTATACGATATAATATGATTGATTCATACATATTTTTTTTGGAAACGTTCTTATGGCATTTGTATAAAATAACACCTGATTCAGGTTTTATATACATACATATATTATAATCACACCTGTTAACGTAAGGGTAGGCAGAGACCATTTCTTTCCACTTGCTACGATCCTTACATACTTGTTCCAGGTTTTCATGCGAAAAATAAAGTTTTGATCTCTTAATGACCACAAGCTTAATACTCCTATATTATAAACAAAATCCTCCCTCAGAAAAAAGTCTTTATTGTCTGTTATGAGCAATATGATGAATTTCGTAAAATCGTGTAATAATACTCATCACGTTACGTTAGTAACAGAGTGGTAACAGGGGTGGGTACTGGGTAGGGGTGCAGGGGGGGGGAGGGTTGCGTCCGCTTTAATTACACGTTAACTTCTGATTGTATTTATTTACTTGCATTAAATGTGCAATTACCGACACGATTTTGTGTTGTATTCACTGTGAGGAATATAAACAAAAATGCTTTTAAGGTAACGGTCCAGTTAAAGAACTTTGATAAGCACCCAACTAAGTGTAACTGACGTCTTGTAAATAATGATTTCTTGCGTTACTCAATTCACAAATTTTTATTCTATATCTGGGTGTCCTTTGAGTTTATTTTTTTTAAGTCTTTGCATAATTAGGATTGTTTCAGACTAGTAGAGTGTTTACATTTCGAAATTCGAAGTCAGCACAAAACTATACCCCGACTCACATTAGAGCCGGGCGGTCATTAGACGAGATGGTATCAGTGGGACGCCGATAGCATCGCTGAGATACCTTCACGCGGAAGTCGCCAGAGCCGCGCTCACTGCCGACTCCCGGATGTGCCAGAAAAAATTAACTGCTCTTGGTCACTAAGGAGCTTTTTATAAATTGTGCCAAATGGTGACCGGGGAGATGTACAAGACTGACGTTTGGAAGAAGCTATTGTCCAGTTTTGTTGTTTTGTGCATTGAAATGTTCAAATAATTGATATGTTAAAACAACACATGAAATACTTCAGAAAGTTAGATGAAAAAATAAATAAGAATCTGGTATATCTTTGATGCTATCCTTGGCAGCCTCATTTCATACCCCCGACGCATAGGATAAGTAGAACCTGAATGTGCTATCATTTTTATAAAAGATTTTTTTCCTTCCTAGTAGTTAAAGATAAAAAATTAATACTTAATAAATACACCTATTGTGACGAATAAATGAAACGTTAGATTCTGAGTGTTTGACGTTTAGGCTCATGTCCTGTCAATGTGCTCATACAAGAATTTTCTGATAGTCCCCACCTACTAAAACACACAAATGATAGAAGACTTGGTCTTTTTAGTTTGTGTTCATTGAATGTTGAGCAGTCATAATTCACGAAGTATTATTTAGTACATGTATTGGGTTGGGTCTATGTATTATTATATTTATTCTTATAATCATAATTCATGACATATTTTTTATTAAGTTAGCTGATTATTTCTGAATTACTTTTTGCTTCCTGTAACTTCTTTCTACTGGACACTTGTATTTTAAAAATTGTTTTAGTTTAATTTCTTTAGGGGTGTGATGAAAGGAGGGAGGCTGATCCGTGTGTTCCAATTGTCTTCTATAATAATAATAATCCAGCCTATAAACGTCCCACTGCTGGGCACAGGCCTCTTCCCATATAGAGAAGGCACGGGCATTGATCACCACGCTTGCTCTCTGCGGATCTCTGTCGATTTCAGATCCCAAATTTGGAATCCAGCTTTCCTCACGATGTTTTCCTTCACCGATTGTCTTCCATAGCAAAGAATTTGATAAATAGATTTAAATTTATGTGTTCAGAGCATCAGAAATAAAAACTCCCTAGGATAGTATTTAGGTACGTGTGTGACGTCACAGAGCCCGCGGCTTGCTGGAAGTGCTGTTATTGTGTGCGCCATTGTGCGGGCTCTGGCGGGTACCCGGTACTGGCCGGTATCTGCTGCTTATCGCACTAACTACCACACTTTGATGAATCATTACGACTTCATTACTATTGCAAAGCTTTCTAACCTCCTCCATCACTCACCTAGCGTGTAGGTTGAATGTACATTATAGTCAATAGAATATCGCATTATCTAGAATTATAGATAATGTTATATTCTATGAAGCGGATGATAAATGATGAGAAAGTTATTTGGGTGGATGGAGGTGGATGTAAAGTAGCTTGGCTTAGCACAAGGGTGGTTAAGCATAACGGTATTCGAACAATGTTTAAATTTGTCTACTTTACCACGGTTGCTACTGAACGATTAATATTGTTTACCTTATTTACAACAATTAGCTGCCCCATAGCCTCTATTCTCAGAAGGCTCTTGACATGCCTTGACATTCCTGTTAGGGATTTGATTAGGACTACATATTGATTGTATGTAAAGTATATTTAATGTTTTCTATAATTTCTTGAGATTTGTGTTTTTCTTATATTATTATGTTCGTCCCTTGTAAATGTGACGACTATGTAAATCTAGTTGAATGTTCGATTCAATTTTTTCTTTAATTCTGGATGTCTTAGTTTACATTAATCTAAACATTCTGCTGTATACCTTGTTGTTGCATATTTTATCAATATTATCAATGTTATCTTAACAACGATGTTAACCTTTTTTACAGAGTAACCTATTCAGTTTCTTAGTTTCTTGCCGGCTCTTCTCTATAGGAATGACACATTGAAACCGAGCAACTACAGTTAGTAGTTTTTAACGTAACGTTTCTTGAGTGCCTTTTTTTATTTATAAGAAATAAAAATATTTTGATTTTGATTTTGACAACATGAAGCAAAATGTGTTTTTTTTTAATCAGGGACCTACCTTTTTAATATTTTAGTCTTTTTAACTTCTGTTTTCATAAGGCTCAGTGTTAGTAAAATTGGTATGGCTAATTAAATCAAACAAATCCTTAGGACCACCTTAGTCATTGCAAAGCTCTGTAAGACTGTAACTGGAGTGTCTGCTTTTGGATTATCATTTTGAAAGCTCCTGACCTGTGTAGTCTGTTTAGCTACAGGTTGATATTGAAATGATCCTTATTTGTTTTGTTTCGTTCTTTTTGAGTGTCACTCCTACCAGTGGTATTTACAGGAGTATCGTGTACCTGTGCCATTGTGCACAGCAGTCGCGCACAATGGCGGCGGTGCTGACTGCCACTGTGTGCGGTGCAGTGCGGGCGCCGCCGCCGCCGCGCGGTGAGGCCGCAGAGCGCCGGCCATTGTTATCAGCGCCCGATAGCGACCCGCGTGGGAACACGCCGAGCCGATACCGGGAAACAACAAGTCATAGTATTTGAGGAATTGCTCGTAAACATCTTGTGGTTATTGTCCTATTTAAGAACAATATCAATGCTTGTTAAGCGTGGGAACACTCTTCAGTAACAAGTTAAAATTATAGGTAGCACACTATTCCCTCTGTATTGTTTAAAGATAAGCGTCTTTAATTGTAAGCTTTTAAAAGACACCGCTTCTACCAATCGTATTATAGGTATATTATCATTACTGATGTTGCAAGCATGTAAATATACCTGAAAACAAATGATATCAATGGACCTAGCAAGCGAGTTGGATAGGAAAGTTTAATTACTTACTCGGGTAACTAAAACCTTTATGGATAGAATAAGGAACTCAACAAATAGTACTATAAAGGCTGTGTATGAATGCTGAAAATTTAATTTATAAGTCTTCTTCTTCTCGAGTCAAAGATCCTACTCAAATTCCGTCTGACCAAAAAGATGCAACCTGGATGGCTCGGTCGCTAGCCTCCATCACGTCCTGCAGAGTGCAGGTGGTCGTGCAGGACGGGCCGGACAAAAGGTGTGCCATGTCCTGCGATGGAGCACCACACTCACATGCCACTAGTGTTGGGTCGACGATGCCCCACTTGCACAGGTAATTTATAAGTATTATTTAATTGTTTTTTTGTAATAATAATGTATATTGATTAATGTAATGATGAATTTGTACTATTTTAGTGCTATAATGTTTATTATTTTTGATGGCTTACGTGTATGGGTTTAATGCCTGAAATAAATGAATTTTATTTTATTTATTTATTTAAATTCGTTTAAATTCGAGGTTTCATCTTGTCATGTACTTAGACATAGTATGTTTGTTGTGTGTTTTGTAGAACCTTATCAATGGTTATTATAATCTGGCAGTTGGGTACTTCTTTCAGTAAGAGTCAAGATGATCGTCCACCGTGCAGTCTGTCTGCCGCGATGTCGTCTAGCGTTTTGTGGCATATCTGGTGGTTTCTTCCTTCCGATTAACACAAAAATACAACATGTTTGAGTTTGGCAGCTTTTGGAATAATGTTTGTACCTAATATTTCTTAATCCGAAACCCACGACCCTTCTAGAACAGGATAGAAATGCCCGCAGGAGAAAGACTTAGGGCTTTACTGTGCACAGTCCCACTGCAGTTGGAAAATAGGTTAACACTTTTAAGTACTTAGCTTGGAATAGTCCGTAGAAGAGAGAAATATTGACACCCTTTTATAGTGTGTACTTCACTTTGATTTCTAACATAAATTGCCTGTTTATGTTTATCTTTGTTTAAATTGTACCAAATATAAAAATCCAACTCATCTAATAGGGTAAGAAAACCTAGGTATTGGTTGATATGGCCAACGCGGAGTAGCCTCTGTCGAAAGAGACTGTATGAGGGATTTCCGCGGATATAGAAAAGTTGCTACAAGTGTCAGTTATTTCAGAAGATTGTTTAATAAATTGTAGCTAATTGTAAATAGTTACTCGCTGCTGTCTCGAATCGAAAATACTTTTTTTTTTTTTTTAAATAGCTGAAAGATTACATTATAAGTAGTTAGCTTCTGTTTTATTTCAATTATTTACGTGCCTGTTATTTAACTCTGTGTGTATGAGGATATAATGTAGGGTAAATGAAGATTTACGTGACAGTTGAGTATCGTGCATCTCAATCATAGTGCGGCGCTAGTTAGTTAACACACGATGTAGAGCAGTTAGCGTCGCTCCTCAATTACCATCCGCGGCCGCGCGCCACTCGCCGCCGACGATTAATTAGCGAGCGCCACGCGGCCCTCCCCGCCTCCCCTCCCCCGGTCAGAGGGGGGCAGCACTCGCACGATTGATTGCGACGCCGCGAGTATAAACAAAAACGCAGCACTAATTCCATTAGGGCCCGAAAACTAACCCCTCTATAAATCTCCGCACGGCGCCCATTACTTGCGATAGCAGCCGCCCACCGCGCCCCCCGCGCCCCCGCCGCCGCCGCCCTAGCGTCATATGACGCGTCACGTGCGAGTACATCATGAACGCTGCAATTTATGGAAAAGCGCATTTCCCCGGCGCGGGGCGGAGTCCGGAGCCCCGCCCCGGGGCGGAGCGCGCGCTGGCGGCGGCTCCCGCCCGCGCCGGCGCCAGTGGGCGCGCGCTCTCCGCAGGGACTACACGCGTCGGTCCGCGCGAGCGATACGCTAGTGATCCGCAGTGTTCCCCGAGCGTGCCAGTGACAGTGATACCCTCGCTCCAGCATCCCCCAGCATCCCGCAGCACCCGCACCAGCTCCGGCAGCCGGCGACCAGCCACCAGGTCAGTGCTCTACACCGCCTCATGTCTGCCGAGACACTTTGTTTACCTGCTTATCTATCAGCTGATTCTTCCAAGATTCATGATCTTATCACGATAGTGATGACATAATATTATGTTACACAAAACTTAGGGCGCTTCTGAGGTTAGGAGTATTTGAAGTTAGGAACTCCTACGAACCACTCTAGTCCTCGCTTAATTATGTTAGAGCCTCAATTGGAATAGTGGAGGGTACTTAGGAGTACTTAGATTATGGTATTAGGCACATTCAAATCATTTTAGTATAGATTCCTAGGTATCTTTTATATAATTATAAATCCCTGAAATATTTTTGATACACCAAATTAAACCCAAGGCACATTCTTCTAACACTGGCGTTTACCAGATTGAGTAGTTCAGTTTAGTAGTGCGTAGGTACTACTAAACTAAATAGAGTATTTTAGCTATTTATTACTAAAGCCTGAAAGCCGACGGCGTTTAGCTTGTCGTAGCTTTGCTACAGGTTTCAAAAATACATAATAGATGCGTATCTGAACTGTTCAGTTATACATAGGATAAATTGTAGTAATTAATTAAGAATTGTGAATTTAATTCATCTCCAGTCATTAACCAACTAAGCCGAATTATGAAGGTTAAAGTTAAGTTCCTCATATTATTGTGGACTCAATCTAATCTCAGTTTTAGCTAATACAGCTATAACGTTATTATGTTACAAGATGTTGCTTAACGCTAATTATGGATGCACGGTATCACGGTTCAATAATGATAACTACGTGTTACACACGGCTGCAGTACCCACGACCTGTGGTAACACCTGACAGCGGCACTCATGTCAGTGAGTGTCACTCACAGCATAGTGTCGCGCGTGAGTGTGAGTGAGCAATAAGTCAGCTAATTAATTACATCTGCGGCGCGCGGCAAAAACAGTTCCGCTCGGTTAGTCGCTAATAGCTGCGCACGACGGCTGAGCACGACACACCACGCGGGTAGGCCGCGAACTTGACGGCTCTCTTTGTACTAGTGATAACATGTCGATCCGATATGTGAAAGGTTAGGTTATGCTCACGTCAACGATCACAAGTTTACAACTTTCATTCCCGCTCTTATCTATCTATAATTTTGTTCTAAATGTTTGTGCGGAATCTTAAATCTGACAACAGTTCAAACTCGGCTTTTTATCGTTACACTCAGGTGTTATTATGATATTTAACTGCAAGAAGGACATCAGACAGGTATCGAAAGCGGTTCCATTAAAAATAATATATAAGATAAAAAAATATTCGCTAACATATACAACTATTTTTCGTAGTTCTCTATCATAAACCCCGAAACCCTTAATAAGTATGTTTGTTTATACAAATCGATTGTAGGAGTCATGTCACTTGTCTTGTATGACACAAAACAATACCCTCCACTTGTGAAGGATTTTTGCAGAGCGTGTACCCAAGCCGTGAGGCCGGTAGCGCGCGGCGGGCGGCGGCGGCGCGGGCGCAAGCTAGCGCGCGGCCGCGGTAGGCGCATTCCTCGCTTTGTTCCCTGTCTTATCTGATAGTACTGTAAGGTGTCGGCCGGGCTTAACTACACCACGGCAAATACAACCGTTACTCGAAGTAAACGGCATTCTTCTCTGACAACAGCATCCGTATACAAATATCAATAACAATCATTGTTTTACATCTGTAACGTTTCAATGATCTCACTTTAGTTCATAATCTAATAATATGGACCTATTTACTTAAAAGAAGATATTACATTACTACGTATAAAAACAAATTGAATACTTTGTCGATTTTAGATTTGTAAGTTATTATTTTGATTTTAATCACCTAACTCTCGATGAACATTTAACATTACCTACGATCTTTATAATGGAAGGAAAGTCGACTGTAACCGGGGGAACTGTGTTGAACGAACTATTAGGAAGAGCGTTCATTTCTTTATTTTCTTTTACATTTAACCTTTTAAACTTGTAGCTGTACAAAAATTCAAAGAAAAAGAAGGTAGAAGTCTCATTTCTTTTACTATTTTATGAAAGTCAAAAGTTGTTACCTGATCGAAAATAGAATCATATTATTTATCTGCTAGAAATATGTAAGGTCTTCTAAATTAGTACAACTAGGTACGCTGAGTTACCTTATACTTCGAATATATTCTGCTTCGAATATCTTGTGATTATTACTAGGGCATAAGAACCGGGTTTTCCCGGTTCCGAAAGAACCGGGAATTCCCGGTTCTGAGGGTCTTTGAAAGAACCGGTTCTGAAAATCGGAGAACCGGGTTTTCGGTTCTTTCGATTCTTTCATTCTTCCTTAAAATAAACTTAGAAATACCTAAATTCACGCTAAATATCTAGTTATTATCATATAACAATGTAACAAGTATCTTCTTTAACAAATGAAGAGGAACTTAATAAGGAATTAAGTCAAGCTATTCTGCTGATTCTCTGTGCATCGACCATACGAGCCCTCTGATCACGAGTAGAGTCTACCAAACCTTTTGACACTTCTTTAAAAAGATTTCGTGCAGTCGGACCCCGCGACCCGAGCTTTTCAACCACAAACGACTCGAAAATATAATCACCCACTAGGTTATTATACTTTCGCCGCTTAAGGGTCTCCGCCGCTCCAGCAGCAGCGCCAGGAGAGGCTGCTGAACTTAGAACGTGGGACGGCGCAAGGGTGTCGACGCACGTTGCGTCCCACCAAAGGCCGACCCAATTTCTAAGGTAGCAATGACATACCGTCAGGTCTCCTACCATCACCGCGCTCCAACAGTACACTGGCAGTGACAAGAGCACGACGAATAATGTCATTAATATTTGCGAGACGGGATATACGTCCTCCGCTCCTGCTGCAGGACAGGCCATGGCAACCGAGGGAATCTACTGTTTCACCGCAATGACAACGACGGCATGCGAAACAAGGTAAACCAAAACGTTAACTGATGGCGAACCGGAAAGTATTGTCATCCAAAATCGTACCAAGAGTGGTTGACGGAAGTACCTGTAACCAGGCGCGCGCGCTCTGCAGTGTTGTTTGACGTATTAATTAATTCTTGCCGTATCAAACTGCAAAGCGGCTCGTCCCACTGGCTCTGAGAAGATCTACGCCCGGGCAGGATAATTCGAAACTATTTTCTGCCTCAATCATGCCCAGAATCTGAAAATCAACCATCAAACCAGAGTGGACCCTAAGATTTGCCTGGTTACATTTTCAGTACTGTGGACCGAAGACAAAAATGCTGGTAAGCCTAAACTGGAAACTTTACGTACACCTAGCCCACCTAATCGGATCGGCAGCGTAGCTTGGGTCCAAGCTCGGTCATCCAACGTTACGTTAAAAATGGACGTTAACGTGGACAGAATAATTTTGTAGAGTTTTCCAAAAGCGGCAAATGTTTCGATAATCGTGAAGAACGAAAAAAAATTTGTTAATTTTGGAGCAAAACAATAACGAATTGAAGTAATAACAGAATTTAAACAGAATTTGAAAATTCTATTACAAATTGATTGAAATTTTTCTTAGAGTTTATATTTTAATAACTTATTTCAAACATAGTTTTCGATTTCTATAGTGAATTATAAGCACCTTCGAATATAATGATTTTAAAGCACTGAATATTGCTTAATGTTACTAATAAACGATGTTGTAATTAGGAGTATAACTATAAAAATGTTAATAATGTTTTTTCCAATAAAGTGTGTATTGTCCATTCTCTTTTATTCGTTATGGTAGTAGAAAATCAGCTTTTAAACTAAAATTTATCGAAAAGAACCGAAAGAACCGAAAAAACCGGGTACCCGGTTCCAGCTTAAGTTTAGAACCGAAAGAACCGGTTCCTAAAATAGGGCCGGTTCTCGATGCCCTAATTATTACATTAATACTAGTTAAATTTCTTTGACAAGAAGTCATGGCACGTGACGAACATATTTTTAACAAGTTTATATGTCGTCCCCCTAAAAGCTAAGCACCTGAAAAATGTGCATCAAAGCGAAACAAATTGGGAAAACATAAACGGGAGCACCAAAAATAAATTGTTAATAAATGGTTCTAAAAATGCCAAATTTATTTGCTGATGTCGATTTTGTGTTGTCAGTGGGCACACATGGCTTTATAATATATGTATCAGCTTAGGCACATCATATTCTTAGATCGTTATAAAACATTTTGCTTGAAAAACTATGACTGGAACATCCGCCGGCGCCGGCGCACGTCCTCCATCGATAGTGTAATTGGTAACCAATCAGCAACTGGTTGTGATACGAGGCTGCAGCACCTCGCTGTCGCGCCGGTGTCGTGCCGGTGTCGTGTCGGTGTCGCGCCCGTACCTGCAACCCTTCTGCCCTACATAGGTACATACAGACGGTAATAAACGCGTTGCGTTTAGTTGTGGTGTCGCGATGACGTGTCGCCGGCGCCGGCGCACTCAGGTAACCGTCGCAGAAAAAACGCAAAATATTTGGAGTTTCGGACGCTCGACAAATTTACGATGTCCGCATAGTTCCGGCGCGCGACGGTGAGCGACACCCGAGCATCCTCGCCATCGCTGATAACGTTAATAGGTCTCACGTGAAGCAATGCTGCCAGACACTGATCCCAGTGATACGCTTAATGGTTTTGCACTAAATGATTTATTTCGTCTGCTGACGGCGATGTTCGGACTTAAAGGGTCAAACGGCGAATACTTTAATAACATCAATGATCTCATTTTCTTCAATAGCCTTGTTTTTTGTTTCCCCGATATATCCCACACAATATTATCGTATTTTGTTAATTCATATTGTATGTTTCATTATAACTAGTTCTGTGTTCATTGTTTGACTCTACGACTTATTAAATAAAAAATCTTTTTTCTGTTACTAACTGTAATAAATAGAATGCAATGTTCAAAGTTTACCAGTGACCACTTGGCGCTGTCATCGGTACGTTACCTTATAAAATTTTAGTTTTGTTTTTCGTTATGCGGCCACTCCATACCATAAGGGACAAACTGGTCATCACATAAAGTATCTCTTATAAATAGAAAGTGCGTGCTAGCCGCCTGTCCACTATCATGGCCAGGGGAGATGATCCGTGTTTGTTTGTTTGTCGGGAGTGTCGGCGGGTGGGGCAGGGGGCGCCACTGTCATTGATACATCAGCGCGTACCATTAGCTGGTTTTTTGCTATCCCTCGTCATCGGATTAAACTCTCGTCAACGAACAAAAAACTGTGGAGCGAGCCGGGAACATTTCGCACTTAGCGCCCACCCCTGTACGGCGACCCATCCGTCTTGATAAATGACTCGATGCTGACAAACGAGCGCTGATGAGCGCGAACATCGGGGAATTTGTCTCCGCCGCCATTCTTCGTTAACAAACATCTGTCCGGTATCTAGCGGCTGCTTAATCGAACCAATAAACTTCTCATAAAAATACATCTACTAAGATCGTACATGTGTTTACATCTAGAAGAGCTCGGTCGACGGTCGCGATGCTTCGACCAGACCAGCACGAATAATATTTACCTATTCGAAAAAAGATTCCAATCTGCATAATTCATTGTATTTACATTTTTTTCACACAACATGGCAGCAATTTATTAAGGCGAAAGGGTAGGCCAAACTACAAAATAGACCTCTCTTTGAAGGACTACTACTACTAGACGGATGGACCAAATACATTAAAAAAAATACCTTTATACGCATAACATATTTGACTTTAAATTTTAAGTTTAGTTTTTTTATTATTTTTCATACTTTTAACGTGAAAAAATCGAATATATCCTCTTTAAATTTTCAATAATTTGCTTACTGCTCTTAAACAACTGAAGCGATTTGAATATTTTTTTCACACAATCATAAACAATTTAATGCTTTATAAAATTTAAGTTCAAAATTTTACAAAATTATTACTTACGTGCCGTAAAATCAAAAATACCATAATATTCAAGCCCGTCGCGGTCTCTAGATGCGAGGGCCAGTCTCACCCTAGCGTTCGCACGGGAAGGCTGTGTCGCATGTTAGCGCTCTCCGCATTATAAAAATTGCGTCAAAGTCAGTCAAAGAGAACACAATGCAGATAGTAAGTTTGGTACAATAGTACGGTTGATCTTCGGAATCGGACATTTTGTCTGCGCTTGGACGTTTGTGAATATTTAGTTTAAGTTTTGTTGTTGTTTTAGTGTTATTTTTAGTAGTGCATAAACTATTAGTAAATAGGTATTAAGTTTTGTTTGCGAGTAGACGCTAAATATAAATATATTTATACTATTTAGATAACTACATTAAAACGAGACGAAGCCATAAGTTTTATAGATATAGGACATGTTCAAAAACCGCAAATTATTCTTTTCATTTATACACACACTATGAAAAACAAAGTTAAAAGCAAAACTTTGCTTGCTAATGCTACTACGGAACCCTTCATGTGTGAGTCCGGCTCGCACTTGGACCTTTTCTATTTGTGTAAGCACATTTATAAAAGCGTTATTATTTCTTTACAAAATAACTAATTGAAATCTATATTTTGATTCACTTTAACTACAATAACAGAATTCACTAAAGAATATTTTGTTCTCAAAATACACATTCAATCGATTATTGTAATACGAGTAAAAGCTAATAGGTAGCGACAAAAATGCTTCGAACGCATCTGAGTCCGGTGATACTCTTTGACGTGCGGGGGAATACGCGGGCGCGCGGGGCGGTCAGCGCTGGCAGCTTGTTTCACGTTCAATGCTCAAGGACGTTGGGGTATCCTATCGCCTTAAATAAAGTATCATGTATATCTGCCATGTTCATAAAATTATACACGAGGCATATAAAACGTTCCATTAATATGATATAGCTTCAGGTCCCGGCGGCGTCCGGCAGATATCAATACAATAGCAGTGTGTCCACGGCCGTACCTAGTCTCTGGTCATTGTTAAAGTTTAATCCACTTATCGTAGCGTTATCGGCGGAGAGTGGATCCATACGGATCGCAAGTATCAACTCGGCTCGGTCGCACTCTACGTAAAAAAGCGTGGCGCCTCGGCATTAGGAGCCGGGTTATTTATAGGGGGATTAATAGGGTTGCGTTCCGTCTCAATCGCACCGGTGGGACGGCCGTGTCGCTGTCTCCGTCGCACACACAATTAGCCGGGCCCCGCCTGTCAGATAGCTCAATAAGTGCGGCGGACAATGCATGTCGGTGACGTCACGCGGCGCGTCACGTTTGCGCAACTCGTGCACTTGGCTCGTGCGAGCTCATTATATTATGTTCTCAACAAAAGCATTTTTTGTGTGTTTCGTGTGACGTCCCTCGGGTGCACATTGTGTTGCGTAACATTCCCTCGCTCTGACTAACTATTCTTATCGCACAGGTATTCGGCAGTTACAAATAATGATAAGTACCGACCACAAGAATTGCGATTTAACAGAGATAGAGCGTACTGAGTAATAATGAGAGATCCGATAGGTCTAGTGTTAAGATATAATACTAGATGAAAAACTTTTATATTTTTTCCTGAATTACTTGTTTTGCTTAGTTTTTATAATGATTCAGTAAACAGTTTCACACGTGTTGTGTTTAATAGTTAATTAATGTAACTACGCCACCATAAACTAATTGTAAGGACGATGTACAACATGATCCGCGCACAAGCCCTCCGCCTCGATCAGATCAGTATCGGGACATAAACACTATAACTACTGAGTTTTAACTGTCTATTAGTAATCTCTCTCAAAGCAATCAAACCACGAGTGGCTTCATTTCTATCTAAAAAAACATAACTTACTATTTATATTTAGTTTCTTAATTTACATTTTATATTGAAATTTAAATTAGATTATACTTAATAATATTTAATTAAAAGTTTAATGTTACATAAATTAAATAAAGAGGTGACATAAAACGTTTCATTAGCTATATTATAGAGAAACTACATTTGTATTTCTGCTTAAAATAACGGTTTTAGAATTAAACTTTATTGTTTTCAATGTGAAAGCAATTAAGTGGAACATCTGAAGTTATTATGTTGACCCAGGAGAGCTTGCCCAGGATGTGTTTTCACACGATTATAAGAAAGCATATTCAGTTGAAAGGAGCATTAGCAACATTGAGATTAAACAATATTTAAATATTGGTCGCCATTAGTCTCTCACGGTTCTGGACAACTCCAGGACATGCAAAGCTGCCACTACCGGGAACCCCGCACCCCTCCCGCACCCCTCCCGTACCCCGCCTCTAGGAACCGCTCGGGTTCCCGCTCAACATAATAAAGGTTCTCGGTGTTAGCGTTAAGCCTCTTTAAACAATGGCTGCCTGAACCTCTTGAAGGGATAATCCCTCGAGTATTACGAGTAGAGCAGTGCTCCTGGAATACCGTGCCGTGCGGACCGTGGGAACACGCTGCTGGTGATTATGACTTCCAATGAAAATGCTAATGACTTTCTCCAAATTAATTGTTTCTAGAAATTTTTAAGCATTACTACAAAATATATTTTGAATTTTTCGCAATTCTTTAATTGATTAACTGAAAGTATCTACCTAACAAAAGAGGATAAAGAAAATTAAAAATGTGTGTAATATTTAAACTACACTATTTAAATGTTATAAGCTTCACTACAGTGTACTTTATAACATTTAATGATTTAGAATTTGTGTAGTGTTCATTGTCCGGTTTGCGTGTTGCAAGCAGAGCGCGTTGATGTCTTTTCTTCGCAGACTTTTGTTTCTTTTTGTTTTACTCAGTCTTATAATTTTTATATTATTATGTACCGTGATGGAAATGTTAAAGTATGGTGGATATCGGCATGAAATATTTATAATTTTCTAAACTGTTTTGGTTTGAATAGAGTTTTGGTAACAGTTACTGTCCCACTACTGAGCAAGTATTAATCAATCAATAATACTCGTAAATAATCTTTCAAAGAAATATTACGGATAGCTGCATACATTTAAGTTTTTGTGTGCTTTTCTACTTTATTTGAACCTAACATAACATATCATCACGAATGTATCCCCGAAGGGTTAGGCAGAGATGTACCAATTTACACCCACAGTTCGCCGATATGTTTAGGTCCCATGTAATAGGGGGCGGACCTATTGCCACTAACTGTCACAAATCCAAACTCCGAACCGCTACTGAGAATTTCATAGAAAAACCCAATAACACCTTGGTCGACGTTATTTGAAATATTATTAATTCCCTGTGATTCGCTATGCACCTACGCTGTAATGTAGCCGAGACGCCACCTGATCATTTCATTTCATTCGGATGCATTATGTGTGAACATAGTAATTAATATACTTCGAGCGACTCATATTAATTCACTTCATGCTAAGTGGCTTTTGTCACAGTTTTAGACAGAGTATGGAAGCTATGCTAAACATACAACAACCGTGGGAAATTCGGAGGATCTTAATATGCGATGAATGTTAATTTTGTTGTTATCCATGTTTAATAGGTTCGCTAGACTAATCTGATCTCGAGTCGCGCAGTGCGGCGCGGATGACGCACTCCGCGACATTTTCGTACTGATCATTGTAATTTGATAAACATTAAATTTTTTTATCAATTATATCGTTATTTTAAAACAAAATATACAATAGATACGCTAGACGAACTGTCGGAGCTACACCGTAAATCTCTATCGTTACTAGGCACACTTGAGGTACATTGATTTTCTATTTCTACTATTTTTGGTAAGGCTTAATTTTTTTTTTCTCAGCCTTTTCTGTCTCACCGCAGGTCAAAGGCCTATCTACCCTTATTCTATTACTCTCTCGCTAGGGCTGTAATGAACCACTCCTTATCAAAGGAGTCCAACTCGTCCCGCCATCTCCGTCTGAGCCTACCGCGTTGTACAAATTAAAAATGACTGTCATTTTAGACAACTATTAATTTGAAACCACAAATAATACCGAACAACTCTATTGAAGCAGCATTGTAGTCCCTATTATTGTTTACTTTTTAAGTTTTCTATAAAAAAGCCGAATAATAATATAATAATAATAATATTCCGGGACATATCACACACGGTTGTCTGATCCCAAGCTAAGCAGAGCTTGTGTTATGGTAACCAGACAACTGATAAACATACTTATATATTTCTAAATAAATACATATTATAGATAAATTACACCCAGACACCGAACAAATGATCGTGCTCATCACACAAACATTTGTGCCGGGTGGGAATCGAACCCACGACCTCCGGTATAGCAGTCAGAGTCTCTAACCACAAGACCAACAGGCCCGTCCGAGAATGTCGACGAACAACCTGGGCAACCACCGAAGCCCATTGGTTTCCTGTATGATATACACTGGTAATAGACCAGGATCATAACATAACATATCATCACGCCTGTATCCCCGAAGGGGTAGGCAGAGGTGTACCAATGTACACCCACAGTTCGCCGATATGTTTAGGTCCCATGTAATAGGGGGCGAGCCTATTGCCACTTACCGGGCACAAATCCAAACTCCGACCTGCTACTGAGAATTTCATAGAAAAACCCAATAACACCTTGGTCGACTCGGGAATCGAACGAAAGACCTCCAACGTAGCAGTCGCGCTTAGCACCATCAGGCCAACGAAGCAGTTAGACCAGGATCAACTATTATTATAACTATTATTATTATTTATGGGAACATTATACCTACAGATGAAAAATTAAGTAAGCAGCTGCGAGTCAATTAAAAAATATTATTAGATATTATAACAGTGTCGTTATCAACTGATAGTGTACGTACTAGATAAACATTAATAATGAAACTGAATATAAGACAATTTCTATGATCAGACGACAGCCGCATCCAGTTTCATGTAATTAAACATAATATAATTAATATAAACATAAACTATCCTAAACATGAGAACGTCATTACTAGCTTATTCTGTAAAAATATTAGAAAAAAACGATTAGAGCTTTTATACAAATTGTAATTTATATAAATATAAAAACTTTTTTGTCTCAAGGGACACTGTAAGGTATAAATAACTGACCTAGGTAAATATATTCTCATTAACCGCCACTACATTAGTCCCTCAGATATTTCGATGGTCAATTTACAATTATAATTATTAATTTTAAAAACACCTTTTGCATAATCCATACTTTGGTTCTTGGGAAATTAATCGATAGGCAAGGTCACCTCGACAGGTTTATATATAGGCATATAAGTGTACTATAATTCAGGCTGAGGAGGATGGCTGAAGGCCGGCGCAGGCGCACATCATAACTATTCATACGCGGACATTAACACCGCCGATAGCGCGCCGATAAGATTAGATCGCGCGATAGCGACAGACTCCGGTACTAATCATATACATATATGTATACACTCGTAGTAATAAATATCTGTCATGTTTCTCATACCCACTCTAGAATATCGCCGATTTAATTATTGTTTATATCGTGCGATTTATTTAAATTAAACACCTGATTATTCCTCGACGTTTGATAGATGTCAATATTTACTCAGTTCAGACCTTGATCGTATTAACTTAGTATTACTTGTAGTCTATATTTCTACTTTCTATTATAATCTAACGATTAGTCTACACAGGTAATCGACTCCCACAAAGCGACGTGTTCGGGGTCGAATCCCAAATACTATACCTACAGATTGATTTCCGAGATTTCGAACAGACATTGAAATTAAACATAAACGGATTATATTGCGAATAATTTAATTGAAAAAAGTAGTTTCATTTTAAGTACTACTCATTCATTGGACAGCCTCGTTAATGTAATGATTGCCTAGGTTCGAATTCCGGGTCGGGCCAAAAGTTATCAGTTTTTTTGCTTAAGAAACACCCAATACGGCTCTGAGTAAGGAAGTAAGGAGGTGTCAACATCCCCGTGTCCCAGGTATTTTCCCTCTCAGCTAGCTCCCTCTAGTTTGCTCGAATAGAGTGTGAGATACTTTACGCACCCACTGCCTGCCGAGCCTTTTCCAAACTGTTGGGGTCGGCTGCTAGTCTTACCGGATTCAACTGAATACCGTATTTTGCATAGAGCGACTGCCTCTCTGAAGTCCACAATTTTACTGGGAAACACAGTACCCCATGGCAAGACGAGAGAAGATGTCAGTACTGAAATTCAGTCAGGAAGACATTATTTATTTTGTCTGGTTGTTTGTCAGGTAAATATAGATATCATAGAAATACCTATGTGTACATGGATAACATAAAAAAACCTTCATGATGTAATATAATTAAACGGGAATTAGCGCGAGACATGGTTAAATACCTTTTTGGGCTTGACGTTTCCACCAGATTACTCCGGCATGGCGGCAGTGCAGGCAGACTGTTTAAAAGTTAGTAAATTCATAATTATTGTGAGGATTGTTAATTTACTATTAGTCTCGAAATATTTTAAACAGTTAGCAAATCGTGAACTTTTATTGACACGTTGATTGACATTCGAAATCAGAGCAATCCGCAAAAACTTAGATTTAAAAAGATTATTTATTTTTTAGGGCTACGTACCTTGTATTCGAACCGCGATAGCTAGACGTTAGTTAGTTAGCTATAGTTATGTATTTCTATTGCTGCTACTATCGCAAATACTAAAAATAAAATAAATATTTAACGGGGGCTCACGTACAACGGTGATATGAAACCCTTCGTGAGCGAGACGTACTCGCACTTGGTCGGTTATATTACGAATTAACGCCAGCAAATATTAACTGTTATTAATACATTACTTCTATTACTTGAAGGTGTGGATGAACAATTGGTAAATATGAAATCATCTTTAGTTCTTTCAATCATTAGCTACACCAGCTCATGTTTGCCAGGCAGGGATCGTACGACACCTCTCGAGTAAGGTCACAGATCACCACGCTGCAGACACTCAGAGATTTTATGTCCGCATATATTATGGTAATCTCCCACAAAAATATAAAAGATAAGCTTTAGATTAGATATGGTTCCTGTTTCGTAGAGAATTGTGCGTATCGACGTCAGTCGCGGACCTTGGAAGCCGAAAATAAATAAACGATTAAACAAACCAGGTTTGCCCACTGGAAAAACTCCAAACCAAATACTTAACTGAGGCTTCACAAAGTGTTGATGGTTATCGAATGTCAGCAAACATCGCACCTGCTCTCACACGCGGCCGATCACAATCACAACACGGCGACCTGGTGAGGCCGCGCCATCACCGCGCCATCACCGCGCGACCACCGCGCCGCCGCGGATCGACACAACAGCTACGCGGCCTTCGATGTCGCGGAGGTTCTCACGCTACTTGCACGTAACGGCTGTTTAATAATTAATTACGAGGAAGTCAAACAATACCGGTGACATGATACTCTGGTTCAGACTTTTTAAGGCAGCTCTAATGAACGATTGACGGTAACATGCAGTAACACGCGCCTTAATCACGTAACAACTTAGAGAAAATGTCGGTACTGTTTATCAGGGAATAGTATGTAGTAAGCTTAGTAAAGTTTTTGCAAAGTAAAAGCTCGTCTTGTCATATTCAACTAGTATTGTAAAATAAGTTTGTTGTTATTATTTTGATTTCTTCTGCTTGTAGAAAACTGATTTTATTGTTTTATATTATACATACAGACGAAATCTCTAGCAAAGACTAGTGGCATATAAAATGTTTTCTTTTTTGTAAATTCTAGCTAGTGACCTTGAGCGTATCTCACGGATCTGCAGCAGGAGATAAGATATCTGAGTGTAGTTCACATTCGTGGCGCGTGTAACGTGGCATGCTGCTGTGCAGGGAGCGCTGCTGCAAGGTCACTGCCTGCTCAAATACATAACAAATGAACGTTTTATTAGGTGTCACTTTAAAACACGAATCTGCATTTTCTTGATGCATTCCGAGGTGTGCGCGTTTAGAGCGTCCTAGAATGTTTCCGTATTCAGTATTTTCTTTCGTGGGATACGTTCGTGTGCAGCAACTACAATATATACTTCTCTTATCATTATTATAGTGATGTAGCTCATTTCATTTGCCTCTATGATTTGGAATTGTTCAAACTTGATTGTTTAAACATGCCCAAATTTTGGCAAAGGTTAGACGACGCTATTTACCTATTTATTGCAAGAACCAGGAACAAAATATTTGAAATACTCGGATGGTGAGTGTATTTAGTGTGGGTAGTGGTTTCATAGTGGCATGATAGTGGGCTAGTGGCTTACACGATGGCTCGAAGTCGAGCACTTGAGTTGAGTGCACTCCGCCACTCGCCGGCGCTGCACCACCACTGCAGGAGTACACATGTGGCGAGTGCCATTCACGACGTCGCGTAAGTAACTACGTACTGATACTAACTACTATTGCAGCTACCATACAATATACTTGACACCAACACTCCAACCTACAGTTACCAACCAAACAACAACTAAGTGTCACTGGATTAGTTCGAGTTCATATAAACTAGTTGATTTGAACTTATGTGGAGATGTTAACATTTAATATTTATGTAATAAGATCGATGTAGTTAGTACGTTGCGGTAACTTCCTTAAGCCAAAACAGAAGTACTTTTACATTAAAATTTGTTTTACGATAGTAATGTCCTAATAATATAATGTATATCGCGGCTTGGGCACAAGTGCAGGCGCTTGTATTGATCCTCTCGCTTCATTAAGTGTTGTAAGTGAAAGAAGTCAACATCGGCGGCACTTTAAGTGTTAAGTGGTGCACATTAGCGACACCCTGCATCTGAGCGCAAGTAGATACAAGTATGAGGAAACGCAGACAGCGCAGTGGTGCAGCAGCTAGACGATACACTTAATATCATTTTACATAAGTTAGCATATTCAGGATAAATTAGTTATGCTTGTATGAAATATAGTATAGTATAGTTATGAGTATACCTAAATGAACATATATAATAATATATACTTGCAAATGCAATATATAATGCAAAATACTACAGCACTGCTTAAAATTGTCTTATTGTATATTTTTTTAGTTTTAACATTTCAAATGTAATACATTTTTCCTCAGCTATCAAAATTATATTCCTATCGACTTTCGTTATTTGGGTTGATGACCCACTAATTAAGTAGGTATGTCTTATTGTGTAGGTATGCTATGTAGGTAACAAATACTCAGCAAAAAAACTTATCTTAATTTGCTTAATTCGCTTATATTGTGCAAAGCGTTCATAAAATACAAAAGTAATAGGTGTGAAAATATTTTTAATTTACAGCTAATTTAAAAATATAGATCAGAGAACCTTCAAAGCACTTGCTTGGGTGCTGCGCGCCTCTTGTACGTTACTCAACGCGCTACGCCTAGGCCTACGAGCTTCTCCGCGTAGCGCCTGCTGTAGTCTACTCGTTATAATAATAGAAGAGAGATTACATAATAATTAAAACATTCACTTTTCTTAAACTGGATAAGACTTTGTTTACTTTACACGTTATGAAAAAAAAATAGCATTATATTCCGTGCAGTTCGCTACATTATATCAAATTATATTTGCATTTTATAAATTTAAGTAAGTGCATTATTTTGTAAAATCCGTGTGGATCCAAACTGGTTGTCCGGCTGATCGCGACACATCAGGTCCCGACATAAATTAGTTCATCGCTTCGCGTCCGGTAGGTATTATAAAAATCCTAAGAGTGTGTCAAAATGTGACGTCACTCCGAACAAACTGCGCGTTAATCATTTTAACAGCCGATCAAATACTTCAGGTTTTATGGTCCGAGACCTCAACGTTAAGTAGTCCGCAAGACATCGCTCGTATTGGCGTGATATATGGCCAGTCAAGAAAAGTTCTGCCTTCGATATCTTCAAAGAATGTTAGGTACCTAGTTTACAATATGTATAGATATAATGCTTGAAAAGTCGTCGAATATTCGGCGAATTAATCACGCATAGTGTAGAGCTTGCGTCACGATAGCGGCGCTCGCAGGCGGTGTCGGAGCGGTGTGAGAGCCGACACATTTGTACTACAAGTACATTAGCGTTATCTGCGTGTCCCATCGGCGCAGCATCCCGGCTCCTAATTTAAGAGCAATATCAATTTCGTGTGTCGCCGGCGGCTCCGGCGGGGGAGGGAGGGGGGGGGGGGCGCCGGCGCTATACGACACGCTCGGCGCAGGACACACCGGGAGTGACCGCGCGCTCGCATTCCTCACACGTGACTACAGTGTTAGGACAACACAAGCACCAGATCGCACTCTGCTGAGAAGTGTTCTCACTAAGGTCTAGAGGTAGGTATACTATTAACAAGGGAAGCAAAATTAACATAATTTTGAGAGAAAATGCCTAAAGCTAAATAAATCACCAAAATAACATAAATGATGATAAACGTACACTTTGATTAGAAATATAATATTACCTGATACCGAACACGTGCACTCTAAAACTCTATAAAATATAATGCCCTGTGGAGGCATGAGTGCAGCGGCAACGGCTGCTCATAGATACGTATAATGATGTGAACCAGCAGAGCTTATCACCAGAGTAGGTAGATTCCAGTCATCATCCGCGATACGCTGGCGGTGACCTCGCGGTGTGTCGCGGCGGCGAGCTCTGAAGCGCCGCCTCAAAAGCCTTTCCGTGTTCCGCGCTCGGCGCCCGAGCCCGCGCGCCCCCGCGCCCCCGCCCGCGCCCCTGTCCGCGCCCCGCGCTCGCCCTAGCCCTTAACTTCCGCCGCCGCCGCAATTAAACCCGACGATAAATTTCCAAACTTAATCAAATCACAGAGTGGAGTCGCCAGTGTGGAGACCAAGTCTCCGACACTTAGCGGCGCTCTGCCGCGGTGAGCCCACAGCTATAGGACAGAGTATCTTGCGATGTAGCGGTAACTGTATGATTATAGTGCACCTTATAAAGTGTATGTATACAAAATTGGGACGCAAATGATTAATATATATTACAATGGCACTTATTTTTTGATATGTATGACTTGTACATTATAAGTAAAGTGTATCATACTAACATGGTCCACCGGGCGGTGAACAGCGTTGTGACGGGACCGACCGGCTGCTAGCAGCTCGAAGTGATTATATTAGCAATTGTTTGTTCAATCCATATCGTTCGTTGTCGTTATACTAAGGTACGTGAGTGGTAGGTACCGGTCGCTCACTCGCCGGTCGCCGGCTCTCGATATTAATGGATACCATTCATTATCCGGCCTGTAGCGAACATTCGGCGCTGTGCGACGGTGTGTTGGCAGGCGGTTTGTGTATTTTGTTCAACGAGAGAAATGTAGGTCACACTTATTTAAACTCACATTTCATTGAATTTAAACTTATACAGTCATGGTAACGTCATATTTGGCAAAATTAAAATACGACCAATTTACCTAATGAAATGTTATTATATATAACCGATACAATTATATAGTTATCAAAACGTATTTACCAGAACAATACAAAATCTCAGAGAACAATTGTTACAGGATAATAAACAAATAATATACATTTTGTGAGCACGTTTTCCTCCTGTACCCAGACAGCCGGGTGACGGTGACGGGTGACGCGGGAGGAGCCTCTGGGCGATGAACTTCAGCCGCCTGTACCTTTATTGTTCCTATCTACCTATGGGGAGACATTCACTTTGAGCTGTAACACAGCAGGCGGAAAAATAGCTATAATTAGCTACTATTAAACACTTGTATCATAGCTTGCATTATATTATTAGATGCTACATCTAAAAGGGCTCAATTAGATAGTGTTTTGGTAATTATTTTATGGTATTTGAATGGTAATATAATTTAGATTGAACTTTGAAGGCAATAATAATTCGTGTTGTACATTTTTCTAAGCCTTCCAAGCCAGTAGGTAAGACGCACGATGATGGCTTATCTCTGCAGAAGTGTGTTGAGCAGCGCAGTGGCAGCGATTAGCGGCGCGTTGTCTAAATCCGTCGCGACCGCAACCGCACTGACGCAGTGATGAGATGACGCGATGACGGCCGCGGCACATAAACATCCGACGATCGCGTCAAACACTACAATGTAAACTATGACCAGTGTCCACACGCAAGTTTCTTAGTTGCAAGTTCGATCCCCGTCCGTTACAAATATTATTTAGTGTTTAATTTTTTCCAACCTGAAACGATGAAGCAAATAAACGGGCCAATAACGTTATCATAAAATTCACAACATCGCGCATGCCTGTGAGTAGATATGCTTTGTGTCCGCCATACAGACTGGTTCGCTACTTCAGCTTTGTTATTGTGGTTATATTACGTCAATAAACTAATGCCATATATTTTTTAATTCATGTTTATAATGTAAATAATATTTCATACATGATATGAGGAGGGATGAAAGTCACGAAACTAAACAAGATATGAGTATGACTGTGTATGCATGTGTACATTACATTGTGTTTGTGTATTTTAAGTATTTTAATTATTTTACTAACATGTTTTAAATATTTATGTGTATATATGCTTGCCTTCGTCCGTGTGTCACTGTGGGGTTCCAACTGAAAACCAGCGCTGGGTGTACTACACCTAGCATATGCTGAGTTGGTGACCTTTTTGGTACTGTATGCTCGACAACACTGCTGAAATGTATTGTGTGTTTGTACTTTTTATTATTATGATTTTTTTATTACCTTTTGTGTGTGTTGCTTGTTTGTGTTTATTTCTTTGTGTTGTCTTGTGTTCTGTGCTAAATAAATATTTTTCTATTCTATTCTATACGGTATACATGTAGAGAAAGACCGACGAAAAGAGTTGGATGGACTGTGTGGAAGATGATATGAGACAGTTGAAATAACAAATACATTACCTATGACATGCCTTCACTATAGTAATATGTGATTCGACACGACACGAAGCCAGACATACACTAGACAAATTCGTTCATTAAAATTCACTTTTTATTAAAACAAAAACAAATCTGCCGCTTCTTTGTTACCGACTTAAATACCTAAGTTATTATTAAAAGCTTATTTAGATAGCGATACGGTATACCTGTTCTATTATAAATTATTCATATCTTGCATGAAGTATTTCGCATCGCAATGTGACGTCGGTCAGTGCAGACAGCTACAGTTTATGACGATGGTGCCGATATTACTCTTTATATCAAATGACATGCATAACATGATAGTCTTCGTTTGGTGAAGACTACTACTACTATCTTATGCATGTATAGAAAAAAAAAATGTAAAGAAAAAGTAACAAATTTACAAACACAAATTAATACAAATAGAGCATAGTAAAAAGTTATGTGAGTAACAATAGACTTGAGAATTCCCTTAATACTGGGGATTTTAAATTTGTTGAATTGAACATGAAGTGCTGAAAAATGCTACTACCATGTTCCCCGCCCTCCCAGCAAAAGCTCTCTAGTAACCGCTTCGTCAAAAAACAGGCCAAGTGCGAGTTGGACTCTTGCACCGAGAGTTCCGTACAAACCTGTAGGTATAAAAGTAAAAGTTTACCTGTCACGACAATCGAGTCATAGTTATGATATTTTTATTGCAAAATGAAATTTACCACATTACAATAAAGCATAAATTAATGACAAAGGTCTATTAGGGTGTTACCACACCAATCGATCGATGGTCGATCGATGCCGTCGATCGATGGAGGAATGGATTGGTCGACGTAAATGGTATGGTAGAAACTGTCGATCGACGTCGACTAGTCCATTCTGCCATCGATCGACTGTCGATCGATTGGTGTGGTAACACCCTTATATCGGTTTCAGTTATTGAGTTTGAAAATATAAACTCTTATAGTATTTAATATGAAATCCAATACCTCCACGCGTTCATGAGAAACGAAGTATTCATTACTATTTTTTCAAAAATATTTTTTATTATATGATGTAACTAAAAATTTACGGTTTTCGCAATTTATCTATTATCTATACGATAAGAGAATCTATACTATAAGAAGTTTTTTCCTTTTGAGGTACGGAACCCTTAAATTGGATTCTTCAAGAATATGTCACAAAACAATGACATTATAAACACAACATTTTGTGATTAATGTAACATTTTCTAGAATGCTCACTACAAATGAATGCTCAAGCCTTTCAGCAGCCTAAAATTAATGAATGAACAAGATAACACTCACATTATACCGAGGCAGGTATTTGTTCGCATGTGAAGTATAATTATGTTGGTACAATTACTTTATCTCATTAAGTATTTAAAGCGCGGCTCTGCGGGAGCTTATTTATTGGAAGTGTTCGTTGTTTAAGACAATGCCGCGGTCACGCCGGTCGCCGTCGGTCACCGGTGTGCGATGCTACGCCGGCTACTAATTGTTGCGCCTGCGCCGCTCTCACACACTATTTTTTACTTAGCGACACACGGCGGGAATGCTTTTATTCCTGCGACGCGGGACCTGTTAATGTGTTAATCCACTCAGATCGCCTTGTTTTTCTGTTATTAATAGCCAACAAACAGACGCTGCCTGTCTCGCTCGCACGCGCGGATGCCACATGCGTGTGACAAGGCCCGCGCATGCGCTGTCGCGCCGCTTGCACACAGTTATCATATTTTGAATTATTAATAAGGAGGTGCGGCCGCGGAGCCTCCGCTGTAACGAGGCTGGCTGCCATACCGCAGGCTTATCGCCGCATCTCCAGAAGTGCGTAGCGTAGCAGGGAATAGTGAGTGAACTAAACAATGCTAATAGAAAATACTTAAAATTATAACGTCTGCTTGCGACAACGGCCGGTGTACCCTGGGTGAAACGTCAAGCCCAATAAAAATTATAAATTCCCGAGAACTTCTGATCAAAGAACACTGATTTTGATAAACCGTTTAACAGATCAAACCATACATTTTTGCTTGAAGTTTTTAGATACTGCTTTTTTGTCGTTACTTAAATATTTTTGCATGTCAATTGCAAACCTCTAAAAACATTAGCACGATATAAGTTAAGCCAGGTTTGCAATAATGCCGTAATAGGCCTTGATCGGGTTTGCAGCACTCCGGTAGCGGGTGCGGCGAGCAGGTCGCGGGCTGCTCGCAAATCTGTCGCCGTGTTGAGTGTGTTGCGTCGCTTTCTCACAGAGAGCCCGCGCCCTAATTAATTACCTCTACATCGAGAGCCACAAAAAAAAGAAACTTGTCGCGGCTTAAGAGCGGCGGCGCCAGAGCGAGGGCGAGGGCGCGGGGGCGCGGGGCGGGGGCGCGGGCAGGCGCCACTCGCCGCGCGCCTGGGAAACTGTCCCCGCGACACAATTCGACAATCCAGACGCGTCACATTTGGATATCTCTCCTCTATTCAGTATCCATTCTCTTATCACCGTATATGAATAATAAAATACGAGTTATCGTGCACACTCGGCAGGCCCCGGTCACCGCTCATACGTGAAGCCTCTAATGAACTTCACTATAAATATCGCATTAGAGTCCCGGAGCTGAGATAGCTCGCTGCGCTCCGCTCGGTGTGAGAGTTTTATAACATGTGCTCACGTTTACAACCTCCCGTTAATGGCTCCAAATAACACTGGTTAACATTTAACGGAACAACCATATAAAGAGTACACTTTAAGTGTTTACAGGTTAACCCAGTAAGGGCGGCTAGTTGTCTTGCCGTGGCCTGCAGTAAGTGGCAGGTTCGCTTGACATGGCAGTTCTTTGTGACCTCTCCCTATCTATGAAAGGCTGCGCATTAATGTAGGTGATATGACGCGCACAAGCGGACCTAATGAGCTGCGTGGCCGGGGTAAGTGATGCCGTGAGGCTGTGACGTCACGCCGCTAATGAACGGGGGGTGAGGTGCTGCTAGTGACCGTAGCGGAGGGTGGAGGGTGGAGGGTTGGGGGGGGGTTGATATGCAAATGTCCGCGCGACAGATGTCGTGGTTGTCGGACAGCGTGTCGCGATAGGGAGGACATGCGCGCTCATTGTCCGCCGCCAGGACATTTAGGAACATCGTGGACTGTGTGAGATATTGAAAGTCAGTTTGTTTAGCTCTTAAAAAGTCTTGAGGAAAATGACTCGGTACATGGTTCTTTTCGTACGTTTATTCAAGTACTCATGAAGTGGTGCAAGTTACACTAGTAATAATATCATTTAATTTATCTCGTCTCTCCTTGAGAAATGTTTAATGTCAGGAACGAGCATGGAAGATTAGCTTCTACCAAAATAATTAAAATCCGTGAATAGTCAGCCAAACATTTTTTGTCGCACGCTGCAAATGTCAGCCACATAAACAGTTAATCCAAGTGTACATCGGTTGTTCACTGTTATATTCAAATGTAAGCCTTGCTATATATATATACCTGGCTAAGTGCGTGTAGAATGATCTCCGAAGAAACATTTTGAAACTTATGGATTTAAAGTCCCTAACTTCTCCCTCTAATGATGAAATTCCAACCGCATATTTTACATATTGGATTCCAAGCTGAACATAATTAGTATTTGATGGCTTAAGACCAGCAAATCTGCCATCCTCCGCCATATCCGACGTTTTGATCCCGAGCAAAAATGATCTCATTTATTATTTAAATGTGTCCGAGCCTTCTCTAAATACAACTGGTTTGTTACCTGCACAGCTATTGCTGTGACATATTCAAGGTTTTCGTAAGATTTCTGATCAGCTCCTGCTACTCTAACAAACCTAGTGACATAAAAATCTGTAGGACCTAAGTGGCTTTGAACAGCTTTTTACTTTCTCGCTGTGTTTTTCTCGTGTTCCCATTTTTGTACCACTTGTAAAATCTTTAGCCCTCACTAATACGAGTTAACGGTGAAACTGTAATCAAGTGTTAGCAGCTGATCCGCCGACCGCCAGCCACATTATTATATGACTGTTGTTAACCGACTGAACAAACAAACAAGTTGACACAAATTTTGTAAACGAAATAAGTTGGAAAGAGATCATAGGTTTATTGCTGTTATATACTGATAGCAGGTAACTATATTATAACTGACGTATTCATGAAAATATAATAAGTAAATATGTAGCTATGTTCTTTAAATTGCATCGGTTTTTTAGAAAAGTATATGATCCGGGTACAATAAAAACGTAACTACTTTTACGTCAGTACTAAAAAAATCTGAAGGTATGAATGTCAAGCTATTCGGATAAAGTAGAGTGCTCGGCCATGCTCGGACACGGCGTGGCTAGGCTCTTCTGATTAGAACGTCGCCTGGGGTCCAATCACAGCGGTGATAGAGGATAGTTGCGTAACGCGGGGCTCCCGCGGCGCGCCGCCATTGGCCGCCGCCTGCCGCACTCACCACGCCGCTAACACTGCGGGACTGTCCCGAACCGGTCCCACACACGCGTACATAGCGTACTGACACTATTTATGTGTAGCTGCACGACTGACAAATATCACAATATATCCACATCGGATATAAAAGCACAAAAGTTATAAGGCAGGTCACTGGAAAGTCTCTACAAATCAGCGACTTGAAAGTTATTTAAGTATTCACAACACGTACGCATCCACTCCGGCTAATTTAAAATAGCCGTCACATTGTAATGTTGTAACTTTCTGCATATTAATACGTGCTCCGCTAGGTAGGTATAACCCGGTATAACCTCTACCTATGGATGTCATAATTTGCGGCAGTTGTTTCGTCCGCGGGTCTCAGCAATAAGTATAATCATGTGCATAAATCAATAACGTGTCAGTTTTATTTACGGGTGTTTGTGTGTTAGCGTCAGTGGTGGTCAGCATGCACCCCATAAATTACCCCCTCCCCCCCGCCAGGGAGGTGCGGGAGGAGGGAGAGGGCGGGGCGGAGGCTCGGCGTGTCTCCCGGAGGGCGGCGCGGGCCCGCCTCGCTGCCTCGCTGCCTCGCTGCTACGAGTTCCTTTTGCTTGTTTGTGTTGCTTTTAGTTGTTCTGACGTTTTATTTTGGTTTCGTAATTGTAAGCTTGAATGTAGCGCGCGAACCGACATCGTCGTTAACCGCTTCAACGATGTTTTTATGTAAATGTTTTAATTGTTCCTTCAAATTGTGAGCGTTTTCTAAACGAAATATGATTGTTCGTTGCACTAATGAGAATAAAAACAAAGTACAAGTATAGCGTTGTGTAGTGCGTGCGTCACGTGACCGGCGCGCCTTCTACCACGGTAGCCAACACGACATGCACACGAGCACAGCCTGCATGGAAGCCACACAGTCAGACGCTACTGCAGGTTTAGGTAATGATAACCTACATATAAGACGGTCCGTAAGATATCATATCGCTATGAGTTATTACATATTTTAAACTGCGGTAGGTGAAGTTCATCTTTATAAATAAATCAAGAATTTAATGAGATAATATGTTAAGGTAATTTCGGCGGCGGCACAATGGAGCCGCCTCATAGTAAAACTCCTGAAGCGTGTGTTCACCGCCCGGCCGCCATCGCGGCAGCGGGCTCTCCTGCGCAGGCGCCGCGCTAGCAGGCCGAGCTTATCACCGCTGGGAACGCGAAGCACGTTAATTAATATACACCTAATTCGGGCACTAAATCAAGCCACACGTCACGAATAAATCTCACAATTATTTAATTAGCTTTAAATAACAGAAGCAGTGTACCGCGCCGCGCCGCCGCCCTGGTTTGTAGGTACGTCTGTTCCGCGGTTTACGAGAGTTTTATGTGTGTCCGCGGCGCGTCGTGAGAACACGCCCGAAACACAAAAATCACAATTAGGCGAGTTATGATGCGCGCTCGTTAAGCACTCACTGCGCTCCAAAACAATTAGATCGTACGAATATAAACAACCTCCAGCTTATTATAATCGCTGCGTTTTAATTAACACTCGTCCTCTCGTAAATGTCATGGATGGACTTCTAATAAACCAAATTAACATGTGGGATACGCAATGCTGAGGTGCGCTTATTCATGATGCGCTGGGTGGATTTTGTAACTGTTAATTGATTCTTCAATAAAATTATTAGTAGCTTAAAAGCTTCTATCCCATAATAACTTTAACACCTTACTCTACAATCATCTATAATCACAAATAGATGAAAAGCAATGATTGTAGCGGTGCGCTATCAATTATTTGTAAAAATCTGTTGTTTACCTACACAAATACAGAAGAAAAGAGAAGGTTCTTTACTCGGAACCACTTTTAAGAGCAATGCCAGTAAGTTCATTAAAATTTTCAGCTGTAGAGTCCAGTAGAGCATTCAAACAATTTCGAATTGGAAGATATATAAGAGCACCATGGAACTCTATTGAAAGCGCTAGTCACTGCTGGCTTCGTAACGAATGTTATTGGGCTTGCTCTCATTAACACAGGACGCGATAAAATCAATAACGACAGCAGTTGTCAATTAAATGGAGTCGTTAGTGGATATATCACTATGGTGGAGCGCCGGCGCCCCCCCTCCCCCCTCCTCGCACTCCGCCGGCGCCTCCGCTCTAGCGCCTTATCTAATCTCCGCGAGGGATGCTCCCCTCTCCCCCCCACCCCGTGTCGAAACTCCGTCGCCGACAGATGTCGCTAATGACGACAAGGCTGCGCACGCGCCGCCGCACTTTTTGCCATCAACTATTAATGGGTGTATCACGAGGCCCCGATGTGCAGATAAGCGGGTGTCAATAGATAATGCTCTCCTAATTATTTGGTGCAGCTAATTCCAAGCTTCGTTGCGATGGAGGAAACGTGTCGCGATTCGATACGCAGCGCGTCACCGACAGGGAGCGATGCAGGCATTGATAGGCTTTGTACACTGGCTGACAAGGAAAAGTACATTTTGTTTGTAAAATGTAGAGCAGCATCGACCTAATACGGAAAGCCATTAAATTGTGTGTCCTTACTATACGATATATTTTTATTACATCCATAGCTAGCTATATATTTATGTTTTGTAGTGATGTTTCACATGTATTTGCGTGGCACGTCGCGCCTAGCGGTCGGCATTGACTCCGCGCGCACATTACCGCGCTCATTACAATGTAAAGCGTCGCGTTTGGCCCACATTAACGTTCGCGTAGTTTTGGTGACAGCGGCCCGGTTGCTCACTGTAATGTTCATACTAATTGCATTCACATTTACCGTCGTCTGGTAGTTAACGGTAGGTACAGGCATACACCTTATCTTTACAGTAACCATCCACCAAACATAGGCAATGTGATATGGTTAAAATCTACAACTACGTAGGTATTCTTAAACATTTAAAATATATATTTTTTAAGGTGTCACAATTTTAAAACGTTTGCTGTTAAATGGAATATAGAGCTGCAACCCATAAAACTATTACTCTGCCCTGTCAAGTGACAGATGACTGCAAAAAAAAACATGAAAAAAGTTAAGAGGTCCCATTAAAGTTGTAACTGTAAATGAATATACTTTTAGCTCTTATAATTGTCTCACGAATGTAGACTCCATCCCGATCAAACTTCTATCTCATTTTTAATGAAACATTTTCAGGTTAACTTTACAACTTTAAAATTGGCATTGAGACTAAGGTCTCTGTACTGTAGGCCAGTGTAGGCAGGGTGTCACAGTCGCTGCAGTATTTCGCACATGTTTCGCTCGGCGCAGCGGTTTTTTACACAAATTGTAAAAAGCTGTGCGTGGTGAAGGCTGGGTCGCGGCTCGAGTGTGTGCAGGTGCGGCCACTCGAGCCCACATGTGTGGGAACCGCGCCAGCGCCAGCCCCAGGCGTGGCCTCCACACTTGTGCTGCACTTCAGACTACTGTTATGTCATGAAGCCCCGAGTAGAGAGAGTGAAATTCATGCAGGCAACGAGGCTGCTTTCCATAAATTTTAATTTATACTTCAACTATAATCCACCTGCAAACCTAAAGCCCTTCGGTGCGTCGCCGCGTCGATATACAACATTTTAGGGATTACCGTGCAAATGACAACGTGAATCTCCTTTGAATTTTATTATTCATGTAAAACTTAGTGTTGCACGAGCTGTCCTTGTGCACATGTCTACACACACGTAGGTTAAACTTAATTTCTATATAAATATTAATTATTCCGTGAAATCATATTTTTATTCATTTTGCGGTTGTTAACAAACGTTTAGGTTGCGGTTAAACTGTACTCGTATGTCAGATTAGGCAACTAAGTATTTGGTTTACCTTTTACATTGTATCATGATGATTTTAATATCATAAATAAGTAGTTACGAACACACGTCGCGGAAAACATACATTTTAATCATTTGTTATATTTAGTTGATATTTTTGTAGATATTATTAAGATCGCTTAGCGTATTAGATAGCCAAGGCTGCGCGAGAGTGTTGCGGCGCGTCTGTTCCCTCCACCAAACTACTTCACGTCAGAGATCAAAACAATAACGCATTAGAGTATACATTGCTTTCTGATACATCAAACAAAAATAGACGAATGCATTCACAGTTACACAAATAAGCGTAGCAGATGGTGCGCGTAATAGACGCGGTACGACGCGGCTAATAGCCCAGTAATGAACAGCGATTGATTATCGAGTGCGATGCGGCGCGGGCGCGGGACGGGCGCGGGACGGCTGCGGCGCGGCGGCGGCGGCGGTGGCGCCAGACGACTCAAGTGCTTCTATAAGCGTGCAGCAGCGCCGGTTGGCCTAGGTCGGACATCAACCAGACTCACTCCAGATCGCGATGCGCTTGATGTTCAGATAGATAACGCACCGGTACCGCGCTGCCGGGTATCTTGTAGCGATGTATCTCAATATCTGCAGATGTAACGACCCTCCGTAGCAACACGCCACTGTGCTTTCAATCAAACTATACTTAATCGCTATTGTAAGTTGGTCACGGACTTTAGATATACGCAGAACTTGTTTCGCGCAAAAAGGAAAGGCTATGCCTTCAAAATATAATCTTGACTTTATTACTTTCGATTCATGCGTTATTTGACTGTACAAATTTATTGGTAATTAATCAGGATCACCTGTTTATTTGCATTACCGTACCAGGTTTTAATAACCATCATTCAGAGGCTGATGTTGACGCCCTCGCGCGAGAAGGCTTCCTGCCTCGGTGCCTGGTCATCCCTACACATCATGACGAGCTCTCGCCTACAGCCTCCTCACATTATCAGTTGGCGCGCACCACGTACTGAAGCTTTCCCACAATAGTGGCGTTATCTGCTCTAGCGCTGACCTTAGCAAATGCACTCTGTAATGGATTGTACATTATGTAAGACAAGTTATTTTAGTCTCCAGGGCTCCTGTAATAAGCTTATGTTTATAAGTGATAACCGAGGCTTTAGCTCTTCACCTCTACAGTTTGCGCATGGTTACGGATATAGGTTAAGTTATGTTGCTATGATACCTATGTCAGTTAAAAAAGCTTAGTATAATCCCTTGAAGTTGGTAATGACACGGATTTTTAAAAGGCGTTATTTCAAATATTCAAACTTAATTCAATATCGAGAAATTAATTAAGTTTTAAATTATTCTGCCTTCATAAAAGTCACAATGATTTAGGACGCGATTGCTTGTAGGCACCAGCATTTTTGAGAACTATTTAATAACGGGTTACGTCATTTCATCTTATTATAAATAGTAGAGCGATAGAAATCGCAAATAAAGATTTATCTGTCATTACAGCCAGAAAGGCTAAGGATTGAGATATTTCTATCAATTGTACCTCATTATGAAGAATTAGTGTTGGACATTACTTCTAAATCGAGCACGACTCTTTAAGTAATAGTGTCAATATAAAGTGACTCCAGTTCTCTAAGTAAACTACAGTTAATGCATTTAACTGATGGAGTGCGGATGTTTACGAGCCGTCGGCTGCGTGGACCGAGGCAGGCTCAGGACACTTTAATATACCTCCGTGATAATTGTGTCCGCGGCACCGCCCCGCAAGCTGCGCCGGCGCACGCCCTCCGCCACGGGAAATCGCAATATAAATTCGATGCATAATTTTTCAGAGTCAGCAATAAATCGACGCGAATATAGCGCGCGGCCGTCCGTCCGGCGCGGGCGGCGCGGGCGGCGCGGCCGCTAATGTAACGCGTAAATCAGCCGCGCCGGCCAGCGGGGCTCCGCGACCAGCCTGTAGCAATACCCACTTTATGAGCTCAGCGATAAGGTGCAATATCAAAGCGTGCCTGTAATTATAATTAGTTTAGCAAGGAACACTCGTAGCACTGCTCAAGGGCAATAGCTCTAGCGGAGGTTGTTCCATATCTATGATGCACGTCAGAGGACGATGCTTAAGGGGTAATTACGAACTAATGAGTACACGAGCCGAGACCGAGCGCTACGAATACGAGTCAGGTACAAGGCGGCCGCTATCCGCCGAATACATCATAACAATCTTCAGTGAATTGCCAACATTGTATTTAGTTTATCAAGTCATTAAACTACTGATATTAATAACATATTAGCTACTGGTGTTGTTCGAGGCCTGCACCTGTGTGTATGTTAATAACTCTTCACTGATGTAATTACCGTGTCCACCACTTATCGCGTCAAACTAGAAGGTCTCCAAGGAACGAATGGACCGTCCTGAAGGTTTGACAGACCTGTTGGTCTAGTGGTTAGTGACCTTAACTGCTATACCGGAGGCCGTGTTTTCGATTCCCACCCAGGACAAATGTTTGTGTGATGAGCACGATCATTTGTTCTGTTCCTAGGAGTTATTTGTCTATAATGTGTATGTATTTAGAAATATATAAGTATTTCTATCAGTTGTCTGGTTACAATAACACAAGTTCGACTTAGCTTGGGATCAGATAACCGTGTGTGAGATGTCCCAGAATGGGTCCCGGAATACTGAGCAGTGGTTATATCGAACCGTTGAAATATTTTCATAGTTGTTAGCAACCACAGATCAACTAATAGCACTTTGCGCTATTGCTATTTTCACTAGATTTTCCTTTATTATTGCACTATTTACTATTTCCCACCTATAAAACAAGCTAGGTGCATTCCAATGGAGTTATTATTATAAGTATAAATAATAAATAAAGTTGCATTAATTGCGGAAAACTAATGTTTTACGTACCTATAGGTTTTTAAAGTGGTATCCGCAAGCTGATCCTTTTATCCAGGTCTGATATTAAAAGCTTCTAATATTTATGAACCGCCAAAAAAGGTTAAATCTTTTAAAATCAGTTGTCCTGTTGAAAAGTAAAACCGGTTTGCTTACTTAACAAACTAAGATCTTTATTTTGTAAACAAAACAAAACAGCTACAGAATTGCATCTAACGACTGCGCTATACATCAAAGTAATGTGTTGAGAAACTTCGTAAGTTCGGTGATTTAGGAGTGCGGCTGTAAATCAGAGCACATTCCTGTGAGCGGTGTCGACACGTGCGCCGCATTCCCGGGAAGGGGTTGCCGCCACATGCGCCGCGCGTGTCGCCGCTCCACCGCACCGCCGGTCCACCACCTGCACTGAACATGACGAGCATCCTTCCTTCCTGCACTCACGAGCAGCGCAGTACGCGGGACACCACGGGGAAGTGACCGCCAATATTATTATCCTTGTATGTTGTCCGTTCATACATATTTAACTGGAGCTAGTTATCGGAAGTACCTAACCATATATTTGAATATGGTTAATTAAGCAAAGTGTTAAAGTAATCCAAGTCAAATTGTATATTTTTCCGTTTATCTTCCCTATACATTTTTAGTAGGACTGTAGTAAAAAAATGTACTACCTACTCAGAATTTTAAGCCGTGTCAGTAAAACAACGATTCTATATTATAAAAACAAAATCATCAGTTATTGATAACTGAAAAGAAATTCTGTAGCAATTTTCGAGTTATCAGCATTCATAACATAAAGTTCAACGAAAGGAATAATAAACATACTTTACACATTAGAAACTTGGATCAGAAGTAGTATTAAGTTGTAGAAAATGTACTCTACACTGCGACAGTGAGCTACAGTGCTGTCCATACTACAATGTACTAGTGTAAGTACTCATGTCCCGATGTTAGTACCGTGATCGTTCCTGAAAGGGATGGAGCAATACACCCAGTTAGCGCTGTCTCGTTTTCAGAATGGATCTGTAAAGAGTTTAAGTGTTCGTGATACAAGCCGTGGTACTGGAGGTACTGCAGTATGTGTGGAATGCGTGCGGCGGAGGTGGGCGGCTGCTGCGCCGGGTACGCACAGTTTATGTGCGCCCGCGGGGATACATGACACGACAACTGCCAAACGGAATTAACACATAAATATCGTACGAGAGCCTCCTAACCAAAACCATTGACCCGTTTTAAAATAAATTAAGAACATTTTTAAATTGTTAGCTGACAATTTACGTTATTTCATAAGATTTCTAATTGTCTAAACCATTACGGTTATTTATAATCAATAAAGCAGCCGTAATGCTTTTGGAAAAATATTGTTATTGAAAGGGTAGCGCCACTTGCCGCGGAGTCTGTTACAACATGTTGGAATGCACTTAAACACATAATCTGATGTACCTAAATACTCGGCGGTACTTAGGAGCTCTGAGTGAAGCCGGTGTAGTGTGCGGTGCGCCTAATTGCCGGCGACCGCTATAAATTGCGCGGGAGTCGATACCGGCGCGCCGCGCACCGCGCATAAATCTGCGCCGGCGCAGCTAATGCAACTAATTTACGAAACCCGAGCTGACATGTGTGACGCCCCGAATATAACCAGCCGTTAATTACCAACCATTTGTCAAACCCGAGAGGAATATGACGCGAGACATGGATACCCAGCACAAAACATATCACTCTACCAATTAGTTAAAACTTTGTTATTGATCACATCATGGTGGTAGAGGTGTAGAGAGGCTTAATAAGTATTCTTACTATGTATTTATGTTTGATTACTTAACAGCCTTTGGCCTTCATGAAACCTTGATACAAGCTGGATAGCTCTGTTTTACTTTACTGCTTCTTTACTTTGCATATTTTAACATTGTAGAAAAACCATTCGATAATTTCATATGTAAAGTGTAGCGTGCCACAATAAAACTTCATATTCAGTGTGTGGCTGGCAGCGTGGCATGTTATGGGCGGTGACGTCACACGTGCCACTCGCTCTCGGAGTATATCTACAGAAGCCGGGAACTGCGGCCGGTCACTGATCTGAACACCACAGCTCACTGGGATACAGAGCTAAGATGTGAAGAAGTACGAATAGAACGAGTATCGAACCATTTACTCAAATAATATTTGTGACATTAATTCACAGACATCTCATTGTTGAAAAACTTAATTGTTTAACTTCAAAATTATGAAAAAGTTTTGATTGCATTAGAAAAAAAAAAAAAATTATCAGAATGTGCAAAATCTCATATTTGTTGCATGTATTATAATATAAATAAAGCCAAGAGCATGGCCACTGTATCAACCGACTAATTCAGCCTACATCTAGGTACTTATTGACTCTTTGTTAGTGACACTTTAAATGTCTTGTAACTTACTTAAAACCTGAAAGTACAAGGTTCGTATCCTTGAAACAGTGCAGCACGATCAGATAGTATTTGTTACGAGGATCGCGCCGCATAAACTGATAAAATATGATCCATCCCAGATGCGCCCGCGCGCCGCCGGCGCCCATACTACTAATTGTATCCACAACTATCATGCTGCAGAAGTCTCACTCCTATCTACCCATGACGCTATGAATGTATGACGCTATGAATGAATAAATAAATAAATAAATAAATGACGATACCTATTGTGACACCTAAATAAATAATTCTGTTTAACGGATGTAGCGTCGACCACTATAAGTAATGCCTATATTTTGAGTTTCACGTGTTTATTTACTCCAATTTGTTCACTTCAAAAACATTTTTGTTGCTAAAATCAATGTTCTGCGCATGACTTCTTACAAATCACCTTTCATTACACACTATCGCACTTTCATTGCTTTGTTTAGAGCGTGTAACATACATTTTGAAAAAAACCTTCTGAGCCTTCTGCGTGCCCTTGTCGAGTGTCACGACACGGCGACGCCGGCTTCTCGTCCTTAACATGCAAAACCCATCGCGGAGTGTTCTTATGATTTTTAGAGAACAATGTTAACGCACTCGTACGTCTGGTACTTTATAGCGGGGCGCTCGTGTAACTACACCCTAATGATACGGCGACTGGCATTATGACAACAGCCAGCATCGTACGTATCTGCGCACTCTGTACATTAGTCTACAAAATGTATAAGTTTTTTACTCAAATCCTGTGCTGAATAGTTCACAGGATTTGTTCATAACCTGTGGGAGATATATCGTTGCTAAAACCTCAATTTAGACTGATGTATTGAATTATAAAGTGATTACCTACGTAGAGCCAAGCCTAAACCCATTTTTAAGACTTACCTAAATCTTGATGGATTCTTAAGGTACTGATTTATTAGAATAGGGGCTTATCGGACTATGATACCTTAAAATTTGTTTTAAAATAAATACCATTATACCTGAAGTCCTATTCATAATTAAGTTCATCTCTATCAAGTGATATTTGTTTAGTGTGTTAAATATTTAGTTTGGTATACTCAAACAAAACAGTACCCGATGATTACCCAAAAAGTTGTTTTATCAAACGTATTTATATTGCGATATAAGTACTCGTATTTTCATTTACAAATATAATTTATCATTGTTGGCTCATTTGGGCTTGCTCTACATTTTCCGCGTATTCTTGAGCTTGTGATAAAACGCGGCACGTGTTCATGTTTTATCGCGGCGTTTTGTAAGTAATCGTTAATTACAAACTATTGTCATTACTGACACACTTGTCGCAACGATACAGTTTCAATATAAAGATATTAGGTAACGAAGTCACCGTGGCAAGACCATCCGTCTGATAAATATCAAAAAACGTAATTAAAATTCTAATTGTAGTGTCGTAGGTGTCATATTCGCTTGATGTTCACGTTTGTGTCAGGTAATTGTTGGTGTTAACAGTAACGTGTCGTATCAGTTGTTGCGCATGCGCGGTGCGATAGGGGCGCGGCAATCGTGCGCGATGGCTGGTATCTGGCGCGCTCGGCTCGAGCCACGAAATGCACCAGATACTAACAAGTGGAGTGCTGACATCGTCACATTTTACTACTAATATGGATAGACTCTACGGTTATAGCGACCGATACTGGCGACCAGTTACATTCACCTTTACAGTACGATGCTGAAATGTAAAAGGAATATCATTTGCTACGGCAAACCTACTTACACTATAAATAAATAAATAAATATTAAATAAATAAATAAATTGCACTGATGAATCAAATGTCCTCAAATACACTGAAATTCCATGAAACTGTAAATAGGGCACACCTAAAACGTCGTGTTGGCTTGTTTTCACTTTATTTGACAGCTATACTTTACTCAATCGTACCCGCATGTACCAGCATTCGGAAGGAAGTACCCATTTCGTAAATAACCGCTATACCTGTACTTTGGGCATCGATGACACATGATACGGGAGAAATATGTACATGTTTGTCAGAAATGGTCAAATTGTATCAATGAATAAAACTTTTATTTTAATTGTTTCTATGCCTCTATTTACCCTCCTAAGTTTAGGGCACAGAGTCCTAGGTAAAGTCAGCCGAGCACATTACATACTAGGTACCCACTAAATTTTATTTGTTAGTTATAGTTAGTTCTGTAATGTTATACCAAGACACTAATTGTGATTTATTTTAGACAATACTTCCTGTTCCTGCGATGTACATTGATCTAGCAGTTTTTCCTGTTTTAATGGATATTTATGGATGTGAATTCTCTCTTTGGCGCTTTTTTAGGAACAGGTTTTTATTTTCATTTGTTTATGTCCTTGTATATTCTTTATAGTATTGTATACTGAAGAACAAGTTTCATAGTTTGTTTTCATTTAGTAAAAAAAACCCTGTATTCTGAAATACAGTTTTCCCAGTTGACAAACTATGGTTGTGTTTCCATCAGGTTTTACTAAGACAACAATTATTGATAGGCGATCTATTACAAGCATTTTCCTAGATGTTGTAAGCTGCGTGAACAACAAGCGCTGGCATCAACGTCAGTGTGCTGGCGATAGCCGGCGTGACGTCACCGTCGTGTTGTTGTTGTTACCATTGTATTCTCCATCGGCGAGGTTTACTCATGAGATATGTACCAGCGTACAGTTTTAACATTTACCTCATTTTGTAATCTGTACCCGTTTAAGATTGGTACAGTTTGTTGTAATTATGTAAAAACAGAATGTTTAGATCATGTTTCCACAAGGCATGAATTTGATACAGCCTAATAGAAACCTAGGTTCCTTTGAGTAAACGATAAAACTAAAACTTTTGCGAAACATATTCTTTACCCAATTCTATGTTTTATCATTTTTAGTTATTTTCATTTAAATGTTGTTTTTGCGCTTAACAAGTAAGAACTAACCTTCAGATGTTTTTTGTTCTTTACTTTCTCAATTTTAATGGTTTATATTGTTGTTCAACAGGTGTATGAGTGTGATGCGCTATCGCTGAGCGACCGACACCGAGAGCGCGATGTTCGGCGGCAGCGGCGGCGCGGGCGCGGGCTACAGCGGCGGCGACTGCGCCGACGGCTACGGGCTGGGCTACGTGGCGGGCGGCGGCCGCCTGCAGCAGTACGCCGCGCACTTCGCGCCGCACCAGAACGTCTGGCACCACCACCACCCCACGCACCACGAGGGCTACGGTGAGACAACACCCACCACACGCACCATGCCTCACATTGTCAGTCTTGGTGTACCTAGAGCCAGTATAGAGCCAGTTGAGTGGCGACATTCATAAGGAAAATAATATTTACGATTCACTTTCAAAAGGTCTCATTCATGGAGCAAACAAACAAAAGGAGAGCTAAAACTAAAAGGCCTACGCATAAAAAACAGGTAAAATAATATCTAATATCGAAATGACGGTGAAGATGACTGTTATAGACAAACAAATGAATGAAAAACCTTGACCAGTCCCAATGAGAAGCTATTGAGAGGCTTCATAAATAGGCACTATACGGATATACTTAATTAATAAGTTAGTGATGCAGTGATAAGCACGTGTGTTATAAATAACTCGATGTAAACTATGATGAGTCAGCGCGATAGCGGCGGCATTCGCGCACGGCTATCACTGCCTTTGTCTCTGCGCTGATATCCAGCCACCAACAGCACCACCACCTAGTGAGTGTGTAGAGTGCGTATGGCAGCTTTCAAGTTAAACTGTTGACTAAGCAACGTTTTCCTCAGAGTCCTCTATGATGAATATCAGCGAAACAGCTTATCTTTTTGGAAAAATACATTTTACACATAAAGTAAAACCTATTGTTTGTTTAACCTTTTTCCTTGTCATAACTTCTCGGAACATCCACATTTTGAATGAACAGCGAGTAATATCCAGGCAAACCTCAATGCTCCTATTATTAGAATCGAACGTAAAATAATGTGGCGATGCGGTAAAAACCGAAACGAACATGAATGAAGCTGGATACATCGCGTATTTACAATAATTACCTGTAGTAGGCAAAAGTCGAGTACATAGAAATTACATTAGATACTATGTCGTGCTCGCTAAAGACATTATAAACCATTTAGGTATTAAAGCTTGTAACTAAATCTGACAGAACGCGTCAAAAGTGTTATCAATATCGAATAATTAACTAACCACATTCCTGGCATTGTAGGAAAAAACGCAATAGCAAACACCTATACGAAGAATCATTCTGTATCAGCAAATAAACAATAACTGAAATCCTATTATTACCGTTAATTATTAACTAGTGATGATTAACGCGACGGCGGACAGGATAAACTCTGCTAAGATGGGGTTTACCCCGGCACAGAAGCCGCCGCGCGCGCCGGGACGCGTCCTGCTGCCCGGGACCACCAGCCCTGCCTCACAGCCAGCCGGGCACATCGGGCACACCGGGTCACTCTATCATCAAATGTCTCGATTACTGAGAATGTCGTAGACCGTAATGCTATGACGATATTTACCAACATTTAGGTAAATGGCTGGTTAATGTTCTAAGAAAGACATCGCACTTGGTCTAGGTAACTCACTTGATACATAACTCTGCCTTTTAGGAAACTCAATGACCGCAGTTAAACAATCGTATAAGAATTACTTAACGATTTAATGAACTAAATATGAACAAAGATAAAATGGTAATTACAAAGTATTCGTCGATAACGGCGGCCATTGTCAGATAGTTTTATTATCACTAATATATTTAACATAATTGTAGCTCGGGTATCTTATCGCGGCCGGAGCCGGCTCTCTGTGTAATAAATGATCTTTTATCAAACCCATACTACACTTTCAAAACCTTTCAAATAAGTCTCCTAATCCGCAAGTGCCTGTGTTCTATGTTTGCTGGAGCGGCTCTCGGTCTAGAAGCTGGCGTGCGCACGTCGCCGTCCTCCACAATCAGCGTATTGCGCGAAGCCTGTAACCGCAGTGATTCACTATCGTGAGCCAATTCCCTTCAGATACGATTTTTCCCTTCAGCAGGATAATACAACACTTGTTTTTGTTTAAATGAAACAATTGCGCTGCAAGTGATGAGCTGTAGCGACTACCGTATCGATATGTCTTGTTGACTTCACAACAGACCTGACTTAATAAAGAGGAGCTAATGCTCACAATTAAAATCAGGACCTAGACATAAAGATTTACTAAGTAACCATAAGATACCAAGTAGGGACAACATATTCCCCTACACCTGAATACCAAAATGGCAATGTTTAATAATGAATTAGGTACCCGCTGTGTGTCAATATTAAGTAAAGCCCAAAGTTAGTAAATTGCGCTAAGTTAAGCAGAAGGCTGTGTTATGAATCAGAAGCGATAAGCGCGTGCGAGTGCGGCGCGCGCTGGCGCGGTCAGTCCGTGCTGCGACCTCTGACCGCGCGGGTCGCACCACTCCACCACTCCACACGCACCGGTAATCACTCCCGACAAGTGTCACTCTATTGTTCGTGCGAACCCGCAGCATCTGAGCCTGGACATGGACGCGCTACAGCTCCCCGCGAACTGGTTGCACAACATGGCGCTGCTAGCAGGTCCGTCGACTTACTCCTATCTCCTGCTATCTATCACTCATTCCAAGTTAACTAACAACTGCCACTGGCTCTCGGTACACCCGGCTGCATTCAGATTTAGCATTGACGTACATTTTGTCTATCAGAACCAGTCTGTCGATATTCAATTTGTTTTTGTTGATAATATTATCTATATCGAATGTTGCTAAATAAGGAATATTGAATAACAAAATATTAGTAACTATTGGGAAGTATCGATTACGTACTGTATTTGTTAAATTATTTTACGTATCAGTCATTGATGATGACCATGTTTTTATGTAAAATGTTTATATTTTGTACTATTTATGTTGTGTTTCGATCCCTTTAGCTGCTCTGGGCTAATGTCTAGTGTAAATGTTGAAGGGCAGGCCTTAGCAGCCGCAGTCAGCAACTGCAATGTAGACTGCTGTTAGTTGGGCACAGTGTGTACAACGTGGCCATGCCTTCTTACCCGTGTGTTGTTGTTGTTGGTGTTTACCTGAGTGTTTGTGTGCGCAGCGGGCGGCGGCAGCGTGAGCGGCGTGGGCTCGGTGGCGGGCGGCCTGTACTCGCAGAACATGGTCATGGGCTCGTGGTGCGCGCCCTACGACGCGCTGCAGCGACCCACCGCATACGGTAACATACCTCACACTAATATTACACTATTAACTTGCCATTCTTATGATACCTATGGCCACCTCAGTCCTGATTGTTCGCAGCCTCTCATTCCTTAATCACAAAAAAACAATGCAATTTTTTACATAATCTCTTTAACTAGCTATCACGCTTCTACTTGTAACAAATTTATAAAAACTACAAATTGTATAAAACTAGCTGTAAATTATAATTTGGTACTACTTTTTCCCGCAATTTAAACTCGGATTAGCAATAATATTTTGTCAATTTAAATAATCAATAATCTACAAAATTATTATTAATTCAACTTCCAATATTGATGCATATAGTAGCATGTTCCTACATTATCAGTGTTGTTTATCTGTCGCCCGCTGCGGCTTATCCGCCTCACTAATCCCTTCTAGCTGTATCTCTTTGTTATTATAAGATTGTTTATTCTCTCTTTTGATGAGTGTTCGTGATTTATCTGTCGTGTGTTATTGTTATTGTGTAGATAGCTGTGTCTGCGCATATTGCGATAACGTAGCGATACATCGGCGCAGTGATTGAGCGAGACCAACTGATTGCAGTATCTCACTGAATGAGCTTGCGAATACGATACAAATATAGCTGCTGCATATCTTATCATAAACATTAATAGAATTATACTATCGACCACATAATAACTAATATATTGCTTCTATAATTGTCTAGATATCTCCCCAGTAATTAATTGAATAGATACATTTATCTGCTTGATAAATAAATCATTATAAATACATAAGAGTCCTCCATCGCGCGATCAGTAGCCTAATCTGCCTAATTGTATGTGTCATCCTCTCGAGCAGCTATCTATGTTACTGATATACTTATACTGTTGAATATTATAAATAAATAGACATGTAAGCAATAACATGACTTGTATTAAGGATAATTCGTTCACAATTGAGGAAAAATAGTTTAACGGTAGAGTCGAGAGCGAGAGAACAAGATTAAGACTATCAGTCTGTCTCACTCGTATTATTTAATTCGTCATATAAATAAGGTTATGATATTTATTAACGTCATTATAAAAACAAACATTTATGTTTGTCTTTTTTCAGTTTTTTAATATCCCAAATGAATGGACCAACTGTCTTCCTTATCCTTACTGTTGTTAAACAAATATTGGCAACGTTTTTGTTTGAAAAATTATTCATTATAAATAGTAATTAATTGACTTAAAGTCTTTAGTAATATTCGATGTATTTTAGTGAAGGCAATCAGTATTGTGCATCACAGATGACAATAACATTGAGAGGCTGACGTCAGCCGGCCGCAGATAGCGCGCTGATTCATTCACTCGTCAACCAATATTTTCTACATAAATCCTTTATTCATTGCTATTTAATTAATTTACTACATCTCGGTACTTGTGGAGAAGTGAAGATACGCTTTACCTCCTACGGATGGCTAACGTAGACCACTTTGCGTCATGACGTGAACGTCTCTGTAACAAAAGAATTTATCACAATCTGGCCGATAGTCTAAATTGTATGGATAAGGAAGAGTGTATGTGCCATCGTACGTCGTTAGTGGAGGCAATCTTAATTAGATTGATTACATATTTTAAACTACCAGCTTTCTCTCGTTCTGGTAAGAATTCGATAAAACTGTAGTAAATCACTGAGATTAACATAGTTGCTCAGATTTAGGAGTTTTGTGGTCATCGCCTAGATACATACATAACTAAGCCTACATACATATCATAATGTTTAACACCGTGTCACAGCTGCTTCTCTTACCTAATTAACTCCTGACTGAAGTCCCGATTTGTTTTGTCCTACAAAAGGAGTCCTAGCCTAGGACTTATTAGAAGCTAAACAGCGACCTAGTGTTTACCAGAGCACGATCATTTTGTAAGGTCCTGGGTCGCTTCACATGGCACATGTGAGGTATTACAGATAAATTATCCTCGCGATCACGTAACCCCTTGTGAATATTTATGTGCTCCTTGATTACCGACATCATATTTTGTAAGTTAGTTTCCCAATGAATGCCCTTTTATTGTTTACCTATTTACCTACATTTATTCTATAGGTATCAGTATTTACATATACAAGGCTGGGTAAACCTTGAACATAACAGTGTACATCCATTGTTATGTTCAAGGTAGGTACAACCTATATAGATAAGTAATGTAGGATTCCTATTAATTAAACCTATAAACAATTAATGGACTGAAACATGTGGAACGTTCTCATTTAACTGTTGTGTCCGCACTCGCGCGGTGTATCTCTCCCAGCGTAAGAAGCCTTCTCAACAGCTTTTGAACAATTAACATTAATTGAAATTTCCGAACTACTTTTATAGGTATAAAATGTATGTAGCTACTATTTCGTTCAATTATTTGCCTTTAATTAGCTCGAAATGACTTCAAATGAATGGATTTGGGTGAACAGATGGTAGCCCGTTATCACCGGATAGTGATAACGACGATATTTGTCCTAATACCTAATTATGTAGTGGAGCCCAAATAAACCGCAGGCAGCATACACACGCTAGCCTGTTATCTACTAGGAAAGCAAAGATTAAATAATAATGCGTAGCTTATTTGACTGTCAGAATAGCATTCTAAATAACATCAGAGCCCAAATCCTTTACTGAATTAAACTCACTTACTGATTTGCGTTCAGCTTTCAGATCTTTTAGACCACGATCACTTAATAAGTAATAAAGTTAGTGCCAACGAGTATACAGCATGTAAAATAAATGTAGCATGGCCTGAAACCAAAACTACCGTTCAGTCGCAATTTGTCCCCCTAATATCGTACTTGCGCGCACGTATCGCACGCAGTCTCATACCGTTACAGCTATTATTATTGTTCTACCTTCTCGGAACCTGCGATAATCAACATTGTTGATGCAGCAGCCTCCGACTCTCACTGCCCTATATATCGTGCGCAAGTTACATACAGACACAGTTACTAGGTTTATCCAGGAGCAAGACCCCCACATGAAGTTCTTAACTTTTTAGCTTTCCTCGTGCGGCGACTACCACCTATTTTGTACATTCAGTCTAGCTTGTGGTATTGAAAAACGTCCAGACTTACGCTATAGGTGAGTTTAGAGCGACATTGACATGAGCGTGCGAACAGATGGCGTGCTGGAGATGTACGAGGAGGGGCGCGAGTGCGTCAACTGCGGCGCCAACAACACGCCGCTGTGGCGCCGCGACGCGACCGGCCACTACCTCTGCAACGCGTGCGGCCTCTACCACAAGATCAACGGCGTGAACCGGCCGCTCGTGAAGCCCAGCAAGCGGCTGGTGAGTGTTCCGCTCCCACTTTAGTAACGCGCTCTGTTTGCGAACAGGTGCCGACGCAGACCTACTCACCCGCTTCTATAAGGAGGGCACCGTGCAGAGATGGATGAGTGTGGAGGGCATGGCCAGGGGCATGAAGAAGGTGAGTCGGTGGCGTGTAGACTAGTGCATGCATGCTACCGCCCCGCGGTCGCCGCGACCATCGCACGCGGCTGTTGCTAGACTATCCTTACTGTTTGGGCTTTGGCGAGTGTTAGGAAACTACACGCTACCGCTCCCTACTTCGAGTGCGCCGCTTTGTAGCACTCCGCTTGCACCGTTACAAGTTTATACCTACCCAATGATATCACCTCCCGTATCGATCACCGCAACGTTCCATTATTGTCGATGGAATTAGATAAACATTTCGAGCCGAGATAACTAATCGATCGGTAATTGCATGGAAGCCAACATAGCGGCGGCTGCGCAGGCCGGTGCTACACGATGACGTCACGCGGCGCGGTACAACTGTCCGCCGCGGCAATCAGCGCAGTCACAGGCCGCGCGGGGCGAGATCGCTTCGCAAGTAGATAGCGCACTCGGGAGCCGCGCCTCGCGCTAACGACTCTCGCATATTGGACTTTATCGATCGGCAACAAGACTGTCGGCTAGTTATCTCGGCGCACACACGCGCGCAGATAGGGACAGGTACGGCGGCCAATGAGCGCGCGGCCCCGCCCGCGGCCGGCGCGGAGCCTACAGCATGATCATAGAGGTGTCCGCGTGCGATGCGCCGCAAGATGGCGGCCGCGGGCTGCTGCCGCTGCTGCAGAGCAAGCCGCGGGGACTGCTGCTGGGAATTGTAACGTTTATGTGCATGAGAGGTGCTTGGATGTTATGTTTGTTGTTTGGATACTTGGTTTTTGGTGCTCTCCTTATCTGTATATACCTAGTTGTGATGCACGCTTATAATTTAGTGGGTACTTGGCTGCGTTTTGGCTGTTTATTTTATTACTGTTTCTCTAGAAATATTAAGTTATCCTTCACCGTAACTGCCTTCATAAAAAGTAGCACTTCACGTGAGCAGGACTTGAGTGACAATACCTGTTAATACACAAACGTGTTATTTCATAGATACTGATGTCTTGTTATCTGTTGCATAAAATTTAGTTAAACGGCGAGTAGACTACCTATCAAGTCTAATGAGTGTCCCGAACACGTTCAACGTTTGACATGTTACATACAAGAGCGATTAAACTGACAAGGCCGCTGAAGTACCTATCGTGTTAGGAGTTAGATAGGTGAATGTTAACATTCAAGTAAAAAAAAAACAAAACATCAGACTTTTTGCGAAGTACATACTTACAGAAATACAGAATCAAATAAGTAATACGATAAAAAGTTGATATCTCAATAGAAATTGTGACATGCAGTACCACACGGCCATGAAATAGCTACGAAAAATAAACATTTACCAGTGTACATGCATATGCCAAGCTTGTACCTGAAACTATTGAAGACGAACAAGTCCTGCTCCTGTCACGAGGGCTATGTAGGTAGTATGAATGTGTTTGTGTGACCATGTGTGTGTGTGCAGTCGGCAGCGCGTCGCCACGGGCAGTGCTGCACCAACTGCGGCTCGCGCAACACCACGCTGTGGCGCCGCAACAACGACGGCGAGCCCGTCTGCAACGCCTGCGGCCTCTACTACAAGCTGCACGGCATCAACCGGTACGTACGCCGCCAAACATAAGGCTCTACTGCTATTAACACTTACCGTTAGGTACTGAGGTACCTAGTTTTGCCCAATTAGTAAAAATTGAAGTTCGGATAGATAATAAATCAATAAAGAAGGAGACTTGAGTGTTGAACTCATTTTGTATTTTATTTACTTCTTGACAAAAAAAATGTTATTTCCCGAGGTATGTTTAGTTAATTTTATAAGTAGTAAGTAGATGCACTTTAGATAACAAATTGATGTCGGCAAATATTATCAGCCTGGAAAACCTTGGTGTTTAACTTGCTAATTTAACGAAAGTAACATTTGATGTCACTCACATTTCAGGCCTCTTGCCATGAGAAAGGACGGCATCCAGACGAGGAAGCGCAAGCCGAAGAAGTCCGGAAACGGAACCAAACCCCCGCAGGACGCCAACAAGAAAGACGACCACAACTCCCCGGGCATGGACGGTACGTGACACAGCTACATAAACCTCATACATGCCTCCACTAAATAATATGTAGTTTCTACATGGAATATGTACCTAAAGATACAGTTCTACTACAAAGGAATATTGCAATTACTCTTTTATGAAAAGGCATCAGAACAGAGCACCACATGCTCATACATGATAGCATTGATAGAATTGTAAGACAGAGGGATGTGTGAGGCTAACAACCTGTAGCCGCTCCCTGGTACACTACATAATGGTGGTCATTATGATTCATTTTGGTGTCGTTTGAGGAACTTCTGCGTTTCTGTCCATTAGGAAATAAATTTCAGCAGGAGACATAATCTTTTTAACTTGGTAAAATTTTCATGGACTTTTTCCGCTCTTGTGAAGGCAAAAAGGTACGCAAGCTCTCCGACTTAACAGAAACACCAATACCATGCCACCGGTATGCTTTCCTTCCCTTTCTAAAGGTCAAAAACTATTTGCAAACTACTGCTATCCCCAGCATGTTGGTGTTAGTACCTAAATGTTATATCTATTCAATGCTAATACATAGACTCATTAAAATTACAGACAGTAAGCAAAGCCTACCGGAGGTGCCGCTCCCGTTGACGCAGTCGATGGGCGGGCACGGCGCGGGCAAGCCTCGCGAGACGCACGTGACGCCGGACACGTCCCCGCACGGCCACGCGCACGCGCAGCACGCGCAGGCGCACGCGCACGGCCACGCGCAGGCCGGCCACGCCGCGCACGCGCAGTACCCGCTCGGCCTGCCCGCCGCGCCGTTCCTGTCCAACCCCTCGCTATTCAACATCAAGAGCGAGCCCAGCAACGCCAACGGCTACGAGTCCTACCCGCCGCACTCCGGGCCGCACTACCATTCGCAGCAGCACTACCTGCACGCGCTGCAGGTTAGCTATTTTAATTTTTGGAAATCTTTTAACCACGTTCTACTGCTTTAATTAATAATCCTGCGTTTCCTAAATAAACTGATGGAATGACTTATGTTTTCCAGTACGGACTCGGCAACGGCGAGGAGGAAGAAGGCAGCGGCTTCTTGCACCAGCGCAACGTGACCGCGCACGCTAAGCTCATGGCGTCCACGTAGCAGCGACACCGCGCCGCCTGAGTCGCACCCGGCCCGCCTCACGCGGCCGCCACTCCGGTCCACAGCCGGCACTCCGGACTGTGATCGCCTGACACGAGTCTCGCGAGAGCGCTGATAGTCTCGCCTCGCGCCGGTGACTCAGGAGCGCGTGGGCTGGCATGCTTTATGTCAACTTGTTGTGTAGTAGCTACGCGAGCTAATAAACTCTGAATCGATTAGTATTTATATCAATACTAATTGCAATTTTAACTTCCATTAGTTATCTGATTAGTCGAGAAAATATGTAGGATTTAATGTTTGTGTTCCATTCAAACGATGTTTTGTAAATATTTAGCTATAGATAGTGAAATAATGACTAAGTACATAGTATTGTTGTATTATATAGCAAATTAAGGAAGTAGCGGTGCATTGTAAGCCCCGCTTGTGCGCTGCGGGGCACCTTGCCATTCTGACTGACACAATGGTAACGCAAGTATTATCTATTTAAATATATAACGTTCCATGACAATTTTAATCTCAAAACTAGTCTAATGATTCTCTATTAATCTATTAGAAATGTTTCAATGAGAACAGAATATTCATAATGATACCTACTAAGATACTTTTCAGACTGGCACACCGTCCAGTCAGCGCGGGACCAAAACGTGTCTTATATGTTTCACGCTGTATCAAGCTAGTCTGGGAGTGTGTTTATATACTGCACTTTGTAAATAAAGCTACGTAGAATCTAAGTAGATAGTAAAGTTTCAACAGTATTCACATTACACCACCTGACCGCGGAGTCACAGTCCTCAAATTGTCCGTCAAAATGTAGAGCGTTCCTTAGACGATTTACTTCATAAAAATCATTCTAGACAGTTGGCTACAAGAAGGAACTATTCCCTTAGATAGCCTCGCCATTCAGAATTGGCCACATAAGATTTAAATCAATACAAAGATACTCCGGTGAAGCAGTCAAAGCCTGGGCTGAGCACAATAGACAAAAAAAATACGGCAAACTACGTCGCAACCCTATAATCTGCGCCTTTTTGCTTTGTACAGGCAATAAGCACACGACTGTCGCAGATATAATTCTCAGATGGAGTCACAACATTAGTTAGTGCCTAAGTATTGTTATTCCACTTCCTACATCTAAAATTGTATAATTAATTGCAGTCAATAAACCTAACAATTAACCTACACCTACTTACGTTTCCTATTAAAAATATATATACTTATTTGTAACACTTGCATCATATCCATAAAATGCAAGTGTAAAACGATATTCTAAGCTAAAATGTTACTGAGAACTATATACAAACTTAGTAGATTCTGTCCAATAATGTGAGTTAGCATAAGTAAATTGAATAAATGGCATTTATTATAGGTACTTGTAAATATTAGTTAGAAAAAGAAACAGTAAAATTATTTTAAATGTTTATTAGGTTCAGTCTTGCACAGATGGTTACAAATGAGCTGTTTTTTTTTTTAAATTTGCTGTAACTTAAATATAATTTTAATAACAATATTAATAAGGCGAGGCTCTATTCATGTTTTAAAGTCTCAAGTTTTAGATAAATGTAAACTAGAAATATGTACAAAGTGAAGTCTGTTGTATATTATATGTATTATGAAATATATAAGTGAGCACAAATTCTGTGTTTTGTTGCCCTTACTTCTTAATATTATTGCTAGAAGCCTCAAGTGAGAGCTTGTGCAGAGCATCACCGGCCAGGCGGTAGTAACACCACTGCTCCTTGTTGGTCAGGTTCACAGCACCTTTGTTCTCATAGAAGGACCGCGCAGGGTTCCATTCCAGAACATGGAAGTCCAGGCGCGTGCACCCACTTGTGGAAGCCTCCTAAATCATTATACATCATGTATGAAAATACTTGTTTCAAGTATAAAGAATTAGTTATTAGAGGCTGCGGTTTAATATATTTATGTTAAGCACTTCAATACTATGGAACTATGACCAGCTACAATACAAGCTGCAGCTCATACACACCTTGGCCACCTCCTTGAAGAGTCTCTTCCCGACTCCCTTGTGGCGCTGGCTGGTGCGCACGTACAGGTCCTCTAGCATCATGGAGCGGCCCTCCCAGGTGGAGTAGGTGGGGAAGTAGAGCGCGTAGCCCACCACGGGCTGCGTGCCGGGCCGCTGCACCTCCGCCACCTTGCATTGGAACGCCGGCGGCTGCCGCTCGAACCCGTCGTGCTCCAGATCTTACAATAGTTCAGTATTGTACACATATATACTGATTCACTATAGTCACTCAAAAACATGGTGTATTATGGCAACATTTTAATTAAATACAGGCAGATGTAGAAGAAATTGTACACGTAATACGAAGAGAAACGCTATTGGTATAAGTTTGATTTATTAGCGAAATACCTTACATTTAACTTACTAGTTTTAAGGGGCCATAAGTTCAATAATTCCATTTGAAACACATTACTTACCCTTCACCGACATTCTCGGACCTTGCGGCATTTTTTCGAAGTCGGCCAGCTCCTGATACAGTTTAAATTTTAGACGGGGCTGCTGACTAAGTTGCATAATAAGAAAATCTTATATTGTAAGGAATTCCAACCTGAATCATTTCGGCCACCGCCGACATGTCTTCCATTTTTGCCGGACGGATCTTTATTTCATCATCTCTATATTTGTCACTTTTATCAGTCATGTTAATACCAACTTATTAGTTTTCTTAGAAATAAAATAGTTTTTTTTTATACTTCTTAAAACACGAGAAATTTAAATTATAGCCCAAAACATAAATGTCTAAATGACATACCTAAATAAAACATCTGATCAGTCAGCTGGACAAATCATTAGTTGTCAAAATGTAACTTATTCTATAACTTTTTGCAAAGTCAGTCAATGGTCTTATTAATGTCAAGGTCACCGGAGTATCATAATTTGTCGACACAGATATTTAGTTTATTGACATGTGGTTGACATCCATAATCGATACCATCTAAATAAATAATATAATGCAAGGTAATGTTTTTAATATATAATTATCGATCTTGAATCTTTTTGCAGAATAACCTCGTTAGACGTGAATTATGAAATTGATGAGATAAAATCATGATAAAACCTGATAAAACTTGCGTTAGACATCTGAAAACCCCTGGACACCATGCCTGGACTCTGGTTTATTCTATAAATCAAATACTCTCATTAAATTAACTGTATTTAATTAAATATTATACAAATGCTTAATAGAAACAAAATAAATCAGGTGGACGTACAACATAGGTACAATATCTCACAAACAAAGTTATCCCACGGGTGTGATGAGTTTAGTATAAAAATATTATATCAATTATAACACTATAGTACATTTTTCTTAAATACTACGTATTTCTAATAGTATTTTTACAAATATTTATTTAATAATAATATATTTATGTTATCTATATTTCAGCTCGCTTAATATTTACAGGATATATTTTATGCAAGATAGAAACTAACTGGAAGAATTAGGTTACTTTAATTTTGCCCTAGATTCTGTAATTTATTTATCTAAACCTCTTTTTAACATACAAATCACATGATCTGAGTAGAGATTCTATTCTATAAGTTACTTCTGATTGATCAGCAGTCAGTACTATGCAGTCCTTGCAGTATACATTTCACCTCTGATGTTAACACAAAAAAAATAACAATGTGTACACACATGCTAGAGGGTTCTATGACTTAGTGCCTATTTGAAAACTTTATTAATACAATGGTTCACAATTCAATATTGCAGGGTAAACTGCTGGCACTGCCTGGGTCGTTAGTAACTCAGCATTATTTAAATAATCCTGACAGGTGTAAATATAACAAGAAATGGAAGATACTCGACAAAGGTTGGAGTGGTTGTCAGACTTCTTTAGGTTTCTATAAATAGGTGGTTGTGATGTCGTGTTGGCGGCGATTGGAATCCCAGCCTGCAGGAGGCATGGCCGTGCTGCCGGGGCGGCGTGTGTGTGTGTGTGTGTGTCGCGTCAGTGTGGGTAGTCGTGTCGCAGGAAGTCTGCCGCGTACGCGCCGCCCCACGCGCCCTGCGCCACTATCGACGTGGACGACGCTGGAACACAATGTTATTGCTCTAATAAATTCTAATGTTTATGAAATAATATTAACTGGAAATAAGATTAAAGTTTGTGAACAAAATTGTATTATATTAGATTTATTTTAAAAACAACATGATTTTTCACAGTAGGGTGAAATTCATTAAAGGAATGAAATTAAATTAGAAATTATTAACGTATGAACTTACATAGCTGGGCAATAAGCTTTTGAGGCGTCATGGGTGTGGTTCGTGAATCTGAACTGCGATCGTCTTTCGTATCAACTTCTGCAAAGAAAAAATCTTTATTAATTCTAGGCTATATAGTAGCACTTATCGAACGTCATTAATGTTTTAAATAGACGGCACCCTAAGGCTCCGTTCATATCCGGCGGAAAACGCACCGTGCACCGTCGGCCGGGCAATGACAGAACAAACACGCTATGAAACACCCGCGCCTCACACCTGACGCATTAACGTATCATCAGTTGGGATGAAAACCCGAATATCCCACGAGGCAAGCAACAAAGTATAATATAACTACACTTCTCATCAAAAAAATCGAAACACTTTCGTTTTTATTGTTTTTGTCCTATTTTTTTACAAAAGAGAATTAATTCCATGAAAAAAAAAACATTATTGTGTAGCTGGCAGTTTGGTCATACGGGAAGAAGAAAAAAATCATAATTCGAAATTAGAATTTCATTTGTTTATCCTATAAATGAAATTAATCACTGTTTTGAGACAAATGTGTATTTAGGGTTGGAGTACGTTTCTCGTTTAAAAACTAAAAATTAGCGCTTGTCTTTAAACTTTTTGTTTCTTATTTCATTTACTGTGACTTTGGGACGTCTGAAAAAACTTTTTTTTCTAAAACATATGGATACTTCGCCCGCAGAAGCCGCCCAAGTGGTGGCATTGCTTGATTCTGGACTTAGTCAGCGTGTTGTGGCTGCAAGATTGCATCTAAGCTTATCATCTGTTCATAGAGTCTACAAACGCTATCGGGAGACTGGTTCGTTCACGCGCCGTTCAGGATCTGGCAGGAATCGGGTCACTTCTGATCGAGATGATCGATTTATTGTAACAACTTCTTTACGAAATCGACGCCTTAACGCTTTTCAACTGCAGCAGCAGCTTCGCGTTGTACTAAGAGTAGCTGTAAGTGACTCTACAATAAGAAGAAGGTTGAAGGAACGCGGATTGGCACCGCATAAGCCAGCGAATGGGCTGAAATTAACTGCAGACCATCGAAGAGCGCGCCTTAACTTTGCACGCGAGCACCTAACTTGGTCATACCTTCAGTGGAGCAAAGTACTGTTTTCTGATTAGTGTAAAATTATGCTGTATGGTAACGACGGAAGGAACAAGGTCTACAGAAGAGATGGAGAACGCTTAGCACAATGCTGCATTGAAGAAAAGATCAGCTATGGTGGCGGTTCGTTGACGGTTTGGGGAGGAATCAGCGCCGACGGTAAGACAGAACTTGCCTTTGTGTCTGGGCCACGGCTGCCTGCACTAAACTCTCAACGGTACATCGAACAGTGTCTTGAACCTCATGTGATGCCCTATGCACATTTTATTGGCAACGACTTCATATTCATGCACGACAATGCTAGAGCTCACACCGCGGGCGTCGTACGAGATTATCTTACCGAAGTCGGTATCTCCATTATGGTATGGCCAGCAAGAAGCCCGGACATGAATCCTATTGAACATCTATGGGATGAATTAAAGAGACGAATTCGAGCAAGAGATCCAGCCCCAGAAACACTTAGCCAGCTGCAAAATGCAATCCAAGAGGAATGGGATAATATACCACAACATGTGATCGTGACTCTCATCCGATCGATGAAGAACCGTATGGAAGCAGTAATAAGAGCTCGCGGAGGGAATACAAGTTATTAAATAAACGTTTCTTACTTTTTTTTTCATTTACGCGTGTTGTTTTACCCATTTCCTTCAAATTCCATACAGGGTAAAAATTACTCATTATACAAAATACGAAACCTATGAAGACTTAATTTGAATTTAGAACATTAACATTAGGATTTAAAAACCTCATACTACTCACTATTAAATAACATTTTATATTTATTCCTAAATATGCACATTTTTCTGATAATCCGTGTCAAATCATAAACTGCGAGGTGTTTCGATTTTTTTGATGAGAAGTGTATATTTATGACGTCGACGCTTGTTGGGCGATGTAGGTTCTTGTCGTTTATTTGCCGCAAAACACGAAGTTTTCTCTTGAGTGAGTATAAGTGGCGGTGTAGTGGTTACCTGCGGGCAGGGCGTGCGCGGCGAGCGCGGGGGGCGCGGCGTCGCGGCGCTGAGCCTGCGCCTTCAGCAGCTTGCTCATGGTGTTGCGCGGCGTGGGCGGCGGCCGCTCCAGCGTGCGCCCGTGCACGCCCGACGTGTGCCGCTCCAGCATGTAGCTGCACAACACACTCTATACTAAATCTCTGGCCGCACGCTTGCTGTGCGCGGCGAGGTTGTAGCGCTCGGAGAAGCGCTACAACCTCGCCCACAACACTCGGGTGTATCAGAGTATGTAGTGTGATGTAACTCACCGGCGCTCGAAGCGCTCGGGGCAGAAGGTGCAGCGGAACAGGCGGCGGCGCGGCTCGCGCGCGGCGACCGGCGCGTCCTGGTCGTGCGCCTTGCTGTGCGCGGCGAGGTTGTAGCGCTCGGAGAAGCGCTACAACCTCGCCCACAACACTCGGGTGTATCAGAGTATGTAGTGTGATGTAACTCACCGGCGCTCGAAGCGCTCGGGGCAGAAGGTGCAGCGGAACAGGCGGCGGCGCGGCTCGCGCGCGGCGACCGGCGCGTCCTGGTCGTGCGCCTTGCTGTGCGCGGCGAGGTTGTAGCGCTCGGAGAAGCGCTACAACCTCGCCCACAACACTCGGGTGTATCAGAGTATGTAGTGTGATGTAACTCACCGGCGCTCGAAGCGCTCGGGGCAGAAGGTGCAGCGGAACAGGCGGCGGCGCGGCTCGCGCGCGGCGACCGGCGCGTCCTGGTCGTGCGCCTTGCTGTGCGCGGCGAGGTTGTAGCGCTCGGAGAAGCGCTACAACCTCGCCCACAACACTCGGGTGTATCAGAGTATGTAGTGTGATGTAACTCACCGGCGCTCGAAGCGCTCGGGGCAGAAGGTGCAGCGGAACAGGCGGCGGCGCGGCTCGCGCGCGGCGACCGGCGCGTCCTGGTCGTGCGCCTTGCTGTGCGCGGCGAGGTTGTAGCGCTCGGAGAAGCGCTACAACCTCGCCCACAACACTCGGGTGTATCAGAGTATGTAGTGTGATGTAACTCACCGGCGCTCGAAGCGCTCGGGGCAGAAGGTGCAGCGGAACAGGCGGCGGCGCGGCTCGCGCGCGGCGACCGGCGCGTCCTGGTAGTGCGCCTTGCTGTGCGCGGCGAGGTTGTAGCGCTCGGAGAAGCGCTACAACCTCGCCCACAACACTCGGGTGTATCAGAGTATGTAGTGTGATGTAACTCACCGGCGCTCGAAGCGCTCGGGGCAGAAGGTGCAGCGGAACAGGCGGCGGCGCGGCTCGCGCGCGGCGACCGGCGCGTCCTGGTCGTGCGCCTTGCTGTGCGCGGCGAGGTTGTAGCGCTCGGAGAAGCGCTACAACCTCGCCCACAACACTCGGGTGTATCAGAGTATGTAGTGTGATGTAACTCACCGGCGCTCGAAGCGCTCGGGGCAGAAGGTGCAGCGGAACAGGCGGCGGCGCGGCTCGCGCGCGGCGACCGGCGCGTCCTGGTCGTGCGCCTTGCTGTGCGCGGCGAGGTTGTAGCGCTCGGAGAAGCGCTACAACCTCGCCCACAACACTCGGGTGTATCAGAGTATGTAGTGTGATGTAACTCACCGGCGCTCGAAGCGCTCGGGGCAGAAGGTGCAGCGGAACAGGCGGCGGCGCGGCTCGCGCGCGGCGACCGGCGCGTCCTGGTCGTGCGCCTTGCTGTGCGCGGCGAGGTTGTAGCGCTCGGAGAAGCGCTACAACCTCGCCCACAACACTCGGGTGTATCAGAGTATGTAGTGTGATGTAACTCACCGGCGCTCGAAGCGCTCGGGGCAGAAGGTGCAGCGGAACAGGCGGCGGCGCGGCTCGCGCGCGGCGACCGGCGCGTCCTGGTCGTGCGCCTTGCTGTGCGCGGCGAGGTTGTAGCGCTCGGAGAAGCGCTACAACCTCGCCCACAACACTCGGGTGTATCAGAGTATGTAGTGTGATGTAACTCACCGGCGCTCGAAGCGCTCGGGGCAGAAGGTGCAGCGGAACAGGCGGCGGCGCGGCTCGCGCGCGGCGACCGGCGCGTCCTGGTCGTGCGCCTTGCTGTGCGCGGCGAGGTTGTAGCGCTCGGAGAAGCGCTACAACCTCGCCCACAACACTCGGGTGTATCAGAGTATGTAGTGTGATGTAACTCACCGGCGCTCGAAGCGCTCGGGGCAGAAGGTGCAGCGGAACAGGCGGCGGCGCGGCTCGCGCGCGGCGACCGGCGCGTCCTGGTCGTGCGCCTTGCTGTGCGCGGCGAGGTTGTAGCGCTCGGAGAAGCGCTACAACCTCGCCCACAACACTCGGGTGTATCAGAGTATGTAGTGTGATGTAACTCACCGGCGCTCGAAGCGCTCGGGGCAGAAGGTGCAGCGGAACAGGCGGCGGCGCGGCTCGCGCGCGGCGACCGGCGCGTCCTGGTCGTGCGCCTTGCTGTGCGCGGCGAGGTTGTAGCGCTCGGAGAAGCGCTACAACCTCGCCCACAACACTCGGGTGTATCAGAGTATGTAGTGTGATGTAACTCACCGGCGCTCGAAGCGCTCGGGGCAGAAGGTGCAGCGGAACAGGCGGCGGCGCGGCTCGCGCGCGGCGACCGGCGCGTCCTGGTCGTGCGCCTTGCTGTGCGCGGCGAGGTTGTAGCGCTCGGAGAAGCGCTACAACCTCGCCCACAACACTCGGGTGTATCAGAGTATGTAGTGTGATGTAACTCACCGGCGCTCGAAGCGCTCGGGGCAGAAGGTGCAGCGGAACAGGCGGCGGCGCGGCTCGCGCGCGGCGACCGGCGCGTCCTGGTCGTGCGCCTTGCTGTGCGCGGCGAGGTTGTAGCGCTCGGAGAAGCGCTACAACCTCGCCCACAACACTCGGGTGTATCAGAGTATGTAGTGTGATGTAACTCACCGGCGCTCGAAGCGCTCGGGGCAGAAGGTGCAGCGGAACAGGCGGCGGCGCGGCTCGCGCGCGGCGACCGGCGCGTCCTGGTCGTGCGCCTTGCTGTGCGCGGCGAGGTTGTAGCGCTCGGAGAAGCGCTACAACCTCGCCCACAACACTCGGGTGTATCAGAGTATGTAGTGTGATGTAACTCACCGGCGCTCGAAGCGCTCGGGGCAGAAGGTGCAGCGGAACAGGCGGCGGCGCGGCTCGCGCGCGGCGACCGGCGCGTCCTGGTCGTGCGCCTTGCTGTGCGCGGCGAGGTTGTAGCGCTCGGAGAAGCGCTACAACCTCGCCCACAACACTCGGGTGTATCAGAGTATGTAGTGTGATGTAACTCACCGGCGCTCGAAGCGCTCGGGGCAGAAGGTGCAGCGGAACAGGCGGCGGCGCGGCTCGCGCGCGGCGACCGGCGCGTCCTGGTCGTGCGCCTTGCTGTGCGCGGCGAGGTTGTAGCGCTCGGAGAAGCGCTACAACCTCGCCCACAACACTCGGGTGTATCAGAGTATGTAGTGTGATGTAACTCACCGGCGCTCGAAGCGCTCGGGGCAGAAGGTGCAGCGGAACAGGCGGCGGCGCGGCTCGCGCGCGGCGACCGGCGCGTCCTGGTCGTGCGCCTTGCTGTGCGCGGCGAGGTTGTAGCGCTCGGAGAAGCGCTACAACCTCGCCCACAACACTCGGGTGTATCAGAGTATGTAGTGTGATGTAACTCACCGGCGCTCGAAGCGCTCGGGGCAGAAGGTGCAGCGGAACAGGCGGCGGCGCGGCTCGCGCGCGGCGACCGGCGCGTCCTGGTCGTGCGCCTTGCTGTGCGCGGCGAGGTTGTAGCGCTCGGAGAAGCGCTACAACCTCGCCCACAACACTCGGGTGTATCAGAGTATGTAGTGTGATGTAACTCACCGGCGCTCGAAGCGCTCGGGGCAGAAGGTGCAGCGGAACAGGCGGCGGCGCGGCTCGCGCGCGGCGACCGGCGCGTCCTGGTCGTGCGCCTTGCTGTGCGCGGCGAGGTTGTAGCGCTCGGAGAAGCGCTACAACCTCGCCCACAACACTCGGGTGTATCAGAGTATGTAGTGTGATGTAACTCACCGGCGCTCGAAGCGCTCGGGGCAGAAGGTGCAGCGGAACAGGCGGCGGCGCGGCTCGCGCGCGGCGACCGGCGCGTCCTGGTCGTGCGCCTTGCTGTGCGCGGCGAGGTTGTAGCGCTCGGAGAAGCGCTACAACCTCGCCCACAACACTCGGGTGTATCAGAGTATGTAGTGTGATGTAACTCACCGGCGCTCGAAGCGCTCGGGGCAGAAGGTGCAGCGGAACAGGCGGCGGCGCGGCTCGCGCGCGGCGACCGGCGCGTCCTGGTCGTGCGCCTTGCTGTGCGCGGCGAGGTTGTAGCGCTCGGAGAAGCGCTACAACCTCGCCCACAACACTCGGGTGTATCAGAGTATGTAGTGTGATGTAACTCACCGGCGCTCGAAGCGCTCGGGGCAGAAGGTGCAGCGGAACAGGCGGCGGCGCGGCTCGCGCGCGGCGACCGGCGCGTCCTGGTCGTGCGCCTTGCTGTGCGCGGCGAGGTTGTAGCGCTCGGAGAAGCGCTACAACCTCGCCCACAACACTCGGGTGTATCAGAGTATGTAGTGTGATGTAACTCACCGGCGCTCGAAGCGCTCGGGGCAGAAGGTGCAGCGGAACAGGCGGCGGCGCGGCTCGCGCGCGGCGACCGGCGCGTCCTGGTCGTGCGCCTTGCTGTGCGCGGCGAGGTTGTAGCGCTCGGAGAAGCGCTACAACCTCGCCCACAACACTCGGGTGTATCAGAGTATGTAGTGTGATGTAACTCACCGGCGCTCGAAGCGCTCGGGGCAGAAGGTGCAGCGGAACAGGCGGCGGCGCGGCTCGCGCGCGGCGACCGGCGCGTCCTGGTCGTGCGCCTTGCTGTGCGCGGCGAGGTTGTAGCGCTCGGAGAAGCGCTACAACCTCGCCCACAACACTCGGGTGTATCAGAGTATGTAGTGTGATGTAACTCACCGGCGCTCGAAGCGCTCGGGGCAGAAGGTGCAGCGGAACAGGCGGCGGCGCGGCTCGCGCGCGGCGACCGGCGCGTCCTGGTCGTGCGCCTTGCTGTGCGCGGCGAGGTTGTAGCGCTCGGAGAAGCGCTACAACCTCGCCCACAACACTCGGGTGTATCAGAGTATGTAGTGTGATGTAACTCACCGGCGCTCGAAGCGCTCGGGGCAGAAGGTGCAGCGGAACAGGCGGCGGCGCGGCTCGCGCGCGGCGACCGGCGCGTCCTGGTCGTGCGCCTTGCTGTGCGCGGCGAGGTTGTAGCGCTCGGAGAAGCGCTACAACCTCGCCCACAACACTCGGGTGTATCAGAGTATGTAGTGTGATGTAACTCACCGGCGCTCGAAGCGCTCGGGGCAGAAGGTGCAGCGGAACAGGCGGCGGCGCGGCTCGCGCGCGGCGACCGGCGCGTCCTGGTCGTGCGCCTTGCTGTGCGCGGCGAGGTTGTAGCGCTCGGAGAAGCGCTACAACCTCGCCCACAACACTCGGGTGTATCAGAGTATGTAGTGTGATGTAACTCACCGGCGCTCGAAGCGCTCGGGGCAGAAGGTGCAGCGGAACAGGCGGCGGCGCGGCTCGCGCGCGGCGACCGGCGCGTCCTGGTCGTGCGCCTTGCTGTGCGCGGCGAGGTTGTAGCGCTCGGAGAAGCGCTACAACCTCGCCCACAACACTCGGGTGTATCAGAGTATGTAGTGTGATGTAACTCACCGGCGCTCGAAGCGCTCGGGGCAGAAGGTGCAGCGGAACAGGCGGCGGCGCGGCTCGCGCGCGGCGACCGGCGCGTCCTGGTCGTGCGCCTTGCTGTGCGCGGCGAGGTTGTAGCGCTCGGAGAAGCGCTACAACCTCGCCCACAACACTCGGGTGTATCAGAGTATGTAGTGTGATGTAACTCACCGGCGCTCGAAGCGCTCGGGGCAGAAGGTGCAGCGGAACAGGCGGCGGCGCGGCTCGCGCGCGGCGACCGGCGCGTCCTGGTCGTGCGCCTTGCTGTGCGCGGCGAGGTTGTAGCGCTCGGAGAAGCGCTACAACCTCGCCCACAACACTCGGGTGTATCAGAGTATGTAGTGTGATGTAACTCACCGGCGCTCGAAGCGCTCGGGGCAGAAGGTGCAGCGGAACAGGCGGCGGCGCGGCTCGCGCGCGGCGACCGGCGCGTCCTGGTCGTGCGCCTTGCTGTGCGCGGCGAGGTTGTAGCGCTCGGAGAAGCGCTACAACCTCGCCCACAACACTCGGGTGTATCAGAGTATGTAGTGTGATGTAACTCACCGGCGCTCGAAGCGCTCGGGGCAGAAGGTGCAGCGGAACAGGCGGCGGCGCGGCTCGCGCGCGGCGACCGGCGCGTCCTGGTCGTGCGCCTTGCTGTGCGCGGCGAGGTTGTAGCGCTCGGAGAAGCGCTACAACCTCGCCCACAACACTCGGGTGTATCAGAGTATGTAGTGTGATGTAACTCACCGGCGCTCGAAGCGCTCGGGGCAGAAGGTGCAGCGGAACAGGCGGCGGCGCGGCTCGCGCGCGGCGACCGGCGCGTCCTGGTCGTGCGCCTTGCTGTGCGCGGCGAGGTTGTAGCGCTCGGAGAAGCGCTACAACCTCGCCCACAACACTCGGGTGTATCAGAGTATGTAGTGTGATGTAACTCACCGGCGCTCGAAGCGCTCGGGGCAGAAGGTGCAGCGGAACAGGCGGCGGCGCGGCTCGCGCGCGGCGACCGGCGCGTCCTGGTCGTGCGCCTTGCTGTGCGCGGCGAGGTTGTAGCGCTCGGAGAAGCGCTACAACCTCGCCCACAACACTCGGGTGTATCAGAGTATGTAGTGTGATGTAACTCACCGGCGCTCGAAGCGCTCGGGGCAGAAGGTGCAGCGGAACAGGCGGCGGCGCGGCTCGCGCGCGGCGACCGGCGCGTCCTGGTCGTGCGCCTTGCTGTGCGCGGCGAGGTTGTAGCGCTCGGAGAAGCGCTACAACCTCGCCCACAACACTCGGGTGTATCAGAGTATGTAGTGTGATGTAACTCACCGGCGCTCGAAGCGCTCGGGGCAGAAGGTGCAGCGGAACAGGCGGCGGCGCGGCTCGCGCGCGGCGACCGGCGCGTCCTGGTCGTGCGCCTTGCTGTGCGCGGCGAGGTTGTAGCGCTCGGAGAAGCGCTACAACCTCGCCCACAACACTCGGGTGTATCAGAGTATGTAGTGTGATGTAACTCACCGGCGCTCGAAGCGCTCGGGGCAGAAGGTGCAGCGGAACAGGCGGCGGCGCGGCTCGCGCGCGGCGACCGGCGCGTCCTGGTCGTGCGCCTTGCTGTGCGCGGCGAGGTTGTAGCGCTCGGAGAAGCGCTACAACCTCGCCCACAACACTCGGGTGTATCAGAGTATGTAGTGTGATGTAACTCACCGGCGCTCGAAGCGCTCGGGGCAGAAGGTGCAGCGGAACAGGCGGCGGCGCGGCTCGCGCGCGGCGACCGGCGCGTCCTGGTCGTGCGCCTTGCTGTGCGCGGCGAGGTTGTAGCGCTCGGAGAAGCGCTACAACCTCGCCCACAACACTCGGGTGTATCAGAGTATGTAGTGTGATGTAACTCACCGGCGCTCGAAGCGCTCGGGGCAGAAGGTGCAGCGGAACAGGCGGCGGCGCGGCTCGCGCGCGGCGACCGGCGCGTCCTGGTCGTGCGCCTTGCTGTGCGCGGCGAGGTTGTAGCGCTCGGAGAAGCGCTTGCCGCACACGCCGCACTCGTGTCGCTTCTCGCCGCTGTGCACGCGCTTGTGGCGCTTCAGATGCGAGCGCGTCATGAGCGCCAGCCCGCACACGTCGCACGAGTGCGGCTTCACACCCGAGTGCGATAGCTTGTGCATCTTGAACGACGACGTGTGGATGAACGACTTGCCGCACAGGTCGCACTGCACAACGTTCACAAACGTTATTACATAATTATCGCGTAACACAACCTCCAACTCCAATTTTGAAAAAGACAACTCTAAAGGCAGACTACACTTTCGAGCGTCGGTGTCTTGCCGGCTCAACGGCGCTCGCACCAAGACGCGCGGCACCCACACACCGTTGCACTACTTTTCGAACTGTTGCGTTTATGTCGTACTAACGTTGTGCAGGCGCTAACAAGTAAGAGGCACGTAAGGAACTTTGAAAAATAAATAAAACATGCGACGATGTCCAGGCAAAAGTAGCCTTGCGCGAGACTTCGGCAATGTCCACTGTTAGTTCTTTGCTTACGATACACGTCCTCATCCGTAATCATCATCATCATCATCATCAGAAAAGTAATACCTTCCTAATATTTGCAATTATGTAGGAATCATTTCAGGCTACAAAGTTGCACTTTTTAAACGTAATAATTATTACAAAAATCACTCTAAAGGCCGGTTCACATCCGGCGGAAAAGGCAACTAAAAAAATTTCGGGCACAATGTCAGAACGAACAAACACACAACAAAACTTATTGGTTTCTTAGGATTACGCGAATTTTAGACATTGAAATAAAACTACTTTTTACGGATTTCGACACCTTTGCAGGTATCATGGTCACGGGCAGACTCAGTTCTGGTCAGTCGGCCATCAAATCCGTCAAAAGTAGTTTTCTTTTAACAACGAAACATCTCAAATCTGACGCATCATAAGTTCATGTGAAAGGCCGAATGCTCCACCATGCGCCCGTCCACACTTACCACGCAACCGACAACACAAAACGCTACCACCGCCATATATAAATCGACCCTAATTGACCCACCCTTTACCGCCTTCTAAGTGCTCTGGGTGAGGAGAAGAAACGGCGTAAGAATTTCCCCAGTAGCACGCTGTCTTTACAATAAAAATAATAATTCATTTCATTAAGGGATCGTGCAACATGCACAACAGCTATAGATACTAAATTATAGTAAGTTAAAATGATTGACCTGATAATTCAGTTTGCCTGTGTGTATGTTGTTATGCCTCTGTAACGCGTTCTTAGACGGGAACAACTTATTGCACTCTTCACATTTCCAGTCACTTATACCTGAAATAGATCACACATAGAGTGGTAGTAAAGGAAGTTATTGAATAAGAGCGTATGAGTGATGAGATGAGTGCACACGGGCGTGCAGTTACCTTGATGCAGTGCGATGTGTATGTCGCAGGCGCGCTTGTGCTTGTAGTGCGCGCCGCACACCTCGCAGATGTACGGCGGCTTGGAGCCGTCGTGCTTCTGCTTGTGCTGCTCCAGGCGCGCTGGGGAACCACACGATACACTTATCTCATGGTACATACTCAATTTATAACATTTACTCATGGTTACATCTGCTGTTGATCACGGCTACGCCCTCGTCTTCTATCGTGGCAAAAAGTAACCACCCTATGTCCACCACGAACAGTCGCCTATGTTTTTGGGATATTCCTTGGGATCATAGCTAACTTAATACCAAGTTCATCAAATTCTTTTCAGCGATTTAGCAACTGCCTCGTTGGCCACAGGTGCTAAACGCGACTGCTACGCTAGAGGTCTTGGGTTCAATTCCCAGGTCGACCAAGGATTTTTGTATGAAATTCACAGTAGCAGGTAAGAGTTTGGATTTGTGCCTGGTTGAAGGCAATAGGCTCACCCCCTATTACATGATACCTAAACAAAAAGGCGAACTGTGGGTTTACATTGGTACACCTCTGCCTAACCCTTAGGGGATAAACGCGTGATGGTATTTTATGTTATGTTTGTTATATTTAGCAAAAAAATTGTGAAAAACAGGTGATAAAATAGGAAGGGTGACTTTTGCTCTTGACAATTTCCTATAAGAATTTTACATATTACATATTTTTAGGAAAGTAGCTACTTGAATAAAAATGAGTAAAGTATTACTACACTTAGTCCAATTATTTTTGTTTGTTGCAATGCAGCCAGCCTTCTGGGCACGTTCCCCGCCATTGACAAGGATGACGATGAGTTCTTTGACGCCGTTTAGTTTTTATTTATGTAAGTTTTAATTTTAGTATAGTAAGAGTTTGTTCTTACATTACATTTAATTGTGTATTAATAAAATAAATTTACTACAATTTTTGTTTGTTCTGAAATGTTTGGTAGGTCTCTCGGTTGTTTCTCTATGACACCTGACAAAACAATTAAAACACATTTTTATTTTATCTCATGAGTTAATATAATATGCTTGCTGGAGATTAACATTCATTCATAGTTTTGTTGGTCTATGTCAGTTGGGTGGTAAGCTTATTTCCTTGGTAACTGGCATATTCATTTAATAACAAAACAACACGATTGTTGTGTTGTGCAACTGGTTATAGAGTCATAGAGTTACATAATTAAATGGCTGTTAAAATTACCACTCACATAGTGATGTATATGTAGCGTCGCACTGGTCACACTGGTGCACTACTTTGACTTTTTTCTTCTTAGTCTGTGCTGGTATACTCTTTAACTTGGCTGGTCTGCCCAATAGGAGTTTCTTTTTAATAGGTTTAGTGTCATTTGTGATATCATCTGCACCCATACTGTTGTCATCCTCAAAGTTGTCCAGTTCCGTTTTCAGGCAGTTACCAAAACCATTATTGAATGAAGGGCTTTGGGAACTGAAAATTAATTACATTACGATTGAGTAAAATGGTGTAGGAAACAATAATACTGTAAGGATGATTTTATAAACTTACCCTTCCAGAGGCACTTCGATCTTGACATCTCCGAGCAAGGCAGCGGGGTCCTCCACCGTGTGCATGGTGAGCTTGTGGGCAGTCAGAGCTATCACACCTCCCGTGGTATCCTTCATGCCACACTCATCACATTTCCAGCTAAAACAAGTGCATAAATTACCTTTTAAAATATGCTAATTTAAGGATTAATCTTAGACAAATCATTTTGCCATACAATTTCTACATAAATGTTGATAAGTGTACCTAGTTGTATATCTAGTAGATTCTGATACATCTATACAGCAAAGTGTTCATTTTTATCACAACAGCACTTTTGATTAATTGCAACCGCCAAATAAGTGATTTAAGTAACTATTTAATTAAGGTAAGCAAACTAGTCATTAATAATTATGATTATGGCATTTGGAAGTATACTATTTAAGAAGGATTATCTACGGTTTATAACTAAATTGGTCAAAGACAAGATCAAAGATGTAAGTGCAGCAGAACCACTTTATATTTAGAGTATGTAAGAATGGATAGGTTTCTTATCAAATCTCAGTGTATTAATAATATATTATAATGCAGTAGGATTTACCTATCAATATTAACTTTGCTTTTAACTTTGCGTTTGCTTGCGGTGGATTTTTTCTTTTTCTTTTCAACCTTGTGTCGTTTTCTTTTACTTTGAGTAGCCAGGGGTTCGTCGTCAGAATCATCGTCCATGTTGTCACACACATAGTCCTCATCTTGGCCATCCTCCAGCTCAGCTTTAACGCTGGTCAAACTGATTGGTTGGACAAAGCTGTTCCGCTGTTCAAATAATGGATTCTTGCTGATGATAGCCTCGAAGGTTTCCTTGAGCTTGTTGTACTCGATCTCGGCCTGCTCGAGCACGTTGACGAGGTCGAAGCAGGTCTTGCACATGTACTTGGCGCCGGCGGCGAGCGCGGCGAGGTCGACGCGCGTCAGGCGGCTGAGCAGGTGGCTGAGCTTGGCGCCGCTGGCGCTGCTCTGCGCGCAGTGGATGTCCACGCAGTCGCGGCTGCGCGCGGCGCACACCACGCACTCCAGCAGCTCACGCTTCACCAGCACGTCCACCTCCGTCTTGATGCCCTCCATATTCTCTTTCTTCTCGCACTGCTCCACTTTGTTATCGGGGTTCATTGTACTCGTTTCGGCCATTTCTATAATACTTCCAGCTATGAACCTCGTCGACGCAATACTATAGCTAAATACATAAAGTAACTAAATTATTTTGTTTTCTGGAATAATAATCGTAAATCCAACATCACTTGTTCACTACGAGCCAATTATTTGATTTGTTATTTTTTTCTAAAAGAAAAACAAAATGCATACGAGGCTAATGACATTTCTAAGCAAAGCAGTGTTTATTTTCCCGTTAACCATTTTTTGACATCTCTTGACAGCAATGAGCATGACAACTGACAGTTGGTACGGGAAAATAAGGTCCAAGAATCCTTTTCATTCTACGCATTATCTTACTATGATAATAATATTTAGTAGGATGGTAATAACCTAAAGAAATATACGAATACCTACTCATATCTGAAAAATAATTAAATACGTATTAATTGAAATTAATAACCTCTATTAAAAATTATGTTTTCTTCTGATAGCGGAGTTTTGAAAAAGCATGATGAGACGAGTATTTCATGATACTCTGGATTGAACTGGCGAACTTACCGGCGCGGCGGCGGTATTGAAAGCGTCAACCACACCGCTGTGCCAGTGGGGCACAATTTGGTCATTTCAAGTTCCAAGACAAAGACATACTAAGCATTATGCTTATTTCTTTACACTATATTTTATACCAATCAAAACTACGATCGTAATTAATTGGTTACCTACCTAATATGTCGAAACATTCAAAAGCAGTGGATAGTATCCTGAGCCTCTCCTTGCTGAAACCGTGACAAGAGATTTGGAAACGTACCTTTTTATCATAACCATTGAACTGGGTAAGATTCATAATAAATTAAAAGTTTATTTATTTCAAAATATTTGCATAATTTTTGACATAGGTACGTAGCTAAATTAATTAGACTTTATCAAATTTTGCTCAGCAGCATACGATGATGAAGCACAATATTAATCTGTTTATTAGAGTGGTTATGCCATAATCACAATCTAATATTTAAATCAGTGTATGGTGTTGTGCACCTAGTCGCATAGTGAGCCGGTGAGGGCAGCGGAGCGCGGCGGGTCCCCACCCCCACGAGGTGACGGCGCCGTCCGCCCCGAGCGGCGCGGCCTGCAGTGCCACCGGAGCCACCTCGCTCACCACGCCGCGACCACGCTTCACGTCGCCACCACTACGACGCGCGAACTCACGCGTAACGCAAACTCTTGCGTTCTCGATGTGTTTTAATTTGGAAACTGAATTTTGAAAAAAATATATATCTTAACAGTGCTTGTGAATATTTGGTTCATACCATCTGTGAATCAATTCTGATTGTGAAGTTTTTAAAAATAATAAAGACGAACATAGTGTCCAATACGATCTTAAAAAAGTTGTGGTGGAAAATTTGAGAACTTTTCAAAGTTTACAAGGAGCAGGTAAATATGTCATTAACTTATTAAATTCTACTATTCTAAGAGTATAAAGTTTTAAATGGGTTTATCAGAGTTCTATCGTGATGATAACAAAGTCTCGGTAACATATTTGCGACTTGACAGGAGAATGGGGTATTGCATACGAGAGCTATTGTACGAAGACGCAATCAACATATGCGTAGCGGAACAGCCTGCAGTATGGCGCGAGTAGATCCGATAGATAAACGCAGGTTTTGTGTGGATGAGGTGAATACAACGGAAACGGAGGGTAGATATCGGGACATTGTTTAGCATCCTCGAAGTTCGTTAGCTGTGCAGCAGGGTCGTCACGCTCGAGCGGCAGCAGGGGACGTGGGGGCGCAGCGCTTCCGCAGGGCATCGCGATCGGTGTTACTGCACCTGCACTGTTATGCTTGACATATCCTATAAACCGACCTCTTCACAACGCGACCCTAAAGATAAAGGAAAGATCAAAAGGGGTTGTTCAGACTTACAGCGTGTTGTTCAGTGAGCAGCAAAAAGCTCCAGCACCGTAACGTGCAGTCGGCCTCGTACAACGGGCAGCCCCAGATAGGCACGGCCGACACATGCACTCTATGCAGGCGGCAGTTAGCTCTGCATTATTTATCAGAGAATAGTAATTACATTTACTTTATGACGCTACAAACTTCAGTTATAAAGTTACTGTGAATGTGTAAATTGCACTAATTTACACATTCACAGTAACATTCGACGACAATATTTTAAAGCTTCTCTTTGGTGATTGGTAGTTCTTGTGTAATAATATATTAACCAATAATATATTATTACACATGAAAAAAAAAACAATTTTATGGTTTAGCACAGCTTTGTAAACGAAAAGTTCTCGAGAAATCCATTGACTAGATGAGTTGATCCTTTAAGAAACGGTAGGTAGGCATTGAATCTATGATTTTTAGCTTTTCGAACCTTCAAATCCCGGAGATTCGATTCGATTCTGCCATGGGTATGACCATCTATTTATCACTCACAGTTGGCTCAAAAAAGACTGGGCATAGGTACATAATGTTAATCGGTGATCTAAGGACAGGGATTTGAAGTCGAGCTTCAAAGGAGACAAAGTTTTTTTTCTCTTTTATTCTGTTTGGATGGTACAATGTGTAAAACTAGTTAGTTTTTAGGTTGTTCCATCGTGCTGGCCTGGAAGTAAATTTAACATACCTTAAATATCTCACAGAAAATAACTAGAATAGAATATATCTCTATCAATCGCCTAGCTATAGACGAAGCTATAGATTTATTTTAAATTTAGGTAGGTAGGGATATCTATGACATGTCAGAGTTACAGTAAGTGTATTCAGAAGTAATAACTGGCATCATCGGTGGGCTGTGGCGACCGCGTTGCGCATGCGTGCTGCGTGCTGCGCGGGAGCTCGCGCGGAAACACTGTTACGTTAACTGGCGTTCATGGTAATGTCATAAATAAACAACTCTAATCATTTCATATCAGACAGTGCTAACATAACTTCCGTAATTCGATACTAATTAATGATTAAAATAATTTATAATATGAATATTTCTGGAATTCACTGTTAAGACAGCCCTAAGCCCAAATAAGCACTGCAAATTGGTATTTTCATTGTGCTAAGCATCTCAATCAACAAGTACCATATTTCCCACATAAAACGGTATCCTTTCCCACCGTTCACCTGAGCCAATACATGTTAAAATAAAAACTAGAGTCCGTGACGCCCTCGGCATCGGCACCCGATCGGCGCGTTCATGTGAGCAAACAGGTTTCATTATCCTTCGACATTTGATACCGATCCCTTGACATACATCACTTGGTAATCATAATTGCCCTACACAAACATCGCTAGAGGAAGTCCTACTAGCTTATTCAGAGAGAAGCCACAATGGATTTGATAGACCAACATTTTTATGCATAGTGAGTAGGGTGGCCCTAGACCACAACTATAAACAAAGCTTTTTTAAACGCCTTTGTTTAGTCCTGAATGGTAGAGGTAACTTGAAGTGGTCTGGTAGTAAAGAATGGTTCCTTGAGTTTCTATCTGTATTGTATTAACAATACAGATAGAAACTTAAGGAACCATTCTCGCGTCCATATCACCCTAAGGTAACATCAAAGCAGTAGATTGGCGCGAGGCACGTAGAAAAAAACATAATTTGAAATGGCTTATATAAGATTTACCATTTACACTTTATAGGTGCAATTGAAAAGGCCGTATATATTTCCAGATATAGTAAGTATCTTTAGTAAGCAATGTAATAAAAAAGACCTCCCGTGTAATTCTGTGTGGTAAGCCAAATTATATTTTCTGGAATTGGCTACGATTTGCTACAAAACGTCCTTTATTCCTATGTGCTGTACTTTCAATAGTTTCAATGATGTCGGAGCATTTCTGTAGCACCCTGTAAATGAACCTGAGTCAATACTGCTACGCGGGATAAACTCGTGGCCTAGTGACACACCTCCGCGCTGATCCCGTAACGCCAGCATAACCATACAATGACCCCGCGCTCCCACTTCCCATGACTGAACTGACACATTGAATAATGTCTTATTACAAGCACATCGTCGATAATACGTCGTTAGCGGGTTTAACTGTTCTCGCATTACTGAAGAGACAATCCGATGCTAACTGCCGTTTAGATTTACGACCTTTACAAATTGCCATTGATCCCATTATGTTTTCCAGTTGATTCTTTTGAACCGATAGCTTTTCTCTTGATCTTGGACGTAGCGATTGTCAATATCTTCAATTTAATACTGACCAAATGATGTAATTTCTGAATTATAATATCAGCGTCGGTTGACAAGAAGTTCTAATCAATCATGATGAACAAAAGTTTTGTTTAATAACTTTCACAAATCTGATTCACCTTAGTATATCATAATTATCAGACTTATTGGCGCGTTAGTACCTATATTACTTCTATTGTAGTGTCTATCGCTGCAGGAATGCTGTCTAGCACACTAGATGTTTGTGATATAACAGAAGAGAGGCCTAAACAATGCTCACATGTAGATGAAGCAACGCTTCAAGAAAGCGAAATTAGCGATCGCTGCACTGATGCTTATGTTTTTTCCGCTTTCTAAATACAGCCCGAGTTCGGCTCGCGAACTGTATACATAAATATTTTATAATAAGCAGGTAGGTACTAGAAACAAGGGCTTCCAGGCAAGTACTGCTAATTCAGTTCCTAAAGGATAAAAGACTCTCCTATCTGTCAGCTATGAGTGATCAGATGATGAAAGCCTTAACATTGGCGATGTTACGCTCTCTTTTGTTACTACAAGACAGCTCTGCTTTGGTTTTCCTATCATCTTTTTCCATAATTTGGGTTTATGTTGCCTCTTAACAGATATCAGTTAATTAGTTTTGCGACTTTGAACCGTTCATATGAAAATAATACATGGCTCCATTTTTTTTCTATCGCCTTCCTTCTTGGCATCAGCTTTCGACCACGCCGGAGATGTCTAAATACCATTATTAATGATACTATTTGCCTTAGCACTTTCGCCACCCGTAACTGTAAGTTTCTATAGAAAGGCGTATTGTCACGCGTCAGCTTGGACATCATCAACTCGAAAGTCTACAAATTACTTGATCTTGTCAGTAATTGTGCGCCGCAACCGTTGGCAGATTGATATCGTTATGGTTTAATCAGTTGTATTATAAACGTCCATAATTTACTTTATAATTTCAAAATTTTATAAGTGTTATTTCACTAAAGCTATTTGAAATCTAGTTATAAAAACTACTTATTCATGGCCAGTTACCGTTCCAACAAATTTTATGTACATGTATAACAACAAAGGCATTTATTGAAATGGTAGTTTTCGAAGTACTATGATCTATATCTGACAAGCATTGACTTACCTTGTACCTGTATGGTGTGCAGTATAGGTCGGAGTGCGGGAGAGTGGCGCGGCGCTGCGGGCATGCGGCCGAAGCGGTAGCGGCAGCATGCGCGCCGACACGCTGTGCCTCGCGCTGCTCATGCTGGCGGCACACACCCACGCACAAGGTACGTACACACAAACATCATGTTTATGGACTAAGTTTAAATCAACTCATGCCCATAAAAATATAATTCAAAGCCCTTTATAAAGTCTCTGAGTATCAAGACTTTCTGATTTTCAAAGTCCCAACCGCCTTGGTGTATTATTAAACTTCGATCTGAGAAGGCAGGTACCTAAACTCACAATGCAATGCCCTTAGGATATTGGATCATCGCAGCGTGAAATTATTTACTGAGATTAGTTATTATATCGTAATCAACTTTCTGCTTCCTGCTTTCTTTCCAATACTTGCGTGCGTGGTGACGGGAACCGGCAACATTAACCGAACAACAGCAGCCAGACAGATAGACACCACAATACCGCTGACTGACGTCACTGTTTTTAAGCTGTTTGACGATCGCGGATATTTAAAAACATAATTAAAAAACTGAATTTCACAACTGACTGCCAAGTAATTATGATAATCTGAGTTTAACAGATAAACAACATGACTAATTGTTTTTATGTAAGAGTTGGTATACACAATAGTCTGGATGATATCCATGACAGCGGCCGTAGCGGCGGCGGGCGGAGCGGCTCGTGCGGCTAATGTGGTGTTTCGCAAACATTCATGAATGGACCCCGAGCCGAGAGCGTGGCGATCGCACATTACTGTATAACTGCTCCATTGTACGCTAACTATAACGTTTGCGTGGCGCTTATTGCATTTACGGTAATTACGGTCAATTTCGTTGAATTGGGTGAAAAGGGACGCTTCGGCGCCAAGCGAACGCAATCACTTAGGTGATTAAAGTGTTTTTCGATATAATTGTAACGAAAAGCAATATCACAGCAGATTACTTTTAACGTTAAAGGCTTTTGGTTTTCTGTTAGTTTTCCTTAGCTTTAACATTGTGGAATGGGATGGGCAGCTTGCGCACACCTACCCTTCACTGTTTGGAAACACATTCGTTTTCGTTATCATAATGACGATAATTGTAGTCTCAGTCTAGATCACCCGGCGTTGCTCTTGTTTCAAAGTGTCGAAACTCCTGGCGGTGGCCGTTCTTGGCGCGCGCCAAATTATCCTTAGCTTAGGAAACACGAGCCGTTTGATACTCGGCTGCATACTGTCGCAATGTTGTTCTCGTTCGTAGACTGTGGAAACAATACAGTCACTGTATCATATACAAATTGTAAATAGGTAATTTAAGTGTGATCGAACTTACGTCAATTGCTATGGTCATGAGAGAAAGGAAAAAATGTTACGTAACTTAATAAATGTTTTGATGCTCTTCTTGTAAGTTTATTAACTATACACTAACTGATACTTAAAAAATATATATCGCCCCACATCATGAGGGTCGTTCTAACAAATCTAGCTTTGGCAACCAAAAAACACTAACCCAATTTTAAATTCTGGATCGGATCCAACAAATCTTTTTTTAACATTACGTTTTAAGTGAGCTAAGCAAAGGAAATCGTGGCTTACAAACGAGGCCCGATCAAACTAGTGAAGGGTTGTTGTTTTATTTGTCGGGGCGGTAAAGTGGTGGGGCAGGGGGGGAGGTTGAGGGTGACTCGCGTTCGCTGACCGAGGCCCGCCGGCCACTACGAGGTCAATCTTGACACATTTACTAGGGTAAATTTCTGCAACATGATACCAGTGATTTACATGTCAATATGTGTAGAAGCTTTAGTATATACGTAACCTAGCATTATTGCAACATAATGCAAACTTAGGAACGTAATATTCTATTTTTGATTAGATATAGGTAGTAACTTACAACAACAATAAATACATAAATAAACTTAGGGAGCGTGAAGAATAACGTCCACCCAGGACTGGAATCGTAGATTTGAACACCTGAAACCAAAAGCACCGGTTGCTGCTCTTTAGAAGATGAACTTTACTCATGTAAGAAAATACCGTCATTTGGTAATAAATTTATTTAAACACACTCTACACTCTTTCTTTACATTGTACGAGCTATGTAATAGATGGGCTGAAACCGTGGCGGTGGCAGCGTGCCGCGACAGGTCGCCGACCGCCCACCTTCTGCCATTGTTAATGAACACCTCTCTGGCCACGAGGCCAACTGGACATTTACGTGAGGAAGAATTGGCGACGTGTCTTATCCCTCACGGCAGGGGCAGGTACTAGAGCTATAGACGGTCGCGTGCCATCAGCTAGTGTTGAACAGGTCGCCGACCGACTGAGTCACTTGCCTCGTTCTATGGACATGACTACAGATAAGGAAGTTTTATAGTATTCAATGATATTATAGTACTAAATAAAATTAACAAAATTATCTTTTAAGAAATTTTATTCTGTAATAAAGGAGAAAATAAATATTTTTGCTGAATACCGTTTCCTAACCAAAATCTCAAAATAAAATAAATCTTATTTAACTAGCTTAATAAGATTCATCGGGGTCTGTGAAAGGTAAACCTTGGGCCAACGTTTGTTCCACTTGCGCACGATCTTTAAACGAATTAAACTAAATTACCTACTCTAAGTGACTGAAAATGGTTCTACAACACACTAGTAACGCCAAGTTTAATTGAAGGGAGGAAAGCGTGAGCGAGTAACTCGGGCACGAGACGGAGACACGGAACGTATCCGCGGCGGATAGGCTGCGGCAATCAATGGCTGGGAGTCCGCAGCAATTAGCAACTGTTGCGCCAATCACAATTACAGCATGACAGTTACAGAAACTGCTGTATTGTGGTAGGCACCGGCAACACCGCCCGCTGTGTGCCAACACCGGATCCGCAAACATTTAGTTTACGTTAATTAAAGTGGCCACAGGATTCTTAACTTAATTGTTCCCGCACTGAAGAATTCTGTACCTGCAGGGGCTGATTAAAACAAGTGTGAAGTATTAATAGTCTAGTGTCCGTTCTAGATTTGGTTTGTTAACAAGCACTAGGTTTGGGAGGGGCTTAGTATTTTTGGAGATGGATCCAGTTTAGCGGAAAATTAGTATGACAGACAGTAACGCTTAGATCAGTAAAGAAACAATGTGTTGCCAAGTCATAGAGACCTGACATATTATGCAGTAGTATTGGTGTGTATTTCTTACGGCATATGTCCACAACTGCTCCGAGGCAGTAGGCGGCGTCCGATCAGTCTCGGTGGTCCATTGTTCGCGGGTCAGGTCGCGACTTCCTCCTGTTTCGTACGCGGTGAGGTAACGGTCGCAACACAAACACCCGCTGCGGGAAATATCGTAACTTATTTTATGTTCAGAGGTTTGTTGAAATACCTAACTAAATGAATAGCTAGTTTGTTCTGCTGTCATTTAAACGCAACAAACAATAAAGTGTACACGGTAGTACAACTGTCGAATTTGAAATCGTTTTGCAAGTCACCACCGTGTAATTGATTGGAAACGTTTATGCTCCACTATTAAAAATGACCTATATTTCAAACTTTATGATGAGATTATTTCATTACTGAAAGAAATTTCTAAAGAAATTGTAAACTATTAATATTCAAGCAGATTAATTTAAACGATCCCTGTCACTGGTCTGTTGACTGCTTGCTTGGTGTGTTTACTTCAATACTCGTGTTAAAGTTAACACGTAAAATTAAATACATGTCGACTAGATTTAAATCATGTGATATATTCGCGGGCCACACGCACGCAGGCTGTGAAATATGGCGAATAAAGTATAAATGGAGCAACGTGTCGCGGTCTACATACTAATGTGTCACAAATTTACGTTCATTCTTGTGTAGCGTGATTCAGGTGTAAGACGTGCCCCTAATTATTGCGTTAAGACTTCATCACACTAGCCGGAAGCAAAAGTAATAAGCACTAAATGAATTCTCATTGTGATCTTCAAATCTTTCAAACGCTGAGAAGCTAATAGTTTTGACAAGCTAGTAATAGTGTTATGGGAGACGGGACGGAAGACGGTCTCGGTAGGCGTCAGTCTCGGTAGGCGTCGGTCTCGGTAGGCGTCGGTCTCGGTAGGTGTCGGTCTTGATTAGCGTCGGTTTCGGTATGCGTCGGTCATGGTAGGCGTCGGACTCGGTAGGCGTCGGTCTTGGTAAGCGTCCATCTTAGATAGCGTCGGTCCCGGTAGGTGTCGGTCTCGGTAGGCGTCGGTTTAAGTAAGTCTCGGTAAGCGCCGGTCTCGGTAGGCGTCGGTTTAAGTAATTGTCAGACTCGGTAGGCATCGGTCTCGATTAGCATCGGTTATGTTAGGGGTCGGTCTTGGTAGGCGTCGGTCTTGGTAGACGTCGGTCTCCGTAGGCGTCGGTCTTGGTAGGCGTCGGTCTCGGTAGGCGTCGGTATCGGTAGGCGTCGGTTTAAGTAAGTCTCGGTCTCAGTAAGCGCCGGTCTCGGTAGGCGTCGGTTTAAGTAATTGTCGGACTCGGTAGGCATCGGTCTCGATTAGCATCGGTTATGTTAGGGGTCGGTCTTGGTAGGCGTCGGTCTTGGTAGACGTCGGTCTCCGTAGGCGTCGGTCTTGGTAGGCGTCGGTCTCGGTAGGCGTCGGTATCGGTAGGCGTCGGTTTAAGTAAGTCTCGGTCTCGGTAAGCGCCGGTCTCGGTAGGCGTCGGTCTCGGTAGGCGTCGGTTTAAGTAATTGTTGGACTCGGTAGGCATCGGTCTCGATTAGCATCGGTTATGTTAGGGGTCGGTCTTGGTAGGCGTCGGTCTTGGTAGACGTCGGTCTCCGTAGGCGTCGGTTTTGGAAGGCGTCGGTCTCGGTAGGCGTCGTTCTCGGTAGGTGTCGGTCTCGGTAGGCGTCGGTCTCAGTAGGCGTCGGTCTTGGTAGGCGTCGGTCTTGGTAGGCGTCGGTCTCCGTAGACGTCGGTTTTGGAAGGTGTCGGTCTCGGTAGGCGTCGGTCTCGGTAGGCATCGTTCTCGGTAGGCGTCGGTCTTGGTAGGCGTCGGTCTCAGTAGGCGTCGGTCTTGGTAGGCGTCGGTCTCCGTAGACGTCGGTTTTGGAAGGTGTCGGTCTCGGTAGGCGTCGGTCTTGGTAGGCGTCGGTCTCGGTAGGCGTCGGTATCGGTAGGCGTCGGTTTAAGTAAGTCTCGGTCTCGGTAAGCGCCGGTCTCGGTAGGCGTCGGTCTCGGTAGGCGTCGGTTTAAGTAATTGTTGGACTCGGTAGGCATCGGTCTCGATTAGCATCGGTTATGTTAGGGGTCGGTCTTGGTAGGCGTCGGTCTTGGTAGACGTCGGTCTCCGTAGGCGTCGGTTTTGGAAGGCGTCGGTCTCGGTAGGCGTCGTTCTCGGTAGGTGTCGGTCTCGGTAGGCGTCGGTCTCAGTAGGCGTCGGTCTTGGTAGGCGTCGGTCTTGGTAGGCGTCGGTCTCCGTAGACGTCGGTTTTGGAAGGTGTCGGTCTCGGTAGGCGTCGGTCTCGGTAGGCATCGTTCTCGGTAGGCGTCGGTCTTGGTAGGCGTCGGTCTCAGTAGGCGTCGGTCTTGGTAGGCGTCGGTCTCCGTAGACGTCGGTTTTGGAAGGTGTCGGTCTCGGTAGGCGTCGGTCTCGGTAGGCATCGTTCTCGGTAGGCGTCGGTCTTGGTAGGCGTCGGTCTCAGTAGGCGTCGGTCTTGGTAGGCGTCGGTCTCGGTAGGCGTCGGTCTCGGCAAGCGTCGGTCTCGATAGGCGTCAGTTTTGGAAGGCGTTAGTCTCGGTAGGCGTCAGTCTCGGTAAGCGTCGGTTTAAGTAAATGTCGGTCTCGGCAGGCGTCGGTCTCGATAGGCGTCAGTTTTGGAAGGCGTCAGTCTCGGCAGGCGTCGGTCTTGGTAGGCGTCGGTCATGGTAGGCGTCGGTCTTGGTAGGCGTCGGTCTTGGTAGGCGTCGGTCTTGGTAGGTGTCGGTCTTGGTAGGCGTCGGTCTTGGTAGGCGTCGGTCTTGGTAGGCGTCGGTCTCGGTAGGCGTCGGTCTTGGTGGGCGTCGGTCTTGATGGCGTCGGTCTCGGTAGGCGTCGGTCTCGGTAGGCGTCGGTCTCCGTAGGCGTCGGTCTTGGTAGGCGTCGGTCTCAGTAGGCGTCGGTCTCGATAGGCGTCGGTTTTGGACGGCGTCGGTCTCGGTAGGCGTCGTTCTCGGTAGGCGTCGGTCTTGGTAGGCGTCGGTTTTGGAAGGCGTCAGTCTTGGTAGGCGTCGGTCTCAGTAGGCGTCGGTCTAAGTAGGCGTCGGTCTTGGTAGGCGTCGGTCTCGGTAGGCGTCGTTCTCGGTAGGCGTCGGTCTTGGTAGGCGTCGGTCTCGGCAGGCGTCGGTCTCGATAGGCGTCAGTTTTGGAAGGCGTCAGTCTCGGTAGGCGTCAGTCTCGGTAAGCGTCGGTTTAAGTAAATGTCGGTCTCGGTAGACGTCGGTCTTGGTAGGCGTCGGTCTTGGTAGGCGTCGGTCTTGGTAGGCGTCGGTCTCGGTAGGCGTCGGTCTCGGCAAGCGTCGGTCTCGATAGGCGTCAGTTTTGGAAGGCGTTAGTCTCGGTAGGCGTCAGTCTCGGTAAGCGTCGGTTTAAGTAAGTGAGAATGTGCTTTAACGATTTAATACCGGGCTATATTTTAAAATGTTTTATGAACAAGCGGCTTATCGTCCGTATATCTTGGTGGGGTCATGCGCATAATATTCCTGTTTACACGTCACGAGGACAACGCTAGGAAGTGTATTTACATTTTTAAAGTGGGATGGACTGCGTCAGTGCAATATTTACATAAGCACGAACCTACATTATTATGTGTATCTATTACAATCCATGCTTCATTTGACACTAAGGCATCTCAACTAGGGCATAAGAACCGGGTTTTCCCGGTTCCAAAAGAACCGGGAATTCCCGGTTCTAGAGGTCTCTGAAAGAACCGGTTCTGTAAATCTGGGAACCGGGTTTTTCGGTTCTTTCGGTTCTATCTTTCTTTCTTAAAATAAACTTAGAAATACCTCAATTCAAGCTAAATGTCAAGTTATTATCATATAATATTGCTACACTTATCTTCTTTAACAAATAAAGAGGAACTTAATAAGGAATTAAGTCAAGCTATTCTGCTCCTGAATTGATATCGAATGACCTGAGTACTACAGTCAGGGTAGAAATGGCTCTGTCCGAGAGTGGTATCATTGCCACGTTGAATGGCTATGTCGATTCTCAGTACATCGAACAAACCAGCCCTCTGATCACGAGTGGAGTCTACCAAACGTTATGACAGTTCTTTAAAAATATTTAATGCAATCAGACCCAACGACCCGAGCGTTTCAACCCAAAACGGCTCAAAATTATAATTACTCATTAGGTTATTATACTTTCGCCATATAAGGGTCTCTGCAGCTCCAAGAGCAGCGCCAGGAGAGGCTGCCGAACTTAGAAAGTGGGACGGCGCAAGGGTGTCGACGCACCTTGCGTACCACACCAAAGGCCGAACCAATTTCCAAGGCAACAATGACATACCGTCAGATCTCTTACGTTATGTCATTGTTGACCTTCCTACCATACCTAACCATTAGGTTCCAAAACAGCTGGTACACCGGCAGTGACGAATAATGACATTATTATTTGCGTGACGGGATATACGCCCTGCGCTCCTGCTGCAGGACAGGCCATGGCGACCGAGGCAATTGACTGTTTCACCGCGTTGACAACGATGACATGCGAAACAAAGTATACCTAAACGTAAACTGATGGTGAGGCGGAAAGTATTGTCATCCAAAATCGTACCAAGAGTGGATGATGGAAGTGCCTGTTACCAAAGGCCCGATTCCCATTCTTCCACAGCCAGGAGATGCGCACGCTCTGCAGTGTTGATCGACGTATTAATGAATTCTTTCCGTATCAAACTGCAAAGCGGCTCGTACCACTGGCTCTGGAAAGAACGTTGCTCGGGTAGATACACGCCCGGGCAGGACAATTCCCAACTATTTAATGCCTCAATCATGCACAAAGAGTGGACCCTAAGATTTGCCTGATTAAATTTTTGTGGACCGAAGACAAAAATGCTGGTTAGCCTAAACTGAAAACTTTACGTACCCCTAGCCGACCAAATCGGATCGGCAGCGTGGCCTGGGTCCAAGCTCGGTTATCCAATGTTACGTTAAAAATGGTCGTTAACGTAAAGTAATGTAAATTTTAGAGCAAAACAACGGCCAATTAAAGTAATAGCAGAATTTAAAGAGAATTTGAAAATTCTATTCGGAAATTTTTTGAAGTTTTTTTTTTTGAGTTTATTTCAATACCTTATTTCAAACACAGTTTTCGATTTCTATAGTGAATCATAAACAAATTCGAAAAGACTGATTTTAGTGCACTGATTATCGCTTAATGTTACTGAAAAACGATGTTGTAACTAGGAGTATAATTATAAAAATAATAAAAAATGCTTTTTCCAATAAAGTGTGTATTATCGATTCTCTTTTATTCGTTATGGCAGTAGAAAATCAGCTTTTAAACTAAAATTTATCGAAAAGAACCGAAAGAATCGAAAAAAACCGGGTACCCGGTTCCAGCTTGAGTTTGGAACCGAAAGAACCGGTTCCTAAAAATGGGCCGGTTCTCGATGCCCTAATCTCAACAAGGTAAATAGCTTTTAACGTTGTTGCCCGATTTAGTCTATGTTAAAAGTTAGAGCTAAGCTAAAAATTATATTCCAGCCTTCTGACAGGGTGTTTTGTGTACGATATTTCAGTGATTAATTATTGTATAAAATATGAATGGGGTCTTAAAATTTCGTTAATTTAGTTTTTATTAAAATGTATTTTCATAGTAGGTTAGTGTAACATGGATACTGTTATGATGATTATTTTTTAACAGTAGATACAGCGCATTCCCTATATGTATGTAGATAGACGTAGGTACATAATGTATGCTTGTAGGTAGGTACATAACATATCGGCAATACAATAGGTAAACACTCAGCTGTCGGAAATGCATTGTTCTACAGAACGTCGTTATTAATCCCGCTAGTACTCTACCTTTTGTTTCTGAAGATTAAAATAAAAGGCCACAAACTACAGAGATGTCCAAGGCTAGAGGAAATTACCGTTTATCAGAATATTCTAAAAGGAAATATAAAAATTGCGATGGAAATGAAGGTGTTAACGCGTGTACCTGCATGTAACTTGAGTGGATAAACCTTCGCCGTACGAAACTGTCAGGAGTGCACGGTCGGATGAGCACGACACATGCTGCGCGATGTATACTCCTAGGTCGGTTAGTTAAACGTCTCGCAGTAAAATCTAACTAAATTGGACCTGACTGTCACTACCTAGGTATACCTGCGAGACATGAAGACTAACATTACGACCGGAAAACCACGCTATATGGCAAACCAAGCCTGTTCCCATTTCGAAATACGTTCCGAATGAAAAAAATCAGAATTAAAACGAATTAATTTCGCTCAACAGCAAAACGAATGTCAAAATTAGTTTATCAATCTGTTCTGATTTTAATTTAATCGTCGATACCGTTATGTAACGAAGTGCCGGCGCGGGCAGCACTCTCTCCCGCGAACATCTTCATTTGTGGTGTAACTGTGACAGCTATTAGCGGTTAATTACCAGTTTATTACCTATTAAAATATAGAGCGAATCTTTTTTGTAATGGTTCTGAGTAAACAGTTAACTATTTAGTTAGTAGTTTTGAACAAATTGAGTTGATTATTTGAGAAGATACATGAACGGATTAATAGGCCCTTGTGTAACGATGAGCAAGAAGGGTTCACATAATATTTTTAATTTACTTGACTATTTAATTAGTGGCTCTCGTCCTTATCCTCATTTAAATCCTTCATAGCAACCGTGGTAATAACAGACATTGCAATGCACAGTGGTAATAGTAGTGGCGGGTACCTGCGTCAAGTGTGTGCAGCGCGGGAGGCATGCGGCGAGGGTGGCGCGCCGCCATGCGTGCTTCCGCCGCGGACACCGGCGACACTCGCCGCGCCTACCAAGATATCGCAACGAAACTATTTCGAAAAGACAGGATTTTGATCGTTTTATTTAGACCTTTTTCTAAGTGCTTACCTATAAGTCATCATGGCAATTTTGCCATTTAGCTGCTCATCCAATTATGTGTCCAAGTGTGTGTGAGCATTATCCAAAGTGCATTAAGCTAAAACTATTGGAAAGTTATCAAAAAGTGCTGGTAAAAAAGAACATTTTCCTGTACATAGGTGCCAATAATCGATGACAGTAAAGATAAAACGTATAAGTGTCCATTATCTGGTAATAATGCGCGTAATGCAGTAATGACAGTCGGAGATGACGAGCCTCGGATCGGAAACGATCGCCAGATACTGCGGAGATAGCCATCTGTCGATGAGACCGCGTCCGCCTTTCCCCGGCGCACGTAACCGTCGTTTATAGAATAAATTGTCCTTGAAATTATTGGACCAGAGTACTTACTCTAAAGAGAAAAGATGCCTTTCCAACTCTCGATATCGCACAAACAACAGGTTCGCACAAATAAACTGATATTGTTTTCATAAAGTTGTGATGGAAAGCTGTGCTTATTGAACGTATTATCACAGATTAACTGAATAATACACCATTATCGGATACGAGATGGTCTACTACTAGGTTGTTTTGATTTCATATTTGCATTTTAGATCTAGACAAAACAAAACAAATACCTAGTTTGTTTGATAGAAAAGAGTTCGCGTGTACAATAAGATTGCATGCCTAATGGCCGGTCACATGTAATTACTGTGAGTGCAATTTATTAATACTTGAAACCCCTTGGCTACATCACATATTCCAAATGAAATAGAAACAATAAATGTGTACCGTTGGTAATTACCAGTTAAAGACTTGAGCACTTTCTACATAACTGTTTTATTGTTGGTAATCGAAGTTTCTTATACGTTACAGTTTTCAAGACAAATGAACATTTTGAAAGTAAGAATTTCACATTTTAATCAGTCTAGACATTTTAATAGCCACAAATATTTTATTCTATGATGTCCGATTAAACATAATAAATTATTTGTTTCATTGGTTATTGTCGTTTTCAGACAAGATCACGGTTTTATATGCACTTTTTGGCTCATACCGAAATGAGAGTAGAAACATTTAAAAAAGACATTTCATAATGGCCTTGTAAAAGGACGTTACGTAGTTACTTGCAGCCTCATTGGACATTTAACTTCTCCACCATCCTTTTAATTACCTTATGAAGAAGAAGAGTTGGAAGCCCAGGAAGAAGGTAAAAATAATTACAGAGACTCTGTTTGAAGAATCTTCAACTATCTAACCTATCCATCCTGCCTGCTACCTTACTGCCAAATTCAATTGTTTACCAAATATTAGTGAAATGGAAAGTGTATGTGTGAGAGGGCAGTGGTCAGTGCGACCCACATCGCTGGGCACGACACAACACTGGGCCTGCTCGAGCAGGAAGTGGCCGAGGGGGATTTATTGCGCGCCTTCCGGTCCACTTGCCCCACGCACCTGCCAACTAAAATTTTTCATTACTATACTATCACAACTTGATCACGGATTGTTCTTTATTGTTGCGTGAGAAAACTGTGCCCTGTAACAACACAGTTATTTTTGACTGTGGGGTTTATTTGGTCTCTTCTTCTCCCTTTTTTCGAAATCTAAAATGTACCGACCACTGAACGTCTCTCGTTTCGCCAAGTCTTATGATGGAACGTAGCTTATAAACAAGTGGCTGCACCCAGGGCGTCTGTCGTGGCGCGTGGGCGAGGCGGAGGCGAGCGCTGCGCCCGCGCCGGCCACCGTCGCCGCCATAGCGCTCTCGATCAAGTCTCGGGGTGAGTGAGCACTCACGCGCACTACCACACGTAGAGTTGATGCATGATTAGTGATTGATTTTGTTCACATGTATTATTGCAGCATAACAGTTACTACGTAAGAAGTTACTGATTGGAACCTATCGATGTCATCGTCGAAATTGATATAAAATATCGTGGTTACTGTGGAACATCCCTCACAGTTCATCGACCCTTCATGCTCAAATTTGCGTGTCACGAAGAAAATTATTTTCCTGCATCGTGTATGTTACCTGTTGAAGTTCTGCACGCCATTCATACCAACATCAAATTATTTTATGTGGTTCAAAGTTTTCTATAATTGTTTTGCTGCTTGTAGATTGCACTCCTAGTAATAACACAGACATCACGTCTAGTCTAAGTGGATAGGCGGCAATAGATAATGAACACTCCCTTTTTTTATTTGCAAACGTAATGTATATAATTAACAATTTATTCTGTTAGTCGGCTCGGTCTCGGGCCACTTTCACTGGACGGTCATTATTTGCGATGAAACTATGCGGACGCTCCGCATAGTATTTATTGTAGCTTATTATAATGAGCGCCGACAGCCGAGGGACTCAGTGTGGTCTATGGGCAGCGGCGGCTGCGGTCACAGGCTGTGCGTGATAGGTCGCGGAGGAAATCGCTGCGATGGAGATAATCGTCAGGGAAAGTGAAGAGTTGTACGAGGTTATGGCTTTGAAATCATTTAAATATCAGTTATCGTCGAAATTCCTTTCGTTAAGGTTACCATAATGCACGGAGATAGAACACAGTCACGCACCGTTTTATGATTACTGGAGTATTCTAGAAAGTGTTTATAACTGCTCTCCTTTATCAAACGTAGAGCAAAACATTCGTTGTACCATGTAGAAAATCAGCACATCATTGTGTAGTAGTAGCTAGTGTGGCGTATGGTCGTGACCCGCGGTCCGTGCATCGTCTTCGTCTGCATAATGACTCACATAGTTCGGTTCACGCTCCGCCGCGCGGCGCCTCTACTTTTTATGCCAAGCGCGCTTTTTTCGTCTACACCTGCTTAATGAACTTGTTGGAAGCAATGACACATGTGAGGAAGTTAGGAAACACTCCGAAACATCCTTTCTGAACGCTTTGTAGTTTGTTATTCATATATGCTAATTAATCATATTTGCAAGCATCCCCAATAATGAGTTTACGTTTTCATTTCGCGATTATGCTTATGAAACAGTTTAATTGTTATGTTTTACGTAAGCATTTTTCATTTCGAAACACTTTTGTAAAAGGAAGGAAAGAAAATTTTAGGTGAAATGTAAAACTACCGGACACACAAAAATTCGGAAGTCCCATATGTTATAGTGATTTGCATATCCATTTATTCGAGTCGGTAATCTATAAAAGTGGTTAAACGTTCGGTTACGAGGAGGAAGTGACCCGCCACCCCTGCCCTCGCCGTGTCCTGGATAGATAAGTGGACGAGCGCCGCGACCTGCTTCGGAAGGCATTAGGCTTATTGATGTACTACCATCTACTGGTTTAATTGTCGCAGAGACTTTTCTGACCCACATTCAAAACATATAATAACTTATTGATTCCTATTTCATAGCGACACGAAAGTGCTTTGTCGGATTCGATTAATGTATGAACATGAACTTCTCTATTGTAGCTAGCAATCATAAGATCACTTATAACGAACATGTATATTTTCTGTCCGTGCAGCGCACTCTGAGGCTGGACCTAGGCTCGGAGGTAAACAGTATGTACCTAGAAGTACAGTCGCGTACACTGAGACTCGCGTGGTGTTTCAACAATTACTGATGGATGACTTGTGTTCCAGCGATCCAGGACAGCCGGTGCTACCTCATGAACGGTGGCGCCGTCGAGAGCTTCTTCATTAGCGAGGACACGCCGGTGGGGAGTGTCATTGGTCAGTATTTACTTGTGTACAATATTTATATGCCTCTTTGAGCTTGCAATTCAGATTGTTTGCGTCTTATAAGAATGCCCCACTTAAGGCTATGAAGAGCGTGAAATAAACATTTACGTAAGTTTTGTATATTGATGACGTAAGTTTATAACAAATGCTGATCTCATTGAATGCATCGTTAAGCAGCTCATAATTTTGTTTAATGTTACGGTGCAGGTAGTTTGAGTGTGAATGGGGATCCCTCGGAGGAGGAGGGGGACATAACCCTGCGGCTGCAGGAGAAGGGCGCGGCGGTGGGCATCGCGCCGGGGACCAAGAACCTCACGCTGCTGCGCGCGCTCGACCGCGAGGAGCAGCGCGGACCCTCCAATGTGTACGTCAACGTGCGCTGTGACAGGCGGCGGACTACAGACCCGGTAGGTTCACGGGATTTTTAATTGATCATAATGAGTAATCAAAAAGAAAATCTAATTGTGGTAGTGCAGTCCCTATAATTGATCAGAAATTGAGAAAAATAAACCTGTTTGGCTTTAGCTCAGCACTGATATATTCGTACATCCGGTTTTAAATAGGGGATGGAACTATTGCAAACGAACTTCCATGCAGTACGGCATATCCTAAAATTAATTTTAATGTTTTTCAGAGTTTCATAATCCCGGTGTCGGTGCGCGTGTGGGACGTGAACGACAACGCGCCGGTATGGGTGGGCGCGCCGTACAGCGTGCGGCTGTCGGAGCTGACGGCTGTGGGCGCGCGCGTCACGGTGGGCGCGCGCGCCACCGACGCCGACCAGCCCGGCCCGCACGCCACCATACACTACTCCGTGCTGCCCGGACCAAACCATGTCAGTCTCAACACTCACAAATCCAAAATGACTATCATCTTATCACTTCGTAGAAGTCCTGACATAAGGATAATTCTATTCTTTTCTCATCTTAGTTAATGCTCAACCTTTTAAAACTCCGAAGACTGTGATATAATCCTAATCTATCTATGACTAACACGCGATTTTGACAGGAGTATCTGGGATTCCCCAATGAGCTGGACAGCGTGCTGATCGTGAAGAAGCCGTTGGACTACGAGACTCTGAGGAACTTCACGGTGACGCTGCGCGCGCAGGACTCGGGCTCGCCGCCGCTGCACAACGACACGCAGCTGCACGTGCAGGTGCTGGACGCCGACGATCAGAACCCCAAGTTCACGCATGAACATTACACTGCAGTGCTGCCTGAAGATGCCAAAGAGGTTAGTTAGATCATGGAAAATATCTTTATCTAAATAAAGTTATGTTAGGGCACAAAAGTCGACTGAAAGCTATAAAATTATAGACTATAATTAATAAATAGATTTTTTTACATGATCAGGATGAACGTTTGGGAACATAAAATTTTGTCGATTTCCCAGGGCACGTTACTCGCAACATCCCCGGGAGCGATCTCGGCCGCCGACCAAGACGCCGGCATCAACGCGCCGCTGCAGTACTCGGCGACGGGCGACAACGGCCGCCTGCTGGCCGTGGACAAGGACACGGGCCAGATCGCCGCCACCAAGCAGCTCATCGACGAGCTCAACCAACCTGTTACCGTCGTTTTAAAGGTGGAATGCTGTTCATGTAACTTCTGCCCTGAATTTTACGGTTGTTTTACGCGTCTATTTGTGGCATCGTATATACATATATATATCTTCGTATTTCTTTTGCCTGCTGACGTGACTTATTTGCTTGTTTTTTTTTAAGTGTACTTTAGATCCCACTGCTAGGCAATGGCCTCTTCTTTCTTCTTCCAAACCTCTCTGTTTTCTTTCGATTTCTATTTTGCGATTTTTGTTAACGTGCGCCTCTTATTTTATTTTATTCTTTAATTGATATGCTTGTATGTAGTACAATAGTGTGTTGTGGTGTGCAGGCCCGGCAGGTGGACAACGCGGACCGCTACGCGCTGGCGACGGTGAGCGTGTCGCGCGGCGCGGGCGGCGGCGTGCGCTTCCGCCGGCGCCAGTACAGCGCGCTGGCCAGCGAGGCCGCCGCGCCCGGGGACGTGCTGCTCACGCTGCACACCGCGCCGCCGCCGCATCTGCACGCACAGGTACTAACTCACCTTACAGAATACCTAAGCAAGTCTCCGTACCATAGTTTCCGAGTCTTTTATTCTAAGATTCTTACATGCTGCTGTAACACGCGGTAAGTAGCCTTTGTCAACTCATCAGTTACAGTGGATATACCAAGTAGGATACAAACGACTGTACAAATGAATAACTTTGCTACGAAATAAAGAATCCGCGGAGGATGTACCTTCTTTTTAATATTGTTATTTCTGTTTCTCAGAACAATCTGCAGTTCTACGTGTCAGACCGTTCATTTTTAGACAAGTTTGCGATCAACAGTGCCGGCGAAGTTGTGTTGAGAAGGCCGCTGGACTATGAGACTGCTGACTCCTACCACTATCAGGTCATGGTGACTGATGGAGTAACTGTAAGTGGAGTTTATTCATTACTAGCTTTTGCCCGCGACTTCGTTCGCGTGGAATAGTGACTTCCGGCAGATTTTTGGTTTTACCCACGTAGTTCCCGATCTCGCGGGATCTTTTCAAAAATGAAATGTGGAAGATATTCTAGGGAACTCTTCAAAACTCAACATAATTACCACGACAGTACCGAAGCGCTCGGCCGATGCCCAACCAAATGCGTGTAACGAAACCATAGCGCGATCTATTTCGATCCCAACGCCATCTATCGAGCATAGTGACAACTCGGATTATTTATTTACACTCCGTTTGGGCATTTACTTTGTACTAAAAGTTTTACTATATTGATATTACTTTTTTCATACCTTTTTACTATCATTTACTTTTATCCGATGAATTTTCAGTACTGAATTGATGCCGACGCTTGACGCTTGACCAATAGATGGCGCTGTATGTCCGGAATATTTTTTTTATTTTTAATTTAATTTTTTTTTTTATAAAAACTATCCTATGTCCTTTCTCAAGTTCCAAACTATGTCTGTACCAAATTTCACACAAATCGGTTCAGTAGTTTAGGCGTGAAGGAAAGACAGACAGACAGACAGACAGACAGACAGACAGAGTTACTTTCGCATTTATAATATTAGTTTGGATATACTCCGTTCGGGCATTTTCTTTGTACTAAAAGTTTTTTTATATTGATATTACTTTTTTCATACCTTTTTACTATCATTTACTTTTATCCGATGAATTTTCAGTACTGAATTGATGCCGACGCTTGACCAATAGATGGCTCTGTATGTCCGGAATAAACTTTATTTTTAATTTAATTTTTTTGTTATAAAAACTATCCTATGTCCTTTCTCAAGTCCCAAACTATGTCTGTACCAAATTTCACACAAATCGGTTCAGTAGTTTAGGCGTGAAGGAAAGACAGACAGACAGACAGACAGACAGACAGACAGAGTTACTTTCGCATTTATAATATTAGTTTGGATATACTCCGTTCGGGCATTTTCTTTGTACTAAAAGTTTTATTATACATATTGATATTACTTTTTTCATACCTTTTTACTATCATTTACTTTTATCCGATGAATTTTCAGTACTGAATTGATGCCGACGCTTGACCAATAGATGGCTCTGTATGTCCGGAATAAACTTTATTTTTAATTTAATTTTTTTGTTATAAAAACTATCCTATGTCCTTTCTCAAGTCCCAAACTATGTCTGTACCAAATTTCACACAAATCGGTTCAGTAGTTTAGGCGTGAAGGAAAGACAGACAGACAGACAGACAGACAGACAGAGTTACTTTCGCATTTATAATATTAGTTTGGATACGTTATACGGATACGTTATATTATACGTTCGATCAAAAAAATCCTGAATAACCAAATTGGATCCTTCTAATTTTAAATCTGGGAATATCGATGTGTATGATCGATGTATCGTCTGTTATCTAGTTACCGCGTATTTTTCCAGAACGACACGGCATCGATAAACATAACGGTGCTGAACGTGAACGAGTGGGAGCCGCGGTTCCGCTACCCGCAGTACGAGTTCCGCGTGGAGCAGGACCCGCAGAGCGACGCCGAGCTCTTGCCCGTCGGCCGCCTCGACGTCTTCGACGGTGACAAGCGCGACAACGTCACGCTCACACTCCGCGGCTCCGGCGCTGAGTAAGCACACCTCTATAGAAACTGAAGAGCAGTACCCAGTTATCTAGTAGGCCGCTGCTTTTTGTCACACTTTTTAAAGGGTTCTTAGGTCCAAAGCCACTTTGAAAACCTGTACTTCCTATCCAATTCTATTTATTGACTAGTTATCGAGTGACCAATAAGGGTTGAGTTCAGAGTAACAATTTAAATTGTCGCGGGATTTATGCGGGATTGGAATACCACATTGACTGGTGATGATTGTTGCAGCATGCTGTACATAAACTCGACGGGTGAGATGTACCTCCGCGCGGGCGCGCTGCGCTCGCTGAACGCATCCGTGCTACACGTGGTGGCCACCGCCGTCGACTCTGGAGCGCCGCCGAGGCAGGTAATCCATCCAAGTAAATAGAACCTAGCCAGTAATCTGCCTACCCCATATTGGATGGAGGAGTGACTATAGATTTGTATTTCTTTTACTAGACATCAGTGCCGGTGACGGTGCACCTGAGCGAGCGGCTGCTGCAGACAGCGGACAGCACGCAGGCGGGCGCGGCGGGCGTGCTGGCCGTGTTCGCCGCCGCCCTCGCCGCGCTGGCGCTGCTCGTGTGCGCACTGCTAGCGTACATATACAGAGTGTGAGTCATGGCCCTTTTTTTGGTAGGGATCTTTGCAGTTAGCCTGAACGCAGGCTTTGACTGCTTCACCGGACTTTTGGTGTGGATCTAAGGTCTCAAACCAGACCAAAAGAAAAAACGAACTACGTCAGCATCGTCAACTTAGGGTACCCCTTGCGGGGTTCGGACCTCGACTTATTGCGTTACTCACAATTTAAATAAGGCAAAACAACAAGGGATGGCTAGATCTATGTTTTAATTATTTAGGGACATATTTTTGTTGCTAGTTTGGCCGGCTCGGGCCAGCTTGGTTACGGCGATACGGTTGATAGCGGTGTGGATGCTGGGTTTCGGAGGAGTCGAAGAATCAAATCGCGGCGCGTATCATGAACTGCTTGATTGTCGGCAGCTCAACTTGTTTTGTCACATTGTCACAGTGCAACTGCAAGTTATGAACGTAACCTGGAGCGCCTGTGGCTCTACGCATGAAACGGTTCTGGAGTTGGAGTTGAAATTGGGGTGGAAAATTTAATGTTACCATAACAATGTATTTTCAGTCGTCGTCGAACAAAGCGTAGCGCCGGCGGGTCTGGTCCTGGTTACGTGACGCACGAGAAGCCGCCCCCGAGCGAGCCCAGCGCCGTGACCACGCACATCAACAACAACAACAACACCAGCAGCACGAGCCCCGCCACCGGCGGCACCGGCGTCACCGGCGTCACCGGCGTGCTGCCCACCACTGGGGTGGCAGCGCTGCGCCCGGCCGGCTCGTCCGGCTCCCTGCTGAGCGTCAGCGCGGGGGCTAGCACCATACTCGCTAATTCCACTTCCAGTTTGGATTTGCAGCAGGAGGCGCAAAATGCTAACGGACAACACAACAGTGAGTATAAAAATCTATTCGTGATTTTATATGCATACGCTTTGTCTTGATCAGTCAACATTGTACCAGTATGTCGTGCGTCAGTAGGTGCGGCGTCGGGTCGTCAGTCGCAGCGCTTCCCGCGCAGCAAGGTGGCCCCGCTCCCGCCGGCCAGCCCGGAGGCGGCGGGCGGCGGGGGCGCGGGGGGCGCGGGCGGCGTGTCGCTGATGAGCGACCACCTGTGCGCGCGCGCGGCGGGTCGCTCGGGCGTGGCGTGGCCCTCCGCCACCATCCCCGCGCGCGTCAAGCGCCTCAGCTGGGGCGACGCCGCGCCCAACGCACAGGTACACCTCGATGCCAACGCTCGCTCACATATTGCTCCTGGGCCTTCAAAACCGGAATATTATATTATATATTGATCCCTAATTGATTTTTAAAAATTCTTAACTAACTCCTTCTTAACAGAAATGCACCGTAAAATATGTATAACAGAGGTCAATTTGCAGGGCAGTGGGGAGGAGGTGACGGACGCAACCAACCCGACGGTGGCCGACCACATGAACCTGACCGTCTACTTCTGACCGACAGGGAACAAGCGCAACTGTCTCGTCTACCGACAGTAGAATACACTCAGGACCATCAAGTCGACTTGTCAAAGATGAATGGCGCTCCTCGAGTTCAAAGTAGTGAGGACAAAACATCTTTAATAAATACGTCGTCAGATAGGAGTAAAAACATGAAAAATATAAGTAATAGTGACGCTTGGGAAGACAACCCATCTAAAAAAGATATCACATCTTATCAAAAGTCATTAGATGTCAGAAATGGTATTAACTTACCAGGATCTACGAGCAATATGGACCCTGATCTTAATACTGTAGGAATACCAGTTGCCAGTAATTTAATGTCACATCACTATGTCTATTCTCCTCATCCCGTATCCGCCACGAATCATTACATAACAGCAGCTTTTGATCACCCTCTTTCCCCATCAAATTATCCCACTATGATTGTTGGCCACCCTGTACATCCAAGCCATGCTATAATGCTTCAATATAATCCTAAATCAAAATTAAAACACCAACCACGTCCTCAGCATATGAACCAACCTCTTATCTTGACTCCTGGTCACATGAAACCACGTACGAAGCACCTTAAGCCGCCAACCAACAACAAACTCAAAAGTAAGCTTGTTAAAGTGAACTCAAGTCATGCTGTTCAGTCCACCAGTCAATCGTGTATGTTTTATCCTGCATCTAACTATGATTTGCCGGGATCAAGTCAACAACAAATCGTCCAAAGAGACAAAACTGCAAAAACAGACCAACAGAAATCCAATCAGCCAAACGTGGAAAGGTACACGATCCCTCCAACTGCTCCTGCGATGAGCGAAGAGGAGCCAGCTCCACTGTGCTCCGGCGGGGTTCCTCCAGCCTATGCAACCATTGACCCGAAAAAACTACGCACAAGGCACGTGCGACCCGCAGTGTTTAAGCGAAAAGGCTTCGTGGGTAACCGACAATATCAACTATTATGAGATTCATTCTTCTAAATATAAATCCATCACTGTTTCTCGCGGACCAGTAAAATCGCTGTTAGGTGGAGTGGTACCCTGCCCTATTCCCAACATTTGCTGTTGGCCCTATGTGTACTCTTCTTCCATTAATTTTAACTATTATAATCGTCATCCCAGTATTCACTCCTCCCTTATATTACTCGGGATCCAGTCAACCGGTCTTCCTCTGCCTACAAAGAACTCATTCCAATGTGGTTTTCAAAACATGGGTTGTCTTCCTTTTTCAGAATAAGTGTTACTAGTTAATATTGAGATATTCCAGGGAATCATATTTCAGCCCAATCTTGGTACATATTTGTTAAAAACTGTACCTACTTCAAAACAATGAATTTACAAAAAAAAAAACTTGCCCCAAAACATTTCCGACAAACGTAAATACATACTTATGTAAGGCTGTGGTAAAGTTTCTACCATTACCAAATAATAATAATGTGTATATTTTAAATATTAACATAGCTTATAAATAAAGTATCGAATTTATTTTAAGTGTTACACGAATATTAAAAATAGTTCTTTTTATAAACAAAATTGTAAAATTCTTAAGATTATATTGTGTAAATAGTTAAATTAATAAATTTCAAATAAGATTGTATTGCCTTGCATGAAATAATGCAAGTCTGACATGCAAGTTCATAACATTTAACTGTGAAAACTTTTGCCTTGATATTTCCTTGAATGAATTTTGTAAAATTATATTTATTAGACTTTATTTAGTTAGGTATTACGAACTGTTATTATAATGTTTTGTTTCAACTGCTTGTTTTATTTAAAGATCCTATTATTGAACATCCTTAATTTATCACGAAATAATTGATAAGTAAGCAAGAGGCCCAGCCAACTATTCAAAGCCATAAGCGTTTCAGGATAAATTTTAATTTTTTATTTAAAAAGTAAATGTTTTTTTTTTTTAATTAAGCAAATAACCAATGGCTATTCCAATAAGTAATTGGGGAAATGTAGGTCTATACGCGCATCAGCAGCATCCCAGATCACGTCCTCAAATTCCTCTAAGCTCTATATATGTAGACTAGCAGCCCGCCCCGGCTTTGCTCGGGTGCAAAGCTGATACCAAATATAACTACACAATCATAAAGTTCTGTAGGGCGAAGCACAGCCTTGGACATGTCGCAGACAAATAGTATAATATGGCATTTTACATACGGCGTCGTCAGTTTAAAAACGTTTGCGGCTATGTAATATGCCGTAGGCAAAATGACAACTCATTCAATCGTTATAACGCGACGTTTGTGTTATTTTAGGGTGACCATGCTCATTAAAATCTCGAGACAAATTTTGAATTACATACGTCGTCGCTCGCTTCGCTCGCTCTGTTGCAAGGTCACAATATCTAACCTAACCTAACCTATTGATCTCTGTCACAAAGTCGAACCTAATCAAGCAATGGATTTCTGGGCCTATGAATTTTTGAATATTCGATCAAATACATGTTTTTTTGACCAAAAATACTCCGCAGGAGTCCTTCACGACCCAGAGTTTATGGATATCTTAGCATTTTTGACGTGCCGGATAACCTCAAAAACTAAATACTTCAATTTGCCTAGGCATTATGTATATGGTGTTTAAATTTTCGATGAAATGTTGTGGCATATTATAAAGTGACTCGGCAATATACATTTTGCCTTCGGAATATTACATAACCGCAAACGTTTTTAAACTGACGACGCCGTATGTAAACACGCAGATTATACTATTTGTCTGCGACAGACACACTATTTGGTATAGGCACGACCCCCGGCCCCGCGCGGCCCTCCGGCCGTTATCGCCGCAACCGCTATGTCCCTACATTTTAAATTTGCAATATCTTCGAAAATATTCATTTAAATTACATGCTGTAAAGGGCAATATTTACCTTTATTGCATGCACAATTTATTAAAGGTACTTAATTGGGTAAGGATTAATACTGTATTGCTTAAAATCGCTTTTTCGTAAATAAGTAATAAATAAACGATAAAAATAGTTATCGTAGGTTATCCTCAAGAGATAGACACATGCCATCGCGGACTTTTTTGTAGATCTTTTTAAGGTGCACAATACTGTAGTACATTATTTTGATCTATCTCATAGGGTTCAGCCAGCGTTTACAATGAAAGCGCAAAAAATGGGTTCATTTACGACCTTACATTAGTAATCTCTAAGATTATCGGTATTCCTCTACTATATTATGCATGTATTATACATGTAAACCTTCCTCTTGAATCACTATATCTATTAAAAAAAACCGCATCAAAATCCGTTGCGTAGTTTTAAAGATCTAAGCATTCATAGGGACAGACAGCGGGAAGCGACTTTGTTTTATAGGTACCTACTAGGTGTGTAGTGATGGTTTGCAGACAAATATCTATTTAAAAATCAAAATATTTTTATTCCTCATAACCTAAAAAGGCGCTTAAGAAAAGTTACGTTAAAATGCACAGACTCTAGTTGCTCGGTTCCAAAGTACCATGGAGAAGAGTCGGCAAGAAACTCCATAGGTTATACCTACTCTTTAAAAAAAAAATACAATTGAGAGCACCGGACATCTTGCCATTCATGATCACAATTCGTTAACGGATGCTGATGTTGAAATAACATTAAGCTGTTTTCTTACTGTACATTGAATAAAAGTTTTATTTAAACATTCACATACACGTCCGTTATCTCCGTGTTTCCATTATGGTATTTCACTCCTTGTAAAGAACAATATTATAAACACCAATAACACGTTATCACAAAATCGTCAAACTTTCATTTAGGTAAGTGCAGAGAAACCTCGGCAAGTATGCGTAATAAGGCGAATGCGTGCAGGATCCATGTTTGTTATGATGCCTCATCGAGTCACCGCGGGGCCGCCTGACCTTGTAACGAAAGTTGTCGTTTAGATTAGCGCCATTTAGATGCGCGGGAGCAGCTCACCGGTGATGCAACGTGTTATGCTACAGGGTGCTTTGGGAACCCATGGTTATGAGACTTCATATTATGTGCTTGGTATTCTAGTCGAGTTCTGTTGTTATATGATACCGCTACTCTCACTTGTTTCTATTTTAGGTATTTTCTGTGTGGCTAGACTAGTAATTCTACTGCAATAAACCTAGGTCGATCCGTGTTCAAGGAGTCACTACCTCCTACCCCCGAGCATAGACATCAATACCTGAACAACGCAATAAAATAGTTCCTACCTAGCTGTAACTACATGCCAGTCTAACATTTCTTTAGGGCAACAATCAACTAGCATCCATGCATATCGTGCATTACTTAGGCATACAGAACCAAACTGGTGAACAGTAACACCCTTTCAGGCCATACACGCAATGAGAGTGTTAGAGATCAATGTCTCACGGTACACGGTCATTACTCATTGATGGCTTTACATCCGCGAAGATTGTCAAAACAAACGTAACACAACATGCGATGCCCCACCTCCTCCGGCGCTCCGGCGCGGCGTGGTGGCGGCTCGCGGCCAGCAGTTTCTGACGCCTGGCAGCAGTACGCTGACACACGCCGCGAGACACACGCGCCACTCACGCGACAGTAAAAGTGATATCAGAGCAGTGCCCAGTTTTAGGAGCTAAGGTATGTAATACTTTCCAATTCTGGAGATTTCTTCGAGTCGCGATATTATTTACCAAAGCTTGTTTATCGAAATGAAAGTTACGAGAGTAGTAGTTATGTTTTATTTAAGAGTCTCCAGCTCTCTATATTTTGATTATTTTAGTAAAATGTTTAAATACAAAGATACATTTTAATAACAAAATAATAATTTGAGAAATATTTGTTGCGGAATTAAAACAAGAAATGAATCCGCGAATGTGATGCTTAAAGTCAAAAACTAAGCAACAGCACTATCGTGTCGTTCTCGTCTATCGTTTTTCGCGTTTTTTTAATTAATTATTTTGTGTCGATTTCTCATAAATAGGCTCCTACATAGGTAGACTGGTCATAACTTAACACTTTATTAATGCAGCACGCAGCAATGTATTATTTTTAAACGCTTAAACCATACTCGCTAAACGTGTAATCAGTGTGAAACTGCAACAGCACTATCAGAGTAGTAATGTGTAACAAAGCGGCGCGTGGCATTGTAATGAGTGGTATCGTAAACACTTGCAACAACACGCGCCCGCATCCTGGTCGTGTTGGAGTGTTGGAAACCCCCGCGCCGCGTCATATGCGATGCAATCCTTGTTTACCTGTCCGGCGCGGCTCCGCTTTCACCCGCTGCGGCTTGCGCAACCGCGGCCTGAACCCGCCGTGACCCCACGCGTAATATAGCTAACTTTGCCCCGCGATGGATACTTATGTGACTCATTTTGTAACATAAGAAAATTACCATAATTTGTCACATAGACATGAAGATGGCAATTGGCAATACAAATTAATAACGAGGGGAAAGTTTGTGTATGTTTGTAATTCCTTCACTCTCACCACTGAACCTATTTTGATAGAACTTGCTATGGAGGTAGCTGACTCTTTGGATTAACACATAGGTTACTATAGGAAAACTATACCCAACAACCACGCTTTCAGAAATGGGGAAAACCTTTAGTAGTAAATATGACTAACCTGGCGTTCCAGATGCGTCGAGTGCCATACATGGCGCTAGCGCTGCTCCTGGCAGCGAGCGTGCGGGGCGCGGAGGAGCGCTCGCTGGAGCCGGCGACGGCGGCCGCGGCGCCCGACCAGTGCGGCTGGCTCGACGACGCCGGGCCCTGGAGCTCGCTGCTGCAGCAGTGGGCGCTCACCGAGCCCACCAGTGGGAGACATGGTTAGATACAAAGCTTTAACGCTCAATGAACTTAATATGAACGCAACCATTAATTTTCTTAATGCTTATTGGAAAATAAAGATAAATTATAGTGAGTGTAATAATCAAATCAAAACTTTCACTGTGTAGGTACTTAACTATGTGTGTAAATACCTGCAATCGAATCTTTTTGTAGGTCTCAATACGAAATGTGTCACTCAATCGACGATTCAGTACATGACTACACATGATTAGTACCTACATGTATATCGTTTCATAGGTCGAGTGATGAACCTGCCGTCGGGGCAGAGCTACTACATCACCGACCGCGTGGACGGGCTGATGGCACCGCCGCCGCCCAGCGCGTACCACAAGCAGCCCAACCACCCCAACTACCCCGGCGAGCCGCGCCCCTACGACGAGTGGCAACACGCGCCGCCCGCGCCTCCAACCGTCGGCAAGATCGTCAACAGACCACCCAACCCCTACAAGGATAGATTCAAACCCAGCCATGTATGTTACTTACCTCCTACCACTTTTGTCATTAAGGTGCAAACATTATCAACCACTATCCGTTTAACTTGACCTAAGTACACAGTTTAATACCTGCAATTTGTGCTTTTACATAATTATTATAATGCCCAACAGCCCGGTCCCCCAATCATCCCGGTGCACGGTCCCCCGGCGGGCGTGGACCGCGTGGACGAGAGCAAGGAGCCGCCGAAGCAGATGACGGACACGGCGCTGTACCTGCTCACCGCCATCGAGAAGCTCTCCTACCGCGCAGACTTCATGGAGAAGCGCCTGCGTAAGATGGAGGAGGCCGTGCACTACCTGGTGGCCGGCGTCGAACCTAAGCCAGGTTCGTACTGCGTTACATGATAAGCGAGGGGGGCAAGCGACAGTGCTAATAAAGTAAAGAATGCATTAATAAATTATAACTTTCAATATCCTTCTTGTTCGATGAAACCGGAAAACATAATACTAACATTAATACACTTTCGCCATCCAAGAGAAAGTTCAGCTTAAACGTGTAGTGTTGTTATATCAAGGTATTTATGTGACAGATCCGTGCGGCGCGGAGTTCACGCGCGTGGGCGCGGGCTGCTACCACGTGTCGTCGACGACGGCGGACTGGAAGGGCGCCAAGCATGCGTGCCGCGGCCTGCGCGCGCATCTGCTGGAGATTAACTCCGACCAGGAGCGACGCAAGCTCACCGCAGCGCTACTCGCCGATAAACGAACCAAAGGTGCGTTATACCTACCCCACACTTTCTGTTGCCTCCACATGATACTGCCGAATTCGTTAAATACATGTTGCCTTGAATCAATCAATTTGATTGATTGCTATAATTTAAATGTATTGTAACATGACAATGCGCTATTTGCAGTAATATTGAAATAGGATTTTATTGTACCTATTAACTTAGACCTCGGATTTTATTATTCTATAATCGTAAGCTTTCTATTTGGATTGATGTCAATGGAATTGAGCATTAATATCTGATACAAATCAAAAATTTATAAAGGATGTCAATAAAACGTTAATTTAGAATTTGAGCTATATCGATCTATCCAATAAATAACAAATTAAATGATAAAAATGTTAAAACTGAATAAGTAGTAAGTTCTTTTTCATTGTCATTTTATATGTTCGTGTAACTATGCTATATGTTAGGTGGCGACTACTGGACGGGCGGGCTGAACCCGGGTCTGCTGTGGATCTGGCCGCACTCGGCGCAGGAGATCGTGACGAACAGCACGGCGAGCGACAACAGCACAGTGTCGGTGCCGCAGCACGTGAGCATCGTCGGCGACGGGCGGTGCCTGGCGTGGGTGCGCGACGCGGCCGGGAGCCTGCAGTACCGCGGACACGACTGCGGCGTCAGACACCGGTACGTGTGCGAGGCGGATGAAGACCCAGACAAGCTCAGCAACGACATCACTCGCGCCGCGCGACTGCTGCGGGAACACGCCGACTTCAAGCCACCCAACGCCCTGCCCTAGTGTGCTCAATCTTATGAATACCTACTATTTATTCTAGGATAGCTATTTAATTCCCAATGCACTGATATTTAAATATTCGCGCTTTCAACTCGTCGTCTCCCTCCAAGTATGATAATATATTGTCTTCGTGTAGGCGTCCCTTTGATGAAATCGCGAATGTTGGTAGTAAAATAAATTGTTTGAGTAAAAAAAATACACAAACGTTTTACTCTATCTTATATTCCTATAATATTTACAAAGTTACAAGAAATCACAACAAAATAACTTATTAATAAATAAAAATTTATTTATTTAGTTTTACGACTGCTATTAACCCCGTCATGCGAAACAAACATGAAAAACATCTGAATCTCAAACGAGATTGAATAAATAAATTCGTATTTTGACCAACATTGGACAAACATACTGGCCCACGATAGTCCTAACGTTGATCAAAAACATTGGTCATTGATCCGCGTTTTACAAATCTTAAAGCCCTCAATACCACGACATCTTCAAGCAATATTTATAAATTAGTCTCTGCACAAAACATATTCGTTTTCAGTATATGAATTTCTGAAAAACAAAACATAATAAAGTAAGTGAGTTTAAATAATTACTAAGATTATACAATTTTAACAAAAAACCTTATTAAAGAAGTTGCTTTCGTAAAATGCCTATCCTTTGTACTTAAGTTAATTAATTAGTACAAAAACATTCCAATCATAATGAGTTATTTAAAGCATTGTTATCGACCAATATTGGGCATTGGCTATAAGTTATCTAGCGTGGCAATCGTGTTAACTTCACATGAGTTATTATAAATAAACAAATTGATTTTGGAGATCAACTCATAAGAACTATGAAATTCTTACATAATATCTCGTACAAACATTATATACCCTATTGATTCAGAGACGCCTTTAACAAAGTCGTTACAACGTGTGCTTTATGAAATATTAGTCGAGGTCCATTTATTCATCGATGCTAAACTGTCGTTTTAATATTACTACTATATTTAAGTTTGGTCATATAACCTGTGATTATTGGTAAAGTAATATTTCAACGATGATACTGGTACCGAATGGTAAATGGATCTCAAGTGAGCTCGCTACACGAGTAGCTCCACACGTTGTAAGGACGGTGGATTAGCCTCCACTACGCATTAGATGTTAGTTCAGTTAAACAACTGAATTATGAATGTTCTCTGCTCCATACACAAATATAGAAATATTACAAAATAATTTATGGCAGAGTCTTTGATATTAATTTGATGCATTTGTTATTGTAGTAGGTAGTATTATGTCTTTGAGAAGCAAACGATAGATGATCTAGTATGGAGCAGAGCGGATACTCGTTAGACACAATATGTACAATTCGTGGACGTCAGAGACTAACAGTACCTGTTGATTACAGTGTATATCACAGCAACTAGCGTTCTGCTACGAGTAAACATGATTCTGTGGTCGCACGCAGTCTTCAATCGAACTATCGTAAAGTAGTCGTAACAAAATAAGGAAGGGGTATAACACAAGAGAGTAGCAGTCGTCAGGTAGGTGAGTACTGGACGAGTGGGTAGTTTGGCTGCGGCTAGTTGAAGTGGAACTTGAACTGGAAGGGGCTCCCGTGCTGGAAGTGGTGGAAGGGGTTGTGGAAGGGCCCCCCCCCCTGCTGGCGCGCGGACTCCGGGTCCAGCGGGTCCACGCCCGCGTCGAACTGCGCGCGCTTCTCCGCGTCCGTCAGCACCTGAGCACATGCAAATGTCTTTTATAACAAAAGAAAATGTGTTTTTTTAATATTACGTTACCATAAACTAACATACGCTACATACCTACATAATATAATACGAGAATACATTGATTTTAAATATCGCATGACATTGCAACAGCGTGCAAAATTATGAACTCATTGGCCCTCTTCCTGAACTTTGATTCGCAATATCTAGTAAGAGTTGGCTTATAAAAAAAAATGCGAAAATTTTACATTATCAAAATGCAAACGCATTCCAGGATGGAAACATATTTTGAACTAGATAAAACATTGAGTATAATATAGTGACCTCTTTAGCGGCGGCGATGTCGATGAACTTCTTCTCGGCGAGTTTCTTCTCGTCTCCGTGGAAGTTGTCCGGATGCCACTTCTGCGCCGCCTTGCGGTACGCTTTCACGATTTCCTGCTTACTTGCTGATCTGTAACAAACGTTCATAATTAGTAAACCTTTCACAAATAATAACTTATTATTGTGGCATATTGTTAGTGTTCTTACCTCTTAACATTTAATATCTTATAATAGTCTCTCTGTTCAGACTGCTTCTGTAACTTTTGTGCGCGACTGAGCCCGTCCTTGGCTCGCTGCAGACCTTCCTCTAACTCTAAGGCTTCTTTGAAAGATTGGATGGCTGCGGGACAAGACATTTATATGATACGTATAAGCTTAATGTAACATAAACAACATAATTGTGGTGTGTGGAATGTATTATATAATGCAACATTTCAACAAATTTTTAATTGTAACTTTTATGATCTTTCACATGCTATAATATTAATGTATTTTTTAGTGAAAATATAATTTTAGTACAGGATGAAAGTGGTGAATGTGTGTGTGTTAGTAGAGAGGGTATACGTTACCGTCGTCGAACATGTCGAGCCCCAGCAGCGCGTCTCCGCGCTCGCACAGCAGGCGCGCGTCGCGCTGCAGCTCCAGCGCCGCGCCGCACGCCGCCAGCGCCTCCGTGAACTGCTCGTCCTGCACACCACACTCACTTCATCACTACTCGAGCGACGAATACACTGCCTTTCCACACGAACGAACTCAAAGTACGAGATGGAAGTGTCTGACTCTCACCAGCTACAACCATTAAGGTACTTCTCTATTGTTTCTTCACCACAATAATTATAACTTATAAAAACAACAGCTGAATAACATATTTCTTAATCATTCTACCAAAACTTTAAACAACGATGACGAACGCGCTGCTGCAATAAGTGCGCCTCCTACACGCAACTCACTCAAAGGTCGATAGTGCAAATAACGCCGTCTCCGAACTGTTCGCGAGCAGTAGGTACGCGCGCTGCTCGCGAGGCGCTAGCAAGATACAATTTAAAATTTCTCATTGAATCACTCTTTAAACTTGTAAAAGTTTGTATACAATAATCTTAGTAAAGCTAACTGCGAACAGCAGCCGACTTCGCGAATCGGGACTCGCGACAAACAAACGGTCAGGTTATGATTGAGTACTCTTATTTGTGTATTATTCTTATTAAGGGTTCGAAACGAAACCTAAATAATAGTAAATATATTGAGCAAAGTCAACAATTTTGTTACCTACCTACCTAATGTATTACATAGACAAAAAAGTAATCAGACGTGTTAAATTATTGAATGTGCCAACATAATATACTACTATCTTGTATGTCTAATTTACTCCCATTTTTAAAAAGATTTTAAGTAAAGACAGTCACTGAATGTCACCACAACAACAATGTTTTCGTCGTAGTTATTCTCGTAGGTATCAATTCACACAACAATTTCGTATTTAACAATCAAGAAACGGCGAATAGCACAAAAATATCAGTTCTAAAATTTTGAGTTAATATTACTAAGAGCCTTTGATTATATAATGTCTAGATGGACTGTCAAGTGCGCGCAGACGTGTCAAAAAATATCAACCAAAAGTGGTTGTTAAGTACTTTCCCGCCACCAGTACAGATCGTGCCGCTTTCGTGACACTACGTTTTACACGCTCTAAGGAATAACCACATAACAGCGATAAGCTGACAGTAGGTGCTTCTAAAGTGTGCTGGAATTAAAAAGGAAGACTAAAAAATACCAACACACATCACCTACCACTAAAACTACTACACACTATTTAAATAAACTTTATAATTAATTTTGTTTTTATGATTACCAAAATCACGCCATATTTTATCAGTGTTGCCAGTTTCTGTTTTTGATTCTCCCATTTTTGTGGGTAATGTTGTTGGTTAATCGTTACGTTTATAAAATGGAGCTGATGTACTTTTTCAAATAAAAAATTAAATCAAAAGTAAAAAAAAAAAATAACTCCATGTTAATGTACCTATACCTCATTATGTTTTGATATTTTACCAAATACTAACTTAGTTGATTTAATAATCGATTCAAATACACAACTCCATTTCTTTTTTTTTATTGATTTAAAAAGTAAATACTTGTTTATATGTTTATACACTTAAACTGAATAATACCACATAAGTACCTACATATAACTAAAATAAGTAAAGATTTTTTTATAATTAACTAGCGGCCCGCCCCGGCTTTGCTCGGGTGCAACGCTGATACCTACACTATATATCTGTCGCAGACAAATAGTATAATATGGCATTTTACATACGGCGTCGTCAGTTTAAAAACGTTTGCGGTTATGTAATATGCCGAAGGCAAAATGTCAAATCATTCTATCGTCATAATGCGACGTTAGTGTTATTTTAGGGTGACTATGCTCATTAAAATCTCGAGAAAAACTTTGAATTACATACGTCGTCGCTCGCTTCGCTCGCTCTGTTGCAAGGTCACAATATCTAACCTAACCTAACCTATTGATCTCTGTCACAAAGTCGAACCTAATCAAGCAATTGATTTCTGAGCCTATGAATATATGAATATTCGATCATGGATTCGTTCATACATGGTTTTTTGACCAAAAATACTCTGCAGGAGTCCTTCACGACCCAGGGTCTATGGATACCTTAGCATTTTTGACGTGCTGGATAACCTCAAAAACTAAATACTTCAATTTGCCTCGGCATTATGTATATGGTGTTTAAATTTTCGATGAAATGTTGTGGTGAGGCATATTACAAAGTGACACGGCAATCTACATTTTGCCTTGGGCATATTACATAACCGCAAACGTTTTTAAACTGACGATGCCTTATGTAAAATGCCAAATTATACTATTTGTCTGCGACATATCTACACAACCATAAAGTTCTGTAGTGCGAAGCACAGCCTTCGACGCACTACTTGGTATAGGCACGCGCCCTACGGCCCCCCGGCCGTTACCGCCGCAACCGCGATGTCGCTGCATTTTAAATTTTGTAATATCTTCGAAAATATTCATTTAAATTACATGCTGTAAAAGGCAATATTGATCTATATTACATGCACAATTTATTAAAGGTACTTAATTGGATAAGGATTAATACTGTATAGCTTAAAATCGCTTTTTCGTAAATAAGTAATAAATAAACGATAAAAAATGGTTATTGTGGGTTATCCTTAAGAGATAGACATGTGCCATCGCGGACTTTTTTGTAGATCTTTTTAAGGTGCACAATACTGTAGTACATTATTTTGATCTATCTCGTAGGGTTCAGCCAGCGTTTGCAATGTAAGCGCAAAAAATTTGTTCGTTTACTTAAATCTCTAAGATTATCCGTGTTCCTCTACTATATTATGCATGTATTATACATATAAACCTTCCTCGTGAATAACTCTATCTATTAAAAAAAACCGCATCAAAATCCGTTGCGTAGTTTTAAAGATCTAAGCATACATAGGGACAGACAGCGGGAAGCGACTTTATTTTATACTATGTAGTGATGATAGTGATAGTGAAGTGATAGTGATCTTGTAATATCTTCGAAAATATTCATTTAAATTACATGCTGTAAAAGGCAATATTGATCTATATTACATGCACAATTTATTAAAGGTACTTAATTGGATAAGGATTAATACTGTATAGCTTAAAATCGCTTTTTCGTAAATAAGTAATAAATAAACGATAAAAAATGGTTATTGTGGGTTATCCTTAAGAGATAGACATATGCCATCGCGGACTTTTTTGTAGATCTTTTTAAGGTGCACAATACTGTAGTACATTATTTTGATCTATCTCGTAGGGTTCTGCCAGCGTTTGCAATGTAAGCGCAAAAAATTTGTTCGTTTACTTAAATCTCTAAGATTATCCGTGTTCCTCTACTATATTATGCATGTATTATACATATAAACCTTCCTCGTGAATAACTCTATCTATTAAAAAAAACCGCATCAAAATCCGTTGCGTAGTTTTAAAGATCTAAGCATACATAGGGACAGACAGCGGGAAGCGACTTTATTTTATACTATGTAGTGAAGTGATAGTGATCTTGTAATATCTTCGAAAATATTCATTTAAATTACATGCTGTAAAAGGCAATATTGATATATATTACATGCACAATTTATTAAAGGTACTTAATTGGATAAGGATTAATACTGTATAGCTTAAAATCGCTTTTTCGTAAATAAGTAATAAATAAACGATAAAAAATGGTTATTGTGGGTTATCCTTAAGAGATAGACATATGCCATCGCGGACTTTTTTGTAGATCTTTTTAAGGTGCACAATACTGTAGTACATTATTTTGATCTATCTCGTAGGGTTCAGCCAGCGTTTGCAATGTAAGCGCAAAAAATTTGTTCGTTTACTTAAATCTCTAAGATTATCCGTGTTCCTCTACTATATTATGCATGTATTATACATATAAACCTTCCTCGTGAATAACTCTATCTATTAAAAAAAACCGCATCAAAATCCGTTGCGTAGTTTTAAAGATCTAAGCATACATAGGGACAGACAGCGGGAAGCGACTTTATTTTATACTATGTAGTGATAGTGAAGTGATAGTGATCTTGTAATATCTTCGAAAATATTCATTTAAATTACATGCTGTAAAAGGCAATATTGATCTATATTACATGCACAATTTATTAAAGGTACTTAATTGGATAAGGATTAATACTGTATAGCTTAAAATCGCTTTTTCGTAAATAAGTAATAAATAAACGATAAAAAATGGTTATTGTGGGTTATCCTTAAGAGATAGACATATGCCATCGCGGACTTTTTTGTAGATCTTTTTAAGGTGCACAATACTGTAGTACATTATTTTGATCTATCTCGTAGGGTTCTGCCAGCGTTTGCAATGTAAGCGCAAAAAATTTGTTCGTTTACTTAAATCTCTAAGATTATCCGTGTTCCTCTACTATATTATGCATGTATTATACATATAAACCTTCCTCGTGAATAATTCTATCTATTAAAAAAAACCGCATCAAAATCCGTTGCGTAGTTTTAAAGATCTAAGCATACATAGGGACAGACAGCGGGAAGCGACTTTATTTTATACTATGTAGTGAAGTGATAGTGATCTTGTAATATCTTCGAAAATATTCATTTAAATTACATGCTGTAAAAGGCAATATTGATCTATATTACATGCACAATTTATTAAAGGTACTTAATTGGAAAAGGATTAATACTGTATAGCTTAAAATCGCTTTTTCGTAAATAAGTAATAAATAAACGATAAAAAATGGTTATTGTGGGTTATCCTTAAGAGATAGACATATGCCATCGCGGACTTTTTTGTAGATCTTTTTAAGGTGCACAATACTGTAGTACATTATTTTGATCTATCTCGTAGGGTTCTGCCAGCGTTTGCAATGTAAGCGCAAAAAATTTGTTCGTTTACTTAAATCTCTAAGATTATCCGTGTTCCTCTACTATATTATGCATGTATTATACATATAAACCTTCCTCGTGAATAATTCTATCTATTAAAAAAAACCGCATCAAAATCCGTTGCGTAGTTTTAAAGATCTAAGCATACATAGGGACAGACAGCGGGAAGCGACTTTATTTTATACTATGTAGTGATTCGTCTTTATTTAATGTGATTTATGGGAGAATTTATAATAGCTGGTATCACTATTTACGCACACAGAGACATTGACGTATAGTGTAAAACGACGCCTGCACGCACACATACTTAAAATGGCGGCTAGTTGTCTTTGGTATGAATGTAGAGCGACGCTCCATCTAGACATTATATAATCAAAGCTAAGAGCCTTACCTTTTAAGTTTTGTCAACAAACCCCATCTGATGGGTTTGTATTGTAAGTTCGTAATTACGCACGTGTGCTATCCAAACATATTTCATTTTCGCCACAATCTTAACATTCATATAAATATCAGTTTATTAATGATCCTGTTTATTGAACTACAGCCACTTCACAAAATCACAATAAATATAAACTAGTTACGAAATAAAAGACGAAAACACGCGCGCGAACTATCAAAAACATAATAAATAATCTGCCACAGATAATAAATATCAAAAAATTACTAACTTGCAACACATAAGTAAAACAATAAATATTAATTGAAACTAAATATACTTAATAAATATTAATAAGTAACTAAATAATATTGTGATAATTAATTTACAAGTTATTAGTATTTTAAAACGCAAGTTTCATTTAAAATACATTCACTGGAATAAGAATTGACAAGTGCGATGAACGACCCAAAATACTTTTGCTCCAAAACGGATATGAGAGTAGAATGAAAGGGGGAAAGAAAAAATCTTGTTTATTGGTAAGCTAACTTACTTTAGGCACGGTATTATAATACTATAGTACTCCAACTACATACAAACGGACGCAACGCGTCCGTTTTATATTATTAAGTTACTGTATTATAATATTACCGTGCTGTAGGTTTAAAAAGTTACGAATGTCAAATGTCAGAGCATTACGATTTGCGTTTTTGTCGTACAATAAAAACTCAAGATGGCGGTGTATTATTTTCTGTTATGCGCGCGTATATGGATAAGGAGATTTTGTTTGAATGTGTGAGTGGAAACCAGGCAGATTTTGAAAAGTCTTCTTCTTCGTTGAGTATTGAATGAATTTGACATATTATGCCACGTCATTATTGATTTCTTTGTTATTGAAATGACTGATTTATTTTATATAAATTGTTCTATTTAAAGACAGTTAGTTGGGATTTTGTAGGTAGGCTCTGCCTTTTTGCCTATATGCTATGCACGCCACTGACCGTTTATACACGTAAACAACTAAGCAAGAGTTTGAAAGTCCGTACCTTAGTGAGACAGGAGCAGAGCCACTTCCTGGCCTCGAACACGACGAGCGTGACGTCATCCTCGGCCCGCAGCACCTTGTTGGCGGCCGCCACGCAGCCGGGGAAGTCGCGCGCCTCGCTCAGCTCCTCGCACTCCAGCAACAACTTGTCCACCTTCTTCACCTTCTTGTAGAACGGGAAGCACTTCTTGTGCTCCGGGTCTAACTTCAGACATTCACGGATTTCCTGGGGAAGGAGTGGACGATGAAATACAAATGAGTTCATCATATTCGTTTTGAAAACTACAGGAATTGACATAAATAAAAAAGTGCAAAATTCAACATGAATACCTATTATTATACATTTTCATTCTAATTGGAGAATCTTTTGCTCAGCATTAAAAGTATACTAAAGAAAGGCCGCAAAAAGTAATTTGCATATCTAGATTACACAAAGATTTCCAAAGCAGCTGTGTAAGCAAGCAGTTGAGTACGGTGTGTATGTACCTTGAGCGCGTCGCTGACGTGTCCGAGCCGGTAGAGCAGCGTGGCGAGCCGGTAGTAGCCGTCCGTGGAGTCCTGCTGCAGACGGTTCACGGAGCGGATGTCCGACACCGCCGAGAACAGGTCGTTCTGGGGAACACACAATAACTATTAGTATGTAGATGTAGTCACGCTGGATATTTACACATGTGTGCCGTAAAAGATCTTTAGATCAAGAAGAAGGATTTTTTGCCGTTAGTACGCAACGACCTCAGACCAGCCTGAGGTAAGGCCTGCGGGTGAAGGGGAGGGCACCTCGTCACCCGATCAGCTGACAGGCCCGGAGGATACGGACGCTAGGTCCCACGCGTCCGCCCTCGGAAGGAATGAGAGTTGGGCACCTTACACCCACTCTCTGAAAGGGGTCTAGTTCAGGACCGAAGCCTGTCGGAGCCGCGCAGAGATTGCGTAAGCGACCCCGTGGCTCTGAGTAAGGCTAAGACGGGACCGGGGTGTTTTCAGTCGGTGGAAGTCCGACATGACCCCACGCTGTGCCCTCAGTATGGGTGGAAATCATTAGTAGCGGTAGTACGCCTCGGCCAGCCGCAGATCCGACGCCAGATCGTCGATGCGCGAGTACTGGCTAACATGTAGGTATGTACTCACCATGGCGATATAGCACTCGGCTCTGAGCTGCCTGAGCATGGCGGCCCAGGGCGAGACCTCGAGCAGGCGCGAGGCGAGGTCGGCGGCCGCGCGGTGGTCGCCGCCGCGGTAGTACGCCTCCGCCAGCCGCAGATCCGACGCCAGCTCGTCGATGCGCGAGTACTGGCTAACATGTAGGTATGTACTCACCATGGCGATATAGCACTCGGCTCTGAGCTGCCTGAGCATGGCGGCCCAGGGCGAGACCTCGAGCAGGCGCGAGGCGAGGTCGGCGGCCGCGCGGTGGTCGCCGCCGCGGTAGTACGCCTCCGCCAGCCGCAGATCCGACGCCAGCTCGTCGATGCGCGAGTACTGGCTAACATGTAGGTATGTACTCACCATGGCGATATAGCACTCGGCTCTGAGCTGCCTGAGCATGGCGGCCCAGGGCGAGACCTCGAGCAGGCGCGAGGCGAGGTCGGCGGCCGCGCGGTGGTCGCCGCCGCGGTAGTACGCCTCCGCCAGCCGCAGATCCGACGCCAGCTCGTCGATGCGCGAGTACTGGCTCAGAGCTTCTTCATTGTGCGGCTCCGCGTACGTCTACACACGTCACATAGTATTATTATTCCTACAAAATTTTAACTAAAGGTTTTTCCATAAAATACAACCTAGCTCTTAAAATTAGTGCTTCGTTAAGGCTGCCTGTCCACCGGAGCGGAGCTAGGCTGCGGAGTGGAGAAACTGAGAAATATTAACCAATAGGATTGCACAAAATCTCCGCTCCTCTATTTGCACTCCGCAGCCTAGCTCCGCTCCGGTGGACAGGCAGCCTAAAAGGGGGATTTACGGATTCCATATCTAAGGATTCAATTTTTATTACGTTGACGGGGCCACGAAAAAACACTAAAAAAATATTATAAGTTTTATATCCTTCAGGTCCATTGAGACTCATCGAAAAGCATATTTACACTTTAAAAATAATATAACTAGATAAAAAAATCATATTGCATTGATACAATCAATCCCCCAGTGATTATCACTACATAAGTTAAGTGTTTCCGACATTAACAACATTACGAGTCATAATTATACGCTTCATGTCAGTGTTATCTACTGTCCACGTTACGTTACGTGGTTATATGTAATTACTATCGCGCTTGTGGTCAATAACTGTCGATTAAACTATTAAACATAATGTCTAAACATAACCCGTTTTCAAATAACGTAATACTTTACGTATTCACTTTATTTAATTTTATGAATGGAATATTTAATTTGCGATAATTTGATAAAAAAAAAATATTACATGTTCCATGCGTAATCTTTAGCATATTTCTAAATAGAATTTTCGTATGTCGAAATGCCATTCAATTTGACTTATGAAAATCGAACTAGCTCATTTATGTATAAAGTTATACCCAGAAAAATTGCGAGCAAAAAATAACATTGATTAAAAAAAAAACGCGTAATTCGTTTTATATTACATTTTAAATGTACAATTTTTAGTTGTTTACATAGTATAAGTAAGCCTAACTATCGTTAAATCTGCATGAAATGTGCATCGCATGAGTTGGACACGGTCCCACGTCACTTGTACCGTATGGGAACTACTTATTTACATTCTGACGGTAATCCGCGGGTCGTTGATCTGCGCATGTGTGCGTTCCCAAGACGCTACCCTACATAGCTCTTACACTACCACGTAGGACCCTATTATTGGCGGGAGATCAAACTAAGAAACTCAAGTATGACTGGAAAACCTTTGACAATACAAGGTCAAAAGCCTATGCTGACAAAGCGATAGATCACGTACAATAAGAAACTATAGACTGTAGTCTGTACATAAACAGTTTATTGCGACATGTAGATGCAACTGCACAAACATCAATAAATCTATCCCAACAAAAGAATTCTAACAATCAAAAGTTCTTCGTTTTTCTTTGTCTGTAAACTTTTATAGAATAACAGTTAAGTGCATATGGGTAAATAAAATTGTGCGAATAGGCGAAACGATTTTAGTTACAGTCGATTGTTAGTCTAATAAGTCAGATAATACACAAATGGAATTGAAAATGAAATAGTATTTGTAACTAATAGATCAATAGAAAAACAAATCGATTATTTTTGCTAATAATCATACATTCTAGTTGGAATCCAGTAGGTGATCATGGAGAATTGTAGACTGTATAGCGACTCTTAGAATATTTTAACCAATCTTTCACTGCTTCTCATTTAATGATAAAAAGGTGCAAATTAAAGTGGCAAGGTGAAGTACATAGTATTATGAAACGCGTCACAGAACGGTTTCACAACTTGAATATTGAAGCAACATAAATTCGCCACACCATTGCTGCACTACCCTGTGAGGCATACCTACGGCATAAGACCACGTCAATCGACAAGTAATCTCAATTACAATAATATTGTTTAACTTTCAGATTCGCCGGCAAGTAGCAAAAGTTTGATAAAATGCTATGCACTCGGAATTAGCTTTATGTCGTGAACTCACTCAGGCGAGAGTTACGACTCTTTGATAATACTAAGTATTTAATATCATGGCCACATGACTTTTGATTGAAATGATTTATATTTATTGAATGTAAAACTGAATTAATTACCACATCCTGAAAAAATATAGCAATGACTTGAATACTAGATAGCAATAACTGTCTAATCTTTGATTGAGCAAGGGTACATTTAGTAAATTAGACCAGAAACTATAATCAGTAATACAGGACATATCTAAGAGGCTCAGCTCCTAATATTGGCTTATAACTGATACTATTGTGTTATCCATGAAATATGAAGTACCTATATAAATAATAATAAACTTGTTATCTTATCAGTAGGTACCAACATATCCACCCACGGCTATGAATGCTATTTGGTACTCGACTTTGGGCTTTCAAATAATTGCCATAAAATAGTTTAATACTCAAATAAGAGAAAAAAAAAACAATAGGATTGTTAGCAAAGCATGAGATGTTGCTATTCATACATGTAAAATATTTACCCTTTATGTCAAATGTTATACACATGAAGATTTAAAATATAGAAAGCATTTAATTCCTAGCAATAACATGATCATGAATAGATAACATTTAAATATTTCAGGTTGTGCTATTTGTAATTCAGAAATATGTAACATAAGCACATTGTGTAGAGATGAGATGACCTGTGAACCGCAGATAAGATACTCACAACTTGTAGGTAATCCTCCTTGGCGTCTGTGTACTGTGCCAGTTTCAGGTACACATTGGCGCGGTGCATGCGAGCCGCTGTGAAGTCAGACTTAATCTCCAATACCTGGATTTAACATAATTGTTAATACTTCTATTCAAGAATTTACTTTGAATGCTCCTACTTTTAAAAGTGAGGCAAAATGCTCATACATTTTTGTCATCTTAGGCATTTTTATGAACTTGCTGTAAAATTAAAGTATTTTCACTTAACTATGGTCTGACTATACACTCAAAATCAATGGCACATTTCAGTGACTATAAAACACTGTAAGCTAATTACAGCAGAGGTAATGAACTTTGCTATCTTTAATGATATACAAACATTTGTATGGCAACTTGATTTTCGCATTTAAGAATTATGATGATTAAAATTAAACATAATTATGTTGTACTACTTTACTGCCTTATAAGTAAATTGTGACAAATACCAATGTTTTATTTTAGCCAACAGTTGACAGGTGTTGCTTTATAATGTACCAGAAAATACATTTTGTTTTAATTAAATGATAAAAAAAAGGTGATAAATATAACTGAATCAATCATGAATATAATTAATTTATGATAATCAAACAAATCAACTTAATATATATGGTTTTGATATTATAGGTAGGTGTGTAAATGATTTTATAATTTTAATGTTTATGGTTAATCAGGTCTTACCTTACTAAAATCTTGTAGTGCAAACTTGGCCTTCCCAAGTGCATAGTACACTGTACCACGCTTGAAGTATGTGAGGTAGTTGTTTGGGTCTCCCTCTGTGCAAGACAGAGCATTATTATAAGTTATGATTAAACTACAGATGTAGTTGCCAAGACGTCAGTTACATGTACAATAGACTAGGAGCAGGTGTTTATCTATTTGTAGTGACTACGGTGAAAATAAACAGATGTAAATCTGATCAGAATTTGATTCTTTCTTTTATGAAGTTAAAGTATTGAGGAACATAAATGAATTTTATGTTATAAAATTTATTTGTACATGAGCATTCTTAGATAACAATTAATATATTATCTTCTTGATATTATCTAAGATAAACTACTCTCACTAGGACAGTGTTTATATTATGTGGTTGTAACTTTAAACACTGCAAACTGTACCTGCAATCATCTGTGACCACACATGCTAAACAGACGTCATCGGACAACTATCTCTTCGGTCGGCGTATACATAGCAAGACAGGCACTTACCAACGGCTGCATGATAGTGTGTCAGAGCATCAGAGAGCTGTCCTCGAGCCAGGAAGTCGCGACCCAAGTCTAGGTGTTTGTTTACCTCCGCCGGTGTCGCAGACTCTGAAACTACACACCAACAACTCTAAACACGTACTTTCACACAAAAAACAACTGTAAAATCATAAATTGAGCAGGTTAAATTCATAAAAATACACACATTCTAACATCACTTCTAGCACTAATAAGACAAGGCATGGTGTGACTTTGTTCCAGTTGATATTTACTAAGTAGTCCATTATTAATCTATAATTTAATTACAGCAGTCTTTATGGCTAATTCACAACAATTCAATTTCAATACAAAATAATTATTTGACAGAGCCACAATCCATCTTTCGTTCGTCTCTTTTCGTGGTTTTTTCTGATTGGTCCAAATCAGACAACGAGGTTAGACAACTAGTTTAAGTAGTTGCCATTAGGTGAAAATTTAATCTTTGATGTCATTACGATGTATTTCATCATTTTTGTTTGGTCTTCAATAAATAAATTTAAGGTGCTATAAATAGTAGGTACAATTGTTTTTATTAAATATAAATATTTGAAACCAGTATAAAAAAACTAAACTATCTTTTTTTTTAATAAATCTCAAGTTTCTAGACGACTGGTTACTTTTGGTGTTGCCAAAGGTGTATGGTATATTGGTGTGCCATGTACCATTTTACTCATTATTTTCTTAAAATATAGGAATTATACGCTTTTTTTAAATTAGAAAGTTGGATAATATTTCTTTTAGAAATTAGGCATAATTTCTGTACTTATTACGATACTTAGAAAGGTGAAAAAAAAAAAAAAAAATTGAAAATATTTTTAAAGTGACAGATAGTTTGTAATTCTTAAGGTTGACGCTGGCAACTCCGTTACCCGTTCTTTCAATTCCTAAGGAAAATAACAAACGGTTGGTGTGCTAAAATTTCTTAAAAATTTCTTATAATTTGCAGTTTTAATGAAAAATATACGTAAATCGTAATTACTTAATAATGGATATAATTGCCAGTGCACGTAAAAAAGTTAGATTTGTTTTAATGACGAAGATAAATCGAGATTGGTGTCGGTTGTCAACTTAACCTATCTTACTGTAAAGTTCGTGGTTGTATACAACTTGGTTACTTTGGTGATTTTAGGAATGGCTGACGCAGCCCCATCGACAGCGCCTAAGGCGAAAGCGCCCAAGACTAAGGCGCCCAAGGAAAAGGCCGCTAAGGCTGCCCCTGCGGCGCCTGCGGAGCCCCCAAAGGCGGTGCGCAAAGTATCGTCAAAGCCCCGTCACGGCAGGCTGTACGCTAAGGCCGTATTCACAGGATACAAGCGTGGTCTGAGAAACCAGCACGAGAACACAGCCCTCTTGAAGGTGAGCATTACCAATGTTATTGTCCAAGATGAAAGAAATAATTTCCATGAGGTAGATCATAGAACTAATATTTAATAATACCTTAACCCTTGACTGTTTTACAACAAATTATCATTGAATTTACGTTTGTTCAGTTTATCCTAACCTCAAACCATAAAATGGACTTAAGTGTGCCCAAATAAAGTTGCAAAGTTACTTATAGTATCATCTAAAACTTCATTTTAGTGCTGAATTTGGACTCTGGCTCTCTAAACGGGTTTTTACCTGTGGTTAATACAGTAGCTATTTTTAATCTTGCTTAAAAGTCTCCATCAAATCAAACTTGACTATTAACAGAGTTCTAATAACTTCAATTAATTAAACAGGACTTGTTGTTGTTATGATATGGTTGTGTAATTTTTACAATTTCTTATGGTTATCAGCAGTCTTTGTAAAAGACTTGATGGACAGACATGTTCACATTCTTTAGATAACTGGTATAATTGAGTCCGTTAACCTATGAAGCTTGCAGTGTCAATGTTTTAGAGATATTTATTACCGTGAGCTTTCATTTCTCCTGCAGACTTATTATCCATCATCTGCTAAGGGTTTACTGGTTAATGAGTAACTACACTGAATTTCTGAGACTGAACATAGGAATGAACTTATTCTTATTTGCCCTTGAATATTTTTTTTTGCCAGGTTGCAATTAGTTTGGTTTTAAGCAAACAACACATGTTATGAGAAAAGAGTTTTCTTATATTCATTCATGAAATGCTGGAAGCATTAATATGTTATATTGTGATGTTGTCCGCATGTATTATTATTATTTATAATTATGCTTTAAAATAATAATTAACATACATATTTCTGCTTCTATATCAATTTAAAAGTTATTGTAAAATAGACTGCCGATTTCTAAATGATGCTTATGACATTTGAAACCTGAATTCACTATGTGGACAAAATATCTACTGATTTGATAAATGTAACATTTACTTGTGTTGCTATGTTTTGACAAGGATAATGGAACAGAGCAATTATGAATAATTTCCAGATCGAGGGTGCCCGCAGCCGCGGCGACTCGGAGTTCTACGTGGGCAAGCGCTGCGTGTACGTGTACCGCGCCAAGAAGCGCACGCCCATCGCGGGCGGGCCGCGCGGGAAGAAGACCAAGCTGCGCGCCATCTGGGGCAAGGTCACGCGCCCGCACGGCACCTCCGGCGGCGTGCGCGCGCGCTTCCGCACCAACCTGCCCGCGCAGGCCATGGGCCACAGGATACGCGTGGTCAGTACACACTGCACACATGCCTTCCTTACGCACCTACGAACCCAATGGCAAGAGGAGAGCTCCTCACTCTCAATCAATTAGGCCTGCTGCATCTAGGGCAGTCAACTTTGATATCATGTTGGTTGTAATTTGCACAACAATGCAAGAGCCATTATTTCCATGGAGTATTAAATTAAGAAGTAGAACTTTCTCTGTTTCCTATTACAAGCTATCAGAGATATGACTTTAAATTAATAATAATTTTCAGAATAAATTCTGTAAATGGAAAACCCCAATACTTATTTTCTATCAACTTATGTTTTTGTTAAATGATGGTTAGACATTTGAAACCTGAACTAAATGTGGTCAATTTTTTGCTGATAACTATCACTACCCACGAAGCACCTTATTAATGTTTCTACCCTGACACTAAGACTTTTTTTCTCTTTGTTTCAGATGTTGTATCCTTCCAGGATCTAAGACCTTCCTGTTAAGTAATATAAGCGTAAAATAAAAAACACCAAAAAAATTTGAAACTTCGTTTTTTTTAACTTTCCTTGCCTATTTATAAAAGCAATCCGATCATTCTTAGGTCGATTGGTTGTCGTCAACTACATCGTATAAGGGACAACAAACTTAACATAATCGCATCAATTAAAAAAAATTGGGTTTGTGATACTATCAAATAAGAAAGTGTTTAAACACTTGAATGTAAAACATTTGTATGGGTCAAGTCTTGATAGCTGATTTAAATTTTCAGCATACGATAACCTGAATATGTAAGATACAAAACATTGATTAACTTTCATAGTTACGGTAATTCGATGAAAATGCAATATTACAGTAGGTACTTTCGAACTGGAGCTTGAGCTATGGTGGGGTCAGAACATGGTTATTGGCAGAAACTAACGAAACGACTGCATGCTATACTAGGTAGGTAAATACCAGCAACCCTAACAATAATTAACTGACAGTGATGAATTGTTTATCGCAGTACGAACGAGAAAAACTAGAAATAGATCTCAGACGGCCGCTGCCTGCTAATGGGTATTGAGATGGGTGAAATTGCTAATAATGTCGGACCCGTGTTTACTTCCATTCGCTGTCTGTGCTCGATAGGCATACATTAAGTAAATAGACGTACCATTATTACTAGACTTAGCATTATTAGTGGGCACTATATTTTATTTACTTGCGTATTTATAAAAAACTAGCGGCCCGCCCCGGCTTTGCTCGGGTGCAACGCTGATAGCAAATATAACTACACAATCATAAAGTTCTGTAGGGCGAAGCACAGCCTTGGACGCACTATTTGGTATAGGCACGACCCCCGGCCCCCGCACGGCCCTCCGGCCGGTATCGCCGCTACCGCTATGTCCCTACATTTTAAATTTGTAATATCTTCGAAAATATTCATTTAAATTACATGCTGTAAAGGGCAATATTGATCTATATTGCATGCACAACTTATTAAAGGTACTTAATTGGATAAGGATAAATACTGTATTGCTTAAAATCGCTTTTTCGTAAATAAGTAATAAATAAACGATAAAAATGGTTATTGTGGGTTATCCTCAAGAGATAGACATATGCCATCGCGGACTTTTTTGTAGATCTTTTTAAGGTGCACAATACTGTAGTACATTATTTTGATCTATCTCATAGGGTTCAGCCAGCGTTTGCAATGAAAGCTCAAAAAATGGGTTAATTTACGACCTTACATTAGAAATCTCTAAGATTATCCATATTCCTCTACTATATTATGCATGTATTATACATATAAACCTTCCTCTTGAATCACTCTATCTATTAAAAAAAACCGCATCAAAATCCGTTGTGTAGTTTTAAAGATTTAAGCATACATAGGGACAGACAGCGGGAAGCGACTTTGTTTTATACTATGTAGTGAAGCCTTCGCTTACATTTGCCTTTATTGATAACATAGATCTCATCTCTGGAGTTTTCTGATCTTCTCGGCTGAGAAGTGACGTGTGACTTTGCTTCAAACATGTTATCATTTAGCTTCCATCCAATTCAGTCTTAAATTTTTCTATTATATTTATTTGACTTAGTTCAGTCTACACGACCAAAGCCTACCCAGTCAATAATAACTTCCTTAAACTCAATACTAGATACCGTCGACACTCCCGCAAACCGCAGCGCAACGGGCACGTGTATGCGTCACATGCGTTTGCGCATGATTACTTCGTTCTATTCATGGATATATGGTTGTCTTACTAACTAGTTTAAACAAAAATCTTACTTTTTATTGAAAACTAGCTGTGCCCCGCGGTTTCACCCGCATGAATGCCTATGTCCCGTTCCCGGTCTCTTTATGTTATTCAGGGCGCAGATGAATCACTTTCGTAGCAAAGGTTAGGATTACTTTTTTTTCACCGATCAATTTTCCAATTTTTTTTTTCATAAAAACCTTCTCCTGATAATAACTAACACAACAAAAAAAGAATTGGCGAAATCGGTCCAGCCGTTATTGAGTTATGCGCTTACCGACACATTTAGCGATTCATTTTTATATATAAGATAGAGAAGAAGGATTTTGAATGTCACTCGAATTTCACCTCACAACGCCATCTAGTGAGCACGATGTAAACCTTTTACTTTGCCGTTCTTACATGCGTGGATCGAACCCGCACCTAACCGCGCTTTAGGCAGAGACGGATTAAGACTACTTGATGCCCCAAGCAATCCACGTCTGTGGGGCCCCCCTATCCGTTTGTATATGGTAATAGTCATTTTGTACTACAAAAAAAAGTTAACCGGTAGTTTAAGAATTATAACTTGTCAAAGTTAGTTAATTTTGTCAGTCACTCACGTACTGACTGACTTATCATCAACACTCTATAACATTTTTTTCGGTACATGTAGTTTTCGGTGATGACGTGAGAGTGAGACGTAATGCTCTGATTTTTTTTTTGCTTCTTCTGGTGCCCCCCTGACGTGGTGCCCTAGGCAATTGCTTATTTTGTTTAAGGGTTAATCCGTCACTGGCTTTAGGAGATAGTATTTTCTATACTACTGGTTCCATAGACCATTCTTAGATGATGATAGCTGTTAAAACTAAAGGCAATTTCATTACAAGATTATAAGAGTGATAAAAGATAAACTATAAACCGCTGCAGGTACTTAAAACTGTTGTTTTAATTAGCATAGCTATTTTATTTAACAAATTATAACAATCGTGAATATTCGCACACTGGCTATGTAATTTACTGTCAGTGCTCATAACGGCTCGAGATAGCATCATGTACCTACCTAACTACCATGCAAGGTTAAGGTCCTAATAAACTTGAATAATGTGTGGCTATGCACTTTTTGCAAAGTCGTGGTGGCCTAGCGTTTCAATGAACGGATTTTGTATGCACGAGGTTGCAAGTTCGAACCCGGGCAAGTACAATGTAGCTTTTCAAAGTTATATGTACTTTCTTAATTATTCTAAGACACTTCTGTCAAACGGTGAAGGAAAACATCGTGAGGAAACCTGGATTCCAAAATTTGGGATCTGAAAACGCCAATCCGCAGTGAGCAAGCGTGGTTATTAATGCTCGCCTTCTCTAAAGGGGAAGAGGCCTGTGCCCAGCAGTGGGACGTTTATAGGCTGGATTATTATGCACTTTTTGACGAGCCGACTTATATAGTCATTGTTCCTTCACATCTTCGTGAAGAATATGTTATTTTAACGAGCAATACTTATTTATTATGTGTTTGCTAAATTCACCGTAAAAATGTTTATCGATTGGTTCTGTACCAGAACGAACAGTGCCTCTGTTCGTTGTTTGGTACATTAAATGAAAAATGCCGAATGTTCAATGTTCGGTTCAAAGTAAATGCTCAAGTCCGTCAGCACCTTTATGACCCGTGCATAGTCATTAGGTATATCCAGCCATTTATCATGTTCACATCGCATAGGTACCTACAACATTTACAACCTATGTAAGTAACGAAAACGTGCGCGAGCGCATCCCAACGTGAGCCTTTGTTACTACGTTGTATTACGATGATATTTTATTATTTGATATTGGCTCTAGCAGATTTGAAAAAGATAGTTAAATACTTAATTTCAGACATATATACTTACTTACGTAAAAAGTATGTTGGCGCTTTAAATACTGAACTATAGAATCTCAGTGCAGCTGCAGTACTGTATAATTATAGAAAGTTGAGTTGGAAATCCAACTTATGACAGAGCCGCATCGAGAGACACTTCTCGTAGATGTGCCAACTAACAACTTAATCGTTAATTGGTCATTAATACTTGAGAACATAATGATATTTTGGATGATTAGGTACACAGAAGAAAGTTTTTAGAATGGTTGACAAAGATAAACGCCGGGACCGACAACATAACGTGCTTTCCGTGACACCGAGGGGTCTCGATACTATCTTAAATAGTCACCAATCGCGGTGAGACTTATCAGTCTTATAGGCCGGTAATAGGTACCTACACTTAGCCTAGACTAGAAGCTCGTCTCTCACATGAAGATCATGTGTGTAGTAAGCTTGGAATTATTTAATTCAGCAACACGACGAACACGTGTGTACTCTAGTTGTTGGTATCTACATTGCTCGTGGCCAATGAAGTATTGTAATATTTAGAGTGATGCGGCGCGCAATCGATATTGTTCAAGTAGGTATTTGTGTCACGGGCGCCCGGCCAGTCGGCTACCGTTCCATTTCCACGGCGTCCAGTGGGTCAGAGCCCGCTTTGTGTGGGGCTCCCTGTCTGTGCGCTCTGATTCTCAAAGGGGTGGAACTAAGAGTGACGTTTGTGTTATTATTTATTGTAACCTTGACTTTTATGAAATGTTGCGTTTCAATACCTACGAAGGGCTGTAAGCTAGTTATGTCCTGCAGAGTGAGTGATTGATTGGATTACTCTCGGTAATCAAATGTTCGCACTTACACATACTTACATAAATTCTAGCGAACCCACTTTTAATTCTTACATCGTTTACTTGATTCTAGACTACACCTTCGTATTTTCTTTAAATCTATATCCTGTCCTGAATAATCCTGTAGCAGTGTAGGTCCATAACTAACTATAACGAATCTATTAGTAGAGCTCGGGAGAGCCCCGGGTGCAAAACAGTTGAAACGCGAGCCCTGGGGCCCAAGTCTGCTATTTACACTCGGTTCAATGTCTTCATAGTGGCGTGCCAGCAGAGCCATTTTCGGAAAATTGGTATTCTACTAAACGTCAAAACGTCAAAATTGCGCATTGGAACGATTCGGTTCAATGTTCAACGACTGTGACCAATAGTTCATACATTTGGTACAAATTGTAATGCGCAATTTTGACGTTTTGACGTTTAGTAGAATACCAATTTTCCGAAAATGGCTCTGCTGGCACGCCACTATGAAGACATTGAACCGAGTGTAAATAGCAGACTTGGGCCCCTGCAGTCATGACCTCAGCACTAATGAAGCGGTCTCATTAACACTCCATCCACTAGCAGGTAATAAACCAGGCAGGTTTAGTTCCTCGCTCAGCAAACATATGCATTAAGGTAAATTAGTTAACATTGCAGTTTCGAGGTAAAACATTATGTTATTGTTGCGTTATTTACTTTTTGCCGTATCGCTGCAATTTGCCGTGTTTACCCACCGCGGGGCAAAACCGGCTTGTTATTCAATTAACTGCCAATATGCATAGTGATCAAAGCTAATGCAGGTAATTTAGGTGATTAGAATGGATTAGCTGCCTGATGGGATATTATGATATTTTTATTGTTATGGCATTAAAGATAGATTAGTTAATTACGGAAAACCAAACTTTTCCTTATCCATTTCACTAAATGTGTCATAGCTCGTAAGTAATAGAACGAACACAGTACCTGCATAATCTGCATATACAAGTAGGATTAGCACGATCCAACCGCAACAATTGCCGATTATAACAAAAAATAGTTTTCACAATTCTCGTTAGTTATTCACAAACAGACTAGTTAGCTTGACTCTCTCGTATATTTGCTTGGCTATCTAAAACTTATGTAAGTACTTATAACAAAAAAAAACTATGTGAGCATAGGTAGTGAAAATGTTCAGTCAGCGGGTATAATACAACATTGTAGTATTTTGTGATCGTTCCACCCAATAATTAGAGGTCGCGGCAAGTTGGCGGTTAGCGCGTGACGGCGTGACCAGCGTGTGTCCGCCACGCGCCAGCTTGGCCGAGAGCGCGATGTGGACCGTGATGCCTCACATGCCGCGCTGGCCATTAGTCATGCTCGTCATCCGATACCAGTAGCCAGTACACACGGTTATTGATGCATGCCCGGCCGTACATCTTCTAGCTGAACCGAACAAGTTCATGAACGAATACGTATCTCCTGCCGTAAGTAGGTTTCTAGTTGATGTACGAAGTTAAATAAATGTGGAGATCATTACTTACATTGTTCTGAAAACAAAGTAGCTAAGAAGCTAAAGTACTTAGATTATTGAATTAGAGAAAACGCAGGTATCACTAACACCCAGGCCCGGGACTATGTATACACATGTTTAAAAAATACGCTGTCTCTTTTTCACAGTTCTTTTTCTAATAAAAAAAATCATATTAAAGCTCCTACGGTGTTGTAGAATAACATCGAACGTTTGGAGAATTTATCATTTTTCCTAACTTTTGCACCAACTATTCGTTTACGTAAATGCTGAATTTATCCTGTATCACCAAGCTATATTAACGTAACTCTGTAGTAGGGTTGCCTATTCATCACCAGAAACATAAGACGTCAGTACTCACATCGTATTCATACGAAAGTGTCCATCACATGAATCAGCAGGACGAGGGCCCGGCGATCGCACGTCAGATACGACACAAAGCGCTTCCTCCCATCTGAGGTTACTTGCCAAGATGCTATCACAAACAATACCACCTTTGTAAGGCAAGAATAAAGGCGAGTACACAACCAGCATTACTGTCGAGAGCCTTACATGTCGGCGCACCTAAAAGAACCGTGATTGTTTAAATAATAGAATAGAACTCTGAATAGTGGTTGGTAACTGAAAAGACCACAGAACACCGAATTTATTTATAAATACATTAAAATGATTTTGTAAAATAGCTAATGATTAGGTCCAGTATATGTATAGCCATGTTAGCAGTTAATTGGAACTTTTGGAGTCTTACAAAGTTTTTTTTTAAATCTTTTATTTGTTGAGGCTTTTTACGCTAGTGCGCCAAGACAGCCTCGTAAGGTAACACAATTATAAATAAAAAAAAGTAAAAATAATCTAATCCTAAGACTTAAAGATAACTTAAAACTAGACACACCCTTGGAACTTAAAAAGATGTGAGCGAATAAGCAAGTTCCCGCAACTTGAAAAACAATGTATCAAATGGAATTTAGTATATTATGTCTCCTTAACATACTATTAAATAACCTAAACTGAAACCTGTACCTGCGTACATCTCGTGAAAAGTATAAATAACAAAAAACTGACAATACTTTACAAATTATGTGAGAGGAAACTTGAGTGTTCCCGCCATTGTCTATTACCATAATAAAGTCGAAATATAAAGAGATTATGTTGATATAATTTCTGAATGATTATAGCAAGATTTTATCACAATTGAATTGTTCCAACAGCAATTAAATGATAAAAATATGACTTGTATTTTGTAAGTATATTATACAAATAATTTGTTGCGACCATTAATAAAGATTTATTCAGCAAATGCTTCCTATTGTTGCAAACACGACATATTTATTATTATGATACCTATCACATAAAATGCAGACGTTTGTGATGTATTACACAATGGCTTACATAACTCGTAGGGACTATACTGTTGAGTATAATAACAACTACGGAATAGTTTTATTGTTCAGCAATGAGCGAGACACTCGTTAAATACTTTCAGACATTGTTTCACGAAATACGAGTGTAGTAAACCGCAGTATGCTTGGACATAAACTATGTGTTATGAGAGTATAGCTGAGTTTTGAAATTGCGCAGTAACGGACGGAAAGAATAGACATTCTTTTGGTAGGTATTTCAGAGAATAATTCAATCTGAGATACTAGAAACTAATTTAAATCTTAGATACGAAATCTTTGGACGATTGTTTTAAGTGATTTCGATAAACTATGTATTTTTAGCCTTTTAACCATCAATAACAGATCTATTCTTGCATAAGTTGGACGTAATGTAAATAATGACCTGTGCTTGTCACTGCAGTGGTCGCTGTAATGACCAATGCGATCGCCGCTGCGTCACACTTCCGGGACGATGTGTTTCCAGAAACCATGAGATTAACTCATCAGTCAACTAATGGTAGCCACTGCATGCATTAGGGTGGGTGCAAACGACGAAACTGAAATGCTGAAATGAAATGAAATTGTACTTCTTCTTCTTCCTTTTTCCAAAATTCTTAATTTTTCTTATTGCTTTTCAAAGTGTCTAATTGATTTGTGTGAGTGCTCATAAATTATACCTACTATTGTTATATTAAATTGAATTCTAAATCATTCTTGTTGTTTCAATCGTGTATCACAGTATTAGTTCATTGTCACGGTCAAGGCCGAAAATGTTGTGATATAATTACAAACGTTCTATACATAATTGTATTTTAGTAGATTGTGTACTTGATAATAGGTATATACCTATCTGTTACCGTCTGTAATGAGTGGTTACGTCTGCAGCGCGCCTTAGAGAATGTTCCCGAGGGACCGCCAACCAAACCACTTACTGCTTTTTGCGTAGTTGGTGAGCGATAAAATGACGCTTCACTATCACTATCACTATCACTACATAGTATAAAACAAAGTCGCTTTCCGCTGTCTGTCCCTATGTATGCTAAAATCTTTAAAACTACGCAACGGATTTTGATGCGGTTTTTTTTAATAGATAGAGTGATTCAAGAGGAAGGTTTATATGTATAATACATGCATAATATAGTAGAGAAACACGGATAATCTTAGAGATTTTTGACGTCAGGTCGTAAATCAACACATTTTTTTGCGCTTTCATTGCAAACGCTGGCTGAACCCTACGAGATAGATCAAAATAATGTACTACAGTAGTGTGCACCTTAAAAAGATCTAGAAAAAAGTCCGCGATGGTATATGTCTATCTCTTGAGGGAAACCCACAATAACCATTTTTTATCCTTTATTTATTACTTATTCACGAAAAGACGATTTTAAGCAATACAGCATTAATCCTTATCCAATTAAGTACCTTCAAAAAATTGTGCATGTAATATAGATCAATATTGCCCTTTACAGCATGTAATTAAAATGAATATTTTCGAAGATATTACAGATTTAAAATGCAGGGACATAGCGGTTGCGGCGGTACAGGCCAGGGGGCCGCGCGGGGGCCGGGGGGCGCGTGCCTATACCAAAAAATGCTTCTAAGGCTGTGCTTCGGCCTACGGAACTTTATGATTGCGTAGTTATATTTGGTATCAGCGTTCATCATCATCATCATATCAGCCCGGAATCACCCACTGCTGGGTATAGGCCTCCCCTTTTTTCTGCCATTGTTGTCTGTCTTGCGCGGTATCAGCGTTGCACCCGAGCAAAGCCGGGGCGGGCCGCTAGTGTTTTTATAAACCACCACCATATTATGTGTTTATGTGAGTCGTTTAAAATATATTTGTTTACTTGGCCGTAAATCAATTCATGAAACCGAGTAAAAAGACGACATTAAATATTTATGTGATTGTTTCTTTTTTGTTTATAACACGCGCTATGAGTGTGTTTCTTGACCTCCACGGAAAAGGAAGACTTTTTACATGTATTTAATTAATCTCCTTCTGTGCCAGTTTTTGCTTGACACTAAAATAACAGCAGAAAATGCTATGTTAACTCTTTTCACATCATAATTAAGAAGTAAGGTCATTGTTGAAACTAAATACATATCTATTATAAATAATCTATCTATGTATATATCTATACTTTTAATAAATCTGTGAAGAGGTAAATTGTAATCTTATTTCATGTACTGTACATGAAATAAGATTTTCTAAATCACTATCAGGGGGTGATTAGTGATCTAGATGAGGGGTGATGATTGATAAGTTTCGTCATCCACGCGAACGAAATCGCCAGCGCAGCTAGTTCGTAATATGTAGGTACTACGTACTAAAAAACATATTATTATATTTCTTTTTTTTCTTTTTTACTTTGAGGGAGATGATGACATGTGTCTGACTTTGGGGGAGATGACTGGGGGGAGATGATGGTGGGGAGATGATGGGGGAGAAATGATGGGGGAGAGATGACTGGGGGGAGATGATGGTGGGGGGATGATGGGGGAGAAATGATGGGGGAGAGATGATGGGGGAGATGATGGGGGAGATGATGGGGGGAGATGATGGGGGGAGATGATGTAAGTGTCTGACTTTGGGGGAGATGATGGGAGGGTGATGAGGTGAGAAGATGTAAGTGTCTGACGTTGAGGGAGATGATGTAAGTGTCTGACTTTAGGGGAAGTGATGTAAGTGTCTGACTTTGGGGGAGATGACTTGGGGGAGATAATTTGGTGGAGATGATGGGGGGCGATGATGGGAGGGAGATGATGTAAGTGTCTGACTTTGGGGGCGGGTGATGAGGTGAGAAAATGTAAGTGTCTGACTTTGAGGGAGATGATGTAAGTGTCTGACTTTGGGGAAGATGACTGGGGGGGAGATGATTTGATGGAGATGATGTAAGTGTCTGACTTTGGGGGAGGGTGATAAGTGAGAAGATGTAAGTGTCTGACTTTGAGGGAGATGATGTAAGTGTCTGACTTTGGGAGATGACTTGGGGGAGATGATGAAGGGGAGATGATGAGGGGGAGATGATGAGGGGGAGATGATGAGGGGGAGATGATGTAAGAGTCTGACTTTGAGGGAGATGATGTAAGTGTCTGAGTTTGGGGGAGATGACTTGGGGGAGATGATGTAAGTGTCTGAGTTTGGGGGAGATGATGTAAGTTTCTGACTTTAGGGGAGATGATTTGGTGGAGATGATGGAGGGGAGATGATGTAGGTGTCTGACTTTAGGGGAGATGATTTGGTGGAGATGATGGAGGGGAGATGATGTAGGTGTCTGACTTTAGGGGAGATGACTTGGGGGAGATGATGAGGTGGAGATGACATGGGGGAGATGATGTAAGTGTCTGAGTTTGGGGGAGATGATTTGGTGGAGATGATGGGGGGGAGATGATGTAAGTGACTGACTTTGGGGAGATGATGAGGGGGAGATGATGTAAGTGTCTGACTTTGGGAGAGATGATGGGGGGGAGATGATGTAAGTGTCTGACTTTGGGGGAGGGTGATGGGGGGGAGATGATGGGAGGGAGATGATGTAAGTGTCTGACTTTGGGGGAGGGTGATGAGGTGAGAAAATGTAAGTGTCTGACTTTGGGGAAAATCATGTAAGTGTCTGACTTTGGGGAGATGATGTAAGTGTCTGAGTTTGGGGGAGATGATGTAAGTTTCTGACTTTAGGGGAGATGATGACATGTGTCTGCCGTTAGGGTTATGATGGTGGGGAGATGATGTAAGTGTCTGACTTTGGGGAAGATGATGGTGGGAGCTGATGGGGGGGAGATGATGATGATGATGATGTAAGTATATTTGTCTTTCTTTTTCCAGGTAATCTTCATGCTCTTCCTCTTGGGGAAAGCGTAGGGGTATGCCAGATCCTTAAACCACCTAAACCACAGGAGTGCTTCATTCTCTCCTTATGCTGGAGGCGAGAAAGCAATGCAAACTATCGCGAAATATTTACCTTTGTCATTTCATCTATAATTGATATATAAGGGAGTTCAGTCCTAACATTTATTTTGCTAAATGAGCGTTCGAATTCGCGACTCGTTGGCGTGGAAGACGAAACTTATCAATTTCCCAACATTTCCCTTCACTACTCTGCTCTCATTGATAGTAGCGTGATGAAAAATATACTACAACCAGCCCAGGAGTATGAAGAATAATTTTACTAAGTTTCGTTAAAATCCGTCGAGTAGTTTTTGTTTCTATAAGGAACATACAGACAGACATCAATTTTAATTTTATTTTTACTTGCTTAGATAGATTATTTATAACACGTATTTACCCGTGGCTGAAACCGTATGTTTAAAATATAAAATCATTTGTATTTCAGCGGGCTTTTGTTTCTCCTCACGAAAAGAAAATGTTTCTGCGTTCTCACCTTTTATATCGAAGTTTTACTCCACGGAGTACTTTTTACATAGTGTTTTCCTCGGTGGCTTAGCAGACGCATAATACCTATTTATTTCTCCTAGATGTCTGCCTTCGTCAAGTTGCTGCCATTACATATAGACATATCATGCAGTGTGAGATGTTCGAATCTAATGTGGCATTATGTATTAGTAAAGGTCATCGACATTACGACGAACCCTTGACAACCGAAATCAACCAGACGATGATTGTACGAAACTAATCTGTAGTCCAAATACTATCATTTGTGATATGATGAAAGGTTGATTTCATTACTGTAGCTTCTCCTTGTATAACATAATAATGATGCTATATTATAGTACACTTTATATTATGATTGGTTAAACGTTTGTATGTAAGCAGCATTTTAGTTACAAGCTCCTGGATTGGATAATGAATGGAAGGATGTCAGTGTGCTAAGAATAATCGCGGGCGAGTCCAAATTGCCGAGTTCCTGTCTGACCCGCGCTATTCCCGGCGACCCCACGTACCGCGGTATTTACAAACAACACTCGTGGACTTTGTATAGCTCGTCATATCATCTGCGTAGGTGATACTAGTCATTAATTTGACAAAGCCATACAACGTTCAGTTTATACTAGCCTTTAGATAAGCTGTAGAAACACTAGAAAGTATTTTTGCAAGTTACTGTATTTATTATATTTTACGTAAGATCTAGTTTTAGTATAGTTAGTGTTTGTTCTTGTGTTAGATTTAGGTATATTTCCCTCTTTCAAAATTACCTATGTCATGTGGATGTGTTGTGAACGAGGTTGTTAGCGTAGTGCTTAAGTGCATACGTTTACAACTTTATGCCCAATATTCATAAAGTTCGTAGCCCTACAGAAAAACACAAACATTTTAACACCACGAATTTGTAAAGACCAGCGGTCAAGAGCATTTGAATGTACAGGGCAGTGGCATAGCGACTGTAATAATAACAACTGAGATAGTTAGTAGTCTGTAATGTTATCTCAGCATCTGTAGCTAACATCAGCAGGAAATAGGTCAGCTGCAGCAGTAACTAGGCTAGCCGTCGCCGCTGGCCGCGCTGCTCGCTGACAGCCGATCAATAACACAGGACCATTGACTAGCCCACTTGCACCTGTGCTCACTGCTTCATGATCTGTTTATATAAAATAAAATAAAATAAATAAATGCGGACAACATCACATACATTGTTCTGAACCCAAAGTAAGTAGCTAAAGCACTTGTGTTATGGAATTCAGATACAACGAAGGTACCACAAACACCCAGACACAGGACAATGTAGAAATTAGGTTTTCTAAATTTGACCCGTCCGGGGATCGAACCCTATATATCAAATATAATATATGCTGTTTTGTTTAATATTGTTTTGTCACTTTTTTTCGATGTCGTCATATCTTGAATTGTCAGAGAATCTCAAAGTCGGAATTAGTTGGTGAAAAATATATTTTGTTTATTTATGTGTTTACAAACGAAAATGTTTCGTTTGTGACTTGCAATATTTTCTGAATTTAGCCTTATATAATAATATTAATATAATAATCCTGGACAATTCACACACGGTAATCTGATCCCAAGTTAAGCTCTAAGAGAGCTTGTGTTATGGTAACCAGACAACTTTTAAACATACTAATATATTTCTAAATACACACATATTATAGATAAATTACACCCGGACACTCATCACACAAACATTTGCCCCGGGTGGGAATCCAACCCACGACCTCTGGTATAGCAGTCACTCACCACTAGACCAACAGGCCCATCGAATCCTCAGTTAAAGCTGTAAGGTATCGCATATAAAAATGTTTATCACCTTAGTTATGAATTGATTGGAAGTGTAAAAGCTGAAATTACATAACAAAGTGACTTCATAAAATAAAACTCCGTCGCACCACTGACTTCCTGACCAATTGATCTCATCAACTAGGTTTATGCTTAACCTATTATTTGAAGTTGATCGTTCACATCCGTTATCATAACATCTTCATACATTATCTCAGATGATTAATCGCCGTGATTCTAACCACGTGTGGTACCGTCGCCCGTGCGTGCACATTTTGCGCAGTTGCGCAGAAATGAGTGGTCGCTGAACAAATTACAGTCATTTTGTGGCCACTCTGGCTTTTCCGGTACTTGAGTTGATTTGTCAAGGACTTGAAAATAGTTCGAACACATAATACCTATATGTAGGTACTTATGCATGCAAATCATAGAGCTTCAGTTTTCCACCTACAAATATCATAAAATAATATTACATCTATTCGTAAGAAATAATAGTCGAAATAGATATCTCCCAAACAAGAAGAACTTAAGACAGGGTTTCAACAGGTTATGCAAACTTAATTTTTAAAAGGATTATTTTTTTATTATTCATAGACGGCACACATTTTCAACACAGAAGGGTCTTGCATCAGAACTTTCTAGAACATTCCATCGCAAGAGAAAGAAGTAATTTATTTCAATTGAATGCGGAGCTCTCGAGTGGACCTTCACTGTCCGGCCCACCAGTCTGCGACATTGTGTTATTTATAGAGGCGTCCATAATGCATGAGATACATACATGGAGTAGATGAGTCATAGCAAACAATATGTAACGCTCATCTCCACATTATCTGCAGGTCACAGATTCTATTGTCTTTTCAAAAGGTTACAACTGTTTGTCTATTTTTAGCGCTACATCTTAATCATAACAAGTACGGTAATTAAGCAGCAGCGTCCTACAATCCTAAGGCGGTTTTCTTTCCACACAATCTGAAAAACTTCAACGACTGTGACTTGAACTGTTTTTAATCTCAAGTTTATTGGGATTTATGCTGAAAATAAATATTCAAGTTTGTGAAAACATCGATAGTTGAATAAAGAGGTGTTTTAGTTTTTAATGACTGTTTATATCCTGGTTGATTTCCTGTTGGTATTATGGTTGATCACCAATATTATGGTTTATTGACCGAACAATTGTCAAAAACATCCTCATTCCTGAACAATAACCGTTTTTCTGTCACAAAACCAACAACCGTCGATTTTAATATTTTCAAGTAAATACCTGCGTGAAGTAAATATTTGACGGTGGAATAGTTGATCTTCGTCCAAGCCGTAAACTGTGTGGTCACATGAGGCGTGGCTTGACGGCGGTGTTGCGGGATGCGCCGCTAATTATAGCGGGTTCACAGCGCACGTGCCAGCCCTGACGCTGTACCGAGCGCTCCAGCTGGGAGCGACGCGAGAACTATATGACGAACAGGAGTTTGAGGCGGAAAAGAGTAATTTACAATATTATCCTTATCTATCAACGAAAGCCTCGCAAACACTGCTGTTTTCTATAGCTAATCACGGTGGTCACACTGGTCACATCACTCGCCTGGTTCTCCAGTGGCACCCATGCATTAGTTATTTACCTACTTATAAATTTATTAAATTACAATTTTCTTTTTTCTTATGTTTGTATTTTGTTGTTTGTCATTGTTAAACAATTCTCTAAGCATCGTCCAACTCAGAATCTAAATAACAAGAGTAGGACTAAGTAAGACAAATAATGAGTAGGGAATGGCTCTGTGTCTAATCAACAACCAGCTAACCAATCCAAGAAGTTTATAATATGTAGCACTGCGCGACGCGCATATTTAAAAAGTTTATTTTGCCGTTTTTTTTTGTGCTCCGAAATTACGAGGAAAATTATAGTTTAAGCTATGCAACAGAAATAGATACTATTTTATATTGCAATGGTTATGATGTCGACATATCCGCATGAGCCAACAACTATTACAGGTTAGTTATAAATAATAGTCGATTATTTATAAATGCACTAATAGCGGCAGTGACGAGGAAAACGATCGTTGTTAGCGCTTGTTAAGTCGCTTATTATATGCAAACACTACATTATGTCATAATTGCCCTCATCGACTGTTAGCGTTATTAATAGTGCAGTTTAGTATCACTCCTGAATACTTACAAGGTATTTGATACATAAGTTTGTTGCCTTACAATCTTCATAAATATCTCTACCTTGAGCTGGTGGTAGGTGTAGGCGAGAACTTCTATTTAAGTTTCTGTACTGTCATCATCATCATCATCATCATCAGCCGGAAGACGTCCACTGCTGAACAAAGGCTTCCCCCCTAGAACGCCTTGTTCTGTACTGTAAAATTATGTAAAATGGTTTTGACGTCTGTAGAAGTAAGAGGTACTGAATAAATCTAAAGCTTCGCTCCAGCAGTACAGTAGTGTTTTTATACCACCTTATTGAATGTCAAGGCGCTCAGGTGGGCTGCGGCGGCGCCACGTGACGACACGCGTGACGTCACGCGACGAGCGCGTGCGCAGCGCTCACCTTCACCCTGTTACCGTAGTACAGTGCACGGAGCGAATGAGGTCGCCATTACATTCTAAAATAGGCCGATACTAAAATATCTTTGGTGGGCGAGTGTTATGTCATTGTTCCTGCTTCCATTTGTCGGTAGGTTTTTTAACGTGGAAAGTAGCGACAGATGAATATAGTTAGTCAGTTCATTTAAGGTTGTGTTTATGTTGTGTATTTAATCAGAATTACATACACATTGACAGTAAACTACTTACTATCCAAATAAAACAGTATAAGGAAGAGGAAACAGACATATCGCGCTCGGTTTAGTGTGGAGTATAAATTGGACATAAAGGGACTTATTTTTAATTAACAAAGTACTTATTTTATATACAACACGCTGTGATCGCGTTTCTCCCGCACCTCTTCAGTTTTTTGGGCCCACCCGTTCTCAAGTAATAAATAGCGTAACTACTCTAACTTAGTTGCATATTATGTAAAATATATAAAATGTAACAGACTTATTATTTATCAATAATTTAAAACTTGCATAGGAACAAGATATACCCACTATTGTATGCTGTTTTCATACATACATCAATAAATCATGAGATTTATGCAAAAATAAATCGTTTACGTTTGCAATAAATATGTTTTTCTCGAAGAATTTGATTTGTATTATAAGCAGCTGCATTTCTGATCGCTGACTCCCGTGACCTTGAGAAGATCGTAAAATGCTCGAAATAAAATTCTGATATAACTCATATTGATGGATTGATGACTCCCCGGTAATGGCTCAGCCGTAATGGATACCATTTGGTGTTAACATGATTAAAGTAGATATCTAAAAATAGGTAAATTCTTATTCGCTTTATTTTCATGTAACCTCTCAAACACCACTATGTTTGAAATTAAAGTTTGAAGACGTATATCTTTGCAAAAAGCACACGGTATGATGTGTGTACTTGTGTAGTGGTAAATTACAACCCATCTGGTTCTCAGAAAAGGAAATAGAGAACTGGCCGTTGGTTTCAGCCGGTAGTGGTCGGTATTCGTCTACATTCCCCTTCCATTCTGCAAATTAATGGGTCATAAGAACATAATCTTTCAAAAATTCAAATATTCCAGTAAATAGGTATCGCCGATTATTTTCATACCTTCGAACAATTACATATAGTATATCACTCTTATTGCTAATCAAGGGTATTAAACAAAAGAAGGTGACTCTGATCTAAGCACGCAGGGCGCCTCGTGCAGCGTCACGGTCTGCGCTCCGCAACGCATCTGACAAGCGAAAAATTGTTAATTGTTGTGCACTTACACTGACGTTGAAAATAGCATGCCATTATCATGCACAGGTAGCTAAATCGTGGACCTAACACGTGCTGTTTTACAAACGTTTTAGTTTTGTGTTTTTATATTTGCCTCGTATTTTTATAAATATAAACAGCTGATGTCGCTAACTAGATAGAAATCTATCTTCAATTTTTTAAACTTAATTCAAAGAACTAATCAAAACATTTAATCAAATGGCGAGACTTGGAGGACGTTCACCTGATAGTGTCTAAGCGTCACGCCGCCATAACAATACTTCTTCACAACTAAGATTTGCAAAGTCCTTTAAATCGAATTATAGTTTGAAAACCCAGACGATAAAGCGTATTCAAATGTAGATACGAACGTGGATCGTCAGAATGAAATATAATGGCTCCATATACCGTCAAATTATTGAATAATACGAGCTAATTTCACGAGTCCCAGAGTCCCAATAATAGCGGTATTAACAAAAAATACTTTATATTCAAAACACGAAGCGACGTAATATCGTCGAGGCAAAAATATTGGGTGGAAATAAGTGAAAAACGTCGTTACGCCTACACATGGGTGAAGTTCCCTTGTTATGTATAATTTGTAAGTAATAACAAGCGAACGGGATTAAAAAGTTGTGTTAAAAGGTTATTACGTGTTGGTGCTTTATGTATTTCACCTGGATTCCTTAAAGCGGTGGGCAGTGCTCCCACTCTGATTACATCACTCTTAAATAAAAAGCTGACTTATTTCGAAATACTTTCTGCAAGTTACTTATTTATTAGCATTTAACATACCATACAGATATTTATTACTTTTTAACTGCCTCGTTGGTCTAGTGTCTTGGGTTCGATTCCCAAGTCGACCAAGATGTTATTGGGTTTTTTTTATAAAATTCTCAGTATTTGTACCCGGTTAGTGGCAATAGGCTCGCCCCCTAGTACATGAGACCTAAACATATCGGCGAACTGTGGGTGTTTTGGTACACCGCCTAACCCTTCGGGGATACAGGCGATATGATATGTTATGTGCAGATATTTATCAAGATTTTATATTTTCCTAATACCATAAAAATTATGCATGCACGTTTCAAAAGAGTCTAAAGCAAGTTCGAAATGTACAATAGTAACAATGACACCGCCTCATAAAACCCTAACTTATTTGATGCGAGTGGACAGTGGGTACGAACGGCCATTGTTTCCGTGCCTACCCCTGTGCGCTGACCTCTGGGGGTAGCGACATGTCCCGGCCAACGACCCCGGCCATTACTGCGGCTCATCTCAAAACATCACATTATCTATAAAACATATCTTAAGCAGTACTTCATATTTTATCTTCATCTCTTGAGAGTAAGTACAGAAGTTTTTATCATTGGGCCCTTTTATTGTTCTTCTTGCACGTTATTGGTCTTCTTATATGTTTCTTGTTAGTATTTTTTAATTACAAAATAGTTTTCTTAATTCCTTTATACTCTTTTTCGACTCGCTTTTAAAAATACCTTTTATGCTTTTTCCTCATTCTCAATACGGCCAGCGGATCAATCTATATATTATGAAAATATTCATATTTAGGTACGGCTAGTAAATTTTCAGACCAACCAGAAAAGAGAAGTGTTGTAATAAAAAAAAAACAATCAAGAAAAACAAACCTTATCCCTTCTTCAACGTGGAGTGTGCGTGATAATGTTCTATAACGAATCTATAAGAGTAAGGTGCGTTTTTGAGGCCAAGGGTAAGACCTCTACGTGGTGGAACTTACAACTGTTAAGGCATACTACAGGAGCTAGGGCACAAAGGTGGTAATGACCTAGTTGTGTAGAAAAAAAACAATACGTAAGCATAATATTTGACATATGAAAAACGTAAAGGTAGGTGTTTTGTACAAAAAAATCAGAACAGTAAAAAATAGTATAGTTTTATTTTCATTGTCAGATCGATCGTGTTTTGTGGTGATGAGCTCCCTTTCTACATTTCCCTTCCAATGTTAAGGTACATGAGCATGTTGACCTACTTATTTGTTTGTTCTTGAAGTTTTGTTTTTGTTGTTGAGTATTTAAACAGTTTGGATTAGATTTATGACTTAGTGTTTATCTGATAAAACTTAATTGAAGTTAATTTGGTCAGATCCTTAAGAGAGATCTAGACGATTTATGTATAAAGCAAAATGTTACTTTTTATTCGTTTTAATTTCACTTAATAACTATATTCTATGATACAATGTTTGTGCTTCCTGAGCAAGACAATAATGTAACGCAAGTAGTAATTAACTGTGTCATGTTTAGAGAAGCATGTCCCGAGTAAATGATACAGCGATGCGACGATACAGTTACAGCTTTGGGACCTACTCAGATAACACTAATGGGTTTTAAGCATAACATAACATAACATATCATCACGCCTGTATTCCCGAAAGGGTAGGCAGAGGTGTACCTATGTTCACCCACAGTTCGCCGATATCTTTAGGTCCCATGTAATAGGGGGAGAGCCTATTGCCACTAACCGGGCACAAATCCAAACTCCGACCTGCTACTGAGAATTTCATAGTAAACCCAATAACACCTTGGTCGACTCGGGAATCGAACCCAAGACCTCTGGCGTAGGAGTCGCGCTTGGCCTAGTGGTGCTCCAATGGCCAACGAGGCAGTTAGGGTGGGTTTTAAGCTCTGAAGCATTACCTACAGCATTTTATTTCCGAATTGGAATGTAAAAACAATTGAAGTGAATAAGTGAATGGTTCGCAGTGGATGAGTGCTTGACCCTCTAGGCTTTTGGCTACCCTTAAGAGTTGGATAAATATTTGTATTGAATAGTTTCTGTGAATTATTGAACGTGGGGTGCGTTCTACTTACATTTGTGTAAAGGTTGGTGAATTGTTAAGTGATATATTTGTGTTTTTTTTTCTACAGATAAAGGAAAACTGTTTTCGAGTCTCTTGTAGAAGATTGCTTATGGTATTCACATTGCATTAGTTCTAAGGTTTATTAGTACATTATTTATTATGAACTGCAGTATTCTGGACGCACATTAATAGTCTTAACAGAATATAACAGTGAATAAAAAACTGTACATAAACATAATTTAATCTTCAAAATCTTATAAATGCACAAAAATAAGATCAATTCAAATATAATTAATGCTAACAGATTTTGGCAGGCAAAACTTAATGGATAAACAATGGTTTACCATGAACCGATTACGATAGGATTTGGCAACACCCGCCGGCGTCGCTCATGGCATGGCCACAGCTGGACAATTTACACGGCCCACAAGAAACGGCCCGAGTGCTCGCGGCGGAACAACTTACATTCGATAACATTGTGGCAGATGGCTTCCGACAAATCATTGGAATATCTTATATTTGGGCTTTTCTACTATTTATATTATATATCTTATATTGGATTGTTTGTGACGATTGTATTGAGATTGATATGTATTGATTAAAGACACACCTAAGTAAATAAGACACCCCGGATTTTAATAGGTAAATTCAAAACGCTGAATAAATCTTCATAATCCCTTTTTCGTCGTGCTTTAAAAAGGCATTTTAGTAGCTACTTGTACTTTGAAGAACAAACACTAGATCTAGCTTATAGCAACGACCGAGAGGTCCCAAACCTCTGTTATAGAAACAACATTGTAACATGCACTGGCAGTGTATCAAAAACAATGAGATACAACATCGCCAGAGCGTATCATTTTGTTTTGTTCTTCTATCTATAATAGTGTAAACCATAGTTATCTTACTAATGTTTATATTACAGTATAATAATAATAATAAATCTTTATTGACATAAAAAGATTACATGATTTTGTTTGTAACCCTGACTCCTGCGCTAGTATTTAAACTGTATCACAGGAGCCAGTGTCTTCTCCTTATATTACACAAATAACATGTCAACAAACCAATATGTTACACAAGTTTATATTATGCTACATGACTCCTAAATGTAATAATAATCTTGTTTCTATTCGCCTAAGCCTATTTATAAAAAGTAAAAAAAAAATGTCTTATGTAGCTTTTCATTTAGATAGTTTGAGACCAGGGACTGGATACAGCTATTCAGAATTGCATGAATTGACCGAACTAATATATAAAACCGAAATAATTTTTTATTCTACTAACTGTCATTACGATCATTAATTGGTCATTACGATCATTTTCTTCGAGAGTTCAATGAGATTTTATTGTAGGCTTAACTGATTACGAAAACTAGGCACAAAGAAAAGTGCACTGACTGACCACTGAAATGCATTTAAAATAGCCGAGATGTGTCTGGGACACGTACTAAAAGTTATTTTAAAGATTTTATATTATAAAAGTATGATTCTGTTGCATTTACGTAAAATAAAATAGACGAGTTTAAAAATATCGTGTACCTATCGGAATGTTCAGGAATGTGCGAATGCTTTCTCATATATTATCCTATATCTTCCTACACATAACATTTAGAAGATATTGTGTAACATAAATTTAAGCCCGTCTTAAATAAAGCTGAGTTTTAAGAATTCAGGTTTTCACAGTTTTGAGTTACTTTGAATAAATGCAGATTATAAAAATGATTTCCACCTTTTTTACCGCCTCTTAAAAATGGAGAAGTTCTTATTCGTTGACATTATTTTAACAGTAACACTACTTTGTAATACTTATACCTCGAACTGCTAAATCGACAATGGGAATAAAACATTTTACATCATTGGGTAGTCCATGCAAATTGTACCTATAAGTCTAGAATCAGTAGCGGGAAGCGAAATTATCTAAAAAGAACAATGTCGTTCAAGGTGACTGTTTATAACCTTTTTTGTAAAGAAAATTGTTTTAGCGAGGGATTCGTTTAAATATCTCATCCTGTCCCACTTTTGTTTCGTAGTATTTCGTGAAGGAATTCCTGTTTAAGAATATTTAAATGGATATTTTAAAACGACTATGTTGTTTGCATCTTTTCTTCTATTTATTGAGAGCAATAAATTATAGATTTTTCTCATCATACTGGCTGGACTTTTTTCTGTATCAAGAGGCGGACATAACGGCCACGTGCACCGAGCGTGGCTCGGTTTTAAAATAGATCCTAAATAATAGAGTGGCTCTGCCTGCAGACAACTGATACATTTTTAAGGCTGAGAGTAATTAACTTAATGCTAGGTTTTACGATTAAGTATTTTTAATTCCGGTTACTATTTTATCTATATATGCGAACTTTTTATTTCGGGGCAATATTTGTAAAAAATAATGCGATATTTTTTCTCTATTCGTGTTGTTTCAGCGATTTATTTATAACGTGTGCGCGCAATACCTTCTTACAGTCATCTAATCCACTTTTTATGTATTTTCGCCATGACAGACAATGTATATTGTAATGCATCGAAATTTTCGAAACTGGGTGACTGGATAGAAAGAAACCTACACAAATAAGAATGGTCGTAAGTTTTGTACGTAGGAAGGTAACGTTGTATACCTAGGGAGGCATATTGTGAAGGTTCATTCACAACACGATTTATCTAGTGTGTTCTTTTGCATGAACCACACGTGCGCGCGTATACCGATTTATGTCTTTTTAAAGCGCCCACGTCATTTTCACTTATGCACAGTTGGGTAAAGGATTTCAAATAGAAAAAAGAGTAGCTTTTTTGTTTTACTGAAAGGACTAGAGTTTAAGAAATAAAATACGAAAAGATAAAAGACTTTATGTTGTGTTATAAAGTGAGATGTCAGTTGATAATTATAAAATTTAATTTGTATCATGCATATTTTAGATAAATATTTGTTTGTCTATGTGCACTGGGCATGTTGTTATAAACATTTTTACATTATTACATTAATAACACTGTGTATAAGATTCGACGACAAATACAGTTAATACTAATGATCGAATGAAAGCGTCTATACTTATCTACTAGTACACATACAGATCTGCAAGGTATACTTCGGTATCAGGTTCAAAGACGATTATTTTTGTACGTGACTTCATTGAGCGCTGCCGTTTCTTTTAATACCGACTAGACAAACTGACACCTTCACAATGAAAAATAAATGGAAGTGAGATCAGCGGCAAATTATTTCTTTACTATTATCACAGGTATATGAGAGGAAACGTTTACTATTACTATACTATTTCTCAGTAACGAAAATATACGGATGTCTTATAAAAATAAAAAATCGTAGAAAGAATTCCGAAACAGCTGATCAACGCAAGATTTCGTTTGTGGATCATTACCGCTTTAATCTAGAAAAAATCCAGCATTAGGCAATTAGATTGCCTAATTATCTGAATATACTGATCCCTTAAAACGTTACCGTTAATATGAATCTCAAACTCCAATCAATATCCAATTTAATAATTGCTCGCTCTCATAAAAGTCAATTAGGTATTCCTTACAGAGCAATTTAAAAGATTTGTTTCTCCATTTATCGATTTTCCATGTCCTTAGAAAATTTAGAAAAAGGAATCAGACTAATTGACCTACATAGAGGCCTATAAATTTAGTTAGCTGAAGATTAGGCGCGACATTGACCCAGCCGTTCACGAACACGATTACTCGCATATAAAATACAATTATTACGTTGTCGTAAATTAATATAATATCAGTCGATGTTACCCTTGTTCTGCTCATTAAACGTAGATTTTAGTAGGATATGCTTAGGTTTAGGTTTTAGTGGGGGACAAGTGGTCAACTATCAGGATGATACAATTATATGTACACTATATAATTGAGCATAGCATTTATAAAGTGAAGGAGAATACGAGGAGTTTTTTGCCAAGCGGTTGAGAAACATATTCTAATGAGAACATGAATTGAAGTAAAATACACTTTTACAGAGAATATCTTGAACATTCATTTTATAAATTGTAGCGTGATTGTGGGCTAGCTCGTATAATTTTATTTTCAGAAATTGTTCAAGTTTAAATATATGTAATAGCTTAAGTTCATCTTTTTTTTTTTACTTAAAATATGTATGTTATGTTTAACATTGTTTTCTATGTATTGGTTAGTTATGTAACTGCCTCATTGGCCTAGTGGTGCTAAGCGCGACTGCTACGCTGGAAGTCTTGGGTTCGATTCCCGATTCGACCAAGGTGTTATTGGGTTTTTGATGAAATTCTCAGTAGCAGGTCGGAGTTTGGATTTGTGCCCGGTTAGTTAGTGGCAATAGGCTCGCCCCCTATTACATGGGACCTAAACATATCGGCGAACTGTGGGTCTACATTAGTACACCTTTGCCTACTCCTTCGGGGATACAGGCGTGATGATATGTTATGTTATGGTTAGGTATGTGCGCTATTATAGGGTAAATTATAACAGGTTTCAAACCTATGTCTTGCTCTGCAATTTACATAGCCTCACTCTCATCTGCGATGGAGGCTTCGATAGCGGGATCAGCTGTTGAAGCCTCGCAAATTGCAGGCTCTACGGATTTATTGCTTGAAGTTGTGAGCCCCATTATATAAGAGGCTTATAAATCATTTCAATGAAACAAATAACTTTGTTTTCCACATTTATTGTAGCACAAAGGCAAATTAAACCACATTTCAAATTGTATTTATATGTTAAACACGTTTTCTCGACAACCACTTACTGCAGATGGCTTGTTTCTTAATAAAATAAAGTAAAATAACATAGGTTATTTGTTTGTTGCCCAAGCAATGCACGTGTGACATTCCAATTATTATTTTGGCCAAAATACAAACAGTTCATGCATCGATAAAAAATTAAACTCAAGAAATAGTCGAATAGGTCTATACCGTAAATAGAGACTTATTTATATAGAACCTACTATGCGCCCCTTTTGTGAATAAAATAAATAACAAATGAAGTCGAATTTAAATTGAAACAAAAGAATGATAATAAAATTTCAAACACATTATAATTTCAAACGTAACGTCTTGGGTTCGTTTTATTTGCAACTAAAGTACATAGTAACAGCTTTTATTTATTAGTACTAAAACACATAAAATCTTTCATGTATTTGAGTATGTCAGAATGCTCGTACGGTTCTCGTACTTAGTAATAAATGGAGATTTTCTTGGGTTTATTTCATTGTTTTATGTTAGTTTGCATTTCAAATCTAATCATGTTTTCTTATGTTTCAGCTCGTAGGTGGAATTATTCTCATCTCCAGTAGACTGTGTAATGTGCGGAGGATGGGCGTTAATTTTCAGTGTAATGTGCCTTTAAATGCCGACACTAGAATATTATAATACACCATTTATTTTGTGAATATGTAATAATAATTTAAGCAACAAATTAATTTTGTTAAGCTATCCTATAAAACATACAATCTAAATATAATTTGCTAAGTACCTAACTAGATCTTAAAAGTTGAAACAATACATATTTTTTGAATTCGATGCAAAATATCTATCAGTTTCAAACTACGCACGTATTCATCTTGTTCTTAATTTGACATCTAGTGTTGAATTACGATATATAACGGGCCTGTTGGTCTAGCGGTTAGTGACCCTGACTGATACCGGAGGTCGTGGGTTCGATCCCCACTCAGGACAAATGTTTGTGTGATGAGCACGATCATTTGTTCTGGTCTGGTTGTAATTTATCTATTAAATTGTATATATTTAGAAATATATAAGTATGTATAATTTGTCTGGTTACCACAACACAAGCCCTGCTTGCTTAGGATCAGATAACTGTGTGTGAGATGTCCCGGAATATTATTATTATACTAGTTTCAATGTATGTATTTACAAACAGATGAGCCTGACCTCACATAACAGGTTGTTCGCCTGAACACACGTTAAGTGCAGCTGCCAAGTTCTAAGAGAAGCTCAGTTAAGCCCGAATTGTGTTCACTCACTTATCCAACAAGACGCACTACGACAGGTTAAGCACTCTCGTGTTGTAGCACTGTCTTATATCTTATTCTGTTTAGTATTACATTGTATAGTGTAGTGACTAGCTTGGACTGTTTACGATTGACAGTTCCGTCCTTGCAGGAAACGAAATTATTTTAATCATTCTTTGTTAGTAATTTGTTTTGGTATCTTTATTGAAAGTGTGCCCCAATTTAAGTAAAGGCCTCAGTGACATACCCGGCAGTGTAGAAAGGGGAAGCTGTGGCCTCTGAAGAACAAGCAGTAATTATTTAGGTACAGCACAGAAACCTTGTGGATATAAACAGCTGTTATTGAAATACTAATTACAGACGTAGCATTGACCCAATTACATCGAATACTGTAATTATAAAGTCTCATTAATTATTCACATAAATCCGCTTATGTTCGAACGCTTGGGCCACGCACGAAAGCTGCCCGCGCTAGTAAGTTCAGTCAGTCGTAGGCCCGCGCTCCGCCCGCCCGTGCTACGCTGCTACGAGGCTACGCCGTAGAGTGCGTGTTTACAGTTCGTGAGGCGAGTTTATAAGTTTTCTTCGGAAAGCGGTAAGCTTTGTTTGTTTCTTAGCATGCACGTGGAAAGTACATTTATTTATAAATATTACTTATGTTTTGGTTTTAGTTGACGTTTTTTTTAACTTAGGTAATAATGTTTATGCTCAAAATAGCATCCTTTTTTTAATAGCTGTTAAATGGTTTTTAAATAAAATCTATATTTATTTTTCCTTAAAACTAATAATGGTTTTCTATAATAACGTCTGTCAAACTGCTTATCATTTATAAAATATCTTTGTTAATTTCCCTAGAGAGTCGGTCCTTTTCTTGGTTTTAAAAGATGAGCTATATAGTTTAAGCACTATTTTACAATTCGTATACTTTAGGGCCAATAATTATTTTTTCGGTTCTTAAATTTTTTTTAGTGACTTTTTCTTAAAAAAAAATTGAGCTACCAATGCAATGCTTGCAAAATGTACAGGCATGATAATAAAATTACGTTTACTTTCTATCTATACCTGGGCACCTGTAAATCTCACAGCGGTAGGCTGTATAAGATAAGTGTTTTTTTTTTGTTTATTTATTTTTATAATTAATGTTTAGTTTCTTGTATCAGAAAAGAAAAGTAAATATAAAGAACTTGATTTATTAACCGTTATTTTGATATATCTTCTAAGTTTTATAACACACATAAAGTTATTATATTCTGAACTTTGAAAACGTTACGTTTGCACTACTCTGGGTTTGAACCTGGAATCATGAGCTTAACCAACTAGTTTTTAACTTCTTCTTCTTTTCGTGTCGATGGTAGATCTAATTAGAGTATATTGGCCCAGTAAGTTGCGACATTAATAGCAGCATCGTGTTTTTAATTATCGAACCAGTAAAAATTATCAAATTCAAGATGTCTTGTGTTCTGTGCTAAATAAATATTTTTCTATTCAATTCAATTCTATATCGCTCTACAAGGGATATGATCTAGATCGATCACTTACAAACCTAAACGTCTAGCATTTACCAGATTGTAGGTAATGTGTTGACAATGCGAACGTCTTTTGTTTATGCTCGATCCATCTCTGTCCCGCAACATGGCGGTGATAAGGGCAGGACTCCACCAAAGCGGAGACGAAGAAGTTTTTTAACCAATATGAATTCGTTATTAAAACTTCGCTATGGAGTCGGGCCTGAACAATGAACTCCTATTGGTTATTTAAAAACCTTTTCCGTTCCATCTCGATTTCTGAGGTATACGCGAATGACAGATATTGAAATAAAACTACTTTTACGGGTTTTATATCAGTTTGTATTTGTATTTTAGGTCCGACCTTTCGACACCTTTGCAGGTATCATGGTCACGGGCAGTGAGACTGACAAATACAAACCGCGACATAATCCGTAAAAGTAGTTTTATTTTAATAATAAAAAAAAACAATTGTTTTCCGCTCCACTCGTCTCCCTTACAGTGTAGTCCGGGCCTTACCTGGCGCGGGTAATAAACCCATTCCCTGTCGCACGAGCACACGGGCTCTCGCCTGCACTCGGATGAATTGTGTGTAAACATGAATACTGTTTGTGAATATTACCACTAATGTATTAGCTGACAACTGCAGTTAGCCGCGTGAATATGAAATGGATTAGCTATTTTTGTTTCAAAATTGAAATGAAGGTATACTCCGGAGTTTTAAATAAAGGTGTGCAATGACTTAATGTAATTGTTTAAAGTGCACTTTTATGACTGTTTTTGAGTAAGTTTCGTTTGTCATAATAATTTTCAAGTCGGACAGAACATTACGATAATCTAGGTCTGCTGGAAGAAATTTCATTTAAAATAAGCAGTACCAAAGATAGGAAGGTACAAAACCTTCTTGTCTTTATCTTTTAATTATTGTTTGACCATTTTGTGTTCATAAATAAATAAATAATATGGGACTGAATTTTTGTATGTACCAAATTTCTGGATGTAATAGCAACCATATGTAAGGCGAATGTTATGTAAATGAAGTTTGTAGTCATTAGTGTAGCAGTAATTTACATATCTGATTCTCAAGTTACCGTTAGTTTTTTTACGCTGCTCTGACATCTATACAGTTTGCTAAAAAATTGTTTGAAAAAGCCCATTTTTACTATTCACAGCACCTTAATATATATATGTCAAACATACTCGTAACGTAGCTAGTAGTGTAAATATATACTACGGTATTATCTTTATATAGTTTTTACAAAATCAACATTCATTTTAAGTTACAATTATGTATGTTGTTACATATTTGTCTTTCAATTTCTTGCTACTCTTATTAACATAAATAGCGGTAGCTTATAACCTAGACGGAAGGACTCATAAATTTATTTAATTTGCATTCTAATGTAGAAACAAAAAGGCTATATTGCTCGTTGCGGAACATTCGAAATCTCCGAGTACAGCATATTATACCATAGGATACAATCGTCTTCTTTTCTCTACTATACTCTGGTATCACAGTACTGAAAGCTGAGCACTAATAGGCCGTCAAAGGCTAACAATGTCCGCGCCCAGCGACCGGCCATCACGGGCCACTTGATGTCAATCGAACAAGTAATCCCACCAAAAACATTCAATGTAAAAAAAGCCAAGTCTCTCTATGCAATTCTTCCATCGTAAAAAGTTTTGAGATAGCATAGGAGCCAAGCCCTGTTTAATTTTATTTGTAATAATAAATAAATATTTTGTGACTATATCAATAGTTTTGTTTAAACCTAAACCTAACCCCCTAGCTTTGTCCGATGATACAGGGGGGGGGGGGGTGAAATAGCCGCGAAACGCTTCGAGAAAAGTATGGTACGGCCGTGCCCGTTTTCCTCGAGACGGCACTGTTGTGCCCCTACATACATTATTACAATTCATTGGAATGAAGTTCCTTATCGCGCGTTGAGAAAGGGGGCTAGACGGAAGAAATTCTTACGAAAAGTAGTAACGACACTTTTTAATGACGTCATTAGTCAACAGTCTTATGATTAAGACTTTCGATACATATCTTAACTTCTCAGATGGCGGTGTTGACACATGACGAGTTTGCCAAGGGGCGGGTCTTGCGTTCAAATCCTAACGATAAGCAGTTGTCTTTTTGAGTTTCCAACTTATCAAAATACATAAATAATTTCTTAAATTGATTAATATTCTTTTTATTTAATAATTAACTAAATCAAATTAAAGTAACTTCGTTCCATCCGGGTGTCCATTGACACCTCTCAAGTTTTTTTAATAATATAAATCGATTTGTTTTACTTTTTGTACATAAACAAAGAACAAAGTTAACAATGCAGTCAAAATTCATACACCATGTTCTTGTAAAACCGCAAATGTAAATTTGTTTCCTAATATTTACTAAGGTATATAATTTCTTACCGTTTTTATAATTTTCCCTTTACTTGTAGCTAAAAACCTATCTTGGTGCCAAATTTGAAGGTTCTAAGTTTGCTAGAAGTACCTTAGACTTTTGATGATCGGTCAGTCAGTGAGTGACAAAATGGTGTAACTTTGATCGCTCATAACTCTAAAACTATTGGTTCAAATGTCATGTAATTTTGAGGCTAAGCTTGTTTTAATGCTTTCTCTAGGTCATCGAAAACCTAAACCCTTAGCTTTGTCCGTTTTGATGATACAGGGGGGGTGAAATAGCCGCGAAACGCTTCGAGAAAAGTATGGTACGGCGGTGCCCGTTTTTTTTTTTGCTCGAGACTTGGCAGGGGCACTGCCGTGCCCCCAGATAGTGCTCTTTGACGTGATGCACATGCAATATATAGCGGCAAGTACTGACCGGTGCACTATACAAACGTAGCGTTCACTTTATTGGTGCACGAGCCGACGTATAAGACAGTGTGTACCTAGTGATATTGATACTGTACCTAGTGTCTACCTCTGTCTATTAGTGAAGGTTGATAATTTTTTGCATGTTGACTTTTTTTATTTTTCAACTAAAATACATATTATGTGTTTGTTGAGTCGTTGGGTCTCTCTCGCCTTTTGGTACATATTTTTGTATACATTTAAAGCATTTTGGAAAAAAAAAATTACCAGACTCTAAAGTACACTGTACGAATATCAACTGGTAGAATATCCAATATTCATGTGCGAGATATAATTGTGAGTCAGTGGGCGTCAGACTGACCGGATGGCGAGGTCGTTCAGCTTAATGAAGAAACTTTGCCGACCTGCCCCAACATCACTACTACCTACTACTCAGGGCACTCCACAGCCCGACACGTTATTTATGTTTCAGACATATTAACGCACAAGGCTAGGGTTGCTACGCGAGCACCAATGTCAGTGCCTCAATGTCAACGCACTTATTATAAGATGTCACGAGTAACGTCATCCATAAAAGTGGTTGGATTCGCTTTCTAATATCCGCAAAGTATAGTAATCATGTGTTGAATATTCGTGAAAAATAATACTATTATCAGTGTCTCCATATCTTAATAAAAAAAAGGAGGAGTCGATATATTTATCTGCTTATGCAATATTTCAAACTGATTTTATATACATATTTTACCGTGTCAAATTGCAGGTCAAAGCTATGTACACAGAACAGAATCCACTGTCAATAATATTGATGAACACAGGAATATAAAATTAATTTGCTAGTTCACTCAGCCGAAACAAATGAATCAAGCGTGCTGGAAAACTATCGCAGTGATATTGTTTCGTTGCAAATTATTAATACGCTGCTGGAAATAAAACCACATAGCAAACAAATGTGTTTGTTTTGCGGTATTTCGGTGCATGTTTGATGGTCGATAGATTACATATTGTCATTGTTAGTTTGTTTGCTCGTTAGGTAGATATGACTAATGTGCTCTGGACTACCTATATTGATATGACTATTCTTGTTTTACATAGTCCATAACATACGTATGTAATTGTCATAGCGTGCATTATAGTCTCTTGAGTATGTAATAGTAATCACAGATATAATGACACTATTAATATCGATGAATCAAACTAGGTACCTTCTGCTGCCTTGTCGGGATCACTCCTGACAGAGTGGTCGTGGTCATCACGTCAGATGTTGGTGGCAATCTTCAACTGGGTACGTTATAGAACCTATAATTCTTCCAGGGCATCTCTCGATTCTATAAACCTGAGATCCGTGTATTCATCTAAGTAGGTATATTCATGACAATGCAGTCATTGCAATCCCAACATCGAGGCTCAGAAGCATCCCATTTATTCATAGTAGGAAGGATACTGGAGCCGACTTAATGGAACTCTGAACACGAGGGTGATAATTTATGATAAAAAAGTAATAGAAATTTAATTTCATTTGAATATACCTTCACTAACATCATTGGTTCGTGTCCCATCGTATTCCATCGTGTGGCTTCGTGTCGTGACGGCCGATATGGTTCAGTTGTATAGCACATTGTGATGGTATTATGCACTCACATGGCGTTTTGTTCTCCCAAGGCCGGACCACCATTGTCATGTTTGATACGTGTATTGTTTTTATGTACTTAAATAGATATACCAATATCTATCCATCTATATGGGTAGTTATGTGATTTTAACGACCTGTGGTTACTGCGTAGATTTTTCCACGAGTAAAATGGATAATAAGTAGATGTGTTTAGATGAATGTGCGCTTTCGACTCTTTTACATAAAATGAATATGGGTAAACAAAAGCGCTCACTGAAAAACATAAAATATTCATGTCATAAAGTTTACTGGCTGAGGTAGAAAACCTGTGGAAATCTGATTTGTTTATCGAAGTGGTTATATAAAGCAGATTTTAAATATAATACTATACACTATCAAGTTTGCAGTGGCAGATCATTTTACAAAAGAACATTTTTAAATGATGAATTAATAATAAATAATAAATGAAATCTAACCATCTAGGTTTGCACCTCTACATGGTTCCTCCTATGCTTCCTTATGATTGCGTCATATTGTTTACCAACGACATTTCCACCAGACAGCTAACAATACAAATAGCTTACTAATTGTAAATTGCTAACAATCATAGCATACAACTGCAGTAACATCGAGTAACATCGTAATACCCGGGATTGTTGCGGAGCCGCAGTTCGTGCGCCTTCCCGCGCCCACCAAGGTCGGCTCGATATGGATAGATATAGATGTGGGCTATACAGATACGCTCGTTCATTAGTTTGACATATTATGAAAATTCTGACGAAAACACAACTTCAAAATAAGTCTTACATGGTTTTCTTGTGGATCCCACTGTCAGGACTGGACCACACTGGAAACACCAGCTTAAGAATTAAAAAAGAAATATAAAAATTGGTTCTTACAAACAAAAAAATACATTCGAATTGAATACCTCCTCCTTTTTGAAGTCGGTTAAAAATGGGATGTAGCGAACGATATAAGAAATTGGAGCATTAAGAGACCTGGACTTACTAAATACTTAATTTATGCTAGTTTTTTCACTGTATAAAAACAGACCTCTCCTTACTGTCGAACATGTAAAAGTTGCTTTTAATTTTTTCAGTTATTTATATCTAGTCTGTCGTACTTACAAAGTAAGGGAATTTTTGTAGCACGTTAATTGAAAAGTTTAGTCAGCTTCGTATAAGCAAGTTAGCTAGAACATGCAAATTTTGCGACGCGAGGCAGGATTTTATGCAGAATATATAAAGCTACATGAAGTAAAAAATAAAAAGTGAGACATGATAAAGTTCTGCAAAATGCAAGTTTTAGGAATCCTGTATTACGGCACGTAAAAGCTAAAACATTCGAGAAAATGTGTTCGACATAAACAAACGTGTAAAAGGTAGTAGAGTGCCCCAGCGGCTAACTAGCCATGTTTTTCACTGTAGTGTGAATGTACTCCTTTTTAGAAACATTCAAAAGCAGTCCTTTCATACTGCAGTCTTCTCTCTAACCGTACACTACAAGAGTATTTTTGCCTTGAAAATATAAAGCGGCAAATTATTTACTCACACATGCGTAAGTACAACCACAAATGTACCCAATTTGTTTGGTGTTATTACTTTACGAGTACTTTTTATGATGACGATTTGTCTGTTGGTTTCAAAAGCCTTTTTTTTTTTTATTGTGCTGTAAAACCTGTAAGTGCACAAATTGTCACCAAATAATTTTCTTAAAATGCATACTAGCAACATTACATTTAAACTTCGCAAATGAGATAGTAACACTAAATTAGCGAGTCCAATCTCATCGCGTCAGCTGTTTCAAGTGTTGGCGAGTAATGAATGTGGCTAACTTCGGCAATAACTTGCTGAGCGAGTCTCCGGCTTACGATGGCTTTGTAAGAACACGCCGAACTACCACTCACACTTGAGAGGCTCCCACTTCATTATTTGCTACGATTCAGCTAAATTTAAATAAAACTTGTTTAAAACGCTTTGAATTTTATATTTGCTAGCTTCTGGCGGCTTTATAAATTATTCAGAGCCGCCTCTCAGGTGAAGTTAATTAGTGAGCCGTGATTTTACCGGAGTGCGGCGGATTCTGGACGTTTGCCGACCATAATCTGACATAACAGACAAACAGACAGACAGCTGCTACAGTTTACAGAATTATTGTTTGAACGCCCCATGAGATTAGCTCGTTCAGTTTCAATGATGATAATTGTTTCCTTTATTGGCAAACGGGTGATTTCATTGTTACATTTATAGAGCCTCTACTTGCAAATCTTTCTAATTTGGTCACTGACATGGAACGCAGACAGTTTATGTATATCTATTAGGTATTTTTCTAACTCAAATAATGTGTAGAATTGTAATTTGTACATTAACCCGATCCAAGCAGTATTAACAAATCCTAAGAAAACATTTGTCTGACTATTTTGTATATACAAATGTTAGTTCTGAGTGATTTCTGATTCGAGTTAGACAATTTGAATCCATTATTTTCACATCAACTCGTAGTATAACGTACTAATTTAGTTAAAGCAGTCCTAGAGTTTAGTTAAAAGCAGTGCTTCAAAGGATTGAGTAATGTCTTCGCGATTCCTAGAAATTCATGTTTAGCGAACCGAGTCATGCTTAAGGGAGGCGTGTCGTCTGAATATTTTAGCACTAAACTCCGGGGAACTGGGTGAGGCGACGGAATAATGAATTATTTAGCTGCTATTATGTATTGCTGAGAATTTAGCTCTCACTTCTACTGTTAATACTTTATTGTGCGACTTGAGGAGCCCTCGAGAAAATTGTCGGATGCAGGCTAGCGCAGCGGACGGGCGCTTGCCTTTCACTAAATGCTAGTAATTTATTTAATAGCTAATAATTTTATAAATTAAAGTCTAGATTGACATTTAATTAAACTTTTACTTAGACATTTCTCGAAATAAGCGTATCGAATATACAATAGGTAATGGCGGTAGAGTTTTTGCTGTGTAACCTGAAGAGCATTTTTTGTACCACGTTCTTTATAAATTTTAAAAAAAGCGTACCTCATATACAAAAAGTACTAGCGAACAAACGGATAGAAAATCTGAGTAAAACCCAATTTCCTGAAAGAGCAAATTAGCGTTAAATCAAACACCCAACTTAAAGAGACATCAGATTTTTCTAGAAACACGTGTTTTCACTTCCTATAAAACTGTGTTTTTCATTCGTAGGAACTAGGTAGAACAGTTGACTATCGCTTGTGATCGATAGGGACGGTTGACGTAGCAACGCCGGCTCAGACATTTACGTCACGGATAAGTACACAGCATTACTGAATGGAACCAGTCTCTGTACATACATCAAAGATCTAATTAATTCTCTTTGACGGGAGAAATACAAAAACCTGTAACTAACATAATCTGTAGGTACCGCTTTATGTTATTTTCTTGAACTTGACCGTTGAGTAATCAGAATAAAAGTAGTTTGAACGGATTCTATCCCAATTTATTGTTTAAGTTTTCAGTACTTATATAGAGTTCATGGTCACGGGTGTGTTGTCTCAATTCAGAACGATGTTATGCAAGTACAGTAAAATAGTAATATAAATTCACTGAGTTTAAATTATTTTTTATTACTTTTCCTTCAAATCTTGTTAAGCATCGCTCATTCAGTAATACTAGTTCAAATCTCAGCTAACTTTATTTTTTTTTCTTCAAAATTATATTCCATCGGGTTTTAATTACTCTATAGGATAAGCGAAGCGCTAATGATGATAAAATTGTTGAGAAGCAATTTGGTTTATGTAGAATTTATTTAGTAATCTGATTAGTCACACACAGACTTTTATTTTTTATTGAGAGCTACTTTTAATAGAAATATATTCATAATAATATTTCCTTCATATCGGATTTTTTGAAGGCTTGGTCTAGTCTTTCATATAAGGTTTTTCATAAAGTCTTTCATATATTTATTTCAGTTTTATGAATTGATTTGAATAAACGCTACCGATAAGGCGAGGGCAGAATGTAGATTCTTTTTATCAGATTTTTACTTAAATATGTCTTCAGGTTAAATAATATGTGTACACATATTGGAGGAGGAGTACACAATGTATATAGATAAAAAAGACTTCAGGCAAATTTCCTTTAAGAAGTTTTTAATCAATCTTCAAACTTCATTCTTCCCATTTTTATCGACATAAAGAAATATTATTAGTAGGTTTATCGATTTTAATCTGTAATACTAGTCATGATTTATGTCATCACAAAAATCAGTGGAAAACTTTGTATTTTTAGCACATTAATTCACGTATAATGTAATATCGATTTGAATTCCTAAACAAATAAAATAAAGAAAAGCTTCAGTTTCTCTATCAGTCGCTACGTATGTGAAATGTCCATGAATAGCTCCCCTGCACCTCTCAGCAGTGTCTGTGCTCACTATGCTCAGCGGCTACGTCACGCCGCCGCCACGAGAACGTGCTCCAAGCGACTTGACCTTTACCGCAGCTGTAGTCTAGCACGGCTCTAATATTATACAGCTTTGCTTTACATTGCTATATTATGAATTGATTTTTCTTTTTCTCAACGTTTCGATGGAAATGTATTTTGTGCCGTGACTTCTACGAGAACAGGAGAGTGGTTGTGTAGGTGAAGTCATACACTTGAGTAGTTTTTATTTGAATTAGTTTAGTGTGTATGACAGAGGTTTGGGAAGAAGGTTGCAAGTTCCATTCTTTAATTATTGCTTGCATTTTTTTTATCATAACACACATAAAAGACTTTCTACGAATAAGAATAATAGTGAAAAGGACAAAGGAAAGTTTGTAATATAATTTAAAATGGTCTTAACTTGCCTTAGTGGAAAAGTGTTCTGCTAAATGTATTTTGTTATAAACGAAGCAATATATTGAACACGTTTCCTATCAAAGCGGACATAAGAACCGTAACAACTTGGGCACTTCACCCATTTTTTACAGCATTACTAATGAATTGGTAAAAAAATATCTTGCAACTGTTAAGGTGCAGCAGATATACAGACAGTTAATGCAAACTTCATGCTACATTTTCACTCAAAGAGAAATAAATTGAACAATTTCTTTGCTTTAAGTAAGGCTTTCGTATCGGAAGTTTCCAGAAGAATGTAGTTAAATGGGAGGTTTCCTCTGCAAATTGAATGTTGAGTAGTTCCTCATAGTTTGAGCGAGACGCTCGCTGCCCGCATTTGTATGCATTAAGAGAAGTCCGCACACTTCGGTGCACCTCGTTACAAGTCTGCGAGAGATACTGGAAGAATTCACAAGGAAATGTTTCAAGAAAGACGTCGCAAACATCCAGTTTGGAAACTTTGATATTTGTCTCTCGAAAGTGCTTTATAATAAAAAAAGTTTAACTTTAGTTTTAAAGACCAATGCTCATTTAGCAGTATCATTTTATCTTTTAAATTTTTTTTTATATTTTTAATATATTTCAAAACCCTCGCACCGCGGTTTATTTATAACTTAGATTTCAGATGATTACCGTTTCAGACCCTGACACATCTGTTATTTCTTTCGAAACCCCGAAACCGAGACAAAGCCTTAATTTCGTGTGTGGAGCACGTCTTTAAGTAAATAAGCCGGCAATCTCTGAGGATCAGTCCGGCGGCCATTCCTCTTCGTCACGCGCCCTTGACACACTGGCGGGAATCAGGGGCGCTGTTGTTTTTCTTGTGTCTGTGACACCGTGTAACAGGACAAATATCCTAAACACATAAGGGAACCTTCCCTAATGAACTTTTAGTACATACTATGTTTGCCCCGCGGTTTTACCGCCGTATTTTTTTATTTTGTGATGCTTCGGTTTTTTTATAGTCATTCTGATGTACGGGGTGGAGACGAAACCAAAAATCAAAGATTATAAAAACGGTCCTTCTCGAGCTATAAATGTAACTATCCCCACTTTGCTATAATTATGTATTACCTACTTTTATTAAGAAGATTACGCTTTGAATAATTATCTGCCTTAACACTGATTGGGAAGCAAACGTAGTGACGTCACGGATGAACTCCGACGAAAAGTAAATTTAGTCCTGAGTTTTAGGAAAGTACTCGGTAACTTGAGATTGTCTGTAGGTAGGCAATTACCAAAAACAGGAGAAATTAAGTTTGGATGTGAGTTTATTACTGTCTCACTATACTTACAAAATCAGCCACTATTTCTCGATAGATAAGAAACATCGAATATAGTTTATACTTACTAATTTTGGCAAATTTAACGCCATTAATATTAAAATTGACGACTTACCAAAGATTTCAAGGCTTACTAATTTCTTTAAAATATAACGATAACTGTAAGAGCCTATAAATTTTAATTGAAATGGAATTTCGAAACCAAACGATGTGGGAGGACACTTTGAGTTCCTTCGTAAATTGCCTTTGATTTGATTAACGTTTTTATCGCGAAAACTGTCCGTCCAAGTCTTTTTCTGAGTTTACTTTGTGATTTCAAGATTAAAGTAAATTATATAAACATTTTGTATTGGCTTTGATAATTTGCAAATTAGAAAAGTTCGTCTTGAAGGTCTTAAAACGCTCCATTGATTTGGAAATAATATTCTTAATTTATCCGGATGGGTAGATAGCTCTTAACATTATTTATTCGTTACCTGTTAAGTCTTCTGATATTATCTACAACGAGAATATGTATAAAATGTTTTAAACTTAGTTACCTAAACAAGGTTTTGTAGTTGATGGTTGGTAATAAAGTTTCATTATCACGTGCCACAATTTAAGCTACAAAGCATAATAGCTTTGTATCGCAAGTAAAAAGCCTGAAAAATCACATTTAATACTTTGTGCCAATTTGCTCGGCTAGCAGCAATCTCGTCCCCCATTCTCGGCTAAACTTCATAACAAAAGCAATTTTAGTGGCGACGGGGCGTCATTATAGCGCTCACGACACGCCTTATGAAAAACTTCGCGAGTTACGGTTAAATAAACACGCTGTGTAACGATGTCTGAACCTTCTTCAAAACCAACATGTGTATTTTATTAGTTCTCGGCTTAATAGGTTTTGGTTAGTAACATAACATAAAAGATCATCACGCCTGTATCCCCGAAGGGTTAGGCAGAGGTGTGACCAATGTTTACCCACAGTTCGCCGATACGTTGAGGTCCCATGTAATAAGGGGCGAGTCTATTGCCACTAACCGGGCACTTATCCAGACTCCGAATAGGTACTGAGAATTTCATAGAAAAACCCAATATCACCTCGGTCGACTCGGGAATCGAACCCAAGACCTCTTGCGTAGCAGTCGCGCTTAGCACCACTAGGCCAACGAGGCAGTTAGTTAGAAGTTTGGTTAGTAGTATTTTTTATTATAAGAAATTAAAGTGACTGCCGACTATCCGACCATGCTATGACCAAAATTTGATATGTACTCATAATCAGATTACGAAAACTATCTATTGAACTAAGAAAAGCAACTTACGAATCATTCGAGCAACAAACCTCGAAACTTCCTAGTTTATCAAACCCTCCTCACATAACATAGTTACTCGCTAATGATCATAAATGAGTTCAGACTCCAAAGTTCAATCCCTGGAGGTTGTATATTAAAGTGTGGGATCCTCTACAACTTGTTACAGCCGACTCATGTTCGCTCCTCAGGGAGATTACAACCTTTTTGGACTTCGCATCAATTTTTATTAGGGGCAGAGTGTAAACATCTGTAATACATACGTTTGGTGTGAGTGTTATTACCAATCGTTGCCATATGACGGATCCAAACGATAAAAGAAATATTTTTTTCAAACATTTACATCATTCCGCATCTATGACATTTCAGTTCGATGCCCAAAAAGGCAAAATGTTAAAGTTACAATTTCTGTGTCCAATATTAACCGTACCGTACTGTCATTTAATTGGCGGTAGTCAAAGGTAGCAATTTTTACTTCCCTGCAGGAAATACAGGTAAAATAAACTACATCCTGTATTTTGTGAAAGTAGTTGCAAATTAAATGATCAGAGACATTACCGGAAGAATAGTTCCGCCTGTCGATATATTAAAGGAAAGGTCGCGCTTATGTGTTAAGTAGGTTCTTAATGAATTAACACGTGACGTCATCACGTCGGAAGAGCCCTTTTATGAAGTCGCAGAGAAGTTAAGTTTAATAAACAGTAATTGCGTTGGTATCGCGGAGCTTGGCTGATGCGTCGCTATGGAAGGTCAGAGGGTAGCCGCACTTGTACATGAGGTCATTGGTGTGAGGCAACTGACATGTATCTTATACATATACTGTATTGACCTGCCGGTATATGAATACTTAAGAACTTCACGTGTGTTTATTAATTAATTCTCACTTTTGTTTGGTTATTTCCCGTGATATTTTGAATTGAATGTAAGACACAGGAGAAATTCTCAGTAGGAATAAAGGTCGTTAAAAATAAATTATCTTTTTCCGCATCTCGATGCATCTGACCTTTTAAAGGTAAATCTTTAGCCTTAATTAATTTCTGCAAGTTCTTCGATGTTTGTTTTTTTCTTTTCCACTTTCCTGTCGTTTACCCTGTTCGTGAGTTTTATTCAATTAAGGCATGTCAACTTGCTAAAATGTATGTCAGTGGTATTTACTTATTCTACAGCACAAGTATTTGAAGAAGTTAGTAAAAAAACATCACATATTAATATTTAGGTACGGAATTAAGAAAGATTTTTTAATCTTACCTTTTATTCCTTCATTAAAAAATGAAATCGGACAATTCTAGTATAGAATAATTCTATAGATTATCGAGAACTTTCACTGCAAGCCAGCCGACAAAGCTAACAGTGTTTATTTGCGTCAATCACAAAGTGGCACTTACGTGTAAACACTTAGCAGATGTCACAGCCGATTGGCTGCACACACTGTCCCGGGAAAGTCGGGAAATTGACCGGTGGCCGGGGGAAAAGAGGAAGCGATGCGTGCAGGGTTAAGCCGGTCGTTATGTGGACGCGGTCTGATGCACCCCCGGAGAAACGGTGATTGTACGCTTGGCCCAGTGGGCTGCGAGAGGGTTGGCTCCCGACAACTTTATTCAGTGGCATTCATGATTCAGTGCTATAATTTTCTTGTTAACAGGTTTATAGTGTGTTAGTGTTTCATCCAACTGCCTCGTTGGCCTAGTGGTTCTAAGCGCGACTGCTGCGTAGAGGTCTTGGGTTCGATTTCCAAGTCGACCAAGGTGTTATTGGGTTTTTCTATGAAATTCTCAGTAGCAGGTCGGAGTTTGGATTTGTGCCCGGTTAGTGGCAATAGGCCCCTATTACATGGAACCTAAACATACTGGCGAACTGTGAAACAGGCGTGATAGTATGCTATCTAGAGTTTCATATTTTGTATAACACGTTTTCGTATTAAAAGATGTCAATATTTTTATAACTAGTAATCATACGGTGACCAATAAAGACGCTTGTTTGTTGTTTGCTATATTAATTTGCTTAAGATTCTAAACGTAACGTTATTTGCTTAAATATCCTTTAATTATCTAGTATACACATAACATTACAAAATACAGGTTACCTACATAATGAATACTTCGTGTTTACTTATTCGCATATATTAAAACAGCCACGTAGACTTGTTTATTTAATAACATTGCCCAAACAAGAGCGAGACTTTTAGAAATATATTACTCAGCTGTCAAGTTTGTGAAGCAACAGAAAGCAATTCCATTAGGTCCTGCGGATACAGGAACGCTGCCTTCGTGTACCTTAATGTATTCAAACGTATACAATAACACGAAACAATTTATGAGGATTTTCATATTTTGAAACTCGAGACAATTTGTTCACATTTTTATCTACTACTAGGTTTTTTCATTTCGACATGGTAGTTCTAAATCAATAGAACTACGTGTCACTACGTTATGTCGAAATCTTCTATCAAGAAGTTGTATAAGAACAAATTTTCGCCTTTAGTAAAAATGCGTTTTCGAAGAACCAATAATTATTATAACCAATAAACAATAATAAAAAAAACCAAGCTTTAAACTTACTCATTTTATCGAATTTGTTATTGAACATGAATTCACACACATAATTATCTTTGACATATTTCTTTTTGTGTAGCATAATTCAGATGTACATATTTGTAAAAAAGTATCTTAACGGTAAAGTACATAATTTGCTTTTCACATCCCCAGCGTTTTCGCCTTTCATGAAAAGCTCTTAGAACCAGTTACCTACATTGTACATAGAACCTAATTTTTAAGATACCTTTTTGTAAGCATGTAATGCAATAAAGAATCTTACGAGACCAACTAGATTATGTAACACAGACAGAGTGACGTAGACATTACTTAGGTAGTTATGGTTTTGTGCTTTTAGGAAAAATTCCAGTGTTTTAGGTCAAAATTTTAGTTTTCTCCTCACTCTATAGTAATAAACTCTCACTATAGTATAAAAAATTGCTGAGCCTATGTTTACCCCCAATATAAAGAGTCGTGAGGATAATTAACAATGCGGTCAGCGTAGGTGAGTACATATTAATATCGTTTATAGTAATAATATCAGCATAATATTAATACAATGTCCTTGTTCTCCATGATTAAGGAAAATTATGGTTTATAAATAAATAAACGTTATGGACATAATGACCTATGTTTATGTTTTCAATCGATTTATTTGTATATCGGGTGTTTGTGGTACCTTCGTTGTTTCTGAATTCCATAACACAAGTGCTTAATAGCTACTTACTTTGGGTTCAGAGCAATGTATGTGAGGTTGTCCGCATTATTATATTATTATATATTTGCATATCTGTCTTTTAGAATACGATTAGTTCTAGGCAGATATTTGAATCAATCTTTTATGTTTATTTTATTAATAGTCCTCAACTTGGGGAATAACAAAGCGATATGTCACGATTAGTTACTAAATGGCATAGGTTTGCTCCACACATGTTACCAAGGTCTAAAATTCTATTCTTATTATTAAATAAAATACTGGAACATATTTCTAGACGAAGAAGATGACATGTGTTTAAATAAGCAGCTGACACGACTATTGCCCTGCGACTGAACTTGACATTTAATTTATTTTCAATATGTTTCATTTCTATTCAAACTTATCTTTCATTTCTAAAAACATCTTTATATTCTGAAATACCATGTGCTAACCTGCTCGTCTTAATATAAACTCGTAGTTTTAAATTCGAAAAATATAACTATACAGGTTTTTGTTAAGTATTGTTACACTCTACAGGGTTTAAACCTTATGTTAAGCCAGAACGATAATCTATCTATATCTATCTATACATATAATAAAATTGTCGAAAAGTGTTGTCTGCACAATGGAAATATATACAAAAAAAGTAGCAGGGGTTGTTACTATATCGAAGCCAAACCCGAAACTATAATTATAATTATTTTTGTCTGTTTGTCGGTTTGTCTGTTTGTATGTGTGTTTGTGCACGCTAATATCAGAAATGGCTTATTCGATTTCTCACCAATATATTTTAGTAAGCTTTACTTAGCATTTAGTGTTTATTTCATGTCAATCGGTTCATAAATAATAAAGTTTTATTAATTTTAAGAATCACGGTGAACATTCGTTATTGTATAGATAAGGAGAAAAATCTGAATAAAAGCTGCCCAAAAAGTCACTATTCCACGCTGACGAAGTCGCGGGCACAGCTAGTATACAATAAAATTCGATAGCTGATATAGGAACCATTATGTACCTAACACAAATAATACAAAAACCAATTTATACCGTGCTAGGTAATGTTCCCAACTTGTAAAACTTTTCCAGTTATTTGCCTAGTTCGGAAGCCAATTCAGTTTGCAAAACTTGTGTCGTGTTCGATGTTAATATTCGATGTCGCCTCTAAACTCAGACGCTCAGGATATCGATAGAGTAAAACATAATAAATATACTATTTATTTCCTTCAACCTATATAATTTTATCATTTTTACTGGAATTAATTTGTTTTTGTTATGCATTTTTGTGGCTAACTTGCCTGCACCGAAGTACTTATTTATGTTATCAGATTACAAGATTACAATAAAGTATATGAGAATAAGAAACACATTAAATGGGGTCATTAATTATATTACTATTAACACCTATTAATTACCCACGTGATCGCAGTAATGATCGTGTAACAACAAACATAAATTATTTGATACAATGTATTCAGTTAGTACCTACAGTCATACAGTGTAATGTAACCAACTATAAATTAAATACGTGACCTCAACGATCCTTATAATAAACTGATGTTTATAGGACCATTTATAATTGAGCCTTACTAGGACTATTTAGAATCCAAAGCATGCGTTTGATAATTTGTTTTTGAAAAATGATTGGGTACAAAGTTTATAAGCACTTAAAAAACATTAAAATAAAATAATGTCATTACCAAGTAGGTACCAACTATGTAATCTGTTTAATAACCGAACTTCCTATAAATACGACTCTGTCAATCGTAAATCACTAAATACCAGAATTTTAATAATTAAGTACTAACAAAAACCCAAAATATAAGTTTTTGTTAACATCCAAAGTTTTTTGTAACATAATTATGAAACATGTTATCAAGTCATCAAAATCCAAAGGTCGTGAGATCAATGGTACAGACAATCAAAATAAATACTCGGAGTGACTTCCTCTTACTTTACGACGTTTTTAAAGGGTTTATTTCAGTTCAAGGTTAAGTTGATACAATGTTATTGCTTACAAAGATGCGGATATTTCTATCTTTCTAACTTTTAATGGTGATCGTAAAAAGTTGGATGGGGTTATAAAAAATATCATGCATCTTCCCTAAGAGGTTTTATTTTACCTTTCATCTTTCATGGTACCCTGGTACCTTACTTAAGAATTTCAGGGCCATGGGAGAACAACCACATGTTACATCTAAGTGCTTATAAAGGCTTTAAAGATTAATAGACGTTCTAGGACATCTCGCCATAATTATTCATATCGTAATAGATGAGAATATACAAGCCTTAGGGGACCGGCTAGAAGGATAGGCACTGACCTTGCGACGTCCTTGGGAGGAGTAAATAAATTAACGGAGACGCTCAGTTATCTCGGCACGTGTGCTAGGCAAGGTTACCTACACTGTCTCAACTCTTTACTTTGTTATGTGTTGGATCATTCACGAGATGGGTATTCAAAGAGTATTAAAGAAATTTTAACTGAACAACACAACAGAAAGAGAACTGCCTCGTTGGCTTAGTGGTGTTAAGCGCTACTGCCACGCTAGAGGTCTTGGGTTCGATTCCCAAGTCGACCAAGGTGTTATTGGGTTTTTCTATGAAATTCTCAGTAGCAGGTCGGAGTTTGGATTTGTGCCCGGTTAGTGGCAATAGGCTCGCCCCCCATTACATGGGACCTAAACATATCGGCGGACTGGGGGTGTACATTGGTACACCTCTGCCTAACCCTTCGGGGATACAGGCGTGATGTTATTAAAGAAATTTACAATATGTGATTCCGGATTAAACACAAAATAAGTAAACAGATTTGAGACACTTATTTAGGCGACGAAGAACAAAATATGACAAAATAATTATTTTAGGTTAAGTACCTTAAAATATGTGTTCTGTCATGACATGACATAACTAATATAAAAAGCAAAGATAAAACATACAAATTAGTTTTAAAATACCGACGATCCAAGCACAAAAAACAATACCTAAATCATTCTAAAAATTCCATCATTTTTGATGAAGGAAAACTTTTGGACACACACCCAGGTAACATGTCGTACCTAAGCCTTGATGCAAAAAGGTTAGAGAAAAAAGGCACGATGTTGTAAATGGAAGTAACCCTATGGGAATAATAGATGTTCCCCTGGCCATTCCCGCTCGGCTGAAGCTTGGATGTTCGCTTGTAGCAGCACTAATCCCTTTTCCTCGTTATCTATTATGATAGTTATGTAAGCATTAGTGATGCAGCCGGCGCCGTGACCAGCGACCATCTACTATGTCATGCAAAGCCATGAGTACAGTCACCAAGAAAACACTTTGATAAACAACAATATAATTTTCAGCCGTCTTGAAGTGAAAGACGGATGATAAGTTTTTAATAGTATAAAATTACAAAAGGAAAATCAAGAAAAAATCTAGGACATTTCATTGATGCAGTTGTTGCAATAGCATTTTAATAATCCATTTAACATTGCATGTTATATTTATGACATTCCATTTTATTATTTCACATTTCATTCATTTATTCACGGGTAACATTGCTGTCGTCGCCTGTACGTCGAGGTGTGAAGATCATAATTATTCAGAGTGATGGGTAAAGCGAATGTCATTTTCAAGGGTCCAGTATTTATTGGTTTTCCTAGTATGTGCTTTATCCTACTCGTTTATTTACGCGAGTGATACAATCGATGCGATACGTGTTTTGAATGGTTGTATGATTTAATCGGTCCTTAGACCTCAGGTCTATAATTAGTACAGGTAAAATCGATATTTTTGACTTGTTGGTGCATTTATATACGTGCGAACAAGGATGTTGATTTAAAAATTATATTTAGACGTTGCAACATCAAAGTTTTCCTAAAGTTATGCGTATAAAAATTAACATTACTAATATATTTTTAAATAAAATATTAGATGAGGCGTCAAACATAAGTGGAAGAGATTTTATGATAAAAATCACTTCGGAGTATATTGGTCTTGATGTGTTGAGACAGGGGTCGCGTCCCGAGTGACGTCAACCCGCGTCAATACCGTAATGGAGATTGTTTCAGACAGCGCCGACACTGCGCCGACACCGCGCCGATACGGAGGACGGTTTTAGAACTCAACTCCATTGTTCAAACATGTACACACTTACGGTACATGCCAATGATAAAAGGTTACTTTTGTTTATATAGTTTTCAGTCTTTCGAATTTCGACAAATTTCGTTAACCCTTAAATAAAGAAAGACAGGCAACCACTCAACAGAACTTCAGCTTACAGTTAGACTAGAAGCAGACTTCAAACTTTCCCATTATTTATAATTCACACGCACCAGGAATTTTTAAGTCACACACACCCATGTCTTTAGGTACGCGTAGTTATTTTACTAAAGTTTGAGGTAAGTACAAAGAGAACGATCAAAAGAACTATCAAAGAAGACTGACAAGGATCATTAAAGGGAAAATATTCACAAAACCTTACATTGAATTTACGTGTCTTTTCTTTTACCTGTGTATTTATAAAAGACCTTCAGAATCAGTGAGTTACCTGTTTAATGTCGCTGGCGGTCTTCCCCAACATGCAGTACAAGTCACTTAGTAGTATCCTTGACGGCAAACAACAACGTTTTTTGACAAGCACTTAAAGTAACAGCATGGGAGACAACGGACACTTTGTATTGCAAATTTTGGTAAACCGCAGTCCTTTGTACAGAATACAAATTAAATAGTTGACGTAACTACATTGTTTGGTAATGTTGAAGCTGTTAAGGAGTGCATTCACTTACAGACTTTGGAAGTAAATGAAACAACAATAAACACCGTCTGCTGAGCTTGGTCTCAAATTGCGAACTAACTATATTAAGTTTAAAACTTACTGCGGTTTGTTTTCTAACATTTTTGTCTGTCAACGAAGTCACTTTTTTAACTAGCTAAGAAACGAAAAGACTTACTTAAATACGTTAGAGAGTTTTCCCGCGAATTGTTTTTATGTTAGAAACGTGCCTATTTGTAGAAAAGTACCTATAATGGTATTTACATATTTTCCTTTATAGCAAGGAGGATAAGAAGTGCACTATATGGTGTATGTAACAATAGTACCTAGTATGTGTCTGTGTGCTCACCAAGGCTATATATTATTCCGTATATGTGCCGCATGTCCTGCTCCTCGCTTGCTGGTGGCCGCTTAACTTCTCATATCCGATCACTGTGCATCCGTCGCTCAAAACTTTGTCGGACTCCGTAATGTCGCACTTCGGCGCAGTCTCGAACATTCGATACCAACTCCTGTCTAAGCTAAGCTTACCGAACTAATAGATGCATGTTTGAATAATTACCAGCTGTATAATTGTTGTTGCTACAAGGAAAATATAACAGAAAATATTATTAGATTAAATCCACGTGTGCTTAATGTGTTGTTGATTATATGTTTTGTAAACTGCTTGTCAGGAGGTTTATTTTGTTTCTATTGGTTTGTTAGATATTTTATAACATAAACGTTATGTTTTAAATCGTTCTTTTATAAAACTAAATTGTTTTCTTCCTCATAAATAGACATATCTTTGCAGTTTAATGGGTACGTAATCAGTTGGAATTTCACCCTGTGCCTCTCAAAGGTTTGTTATAATTCTGTTCAAATGACTCCCAAAACATAAATGCAGAAAGGCCAAATGAAGTGTTTTGTATAATGAGGTCACGTAACCAGCTGTCAGTAATAAAATCTAAATATGTATCAATCGCAAACGACGCAAACACAGCGACTCCACATTCACATCACGTACGGAACACGTTGTGTAACTTGGACTGAGCTGGGTTGCCAGGTGACTCTTAAAATCTAGTTAGACGTACACACAACACACTATATCTCAGTTTTGTTTACTAGGATAATGATAAGTTGAATGAGGAAGAAGGTATGTCTGTGCCCACACTAATGACCTAGACATTTTGGTACGGGCCTTAAGACGGACCCATGGGGATTTCTAACTTCAACAATGATAATGCTAATGACCGGTAGAATAAAAATAATTTCTGTCTTGGGACCAGGTGCTCGTAATCTTACCAGCGATGACAGGGTGGATTAGGTTAGGGTATTAAATTATGTATCGCGGTAGATTGCATTGCTTTCCCGCCTGGTCTAAAGCATAAGGGAAGCGAGAAGCAATCCGATGGTTTGAGCTGGTAAGAGTCCGGCATACCCTTCCGCCTTCCCCGGGGCGGACGATGTCCATGAGGCTTTCCTCGGATAAAAAAGGGTATTAAAATGTGATGTTTAAATAAGAACAGCAAGCTATTTGACACTTCATTAAATTAACATGTCAGAAGTGTAAATTGACCTACTTCGATAATAACCAATCAATCAATTAGGAATCACTATTAGTGAATACAAGGCGCATCACATATTTATGTTGGATTATGTTTATGGGTTTATCTTCAAGGAAAATATTGATGAATACTCAAGTACCGGTTATTTAATCTCTTTGATGTTTCCAACTCGACAAATTGGCTTCTCGACGGAGCTAATTATTTTAGCGATTATAAAATATGGCGCGCCTTTGAGAACGATTCAAGAGTTTAAAATAAAATTAAACTTAAATTACAATTTAAATCCGATTTTACGATATTCAAGTTTTGTATTCAATTTAGTTTTACTAGCTGTAATTTAAGGATCAATTTACAAACATAAATTAATTGTAAATATGAAAATAATTACTATTAATTACTTTTTTGAGATTGCTTAAAACCGACGTTTAGACTTTTATTTATTAGCTCTTAAAGATACAACTAATAAAATTCACTTCATCATAGACCATACGAAAGATGACTGCGCAAACATAAAAATATTATTATTAGGAAGTGAGAGGAATTCAGTTAACGAATCTCGGCAATTGGCAACAACGCTAACAGCGTCACGGTATTGTGTTCCTTAAGTCTTTGTCTCTAGTGTACACAAGGCACATTCTCCACGCTATTATAATATAATGCTTTAGCTTGCATACCCTCCGTTCACATGCTCATCATCATCAGTACTAGCCTTGGAAAGCCAACTGTATATTAGACCTCTTTTGGTTTTCCTTCGTCTTATTTGGATTTCTTCTGGTGACCACATTATATTTCCACCTCGGCCAACGTTATGTCAAAAACCGGACGGCCGAGGCATACCATCACGCCTGTATCCCCGAAGGGTGAGGCAGAGGTGTACCAATGTACACCCACAGTTCGCCGATACGTTTAGGTCCCATGTAATAGGGGGCGAGCCTATTGCCACTAACCGGGCACAAATCCAAAACTCCGACCTGATACTGAGAATTTCATAGAAAAATCCAATCACACCTTGATCAAATTGAGAATCGAACCTATCTCTAGCGTAGCAGTCACGCTTAGCAATCACTAGGCCAACGAGGATTTTGACTATCACTCACAAAGGCTATTGTAAGATAACATTAATAGATCCGATGAGTACACTCAGAGTATAAAGATAGAGTTTACTTTACAGCTCACAATAAAAAGCGTATAAAGTTCAGTAGTAATGTACAGCCATTTATCGCTAAAAGCATTTCTTTCAGAGTACCCTTGAATGGACAAATAAAGTTACCATTAATATTTGTACAGACATTTTATTTGGATGTATTGTGGAGCCATTGGCTGCAGTGTGGTACGGTTTCATCTTTAAAACTATATATAAACGAATGGGAAACAGTAATACTAGGTATGAACACTGATGGAAATAACATTTTTCGGTGGAAACAAATCAAACAAAAAAAAGAGAAAAACTAGGAAAAAGGTATTTATCAAAACTAACTTCTAAAAGGAGAAATATTTCAACCAGGTTGTCAATATGGATGGCTTACGTAATTGTTTAAGTTTACAATAACAAATTAATCCACTATTCTTAAAATGAAAGATGAAGTATTTAAGATGCCGAAATTGGTAGGAATTACTTGGCAACACTGCTACCACGAAACGCTCCATACCGAGTAGTTAGGTCCTACGCAGTCGGGACACATTGTCATTCTCTCGGCACATCCCGTCGTTACGACAATGGCTCGATTCGCAGGTGTGCAACCATTGATCCCTTTGTTACAAGTCATATGTCTCATACAGGTAGTTGGAGACCAATTTTGGACATGAAGGTATATTGGTACGTTCAATCATGTGTATGTTCTCGACAAGTTTCTTTATATCTTGTTGTATGGCTTATAGTACGTTAGAGTCATGATCTCATTGATTAGGACTTCTGGTTAGAAACTAGCCAAACATTTTATACAGGACCACATGTTGACAAACTTTTATGATTAAAAGTGTATATTTTTATAAAGCAAGTTAATAAGTAAAAAATATGTAGTTAATAATAATAATAAAAGCTTTATTGTTCAACAGAGCATTTATCGGTGATGAGCTATAAATTTTATAGCTTTTGGCTACATGATTAAAACATTTTACGAATTTTAATTTTCTAAGTCAACTTTAATTAATTTTGTTTTTAAACTGATTTATCTTAAGCGAATTTCTCAGCAAAACCTTTATTTGCTCATGTGCTTTTGTTAAAGCCAAAAATACATGGTCACAGTGATACGTACGTAGTGATTTATAAATTTTAAAAATGAAAAACAGAATTTGTGAAAGCAGATAATAATTTAAAATGTTCACACATAAATAACTTCAGTACTCAAAGCGTTACTCATAAATTAGATAAGTTAAAATTATATTTTTTGTATGTTTTTAATTTTCAAAGATTATTTCCAACATTTTGAAAACAATTTTGTTATGAAATTCTCACACTCGCATAAAAAAAAGCAAAAAAATGACTGCTCAAAGTTATAGGTTTACTTATACATATGAACCCTGCAAAAGTGCTTGTAATAAATCATATATAAAGCAAAAAGATACAAAAAAAAACGCGTGTACATTTAAAAAATAAAGCTGTTCGTAAAGTGTCAGAGTTTTCATAAAGCCGTGTCCACATGACGCGGTCATTTCTCTCCGGGGTGGCTCACTTAATCATTCATTTAGCACACAATGAACACTCGCCGAGAGTAACGGCTGGACATTAAAATTAATAACGATAAAATTTGTAATAAAAGCCGCTGAAAGGGGTGCGTTATACCCGGCAAAGGTGAATGAATCGGAGTTCAAGGGAGAGGATTAAATGTACGAATTTATGTTTTATTTGCTAATGTGTGATGTTAATGTTCTCGACTATAAACTGCTACGACAAAGTCTGCAAGCTTTATGTTTATGGAATTAAATGGATTGTTACGGTAAATTACTCGTTACACTGCGAGTAAAAATAGTCTTCGTATACTTTTAATAAATTGATATAATTCAGACTGTTCGGTGTCTACTTCTGTGCATCGCAACGCAAGTTCTTACATACACAATGAAGTATATTATTGAGAACCTATGTATGTATTAGCTTAGTAGTACTAAGTGGCTGAGTACCTACACTGAAAATTTAAAAAACAAGCTTTCAACATATTAGTTTTTACCATAAGCGTGACTTTGAGAACTATCTTACCTACAACACAATCACACTAAGTACGGCCGCGTCTTGGGAGCTGGTCGATCATATGTTATGTCGTTTGGAACTACTCACGGTAACACAATGGCCGCTCGTAAATAATGTTTATTACATTGGTTCTGACGATAGTTGTCGGTGTAATTAGATGCTTGTGATGTCTCTGTGTTACGAGCGAGCATTGATACTTACTTCACGCATTTATATGTAGTTCCGGATTATTTTTATTTAGGTGTGGTATCGCAAACGATGGAACACCTATTAAAATACTTTCATCCCTACACCTGCACAATGGATGATTTAAAGAGAAGCTACTATCAATGCAGTTTCTGCAGAATTCTGGGCCGATACTCAATACTTCCATTGCCATCGACTCGCTAAGAAGAAGAACGCAAACAGATTCCTTTTCACCTGCTTTAAGTTAATATTATTCTATAATTTGGCTTAGTAACTAAAATTTTACTTCTATTTTGATTGTAAATCCCAAAACATACCAACAGTACGTAAATGTGTTTGCAATTATTTTCAACTAAAATTATTTTGCTTTTACAAGCAATATTTATAAACATTTATGCTATGTTAAGTTAGGTAATTTACCAGGTTTAAACCACTGATCATATCAAAAATTCAATGCATATAATTTATACAAAATGTAATTACAGCTGTCTAACAAAATTAGATCTTTTTAGTTTTTACGATGCCATGTAACTACTTAGAAAAACACGGTGGTTATTAAAGGTCAAAGTTTGTTAAATTGGCCAGTAGTGTCTCTACACTTTTTTCTAACAGTTTTAATGAAATATTTTCTAGTTCTTCGTTTATTTATTTAGTGTTGCCATCACTATTTTTATTGAGCACGTGTATAGATTTCAAATAACAATTTAATATCTATTGGTTCACGTACAAATCGCGGAATGTTTTGTTTTTAAACAAAATAGTGTTCTCTACGAATCGGTTTTATTATGGTTGGATAACAATCCTTAGGGACATCGGGGTACCAATAACCTCATTAGAATATAAATCATATTTGAAAATGCGTTTGATTTATATTGACCTTATCAATAGGTACAAAATAGGAAGTAACTTGCAGCTATCCTATAAGGGAGCTTTTAGTATATTTTGATATATTTTTTTTAATTATTTTATTTTGTTTAATAGAAATAAATACATGAGTTGTTAGTAACTAAATAGCAATATTCATTTTGAATAATGTCATGTATCATTCAATTATGGTTTAATAAAATAAATTGATAATTCCAAAAGTGTATTTGCGGTTGTTCATTTAAATCTGCAGGCAATGGCATAAGACACATGCCTACAAGTACGTAGGTACCTATTGCCTAACAATGCGTGGAACATGGACATATTACATCCCATTATTATGAACATTTAAGAAAGAGGGAGTAATTAGTTGTACACTGTGTAATAATTATGTTACAATTATTAAAGTCTAATAGTTATGTTATAATGTAGTCATTTAATATGATACAAACCATTCTATTTTAGCCAGTCTTTCTTTAAAAGGACATAATTGCATTTAATATACCTAAGTAAAATTAATTATGATTGGTTCGATTAACCAAGATCTAACTACTTACAATCAGAAATCCTAAAGCGGTAGCTTTTCTTATCTTTGGTTGTCAACCAAATAATGGTTAGTCGAGTTGGTAATTCGAGCCCAGCCTCAATAACTGCAGAATAGACATCTCTAACTTGCTTGTTAAATTAAATAAAGCAAATTATTTACGTTTTGTATATGATAAATTCAGATCTAATATTACAGGATTCTCTCGCTTATACCAGTCCTTTACTATTCATATTGTATTGTTGTTCTGGTATTCAAATTCCGAGTACTTAACAAGAATTAATGTATAAGCACTAACTATTAAAAGAACGAGTACCTTTGTAGTAATACCTTTGTATTTTCGGTGTGAAACTTTTATGATTTCAACCCACGCTGAGGGCAAAGCGTTAGGATATCTCGGACTTGCATTGACTGAAAATACTCCCTTCCTGTCTAAAGCCTTAGTCAGAGCCATGGGCTCGCTTACGCAATCCCTGCGCGGCTCAAGGAGTATACCTACGATACTTAATAAGAGTAGAAAGAAGAAACGTCATTTTATGTTCCACGAGCCACTAAGCAATTAAACAGTATACACTCTTCCTCTCCTCCTGTCGTTGGCATTAAAGACAGAGTTTTATGCGAGTTAGCGCAATGTTCGTCAAGTGATCTCACTGTAAGTGCGGCGCAAGGAGGGGAGGTCAAGGTGCAACACGCGCGACATTTCTCGACACTAACGCTATTATTTCTACCTTGTCATTAATTTTAATGGTAAATATTGTTAGAGTAATGATTTAAGTTACAATGGTAATGTAGTAGCGAAAAATTTAACATTGATTTAAATGTGTTACTGTTGCGGTTTTTGAGCGCTCGAGAGTTAAACTTTCAGATCCGAGAGTATTTCATTTTCTTCAGTTTGTATCTTTCTTTTTAGATATACATACCTACAATGATATGTTATTTTTTCAAAAGAAAACTTTGTTTTTTAAACAGAAAAACGATTAGCTAATCGTTTTTCTGTTTAAAAAACAAAGCTTAAGAAAATAACAGGAAACGACTTTTTATAACGAAATAAATTATTTTAATATCCAGTTTTGCAATAACATAATTCTATGTTGTGTCTGTCATTGCAGTTCAAAGGCCTGTTTTCGACGCGACTTTTGCGAATGCTGATGTGTACAATAATTACCGGAATATTTTCCTTTATATTGTCAAGTACAGTCAGTGACATTAAGTCTTGCCAAGTATGGGACGTGCGACCTTCGGAATAGGAAGTTGATATGTTAAACTTTATGCTAAAGACACCTTTGACAAAAATATCACATTTCACGAGGCTTTTCCTGCCATTGAAATTCGAATACAAGTACAAATATTTTTACTATAAAATGTAAGTAGGTATAAAGAGATTAGTGATACTTACATTCTTAGAAAAGGTACAATGCCTACATGCACTAAAACTAAGAGAAATTATGATGATATCACCAAAACAAAATGAGTTTTATGGTATTTGTCTTGTTTGTTGTCTGAGTACTGTGTCAATCAATCAATCAATCAATCAGCCAATCATAGTCCACTGCTGGACATAGGCCTCTCCCAATTTACGCCACAACACCCGGTCCTCCGCCTTCCGAGTACTGTGTATGTGACTAATATTCACGGAAGCAATAAATACTTATTAACACGGAAAAATACATTATCCTCCGGAATTAGACACTTAATTCATCACAGACTAATTAAAATTTTCTTTTGAGTGATGAATACAAACTGTAAGCAGAAGTGATATTTTTAGACCAAGATTCTGAAAATATGTGACTTAAAAATAACTTTGCCGACTGATACATGACTCGTCCCGGAGTGCTGGGAATGAAACGTTACCCCAGAGGAAAAACGACTCAAATGAAATTATAATGATGATATATGTACCCAAGTTAAGGTCAAACAAGGATCATTGAACTTCGTTAGACAGTTCTCAATGGATGCGTGTAAAACTGACTTTTAATAAGTTTCTTGAAGATAAGCCAACTAAAGGAATTACGAGAGAAAATAATTGAAAACTAAATAATTATATTCAATTAATGTTGTGTCGTAAAAGTATCTGAGTATTACGTGATAGTACGTGACAAGTGGCCCTATGCCGTTATGAAGTACAGTTACAAGTCATTAAGATAATATTGCCATTAGCGCCACCGACTGCCAGATGAAATAATCGAGATCTTTGCATTCCCAGACTAACACACCATTATATATTATGTCTGTTAGATATTTATCACTCATAAATTCTTATATTTGAATGCAATAACTATTTAGATGACATCACCTAACCGAGTCGAACCGAAAATGATAACCTCAGAGCTAAACGCGTTTTCTATAAAATCTTTATTTTGTTTAAACTGTATACCAAAACCTGTTGTATGCATTTTTTTAGGAGTAATTGAGTAGATAGTGATGTCAAAATTATGGCAGATTTTTATTTATATTCTTTAATAGGAAAAAAAAAATAGCTCTACTCGTATATTATGTTTATGAGCATACCTCTTTATGGTGATGTAATTACCTAACGTCGGATCACGTGGAAGCTGCCTATTAAGAAAATACTCGGCTATTATTGAGTCACTGCATGAGATCTATCATTAATCCCTATTCTTGTGTAAGTACAGATGTTTTTAAAGAGACATCGACAAAGGAATGGCGAGGCTACTTTTCCTCCTACATGAAGTCTGAACAAAAGTTACACGTGTACGTTGGTGGTCTATACTAAAACCTCTAGAGATAGTAGAGATACCACCTACACTCTACAGTCATGAGATAGTGCTGTACGTATAATTTTATAGAGATGAATATCGCGCGGGAATAATTCGTCGCAAGCTAAGTCGCGCTAATCGTCTCATCATTAGATTCAAAGGAATAACGCAAGTGAAGTAAATCGTTTTAAAATTGCTACACACGCCTTTTGTTCTACCATTATAAGTACACATTCACAAACATTTTCCTTTTTTGTTTGACAAGAAAAATGGTGGCGACAAAAACTAAAGATCTTTTGTGAATAGTTCTTGATTGTGTTTTTTGTGTTTATGTAAACTTGTTACTATTACGCTGTTGCTATGCAATGAATTTAAATAGCATTAATTGCGATTTATGGTTGAAACAGTTTTTGTTGCTCTATAATTTATGATTTATCGTAAATCATTTTGAGATAGAATTTTGTCGGCAGTCTGAATTTCTTGAGTCGTAAATGCGCATCAACTTCAACTGTTTGTAAAAACTGATCGCTTTTTATTTCTATATTTATTTCATTCGAAACACGTGCACTTACATTTTTATAGCAGAGAAATAATAATTTTATATAGGTAGGTACATATTATGTCCTATTTCTGTGCAAACCTCATCTTGAAACCTCCAACCATCTTGGTAATATTTTATAACATATCATCACGCCTGTATCCCCGAAGGGGTAGGTAGAGGTGTACCAATGTACACCCACAGTTCGCCGATATGTTTAGGTCCCATGTAATGGGGGACGAGCCTATTGCCACTAACCGGGCACAAATCCAAACTCTGACCTTGGTCGACTCGGGAATCGAATCCAAGACCTCTAGCGTAGCATTCGCGCTTAGCACCACTAGGCCAACGAGGCAGTTATGTAGTATGTTAGCAATATTTTAGACATTATATCAATACAAACAAGTCTAATTACTCTGTCGAGTACAAAACGCAGTACAACTCCACCGATAGACATCAGCCTGCAGTTGCAGAGATTGATTGTCAAGCTAAACAAATAAATCAATTTTCGTAAGGCCTTCCATTGTGTTATGTACTTTATAACAATACTCTAATCAAATAGGATTTCCAGTCTTTGTTAGTTTCTTTGTAGGCTTATGAATAAGTATTCATGTTTGTTTTCTGACTGCTTTAACCTACAAAAGGGTTAATTAATTGATGGTGATCGTAGTATATGCAACCACCAGGGGGCCGAGTCTGCTATTTACAATGGCTCCAATCGTTTGAGTGGGTGCCGTTAGTAAGTCCATTTTAGGATAATTGGCATTCTACTAAACACCAAAAGGTCAACATTGGCCACCCCAATGGCCAATTTTGACGTTAAAATGATGTTTTACCTACGCAATTATCCTAAAATGGACCTACTAACGGCACCCACTCAGACGATTGGAGCCATTGTAAATAGCAGACTCGGCCCCCTGCTTAGCTTACAATGTGAAAAGAAGGCCATAAGATAATAACATAATATAATATTCCGGGACATCACACACACGGTTTTCTGATCCCAAGCTAAGCAGAGCTTGTGTTATGGTAACCAGACAACTGATAAACATATTTATATATTTCTAAATACATACCTAAATTACACCCAGACACCGAACAAATGATCGTGCTCACAAACATTTGTCCCGGGTGGGAATCGAACCCACGACCTCCGGTATAGCAGTCAGGGTCTATAACCACTAGACCAACAGGCCTGTCGAATATTTCTTTTATGTGCCCAAATTCTTTTTATTATGTCATTTGTTGACTTGAATGTCAATTAAAATAATAACATGTTTAACCAGCATTCGACATTAATTAAAGTCCTTTTTAGTAGGTAATGCAATACTAAATATGGTGCCAGTATAGGAAAAAGTTTCAATTAGATCTGCGAACTCTGTAAAATAATATAGCGACTACGATTTCATTTTATCGGACTTGTTTCAGCGTGAAATTGTACCGTAGAATATTTCCTGCCATTTCACCGATTCGACTTAGTTTATGTAAATTGCCATACCAGAAACTCTACAAAAAAAAACGTTTTTTTTTTCTTTTGCTGGATAATTTATGTTTTAGAGTAGATGTTGAATGTTGTCAAAGTAAATCAAAATATTCTACCATTTCTAAAATGTAATCAGTAGTTTACCATTACAATGTGTGTTATTAGTTATTGAGTGTGTGGTGTGCGCATGCGCACCTGTTCCACAAATCCGTATCACGCACGTTCGCTGTCGGTGAAGACCTGACACTCTGATGTCACTGCTATTGTTTCCATCATGTCATGTCACGTTTTACATTCATTTATATCATAATCTCAGTCAAGAATCTTAATAAGTAACGGATAATTTAGTTTTGGATGAAATTGTATAGGTACCTATTATCAGAATTGCAATAAACTTGCAAGAGAGCTCAACAAATTATTAAAAGATATTTCAGAACAGCGACAGCTCATTTAACGGACAGATCGGAAATAACCTTTGCTAAAATTATTCAGATTATGAATCAATTAGATTTTTCATTTGTTTCAGGCCAGTGCAGTGGTGCAGAGATCGATGCGTTAACGCACCGACCCGGGTAGTCGGATCATCGCGACCCGCGCCGCGCCGAGTGTCCGGTGCGCCGCCCGCCGCCAGTTGCCGCAGCCGCACTCCAGCGCCGCGAGCCACCGCACGCGCACGCGCCGCGCTCCCGCGTTCATAGCCCCGATAAACTATCCCAAAGTGACTGATTAGTATAATAAACGTAACCAACTACCGATTGCAGAAGTTTCTTCATTAACACAATCGGCCGGTATTTTAATTGATACGTCTTTTTGTTAACATTTTCTCCTATAAGTGGACAAGTGCATTGAGTAAGTGGAGAAGGCTACATTCCAAACCGGTGTCGTTCTTTAATGGACGAGGTGTGTACTACTCTGTGTGTGTTTTAGTAGTTATCGAGGAGGTGACTGGTTCTGTTTTCGTTGTATACAGAAATTTCTTGTGCAGTAGACAGTGACATACAAGAAAGGAAGTGAACTGGATTTGTGAATCCAACTCAGTTCGGAGTCCCCCAGCCATAATGTAAGTTTTGACAAAAAGCGAGACTAATACAAAAGAAAAATGGCTCGCGGAACACTGAGTGAAAACGAGCGTCACTGTTTGGACGCTAGCGCAAAAAATCAATCAGACCGTCTCCAAGAGTCGGAAAAAACACTAAGTGACTGTAAATCGAATGGACTCAGAGTGCGCTTCCTTGATGAAGAAGGTAAAACAGAAAGGATGGTCAGCGCCGACGAGGTCGACTGCGCTGTCACGAGAGTCAAAAAAATACACATTCTTAAGAACAGAAGCTCGAGCGAGACGAGCATCCTGCTGCGGAACCCCTCTCTCATGAAGAGACGCTCCAGTTCCGAACGCCGCTTCAGCGACGGACACACGGACAACATAAACAATAACACTCTGAATGAGAATCTAAACGGCAGAATTAAAACGAGCGAGTTTGACAAATCCGATAAGACTGATGAAGCTCAAGATCAAACCAAAGAAGTAAACAGCCAGAGCTTTAAGAAGAACTGTAACGTGTACAGTGTTAACCAGGCAAAGACTCTGACTCCGGAGAGGAAAAAGTCGTTACCGCTCACGATGCCTCGGCTGATCGGCCACAAAGTCCAAGAAAATGGACAAACCAAGTCGATCTTGCCGGCCGAGGTCTGCTTGGCTGACGGTGCGTCTGGCAAGGACTTCACCGCTCGTGCTATCGGCCGTCTCTCCCGAGGCATAGGGAAGCTGCTCCGGCGCACGAACAGCGTGCGCATCAGTGATCCTGATCCGGTGTACAAAGTGGCGTATCTCGGCAATGTTCTCACCGGCTGGGCTAGAGGTGAGTGCTCAATTACAACATTCAGTTAGCGAAATAAATAACATGTAACTATGACGTAAATAAGAAATCTACAAAATTTATTCAAAATTTATCTAAAAAGTGAATTTAAGTAGCTGCTGCTTATTTTACAACTGAGACCGTTACTCTAGGTTCGGTACGCAGACAAATCGCGTCACGGTCTGTCTCTTACCCGTCGGTAAAACTGCTTACATTACATAATACGATACGATATCTTCAAAGAAAAGTTATTGCTCAACCTATAGCCACTTTATCGGAGAGGAATTTAGGTTAGCGATTTGATAGGTCACTTGAAACAACAAGAAAAAGTAGCGGTCCTACATAAGTCCCCTGCGAAACACCGGACTGTTGCTACATTCCAATGAGCAAATTGATTATGTATCGAGCTGGTTTCAACACAAATGCACGTACAAATTATAATAGGGTACCTGTGTTTAGCAATGTAATTACGGTTGTTGTAAAAAATACCTTTAAGTAGGAAGTTATCAAACGAACGATCACCTTAATCCGAAGGAACTTTTATTAGTAGTATATGAAAGACTATAAATACGCGAAGATTAAATCTGATAAAAGTAGTTCTGGTAAAGTTATTATCTATGTAGGTCTAAGCGAGTAATGGTGTTTAGTTTTTGTAGTCATGTCAATAGTATCGCTGGTAGTTGTGGTTGCGTAAGTGGTCCAAGGCAAATCATCCGAGCACAACGGCCGGATCTTCAAATTAGTAAATTAACTCCAAAAAAGCGCATATTTTACATTAATCATGCACCGTTTAAAATAATGTACGGAATCAAAACATGGACTAGCAAAGCAACGCGGTGATTATATTATTATTGATTGTTGCTGGATTATATAGATGCAAAAAGATAATTATGCTCAATTAATTTATCGATAGAAAATATTCTGTGGTGGTTTTTATGTATTTTTTATAAAAATGAGTTTTTATACTTAGTTTTTTTCCAATCTGCCTGCTGGTGGCCGATTCAATGTTACTAAAAGGAACTATACCTAATTATGTCTTGAAAAATCTGTAATCGTTATATTGGCACGTGTTTTAATAATACTCATTTATACATGAACGATAAGAAATCATTATAATAATAGTGACATTCGTAGACATAACAACTGAATCTGAAAACATTTAAGAATCCATTCAGCAACCTTTGTTTCACAGAATGTCAATGTAAAATTAAAATGCAGGAGCAGTAAGTAAACACGAGATGTAAATGTTTCAATTTAAATAAATGCATTGGACAAAGCGAAAGGAATGTCGATGGTAATCAGCGAGAGACTTTCGTTTTAGACGCATCTGTCATGCGTCGCTGTGCCCGCTAATTGCTAAGACATCCGATGCTAGAGAAATTAAAGAACAAGTCTTATCGCATTATTATGATGAAGCAGATTTGTGTTTGTAATGTTAACGTGTTGACTGACTGATTAATACACAGGTACTTACAAAACTAGGTGAAGATCGCGCACTATTTGATCAGTCTGTAAGAATATTTACTTCAAATCTTTAAAGGATTTGTTTTATTTTTTTTGCTGTCGTTAGTGTTGAGCAATCATTTGTACTACTAATCTTTTTACTCGAAGATAACAGATCTATCTTTAATTACAAGTCAACTGAGATTTGTTTGATTACATCTGTCATTTATCACAATTCTCTAAGCCAGTCTGAAGTATTTGTAATTTGTTCTTACGTATCCTTGAATTGTATTTTGTTATGATTTCGTGCCACGATTTTAAATGTTTTAGTAGTATTTACGTAGTATGTACTTGTTCGTCGAATGTACCTTCTATTCTGAATCTGATCAGTAAGAGACATAAGTAGGAACTTCAATTCGCTAGTGAAAGTTTACAGCATCTTCAATGAATTCTAATGTACTTCTTGATCCGACTGGTGGATCATTAAAATTCTTATCATTATGTGACGAGCTATGAGATAAGCTTAATTGCGTAGAATGCTAAGATCACGGCTAAACTTATTATGGTCATTAGTCACAAAGTTGACGTATTTCTTGTGATTTATGGTGTTAATTGATAGTTTTTCACGTGAGTATGGCGTGAATTCTTCTCTTTTGTTATATTACCTTTGACATCAAAGCCATTTCAAGTTTTGGCAATTATTGATAAGACGTGAATTTTTTGATTAATGTTAAAGTAAATAATTGTTATCTTAGTAATAAAACGCCACCACCTAGACCTATGACCCATGTTAAACACGAGTAGTTTTCCATAAAAGTATTTCCTGGAAATTGATCGATAGTATCAAGATTCAAACTTAGATAAGAAACGAAATGAGCCTTCAATGTAATGGCAATTCGGATGTTGATTCGATAATAACAAAGCTATTGCGGAATGTATTTGCTATAATGTCTGTTTTCTAATTTCTAGCGGTGGGCTCTTGTAACAGTGGACCGGGGAAATGGTCGAAAGCTATGGGCTAGCCTTTCACTGTTATTACAATCTTTACACTGAACAGGTTATGTCGGACACCGCATGAAACTCTCCGCACTCGGTACACAGAAACAGTAATTTACTGGTGTTTACAATCCTATCGCTGGAGTAACTCGTATTTATGTGTTATTTGCTTTTTTAAACGTTCAACATTTCAATGGTTAAGTCAAGGTTATTTATAATACTTGAAGAGAATCGACAAAAACAAGTGGATAAACAAATTATGGCCATTGTGTGCAATCTTATTGTCCTTTAACCATTTAAGCAAATATACTTTGTTTATCTGCAGTCTCAAATTGAACCATGGTTCGTTATCGAATTAAAATGTTATCTTTAGTTATAAATTAGTTTTGTGTCTGGCCGTGGGAATTGTTTAATTCTTTAAAGAAGTAGCATCGTTATCATTTCCTCTATTTGTTCCAGAGCTTCATCGTATCACTTTGTTGTTTCAACTTCTAAAATATTAGCGTAATGTATATGCATGTCTACATTATTATTCTGTTTCATCTTAACTACGTTAAGAATGTGAACTAATGCAGATCTTTCAACATTTGTTTATGCAACTTGAATAATTTATAGCGTATTGGGTATTTTTTTAGAAAGAATTTAGCAACCATAGCCAAGGTTATATCTTCTTGTAACACCACCGATATCTGCTCGTATAATACTAAACACATTCCTTCTATGCATATCTTTATTGCTAATACGATATTTATTTATAATAATTATAATCTCATTATTATTAATAGGACTATTGTTTTACGATTATTCATACATTTTTTGCCATTTTAGTTACGTGTAATGGGTAATCAGTCTATGTTATGTTGTTGGCGAGATTTATCATGGTATACATACTTAGATATAGTAAACAGTATTTTATTGTTTGCATCCTATATGATTGTGGTATTGCGTTCTAATGTATTCGTATTTTCGTTGTTATCTCTGTAATCAGCACCTGACGCACCAACTCTACTTCCACCTGAGACTATCACTGGACCCTCTACAACAGCGGAAGCACGACCACCTTCCATCTCACTCGCTCTGTACCTTTCGCTCGCACATTTTTTCGTATCGCATTCCAAGCATCATTGTTTGGTCGGTCGCTCCCACAGACACGCTCTGCGGCGTCTACTAAGCCAACCGACATTAAATCCACTGCGTTTATAAACTCTATCTTTTCATCGATAGAGTTTAATCTCGCGTGCACATCAGTTCTGACGTTTGTCCCTAGTCTACTGGTTTTGTAGCATTTGTTAACGCTATTCTTCATTATGAATGTACTAGTGAGTTGTAATGAAATGTTCACAGAGTTTTTAAAAAGAATTCAAATTTTAAATGGTACCATTAATCTTTTGAAGTGTAGTTGACGTTAATATTTTTGAAGCTGTTTCTACACTGTTCGAAACGTGATTGCAGTAATCTATTCCAAAAAATAATAATCAGAATTTTATAATTTAATTATGCAAAGCCGAAATGATCAATCTTAATAAAATTGATAATCTTTTCACTTAAGGACATTTAAAACCATTAATTGCTACACACTACATTAACATACTACATACACAAAAAAGTCGTTACGATTCGAAATGGCCTCACGTCTGACTGCTTTTTATAGAAAAAAGAAACAAAACGGGTGGAATTAAGCATCATTTGTGTAATCACAGCGTGACAGGCAACACGTAACGCTTCGCTCACAATTAAATAGTTTTTATCTGACTTTCGGTCAATCGATGGCGTTGTATTTATTGCCTCGGATGAAATATTTGCGCTTGATATCTTACAGTTTTTGTTATTGCGAGCCTTGAATTGTGCGTAGCAGCGTTCAAGGTGGGTGCTAAGAAAAAGTATTGTAAATATATCAAGGCAACGTAAATGGCAAAGTGTAGCTAACAGGTGAAGCTATTGGCCATAATAATGGACTCTTCATACTGCAAGACTATAACAGAATATTAGATGGAAACAAAAAGAGGCAATAAAGATTTTTTAAGAAATTATTCCAACTGCTTTCATAGTACCTGTTGCCACTATAACAGTCATAGCTCTACAAATAATTTGAAGAAATTGTTAAATATTTATTCCAACGTCTCAAAACATATGCTTGAATAGAGGAACAGAACATTGAATAGTACTGTAAATAGCCAAACACTCCTGAGTAATTCCTCTTACAAGTACGTTTTTTTGCTATGCTGCCACATACAGATTTACAGCTGTCACGTTAAACTCATATCACCTAATAATACCCTCCTTTTTAGGTCGTGGATTTAAAATGTAACATCGCGGTCTGTTATCGCTCGGTGCAGGTAACCCACATCGCAGCCGCAGCGGGTATCCGCGACTGTCACTTGTCATATTCTTATTGTTGTACACACTATAGCTACCTACCTACCTGCTGTGTACGTAACTGGAGAGAATTGTCATCGATGCCACTTTGACACGGTTATGCTTTCTTTCGCAATTATTTGCGTTTTTTGATATAAAGTTTTTGTACGTTTGTTCACGATGCGAAGTAGTCTGTTGCAGATAGTAGATAAAGAGTGGCAAAAATAATTTAACAATTTTTAAAACAATTATAAGTAGCTTAACTATATTTTATACAGTAAAAAACATCACTCACTGTAACAACTTCTTACTTCACCTTAAAAAAAAATTGGTCCATATCCAATTCTTTTCAATTCTGTAGAAACACTATGTCTCTACTACTTACTATACCAAGCACTTATGATCTTTTAGTAAACAAATACCAGCAGTAATGTATAAATAACGATGTAGTACAGTATTACAGCGTGTTACCGACTGCAGTGATAAGTATAACAGTTAACTAACAGTTTATTATGGACGAGCCTATTAAAATGGCTGACCTCTTACGTGTTCACACGCGCACTCATTCCACTATCGAGCACCATGCAGGTAGACATGCGAAAAGGGACCTTACTGCATCGGAATAAACACTATGATAATACAGATTATACGTATCGATGGTTGAATGCTCATCACCTAAATACTATGTAGACTCAAGAGGCAGAGACGATAACTTAGTCTTGGTTTCGATAAATATCATAATATAAGCTAAATTATAGTGTGCTAATATAACAGGCATTGAGGTAAACTGATTGTTTAATCAACTGCGATCAATAACTGAAACTATAGAGTTTATGATTTCATATATTTTTAACGGTTAATGAAAGGCAAGACGGTATAAACCATTTATTATTAAAGCGTGGAGTTTTAAATAATAAAAGTACATGAAATGCTCATATATCAGAGAAGACATCGTGCGTGTCTCAACGTTCCACTTTTTTCGTTCAAGCCCTTCCTTTACAGTTCAGTGAATTTGAATAAAGCTTCCCCTTTTTAATATTTATGTTGCCTCGAATATGTTGTGCTTGAGTGGAAAGGAACCTTAGACTTCTATCTGACATATAATGTGTAAGATATTTGTTATTATCCAACAAATCGTGCTTCCAATATCCTATCCTAATCGAATCCTGCCTTTACTTCTTTATGTTTTTCGTGTCCTATATTGTAACATAGTGTTAAAGTCAGTTGCCTGAATAATTTGTTTGATTATGTTAGAGTGAGTTCTCTGTCTTATGATTAAACTAGCATAAATAGTGAATCACCAAAGGTCTCAGCCTAGCTTCATCAAAGAGAGTCTCCACACATAAACAAAACTGAACTGCACAATTTTTTATATTGAACTGCATAGTTCACGTATATTCTAGATTCTCGTAGTATTTCTTACACATGCAAAACGTTGATACGTATTGTGACGGCTGGCTGCCCCTAGAAAGTGCGCCGTGAAGGTCGCTACGTACCCGCTGAGGTAACAATATAACGCAGCTTTGGTGCTAGCTAGGTACGTGATACGAATTATAACATGTATATGTAGCCTCAAGATTTGGCACTAAATAATACAAGGATAATGACAATGTCGTTTACAAGGCCACTTGCTTTATAAACTAGTGTTGTTGGTAGCCCTAAAAAGAGTGGAGCTCATTTGATTCTGTAGGTGCTGAAAAATGTAGTACCTAATAATTTTCACATATAAAATAGAAAGACAGAGCCAAAGTGTCAAACTCCGGTGAAGCAGTCAAAGCCTGCGCTCAGGCTAACTGCAAAGATCTCTACCAAAAAAAAAGAGGCAAAGTGCAATTATGAATAACTAAAAATTTCGTCAACAAGCCTGAGTATAAACGATAAATAAAAAATAAATAAACGATACTTATTAAAAGAATAGGTAACCATAAATATTAAGAAATGATACCTACGTGGGTTAACATCGTTTTTGTTAAGTTTACTACGTTATTGTTCACAAAAAATAGGGTTAATACCACTTTTTCAAGCCAAACATTTGCTCAGTAAATACTTGAAAACATAATCTTACTTGTGATCATTGAACGATGTTTAGTAGAAATATGAACAAAAACATTAACAAAAAGTTACTTGACGTGCAAGTAAGAATAAAATATCATACACTGCGTTGTTGGTGTGTTTTTACTGCAATTTGACTAATAAATAAGTTTTATGTAGGTATCTTCTATGTACTATTTTGATAAAAAAATGTTTTGTTTTCTAAGTAATTTTCTTTTAAAACAAAATTAAACATATAAACTTTTGGTAAAATTTAATTTGTTTTGTTCTGAAATCGTAATAAAATAATGCTTTGACAGCATAATAACAGCCTTAAGAGCAAATCTCAATCTTAAAATTATGCGCACACGCAACATTCGTATTCGTGCACAAAATGACACAGATTTTCTTGGAAATGCAAATTTTCTGTGCAATTTGTAATAAGTTAGCTTGATTTATAGTTGATTACATTGCTGATATTGTCACATATACACGTGTTTAGAGTGCAAACTGTGCCAATAGGAAAATAATGTGGCCTTCATCATTCCACTTGTCAATAACATAATTGTGTAGTTAGTATCCATAAATGACTCCGCAGATAATTTTAGTTAAAATTAAATACTATTATTGAAGACTAATAAACGATAAGATAAAACTAATAAGAACAATCAACTAAGCCTGTCCCTCATAAAGTTTAATTTTCTTTAAAATAAATTAGCTATGTCAATTGTTCAAAAAAAAAATTATAATCAATGCATAAAGCAGAAATTTACAATCTCAAATGAGTCAAAAACGGAATATATGTGAAAAAAATTTGCCTAATCGTTAAAAAAGTTATAGGCCTTTTGAAAATGTCATGGAGAAATAATGAAATAATGCATTCAACATTCGATTTGTTGCGATGAAATTTCAAAAGTTGGTTGTGATCTTGTCTAAGTTCTAATAAATGTACATTTTATTTATAAATCGTTATAAATATACATAACATTAATTTCTACACAACTCATCGGAGTTGTGTAGTATTTCAATCATGATTTGGGATCTTTTGCAATAGTTTCGCGAATCTTCGCATTAGATCCGGCGCGTGAGCGTGAAATATTTAATCAACGCATAATATTAGTTCAGTACAATCCTAATAATGCATCTACGCTATCAAATAATGATCCATTCCAACATGTTTTTATATTTCTTTTATAATATGATATCCATTTCAATTCAGCAGTTCTAAAGATCAAGATTAACGGGCACACCTATACCTACTCAAATCTTGCTTCTTGCAAAAGCATTTCAATAATCTGCATAAATAAATATATGCTTGACCCACACAAGATATTTGTACAAGATATGAGAAAGTGGTTTAATTCGAGATAAAGTAATTTCACAGCGTTACATATTTAGAGATATTTCACTGACTTAAGTAAGTCTTAACAAATTCGTACAGCAAGCCACTCAGGTGCAACAATAAGTGCAGATATAACGCAACTATTGACACAACCTGTTCGCACGTTTGTACATTGTGATGCAGACAGCGGTGTGAATTAATACAGTTATTGAAATGTTTAAATTCATGCGGATATTGTTTTTCCTTATCGAATTGTTCCTAGTATTGTGTTTTATGTGATTGTTATTGGCTGAGAGCCTTTATAATTTGATTGGTTGACAAATACCGTTGAGTAATTGGTTATTGTGGAAATGGACAGCTTCAATCCTACGTTATTTTAGAGGTGGGAGATTTTTAAACACTCCGATGTTTGAATGGATCATTAAATGTAATATTTTCCTATCTATTTTACTTAACACTTATTGCTTAAGTCTTATTCAACTAAATGTTAGCTCATAAGACATTTCCAATCTATTTCTCTTTCCAATAGACCTGATAAGCACAATATCTCTCTGACATTTATCAGAGTTTGAACTGGCTGAGGTACGCACGACCCGCGCCCTTTAGGCTATCACTAATAGGCTAGGCGACCCAGTTATCTTCGTCTAGAAGCATCACTCATTCGCGAGAACTAATCAATATTAAACCTTCATTATTGATAGTCATTATTACAACCTTTTTGGAACGCCATTAATAAGTAATTAACAAAAAGGAATCTTTTATATTTTGAAGAATAATTAAAAGTGTTGTAATTATCGATGGTTTTTATTATAAACGTGTGTTAATCGTAGGTTCGTTTCGTAATTATAATCGGTTTCATAAACTGTTTAAGTTGTTACTACAATGCCGTGTAATGGGTATAAACTAGGTATTTATGTAATTAAATTTTAATGTACAGATATTAACGGAAATTCGATGTTAAGACCTATTCCGGACTAGTTTAATGATGCCTCTATCTTACGCATTTAACCAGAAAAGTCTTTAGACTTTTTATGTCAGATTTGTTCAAAACTCATTACTTATATAGGCAATGTGTAACATTATACACATCTTCACCTAACAAATTCTGATTCAATGAAGCACAAGCGGCTCGGGGTCTTAGAATGTGGATATTATAGCCGCTAAATAGCGAGAAACCTAACCCGTCGGGAAACGGCTCGCTTGCTTTGAACTTTGTGCTCCTCACATGATATGCTAACTTTCCCTGATTCTGATAGACTAAGAACTAAGAAGTTCCTTCAACAGTACACATACACTACAAAACTTCAAGAAAGTGTTTGACAATGTGGAACTAATCCATATTACTTATTCAAGGCATCAAAACAAATGAAGTTCAATATTTATGTACATACAGTTATACAGCTTAACAACACGTACAACAAATGGATAACAGAAAGTGAGCCTTAAAACTATGACATAAAGATGTTATTAACATATCGTCACGCCTGTATCCCCGGATTGTTAGGCAGAGGTGTACCAATGCACACCCACAGTTTGCCGATATGTTTAGATCCCATGTAATAGGGGGCGAGCCTATTGCCACTAACCGGGCAAAAATCCAAACTCCGACCTGCTACTGAGAGTTCTTAAAATCATAGTTTTACCATTGATGTGCATCGTATGAACGTATACCAATAATGCATTATATCTTAGTGATATAGAAGCACACGCTAGTCGATAGTATCTGTGCAAACCTGTGCAGCGGGCAGTTTGCTCAGGCTCGGCTATCTGGCGTTAAATACGAGTATCTCTCCGCGATAATTGCCTGCAAGCAGTGCTAACAAGCCTCGTATTAATTAGGATTAAGGGATCACCGATACGAATTAAATATGGCTTATATGGCTCACTGTAATTAGTTGCACTTTCAAAGGAAATTGTTATTGCTGTTTCCTATCTTACCGTTTTACTTAAGACTGGTTAGGTTAATATTTAATGCGAACATTTTATACGATTTGCTACAGATCTTTCGAACCAAACCGTGTTACCAAAGGCTAGCTATTAAATAAGTTAAATGAGTATACGGGATGGTAGTCCTTCATTACATTTTTTAGTGTGTAGAGACTATTATTTCGTTTCTCGTTGATAATCAATGAAACATTGTACGAGAAGTTTTATGTTTTTGTCTACACAAACGAAGTCGCGGCAAGCAACTAGTATGTGAGGATTGTGACACGGCTCAGTATGTTTAGTGTTCACAGTAAATCGATTCTCCGCGGACGAGCTAGCCTGATGTACTTAGTTTTTATTAGCTGATAAGCGCTAGGAATGTTGATTTGAAATGTTCGTACTTTCGTACGTTTCAAGGTTTACCTATTTCTTGTCGTGTGAAATTGTTCCAGATGGTTATGTTGTAAGAATTTTTTTACGATTATTTTGTTGTAAGCAGCTGTGTAAAATTCAAATATGATTGGTTTGAATTGCCTTATCATAGGATTATGGTACGCGTAATGTAAATTTATGTAGAGCAGTTGGTCATAAGCTTCTAAGGAGGTTTTTTTATAGATGAGATTTATATAATTATTTTGGTTGTTAAAATAATAACAATATAATAAAATAATAAATAAATTACTTAAGTCAGTGCCTCTTAATTTTAAAAGTAGCTAACAGATAATTATTTTCAAACTACTAATTATCTAAACAAAATAATGACGACTTTAAGATGTTAAAGCCATTTCATAATTACCATCCATTTCGGAACTAAGACTGTAAATTAATTATAGTCAGAAATAATTAAATCCTTAAAAGTCTTCTTGAGTTCTTTTTTAATTAAATTGTTACTGGTTTAAATAACAAAAAAAAGGTTGAAACCTAATCATTTATTATACTGTTCTAGTATTTTAGATTTGCAAAATCTTGTTTTAAATAACGGTAATTTATCGGTCTACTCTAGTATTTAATTTATTCAACCACTCAAAATTTTTGTTTGCCACGACTAGACTTCGAAACATCATAATTATTTTTAGATAAAGATAAAAATATTTTCAGAAATTAGTTCTATAAAAAATTTTAATAATACGCTTCACTTGTTAAATTATTACATTATGTATTGTTTTTTAGAAATTCTATTATTTCTATTAGCTTACAAAATGAAAACAGTTTATAGGTTTTATTCGCATAGCAATAGAATATCATAATTGTCTGAATCAGGTTACGAACAGTACTAATGAAAGATACAATTAGGAGCTAGTCTGTAATTAAAATTGATTGAATAGTACCAATATTCGAAATCTGTTAGTAGGCTATGCGAATATATGTCACATAAATGTGACAATTACGTTGACTAATATACTTGTCCTAATAAATACTAATTTAGGGTCATTGACGTGTAGTTGGTACATGTACAGGGTGTTACTGAACGGGTATATATTTTATCAAAAAGGGGTAAAGAGTACTTCTGCTATACAGTAAATTTACAAAATTTCGGCTCCAAATGAATTAATTTAATAATTGACATCATTTTTTGATTTTTGATGTCAATTATTTGACTTATCGCTATATCGATGTTTACGACTTGGGCAATGTCTTGCCCGACATAAGGATCTAAGTCAGACCATAGGTGTGTTTTAATACTTCAGGCATTTATTATTATTTTATATTTTAAACATCACCTTACAGCCTCTGTCGCGTCATCTTTTGACTTTCAAGTGCAAGTCGCCGGCGCTATGTAAATGCATAATATTATTAACGAAAGGTTACAGTTATGTCAACAATGATTAAGATATCGATAATAATATACAATTTACATGAAGAGATAGAGGGGTCAAATAACACGTTCATTAATACGATAACATCACGCCATTTCTTCGTGCGTACACAGGTACGTAGGTATAACTAGTAGGTATTTGAATTATTTTTATTTTACATTACTTTGTATAATTTTATCTTAAGGCAACAATGTATGGAAGAATGTATGACAACTATAACAAGTAATCCTATGTAATATGGGTTGCAGCGTTAGTCAAGATACTTTTTTTTAATTATACTACCTTTTTGTTGACCTAACTAGGGCAAGTATACAGGTTCCGTAATACCTAAACCTAGGTCTTTTCCTCAACCACTTTAAAACGTCTTGTCATAAGCGCACCGATAACGATTACTACTTAATCGACCTTTACAAAGGTCGATTAAGTAGTAATCTTTACAAATCGACATCACAAGTAAGGTTAACTCAATTCAGGTTTATTGCAATAAAATGACAGAACAATAAGCTGTCTTTTGTTACTACCACCTTGCACTACAGGATAGAAATACAAAACTGTATTCATGAAAAACTCATTCAAGTTTTCAGCGTAGTATTTTACTTGGACCAATTGAGAGCACTGTCTTTTGTGTTGACACAGATCATTAATAAGGCTATCGATTTGAATATATTAGTTCCTAGAGTACTTCTTGCTAGCACGTCCCTCAATTTTTAATCTTGAAATAGCTTTCAGTCAATTACCAAATAACAACAACCCTACAAGCAAAAAATATTAACATTTCGTCGATTTTGATAATTTACAACCTGATTAATAATATCTCTTGCACAATACTACACACTTATTTCATTTTCACATACGTAAGTGATACACAACATCCCAACATTCGCAGCGGTTCGTGTTGCAGGTGCGCGCGGCCACTTCCAATCGCTCGCTATTTTGTTTCCAAACTGATCGAGTTACGAGTTACGTGAGAAATCGATTTCCATTTTTCGCGTGACTAGTGACAGTTGATGATTAGAGACTAGTGATGTCTAGACAAGCAGTAGACGTGATAGGATTTCGATTCAATCATCAAGTTAGGTGTATCTTTCATCTAAAATTAAATTAGTTTCTCTATTAGTCAGACCATTTATATTGAAAGTACATACACAAGCGATATACATTATTATATTATCTCTAGTTAAAGTCTTAACTAGCGTCAGGTCTATCTAGAAGTATTTTTTGACTATTTAGTTAGCTTCCTCAAATCCTGTAAACAGACAAATTTCTGTTATTAACTAACTCCTTGTCGCATGGCATAACATAACATATCATCACGGCTGTATCCCCGAAGGGGTAGGCTGAGGTGTACCAATGTACAACCACAGTTCGCCGATATGATTAGGTCCCATGTAATAGGGGGTGAGCCTATTGCCACTAACCGGGCACAAATCCAAACTCCGACCTGCTACTGAGAATTTCATAGAAAAACCCAATAACACCTTGGTCGACTTGGGAATCGCGCTTAGCACCACTAGGCCAACTAGGCAGTTGGCCTAGTGTCACATGGCAATGGTGAATAGTTTACACTTATCTCACCTTTGGTAAGACGCATTGATATTTATAATCAGCCCTCGTGGCAGGTGACCGCGGTGTCAGATACACCATATGCCTGATAAGAATATGTAAACAAAAACATAAAGAAAGATTGAAATGTGCCTTATCTGTACCCTAAATTTAAAAGTTGTATTTTTGTATCTGTAACACTTTAGACAAAATCTAGACCAAGAAGCGCGATACCTAAGTGTTATATTTTGTATAAATTTACAATTCTCGTTTATAAATGACCATTTTATTCGACTTCAGACGTTTATTTTATTATTATCTGATTCAAACTAGTTCTGATCGTAATTATTTAAATATTCGTTTTGCTGACCCTAACATATATTTATATGCGGTAATTGTGCTAGAATGCGACATTTCTTTAACATCAGTATATATATATATACCTAGGAATATATTCCTGTATATACTACCTAGATGTAGTTAGGTAATTTCGCTAGAAAATTGCGGCTAATATGTAGTGTTAGATGAACAACAAGTTTTAATTGAATAAACATGCCAACGAGAGGCGAGAGCTTTGTTAAAATTATTTACTTTCAGAAATTCATGGATAACAACATTTTATACTTTCAAGTAATGATCTGGAAAAGTAAATTTACTATTAAATAAAACCAATTTAATGTTGAAATAAGTGCTGCATTTATTCCTCGATGTATTTCTTTAGAGCCGTATCAAATCTATAACGTTACGATTTCATGATAAGTATGTCAACAGTCTGTTTATATACTAGTTAAACATATAACATATTGTGACAGTTACAAAAGATTTTTACGAATTAATAATCATGTCAATCAATAATCCTTTATTTTATGTCAATGACTGTGTGACGTAAATTAAAATCAAATATCGTGACGTCATACGCTTTTGAAACAAAATAAACTATACTATGCAACTAGTCAGATTGTATAACAAAGTAATTTACAACATGATTACTCCAATTTCCAGCTGTCTAATATTTCTACCTGAATAACTATTAAATTTTAATATGATATAGATATTATAGTAGCAAAAAGTAGCCCCCGTTCTTGGTATTCAAGTTACCCCATACATTTTTTCATCAAATTCACTTCAGCATTTTAAGACTGAAATCGTAAAACATAAATAAACGGAGTTACCTTCGAAATTAATAGCATAGATAAATAGAGTGGATAAATTAGGAATAGAGGCCTCTATATCATTGTGCTAAATCTGAATAGACCTAATTATATTGGATAAAATGCTTAACATAAACATTATCAGTGACGAGCTTATCTCTGTAATCTATATGATTTACTTGTAATTTGGCACACGTGGATCAATAGTAGATTATACAATTACTATCTTCTATTTACTTCAATTTCTGAAATCGCTAATCCGCAGGGAGCAAGCGTGGTGATCAATGCTCATGCCTTCTCTATATGGGAAGAGGCCTGTGCCCAGCAGTGGGACGTTTATAGGCTGGAATTATTATTATTATCTGTTATTTACTTCAAGCCTCGAGTATTATGTTTCCTTCTATTTACTTGTTTATGATTGCATTATCCTCGAGATTCCTGCGTTTTTGTGCCGTTAATGATATACTAGTAAAGTCACTGATGGTTTCTATAAATAGATTTCCTTAATGATGCGATTTCATTGTTTTCTTTAGCGGCATTTTTATGTAAATGAATACCTAAACCTTTTTAGTTTTTATTTAAAAAGTTAAGTGTTTAAAGTTCTTCACCTTTTGGTTAATGATTAAATAATAGAGTTCTATAAATATGATAATGTTTTGCACGAAAATGACGCGTGAGAGCTAATGATGGTCACAAGATAGATTGACAAATTATACAACGAGTGGTCGGTCATTGTCGTAAGTATACGTAATAATAACAGGGTCATATTACACTTGTTTTTAATCATAATAATAATATTATGAAGAATTTATTAAAGTTTTAGGTTTTATATTTATCTGGCTTGTTTCACCTGTAAAGTAGTAAAACAATAAAAGTTACGTTGCACGAATAAAGTAATAAATATTTATAAGGACCATTGTTAAAGAAATTATGAAATGTAATTAATTTAAAGCAAATTTTCTTATTTAAATGAAATACAATAGTAACTAAATTACAATAATAAAGTCAAAATAAATATACCTTTCTTAATGGCTATTGTTCTGTAGTAGATGTGGGATATTTCAATAATTATGGCTTCCCTCATATTTCAGTGTCTATCATTAATTTAATCTTAATGTGTCTGCAAGTCATCCAAAAAAAGCTGATTTATCGCCTATTTTGATTTCCTGCTGGCAATTTTTTATAAAGATTTTACTCAGTCATATGTATTATGTAAGAAGGTCTTATATCGCCCATAGTTACTACGGCTATGGATGAAATGTTCGCATCAAAAGCACATTGTCTGGAATGTTATATCTTCCCTGTCTACAAATGGCAGTGACGTCATGCTTCTTAGAAGTGAACAGTCTGTGTTCTGAGTCAATATTTTTGAAATATTTTAATACCGAATTACCACGGGATTAGTTCACTATCACAAATTCTATATAAAGAGTTTACAGCATTTACGTCACTGATCCATGAATAATCTAGTGTTAGAGTTTGTGGTATTTTTACCATCTTATCGCCTTAAGAACGTACTGTTTGACGTCACTCATTGGTCATCAGGGATTATCTGCTAAGTCTAAGTAAACTTTGACATCACATGGTTTGACACTCTCTTTGTTATTTCACCTTAAACTTTCCATATACTCGTATTCTGGCTGAAAAGTATCACAAAAAAGTATTTTTAAAATTAAATGCTGCATAATTCGTTTGAAATATTTATGGTAGCAATTGCAAAACTCCGCATGAAACGCAAAGTCTTAAACATCGCAATTTATTTACCACAAGATAAAACTTGCGTGTAGCAAGCAATCAAGTTAGCAACCGAAATATCCGAAGCAATTACTCAGTTTCATGTTAAATGACATTGTTTAGCTGCCTTGTTATTCTTAGAATATTTTTCACAACTTGCAATTGGAAATACTCAATTAAACGTTGTTTCTAAATTCATGTTTGATTCTTGTAATCTGCAATTATGTAGTTATGTATTGCCGCTGTATATAGGATGCATGGCTGTTTTAAAATCTGTTTTTTGTTGGTAAAAAAATGCCAGCCGTAGAAACTTCTGGCAATTATTTTGAATGGACTTCGTATAAGTCAATTTCACGCATTGCTTCCTTATGGGGCAAATTATAGTTCACAATACCGATACCAGAAAAGATTTTACAAATACTTGATAAATTAACGATACTGAGGGACAGTAGTTATATCAATATATGATATGTAACTGTTTTATTGTTGTATTAATACACAATTAAATCTAATATAAGAACAAACTCTAACTATACTAAAATTAAAACTTACATAAATTAAAACTAAATGGCGTCAAAGAACTCATCGTCATCCTTGTCAATGGCGGGGAACGTGCCCAGAAGGCTGGCAGCATTGCCACGTTGAATGGCTATGCCGATTCTCTGTGCAAGGAACAAACCAGCCCTCTGATCACGAGTAGATTCTACCAAACGTTTGGAAAGTTCTTTGAAAAGATTTCGTGCGCTCGGACCCCATGACCCGAGCGTTTCAACCCCAAACGGCTCGAAAATATAATCACCCACAATGTTATTATACTTCCGCCGCTTAAGGGTCTCCGCAGCTCCAGCAGCAGCGCTAGGAGAGGCTGCTGAACTTAGAACGTGGGACGGCGCAAGGGTGTCGACGCACGTTGCGTCCCACACCAAAGGCCGACCCAATTTCCAAGGCAGCAATGACATACCGTCAGGTCTCTTGCCATCGCCGCGCACCAAACCATTGGGTTCCAAAACAGCTGGTACACCGGCGGTGACAAGAGCACGACGAATTATGTCATTATTATTATCAATATATTATTTAAAGTTGTTTAAATATTTTGAAACACCATCTCCGTACACAGTACAACTTGTCAGAAACGATGGATCTTTACAAAGAGAACCAAAACAAGAACCTGTACAATAAGGAAGCGACGTACAAGAATAACTCTTAAATGTAAATAATGGCCTTTAAAAAATGCCTATAATTTCTTTGCCCATGGCGAGCGAGTCGAGTGAAAGTGGACGATCTTGAGACAGGACTCGTTGCATTCCGATGTACACCATCGAAGCCTCGGTACCTGACGGTGAAAGGCTGGCAAACACGGAACACAGAGGCCTCACGACTGAGACACACGACACAAACAAACCTGGTGAGAACCACAGTAATGTACGCAAAGCCAATGGCGATGAGATGAGTCGCGCTCACTCAAATGAGATGATTGGAAAAGTAATCCGCCGACTGATTTGGAATATATCTCGCAAATCCAATCCCAATGTAAGTCTCTATGCCATTAAGAAAAAGAAGTAAAATTACAAAATCTGTCTTTAAATATTGCTGATGTAACCTCAAAAGTTTTGGGATTTTGGTGCCGGAACTAAATGCTGCGATGGCAAAAACTGTAATTTGTCGTGTGATGAATCTTTAATGATAGCTGTTAAATTAAAATCAAATTGTTTGTCCATCGTAAAAACTTAAATTGTTTAATGCCCCAGTGTTTATTGCAAGTCGTTTGTTTTAATTTATTGTAATTTCATTCATTATTTTCTAGAAAAGTTAATTGTTCTTACTTTTCTATTATATTAATCAATCATACTAAATATTCTCAAAATCACCTATTGTTTGTATGTAAGCTTTAGCTATTTAATCATAGGAACTATTAATAGCAACCACATCACGACTTACATTTTAATTAACATCACACAATAGTTTCTACAGTTTAAGACATGCGTCATCCTATAGGAATACCATGTCAAAAGTACCCCGAACCATATACATTGCTGATTCCATTTTAAATATTGAGCAGTCCAAATATAGTAATGCGGCAATGCAACAAAACTAAACACTATTGATCCAGAATGCTTTTACGTGAAACCGTCGTCGAAACCACAATGCATCGCGTCCAATATATTAAATGGATTATATATACTATATTAAATGGACGTAATATAGCTGATGGGTAAGACAATACACGATGAATCACGAGTGTATTAAGATAATATTGGTTAATGTACATTGCTGGTATAGTTCACTTTGTTGTGTCCTTGGAATGGAAATCAAGCAATGGAGCTTGCTAAAAAATTACGTCCTTGTGATTTGTTTATATCGTGTTTTCCAAAGACTTCATTATTTTCTCAGCTAAAGCGAAACTTAATGAAAGACACAGGATATATATCAAATACAAATTATTTGATATATATCCTGTGTCTTTCTAACTCTTATTAGAAATGTTTGCGTGTTTCATATAAGACATTTTCTTTACCAACAAGTTCCTTCAACAGTATTCGTTCTACATGAATACCTACATAATAATCTTCATTCGATACGAGCAACTGAAGTATTAATACAATGGGTAGGTGTGCTCGGACCGGCACTCGAACCCGTTACCCGCGGGAGCGACGCCCACTGCTCACCGCTTAGCGCTGCCGAGCTTAATGTTACTTACGTACTGCGCTAAGTGAATAGCTTTTAATTTTACATAATTAATGCTAACGAAGTTTTGTCAAACTATGACACTTAGTGAGAAAGTCTCGGCTTCTGTACTTAGTACAACAATTTTGACAGTTTTGTCAGTAAAGATTAATGTAGTAATTACCGTCACTTAAATGCTTCTTAACAATATTAGATTATTCGTTTTCTTATACTAAGTAATTTTGGGGTTAAAATACAATGATTGTATGACCTTCAGCTAACTGTTTAGGACTAATCGTTTACTGACAAAGAATTTACACAATTGTTTACCTGTCTAAAGACATGCGAATAAGTTAAAACTTATTCATGTTTAATTCATCATTAAAACTTGTACGCTTGTCGGTTCCTTTCCATTGAGAATAAGAATTCCAGTCGCGTACATGGTACCTCCAATCAACAAAAAAATTACGTATTTCTTTTGTTTTTCATCCGAGATTGCTTTACCGGATATTTGCGACTTCTGACGGTATAATCAAAGAGCATTTTTATCAAGGCCGATTTACGTCCAACGAGCGAATTATCATCTAATCCCCACAAATTCTACAAATCTAAAAAGATATCGTGTGGCAGATAGAATGAGGATTCTCTCGTATGATGTAAAGCCAATGCTGCAATGTAGCAACACACGGACATCGGACACATTATAACAATCCTTCATTTCAAACTTAAGGTAACAAAACCTTAAGTTTCTCCTGGTGGTCTCCTTTACTTCGCCAATAAACTTTCATCGTCTGGCATTCTACCACCATCAGTCTTGCCAACAGCATATATCATTATTCCACAAATCACTTGGCGAATTCCGCGGCGTTCTCTCTCAATACCTGCTCAGCGTACTATGTGCCTGATTGATTCGATCTCTATCAAAACAAAAGACGGTAATGTCCCCAATACATTACTTCAACTAATTCATTTATTCTATTCTCTAGTCTTCTGTGCTCCAAGTGTGGAAGAATACTATATACCTGTGGTATTATACTATGCAACCGACTTCAAATAGAGTTGATGTTTTTCTTTGTATGTTTCGCGATATCTACGTTAATTGTGGACCCGTGTCACAAATTCTCTGAAGTGTTTTTCATCGATGGGCTATAACCTCAGAGTAGATTCGAGTAGTAGTACCTATTGTTAATTTTGATATAAGTCGATATCTTTACTTCTTTTTTATGCAATTAATTTTAGGATTTATAATTAACCTTGTTCAGTAAACAGTGTGATGATACGTGTGTCATCGAGACGTCAGTTAGTACGGTCACGTAAATTCTGCTCCGAAATAAATATTTCAAAATCCTAGTAAAAGTTTATTCTACAACTGCGTGCTGTGTGGACACTCAAATACTGAACCCTATGGGCTGCCATCTCATAGTTTGCTGTTCGGCTTAAGTGTTTTAAATAGTGTTAAATGTGTAAAACAAAGTATATTGTGGCGGTGATTAAACAAAAGTTGTAGTTTTTGCAAAGTTGACATTATTAAATATTGCAAATCTACCGCCTGCTGTGCAAAATCTGTAGTTTTGTGGCCACTCCTGATTCGATATTTCGTTCGCAATATTAATGTCTCCGTGGCTCTGAGCGTTGACTTCTTGTGCATGAACAAGGCGTCGCGAGTTCGAATCCGACATTTCGCATTTCGTCTTTTTGTCTTTCTTGTGCTGTTTGGGTGATTGATTACGCATTTAAATAATGTCTAACTGCGATACATGTGGATTACCAGTTAAACAAAACGAAAAAATAGCATGTAGTAACTGCGATAAAGTATATCATCACCTATGCGTTAAACTGAGTGCTACTGCGTATAAAAGACTAAGTAAAGCTGCACGTTCTGCGTGGAATTGTCCGAGTTGTTTACCCGAACAAGGGCCTTGTAGAATGACGTCTGATGGCTCTGAAGCAGAGGACGATAAGATCAGTGACATACGACTTATTATACGAGAGGAGATTCGGAATACATTGCGTATTGAAGTCAAGAATATGATAAGCGAGCTTAGATATGAAATGGATGAGTTGAGGAAACAGATTGACGAGCTAAAGTTATCCGGATCCTTTGACATCTCTCAAGTTAACGACTTAAAGGCCGAACTCCAGGGTGTGCAACGTGAGAACAATGAACTTCGTTCTCAGAACTCCACTATGCAAGAGACTATGGCTCAGCTGAAAACACAAATTAACTCCCTGGATCAGAATATGCGCGAGGCGAATTTGGAAATTAACGGGTTGCCTGAAAATAAAAATGAAGTGTTACCTACCATTGTTACACAATTGGCTAGTGTTGTGTCATATAACCTTAAGGACTCCGATATCATGAAGTGCACTAGAGTGGCTAGTATGAACAATAACAAGTCTCGCCCACGCTCTGTTATAGTGAAGCTGCGTAGTCCAAGATGTCGTGACGAATTTTACTCTGCTGTAACTAGATTCAATAAATCTCACACGGAGGATAAATTGAACACTAGTCTTCTGGGGTATGGTGGTAGCAAGGTGCCAGTTTATGTATCTGAGCACCTTTCTCCGACATATAAATCCTTACATGCTGCTGCACGTCTTAAAGCCAAAGAAAAATCATATAAGTTTGTCTGGGTTCGCTATGGTAAAATTTTTGTATGTAAAAGTGAAAATTCGGGTACTATTCTGATTAAGGATGAGCAGAGCCTAGAAAAAATTGTATAATTAGCATTATTAATTTAGTTTCTAAGAGTCATGTTTTGATATAATTTAGTTTTAATGAATAGTATTTCAATTTTCTATCAAAATGTGAGAGGGATGAAAACGAAGTCTCATGAAATTTTATTGTCAATCTTAAATTCTGATTATGACATTATATGTCTGACAGAGACGTGGTTAGATGACTCGTTCTTGTCTTCTGAATACTTTGATCAGAGATATACTGTAGTACGCCGTGACCGTAGTACACAGTTTAAAGATTTGTACTCAAAAAGTTATGGTGGTGGGTTATTGGTAGCTATTAATAATAAGTATAATTTTGTTAATAAAGTTGAATGGCAAACTTCTATTGAGGATATGTGGCTATGTATTAGTGCTTATGGCGTCTGTATGAATATTTGTGTTGTGTATTTACCGTCTTATATACCTTGCCATACCTTTAACCAATTTCTGGCCAGGGCTGAGGAAATTTGTTTGCGTTATACAGACCGCGCTACTCTGATTCTTGGTGATTTTAATCTTCCCAATTTGAACTGGTTTAAATGTAATCCCTTTCTAGGTATAAGTGACACGAAGTACTTAGCGTTAAGAGACTTTCTAAGCATCACCGGGCTTGTTCAAACGAATAAAATCTGTAATGCAAATGGTAATATCTTAGATCTCGTTCTTGTGGATGAGAACTCCAGTCTCTCTGTTTCTAGTGCACTCCCCATAAGTAAACCTGACGTGCATCATCCGCCACTGGAATTAGCTCTTTCTAAAACTTTAATTTCTAATTTAAATTATAATATTATAAAGTCTAAATATATTTTCCACAAAACAGACTATGAGGCATGTGTTCGTGATCTACATAAAGTTAAGTGGGAGGATTATTGTCACTTGAGTTGTAATGATTATGTTCTGACATTTTACAATATACTGTGGGATATCGTAGAGAAATATACGCCTAAAGGTAAACCTAGAAATAATTGTTATCCAGTTTGGTTCTCAGTCCCGCTGATAAAACTTCTTAAAGAGAAACATAGATACAGGACTCGTTTCAAGCGGTACAGTAACCCTCGGGACTATGATACTTTTGTTTGCCTACGATTGCGAGCTGCAAGAGCTATGGATGGCTGTTTTAGAGATTATTTAGAAAGAATAGAGAGTGAATTAAAAACAAATGTAAAAGCTTTTTGGCGCTATACCAAGTCAAACAAAAAATTCAGAGGTGTGCCTGACCAGGTTTTGTGGGGTGATCGTGTTGGTGAGGGTGGTAGTGGTGTAGCTGATATATTTGCAGAATACTTTGCGTCTGTGTATGGTGTTAGCCAACAACATAGTAACTTGTCTCCAGGTTATTCTACGTCCAACTATATTATGTATGATACACGCATTTCTGAAAACGATATTAGGGATAGCATCAAAAAGTTAGATATCAATAAAGGGGCTGGTCCGGATGGATTGCCTCCTATTTTTATACGTCTCTGCATGGATGCACTTATTGTACCACTGCAGATAATTTACAATAAATCCCTTATGGAAGGTACATTCCCCGATTTGTGGAAAATCTCACACGTCATCCCCATTCATAAATCTGGTAGTTTGAATGATGTAACAAACTATAGACCTATCTCTATTATATCACAATTTGCAAAGATGTTTGAGGGTCTTATATATGATGTAGTTTACTCTCACCTCCGACACATAATTAGCTCGAAGCAACATGGTTTCGTGTCTAACCGTTCTACTATGTCTAACTTACTTATTTACACTACTTTCATTGGTAACACATTTGAAGCTAGAGGACAGGTTGATGCTGTATACACAGATTTTTCAAAAGCTTTCGATCGCGTTGATCACTCAATTCTTTCTCTCAAACTAAATCATGCTGGAATACATGGCTCTCTGTTGCGATGGTTTGAGAGTTATTTAATAAATCGTACTCAGATTGTTGCCTTGGCGGGATATGAATCTGTGCCTTTTTCTCCTGGTTCTGGTGTTCCTCAGGGTTCTAAGTTAGGCCCTTTGTTATTTTTAGTCTTCATAAATGATCTTTTAGATTTAATATATTGCAATTGTTTAGCATACGCTGATGACTTAAAAATATACTGCAGAATATCGGACCTGACTGATTGTTTAAAGCTTCAAAGAGATCTTGATGTCCTTCAAAAATGGTGCATCAACAATAGAATGACGCTCAATGTAAAAAAATGCCAAAGTATAACATTTACAAATAGAGTGAATTACATTATATTTAATTATCATATAGATGGATCGGTATTGACCAGAGTATCAGTCATCCGTGATCTTGGTGTGCTCTTTGATACAACTCTTTCCTTTCGTGATCACGTAGATACTATAGTCGCTAAGGCTAAAAGAACGCTTGGTTTTATAATCCGCATGTCGAAACCTTTCCGAAATCATAGCAGCATTATTTTACTCTATAACGCACTAGTGAGAAGCTCCTTGGAGTACTGTTCTACGATTTGGTCTCCCTATTACTCGAATCATATCAATAATGTTGAATCTGTTCAGGCCCGTTTTGTTAGGTATCTTTGTATGAGAAGTGGCATTCGAAAAACTATACCTGATTACAACGATAGGTTAAGACACTTTAAAATTACCAGCTTAAAAGAAAGACGAATCCTTTCCGACTTACTTATACTATACAAAATCATTAATGGTTCCATAGATGCACAATTGATTAACTATTTTAACTTTAAGACTAGCCAACGCAGCCAGCGTCATCATCGCATTTTTCAATTGCCAACATCAACTTTAAATACTACATTTAACAGCCCTTTGACGCGTATGGCAAGGTTATATAATGAAAGGTCGAACATGTCGGATCACCCTATTGAAGTTTTCTCTATGAGTTTTGCTTCATACAGATATTCCCTATATAAACAATGCCAAAAATGTACATCGCCATAGCTCAATTTGTTTTGTTTTTGTAGTGCTTACTAGAAACACTCGTACTTAACTGTTTTTTTTTTTTTAATTAGTCTCTAATATGTATTATGTCAATGTCATGCATACCTGTTATTTGCATGGTTACTGAAATGTCGACTTTAGATGTTATGTTATTTTATTTGTTAGTGACTGTGCTGTTGGTGTGCTTATTTTAAATAAATAAATAAATAAATAAATAAATACTCATTGTGAAAGCTGTTGGTTTTATGGCCGTCGTATAAACAATTACAAATTACATTAAGCCGTCAGCCTTAACGACGTCATTAGCCAATTAACGTTCCGATAGATTTATGCTAATTGAAAACTTACTTCTGACGTCACACTTTACGAGACAAAATCATTTCAGTATTACCATTCAACACAAAAAGTCATAAAATACTATTCTATAAAATTTTGATGTTTTGTATCAGATAAACGATTTAATCATAGGATACATAAACTGCGCTGTATTTGATTTTATAACATATTTATTTTCCTTATTCCCCACTTGCAAAATAAAGAGTGTCTAGTCTCCAAACTAATGGATCCTTTAATGCAAATAAACGATTTATTATTATTATTATTATTATTATTTAACCTTCTGTTAATAACAATATATTTCGTTGTAGAGCTGAGAGTTAAAAAATACAAAAAGAAAAAAAACACAATCTAGATAATATTTCAATATTCCAACTTTTACCTAGGGAAATAAACATAAAATAATATTTAAAAAAAAAGTTGTTTGTTTGTTAATAAACAACAGTTTACTGTTAATTAATTGTTAATCTTACGACCATAGATCGGCAACCTTTGGTCTGTTAGTTGAACTTTACTCGGTGCGGGTTGTGCCTCAGTTATCTTAAACATTTTACCTTTGCTACATAAGCTGCGTATGTATAATAATGTAAATATTGTTTAAGCAGATAAATCCACAGAAGGTTGTAAACACAAAATATTACATACACCTGAACCAAATGCAAAGTAACAAGTCAGATTATTGACATAAATCTATATTGTGTGCGAAAAAGTGTCAGTGTTCACTTTATGTATTTTTTAAATAATTTTAATCATATTTTTCGAAGGACAAACTTAAATGATTGATTAAACGATCAGTTAAGTGCTTAATTGGTGCTTAATAAGCAAGTAACCTTTGCTGTACAAACCTTTAGTTCTTAGTATAATATAAGGTCACTTTTAATGTCTTTACACAATATCTCACTGACAGTGTCGCTTAAACAAAAACGATAATTAATATGGATCTATTTATTATGAATGTCGTGAAAGACAATATTGTAAAGAAGATTTATTCAGCACTAGAACAAAGTATAATCATCAATATTGCTTAACAAGAATGGTAATTGCAAATACATAGTTATATTATACTTATTTAAAATATACATTTAATTTGCCTTCGGAGCACATTAATGTTATCATAACTGGAAGTTTTCCAAAAGTAAACATATATTTAATATAGTTTAATTATTCCTTACAAAATAACTAATATTTATAAGCTTTGTTATATGTTTTTAAACCAAACCTACATAAGTGCTTTGAAAACCTTCACATAAAATACTTAGAAATTCTTTTAACATTTCTTGAGACGCGTCTGTCTGAACCCAGTTACTCTAGTTTCCAACCAATATACAAAGTTATCATAAAACAAAACACGAATACATAATCATTGGAATTCCGAACTACAGTGGCACAGATAAAGCACAACATAGTGTGCCTAATCACCTCTGAAACAAAACACGGTGCTTTATAGCTGCCATTCTACCATCATTTAACAAAAATAACGATGACAAGTGATCTAGTCGACAAACAGGTACTTCATGGAAAAACTATTTACTGAATAAATAGTGGTGTTCTTATTTAGGTTTGTCAAATGATCTATAATACGCATGTGCCTATTTACTTATCTGTTTATTAAAATGTACCGATATTTATCATGTAATACCGAGGGAGAAATATGGATTAAAATACTTCGAAATTATTAACAGTTGGTAGTTAAGAAATATTACTATTACTGAATACTGTAATTGGTTGTGCTTTTTTTTCTGGTTAATTGCGCTTTTAACAAGACTGTTCTTAAAAAATCGCCTTACCGACATAATCCAATTTGATACCATCAGAGCTACTTAACAGTATAAACGAGTGTTGTCGCAAGTAAAGTCTACACGAGCCTCAATATTTTAGCTCTACAGTAATTAAATCCGCGTGTGTACTCAGGGGCTGGAACTGGTCGCGCTTGTAATTGACAAACCTGTTCTCCTCACATTAACGCCAACTAAAATAGTTTGTTTAGCGACGCTTTGAGAGCGAATCGCTTCATCCACTGTTGTTTGACACAAAAACTCTTTCGAAGGTTAAACATAGGCTTGTTTAAATATAATAGAAATTAACAAAATATCAAATGCCTATGTAAAATATAAGATTATTATTCTGCTTTTTGCTAATTTGTCTTGTCAACCTGTATAAATCCGGATAAAGATTATATTTTAAAACTTTTGAATAATACAATCATTACTCCGAAATGTAGACCTGCTTAGCATTTTGTTATAACACAATAATTGAATGCTACAATGAGTGAAATAACCACATTTTAGTTACAACTCAAGAGTTCTAATTCTTTACTTTTGTAAATATATGGTTACACATGGTGATGTGATACAGTTTGAGCTTTTAACGATCGGTCTGACATAACACCGATGGCATCAAGTGGCAATATCCTGGTGCTGCAGCTAACTGGCCATCGTCCTACTTTCGCGAGCACCACCGCTCTCGGGTAAAGCTGTGTTCAGAAGCAGCTTAAATAGTCGCGAGTTATTACAACTTTACCATATGCCTAAAAATGGCAGGTTATGGATCTGTCAATGTATGATTGTGAACATAGGGTTGTTGCAAAGATATAACTAACCAACACAATCTAAATCGCTTTATCTAGTGATTTAAATCCATAAGTAAATATTTTATAATTAGGAAGAATTTTAGTGGAAAATGTATCTAAAATACGTACTTTCAGGGTTTTCGTGCTTACATCATGGGTGTATTAAAAAATCTAATTAACCTATACTTAAACAAAACCCATGCAAGTAATTGGTTTTAATAAATACTTTTAACCACCAAAATTACATCTTTGAACTTATTAGCATGCTCACCCAGCGTAGATATTTACAAAAAGTTCTCAAAAACAAAATAACACCCATTTGCTTATTATTTAATTGTTGTAACAATTGATGGGTTTGTTGTGAAAATAATAAAATCTGTGAGTCGCGTGGCCGCGTCATCTGAACACGATCTAATGTAGAGTACACATTAGGTCGTGTACAAGTACCTCGTAACTTGTACAAGGGCCAGTATGCGGCAGGCAGCCGATTCAGTTAGGCCTCTGGAAAGGCTTATTGAGTTTAGTAACAAGCATTTATTGGGTTCAATTTGATTATATTTTTATCTGCTCAGTTATGCTATACTTATTATTCAATTTCTTTAGTTTGTAATTTAGAAAGTAAGGTACCTTAATTTCTATATAGGTAGCTTTTTAGCGACTACATATAGTATGAATGTATTAATAAAACAATGAACAACAAAAGTTCACTGAAAGTATACTTATAGTGTTGCATGTCATAGAGGCCAAACAAAAATGGTAAACAAGCCTAATAATATTGTGTATTAATAAGTGAATTTATTACTCATTTATGTTATTAATGTTAAATAACATTAGTAACTCGAAAATATAAGTTACACGTGTTTGCGTTTCATAAACATCGTGTTACATTACATGAGCGTTATGTATGTTTAGTAACGGTTTGAGTAATATTTCGTACATTATTGTATATTATTGTACTGATATTACCCTAATATCTGTGTTATACAAGGCCTATAAAGATAAACACGGTCTTATTGAAGCGATCGAGTTGTGTTTGCATTAGAAATGTTGGCGTTTAGTAGAGTTAAATTGATTAATTTGGTAATGTAAGGAAAGGACCATATTATGTACCTAGTACCAAGACAAAAACACTAACTTCAACGCTATAGAAATAAAATGGAGTTTTTTTTTTACTTTTTTATTTATTTATTACACCTTACTGATTCGTTTCTAAGGAAACTTAAATCTATCGGTCAAGGTGCAAGGGTTTTGCGAGAGGTTATTACGCAGTGTCTTTTATTCTGACTTTGTTAAATTGGTAAATATATGAGCGAATCTTGAAACGAATATTGTTTATTTATTCCTTAGTATTTGTTATACATAATGATGCTATTTATAATAATTGAAGTAAATTATCTATGAGAATAGAAGCAGCGTGTCAGCATGCTTTCGACACCGCTTCACTTGTTTGTGTCGATCTGTTTATTATAGATGTATGTATGTGGGTCAATGACACGAGGACGCGGCAATAATATCATTATGTTACGTGCTTTATGAAGTGTCGATGTAGAACAATACGAGAGAAGCTCTCGTGTTTAGATACATAATGGGTTTTAGACATAGACATCAGCGAAAATGTGATGGATTCAGCTGTTCGGTTGCTAGTATGATTCTTAGATGTAGTATTAATTATATACTTAATTATTTACAAAAATATTGCATTTTACCATCAATATTATTTGAGAGTAATAAAATTAAAATCAATGTAAGTATAATCTTTTTATACTCTGTAATTATAGGTTACTATTGTGAACTCGACTACACTGAAAGTCTTTTTTGTTACGGTATTTGTTTCCTGTTACCATGGAAGGAAATCAAGTATATAATATTTATATTATCAATACAGTGTGAATAGGCCAACATGGCATATGGTGCACTATCATGCACGTATTGTGTCGTAACCTCTAAATTGCATCAATTACCTCAATGCCCTATATGATCGCAACCTTCGTTGCATTCAAGTGCAGGAATTTATAGAAAAACTATGACAGGAATTTATTTATGTTATTCAATCATATGTAATATGAGCCGTTTTATGTGACAATAGTACCTAGTTCATAGGCGGAAAAAAAATACATTTAGAATAAAATCGTTGTTGTAATTTAATTTAAAAGGCATGATTGTTCAACAACCAATTAATATTACAGCCTTAAAATGTTAACATTTATTCGAAACATCTATAAACATTACATCTAGCAGACATTCCGGAAAACAAACTATAAATATTCGAAATACCAAACGTATTACCGAACAGTTCTCACTGAAAACTATTGACAAGCCGTGAACTAGACACAAACCAATGCTACTTAAACAATAACAAACGTACAGACAACCACACACACTAACAGTTCAAAATTACCTCGCCTCTATTGTAAGGCAGTAAGGTTGGTTTTGGTAGCTCATTGTCTCCCACTGCCTGGTGGCCCGTACAAGCGGCTAGACCAGCTGCGGGTGTGATTCACTCGCCGCATCCAGATTTATCTCTGTGTAAACATTACGCAAGATGGAGACCTTGTAACGTCACACCGAGACCTGACACCTAAACGCATTTCATTCGAGTGCATAGGAACACGAACTAGAATTAAAATAGTGAAGTTGTCTCTAAAATAAAATAGATTTTACGAAAATGTTGCTTTTTCTTTCCTGATTTGAATCATGACAATATTCTAATTAATACTTTTTTTGTTTCAGGTATGAATAGTTTGTATCCTGTTATTTGCTGAAACACTGGTAGGCTTGTAGTGTAGTTAAAGAAGATAGCACATGCCACATTAATAATAAAGATTTTTCTTCATAAAGATTACAGGGTAAATTAACCTAATTTTCATAATCACTGGTTGTTTCAAGTAAATCCTTTCTATTCTCTTCCTAAACTCTATCACCTCTCATAAAACAGACTTGTCATATAATTATCCTTTTTTTAACACTTTATCCTCAGCAAGAACCTAAAAAACTGTAGTTTATTGTCTGCAAAAACTAGTTTGGATATCATATCTTAATTTAGAATCTGACATCCTGTCATTTTCGTGTCCAAATTAATAGTTATGGTAATGGAATAACTTGTTATTATTTAATATCGGTATTTAGTAACAATTATTGTCAAATTAAGTCATATTGTAAGCGTTAAATACCGTGATAATTGCAAAATATATCAAGAATAGTCCTTGTAAATTCATGTAAAAAAAGATTTTGCAGACAATACTTAATTAAAGCTTTTCATTTTATAAATTAATAAAACAACTAAAACTATAAACTACTTTCAGATGCACATTTTAAAGCAACGTATTAGCTTTTTGGCAATAGGCTCGCCCCCTATTACATGGGACCTAAACATATCGGCGAACTGTGGGTGTACATTGGTACACCTCTGCCTACCCCTTCGGGGATACAGGCGTGATGATATGTTATGTTTATTAGCTTTTTATTACTTACTAAAGAAACACAATGTCACAGCTGCTTTAGTATTAAGAAAAGTTAACCTGAACTTTAAAGTCACATTCTTAACAAATTTGATCAAACTCCGTGGAGGAACAACAAGAAGCAAAGTTTTATCATTCCTATTACAATCGGGATGATGTCAGAACAGCATCTATCCTCTGGCTTTACACCTGTCTCGTGAAATCTCATTACTTTTTATTTCGTTCGCTGAAAGCCGTTAGGAACAACTACATTTAACTTGAGCTGTTGATAAGAAAAGAGAATTATGAATTTTGGCTTTAAAAATTTGTGTTTCAGTGTGAGAATGTATTGCTATATAAATAAAATATTAATCTAGCCTATGAACATCCCACTGCTGGGCACAGGCCTTTTCCCATATAGGGAAGGTACGAGCATTGATCACCACGCTTGCTCACTGCGGATTGGCGATTTCAGATCCCAAATTTTGGAATCCAGGTTTCCTCACGATGTTTTCCGTTTATTAGAAGTGTCTTAGAATAATTAAGAAAGTACATATAACTTTTGAAAAGCTGCATTGCAGGTTGCAACCTCGTGTATACAAATCCGTTCATTGAACCGCCACCACGACTTTGTGTATTGCTATGTCATAATATTATTTTAAAAGTAAGTACAATGTATGTGAAGTATGCTCCTTTTTACTTAAAGAATGATTACGTATCTTCAACGTAGATACTTCACTTTCAACTATTCTTTTACTTCTGAACCATAACTTTATATGTTTTTGGAATGATCGGCACTTTGACCTCACAGTTGTTATTACCAATTGGTATTATTTCTGTTTCTTGGATCTTGAAACTATTCTCATAAATCTCCTTAGACTCACTATTAGTTACTAATATCATTAGCAAAACAACAATTGCTCTATATCAGCACAGCCTATAGGTACTAGAGACCTACCACAATATCAATCAAGTATCATAATAATCTGAACAATGCCGTCTTATAATAAGACCCTGTTTTGAGTAATTGTCTCAATGACACGCCTAACGAATACCTGAACAACTCGTTTGTTACACCCTTAGAGGATAGAAAAGAAAATAGAGTGCGCACGTCAAGGTATGGGCCGTGAGCATTAGTATGAACTAGTTTCGTAGTTAAAATAGTAACGAAATATGAGGCGCCGTTTTAAAAAACTTATCTAAAGTGTAATATAACCCTTATAATATCGCAATCCGATGATTTTATCTGGTGAGAGTATCGATATACTCTCACCTCAACATCCGTCGGTCGTACGGAAAATAACATAAATCAGTAAACGTATGTGCTACGTATACAGACAAAATCTTTTACGTGCACTCTATAGTTTTTACTCTATGTTTACACTGCATTAATTATCGAGTATTACTCTTGTTCTGTCGCTAATAGCTTCGGTAATGCCGGTAATTACTCGTTACTTGTTTTTCTATGAACTTGAGGTTTTTGTATGGAGATATCATCGCGGTTGTTACGCAAAGGATTTAGAGGATGGTTATACTCCGTTTTATTTAGTTAGATCAACTAGGTGGTAATTGTAAAGCTTATGAAATATTAGTTATTCTTTCATCGCTGAATGGGAGCACTTGCTAAGTAGAAATGGCTACTGTTAAATGAATTTGCGATATGAGACGTCATATAACAAAAAAAAATACACATGTTTTAATAAGGAGCCAAGTCTTGCTATTTTTGGGCAAAATTGTTTGTTAGTTTATTTATTGCGTATCAAAGTACATGAGGAAGTAGATATATGTTTGTATGAATCGTAATCCATACAACATATCCGAAGTACAATAATTATGTAAATGTTGCGAGAATTGACACTCTAGTGACAACTATGAAGATTGGATTAATTTGACTAAATCTACCTATAGAGAACCGCACGATATTGGTTACTACGAATGGCTAGAATAGACCTTAGAGCTTTGGAATACAGATGCTTTTCATGATAAAGAGAGAATACTTCTCTGGAGTTGACTGTACCTGTGTTACGGCTGAGGTAAACACACAGCAATACTGTTAGATTTAACTATTACAAACTGGTAAATCTGTGTACACAAATAACGGTATGAACATAAAACAAGTGACTAGCATGTAATTTTTTGCTGTTACGAGAATTTTATCTCTAAACACAACTTGGTAACAACATACAAAAAATAGATGTTATGTGTGTTCACAGAATACAAGAAAATACCTACTTATTGTGGATAATTATACAAAAATAAGAACACTATCACCACGCTCCTGTTACATTTTTCCGCGAATAAGTTATGCATACTGTAAAATAAACCTACATAAAAGAATGAACTTCACGAAATATAATACGATACGTTATTTTAAACCAATAAGTAAGTGGTGTCAAACGAGCTTATCAATAACTTTATTAACAGCCAACACATTAAAACACAAATTGACATTTAGCAGCAGATTGATTTAATTAAATCTCTCAAGTTACAAACTGATTATAAATAGGACTGGTCTGTGACGTCAACAAACAGGCTTGGTTTCTCTTGTCTATGTAAATAATGTCAAAATATTCCGAACACTGGAATTTAACAGTAAACAAATATTTCGGAGTACTTCATATTGATTTATTTGTTTTGTACCAGACGTGTTTTTTACGAGCAAAAACTATTTCATTCCGGTGCTCAACATATCATCACGCCTGTATCCCCGAAGGGGTAGGCAGAGGCATACCAATGTACAACCCACAGTTCGCCTGTATAAAATATATTTAGGTCCCATGTAATAGGGGGCGAGCCTATTGCCACTAACCGGGCACAAATCGAAACTCCGACCTGCTACTGAGAATTTCATAGAAAAACCCAATAACACTTTGGTCGACTCGGGAATCGAACCCAAGACCTCTAGCGTAGCAGGCGCGCTTAGCACCACTAGGCCAACGAGGCAGTTGCTACATTCCGGTGCTCAATATGTTTGTAATTTTATATGTCTACATTGACATCCTAGCTAAATATTAAACAATTTAAATATTTTGTAGCCAAAAGCTGAATTCTTGACACTACTCTACACACATTTTATTTATACCTACGTAGGTATTTTTATACCAATTAACAAAAAACAATTCGTCATAATTTTATCTATGAGTAAAATTCGCAAGTTTTTAGGAATCAAATTAAATTGTATACTTTTTTCATGCAATTATTATAAATAACCAAACATAAAAAAATATTCGTTATTAGCATATGTATGACAAAATTAATTTTACAATAGCTTTTTTTGTTTCGTCCAGTTTATTGGCAGAGGTCGCAAAACCAAATATGGTTGTCAGGTATTAATTAATTAATGACTATCGGTTTCCGATACAATCACTTCCTTCATTTTCGGAAATTCTCCTATATTGTAAACATTTCCATCGCCTATCCACAAAAGTGAGAAGAAAGAATTATAATATTTAAGTTGAATAATGTTTGAGAAATGTCAAATATAATTAAATAACATTAGCTAAGCAATAAAAGCCTTCATGCAAGGTATAAATTGACCTCTTCAATTTGTTTAACTAACCGTGGAATTTACAATACACCTTCTCCATAATTTTCATAAACTATGTCCCACAATCTCTTCCGTATTTAGGCAAGTTATGTAAAAACCACTGGTCTCTTAACTGGACCACGAGTTACACAAATATTGCTTTAATGACACTTTATAAAGGAAATAGAACATGACGGACACAAATAAGTGTGTGAGTACATCACTAGCCCAGTGCCCAGTCATGCCTATCATCTGTTATGCTAGCGCTACATCGCGAGCGCGGCATCGCTCACCTTTGCACAACACTTGCGCAACCGTTGCACAACGACCACACTCACAACGTTAGCCCACAAAAAACGCTGCATAATATTTGTTTAGTGTAACATCACCTCTTTAAACAAGTCAACAGCTTTTTATTAAACACAGAACTGTACTTTAGAGGTGTTTAATCAAAGCACGGTGATCCGGGGTCAAGTGAAGTTCACACCGTTTTTGTGGTCGGCTGCGATTGACGCGTTCCTCTCATTGATTGGAACGAATTATTCGCTGATTGATGATCATTACCGACGAAATAATGTCGGACTTGTGACAAGGTCGACTGAAAAGTTTTGATGAGAGTTAAATGGATCACGCGCTTTTTCAATGCCAATCTATTTTATCAAAAAGGTTAAGATTGTTTAAATAGACCTTGCGACATCAATCTGTTAACGTTGTACAACGAAAGAATAATAATGTTATTTATTAAATGGAATTTGGAATTAGACAAATCCCTATTAATTATATTTTAATACTATGCAATAACTGCTTATAAGAACCTCTGACAAACCTATCTTTGAACACAGTTGGACGCCACTAGGTCGTTTCTATTCCACCATTAAAGGAAAGCGGTTCCCATTCATTTGGACCATTAATCATTGTTGTAATTGGACATAAATCCTTGTAGTATGGAGTGCGTGTCACGCGGCCGGAAGAGCCGGCGCCGGGACAACGTGCCTTCCGCGACCTCTCTGTCGCAGCGAGTGGACGTGTCAATGTGAACACCACTTTAGGGACTCACATACTGATCGTAGAGGTTGTTGAATTAAATTGGAAGTAGGGTGTTATCGAAAGGGTATATTTACCCAGAAGTGGTTAAGAGTATATTCGGTGTAGAGTGAGTTTACATAATTTCAGCAGGATCATATTGACCAACTCTCAACTTACCTGTGGATAGATATAACCCTTCGGTAACACTTTGTATAGGTGACTACCTTATTTAATTAAAAATTAAATTAGTTTTTTAGCTTTTTATGTGTCATAACAGACGTCTGTAGAGGTGACTTTTATCCACAATTTGAGACGAAATAAATAATATAACTTTAACAAGATAATACTGAAAAGATAATTAAAATAATAATTTTAAACAATTAATTGTTACTAGGTAACAGACTTTCTCAGATAATAGGATGGCATATCATTGGGATTACTCATTACTTAGCAGACAGACTAATCGCAATGCGAAGCTGAACCAATGACTCCAATTAAGATTTGTAATTATCAATTTAATTAAATAGTTAATTAATTCTAGAACTATACCGAGATAAACGTATCATCATTTATTCTGGGAATTTCTTGTTCTGTCGATAGTTAATTCAACGAAATTAGTTATGTAATGAACTGAACTAAAAAGGTTAAGAGAAATCGCTAAAAATCATCTTAATTTCATATTATTGCTCACTATTTAAATAAATAAGTACCCTAATAATAAAATCAAACCATACAAGTAATTTGAAAAAAAAATGCATGTACATGTAAAGCATAATAACAGAAATTCCTTATCGGTAAAATGTTTACATAATTTATCTCACAATGCGACCTAAGAATCTTTTTGTTCTCGAAGAAATGCTGTGTGTAATAATTATATAATAGTTGTCAGTAGTGACCACACTGACATAATTGTCTATATCCGTGTGGTCAACACGACTCGAAACTCGAACTGCCTCGTTGGCCTAGTGTTGCTCAGCGCGACTGGTCGCGAGGTCTTGTGTTCGATTCCCAAGTCGACCAAGGTTTTATTGGGTTTTTCTATGAAATTCTCAGTCGCAGGTCGGAGTTTGGATTTGTGCCCGGTTAGTGGCAATAGGGTCGCTCCCTGTAACATGGGACCTAAACATACCGGCTAACTGTGGGTGTACATTGGTACACCTCTGCCTAACCCTTCGGGGATACAGACGTGATGGTATGTTATGGTCAACACGACGTACGCCGCACGCCGCCGCGCGCCACTCGCAGGACCGTGATGGATGCTATATGAATCATCGATCGTCAGTAATTTGTTGTAGATTATTATTGCCGTTATTGGTACACAATTTAAAACTTGTTCATTATATAAACTGTTGCTCGGGGGCTTATTAGTACTCGTTCAGACGTAATAAGTGGCAATATTGGAACATTGGTTAGCTGTCTCGAGATTTATTAAAAATAACAGCGCCCTGCGGTTTTACTTAATAAAAATAAAACGTACTTAATTTGTTAACAAAATTAACAAGGTATCTGCTTGCCATGTTTCATCTAAGTCTGTTTTACCGTTTTGGAGTTATTCAGTAACAGACATCCGACCTTTCACATTGTATTAAAAGGAAAACTATTATTTCATATTAGTTTCTCTTATAAACGTAATTGAGTGGACATATAAGTCCAGAAACCAGGAAAACACAACCTGACTTACTCATCTCATATCATTTAAGTCGTAATAGGCAATTGGCGGGAACGAGGAAGTCTCGTCAATGCTGCCTTCTGATTGGTGGACACAATTGCTTTACACGTGCATTTATAAATAGCTGCTTTATCCCGGTCCTGATTAAGATGATCAAATCAGCTTAAGAGTTAATGTTAAGGAAATAAATAATGAGACCGATCATTCACAAGTTATGTTCGAATTGGAATTGTGGGCGAATAAATGGATATTTTCTTTTAGCTATTAACAAAGGTTAATCAATCCTTAGCAACATCAGCTACACGCTATGCTTTATTATTCAAATTTTGTGCCCGGTTAGTGGCAATAGGCTCGCCCTCTATTACATGGGACCTAATTTTTTCAAGAGTACTATTTTAACTTAAAATTGAAGTAAATACCCAGTTCTAGTATATTGATCCCAACATGTCACAATGACAATCCATTTATTCAATGCACAGTCATACTGAATGTGACTAATTGCATTTGATAACAAAATTACCACTAACTGACAAGATTTTCCAAAAGACTGATGTAATTTCCCGACCTAATAATATCGTTGTCATAAATATCAAAGTGTTTTGTCCTTTAATCAGTTGATAGGTAATTATACGGTGCTTTATCTGCGTCTATTTTAATATTCATTAGCATATTGTTGATCACTTATTTCCTATTGTCAAGTCAATCCGGAATTATCTGTCAAAAGCAACACTTCCATGCCATTTTGACCCGCGCTCCTTTAGATATAAGGATCATAATAGCATAAGCTTAAAGTTTGTTTAACAACAAAAAGATACATTCTGTGCCTACATTGATTACTTCCAACAGATTGGATGTGACGTCACCGATTCGAGATGGTTTCCTGAATACGTAATAAATACTGATTTAAACATAAAAAGCTTTAAACATAAAACATGTTTCAAATGAGCATAATTTTACTTCAACCCTAACTAATGGTAATTTAATGACTGAATTCTAAACTTATAAAAGTTCAAAGATTCATAAGCATCAACAACCTTGATTCTATTCAAGGTTGTTGATGCTTATGACCGCACAAAATAAACCGTTACTCAATGACATCTAAACCTTTTCCAATATGCGATTACTTTACCTTTATTTCTTAGCACAAAACAAGGAATAATAACTAACAAAATTATTCCGAGTGTATCATTAAAGGCAATGAGCGCTTATCCTCCTTCTTCTAAGAACGGTCAGCGCGAGGCGATCGAATGCTTCACAGAAGTCCATTTATATAATTTGACGTGTTATGTAATACCGTCCGCTGACTTATAAGGAATGTGGGCTACATGCTCTGACTATGTTTGTTAAACAGGCTGTGGCATAAACTATATCATATAACTACTATAGTTCCTTTGTAAAAACTGCCTCGTTGGCCTAGTGGTGCTAAGCGCGACTGCTACGCTAGAGGTCTTGGGTTCGATTCCCGAGTCGACCAAGGTGTTATTGGGTTTTTCTATGAAATTCTCAGTAGCAGGTCGGAGTTTGGATTTGTGCCCGGTTAGTGGCAATAGGCTCGCCCCCTATTACATGGGACCTAAGCATATCGGCGAACTGTGGGTGTACCTTGGTACACCTCTGCCTAACCCTTCGGGGATACAGGCGTGATGGTATGTGCGATGTTTGTCAAACAGGCTGTGGCATAAACTATAGCATATAACTACTATAGTTCCTTTGAAAAAAGATGGTGGAAGCTTAGCTTGATCCATCACTGTGGGTATATGATTATGGTTTCTAAACTATTTAACCTTTTTGGTGAGGCCTTATCATCAGGGTTTTAATATATTGAATAATCGAAAGTGATAGTATACACCTGGTACACAATTATTGGGAGAGATAACCACGACCCGCAAATGTCAAAATAACCACGACCGAATGTCAGAAGTTTTATCTATTCTCTTGTAAATTTGACATTTCAAATAATGGATTCATTAATGTTAACTAATGGCAGTTAGGCAAGTCATTGTCCGAAATCAAGTCGGGGATAGCTCATTATTCTAATTTTAAAGCAGCTTACGACGAATAAAAAATAACCATCCTTCCATCCTGCCAGTTCTTTATTTTTCCTTAAAAAACATCTTGAGTCTCAAAATTGTCCTTGTCTTTTTAGGTCGTTAGGAGAGCTACCTTATTTTTGTTTACCGAAAAGAAAATAAAAGCAAGGAATCCTTAAGCGGGGTCTTTGTTTTACATCAACGATTCAAAAAATATTCTAACCACTTAGAATTATAATTCTTATGACCATTCATTTAAAAACAAATATCAAGCATATTGACTAAGGTTGAACGATATGTTAATATGATTCAAAAGCAAATAGTACTTGAAGTCATAATAACAAGAAAACGAATAATAAGACATCTGTTTAAAAGAATGCGTTGGAATGATCTATTCCAGTCTACGGCAAAGGTATAAAATGCTTAGGCTTTATACATAAAGAGGTCGAAAAAATAAACTGATTCCAGGGAAATATTCATAAACCTAGATCGCAAACATCATTAACATCAGCAAATTTTCTCCAAACAAGTCAACAACCTTTAGTTCTGATTTACTTTTTTTCTTCCCAAACAAAAATATTTTGGGTGTCTGGACTTGTTTTCAATAATAAACGGGTTCATACTCCGCAGGTAGATCCCAAAATGTTTGACCAACTTTAGCTCCAATATTGGTCAAACAAAACTAAAGACGCAGTAAGAACTCGCTTTTAGGAATTCGAATGGCTAATTGGCGCCATTACTTGACTTTCTGCTAAACAAATATGTGGAAGACTACAATAATATTTGTTCTGAGTCTAGGAATTGTGTATGTTAGATTTCTGTTTGCTGTATTAAACATGAAATAAATGCAAAACTTGAGTAGGAAATGATTGAGCTAATGTTCAGTAAAATTCTGTTCCAAGTAGTAAAATAGTGTCTTAAATTGAAATTAAATTGCGTGAATTTAATAAAACTATACATAAAAATAGTAATGATTTATATGTTATGATTGGCGACTTATTTGTTACTTAAGCTTACGCTAACATTTCGAAATATTTGACGCATTCTTTTGCACTAGACCTTCTGCATTCTCTTATTGCTTAATACATTTGAATAAGTAATTGACACGGATAATACTTAAAGACCGGTTTACGCATCTACTCTATCTATAACTGTGCCTTTTCTAACAATCTAAGAAAAATTTCGACTTAAGTATTTTGAGTGAATCTCGGCTTTGTCAATCAAATCTTGTAATTGTACAGTGAAGTATTGCAGTCAGGTGTATGTTATACCAGTGTATCAACAAAAAGGGCAAGATAACCGTCGTAAGAGATAATCAGGCGATGTCGCAACTCGCGCGGGTCGCGTCAACGCGTAGAAAGTGGCGCTCGGATCGAGGCCACGTGGTAACCGACAATGACGAGCGACGGCTTTGGAAGGCATGTGCTATTACTTCTGAATGTAGTACACTATAGGTTTTATCGATTCCCGATATCAAACCAAAAAATAATAGCACTGTTTATCTACAGAACCCTTAAGTATCTGTATTTCATCTCAATTTGTTAGGATCCTTTAGAGTGTTACTAATGTGTTTGTAGTGACAAGGTAAATTATTTAAACGTTAAAGTTAATTTAAATTATTTTTTTCTTTTATTTGAACATTTGACTTCGAGATCAATAATTTAATTTTATTCAAAGATGAATTATGCTAAGTATGGAAGGAAACCGGTTGATTTTTGCATTTTTTGGGTCCTAAGTAGCATTGATTTAATTTCAAAAGCAAGTTATTTTTGTAATCAATAAATCATTTTTGAGATACTGCCTCCTTAGCCAAGGACAGAATTTCATAAGATACAATATTAAAATAAAATGATAATACCACAAGATTGGCGCCGCAAACTCATCAATGCGACCAATAAATAAAATTATAATTTAATAATAAAATCAAGTTTTTCGTTTTACGTCACTGACTTAAATTGTATATGTTCACGTGAACATCGCAGAATTTGACGACTTATTATGATTTGTTATTTAAATTAATTTTATAGCTATAAATAGTGTGAAGCAGGTTGGCTTGGTCTTTTGTATTTTTTTATTAAACCAGTTTATTCAGCTGTGCATCGCGTATTATTACTGTAAGCACCTCTACAATACAAAAATGTGGCAATGTTTACACTCGGTATAGATATTACAATTAAAACAAATATTTCACGGGTAATATTTCAATGTTAACATAAATACCATTAAGGCTAGCGATAAAGGTATTCGAATACAGTTTCAAAATAACATTTTGTTTTTTTACACAAAGCAACGGTAACATTTTAGTAGCAAATATAAAATCAAATAAATGTGTAATTCAAGTAATTACTTTATTAGTACGGACTATTGGATCAGACATTAGGCACGAAAGCCTCTTTAAAAATAGTTTTGAAATTTTCATTGTAAGGCGATTCCATTATTTTTGTACATTCTAAAACCATTATGATATGTTTTTCTGAATTATTCTGAAAACGTCCAGTGATCAAAATTGCTTATTCCTCAAAACATTACTTTTTGTATCTTGGTGATCTGATTTATCAAATATATCTTACTTTAAAGTACTTCTATTAAACTTAATGGTCTTACTACATGATTTAAAATAACTCTACCTTATATAACTAAACTTGCTTAAACGAGTTGTTTTTGCTCTATATCTAGTTAATTGTATCACTTTTAAAATCCGCCGTGTTTTATCATTTCCTTATCGTTAACTCATTTAATTTGACGTCGCGTTTCCTCTTGATTTACTTTAAACAGGTTTTATAGAGAACAGAACAAAAAGTCCCCAAAGCGCTTATTTAACTAGTTTCGTTGATGCAATTCTAGAACGAATATAATATTAAGTTATAAATAACCTTTTTTTATTAGTTTCCGTGACATATATTAATAAATTATTCAAAACTTTGTTTCATATGACAATAAAGTATTTAGATATTTCTTTAAACCTTTGATTTTGACTAGAGGTCTTGGTTCGATTCGTAAGTCGAACAAGGTGTTATTGGGTTTTTCGATAAAATTCTCAGTAGCAGGTCGGAGTTAAGATTTGTGCCCGGTTAGTGCCCCCTATTATATTACTGTGGGTGTTCATTGGTCCACCTCTGCCTAACCCTTCGGGAATGCAGGCGTGATGGTATATTATGTTGATTTTGACAGCAATTTAGTACTTATAACCATGATTATTACTACGTATAGATGCCTCATCCTTCGGTACAGGTAGTACTAGTAGTCTTATAATTGATGGTACAGTTAATCGAGTCTTCAAGGGACGCGAGACCATCGTACTATAAATAAGTTAATTAAGCAAGAAGTTCCTGATAAACAAGTTTTTATATAATAAACAAGTTTATACTCCACTCTATCATTAGATAATTCAATTATGTTCCATTGTATTTACTTGTTATGGCTATTTAACACGTTATTGATACTGGGTGTTGTAAAACAATGCGTAAAACAAAATTATGGATAAATAACAGTTACCATAACTGGTTGTGTTTAGTCACTAACAGTCAAAAATATACTAATTAACATTCAGGACTTAGAGAAACGTAGTCTTAAAAATTATGAGCAATCGAGGGACGTAGATTTCCAGCGTTTTAATTAGGACTCAAAGGACCATTTTTTTTTCCTCAACGGAACAGAAAAGGTCCTTGGATAAAAGTTATTCGTACTCGTAAGTTTACCCAATTGGCAGAGACCTAATAAATACACATTCATGGCTCCCGATAATTCTCAATAAATAAGTGACTGTCTTTGTACATTTTTATGCGCTTCATAAATATCATTTACTTAACAAGTACATACAAACACTCAAGATGCCAACAACCCTATTTTCTTTGAGAATGTGTATCTGCGCAATAGTCTGCGCATGTTATGTCATGTCGCCGCTATTTGCGCAGTTACTATTAATGGTCGTGCTCGATTACTTCGTCTACTAAAACGGTCTTCATAAAAACGTCAATTAATTTACTTAGAAATTAATTATATGGAAATAATTATTCCCTACAGAAAACATCGAACTTAGCTATTTAACAATTCCATTTAAAGGCTTACTGAAATCTTAATGCTTTAATAAGTTTGAAAATATTCGAATAATATGTAATTTAAGGTTTAATTCCTGTGTCATAATAAGTTCAGTGAACCTTCTGCATCCCCACTACCTTCCAATTACCTCCTCAAAGTTTGACACAAAATAGGAACAAAAATATATTGTTGTTGGATTTGAAACTCAGGCAGCTAGCTGTAGCAATGTTTTGGTGGACGCATGTAAGGTGTGGTCACCTAATCTCAAATGCATGTGATTGCAGCCTGGTCGGTTTCACAAGCTAATCCTTTATTCTCAAGCCCCGTGGTTGTGCAAAAGGCCGTGCAATGTGTTAGTCAGAATGCTTTTTGAGCAGTCACAGTGAAGCGACCCTTTTTTTTTCACACTTTGTTTTAACTTTAAGTAATGGATTCACGAATTTACCGACTTACTTAAAACTCATTCATAATAATTGAAATTATATTAATTAGTAACTAAACCTTTAAAACTTTCTGGAGAAACGTAAAAGGTTTAAGTCACGAAAAGCATGTTTGTATTACACCGCCTTTCTGGGTACAAAATTCGGTTATAAAGCCACTACTCAAGCTTACACCTCTCTAGGAACCATTCACCCACGTTTCGTTGCTTATCTACCAAACTCAACGCTTCAACGAAAATTGTACCAAAGGACCATTTCTTTGAACACCCATTTCGAGTGTTTCGCCCAGTCTTTCGAACTTCTTGATAGAGAACAATTTGTGGCGGCTACTCGTGAGCCACGACACTCCTCTCATTAACATTCGTTAGAGCCGTCGTGACGGCACCTCGTCCGAGAATAATTAGCTGGGTGTGTGAGCCGCATCATTAAGTGGAGATTGCTGGCATTGTTCTGATCCTCAGTCACACATGTCATGATTCCAGGGAAATGGATGTACTAGTAGTGAGTTGATCGCTTGATGAATACAGTTACATGTTCATCAACTTTTCTCTAGAATCGACATCGTGTTACACTAGCACATTTGACACGGCAATAAGGTTAATCAATGCTCCCAAAAAAAAAACATGCAATTTAAAATAAGTATGAAGTGAAAAGCTCTAAAATATTAATTAAGACGAGGAACTTCAGATATAGGCAACCATTTTTAGTAGTCATCAGTTTAAAACACTACATACCATTAAATTGGTTTGCCAATATTTACTTGACTTTTACACTTTTTTGAGAATCGTTTTACCAATATCTTTATTAGTAAATACCATCAGTGATAACAGTACCTAATCTAAATACTAAATTGCTAATATCACTGACGTACTATTTCATTCACTAATAAGTTACCACTCAATTCTGATACGTCGTAACCGCCTACGAGTACATTACATAGACTTGCAATGGTTAGAACTAGTCTGTAATTTTTGAGAGAGAGTTTAGTAACTTAGCAAATTAAGATTTATTTTATGTAATACATTTTTATAAGATGTACGGTGGTATATAATTTACACTGATTATAGCACTACTATATAACTCGGTGTCCATAACTACAGTCCGTGTAAAAGCGGTCAACACAACGTAATAGCAGTGAAAGTAAATCTAAATAAAATGAGAAATTCGTAAAATGTACCATTTTATATAATTGTAGAATTGCATCAATTACATTAATGTTTCTCTGCGACCTACTCAGTTAAATTATTTTATTTTAATTTGGTTTCATGAAAACGTCATGTATTTTAAATTAAATAGGTTTATCTGTATGTTAAAGTCCACATTTACAACGCAATTTGTGGTAAGGGTATTATCTGAAAAGCTTGAATATAGCGACAAACTAAATTACAACCGAATGCTGAATAAAGGTCCCGTTTTCAATTCGACAATTAAAAGCAAGTAGTAAATGTACTATGTACCCATATATCTATACCTTTCTATCTACAACAAAAGTGTGTATCTATTGATGATAATGACCAGCAAGTCATGCATTTTCAAATTGGACGTTGTACGTCTGTATTTAAATAAATATAAAACTTATTGAAATAAAACTACTTTTTACGGATTTTGTCGTGGTATTTTGATTTTTGGTCCCGACTTTTCGACACCTTTGCAGGTACCATGGTCACGGGCGTGATACCTGCAAACTTAAAAACCAATAAATATACTTATTTTTGGATTTACATGTTCTGTATACGTTATACAGAAAAAATAAAAAGCGGCTATCCATGTTTAAGGATTAATGAAGGGCATTAAGTGTCGCCTCGGGCGCTACACGCATAGGATTACACCCGAAAAACCTTTTAAAGTGCCGGAGAAATTAGTTTACAAATTGCGATTAGGGCCTTAAATGATGGTGAGATTGAGGTAAAACATTTTTTTTACCTTTATAAAAAATATTCTTAACATCTTCGCGTTTTAAAAAGTGTGTTGTTCCTGACTGTTTTCAGTGAGACTTTTCGTAGTGATGCTAGTTAAGTAAGCGCACAAATTTTCCAAAGTTATTTTACGTTACCTTTACCGTTCATAAAATCTTGAAACTAAACAACCTATATAACAAATCGCTATAATCTTGAAAGTTGCTTTACCTTATTCAGAACCGTCCAAAAATATTTAAGATCATTGATCCAAATGCGTTTTAAAATGTCACGTTCCATTTAACAGCACACGTGTATATCTTGTAAATGGTATTGTGTTACACAATTACTGTTTGTCTTCAATAAAAACAAACGAATTTTTAAAACGTATCAGGTTACTTGGTGACGTCATGTTGTATCTATCTAATTCTTGACCGTGGCCTTATCCGTACATATTAACCCTTTAACTCGTTTAGAGCCGTCAATTATAAGTCATTAGTGAATGAATCATGCGCCCTCGCGGTCGTGTCGTGTACGAAATTAATAAGGAGCAGGGCAGTCAATGGTAGTTTGAAGCGTGTTTTTTAAAGTCGTTATAGTTTAAATAAAGGGCCGATTCTTTTTCATCAACTGGCATATTTCTGCAGAGAGATTTTTCTACCAACCTTAAACTAACAGCAACTTATGATTTATTCAAAAAAAATCCAGGGACTTACAAAACCTAAATTAATTATTTACTGATTCATTTTATGAGAACAAACATAAGTAATGCACATTTGCGACACATCTCATTTAAGCTCGGATAAAACATCAAGGAAACGTCAATATTTGTCGCGATGACTAAAAACAAACTGTAATGTAACAATTGCAGTTCAAACAGTATGTAGTTCATGCATACACACATGCATTATCTGGTACTTAGGGATCCAGAGCAGATTACACAAATACACACGGTTTGTGAGAATTAATTGCAGTTCAAACAGCGTTATCAGTGCAGCGCTGACTCAGACTCGCGGCCAGGTATGCGAGTCAACTGTTCATTGTAACTGCTTACTTACATTGCTGCAAGCAGTTCATGTAATATAGACTCTTCCAGAAGTTACTAGACTAAAAACGACTCCCCAGCAGATTAGTGCCTTTATGTTTGAACACAATTTACCTACTTTTAAGAATCCATAACAGACGTTCAAGTCACATATTTATTTAAATTTTTATTTAGTAAACACTGAAGTAAAAATGACACGTGAACTATGTCCGGACAAACAAGTCCAACAGATATTATGATACAATAGAATGTTTGTCTGTTCGTGTTAGCTCACTGTTGTCGTTACATATTGTATGTCTAATTCAATACTAAATAACAATGTATTGTTACTTGTGATGCCAGAAGGTTGGCGGTGACTTCACGCGGGACATGTAAATACATAACATTCAACAAAGAAATGTTATGGGAAGATCAATTGTTTTTATTTTAACCCTGAATTTTGTTCTTCGGTTTTTTTATTCGGAACATTTTGTTCCATGTTTTTCAAGACGCATTGGTTCCCAACTGCACAGTAACACAAGCATTGAGCCGGGACGAACGTTATCGCGTGCCCACCGCCTTGTAGCGCGTGCATTGGAAACTACGTCGGCCGCTGCGGCGGGACGCGTGTTTGGAAACAGGATATGGATAACGAACCTTAATTGTTTTACAAATCGCCGCCAACTCGCGGTACGTTTGCCCAATTAATGCTAATTCTAAGTACTGTAGGTAGAACATATTGCGGTTACCTAGGTTAGTCGTAGGAAATTGATGTTTAAAGTTTAAATTGATTTAGTACAGGAAGGTGAGGAGATGAATGCTAGTTCAGTCGATGAATGGAAATCTTTTGCTTGAACAATAAAAAACATACCAGTATGGAAATGGATTAAAATCATCCTTAACCTTAGAAAACAACACTTGGTCTTGGTCAGTCTAACTATAGGCATTTTTATGTATTCATTTCGCTTATACAAGTAATCTCATTGCCATTTTAATATAGGTTAACTTAAAGATAACATTATTATAATTAGACTCGAAATGCCTAAATTAAGTGTATTTTAGAATATTAATATATATTTAGCATCCCTACTAGGCTAGTGACCGGCTTTGAAATGTCAATGGCACTTAGGCTGGTATTATTGTTTATAAATCCAAGCCTTGTTATTTTTTCTAGATTGTATTTTATGTCAAGGTATTAGACTTGGAATAGGCTTACGTGGGTTTCGAAGATTACTTTTCTAAATAAATGTTTCTGAAGAGAAGAACAAGTAGCAAATAAATTAAGCTGTTTACTGAAAAGAAGTATACGCATGACATTGTAAAATTAAGGGCGAAGACATTAAGAGATGACACAGGTCTTGCTATGAGGAAGTGATAACAAACTATGAACGATAACAAATGGTGTTTGTACCTTCTTGTTTAATTGACACAATTACTTTTAAATTATCCAAATATTTATTTATTTTTTAGTTAAATAATAAACATTTAATACTATTTCCTTATCTATGTTTTAAATAAATTAGCTACTAGATTTCAATATTAGGAAGACATTTTATACATGAATTATTAATAAGTAGGAAAAGTGTTAATACTACTGTGTATAAACATAATAATATACTTTTATAATATATGATATAAATTACGAATACTGATAAAAACCCTACTAAATGCTTAGTTACATCAGTCGATCAAATCCGGTAAGCCTGAGCCTCCATTCAGGTATTTAAACTTGCTTAAATTGTCCGAATGGCCTGCTCCATTTGGTAATATTTACTATACTTAATTGGCATTCAGCATTCAGCAGCTGTCATTACGATCATTCTCTTCGAGAGTTCAATGAAATTTTATTGTAGGCTTATCTGAATACAAAAATTAGGCACAATGGCAAGTACACTAATCGACCACTGACATGCATTTAAAAATAGCTGAATGGAGGCCCTGGAAGCCGACCGCAACATGAACTTGGGAATAGGCGAGGCAGAGGAAGATCTCGTAAACTATGAAGTTATAGTTGCTTACTGTAGTTATTAAGGCTCTGCTGACATTCATTGCTTACCCGACAAGCAAGAGCAAACTGGATTGAGCAAAGTGTCAGCAAACAAAACATTTAATTTGTTTTAACTTTGTTATTAAAATTTCGTTTATTTTGTCCTCAGGTAAGCAAGTCGTGTTTTTCATGGAGGCTGTTCGAGGTATTTTTAGTAAGATCTAATTTTAGATGACCTGTTCGGAGCGTGGTCACAGCTGTGTTAGCCATGTAAGTGTCGATGCTCTGCTGTTTTAACTTGAAGGGAGACCTTATCAGGTTCTTCTTGGTAAACAGGGTGGATGTTTTGATGCTACCTGGAGAAAAAGTACGCTAAATACTGAAGTATTATTTTTCGTCAATAATAACGAGCAAATGCACCTGCTAACAAACATGCTATGTTACATACAAGGAAAATTAATAAATAAAGAAATAGTAATTCTACGCGCACTTTTTTCTACTTAGTTACATTGATGTTCATTAATTCTATTGTTTTTCCGGTATTTTACCTTCAGGTAGAATCAAAACATTACACCCTTAATTTAACAGGCAGTTCCATCCATTCACTGGGGAATAAATAGGCTTGCTCTATAAGCAACTTTGTAAAATCTACAAGTTCCGTTAGTTACTCCTAAGAATCTAGGTGGAATACCGCTATTTACTATAAGAAACGTGTTATCATTAATATAGATTCCATAGTTATGGATTCCAATACTAACAAGAGGGGGGTAAATGAGCAACTCTGTATCAATAGTAAGAGATACTTTACTGTACAAAAGTTTTATAATACTGCCTCGTTGGCCTAGTGGTGCAGCGCGACTGCTGCGCTAGAGGTCTTGGGTTCGATTCCCGAGTCGACCAAGGTGTTATTGGGTTTTTCTATGAAATTCTCAGTAGCAGGTCGGAGTTTGGATTTGTGCCCGATTAGTGGCAATAGGCTCGCCTCCTATTACATGGGACCTAAACATATCGGCGAACTGTGGATGTCCATTGGTACACCTCTGCCTACCCTTTCGGGGATACAGGCGTTATATGTTATAATTCAAGAAAAAAGTCTGCTCTGAATGAGTATACGAACATGTTCTGAAATAAAAATTGTTTTTCACGATATAAAATAAGACCTTGACACTTGAATTAGTTTTTTGTTTCTCAGAGCTACGGCAGGAAATGCCGGCGCCGCTCTGTACTTTTTGAATGTATTTAAAAACTAAACTGTTTAACACATAAAAAAGTGAGAATCATATACTTAAAGCTAAAACATATAGTAATAATAAGCTATATATAAACTATAAACGTCCCACTGCTGGACACAGGCCTCTTCCTCCTTCTTCTTTAGAGAAATCACGAGCATTGATCACTACGCTTGCTCACTGGATTAGGTACTAAAATGCACCTACTATAGCATATGGTACCTTGTTTAGTCTATAATCTTTCTAGAACATATCCAAAAAGTTCGGACAACGCAACATCGAACTGATTACCAAACAATAAGACAAAACACTTGACAAGTGCATACGAATAGCGAAATAATATCAAGGCGAACTAACCAGCCCGATTGGTATGCATGAATGGACGGTAGCCTACACAACCATGCACACACTTTCATTCAAAAACCAATCACAACACTTAGCCCACAAAGTTTATTTTTCATCGCTTGGTATTTAAATCTAAGTTACTATACCTGATTAGCTGAAATGTACTCTTTGTGTTTGGATTAAGGTTGGTTTTTCATTGATGTGGATCTAATCTATGTAGTTAGCTATTTCGTGGTCATTGTACCTTTATAAGGCTCGGCTCTAGACTTAGCCTTACCGAGGCTCCGACACGCGATATGTAATATGTTAGTAGATTAATGCGTTATTATTGTATTCAATCACGCCATTGGCACCGATTACTACAGACAAGGCTTTTGTTGTGCTTAGTAACCTTTAAACAGTTTTATTTTATAGTAGGTACTACATCCAGAATAAAAGTAAGTTAAAAAGAACTGCTAATATAGGTTACCTCCCTTCTACGCTATGCAAAGCAAAGATCTTTACGAAAGAATATAATTTTATAATAAATACAGATTAAAATATTAATTTACGTTTAACCTTTAATGGTATTTGTCAGTTTCCTGGGATCATAAACCTCTGTCTAATTCTCCCTTGTAAATTTACGAACGATAACTCGAGACTACTTACTTAGTGAAACTTAATAGAATAAGTAATGATCTTAACAAGCTGTAGGTGGACAAGAGCCTTCCGGCGTGACGTCATTAATCAGGCATTATTAGCAACAGCTGATTGCGTAAACCTTATACTGATTAATATTGTTAAGTTTAAAACAACTTCAAAAGGTTAAAGCATCCAAGTAACATGAAACTTCATCTTAAGTTAACAGTCTCTAAAACCGCTTTACTTTTACCCTGTTCATTTAAGTGGAGAATAGTAAATACATTTAATTCTTTACGTAAATGTTTACTTTATTACTTAACCTAACAAATCTAAATGTGAGCCAATACAACATATATGCACCAAAATATGTTCCACATTTAAATACTATTCCTAACGAACAATGTCATTGACATTTCGCGGTGCTGCGCGACGCACGTACCCGGGTTAAGGTGCGTTTATACGAAACATGCTCGTGCGCAAACGTTCGGGCTACTGGGCCAGCCAGTATCTAAAACAGAATACGATATGTTTAATTAGAATAAATAAATATTACTAAATGTCTATTAAAAAAATACAAATAGGTTTACAGAGATTTGCACTGGAATAACGTTTTAAGCGAAAGTATTTGACAGAAACAATTTTGCAATTAGTCCCATCTAAGTAGTCAAATTCAAATCGTTTGTAAATTTGGTATAGGGCTGCTGGTCGAATGGATGGCTCAGCTCATGACAGCATGCACCGTCTACCCGCAGCTTAACATTTAGTGTGGGCGTGGGAGCGCCGTGTGGTAACGCCGTCCACTAATATCGGATTATCGCCGCAGGTGAACTGACTCCTTACGTGATGTAACGTGTTATACTTTGTTTTTATAATAGTTGGTACTGGTTAGCGAACGAAAGTGAGACGGAGAAATTACTACTGTTAGATCATTGAGATTTAAGCCTCGGTCAGCAGTCCAATTTGAAAGTTTTCAGATAAACATTTAAAAGCTAAGTCTCAAACTCACAGCAATTAAATCTATTAACTTATTGCACTGGCAGTTTATATCAAGATGTGGTTTACAAAATCGTTAATGTTTACCTTAAAAAAGAAAATACAAATCACGTCAAAGAATTTTTTTTTTCATTTTAAAATGTTGGAGGGTCTTTATTCTGTACTTCGTGTAATTTTTAAATAGCAAAAACCCAAACGCATAACAATCACTCTAGCACCTGACGCATGCGCGCTCCATAGATAACACGCTCCACGATCACACGCTGGCAGTAAATCACAATAATATTTGGTTTAGCATAGTTTAACGTCGAGATAACCTTATCGGGCACTGAGGAGGCGTTCAAATTCAAGTTTAATCGAGTTATGTCATATTATCGTCCTCATGTATTATGACATTAGATTTACGATCTGTTGAACAGTGCCTCTATTAGGTTACTTGTATAAGAGTTTACATGAAAACATGTCACTGTGTTATCTTTGTTTATATTCGTTTAAAACTTGAGTGTAAAACAATAATTAATTATCACTAGTTTTAATAGCAAGTTTGCTGATTAAAGGGTAAACAGAATTTTGTATCTCTACCTGTTTCATAAATAACTAAATTCTCCTAATTTTAATTTTTCAATTGGAAGATAAACCTATCAAACCGAAAGCTATAGAACTTGCTTGACGTACCGCAGAATAATAAAAAAGTAGTTACTCTAATCCAATAGAGACTAGTTTCCGGGTTCGGTGTGTATTAAAACAAAACACTATCAAATGTATCGGGAACGGGGTTAACAAAACTAATTAGTGGGTGAACATGTGCAGCCCCTGTTGATAAACAACCAGAACACTATAATGTACGTGTGGTTACCATCGCCGGTATGTACACCATTCATTTATACATATACTCAACTAATTGCTCTGGGTATGATTAAGTTAATTCAGTAAGTATAGCAAAGTTAGATGTGGAAAATATAATAGGTAGTAAAAAAAAAAAATGTTAGAACCAACGATAATGCTTCTAAAGTGCTAAGTCTATCTTGCCATATCCATTTGACCGTATCTTGTAATGGCACAATGGTTTTTGGCTGACTTCTGAGAGGAGTTTACTCTTTTGCATAACGAGATATGTTTGGTATAAAACAATAGATATTGTAAAGTTTATGAAAATGTTTAATACTCGTATTACAGCAAAATTATCATTTAAATTTTGACGACTCCGTGGTCGAGTGGCGTACGCACCGGTTTTCAAGGTGTCGCTAGCTCTGAGGTCCCGGGTTCGATCCCCGGACGGGTCAATGTAGAAACTCACTTTTCTACATTGTCTCGGGTCTGGGTGTTTGTGGTACCTTCGTTGTTTCTGAATTCCATAACACGAGTGCTTAATAGCTTGCAAAAAGTTTATATTGCTTAATAGCTACTTACTTTGGGTTCAGAGCAATGTATGTGATGTTATCCGCATTTATTTATTCATTTATTATTTCTTTCCAAAAATATCTCTATCTTTCTAAAAGTAATCTCTCTATTTAACTAGGAAGTTTTCCATCTGGTTCTAAAACTAATGAAATCAACATACGAGTATTACGTCTTCGGGAAAATTCCCGCCTTAATAGAAGGCAGAAGCATTAGTTCCCCCGAGACAGTTATATTTGTTTTCGTTATATTTCACTGAGGCTCCGGTATCTCTATTTTCGCTCTGCAGTTATAATTCCATCAACGCGGATCGCTTTAGAATTCTTTATGAGTATACTGTTTGTTTGTACGTGGAAACATTCTGCCCATTGCGGTTCGCGGAACTCGCGGGTTTGGGGGATAGTTGTACCGACGACAGGAGATTGAGTGCATGCATCGCAGAGCACCCCCATGCTAACTGCCACTACATCATGCATTTGTATAGGAAAGATCAACGTAGGACAAGTTTTTTGGTACCCATAACTTTTGTTGAATTTCTGTCGGGCAAAATTGTCCCTGTATTGTGACAATGCCTTGTTTGAAATAGTACTATTAAAAATGCTAAGATAGTGTATGCGTGTAGTATAGTAGTGTAGTACAACTGAAATTAATTTATCTTTAAAATGTGTATTCCAACAGGAAATGTTGTACAAACATAAACAGTTAGGTTCTGAAGAAGTTGGAGACAATTCTATTAGGAAACCTCAACAGAAGTTATCGTTTCAAATTGGATTTGCCAAACAAGTAGACATTGTGTTAAATAAAAGTCTGTCTACCCCTTCAGGGAATAGAGTCGTGTGTGTACAATAATGTACATCAGCTGTATTAAAGGAAAATTTCAGAAAATATTTTCCACGAATTCTTTGTAAATAAAACTGTTTCTGTTTATCTGAATATTACACGGAAATAATTTCAGATGGGATTCATATTTTGCAAATTATGAATACTTTTGATCATCTGCCAAGTGATTGGATGCAAATATTGGTATAATATTATTGGCCAATGAAATGTGAATCATAATTTTCAGAAGTGTCGCATCTCAATTTAACGGTTGTTTATTTACTTTACAACGTACTGCGATATATTTGTTTGATAATTAATCCAATGTGAAACCAAACGATTAAAATTAGTTAATTAAGAAGTATCATCACGTCTCTGATCGACGGAATCTTCCCTCCCCTAAAATTCTCATAGAAATACTATTATTCCGTATAAGTCTGGTACCTAAACTGATCAACATACTCAGTACAAACATTCAAATTATTTCAAAGAGTTCCGAAAATATGGAAGAGTACACAATCAGAGTTGTTTGTCTAGCGACTGATGCGAGGTGTTTATATTTATGTGAGCTCTCTGTGATCGTCGCGTCGCTTTGAGCCGCTCAACTAAACTTCGATTGATTTCCTCCGAGAATGCGAGTCTGTATTTACTAACGTTTATATTCTGAGAATGTGTAAAGAGCTGTTTGGTAGCTCTGTGTTTTGTTTCCATAAAGATTTTATTTTGTGAACCCTCACGCTAATGTTTTTGAGAATTCATTTGTTTATTTTGCATCGCATATTGTACTTCGCAGTATTTAAGTTGATTGAAATCAACATGTTATTTTTGTGTATGATTGACACGTATTAATATATGTTAATACATAACAAAAAAATCCAAATAATCCGTAGTGTGATTGACAGTATTTAAACACCCACATAAACATGAACCTGCATAATGCCTTCACCGATAACATTTTTTGCTTCAAACATTCCACCAACAAGCTCAAGCCGCAACTCATTCTGCTAAAACCACATCACATATATCAGATGGAGTATTGTGTGTCCGTCACAAACATGCCGAGTTACCGACTGTTAGCCTGAGTACACACATTAGTGGCGATTGAATGGCCACTACGCAAAACCCGCTCCCACAAGAAGCTTCGGAGATTGCTATCATTCGATAGACGAATCGTCTGACTATAAAGATTGGGGGAATAAATGAACTGCACAAGTATATGTGGGTGGACTTACCCTTATCAAGACAATATGTTATGTGAATGAGCTATGAACCCGAAATATAAGGTCTTTAGGAAATAATTTGTTTTTGAAAATGTTACATACATACATACATATAATCACGCCTGTTTCCCTTAGAGGTAGGCAGAGACCACTTCTTTCCACTTGCTAAGTCCTTACATAATTCTTTCGCTTCATCCACTGTCATTGAAAATGTTACTGTAACGTTAATACATAAATAATTTATTACGAATACTAATAACTTCTAAGCTTGTTTATGTTGAAGGAAAACTTAAGGATACTCATTTTCAACCTAGTAAATTAACTCGAGGTGTAAAACTCCTTAAACATTTATATTAAAAGTATATTTTCATGAAAGCTCTTAAAAGACACTTTACATTAAAAGATATTCCTTTTATAAGAGTAACATCTCTTCACACACTCCAGTAATGAGTTTATTTCAAGGCACAAATACATGATGTAGTTTGAATAGCCTGGCAATCGTAATAGAACTCTCTTACCGTAATAACGTATGGAAGTATGCGGCAGTCATTCTATCGTCTATTAATGTTGAGCATTGATGTCGGGGACTTGTGTGGCATCTCGGGATTGCATAACACTAATTACTCGGGACACACGGCCATTAGCGATTCAATAACAGAAGGAGTATTTACTGGAATTACTATACATAGTTAGATGGACTTATTACTAGTAAGTAACTAACTAGTTATTGTACGATAAGCGCTTTGAACTTGAGTTCCTTTTTACAAATTTTCATTTTATTAAAACCTCTATGGATTTCGAGTGGATATTAGATAATGTAACGAAATTAGTTATATCCAGATAATTATTTGTATGATGATATATTTCTATGATTTAAGATTATTAAGAATTATTGTATGACTTTACTTCACCTACAAAATAAATTAGTAGATAACAATTAGAATTTCTTAATTTATGCTAATTGCTGAAATGCTTTATTTTTTCAAAAACTTTAAGTGCATTATTAGTTTTGTTAAAAGTTTTTGTTAATTCTAAATGTTGGGTCAAACTTTTTTGGAAATGTAATAATTAGTAGATTAGATTAGTTTAATATATTGTGTATGGTTGAGTACTGAGTCTAATATAATTAGTCTATTGCTCATGTTGTTCCTTTGTTGGCTTCCATGTTAATTGATGGCTCGATTAATACTAAGCAGGTACTGTTTACCCAGCGGAGTAATTAGTTGTTATCTATCCGTGTAAATTATGTACATACGTAGTAAGTATTAGTACCTATTCAATAAATTAGAATCTATCGGGTGTTGCTTCTGTGTGTTATTGATGATTTATCAAAATATATATTAAACTTGGTAGATTATTTGGAAGGCGCATCTTAAAGCAGTTAAGGTCTTTGACCTCTGAAAATAACTTAATCGGAAAGATAATTCATAATCGCAACTATTTTTGATAAGTATTCAAATCGATTAACTTATTTAAAAAAATATACATACCGAAATAGAATATGATTGATGTTGTGAAATAAGGAAACAGGAGGTAAAAAGATAATTTGAAAATTAAGAAAATTAGGGACTCTGGAATTGAATTCAGTTCGTAAAAGGCCTAGCTATTTACCAAATAAAATGTGTAGCTAATTCCCTTTTATGTAATAAGACGGGTTTTCCAATAGATAGCTAAATATTTTTCTATAATCCGGACAATCATCATAATATGTAATTAATCGATAATTAGCAGATAGTATTACACCTACTTATCTCCCTAAGCTGTGACGTAGTGATAAACATATCTCTAATGTTATTCTAATCATTTCATTATCAAGACAATATTATATTTGCAGGTACATTGTAAATACAGTGGTTCTTTTCTTATACTATTGCTCGGAAAGTTAAGGAAAAGGTTGCCTACAAAAGATTGCAAGTTGCAATATGGCCGGCCTTAAAGCGTTTTGTGCACTTTTCTTGTTTATTTTATGTTATTTTGTGTTTTATCTGCGTACAATAAAGAAAGAAATAAATAAATAAAACAGGTAACTTTGAATCGAATTCAAAACATATTAATAAACCCCGTACTCAAATGAGGATTTAAATTAGGATGCACTTAAAACTCTAAGAGAACAACAACTTTATTGAAGTTTAAGTATTCTACTATTAACCTTATAGAACTAGAGAAATAATCAAAGGTAGCTATTTAACAAAATAATAGTGGTCAAATCGTGTATTGTACCTAAAAGATTTCATTATAACCTCGAGAATTACACCGCTCTACCAAATACTGATCACAGCAAGAAAATAAAAAGATCTCATTAAATTGTAAATATTTAATGCATAATTATATTCAATGACTGCAATATACACACTGTTGTCACATAAATTACCAATAACTTGTATCAAGTAGTAAGTAGTATACAAATAATTTATATTACATTACTATTAATACCGCAGAGAAAAATAACAGATTATCGAGTATTACTTCTACAAAAATAATCAGACATTTATAGGAAAATAATGTTATGTATTCGTGTTTCCTCGGTCGTTAGTGTAATTGGAACGAACTTCAAGTGCTAGTAAATGGATATGGACGGTTTTATTATAGTTATTTTATTCTCACTGGATAATCGTATACTTAATGTGCTTACTAATAAACTTTATTGCTAGTAAACAAGCGTTTGTAGGTATTATCTAGTGATTATTTGTTTGTTTAGTACTCGCCTTTTTCGTTTGCCTGACTATACAATTCTATATGCAATTATACGTAGAGTTGGTCATAGTCAAATATACTTTGTAGATCACACTTAATTCTATATAAGGATACCGAACCTGTAGCTCGTTGTGCCTTGGCAATTAGCAAAGTGCATCTTTAGAATCGGAGAAAAAAAACATTCATTATTGTTACGTCGAGTTATTTAATGTATAATGTACGAGTAACTTATTCTATTACAATAAAGCCGCAAACCCACAGCGGCGCACGGAGAGGCTGTGCACGTGTGTTCAGCTTCGCTTTAGTACAAAATGTATGAAAGCGTTTCCACTGCAGCGCACGGATGTGCTACGCAGCAACTGACGTCATAAACACACGCGTAGCTAACTCGAATAGGCGGAACGTAGCTCAGCCACGTGGCCGACCCACGCATCCCAGCTGCGTGGGTCGGCCATTTCTCGGCGACCCACGACTATGTACAGTCTCGAGCAAAAATATGTACACACATAATATTGTTAAGAAATTATTATAACAATAAGCTACTATAAATAAGAGGTACAATTAATGTTCCTGGTATATATAAATACATTTAAGTTGTGATTAGTATAATTTATGTTAGAACTAAGTAATTTATAATACAAATAAGTAAAACAGATGTTACTACACAATAGCTAAATTATATTTTTACTTGGAAGAGCTATTGCCTATATTATAAAAATAATGTATTGACTTTAAGTATTTTTTTTTTTATTAAAAAATATATTTGATTCATTTTATTTTCAAGTGTCATCTGTCAGTATGCATTGATTGCTAGATGGCAGAAGAGATTCGACAAAAAATCTCACTAATTTCTTTTAACAATTTCGCATATTATTAAGTATACATATTTTTGCTCGTGACTGTACCCCACGCATAGCTATGAGCTGTGTGGGCGACACATCCGTGTCCGTGCGCCGCAGTGGAAACGGAGGCCGACGCCGCCGAACTAATGAGCCCACGCAGCAGAGGTGAGCCACGCATCCGTGCACAGCCTGCGCAGCGGTGGGGTTCCGGCTTAATGTTCGTATTTGTAGAAAATGTCCGCCTTCGATAGGAAAAGACGAGATTACCTAAAGCTTATCTAAAGAATAACAAAAAAACATCACGTGCGCGACCTGCGTGCGTAGTATAAATAGGCCTGAATGGATCCAAGCAATTGGTTACAACCCGCGACTTTCTACAAAATATGCTGTAAAACTATGCGCAGTAACCGTTGCGCAATTGATAGCCGTTGCGCAACGATATCCGATGCTTCCTACTATTGTGTTACATTTATGTAACTCTTCTTAATTTTATGTGTACTGCATTCTACTACAGACTCATAAGTGATTAGACGCTAATTACTGCAAAGAAACTTGTTAGTGCGAGGAATGTGGAGCGTGTCTAATATTTGTTTTAGAGATCTTCTTGTTTATTATTAGGCATTATTTTGTAAGTGCCGTTTAATTGCTGTGAAGTCATAACTATGATCGTGCGTGAACTTCTAGTCAAGAAATTATGTGTGTAGCTGGTATACTTACTTTTAAGCACAAGCCACAAAGTGTTTAAATTGCGTCTTAAGCTCACACATTTCTTTCGAACAATAAGTTTGCGCCGAAATGAGGTTCCTGCAGGTCAATACCAACACAAAGTCAATATTAATGTCCCATTGTACAGTGGGAACGAACCCATAACTCCAGCGACACACTTTAACGACACTTCCAACACTTCTGTATACATGACTGCTTTACATTCAGCCGCTCCATCTGTCAAGTATACTGAGGTAGCAATGTATTGTGCTCGCTGCGAAGTCTGTAGACCGTTTTCATTCTCGGTAGCGGTTGGAGCTCCATTGTCGCGTCGAAATATGATATACGGTACTTATATGTCCCATCACTATTGTTCCAATGACTTTTGAGTCATTAGGGCTGTCCCTATCAGAAAGTAATTTTATTCTTGACAAAATGGGGTCAACTATAGAAAAGGCCATGTAATTATGATGGATTAAGAAATTATCGTTAATGTATCTAATAATATAATATCTTTTTTGTTATCTTAATATTACAGTTAGTTGATACAGGAACTCTCGCAGAGTCTGGTCGCTATAGAACAATATAATTACCAAAAGTCACAAAGGTCACCTTGACTTTTCAGATAGTTATTATATGAAATCGATGTCATATAAACGCTTCCTGACTGCTACAAAGTTTTTCCTTTTATAACTACAATCATACAAAATCACTTCTTTACACGTGTAACACTTATCTGATCTTCCCACGTGTCTCACAAGATTGAATGAGGCATAATTTTCTATAATCCAATAATTGGAGTTTTATTTACCTTTAAAAAAACTAAGATCCAAAATCTTGAGTGGTAATAAATTATAATAATAACTGCCATTAAGAACAGACACTCAAATACGTTTTATGATTTTTAACGGCACATCGTCGGTTGTAAGTGCAATTATTTCTAGAATGACACATCAATAATGACATAACTTCCTAGGATGGTGAAATATAGGATGTTGTGGGTCACAGCAACAAGTGAACTTTCCTTGTTATATCATCATAAACAATATTGCAACATATGAGCAATAATAAATTGATTACATAGTACAACTTACCTATGCTATTAATTTATTGTAAGCTAGTAACTAGAAGTTTTAGATTACTCGTGAATACATTGAAATGAAAATTAACTTACCATTAACCATAATAAACTATAATATTTTTTGGTGATTGAACATTTAGAATCATAATTAAGCAAAAACGTTATAATTACTTGCAAAATAATTGCCAACAAACATGCGATCATCTCAGAAAGTTAATTACAAAAATGTCTGGCTTAGTGAATCCAACGTATAAGGTGTTAAACCAGCATTAACCATTTTAAGTTTTTGTTCAAATACAAAAGGAAACTCATTGTTTTAAAGTTAAATAACAAAATAATTAATTCTACAAAAATAAATATTTTGCTTCTTTTTTGTGGTGACAGCCCTAGTTAAATGTCTCCCAGACGTAGTGATGTCACTTCCTGTGCGATTAGCATGCGTCGGTGCAAGCCTGTTTTCTTAGTTCCAAAGCTTTTTATATCATTTACCAAATGCTTATGTATATTATTAATACTCTAATAAACATATTTTGATTTTAAAAATCAGTTACAAAATATGATTTGAGAATGATATGGCTGCATCATTTTCTTAGGGTTGCTAAGCGCTACTGCTACGCGGAGGTCTTGGGTTCGATTCCCAAGTCGACCAAGATGATATTGGGTTTTTCTATGAAATTCTCAGTAGCAGGCCGGAGTTTGGGTTTGTGCCCGGTTAATGGCAATAGGCTCGCCCCCTATTACATGGGACCTAAATATACCAGCGTAATGTGGCGTTACATTGGTACACCTCTGCCTAACCCTTCGAGGATACAGGCGGGATGGTATGTTATTTTACATAGTAAAAAAAATACGATATGAGGAACTTACATGGAAGTAACATCAATTATGGTAATAATAATATCATTAAAACCTGTACCATATAAAGGCAACATCAAATTAATTATAGACATTAAAAACCAGTCCAGAGCAAAGCTAAAAAAAAATAATAGTTAACATATGAATGAGAACATTCGGTCACTATGTACAATAACTCAAAACACATATTTGCTGTTCCCTAACAATAGATTTAAAGCTCATTCTGTGTAGTAAATGAGTCGGCCATAATGTTATTGTATGCTAATCCCATCTCATAAACAAGAAACAGTTACATATTGACATACATAAGTGTTGTTTGCGTACGTTAAGCTAAAATGTATGTAAAAATAATGAACAGAGTAAACAAATAGCTCAATTCTACATCATTCTATGTTAATAAACCTTCAGGTATTAAGATAAACAGCTTTTGTCTCTTATCTTTCTATTTGCGTTAGCAATAAGACGGAAAGTGACACACTGCTTCCCAATGCCAATGTGTTTGTAAGTAAGGAGGTCAATAAAATGCTGACTGAGCATTAGTCATCAAAAAGTAAATTTATGTCGTAATTGTGTAAATAAGAAAAGCAATAATATATTATAAGATTATCACGCAACTACATTTTAATGCAACAAATCATATTATGAGGTTAGCACAACATTTTAATCTCTATTCAGGAAGCCTTACGTAATTTAAGTGTAACTACCTATATTAATTGATGTTTGAATGATAAAAAACGATTTTAGTGAAATTGATTTAGGAGTACTTATGAGGTATTTCCAAACTTTAAAACTAAGCATTTCTTTATTGATGGCTAATTGCCGGAGATATTGTGTACCTCCTTCTGTTGAAGGCGGTTAAATAGTAAAACAAGTTTAAATAACATAATAATATAAAGGTTCACCTTTATTTCGACAGTGAATAGTTCTTATTGAAATCAAAACAAAGAGGAACTCAAATTAAATTAGTGCATACAGATTGTGAACAAGTCGCGAAAGTCTGAGATAGCTCGATCGAGTTCCTCAGAGAAAGCGTTGCTCGCCTACTTGCCGATACACCTAGATAGCCCTTGACTCACACTTACATCTGTAACCTAGGCCGACCTAGAAATACCCTGAGTCATGCTCTTTTTGATATGGTGGAAGTTAATTTTAATCATAAACAAGGGCAAGTGATATTTTAGAGTCCTGACCCAAGGGCTCTAAAATATCAACAATTCCTAATACTCGTTTACGGAACATATTCAAGTAAAAAATATTTTCGGTCCAAAATAATTAATTGGATTGGCTACCTTTTGGTCTTATCATAGAAAACTAAGAGTCATAACCGAACATATCAGAATAACCAGAGTTCTAATAGCAAAAAGGCTTTTCAGTTGTTTATATCTTCCGCCTTCAACGTCACCTCCACCAAACCTGCACAATTGCATTTACTTTCAACGCGACATTGACCTCCTAAGATAAGAGGAACTTCCTTAAAATTTCTAAATCCTCATACAACCTTCACGTAGGTAAACGCACGTGATATGCCCAGATAATTCGATGGAGAAACGGCCTTCAGCAAGTTCGAACTTCCGCATGTGGTACGTATTCCGCGCTCGGTACAGGACGCGCGCGTGCCAGTGAGATCAGAACGCGCAATGAATACTGAACGGGAGGAAGTGTCGGGTTTCCTTATTGCGCGGTAATTCTTGAAGATGTAGTTTTATGGGTCATTGGATTTAACTCGGTGATACAAAGTTCTGTCTGTGTATGTAACTTGTACTAATCTTGTCATTGTGGCGACCAAATGGCTCATTGCCCGGCTTTGCTAAGTGGTATATGGAACTCATTCTGTAATTCTGAGACATTACCATTGAATACTTAGTTGTGCTACAGAGCATATCGTATCTGAATTCCAAAATTGCGTCCCTAAATTTCTCACTCAAGATAAAAGTATTCTCAACAAAGGATGATTCGAAATAAAAGATTAAATCAAAACGGGTTTTGTGTTTTCAAAAATATCTAATTTAGTAAACCGGTCGTGTTTAAGCTCAGAGGACCTGTTCCTACCAGTTCAGCACTAAATTGTACGGTTACTAACGTCTGCACATCTCGAATACATTCCTAAACATCAAATAAAAACATTCGAAAAATATTCTGCACGAAATTGTTACTTATATTTTTTGTTCAGAAGACGATATCTTTTTTTTATCAAAACTGTTATAGGTACTTGTTAATCATAATTTTTGGCATGTTCAACATCCTGATCCTAAATCCTAATTTTATATACCTTCGTGGTTTAAACTTTTAAATATAAAACATTCATTTAACTAACTGGACGCTCTTATTACCGTGCAGTAAGGTAGAAATTCGTAATTTGTTTTACCACTGTCTCGGGTCGACGTTACGGATGCAAAACCAACAAAAGAGAACTGAAATCCATTAATATCTTAATTAAACCTTTTGGTTGGATCATCCCGATTTAAACTCGGATAGGTCAATGAACCAGTTCGTTTACCTGACTCATCAATTATCATTCCGTTTGCAAAAGCAACGCAATTTATATTTGAATCCAAATTTTAAAAAAATAAATAAAAAATGTGCAAAATAAATCTAAATGATAGATAACAAATTGAAAATAAGTAATTAGTTAACAACTTTTAAAATGATCAGCTGTTTACAATTTAATCAGAACAGGATAATTATATTAAAAGATTGATTTGTAAAAATGTGACCAATTTATCAATTTTATTGAAAAAATTTAAATGTGTTTTGTTGTTCTTTTTTTTATAATAAGTATTTATTTATGTAATGTATTATGTATTTGTTAAATTTATAGTACATAAAACTCATTCGTTAGCCCTTTTTCATGATTGAAAAAATTCGTATATATTATAATAACTCTTTTTCTTATAACTAATGAAGGCAAATGTTAACCCTATTAATAATATGAAACCTTAAGTACATTATTTTAAATCACATTTTCGTTTGTCCGCAGGTAAGCAAGGCAAGTCATCATCATCATTTAATTACGGTAACGCCTGATACATGAGCCAGGTAACGTGGTGAAGGATTAGCGACCCAAAGGTCCGGGAATGAGGTCACTGGACGAGGTTCTAATCATTACGAGATGCATTTATTTAAAGATCTTTTAAACTACTTTTTTTTATTTTTGCTTATGGCAGAGTTTTCATTAAACAGCAACTCATAGTCGTTCTAAACAATTGGTGTATTTTTTGTGCTCGGAAATATTTGATAACAATAGTAGTAATATTGTCATGTTAATAAGCAATTTGTAGGCGATAAACGCTAAATAAATAAATGAATTTAAAACTAGAGATATCATAAAGAAAATTAATAATGTTTACACAAGTTTTAGACACAATGTGTTAATTATTCTTTGAATAATATGACGTAACAAAAGGCCCTCGATATTGAATAAAGAAACACGAAAAAACAAGTAATTAACGTCGTAAAAGATTAAAAAAAAAAACACGTTAAATAAGTTGTAAAACCTTTGTTGTTGTACGAGTATAACCTTTGGTATATATTGAGTTTAAGTAAAAAAATACACACACCTATTAAAAATATTAATAACTTTTTTTAAGTAACAATTGGTACGACATTAATCAAAATACTATAAAACAAATAAAATAAATATTAAAGCACAGTTCATTGAACGTAGCGAGATGGTAGTGAAAGTTGCGCCTGCGCATGACAAGTTCACTTACCCGAGAGCTCGCCATCGATCTAATAACTTGTAGGTACATACTATATGTATATGTATAGAGAGTGCTATTTATTACAGCTGTTAGATCATTTTGTAATTTAAAAGTCGCACTGTAGCTTAAAAGCTTTTTTGTGAGGTTAATGACCTGTGAAGAGCTTTGGAATAATTGGATCAATATTGGTTGGGAAGTGACTATATCACTATTGTAGCAGTCAAGTAATTAGTTTGACTTGGCTTTATCTTGTAGGTGTCTGAAAGATTATGTTACTGTACATATTACTAATGTTTATGTTCATCGATTAAAATCGTACATACATACTTTCGTTAAGGAATAATTCATAGAAGTATGTTCTGAACATTTAATTTCTAAAGGTTCGTAAAAAATATACCTAACAAAAACGTTTAAATTATTCAATTCAAGTTTCATAATATGTCTAAAATATTTAGTAAAGATTACGCCAAACAAAGCTGCCTTTAATAGTACTTGTGGTACTAATTTAACCATTACTGTATCAATTAAATTGCTTTTAATATCCGTCAGGATATCAGACTGGTTTTAAGCCACATTATTTACACTTCGAATTTAAAACAACCAACATTATAATAAATGGGCAATGATATAAGTATAATTGAGCATTTTAAATAAATACCGGATATTGTAAGTAGTGCATAAAATACTACTTTATATTTAATTTGATTGTCTTAACTTATAACAGTGGAGCGAGAAAGTCGGTTGTCCTGTTAATGTGTGAGATAGCGATACATTATTAGTGTGATACTTTCATACATTTTGATAGCCTAATTGATACTGAGGATAATTTAGAGGTTTTTGAAACTCATGAATGATAAAATATTGGTATGGTCTATAAAAATATTCTTTTAAGTAAAGGTCATTGTAAAGCTTATGTCGTCTATCTATTATGTGAAATGCAGTGACAGTAAAGTTGAGCAATCCGGTGTTTTTTTTATGTAAATATAGAATTGGTTTTCGTTCCTACAACTAACGCCAATAAATAACTATAACTCCTATTATTATTAGGCATTGACGAATAAAAATAGCGCCTCTTTTCATGTATTTTTAATCACCAACATAATACATTGATCCTCTAAAATAAACAATTTATTCTTCTACCAAACCTAGCATCAGTATTTACCTATCGAAATGTATTCTATCATAATATCCTTCTACCGCAAACCTCCGGTTACCGGTAACAGGCTCGGTTACGCAAAGCTCGGCCGTTACCGCGTGACGTAACCGTTGCTCAACTGCCTCTATACACACAGACGCATGTGAGTAACATGTGCAAATTGTTGCAGAATTATACCTTTGACAGTTTTGTAATAATAATAAACATTGATGTTCCTTGTCGATTCAATTGTTTTAGGTTGACCGATTATGTAAAGGTATAATATATTATGATCTGTGCCTTCATAAGTTTTACAAGCTCTATTATAGCTTGACCAAGTTATTTGTATTGGTATTTTATTTAACTGTTTGAAGTACAGTCTGAAAGATATTTAAAGTAAACACTGCAGGAATGTTACTGCAATTTGTATGTCTAACATTTAACTAGTTTTAAATTAAAATGTATTTACTTAACTTAATAATCTTGTGACAGACCGGGCATACGCAATGCAGGCAGTTCGATTCTGCAACAAAACGAAAAGAATTGTCGCAATAAACTCCATTCACGTCAGTTATGTTCCAACGTTCCTTTTTCGAATTTTCAAACACGCAGGCGATTCTGCAAAGTTTTGCAACCGGAGGACTTATGGAGTATGAAACCTTTTTGGATGAAAAATGTCGCGATTTAATTACTAAAGTGGGTTATGTAATTAAACCTGAGTAGTTCCGAATAAAAATGCAGAGGCTCACAATTTTTAAGTTAAAATTGTATTTATTTAACACTATGTACAAAAAAGGTACACAATTAATGTCAGTAGGATTGAAGAAATTAAAAGATTAATTTGTGTCCATGCTAAATACTTGAGACTGCCTTTTTGGCCTAGTGGTTCCAAGCGCGACTGCTACGCTAGAGGTCTTGGGTTCGATTAACAAGTCGAACAAGGTATTATTGGGTTTTTCTATGAAATTCTCTGTAGCAGGTCCGAGTTTGGATTTGTGCCCGGTTAGTGGCAATAGGCTCGCCCCCTATAACATGGGACCTAAAACATATTGGCGAACTGTGGGTGTATATTGGTACACCTCTGCCTAACCCTTCGGTAATACAGGCGTGATGATATGTTATGCTAAATACTTTAGTGTAAAAACTGTGGCGAATCACTGATATAGATGCCGGTGGCAATAATTGGTTCAAGATTTTCATGTGGGATTAACCTAAATAGTCTGCAAAAAAGTAAAATGTTTATCAGGCTTACATAATTATTATTCGAGCGTCTCAAACGACGCCCACGCGAAGCGACAGTTAAGCCCATTATAATTTATTAGGGCGACGTAGGCGCAAATTGAATAAAAAATGTTTAAGTTTGTAACTCAATTGTGCGAAAAATGATTATTTTTATCATAATTAAGTAACTTATTTATGAAGTGTTAACGGAAAATTTTGTCTATCTAATTAATAATAAAATACTTAATAATTAAATAGAGCAGAAAATGGTAATATTTATAAATAATAAAGGTCATCGTGTGTAAATGATGAAAGACGTAGTCCCGTGAAGAATGTTATAAACATTTAAATAATAAATTAATAATGTGCGCAAAACGTGAAAATTATATGACTTATGTAAATGTGTGTTTGGGCGCAATTTGCATGTTTAATATAAAGTTCACGCGGAGAAATATTGACGCAAGCATATTTAAGTAAATAAATACAACGACAGAATCTGATTCAGTTTACTTTATGGTACAGGTAGCCATTTTGATTAGAAGTATAATACGTCATCCACAAAATAAAAACATGTATTTTGTTAGTAAACAACCATTAAAAAGAAAAAAAAATATATTTTTATACAGCTGCACGACTAATGTTGTTATTTTGATGCAACTTACATGTTACAGCAAGAAACAATAAAAAAATAATTGATAAACTCACAACATCTAAACTCACTATATTGTATTCAACTTTTTATTGAATCAGTTGAGAGTTTACTACACATAAAGGATGTTTTGATGAGCAGTGATTTGCAAACATACAAACAATTATTTACGTATCTAGAGTAGTCTGGGCAATACACGCAAAACCTCACTTCAGAGTCTTAATTCCAAGGCAATATAGTCCACTTTCCTTAATCAGAGTTAGCAATTGCGTGTGGTTGTCGTGATTAGGATGTCAGTTCCAATAGGATGTTGCTGTTTACCATTCCTAATAGTTCTACAACAGGATGGCACTGTAATACTAGGATATTGCCAATCAACAATTACAGCCTCATTCCTAAGCACTCAATTCATTTAATTGAATTAAGTACTAGTTAAACGTATAAATCACTACGCAAAGTGATATAATTTTTACATTTAAAATTTTCATTTATTTATTGTCAAAAAAATTCTTATATGTATATGGTTTTCTTATGGATCCCAGTGTCATAACTGGACCAAATTAAAATCTGCCAAAATTACTGTCAAAAGTCGAATTGAATACCTCATTTTTGAAGTCAGTTAATAAATTTACCTTCGAGGCCAAAAAAATACAAATTATAGGCTCACAAAGATTTATAAAATCCACCTCATACGGAACTCCAACACACTATTTTCCACGACACACAAGCTTCATCAATAATATTCAGGAAACATAATATTGGCACGTCATAATACCCAGAAATTTCAGCATTTCCTAGACTTGGCAATAAGGACATGCAAATCATTGATACACATTACGCGAGAGACGTATCTATTACAGACTAATGCGACGCTAATTGTGTTCACACTTCGTGAATTATGATCACGACTCGTTACATGATATAATAGGTGTTAGCAGCCCGATAATGTGTGTCTGTCGATTGATACATGTATGTATAGTATACTAAATATATGTCTACAAGAAACTGTAATAGGTTATAGGTGAAAAAGGAAAGGGAAGCTTTACTTTATGTTTGATGTTTTCCCTCTATAAAGGGTAGTGAAAGTCCTTTGTCAATGTTTGTCTATTATACCTCAGAAGCCTATTTAAATAAATTCAAAAGAACCTCAATGAATTCAGGCGAATAGTTTTTTAGTGTGGCATTTTGGTTAGGAAAATGTTTTATTCATAAAATAAGTAGAATTTATAGTACATTATCTACTGAAAAATAGCAATGTATATAGAAAAATTACTAGTTATTTTTCTACCGCCTAGACTGTTGAATGTATCTATTAACTTAAAAATGATTCCAATTAAGGTCAGTATAATAAATCTGTGCCCAGTCCCTATTGGACCTTTTTATTTTATCGAACCTGTAACACCTAAAGTATTCTGATATATTATATTTTTTCATCGCCCCCACATCATAAATATTATAATGAGAGAAAAGGGCCTGGGAATAATAACGGTCCAATATTTGCAAATGATATGTAGGCAACATCAATGAATACATTTTATTCTCCTATTATTTACAGAGGTTAGTACATTGTTTGAAACATCGTAAAATGAGAAAAGACGGTGGTTCGAGTATACATACCCTATGTAATCTAGGTTACTGCGTGTTTTCCTGTCCTAATCAAACTTGGAAGGGTCAACTAGTATTGGTTTCACCCTTTATGGTAATCAGGACAACAGCCAAAACTTCCTACTTTTCACATCAGCCAAATCTTGTGTTCAGAACTAGGCTTCCAGATTATGTAAATGTACGAAAACAAACCCAATACTCGGAATTCAGGTAAAATAAACAAGATCCGCACAAAAAATATAATTGTGTCTCTGTATATAATTCCGAGGTGAATGGGTAATCAATTTTCAGAGCAAAATTCTCGTTTAAAGTCATCAAAATACTTGAATGCTTAGTTAACGCGGATAATAAGATGTTTACGGCGAAGATATGCAACAATCAAGATAAATAATTGAAGGTTGTTTTGACAGCGGCAGTGCAATGCTCGAGGCTCAAGGTCGCGACCTCTCGGTCATTCATTCAACACTTGACAATGATCCTTTCTACAGCCATTGGCTCCCTGTTCCGTGTGCGTGACGCCACACTCTTCCCCGTCTCAACTTCCTAAGATCGGAGATAAAACGCGCGTCAATTGTTTCTCAAGCGCAAGTCAGACAATAGAGAAAACGCCATAAATTCTCGATTCACCTTTTTCCCGCTTATTGGATAAGCGAGTTTCTAAATTGTTCGTGACATGGGAATGTTGAAAACATACGATTCAATGTATTCATTGATCTAGGCAAAGATAATTATGTAAGTCAATTAAATAAGTGAAATCCGTACCCGTAACATTGCATCAACTTTTTGGAAGCTCATAGACTTTTTTTTTTCGATTCAAGCTCACTAAACATACGTAAAGCCTTGTTTTCTGAGGTTTTTATACTATTTAAAGATCTTGTGTAATCTCATCCAGTCTTCTACGTTCTCTCTACAAGATGACAGAAGTAAAAATAAAAGCAAGATCTTTTTAAGCTTAAGCTCCATGATCCTCGCATAATGAGGGAAGAAACTCATATAACCTAAACTTTAGGATGTAGTATCCCTTTTGTTAAAGTATCTCTCAGTTTGTTCCTAATGTTTTATTAAAAAGATTTTCCACGTATCAGGTTTTAGACTCTCAGATACTTTTCAATACGGCGAGTGTTTTTAACAGACATTTTGACCGTGTATTCTTTTTTGTCGTGTTTTTACGCGATCTTAGTTTTTTATTGCGATTATCAATTAAAAATGATTTACATGTTTCTTATAAGAGAGTTAATAAAGTTTTAATATCGCTGCAGTTTTTATTTCACACCTGTCAAAAAACAATTACTTTAATATTTAAAAACAAAAATAATAAGCAGGTTTTAATACTTAATTTAAAACCAGGCATGCATTAAATGACAGCATAATTAACTACATAAAAAGGCTGTCATTTTTATTTTGGGATTTTTCACCTTTACAGCAATCTTTCTTAGGTACTACGTACCACGTAAGGTTATTCGATAAAAATATTAACCTTTGTAAGAGTTTTAAGACTATATCAGCCTTATATTGGTAGGCGTTGTATTAGCTGATCATCTTATTTAGCTTATCTTATTTAGGAGTCATTAATACGCAACTTTCTGACATTATCAAAACTGTTAATGTACCCCACTTCACAACATACCTGCTCACCTCGACACGCATCGATCGACAGATCATTATAATAACAGATTGTGAACACTCGGATCACAATGCGCCAGTGGGCGAAGGTATCTCGCTCCAACCCTGATTAGATATTATCACTAATGGTAATTATTAGGAAGCAAGACCATGCAACTTTGAGTACCAATTTAGGACAGATAAACTTAAAATTATAGGTTCCTTCCTAAGCTATAGAGACTTGTAATTTATGCATTCGTAATGATTTCCTTGTAGATGATGTCAAGAACCTGATATTCCAGTTCGGAACATGTTAAAGATCAGTAAAACTGGTCAATTTATAACTTGTTACAGTATCATATTATTCACAGACACATCGAATGTATATTTTTTACCGGAGTGCATATTAAAGTTTTAGATGGAATGAGAATGTAATATTGTGATGTTGTTACAGGTGAGAGCTGTATTGAGAAGCCACTGGCGACGCTGTGGCGCAACTACCAGCAGTCGACGAAGCCGGACGTGGTGATGAAGCTGTCCGTCACCAACTCCGGCCTCAAGGGGTTCACCAAGGAGCACGGGCTCACCGAGTACTGGTCCCACCGCATCACGTACTGCGCCAGCCCGCCGCACTACCCCAAGCTCTTCTGCTGGGTGTACCGCCACGAGGGCAAGAAGCTCAAGCACGAGCTCCGTTGCCACGCCGTACTTTGCACCAAAGAATCAATATCAAAGAAGATAACAGAGGAACTTCAAGTCAAACTGAAGCAAGCCTTAGTTGAGTTTAAGAAGGACAGAATCTCGAAGCAGAACGCTAGACTCAGTCTAGCTAACAGCGTGTATGAGAATCCGAGTATGCCTCGGAGGAAGATTCTTTTAAGCGTTGGTGCCACCAACTACAGGCCGCCGCTAGAGAGGTCCAAATCAGCTCCTAAACTTGGAGCAATTGAAGAATTGTGTTCTGAAGAAGACGAGGAAGAGGCGGAGATGAACGCTAAGCAGAACTGCGAGCCTTGGTCACGAACGTCTTTGACGATGGACAACTTCTATTCCTCTCAAACGCTCGACAGACGACGGCCCGATATAAAGTCCCCGAGGAAAACTTCGTGTCCCGAGGGAGTTATAAATAGAACACTATCAGAGTCTGGTTCTAGCAACGTCATCGTCTCCGACGAATTCCTCGATATGCTGGCGAAGGAGAGTCAGAAGAATGGACGTATCGATGAAACTAGTCATAGTGACGGAGAGAAGGAAACGAGATTGCTTGAAGCGATCGCCGAATCGAACGAATTGAATGACAATGCGGTGGCCGATGGTGACTGTAAGACACATTTGCAAAGTAACTACCTCGTCACGGATAGCGACGACGGGTCTGTTTCTTCGGGCTGCGAGACCGCCAGCACGGTCACCGACACCGAGCCGTCATCCCTGCCTTCGTTCCCTCAGGAAGACCAAAAGGAACACGCGAACACAACTGGCTCCTATATGGATCCAAGCTTCGAACACGACGATATCAGGGGCAGCAATAGAAGCTTCAACTCTGTCCATATAATGAACAACTCTGAATCTGAAGTCACAGAGGAGGTTAACCACGTCCCTATTGGTGAAAAGAACACCTTCAGGCGCCGGTCGACTTACCCTCCTTTGCGCGCGGATAACAATATCTTGACAAACTTCGAAGAAAAGTTCGAATCTCTCATTGATAACTTGACCGATGTCGACAGTCTCAACTCGAGCACAGAGACAGAGGTCTTCAAGAACACTGGAGGAGACAATGACAGCGCCTGCAGCGACGAGTCAGGCTACTCCGAGCTGTTGGACGGCAAAGAGAGTATCATCGGTAACACTATTATGGTATAAGTTTCTCGAGCCCTAGCCGACCTACTACCGAGTGTTTGTTTTCAAAGAAAATGATGTCCCAAGGACTAACGACGCTCCTCTGATCTCTAGCGAGGCGGCAGCCATGATGAGAATCCGTAGTGTAATTTCATATAGTTTTTAGAAATTAAATGGTCTGGCAACATCAATGCACGTAGTGAAATATTATTATGAATCCTTTAGTAGATTATAAATTATACGGTTCATGTTTAAAGGTAGTTTTTGGGTTATTAAGATGAATTATGAATTCTGAAGGAAGCTACCAGTTTACTGTCTCGATGGTCGATTCCAGTTGCTGGTTTCGTGTGCTCGAAACATATTATTATTTTGTAAATAACAGGGTACAGCAGTACTTCATCCAGTTGTCGTATTACTATGTTTTAATGTTTGTATATATTGTAATTTAAGTTCAATTATTAGATGAAATTTATTGGAGATTTTTTTATTTGTAAAAGATTTATTATATAGATACTTTATGTGGATGCAAACATCTGTTTTTGTTTTTGTCTATATTTATTGTTTAAAATAAGTATACTTGTTGTGGTAGAGTGTAGGCGGCGGATTGTGGGTGCGAGTACATTTATATGAAATGTATGGGCAGTCAGCTAGGCGTGGGGTTCTAGGACAGACGACTAGCTACTAGTAGTGTTTACATAGAGATCGAGCGTTGCCCCTCGTAAACATGATTGTCGCTTATCAATGTGCCTCTGCGAATAGTCTCTGTTGGATCCACAGCTCCCAGCAGCGCACTGACCTTAATACTATTTCTGGTGACTCAAATCGCAAAATGGACTCTAATGACTCTTAAACAAGATCAGTTATTTCTGGCCCTGTCAGCCTGCTCGGAGCTGTAACAAGTGTATTCACGACCTCGTCCTGTACTTACGCATTCCATGCACTTGTATGACGTCACGATTTCGGGTCATTTGTCATCCTAATTGTATTTGTAGCGGAGAATATTTTTTCGATGAAAAATAAATAATTTAAAATTATATTGTTGTTTCCTTTTCTAAATATTAAGATTTTATGTTAAGCTTGGTGGCTAATCCAATAAACCACACACACTGATATAGGTACATTTTAATTATGTGTTAATTAAAAATAATCGTAGTATTAATTAGAAATCTTGCATATTAACAAGAAGTTAATCTCTAAGCGATAGAATATATTATTATCATCGTCATCATCTTAGTGAGAACTACTCTGATTTCTTGTGTTTTTTGTATAAAACTACTTAATTTGTAGAATAGGAAATGTTGCTTCCTTCACATTAGTCGAGACTCGAGTTCCTCGTTAACACAAAGAAGTGGTTTTGACCTCTTTACAGCCAGGAAACCTAGATTTTAGCAAGTCTAGTACTGACGAGAATTATTTTACAGACCAACTTATCAAATCAAGTAAAAGAAATCAAAAAAATATAATAAACATTGTGGCAGAAAATGTCTAATTTTAACATATCTGAAACATTTCTGAAACTTTCTGATTTCAAGTTCTTCAAGCCAATGTCTTCTGGTCATTATTATTACCTAATGGTTGCGGGTTCGTTACTCGTACTATTTATCTGTATGGTTCCTTATTAGACCTTTCATAAATAAATTTTACCGTAGCAGATATTAAGGTAAGGAGCGCCTCATAATTTTAAAATTATAAATTAATCAGATTCATAAAATAATATTGTAAACCTTCATACAGTAACAAACATAAATTGGAACATTAATATACAAAAATGCTGACCCTTACTAATTAAAATTTGAAACAGCGAGTGAACAGAAGTTTTAATGAGTTCTGTGTCACGAGATTACGTAGCGACAACGAAGTGTGCTGGAATTGTTATGAAATTAGCTTTCGGTATTTAATATTTATGGACAATCAGAAAAGGGTCCCAATTGCAATTGAAAAAGTTACTGATATTCAAATGTGATGTCCAGTAGGTCTTCATAAAAGCTATTAAGTTGTTTGTAAGTATAAATGAGCAGTAAGTAAAGGTACCTAGTATGCTAGGTAATTAAGGGAAGTAAAAATTCCATTTAACTGCAACTACAAAGTATTTTTATGAAGATATTAATTTAGGACGGTAGAAATCTGTTTGAGAAAAAGCTGTATCTGAAAATTGGGAGCTACTTATTACATTATTATAATAATAAAATAAATGCGGACAACTTAACACACATTGTTCTGAACCCAAAGTAAGTAGCTAAAGCACTTGTGTTATGGAATTCAGATACAACGAAGGTACCACAAACACCCAGACCCGAGACAATGTAGGAAAGTGATTTTCTACGTTGCCCCGTCCGGGGATCGAACCCGGGACCTCAGAGCTAGCGACACCTTGAAACCGGTGCGTACGCCACTCGACCACGGAGGTCTTCAACATTGATCTGGTAAGTATAACGCATATAATAAAATAAATAGTACTGCATCCAACATTTAAAATAAATATCTTATTCACACTCTGCATATAATTTCTATAAGAGAGACATAAATAACATAACGTCATTCTATTAACATAATAATAAGTACTCAATCAACGTGACAGACATCTTGATTTGTAAAGTTAATTCCGGATGCAAGAAGGTTGTATATACCTACTGGCGGAACAAACGATACATGTATACTTATTATAGTTATGTTATAACATGTTTATACTCTGATTACGATCAGGGAAAAGCGTGGTCTGTCACAGCCTTGGAGGTATCTAGGTACATGAGTAATTAAATATGAGAATATGTAAAGCAACCGCTTAATTGCAATTATGAATATTTTACGTAAGTACAACAATTATATTTTGGTTTAAACCTTAAGGCTGCCTGTCCACCGGAGCGGAGCTAGGCTGCGGAGTGGAGAAACTGAGAAATATTAACCATTAGGATTGCACAAAATCTCCGCTCCTCTATTTTGTGCAATCCTATTGGTTAATATTTCTCAGTTTCTCCACTCCGCAGCCTAGCTCCGCTCCGGTGGACAGGCAGCCTAACCGACTGCTACGCTTGAGGTCTTGGGTTCGATTCCCAAGTCGACCAAGTTATTTGGTTTTTCTATGAAATTCTCAGTAGCAAGTAAGAGTTTGGACTTGTGCCCGGTTAGTGGCAATAGGCTCGCCCCTATTACACGGGACCTAAACATATCAGCGAATTGTGGGTGTTCATTGATACACCTGTGCCTAACCCTTCGGGGATACAGGCGTGATGATATGTTATGCAAACCTTAATGAGCTTTGTTAAGACGCGACTCATTTGTTCCATATTTTCGAACTGAAAGAGTATAAAAGCCATAATTTTAGGTATTTATTTACTCAGTTCAGTACAGTTCTCGAAATATCTGTGATAGGTAGAACACAAAACCAAAAATCTAAAACATATTATATTAAGTCTACGACTATAGTAACTACCTACTTGCTGCGGTCTGAGCTATCATAGAACCAAAGAAGCCGAGCATGCTCCCGGCTTCCCCAAGCTGACCCCATAACCGTAACACCGGCTGCCGTGTCACCGGCACCGGAGCGTGACGTCACACCTGCGTGTCACCTACGTCAGCAGTACAGGGTGTGCAGAAGGGTAAGTCCAAACGATATGGGTTAGTTGTAGGACCGTAAGTATGAGGATAAGATAAATAGAAGAGGATGAAAATAAAAGTAGGTAATCAATAGTAAGGCTTTGTGACAGTGGAACTAACTTTTGAGACAAGGGAGAGATTGCTTCTTATAGTATACCGACAAATCTCAACTTGAAACAGTATAACGCGATCCAAATAAGAATAGGAATGTCAATAACTTCTATCTGTCAAATGTCACTTGAAAAGTACGGTTTGCACAAAAAACTTATTTGCATCAATAATAATAGGTATGAAATATCAAATTTAAATAAAAATGTAAAATGGGAGAAAATTATCTGAATATAATATTTAATTATTTTTAGATAATTTACTATAAAGGCCCAGCCATGCCAAAATTATTCAAGAAAATAGGGACGCAAGTCGCCATCTTGTCATTTTTAGCTTGTTTTGACTTGTTAGTGTGCTTCGTCGTACGACTGAGTGCATGTGCTAGCGGACTGATACTGTTTATTTAGTGGATTCTCTTTCTTTTGATATTTTACTTATAAATAAATTTTATTTAAAAAAGCTCACCCTACCTAAAAGGTTAGAATTGACAGCTATGACGTCACAATATGGCGCTAAGTCGATCCTATTCTTATTTTAATCGCACTATAATAAATAACATGGAAAAAGAGTAGGTAAGTACGCAATAAAAGCATAGACAATCTAAAACAATAATGAACATTCAACGCCATCTAGTTTATTTCTTTATATTAATTTGGAGAATAGTTTCCAAAAAAAAAACGATCTTAAAGAATACATTCGACCTTCAGGCATCCATACAGCTGCCTACACCTACCTATGCACTCAACTCATGATAAAGTATTAGGAAAAAATAAATATTTTTTACATGTTTAGAAAATATCCTTTACCTTCTGCGTTGAACTAGTTGTGTCAGTGAGTTCTTATGTATAAACGGGAACCCTTTCGTGCCGTTTCGGGTCTTCTTAGGAAGTGGGACGATCAATTTTAACAAAATATGGAAATATATTCTGGATTTAAGTAGCATGACTTTAGTACCGAGTAGCCGTAAACAAATCATTTAATGTCAACTATTAAGAATATATAATCTTTGGATCATAAAGTTCAATGTACTTCCAAGCATTAAAATCAAAACTGTAATTAAAACAACCACTAATGACAACATAACTTTGTTAGCAGTCAAAGAACCCTACAGAACATCGTTTCACTTTCCGAACCGGGACTCGAACCCGCAACATCCGCTTCCTCGCCACTAATCGCAGGAGATATCTTAAACTCAGACACGTCTCAGATCGTTTGATTGAGGAAGAATATGGTAGATGATTGTGTATGAAAAGTAAAAAAATAATTAGTCCCCCAGATAGATAATAAACACACACACATACATATTAGACATATTTTTTTTAATACAATTTTTTTTTCACAAAATTAAGAAAACAACAAACGAAAGAATACGTCTCTAATACCTTTTTATTAAATAAAAGATGGACCTAAAACAGTTGTCATCATAAGTATTTTGTATTAATTGTAGGCTATTTTCTAATAGGTTCTGATAGATGCATTCGTTCAAAGTCTGAACTGTTGTGTCATGCGGCTGCCAGCGAAGATGAGCTGTTTAAAGTTGAGTGAATGTACATGTAGCTGTGTCAAAGAAGGAAGCTAAATTAGTTGCACTATGTACCACGAGTGTGAGTTTCAAGACCAAGACAGCATATCAGTAGCTACATAGATAAGGCCCTTATTTAAATGGGGTAAGGTTGATTTTCGCGTCGTTATCCTACAACTAAACCTTACTTGCCGAGAGGAAGAATTGTATTCTTAAAATCCCTTTTCCCTACGAATAATCAATAACAAACATTAAATACTATTCTTATTTGTCAGTTGAGCAGACGTGCAATATTTCATACGAATCATTAATATCTCTCATTCAACTGTAAAATAATTGCTTAACAAAAAAAGCGAAGGTTTCGCGGCCCATAATCAGGATAATTAAGTAGATATACCCAAAAAACGTTTTATTACTTTTTGTGAAGTGAATTCTGCCTTCCTTTGGTCCAGTGAGGTCACTGGTATATGTGACCGAGGTCAACAAACTCGGGGCTTGGATAGCTCTTCGATGACCATAATTCATGCTGTGATGCCCCTCAATCATAATAATGAGGAATTAATTAAATACATCTCATATTTGGAGGTTTCTTGACTTGATAAAGAAATGACGAAAGATTCGCAATTATTTTATTGTTACGTCTATGATCTATTGCAAATATAACGATAGAAAAAATACTCAATTTTCAATTGCATACAAGTAAAACTGATTTAATACTCTACTTCAATTGAATTTCAAATATAAAATTTCTACTTGTTTTCATAAGCTAATTGTCACATAATACAGCTCTTAATTAAAGTTAGGTGCTTCAAATATATTTATTTAATAAAAAGTTGTGAGGTTTTCGTTAAAATATAGTTAGTACCTACCATTAGGTAAAACGAAAAAAATAGAACAAAATGGTAAACAGAAAGTAGCAAAGCAATTTATTTCGAGTTACAAAGGAATGAAGTTTAAACTGAAACTCGATTGATTCGATAGCTGAATGATTAACATGTTGTGGTGCCAGTTGCCACGGAGACGCCCTGGTTCGGGTCCCGGCCAAGGAAATGTATTGACCGCTACACGGAAACTATTGGCTATTCACGTAATTACCATTTCCATATTTCATGTGACATAGACGTGTTAGGAGTTCAGGACGATGGCTTTTGAAAAGGTCGTCGGAATTCGTAATTTATATAAAATCCAAGTAAAATGTTTTAATTCTTGTAACTAGGTACGTAAATTGTGAATTTAAAAATATTGCCTCCGAGTCTAGGTAGCGTATGTTAATTTCTCTTTTCGAAAATGTTCGCATTTGTAAATTAATTGCCCGCATATTTAACTTTATCAATGTTTCGAGTATTTTATTTAACACATATCTATTTCAGTATAAATAGTTCTGTATAATTCGGATGATAATGTAGGTATCGTTACAAGTGTCATTAACCTGTAATTAGAGCACTTGAAACTAAAACGTTTACGTAACGGTTTTCGTCGATAAAACAATGAAAATATTTCGCAAAAATAATGCAGAATTAAAACAAAACATATTTTGAGTGACACATATTATGCGGAACTACGCTCGTCAAATATTTTTGAATGGTGGCACCTTAGGGTTGCCACTTACAAATTACACAAATTATTAATTTTAGGGTTTTTTTTATCTTTAAACTTTATTTGCTTTATATCTAGCGTCTTTTCGCACCAAATATAAAATTTGTTTTGTAAAGAGTTGAGTGGGACAAAAATGGGTGAAATCATAATAGAAAAAGATTCGGCAAGAACCGTGCCAAAAAAGCACGGTAATACAACACTAAAGATAGAACATATTTAAAGATGATATTCAAAACTTGGGACGGATTTAAAAAAATATACAAAGGCTTCGCCAACTTTTTTGCTTAAAATCTTGACAACCCTAACACAATAATGGCAAAACATGTGCGCATATGGCGGCTTTATTTGCAGTTTGTAAAAATTGTCTGACAAACACAGATTAGGCCACTCACAATACCGTGAATGAACGATAATTTATTTTGAGGAATATTTTATATATATAGGAATATTATTGCCGGAGAACTTGTAAATATAGGTCATGATTTTTGCTCCTACAAATAATTTTAGTATAATTATCAACTAAATGCCTAATAGGTACTTGGATTACCTAATGATATTAAAGTTAGGTATATCTATCCAACCCGGGATGTTCTTCTAGTAAAAGTGCTTCTGGGCTCCAATTCACCTTTGTAGGTACCTAAGAGTTGCTTGAATTGACTTAATGACCTTCATTGCTTCATTTGGTAATTTTAAAGATAATTGGCATTCTGCTAACTGTCATTACGATAATTCTCTTCGAGAGTTAAAGGAGATTTGCATTTAAAAAGCTAAATCGAGGCCCGGTCTTCACTTTACCTGGCAATATACGGGACCCCGATACCCAGGCCCCAGCATAGCATAATTTTCTAAAAGCTTAAGGTTCTATCTATCTCTTATGAATATCAAAATATTTTTCAAAAATGCAAAGTAGCGGATCTTTGAATGTACCGTATTAGCGTTGTCAATGACCTAAGTAGTTTTGTACCCACTAGGTTTATCTTAAGACCTATTAATTAGCGAGTTTTACCTACGTCAGATATTAACAAAATATACAATACGGGCACCATAAGATTATGGCTATTTAAAACATTTAAATAACAATTAATAGTTTCACTGTCGAGATTAAAATGTTTATAATACCAGTTTTTCCTTTTAAACAACTTTATGCGCCCTCTGGCGGTAGCTAGTATGAATTTTCACATAGACACTTCGTTAGTTCGTTCGTTCGTTTTTAAAACAAAACAGAGATGGCGCCACCTCATACTGAAACTGTTGAGACCATTTATAACAGCGCCATCTATTAAAATATTTAAACCTCTTTGCGTTTGTAAGCATAGAGCAAACTCCTTAAATGATTACTAGATGCCGTTATAAGATAAGGCGGCTACTCAATTCTTCAATTACTTACATCATACATTTCTTACCATCTCTCGTATCCATTCTATTTTAATTAATTCTTCCAAATTCTCGAAATCATGTCACTGAAGTAAAAAAAATGAGTAATTTATACAGATAAAACAATATTGATCACAGGTCAGTAGGTACGTAGGTACGTAGGTACTAATTAGCTAGGTACGTTGGCCTTGTATCTTACATGAGCAGGTAGGAATACAAATATCATTGGTCAGTTGCTTAAGTACCTACTGTAAATTAATTCGTCTATGAAACTCCTGTATTTTCGTAACAATATTACATAGGTGTACTCACACATCTACATGTAGGTCCCTACAGTAACATCTTGTAAAACAACTTCGTCACACTCTTTGATAATAAAAAAATCTTTGTCAGGTTGCGTCAATATTCTAAACAATAGTCGGCAGCGCACCTTGATCAATGCTCGTGCCTTCTGTAAGCAAGGCTTCTATCCCGCTGTGGGGCAGCTACCTTTACAGAAGCTTACAACACTTAAAACACCGTGTCGTCACCCCCTACAGCCTCTAAACATAATTGTGCAATCACGTAGGTAATTTACAACATCTCAAATACTGAAAACAAAAGTCCAACAATTCAATTACCACGCTCCGAGTTCCTCGAAGGAAGGTGCTACCGAAATTGTTTTAAAACATCTCTTTGTACGAGCCAAGGTACAATAGACCCATAAATTTGATGAAAGCAAGTGTCCTTTACAAGTTAAAGGTAATACACCCAGTAGCTATTTCAATGGTAAATATTTTGGTCAGCCATTGTCGCCTGACTGTGGCACCCAGCGGGGGCTTGACGTCTTAAATTGTAAGCTGACAGGTTGTCTTGTAAATACCTGCTAATGTGATTGAAGGATAATAAAATCTTTGTTGTTGTAAGAACATAACTTACTAATACTTTATACGTTATGTTTAATTATTACGTGAAAAATAACCTATGGATTTGATGAAGAATTACAAGCAATGTTTAGACAAAAAAATTACGTTACCTCCTTCATAGAAATATTTCTCTTTTTTCTTGTAGCTACCTAGCTATTAGTATACAGGGTGTTAAGTAACCCCTGTCCGATGCGTTTAGGTGTTGTTAGGTATAGATATCTGATTCTATTTATGTAAAAAGTAAAGTTTACCTAGTAGTAAAGTTTACCTACTTAAAAACTAAATAATATTAATCTAAAAGCGGCAGCGCAGCATGGCAATACAGTGGCGCACAGCTGACAAAGGGTGCGCCTGACATCCTAAGGTCATGAACTCAGTTGACCTAACATTGGTTTTTAATTTGTGTTGACGACATACATAATAAAAAGTGAGATTTAGGTGGCCCAAAAAATAACTTTTTTAAGAAGGTTCGTGAAGCCATCCGAGTCTTTCAGACCATTCGATGAACATTTCACCGACTGGTCTATCACTAACCTTCACAAACACTAATTGTTTTTTAGGTCGAGTAAACTCCAATATATTATATCTGGTTCCACTAATAATATCTACCCCTAACCCCTAGCAATCCACTGCTCGCCATACTCTGTAGTGCTATTCTGTAACATTATTTTCGTATCTCGACAGCGGAATCCGCGGTGAGATGTCAAAAACGTATTCTCAAATTTGAATTCTGAATCAAGGTTAATTGGGTTTACCTTTGAAATGAGCTTTATTATCTCTCAGGTGAAGCTCGATATCGAAATTATTTACAGAATAGACATACTGATCGTTTAGGTACTCACCCACGGGTCTGGACAAATGTGGTTGGCATCGTCAGCACATCATGCGATGAGAAGCCACATCCAAATCACATTGCACTCACTCCTACCCACATATAACCACATGTTGAAATACTTTTCATTAGAATACGACATGATCTCACAAACAAAGGAAGGTCCACACGGAAGCAAAGTTTTCGCGAAACTAATAATTTTAAGTAAAACATATTTTAAAATAGGTAGGATTAGCCCGCGTGTCGGCGCGGGGGCGCTGCCTTTGACAAGGGATGTTCTCCGTACTACCTACATTTGTAAATATCGTTTGAGTTATCGATCCAAATATTTTTGCTATCGAATCATCGTTGCAAATTCTCATGCATCAATTCAACATTGGCATGTTATATAGAACCTAAAACATAAGTTAACTTTTTTCATCGTATTTTCGATAAAACTTAAGACTGGAAAATCCTTTGCTTTGTTTATTTTGTTAAAATCGTGTTTCATATAAACTTTCATTTCTGTTTATTATTAACAGTATTTTGATAATGCCAATTAACGTGTCGCATTTTTAAGTCATAGTCATTAATGTGTTCCAAGTATATGTTTACTCTATTTACCTGTTTAATTTCTGTATTATGATGTTGCTCAGTTGTGCTCTTTTCAGCTCAAGTGTTAACTGGCATCTAAGCATCTATTTATTTGCTGGTTCCAACACTTCCAACACAAACAAGAAGCAAAGATATATATATATATATATTTTATTCACTCTAAATTACCTTATTTATTTCCGTGCTACCGTTCCTATTATCCACATAATTAGTTCAACTCCATCACAGGACAATGTTCTGAACCCCGGGAGGGGACGGGAGGAACACGAGACTATTGCACCTTTACCGTCGACAAAGCATTGTGCAACGCTGTTTGGGGATGTTTTATGGCTAAGACAAAGGTTTGACAATGTATTGAAGCATGACAACCAGCAGGTATTTTTAAACACGAATAAGTTTTGTCAAAGAGTCTCTGAATGGTAACAAGTCAATAAGTGCGATTTGTTTAGAAATTATTTGATGATCCAGCGGAGGCGAATCGATTCAGTGTTTTGTATGGGTACCTACTAACTGGTAGCTGTGTAAATACCTGTACTTAGTCACATGCTTATTCATATTCTCTGATTATCAGACTGCGTTTCCTTCTTAGCAAACAAAAAAACTCATTAAAGCCTTAATAACGGCATCCTCACTTCTGTCTACTGCAGTGTTCCGGTTCACGATTTTTTGGCAAAGCCTCGAACACATTGTCGATGCAAACTAAAAACAATGACGAAATTTTTCCGCGTACGCACTTCAACCTACTTTAAACGTTTTATGGCCTTAATTTTATCCCTACCTACCTAGGGTACCATAATGTTTACAATTGTTTATAGTATTTTAAGTTAGGTACCTACCATTATAAGCAAACAAATATAATAATTAAATAAAACGTAAACTATTATTATTCAATGAATGGAACATCAGCAAAAAGCAAATCGTGGTTTTTAAAGCGCCTGACTATTTTTAGTTGGCAACGTGTCGCATTGTGAAGCCTTTTGCGTCAAGGCGTCAAGTTTTACGAAAACTTATAAAGGAAAACCTAATAAGAAGGAGTGGTTAAGAACATGATTATGTGCATGCGCTTATTGCTATCATCTCATACAACGAAATCAACTATTGTAAATAGTCGTCGTAAATTAGTTTTTATAAAACTTGTATTACATCACTCGTTCTATGCTGGTGGGTTTTATAATCGTAAAACAAGTGGTTCTCATTGAAAACATTTACTGATTTATAGTATTCTTTAACATAATTAAATGCAATAATAATATTATGTTGTCCAGCATACCTACTTAAACAGAAAACACTTACATGTTTAAAAAAACTTACTTTCAAAAGAAAATCTTAACAATTTCGTAAAAATAACTTAAGGATTGATTATGAAGTCCCACCTAGATTTGCCTCAGCCCCCACACACACAGTTTCGGCACTCGGGCAGTGTAACAAACGGAGCGTCAAACTAAAACTAACACAAAAATATTAGAATATTTAACGGCAATCCGCAATAAACGCATCCAATAAAACTTTGCCGCGTTTACGACTTAACGGCAATTATCTCAAAGTCAAAGCCTGTTTCCTTAACTGTACCTACACAGATAAACAAACAAAACTCATAAAACATAACTTCAAAATCCTTAAACATGTGTCCGAGAACTCGACGTCATAAGTAAAACACTTTTTAAAACAAATGACGGTTTATCTACTTTTAAAAGAAATTTCGATCATGATTCTTTTGTTTTTCAAAAGAAAGCTTTATTGGTAATTTGTTTCGCCAACATTGGGCAACACATGTTGGATTTAGAAGTGTTGGTTATAATGTTGGGAACAAATAATGCCAACTTAGACATTGTCTTAGTGATGAAAGAGCTGCAACAAACGTAGTGATAATGTATTTAATGATGCGTTTAACTATTTGTTAAAACATACTTTATAAGTAACTTTTTGTATGACACGTGTCTTTAAAGAAAGAATTTATTGCCCATTTTCTATGAACTGGCTCTCAGACTCTGCCACTACACCACATGGCACACTATTCGATTATTGGCTTAACCATGTACATATGCAAGTGGAAACAACAATGTATTCTGATGGTTTCTTAAGCCAAGATGTTAATCAAAAGAATTCTTCATATTTGTTTACAATTAATGAACGGTAAGTATCTATAGGACCAGCTTAAATGAGCATTTTGAGTGTCAAAAGTAATTTGTCAGCAAAAGTCCTGTTAAGCCATACCTCTAGTTGCGAGAAAAAAAATAAAAAATTCTTGACACAAATTCTTGTTCGCAATATCATGTTATTCTTAATGAACAGGATATTCTAGAACTATTTGATGCTTATTAAAACATTAAAAGATTTATACATGCTTTGGCATATGAATATTGCCATAAAAGATTTAAATAGATTAATGTAAAATAGCAATAGATCAAATCTGTAAATAATAATATTCTACATTTTTAGTACATATAGCACTCTTTTTTTCTATTAAAAGTTAGGTCTATTTTAACAAGCTTTTTTTGGATCAAATCATGCTAGCTAAACTAGAACATCTTTTAGACATCCTATTGAGATAAAATTTTGTACATGCACAGAAATTCAGTGACAATACTATGTTATGGTAGCTTTCAAGCTAGTCTGATTATGAAGCAGTAGCGGACCAACGGAGATCAGTAAAGGAACGACGCAATCTCAACCCATTTAAACATGACTTTTAACTTTTCCATGACCTTAGAGTATACATAAGAAGCCAAAGAGTGAGCCTATCTGAGTTTGAACCGTAAGCACTAGTGTGAACCAGTTTTGTAGTTAATTATGTATGAAGATTGAGCTTGCCGTTTTAAAGGATCTATCTAAAACACTAATATAATCATAACAATGTCAAAACCATCGATATTTTCGTTTATAAATTTCTCGTTGCGCGAAAATTAACTTAAATCAGTAAAAGAATGTACTAGAGACAGACTAAAAACTGCTCTCGCTTGGCACAAGGGGAAACTAGCGATAATAGCAGTCTATGTATATGTTTAGTCTATGGCCATGACACACCATTACACGAGCACGAGTTCGGATCGGATTCGGATCGGACATAGTGCGAAACCGCTCTGACTAAAAATTAATACATTTATAACCATCCCAAAAACTATAAACCGTATTGTATAGCATGTAACGCATGATCACCTGCCGCGCATGCGTGTGTCGCCTGTCGCGGTACCGCACGGCGTGCCGCGCGCGCCGCCGACCGCGACGTGCGCCGGCACACGGCTGCGTTCTTGTGCACATACTTCATCATTCAGGATGTGAACTGATTCGGTGGCGATCAGATTCAGTTGTTTTACATGTTTCAATATTAGTTTTTGAGGCCCCAAACATTAGGTAGGTTCTGTCCCGATTGAGTTTCCTACAACGCACAATATTGTAATAATTCGGATACCAAGTTTAGTTTACCTATAAAATACGCTACGTTTTTTTCTTGCACATTGTATGGCTAAACATACAATGTGCAAAAAAAAACGAACGCTAACATTTTAACGGTATCAGATTTTAAATGTCCTAATTATGTGCTTTCAGAAGGCGAACCATGAAAATAGTTGTCAATTGTGTTTTAAAATACCTGACATTGGCAAAACTGTGTTAATTCTAGAAGACAGTACTTTACCTACAGTTCTAGAATTGACACAGTTTTAAGGTACTGTTTGACGAATACCATTATAACCTCATTATCAAGCGCAAGGCACAGAAACGGGCCCGATCACCAGTTCCGGAGATAGTCTCAACAATAGAACAAACAACTTTTACCGCTCCAATACATACTGTCCTGTTATGGTCGAAAGCCATTGTTTGAAAAAAGGTAACATCTTTACTTTGGCGGCCTCATCACAAACTTAACGAAACAGTTCACTTCAACCCTAAAACTCAAAGCATAAAGTTGAAAATCTCTTGTTTGTAGTTGAAATAAGTTAGTATAGGTGGTTACGGTTAGCCATAGATTCGGTCATGGCGTATACAGCAGGTGCTATAAACAAACAAACAAGCGTACCTGGCTGCTGATGCCGTCAACACTTTTGTTCGCGATAGTACACTCATAAAAGTTATTGCATTTTGTTTTTATTGTACGTGTTGTTGCTTTGTTTTGGTATTCCCAGTTGCCGATCGTTTCCAGTAGGGTTCATTTCAATTTATATTTTTCTGTTAAATGCTTCTAGTTACCAGTTATTACCAGTTAAGTGGCAGATAAACACAACGATCATAAACTCCACTTTTGGACGTATAAATTGTTACTTGATATTATGAGTTAAAAATATTAATCAACAGTTTATATCTTTTTTATTTTATGGCCTACTATCACCCTACACCATAAAGCGTAATGATATTTTTTTATTAGAAAAGAATATTTTTGCAATGTACGGTTTTCATACTTATACTTTTCGTACCATGAAATAAAGTAACTGGCTTCATTCAACATTACCGAGTCAAACTCCTATTTCCCTAACTTATTAACAAGTCGCAAACATAAAACAAATTGTGTTGAGAAGCGACTTGTAATAAATATAAGCACGTCGTGTTAACACAATTCCTAACTTCAAAGGCGGATTGTAAATCTTATGGATAATTTGAAGCTGACCGATTGATGTGACTCCTAGATTTATAGGTGCTGGATACGGCTTAACGCATGTTGTAGAGATTTTATTTATGACGAAGACGAAAGTTGTATTTCTGATCAAACTCGTATTTGAAGGCTTTAAAGATACCTTAATCGTTAAGCAATGTGCAAAAAAGCTTGTCCATTATTTTTTTGTCTGATAAAAACATAGACTAAGGTTACAAAAATAAACAAATCATGAAAGGAATGTTTCGTTTCAGGCCACTTGCTTTTTTTACCTTTTTTAGTTTAGTTCATAGGTACAATCCTAAAGTTTCTACTTATCCTGTCCTGCATAATCTAAGACGCCATTCTATTAATCACGCAGTAGGCATAACGGTGTCCGTCAGCCGATTGATCTCGCGGTGTCGCCGTGATCGACGACGCCCGCAGTAATTGGTGCTCGCTAGTAATGACACGTGTCTCATACATAGTATGAATTAAATAAAACAATTATATTTTTTCATAATTGTTTTATTTAATTCATACTATGTATGAGACACGTGTCATTACTAGCGAGCACCAATTACTGCGGGCGTCGTCGATCACGGCGACACCGCGAGTGAAAAAGTATATCATAGGAAAAAAACATCAAAAGATTCTAATAGAACGGTCTGTCAACAGCATTTCAATAGTTTGGCATTTCAGTAATTTTTCAGTAGTCTTTACAATATACAGATTTCCATAATCATTTTATGGCTAGAGCAAGGTTTTTTATATAAGGTAACCTTTTTTCTTGTTTTCCTATTTTACCAGTTTTTTAGTTGATCATGATAGTAGAAAAAATCACCATCTTTGATCTGAAATTATAATAAAAAGAAAAAAAAAATAGATAACTGTTGTCAATACCAGGCTTTGAATCAGAGATTGGCCGACAATGTTCACTTATTAACTACTAAAACACACGTGTTTCACAGTACTATGTCAAAATTAACTCAGAAGAGCCTCCTCGCCGCGTCGCCGCGTCGTTGCGAATATTCACACGTGGTTATGATCACGTACCATCAGGTGACCCACATGGTTGCAAGCCTTTCTTATTGTAAGACTAGCTGAAGCCGCGGGTGCGCTCGCCTTTATAGCTAAACATTGTTCATTTACTCTCAAATATCTAAGCGTAGTAGGTACCTTTGTAAGTAAATGAGTAGAAGATTTTTTTTTATAATAAAAACTTGCTAATTACAAAAAATAAATCGCAAATGAAAAGACAGACACACGAAACTTTTTAATATTTAATATAGTTATGTCTACTAAGGAGTGTGAAGACCACACAATACTTAGCATTAAGAATATTTATCCGTAACGGTACCCATTGATTTGTGTTTATTGCGCAATTTGCAGAAACTGGGTCGGACCCGTCATAGAAGTCAATTAACTTGTAACTTGTCGCTACTTGTCCAAAATAAAGGAGTTATTTACCGTAACTGATCTATAAAAAGATGTGATGACGCGAGATCAAATGAATGGCATACAACAGACACAACCTCAGTAGGTGTGCTTTTTATATTAGTAAAAAATATTGAGGTGATTTTCCTTATTTACAAATATTCTAAAAACTAATAACTCTGTTTCTTGTTATAACGAGGATTTTAACACTCTGTTACCCAATTAGTTATTTTCATATAGTTATGTGCTTAGTCCCTCGGATGACATTAAATAGCAAAAAAAATTGGTATATTACTTTGGTACAAATCTTTGATAATTATAGTATGGCAACTACAGACTCATAAATATGTGGGAATGATACTCTTAAATTAAGTAAATATGAACAAAATCACTTTCCTTAAAATATAACTGTCTACTACAAGTTCATAAGAAGATGCGCAAATATAAAAATTTCCTCAATGTAATATCTATCTATATAAATACAGCGAGTGTTTGTGGTCTCCGCGTGAAACTGTACTCATAGTACACACTTCAGAGGTGCACGCGCGTTGATATCTTAATTGAGAAGCGGTGGACGAGGCCGAATATTCTATTGATTGTTACTAGTAATGTAAAAATGTCTATAGACATTTCTTTGATACATAATGACTAATAAATATTCTTTATTAATACACAATTAAATCTAATATAAGAACAAACTCTAACTATACTAAAATTAAAACTTACATAAATAAAAACTAAACGGCGTCAAAGATCTCATCGTCATCCTTGTCAATGGCGGGGAACGTGCCCAGAAGGCTGGCTGCATTGCTAAATGCTAACTAATAAATTTAATTACTTCATTTTGTAAATGTTAAATAGACCTATTAACAGATTAGTAACTATGTAAAAACCTTGATTTAAACATGCTACAAAAACACTTCGACAAAAAAGGAAAAAAAATCTTCATTCCCAGAACTATAGGTACAGGAAGTACAACTAAAACATACATAAAACAAGAAACACCAACCAACCACGGACAACGCCAAAAAATTCGGTCGTACGCAAAAACTCGGATGTCCTACATCGCACCCCGTTACCGAAACTAGGACGAGAACGCCCCCCCTCCCCCCTTCCCCCTCCAAGCAAACCTCACCACTACCTCGCCCCTTTGGTGACAATCTGATGACAGTCGTGACCAGAAGTAACCCTCACTTGTGACCTCTAGCATAACAGATAGTAAAAGACATCATGAGACCAGTTGTATTCAGTCCAGTCTGGGTCATTTTTATGCAGGTGATTTGTATTATGTTAACCTCCAGCGAAATAAGGATTAAATACCGTATTCAGGGAATGTTTTTTTTTTCGGAAATGTACACAAGGAAGATTTTTTGAAACCCTGAAATCCGGTGAAGCAGTCAAAGCCTGAGCTCAGCCTAACTACATGAATCTCTTCCAAAAATATTGATACCCTGCTTGAGAGCACCACTTACCGCTTTCAACCCCTCCCGCACCCCACATTGACGAACTTCTCCCCCCTTCAGGTCACACCCCTCTCCCCTCTGCCCCCCTTTAGAAGGTGATCTGATGACGGCGAGTTGTGCAATCGTGATGACACGCCACATTTTTCTAACGGTTCTGATGTGACTAAGATGTGAGACGCTGGTTAAATTCCTCTAGGTGGTGGAATTTGGATGATCCGAGCTTCATGATTTAGTTTCAGTTAAGTAGGCTATAGCTTTGATCTAGATTTATGTTCCGTGAAATATTATGATGTTCGTTTTTTAGTAAATGAGTTCATTCATGCTTTATCGCTCAAATTGATAGTCTCAAGTATTTTTTTAATATTCAATTGATTTTTATACTTTCTTGAAAGAAAGTTCTATAAAGAATTATTATTAAAATCATTCCTTTATATAGGGAAAGACTTGCCCCATTAATGAAAAATAAGACTTTACAAATGTTTCTTTTTTTAACTTATTTGTTGTAAGTTGGATTCGAACGATCTTTCACCTCCCTACAACCACCTTCTGACTCAACTTTAGCATCGTCACCTATCTTAAAGCTATTAGCCGCAGAATATTCAGTAAGAGCTAGGAATATAAATAGTAATAAGTGAAGCGGGCGAGAGAACAGTGTCAGTGTGTCAGAGCCATTACCGCGGCGCGGGCGGTGCCCAATTCAATGAGACTCACTTGTAAGGCTGTGTGCACGGTGATGGACAGACCTTAGGAAGACTTAAACTATGTTTAAAGTCTCAGAACTAAGGTATATGCAGGTTTTATCAGGAGGTTTCAAAAAATATTTCTATGAAGATGTTTCGTAATAAAAAAGAAATGTAGATAGTTAGGTTTTGTAAGTAGGTCTAGTGATTGTACCTTTCTTTACAGAGTTAAACTCTATTTGGCTATTGACAGATACAACTTAATTAAATTTGTGATCATAAATCGGTTAAATTAATGATTACCTAACAGTCAAAAAAAGTAATCTGCATTAGACTGTCACTACCTAGTTCCCAACCACGGCATAAATATGTGTTCTAAACAAATACTGTCCCCTATATTATCAACAACTTTCTTTAAAGATCTATTATTTACAATGTAAATATATAGTAAAAAAAAACTGTATTCAGGTCATAAGGATCAACTAAATGAGAATCGCTGATAGTATCACTAAGGTCTCCTCCTATCCTGTTTATAGGAAAGCAATTCATCCATCTCTGTAATGATGGCGAGCGTTTGATGTATGGCCCGGACTTCGCAGCTGTGTGCCGTACATAACGTGTATGAATATAATATGCTGTATGTGTGTGTGTGGGTGTCGAGAATTAACAGGATTTTAATAAGATGCTGACTGTTGTAAGTTGGAGGTAGCAAGGAGGATGTATATTAATTTGATATCGGAATGCCAAGTTTTTGTAAAATATTACTTTTTGTATGTAATGAAAAGTAGACCAAATAATGTTGTTTGAACTTGATAGCAAATCAAATGTAAAACAAGAAAATACTTTTTAAAAATAACAAAACCTTATTTTAAATCGTATATTCCGATTTACAAATTCGTATTGTGATAAATATATGAAGACAAGATAAAATAGTTAATTGCTGTCCATATTTTTATCAAAACATTTATCTAAAGAAACATACAATAACGCCTACGACACAAAGTTCTGATACAACATACAAATAAAATTAACATAAATACGTTTGCCAAAAAACTGCCACAAAAAGGCAATTGTTAGCATAATCGGTTGAGTGAATCATTTCGTTCGAAAGGAGTTAATGAGCGCTAATCGTCAGCTATTACACTGGAATAGAGCAACAACAGGCAGCGATTGATGTGTGATTCATTACGCAAATAGCTTCTTGTGAATTGATTATCTACGAGATTTTGTGGCGAATTTCGTGTATATTGTGTTTGATAAGAACTGCCTCGTTGGCCTAGTGGTGCTAAGCGCGCCTGCTACGCTAGAGGTCTTGGGTTCGATTCCCGAGTCCACCAAGGTGTTATTGGGTGTTTCTATAAAATTCTCAGTAGCAGGTCAGAGTTTGGATTTGTGCCCGGTTAGTGGCAATAGGCTCGCCCCCTATTACATGGGACCTAAACATATCGGCGAACTGTGGGGTGTACATTGGTACGCCTCTGCCTACCCCTTCGGGGATACAGGCGTGATGATATGTTATGTTATGTGTTTGATAAGAATGTATGTGGAATGTAGACAGGTGCAGGAAATTCATGACAACGCTTAAGAATCGATTTGCGTATTAGGTAGGTGTGTTTAGGGATTTCAGAAACCTAAGTGGGTCTCTGTGCCATGTGTAAAATAATTAAGTGGTTTTTAATCGTTTCATAAATAGGTTGACACCAACGGTAGATATTGGTTTAAAGGAGAAAGGCTATTACTTAGAAGCAAAAGGTTTGAAATTGAGGAACAGCTTTGGGTGCTCTTTTAAACACTTCTAACTAGGTGCACATTTTAACCCTACTAGCATAAATACATCACAGAACGAAACTAATATAAAAACACCAATACATAAATCAAACATACACGTATCAATAAACCGGATCAATATATAAATATTGCAATAAAATGATGTATTACAGCGGAAGCTCGCAAATTCGGGCATCAATCACTGACGTCTATGTCGAGCACAATAATCATCAGAAGTAATTAGAAATGATCTGATCAATGTGATTGGATGTAGAAGGCAGATTACTTTGTTGGGAGTGACGGATCATGGGAGAATAGCTTTGGGATTCTTGTCGTTTCTCCTCCATAGGAATTTCGTTTTAGAACCTGCAACTATTGTCAGTAAATTTAACGTTTTAAAAGAAAAGACAAATTTGAAATAGAAACCATTTTGATTTGAACACTGAAAGTCGTGTCGAATTAAAATAAAGATGATCCAATATTATGACATCAGATAAGTGAGGTGAATGATTTGGGTTTTGCGTAGTACAGTTTGAGTCGAGCTGATAGGTGACGTAGTGTACTTGTTGTATTGAGAAAACATTTTGATATAATAAAGTTTGTAATAAACATGCTAGTAAACGCGATGAAATATATTATTTTCTTTTCCGATGATTTTAGTCTATTTTACATTGCATAGTTAATTTTCTCGAGTGCACTGAAGCTTCTTGACAATGAGAAAAAAGGGCAGCCACGCTTTTAAACCTACACTACATTTACACAAAAAAAACTAGGAGTTTTAAAGAGCAAAAAATACAATCTATTTAACACATAGACATACCTACGCAAACAATAGGCTACCACAGGGCTAGCAGTACCTACAGTCATTGTCTTTTCGGACACCTGCGCAGATCACACCGCCGATAGATTGGGGGGCGTTAACAACTCTGTACTGTTACTGCTTGACCCGCTTTAGATTCGGCGTGATGATACGTTGTGATTGGAAAACGATAGACACCGACGTTTTCATTAGACGATATTCATCTGCTAAGCTTGTGAGAACCTTAATTATGCTTTTGACGTTTTAAAGCTTAATTTGTAATTTTTATTATGTAGTTAATGTTAATTATGAAAAATAGGAAAGGTATGAAGTTTTAAAGTGGTTTATCCCAGGTTTAGTTTTAGGCAAAAAATATCGTTAATAGTTAATTTTGTCGTACAGTAATAGTAGTAGTAGAATATTTTACAGACTAAAGTACGATAATCATACCGGCTAAAGACTCATTTTATTTTATTTTCTAAAATCGCTTTTAAAGTTGCGCTTACCAAGATTTCGTAAAATAATCACATTTAACTTTAAGGCTTAAGAGGTGTATAACCATATCTACCGCCCGGAACAGGTACCTTGTAAGAAAATTAATAACCCCTGGTCACGTCTCAGAAGTCACAGCACTCGGGTCAGCAGTCATCACTCACGTCGCACTAAGAGTAGAGTTCAGTATAAGTAACTAAAACTCATATATTTTGAATACTCAACCGTTTTTTGATAATAAATTTTATATTAATGAGAAAATGTGTCGCATCTAATGTAAGCGAGTGAACGAACAACAAATCATAAAGGTATAACACAGTATCTAGAAACAAGCTAAAAGGAAGGTGCCAATATTTAATGTACATACCGATTTTGTTATTTTAATGAATGAAATAGAAAAAAAAAAACAGGAACGTGAAATTTACTTTGAACAAAACTGTGTATAAGATTCTTTTTTTGTATTCTGTGCTAAAAACTAAGACTCATCGAATAAGATCTAGATAAATCACACATAAAGTATATGGATTGAGAATAGTCGGTAATAAATAATTATATCGTACGACACACTTAAATCGTTGGTTATTTGAAAGTCCGTTTTTTTTTAATTATTATTTTTAGCCGTTATCGTCCCACTGCAGGGCAAGGGCCTCTCTTTCCTTCTTCCTATTCTCCCGGTATGGGGCTATAATGTTGTCCATAATTTGGAAAGAGAGTCTAGCTCGCCCCGCATTTTTTTTAATTAATCAGAATTAGTAAATTAATCTCTCATCTGATAAGCTTTCAGTATCTCTAGATGGCTTGTTGAGGAAATGCTGTGACCACACGTCTGGATAGATCTTTTAGGTCATAATAGTTTGCTCGTGCTCAGACGTACACACATCTCGCACAGCGCTTATCATGGGAACCGACTTGGAATGTTCTATAATTGTTGTAAATTGCCAACAACATTGTTCAAATGGTTAAAATATTAACCGTGAAGTCAATTGTCTGTTTTATTCTGCAGGGCGAAGTTTGAACAGTCTAACTAGAGGTTTAAGACAGAAAAAAGTTTCTTATAGATTATTTTTTGCATGTCTTTTAAGATGTTTTACTATTTTGTGTATTTTTCGTATTCTCTCCTGTCGTGTTTATTGCCACCCACTTGTGTATTTAATTTTGTGAAAAAGTTAAAAGGAAATAAATCGTGCAACCCACACATAATTTTTCATAAAAAAACTGAACTCTCCTTTTTATGAGGGAAGTGGGAGTAAGAATTCGTTATATTCTTAACTGCCACATATTAGATCAAAAACATTATGTAGTCACTTTTGCTTAACTGTATTTACAATCTGAAGTAACTTCTCTACTTTTACAGGTAGAAGCAAACCAAGTGACCTTTACCGCAATTTCTAACATCAGTAACACCGTAACCTCACTAAATACCATGAAATACCCATTAAAACATGATACACCCACCGCTCGGATGATTCAGGCTTCGGTCTATAGCCTTCGAGTGAACATGACCTTACATTATCGGCTATAACACGAGGAGGACCTTGTGAGGGCCACGGGAGGGACCATAAAGAAAACCATCGGTGTCCTACTTACCAGCTGACTAACCAACCAACTAATACAGAAGCAACAAGCCAAAATAACCCCTATTTTAATCTACATAAGCGCGGAGAAAGGTGAAAGTAAAGTTTGTAGGTCTGTAGGCCTGCCAGCGTTTCCGTGTGTGAGTAATGCTGTATTTGTGTGCTTGTGTGCGTGTACGCATGGAGATAGCAGCCGCCAGGTGAGCTCAACTATAAGTGAAATGCGCCGCTTTTATTTTTAGGTACATTTTAAGTTTTTTTTTTATTAAATATTTACTGTTTTTAATTCCTAAAGGATTATAATAAAGTAATACGTATAACATAAAAATGTTTTAATTTAAATGAATACTTTATTTTACTTTGCATATTTATTTTGCTTTGCCTTTAAGAATCGTACAATACAAGCACAGAAAAAATTGGGTCAAGATAACATTCAACGCAATTAAACGCAAACGTCCTGTGTTATTTATTTTGACGGCTCCTAACCTTCTGATTAAGTGCTCATAACATAATTACTTATACCAATATTTCCTTCAAGGAGCTAAAAAACTAAATAATTTACAATCGCGCTGTTGTTGCGTGCTTCCGATGCAATATCCTCTGAGTTAGACCTAGTTCCATATCATAGTCGTTACTACTTGACTGTTTTGTGTATAATGATGTAGGTATCCTATATTATTACACAAACTTAATGCAAACATTATTTTAAATACACGCTTTAGAATAATTTACTCTTCGTTTTGGCTGTTCCTATTAACAAATATTTTATTTTCATAACTAATTATTTAGTAGTAAGAGTTTTGCAATTAACTTATGTGCTCCATATTTGTAGGCAATTTATTTCTAAAAACATTATTAAATCTTCCGAAATAGCACATCATTACGAGGGCCACAGATCACAAATCTTACGGTAATAATAACACAACATCAACAATTAACATAGTGAATCAGAATCACGAATAATTAGCGCATGAAATAAGCCGCGACGCGACGTAGCCGGCTACGAGGCGTAGCGGGCCGCGGTTTGCCCGCCCTGCGCTCGCGCGGTGGTAGAAAATTTTTGGTGGGAAGTGAGTGGGGTGCGCCCGCGCCGTCAGTCTGACGACAACACGCGCGCGCAGCGCCCGTCCCGGATCGTGAGTGAAGTGCAGTGCGGACAAACCAACAATAACCAGTGACGCTAAACAACGGGGAGACAAAACATAAAAATTCAGTGTACGTTACCAAAACCAAAAAAAAGAGGAAAAAAATTAAAACTCGCCGAGCGAAAGCAAAGCGTTTTGGGAAATGTTTGTAATTGGCATTTTGTTAGTGACGTGACAGTGCCGCCGATTTGTGGATCACACAGTGGATGCCTTATACTTCGGACGCCAGTTTTTTTATTATTATTTAATCAACATTTTATATTTCTCAATAATTAATAATCATAATCTTTCCAATTTCCGCCCTCCTTGTAAATATCGAGAGATTATTTTTATTACTTTTTGTATTTTATATGCCAATCACATCTTTTCCTATTTTTTTTCTTTTTTCCGTTCTATATTTGACTAACGATAGAGCTATTACTAACCGCATGGATCCTTACGTAGAGATGTTAGCGTCGTGCTGTTATGTTGTGATGTTAGTGTAGTCGTAGTTAACCGTATTCGGAAAATTAGTGTTTTCCGCGGCTATCGGAACTGGTTCGTTTTCGGGTGATAGCACGAAGGTCGCTCGACTGGTTCTTTTTACAGTTTTAACGGCGCGCGGCCCGTAGCGACACAAATTATTTATTTACACCATTCCTTTGTTTTCATTATATTTTCGAACGTTACACTATGACTTTTTGTGAAACACACAAAATTGTTTTAATTAATAATTAAAAACATAACTTTATTGCAAGAATTGTTTAATATTTTTATAGATTTTTTTAATAATTAGTTTACTGAAAAAACATCCTAAATTTAATGTAAAAAAAAATCCTTTTAATCGCACAGATATTAATTAGTACTGACACAACTCAATTTTAATCTGAAATTAAAATTGCGAAGTCCTAAAATTAATTACAGAATGAGGTCATTACCCTTTTGCATCACTAAAACTAATCGCTATTAATTAACGATTTAACTAAATTCATTTAGTGATAGTTCATTAGAGTTAAACTAAAAATTAATTAGTAGATTATTGATCTTGGTATTTTTAGACCGAAAATATATGTAAGAGGGAATAATTTTCTTTGTATTGTAGCTTATTTATTGTAAGTAGGCTTCAACCCCTAGCTTGGTATCCTAGGCGTCTGTAGTAATTTCTGCTCTTGTTCTCTTCTTAGTCCCACTGTCTGACCCCGGGTAGTCTGAACATTGAAGGCGAGAGACTTGCGGACTGATATAAGTGGACATGACCATGTTGAGGATTTGACAAGTGCGCGGCAACGGTCTTGCTACAGTATATACATGTAAGTAGATAACATAGTACGTATCACAGACGATTCACACTTTTTTGGAAATTTTCTTTTATTAGCGTTATTGGTGTATCCGTGCTAAGGAATTTTACTAAGTAGTCCTACATATTGGAATTGCAAAAATTAGGATAATTTTAGCTGCTGATTCACGCAAAACTGAACTAACGGATTCTTTTAAAATTTGCCACAAAAAATGATATAATTTATTACCTAGATTTCATGTTGATATTTTTTATCCGGATAACTGTAGAACAGGAATTATTCGGGTATATTTACGGAGTATCGTATGATATAAAAATGTGTGTTATTAGTGGGTCAGCTAGACTGATCCGTGTGGGTCATGGGTCAGTTCGCGCGGGTCATTATGTATGGAGGCTATTTAGAGCGCTCATTAAGAACTCCGTCCCGGTTGTGTTACCTCGATACCAGGTATTTAGTACTTCGTTTTTAGTACTTATTCATAACTTTAGGTAACTTGAAAACTAGTAAATTGAAAGGAATTGATTTGCAATTTAAAATGATGCAAAAATACAAACAGCTCTTTTTGCAAAATTGTGTTAATACATATTTTAATGACCTACTCAGTTACTGTACCTATTTATCACTTTAAATCAGACTACTCTTATAATTCCTCAAATTAAAGTATTTGTATCAAAACACTGGATACAGAACAGTAGTCAGGGCCATCATTAAAAAACAAAATCAATCTAGGCTAGATACGGAATAGTATTTAGTATAAAACATGTTACTTAAATAGGTACAATCGCTTACAAAATGCGTTTACAATAAATCATTATTCAAAGCATTTTTTGCATAACTATTTTTAATAATAAGATGCAAAATAACATTAAAATATTTTTTATAACTTTTTTACCATGCCGAGAACGGAGAGATTTGGAAGAGGAAAGGGGAGGCCTTTGCCCAGCAGTGGGATCTAATGTAGGCTAATAAAAAAAAACTTTTTAGCATAGTTACCTTACTTGATGACCCAATTTAAGTACCTAAAGCAATGTTAGTGTTTTTTTTTAACTTTAGCACATATTATTTTTGCCATCGATTGTGCTCAAATCACAGCTTACAGTATTAGCATCAATCTAAGCGATGTATCGCGGCCATTCGCGGCCGAATACATACGAATACACAATCTGTTTACCTCATGTGTCACTTACACTTTTTAAATCCTTCTAGAGTTCGTTGGAAGTAGGTCGAATATCTGATTGATTTTATTTGGCTAGTAGTTTGGTATCAGATTGTTCTGCTGTTTAGCAGGTGCTAAATTGTTAGTGAATATTAGGAAATGATGGATACTTGTAATTGAATAATTTTAACTTGACATTTGCATTATAAGGATATGATATAGTTACATTATTTTTGTCGAAATACAGTCTGATATTTAAACTACATACTTGTCTACATTTTGGTATAGGTTTTATTTGATAGACTATGTTGGCTGTGTTGCATAAATCTTAGAAACAAACAACTTCTTAACCATCACATAGAAGGATAAAAAAAAGTAGTTTTTTTTTACTTCTTATACTTAAAAAAAAATATACCACAAGATCAAGCAAAATTTCACTCACGCATACAGGTTGCATAAATTTCGGGCTTTTCTTAAAACCTGACCTACATAGTGATTTGTTCCGTACACCGCCCACGATAGTAGCTCCGACGCGCCTGCGCACTGACTCACCCGCAGCGATGATACGCAGATACCTACTGTTTATGCGAGCCTAGTACCTCATCTCATCTTATGAGCTTTGAATAACATAAAGCTTTTTGAGTTTTCAAAGCATTTTTTTATCTATTAGTTCAATAATCTACATTTCATTTAATCCATAAAATCTCGTTTATTTTTTTAGCCAAGCTTCGTCTAGGATAGTCGATAAACGAAATCTATAAGAAAAAATTACATCGACACAATTTGTTTTAATAAATTGATAGATAAGTTACTTATATTCATTATTAAACTCAAATTGTTACATTATTGTATCTTATCTTATGAAATAAATTACATTTACTAATCACTTTTCACCACAAATAAAACACTTTAAATAAGCAAGAACATAGTAGAATTTACAATATTAATAGGCTAGATAGTAATATTAAAATGCATACCTCAAAGGTTGCGATATACATAATTGAGACTCATTAAACAAATGTTATAAAACAAAAAAGGTAATATAACAACTTCATATGGCTATCTATGACATGTAAGTCATGACTTAACGTATCATGATATATCTAGATAGATAACATTAACCTTCGAATACTGACTATTTAACGTAAAGAGGCTTTACGCCCTAGGGATTGGCAAAATAGAAATAATATATCTACGCAAATGTTTGTCAGCACACCGATACTACATTTTATTTCCCATGGGGACATTTAAGTAAATTGTTTTTGTGAGAAATAAATTAGTTTTTTACTGGCTGAGGAAATTCTATCTAACAGCCCGGTGAAAATGTAAAATAAGAAAATCAACCTAAGTCACAATTTCTTAGCAAAAAGTATAAAAAGCTTGCAAACCGAAAAATCAACATCTCTTTACGCAAAATTTGTAATCTTCATTCACGAATAGTACTATAAAATAATATCCATATATCTAACGATACACTAACGATGCACAATATATCGCCGCATCGAGGTCTAACAGTGACACATATACCGCGGCGTGCGGTGCGCGCGTGGGGGGGGGGGGGAGGTGCGCGCGCAGCAACTTTCACTCGCGCGCCGGAGATGCGCGGATCACGGCAATGACCATGCCACGCTAATGTCAAGTGCAAGATGGAGATTGCCAGTCAATGAGCGGTTTGCAAAGGGTTAAGTTTATGGCAATTTGTAGGAAATTCCTGTAGGAGCAGATAGAGATATTAGGTTTTGATAAATTACTCGGAGATATGGAGAATTGCAGAAGGAGATTGTATTTTAGCGGAACGAAAAGAAGAAATTCCCTTAGGTCCATCATGGAAACTAAACTTATACTAAACAGTAACAGATAAAACACTGACAATTTCTGGTATGGACTTACGAGTAAATAAATATCATAAGCATCGACATCCTCTTTTGTAAAGCTAATTAAAAACGCCTTGAAGTTTACCTAACTCTGGATTTTTGGTGACTCCACCAATTTGCAATAACCTCGTGAACCGTCAAGATGACACACAATAGATCACTGAGATTCCCAAAACGATTACAAAAGAGTAAACACTCAATGTCCAGCTAACTCGGGCTTCCCAACAATCGCAGATGATTGCAGTTGCAACACTAGCTGATTCAGAAGCTATCTAACGTCCCAAATTAGCAGCCTTTCAGAATGTATTTTTTTCTACTAGAGATTGAAATACGTTATTTATATGATTAACATTTTTAAACTACTAGTTATGGCCCACGATCTAACTCCCTTTAAGATTCTTGCAAGTCGACAACTGGTGTTAAAGAGCCTTCATGGAGAATTGGGCTATCTAATACCAAAACTTTTTTGCTTTGCTTTTTTATTATGTGGATATGTATAACGTAATAGTAGAAGATAGATTTTTTAAAACATTGGTATTTAACATAGTATTAGTTTGTATGGAGCTTAAGTGAAAATGCTATTTGAGGTAGCATCATATTTATCAGCCTAGTGCTGTCTATTGGTAGCAAGCCTCCCCCAAATAGTTGTGGATTCAGTTATATTCATCGTCCCAATTTTATCGCATATTAAATACTTTTGTATGATCGACGTTTTTATATATGCGTGCATCATACTTCAAGTACTTTGTAAATAGCTGCTCGTTATAACGGATTACAGTTTAGTGATCTTTTGATGATAAATATTCAATTCTGTTTATTTGTTCACGTGAGCATTGATCCTCGCATGTTTATGAAATGACAGGTTTTATGTACTTGTCGCGTTTGTATTAAACCGCTTTTTGTGTATTTTCATGTTTTAGGATAGGTCTTCTATTGGCAGTGAAGTTTTGGTGGTTTAGGTTCGGATCCAAAATATGGAGAAAAATATCAGTCATAAAAATCAACTGCGATGGAATAACTAATTAAGGATGTCAAGAAATTGGTAGATTTTCATGCCAATTTTTTTCTTTACTTTTTGACATTTTAGAATCTTATCTTTTTATTATATGTTGACATATATTCCTGCCTACTTCTCTATAATACTAGTCGATACAACTGCCTTGTAAGGCTAACATTATCGCATTACTTGGCGAGTGTTTGATGCATGTACTGTGTCTAGTTGTCTACTGGTTTATGTGACTCACAGCTTTCTCTCGATGTCTGAACGTTTTAGAGGAAAAACTTTGCACAATATTAACAGACTCGATCTGATCGATGACTTGATCGATGTAGGTTTTCAGTGGTTCTTATTTACCTACTTTTGAGTAGCTAGTTTATGTTTGTTTAAAATATTTTTTTGTTATATCTCTTGCATGATTTAATCATCAGTAAGGTTTTTTAATTTTTATTTGTTAGTTCCTTTAAATCATATACTGATAGGACTGATGTAAAAAAATATCTAAAAGTAAAACCATATTTTTATCACATAAACGTATTATACGTCAATAGAGTGACAACTATCACTTCAGCAGCATTATAGCCTTATTTTCAAATACTAAATTTTCATTTCGATATATAACGTACCTAGACCCATCATATGCTATCAAAATAATCCCGCACTCACACACACACATACACACACTAGCTGCATGCGCAGGCGCACGCGACGCGCGCCGCATCGATAACAACGCGCGGACATTGGCCACTGGTGAAAGCGAATCAGCTGATCCTAGTACCTTTGCTGAATGAGGTAGGCAGGCCTAGAGGCTAGACTATTGTAGGTACCCCCAACATTTTCGTTGAGACCTGGGTCCAATTGTTAATTAATAGTAAGTTGACAACAATCAGCGATGTTATGTTCGCCTTCCAGCAGAATATTTAATTCCAATACTTTTCTCTTCGTTTAAGAACGTTACCACTCCAAAGTCTTAAGAAAATCTAAAATAATATTATTTAATACGATGCACAGTGTGTGCCTTCTGATAAAAACCTTTACGTGGCGTGCGAAAACAACCGGATTAGAAATCTAGTAGAAATATCTAACTTTAACAAAGTTCTTGACAAACACAACATTTACACTAATTTCAAAAGAAATTTCCACCAATATTTTTGCATGTTTTTTACGCGACATCTCCGGTAATTATCTAACGATGTCAATATTTTTTTTTGTCATCGAATTGTTCCCATTTCATTTCATTGAAATCAGTTCCTTCTACATTTACATGTAATCAATTACAAATTAATCCTCTCTACTCACTACCTTCGTAGGCAAGCGTGATGCTAGTCTCGAGGTGTGGAGTGCGTAGTTGTCAGCGGGAGAAAGCCGCGCATCTGGCCGCGACCGGTCCGCGCCAATGTTCTAGACTAGACCATGTTACTGTGACCCACATAGGGCCTATCTCGCTTGCCGATAAACGATGGTAAAGGAATGATGCTTCAAAAAAGTTCGCATGAATCAATACTAAAGTCTTAATAACAAAAAAAAATTGGTGAAGGGTACATTTTACGTTCGATATGTAATGCTTAGTTAAGTAATGCGGTTATCATTATTAAAAACTAAAATTATTGAGAGCTTTAACATTAGTGAACTCATGTTTTTTTTTAACACGATGAGTTTTAAAAATTACTGATGCTGTATTTATGCCTCATTGCGTTTATTATTGAAATGATTTCACACTGACACATACACAAGTAAAGAAAAAAATATATTTAATCTAATCTTATCTTGCACCCTTTGTTGTAACTCGTTGATGTCTAATACAGGCGCGACCCATCTTAAAAGAAATCACACATTACCATGAATATTTTGATTTCACTTTAACACAAATTCAATTGAAGCGAAATATTCAATTATTAACAACAACCCATAATAATATTCAATGTAAAATAACAATTACAACAATGAATATTTTGGAAATTTTTGGTATTACAAAAGGCCATATGTTAAGAATAAGGCTTAAAAGTTCTTTATAAGCACATGTTAAGGCTTTCTCGCGTGTTGCTTTCTCTGGCTCCGACAGATGTCCCATGCACCCTTCAATCAGTCAATATTTGAATTGGAAGGCAGGTAACAGAAAAAACGGAGCATGTGTTCAGTGTGGGAACCTGGAAGATGCCGATATCTACAATCTACATACAAGCGTGTACTTGTGGATCCTTTCAAACCTATTTCTAAAGATTAAATATTTGACAGGTTGTGAATTCCATTATAAAAATAGAAGTCACCTGAATGCCTCCGCAATTGTCTTTTTAGAATGTGATTAGTAAGACTGTCCCCCCCCCGCCGTGATATTTCGCCAACATTTAGTTACATATATATTTTATATTTCTAATACATTTTTTTTAATAAATATTCACATGCCTAAGTTATCCTTAAAGAGGTATTAAAGTCTTATTCCTTGATAGTTATCCGTATTGCTAACAAGAAGACAATTGCCAATCATTATATCCTCTGAAGTAGCATCAATAAAATTGATCGTACTTAACCCTTCACAAAACACCATCATTATGAAACCCTTACTATTATCCCATTATAAACGCCTTTCAATTTAGCAAAAAACCTCCAAAACTAGTTAATAGCTATAAACCCGTCATTACCTTACAACCCCCGACAATGAGAAAACAACCCTTTATTTACATCCACCCTAAATCCGGAACGAACCGGATATCGTTTCAATAAGCGCCGGAAATGGCGTCACGTAACATGATGCCGCACATCCTTCACTAGGTTAATGGGCGTCTTGAGAACATTTTTTTGCTAGCCTTATTATACAGCCTTTACAAGATACTAGGGATGGCGAGACGTTTGATAACGTTCGACCTCAGCAAGTTGAAAGAAATAAGCAAAAGATGGAAGAGAATAATTGATTACATATAAGAGTAAAATGGAACCGACTTCAAAGACAATATGTTTTGAAATTGGTTAATCATCACTACATAGTATAAAACAAAGTCGCTTTCCGCTGTCTGTCCCTATGTATGCTTAAATCTTTAAAACTACGCAACGGATATTCATGCGGTTTTTTTTAATAGATAGAGTGATTCAAGAGGAAGGTTTATATGTATAATACATGCATAATATAGTAGAGAAACATGGATAATCTTAGAGATTTTTGACGTCAGGTCGTAAATCAACACATTTTTTGCGCTTTCATTGCAAACGCTGGCTGAACCCTACGAGATAGATCAAAATAATGTACTACAGTATTGTGCACTTTAAAAAGATCTACAAAAAAGTCCGCGATGGTATATGTCTATCTCTTGAGAGTAACCCACAATAACCATTTTTTATCCTTTATTTATTACTTATTCACGAAAAGACGATTTTAAGCAATACAGCATTAATCCTTATCCAATTAAGTACCTTCAAAAAATTGTGCATGTAATATAGATCAATATTGCCTTTCACAGCATGTAATTTAAATGAATATTTTCGAAGATATTACAGATTTAAAATGCAGGGACATAGCGGTTGCGGCGGTACCGGCCGGGGGGCCGCGCGGGGGCCGGGGGGCGCGTGCCTATACCAAAAAATGCTTCTAAGGCTGTGCTTCGCCCTACAGAACTTTATGATTGTGTTATAATATATTTGGTATCAGTGTTGCACCCGAGCAAAGCCGGGGCGGGCCGCTAGTAACAAACATACAAAAAACACCCTGACAACGGCCTCCTTTTGAACTCAACTAAAATATAATTCCATATTGGGTATATAATAGTTCATAATAGCCTGGTAGGCCACCTCTAACATATCATCAATCTTGCGTTTCAGAATAAAAAGGAAATAGTCCTTAACTTCTCCGATAAGTTGAGAAAACAGAAGCAGAACGGTTTCAGGATTCAGTAACATCCGTCTATTTACTGGAAGTTTTCAGTAGTTCCAGCCATTTACGCAATATTATGAAGCCGTTAGTCACGGCTGTCAAACGTTGATCTTTGACAGTCGTGAAGTCCCTACAGTTCTGACTACCAGAATAACAGTAGATGGGCGTGGAGGTCAAATAGGCAGTTGTTACATGTAACATAAGATAATGTTATATGTTACAGAGATTTAAATGTGTTGTCAACATTGTTTTAAAAAAGGCTACAGAAGGAGACGTAGATACTAAATGTTTAGATTGTGTTTAGGCCTGATAGGGTGCAGAAATTGTTTGGTTACGATATGGTCAATAATAATTTTGCTTTTGTAATATTGTTGTGCCTTTTAAGTGTACTTCTGAAATAAAGATAATTATGAACAGTAATAACTAACGAAGACCCTTATCTTTTTTTGTAGAGATCTTTGCAGTTAGCCTGAGCGCAGGCTATGACTGCTTCATCGAATTTTGATTATATTTCTTTTTTATCATTACAATGTTTGACATTACTTTGATTTCATCTATGATACATATTAATGTTTACTAAACACTTAAAAAAACTAGATATTTTTTTAATCGGAGTAAATTTTATCGATTCTTTTCATAGGAGAGAAGTATAACACAACAACTTTAAGTCCACATCCTTTAGCTACAAACATAAGAGCCACGTGCTCGCAACTGTATCTAGTAGACGCGCGGTGTGGGTCAGTGGCGCAGCGCGTTCCGCCGGGATAGCGATCTAACGCTCGTGGGTGCCACCACTGCCAACTAGCTATGTTCATAGAATATAACTTGTATTAGATTAGAATACCACTATTATAATATTTCTATTTTATCGGCCTTAGTCTTAGAAAGACTTAGACGACTTAATTTTATCAGATCGGAAACTAGGGAAACTCAGCAATGTTATAGGAAATAGAATATTTTAATTAGACATTTATTGCTGCATATAAGGCGAGTGTGAATGAAAGTGTTGGAAGGGGTAGACCTAGGCGGACGTTTCTAGACCAAATAGGAGACGTCTTGAAAAAAGGCCAGGTCAAGAGTACCCTAAACCGAAGAGCATGTATGAAGAGAATTATGACAGTGGATGAAGCGAAACAAGTATGTAAGGATCGTAGCAAGTGGAAAGAAGTGGTCTCTGCCTACCCCTACGGGAAACAGGCGTGATTATATGTATGTATGTATGTATGTTGCTGCATATACTCAATCTTTAAGCTATAGTTCTTATTCCAGCACTGATGCTATAAGTTACCTGAAACATTATTATTTTAGGACACCTAAGCCTCTGACTAGACCGCGCAGGAAAGCAATCTCAAACAGCTAAAGTTTATCCAACACAGCCTGTTATTACAACAACCTCGATAAGACCCAGCTGACACATTCCCTAATTTCTTACTCCAATCCCAAATAAGTACGTGAACAACTATAATACAGTTATTTATACATCTCCGAACACGATTCCCATTGGAGGCTTCATCATCCTAAAAAGTGCCGCAGCCTGCGTGCGAGAGGGACACAACTATATGTTGGAAAGGGACAAAGCACGGGCAACGTCCTGATTTGTCAATAAACTTGACCCACATTTCATTGAGAGCGAGTCTGGAAGGCTTCGATGGTAAAGTCTTGGTTAGAACAACGTTCAACCTTTTTACAATCAGAGTTCAATAGATACCGGGGTCGTTGAACATAACCTTATTTAACAATAACATAACACTAATTGTTAGACAAAAAAAAGCAAATCACAGTACAACTAGAATAAAAAAACCAGAAAAAAAAATCAAGTACAAATATTATAAAAAAAAATACTCCATCCCACACACCTATAGTTACCTATAGTTACCGCTTATAATATACACAATTAAAATACTGTAACACACACAAACCTCCATGGTATTACGTAGCTAGGTAGTGTGTGCACGCGGTTTTACTCGAGGTCCTTGTCCCTTATAACGGTGCGTCGGTTTCGGGCGACGGCACCCGGCCGGCCTCTCGGACGAAACATGGAAATTATGTGATATTTATACCTAGACACGTGATCACACTATGGATTATAATATACATGTGATGAAGAGATACAACGGTCCTAAAAATGTTGTACCTATCTTCTTTTTTACCATTAGACAAAGATAAATAAACATCAAAATATTTTAGAGAAATGATCGTTAATAAATATGATCAGAACTAAATGAACTGATTGCTACTTCCAAACAGTTGAAAATATGGCACAAATCATAAGCATAGGTTAGAGGCAGGTAAGCCTTAACGTGTCTTAATTAATGTTCTAGACCGTAAGCCTTATTAATACTCAAACCCAAAAGTTGTTCTTAACATCAAAATAATAAGTTAATTTTTGGCTGTACTCGTAGGTACAGACAGAAATAGTACCTACAACATTTTTACCGTATTCTAAACCGCGTGGATTGGCAAACTAAGTACCATAAAAGAGTTATCTATCTCTGTCCCATAAACAGAACCTGTTTAATGGTCATAAATTCTAATAAACCATAAATTTTATTAATAATTCTTCAGCCTATTTAAGGCTCTTGACCTCAACGGTGGGCTTGGCCAGTCACAAGATTCCTTACAGTAAGAAAATAAAAGTATTTTTATGTTTTATGAAATATCGATACAGTAACATGTTCGAAGCGTTTCCAAAATCTAGAGGAATTTAAATTGAAGAATTAATTTTACTTCTATACAATTATAAAAATATCAATGCTCAGCTTTATTGATAACCGAGTTCACTATTTAAGCAAGCTACTTTAAAATACATAATTATAGTATAGTTAATTATTCTCTTCCTATAAAGCGCGAACTAACAAAACTTATTGAAATACAATTTCCATCTTAACTTCAATCCCTATCTTTAAACATACAAACAAAAACATGAGCTATACGATCCCACTCATCCCAAATCACTCAAAAATCCGCAAAGCGTCCAAATCGTAGTTAGTTACTTTGTTAGTACAAATAGGAGCCAAACAAGCTTATCATGCACGTGTAGTACAGTTAGCGTACGGGCCGGTGACGTAGCGGCGCGCACGCTCCGGCGCCCGCGAACAAGGCCGTTCGTCGCCCGCCGCCGCCCCGCTGTCGCCCCGCTCGCGCCCCGCTCGCGTCCCGCCATCGCGCGAGCCACGTGGCGTATTAACATACAGAGGATCACCGTTCGTTTTGTGGCGCGAATGCGCGATTCATTATGATTGCTTTTTTTGTTTTACGCCTTCATGGAGCGAATGAGGTGTGGTGATCTGACCTCTGATCCAACACTTGACCAAGGAATCACCCTTGGTCAAGTGTTGGATCAATAACAAGTTTCGTCGATAACAAGCTTTGGTAAATTTATGAAGTCCATATAGTTGCGGTTTATTTATTTGTCATAAAGACTGAAATGATAAGTAGCGTTTAAAGAGGTGTTGCTAGGGACTAAATTGAAATGGCTAAATCGATAACTTAACTCGTAATATGAAAGCAAGTTAAAGAACTCCTGAACAGAAAAATCTTGCCGCCAGATTTTCAACAATGTACTAGACTCTACAGAATGTGGTAATTAAACTATTGCCATCTTTTTCTTGCAGAGCTAATAAAGCTGTAAACCCACAATGTAACTGATCACGAATAAATCAAGAAAGTAAAAGAAATAAAAAAACTATATTAGCATAGTAATGCTCATGGTATCTGAGGCCCGTTATAGCAATATCATTTAGTCTGCGCCGGTTGCATTCATGAATAAAAATTAAACAGCTAGTAAACAACTATTAATAATATTAAGAAACTGTTTGTTAGCCCTGGACTGGAAAATGGCTTAGTTCACTTTCAAGAAAAATAAAAATGACTGTCAGTAAAAGATTTTTTTAGAAGTCTCTTCAAATTGATGGTGATCAATTTGAAGAGACTTCATACAGGTATGCCTAACTCAGACACCAGCTCCTTACACATTCTAGGATATAAAATAAATACACTATCTTAATAATAGATATAAGTATCACTTATAAGTATGTAAGGTCTGTTTTTTAAGGAGAAAATAAACATATATTATTATAATTCTACTAGCATCAGCCAAAGCTTGTCAAAAATATATATTATATTGATTTACTCAAAATTTAAAAATCAAAAAGTAATTCTGTTTAAATTGAGACGTAATGTCTGACCTCAAAGGGACCGACAGGTTTTCACACAAAACCCAAATTGGTTTCCCGATAAAAGCGATTACTTGCACAAAGCGATTTACACCGCTAATAAACTACAAGCTCATGCTCATAATTACTTTAAAAAATGAAATGTCATTTCGTGTCAGATTTTGGCATAAATTCGGTGATCACGTGATCGGTACTTGTCTTGACTTTGCATCGAGGTTTCGAGGGCACGGCGGGTGTGAAGGAGGGGTAGGTAGGGGGGGTCTCGTCTCAAAAAGTGAAACGTATCTAACAGTAAAGCTGGCTTAATTGTCGGATTTGTTTTGCGAGTCATTATAAGTTGTTACTATCTCGACTGGTGGGAGTGGTCTTGATTTCGTATAGAGACAATGTAAATTTTAAAGGGATATATTTTGTGCTCTGTTGTGCTAATACATTTATTTATTTAAAACTAGAGAAGAAAAAGTAAAGGACAAATGAATATTATTTTCAGTCATTTATTTGAACAACATTTACCAAAATTCCGTCCAATGTAGTAAAACGACCAGACCAGTAGTACTCTGCAACAATTCAAAAGAATTAAAGCTTTACCGCACACAATGAACATAGCATCATGACAAACAGAATTACATGCTCAAATGCTTAACCTAACAGCAAAAACTGTAAACGAGCAAATGTTTTTGTAATCCAATCACATCAATTGGATATGAACTACAAGCCAAACACCGCACACCAATTGCAAAAAATAATCACAATTTAATCGTCGAACTACAGTTTACCATCTGACAAGATAAATGGTCCTACATATTCATAGACATATTAAAATATGTATTGTTCTGTTAACAAACCAGCTGTCAAATTATTGTTTGCTAACAACCGTTTATTAAACTTCATTAAACTTTTTAACGTTGATGGCAGTTAACGGTTAACAATAGGACGAACTCGACAGCGTCATTGGAATGTTAAATGAGTACTATTTCAGTATTTAATGGAGATAAAATTAAGATTAAGTAAACAAGAACTGTTTTAATGGTGTCGATCAAAGCGTTTATGTTGGTAGAAAAATAAGGCCAAGGAATGTTTAGCATACCACTTTGTAATATCAACATAACAAGAAGACAAAGAAATAAGAAAAATATAAATTTATTAAAAATTACACCCAAACTTGAACTTCTAAACTTACTTCCTACGGTTCGCTGCAAAGACAAAAAGGTCTCTAGTTGAGCAAAAAGTTCCCCAAACAAAACAAAACAGGATCGAGTCTGTAGCATCCGTGAGAAGCCCCGAATCTAGGTCACAGAGTTAGGACAACGGAAATACCTGAACCAAAAAACTGTGTCTACAAAAACATAACTTTCTTTGACGATGACGTCATCAAGTCCGGGTCCAGTCCCAAGGTGCTTCTTATTTTATGCAAAAAATAGGTCGAGGTCCAAAATATTTGACGTGGAATTTCATACGGTGTAGCCCACGGCTATAAAATGACTTGATTTTGGAGTTTTATGGAGACAACGCCGCATTTTTGAGATGCTCCTTTAATTTATGGCTTGTAATTACAGTACTGAGTTAATGTTTGGGAACTTTGGAGAAATAACAGTTACAATGGATCGTAAGACATCGTTGATGAGTTATGGTATGTGTTCTGAATCTAGAACATATATTTTCATAGTATTAACTATATTCAATTGTAACAAACGTTTGGTAGAATCTACTCGTGATCAGAGGGCTGTTTTGTTCCTTGCACAGAGAATCGGCATAGCCATTCAACGTGGCAATGCTGCCAGCCTTCTGGGCACGTTCCCCGCCATTGACAAGGATGACGATGAGTTCTTTGATGCCGTTTAATTTTTATTTTTGTAAGTTTTAATTTTAATATAGTTAGAGTTTGTTCTTATATTAGATTTAATCTATGTGATATAAAGGTATGAGCTAGTTATCAAAAAAAAAATGTAACAAACATCGGGTGATTTTATTAACGGTAGTTATAGTAATCAACTAACTTAAAGATTATTATCAAGTAACTAAATGCATTGAACAACCATTCCTATGTCTTACATATTTATAAGTCAAATCTATACCTACAGTAATTAACTACTACCTATTTACGCTTTTCCATAACTTAATCCACCTCCAAATTTCATTACAATCTAGAACCGAACGCTCAAAGCTCTCGTGTCCTTCCGCCGGCCATAGGTTCCGAAAAGCTTATTGGGGTCACTCCGGTCCCGTTACCTCCGGGAACCAGTTTCCTTGCTCCCCGGTATCTGGTGACTGACAACCGTTTATTAACCGCCCAAATGTACTTACTCTCGAGTATTCCACGAAAATATTAAAATTGTTGGGTTTTTGGCTGTGGTGTGGTTAGTGTTTGAGGTTGGATTCTCGTGTGTATTGATCTTTATTTGATAGGGAAAGAGTTAGGTTTTAGTTATGTAGTTAATTATTGAAGCTTAAAAATGTGTATAGCTATAAACAGTGCCTTGGTTGCAACATCCATTTTGCGTCATATTATTTCTCAGTATGTTTAGCGGTTCATCGACTTAATTATTTTAAGAGAAACCTATCTAAAATCACAAATGACGTCACAATCAGCTGACGTACACAAAAACAAATGACGTAGGTACAGTCGCAAGCAAAGCTGGTGAAATTGCCTCGTTAACCAATACACTTGCGTACACAAATCTGTCTCGATGCGTTCTAAATAGTAGTCAAACGTGTGCCACATACGAAGGAGTTTGGAACGCTCGTAAACCTACATAGTGGTCACATACACACATTTTTGTGGCCAAAATACAGTTTGTTTTTTAATTCGGCTTTCTTCTGTTTTAAAGTTAAGATGCTTGTTGGTTTGGTATTAGCGGTTTTCTGTGTTAGATTTTTTGTCAAATTATTTTTTAGGTTTATTTAAGCAGAAATCGCTTTTTTGGAATTTAAAGCAATACTGAAGTGGATGGTCAACGTAATTTAAAAATTTCAATTTTAAATTGATGGTATTTTTTCTAAACTATGCCAATCAAACTGTAAACTATTTTTATGATCTCACTTCAAAACCTACCTAAATTCTAAAAAATCTGCCTTCCAATCAAAAAAATACTTCAAATCACAATTCGAAGACCTTACTCAACTGGGTCATCATTGTAAGCTCAGCAATCGACCCGAAGCACCCGGTATGACACGCGAAACTAACCGCTCATTACCGAGCCATTATACTAGCAGTAATGCGGAGTGGGCTCTAACGGGGACCCACAGCTGAACACTGATCAACGGCCCATCAATACTCATTCAAATAGGTTCCCGAACTGTCAGATAAAACCCAATTGGATTATTCATGGAGTTGTGTCATTGTTCGCTAAGTCGCGTTACTGTTAATTCTGTTTGGAATCGATTGCTGTGATTGGCAAGCCGTGTCTCGAGTTGTAAGTAGGTATAACTAATGTTTATTAGATACACTCTCATGTATCTAAAACAAAATGTATGATGTAGCACTAAATAGTTTTGATTTACAGACAGTTTTTCATTTACTAATAACATTGATGAACTTGAGTAAAAAAAGAAATTTAAAAAAGCTAGACGCAAAATCTAAATAATTGATTCAATACACTCCAGTTAACACTACTCTATCAGTCATATCATTATTAAACCTGTCAATACAATAAAATCATTAATTAAAATAATATTTTTTCTACGTTATATTAAACACCAGTAAGTCCAGTATTTCGCGAAAAAAACTACAATAACGATACTTTACTCAACAGCCGCAGAACGTCACTCAAACTTAATTAATACGAAAAATAAATAAACGTTTTAATTTATTTACAAGTTATAAGTTAGCAGCGTTATCAAATATTTTACTGAAAATGTATAATATATAAAATTTCATCTAGCACATAAATTTTGGATTGTAAATTCAAAATATTTTTTTATTTACATTTCGAGTCAATAGTTCTAATAAAAATAAAGCTTAATTACAATAACTTTCGCATATTCATAACTCAATGTAAAACAGAATACATAAGCTAGCGATAACTAAACGGTATTTCCTTAAATCCATATACCGAAAATTATAAAAAAGGCTAACTACTTCCATTGTCATACAACCTACACAGCACCTAACAGCCTCTAGTTTACATACATTAAAATGGAGCCTTATTCTGTAAGAGATCTATACAGTTAGCCTGAGCGCAGGCTTTGACTACCTCCCCGGCCCGGCGAGGACCTTAAGGGTTTAAAAATGGAGGCTTTATTGATCCCTATTTGACGACCTATTTGGTCGAGTGTCGTACGCACCGGTTTGCAAGGTCTCTGAGGTCCCGGGTTCGATCCCCAGCCGGGTCAATGTAGAAACTCACTTTTCTACATTGTGTCGGGTCTGGGTGTTTGTGTTACGTTCGTTGTTCCACAAGTTCTTAATAGCTACTTACTTTGGGTTCAGAGAAATGTATGTGATGTTCTCCGCATTTATTATTGTTATTTATTTATTATTTCGCACACATCTCGTCGCTTGGCACAGACTAACAGTATCCCGCGGCATTCTCCACACTCCAATTACACGAGATTCGGCTCCGTTACCCGACTATTAAATTATTATTCGGTGTGTGTTTATTTATACATAAAAACCGACGGCCAGTATTTTAATGAATGAATGTTGATATGAACTGTGTTGGACGTTTAACCACTAGACAGGGGAATACAGAAGGTTAAGTGTTACCAGGACCACAACCCACGGTGTACAAAAATCACTATTACCAATATACCCTGAAAGTTTTTAAATAGCATCATCAGCATAATCACTGATAAATAGTACTCTACAACATACAACATCAGTACTGTTATTATTTAGTGTGTAAAGGTCCAAAAGTATATTTTAGTTTAAAGTATATTGATAAACCTCTTCATAAAATCGTATTAAATAATAAAGTAACTCATCAATCATAAATTTAAAGATTTATGATTGAAAATAATTTTTGAGTTAAAGACTGGTATCATATAGGCTTCTGTATATTCCTGTATAGTGGTCAAGCTATCTCATTTCGAAGCTGTTAGCGATAGCATCTCGCTACTGATTTTTAAGACACCAAACAGGTATTAAATTGTATTTAATTACTTGAGATTAGATTAAACCCCTAATTGATTTGTTCAGAGTTAAAAGCTTGTTTCGAAATGTCTTGAAACTTTTAATTACATTGTTTCATGATAACTAAGTATTCTTTTTTTCCTTAATCTGTTAATGGGCTTTTAAATTTATTCTAAGATTCTAAAATAAATCAACATTTTACGGTGGCAAAAAGGCGATTATCATGGCGAAACGAATAAATAAACTTTATTTGTTTAAAATAGAAAAAAAAAATACAAAATGCTTTATTGTATAAGCTACATAGATACCAATAAAATATAAATTATGTAACACATAATTACGGTAATTGTAAAATGCAGTATTAATTACCAAAATTCACACCTCGAAGCGTCATAAGAACAGTATCAAAATCTTTTAATTGTTACAAAAATGCTCCAATTAACGGCTTAACAATGTGCCTTACCGCTGTGACGTCACTAACGGTAATCAAATCTAGTTCTTTATTCAGAAATATGGACTATCAAATGATGACGGTAATTTTGGTAAAACCGTTAATTTTGTTCTTTTTATGAGTTCATTTGAAATGAGACGGTACAGTTTGTGCGTGTGTGGTTGTATTATTGTGAGGTACTGTTGTAATGCTTTTAACTTGTAATTTTAATTATTGCTCAGGACAGTATAGCTTGTTTTATAGTAAGATAGTACCCATGCTGATAATAGGGAAAGGAAAAGACAAAAGGAAACAAAAAATATTTTGTATATATATTAATGTTTTAGATTATTTATATTTGCTTTACTATGTTAAAATTTTTGTAAGAGCAGGCATAGTATGAAAGAGATAAAAGTAAAATAAATAAATTCGATCAACTTTAAGCTTGATAATACTTTTTTAAACGGTACACAATACTTAAACTTAACAAGGTACATAAAAACACAAAATGGCCAAAAACATGGCCTAATAATTGAGAATCGAAGCCTATCATTAGCCGGAAGCCGTCCGCCCTCAATGATTGCCATTAAATTATATTATTCACAAGACAGTTACAAAAACATCGAATGCTTACCTTAATACACATATCATCAATCACTTTTTGCTACTTATTGACTACAGTTAGTTCACAAGTTAATCTGCGTAAAGCCTTAGACCTTAAACGAGGTCAAGTTTATCTTTATTGCATATCGAACACAATAATGATGTATTAGATGTTTCAACTCGATACTAGATCGAAGCGGTGATATTTTACGCGCGACTCTAATATGTGACTATGCAAGAGAGTGGATAGAAGTATTACTTTAAATTACGATTGAAATTATAATATTTCTGTGATTTTGCAAAACGATAATGCCAAATTCTTATACGTGTGAGTTTATAATATAGCAATGTCACAATCATACTTTTTTAAGTAGTAACTTCCAAGCATATATTCTCAGAAATCATTTCACACTATCGTTGTTTATATCCTTCCAGAAAATCACGGTTTTTTAACATCATTGAAATAAAAACACTTTTATGGATTTTATCGCGGCTTGTATTTTTAACATCAATCAAATAAACTGAAGAATATCTTACACGTTATGAAATAGGAAACCAGCAACTTCATTGGTTTAGTTACTACAGTGAAAATCTTTAATGATACTTCTGTATAAAATCCTGTATAATGACAAGTATAACTCCAGCCAGCTCGCAATTAATCTCTCGCTAATGGGGATCTCTGACAAGTGTATTGGGAACACCCTGTACGCCGCACCAACGACTCTTTCTCCATAGAGAATACTTAGACGATGATCGATGAATTTTGGAGAAGTCATCACGTGACTATATTAAGCTGTATTTTGATTTGCCTAAAATGGAGAAGACAGTTGTTTTGAGTGATGATGATTTTATTAATTAAATGACAGCAGTCATTTTTTTTTGAGGCTTTGTGTTTTTACGAATGAGGACGTTAATAGAATGCTGTATGTGCGTACTTTTTGATGTTAGGCAATGTCGATATTTAGATTAAATTGCTGACCGTTGCGCTACAAAGTTTTCGCTACGCATTTTTGTATTTCATATTAATGAGAATGGGATTATGAGTTTTTTCTTATAATTCAGTCGTTGTACCTTTTTAGTTGCGTAGTAAAATAACAATTTCCAGCTTATATCAGTCAAAGTCCAGTTATGCAAAAAGCCTACATTCAGACTAATTGCTAAAAAACTTTCAACCAAGCACAAAAAGTACCTTCTTCCAATACAAGCCTTTCATGAAAGAATATTCGATATTCTTTCATAAAGGCCTGAAAACCGATTCTCTTCGACTGAGAATATACTATAGTAGAGTGTCAAGTAGTCGCTTAGTTTCACGGACCTGTTCGCAGTAGTTACAATGTCACGGTTGCAAGAAACGAGGTGCGCCTGCGCCGGCGAAAGAAAGTTGATGTCGCACACATGCGCGCGCATCTCTACATGATACCATGCGCGCGTGTTTGTGTGTGTGTATGTATGTGTGATGGTGATTTATACAAGATTTATTGCTATTGGTTTTCTTTAGTTTTGTACTAGTCTGTAATTATTAGGTTATTGAAAATGGGGAATGTGTAGTGTATAGGCATTTTGTTAGATTAAATGCTTGATGATATTTATTGATGTTCGACGACATCAAAATATGCCGCCTTTAAATATGATTCTTGCTATAACGTTAATGGGTACGCAATAACACTTAATGTACAGTTCCTGTTCATACACTACATTAATTTAACAAATATCACTTTTGAATTTAACATTCATCAGTTCTCAATACATTATAGAAAATCAGAATTATTGTTAATATATAAAATACAATAAGATAAAGAACCACCGCCAACTCCATCAATTAAAACATTAAGTACTCAGCACTTTCACTGCAAATATTGCTTAGTCATAAATTATTTTTCAAATCATTAACTTGTACTTACGATGTGTTCGTAATTACGATACACACAGACGCGACACACAGACACCGGCATCGCACACACATAGATGTTCTCAGTGGGTCACTGTACCGCGCGTTGATGTCTTTTCTATGGACATTAGCGCGGTCGCGGGAATTGATTTTGTTATGAATTTTAATAAACTTATGGGATCTTCAGTGATTTATTGCGAAGAGAAAATTTGTATTTTCTCTTATAATTCATTTTGAATGGTTATTGTGGGGAAATTTATATGAATATTTAATTTAAAGTTTTAGATGTAGTTTTGAAGAGTTTAATATCCGGATATGATTGATTTAAACTCAAACTCAGAATGCCTTAAGAGTGATATATGGTGATGATAAACTTTAAATTATACCGTCACATTTTCATACCAAAAAAGCTAATTTACTAGCTATCTGGCTATCCTTATAAGTTACACAATTATTTCAAGTCACATTCCAAAAGAAAGACATTATTTACGCTAAAACATTTGAAATGTCACTTCCATAGAAAACCGTATTAGCAAAGTGCCGCGAATTGTAAAAGTCGTCATGTTTGTAAACAATAGAAACTCAAGCGATTTTGAACCTTATGTCTTTGAGGAAACGTTCAAGAAAATCGCGTTTTCTATTTGCCAAGTAAAAGTGTTGTTATAGTTTTTAAAGCGTATTGGAAATTGCTTGGCTTTGGCATCGCCGTTATTCGGCGTTAAGTGGTTATGGTGATTTAGAAATTGCTGAGCACACACATCTCAGATGTAAGTATTGGCACAACGAATGATTTGACATAAACCTTTATTTGTAAATGATTTATGGACGTCTTCAAATCTATTTTTATTTCGATGATAGTTGAGAATAAGATTGATAGAGATATGAAAAGCACTTCTAGTGGTGAGAATTAGTACGAATAAGGCTGTATATCGAATTTTACCGTCTGGCATGTTAAAGTAAACTAATTTAAAGTCCGGTGGTGGTGAAAATGTATGTAAACAGTATTTAAAGCAAATTTACAATGTAAAGTGAATCAATAAATAGTCTACTTTAAAACATTTCGAACTATGTATTTTGACAATTTGAAATTATTCCTTTTAAAAAACATTGTTTAAAACCTTAACAAACTTTGCACAAATTGTCAGCAATGTCCACTTAAATGCTCGACCGATTACTATGCAATGCTATAAAATGCATTAATTATACAAATGTAATCTATAAAAAGGTTATATATATTCCCTTAGTAACACGTTAACTCCACTTATCTTTTATTTACGAAACACAAAGTGTAACGTAATCACACAGACACAGTTTGTTTTATATTTTTTAAACATATTGTTTGTTATTAAAACTCATTTGTCTTGAGTTGACGTAATTACAAAGTTAAGTTGTAAACGTAAAGCGATTAGAATCTGTACATTGTTGGAAATTTAATTAATTTGTGAGAAAATTAAATTAGAAGTACAAATAACTTCATGAATAAAACAATTGCAAATTGAAAGCTTTTTTAAATGAACCAACACAACTAACATAACTCCATTATTTTTCTGCGATTAGATATTATGCTTTTTCTGCTATTCAGGATAGAGACCAACCTAAAGAATCAAAGATTCTTGAGTTATAAAAAGTTCAGTGATTTTATTTATAAAGAATAGATTAATGGCTCTTGTAACATGTCGTCAACAAAAAAAATACAAAAGATATTAATTCGACAAACAATTTAAATATAAACTTCAGGTTACTCCCAAAAGCAAACATAAAGGATATTTAGTTATATATAGGCCTATATTCAAAGGAGTATACTTTCTTTTGTTCTAGTGTCTCTGTCAATGCTATCCCCGCCTTACGTACTTACCTACCTACATACCTACCTACCACCTGCAACAGTGCACCGATCGGAAAATAATTGCACTCATATTTAGGTGAACGGCCTCGGTTAATACTATCGCTTAAAAACCGTTGGAAACTTTTTGCTCATTAATAGCGTTTTGACAATCGGAATTTTTTGGATGAATTGGATACTGTCTTTGCCTATGAAAATGTGTACTAAAGAATGATATTCGTAGAATAGTATATTATATATATAGTTTAAGTAATACATACCTAAGTTTAGCTTCTCTGTATAAGAAGAAGCTGTTTCCAGAAAAAAAAATAGTTGGTCTATATAGTCCTTCTTTAGAGTTTATATTATTACTACAACACAACTAAATTAATATTTATGAAAAGGTAACATAACAAATTTATTGTTAACTTAGTTTTAAAACGACTGAACATTTAATATCTTTAAACACATCTTGACATAAAAGATAAGGATTTACAAATAAATTCCTTGGTTTAATAAATAAGTTAGTTGTGTCTATTTGCCTTATAAGTACAAATTTATGTAACCCTGAATTTTAAACGTAAAAAATGCCTGTTTAAGGATGGGAATTAAATAAACGATAATCGTCTGACGCATATTAATTTGTTGGAAAAAGCTAAAAGAAATTATCGAAAAATAATTTAGTATGTCTGGCTCCAGACAAGTGGATTAATTGCATTTTACGACTTTCCTTTGTGTGAAGAATAACTTTGTTGGTAACCCTTAAGCTGTTAAGTGTAAATTGACACCTATTTCTCGAAAGGTTTTTAGACAAAAACTTGTCAGTTTATAAGCCATTTTTTATTGAGCTTTGACAGTGGAATTATGTAGACAAAAAAAAGAACATCATTTTTAAATCAACTATCATCAACAAAAAAAATGTAACTTCAATTTTACTGACACTGCAACAAGCTCGTACCATTCGTTCAGCTTCTAAACTCACCTTACCAATCTAAACTCATAGTTCCACAAACTGTTCTTAGAAGTAACACCTGTATTATAACATAACATAGCGCTTCCAATTTAATGGGGTCCGGCAGCTTTACAGCTCTCCTTAAGAGCCTTCAATTGTCGCGACGCACGCAACCTTCCCAGCTGTCAACACAAACCTTCAGAGAATTCTATCAAAACCTACATACTCTTATTAATTAGTAACAGAAAAAATACTCCACTAATGTGGTCTTTAATTAAATTTAAAAAATATATTTTTTTAAACGCATGTATTTTAGTGTCCGATGGGTAATTGATCATCTAGGTTAAAGTACAAACAAAGAAGTTGTGCGGTGTTGTTTGAAAAAGAAACTAGCGGTTACTGCAATAAGGGTCATTTTTCTTTGGCTCTGAAATGGAGCGTCCCATACATTCCTGGTACTACAATGTTGCTAGACACGATTCTAGACGCAGAAACAGACATACAGTGAATGAAACTGGAATAAAGTAGCATTACAGACGAAGATAATTAGACGCATTTTATTTTGCCAGAATTTGAGCTTTGCCAATACTTTTTAAATTGTGCGTTAAAAGTTTGTTTGCAAAGGTCAGGCACTATAACTACAAGTGTATTTTACGACAAAAAGGAAATTAAAATCAATCAACATTTAACAATTTACAACTAGATTCAGGTTGCCAACTTGACATACACCTTAAATTAATAAAAAAAAAATCTTCTTTATAAAAGATCAATGAACAATTTATTCACTCTATTCTTTCTAGATATTATTTCCATCATATATGTTCTACACCGTCCCTAACTAACGACATGATATACAGTACAATTAACTATAATATACGATGATATCATTACCATACAGTACAGTCGCGCACGTCACGTTACCATGCACGTACAGTCGAGCGCGTCACGTCGCGGCCGGTGTACAGTCGCGCGCAGACGCATGTAAACAATGCCTAACTGTACTGCCACCTTGACTCGGACAAGTCGCGAGCCGTGTAAATATTCTCGTATGTGATCTACAGGCTGTTTCAATGATGACCAGTCGATTTTACCGTTTTTTTATTTAAATTTTTTTTATTCGTTTTAAAAATTAATTTTTCGCAGTATTTTTTAAGTTGCAAGGGTGCAAAGCTATCGACCATTGTGTATTAAAAAATAATAGGTTTTGAATACAACATTAAAATGAGAAAATTTTATAATATTTTGTTTGAGCTTGAGTCTTTTAAATAAGCACACGTTAACGTGTAACTAATTTTGCAACAAAAAACAAACAAGTGCTGCTACCTATACCAAATTTAACTATACCGCAATAACTTTAATAGAATTGATTAGCCAACACTCGAATTGGACTAGATGTGCAAACTGGGCAGCCATTTAAATTATCTAGTAACCCATTGTCGGTAACTATGCGGTGAACCGCTAATGATAGATAGCAAAAAGTGTACTAAAAAAGTTTATATAACCTCTGAAACTTTAATAGGAAAGGTAAATAATATAATGAGGTAATTTGTTTCAAAGATGTTAATGAAGAAAGATCCCAAATTGATAAAGTTTTTTTTTCGATAACATTTTAACTAACTAGCATTATAATTAACATAGCTCTATAGTAAAGTGACTAGCCTCAGTAAATTAAAAAATATAGCCTTACAAGTATAATTAATTAAAATAAATATCCTGTCAATTTCGCATCAGCCTGTGAACGCGGGAGTGTCTCTACGTCACAAGTGGTCTAGCGGCAGTGCGCATGCGTCATACGCGTCGACACGCACACATGCACATATCTACGTATGTGTGCGTAACGTCAGTAAAACGTCTTCATAGTAAAGTTTCGGAAACTGGTTGCTGTAATGTACGGCGTATTTGATATGTAATTGGAATCTATCTTGATTTATTGGCGGAGGCATCGACGCTTCTTTATTGTAGTCAGAAATCTTATCAAGTACTGTTGAATACGATAAGCATATTTTATTCTGAAAAATACTATTTATTAATGGGCATCTGATAATGATGTAAATTACAATTTATAGGTTTAATCAAACGTTATCGTTTTATTTTTTATACGATAACGTTTGTACATACGAAGAAAACCTGCTGCCTATTATACTTTATTTAAAAGATAAATTCAGAATTATTTACCGATATAAAACTGATGAAGCATACCAATAATATTATGAACCATTCAAGTAAACTTCATTTATATTTTTAGTTGGCTAAATAACTAATATTTTTATGTAACAAACTAAAGCCCAACCAGTCCAAAAGACTAAAAAAAATATGTAATAAAAAGCGCTCCATATTCTATCAATACGATATCTCTAATTATTCATCTAAACCTTAAAAAAGGTGTATTCTACTAAGCCCTAAGCTCCGAATCCACCTGTCCTATTGATATTCTCGGGAGGATCCCCAAGGCCAGCGCGGCCGACGACCCGCTAACTGTACAGGGCTATCCCGGCGCAGGACGATGACCCGAGGGTTCCCAATTATACGGGATTTTGGGACCTCTCTTACTTTATTTGGGTTTGGGTTGTGTTTTTTAGTGCGTTTGTTTTTTTGTTCTTGAAAAGCGTTAATTTTTTTTGTAGTTGAAAAGAGTACTTATGGAAGGAAAAATAGGAATACTATAGGAAGGGTATTTCTGGATTTTATATTATATGGGCTATTTTTAACTATAATAGTTGATTTCTCGTAAAAAATATCTTAAATAATGAAAAACTCTTTGAGGAAAAAAGCTATCTACTAGCTAGTGTTCGTGGAACTATAGCTACAATAGCCAGCCAAAAGGGTAGTTAAGGGTAGAAGCTTCTGTCTAATAAAATAAACCTATACAAATGTAAATATTTCTCAAAACTAAATTGATATGCTAATACCACCCTTTACATGTTCAATTAACATTGTGTAAGAGAACAATGTACTTGTTGCTCATCTGGGCTTTACTAGGTTCAACTTAGAACAAAACAAAAGACAAGCTCTTATTTTTTTGTTTAGTATACTCATTGTGTGATTCCTGAGCTACATTTTTTAAACACCCTTATGGAATAAATAAGGAATTATATCCATTAATAAATAAAACAGATGCCTTAAACATGCTAAATAGTAATTATTGCGATCGAGTAACGTGAATAAGTATTTAATAAACGTGGTTGCAGTATTCAGTAGATGAAAAAACTGACTTTCTATGTCCTATGTAGAGCGCAATCGACATATTATATTTATTTACAATATAGGATATTGAGACATTCACTTTATTGGGCTTTTGAACGTAATTTTATAACGCAGAATAAATGTTTTGTAAACCACTTTGATTTCTTAACAATTCGTGGCTGATTGTCGAAATAGTGCTGTTGTGTTTTGTAGCTGTTTAAGATTGATTTATAAAGTTTTTTTAACTACTGTTGACATTTCAACATACTGACCGTTGCGGTCTCGTGAATAGTTAGCCTTACAATTGTAAGATAGCCTCCTTCATCACTTTTGTCAGTTACTGCAGATTTAATGAACAATAAAACAAATGAACATCGATGTATTCCAATTTAGTTTGCATGACAAAATTAAATGCATATCCAGGTTCATAGATCGAAATAAAATGATCTATTAACAATCCCATACTTTCATGAATATTTTTCGTGCATTTATTGTTTTAATAACAAATTAATTTCTCTTAATGATCTCTCTAATCCAATTACAGTAAGTAAGACATAACAATACCGTCCCACACGGCGGAGTGTAATCACCACGCGTTCCCACAGTGGGCCACCCAAAATCCACTCGTTCTCGTTGCGCCCGCGCACATCGCATACCACCACTCCTAAAAAAACCCGTTGGGCCTATAACGGTACCACCTTGACAAACGGACAAACAAGTATATTAGGCAATTATGATGTAGGGATCAAACGCACCGACACTTTATTTTACTAGGAAACAATAATATAAAGTACAGTTAAATCAATAAATGTTAGGTCTAAGTAAATATTTTTATAGTTCTATTCTGCCGGAGTATTTGCATTTTTGCTTTGAGGTTGTTTTTGTGTTGCTATGGGAAGAGGTGCTTTTATTATTGTTCCGGCTTACGACCGACTTCTGAGCGTTTTTTGCATAGGTAATTTAATTTGCATATAGTTAAAACAAATCTAAACTAAAAAAAGTTTCTTTGCGGTATTTGTTCTACATTTTTACACATACAATTCATTTTAAGATGTGTCTTTTAAAAACATATTTAAATATTGTAGTATTATCTTATTTAGCTGCAATAACTATATCGAATTGAGAGTTGATTCAAGTGCACTGAAAATTGCTTTATTTAGGTCACTTTTTGATATTACAGGAATTTGTTTTTCTTGTAATTCAGTTTTGTACGATTTGGACGATTATCTTCGTTGAGATAGCGATCTAGGCGTAGGCAACTAGTCGTAGAAAAACAAAACACTTTCTTTGACCTTTCGCAGCATCAAAGTGTTTTATTCACAATTGAACGTTGGAATTCTTTTCTGATTTACCGACAGTTCTGTGTTGTTAGCTACGTTTATTGCTATCGAGGGTAGCTTAGTTCATCAATAGGCCATCAATAGCCCCTCGGCGAGTCTAGCCTTGAGGTAGGTTTAAAAACTGGATTCTCGTAAGCAATCATCAAACAGAAACGGACATAGCTCTATTGTCGTGAATCAGCACCGTGAAAATCGAAAACCAGTTCGCTTGCTACCCAAACGCCGACTTTATTACCTCCGGTCAAGGTTGCGTTTTGAATGTCCGCCGCCCGTTGGTTACGACCTGTGTATAATAAAGTAGTGTTTACGCCACTGACATACTTCCGTGTGTGTACCGTTAGGCGGCCCTGTTTCGCTTACACCCGTTTCTTTCACTCTCGTTTGTAGCGTATGTTTTGTCTCTTTCAGCGCGCGACAAATTTTCGATGCGGGCGCCGCGTGTAGTTTGGCCTAAAAATTAATTTCGTGATACGATTTTTTTTAAGAATCCGCTTGTCGTGGTGGGAGGGGGCAGCGTTTGTCGGTCAGTGTGCCGCGTGCCTTATGTTAAGCCGCCATGTCTAAGTTCTTAGTGTTTGGGATTTGGTCCAACTTAAGACTTGGATTAGCATACTGTGGAGGCGGGTTTCAGAACATAATTTTTGCTTAATATGTAGTGCATAACGGTTTATTAACAATTAAATGAAATTGTACGGGTGTCGGATTCTTAATAGTCTTTTCTAAGCCACTTGAATGAAGACATAAGAATTTGAAATACCTAAAAAGATATACAGGAAAATCTAAAAATAAGAGGAGCGACGAATCCAAATTAAGTACATTGGTGTATGTCGCTCCAAAATTACTTCAATGATATCGAACCTTAAATCAGGGCCCCATCGATGTGACTTTCGCAAATCAAATTAATTCCATTACCACAACTGCAGCTTCCAACCCAATAATTTAATACACAAATACTTTCCAAGCAACAAACAATAGAGCGATGAGTTACCGAACTTAATAATCACAGAAAACGGTTGAAAATGCAAAAAGCTATACTTTCATCGATCCCCGCTGACATTTATAACCGATATTTACTGCAGATCGTTTTGATTTACAAAAGGCAGACATGTTGCGACTACTTTCACTCGGACGGCTCATCGGAGCAGATAATCTATGAAACTGTGACAATTTCTACGGAATTGGGACGCGACTTCTTATGTTTCTTGTTTTTTGAGAATCTCCGACCGAGACTAAAGACTAGGTGATGATAGTCGATTGTTTTTAAACGTTTTAGTTTGTTTATTTTTGGTGATTGTTCTACATTTTGCGTCAGTGTCTTTATGTGTGTTACATAGGATCATAGAAAATAAAGCGCTATTTTGTGTACAGAATTTTGAACAAACTAGTCTTGTGTCCTATAAATAGATAAGAACTTCAATAGAACGATTAAAGATGAAAAATAAATTCGTGTTCATCTGTCTATATGTGATAAACTAATAATATTCTGGCTTGTTTTGAAATGAGTAAAATTGTAAGCTATTTTAGTAAGTTATGATTCAAATAACGGCAGGTGTATTCTTCTTTATGTGTCTGATGATTGCCCTTGTTATATAAATACCTGCTACCACATGAACGGGATTTTAATACACAATTATAAATAACTTCAGCCATGTTTATGGCTTTAGTATCCGCTTTCAACGCTTAATCGAGCTTTAAGTCTAATAGCAAAGTAGAAAACTTTAAGTGAAACCTTTATTAAATAATAAACGTATAATATTTTTCCCAATAAATTATAATTATTAGCAAGAGGTATCAAGACAGTTTATATTGTCTACTATTTAAGTCACGTTCGCTTTGCAATCGGGTGTCTGGTAATTCATTTTTTCTCGCGGGTTGCGACAGCCCGCCGCGGCCCACCGAAACGCAATCAACCTTTTATCCACACTAACAATATTTTGCGAAAACCCCAATCAAGGCCGAGTACTTGGCAGCCGAGACAAATCTATATTTTTAATAGTATTTTTTCTTTGATATCGCAACTCGTTGCGTGCAGTAGCCGTTGGTCAATGGTGCGTGTTGTCATAAGTTCGATACCCGATTTTTTGTCAGAACCCAACTAGACGTTATGAAAACTCGGTAACGAGACTCGAAGAATAGTTGTTTATTAGGAAACCTAGTTTTGTCATTTTACTGAAAATAACATTAATTGTTCGATATTATATTTTATTGTTAAAGATTGCAATATCCGAATTTCAATAAAGGGGGAATGAACTTTTGACATTGAAGTGCCGCAGTCATTCAGACCGAGATGAAGCAATAGTCATTAAGAAAAAAATACTATAGTTAAATTCTAACAAAACCTTACCATTAGAAAGACATCGATGAGCAAACAACTTTAACTCTTGTATAGGTATGCAAAAGCAAAACCCAAGAAAAAAGGTTTCCTTAAGTTACACGTAGATTTGAAAACTTTCTAGAAGCATTTTATCCTGAAAACCTCAGAAGCTTTCAGATTTTTTGTCAGATCCTGTACACAAAACAAATAGACTTGCCACTAAGTCTATCGTGTGTTTTTGTTAGCGACGCGCGGCAGTGGTGGTGGCGGCGTAGTAACCACGAACACGGTCAGGTATCGAGGCTAGCTCCGGTAATTGTGGCGGATCGGCCCGCGCTATCTGACGCTAATCAGCAATGTTTTGTTGTGTATATGTAAATACATACACAACAACTTACTTGATTACATGTTACAAATATAGCAAGCGGAGATCAAGGTTCGCTAACCGTATATCCTAACTCGAAGTCCTCTCTAATAATATCTGCTTTAATATCTAATAGAATCTGTTGTATTCCTATAGGATAAAATTTAAACATTGTTTGTCAAATAAGATTTATATCCGTTACAATTTCAAAGATGAAGGTTATCCAAAATTATCATATAAGAAATGGAAGAAAGGACTCCATCCTACATAGCGGACTCAAACTAGAAATCAATCCTAAAATAGAGCAACCTTGAAAGTAAAAACAAAATAAAATCTATCAAGCGTTCTAATTAAATGACGAAAATAAGCTCGTGCGCATCCAAAATCAGTTCCATTTATAAAAAAAAAACTTTTCAAAATTCTGATTGATCCACTTACTTCATCGAAAACAAAGGCTGTTTGGTTCGATTAAAAAGAAAATAAGTATAAATGGCGAAGAAATACACCAGAGGCGCTGTGGGCCGCTGTGGGCCGGCGCGCGCCCGCAGCACGGTTAGCTATTGAGCCGTGAACACAGCGATTACTGCAGGCATCTCTGATTGCGTTTGCGCACTAGTTCGACATACTAGTCGTAAAATGCTCTAGGTTTTATAAGGACTGCACTTACATGTGAACGGAGGATACTAAAGAAATCGTTTATAAAATATTCATGCTATATTCTGTTGTTAAGTCGTTTGATCACAAAGTGGTTAAATACGATACTGTGTGCCTTCCCGTTAATGTTTGACTGATTACTTATGATGTTTATTTGTTTGTTACAGATAGTGCAGCAGGGTGGCGGCGTCCAAGTATGGCGGTGGAGGGCTCTCACTGGGCTCCGGCGTCGCGGTGAGGCGCGGCATGAAGTGCGCCGGCGTGGCGGGCGCCAGCGGGGACGAGCTGCTGCTCGGCAGCTGCTGGCTCGACCCCAAGCTTGACAACTCCTCCCCTCCGCCCACCTGTCACGAACTCCTCGACTCCCTCCTGGCTCCTACCCCTCTCGCGGAGCTCAAGCCTTTGCCTCCTTTCACCGGGTACACCGGACACTTATCTATCAACGGCATCTCTGGACACCATTACCATGCTATCGCGCAACGCCTTCCAGAAGAGAACAACAACTATCCCACGCAAAGCGGCTATGGGGCCGACCACGATGTCGTATCGTCATCGACATGTGCCGCCGATGCGGAACCTCCAGACTTAGAAGACGTCAAGCCATTCCTAGATGCGCCTGACACCAAACCTTTCGCGGAGACTTCCGCCGCAGACTCCTGCGCCGCGTCCTGCTCACCACCCGCTAAGATGTTCGAAGACGGACATAAGCAGGACATGTACGATATCAGCTCGATAGAAGACATTGCGGCCATTATCGGCTCGGCTATCGCCGACACCACGGTCCCGTCACAACCAGAGGACCCCGAACGGAATGATTCTCGGGACAGTTGGATGGACATTGATGCCTGGATAACAGGCGCATGCACTCAACCTGGTGACAAAATAGTACAGCAAGATCTCGCTGAATTCGGTTTGCCTAACTCTCCTCCGTCAGGACAGAATCATCACTCCAGTCTCGATTTTCCTTGTAAGAACCAGGAGTTTTCAAAAAGCTCGGAGTTTCTACAGAAAAACTTAGGCCAGGCGGGGTCGACCTTACAATCTTTGTTGACGCATGGCTACATGCCATTGTTACAAAACCGGCTGCAAAACGGACCACCAGTGAAGCAGGAGGCGCCGAGCTCTACCAGCTACGGCATGGATGTCATATCGACGTCCTCTCCTCCTGGAAACGCTGTCTCTACAACCGACGGTGTCGGAGGCTTGCTCAACGGCAGGTACGCTTCACATTACGCGCTTGGTTTGAAACCTGAAGGACTTTGCAGTCCGGAAAGGCTTCTGGGCTATCCTCACGCCCACACCACAACATCTACACCAGCGAGTAAAAGTAAACGAAGTCGAGCCAAGGCGAAACAGGCGAACAGCGGGAACATGCACGGCAGCTCACTGGCGTTCTCCTCCGCCACGGCGGCCGAGCTGAGCGGCCTGCTCGGCAAGGAGAAGCCGGTCCACCGGTGCGGGATATGCAATAGAGGTTTCCTGAACAAGTCCAACATAAAGGTCCATCTCCGAACACACACGGGGGAGAAGCCTTTCCGATGCGACGTGTGCGCGAAGGCGTTCCGTCAGAAGGCGCACCTCATCAAGCACCAACAGATCCACAAGCGGATCGGGAGGGACTAGCGGATGTAGGTTCTAGCTCAAAATGAAGCATTTTGTAGTTTGTAAATTAGTGTGTCTGTGGCGTCAGTGTCAGTGAGCGTGAATCTCAAGTAGGCTATTGTAAATTTATTTCGCCAGGAGGCGGCGGCGCGCGGCTGTGGCAGCGCCGGCCGCGCCGCTCGCCTCCTGACGTGGTTACGTGGTGTCACGTATCAATACTAATTTAACCCATTAGCGTCACATTCCTAAGGACAAGTGCAATGTTAACTAGTTTTAAGGGATTTATATTCTCTGTATTATATTATTAGTTTGTAAGCCCTATGTTTCCGCTTCCCTCTTAGAAAGTTGTTTTCTGATCTATCCGTCTCATTAGAATAGTTTCCTTCTTATTTCGGTTATGTGTTGACGTCACTGGACGCGTCGCGTCTCGCGCTAGAAACGCGTGCGTTGAGGGCTAAACATGAACGAAATATATTTTGTATTCTAGTAAAAGAAAATATTTAATTTTATATGTGAATGGTTACTCCGATTACCTATTGTTAGTCAGAATTTTAATTAGTTATTTTTTTGTCTTTATGTATAAATAAGTACTTAATTATTTTAAGGAAGAGAAATGACAAAGCTCACGAGGCTAACACTATACTGCCAATACAATACTTGTTACTTGTAAACTTTGTATAAAATACTCTTTTAAATATGTGACGTAATTGTAATGTTTGGCATTGTTTATGAGTAAGGTTTGCTATTTTCGTTAAGCTGACATTTAGCTATTTATTGATCTACTTAGCTTTGAACTTAAACATAACTTTCAACTTGAAGCAACAAGTATTAATAACATAACATACCTCAACTACACAGCAGTCACAAAATGTAAATAAATAAAAATCTTTGCGACTTACTATTAACATTTTATATTTAATTTTCATTTCATTATATTTAAACGGGGACCAAAAGATTTAAATAAAAATAACGTTTAACTTGCAAAGATTTTTAATGTTATTGTCAAAGTAATCATTCATTTATTCTTCTTTTTCTCATTGCAATGATCAAATCATGATTAGATGTAAGTCATACAAGCAGATATTCGCCACTTCATCAAACATGCACACATATATCATCCATCAAATCAACACATAATGTCATACATATACCATGTAACATCACAAGTTCAAGATCACAACCTTGAATAACAATCATACACGAATCATGTAACCGACTACTTACATCGCCTTTATCATCATCATACATTATCAAACGAATTATAATTCCATAAAAATCATTTTGAGAGAACACATTCATTCATTGATCTGCATCTCATACATTTGTCATTCCATTCATCATAATCATTTATCATGATCACTATCATACAGTTTTCGTCAGACACCGCGCATGCGCCCTACCGTCTAATCTCGGTTTGGTATTTCCGATATGTCACCGGCGAGCGACCTTGTCCACGCTTTTCTATAGCAATCCAAGGCTGGCGGTACAATGCGTTGACAATTAATTTCAAATCAAAGTTCAACGACCGTTAAACAGAAAATTATATACAAAAAAATGGCGCTGAAAAATATTTTATTGGTCGATTGGCTCCTCCAATCAACGCTCGCAAACCAATACATTATACATAGAAGGTAGATGCGCGGGCGCACGCGAACGGAACTCGCTGCGTCCGGGAAGCGGACGGAAAAAAAATAAAATTCGTAGTAATAATAGCGATCCGTTGTTGCGTAAGATTGGTATTTGTTGGCAGTTTGTAATTGTTGTTACGGCACACGTATTTAGGGCAGCTACCTCTTCGCGAGGCTAAGACTGCGTGATTCGGTTCTAACTAACCAATTACAGGTGATTAGTATTATGATTATTGATTGGTTTTTATCGTGAGTTTGCCGACGAACAAAATTGGGACTCATAATTTTTAATTCAGGATATGTTTGATTTTTTAATCGCCAACACTAAAATCGAAATATCTTGTTTAAAGCATTTTATTACCTGAAACCATTGTTGCATGCAGTATCTTGGTGCAATCACGAAATCATGAATTGTAACAATTTTGTATTTATTTCGGCAACAACGTTGCCTACCGTTATCAACAAACATACATTCATTTATACATTGTCATCATCCAAAATCATTTGATATTCACCTTATCCTCGCTCACAAGCATTCCATTTCCATAGCACATCCATGTGTAACTTACACGACTAACATTCCAGTACTATCGTAGTATCTTCGACTGTTTGAGGCGCCAGCACTCGCAAGAGTTGCTACCTTAGGGAACATACACACAGGGGAACAAACGCGCGGCCGAAACGTCCTTACTTATTGGTGCTTTATTATGTAGGCTTTAAATTTAGAGTTTCTTTCAAATCAGATATTACTTTTTTTCTCAGATTTCAAACATCAATTTTTATGGTTCAGTTGTGTAAGTACCACTGATGGAGATAAGTAATTTAAAACTATACTTGTTTGCTATTAAAAGTTGTTAAACAACTTAACACCTAAACAATAAATAATTTAACACGGTATTAGACTAAATAATTTCACATCTATTAGACGAAACTATCTGTTAAGTCATAAAATGAATAGGCAATAATCATAAAAAGAAAGCTGAATTTCAGTTATTGCTATATTATCTTTTATTGTTTGCTTTCTCTAATCAAATAAGTTTTAATGTATCGGTACCGTTGAAATGTTATTGCTATATGAAATTGTATTTTTGCATTAACAATTAACTGAACATAATTCACCTTATTTTCCAGAAAACCTTTTAAATGTTAATATAACTACCACCTAGTTTGTTTAGCTTTGTGCTTTCTTAAAAAATATATATCTGCTTCTCTGTTTCGACCGCAGCGTTTCCTCCGACAAGTGTGAATAGAACTTAATAAAAGTACCTTTTTATTAGAATATAAATTGTTAGCGTTAAGTATTTATTTTTCAATATAATTTTTGTAATTATTAATTAATTGTAAATCATTACAGTTGACGAAAACAATTAAATATTATGCGTACTTTTTAAGCGGCGAATGTTATTTTTCTAGAGGTTTTTCCAATAGATGTTTAAGTAAATTTGTAAATTAATGTAAAATAAATGAAGATTTTTTTTGTTAACGATACTGCTTTGTTTCCTTTATTTATCAAATATTCTTTGGATGTTGCATGGAGATATTTGTGTTCCAAGTATTTTTTCAGGTTCAGCGAATAATAATTATTTGAGCTCATTTCTGCCGATGTACATTCATAATGACCTTTATAATTTTCCTACAAAAACATGCTTTAATTAAAACAAGTAAATCGCGTACAATAAAAACATGATAATTTCTAAAAATACACGTATAGCTAAGTGGGTCACATTAGACATCTATATAGTAAACAAAGGTGTGAATACTCAAAGTGAAAGAGCCGACTAAAAGTTTAGTTCACACAACACACGTAATGTTCCCGCGTCTCGGAAGAAAGTCGGATGTGAAAATTGTCATAATGCACACACAAACGACAAATTGCCTTTTTGCGTCAACAAGTGCTCTTGCGCAGGGCACACAAGAGAAAACACGCACACCGACGCAAAAACTCGTGCGAATTGAACCCACACATACACATGAATGTCAACGTATCGTCGCGTCACACACACACGCGTACAGTATGGTTCGCAGAAAAATCGTTGCTTAATTTGGTTAATTAGTTTTTTTTATATTGCAAAGTAATGAAGTTATTAGTGTCGGGTCTGAAGCAAATCAATGTTTTATATAATTGATTGCAAATCTGAATCGATTGTTAACTGAGTGTCAAAACTAAAATGGCAAAATTTTACGTTTTTGAGACTACGTGTACGTGTCTGATTAAGGAAAGTTTAATTTCATGGAGGCCTACTCATGACTTTTTTGCTAAATAAAAGTTCTTTTTTAAAAAGGTTATGTATTTCTATTAAATAGTTAAATAAAAAAAAAAATTACAAATAATAACATATTAAGTAAAGTTTCTTAAATTACATAATGGAAATGATTTTTTTTAAGTAATAATAAGTACCTGAGCTATGGTAACTTATTACAACACCTGTTTTAGTTAGTAATAATGTTGACACCAAAGTTTATACAACGTAAACAACTTGAATAGTGGCTAAATCTGACCCACTTTCAGAAGAATTATAAAAAAAAAAAATACCGACTTAAAAAACATGCAAGCTTACGCGTCATTTGGGAGTTAGCAGTTGACTAAGATTACTCGCATGATAAGTGGATATATAAATTAAAATAAAAAAAAATACGTACAGCAAAAAATACTTTTAATTCTTTACTCAAAAGGAAATAACAAAAAGTACTGTGAATCAAAATATTAAATCAACCAAATAAAAATAAAATGATATCGTATTGAAGGTCGGCTTCGCTTGCTGTCGGTACGCTGCGCGCGCGCCGGAGAGATTCTTTCACCAACCCACTTACATAGCGAGGCTTGATTTCACCGCCGCCGCCGCAAACTCCACTACGTAGCTACTATCATGTGGACTTGAGACTCATTTTATAATAACACGAATTTCATACATTATAATAATAATTAGAAGCGTTAAATCTGATTGAAGTCATATTGGTAAGTATATAAACATACTTTAAAAAAAACGATTTGGGTTCAAATCCCAACATTTAATAGAAAGTATGATACACAAAACGTGCATACGTTTATGAAATTAATTGGCTATACGAAGTTATGAACGGCACGATAGTCGAATAGGTCACCACGCCAATTAAAAAAGTGCGCGACGTGATGCGGGTTCGATCCCCGCAAGGGACAAATGTTATTTTTTGTGATCCACAAATGGCGTACGTGAATGTTTGTGTAACCTCCAAGAGCTTGATCCATGTCGAAGAAAGACTGAATAATTATAAATAATTATTATATAACACTGTAAACACACAAGTTTTTGAGACGAATCTGTAATACTAAATATTATTTTAATAATATTTAGTATTACAGATCTAATTTCTAATTTAGTATTACAGATTCGTCTCAAAAACTTTTGACCCCAATCGCATTAGGCACGACTCGTCATCAATATTATATTAATTTAAATAGAACGTCAAAAACACTACTCAAAAACTTCACACAATGTTCTACAATCAAAAATACTTCAAAACCTCCAATGAGCTAAAGTCTATATATCATTGATCCACAACTCCACATCAACATTACCACCTCCCGAGCGTTTCCCCAACTATGTTTTGGAAGGCTACCAGTCTTACCGGATTCAGCTGAAAACCGTATATATTTTTCCGGGTTATTATTGATACACAACTCCACATACATACGACATATTGTTTACTATCCTGCGCACGCGACGAGCATGAACATGGACGAGACCAGGATTGATGACCTACGGTCATCTGTGAGCTGGTTGTCAATTGGAACGGTTGGTATACACAAAGGTATCAGAAGTAAGTATATCCGACCGTCGTTCAGGATAAAGTATTGTAAGTTTGAAAATATGGATGGTAATAAGATGAGATAGATAGATCAAAATAACATTATAATAGTTTATTAACAATATGTACAGAATACCTTAAAATATTTACAATACTATAAAAACTAAGCCTACATATTAAATAAAAAAAAATTATATACTAAATAAAACTAAGCACTAAAATAAGGCGTCAAAAAATTCACCCACGTCGCTGTCGACTGGGAGTGTGCCCAAAAGGCTGGCAGCATTGCCACGTTGTATGGCAATGCTTATGCGCTGACCTAGGTAGAAGCCAGCCTTTGGGTCACACGAAGTGTCAACCAGGCGTTTGGATAAATCTTTAAAAAAACTGTGTGCACTCGGACCCCACGGACCAAGTGTCTCAACCCCAAACGGCTCGAATATATAACTTCCAACTAGGTTGGAATATTTCCGCCGCTTGAGGTTCTCAGCAGCCGCAGCAGCAGCGCCAGCACAGCACGACGTGCTAGGAAGATGGGAAGGCGCAAGAGTATCGACGCAAGTAGCGTCCCACACTAAAGGCCTACCCACCTTCCACGGGAACAAAGACATACCGTCCGGTCTCTTGCCGTCGTCGCGTACCAGGCCATTGGGTTCGAGTACAGCCGGAACGCCCACGGCGACAAGAGCTCGTCGGATAATATCGTTTATATTAGCATGCCGCGCCATGCGGCCCGCGCTACGGCTACATGACAGGCCGTGGTGTCCGAGGCTGTTGACAACTTCGCCACAGTGACAGCGATGCGGGGTACAAGACGAAGCCCCCAGGCGTAGAGCAGCAGCAAGGCGGAAAGTACTGTCGTCGAACAAGGTGCCTATGTTCGACGAAGGCAATGCTTGAAGCCAAAGGCCTGACTCCCACTCTCCCACAGCCAGTAAGCGCGCACGCTCAGCAGAAGTATTGGAAGAAGAGAGTAGATTTTTTTGAACTACTCTGCAGAGCGGCTCGTCCCACTGTCTCTGGGAAGATGGGCAGACAGGAGTATTTGAATGCGGGCAGGCAATTTTCCAGGCATCCACAGCCTCGGTGAAGCACGGCACCTCAAAATCAATCAGTGTGGAACTGAGAATATTCCTGATTAATTTATCAGTGCCGTGGACCGAGGATATGAATGCCGGTAAGCTAATACTTGTAATTTTGCGGACGCCGAGCCCGCCCATACGGATGGGAAGAGTGGCTTGAGCCCAAGCTCGGTCGTCCAAGGCCACATTCAAAATTGAAATGAGTGTATGTTTTAAAATTTGGTCCATTTTATCCAAAAGTTGAGGGTGCTTCCATAAATGGGAAGCACGAAGGAAATAAATTAATTTAGGACCGAAACAACAAAACCGAATTAGGGTAATGGCCGAATGCATATTAATTTGGTGCAGTCTATCCGAAACATCATTAAAATTTTGAATTTTTTCGTCAATAAAAGTAGGAAAGGCTTCGTCGAAGATTGGAGACCCAAGGAGACGGAGAGAGCTTTTTTCTGTAATTTTTATCTCAGGGGCTATTGCGAAAAATTTTGATAGAGTCAGTCGACTGTCAGTGACGTTATTTAAAAAAAGCTCACATTTAGAAAGGTTAAGCTGAAGTCCGATGGTATTTAATTTATTTTTTAAAAATATAAGGTCGTTTACTACTGTATTCACGTCGCCTCCGAGGGTCCCGTCATCGAGATACCACACGTTTAATTTTGAATTTAACTGCCTAATGATTGGGAGGATGGCTAGGCTAAAAATCACCGGCCCGAGAGGATCACCTTGCTGACAACCAACTGCAGATTCTAATAGATTTTCCCGATACAATAATTTTGATGGATACCTGTAGCATTGCCAAAGGAAACTAAAAATTTTGGGTAATTCTTTTCTAGTTTCTGCCAGCAAGATATCCCTATTAACCGAGTTGAAGGCATTTTTGATGTCAACCTTCAGAATGACCTCTCCTTTGCCAGAATTTAGATAGGTCGACAACGCGTGTACGGCAGCCTCACAGCCCCCTTTGGAGCCATAGCCAAGTTGCAGGGGCCGAAATTTGTTCGAAACGTCCTCACCATAAAATTTACAACAGATCTTGGCTGCCATACGACGGTATGTGGTTCCCACGGCAATGGGACGAATGCCGCCATCCTTCTTGCGCAAGGCACATAGATTTGCTCCGTACAAGACATCGATGACGGCCTCGTTAACCTTGCCGGAGAGCATAAGGTTGATCAAAGCCGTTAGCTCCTTCAAAAGTAGCTCACCAGCTTCCCCGGCGCCTGAGCAGACAAGGTCCTTTAAGTGCTGTGGGCTCAGGCCGTCAAGGCCGCCAGCAGAGCCACTCCTGAAGGAACTAAGCGCTGCGATCACCTCTTGACCTGTAACGGTGAGGGAGTGAGTGTCTGAGTCAGGAGGGTCGGGAAAAGAGAGGTCATCAGCAGGGGCAGGGTGTTTGCTCTCCAGAGCTGCGAGAGTTTCTGGAGAACAAGGAGCCACCACATCGCTGCTAAAAAGAATTCTGGCTGCTCCACTTATGTCACCTTCCCCCAATTTTGATTCGACAACATGGGAAATACCTCTAGAGGAGGTAAACCTATGTGTCAATAATTTGGAGTCTAAATTGTAGGCCGAAACGATACATTTTTCTTTAATTTGGCTAGTTAAAGTTTTTTTGTTTACCGAATCTTTTTGAACATGTAAAATTCTGTATGGGAAGGTGAGCAGGTTTTCCCAGGCACTTAGCGAGTTCTCTCGGACAGCGAGGCGAACACAGCTAGCCAGGTGTTGTGCCACTAGTGGTCTAGCGCCACGAGGAACTCGCTTTAAAACCGGTAAAGAATTTTTGAATTTAGAGAGGGTTTTCCAAAAAGGGACAAAACTGCATGTTGCTGATGGAGTAATGACAGGGTCCGAAGAGAGAGCATGTTGGGGTTTGTGCACCCGCCCAATATGCACATTCAGACCCCGCTTACCTTTAAAAAATCGTGCCTGGGTGCACAGAGGGCACCTCTCCAGAACGTATGAAGGTTGACTAGCACTGTCCACTTCCGCATTACTTCTGGCACTATCCATGCGTAAATTATGCTTATAAATATTAGTATATTACAATATAAAAAAACAAAAACTGGATAAAAACAATCACAAAAGTAAAGTCATATTTGACGGCACGACGTGACACGTAGCGCAGCCGCCCTGGCACGGGGCGCCGCCACGCATGTGCGCGCGGCGCCCTGACGACCGTCGCCAGGAAACCAGCCAGCGAGCTATCGCGGCGTCTTTTTCGCCACAGAGTAGATTAACCAGATATAAAGCTTTACTAAATTCCAGCACTATATTTCTCAGTACACAAAGACTTTTGAACAAATTCTTGCCATTTCAAATTGAAAACACGAATATTGACTTTTGGATTGGTTGCCGATGTTCACTCAAGCGTTTGTAAAATGATATGTAAGTATCTCTTATAGGTTCGGGAAGAATATTAAATATATATTCCCTATGAAAACGTTCACCAAATTAATTAATGTTTTTGCGTAACACAGCTGACAGATACTACTTATTGGAAATTTAATAATTTACCACAAAAAATAAATTGTTGTAATAGAAACTGGAAATTATTTCCAGTTAGAAGATTTACGTAATTTGTCAACATTATAATATAGTTTGGTTTCAATAGATTTTTACATGCATAGTGTAATTGTCACCAGAACTTAGGTGCTGGGTACGCAAAATTTTAGCTCAATCGACAGAAACGATTTAATTTACCTTACAATATTTGTCTGAAACAAATCAACATACACATAAAATCAACAAAGGACATCTTGTAAAAATATCAATCTCCCGTTAAAAACTTTTCTTCGTAAGAACTTTAGCTATCCTAAAGCATTTAATTAAGAAGAAGGTCACGAGTATGCAAACGAATCAAATTCAGGAGACAACTTGTCTAACAAGAATTAAAGTCTTTCTCTTTTCCATTCAAATCAATATCAACATCATTATTTAAGTATACCTACAAATCAATAGGAACAATCTGAAGTTCAAGCCTTGAACTGTAGCAGTCGCAAAACGCTAAACTAAAGAAAGCAAAACCTGAAATTTTGAATTATCAAAAACGAAAATAGCCTCTTACATAAAAGGGACGAGTTTTCCAATTGTGTGATGAGTAGTGAAAATAGTATTAACAGTTTGTATATTAATAAAATGCATTTACATCCACACAGTTGTTTAAAGCACGCGGTTTGGGGCACACGGTAGATCATCAATGCGCTGGACTGACCACGTGAAATGAAGTCTGCTCTAAATGGTCCACTTCACAGCTTACCACCATTCCCTGCTATGACGACCTCTCTGCCAAGAGTGTAACGACAAAGAAGAATAAGTTTAAACTTTACCAAGACTGATGCTTTTTATTAATTGTAAATTAAAAGTCAATTAGCCACATCCAGACGGATGGACAGACCTACAACACGCGCTAGGAACGCAGCCCGCGATCTAGAACAAGCGACGTGACCAACCCACTGACACTTGATTAATTGAGCTTGTTAATGCCGGCCGACTATGTTCAACTGATGAATTACTATTTATCAGGCGAGAGGTTCGTCATAGCTTGAAAAAATTGGACATTATATTCCAATAATTTTGTTAGAAGCCCGGAGGGTTTTTAGTCGGGAGTGGAAAGGTTACTACTAGCCTCATAGCCAAACACGTACACTAAAGGTACGTGTTTGGCTATATAGGAGGAGGCTAGGAGACTATAATATGAGTCCGACTACATCATAGCTTAAAATGCTAAGAAATACAGTGTGTGTATATCAAACCATCCAATTATTACGACCTAAAGAGACAACTGGAAAACAACGCCATTTAAATCTATCAAGTTTCATATAACTTTACTATTGACTATTCCACTCAAATACCCAACATTACCAAAGACCAAAGCTCTTCAGCTCCGCCCACCCATCCTCTTCCAAGCCGCCACTCCCCATGTAAAGCATCGCAAAGGTCAGCGCAACCTTTGCCGCGAGTGAAATGCTTGCGAATGTGCCGCGCCGCTCCTTGCCCTTCATACTTGAACTTGTGCGCGACCCGCCAAGCCGCAACCTATGAGCGAAAGCGTTTATTTATTTTCTTTTTCTTTTCACTGGCAACTACTTAAAGGTTATAGTGAAAAAAAGTATATTAGTTATTTTTTAAGCATATTGATAAACCAAAACCGAGAATGGTATAAGAAAATATAAAAAAAACGACTGCTATTTATGAGTTCATGGCGTCAGTCATAGACAGTCATAGTATACTAAATTGTTAAATAATGCGCCCTAACAGTTCTTCACCGGAGGGTAACAGCCAATTCTTAAAGATCATTATTAGCAAACCACTAAAACTGAGAACCCATTTGAGGGCTGGCTACTTCAAACCAGCTTCCTAACAGAGTTAGAAATTAATCTTATCATTTATACTACAAACCAATATAGAAAAGAACCATCGAATTCACTAATTTGATTTACTACTAATGATTAGTCATTAAAAGACACTAATGTTTAATTACTGTAAGAGTATGTGGCAGGTACCCATCAAATGTTTTAATGTCCAACACTATTAAATTGAAATACACCGCTCCGCTTATGACTTGGAACGTATGACCTTTACACGACGCGACGTAAAGATTTTGGGTTGTAATGATTAATTATTATGATTTGAGCGGCGCGCGCGCATCACGCGCAGGTCAGTACACTTAATGTGTTTTATCACTATAGTTAAGCAGTACTCAGGCGGTAATGGCGATGAAAATGATTGGAATTATGTTTTATACAGTACTCTGCTAAGTAGAACACACGGACAATTTATTCTAACGAGGTGAAGCTTGGAATATTTGCATTTGAATAAATTAATTTTAACGTACATTGAATTTAAAACAATAAATTAGTTTTGGTTTATTTGTATGTCATTAATTTACATAACATTTTTGAATATACTGCTTTAAATAATGGTTTCCACCGTTTTCCTTAGTAGAGGCTTTGACTGCTTCACCATACTATTAAGATTCTAAAGCCAGTTTCTTTATAAATAAGTTACTTAGGTACCCAGTTTTAATATCAATCAAGAAAACAAATTCTGATCTATTCCAATAATCCAAGCATTCATTCATAAAACTCAATTTCAACTCTCTTTCTTACAACAAGACAAACCGAAGCTTCATCTAGGTTAAACTTACAAAAATGAGGGTAAAATTAAAAGTACATAAAATTGCAAGCATAACAGCCTATTTCCCCCAATTGCCTCAAAACATTGACTAACCCAAATTTATTTGAGACCGTATAATAAACACTTCACGCTCTGAAAGCTATGACTTACTTGGGCACATGATTTCGTGACACGCTCTCGTATTTATTACCCGAATTGGCGAAGAACGCAGAATCGCCACGTCATGGAGAACTAAAGAAACTGTCGTTCTTTTCCCGTTCTTTTGAACTTTGACTTTTTAGAATGAGGTCTTTCGGGTTATTGGAAACTTTTTCACGAGAATCGAGTATGATGCATGCTGTTACAGAGATTTTGGAGAAAATTAAGGGATAAGCAATTTTATGCGAGTGGATTCTACTCTTATGAAAATGATCTAGAGGTAGTGATAATATTATAAGAAGACAGAACCGAACTAAACATGCAATGCATTTTCAATGTTCTCTTCAACACTAAACGACAGGTGTAATATTGCCATAAAGTCACCGAAGCTTCGAGCTAAATGATGAAAACCACATAACATTAAAGAGTGCCACATACCTGACCCAAACAAGCCAAAACTTCACACGACCCATCCTAATACAACCTCATTGCGATCATAAAATCCCCACCTGATAATCAAAAAAGGCGCACTATAACCTTGACCAGGCGACCTTAAACGCCGTTTCCGGAAGCTGCGCGGGGCGGAGGGCGGAGGCGTGTTCTTCTCCCCCCGCCTCCCCCTTTCTCCTCTCCCCCCCCATTCCCCGGGCGCGGGCCGCTCGTGAAAGTGTGCCGGTGACCCCGATCCGGCGGCACTGCATCCGCGAACCGACACCGTGCTCTGGCGGTCCTTACCGTGGCCTATGGGATACCTACAGAATAGGAATATGGGAAAATGGAAGGTATGCTGTTCCTTTGTTCTGTTCCTGAGATAAATCTTCATCCAAGACCAAATTCTGAAATCGATATGCTAGATTTCACTGTCTCAGATGTTGAAGTCCACTTCAAAGTAAAACTTTTTTAATTAACTTCAAATGGATTAATGATAAACGTGAATTCCATATCATTCCATAGCGCAGGGTGTTCTACAGTAGCTTTATCACTTTAAAACAATGGCCAGCCTTTCATGTACCTTCCTATATGTTTACTAAGCAAAAGCTAAGAACAACGATTCACATTACCTATAGGAGCCACAAAAATAATACTTAAAAAAACGCAATCAAAATCAGAGCAAAACCAAAAGGAGCGTCAATTTGTAAAGCTTAAAGCGTCATTCACGTAAGTAACATCAGCATCTTTCAAAGTCAAAGTCAAACACTACAATGTTTACGCATCACTCCTAAAAGCATTTCGCCATCCTCACGTGCGGAGGAGAGGAAAGGGGGGGAGGGGAGGAGGGGGCGTCAAAAGTAAAAGTCGGCCCGCCGTATAACAGTACCGGCGTTCACTCTCAACGCGACACACTTAGCGAATGGTAATGCTGAACCACGAATAACTCCTTAACAACGGGTTTGAGATATCTGTAGCTTGTTTCGTCCCAAGAAGTCGTTCGTAAGCCCACATACAATAAAATCCACACAAGTCTTAAATATGTGGGGGTAACCACGTATCCTCAAAAATGTCGTGCGAAGTCAACGTGGAAATTAAACTTAAGTATGCAACCAGACTAGGTCCCTGAAAAGATATCGTCGTCAACATTCTAACAGAATCTGAACCCTATCTAAAATGTACGGCAAATTATAATAACTCAAATATTACTTCTTGTGTTATTACAATTTGCCGTACAAGTACATTCTCCAAAACAGTTTCGAGCAACAAGACATTTACTATCAAGTATTGTTGGCCGCGTAAAGTTCTGACCTACAGGCGGACAATAAACAAATATTAGTCCGAAGCCGAGCCAGCGACAACAATACGGCAGCTCGTTAAAACACATCGAGCAAGTTTTACGAGCAGAGCCGACACTACCGCAATAATAAACATTTTATGTACTTATGTATGTATGTGTGTTATGCCCTGATAACAATTCACAATCACCTATCATTGCGGACGCAAATGTTCTGTTTGACATTCACCGCGCAGTGACAGCGAATGCCAAGTATTCGTGTCCTTTTGGCCGCGCTGTCCAAAAAGCTTTTCGTTATCACTGAGAATTTCAAGAGTTATATGGAAGAATGAAACTTTCCTTAGTGATTTTCAAAGATTCAATGTTCCACGCAAAATATACCAGCAGTATGATGAATTTTCTTATTATTTATAATGTTGTTCCGGAAAAAAATTACAAAATGGATTTCAGAATTGACTTTTTTAGGAATACATTATAATAATTATTATTACCAAAGGCACAAACTCCCACCCCTGACACAAAAACAAGCGGAACACTCAAGTATTTTAACTTTTAAGGCTGTTTAACTGTACTCAGCACGTTTGTACACGGTACACCCTAAAATATCTTGAACGGTAATACGAACAGACTACTTACAAGACGGAAAACTTGCGGATCCGGTTAAAACGGTTTCCGAATCCGGTTTACGTCACGTACGTTTTTCTTTAAGATAAACCTCCTCAAAATAAATAATGATAAAGGCGTACAAATATAGGCAAGATAACTGTTAAAAGAACAACAAACTTTATTTTTGGATACTGAATTATAATAAAAAGCTGTCATAAGAAAAGATTGTATATTGGACATTTAAAAAATATACGCGTCGAATTGAGAACCTACTCCGTTTTTTCGTCGGTTAAAAATTGAGAAGCAGTAATAAATGTGAGCAAAGAAAATATCGAAAATTGTTTTCAAAACCTGTTTATTCTTCAAACCACTCTATCAAAACTTCACGGCTAGAACAGTTAAAGATTAATTGCCGGCAATCTTCTAAAAGAAACATCATGGTTGGTCTTAAGAGCTATGTGCCATTTACAATAAAAAGTGAAACAATCGCAGTTCCCACGATCCACAATATCTAGTAAGCAACATGTATAACGATATCAATTGTAAGTTTACGCCATTTAGATCAAAGCTTTTACGATGTGCTGATGATGGTGTACACTGTGTAGTGTAGCGGTGCCTCCAAAACTCCAATACAGAAAATGCTACGTCTTTTTCAAGAACCGAGTAAACTATCTACCCCTTTAGAGACCGGGTGTGGAGATATACGAAAGGTATAATACTATTTGCAATAAAATCAGTCAGTTTAGATTAGTTTAAAAGATGAGAAGCATATTCAATTTTAGCTTTGTAGTTTTCTGAAACAAATCGCCCAGTGTATTGGGCTTTTAAATTCCACTAGAGAAAGATGATACAACGTAATGGACATCAGCGACTTATCAAAGTACATTGTGATGTGTATTTAAGAACGAAAATTAAATACATAATATTCCTACGCCCTAGCCTACGTGGTGCCCCAATTCAACATGTCTCCTAGCCCGTGGGCACAATGTACTGCGGGCACAAATCACCCACGCAAGTCAGGCTAATACTAAGCCTGTATAGCTCCTGCAGAGGGTCGTGCCGTCGTGCGCATGCGCCAATCAGGTCAACTACATAAACTCTGTCAACATTTCAATACATACAATATGAAAATGTCAAATAACAATGGATTCGCAAAATAACCGTTACAGCTATTTAAGTGATCTCTGATATCACCGAATGACGGCGATGTCCAAAATTATCACCTACATATTACGAAACGAACGGTACACGCAACGGGGATCAACCGGTAATCACCAAATATAGAATTATCACTTAACAGAATTGTTCTGATCAAATTATAACTTGTTTGGAATATTTAAATCATTCTTATTTATTTATATCAATCATAGATTTTTACGTGGGTTTCTGCTTGTCATGCTGTGTCATGGATACGTCTAATTATTAAAAAAAACAATGGTTTTACCAATATTCATTCTAAAAAATAGTGTGTGAACTTCGCTATTCAAATATAAGCTAGTTTAGTTCATCAAATCGCCAAGCGTATATTCGGTAGTAGTGATTAATATCTTGTTTAAAAAGTTCTTATTATATGTCATGTGTACAAATAAACTTTCGTAAATACTTCAGAGGATTTAAAATAAATTACTGTAATGAAAATAAAAATAGCATTTGATATAAATTATCAGTAAGTCACTTTCTTTTTCCAACTGTAGTAGCTGAAATATGCGGGTTCGTTGTATGTTCAAATATACATACTCGTACTATTAACTACATACCTAAGGATATAGATAAATATGTGTATCACCAGCTTCCCGCATTACTTAGTCCTAGTGGAACATGCATTCTCCCATACTTACTACTGTAAATCGAGTTAGGGGTTACCCGACTGCAAGAAGAAGCTTTTGTCATCAGTCCAGTTGGCATTACACTTCTGACTAATAGTCGTACTGCGGAAGAGTTCATGTAGGCAGCAGTTCCAAATAAAATACTGTATCGTTCTAAGTCGAGTGAAACCGGAAGCCTTCCCCTGGAAAAGTCTTGCCAGGTCTACTCTTTCACCATAAACAGATGAACTTCATAAGCAAATGAGATCCATGATTAATGAGTATAATCCGTATAAACTGGATTATAATATGGGGACTGCAACAATGTCACCGAGCAATCTTCATGGTCGATCAAGCTAGGCCATAATTAGATCGCTCGCTACAATGATACGCCGCACTTAACTTTCCTTTCCATGAGATAGTATGGAAATAATGAGCGTTGATTTTACACGCTTGTAATATCGCGTATGTTCTCACAGGGGTAGACAGAACTTATTTATCTCACGCGGTATTTGCTCATATATCATTGTGGAAAATATTTTTTTTATAAGTTTACCCAGTCTTCCTACTGTCTTTGTCATTTTTGAATTTACATACCTCAAAACATACCTAGAGTCTAGACCCATGGCTATGTCTCTAATTCTGATTTTCCAGTGAAGTTCAGAAATGCTAAGAAACAATGGAACGATCTAAGACCGTATAGTGGCAGACACAAAGACAAATTCTAAGCGAAAATTGACGAGAGTCGAGACCCAATCTTATAATCTCTACCTGGTAAATACAGTCGGTAATTGTAGCCAATACAAAACCCCATAATTAGGTATCTAACAAATTGGCAGCTCCTATTCACCTACATACGGCAGATCTGTTATTAAGCTGTAATGTTTCATTCCACACGGAGACAGGAAGCACACACACAGGTGAGACGGACACGCACACATGGAAGGCACGTGTAGGAGTGTAGAATAGGGATGGCGATGTGTAACACTCGGAGGTCTTCTTATGAACTGATTTACTTTACAGCTTTTCTTAAATTAAGTAGTATGTACTTCAATCCTTTTTGCTGAAAATTTTTGGCAGTTAGTCATTGTGTTCGGAGTATACAAGCACATGAACACATGGAACAATTATCCTATAACTTAACAGCACTCCTTGTTGACGGATCAATCTAGCCCACAATGGTACCTCTTTTCAAGCAACAATTAACATCAACCGCGAAAAAGAACAATGTATCACTGTAAGGATAATGAATATAGAACACAACATAAACCTACTTTTGATTACCATAACAGTTTTTAAAGTAAAAGTTGAAAACATCACCGCAAAGCCATACCCCCATAACTATTATCATACAATTAGAATACTATTACTAACGCAGCATTTTACGAAAATCAATAAACAAAGTCGTACGCTTCTAAAGAAAATTGGGTATGTGGGTCAAACTAGAAGCAATAGAGATACAGCAACATTTTATTAGCTGAGAGTAATTATTCGCTCTAGGCTGGATCGTGCTCCGGCGATGGCATTTGGTCGAGCCTGCCCATAAACTTTATGGCTATACAATCAGTAATCACGGTTGGCTAAGTGGCTAATACGCTGATACATACTTGGTTCTTCATTGATTAGTTTACGTGTAGTAAAGTTGTTCACTTTTGATTGTCTTATAGATATGTCGTAATATACCTACTCCTCAAACAATCCCGTTAAATTACTTTAGTACAGTATTTAAGGATAAAAACCAGTGTTTAAATGGAGGACGTACCTAAACAATCACAAGCAGCGTAGGACGTTCTACGATTGTTTGATAATCTGAAACAGGCTTTGCACCGTAAGGCTTTTACCATAACAAAGCCGTGTCTCTGTAGAGACAGACTGAGTCAGACGTGAAATAATATCAGCCTGTAACTGTTTCAGTGCCGATGGAAGGCTATTCGCAATAGTCTCATGTTCTGAAGAAATGAAATATTAAAACATACGCTTGCCGTCTGATACTTTAATGAAATTATTTATGAAAAAAAATATTAAATATTTTTAAAAGGGGTCTAAGACAGATAAATTATTTACATTCAGCTATAAGATCCAACAACGTTATTTCAGAAGCCATTAAATCTTCATTCAGGCCATAGCATTGCGATGAAAATTCTCATAATTAAAACTACCCTTACCTAAAAAATTCTATCCCACACAAACGTCAAGCAAGCATCGGGCAAAGCGTGTGCATGTGTGCGTTGCGCTTGCGCTAGTGTGCGTCGGTGCTCGGCCGCGACGTCGGCAGTGGGTCAAGAAACAAGGTCACGCCATTTCTCTTGGCGGGAGGGGGGAGGGGGAAGGGCCATGCGTAGGCGCAGATAGACGAGACGCGCAGAATTTGAGCTGGATAAGTTTGTTGAATAAACGCGGCTAGAATAGGTTCGGTGTTCCGTTCTTATAATGTTTTAGTGTTTTCTTTATTGTTCTGTACATTTAGAAAATTTTATGACTAGGTTTTGGAATCTACCGTTGAAAACTACTGAATCAAATATATTTGCAATTTTATTTCCGGTCTCAATTTTTTTCTTCACAATGGACGCATTTCTGCAAACTAAGGAGCAAGAACGTAGCTAAGCTAAGACTAGAAAATTAAATATATTTCTGCTCAATAAGCACCATTCACGTTTTTATGCTCATCCTCCTCCAGTAAGTTCCATTTGATAATTATATCCATAATTATTAAAGTAACATGGTTTTCATAATTTCCCATACAAGACATAAATGCCCATACGATTATAAACGGTTTCCTGTTAGCCTTTAATTAATGAAGTACTCAGCTTGGACCTGTCGATGTAATGAGGCCAGATATTTGGTGTCGTGGTAAAACCGTTTATTTTGAGGCAAGTGAAAAATTACAGTGGTGTTAATTACTATGTGATTTTTGATCATTCTAATAATTAAATTGTCATAAGCCAAAAGACGTCGTCTGTTTGCTAAAAACGTTCTCCGAAAGTATTTTACACCAGCTGTCCTAATCCGTCCCATTTCTGACAGCCTGTTCAGACCATTCAGATCCTAAGAAAGACCACTTTTAGCCCAGCGAACTAGTAATAAAAAATCACAAGAGCAAGCTTGTCTCATCATACTTAACCAAACAGAGCACCGAATAAAAGACCAACAGCTATTTCCTATGAATGAATCCCACACATCTCAGCCAGGCATCCGACAGAAATGGTGTGACTACAAAGATGTATAATATTGGGGTCAATAGTTTAATTAGGTACACCCACAGACTCAGGACTGTTAGTCTGCATTAACATTGCATTATGTTTTATAAATATGTATGCTCTGTAATTAGCGGCGCGATGTTTGTATTGTTACACAATTTGATCTACAGATGTATTTTTCGGTTGTTTGACTACAATGAGAGTTCTATTTGTTCAAGGCACAAGTAGTATAATGCTGGTCTAATTTTAACTTTGTCACCTCCAATATACAGATTATGTATTATCGATGTACCTGTTTTCTACAAATAAAGTATATTTATCTTTAAGGCCGAATTGGAAACGAAGAGTTTTTAGGTATTAGTGCAGCGTGAGCACCAAATGAAAAAATCTTGTAAATCATCATACAAATCTTGTAAACCAATATGAAGCAAATAGGTAGGTCAGTCACAGGGTCTAGCGTTGGTTTTAAATCTTTTATGTTATTAAAAACTAGGCTGGACATGAAACCTGTGAGCCAAGATAATTAACATAATTAGTTCCACAAATACCTGATCAGTTACATTTAGGATTGCAAGTGACTTATCTATAACAGGAAGACATAGAGCATTCTTATTCAAGTCGACTTAAGCCATCCATTTAAACTGGACCACCATCGGTTTACGAGATGCGTATCTTAATTTATTCGATATTAATCAAGGCAGCTTCCTCTATCTGTATCACACCTTGTGTTGGATCTTCCCACGCTGGGTAGAATGGTGCTACCGTGCAAACGCTCTGGGCTATGGCTTCCATTTGGCAGGCTACTTGAGTTGTCAATTATCTTGGTCTTAGTTTCTGGAGCCTAAAATACAATTTTAGGGTTACAGTTGTCAATGTTGAAAATATTGAGATTTCTGGTTTTTTATTCGTGGTGGTGGCAAATTTTGTATCTTATCTTCAATACTTCAGATGAACTAAAAATTATCGGATGTGCGTTAATAATAAATTTTACCAAGATCTGAAAGACAACGTGCATATAGGCGATTGAAGGTCGAGCTAAATCTATTGATCAAAAAGGTAGTAAGTGCCTACTATTAAAATTTTAAGATATGCAAAGGAAGGTTTCTTCATAAATTCAGAAACATATTAGTTCAGAACGCAACCCAGATACCTCTTTCAAGCATCCGTTACCTAGGCAACAACGAACGCTCTTCGCTCCCAGATCAAGAAATTGAATAAACATTCAATTCTATATAGCCTAGAAAAGGCTCACGCTCAGTGCTCAGTGGTCAAAGTGTGCCAATTTTAACAGCCAGCGACCATTATACAGATGTGCATAATCTTAGCATGCCGCCTTCTCCCCCCCCCCCCCTGACTGGCCCCGCTACCCCTCTCACCTGCCCTCCGCTCTTCGTAGCCCACTTCAGCGACACACATTCCCAAATCAACCGGATTGGGACCTAGATATTTTGGTAACTGCTTTCAAACAAAATTAGACTTTCATCGTACATTTCAAGCGCGGTTTTCGTTTGTCTACACAGCTTTAAAGGAAAGTATGACTTGTTATTTTGATTTTAAGGTCGATTAAAGCGTTGAAGACGAATGATCAATGAATTCAAAACGGTACGAGGCGTTTCGGCGCGTGAGTTCAAATTCGTATGATTTTTAAACGGCTTCTTTGAAGTTGTGCAGTTCAAAACGCACTTTCTTCCATGTACATAAGGTTGTTAATACAGTGTACAGTTTTCTAGGTTTTGGAGTACACTCAGCTGGCACATCCGAGTGTAGTGTCGTGCGACTTTTTTTTAATTTCAAATAATAATGTTTATTTTCCGTTTGTGCGCAGGCGCGATGTTTGACACACTTAATCGAACTTTTACTATCTTTTCAAGTGTTACTTGGATAATTGATTGTTCATAATTACAATGGCGATAGCGGACAGACAGCATTTATTAGCTTTAATGGTTGGGAAAGCTGCCAGTGATATTGTCAAAATAATCTAAATATAAAAAAATACACTTTTCAGTTTATAAAACCTACCTTGACAAACCTTATCTGCAATGGTACATTTGTAAAACCTATGTGCAGCATTTGAGTGGCAGCTCTATATCTCAACAAGTCGTAGGCGGGTCTGGCAAGACAATAGTAAGTTGATTTAATTGAATCTAAGGTAGAGTATATGGCTGCGAATAGGAGAAATGGTTGCCTTACAAAATAAAGCTGGATACTTAATCTCTTTTCATAGTAAACGTGGATCACTTTATGGAGATAAATGAAGACCTCATGAATGAGGATGGAAACTAATGGATGAAAGAAACTGCTAAATTGAGGTCTTTAGAAGAATCTACCATTAAAAAGAAGTTAAGCAATTTCTAAAGGTAAAGGCAGCCAGGAAAAATACTTTTTCAATATTAGTACTTATAATGTATAAGCATTTATTAGGTAAAACTAGGTAGAACTTAAATTATTTAGGTACCAATAGGTTTTATATATTTTTTTAAAGTAGGTAGGTAATGCCAATGATATTATAATAAACAGATATGTTGTTAGCGCGCAATCGTGAAGACTCGAAAACGTCCTAATGGAGACGTATTGCCTTAGTCTGCGTCACGCATCTCGACGAGTGACACACTCGAACGAAATTTACATAAAAGCTTTTAAATGTCATTGTGTGTATCCAGAAACTGTATCATTTACGATAACGAAGTAAATAAAATACAAGGAATCTCATACCACATGTAAATACGCAATATACTTCGATTTAATAATATTTTTTATTTATTTTCCTAATATTCTGATAATTGGAGGTTAGAAAAAAGAAAGAGACGGTAAATACATTTTTTGTCGTGAGGACGACAAGGACGCGTGATCGCACACATATAGAATAAAAGTACAGATGCGACTATTAGGCATTAAAGTCACCCCAGAGTTCTGTTTTCCTTTTTTCTAATGTTGGATTATTTAATCATTTGTTTTTTTGAAATAGTCGATATACTTAATTATAAATTAAACATGTCATGTGCGGGTAAAGAAAATATGAATAGCTTACCCTTATTACCTTAATATATCGCAGAAAATGTTAAAATAAAACTATTTCTATTTCCACTTTGTCGCTTTAACATCGTGATTTATTTCTCACCTACCTACCTTTAGTAGTGTTGCTTAGTTGTTATAGGCACAAACCGTGGATACAAATTATGTACGTTTGCCCAGCACGGCCCCTCAGAATTTGCATTTATGGTGTACACCATTGCAATGTACTCGCCTCTAGCAGTATATGTACCGATTTCTTTTTCAATGTACCTCTATACTTTTGAAGAAATATGCAAAAAAAGGTGGCCGTGCCAGCCAAACGCTTTCAGCACGGCCCCCCATGTAACTTGAATAATACATACCGTATTAACAAATGTCTATAACTCAAGAAATGTACTCTATTAATACGTTATATGTGCCGCAACAGTTATTGTGAATTCATAATAACAAATAATATATAGATGTGGATAAGGGGCCGTGCTGGAAAAAATCATTTTAAGAAATATCTAAAAAAGACAAAACATACTTAGCCAAAAACTATTAAAAAATAATTGATGTTTAGCAAGTAACATATGTACCGCATTGATTTCTCATACAACTTGTTATATTGTGAAAAATAAATCTATTTTAGTTCATTCAGCACGGCCCTCTATAGTTGCCTATATCTTTTTAAATAAGCCGTGTATGTTTACAAAATTCGACTTCCTGAATAATATATAGGAGTACATTCCTTTCAACTAAATTGCAATTCTGCTGTATCAATACTTTAGAAGATAAATTCAATCTAAAATATACATACATTAAAACTGATGGGGTGACCATGATTTCATATATTTGGTAGGTAGGTACATAAATGTTCTATATTTATGTACTTATATTAATTAAATTATGTGACTACATTGAAATAAACATTCTTTTTACCCGACTGTACCAGAAGGACGGTAAGGTTTTTCGAGTGAATGATTGTAGATATGTAGCACCACGACCCATGAATATTCATATTATTTGAGCAGTATTTATATTTACTACTGTCTGTTATGCGCGTAGAGATGTGACTGTCAATAAACACTCAAGCGCAACATGAAGTAACCGCGACACCAGCGCCACATTAAAAATTACGGTAGCGTCAGTGAACTAATAGCGATCGCACACGACAAAATTAACTGATAATATATTATTATACTTAATGATTATTTTTTAAGATGTAATGAATAAACACATAATTATTTAAATAAATTACCCAATAGCGGACAAATTTTAAACTTTGAGAAACATTGAATATTTTGTTTTTTTTTAGCATTTCTCATTCTGAATAACATTTATTTAAACATATTATAAGTTGTGTTTTTTCTAGGGGAAGGTTATAAGCACGCTTTATATATTTTTTATTTCTACCACGCGAGCCGAACCGTAAGTTAAAGCTAGTCCACTTAGAAATTCGTTTATTTAATATATTATCCCACTAGATAGGCTTTGAGGAAAAGAAAAAGATTAATTACCTACTTGACGCCAAGAATCAGTTATTTTTATTTTTATATACCTACCCTGTGTCATTCTCACAATTAAGACGAATCTAACGACATCTCTCAAGTTGAAATTAATAAAGCCGTTTAGACTACAAAGCGTGCCAAAGAAATGAAGGTTGCTACATATCTACATTCATTCACTCGAAAAACCTTACCGTCCTTCTGGTACAGTCGGGTAAAAAGAATGTTTATTTCAATGTAGTCACATAATTTAATTAATATAAGTACATAAATATAGAACATTTATGTACCTACCTACCAAATATATGAAATCATGGTCACCCCATCAGTTTTAATGTATGTATATTTTAGATTGAATTTATCTTCTAAAGTATTGATACAGCAGAATTGCAATTTAGTTGAAAGGAATGTACTCCTATATATTATTCAGGAAGTCGAATTTTGTAAACATACACGGCTTATTTAAAAAGATATAGGCAACTATAGAGGGCCGTGCTGAATGAACTAAAATAGATTTATTTTTCACAATATAACAAGTTGTATGAGAAATCAATGCGGTACATATGTTACTTGCTAAACATCAATTATTTTTTAATAGTTTTTGGCTAAGTATGTTTTGTCTTTTTTAGATATTTCTTAAAATGATTTTTTCCAGCACGGCCCCTTATCCACATCTATATATTATTTGTTATTATGAATTCACAATAACTGTTGCGGCACATATAACGTATTAATAGAGTACATTTCTTGAGTTATAGACATTTGTTAATACGGTATGTATTATTCAAGTTACATGGGGGGCCGTGCTGAAAGCGTTTGGCTGGCACGGCCACCTTTTTTTGCATATTTCTTCAAAAGTATAGAGGTACATTGAAAAAGAAATCGGTACATATACTGCTAGAGGCGAGTACATTGCAATGGTGTACACCATAAATGCAAATTCTGAGGGGCCGTGCTGGGCAAACGTACATTACAAATTTAGTAGACGCGGTTTGTACCTTCTGTCTCGTTAAATTTGTTAGTCTATGACGTTTGTTTAGATTGAAGCGTAATTGACAACACTAATTGTCTCTTTTTTTCTTATGGGTTTTATCGCGCTATCTCTTTTGTATCATTTTGACATGTGAGCTCCGCTGCTGCGCGGAACACTTTTTTCGGTTGTTTTGTATGGGTGTAACATATCTGTTTATTATAATATCATTGGGTAATGCCAAATAAAACAGCATTAAAATCTGATTTATTATAAATTTTTATTTGTTTCCCAAAAGACACCAAAATAATGACAAAATAAACAAAAACAAAATACTTGTTCAATAAACATAAATCAACAAAATAAAATTATAGATTTCTACCAAAAAATATTTTCATAAGTCTATGGTATGTCATCTTATCTATCAAATACTCTATTAAATTGTATCTACTATTATCTCGACATGCGGATTATGGCGGATACAGAAAAATATTAGCAAAAATAATCCAAGTTTATCAAAAAATCTATTGCCAAAATTCTCTTATTTCAATAGAAGTTATTAGTTTAATTTATTTAAAATTAAAAACAACTTATATTTAAAAAAATGGCAAAAATATAAAACAAAAATCATGTAGGTATCAAGATACCTACCTAATTATTTTCTTTATTTAATAATGAGCATGTTTAATTTACGTTAAAACTCGACTGTATATTAGTTTTAATTGCTTCTTCAAACAGGTAATTTATACGAAACTTATTGACCGAAATCTAGACAGATTCTGGTTTACAAAAATTCAAGATAACGGTCTGAGTTTAATCAGCTCAGTGTTACAAATTCATAATTTTAATCATTTTATTATCAATACATTAGCATTGATTAAGAAAATGTATTCTACTATTTGATTTCAGAGTTGATTATTTCATATAAAAATATATCCGCATGTAAAAGATATTTATTATCTAATAATATTGTTGATACCTAAACCTATTTTATGTGAAGTTCAACATTAAAAGTCTGCAAATGTATTGATTAGTTAACGTCCCGTAGAAACGGTTTATGTCCCACTTAAAACGAATAACATATAATACCGGTCGTGTAACAATCGGAATACATTTCATAGCTTGTACAAGCTACTTGTAAACTTTTCAAAGTATTTGAATATGTAAACATGAAAACTTTATCGCCTATACCGATGGCAAAAATACTTATTATTATATTTCACTTATACTACATTAACTGGTATTTATCATTAATAACAATATACTCGTTCCTCATTTAGGAAATACAAACATCCACATTATTCTTGATCTTAAGCAAATAATCCTATAGTATTGTATCAAAAACACGATTCCAACAGATTTATTCAACATATTTTAAACACTTAAATGTATCAGTCAACATCGATAATACTAAATGATTTTATAACGAAAAAAAAAACAAAACAAAATATAATATCTAATCCCCGCTTTCATTGATTACAGCGCCATCTATTCAAAAATCAGCTAACTAATACGTGAATTACGATTCAATAACAATTTGAAAATAAAATGTATTTTATCCTCGTTATCGAATTCTCAATGTTAGATGATATTAGAGCAATAATTTTTGTTCGAGTGCAGCCCACAAGGGGTCGAGTTCGGGAGCGAGTGCGTAACTGTTGTAGTCGCTGTCGGCCGCCGCCACGCCTGGCGCCAGCGAGCTCGGCCGCCGGCGACCCGACGCCATGCGGACGCTACGCAGCATGGCGGTTGATTTGATGCGTTCTGAAATTATTTTCATGTAGAATGATGGTGTGTGTGTGATGTACCGCATATTTTTTTTAAACGTTTGGGCGAGCGGCGCGGTTGGCTCAAAAGATTTTTCCGTCAAAAATTAACACACATAGCCATTTTAATGCCAGAAATCGATTCAGAAGCCTATCGTGAACCAAGTAATTTCAGGAATAGCGTTTATTCTGTAACATAATGTTGTTGTAGTGTGTACTGACCGTCGGCAGTGCTGAGCGGGCAGTACTTGATGGTGTGCGCGTGGTCTCCGCGCGCGCCGCAGCGCTTGCAGACGAAGGCGCGCAGCACGGGGCACGTGACGCGCCCGCCCGCCTCCTTCAGCGCGTGCGAGCGGTAGTACGACTCGCGCTCGCCGTTGTTCTTACAGAACCGACACTCCTAACAACAGGCACGGCACATAAGCTATAGCTGCAGGGAATGGCTGACTCCACATTGCCTATGAACGGGTGAAGGACCACGGGGACTACACACGCCGCGTCCGCGCCATTCTAGGAACGTGCATGTCCAATGTGACGGAGACCAAAAATACTCATCAACAGGTCTAGGTGGACTGCGCATTTCAATGCAGGTAAATTTTAGACATATTAACCACTAATTACAAAAAAAAAACGTAAAACAATATCAGGTCTTTATGTCACAACCAATGATATTCTAATATACAGATATGTTATAAGCGTGCAATCGTGAAGACTCGAAAACGTCCTAATTGGGACGTATTGCCATTAACAACAACACTATTTGTCTCTTTTTTTCTTATGGGTTTTATCGCGCTATCTCTTTTGCTCTGCCGCTGCTGCGCGGAACACTTTTTTCGATTGTTTTGTATGCGTATAACATATCTGTTTATTAAAATATAATTGGTCACAACAGACTTTTTTAATTATTATCGTAGTCATTACAGTTTTTTTTTTATTTATAAGTCAAATACGAGAATCATAAGCGACATTTTTACTCACCACGAACTGTTTCTTGGAGCGCTTGAACGCTTCCTCCCGGTTCTTCTCCATCTCTCTGAGCAGAAGGAACACGACGTGCGTCGGCAGAGAGTTGAGCACGCGCAGGTGGTCCTCCGTCAGAAGCGGCTGGCTCAATGACGGCATTGACACTTGTGCTACTACAATTGAATTAAATTACGACAAAATTCCCCTGGAAACTAACCTTCAAGAATGGGGTAAATAATAAACGTAACTGTTTATTAAAGAAAAAAAAAATATTAATTCATAGGTATATTTGGGAAACCGTAAGACATTTTTGCATCTACACGGGATTTCGGCCTATACGTCATAATCCTGTTTTTTGTACGGATTCGCGGTATCTTATAATGCTATTAAATGTCCCACTGCTGGGCACAGGCTTCTTCCCATATAGGGAAGGCACGAGCATTGATCACCTCGCTTGCTCTCTGCGGGTTGACGATTTTAGTTCTCAATTTTGGAATCCAGGTGTCCTCACGGTGTTTTCCTTCAACGTTCATCAGAAGTGTCTTAGATTAATTAAGAAAGTACATAAAACTGGAAAGTTACATAGGTATTTGCCCGGGTTCGAACCTGCAACCTCGTGCATACAAATCTGGTCATTGAACCGCTAGGCCACCACGACATCTATATACAAGGTATCTCATACACAAACTTTACATTATTGTAGCAATAATGTAAAGTTTGTGTATGAGATACCTGTCTTACCATCAACAGGCGTGGACATGGTTTGCATGGCGAAGTCCCGGCTGTAGTCAGCGAGGTGCGCGTCGTCCGGGAACCAGAGCGAGCGCGGGCGCGGCGGCCGCGGCGGCGGGCTGCGCGCGCGCTCCGGGCACGACTGCTGCCGCACGTATAGTGCGCTCGGACCCAAGCCTGATAGACCCTCTGGATGAAAAAACCGACTTCAAAATCTTATATTTATTTTTTATGGTCCAAAAATGGACTGGAAATGGGACCACAATGCAACCACCAGCATTCAAATAATTTTTTTTTATCAAAGTCCCCATCCTAGTTGAAAGCTATTTGGTAACAAACATAAAACAAATACACCCATATTAATAAAAATCTCGATATACATTAGCCACGGTTAAGTAGATTCTAAATTCAAATTCTCATTAGAAAAATTAAAATTAGTATCCGCTAATCCGTTGCTAATCTACATCGAGATTTTTATTTATAAGGTCCATACAGTCTAATTAATTACTTACCTCCTCCTTTTTTGAAGTTAGTTAAAAAGGAAAGAGTGAATAAGAACTGAATAAACGATCTAAATCTTCTTAATAGCCAAGCTGCGGAACCTGCTAGTTGTAACTCGATGTGTCGGTTATTGTAGCCTATGTGTTAATCCAAGGTGACAGCTGAGTTCAAACTAAATCTCATCAAAATTGGTCCAGCCTTTTGAGCATGAATGATGAAAAGTAACAAACACATATTTTCGCTTGTATTGTAGTAGTTTGATTTGTTAAAAGTTAAAAGTGAACCATATCTTATTGGTTATCATTTGTCGTTAAAAAATGTGGTATATTCTGAAGAAGTCGAAACATTGGTGGGAAATAATGATAATAATATTGAAAGGAGAGTCGAACCTTATTGCCACGCACATTATACTAGAGTGCCTTTAAAATAAGGGCTAACTGAATACTGCCTGTAATTAGGGTAACTTATAACCGGTGTGATCTGATCGTACCTGCATGCTGCTTCGTGTCTTCATCAGGGTTGTAAGGGGAGTCGAAGCCGTTCATCTGGAACTCCTTGATGATGTCCTCCAGGGTGCACTGCCCCGTCACCACTGATGATCACAACATAACTTCATAACATAACATACCATTTATTACCTACATACCAATTGCCACTAACCGGGCACAATTACAAACTCCGACCTGTTGATGAGAATTTCATAGAAAAACCCAATAACACCTTGGTCAACTTGGGAATCTAAAACAAGACATCTAGCGTAACAGTCGCGCTTCGAACCACTAGGCCAACGAGGCATAACTTCAAATCCCAATAAAATCGTAGGTAACTGGAGATTATAAATATTTTGAGCGATAAGATTTCTATCATAGGAGAATTTCTATCAAGAAATATTTACTGCGTGTTGACTAGACCATGGACAAGAAATAATCGAAAATCGTAATAATAGTTGACGTTGACTCAAGCGCAGTATTTTTTGTCCGGCAGAAAAAATATCGTGATAAGCCATAACTTAGGGTTCTTACAATCATGATAGCTAGTCGATTTCCTTGATTCAGCAGCGTCTGATGTCTGCTGCGAGGGCCAGAGCTCCCGAGTAGGCTGTAAGAAATAAAATCTTTGTAGCCATAACAAGATTAGCACAAGATGAGAACACTTGCATACTTACGTTGTAAGCGCCTTTATTACAAAGCTAGAAGGTTGATTTTACTACGATATCAATTTGCACTGCCATGCGGCTCATCGCTTGAAAAGCAGTAACTTTATCCACATCTATAATTATTTATTTACCAAACACTCGAATTCACTCGATACGGTGTCGTGTGCCACGTTGTTTATTAAATAATTTGTTTGAACGGACACATTATTAAATAATAATGTAGGTTCCTTAGATTAACTTAAATAAATACGTGTAATTAGGTACCTAAGGAGAAGATAATATTTTTAATAACCATTACATACAGCTATTTAGCTCAGTTAGTTTAAAACGCATGAATATGATCAATCTTAGAAGAATCATTGATATCGCGCGGTCGAGCGCTCGAGAATAGTACCAATGGACAAATATTATGCTAATAACAATGGTTTTTAATTTCTACCCGCATGATATTAAAAATCATAGGTACTATTTATGGTACTAGCTCCAGTAAACAAAAAAAATCTTAAACATTTATTATTTTCATGCGAACTGTTCACCAGATGGAAATACGAAAAGAACAATCCCAAACAAAGTTTTGTTATTGCAATGAACTTACAAGCCAAGCCCACTCTACCCACTAACAAAAATATTAATTTAGTTTTTATAATATATGCCTAAAATAGTATCACAAATAATCACAATATAAAAAAATAAGAAAGGATTAACATTAGCAAAAACGGCAAAAACAGCTTCTTACAAAAATCGAATTCGAAATGAAAACAAGTCGATACAAGTTGTGCGTTGACGATGCAATAGATTAATTCACAGGATTTGACAGGATTGCTCTAGTTTAATTACAAAAATATCAATAAACCAATAATAAGTACTTACAGAACTTGAGCTGCCACTGCCATAATCACTGTAATAATTGAGTCCGTTGCTCATTGTTCCAAAATTATATTTTACGAAATTTTGAATTTAGAAATTTATCGCACGTCTTCCACTCGAGGCGTCTGGAGCGGGAATGCGGGATCGCTATTGGTTGACTGGAAGCGAACACTCGACAAAAAAATGGCGGTAATAGGCAAAGGTATTACAATGTAATGCGATATCGTAAACAAAGCTTTGGCTTGGCACTTGGTAACTATAGGTAGGTAGGTACTTATACATCTGGTTAATGATTTCCTAGAAATGCAGTGAGCGAATTGTTTATTGTAGGTAGTTAACAAAATATTTAAATTCAAACACCCAAACTCAAAGATTTGTAACAATTCAGACAATTTAAAACCCTTACCTAATTCCTACTTCTATTTTCAAGATTTTGAAACTAATTACGTCGTTTCTTAATCTAGTTAGAGGTAGGTAGATGCTTTCTAGAAATAACTTGCAGTTTACTAACAAATAACAGTGATAATGCGGCATATGGATGTCACCAAGCATTGCCTCATTCCAGAGTGGATCTTAACTGTTTGATTAGGTACATACTGTAAGTTCTCGAAAAAGTTATAAAAAATATTTACATACTAGGTACAGCCTGGCAAGTTTGGAAGAAATGAAGGCGCCTCTGCACATACGTTACGATGCAAACGTTTTTGTTCCTTTTATATTTACGCAAGTTTTGCTAATAGTTTTAAGTTTAATTTGGGCCTTTTCATACTACATTATATTTTTTTAATATCATTTAGTTCCATCTGTCACCACATCCAACTCTTTTTTGGCAAGCTGTCCATACAAATCTGTAGCGCCTACGCAAAACATTATAGCAGTTGTGTGACCTGAGAGAACTTAGGACAAAATACAAAGGGCACTATCCATTTTTTTTTCTCGGCTGGTTTTGTGCCTTTGTTTTGATGCGGTCTTTTTTGTAATTACTTACGATTTTACGAATTCTATTCAGCGTAAATTTAAATGGCTTTTTGTTAAACTAGAATCATTCGTAGCTATAAGACACTACAATGCTATAAACCAAGTATAGACCATAGAATATAAATCTGTCTCCAGTATTTCTCATCTACATAAAATGCCATTCAGTGACCGACGGCCCAGTACCTAATCAAAAAGACTCTTAGATTTAAAACAGCCTTTATTTAATTAAATAATTAAAAATTATCTAAAATACATACAGATACAAAAGGAGTAAATTAGGTACAAAATAAAAAATATATAAGTTTTTGAACATAGCTTTATTACAGCCTCGATTCTAGCGTACAATAATATTGTATCTCCATTGAATACTGATTGCGTGGTGTATGAGGTAAGCTAATCACTGCGGTTACCTACATTACATTATTGTCCAACTGTTTAGGAAAATCGGAGCTCGCATAATTTTACTTTTCACTAGGTTATGAAAAGTTGATTTTATCTTTGATATGAAAGTCAAACAGGCGTTGACAGGCCTAACCACATGAGATTCAGACATGTCCTAAATCGTCGCTAACTCCAATTTCCGACATTCAGGTTAGTGTGAAAATCACTGAAAACTGTACTCACTATTGATACATTCTGGACTATCAAGTATTATTTGATTATCACCGGAATTCTATAGATTTGGTATTAATGGTGGGTACAATTTTCAGTTCAGTACTAATATTAACGTTAAATGTTGACATTACAAGTCACTCACAGATTACATCTTTCAACTGAACCATATGGCATTTTATAAAAGCGCCATCTCTGATTTAGCGTAGGAACTAGAGAGTAACATCAACATTGAACAGGTAGTGTTGGGTGCGGTTTAGTTGGCGTCGATGAAGTACTCCTGCGCGGCCTTGGTGTCGGGCTTGATGGTCTTGGCGCCGGGCTGCCAGTTGGCGGGGCACACCTCGCCGTGCTTGTCCGTGTACTGGAAGGCCTGCACCAGGCGGAGGGTCTCCTCCACAGATCTGCAAAATATATTGTACTTAGTATAACGTACTAACTTTTTAGCTATCGCGCTGCATGTTTACGGTAATATAATTCAACGACAGTCTGCTAGTCTGCTGACCATAAATTCTGTTAAAAAATAATTTTATAGCATTTAGGTGATAATAGTTTTTCATTTACCACTTCAAATACATAGCACAGTATTGTTTCACCATATGAATAATTTATCAGTATTAGCACGTATCCGAGTAAGTTTCCTTATAAATACTTCCTATCATAACTGAAGGTCAGACGATGATCGCGTGTGAGGACCGCGTGTATTGGTGGCCTGATAGCCATATGGTGTGGATACACGATATCATTGTGAATAATTGAATATGCGGCTTATATTATTTATAAATAGATGGTATTTATTTATATCCTTGGCTATGAGGATACCTATTTATACAAAAAACATTATTGAGGACAGTATCTAGTGATATTAGATACCCCAACGAAAAACTGTAAGGTCGTCGAATTAGCATATTTGTATTCAAATATGGACCACACGACAGTTGTCATGGGGTCGATAATTTGATGTACCTTAGGTTTTAAATATAATTATCACTAAATGTGTTTCAGTGTCAAGTATGGTCTATAACTGTGTAGGCATTTTCCTTTAATTGACATGAAAGTATGGGTAGACGAATTTGAAAAGTAAAGATCTGGCACACAATTTTTTCACTTTCTCTTGTGTAGCAGGGGTATCTCTACAAACATTAAACACAGAGCATCTAAACTTGGAACAAGCAGTAGAACACGACAAATGCTTGTCACATGCGCGATCGAACCCGAAAAAGGTGGCGCCCAGTAATTAACATGACGACCTAAACCACTCGGCTATTCATGCAGTCAGTTCATAACCTATAACAGACTAAGTATTGGTACTGACCGTCCAACCGGCAGGTCGTTGACGGTGATCTGTCGCAGGTTCTGGCTGTCGTCGATGATGAAGAGGCCGCGGTAGGGGATGCCGGTCTCCTCGTTGAGCACGCCGTAGTCGCGCGCGATGCGGTGAGACTTGTCGCTAATGATCGGGATGTTCATGGGGCCCAGCCCACCTGCCCACAACAAACACATTCCATTTAGACGACTTAAAGCTCATAAAAACAAAAAATAGGCACCAGAAAGCCAATTACAAATCCTCACGTATAAATTACAATAAATAAATTTGATATCGTTAAGTTTCATCTTACTAAAAGTATGTAAATTTAATTTATCGATCGGTTCTGCTTAGTCTAGCTTCTGCCTGTTTTTTTTCTTTTATATTGCACGAGAACCAATTTGTTGATATCATGACACCTATCCATGAAAGCGTGATTTCTGTAATTGTGGGCGCCGCATGACCGCTGATAGTGATTAAGATAGCACTGTCACGCGCTGTGTCATGCCTACCGACATGGATTTATACTAAGTAATGTTTAAGCTGTTAAGAGACATAAAAATCACATTAAAAACATGTTACATTGACTAAGTATTACCTTTAACCTTATGGGCGGACAGTAGTTTTATATTGGTGATTACACTATCTACAACCAATTTTTAGAACATTACTCGCTTGTTGCTGAATCACTTCAAAAAGTAATTGGTTAAGGTGGACCGATGTTGTAGCGAAAATAGAGCGTACTGCCTTTTTATTAGGGCATTAATTGGTATGAATGCTGAAAGTTCTATGTATGCTAGTCTTGTATATGTGCTCACCCTGTTTGCGCGGCGTGTTGATCCAGGCGAGATGTGTGAAGTGCGAGTCGGTGGAGGCGGCGATGACCTCGCAGCCGATCTTGCGGAAGTCGTCGGCGCGCTCCGAGAACGCGATGATCTCCGTGGGGCACACGAAGGTGCTGCGAAAGAGAACAGTATATTGTAGACACATCTTGATATGGACAAACATACTATGAGGCTTGGACAATAGATCAATATGAAATTATTGTACTAAATACATACTGCTCTAAATCCATAAATATAAATTGACCAATGGTTTCATATCTACCGCATATCAAACTGATAAGAAATAGTAAACTTAAGCAGTCATAGAAAAACAAAGTATATGTATCAAGTTTACAACTCCGTTTGTAAGTGACATTGTTCCAGTTCAGATTTGATGTTGAACTGCAAGTCTTGTTATCAATGCGTGACCGGCAGAGGTCAAACTTTCTGATACAAATATCTTAACATAAACAAATTCCAAACTGGTAAATCGCGGCTCTTGAGAGAGATAAATGGAAGAAGAGTGAGGAGGCCTTTGTCCAGCTGTGGGACATTTCAGGCTCTTAATAAATAATAATAATAAATAAACAAATACCTTCTCATTTCCGATTATTGAAATGCCATTTAGCTTATCAAAAATATACCAATTTATTTTTAAAGGACTTTTTAAGGAGAGCTAATATAAATTATAGTAAAATTAAAACTTTACTAAAACAATTAAATGTATTTTTTTTAGAATTAGACAGTTTTAACTAGGTACATAAGTAAAATAAAGTTATGAGTCCAGTGAGTTTTTTTAACCACACTATATTTAATTTAAACTTACTATCTTATCACTGTTTGTGGTTTGTACAGTCAAGTTGGGGTCAGCAACTCACATAATTAAATTAACTATATGCTAGTTGATAAATAATCTTATTTTTCAATTTCTTTCAGCATAACTGTTATATAAAAGAATCGTGGTAATTAAGATAGCGTTTATGGCTTACAATTAAAATTGATTCAGATTCGCTGTTTGAAATTAATCCTGATTATGATAAGACCATTGTATCAAATAGGTGTCTTATAAGTCTTCAGATAAAAACAAATTAAGCGAAAAGTAACAGAAATAAGGCAATCGAATTAGTAGCTCAGTGCTTACGATTAAAGATTAAGACATTCCATTTCATGATAATAATTGTGTGGTTACAAATGTAGGTACCAAACGTCATTTAATTTCCTTTTTTTTTTCAAGAAATAACTCGCATACGTATAATGACTTTACATGTTTTGTTCTAAATATGACTAATCATAAAATCAATGCATATTCATAATGGAATAAGCTAAAAGGAGGCGTAATTATCTAGATTATGTGACGCAATTAAGTTAATACGCCCATTCTCATATAAGTAGTACATAAGGAGATTCATACTCGCTAAAAGACACACAACCGAATAAAATATCTCTTTAAAAAGAAGATATGAACTAGATCAGGGGTCTTGTTGTTTTGTCAACTGGTTTGGGAGCGGGGTTGCTAACAAATGAAATTGTATGAATTGCTCGGCTCATGACGTAAACAACAATAAGCGTGGAATGACAAACAGCTGCTTCAGATGAGTATGCATATCAAAGTTCGTTGTGAGAATCCATGATAAGGGATGGGGTTATGTAACTATTGACTTATGTTACTAAAATATAATCGTTATGAATAGAATTACTTATTAGATTTTGAGTGGGAAGATATGTCTTGTAATTTCCACGCTTGTGAAGATTTAGGACTATTTATTAAACAGAAAATAAAGAAGCACAACATCGATAAGGAACACTACTAGTATTCTAGAAAATTGAAGAATGACGTATGTAGCAAAGATAATGAAATCGATTTATCCTTTCAATTAGTTAGCATAATGAACCCGTTTACCGATTATCCGTAATAGACGCTCACCATAAATTAATTAGCATTACATCACAGAGCAAGACAAAAACAGTTGTATTCAGTAATTAATTAAGTAGGTATTACTTTAGTTCTAACTGCGGAGTTAGCGAGATGAAACTACACAGCTATTTTTTTCCGAGATCGATGTGATTTTTACTACAAAAAGGTTTACTGCATAAACAACGGTATAAAAACCACTTGGTTACCCCACATAATATACATTTTAAATTTAAATGTGGTTTTATATAATTTACCAGAAGAATTCTAAATATGTCTAGTCGTCTAGTGAACTGAGGTCGAGTTTAATGATCGTGATGTTGTGCAATCTACGGGACCGGTTTCAGAACGTATTTAGATATATTACACGTCATAAAGTATAAAGATGTTACTGTCTTAAGGTATCATACACATATCGTTATTATGATAATATGTAAGTATAGAAACAACACCAACATTTTCCTAATTATCTGGCAAGTTAATTAAGTCAGGCAATGGATGTTTGTTTAATATGAAATTATTCGAGAAGTTCATAACATTAACAATGCATAGCAACCGGTACTAGGTTAAGATAAATTATTGTATGGTAATGAAGGGGACCGGTTTAAAGCGGATCTTAAGCGGTGGAATATAAGCATAACAATTATAAAAATAAAACACGTCGATATCGTCTAGTTTCTGAAGGTATATGTCGCCGTGATAACGTGCAAATAAAACAAAGCAGCAAGTTTAAGGAAAATCATCTAACTTTATTTATGTTTTAATTATAAAAAAGCATAAAACAGCATGGTTTAACAAGCAAAATTATGTTTCCAAAATCACAATAAAACACAAACCACAACCAAAAGTCGCTGATGTAGCGACAACTTGCAACTGAAAATGGAAGTTTTTATGAGACAGCCAGTGATTGAATGGTCATTCTGAATGAAACTATCCCCCTTAGCCCGTATTCACACGCACATAAATGGACATAAAGAACTTCAATGACCAGATTATGATGGATCATGATTTGAAATGGTAGCGTCTCTTAGTTCATGCTTAGCCCAAAAGTTTTTTCCTTTTACCATCACCGAAGCAAGACCTTGTTTTGACATCATTTTACGACATCCTTCCTTTTTGGAGCCGCCAGTAGTATTTTATTTTTCAGGCATTTAATACTTGTCTCAATCTGCTATGTACAAGATTAGATATCTATTTATCTAAGAAGTGTTCTCATTTAAAAGGTGTTATTGACCTTAGGTATATTTCAATCAATCAGACGAAATCGATATGTCAGACACTCGAGAATGCCACAAAAGGGGAATTGGGTGTGGTATATGATAAGATCGGGCGGTCTTAGATCCATACCGTTTGTCAGTACTTTCATTGGTTTTCCTAAGTCTGCATCTAAATATCCTTTCGATTAGGGTTACCCGCTCGATTACTTCTGGAGACATCCACAATCTAAAAAAGGGAAGCTATAATCACTGGCATACCCATAGACAAGCTTGGCTATTAGCTAGGAATGTTAGTTTAAGCAGTTGTTATATTATGTTTAAGGTTTATGATGCAGATGATGTTAATAATAGAACTACTATCACATGCTTAGGCAGTATACTAACTACAGGCAAATAATACATGCTAAATACAGAGAAAGGAACTTACAAATTAACTTACCCAATCAACTTTTTGAACCCAATCAACTTTTTGAAATAAAGTTACTTATTCATTCATAAACATTTTCAAACCGTTCAATATATCACGCCTCAAGAGTGTTACCAAAAAAAGAATCGATTTTGAAAGTGCATATTTTGCATTTTGATGTTTTCTATGTACAATTTAGGATGCCAAAAGAAAAGAAGTTTTGCCTAAAACGCATAACTTAGCTCCATAATTTTTTCTTCCCTTTGAGAATGATTGGAACCTAGTTAAGTCTCCTGAAATAATTACCTATCTACTTAACATTTAAAGAGTTCACCGCAATTGATTAAGTCCGAGATTTGCAAGCTTAAGATTTTTTCCAAATCAAAAGACTTTCTTCTCGACGATGTCTAACCTGAATTATCTTATATTCTAGATCAATATGCAGATGTACTCACAAGTCCATCGGGTAGAAGAACAGCACAACATATTTGCCCTTGAAGTCAGTGAGGGCGATGTCCTTGAACTCGCCGTTCACGACAGCGGTGGTCTTGAACTGGGGCGCGGGCTTTGTCAGCTGCAGAGGCATCTTGTTGAAGCTGGAATATATATATGAACCTTATAACGTTGGCGTTAAGATTGAAATTAAGATGGCATGTTCCGGTTGGACTGTGGGATTTCAAGTGATCATGTGCGCTTTGAAATTTTCATGACGCCGGGTCTTATTTAGTTCACTGTTTTGAATGCCGTTTCAAACATTACCGTTAGTTATTAGTATTAGCAGAGTTTCTAAAGACGTATTTACAATTGTTTCTTCGAGTTCTTCACAATTATGAATATCTTGACGGAGATGTGGAGAGAAGACTTCGAACGATGGAGTAAGACTGGGTTATTAGGAGATATGACAAAATACCTAACAAGTACAAATTACTTTATACTAAATAAATATGTCTATAAAGTAAGTACTTACTTAACTACTTAATTATGTGAATACATTTGCAACTTATTTTCAATGCTACTTTACTGAGATAAATGCATAGGCAGCACGTGTAAAATACAGTTGATGGTCGTAATTTACGATTGGTAGACAATATAAATAGCTAATAAATATATCTTAAAGAGTTTATTGAACTGTATGATCATGTTTTCTTGGACGTCGTTTGTAGGGATGCAATTATTATAATTGATTAAGTTCGTTTCTTCTGCAAAACTGACGACTAGCTCGCCAACTGATTTATTGTCTCCTTAAAATATTTTCGCAATTATTTAGTCTCAAAACTTTTACAAAGGTACCTGAAAATAACTGTGACATATATGTACCGACAAGTCGGCAAAGTATAATTTCAGTTTCTTAGGTTTACGCGAATGTTAGACATTGAATAAAACTACTTTTTACGGATTTTTTCGCGGTTTTAATTTTAGATTTAGGTCCCGACGTTTCGACACCTTTGCAGGTATCATGGTCACGGGCAGACCGCGAAAAAATCCGTAAAAAGTAGTTTTATTCAATATAATTTCAGTATTAGTACTTTGTACCAGGCTCTTGGCTCTAATCAAATAAGCGATTAGATTGTTCTAGATACAACTGGCGTTAAATAATTTAGTGTAGCTTATCGACATTAACACAGCCCGTGCGCGATTAACATCTTTATCGTTTACGTGTTAATAAAGTTATTATTTTTTAAATTGATAATTTGTACAACTGATACTAGGTGTAGAGGCCTTGAGTTTCAATAATTACTGATACACTCAAGAATTTGGAATGTATGAAGAGGATCTTAATTAATCTAGCTTTGTTAAATAGGTCCGTTTGCAAGATATTTTTACCTTTGGGGTAGATAAGACCTAACACCACCGGCAAACCCGACACGACTCAATTCATTCTACGCTAAGTCTTCGAATTAAAAGAGAATTTCTTCAAAAGATCTCAAAAGAACAAATATATCTAGGTAGTGGTTGAGTGTAACATTACGAAGTATGTAGTACCGTTATACCGTGTTGCAATAACGTTCAAACGAGAATGTGAGCACAGAACAAAGATGCACAAGTAAGATTAAACTATGAGTAAAGCTAATGTGGATCAGGTAACGTTCTCATGTTTAAACAGCTTTATATTCACACAGCATACGACGTGCAAATAAACGAATAGAATTTATAATTAATCCTGATTAAAATTAAACTAAAAGAATATTCCTCTTTCAATAACCAAATGATGAATGAAAATAGCACTTAGATTTGAAGAAATACGGCACAGTTTTAAGAAAATGAAGAACTCACTTTGGGTTGCACACGTTCGGTCACTAAGAACACTGACGCTCAACTGAACGTCAGTGTGAAGACTTGATAAACTCTCACGTCCGATAAGATATTGACAGTCGACAGTGACACGAGTGGCACTTGACGAATACCATCAAAACATGGGGTTTATTCATAATCGTAGATGATTGGCGTGCTAGCTTACAGCTGTTACCATAACTCAGATATTGGTTGAAGATGATAGGGGATTAATATGTTTACGAACCCTACGTATTATTTTTTTCGTATGTTCGTTTCGTTCGTTCTTCAGCATTCTTTACAAATGTAATCAATTTCATGTTAGATCAGTTTTAAAAGTATTCAGTACGAAAGCAAAGGCCCAATTTTCTCTAACAACAAGTTGAAACCACAAACCGCTTATTAAAACAACCCCTGGAAATAATGGTCGGAGTGTAAACATCGCCTGAAATTGCGATGCCCAATTAACATTCTTTTAAAAGTGGTGTTTATTTATAACCACAGTAGGTAATTTACAACTTTGAATGTTTGCCATAGACAAAATTCATTAAAGCAGTCATAAATCACTGGGTTAAAAAACAAGCTTGGAATTTACTGGAAAACGCAGTTGCAGCAAAATTATCTTTATAATGTCAAAGGTTAAGGATAGATAGAATTATGTAATAACATGATGACTTGTAGGTATTATCTACAAAGTTATCGTACAAGAATGGAATTGAACCAACTCCAAACAATGCTAAGAGTTAATTAATTTGGTCGAATTACGATCCAACAAAGTTAAATAGAACTGCAAGTGCGAGTGCCCAAGCGAGTTATTAAAATAGAGAAATAGCTCGGAAATACCACAGGTAGCGAATAACATTTAATTGGTAAATTAAAATAGCTTGCCTTATTTACTACGCTAAATGGCTGTGGCCGAGAAGTAAATTAAATCCTCCAACAACACTAGTTTACACGATACATCAGACTCAGAATATGATGAAATCCTTCATTTACGTAAATGTTTCGAATCAGAATATACGCATAAATATCAAGCATCTTAAATTTCTTGCCCGATTAGAATTCAAGGCCGTTCAATGTCCAGCGTTCGAGAACATTTTAGATTCTCATTTCTATTTGGAAGAAATAATCGCTGACGTAGGTAAAACGTAGAAAATTCGTAGTAACTAAGTTAAAAATAATTTAAAGGATTTTAATGAGACTAGACGAATAATTAATTAGAGTTACTAGCTCTAATTAATTAATCGTCTATCCTATCATGGAACTGATGGAACCACTTAAATAAGCATAAAATTTTATTCTTGTGATCGAACTCTAAAAATAAAGTTATACTTATTGAAGTTGATAAAAAAATATCAGATCGATGACGAGCTTAGTTTTCTTGGAAAACATTTAAAATAGTCCTAAATGGCAAAACCTTTAAGTTAGGCACCTGGTCTATTCTCAGAACATTATGATTTTACTCAAAAAAGAGCAACGGTGAGAGGAAAAGATGTCCTTTGTCTCATGGCTTATGATGACAACCAACATGGGCTACTAAACTACAACATTGAGGAGCCACCAACCTATTACCCTGGACTATGTATTTCATCAAATGCCGCGGTTCCCACCGGTGGACGGTCTCTTTTATCGTCACAGTCGTTCTCCAGAGGCCAACAAGCAGTTTACCGTTTCCATTGTATAGATAATCACCAAGAATCCCACATGTGAACATGTTATTTAAAATCGTCTCCATATTGATGATCCTGAGAAACAGGACAACTGTTCGTTATGTTCGTTCTCATGGCCTAATGAGTGAAAGTCGGGGGTCGTGGGTAATGCGATCAGTGCTTGGAGAAAGGGAAAGCTCATTGTACTTATATTAAGACTTAAGTCCTACATAATGTTAGATAGACAATGCTTTTCTATATAATGGCCTGGTAATTATCGCGACAGCTCATGTACCTAATTAAGTGGTCAGTGGGTCGTCTTAGGGGCGGAGTTAATCTTAACCTTCAGAAGAAGAATGATGATTGGACAGTGTATCATATTTCGTTGATTACACATATAGAAAAAATTAAAACACTACTTAGTACAACTACTGATAGAATAAACAAAAAATACTGCATTACAACTTGAAATGCGGAAATATTCGCGTACAATATGAGGCATTTATCAGATTAACGTATCTTTCCAATAAATACTTTTTAGTTTTTTATGTACTTTATGGCTTAACTATTTTAGATAGAGCCAAGTAAGTCATTAAAAGTGATGTCAGAGACATCAACATTCGATTACTGACATCTATATCAAGTGAAACCAATTTGTCTAGACATCGTGTGTCTATTAGCTAGGACTGATTAAATCGCCTTAATGCATTATCGCCGACCTTGACTTGCTTTAGTAATGGTCGATAAGGAAGGATTACCAAGTTATCTCATACTTGGAATGTGTAAGTTGAAAATTTATGAAATTTTGTTTGTAATTATTTAACAAGAATACAGAGTTCTTAAGTGAAAATTAGGTACTTCAATTAAGACTTACTAAAAGACCTAAAGCAGAGTAAATTTAAAACCAAAGAATAATTTAGAAATAAATTTTATAGGGCTTGGTCCAAAATCCAGATTCTGTATAAAGTTCAAAAAGTATTGCACCACATTTCAGGTATCAAAATCAGATATGAATCACGGAATTGTTAAGAATGTTCCTAATCTTACATCATTGAAACTGAACCACTTAACAATGCAGTGCAAAACGTTCTAATATATTATCACAAAGATGTGATTTCTCGTGTCAATGGTTTGAGTAGTAAAGAATTATACAAATGAAAAAATTTTTTTTCCTTCTCTTAAAACAAATTGGTCAAAAGACCCCGAATCCTTAGTGGATTTTAAGACTTCCACCAAATCAGTATCAGCACAAACAAATTCCAAACAACAAACAAAATAATGGTTAATTACAAACAACTATTGAATGCAGAATGAGTCATTGAATGTTAAAACAATACATCATTATTACATCAGCTGATTTTCTCATAGGTAAAATGTTATTGATGCTAAGACTATTAAACTAACATTTGCTAGGTCCTTGATAAAGATTTTTCTAGAAGGTACTGAGTATTAAATTGTTGATGACTTAATCAGTAACTGAAATAAGCAGGATTTTTATTATGTTTAAATAAACCACTATACCTAACAGAGTTACTCACATGAATTTGTAAACAAACCCATAAATCCAGTATGATTGACCGCTCTATTCAAATACCCATTTGTTATATCAAACTAACAATAGTAATTCACTACACTAATTACACTATTACTAATTTGTTTACATGACTTGATTACTATCCTTGTATATAAACTACTCAAATCTACATCATAAATCTTTAAAAATTCTGTACACTATTAAAAATCTTTAAGTAGTATCCTTTACATATTCAAACTACTTTAGATACATTTTAAGAGGAATAGATTAGCACCTCATGGAAAAAGGCCTCATCATTGGCAAGAGGTGCTCAGGCTTATTGAGATCCATGCTCGTGAGCTCATCACCTCGGCAATAACACTTGTGTTCCATAGTCATCTTGGCAGCTGACACTTGCTAATTTCGGGGTTAAGCTATACAAAGTACAGGAAATAGGAGTCATTAAACTTGTTTCTTATACAGTACTAAAAACTCTTTGGTGTTTGGACTCTTATTCAATACAGTAATAAAACTCTATGGAGTTTGGATGCCATTAAAGTTATAAATATTAATGTTTTTAAATGTAGAAGGACAAAGTTCATTCTGTAATCATTAATGCAAGACTGATATAAGCTAAAGTAAATATTTATTCTGCCTAATCATCATAGTATATCAATTTATAAATATTTATAGTTAAAGATAAATCAATTTAAGTATGTTTTAAAATTTATTGATAAATTTTAATTATGAAAACACATCCAATTTAAATTAATTACTTGTTGGTATTAAACTAGACATGCATTGTTTCAGAGCCAGCATGGATGTTCAGAAGTATTTCACAATATTTATAAGCATATCATCATTTACTACCTATGATGTCATGATGATTATCATGCAGTAAATCAAACAGAAATTATTATACCCAAAACCTGAAGAAGTAAAAGAACAAGAACCAACACTTTGGCGAAATAATCTGTTTACCTATAATAAATAATAACTTTGAACATAATACTTAATGATGGCATTGTATCAAGCAACATGCCAAACCTTTCACCTAGCAAAATCCCCCAAGTTCCACAAAATACTAAGATTTTCCCAAACAAAATATTCTTATTTTAAGTTTGGATAAAACCTCTTTACTTCGTGGAGCAACTCAAAACCGCCTACCTCTCTCCCATATATTTTTTCGCTATATTTCCTTTGATATCGTCCTCAGACTCACAGCGTAGCCTTTTCCTAACATTCCCTCCGTCTTGCATGACCTTCGATTTAAAAGAAATATGAATTCCAACTAAAAACTTTCACATTCAGAATATTCTTGGAAATTAAGGAGGTAAACGTACACTAAACGTTCATAGATTCATAAGTTGACATTACACGTTTGGTTGAGTACCTAACTCACTACCCTGCAAATCTAGATAATTTTATACTTCGTGGCATCATCAGCTTTGTGTAATCGTGTCGTGACCACAAAAAGTATAACCAACGTTTTTTATTTCCAGTCAAATAATTCCATTCTCCAACTAGACAAAAGATTTATAAATTCACTTGTTAGAGCACCTTGATACGTAAAGAGAATAATGACAATGTATAAAGGTTAAACAGGGCTTATAGAATCACATTATAGTTAATAAAAAGAATAATAAAAAGTAACTTACTTGAAATAAAATGTGATGGGAACTGACGAACGAACAACACTCGTCCAGCGCTCGATTGAAAATAAATGACAGCCGGCCGGAAAAGATGGCGACTGCCCGTGCCGGCCGGTTCTTTGTTGCCAGCATTTTTAATATTATGCAATCGATTTCGTGTGCAATGACATCAACATTAATTATCCGACTTTTTGTAAAATATACATAATCATGAATTCTTATTTTATTAATGTAGGAAACGAAAAATAAATTACCCTTATTTGAAGTGAAACCACAAGCGTTTCATAAAATAGTTCTGTTTACTTTGCAGAGATGGCAGTATTCACAAGAACGAAATAAATAATAAAGGTGTACGTCTTTTTGCGTTGGTGTTACAATAATTGCTTAATAATAATATGATAAAATAATGCTTATACTTTACTATCATCATCATCATCATCAGCCGGAAGACGTCCACTGCTGAACAAAGGCCTCCCCCCTAGAACGCCACAATGAACGACAACTCGCCAATTGCATCCACCGGGTGCCCGCCACTTTGACGATATCGTCAGTCCACTTATATAACTTTACTATACCAATACCTAATCACACAAATTATAAAATATTTTTAATTGTCACGACTTCGTCAAGGTCTCTTAGTAACCGGTGGATGCAAGAAGCAAGTTGTCGTACAGGCTACGTGGTCATGTTCAATGGAGTAAGCCGTCTTGCTTTTGTCCATAAGTAGACGTCTTCCAGCTGATGATGAAGATGATGATTATTGCCACAGAGTGCAATTTATTATTGTTAAAGATTGTCATTCCGCATAAGCAGCTTTCAAGTAGGCAGGTATGGCATTACACGTTTTTAGACTAAATTAACTGTAGCTACCTTGGCCGCTGAAAATAGTTTCATAAAGAACTACATTCTTATGATGTCAAATAAGAATTAATGCTACCTATTATTTCGTGGTTAATTTAAGATTCAATTATTTAGAAACTAATTTCATTTAAAATAATATATGTACTACGCTGTTACACTGTTAGAGATAGATGGAGATAGAACATTCTTTTTTTTGTACACCATTTAAATTATGTTAGCTACGTCAATTGGTTTATTTTTGTAGTGATGGATCGAAAAGAACTAGGCAGTATCATGGCAGTATGTACCATCTAGATGCTGCAGAATTACATATCAACTTTCTCCTTAAACCCATTTGCCTATTTTCACGTATTATTTTTACAATGAACTATAGAGTTCTTTGCAGAATAATATGGGGTAGAGTAATAAACCGTTCTGCTCCAAATCAGTTAGCGGTCAAGTGGTCACATTAGGTGCAGATTTATGGCCTCCTCGCAGCGGGGCCCATAATACATGCCATACTATACTTTTCATTTTCTCGCAAGTACAACGGCCTTCGGTCCATAACAGGGATTGCGAACCTTTTATCGCTCTTGAGTGAAATATTTTTAGTGGATATGACGACAGTGAAAAACGTTAGTTATTTTTTATCGTGGTGCATATTCCTTATCTTTACTTTTTGTTTTTGGTTTTAACTGGTCATATATCATTAAGCTCAGTTTTGTGTGTTTTCGTCCTTAACTGCCCAAAAAGTAATTGTTTGTAGCCCAGTTAAGGAATTTTCTACTCGAAGAGATGTTTATTAATTTAGTCGGCAGTTTCGTTATGTCCGTGGACCGTGTCATAGATAAATATAGACATTACTTACTAATATTATTAATATTCTATTTAGCGGACTAAATTAACTCGTTCGTAATATTATTAGAATATCCTTTTTGTAGCGCTCTGAAACTGCAAGTTGTCTATGTATCTGACTACAATATTATTTGACTGAAATGGTTGGATTTGCAAATTTTTGTTTAGTTTTCCATTTAAAAACAAAATTACGAAACGATTTTTTTATCTATTGTACAATCTTGCATCAAAATAAATCCCAACACAACAATGTACGAAGAACTTGCAATCCATATCAAGCCAAGAAACACACATAACATGAACTAATACCAAGCTGAAACTTTCCTTTCCACACATCGACGCGACGACGTCTAGTGTACACAACGTAATATTAAACTCTAACAAAGACAGCAATACGTATTACATAACAATTTCATATCAACGATATTACTCGCTCCAAAACTCTAGAATTTCTACGAGCTATGTCTGAAACAATGGAAGCAACAGCCATAAATACGAACATCCGGAACAAACACACTTGTCACGGTGTGTGAAACAGACTCCCTCCGCGTGCCAAGGAACCCACCTTTACACTATAAATTGTTCAAGCTTATTGCCTTCTGTAATAAGAACTAAGTAACGTGAACATTTTGGCTCAGTATCAAAGAAAAAATGCCAGGAAATCTGGCCATGTTTTTATAAAATTTCGTACACCGAAAAGGGATTGTGATAACGGTACGCTGAAGCTGAATAACGAATGCCTCTGCCTTTGAAAATTTAATCACCTGTCGATGGAATTGAAAGAGAATGAGTCGATAACGAGATGGATAGGTGCAGCTTTTAATCTCCTTCGCACGGAATTATGACTTGATCGATACGGCTTTAGCAAATAAAACTACACCTTTTTAAGTTTGTTTAAAATTGCAACCATGATGTTTTGCAGAACAGAATGGCGAACGATGACGTCATCACGTTATATTTCACTTCATCATACACGGTTGCGCTGGTCCTCCGAGACGCGCTCAATCTTGTTAACAGCGACACGCAATTACGTTCAATCTAACAGTCTTGTTCACCTGCACTCGCACTTAGCGCCTGATGGATGTCTATATGTGGAAGCTAGCTTAATTCACCATTGCAACAATAATCTGACCGGTTATAACTTTAATGTCAATGTTTCACTACCTGCGGATCTGTAACCTTTGTTGTCGGCAGTGGCTGGTATTCGAAGACGATCCTCATTACACAAATTTTATGAGAGAGTTAATGGAATAATCAAAAATAACTATAACATGTAATTACAGTTTTAGCTATGAAGAACCGTCTAATGATCAGCTGAAAAGGATAAAAATAATATGAAAGGGTTAGTAGTTAGTAGTGCTTTACAACTTCAATTGAGCCCTCAAATTTTCGACCTAACCTCGATTAAGAATAAAGCTGAGACCTAATGAATGTTGCAATAAAAACCGTCCCGCGTCGCCACTCGCCCGCTAACAAACATTTCAAACAATAAAGCACAGAATGAACGCGCTACTTCCGCTGTGGGGCGTGCGATTACTCTGTTTCCGCTCTACAGGCACAATGGCCCGTGGTGGCTTCTACCACGGTAACTAGAATAGTTCGGAACTCGAAATGTTAGCACTTGAAACATATCTGTGTAACTTTATCAAACAATGTCAAACAATCTGGTGAGCTGTGGATGTTATAAAACCTGCCTGTATTTACGGCATACTAATATCACCAGACTGTTTCTGCCACTTTCAAAAAGACCAGTCCAGTACCCGTTTAGAATACAGTTTGAGTTTGAAAACAAAGAACATTGTTTGACTCCAATGTTGAAGTCAAATATTTTACGAAAAGTGTTTGTGCACCGCACATGTTAATAAAACTATCAGTGACCAGCTCAGTCGACTTGCATTACTGATGATAGTAGGAGTCAGCCGCTAGTGGCAAGCTTCGATTCTTTTTTCACTTATTTCTCCGTTTAAGTCACACCTATTAAATTTCATTCATGGAAGTGCTGCAGTGATCCATGGGTCGGAATCATATGCACACAGTTACGGGGCAAGAGACTGGCTGGATTGTTTTGAAATTCTCACTTCATATGAAGAGGTCGCTTTTAGCTGAGAAAAGGGTCTGTACAGCAACAATGAATGGTTATAGAGATGGTATTGTCAAATCGAAGAGACTTGTGATAGTGGTAGTTGCTAAGGTTTGTTAGTGTTACCGGATTTGAGTCGCGCTTCACAGGATGCGCTGGCATGTCGGCTATGATCGCACAACTCACATCTGACACAATACTAGTTATTACTAGTATTGTATCGAGATTGGCACAATTTCTTGCTATTTTTTTTAAGAGAAATTCTCCAAAATTTGAAAAATGATGATGAAAATAAATTTAAAGTATCCTGCATGTTTCGTCCTATCTTTTCGAAGTCGAGTGCTAAATTATTTCGAAAAACTTGCCACTGTATCACCTACGTACTACGTAATATGGAGCGAACTTATTGCAATTTATCGGGCCCTGATTAATAAACAAGCTTAGGTGGGACTACCGTAATCCATGCATAGTGAATTTCCTACAGTTTCATCGCTAACGATATAATCTATACTTATTAAACTAAAATTTTATGCAGATGGTCAGTTGAGTCAATACCTAAGCCACCAGCCGTACTTAACGGTTCACGAACATTCGGACAAACCTGTCAATGGACTTCAAATATAGTTCCGTGGCTGTAACAGGTGGCATTAAAATAGATCCATATCATATATAAAATCCAGACACCCAGCAGAAAGGACGCATGAAGATGCAGCAACACATCGATGCTTCTCTGATCTTCTCTGAAAATCTGATACTCGTTTGTACTTAAGATTTATGTGGAAACTCATTGGCCAGAGTTTATTCCCGTTATACAGGTTTGCTTCAATCTTAAATTCCAATACAATGTACCAAGACTTTCCAATCCCGTTTGCAACGAGAACAAGGCACGATAGCAAACCAAAACACAGACCAGGTACAATCAATGTACCACATATTCCCTTCCCTATAAATCTTTTAAGAGCTCGCGTCTTATCAATAAAACATGTTTGTATCGCTCTCTGAATTTATCCAATCTATCGCTTATTCGCTTCATCCGGCCAATGTTGATAGATAACTGGTGTAATGTATTATTTATTGTTGTATTCATTTGTAAGAGGGAGCATTGGGGGATATTCATCAAGTATTTTTGATAGAACTGGGAATAAACTGCGTTGCACCGTTGTGGAGTAAAAAATGAAAACTTCATTTGGGAAGTCGATAAATGAGTGCTAACTTAACTTTACTTTCTAAGAATTTATTACGAAATAAATCTAGCTTATTCAGATAACTTTCACTAAATCGAAAGTTTGACAAGGAGCTTTGAGTACCTACCTCCTTCAAATAATCCTCTTCATTTCCTAATTTTAACACAGTCAAAGGCAGTTGCTCTACCATTACATGGATGATTTAATAATACAATGTATGAGTGGTTCAGTAAAACGGAAATCATTCAGAATGAACTAGATACTGTGAGGTCGGTACACACGGCATGACAAATTAACCGGTGGGCGGTTGTGCAACGTTTGATTGCCTCGAATAATGGATAGTCGTTCCAATTTGTATTGTACCTGTACATGTGACTGATGATTCTTGGATATTGATATCAGTTTAATTTTGTTATAAAATAAATTTATATGGAAAAAAGTTATAAAAATAATCGATTTTCTTTTTACTAACATAAAAACAATTAAGTACTTACTTAGATCCTTTCGATTACTGTCGGGTTACGCGGGATATATCAATGTAAGTTTGGCTACTAGCGGCAGTAAACTCAAGTATTACCGATTACAGCAATTAAAAAACTTTCTTGTGACATACCGCTGCCTAATTCTTAGTGAACGCCTAGCGTATAACGACTAGCAATGTCGTGCGTACACCACACATAGACACATTGTTTAAACTTCCAGGCGTTATTAACGCTCCGCTCTATACATCAACAGCCAAGTCGGGTCAAATAACTCAACGCACCCACAAAGCCAGTCAAATACCTATAAATTCGCACTCTTAGCTACATAAACGACTGGGCTAGCCTACAGTGAGCTCAGAGGCACCCATAATTTGCAGGCATTAGTCAGGGTTGACAAATTCAGTGGCGCAATATAACGCGTGTTGCAAACGGTACGTGCACCAACATAAATTTGTTTCGATGACACGGTCGGAGATCTGGCTGTTGGAGCTGCAAAGGGCTCTGTTATAGATACCTACTTGGTTTAGTTAGTGTTATCTCTACCATACAGGTGTTCCGATATCGTTGTATGTACCTATGGCATGCATTCAACGCATAAGAAGTCTGCTATCCATTCGCACTCGAGTGCCTTTAATATTCGACATTCCTTGTATGACCTTCTTCAAACAGCAGTGGTCAAGATTACAAATAACTAATAGAAAATAAAAGTGTGGACCAAAATGAGATAATTTAATATTAAAATTTAAGCACTCAGCTAAAGTAAACAGTAATAAAACTCTTAGCTTTAGATACTTGTCTGTACTCTAAAATGTTTTACGGGCCGGATCAGAACCGCGGTGGGCCGCATCCGGCTTCGGGTCGGGGCTGCTCCTGTATGCTGCGGGGAGAATGAAGGCAGGAATATATATGTACTTAGTAGACATATACATGGAAACTTACCCGATTGTACCTATATAATGCTATTAAAAAATATTTTGCTGATCATTTCAGTCGGTTTTTACACTACGGGAAGAATATAACTACAAAATTCTGCAGTTTTCAATTAAATTAGTATGTTGTTTGTAAATGTCAAAATGTAACAGTGTTAAAACATCTACCTGGGTTCAGCAATGATTATGTACGAAATATAATCTGTATCAGTGTGTTTGTAAAGTGTAGTCGCGCAACTTTATAAATTATGTGTGTGAAACGATCAAACTCTGTCAACACACTCTGTGACCAGAGGCCAGTTGGTAAACTGCTTAATACATATTTAAGTTGCGGTGGACCTGCAAGCGCTGAACAGAACATACATTATGTCTTTTCATTATGAAATTTTAAATCGTCAGCGCCAAGATAGAATAGTGATTAAGGCAAGCTATTTGCCTCACAGAGAGAGGGACAAGAGGGCTGGTGTTAAATTAATGTTTGAAAATAAACGCACTTCAAAGATTTTAATCTAAAATGAAATAAGTTTCGAAGCCGTAACCTTACACAGGTCAAACACCCGAATGCTTTGATAAAGTACAGCTAAACCACGACATCGCGTTACTGCACCGCATTTGATCCTATCACCACTCATAAATTAAATTGAAATTAAACATTCATCTGAAAACCTTTGTAACTCATTAAAATAATGTAAAATTACTTTTACTTAAAATAACTTGTGGATGTTTAACCCGGCGGTACCCGCTAGGTACTTCCGAACACGATTACTCGCTACCGGGTTATAAATACCACAGACTTTGAATAGCGATATTTTCGAAAATAAGTTTGAAATTCCATGTTTGACAGTGTATATGTATTATTGGTACTATTATCTGTTAATAAAAGTATAGAAGCAAGTTTAAATGTTTATTTATTTTTATTGAGAGTGTATCCTAAAATATTAACAAAAAAGACATATTTTTCTTAGTAATCTTACAAAAATAAAAAAATGAACTTTTTTCTTACAAAATTGCCAAAATTGAGATGAATATTAAAAATAAACTAGATACACACGTAAATTACTGAAAAATAATGATCTGGGGGCACGGCAGTGCCCCTGCCAAGTCTCGAGCAAAAAAAAAAAAACGGGCATAGCCGTACCATACTTTTCTCGAAGCGTTTCGCGGCTATTTCACCCCCCCTGTGTCATCGATACGGACAAAGCTAGGGGCTTAGGTTTTCGATGACCTAGAGAAAGCATTAAAACAAGCTTAGCCTCAAAATTACATGACATTTGAACCAATAGTTTTAGAGTTATGAGCGATCAAAGTTACACCATTTTGTCACTCACTGACTGACCGATCATCAAAAGTCTAAGGTACTTCTAGCAAACTTAGAACCTTCAAATTTGGCACCAAGATAGGTTTTTAGCTACAAGTAAAGGGAAAATTATAAAAACGGTAAGAAATTATATACCTTAGGAAATATTAGGAAACAAACTTACATTTGCGGTTTTGCAAGAACATGGTGTATGAATTTTGACTGCATTGTTAACTTTGTTCTTCGTTTATGTACAAAAAGTAAAACAAATCGATTTATATTATTAAAAAAACTTGAGAGGTGTCAAGGGACACCCGGATGGAAAGAAATTACTTTAATTTAATTGAGTTAATTATTAAATAAAAAAATACTAAACAATTTATTAAATTAAATATATTATGATAAGTTGGAAACGCAAAAAGACAACTGTTTATCGTTAGGATTTGACCGCAAGACCCGCCCCTTGGCAAACTCGTCATGTGTCAACACCGCCATCTGAGAAGTTAAGACATTTATCGAAAGTCTTAATCATAAGACTGTTGACTAATGACGTCATTAAAAAGTGTTGTTATTACTTTTCGTAAGAATTTCTTCCGCCTAGCCCCCTTTCTCAACGCGCGATGAGGAACTTCATTCCAATGAATTGTAATAATTTATCTAGGGGCACAACAGTGCCGTCTCGAGCAAAACGGACACGGCCGTACCATACTTTTCTCGAAGCGTTTGGCGGCTATTTCACCCCCCCTGTATCATCGATACGGACAAAGCTAGGGGTTTAGATGACCTAGAGTAAGTATTAAAGTAAGCTTAGCCTCAAAATTACACGAGATTTGAATCAATAGTTCCAGAGTTACGAGAGATCAAAGTTACACCATTAAATTTTTTAGCTACAAATAAAGGGAAAATTATAAAAACGGTAAGAAATTATACACCTAAGTAAATATTAGGAAACAAATTTACATTTGCGGTTTTACAGGAACATGGTGTATGAATTTTGATTGCATTGTTAACTTTGTTCTTCGCTTATGTACAAAAAGTAAAACAAATCGATTAATATTATTAAAAAAAACTAAAGAGATGTTAAGAGACACTCGGATGGAACGAAGTTCCTTTTAATTTAAAAAATAATTTGAATGTATGTAATTACCATAATTTAATTTAATGAATTTGATTTAATTAAGATCATTTAATTTAATGAATTTGATTTAATTAAGATAATTTAATTTATTATTAAATAAAAAAATAAATATGATTAGTTGTAAACGCAAAAAAAACATAGAATTAGGATTCGAACGCAAGACACGCGGCTTATCAAACTCGTCGTGTGTCAACACCGCCATCTGAGAAATTAAGATATCTATCAAAAATCTTAATCATAAGACTGTTCACTAACGACGTCATTAAAAAGTTTCGTTACAACTTTTCGTAATAAGATTTTTTTTCATAAGAACTTCGTTCCAATACATTGTAATAATGTATTGAACTTACATATTAATAAACAAAGCTAAGTTAAAATGAAATGAATAAAGCTACAATCTTTCATCCACATAATGCAATGCTATAAATATTCTATGCTCACTCGAAAGATGGCTGTGTACCTGGTCTAAATCGCGCTATGGTTTCTATCTCTTAAAGCTACCGCCGGTACGAAAAAAAAAACCTTTTAAAAAACTTTCATCTACTGAAACTAATAGGTTGTTAGGTTCCCTCATTGTGCCGAACCTGTGGAATGAACTATCTAAATACGATGAACTTACAATTAATTTGCGACAGCTCAATGATTTTGACTTCGTTGCCATGCTCAATAGAATATGTGTTATGCAAACGATATCCATTTGTTCACCATGGTTCAAGAGAAATCTTTATTTTAGGTTGCTGAATTTGAGGTTACAAAAGTTAAATTCTTCAAGGTTTATCAACTTCTAAATAGATATTCGTTTACTATTTGAATTAATATTGTGGTAAATGCTAATGGCTCCCACCTTTTACAGACACTTTCATGTTAGTAAAAATCTCATCTTGGTGGCCCAAGTGAATGGGGTTGTCGAATCAAAGTGCCATCCCATTGTGGTGGTTATGCTAAAATCACAATGTATTTTAACTAATCCTAATACACAGGATTATTAAAACAACAATTTACGCACCGGCGAGACAGTGGTCGGTTTGTCCGATATCCACCCGGTGTAGACATTTCTCGTTAAAACTAGAGTAAATTCTCTCACTTAACTACAAAACAAAAGTCCGATATCACACAACAAAACCACTTGAGGAATGTAAATGCTCAACTCGATACAAATAACACGTAATGTAACAAAAGTAAATACGGAGGTCTATTATACAATGTTGACGAATAACCGGCTAATTATTTGACGGATAAATCTACCCTACTTATTATTTTTCTGTTTGTAAAAGTACAAATATGCAGATGTAAGTACTGAGGTTTAAATTACTAAACATTTATTACGTTTTCCAATGCTAGCGTAAAATAAATGCTACTAAACAACGCATATAAAAAAAGATATGAACTTTGTATAGTATTAAGATGAAGCACGGCGCCGCATAGTCAACAATTTCCTAAAGCTCGACCACCCGGAGCTATCAACTACAACTTTGTGGCTGGTACTTTGACATGTCCGCAGTGTGCGCGGACTTTTACGCACAAAATTGGGTACTCCAGCCACATGAGAGCACACGCGCGCCAATAGAGTCGAAGTGGTCGCCGTTACCGAAATCGGTGTGGAAGATTATTATTATAATTTCCTATATGCATCGCTTATGCTGTAACCACCCATAAAAGCCAGGGGCTAAGTCTAAACCACGCGATGAACGACATAGGTTCCTCCGTTTTCACCTATAGTCAAGTATACGTGGCTCTTTCAAGAGAGACAAGTCTGGGTGGATTATATTTGGTAAATATCGATTTTAAAAGCATCAAAGTTCAGGAGACAGCAACAGTTGAATATAATCGACTCAGAAATATTTACCACCCAGACTTGTGTGCCTTAGAAATTACGAAACATCACAATACAGGCAACAGAGTAAGAGACAGGGAATGGGCTCTAAGCAAAGCAGCAGCTGAAGCACAAGTAATAATTAAAACACCTAAAAATAAAAGAAAGAGACCTACCAAAAATTAATGAGATCCCACCAAAAACATTCAATGTAAAAAAAGCCAAGTCTCTCTATGCAATTCTTCCATCGTAAAAAGTATTGAGATAGCATAGGAGCCAAGCCCTGTTTAATTTTATTTGTAATAATAATAAATATTTTGTGACTCTATCAATAGTTTTGTTTGCATTGCAATAATAGTGACTTGGCCATGAGCACAATAAGGTAAAAATATAAAATGGCATATTTGGAGCAGTTGAAAGTAAATAATAAATAATATCAGGACACCTTAACCGACAGTCTGTATCATCCAAGATCAGTGAACTGCACATGTACTATGACGCATGTTAAGTGCATAGTGATCTCAAATTCCAATTAGTTACAAAATCATTTTAACGATATTTGTACGTAATAACAAAGAGCAAACGATATTTAACTTGTGCTCATGGCCAAGTTGCTATTATTGTAATGCAAACAAAACTATTGATAGAGTCACAAAATATTTATTATTATTACAAATAAAATTAAACAGGGCTTGGCTCCTATGCTATCTCAATACTTTTTACGATGGAAGAATTGCATAGAGAGACTTGGCTTTTTTTACATTGAATGTTTTTGGTGGGATATATTTATGTCGAGCGAACATTGAGAAAATCAACACTACAAGGTACTACCGGGTATTTTTTACCCATACTCACTTTACACGTCCGTCACTAACAATCGCCGCGCGCGAACTTGCTGCCCTGCTGGGTGTGGGCCTATCAACTATCGGCTCGAAGCTACTGAGAATCTTTTATTGTTTGAATGCGTAGAAAAAAATATATAACAAATTTTTTGTACTCTGTGGTATTTTTAACCCATTAGCGAGTACCGCCGGGTTAAGTATATGGGGTCATTTCATAAATTTATGTTAAGTCGTAAATTATAAATTATTATTACTAGCAGTGCCCTGTTGTTTCAGTCGTATTTTTGCTACCCGCAGGATTGAGAGTGCGATTTTGAATTTATAAATACGAATGTTTAGCCGACCCCAACATAGTTGGCAAAAGGCGCGGGTGATAATGATAAATACGAATGTTTGAATAGATGTTTGTTACCCCATGACGTCAGACCGCTAAACGAATATGGATAAAATTTAGCACATATTATTATAGTTAGGTATATACTTTTCTACCTAAAATACGGCATAGACTACCTGTCTATGTTTTCAATACAAAACAGTATAAATAAAAATCATTTTTCAAAGCATGTTGTTTGGGAAGCCCTAGCTACTCAAAGTTTATACCCTAGAACGAGAGTCGTTTATTATTATTTTACAGCTAATAAACGAAGGTTATTTTATAAAATTTAACTAACCCTGTATAAACACGGTAAGGTAAGCATGAGAGCTGGCGCAAATTGCACGAATAATTATGGGTAAAGCTTATTATGTTAAGCTAATTATCTTATTAGTGACCCGACTCATTTATGAAACCGTAATATGCAAGCAAACGCGAACGAGTAAAAACCTTCGTAAATAATAAATTACGTTTGTGACTCACATGTTTAAGTAGGATGGCGTTTTTATTTCTTAAATACGTTTAGGGTAAAATTAAACTACTTCAAAATGTTTAATATTGTTTAAATTGCTGCTTATATTATATTTGGCGGAGCATTCTAACACTATCAATTTATTTGCTTATAATGATTCTCCTCATTGTAACTAGAATAAGTTATTTAAGTTGAAGCAATAAACTTTTTTATATTTTTATTATTTTTATAATATAATTGGAGTAATTCATTATTTCGCTGTTCAAATTTATCTTTTATTCAAGTGGTATACTTAATAATAGGCTTCTTAAGCTTATTAGCTTATAAATTGAATAAAAGGTGCTTTTCGACAAAGTATTTACGCAACCATGAAACTAGCTTAATAGTATAACAATTCAAATAGGATGGCGGTTGATTCTGTAATAAATTTTGATTTAAACTCATTAATTTGATAAATTTAATGTTCCGTGTTGTTCACTTGTCTATATAGATCTTTAAGTTTCTAATTTGTAGATTGTCGCAGTCTTCCTATCGTAAGTAGCGGCACAACTTTGCTAATAGTTAAATGTAGTTACGACTAAATTGATTTGCTTCACATTTGATTAGTTTACAACATTTACCTATTAACTGAAAGGTTTGTTACACATAATATAATCTAATATATGTTAGTGCACCATCTCATCCGGTAATTAGGTTACAATTATGAGAGTTATTATGATTAGGTAGGTATGTAAGTGAAAATTGATAACATTTTTGACGACATGTCAATAGTATAATTTAATTGCAAAAATACAACTTTCTGCTTTTAAATAGAGATGCTGTCAATGTCAAAATCTTACCACCGATGTGAACTCAAATTACAAATAACTTCAACCTATGAATGTGTGTAGAGTATGATATATGTGTATATGTGTATGTGTGGTATTAGTATGCACTGCATAGTAATACTACACACACAATTCACTCATATCGATACGATTTCAATCATTTATTGCAACGCGAAGCATTTGCGCGTGCCTTCAGAACGCATCTTATTAGATATCTAGAACCGTCTGTACCTTATATATTTCACCTATCAATAACTATTTATGATCGACAATTACTTTACTATACAAATTTGATACGACAGAGGAGCTTTTCTTTAAACTGCCTATACTACATACAAGTTTCGAGCTCTGGACCAAAAATCAATTAAATAGGAGCGGTAGTTTAGTCGCAAATGATTTTTCAAGATTTTGCACCTTTTCAACATGATTTATGTTATATGGATGTATTTCCTAACAGCTGATTATGTCTAAGCATTGACGCAAGTTACAAGTATGTAAGTCAGTCAAATTTATTTACAGAGGCTTGCGTTTTATTCTAATTTGTAAGCTATTTAGTTCGTGTGAAAAAGATATTATTTTATTTTTATACCGTATCGAATTATTACTGAACACGTGTAGTATACGTAGTGTAATTTAATGCCCCTCTGTGATATCAACTCTGTATAAAACAGTGTCAAAAAAAATCAACAATAGTAGCTTCAACATTATCTAGACTAGCCTTTAGTACTACATCATCTTCGCCACGTCCTTATCTCGACTGGACAACTTCGGATGGCCGTAATTTGCATTCACTGTATTGTCACCAATTTGTGTCGCTCCGATTCTCAGCGCTACTTGCACAGCATTCGGATTTGGTTCCAATTTATTGTTTTGATTCCAGATTAATATTTAGTTACTAGAATTTGAATCTATATTTCGAGAACTAGTATAACTCCAACTGAAAATTGACAATAGGATCCGGATCCGGATAGAATCCGTGTTCGTAACCTCTATAAAAGATAATACTTGTCTTACTGAAGACAAGATCACAAGACATATCGAACGTCATCAGTAATTCAATATGGAAGCTAGAATGTAAAAGTCTAGCATTTCTATCTCGTATAACTTTTTTAATACTTGTCTAGATGCTCGCAAATGAAGTGTCGCGCGGGATCCGACCGCGATAAGTCCAATTTAGCGACGTCACGTACGCCTTCCCGCCATGCGTACTCAAACAACATGGAGCAGTAAACACGTGGAAGGAAAAAAATATGGAAAATAATCTTATTAATTAAAGGATGCATAATATTAAAGTAATTTCAGAAATTTCGAATCTTACAAAAAGTATTGGCCATGTGGCAAACATTGATCCGCTATGGTTTCTTTTTTTATTTACACAGATTTCAAGTACCAAATATAATTCAGTGGAAAAGTTAGTTTTATTGATAGTTAATTTGATATATATTATGTTTTGACAGAATTAAGTGTAAAATTGTTATAAGTGTTAACAAGATATTTTCTCTGATCTCGAAAGAAGTAAAAAAGACTGTTAGTTGCACTCCATTTGTTATCTATTCCGAGCAAAATACTGATGTCGCTTTACACCGACTGCTTTTTATGTGTTCTTGTCGCGTGAAATTCTGTGAAGTTTAAGATTTAGAAGTAATGAAGAAGGTACAAGAGTTAAGACATTGCAGCTGCTTGTTTTTATTAAAAAGCTTAAAATGTCCAAATAGTATTCCCAAAATACTTATTACAGTTAAAACAAATGACAACTAATATCTCCATTGTCATAAGACTAGCCCGAGTGAAAACAATTACACGTTTTGTGCACTAAGCCAAACCTATTTATAACGTGTCAAAACTTTAGTACTTGAAATAACAATACAGTAATAGTGAAGGACTTTAACCAATACAAGCGAGTTGAACCAAGAGGCTATCAACTACGGCTAGCACCTAAAACAATTTCTCAAAGAATTCCAGTTGAGATCCATCCTCGGCTAAGTTTGGAATTTGGCAAACTTTCTTCATATGCCTTTCACAGCCGCTTCGCTGTTTGTGGCTGATTAAGTTATGGGAGGTAGCGGAGTTTCAACTTGCTGTTATATACATGTTACAGGTTATGTAAATGGTAACATTACAGCATATTCACAAGTAATATATTTTGAAAATAGGGCCCCAAGCATCTATGCGACCAAATTGGTAAAACAAGCCACAGCAAGTACCTAGGAATTCACTAAAACGAAGAAGGTGTCATTAAAAGCCTGATTTGTTTAGAGACTGCATAGTTCTAAGTTTCACTCTTTTCCCAAAATAATTTGAAGTGAAGTTTTGTAATCGCTAGATCCTATAACTTGCACCACACTCATCTTATATTGTACTTTTGTGCACAATACTCTAGTACTGTAATAATTTGCGCTTACTTAGATCTCGCCGACATTCTGTCACAATGACGATCGGCCACAAAGAGGTGAGTACTTTACAAAGTCTGCGACAGACCTCAATACAGTGACAGCTCTTAGAATTGGATTTTATTGATAACTCGATTTGGGGATTCTTTACTGAATTTATTTTTGTTACAGATATAGAAAAGGTGCGGCAGCAAATCAATATGTTAAGGTTATTTTTAAAAATAATGGTAGGTTAATGTTTTCTAAGTCTCTTTATAAATAAACTTATAAACCTGATTTTTATTTTATTTATTTCTTCTCATATTAAATTTCCTCGCGATATCACCCTCTCAAAGAGATGTTCATGACATAATTAAATTCTTTCTATTCTTACAACATAATATACACCACGTATACATAAAAGGTAATATCGTAAAAAACAAAGTAACGTTAGTAGACGTAGTATTAAAAGAAATTGCTGCAAAAAATAAAGTGATTTGGGATGAAAAGAGTCTGGTATTGTCTCGAACAGTCACAAGTACTGAGAGTCATATTACTGACCTAAGTGCCGACGCAGCTGACTTTCTAAGGCTGCTTATGAAAATAGTTCTCAACTACTTACGAGAATCGTAACGAACACAGTAATTTGGTGTTATTGAGAACAAAATGCCGACTCGACTGGTCAGCTATAGAAAGGACAAAGTTAAAATCTTTTCGGTGACGCTTTCAATTGTTTTGAGTTGGTGAAAGCAGTTGTTACACTCTAGGTTTTTAGTCTGGAAAATATCTAAGGATCTTTTGACCTGAAATCGTCTGATATATTTTTTACCATTTTTTCAACATTTTATAATAGAATTGTAGAATCTGAAAATAATACAAGTATATATGTGTATAGATTAGTGTCTAAAAGTATATAAATGAAAGTTTGGTAAAAGGTGAACGATTCATTATCGTTCGTACCAAACTTTCCCATTTACAACAATATAGCAAGAAAAAAATTACATAAATCGGTACGAAAATAATAACCAAGCGAACCATACTTTGATTCTGCCCTAAACCTACCGCTGAAATTGGATCTGGAGAAAAATATATTCAAGTACAATCCGTAATCAGTGAAGCAGGTCAAGTCGCACGGTTAACTGGAGAATATCTAAAGCCAAGTATTAAACAGGACTTGTGAAGCAGTCTGAAAGCCAGCCCGAACGTGTTTTGCGATACCTGTTGAGTGGCCTGGGAATATTTACTGTCTTTGACCGTTGGGCCAATTAAATGATCCGAGCCAGTGGTTTTGTTTTGGTCAAGTGGAAATGGTATTGGGTAAAGGAAAGGGGCCAAAGGTCTATGTGTTCGGTAGCAAATAGTTTTGGATTGGCTGAGCTGCTGTGTCGAATTATTTTGATAAATGGCTTTATGCTCGGTTTTAATTATCCAAGCGTAAAAATCAAATATGTCCGAAAGTCGGTTTAAAATAAAGTAGATAAATCGAAATCAGCGACTCTACAAATAAATATTTGGCGCAAACAAATTTCACACCTCACTTTTTCATATATGTTTTTCATCACCAAACCAATTTAAAAAAGCCATCCTCTATTTGATTGCTTCCAGAAGACTGAAAGGGGACCAACAAAAATGTTACTTTCAAACAAACAGCCTCTCTCAGTCAACGCAGTAACAACAAATTGCGAATAACGAACACACCTCTAGCTGTCAAAGTCGCCATCCATCATGGCCGTTCCCGCCAAAACGTAACTCGCTTTGTCGCAAAATGGCGGCGTGTATTTTTTAATAAATGCGTGTCAGCGAGGCTATGAATGTATTTGATTTTCATTTTTGAACGTCCATCAATAATGTTTTATGTTATAAGGTTACGCAATTGTGTTTTATGTTGTAACGATTTATTGATACGTTTAAAGACTTATTAGGAAAATCGAACATTTCACATACCAAAACTGGTTGACTGACTTTCTAAGTTTAAACCTCAAACTCTTGTAGCTATCTCCTCGTGTTTTGAGCAGCAATTAATTAGTGTTATGACCGTACGGGCTGCATTATGTAACTGTCACTGTGGACATCTCAGCCACGTTAATAAACGACATGGTTCTGAAGACGCTGCCTACAAAGGCTGTGTGTGACGGACGCTTACGGTAGATTGCGTCACAGACGACTGCCAAACCCTGTCACCACAATGTTCTACTCGGGTTGATTGATTCGTATTACATATCATTTAGTTCACCATATGTTACGTCATTACACTGGAAACAAAACTCAAAATTTAAGAAAATATATTGATCAGAAAATTTTATTTTGGTGTTTACCGTTGACATTATGCATAACCCTTTTCTGCTGAACAACATAAAGGTACAATATACCCAATTAATCGTTCAGGTGCGTAACCAACTATTCAGCTATGTAAATAAATTGAATTAATCACACTGCCGTGTTAGGGTTCATTAATTTTGTGCTCGTGTTTTACGTGTGTCGTAATGTAATAAACACAGAAAATTCGGTTTTAACAACAATTCAAGGGACAATGCAAAAATTAATAAAAAAAGAAAAAAAAAAACGAACGAAAGATGAAAATGATCTTTATAGTTTTATAGTGGCGTAAAATTGACTAATACCATCCATACTTTTATTACATCGTATCCTGAAGTCATAGTTACGAATCACTAAGGTCGGCCACAGTTATATTCGCTGTATAACTAGCATAATCTCATTAAGATATACAAAAAACAATTACAGAGAAGCAGTAGTACTTCTGCGAACACAACGTATAGGTGTAAGTAATCCGAATTACCGTCGCCGTTGTTACAAGTTCTATTAAATTCTAGAATTATTAAGGTAAGTATGTGAGGCGTTATAATTCTAACCGAGTTCCATTTGATGCCCGAATAAATTAAATTATGAATGATTTGTTGTCTCGCTTCCTGTTCTTCAGATTAATGCCGTTTCGAGGAACTGTGGGTATATAAATATTGAATTAGCGTTACACGTGTGTTTCGGGTTTATTTTTAAATGATATGAAAATATAGAAGCAGTTTTTGGAAAACTATAGATGAAGAGCTAATCTGAAGCCATCGTTAAGATGAAAAATGTGGTGAAGTTAAATAAAGTAAAAGACATAAGAAAGGCGTATTCTAGGTATGACACAAAAGCCTCCTCATCAGTATTGCCAAACCGACGTAAACGAGGACATATTAATATAAATATTGTACCTCATTTACATTTTTATCGAACATTACCTTTGATATGTGACAAAAGACATCTATTTCTAACAATACTCATTTTCTTCCCGTGACTTACACGTATTTGTTTTTACTCTCTAACATCAACACCGACGTCTAATGTATTTTTCTTTACACGTCAGCGAATAAAAAACGTGTCAAGACCGAGTCGGTTATAAAACGGAGATTCCTAATAAATTCTGAAGAAAGAGTTTCATCGTAAAGAATCCATTATCTGTTATTATATTATAGCGTAAAAGCCATCACAGATTCCTTGTGGGAAATACCAAGATATATTGCTAGATAAGACTATAAATATCAAATAATCCATTCCGTGTGGGGATTTCGTTAATGATGTAAAATGGTCTCAAAGCAATAAATCTGTAAATCTCTTTCCTTCATAATTTAATAATCAATCAAACGGATAACATTTTCATAGCCTTAAAAAGTGTCAGTTCTAAATCCCGTATCAAAGTAATACAGATACTGTCTAACAAAACGTACAAAGAACCCTAAAGACACAACATTATAGGCAACAAACAAAGAAATACAAAAAAACAGTCGTTTCCTTACAAAATCATTTTAAGTCCTGATGTCGCGACGTTTCACAGTAAATGGACTTTCCTTGTATCCAGCCAATAACGTGTGCGTACAGTTACGGCTGGTTCTACATCGGCAATTTGCTTTATACCTGTACTAATGTAAGGGATATTGTGTGCACTGGCTTAAATATCAACAGTAAGCCTTTATGAAATAACTTGCGTACAATTCGCCTTAACATTTATTTTATGTTTGCCTTTTACCATCCAATGAGTTGTATCCTCAATAGCTCATAATATGGTAATGCTGTATATTTTCTACTTGCACAATTATTCTTGGCGCAGAAAACTCGTGATATTACATGAAATAACCAAGTTATGTGTGCTGTAGTTGGAAATAAAATACTAAGTAAGACAAAATACAGAAAATTATTCAACTATAGTGATGGAAGATTTTGGAATAGAATTTATAGAAATAGCACATCCGAAGGTGAAGGAAATGGCTCAAAAGGATAAACACCTTATTCAAAGAGGCAGGTGCTTAGGACACCGCCCTTTTCTATTCACGAACATAAATGATAAAAGGAGTCACGAATGTATCTATCTATTAAGAAAACTGGACATATTTCTTTATTTATTTTTTGATAATTTTGTTGGCCGTCGTATATGATAACGTCAGATTTATTGTCATTCAAGAGTTTGTACCAGACTATAATGTAGGTCATCTCTTTTTAAATATTACATTTAATGTTACGTTTAACTTCCATTAAAATGTAAATGGAATGCCGTAAATGATAGATAGTTTGACGGCATATTTTATTGAAGAAGGAAATACGGTCAGAGGTCGAGGTTTACTCAATATTTATGTGTGACCCATGTAGGAGAAAACATAAATACATTATCTAGTCCAACAAAGTCTAGTATTGGATAAGCTTTTTGTGCTAACATTCAAAGCGGTGACCGTCGCGAGTCGAGCGCTATTGTTGCCTGTTCAATATGTTTATCTTCAATAATGTGTTTATTTCATTCTGTTGTAGAAATAAGATTGCTTTTAAAGAGACAATATTTTTACCAAAAATCAACGTAAATGTTATTTTTGAAAAAAAATTCTTAGTTTATCAAAATAACAATTTCAGTGTTTGTCTAAAACACTGGCCGAAAAATATGCTGTGGGTTACGTAACATGATATTATTATTATTCAAATGTATTCTAAAATACTAACATAATCTAGATTCCCAACGAAATTGCAGCCTGGTCCAGTAACACCGGCCACTGAATGTGGACTCTCCACGCCTCTCTGCCATCAAAAAGGTTCCTTTCTAAAGGGGCCAGGAAGCTACAAATGAGAGACCCAAACACACTGGTGACGAATGAAGTTAGACAAAATAGTTGTCGGACTGCTGCTCAGTAAATATGTGGCATGTTCTTATATGTTATGATAATTATTCAAACATACCTATGTGCTATAGGGTGCTCTGTAAATTTACCGGATGGTAAAGGGAGCAAGGCCTTCCCTTTGACTTACATTTTCAAGCCTTAGAAGCGTACGTTTCCAACATACAGAATTGTTGGACTCCAAATTAGATTTGCTTCACTCACATGCGCCCTAAGTTACAGTCATAACAAAACTCTTCCGCTGCCGTTCCTCCCACGCATGACGCAAGAAAAATTGCAATCCAAACATTGTAGAACAAGTTACGATAAAATCAAGTTGGTCCACATTTTGTATGCACTATAAACAAGCCATCAGGCTGGCTATCCGAAGTTTTGCTTAGGTACCGTCGTAGCTCTAACTCGATCTAACTTAGGTCATCATGATCGTAACTTACCTGTACAAGTTAGTGCTTGCGTACTTCGCGCACACTTGTCGGCCGATATGTTGATGTATTTTGCTATTATTAGATTTGTCGAGACTGGAGTTGAACAAATTTCATTTATGATGGTCTACGAAGTTAGTTCTATTGTACGAACACAAGGTAACACGATATTAGGTAGAAATGTTCATTGATTTGCAAAGCCTATACCCGACGTCAAATTTGGAAACCGCAAGAAAGTTTGCATCAGCTGTGCTAATAGCATTTCTTTTGGAACATTTTTGTTAAGTCCTGCGACCTCCACAAATTTTGAAGCAGGGTAATAATTCAGGCTTGTTACGTCGTAAAAACAAATTCTTTCGCAGGTTTCATGAGACAAGTTGTCAAAACGCCGTCCAACAGAGACCCAATGAATCTCATTGAAGCCGCCACTTTGAAGTTTTTCTAATAAAGGCCGAGGGATCGCCGCCGTAGTTTTTGCGCCGAAACGAGTTGAGGTGGAGTTTTGAAGAATACTTGGCTGGTTTTTATTGTAGGCACTTGGGAGCTAGTTACGGAGAAGAATTTATTGTTTAGTTCGGGCCACGGTTTTCTGGAGAGCTGTGTTGTTGGTTTGGGTGTTTAACTAAAACTTTGAAATTAAGGAAGGCTGTGTAAAAACTAAGCTTAACTTAGGCTTTTAAGGCCGAGTCGTTTAGTTTTTAATTAGTTTGTTGTTTGTTAGAATATTTTGAAATCAAGAAAGTTTTTTCTTACTGTTTTTTTTACTGAAACTACAAAAGCCATGAAGGATTTAGATATTTGTATCTATGTATTTCGGAAGCACGTAGTCACGCGCTCGGACACCGTGCAAATAGAATGTCAATGTGTTTCGCGGCGTGTCACCAGTTTTTGTTGAGAAGCCTTTGTGTGAACTGTTAGCGACAAACGTAACTGCATTTTTTCTAAACGAAGCGTTGTATCCAATTCACGTACATTTGTTGTAAAAAAGATGTAACCCTTTTTTTATTCTGTTTCCAGATTTTATGCATAACCACACGTTCGATAGAAAAATGGCAGAAAAGTAGAAAAATTGAACCGTTCATCAGATTTGGTTGTTGCAGAATTTAATAAACTTCTTATTTTACCTACATGTGAAAACTTCGCGACAATTTCAAACAATCCCAGAAGATTGCATTGTTAACTACAGTTTTTTCTGATTTTATTATGTTATTGTAAATTTGCATTAAATATAATGCCTTTGAGATAAGTTACAGGATCGAGGTGTGAATCTAAAACATGTTTGTAAAAGTAAGCGAAACCCTTTCTTGCTTGAATTTCTGATAATATAAATAATAACAGAGTTTGTTCTAGAATCTCTTGGGTTAAAGCTTCTTTACATTATCCGATCCGATATTAATATCGCTAGCTTATAATTGTATAAAACACTTCTCCTAAATTACACATCATATTCTATCAGTAGCATACTTAATTTTATTTGTTAAGGTTAGATTAGGGTCTGCATATTAATACAGGTTGATAAGATAATAAAAGAATATAATCAACTAACAATGACACCATCTACTTCTTCAATACATTTTATATTGAATCTAGAAATCATCTTATTTCAAAACAATGCAACTGAGCTTACATCGTAACGTTTTAAATATCCCATTGTCACGTCGTATACTGTAAAATTTTGTTACTGTTAACAGGCAGACAAGCCGTTCATCTGTTACAAGCCCTGAAACAAGAATATTTTCATCAAAATTGATTAATGTATCGGACGTGACTTAACAACCATCGCTTCAATATTTCAAAGATGTTTTAGGGGCCCGTAGGAAAATATTAAACCTTGATGGGTACAATGACACTGATTCCCTTCTATTCCTAAGTTGTCTTCTATCGTTTCCTTATTTTTCGAAGTTCTGTGACAGATAAAGTGCACGCTAATTCCTTAGCTTTGAAAACAAAGGTAAGTGTTGTTTAAGTTTGTTCAATTTTGTATGAAAATCTTATACTTAAAGCTTTGTTTTACCTCTTAATCTCGTAATTCAACCGCACACCAGTGTTTAACACTAATTTGTGTTAAATAATACCTTAACATTGTAGTAACTTCAATTCAAAGGCACGAGGTTCATTCTTGTAATTCCTCGCTACCAGTGAAATGCGGTCAACCGTGCCTGAATCTCGCTGTATTCGGGACACTTACAGACTCGTATTATCATTTCACTTTGGGGACACGTTAGCATTAAGCAAAGCGACTCCCCGAACTGCTAAAATACTAACAATTTGATATTTCACCGTGAAGGTCACGCAGTGTTATGAAACACGTGACGTGACAGCGGTGACGTGTCGCCTTCATTGTTATTAATGTCTTGACTTGTGACGTCACAATGTCACCTCTTAGGGTTTCTTCACACGAATGTTTAAACCAATAGTTTGTCACCAACATTTGTGATCGAACTCATAAAATGTATGGAATGTTTGAACCACAATATTTGTCACCAACGTTTGTGACCGAACTCATAAAACGTATGGCATCGTAACATAGGTGTTTAACTATTTACTGCAAGGAGGTTTATTGGTTTTGATCTCTATGGAAGCTTGGTGCAGTGCTTGCAGTTTAGAACATTGGTATTAAACGACTGCTGATTCAACCACGTCTCAAGTAGATGTTAATGAGAATCTTCTGTGAATGCTCTTCTATCTATCCTTTCAAACGTGACAGTTTTACTTGCTCAGTAATTTATATGCATGAAATACTACAGTATCTAGTTTTCTAAATTACCTTTTAAAGTGGTTTTAGAAATCGATGTTGAGCTTCCAAAATGTATTATGTTTAGATACGTAAATAAATTGGTGTTTAAGAAATAAATGGCTGCTTAAATACCACTCAATCAATCAGCCAATCATAGTCCACTGCTGGACATAGGCCTCTCCCAATTTGCGCCACAACACCCGGTCCTCCGCCTTCCGCATCCAGTCCCCTCCAGCGACCTTTCTCAGGTCATCAGTCCACCTGGCGGGCGGGCGTCCTACCTTACGGTTGCCGAGCCGCGGTCTCCATTCTAGGACTCGTCTGCTCCAACGGCTATCGGTCCTTCGACAGACATGGCCAGCCCATTGCCACTTCAGTGAGCTAATTCTACGAGCTATGTCGGTTACATATACATATATACCACTGAGTAACTAGAATTAATTAAAAAACATATCACTAAAGTATTTGTATAATATACTCCAATTTACAGACTGTAACCATCCTTAGCTACATTAATGAAATTATGTAGCTTAATAACCGCACGTTAGTGGAGTTATTATCTATATTGTGATGTTCTATTGGAAGAGGCCTTCAGAATTTGTCGGCAGCTGAGTGTGTACTGTTTAGTTTACCTTTACTTAAATTAGCATACATAATGTATGCCCATTACAATAATACGCCTTTATTCATGTATACAGACAGCAGTAGCGAAGCTTATGGTAGGGAACCGGATCGACAAAAATTTATTCTTTGAATAGGTATAAAGAAACGAGACGTAGACGAAAAAGGGCTGAAAGCCAACACTGTTAGAAAAGGTCAGGACAAAGAGAAAAACTTGTTATAACATTCAAGTCATATTTATTTTAGGCCTAGGTCCGTCCACACCCACACTCAAAAACGTTATTTTAAATACCAAGTTGTTGAAACATCTGTACATTTTCATAGTACAATTTAGTACAAGTAAATGTTTAAATACATCCCTGTCTACCCTTCCAGGAAAGTGGCAAGAAGAAAAGCTTGTAAAACAGAAACAAAAACAAAAACTCGTAAGAATACAATTAATAGTAGAGTCACGGTAAAAAGGGGCTTCGATCTATTGTATCAATCACAACAGGTAATTAAGTACTTTAATTGAATGTCATTGTGAGATACCGGGGGCTGGCTGAGAACAATGAACGAACGTACGAGCCAATTTTCCAAGTGTACCTACTAGCTATTTACGAGCGGTAAAGCGTACATGAAAAAATAATAAGCTTTCGTTAAAAAAGATTGGATATATTTTTAAGAGCGTATACGACACACTAGAATGTTTTGTTCTGTTAATTAAAATGTACAATTTTGTATCATATAATACGAATGCAATAAACAGCTTTATGCGTGTGTGCTGTGCGTGTCATAACCTAAAAAATTTAAAGAAATTAAAAACTAAAACTTTTTATCTGTAATATACATTGATATACTGCACTGTGATCCTTTACTGGTTCAAGCACGGCCAACTATTAACCGGTTCGCAAGCAAATTTGTGAAAGCAAGCAGTATGGCAAAGTGTGGCGGTTGCGGCAAGTTTATGGCAGGCTCAGCGGATTGCATACGTTGCACAAAGTGTCCCGGGGTCTATCACTCCGCATGTGTTGGGATGACGTCAGCACGGTTTTCCCCTAACTGGCTGTGCCCGGGGTGCAAAGCAAAGATCCCGAAAACCGATAACTCGGCTACACCTGTCAAAGCAGTGTCCGCAAGTGATGGCGCGGATGACAATGTAAACGCGCCAATACACATTTCCACCCCGACGCCTTCAGATAGTGTAGTTCCCGTTCTTGAACCTCCAACTGTCGAGCTAAATGTGGCTCACGAGATACGCTGCTTCCGTGAGGAACTTAGTGCGATGCGCGTAGAGCTGCGGGACTTTAGACAGGAGATGTCTGGCCTTAAGGAGGACGTTAAATCATGCAGGGAGCGGGTAGACATCGTCGAACACAAAGTAGCTTGTCTTGAGAAGCGTTTTGAAGCAAAAGAGCCGGCTGCCTACGATAACCTTGAGGGGACTATCGCCGAACTGAAGTTGCAGCTCAATGACCGTGATCAAGACTTGCTGCTAAATGATGTTATCGTGACGGGCATACCGGAGACGAGAGATGAGAACCCGATACATTTGCTTCAATTAGTTTGTATAAAGTTGGGCGTCAAGATGGACGAGCGCGACATTGTATATGCGGAACGAGTCGGCATGGTGCGCCGCAATTTTACCGAGGGGTCTGCAAGTAATACACAACGGCCGCGCGCGCTTGCCGTACGGCTAGCCCGGCGCGCGGCCCGCGACCAACTGTTGAGAGGGGCGCGCGTGCGACGCGGCTTAACCACAGCGGACATCGATATAGCCGGCCCGTCAAACCGGTTATATGTCAACGAGCGGCTGACTCCAACCAACAGCAAAATATACTTTGATGCGCGCGAGGCCGGTGCCCGACACAAGTTTAAATATGTGTGGACGAAAGACGGCCGCATCTACATGAGGAAGGAGGATGGCGCAAAATCCCTACGAATCCGGTCTAACGTAGATATTGCCCGTAATTTTGGCAGTGTATCGGTTTGATTACATATCCTACAAACTGCCCCTTTCTTGTTATTCATTCTGTAATCTTCTATTTGTCATATAATGTTACGTCACTTGAACTGTTTATATTGTTGTGGTCGCGGCATGCAGTGTCGAGAAGGTACACATTCTGTGTTGGTATTACCTACGGTGATACAAGGTCACATATTACAATATTTATTTTTTTAACCACACTGAACAGGAATGTTCTACAGTTTTTATATTTAAACATACGTATATATAATATTTTATTTTTTTACTACACTTACAAATTTTTAGTAATTTATGCATTTTGTGTTATTATTTACATTATAAACATTTTGTTTTTAAAGTCGGGTACTTATAATTGTCTTTTGTTTACCTCATTATGATAAACAAACATCTGACCGTAGGTTTTCTTAATGCGGGGTCATTAGGCACTAAACATGATGAGCTCATAGTCGCAATGGAACGGCATAACGTTTGCCTCATGGCAATTAATGAAACGTGGCTCAGACTTGGCGAGGAGGGTCGCGCGCCCGTGGTGCCTGGGTACCGTCTGCGACATCTGCCGCGCCCGACTAGCGTGCGCGGCGGCCGCGGCGGCGGTGTGGGCTTCTATATTAAGCGAGGTATGACAGTACGCTACCACTCACACCCTGTCGATCCCCTTCACACCTCAGTCGAGCAAATGTGGCTAACTTTGACTGTTAATGGGACTAAAATTGCAATAGGTACAGCCTATCGGCCGCCGTGGTTAAACGTAGACATTTTCTTTGACGCGTTAACTATATCTCTTAGTTCATTGTCAACGTGCAAACACTTCATTTTGCTCGGTGATTTTAACATCAATTGTCTCAATCTCACTGACCCTAAAACCGTAAAATTAAACACGTTCCTCAACAGTCTCAGCCTAAATCAAACGGTACAGTCGGCTACTCATTTCACGTCTACTAGTGAGACGTTAATAGATTTGGTATGCACAGACGCAACTGTGGTTAGTCAGGAGGTAGACTGGATTGAGACACTCGGTGCACATGCGTTTATCTCTACCGTTTTTAACTTTAAAAAGGAAAAAATAATTCCTAGGTATGTTACACGTAGAAATCTTGACCAGATGAATACCGAGGCTTTTATTGAGGATCTGAACTCTATTGATTGGCTTGCGACATCGATGATGTACGACATCAATAATGCAGTAGTCCAATTCAGTAGCAGTATATTATATCTTTTTGACAAGCACGCGCCGAGTAAAGCTTTGGTTTTAAAGGAAAGACGCTATCCTTGGATAACTGAAAATATTAAATTAATGATGCGTCTGCGCGATCAGGCTCATATGAGGTATAGAAGCGTGCAATCGGAAAATAAAAAACAGTACTATGCACAATTAAAAGGACTAGTAAATAAATCACTATTTTATGAAAAGTCTGCTTATTTTAAAATAAATATTAACAACCAAATAAAAAACCCCGCTATTCTATGGAAAAATCTTAAGTTAAACTTATTGCCTTTTCAAAATAAAGAATTACCCCAACATTTCAATGACCCTAACAAAATAAATTCTCATTTCTTAAATATCCCAGGAGATATTATGGTACCAATATCCTACTTGACGTACTACGAGTTTCACAGGTTTGGTGATTGTGTATTCGCTATTAAAACTATAGAACCAACCGATATCGCTAAGACTTTATCTAAAATAAAATCAAATGCTGAAGGCTTTGATCACATTACTCAAAACATGTTCCTGCTGACACTGCCTCAAACCTTATTTGCGCTCACGTCGATTATTAATTCTTCTATCTCACAATCTAGCTTCCCAGAACTTTGGAAAACAGCAGTGGTGCGCCCTATACCAAAAATAGCGAACCCTTCTGATATAAAAGATTTAAGACCAATTAGCATATTACCTTTTCTTTCCAAAATAGTCGAAAAAATAATAAACGCCCAACTTATAGTATACCTAGAGAAAAGTAAAATACTCCCTGAAAAGCAGTCAGGTTTTAGAAGAGGTCACAGTACTACAACTGCGCTTTTAGATGTTACAGATAACATTTTGTCAGCTCAGGATGAGGGTTGTTGTACACTCATGGTCTTGCTGGACTATTCTAGGGCCTTTGACAGTATTAATTTAACTCTCCTGCTGTCAAAGATGTCGTACTATGGGTTTGATGCGCGCGCAATTAAATGGTTTGACAGCTATCTCAAAAATCGCTACCAACTTGTTGAGACTCGCGGCGCGAACGGATCTTGTATCTTTTCGGATATCACTGCAGTGGAGAGGGGCGTTCCACAGGGATCTGTATTAGGCCCTACGTTATTCAGTCTTTACTGCGCCGACATAGTGAAAGCCATAGAAAATTGCAAGTACCACATGTATGCAGATGACATACAATTATATTTTTCCTTTAAACCACATGAATGTGAAAACGCACTAAAATCGGTTAATGAAGACTTAGCAAGAATAGTTGATTGGTCAGAACGAAACTCTCTTTTCCTTAACCCAGCTAAAACTAAATATATACTTTACGGTTCAAAAGGTCAGGTGGGTAAAGTCAACTTGAACCATGGCGACGTAACCGTAATGGGGCAACCTATTGAACGCGTCAGAGAGGCGCGGAATTTAGGGGTAATTGTTGACGAAAGCCTAAACTTTGAGACACACATTTCGAACTGCGTAAAATCTTGTTTTTATAAGTTAAAAGTCCTATACAGAATGCGTCCATACATTAGCGAGGAATTACGAGTGCAGCTAGTCGACAGCTTGGTTTTGTCTAAACTAAATTACGCGGATACTGTAATAGGACCTAGACTCTTAGGACGCACCAAAAGGCTGATTCAAAGAGTGCAAAATGCCTGCGCACGATATTGCTTTAATGTACCACCAAGGAGCCACATCACACCCGTTTTAAATAAACACAACATTCTTAAAATGAAGTCACGGCGTAAATTGCATCTTGCGTGTCTTCTTTTTGGAGTGATTAATTATAAATGCCCTTCATACCTGCACTCTAAACTTAGGTGGGTAAACGATCACCGGCAACGCGAGGGTAGACGCTGTGCGCAGCAACTGGCTATTCCGCAGCATAGCACTGCCGCGTTCCGGGGTAGCTTTAGATATGCGGCTTCCAAATGCTGGAATAACATCCCTCCGCCGATCAGAAATCTAAAAACAATAACTGCGTTTAGGTACAACTTAAAAAAATTCATAACAGACTCACAAATAAATTTTAACACAATTAACATTGACAAATCCTTCATATAATTATTTATTATTCATTTATTTCATTTAAATCAGTTCACACAATCAATTCAGCTTCACATTTTTTATTTTTATTTTAATTTCTAAATTATTAACAATAATATATTACTCACATGATTTCTCGCCGCTACAGGATGACTTGATGCACTGAATAACACCTCACTTCCAACAAATCACCTTATAAGTGCACGAGCCTAGGTATTTTTGTAAAAGAGATCGCTATTGTGCTGGCTTCAATTTTATAAAAATAGCGAGTGATTTACTACCTCGATCTGCCGCTTTTTAATTTTATTTTGTACCTACCTGACATTCTCCTTTTTTTCCTATAGCTTCACAAGTTATTTTTGTATCGTTATTTATGTACTATATTTACATGCCACAAATATCTGTTTTTTTTATGTATTTTTATTATTTATTTATTTATTACACTACTTACCTTCGTCCGTGTGTCACTGCGGGGTGCCAACTGAAAACCAGCGCTGGGTGTTCTACACCTAGCATATGCTGAGTTGGTGACCTTTTTGGTGCTGTATGCTGGACAACTCTACTTGTATTGTGTTTTTGATTTTCTCCTTTGTTTTTTTTTTTTCTTTGTTAATTATTTTTATTTTCCTTGATATGTTCGTTTTGTATTTCTGTGTGTTGTCTTGTGTACTGTACCAAATAAATGTTTTTCTATTTCTATTCTATTTCTATTTCTTTATTAACCTCGATAAAAAAGAGGGATTTTATAAGTTTTACGCGTGTACTGTATTGTTGCTCCAAAATAAATAGCGCGATTTTTCAATAGAAGTCTGTTTTAAAAGGTGATGTGGTTGATTTTTTCTTAGTGTAGTAAAAATTTACAAATGGCGCTGTAATTAGATGGTTGGTTATAATTGATGCAAACAACATGAAAATGTGCTACTTTTGTGCTATATTCCTAAATGAAGTCAATGACACGCCTGACCATAACATTGATGACTACAAATTCAATAATGTGGCGCAATGTTTGTTTCATATCTGTACCTCGTAAAAGGTACCTAGCATATAACTAAATTCTAGATATAAATTCAATTTCACTAAAGCGACACCACGTGAAAAGAAAAAGTGGAAAAGGGAACATTCACAAAATAAGGTAAAAATATCTAGACTGAAATCTACTGTGTGACTTAAAATGCAATACTAACACCAACAGACGTCTTTGATCTGTCTTACCTTACCCAGTAGACTATAGTGCATGCGACATTGGTCTAAAGATGACAAGTAAACAATAAAGCATGTGTAACCTATCCACGTCTCGCTGATCTAGCACATACCACATAATTGTCGCTTGTGGAACACCAATGTATTGATGTGTTCACGATTCAATTGTTACATTGTGTTTGCTCTTTGATATGAAACCAAATTAGTTGGGTGACGTCACGGCCGCCATTGTTTTCCAACTTAATTTCGGTATTGAGTTTGTGTACTTCCACGTTAATTAACAACGGTTTTGTGAGGTCTGCGGAGATAGGTATTGTTAATGGGAAATGATTACTCATGGAAAGGTACACGGTTTACAAATTGCGTTCGGCGTTTTTTAATATGTTGCATGTATCCATCATTGGGTACAAAATAACTGGAACTTCGTTAAAAATGATACACAAAACTTCTTTTATACAGTACCCGTAGAATCTATTGATGCATGTAAACTATGTGGAACATAGAATCAAGAAATGAGAAATATCAAAAATATTCCATCACATATTATTAGGTAAAATAGGAAGCTTAAAATTATAGAATTTAAAAAATATATAATTGACTGATTTACATTCAGGTCAAGAGACTCACAGAAGATAGTAACTACGACAACGCTGACACTAGCCATATACTTTATGATGATACCCACTCACAGCACCTCAATAACAGTAATAACGAACACAACACGTCACCTCATAAAGACAGCTCATAATATTTCCAAAGACATTCCCCCGTATGGGAGGAAAATTAAATTATCGCTTTTATTTACTAGCGCCCGGTCTGGAATTACTATTGATTGAATTAAGCAACCCTTGCCGCGAGCTGTTACGCAATTAACTGAGACCTGATTTTCTTTTAGTATTGCGTGGATTGTTTCGGATTACCGAAGGAGTTAGCAGGTATAATTTGGACGAATTGGGATGGTTGGGAAGTTATTCGAGGGAATACGCGATTCTATTTCAGTTTTGCTGTGGTTGTAGTTCCGTTCCTAAAGCTTATCAACCTTTATTAGTTTATTTTAAGCCTAACACATCGTTATAATTCTTTGTATATTAAAATGACACTAAAGGAAGATTCAATATAAAATGTCGACTTTAAAATGAGTAAGAATAATGGTTGGTGTCTAATAAACATGAAAATTAATCGGACAGAGCCGCGGTGCACCCATATAGCCATTAGATTCAATCTTGTAAGCCATGAACGTTATGGCGTTGATCTGCCTAATTTTGACAGGGACACAGTCTAAAATTTTACGCAATGTTGAGACAGCAATGTCAAAGGCAGAAAAGTCAAAATTTACTTTAGTATAACTTTTGCACAAAAAAAAAACATAAATTCAAAAGCAGAACAACCCAGAAACCGACAACGTGAACTACTTACAAAATGCGTAAACATATATTTCACTATCGACGAAAAAAATAATCTCAATCTTGGCAAAATCATGTCCAAATGTTATATTGTCGCACTGCATTTTTCTACAGATATCCCATCACATTTTTCTGCTCTGTGCCCGCGAAAGTATTTTGCGTTGCTTACCTATTAGCATATTAACGAGCTGCGTGATGTTTGGGCGGGGGTCGCAGGATATGAGCTCAATTATGCCGCACGGTGACGTGTAATCAATTTATATTAGGAAATAGCCCGTTTTTTGGTGATGGATATTTGTATAATGCTTCATTAGGGATGTAATGAGATTAGATCTATTATATCGGGTGGGTATTACCTGTTATACTTATTGGATTCGGATTCATTATCTAATGTAAACGTTAAGAGGCTTAAGATGCTGCTTATCATAATTTTTTAGATGTATGATGTAATAATGTACCTACTAGATGTAAACTGAATGACTAGAAAATCTTTTTATGAGAACCTTTTATGAGACCAAAATTATCATAGTAAGTGAAATTACCTGTAGTCCTTGCTCAACAGTCTTTGAAGAAAAAAACCTTCTTGTCATCTACTCAGTATTTAGGTCGTTGTCTAGCAGTCCCTACGTGTTAAAACAATGTGTGCAAGTGACCGCTGTTGCCAGACTTCCCACTATAAGTCGGATGACATTGCACTACACGTAGACCGTCCAGCGTAAATAACTGGCGACGTTGTGCTATGTCCGGTGACGTCACTGACGAGCGACACATGCCGAGCGGCGCGACTGCTGAATATGGAAGTTAAACTGAAGCTATACTCCGATGTGAGATTTTAAAACCAGAAGTTTAAAGTATGGGGATGGTGGTGTGCAAGTGAAAATGTGGACTAAGTAAGAGATGATTGAATAAAAGGTCTTAAGATTTCCTCTCTTTTTGGTTGATCTTTCATGTCTGAGGAGAGAGATATTACATAGTACTAAAACATAACATAGGTACAAATTGAAGTTGAATACGCATTGCGCCGACCCCGAACGAATGGGAACAGGGCAGGGAGATGACGATAATGATGATGATGTTGTTCATATTTTTCGAAACGCTGATTAGTTTTTTCACATATTTACATCATAGCCAAGAAAGCTAAGTTCGATCAAGACCACTTTAAAATGAAATCTAAATAGCTATACGTTTCCATCTGGAACCTACAATACAAAACAAAAATTTTGAAAGAAAGTCCACAATTCAAACATACAACTACAAATTGTGTTGAACACGTAACAATGAACCTTAATACACGAACAAGCAGCAATAACCCAGAATCATCGGGACCCCACATCCATCACTCTCCACGTATGTATAAATTACGAGGTCAATAATTAACTCATAGGGCTCCATGTTACAATTTGGGAGAACTTGGATACGCTGCGTATGGAATAAGGACTGGTATAGTGGGTGGGTTTAGAATTGGCGTAAGTGTTGTGCAACTACTTATTCCAGAGGTTGGGAAGAAGGGCCTGTGTTTTTTTTTATAAGTTTTATATGAAAATAAGTTGTGTTGCAATCAGTTAAGTTTCCATGGTGCCTGTACTAGGTTTAGAAATGATTGGTTTTGAACCGTTTAATTTAAAAGTTAACGATTTACGAGTAAAGCACACAAAAGCACTACATTTAAGTAACAAGAAACACATAAAATATCTATGTTACTATGCTCGTGAATGATTTTTAGGTCAAAAAATTATTTGATATAACAATTACTATCTGACAATTCACATTAACATACTGGTGAACAAACCAGCAAATTTTCAGGGTCCATACACAAGGAGTCGGCCACACGATCCTCTGTCAGTGCGAATAAATGGAAATTAATGGTCTTACCCTGACCTCAAGCGGTGCGGGGGATCTCCCCCCTCCTCCCCTACCGCCCCCCTGCGACACCCCTGTTACATAAGGCAATTGACTAATAACGTTGAATTGTGGGAACCCGAAATATTGCTACATGCACGGTTATAACAGGAATATTTTGGATATTCAATGGATTGTTAGGCCGGGACGGTAGGAATCCTTTTCAGGACGTTCGCGTGTCTTTCTTTTGTTCTTACGCGAATTCTTTTGGTTGCGGGAGGGATTGCGTGTCACATTTTATTATTTTGCTACAGCTCCAGATACTTTTCACTGGAAACAACAAAAATATTAATAAAATTTGTAGGCTTTCTATTGTACTGCTTCAGGATACGAAGAATACAGGTTGGTTAAAAATATTCAAAGATTTAAACAAACTTTAAAAAACTAAAAATAATTTGTGCTACTTACGAAAATGAAAAAAAAAATCTAAATAAAATTGAAAGTAAACAAGCCGCAACATGCAATTTATTTTTTCTAATTCTGATTTCCCTTCGTTTCACATTAGCGTCTAGTTCAGGCTATTATCAAGCCAGCCAGCAGGCAGTAAGCAGATTTACCGGCGACAGCGCTAAAAGTGCATCGGAAGCACCTTATTTTCTGCACTGGTACATTTTAATCACATGCTGAGTTGAGCAAATCCAACTATTACTGGATTAAATGTGTACGGAACGAGGAAAATTACCCATTATTATTGTTCCATTGCTATATTGAAACTACATTTTTAATGGGATGAAAGCTAAAATGGAAATTTTGTATTGCTTTTTTTTTTTCGGATTAAGCACAAATGGTGCAAAATTATTTGCACGAAAATAATAAAATGTAAGCATATCAAAATTCAAAATCATGTTATGTTTGTACGCACAAAGGGAAGTCTTCATGTGTCCACACGGTGCAGCAAGGGTTAGTGTCCATTCTAGTATTTTTTGGTAAAATCTAAACATTTATTAATTAGATTCTAACCTTTCTATATTTCGTCTCATACGAGTATATAAATTTGTCTACGTCTGCGGCTTTTGGAGTCAGATGAGAGTCATAGTTAGTCTTAGTAGAGCAATAATAACATAATTATTGCGAACTAGTTAGGAGTCATCTTCAAAAAGCAATGTCCTTGTTAATTGGCACTGGGCTACTGTTTCATTGGCGCGACGAAAATAGTCAATTCGAAGTAATTTTCCGTTGAAGTATGTCTATACGAAGTTTCGAGTGAATATTCTTATGGGACATATTATATTTGAGGAACTTACTTACTTGACTGTTTTCTAAGTATACAATATAAATATATTCCCTGTAGGGATTGATTTTCTTATAATCTGTGTCCCGTATGCTATTGACTATATTTAAGAGTCTTTTACATATTTGTTTTGGAAAAGTTGGTCTCGTGGGTTTCATTGCTTTGTTCGACGCTGTCTTTTTTCTTACTTGTTTATTTTTCCTCAACTTTTAATAGACTGCCATTTTATCAACTAGTCAATTTGTGACTTGATGTTTTTTCAAAGATAGTCTGTGGCGATCGCAGCACTGTAATATTTTAAAATCACGGATTAAAAAAATACATACATAAATCTCAAAATTATGTAAAAAAGCCATACTCTATCTAAAGCTTTATAGGGTAGGCCCTAATTTATTTAAAAAACATTAATAAAAAAATACAATAACGTGCTTCCACGCTACCAAACTCAATGAGCCTAACCCGATGACTATCTGAATCACAAACACATGTACCGCCAATCAAACAAAACTTACTATAAGTACTTCTTTGAACTCACAATCAGCTATCATTACAATGAATTTGAGTCGTATTATAACGGCGTAAAGTTCTATTTGCGGTAAGCAGGGCCGACGGGGAACAATGAATCGCGGGGAACAATAAAACGCGGGCTAGTTCCGGCGACCGATTACTGTTTCCGGCCAAACGTCGACCTCAACGGATGTAGGTATGAAATACTTTTTCTTCAGTTTACAGTTCACTTGGCAAGGAGATGTAAGTTACGTAAATGTTTAAGCTGTATTCAGTTATGATTAAGTTTATTTTTATCGCCTTCTTATCCTAATATCTAGACTAGAGTTTTGTCGGTTCCCAATAACGGGGTGTCGACTTTTAAGCACGCAACGACGCCTGTTAGAAAATGAATGCCTGATTTTCTAAACCGAGTAGAGACTAATTGTGGGAGTTCAATCAAATAATGAATAAACTGACTCTATTCCAGATGTACTCTTCACTCCTTTTGTATAGATACGTGCTTTCGGTAGCGACCTGTTAAATTATAACCCTCCTTTTTTGGCTGTGCCACAATCGGATAATTAAGAAATTAATAAAACCCGAATCATTTTCATTTTACCAATTAAATTAATTTTAATAACATCTGTTTTATTGCGTAAATAAACAAAAGAATATACTCAAGTAAGAAACAAATATCTGCAACTGACAGGTCTTTTGAAGTCGGTCCAAAATAATAACCAAGGAATTTATATGTACTTGTCCCAAAACCCTTCGTATTTTATTATTATTCAACAAACCAACATAAAAGTCTAGTAACCTCTGTGTCGTGTCGCACTATACAAGTACGACCAGTCACTGATCGGCGACTTAGATAGGCCTTGCTAATTACAGTTTACTGTTCTTTTAATACTTTTTACCTTAATTAGCGGCTACGTATCGCTCCCAAAATACACAGGTTTTATTAAAACGTTGCCCGGTATGAAATGTATTAGACATTTTTCATGACATGCAAATATTTGAAGTTATTACCTACCTACGTATTTTATAGTAACGTAAATAATTAATTTACAAAGTTTCTCAAAGCTATTTGCTGTGCTGTTATATGTTTATTAATTGACTGACTATAAATATCAAATGTAAATATTTGTCAATGAGTAATTTGTTCTTACAAGAAACAACTAAGGCTAATAAATTGCCGAAGCCTTTGCAATTTTCTGTAGGAGAAAAATTTAAATATTGTGTTTTTATTTTATTATGCAGGATATTTCTTTGACAGAAAGTTTTTATGTTAAAGTGAACTGCAACACAGCTTTTACTAGGAAATAACGATGGCAAACCTATACTTACTATGCTATATATCTGTTTCAGGCAAAGTTTACTAAAAAACTGTTACCAAAAAAACTTATACTAGAAATATTCATCTAACATAATATTATTGGGTCATTCCCATAATACATAAACATTCCTAGAAAACTTTTCTAGGATTCAAATGAATGTTATAATAAAAAAGAATAACCCGCAGAACCTAACATTTACATTTCACTGGACAATGTATTAAACGTTCAATACGATGTAACCCAATAAATGTAGGCTTAGGTCCACTCAAAAAACATTCTCTATCCATCCAATAAAGTTAGTAGTCAACATCAAGTAGAAAAGAAATAGAGTGACGAAACGTGTTCCTGTCATAAGTTGACCACACGTAAATTGACCATATATCATGAAAACTAAAAGAGATTTAGTGTTAAGTAGGTACGAGATTATAAAAACCAATTTAAAACATCTAAAAAAGAATGTGAATGTTAAGCCTCATCTAAAGATGAAAACATCAGAGGAAAGAGATCAGTACAGATTACAGCATTAACAAAGACTAAACACCAAAATGAAAAAGGCCACTCCATTTATTAACTCCTCTTTGGTAGATACTTAGGCAAAACAAATTGAGGCACAAGGGGCAACAATTGGCGCAAACTGAATGCTCAGGTGGAGAGGGAAAAAATTCAATTCCAATACAACAGCAGAGCTAAATAGGAAACTCATAAACCGCTTACGTTGTATAGAGAAATTTTATTGCGCCCTTATTTTGTTGCGACGCGGCGACGCGGTCTACGTTGCTCTGTAAATGCGGTAAACGCTTTGTTTTTTTGTGTTCTACTTTTAATGTACAACAGATATACAATCCTTGTCGTACATGTGTTGTACTGTGTACTTCACATCGTTATCTTTTTCTGTAGAATAAAAGAAAGTAAAAAAGCTAAACACTTTTTTTACAAGGATGCAGGGAAGTTTACCTCGTACAGAGATAATTAATTAATGTAACTACGACAATTCTTTCAATTAAGATTATTTTTATACAGTTTCTACAAGACGACTCAATGAAAGTTGCAATTAGGAACGGGCTACCAAGTGTTTTACATTAGTAATTAGTAGAACACTTGACAGCACTTTACATTTTGATCCCAATATTAGTACCTAAGTTTAATCTACTTTTGAGGACATTGGGGAGTCATGGACGGTATTATACTAGACGATTATAGTACAGACCCTATTTTGGGTCTTTCACATTTAGAGGAAGGAATGACGATCTTTTGTGTTATTGTTTTCCGCTATCATCTCCCATTTTGGACCATTTCAACCCAATCGTCGGTGTCGTCAGATAGAAGGCTAGTATTTTTGTTTAAAATTTCATTTCGCCGTAACCTTCGGTGTCGCAAAAAGCCTAATTTAAACATTTAATATTCTTTGAAATGTTTACCGGTGTTCCAATTCGTTTACATTGACGTCTTTTTGGAATTTAGATTTTTTCTCAAGAATTTTCAAATCGATATTCAATTGGGAGTGGAGGGCTTAGGAGGCCCTCGAGTATCTAATGGACTCGAAACTTATTTATTTATTGTTTTGCGTTATTTCTAGGAAGTGACAGTTTTGAAGGGTCCTTGTGTTGTTGCGATGTTATAAATGAATATAAAAGACAATAATGATTTCTGCCTGTCTCTTTGAAACCTGAGGCATTTTAGATAGGTTAAAAAAAAGCAATAGACTCCAAATGTAATTTATTTTGTAAAGTATCTATATCTATATATATGTCGTACCTATAAATCAAAGTGATTTATTAAAACTAAATGCATAATACCAATTACCAAGTTGGTTAAAAAAAAGCTTGGAAACGGGAGATACATCCCGAAATGATTTATTAGGAAATTTTATTTCATAGTACCGAATTTATTACACTCAAATGACCAGCCTCCGTTGAACTAATTAGGTATTCATTATGTTAAGTTGACATTTTCGTTAAAGGAAATTATCATTCCGTTGATATTGAAGTTTAATTTTGTTCTTTCAACAAAAAGTTTAATTTTGACGAGCATTTGACGCACCGAATTCTTAAAATTCTTTACGGGGTGATATTTTTATACCTTAAAAATATTGTTCTATAATTTCGATGTAAATGATGATTTGTGATATTAATTTGTTCGGTTTTGATGTTTCATGCATCTGCTAACTTAAATTAGCTATAGGTGTTTCGTCTGTTGGATTTTGATCTACGGATAAAATCATGAGCTCTATGTAAAATACTGTAAAATAATGTAATACTGGTAGCTAACTCCATCATTGGTCTCATCAAACTGCCCCGTTGGCCTAGTGGCGCTAAGCGCGACTGCTACGCTGGAGGTCTTGGGTTCGATTCCCAGGTCGACCAAGGGGTTATTGGGTTTTTCTATGAAAATCTCAGTAGCAGGTCGGAGTTTGGATTTGTGCCCGGTTAGTGGCAATAGGCTCGCTCCCTATTACATGGGACCTAAACATATCGGCGAACTGTGGGTGTACATTGGTAGACCTCTGCCTAACCCTTCGGGGATACAGGCGTGATGATATGTTATGTAACTCCATCATAGTTCGGAAAACGCTCGGGAGATAGTGATATTGAATAAAAATCATGAGCACTAGAAAATATAACAAAATCAGTAAGATCGCACTGAAAGTAGCAGAAGTTTTAAGTCGAGTGAACAAAAGATTAATAAATAAAAGGAAAGAGACAAATAAAAGTAATTCCTTGTTTAACATTGTGAAGATTAAGAACTTCCAGTTATGAAGTACAAACATAAAATCTAAGTAAATACTCTTAGCTACAGTTGTCCTAATCCGGGGGTCGAATCTGTAGTCTAACCACAATAGGGGAAACTGTCTAACTAGGTCATCGAACTTTGTACGTAAGCCGAATGAACTAATGATGAATGCCGCAGTTACAGATTATTGGAGAATAGTTATTCCTTAAATAAGGTAAGGACTTAAACAGACATGTAGATCAGATAATTTCAGGAGAACCGTAAGTTCATATGTCGGCTATTTTAATAATTCTAACAGAAAAACCGCCTTCAAAATGAGGCATATATTTATTTCTTATAGATCCCACTGTCAAAACTAGACCAAAATAAATGGGACCACATGAGAAGCCATCAGCTATCAAATCATCTAAATCGGTTCACCCAGTCGAAAGTTCTGTGGCAAAAACACACAAAAAATTTACATTTAGTCGAATTGAGTACCTCCTCCTTTTTTGAAGTCGGTAAAAAAGTATGAGGTTCCAAGATTTTTCGTTTAGTTTTGAAGGTAGCTTTCTTTTGTTTCGAAATCTTTATTTACGTAAGGCGGTGGTGTAAAAGAGGTTGAAGGTTTGAAAGTGTGGAACATTTTGGTGTAAAGTGTAAAGGCGTTGAGGGCGGTAATCCGGAGGCGCGAAGTCGAGCCCTCGCGTTCTTATATTTTGGCTTTAAAATAACTTTATGAGGAGTATTAAGAGGATTTAATGTGTTAAGAGAAATGTATGACGAGCTTTGTTAAGTGCTTGGCATTATAATTGTAAAAAAAAACAATGATGTGTATGTACATGATGTACACAGTGTTATTAGATATTAGCATGAATGTTCATAACACTATAGAAATATCACTAACGTACAGTCCCAATAGTATTTTTAGACCAATTTTATAAAAAAAGTAGAAAATTTTGCAGTAAGACTCAAACGACATATATTTATTACAAAAATAGAATAATTTTCCAACATATCGAAGTAAGCTTATTGAGCTTTTCACAGTCGATTAACACAATTTTCCCAATTTTCTGCTACGTGAAATAAACGGTTGCTGACACAAACAGACAAGTCAGAGATAATCCTTGAAAACACGAAAAATAAGCCCACTCTCGCAGAAAACGTCAACATAATCGTACACATTAGTTCACATTAACTGGACGTATAAAAACGAGCAAACCATGTACACTGGAGAGCAGATGAAATCACCAAAAGCGGTGTAAAAGCCACAATAAAGTTGGAGCTTTACGTGCGTGACTACAAACTTGATAGTCCATTAAATTTGCATCGGACAGCTTTATACATTTTTGTGGCGCGCACTGTAAAAATACGTACGCGTAAGTACAATTAAATGATACCGGTTTAATTGGTGCTTCAACTGTAACATGTAAAGAGGAAACCTGAATAAAAATAAAACCTTATTATGTTGGTAGTACTTTGTTGTTTATAGTCCCGGAGACGTTTACAGCTACTTGCTTTGTTGATATGGACGATGAATTGAGTGTTTAGTTAGGTTATAGCTAGAACAAAATGTCTTTTACTATTTGCTTTGTGTATGAGTACTATTTTACTCGTAGATCAGAAAGACCTACACATAAAACATAATGTTTCCACAAATGCAAACAGCCGGAGCGGTAAGCTCTTCCCTTAATCACCGCGGAAGGCAAGCAGATCAGTGACCGCAATGCTCCATAGGTACATAACAACGGGGCCACTGAACGTACTCTGGCGTCATTGTACCGCAATCCCACATACCAGTAGGTATCGTAAATCCCTTAGTCACCACTTACGACAGTTTAAGTGATGGCGTGATTCTATTACAACCGAATTGCTGCTTAATGATGGTGATAACCGCTTTTGGAACGCGGAATATGGATTTCACTATGTACTTGAAATTAGTCACTTAGTTTTTTGTACCTACATTATTGTTGTTTGTAAGCTTCAAAGAAATTTCACAGGCAGCTGGCAAATTAAAAAAATCAGTTGTAAATTTTAAACTAAGTATTTATTTTAACCATTATTCAACACATGTTGCAAACCATAAACGTCTAGAAGTTACGTCATCAATCTCCACAGCAAGTTTCTTAAACTCACGTTACTACATAACAAAGTCAACGTTTACCAGTTCTCAAAAACTCCAACAGTTTAAGTAAAACTTAGCGATCCTTCACTTCCTAGAGAACAGTTACCAAACTAAAACCCTAATAAGTGCTTGCATCAGGCACATTGTTACCTCCAAACTTTGCACAAATTCTGAACGTTTGCTCCGTAATTGACTTCAAAGGTAGCTAATTTAGTTAATCAACCTTTTACAAAGTTCTGCGTTTTCCAGACTTATGCAGCGGCACTTGTGGGCCTGGGTAATTGCTCTTGCGCTCAGTCGACACTCATTGACTTATTCGGGCAAGTTCTGAGATTGTTCGAGAGCATCTGTGCCTCATTCGGGGAATACGGAGCTCGAGGGATCGGTAACAGCTTGAAACTGAACTAGTTCCACTTGAAGTTTTTATGTCGGAATCAGAACTACTTAAGGTTAACCTAATTACAGGTGTTGATGGATGAAAATCTGCGAATATTCCACACTATTTAATGTAGATATATTATCTTACTGTTGTTTAAATGGAAATCTTGGAGCCTTGAAAATACTTTTTGTGTGTCCAGGTATAAGTTTAAAATCACTATTAATAAAATTAATTTTGGTCTTTAAAATAAATAGCCATATTGTTTATAGCTGTTTTCCACCCAACAAAATCCACAAAACGACAAAAAAGTCTCAGTAAACAAATTACGGTACCTACTTCAATAAATTTAACAAATAAGATTCCCGTTTTTTCGATACTTTTCTTCTTTTCAAGAAATATTTTCAGAATTCTTGGAAAGTATCGAGAGTTATTTGAATACCGAGTAGGATATACACGTGTACATCAGTTGGGGTCTGAAAAACGCGAACACAATGACTCCTGAACGATTGACAGACATTGATTTATGTGATCCCCGAGTAATCTTTGAGCTACAAGCTTTTACTTTTCTTTGAATGTCGATATCGAACATTTTAGTGCGAGTATAGTGGTATTAGATAAATGTACATTAGGCTATAACTATAGGCTTTTTAGTGTACATGAGAGTATTTGGATATCAAGCTTCAGTGGATTTGAAACGCAAAATAAACATATTATCATCACGCCTGTATCCCCGAAGGGGTAGGCGGCAGAGGTGTACCAATGTACACCCACAGTTCACCGATATGTTTAGGTCCCATGTAATAGGGGGCGAGCCTATTGCCACCAACCGGGCACAAATACAAACTCCGACCTGCTACTGAGAATTTCAAAGAAAAACCCAATAACACCTTGGTCGACTCGGGAATTGAACCCAAGACCTCTAGCGTAACAGTTGCGCTAGGCCAACGAGGCAGTCCTAGCTAAGCGCAAAATACAAAATTAAAATATGAACAAGGGCTAAAGTAGGAAAAAACTAATGAAAAACGAATAACTCTTAATAGCACTCTTTCTTCTTCGGTTTCAGTGCGTGTCTACAAAATGATACGATCTTGATGATTACACTTAAGCTTTGTGCACCCTTCAAACAATCATGTAATAAGCGCGAACTTATCAGCCCTTAAAATCTCAGCAAGAATTATAACATTAAAGCAAGCCCTCCATATACCTCTTACCTTATTACCCTACTTCGTACAAATAAAACAACTTCCTCGAATGTTCCGACAAATAACAAGAGCGTATCAAACGGAATATCGCCCAAATATAGTTGCGAATGGTCGTAAACTAAGTTTTTATCTGCTCTGTCTTCAGCTAATGTTGGAGATAAATCTGGAACGACAAAAGACCAGCTTCGGGATGAGTATGTCACGTAATTTACTTTTATGGTATCGTCAGGGTCCCCATATGATGGGCATTTAGAGGATTCCGGGTACTTTGCGTCTGGAAAGACTTAGCGGCGAAAAAATGGATTTGTAAAAGTAAGCATGTCTGAGGTTTCTCAGCAATTGTAATCGTCTAGACTAGACCGAAGTTTTTTACTTTCAGAAACATTTTATCGAAATTACAAATATATTTTTATTTGATTTTATATATTTAATCCTTATCCCTTAAATTTGAATCATTTCCAAACTGCCTATCAATTTCCAACCTGTGATTGTCTTACTTTAAACAATATCTTAAAATTAAGTTCCGCTTGTAATTAATGACAAATATTTCATTAACATCAAAGCAGGTAGTCAGCCTACTGAGAGTCATAAATAAATGCTTTGTCAACATCCGTCGAATAGCTCTTACAAGCCAATCTCGGGATAACTGGGACTGACAAATAACCTTACCTTATTATGATGTCGAAGATTGATTGACGGATGAAATGGATATTTAAATTGTTATGGATATTAAGTACCTTTATCATTGTTGATGCCTAGTCAAACGATTTTAGTTGTAGTTAAGAAACCATTTTGGTTATTTATGACAATTTATCACAAACAGTTATTCAAAATCAATAAGACAAACTTCACATTTATGTTCAAGTGCATATCGTGTCAAGTTAGTACCTACATAAGTAAATGCTGCGTTTGTAGTAGAAACTGAACAAATCAAATATCAATAAAGAACGCTAGAATGAACTTTAGAAGCCCAAAGCAAGCCATTATTGAAATAATCCCATCAGAATTCCGAAAAAGTTCAACAAATAGGCGAATCATCAACATCGTCAGATTACACGACATTTAACCAGAATTAGTTTCCCGAACGTTCTTAAATGCACGTTTCTATGCATCTCCCGTTCCCGTAGCCGCTTAACAATATAACCCCATGAGCTATAACGTTTTAGGGCTAATATTAACCAAATTGGATGAACGGGTGGGCGACGAACTGCGACCTACCAGGCGCGGGTGTGAGCGAGACGGAACACAAGAATGATTCTAATTCCATGTTAGTATTCTTTCGCTAACTTCCATTTCTCAGATAGGAAACTGTTTGTTAAGGCCTAAGGTCTTGTGTTTTCAATTAACCTAGAACGAAATTAGTTCTAGCAATATTAAATGTTGGCAACACAAAAGATATTAAGTTGCCAATTTTATTATTATAACTAGAAACCAAATAAAAACAAAGCAATTTTTGCAAGACATATATTTCACCAAACTAATATTGACATCACACTAAATGAATATGGTTTGTGATGAGAATCAAATCTGCCATATCATGTCTGTCTAACCCAGTAAGGCGAAGTCGTGATGGTAACGTCACGGAACAATATTATACTTAGGTAAGGTCGTTCTGATTGTAAGACAATGTTTTCGCCATTTGGATTCTGTCCAATATTTAGTTTGATCCAAGATAGAGGTTACATTTCATAAGCATACCCATAAAAGTAAATAATGATCAACCCACAAATAATAAGAGACATTTCAGTATTCAAAATCAAACATCATAATAAAAATATTTTTATTTCTCATAAACCAAAAAAAGGCGCAAGAGAAACGTTACGTTAAATCTACTAACTCTAGTCTACCGACAGTCGCCAACGACACCAATACCCCGATTGACAGAACACCAGCCAACGACAATTGTCGGTTCGTATCTCAGAACAGTTCCACAACAAACGGCTGCAGCTTGACTTATAGCGAGTCTCGTGACCGCCGCCGTGCCGTGACGCATAACGGCATAAATCACGGACAACTGCACTACGTCACACGGGCGCTGGCGAATGCGTCGAGGAAATTCGAACTAATGGGGGATATTTCTAGACAAAGTGTTTCTACAGATGAATATTGTAGGAAACGAATGTAGAATTTGGTTAGTTTGAAAGAATGGTCTTGCAAGCTGATATGTGGATATCTATGGCCAGGATTTAATTAGGTGAAGAGATTTGTTTTTTAGAGTAAGTAAAGTCGACGGGTTTTCCACATATCCAATCACCAATCAGCCAGGAAGACTGTACTAAGGTCATGATTTTCATCAAAGGCTTGTTTCTAAAAATTAAGATGTAATATTTCCAACTGGCCTTACAACATTAGTAAGATGTTACTGTTTACTTTTGTATTTAAATTTACAACAGAAAAAAAATCGTTTGCCTTCGATGTTTTAGAATTATATTGTGCTACTTCATCATATATGGAATAGGGAACTACAATAAACAATGCTGCTGGAATAATCTTCCTGAAACAGAGGCACCCTTTTCTCTTTTCCTTAAATCGGAATTCCGTGTTAAGGAAATAAAACGTGTTAAGTCGTTGATAAGTTGATCGACATGTTCAACACTGGTTGTGCATTATTTTCGTATGTCTTATAAGGAAACAAGGGGTTGTATACCAATGTTAACTTTCATTCCTTGTAATATGTATTCATGTGTATTTTTATTTACTGACTCAGAAATGCCATCCTATTCAAGATATTATTATGTAACGTCTCGCTTGTGTCGTGCTCTTTTCAAAGTGATATTTTGTTCTGGTTAATGGGCTGTGTTATTTTTTCCTCAGCTAAAGCATGTTTCACTATTAAACAGTTGCTTGTCGACATGTGTGTAAACATATTTACCGTCGTAACGTTAATGTTTTACAGCACAGTTTGTGAGATACGAGATCGTTTGTTCGTTCGAAACTCGAGCTAAATCATTCTTCACCGGATTATTTGCGATAAGTAAAGCAAGTAGGAACTAATGGTAGCTATCGAAGCAAGACTGAAGTCACAAAAAACAGCTGCATCTGGCTTAGATTATTAATGACTTGTTCAAAGTTTCGCTGGGCACATGTCCAACTGGGATCCAAGAGGTAAGATAGCGTTTGTAACACGAACAAAGTGAATATTAGATTAGGACTAAACGTGCTTGTTTTAGGATTAAAGGAGTTTTCTAGCTGTTTTTTTATTTATCTATTTGAATTTTGAAAATAATTCCTGGGGTAATGGATCAGCCATTTAGATGGGCGTTATTAAAGTTTATAATTAATGGAAAGGTAGGAAAAAGTCGACAATATTAAATGTTGCTTCACGCCGAAATGTGGGCACACAAATGACATCATCATATTAAGCGCACCTGTAGTACTGTAGGGATCCCGGGTTTTTATTGTGTACTCTCACAATTAATCTTGGGTGGCTTAGTACGGCGCGATCATTACTCTTACTAAGTAATTGTCTTATGTACGATTAAAACTTCGTAAACACAGAGTTTCCACGAAAAACATGTTTGCATTGCCCCTTTACCGCGACTTGGTGGGATTGTGGGACTTATTTGTGGGAGAAGTACTGTAGAAATGTAATTATCACTGGTCAATATTTGTAGACGATAATGTGCCATGGACCTTGGTCAAAATCAATTTATTTCTTCGTCATTTGCAGTAACAACTTTATCAACAACAAAATTGAAAATCCTCAAATAATTAAACAACATTGTGTATGGTCCCATACATTTGTGATATACGAATGTGTTTTCCTCCAATAAAACTGGAAATAGGTACATGGATAATCGTTTCGTTTGTTTTGCTGGCGATGTAATCACGAGCGCGACCGGTAACGCCACAAATAAATTCAAACCCTAACGTGCCATCGATTTAATTAATTAAATGGAACATTTAATTCAATAGAGCATAAACGAGATATATCCCAACGGGTATTAATAGGAAGCTGGCATTATATTAAATTTGGTTTAGGTATTAATTGTCGAGGCCATCCCAGGGCCTGAATTTATCACACGTCATTGTTTGAATGTGCCATTTTATTAGAGTACTATTTCGCCCCATTTTGCAAAAAAGGAGAGAGAGGAGATCGCAAATAATATAGAAATTCGAGTGGTTTTATTTGACTACGCTGCAACGAGAGTGTTTTACAGTAAACAACCACTAAGACGTGAAAAGAAATCTTAAAAACCGACAAATTAGAATTGTACGCTAACCGTATCACAACACGTATGAAAAGCGATCGTTTTAAAATAGATCGCATAATATTTCCTCCACACATTTGGCCGCACTTGGAACGAATCGGTCTGAGGGTAATGAGCCGCGAATTCTTCCAGGTTTTAACGAGACCGCGCATAACTATGGCGAAATGACTCCGGTTATCGGAAATACGCTTTTAATATGGATTATAAAACTCGCACAGCTTTATGTTTCACTGCTTCGATAATGTAAGCACAGTACCATCTAGTTTTGATTTCAAAAAAGTTTAGTAACCCACACTTTTAAATACTTACTCCAGTTTCATCATAATAATGACCTATAGAATAGTTCCTACACAGAATTTCAATCTTAGATTCAATTTTTCTAGTACATACCTGCTTTTGCGTATTTCTTTTATCTATTTATTGATTGCTAATTTATACTATCTTACATCAATCAATTTGTACACCAGGCAAACGATACCAAACATTTACAAAATGAATACGCAGAAAGGCACACAGACATACAGTACTTTTTTTACACACAGTCTATCGTTTAAATAATCTCTTTGTGGAATATAGCCCCCAAGATCTACTCAACACATTGACGGACGTCTAAAAAGCAGAACCAAGATACAAATTATGTTGGTCAGTGAAACTTTTCTCATAAGAAAAAGAACGACGAACATACTTTTTCATCTCATTACCCTCGTTTCAGGACCACCTAACATTTTATCACAAGATGCATTCTGCAGACAACTCTCAGAGATATTACATTAATAGCGTATTACTAAGGATAAAACTGCCATTACCAACTTCGGTAATAAAGCGGAAAAAATCTCTTATAAACTCGACTTTATTTGCGCAAAGCCATTCCATTGCTCGTTTAGAGACTAATTGTAGGAAAATTGCAAGTCACTGGATTCTCAAGTGTAGCGTAACTGTTAATGTACGCCGAACACCGCATTAGCGTCATTAGGGACGAGAGAAAACAATAAATAGTTGTGGGAGTAACTATTAGGTTGCCAGAGTATGTATCTCGTTATAAGTCTGGAGGACAGTGTGGTTCAAGATAAAAGATATTTGAGTATTTCATACTTAACTTAATTATTATTTATTTTTTTAAATAAGTAAGTTATGCCTAGGCCAGATTACTTGTTTGCTTATTTTCAGCATTTTTTTTTGGGAAGTTTATTATTATTTAAGTCACTTTATTAAATTGATAAATCGGTTTTGATTTTTTGCTTCAATCATTTCCAACACAACAATTTTTCAAATCCACTCACTCAGTAAATTACATTACAAAAATTAAAGATGAAAAGTTTGGCCCCGTGGGCTCATTTCAGTTAATCGTACCTACCTAAATATTCAAACAAAATAGAAATAAAGTGAGCTAAACAAACGTAATAACAAGAACATAAAATCTTCAAAGTTTCCATGATAAATGTACACTTTATTAAATTTACCTGAAAATGTAGAGAGCTCTATTCAAGCTTATAAAACGTTCAAGTTTTCTATGTAAAGCGTATGTAAATTGCACTCATTAGTCTTACAGGTAATGCATTTTTTTTAAAAGATCTGTATTTTGTAATGTACATGTTATTAATTACAGAAAAAATTGTAATGAGTACAAATAACTAAAAAAGTAGTCTAATAGTCTTAAAAAATAAACATAACATATCATCACGCCTGGATCCCCGAAGGGGTAGGCAGAGGCGTACCAATGTAATAGGGGGCGAGCCTATTGCCACTTACCGGGCACAAATCCGAACTCCGACCTGCTACTGAGAATTTTATAGAAAAAACCCAATAACACCTTGGTCGACTCGGGAATTGAACCCAAGACCTCTAGCGTGGCAGCCGCGCTTAGCACCACTAGGCCAACGAGGCAGTCTTCAAAAATATTGCAGAAAATTAAGCGTTCATTTGTTTTTCAATAACACTAGTCAAACTTCACAAGTATGAAATTCAAATTCTCCATTCCACAGAAATTGTTGATAGCACTCATTCCGGCATTCCTTCGTGAAAGTTTGTGCATTATTTTCACTTTGCACCCTCGTCATGCAACCTCACACAAATCCAATAAAATCCATACGCGGTAGTCACGGTACTTTTTGCCGGCGAACTTGCGTTAATGTGTTGGCGTGCCCAAATTGCTAAATCTCGTGTTTGGTCGCAGTTAGTAAGTTGGCTGGTGGCCAATCGGGATTCCTTGCGGCTGTATAAATCATAACCACGTTTTCTGTACATCGGGACACTCGATCCCTCTTCGTTTTTGAGGCGTCACGAATGTCGTGGTGCACCGAGTAATGGCGCGGCTTCGGGCTCGTACGAACTGATCTATAGTTGGTGCTATACAGTCGATGGTGGGCGATTTAGTGTTTGTTGGAAACTTAAAGACATATCTTTACTTGAATGAAACTTTTCTCGATCTTTCTCTTGTTTTCTCAGCTTTTTGACATCTGAATTTATATTTTTGAACAACAATATTAAATCTTAGCTTATCTTTATTGATTTGACGACCTCCGTGGTCGAGTGGCGTACGCGGTTCAAGGTGTCGCTAGCTCTGAGGTCCCGGGTTCTTCGAACCCCGGACGTTCGTTGTTTCTGAATTCCATAACACAAGTGCTTTAGTAACTTACTTTGGGTTCACAGCAATTTATGTGATGTTTTCCCCATTTATTTTTATTATTATTAGCATCCATCAAAATAATTATATAGCATGTAGACCAAATCGTCATCTATTCATAGTCCTAGACTGGTCTTAAGTTATATAGTAACAAACGCAATGAAGCGCATCGGTAGCCGCTGAGTGAATAGGGCTGCAATCTCTTGGAGGTCGCCTCATCGCTATTCCGATGCCTATAAATATGCAAACTGGGAACCTTAAGATGCTGCTTTCAAACAAGCAGGTAGAAAAAAAACGAATGAAATAGTACATAGTCACATGTAGCATAAAGTATCCAAAGAAGAAAAAAAAAGACAATTCAATATTCGAAATAGATATGAAAAAAACTTTGGTGATACCACGTGAAATGTGTGAAAAACCATACGTGGTATTATCAAAATATTGTTGAACGAAATATATAATATTTGCTAAATAACGGATCAACCTCTTCCTGTTTGTGGATGGTTCACAAATATTTGGGAAGCGGCACTCTAATGGTCGGCTAATAACAATTTATTGCAGGCATCAATTGTTTAAGCTTTGGCTGTGAATGATCATCGCCGATCACCGATCATCGTTACTGGTTTATGAATTTTGAAATTTAACTTACATTATTTGGGTCATCCACTTTATTTCATTCGAACTGTCTCTGCGGGCTTTTATCCAACATTTCACTATTTACTCTTCCAAGAATTCTTAACATACCCTTTACGTCGTTCCGTGAATTTAATATCAGGATTGAGAGAGAATACTTAAGTTCAATGAATAAGTTATCTTCATGCACCATTCATATATCTTAACCAGTGGAAATGAAAGAACAAAAATGTGAGCGCGATTTTAAAGGCCTCACCTTCAATAGTCAGGCTGTTCTCGCTTATTTAAATATATTCCAACTATCTCTCTAGCCAGGCTCGTTCTCAATACACCGTCTTCGCGTTACATATGAAAAGGTCCGCGTTCATTGCTCGGACGGTATATGAATGTTTGGTCATAGTATTGTGTGTTTTGTTCGGAAGAAGCATTGAGCGCAATGGAAAAATGTACGGGAAATATGGTAGATGTGTATCTTTTATTCTTTTGATTTTGTGCAGGCAAACAGAACTTGTACGTTGGATGTTGTTCTGGTTAAATAGATTTGTTGATGTGAAATGTGAGGCGGGTTTTTAGGAATGGTCGTACTTATAAATATGGAGCTGTTTCGATGATTACGTTGTTGTTCTGTATAAAAAAGATTAGGAAAAATTATTGCTGGATTAATTCGTAAATTATTATTTTACTTTATTGGTGGTAATCAATTGGTGGAAAAATGATGATTATAAATAAATAAGACTTAGACTCTACTTAAATGATCTGGTAATTCTATATTGCAACACCGAGTTGAAGTATTTTCTTTATCTTGTTTATAATCTCATAAAATTCTAAACAATAATTACTATTAATTAGTTTAGTAAAGAATTTCTTCTATAAGTTACCCAGACTTTTACAAAACGGCTTAATTATGTAAATGACGACGCGTTTCTGTAATGGGTGTAATACAATTAGGCTTGAAATTATTTTTTACTCGTAGATTGTTAGGCAGAGCCATGAAATCATCTAGATATAGAAAACTAATTAACAACAAACCCACGGCTGTTGATAGCGATTTGTTATCAAGTTTCTTTAACAGTTTATTGTTTCAATTACGTTGATTTAATTAATTGAATTGTACGATTTCGTTAGTTGTTAACTCAGTTTGCTTAATTACTAATACAAGGAGTTTTATTGAAGGAAGAAAATGTTCAAAAGATCTTTAAATCACCTACATATTTGTTTTAGGTTATTAATAATATTTCATACAAATCACTTACACTGATATACCCAATTACAAAAATATTTCAGAATTCTGTAGATAATAAGTTTTATACCTATTTGTACACTGGAAAATTTGTCACAGAACTTATAAAATCACTCGACATAAAAATAATGCATTAAGGCAAACAAAACAATTAAACTGGGCAACATATCGTGAGTGTCGGCTGTGAAACTAATAAAGGAAGTGAGTGGTCGAGTTCGGAGAGTTGCGCCAAGTTCACCGCTTAGCACCGCCGTGTTGATGCCCTGGTGGGTGGTGGAAGATGGAGGCTGCAGCGAGTTGAAGGCACTGCAGAATATTCAAACGTCACTTAAATTTAAGTCGTCGTCAAGTATCCTGCTAGTAAGAAGACAGATGTAATTGACAATTAACAAAGGAAACTAATAAAGGAAGTGAGCGGTCGAGTTCGGAGAGTTGCGCCAAGTTCACCGCTTAGCACCGCTGTGTTGATGCCACGGTGGGTGGTGGAAGATGGACGCTGCAGCGAGTTGGAGGCACGATGCAGAATTATCTAACGTCACTCAAATTTAAGTCGTCGTTAAGTATCCTGCTAGTAAGAAGATAGATGTGATTGGCAATTAACAAAGGAAACTAATGAAGGAAGCGTTCGAGTTCGGAGAGTTGTGCCAAGTTCACCGCTTAGAACCGCCGTGTTGATGCCCTGGTGGGTGGCGGAAGATGAAGGCTGCAGCGAGTTGAAAGCACTGAAGAATCAAACAGTGGGCAAGTTTAAATAGTTGTTAAGGATCCTAGCTGTAGGATCCGGCAATCGACTAAGGCCAGGGACAAAATGTGAAAAAATCCGAGGAAGATAATTATGAGGTTTTTCTTTTATTATGCTGAAAATAAAGTTCATAGTACATACTCTGTATCACATTATGAATTTTAAATAAATTATTGTTGGAGGCAATGTGTAAAGCTATTTGAATTGTTTATTAACCATATACATTACGCTCTGATTCAGTGAATTTTATTGAAAATGGCAGGTTTAAAGTGGCGGCTTACATTTTATATTCATATGTAATCCATTTACTATATCGTTAAAAAAAACCCAAAACTGCGAAATAAGGACTATAATACTAAGCAACTTAAAACGCAAAATATGTATTGAAATAAAACTACTACAGCAGACTACAGTCTGCCCGTGACCATGATACCTGCAAAGGTGTCGAAACGTCGGGAACTAAAATTCAAATACAAACCGCGACACAATCCGTAAAAGTATTTTTATTTCAATGTCCAACCTCAGAACTCAATATGCAAAATATGTATTTACAAAACCTCCAAATTGCACAAATTGAAACCCTCAAACTCATAAGCGCAAAACTTTCGAAAAACTTACTCGAACTGCAACCTAACCTAACCTAGTTCCCTTGCTAGGTGCATGAATAACTCTCAGACTGCAGTTGGACCCGACTGATCTAATTTTCAGGTTAAATTGCAGCTACATCTCTCCCAACCTAACACCATGTTATTTTATTGGCTTAGATTTAGAATTTCTAAATGTTGGCTCGCTTTTCCATTTATTTCAATTTCCGTTTTATTTTTAGGAAAAATGTATTTGTAATTAATTTAAAAGCTCAGGTTATTGGCATTCACGAACATTTTTGTCATATACACATAAATAAAGTAAAGATTTTTAATAAATGGGTCTCAGTTTTCTAGTAGTTGGTTATAATGGACGTCCTCTAATGCTTATGCATTAGGTTCTATGATATAAAAATACCTGAAAGAAATATATTTGTGCATTATAAGATAATTTTGAATTAGATACTTCCTTCCCTGTATCTAGCTAGAGGTGTTTTCCTCATTTCATTTTGCAAATGGTAAAAAGAACACAAAAACAAGTGAGCGCTATATTTAACAAGCCCAATGTACTAAGTGCTTCCTCCACACGAATTTTATCCTTTTTAATTAAAGTAATGAGTAGTTCGAAGAATGTAATATAAACCGAGTTTCTGTTATAAAATAGACTGTAAAATTCAAAGTTTTTATTATATAGTTTTGTCCAACGAAGTCGTTTCATAGCTCGAAATTATTTTACCCGTCAAAATGACGAGTTGAGATACGATTATTACCTATATTTGTACAAAGAAAATAAAATGCACTGGGGCAGTAAAGATTTGATTACGAAAATATTGCGTAGGAGTATCTCAATTAAAAAAGACAAATGTTTACAAATACTCTCAATTTCTTTAATGATCACACACCATTGTAAATTCACACAAATTGGAAAGCACTGCACGTCGTAAGACGTGATTTGAGCTCAATTCTTAAAATCCTTTAAACTTTATAGAAGAAATACCTCCACAATGAATTATATAAAGCACATAATCACACGTTCTATCGGTTTCCAGGACCGGACGTTACATTCGCATTGTTGAAGGAATAAAAATTCACATTCGCAGAAGTCTTGGCAAACATATCCTTAAAAATATCGGAAGCGAGACTTACTTTGTCGAAGAGGAACATAGGTTATTGAATTTTGTATCGCCCGACAATTTTGCTGGAGGTTGAAAACTCACGTATACGTCTATTAGAATATGACACGCTCCACACTTTTCTATTTTATTTTCAGTCCAATCATTGAGCGTCCTTGTTTTCGTTTTGGTACAACAAAACAAGCAAGCGTTTCCATTGATATTATTTTCTCTATTGAAATAAAAGGGTAGTGTTTTAAAATCACGTTTCCATTTTCTATTTTCTTTGCTCGAGGTAACATTTTCACCTTGATAGTTATATTTTTGCCGTTCTATAATATTTTTCTATTGAGTATCGTTTTCTACAACAAAAATTACGGTATTTTTTATAAAATAGGCACTTTTTAAACATGAATTGCAACAATAGATCTATCCCATCATCGTCTATTTTCGGGTATAAATATATTTATCTACGTACTTCTAAAAACAGGTGAATTAATGTATTTGACAAACGTATTTATCCGAAAGTTGCATTCAAAGTGCAACAGCCATGAATTCTCAGTTAATACATTTGTAGTTCCCAGCATAAGTTACCATTGTGAGTTATTGAAGTCAAATTGGACTAGGATTTATTGCAAGCCGGTTTTGCCAGTTAAATACCAATACAGTTGCTTGGCTGGGCTTTAGCTTTGTGCACTTTTATTGCCTTTGAGCGTTCCTAACAAATAAGCTGCGACATAGACCTTATGTGGTGTTTTGTGAAGCTATAAAACGATTATAAGATTACGACATTATTTTTGATCCCGGGAAATCCTTGTGGGCTTTAAAAAAGTATCCGAAAGACCAACGGATTGCTTTTCCGTTCCGTTTATCGGGAAAACATTGAATCCATGCCGATTCGCAGCTCAATATCACCCCCTAAGCGATGGATCCTCATTTTGACAACATTTTTATTAAAACCCATTTCTTCCAAAATTGATCCTTCAAATAATAATAATAATAATAATAATAATAACGGTCAACGGTCGATGTCAACGTCAACACGTCAATTTATTTTATCCGTATTTTAAAATTAAATTTTATTTACAAATAACATTTTTATTAATATACTAAAGTAATATCCATCATCTAAAATAGTATCCAGTTCAAAAATGATGCTGTTAAATGTAAATACTTCTTTACATAATAAAATTACGTATGAGCTGACGGATGTCACTCTACTAAACAAGAACGAAGTAATAAATATGAGCGGATAAAATGTTGACGAGAAGCAGAGCTCGCAAACCAGCACGCCCACCATCCCCGGACCCGTCGCCGAGCTCCGCCTCCCAGCTGCCGGACCATGTTCCAGCCCCGGCACCTGCAGTCGCGTCGAGCTCCAGCGACGAGTATTACTCTCCGCCGACGTCGCCAACACCTGTGCGTCGGCAGGGGAGACGCCGGCCACCGTGCAGCTTGGCGCCCTCAGGCCAACCGGCCTCGAACAGGGCTCCCGCTCCCGGTGGTGATGTGCGGCGCATGAAGTGGACTCTCAGTATAAATGAGAATGTCATGCGCGCATACTACGGGGCGACAGAGGGGGGAACTAACCTCACTGCGTACCGTGCGAGAATGCTGTCTCTGTTTCAGGCTCTTGAACCGGGTGTCAGTGTATCGGCACAACGACTGTCGGATCAAGTGCGGGTCATCCAGCGTAATCACAGGTTGGATGACTCAACGCTTGATCGACTGCGCTCCGAAATACAGCATAGCCCTGCTACCAGCACCTCGCCACCAGTGGCAGCGCCAGTTTCTGGTGCTCCGCTCACCGCCCCTAGTGATGGGGAAGAGGAGGATGGGGCTATAACTGTAAGTACCCAGTGCAATGAGTTAATAAGGAGTACATTGGAGGATGCGATTCGGGTTTATCGGAGATCGCCGCCCGACCAGAGGCCTCGATTACCTCGTTTGCCCATGCATAACCGCAACAAAGCGATAATGGGTGCCCTAGATTCACTGCTCCCTGTTTACTTTGAGAGCAGTGAAGACCTTAGGGACACGCACTCGATTTTGTACTGCGCAGCTCTTACGGCATGTCGTGTAGCTAATGTTGCAATGTGTCATAGTAACATAGCTACACGACCGAAACCAGCCGTACCAGCTTGGCAGTGCAGGATCGAGCAGCGTGTTGCTGAGGCTAGGACACTCATTGCAAAACTAAAAGCGTTTAAACAGGGAAATTCGCGACCACGCGTGATGCGCTTTGTAAGGCGTGCATATGCTGGGACTGATATTAGTCCCAGTGAATTTATTGCCCGCGTTACAGAGCGCATCGACCTGTTTAAGCAAAGAGTTTGTGCATGGGCAAACCGTATTCGACGCTATAAACGGCGGGCGGAACGGTTTCACCTGAATCGCATGTTCCAAAAAGATCAAAGATGGGTACATAGACTGTGGGAGCGGCCGGTGTCAGCCATGGATGGCGGGTGCCTGCCGGATGGTGATGCCACAAATTCGTTTTGGCGCAGCATCTGGTCGGTGCCTGTCACCCATTCCGAAGGCGGCTGGATGCGAGAGGTTGAGCAAGTATGTGAACCAATACAAGAGATGGGGGCAATTACCATCAGCCCCCAAGACGTAGCCAATGCAGTCCGTCCGATGGCAAGCTGGAAAACGCCAGGGCCGGACGGACTGCAAAATTTTTGGTTAAAATGGCTCCGGAGTTCACATAGTTGCTTGGCTTCTCAATTCCAGTCTGCTGTGGAATCGGCTTCGCTCCCACAGTTCTTGACTACAGGATCTACCCATCTGCTCCACAAAACTGGTAGTGCTACGGATCCAAAAAACTATAGGCCAATAACTTGTTTACCGACGGTCTATAAGCTCCTTACGTCCATTCTGAGAGCAAAAATTAACGAACATATCGTTAACTTCTCTATTATGTCTGCTTCTCAGAATGGATGTAGGAGTGGATCCCGTGGCACTAAGGAGCTACTCCTTATTGACACGGCTATTTGCCAACAGGTTCGCCGCTCTAAAAAAGATCTGTCGACATGCTGGATAGACTATAAGAAGGCCTACGATTCGGTGCCGCATACATGGCTCATGAGGGTGCTGGACTTGTATAAAATTAATACAACTCTACGCGCTTTCTTGATGTCATGTATGGGGCAATGGAGTACGGTTCTTCACTATCCAGGATGTCGAGATATCCAACAGGGTGGGGAACCAATTAGGATTGAGCGGGGTATATTCCAGGGCGACAGTCTGAGTCCCCTGTGGTTCTGCTTGGCCTTGAATCCTCTAAGCACTTTGCTTGAGAATTCGGGGCTGGGCTATTCGTTGAGGAGAGGGGGCCAGGTAATCTCCCACTTGCTGTACATGGATGACCTTAAGCTCTTTGCCACCAGCGGATTTCAGCTGATGGAGTTACTGAAGATCACTGAAAGCTTCAGTAATTCCATCAGTATGGAGTTTGGTGTTGACAAATGTGCGGTCATGCATGTGAAGCGAGGTGGGATTGTGGAATCCCAGGGTATACAGCTCTCGGATTCCATAAACCTAAGGTCTCTCTCTGCAACGGATACCTACAAATACTTGGGTATGTCAGAGGCGTTAGGCATCAACGTTGCTGATGTGAAGCAATCGTTACAGGCACGTTTCTTTGGCCGCTTGAACAAAGTACTAAAAAGTGTTTTGTCGGGCGGCAACAGGGTGCGTGCCTTTAATGGTTGGGTCATGCCAGTGTTGATGTACTCCTTTGGTGTACTCAAGTGGACTCAGACTGAGTTAGACGCCTTGGATAGGAGAGTCCGAACACTGCTAACCGCAAATCGAATGCATCACCCACGCTCTTCAGTAATGAGGTTATATATCCCGCGGAAATGCGGGGGTCGAGGCTTTCTAAATGCTAAGACCCTCCATAATCGCGAGGTATGTAACCTCAGGGAGTATTTTCTCCAAGTCGACGTGGGGATGCATCGAGATGTGGTGGTAGTGGATAAGGGCTTCACACCGCTCTCCTTAGGCAAAGAGAACTGGCACAAACCTGTCGTACTGAGCGTCAAGGACCGCGAGGATGTATGGCAAAGCAAGGAGCTCCACGGGCGCTACTACCGGACCCTTCATGGGCCCGATGTAGATTTCCTAGCGTCCGTAGCCTGGCTACGCTTCGGTGATCTTTTTGGAGAAACCGAAGGGTTTGTTTGTGCAATTATGGACGAAGTTATCATGACGAATAACTATCGGAAATATATCATAAAGGACGGTACAGTTGACATATGTCGGGCATGTCACTGTCCAGGTGAGTCCTTGAGACATATTATTTCGGGTTGTTCTCGTCTTGCTAACGGCGAATACTTGCACAGGCACAACCAAGTGGCCAGGATTATCCACCAGCAGCTTGCTTTGAGATACAAACTTGTGGAATCTGAGGTGCCGTACTACAGGTATGTGCCCGACCCAGTTCTCGAAAATGGTCGTGTCACTCTGTACTGGGACCGATCTATCATCACTGACAGGACTATTGTAGCCAATAAGCCTGATATAGTGGTGATAGATCGATCGGAGCGTCGGGCAATCATTGTTGATGTCACTATTCCGCATGACGAGAACCTCGTGAAAGCTGAAAAAGAAAAACAATTAAAATATTTGGATTTAGCGCACGAGGTTGTCGACATGTGGGAGGTGGACTCAGCGATGATTGTCCCGATAGTCGTTACAGCCAACGGCATAATAGCCAAGAGCCTCGACCAACACCTTAAGAGGCTCTCGCTAGGCACCTGGGTGAAGGGTTTGATCCAGAAAGCGGTACTTCTCGACACGGCGCGTATTGTGAGGAGGTTCCTCTCTCTGGAGTCCTAACCACCGGCAGCTTGGACCCTGTCCCGAGGCCGGTTGGACACTATATTTTATATTTTTAAATGTATACCTGTATATTGTTTTTTTTTTGTATATATTTAAAAATGTATTTTATATGTTTATTGAAGAATAAAGGAAATAATAATAATAATAATAAATTTATTTCAAAAGTATGAATACATGTTAACTTAAATACTACAGCATTCAGAGATTGATAACAACATCATTGTGGGAGGCGGAGCAGAACCCAGTTCCGTGCTAGGAATAAACCTGTGTTACGGACCCTATGGACCGCTCCATCACCTCACTAGACAATATTTCTTTAAACGTCTGTAGTAAAAAAATTAGTGAGTTGCTGGATTCCCAAATTTAGGCATGCCTGTTTTTAGGGAATCAAGCTAAAATTAATTAATAAAATACAAAAAAGTATGAGTGTGCCACATTCACTACGTGCAAGGGTGTGTTTTTGTGAGTGAGATAGTGAGTGCTGTTGAGGGTGTGGATGTGTGTGTGTTTGTGTTAAGTTATGTATGATGTACTTATCCAATTAGGCTATTATTTAAGGTAAAGGACGCGTATTTGTTTTATTAAAGTTATTAGTTATTTTAGTTTTATTAGTTATTCTTTTTTACTTGTGTTAATTAAGAAGGTTCTCAGTAGTTGCGTAATCTAGTTTTTGAAGCCAAAGTTTTAATTTTCTTTTTGTCTCCACTTTGCTCAAAGGGTACAGGTTTAAGATTCTGTTAATTTTATTGTATAGGATACCACTCATAACTTTGTAATGTCGTTTAGCCATTGTCGTTCTGTGTCTGACTGGGGGGCAGACTATATCTGAACGACGTTTGCATTTGTAGACTGTGGGATCAAAAGTTAGTGTTGTGTGTTTCCTGATTATTGTTTGCTGAATAAAGAGCTGTCTCACGGTCAGAGCAGCTGTGTCCTCATAAAGTTGAACAGTTGGGTATCGAAAAGCTTTTTTAGTCATGACCTTGAGAACAGCTCTTTGTGCCCTTTCTAAAGGTAAGATTATAGTCTTCGCTGCCCCACCCCATGCTGTGATGCAGTAAGATAGGACTGATTGGCACAGCGCAAGGTAGGCCAACATAAGGGTTTCCAAATCAGCGGCATTACGGAGCAATTTGAACACGTAGATTAGCTTTCTTACACGTGAGGTTTGGGCAGCAATATGACACTGCCACTTAAGAGATTGATCAATATTGATTCCAAGATATTTAATCGTGGTTGCTCGGGATATTGCTACACAATCACAGTTTTCAGACGGCTCATGGCAAGTATGGGATTTAATAAAGAAAGCATTAAGTGGTGGGAGAGAAGAGGTTTTTAATGCAAATGTTATGTAGTTGCATTTTCTTATATTGAGCGTTAGTAGGTTATGTGACAACCACCACATAGCTTTACTCAATGCAGCTTCTGCATCAGCTTTCACATCTGCCCATGTGGGACCGTGAATGAAAAGTGCAGTGTCGTCTGCATAAGCAAATACTTCGCAATTGGGAGATTTTAGTTCACAGAGGTCATTTATATAGATTGTGAACAGCGAAGGCCCCAAAATGCTCCCCTGCGGGACTCCAAAACCCAACGCCTCGTCCCCACTGATGCAGTCTCCAATCTTTACCGCTTGTGACCTGTCACTTAAGTAATCCTTAAATAATTTGAGCGCCATTCCTCTTACGCCAATTCTCTCCAACTTAGAGATAAGAATCGGGATAGAGACGGTGTCGAACGCCTTAGTGAGGTCTAAAAACAATCCCAGGCACTTTTCCTTCTTGTCCAGACTGTCCACTATTCTGTTAACCAATGATGAAACGGCATCTTCTGTCGATTTGTTTTTCCGGAATCCAAACTGGTTAGATGAGATAATACCTTTGGCTTCAAGATAGTTCGTCAGTCGATTATTCAACAGTTTTTCAAGAACTTTAGACATAGCTGGCAATACCGATATAGGCCTGTAATTGTTGACAACATCTCTATCTCCACTCTTATGTATTGGGTGAATAATGGCTCTTTTAAAAACATCAGGGAAAACTCCAGTGGAAAGAGATAGTTGGCAGATGTGCGTCAAAATAGGGACAAATACATCAAGAGACGACTGTAAAATAAATGCAGAAATATTATCTATATACTACTCTAACCAAGAAACTGGCAGCAAAGTTTGCATCAAATGAGTTTAATGCAGGCGTTAAATCTACTTGGACTAAGGCGTCACGGATTGCACTGTAGTTAATTCTATTGCGGTAAACAATTGGTGAAATTGGCTTTTTCTTTAAAGATATTGTAAACAGCGTTGGACAGTGATCAGTGATAAAACACTCAAGGACTAATGTCACAGAAACAAGCTGAGACTTCAACAAAACATGATCCAGACAGTTTTCCTCTCTGGTTGGATATTGGTGCGTTGGTAAAAGACCGTGAGATGCCAGCAGATTCAAATAGTCCCCAGCTCTACGGTCACAGCTGTTGGCTTTTATGTCGATATTCATGTCTCCCAGAATACATACATTAGCATACGTATTAAGCGTTGCCAACACATCATTTAGCCCATTAAGAAAACTATCGATACTATACATTGAGGGTGATCTGTAGACCGCAACAAGAGCTAAGTCTTTACCAATTTTACATATTAAACAGTTAAAATCTTTAACATGTTCAGGTTCGCCTATAGTGTAGTCAATCCCAGTCTTAATGTATATTACGATGCCATCATTTTGGTTTGTTGTACAACAGGTAAAGTGCGATATATAACCATCTATAGAAGGAACATTTGACACTTTAGAGAGCCAACATTCTGAAAGTACTATTATGTCGCAGCACACACGAATTGATGTAAGTAACGCTTGTAGTTGATTAATGTTTTTATTAATACTGCGAATGTTCATATGAAAAACTGAAAAAGGACCATTAATTTTCCGCGCAAAACTCTCACATTTATCTGATGCGCAGATATACGATTGCATTGTATGGAGTGCTTCAAGTTCCGACGATATTCTATCTATATTACTATCAATTGTAATCATGTTATATGATTCAAATACAAATAGTTACATGTACAGAACAGTGAGCACTCCTTTTTCGTTAAAAGCACAAATGAGACAGAGGTGGGGATATTTTTACACCTTTGTTTAGCATACAGGAGAAGGTTAAACTTACTTAGTGAGTGAATTGTAGGTAAATGTAGAAGTGTGTGTGATGGGAAATTTGTGACTGGGTGATTTGTGTGTGAGTCGTAAATGTGTGGCAAATACAAATATATCATGCTAAAATAATAACAAAATACGAACAAGTATAAGTTTAGTAATCTACATAGCATTATTGCAAGAATTACTGTTATAAAGTGTAAAAACAAACTTAGTCATATTGACCTTAAGGAAACAAAATCTTCTTCCGACCGAATCTGTATGCGTTTGCTAGCTTCTTCCTTACGTAGAAAGATCTTTTGGTTCGAGGTCCAACAGAATTTAAAGTTGTTACTATTGGCGAATTCTCTGGCTTGGTAGAAAAGCTTTCTGCCATTCCCCGGCAAGTATTCGGATACATATATTGGATGTGGTGGTCCCTCTATACCGATCAGACTAGAGTTAAGCTTCTGCCCTGGCTCTTTGTTCCTGTTAAAGTCTCGCGTCGAGATAAGAATTTTGTTTTTAATTAGCACAGTACTAAAGTCCGCCACGATAGTCTTATTTCTGCCCGGTTTGGCGGGAAGTCGGTACGCATCTCTTATATGTGAACAGTTTATGTCCAAGCTTAATGTCTTACCGATTTTAAGTACATGTTTCACAATATCTTCTGCGGTCTCGTTTTCTTTTGATGGGACATTGCGTAATTCTATACATGATGACCTGGAGCCAAATTCTAAATCTTGAATTCGGTTTTGTAGCTTTTCTATATAGCTATAGCATTCTAGGCGTTCGTTTTCAAGCTTACCCAGTTTTGCTTTCATATCGTCGTAGTTGTTTTTGATAGTCTCTATTGATTTTTCAATCTCAATATTACTTTTTTGAATGGTTAAATTTTGTAATTTTATCTCATTAACATCTTCAACTAATTTATTTAGTAATACTAGTTGGCCCGACTTCAGAGACTCAAACATTTGTCTCATTTCACTTTGGAAAGCAGCGAACTCATTCCTTGGCGACGAAGATTCCGTACGAGGTCTTTTAGAGCGAGTCGTTATATTAACAACTTCCTCTTCCATTGCTCTTGGTATGTCAGAGTCAGACTGTGACAAGACTTGCGTAGACTGAGTTCTTGGCGGCGTACGTTGCAACGACATAATTATATTATTATAAGGAGTAAAACACGTAGCGCATCAGTCGCCTCCGCTTTGTTAAAATGCGAGCGGCGGAGCTGTAGCCGGTATCGTGGCACTCGTTGCACTCGTAATACAGCAGCGGCGATGACTCACAGGCGGCAGAGTAGCGTCGCAGGCGCGGTCGGTCCCCCCACTCACTCGCCGTAGCTTAGTAGCTTTAGTTTCGCACGCTTCCGTCACTGCTTAGTTGGTCGAGTGGCTATAGCCGCGGTCACTGTGCACTTGGTTGCGAGTTCGAATCACCCGAATGTCGGACTAGATGCTTTCTAAAGATGTTAACTTTTCGGTATGGCACCAACTTAAGAATACCTGTCTCTGTCTCTGAACGCCCACTGGGCGGAGTTATCACCTTTAAACAACACAGGATAGAAAGAGAATCGAAAATCACAATATTAGCCAATCAGGAATTTTAAGGAACAATATTAAATAGCACAACTGACACACGTCCACACTACTTGGCGGCACACGGCGAATCAAATGCCTTCACATTTACATCTACGGGCCATTAGCAACCCCAAAAGGCCCACCTATCGTTTACGCGGACAGGTTTCGTTAACTACCTATTAAACAAACGACATAGATATTTCTGGTGGGCCCCAAAAATGGACAGGCGTGGTTATTAAAGCCGTAACGTGGACCTATTTAAATTTTGCCAAAGTTTACTGAACTGTTATTGCGGTCGGTTCCTTCCTGGACCGCTCATAATTTTGCTGCGAACATTTTGATATTCTCTCGTCGCCTTCGTTTTTGTTTATGACCTTATTAGTCTCGTGTTAGTGTCAAAGGTTCTTTGTCGAGCAAGGGAAATATTATATTTGAAATTGTGGATCCCGCTAGCCGTTCTCATACTTGTAACCATCATATAAATATAAAATTTTGTTCCTTTTTCTTTATTTTTTGTCGTTTCCTCCAAACATAAATGCTCTTTAAAAAATAATTCAAGTTTTTAAAGTCTGATTGGTTACGAGAGAAGAGAAGGTCTTCGGACGTAATAAAACACATATCAAACAGCTATGATATGCTTCACAGTGCGTGTAATTATATAGCTAATTCCAATTTAATCAACTATTTATTCTCTATTATAAAGCACAATTTTAATTAAGACTTATTCCGCAAATTAACATTTCAGTTAATACACAACTAAAACGTAATTAATTTATTTGCATACGAGGCAAGCGGAGCGTTGTGCTTTTAAAATAATATTGAGGGCAATTCGTCGCCGAGCCGTATCAAGTGTGTAAAGTAAACATGGTGTTGGCTTTAACGGGTTTAATTAATTCTATATTATTGATCATGATTTATTTGATTTAGAAAATAATAAACAGATTTATACAACATTGGTGAATGTTTACAAAATATTCATTATATGGTTGCCTTTTTGTATTGTACTGAGAATCGCCTGTGTGTAAAGTGGTTTTATTTTTACGTGAAATATTGCATCGTTCTTGGAAATTCAAAACGTTACTTTTACAGTTAAAACTATTTCACCAAAAGGAAAAAATAGTGTTTTTTTTTATCTTTTCCAGTAAACCTGTGACGTGTTTACTGCAATATCGGAGATTCACTGAAATAGCAGTTATTGCTACAAACAAAAATATAATTGACACTTCATCTGGTGGAACTTTTACCACATACGGTCATCTACCTATTAGTTCTAATTTACTAATTAATTTTTCGCATTTTAAAAATACCTCTATTTGTTTTTTCCGTGAGTTGGCAAAATATACATAAATTAGGTGCAGATACAATGCCAAATAGACGAACACTCGTAAAAGCGAGTGATGCGTGCGCAGTCGTTAACAGTGATTTTATGTTTGCGCATATTTCTATAGAAGGAACGAACAACGATACTTTGTACAATGGAAATAAAGATATAAAATACTACTCAGTATGATTGTACGGGAAGTGTGACAGACTTGACTTCGTAAAATATTAGGTACTTAGTACTTGAGTACTTTCAATGTGTTCTTAATCGGATCTTGCTTTGGCTCCCACAAAATTGCAAGGTTACTTTAGTTTCAATAAGTGTAAAATTATTCAAGCTTCTTACTTAGAACACGATCGTTGTCATACTTAACATACTTTTTAATACGTCAATGTTTAATGGAACAAGTAATGCAGAGAAATAGAGCTCATATTATGTCTATTTACTCGCACAATTAATTAAAGCAAAAAATATCCCAATCATATTGCGTTCATCGTATTAATATCAATTACGCTCATATATAAACAGACTGATCTGCATTTAATTATTTAACTAAATTACCATGTTTAAATTAACATAAATCGAGGAAAAATGTTAGGTAATAACGAGAGGGTATTACGGGAATGTTTAACTCGAGCCAACCAACCCTGTTGATTTAATATTTATGATGATTATGATATTAATGCAGTTTCATGATTAGCTGATTAAATGATGACAGCGTATTACTCTGTGGTTGTGCTCGTGTCAAAAACTAGATTTATGTTATTGTTACCGCAATCACATTTACGTAATATTTATCTAATTATAATAATATGTGATTAAATTAGAAGCATTAGTTATGTAAATTGTTAAATAGTTTTGTATAGCAAAGTTTTTAGAAACAAAACAATGCATGTAATGAGCATAATTTACCGGCACTATTTTTTTAATTTTCAATTTCTAAAATCATACATAATTGTATGATTTTAGAAATTTTCTGGGTATTTTGCTTATGAAATAAAAATTAATAATTCAGAAAAAAGATTCGAATCACAGGCTAATGACTTAGCAAGTGCACACACTTATGGCTTACTTTTCACTCATACTTACTTTTATAATGATCATGACATAAAAAATAAATATTGAAGGTAAAAAAAATATGTTAATTTAAAGCTACATCTATCTATATACCTGAAATAACGTAACCACCACCGCTACTACTGTTTACTAAGTAAACCTACAACGAAGCCTAAAGGTCTAGACTCGTTTTTCTTTTCTTCCGGATTTCCCTTTGACAGGCACAGGCAACATTCCCCACAAGTTTCCCTACACCCGGCACTAAAGCCTCCAAGGAAAGCCTTTGAACTCGCTCACGTAAATAATGAATGCAAATCACAAGTTTTAAAGAGTCAATTTAGGAAGCGACGGCGACCGCTCACTTTTAATTAAGAGAAGGAAAAACTCTGAATGAAATCGTCTTGCATTTCAAACGGAAATATTACGGATTGTGATCGCTCGTGCAGTCGTGCTGCTAATGCTTGGGAACTTTTGTATTTATGGGAACATCAAATGTGTTTTCGTATTGCATATTTCGTGTTCCCATAAATGGATTTGAGGAGCTAATTGGAAAAGTTTATTTCCTACGTTTTGTTGTCAGGATTGAACTACTGATGTTACTATCCTTCTTGTACATAACTCGTCAATGTTTGTTGATGCAAGAACACTTAATGAATGAAAACTGTAAATTTAATAGTATCTCAGCTGTTTTTGAAATCATCAACGTTTTGTGATCAAAATGGCGATGGTACAGTCAACTTAGTTTGCGTACACATAATTCAGTGACGTCAAACTTCTCACACAACTTTGTTGCTAGAATGTTGACGCTACAAATAAATCAAGCTAGCAAAGTTCCACTCACATTACCGACAAAATCATTACAAATTATCTAACACACACAAGCGTTCGGAGCGCTCGGAGCGCTGTCGACTTGCCAGCTCGCAACCCATTAGGCTCGTCGCACGCACTGCGACATTAATCTTTGTCAGCGAACACCACGCTAATTAGTTGCGAATTTATAACGCATAATGAGTCGTCGGGTGTGACAATGCCTAAACAGGCATGCAATCACGTTGTTTCGTTGCTGGGAATCATTAAATCAGTGTCGAAGAGAATTATCTAACCGCAACGGTTTCAATGCAGCAGTTAAACAGTCTATCTTTATTTCGGGATTCGTTGATCTGATTTCGAATTAGCCTTTTACCCACTCCCTTTAAATACTATTTCTATCTATTTTAAAATGAGGTGTCTAAAACATTTATCCAAATCATTTACTTTTAGGCAACTAAGAATTCAGGGTACTACTGCTACTAAACCCTTTAGTAGTGTACAACATACATGCGTTGTGTAGATTATTTGTGCAGACAAATAATATAATATATGTGCGGAAATTGTCAAAATTTTACTGTTAAAAAAAACAATGTGATAGATTAATTCTGAAAATATCAGAGAAAAGCCTAAGATCAAAATTCAGATTCAAGAACAAATTTTCTTGAAGCTTATCTTGCTACTAACCGCTAGATAATCACAATCATATTAAACACAGAACTCACAAAGACCATTTCCACCAAATGCCGCTATTATGTTAAGCGTCGCCTCAAGGCCAGTAATACGATGGGTCACATTAAGAACCCTAATTATAATGACCATTTTGATGACGGTTAAACAATAATAGAGATAAAGTTCTTGTTGAATGTGATGAACTGGAAATTTTTGTTTTACTAATAAGCTATGATATCATGCTAAACTAAATACTATTTAACAAAAAGATTCACATAGTCAAAATTCAGTTTGTTTTTTTTTTTAACACAGGAACGGCAACATAGCACACAGCTTATGGCGTGGTTCACAAATTTGCCAAGTGCAGGTATTTAGGGTGGACAAACACAAAAATCCTAATACTAAATTATCAAGTTTATCAGGCACCATTCCGATATTAAAGAATTTCCGCTCAAAATAACCGAACACCACTTTTAATAATATTCGATTTTGTAAGCAGCACCGCTACGTAATACCCGAATCTTTGTAGGCCACTGTAGTTTGTTTAAATTCTTATTTAATGGAGAGTAAACAGAGGACGGTTAATAGAGGCGGTCTGATTATACAGTTAGAAACAGATACTGAGGAAATCGTCTGAATACTAATTTGGGGATCCAAGAAAAGGCCGTCGTGTTAACTACAGTACGTAGGTATAACTATTTACAGAATTGCTGGAAGGTATTATGAGTTTTGTTATCATTTTAATTATGTTTGCTGCTGTAAATTGATGTCTTTATAATTATCAGTTCTCGGGAAATGTGTGATCAATAATTTAGACTGTCGTGTATGCTGATAGTTAAAACCATTCAGGAACTGCTGTTTAAACAGAAAACAGGATAATATTAGACGTGAGAAGTCTTCTAGGTATTTAACAAAATAACAGTTTGCATTTCCAAAAATCCTTCCCACAACGATATCGATAAAAATGTGTCAGACTAACAAAGCGGGTTATTACTTCACCCGATTGTTACCGAACAAAGAGAATCGGGTTTTTTAATTAATTTCGCGTGACCTTCACGCGTGTCCTCAGAGGGGCCGACAGCAATTGATCGTCTATCGCCGCGATGATTGATTGCGCAATAATGCGTGTATGAAAAGTTGCCAAGAGAGTTTTGTTCGGCTTTCATGATGAAGGCATTTTGTTTGGGTTTTGACTTTCGGTAGACTGAAAAGTTGTATGGGAAATTTGGAATAGTTTGTTGGAGTTGCAACTAATTCGGTTGTTGGAAATTTCATTTGGTGCATGAGTTGTTGGTTCAAACCTTATACTATTTAAATACGTAACATGATGAAATTAACGTCACATGATGTGATGATGATGAGTGAATGATGAAATACCAAACGAGCCTCGTTGCAGGCAACAAACACAAATACTCAATTCTAGAAACCGATAATAGGAAAATAATAATATCCTGCAACCCACCTCAGCTAGTGCAGTGTATACCCGTAGTGGCGTCACTTCCGGCCGCACAACCCCTAATGTCTCTAATATCCGGTACAAATTAACACAAACCCTGTCCAGAATACACAACGCTTGAATTTGTATTATACCCTGTATTTGTATTCACAATCCATTCTACCTTACCTGTTACTGGTTTACGGAAAATGGGATCGGCTTCCAAAACTCCTCTATTTTCTGTGATTTATAGTGTTTTATGGTGAGAGAAATGAATTGAGTGCGAATGGATTTCCTGTATTCGATTACCAAAAAGAACAATGCTCGTGTTAAGTTGATATAAACAGCATCACAAAACCGCAATTGAAAACTAATAAAGCATTTAGATAAAGTAAACATATCGAATGAACAATAATATAATTGATAGCGGATATTAATATTGCGTCAATATACACAAACGAAAATATGAACGAATATAATGTTGTATTAGATCGTTTGCGTTCGTTCAATCCCGTAAACCCCCCATTTATCACCACTTAACCCCTAACAACCACCATGGACATAAAACAATAAAAATCAAGCGAACCCACTCCGGAGCTCCTATATCTGTATGGCGTATAATGGTGCCTATAAATAATACATGCCTCTATAGACTTTGACTGATAGCTTTTATACGGTTCTGGTGTCATGCACGGACCATGCATTGTCCCATTCTTTTTCTTATGGGAATCGGAACGTTAAATCGCGTGAAATGTTTTCGACAACATCAATGAATTGGAAAAAGTGTTGGGTAGTGCCCAATCCTTTAGTACATAGATTATGGAATTCTATCTACATTTTAAAGGGTAACATGATCTTTGAAAACGTTCCAATGAAGTTACGACACTAAAACATTAGTAGACCACATATCATTTAGTTTTTTTTCACTTAAGTTCAACAGTTTAAAGTTGAATGAATCTATCACCAGCAATCATAAAACAACTGTAAATAAACCTGAAAATTAAACAATAAAACATCGCAACAAACCACAATACCGCTAAACTTTCAAACTCGAATCCTTCAGAGTAACTCGTCGAAGTCAATTCGAGTTTACCGCTCTTTGTAATGCCTGAACTTATGTAATTACTCCCGCGTGGCATTCATGTTAAGAGCGTTGTACTTATAGAATTGAATTGAATACTTTGACGGCCCAATTGGGGCTGCGGTCTGGGGATTTGCTTGCCATCGGTTGGCAAGCGACTGCAGTTTGTGATTCAGCGCCTACTTGATTGCAATTTAGTAGCGTTTTGTCTCTACACTAACAGTTTGTTTGCTATAAAAATATTTTATTATTTTCGTGTTTCAATGTTAGGATTTGAAGATTAATTCAGAAAGTTTTATTTACTTGCAGTTAATGAAACAAAATTAATTAAATCCTTTTGCATATTTATTTATTTATTTATAAGTTTTTGTACACACAAAAGACATACAATAATTAACATATACAGAATAAAGAGGTACAAAGGTGCTGCTTATTTCATGTGAAATTTCTTCCAGCAGACTTGTGACTGGATTTCATTGTATTTAGATGTTTATTAGAAGTTACTTTTCTATAACTTCCTGTTTTGTAGCGAATCTCGGTGTAACTTGATCTCACCGCACATTAATCTACGCCAGAGACAAGACACCGCTTTTTTTTAGATTTACACAAAACTCTGTAACTTTAGAAAATGTTTTTATTAGGAGGCAGTTTATTGTTTTCTGATGTTTTGTTCTGCAAATTAATGGTTTTCCTTTTGCAGTAAAAAAATAGGAACATTACCGGGGTATATTTGAAATTTGGCCCGCTTATTTAAATGTTGTCCGTGACCTTTGATTGATTTGAGGTGATATGATTAATTGACATAGTCTAGAGTTAAAGTTAACCTTAAGACTTTGACCTCAAAAGTGACAAAGTTTAAAAAGTGATTCGCTAAAAACTGAATCAATAACCACAGACACCTTAAATAAGGACCATTCAGAACTATGAAGTAATCCCTTTCAAATACCCGGAATTAATAAACAGTTGTAGGGCTGCTTATATTGCTTATTCAAATCCGTGATGAGATGAGAGCAAGTCACGTTGAATACAGAATGAGTCCTTTGCAGTGCAGATAAACCTTTGGGATCGCCGAGCCTAAGAAAAGTGGCCTGGTATTGAGATAATGGAGTAACGAATACCAAGTAAAGTATCTATTTCCGATGTAACTGAATGGAAATATTGTTTTCTATACTGTGTTCTACCGAATTTTGTATACTTAACAAAGCGATGTATCTCAATCTTTAGCGGGTGACATAAGAACATATTGATCCACATATTGCAATGACACGTGTGTTTTAAATTTTGTTGTCGACTTATAGGATATCAATTATTTAGTTAACTAATTTTGAGCTGAAATTTTGTTAAGTTATTCTGTAACAGATGTACTCATCGCTCCTTTTGGATGTATACAACCTTTTAGTAACACTCTGTATAAGTACTGTCTGATAGTCTTCCACATAAAAACTTCTGTCATATTTTCTTTTCTCGTTCTTAACAGCAATATCCACAATAACAATCTTACCTACTCTATACATTCGTAACTCTACGTTATGCAAACACCTTGAGCTAGCTAACCGACTGTATTTAGGGTACTAATGTACAGACTTAAGCCACAACAGTTATACCAACGTTTTATTTTTAAACCTACAATAGTTTCCACTTGAATAAATCCTTTGTAGTTGTTAAGAGCTGGAGTATTCAAACTTGTGGTACTTGGGAATGGCTCCATTTTTTGTTTACCGAAAGTGTAAAATGAGATGTTTAAAATTTTTTTTCGACGACACAATGTACTACAATATTTACATAACATAAACATAACATATTATTATCATCACGCCCTTATCCCCGAAGGGGTAGGCAGAGGTGTACCAATGTACACTCACAGTTCGCCGATATGTTTAGGTCCCATGTAATAGGGGGCGAGCCTATTGCCACTTACCGGGCAAAATTCCAAACTCCGACCTGCTACTGAGAATTTCATAGAAAAACCCAATAACACCTTGGTCGACTAGGGAATCGAACCCAAGACTTCCAGCGTAGCAGTCGCACTTAGCACCACTAGGCCAACAAGGCAGTCTTTACAGCACTGTTAATATGTTGCAGATCTCTGATGCTTCTTCTTCTTAGCGTGTAAATATATACGATATCATTGATTCTAACTAGATAGTAGAACAGGAAATATACTGCTTCCGTATCAGTCGCTCATGATGACACGACTGAATTTAGACTAGTTTTTATCACAGTGTTATTTAGCGAACTAGGTTAAATATGATTTACTTAAAAAAAATCTTGGCATAAGTTGATGTAAATTATTCTAAGGGTCTTCTAATAAAAAAATCACTAATAAAATACGCGACTATTACTGACTTAAATGTTCAGCTTTCTAAATGGTAGTATGAAGTCACATTTAATCAGAACCTTAAGGTAAGTACCTGCCTGCTATCACGAACTGTTCGTGTATGAGTGAGTTCATTGTTGCGGTTCTTATTGTGCTGAATAAAGCCTCCGTTTCGCATCATCTTGCAACTCATTACAGCTACCTATCTCATTCTACAGCTTAAAAGGTATGCATATTTCATTTTTAATATTACTGCACATTTACCTTAAACCCTTTTTTTTTCTTTGTATAGTTTATTAATCCTTATGTCAACAGTTTTTTAAATCTCACACCATTCAGCCAGTCGAAACTTCTGTGGTAACACCTCCTCCCTTTTGAAGGCAGTATAAATGACGCTAGTTAAAAAAACTTTTTCAAGACCAGGAAGATATTTTCTGGACGCGAAATGGAACTCTACTCCGCTTAGTTGTCGTTTGGATAAAGGCAAGGTACAGTAGTCCATAAAAATACCAGTGAGCCTGTATCCCCAGAGGCCGACACAGTTCGCCGGTATGTTTAGGTCCCATGTAAAAGGGGCGAGCCTATTACCACTAACCGGGCACAAATTCAAACACCGACCTGCTACTGAGAATTTCATAGAAAAACCTAATAACACCTTGGTCGACTTGGTAACCGAACCCAAGACCTCTAGCGTAGCAGTCGCGCTTAGCACCACTATGCCAACGAAGCAGTCTTACAGTGGTCCGTGTATCAGAATACAATATACCTATGTTTACGGTATTATATTTATCTTTGTAAATAATACAGGTATCTAGTGAGCGTATAATTATACTAAAAGTTATGATAACGCACGACCTCCGTGCTTGTACCGCTCATTGTTACCGATGCCATTGTGAACCACCCTTCAGCTCACAATAATGCAATGCACTTATATTGTTTTATTTTCTAGAATATCTCATTTTAAATAGATGCAGGAGCAAAAATATTTATCCACTAAGCAAGTTTTTATTGATTTCCTCTTTAATCCTATGGGTATTGCAAAAAGTGGTTATGAAAAAAATTGTTTGAACAGTTCCTAAATCAAGCACATTTATTTTTAGTTTTATAAAAAAAATCGCTATATTTGTTTTACGGTTTCGCTGCCTATGTGTCAACATATTTTTGCACGTGACTGTTATCATGTATATATTATATTTATTTGAAGCCAAAACAAGTATTGCTAAAACCGGAATTTGAATGACTGTTTTTAAATATGTGAAGAGGTCACCAAAATAGGTTAGTTTGTGGTATTCCTTATATTAAACAAAAGAAAAAGTTACAGTTGATATGACGAAATTTCTGACATGAAACTGTAAACTATTCTAATTTCAAGTTTCATCATCATCATCATCATCATCAGCCGGAAGACGTCCACTGCTGAACAAAGGCCTCCCCCCTAGAACGCCACAATGAACGACAACTCGCCAATTGCATCCACCGGGTGCCCGCCACTTTGACGATATCGTCAGTCCACCTGGTGGGAGGCCTGCCGACGCTGCGTCTTCCGGTTCGTGGTCGCCACTCGAGAACCTTTCTTCCCCAACGGTTATCGGTTCTTCGAGCGATATGGCCTGCCCATTGCCACTTCAACTTGCATATTCTTCGAGCTATGTCGGTGACTTTAGTTCTTTGGCGAATTTCCGTATTCCGGATCCTGTCGCGCAAAGAAACCCCGAGCATAGCTCTCTCCATAGCTCGTTGAGTGACTCTGAGCTTCTCCAAAAGGCCAACCGTTAGCGACCACGTTTCAGCGCCATATGTCATCACTGGCAACACACACTGGTCAAAGACCTGCGTCTTCAGACACTGCGGAATTTTGGACGAAAAGATGTCGCGTAGTTTCCCGAACGCTGCCCATCCGAGTTTCAAGTTCCAATTTCAAGTTTACGCTTTGAAAATCCTAACCGACAGAATTAACTTTCTCACTGTAAATGCCATATTTAAGCAGTAGCTGCTAATTTAAATACCTACACATTTATATGATAATTTACATAACTATGGGCAATAACTTAACATTCAAGTATATATTCAATAACATTCTAACAAAAACTAGAAAGTATTTTGAGGTAAAAAGCTTGACTTTAATTATAAAACTTAATTAACACTTATGCGACAAAACTACTTTAGTGTTTTATTATGCGAAACCATTAACCGACCTCATTTTACGCCCATTTTCATTTTTATAAGACGCGGTCCCAACGCGAGCGGGTAAAACCGCGAGTGACTTGAGCTTACTTTATGTTCCAGAAACTAATTATGACGAATAATTAATATTATGTGGTGTGGTGCTTGTGGCACTTGAAACAACTTGGGACTAAATAAACTATACACTTGTTTGTGATCGGAAATAATGTGATCACATTAATTTTCTTCTCTACAATATAAAGAAACACCAAGCTAAAACACAGAAAACGTGTACAAAAGATTGATTGTAAAAAAAAACACTGAACTTAAAACTGACCATTTGGAAATAACTATTGTTGTAGGAAGAGCGTTTACCTGGAACCGCTTTCTGTGTGACCCTTGCCTTACGCGGGGTCCTTCCATAAATTGTTTGCGATATAGTTGTAATATGCAGATTTTAATGGACTATCGCTCTATAACCCACCTTTTTGAAGGGACCGGTATTCAGTAGCGTGACATACTTGGTACTATGGTAATTAAAAACAATCGTATGTTGTTCTTATTTAAAATGCCTCCATTTTGATTGAAATTCTTAATATACTGAGGTTCAAACATTATGTTGGTTTTGTAGGTGTTTTTTTTTGTAGGTATATTTGCAGTTAGCCTGAGCAAAGGCTTTGACTGCTTCACCGGAATTTGGTATGGAAATAACTGTATGCCTTTTTTTTTGGTAGAGATCTTTGCAGTTAGCCTAAGCGCAGGCTTTGACTGCTTCAGCGGACTGTCGAACTGTATGCCTTAAGTTACGCAACGTGTAGACATTATTAATAGTTAAATAAATTATATCACAAAGCGAAAAAGGATAGTTCAACAAATATTTTAAACAATAAAAGTTTTTAAAACTTACCTTCCGACAAAAAATATTTTACACGTGTAAACGAATCTTTAATCAAAATAAACTTACATTTTCGTCTATACATAGACGTCTAGAATTTTATGTCCCATAAAAACAGCATTGGAACATTAAATTTGATGTCCCATGGAGTAAACGAATGCTCTTAAGATTGCCCACCGCCATAACCGAGATGATTTGTGGATGTTATAAATCCTGTGTATTATAGTCGGGATGAACTGAACGGATGAATGGATGATCGCTAAATTCTAGGGCGATATTCTATGAAATATTTAAATGTAATGATAGATTGACTGTAGTTGTGAATACTTAAAATGACTGAATTTTATTGATAAAAGATTAGCCTCTATTACACTACGATTACCTATATTAATAAGTAAGCATAAAAATTATAATTTTTCGTGGATGTAAAATGTAAACACAAAACGTCTTATTTTTTTTGTACCGCTGGGACCAGTATCTAGTCACCAAATTTTCTCATAATCGTTATTAGTCCGTAGAAGTGCATTGCTTGACATAATCCTCTCCCATGGCACATTATAACATTATGTAATTAATTAGGCATTCCATTAGTAAAAATTATTTAACATCACCATAAATAAAGATCCAGCAAAATCAACAATGAAGTCAGACGGACAGACGACGTTATGAATATAGCAAAAGATAACTTCAAAAACGATGACGTCATAATTGAGTAAAATATTCCTCTTCCCAAAGATGGGTCGCAAAGAACAAGTTTCTTAATTAATACCGTTACTGGCTATAACTCCATTCTCAAAGGCCACTTTGATATTAATACTTTTTAGCTGGAACATTTTTTTTGCTATTTTTGTCTCGAAACAAAAACTTTGACCTACGATTTTATCTAGTTTTGATCAGTAAAGTTAAAATGGTAATATATTATTTTTAGTTCGATACTAACCTGGGATAAACGACATCATCCACTCTCTATATATTTTTGGTCCAAATTCGAAAGTAATTCATTTAATCGATAATCGTGGTATGTGATCGAAAAATGTGTGAAAATTCTAAATTTTTAACCCTGGATAAAATCACGTGCAGAGGTGCTACAGCTTTGAGGAATATTAAGAAATGCCCAGGAGGACAAGCTATGTCAGAATGTACGATTGTTTAGTTGGCACTTTAGACTTTTAAACCAAAATGGATGAACATAACGTTAGGTGAAGACAAAAAGAAGACTCTCGAAAACGACTTAATTTAATTCAGAAGTTTTAAAATTTCAATATTTACCTTTAAGTTCGTCGACCTTTGTCAAGTCTAGCCATTGTCTCGGAAAATATATCTCAACCAGTCTCATAAGTAATTGTATAATTTAAAGCCACTTACAACTATCAAGAAGTTTTGAGTTATACTCAAATTGTAATTAAAGTTGTACATTTATTATTTGGGTAATGTTTTAATTAAAACGTCTTTTGATTCAACTTTGAAACTGCAAATTCTTTGTTTTAAAAGTTCTATGTAATAAATAATTTAATGAATTGAAACTTTTATAAAGGATTACCGTGTTTTGTTATTAACATTCATGATATAGCGATATATTGAGTCCTTATCAGAGTTTTTTTTTTCTTAACCTCAGAAAAAGCAATTATAAATGTTTTTTTTTTTTCTCCTGGTAAAGATATTATATAAGAAGTTCAGACTTTAATCCGCCTTTCTCTGACCTCTCGTTACACAAACAGAACCCCACTCTGTAAGGCAAAACAACCCGAAAGAAAGCCCAAAGGTATTTATTTTACATGGATTATGTTAAAGGCAGTAAAAAAGTTAACTCCAGTTGTTGGGCTTAAAAGATTTTACTCTAACAAGAGTAAAAACAAGCACTGCTCCGGAACAACTAATTTTACGCTAAAAAAAATATTTTTGATTTGTAATAAATAACGTTAAATCAATTTAGTTGTTTACTTCGCGTGAAATATAGTTAGTTTTAAGTTTATTCTGCATGAATAAATAATTTTAATTAATCTTTCGCTATACACCAGCAACTACCCATATTTGAGCACGATATGAAATCTCGTTGTAGTTTCTCTTTGAATTGTCATTGAAATAAATAGATATACTTATGACTACAATTTTCATAGCAGATAGGGATAGCATCAAGTAGCTGAATCACTGCGAAGTATAGCACTGCTTTAAGACAAATGAGAAACTCATCAAAATGAATTGCTACCGTGAAGACTATTATTTGATAATTATTTGAACAATAAATTAGACAAATATTTTAGATTATAATTATACCTTAAAGTCTTATCCAACGGAACTATAATAATTAAAACTATAATAGTCTAAGAGCGAGGGCGAAAGCTTTCGCGTTTGATATTTAATTACAAACAGTTGGCCGCGAGCCGGGACAAAAGGGCGGGATAATGGGAACGTTGTAAAGCGACCGTATAGAGAACGCGGGAAATCAATAGTTAGCAAATTCATTAATGTAAGCGTATAAGCGAGTTACGGAAATATTGAATTGGTGGCAGGTATTGACTTTACCTTATAATAAGAACATTCATCTTACCACAAAAGATTACAAACACATTGAACAGAATGCTTAGAATTTCTTTTCAAGTATTACAATTGTAGTTTTTAACATTAAAGCTGATTTAGATGATGCGAATATCGTGCGATTTACAGTACATTAAAGTCTATGATCGATTAGTTATGACATAGCTGACATAGCCATAGCTGCGTGGCAAGCAATGTACAGCAATTTTCTAGATATGTTTTTGCATCGTCTTAATCGGGTGATACGTTTTTTTTTGACGGTGATGTGGTCTGGTCGTCGTGGTTAGTCAGATTATAGGTGTCTTTGGATAGGCATTTATCTTGAAATCTTTACCAGAAGATAAACTATCTGTGCGAGCCCTAACGATAGTGTCAAAACATACACCTTATATGAATCATAAATCATGGCTAGGGTTTCATAGCAGGCTCTCCGGCCACAATAGGCTTCGAAGTATCCCAATATCCCATTGTTACATCTGTGTATTGTTAAAACTCAACTCACCGCACATAATTAACTTCAAACAAGGTTTAAAAGAAGTTTTCACAATCGATTCACTAAATTTCTAATTGAGGTCGTCTGAAAACTTTGAAACTTTCTAGTATTAAGTGTAGTTTGTTTTTATTTAATTAATTTTGATTATATTGTTATTTGATTAAATTTTATGCTATTTAGTTTTCGAAACTTTCGTTGTAATTACGGATTATGTTAAGCCTAAAACCGCAGGTAACCTTTTTTACGAAAACAAATCCTTTTTATTTATAAGACAGTTAAAAAACCTTATTCTGCCTATGTAATAAACCCGTTTTGTCCCACTGCAGGACAAAAGCCTCTCTCCCCCTCGTTCACGCACTTCTGTCTGCAGCTAGGATGGGCAAGTCCTGTCGGAAGAAGTATAGTTGGTCTTCATCTATACTAATATTATAAAGAGGAAAGATTTGATTGTTTGTTTGAATCGATGGGCTCCGAAACTATTTGACCGATTTGAAAAATTATTTCACTGTTGGGAAGCTACACTATCTCCGGTAAACATATGCTATATTATATTTTCAAAAAGTTAGGGATCCATAGGATATAGGTATTAACGCGGGTGAATCCGCGTGGCACAGCTAGTTTTTTATAAATGTAGTAAGTTTTTTAAACTTAAATTATAGCATATTTTACTGGTTAAGAGCCGTCATGACTTAAGCTAAAAAACCATATTATAGTGGTACACAATTGCACCTTGCATTTATAGTAGCCATGAGATATAACTGCAACTCTGATGTATTTGTTGTTACACGAAGTTATTTTTTCTAATGAATATGATTGTTGCAGTGTTAAAAATAACACCCACCTTTATTTACGAGCAGTGAAGCGACAATCTAAGTGCTAATAAATCTAGGGATGTTTTGAAACTACTGAAATGGTGTAAACAGTACTGAAAGGTATTTTCAGGCGCATGTTATATAAAACATAACTGTCTCTCTAGTTCAGTATTAAATAAATAAAATATTTTATATTTAAATATAAAAATGTAGGTCTCTAAAAGTATTTTTATAAATGTAATGTTATTTTCTAACGTGGTGACTGCAATCAACCTATTTATTCATGCATGAGGATATAATTTGATTTTTTGTGCATGAATATTTTCTATGAAATTAATACAGCAATATTGAATGAATTGTTATTTTATTTATGAATTTTTCATTTTTAACTAACGTATATTACTACCACAAAATAATTAATGTTGTTTAGTCTGTGTTGAGAACGTTGTTATGATTATGAAGTATTTAGTTTACTTTTACAGACACATAATTATCTGTCCTAAGAGTTTAGCAAATAGAGCAATTTAAACCATAAAAACTATAAATAGAAATATAATAATAATTATTGATTTATCGAATAAAATATTTGTCAATGGTTGAATTATGATGGCTTAAATTGATTTATATAAGCAAAAAATCAATTGTGACAGGATTTTCAACGTAAATAAAAATAAATATAAAACCGCATTATTTTACTCAAACGTAAATTTAAAATTTCGTCTACTAAAGAGAAGTTCTAGATTATAATTAACTTTTACTATTTAATACCTGTTCCACTATTAATAAACTACGAGTAAAAAAGGATTAGGCGCCATTAACATTATTACTCGAAAGTGAACCTTAATCTATGGAGATAAGGCACAATGAAGATCATGTATCACATGATGTGCGGTAGACTAAATTGCAAGTTTCTTCTCTCGTACAAATGGCTTATTTAATTGTGTCAGCCAGTATTCGGTAAAGAGAACTGGGCTATCAATAGTACATAAGATCGATTGTGTGCGAGTGTAATGGGGCGTTTACACGGTTCAATTTTCGTCGTGCGACAAATCGCGCTCAAAATCGGATTCTACCATACTCAGTAGATTACGATTTGACCATTTGGACATTTTTGTATTTTGGCCGAGCAGCAAAAACCGTGCGCCTATGTAAACCCGTGTAAAATCCCCGTAACTTCAAAAACAGGATGTGTTTCATTGTTTTGAAGACGTCCGTCGTCAGCTATAAAATCCTGGGATCGATGCCCGGACGGAACAATGTAGTAAAACTACAGGTTTTAGTGTAGGTGTATTAACATTAGTACTGTAACTACATACTTTTTCTTCTTACCCTATTCCTAGTCATTCGGGGTACATTTTTTTTTTATTTCTTTTTAGGTTTTAGGATTACTCTTAATTATTGTCTACTTACCTAACTGTATTAATTACAATTGCACATTTGAAGCATTTCTTTATTTATCTCATTTTGTTAACTATGTTTCATGTATAAAATTGATTACAAAAAACCTACGATGATATGGTTAAATTAAAAATAAATTGATTATTTTGAAGAACAAAAACAGTTTATTTAAATAAAATTATATTCCAATTAAAAAAAATACCTAACAATATATGAATTTAAAATATAAATAGTCGAGCTATTTTATTGAGCGCCAATGTAGAGAAACTCAATACTGAAACAATGTACAAGGTTGTTATACTAATCGTTTTGATATACGTCGGCACAGCTTTGTGCCAAGTGCTTGATAACTACGGCAATCACATCGGGAAGAGAGGAGTCACACTCGGTTAAGGAGGACCTGCCGTTGTGAAAGCCAGACCTATGGTTTGGTCAACAACAGTAGACTTATGTACGGAACAACCTAGGAACCTACTTGTTGTTACACTTTCAATGTATTGTGAATAAAATTTAAATTAACCTAAAGCGAAGTTGTTTTTTGTATTTACACGTTTTGTTTGACCTGCACTGTACTTATTATCGATTGTCGATCTTGTCGTGGGAGGTTGACAGGGATGGCTACAGACACACGGCTATAATGGATTGTAAAATGGGTGTCTGAAAACGCAATCCCCATGGTCAGCATCGCGTAACGTTGTTGACAAATATCCAAGGCAAATAGAGGAAGTCTGTCGTCATGGCCAATTTTCACCTGTGTAAGCCCGCCATCATCATCATCATCATCATTTACAGCCCTTTTCCTCCCACTGCTGGGCATAGGCCTCCCCTTTTTCGTGCCATATTATACGGTCCTGTGCAAGCCTCATCCAGACTCGACCCGCGACTTTAACTAAATCGTCGACCCATCTTGCTTCCGGACGTCCGACGCTTCTTTTGCCATGCCTTGGCCACCATTCTGACACCGCCTTAGTCATGGAAAAAATAACATATGTTTCATAGTTTTACCGACTTCCATGGTCGAGTGGCATTCACACCGGATTTCAAGGTGTCGCCAACGGAGGACCCAGGTTTGGTGGCCGGGTCAATGTTAGAAAAGTACTTTTCTAGTATACGAGTAGGTATTTGTGGAATCTTTGTTGTCTTTGATTTTTAATCAGAAATGTGGTAGCTTTGGGTTCAGAGCAATGTGCAACCATAAGTTAAATTGTATTGTGTTTTGCAATGTCTCTTTTTCTCTTCTTTAGCAACAACATTCCTGCACCGTAAACCTCATAATTTGTAAATTTAAAACCGAATTTGAATAAATTGATTTATTTGAAAAAAAAACAGTTTATCAGAATAGCATTATTTTCCAATTTAAAACTAAAATAGCAATGACGGATTTAAAATATAAATAGCCCAAATTTTTATTTAGCCTCAAAGTAGAGAAAGTCGGTACTGAAGTAAAATGCACAAGTTTATTCTATTAATTGTTTTGGTATACGTTGGTACTGCTTTGTGCCAAGAAGTTGATAATAACAGTAGTGATATTGGTGATAAAGACGATTTGCCTGAGGAAGAGTTGCCGTCTTGCGAACCAGACCACAACACAGATGGCTTGGCCAACAAGTGTAGGCTTAGGTTCGGTAGAAACACCAACTAGGTACCTTGTGGCACATTCAATGTTATTTGAATAAAATTATTTCAAAACAACGCTTTTTTGTTTGTCATCGATTGTCCTATCCACGATAGTGCCATTTATCGACACGCTAAGAAGATCGATTGTCCTTAATTATGGGCGGTTTACACGGGTAACTGTTATATAATAATAATCTAGCTTATAAACGTCCCACTGCTGGGCACAGGCCTCTTCCCATATAGAGAAGGCACGAGCATTGATTACCACGCTGGCTTTCTGCGGATTGGCGATTTCAGATCCTAAATTTTGGAATCCAGGTTTCCTCACGATGTTTTCCTTGACCGTTTGTCAGAAGTGTCTTAGAATAATTAAGAAAGTACATATAAATTTGAAAAGTTACATTAGTACTTGTCCGGGTTCGAACTTGCAACCTCGTGCATACAGATCCGTTCATTGAACCGCTAGGCCACCACGTCATTTTTACTGTTATATAATATTGCTAAATTTTTAAACCATCTATGTTACCTTCAATTTATTTGTACCCATCATTTACGACTGACTTCTAAAATTACTTTGATTGTTATGAAATAAAACACTATGCAACAAAGAACACTGATTCTTGTTGGCGAAGATATTTACTAAGAAGAATGTCTGCCATGGAGTGAGCCACGTTCACAATACTGTCTTAACTAGACTATTTCCCTCAAACGGTGGGCGTCGAAGGTTGCAAGTTTCTTGTAGATTTGAATCATAAAAGTAAAATTAGGATATATTTTGTTTAAATTTTCAGTTTTTACTGAAATCAATCCAAGGGCAATCTTTAGTTCACATTTCTTGGCTGGAACCGTCCAGCTATATTTACACGGGTAAGCCCGCCATAGCCATGAAAAAAAATAACATTTGTTTTATAGTCTACCGACTTCCATGTTCGAGTGGCATACATGACAGATTTCATGGTGTCGCCGACTGTGGATCCAGGTTTGGTGCCCGGCTGGGTCGATATAGTAAAACTACTTTTCTACATAGTCTCGACTATAGGTGTTTGTGGTGGCTTTCTCTGATTTAATAACAAAATTTCTGCATCGTAAACCTGATATTGTAAATTAGAAAACTAATTTAAATAAATTGATTTATTTGAAAAACTAAAACAAATCAGTTAATCAGAATAACATTATGTTCCAATTAAAATTTAAAATACCAGTGATGGATTAAAATATAAATACTCGGAGTTTTTTATTGAGCGTCAAAGTTGAGGAAGTCAGTACTGAAGTGAGATGTACAAGTTTATTCTATTAATTGTTTTGATATACGTTGGTGCTGCTTTGTGCCAAGGTGAGATGGACGATTCAGTTGACCTGGATGGCATGACCAGCGCGGATAGACTTAGGTTCGGTTGAAGAACCACCTACGAACCTACTTGTTACACATTCAATGTAATGTGAATAAAGTATTTAAAACAATGCCTTTTTTGTTTGTCATTGATTGTCCATAATATTATTGGCGGTTTACACGGGTGACTAGTTTGAAGGATAGAACAAAAATTATTTTATTATCTTTGTTTTTTTTTTATCTTTGTTCTTTTCTTCAATTTATTTACGGCAAACTCCCATCATTTACGGCAACTGACTTATAAACCTAGTTTAATTCGTATAAAGTAAAACACTATTTGGAATAAAGAACACAGATTCTTGTATGCCATTTTATTTACTAAGAAAAAGGCTGGAGGTCTAATTCAATTCGGTTAAAATCTAACAAAAACTATTTCTTTATAACCGTGGGAGTCAAGGTTTGTAGGTTATTTGTGTAAACTTGAGTTCTAAAAGTAAATAAATAAAACTCAATAAGATTATTACATTATTTATTTAACGCTTCGATCAAAACCAGAATGTGTTAATTCACCTCCTATTTTTAGGTCTCACAATATTTTCAGTTAGTACTGAGATTACCCGAGAGGCAATAATTTGTCGACACAAAAAAGCGCGCACTATTTATTGGCAGATACGAGATTTGACTTTAGAAATTTAACTTAGCACTAAAAACTAAAGCCGGCATCATACTTACGTGTCGTGGCGTGGCGTGATGCGCCAGAAGCATATCGGTTTCATACATTTCATATGGTTAGGGACATACTTACGTGTCGTGTCGTGTCGACATGCAAATATATCTCTAACCATATTGAATGTATAAAACCGATATGCTTCTGGCGCGTCACGACACGCCACGACACGTAAGTATGTTTCTGCCTTAAGAAGTATATGACTAACTTTTCTTCAAGCAACGTAACTAAAAAAAAGTCAAGCAACTTTTTGCCCAAGATTTTTCGCTGCTCTTACATAAAACGTGTCCATTGTTGGTTTTCTTGTTATCTGCAAGTTATAACGTTTTTATTGGCGCGCAATCTCGCCGCAACTCTTCATTACTGGCTGCAACTGTTTCCTGTATTTTTATGAGCACCATTGCGGCGCCGTAAACATTTTGGAAGCTGAGGTAATCCGAGACGTACCTTCAAAATGATGGCTCATTAAGATAATGCTTCTGTATGTCTATTCTGTAAATAATTTCGGTATCGAGGTTCACCTGAGTGGCAAAAAAGGTCATTTGAAAAGTGAACCCAATTGGCCTTGATTTAGAATTCGAATTCGAAAATACGTATTTGACATCTCACCGTGGATTCTGCTGTCGAGATATGAAAATAATGTTACAGAATAGCACTCCTGGAACGTAAATAAGATTAGCAGGTAATCCAAAATATTATCGAAGTAAAATTGATTTCTATAACTAGGCTGCTTCCATAAGCCTTTACATAGAGATCTATTTTTTTTCACTGCCCTAATTTATCCGGTGCATTTAGAAATGAGTAGTTATTTCTGGTACATCCAAAAATAAAGTTGTTTTCCTCTTATAAATAAACGAATGGCGTATAACACTAACAGAATATATAAAGAGCAAGCTATAACGGCTTACCTCGGGCCTTACACTTAAGGATGATCATCCTTTCTACTCCTTAATACATTTTTCCTCGTACAAGCGCTCCCAAGCGTACTGGCTTCTTGAGTTCTACCTGCTTCCAAGACAAATATTTTTGTTTCATTAGTCCCCTGCACTGTAGTGGCTTAGAGAATATATCTATGAGAAACTGCTGATGGGGTTTCGTATGGCTTTTTTATACCTTTTTTTTTACTGATCCTAAATAAAATTGTGCGATTATAATTTGTATGTAGCAAAAAAAAAAAATATATATGCGTCGAATTGAGAACTTCCTCTGTTTTCGTTGGTTAAAAATAGAGATGTTGTAACAAAATCAGTATCCTAGAAAACAAGCACAAAGCCTTCTAAAATATATTCAAAATATCTAAGATTGAACACTACATAATAGCCCATAAGAACAAACAACACATAAAACAACATTCAAGCGAGCAACTGTCTTCTTCAATATAACCAAAGATTTGTCGAAGCGCTATAAAGTTACAGAACTATTTATTTACCTCTGCTATCCTGGTGGGAACAATGCTCTGAGTGGCGTAGCAGCGTAGCGGCGTAGAGGCGTAGCACCGTAGCGGCGTAGTGGCAGCTGTCTCATACGCCATCGGCGCTACGTCGAAACGTCAAGTGGCAAGCGTTTACCACGGAGACACGCGATTAAGTGTCTACAATACTAAAGGCAGCTAAAGTAGTGCTTTCGCAGAATCATATTATGAATCACCAGGAGACTGGTTGGAATTTTCCGTTCATCTCTCCCGTTTTACTTTGAAGGTTAGTAATATTTTCAAAAAGTTACCAAAAGGCTCATATCTTATAAACTATAAAAATCGCGGCAAATACAAAAGGTTCTTTCGGATACGCCTAGCTAAGGTTTCTACTATATTGTTCACCCTGTATAATTTACAATTCAAATTAAAAGGGAACAAAATAGGCAACATTTGCAGCGATATTTTTAATAAGCTAGGTATTACACGCTTTTATACTATTATAGCATTTATTCATTATCACGCCAACTACCAACATAATGCTCGTTAGGTCCGTTAATCAAAAATATTGTCAAAAATATATATTTCATTATTATGAATTGATTGACTTGAGAAACTAATCAATTCTACAGCAATTTATTTAAATATAAATATAAAAGGATTGATAAAATAGTCCAGTTATATATTTCTTGGTTCAGAATATAACTAAAGCGCAATGTATAAGTTCTTTATAGTGATCGCGTTATTTTAATAACAAATTGTCTTTAATTATTTTAATAATTGAAGACAATTTATTTTCTGTATCGTCGCGACGCGACGGTATCTTGACCCTTTCGACCTTACCCCATGCGTTCCTGGTTATTACAGAGATCCACATAACTTGCAGTGCTAGCCTAGGCCTATTTTGGTAAACCCTTTTTCCAGAAAGTTCTACTAACTGTATGTACTTAAAATAATACTAAGAAAATAAAGACATGTTTTCATTTTTATAATAAAATGTTTTTTGTTGTTTGATTTGACCACATCTGATGCAATTGCACAGAATTCTAGGAAATGTATAAATTCTCACGAACATAAAATTTCTGATCGGAATGAGCCTCCTTAGCTAGAAATCTAGGATAATTATGACGAGTTAACCATCTTTGTTTTTCTCAGGTATTTCTAAATAATGATTTCCAGTAACTCGTAGAAGTGAAAACAGGCGTAAAACTTTGTAAACAACGAACTTTGAAAGAAAATAACTGTGTTTTAAATTGCAGGTCACAAACTTCTTCCGTCGCAGCTCTCTTAAATACTTTAAATTATATTTACAGGAGCTTAACTGTGCACTGTTAAGTTTTCTTTTAAGTGTCTATCGCTCTTGTACTAACTGGAGTTTTTTAAACGTTCCACCGAAAGTCTGTATTTCATTACAAAAAATATCATCACTCCTGTGTCCCCGAAGGGTTAGGCAGAGGTGTACCAATGTACACCCACAGTTCGCCGATATGTTTAGGTCCCATGTAATAGGGGGCGAGCATATTGCCACTAACCGGGCACAAATCCAAACTCCGACCTGCTACTGAGAATTTTATAGAAAAACCCAATAACACCTTGTTCGACTTGGGAATCGAGCCCGAGACCTCTTGCGTAGCAGTCGCGCTTAGCACCACTAGGCCAACGAGGTCTCAAGAGAAGCATCGAGATGAAATCTAGAAAATTGTGCCTGTTTAATTTCACATCACCAAAGGTACGGATCCAGAGCACGAACAAAGCGACACTCATACATAATATAATCTCCGTAAGTCTTAGTTACTGAGTTGCAAGTTTACCCTGTAATATATTTTTACGTCGTAACCCCTGAGCGTATGTTTGTGTTAGAGATGATAAATGGAGGAAGCGTTTGTTTTGAGGCAACGTATTTGTTACTGCTCGCATTTTAACGTGGTTTGGACGATGCCGTATTCTGGATTACAGGTCCTTTTGTATGTTTGGTGTGATACTAACACCTACAGTTGACATGTCTTAATAATATTTCACTATTTTTAGTTTTTAATCATTCAAAGGTTTTTAAATAAATATAATGTGTTATGATTTATATTTAATTAGGATCTTAATAAATCAACGTGCTTCTTACACTTAAAAGGAAGAATACGGAAGGTGATTTATTCAGAGTTATAATGTCATACATTATTAAGTTGACGTGTACTGTACATAGATGTCGCCAAAGACATATTTTATTGTTAAGCATACAATTCCAACAATTGCTTACTTAATTATGATTTTAATGAAAGAAAGAAAATATTTATTTGTTAGAATATATAATATAGGTGACATAAAATGTAATGAGATCTTATATTCTACCATTCCTGAAGTACAAAAGGTGAAGTTTAGTGCGACAAATGTACAGTTTAGAAAATGGAGTACAAGTTGGTCTTTATCAATTTTAATTAACTGTATAGCAAATAGCTATCTCCGAATAAATGAGACAACTTAATTAAGACGAAATATTAGCGTTTCACTAAAGAAACAATTATTATATTTGCCAGACCTTTGTCGGGGCCCACAAGGCCTGTTTTGATAGACTACGTTTTCTTTGATAACGTCTCAATATTGATCTGTGCCTGACATAACTAATAACTCGTACAACAGATTAAATGTCAGTCTGTCAGTGTCATCGCTGAATATTCAATTAAATGAAGGAGAAATAGTGGGATTGTCTGCAGGACGAGTATAAAATGAAAGTTTGGAGAGCTTTGGCCTTCAGGGGATTATGTTTGAGCGGTACGGTAAAAGGAATTTAGTATAGAGTGTTAAAACATAAATAAACTTAATATTATTTGTGAAGTGTTTAGCGTTAAGTAGTACATAAAAGATTCTTTGGAATTTAATCTTTAGAAATGGTTTGTTATGTTATTTTTGTGTTAACTAATTTTGAGTTGGCACAACACAATCATTGTGCACATTATTTTCATTCAGAATAAAGCTACCATCAGAGATCACCACCTAAAACAAAAGGATTCAAGAAACCAATTCAAACAAAATCAAATAACCAAAACGCTTCCAAAATCGTCATTATCCAAAAATAATTACGTCATCCATACAAGTGCCATCGTGCCGAACTCGAAGAAAAATCGTTGTACATTTTGCAGCGTTAATTGTGTCCCGCCTGAGACACCCCGATCAATTATTGGCACTCGCACCACTGAGATACCGGGGCTATGACAGGGTGATAGATGTTAGCGTTAATTAATTCGGCTGAGCACTGCATGTGTTGCGCGAAATTGACTTGGCATTAGAAGACATGATATTTTGGATCATCATTTCAATTCAGATGAGACGCTTTTGATTGAATTGGCTTTTGAGTGGATTATTTTGAGTTTAAATGTAATTTTCTTTTGTTCTAACTAATGGCTACAATAAACGTGAAAGTTATGAAGGTTGGTTGTTTTTACCTCTTCAATGCAATAACTACTGAACGGATAAATATAAAATTACGTTCACAGATATTTCGCAGTATAGGTAGGTTAAAGCTACCTTTTATCCCAAAAAGTCGAAAGTATGGAGAACTGCACGGGTAACACTGTTGCTAGTTTAAATAAAGCTCATTTAGTTAAAGTAGTGTTATAAACAACATTGACTTTCCACTTATTACATGATATGATGACTTATTGTGAAGATCAAGAAATAACTCTTCTATAATTTTAGGTTAACATCCGAGATTCCTATAATCTCAACAATCAACCTTTCTTATTTCCAGTACAAATCCGTCTAGCCATTCTTACGGAATACAGCAATATGTATTCTAGGTGCTGTTGCTTTCCCACTTTCCACGTTTCACCAAATTCAGTGAATCTCGGTAATGGCGCAGTCTATTCGCCATTTCTGGGGCACACGTCGTAATCTCCGGACTATCACAAAGAATTTTCTACAAGAAACATCTTATGACGCTTTCTGTATTTTGGAAGTAATTTCATTGAAAGGGATTCTGTTGTCGGGACTGATGCTTATCAAATGCTTTTGCAATATTGAGAATTATCTTTTGTAATGTCTTTTTGAGAGGTAAAATCAGTACCAAAACATTTTCGCGTAAACTGTTTTCTGGCAACTGTGATAAATAGTTTCACTTGGTTCTAAAATGTAATTTCCATTGAAAAGAACCAACAAAAACTTTACAAATTAAGGTATTAATTATTTTACTACAGAAATAAGATATCACACAAACTACACTATACACTTCCGTTTTGGCGTCAACCAAGCAACAATTACATCGCCTACAAAAAATAACTTTTCCTCGGTGTCAAAAACTTGAACAAATAAAGCAGGGTTCACAACTTATACGGACTGTTGTTAAGAATTCATTTTGCCAAGTTCTTAGCATAAAATTATTCAATGTTTCCGCGCGAAATGCCTCCGCGCCCTGTCCTGCACTGAAATGTATGCAAACTTGGAATATGATGCGCAGGAAGTGGCTCGTGGTTTTAAAGCCCCATTATTTATGGAAAGAACGTTTACTACATTTTGCATATTTACTCATACTGAATGTAAATGGGATAGTAGAGGAATGATTATGATGAATTATTGTGTCTGAGGACTGGACTCCGAGCATTTAAATATAGCGTATTATTAAAGTTGTATATTGTTATATACTTCTGTCTAGCTAAGTCGCACTTACATGACTGACTTAACATATTTATGAATCAACAATTTAATGAACAAAGCACAGAGACACGAGTACAATACAAAAAAAACACAAACATAAAATAACAAAAGAAAAAATAACATTCATTCCACCTGAGAAGACCTCTAGACCTTCACCAATTAAGACTACTGAATAAAAACGAATTTAGATTCTAAGAAACACTTTACATTCTACTACCCGTTTAATCTTTAAAGAAAGGTTACTTTATTTTCTTAATGTTAACAATATTTTTCTCAAGTCCTCTGAAATTCACCGAGAACCGCTTAAAGCTAACAATAATGCATCAGCATGTTACCGGGGAGTGCGGTAATAGTCTATTAATGTTGCACTTACGCTGCAACTGGGATAACTAAGGTAATCACTATCCTCAAGGATTCCAAGAGTTTCATATAAAACGACTCGTTGCAGAATCCTTCCTGTTCGTGTATTATTTAAGCTGCGTTTAAGAACTTCTTACTACATCTGTATTTCTTCTCAGTATAGCAAATAAGCTTTAAAACATTCAAAGGAAAATTCCAAAAATTCTAACCAGAATTTGAAAATTCGAATCAAAATTCGAAAATTTTATTTTATTTAAAAATACAGTTACTTTATTTTCGGTTAGTTACGCTGAATGCCATACCTACGTATTTTCCAGCAATTGAACCGGACCAAACCGACCGTGATCGCAATATAAATACATAAACGCTTTACAAATATTTTTGGTTAATACTTTACGAATAAATAATTATGGCAGCTTGTTATTCCTTTATGAAGCATGGAAATTGGACAGCATTGTGTAGTTGACACAAATTTCTAGTTTACTAGCCTCGCTTGGTCATCTGTGAACCGACAATTGACTATCCAAATGCAGCGTTCAAAATGCTAAAGAGCTAATCAGAGTTCTGTGTATTTAGATTGTATCTAAATCTCAAAATAAGATTGATCCGTTCTGAAAACGTGCTCAAATACCTCACTATTTGTAACTCCTAAAACGGATGCTTCGTTAGCTAATTAGTTTATTTGGTTGGCTTTAACCGCAAAAACGAAAATCGATTTAGCTCGATGGTTATTCTATAACTCGTTTCTATCCTCCAACTTTTATATCAATAACGTATTTCGCAAAAAAGAAATTTTTTAGGCATTGTTTATTTTTATTTCAATCAGAGAATACATTGTTCCTCAAAATACACTTTGCTGTTCTGCAAACTCCCTTCTAAATATCTTGTTACCATTAAATTTATTTATTTACTCACCCATTGCGCTAAGTGCATTAGTACCGGTTCCAGTCTCCCTATATCGGCAGCAATGGGACGATATTCATGGCTTCTTACCACGAGCCAGTGCGGCTTGCCAGCGCCCCTCGCTCCAGCGAACCTTGAATTATTTTCCAAACATACATTCCTCGTTGAATACCTCCGTAATATGTTATTACTCACTTTGTTTTGCTTTGCGGGGAGACATGTTTTCTCTTCTATACTGTATAAAAAGAGAGGAAGTCAATAGATACGTCTCATTTATGAAATTGAAAGACTGGAATGCACTCTAGAAATGTTGTTTGAGAATGTTAAACTGAAAAGAAAACTTGATCGTGTTTTTAGCCTGTAATTTGTATTTAGGTTTTATTATGATTTTATTATATTAATGTTATCAAAATCAAAATCAAAATCAAAATATTTTTATTTCTTGTAAACCAAAAAAAAAGGCGCTTAAGAAACGTTACGTTAAAACTACTGATTCTAGTTGCTCGGTTCCAAAGTGTCATTCCTATAGAGAAGAGCCGGCAAGAAACTCCATAGGTTACTCTTTTAAAAAAAAGGTTAACATCGTTGTTAAGATTACATTGCTTTAAAATATGCTACAACAACGTAAACAGCAGAATGTTTAGATTAATGTAAACTAAGACATCCAAAATGGAGGAGAAAATAGAATCGAACATTCAACTAAATTTACATTGCCGTCACATTAACAAGGGATGAACATATTAAAAATATAGAAAAATATAAAAATATAGAAGAAAAAAATATAAAAGTATACTTTACATACAATCCATATGTAGTCCTACTAAAATCCCTAACAGAAATGTCAAGGCATGTCAAGAGCCTTCTTTGAATAGAGGCTATGGGGCAGCTAACTGAAGTAAATAAGCTAATACAATATTATTAGCAGACCGCCAGGGAGGCCACATATGCAGATGATCTAATTCCACGCGCGCTTATCCTCTACGTAGTCCTTGACCGTATAATACGCCTTCTCTATTAGTTTAGATTTAATGCACGTCTTAAACTTTTTATTAGACAAACTCGTTATTTCTTCCGGTAATTTATTGTAAAATCGAATTGAATTTCCTAGAAAAGATTTAGTATTTGTTTTAGTTAGTCTAAATCTTGGCACTACTAGTTTATTTTTGTTCCTAGTATTTAAATTGTGGTGATCACTATTAACACTAAAACTCTGTATATTTTTACGAATGTACATTATATTTTCTAATATATAGAGAGCTGGCAAAGTTAGAATATTGATTTCCTTAAATGTATTCCTTAGCGACTCGCGAGGGCTCATGCAGTAGATTGCACGAATTGCTCGTTTTTGTAAAATAAATATAGACTCCACATCCGCTGCAGAGCCCCACAGCAGAATGCCGTATGACATTATGCTGTGAAAATACGCGTAATAAACTAATTTAGCAGTGGGAACGTCTGTTAATTGCCTAATTTTCCGAACTGCAAATGCAGCGGAACTAAGCCTTTTAGATAAAGTTGTTATGTGAGCACCCCACTGTAACTTCGAGTCTATTGTAATGCCCAGAAATACAGTATCGTTAATAAAATCGAGTTTTTCGCCGTCAAGCATGAGACTTAAATCTGACTGAGACCGCACATTCGGAAGTGAGAATTTAAGGCATTTTGTTTTGGACGTGTTTAAAAGTAGGTTATTCGTTGAAAACCAATCAGATAATTTATCAAGGCCACCATTTAAATAACTAAGATCCTTCGTTTTCCTATCTATTTTGAAAATAAGTGAGGTATCATCAGCAAATAAAATAATGTTAGTTAAGTCGTCCATCATATAGGGAAGATCATTAATATATGCTAAAAATAGAAAGGGGCCTAGAATTGAACCCTGAGGCACGCCCATTCTTATTAAAGAACCCGACGAAGTTACTCCGTTTATGCCTACTTTTTGCTGTCTAGTTGAGAGATATGACAATACAAGTTCTGATGATTGTCCTCGTAATCCATAATGTTTTAGTTTACGAATTAGAGTATCATGATCAACGCAATCAAAAGCCTTGGAGAGATCACAAAAAATGCCGATGGCGTCCTGTGAACCCTCCCAAGCTTCTAAAATGTGAGACACTAACTTGGCCCCGGCGTCGGTGGTGGACCTTCCCCTAGTGAAACCAAATTGACGATGGTGGAAAATCTTATGTTTACTGAAATGTGACATCATCTGGTCTAGTACCATTCTTTCAAATATTTTACTTAAAGCAGGAAGTACTGAAACTGGTCTGTAATTAGATGGATCATTCTTGCAACCAGATTTAAAAAGAGGAATAATTTTACTGTGTTTCATTAAATCCGGAAAGGTGCCACAGTCAACACAGTCATTAAATATCTTTGCAAGAATCGGGGCAATAGTATCAATTATGGATTCAATTACTTTGACAGATATGCCCCATAAATCTTCTGTGGTCTTTACTTTAATACAATTAAATGATTTCTTAACAATGGTAGGAGATACATGATTAAAATTAAAATTTGGAATACTCCTATCAACGAATTTTTTAAGCAACAATTCTGCTCTTATGGAAGAAGAAGGTAGAGATTTCGTTACTTCCACAGGTATATTCGAAAAGAAATCTTCAAACGCTTTAGCAACTTCTGTCTTATTTGAAATGATTTTATTATTTATTTTCAAAGACAGGTCAGTATCTCTCTGTTTACTATTCCCAGTTTCAGAATTGATGATCTTCCATACTGTTTTTATTTTATTATCTGATTTATCTATACGCCTACTAATAAGTTTAGACTTGGCTGCTAAACAAACTTTTTTGAATATTTTTGAATAGTTTCTAACATAGTTATGAAAATCAGGATTAATGTTAAAAGATTTTTTATCATAAAGACTATAAAGTGTGTCTCTACTTATTCTAATGCCTTTAGTAGCCCACTCATTAAATTGTAATTTAAAATTTATTTTAATGTCCTTTAAAGGACACATTTTCTGAAATGAATTATGTATAATTAAAAACAATTGATTAAAATCCTTATTTGGGGCTCCAGAAAATGAGTATTTATTGCAAAGATTTAAAGTAGCATTATTTTTAAATGAATTTAATACATGGTTAGTTAAGGGCCTGATTGTAATAATTTTAGTTAAAGGCAATTTACTTTTAGCTTTGATTGATACTAATTGACCCATATGGTCAGATCTTACACCAGGAATCACATTAAAGTTAAGAACCCCACCATTTGTAAAAATATTGTCTATGCAAGTAAGAGAGGTTGAAGTTATTCTAGTTGGCTCATTAAAAATATAATTCAAATTAAATGACCTAAATAAAGACAACAGTTTAGATTTATCAATGGAATCAACCAAAATATTAATATTAAAGTCACCACAAATATATATTGATTTGTTATTACTACATAATTTACTAAGTATTTCCTCCATAATATTTAAAAAAGTGAATAAGTGAGACGCGGGAGGTCTGTATACACAAAGAATAATAAGACTTTCTACCTCTGCACATGCTACCTCACATATGCGGTCAACAGAGAAAGAGGTTATGTCTTGACGTTCCTTAAATTTAAGATAGTTTTTACATAAAATCATAGACCCACCCCCCTCGGCTGATAATCTGTTGAACACACTGGCTACTGCAAAATTATTAACATGAAAATTCATCTTATCTGGTTTTAACCAAGTTTCACAAAAACAAAGAATATCAATTGAATATTTATCTACTAACAGTTCAGCATCTAGAATTTTGCCAGAAAAGCGATTTATATTCTGATGGTAAAGCAGAATGCTATCTGAATGCTTCTCTATTGTCGGCAGTGAAAGTTTAAACAATCTACATTGTTACTTAAATCTACACTTAACCTACTCTGTGTTATATCTCCTATAACTGAGTTAATATTAAAAGCTATTAAACTAGCAACTAAAAATTTATATCTTCTAGGAAGATACATAGTTTCATGGGTTAGTTGAAACCCAGTAATAAATTGGTTAGTGTCAAAAAACACTAATTTGTCACTATGACAACAAGTATACATATACAAAGTGTTATTTAAGTAATGTACATACTTATTGTGATCGTCACTTAATGTGTTTGCATAAGGCAAAGCACACAACATGATTTTACCTATATCTAAACCTAGCAAGGTGTCAATGCCATGAACAATGTCCTTCCTCTCTATGCCCAAACTGTTACCAATTAATAAAACAATGTTAGTGTTTTTATGTAATTTCATGTGTTTAATTTTAAGAATAAGATTATTGAAATTAGCCTTATGGTAGCAGTAATTTGTTACATTGTGAGTGTTGTTGTTATGTAACAATGACCCAAATTCTGCTCCTAATGTGTCTGAAACTACAATCCAGTTGTTACAATGATAGTCACTGTCAGCTGATGGCTGCGAAACTGTAGGTAAAGACGGGACCTGTATGGGCTCAGATGGTTTAACAGAGTTAGTACTATCGCAAGAGAGATTGTTTGTTAGCGACTCATATTTCTCTGCATTGCATTTTACTAGGTCTAAAAGTTCACTAGCCTCTACCATACGCTGACTGAGTTGTTCTTCATTCGAAACATATTTATGAAATATGTCTTTTAGCATATTCTCTTTGTACATTAAATCATTAAATAACAATTGGGTGTCTGTGTCATATTTTGACCTACATTGATCCAATTCACTAGTATATAATTTTAATTGCGTTACCAAGTGAATATGTCTTTTGTGTATATTAATATTATTTAATTTTAAGTGTTTCATTTTTCTTAATGCAATATGGGCCTTCCTAATTAATTTCCTACATTTAATGTATTTTTTTAACTTGTTGTGACTAATTAAAGGACATTGTGCAATGACATCATCACCGGTAAGGTCTATAACTACAGGCTGACTAACAGCTGAGGTCGAGCAACCTACCAACTCATCATATAGGCTCTGGGTGTTCGAGACCTGTTCATTAGTTTTCACTGACTCTAATAACAATATTGAATTATGGGCTTTACAAAGTTCATGCTCGAGTTCAGATATGCGACTCAGAGCGCTTTCATGTGTATCACTGCATTGTTGAAAAGAAGAAAGTACTTCTTGCAGGTGCTGGTGCCGGTCTAGTAAGTCCACATGTTCAATATGTAGTTCAGCCAGTTCGTTCTTGAGAGTGGTGTTCTTGTCGACTATGTTCTTAACTTCAACCTCACTGTCATCTCTTTCCTGTAGCAGCTGCCTGCAGAGGGTTTTTGAAGACTCCAGTTCCTTTAAGGTTGCCCGAAGTTTGTCCTCCAAGTCCCTTGCAGTTGCTCTGCGGGTCATCATACTGCTTCTCCTATGATATCAGTTATCTGAAACTAGAAAAAGTAAAGCTAAATATCTAGACACTACAAATCTGATGGCAGGGAAACTAAAGCAATATAGTAATTTAAAATTAAACAAACATAAATATTGAAATATAGATTTAGGGATAGTTAGTTAGTAAATAAATTATTAATTTATATTAAATTAAAATTAAAAGGGATACAAAATGGTTATTTATAGAAAAGGATTCTAAAAATTTAAAGTTTTAAAAGTTAACTATTATAATAAGAAGGTAAGTAGGTAGGTTAAGGAAGAAAAGAATTTGCTTAGTTTAACAATTACTATAACTTATTAACTATATGTGTTGTAACCTTGTATACAAGGTCCTTGTCAAGTAATAAATGCAGTGAGTGATGTCTGGGGCGATTGATTATGTCGTCGATTTTGCTTCCACAGTTTGTCAAACAAAAGGAGACACAATGTAAGCCAGTGAGTAATGGACGTTGCTCATCGATGATGAGCTGTGTGATTAGATGGTGTGTTATGGTGTATAATGTCTGTAATTAACCACTAGTACTTAAGATTGGGTACTTTCCTTGACTTATAAGATTCAAATTTCTCCAGTGACCGTTGACAGCTGATTTCTTCGACAAACTTTTTGCGATAGACTTTTACCAAACACTGCACTTTATTAGATACATAACTTATTGACTATAATATAGATAACTGACAACAATTAACACAATAATATCAGTAAAAAACTATTAAAAACTATTTTTCTAAGTTTTAATTACAAGAGGTCGATTTTTGACGACTAGTTGGCAGTGTTGCCAACGCAGAAAAAAAAAACTTATTTTATTAGATTTTTCTTGTTATTGCAATGAAAAAGCAGATAGCTGAAAGCGATAGATTAGCTTTAATTTATTTTTTTAATTATTAATCATCCAATTAGCGTCGCCGAGTTTGTATAACATAAAAAAACATATATGTGAATTATACTTTTTATTATTATATGAGCCTTTTGAGGTGAGCTGAGAGCTGAGATCCGGAAATATAAAAACACGAAAAAAAATATGGGATAATATTATACCAAATCGCTTATAGTATAAATCCGAATAATTCACACCACATATTCAGGCTTTCTATAATTCAATCGATACACGCCTTCGACTATAATTCGTATCGCCACGTCGCCGCTGACAAAGTTATGGCTCGCGCGAATTTCACTTGCAAATTCAGTTTTGGGCCGCGGGCTAGCTCAGTCTGCTTCTAAACCAGGATGAATAGAAAAATGTCTGAATGGATGAATCTAAATACGGTTACTCTATTCAAGTGTTTTCAAATAGATTTCGTTTGTATGAGTGAGTTGGGATGTAAAACTGTCCATGTAAATAGGAACTGTTTGAGCAAATAGACTTGAAAGTCATAAAAAGATAAGGACAAAAGGGATTTAAAAAAATATTCGTAAGGAGATTTGGCCATTTTCTAATGCCGAATGTTGAGTCAGACGAACTAGATAAATGAATAAAAAAACATGTTATTATAAGGACTTTCAGTTTACGTTTAAAATTGTCTAACCAGTCGTATTATGCACAATTGTGGAAGCAGGCGAAAAGATAAATTTATTTTATAAAGCAATTGTTCGAAGGTATTCTGTTATTCAACCCGTCAATATAGTCAACAGGCGGAAGAGAGAATATTATATTTCAAAAATGGCGGCACAACTTATTTTTGGAGCGGGAAATTCTGCGACAAAAAAATTATAAAAAAAATATTTCAAGCTTATCGATTAGTTGACAGAATTTGGTATACCAATCACGTTAGTTTGTGTTATATTATGGTGCGTCCACATCTGACGAACGAGCACCGAACGAGTATTACAGTAACAGCACGTGAGCTGCTCGCGAGCATGCGGCGAACGCACTAGTATCAATAACGCCGTCCGCCAGACGTGCGCGCGCTGTTGTTACTGTAATGCTCGTTCAGTGCTCGTTCGGGAAATGTAACCTTTACTACCTAGTACCTTTATACTTAGGATTAAAACTAGTGTCCCTTTCCATCCGTATTATTTATATTTAATTTGGTAACGGATAGATACAGACTTACTACTGAGTACAGCAGAAGAATCTGATCGTTATCTCTCTTTGGTCAGCTTTTAAACAAACGGAATACATAAGTCCCAGTTTCAGCAGCACAAAGTTACCTAAACTCAAATATAACGAAACAGTACATGTAAACGCGGACATTCGAGAGCTAATCCAGTAGTTAGCAGTATTTGAACTACAATATAATGAGCAGTTAAGTAGTCTCATTTCAGACTAAGCGTTATTCAGAGATTCAAACTGCACTTGATTTCCGCAATTGTTTAGACTAGTACTTCTGATATTGGTTGTGTGATTCTAAAACAAAACGTAATTTTAATACAGATAATTCCAATTTATTTTTTATATGTAAGAATTGTTTTTGTTTTAGTTAGAATAATATGTATTTTTTGAATGTGATTTATGTAATTGGCGTCAAGCCGTGTATATCATAAAATAATTAAAAATTGACAAGGATGACGATGAGTTCTTTGACGTATGTTAGTTTTTATTTATGTAAGTTTTAATTTTAGTATAGTTGGTGTTTGTTCTTATAATAAAAATTGTTGCATTTTAAGGCCAAAAAATTAAACTAAACTTGTTTTTTTTTTGTTTCTAAGGAAATGAGTTGTTTGCCTTAGTTTAACCTTTTAACTTAAAATAAACTGTTAAAGGTAATGCACTTCAGCTAATCAGCTATAGAGGGCGCTATAGTATGGGCTTTAACTTGAATGCCAGACGTGTCTGCTCGGTATCTACTCGGAATGAATGGAACGTATCTATGAGAGTAAGCCCAAGTACCTACCTTTGCGAGGTGTCTCAAGAAGTTTAAAAAAAAAAGATTCCACGTAAAACCACGCAAATTACCGCAAATATTTTTTTACTAAAAAAATTGAGAAGGTCTTACTATAGACGAGACGAAATGTCGAGGAAAACGTAAAAAAAACAGGAATAAAATACTCCGACAACCTACACAAAATACTATTATTTCCAAAGATCCCAGAATTACAGATACATAATTTTCTTTAAGAGTTTTGTCGTCTTTGTGAGATTTTCAATAATTTCCTTTGAAACCGACACAAGGACGGAACGAAATACGGCGCTTCAAAAATAATAAAAAAACCTTCCCTCATTTATTCCCATAGGAAACCGTAAAATACATTTCGTGTATATTTAGACGAATTGAAGGCTTCCCTTTAACTTGTATTTTAATGCTTTCGTGCAAAATATTTCCTAAACATTCGTAAATATTCTTTTAAAATAAGGTCCAATTTTTATCACCTTTATTTGGAATGCTAAAATGCACCGTTTATTGCAACTAACTTACACGTGTACCGTACAAGACCATGAAAAACTACTTTGAAATCGATTGACTTGTCGTGAAAGGACGGCCTTAAATTATATTGCCAAGGCCTAAAAACTCGTCAAAATTAAATATGAGGTATACGTAATAAGGTGTTATTGTAGGCTATCGAGTATAATTACATTCAACCCACCATTTGTTAGCCGTCACTCAACGAGTAGGTGTTAACAACTGAGTAAATTAAGTCACGAACATTCTGACAGCCAATTTTTCCGCTGCTCCTTGACCGTACGTCAACACGTAAGAAGACGATAATTAAGGTAAACTGGAGTAATAGATATTCAGCAGAAACTATTGATAATCAATATAAATTACGAAGAACTAGCGCGCTGCATGTTTATAGTAATATAATTCAACGTTAATAAGCGCTTACATGCGTAAATACCTTTTTTGAGCTTGTCGGTTCGACCGGCTTACACCGGCCGTCGTCGCAAGCAGACTCAGAGAATTGTGATTTAACATGTTTGTAATTTTGACTTTACATTTTGTAGTAAATCACACAATAATTGTAAAAAACTATCTATTTGTAGTTGTATATTCCCCCTCTTTCTTTTAGTCGTTATAGAACATTAACGTACCAATTAAGTAGAACGTATTAAGTGTGTTTGAATAAAGTAACCACCGAAACGCTCCAAAAACATCGATACATGTTTCGTTACATTTTAATCAATACCCAAAAGACCTAACATACATTAAATTCTAAACAAAAGCCTCTCGCAGCCTTGAGGGTAATTTACCGCGGGTATGTCCGGGACTTCCGAAATTGATTCGTTGCGGTACCTCCCATTCCTTGTAAGCAGGTATTGGCTCGGGATTAAACGCTGCTATGCAAGGAGCGCTTAAATAATATCTACACTGCCGGGATTATTACTAGTTCAGTGGATGAGATAGTGGCTGTGCATCTAGGTATTAAGTGGGCGCCCGTTCGAAGATCTACGAGACTTATGGAAATATTGTCTTAAGTATTTCGTGATACACTTGTTGTACATACTTAATTGTATGATTAGCAGGCGAAACAGATAACTGATAACATTTAAAAAACATTGGGTACTTTTTTGGTCCTGAAAAACTAGAAAGGGACTCGACCAAAAAATGAATTACAAAGTTAAAATATACCGCCGATAGGAGAAAAAATATAAGTTCACATACTAAGAAGACTAGGTTCAGACTTCATCAAGAGTAAATCCTGGATTACAGCACTGAAAACCGAGACTGAAATAAACAGCAACAAAGTAATCGAATGGTCTCCCAGAGGAAGTTAAACACAATATATTTTAATGTGGCCTACAATGAAGCCGGGCTTAGGTGCAGGTGTCAACAATGCTTTATTACGCATTACGCAGAGCCGGATTAGTGACGTCACGTTCATTGAGTTGGGAACTGCATTTGATATGTATCAAGATAGCCAGACTGTTACGGATTAAGTTACCGTCTGCTAAGCATTGATTGTGTGAGTCCTTGACGGTCCTTAGATATTGTCTGTTGGTATGTCTAGCCGCATAGTCTTGTTAATTGTGTTGTGTTTAATTTATTTGTATTCGGTAATTTTAGGAGTAATTAATGGTTGAACACGTAGCGTATTCATTTTTTGCTGAGAAATAATGAGTTGCTAGGTAAAGACATAGAAGTTTGCAATATTTATGATATTTATGGATGAAAGTACATAAATATTGCTCCTATGCATACTGATTCTGTGTTTGCTGTTGAATTAAAAAGAAAAGGTCTCTTTGATATAAAAATAAAAAGAGAAGTAGTAAATAAAATATTACTTATAAAACTGAGGATTTTAGTGATGCAATCCCGACTTTTCGTAAATGTTAATTTTCACTTCATGCAACAGCGCCTTCATGCTTTTACCAAAACACTCGTAAATTCATATTTCTCTCGCATATCTCTCACAGAGATTATCTACAGCCATTACCCCTTTTCAGCGAAACATATCTAGCTCAAAGAGCCAAAAACCTCAGTGTTCTATAAAAGGATCTAGCTCGCTTCTCCGTAATGGGTGAAACAAAGTACCAATTAGCCCCGCAAGCATGCAATGAACACTTTCACGAGTGCATGCGGCGTGGAACTTATCTGCGGGGATAACGCTGACTCAGCCATTGATGGTTACCAGGTACACTGGGATAGGGTGCGATCTTGGTTATAATAAAATATTATGGAGTGTACCTAGTTAGTAATAAGCTGTGTGGGTTGTCGTGTGGAAAATGGGATTTGAAGTTTGTGGTGTCCTTGCTGCGTTTTTGATTTATTCTTTATGCAAGTTGCACATAAGCGCTCTTGTTGCTTGTAGGTATTTTATTTGCCAGTTTAATATAGACTATTGGGCGACTGGAGGATTAAGGGGTACCACAATCTATCTATCGGTGGCCGGGTGGCTATAAACTACACACATTAGGAACTTTTTCTTTGTAACGTGCCTTTCTTATAAACGGATTACTTACACACATTGTTGAGAATAGCCATTCTACTTCCATTTGTTTCCATTTCCATTCTACGTCAGTCTCCAATATAGTTGCTAACCATAAAGTCACCTAGTGATGTCCAGTGTCTAAGGCTGTACCCAAAAATAATAAACCTATTAATTAAAAGCATATTATAGCTCGTGTATACCTTCAATTAAGGTAGAATGTTGACGTTGCGCTCAAAATGCAGCTTCTCAAAGATGGCATACCTCAGTGCACCTAATACTATGTAAAGTACCAATCTTACTCCATCCTCACAGATATTATGTTGAACGCTTTCATAAATGTGCATGAGGCGCCACATTCTAAGTATTACGAAGACCGCGGAAGGAATGACGAGCTGCTATTGTATGCAGGGCTGTGAATTTTCAGGCTAGATTACCTTCACAAGCATCTTTTATGTAAAGTTTATCAAATCTCTTCCTTGATTGTTTTACAGACTGTAGTTGTAAAACAAAATCTATGGATGAAAGACAGTCCTTTCGAATCACAACCCTAAAGTTAGATTTAAATAAATGATTTTTCAGAGTGTGCAGTGGATTGCACGTAAGTGGTGTGACTTTATTGTTGATAGCCTTATTTCAAAGCAGTAAAGTCGATTTTTGTAAGTAATTAGTACCACTTTAACGTGGCCCACTTACTGTCACAGAAAAAGAATAAAAACTGTGGTCCTTAGAGCCGCATCGCTGCCAATTCGTCCCTGTCACTGGTCCACCGATTCTAAAAGTCAATTACACGGGTTGGTAATAAAGGCCGTTGTAGTGACGTCAGCAAACTTCTCAGTTGAGCCTCCGATCGGCACGAACCCACTCTAATTGATTTCGGCCTACGTGGCCCAAATGTCTGGACTGGATCTGCTGTACAGTGACGTGGTTAATTTCAGTCATTTTGATTGGTTTGCGAATTTGGATCTGTTTATTTAGGTAGTGATCAATTGATGGGGTGCTAACTACTTCTAAATGGTGGATTCCTTTCTCGATGTGTTTTAATTTTAATTTCAGTGTGAACAGGAAAGACAAAATTGATTTATAATAAAACACGCAAACCTTTACATATGCATTATCTCTCCCTAGCACCAAAATTATAAGCAAGGTATGTCGAGATATAGATTGAATAAAAACATTTAGAAAATTTTGAGGCAATTTAAATCAATTCCGAGAATAAACAACAACAGTTATTTAATTAACAAACAACACAAAAATAAAAGAACAAATCAGTTTTTCCCAATTAGTACTGAACACTACTCCATGTACTTCGCCTCAAAGGTCTGGCACAAAGCATATTCCTCATAGCAGAGACAGTTATAATTAACGTTAGGTCAACCGCGCTCGTTGTAAGAGACGTTTCCGTCGCTGGGCATCGCTGGATCCACTACAAACTTTGTTCATATGTTTGTTCTGTAATTATTTTGGGAGTCAACGAGTTTCAAAGCTGCTGCAGATGAGCAAATTGACCTGGAATTTTAGTTTAGGTGAGATGCATTATATGAATATGTAATCCATTCAGAAATTCACTGCCTAAACTTTAGTAATAAGTTCTTAAAAATTGCTTAATCAAACTGACGGTAAACTTGGTCCATGTTTTGTTCTCTGTTTTCTAACTGATTTGTAGCACGCTCTGTTAAAGAATAACAATGTAAAATGAGACCCTAGAGAACTTTCGATCTCTTGGCTAAATTCTATTTCTCAATTCGTAAATTGCTCAAAGCGTAGCCCGTTCATCAAGACTTGCACCTCTCCCAAAATGGCCGGCAGCGTATGAGAACACGTCAGTACACGCAATAATCTCGTTGCACCGTTAGTTACTCTCCATAATGAACAGTATTCTCTAAACAGGCCAGCAAAGCAGTGGTAATTAATGTTAGACAACTAACCGCGTCTGACTCGCTCTGACGGACGTTCGGACGTCGGACGGGAGATTATACGTCTGTGTGGCCGAAGCCTTGGACAGGCTTTAACTGTCACTTCGCCCAGTTTGAATATTGGGGTGATTCTGTGTTGATTTGAAAACGGTTGCCTTATTAGATGGTTTGTGAAACAATGATCGATGCTCGTTTGTTTTGTATGTTAGAAAAGGTAGAGAAGTCGGGTAGCTCAAGCTTGAAAATATAAGCGAAAAAGAAAACTGTGCTAGGTACTTTTGCTATGCTTTCAATACTATACTTAGTTTTGATTTTACACTCGAAGAAGAGAAAAAGGTCCCTAGAACACTTTGCGTTATAAAATCTTACATGACGTATTTAAGTTTCTATAAATTTTGAGGTAAAATAAAATATTAGTAAAGTAATTGCTTATAGTTTCTAATAACACTAGTAGTCCAATATTCTCAGCCGACTCGTCCGAGCCTCAACAGTTACGTAATTGTTTAGAACAATTGTTACCTCATTTCGTTACGTGTAGGTAGGTAAAGTGGTCACGTTTTCCAAACATTGTTTGGCTTCTTAAGTTTAAACGTTTTGTTTGACTTTGATAGCTATTTACAAGTCCAAGACTATCTTACGAGAGGGGTATTTTAGACAGATAACTCATTTTCCGGAAATATTAATAGAACATTTTTGTTCGAATTATGAAAATACGGTCGAACTTTTAATGAACTTAATGTATTCCATTCCCCTAGAAATTCGTACGTTATTTATATGCCACGTTATGATCATAGTTTAATCAGTACATTAAAGAGAAATGTCACATTAAATGTATAAAAAAAACAGAACAAACCCCAAAGTGTCTGCTTACGTAACTGTCTTGTTAGCACAATTAATATTTCGCGGTCCCCGGCGCCGACAGCGCGGTCACGTCTTAGAAACCGATTGCTTGACTTAGAGATGGGCTTGTCAGTTTATTAAGTGTAGTTCCCCAGTTCGTGTGGCTGACTCCCTGCTTAATTGCAAGGAAATGATTTGTTTGCCTTTCTATTTACTTTTGCATTCGAAATTAAATCATCTGATGATCTCCTTATAATCTGTGTAAATATTCTCAGTTAGGAACAGCTGTATAAAGTTACACCAACAAATTACACATGTATGAAAACACTCAATAAATACAACTCGTCTATTGTCATTCAAAATAATGTGTTGTCTAGAAGTTACGACACAACCCTTTGAAAGCGCGCGGGCATAACGAGCCCGGCAGGTGTGTCGAGATTGACGCAATATTTAATTAGAGCACTTCACGCTCCAAGGGGATTCAAAGGGCCCGAAATTCGCGTTCGCTGAGAATTATTGTAATATTGCGCACTTACGCGTAAGTACGAGTACAGTATGTTACGCGATGCCTCGTTGGTCGCCGAGACCAGGCGTCGCGTTTTAGGGTTGACGGCGCGTGATTTTTTTAATTATTGCGCTCGAATCAATGTTTGTGTTACGACCCGTTGGGGTTCAGTCGCCGTGGCAGGTTAATGGAGCTGCCATCCGCGGTTTTAGTACCTGAAAGTATTGAATATTTGACTTGCATAATATTATTATCTGTTGCATTTAACATTAATTTAAAATCATGTTTCAAGTTCTAATTTAAGTACATGTTCTTTGAAAAATACATTACAGTTGTTTTAGTGTAGATTGTAGTTTATTAGAATATAATTAAAACTTTACAGGAACGTTATTAAACGCCATATCGCAAGACACTGCACACATACACAATGACTTAATGTACTAAAGTAAGAGCGTAATATTTATGATGAGACTACAATAAAATATCTTCACAGCGTTTAATTTATGGCACGTAAGAAACATCAGTAATTACTCACATCGCGGTTCTACGCAACTTAATGACGTCAATTTATTATTTCCAAGACACCCTTCAGAGGAGACAAGTTAACAATGTCGGCTTATACCTATTACAACACCAACAAAAGAGCTCTCCATCAATAATATTCCGAACACTAATTCCCTCGAGCTTGACACTAAGATTTTCTACCTCATTAGTAAAAAAAAATCCAACGAAAATCTTGGTAACAAGACACAGAGCACAAAAAGTCGTCTCAACTTTATTTGTCGTACTGCTTTGATATCTCCGGCCTGAAACAATATTTTTTGCCCTGTGATCTTATTTTTTAACAATGTGAAAACAAATCCTGGTCGGATTTGGGACAAAAAAGAAAATCTTTTTGAATAATGCCTCCGCGTGTTAGGATTCAGGTGGGACGCTTTGACGCTGTGTCAGCTTTAAGACAAGAAATATTAGCGTAAGATGTATTTGTATGAGTATGGGCGATATATCAGACATCACCTTTTGCATAGTAAAGTGTGTTAACATTTGTTTCTGGATTTTTATGGTGATTTGGGTGCGAAGGGGAGGCTGAGCCGCTTGTCATCCGGGATGCGAGGGTCAATTGGGGAAAGGTCAGCGAAGAACTTTAGGGTGCTTGAAATCCGGATTGTGACTTTGATAAGTAATGTAGCATTCATAGATAATTTATTAAATCTACTGATATGATTAGCATATAAGACAAGATTTTAACTTTTTTGTAAAATGAGTAACTGAGTTCTGTTGAATGCTATATTTAGTGTTTGTTTAAGATTTTTAATATATTCGTCTATAAAAAAGTTCCGACGATTCTAGTTGTCAATTAAAAAGTGACTGGAGTGGAATTTTGAGATACAATATTTGTGCTTAGAAAGAAAGAAAGAAAGAAAGAAAGAAAGAAAAAATTTATTTGACACAGCAAAACACAAAAAACACACAAAAAAAAGACAGAAAAAAAAGACAGACAAAACACTTTGCAGAATGTGTGCCTAGCGGCTGTGCCAAAAAGGTCCAGTTCAGCATATGTCAAGCAGCTAATGCTTGACGCTGGTTTTCAACTGAACCTATCTTAGCGAAAAAATATAGCAAAAAGTAGAGATAGAATGCTATTTTTGTAAATCTCTCTACATGCTACTGGTATGTTCGTAAACAATTGCTGCCACTTCACTCGCATACCGTTAAGCACACCGCTTTCTTTTGCTCTCGAGTAAAATACTGTAGTAAAGGCGCAGACATAATATAGTTGGGTGTTAAACTAGTCGCTGTACCATTGCACCCTCAAATGCTTGATAGAAATAAATTATCCAAAGACAATACTTAATTATAAGCGTGAAACAAAAGACAGTACAATGATAATCATCGGTTATTAATCGAACTGGTCTATTAACGTATAATTATATTCCATCGGTAAAATAAGTTCATATAAAAAAAAAATAAGAATGAAACTATCAATGTAAGCACAGCATCTTAACAAGTTTTAACCAAACACTTTTACCGCATTCAAAGCATCCAACTGACACAATAACCTCAACTCCAATTCACATACAAACAAAGTGATCCATTCGTCTTTCGATGTGTCCCCGGCATAATACAAAGCAGGTGTCACGGAAACAAATGTCGTTGCAGCGGCGACACCAGCGACACAAGAAGTACACGCGAGGACTGCGTCACGCTGACTAATGGATGCACTCCTTCCGGATTTACCCTTCACCCGCAGCATTTTATACCGAGACTCGCTGAGAGCATATCATTCTTACCTACTGAAGAACTTGGCACTTTTTGACCGACTTCAAAAAAGAGGTGTTCATTCGACTGTTTTTTTTTTGTTTGTTACCTCAGAACTTAGGACTTGGTGAACGGATTTTGATGATTATTTTTTGTAAAATCGATAACGCTATTTACAACAATTTAAAAGTAAATCTATTTAAGAAAATAAACAAGGTGGAGTTACCTTGTTTAATTTCTTAAATAATTAACTGCAAAAAGAGGTTAAATTTCAGTTAATTTATAAACTGAAAGTACCAAAAGCGATCATTCGCCTAAGTATGATTTATTTTCTATAACTAAAACTCTAGTAGGCAACGAAGTCTTACATATTTCTTTTTAAATATGCTTAATATAAATGCTATCAAGCAGCACTTTCTGAAGACAACATTATTAATTGACAGGAACCTGTTTCCCCCTTCCATCGCTTCCTAAGTGCTCTCGCTGGGAGCTCCATCAAACTACAGTCCAATCTCTTTTGGTACATCTATACATACATATACATAATATTTATTTATCATGGTCTTTGAGTGTCACCAGTAAAAGAATGGATAAAGGGCAGGATTGCAACTGAAAGCGCTTTGAAAAGCAGACCTACAAATAGTAGTAGTAGATTGATCTAGAAATCTCTTAAAGGTTATACATAAAGTAATTTGTAAGGTAAAGTCCAATCAGATGTAAAATAATTGGTCTACTGCAGTGATTTCTTAAGACGCAGTATCTTTGTACATCTATTATGTAAGTCATATTTTTAAACTTTTAAGTGTGAACATGAAATATGATAAAATCAAAATAAAATCTTTAAAGAGATTAAACGTTTGGTGGACTATACTCGTGATCAGAGGGCTGGTTTGTACCTTGCACAGAGAATCGGCATAGCCATTCAACGTGGCAATGCTGCCAGCCTTCTTTGCACGTTTCCCGCCATTGACAAGGGTGACGATGAGTTCTTTGACGCTAGTTAGTTTTTTTTATTTATGTAAGTTTTAATTTTAGTATAGTTAGAGTTTGTTCTTATATTAGATTTAATTGTGTATAAATAAAAAATGGGAATTATAGAGATTCCATACAATGTACATTCTACAGTACGATCTTTTAAATAAATATGAATTGGAAACCTCATGTATCTGAATGTTTGTGATTACAATCCGTGTCAATTAAATTTGTTGTAACAGTTAACAATTGTGTCACGATTCACGAACGAATCTCTCTGCGTCAATATTTATCCGTCTTAATTACACATACAAGGGAACCGCAATGCTGAGTGTTCTAATATATTATGAGCCTGTTTGTTACACAAAGAAAATACAATTTTGAAGTCTCGTAGTTAAATTACAATTTTCATTTCTAAAGTACGACACTGTTCTTGAAAAACTGATATTTATGATTTATCATCATGTTGTCTTTTTATGAAGACAGAGGTATTATTCTTAAAGATCTGTTTATTTGTAAACTAACAAGTAGATAAAGGTTACCTTTTATCCTTTACCGTAGTTATTTTTTATTATCGTCTGATTGACGACGCTTAATGGATGATAAGATTAAAAACTCCATGATTTAAGTATCTATATTTATCAGATAACATAACATACAAATATAATCTCAAACCCACAATATATCAGTATACAATTCTCTATAAAAGCACTTAATTCCCGTCACATTAACCCGCTCAGAAATCCTAGGGGAATTATAATAGCGTTTGAATTTGACGAGGTTCACTGCAACGCAGAGCAAATAATACCGCCCACGGCGTGGATTATGTCGCGTAATTCTCTAATACTGGACAGTTAGGGGGGATTTACCAGCTGCGCCCGGACAAAGCTCCACAAAGAATTATTTAAGATCTCCGGTTATTAATAAAGCGCATTTGTTTATTATGATCCTTCTTGGATAAGCATGGAGTTATGAGCTTTTGATTATGGATGCATTGGGTTTCATGTTATTAATTCTCATAAAAGTTAAGTAAGTTTTGTCTTGAGTTTTATAATTATAATAGGTACTATAGTTAATAGAGCTCTTAATTCAGCTGTGTCTGAGTTTCATTCTTAATATAATGGCTTTATTTGCATAGGAATTTGTAACTTTTTTAGTTATAAAAAAACGCAGATCAATTAAGCATATCACCATAAAAGTTTAAAATAATAACAAAGAATAAAATACAAAAAACCAAACGTTTCCTAAATTGCGAAATTTTAATTCACTAAATGAAACTCTGTCGTTTAATCGACGCAATCGAGGCGACCATAAAATGTGGGAGCAAAATAAAATAATAGCGCTCAGTTTCCATTATTGAACAAACGTAACATATAAAAATCTAATGAAATTACTCTTTTATGTCACTAGTCTCGGATCGACGGAAATATTGATAACTAACTTAGCTATATAATTAGGTATATGGCAAAGCATCGCTTCTATCATTATATTTAAGACTTTTTTTTTTCTTACATTATAAGTAATATTATATGCTCTGTTTTGTGTTTTTACTTTTATTGTGTTATAATTTATTAATTCTGTAAGTTTTGTTTTTCTAATTTAGTTATTGTAAGTTTCTCGTTTATTTTAGTATTAGTTTAATTTCTGACCTATTGCATTAGGACAAACTGCCCTGTAATGATAGGTTAAATTGATGAATAAATAAATAAATAAATATTTTCTGTATACAATTATGCTAATAACATTGGGTATGTCGCACATAATAATATCTACTCACTAGACCAGGGGCTGTTTTTTCCCCGTATCATATTATGCTTCCCAAGCTACTGTGGCTACGATTATTACCTTAATCTAATTGATTATGCATAGAATAATGACTATTATATTACTGCAGATTAACTTAAATTGACTTAAAATTCACTTATTCCGACACATAATTATGATTCTACAAAACGATCCACTTAGCTCCTTAGGGGCCGTACCATGAGCTCTTAAAGCAGGACTGTTGCGGTTGAGTAAGCGGGACAGCGCTATGCACAGTGTAGTGCGCCGTCACTGCTTTTCGTATCATGGTACGGCCCCAGGTCGAACTAATATTAGTGTTAGAGTCATCTTTTCTTTCTTTTTCGTTTTGAAGGTGTCACTGGTCGGAAATGAAATGTTTTAGCACGGCTGCGTCTTTGAATCCGCTACAGCCACTTAGTAATGCTGTCCATAGCTTCAAATTAGGTCACGTCAGTCTCTTACTAATCAGTCTTTCGTGTTCTCTATTGTGGCATTGAAAGGCTGTTGGAAACATTATGTTATTTCAAACATTCTTAACATACCTATTGAACGAATTATAAACCAAAAAGCCATAATTCACGTAATTAAAATTTGATAATGAATGTTTCTTCCGTTTTTATTAAACAAAGTCGTATCAATGCTTGTCAAACCATGGGTATAAAAAAATGATGTTTGAATTTGTAAGAACAGATCTAGAAAAAATATTTTTTTATTCCGTCGACTTTTCACCAGACTGTCGCCTCCTTTAGTAGCGTAAACAATTTTCATAGTTTCATGGGCAGATGTCAAAGTTTTTCCTTTCAATGGCGGAGCGCTCGGCGGAAAATTTTCCAACTTGTTCGTTGAATTTTAACGTAGTACGGACTCTGATGTCACTCCCACACTTTGTTGGCGCGATATTATTAAAAATATCAAATATGTATGTTATATTTTGGAGATAGGGATAAGATAGAATTTTTGGATAAAATATTTGGATTTTTTTGGTATCTTGCTTGTGTTGAAAATTCTATTCAAGCTTATTTCCTGTAAAGCGGATTATTTTGGTACATATATAAAATGTAAAATATGATATTATAAATTGTGACGTAACCTGAAGCATCTTTATCTGGAACATAAAAATAATAATTGATCGTGTTTCGGAAAGCAAGCGTTGGCAGTAGTTAAGTCAATTCTGGCAACCATTCTTACTATGGGATACTGTGTTTCCCAGTAAAATGGGTTGTGGAGGGCAGATAGGCAGTCGCTCCATGGAAAATACGGTATTCAGCTGAATACCTCGTAAGAAAGGCTCGGGAGCTGATGATGATACATTTTAATTTGATTTAATTCAGTAACCTGTACTTAACAAAAAAAAAAGTGTCACTTTACTATCTAGAAGACAGTCCTGACACTTTTACAGTAGAATCTAGGCCAGGCTTATTAAAGAGTGTTTAATCTTTAACGACCTCACACAATGGGTGTCGCTAACAAACTGGAGACTCACAGACTCGCGTCAAGGAACACAAAACGGTATAATTACCTGCTAAGGTAACGCCTAAGAGACTTTAGAACAGCGACATCTGTTGTAGAATGGATGAACTAGTTAGCAGTCAATAATACTATGTTCGGAACTAAAAATCTTAAGTTAAAGTGGAGTCGTCGCATTAGCAATCACAACTTTATCAACTTTCTGTAATCAAAGTTTATTAACGTTAAATAAAAACCGATTTCTAAATATTTACCAAGAAAAAATCACCTATTTAATTCATTCACCATAAGAACGAAAAACCCATAAAAAACTACACAGCTTTAGCAACAAAACAAAGTCTTTAAATCCACAATCGCACGTCCCCACCTTTTCCTAGTTCCATAGACAGACATCTCTGCTAACGAGAACAAACCAGGAAATATTTCCATTTTCCAAAACCATGCTTAAACTGCACTATTTTGATTCCAGTGTAGGATTTTAATTAACGGCCGTCCGATTAAAGAGGCCGCCTCGGACCGCTCGCTCCGAGGCAAGTATCACAAGATTCAAATTACTAAGATTAAAACGCGGTTTTTCCTAGTTAATCGGTTTAGTAACTATTTTTGTATAGCTTGTGGTGTTGTTGGCTGGATAGAACTGTTTTTCTATTACATGCGTAAGTACATACATACATACATACATATAATCACGCCTCTTTCCCTTGTAGGGGTAGGCAGAGAACACTTCTTTTCACTTCCTACGATCCTTACATACTTGTTTCGCTTTGTCCACTTTCATTATTCCCTTCATACATGCTGTTCTGTTTATGGTATGCTCTTGATGTGGCCTTTTTTCATTCACACTCGCCTTATACACTTTTTCGTCAATCGTTCTTTTATTCATTCTCTCGCCATAGCCAAACCATCTCAGCATACCTTTCTTTATTTTTGTCTCAACATCCATCATCTGACATACTTCATCCACCTTACCATCCATTCTTCCTCTTACATGCAACGCAGCAAAGCGGCTCTCCGTGGCCCACTTTTCGCCCCCGCGAAGAACGAACGTGATGGGTAGCGAACCACATCGCCGCCATTTTGGATAATTAAATTATTTTTATAATTATCCATTGCGTTCCTGCGGGATTTTCGGTTTTTCCGGTCCGGTTTTTAATTTATAAAAAAGTTCATTTATGAAACAGAAATAGGCTTACAGTTGAACTTAACTTTTGAATTATTAACGCTTTCCGATTGATTTAACTAATATGTTTAATTACAAACAAATCAAACGAAACGGAATCATCGTAATAAAACCAAATTAATATCAACAATTAAATCGAATTTAAAACCACAACATAAAACATTTAGACAATAAAATAATTGGTAACCTAGATAAATGATATTGGAAGCTATAACTAGAAATCGGGTCACCCGAATAACTGAAGGCAATACAATGTTATGCAAACAATAACAAAATGTATTGAAAATTATCATAGAACGACAATAAAACACATTAAATTGGTAATAATAATGTGATTTATGTAATTAGGAAGATCAATACCCATACAATAAATTTTAGCACATAATATTCCTTCTATGTTTGCATTGTCATACTTAAAAAGATTCTGAACGTACCTACATAAACCATACCAGCATTGTCGACAATAGAATAGTCCCCATGGGCTCACATTTAGTGGCTGACGAAGCATCAACAGCGCTCAACTCGACCATTTTGTACTACCAACAAATTAAACTCGTCACACTGTACCAGTAAAGGCCAAAGCCACACAAGCTTTAGTCGGAATTTTTGCGTTCAAAATCGATTTTCCCAGAATCAGCCCGAATCGATTTGGGAATTGAACCAATGAGGGTCTTTAGCTAGTACTCGATTCTAACGTTCCTAAATGTGCGAGCTTTAGAATTCAATCGTTTTCTGCTTTCGAAGCGATCAAATGGCCAATCGTCAACGTTGGAAGTATCGTGTGGTTTAGCCCTAAGTGGTCGGCGATGCGTGAGCCAGTGTGCCGCACTCTGTCATTTGTTTCACAGTTTTGTTTTCATTGTGGCGGTGGTTAGGTCTGTGCTGGATTCTACCTGTAAATGCATTTGCTCGGATTTTATTCTGAAACCTGCTTCACACTTTTGTTTGAGTATAAATTAAACAATTTGCTATAAATAGTTTATAGCATTTATAAATTGATGCAAATTGTTTTCGTGTAACTATATTTTTGATGAAAGGCAACGATATTATTTGAATGCAAACCTCACACCAAATGGCCCTATCATTTCAATATAATCGTTACGGAATTTGGTTTCATTTCAATTTTGTCCGTATTTCCATATAAAAGTATTTACACAAATACGATTTTAAATTTATATAACATCGAACAACAAAACACATTTCGTCCAACACGTCGGAATATCATATTTGAAGCTCCATTTCATTTTACATGAAAGAATTTAAATTTGTAACATAGTTTAAAGCAGCCGAGCTATGGTTAGCAACAAAATCCGATAGTTACATAACAACCACATCCATTTTATACAAAACAAAAAATACGGTTCATGAAACTGAATCACTCCGGCATGAAGTTGTTCTCTCTAATTTATTGTCAAAACATTTGATACAGTTAGCGTGACTATGTCGCAAAGACTAATGCGCAGATACGTCACTCTTTTTAAGTAGGTGCCCGTTTTTATATTCATTTTTTGAGTTGCTTTGCAAGTTGCTATTTTTATTTTGTGTAACTACACAATATGTCTCATACAGTTTCATTAATATAAAACTATAAAATCAAAATCAAAATATTTTTATTTCAAGTAGGCCTTTTTAAGCTCTTTTAAAACGTTAAATTTACTGACTCTAGTTGCAGGTATAATAAGTGCCGTATTTAAAAAAGTTACATAATAGAGACAAACTATTTGTTGATTGTATTAAGGTTCAAACTTGAAGAGCAGAGGGGTATAAAATGAAATACGTGTTGACCGATTGCAATTGTATTAGCGACTAAAAAATATAATGATGAAACGATGTTTTAAACCAGTGACCTGATATACCTATGAATAGCTAAACATAGAACGGTTTGGTGAGCAGTTACAACAATTCTTACATCAACATACCGCCCACCAAAAGGACTTTTAGTTCTTTTACAAAATAAAATGAGATTTTTTCTCTGAATAATCTACGTATGTAAAGTTACACAAGCAAGATTCAATACAAAAAATCTACAGTACATATAAATACAAGACAAAAATCAAGTTAATTTCCTTATGAATTGTGAAAATCTAACAATTTATGGTTCAATAACAATCGTTAAAGACTAAGTGGAATCAACTGGCAGTGCACATAATTTAGTAACAGTTCTCTTCGTAATAGAATTTCCGCTTTTCACGCTGTATACTCTGGTATGACCATCTGCACCGGGATGTTTCTCCATAATTCGTCCTAAAGACCATTTTCCGGGTGGTAGATTATCTGTTTTTATCAATACAATGTCGCCTATTGAAAATTCTTTATCCTTCTTCATCCATTTAGGACGCTGCTGAAGTCCAGTCAAATATTCTTCTTGCCATCGACGCCAGAAGTCGTTCAGGATCTTCTGTGCGTGTTGCCAGCGTGTCAAATTATGCATTTTCACAGCTTGAAAATCAGGTGAGGGTACCACAATAGGTGGTTCTCCTATCAAGAAATGTCCAGGAGTTAATGGATTCACGTTTTCTGAGTCGCTGTCATCTATAGGACATAAAGGGCGTGAATTAAGACAGGCTTCTATCTGGCACAATATCGTCGTCAATTCCTCAAATGTGAAGTTGGTAGTTATTATGCGTTTCAGGTGGTATTTTATTGATTTAACGCCTGCTTCCCACAATCCTCCAAAATTCGGGCTATATGGTGGGATAAAGTGGAATTGGGTGCCATCGGTAGTGAGTGTGTTTGCTACTTCAGTTGTCATCTGTGTTTCTTTCCATAACTCATGAAGTTCTCTGTCTGCACCTACGAAGTTTCTACCTTGGTCACACCACAGATGACTGCATTTACCCCTCCTGGCAACAAAACGCCTAAATGCTGCGATAAACGCCTCAGAGGTAAGATCTCCAACCAATTCTATGTGGATCGCCTTTGTAGACATGCATATAAATATCGCAATATATGTTTTTGTTGTTTTGTTTCCTCTGCCTTTAGACACGAGTGTTTGAATAGGTCCTGCAAAATCTACACCGCTGTGCAGAAACGGTCTGGTAGGTGTCACTCTTTCTACAGGTAAGTCACCCATTATTTGTGCTTTAGCTGTTGCATTGAGACGAGCACACTTCATGCATTTGTGCACATGCTGTTTGACCAGTGATTTTGCTCGTACAATCCAGTATTTAAAGCGTAAATAACAAAGCATTAATTGTACTCCACCATGTAGTGTTTTATCGTGGGCATCAGCAACAATTAACCGAGTCAGAGGGTTTGTCCTTCCTAAGATTATAGGATTCTTCGTGTTGTGCGGTAAGTTTGCATGTCTCAAACGACCGCCCACCCTGAGGATATTTTTCTCGTCTAAATATGGATTTAGAGATCGTAGCTGACTTCTCTTCTTCACTTGTTTCTTGATCTTTAAATAATCTATTTCTTCTCTAAAATCTTCTTCTTGTACCCTTTTAATACAGATGTTTAAAGAATCTTCTAACTCTTGTGTTGTTAAAATTTGTTTATTTTCGTAATTATCTTTCTTATAGTTTAAAAATCTTCTACAGTAAGTAATAGTTTTTAGCAATTCTCTTAAAGTTTCAAAATTTTCTAATTGTGATATTATTGATGTTTCCTGGACTATGGTTTCTTCCGTATTAAGGTAAGTATTTATTTTTATTGTCTTCATTTCTAAATCTGTTTCTGTTTTATCATTATTAATTTTGATTTCCTTTTCAGATAGCCAGCTCGGACCGTGCCACCACAAGTTACTTTCTTTCAATTCGGACAACAACATTCCTCTTGACGCCAAGTCAGCAGGATTTTCGTTTGACTGAACGTGGTACCAATGTTTATTATTTAGGTTCTCGACTATTTCTACGACACGGTTTGCTACGAAGGGCTTCCATCTATTGGGTTCGCCACAAAGCCATGCGATGACAATTGAAGAGTCAGTCCATGCATACATGTTTGATGTTGGTATCCTCATTGACTGTCCAACTTGCTTCATTAGTTTTGAAAATAATAGGGCTCCACTTAGCTCGAGACGAGGCAATGATATAGTTTTCAATGGTGCTACTCTCGTCCTGGCAGCTATTAGCCTTGTTTCTATATTTCCATCAGAGATTTCAATCCTTATATAGACTACTGCTGCATATGCACGCATTGATGCGTCACTAAATCCATGTATTTGTATATCATGGTTGTTAACAGATAGTGTGCCAAGCCATCTTGCGATTTTTATTTCATGGATGTTATTGAGATCAGATCTGATTTTGTTCCATTCTTCTTTTAAAGTATCACTAACTTCATCATCCCATTGTAATCTCTCAAGCCAAAGCTTTTGTATCAGTATTTTAGCCATAACAGTACTAGGTGCAATCCAACCCAGAGGATCGAACAGTTTTTGTATATCGGACAGTATGTTGCGTTTTGTTATTGGTTTGGTATTGGCTGGAAAATTACAATTGTATTGAAACTGATCTGTTTTTAAATTCCAAGTGATTCCAAGTGCCTTTATAGTTCCGTCTAGATTCAAATCAATACTGGCATTGACTGATCGTTTGTCCTCTTCAATGGATTTCATGACTTCAATGCTATTGGATGCCCATTTGGTGAGTATGAAACCTCCCCTTTTGAGTGTATGAGATAATTCTTGTGATAGTGTTATAGCTTCGTCTACAGTATCTGTGCCCGACAAGAAATCATCCATATAAAAATCTTCGTTAATAGTTCGAGCAACAGAAGTATTTGTATTAGCTTCATCTTTGGCTATTTGCTGGAGTGTTTTGACAGCCAAATAAGGCGCGGAAGCTGTGCCAAAGGTAACTCTGAGCAGTCGGTATTCTTCTAAGATATCCGATTCGTGCTGCCTCCATAAAATTCGCTGATAGTCCGCGTCATCTGGATGAACTAATATTTGACGATACATTTGTGTTATATCAGCTACTAAACAAATATGTTTCATTCGCCATCTCATTAGAATGTTTCTTAGGTCTTCTTGCAGCTGCGGACCAACGAGTAGTTCATCATTTAAAGAAAGGTTGTTAGATCCTTTACACGATGCATCAAATACAACGCGTGTTCGAGAAGACTCTTTATCATCACGGATGACCGCATGGTGAGGTAAGTAGAGAGATCTTTTATCCTTTTCCTTTTCAGGTACCTTTTCTAAATGGCCTTGTTCCATATAATCACTAATCACTTTTGTATAATCTCCTTTCAGATCTGGTGATTTATTGAATTTCTTTTCCAGTAAAACAAATCTCTTCGCGGCTATCGATTTAGTGTTTCCATCAGGTGATTGTGGACTGTTTGTTTTAAATGGTAATCTAACCATGTACCTTCCTTCTTTCGTTCTAGTAGTTGTTCTTTCGTATAATTCTTCACACAGTTGCTCTCCCTTTGTTAAGTGTCTTTTAGTATCCGAGTCGATTTCCCAAATTGATTTTAGCATGTCCTCGATGTCAACTGAATGATGCATGACTACGAATTTGTCTTGTTGTGTTGTATAAACTTCCCCAAAAAGGATCCAACCTAGGTTTGTTTTCTGAGCGCTTGGTGTGCCTGGTGGACCTTTGATTAAATTGTTTTGTAAAATTTCAGCATATTCCTTTACACCTAAGAGCAGATCTATAGACCCTGGCATGAAGTATGTTGGATCAGCCAGGTTGAGCCCTTGGATGTGTGACCATTCTGGTGTGCTGATTGTTTTTATGGGAATCCTTGTGGTCAGTTGCTTGGGCATTACGTATGCCTTGATAGGTAAACAATAGTTTCGGTCCCATCGTGATCTTATCTGTAGCTGTACCACATGTTTCATTTCCGTTCTAGTGGATCCCACTCCTATGACGCTTCCCTTAATTGGTTGTCGTTGTAACTTTAATAATTGAGTCGCCTTCTCGCTAATGAAAGCTGCTTCAGAACCCTGGTCGATTAGCGCTCGCAGTAAAATGGTGTGTCCTTGTTCGTTTGTTGCTTCCACTACTGCTGTCGCTAAAAGAGCTAAACGTTGCTTAGCGCTGCCTTGTGACGTCATCATTGTGTTGACTTGTATTGTTTGCTCGTCTTCTACATGTGATTTAGCCAGGGTGGATGTGACCGATGTATCCTCTGGCTTTGAGTCCTTCTTTTCATGTAAAAGGGAATGATGGCGTCTGTGACATAGACGACAAGACACTGGCAGCTTACATTTAAATGCCGAATGTCCTGGCACCAAGCAATTGTAACATAAGTGTTTCTCCTTCACAAACTCGCTCCTTTTATTAGGTTCCAATTTGCAGAAATCTTTGCAATGACTTAAAGTGTGGTTATCCTTGCACATAACACAAACTTTCTCTGTTACTGGCGTAGCAGCGTGAAATGAACGCTCCTTAGTTGGTTTATAATCCCTGGTAGTAGTATTCTGGTTTGTTAATTCCAATGTGCGGAACTTATTTTCTAGAAACTTCTTAAGATCACTCCAGGTAGGTATACAGTCTGAATCTTCATTATATGCGTACTCTTCCCAGTTTTTGTGAGTCTCTGAGTCCATCTTCTGCACGAGAAGATATATAAGAACTGGATCCCAAGAGCTTGTGTCAATGTTTAAAGTGCTTAAGCTATGTAAACATTCGGTTGTTGTATCCAACAATCCTTTTAGCTGGGAAGCTGATTGAGAAGTCATCTTCTTTTGGTTGAATAATCTTCGCATGGAATGAATCAATATTAAGCGTTTATTCCCGTACCTTGTTTTCAGAATACCCCACGCGTGGGCATAATTACTATCGGTAACCTGTATGTGCTTCAGTAAAGTCTCAGCCTCGTGCGTAACACTTGTTTTCAAGAAATGAAGTTTTTGCACATCACTTAACGAAGTATTTTTATGCACTAATGATGTAAATAAATCTTCAAATGTTTGCCATGATTCATAAGTTCCAGAGAATGTTGGTAATTGAATCTTCGGTAAATGGATCAATTTATTTTGTTGATTTGCAAGGATAAAACTAGAATTCGCTGACCCTGGTTCCACAGCGGAAGATCCTGATGATGCAATAACCATATCTTTCAAATCACCTTGTAGCACATTGTACAATTCTTCATAGATAAAAAATTCATCATTAACAAAATAAGGCAAAGTTCCTTTATGAGCCTTAGGTGTTATCTTTACTAAGTCTTGATGCGCACTTTTAAATGTCTGCCAATATTCATCGATAATCTTCATACGCGCTTCGATATAACCTTTAGTTAAGCGCTGTTTAGGACATTTTCTCAGGTTATTTTGAGTCTTCTGTAACAGGTTAGCAGTATCTTCCAACACGGAGAGAAGTTGTTGTTGTTCCTCGGTCGAACACATTTTTCTTGATAACTAACCTCAAATGCAGCTGCTTACCGATGTGCAATGTCGTAATGATATCTTCTTAATAATTTGTAGTAAACAACTTGCTAATTCTCGGAATTGAATAGGTGCAAAAAAAAGGGTTCGCTTATCGCTGCTTAGGAATGCGGCCTTTTGTTCTCTCGGCTCGACGACTTGACTGCTGTATCCGGCTCGAAGGACCATATGTTGATTGTATTAAGGTTCAAACTTGAAGAGCAGAGGGGTATAAAATGAAATACGTGTTGACCGATTGCAATTGTATTAGCGACTAAAAAATATAATGATGAAACGATGTTTTAAACCAGTGACCTGATATACCTATGAATAGCTAAACATAGAACGGTTTGGTGAGCAGTTACAACAATTCTTACATCAACACTATTATATTTTGACTACCTATAATACGGGATAAATTATGTAATAAATATTTCTAGGACAATTAATTTTACAAGTTTAAGTTAGTAGTAGCTGATCAATATAACAAACTTACTGTCATAAAAATAATTTTAGACCCAAGAAGCTATGAACCTCGTAAAAAGTATTTTATTTTTACATGACATTTATTTTATACATATTTGGCATCAAAGCACATACCCCTCTGTTTCATCACTATCTATGCCAGCCTAGTATCATGTGAACAGCAAAATCTAACTCCTTTGTGTTAGAATCCAACAAACCGAGTATTTTGTGTCAAAGGGTTGCAACGTTATTGATATCAAACGCTGAAACAAATGCAATAACGACTTGACGAGTCATTTCGTTTGATAGTTGAGAGACATTATTCTAGCCTTTAGGTACCAGAGATAATATTCTAGTATCATTAGTGTCTATCTGTTTGATGTAACTTTGACAACTGAATCTTGAGATTAAATTTCGCAGACTATGCTATGCGTACTATACTAAGGGCACATACCGAGAATGGTATAGTTGGATTAAAACTTAATGGCGGCTGTGAAGTTAGCTACACACTGCGCAGTACCTCGCCCCGCACCCCCGCTGACGCATAAGTTTGTTACTGCGCAGCGAATCGCCTCGTGTTCAGAGCCGCCATTAAGTTTGTATCGAACTATAGTAAAACCATCTTTCGTATTGTGGTTTTTTCAAGGGTCTCTTTCTAAGATCGAGATCAATATGTACCACCCAAACATCACTTGATATATTGTGATAAAAACATATTATTATTGTGCCGTACAGAAAACCATTAATCCGACTGAAATCGCAAAGAGCAGACATAGGTCATGTTGAAGATAACTTAATAGCTTACGACACAAACAGTTTAAAACAGTGTTTATAGCCCGTATACCACTTAGCTAATTAGTACGGTTTGTGTTTATGACGCTCAAGGGAAATGGAGCTAACAGTCCTTAACTACGAACAATAAAATTGTCTTTTACTTAAGCCATTATTTTAGTTCCGGCTTTCTTCTTTTAAAGTGGTTTTTGACTTCTGCTTTCACGAATGAGCTGAACTATTTACCTTACTAACCTTTCTAACTAGCCTTTGCTAACATAACGATTCAGATATTTTTATGAATATTTGGTTAGCTGTATAATATTTCATAAGCTTGTAATATGTAGTCGAAAACAATTGAATAGCCTAGCTGAGCTTTCTAGAAACTTCTGAGGACCAAACAATTACCTTCTATTAAAGCTTCAATATTAAACAATTATTAAACATTTGATAAAGAAATATATTTTTCTTATTTATGCTGTAACGTGTCCAGATATCGCAAAAGACAGACAGATTTGGAGGACGGAGGGAGAAGCCTTTGTCGAACAGTTACATCTTATGTAAGTTAAAAAAATGTTATAAGTACATATTACGAACTCTAAAACAAAATATTATGTTAGAAGCGTTGCATGATCGCAGCGAAACAGATTCGTTGAGGCTGATCCCGACGCATACAAGTGCCACCTAATAACTAGATAGTTAGGCGACGATGCTGGAGACGTTAAGGGTAGCGACACACGAGCCGACTGTGTCGCACGTCAGAAGAGAAACAAGGAATATTAGTACTATGCGATATATAGTAATAGGAGATAAGGAAAACATGATTGTTAGGGTTTTGTATCGATAAACGAGGTTGTTTAAATTATAAAATCAACGCTCCAGGAAGCGTTTCAGGACGTAAAACAGGTAAATAGATAAAATATGGACTATATTACAAATATTGCTCTGAACTTAAAGTAAGAACCTAGAGCACATGCGCAGTGTTCTGGAATTAAATACAACGAAGTTACCACAAATACCTCGATCTGAGACAATGTAAGAAAGAAAACAGAACCTTTGATTTAACAACTCCTGGAAAACCGAAATACACGCCAAACGATCACGGAGGTCGTCTATGTAAAAATGCCTCCTACTGTGTATGAAATTTTCTAACAACCAGTGCTCTGGCTCTTTCGATGATCACATTCATCTTTAAGTTATTTTTATCAAACAGTTTCGTTATAAAATAGTTTTGTTAGTCAGCGAAGTATGTTTAACTATTAATAAAAGGATTGCATTAATGTATTTTTACAGTAAAGTTAGTCGTTGCGACTTACGATAAAGCTGTCGGTATGTCGAGCACCTTACGTCGCTCCGGAACCGTTTTGATTAGAACGTATAGTGAAATTTAATTAAATAGCGTATGTAGTAGAGTGGCCCGTTTTAAGTTACTTCACTACCTCATGTTAGATTTCCACCAGCCTTCATTACTTGATATTAAGTCTTGCTTTCAAGTTAGTAACTTGTCTACTTTAATAAATAAAATCCGTGATATTTTAGCGTTTATTAACTACTTAATCACATAAATAAATAAATGCGGACAACAAACATACGTTGCTCTGAACCCAAAGTAAGTAGCTATTAAGCACTTGTGTAATGGGATTCAGAAACAACGAAGGTACCACAAACACCCAGACCCGAGACAATGTAGAAAAATGACTTTCTACATTGACCCGTCCGGGGATCGAACCCGGGACCTCAGAGCTAGCGTCACCTTGAAAACCGGTGTGTACGCCACTCGACCACGGAGGTCGTCATTCACAATCTCATGACATGCAACTGCTGACTAGTTTCAACTAGCCACTCCCAAATAGTTATTAATAATTAACTCATTCATTCAATTTCATTTCATTTATATAAAAACATAACATATCATCACGCCTGTATCCCCGAAGGGGTAGGCAGAGGCATACCAATGTACACCCACAGTTCGCCGATATGTTTAGGTCCTATGTAATAGGGGGCGAGCCTATTGCCACTAACCGGGCACAAATCCAAACTCCGACCTGCTACTGAGAATTTCATAGAAAAACCCAATAACACCTTGGTCGACTCGGGCCTCCAGCGTAGAAGTCGCGCTTGGCACCACTAGGCCACCGAAGCAGTCAACTACTAGTCTAATACTAGTTACTAGTCGCTAACAAGTTATTAACAATGAACTCATTCATTCAATTTCATTTCATTTATGTAAAAACCTTCTCTAAATCCGATAGTTTTCTTTCTGCTCAAAAGACCCTCAAACCTTGTAGATTTTATTTATATAACTAAAAGGTGTATATTATAGGTGAGCGGCACTTGAGCTGTGGGAGCGAGTCACACGTGCCCGGAGCGGAGCCGCCACTCGCCCGTGACTAGTGGCCCAGATTGAAATGCGATTCTAGGGGCCTTGACATTTCTAATTCAAGAACTTTTATAGCTTTGTTATGAAACTGCTGTTTGAAAGATGTAGGATAATCGTGATTGAAAACTTTATAATAACTAATTGAATAAAGGGCATATACGGCTGGCTCTTAACTGCGAAGGTTAACTGTTTCAAATTGATCGGCAGCATTTTGTATTTTTTTTTCATGAAAGAAAACATTATCTAGTTACTTAACGAAATAAATAAAAAAATATATAAAATCTGGTTTAAATTCCCAAAGCAATAACAAAAAAATATTAAGTTTCTTATAATGCAAAAGTGCGTATCGAATACTGACGAAATAAACGCATTAATGAACATGCCATCGCCTATACTGTTCATTTAATTAATGTTTAATTCATTTGTGTTAATTGACCCAAAACCATCTATAGATTATAAATGCGAGTCCATTTGAAGTTCGATTTGTGCAAACTTGTCAGTAGCAGCGGCGGGAACGCGCGGGAATCGAACCGTGGCCGCTGCGTGCCGCTCACCCGTGACGACTGCGCCCCACTTTGTTGTGTTCTAAAACTCTATATATCCGCTATAAATGTTCTGTTTTTGTGGTTTGGTTACATAAGAGTAAATAGAGACAGAACCGGTTAGAAGCGGTTTATACTTGTTTTTTTTTGTGACTTGAAAGATTGACCTGCATATAATTTGCTGGTTAGCACAATTTTAAGTTCATACAAAATAGAACTTTGCTTCAAAAATTGAAATTCAAGGTAGTCATTCGTGCTTCTAATTGTATTTTACTCTTGGTAGCTTTTTTGTCGTAAAGCTTACTCCATTAGAACCTAGCGTTTTAGACATAGATAGTGCTTGTTTTATCGACCTAGCAACTGTCTTTCTGAAAAGAAAACTTGTTTTACAACAAAGGTAGGTACTAAAAGTGGAAAGACAAATTAGTAACTTCATAGCTACAAGCTCTGACTCAGCTTTACATAAAATAATGAATATCCATTAGTTTTGCATTAGCATTATTCGTGTCATGAAAGGGTTCAATAGTTCAATGGAGTCGCGATTTGAACCCGCGGCCTTCCGAGCGGATATCCGCACCCGAGCTATTGTCGACAGAGCATCGTCAATGTTAACACAGCTATGGTGTGCAAATACCTTATATTTGTACATGCTAAATCGTGTATTGTAAACTCGTAATGGAGAATGGCTTTGCGTGGATATGATAGTTGACGACGTCACCGAGTGATCAGACGGTATGTTGTAGAAAAGACTCAGATTAAATATGGTGTCGGAAATGAGACATTATAAGTGATGTTTACAGAATCAGGCTGCGGACTCCAAGCGACGAAGGAATAAAATAAAGATTCTAAATAGTGTTATCAGTAACGGTATAATTTGAAATCTTTGGAAGAAGTCGAAGAAGAATACGTTTAAAAATATGAAGTCCACAGTTAGGTGTATTATGTTTGTTCCGAGCTTGGTAATAAACATTGATTACTTAAACATTTACTCTAAAGTAAGTCAATTCATAAGCCATTGTGTTCCAAAATGCTGAAAAGGAGTCAAGTTCGTCCCGCCATCTCATTCTGGGCCGGCCACGAGGTCTTTTGATATTTTGTTCAGTCCACAATAGCTCAAGACCGGGAGAGTCAGAAAAAAGAAAGAGAGGCCTTTGCCCTGCAGTGGGACGACAATGGCTGAAAATAATAATAAAAGTCAATTCTAAAATCTAAAAATTTAAACGTTATAATAATTTCCTTAAAAAGTCCTTTAGATTTTCAACTTGCACATTTAAATGCAATGTTGCACCGAAATCCCGAGGTATAGTTATTCGCGGACGTATTTTTGGAAGTTCTACTTTAACGCAAGACCTGTAGTCCATTACAGTGTGCGATAATAAATTGTTAAGTTTGCCAACACTCCGACTATAATTTATAAATGCTTTTCGGATTCGTGCCAAGAAATCTCGTTGTTTTTCAATTTTGACTAGGGTTTTGGCTCGTTAATTTACATTTATATCTAAAATAAGGAATTCTGTGTTTGCAGGACGAATAACAATCGTGTGCTTATTCACTAAAAAATTATGATAATCCGCTACCAAATCTTTCTTCTAATGCCTATCTTTATCCTAAAAAGTATTCGAGGAATGATCATATAAACTAGGCATTTTCTGAGGACATTCTCTAGTGGTTCAAACTGAACTAAACCATTTCTGCATGTTAAAATAATATAAGGCTACATTCTTTGGTTTTATATTATATGGTATCTATGCTAAACATGGTTTATAACGATTTATAACAAGACTTATTAATAACTAGTATAACAGTCTATTATCATATTCCATGCTTGACTTAGTTACAATATGTACATACCTACATAGTCATATGTCCAGGTAAATACATCCAGCACTTTAAACACGATGTAAACATAAAAACAACTATAAAACGGAGACATGTAAAAACAGTAATCGTCACTAAAACTGCAGTAACCCGAGTGTTCTCGAATGTTCTCGACTGTTCTCGAATGTAACACACTTGGCGTAAAGTTCATTACTTAGGCACCGGCGCTGTGCGGCTACGAATCGCGTCGAGTTGTCAACTATTTGTTAACACTATACACTGCCGCTACTAAAGGTTTCACTTTAGATCGCTAACTAGTTTTAAGAAAGACTTGTGTGACTTTTATCTTCGTTTGGTATAGAGATTCTTTTTTTTTTTTGTTTGACTATGCTGTCCCAATAATGGGCAAACTCGAGCCCTTCTATTAATCCTTGTCTCGCGCCACTTTGAGTTGCTCAAAATCTTTTCATAAAGTTGGTATTTTGAAATAGTTTCTGAATCTCTAATACTCGGTCAATAGTTAAGTTCATCATAATTTTCCAAGTCATCATTCTAATGTTCAAGAGCACACAATACCTTCATCCACATTTCAGCTTTCATTGTCAAAGCTTCGAATCCTGGTCAAATACTCAAAGTTCCAAATGCTAATACCAGGTAATTCTCTGTATGAAGTCTACGTCATTTGATATCGGAGCTTTCCGCAAACCCATCTCTTGTCCAATTGGAGTGATTCTGGAAATCTGCAGGGATTTCAATGTTTGCTCAGATATTACCGACTCTCTGGGCTCGTGTACTTTGTAATGCAATTATCACTTCTGCCGGCGAAAGTTTTACGCTAGATTAGGTTAGAATGTTCGAGGGCTTTCAATTAGTGAGGAACGATTCTTTTTTACCAAAAAGTTTAGCTCTTATTTTGTCCCGATATTTTCTATTTTTTCTGGTTCATCTATGTATCCTATCTCTGTGTTTTTATTACCTAACTTTACTAAAATATTGAAACTTTTGTCTAATTTATCAGATGATCCAGATCAGAGGCTTATAAGATTTATTTTCAGAACACATTATACATAGCAGAAGTAGTACACATGCAGTTGAAAAACAAAGAAACTAGGTTATCTATACTTCGGTTTTATTTGCAGACGATTCATTGAAAAATTATTTATGCCTTGCACACAATTCAATATTGGCTTCAGAACTGACTTGGAACTTTTCTATTGAATTTTTCAATACCTACTTGGGGAATCTGATCAAAATACTGCGCGACCTCTGTTGCAATATTAAGCCTTATTTTATCTTTTCTTAATCTTTAAGTCATGGTATTGGTTCGTTGAAGTTCAATAAAAGCATTTCGAAGTTTTTTATCAGACAACTTAATTATAATCAATTTATTTGTAAAAAAGATTTTTTATCAGAATCGGATGCAGCAGTAAAAGTGTAAAATGGTGAGCTATCATTGATGCTCGCAATAAATTCTTTAAAAATGTTGGGTTGAATTTAAATTCACCAGAGTCGCTATTTAATTAAAACCAGAGAAATTTTGATTAGACATAGCAGAACAAACGCGAATATCAAACGAAAACAAAAAGTTGTGTCCTCCTAACTCACTTGCAAAGGCGACGAGTCCAACAATAAATTCAACATGTGCAATTTACCTGCACTGTTTACTTTAGATTTATAAGAGCATTTCTCATGCAAATGCATTGGAACTCCCCAAATGAATGTACGTTTCATTAAAACTTTGTCCGGGTGACCGAGAACAAGGTTCTAATTTGTGCCTTGTTATACGTGAATTAGAGGAATAAGTATTTAATCCTGGGATTTGGATGTCTTTGTTTGGATCTGTTTTGTGAAGAGACAGAAATTACAATTCAGTTCTTGTTTCGGGAATATTCGTGTCATTGTAGCGTTTTGTTATCCTCATGGGGACGTGCGATTATTTAGCAGCGTTTTGAGCTAATGTAGCTTCCAGCGAGCCACAGACTATTTACTACTGTAGTACAATGTTTTAATAACAAGTAATTTAATATTTACATAATTGTTATTATGGTACATTGTTACGCTCCCGAAAATTCACTTTTAATTTTACGATTTACTTCAAATGTTGCTTAAAAAACATCAGTTAAGTGAGACACCAAAAAAAGCGCCACCATTATCCACCCCACAGCGAGTGAACAAATGAATGACATGAACCATGCCGCCCATATACAAGCAGAAAGGGTAATATGGCTTGGTTCAACACCAATTTGTAGGGATATTATCTCGGAGAAGAAAGCCTCTAATAAATTAGAGCACGTGTACTTAATGCATGAAGTGGGACCGACCTGTGAGTTATGTGCGACGTTTATAATTGGTGTCTCTTCGCAGATGCACTGAGAATAAATCAGGAGTGAGCATGTGCGAAGATGAGCTGACTGTGTCTTTGGGATAAGCTTGTATTTTATTTTAATGGTATTAATTTTTCTCGCGGCTTCGCATGTGGTAGCTTAGCTTTTTGTTTTTATTTTTCATACCGATAATTATGATTGCTAGGAGGCTTAGCAGTCGTGGTTTATGTTAGAGTGCCGAATGTCACAAAACGAAATCGCTGTTATCTAAGACCCAGAACTGTATTCCACACCAATCAATCAAAATCGATCCATATCATCAATAGATGTTATAAGTAACGCCAATCGAACAAACTAACTTTTGCATATAAATGTATTATTTGTGACAATAAAGCATTCGCCTTCTGTTTCATCAGCGGGAAGAAGAAGGGCAAACATTAACCACCATTACCAACCAAAATACTTTTATTCCATTAACTTTCAAAATATTTTCGTTTTTAACACGTAAAATGTATTCAAACGCAAAATTAACGTAAAACACACACGATCCACTGGCCGTACATTAAATTACACAAAATTTTAATCACAACAAACAAACTTCCTCGTGTTTGTGATATAATACGACAAAGAACTTCATCCTTTACGTTTTGTGAATATTTTCGGAGTTAAATGATAAACATTTTTGTAAAGCACACATTTTAGGGTTAATTTTTGTTTTGACTTTGTGTTGAGAATGGTTCGTGTTGTTTCATTTCATGTTCAGTCAGCTTTAAAATTCGATAAACACATGCGAATTTTCATTAAACCTAAAAGTTACTTTCCATCTATACACACAAAAAATACTGTAAAAATCCCTTTACGTAATGATTTTTAGTTTATTTACTCTTATGATTACTGACGGTACATGTCACTCACATAACATATCATCACGTCTGTATCCCCGAAGGGTTAGGCAGAGGTGTGCAATGTACACCCACAGTTCGCCGATATGTTTAGGTCACATGTTATAGGGGGCGAGCCTATTGCCACTAACTGGGCACAAATCCAAACTCTGACCTGCTACTGAGAATGTCATAGAAAAACCTAATAACACCTTGGTCGACCTGGGAATCAAACCCAAGACCTCTAGCGTAGCAGACGCGCTTAGCACCACTAGGTCAACGAGGCAGTTTTTGCATTGTATTTTGTGTACTAAATGACGCACTCACTATACAATATTATACATACTTAAAAACCTTTCATTTCCCAGCACGTGGCACGTCAAATAATTGCATGCACACGTCACCGGCGTTTAGGGGGCAAATAAGCCGTGAAATGCATCGCTCGTTCGCGACCGCCGCAACTTTTCCAATATACAGGGGGACGTCAAATCGCTAACTATAGAAATGAAGGATGTGGTATAACGGGTAAAGTGATCATCGTCTGCTATAGAAAATTGTAGTAAAACCTGGCTCATGAACATATAGGACTTGCTTATTGTTTGATTAGGTTCAATCGAGTTTTCACAAAGCAAAACATTTTTATTATTTGTTGCATTGTTGAATGCATAATACGTGTGTCTCAGTGCTTTCAGTCTTAATAAAAATTGTTTATGGTGACACAAAACGCAAATGGTTCGTAATTCCAATCTGTGTACTCAGTCGGTGTAGTCTAATTATAATAATTATAACAATCTTAAAAAATACAGTTGTCCAAAAAAAATAAAGTTAAGGTTTTCTGACAACAATATCAATAAAACATCATGTTATATAAAGTATAAGTCGACCAAGGTGTTATTGGGTTTTTCTATGAAATTCTCAGTAGCAGGTCGGAGTTTGGATTTGTGCCCGGTTAGTGGCAATAGGCTCGCCCCCTATTACATGGGACCTAAACATATCGGCGAACTGTGGGTGTACATTGGTACACCTCTGCCTACCCCTTCGGGGATACAGGCGTGATGATATGTATGTATGTTATATAAAAAAAAGAATGTTTTTTAGAACCATGAAGTTTGTTGTTATTTACCGCTATGAAGTAGACGTTCCTAGTAATCTTGCAGGTATCTAGAAACTTTTATGAACTCATCAATGTTTTCTATGATCCGCGGCGTATGTAATGCAATATTGCAGCCGCAAAACTATTACAGCCCCCTGAGGAAGCTGAATATTTTCAGAAGTGCATTGACTATAGTAGTCTGGTCTTTTGCATTCGAAACTGTATTAAAAGTTTTATTGAAGTCTTTCCTTCCTCAAGTCATCTGTTTTTATATAATCGCTCTACAAAATAAACAAGGTATTATCCTAGCACATGAAAATTTTGGACTGATTTATTTAACATTCCTAGGTCGTCCTAGGTCTTTTTAAAGATGAAACACAAAGAGAAGTGGTTATCAATACAGTATATAGAAAAACTGAAAATAATTATAATTGTGTGAATACATAGTTTTGTGTCATACAAAAACCATGGCAAAATTCAATAGAGTTTAAAACTTGTTAATTAAAACCTTGATTCTAATTATTTGGTTCCGTGATAAAACATTGTAGTTAACATGATAATGGCTATTTTCTTTTTTTCAGTATTAGGTACTGACTATATGTATTCATGTTATTTTTAAACTGGGTTCAAAGAACATTCCTATAAAATAAGTTCAGTTCATAATCATCTATATTTGAGACTATGAAAGTACACACACGATATTACATCCAGTAAAACATTTTAATCATAATCTGAAGGTAAATGCATTTGCATTCGCAAGTTCTGTTGTGAACCATCATTTCATATGTCCGCCGCAGTACTGTCCCATCGGAACAGCCGTAATCCCATCTTAAATAGTTAAACCCACACACGCCATCGCTTTATGTCGACTTTTAGATATTCTTACAAGCCGCTTACAAAACTGTGACTGTTTCCCCTGTGACAGGAACGAATAGAGTGTTTGGGAAAAAAGGGAAACGGTGAAAATGCAATGTGTCTAGAGTAGCATAAAAATACTTTGCGTTTACCTTTTAAAATAAATTATGCAAACAAATAGTACTAGTTTTAGTTGCATAAATCCCTGCTCAAACAAAAGTATGCAAGCCACAGCAAACAGTTATGAAAATACAGTTTACGGATAAAGTAGTGTGGCATTAATTCGAGTAGGAAGGTACTTAGCGCTCGAACGGGTTTACATTTCGAGGAACAACGCAACAGAATAGCCAACACAATAAAAATAACTTTTGAGAGTCATTACAAATTCTATCTCTGTTCTGTAATCAACTTTCAAATGAATAAATAACGTTGTTTATGAAAGAAAACAAAAAGGTAGAACAAAGTTTGCCGCCTCGCTCAAATCCAAGCATATGGGTTGGCGAGTTTTAAGAAATATTTATATTATTCAAATTGTGTGGGAAATGCGAACGTGGGTCGTTATGTAAATATTCATGTTTTAATTTTGAAATGTTTATTTTTTATGGTTGTTTGTGGAATACTTAGAACGAATAAGAAGGACTTAGAAGAGACGGCCAAACAGAGAAAGCAATAAAAAATATATTTAAGTGCAGTCTTTATCTGCTCAACTGCATTTTTTCCGCCAATTGTATACCGATTTATATGGTATACACTACTTGTTCCCAGGTCTTTTATTACAAACCAATACGGTTCATTTTCCTTTACCTTTTCAAGCGACTTCAACCTTACAATCATATTCAGCTGAAGACATATATTCGTGTAATTTCCTGTTTCAAAGACTGTGTACTTTGTCTTTGGCTCGTCGTGTATACTTTGTCGAGACGGTCCGTTACATACACACGGCGAGGCCACGAAGGAATTCATAGACGTAGCCAGCCAATGATATTAGTGGAAAATGTATTGATATTTAACGGTAATAAACAGTGGTTCCTTAGGATATCTAGTAAGTCGAGATGGCTCTACATATGCATGTACACTTTGTGACTTGGATTTGTAACTTTTTAGATATTTCTTAATTTTATTAATACCTAGATTGGGGACCTTAGAATATCTAGAAAGAATGCAAACATGACAGGTCAATATTGATTGTTTTTTTTTTTAATTAGATTAAAACTTTTTTCTAAATCTTATTTTTTTGAAATTTTATTGATACCTAATTTGATCGCATATTTCGCATTTCACATTCATATTTCGTTCTACGTTTTCTATAAAATATAATTAATTAATTATTTGAGCTCTAGTGAAACCCGCATTTGTAACAATTAAATTAAATTGTTTGCTATTTATTTTCCAACTTATTAACGTTCACAATAGTGTTCCGCGTGATTTCGCAAGGCACATTACGTCCCCACAAACGAGTTTAAACAATAAACTCAATGATCCGTTAACTTTGTAAATAAAGAGTACTTACATTGAAAATATTTAATTATTGTCATTAACTTTGGCTTGAAGAGAATTATTTAATGCTCGGAGCTTATGTTCGGAACTGGAATTCGGATTGAGTGATATTGCAGTTCTTTATCGTACTTTGCTGAAATTGTATTTGGAGTAAGTAGAATCTCAGCTAAGTTACCATAATGTACAATGTGAGGAAGTGACTGATTTACTGTCAAGCTATTATAATATCCTATTTATTACTGTGAAGAAAATAGATAGACAAACCTTGGTTTCACGTATAGCCTTTTGGAATAAGGGGTCAATACGCCATATCACACTGCGCGTTTGCAGTAGGTTTGAAACCCGCATGGGACAACATCTCTAGCTTTGAGTGTTTTGTGTGCACGTGATTTTTGTGTTTGTATACCCTCGGCATCACAAGGATTAAGTGAACTTGGTCAAGAGTCATCGTTTATACAGAAAAGATTACCTTTACATTTGCATCTAATTCAGCACAGCACAGCTACACCACAAATTTCTACTAAATAGCTAAATTGATTGAAATAGAAAAAAATAAAGTTATTTTTACTTATTTCTTAGCTTACACAATTTTATTTTACCGTTAAGGACTTCGTGTTCTACACATATTAAAGATCATTAATTCAATCATGTAACAGATAGAAAGAATCCCAAGCAGTATGATTCCTCATTTACCTATGCTCCCTCAGAGTCCCCCTTCATTTATTATTGCTACAACAATGACGCGACCATGATTCACTTCAATTTAACTTGACATGATTCCCGCGACGCCCCTTACGATAGCTAGGGGAGGGATGGCTTCTTAACTCGCATCTGGAGACGGCTTTTATACATTATTTGAGGCTTGTTTATCATCTACTTTCTAAAGAACTGAAAAAAAAATCAGTGTTCAGAGAACAACTTTTTTTCTTAATTGTAAGAAATCGTATAACGCATAGGAACTTTCGTGTTTAAAACAGGACTTTCAGCACTTGTATAGTATTATTAATAATGATTATCATTCGACTTAAACCATTAAATAATAATAAGCAGCAGCCAAGATCGAACAGTGATAGCATACTTCTAGCTCCAACTTTTCCAATACTTTAAAATAAAAACAAAAGAATAACACATTTAAATATGTCCTAACATATCTCGAGGAAGTAAGAAACATTACCGTTTACCGCACAATTTTCTCGAATGTCCCAATACACCCAGTTTGAACGCATCAAATGGATTCCAAAGAGAATGGATGCCGATAACTGGATTCCAGTATCCGAGTAAATATCGATACAGGCTAAACGATGAATCGTGTTCCTACAACTGGCTCCCAATTCAATTTTAAGAATCTTCTTTATTTATTTTTGCAGGAAAATCCGATTCTGTAATTGTAAAGTGATGTTTTTGACTCGGATGGACGTATATTATGATGTTGTGTCGAATAATTGTTATTGTTTTTCTTTTTTTGTACAATATTTCCATTTCCAACAAATAGTGTTGTAAATATGAATTATTATTTATATAAATTAAGAAAACGGGAACATAATAATAAATTATAATAATCTTTACAACTCCACAATTTGTAAAGTAGAAGTAGATTTAACTTACCTGAGCTTGACTTAGTTACCTTTGCCCAGCTTTGGGATATAAAAAAAGTTTTTAAATTTACTTTTTTTTTTTTAACTTTACTCGAATTTTTGTATTCATCTAGAGAAAAACTCCGCTGTCCATTAGTCGATTTAACTATATTATCTTTTATTTATCAGTTAAAATACGAATAATTCAAGAAACCTCTAATCGGCGACCCGCAGACCGGCTACAAGATTAAACACCGCTAAATTCGTCGTGTGACCAAACACTGGAACACCAGAACTTAGTGTAGCTAAGCTTAAACATTTAACATTCTGCAGTATCGGGCGGTCACTCGCTTATGAAACTACAAGGCGAAAGACAAACAATCGTTAAGATTTCCTACCTCCAGAGAACTGGTGTGCAAACTTGCAGAAGACTAACTTCCCTGATACTGCATTATGGAAGATGATCCTTAGCTAAATGTGGGAATAGGCTAAAGTTGGATGAAAAACGAACAAGTCCTAAACTTACTATGTATTATGTAGCTACAGCAACATATTGACATGAAGAGTGTTTTTCATTTTATACTGGAAAAGTAAGGCTACTGCGAAAACATCGTATGATTTTCAGATATTTTTAGTCCAGACGTTTTTCGTAGTATTTGTATTTGAAATAAAAAAATCTTAGTCTAGGTGATCTTTTATTATATTTTCTCTACTTAAGACCTTGATTTTTTATTTCTTTTTTGTATCCAAATAACTTAATTTAAATTATATATTTTAATTATCGGTAGTAGTTTTCCAACTACTTTAAGTTTAAATATTTATTTTTGTCCTGTTTTAAACACGTTAGTTCCTATGCATCAGCTATATGAATCTTCTACCCGATGAACTCACAAAGAACGAGATATTTAAAAAGTTTTAAAAGCTTCTAGCTCAAATTTTCTTTAAAAAACAGTTTACACAGTCGGCATTTCAAACACTGACGTCTACAAACCTCACCTCGACTGAAATGCTGACTACTACCAGAAAAAACAAACGACTCTCGAAAGTCTTAAAACTATTCAGTGGGTTCTTTGAGCAGAATCATTTACATTTGCCGGGTTCAGTAATAATTTAAATTCCGTAACTTTTTGTCGGTCTCCAATGAAATATTTTCCGGTTGAGAACTAAATTACTTTAAGGAACTCAGCTAAATGAGATGAAGTATTTGTGTTTTATTTGTTTTATTTTATGGATGATTACGATGTTTGAGATGCTATATAAATGTATTAAAAAATATTTGATATTGAACAAGTTAAATAAAAGATTCACCAAATCTCGAGTTTTCTTCACCTGTAGGTGGCATAAAGGTTCAAGAAAATCAAGCATAGTAAAACTTTACATGGTCAGTTATTCGTATAAGCCTAATAAGGGACATCTTTTCCTAGAAGCTCGGACTTAGAAGACATCGCCTCTGGCCAGGTTTACACAACTATAACAACTTAAAGGGCTGAACAACTTTTCAAGGTCCCATAAAAGGTAAAAGACAAAATTCTTTTGACGTTCCGAAAAAGGAACCGTGAAAAAAATTGTACGGGATATTAAGCCGAAAAGGTTAGGAAAAGGAATAAATGTTAACTTAGCCGACGTGTTCAGGAAGTGGACTTATAAATATGTAACTGTGCCTTTTATAAAATGAAAAGTTAACGCGTGTAAGATGGCCCGAGGCTGTTTGCTGATAGGGATAGTTGTATGTACATAGTGTTGTGATCGTGTTTAGATAAGTAGGATTTTTCTGTTTTTGGTCACAGTTTTTTCGTATATACAATTGATAGTGCTTAGTGCCATTATATTAGATTTTTTTTTTAGCAGTATTCTGGTCATTTAAATCAAAGTATTTAATTATAGTGATTTTTATTTGAAAACATGCAACACACAACTTACTTAATTAATAAAAATACTATATTTTTTATTGTACGTAGTGTAATGAGTGCACTCTGGTCTTGATTAAAAAAAAATATCACGTAAAAGATTGCTAAAAAAGTGTTGTCTTCAAAGAAAAATGAAACAGACACGGTTATAGTAATATACAAACACGCAACACCATATTAATATAAATTAATACACGAACGAGCATAGTCAGATCCTCGCGATCCCTTCTGACCATAAAATAAACATAACAGTGTATGGCCCTTCCATTTCATCGCTCCTAACGTATTGGAACTGAGTTAGAAAACTACGCTGCTATAAAAAGTAATGCCAAACTAATCTACGAAGCAATAATCAACGTGCTAAGCAATACCGTATGCCGATTTTCTGTATTTGACCAAATAGGATCATTGAGGAAAAAGGAGGATACATAGGATGGAGTAATATGGGTATATCGATGGCTATGAGGCGGAGAAACCGTGCTTTTCGCATTTTCAAGAGGGATCGTACAGATGACAACTGGGCAGCTTTCAAAATTGCCAGGAACCGGTGTAACCAGATGATACGTAACGCTAAACGCCGTTATATTCACCATAATATCTCTTCAACCTCCGCTGCCGATATCTGGAAGTTCCTTAGAACTCTCGGTATCGGCAGAGCGCGACATTTAGACCTTCCAAGCAATATTGGATTGGATGATCTGAACAAACATTTCTCCACCTCTTCTGCTCTCGATCATCTAACTCAGCGTGATACAATTAACTATATTACTGGTCTAACGCGTCCTGACATAAATTGTTTTTCTTTTTCTCCAATCGCTTGTGGAGACGTCAAAAAGATTATCCTCTCCAATAAATCCAAGGCTGTGGGCTGCGATGGCATCAGCCGCCGGATGATCGTCCTCATCCTCGACCAACTTCTCCCAGCCATTACCCACATCATCAACTCCTCACTGGACACCGGGGTTTTTCCGTGTTTATGGAAGAAAGCCCTCGTTCGGCCTTTACCTAAGATCCCTAATCCCTCTCTCCCTAACCACTTCCGTCCAATTTCTATCCTTCCTTTTCTATCCAAAACCCTGGAAGCCTGTGTCCATAAGCAGTTGTCGGCCTTCATTTATGACAACAATCTTCTTAGTCGATTTCAATCTGGGTTCAGACCTGGACACAGCACCGTTTCCACCCTCCTCAAAGTGATTGGCGATGTCAGGGCTGGCATGGAGGACTCCAAGCTTACTGTTTTAGTATTAATTGACTTCTCAAACGCCTTTAATTCCGTCAATCACGATATCCTTTCCTGTATCCTGTCCTATCTAATGATCTCTCAACAAGCGTTGGATTGGTTTTCTTCTTATCTTCGGGACCGCCACCAGTCAGTCTGTGTTGGTGACTCTTCGTCAGCATGGAGTAAACTGGAAAGTGGCGTCCCACAAGGCGGTATTCTTTCTCCTCTCCTCTTTTCTATTTTTATTAATCTAATAACATTAAATCTTCAGTGTTCGTATCATCTTTACGCCGATGACTTGCAGCTGTACTCCCAGTCCGGCGTGGATGATATTTCCGATGCTGTCAGTAGAGTAAACCGTGATCTTGACGCTATTTACAACTGGTCGAAGGTGTTTGGTGTGACTGTAAACCCGTGTAAGTGCCAAGCGTTGATATTGGGCAGTCATCGCGGTATTAACAAGTTGACTGGTGCCGTCATTCCTCCAGTAGTTTTCAATGGTACAGTCATTCCACTAAGCTCTAGTGTTAAGGATCTCGGTTTGCTCATCGACTCTACGCTGGGCTGGCAGACACAGGTTGCAAATGTCAACCAGAAAGTCACAGGGACCTTGCGGGTACTCTATCGCCTCAAAAACTTTCTACCATCCACTACGAAGGCAATGCTGGTGCAATCCTTAATATTTCCCATAATTGACTATGGTGATGTGTGTTACTATGACCTGAATGCAGATCTCCTCAACAAACTTGACCGGCTTCTGAATAACTGCATTCGATTCGTTTTCAACACTCGGAAGTATGATCACGTTTCCGCCCACAGGGCACTGTTAAAATGGTTACCTATAAGACAGCGCCGTTGTGTGCGGGCCCTGACGTATCTATTTTCTTTGCTTTTCTCTCCTAACTGTCCCTCTTACTTAACTCCTCACTTCAAATTCTTGTCTTCTAACCACTCTAAAGGTCTTCGTTCTTCTAACAATCGTCTACTACTATGCCCTTCCCACCGCTCAGACTTTCTTCACTCTACCTTTTTTGTCCAGTCCATACTTCTTTGGAATTCGCTTCCTGCGGAGATCAGGATGGCATCGAGCCGCTTCGCATTTAAAAAGAAGGTTCGTGACTACTTTCATGAACATACTATGGCAAAATCCATTTAACTTTGTTTAAAAATTTCCCTTCATGTTTCTTCAGTTTACCTGGCTACTTAGCTGTTACTATTTATCAGAAGTCTTATGTATTTATATATTTACATATATATTTTTATTTTATGTATATATTTGTATGTTTTTTTTTTCGTATCTTTCTCACTTTTGTGCTCTTGCATCTACCACGATTTGTTTTCTGCATCACCCTAAGGTTGACTGGCAGAGAATGCCTCCTGGCATTAAGTCCGCCTTTGTACTACATTGTGCAAAAAGTATTTAAATTAAATTAAATTAAATTAATATAAATTATTTGATAACAGATTTTTCTGCATTCGGATAATACAGTGAGTATTGTATTAACATTTTTTTATTAGAACTACTTATTTTTTTATTTGATATTTTTTAAGATTGACATGTCTGCTGTCTTTGTGGGTGTGAGTCTGTCTGTATTATCGTAGCTCCTAGACGAATGGACCGATTATGATGCGCTTTGTTTATTGGAAAGCCGAAGTAGTGGCTGAGAAGGTTATGAAATAATTTATAAAAATATATTAAATATTCAATGTATTATATACTGAATTATTAAATATATAAATATTTAATAATTCAGTGGTAACCAATTTCTTGTTTTTTTTTCGGAGTTCTTAATTTTATTTAAATTTTACTTAAGAAATAGATATATTAACAGGGTAAAAAATATAGTAAACAACCATGTTTTGTATTATGAACAAAACACCTTATTTGAAACACGAAAATATACCAAATACGGTAAAAAATACACAAGTACATTACAGAAGCAGGCAGTGGCTTCCTAACTCTAAAACATTTGAGTTAACCCATCGTGTAAACTATTAATTTCCCCTTCCTGTTTCAAATTCGCTGCTAAAACCGGACGTGCTTCCCGTAGTCGGGACACGCCGAGTAAATGTTGTAACAAATTAATATTATGTTAGTGACCTAATTCTGCTTTTACCAAGGATCCATGCTTTAGTATGGTATATTGTATTTCATACTTTTATTCGTTCAGGTTGGGAAACTGGTTTGTTTGATAAGACATTAAGTAGTAAACAGTTATTGTAGGATTTAGGTAGTAAGTTAAATCTAGACATGGGTTTTTGTTTTAATTTTGAAGGAAAACCAAGAGAGAGTATAAAATCGGGATATCAGATCGTGATTTTTTCAGGAGCAATGTAGTTAAAAATGTGCTTATTGTCATATTTGGATTCTTAACGTAAAAACGAGTATTAAAAGGTAATCAATTTCTAAAAATCTTTTGCCGCACCAAACCAGGCTGAACGAAAAGAAAACCAACATTGGAAACATCCTGTGAATCCCTATTACAAGTATCGGGGTACATAATAACCGAGTTCGGAATAAACAACTAAATAAACATCAAAGTGATGAATACTATAGGTTCCGGAACGGATCGTTTCCGACTCGACGCCGTTGTCCCCTGTTGCCGCTAGAGGGCGCTTCTTTGTCGAAGATTCTGTTTCATCCACTCTTGAATGGAAAAGCTGAGGATTTTTCTGAGATTTTCTCCTTTCGTTGATCGAATTTCGTTAATAGTTCCTTAGGGTTGCTAAGACTATTTAACAGGTTTGAGTTTGGGCTTAAAGAGTTATTAGAAAGTCTGTAAATGGGAATAAAGCATTAAGTCACAATATTTTTTATAGCTTCTGTTTTAATCTGATTATGTCTAATAGCGTCTGTCTTTATATTATGTGTTAACTCCAGTAGATCAGCACCATCATAAAAAAGATGATGAGTTTTAAGGAAAAAATTGGCAAATCCAATGGCTAATTCCGTTTGTCAAAATATTTTTAATGCAGTTTACATTACACGTCATGCATGTTTCCTTTTTCATATCTTCGATGTCTTTATTTAACAGAGCATAATCAGTGACAAACTTTAAGAAGACTCCCGATTCTCAGCAAACTGCAGGTCCTTCTTAACTCTAATGAGTTGACTATTTTTTCGCGGCGCAGCTCAAGGCAATTTGGACTGTTTGTTTGGCAAATGATAAGTTTATGAAAAATTCTGCGCTTTCAAACTTTTGCTAATGAGAGCAGTGGAGACGACGCTACAAGACGGAGTTTTTTAAATAACGTTGTAAGTCTTAATAATTTCTTTGATAGATTCTGTATTTATAATTAATGAAGTTTAAGGAAGAATCTATTGCTTTTCCCACTATTCTAAGAAATACAAAATGTACTCAGTTCCTGGTTAGAATATTCAAAGCTTTTGATTAGTTTTTCACTTGTTTCAGTACAGACTACTTCAGCTACAAGATCTACAAGCAAGGGACCAAACAAGATCGTTACTGTGCTTGTGGAAGGTTAGTAGATGGTAACCTTAAGACAAGATGACAATACCGCTAGTATTGCAAGTGATACGCCAACATAATCGTGTACCAAGAAACTTGCTAATTAATTTACGATAATGACATTCAAACATTATGCGGAGCACATTGTATGATACACTACAGTGACAAGTATGTATACATAATATTATTATTGTGTACTTAAGCTTGCGATGATTGTCTCTTAGGCAGTAATAGCGTTCATTACTATTTATTGAATTTGTTAGTATGTACTCGTACATGAATAATACTGTGACCTTATTTGGTAAAGGGAGCATCAGTATTGTGATACATACACGATATTGCAATCGAACTGTAGTCACAACAAGACCCCCGTGGTCGTGGCGTACGCATCGGTTTTCAAGGTGTCGCTAGCTCTGAGGTTCCGGGTTCGATCCCCGGACGGGTCAATGTAGAAACTCACTTTTCTACATTGTCTCGGGTCTGGGTGTTTATGTTACCTTCGTTGTTTCTGAATTCCATAACACACGTGCTTAACTACTTACTATGGGTTTAGAGCAATGTATGTGATGTTGTCCGCATTTATTATTGTTATAAGATTAAATTTTGAATTTTATTTAATAATGAAAATAAATCATGGGTTTTTGTATTCAGGAGCTTTTTAAGTATATTATCTTAAAATTATTATTGTCTAGCGAAATAACACACTGTAACAATATGAAAAAGTCATTTTTGTTGTAAAATACTTCTACACGTAGACACATTAATAAACATTTATGTTGTGAGTTGTAGAAAACTAGTTAAGTTCTGTAAGTGCGCTGTATAACGCTGTTTCTACTGCTTGGTTATTACCTTTCTAGATTGTTATTTATTGTAATAAACCTCTGTATGAACTTTAGTCATAGTTTCGTTTGTACATAGAAATAACTACATCACTCAGTTCTATTCTATCTGCTTACTAAAATTACTTATAAACTAGCGAACCGTCCGTCCTCAGATAGACAAAATATTGATGAATTAGTTCTATGTAAAAAACATACCTATGAAAATCCGTTCGGTAGATTTTAGCAAGACCGAAGTATTTACCTATTTTAGTACTTAGTTACTTTGTTTAATGATATGTGTAAATAGATGTAAAACTCTGTCCCTCGAATACAATTAGGGATTTAGACGTTATTTTGGACTCAGATACATTATAATCTGGATGAACACAAAGGATACTTATAGTCCTGATGATAAATCCCTGAAAACAGGTACAACGTGGGTAGACCGTAGGACGCTGCCATCAATATAAATTAATAAACTCAACATTTTTGGATACCTCTCATCCGGTCAATGAACCAATAGTTACGAGAATTATTTATTACACTATCGACATTATTATTATAACGGCAGTACAGCCCAACATTCCTTTACCCATCCTGTTGAATAATTTCATAACCAGTTCCCCTTGACGACACCCAAGGGCAAAAACGCCGGATTAAAGGTTCACAAAGTTTTAATCAAATCTAAAACAACATACAAATAAACCAATTACGCAGGTTAATGAAAATCCATATTACAATTAAATTAAAAACAACTCTTTAATCTTTGTGTATTCAGAAGAGCGAATTACAGCAGAAATTAGACATTTATTTGATATCTCATACACAGGCCCATTTTAACTTGTAATAACGAGTACTTTGAATAATTATATGTAAACGATTCTCTTCCATTACGTTTAGGGTGCGAGTGAAATATACGGGCGATTGCAATGTGCGGGAACGTGGCGTGACAATTCATGGTACGTTATCTTAATTTCATTCGCTTTGTATTCTTAATTAAAACGAAAACAAAAAATATATACCTATTTATTTTCTGCTGCCCATAGTTTGATAACAGTAAGCACATAGTAATACTACAATCAATAACACGAGTAAAGAAGTAACCGAGTACCCTTCCCAAAACAACTTTTTACAGTTTAAATCTCGCCATTATAATTAGTACTGAAAAAATTAAATGACAATTCTAATATAGTATTCTAAATGAAGTTACAATAATTTGCGTAATACTAGCGGTGGACCGACAAACATTGTATAAACGTGTCCGCTTACAATACCACCCCGTCAAAGTCCACACAAAGCCCTTTTAGAAATTCAAGGCGCGCGTCGAATTAATACGTACCACCTTTAATCGAATGAATTGAATTATTCAAAGTTTGTCTCCCAGGGATTTGTCTTTCGTAAAGCGTTTCTTTAATTTTTCATTCCTTGGCTACAACATTTTCATATTGTTTTTCTTTTCATAACTGTTTTTGTATTCTTCGGACCGACTTGCAAGTTTCCTGTCGAATGTTATTTGAGTTTTGTCGCTAAGTTTCTTGAAAAGGAAGTATGTTTGTGTTTCTTGTTTCATTGAACATAAATAATGATATTTTACTAAGTCTTAAACTGTCTACTACATAACGGGAATTAGTGTGAAGATGCAAAAATACCCTTTATGGCTTGACGCTCCGACCTAATTTTTGCCCGTGGTCTCAAGTAGGGTGCCAGGTATTTTACATTTTAATTCGCGTCATATAACATAATTGTTACAATTATTTGGCGACACTAGTATATTTAAGTCACGTAAGTAAAGTAAATATGTATTATGCTTAGATATGCGTAGGCGTCAGATCGTTCCCACGCAAAACTAAGTTTATTATTTTAGTAGCGACAATATACATATATTTTCTTTTACTTTCAGTCACGTTACATTAGTTAGTTTGTCTCTTCTTCAATCATCTTGGCGTTGATATCCAATAACAACACTATACAATTGGTTTCTAATAACCAACCTACTAAAATAAGGAAAATAAATAAAACAATTGAATGTTTCCTCAAAGAATGTAACCATGGAGTTAGAAATACTTAAAACAATAGAGTGCGACTTCGCTAAAAGCCCATTGCGTCGAGCGTGAACACATTTTTAGTTGTATGTAGTACATTGGTTAACTGTTTTATTTTCCGTCTAACAGTAGACGTTTATGTGAAAATATTGGTTCCAATATTATAAGGATAATTTTAGGGTTCGAGACAGTTTTATCAAAACGACGCGCTCTGTTTTGAAACCATTTTTACGGCGGAAACTAGTTCACACTATCTCACGGTTCATACTCTGATATGCACACTCTATAGTTACTTATCTTTTCTCTAAGAATGTATCTTTCTAGGAACGTGTCAAAGAATTTCATCCAGTTAAAGCCAAAGAGACAACTCTAAACGTTTTACTATCGATTGTGGAATTCCCGTAAATGTGGGCTAGAACAAGCGAATTGATGTTGTATTGAAAGAGCTTTAGTTCACACGTATTTGTTCTGATCGGTTCCTATGTAGCTTGTGTAGTGTTAGTTAGTATGAAAGGATAAAAATAGCTTTGAATACCAGAGAAGTATCAATATCTGAAGGTTTTTAGGTCTTTCTGAAGACAATTATTATTTTCCTAGAAATGTAGCGTTTTTCTTGATAATATAAGCTTATCTTATATAGCTTTCAGTTTTTTTGAATTATTTTCCTCGCTGCAGTATAAAGCCTCTAGTTTGTGTTAGTTGACTACTTACTTTAATCCATAAAATTCATGAATTCTAAAAATCTAAAATTATGGTAAATCAGTCACTTAATACATGCCAAAATTGGTCAAAGAGTTTTATAAGCGGCCATATAAAAATGAAAATTGATAGTAAAATTTTAACTAGGGTTCAAAAGCAGCTAAATAAAAACAGCCTATAAAATCAGACATTCAGCTTCAAAGGCACATAAAAATATAAGCAGAAAGTAAAGCTTCCGTTTAAAGACACAAACTTTCGAGTTCTCAGATGAAACTTAATTCAGAGCGCAGCCGGGTTGTAGTACTAGTTAAAAATTCTCGTTTCGAGCTCAGTTTTACAATTTGATAAAGTTGAGAAGTTAAGAGACGAAGTTTCAGGCATGTTTACGGGTTCCCATGAGTTTGTGATCGTTCTTGATATTGAATCTGTGTCTGAAGGCTTCGCACAGAAGATACATAGGAAATCAGCTGCAATAGGCGTATTATTAGAGTAGATGGGAGACATCTTAAGTGAAGTAATTTTTTTGACAACATCACTGGGATATCAATTTGGATATAACGACCATGTACCCCAGGCAGACTTTTTCCTAGTTCCCCCTTAAATTTGATTAAATCAAAGAAATGAAACCCCTAAACAAAAATACAGACTATCTAGTTTGCACGCTATGCGTACGTATTATCAAAACCTCAAATTAACCTCATGATTTTCCTTTTTTATTAGCTGAGTATCAGACTAACGTGTAATTTGGTATGTTAATATACTGTATCTACATCTTTATTGTATTTATTTGGTCGCAGTATTATTCACAGTTGCTATAAGCATGTTTATTTCTGTCTTCGACATTCGGGCGAAGAAAATATCGTAGGAAAACCATGCTTGTATAATAAAATTTACAGCTTATCATATCGGAAATTTACTATCGACGTGATACGAATACGGAATCTTGGAGATATAAATTCGTTTTTTATTTGGGTACAGTTGGGTTTTGTCTATATGGCCCAAATGTGAAGGATTTCGTGAAATAGTAGGTTTTTTTTACTTGTGTACCTGATTATGGATCGAAAGATATGATAATTTTCTATTTGACTTTATAACGTGACCTAGATGAATTAACTAGCAAGATATATAGGCTATTTATAGATATAGAGGCAAGTTATATGAGAAACAAGAAGTGTTTCTGAGCTGAAGCATTTGCCCAGCATTAAAAGAGAGTAGTATAAAATTCTGTTAATGCAATGTGTGCAGTTCATAGTAACATTTTAGAGAATGATAATAAATCCAAGTTACATAATAAGTACATTTTTAGCATAACCCGGAAGCCATTACATAAAGCCACTAAAATAAATAACAAGGCAACAGTCAAACGCGGACCAAATATAACTATTTGTCTTTTGAATACACAACGTTACACGTTTAAGAACCGAGAAAAATGTTTCTTTCGTTAAATTGTTGTTATTTGAGAGTAAATAGTAATATTAAATAGCGGTTTTAATGTGGCACAGTTTGTTAATAAACATCGTTTAGTTACGAGTGTGGTCGAGTGATAACAGGTTGGAATCGACCACGTTTTGTGGTGACCTTTCCTTGCTGATACAGTCATGAAGGTAAATGTGGTCACCTATGTACTACTAGATTGAGGGGTTAGTTCGAAATGGTATCAGCAGGATACCATATCCCCAATTTATGCCTATTTGTTTTGAGCCGTAGATTTATCGTCTGTAGTGTGCAAGGGAGACGGCACGCAGCGATTAAAAAAAAAAATACAATTATTTTTGCAGATAACTTAATACCATTGAGCGTTTAAAACAACTTCGAGCATTTAATCCTTTAAATAAAACGCAACGGGTACAATTAAACTTCTATTTTTCGTACAACAGTTGTCTGTTAGTTGGATGGCCCTTTACAAACGATGCACATAAGTCTAATATATTATTTAATCTTCAAGTCAAAAAACCTACTAACCGTGCCGTGCATATATATATACGAAACAGCTAAATTTGTTAAATACCACAGCCATATTTTTGCATCCAACGACAACACATTTAAACGCAAAATTAATCACCTACCTCTAAAAATGCCTGTACCTAAGCTTGAACTGTTTAGGAAAAACTGTACCTATATGGCACCTTTAATATATAATTCTTTACCCAAGGGAATGACCGACCTGCCGTATAATAAGTTTTGTAGTGCCTTGCGAAAGTGGCTAATCCAGGAGAGTTTTTACAGTGTCAAAGATTTTTTGAACAAAAGCACGTGCCGATTTGGTGCCCACTAGAATACTTTTATAATAATAATTAAAATATTTGTTATAATTATAATGAAACCAATTCTGATAATATTGTATTATAAGCTAGATGTAGTAATTCGAATTCAATTAGTATATAATTCCATTTATAAAATTAATGTAAAACTATATTTTGCATACCCGTAATGAGGGTGGAATATGTTCAGCACTATACCTACACTAACTTTACATCCTATGTACCACCATATTTCAGCAAATAAATGATTTATTATTATTATTATTATTATTTGCAAACATATTTAGGTCTGCTATATAGAAAACACGTATATTCCCTAACAATAAACTGCCAAACAATACCATGAATTCCCCATTCACGTTCCGATGGCTTAGCTAATAAAATCACCACAAATAAAGCGGTAATTGTGTGCAAAACCATTTCACGCCTCGAAATGAGATGACAGTCAATACTGCATTCTATTGGCGAATGGCAAATACGCTCTAATTAATGTTGAAAACTGCAGTTAACAGAAATAACGGCTTATATAAATATTTTAGGCATCGTTTGATTTTAATGTGTTCGGAAATACGTGTGTAAAATTTACAATTTTGTTGGTATTATCTTGTGTATGTTATTGACTTTTTTTTTAAACATACCTATAATATAATATCAGTAAATAATTTGTTGGCAGCGTGCTTGAATGCCGTAATTGAAATTCGACGTATTCTGGCAGTTGACCCTAAGAGCATGTTACTATAACTTAGTCTTCCTGATTAGCAAAATACGCCTAACAAATTAAGTACTAATAATACTATAAAAACGTTGTCTATTTTCAGTCTGTCCCCAAACAGCTGAATATGCGAATCTTATATTCCAAAAACATTTCCCAAAACCCGGTATCACAGTCAGGACCGACGTGTTTTCCAAACTCGAACCTCGGTATATCAACATAGGGTCATCCATCTACGGATAGACCGCTTTGACCGCGGCTTTACCTTTGAAACGGTCAATCCCAAAGCCCCACATTAACTATGCATAGAGGAAATCACTTCAAGCACACTCTTCTAAAAAGTATTTTCATTCACGACGATCAAAAATCAATTGAGCTTTTCGAATTACATACATACACACATACCTACATACATACTATCACGCCTGTATTCCCCGAAGAGTTAGGCAGAGGTGTACCAATGTACACCCACAGTTTACTGGTATGTTTAGGTCCCATGTAAAAAGGGGCGAGCCTATTGCCACTAACCGGGCACAAATCCAAACTCCGACCTGCTACTGAAAATTTCGTAGAAAAACCCTATTATACTTTGGTCGACTTGGGAATCGAACCCAAGACCTCTAGTGTAGCAGTCGCGCTTAGAACCACTAAGCAAACGAGGTAGTTTTTTAATTATTTTTTAATTACTATGAAAAATTTACATTTTGAAGCTTCACAAACATACATATTAATGCTATAATTACTCTTAAGTAACGTATCTATGAATACACAGCATGTACGCTTGTATCGGCCTTCCCTTTGACGAGGAGCTCACTTTCAGCGTATACAGTACATGCCCAAATAAGCCAGCATTGATATTATGCCCGGCTATACAGTAATGCGTTCACTTTGAGTGTAATTACAGAGCTAGCTCATGATTACTTCATTGAGGATTTAGCCATTTTGGAGGCAAAAACATGGTTTAATTCGGTTTAATTAAAGTTTAGAATAAAATAGTAGATATTTAATAGTAGTGCGGTTTTATGATCCCAAAATAAGAGGGTGCGTTATTTGATCAATTCCATAATTAAAAAATATATAATAATTATAGCATTCATTTACGTAATTATTCTGTGTTACGTAACTGATTTGGCATTTATAAAAAAATATCCCCAATCCAAATTCATAGGAACTTAGGTTTTGGAATAGAAAACTGCATGGTGCAGCTCTATAAAACAGCATAAAACACTTTATATGCAGCATAGACATGACGTAGGTATAAAGGTAACTTGTATACAAAATACATACAATAAAACATGCATTTTATTTTAGCACGAAAGTTTCGAGTTACGACTTTCCAAAGTCGTTCAAAGTGTCTCCTACAAACTTTGCGATCGATGTTTCTAGATATCTATAAAACTCTAATAGCTCCCAGTTGCTAAGGTGGCAGCCAGTTATTGATTTTACACCGAATTTGTTTATACTTAAGGTTCAAACTTGTAAAGCAAAGCATGAGATGTTCAGGTCGTATTTTTTAGATAGGTTTAGAATTGGTGAATCCAAACTAATATTATAAATGCGAAAGTAACTCTGTCTGTCCGTCGGTCTGTCTGTCTGTCTGTCTGTCTTTGCTTCACGCCTAAACTACTGAACCGATTTGTGTGAAATTTGGTACAGACATAGTTTGGAACTTGAGAAAGGACATAGGATAGTTTTTATAACAAAAAATAAAATAAAAATAAAATTTATTCCGGACATACAGCGCCATCTATTGGTCAAGCGTCGGTATCAATTCAGTACTGCAAATTCATCGGATAAAAGTAAATGATAGTAAAAAGGTATGAAAAAAGTAATATCAATATAATAAAACTTTTAGAACAAAGAAAATGCCCGAACGGAGTATATCCAAACTAATATTATAAATGCGAAAGTAACTCTGTCTGCCTGTCGGTCTGTCTGTCTGTCTGTCTGTCTTTGCTTCACGCCTAAAATACTGAACCGATTTGTGTGAAATTTGGTACAGACATAGTTTGGAATTTGAGAAAGGACATAGAATAGTTTTATAACAAAAAAATAAAATAAAAATAAAATTTATTCCGGACATACAGCGCCATCTATTGGTCAAGCGTCGGCATCAATTCAGTACTGCAAATTCATCGGATAAAAGTAAATGATAGTAAAAAGGTATGAAAAAAGTAATCCAAACTAATATTATAAATGCGAAAGTAACTCTGTCTGTCTGTCGGTCTGTCTGTCTGTCTGTCTGTCTTTGCTTCACGCCTAAACTACTGAACCGATTTGTGTGAAATTTGGTACAGACATAGTTTGGAACTTGAGAAAGGACATAGGATAGTTTTTATAACAAAAAAATAAAATTAAAATAAAATTTATTCCGGACATACAGCGCCATCTATTGGTCAAGCGTCGGCATCAATTCAGTACTGCAAATTCATCGGATAAAAGTAAATGATAGTAAAAAGGTATGAAAAAAGTAATATCAATATAATAAAACTTTTAGAACAAAGAAAATGCCCGAACGGAGTATATCCAATCCAAACTAATATTATAAATGCGAAAGTAACTCTGTCTGTCTGTCGGTCTGTCTGTCTGTCTGTCTGTCTTTGCTTCACGCCTAAACTACTGAACCGATTTGTGTGAAATTTGGTACAGACATAGTTTGGAACTTGAGAAAGGACATAGGATAGTTTTTATAACAAAAAAATAAAATAAAATAAAATTTATTCCGGACATACAGCGCCATCTATTAGTCAAGCGTCGGTATCAATTCAGTACTGCAAATTCATCGGATAAAAGAAAATGTTAGTAAAAAGGTATGAAAAAAGTAATCCAAACTAATATTATCCAAACTAATATTATAAATGCGAAAGTAACTCTGTCTGTCTGTCGGTCTGTCTGTCTGTCTGTCTGTCTTTGCTTCACGCCTAAACTACTGAACCGATTTGTGTGAAATTTGGTACAGACATACTTTGGAACTTGAGAAAGGACATAGGATAGTTTTTATAACAAAAAAATAAAATAAAAATAAAATTTATTCCGGACATACAGCGCCATCTATTGGTCAAGCGTCGGCATCAATTCAGTACTGCAAATTCATCGGATAAAAGTAAATGATAGTAAAAAGGTATGAAAAAAGTAATGTCAATATAATAAAACTTTTAGAACAAAGAAAATGCCCGAACGGAGTATATCCAAACTAATATTATAAATGCGAAAGTAACTCTGTCTGTCTGTCGGTCTGTCTGTCTGTCTGTCTGTCTTTGCTTCACGCCTAAACTACTGAACCGATTTGTGTGAAATTTGGTACAGACATAGTTTGGAACTTGAGAAAGGACATAGGATAGTTTTCATAACAAAAAAATAAAATAAAAATAAAATTTATTCCGGACATACAGCGCCATCTATTGGTCAAGCGTCGGTATCAATTCAGTACTGCAAATTCATCTGATAAAAGTAAATGATAGTAAAAAGGTATGAAAAAAGTAATATCAATATAATAAAACTTTTAGAACAAAGAAAATGCCCGAACGGAGTATATCCAATCCAAACTAATATTATAAATGCGAAAGTAACTCTGTCTGTCTGTCGGTCTGTCTGTCTGTCTGTCTGTCTTTGCTTCACGCCTAAACTACTGAACCGATTTGTGTGAAATTTGGTACAGACATAGTTTGGAACTTGAGAAAGGACATAGGATAGTTTTTATAACAAAAAAATAAAATAAAATAAAATTTATTCCGGACATACAGCGCCATCTATTAGTCAAGCGTCGGTATCAATTCAGTACTGCAAATTCATCGGATAAAAGAAAATGTTAGTAAAAAGGTATGAAAAAAGTAATCCAAACTAATATTATAAATGCGAAAGTAACTCTGTCTGTCTGTCGGTCTGTCTGTCTGTCTGTCTGTCTTTGCTTCACGCCTAAACTACTGAACCGATTTGTGTGAAATTTGGTACAGACATAGTTTGGAACTTGAGAAAGGACATAGGATAGTTTTTATAACAAAAAAATAAAATTAAAATAAAATTTATTCCGGACATACAGCGCCATCTATTGGTCAAGCGTCGGCATCAATTCAGTACTGCAAATTCATCGGATAAAAGTAAATGATAGTAAAAAGGTATGAAAAAAGTAATATCAATATAATAAAACTTATAGAACAAAGAAAATGCCCGAAAGGAGTATATCCAAACTAATATTATAAATGCGAAAGTAACTCTGTCTGTCTATCGGTCTGTCTGTCTGTCTGTCTGTCTTTGCTTCACGCCTAAACTACTGAACCGATTTGTGTGAAATTTGGTACAGACATAGTTTGGAACTTGAGAAAGGACATAGGATAGTTTTTATAACAAAAAAATAAAATAAAAATAAAATTTATTCCGGACATACAGCGCCATCTATTGGTCAAGCGTCGGCATCAATTCAGTACTGCAAATTCATCGGATAAAAGTAAATGATAGTAAAAAGGTATGAAAAAAGTAATGTCAATATAATAAAACTTTTAGAACAAAGAAAATGCCCGAACGGAGTATATCCAAACTAATATTATAAATGCGAAAGTAACTCTGTCTGTCTGTCGGTCTGTCTGTCTGTCTGTCTGTCTTTGCTTCACGCCTAAACTACTGAACCGATTTGTGTGAAATTTGGTACAGACATACTTTGGAACTTGAGAAAGGACATAGGATAGTTTTTATAACAAAAAAATAAAATAAAAATAAAATTTATTCCGGACATACAGCGCCATCTATTGGTCAAGCGTCGGTATCAATTCAGTACTGCAAATTCATCTGATAAAAGTAAATGATAGTAAAAAGGTATGAAAAAAGTAATATCAATATAATAAAACTTTTAGAACAAAGAAAATGCCCGAACGGAGTATATCCAATCCAAACTAATATTATAAATGCGAAAGTAACTCTGTCTGTCTGTCGGTCTGTCTGTCTGTCTGTCTGTCTTTGCTTCACGCCTAAACTACTGAACCGATTTGTGTGAAATTTGGTACAGACATAGTTTGGAACTTGAGAAAGGACATAGGATAGTTTTTATAACAAAAAAATAAAATAAAATAAAATTTATTCCGGACATACAGCGCCATCTATTAGTCAAGCGTCGGTATCAATTCAGTACTGCAAATTCATCGGATAAAAGAAAATGTTAGTAAAAAGGTATGAAAAAAGTAATCCAAACTAATATTATAAATGCGAAAGTAACTCTGTCTGTCTGTCGGTCTGTCTGTCTGTCTGTCTGTCTTTGCTTCACGCCTAAACTACTGAACCGATTTGTGTGAAATTTGGTACAGACATAGTTTGGAACTTGAGAAAGGACATAGGATAGTTTTTATAACAAAAAAATAAAATTAAAATAAAATTTATTCCGGACATACAGCGCCATCTATTGGTCAAGCGTCGGCATCAATTCAGTACTGCAAATTCATCGGATAAAAGTAAATGATAGTAAAAAGGTATGAAAAAAGTAATATCAATATAATAAAACTTATAGAACAAAGAAAATGCCCGAAAGGAGTATATCCAAACTAATATTATAAATGCGAAAGTAACTCTGTCTGTCTATCGGTCTGTCTGTCTGTCTGTCTGTCTTTGCTTCACGCCTAAACTACTGAACCGATTTGTGTGAAATTTGGTACAGACATAGTTTGGAACTTGAGAAAGGACATAGGATAGTTTTTATAACAAAAAAATAAAATAAAAATAAAATTTATTCCGGACATACAGCGCCATCTAATGGTCAAGCGTCGGTATCAATTCAGTACTGCAAATTCATCGGATAAAAGTAAACGATAGTAAAAAGGTATGAAAAAAGTAATATCAATATAATAAAACTTTTAGAACAAAGAAAATGCCCGAACTGAGTATATCCAAACTAATATTATAAATGCGAAAGTAACTCTGTCTGTCCGTCGGTCTGTCTGTCTGTCTGTCTGTCTTTGCTTCACGCCTAAACTACTGAACCGATTTGTGTGAAATTTGGTACAGACATAGTTTGGAACTTGAGAAAGGACATAGGATAGTTTTTATAACAAAAAATAAAATAAAAATAAAATTTATTCCGGACATACAGCGCCATCTATTGGTCAAGCGTCGGTATCAATTCAGTACTGCAAATTCATCGGATAAAAGTAAATGATAGTAAAAAGGTATGAAAAAAGTAATATCAATATAATAAAACTTTTAGAACAAAGAAAATGCCCGAACGGAGTATATCCAAACTAATATTATAAATGCGAAAGTAACTCTGTCTGTCTGTCGGTCTGTCTGTCTGTCTGTCTGTCTTTGCTTCACGCCTAAACTACTGAACCGATTTGTGTGAAATTTGGTACAGACATAGTTTGGAACTTGAGAAAGGACATAGGATAGTTTTTATAACAAAAAAAAAAAATAAAAATAAAATTTATTGCGGACATACAGCGCCATCCATTAGTCAAGCGTCGGTATCAATTCAGTACTGCAAATTCATCGGATAAAAGAAAATGTTAGTAAAAAGGTATGAAAAAAGTAATCCAAACTAATATTATAAATGCGAAAGTAACTCTGTCTGTCTGTCGGTCTGTCTGTCTGTCTGTCGGTCTGTCTGTCTGTCTGTCTGTCTTTGCTTCACGCCTAAACTACTGAACCGATTTGTGTGAAATTTGGTACAGACATAGTTTTGAACTTGAGAAAGGACATAGGATAGTTTTTATAACAAAAAAATTAAATAAAAATAAAATTTATTCCGGACATACAGCGCCATCTATTGGTCAAGCGTCGGCATCAATTCAGTACTGCAAATTCATCGGATAAAAGTAAATGATAGTAAAAAGGTATGAAAAAAGTAATATCAATATAATAAAACTTTTAGAACAAAGAAAATGCCCGAACGGAGTATATCCAAACTAATATTATAAATGCGAAAGTAACTCTGTCTGTCTGTCGGTCTGTCTGTCTGTCTGTCTGTCTTTGCTTCACGCCTAAACTACTGAACCGATTTGTGTGAAATTTGGTACAGACATAGTTTGGAACTTGAGAAAGGACATAGGATAGTTTTTATAACAAAAAAATAAAATTAAAATAAAATTTATTCCGGACATACAGCGCCATCTATTGGTCAAGCGTCGGTATCAATTCAGTACTGCAAATTCATCGGATAAAAGTAAATGATAGTAAAAAGGTATGAAAAAAGTAATATCAATATAATAAAACTTTTAGAACAAAGAAAATGCCCGAACGGAGTATATCCAAACTAATATTATAAATGCGAAAGTAACTCTGTCTGTCTGTCGGTCTGTCTGTCTGTCTGTCTGTCTTTGCTTCACGCCTAAACTACTGAACCGATTTGTGTGAAATTTGGTACAGACATAGTTTGGAACTTGAGAAAGGACATAGGATAGTTTTTATAACAAAAAATAAAATTAAAATAAAATTTATTCCGGACATACAGCGCCATCTATTGGTCAAGCGTCGGTATCAATTCAGTACTGCAAATTCATCGGATAAAAGTAAATGATAGTAAAAAGGTATGAAAAAAGTAATATCAATATAATAAAACTTTTAGAACAAAGAAAATGCCCGAACGGAGTATATCCAAACTAATATTATAAATGCGAAAGTAACTCTGTCTGCCTGTCGGTCTGTCTGTCTGTCTGTCTGTCTTTGCTTCACGCCTAAAATACTGAACCGATTTGTGTGAAATTTGGTACAGACATAGTTTGGAATTTGAGAAAGGACATAGAATAGTTTTATAACAAAAAAATAAAATAAAAATAAAATTTATTCCGGACATACAGCGCCATCTATTGGTCAAGCGTCGGTATCAATTCAGTACTGCAAATTCATCGGATAAAAGTAAATGATAGTAAAAAGGTATGAAAAAAGTAATATCAATATAATAAAACTTTTAGAACAAAGAAAATGCCCGAACGGAGTATATCCAAATTAATATTATAAATGCGAAAGTAACTCTGTCTGTCTGTCGGTCTGTCTGTCTGTCTGTCGGTCTGTCTGTCTGTCTGTCTGTCTTTGCTTCACGCCTAAACTACTGAACCGATTTGTGTGAAATTTGGTACAGACATAGTTTTGAACTTGAGAAAGGACATAGGATAGTTTTTATAACAAAAAAATTAAATAAAAATAAAATTTATTCCGGACATACAGCGCCATCTATTGGTCAAGCGTCGGCATCAATTCAGTACTGCAAATTCATCGGATAAAAGTAAATGATAGTAAAAAGGTATGAAAAAAGTAATATCAATATAATAAAACTTTTAGAACAAAGAAAATGCCCGAACGGAGTATATCCAAACTAATATTATAAATGCGAAAGTAACTCTGTCTGTCTGTCGGTCTGTCTGTCTGTCTGTCTGTCTTTGCTTCACGCCTAAACTACTGAACCGATTTGTGTGAAATTTGGTACAGACATAGTTTGGAACTTGAGAAAGGACATAGGATAGTTTTTATAACAAAAAAATAAAATTAAAATAAAATTTATTCCGGACATACAGCGCCATCTATTGGTCAAGCGTCGGTATCAATTCAGTACTGCAAATTCATCGGATAAAAGTAAATGATAGTAAAAAGGTATGAAAAAAGTAATATCAATATAATAAAACTTTTAGAACAAAGAAAATGCCCGAACGGAGTATATCCAAACTAATATTATAAATGCGAAAGTAACTCTGTCTGTCTGTCGGTCTGTCTGTCTGTCTGTCTGTCTTTGCTTCACGCCTAAACTACTGAACCGATTTGTGTGAAATTTGGTACAGACATAGTTTGGAACTTGAGAAAGGACATAGGATAGTTTTTATAACAAAAAATAAAATTAAAATAAAATTTATTCCGGACATACAGCGCCATCTATTGGTCAAGCGTCGGTATCAATTCAGTACTGCAAATTCATCGGATAAAAGTAAATGATAGTAAAAAGGTATGAAAAAAGTAATATCAATATAATAAAACTTTTAGAACAAAGAAAATGCCCGAACGGAGTATATCCAAACTAATATTATAAATGCGAAAGTAACTCTGTCTGCCTGTCGGTCTGTCTGTCTGTCTGTCTGTCTTTGCTTCACGCCTAAAATACTGAACCGATTTGTGTGAAATTTGGTACAGACATAGTTTGGAATTTGAGAAAGGACATAGAATAGTTTTATAACAAAAAAATAAAATAAAAATAAAATTTATTCCGGACATACAGCGCCATCTATTGGTCAAGCGTCGGTATCAATTCAGTACTGCAAATTCATCGGATAAAAGTAAATGATAGTAAAAAGGTATGAAAAAAGTAATATCAATATAATAAAACTTTTAGAACAAAGAAAATGCCCGAACGGAGTATATCCAAATTAATATTATAAATGCGAAAGTAACTCTGTCTGTCTGTCGGTCTGTCTGTCTGTCTGTCGGTCTGTCTGTCTGTCTGTCTGTCTTTGCTTCACGCCTAAACTACTGAACCGATTTGTGTGAAATTTGGTACAGACATAGTTTTGAACTTGAGAAAGGACATAGGATAGTTTTTATAACAAAAAAATTAAATAAAAATAAAATTTATTCCGGACATACAGCGCCATCTATTGGTCAAGCGTCGGCATCAATTCAGTACTGCAAATTCATCGGATAAAAGTAAATGATAGTAAAAAGGTATGAAAAAAGTAATATCAATATAATAAAACTTTTAGAACAAAGAAAATGCCCGAACGGAGTATATCCAAACTAATATTATAAATGCGAAAGTAACTCTGTCTGTCTGTCGGTCTGTCTGTCTGTCTGTCTGTCTTTGCTTCACGCCTAAACTACTGAACCGATTTGTGTGAAATTTGGTACAGACATAGTTTGGAACTTGAGAAAGGACATAGGATAGTTTTTATAACAAAAAAATAAAATTAAAATAAAATTTATTCCGGACATACAGCGCCATCTATTGGTCAAGCGTCGGTATCAATTCAGTACTGCAAATTCATCGGATAAAAGTAAATGATAGTAAAAAGGTATGAAAAAAGTAATATCAATATAATAAAACTTTTAGAACAAAGAAAATGCCCGAACGGAGTATATCCAAACTAATATTATAAATGCGAAAGTAACTCTGTCTGTCTGTCGGTCTGTCTGTCTGTCTGTCTGTCTTTGCTTCACGCCTAAACTACTGAACCGATTTGTGTGAAATTTGGTACAGACATAGTTTAGAACTTGAGAAAGGACATAGGATAGTTTTTATAACAAAAAAATAAAATAAAAATAAAATTTATTCCGGACATACAGCGCCATCTATTGGTCAAGCGTCGGTATCAATTCAGTACTGCAAATTCATCGGATAAAAGTAAATGATAGTAAAAAGGTATGAAAAAAGTAATATCAATATAATAAAACTTTTAGAACAAAGAAAATGCCCGAACGGAGTATATCCAAACTAATATTATAAATGCGAAAGTAACTCTGTCTGTCTGTCGGTCTGTCTGTCTGTCTGTCTGTCTTTGCTTCACGCCTAAACTACTGAACCGATTTGTGTGAAATTTGGTACAGACATAGTTTGGAACTTGAGAAAGGACATAGGATAGTTTTTATAACAAAAAAATAAAATAAAAATAAAATTTATTCCGGACATACAGCGCCATCTATTAGTCAAGCGTCGGTATCAATTCAGTACTGAAAATTCATCGGATAAAAGAAAATGTTAGTAAAAATGTATGAAAAAGTAATATCAATATAATTAAACTTTTAGTACAAAGTAAATGCCTGAACGGAGTATAAATAAATAATCCGAGTTGTCACTATGCTCGATAGATGGCGTTGGGATCGAAATAGATTGCGCTATGGTTTCGTTACACGCATTTGGTTGGGCATCGGCCGAGCGCTTCGGTACTGTCGTGGAAATTATTTTGATTTTTGAAGAGTTCCCTAGAATTTCTTCCACATTTCATTTTTGAAAAGATCCCGCGAGATCGGGAACTACGTGGGTAAAACCAAAAATCTGCCGGAAGTCACTATTCCACGCGAACGAAGTCGCGGGCAAAAGCTAGTTTAAAATATGTTTGAAAGTTCAGCTTTACCAAAATGATAAGTGAAAAATATTTGAATCATACTCGAAAATCTTATTTTCTTATTTTTTTTTGCTAGCCATTTCTTTCCCACTGCAGGGCAAAGGCCTCTCTACCCTCCTTCCATTTCTCTCTGGTTTGGGCAGTGGTCATCCACTCCTCACCAAAGGCCTCCAGTTCGTCTTGATATCTCCGCCTGGGCCTATGGGACCCATTGTGTAGTTCGTTTGGCGCATTATTTTCTTACTCTACTAAATTAAATACAGTACTTAGGTATTACTTGATTAACCATACCCATTGAAGTCATAAAAAATGCATATATTTATATAAGCTGAATATTATTATTATTTTTTCACTTGAAGGTACTAAAACGGGTGACAGATTAAAACCTGGTGAGCTCATAATTTACATTAAATAAACTATTAAAGGAGAAGAAGTGCAGTTTTAAAGGCTATTCTAACCTTCATACATTTTATTTTTTTCAAAATGGGCTAAGAACTAGTTATTGTTGTAGTTCAACTCGAAAGTTTTCTAGCTATAGTGATGAAACATATTAATATACCTAAAATACATAAATCCATTTTTTTATAACCTTTTAGTGTCCCACAGCTGGGCAAACTGGACATTCCTGTCTCGAGCCACATGACACCAATCACTCATCATAAATCCTATATTGCCCCGAAATAAATTTAATAGTTACAATAAATAGTTTAGGAAGATATGTGAGTTCTGAAATTATAAACCCTTAAAAAGATATTATATGTGAACCTTCTCAGAATATTCAACTTTAGACATCATGACATTCTAAAACACTATGTGTCGCTACATTTTACTAAACTTACAAAGATAGTGACAAACTTAACGCAAACTTAGAGATGAATAAGTAGCATTTAAGTATTTAAATTCCAGCATTCATGCACATAAATCTTGCAACTCTTACAGCTAAATTTCTACTTTTACTTCATAATTTTAATCCCTACAAAACTGTGAACAATATCTTGCAATAACTCGCGCTATCTCCATCTGAGGCAGGCGTTATTTAACGTAGGGTTGTCACAAATCTCACTTATCTATCAGAGACGATAGGGCTGCTAACATTTACAAGACCCTTCTTATCACGAAGTTACCACAGTTTTATCTCGTATAATTCATTTGTTGGACCTTCTTTGGAATTGAATTGAGCTTTTACAACTGATTACGGTTGTATTTGTTTTAAATTAGTTTTCTATGTGTAATCTATAAGGAGATGCTTTAACAAAATTATATAATTATGATTGGAAATATTTGAAGACTATTTACTATTAGTATGTAATCATAATAAAATTATAGTGATTCTATCTTATGATTATGGAAAATTAATAACACAAAAAAACATGTATCATCAAAAAATATCATGTCACAAACTACCAAATACTTAATTTTGTATGCTTTCAAGTTTACCTAAGTTATGTCTACAGCAGATTCGTGTTTACAACATTCTTAATAAGTTATTGATATCCACAGAAACTTAGTGTTGACAAGGTCATTGACAAAGTAAACTAAAAATAAAATATTCAACACGAAACTTTAAATTCGCGAATATTTACCAGCAGAACATCCATAGTTCTAAACTTTCTATTCATTTTCCATATTTTATGTCACTCCTCCACTGTTTGAAGATATTTGAGTTTTGAAACTTGTTAGTGGATTAGAAACTTTTTGGAATGTTTCTTCGAAATCAATTCGCATAGAACCCGCTTGTGTGATGTTCGTAGCGAGTCAAATATTCTGTGTATAGAGTTTTAGTTGAGAAAATGTGATTACAAGAGTTTACTTGTTCGGGTGAAGTTCGAAGAAAGACATTGGAAGACTAATATTGACAAGGGCGTTGAACGTCGGCATAAAAAAACATGTTGATTTTTAAAACTATTTTTACATCGAATGAAACATCATTAACATGCTGTGGTTTTTGTATTTTGTTTAAAGTTATTTATAAATATTTAGCATACTACAATAACAGTGCTGTTTGGCTCTGTAGGCACATTATATCTACGTTTATGTTAGTAGAAACAAAGTGAGTTAAGTCAAAAACTTCATCCACAGCTTATCTTCAAAGTGAATTTTAAATATCTGCCAAAATACTTCAGTATTCTTAATTACATCTGGAAACGACGAAGTCTCGAACTCGAATTGATCTAGAACAAAGTGGAATTATTAAGCGAGAAAGCTTAAAACAATAATTGTTGAAGAACAAGTTCCAATAATTGAGTCTACTGAGCCTACCGCTATATTTACAATGAACCAAAGTAAAATGTGAAATAATTTTAGTTAAATAGCTAATGAAGTTGAAAACATACTTTTTTAGTAAAAAAGCCATTACCTGTCATGTTTTTGAATGAACTAACTGTTCTCATATCAGAATTTAACAGACGTAAAATCATTAATTATGTTAGAAGTCAAACTGACACTGGGAATCTAAATCAAGCTCATTTTTCTTGTGAAATGTCCCCGAGTCAGAGCATATTATAGTAAAACATCGCGAGCATTAGACTAATAAATTACACGTACTTACACTATCAATCACGCAGGAACGCAGCCAAAGTTTCTTACCACTATGATTGATCTGTTACAACTAAATTACTTTATTGGCTTACAAAAAGTTTGGGAGCGTGAAATAGTGGATCTAAGTTTATAAAACATATTGGTGTTATGGTTTTATTTTGCAGATGTATATATGTATGTGTTGCGAGGGCTGGTTTGAGGTGGCGTGGGATAAGGTTGAATGGAAGGACTTGAGGGAGGCCTTTGCCCAGCAGTGGGACAGTATAGGTTAGAAAAAAATATATATATAAATATGTGAAACATAAAATATAGATATTTGTAGGGTTAAGCATTCAAAGCCTGAAAACTAAGCGCTCATGTCAAGAAAAGTAGATTAATTTGTTAAATTAAACAATCAATGAAGTATAACAATTAAGGTATAATAATATAGGTACTATGGTTTCATACGTGTTGTACTTTGCTTTTATAAATAACCAAGAAAAAGCAATTTACTGTGGCGGTAATTTCACTATTTCAGACTAATTTAACTAAACAATTTACGCAACAAAGCGCGGTATCGCTGCAATGCAATTGGTTTCATTACCATAAGTGTCAGATATACAGTATGATGTAGATCTTTTGAATTACCAACAACTAAAATGTTTTATACATTGCCGGGAACATTTCATCGAAATGACACAAAAATCTCTCCGTCCCATTCAAGTCTATTGAAACTATGAAGAGTTATGAACATGAATGTAAACCGCACTGCTTTTAACATAACATTGCATGTTTTTTGATAGCTGACATTGTCACTTTCATTGAACAAATTGTTTGCCGACCTCAAACGTTCGTGTAAACATATTCGGCATATGCGAACTGAAAGCAGTATTTTGGAAATCTCTCAAATATGTACGAACTGAGTACTTTATTTGGGACGGTTCTGTTAAGTGCTTGATTTATGGTGTGATTCTTGTTACTAACGTTGCGTATCAGTATTTTTTTATAAAACCAATATCCAATGTACTGTTAAGGAATTCTGCTAATTAAATAAGAAATAAATAACTGAGGACTGTTCTACAGATTGAATAAGAGTGTTTTTGTAGGTTAAGGCTTTAATAGATTAACAAATTTGATACTAAGTAAGAGCCGTACTGATTGATCACCTATGTATAAGCGATTTTAGCTAGTGGACTATTTATCAGAATTCTACTTGAAATTAATAAGTGTGTTAGACCTCAAATAAAAATAATGAACGAAGTCTATTAATAGACGACTACTATTTAAAACATTTACGTAAGTTTGCCCGTTACAGAATTAAACAAAAGCATCCAAGCTTCTTAAACAGAAAAGTTAAGAGACTCCTAACACAAGTATCAAGAAACTTGGAACAACAAAAAACGCGCTCAAAAGATATTGTAATTGGAGTTGTAGGAGTTTGTAGAAACAAATCGTTTATATTCAGAGCAAAGCAAAGGAGTTCCAGTTAAACACATTTTAACCTTTCAAAATATTTCGGTTGGAGCCGACGTAAGTACTACAACATTACCACTAACATCATAACATAACATATCATCACGCCTGTAACCCCGAAGGGGTAGGCAGAGCTGTACCAATGTACACCCACAGTTCGCCGATATGTTTAGGTCCTATGTAATAGGGGGCGAGCCTATTGCCACTAACCGGGTACAAATCCAAACTCCGGCCTGCTACTGAGAATTTCATAGAAAAAACCCAATAACACCTTGGTCGACTCGGGAATCGAACCCAAGACCTCTAGCGTAGCAGTTGCGCTCAGCACCACTAGGCCAACGAGGCAGTTTCTCAGTAACAATATAATAAAAAGTCATCAAAAATTATCTATTTTATTTACATGTTAAAAATTCTGTTAAAAATCCTACATCAAATTTCTCTTTCCCTGAAGTAATAACACATAATGGTAACAAGTCAATTCCATTTACTCAACTGATATTAATTGTGACATATTTCTAGCAAGAGTTCTGAAGCAATCCCCTGAGCATTCTATCAGAGACACACGTTTCACATTATACTGAACAACGCCAAACTCGACGTGAGCTTACCTTCAGAGTATTATAACTTCAGCCTCACATATTACCGTCCCACACAAAACAGAGCACATGAGCCGGAACCACAAAAAGCCAGCGTTAATACGAAGCCAGAGCAATATTTGCAAAGTTTTTGTTCTCAGGATGTAAAAAACAGTAAGGCTGTTCATACACGAAGCGACGGAAATCTCCAATACCCGACGACTTTAGTCTCCAACGACGCGTACGATTCTCCATGAGCCTGTATGGTTTTAGTTGCTTGAAGACTAAAATCGTCGGCTACCGGACTTGCGTCGCCTCATGTGTAGAGGGCCTAATACAGCAGTTTCCAATAAATTGGAGCGTAGTCCTGTTCAGCGGAAAAGTTTGCTTGAAACTTGTTACGGCGTTGTTTTAGTGTAAGCCAAGTTTCAGTAGAAGAGATAAATTATGAGGAGTGTAGCAATGACACTGTTCAGATGACCGCGGGCGAATGTCCGTTACTCGCGTTTTATTAAAATAATTTTACTTTAGTTCATGCTTTTGAAGAAAGAACTTGGCTTGTATTGTGAACAAATCAAGCTCTGGGGATAATTCTAGTATTTGTTTATTTATTTGCTTCCGTCTTCGGTCTTAGACGTCACATTACAGAAATTTACATATTCGCAACATTCGATTTAATATTAATCTAAACATCATTATTTGTTAGAATATTACAAGCATAAACCACTCTTAACAAATTACTAAAAACTTGAACAAAACACCAGTACTCAAACTCGACGTAACATAACATTAAAAGCAAAAAGTTTCTCGTTACAAGCAATATAATATAAGCACAACTAATAAGACAACGCGCACTCCACGCCAAGCCAACTCACTGAATAGACGTCTTTCCCATTCAGCGAATATAACAGTAATTACTATGTAGCTCCCAGATGCAAAGTTCTTGTCTACATAAAATACCGGGAAAGCTCTATACACCTCCCTGCATGTTGGGCCAATAAAACCGCATGTACGCCAACGCCAACATTTGAATACATCACAAAGTTGGAGCAGGTTTTTCGTGGAATGTTAATGTTTGCCGAAAAATTCGTTTCATATTTTTCGGTCACAAAGTATTGAAGTGGGTAATAGTGAATATCAGGTTTAATGACACCTACCAAACATAACAAAATCTTATAGAAAAATAATATTTACAACCTTTGCAGTTTAAAAATTGCACTATATTTGTTCGAAAAGCACAAATTTTCTTTACAAAAGAGACAATAATAAGATAATTTCAATCAGAAACTAAATATCTACTTTCACACACTTAAAATGGTAGCAAGTTTCAGTTAACATTTAAGTCATACGCCCAACATTGGCTCACATTGTTTGGCAAACCTTTTCAACCAAGTGGCGTAAAGACAGCATTAGCGGTAAATAAGGCTGCAGCGAACATTTTCTTTCAGCCGTCGCCCCCAAAGTGACGTGTTAATTAAAACCACGTGGAAGGCATGGAAATTAAAAATAGTGAAGTATTGTCACTGTTATTTCCCTAGACGCTTCGGGAAACTTAATCGAGTGTGAAGAAATGTGGATGCTAGATATCGGGTTTTTTTTAAACAAAGAGTTGTTTTTTAAAGTTTGTAAATTTAAAACTATTTATTTGTTGATCAGAATATACGGTTACAAAACAGGAGCAGCGCCTTTTGTTTCGGTATTTCATTTTTGTGTCAACGCAAAAATTCCATTCATCTTCAAAAGCTCATATAGATTATAGCCATTCAATACGAAACATAAACAACATACCAGGCTGTCATAAAAATCCACTCACTATTATACTAACCAAAACATTTTTAACAGACACGTTTCGGTCTTAAATCTGGGAATAACAAACAAGCCACATTGACGGTACGCATCCGCGAATCAGACAATATCGAATCACTGCATACAGAATATTGAACGGGGTTTTTGGAATCGAATCACAATACATAGAAGTTGTCTAGCCTGCGGGAGAACAACCAACACGATATCATTTCCTATTACATTGAATTGATATACTATTAGGTGCAACTGCAAATCAGTTATGTTATACATTATTTAAAAGGTATGTTGTAGGAAGTTAGAGTTAAATTAAGTACCTACTAAAATTCTTGTAAATGTTTTCTTCCCATATTTCGCTTCACAAAACATTCATTGTTATAGCAATTTCTCATCTTAAACCGAAAATTACATAAAACGAGATTACTTAACGACGTCTCCGAAAGTTTCAAAACCTATTTTCTTGGCTGTTATTAAAATAATTGCGAACAAGATAAACAAAAGACAGGCTACAAACTTATTTTCTGGACAAGCGTACGCTTGAGAAGATCCACAATTCGATTACAAGGGTCCGTTGTTTTAGCACGGTATCCCAAAAAGTGCTTATCGGTGCGAGAACGTATCGAAAAGAGGAGTTGTATCAGCTATATAGTGTGAATTGCCACTTACTGTAGTCGTTAATTCTCGTAGATAACAGTTACACCGAGCTGCGGTCATGAATCGGAACGCAAATGATCCGTTTTGTGAATTAATGGTGTTGATTTTAAAGCCTCACTTGCTTACATTGATTTGAGGCATTGGATGTCGGGATTGCTGGATATAAATCAAAGTTGCAGTTATATTTGGATAAATATTTAAAGGCAATAATTTAAAACCATACAGTTTCCAAATGCCTGTAATACTTACGTAATACAACTTGCGTATCATTTATGTAGTCACACATCGTTCACAGTATTTCGGATGTCGTAATTTATTGATCAGTTTTTAGAAGTCACTCATAGATCAATTTAAGCACACAAATCCACTTTAAATCTCACTCAAGAATTCTCAGTTAACACGAAAAATAAAAAGTCTAGGAAGTTAGAAAAACTCGTCAAACGGACGATTTGGAGCAAGTTCACAACCCTGAATGAAATATTGGAGCACTCTCCTCAACTGTGACCGTCCTTTGATGAATTGAAAACAAGTTTTGGTGTAAGATCTAAGTTGTGAGAGAATTGAGATCTAAAGTCTTCAAGGACTCGAACTACAAAAATATGTAAAGGATATCTTCAAAATTTTCTAGTCTTCTTATATGAGTAGATTTCAGAAATAGTCTATTTATTGCGTTTGTAATATCAGCGTATGTTTCTGATCATATATTACTATTACGACGTTTTCAAAATGTGTAGCCGTTACTTTTTTCTGTGTCATGCTGTAATAAAATATTATTAATTAAAGTATTACTACCCGTTTCATGAAGATCCTAGTTTTATAAAAAAGTCCACTAAATTCTTGTCACTTGCGTCATCTGAAATCGCATCGCATCGTTTTAAGTTCAGGACTTTTGGAGTGGCCCGTCCTTTTAACTTTCCTTTGAATGTATAAATTAAAGATACATTTCAACTTTCTCTCATGATCTGATTGTTCCTTTACATTATTTGTGTCGCAATGCTCACTTAAACAAGGGACTGAAATTTCCTTATTTACTTTAGCATGTTTCTAAGAAAATTTTATGTTTTGTTTAGTTATGAAAGCCAAGAGTTTGACGGTTCGGTTAGGGAATTTGTTAAATGCCTCCCGTGCGTGAACTTTTGTTTTTACTTCATTTTTATTCATAAAGTTCAATATTAACATGCCATTAAGCTTCACACTTTGCAAAGTGGAGAATACTGATTCCACCGAACGTTCTCAAATTTTGACGGATAAAGTTTACACAAAAAGACCGTCTTATTGTTTTGTATCAGGCACTATTTAAAGTCCCAGGTAGACAAGAGCCATTTATGTAAAGCGAAAAACAATTTTACTATTGTCCTCGCATCAAATTAAAACCATTCATAACTGCAAACAAAACACAAAAATATTCCATTCGTTTCGTCTCAATTAACATTTTTCCAAAACCAAAACTGTTTTACATCCAAACATTATTCAAGCTCACGCGCCGTCGTTATAATAAAAAAATATAAATAAATAAACATTCGGAATGGGCAATATTCGATAAAAGCAATCTTGATGCCCATCCGGGATCCGACCACTACAGTTTATAGTCGCTACAACTTAGAAGGGCAAGATTTATATGACCTGACCCTACCTGAACTAAAAAGGATTTTTCGGGTTGAAAAAATTGGCCACACGCCGTACTTTAGTGGGTGTTTCTGTGATAGTTTCGCAATGAAAAGTATTTCTGCTTCTATCGTTGCGAATGTGGTGAAATGTTTTATAGGTAACTCGTTTATATTTGAAACGCACGGCATGGACGTAAACGACAGAATGTTTCAGGATATTTTTATTAGAAGGTTTTCTGTTGAAGCTGAAACAAGGTATTGCTGTAAAATACTCGTAGTTTGTGTGTTATTTGATGATGTGATACTGTGTGCCATACTCTGTCTACTGCAAAGCTTTTCATTTCCTAGTAATGAATGTCATACTGTTGACACAAAAAAGCAAACATTAACTTCAAGTTACTAAACATTTTCTAACAAAAATTCGAATTTTTATTTTTGTTTAGTAGTACAAAATAACTTACGTAGAGTTCATAGATAACCTTGGCCTTTCTTTACGAGCAGTTTTCGGTACAAGCGGCGGGTACAAGGTGTTGTCTGTATATTACCTAATCAATACAGGGCGCTACTACGATGTATCGAAAATAGTTTCAATAGATAAATCAAAGAACTTTCAAGGACACTTTAGGTAATATTTTAGAATGAACACAAAATGTTTAGATTTCTTTTTTCGGGTATTTTTCCAATTCTTTGCGTCGTTTTGTCTGGAGTCGCTGATTTCTGAGTCTTGGTGATAATAATAGTGGTGTGACACTTATCTTTCTGCTAACTATTTTACAATAAGCAGGCCAGGCGGAGTAGTGAATGAAACCTATTTAATTGTGAATAAAGTTTTTGACTATTGTTAGCATTTATTGTATAATTAAATAGGGACACATATACATTATTTTATATTAGCTATAATAGCCTTCATTGTAATTAAATGTGTGTGTTCGCGTTTACTAGTTGGTGTATTGACTCACCCGTCATGAACTCAGGGATGACAACTCTGACGTTTGCTGGTTCGGGCACTTGTGATGGTACACGCGAACACAGACATTCTGGTTTTGGCTCTCGTCAAGTAAATACCTTTGTAGTGCACAAGTAACGACAAATAAAAGTGATTATCTTTAAGTACAACTGTATTCTCATTTCTTGACCTTTTAAAGGTCAGAAGTGGGATCACACCAGAACGTTATCAGTTTTGGTGATTAACTCAACGCCCATTTAAGAAGGTAAGTGATACTTGTATACATTCTCTCTTATTCGATAGAACAGTACTAAATCTAATAATTATGAAATACCTACGTAATTTTATATTATTTTATTTAATTATGCCATGTAATATTTATTAACTACTTACACAAAGTACACGGTTGTAATAATTATTCGAATATAATTACATAATTAAGTTTTATTTTTTTTATAACTGATACATATTTTAGTAATGAACTATGAAATTGCAAAACGTTTTATATTTTCTTATGCATATATACTAAAGTATATCTACCCTTTTATTTAATCAGTCATTCGTTTTTCTTTTTGTTTAAACGCTTTACTGGCTTTGCTTTACCTATATGTTAGGAACTTTGCTTTCGTATTACCTCCAAACATACTGGTTTCGTGTTTCATTTTTCTTTACGAATGTTCATTTATATAAATGCTCATTATTGTATTGGTAATCATCATATTGCCATCTTTACGTTAGAAATAACGAGAGTGGGTTAAAATGAAAATAAAGTTAAAATTTGGCTTAATAAATACCTGTCTACCTCCTTTTAATCGCTATTATTAAATCATAAGCAACGTATACTTGTTTCGTATAATTCATTTTCAGCTATTGAACAAATATGCCTAATCGCCGATCACGTAAACGTGGTAGAAACTCTGAAGACTCGAGCAGTGATTCAGAGTCATCTATAGGGAGCCGGCGCAGTCACAGACCACTGCCCAAAAATTCGAGGCATAAGCGTTCGCGGCGTGAAGCGAAGAAAAACCGGCGTCGTTCTCGGGCTCCTGAGAAACCCGAAGAGCGGGCGGTGCGGTTGAACACCGAGACCAGTGATCAACAACGGCTGGAGGAACCTCGTGCACCCGCTGCCCCCGAGTTCGTCGCGTCACCATTAGCAAGTAACCAATCCACTATTTTAGACACTAATAATTTACTGAATGTTTTTCAAGAGCTTGCTAAATCTATTCGTTCGGAGGGCAATTCCGAACGTTATCCAAATTTGAATGTTATTCCTGAATTCGACCCAACGAAGCGAAACCAAAGTATTGACGTTTGGATTACTAAAGTAAACGAATGTGCGAAGATTTATAATTGGACGGAACGACAAATAGTTCACTATGCGTTGCCCAAATTAGTAGGTCTAGCCCAGAAATGGTATCAGGGTCTTCCGAGTCTACTATTTACATGGGTTGAGTGGCAACAGAAATTGCGTTTGGCATTCCCCAGTGACGATAACTATGGTCGATTGCTGACGGAGATGCTTGCCTGTAGAGCACGTTTTGGGGATAGTTTAGAAGAATACTATTATGAAAAAATGGTACTATTAAATAGATGTAACATTGTGGGTAAGAATGCCATTGATTGCATATTGTTCGGTGTTGAAGATAGATCAATTAGAACAAGCGCAGAAGCTGTTCAGTTTAATGAGCCTGATAAATTATTAGTTTTTCTTCGTAATGTTAGAATAACAAAAAGAAATGAAAAACCAAACGTGACTTCGCAACCAGGCATCTCCGAAAACAGACGACCAAAAACATTTAAAGACAATACGGATACCAAAGTGGCAAGATGTTATAACTGTGGGGGAGAAGGACATCCTTACTTTAAATGTAAACACCCAATTAAAAGATGCGATCACTGTCATAGAGTAGGTCACTTAGTTACAGATTGTCCCAATAAACGTGATTCTGAGAATAATAAGACTGTTTTGAACATTTCAAAAGAGCAGGATAATGATTTAAAATATTTCAAAATTGCGCTAGTTAACGGACAAAAGATGAATTGTTTCGTAGACTTTGGTAGCCAAATTACGATGCTACGAGAATCTGATGCAAAACTGTTAAATGAAACTTGGTCTTGTAGTGATTTACCAATTTTGAGAGGATTCGGTAATTCCGTAGTTCATTGTATAGGCAAATGTTATGTAGAAGTTGAGATAGACTCGGTGAAAGCACACGTAGAAGCATTAATAGTTCCTGACCACTTTTTAAAAGTATCATTACTTGTAGGCCATACATTTACAGAGCAGAATCATGTAGTAGTTTACAAAACAAACGATAAATTAATAATTAATCGTAAAATAGCAGACCCGCCTAAATGCGTTGAACTGTGTCTTAGCGAGACGGTCACTATAGCAGGTCGCACTAAAGTGGTTGTAGAGTCTAACCCGCCATACGACGGCGAAATATTTGTGGAACCTAGCCTATGCTCCCAACCCCAAAAGATGTACGATATAATGCCTTGTTTGATAGAGCTAGTTGGTGGTAAAGCAACACTTCAGTTAGAAGGTCTGTCAGAAACTGAGTTTAAATTAAAAAAAGGTACCCTCCTGTCACGTGCTCTCCCTTTGAATCGAGTAAGCTGTCATAGCATAAATAAAATAGAACAATGTGGTAGTCACCCTTCTGATACCTTTAATATTACTACTGAAATGTTATCAGTAAACGATCAAATAAATAAAGACGATATTCTTCATTTGACCCGTTTGTTAAACGAATACAGGGATTGCTTTGCTTTTTCCACGAACGAATTAGGTCGCATTACTGACACTGAAATGGAAATAAAGTTGCACGATACTACACCAGTGGTTTATCGGCCTTACCGCATGCCGTTCACGGAGCGGGAAAAAGTTCGTGATATGGTACAGGAGCTAGAGGACTCTGGTATAGTTAGATCGTCAACTTCAAGTTATGCATCTCCTGTTCTACTAGTCAAAAAGAAATCCGGAGATTACAGGTTATGCATTGACTATAGGGCACTCAATAAGAAAACCGTTAAGGAGCATTATCCCCTGCCTAGAATTGATGACCAATTAGATAATTTGTCCGGTTATAAGTATTACACGTCTTTGGACCTTATGTCAGGTTACTACCAATTATGTATGTCTGAAGCCTCAAAACATTTGACAGCCTTTATAACACCCGATGGGCATTATGAGTTCAATAGGATGCCTTTTGGGCTCGTTAATGCACCATCTAATTTTCAACGAGCAATTAACAACATATTAGGTAATTCGCGTTTCAAGGAGGCGTTTGCTTACATGGATGACGTCATTATACCATCTAAAACTATAGAGGAAGGGCTCCTTAAACTAAAGTCAACTTTGGAATTATTTCGTACCGCTGGCGTAACCCTTAAATTATCTAAATGTAACTTCTTAATGGAATCAATTGACTATTTGGGATTTGAGGTGTGCGCTGAGGGGATAAGACCGGGTAAAAACAAAATAAATGCAGTAGATACATTTCCTCGTCCTACTGACCAACACAGAGTTAGGCAGTTTCTGGGACTTTCCAGCTTCTTTCGCAGGTTTATAAGAGGATTCTCGTCAATAGCTCGGCCACTTACTAAGCTTTTAAAGAAAGATGCTAAATGGCAGTGGTCCGACAGTGAGGAGAATGCTTTTATAACCTTAAAAGGAGAGTTAATAAAACGCCCCATTCTAGCATTTTACAATCCTGAATACGAAACTCAGCTTCACACAGACGCTTCAAAAATAGGCATTGCTGGTATTTTGTTGCAGAGAGCTAATAAAGACGCGCCTTTTAATGCCGTAGCGTATTATAGCAGACAAACTGCGCCAGAAGAGTCTCGCTTTACTTCATACGATCTAGAGACGTTGGCAGTCGCAAGTTCGTTACAACGGTTTAGGACTTATCTATTAGGCATACCATTTACTATAGTAACGGACTGTAACTCATTGAGAGCCACATTTGCGAAACGAGACGTTCTACCTAGAGTGGCTAGATGGTGGAACATTATGCAAGAATACGATTTTCAAATAATTTATAAGTCCGGCTCCACTATGACTCATGTAGATGCGCTTAGTCGAAATCCAGTAGAATCCCCGTCCGTCGAAGTAAGATGTATCGAAACTAATTGGATAGCAACGGTACAACAGAGTGACCCCGAACTTCAACGCATCATTTCTATATTAAAAGATCAGGATAATAACAGCATTTTAGAAATTAAAAATAATTTCACAGTCAAAAGAGGATTATTGTATAAAAAGACTGAAGCAGGAGATCGCTGGGTTGTGCCAAAAGGAGTTAGATGGCAGGTTTTGAAAACTCATCACGACGATATGGGTCATTATAGTTTTGACAAAACATATGATAAAATTAAGAGTAATTTTTGGTTCGCTAAAATGAGGAGGTTCATAAAAAAGTATGTCGATTCGTGCTTAGAATGTGCTTATACAAAAATCCCAGCTGGTAAAAAGGCGGGTGAACTTCATCCGATACCTAAAGTTAATCGCCCGTTCCATACTGTGCATATCGATCACTTGGGTCCTTTTGTACGAAGCAAAAAGAAGAACGCATATTTGCTTTTAATTATAGATTCATTTACGAAATACATCATATTGGCGCCTGTCAAAACTACAAAATCGTCGAATTCTATATCAGCGTTAAAAAACTATTTTCACACCTTCGGTGTTCCCACACGGATCATTTCCGATCGAGGTACGTCTTTTACGTCTAAGCGATTTCAAGAGTACTTAAGTAATTTAGGTATTAAACACATTTTAAACGCAGTAGCAACACCCCGTGCCAATGGGCAAGTGGAACGCTACAATCGCACTGTCCTAGCGGCCTTAACTGCAACTAATCATAATAAACCCGAACGTTTATGGGATGAATGTGTGTCCGAAATACAGTGGGGCCTGAATAATACTCTTAATAAAGGGATCGGAAAAACACCTGCACAAGCATTATTTGGCATCGATTTAGTTGGCACACCTAATTCCTTGTTAAATTTAAGTATAATTAACAATTCTGAGGAAGTCGAAGACAGCGTAGAAAGTATTAGGGAAGAGATATCGCAGCATATAGATAAGAATCAAGCAGAACAGAAAAAACGATTTGATAAAGGCAGAAAGCAAGTTACTTTTAAAATCGGGGATTTAGTTAGAGTAGAGCGGGAAATTCCTTCCACTGGTAAAAGTAGAAAATTAGTACCAAAACTTCGCGGCCCTTATCGTATCGTAGAAGTCTTCGACAATGATAGATATAAAATAGAGGATACACCGCTGTCTCGTAAGGGTGGAAGAAGCTTCACTGGAGTTTTCTCCGTAGATAAAATTTACCCATGGCTAGTTTATAATAGAAACATTGATAGTGATTCGCAATCTGAAAATGATAAAGATGAGTGATTCCTGCTTTTAATTGGGTGGTGATAGGATATATGCCATAAATAACATTATATTATATTATAAGTATAATCAATGTTCACAAATAATTACATTAGAAAATTATATTGTGTTGTTAGTGTTTGTTATAAACTACCTATGAGTGTTGTGTCCTTAAAAGTGAATTAGATTAAATATTGAGCTTTAAGTATTTTTATAGTATTTTAGGAGAAACCGTAGACGTAGGTGCTACAGTTTGTCAGTTGGGCGTTATTATGGATATGGAGAGGCCATAATAACTCGTCTATGATAAATATTTAATTAACAACTGGTGTATTTTGGACATAAAGGTGCCACACATGACAGAATTATTGTAGATATGTAGAGGCTACAGTAATTCCTTTATTAGTATGGTTATGCTTGCAGTCATGGTATTGTTGTTGGTGTGCTGTGGACATGAAGGGGCCACAGCATGCTTGAGTTATTGTGGATATGTAGAGGCCACCGTAACTCCTTCAATGCTGTGGTGCGGGTATAATTGTATCAGAATTATTATAGATATTTAGAAGTTACAGTTAAGTAATGTCCATAATGTTGTGAGTATGCTTGTGGTCACGGTATTGTTGTTGGTGTGCTGTGGACATGAAGGGGCCACAGCATGCTTGAGTTATTGTGGATATGTAGAGGCCACCGTAACTCCTTCAATGCTGTGGTGCGGGTATAATTGTATCAGAATTATTATAGATATTTAGAAGTTACAGTTAAGTAATGTCCATAATGTTGTGAGTATGCTTGTGGTCACGGTATTGTTGTTGGTGTGCTGTGGACATGAAGGGGCCACAGCATGCTTGAGTTATTGTGGATATGTAGAGGCCACCGTAACTCCTTCAATGCTGTGGTGCAGTGATATTATATTCACTCTGATAAAGTCTAGTAGATGCTTAAGTATTCTAATAATCTTTTCACGAGACGTGAAAGTGTCAGGAAAGGCCGACTGTTAGCATTTATTGTATAATTAAATAGGGACACATATACATTATTTTATATTAGCTATAATAGCCTTCATTGTAATTAAATGTGTGTGTTCGCGTTTACTAGTTGGTGTATTGACTCACCCGTCATGAACTCAGGGATGACAACTCTGACGTTTGCTGGTTCGGGCACTTGTGATGGTACACGCGAACACAGACATTCTGGTTTTGGCTCTCGTCAAGTAAATACCTTTGTAGTGCACAAGTAACGACAAATAAAAGTGATTATCTTCAAGTACAACTGTATTCTCATTTCTTGACCTTTTAAACTATAATTTCAATGGTAGGTGCCCAGGTACATAAATTGGGGCGAAACCTAAATAAACTGACGACGGGTCTTCTTAATTACTAATAACATGTCAGCGTAATCACTTAACCTTTTGTCAACCTTTGTTTATACATGCTAAAATGTTTATGAACCCAAAGGGTACTTAAGATAGTAATTCCCGATATTGTCCTTTAAGCTACCATATTACCGCGAAACGAAGATTTTATTTATTTATTTATTTATTTATTATTAAAACCAACTTAAAACTATCCTTACAGGCAATGCCTAATGCGACAGTTAAGCATTCACAACTTATATCTATAACACATTACAAAAACAGTGTGCTTATTCTATTTGTTACTTAACTAAACTTATATCTACCCATGAACACAATGTAATTTTATTTATCTATATATTAATATCTATTCATTTTTAAAACATAGTATAAACAATAAGTTTTTATTAAAATCACTTAAACTACCTACAAATATGTCAGTCTTAAGGTGCAGTTCGTTAATAATCCGAATTGCTCGGGTCACAGCCGATTTGGCGAGTAGGTTGGTTCTGGCTGTTGGTACTACCAGCAATGATGGGCGCCGTCGCCTCCAAACGTATCGATCCGGAACACTCAGACTCATTTGCTGCAGAACTCCCGGATTACACAATATTCCCCTTAGTACTTTTACTAGGTACGTAACCAGTGTAAACTCGCGACGTACTCTAAGTTCGTTGTACCCGACCATCCCTAATACAAATAAGGTAGGGTACATTAAAGGGTAAAATGGATATACCCCATATAATTTGAAGTACAAGTGCCTCGTAAACTTGTTCTGCACACGTTCCAGCATGACGTTGTACTTAGCCTCGTGCGGGGCCCATATGACAGCACTGTGCTCGAGGTGACTCCTAACCAGTGCGTCATACAGGACCTTAATTGCCGTAACGTTAGTAAACCCTTGAGACTGTCTCAAAACTAAACCCAGATTCCTGTAGGCCTTTTTACAAATTTTGATGATATGTTCCCTAAAGTGTAACTCCGGTGTAACAATTACCCCTAGATCCCTTACCTGCGAGACTCGTTGTAAGGGTGCGGCTTCTATCTTGTACTCGTAGCGTATTGGCGTCCGTACACGAGTGAATGACATCACTGAGCACTTGGAAACATTAAAGTAGAGTTTATTATTAAAACACCACTCCACCAAACTGTTAATGTCATCCTGGAATCGTTCGCAGTCAGACGTACTTTTAACCTCAAGCAGCAATTTAAGGTCATCTGCAAATAGTAAACATGACCCGTGTTTAACAACATTCGGTAGGTCGTTTACCATAATAATAAATTCAAGCGGCCCTAAATTGCTGCCTTGACTTACGCCGGACCTCGTATAATACGGTTCTGATTCGCAACCATTGACGTCTACATACTGCTGTCGATCCTCCATGTAGCTGACAAAGAATCTCAACAAGTGTGGAGTACATCCGACCGCTGCCAGCTTTCTTAAAAGTATATCGTTATCGACCTTATCGAATGCCTTCTGGAAATCGAAGTAGGCCACGTCCACCTGAACACCTGCATCCACAGCTGGCACGACCTGCCCCATGAAGCTTAGTAAGTTTGTAGCAGTGCTGCGCTCCGGCCGGAATCCATGTTGTGAGTCTGACAGTTGCACCTTAACTTGCCTTTGTATGCAGCGTTGAATGGCAGACTCAAACACTTTGGCCGCTGTAGAGAGTACTGCTACTGGCCTATAATTAGTGACATCTGGACCTGACTTTCCTTTAGGTACGGGAATAACACGCGTGGTCTTCCACCTTGCAGGAAAGATCTCTTTATCTAAACAGTTATTAAAAATATATTGAAGGGGTTCTGCTAGTACCTTACCACAATCTCTGAACAGAAATGCTGGTATTCCGTCGGGGCCAGATGATCGTTTCGCTTTAAGATTCATGAGCGCTTCCCGTACCTCTTTGATACCTAAAGTCCCTATATGAACGCGCGCACTAGTCGCGCCTGCCTCCGCCGCCGCCGCCTGTGCATCTAATCTAGGTCTGTGTTTTGTATAAACCGACTCAAAAAATTCTGAAAAATGTTTTGCACATTCATAGTCACTAAGATGTTGACCATCCTTTATGATACTCTGCCTATTAATTCTATTTCTCTTTGTCCTGATGTATTGCCAAAACGATTTGGGATCTTTTAAAAATTGATTTTGAATTTTGTGCTTGTATTCATTGTGAGCTATTTCTATTGCTTTTTTAATATGAGCTCTATACTTCGAAAATTCTGAGTAATCGCTAGCTAACTTAGTTTTTTTGTATTTCTTATGAATCTGAGCCTTAATTCTTAAATCTCGAATTATTTCGGAAGAGTACCATTCTGGGTATATAAATCTGGAATTAACCCGATTTGGTTTTTTCCTAGGAACACACAAGTCTAATATGTCGTACAAAGTATCATAGAAGAAATTCAACACCTCATCCACATCTTGCAAATCATACATTAAACTCCAGTCTGTTGACATTAACGTACTATATAGCAATTTATAATCTGCCTTAAAAAAGTTCCACTGTGGCCTATTATTTCTTTCGCTTGTACGAACACTATCGACGTTGGCGGCGGCGGGGGACTCGGACGCGCGGGTGAGACGCACACTTACCGCGAGCGGCGGGTGGTGCGGGTCCACCGGCACGAGCGCGTCGTCCGCCGCTTCCACCGATATGTTTCCACTAAACCCTGCACTCAAAACCAAATCCAACTGCCTACCCAAGCAATTCGGAACTGTGTTACTCTGACTGAATTCACAATATGATACGAGACATTCATAATAGTTAGTAACATTTAAATTACAAGAATATAAATTAAAATCACCGATTACAATTATTTTCTTATATCTATCACTTAATTTCTCTATTAAACTAAATAAAGTCATGTACTCATTCTCCGAACTACCCGGAGGAATATAAATAGCACAACACAAAAATAAAAACCGATTATTTAAATGCACTGTCGCGCAAACCATTTCAAATGTGTTCGTTGATAAGTCCGGCACGCACACTTGTCTAAGCTCGAAACGGTGCGTGGCCACGAGAAGCGCGCCGCCCTGCTTTCTTCCATCCGCTCGGTCGCAACGTAGTATGCTATATCCTTGCGGGACAATTTCCGCGTCTTGAATGGATGTATTGCAGCCTGATTCGGTGATAACATACAGATCGGAATTAAATGATAGTATGTTATTTCTGAATTTTTCTAATTTAGTTCTCAAGCCTCTTGTGTTTTGATAAAAAATTTCTACTGTACTATTGTTTGTTGACAATATTTTTGGGTGATCTACGAAACCAAATCCACTCACAAAATTCCGCATGCATAGGCCATATTTCCGCATTATACAGACCATCATACATTTCTTCCGGTACACCAATTACAAATGATGAATAATCCCTCTCTATTTTGTGCTTAATCTTCTCCACCTTCAAAGTCATATCTGTAGCACACACCTTTTTTACATGCTCCGTAATAGCTTCCACAGTAGTGTCCGGATGCAAACGCCATACATGTAGATATTTATTTCTTTGAGTTGCAACTATAGCCTTCAACTCCGTGTTATTACCAACTTTGACATCTTTAGATAAACGTCTAGGTTTCTTATTTTTCACAACAGTCCAGCTACCTTCCTCTTCCTGTACAATTTGGTCTCTTTTAGTCGGTAACTGTTCAATAACATTTACTTTTTCTGGTTGTATAGTAGTTTTCGTGGCCCCACGTTTGTTTACATTTTGCGTTTCGGCGGTAGGTTGCCTATTATTGGCGTTTCTTTTATTTTTGCTGGCTTTAATATTTTGCTGAACAGTGTCTGAATAAGTACAAGGGATGTTTTGTGGTATCTCATTCGGTAACTCCTGTAAATCCTGTGGTTGAATATGCTGTGTCATTTTAAAACTGACTTTTTCTTCAACTACCGCAATTATTTTAACCAGATGATCAAGGTCATTCTTTGTTTGAACAAATTGTTGTTGCAAGTGTTGTATAGCATTTGACTGACTATCCAAGCGGGCAATAATATCGGAACGAAATTGTTTTAGTTCGTTCAGTAAAAGGGACTCCATGCCTGTATCAGTTATTATTGTGGGTGAGAATTGACCTTGACTGCCGCGCTGAGTAGTGATGGTATTTATAGGCATATTTACACTGTATTCCGTAGTATTAATTTTTACCGGTGTTTCGGTATTACCGCATTTTGGAGTAAGGCACACACATTCCGGGCATACCCATTTCTTTTTGTACGTTTGGCTAAATGTCTTAAAAACTTCTTCCGTAATATTTAGACAGTTAAGGTCATACCTCTTATTGCATCTAATATTAGAGCATATCATTAAACCACCATCTAATATTTTCGAACCACAAGCTCCGCATTCGTTGGCCATAATTCAAATTATTTTGAATAATCGTTTAAAATTCAAAATACAAAATCGCATGTATCTATATATATAAGATAAAATCAAGTTAATGGCAACCCTAGGAGGTGACGGGGCCCGTGGGTATCTGTGGTGTTATGAATCAGCTGACGTTTACTGGAAGCCATTTATTGGTTCCTGATCAGTAGATTGGGATAATATAGTAGGGGACATGTCGCTTTTATGTAAAGAAAAAACGGGCAGACCATGAGTAATGGTAGAATTTCGAACTTGTGAAAAATTGAAATGGTTTTGGGCTCGCTTGCGTTCAACGTTATAGTCTATTTTGTCACGCTACATAAAAGAAAAAAGCTGTGTACAGGTCAAGATTTACAGAATCCTTACTTTGTAAAGAAAGTTGGGATAGCTATTTCGTGTTTTACATTGATTCTACAAATAATCTAATCTCTTTGTCGTCCAGAAGTTTAAGTAAATTGAAACACCCAACAAATAAGCACAAAGAATGAAATGTTTTGTTGCGAATTTCCTGAGTGGGTGTAAAGTTAATTACTCCTCTAGTAATAAAAAGGAATTCCGACAGCAAAACAGTGTAGAACTTTATCATTTTTCTGAATTTTCTTCTGCACTTACAGTTCATTTGTAGACATCAATCTTACTGATACAAAAACTCGAGACTAGAAAGAAATACCCACAGGGCATTGGTGTGTGGGCATCGAACTGACGACCTTTGGCGTAAAAGATCGTGTACGATTACTTACAGATAGAAACAAAATGCATTTACTAGTGGCAAGATTGATGGATGAGATTAGAAAAATAAATAACAGATGCATGACTTGCTTTTTTTATTAATGGTTTCGAAAACCCGAGTTCAATTTAAAAACTTAGAAAATAAAATATTTTTAGTTAGTTACGAAAAATGTATAGCCCTGCATAGTTTCTAGATCCTTCATAGAAATATCCCTACTTAAATTGCAATATAGGATAGAACTGAAGTCATCCCTGCAATGTTCAGCGCTTTCGCCAAAATACACACCTACTTATCACATTCACTTACCATAGTACAAGCTTCTTATTAAACAAACAACGAGTACACATGACCCAGTTCTTTGTTCTGATTTTTCTAAGATTTCCTTATCACTTCGTTTCCTTAAAAATGTTGGGGTACCAAGAAATAATGAGTGACAAACACGGCTTGATTACAAAGACTCTCGCTCCGATTACCATACCAAAGGAAGTTTTGAGATACAAAAAATCTAAACAATTCAAAACCTTCAGACAAAAGAATACGCAATCATTCCATTCTAGGGAGTAAAATTAAAAGTGTCTCGAGAGGGGAAAATGCTAATTCTTAGAAAGAATCACACTTGTAGGCAATGTGTTGAATTTTATTTCTTTATAAGAAGGCTCAAGATTTCGTAGAACTGATAAAATAGCCGATTTATGGACATTTGAAGTGAAAATTACTTATTTGGTATTGGATTTTTAAACATATTTTTCTAAGACCACGTTGGATATTGAATGCTGTTGTGACAAGAATTGTATGTGTCATCATGTAAAGATTACTAAATTCATGTTCTTTTAGAGGTCCCAATATTTATGCCCACGTAAATTTACAGAACTAGAAAAGAAAATGAAATAGCTAAACCATGTTTGTTTGTGTTATTTCAGGTTCATGTAACTTTTATAATTTCGCCATGTTCTGCCCCCTACCAGTGCCTAGGGAAATACGCGCGTGATGTTAGCGCGCTTTTTGTTTTGTAATATTTATCGTTTTCTCTGTTTACGAAATAGTTATTTAGAAGCGATAAAGAGTTTTGATTCTTTAGGAATAAATACAATTTTAATGTACTATTTACATGCGTTGAAGATAATGCAAATGTTTGTATTGGTCTACTGGAAGACGATGTTATAAAAAGATAAAGAGTAGTAGGTTATCTACAAACAAATCCATACCCAAAATTCCACTCTGATACTTCCAGAAGCAACAGATACTACTACGAGTGGCAGAATGTAAAAGTAGAAGGTAAATCCGTATTTCATTACCAAATACTTCCCTAAGCCATGTTCAGAAGATTCAAGTGTAATAGAAAATCAGACAGATAGAATTACTCCTTCCATCTACTTCGAAGACTGTAAGCTTATTTTTTAATCTACGGAACACGATCTTCGCGGAATACATTATTTTGCCTACCGACCATGACGCTTGCGGACGCCGGCAGCATACAAATTAGATGCCAAAATCTTTGCAGTTCACTTCAAACGACTTCAGACTCTAGTAGGTTAATTATAAGCCACAATTTTGTGCTCTAAGTGGTCGAGTATCTGAAGGGAGTCATCATCGTTAAAACCTAATCGTGTACAAGTCCTCATTATGCTAAACAGTCGACGGCTTCATTAGGAGGTCGCCGCGTCGTAACCAAATGAATTACGCGCGATTTTTTTAAATTATATTATTTTCTAATATAATATTCCCTTTTCGACCCTATCTGGGTGGGCCTAACTGCCAATTTAGGTCGAATTTGCAAATATTTGCTACGGTTAAATGTGAGCTTTTTTCTTAACGGCGAGGATGTTTTTGTTTCATTCAAGTTTGTCTGTCATTGTTAAGTTCTTTTCCTTGATAAAACAAAGTGTGAATGATTCTATCAGGCTCGTAATTTAGTACACGAACTAATACACTACTACAAAACATCACGGTTTTACTTTTAATAAACAAAACAATAACCAAAAAGATTTGAATACGGCACAGAAAAAGAAAATGTTGACATTTCACCACAAAAATCAGCCAGTGTTTTATATGAAACCTTGTTTACAGAAAACTTTTTGGTCGGGTTTAGTTCAAATAAATATCAGGAAGCTAATGATGACAACATGACTCCAATAAACCATTCCGGTGTTTATTTAGCCCAGGGCTTGATATATTGCGTTTTCAAAACTGATGGGGTTCTGTCGCAGTACCGAAATTCAATTTTGCCAAAATGATTTATGATTTCAACTATCTGCGCACTGAATATTAATACGATATAATTTATTCAATCATAGATTTAATGACGTTTTGAAGGAGGAATAGAATGGATTTTTTTTCAGGATGAATTTATTTTCTCTGACCTAATTTACTTCTTTGTTCTTTCTTAAGATTATTAAGATGTCGGTAAGTTTTCATTATGTGTTTTTCCAGAATAGAGTATATTTCGGTTGATAGTCAGTATGATGGCAATAGAAACAAATGCTAACGAATCGTTCATTGATTGGATGAAAGATGACATTTGAAAGTAAGGCGTGACTTCTGAGATATCGAGTAAAAGAGGAAAGGAAGAAGAATTTCTCCGGTTCCAAAATGCCTTAAACCCATAACAACAGAACAGAGACCAACATCATTACCTTCAGAATACACTACCGAACAAAATTTCATTTCATCGCCGTACAATTTCTGACTGTGATTGCAAATAGCGGGTACGTGATCGAGAAACGAATGAAACAGTCTCGGTAAGAACTTACCATGGACGATGTAATAGTAACTTCATTTGCATGTTTTATTTTAGCTCCGAACACGATTTATGCTGAAGAAATGAAAGAAACGATTGCAGAGTCGGCGTAGAAATGTAGGCAACGAGTCAAAAGTCCTTAGATCAGTTATTGTAGCAAATGATGATGATGGTCTTAACTAATAATAGAGAAGAAACACAAATAAAGGTTTGATAGAAAAAATAATACTGATGGAAAGATTTTTAAACTGTTTATTAGTCAGTTTATAAGTCTTCAGCTCACTGGCTCTAGTACTAATTTTAAAACTGAATCAATAACTATTTTTACACTATCCAGCCTTACACATGTCATAATCTCATTAAAGACTAAACCTTATTTCCCACATTTTCCAGACTAAAAGCAGCGAAACGTAAATAAAAAACTAAAGCAACATAACCTAGATATTTACCACTCACCTGTACATAAAAATTGAGCAAGATAAACCGATTTATTAGCACCGCCGCGCCAACAATTTTATATCCTCTCGCTACGTCCCAGGAATCGCATAAAGTGAATATTTTCTACAGCAACCTTCTGAGATATTGCTCTCGCGTTCATTCGAGATTTTTTACCGATTCATAATCGAGTTCGATTGCGATTCTGCACTATTTTATTCTAGTGTTATTGAACAAGTAATAAACGTGGTGCAATGTATTGTGTTTTCATACTTTTCATGCATTTTTGTCCACACTTCTGCATTTGTATCAGAAAATAGAGTTTCGAATATTTTAGTATTTATTACTTACTCGCCAGTCTATGAATATTTGAAAATGCATACATATTAATGCTGATGTTTGATGTGAGCATAGATGATTAATTGATGATCCACTGATTGTAGCGGAAACAAAAGCGGTTGTATTCCTCAAGGGACCCTCACACGGACAGTGTTTCAACATTTACGTATGTATTTTGGGTATGTGATATCTATTTGTATCATACATACAGTACCAATTCCTACTATTTAAAAATATTTCAGTTCGTTTATTACTACTTTATCAACTTGAAGATTTAGCGGGATTTCGCAAATATTCAATCGACATACGCAAAATACTCCCAGACGGAAAAAATTTATGAGGATCACAGTTTTTGTCCCATGTGGGATCGAAATTCTCAGCACGTCGGGGTAAGGTTATCGGTTTGGTGACTACTTACCAGTCGAACCTCGGTCTTTATGAATTACTTGCTCATATCATTATTAGGATAATCGACAACCAGGTTGCCTAGTAGCTTTTTGCCATTCTGATGTTGGTTTAGGTTCCTCAAATATTGCCTAACACCGACCATATTTAAAAGGGCGCTACGCAACAAATTTCAATACCATAAAAAAGTAGTTTACAAACACTATTACAGTTTGTCGGTCCCAAATTCCTGCTTACTACAAGAAATCCATTAAATACACCCCAGGTATGGCAGGGATAGGAAATATTGAGTTGTAATCGCGCACGTAGCGCGTTCGGCCTCGTAAAAATACGTTTTTACGACAAATTACCGCGGTAACGCGATTTTGAAACACGACAACCCTATTCCGTCTGTAATCTTATGTATAGCTGGTGTTAGGTGATTCTACATGTTTGGCTCTGTATTGATTTTGTTTGACTGCTCCTTGTATTAAGACTTTATTCCTTGTTGGTAACTCTTCAGGTCAAGTGATACAGTTTTACGGGATGGGATTTAGAAAAGACAAAACAAAAAATGTGTGGTTCTATTTTTATTTTTAGCCTTTTAGTTCTGTCAAGCCCAAAGCTTGGCAGAAGTCAATTAACGTTTGATTGCATTTAGTCAGACGTTCCACTGAAGACACGGCACGCTTTTTTTAGAATTTAAACCAGGTCACAAGTTTAATTTTAAAGCTCGTGTTTACTGGCTAGTTTAAAGAATTTAACTAGAAATAATAAAGCGAAGAGTTTAACATTACTAAAGCGTAAAAATAAATTCACTCTGACGTTAAAATAGTAATTTGCATATTGCTTATTTATAAGCATTTTAAGCTTTTTTATACGTCACAGTTATCAGTGACAAGTTTAAATGGAAACACGTAGCTTAAGGTTCAGTTAGATGGAATAAATTTGCAATCATGTATGCTGTATAAAAGAACACAGTTTTTGAGTTATTTATTTGTTATTTTAAACGATCGGCGATTACCTCCTAATTCTCGTTCCAGACTCATGGAATTTAAAAATAAAAAGTATCGTTCATGCTTATCCAGTTTCTAAACTATTGTGGGCCAAATTTTATTAGAAAACACTGAATTGATTTTAATGCATTCATCCCTTCACACAAAAATATTCAAGATAATAAAAATAAAAACAAAAGAAAGCTCCCACAAACATTCACGACCGCAAACAAAACATTTTAGGTAAAGAAAACATTTTTGTAAAACAAATGTGTTCCGTTGCAATATCAACATCATTATATCCACGTTTACTGCCTTAACGTGTTCTGCGCAAACAGCGAGAGATAATAGTCCTCTCCGAGTCGACAGTAGTGCCTTGCCTTTACGGTCGCAGCGATATGTAATTGGTAAAGTGCAGTTCCGTGCGACTGGGTCACAGTTCAATTATTGTTACGAATATGTTGCAGTTCTGTAGGCTTGGGAGGCTGTAGATGATGTGTGAAGTAGTGTCGGTTGTTAACTGTATTGAATCTGTGTTTTGAATATTCTGCCTCACGTCTTATTTATTTATACGTGTCAAATATCCTTTTTAGGACTTTTTGTTGCACCTTCTAGTTCGATTACAATATAACGATCTATTTTTTTTCTTTTCGTTTTTACTCCATCATCTTCATCTCCCTGCCCTGTTTCCAATTATTTGGGGTCGGTGCAATATTTAGCTTCCATTCATCTCTACAACTTGTCATCTCCGTATTTACTCCTTTCTTTCTCATATCATCTTTCACACAATCCATCCATCTCTTTTTTGGTCTTCTTCTGCATGTATACCCATCAGATCTACATTCATACTCATAACTCGTCTAGTTACGTGACTTTCAGCCCTCCTCATCACATGTCCATACCACGACAAACGGTGACCTCTTATCTTTTTATTCACGGGGGCTACTTTCGTTTTTACTCCAGATGAATTACATTTTGGAACCTGCAACTAGTCAGTGATCTAATGTTTTAGAAGTGCGTAAAAAAGCCTACTCGAAATTTAAAATAGTAATAATTAAGTAATTCCCAATTCCAGAAGAAAGCATTACAGAAGACGCTACTAAAGCCATACATACAAATAGTCAACCTAAAGTAAACAATATCCGACCCACTGCAGTGTATCAGTTGCAACGTACTGCAGAGCGTATCACTAGCAGGCCGTGACTCGCGACACTAGCAGTCGACACACGTTTAGTTATTAAAATGGTAATTACGGGCACACGCTGTTTGAGCCCTAATGTGGGAACAAGTGACGTCACGTCGACGGGCTAGCGTTTAATATGCTCGGTTTATGAACGCGATGATTTAGGTACGTCGCTGTAATCTTGCAACTTGTGAGTAGTTGCCACTTTAATTGGCTGTTTGGATGGCTTGTGAGGAACTTTGACTAAGATTTTTTGATAGGTCCCTGTAGTATAATTCGCAATTTAACATGCAAACGGATTTTACGTTCAGAATTTTCTTTACTTCGTTTTTTGTGTCATGTTAATATATATTAACAAATGTGTTAATAAATGGTGGTAGTGCAGTTAACAATGGCTTAAAAGTTTTTAGGCAGGTTAAAAAAAATCTTGAATATACAATAGAATTTCTTAAGTTTTAGTTGTCAAAAGCTGACTAGATGAAATGCTAATCACAACTAATCTGATTTTAAATGAAAGAAAAACTTAAAGCGAACGTCAAAAGAAAAATGTTTATTCATAAGACGTTGAGGCACTCGACTAAATGCTTCATCCAAAAACTTTGACACGTACAGCAAACTAAATTTCAGTTAGAAACTTTAGAGTTTAGCTAATACAGCGTGACAACTAAACTCACTGCATCTAGTTTAGTCTAAACTCAGGCAATCTGCAAACGATGCTGAGCCACGTAACTAAATGCAAGCTATATTTAAAGCTGTTCCTTATGCACCCATTTTTTTATATGAGAATTTTTGTTTAAGTTAGAAAATTATTAATCTTTGTTAACATTAAAAAATATAGTGTAATATAGTGATGACATCAATAGAAATACACAATCAGATATTTTTTTATCTCTGTACTTTATGGCATTCTTTGGGAACGGAACGATTAAAGATTTAAAATAATCGACAAAATAGTTCTCCTAGGCTTCTCGCATCCAGCTCCTGCCATCTTGCGCAAATCGTCACTCCACCTTGCCTTGGCAATCAACATAACATACCATCATGCCTGAATCTCCGAAGGGTTGGGCAGAGGTGTACCAATGTACACCCACAGTTCGCCGGTATATTTTAGGTCCCATGTAATACGTGGCGAGCCTATTGCCACTGACCGGGCACAAATCCAAACTCCGACCTGCTACTGAGAATTTCCTAGAAAACCCAATAACACCTTAGTCGACTTGGGAATCGAACCTAAGACCTCTAGCGTAGCGGTTGCGCAGAGACCCACTAGGCCAACGAGGCAATACATAGGAATAATAAATCATCATATTAATAAAACTAAAACAATAGATGCTTGAACACGTGTTGTTTTAAAACATTTCAGTAGTAATGAAATGATAAGGTTCACATGCGGGCTCGAGATAGTGAAAATGTTTTATTTATTACGGTAATGGATGTGATGTGACCTCCACAGTACGGGCCATGATGACTGTAATTTTTATTCGTTGGGATAAAGAATTTACTGTTTCATTTTGGACCTTTTTGTCATTATATTGTAATGGTGAGTAGGTACTCGTTTTCATGTGCAATTAAACTCGTAAAGTTACTTAAAATCTTTTGTGATTATTTACTTTTAACTAATTTAATGAGCCTAATTTGCTGAGCAACTTCACTGAATTTTGCTGCTTTTTTATGTGAATAGGGTTAAGAAGAATTGCTTTGATTACATATCGATCATTGTCTATTGTAATGGACACTTAAGTGAGTACGAACGATGATGACTTACATAGGTCAGCTTTTCACTGACTGGAACTTAGACATATTTTAGGCACAATTTCTTAATTTTTTAGTTCAGAAGTAAGTTATGTCTACGAGTATCTGAGGCTTCCTTTGACGTTGAAATGGTCGCCTCGGGGATAGTAAAAATAATTTGAGAACACAATTCGTTAATTTCATCTAATCTTATTTAAATGTTAATAAAGATTAATAAAATCTTTCCATGAACGAACAAACAAACAACACTCATCAGAACCTCAGCCTGAAGGGAAACAGAATCCGTGTCATCATATTTAAATGGATGTTCAATGTTTTTAATTTGTTACAAAGCTGATTGCTTCGCGATATTAAATATACGTCATTATTTTGTACACGTCTCATTTGCAAACTCGTTAAGCGAACGAGTTTTGATCCAAACTTTATGAAGTAATGTTTTGTGAGAATTTCAAAAGTCTCATTGGATTAAAGTCGTTTGTTTCAATTAGAATTGATATCATTAGGGTGTTTGTTTTGTTTCGTGTTTGTTCAACTCGTAAAGTTAATAAATAAATAGTTTGTGAACTAATTTAGGGTGATTTGCTTAATGTTATGTAATGAAATTGAAGGTTTCGTAGTACTTTATTTGATGAACTTTGTTTGCTTAAGTATCGTCAAAATTAATTATTTATTATTATAGAACAGTCCTTCATTTTTCATCCAATATGGAATTTATGTTTTAAGTACAGTATACTATTTCTTATAACTAAGAGTCAAATTCTAAAACATAAAATAAATTTCATACTATTAAAATTTTATTTTTACAATTAAATCTAATGTAAGAACAAACTCTAACTATACTAAAATTAATTTTAGTATAGTTAGAGTTTGTTATTTTGTATATTGTGTGTTAATTGTGTATTAATAAGTAAATAAATTTTTTATAGTTTGAAATTTATTTTATATGGAATTTTGAAAGTAGATGATTTTTTTAATTAATATGGCGGTCATATGCTACATGGTAAATGTATAGTAAAAACCAAGACTCCTACGTCACCACTGCTATTATATGAAATACGTCACTCGGGTTTGCGTCACAATTCGCGCACTTTTTATCAAGATACGACGTTTGATTTGCATTTATAGTGGCTGTTACTATACAACTCGTTTTTTACTTTATATTGCACGTGCTGTGTAAAAGTTATAATTTATCGATTTCATGTTGAACGAGAATTTTAATAGGGAATCAACGAAGTTATTATTTTAATTATTTGTTTTATGATGTTGTCGATACATGTGCGGACAGTTAAGTAAATTAATAATATTCCGGGAAAACACACACACGGTTATCTGATCCCAAGCTAAGTAGAGCTTGTGTTATGGTAACCAGACAACAGTATAAATACTTTTATTAACAAATTTTAGAATAATTACCCCTAGTTCATTTGTTCGTAAGTGAAACAGCACCATATATCTTTTACACTAAAATTACTTAGAAAAACGTAATTAGACTTTTAAATGGACAGGTACTAGGTATAACTTATACTATATGGTTATATATTTTCCATGGGTACCTGTTCACGTGCAACCTGCAGCAAAACCCTCCTATTCAATAGACAAATACGCGATAGGAAATAGTTTATATTTACTAAAACAATGGTACGTGCTAACCTACATTTTAAGCTTTAGTCAATGAAAGAAACAAAAGTGGGTTGAGCGTGTTTGTTTGAATAGCGATCGAATGGTATCGCACCGGGGCAGACGACGCTACCTAAACGCTCTGCAGGGCTGCCACCAAAAGGTATGACAAACTTATAAAAAAAATATGGCAAGGCCAAAATCCTTCAATCAAACAAACGAAATTGCAAGCTTTTATGTATGTGAGCCAGAGGTAGGTATGATCTTCGTTGTTTGCCAATTGATATCACGGTAAAACATGTCAATATGAGATGAGATAATATAGTGAAAGCTAAGCTTTTCAATAAGAAATTAGGAAAAGCCTATTAGTTTGAGGTCCCTGCTGATTACATAAATAATAAGTTTCAGGTAAGATTTTGGTACACATAAATAATATAGCCACAAATAATAAAGTTCAAATTTTATCTCATTAAAATGGTGAAACAAACAGCAAATAACCATTAACATAAACTTAAAACATTTCAAAGACACTTAAAACTAAAAGGAAACATTTAATATATTTCGGAGGCAACAACCCGTCCATGCCAAAGATCTTTTAAAGAGACTTTAAATTAAAGCGATGAGCAGAATAGCGATAACCCTACACTGCAGACGGACGGACGAAACGTTGAAAAAGTTTCGATGGCACTCTGGCTCGTATTTCAAATTCTACAATAGCCCCGCTTCAACCGAGATTTATTTTAAAACTAAAACTCGCCGGCATCGGTAGGGTTATTATGGACGATAAATTAGAAATTTCGCAATTTCCTGAGATTTAAATTAATTATATTCTGTGAGGTGAGATATCTAATTTTCGGGGATTATGGGAATTTGGGTCGCTGCAAGGTTTCATGTCTAAGTAAAAATTGTGCACTCATAATTTTATTAAGAGCTCTGACTTCAACATTTGCTGTCGATTTGGTCAAATGTGACTTTTTCTTCTTCTTTTAGTGTCATTGAACTAACTCAAACTTTCGCTGATTAAAAACTTGCCACCTGAATGGTCTGATCGCTGCCCTCCTTTACGTGCAGGTGGTATTGCAATTGTACCTTGAATCCAATAGATGATGATAAATTTAATAGCAATGATTTGAATCATTGTTAAAATACTGTAAGTTTTATTAGAGGTACTTTCTAGATACCTCAATCACAACAGTTTACTAGCGTAGAATCACAACGTAAGCAAACACGGTATAGACAACGTTTATCCTTGTCTACCCACTGCATCTATGGACAGAGTCAACACCAGATGTTTAGTTAAGACTAATGCAATGCAAGCAGGTTACTCTATATCTAGGTTATGCCATTTCGACACTGTATATACTCCCAATTATTTTTCCATCGTTACTTCCAATTCATTGGCTATCAAAAGTTCGTATTTGTACGAAATAAATGAATAAATAAAAACAAAATGGGTTGCTTTCTATAGAATTATCTTCACTCTTTCCTTTTTACTGCTTCCTATTAATTACAGACGATTTCATTATAATTTTGAATATCTAAATAATATTTAAATTACCTTTTTTTTGGGTACCATTGCTGATATTGGTTCAATAGCGTTCGACCCAAGGAACAAAAACACTCAAATCTAATTAAAAGAAAATTCTTTGAACTAAAACATTGTCATTGTCCCGATCGAAATGAAAGAACAAAGCAAATGGCACTAACTGTGCCAAATAGGTCACTAAACTGACCTCATAAATCTAACAATTTACAATCTAGAATAAAACAATGATGAGAGTAGTAAATAATGGTACCTAGGTATGTAGAAGTTCCTCGACGGAACAAGTGACGTAATGAAGGAGAGGATTATTCTCAACGGTTGGTGAACGTGCGATGAATAGCGTAAAAAAAGTAGGTCAAAGTCTGGTATCTCTGGTGCTAGGAAACTCCTAGGTGAGACTAACCTGTGTTTAATATCTTGTTAAATATACGAGCAGATTAGTGTTTGTAACTTGACTTTTGAAAGACGATTAATCAATTTGTTGGTCGATTGGCTTTTTGAATATTGACGAGAGGTGATGTCATGACGTTTCTAGGTCGAAAGAGATGAATTTCAAAAATATAAACACCTATTCTTTTCCTTAATTCACTGCACCAACTAAGTACACTACCAAGAAACAAAATAACCGATCGGTTAAATAACCGATCAGTTGGCTATATCAAATATGATCGCCGCTCAACTTCAAATCACGTCCTTAAACAATTACCTCCGCTCCTATTTTATACAATGCTGGCATTAATCAATAGAAAAACAATAAAACCCGGACATCGGATCACGAAATATCGGCAGAATAGCCAATTTTTATAGAGCATTTTTCCAACCAAGAGATAAAAACAGAAGTACCACTCTTAGCAAAATTAAAAATAGAGCAATAAATATTTAAAAGGAAATAATAAACGATGGTGCGTTTTACAATCATGTATCTTTACATGCATTATCAAACGGGACGTGAATTTAGTCCACCAGGCAAAAAAAAAAACGATTGATTGCTAATTAATATTTGTATTAAAATTTTTAATAATTTAGAAAAAAGCCTTTTATAAAAAACTTAAAAACGTGTGGAAAAATTGTGACGTATCGCGCTATAAATAAAAGGCACGGACCTTCTGCACATTTCCTTATCGATATTGATATACGAGTAGAAAAGCAATCTGTTATTCTGTGCGCGGAACTCTAAAGAACCCATCTCGTAGTCCCGGCATCAATAATTTGGAAAGAAAACTTATATCTGTATTGTTTCTCATGGATTTTAAATGTTATTTTTCTGTTGCTACTGACTTTTAAAAGCGAAGATTTATCAGTTCCACTCTATGTGGTTTCTTTTATTTTTATTGTTTCCCAGAACAGTTGAATAGTAGAATACCTAGTATATTCTTCATCTCGAAAGCGATACTTATCACAAATATTATTGACAATATAAATTATACATTCAATCGTTTGACATTGTGATCGGTCAATTTACTCACCCCTAGTATTAATAGTTACCTACATTGTGTCAATGAATATATTACACAATAGAGGTGGTATATGCAGTCTCAGTAAGCAGGGTAACATCATTTAATTTTGAGCATCAGCATTCACTCAGTTAATCAATTTAAAGACAAAAGGAGGAACTGTAAAAAGGTACATCTTTGTTTTGTTTCATCGGTTCTTCTATTTGCAGTAATCCAACGCAACAATCGGAAACCGATTGAAAGGATTCCAGATACGCTTTGTAAGACTAATTGTTGAGGGAACTTCGAAAAAATCCGAAAAAGAGACATCGTCGAGAGCCTTTGAAAAAGTTTTGTTTTCCAGTCTTTTGTGATGGACTGTCCTTAATTATACGTGGCTTAGAATTCGATGGAGAATCAGCATTCTTCAACAAAGGTACGATTATAGCAGTGTTTACAGCTGTAGGTACTCTCGACGAAATACCAAGTTAAAATATATTCAACGAAGTTTCTGAGATTGATTTTGAAACAAAAACAAGATTAGTATCTTGGGTAAACGTTTTCGTAATTACTCAGACCGGTGCAAACCTTATCGGTTTAGGCAGATATTGTGAAACCGTTACCTACTGTGTTTTATATACATATAGAATGTTCGTGCTACATACTATATATTCAAAAATCATTATTTCTTTGGAGATTATAGAAATTCCAAATAATCTAAATAATCCTAGACAAGTCTGCTTGTCTAGAATATTTTTTATTCGTTTTTTATGTATTTTATAAATGAAAGCCAGTTTGGTTACTGAAACATATTTTTACTAACAAGAGTTGCGTGATCTACTATCAAGATAGTATTAACCAAAAAACTAATTAAGACCAACACGACTAAGAAAATACACACTAAATATATTTATTTTACTTTTATAATAGAAGTCATAATAAGGTTATGTATCGTAGGTATTTATCTAATAATAGTCACGACAATAATCGGGACCTGACGTCAATGTAATTATCAGATTAGTTCTACGCAAGTAGAATTAATTAGCGCATACATTATTATATTATGAGGACGTAATGGGAAAATATAATCTTCTATGTATATAAATTAATTGCTGTTCGTTTGTCTCGCTAAAACTCGAGAACGGCTGGTCCGAATTTTGGTATTTAATTATTTGTGGAAGTCCTATGTGAAATAAATATGAAAATACTCGGAGTAAAATAAAAAAGCTCTAATTCAAAAGTTTAGCTTTTATTTATAGATTGAGACGATACGAAGTCTGCCGGGTCAACTAGTATTCAAATATTTTATGAAAATAGTACCTGAGCATCTTAGTTGTTGGAAGTTTTGAATTCTTCAAACGCTTTGTTCTTTCACCAGCTATTCAGTCAGAGACCAAAACACAACTTTATATCTAAATCTCAAAAAAACTAAATATGTAAATACGAATGAAACCACAACTATACAACGCAGAAATATATAAATTCGTCACATTAACTTTCTACAAATAATTAACCGAAGAAGCACTAATCAGAAAGAAAACATCAAAGACTATAACTTACTTGTATCCATTACAGCATAAAACTGCAAACTACGTAAAAAACTTCGCAAAATTTATTTCCTTGCTTCCTCTTGGGGGAGTTGCGAAGCACATACATTACATTGGTGCTTAAATTTGCAAAGTAGCGAAGTTGTAGGGCCCGGTACCGAAGTTGCCGACCCAAGAGTTTTGTATCATTATATCTTAGCGAGTCGACTTGTTGCGAAATCCATGGACTTGCTTATCTTGCTTTTAGTTTGGATTTTTTTAATGTGTACTAATTGAAGATTTAGACCTGTCTCAAAAATGGGATGGAAATCTCATTGCATACCTGGTAAGCTTTTTATTGTAGTTTTACCCTAGATTTGGTTGAAATATCGCAATTTAAATAAATTACAACATTGAAAACTCAAACACAAACCAAAAATTAAAAAGTTGTTGACTTAGCTTCGATACACATATTATTATATAATTAACTTCATGGAGCAATATAAGCCGTTATTATCGTTTCTAAAATATAATAAACTAAACAAAAATAAACACTAAGGTAAATACTTTAGTCCGTCGAGTGCAACCCGGCTGCTAACTTGAAACTTCACAAACTCCTACTCTCCTAGTCGCCAAAACTTGCTAACTTAAGATATGTAGTAACGATTAACATAGTTACATACATTTTACGACCAGCAATAAAAAGTTTAAAATTTTAAATTATTATCTCCTGAATCATTTTTCTTTTCTATGTTACTTCTCGCTGTGCATAAAAGAATTTGATACTAAGTTGTCTCGTCTTTCTAAGTCAGAATTAATTTTATTAGTATGAGGTCTGGCAATAAATTGGCTACCCATTAATTAAATGCGGTGAAATAAATGTAAATAATTATGTCAGAATATATCGTAGACTAGAAAAAAATCTTTTTATGTACCTACTTAAAATGTTATAATGAAAATAAGGTGTAAATCAGAAATGTTTTTGGCATTAGGCTTATATAGAAGCAGATTAAATAAAAGCTAAATGGACAGAAAGATTTTAGTTTACTACCAAAAATGTTAACTGCTGGTAAATTTTTGTTTCCAGTCCAAAAAGTTCAAATACAGTACTAAAATGCACAAATAGGAAAATTCGATTTGCACACAGATCAAATCACTTGCAGCTCCGCCATACAAAGTTTCTCAACAACTCTAATATGCAAATATTTGAGCACCAAACTCTGGAAGCCAAACGCTCAGCCACTTCTTCAAAGGGGTCGTCAACGCCATTCTATGCCAGACTGCAATCCTTATTATAAAGCTATATTCTCCATTTGCATAGGCAGCAACTAAAAAAGAGAAAATATATGTGTGTAAATAATAATAATATTGTTACTCACTTATTGACTATTTTTCTCTTAATCTTCTAAACCTCTGCGTAAGGTACAAGTTCAAAGAGGCATCAGCTGGCAAAATAAAAAAAACTGTCTCTTCTAGAGTGTTTTTCCATTTTGTTGCTATTTTGTCCGTCTTTCTGAGGGTATAAAAATACAATAGAATTTTTCCCTGTATTGCAGAAGTTTAATCATAATTATTCCTCGTAATTAAACGTCGTATTTGTGATCATAAACTGGACAGCATATTTTCTTAATTATTATTAAAAAAATAACTTGTAAAATTAAATTGAATAATTAATTAAGATAACGAAACTGACTTCTATCCTCAAACAGAACTCTACCCTCAATTACACATTACGTGTAAGTGGCACTCTAAGAAATAAATAAATCACGTAGTGTACAATGTAAATGTGTTCCAGTGTTCGAGGCACTACCCTGCACTACCCTACACTACCGACTGACACTTCCAAGGCCCATCCGGTACAACTTTACTCATATTTCCTGAGACCCTATTAGCTATGGCGATAGCAACTCATTGCTATTGTTATTCTCAATACAGTGGGAAAAATGCCATGAATATTAAAAATCTTAAGATATGACAGTGTAGGCCAGAAAAGAAAATAAATCATTATCATTTAAATTACATATGAGTCGAGAAAGGAGTTTGTAATAAGGTATCCAAAGACCAGACAAGGCTTAAGTAAAATATATCAGCACTAATCATTATATTAATATAGATAGATCAAATCCATTGACTCATACAGCAGAAAGATACATTGCACAGATAGTTTATTATCAAACGATATTAAACAAACAGATGGACTGAACTGCTTCAATGAGCTTTTTATGAAAATCAAATTTTGTAATAGAGTTATATCCGTAATTTAGCCCGCATGGACCCAGATTATACTTGTGCTCACTCGATAAGATCTGAAGCCTAAACTTTGAGGAGAAAGTCTTGGTCCTCAGTCGTTCTAACTTAACCTTTGAGTCGGTCATTTGGATATTTTGGCAATAGATAATGCAAGAAACCTTCGATAGCCCTAAACCATTTCAATTAAATGCGTCAATTCACATAACAACATAACATATCATCTCGCCAGCATCCCCGAAGGGGTAGGCAGAGGTGTACCAATGTACACCCACAGTTCGCCGGTATGTTTAGGTCCCATGTAATAGGGGGCGAGCATATGGCCACTAACCGGGCAAAAATCCAAACTCCGACCTGCTACTAAGCATTCTATAAAAAAAACCCAATAACACCTTGGTCGACTTGGGAATCGAACCCAAGACCTCTAGCGTAGCAGTCGCGCTTAGCACCACTAGGCCAACGAGGCGTCAATTCACGTACAGTTAAATAAGATGAAGATAAAAGTGAGTATTAAGAATAAATTCCGTTCGAAATTATTTAAAGTAAAAGGACAATTGTTATTTTAAGATTCAATTCTAAGTCCCAAGCTGGTACTAAAATGATCCTAGAAATCCAATGTTGAAAATAAAAAAGGGTTTCTTTCAATAATTTTACGTATTCGAATCGACTTGGGAGTCGTATTACCCAGCTGCTCTTCTTATAAAGTGACAAAAACGACAAATTTCGAATATGTGAAATGCCATTTCATTAGTTTCATTTTCAAGTAATCTTAATCGGCATTATTTGACGGATTAAATTCCTAATAAATCGCAGAAAACGTTTGCAACACGTAATAACGTTCTCAAAACACAATGTTAGCGTATTTTACGATTTAATTCCGTACATTTCACTCAAGTGTGTACTTAAGCGGCTTAGTCTATAGCGCGGTTATAGTTTACATCGCTCAGTGACGTATGTTCTTGAGGAGTTTTTAGAGGGCTTCCTTGTGGAAAATGATATTTAATGAGTGGTTTAAACAGGTAGGTAATTAAATTAATTTATGTATCATGTTGCGTTGTGCCTCTTAAGAAATTGCTGTGTAGTACTTAGGTTAAATGTGCGTTGGTATTTATTTTTAGTGATCATTAAGTATTTCAGTGTTTTGGTCCGTGACCAACTTTCTAATATTGTTACTTAGAACATGTTCCAAAATTTGGCGTTCAGTTCTTGATTCTTGATACAGTTTCCGATTCCGCTATGTAAACTGCATATTTGGCACAAGTGTTTTAAGCTGAGATAAGCATAACAAAGGCCTCCACAAAGACGAGCCACTTTGTATTATTTAGGCATATTACCGAACACTAAGCAGCACAAACTGACAAGGTCAGCGCTTCACGCAGTTCAGACAACTAATTAAAAGTTTCAGTTGACGGGTAATAGCTTTTGTTTTTCCGCTTATGAATTCGTAACTCATAATAACAGCACATAATTAGCAGCGAGTTGCCGGAATAGGGTGTTTTAGAATTACGCAACTTTGAATGTTTAAAATTTGAATTTTTCAAAAGTGCTCCTAAATTGCCGGTCTTGGGAGTTCTTGAGATGAAAGTAAGTTTGGATGAATGCAAATTTTAATGCCGTATTTTATATCCTTTTTACGACCTATTAATATTTTTTTATTGTTCATGAGTAATTCAGAAGGACCAGGATTAACATTTTAGTTTATTATCTATTCATAGAACCTATGTAGATGTAGACAGTAAAAAATAAAAGAAGATACTATAGTACATTATTGTGTACTATGGTAAATTGACAGTATGTTTTCTAAATTTTTTCAGGAACGAGTTCTGTGTTTCGTCCAGTAGGACTAAGAATATAAGGTCCTTAGATCCATTCAAAATAGTACCATAACCCCATTTAAAATAGTCAACCCTATATACAAAACAAACTGAAACTTAAGCTAAAGATGCAGTCGACGATAAAAGATACAAGCCTTATATAAAGACCAGTCAAATAGTAGAGAACCAATACGATGTAACAATGCAGACGATATCGAAGCTTAAACCTCTTCGTAACAAAACCAATTGAGTGCCAACTCCGACTAGTGCAATATGTATAATCGGCTGAGACTTGCAAGCCTTTGAATCCAGACTACAAAGTGGAACAGAATAATCAATGTATATTAAAATGTCGCTTGTAGTTTATTGGAATGCGTAGACTAGTAAATAAAGACGGTCTTTTAAATAGTCTGTATTTCTTATAGAAATTAGAAGAATTTCCCAAAAAAAATAGTGACCTGAAAATTGAGACTTATGGACAATTTGAGATTATTGTTCATCCTTAGAAGTACGAGAACAACTTAGAAACCCATTAAGGAGAGACGTTAAACATATATAAAATCTTATACTTTGAGAAGGAAAAGAAAATAACACTAGTATTGTGCAGCATACGCGACAGAACTACTCTACTCTCATTGAAACATACTTACACACTATTCGTTACAATCTGCAAGCAGGACTTTGACAAATGCGCGCCCATAATTTCTAACCATCTCCTCGGACATCGCCGACATAACTAGACCTCCCGCTCCCCCCTCAGCAGAACACAAGATCAAAGAGCGAGAGGCAACTATCGAGAGTGATGGGGTCCAAAGTAAAATGGATGTAACAGAAACATCGGTTCGAGGTATTATCAAGGCGGTAAATGTGCTAAGTCAGGGGCTACTTATCTGAGCTATTACTCTTTACTAAGTGAAAGGCATTTGCATTCAGCATGTGGGTCTGAAGGTGCTCCAAGTTATGGATCGGTCAGACTGTCGGAAACTTAAATAAATTTTCCTGAGTCCCTCTCAGTGCAGTTAACGTTCTTCAGAATGTTAAGTCTGAATTTATAATCGCTTAATACCGGAAAATTGCTTTAAGCTCCACTTCTACTCGCCTAGCTGCTCTATTTGGTTAATGGCTTCCTATTATTATTAAATTAAAAGCGTTATGTATTTTCTTGAATCCGTATTTGTAGTTCCATTTTAGTTGACCTATATTTCAAATTATTTTTACTTACTTTATAAAATCACTTAACACGTTTTTACAATGAATTCTCTAGTGGCTACTTTTACATAGATTTCCTCCACCTGACTTTAATAAAATGCACCACGCCATGTGCAGCTGACTCGATTGGTGTTTTTCTTTCACATTCAGTATGAAACAGCACAGAAATTGTATGGACTCAATAAACTGGAACAAAAGCGCCATGCGTACACAGTTTATTATTTTGTTGACTCGGAGTTTGGCAGCATTTGGATCAACTCAAACACAGTTTGAAATATTTTCATAAATGTTTGGAGTTTAAAGCGTATAACGGAATAGTAAAATGGAAACTTATTTTGAAGCATTCGTGATCATAATCAATGCGTCATAACTCGATAACGAGGAATATAGTCGATATTCTATCAAAAATATATCGTTCTTTACGTACTGTTAAATTGTGTTGTGATTTTATCATGTAGGAAGATAATGAAACAAATAAATTATTAAATCGACGATAACAATATTTAAAATGAACATATTTCGTCAAATACAAGAGTATCTTTGAACAGTCGTAACCACTAAATCTTCGATCTCATCCAATAACAAACTTATTACCACTAAAAACAAAGACTCCAACCTAGTTTCACGTACAACACAATTTTAATTATTCGTTGTTCCCAACTAGGAATGTAGGTCAAACACTTTTAACTTTAAGCTCGCCGCCCAATTTCCCCGCAGATTAAGCACCAAATTTTTCATCGTCGTTCCAAAACAACGGCGCATCGACATCGGCTCCCAGCCGTGCGTTATCCCCTCCCCTAGGGATTTCCTCTAGCCATCGTTTGTCGTAATTGACAAATTGCCGGCACACGTCGTACACTCTGACATTATTTTATCGCGTTACACCAGTTCAGTAATTGTATTAATTAGCTTCGGTGGAATTTTTCTGTTGTCTTTCTGCGAATTTGCTTTTGTTTTTTCTGTTTCGCATGTTATGAAAATATCGTCCGAGTATGGAAGTGTCTTGTTCGTATCAATATTTATTTCTGTAACACAATATGTGCAAGCTAGAACACAACACAGTTGATAAAACCTGTATTGGCTTTTACAAACCACAAAACAATAAAAACACTTCCATTCGTAATTAAAAATGAAATTACGAGCACGTTGTACCTGCGAAATAAATAAGCGAGCAACCCAAGCCGTATTTTTTAAATTAACATTCAAAACTTTGTACATTCCAAAAACGATTTGCGTCCGAAAAACCAAAATCCACGTAGTGTCACGCTACCAAATGTGCCAATTTAAGCGTAAAATTAACTTTGTAACGACGTAATGCCCAAGTGGGCTAAATGAAAATGGTAAATAATAAAGTAAAATCGGGAGGGCGTGCCAAGTCAATTTTGCGACTAAATGAATCGAAAGTCGTTACGGATAAAAATCGTTCAGTCCTCTTCGATTGGGTGTAATGTCGCAAATTTTTGGTTTTTCTAAATCTGATTGAGAAGCTAATGGGCTGATCTAAATATTAGTTTAAATTTAAAATTGGCTCATGGATGAGGCAGTTTGGACATTATCAAACCCTGTTTGAATTTAAACATTCAAACAAAATGACTTTGCATTGATATTTGTGGTCTGCAGGTGTCCCTGTCTTTTAAAGACAAAAAAGACAACGACATCGCGAACAACAGAGATCCGAAATATTTCATTATGCATGCAATCTATTTTCACCAAATAGTAAATACTTACCAACAAAGAGAAGAAATAACAGTTAGAGAATTAGGAATTCTTAGATCGGCATCCCTAAAGCCGGAACCCCACCGCTGCGCAGGCTGTGCACGGATGCGTGGCTCACCTCTGCTGCGTGGGCTCATTAGTTCGGCGGCGTCGGCCTCCGTTTCCACTGCGGCGCACGGACACGGATGTGTCGCCCACACAGCTCATAGCTATGCGTGGGGTACAGTGACACTTGAAAATAAAATGGTTCAAAGATTTTTTTTAATAAAAAATTTTTTACTCAAATTCAATATATCGATACCTCCCACGTAAGTTGTTGTAACCCACAATTTTCATATTTTACGTTTTTTAAAGAAAACCGCCTATTTTTGCCTACTTTATGTGTTAAGAGAAAAAAAAACAGAAAAATTCAAATTGTAAGCATATTTACCAGACGTATAAAGTTGTATAATTATTAAAACGCCGGCGTATAACATTGTATCTACCTCCGCAACAGTTTACGCGGGCGCGGGCGCTGGGCTCGCACCGCGTATGTATGACATGCGACAGTTTACCCCGGACTTCCGAACGGGTAGAGGTAGCGCGCCTATGATCTGATTTTTTAAGTAATTAATATTTTTATGTCTATTATTTAATTAGTAAAATGGATCGCACACAAATTTTAAAAAGAAGAGGCCAAAATCTATGTGATATGGTCATTAATATGAATAATACAGAGGACCCCGCTGAAAGTTATTCAGAAAAAATGGTCGAATATCACAATGTTTACTTAACTCGGATAGCACTTGATAGTTTTGAAGCGCGAGAGTCGATAATATCACAGGTATTATTTAATTTTTCATTTTATAATGACATTTATGTAGTTTTATAACGACAACAACCTAAACTGTTGTAAAGATTACTTACAACAACTTACGTCGCTTTGAAGATACCAAATCAGCGTTGTATAATCACATACAACACTTTACGTTGTTGAATAATAAAAAATTACATGTGAAGTAATACATATAACAGTTTACGTCGGACTTTAATTTTTAATATAGTTACATACAACAATATACGTTTCAAAACACCCGCTTTTTTTTACTTTTTCAAGTCTGATTAGCCTTGGGCACGCCGCAATTGCGGCGCTAAGGCCCCTCTCGAAAAAATCCTCTTGGTCTTCCTCCACCCTGGCGAAGGCGGAGTGGTATGCCGGACTCTTACCGGCTAAAACCACCAGAGTGCTTCACTCTTCCCTTATGCTGGAGACCAGGCGGGAAAGCAGTGCAAACTACCGCGATCTCCAGCAGGGAGGCTCATTTCCGGATATGACTTCCCCTTTTCACTGATAAGGAGGCTCGTGGAAGCACCGCGCGAGCCATCTTTGGCCTTTAATATAGAGAGCAACAGACGTCCCCACGTCAGCCGCCAGAGGCCATTTATGGCGGCTGAAGGAGGGCTATGTCAGCCCTCTTCCTAGCCCTTATGCGCTGAGCGCGGATTGGGAGGTCAGATATGAACTCTCGCTCCCTTTCCGCGCCTTCTTTGAGCGCCATTAACTCGTCACAAAAGACGGTAACGGTGCTTTAAGGTTCCTCGCTCCCATGTATCGAGGCTGCTACGGCCGGAAGCCAGAGATGATCGCCTATTACCGAGAGAACAGCGGCCTCCCTCAACCCCAGCCACAGTGGAAGAGGCCCACGAAGGCGGAAGTCGCCAGACGATCTCCGGCCACCGTAGGCGCGGGCATGGGGGCAGCGAGTTATGGGCGACTCTCTATCGGCAATGGACTATGCCCGGGTCGACGGCGCGTTGTGTTTCAAACGCGCCTCAAGAAGTGTCAGCATAATGACGGGGCCCACCTGTTTGAGGGCCAAAGCCTGCCGGGGTAGCGGGACTCACGAATTACCGTGACCCCGGAACGTAAAGGGTTATTGAACGATATCAGTACTAGTCTGACGGTCCCTCCCACTCTGGCCTGGGTGGGAGGACTCATTTGATGATTTTACCACGCTAAAAAGCAAAGTTCTGATTAGCCTCGTGGGCCGAATTTGGGTCTAATGAGCAATAGAGAATTAAGATATTGATACATTTTATTATAGATTCTCCGTTGCCAGTTTCAATGAAACGTCCCAGGCAGACATTTAGGAAACGAACGATAAAGAACCTAAATTCCTGCCAAATATGTTTCGCGAGCCTATTGAGATTAAGAAACAACCTACTTTCAATAGAGAAGATGGCTGGAAAATATAACTTACTTGGGATCCGATAATTAACTAACTCGAAATCAAACACAAAAGCAGCGCTGCAAAACCTCAAGACACTGTGAGCTCATAATATTGCGTAGGCCGGAACATAAATAATTAATAAAAATATGAAGGTAGAACGACAACAACAACGGAAACGTCATGACGAACCCCACTTGAGTCTGCCCGTGACCATGATACCTGCAAAGGTGTTGAAACGTCGGACGCTAAAATCTAAACACAAACCGCGATTAAATCAGTAAAAGTAGTTTTATTTCAATGTCTAACATATTTTTGTTTCTATTAAAATAAAAAATAACGTCCTATGTAAACATGGTATTTTACTAAGCTCTGATAATTACACCTAATTATACATACTGCCACAAAATATTAAATTGATATCAACGTACAGTATAGTATCTAGCACATACAGTTAAATGCAACTATTGTTTTCCAGTGTAAATGGTTGTAAGTATCCTGTACAACATTTATGTAAGGTGAAACTACAGTCTAGACTGTTGTATGAACAAAATCTCAAAAACTAAAGGTATTTCAAAAAAACAACGTAGGCTACAATTGAAAGTACTTTAAAATATATATGTATGCAAAATTTCAAAAGAATATATTGAAGTATGACTATTTCCCGCGAGTTTTTCTCTCTAAAAAACTTTAAAACGCTCTCCTGTAAAATTACAATTTTGAAGATACAACAACTTACGTGGGAGGTATCGATATTATTTTTATAATATAGACAATAGCTCTTCCAAGTAACAATATAATTTAGCTATTGTGTAGTAACATCTGTTTTACTTATTTGTATTATAAATTACTTAGTTCTTACATAAATTATACTTATCACAACTTAATGTATGTATATATACTAGGAACATTAATTGTACCACTTATTTATATTAGCTTATTCTTATAATAATGCTTCAACAATATTATGTGTGTACATATTTTTGCTCGTGACTGTACATAGTCGTGGGTCGCAGAGAAATGGCCGAACCACGCAGCTCGGATGCGTCGCACGGCCGTGGGTTGAGCTACGTTCGTGTGTTTATGACGTCATTTGCTGCGTAGCATGTCCGTGCGCTGCGGTGGAAACGCTCTCATACATTTTGTACTAAAGCGAAGCTGAACACACGTGCACAGCCTCTCCGTGCGCCGCTGTGGGGTTCCGGCTTAACTCCCAAACAAGCGACGAAATCGGAACTTCACCAAATACAAAATTAAACATTTACATCGATGCTAAAGTTCCGCAATAATTTCTTCGCCCCCAACTTAGGAACCCACTTCCAGTAATTAATAGGATTGGTTTTGATTAAGCAAATAAATGATTCCTTTACGATTTTAAACATTAAACTTCGTGAGTTCTTGGGTGCAATTAAAATGTTTCTGTGTGACTTGACTAATGGATTGAATGCTTGAGGCTGAAGAATTTTGAAAAGTTCCCGTCAAACATCGGTGTGTTATAAATGAGAATTCTCTTGCTCTCTCAAGTTCATCGCTGATATCGAGACGATTGATGAGGCGAAATGTTTGCCCAAATTCTATGGCTATTTTATAAAGCAGAAACTTTTAAGCGACTTAAATTACTCAGAAGGTCATTTCAAGACTAACTATAAAGTCATTTGGATATATGTTGAATTAATACGTGATTATAATATAAGTAAGTTCTTGATACATTTACGTTTAGCAAACGAATGCTGCTCCTATTTAAAGTTCATTAGAAATTCAAATGATTTTCTTAGAAATTTTCTATATTTTGCCGCAGACGTAACATGACATAATCTACTAATAATTCACATATCTGGTACTACGTTCGAAACATGGAATATATTATGTAGAGTAAAAGAGAAAATAATGCGAAGCGTTGAAATTCAACAGATACCTTCGAAGAGTATTATTTGAAACTTTACGTACCTATCGTTAATTAACATCAAACATAGTTAAAACGAATCATGTTTACTTAAACAAATTAAATATCCAACACAGAATTCCGCAATTTAAAATTTGTGCTACTTACAGCAAAATTAATTAGAGCAAAAAAAAATGTGATAAATAAAGAAAATGAAAACACCAAAGCAAATTAACAGACCACCAATAACTGATGGGGATCTCAAAAAATAAAATTGGATTATTTAAGATTACCCATTTAAATTAGATTTGGAGTAACCTCGTGAAGCGAGATCATTGCTCATCGCATCCGTGTTGGAGCTCAGTGGTGCCTGATGACGTGTAATTAGAGTAAGAGATTACTTTCTCTTCCCCATGACCTCGGAATGTTTTAGCTGATTAAAAAAACGTTGGGCAAGGTAAGGTATCGAATGGAATCGAACCTTTGAAAAATGTAATCGGTTGAGATGTAAAAAATGAGTTTTATGTGGCTACTTCGAGTAACCAAGGAGGGTTGAAGCAAAAATAATGTTTTAAATTTTTTATCGAAGTTCATTAAGTCCCGTTTCATGAAGATCCTTGGAATTTAAATCACTAACATTTTAAATTTTACCATCATATTATTTCCAGCAATCATCCCATTCTATCAGGGATCACTATTTTTCACAACATTGGAATTTTAATTTAATTTCCTAGTTCCATAGCATCTATAGCGTTCATAAAAACACACCATGACTTCGTACCTTCAGATAATACTCCGGAAATCCTTATTATCAGACGCTGAACCAAAATCGACACTTCACACGAGCTCTGTAAAAGCCCTTCGATATCACACAGCTGATATTGTAGGTAATTTAAAGACTACGGAACTTGGCAGCCAAAGAGGATTACGTACTTCCTATGGCAAATATTTGTTCCAACATAGCTTGGATGAGATACATCGATGTGGGAAGGGTTGGCCATTGGTTTTATTGGATCGAGGAACAGTGTTTGGGGAACCAACTTCTGATTTGTTTTTCGGGTGAGCGTAAAAAATGGTCTTTTAACAATGATTAAACTAAAAAAAATTATGTTATTTAAATAGAATGAAATATTAATTGTTCCTACTGAATGTTTTAATAAGAAAATCAATATTGACATCACTGGGTAGTCTGATTTTCATCTGTGTAAATAAATGAGTACTTTAAAGCAGAAAAATACCTATACCCACAAATCTAGATTTTGAATCAGTCTAATATATCGTCGTACACCGACGTTCTAACTTTTGAAGTTGCCTCAAAATATAGTTCCCAGATAGACGGTACAGCAAAACTTGGTGCAGAGTAGTACCCAAATCTGTATCAAGTGTCTGTAGGTACCGGTACTATCGTCTATTATTCGCAGCTCCCGGTTAGAACAAACAATGTAAGCGGCGCAGAAACTTGACGAAAACGTATCACGTTCCTAAATGTTTGCCCGTTTGAAGCCACCGCTTCGCTTTCAGACCAACCGGGCAACCGTCAAATCTGTACATATAAAAATGAATGCCTATTTCTTTGGTCACGGCATCACGTGTGAACGGCTGTACTGATTTCGCTAATACCTTTTTTTTGTCTGTTATTGTCAAGAAAATGTTCTTATGAAAGAAAAAACATGGAAAACTGCCCGAAAAATTTGAAAATTTAAGAATATAAAACTAAACTTTTTACATACATACATAATAGACAGAATTAAATTAGAAAATATAAGACAGGACAACGTCTGTCCGGCCAGGTATTTCATATTTTCTTACGACGCTATGATGTTTTGGACATTATTTTTGTGTTTCAATCGTTAATGTATTACCAGTGTTCGGTCGGCGCCCTTTTACGGTAGGATTAACACTAGGAGTATCATTACAGCAGTGTTAATAGTAATGTTGTGTCCAATAAACAGGATTTCCCTTTATTTATGTCAATCATCGTGACGTTATGTGTTTCCATCATATTGTTACCAGTTGAACCAGTTGATACGAATATGAGCAAAAAATAAGAACAATTTAGTTGAAATAAAACTACTTTTACGGATTTTTTCGCGGTTTATATTTAGATTTGTCACGGACAAACTGCTCGTGACCATGATACCTGCAAAGGTGTCGAAAATCTAAATACAAACCGCGAAAAAATCCGTAAAAAGTAGTTTTATTTTAATGTCTAACATTCGCGTAAACTTAAGAAACCAATAACAATTTAGTTATGTATTTCTCAATTAAGTCATGTTTATCAGTCCATTTTTATTTTATTTTAATTCATTAAAATTATTTATAAAAGCAGTCGACGCAAATTAGCAACGAATGAATATATTTTTTTTTCTAATTAGTTTTCTGTTACCAAAATTACACATAACGTTTTTCCACTCTTGATTTTACCTTTGAGGATTACAATAACGAAAATAAAACAGCACTTGTAATACAAAAATAAATAAAGACCTCTCGTAAACGTCTTGATCTATTACTGTTAGTAAGCTAATTTATCTCCCATACGTGCGTCAGTAACGAAGACTGATTGATCTTAATGCTTTTATATAATAATATATTAATTTTCATTTGTTGATAAATGTGATATTGACTGGTTCTAATTGTTTGATTTATGAACGAAATTGAAGAGCGCTGTTGATTTATTCGCATATTAATTTATTAGATAATATTGGCTTCGTAGGCAATATTTTAATTACAAGTACTGGCAGACGTAAGAAACCACTACAGTTCAATAGAAATCCTTATAATTACAAAAGTGAGTAACTAATCTTTAAAAAAAGCATTTATTACAGCGTAAACCCGCGGATCCGCCCACGTAGATTTCGCTACAAGAACTTGTAAACTTGACTTGACCACGTACCAAATTTTATCAAAATAGGCAATGCGGTTACGCTCTGTTAAAGCTAAGTTGCGTCCAAAACAAAACTATTCTGGAGTATACTTTCCAAATCACACTAATTTCAGAAAAGCCTTTTTTTGTTTTAAATGTATAAAAAGGGACCATTTGAAACGAAAATTAGTGGTGCATGTTCCAAACATCAAACGACTGTAAGTTTTATTTACCTTTCCGTATACCTCAGTTTATTTGAATAAGTAATCTGACAAACATATCCGAGGGCCCTTTCGTTGTGCTCTGTAGAGGTTTCCGGCGTCAATACATTAGCGAAACAAAAGCTAAACATATGCGGTGCAAAACACGCGTAAGTAAAAAGCAAAAGGGCAGGTTACGAATTAACTTTGATGCTCTTAGATTCGTTGGGTATGGATAAGAAAGAATATGATATGTTTTTGATTAATTATATAAGAAAAAAAATATATTTAACACCTTTACTGTAAGTTAGTCACGATAACAATGAGAATAGAATCAAATAAACAAAAAAAAAAACAGCAATAATTTTATTCACATTCGCAAAATTTATAATAAGAATTGGATTTATAGATGCAGGAATTTAAAATTGTAGAAAGTAGAGTAAGAGTAAGCGTTATTAGGTTTTATTAAACATTATTAATACACAAGTTTTTTTTTTTTTATTAAATTAAGTATTCCAGTACGTACATTAAGTAAAGTAAAAAGATAAATTCTCACATTTTACTTAGTTAATGTATTTGAATAAGTATTAAAAGAACGAACTTAATAGAAAAGTGTAAAAAAATACTTGCAGTATACTTACGAACAATATCCGCGAGGTTGTCCGAATGTGCGATATTCTTTTGTTTTCCTCGTGTCGGTCCTGCTTCGTCAGCATTGTTTCATTACATGTGACCACTTACAATCAGCTGTTTGTCCGACCTTTTTGTGTCATTCCCTGAAGCTACCTGCCCAAATGTAGTAATTGAATACATCAGATATACCGTTTTATTTTTGTGTATGTGGGAAAATTTGTTGTACCACCAAATGGGACGTTAACATTTCCTTGAAGGAAAACAAGCTTTATAACATAACATATCATTATGCCTGTATTCCCGAAGGGTTAAGCAGAAGTGTTCTAATGTACACCCACAGTTCACCGATATGTTTAGGTCCCATGTAATAGGGGGCAAGCCTATTGCCACTAACCGGGCACAAATAAAAACTCCGACCTGCTACTGAGAATTTCATAGAACAACCCAATAACACCTTGGTCGACTTGGGAATCGAACCCAAGACCTCTAGCGCAGCAGTTGCGCTTAGCACCACTAGGCCAACAAGGCAGTCTGTACAACAACAAGCTTTATTCGCTTCTCAATAAAAATACCGAACAATGTGTGGTATTTTCTCAATAGGTAGGCGGTTATAATTGTTCGCCCACTTGAATAAATACATAGTAAGTCCTATGTAATCAAAGCTAATGTCATGTTTAATTAGAAAACGTTCAAAGGCAAAATGTTATTTATAATCCTACGTTAAAACCTTGAAGTTATAAAATGGGTGTCTAGGTTATGTTTTGTTTATTTATTTATACATTTACCACATATCTACAATTTTACGTCGATCTTAAATCAAATGATTAGAACAGGGCAGGGGGAAAACGGGGGGGGGGTGATGAACATATAAGTAATTACTACTTGTAATAGTCTTTTTGACGACCTCCATGGTCGAGTAGCCTACACACCGGGTTTAAAGTGTGGCTAGCTCTGAGGTCCCGGGATCGATCCCCGGACGGGTAATGTACAAAAATCACTTTTCTACATTGTCTCGGGTCTGGGTGTAGTGTAGCTACCTACTTTGGGTTCAGAACAATGTATGGGATGTTATATTCATTGATTATTTATTTATTTCATAATTTTGTAATTAATTAGTGCCGAAAATAATACAATCATGAAAAAGCTATGATGCCATATCATCGAAGTATGTTTTGTCGAAAATAACTTGAACTCAAAAACACAATCCTTATTCTTGTATGAATCCGGGATCTCATGAAGTGCCTCCACCCCAGCAAGGATCAGGGGCATATACCAAACATATTGGTTTAAACCACGGTCCGAGGTTCTACTCCCTTTACCGGGGACTACACTATCTACCTATTAGTATGGATCTACCCTGGTGACCATTATACCTGCCTATACCATCCACCTCGCTGACCACTAGGCCTATCCTGTCTTAACATAATCCCGGTCCTTAGCTCGTTAATCTCTCAAACGGCGCGCTCAAATGACGTAACCGTCAAACGCGGCCGCTCATTACTTTTAATGAGAGCCGCGTTCATTAACACGAATCAATTGAACCGAACCGACTTACCAATTAAATACTACCCACACCTTTTTTTCAATGGATTTCAATTAAATCTAATGGTGTGACGGTTAATTTTTGTGATGAAGCTACTGTAAGTGAATACCTTTTCTAAAATACGTATCCCTACATGAGTTACCCTGTATTCTAATACAGGATAATTCAAACGTGCGTATGCGAGATAGTAACTTCAATCTCTCCCACACGTTTTCAGGAATTAATTCTAAATGTCAATTGTCTTATGATAAACAAATCAGCTGCCTACGTACAAAGTTATCCGACCCCTATCACACAAATAAATTCAACTGTATATTTTGTTTCCTTAACAAAAAGAGATAATTTATTACCCCTTATGTATATGAGAACAATCGTCCATCCCACAATAACTGTAACAATCTGTTATTATATCAAACAAATTAAGGTAAATAAATAATTCTGACGCTAAAGGACTTTACAACACGATATCCCAAAGTTTCATAAGCGAAATATATCGGAGTTCATTTGTAAGGGAAGTGCTCCCTAAGGGATAATAACTCACGCACGTCCACTCGCCTCAAGGGCTTGTTATCTCAATAGTTTCTCTTTAAATTGTTTAATTTTATCATTATTGAGGAGAAACGAATATATTTTTACGCTTATTCTTAAATTAATTTTTGTCTTCGTTTTTATGACCTATAAGAATTAATTTAATATCGTGAGCGTAATTACAAACACAATATTACGTAAATATTTAACAGATGTAAAACGAGCATTATTAGTCTACCTTTTGATTATATTAATTTTCTCAGTGTAAATAAACTGACTGCAATATCTTTGAACAAATTTTAATATCAAGATCAAAGGCTTACTTCATTCAATAAAGAGTCTTGCTATTCATAAACGCTTTACTACGAAAATGCCTTTCATAAGCTTAATTATTTGATTTACACGTAAAATTAAAACAAAACAAACACATTTTTAATTCACGAGATAATTTAGTGACGCTAAATCTGCGCTGCTCCACAAACAATAATTTCCAAACTTACATTTCATAACCCTGAACAGACAGACGGCATAACCCCAAAAAACTATCCGACAATTAACATGCAAATCCCGACTTCCAGAGCTAAATGTGCAAAACCCAACACGATTCATTTCAGCTATATTTTACAACAATACTGTACACCCTCTGAATATTTATCACGCGTTCGCGGCATTTATTATAAAACCTATGCAAATGTGGCAAAATAAAGGAATCTATTTGTCAGTGAGTGCGCCGTGGGGAGGTATCGCGGATAGTCCGGCTTCCCAGGGGAACTCTAGCTTTTGTAGCTGGACTATGGCTGGGTTTAACTTTGAGGATGAATCGATGTATAGCGCATGGGATATTGACAGGCCTACATAATTAATTTAGCTAGCGCTTGAGCTACTAACCTTATATTTGTAATAGTGTCGCTTGCCGGCACCTGTTCCTAGAAATGTACATTCTAGTTTGTTAAAAAAAAAAGTTCTTGTGAAGACGTAATTGAATTTGAACTGCAGAAGAGTTTTTTTTTCTACCTACTTCTTCTATACCATCAAATTGTAAAGCACTGTATAAGAAACTTCATTAAAGATACCTCAAAAGTTCCAAAAAGTTGAAAATCTGTCTTTAACTTTCTCAAATCCATACTCCCGCTGTACAAGTTTAAGCGTGTTGCTTAATTTTTACCTGCGTTTCAAGGACGATAAGATGGCTCGTATGTTGGTTAGTTTACGGTGCGCCTGTCCCATGGATTCTGCGAGGGATAATAGAAAGGGTTGGGTATCTGTCTGAGCATTCAGCCCACGTCCTAATACTGACTGCCTATACACTTCTTCTTTTTATGAACTGGTGGCAAGAGCATAAATGGAATTAAGGTTGCCATGTGCATATCTTTTGAGACAGTTTTGTAGTGTCTATCTTGTCTTAGTGCAAATAAATTCTTAAGAAGACCTTTTTAAAAAGATGTGGCATTAAATTGATATGAAATTTTTCTTCTCATGTTTCTCTTCTTAATTCATACCTCAAATGTTTTAAGCATGTCTGTTTCGCTAAAATGTCAAGGAAGTGATTAAAATAAAAAATGTTATTTATATGAAATAATTACACATTATTCATGCTCAGAAAAGCTTAAAATAACAACAAAGAAAAAACTACAACAAGACAAAACATAAACGTCCAACTTTAAATGTTTGAGGACTTAATGAGGACAGTTTACCGTCAACATATTCCCAAATGGAAACATTCGCAAACTAAAATAATTGGCCGCTTTAAAACTTATCTCTTTTGGCCGAAGAAAAACGTTGGAACATTTCAGAACTGCTATCTAAGTCCAGATTTAAGATAGGAATTATGTTTGAAAGAAAAGTTTCCTTCGATCGGAGTTTGTCTGAATTTGTGATTTTATTCGATCTGTTTGTTTGGCTTCGCAAGTATTTTTAGAGAATTGGAGACACTTTCGACGACTTAATTGTTGACTTTCAAACTTCTCAATCGATAAGTTAAAATCAAATGGAAATCAATGCTAAAAAGTTTCATTTTGTAAAGTATTTCTTCTATAGCTAGTCTTTACTTGACTTATAAGGCGAAGGCCAGACAGAAGAGACGGGGCGCGGACATTTGTCCCTTTCATACAAAATGTATTAGAAGCGTCGCGACGCAAAACATACAGAAGAGACGGGGCGCGACGCTTCTATCCGTCTGCGTCTTACGTCTCTTCCGTCTGGCCTGCGCCTTAGGTGAACTGTTGCGTTTAAGGCATAATCGCGAACAAAAAGATCGCTTTCCTAGATAGAGGTAAGCTTTTAAAAGTCACGCGACGGTCATCATGTTTTGTTGCTATTGCTGTGCCATCAGACTTTTATTATGATTAAGTAAAGCTGTTCTAAATTATGGTACGTTCAGTTTTCTTGGCATAATTAGTCGTCATTTGACTTAAAAGGTTTATTAGGACCATTGCTGGTACAATGGGAAATCTTTTTAAAGTAAAGAAACACTACATTCAAGCTTAAATAAACATTAAGAAAATTGGTACAGGTCCGACAAATAAACGAAACCAGAAGCCGTTCAAAAATAAATTGACTTATGGCGAATTTACCATATTAATAACATCAACCACACGTAAAATAATTAACAGTAATCTTTAGACCTTCCGATAAAAATGTTTATTTGAAAGCTACATGGAATACAACGACCAATAGTCACGTTTACATAAAGCTGGAGCAATTGTTAAGCCGCTGCAGTGCATGCAGGAGGATCGCAAACACGATTCTCCACTTAATACACTTGCAGTCCGAACGATAGATACGTTATTGAAGATAGTGTTATTGAGTAAGAATTAAACGAGAGCGAGGTATTATTTTAAAAAAGGTAGGTAAAGTATTTTTTCAGTATTTTTAGATTTCTAGAAACCTAAGACAAAGTGTTTCTCTTTATGAAAAAAAAGGTTACTCTTCTAGTAAAGGAATTTTTCTGTAACAAAACCTTCTGATATTTAATTTGATAGTAAAAAAACACAAAAAAAAACTCAGGAGGCGCATGACCTACAATAGAATGTCATTCATATAATTTATTTCTTAGTACAAAATAATAAGTTTCTTTATTTAAAAATTACAAACGTAACAATTATGGAACGGTTCATAATTATAGACTACCGTTTCCACTGTACAAATATTAGAGTTGGACAAATAAAAAAAAAAAAAAATTTATTAACATTTTACATTGTCAATATCGGAATAGGAATTGGTACGATCTCATACAGTCCCATTCTTAGTTTCACAGAAACTTAATCTTAGTAGTTTACAGCAGATAAAACTTTCCTGCCGCGACCTGAATTTGTTCCGTCCAAACTTTTGCGAGTGTTAATTTCATTGTATTGTTTCGTGTTATAAGTTTGTCGTTCCGACTTGTGTTCCGATAGCTATGTTACGTCCTTGTTTGCTTGTTTTTCTATCGCCAAAGTTATGCAAGTGTGCTTTACATTTTATATTGTTTACTTAGTTTTGAGTTTTAGTAATGTCGAATCTTTGTACTCTTAATATTATGTCATAAGTGACAAATAGGTATTAAAATATAGTAGTAGGGTGTTACATTAACAAGAAGTGCGCTTTGTTTGGTCGTATGGATATACAAATATTAGGTTAAAATTACTCAAAGTGACAAGTAGCAATATGAAAAGTATTTTATTTTGAATTATCACACACATCTGCTCATATCTTTTTAAAATACTAGATTAAAGCGGGTTTCAAATTTTCATGACATGAGTTAAAATTTTTCGCCTTAGAATTTTAGATCATAATATAGTTCGCTCCAATATATCATAAAATGTTTCCCCTTAATATTCGTGTCACCTAACCCGCAGCACGGCCCGGCCCTGAATATTTGACGTCAAGTGACCGTACCGATCTGCTACATAATCTCTATACAGCAAACATCTCATAAATATGCGAACTCGTCTACCCGCCTGTATCGGTTCGTGAATAAAATCTCAAAGCATTTCGCGCACCATCGACTTTCACTTATACGATATGCATTTTATGATTCTCAGCTGCTCACCGATGCATAACGTGACATTAAAAAAATCCACTCGAACTCTAAAAGGCAGCGCGGAGTTTGGAAAATTCTGGAATGTCATCTTAGAGTGCCGCGTTCTTAACACTTGTTCCACATGAAGTGAATTGTCAGATCTTTTCTGAATTTTGAAGACGAAAAATACGTTAGAATATCGTGTTTGCCCTGAAAGAAAAGCTTTTTCGCGTAAGAAAAATCTTGACCGCTTTGACTTTAAAATGTTTAAAGAATTAATTTTATTATTTAATTTAAAGCTTTTATGTTTCGTAGACGTATTTAATTTATAATTTTTCAAACGTAGTATTTTTTTACTTTACTTTAAATTTCTTTAAGTTCAAGAAAGATGAAAGGTCGGGAATATTACAACTTGAAAATAAACGTCAATGTGCAACATCTAACTATCCAACACTAGTCAGCTACCTATTTCTCTCACCTTACCATTTAAAACATGTGAAAAGCTTGTGGCTATTCACCTATTTGTCATATGATTGGGTGTAGACGGCACGAAATGGAGCGTGTGATCCAAACGACGCCGACACCGTTATATGTGACGTGCAGTTAGTTACAGTTAGTTATAGCAGATAGTTGGGTACCGACTGTCTTGGTGCCCATGTGGTTATATTGCAGATTTCTTTAATACTTGTCTTGCATTATTGATGTGTTTTTTGTACAGGTGTATTAATTTATTCGCAGCCTCGTTGGCCTACTGGTTCTAAGGCTCTTGGGTTCGATTCCCAAGTCGACCTAAGTGTTATTGGGTTTGTCTATGAAATTCTAAGGAGCAGGTCGGAGTTTGGATTTGTGCCCGGTTAGTGGCAATAGGCTCGCCCCCTATTACATGGGACCTAAACATACCGGTGAACTGTGGGTGCACATTGGTACACCCCTGCCTAATCCTTCGGGGATACAGGCGTGATAGTATGTTATGTTAAAATATTTTTTGTCATTCATATGGTGGACTGATTTTTACACTTAAACCCACGTGCTCAGGTTACATTAACATTATTTCTAAATAGATACACCTTTGCTCAGCAGTAGGACGCATAAAAAATTATAAAAAAATATTCTTAATAGTGCAATAAGATGTCATCTACTATACTACTATACTTGTTACCTTTTAAGCTTCAGATGCCAAGTGCAAATACGAGTTAACTTTGTAAATTTCCTTGAAAATAAAAGTATTTGCATAGCGTTCTTTTTTCTTCATTAAAAAGTGTACCTATAAGTAATTACGGAGCAAAGTTAGGTAATTGTGTGGGGTGTACTTTGGCTAATTAAGTAGTTTGTCTTAGGGGCACAAGTTGCCAGTAATTGTAACAAACAGGATCGAGGATGGACCCCGAGTTTTTACTATAATGCGAACGATGAAGGTGAAAGGATAGTAAAGGCGATAAAAACATCCCTTATGCAAGCAGGATCAAAAGTGAGACCACTTGTATTACAATTAGAAATTAAACTTAAGATATTAACAATAATAGAAAAACTAAGCCTACATAATAAATAAGAATATTATTTTTGTTGCAACTTCAGAGAAAGCTTTTAGGTTTGTATGACACGGATAAAAATAGCTAGAACCAATCTTAATATAACCAAAACAGCCCATAACTTCATCAAGGCAGATTGAAAGCTATTCACACTCTACTCGATTTATTCTAAGGCATAGTCTAAAATAATATTAGCTGCTGTATCTCAGAAAGGTTTAAGCTACATTTTTTCATCCAAATCACCTACTAAACATTTTTCATGGGTTCGTTACTCTCTAGAACCTTTTTTATCACTAACTTCAATTTAGTATCCTAAAGAATCCCAACAAATATTTATCTACTAAGAATAGGTAAAAGGTCTTTCATAAATATTCTCCTAAACGCGAAAACTTTCAAATTGCCAGCAGTGTTTCGATCTAAAATCCGAGTCCATAATCAAGTTACGTGAGAGATTATACATTTTATTATTCATGAATCTAGTGTTTATCAATTCAATTATAATGTTGGAACTTTAATTGGAATTTCAAGGGCCCTCAGCGAGCGAGACCTGTCGTTTAGCTACCTCCTGAATAAAAACATGACTCCATGGGACCTAATAAGAAGTTCGTAACGGCGTCAAATATGGATCAAGTTCTTTCTTCTTCTTGTGTCATGGCAATCTCATTTTTATGTTATTTATTAATTTATTATTTTACACCTACATCTTTATTGACATCTTACTACATTGATCAAGGTCAACAAACATTTGCTGCTAAGTTACAGTCCGCATTTTACAAATAAATTTGCACCAGACAGTCTTTGGAAGTCATCGGTAGGACCGGTAGTCAAATTTTCTACTTCAATCTAACCACAATCTCCTTATAATTATCGTCACGAGAAACCAGAACTAGAAGGGCATTTCCCATAATATTGCATTAGTAGATAACAGCATATGAGTCTAAATTAGTCTAAAAGCTGTTCTCAGTACCTCCCCATGGCTAGTTTAAAAGAGCTATGCAGAAGAAAAACTGCATTAAGTAATCTCACGTTTTCGCGGAGTTGGTTTCGTGAAATACAATGTAATATATTCCACGTGGAAACGTAACGAGTTTACTGTTAAAACTAATTCAAAACTAGGATTAAGTTTCTGTAGTCGCGATACAGAAACTGACAAGTTTAAAGTTCATACGAGTCGCGGCATCCTGTGTTATATGGTGCACTGGACCAAGGAGAACTGATGTTGTTAGTTTTTAGAAATATTTGTGTCAAAAAAGAATGAGATATACGTTAAAAAGGTTATTTTATGAGAAAAATGGATTTTCAAAAAAAGTTGAAAGGTGTTATTATTGAAAAAAAAATTACAGTCAGAACTCTTACACCTATTTATTTATTTTTATTTAAGTTGATTTTTTGTAATAACAGGTTACGAACTAAAATGCGAGCCAGAAAATTACTGAAGTTTTGATTAATATTTTGATATCAAATTTATTATATAATCAATACACAAATCGAAGCCTGAGTAATTAATCGCTAAACATAATAATATTATCATAATTATATTATACGGCATTAAAGTGTTTAATTTAATAGCACGTATTTAAATATAAGCTTGTAACTTTCCACGTTATAACCGTCAAATCAATGTTTTAATCAAGTTCGTTATCCCATTTTGTATGATCAACATTAATTCTAAAATCCCTGTTTATAATGCCACGCTTTAGTCACTCTTCAACCAATATTTAGCATGATAGAGAATTACTTATTAATAGCTGTTTGACCACGAGATTATCATTAACTACACATTAATAATTAACGCATTTTTTAAATTTCTATTTAAAGTATTTCCTTCTTAGATTTACACGAATGTACGCGATAGACATTGAAATAAACTACTTTCTTACGGATTTTGTCACGAATGCCATCTCAGTCTGCCTGTGACCATGATACCTGCCAAGGAAAACGAATCGTCGTCGAATCGAAACGTCGGGACCTAAAATTAAAATAAACCGCGACAAAATCCGTTAAAAAGTAGTTTTTTTTCAATGTTCCATTAAAAGATTTATTAAATTTTATTTAATTTTTTATTAAATTTTTCGTTATTGTCGAAAGCCTATACAGAATTATGAAAATGAGTATTTAGAAGAAGTATAAACCATCAACTTGAAAAGAAATGGCTTCTGTAATGATATGAATTCGTCACTAGATCCCCCAGACATTTATAGTGAACCGATCTATTTATCGGTAGCACAATGGCACGAGCGAGTCCCGTCAAAGACCAGAGGTATTCGATTACTGCGTGAATCGAATAGGGTGGTTACACACCTGTATTATTTACCTGTGCAATATCGGGCCATTGTTTGAGCCACTAATATGGTGGCTTTGTTGTCATAGAATATGGAACTGAAATACCAAACTGAAACTGAAATATGATATTTGTGTTATATGTCATCTTTTGTTTTTTGTTCGTTGTTGTTCTGTAATTATACATTTTTAAATCACGCACGAAATCTATTCAAAGAACTTTCCAAACGTTTGGTAGAATCTACTCGTGATCAGAGGGCTGGTTTGTTCCTTGCACAGAGAATCGGCATAGCCATTCAACGTGGCAATGCTGCCAGCCTTCTGGGCACGTTCCCCGCCATTGACAAGGATGACGATGAGTTCTTTGACGCCTGTTAGTTTTTATTTATGTAAGTTTTAATTTTAGTATAGTTAGAGTTTGTTTTTATATTAGATTTAATTGTGTAACAATGAAAATACATTAAAACCTTTTTAAATTGTGTTTTTGTTTAATTGTTAAATCAAATCTAAATTTATTTTTTTAACGGATGCCCTTTACTGCCTACCCTGGGCATCCGCATGATTCTAGTAGCTCTAATGAAATTTTAATTACTCCAGTAACTAGAGCTAGATCAATACACATGTTCTATAATAATCCTTTTAATGCAAAACCGCCTTGAAATGTGTGGAAGCCCGCAGCAGAAACTTGTCAAATTCTTGGTAAATGGCATGTTCTAAGATAAGTAGAATATTTATGAATGCACATTCTAGAACTCTCCCTAGAAAATAATTTTATGTAGGATTCGAGATATTCTTCTGGGTTAAAGAGGAAGCATAAAAATATTAACCAGTTTCGATCGACTGAAACGACTGAACTTTCGATGACTTAAACCTCAAAATTTTACCAAACTTTCAATTTAATGTCCATCCAAAATACTCCTCCTTTGTTGAGTTATCTCTGTAGTATTTAATGTAAATAGCTAATTTTCCATCTCATGTACCCACAGCCTAACTCGAAACGTTATTCACCGAAGCTTAATATCAACAGGCCGCAGCGTCCTTTGACTGACACTGTCACTCTGATGGAACCATATTGTATCCACCTGGACCTGATAAACACTGATTAACTGAAAACAATATTCGTAATTATAAGTTTTCATTTTAATTACAGTCTTCTGTTACTAAGTTAAACTTTTGATGATAATGAAGTGTCTGTAATTTAAGACTGCTGGGGCTGTGGGGATGGCGAAATGCGATACTGCCTTATAGGTAGTTTTAGCTGGAAAGATTTAAACTCGCCTGTCTGTCTTCGCCAAGGCAAAGAGAATCCATAATACTTACACAGTCATCATCTTCCTGCCCTGTTTCAATTATTTGGGGTCGGCTTCCATTCATCTCTACAACTTGTCATCTGATAATACTAACACAGTGCCAAAAACAAAAGAAAGTCTGTTGCTTAGATTTGTCATTTATATGCATTTACTAATTGGGTTTCGTTACACTTCGTCCACTTGCCTATTATTTAGAACTACCAAAAACCACAATTTTAATAAAATGTTGTGTGTCGATCTAAAATTTTTCGATAGACTCGTATGTAAGTGGATGCAACATATCAAAACTGTCGATCCCTTAGATTAGGTCATATCCTATCTACAATTCAAGCATTGTTATCATATTAAATCCGATTTACCCAATTAATTAATTTTCCGGTATTCGCTGGATAACGTTCTAATTAGCTGCGGTTGAATAATAGAAATGTCTGATATTGCTTATAGAAAATAATTTACTAAAGCAAACAATAATTCCGAGTATTGAAGTCGAGTATCTCTTTAGTATAAGAGATGCATTTTTAAATCGACTGCGAAAACCATGAACAAAACCAGTTTTTACCATGCGTTTAAAATAGCATAATATGCCTACGGACGCGTATGATTATACGATACGATATGATTACGGAGGCGTAATAAGCGCATTCGATAATTAATTTCCTGCTTTTAAAAGAGGTTCGGTAAATTTGAAGCTTTTAGTTTCGCTTAACTGTAATAAAAACACCTTTTTCAAATTAGGCATGTTGACTTTCAAAATTTGCCCTAAAAGCCTTTTTCCTGATAATAATTATTTTTGCTAATAAATTTTAAATTCAGTAAAAGATATGTTGGCGATGTAGGACAGCACCTAGAAATTAATGTAACGGTTTTCTAAAATAATAATGTGACAATATTACCGAAGTTCCCAGTCACCGTAGTTAGCATTACCTCGAGAACTTTCGAAGAAAAATAACACAGAAGTTACATATCTTAGCTTCGGAAGTGGGGGGTTAATTTATTTTAGATCGCTTTGTATTGGCTTCCCGATACCAATGCCTTCGGTAAAGTTAGGTAATTGGAAGTTACGTGAAATCGATTGGTGCTTTGTTGTTTCAATTTCATCAGCGTACATAAAGACATTCAATGAAATCGAAAAAGTAAAATAATGGTATACATGAATACATGTCTTCCAGTTGTATTTTTGATCGAAGATACATACTTTAAAAAAAAAACATGATTATTGGGTCCATTCACGTAATTTTCACGTGCAATCTTAAGCTGCCTTATTATTCTATGCCATCTATTTTGCTATCTCCTAAATCTCTGGATGTGTCATGATTAATCTAGGTTACATTATCCGTAAACAAAGCTGACGTTTCTTGAAGACCTAACAAGATTGTCGTTTTAGGGTTGAACACCTAAATAGTTCATTGTCTCTGTCCAATCAATAGTATCGCTATCTTCATCACACTTGGGCCAATGGGATCAGTGATCTTCTACGAATAGTACTGCTTGCAATCAAGTCACGGAATCCGTAGTGGCTGCAACTATCTGTATACTGTTACCTACAGTTGCAACTGGAGAGGCATTATTATTGCGACTATTTCTATCTTCAGTAGGAATAAATTGAGATTTAAATAAAACTACCTTTTTACGGATTTTGTCGCGGTTTATTTTGATTTTAGGTCCCGACGTTTCGACACCTTTGCAGGTATCATGGTCAAGGGCGGACTGCCCGTATTATCAAAATAAACCGCGACAAAATCTGTAAAAAACTAGTTTTGTTTCAACATCTAACATATTTTGCGTAAATCTATCTTATATTTTGAACTAGAAGACACCAAGTTCAAAAAAAATAAAAATTCTTAGATCAACATTAAAATTCCGTCTTTCAGTAAGGAGTTAATAACAACATGATCAATGTTATCTGACTTGTTATTTGCACTTATCGAACATTTAACTATTCATATTAATCAAGCCTGCAGCTGCAGTAAGCGTGCGTTTCGTGTAATCCTATGATCCCGGCGGAACTACCGAATCCTGTGAAGTGGATGCAGTTTCAGGGAAAGTATCGCTTGCTCAAACTCGCGGATGAACTATCGAAATATTCGTTGGTTTAAATCACCAATTTAAAAAAATAATTATTTTATTTCACACAATGGTAAAACTTACCACAATGGTAAAGATTTAAACTTTTACGATTCAAAATAATTTTTAAACAACTTATTTTATGCAATTTGATCCTTGACATATTATTATGAATAGATGAAGAAAAAAATAAGTTCTGAATTAGGGAATTACTAAACTATGTATTTGGATGAATGAACAATTTAAATTCGTCCTAAGCCATGTCGTCGTGGTTGTCGCCGCCAACTTCTATAAACTACAAAAAGAAAATTAGTGTCGGTATGGATATAAAAATAGGTATAATTCTTAACTTTGCAGGAGTTTGTTAGCTATAAAGAAACATCGAGCGATGCTAACAAAAACAGTTTCAAGGCTAAAGTTTTGTAATCTGTAGATTATTTACAGCATTTTCCCTTTACATTTGGTCGTAAATTAAGTGAAACAACTCGTAAAGTCATGACCAGCCGATAAGCGTGTACTTATACAGCGGTACAGGCTGGAGGGTAAACCGAGCGCCAATTAGGATTGTTTGTGTAAACTCCGCTAATATCTGGTGGGTTGCTGATTTCTGCCTCCATGTTATTGGAGTAGAGAGACTGCAGTGTTCATGTTTGTTAATAACTTATGTTATTTATCGATGTGGACAGACTGAGCCTGGCCCGTAAGGAGTGTCCTCAATTAGACAGTGACCAAAAAAATGAAAAAAAAAAAACAGGTGGGCTTTGCATGCTGCTTTGAGTGCTTGCAATAGAACAGTTCTGGCTCATTAAAATACCTTACTTATAACTAAAGTAAACATTTTTACTTTAAACTGTATATGATAGTGTCGTTTAAAAAACAACATCAACATTAAACTAATACCGGCTACGATTACTAGAAACACTGTTTGCACAACATAGCGAATGTTGTTTAAGAAATAATATTAATATAGTATGAAAAAAAAAACTTGCATACAAACCATACATTTCCGTTTCAAAAGTCTTAAATAATGCAAACGGAAGATCTTTAGTAATCGTGTATTCTCCCAATATTTTTGGTGGTGACATCCCACGCAGCTAAACCTATTTTCTAGTCAACGAACTGACCTTGCCAGCTTCAAACAACCGACGCCAAACGCCCTCAATAACGGACACTATAGGGCTGTGCCAATGGAAAAATTGTTTCCAAATTAAGAGTGATAACACTGAAAGATTTAACCATTGCGAAAAAATTCAAGAAATAGACAAAATAAAAAAGAATGCAAATGAATCTTGGGAATTTTTTGGAAATTGATTGACATCAACAAAGAACACCATCCGTCTTTTGATACTTTATCAGTATAAATAAAAATAGCTTTATAGTATAATCTTCTTATCTTATATATATTCTTATCAAATAATTTATTATTCTGCAAAAAAAAATATCGTGTACATACATTACCTTCATGAAACATTCTGAGGCAACGTCCAAAAAGGCCAAAAAACCTCTGAACCCTCCAAAACGCTGCAGTGCCAACCCTATAGCCACGGACAATGTCGCTGAACAAGGCTGTTCGGCTCTCGACCCGCAGGTAAGCGTAGCCGCGCTTAGCCCACGTAAACGAACGTTACATGATAAGGCTGTATACACTGTCTAGTGTAGTTTGTACAACGACTTTTATGATACAAAGGGGTACAGAGTTTGTAGTTTTGGCTAACGCGTTTTTATAAGCTGGTATAGACAGTTTTTTAGTAAGATTGTCATGTAAAATATTAGATTTTTTGGTGTTATTTGGTGCTATGGAAAAGGTTTTGCGATTCAGACAAAAATATGGGGTTTATTCACTGTTTTTGTATTTTTAGAGATGCAGATGATATTTATTTACAGAATAAGGAAAAGTGCTTGAAGCAGTATGTAATTAAGTATTTGATCAAAAATTAAATAATAATTCTTTATTCATTGTTACTGTAATTAAATTCCAGATCTCTCCAAGAAAACCAGACTTGCTTACATTAAACTTGTGGTCCAATAACCTGCAAAACTCAGTGCGGTCGATCTGCTCCTCGAGATCAGATTAGTGGGATCTTCAGGTATCCAAGATATAAACTTGCTAATGGCCAATAACTACCAAAGTGCGCCTTTACGACCTAATGTTTAGTACTGGAGCTCCTTGTAAATTTTAGCTGATTTAGGGATTAAGCTTCATGGATTTAGGTATGGTACTGAAGTCTATGTTATAACATACGTAATGAAATTTCAGGAGTTTGGACAGGATTTTCGGGGTAATTTTAGATAAGAGTTCGAGGTTTGACTCAGGAATATTTTCTGCTGCTTTTCAACCCCGTCTTGGTTCTGACCGTAATTTTTCAGTTGTGTGTATCATAAAGTATTATTATTGGAAATATTTTAGTATTCTTAGCAACTAGGTATTTCAAAATTTGTCTCTTTTCTAGAACACATTTTTGCACTACGTGCTGGTTTACCTATTATTTTTAGTTACATTCTATTCACTTAAGCATTTTATTCAACCACAAAAGAAAACTCTTACACGCGATTTAGTAGATTTTTCATCAATGATATGGCGTGTTTTCTAGTTTACCTAAAGGTTTCCATCAAACAGTAAATGTCGTCTGACCTAGATACGTGATAAAACGAGAGAAGGTAGCTTCACGTGTCATCAAGCAAACTCAAACTGGGAACACTGTTGTTTACCAGTCTAACTCTATCCTTTCAATCTTCGAGCACGATTTCCGGGAAGCTTTCGATCTAATTACAAAGCTTGTTTAACTCAGATTACCATTAGCGTTTCCAAATAATCTTTAACACAACACATCGCCGATTCGGCTTAAAACAAAACCAGATCATATTAATTGTTCGTATCAAACTCGTGAACACAATTACGCCCCATGAGAAGGGATTCAATCAACCTGAGTACGTATCCAATTAATTCCCAAAATCGTCTCTTAACAAATCTACCTACCTAACCTACTCTATATCCGAAACGACATCGTAACATCGGCAAGATTATAAAAAACATGCTATAAAATTGTGTATCCTAAGAACAAAATAAATATTCATTGAACAGGACAACCAAAATGTGGCGTACGTATTCTTTGGGCAATAAGGTTCAATTTTCTTTGACGTGTGTACGTAGAAGTTCAGCAACGTAGCTTATGCTTTAAGCTAAATGGAGCGTGAGTTATCACGGGCATAACCTCCAAATTTGACATTCTTTTATTGATAAGAAAATGACTGTTGTTCGTGTGACGTTGGAAGTTTGTTTGGATGATATCATTTTGCTAATAGAATTGTTACTTATGTGGCTGAACGAAAGCTGGTTAGGCACGTTTGTGTGACTTGATTATATTTGTAAGCGTGTGTGTTGTTTGTGTGTTAGCAATGACCTACTTCTTTCATCACATCACATGCATTATACCGGTGATTCATTTGCTGTGCCAGGCACATATTTTTAGTAAGTAAATCTCTGCAACAGATGTAGTAAATACCTATAAACACGCCTCTTTTACTTGTAGGGGTAGGCAGAGACCACTTCTTTCTACTTTCTTGCATCCTTACACACTTTTTTCGCTTTGTCCACTTTCACTATTCCCTTCATACATGCTGTTCGGTTTAACGTACTCTTGACCTGGCCTTTTTTCACTCTCGCCTCGCTTCTTCTCCTCTATACCCTTTTATTGTCAATCGTTCTTCATTAATCCTCTAAACATCCAAACGCCAAACCATACATTCAGCATACATTTATTTATTTTTGTCTCAACATCCATCATCTGACATACTTCATCCACCGTCATCCATTCCCCCTCTTGCATTCAACGTAGCAAAACGGCTCTCCGTGGTGAACCAATGTAGTAAATGAAATTCAGAAAACTATCACCATGTACGATGTCAAGTACCAGGCACTCAGACCGCACTAGTGGTAGCCCTCAAATCAACCATTTAACCCTTATCAGCTAACCTTAACATAGATCGTGCTATAAAACAGGCACTACATAAAACCAGTATCATTACATAACGTGTGAATATCTTTTTGTTATGGAGATCAAATGACCCTATTGGGCCCGGAACGTATATTTTAAGGTTCAAGGACTGTTATGATCTGTATAACTGCTTTTATTGTACCTATTGATAGGTCTATGAAAGGGAATGGAGGAATCAAATGAATATTTGAAAGGTGATGTTATATGATATTCTTTTATCAAACGTGTGTGCCTTTCGTTAAAAATGCTTGTCTAAGAAAATATGTGTTTACGTGTTTGATGTTGGTACATGCCTAGGTGTATTTTGTTTTGGTGACATCGTATAGGTTTGAATCTTTATACTTGTATTTGATGAACAAAGTGCGAGAGTGTAAATAGAGTTTAACTTCAAGATTAACGATATCTTTGAACGATTTTTTTTTAAGTGCAACGAAAGTGGTGATAAGAATGGTCAAACATACATCTTTGCCGACAAACGTTTAGTGTTTCATTTAGTTACAGATAATTATAAATATATTTTTATGTATCTTTCGATGTCACGCATTGATAGTATAGCACTATACTGAACCGAAAACTGAATGCATAGTTTAGTGACTTCAGCTGATTCGTGTATGAATTATTAAGAGCCCGATTAAACTCTACCAAATTGAGCATTTTTAAATCGGATTTTTGTATTTTCTATTTAGATTGGTGGCTTAAACTTATGAATACAATCAAAAGAGCTATGTTGTTAATAATGGAAACCTTGCCTTCATTCATACCGATTAATAAAATCATACAAAAATATGTTTTTTTTTCGAGTTTAACTATGTTTTTTCAATAAATTTCAATTAGCTGATAGACACACGCACTCATAACATACGTGTGAAGTATCGCGCATTTATTGTTGCTAACAAAACATTTTTATGTGGCGGCAAGGTGATACAGGGTGTTCGTTAAAAATAATGACTTAAAAGCGTCGTGTGTCGCAGGCGTGAACAATCAGGGCGACTGTCAATCATTTCAGTTTATGCGTCTGTGATGTTTGAAGTGCGCTGTAGGGAGATTTAAAAATGTGCTCATACTGTTGCCACGCTGAATTATAAAGTTCCATGGGGCTGCGAATGTTGCTTCACGTGTTTTTATGTTTGTATACCGTGATTGCTCATAAAGGTTAAAAAGGATTTTAGGAAATATTTTTCGGTCTTGCTCCGTCGGGAAGCCAGCAGCTCTGAAAGGAGTATAACTAACAGGCTTGTTTTCAGTACATCAGGGTCCTCGGTTAAATGGAAAAATTTAACCAAAATGTTATCAAACATTCAGTTACGCAAACTCCGACCTCTGCCACTATGAAACTAAACTAGTTTGCTATAGATTTTGTCTCCAATCAACCTACTAAAATATGGACGCTCACAGTATCCCGTATCTTGACAAATCCTGGCCAGAGTTAATTTAATAGATACGATACATAATTAATAACCTCGCCAAATCAATTTGCAGTATTTACGAATTGATTTCGCTAATTCCCCTTGAGCTTAGTTAATGCAGTTTCAATATTCATTACTTAACGTCTCGCTGCTAATAGACAATGCAGAACACTGTGCATCGACGCGTCAGTGATCTTATCCAACATAACAACACGTACACGACCAGCGATGTATAGGTGTTGTTGTAATTTCCCTCAGGTGTTTGCATATTGGTATAGGCTTGTTTGGTGTGAAATTATATTGAGTTTATGTTTTAAATATGAGTTGGGTAACTTTTATAATCCCAGAGCTTTAATATTAATGGGATTAATAGTAGCGAAATCGTATCAGGAGTCAATGTGGATATTTTCAATTAGCATGAAGGGCGTAATCCAAATTACCATACTGAAACTGTTTATCCATTGGACAATGATTAAAAATTCTTCGTGCAACGTTGCACAGTAGACTCCTCGTAAGTCTAAAGTCCTAAATAAGAGTTATTATTTAAGAAAAAGACAATCATATTCCCCAATTATTATACCTACGTATGCATCAGACAAAGTGCAAAATAAAAGTATATTTTGAAATAATGAATCTCAGCCACTGAAAGCACTTGCCAAAATTTAATTCCACATTTGTTCTTTAAAATCTCAATAAATATTTATACACGAGGATGTTGTGTCTTCAAGTTTCCGAGCACCGAACACAGACCACAAATCTCTTGCTACCACAACAAATATTATTCTTCGCTCAGTATTCAGCAGACGTAGAAGCGTTTAAGGCGAAAACTCTAAGGAGTCATTGTTTACCTTGTAACTTTGGTCCGGGTCAGGAAGGGATGTTTTACTTACACCTCTGGAAAGGTTTGTACTTGTATGTTATTTATTTCTTTACCAACTATAGTTGTGATAGGCTTTATGTTCATGATTTGGAGTAGATTCAGGGATGTGAGAGCTTTTATATCTACCGTACCTTTTTCGATGTGTTAATTTTCGGTTTTTGTTTAAAAAGAATTCACGTTTTGATTTCAGTGAAGACAAGGCGAGGTAATGCCATACATGATACATGATACATGATTTGATATTTTAACGTATCGAATTAAGCAAGCAGTTAACAATATGCATATAACTAATCTGTTTTATACGCAACAGAAATTTTGAAACGCTTGGATTTTTTAAATCCAGGCTAAAACACTCAAAAAATACGTAGCGCGTTAAGCAGTAGTTAAAAATCGTGTTTATATTTAAAAAAAACCTTACTTAACGTAAGGAAAGTGTCTCCAAGACAAATACTGAATGTAAGACAACTTATTACAGCGTTCAACAAGCCGAACAGTACCCAAGTCTCGTGTCTTGTCGACAGGAATCCTTAGAATGCGTAGTTTAGAACCTTTACCATGTTTCGGGTTAACATAGAAAGGGGCGTACCGCAACATCTTGTAACCGCTATAAAGAACTCACATTTAACCGCTAAGGTATAATGGAGTACCCCAAGGACGTGTTCTGTCACCAATGACTTTTTAAGTGAAATTTTACCTAGATGACAACAAGTAATAATAAAATTTAATTACGAGTTATTCAATCATTAAGCTTTTTGTCACTCACTGCTGGGTAGAGGACCTAGCTATGTTTAGTCCCAATATTGAAGATGTAAAAGTTGAAAATTCTTTAGCAACTAATAATTTGTCATCTAATTTATTAATCTATCAACATAATTAATATAATTTTGCATCATAAGATAAAACTGCTGCAAAAGATATGAATGCAGAATAAATCAAAAATATTATTTTAGTTTCCGATATTCGGGTTAAAAATATGGCCCGCAATGAGTTATAACGGCTTCCACATTTGTCACATCAACGCTCCTCCCCGCAAATGTACTGTATTTGTCGTAAATATTCGTATTTAAATGAAACATTGTTACTTTAGGGCACTTGAAAGAGAAATTATGGATAATTTTGTATGAAATCAGATCTTTAGTATCTAAAACCATGGTTTAGTCTTACTTTTTTACTATTGTAATTGTAAGTACTTTATTAATGTTTACCTTCCATTTTATTAAGATAAAACTGTCAAAAACAATTTCGTTTCATTGACAGGCATCTTAGTTAAATCATCTTAGCAGTCAATTTGAAAAGACAAGAGTATTTTCTCCTCGAATGTTATTATAGGATCAGACACATAAACGGTGTAATACATTCAAATTGTACAACAGTCAACGAAAAGTAAAATATAAATAACATATATTTTCCCAATATAGCAGCATCTAATCATCGAACCACGATATTAGCTCCGAAAACCATTTAAAAATACGAATCCGAATGACGTACACCAGAGGCGTACCATGATCCCTTAAAGCAGTACTGTTGCTGTTGTGGAAGCGAGCTGGCGCACTACACTTCGCATAGCGCTGTCCCGCTTACTCAACCGCAACAGTCGTGCTTTAAGAGCTCATGATACGGCCCCTGTATTCGCAAAATTTGTCACATCAGCGACTCTAGCCCAGAATTCCCCGTAAATATTCATACGGGGATGACAGGGGGGTGAATTACGTTCACACGCATACAAAAATCCCCGCAACTTGATACGCGTACCTTACGAGTTATTTTATGCTATCGTTAACGGTTTGCACGTAATATAGGCTTGTATTTACCCATCTTTGTTCCCAGATTTTGGTGAAAGAATGAGTATTAGATGTTTGTCTTTGAGAAATATGACTCAGGGGTGTTTTAAAGCGGTTGTCGATCGAGCTAGCGGCGCTTCACAGCTTTTTTGGTCGAAATTTTGTGTGATACATTTAAGCTGTATTATCGTTATTTATTTAGATCTGATGAACGCTAATGGATTTTATTATGTAAAATAAAACGTCATTATTCACACATATTAATAGTTGTTGGCCAAAGTTATCTATCGGATAAGACTAAGTAGTTTTGTATTAATGCTGTTAAATCATGGTCCGACAATTTTGAGAATATTGATGTCACATAAAAATTAGAAAGAATACATTTTTAGTATTTTCTATCTAGAAGTCAATTTGGTTTTAGTTGAATTAATTTACTACGTTACCAAACCACGATCTTAAAGTTGCTTTGCTGGGATCATAGCTTTCTTATGGAAATAAACGAACCCTGTAGGTACATATTATTTGTTCTATCTATTAATTGTTTAGAAGAAAAAAATATTCATTTTCATTTCTGAAAATAATAATTTATAGCTAACAGAACCATCTTTACGACTATATCTATCTAAAACATAATTCTCGTGCCAAGATCATTTTTCTCGTTTTAAGTGCTATCGATTCGCGCAGCTCCACTAAATCGTCACAAAAGACCACGAATTACATCCGTAATTTATTGTTCAGTCTATAAATCATCAATCTTCTACAAGGTCAGGGGGTAATCAGGTTTAATGTGGCCACATGCCGATTTATGGCCGCCATATACCGGTTACACGCCGTAGCTTTGACAATATCGTGACGTCACGGTCATTTGAATTGATTCCGATGAGTCATTGGCCAGTAATAAGGGTCAAAGGTATTTAATTTTGAATGTGTTATTGATTTATTACCTTTATATTGTATTATATCCTTGATATTCTGTAACTACGTTAAGAAAACCAGTTGGGAGGATCACACAGGTGAAATCATATTGGAAAAATGAATTTTAGTTTGGTTATTTATATATTGGAGTCTAGGAGGACCAGTAATTTGAGACGAACATCAGAAGCGAAATACTTTTTTGCCTACATTCTGCAGCCATGATAACAACCAAAATATTCACCAAATCGATACCCAAACGAAGCATCCACATAAATCTGCAAGCCGTATAAATCTGAACCTCGTTAACCAAACTTATCTTGAAGACGCTATAATAATATTGATATCGTTGAGCCACTGCGGTGCCTTAATTACCATCTACTGAGTAATTGGCCTGTAATTACCTCATCAAAGTGTTGTTAACATCAGAACTGGCGCTAATTTGTGGTGCTGTAATACAGTTCAGTCGATTGGTGTGCAACGGCGCGAGGAGCTTGCTTCATGGATCATGGCTGGACTAGTAATTTTGGTTGATGATACTCAATGGGGATGTCATTAAGCTGTGGTCATTTGTTTTCTGTTATGAATTCGGCTAGACACAGTATCAAATTTATCGTTTAGCACACGTAATTCTGTACTAAATGTAGCTGAGAATCACGTAGGATTTTGCTGGAGACAGATTACATTATAAGTAGAATTAAATTTAACACATTAAAATCCCCCTTTATAAAATTAATGAATGTATTTAGTCCGTAATTTTAATAACGTAAAAAAAATGCTTTAATAATATTAGACTGGAAACTTTAAAACCTATCGACAAATATTCGTATCGAAAACCCTAGTAAACATCAACCACCCCTCTTTTTGCTTGCGGTTAATATGACACACAAGAATGCTTGAGTGTGCGACCCGCCTAACATGACAGATATCATTACGTATCCCATTTTCAGGGCATTACACACGTCACACATTATTACAAATGTGCGGGTTCCCCTAGGCGGGCAGACAACTTCGTTAGTTGTAGGTTAGAACAGCTGACATTCTGAATTATAACCCTATTGTTTTACCTACTACTATGAAATATGTTATGTAGATAGGTGTCGGTTTCAACTTAGGATCGATTGATGACCGACTTTTTATGTGTAGAAACTTTCGTATTATTCTGTAGATCTATTCGATACAACGTTAAAATATAATGTATTTTAAATTTAAATATTATTAAATACTTATAGGTACTTTAGTAAAAATATTGTTGCATTAAAAAATCCGTTTCATTGAATATAATAGATAACTGAAACGTCAGTTACTATTATTTTACTAGGAATTACTTGCGAAACAATTGAATTAATCAAAGACACTGCAGTTCAACGTCCCTTTTAAGGTCTTGACTTTCGATAAAACTTGAAACAATCTAAGGTGACCTTTAAACTTTCATAACTTTGACGTGATAAATAGCCAAAGGAATTCTGAAATGTCCAGCACTAAACATTAATCACCAATCAAATAAAGATTCTGAAATTCCAGACTGAAAATTAACGTGATGTTATTGGTCCAAACAGCGTCCAAACTTAAAGTTTTCAACTTTCCGCCAATCAGCATAAAGGTCTAAAACAACAACGACATTCTTTAATAATGTATTGAATCAACGTTTTATAACCTGAAAACAATTTTTCTCACTTCATAAAATTAATTTAACTGTTTTTGAATGCAGAAAATTGCCTGCGCGTAATAGCGTTCCGCTGCGAAACTGTTATTAATAACTTTTGTTCAAATATAATGGTGTATTGTGAGGGCTTGCGTTTTACTGTTGGGTTATTATTTATTTTTCGTATTAATGTCGGAAAGTTCAAGTTCTGTACGCCTTTCATGTAAATATTAAGTCATCATTATTTCTATTCTCATCAAGCCTAACATAGTAGTCGTATATGGACCTACTATGTAGTCCAAATTGTGTCTAGAATATCATTTGCTTAGCCTAGAGTTCTAAAGGAGTTTATAAAATCAAAAATCAAAATCAAAATCAAAATATTTTTATTTCTTGTAAACCAAAAAAAAAGGCGCTTAAGAAACGTTACGTTAAAACTACTGATTCTAGTTGCTCGGTTCCAAAGTGTCATTCCTATAGAGAAGAGCCGGCAAGAAACTCCATAGGTTACTCTTTTAAAAAAAAGGTTAACATCGTTGTTAAGATTACATTGCTTTAAAATATGCTACAACAACGTAAACAGCAGAATGTTTAGATTAATGTAAACTAAGACATCCAAAATGGAGGAGAAAATAGAATCGAACATTCAACTAAATTTACATTGCCGTCACATTAACAAGGGATGAACATATTAAAAATATAGAAAAATATAAAAATATAGAAGAAAAAAATATAAAAGTATACTTTACATACAATTCATATGTAGTCCTACTAAAATCCCTAACAGAAATGTCAAGGCATGTCAAGAGCCTTCTTTGAATAGAGGCTATGTGGGCAGCTAACTGAAGTAAATAAGCTAATACAATATTATTAGCAGACCGCCAGGGAGGCCACATATGCAGATGATCTAATTCCACGCGCGCTTATCCTCTACGTAGTCCTTGACCGTATAATACGCCTTCTCTATTAGTTTAGATTTAATGCACGTCTTAAACTTTTTATTAGACAAACTCGTTATTTCTTCCGGTAATTTATTGTAAAATCGAATTGAATTTCCTAGAAAAGATTTAGTATTTGTTTTAGTTAGTCATAACAAAGTTTACCAACACCAACACAGCTTGACAATTCAAAAACATATGCCGATCTGAGTTCAAAAACTTAGCAGACGATACCCGCCACAACATAAAGGCCTAACAACACGCTACATTCAATTACCCTTACACAGGAATTAATGAAACTATCTCAAACAAAAGAGAAACTAACAGCGAATGCAATTACAGTTGAATAAGAAAATCTTAAACAACGAGTTGAATTTTAAAAGAAATTTTCAAGAAGCACAATGAGTACGCAAACTGGAGTGAAGCTTATTTTCAACAACTCTAATCCTGCTGTTACGGCAAATTACCGGCTTTGTGGAGAAGAATTAGTTTCTTTTGAACCTACAGAAGAGTTTGCTGTAAGAGCGACAGATGTTTGCATCTTGCAGGTATTTTCACAAGCATTTTAATTGCTTTTTCCTTGGTAAATTATAAAGTGTAAAAGAAAACTTTTATTCGTTCAATTTGTATTTTGGGCTGATTTTTAAAACGCCTTATAATTTATCCAAATATACAATTTTCGACTATACAAAAAAAATATATTTCTTTAAAACAAAATCTGTCACACGCGGATCTTAGGTATCGGATCATAATCAACTGAATAAAAATCGACTTATACATAAGAAATTAAATAGTATATATACATAAATTTCTTCTACACGAATCTACAAGCAAAAAGAAAACAGAAAAAAGATAGTCAGTAGTATAATAATGGTATCAACTGAGAAGTAACTTGCAGCCTTGGCATTTGAAACATGTGGCGCAGATGACGTCATTAGGCTTCATGAACTTACTCAGTTCCAACTATTATGAACATGTCAGTGTCTTTTGTTACTTATTTAGTTTGTAATTTATGTATACTATTCAAGCAATTTATAGACTAAAACATTTGATTGGCATGACGAAATATTTCCTTAATGTCTCGTTTGGTCTTAGATAGGTTAACATTTTTTATATCTGAAGTATATTATTATAATAATAGGGTATAAATATTAGGGTATGTTTTTAGATGTACTGAATATTACTTAATTTATAAACAGTATATTATCCTACTTAGCGCTATCGGGACCTGTACTGGGCATCTAGGAATGGCTTGGATATTTATTTTATAGTGAAAAAATTGCCCTTATCTTACCATTCTTGACCATTTACTAGGTAATAAATTAGCCCTTGGTAAGACTTGTTAAAATTTTTAATAAAATAGTAAGATTAACAGGTATGGCTACCATTTTCACAAACTTATACGATCTTTACGTGACATAGAATTGATCACGTAGCATATTACTACGTCGTAGCTGTCACTGCTACGCCGTAGGTTTCTAACCTAAGTCAGCGCTTTTCTGATCCAAAAATGTATGTATTTATAACCTAATTAGACAAACTGTATTTACAATTACGATGTAACTAAATCCCCATGAAATATCGTCATACATTTTGTATAGTTGTCCCAGAATATTATATTATAATAATATATTTTACAATATTATTCGGTAAGTATTTCGTTACAAATTAGTTACAGTGACAATGGTTCGAGTTATGACCGAATTGGCTCCGTGGTTTGTAGATTTAATTGCTGGCCAGAGCAAATATTTGTCTGGTCTGGTTCCGATGCTAGGTGTTCGTGTTGATAATGTTTTGGATACGAAATTATTGTATCGTATTATGCGGTTGTATTAATTTTTAATTGTATTTAGGTACTTTTCTTATGGATACATAAGAGTTTGTCTATCTTCAGTTTTGATAAAACATTGAGACATACTTTTAGTCATCTTTTTGCGTTTTGTTGGAAATAAAATTGTTAATAATGTTTGGAGTACATTTTATTCATGTTTCACGCTGTTGGATTAATATTTAACTCGAATTTTATCATACCTTTGAAATTTAAATTTTAAAGTTATGATAAAATAAATGTATGTGTGTATAAATAAAATAATATATGAAGTTATGAAGAAAAAGTTATTTCAATGTTCAATAACCATTTCTTAATTTCGGTTATAATTAAGTAAAAGGTTATCAAGGTAAATGTCGATGGCAAAAATATTTTCTTTTCGAATAATTGTAGAACATAGTTATTTTACCAAGCCCTTGGTTTGACCAAACACTTTTAACTGATAAGGCTTAAGAATTCAAAGAAACAATTGCGATCCTATAGAATTATAGATAAGGAATCCGAAATTCTAAGAATCCATCTTCTGATTAATGTTTAGGTATGTCCACAAAACACTCAAATAAAACTATTTAAATTGGTCTCTATCGAATACTTTATTTATATTTAAATTTCCAATATACAAATCTTTTATTTATAGGGTTTATGATATTTTAGCGGTTGTTTGCCGTTGTCGTCGGAGCCTATTTTAACCGACGAACACTTAGGAGGTTCTCAATTCGACGCGGATATATATATTTTTTTGAGTAAGATTACGCATAACTTTTTGCAGAGTAGTCCGATTTTGATAATTCTTTTTTTTCAAGGCTCTGGAAGCCCGGACTCTTGCATCCCCACCTCTTAAACGAAATTCACCTGAATAAGAACAGTTAAGTTCAGATCAAAGTTGAGTCCTTCATTAGCCTTATTTAAAGAGTTTTAAAAGCAAACGTGTTGTGTTCGGTAGGAATATAAATGGTATCGCATCGGGAACACTTCCGAGCCATTAGGCAGAAACATCGCTTAACCCTTCCATAGATAACCCTCCTTTGCTGATGTTGATTGAATTTCTTAGTGGAAACTGGTATTAGATATACATGACGATATGTTTATGTTTCTATACTGTATTGGAGATTTTTTTTTTCATTCTTGTTAATATGAAATTTGACTTGTACTTTCACTTGCTGCGTTTTACAATTTAAACGTTTTTTTTTTCATAAATATGAAACACAGTTATAGCATAATTAAAACAATCTGACTAAGTTGTTTATGTATTTTTTGTAAAACTATACATTTCTGAAATAAGTTAGGTCATAATCTCATACTAAAAATAAAATAGCATCATAAAAATCGGACGCCTGTAATAAAAGTATACAAATGTCCAAACTCCATAACTGTGTAATACTCGTCGTGAAAATAAATACAAATTTAAAATTCAATAACTCTTTAGAATGAAAAACTGCAATAAAACCTAAACACTTTTCATACACTTCGCTTGTTAAACGGTTCATTGCTGCTCTGTCAAGAGAGGAAATTAAAATCTAGCGTGTTAATTAAGCAACGCACGTTGTCCAACGACCAATAATCCAATATCCAATATGTACTGGATTGGAATTATTTACGTACACAAACAAATTCAATTCGAGTTGATCATTTCAAGCCTGGCTTTGGTTTCTATGCTCGGTATAATCGGTACGTTTTAATGGTATTATTATTAAAAAATAGCATTTTCTTTTTTCTAATATTGTTTTACTAACTGATTGTTTCTGAAGATAGATTGATGGATCGATTTTTGTTACTATTTATCGAAAAAACGGTGTAAAAGATGTTTGACATGCATTAAACGCCGCGGGTTGGGGTCCAATTGAAAATATATAAGAAAAAAAAATACTTTATCGATCGTACGGAATTGAAGCCAAAGTTACCTAACGATGCAGTAACACCAAAAAACAGGCTAAGAGTAAGTCAATCAAAGTCAATCTCAAAGCGTCTAAAAGTCGAATATCAGGTTCATTTCATTTAAGAATCATTCGATGACTCCCGACCTGAGTTTTTCGAACAAACTTCCCCGCATGTGTTGAGTAAGCTTTGCCCCTTTTTTCTCAAGTTTGCTTTTAGCGTGCAAATAGCCCCAAGCCAAAATTCATCAAGATTTTTGGTAAAATCGAAGGTTTTGGACGAAAATTGTTTATCGACACGCTTTGGAAATATTTCCTGGAAAACCCTGGAAGGTGAGCTAAATTAATTTCGTTAAACAAGCAATATAACTCAGGAAACTCGTGTGAGCAGTTCCCGGTTGGTTATGTCTTCAGTATAATGCTGACTTAGTAAATCTACTTTACTTTACTTAGTAAAATATTTTGAACAATAGGTTTATGTACTTACGTGTCTAACGTAACACGGTTAAATAAAAGACAAATGTACACTAACACGTTTTTCATTTTAATGCCTATTTTTTTTTTTATTAGTGTGTTGTATTTTAATTTTGATGACCTATGCTTGATATACTATCTCTTGATTGTCCCCTGATATTTAAACCTATCATAAATTTCTTGCATTAAAGTTTATTAGCGATTCAATCAACTTATTCCGAATCGATTTCAAACGTAATTAATCTAGAGGTAGATCAGTTGGATTAACTAACATACCATTATCAGTATTATCCTTTCTGATAGGCTTAGCTGCAACTTCAATATAATAGATATCATGATCAGGCTCGTAAATCCACTTATTCTTAGAAGGTTCTGAAGGCTCACGTAAACTCCGAAGTCATTCATTTCTAGTTAATCTTGACAACGCTCAGAGGCATCAAGTCTAGACTTGGATATATTTTAAAGTGGCTCTTTATTGGCTGACTCTAAGGGATGGCCGAGCAACTAATTGAAACCGCGCTGAGCACCTTTCCGCTTCGGTGAACGTGTTACTGGGTGGTCGTGTGCCACAAGTTACAGGCGAGTATCTAAATCCACATTTTTGTATACTGTTTTGAAACTATGGGTCCACCTAGATTCATGTAAATAAAAAAAAAAAGGAAATTGAAGGATATAAACAGGACATTATGAAATCGTAATGTCCAAAAAATGATATCCATGGCGGGAACAAGATGGAATGCCATCATTCCCATCCTGCACTACCTGGTGGTAGTTAAGAGTAAGTGCTTCTTCCAGGACTTGATGGACCCGAAGAAAATGTAAAACTTCATAAATTAATTCCATATTGGCTATTCCAGTATTATATGAGACGGGATGTTGTCCGCTTCTCATTAGCGCTATTGAACTAACTTACATGGCAAAAGCAGTGTGTTCAGTTCGAAGTTTAACCAACAAGCATACAATTATGCAGTTTCCTGTGCTTAACCGGTAATATCTCTTTTCCTAGTATTCCCAGGTATTGCAAATATTATTTTCTATGAATAAGTTACGTTTTTGCTCTGAAAGTGGTCGTTCCTGGTAAAACGTAATAATGGTAGCTTACTTCTTTGATAGTGACGTTTTTACATTTGACAAATAAAAAAAATATACTTTATGTTACATTTATTTCTATTGTCAGTGTAGGTATTATCTTTTTATTGCTTTCTGACTCGCTAATATAGTGTATCGATTTAAATTTTATTTTTAGCTTTATTTTTTTCCTGTTTTCGTTTATCACGGTATATTATACATTGTCATTATTGCTTTCTCTTATCCCTACATACCCTAAATCTCAAATCTTCCAGATTTTTTCAGACTTTACGATTATGACTTTGAATTTTATGACACACTCATCGTATTTATCTAATCTTCTGTATTTATAGGTGTTGTGAGACCTAATAAAAATTGATTGCTTTGTAATGTAGTCGATTAGACCATAACTTATGTGTGGGTCGAGGTGAAGTAGCTTTGAGGTACTTAAAAATACCCGATTGACCCATTGTTTGACTTTCAGCCGTTGAGGTCAACGGTCTGTTTTAAGATCGGGTTGAATAGAGGTGAGGTCTCAAACATCTCTAAGTACAAATACTATTTTGAATTACCAGTTATTTATACACAAAGTGATTTCACTAAATTTGCTAAGTACTAAAGTAAATTTCGTTTACTTGGATAATCGGAATAAAATAAGAAAATTGTTCCAGGTCATAAAATACCCAAGTGCCAAATTTCATTTAAAACAGTTTTTTTTTAATTCATGTTTTCGTCGATACTCGCAAACTTTTGCGTATAAATATATCGAAGATTATAGATGAAAGTCCAGTACAGCAATCAAAGCCTGCGCTGAGGTTAACTGCAGTAGACCAATAATTATTTTATATTAAATAGATTTTCTTATAACATAGACGGTATTGCAGTACCCACGCGAGTTTTATTGCTAATTCCCAAAACCCAATAAACGGTCTACTTCACTCTCGCTGCAATCTCACGCCTTCTAATAAATTTTATGCTCTTACTTATTTACTGCGCCTGAACTCCTGGAAGTAACTGCTTAAACGCTTTTTGTTAATTAGCTTTTATTTTTTCTTTTACCTTCACATTTAATGAAGCATTCAATAGTGCCTGTACTTATATTTTTTCAAGATGGTCAGAAATATTTCTTTCAACTTGTAAGTTTTGTGTGTTTCTGAAAGTGTGACCTTATTTACATTTAATAGAGTTAGAATTAATTTAATTTTCTAGAAGTATTTTTGATCACGATTTTTTTAAGTACGAGTGTCTTTTGGGACATAAAATTACGTTTATAATTGCATGTTGTGCGAAAACACAAAAATTCAGACCTGCTTTTGTAGATTATTTTAATCCATTCACAAAACGAAAAAAAAAAAAAACGTTTTTTAGTAGATTTTTCGACTATATTCATACTCTGTCGGTCCATTTGATTCGTACTATCATGACAGCAACGATAAAAAAACCAACTGCCGTATCACGACTACAACCAAAAAACAGACCATATCCTCATTCCAACATGTAGTGAGAACAGCTGATGCGTTTTTCTTCCATCTGACCCAATTTCGGTGTTAACAAAATTAGGTCGCAGCAATGTTTGTGATGGGCCAACAATCTATCATTGTATCAACCCTATTTTTGCACGCGAACTTTTAGATCGTGCTCTATCGTTTCGGGACTGTGATTTGCAGCTGCTATTGCGAGATTTGTCAAATACGCATGACTTGCAAAGTGAAAGGTTATTTCAGAGCGATGATTTGGACTGTATTACAGAGTGGTTTTCATTTCATTCATCAGAAAAAAATTGGACTTTTTGAGATTGGTTTTGCAGCAGGAAAGGTCGCTTTATGAACAAATATAGTTATGATTTTCCAAAATTTTCGCATGAAAAATGAAATAAAAAATTCCCATCGCTTTGGTTAAAATGTTTTATGTGTTAGTAGTTCTTTTTATAATGAATCGTTAGAATAGTTACAAGATTAACAAAAACCAGAAATAAATGGCCAGAAATTAAGTAAGTGCATCTATCTTTTATGTGATAATAAATGGTTTATCTTTCTTTCTTCTTCTTTCTTTCTTCTTTCTATCTAACATAAGAAGTAACCAAACCGCAATTTAAACAACTGTTTCTCCATGGACTTTTTTTATACTTAGCTTACGCCATCCTGCACCTACTTACAAATGTGGAAGATGCCATTTCGATATTACATCAGAGCAAGCAAATCCAAACCAGGCCTGTCCGATAATCGATAAATTAATCGAGTGTTCACGCGACTCGATAAAAATAGATAGGCAGGGGACGTGGAACGAGTGGCAGCATTTGCGAACTGGATACCGGACTATTTGTGTCATGGACTTTTTTGTTTGTGTAACCTTTTTGCTTGTAACCAGAGAATCGGATGGTGTTAACGTGAGCTTTCTTTATCATTCCAAATTTTGTGCAGTAGCAAAGTTTAACTTTTTTTTAAATCTAAAAAACATCTTTATTATTGCACAATTAAATCTAATATAAGAAATAACAAACTCTAACTATACTAAAATTAAAACTTACATGTATAAAAACTGACAGGCGTCAAAAAAATAAATTTAAATTAATTTGTAAAACTTAGATAAGATAAGATAAGATAAGATAAGATAAGATATATTTATTTGTTAGAATATGGTACAATTAAGATATTACATAAAAACATTTTGCTCCATAATATTCTGCCGTTTCCGACGCACAAATATTTGAGAAGGTACAAATAATGACTATACTAAAACTTACACATAACAACAAATTGCAAAACAATAAATTACTATAAAATAAAAGCACAATAACACTTACATTTAAAATTTCCAATTCTTCTTTTAGGAGAAGAATATTCAATTATTTATTAGTATCAAAAAAATGTGGTAACAATATATGGTGGTAAAATAATTTATAAAATTAATTGAAACGAATTATCATCAGCTTAATTGAATTTAAAGTAGATATAAAAACAACAGAACGGTTCGTATTCAAATAAATTCTTATATCTTAACTTCCAATTAAAACTCTCTTATATATTCTATATGCAATCATAACTCACAATAATCCATGTATCTTTAATTTCCATTACATGCAACGTACACCAAGCATTCATAATAGCAGCTTGCAGGCAGCAAACTTACTGTCGGTAACAATACAGTGCATAACACGACAGACGTCAAGCCCTTGATATATGCGGCCAGAATTAGCATTATAGTATAAATATGATTAAACACGTAACACACGAGTGGGTAATTAATGTCGGGACTGAAGAGTGCTGTATTCAATGATGTCATGTTATATTGGTGATAGATATCACGTTTCATTGCTGGTAATTAGCATTCGCTCGAGGGTAAGTGTGGATGTCAGTCAACTTCGTTTAAATAAACTGTAACCATACTAAAATTAAATCTTACGTAAATAAATAAAACTAGCACGCGTCAAGAAACTCATCGTCATCCTTTTCAATGGCGAGAAACGTGGCCAGAAGGCTGGCAGCATTGCCACGTTAAATGGCTATGCCGATTCTCTGTCCAAGGAACAAACTAGCCTTCTGATCTCGAGTAGAGCTAACAAACGTTTTGACTTTTCTTTCTTCGTTTCATTTTCATCAAAATCGCTAAAGTTTAATCGTGCTACTGTAAAAAATTATGAACTTTTATGTGCTGTAGGATGTCATTGTACACTTTGATTTCAAGTGATATCTCTGTTAATTTAAGTTATGTACGCTAGCCTACACTCAGTCTCACTACTGGCCAAGTCGGGGCTCTCCAAAGTTTTTCAATTAATCCCCATCCCGCGCCACCTCGATTAGCCTCCGCGGCTGTGAGTTATGCCATGCTTATAATTTGTGCAATTACTTTATTAAATTTGATGTGCACAGAAAACTTACGTTCTGATAATACAACCTTCGTGGTGAGAGGTACCTGTTATCCGTGAAGTTGACCTACATATCCGTAACTGATTATCAAAATACTAGGAAGACGACAACGAACGTTCGCCATAAACATTTGTATAAATACAGTCTTCACAAAACTTGTGACGTCATTAGTTCCAGTCTTACCAATCAAAACGATGTTGGACATACCTTGAATAGCAGTCCAAAAATGGCTTGAATTCGATTACTCGGCCTTTGAGAGGCCCAATTTCAGTGGCAGCCCAAATTTCAGGTGTTGCAATATTCAGAGCGCGAATTTCAACGAACTGAAGCGATAACCCAGTCTATTCAAAGTTGCCACCAATCATAACGAGTCGATATGATCAGTTACACAGTAGACACAGCGTGAATATTAAGTGACCTGAATTTAATCGCCCCGTTTGCTTCCAAGTGATGTCTTTGATTCGATCCCTAGAGCGGGCCGATATAAGCGATCTAATATGTTTTTTTTTTCGAGTGAGTAAATACGTACTGATAACTTTTCAAACAGATTGATCAAAGGAGCAGTATCCGTTTTTACAATTAGTAATATATCGATACTCCGACAACAGGCATTCTGTTAGCATTTCATCTGCAACAAACAATGACGATCGTTTATCACGAAGACAAGACGCAACTGCACCTGTCCATAAATTAAAGCAAGATTACAAGCAATTAAACTAAATTTGTCCGTCTGTCCTGTCCAAATTCGATTTGTATGCTAAGCTTTGATTGGCGTATGTAAATGGGGCGTCAGTTCAAAACCGTTCATGTGGACGGTTTTGCAAACTCGTATTGTTTAGATCCCGAATTTCGGGTATTTGGGAGCTTAAAACTCATTTTTGTTTACGAGTACTTGGGGATAATGATGAGAATAATAATCTGTGAACGTTGTGTGTATTCTGAAGTAATTATCTTGTTTATACACGTTTCGGTGGAGCATAACTTTCCAGTATAATTATTCTGTTAACAAAACTGAGCCTGTAGCCAAGTCTCTACAGTAATCACTGAAATGTATAAGAGAAAATAAAAAAATAGATTATAGAGAGACTAGAAGAATCCAAAATAACAGAAATTTAAAGAAGTCGAAATAAGTTATCAAATACATTTTTAAGACGAGAATTTACAACAGTTTTCAGTATTTCCCGTATATCCTATCTAATAAAAATCTATAGACCTGAAACGTTATAAAAATAAAGCCACACGAGACTCGAATCCACGTGAAAGCTTTTATTTAAGTCAGGTTGGTATTGTAGGCACGCAAGAGCTGAGCTAGCAAAGTGAGCGTGCTACTGTGGCGGCCAGAAAGCGCCACTACAATTTATTCACGTACTTCTGTATTAAAAGAAATATTAGATTCTGTTCCACATAACTTATGCAACACAATTTATTGTACTGCAGTGGGAAGTCAAAAATATTTATTTATTTATTTATCAGGAACAATTTACATTGTATTTGATACATTTTACACATAATAAAATTATAACATTAACATAAATTCTAAATTGAACAGACACAGATAACAATACAAATGTCATAATACATAAAAAACAAAAATTTACAAAACTTAACTAGATTAATTTACAGTTCATCTATTGAGTACAAGTTTCTGTCCAACAGAAATTCTCTGAGCTTAGCCTTAAAAGAGCTAGTGTATAACAAAATTTTCAAATCTGCTGGCAGTCTATTAAATAATTGTACAGCTTGGTAATGAGGGCTATGCTTAACAATGTTAAAATTTGGTATTACTCTATTTTTAAAATCCTTTCTCCGAGTATTTTCCCTCATTATTCTTTCTTCCCCAGACTCATATTCGTAGATATATTTCTTAAAATTAACTAACAACACAAGTATGTATAAGCTGGGCAGTGTTAAAATATTTAAACGTTTAAAATGAGCTCGACAGCTTTGTCTTTGTGTGATTCTGACAATTGTACGTATTGCTCTTTTTTGGAGGATGAAGGCTCGCTGAAAATTGTAGCCGTAGCTTTTCCCCCAGAACTGTATACTGTATCGAAGTCTGGACTCAACTAGTGCATAATACACTAACTTCAATTGTTCCGTATTGATTTCATCTCTTAATGTTCTCAACGCATAACATGCAGAAGATATAGTGGAGTCTACGTGTGCTAGTTCTTTTTTCCAGTTTAGCAAATCATCCAACTGAATACCTAGGAATTTGACTTCTCTCACTAATTCAATATTTTCATTGTTCAAGGTTATATACATATCATCTTTATTTCCTGCAGTGGTTCGAAATAACATAATGTTAGTTTTTTATTTATTTATTTATTTATTTATAAGTTTTTGTACACACAACAGACATACAATAATAGACATATACAGAATAAATAGGTACAAAGGTACTGCTTATTTCATGTGAAATTTCTTCCAGCAGACCTGTGACTGGAAACATTTAAAAAGAGACATAGACACAGTGTGTAGCAAGAAAATAATAATATAATAAATTATATAAAATAACAAAATACAGTAGACTGAAATTACTAAGATATAAAACAAAATATATATAAATATATATATATAAAATTATATATATGGATAAATATTAGATAAGAGAGGAAAGAAAGTGCTCTTTTATACGTCGCTTGAAAGTAGAGATGGAAGGAGAATCCCGGATGTTAGGCGGCAGCGCATTCCACAGTCGGACGGCATGAACAGTGAAGGAGAAGGAATAAAAATCAGTAGTATGGGGTTGGATTCTGAGGTTGGATTTAAGATGGGATCTACAATGGACATCGGGGGAACGGACATAGGTAAAACGCTCACGCAAGTAAGAAGGGTAAAGGGGGTGATGAAGGATATTATACAACAGGCATAGTATTCGAGTGTTCCTGCGAAGGCGGATTGGGAGCCACTTGAGTTCATTGCGAAACTGAGATACATGATCATACTTTTTCAGTCCGTAAACAAAACGAATACATATATTTTGCAACCTCTCAAGTTTATTAAGAAGCTCCTCTGTGGCATCAAGGTAGCAGGCGTCGTCGTAGTCAATGATCGGCTGAATTAACGATTGAGCTAATACAATTTTAGTCTTCAAAGGTAGGAAGGTCTGGAGACACTTCAGCGAGTGGAAGGAGAAGTGTACCTTACGACTTACCTCGTTGACCTGATCACGCCATGACAAATGTGAATCCATCATTACCCCAAGATTTTTAGCTGTGTTGGAGATGGGGATCACAACACCGTCGAGACTGAGAGGCATCAGAGAGGACAGATCAAGCGCGTTACGGTAATGCCTGCTGCCAATTATCAGAGCTTGCGACTTAGCAGGGTTTATCTGCAGGCCATAAGACCTTGCCCACCTGCTGATGCTAGCCAGGTCGCTGTTCATAGCATCGATAGCCGACTCCACTTCAGATAATCGAAAATGCCGATAGATCTGCAAATCATCTGCATATAGGTGATAATTAGAGGAAATAACAGAGGAGATAGAGTTAATAAAGATGGAGAAAAGAAGAGGAGATAGGACACCACCCTGAGGCACGCCTGCAACTAGGTCACACCAGTCAGAGAAAGACTCTTCATGGCGGACGCGCTGAGAGCGGCCCCGAAGGTATGATCCAAACCAAGCCAGAGAGGAAGAGGAAAAGTTGGTTGTTTGGAGGATGCCTAAGAGGATATCAAAATCTACAGAATTGAACGCCGAACTAAAATCAAGTAAGACGAGGATAGTGAGTGATTTGTTTTCCATGGCCCAGCGGATGTCGTCAGTGACTTTAAGGAGAGCGGTTACAGTGCTATGGCCAGGGCGGAAACCGGATTGAAAAGGGGAAATAAGGTTAAAGGATGTTAAGAAATCGGATACTTGACGGTGTACAATGTGCTCAAGGACTTTGGACAGAAAGGGAAGTATGGAAATGGGCCTGTACTGCGCAAATGAGGAAGGATTTGAAGTTTTTGGCAGAGGAATTACATGAGCTAGTTTCCAGGCTGCGGGAAAGGAACGGGAAGTCAAAGAGAAGTCAAAGATATGAGATAGGATGGGAAGTAGTTGTGGAAGAATAGGAAAAATCATACGAGAGCACAAGCCGTCATTGCCGATTGCAGAGGAAGAGATGGCTAAAACTGATTTTTTGACGTCCTCAGAGGCAACGGAAGAGAAATGGAAAGGGGGACAGCGAGGTGTAGGGAGACAGGTAAGTTCAAGTAGAGTAGAAGATTTGGTAGAAGGATCAAGAGTGATAGGAGGCATAGAAAAATGATTATTTAAGGCCGTAAGGTCAATATCCTTACAGGCGTTTTCCTGTGATCTGCCAACACCAACAGACCTTAAGAATTTCCAGACATCGCCAGAGCTACGGTCAACTAGGTTGTCATGAAAATATTTTCTTCTGGCGGTCTGACATAAATGATTGCAGCGGTTGCGTGCGATCTTATACTGAGAAAGGTTTTCAGATGTGGGTCTGCGTTCAAATTTCCGCTTCGCTCTGGTCTTCCGAGCCATGGCATCCTGAATTTCAGACGTAATCCAAGGCGCCGGTTCGCGCTTTACCTTGACAAGTCGCACTGGGGCATGACGATCATAGAGTTCAAGTAAGAGATTGGTAAAAAGGTACACTTTCTCGTCGATATCGCTGGTATCTGCCACAGGGCTCCAGTCGATAGTACTCGCATCACGCTGTAATGCCTCCAGATTCATACCCTTGTAGCCACGTAAATGTAAAAGCTTAGGTTTACGCTTGGGGGTACGGATACGATAAGAGAGGTAGAGAAGATTGTGATACGAGAAGCATGCAGGAAGTTGACCATGATCAGAAACATTAGAAGGAGAAGAGACAATCATAAGGTCGAGCAAAGAAGGAGAACAATTTGGTGAGTGGTGAGTAGCAGAAAGGGGAAGAATGTGTAGATTAACAGATGATAGGAGACTCTGCAGTCTACGAGCACGAGCATCATTTTTTTAATATTTATTATTAATTTATTTGTATTAAACCAAAAATTAAAAGCTTTCATCGAAATATTGACCTTTTCTGTCAGTTCACTAATGTTTTTCGCTCCAACTACAGCGTTTGTATCATCAGCAAAAACTACGAGATTAATGTCTGTCACTTTAATAAAATTTATCAAATCATTCGTGAAGATAATGAATAATATAGGACCCAATATGGAGCCTTGGGGTACGCCAGTTGTAATATTAATCATGGATGATTGGTGCGTTTTACGTTGTCCATTTGGTTCTATTGTGCTGGTTTCTACATACATTTTCCTGTTTCTTAAATACGATGTAAACATATGAAGGGCTTTGCCTCTGACACCATAATAATTTAGTTTAGCAATAAGTAGATTGTGATCAATAGTATCAAATGCGGAAGATAAATCCAGAAAAATACCTGCTACCCTTAATTTACGATTTATTTTACTAGTCACATCCTCTACAAGTTTGTAAATGACATCCCCAGTGCCAATTCCTTTCTGATAACCGAACTGTCTTTTATGTAGAACTTTATTTAAACGAAGATGAGTCAATAGCCGAGATTTTAATATTTTTTCAAATATTTTTGAAAGTACTGGTAGAAGCGAGATCGGTCTGTAGTTTTTAGGGTCCGTTTTTGAACCCTTTTTATAAAGAGGCACAACCTTTGCAATTTTTAATTGTTCCGGAAAAATACCTTGCTCGAGACAGTTATTGAGGAATATAGATAGTGGCTCAGCCAATATTTTTACGTGTTCTTTAAGTACAGAAATGGGGATTTCATCATATCCACTGGAAGGCTTGTTAGTCATAGTTTTAATTATTAATGTTATTTCTTTGGGTGTAGTAGGCGTGAGTGACATTTCATCTATAACCCATTCACAACTTTGTTTAAGGAGGAATAAAAAAAAAACACGTTTTATTTTCAGTCAGATATCTTAAGGTATCATCATAACGGAAGTTTTTCATCCCGTTGCAGTCAATTAATTCAATGTATCAAATACCTACCGATAAACAACATTATTGGCCTTGATAGAATATAAAAGAGCCCACAAAACGAGCGATCTCGCCCCAACGAGACTTTAAACCATCCGTAATACGCCACAAACATGCTCATCTGTCACAACAATATACCTACACAATTTTCTACACGTCGAATGCTTCCCAAATAGGTTTACTACTAATGAAACGACCCCAGTTTATTTATGTTCGAACAAAGCCAATTTCGTCATCAACTAAAAGCATCGATACTACTTGTGTATGGGCAATAAAAGAAAATTACACAACACATACATTTCGTGACTACGGACAGTTTGCCGTGCACACGAAAAAAAAAGAAATGCTTACAACGATAAAAGATTCAGACGTTCGTGTTTTTGTTATTAAAGACGTATCTTTATGCACGTGTGACGTCACGCCATGTTCGGCGCAGACAGATAATCAAGCAGTAAAGACGATGACCTCGAACTTTCTTGTTTACTTCGATATGGCTGAAGTTGTTTCTGTATCAGAAATTACACATCTTGCTCCACTACACTACAAGCATTACCCACTTTGTCAGATCTCATTATACTGAAAAATCGCATCTAAGGCTCGTCTCATGCAGCTCTGTTCCGTTACAGTCAGGACACATTCTAGCTACATTTACCCTATACACAAAACCTAGCTAAAAAGCTTGTCACTTCTCGGCTCCCTTCGGAAATCTCCACTTTGGTGGAGTCCATTGGAGTGGAGTCTGATAGCCCATGTTACTGGTCTGTAGTGTAGCTTTCCTTTGGTGCAAGAATTTTGAAATGTGATGTGATGTGGTGAAAAGATAGTCATCTGTGACGTAACGTAACGTAATATCTGATATGATATCATTCGTGATATCGAATATGAGTTATGATGTGATGTGTTATGATGTGATGAGTTATGATGTGGTGATTTATGATGTGATGAGTCATGATGTGATGAGTTATGATGTGATGACTTATGATGTGATGAGTTATGATGTGGTGATTTATGATGTGATGAGTCATGATGTGATGAGTTATGATATGATGGGTTATGATGTGATGAGTTATGATGTGATGAGTTATGATGTGATGAGTTATGATGTGATGAGTTATGATGTGATGAGTTATGATGAGATGAGTTATGATGTGATGAGTTATGATGTGATGAGTTATGATGTGATGAGTTATGATGTGATGAGTTATGATATGATGGGTTATGATGTGATGAGTCATGATGTGATGAGTTATGATGTGATGAGTTATGACGAGATGAGTTATGATGTGATGAGTTATGATGTGATGAGTTATGACGGATGAGTTATGATGTGATGAGTTATGATGTGATGAGTTATGATATAATGGGTTATGATGTGATGAGTTATGATGTGATGAGTTATGATGTGATAAGTTATGATGTGATGAGTTATGACGGATGAGTTATGATGTGATGAGTTATGATGTGATGAGTTATGATGTGATGAGTTATGATGTGATGAGTTATGATGTGGTGATTTATGATGTGATGAGTCATGATGTGATGAGTTTTAATGTGATGAAGATTATATTTAGAACTGAAATCAAAAAATTGTGAAGATTTAGTATATAGAATTTTTGCGTCACAATCCCTCAATGTTGAATATGAAAGGGGCTTTATTGTTTTAAAAGAAAAAAGCCTTGTTTATAGTTTTGTTATATCTAATAGACGGACGAAATTGATTTAGGCTTTTCACACCGATTCATCTACCTTTTAATAGTAAGAAACATTTAAGTAAAACACAAATTATTCTATCCATGTATGCTTTTTCTCATTTTCACGCCGACCCCCGATCCCTATACATCTGTAACTATTGCTTAATGATAACCCAATAAAGGGCAATCTCATAAAAGTCAATGAGGTCCAATAATGTTCTCCGCAGTTTTTTATGATAATTGTAATAATATTTCCACGGTAAAGCAATTGAATAAAATAAGGCTGTTATATATTGGCTATTTGGTTTCGTTTGAGAGGTATCTACGTATAATCTCCTTGATCTGCCTAGCCCTTTTCCCAACTATGTTGGGGTTGGCTGTCAGTCTTACCGGATCCAGCTGAATACCGCATTTACCATGAAGCGACTGCCTATCTGACCATTAACACCCATTTTACTGGGTAACACAGTATTAAACGACTGTCAAAGATCAACGTGTGACAGACAGGACCTAAGGCTTAACGTGCTATTTCAGGCACGTAGGGTTCTCGGTATAATTTATAAATGGCCACCCATCCACGGACCAACCGCAAAGAGCGTAGCTTAGCCTTTATTATCGGTCAAACCGTACGTCTAACACTTAGCCACGAGCCCCTTCTTAATCATTTTATTTAATGTTTTATGTGTTTATATCATATGTCAAAATGTGTTTAAAGATCAGTAAATAAATGGATACTAAATTTTATTAAAGCATGGAATTACCACTTCTTCGGGCTTCTCCCTATTAGGGATTTATGTCTCTTGTATTACTAGAGACATAAATCATGAGTGTCTAGACTTAAAACAAACATCTGGGGATCACACAAATAGTTCAATAAGAAAATCCTAACGTCGCATCTAGGGCTTTTTTGCATTTAACGTTGACCGAGTCGAGTCCATTTGGGACGTGAGTCTTACATTTATTAAGTTGGAAAAGACAAAAAGATAACGAAATACCTAAAAGTCGAACAACTCAAAAAGGCGGGTCTCACAACATTCTTTGTTTGAAACAATTAAAAGGAACCAAGATTTTTGATGCGAAAATATATTGAAGCTACAACAGCGTCGCTAGCCACGCCTGCCGCTTGCTAGCACCACAAAAGGAACAAGCACGAAGCGCTGACAATATTCTCACTTAATTTCGACACAAAGAAAAACTTTTAATGTTATACACTTTTTGCTACGTCGCGAACTTTTCGACCAATTAGACTTGATATTCAAATACACCAGAGTTTTCCATTAAGAAGGACTCCCAGTGGCTTCCGTCTCCTTTTGTAGGAACTCGAAAATACTTTTATTTTTGGAACGAGTCTTAAAGTCAACGCACTGTGTTTGCTTTACCATTAAAGGGGTGAAGTCGAAAGCTTTTCGCTCTGAATATTTGCATGTTTTCTACGGATCCGTTGTGCTGATAAAGAAACATCTCGCGAGGGTGTTAGGCTGAATAAATGATGCCCACATCGCCTCCTGATGGCTCCCATTGTTTTCAAGTGAAATGTTTTGAATGTTTGCTCTGGAGGTGAAGGATTTGAAAGGATCTGTATTGTTTTCTCTGTCGTATTGTGTGAGGGCGACAAGGATGGATGGTTGCGCGGATATGGGATGATCCCCTCAAAGTTTGACAGGGCTATGAGATGGGGCGTGATAAAGATATGAGGAGGGTCTTGAGGTTGACAATGCAGCGCATTCCTGAGCGTTGCAGGTGCGGGCTTTGTTACCTATACGTGAATGATGACACTGCGGTATTACACTTTTTTGGCTTTTGTAGAAAGTCAATCATTTAGTGAAGCTTTTGAAACATATTTGATGTACATTTTTTACATTGCCGTAAAACTGAAACATCTATCTTCCGTCGTAATTTTGTAATAGTGCCGACGACACTTAATATTGCCACAATTGCATTTAATAAATAAAAATACCCCAACCGGATTATTGGCAAATTACAAGACAATGTCAGCACAACTAGAGTAGTTGACCCGGTTAACCAAATGTTAAAACGTCACGCGTATAAGCGAACGCTGGAAATTAAAAAAAGGCCCCATCCGTGCCAAAAGCCGGTCGAGCAAAGTTAATATCCGGGTGAGGACACGACACAGTTTGGCTTCGAACTAGTATCTTGCGTACACTGAAATTATAATTTTAATATTAGAAATACACACTTAATGAATAAGTATTTTTTTTCTGTAGCAGATAATCGAAATTAAATTCTTATTTTTTATTCTACACTTTGTTTAATTTTAATGTTTTTCTTTACGTTGGAGTGTTTCAATTAAATGTTTCCTAAATTTATCATGTCGTGTTAAGGAGCCATCAACTTTCCCCTCTATTTTCTATTCTACTTAACAAATATATTAAAGCCGTCCATATAAAATACAATTAACGTTTCCCTTAATATCCTTTGTCCTTACCTTAGGCTCGAGGGTCCATAAAGTCTGCGGCAACTATCTGGCGGTCATTATCGGAATTAATGCAACTTTACGAGCCCTGACGCTTTAAACAAATGTTTAATCGTTACACTAATGACGTCATTTTCTGTTAGGGAGCCTCTATGAGTGTGTCGTCACTGATGGGGTAAATTTTATTTTAAGGTTTTAGTATTTGATAGTTGTTTCAGAGTTTCTGTTTTTTGATACTTCGAGTAAAATCTGGGGGCACGGCAGTGCCCCTGCCAAGTCTCGAGAAAAAAAAAAACGGGCACAGCCGTACCATACTTTTCTCGAAGCGTTTCGCGGCTATTTCACCCCCCCTGTATCATCGAAACGGAAAAAGCTAGGGGTTTAGGTTTTCGATGACCTAGAGAAAGCATCAAAACAAGCTTAGCCTCAAAATTACATGACATTTGAACCAATAGTTTCGGAGTCATGAGCGATCAAAGTTACACCATTGTGTCACTCACTGACTGACCGATCATCAAAAGTCTAAGGTACTTCTAGCAAACTTAGAACCTTGAAATTTGGCACCAAGATAGGTTTTTAGCTACAAGTAAAGGGAAAATTATAAAAACGGTAAGAAATTATATACCTTAGTAAATATTAGGAAACAAATTTACATTTGCGGTTTTACAAGAACATGGTGTATGAATTTTGACTGCATTGTTAACTTTGTTCTTCGTTTATGTACAAAAAGTAAAACAAATCGATTTATATTATTAAAAAACTTGAGAGGTGTCAAGGGACACCCGGATGGAACGAAGTTACTTAAATTTAATTTAGTTAATTATTAAATAAAAAAATATTAAACAATTTATGAAATTAAATATATTATGGTAAGTTGGAAACGCAAAAAGACAACTGCTTATCGTTAGGATTTGAACGCAAGACCCGCTCCTTGGCAAACTCGTCATGTGTCAACACCGCCACCTGAGAAGTTAAGATATCTATCGAAAGTCTTAATCATAAGACTGTTGTCTAATGACGTCATTAAAAAGTTTCGTTACAACTTTTCGCAATAAGATTTTTTTTCCGTCTAGCCCCCTTTCTCAACGCGCGATAAGGAACTTCATTCCGATGAATTGTAATAATGTATCTAGGGGCACAACAGTGCCGTCTCGAGCAAAACGGGCACGGCCGTACCATACTTTTCTCGAAGCGTGTCGCGGCTATTTCACCCCCCCCTGTATCATCGATACGGACAAAGCTAGAGGTTTAGGTTTTGTAAGCCCCCTTTCTCAACACGCGATAAGGAACTTCGCTCCAATAAATTGTAATAATATATTGAATTTACATATTAATAAACAAAGCTAAGTTAAAATGAAATGAATAAAGCTACAATCTTTCATCCACATAATGCAATGCTATAAATATTCTATGCTCGCCCGATAGATGGCTGTGTACCTGGTCTAAATCGCGCTATGGTTTCGTTTCATAGCGTAGTATTTGGGGATCTCTTACAGCTACCGCCGGTAAGAAAAAAAACACCTTTTTAAAAACTTTCATCTACGGAAACTAATAGGTTAGGGTAACTATTTATATACGATGAACTTACAATTAATTTGCGCCAGCCCAATGATTTTGACTTCGTTGACATGCTCAATAGAATAAGTGTTATGCAAACGATATCCATTTATTCACCCTGGTTCAAGAGAAATCTTTATTTTAGGTTGCTGAATTTGAGGTTATAAAAGTTAAATTTTTCAAGGTTTATCAACTTCTAAATAGATATTCGTTTACTATTTGAATTGATATTGTGGTAAATGCTAATGGCTCCCACCTTTTACAGACATTTTCATGTTAGTAAAAATATCATCTTGGTGGCCCAAGTGAATGGGGTTGTCGATCAAAGTGCCATCCCATTGGGGTGGTTATGCTAAAATCATAATGTATTTTAACTAATCCTAATACACAGGTTTATTAAAACAACAATTTACGCACCGGCGATACAGTGGTCGGTTTGTCCGATATCCACCTGGTGTAGACATTTCTCGTTAAAACTAGAGACAATTCTCTCACTTAACAACAAAACAAAAGTCCGATATCACACAACAAAACCACTTGAGGAATTTAAATGCTCAACTCGATACAAATAACACGTAATGTAACATAAGTAAATACGGAGGACTATTATACAATGTTTACGAATAACCGGTTAATTATTTGCCAGATAAATCTACCCTACTTATTATTTTTCTATGTTTGTAAAAGTACAAATATGCAGATGTAGGTACTGAGATTCAATTAAATAAACATTTATTACTTTTTCCAATGCTAGCGTAAAATAAATGCTACTAAACAACGCATATACATACAAAAAGATATGAACTTTGTATAGCATTAAGATGAGACACGGCGCCGCATGGTCAACAATTTCCTATACGCATCGCTTATATTATAACCACCCATAAAAGCCAGGGGCTAAGTCTAAACCACGCGATGAAGGACATAGGTTCCTTCGTTTTCACCTATGGTCAAGTATTCGTGGCTCTTTCAAGAGTGACAAGTCTGGGTGGATTATATTTGGTAAATATCGATTATAAAAGCCTCATAGTTCAGGAGACAGCAATAGTTGAATATAATCGACTCAAAAATATTTACCGCCCAGACTTGTGTGCCTTAAAAATTACGAAACATTACAATACAGGCAACAGAGTAAGAGACAGGGAATGGGCTCTAAGCAAAGCAACAGCTGAAGCACAATTAATAATTAAAACACCTAAAAATAAAAGAAAGAGACCTACCAAAAATTAATGAGATCCCACCAAAAACATTCCATGTAAAAAAAGCCAAGTCTCTCTATGCACTTCTATCGTAAAAAGTTTTGAGATCGCATAGGAGCCAAGCTCTGTTTAATTTTATTTGTAATAATAAATAAATATTTTGTGACTATTTCTAAAGTTTTGTTTGCATTGCAATAATAGTGACTTGGCCATGAGCACAATAAGGTACAAATATAAAACGGCATATTTGGAGCAGTTGAAAGTAAATAAAAAATTATATCAGGACACCTTAACCGACAGTCTGTATCATCCAAGATCAATAGTGAATTGCACATGCACTATGGCGGATGTTAAGTGCATAGTGATCTCAAATTCTAATTAGTTACAAAATCATTTTAACGATATTTGCAGGTAATTACAAAGAGCAAACGACATTTAACTTGTGCTCATGGCCAAGTCGCTATTATTGTAATGCAAACAAAACTTTTGAAATAGTCACAATAGTTATTTATTATTACAAATAAAATTAAACAGAGCTTGGCTCCTATGCGATCTCAAAACTTTTTACGATAGAAGTGCATAGAGAGACTTGGCTTTTTTTACATGGAATGTTTTTGGTGGGATATAAATTACTCGAAGGAACCAGTTGGTACATTGAGAATACTCATTTTGTGTTTTAATATGTTGTTGTACAATATGCGCAGTAATTGAGCACTAACCATTTATCATCTACTTAAAGTATAGCAACGGCCTTACCACATACAATATCAGTAACCATAAAAGCTACAGTATAACCTACAATCCAACTCAATTCTCCTAATAGTTCAACACACGACTGAACTGGTCACTCTGCTTGCGACCACGGGGCCGCGGCCGGTGTAACCCGGTCAAAACCTCAAGCCCAAAAAAGCCCAAACATTTATGTATGCACTTATTCCCGTGAATTATATTACTGTGAACTGTTCCAATCTTCAAGCAACCGTTATATTTACGTCCAAGTGAAAACTCACCATTTAACATTGCTGTTATATTAAAACCTTTGTTGTAAAGAGGATTTCGCTTGAAGCAGTTTCAAGTGTCGACAAACCAACCCACATTTAAGCTGAAATACTGAAAAAATAAACGAACATTTTACACTGATTTTCAGTTGCGTCGTTGACTGGTCCCACAGTTAATCCTTCAAGTCGAGACACTTCAGTTATTCATAAGGTTTATACCTACTGACATTTTTACCATCCATTCCAAGGCCTCTCTACCCTCCTTCTATTGCTCTCTAGTTAGGGTCGTGGTCATCGACTTCTTATCAAATAAATCCAGTTCGTCCAGTCATCTCCGTCTGGGCCTACCGCGATTTCTCTTGCCATTTAGAGGGACCCATTACTGATATAATACTTATTTTTAGTGTACAATCCAAGAAAATAAGACACTTTTACTTAGTTACTAATTAGCATGATTTGTAATTATCGTTGATAGTAATTTGACTAGTTAATGACCAGCTTCTTCACAAGGTATTCACCTCTACTAAGATACTAAGTCATTCCTGCGCTTAATAAATGATTACACTCCTAGAGTGTGACCTTATGATGTAGTATGTAATGTATATTTTACTTGCCTGAGTAGTATATGCAGTAGGTTTTCTGTAAAATAAAACAAAAAAGTATTTTCGACTTTATTTTATTAAAATTTTTAGTCTGTATTCCGGTGAGTACTTTATAATGAAGTCTTTGTACAGACTTTATTGATATCTATAAATACAGTTACGTCTTTCAACATAAATTGTGAGTACTTATTGAAGGACAAATAAATAACAAACATAACATATTGATTTACAAGTAACCAAACAAACATGACTTCGTTGTCAAACAGTTGAACACCGACTGCACTCATAATCATCTTGTCAGACATCATTTTCTCTCTAACATTTGTTACGAGTTTAGCCATTATATAATTTGCTAAATGAAACTCAAACATTAAACGTATCGATCAATATAAGTAAACTAATGTAAAAATATTAAAATTAATGGGATCAGTCATGGTTCGAAATCCAAATAAAATAGGATGTTTTACAACCTGTTATACCGCTTCCTAAGTTTATTTACATATTTACAAACACTATTGGTCCATCTATGTTGAAAACTAAAATGACGTCACTAAAGAAACAGGCGATTCCAAAAATGAGCCCACAACTCATTATGTATTCTTACGTAATAACATTAAAGTTCAAATTAAACTGGTACAACAAAGAAGGTGTTTAACAAATCTACCTTAATCTATACAATCAATTTTACAACACGACCACCTGTTTCTTGAGCAAACCTTTTTATTCATCAAAAACTAAATCGCTTAAAAACTGACTTTTCGAAGAACCATTATTGCTTCTAACTCCGATAAAACGTCTGGCGAAGATTACGTTGGTGTCTCTTTATTCTTCAAATATCTAGTTTTTATTAAATTCAATATTAAATTCAAGTTCGATCGGCTGTTAAAACTTCTAAAAATGTCACGGACGAGAACGGTCTAAATTTTATTACTTAAGACGTTCAAAGGAAAATTATATTCGAAATCAAAAGGGCTTGAACAAGGGCCCTCTGTTCCCTCTTAAATTTGTCCGTTTCAACTATTAATAAAATACACTGATTCGAGTTTAAGGCCGACGATAAAAGAGAAACAAAATTCATTTTTCAAGTTTTCAGCTTTGTACAATATCTTTGTATCGGGTTTAATCATCTTAATAGGCGTTATTAAGGCAAATAGCTGCACTTAAATACAATGAAATCTTATCTGGGCTTGCTGGAAAATGAGCTTATTACACTGTCAGATCTTCTAGATATAAATCGCGCGTAAAACGACGTTGAAGAAACGATTTGTTATATCGCGTCGAAACAACTAAACTTACTTGGATTTTATGAAACTTTTAACAGCCGTTCGTAAACAACGACGATTAACCTTTAATATTTTATTTAAATTTCACTATTTTTGAGATTATCATAATCGTAATTAGGATGGATATGCGGCTGAGCTGCTAAGTATTTACAATTATTTCGCTATTTACAATCATAATATACATCGATAAATCGTCCAATAACACACTATACACTCCAACGTCTTAGATATGATAATCACGAACGTCACTTAGTTTAATATTTCACTTTGAGTTTTGCTGTAAATCACTGATTCAGTTCACTTTATTTACGATAAAAGTCTTAAATATTAATAACCTTCAAAGTTCAAGTGGCACAGTAAAGTCTATATGTAATCTGTGACGCACTTGAGAAGGTCCGGCTCAAGTCACACGATCTCGTCATGATGGACCACGTCGCTGCAACTGCCGGCTCGTTGCAGTCATGCACGCTGACGTCACACACGCAACTCCTCCATCGTCACATTCGATTTCGCGTTCAGTTGCGTGTTCTTCTTTGTGAGTGTGCTCGTGTTAATCATTTGCATCTGATGTGCTGATAGCAACGGCTGGTTCTCTTGCAGCTGCCCACTTGCTAAAGTATTTATATTACTTTTACCAAGCTTGGGTGGTGGTGGTGCTCGCGGCAATGTTGCCATACTAGCAACGTTATTGCTCGGAAGATCAGCAAATTCGGGCGGTGGTAACTGATGATGAGAGTGATGATGGTGGCTTAAAATTGTAGCTGGATCGTTCTTCAAACTTGTTTGATACGTCAATGCTCCCTCTAAGTCACCACAAATGTTGTTGGGCATCTGCCCATTTTCCACTCTTTTTTTTAGGTGAGCACCGTTTGTGTGCCCGTCTTGTCCATTCATTCTCGTTTTGTCGCGTTGGTAGTAGACTCCAGCAAATATGAGAACATTGAGGATAAGTAGCGAACATCCAATAGCGATGGTTACGCTTAAAGCCGTGGAGTACGCTGCGAAACCATCTTCTGGCGTACTGGCAGTAGTAGCATCAGTTTTATGAACTTCTGTGCTGGCAGTACTCTGAGTGGGAGGATTTATGCCTATTATATTAAAGTTTAACGGAGACGTAATATTGAGGACACCCAGAACTGGAATCTTTGTTGCCAATCCGGTATCAGTGATGATGATGTCTGTAGTCTTTTTGAATGGCGGACTGAAAGTTTTAAGAGTCGGCTGAAGAGCGGCTTCTTCGTGTTCAAGCTGATGATGAGAAGGAGGTACGTCCTCACCTCCCGGACGGTGAAGATCAGGCACGAGGTTCAACCAGAATGACAGCCTGTTGACAAAAAAATTTAAAGGAAAATTATTATATAAAAGTATCATTTCTTTTTTTTTTATTGGTAACAGTAGTGACTACATACCTATGTGCTCTATAATGGTTCTTCAATTTGGCTTTCGTGTCAATATTCAGATACTTCTTATGTACTGCTTCATAAGCCGTCCATTCTATGTTCTTCATTCTGACTCTTTCTTGTCTGCCTGCTCTTATTGGATCACTTTCTTGGGCCTCATTGGGGTTTCTAAACAAAGAAGTTTTTAATGTGAATTTTTCATCCAAAAACAAAAGAAAATTAGCCAAGATAAAATGAAACGAGATTAAAAATAAAAATTAATTTGATGCTACGAGAAGTGTCGGCACATTACATCAGCGCTTCAATTTATAATTTAAGTTCTGTCTGGGTTTTTCTTTTTTTCTTATTTATTTCACTCAAGGCGCTTTCAGTTAAACCGGTCTTTTTTGCAAAAAAAACTTTTTCAAATATGTAAAAACGCACACTTACAATATACAATTATGACACCACAAGTTACTTTACACAATACTCACCCAGTCTTAGCAAAGTTGCCCCAGTACAGCATAACAGACTCGGACAAGGCCACTTCAGCCTTCGTGTAGTTTCTCGCAAAGTGGGCCAGTCCACCCACGAGTGGGGCTCCGAACACATAGGGAAGCTCTTCACCGTGAATGCAACCTTGGCGCTAAGGACAAAAAGGTCAATTTAGTTTGATACCGCACCTCAATCCAAATTACATGTGCTTTGGTATTTATTGGAAGAAAAATGTAATAGAATAAAACATTTACGCATGTCACTAAAATGGGCGATCTAGCATTTCAAGATATTAATCAGCATTTAATGACACATATTTTTATTTTATAAAAAGTGTACAATAATTACTTAATGAAACTGAAACTAAACTGCCTACGATGAATTTACAAAACGATCAGTAGCATCCATAAAATGGATACCCTTTATTGCATAAACTATCATAACACTGTTTCCAATATTCAAAATTGTTCCTTAAGCCGGTTTATTGCCCTTGTTAGCTCATCTATTGCCAACGAGGTAACTCTACGCTTCCATATTATCAACAGCACCATCGCAAGCGTCTAATCAAGATTGCCCTCCAACTCCTTCAAAATTGTAGGGTGTAAAGTGTCTTCGTTAAATGGTTTGTTAGTAATTGCTCCTCAAAATGCGGGTAGTTGGTAGTTTGTGCCGGAAACCGATTCGTGTTGGTTATGTGATGTATCGGTATTAATCAGTTGGTTAATGAGCGCTATTATTAGGGATAGTGGGAGTAATCATGGCTGGAATGTCCAGAACGTGCTATATACTGATAATTTTGAGCATTTGGGTGTGGACGAACCGTCCAAATGTGATTAAAATTATTGGTTAGCTGCATCCAACAATCTATCAATCAAACCACTTCACTCTGCGCGTGTATCAAATTAATGTTGAGGTTTACCGTAACAGCGATTACATTCCTCTTTTTTGACCTAAAACCAATACTCTGTTGCTGACAATCGTATACAACACATAGTTTAAAATTGCATACAGTGAGGTTTCAAATAAAATTTTCTAACCACATGAAAATTTTTGGCAAATATTGGACATTTTAGAACTGAATAAACTTTGATTAAAATATTATCTATCGTAGTAAACTTTACTAATTCCGTTATGGTAATCTGGATATAAAAGGAACTATCAACAATCAAGACCCTAATCGATTAGAAACTTCAAAAACTAAACAAACTTCGTCTGAAGTAATGAAATAATTTCATAAATCTAATTTGTTTCCAGTTTAGGCTCGTTAACTTGAAATGTGGGCCACTGGGGCCACGTTAATTGTTCGGTGAACTCCTATGAAATAAGTTTCGGAGTGCCGATTGTGTTTCGAAATTCGTTTGATGACTCGTGTTTGTGGAATTCGGGGTGTTGTAAGACGTTACCAATTTCGACTTATTTTAGAATGTATTTTTAATGCTTCTTTAAATACCAGGTTGGTTCAAGCGGTTCGTTAACGTTGTGAAATTTTGTTAGTGTCCGTTATTGATTTAAGAATTTCAGCTTTTTACTTCCGTAGTAATTATGTTTAATTGTATATTCAACATAAACCATTCAATAATTTCCTACCTTTTTTACTTATGTGGGAAGCAATCAATGTTATAACAGGTAATTTGTTTCCATTATTATAATTTACGTTGTTATATTCCTGTAAACTACTGAACTATAGGAATAAATAATATATTAAGTAGTATTATCATTGATAACATTTGTTTTAGTCTTACCTGCGGATAGTCTCCATATTTGGTCTGGTAGTCAAATACGTAGAGATACGAGTTTCTCCGGAGCGCGGAGTGTGTGTCGGCCGTCAGTACCATTGGGGCGACGACTTGGGCATCGCTCAAGGCTTCCAGCGTCTCGTCCCTAGCAAATGTTTCAATATTAATCACCCTGAATGTTTCAAGTGATTTGACGGTACCATTGCTATGGAGCAATGGTACCGCCAATGGTGGCGCACTGACTAAGTGCCTTCTGCGCAATTCTCGCGTAGAATATTTGTCTGTTTTGCAGATAGTGCTTCTAAATGTGGATGTTCATGCTACTGAGATTTATTTACGTGAATGTATCTTACGGGTATGTGTATTCATACGGACTAGCTTTTGAGTTAAAATCTAGTTTATATGAATCACAACTGATAAATTAAGATTAATTTCCAAGGAGCTCTGTTAATTTTTTTAACTTTTTATTTAATTACTTAAAACAATTTTATAGTTATCAAAAGAGCAAAAAAGAAGAATTTTATTTTAATTTGGTTTTTAATAGAATCTAATTGAAAACAAAGATCAGGGTATCTCTTGAGATAGAAATAAATTAAATTCCCTATAGGTAGACACCAAACAATTTATTCTAATTAGTGTCCAATGTCTTGTTAATTATTCCCAATAGGGTTTGTGTACTGGCAAATTGAAATATTAATGAGTCCTTGTCAAGTCTTGATGATGTAATTATAATTTCTCCTCTCTTCGTCTTTAAATTAATATTTGACGGATTTTAAGATAAGGTCAAAGACTGAGAAGACAGTGAAAAAGTAAGGATGGCTATAAATCACGTGCATTTAAAGTTTTTAGGGTTTCTTTAATCTCTATAAAAAGTTATTTTACATCAATGAAGTATTTTATCTTTTGCCGTTATTTTGGCTTCTAAAATAAAATTCAAATTTCATTCGAAACTATTTCTAGTTTTCAGCTTTCATTGTCCAATAGCATTCGGTCAATATCGGAGAGGCAAGTCTGAATGCATTTATATTCTATTCAAAATTATTTAGGTCTTGTCTGGCCTGGTGCCGACGCGAGGCTATTTTCTGCAATTGTGCCGCACTGTGTGATTGACACAAGCTATCAAACAGTTTCCGACGAACAATGTCTGTCCGAACCATCCAGGTTCTGAGCTGGCGATCAACGGATTTTGTGGGCGATATTTAAAAATCTTTTTCGCAAAAACCATTTTTGTGTGAAGCTATATTTGGCCTCTTTTGAATTTTATGAATAAATGAGTCTTGGTGAGATACTCTGTATGGAAATATGTTTGAAATCAAAAGTGAAGTGACATCATTAAATTAGTAAAAAAAAATATAATTTCTCCACCTCGCTTTAATTTGTATTGCAGTTCGACTTTTGACAACAAATGCAAAAAGCAAGATTGCGAAAGAGTATAGCTTTGTTTAAAACAGTTTCTAATAAAGACACAAGTTGGAGACTTTAACACTTATTTCGTTCTTCAAGACATTATCTTTGTCTGCAATTCTGAGACAAAGTCCGGCTTCTTTAAGCTATACAAGTCTTTGTCCAGTCAAAAGACGTAATACTTATTTGAAACTTTAAAATTAGAGGACATTGTTTCAGTTCGACTTTAATTAAAACTGTAGTGTTAGTTAACTCTAAACTAGATTTTTATGTTACAGTATTAGCCAAGATATATTTTTGCGCATCGATTAATTCATGACCTGAATTTCAGCATGATTAATTTTATCCTATTTTCACATACTCAATGGTTCACTATTTTCTATATAAAACAGTATACAAACATATAGTATAGTTATTTCTAATTCATAAATTAAAATATCATCATCATCATCAGCCGGAAGACGTCTAGTGCTGAACAAAGGCCTCTCCCCTAGAACGCCACAATGAACGACAACTCGCCAATTGCATCCACCGCAAAGTAATATATATATATTGTTATTACCTTATATTAATTGGGTGCTGTACAGGCCGTTCCCAGTCCGTGTACTCATTGATGATAGTCGCGAGAATCTCGGACAAGTGATAGCTATACGTGTTTCTCACGAAGGACTTCAAGATCTTGGATCTTCTGTCAGCTTCTATACCGTATTGGACGTCATCTCCGCTGAAAGCGAAGTACGCTTCCGCTTTTGTTACTCCTAGCATTAGGTCGTACCTGAGAAAAGGAGCGCTGGATTAGACCTCTCGCATGCCGCAATAAATAAGACAATAGAATTCAATTTTGTCTCGCGTGGATCTGCGCTTCCGGCATACAACGGGTTAAACATTAACAAATAATTTTTCGTCATTTAAAATTCCAATTAAGTGGAAAGATTTGATACTCTTTAAAATGAGGCATAGGAAAAGAAGGACTTTCTTTTTTTTTACTGTATGCCATGTAAGCATAGCAATAATCAATATAAATTTCATTAGAAAAAATCTTTTGAACAAATTTCTTACTTGGTGAGCTGTGCCACAGCACTCTTCCTCATCAGCACCGCGTTGATGATGTTGATGGCGTTCTGCGCTTGTTTGCCGAGCGGCGCATGCGCGACCGTCTGGCCTCCCCACTCGTACCCGTTCTCCGGGTTCACTAGTAAATCACCGGTGTCTGTTAGAAGAAACCCTCCAATCAGTTTATAATGACCATTGGATACATGTCCCATATAGCGGAATTGAAACCCGTTTAGTCTAAAAAATATTTTATACCAAAAAAAAACCGGAAGATAGAAAACATAATTATAATATTCACAACTTTTACATCTTCACTTTTATTTTATTAAGTCTAAACCCGCAACCAAAAAATCCTAGTACAAACCAGTAACCAGACAACAAAAAAACGGAAATTAACAAAGCAGAATTTCAAAACAGCTAGCACAAACAGAAGCGGTCATTAATTGTCCAACATCACAAAGAACGAAGATCAACCTAAGGAAAAAATCCTTGTTCAACAAACTGAGCTAACAGAAAACGTTGACGCTCGAAGCGCGAGATGAGAAAAGTTCCCTGAGACAATTTAATAACAGCGGGTGGAAGACGCCGGAATGCCGATGCGAAAACACGAAAACTTTTGTGGATTTATGTCTAGTGTTTGGGTTACAGGCACTGCAGTTCATGAAATCCTTGTATCTTTTATGGCTTATTTGTGGAACGGGGGAATTTAAGCAATAAACTGTTGAGCCAAGGCGGTGAGGTGAAGTATTGTCTTTCAAATTGTGTGATTGTGATTTCATTGATTTATGCAAGTGAGTCAATTTTCAAGAGGTGACACTTTATCATCTAAACACCATTAATAAGTATGAATCACTGCCGAATCACATATTCAAGAACATTGAAAGAAAAATTGACAAAACGAACGTGCTTTAAATTGTTCCTAGAGAAGAATAACCTTAGACTTTTGGTTTAATGAAAACATTTTTCAGTTCCAAATGTAACCTACGAATACCTTAAGAATGAAATTTCATAAGAACTGTCGCAGCAAAAGTAATAAAGTAAATATCTCAAGCATTTATTTTCCTTGAGAGTGTACTGCATAAGTCCTCGCTAAGAAAATCGCGTTGCCCATCTACGAAAGTACTTAAGTTCATCCAAATGAATTGCAGCTAATCTCGGCTTTAATTCCGCTGTTCTTCGCAGCTGTTTCTTGAAACAGATTCTTTGAACCAGTGACCACTACAGATTTGTCATTGCCGCAATGATACAAGAATTTACAGCAAGACAGGGTAAAAACATATGGAATATAATGTTTTCATATGCCATTTTACTTGACGATTTTGATCATATTCAATTATTTACGTATTTTTTTTTATTAAAAGAATCTTTGTCATCTGAAACACATCATTCAACCAAATCAAGCTCATATAAATCTATGGCCGGCAACGCAAATTTAGAAATCACACTCATCTAAATAAAACAATACAAATTAAGGAGCTTCGTGACCCTCAGTCCGAAAATAACTTTATCAACAATACAAGAGATTAGGAGACAATCGTGGCATATTTGTGATAACTTTCCCGTGTTTTTCCCATTAGACCGAAAAGTATTGGTAAACTATTTGGGCGGAGGCCAATCAAACTAAGTCGTAACGAAGTCATTCTTGAAGTCTTGCCCCTAATTGCCAGTGAGTTTGTTTTTCTTTTTAGAGTATTCGGTCGCAAAGGGATTGTACGACAACAATTTGGACAAAAAATAATGAATAGTCATCAATGCTGGGTCAATCCTGAGTTAATTTTGTTGTTTGTAACTGATTTGCGAAATTCTTGGGAAATGTAAAGAAATGTCGTTTAAATATTTCTTATAGATGAAGAAATGTTGTTGTTGCTATCAAAAGCGTTATTTAGGCTAGGGAATTAGAAAACAATGCAGAAACAACTATTATGCTACTGAGATTGGAATACGTTTCTATTTAAAACTGTATGATAGATAGGTATAATACGTTTTGTCGCTAATAAAATAAAAATAGCACTCCCCTTGTAAAGATCTTAATACATTTATTTATCGAAAAGGTTTTTCGTAGAATTTAAGAAAACACTTTAGTATAAAAGGAATTTGTTTTTCTTTATAAAGATAATAAACGATGGCACGACAAATTGGTGACAGTTTATTTTAGTCGGGTTTCTTTCGTTCAAGAAATAAGTGATATTTGTGAACTCACTGGTTATAGATATATTTTTATATTTTTATGAATAGAACACATTAATTCTATGAGGGTTTTAGTGTAGATATAGGTATTCTCTTACATTGATAAAAATGTGAAATCATATAACATTATTTCTTGAATAACGTCTAATAGTCTTGACACAGATGTTTTAGTATATTTGGACCATTTTTTTCGTAAAATCAAAATCCTAAAAGTATTGTAGTCATCATCCATTCTTTCTAGAGACTATGTATGTATGTTCTAGAGACTATTATATTAAAAGTAAACTTAATGTGATTATATAAATACTTACCTATAACAACTCCGTCGACACTAGGTCCGAATGCGTAAGCAAAGTCGGGCGCTTGCACTGGTGCAGACAGCAGCGCCTCTAGTGGCCGCTCGCGCAAACACCGCAGTAAAGCCGGTGGGGTTAATTCTGTAAACATAACTTTGTTTATCGTCTGTCCAACAATAAGACCTAGGTGGCCCAAAAGACCTTTTTAAAAACATTCATTTGCATTTAAAACTAAGTAAAGACACAACATTTTTAGTGGATCGATACACGCAGAAGTGTTTTTTGCACTGGAGGTTACAAATTCCAATTTCTCTATAATACTTTTTTTTTACAAAGTACATATACAAATAGCAATAAATTCAGTTTGGACGTTTAAACTACAGCTTATGTTTCTATTCCCAAAGTTTTCGTACCTCTGCAGCTCTGGCATGGAATCATAGTCATGGGTAAACTGGACTAATTACGAACAACAAACACAGGCAGTCTCCGTTCTCTATTTCCAAGTTACCTCGAGCACTAAACTGCAGTTGTCACTTCATTGTCATGGGATTCAAGTCAACTAAACACTGGGCTTAGGCGCCGACACTCGCTATGTACTAACGACTATTACCGAGATTTTGAGGGGCTATTTGGTCCAGATATTCCGATTTGCACTGTCGCTTGCAGATTTGGTTGAAAATTTAGGAATTCTGAAATTCTTTTCTCGATAAATATTCTGGTGAAGTTGTCCTGTGTAAGAGATAGTTTACCTCACAACATTTAAGAAAAAAATGACTGAGCGATTTGAAACTTTCTGTAGTTTTTTGATGGTGATGATCGTTATTTGACGTTTAAATATTATGAACGAAATGCTACTTGCCAAAATGCTACAGCATCATGATTGCCTTATACACTTCAAAGCTACAGCAAAAATTCTATAAATTTTGATTTTTGACATAATTATAATGTAATTTCTATGCCATAATTTTCAATACATATTTCCTTAATTGTTCCATAAATACCGTACAAGTTTAAAAACTCGTGTCAACTGTATCTGTTCCATCCTTCAGCCTAGTACCGGCCTACATATGCAGCCTTACAAAGGCAGTAACGTGCATTAAATTGGAGCCATGCCAACCGTGATAGTCCAATATGGTGGCAGTTTCAGTAACAAGAACTTACTGAATGTCTGTGCATTGCGTAGCGCTATCAAGGAAGTCTAAGATTCTCAAACATTGGGTCATTTTTGATTCAAAATTATTGTGTTCAAACTATGTTACAAAGTAAACTCAACACAAGTGAAACGGCATTTAAGTTTTTCGTTGGTCAATAAATTATTTTGAGAAATGTCTACTTAGTTTTAACAAAAGAAGAATTAAAAAAATGTGTCTAATAACGTTATAACTAAACTGAGTTTTAGAAAAAGTGTATTCATTTTCTAAAAAGCAGATACTCAACGAAAGGGGGAAAAATCGCACAGATAAGGAATAAAAAAAATGTTTTGCATACAAAAGAACTATTCTGCAGCATTCGCAAGCACTGCAACTGTAGTGTATGCTTTTTAAGTGACGTCATTTGCATCTGGTGCTAATTTGCAGGTGCTGCGTGAAACTCGTTGGGAATACTTAAGTACCGTTGAGATAAGCCCTTTTAACGTATCCAGAACTTTTAATCAAAGCTGCAGATTAATGATAATAGTAAGTTATTCGTGGTTCTTCCATTAAAACAAATGTTTGATACTCTGTGGTAAAATTTAAAAAATATTCATCAAACTTGATAATCCGAATAATCTGTTTCAATGTATTTAAACCTCCCACCGAGTATAAATGAAAATTTTTAGTAGTTTATATGAAGAGCCTTTCAATTTGACTTTCACAACCAATTTAGAGGGTAATTCTTATGGAAATAAAACTACTTTTACGGATTTTTATCGCGGTTTGTATTTCAATTTTAGTTCCCGACGTTTCGACACCTTTGCAGGTAATGATACCTGATATAATATGAAATATATATATATATATAAGACGAAAGTAACCTCAGTCTGCTCGTGACCATGAGGTCACGAGCAGACTGAGGTTAATTTCGTCTCAACGGTTGTTGTTGCTCGTTCTACCTTCATATTTTTACTAATTATTTGTATTCCGGCCTACGCAATATGAGCTCACAGTGTCTTGAGACGAAACGTCGGTACTAAAATTTTAATACAAACCGCGATCATATCCGTAAAGCCGGAACCCCACAGCGGCGCACGGAGAGGCTGTGCACGTGTGTTCAGCTTCGCTTTAGTACAAAATGTATGAGAGCGTTTCCACCGCAGCGCACGGACATGCTACGCAGCAAATGACGTCATAAACACACGAACGTAGCTCAACCCACGGCCGTGCGACGCATCCGAGCTGCGTGGGTCGGCCATTTCTCTGCGACCCACGACTATGTACAGTCTCGAGCAAAAATATGTATACACATAATATTTTTAAGAAATTATTATAAGAATAAGCAACTATAAATAAGAGGTACAATTAATGTTCCTAGTATATTTTCCAAACATACATTTAAGTTGTGATAAGTATAATTTGTTTAAGAACTAAGTAATTTATAATACAAATAAGTAAAACAGATGTTACTACACAATAGCTAAATTATATTGTTACTTGGAAGAGCTATTGTCTATATTATAAAAATAATATATTGACTTTAAGTAAAATATTTTTTTTATTAAAAAAAATATTTGAACTATTTTATTTTCAAGTGTCATCTGTCAGTATGCATTGATTGCTAGATGGCAGAAGAGATTCGACAAAAAAATCTCACTAATTTCGTTTAACAATTTCGCATATTATTATGTTACATATTTTTGCTCGTGACTGTACCCCACGCATAGCTATGAGCTGTGTGAGCGACACATCCGTGTCCGTGCGCCGCAGTGGAAACGGAGGCCGACGCCGCCGAACTAATGAGCCCACGCAGCAGAGGTGAGCCACGCATCCGTGCACAGCCTGCGCAGCGGTGGGGTTCCGGCTTAAAAGTAGTTTTATTGCAATGTCAGTCTTCAGTAAAACTCAGAACTCAATAGGGTAATTTTTAATTGAACAACCATACCGTTGACACAATTAGAAGCATTTATCACATAATAATATAAAAGAGTAGAAAGTATTTAAGGATGTTACCTGGTGAACAGTTAGCGTGAGTGGCGACTAACGCTGCATACTTGCTGGGATCAGCAACTAGAGACCACGGGCTGAGACCAGACCCCGACATCAAGACGGCTCTATGGAAAAGTAAACCTGCAACAAAGTATACAATTATTATTATTAAACAAGAAATATGTATAAAAATTATAAGTTCAAGTAAGAGATTTGAAAGATGATATAAGTATGAAATTTCAAACCGCGGTTTAAAATTTTCTAGGCAGTTTGCCAACTATCTAGTTTTTTGGCTTATTTTGAGAAATAAAATATTCGATTCTATTTTATTTTTGCAATGGGAAACACAAGGGAAACACAGGTTACAAAAAAAAAAAAATTTGAAAAGATTTCAACTTTATATGTAATCCAGATCAGAGTGTATGATTTATGTATGTTTATAAGGTAAAATTAAACAAATGGACATAGTGGGCTTATCATATTTCTCGAAAACGCCTAATCAAGAGGCTTGCGACAACATCCCAAAACGCTTAACAAATCGTAAATTTTCTAATCAATTTTCCCAGCAAGACAATAATATATAGAAAATAAAATTCAACTTCGAAATCCGATACCGAAAGTTCCTAATTTGTAGAAGCACTTTAATTTGTTTGTCTATCAGAATCTCGATCGTCAAACAACGAGGCATCGTCAACGTTTTGAAGTGAAGTAGCCGCTGGGGAAATCTCCCGGGTGTAGAAACGCTTCAATTTTCGCTAGCTCAAATAGTTTGCGAACGTGTATGCCTGTTTTTCATCGAACAGAAACTTTTGAGCGATACAAAATGCTCGATTTTAGTCACAAGAGAATTTTTTGAATGGAAATGGTATTTTAAGAGATTTTCGTATTGGTCTGATATGCTTTACACTTTTGAATTTCATAAATTTTGTTTACTTTCTCCTTTGGAAATTAAATAAAAAGTGTTTAATAATGGTGCTTTCAGTGGTTTTTTTTTGTTGTTGTTTCGAATTAACCACTGTTTACAGTAAACACTAAATCAAGCTAAATATTTTTGAGAAGTCGCTACTATACTCGACATTTGGCCCAAAAACCTGGCAAACCCATAATAATACCTACATAGCAGTTTGTATCAAGTGCATTAACATAAACTCAAACATAATTTAGTATTAGGAAGGATAGGTTTATACCTGTTAAACTCATAAATTAACATTAACAAGATATTATTACTAATGACAAGATACTGGGATCACCTATCTGTGCCAAATATTACTAATACGGCGATCGTACTAATGGATCAACGCTCTGCATTGTTATGGAATTATATCAATCATAATAAGGCAAGTTTGACTACCATGAAAATCCTTTTAAACTCCAAAAAATATTGCAAATAATAAACAGCTATTTTAAAAGGAAATAGTGTCTGAGAACCAAGATAATAAAAATGTTTTACATGAAAAAAATATTACGTATTCTGACATAAATTAAACAGAAAATATTAGTACAATATTTAACGAACTCCGTTGTCGAGTAGTGCCCATTTACGGATCAGACAGGGTTTGCTTAACACTATAACTGTATATTTATAATAATTGATATAAATATTAATATGGATGAGATCATATTTGTTAATAAAGTAAGCTGCAGTGGGCATGTAAAGAAACATTTTGAAGTTATCATCACAGTTGGCGCTAGTTTCAATTGTGTGAAAACAGGCGATTAGGATAGTCTCTAGTGAGACATTGCGGACGCGGTAATCCTTAATAATGATCATTTGAGAAAGTCTTTAAACTAAATGGTAGGTCCTGTTATGGGCAAAGTTATTACTTCAAATGGAAAATAAAATGTGATGAGGCTCCAAATGATTATAAAGATGCAAACGCTTGTAGTTTTATTTGTGAATACTACAATGATAATTATATATTACTCATAATTGGTACTTTTTGAAGGCGATAAAAATGAACCCGTAAAACATGATATCATCATCGTCATTCACAGCCCTTTTCCAACCACTGCTGGGATGAAAACATGATATAGAACAGAATAAATAAATGAAACAAAATCCTGATTGTTTCTTGATAAAGGAAAAAAAATAATACTAAAAAATATAGTGTAGCTTACTCCATACCCTATTCTAATATTACAAATGCTACAGTATGTTTGTTTGTCATGCTTTCACGGCTTAACCACTCAACCGATTTTGATAAAAATGACATTGATATGCGGTCGGAGCCGCGGGTGCAAATAGTCTATGTAAATAATTCAAAAGTTGTAAATAAAGGCAGACAGATAATAAAACTCTAAGATTATTTATTAGATTTCTAAATCCTTTGTTTTGCTCTAATCTTGTTTTTAAATGAGAGTAAAATGCTTTCACATAGATAAGATTACAAAAGACTTTCCAGCCATTAAGTACTAAAAGAAATTCAAACTTCTTTTCCATTTATGGCATTGTAAAATTTATTGTTCAAACTGAGCTTTAGTACTGATATCTGAGAAATAATTTGGCGACTATAATCATTTACTTAGTAAGCAAGTAAATTGTCCAATACTTTTCATTAAAAAAGTACCACTTAAAGGATAATCAGTTTAAAAATGTCTTGAAAAATTTGTTGTTTTTTTTTCATGCATAATGTTACCTTCAACCTTTTTTAATAAGCTGCCCTCTTAACATGCACAACACCTTAATTAGGAAAGACTTTTAAAATTGTGAAGATTCCCAACATTTTTTAATCTCATACACGAGCAAATAGCTATAAAATTAACGAATTCTAGAGAAAGTCAACTATTTACTTCAAAAAAAAAAGAAAACTTCGCATATTCTTAAGAAATACCCATTTCTATGCGGCAACCGTATTCTGAATATTTAGTATTATTATTATTTTCGGCCCATACTGTCGCACTGCATATGCATAACAAATAAAAGTAAAACATTATGTATGGATGTGTAAATGTCACTTACAAGCATATACCCTTATTTTCCCTTGTGGTAAAAAGTATGACGTTTATAAGCCATAGTCTTCTTTGTTGAAAAAAATATTACCTAGTTTTTATACGCAGTATATTGAAGTATGTTTTAATTTTATTCTAATTGAATTGTCAACTTGTTTTAAAGCTAGCTTATGCTTTAATAATTTTTGTTCTAGACAAATTGCTGACGATCTTTGAATTAGGGAAAGTGTTCATTATTATATTTTAAAAGTATCTGTTCCTAAATATCATCTTTGAATAAAACTATTGATGACTGAAGCTTTAAAATTCAATAAACATTTAACTAGAATTGTTTGTTCCTTTTTCATGATACCGAAACGTTCACAATACCAACTAAGAACAAAGCAGGAAACGTAATAAAATCATGATTGCTTTCGTTAATACAACTCTCAGCTAAACGGTAATCGAAAAACGTCTAAAGGATGAACAAACTCCGTAGCCTCTTCATTTCATACTTTATTCCTTTGTTTTTCAAGTTGTTTCCTCTTGACTGGAAAACCTCAATAATATCTCTTCATTAGTGTTTGTCTGTAGCGGAACAAATAGATGAGGAAGTTCAGATATCGAGATACTTGATTTTAAAGACGGAGTCTATAAAAGATTTTAATTAAGGAAGAGAAAAAATAAGGATAGGATTTCGTTTTTTTTTGTATCTATTAAAAAAAACATTAATTTGAGATTATTTTTAGTATCTCGCTTACGAGTACAAAATTATAATAATGATATATAAAAAAATCAGATCAATTTTTTTAGCATATAGCATGCTGGACTCACTATAAACATGTGAGCTTATCGGTAAAAAAAAATGTAATGGTATTATTCAAAACACACTATATAGTATAAATACACAAAACCAACTCAACAAAGCATCAAAAATCTTGTGACTACATTTAACCATTACGAAACACAAGTTAAGTCATAAAAGGAGTAATAATAATGCAACCGCTGCACTGCTGCACTGGGATGCTACTCGTGCAGAACTTAAGGCAGATTTTCAAGCAGGGTTTTTGTAATGGACTTAAAAAATAAGCGCATATTACCGTCCTTGCTTCGAAGCAACGAGGCGAAATGGGAACGGATCCCAGTATCTTTGCTAGGACACTTTTTGCATATAATATTTCTTGGTGAATATAAAGATTTGATTAAAAACTTGGCAGTGAATGTGCAAGAGTGGAGAGACGGTTAGGAAAGCTTGCGAGATCATTTACCTTATCATTTTCTGCGCTTTATATTTTCTTGAGTTGATGTTTGTGAGTGTATACAAGCTTGTGGGACCGAAAACTTGAGATTGTGGTTGGGTATTTCATACTTTTCTTGTATGAGGTTTTGCTTGCTAAGAGTTTCCTGCCTCTTCTCGATAATAATGACATTTTGGAAACGCACATGAAGGGTATTTTTAAATGTAACCTTTTAAAAAACGTCTAAAAAATAAACTGGTTTGTTAGTTCAAGGTGTTTCATTTTTGTATGAGTAACGAGTGAATAGAAAGCCGGGTCATTGTTTAGAAATCCTCCTCCGGTCCAGTCACGTTATTATACATAATTTAACTTCAACATCAATATCACTAAGTTAGCCTTGAGTGCCACGAAAATTACACTCCACGCAAAAATGATAGTCATCATTCAAGCTTCTGAATTCGATCCCTAGCGAACAATGAAGACTGGCTAGTTCAAAATAGCCGCATTTCTCAACCTTCTATGTAGGTCGATGCCCGTAAAATAAGATGAATGGTTACCCTATTCAGTGGGAATTGCATGGACTGAGCGGTGCATACCCTGAATTGAAGCGGGAGATTTTCCCAGACTCCGTAGAGTATTTTCTTTTTTGTTTCCTATGTATTGCGTAATGTATCTCTCCGGCTTTTTATTAGCGCCGAAAAAAGTCTGAATGGTGAAAAAGAATACGTTTTATTATTGGACATAGTCTGGAAATGTGAATGGTATCTATTTTTATATGATTATAAAGGAGAAGAAACAGATGCTTAAAATATTAGAAATAACATACTAACTAAAGCATTTTAACCTAATATGGTAAAACTTTTTGACGTCTTATCCTACAGCATATTCTATTAAAATCTGTGTTAAAGACGAACCTATTCATAACCCACTATTTATAAAATATATTCTCAGCCCTCTATTCTTAATAGATGACCTAAAACTCTTCACACTGGTAAGACAAACCTTTAACCTAGATCGTTGTGGAAAACGTTCTCATATTCTAGAAATACAGATTCTAGTGCTCGTATTTGTACCTCAGAATATCGAGAATCCCTAAGATAAAGAATTGCCTTTACACCTTTATATTCTTTGTATTATTTCGAATTTGTTTCATCGTTATTCTTGGCTAACTTTCAATACGTCTAAGAGAGACCATTATTCATATTTTCGCTATAATTTATGTCGGATGATTTTTTTCATTGTTCTTTCCAGAAATTTATTCCTTTCCCGTTGGATATTGAGGATATTTTTAAGATGTTTTTCCTTGAGTATTTTGTTATTAAAGATTGTTTGCGCAAAATATTCAAATATGTTGCAGTATGCTGTTCAAAACTTCAATTAAGTTTTTAATAGAGTTTATAGTTCATATTTTTCTCTCTTATTCATTGGACTATTTATTTACCCTTCTCCCCGAACATAGTCTAACACTAATGCTTGACTATCTTTTCGTAAACTCTCAGTAGGTTTTTTTCACAACAACAAAAAAGAGGGAATTTTATCAAAACAATTTAGAAAGGTATTTCATCCGCTAATTGATAGATAGGCTATAAATATAGATAGACTATTAAATTAAAAGAAAAAAAATACTTAAAGTTTTCCGTGAACGATTTGTTTAATATAAAAAACTATTCTAATGAAAAATAGCACCTTTGCGAGATCTTTTCAGAAGTAGTGGATTGTCCACAGTTTATTGTGTACTGAGAACAAATTCCTGAGACTGTAATTTTCTTTCAAGCTCTAAGAGAATGGGATATTATATTACTTGCTACCTGTTATTACTCTAGTTTTTTACTCAGCTTGGATTTTTGCGCAGCGGATTTATACAGAATCATTTTTAATTGTACAAGGAATAACCAAAAGAGGTTTAATAAATGAAATTGGATGTATTTTAATTCGGGCCATAAATGAAAAACATGTTATGAGTTTAATATTTCAAGTATGATCACCCAAAAAAGAGCATCTACTACAATGTACAACATACTGAAATAGTAATAATTATATTCAGAAAACTGAATAAAAGCGCCAAATTTTCATTCATACATAACAATTCGATTAACTATTAACTTAATTCCTAATAGCGTTTCAGCGACATAAGAATCTGCTGGAAGTATAGTTTCACAAACCCAATCCTATCCCACTGTTATTCCGATTCCAATTGCAGAACACTACCAACAAAAAACAAATGTAAAAATAAACAAAACTAATTTGCCAAACGGCGAAGAATCTACAATAGTCGAGCGAGATACCCGTTTTAATTACGAAAGCAAACCAACGGAACAATAAACCATAAAATGATTTTGTTCCGAGCCGGCCAGTTTGTTACGTGCAAAGTATAAAAGTGAGTTGTAAACGAAGGTATTGTTTTGTACAGAAAAAGTTTTGAAGAAATTACGTCACATTGTTTACTTGACGCTCGGCTGGATTAGGAAGGACTTGAGATGTTTAAAAGTAAATTAATTTTCTTTTAACTGTTACGTTACTTACTCGTTTTTATTTTTGAAACGAGCAAATCTCTATCACATTTTTTTTACCATTTATTTGAGAAGGCGCCAAGACTCGGAAGGTACTTCAATAAAATAATATCACAATTTTTATGGAAAATGAATTAAAAATTTAGGTTAACGAACTAAAAGGGGAAAAGATCCATGAATCGTAAAAGCAAAGATTTAACTTAATTCACTAATAATAATTACTGCAGCAAACAAAGACAAGAAAGCTCAGGTAACGATATTGAATACGAGCTCCACACAATAAACTTCATACACGAAATCCATTTACCAACATTTCTATCGGAAACTAAAACTTTATTGGAGCACCAACAAAGCTACTTATCATTATAGATTTAAACTCAATGTAAGCCGTTCAACCATAATTTAGCAAATCCGCTTCAATATTTCAAAACCTCGCAATATGTATTGCACGTTATATATTGTAACCCAGAAAATCTCCAAGTCGGAATTGAATAAGGGCTCACGGCTGATAGAAATATTTCCAAGGTATAATAAAAGCATGTCTTCATCCCTGTGAATGAAAAGAACTTGTATATTAAAGTTTATAGCTTCCGGATAGGCCAACTGGTTTCAATCCGTTTTGATTACTTCGCTGTAATATTATGTATGATTTAATCAAATCAGATTCAATCATATTGATTTTTCCCCTACGACCTCGAGTCGCATAATGTTGGAGTTTTTGCTGCTGCGAATATTTATAAACGCGAATTAGGTTTGAATATAGCAACATCAATTGCTGCATTAACAATATAGAAAAGAAGGAAAATGGAAACCGTTTCTTAAAAAGGAAAGTTGCAAGAATTAAGAGACTTAATTAAGGAAATACTTTTGATGAAGATAAAGCAGAATATAAAAATAAAGAGGCCATAATCGAAAGCGCAGAATCTCACATCGCTATAGGTTTTAACAAAGAGATGCATGAATAACTGAATACGCAAATAGATTCAGTTCACGCTCACGATTCTCATGAAATTCAATGAAAAATACATATTGTTTTCAAAATAACCCATTCGACATTTTAATCCGAACCCACGCTGCTTTTAATGGTTTCTATGGTATTTGTTTAACTTTTTAACGTATTCGGATTACTTTTAGAGCTTGACAACGACATATTGCTGTTTTCATTTTACTTTTTTTCTATTACTTCTTTTAGATCTATTTGGACTTTCACTTTATACATGTATGTTCTTATGTTTTTTTTTAGCATGTTTTATAAAGCATCTATATCTAATGAAGGCTGATACTTTTCGAACTGCAGTTTCACATGTTTATTTCAATCAATCTAAATCTCCATTATCTTTGCACCGCTATAAATGTCCAAACATCATTAGTATCCCACATACAAAACCAGTCCCATTTTAAGTAAACATTCCAAACAAACTGAAACGAAATTAACTGAAAGTCCATTCAAATATGACCCCTATTCCTTATACATAAGTTGCACAGAAGTTTATTTTAGTTTTGCTGATAAAGTAGACGAGAACGAAATTAGGGATGTCTATTCAAAAATAGTTCTTGTTCCTTCGGAATACGGTGCATTAGAATTCATTTTAGTTTTCCAAAGTTTGAGGCTCCAAATTGCTTTGCTCCCTTCATCAGGTATGCTGCGAGGGGCGGTGCGAACTGAACGCAAAATTACTTTCCTACGAGCTTCGGCCTCAAAAATAGCGGGTGTTGACTCAGATTTATGAGTATTAACAGAATCCGTACTATCAAGACTAGTTCTTTTTACCTTTGTATTTTATAATGAATTCTTACTTACTGTCTATTAGATGATTAAAATAGGTTTGCTGACTTTATGAGTATGTTTTATCAGATCTTTAAACTGATGATAACTGAATTTTCTGTTTTGAACTTTTAGAAAGAAAATAGGGTATAGACTATCGTCTTCTTTCTAAAAGTTCAATTGGCACTTAACCTTAATTTGGTTTAAAATCAGTAGTCTTACTACTTTTGCATAGTCATTGACAAGTATATCTAAAATGTAGAACCCTGATGAACCAGAATACTTCGTATTTGGATCAGCAGATTTCAATGACGACTATGTTCTCGCCTTTTTAAAGGCTCCACGTTAACACCCGACCATACGCTATAATATGCAGCAGCGATTTACCGGAGCCGCGCCCTGCGTTATCTGTGACACGTAATCTGTAGGTAACGCACTTATGAGATGAGGTACATTCTCACTTTAAGTGAATTTCTGTCGAGAAATTTATAAAAATAAGGGGAGAAAATGTCGTTGCCCTTTATGTTGGCGTGTGGTAACAAGTCTGGTAAGTAAAGTCTAAAAAAATTTGGACGGAAAAATTCTTGTGGGTCTAAATTATATGATACAGTTTAAAATCTTACCTTTAATCCATTTTGACCACAACCATGACCAGCTTAACTTCTGGGTCAATGGATTAATCGATCTGCAGGTTAGGCCATTACTTAGGTAATTACTGTCAAGGATACTCACTACCTTGAAAAACAAGCCTCTTGGCTCGTTCCGTAATTGCCCATTAAATTTTAATCCTCGCCCACTTTTTATTTGTTTCTAATGCCTCCATCTTTCTAATGCAATTAACGATCAGTGTGCTGGCTTTATCCCCACGTAAGGAAGGCGCAAAATAGGTTAGTGGAATGTTAACTATACGAGTATCTGAGAGAAATGCCATGGTTTATAGGGATCGTTCCGTTTCAGTTATGGGGTGAGGAAGGTTCGTACATGTGCCTCTAACTATATGGAACCTACTCGCCATAAAGTTAGTCGTTTTGTGATTTTGTGCCCATCTCGTGTTATTGGGGTAGGGTTGGGAACAAAAGAGGTGTGCTCTAAGTAGAACATCTATAGTTTTCTTAGAGTTATGAGACTTATCTTTCATCGTCATTCTTTTATCAAACGTTATATGATCGGGTTTCATCTGGCAGGAGTGGAGAGAAATAATATTTAAAGGAATGTCATTTGGAACTTTCATGAGTTTAATATAAAAATGGGACGATCATTGTGTAGTTAAGAAAGTGATAAAGATTTAGAAGCACCGTCATTTTGCCATTTTTTATTCTTCCGTTAAATGGTTCTACACTAAAAACTGGAGCAAAGTTTTAATCCCATAACTATGACATTATATGATCCTGAAACGGGAGAGTTTTAGAATGTGTTCATGTACCTATCAAAATCTTAAGAGTAAGCTGAGATTATGTAAGTAAAGTTTTAAACTTTCAACTTAATGTCACACTTAAGCAGGCAAGTTTTCGATGAGACTGGTTAGTGAGAATACATCAAAAATTTAATATGATCTTCTTTAGAAGTTTCGCTTACTGCCACTATTATGTTACGCATTTTAACTTCAATATGTAATGGTATTGTAATTTTATTAATAAATAGTTGCTAATAAGCATGAAGACACTTGCACGGCTTAATGATAAACTTCATTGTCTTATGTAATCTTTTCTTCCGATAGTCCATTGACCTTATTTAATGACTTCTACAATTACTACAATATATTTGTTGTAGAAAATCCATAATCACAATATTTGTTTTCGAAGGATTTATCAAAGCCTTTACATAAGTCCGAAAAGGTCGTGTAACTTTGACCAACGCAAACACGAACGATTAGACACACATATTAATATCTTGATATAACATACTAATATGCCGAAATAACTTGAAAATAAAACAATTTACCCTAGAAACTGTGGTAAAGTAAACTAAAGGGGAATCATAATACGAAATATATCGTAAATACAAACAGATCGTCCTGGCCTCGGTTGGTACAGTTTACTCAGGACTTGGGGCGATAAAAGTTTTAGTTGTGTGTGAACACCGGCTTATAATGAACGTGTGGGTGAAACGAAGCGTAACTTGCTGATTAGACAATCATTTGAACATCTTTCCATATATGAAGAGAGTGATAATATTAAAATTAAAAACTTGCAAGAATGACAATATAAGCAACATTAACTAGATGCTTGTGCATATTATAACAGCCAGACAAAACTGACCAAAATGCGATTTTAAAATTTATTATTTCAAGTACTGTTTACCAATTACAAACATATAGGCAATGTTACAGTAGAACTATATATACAAGTAATTTAGCAAAATCAAGATACAACAATAAACTAAATAGTTACAGCTGAGTGCACAAGTCTTTCTCCAAATTGGCTGTAACGTTTGCAATGTGTCGGTCGATGCAAAACATCTTACACTGCAGTTATGTGACTCGGCATAACTACCGAAGGTATCGAAGTGCTTTATCGAGCATAAACGAATATAGTTATAATGGTGATGGTGTGTTTTTAACCGACTTCAAAAAGGGAGGAGATACTCAATGCGGTTCAATTTTTTTTTTATGTTTGTTGCCACAGAACTCTTGTCTGGATGCGTCGATTTTGTTTTTTTTTTTTTTATTTAAAACTGGTTCTTTCCCTGTGTTCCAATTTCTGTTCGGTTCAGATTTCACAGTAGGGTCCATAAGAAATAAATAAAGTCCTTATTTTGAAGTCGGATTTTTTTGACCGTTGCCAAAAACTTCAATGAAAATTTTAAAAAATTTAGCTTAACGTTTATGACCGGCTATTTTTCTGACTGAGAAAACCTGAATGGCATGTGATTAGTCCATATCCAGTTATGATGATTATTTGAATCATCTGATTCCTTCTATAATGCTTATTAGCAAACCTACCGATACAAAATACGGGCGTGATTTTCGACATGACACAGTCTTCGTGATGTTGACTTGGCCTACCCTCCAAAATGTTTCTAAGATAAGGTTATAATTTAGCTGGCGAAGCCTTACGCAGCGGTTATATATGAGACGACCAGGCTAATAGGGATCCAATGCACATTATCTTCTGAAGGGTTTGTACCTACTGATATTTTGCGAACGCACCCAAGATTTTGGGTTGATGACGGTGACAATATTTTCTAAACATGCGGATATTATTTGAATAAGACTTTTCAGAAATTGAATATGGTTCTGTTATAATTGTGTACCGATTTAAATAAGTAACTAAATATAGTAAAACATACTGCTTCACTTTTAAAACTTAGCCATCTTCGACCTAGACATCTATGTCAAAATTAGAGTAAAAAACACTCGGAAGCCAACTGATTTCATTGATAAAAAAAATAAACCTGTCCCAAATTAATATAAAATACGCTTACCTTCAGGCACAGCTAAGGAAGTCAGCAGGAAATGTACGCAAGCCGCGCCGGTGCCATGCCCCATGAGAGTGACATTCGTAGGGTCGCCTCCGAAGACTGCCACGTTCTCCTTGATCCAGTGCAGGGCTGCTATCTGGTCCATGAGGCCGTAGTTCGCCGGTGAGCGCGGGTACTCGTCTGAACGAGGGTTGAGGAAACCTGGAAAGATAGGATTAGTTAGACTTGATCTTTATAACTTTGATAAGGTGTTGCTGGATATGTAGTTTTTTGTTTTATACTGGTAGCCGAAATCAGAATCGACTAATACGTTGCTTCACTATTATCAAAAGATCGAACAAAACTAGGAATAGCGATTTGTCATAGTTGAAGTTGTCTTGCATTGTTTAACTGGTTAATTATCGTAACGGTGTCGCAGGCCTTTCACAGTACTGTAAATGTAACGTTGAATACATTACAAAAACATTTTGTTCTATTTAAAGAATCACTATCATTACATACATTACTTTTTTATTATTATTGCATAGGATTTTTTGTTTGAACGTAAAAAAGAGGTGTTATAATAATATGTTTTAGGCGTCTATGTATTGTGTGTTTAAGTTATTGCTTATAATAAGCATCATTCTGAACTTACCAAAAATCAAACTAAATATGGAGCTCTGAAGTAAAAAGATTGTCCGTAATTAAATTGTCTTTGTAATTCGATTGCGTCAAAAAATATATTTTATAAAAATACTTTTTGCGATAACATTTTTAGTATAAAATATTTTATACGCTACGCTATCACCACGTGAAGTGATTCAATTTACTCTATCATATTTTTAGAGTTGATATTATTTTGTAAAAAAAAATAAACATCTTTTTTTGTAAAATTTTATAAAAAGGCAGGACATTTTATAATCCTTTAAAAGATTAAATGTGAAGTACTAAATAAATATTTCATGCAGACATAAAAATTGTGGTTTTTATCACATTACCTAATTTTTTGCATTAAGATTTTTTTTTTCATTCTAGAAATTTATTATTAGCTGTCTTAATAAAAACGCCAAAAGTAATATAGGTACAAGTAAAATAAGTAAACAACTATTTTAGAGTATTGAAGAACATCAAACGAGCGCAGAATAACTAAGACTTCTAGTTTCAAAACTCTAATTGCTTTTAGTACACAATCGTTTTATTTTATTGTAGTAAAATAAAAGTTCACTTAGTCAATAAAAGAAGAAAATCATTGTTTCTTAGAAACCCTTGTTTGCGTGACACAACAATAAATATTTAATTACTCAAAAGATTTTAAGAGTTAATTACAATGTCTTTATGTCAAAAGCGTATTTTTGTTTGTTATTATTTTTTATTAATTCAATACGAAGAAAGCAGAATTACGAAGTTTTTGTGAATAATTAATAGAGATTGATTGTTATTTTATGAAGACCTAGCTGTGCCCCAGGGTTCCACCCGCGCGAATGACAATTTATACACTATCTTTTTAAATTATAGCATAGGTGTTATTACGATGTATAAGCTAAATTACTAACGATTTTGACGACCTCCGTGGTCGAGTGGCGTACGCACCGGTTTCAAGGTGTCGCTAGCTCTGAGGTCCCGGGTTCGATCCAAGGACGGGACAATGTAGAAACCAATTTTTCTACATTGTATCGGGTCTGGGTGTTTCTAGTACCTTCGTTGTTTATGAATTCCATAACACAAGTGCTTTACAGCTACTTACTTTGGGTTCAGAGCAATGTATGTGATGATGTCCGCATTTTTTTTTTACTGTTAAGTTAGTTAATATAATCCATTTAGTAGTTTTTGCGTGAAAGAGTCTTCATACATCCAAACAAATTTTCGCCTTTATAATATGAGTAAGGACGAAGGATATAAGTAGATAACTGTATCGATAGTCAAGCTCAATCGAAGTCACATTTGACATACACAAAGTTTATACTACAGTATCTTATATTTATTGATTTTCCTCAATCATTTTTATTACAAAAAGCTTTTCATGCCTGTTGCAACGTTCCAGACTGGCTCTTGTACCTACACTATTATTTTCTTCTATTATTTGTACTGAAACAAATAATATTCCCGAATACCTTTACAACAATAAGTCCTGGATCTATCTGTATTGTTAGTGAATCCGTCCAGATTTGCGTCTATTATTAGATTTTACAATTAATTGGGCCAGTAAACCCAAATCCGTAAAGGGACTTCAGTTGTCATGGCAACGGATAACAGATAAGCTTGTGCGTGGGCGACCTACAAAGGTTTACCATTTATTTTGATATGTCGTTATTATTTCTTTAGCAGAAGACTTATTGTATTAATGTCATTCTATTATGACTGATTATTTTTTAAGTCTGCTGGAAATAAACTCTAGGTACCTTTGTAAGCTTTTTTCAAGGTACTTTGTATATTAAAATATTTTTTAGGTGTACATATAATAAATATACAGATTGAACTACAAGACAGCACAGGACATATATTATTCTTAATGTAACCAACATTTTCTTTGAGCATGCTGACAGACTCATATATTAAAAGCAACAAACCTTAAACTTAGTGAAGCGAAAACCGAAAACTTTCAAGTCTCTAACGCTAAAGTGAACTTGCCCCAAGTTTATTACGTTTGCGTCATAAAATCTACGTAGAAGCGATAACCATAACGTTTGAGTTAAACGCAAACAATTATGTCAGCGTTTATCGAGGCTAAAATAGATTTCGCCCGTGGGGACCGTATTATGTATGATGTTGGAACGAAATTAGCTTGGCATGAAATTAATGTACACTAAGCTAAACAGCTAAAATACTCTGGAGTCTGATAGCAAAAATTGCAATATTTTCTTAACTTTGCTTGATTAGAAAAGACTAAAATGTGTTTTATGTAGTTAAAAAAAAGGTTTTCCTAATTTTCATAGTGGTGTTAATAAGTCATTTTGTTATTTTATCAAATCACACTACAGACAGTCTTCTCACAAAACAAATTGGTAGCTAAAGTAAAAAGTTTCCTCTTGATCAAATTCTAATTTCATTTAGGTCATACGGAAACTAAATAATACTTTTTTATTTGCAAGCACATGCAAACATTAAGAAAAACAACACAATGGTTAAATGCAGGGTGTGGTAAAATTAATAAAGCCTCCCAATACCGGTAAGTCGTAAATTAATAAAATCCCTTACTCAGGGAGATGATGCAATAACCACCCACTCTGCCTACCCCTTTGACGAAAGCTCATGCTTATGGAGCTAAAGAAATACTTGGGATTGCAGGCCGCCGCGTTTCCTGTGTAAAACGTGAGCTGGGGTGGGGTCTCATTCACAGAGTTTTTAGTCTTATAATAATTTAGCAGTTTGAGTATATTATTTTTTTTATTTTGTTTTTTGGAATATTTGTTAAGTTGTTTGTTTGTGAGAAAAAAATAAATTTAAATTGTGTCTGATGGAACCATTGATATATAACTGATGTCTACGTCACAGTTATACGGTCAACTTATCAATGTTAAAAAACGATGCTATTTATGTTCTTTATTAAAATAAGGATATAATATTTTTGAACAATTTTCTGCAATAATATTAACATAAGTCCAGCTAAACTACACATTTTAAGCTATCACTACTATTTTAAGGTGTCAATTTAGTATGCAACAAAAGAAGATTAGAAAAACTTCGCTGAAAGTGGAACCACGCCCTTTTATATAAGTTATCTCGTTATAAAGTGGAAAATTTCGTCAACAATGTGACTAGTTCCCTTTTTGTCCTGTTCTCTATTACAAAGCGTGATAAGGTATGCTTGACATTGTTTATGCTGTTCTTGAGTTTGAATAATCTTTACATTAGCTTGGTGCTGCTAAGCGCAACTGCTACGCTAGAGGTCTTGGGTCCGATTCCCAAGTCGACCAAGGTGTTACGTATTAAATTCTCAGTAGCAGGTCGGAGTTTGGAATTGTGCCCGGTTAGTGGCAATAGGCTCGCCCCCTATTACATGGGACCTAAGTATTGCAGCGAACTGTAGGTGTACATTGTACACTACTGCCTAACCCTTCGGGGATACAGGCGTGATGGTATGTGTATGTATTAGCTTGATGCATGGACAGTTATGGAAAGATAATCTGGATTCAGCCGGGTACGATAGACTGCAATTTGACCAGGCCGTATTAATCTGTCATTATCATTTAAATCTCATAAAAAATAATAGACCACACTATAAACACGCCGATTGGAACGCTTTTGTGGGTATATTGCCCACAAAAGTGTTCAAATCGACTCGTAAATGAGCGCCAAGTTCAGCCGCACTTTTTCAAATGATAACTGGCCATAAAAACGATTCTATAAATTTAACAACTTGGCAAATTCTAATCCGCCGAATTTTAAGACCAATAATCGTAAAAACTAGGTTAAAGTACTCTTTTAGATGAAGGAAAACTCAATAAAGAGACTGGTGAAAGGACTTTTTGATGATTTACTACACATTAATTTAAAAAGAAACTAATTCCATAAAAAATATGCGTACACGATTGAGGTATATCTAATTAATGAACAAAATATTTTTTGAAATCTGCATTTAATAATTGCCTAAATATAACTGAGTGACAACTTCCTTTTTAAAAGTCAGTTAAAAAGAAAAGCAAAGAAAAATTTACATTATTATTTTCATTCAAAAACATCTCATAATTCAACGCTCTTTATGTCATTAACTATCTTAAAAGAAAGACCAAAATCATAATGATCATCAGTATTGTATGTTCCTTATCTTAGCCTTTAAGAAAACCTTATCAAAATTCCTATGAATACAAGAGCAAACTGGAATAATGCCGAAATAAAGTGAGATTGTCTTGCTAAGTGGAATATTATCCTTTCGAGACAATGATTTCAGGAATGGTATGGTCGTTGAGAACCTCTTATATTCTTAAGTACGCGATGTAAATGTGGAGTTTGAGTATGTACTTTAAGGGTTAAACAAACTAAGTTGAATGGTTAAGCTTTTGTTATATTATTATCTATGCGGAGTTTTGTTGGAATTTAGTTCATTATAGAAATAAGATTCTATGAATAGAAACCTATGCTAAGGTTTTTGTGTGTAACTTTGCCTTTTAAAGTGAAATATTTTTTTAATATTTTTAATAACTTATTTGACTAAGTAGTATAGCACTACTTACATACACATCTACATATTGTGGCAAATACAAATGAAAAAAAAAACAAAACTGAATTAAGTAAATTAGGTTTTTTTTAATTGAGCTATTTTTGGACATTCATTCGGTTATTATTATCTGAAAGCCAGTTTAATCATACTTGTCCAGTTTAACGTTTAGATCTCCGAGTGTGATTTACGAATAAATAGAAACTAATACTTAATTGTAGGATAAATTTTATCGGTCTTCCCGTTTGTAGGCCATTCTTGTTTGCACTGCTAAGTTAAAACTTTCGAGATAGTAAGTTTTCACTTAGGTATAATCGATGGTCAACACGAGGGGTGCTTAGGACCCTTCCCTCGCCATAGAGAGGCCTACCCTACTTGTTATTCATACATATCACTTACTCGCAACCTGTATTTAATCGTTTTAACCTTGAGCCTTACTATGACGCTAGTTGATATTTCAGCTTTTTTGTGTAAAATATAAGTGGTTTTAATCCTACTTTAAATTATGTTAGGTAGGATAAATAATATTCATTTATCAACATTTTTTGTTTGGTAGAGCTCTTTGCTGTTAGCCTGAGTGTAAGATTTGACTGCTTCACCGGTATTTAATTTTATTAATAAGTTTTATAATAATATAATTTGACTGCTCAGTTAATCGAGGAGGATGTGTCAACAAGGCAACTGCAGTGTTATTTGGTAAAGAAGTCTTTTAGTAAATTGACTGCGATGTGCTGTGGGTTTCATCCTTACGGGGGTCGTGATTTCTTTTTATTTTTAACTTTGAGGTGTTATTTTGTTAAAATATTAAATTTAATTTTGCGAAATTCGAAGAAATTTTATCTGTTAAAATAAAAAGGTTGGTTAACTGTTAATTTATCGTACAGAGGTCTCTTTTAAGAATGTTATACACCTGTGCTGGATAAGGCAAGACTTTTGCCCAGCAGTAGAAAAACAAACGTGTAACATAAAGAAATACATTTTATCACCTTCATAAAACTTACCCAAGATCCCGAGTCTGTAGTTAATAGTGACGACGACGAGGCCAGCGTGGGAGGCCAGCACCGTCCCATCGTAAGGGTTGCCGGAACTCCACTCGTAGCTCTCGCCGTGCACAAACACCAGCACGGGGTAGCGGGCCACTGCGTCTCTTACACCTGCTAGAAGAAGGCAAGAGGTTAGAGGCGTTAGAGTATGTAGCCATTAGAGTGCGCTTTACGGGGTATGAACCGTTGGCACTAGTATGAACCAGACTGCTATACCAGGGGTCGTGGGTTCGATTCCCAATCAGGTCAAATGTTTTTGTGATGAGCAAGATCATTTGTTCTGTATCTGGGTGTAATTTATCTGTTATATTATGTATGTATTTAGAAATATATAAGTATGTTTATCAGTTGTCTGACTACCATAACACAAGCTCTGCTTAGTTTGGGATCAGATAACCGTAACATAAATTTTCTACCATTGCTGGCGAATACATACACAATACAATTATTAGTTTTAAGAAATAGTAAAATTACTGTCAATGCACAGCGATTTCATAAAAATATTGCGAAACCTAAAATCAACATAATAATAATGGAACCATAGATGTTTTCGCATATACTTCTGTCATTGCAATCAAAATCAGAAAAAGAGTGTTCTTCATATTTTCAGCTGCTTATGCTCTGTACAATGGCCTATAAACCAACTCATAGGCGCATAATTTAGTTTTTATATTTTTTACTAATGTACTTTTGCTATTTATTATTTATTTACTAATGTTAGTAGTAAGTAGGTTTTACTTAGAAACGGTGAGAAAAAAAGAACAGTAAAACTCAAACCACATTAAGTTCTATTAGAAAACTAAAAACGTTCAAACAATTTAGAGAAACGTTTATTTTTTTGGATTTGAGTCTTCCTGAATATTATTATTGTAAGACGCTTGCATATTGATGCTATTAAACAGCCACCTCGCAGATTAGCATCTTAATAAAACTAAGCTGAACAAAAATACTATCAACAACAGGAAAACATCCAGCAATACAAATTAATATATTTCATAACAAGGGCCCTCAGACGTACAGTACTTAATCAACAATACAGAAAGAACGATAAGAGATAATCACCTAACTTATCTAAAGAGCAATAAAGCTAGGGTCATAACCGAACTAATAAGTTACACTCGTACAGAGAAGGATATATGTACGATATATGTATACCTATATGTTATTTTTATGAGCGTCTTGAAACCAATAAATGTAGTGATGATAGCTTTGCAGACAGTAACGGATGCTCTCACCACACTACTGAATTCAACCGATGAAGAAAGTTCTTACAAATTTTGAAATATACTTAAAAAAGGTCGTATGTTAGGTCAAAGAGCGTCAGAACGTATAACAGATTAAGCTTATGTTTTAATTTCATCATGCTATTAATAATATCAATAGGCTTGAAGTTCATACATATAAATATATGAAATTCAAACCTATTGTCAACAAGCAGATTATTTTTAATCGATATCGATATCCAGAATTCAGTGAGACCCGTAATATTATTGCCTAATTAAATCTAATATAAGAACAAACTCTAACTATACTAAAATTAAAACTTACATGAACAAAAACTAAACGGCGTCAAAGAACTCATCGTCATCCTTGTCAATGACGGGGAACGTGCCCAAAACGCTGGCAGCATTGCCACGTTGAATGGCTATGCCGATTCTCTGTGCAAGGAACAAACCAGCCCTCTGATCATTATTGCCTAAAATGTTCTGCCGAATTGACAACCTTTCTCTATGGCAGTCGCTTTCATAGTAAAGTTATTGCGTAAGCCTACCACTGCAATTTTATACATTATGTGAAAAATTCTTCTGCTTTCTATACGTGCGAAAACTATTTATAGATTTAGTTGTTTAATAATAACAATCTTCCACACCGATTTCGGTAACGGCCACCACTTCGACTCTATTGGCGTGCGTGTGCTCTCATGTGGCTGGAGTACCCAATTTTGTGCGTAAAAGTCCGCGCACACTGCGGACATGTCAGAGTACCAGCCACAAAGTTGTAAATTAGCACATTGTGTTGTTTAGTACACAATGTGTCACCAGAATTAACTTATATGAAACACTTTATATACTAGTTACAAGTCAAAACGTGGAATCATTTAATGTTTTCTATTCACGGACGTGATCTTAAGAATAAGCTTTTTCAATTCCAATAATAAACAGAATAGATATAAACAAGGAAGTTCGTTACAAAATTAGTTATTTATTATTTTGGGCTCAAGTTTGGTGTAACAAAAGCCTATATGGAAAATAGTTATATAGAATTATTATTATTCTCCTTTACGAACTGAATTTATACGCTGATGGGTTAATTGTAAGTTTATGTATTAGTATAATGAATGATAATCCTTTTTACATTTTTAGTACATAATTTATAATCTCATACGTTTACAAGTTAACGAAAGATCACTAAATTGAAAGAAGGATACTCTTCAACCGTATTCTAATCAATATACCGTCGTAAAACCGATACCCTATACAGTAAAATTACTATCAAAAATACTTAACGAGGAAGAAAACACAAAAGATTGAACCCGAAAATCTGAAGGAAGGGGTTATATGGGTCGAACACTGTATAGGACCTGCTACCTATGCAAAGTTGTGACCTTTTAACCCGACGTATTACTTACTACTCGCCTGAAACTTGGACACATGCCAATGCACTTAGTGTTAAAATTTGGCTTTCAGCTCACTCCGCAAAGATAAAAATGCGAGAAAACGTACTTTAGTTTTAAAGGTCGATAATGTAGGTACTGCCATCTAAAGAGGATATAAAAGCCACTACATAAGGGCAGAAAAGAATTCCTAACCTAGTTAGCCTATTTTTCCCGATGACCTTATTCGATTTTTTCTTTATTTTCGTTGCAAAGTTCTTTTGTCAGTTTTAAATCGGGGGAGGATGGACGGTTTTTCTATTATCGACTGTACTGCATTGTTATAAGATAGAGTTTGCCGTAAAATGAGCTGACACATTTAATCGGAGGCGTCGAATGTGGGGCATGGAAGGGATACTTGCAAATGAGTAATGCTTTTCAGCGGAGGGAGGGTCATTTTGAGCCTGTTTTTAGGTGACATAATTAGACTTTTTTGTATGACATAATATATAGTATGACACAAGCACCAATGAAGCATTAATGTTAAAAAGTAAATACTACACTCAATCGTAAATGGAAAAAACGTAGTAATTTGGAAATCTACTTTCTTGTGTTTAAGAGAAACGCAATTAATAAAAAGTTACTTCGATGGTTGGTCCTCTTGGACCTTTCATTAATTCTTACTCACACATTAATTACTTACGAGAAAAGTCAATCTAATTATGTTAAAGTACGCGGACTTTGTACTTTGAGTTCTTTATGTGAACAAAGATAAAACATCTCTGAAAGTAAAGTCAACAGTCAAACCCAAGACGACCCTTAACACAAAAGAACGAAAAAAAATTACCACATAAAAATTCAGACAATATGAACAATGCCGAACACTCACTATCTCGCATCTTTCCATTCAGATTGTCGGATGGAAACAAAAAAAAAGAATAGCTGTCTATCGGATTCGACGGGAGTTTTCAGCGAAGGTTCGAGATATCTTGCCCCTCCCCTCCCGCCCCCACTTCGCCTTATCTCAGCCATGATGGATCGGGAAGAAAAGGATAAATCAAGTTTTTGTTGGAAGCCCAAAGCGTGGTGCAAGGTGCGAATGATTTTGTAGAACAATTTTGTGAGGAATTTCCGCACAAGATCGAGAAATCGAAGTTGATGAAGGTCAGAAATAACATTTTTTCATTATTGCTAAAGTACGAACGATACGATGAAGCTGATATACCTTAATATAGATATATACTTCGTTCACATTCACAGATTGGTGTTTGAGTGTGGCACCGTTTTTATTACTTGTGCAAGTACCTGATGACATGCCTGTTGGTCTAGTGGTTAGAGGCCCTGACTGCCATACCGGAGGTCGAGGGCTCGATTCCCACCCAGAACAAATGTTTGTGTGATGAGCATGATCATTTGTTCGGTGTCTGGGTGTAATTTATCTATAATATGTATGTATTTAGAAATATATAAGTATGTGTATCAGTTGTCTAGTTACCATAACACGAGCTCTGCTTAGCTTGGGATCAGACAACCGTGTGTCAGATGTCGCGGGATATTATTATTATTATTACGTTTTAAGTAACTTAACTTCTAAATAGAACTAGATACCTTTTATTAGGCAAACTCCCTTACATTTCAAACTCTAGAAAGTTACTCCAGTATAATTTTATCAACCATTTGGGTTGGCTCGCATCTCACCACAAACATTAACAAGCCACAATTTCTCGTCCATTCAAAATAACTCGAAGCTCGAACAATTAGCACGTCATTCTGAATATGAGCAGTTTATTACTTAGACCGTTACAGTCGGGACTTTCATAAACACTGGTCGGGAACATCGAGGCTATCTTGCAAATCTGCACGGTAATGAGGGTAGAAAGAGATAGCGATACGTCCGTATGATCCCGCATAATGTGTTACGCTAACGACGTTGGAAAAAATTGGCTCGTGACTTGAAAAGTTACTGGGAAATCGAGAAGTTGTCAAAGATTTTTAAATCTCATTATTTTTGTCGTTCTGAACGAAACGATTTTCCTGAATGTGAGGTTTTTTTTAAGACATTTTACAACTCTGTTTTCAACTATACTTTATTCATTATTATGCTAAATGCTAAAATTTGTAGTTTTCGTGCATTCAAACAATTTTTGATTCCTAGTTTTTCGGGACAACGTTCCAGATTATAAGGAAACTATAAAGTGAAATTGAAACACTATAGAGCCTTCCTTCCTTGTCAATTGTAATGCAATTCACAAAATCGATGTGCTGTAAGTCAATCCACTCCTAGATATAAATCAAATCCAGAGTTCCGAAGCAATAAATCCGTATTTGGGTCACCATTTACTTGTACCCATCGTGTTTTATTCAGTTGATGATATAAGAAGCGTTTCTAATAAAAAACCGTTGAGAGGAGATACGAAGTTTGACGTTGGTATTTAATATTGTTCAGTTTTTTGTTCCTTTCCCTTATAAAGGGGTTGAGTAAAGTTTTAAAGAGAGGTTGATGCGGAAATTCCGGTTGAGTGATCCTGGTTGCCATAAATGAGAGGAAATGCATAAATGATGATCGTTAATAATTTATTCAGTGCTAAAAAAAAATCGAATGACAAAAAATGAATTCGAATGTTACATTAAAATTGATTCGAAGAATCCAAAATACTGTTTCGCTGAATTCACTCTCGAAACGATAACACAGACTATCCAGTGATTTTTTCACCAAATGAAACAAGAATATTTCACGAACGTTCGTAATGATTTTTTTATTATGTGCTCCAAAAATCTAGATAAAAGTTGCTTGCTGCGATCAAACAACGTTCTCCTGGGAGAAGTATAGAAAACTTTTAGCCTATATCTAAGCATGAATAAAGAAAAATTTATCCACAAAAGTGATCGTAGCTCGCTGGGTGTCCGTTGGGGATTTTTTTCGGTTGAAATGAGTGAATCTAGGTCTCCTGTAGGGGATAAACTGTGTTAGTGTTTACGTGCTACTTGTTCAAACGGCTCTTGTCGGTACTGTGTCACTCATGCTTCTTTTATAAGGCAAATTGTGAGTTTTGTTGAAGAGTAATGAAATAATGATGTTACGTAAATATGTTTTCGAATGAACATATTCGATGAAACGTATAAGTTTGAGATGTAAGCCAGCAATTTTGCCGTTAAAGGCGTTATCAAGATGTAACACAAGTATCTTTAGTCAAAGGCTTAATATGATAAACTTGAACTCAATAAACTGTTATATTGGAAGTGTACAACATTACTTACTTTTATATTCTAAGCAGGTAGTAGTTGAACAACATTTTCAATTACAACAGCTTTTGGCTCTATCGCTCTAGGACCTTATTTCAAACGCCTTTGAATCCGAACAATGGGTCATGTATACCTCCAACATTTTTTACATCAAAATTCCCATTATATTATCGGTACAAATAGAGTTAATGTTTCCCAATCATTTCCCCGTCATTGGCTTTAAATGTTGAGCAATTCACGTGAGTCGAAGCCTAATATGATATAACATTTATAAAGCAATATAAGGAAAATCTCATATCAAAGGATGTATTCAATATATCGAGATATATTACGACTCGAAGCAAAAGAATTTCGACAAACGGAAAACTGGATTTGTACTTTAGATCGTTGAATACTTTTGATGTTATTTATATTCATACATTAGGTAATTAAAGATCTGCTCATGATATTTTCCTAACATCTCTGATGTAAAACGATCAAATAAATATAGTAAATGATTTTGAACAATATCTACAACACGATGATTTATGTTGGCTGTGACATACATCATACATACATCATTAATTCAAATCAAATAAGATTTTTTATTATGCGTTTTTAATCTAAGCAGCCAAGAAAGACAATTTATGATAACTCAGGTTTCAGCATAGAGTGAAAAATATCTTACAAATATTCAATCATATAGCTTAACGAGAATTTATTCAGCAAAAATGCGTCCAAAGCGTTTTTTAACGCCACAAATCGGCCACGAAGCTTGCCAACATCGTTGTGTGGTACCAGAAAAACGCAACAACACTATACATCATTGTAAGTAGATACCGTGCTTCATAGAGCGCCAACACTATCGGTTATCCCGTGATGGATCGCATTGAGGGCATAAATCAACCTTCACTGTATAAATCCATAGACTCACGCGGCTGTCAAATCAATTTTTTTGCCATAACGTCGTGGTTAGATTATCTTGTTATTCTATTTTCGGATTAGATTTCCGAGAAGTGGTTGTTTTGCTGGGAATCTGGGAGAGTGTGTAAGTGGATGGTTTTATGTGAGTAAATATGTGTAAACCTTATTGCGGATGTTATTTAGAGATAGGTTTAGTTTTTCTGCCTTGAATTTATTGATAGCGATAAAGTGAGTTGTCCTTGTTAGAACGTCTCCTAGAGGTAACAAACAAAATCACTAAATGGTCTGAAGATCAAATGGTCTGAAATGTACTATATTTTGACAGAATATAGTATATTTTGACAGTCAGTTCGATTGTCATGGAGCGACCAGAGTGCGAATGATGACATTACCTTCAAGGTAATTCAAAACGAGAATGCGCTAAAACCGCAAATCAAACATCTGTGGACATCCATCAAAACACAAATATGAAAGATCGTGCCGAATTCACACGAAGATAGAATTTATTCAGCGCATTCAAATTGCATGACCACGTTTTGGTCCGCGCAAATTCTGTACCGGAATTATGAACGCTTTGGGTACGAATACCGTAATACCGTTTAGACTCAAATAGCGGAATCCGACGAACCGTAATTCGGAAGTTTTCCGGAACGCACGATACTGAAGAAAGTATGTAAATGTTCTGATCTCTGCCTTTTAGAACCTATTTCACTCTTGTTTAGCGTGTTCTCATATCTATTACAGATGACGAATGGTTAAAGAATGATTTTAATTATCCTACAAGTTTCACTCAATTTCGCGTACATATTTTAATTATTTACAACCACTAAATTTATAACAAATTAAAGTTATTACTTGTTACACTCCTTTTATAAATTTTATTTAAAAAGAACAACCTTACCAATTTTATATAAAAAGGCAACTATTTATTACCATACAATTATCTAAAAATATTTTACATTCCATTACTAAATTAAATATTTTCTGAAAAACATAATATTTTGATTATAAAGCCCCGAACGCATGAAAAGAACACATCACAAAAGCCGTTATAAGATCTCGAAATTCTAAGACAATTATCGTAAGAGGATTTCTATATGAAACGTACGTAGCTTCCAAATAATCATCTCCATTAAAATTTCGGTTCATAACGTCGAGACAGGTAGAGGGGAATTTCAGGGGACCGCATACAGCGTCGTTTACGGTTATTAAAAAGCCAAAAGACTATTTTGGAGCGCCCGAACCTCGTACGTGTTCAAAGTTTGGCGCAAAATTTAGGGCGGATCGCATTTTTGTACGCAAAGTGAAGGAAATGATTGAATATCTATGTAAATCTAAAATTGTATGGTGTTACGTTGCTTTTATATAAATATTTATGGTTTTTTAGAGGTAGTAGGTAGTTTAGGAGAAACACCAAGTAAGTTATAGTGCCTTTACATAAAAAAAAATCCGAAGCTTTTTTATCATTGAAAGTTTTTTTTTGTCATAGAGATGTCGTTAAACGCAATGAGTCATATCTATTAGCCATTACATTATAACTCAGTTATTTAAAAACACGTAACTAAATTACGTATATATACTTAAAAAGTAAACAATAATATGTACCTATATTACCTCAAAATTACGTAGAACAAAATAAGGCAAAGTGAAACCGCACTCAGAACTTGTTAATCGCTACTAGCTCCACACAGGGATCCGTCCAAAAATAGATGGAAAAAGTATTTCGTATGCACAGTGGCGCACCGTCGCATTTGTGACAAAAGCCGGTGACGAAAGACAGCCAGACTCGGGATATATGGCTTCCCGTAATATGAGCTACCTTTGCTTGTTTTGGACATAACCATGTTCCTTTAATGTGAATTTCGTTTGACGATGGATTCATATCGGTGGAAGTGTTCTTTTATATCTGAAAGGGTCCATTTAATGTAGTAACGAAGAAAAAATATGTAGCGGTTTATGTACTTTTAGCAGACGTTATATATATATATTCGGATTATGAGCCTGATTAAAAGACTTTACGAATTATTTTCTGTAAACGTATTTTTACTATTATACCAGGAAATTGTCACTCATTCATTACAGTTCTATTTCACTGTTTTCGACGGGTATTGTTCATTCAATGAATGAATTAGTCTGAATGGGAATTAAAGATTTCTCTACAATAACGAAATTTAACAATGGATTTACCTAATGTAACGCCCGACTTAATCAGTAATCTTCTTTCTCCAAACCAGTGCCAAAACCGCTTTATTTTGTCTGGAAACACAAGGCGTGATTCCGTTTTGCGGATTTCCTTACATACGTACTATAAGGAAAACTTTAAACGTTTAAATTCCAGATATTTTTTGTTTCTTTTTTGCCGCTCGACGTCAGAACGAAACAAAAACCTTCGCAGAAACATCATTACCACCATTCTCGTTCCAATTAGTCACATCCGCGAATCCCGTTATAAAAGACATTTCATTTATTTTTAATACCAGCTATGGGCGCTTAAAAAAATTTCCTGTCCGGCCAACTGCTAAAATGAATGTGATCCAACGCTGGCAAGGACAAAAGTCTTTTTGAAAATTAGCTCACTGGAGCGCAAGAAGGTTTTAACTGAAATTATAAATCAAGTTTTTGTTCCCACCCTCAATTTACGAGTGTAGGGCTTGCCTGACGAAATTTGGATTAAAATTGCTTGTTTATATTTCCCTGTTGCCACTTTGCCGTAACAAAGTAATGAAATAAATTTGTTAGGAATGAGAACGCAGCGATTGTGTTTGTCACAACGTTTTGGGACATTTTTCGGGAAATAGCTCGCATTTTTGCGAAGGAATACTTTTAAGATGTTTGATATCCGTGTACAGAGCAGTAAAGCTGGCTTTGTTTTTATTTACATATTAATTTTCTCATAAAGGGACCATTTCAATGCAAGGCGTCTCTTAGCCTGCTTATCCATTTGAATGTTAATAAGTTGAGATGGTAATCGGATTTGTAAGAACCTTTTTATTCTAATTCTGTCTAGAGCTACGAATTCAGCAAAGAAATTGTCTGGACTAACCTTGAGCAGGAGCGTAAATATTTAAGTAGAGACAATCCTCGGATTGGTTTGTCAGGAATGGCAGTATCCTCTTCAAGTACTCCAGCCGACCTTTTGATATCCTCTTCAACACAGCAGTCTCATTCCTTATATCAGGAAGCACTTGGGGACAAACTGGACTAAATTCTTCGGCAATTTTTACACCTGACCATTGCGCGCCGGAAACTGGAGGCATGAACCTCAGAGAACCTACAGGAGGCGATGCATAGGGAACACCCCTAAAGACTTCGACCGGTTCTAGGAACCTAGATTCCGGAGTCACTATAAATCCTCTGAGATCCCCATATTTAGTCCTCACTACTCGGGAACTGATGAGTGGTTGCGGTTGTTTCTCATCCATTGCGGTTTCGCCTCTGACGAACCTGGATGTCAGTACTGGTAGTGTGATGAAATACATGATCATCAGAATTAACATTTTTCCGCTTCCACCGCCACCTTCCGAGTAAATGTCCCCGGCCGCTGACTGCTATAAGTCGACCATTTTGTAGTTTTGGAACGTTGCCGTAGATCATTTACTGGTTTATCTGTAACAAAAAGAAAGGTTTTTAAGTTTTACAGGAAAATAGTAAATTTAATAAAAAAAGGTGGGAATATCGGCAGAAAACTAAATATTCAGTCATGTGTTGGCTCGTAATTTGATAATTCGCTGATAAACATTCTGATGGAAAATAATAGGAGCATATATTAAAAATGTTGCTCAGACTAAACCTTCTTCATATATTCTTACTTTGCAGTTGCTAGGTCGCGTCTCGTACGCCACAATTGAATTTGGCCTTATAATACAATGGTTTGTATTTCCATTGATGATTATTTTATTGTGCTACAGAATTTATTAAATAAGATTTCTCGTATGCTACATTTTATTTTATTTGTTGTTATCTGAGAATAAGTTATTGTAGCTATAAGTATTGTGCTTGCCTAATATCTTCAGACACTTTAGAAACGTTGTTGAGATACCTCAATTTGTAAGTTTAACTTATGTTGGTATAATTTGTGCATTAATTGATCTAGGTTCTAAGTTTGAATGGTTTCTATTGTGTTTAAAAGCTGAAATTTTGACATTTATAAATCTGCAAGATATATGGAATATATATAAAATTCAACTGACAATCAAACCACACCCAAGTTCCCTATTTAACACCACCACGAATTATTCCGCCAAATAGACATGTAATTGTTCTAAATCAACATTAATTATATCAATAATTAACACTAATTAACGTAAAACGGTACAGAGCAAATGCAATGGTCATAATCGAATTATTAACGATACACTTGTTAATAGTGATGATAACAAATGGGCAGTAAGCAGTTATCAATTAATTAACCGCACGTCATTTAAATTACAACTTTATATTTTAAACTATTTGTGTTTGATTTGTAAAGACAAACACACACGGCTCGCTAGTGGTCCTAGCATTATTACCAAATTTGTTGTGTTGCAGTTTTTGCGATGAGCTAACCCTCCGGTGTGTAGTGCCTTTATACACGTAATTCGTATCCACGCGCTATTCAATATTCATTCACTACTGAATTTGGCTTCTAAGGCGCAGGCCAGACAGAAGAGACGCGGCGCGGATCTCTTCTGTATGTTTTGCGTCGCGACGCTTCTATACATTTTGTATGAAAGGGACGCGGTAGAGACAAATGTCCGCGCCCCCTCTGCGTCTTACGTCTCTTCTGTCTGGCCTGCGCCTAAGGAAAGGCCTATCTTTTAAGGGCTTAAACAACATAATCACTCTTTTTTTATTTTATTTATTTATTCTCAATTAAATATAATATAAGAACAAACTATTACTTGATTTTCATTCATCATTACTCGAGCAAATGTATGAAACGGATGAAATTTTTTGAGAAACCATTTCATGTACAATTTAAATTGAGCCCAAATTGTACTACCCGGTAAAATTTAAAATTTTAACAAGACAAGGTTCAATTTGATGACATATTTTTTTGATGAAAATTTTCACCGAGTCAGACTGCATCACTGCATGCTTTTTTATTAATTGAAGCGAAATTTTGGTGAGGTTTTCTGTCGAAATGATTTTTTATTAAAGTTCAATTCATTTTAATCTTTTTCTCCTACATTTTACAATCACAATTTCGACCATCGTACATCTGTTTATCAAATCAATAAAAATTATCAACGACCGAATATTTTAGCTTTAGTAAAACGATTTTTTTAAAGTGCAAAGCATTGCAGACTTTGCAAATTATTTTACCCTTTTACCTAAAATTTATGCACCCGTACCCTTTTGGACAAAAATGGTGTGTTTTAGTATGTTAATGTTGAAGTATACTCTGCTGCACAGGTGTGCACTAGTGTCAGTCTCTACTGCATGCCTTATTCATAGTGATCTACGCGTCAAATACTACCTTCAGTGTCTAGTAATAGAAAACTATATACATCCTCACAATTTAACATTAACTATTGGCTTGAATAATTTATTTAAGTTCATTTTTAACTGCCTCGTTGGCCTAGTGGTGCTAAGCGCGACTGCTACGCTTGGTCGACTCGGGAATCGAACCCAAGACGGGTTCGATTCCCGAGTCGACCAAGGTGTTATTTGAGTTTTTCTATGAAATTCTCAGTAGCAGGTCGGAGTTTGGATTTGTGCCCGGTTAGTGGCAATAGGCTCGCCCCCTATTACATGGGACCTAAAACATATCGGTGAACTGTGGGTGTACATTGGTACACCTCTGCCTACCCCTTCGGGGATACAGGCGTGATGATATGTTATGTTATGTTTTGTCATTTTTACTTTACCAGAGCTATTTGTATATGGATATGGAAGAACTTCCAATCTTCTTTTAAGTAGAACAGTGAATTCAAAGCTCCGCAAGACAGAGGAGAAATCTTGTAAAGCAATAAAAATATTTTAACAGTATTTTTTTCACAAACCCACTTTCAACGTCCAAACACTCGTATTTATATCCTAGTGTCCCACCAAACTTATTTGTTAACCCTTACCATGCTGATCAGATGTTTCGGCCCTGAGTTATTGGTACAATAAATATGTTAAAGATAAGCAAAAGCAGAGCTAAACATACAAACAGTGGTCGTAAAGTGTCCCCTCCCAGAGAAATCGTTTCCTTCAGCGAACATAAAACGCGTGATATGTATTCTTTGAATATTTATCTCGCTGGACAAACAGACAGATAGTTGGGTTGTGTAATAAAATTCGGTCGGTATGTGAATGATTTATCTGGTCGTGATGTATGGCTTGCGTTTCGTTGGTAAGCAAGTTTGTATGGAAAATATACAGGGTGAATATCAAGTCGTTGTTTTCCCGAAGCGAAATGAGTTTGTATCGGTCATACAATCGATTAATATATGTAAAAAAAATTAGACTCAATAAATGGCGGATTAACAATTGTTATAAACAAAACTCGAAAGTGACTTGAATCAGTAGTAATACATCGCGCTATACCTACGCGGGCGGGCGCGCAGTTACCCCGAACGCCGCGCGGTCGTTGCACTTCGCGTGTAAGTCAGCTGATCGCTACTCGTGATTTAATAAAACACAAAACCAATAAGTAATTCAAATTTTCGCTTCAAACTTTTACGGGCTTAGGATCGTCATAAATACTTAAAAAATCAAAATAGGTATCTTTAAAAAAAGTCGGAATTTGATAATTAAGTATTTAAGGCGTAGGTATTTAAAAATGGAATCGACTTATTTACAATGATTTTGATTACCTAACCTACTTTTAAATGTTTATTTACAAAGTACGAGTACTTACACTTAACGGTAGCGGAGTAATTGTTCGAAATGTAAACCACTACGTTCAATGCACAAACGAGCACGTTTTAACTGATTGTCTTTCAGTTTCATTAAAGTGTGTCTGTCACGTCTCACGATATTAAAAGCGTCCACTATCGCACTTATCAAAGAGTCGCGTGTTTGGTGTTCCTCACGATACACCAAGTTCTTGAGCTCAGACTCTACCACAAATAAAAGTCCAAGGGAGTCAAGGCCGGGCTCCTCGGTGGCCAAGGGTGTGGCCCGCCACGAAAACAAAAATGATAAGGATGCAGTCCTTCTGTGTTGAGCACTTTCATCGCACATTCATCACTTGACGTCATCGACGTTCGCGCACAGAACACTAACTAAGCCGTAGGTACAGAGCGCAACATTTGGCGGCATTCTATTGTGTTTCGGCGCTTGCCGCGTGCATGCAAGCTAATTTATACCGTATCACCATGACCGAGAGCTTATTTTGCTCTGAACATTTATTATTGATTCTTTCTTTGTAAGTTTGCCGACAACACGTGGCGGCGGCGTGTGCGTTTCGTGTTACCTACGGGTGCCTACGTTATCTCTAGTGAGTGAACTACTATTGATTATCGCTCTTTCGAGTTTATGAATACTTTTTTAATGATGTGAAAAAAAAAACATTATGTTTTTTAAGTTAAACTTTGTATTTCGATAGTACTACTGATGGGTAATCGTCCTGCCGCGGGAAAACAACGATTCAATTTTCACGGTGTATATTATGGTAAAGAAATAATCTTGATTCATTGATTGATTTTTTAGAGAGTATTTAAGTCAGGAGAGGTAATCCATTTCTTAAAAAAATGGTAACAGAGCTTGAAGGTAATTTTAAGTGACCTTTTATTGGAATATATACGTAAATATATAACGAAAAATCTCCTTTAATGCAAACTAATATAAACCTTAAAAAGTACCAAAAATACAGTCTTCAATACATATGCAGATAACTTTGTAAAATCTACCATCTAACTACACTTGGGGAGAAAGGGGAGAACGGAACTAAGACCTTATCCGACCCTATTGTCAACCTCACCTGCACGCGCCGGATGGCGGCGGGGTGGCGTATTACTGCCCCGTGGTGCTCCCTGCTAGACAACAGACGAGGCTCTGGCGACCGAGCAAATGGCGGGATAACCATTCACCTGGCTGGGCAACCGGTAGGAAGAGGCTAAAACGGCCTTGGGAATTAAATAACCCCAAAAAGGCTTAAATGCAGAAGGCAAGGGGAAACCACTGCATAACTAATTCCCAAGAAAGTCATCATGAAGGTACAGTCAAATATACAGAGGAGGCCATACGATCCGCTTAGCAACCGGCGCCGTCCTGCGTCCGGGGCAGACGGTGGGAAGTTGGCTACCGGCCATACGGTTGTAGGAGACCAGGCAACGTATGGAAAACATACTACTGGAGACCCCATGAAGATGCGTCATATCCAAAGGATAGGGACATGGAATGTTCGCGGTCTACTTCAACCAGGCAAGCTAAAGATCCTAGAGAAGGAGTTAACGAGGTGTAGCATTAACATCTGCGGCATTAGTGAAACTCACTGGAAGAACAACGGTCATTTTCTCACAGATACTCATGCCATATACTTCTCAGGAAATGACAATAACAGCAGAAATGGAGTTGCCTTCCTCATTCCAAAAAATCTAAGGAATAGTGTAATGGAGTATGAACCTATTAATGACAGAATAATAAGGATAAAGCTCAAAGCGACACCTGTGAATTTTAACCTCATTCAGGTGTATGCACCAACTAGTGCCGCTTGTGATGATGAGATAGAGAGCTTTTATTCTGAACTAGAAAAAACTATCGAAAAGATCGCCAACAGAGAGGTTTTGATAGTCTTGGGTGATCTCAACGCAAAAGTGGGAGCAGATGCTCATTATCTGAGTCACTGTGCAGGTAAATTTGGCCTAGGACAACGCAACGAGCGAGAAGACCGGCTCATTCAATTCGCGATAGATAACGGTTTGGTGATATCCAATACATTTTTTGAACATCACCGACGCAGACTTTATACTTGGATAACACCAGATGGCAAACATCGCAATCAAATTGATTATATCCTGATTAGATCGCGGTGGAAAACCTCTATCAAGAATGCTCATACCCTACCGGGAGCAGACTGCGGGTCAGATCATCAGTTCCTGATATCAAAAGTGCAATTAAAGTTAAGAGCAGTCAGGAAAGTCGAACAATGACGAAAAATTGAAGTAACTGACAATGCAAAGTTTTTAAATGCACTAGAACAAGCGATGATACCGTGGACGAGCGTGGACTTCAACACGAAGACTACAGAGCAATTGTGGGATCGGGCAAAACACGTTCTGGTGAGCTCAGTCAAAGAGTCTAGTGTAAACGTTCAGAAACGAAAACGGCAGCATTGGATGAGCGATGCAACTTTAAGTCTTGTGGAGGAAAGACGAAAAATGAAAGCATCCGGAGCTGATATAAGATCCCTCAACGAAAAGTCCGCTAGAATTCAGGAAGCTTGCAGGCGGGACCAGAACGACCAACTTCGGAACATTTGTGCAGAAGTGGAAGTCCATGCGAATAAGCACGAATCTAGGGACCTACATAAAAAAATTCGCGCTATCACCAAAACCCTGAGTTGCAAGACCTGGGCCATCGAAAACTCTACTGGAAAGACGGTGACGAACATAGTGGAAATAGCTGAAACATGGAGAGAATACTGCCAGTCCCTCTTTCAAGACCCGCAATCAGAATGTTACGCTCCTATGGAACCCGGAAACGAAGATCTTAAACCCGATATTCTGAAAGACGAAATACGAGCCGCTATTAAACACCTAAAGAACGGCAAGGCCCCAGGAGCAGATGCCATACCAATCGAGACGATCAAGACATCGGGCGAACATGGTGTCCAAATGTTCTACACCCTGTGCAATAAGATATGGCTCACGGGGAAATGGCCGAAAGAATGGGCTCACACTGTTCTCGTTCCCTTGCACAAAAAGGGTTCCACCAAAACGTGCAGTAATTACCGACTCATTGCTCTTATCTCTCACGCAAGCAAGATCTTACTTCACGTGCTAAACGAACGTCTAAAGCCCTACTTAAGCAAAGAAATTGCTCCTGAACAGGCGGGTTTTGTTAAGGGGAGGGGAACCCGAGAGCAAATTCTGACAGTTCGACAAATTATAGAGAAAGCCAGAGAATTCAACAAGCCCGCCTATATATGCTTTGTAGACTTCTCTAAGGCGTTCGACTCTGTCAAGTGGCCCAAACTTTGGGAAACTCTAAAGGCGATGGGTGTACCAAACCACCTGATACACCTTCTGCGAAGACTGTATGACGATGGCACAGCCTCAGTACGCGCAGATGACGTTCAATCCAAGCACTTCCACCCCAGCGCTGGAGTCCGTCAGGGATGTATTGTTTCTCCACTACTGTTCAATGTGTATACAGAGCTGATAATGAGGATTGTACTTGAAGGCTGGACAGATGGCATCTCAATTGGTGGCTACAAGATCTCCAACCTACGACATGCAGACGATACCACTTTGTTCGCCACTAGTATCCCACACATGGCAGAACTTCTTGGCAAAATGGAACGCGTCAGCCTTGAGTTTGGACTTAAGATCAACCGGAATAAAACTAAAATGATGACAGTCGACCGCATGAATAACAATTCTCCAGCAACTACACAAATTGCTAACTGTGATGTGGTTCAATCATACATTTATCTGGGAGCCTTGATTACGAACAACGGTGGATGTATCGACGAAGTGAAGAGGCGTATGGCAATCTCCAGGTCTGCAATGGACAAGTTGAAAAAAATATGGAGGAATCGTAACATATATAAGGCCACAAAAATCCGGCTAGTTCGGGCACTTGTATTCCCCATATTCTTGTACGCCGCAGAAACGTGGACCCTTCGAGAAGTAGAGAAGAAGAAGATAGACGCCCTAGAAATGTGGTGCTGGAGGAGAATGCTCGGAGTATCGTGGACTGAATTCCGCACAAACGAGTCTATACTTCGAGAACTCGGCATCCAGCAGCGTTTATCATCTTTGGTACAGTCTCGTATCCTTACCTTTTTTGGTCATGCATGCCGCCGAGGTGAGGTGGCTATTGAGCGACTTGTGGTCCAAGGAAAGATTGAGGGTACCAGGCCCCGAGGAAGAACGCCTATGAGGTGGACTGACCAAATAAAAGCGATAGTAAATGGCTCATCATCACTACATGAATGCACGAGGATGGCAGCCATCAGAGAAGAGTGGCGGCGTGTTGTGAAGCTTGCCACCAACACCTGAAGTGATGACCACGACCACTCTGTCAAGAGCAAGGAACTTATATACTAACTGGAATGAGGACGGGCAATCCAAAAACACTCCGAGCGAGAAAGCTTCGAGAGTGGACGTTGTCTCTTTCTAATAGGGTGTCCAATAATCATACAACTCTTGAGACAGTTACGGACTACTGATATTTTATTATTTAATGATGATGACCTGCAACTTAATAGCATTTATGTTAAAACTTTTTATGTTAACTTATCTATATCTATACTAATATTTTATAGAGGAAAGATTTGTATTTTTGTATGTAACGAATAAACGTAAAAACTACTGGACCGATTTGAAAAATTCTTTCAGCAATGGATAGCTACATTATCAGCGAGTAACATAGGCTATATTTTATTCCCGTACTCCCACGGGAACGGGAACTACGTGGGTGAAACTGCGTGACGTCCGCTAGTTACCTTTAACTTAAATGTATGTCTGTACCGTCCAGTTGCAAACTATCCATTTTGCAACTTATGTATGCTGATACTTATCTTCACATACTAGATACAAGCGTGCCCATTAAAAAAAAAACCTGTATTTGGTCTTTACCCATTAGGTACAGATTTTTATGTGATGTGAAGTACGTGGCACTCGTATTCATTAAAGCTCTTCAAGATACTTATGTAAAGTTACATCCTTCATATTTTTAAGAGTTTTCAAAGCATAGGTACAGGGATGCAATTCACATAGACCAAGCATGAGTTTGTCTATAATAAAACAACACATAATTTTAATTAATACATTTATTACACATTATTAAAAAGTATCGTTTTATGTAAACGTTGGCGTAAGGTTGAGCGTTGCCCAACTATTTTTAAATTATGGGTTTTTGTATGACTAAATAATCTTAAGTTTAGGTAAGAAGATGCAATGCTTTTCAATATCACGATCTCGTGTGAATCTTCGCAGTTAAAAGATTCGATTGGGTGAGGTGGGTCAAAATGCATATTTCCTGACATATAAAAATGTTGTACTACCAGCAACATTAATCTATTTTTATTTAAGTTTTTTAACCCATTTGTGTGGCACATTGTTAGAAATACTTTTTCGCAATATTTCACAATATTGAAAGCGAACTTGGTGACATATTTAAGTTTTCCTCTGTCTATAAAGGTTGTGAAAGAGGAAAACTTACAAATATCTACTGCATAGTTATGGTCGCATTGCTCCTTTAATTTAAATAAAGCAGCAATGCAATACGCACATGAATTTTTTTTTGATAATTTGTTTGTTATATACCCTGCAATATAATATAAAATATTATCTTTAAAATCAGAAATTGATGTTCTGCTTATTTGGTCCATTAATTGGTCAATGTTTTCATCAACTTCAAGGTTTGCTTGCGAACTATTTGATTTTTTCGGATACTTAAATTCTAATACGGGTGTAGTTTGTATGCTACCCTCATCGGCGATTATATTCGCACTTACAGTAGGCTGCACGCTATTTCTAAATAATAGTTTTCTCATTATATAACGAAACTGTAGCGCGCTCGGGTTATCGTTAAAACCACCTCTCGCTCTAACACATGAAAAAAATATTTCCACGTGGTCTTGCGAACATTTGTAGGGTAGGAAGTACTTCATATTGATCCCGTCGTCAGATAATAATTCGTCAATTAAATTTTTAAAACTTACACAATCTATTATTAAGCCGAGAGCAGGCGTTTTACGTCTGTGCGACAATATATTTTCTTCATCAATTATTAAATTGGCCAAGTAATTTTTGGTTTCGGAGATAACGTTCATCCAAAAGTTTTTATTTGTAAGGCGTAAAGGTGCCTTATAACCCACGCCAAAAGGATTTTTGGCATTAAATATATCGAAGATCCTATCGATATACCTAATGAATTCGATGGTGGCCTCGCTCCCAACAAAATTTTTATGACCACTTTTAGCCAGAAATTCAATAGCATCAGTCACAGAACTGCTTAGTACTTGTGCCGCCAATTTAACATTCATTTTTTTTCCATAAAAATTTATATGAACAGCGGAAATCTTATTTTTTAATTTAATCCCTTCCTGTTCTTGTAATGTATGTAAATTTCTGACATAATTAAAATCAATGTTTCCTTTGTCAGAAGACAGTTTACATTCAGCAAAAACATTCCGTGCTAGCTTAATCATGTGTGGTGGATCCAATAGACAGTGCACCTTACAGTCTTTTGTGGGATGTTTAAAATTAGTTTTTAAGTCATCGACGTTAAAATTACAACCCAGGAGCTCGTATGTTTTAATGTTAGTAATAGTACCATCACATGTTAATGATCTAACAGTAATATTAGCATCAGCCAATAGCCTTAAGGTTGTTAATATCAGCTGTGCTTGTATATTGGCCGATATTTTATTAATAAAAAAATACCCAATGGGACATTTGAATTTCCTTGTGTATGAAACAATCATAATAACAAGTACTTCAGTAGCGAGTATTTCTGAGTCATTATTTACAATTCCACCATAGTCCACATAACCCCAAAATTTATCCATTTTTTTATCATATGTCAGTTCTGACCGAATAGACATAGCATCAAAAACTATGCTAACATTTTTTAAATAATCATTTTTCTCCACAGATCTCTTTAAAAATTCAAAAACTTCTTTCATAAAACCAGTATTACAATTATGTGTTGACAGAAGTAGTCTTAATGTTGACGGATGAGGTAAACTGATGTGATTTCTTAAGAAAATATAAGCTTTTGGTGAATAAAAGTATAAAGTTAACGCAAAAGATTTGAGCTCATCACTATACCGTACAGTTTTATCTGATTTTCTTGTATTCATATGCGTATGTATGTTACTAAAATTATTAACTAATACACTTTCTACTTCTTCAAAGTTTGTACACTTCTTCTTTATCAAATTTAAAGCACACTTAAGATTATTAATTTTCATATCCCGTCTTCTCAGGCGCTGTGACAATAATTTTACTTTATATTTTAACTTGTCCTTCTCTACAACGAGGTTTTTAATGGCATCCTCCTGTCGAGCTTTCTTCAATGGAGGTTCCATGGATGTGCCCGGAGTTGGTTCTAAATTTTCTTTCATTTCAGGAAGAGCCGAAATCAATTCTATTTGTTTTTCTTGTATCTGCAATTGAAAAATAATAAAACAGTCAGAAAATACATAATTGAACAGCATTGTGAATGTTACAATAATAACTATTGCTATTAAGAAATGTGATTCTTGAAGAAATAATAAATCAAGATTAATACTAAGGTTGGTACTATATCATCAACAGATAAAAGATTTAAATTTTACCTTATCAAAGCCGGCTTCAACCTTTTCTCGAGCTGATCTTAAAGTGATGTTACTTAAAACATTAATTTGTTTATTTGTTGAAATCTCCTGAAAATTAAGACACATTACATTAATAAATAATTATATAACCAATACATAATACATATAAGCAATTTGACGCTTGAAGATTTCTGTTATAATATATTGTATGACCATGTGTACTTAAAGAAATGCATTTAATTATGTAAGTACATTTTGAATTTAGGCGATAAATGTAATGACAAGGAACGAACGATTTTTAAATGTTATTAAATTAGGTATAACTTGAAATAAACTAAAACTCTTACAATAGGGAAAATAGACGGAATGGCATCATGTTTGAGTATTGATTTTCTTGTATGAATGATTATGTCCTCTGACAGGAAATGACGGCTGCAAACTACGCTATAGCTTGAATATTTCTTCTTTAAAGGAACAACTTCAAGCCACCGTTGCTGCAGATTTTCTTTATTAGGGAATCTGTTTGGAGACAAAACAATATTTATAGAAAGCAAACTAGTCCGATGTTTCTAATTTATAAAATGAAAATATACTTTTGATTACTATGTAGGACAACGATGTTCGAAACTTCGAACTGAGCTGTTTTAATAATTTATTTGGATAATTCCCGTTTATCAATCTGAAACATTGGTAACCCTAGTCGTAATAAACAAACAAAGTTATAAAACTTACCTGAAGAACGAAATTCCACATCCAGCATACCCCTCACTACTACACCCCTTCACACAACACAATTTTACCATTATGAAAGCTGGTGAATTCACCTAAATACATTAAAAAGAACTTGAAAACGCAAAAATATGACTTCAACGCGAAAGTGTATCGGCCATATTGTTTACATCGGTGACAAGGGAAGACAGAGACACCATCCACCAATGTCGGTTTCTCGCTCGGAGTATTTTTTTTCTATTGAATCCATTATACAAATTCAAACTCTAAGCTTTTGAGATAGGGTTTTTTTTTTTTTTTAGTATTTTGTTCGTACTCATTCCAGTTAGTATATAAGTTCCTTGGTCAAGAGTGACCACGACTAGGAAAGAAACTACACTTGTGGAAGCAATAAATATATAGAGTATTGAAATAACAGACTTATCTAAATACCAATAATCATGTCAAGAATACCAAATTCAAGCAAAGACCAAAAAGACAAAAGTGAAACTCCTCCTTAAAAACCTTTTTTCATTGAGAACAGTTCACTGAAAACATTCTCACACGATAACATCCACACATCGAAGTTTAAGCCTCAAACATTTTTACTGAAGCGTTATTAAGACATTCGTTACAGCATTGTGCACGCGGCCTTACGACAAACATATCTGCTCTATTGTACACATTCGGACAATGTGCCCGGTTTACACGCTAAGATAAGTCGGTACACAATGGATACAGATACTTTAGGCAAGAACACATATTGTCGCGCGGGTTTTTGAGAAATTCGGTACTTAATTTGTTTTTGGATTACCGTTTCGATGCTTGGATAGGATTGAATTTACGGTCGAATTATTAATGGAAGCTACTACAAATTTACAAGGGTTGTTGGAGTTATTTCGGCAGTACAAACAGTCAATGATCAACTATTTAAGCAAGCATATGTTTTATTTACACGGGATCTACAACTCATAGTTCGTTTCTTGAGGAAGAAAATAATCGAAAGTTCACTCGCCGTTGGCGGGAATAGTGCCTAATCCTTTTCCTGTGATGATGACTTTAAATTACCCTTAATTTAATTTTATCATACAATATGTTTGTTGTTGTAGTTTGACGACCTGCATGGTCGAGTGGCGTACCCACCGGTTTTCAAGGTGTCGCTAGCTCTGAGTCTAGAGTCTAGTCCCGGGTTCGATACCCAGACGTGGCAATGTAGAAACTCACTTTTCTACATTGTCTCGGGTCTGGGTGTTTGTGGTACCTTCGTTATTTCTGATTTCCATAACACAAGTGAATAATAGCTACTAACTTTGAGTTCAGAGCAATGTATATGATGTTGTCCGCATTATTATTATTAAAAACGTATATAATGTTTCGAGGCTTTTTGAAACTTCAAGGATAAGCTTTACCTAGAATTGTACAATCTCTTATCTTTAACTTTAGCTTATTACCTAAATAAGGGTTTTAATTCAGATTAGCCACTTTACTACACTGTCAATCTCACCACTGGCGAAGGTAGAAAAACCACGAAAGTCTGTTACCCCAATAAGAATGTTACTGTTACTATCTATTTACCTTAAGCCTAAGCTTTCCTTGAGGCTAAACCCGAAGCTTACAGAAACAGTAAACCTTAATTTTAAACTGACCGCAGTTAAACTAACATTAGCTGAGAGAACTTTGCTTGTGTTTTCCGTGTATATGCCTACGGACTTAGAAGAAAACCGTACTGAATTTGCAGAGTGCTTAGGTGAAGTAGCGGCAATTATAGACGAGTGTAATATAGACTCAGTAATAATATTAGGAGATTTTAATGCACACCCGGGCACTAGATTCGGTAATGAATTAAATAACTTTTGTGTAGACCAAAAATGGACATGTGCGGATATTGAAATACTGGGCCCTTCATCTGATTCTTATACCTTTGTAAGTGACTGCCACGGTACTAGTAGCTGGCTAGATCATTGTTTAGTGTCAGAAGCAGCTTGGTTGGCAGTTTTAGAAGCCAGAATACATTATAATGTGTACTGGTCTGACCATTACCCACTTGAAATATCATTTAATATAAATGTGTTTAAAACTAAACTTACATGTAGTAATAATCAACAGGATACTGTTAAGTGGGGAGAGAGAAATTTATCACAGATAGCTAGGTATCAACATTATTGTAATAAAAACCTTAGAAAAATTGACTTTCCAATAGAACTCAGTAAGTGTAGCGACCACTTATGTACTAATGAGCAACATAAAACAATAATCGATGAATTGTATTTAAATCTTATTGTCATACTTAGAGAGGCGGCCACTTATAGTTGTAAAACATTTAATAGTAAAAAAAGAAAACATGTTATAGGGTGGAATAAACATGTTAGAGAAGCTCATGTTCAGGCGCGGCTTGGGTTTCAGCATTGGGTTTTGAGTGGCAAACCGAGATCGGGGCCAGTTTATAATATTATGAATGACAGCAGAAAGATATTTAAACAAAAACTTAAATTATGTCAGGATAACGTCCAACAAATTAAAATGGATATATTAGCATCATTTCATAAAAGCAATAACTTTGGTAAATTCTGGAAACAAACTAATAAATTAAACCCCAAGCCGAGCCTACCCGTGAGTGTAGACGGTGAGAGTGAGCCTAAACGTATTGCGGAACTATTTAAAAAGCATTTTAAGGTGTCATCAACTCTGTCATCTTCGGAGGAGGCCATCAACTGTTCTTTACCTAACAATAAACCGCATATTAGATTTACTGCAAAAGAAGTGGCCGCTGTGGTGAAGAACATGACTAGAGGAAAATCCCCCGGGCATGACTCTCTCAGTATTGAGCACCTTCAACATGCAGGTGTTCACCTGCCTAGAGTACTCGCCATGTTTTTCACCATTTGCGTAGGACATACCCACTTACCTGCCGACCTTATGAAAACATTAGTTGTGCCAATCATTAAAAACCGGACGGGGGACGCCTCTGATGTTAATAATTACAGACCCATTTCTTTGGCCACAGTAATCGCGAAGGTGCTGGACAGTGTGCTGGACAAACAACTTGATCGACATATAAAACTTAATGACGCGCAATTTGGTTTTAGAGCTGGACTTTCCACCGAAACAGCTGTTCTTTGTCTTAAACACACTGTCCGGTACTATACAGACAGGAAAACACCTGTTTACGCATGTTTTCTTGATCTGTCCAAAGCCTTTGACCTGGTGTCTTATGATGTGCTGTGGAAAAAGTTATGTCATGACACTACTCTACCTAGGGAGTTAATTGATATGTTTAAATATTGGTATGGTCACCAGAGCAATATTGTAAGATGGGCGGGCTCACTATCTGATCCATACAAGTTAGAGTGTGGGGTGCGACAGGGGGGGTTAACGTCGCCTAGACTATTTAGCTTATATGTCAACAGTCTGATTGAGGAGCTCAACAGCACCATGGTAGGCTGTTCTATAGATGGTAATATGATTAATAATTTGAGCTACGCTGATGACATGGTGCTGTTGAGCCCTTCAATTAGTGCTCTAAGAAGGTTGTTAACTGTGTGTGAACGGTATGCTGAGGCCCATGGCCTCAGGTATAACTCTAAGAAAAGTGAAGTTTTAATATTCAAGGCAGGCAATAAACAGTATTCGAGTGTACCGCCAATCACACTTAATGGTGCAGCAATAAAAGTAGTGTCTGAATTTAAATACCTGGGGCACTGGGTCACAGCAGAGCAGAAGGATGTTTTAGACATAGAAAGGGAGCGTAGGGCGCTGGCGGTAAGGAGTAACATGTTGATTCGTAGGTTTGCTAAATGTACGAGAGAAGTGAAACTGACATTGTTTAGAGCATACTGCCAAACATTTTACACCTGCAGCTTATGGATCAACTACACTCAAAAAGCCTACAGCGCCCTACGGGTTCAGTATAACAATGCGTTTAGGGCGCTGATGGGGCTGCCGCGACATTGCAGTGCGTCAGGGATGTTCGCGGAGTCGCAAATAGATGGTTTCCACGCCATCATTCGCAAGAGAGTTTGCTCCATCATGCAGCGATTGAACGGCAGCACCAACCACCTCCTAGCCATTGTAGCAGAAAGGGTTGACAGTCCTATACTGAGGCATTGGACTGACAAACATGTCAGACCCCTGTTTCTAGATAGGTTTTAGATCTCACATAAAAAATGTTTTTGTCCTGTTTTGTTTATATTTTCACAATGTTTATGTTATTTTTGTTATTTTATATGTTATAAATGCTATAAAGTTAGTTTTAGTCACTTATGTTTTTAGATTAAGGTGTTCAACATATGGAGATTTCTCTGAAATAAACGTTTATTATTATTATTATTATTATTATTATTATTAAACCTGTTTCAAGGCCTTTTTGGATCCCATCCGTACTTAGTTTAGGGTGGATACCAGCTCGTGAAAGTTGCTCTGAAAAGTTAACAACCCTATAGCTGTCCTAAAAAATATGAAACGAGCATTGATATAATTATAACAAAATTTTCCCCAATATTTTAATTACATATTTTGCAAAATTGAATAATTGTGGATTCAATGCCTCTCTACCCTCCTTCAGAAATGAGAGAAGGGTAGAGAGGCTTCTGCCCTGCAGTGGGAAAGAAATGGCTAGGAAAAAATATGCCTTGTAATTTTTTGGACCATCATAATCACTTAAATTACAACAGAAATAAGCAAATGATCTTTTCAACCATTTCCCAGGTATTTTCAACAGAATGTGACATGTCAGTTAAGGAAATTTAATAATTTCCATTATTATAAACCATAACGCAACACGCTCACTTCAGCCGTCCAGTACAAACGCAAGTGTCAATGTAATCAGGTTCGTTGCATCGTTCAGCCATCGGAAATACGTTTTTATCGAATGCGACTGGACTAGGGAAGGTTGTATTTCCACACATGTGTATGAATCCATTTAAATACATACGCGCATGTACGGACACGTATGAGCAAATCCATACTTCCAAATTTCCGGGTATGTAGTGCGTGCGAATTGATGTACGTGGTCGGGTAGCGGGTGGAAGACGATTTATTCCGTACACGTCATAAAAACTGGCTGTGAGGAAGGGTTTATATTGAAACCTCGAATCTAGATAGACTGTAAAATATCAAGGTCAACTTGGGTACAAGTCAATAATAATCCAAAAGCTGGGAGACTTCATGTCGATTAAAAAAAAAAGAGTTTATTTTTTTTTTGTTAAAAAGTTTTATAATTAACTGATTCCATGGCGATTAAGAAAAGGTTGTTCCCTTTTATTTTGATTTTTTTTTTAATAATTACGCGAATTTTACGCATAAAAATAAATCTTTTAATGTAAAGTAAATCAATAAAAAAAAAAAAACGATACAATACCTAAAAAAAATATATCAAATACGAGAGATCCAATCAAATTACTGTTTCACTGAGTTATAATAAATAGGGAATATATTTGCAATCTACATTTTAATTTTATTTCTTTGTATAGAAAATAAGTTGATTAATAATGAAGTCACACTATTGCATTTTGATTTTACAAAAGAGCTATTAATCTGTCACTAAACAATGTCAACATGTTTATTTTATCTGAAGATTTGCTTTCGGATAATGAAATTCGTTTCAACTCACAAAATATTATTCTGTAGCAAAGTAATTTAATCATTTTTGATTGAGATAAATAAAAACAGGCTTATGAATTAATTTTGTCCGCCCATCCGTTATTTCATTTTGTACGGTGATTTTGTAAAATATTTAAGTATAGAAAACAATGATTATTAAAAATACGCAGTGCTATTGTGTTTTTGATCATGTAAGATTATTTTTACTTCCCGTGAAATAACATTGCGATACTTTTCACTTTTGAATAAAAGAAAAAAATTGTGTTGTAAAATATTTAATTAATTTGATTTAATAAATCAGTTTAAAAGTACCTTCAAAACAGGGTGTGGTTTTCACATTTCTTTTATAGGAAAGTATTATTTACCCTTGATGGATCTTAAGTCTAAGCAATGCTGAAGTAGGTATTATTACAATCCTTAATAAATTCTCGAAATATTTTCTGAATAGGACAGACCCACTTGTCGAGATCCAACCCTCATGAGCATTATTAGGAAAATATTATAACAATGATAGGGAATGTTCGAAAATGCGAGTATAAAAAAAAACCTATTCAGATGCTTAAATACTTGATTCCATCCCGTAATTGTCCACTAGAAAACTGTCAAGGTCTAGATATTACGAGGTAACAGAAGTCCCTTTTCATGTGCTGATGGTGACCAACGGGGTGGTTTTAGTGCGGTAAAAATCCCACACTCCCCGGTCTTATAAATCCCCATAGGACCGGGTGCCTTTTGAAGGTTTAAAAAAAAAAAAGGTCTAGATATTACAATAATTAAAAAAAATACTTACGAAAATAGCACGTAAATTAGTCAGCCCAGTTCATCAGTGGGATTGGAGGACTGTAGATTATAGTATAATTATTATGTTCAAATTTTTGATTGTAAAAAAATATTACTAGTACCATTTCATTATCATATTATATCATTAATTTTGAGCCGGAACTGTCCCACTGCAAGGCAAAGGCCTACCCTTCCTTCTTTCCACGAGTTTCTATTGATTGCTTTCATGATCATCCATGGTCAATAAATACCATTTCCCTTAAATCAATAAACAATAGAGTCATGTGGCAAGAAAGAAGGGAGGCCTTTGCCCTGCAGTGGGATAGTTCAGATTTTAAATAAAATGAAAACCAACAAAGCTTCTCATCAATTTCATAATCAGATAAAATATTACGTCAAGTTGAAAATTTTACATCAAAATAAAACCATTGTATTTTCTGTTTCTTTCAATCCTAAATAAGATCTCTACTATAATATAATATAGCATGTCTCGGCCTCATAAAACGAATGTAAAATAGTCCAGGCTATTCGAGGGTCAAATAAGACAATCTGCAATAAAACCTCTGGATGTAGACGACCTTTAAAATGTCTCATGTATTGTTGAAATGATAAAATGTTTTGTTGAATTTTTGTATCTCTCTCTTTGGATGAAAAAATATTATGAAAGGAAATTTAAAGAAGATTTTACATTTTAATTAAAATATTTGTTGTAATAATTTTGAGGGCTGAATATGTGAAATTTGGCAAATAGAATTGTCAGTATTGGTCAATAATGTAAGTACATAAGATATTTCACTATTATGTTAAAATAATGGGAATAAGCTTGTAGAATACTCAGTACCATAAAAGTTACGACAAAACTATATTTTTAACTTTTGAATTTTTGAGCTCCGAAATTCTACACAAGCAGAGATAAAAGTTAAATATATGCATAGTTTTAAAAAGTTAAATAAAAACTCCGTACCAGCTACGAAGTAACTAAAAAACAACAATGAAAACCCAACTCGTGATTCATACTAAAACAATAAACACAGAATTTAATCACACAACAAAGTAACAAACAACTAGATAAACAGAGAAACCGTGAAACATAAAATTAAACCAAACAATACTCAAAACGCTCGCAATGAAAGAACATTGAATCCCCTCGAAAGCAACGTAACATTGTTAGGAATTGCAGTACAGCATACAGTTGTAAGCCAATAGCATCAAATACGTTAGGGAGTTCCCTCAATTAACCCTACTACAACACAATAAGCAAACATTTAGAACAACAAGCGATACACTCAATATCTTCGTAACAACTTCCATGGGACAAGTTGTTAACAGAACAGTCAATGTGTTGAAGAGATTGTTTACTAATTAAAACTAACAGATATTGGCAATATTCAAATAGAATAACCGAACGTAGAGCCGTAGCCAGCGTAGCGCTACGCCGTAGCTACCCGTAGCAATTTATGATCATCAGCGGTTAATACTCATTAAACATTTGCATTGCAATATGAAATAGCTCGAATCGTGCTATCCTTCTCATCTCTATTGTGTTAGTGAAGGACGTAAATGTATAGACGCATTTACTATCTGACACCGTGAGTAAGGTTTAAATAAGAAATAGGAACTTAACTCCACGGGTTGCGCTTGAATAAGACGAATTTATTACCTTATTTCCTTGTTCTAAGGAAAATAGGGAATTAAATCTATTGTTCTACATTGTATTCCCACGGCTGAAGAACTGCGGATCCCCGTATCTATGCAAGATGTCGGACTTTAGAAGAGATTCATTTGTTCGGATTTATTCATAGATAAAGTCCAAAAAGCAGTAAAACTTGCTAGCAAAATAAAAGGTTTTACGAACGGATTAAGAACATTGTCAAACATATAACTTACTATTAAGCTTTAAGACTGACAAACAGCCTTCTAAATAAACACTTTATTTGCTGCTTATTAAAAAATGATAAAAACATTGTCTCAAAAATGATAAAGAAATCTTCTCGATAACAATTCACCATTTTTGTAAATACAGCCAGAGCACTATAAAACTTGGCATTGTAATTCAAGGCTCGTCATTTCACTGTGACGTCACAAGTCCTCGATTGAATGCGCCTACACGGTCTATGAGACTGCAATTTCCCGGCAGACGTGTCTATTCATTGCTATACCTATAGTGCCTGACAAATGACTTGCTTGAATACATTATAAGCGAAACATTTTTACTGAAGATCTGAGACGTTTTTGGGGACAAGACCTAGATTGTTGAAAATAATGTTGTATTTAATAGTCGTTCTACATCATTTTTCATGTTTTTTATGATACATTTTCTTTTACTAAGGCTTTGTATATTTTGATGTTATTCAATTTTTTATTACATCACAAGTATATCCATTAAGCATTTTATTAGAAGAAAATTAAGAAAAAAACTACATATGTTTTTTTTTTTAACAGAAAAGTCATTTACAAATAAAGCTCCCAGTTTAAATTATTAAGGAATAAAAATAATTTTCAACAGCAGGAAATTAATAAACTACATGTTAACATTAAAAACATTCTCGTAAATATATCTCCTACATTTACAACACAAAAGATCACCACTTTACCACGATACCTCTCAACAAAGCGACTGTTAACACCAGATTGCAATGTAGCCTATCCACCGCTGGGCGACTGACGCTCCTAAAAAACTGCTTTCAAATTAAAACCGCAACGTATTGTCCATTCCAACAGGAAGCGGTCGCGTCGAGTCGGTTCTGTTACAGGAAATTGCGGCCCCTATACCGCGACCCGACTGACAGTTAAGCTTAGTATGCACGGGCCACATATCGCGGCATCGGTATGTGCGTTTTGAGGTTGACACGCTTACCTGGCCTGAATTGATAATGTATTTGTATATAACAGTACTTGGTACATAAACAAGCGTTTAAAATGTGATTGAATTTTGAGAGGTTTTCGTGTGAACGTGCCTTATCTTCAGAAATGGAGCTAAATGGAGCTAAAAGTCATTTATAAGCTTTCTCAGTTTTTGATTATTCCTGTGGTTGTTGTTTTAGTATATATTCTTCATCGAAATTAACTAATGTCTAAAAAAAATATTGTTTTATAAATATTGCCAACATTCACGACTTCTCCTTTCGCGGGTCTGCTGGCGGAGATTTCTTTAGAAATAAGCAGCACCTTTGTACGTCATCTATAAATATGTATTATTTCCCTTCTTACTTCTGTGCGTGTACATAAATTATTAAATAAATAAATTGCGAATAAAAAGAAAAAAAAAACAATTTTAAAATATAAAATATAATACACAAGAACAGGGAATGTTTCGTAACCAAGTCGCCGAACAAACCAATACAAACTAAGTTATAAATTAAGCGGAAGTACTCGCAAAGTGAAATATTGATTGACAAATTGAAATTAGAAAAGTTTCGGTACTTTTTGTCGTTCGAGGACAAAAGGGCTTAGTATAACAACAGCAGTAAGCCTAATGGTTAAAGCGGTGGGTAATTATGAATTGGCTTGATTTTAAAAATTGCATGCTTTTCTACTAATATTTTGTAAACGATTTATGCGGTTAAAAATATTAAAACGGATATTCTGTAACTTAGGTTTAACTTTTTCCAGATAATTTTTAATTTATTCATATAAATGAATAAATGCCAAATATTTTTTTTCTCATTATTTTAGTGTATATATTAGATCTGCAAAAAAAAAGGTTAAACAAAATTGCATCATCTTATCATATTCCTGAGAATTTAAATAATACTTATGTATGTGCTATTGTGTAGCACCAGAGTGATAATTAACAAACAAATAAGTTATGAGAAGATTAAAAGATCAAACGAAACTATAAATCAGCTGTCAAGTTGAGAACTGTAAATCATAATTCGATCCAAAAAGCAAATACAATATTCGTAACCTTTAATACTTTTCGTGTTTGTATGTTGGTACATGTATTGGTGACGATAAACATTGTACGCACATAAAACATAAGAAATATTTACGACAAATTCTGACACAAAGCGTGTTATATTTCAAAGGAGATTTTATTGTTTTCGCGTGACGCGCGGTATTACGCGAGTGTGAACTGTGCTTAACACAATACCGGATCTCATTTTAATATTGGAATAAGGAGTATTTAGGTAGGATCTTAGGAATCTATGTACTCTTTGCACAATAATGTGAAATTAATGAGAACAAGACAAACTATTATTTTTAACTGAATTGACAATTTTTTTGTACGTTTGGTAATCGATATCACCGGCAATGTATATTGTTTTAAAAAAGTCTAAGCCTCGGAGATGGGCCCATCTTAATTTCATTGAAGTCATTAATAAGTGAAGAACAGTTCTCTTTAAACTACAAAAATTACAAGTGTGACACAACAAACAGACTCTTCAGTCAGCCGCAACATAAAATAAAATATCATCACGCCTGTATCCCCGAAGGGTTAGGCAGAGGTGTACCAATGTACACCCACAGTTTGCCCATATGTTTAAGTCCCATGTAATAGGGGGTGAGCCTATTGCCACTTACCGGGCACAAATCCAAACTCCGACCTGTTACTGATAATTTCATAGAAAAACCCAATAACACCTTGTTCGACTCGGGAATCGAACCCAAGAGCTCCAGCGTAGCAGTCACGCTTAGCGCCACTAGGCCAACGAGGCAGTCAGCCACAACTCACTAAATAATATAGTAACATCACTAATGACACGTGTCAAATGCTCATTAGATTACGTACATATAGTTCCGCGGCACGCATGCTTTCAGAAACTAATTCACACTAATTAATACTTCTAAGAACGTAGGTACCGTAGACTAAACATATACATAGACTGCTACTATCGCTAGTTTCCCCTTGAGCCAAGCGAGAGCAGTTTTTAGTCTGTATCTAGTACATTTGTTAACTGATTTATGTTAATTTTCGCGCAACGAGACACTTATATACGAAAATATCGATGGTTTTGACATTGTTAGGATAATATTAGTGTTTTCGATAGATTTTTTAAAACGGCAAGCTCCATCTTCATACATAATTCACGACAAAACTAGTTCACACTAGTGCTTATGTTCAAACTCTGATAGGCTCACTCTATAGTTTCTTATGTATACTCTAAGGTAGGTACTCATATATTGCCAGCGCTGTAACTGCGTGAAGCGCGCATGCGTACTTTGTATGCGGTTACGGTAATGTACCTAACTTAGAATAATTTATCCTGTTACCATGGTATACTTTGTATAATGTGGTAATTTATGGACACAATAAAATTTTGCCTTTAGATAAATTAGGTTTGATTAAAACAGAGTTTTTCTTGAAAACAGAGGCAGGCTGAGAGAAAAGTACGGATATACAATTTGTAGATTTGTCACAAATTTAAGAGCTTTTACCACTGATAGGATGGAAAATGAGAAAAAAACAACTCATCTTTAATTTTATGTATCGAGTTTCATTACCTAGTATATGTTGAGCTAAAATTATTACAACTCTTGAGAAACAGTAAACATTTTACAACTTGCCTTCTAAAAACATAATTTGAATAACGAAGAGACGTACTACAAAATCTGAGTAACAAAAACGAATGACCACTTCATTCACGAATTATATCAAAACTGGGCCGTAAACATAAAATATTTACCATCAAAATGAAGTCGCGACAAAGTCGTATTCGACAAATTAATTAGTGAACTCGTATTTTCGAGTTTTACGAGTATTTTAGAGTAGCTCGAAAAGTAATCACTCGAGGGTGGATGGTGTTAAAACATTAAATGATAACTTCATTACTGAGTTATATTGTGAATGGAATAATTAAAAACGTTGGTATAACGTCACGGGTTAGAGTGATAGGCACGCGATGTAAGGCACTCCGCACACTGTACTGTCAAGACAATAAAACTGTGGGATTATTTTATAATATTTATTTTAAAATTTTTATTTTATATTATTATTTTGTTTTATTTGAATAAGAAACTATTAAATCGTTATTCAGTCATTCGACAGTGTTCTTCAACCAACTTAAAGTTCTTTTTGGTTTTTGATACATTATGCTACGTTCTTTTAATTTTACCAAAATATATTTAGAAAATAGAATAAACCTAGTGACAAATATATGTATCTTTTTCTAGGACACATTTATTTTAATATAGTACTGAAACACTAATAAAATTGCCGAATTATCAAATACATTTCAATTTAATCTCATGCGGTGAACTTTCATGCATAATCTAGCGACAGGAATTTAGGAACATCTTAAATATAAATTGCGATTAATTAGTATTCCGGTAACCTTTTTTCACGAAAAAAAATGTTATTTGGCTAAGAAAATTTTCGCCACAAGTTTGCTAAAGCCTTACTATAAACCGCCGCATAATGTGCACGTAATCTAAAAACATAATATCGTGCCCACCCCGCATTCAGACTGCGAAACTTTTAAATAACAACCTTTTACATTTTTCATTTAAAATTACGACTACAAGCGAATTACGTCACAGTTTTTATTTATGTAGTGAAATCTATTTTTAGACTCCTTTAGGCAAATAGAAATTTTTTTTTCATAAAAGGCAATAAATGATTTGCTAAAACATATTTTTGTACTCGTATGTAACATGTATACCTAATCTTAAACTTGTATATAAAAAACAGGTTCCAAATTTATATCTATTATATATATATTATAATTCAGTCTCGCGCATCCTACCGCGGACGACGCGCGCATGTCCCTGCGCGCCCGCGAACTATGGCCGGGTCAATAATCATTAACGAATTCTTGACTTTTGTGCAAAATAAAATTGATATTATAGGCGAACTGAGTATTACTCAAATATGTGCGAGTAATTTTACGGAAACTGAGATCGAAAACGGCAAGTCGGAGTTATTTAGTTCGCTATCGCTCAAATGTGTTCAGAGAAAAGGTGAAGATAAAAACAAGAAAAACATCCGTGATGTGATCAAAGCGCTTAAGGAGTCAGACCCCGCTGTACAACCCATATTTGTGGCTAAAAACTTAAACCGTCTTCCTCCTGTAACTTTCGACTACGTCGATGTGTCTCGTCTGCTTAAGGACATTATTATTTTGAAGAACGAATTGCAATACTTGCGTGAAAATACAGTCGCAAAAGTCGATATGGATGCATTTGAAGTAAAAATTAAAAACGATTTAAATAATTTGCGAACAAATATGAGTGCACGGAATTTGAATAAATTGGAAACTTATCCTAGTGTCAATAAGGTCGATAATCAAATAGTATCAATGGCCTCACCGTCGACGTCACAACGATCAGCTGCTAATACTTACAACGGTAACGGATTACGTCTACCTACAAATAGTGAGCGAGAACATAAGGAGTCGACAGAAACTGTTCTCGAGGCACCGCCAAGCTTATCTTATCGCGACGTTGCATGTGTCACCGCTACCGCTAGCGTTAATAATTATGTTCGGTCAAATAATGAGGAAGACTTCACCTTAGTAACAAAAAAGAAGCATACACGCAACAAGAATATGTGCGGGACGGCAACAAGTTCGAGTCGTTTGGTAGTAGCAGAGATGCCAGATGCTATATACCTATCTAGACTTACAAATGCTACGAGTATCGAGGATATTAAAGAACATATAACGTCAAACGGTGAACAATGTATTGATGTTCAAATATTACAGCAAAAACAGGCAACTAGTTTTCGTTCGTTTAAAATCGTAGTATCCAAGCATAAGCTGAAAACATTTTTAAGCACTGAATTCTGGCCTGCCGGTATTATATTCAGAAGATTCCGTGAGCGCCCGTCTACCGTAAAGAAATAAACATAAATATGGCGACTAAAACCTCCGAAATAGTGATGATATCTTTCAACTGTAAGTCATTGAAAAGATCAGTACAACAAGTACGGCAACTCTGCTGTCAAGCAGATATACTGGCTTTGCAGGAGACCTGGCTGCTGCCCCATGACCTCAATTTTGTACATAATATTGATAAGGAATACGCGTGCATCGCAAAGTCCTCGGTGGATACCTCTGCTGGCATAGTACGTGGGAGACCCTACGGAGGACTAGCGATAATGTGGAGAAAGCAACGGTTTCCCAGTGTCAGCGTACTGGAATGTTGTAGTGATAGGTTGCTAGCGGTTCGTTTTAATAGTGACGTTCATTCTTTTCTTGTATTTAGTGTTTATTTACCTACCGATAAGCCTGAAAATTTACCTGAATATACTGACTGTCTCGCTCGTATGAGTGCAATCATTGAAGAAAACAATGTGTCTGCAGTTTATATGTTGGGTGATTATAATGTGCATCCGAGTGCACCGTTTGGTCGCGAATTGTTGTCATTTTGTAACGAGCAGGAACTTATATGTGCTGATATTACAAAGTTAGGGTTGCATTCGGATACGCATACTTTTACAAGTGAGTCACACGGCTGCCACCGGTGGCTGGATCATTGTGTTGTCACAACATCGGCATGGAACACTGTAAGGTCAGTCAATGTTATCTATGACGTATTCTATTCAGATCACTTCCCACTACGTATTGTGTGCGATATTGCTGGTGCTTGCATTGGTTCAGCTGCGGGTGGCAAGAACAAATGTAATAAAATCCTATGGGGAGTCAGAACGCATACCCAGATATTGCAATATACTAAATATTGTAACTCGCGCTTAGAAAATGTAAATGATTATATGTACTGTGAATGCTGTGAAAACAATATTACATGTGAGCATTTAAATGACCATTTTACATTTATTGATCATTTGTACTGTGACATTGTACGTGTCCTCCAGTCGAGTTCTATACATTGTGCCGATTTACACACCGGTGGTCGTAAGAAACCTGTCACTGGATGGAATCATCACGTTCGTGATAGCCATAGCACTGCGAAATTGTATTACAATTGGTGGGTGTCGGCCGGCAGACCGCCCACGGGTGAGCTATATGACAATATGGCTAATAGCCGTAAAAAGTTCAAAAATAAATTAAAATGGTGTCAGCGAAATGAAGAATCTATAAAAATGGATATTTTAGCTACACATTGTAACAACAAAAATTTTGTGAAATTTTGGAATAGTACAAAGAAACTAAGTCATAAACAAAATGTCCCGCTATCCGTGGACGGTCTACTGAATCCGACCCAAATAGCAAACATGTTTGCAAATAAATTTAAGGTTGAGCCAATACCTTTGAACTCCTCAAGTTCATTAGATATTAATGAGGTAACGAGGGGTGGTGACTACTGTGACCAGTTATACTTTACACCGAAAAAGATCAAAGATACAATAATGCGTATGAAGCGTGGCAAATCGCCCGGTCATGATAGTTTGAGTGTCGAACATATACTTTATGCGGGGGATTTGCTACCTAGTAAATTATGTAGTTTATATAATCTATGCATAAAATATTCGTACTTACCTAACGATCTTATGAAGACATTAGTCGTTCCCATAGTGAAAAATAAAACAGGTGATCTTAACTCTGCTACCAATTACCGGCCTATCTCCCTAGGCACTATTCTAGGTAAAATTCTAGAACGTCTTGTGCAGCCCATACTGATGAAAAATGTTAGGATAAATGATGCTCAGTTTGGTTTCCGGCCAAGTCTCTCGACAGACTTGGCGATCATGTCATTGAAACATGCAGTGAATTATTATAAGAATCGCAACACCTCAGTTTATGCCTGCTTTTTGGACCTGAGTCGTGCATTTGATCTCGTGAATTACGGTATTCTCTGGAGTAAGATGCGCGACTCAGGTGTACCAAATTCGTTAGTTAAAATGTTAACGTTCTGGTACGGAAACCAAACTAACATTGTGAGATGGGGTGACGCCCACTCTAATGATTATAGGTTAGAATGTGGCGTTCGCCAGGGTGGACTGACGTCTCCGGATTTATTTAATATCTATGTAAATGATCTCATCGAGGAGCTGAGGAGGGCTGGTGTGGGCTGCCACATAGGTGGTGTGTGTTTTAACAACTTAAGTTACGCAGATGATATGGTCCTTCTCAGCCCCTCGATTAATGGTCTCCGTAAGCTTATGTCCATTTGTGAGCATTACGCTAGCTCGCATGGTATGATTTATAACGTTAATAAAACTGAAATGTTAGTTTTTAGAGCTGGCAAGGGTCCGGAGACGATCCCAGAAGTAAAGCTGAATGGATCACCCGTACGGGTTGTACAAGAATTTAAATACCTGGGCCATGTCCTTACTGATAGTCTATCGGATGATCCTGACATTGAGAGAGAAAGGAGGGCACTTTCAATACGGTGTAACATGCTCGCACGCAGGTTTGCTCGCTGCAGTTCCGATGTAAAAAAAGTGCTGTTTCGTGCGTACTGCCTATCTTTTTATACATGTCAACTTTGGGCGAAGTTCAAAAAGTCAACATTTAGCACTATGAGGGTACAGTACAATGATGCATTCAAAATTATCATGGGATTACCAAGGTACTGCAGCGCGTCAAACATGTTCGCTGAGGCGGGGGTGCCCGACTTTTTTGCAGTAATTCGAGGTCGTATTGCGTCATTCTGGGCTAGAATTCGCAGCTCTGGCAATCATCTGCTGACGATTATTAGTGAGGATCTTAATAATCCTATCTATAGATATTGGCTAGACGTCCATCGGAGTGTAAACCGGAAGTAATGATAAAATTTAATTATTTTATTTATTTATGTGTTTTTACTGTAGGAGTTATTATTGTTTTTTTTTTTTTTTTTTTAAATATAATTGTAATTTCAAGAGTGAATAATTTAAGATTTAAATGTAAAATGCTGTTTTTAAATGGGACTTTGTGCCTTAATAAATAAAATTATTATTATTATTATTATTATATTTATATCTCATAACATAACATAACATATTATCATCACGCCTGTATACCCGAAGGGGTAGGCAGAGGTGTACCAATGTACACCTCCAGTTCGCCGATATGTTTAGGTCCCATGTAATAGAAGGCCAGCCTATAGCCACTAACCGGGCACAAATCCAAACTCCGACCTGCTACTGAGAATTTCATAGAAAAACCCAATAACACCTTAGTCGACCCGGAAATCGAACCCAAGACCTCCAGCTTAGCCGTCGCGCTTAGCACCACTAGGCTAACGAGGCAGTCAGTCAGTCAGACAACATATATCTCTCCCTAGTTATATTAACAATAAATATATTCGTAATTAAGAAAATATGCTTTTTTGTTCTTTTAAATAACTTTAGACATTAATTAATTCTTGTATTGCGAGACGTCCAAATATTTTTAAGTGCATACTACACAAATAAACTAAAGTCAAATGAAATGGTGACGTGATTCTAAAACCTTGACGTGAGAACTATTGAAAAACTGGTCTTAACTAAAATAAATTACAGTATTGCTGAAAGTAAATACATAAGAAAAAATAACTTAGACCACATTTTACCAAAAAACAGTCTACCTAATTCGACTATAGTCATAAAAAGTCTCGCAAAACTAGACCAAAGCCACAATACGAACCAACCATTATTACTGTAAAACCGTTAATTGGCACAAGTTAAATAAAAAAGAAACTTGGATAAAAACTTCCAGATTTTAGTTCTGTGATTGCACAAGAAATACAAAATGAGGCCAATTTCGTTGAAGAACTGAAGGCTATTTAATTATTTAACGGACGACCTTTTTGGCAAAGTGCTGTGTTGTTGCTAGGCTGGGTTTAACTCAAACTCGTAACACCGAAGGAACAGATTGAAGGAATGCATCTTCTTTCAGCTGTATTTTTTGTTCTGCTAATTTCGTTTTTAATTTTAAGAGGGAATTATTATTGGTTTCTTAGGTTTACGCAAATGTTAGATATTGAAATAAAACTACTTTTAGGTCCCGACAATTCGAAACCTTTGCAGGTATCATGGTCACGGGCAAGCTGAGATAGCGTTCGTCATGACATTCCAATATTTCAACGAGAGAATTATTGTTTTTTGGATACATAGAAATATATTTTTTGGAAATTATAAGTACATAAAAATATTTTTAACTTCAATTCCACGTCTAATTAATCTAAAGGCGTCTCTAGACAATAGCCGAATATCTGGTCACCCAATCTCATCACATTCATTAAACCACGAAAACAGAAACCTAAAGCATGATTTAGGTCGATAAACAAATGACGACAGCGCTGTGCACACAATATCAACAACTAAAAATACATGCAAGAGTATTAACTGCAGCCAGTCGATAGAATCCGAATACATTTGATAAACGATGTGAACGTTAATCGCGAGCAACTCGATTAATGACTCGATTCTACTCGATACTGAATAATGGGATTCGGCTCGACTGAGATCCTACCATCTATTATTGTAGTAACTTAGTATTGGTTAAATGTAAGGACTTTAGATGCATCGTTGTGGTTGCCCAACTCTTTGCTAGATAGTTTGGTAAGTTTGAAAAATCGTTTTATTATAGAATCCTGGGTTGTTTCCTACCCTCGAATGTAATTCCAAGCGATTGATATTGGAATTACATTTTACATAATTCAATGCCCCCCACACATAATCAAAGGTTAACTATGATACATTGAATAACAAAACAGTTTGCTTTGATTATTTTAATAAGATGTTGACGTCATCTTAATTAACTTGATTTACTGTAAAAGTAGGTACTCTCAATCCGGATTAAGTATTGTAGATTGAGAACTACTGACGTTTAATCACTCAGTCTAAACTGTTTGAAACCCAGATAAAAAAATATAATATGCTATGTAATCGATACTTATCCAATAAAGCTCAAGAAGGTTCAGATCAGGATTCAGATTTGATCAAAAACTTGCATTTGAAAGCCGAAATCTCGAAAAAGGTTATGAATTTTTCAACAAGACGTTACTTGCCTCAGAAGAAAGTGAGGCAACGTGAAACCAAAGGGTACAGCTATTTATTATAAAGAGGTATTTATGAATTTGTTTGTTAGGACTTAACACTTAAACGACTTCCGATTCTCGAAATTCTTTTACCGATAGAAAGCCACATTATTTCTCACTGTCATAGGATACAAATGGTACATACCACGCGAGAGTAAAGTCCGGTGAAGCAGTCAAAGCCTGCGCTCAGGCTAACTGCAAAGATCTCTACCAAAAAAAAAAAATACGACGCGGGCGTTGGCTGGTCAAAAATACATGACTTTTATGATTCTGAAGTAATTGCTTTAAAAAGTAACTGTCTCAAAAAGGCTGGTACACTCGTAACTGTATTTAAGCGTACTGAATTTATTCCCATGACGCTTCCCCGAATTTCCGCACTTCATAATAAATGTATGAGCTTGTATGGAACTTTGGGTTGGATTCAGAGCGTTGTATCTACTATTATGAATGACTTTTACAGAAAATTGATAAAATAATCTTGTTTTTTAAATTACAGATACGATGAAAATGTATTTTGCGGGTAAATTCTTACGTAAAGTAAGTAAGAGTATTGGTCATCACGTTTGCTCACTTTCGGGGTACAATTTATTAATAAACATCCTTTTTAATAATAGTATATGTGAAACTGGTTTTGCTGACATGATAATTATCAGTAACACAAGACAGTAATTAATTGTTACTACTGTGTCACTCTTGTTTACCAAAAAAACACAAAGTTATAAAAACAATATTAAACAAAATATTTAGTTTTTATAATGGAATCAAATTCTTATGTTTAAAAATCAAAACAAAATTAAAACACCTCGAGTTTTGAGTTATTATACCATCAATTTAAATATTTTATCATAAATATTATTCTTAATAACTTAACAACTGAATTAAATAAAAAAAAAACTAGCTAAAAACGTCCATGGCTAAAATATGAAAGTTGTGGATTTTGAAGATTTATTATTGAATTATTACAGACACATCTGATAGGTTTAAAACCCGAAACGCTTTCAACACTTCTTTGACAGAATTGTGGAAAGAAGCCAAGGATTGAGATTAATGGAAAGATTTGGGCTGGCGTTTGCCCCAAAGTTGGAATTTAGATTCAGAAAAATGAATCGGTCTTTTAGACCTCGATAAAATTTCATACCGAAATAAATGTACATTTATGAGCCGTTTACAATGTTTTTAGCAACATTAAATACTCAATGTATGTGTTGAACCCAAAGTATTTAAGTAGCCAAAACAATTGTGTAATAAAATCAGAGACAGACTACAAACGTACAACATACACCTGGAACCAAGACAAGAGAGAAAATAATCAAAATCGGTTCACCTATTTAGGAGCTAAGTACCACAAATACGCAACACAAAAACAAAAACCACACACAACTTATGCGACAAAAAATCCTGAACAAAAAAGCTCAAAATGTTTCCAGTCCTCATCAAAACAGAATTCTGCGTCATTATCACCGGTCGATGGTAAGTCGGAAATAATTGCAGGCTGTCACACTGCCAACACGTCATCGTGCAGGTTAATTAAAAACGATTAAGGCCCACCAGTGAGTATTGTTAGTCCACGACACATCCAGGTCAGTGACGTCACGTAGAGCGTAAGTAGAGACATGTTGAAAAGTGTGTCGTGTGACCCAGAATTTAAATTTGATTTTTATTTGTCAAAATATATTTTTTTCATTATACAAAAATGTTTCTCAATCTTTTGGAATGCTTGAAGGGAATAATGAAAGTGGACGGAGCGAAACAAGTATGTAAGGATCGTAGTAAGCGGTCTCTGCCTACCTTTAAGGGAAACAGGCGTGATTATAATATGTATGTTATAATTTTTCGGTTACTTACGGACGGACATTTAATTTTAAGAATTTTTTTTGTAGTACACCTAGTAGACATTATGAATATTATATGGATATTGTCTTGAAAAGCTATTTGCAGAATATTTATTTTATTAAGTTGAATAAATAAATATACATACCGTCTCAGAAAATTATAAATACGTATTATTCACAATTCATAACTGACGTTCATTGTTGACGGCAAACAAGCCTTATTATTACCATGCAATGTATAAATTACTATTTGTGCTATTTCAACGTCGAATGCTATGCAACAAAGTACTGCAAAAATTGCAGTACGGTTGCAAATCAATGTAACAACACGTCACTTTTGTAGCCAAAGAGGCGCCTGAAAAATACCAGCCTCTATTATCAATGTAAAATCATCAATTTAAAAGACATCACGAGTTCCAGAGTCCCATATGTATTGTCTGATAGTCTAAATATACACAGTGTATATTTTAAACTAGCCCCCTTAGCATTTCAATACATACTTTAAAAAAAAACCTTTCAATAAATTTACGTAACTCGGTTCAAGAGAAACAGCCCAAAAGACTGATGGACAGATGGACGAAACGAGCTTAGTAATATGACCATATTATTAAGCCCTTTTGCCACTAGACCTATTTACTACTACTAACTAACTACCTACATTCACTTAGGCACCTTTGACTACAGATCCCTAAATAATGATAATAAAAAATTGCGATACTCATTATTCTGGTTTATAATGAAGCGACTGTCACTGCACCGGCACCCTTACCATAAGTTCTCAAACCACGACCATTACTGTAGTGGAAGTGAGACGCCGCTACGCATGTTGTATAGCGCCGTCTCGCTCTCGCAGTGATTCAGTCCTGCTTTAACAACCCGTGGTGGCACAGGTTATTATTGAGTTCGTTAATATATCAATCAATGTTATTCGTTGATTCGATCTGTGAGTTAATGATCAGAATTGTACATAAATTAATTGTAGTAATTCAGTTATGCATGTCAATCCTATTAATTTGTAGTTTATTGTCGTGGAAAACTAATCATTTAATATGGTAATATATTGAGTTACAAATATGTTTAGTGAATAGTAAAACATTAGTTATTTGATGCTTTGTTACTTAATTCTGTGGGAAACTAAGCGGACATGTTTTATAAAACAGAATAAAAATTGCAACCTAATTAAATCTTATATAAGAAAAATCTCTAACTATACTAAAATTAAAACTAACATAAATAAAAACTAACAGGCGTCAAAGACCTCATCGTCATCCTTGTCAATGGCGGGAAACGTGCCCATTAATTGTGTCTTAATAAATAATTATAAAAAAAAAATAGCTCATTAAGTTGTTCAGATATCATATGTGGCTATATTTTATCAGTCAATGTAAAATGTAACCCACGTAGCAGAGAAAAAAAATACAAACACAACCTAAATGAAATAATCCAGTAATGAAATGAAGATGTACCAAATATTTCTGCTCTGTGATCTAATTGTATGGAACGTATTTATTTTGGGTATCGATTTCGTTTCCCTTATAATTCAGTTGGAGGTTTTATTAGAAGCTTCACGTGAAGGGATCGTGTTCTGTTTTGTGTACGCTCCTATATTTAGATACGGTATGGACAGAATGGAAGCTTGGTTTTGTAATGATAATATTGTTTAAACGATTTCGTTTGCATTGATTTGTGATTTTTGTTGATTTGTTTGACAATTCGTTTGAGAGGAACTTATACATTTAATGCAACCCGGTCGAAACGTCAAATCCCAAAAAAGGTATTTATGCATGTATGCACTTATTCCTGTGAATTATATTTGTATAAACATGTGACACTACTTTAGTTTAAAGTTATTATGTATAAGTATATTATTAGGTTAAGGGTTATATCAAATTTCATAACGATATTATCTAGGTATTTTTAGCATTTTTAAGTTTAAAAAATTCTAAAGAATCGTAATTTTATAGGCGTACAACTAACTAAACAATTATTCATGAACATGTTCTGTGTAATAAATAAATAATAACCGAAGCAGCTGTAGCAGTGTTCCGCGTTAATTATAAACTATTTAGATAATAATGCCTCCTCGCGGTAATTACCTTCCCTATTACGATGTAATCGAAACTAGTTGGAGATATTCTAATATTATTTAGTATAGCTTTTATTCTGTTACGTCGTGGACAAGTTTTATTACTGACCACAATATAATAGTGGCAATTTTATAAGCGTTAACGCAGATCAATGAACTTAAATGTATGGAAGTGAGTCTAAATGTCGTACTCACAGACTTAAGCGTTAATGCTGATCAAATGGCTTTAATGTATGGAAGTTACAAGTCTCTTTGTTGTAGTCAGAGTCTTTACTGGTTACTTAAGAGATACCTTTTTGAAATAAACCTTCTTTTCACGGATTAAAAAAAACAGTTTATTTTGATTTATCGTACATCATCATCATCATTCCCTTGCCTTTTTCCAGCTATGTTGGGGTCGGCTAACAGTCTTACTGGATTTAGCTGAATACCGTATTTTACATGGAGCGACTGGCTATCTAACTTCCACGTCTCATTTTACTGGGTAACACAGTATACCATAGTAAGACTGGTTGTCAGAAGTGACTTAACGACTGCCAAAGATCTTTGTCGGACAGCCGAGACCTACTGTTTAACGTGCTTTCCGAAACACGGAGTGGTCTCGGGGTGTTATAAATGGCCACCTATCCACGGACCAACCACGGCGAGCGCGGCTTAACCTGTATTATCGGTCAAACGGCTTACACTTAGCCACGAGCCCCTCAAAAAAACCTTAACGTACATATCGTACTCAAATCTATAACGACTATAAGTACGGTACCTAGTCCTTTATTAATGGGTGTTTTACAAAATAAATGTCGATTGTTTAATTTTAATCATAGAAAACTATAATTTCTGCAAATAAATCATTCATTAAACATTACAAAACTTTCTTTGATTACTTTGATTCTTGTTTGAAGGTCGTTTTGTGAAAGGTACAAAAATTAAAACGGTAATTTCTTTACACGTTCCTTTTACCGCCCAAAAGTTACAGGAGAATCAATATTGAATACCTGACAATATTGTACTTAATGCTGGTTACAGACGAGACGTTTTTGGAGCGTTTAAAAAGCTGCGTCTTGTTGGCAACAGTTAAAGAAAAAAACTTTCTCGCTGCTTTATTTTAACAGTGTTTCATTTTACTAAATGCACCTTTTTGATATTTTACTTAAATATGAATCAAGTGTGAATAAAACAATATTTTATATTTTTATTTAATAAGGACTTAATAGGACATTATAAATTCCTACACAAATTTATGGAAATATAATTTACATCTCAAAATAAATTTTGAATAGGTGAAAAATAATTGTTTATTTATATTGTCAAGTATATAAAAAGTTAAACATCATCAAACGAAAACATTTGCAGTTATAATTAATACAATTTTAGAACCAAAGTTTCTGTTTACTCTGTTCAACTGTGAATATACTATGCTTGATATCAAATTAGTAGGTTATTGCTCAGTTAATGCGCGAGCTCTAAATTTTTATGGTTTTGAGTAGCATCAGTATAATTGCAGCTCAACTGTTGCACTGAAACTGCAATGTTATTAGACTATACCTTGTGCGCTGTAGCTTGGTGCGGGTGACATCTGTCAGTATGACGTTGAAATCTATCAGTATCACATGGTTAAGGATGTAACGTTATGCAAGTTATTTTTATCGATGACGTTTTTCACAGCAAAAATCACATTCCCTTTTTCATTATTATAAAAATAATTGTAATATTAAATTTAATTATATCTAATATTATTTTTTGAATTATTTAAAAAATATATTTTTGAATATAAAATTTATCAAAAACATTATGTCTGATTGGGATCGTGATATCCATATTGGTGATTTTATGGAATCATCGTTAATAATATCAGTTACAGACTCACATGATGAATTGAGTCACAATTCAGATGTTTCTGACTCTAATACGAGTAAAGACTAATAAAATGTACTTTTTTATTAGTTATATAAATATCGATATATCCATCGTAGCAGTACACCCCATCACTAAAGAAGTCTTTGGCGTTACGTTATACGCATAACACCTTGCTTATTTTTTCTTCCAATATAATTTTATTTGTGAACTAAAACATTCTGGTTGGTTTAATTTAATTAAGAACCGTGATTAATGATTTAATATATTACAAATATGGTGCACCTGAAATACTAAGGTCATAATGGACTGTATAAGGATTGAAGCAAAGTAAAAAAGTAAAATAAGAAAAATTAACCTGGTCGGGAAAACAGGACAAGAAACCAGTTGTAAAATTAGCATTTTTATAATGTCGGCTTACAAGAATAGCTGTTTGTAAACTAGGGCATGAGAATAAAAAGCATTTAATTTTAATTAAGGTTCGTCCAGTTAATTCTGTACCTAAGTAAACTCAGGTCCTCTGTGACCTTATTTAATCTATTTTAGTGGCTAAATAATTGTTCTCGTTGCTTAATCTGCTATTAAGTTAATACTTAATTACTTGACCTTTTAAATAAAAGGCTAAGAGGGTGTTTAAAACAAGTTTAGTGCTTACGGGTTACGGGATAAGTCGAGTATTCTAAGCTGTCTTTAATCTAAAGTACACACTTATTTCTTTGGATATTATGTTTTAAAAGTAGTCACTGATGTACTCACGAATTTTAGCAACGATCAATCGAAAATCATAAAAGGATTTTGAATGTGTCCTATAACAATTTTAACGAATACAATAAATCGAATATTATGAATTCTGGTATAAATAACATTACGGCAAGTATTTCATAAAACCGACAATTTGTATTAAATTAATGTATAAACATAACATGAATAATAAATAAAATTTCCTAATTTTTTACTTGTAAAAATATATATTGTTTATTTCTAAAGAGACTGTTACCGCTCAGTGTGAACGAAACCTTAGAACCGATTCATCGAACACAATATTGTCGGCAGGTGAACCCACGAATATTTTATGTTGGGACCCAAACGGGACAGATTAATTCGTAAAGAACCTTCCATGAAACTCAATGGGTGCCTTGATTAGAAAACATCTTAAGGTAGGATTACAACACCTCTATTCAGGGCTCCACACCTTTAAAATACATCTCTTATCACCAACAAAACATAAAAAATACTGAACATAAATATATTCGCTGTGAGATTTTGAGCTAAAAATCAAAGATCATGAAAATCGGTTCAGCGGTTCTTGAGTTACACATGGTGTAACTAACCTGACTTTGTTTTACATATTTATATTCAAACAAACAATAAACATAGTGCTTATAACCACATGCATATTATTATCATAATGATACCTCAACAATTCGTAGCAATTGTTAGCGCTACGAATTTATTGCTACGAGTATTTGTAGCCAATGCCACGTGCTACGAGTTCGCTTCGTAGGCGATATGGAACACGGTACAAACCGCAATGTAGGCGGTGTTCAAAATTTACTACAACCAAAATGTGGTGTAAATTTCTGAAACTATGGCTTGAAATATGTAACAACTAATAACGTTACTGGTGTACATGACCTAAACGGTAAACTTACACTTAAAATAGAAGAAAGTTATTATGATCACAACGAAACCATAATTAGTAATTATTTTATTATATAAATTAAATTAAGTTTTTGATTATGGTCGTATTTTATCATTTATATATAACTTGAAATCTTTAGCGTATCACCTCAAATAGTGGCAATAGACTCGCCCTCTATTACATGGGACCTAAACATATCGGCAAACTGTGGGTGTACATTGGTACACCTCTGCCTAACCCTTCGGGGATACAGGCGTGATGATATATTATGTTATGTAAGTATATAAACTGTAAATGATAGATTTTTTTAAAAATAAACCTAGCATATAATCATGCTTTTGCAGCATACAAAAATAAATTGGACAATCACTTGTTAAAAAAGGATATTCTGCTTTACCAGATCCATAAAAAAAACAAAAAGCCAAACCACAAAAACGCTACTCATCGCTTACTCCAATACCTATCAATTTAACAAAACAATTAAAAGCACTTTCAATATAAATTAACAACAATTAAAACACAATCAAAATTCTAAATAGCTTTGTAATTGCCGATGGTATTTCGTTAACAAGTTTCTGTTTCATCCAAAATCGTTTAATCTCTGCGCTGTTTTAAATCCGATGGATCGGAAATGATTCAGTTTAAATATTTTTAGGATGTCTCATAATGAAATTAACAATATCATAAAATTTATGTATACAGTATTAAAAAGTACCATTGTAATGTAATCCAAAAAACTAATAATTTCTACCTAAAACAATTATAATTTCTTCCTATAATTAGTTTTCGAAATAAAAACAAGGTTTAGTGGAAGCTTATATGAAGAACAATTATCTGAATTTCCTATAAATACCACTATTTTAATCGAAAGATACTGAAATATAAAAATCCTTTAGCAGTTCATGGAAAATAAGAGATATAAAAGGCAGGTCTCCTTTTATTTCACCTCTTTCTTACACCATCGACGGCCAAAATCTTTTTTTAAAAAGTCAGGCAAGGACCTGACTTTATCATTAAAAGAGGTCATCTATTCATCCTCAAAGATTTTATTGAAGCATCTGACCTCACCTAACCCTCTTAGCTCTACTACCATTGCTTACAAGCCGGTAACATATCCATAAACACCAGAAAACATTATCCAGTGGTGAGGATAACTCATTGCTCGTAAATATCGATTGGCAGGAAACGCGGGAGTAACGAGCCGTGGCGTACCATGATTTATGGCTGAACCCACCGGATTATAGTTACTAACTGTATGCCGTGTAGAGCTCATTACCTGAGGAATCGTTTGGCTATTAGCGTTTTAGGGTTAGCTACACAATTTGGATCGAAAACGTTTTTGTTGTTTTAACCTGATTTTGTCAATTGTATTTTTAGAACCAAAGTGATTCAACTGATGGTGCTAAACTATTTTGGTGGTGGATATCTATAGGAGTGTTGGTCCCGATATAGATAGTTGGGTATGGCAGAACAAACATGAAAGCAGAATAAATGCAGTTGAGATGAGAGCGTTAAGAAGTATGATAGGAGTTAAACTGAGTGACAGAATAAGAAATAGTCAAATGAGAAAACGTTGTGGTCTGAAAGAAGATGTAGTGACACAAATTGATAAAGGTATGTTGAGATGGTTTGGCCATGTCGAGAGAATGAATGAAGAACGATTGACGTAAAAAGGCGAGTGTGAATGAAAGTGTTAGAAGGGGTTTATATGTATGTATGGATGTATATCTATAGCACTGAAGGTATCACTGTACGGTCTCAAATCTTTGAAAAACGTTAATTAATATTTAAATAGACATTACGCCATTGTCATAACTGGACCAAATTAAAATGGGACTACACTGGAACCACTACCTTTAAAGAAAATAATCACCAAATTCAGTTCACGTCGAAAACTCTGAGGTAATAAATATAAAAAAAAATATATACTCCTTTCCAAAGGCGGTTAAAAGTAACTTGTTATATGCTAAAGTGAACTTACTCAAACATCGTCATTTCTCGGAACAAATAATTTCATTCTTCATACAAATACATGAGATGTCTTCGCAATTGAGTAGCTCTTATTAAGTTCATGTGGAGTGGGAAAAATAAACTGTTTCTACTTAAAATGTAGGTTGTAGGAAATACTGACAAAACAACTGTACTCGATAAATTGAACGAGAAATTAATGAGAATAAAAGAAAGAAGTGGTCTAGAAAATGTAACAGGAAAATAATTGATCTAAGTTAATTATTGAGAAAAGTGATAGAAACGGAAGAGGATTCACTAAATACACTTCTGTGTAGTGATTTTCTTCCAGCTTAAATATTAAATTTAATAATAATAAATACCTAATTTAATGATGTATGTGATGAATCGAAATAAAGGTCTGTACTTAAATTTGGTATGATTGGTAGCAAGCCCCAAAAAGTCATAGTTCTGGTAAGATTGGTCGCTAACCCCAACAAAATCAAAGTTTGGGGAAAGTCTAAGAAACACAAAGATAATAAAAAAATGAAAATTAAAGTGCTGGAAATATTAAGGCTTCTGCCTAACCTTTGAATGATGTGCGGTGAACTTAAACCGATTTTTTTTTGGTAGGGATTTTTGCATTTAGCCTGAGCGCAAGCTTTGACTGCTACACCGGACTTTAGCTTAAACCGATGGTATAACAAAAGTATATGACACGTAACGCCTCCCTAGTCCAATAAGGCAGTCGTTCCATTAATTTCGGTCCATCAACAACTCGCCAGCAGTTCTTGCAATGCTCGTTCGGTGCACGTTCCCCAAATCTAGATGCTTCTTTACAGTAACGCTGAGATAATATCTCAGCGTTACATTCTAGGTAAATATACTAGGGTAAATTATAGAAAAAAAGTGAGAGGTTTCGTATTTAAATTTGTCAGCCATTTTGATTTATATTTTATTTTCTCATGTTATATCAATTTATACGATCACTCTTTAGTTAAAAGCCTTAGACAACTAACATAAAAATCAAGCCTCAAATATGTATCCCTAAAAATAAAATATCTAAATTCATCTTCAGCTAAGTGAAAACAACTTTATTTACCGACAATAACTCTCTAAAACATTTTATTTGGTCTTGCTTTATTGTGCCCAGAAATAGAAAGGTTTGCCTTTTTCTGATATTTTTAGTTTGGCCCCGTTGTTTTGGGAATGTCGAGTCATTGTGACGGTTCCATAATTTCTGGGTCGGCAGTGATGTAGTGGTCTGTTAATTTGGCCGGCTCTTTATTTTCTTATGTGAACGTATGTACTTATATCAACGTATTAGAAATCTTATAATTGTTTGGTAAAGTAAATTGAAAAAAAAAGTTTTCTTTTTTTATGGAATTGCTTTATTGGTCAGTTTTCAACCACAACATTTATATTTTTTTATTATTATTTTTATATTTTGTTTTTTTAATCGTGTTTTCCCAAAAAAACACCTGGTAGGTAAGCAAAATCGTTCAAAATCTTCTTCAGAACAATTAAAGTTACCTAACTAATTGTCTCCTCAAACAAAGTTGTATAATTTTATGTTATCACCGTCCTCAATTGATAAGGCTCTAATCTAAGGTCTCTAAAATTTTCCGTTGTTATTTCAGGAAACTTGCAGAACTTTGCAAAGTTATCGTCTATTAATGTTTCGCTTATGATGGGGCTCTTTGAAATAACGATACTTGTTAACAATACTTGTAAGGTTTTGTCGTGTTCCCGATAGCAGTTTGATGAAATAAGTACTTGAGAGTTAACTAGAAATTAAATTCCTGATAAAAACGTTCTTTGGGTAAAATAAGATACTGGGATTTGAGGGTTTTTAGGCAATGTTACTTAAAAACAGACGGAAGATCATTGAGGCATTTTTGAGGTAAAGCATAATAATATATATTCTTACATCTTCTGTGTAGCGAGGAAGATTGTATTTGTTAATATTTTACGAAAAAACGACCAAACTTATTCCAATAAAATTTTATACACGCATGAATTGCAGTAAAAGATAGAACGTATTTGTTTCCATAAAACTAAACCATTACATCCTAACTAATAAAACAAATAAACACAAATGCTGAAAATTAGGAAATTTTATTTAAATAATAATGTAGTACATAAATGTATGGAGTATATTCACAATATTAACATATGAAGCGGTGTGCGGCACGTACGGCCAGCTATTTTCGGTATGTCTTTGTAGTCCTTAGGCTTATTTCAGGAATTCGTTTTGGGTCACCAGATTACTTAAGCCTTAAGCCATTAATTCCGTGAATTTCGTTGTATGTTAATGTAGCTGTGTTTTAATCGTAAATTAGGAGGTTATTTATAAAACCCTCTTAGAGTAGTTTTATCTGGCTCAGTCGTTTTTAGTATTTGGACTAATTTTATTTGCTCTAGTTAGTTGAAACATTTAATCTCACAAATCCACTATTTGTATATTTGGTTTCGGTCGGCTATTATAGATTTTAATAAGAAGGGTTTGAAATTAATATCATTTTCGGAGGCTAGTGTTAGCCTATTAATGAAATAATTCTAATTGTATATCACTGACTGAGCATTCGATTAAGAATAATTTTACAACATTTACGAGATTGTAGAAGTAAATAATTTTTTAACTTTATGCCGTAAAATACAAAGAGTCTTAACATGCAAAATTTCTGAGCAAATGCCTTAATCAACACCTGAATTTTACTCCAAAGCAAATCCGTTAAAAACCTATACCAATAAACAAAAAGATCTCGAACTAGCCGAAACTATTTTAGGCCATAAATCCAGGCGAAGTAATTTCATGGCTGCGCCGTCCCCCGTCAACTGAAACTATCTCGTTAGTTGATATATATTGAGGAAATGCGGTTACAACGTCCCTTTAAAGCAGAACTGCCGTGTGGACGTGAGACGCCGCTACGCAATGAATTACGCCATCTCGCTTCCACTCTAGCGACAGTTTAGTCGAAGAGCTCGTATTACAGGCTAGGAACGCTTTATTGCTTGACCCAGAGGAATATGCAGATGTACTCTGATTTTTATTTGTGACTTTAGCTAATTGATAGTGGTGTAGATTGTCATTGTCAGTATTTTCTGTTGGCTATTTATGTCAGTTGCTTGTGAAGTTGAAACATTTATATTTGGTCCAACTTCAAGTATACTATTACGTTATGATTTGTGGATCTAGTATTGTAAGCTAAGATTTAGTTTTCACTTTCGTCCATAAAAATCTTGTTGTTTTTAATATTTTTTACAATATATAATAAATTTGTTATAAATTCCAGTACGCGTATTTCAGTTCCACTTTTTTTTTTTTTTAGTACAAGTGTTTGCTATTTGGATCAGAATTGGTAATAAAAAATAAACATAGAAAATAATCAATTCTGAAAAACTTGCAGCAAATCTGTTTAGTGCAAACAGTTGTGCATTTGAACCTGAGCCAAAATATAAGTGAAACAACACAGACTGGTGCAATTTCTGTGTATTTTCTCAGTTAAATCTTTGGCTAGACGAACGAGATCACTAATTTAATTTTCTCCGAAACCTTCAAGTATCTCAGTTCTAATTGTCTTTAAGACTTTTCCTCCCATTACTTTGATTAAGAAAATAATGAAGTAGTATTAAGAATTAACTTCATAAGCACCCAGGATATCAGACACTTTTATACGGGACTCGGTTTTGCAGGCGGCTTTGCCCGACTTTTAAATTTATTTCATGACTGTATTATTATGATTGTTAATGTCTGTGTTTGTGCTTAATTTCATCCAAATCTAGAGTAATTTTTAAAAGTTAACGAACTTACAGATATTACAACCTTATTGGTATATGCCACACGTATTACTAAATGTTAGAGTGTTACAATAAAAAAAATATAACTAAATCTTCTTCTTCTTCCTCGGTCCCTCATAGCTAAGGATCGCGACCACATGTTTCCTCACATGACCGCTCGGTGCATGCAACCGCCCACAGCTTTCGTAATAGCGTCCGACCATCTCATAGGTGCCCAACCTTGAGCTCGTCTTCCTTCCACTTAGCCCAGGATTATGTCCTTTTCCGGGCTATGTTTGGTTGACCGCATTATGTGCTCGAAAAAAGATAGTTAATAAATGCAACTATTTATTCCTTAAGGCGGAAACATACGTGTCTTGGCGTGTCGTGACTCGCCAGAAGCATATCGGTTTCATACTTTTAATATAGTAAGGGAGATACTTACGTGTCATGTCGTGTCGACATGCAAATATCTCTCTTACCATATTGAATGTATGAAACCGATATGCTTCTGGCGCGTCACGACACGCCACGACACGCCAGGACACGCCACGACACGTATGTTTCTGCCTTTATACCTCTAGAAACAACATTGCTTTTATTTACTTACAATCTTCATCTGTTTCTTAAGTAACGTTACCTCTCTCAACTTCGCAGCTACATAAACAATTCCCTTACAGCATTTCGGTTGGATTTCGAAACTTAATATAACATATTGCGTGTAATAAATCCCGAAAAGCACCCATTTCACCGCTGTTGAGTAAGATCAATGTATGTGTGAAAGTGTGAAGTAAGTACGTAGGTATGCATGTGTGTGTCGCCATAGTGTCCACCAGAAATTGTCACTTAACCAGTACCAAATAAATCAGCATAGAGTAAACACGCGTTTTAATAACTGAGAATTCCCACAACCAAATCTGAACCTTAAGGCTATAACATTTTGGTCGACATCGAGCTGGATATCTGTACGACTTACGACGTTCAAGTACTGAGCGCAATACAAAAGGACGGTTCGAGCGGCGAGCGACGAACAATAGAAGGAATTTGCCACAAAAAACATAAATACATTTTAAACCTCATTAGTGAATGTGATCAAAACAAGATAATTTGTAACTACGAAGATACGAAGAAACTTTTCGTTTTATAACGAATTGAAGGTTTATTACAACAAATATGGCAAATACAGTGGAACAATTACTAAATGTGATAGAAGATACAGCTATGTTGTTAGGAAAAACTCAATCAAACCTTAAGAAATGTCCGAAACAACGTTTAACAAAAGGATACATAGAAGCACGCATTAAAAACATTGAAGAATATTGGCGTACATACAAAAGTACATACATAGAACTAGTGAAATGTGTTCCTAGAGCGAATCGACAAGACATTCCATATTTCGTTAATGAAGAATACTATGTGCAGGAAGATTTGTATACTTGTTTACTAGCCGATCTTAATGATTTATTGTGTTCATACAACAAGTCGCCGCCGGTTCCTATGCAAGCTGATTATAACAGCAGTGGTTCTATGGAAGTACAAGTGAAGTTACCAAGGATTCAACTTCCCACCTTCTCAGGTATTTATGATGAGTGGCCTGCTTATCAAGATCTTTTTATGTCATTAGTGCACAACAATCCAACATTAAGTAAGGTACAAAAGTTGCACTATTTAAAAAGCAGTCTTACGGGAGAAGCCCTGTCGTTGGTGAAGCACGTGCAAGTTACAGAGGTTAACTATGACGGCGCGTTTAGTACGCTAAAAGCGCGTTTCGGTAACAAGCGCATTATTGTCAACTCAATTTTGAAAAGATTGTTTGCACAAAAGAAGATATCTACGCAAACTGCAAATAACATTAAATCAATATTGGATACAACCACTGAATGCCTGAACGCGCTGACAAACCTGAAACTGTCAACCAGCTCATGGGATACACTCACCCACTCACTCATTGTATTTTTAGTCGTCCAAAAATTGGACCCAGAGACGCATCGTGAATGGGAAGAAGTTGCGTACGAAGACAATGACGACGAGTTACCTAAATGGGATGCACTGCACAAGTTCCTGCAATCAAAGTTCCGCACGCTCGAGCTTATCACGCCTTCAAGCAGAGAAAAACCTACATCTAAGGGAAAAGAATACGCTGTTCACGTGTCCACTTCAAATACCACTTCTTCAAAACCAAGAAGCTGCCCTATGTGCGAGAAGGACCACACATTATGTCATTGTGAGGAATTCATAAAACTTAATCCAGCAGAGAGGAGTGAGTACCTGAAAAAACACAATCTGTGCTATAATTGTCTGGCCCCAGGACACTCCGCTTATAGATGTCGCCTGAAGATGTCCTGCCGAAAATGTCACAAACGTCATCACACGCTCACGCATCAATCCACGCCGCCGATGACGTCACCAATACAACCAGACAACAAGAAACAACAAGATGAAGTTGAAACTAGTCAAGATTCTGCAAAATCAGCCGAAACCAACGTTACCCTATCATCGCATGTCGCTGCTAATTTGTCCACTGCATTACTGGCCACAGCCCTTGTACCAGTAAGAAACCAGGACTCGGGACAAGTGACAGTGCTCCGTGCTTTGATTGACCATGGCTCTCAAGCAACGTTCATGAGTGAAAGAGCGGCCCAGATGTTACGATTGAAGAGAACGCCTGTAAATGGCACCATCACTGGAGTCGGCTCAACCAAAACAAACATTAAACATGCTGCAGAATTCGAACTACTATCCAGACATGACGCTTGTTTCAACCTCAAGGTCAAAACTTACATCATGTCTACCCGACTCACTGCCACATTACCGTCACAAACCATCTCCACCGACACCTGGCCGCATCTACAGGGACTCGCTCTGGCGGATCCAAGCTTCAATAAATCAGGACGAGTAGATTTATTACTGGGTGTTGACGTGTGTGCTCAAATCATGAAATGTGAAGTTATCAAGGGTCCCCCAGGAACACCATGCGCGCAAAACACTACCCTGGGTTGGATTCTATTTGGGAACGTGGCACACAAACTACCTGGAGATGAAATTATCGTCATGCACCTCAATCTTGATCTAAATGATCTGCTGAAACGAATGTGGGAACAAGACCCATATGACAAACAACAATCCACAGCTGAGGAACGAAGGTGCGAGGAAATCTATGAGACCACGACAACAAGAAACAAGGACGGACGGTATATGGTAACATTACCAAAGAAGTCTAACATGCTATTATCAACCCAAGGAGATACGAGAACAATAGCTTTAAAGAGATTATATCAATTAGAACAAAGATTCAAGAATAACCCAAAACTTAAAAGCGACTATGCTACAGTCATGAAAGATTACGAATTAAATTACATGGAAGAAGTACCGAAACAAGAAATTTCCAATCCCTCTGTGTACCTACCGCACCACGCGGTAATAAAGGAAGACAAAGAGACATCCAAATTAAGAACTGTTTTTAACGCATCTCAAAGGGGAAGCAACAATGTATCACTCAATGATGAACTGATGGTAGGACCACAGTTACAAGACGACATGAGAAGTCTAATCATGCGATGGCGGATGAAGAAGGTCTGCTTCGTGGCTGACATCCAAAAAATGTATCTACAAATCATCGTTAAAGAGGAAGACCGAGATCTGCAACGAATTCTATGGAGAAATGATGATCGAGAACCTGTTCAAGATTACCGTCTTACCAGAGTCACGTTCGGGACTGCTTCTGCTCCTTACTTAGCAGTAAGGACCTTGCATCAAGTAGCCAATGACGAAGGACGAAACTATCCTGAAGCAGCGGAAATAATAAGACGCGACTACTTCATGGATGACATGATGTCTGGTAAAGACAATGTAACAGACGCATTAAAAGTGGCCAAAGAAATAGACGCCATACTTCAGAAGGGCGGGTTCAAACTGAGAAAGTGGTGTTCTAACGATGCTGACTTTCTTAAAGAATTTGAGGAATCTGAAAGAAGCTCTCACGTAAAACTAGATATTACATTAGACGGAATTACACGAGCTTTAGGATTACACTGGAATATGGGTAATGATCGATTCCAATACAGCCCAAACTTACCTGCTACGTCAAAGCACATTACGAAGAGAACAATATTGGCCGACCTACAGAGATTGTTTGATCCACTAGGCTGGCTGGCACCTTCTATTTTGCCAGCAAAACTTCTCATTCAACGATTATGGCTGCAAGGAGTGACATGGGACGAAGAAGTAGATGAAACCATTGCCGCAGAATGGAATAACCTACGGGAATCAATTAATCTATACTTACCTGATATTGAGATAGACAGATGGCTTCATACTACTGAAACTACTATGAATAACACCAGTATCCACGGCTTCTGTGACGCATCAGAGAGAGCTTACGCTGCAGTAGCTTATCTAAGAGTACGAACATCCAACGGTGATATAAAGACCTCCATCATAGCCGCTAAAACGAAGGTAGCGCCTACTAAGCCTCAATCCTTACCTCGTCTAGAACTCAGTGGAGCTGTACTGCTTGCTGGACTCTTGAAGCAGATAAAGGAAGCAATGAATATACCAACCTGTCAGATATTCGCATGGACCGATTCTACTATCGTACTCTCGTGGCTTTTCGGTGATCCTGCAAGATGGAACACGTATGTTAGAAACAGAGTAGTTGAAATACTGGACAGCACTGGCAGTCATAATTGGTATCATGTCAAATCACCAGAAAATCCAGCTGACACTGCTTCGCGGGGAAGATCTTTGCTAGACCTAAAGGACGATGAACTGTGGTGGAAGGGTCCAGAGTGGCTGACAGAAGGAGAAATCCAACATAGCAGACCAAACGCGATGATGATGGACCTGGAAAGAAAAGAAACAATACAAGTTAGCCTAACAATTGACAATGAAAAAAGTATATCTACAAAATTTGAAAATTGTGATACATTACAAGAACTGCTTAAAGTAATAGTGTACTGCAAAAGATTTTTAAAAGGCAGAAAAATGGAAAATAAAGACTTAACTATGAGCACGGAGGAACTAGATGATGCGTTGAAAACGTGCTTGAGAATAGCACAAAGGGATAGCTTCGAAGAAGAAATTCAGCACCTGAAATCAAATTTTCCAATTAAAAGAAAGAGTAAAATAAACAATTTAAAACCTTACCTGGACGAGAATGGCCTCCTCAGGGTGGGCGGAAGACTGCGTCACTCTGACCTAAATGAAGATAGCAAATTTCCGATTATTCTTGATCGTGACAACAACCTTACCACTCTCCTCATCACCGATGCACACCGGCAAACGCTGCATGGCGGAGTACAAATAATGCTCTGTTTCCTACGAACTAGATACTGGATCCTGAAAGCAAGGACACTAGTTAAATCGAAGATTAAAAAATGTCTCATTTGTGCTAAACTAAACGCCACGGCAAGGCCACAGCAAATGGGAGACCTACCTCGAGTTCGAGTGACACCTGCAAAACCTTTCTGGAACACGGGCGTTGACTTCGCAGGTCCGTATCAGGTCTTGATTTCTAGAGGCAGGGGAGCAAAAACACACAAGGCGTACATCGCTGTCTTTGTCTGTATGTCGACAAAAGCGATTCACCTGGAATTGGTGGGAGATCTCACGTCAGATGCCTTTATCGCAGCCTTCCGAAGATTTGTAGCAAGGAGAGGAAGGTGCGCTCAGATATGGAGCGACCAAGGACGCAACTTCGTCGGTGCAAACAGGCAACTGGTAGCAGATTGGACTGAGGCTAAATTACAATTTGAGGGTCCAATCACCGAGAAGTTAGCAATCGAAGGAACAAAGTGGCATTTTATCCCAGCCTACAGCCCTCACATGGGCGGACTCTGGGAGGCTGGGGTGAAAGCTATGAAACACCACTTAAAACGGATCATGACTAAACATATGACCTACGAAGAATTGAGCACCTTGTTATGTCAAATTGAGGCTTGCCTCAACTCACGGCCTCTAACCATATTGGACGACACGGACAACGATCATCTGCAACCACTGACCCCCGGTCATTTTCTTATTGGTGAAACACCCATCACTGTGCCGACACCAGACCTCCGAGATATCCCAATGAGCCATTTATCGAGATGGCAGCATCAACAAAGGTTATTGACTGACTTCTGGCACAGATGGCAACATGAATATCTGTCAAGAATGCAACAGCGTTCAAAATGGCACCACAAAGTCAGAGAGTTTGACCTAGGACACATTGTCCTAATCAAATCTGATAATTTACCTCCGGGTAAATGGATGATGGGACGCATTGTTGACAAGCACCCTGGTACTGACGGTGTGACACGGGTGTATTCTGTGAAAAGTGGTGATAGTGTAGTGCAGAGGTCTTTTAATAAGTTATGTTATTTACCAATAGATATTGATACTTGAGTTTGTATGTGATTTATTCAAATATCGAATTGTAAGATTACTTAACTGATTATTTAACTAAGTTCCTAGATTATGCATGTGTCAGATTATAATTTCCATTTACATTGTAGTACATTCAATTAAGTTTATGAGACATTGTAAAAGGGCCATAGACCCTTTGGTGGGCGGTATGTTGAGTAAGATCAATGTATGTGTGAAAGTGTGAAGTAAGTACGTAGGTATGCATGTGTGTGTCGCCATAGTGTCCACCAGAAATTGTCACTTAACCAGTACCAAATAAATCAGCATAGAGTAAACACGCGTTTTAATAACTGAGAATTCCCACAACCAAATCTGAACCTTAAGGCTATAACAACCGCCATGATAATTACGAAACTCTATGGTTACGTTATTATTGTGTTTTATTTTCATACAGACATTAATGTTGGTCCATACTTTATTAATATGCTCCAGGTCTCGGTCTCGGAGTTGAGCAATTACAAACTGATTTATTAATGTTTTAAGCTTGTGTTCTCATTCTGTTGCGTTATTTATTTTGATATATACTGGAGTTTCAGAGAACTGCCTCGTTGGCCTGGTGATTCTTAGGGCGACTGCTATGCTAGAGATCTTGGGTTCGATTCCCAAGTCGACCAAGGTGTTATGTTTGGTTTTTCTATGAAGTTCTCAGTAGCAAATCCTATTACATTGGACATAAACATACCAGCGAACTGTGGGTGTTAATTAATGCACCTCTGCCTAACCCTTCGGGGATATAGGCGAGATGGTATGTTATGTATGAATGTTATGTTTCTTCAGAAGTACAATAAGAGCTTATTGTAGTTTTTTTGTTTAATTTTTTATAAAGGGTATAGATTGTGACGATCGATGGATAGGGTTTTTATTACTATTAGGATGAGATGTAAAAACAATGGCACTAAGACTAGTGCAGTATATTATCTAGTTTTTCAACTTCTGTATTACGGGGAAGGAATGACTGAAAATCAATGTTGTGGTGGGCAGTGGGTGTCCCGCAAAATAAATCATGAGAAAAATGCTAAATGTTCATGAGTAACTTCTTCTGCTTACGTATTAAGCCTAGTGCTGGGTAATATGCCAGTTTGTTCCTTGCACAGAGAATCGGCATAGCCATTCAACGTGGCAATGCTGCCAGCCTTCTGGGCACGTTTCCTGCCATTGACAAGGATGACGATGAGTTTTTTGACGCCTGTTAGTTTTAATTATGTATGATTTAAAAAACGTCGTGGTGGCCTAGCGGTTCAATGAACGGATTTGTATGCACGAGGTTGCAGGTTCAAACCCGGGCAAGTACCAATGTAACTTTTAAAAGCTATGTGTACTTTCTTAATTTTTCTAAGACACTTCTGACAAACGGTGAAGGAAAACATCGTCAGGAAACATGGATTCCAAAAATTTGGGATCTGAAATCGCCAATCCGAAGTAAGCAAGCGTGGTGATCAATGCTCACGCCTTCTCTATATGGGAAGAGGCCTATGCCCAGCAGTGGGAAGTTTATAGGCTGATAGAGAAGGATAGAAGACTTCGCATAAAATAATGTCATTAAACCTTTCCCCGTGTTTATGTATATTTAAATTCGATCGGATTTCGACAACCATTCGGGTGTAATTGGGTTGACTGGTGTAATGAAGATGTAACAAATTGTGTTCAACTCACTCGAGAGCTGTGCGAATTACTTTTATTAAAGCGTACGATCGACCAATCAACTGTCAGAGCCACTGTTTGGAGATAAACAAAGAGGATGGTTGCTTTAATTTGAATTGATTGATTGAATTACTGAGTTGATTAAGGATAATTCTTATTGAGACAATGTTATGATAAATTATTTCCTTAAAATAATTGAAAGGAAAAATATGTTTTTGTAATTATTTTTGGAAAGCTTTTCTGCTTAGCCTTTTTCCAAGATTTGAGGCTAGTTTCCCGTTTATCTGGATTTCGCTGAATACGAAACATTTTACGAAGAGTTTCCGCTCCATACCCCAATAATATGTATTTGTTAAAATAAAAAAAAAACTTATTTCTTTATTTCTGACCTTTTGTCTCCGATCTTATGTACAATAGTTATTTTCAATATAATAATAATAATAATATCCTGGGACATCTCACACACGGTTATCTGACCCCAAGCTAAGCAGAACTTGTGTTATGGTAACCAGACAACTGATAAACATACATATATATTTGTAAATACATACATATTATAGATAAATTGCACCCAGACACAGTACAAATGATCGTGCTCATCACACCAACATTTGTCCAGAGTGGGAATCGAACCCACGACCTCCGGTATAGCAGTCAGGGTCACTAACCACTAGACCAACAGGCCCGTCGAATATCTCGGTGTGTTAGTTCATAGTACAGAGTGTATAATTATGTAACTTTAGTGACCACTGAAACCAGTTTCACTTTACGTTTGAAACACAGAAAATGTCAATTGGAATTCAATTTCGAGTGGCATTGAGGCACTTGATCAACTCGGTTGATGAAGCGACGAAGTTAAAAAAAGATTGTATTTGTAACTCTAAAGGAATATTAAAAGTTCACGTTATTTTTAGAATTTGACCTATTAAATTCAACGTCACTTGTTTATTCATTTTTTGGAATATAATTAAGCTTTATTAGTGTGTCAAACAAAGTCATAACGGTATCTTTCGTATAACAAAATAAGAGGAAAGTTTGGCTGCAAGTTGTATTTCTCTATTAAAGTCTTAAATCCTTTTTATTGACACATAGTTCTTTAGTAAAATAGGTTTTTCATTGTAAAGCCGATTAGCTATCGAATCGACTAATGGTTTTTGAAAAATCCCGCCTTTAAATATCTCCGAAGTATTTAAACCAACAAATTTCAATTTAAATTGACCAAAAACTTTTCAATTCTAACCAAATAAGTTTTCAACTGACTAAACTCCCAAAACGGGTCCTAACCGAAGTACGAGTAATTAAGTAATACCTAAACAGCACAAAGCGATACCAAATTAACTCTGAATGAATTAAACCCTCCATTATGGCGGCTAATTAATTACAGTAATGTGTAAGTGGCCCTCGAGACAGATAATATGGTTAGAGTTGAAGATATAGGGACAGATGACGAGCACCCACGATGCTCGAATAAGCGGAAAGCCGCTGTACGAGTCCCGTGAATCAGCGTAATGCTTGGAGACACACATGATTAATCACATTGAATGCGTGACCTATACAAAATACAGAGTACTTGGAAAGCTTTTTGTGAGTTTGCCAAATTATTTCTAGAGACAGGTTTGGAGATTGCGTAGAGAATTTAGTAGCCTGACAATCTAATGTAGCTTATTGGAGGTTTAGTGACTTAAAATCAAGAGGTTTTTCAAGAATTTGAAAATTAATAACCTAGTAAGATTTGCTTGTATACTAACGGTAATTTTAGTTGGTACTATAAATTCAAAATAAGATAATGGATTAGATAATTGTATGTGAAAGTTTAAATAAATCAATTCATAATAAATTTAAGAACCCTTGTTACCCTTGTTTAAAAGTAAACAATTTTTTATAACATAATTCTTATTCATACATCCCAAAACATAATACCTTAAAAAGATCGAATGTCGCAATTAACGTACGTTTCTAAGCTCTATTACTTATTATGGTTGCCCACATTTCAATTACGGCCATCTAATCCTATTACCCGTGTAATAGTTGAGATGGACCGTGTACGCGTCGGTAATAGCCCACACAATACTACCGGTCAATAACATTCGCAATATACGCGAACTTGTATGTCCAGGACATTTGCGAATGTTGACAGCGGAATTTGCGGTGAAATGTCAAATAAGTTTTCTAAAATTTGAATTCTAAATCCAGGCCAATTGGGTTCACTTTTGAAATGAGCTTTATTGCCACTCAGGTGAAGCTCGATACCGAAATTATTTACAGAATAGACATACTGGATTGGAAAGAGCTGTCAAAATTAAATATCGTTTTGTTATTTCTTGGCTTTCTCAAGTTTTATGAGACACAACAACCAATCTCAGATCAAACTGAAGTCATGCTCACGTATATAGCCTGAATAACAATGCTAGGCATTGTATTCAGGCTATTAATATTAATAAGTTTGTCATTATGTTAGTTACTTAATCTGAGATCCTAAATTCATAAGTTTTAATTAAACATCATCAAAAGAACTGTTAGTAAATAAAAGTACTCTAAATCGTCAATTGCCACAAAAAAAATATATATTATATACAGATCTTGAGTAGGTACAGGTTATTAAACATACACTACCTAAAAATCTAACTGGGGCAAAGGAAAACAACATTTCAGTGAGTGCGCGAGAGAAACTCGAACAAGCGCAACATTAAGGCACCTATCTCATTGAAGCCACAATAACCTACTTACTTCAGGAGATACTGAAATATTTTACGACTGATAAATATTTCAGTAGCATGTACCTCCTTTGGAAGTAAGCTGCTTAGATGGTAGATAATAAAATTAATGGTAATAATCCCTCAAGCTTTTTCCTCGGGGGTAGATGTAGAATATTTAGTCATGATTTAAAGTGTAAGGCTGTTTTTTTATTAGTATGTACTTGTGTTCACTGGTGTGTAACGCAGTTTTACCATAAATAGTCCAGATTTCAGCAAGTTTTTTTTATTTTTGTTCTGCTATTCGGAGTGAAGACGAATTCAACAAATCAAAGATGCTGAAAATCTGCTTTTTTTATTTTGACGATGATGATGCTGATGATGATGAAAATTCACTTTGTTTGATTTTGGCATTCGATTTATGTATGTGTTTGGTTGTACATCGTACTTGAAACATATTATTATGATTTTAATAGTTAGAATTGCCCTGTCTTTCCCACTATTTTAATGTTACGAGTAAGATAGATAAACAATTTTATTCAAGTTATAATTGACATAGTCAGTTCAGACGACCTCCGTGGTCGAGTGGCGCACGCACCGGTTTTCAAGGTGTCGCTAGCTCTGAGGTCCCGGGTTCGATCCCCGGACGGGTCAATGAAGAAAGTCACTTTTCTACATTGTCTCGGGTCTGGGTGCATGTGGTGCCTTCGTTGTCTCTGAATTCCATAACACAAGTGCTTTAGCTACTTACTTTGGGTTCAGAGCAATGTATGTGATGTTGTCCGCATTTATTTATTTATTTAGTTCTTTTTCATACATGTTCAAATTATATTTTATTATTTTGATATAGAAAAGTACAAACTGACGATCTCGAAAATATGTAGTTAGATTTGTGGAACTATGTTATTTAAATGATTGTGACACTTCGTACACTATTATATCCAATATTTATCAGCCGGCGATTACTTCGGACTTTAGAAGATGACAATCCGCGTATTAATTTGCGGACTTTTTATTAATTAATTTTATTTTATTTATAAATACACATAAATATTATGGGAAGAACTTAAAATCAAGTATATCTATGAGAAGTTTATGTCTCTAATTTCGTGAAATCAAATAACAATACATAACCTATTTTTCTTCAAATATGACAGACCAAAACCTACTGATGATAATCTAAACGTTAATATAATAAATGAGTGCACAACAACACGACATACACAAAGGTATTTAGATGCAATCCTATTCAGCCCGCATTATATTAATATACCTATATTAATCGAGCGTTATGTGCGCTGCTGATAACAGATTAATCCCGCATTCAGTTCCGTTGCGTAGATAATATATATCATAACTGGTCACCTGATATCAAATCAAGATAACAGGCATAGGCCGTACCATGAGATCTTAAAGCAGGACAGTTGCGGATGAGTAAGCGGGACAGCGCTATGCGCAGTGTAGAGCGCCGTCTCGCTTCCACAACCGCAACAGAGAACTTTAAGAGATCATGGTACGGCCCCTGTTTATTTTAAACTGAACGTTTGAATGTACATTATTTTGTTGGAGTGTAGTGCTTTCGATGATTTCTTCGTGAATAAGTGTATATAATAGTGGTTTAGTTAATGTCTTGTTTGAAAGGCCTTTAACCGAGCTCAGTATTGCAAATTATAAGTTTATCAGTGACCTGTATGTAGATGGCGTTACATTTCAACCAAGCGTCTAGTTTTGACTAAACTTATTTCATTAGATAAGATTTTTTCTATTTTTTGCCCTTACTATTTGTGGCCTCTCACCAAATAAATTTTTAGGAAAAAAATAAATAAAAAAACGTTGATATTTAAATACATTCTCATAACTAGGGGATGGTTGAATGCTTTTAATAATACATTTAATTTTAATTTAAGTTATAATTTCAGATTAATTTCAGTTGTTTATTTGAATACAAAATTTAGGCGTCATGAAATGCTTTTCAATACACACGCACTCATAAGCGGATTAATTTAATATTGAATTTAGAAATTATGTGTTTATGTAATATTACGTTTGAACAATTTATATTCTATTCAATAATTTAATTAAACACATTTGCTAATGACAATTAAGTTACATACAAATAGCCAATTCGCTGTTTTTTTTTTTATTTAATTAATTAATTTTTGTCCCGACGTTTCGACACCTTTGCAGGTATTATGGTCACGGGCAGATAAAAAAAAAACCGTAAATAGAAGTTTTATTTCAATGTCTTACATTCGCGTAAACCTAAGAATCCAATAATTAATTTAATTTAGAAGAAATAACGTTTTATGACCTTAGGTGTAAGTAAATCTAACTTGGGAGTACGCGCATTGCAGTTTAAGTTGAACGTTAAATTAACAAGAGTTATCTAAACCGCAACTTAGCGACTTTTATTCGGGAGAAACGTTACAAGGGGTGAGGGACCATTAATTCTGAGTCGTTGTTACGACTCCCAGAGGGTAGGCACTCAAGCAGTCTTAACTGAGACGCTGATGAATCAATTACAAACAACCTGACTTTGATAATAATACATACATATACATACCATCACGCCTGTATCCCCGAAGGGGTAGGCAGAGGTGTACCAATGTACACCCACAGTTCGCCGGTATGTTTAGGTCCCATGTAATATGGGAGAGCCTATTGCCACTAACTGGGCACAAATCCAAACTCCGACCTGCTACTGAGAATTTCATAGAAAATCCAATAACACCTTGGTCAACTTGGGAATCGAACCCAAGACCTCTAGCGTAGCAGTCGCGCTTAGAAACACTAGGCCAACAAGGCAGTTTATAATAATAACAAACCGGCCTATATAATATGTCCCACTGCTGAGCCCAGGCTTCTTCCCATATAGAGAAGGCACGAGCATTGATCACCACGCTTGCTCTCTGCGGATTGGCGATTTCATACTGCAATGTTTTGAAATCCAGGCTTCCTCACGATGTTTTCCTTTAATGTTTTGTCAGCTTGATAATGTTCCCTAAAAATTTACTACAACTAGAACCTCCTTGAAGCTCCTAAATGAAAGAACCGATTCTGATTAGAACATAGCTCCTAAATGAATAAACCAATAATTATGATGCATTTATTTTTATTTAAAGTTGACGTGGTCAAAATGGTGCTTACATATAAATTTATGACAATGTATTTTTTTTTTTGAGTTATAACACAAAAAATACATACATACATATAATCACGCCTGTTTCCCGTAGGGGTAGGCAGAGACCACTTCTTTCCACTTGCTACGATCCTTACATACTTGTTTCGCTTCATCCACTGTCATAATTCCCTTCATACATGCTCTTCGTTTTAGGGTACGCTTGACCTGGCCTTTTTTCAAGACGTCTCCGATTTGGTCTAGAAACGTCCGCCTAGGTCTACCCCTTCCGACACTTTCATTCACACTCGCCTTATACACTTTTTTCGTCAATCGTTCCTCAATAACACAAAAAATAGCTAAGTATAATAAAGATATTACAATAAATCATTATCAAAGAGTGATCAATGTGTTATTTATTTTCTTTGTTTATTTATTTTGTCATCGTATATATTAGAGGACTTTCGACCTTACTGAATGAAGTGCTTTTAGAATAAACAGTCGTAAATACGCTTTAGTGTTTTCTGGTGTGTTCTGGTTGAGCTTATGCACACAAATGTCTAGACTGAGAACCAATATCTGTCGCTATAAATATAGTCACGTTCGCCCCAAAGGGGTAGAGGGTTCCTGCACCTATATTATTATGTGTCTACGAACTATTGATTATAATTAACTGATTTTGAAAGGATGAGATTCTTAATCCGACAGAATTATTTATTTTGTAGAGCCACTGATGGTTTTTGATTTCAAAAATATTTTTGTTTTAGATAGGGTTGTTTTTATTTCACATTGGTACATAGAAATTAAGTTTTGGATTTGTACTAAAAGTTACTTACGAGTACGTAAACCACGATGCATAATATAACTAATTGTGGCTGCCTCAATTTAGTACTACTTGACAATAATGAGAAACAATTAACTCTGTTTTTATTTATTACATTGTGACGTCACATTTTAAATGTCATTAGAATCTTAACCAAGCAAAACTGGTTAATGACGTCACGACATCTTTAGCAACCTCCCCAGTGATATTTTTGTAGGCTTTCACACAATTTTATTTGTGTTCCCAACTCTCTGAGGACACATGTTTCGCGTTCAAAACAATTACAGGACAAGGTAAAAACCCACGAGCGTTAAAACAAGTAAATGCTTTGTGGGATTTTATTTAGTATATAAAAATTAAATACATATATATACATAGTGTCGTTATACCTTATTTTTTATTAATAATGTTAAGAGCCGAAGCATTAAACCTTCCAAAGCATTTTTGGCTCATTTAGGAACATAAGTGCCGTTTCTAAAAGATTTTTTCTATTAATATGAGATGGTCGCCAGTCTAGACTACATTCATGTAATCGTTTATAAATATCATATTTTGGCATTTAATAAATGGAGACTTTCATATATTTCTGTAATAATAATAATAATCAGCCTATAAACGTCCCACTGCTGGGCACTGGTTTCTTTCCATGAAGAGAAGGCGCGAGCATTGATCACCACGCTTGCTCCCTGAGGGTTGGCGATTTAAGATCCCAAAATTTGGAATCGAGGTTATAGTACTCGGTTAAATAAAAGCTTACCAATATTTTGGACACCACATTTTTTGCATTTTTTTTCGTATAAAATGTAAAATTTTTCGTTTCTTCTCAGTGGTTTTAAAATGGATAAGACTCTTAAAATTGTTTTGTTTTCTTTAAAGACCGTTGGGGAATGTCTTAAATTTAGCCAAGATAAATTAAAGGTCAAGGACCCAAGACTCGTTCGCACCTAAATATTTGACTTACAGTTAAAAATCTAAAGTTCAGATTGAAATTTATATTAGGTATATAATGTGTTACATAAAACTTTTTTTACCTGTTAAAAGAACTTAGAAATGGGTGACTTTCCTCAAAAACACAAAAGCAAAACAATTTCTGTTTTTATTGTAATGATCAGCAATAATTCTTACAAAAAAAAAACTGACTTAATTATACTGAAACTCAAAAGGAACGCACCAGCTTTTGAATAAAAAAATACTTATCAAAATTCGAAAGTTTTATGGGAAAAAAACAAAAAAAAAATTAATTGTGAACCTCCTCCTTTTTTTAAGTCGGTAAAAATACATCAATTTAAGCTAACAGCTATTACATAAATGTTCTTGCAATCCTGGAACGAGATAGGTTTGTGTCACGTTTAAAGTTTTTCGAACAAAACCCGTTTATATTTGAAGAGTGTCTATCTTGTGTTTGCCTAATGGACTGTCGGCGGATGTATCGCTTTTAACGCAAATAACAAACCTCGAATCGATTACGATCGCCAATTTTGTTGACAGTTTGGACATCGATTTGCGTAACTGTGGTTGTAGCATTAGCTCCGATATTTTTACCAACGACGCGAAAAAACCGGTGTTATACGGTCGACGTGTCTGTAGCCCCTAAACGAATGCTCTGGTTTTGATGCGGTTTTTTAAAAAGCTGACAGGAGCGTGATGGTTCAGCTATTATTTATGAAAATATGTTTTATTTTTGAAATTTATTAGCATGTTTAAAAACTTTCTCATAGATTTTGAGTTTGGCACTTAGCCAGCCTAGAAAAATGGTTTGAGACTATAGTTCATACACATGCTGCTCAGATTCGATAAATTTTTGGTAGTAAACCATTTTTTTACTCATTAGGGTGGTTAGTGAGTCAATTTCTTAAGGAAAGGCCCTTATTTTAGGGATACATTTTCTAATGATATATTTATAATAAAGGACAGAAATTATAATAATTACCTATAATGAAGAAAAATAATAACATGATAAAAGAATGACATTTAAAATTACTGTCCTTTTACTTAAAATAAATATCAAAACTACAGAAGACCTATAGATACATAAATGTAAAGCCTGATACTGACGAAAAGACCAGTACGACTAGAACATTTTTTGCGGTATTGACAACCGTTTTCATTTTTCTCGCTAAACCAGGTTCCTGTGTCTACTGTATAAGCCACAAATAGATTTCCAATATCTTTTTTATACATCCTGCTTTTACTGCATATACATTCTGCATATGTAAAGAAAAACAATCACGGACGGCTTATAAATTGCTAAGCAATATGCGTGATGGTAATAGAATAATAATCACCATCATCATCATCCACAGTCCTTCTCATCCCACTGCTGGGCATATTATTTATTCTTCGCGTGCCTTTCTCTACGGTCATATGCATGTCATCCAGTTTCACTCCGATTTTTTTTTCAATCGAAATAAACTAAAGGCCAATTGACATCAAGCGAGCGAAAGGACCATCATCACAGATATCCTCATCCAGAACATATTCTTTAAAATTATAAAATGATTTGTAAGTTTGGGCGATAGAACGTACGCTTGTCTAATGATAATCGGCCTTTAGAGATGGCAGATGGTCTGTCTATTTGGTTATGACCTTTATACACATGGCACTATCCTTACCAGAATAAATATACTGAGAAAAAAAAAAAAAACAATTGAGTTGTTTTTATTATAATGCTTATTTTTCAATCAATACTCTTAACTTATTTTTATTTAACATCATCTCGTAATGTACGGAGGTAATAATAGATGAGGAAATAAACCAACAAAATTATTAATAGAAGACCAACACACACACACACACACACACAGCATATTGCATTAAAATAACAGTGTTTTTTTATGAAATCTACATAAAATCAATATAAATAAATAAAAATAAAATACAATAGTGTGTATTTTTGATTTCAAACTAACAGCTTCTCTTAAAATTATTAGAAACTGAATAAAACAAACAATTTTAATATTTTCGTCTGTCTGTCTGTTTGTTCCGGCTAATCTCTGAAACGGCCGAACCAACTTTGACGGTCCTTAAACTTGCAGGTAGCTAATATTATTATAGAATTGCATAGTTTTCTCTTTAAAAAAAAATGTATATTTTGGAATAACGGTATTGATAACGGGGTACATAGCTTAATTCATAATAAAACATTATAAAGCTAATCTAATAACGGCATACATTTAAAATAAAACAATATTTATCATTCTTAAATGACTTATCTACCAACACGAATGGACGTTGCAAATGACATAATTATTAACTTTTCAATCCAAATTACTACTCGATAAAGTGTAAACCCAGTTTTGGGCACGTGTAATTTATTTTTATACCTGTGACCCACCATCACAGTCTGATAATCACTATGGTGATGATCATGATGAGTGATATAAATCACCAAAACGCAGCAAAAGTGGTGATCAATCCTTGTTCCGTAATACACGTAATCTAATCTATCTAATAAGTCTATTGACATTTTAATAACTTTTTTAAATTAAAATAACTTAATTAACTTTCAAAGAAATAATGATTAATGTTTATTTATGAAGTATGCCAAGTTATTTTACATAAGTTCCTACGCCTACGCTAAAAGGATTGATTGCTCTAGGAAACGATTTTTTAGAACGATTGTTTATAATGGAAATGTCGTGTTTAACAGAATTTTTCAGCTTAATATACTAATTTAAGTAAAGAAAAAACAGCGTACAAAAATCTTCTTCAAAACTGCTTTTTTATTTATAACTAGGAAATAAAAAAAAAAATATTTAGTAATTTTCTAACTATTATTACACTTAGACGTATTTTATGGTATAATTGTGAAACTAAATTTGATCCTCACTCAAAGTAACGTATATGTTTTACAAATATCCATTTCTAAGGAAAAAATATTACGATAAACGACTGAGAGTGTGAGATATGATTAAATTTATGGACCGTAAAAAATTCTTCGAAGGATCTTTATCACTAGGGACCGACACTTTTATCTATGTCAAACCCCTATAAATCCGTGAAATAAAATACACGACCCACAAAAATAATCTATATAAAATGAACAGAAATCTGTGTCAATTACCTTAATGAGTCCCTCTATTACACATTAGACGTGAAGCGTGTTTTGCATGACTATACGAATAAGTTTAAAACTTACCATTAAGATAATCCCAGTACAATCAACGACACAATCGTCAAAAGTCTAAACACACACACAAAACCGGCATACTCCATTGCACTTTTACATACACAGTAACTCACTTATTCTACAAATTTGAAAATCGTATACACTACGCGAAAAGTCGATCGCGCGGAAAATTCTTACAATTAAATTACGTATATTTTTTACATTGATTTTAGTACACTCACGCGGTAAGGTCGCGTTATTTTAAATATTATTGTTAATTTAGAGATCGAGGGTATCGAGGGCGCGGTTATATCGCGGTGCGGCAAGGCGCGCCGCTCCACTGCCGGCGTTTGACGGGGAGGCGGCACTGCGCATGCCTGCCCGCGCAGCCTCGGCCGCCGGCTGAAAAGGGATGAAAATGGCGCGTGCCGATTGTTAGCGAGCGGACGCCGAATTGTGACGAATATTTCTCAGCTGCCGTGACGCGGCCCTCGTTAACGGTACCTCCGTAACGTCGTACGGCGATAAATCGCAGTTAATTCTGTTATTGTGTTACGGATTTATGAGTATGTTGGCTTATTGTGAATACGTATTGCTTTATAATGGCGTTGTGTAATTTTATGCGAACGACGTTTCATATTCGGTTTCGGTTAAATTGAAATGGAGATTTTTCCTCGTATGTAATACCAGAGCGGGGACCGAGCGCTTGCGATTACTTATTTCTATTACCTTATCCACTGTACCACGTTATTTACCTTAACCAAACTTGGGAAAGACAATTAAAACGTAAAACCTGTTGTAAAACTTTTAAATTATTAAATAGTCTGAATTCAGACGGCAATTAAGTGGTATTAGTACCCTTGAAACTACTACTACAGATCAAAGATTCAATCCATATTATTCAAATCCCAAGTTCCCAGACCGAACCGAAGACAAATTTCCTTTTACTATCTAATCACATATGTAAATTTGGTTCCACTCCAAATTGCCTTACTGAAAAAGTTTTCGCTTCGAACCCAAAGTCAGCGAAAACCGGAGGCTGTTGACTCTCTCGCCGCTCGGCTACGTTCGGCTCCCTTCGGGTATCATCGGCCGCTCGTAAACGCAACGCTATTTTTATGAGTACACAGTTACACGGTCAGACCACGTTACGTGTTCGCTTTTGTTAAACTTTATGTTAATAGGCATAGGGTAGAATTTACTTTGTTGTTTATTGGTAAATATTTTGTGAGTGAGCAAAGAATCGGACCGTGATAGCCTTTCTGAATTTTTTCCGGCTATCTTTCTTTGAGTAAAAGGATAAACACATGTACTCAGTAAAAACTGAATTTACACATTTTTTGCGAAATTTCAGGGATGTTGTTCACATATACTTATAGTTAATATTTATAAAGTACACATGGGGACGCAGGCAATGTATCTGATACTGATACTGATACTGATACTTTTGATTTAATTTTATTTAATTATGGATACTACTTTATCTCCAGTATGAAATTTATAGTAAACTTATCTAACCAGGTATTAACGACATTCTATTAACCATTCGTCACTAGGTAAATAGGACGCCCCACCGGGTGTCTCTACGTTGTTGTCGTGGTGGGGCTTGCGTGTTTCTATGATCTTTGGGGCTATGCCGGTAGAGGCACTCTTGCCGGACAGGTCCAAAGTGAGGAATCAGACCAAGTGAGACACGAGACGGAGGCCATAACATCTGGCTACCGTGAGGGTTTGCTATCTAGGTTTCCGATTCATGTTTGGATTAATAGATAGTGCGCCGTAGACTCTTCACAGTGTTGAAGAGCGAGATGGGGTTTTACTTTAAGTAAATGATAACTATAAAGTGAGCCATTAGTCGCTATCAGCGACATAGAGGCGAAGGATTTGTCAAGTAATTGGCAAATGCGGTCTGATACAGACCACCATTCGGCTCGACTCGTAATCTACATTGAGTGGACCGAGGGCCCTGCTTGCAGGGTCATGGGGAGAAAACCCCTTTAAAATCAGAAGCTGGGGACCCCACCCCACAAAAAAGGCAAAGCTGAGTTCAGCAAAAATAATGAAAGCGCATCAAAAGAGAACTTTACCCCAGGAGGGTACTTGCTGCTCCGCAGCAGGAGAATCCCTCACCGAGCAGAGCTCGGTCTGTCCCTCGTATTCTGGGGGGGACAACGATCGCTTCAAGTCCACTACGGACTTTTACCCGTCTTTTAAGGGCATAAAGAGCCCAGGTGGCTCTCTTTCTGGTGATGGAGAGCCGCATACACGTCATGAATCAGTTATAGTTCATGGCGCTGAACAGGCGAAACGCTCGCCTGCTGACAAAACCCCAAAAGAAGTTGTGAGGGCGCAATTCGTACGTCCCTGTCCTCCAACTTCCGTTGAGGTAGTGAGTGATAGTAGCGATTCTTATTTTTCGCAAATGTCGCACACCTCTGAAACGTCAACTAGATCGTCTCGCGCCCTTTCGCGTAAACGAGCACAGACGGTTACTAAAAAAAAATCTACTGCTAAACAAGTTGGTCTTAGAAAGAAGACAAACGGGAATGAAGAGGAGGAGGAAGATTCTGAACTAGCAAGTCCTCCTATAAAACAAGCCAAAACTCGGATTAAAGCGCGATCGAATTTGCCGAATCCAGAGTTAATGGCTGAGAAGATGCGAGCTCGGCCTATAGCTGAAATCAATATGTGTATTGATGATAGCTTGAAAGTCATAGAGGAGGTTGCAAATTCGTCTCGTAACCTCAAAGGGAGTTTTGTTCACAACCTTAAAGTGGCAGTTACGACGGTGCGATCGGCTGTTCAAGTTACCTTCGAAAGGTTGGAGATTGAAAACGCCGAGTTAAAGTCTAAGCTTGCTGGTCTTTCAGCTCAGGTTGAAAAACTAACCGGACAGGTGAGCCTCCTCAGTCGTAGAAGGGAGGTTGCTGAGACTAATGGAGCCACCCCTCAAGATATGGTGCACGAGGTAGAAGCTCAGTTCAGGCGTTCTATTGCCCTAGAAATAGGGGGGATGGTAGATGCCAAACTGGCTGCTTTAGAGAGCAGGTTGCTCCCGGAGAAACGTATTCGTCCCCCTCTTGCGAATGACGCAATTAAGTTTGTGGCTGCAGCTTCGGTTGCTCAGGCGGAACCGATCTCCAATCCGTTACCCAAACCTGCCAAAAATAAGGGCAAAGGTAATGGTAAAGGAAAAGTGGTTGCTCCAGTAGTGGAATTGCCCGCAGTGGCCACGACATCGTCACAGGCTATGCAAGTAGCACCACCAACTGTTTCAGAGGCTTGGTCTACTGTGGTAGGAAGAAAGGCAACAAAGAGTAAGACTCAACACACGAGCGTTAAAACAGGTGTTTCACCTGCTACTACGCTGTCATCCTATTCTAAAAAGGCGAAAAAACAGGTGGTTAAACTCCCAAGAGTCCCTTCTACAGCAGCAATTACAGTCTCGGTAAAAGAAGGAACGACAACTACTCTTGCCGAGGTCATGACCGTGGTTCGGCAGCGTATACGGTTATCTGATATCGGCCTTGATTCTGTTGGACAAAAGAGAGCTGCTGATGGTGGTATAGTGCTATCTATCCCAGGCACCGATGCTTCCTCCAAGGCTGATTTAGTCGCAAGCCGTATGCGGGAAGTTCTTGCAGAGTTTGATGTGAGAATAGCACGTCCAACTAAAAGGGCTGAGGCAAGAGTCATGGAACTCGATGATGCCGTCACCCAGGAAGATGTAAAAGCTGCCATTGCCGCACTTGGTTGTTCGCCTGAGGATATAACTGTAGGTGAAATTCGTCGTCCTCCAGCTTCTTTGGGGCATGTCTGGGTCCGTTGCCCTCTAAAAGTGATCACAAAGCTTGCGACGGATAAGCATTTACGGTTGGGCTGGTCGCTAGTGAAAGTTGAAGTTTTGGAGTCACGTCGGATGATGTGCTTTCGTTGCCTCGAGCCAGGGCATGTTCGTCGCCAGTGCACCAGCACAGTTGACCGGAGCACTCAGTGCTATGCTTGTGGTGGAGCTCACAAAGCGAGAGAGTGCAAAGCCCCCACCTTGCGGTGTCCATTGTGCGCTGACTACGGTATTCCAGCAAATCACCGGTTGGGTAGTAAGAAATGCGCTCCACGCAGGAGGCCTATGATTACTCCGACCTTATCACAGGGCTCAACTGCAGCAACTTTGGATATAAATCCAGCGGTGGCAATGGAAACCTCGCCTTCGCAGCCCAAAGAGTCTTACAGTGCAACTTAAACCATTGCCGCAATGCGCAAAATCTTTTTTTGCAGACCATTGCGGAGTGGTCGGTTGCTTTGGCAGTTGTAGCGGAACCCTATGGACTCCGTGACCATCCTCGATGGTTTCGGGATAGCATAGATTCCGTTGCGATTTATTGGAGTGGCGGAAGCGGTGAGCCTCACTGCTCGTTATTGGATAGCGGTCACGGATTTGTTGCGGTAGAATGGGGACCGATTGCTGTTTTAGGTTGTTATGTGTCTCCCAACATTTCCCTCGCTGAGTTTGAACATTATTTAGATAGCGTAGTAAATTGCATTAGGAACAAATGTTTACCTCGTCCGGTGCTCGTCATGGGTGATTTTAATGCTCACTCCAGGCTTTGGGGTAATACTCGTGATACTCCAAGGGGAAGGTTGGTACAAGACTGGGCGGCTTCCCTTGACCTTCGACTTTTAAATCAGGGATCTATTGCCACATGCGTTCGGTGGCAAGGAGAGTCGGTTGTGGACCTTACTTGGGCAACTCCTTCGGTAGCCCGCATGGTGTCGGACTGGAGGGTAGCGGAGGAGATTGTCACTCTCTCTGACCATCGTCATATCATCTTTGACGTTGAGCGACGCCCTTCTCGCGGTTTGAGGCGTAGAGATTCTAGTCCTACAGTGCGTCGTTGGGCTCTCAAGCTGCTAGACTTAGATAGGCATGTCGCAGCAGCCAACGTTGTGGCTTGGTCTGAAAGATGTGGATCCCGGGAATTTGCACTTGATCCAAATGAAGAGGTTAAATGGCTCCGTGATGGGATGACGTCCATTTGTGATGCTTCCATGCCTCGAATTAGATGTACCCAACGTCCTGGTGGTGTGTACTGGTGGTCGCAAGATATTGCGCAGTTGCGGGCTTCATGTCTCAGGTCTCGACGCCAGTATCAGCGTGCTCGTCGAAGGAGGCAGCCAAGAACGCCTGAGGAGGATATTACTAGATTATATAGAGCATACCGAGAGGCTACAATGGCGCTCCAGCATGCTATTACGGAAGCTAAATCTAAAGCCTGGAAGGAGCTCTTAGAAGGTCTAGACAGAGATCCGTGGGGCAAACCTTATAAGTTGGTTTTGGGCAAATTACGCCCGTGGGTCCCTCCCATCGCAGAAACCATGGATCCTAGTCTGCTGGAGAGAGTTATTGACACCCTCTTTCCTGTAGTTCATGATATTCCTCCACTAGTCTCATCACCCATAAACTGGTCTGATGAGTTTAAAGTGACGGAGGGCGAGTTGGAACGAGCAGTGAGACGAATGGGGGCTCGCAATACCGCACCTGGCCCAGATGGGATTCCAGGACGGGCATGGGTTTTAGTGCAAAAGGCTCTGGGAGACCACCTAAGATGGTTGTTCGACAGTTGTCTGCGAGTAGGGGTGTTTCCTAATAGTTGGAAGGAAGCCAGATTGGTTTTATTAAAAAAGCAGGGTAGGCCCATAGATTCACCCTCGGCATACCGTCCCGTTTGCCTTCTCGACGAGATTTCCAAACTGTTTGAGAGAATTGTTGCCGAAAGGATTGTCGTGCATCTGTCGAGTGTTGGTCCAGATCTTGCTGATAGTCAATTCGGCTTCCGGCAGCAGCGTTCAACCGTAGATGCGATTCTTCGCGTCCGCTCGCTGTCGGATCAGGTTCTTAACCGCGGTGGGTTGATGTTAGCGATAAGTTTGGATATTGTCAACGCCTTTAACTCCGTTTCCTGGGATGCCATCAGGAAGGCGTTAGAATATCATCGTGTGCCATCTTACCTGAAATGTATGATCGGGGCATACTTACGCGATAGATACGTTTGCTATGTGGGTCGAGATGGTGGCACTCACCGGAGGAGGATAACGTGCGGGGTTCCACAGGGATCAGTTTTAGGTCCTCTTTTATGGAACCTTGCATATGACGCGGTTTTGCGTGTCGATTTACCTGCTGGAGTAAATATTGTATGCTACGCAGACGATACACTTGTCTTGGCTGGTGGGAATACTATGGATGAAACCATCCGGCTTTCTGAATCAGGGGTGGATTCAGTTGTGGCGGCAATTCGCGGATTAGGTTTGGATATAGCGCCCCACAAAACGGAGGCATTATGGTTGCACAATTTGCCAAGAAGCAGAGAACCAATAAATACCTTTGTGAGGATTGGAGACGAGCGAGTGCAGGTAAATAGATTCATAAAGTATCTTGGCCTTACTCTAGATAGCCGGTGGCGCTTTGACGAGCATTTTAACCGCCTGGTCCCTCGAGTAGAGAAGGCTGTGGGTGCTTTGCACAGACTTCTGCCTAACATTGGGGGACCTCGAGAAGAAGTTCGCCGCCTGTATGCTGGTGTTGTGCGATCGATGGTTCTTTATGGGGCGCCTGTTTGGGCAGATAGACTTACACGTACCCGACGCTGTAAGTCTAAAATCAACAGTCTCCAACGGAAGATAGCGATTCGCATCGCACGCGGCTATCGAACCATCTCATTTGAAGCAGCGACTCTCTTAGCACGCTTTCCGCCATTGGATATCTTGGCGCAAATGGACGCAAGGGTTTATGGCCAGATTCATTCCATCCGTCAAACTGGTCATAATATTCCGAGAGGTGCTTTTGTCAGGGTTAGGCGGCGCGAGCGGCAACACGCGCTCGAGCAGTGGCGCGAATGGTTACAGCAGCCGCAATATTCGTGCAAGCGCGTTGTTGAAGCCATCCTACCGCACTTCGAGGTCTGGTTGAAAAGGGAGGAGCGGGTCTCCTACCGACTCACTCAAGTATTGACCGGGCACGGTTGCTTTGGGGAGTTCCTACACAGGATAGGACGGGAGACCACGGCGAATTGCCATCATTGCGGAAACAACTATGATTCTGCTCAACATACGCTCGAAGAGTGCTCTGCATGGGACTCTGAGAGGCAGATCCTTGTGGATAAAGTTGGACATGACCTTTCGCTGCCAGCAGTAGTAAGAGCTATGTTGGCGGATCCGGAGAACTGGCGAGAAGTGACCTCTTTCTGTGAAACGGTAATGGTACAGAAAGAGACCGCTGAGCGGAATCGAGAAAGGTCTGATCCTTCTCGAAGAAGAAGACGCCGAGGAGGTGCTCGCCCCGGAGGCGTCTAATACGCCGAAAACCCACCTATAACATCTGACGAAGGTGGGCCTTTGAGGCCACGGGTGCTCAGAGAGGGGACTCTGTCGCCCATCAAGTGTCCTCGGAGAAGACGGCAGCACTGGTCAATGCTGCTGTGTATAAGGGAGGCTCTAAGGGAAGACCTCTTTACAGTCTTTCCAGGGATGTGCTTGAAAAGGCGTTGCACAGGGGGACTTCTGGTTTGTTCTTTAAGAGGTAACAGAAGTCCCTTTTCATGTGCTGATGGTGACCAACGGGGTGGTTTTAGTGCGGTAAAAATCCCACACTCCCCGGTCTTATAAATCCCCATAAGGCCGGGAGCCTTTTGAAGGTTTCCCCCCGCTAGAAAAAAAAAAAAAAAAAAAGGTAAATAGGACGACTATCAGTAAAAATTAAAAAATCAAGCTCTATATTTTTTAAAAAGAAATTTTATTTATTTTAAGGTTTTAATTTAATTACGACTTTACTGATGGACAGCATTAATCAAACAGCGCATTCTAATTTGAAATAGACTTTTGTCTTTGACAGTACAGTGACCTTCAATTTATCTGAAATACTATTTAAATTCCATTTCGTCTTTTACGTTCTAAATCGAAAATAAAATAAATTAAAGAAAATTATTTAACATTTAGATCATTTGGTTTAAAAAATTACGTTAAAAACTAACAACGCTTATTAAATATTTGCTTGAAACGCAACGTGGAAAAATATAGATTACTATCGAAAATGTGTAAAATTATAATAATTCCAGCCTATAAACAACACACTGCTAGGCACAGGCCTCTTCCCATATAGAGAAGGCAAGCATTGATCACCACGCTTGCTCACTGCGGATTGGCGATTTCAGATCCCAATTTCAGAATCCAGGATACCTCACGATGTTTTCCTTAACTGTAAAAAATTAAGAAAAGAAATAAATTTATGATTGTGTTTTAAGAAAATATTAAAAAATAAACTCTGAAATCTATTTGTTCCCAATAAGATGAAAAAAATGACGTACTTAAGGTACGCCATTTTTTAAAATTTTGTAAATATTCAAACAATCTCATAAAAACCTTTTATACATAAAGATATGAGAAAGTAATTATCTTTCTTTACTTTGAGCCCGAATAGAATTAATTCTATTGTTACGGTCCTTTAAGGGCTGATCCGTTATGGAAGGAAGCTTAAGATGAATTTATGATAATCGTATTATCTTAAAGTTAAACGTGGATTGGGTATCGGCCGATTAAATATTATTAGTATTGACCGGTATTTGTACGTCCTTTGGCCCAATTTGTATGCTGCCCGGATCCTGAATGGAGATGTGGACTTTATCGGATGTTTGGCATCTTAAGGTTGTTCGGGAGGTCGATTAAGGAAAAGGAAATAGTACTACGATGTTGGAAATAGATTAGATTGCCGAGAAAACAATTCCGTGTGGGTTTTGAAGACGTTCTTGGGATTTATTTTGGAAAAGCTGAAAAATTTGGAATAAACATTATATTTTTGACTTTTTGAAAAAGTTTAAAGACTGTTTGTACTCATTGCCTTTTCTATCGGACATGCTTTGATGTAAAACTAGAAAGTACACTTAAACTACGTATGCCACATAACTGCAAAAAAAATATATATTATAATATTTTGTGCCGAAAATTTGTGAAATCACAACTTTGCTTCAGAAACAACGGAAACCCACAACATTTTGTCGCAAAACCGACGAAATGTACAAGCACATGTTTATCAGTACCAAAAACTATTTAACTTTACTTGCACCACAGAAACACGACCAAACTGTATATAATTAAAAACACTTAGTAATATTGTTAACAATTATGTTCACGACTGTACCCTCAAATACTCCGGAAGTATTATACAGTTTACATGTAAAACAATTGTGTTCGTCAGTACTTATTCTAGTTTAGAATCTACTTTCTAATGGTTTTGTTTCCTCTGTCAGAGATAGGACAGTTAAGTCACTAATATATAATGATCGTCTGAAAAAGTTCCACGTATAGAATTGGAAACCTTAAGTCCTTTATATTTGTAATTTAAAAAAAGGAACCACTTAGTATTTTTTCCTTTTCATTTAGTAGGATACAACATAAAACGTACAAACAACATACAACCTTTGAACTGTCTTTCCACTTCTTTCTAGGAAAAGCGTACCAGCTTATTGAAACCAGAATAATTCCTAGCTTTTACTGAAACGCTTCAATAAGGCTTTTTAATAACACCCAACATGAAATTTTAGAAACCAACGAAGGAATATTTCGAGTCAATAGTGTAACCTCATTCATCTCGTCTGTCAAAGCCACATTAACTAAACTAAGACATTCGTTAAACGTTACGTTGAATACGCAGTAAGGGCGTAAGTAAATTGTTAATTTCTGAAACGCTTGACCCAATTCTCAGCTGCCACCGCTAGATCATAGAGTAAATATATGCAGAGAGGACACCCCTTTAAAAGTAACTAGGAATTGTTGAAAAACTAATAAATTTAGGTGAACGTAACTTTTACATTAAAAAAAAACAATGTGATATAACGTTGAAAAAATTGTGGACATAAACTGCAGTGATGTGGCATTTAAAAAACTGATTATGCTTTGCTAACTTGGGTGTTTTGAAATATTAAATAATTGGTATTAAAACATTAACTAGTTATATCGTACAGTTTAAATGAACCCTGCACTTTTTTAATTATGACATTATTAATCGATTACAGAGTAAAAATCTCTGCAATGATTTGCCTCAGATTAGGCACAAAACCTTAAATGAATTAGGCCATTCTGATTTGCTTCTACTCTTTGCCTCTCAGCACAGCTTTCATGCACTGCTTGACTTATGATTTATTTTGCAAATACGTTACTATTGTTACTGCTTTTAGTTTGTTTTGTTCATATTACTATCGTTCATTATTTATTTGTGTCTCTCTTTTACGGGTTACTGCACTAATGTAAGGATAACAAATCTTTTAGAGGTTTTCAAGTGTTTCTCATTTTATTATATTTTTATGATAAAATACGCCTGGTAGTTTTATTTATTTATATAAGTTTGAATTTTAGTAGAGTTGTAAGTGTTTGTTGTCATATTAGATTCTAGTATTGCATTGTAACTAAAATCTACTTTTTAATGTTATTATTCAGTAGAAGAATTCCTAAATGATAAATTGTAAAATTAATATTAGAATGATAAATACTAAAATATTTTTCTTAATATAATATTTTATTGAAATATAATTTTGTTATGTTTTTAATTAAGTTTTATCTTTAATGTTATTTAAATATTGATAAATTATAATTTTTTAAGATATTATGTTTTGTATCACCAAATTTGTATGCCTAAATGGCAAAACATAGTGTACCTATTTAATTTTAAGACCACCTTTGTTCAAAACACCTATGTTTCACAAATAAAGATTTGATTTGATTAAATGATTAGTGTAAATATTGGTGGTAAATTTGGTTTATCTCATCAAATTTTCAGCTATAAAAAAAAATGTTTTAGGATTAATTTAAGTTTGTAGGTTACAACGGGTTTTTATAATGTTGCCCTAATTTTGACACTAGAGTGAAAAGTTAAACGCTGATAAATATAACTAACACAAATGATGTAAACTTGTCATACATTTTCAAAATAGCAGCTGATAAGTGATCACAATCTACAGATTTCCCGAGTCTCGAGCACCCAGCCTCTGTCAACGAATGCGGTAGACGCTGTCGGCTTTAGGCCACGTTCGTGTTGATATAGATCGACACTGAGGTCAGTCTGTCCAGTGCATTACAACTAGATACCTAAAATGAACGTAATGCTTATCAAAATAGGATTCAAAATTGACTGGCATTTATTGGGTACTCATTTATTTGATTACAATGTTGTTTATCAATTCATTTGTCAGTTTTTTTATAGTGAAAATGTGCATTGGATAATTCGTATCAGCTCTTAGCTAAGTACATTTCTGCAAAACGCAACTGCATAGGAACCACCCAAAATGTACTGAAATAACTAGTCTAATTCACATGTTATCAAATTCAATTAAAGTAATTTCATTATTTTCATCATTTTTTTAGGTTGTTTGCTCACATTTAGGATTATAGGAATATCAGTGGGCTAGGCTATCGGCCACGTATTCAAGCAATTAATTCATATTTCGGTTCGGCGAAATGACCACAACGACCCCACTCTGGTAAGAGTCGTGTTTCTTAGTTATCAATGTTGATTTATCAGATCCTTATGTATATGTTAGATGATATATTCTTCTTCTTCTTCTTCTCGCGTCAAAGATCCAATTTTCAAAATCTGTCTGACCAAAAAGATGCAACTTCGATGACTCGGTCGCTGGTCTCCACCACGTCCTGGAGAGCGCAGGTGGTAGTGCAAGATGGGCAGGACAAAAGATGTATATAGATACATAAAATAGATATATGCTCCAACTACAGAGTATTATTCTATAATCAGTAAGCCTGAGCGGTTACTACAAACTGTAACAGCAGAGCTACTGCCGTAGTAGAAGTGAGATGGCATGCTGCGCAGTGTAGAGCGCCATCTCGCTTGCACCATCGTAACTGTCTCGCTTTAAAAGTTCATGGTATTGGTACAGGTGGCTATATCTATAATGCTACCAAATAAAACAATCATTAAATTCCCTCTTTCTAACTACTGATCTATTCTTAGGTAATTAAGCTGACTCAGTTTAAGGAAACTTTTTGCGTACGATCACAAAAACATATTCAGCTCGTGTAAAGATTTTCCTTAAATCCTCATTGTTTTTCCAAAGTGTGGGTGGTTTTATACAGCATTATCTCTTTATAGGTGAACAGCAAGTTGTTGTCGTTTTAAATACACGAATACATTTATAAAATTCAGTGTGTTGAAATATAATCAAATAAAAAGTTTTCTGCTTTTTTTTTTATTAGATTTTAATTTTAGGCAGTGTGTTACTTGTCAAGATGATCCATTCACAACGAAGCCCAGGTAGTCAACGGTAGACGGTTCACCACAAGTGACAACCTGTAAAATGACAATGACAATTTGAGGTCAACTGAATACTAGCCAGGAAATATTAATAATTAATAAGCTGTATTTCTGCTTTAAGATTAACGCTATTACTTGTTATTATCTTTCAATACCGTGTGGAGATTGAACCTATAGGCTATACAGACACACATAACCAAATATCAAATTCCCTTGAATATCTGTAACACATCTTCCAACACATAGTGCTCCAATCTTGACCCAACACAAACCTCTCAAGATTATCAATTCTCTCAGTCAATAAGATGTAATACCATAACTGCGCTGGATTCCCCGAGCGCCGGCTACATTACAATACAACCGCAATCATTTGAATAGAAACGATACTGAATGTACCGCGACTGCATATCCTAAAGCCCGGAGCTTCACAGCTCGTGGTGCAAAATATAAACTCAAGGATATACTTGTCAAGAAGTCCTGAATAAAAAGATGCGGACAAAATCAGATGCATTGCTCTGAACCCAAAATATCTAGCTATAAAGCACTTGTGTTATGGAATTCAGATACAACAATGCTACCAAAAAGACACAGACCCGAGGCAATTTAGAAAAGTGAGTTTCTACATTGACCAGTCCGGGGATCGAACCCGGGACCTCAGAGCTTGAGCGACACCTTGAAAACCGGTGCGTACGCCACTCGACCACGAAGGTCGTCTGAAGTTATGCAGGTTAAAAAACTAATTTTAAGTAAAAATCTATACACAGTGTAACAGAGAACATCTTCTTTTTTAGTTGTCTAAAAATAATGCTGGTCCCAGTACCAGCATTATTTCTTAGTGGTGCAAATGACCGTCATTCACCAGAAACATGTTGTTATAAGGTACCTTCTTCTTGTGCGATAGAAAAAGATTTTAGAAAATATTTTTTTTAGTGTCGTGACCTATTTTATTCTAAATGTCTGTTTGTACCTAAATTAAATTTTACCTCTTATTTCCTTTTGAGCGACATACCAAAAAGTCCAAACACCGTCTTTTGTTGAAATTGTTGTCGCCCACGATATTGTCAGCAACACAAGAGCCAGACTCGCTCATCCATGGTCACTTGAACCTTTGAAAGCCAATCTCGATAGCAGGTAATAAAGTTTTAACCTCAACTAAAACTGTAAATCCCATTGGATCAAACCCTCATTGAAACTCGAGCTGACCGGGTATTTCATAGTGTTTTGTGAGAAAGTTTTTCAATATTCTCAAAATCATTATTATATGCAAAGAATTTCGATATGATGATAACAGATATTTCTTTTGATGATTTGAGATTGTGTTTTTTTTTTTTTATTTTAGATCGTCACCTCGATCGGAAAGAAAACTGTAATTTAAAAAATATGAATGAAAGCACGGCTAGAAACTACGTTAACAGTTAACATAGGAAAAGTTTTTAGCATTTAATTTGTCAGCACGTGTAGCGATAACATAAATTTACAAAGTGCTCTAATGGTCGATTCAAGCTTCAGCAGAATGGAAGCGTAAATCTAATAGTTATTCAAAATTCATCTTTAACTCAACAACGTAATATAGACTACTGGCCCATCAACAAAATTGATAGGTCATATGAACCACCAGGTGACGTATATAGGACGATAGAAGAGCATAAAATAATAAGATTCAGCACTATGCCGTCGTTTGTGAGCAGTCCAACTGAGTGCTGGTGAGAATTCAAAAGTGCAGCTAGAGTGAGTACATTTAGTATTCATATTTGATGTGACAGAAAAATATAAAATCTCATGGAAATGAATTTTTATTAATTGTTATTTATGATTTCGACTATACCGCATAAATTTAACCTAAAGGGCAGGATATTCCATAATACAGTGTTACACGAACTGAGTAAGCTTCCGTTAAATGCGTTGTGAATGCAATGCGAGCGGCAATTGTTCCCATTTAAAAGTTGAAGTCCGTAAGCCAATTAGATAGCAATTTGCCACTTACGTAATTCACTTCCTTTTGAGAGACTAAAATAACATTAGAGAACTATCTGCAGGTTTTTTCAAGAATAATTAACTGTAAAAATACCTCGGAAATAAAAGATTCTAGTATTAACACTTTAATTGGTATTTTAAGTATTATCGTACCTTAGACTGTTATTGTTTATCAGAACATAGTATTATATACATCTAGGTATAATATATGTAGTCGTTTCTATTATAACGTCTTTTTTTTATTGGTTCCTTAGGTTTACGCGAATGTTAGACATTTAAGTAAAACTACTTTTTACGGGCAGAGTCTGCCCGTGACCATGATACCTGCAAAGGTGTCGAAACGTCGGGACCTAAAATCCAAATATAATCCGCGAAAAAATCCGTAAAAAGTAGTTTTATTTCAATGTCTTTTTTTTTGTAGTAAAATCACATCAATATCTATTGTGTAGTTTAGGAGAGAAGTAAGCGAATACAGACTCGATAAAGCAAGGTTTTGTTGGTACGTACTATGAACCTTTATAATTATTAACTATGTTTTACACATATGTAAGAGCCTTAAAGTATAATACTCTATTTCTTACTTAAAACATTATTTCAAATTCAAGTTTTGAAATTTCTGTTAAGTGTTTAAAATTAGTTTAAAAGTTTTCGTGCCCTTTCCTATTATTTTATTAAAAGCAGTTTCTTTCAGTAGTGGTAAAATTTTTAAGTTTACATAATAGTGATGAAATTGTTCATCACAATTTTTTAAACTTAAAGATTTTTCTTGAACATTTTTCTTCCAACATATCTTGGAAATTATTGTCAATCTAAAAACCATAAACATGAAACCTTTTTAAGGTAGACTTATCAAACAGTGTTATATCAATAATTTTGATATTATTATAATTATTAAACCCAAAATTAACTTTTTGCCTGAAATGAATCTGTTAACAGTATTGAAACAGAAAAATATATTTTTCATATATCGATACAAAGGCAAGAAATAAGACTAATTTCATACATTCGAATTCTAAAATGCTGTTCCTAATTATATACCTTCACGAATTTCCACTCCATCCATTTCAGAAGGTCCTTAAAATCAAGTACGATTACTGAAATTAAAGCTTTTCACACAAATCTGTGAGGAGCTGGCCCTTCAGAAGGGCACCACTCCTCCACTTCTTTTGAGCCCTCACAAAGGGCCGATTAATTGTTTAATTCGTTTTAGGGACACGTTTTAACCGAAGCTTTAAGAAACAAAGGCTGGCGTGGTAAGGTTTCTCATTTATTTTTGTATCCTTGGAACTGACAAAGATGCTGTTGGTAGTGTAAGTAGTGATCTTAAATTAGCCCTATTTTATAACATATTCTCAACGTAAAATATACTTAACACAGCAAAATATCGTACAAACAAAGGCCTTTTTTCCTCAAAAATGCAGCAATAAAAGAAGGAAAAATCCTTTAGTTGTTGATACTGTCAACATTCAGATTTCCGGTGCCCGCCGCGACCCCCGGGTGGATCATATTACCCCACAGGACATTACAAATAAAAACAACAGCACGACAGAACACAGAAGTTACTTGATAAAGACGACTTGATAAACCAGCTAGCTTATTGTTTTAGGAATGGCATGTATTATAAATAAACTTATTTATATGTTTATAATGTTTAATGGTTTTATTAATAATAATATTATGTTACTACTACTTGGTAATCACTTCGATTTAAAGTTGTAAAAGTTATGAGAGTATAAGCTAGACTACGTAAAAAATGTGTTACAAAAAGCAACCTCTTTCCTTAGTCTTAAGCAAATCGTAATAGCGAGACATTTTAGAGGTTTTGTCAGTAAGTGGGGGCATTATAAAGAATGATGGCCGACTGTCAGGGACCCTGTTACGCCAAGATTTAGTGCGCAGTTGACAGGGCCGCACTGCCAATTTCCTTGGATTAATTATTAGATTGTTTTTGTTCGAAACACAAGTACAACAACCAATTCGAATTAATATTCATCGCTGCGGCTTTACTTTGTTTTGTGGGATTATCAAGATGAATAAGAAGTTGAAGAAAGGAGGGAAACGATTGTTTAAACAATTTTGCACTGTACTAAGTTGAAGTTCAATTGAAATGACAATGTTATCGTAAACAATGGCTTATTTAAAGCTTCAATATTGAAAAAACTAAAATCATAGATCCGCTTAAAATTAAATCTTACGTTTATTTGTGTGATGAGCACGATCATTTGTTCTGGTCTGGGTGTAATTTATCTATAATAGGTATGTATTTAGAAATATATAAGTATGTTTATCAGTTGTCTGGTTACCATAACACAAGCTCTGCTTAGCTTGGGATCAGATAACCGTGTGTGAGATGTCCCGGAATATTATTATTATTTGGAGCAACACAGAGAGAGATCCAGGTCATATAGAACATTCCTCTACATAATAGTGCGTCATTTTGTAATTCTTATCCTATTTTCTTTAACTATACGTGTCAGAGTGTTTCAGCGGGTTCAGAGAGCAAAAACCTTCGGTGTACGCTGACTTATAAATATTATATTAGGCTAATAATTCCGTTGCATGTGAAGATGAGGCGCGTGACTGCGCAACTCCTCGACCAACATTAGCTCATCACGAGGGGACTCATAAGAGCCTTTGTTTGTTATTTTGAAAACACCCTCAGGTTCACGATTTCTGTGAATTTTGATTTATATACGAAAAAATAAACATTGAATTTTGTTTCTTGCGATAAAAAAAAAACAAGATTTGTAAAAAAACAAAAGAGTAGCTGTATTTTTTTGCATAAAAAGTTTTTCATTTCGCACCGTATCCAAGTTTTGTGTTATTTTTGGACTTGAATAAGCATAACGCCAACCTATTTAAGAAAAAGACTCTACAGTTGTTATACATAGGTGATCACGCCTAAACTGCGTGATCACATGAATGCAACGCAAGAGGAGGGGGACCGTGCTCGGGCCACCGGCCAGCGGCCGCGCGTCTCAACACTTGCTCACGGATACCGCATCGCGGCGCGGCGCGGCCTACACTTAACCTAATATTTCAGTTCCAATATCTGTATTTTATGTCTAAGTAAATTTAATACGAGCAAGTCGCCTACTTATTTCATTATCTATTAGACCTATCCCGAACATATGGCGACCGTGTAAAAGTAAAACCAATCTTCGGAAAGTTCGAGTATCATCAAAAGCCGTTACCCGGATTTGATTTCAAACGGTTAGACGGAACAAAGGATTAATTGGGCGCGTATGCTGACTTCGCCTCTGGTTGCGTGGAGGTTGTTGAAGAGCACCGGCGGACATCTGGGGGATCCCGAGGGAAGTACTGCCTTTTTTCCTTTCTATAATTCCTGTCTTTCCTATTTGATCTGTGCAAGTAGCTGCCGCTCCGAGGCGTTAAGATAGTATCTTGCTGCTACAGCGTATTATCTTCCTTCCGTTTGCGCTTCGGCCTATGTGGATTGAAAGCGCTTGCTTTAATAGCATTCCTTGTTTATCATTTCTATGCTAAACTTATTTATTCTAATTGCACTTGCAAACAAACTATTTGCTTGCTTTAATTGCAAGGTGTATTTTCTATATCGCTATAATATAACCCTAGACGCAATTAATAATTTAAATTGCCGTTATATTTCTCCAAATTTAAAACAAATCCTCCTCCGAATTTCGCTCCATCATACCGCCAAGTAAAAAAAAAAAAAAAAAATCTCACGTATTTGCCGACTATTTCAGTGAGAATCAATTGTTACGAGAGTCGTCGTCAGAAGAAATAACTCATCAGCTTCTTGGCTGTCCAAGCGACGTATCTCGACGGTTGGATTTGAAGTGCCTATCATATACCTACATTTCATACAGGTTGGATCTTTGCATTATTACTACTTAATTCATTGCTTCGATAAATTCTTCAATTATTTAATTTTTTCTTTCTTTATTTAGTCGACTTTGTAACAATCTACCATGGAAGGAAAAGATACTCTTAAAGATTTGTTAAAAAGGCGTAGTATTATAAAAGGTAGATTGACTAAATTTAAAGATCATTTAAATGTTTTAAATCAAGTAGGTTCCAGTAAAATTACAACTATTCAAGTTAAAGATTTGTCAATGCGAGTGGATAAGTTTCAAGAATTATTTTCAGAATTTAATATTATTCAATCAGACATAGAATTAATCTCGCCGAACACGGACGAACAATTAACTGAGCGAGAATCATTGGAATCTCATTTTTTTTCACTTATATCTACAGCGCAGGAATTAATCGAAGCATCTAGTTGTACAAATAAAATTGCGAACGAAAGTGTAACGAGTTCATGTTCACATCCCTTTAACTCAATTAAATTACCAACAATAAATTTGTCAAAATTTGATGGGAACTATTTAAAGTGGCTTGAATTCAGAGACACTTTCGACGCGCTTATAAATAAAAATGATTTAATACCACTCATAAACAAATTTCATTATTTAAGGTCTAGTTTAGAAGGTAGTGCATCCGTCGTAATTAGGTCAATTGAGTTTACCGCTAACAATTACGATAACGCGTGGCAAATATTATGTGATAGATATAACAATAAAAATGTTTTAATCAATAATCACCTTAAATCTTTATTGAGTATCGAGCCTTTGACAAGGGAATCTTTTAAGGCACTACGATTTTTGATCGACCACATATCAAAAAATTTAAAATCTTTACAGTCGTTAGGGCTCCCCACTGAACAATGGGATGTACTTTTAATATTTATCGTCTCGGCAAGGTTAGATTCTATTACGAATAGAAAGTGGGAGGAGTATAAAAACAATTTAACGCAACTACCTACTTTGGATGCATTTTATTCGTTTATTCGTAACCGAGCAGATGTTTTAGAAAATACACATTACAATAAGTGTGATAAAAGTGAGCAACGGCCAAATTTTCATAATAAAACTGTTAGAACGTTATTTACTTCATCGGACAATAATTCTAAGCGTAATCAACTTTGTGTAATATGTAACAGAAATCATTTAGTTCACGAATGTTTGAAATTTAAAGAATTTGACGTTGATAGCCGGTTGCGTGAAGTTACTAAATTGAAACTTTGTCCTATATGTTTACGTAACGGACATAGTAGTTTGCAATGTAGATTGAAAGGTTCATGTAAAATTTGTAAAGGCAAACATAATACTTTATTGCATAAACAATCAATAGACGAAGCTTCATTGAGCACATCTGGCACGGTCGGTCCCGTCGCCTTATCAGCCGTTATGATGACTCATACGCTATTGTGTACCGCTCAGGTCGAACTCATTAATGAAATAAATAATACCAGTGTTATTGCTCGGGCATTATTAGACACCGGCAGCCAGTCTTCTTTCTTAACAGAAAGTATATGTAATAAATTAAAGTTACCAAGTGAGTTTAGCAAAGATCTCAGTGTTTGTGGACTTAGTAATATTAAATGCGATATTAGTGGTAGTTGTAAAGTGAAGTTAAAATCATGTTTAACTTCATTTAACACACAGATTAAGTGTTTAATATTGCCTACAATAACGGGTACATTATCAGGTTTTGAAATTGATTATAATCAATTAGGTATACCGGAAAATATTAAGTTGGCAGATCCCAAATTTTTTCAGCCCTCTTCTATTGATATTCTCTTAGGTGCTGACATATTCTGGAATGTAATAGGTACAAATCAAATAAAATTAGGTCTTAATATGCCTATCTTACAGAAGTCTAAGCTGGGGTGGCTGATCGCCGGCCCGGTTAGTCTTAATAAATCTAGATCGAAGGTCCATTGTAATTTCAGCCTTGTCGATTTAGACACAACTATTAAGAAGTTCTGGCAGGTTGAGGAACTACCTTCTGATTTAAAAACCTTGTCTTTAGAAGAAAATTTTTGTGAACATCATTTTTTAGAGAACACAACGCGTTTAGAGAACGGACGTTTTTGTGTAAAAATGCCACTAAAAGAAACTGAAAGTAGTTTAGGAGAATCCTTTTATTTTGCAAAAAAACGTCTTCAGAGTTTAACAAATAAGCTTAGTAAATATCCTCTAATTAGGAAATCTTATAGTAATTTTATAAATGAATATGAAAACTTAGGTCATTTAACCGAAGTTGAGCGTCCAAGCTATGGAAATTACCTACCACATCATTGCGTCATGCGAAATAACAGTGAGACAACCAAGTTAAGAGTAGTATTCGACGCCTCCGCTAAAACTTCTTCGGGTAAATCCCTAAATGATATTCAGGCTGTAGGGCCAGTTATTCAAAGCGATTTAATATCAATTTTATTAAGATTTCGTGGACATAGGTTTGTATTATTAGGAGACATTGAGAAAATGTATCGTCAAATTTTATTACATCCCTCTCAACGTCATCTCCAGTTGATTTTGTGGAGGGACCTAGATACGCCTGGTAGCAGTGAAATAAAAACATTACAACTTAATACCCTCACTTACGGCACAGCATCTGCTCCTTTCTTAAGTACGAGATGTCTCTTACAATTAGCAAATGAATGCGATGATAAAATAATTTCGAATATTATCAAAAATGATTTTTATATTGACGACTTAAATACAGGAGCAGAAACGGAAAGTGAATTGTTATACATTTATAAAAATATTAATAATATATTGCAGTCTGCATATTTTCCATTAAGAAAAATACGTACGAATTGTTCAAATGCGTTCACTAGTGAGGAAACAATTAGTGATCTGGTAGATCTGACTAAGGAGTCTAGTGTATTAGGGTTGAGTTATTGTCCTACAAATGACATGATTCAGTTTTCTGCCAATATTGAGCTAGCTTCACAACATACAAAAAGGTCAGTAATTTCAACAACATGTAAGATATTTGATCCGCTTGGTCTTATTTGTCCGGTTGTTATAAAAGCAAAAATATTTTTGCAGCAATTATGGATCGAAAAGTTAAGTTGGGAGGATCCTCTGCCAGATAAATTAAAAGGTTTTTGGTTAAAATTCATTAATAATTTGCATTTAATATCGAATATAAAAATTAAAAGAAATGTTTTTTGTGAGGCACCAGTGTTTACAGAATTGCACTGTTTTGTTGACGCCTCTCAAGTTGCATATTCTGCATGCATATATTCACGTTCAGTAGACGATCGAAACCAGGTTACTGTTAGACTTTTATGTGGAAAGTCCAGGGTTTGTCCTCTAGCTTGTACCACGATACCAAGAAAAGAATTACTAGGCGCCTTATTGGGGGCTCGTTTATGTTCAAAAGTAATAAATTCTTTTCGTTTTCAATTTAATAACAAAACTATATGGACCGATTCAACGGTTGTTTTAGGGTGGTTGAAAACTGATACTAAAAATTTAAAAACGTTTGTATGTAACAGAGTGAATGAAATTAATGAGTTGACCGTTGGTTTTCAGTGGAGACATGTACCAACCAGCATGAACCCAGCTGACCTCGCATCGCGGGGAGTCAACCCTCAGAATTTAGCCCTGTCGCATCTGTGGTGGGATGGTCCTACTTTCCTCCAGAATAGCGAGTGTGAATGGCCGCAACATTCATGCAAATCACAAGCATTACCTGAGTTAAAACCACATAGTTTATCTTTAACTGGTTGCGTGAGCGCTAATGACTTATTCATTAATTTTAATAGATATTCAAATTTCTCAAAGTTAATTAGAATTTTTGCCTATGTATTACGATTTGTAAATAATTGTAACAAGACTAAACAAAAGTTATCAGGCTCGTTAGATTTATCTGAATTAAATAATTCTCAAATAATATTAGTTAAGTTTTGTCAATTACATTCATTTTTTGAGGATATACAGATTCTTAAACAAGGAAAAGTTTTACCCAAGAAAAGTAAATTATCAGATTTAAATCCATTTATTGACTCAGATGATATTGTTAGAGTAGGTGGACGATTAAATAACTCAAACTACAGCTTTGATAAAAAACATCAGATAATATTAGATGCTAAACATTATTTTTCTAAACTTATAATGAATCATGAACACTTAAGATTATTTCACGCAGGACCCCAGTTAACCCTAGCATCAATCCGAGATAAATACTGGCTGATAGGAGGTAGGCGCCTAGCGCGAAATGTAGTTCAGAGATGCGTCACATGTGTTCGTTTACGAGCAGTCACTGTACAACCAATCATGGGACACTTACCTGAAGTTCGAACCAAACCTACCTTTCCCTTTCATTCGGTTGGGGTTGACTTTGCCGGGCCGTTTATGATTGCTAGTCGAAAGGGTCGGGGTAGCCGTACCACTAAATGTTATTTGTGTTTGTTTGTTTGCCTTAGTACAAAGGCAGTTCATTTAGAACTTGTGAGCGATCTTAGTACTCAAGCTTTTATTCTATGTCTTAAAAGATTCGTTTCGCGTAGAGGTAAACCCTGTGAAATTTATTGTGATAATGGGAGAAATTTTGTAGGAACTAGCAATGAATTAGGTAAGGTACTAAAATCCAGCCGTCGATCAGTCTTTGAATTTTCCAATAGTGAAGGAATCAAATTTGTTTTCAGCCCCGCCTATTCCCCCCACTTCGGTGGAATATTCGAGGCTGGTATTAAATCTGCTAAACATCACTTAAAACGTGTAGCTGGCAATGCTGCCTTGACGTTTGAGGAGCTGGCGACGTTGTTTGCACAGATTGAGTCGATCCTGAATTCACGCCCGCTATCTCCTCTCTCGTCGGACTGTACTGATCCTTCTCCTCTGACCCCAGGCCACTTTCTCATCGGGAGACCGCTCATGTCGATTCCGACAGCGCCTATCCATGCCAACAGACCCAATAGATACGAGCTCATCGAGAAAATTCGCCAACACTTCTGGGAGAGATGGAGCAGGGAGTACATAGCTGAGCTGCAGCAGCGCACCAAGTGGCGGACGACTCGGCAGGAGCTCGACTGCGGGGACGTCGTCATAATAAAGGAAGATAACCTAGCGCCATTACAGTGGCGCCTTGGGCGGGTAAGCCGCCTTTACCGAGGAACAGATGGCGTCGGCAGGGTTGCCGACGTGACCACTTCAAAGGGGGTGATAAGGAGGGCCGTGAACAGGCTCTGCCTGTTACCTACACAAGAATCTTGAAAGGCTGACTTCGCCAGGCTTTCAACGCCCCGGAGGATGATCACGCCTAAACTGCGTGATCACATGAATGCAACGCAAGAGGAGGGGGACCGTGCTCGGGCCACCGGCCAGCGGCCGCGCGTCTCAACACTTGCTCACGGATACCGCATCGCGGCGCGGCGCGGCCTACACTTAACCTAATATTTCAGTTCCAATATCTGTATTTTATGTCTAAGTAAATTTAATACGAGCAAGTCGCCTACTTATTTCATTATCTATTAGACCTATCCCGAACAATAGGTAATAAAAAATATGTACTATCTAACAGGTCAACCTGAGATGATCTGGCAACAAGATTCACGTTCACGAAAGCTTACCAATAAACTGAAGTATGTATATTTATTTATTATAAATTTCTAAACGCATTATTTTATACTTTTCCACGTGATTGCCAAGGTTATCTTCTTTCCACTTTTTGCACTCTTGTAAAGTGCGCTTCAGCAGTTTTTATTTCCAAAAAAAAGCTAATATTTTTTGATCAGCTGACTTTTTTTCGTATATTATAAGAACTATAGCTTACTTCAGTGTCAATTAAACACCCACAGTTGTGGAGTGTCATCTATTATACTATGAGTTCATGCATTAATAACTAGAACTGTTGAGGAGTTAAGGTTGAATTTTGAGGTGATTGCACTAATTGTGAATTTAAAGAAATAAAACACGGGGTTCACTTGCGAGGTGTGTATTGCGACTGACTTAATAACTAATTGTATACCCTTTTAGAAGCGAATGTAAGAAATGACGTAAACATCCCGCCCACCGAAGGGCGAAGTCCTTAACTAAATATAAAAAATAGTCTGTCATTGACTTAACGTAACTAAATGATAAACAAAAGGAAAATAACAAAATTCTGATTATATAAGTTCTAGCACAAAAAAAAAACAAATACAGACCTAGACCATAGCTGTAACTAGCAACCAAAGTTAATAGAATCTAAATTATTTATCTTAGTGTACATTTACAAACTCATTGAAGTACTTAAACTATTTTATATAAAACAACCATAATCTAATCTGTGTCTATTGGTAATGGACAAATTCTTGACAGAGATCTTTTAACAATACCACTACGACATTTGATACTATACACTCTAGTTAGATTATCTTCTCCAGGATGTTTAGCTACAATACGACCAATAGCCCATTTGCCTGGCGGCATTTGGTCTTCCTTCAGAAGCACAATGTCACCAATTTCATATTCTTTCTGCGTCTTTACCCATTTAGAACGAGTCTGAAGACGAGTTAAATACTCGTTCTGCCATTTGTGCCAAAAATTTCCTACTAGTCGTTGAACATGCTGCCATCGTGATAATTTGCTTAAGCTGACATCTTGAAGGTTTGGATTAGGTATGGACACAGGTGCTTCTCCTATCAGGAAATGCCCGGGTGTCAAAATTTCCAGTTCCGTGTCTGACGTATCTATAGGGACCAATGGGCGAGAATTAAGGCAAGCCTCAATCTGGCAAAGTATGGTGGTAGTTTCTTCAAACGTCAGATGAGTGTTTAATATCCTTTTTAGGTGAAATTTTGTAGATTTCACGGCCGCCTCCCATAGTCCCCCAAAATTTGGGCTAAAAGGCGGGATGAACTTCCATTGCGTGCCATCTGCTGCAAGTATCTCTACTAAGTGACCAGGTAATTCGAGTTTGGCTTCTTGCCATGCTTCTTGTAAGTCCTTATTTGCGCCAACAAAGTTTCGACCATTGTCACTCCAAATCTGAAGACAGCGTCCCCGTCGTGACACAAATCTGTTGAAAGCTCCAATAAAAGCTTCTGAAGTGAGATCGCCAACCAACTCTAGATGTATGGCCTTTGTGGACATACAAATGAATACGGCGATGTATGCTTTATTGGTTTTAGCTCCTCTGCCCTTTGACATCAAGATTTGCAAAGGGCCGGCAAAATCAATTCCGCTACAAATAAATGCTCTGGACGGCGTTGTGCGTGCCTTGGGAAGGTCTCCCATGATCTGGTTTCTCGCCATGGATTTATATCGAGCACATATGACACATTTATGGATGTGTCCTTTTATCAAGTTCTTTACTCGTATGATCCAATACTTAGACTTGATGTAAGAAAGCATTAGTTGGATACCGCCGTGCAACGTTTTTTTATGAGCTTCTGCGACGATGAGACGTGTTAAATGACATTGAGTACCAAGTATAATCGGATGCTTCTGATCGTGACTCAAATTAGCATTTCTCAATCTACCGCCCACCCTGATCAATCGGTTATCATCTAAATATGGATTGAGATTTCTTAAACTGCTTTCTCTTGCTACATTTCTTTGTTTTTGTAATGCTTCTATTTCTTTACTGAATTCTTGGTCTTGTGCAATTCTAATGCATTTTATTAGGGCGTTTTCTAATTCATCTGTTGTAATTCTCTTATTTATATTTTCTGGAAACTTCTTCGAATTTAAAAATCTTAAACTATAGATAATTGTTTTTAAAAGTTCTTGTAATGTATCGAATTCTTCGCTTATCAATATTGGTAGATTATTTTCTAATTGTGCATTTACCCTTACTTTCTTCATCTCTAAGTCCGTAGTTGGAATGTTCGGTTTTGAATAAATTATATTTTTGTGTCTAAGCCATTCTGGCCCTTCCCACCATAATTTGTTATCTATGAGGCTATTTAGATTCATTCCTCTTGACCCGATGTCAGCTGGATTTTCCTTTGATTTGACATGGAACCACTGAGTGATGGAAACGTTTTCCAAAATTTCGACAACTCTATTGCTTACAAATATTTGCCATCTATTCGGGTCACCCATCAGCCATGACAAAACGATCGTTGAGTCTGTCCATGCAAATGTTTGACTTTCTTTTAATCTCATAGCATCTCTGACTTGCTTCAACAGCTTAGACAGAAGCACAGCACCGTTTAACTCCAAGCGTGGCAGAGATATAGGCTTAAGGGGAGCTAATTTAGTTCTAGATGCAATGATGCCTGTTTTGATTGTGTGGGTTTCAACTCTGTAATAAACAACAGCACAGTATCCCTTATTTGACGCATCACAGTATCCGTGTAAGGTTATTTTACTTGTGTCTTGATTGGTATATATCCATCTATTAATTTGTATTTTGTTCATGTGTCCGAAACTCTCACGTAATTTTAACCATTCTTCTTCTTCTTTTTGTTCTACTATTTCATCCCAATCAAGTCTCTGTTTCCAAATATTCTGTATCAACATCTTTGCCATTATAATTGCCGGTGATATCCAGCCCAGTGGATCAAAAAGACTTTGAACGTCTGCTAGAATTGTTCTTTTTGTAATACATGTTGGTTTTAATGGTAATTTTGTGTGATAACGAAATGAGTCTGTTATCATATTCCAAGTTAAGCCTAGAGTTTTAATTGTACTCTCACTTGTAATTCCTTTCTCAACGCTGCTGCTTCTTAATGATCGTGGAATTTGCTCAAGAAACTCTTTACTATTTGATGCCCACTTTTGTAGCACAAATCCTCCTTTCTCTAGCAGTTGTCGAAGCTGTAAACTGCCTTTGATAGCACCCTCTAGAGTGAAGTCTCCGCTGAGGCAATCGTCGACATAGAAATCTTCTTTAAGAATTTCAGCTCCTATTGGAAATGTGTCGTGTTCATCTTGTGATAACTGCTTTAAGGTTTTAATAGCTAAATATGGCGCAGAGGCCGTACCAAATGTAACACGTAGCATTCTGTAGTCTTCAACTTCATCAGTAAAATGTTTTCTCCACAGTATTCTTTGACAGTCAGCGTCTTCTTTTTTAACCAGTACCATGCGATACATCTTTTGAATGTCGGATGTGTAGCATATTTCTCGCATACGCCATCTCATGATCAGATTCCTTAGATCCTGCTGTAGTTGAGGTCCCACGTACAACAAATCATTGAGTGAGGTGTTGTTTGATCCCTTGCACGACGCGTCGAAAACAATTCTCACTTTAGTTGTTTCACTGTCTCGAACTACAGCATGATGAGGCAAATATATTGCGAAATTATCTATTTCTTCTTTGGGTACTTTTTCCATATGGTTTAATTGTATGTATTCTTCCATGACCTTCGTGTATTCTTCTTTCAATGTTGGATTTCTCTCTAATTTTCGTTCTATTTGTTGTAATCTCTTCAATGCTATTTCTCTTGTCTGTCCTACTTCATGTGGTGATCGTTTGAACGGTAATTTCACTATATATCTTCCCTCAGTTGTTCTAGAATACTCTTTCTTGTAAATATCTTCACAAGTTTGTTCGTCTGAAGTAAATTTTCTGTGTTTTGTGTTGTCGTCTATAGCCCAAAGATTTTTGAGCAGGTGATCCATATCAATATCTACCTGATGATGCATGGCGACAAGGTGAGTGTTAGTTGATGAAGGCTTATTTATATTTCCGAAAAGTATCCAGCCTAGGTTGGTTGCTTGAGCTATAGGTGAACCTGGTGGACCTTTGACTAGGTTGTTCTTCACAATCTCGGTGTATACATCAATGCCAAGCAGCAAGTCAATCCTACTTGACACGAAGTATTGTGGGTCAGCCAGAGATAGGCCATTTAAATGTGTCCAATCTGTCTTCGGTTGTATAGTAGTGCAGGGCAATGCAGATGTGATCGACTTCAGTACGTATGCTTTCACTTTCAGAGTAAAATCTTCATCGTGTTTGGATAAAAGGTTGAACTGGACTGCATAACGTACCGCAGTGGTTGTGGAGCCTACTCCAATGATTGAACCTCGAATTGGGGATTTTTTGAGCTTTATAAGTTGAGCTGCATTTTCACTTATAAAAGAAGCCTGAGATCCAGGGTCAATCAGGGCTCTTAGCAAAGTCTCTCGGCCACTCTCACTCTTGACCGGTACTAATGCTGTGGCTAACAACGCGTTCTTCTGCTTTTGTGCAAAATTTATTACTATTGGCTCATCTGGAAGATTATCTTGTGCATCGTCATCATTTGATTGTGTTAAGGAGATTCCAGGTGATGAACTAATCTTGCCGGTGTCCTGTGAACCCTCTTCCTTCTTACAGTAATGAAGAAGTGAGTGATGACGCTTTCCACAAATTTTACAAGACGTCTTCTGTTTGCAATAATAAATGGGATGGCCTGGTGATAAGCAGTTGTAGCATAATCGGTTGGTTTTGACTACCTCACTTCGTTTCTGTGGGTCAAGCTTTGCAAATTCTTTGCAGTGACAAAGAATGTGTTCTCCATTACATAATTTACAAATCAATTGTGTGTTTGAAGTATGAAAAGTACGTTCTTTGTTTGTTCTCTGAGTGATAGATGAAGCTTGAAAGGTTACCTCGAGCGTTTGTATTTTATTTTCCAAAAAATTAGTAAACTTTTGTAAAGTAGGTAGGTCTGTTTGAAATTCTTGACTTACATGAGTTTCCCATTCTTTGTGTGTGTCAGTATCTAATTTTTGCACTGTTAGGTATATTATAATAGAATCCCAAGTTATTGTACTAATATTCATTGATTTTAAACTGTTTAAACACTCCTTAGTACCATCAATCAAATATTTTAACTGTCCTGGCGATTGTGAGTTGATTTTTCTAAACGAAAATAACCTCTTCAACGTGGCATTCACAATAAGCCGTTTATTGCTGTATCTATTTTTTAAAACGCTCCAAGCCTCTTCATAATTATGTTCCGTTACTTGTATATGCTTGATAGTATTTTTCGCTTCACCCTCCAAACACGACTTCAAGTAGTGCAACTTTTGTACGTTGCTTAATGATTTGTTAGTGTGGATTAACGCTTTAAACGTATCTTCAAATGGTTGCCAATCTTGATACGAACCCGAATATGTAGGTAAAACTATCCGGGGAAGCTTGACTTCAGTAATGTAAGAACCCCCTTTTTTGGGCGATTGTGTTGATGCATCGCTGTATTGTGACAAAGCTTCTGTTTTTGTAGTGAATAACTCGAGCGCGTCCGCCATGTCCGACTTCAAGTCTAAATAAATTTCTTCACATTTACTGTAGTTCTCTTCTTTGAAATGTTTTATAGTCTTCCTTTCTTCTTTACTAGTGATTTTTATCAACGATTGATGTGCTTCTTTGAATGATTTCCAATAATCTTCTAACGATTGAATTCTTGTTTCTAAAAATCCTTTGGTAATTCTTGGTTTAGGAGACTTCTTATAATTAGTTTTACATTTCACTATCAAGTCATACAAGTCTTCTAAAATCTCCATAATTTCTTCCGGCTTCGCCATAATTATTCACTTGTTATTTAATTTGTGTTAAAACGTTCGATTCACAATAGTCACTTAAATGCATCCACGTGTATAGATAGTATAGCCGCACTCGAATCGTCCTTTTGTTCACTAATTAGCTTCATATAGAAAAAATGGCTCGGCGACACTCCTTATCAGTTGGGTCGACCGGTTATTGCTCGCTGGTATCCGGCTCGAAGGACCATTATGTTGAGGAGTTAAGGTTGAATTTTGAGGTGATTGCACTAATTGTGAATTTAAAGAAATAAAACACGGGGTTCACTTGCGAGGTGTGTATTGCGACTGACTTAATAACTAATTGTATACCCTTTTAGAAGCGAATGTAAGAAATGACGTAAACAAGAACTAATCTAACTAACTAATTGGGTAATCAGAAAGCTACACCTGCTTAGCCAATTACGCAAGTAAATTACTGATGAAAATGTAATAACTGAGTTTATGTATGCTGAGCGCGTGTGTCTTGTGCTTTAAAACTGAAATAAGTTTGGTAAGTAAATATTCATTTACAATCCATAAAAAGTAGTTTTATTTAAATGTCTAGCATTCGCGTAAACCTAAGAAACCAATAAAAATTAATATTTTCTTTTTTTTGATATTTATCATTATAGAACAGATCAGAACAGCCGATAACGGTAATATTTATCGTGCACGTGGTCAAAGTTTCGAGAAGATCAAAGTTAAAGAAACTCTGAAATTAATCCATAGTACACTTCTAATCGATCGGTAAAACACTTTGCAATAAGGTTCTAATAATCTTCTTAGCGTCGCGATACATGGCAATATAATTATTTTTCCCGGACCAGTACTCAGCTACGCGGATAGCATTGTCTGTAGCATAGTACAGGTCCTCGTGTGTACAGGGTCTAATCAAAACCATCAATGATGGCATCGAGTTTAGGCGATTCGTCGCAAATGTGGTGTGCCGGCCGTCAAGGGATCACCCTTTTTTTTTAAGTGACGTCCATCTTCCGCCGCGCTGCCAACCACCCAACGCTCCGTCAGAGTGACTATTGTCACTCTAATTCGACCTTCATTGAGCGGCGCCTTCATATACTATTCAGTCATATAATTCTTGATTGTGAAGTCGTGCTAAATTATGAATAATTTAATGCCAAACAGAGTAATCCTGTGCAATTTTTAGCCAATTTTGGATGCAAACATATTATGCACAAAGAAAGAGGCATATTTTCTAAAACAGCATAACAGATTATCATGAATCTTATCAGCGGTAAAAAGAAATTCGTTTCCTGTAGTCTTAAGTAAGTTCAATCGCTATAGTTAGTAACAGCACTGCTTCCTGTAGTAAAAATAGTTGTCTAAAAAGGAATAAATATTCAGACAAATTTACACAAAGACTTCTGGTAAAAATAGCTCGAGCACGTAGCACATTATAAATATCAGCTTGGAAATGTATACCATTGAATATAGGCCACTGGCAAGAAAAGAAAGGCCTATTCTTTGTAGGAAATCATAAATTGCAACGGCAAGACAAGGCAGAGAATAGTTTAAAAAGAGATTTAAAAAGGTTTTAGCAACGACTTTTAAGGTTGTACCAGAATTATATCTACAGAATTCTGTGGTCACACTTTGCGGGACTTTTCATGTTTAATTATTAGTCTGTTAAAATGTACAAAAGATGATTTTTTAAACTTTAAATTAAATCACAAAAACAAAGTTCAATGAAACTTGTTTATTAAAAAAGCTTTAGTCATTCGCATCGATTTTGTTAATTTTTAGTTACAACAACGTAATATTTTTCTTGTAAAATACACAAACAAATTTCTGTCCATCAGAGGAAACAATAGCCTATTCTACGCTTATAAAGCAATAGACAAACTTTCCGAAACCCCATTACCACAAATTTCGTTTCGCAACCCAATAACAACCTCACATTTGCGACCTTGACCTTTTCCATCATGACATAAAATTGCATCATTAGCTAAGGGACAAATACTTTTCTAAAAAACTGCTTTTACACTATCCGATACGATACCGCGGCGACTGAAATAAAACTACTTTTTACGGATCTTGTCGCGGGTTATTTTGAGTTTAGGTCCCGACGTTACGACACCTTTGCAGATATCATGGACACGAATAGACTTATGAGTCTGCCCTAAGCCTCTGTCTGAATCAAAATAAACAGCGACAAATCTAAAAAGAAGTTTTATTTCAATGTCTAACATTCGCGTAAACCTAAGAAACAAAAATACCGCGGCTAGAAAAATGTAATATACTGCTTTCACATTATCTGATACGATATCGATATCTCATACGATTACTGGGACATGTAAATATATGAAACATGTACCTGTCTTTCACATCTCCGATACGATATTGGATTCAAAAGTTTCATAAACAAAACATAACAAACCATCACGCCTGTATCCCCGAAGGGTTAGGCAGAGGTGTATCAAAATCAAAATCAAAAATCATTTATTTAACTTAGGCTACAAAGTAGCACTTATTAAACGTCAATATTTTTTTTTTACAAAAGACAGCACCCCAGGGGTCGGTTCATATCCGGCGGAAAAGGCAGCGCGCAACATCGGTCGCGCAACGCCAGAACGAGCAAACACACAACAAAACATCCAACCTCTCACACCTGACGCACCAACGCGTCAGGTCAGTGTGAAAGGCCGAACGCTCCATCATGCGCCCGCCCGCCCCAGCGCCACGCGACCGACGACACGCTACCACCGCCAGATATGAACCGACCCCAAAACGCCCACCCTTCACCGCTTCCTAAGTGCTCTGGCTGAGGAGAAGAAACGGCGCAACAAACTCCCCAGTAGCACGCTGTCATTACAATAAAAATTATATAAAATAATAAAAAAAATAAAAAATAAGGAACCGTGCAAAGTGAACGAGTAGTTAAGGTAGATGGGTATCATACTATAAAAGAGTAAAAATTATTATATCTACGTGGTGACCAAGGTCAACAGAACGACCAGTCACCGCAAGCGGCACCCGTTCACGAGTATGACGCAAGGGTCAGCCATCCCCTCCCTCGCCATATTAGAGGGAAGGAGGAGACCCGACCCCAGACGCCACCGCAGGCAATGACAACTAAGGGAGCATGACGAAACTGCTGCCGGTTTAAAGAAAACATTTACAAATTAGGAAAAAAAAAACCCCAAGCACTGATTCACTGCACAGTCCCTTATCAAAGCGGCATTATAATAGTACACTAATGTACATGCGTATAACTGCATTAATAATAAAATAAATTAAACAATGTAATGTTGCATACAGAGTGTATGCCAATCAATTTGGAACAATAATAAGTTTCGATAAACTAATATGTCAAGTCAGCAAAGATAATAATAATAATAAAAGTTAATTATACAATAGTATAATTGTATCAAAATATAGTTACATACTATCAGTATGGCAGTCAAAATAAACAATAAATATAAAATAAGAATAGATTATCCCTGAAATTCCGCACGGAACCGTCTTGTGACTATCAAGGCGACCAACAGTTTTTATCGACTAAGTAGTCATTTAATGTATAGTAGGCTTTCGTACAGAGCCTTGTTTTAACTACCGATTTAAATGAATTAAATGGTAATTCTAAAATACTAGGAGGCAGTTTGTTGTAGATTCGAATACTAAGTCCAATAAATGAGTTATGCACCTTGTGCAGCCGGTGCGATGTAGTGCATAACTTATGCTTATTTCTAGTATTAATGTTGTGTATGTCACTGTTTTTAGCGTATAGGTGAATATTTTGTCTAATATATAGTATGTTGGCTAGAATAAATTGAGAGGCAACAGTTAGAATCTCAATTTCCTTAAAACGCTCCCTAAGTGAGACCTTAGCGCCTAGCTGGTAAATGGACCTAACAGCTCGTTTTTGCAGAATAAATATTGTTTCAATGTCTGCAGCCTTACCCCACAACAGAATGCCATAGGACATAACGCTGTGAAAGTAACTAAAGTACACTAATCGAGCTGTATCCACGTCCGTTAGCTGCCTAACTTTCCTAACTGCATATGCTGCTGAACTTAGTTTGCTTGCAAGGCATGAAATATGAGCTGCCCATTTAAGTTTACTATCTATTGTAATACCTAAAAAGACGGTTGATTCTACAGTCTCCAGCACTTCATTACTAATAATTATATTTGGACCTAGATTTTTTACGTTTGGCATTACAAATTTAATGCACTTTGTTTTCTTAGCATTTAGTACTAAGTTATTAACAGTAAACCAATTTGTTACCTGAAAAAGTGCACTGTTAATGTGATCAAAACTATCACTATTTCTATTAACTTTAAATATGAGAGACGTGTCATCAGCGAAAAGTACAGTTTTGCAGATACCTTCTAAATAAAACGGCAAGTCATTTATATATACCAGGAATAAGAAAGGACCCAGTATAGAACCCTGGGGCACACCTAATGTAACCGGAAGTGGCCTAGATTTCACACCATTAATATCTACACATTGAAGGCGCTGCTTTAAATAAGAATCCATTAAGTTAAGGGCTATATCCTGTATACCATAATATTTAAGTTTAGCGAGAAGTGTGCCGTGATGGACGCAATCAAACGCCTTAGAAAGGTCACAAAAAACTCCTATGGCATTTTGTGAGTTTTCCCAGGCGCTAAAGACATGTTTTAATAAAGCTATACCGGCATCAGTTGTTGAGCGACCCTTTGTAAAACCATACTGTTCATTGTGAAGCAGCTTATTTACATTAAAAAAACCTAATAATTGCTGTAATATCAACTTTTCAAAGATTTTACTAAATGCGGGTAATATTGAAATGGGTCGAAAATTACTCACTTCACTTTTAATACCAGATTTAAATAATGGTATAATTTTGCTGTACTTCATGAGGTCTGGGAATATTCCTAAATCGACACACTTGTTAAAAGTAACAACAAGATAAGGAGCAACATCATCTATAATAATATTTAATAACTTTACAGAAATACCCCAAAAATCTCCAGTATTTTTTAAATTGAGTGATTTGAATGTTGTAATAACATCCCGTACGGTGATATGTTGAAAAGTAAATACTGAGTGACATTTTGGGGCGCAAGTTAGCATTAGATTTTCCGCAGCAACCGTGGATGAGTGTAAGGAGCAAGTTGTGGCTATAGGAATGTTAGCGAAAAAGTCATTAAATATCTGAGCTACATCTACTGCTTCGCTAATTAATTTGTTGTTATCAGCTATCTCTAACTGATTATCGCGTTTGGTACATTTACCCGTTTCGTTATTAATAATTGACCAGGTCGTTTTAATTTTGTTTTTCGATTGTCTTATTTTATCACTAATAAACTTAGCCTTGGCCATGTTACAAACTCGTTTAAAAGTTTTAGAGTAAAGTCTAACATGCTTCAAAAATGGCTCATCAAATTTATATTTTTTCATTCCATTCCGTATAAATGTACACCCACAGTTCATCGGAATGTTTTGGGTCCCATGTAATAGGTGGCGAGCCTATTGCCACTAACTGGGCACAAATCCAAACTCCGACCTGCTACTGAGAATTTCATAGAAAAACCCAATAACACCTTGGTCCACTTAGGAATCGAACCCAAGACCTCTAGCGTAGCAGTCGCGCTTAGGACCACTAGGCCAACGAGGCAGTTAGTTTCATACAATTTTTTTGCCGATATATCATATTATTAGTATCCGATACCGATATCGTATCGGATAATGTGAGAACGTCTCCACGGTGGCCAGTATTATCAATCCCGTCGGAACCGGTTCCAAGGCGTTCAAAAGCAATTGTTAGTCAATTGAAGTTGACAGGTCCATTATAAGCTTTCTATGTAGTTACGGCTTTGAATAAAACAATATTTTTATCAAATTCTGGAGAATTTGCGGGAAAGATTATTTCTTTGTTTATTTTGACTTGCGATTAAAATTAAAGAGGTGCTTAATTTGAATGGTTTTTAATGTGTATTTTTTGGGACAAATTGTTTATTGCTGCTTCAAATTGTTTGAAAAACATACCAGTGAATGTTATTGGACTGTTGGTAGTTTTCTGACATACTAGTCATCCGCTTTAGATTTGCATGTGTGAAAGTCATGCTAAATTTTAATAGACAACAATGGTACCTTACATTTAACATATTATTTTAAGGTGTATTGGATTTTTCTATGAAAATCTCATTAACAGGTCGGAGTTTGGATTTGTGCCCGGTTAGTGGCAATAGGCTCGCCCCCTATTACATGGGACCTAAAACATATCGGCGAACTGTGGGTGTACATTGGTACATCTCTGCGTATCCATATAGGGGATACAGGCGTGATGATTATATATGTTATTTTAAGAATTTCTATTGTGAGGATTTAAACCACTTTTACATGTACACGTCAATAAAGACTCGAGTGTATCAAACATCACGTTTCACCCTTTACGTTATATTCGAGAACCATTCACTTATTTTGCTGATTGTTACAAATTTCGTTTCGAAATTCATAAAAAATATAAATTTAACGAGCTCTTGAACGCTTTCAGTGCTGTTGTATCGACATTCATTGTGCAGGCTCATTATTTTATCGTTTCTTTTAACACATTGACACGAATTAATTTGTATTTACTTTTTTAATGACGATTCGTGCTCCTTTTTTTATTAACAGATGATTTTTTTTTTAAATATGCAAATGTGACAGAGTAACGAATACTAATTGGTACTGGGACTGTATATGGCTTTCATTTTAATGTATGTTTAATTTCTAATCGCAGCTATGCGAAGCGAGTAAAACTATAAAAATAAGTAAAAAAAATGTTTTATAACAGAAACAACAAGAGGACATTACAATAATAACTCAGGTTAAATTAAATTGAAATAATAAAAACATCAATTTCAATTTTAACTATGGTTTAGGATACATAATTATAAGTATTCACTTACTTTGGCTAGTTCACCAATAATTATTATTCTACAAATTTTCATACCTTTTATAAACATTCCAAAGTTTGATCCTCGAGTCCTTGATAATAATAACAGAATAATTTAGGGCATAAATGGAATATTTAAGAAGATTTGGGCTCTTGTAAATAACCGAGGATTTGTGGCAAGATAGGTTTTATAATTAAATGGACCGAACTTTAGTGAAAAATAACTTGCCTGAAAGCCCTTTCAATTTGCCCTTTTCTTGTGGTTTCAACTGTAAGGTCATAAAGAACTAATTAATAATTATAAAAAAGCTTATTTCTTGCGTAATAGATGATAATTTTCACAATGTATACATTGTATTAAATGTCCTTAGCCACTGTTTAGTAACAGAAATAATAATATCATGCAGGTAAGAATACTTTTATGATAACGTCATCATATTTATTTTTACTTAAATCGGATATCTGGCTGTGGCGAAAAATGATTTTTTACTGTTCTTCAAAATATTATCTACGTCAGAGAGGCAGAGTCTTCACAAAGTGTATTCAATAAACAAACAAATAAAACATTTTCCAACCCAACAAAATAACCAAAACAATTCACAACTTTATTAACCTTCTGAACTACCAATATTTCCTCATACCGACAGTCATAGAAACGGGGACAATACATAAAATACAGCTTACGCACGAACAACCTGAAAACTTCCATCTCCAAATGAATCCGAGCCTCATCGATCCCCTGAATTATTCACCTTTCGAAGACGAATCAATCACTTCATTCGTGATTTAGAAACTTGGAATACTCCGACCCAAAACTTTAGACAATCAGACCACATAATGACATACCCACACCTACTCTAAACGATGCATCATTACTTATGTAGATACTAAAATAATATTATAAAGCGAGATTTTTTATATACATATACACTCGAGAGCAATGAATCCGGGTCACATAAAGAATGTTAAAAATCTCGGAAACTAAAAATGATAGGTTAATGCAATAAATTGTATTTAATAGATAATGTAATACTCCTTAAATGAAAGTAAAAAAAAATATGAGTCACCATACATTTTAGTAACACAAAATTATATGAAGAAAAAAACTGCTGATCTCTCCTTAAAACAAAAATAGAAAACATGAAATTTTTTAACTTTATTACGATTTTCTTGAATTTTAATACTTCGTATTGCCTCCTCGTGCTTCCATTACTGCGTTTACGCGGTTTGGCATGCTGTACACCAAGTTCCTTATACGATCTTGGGGAATATTCTCCCATTCCTCTGTGAGAGCAATTTTGAGCTCACGAAGCGTGATTGGGGGAGGGTTTCGTTGTTTTACGCATCTGCCTAGCTCGTCTCAAGCATGCTCGATCGGGTTGATATCCGGGCTGCGCGCTGGCCACTCCATACGAGTAATGTTCATCTCTTGAAGGTAGTCATTCACAATCCTACCTGTATGAGGTCGGGCATTGTCATGCATAAATATAGCATCCTCACCTAAATTGACCATAAATGGACCAACGTGATCATTGAGGATTTCTTCCACATATCTTTCGCTAGTTAAAGAGCCGTTTTCTATGATCACCAGCTCTGTGCGACTTTCAGAAGAAATTCCGGCCCACACAAGTACAGACCCACCACCGTAGGCTACTTTTTCTTCGATGCATGCTTGCTTGAATCTTTCCCCTGGTCTTCGATACACTCTGTGTCTTCCATCGTGCTTGTAGAGCATAAATTTTGATTCGTCGGAGAACATAACTTTTGACCAATCTTCAATACTCCAATTTACGTGGCTCTGGGCATATCTTAGTCTTGAAATACGATGCCCACGCTTCAGTTTAGGGCCGTTTGCAGGTCTAAGGGGTTTTAGGTTAGATTCAGCAAGCCGACGTCTTACTGTCCATGCACTTGGGTTACTTCCTCCGAGGCGTCGAAACTGATTTGTGAGTTCTGTTCCTGTGAGAAAGCGATTTCGAAGCATGGTGTTCACCAAGTATCGGTCTTCTCGTGCTGTGGTACACCTGGTTCTGCCCGTTCCTGGTCTGCGTAGGTTAGAACCAGTTTCTTAGTAACGTCGTAGAACTCTTTGTACTGTTGACAGCGACACACCGACAGTCCTGGCTGTATCGCGCTGACTCCGGCCGGTTTCCAGCATTGTAAGTATTCTGGTGCATTCTTCAGGCGTAAGCGACATAATTTCAGCATGAATAATGAATATAGAGCACTATCAACATGGTTTATGTACCCACATAAATGACAGATTACAAACAAAAGTAAAACCAAATGCTGTAATTTCGTAGTTCCATCTTCGAAAGTGGCCCTTTTTCAAATTTGATTTTTTTATGATATAACTTTACAATAATTAAGAAGTTTTAATACCTTCATTTAAGGAGTATTACATTGTCTATTAAATACAATTTATTGCATTAACCTAGCATTTTTAGTTTCCGAGATTTTTAACATTCTTTAAGTGACCCGGATTCATTGCTCTCGAGTGTATATTTAATAGATTCATCAACATTTAATTACACAATAATAATACATACATCAAACAAAACAGATTACAGACTAGTGTATCAAATAATTAAAGGTGAATACAACATTTACATAAACAGCTCAAAACAGGGAAAAAGGGGAAAACTTAAAAATAACTAACATTCTGAGTAAAGAACATAAGATTTTTTTTAACAAACAATGAAATTTAATAATACTGACATGAAAACATTACTATTTGTCTATGTACATAGTTGAGATGAATACTGCATTAAAATCGGGCAATAGTGTAATTTCATCTTTTTCTGACACTTTTATTTTGTAAATTCTGTAAAATTGTTTGGGACAGTTTCGACATCTTGCAACATTGACTGACCTAGACTTTTGTCTCAGAACACCAATTCCCTTAAACTTACTGACGTAAAAAGTACTTCATGTGTTAATCCACTTTAAGTTATCTAAAACCAAATTTTATCCACGTTACGTTTTTGGTTTCCCTAGAAAGAGTCACATGCATTGTCAATGTCAATAAAACTAAGTAAAATTCTATTCAAAGATTAAAAGCATTTTCTTCTTAGTAAAATACGAGTTTAAACACAAAACATAAAATATAAAAAAGCTTATAATCTATTCATCAAATAGCTAGATGTAACCAAAGTTAGGTACGTTACAACAAACACGGGGAGCTCAATAAAAACTATCAGAAGTGTTCGGTTAGCTAGAAACCGGCTAATTCATCATTGTCGTCGCAAACGGTCCTAGGAAAAACTTCTTAATGACCTGCCAAGGTTTTTGTAGCTCATGAGGTTCTGGAACCAACTGACAGATGGAAAGGTCATGTTTACTGACTTTTGTGTAGTTACTACGATAATCTAGTTCATGAAGGATAAAATGGCAATTTTGCAGTCTCACTATGATTTCCTTTTCTGAATTTTCTACTTCTTAGGATTCAGAAAATAAGAAAAAACAGAGAAGTAAAAGAACTTCTAAACTAAGTAACTTAAATATACATAAACCGCGATATAATCTGTTTAAAAAGTAGTTTACTTTTAATAAAATCTAAACAACAAAATAAATGATATTACTGACTGATAATTAAAAAATATTCTAGTTTATTTTTTTAAAAGATAATTTTAGTTCCCCTTTGCCCAGAGTTTATCGACTTGACGTAAATTTAAATAGACGTATCGCAAAAATAAAATTGATGTCCCTCACAAAAAAAATCGCACTTGGTGTGTTTGTTACTAAGTGACGTGAAAATAGCCATAGTATTTTTAGACCTAAAAATGAAATAACTATAATTTTTTTAGAGAGTTACTAAAAACGACCGCTTCACTAAACTGATCAAAAATTAAAAACCCACTCAATCAAGTCAGCTTTGTAACAAAAAAAGTGCTGCATTACAATCGGTACATTTGTTTACACAGACAGTTACTCTAGACTTGTAACAACTTTATTTATTGCGGATGGGTTTTTAAAGTGACATGAATCGTTACAAATACGTTTTAAAAAAATACGTTGTAAACTACTCGTGAAAATATCTAAAGTCAAACAAACTTCCTAATAATATTAGCTTATTACTGGAAACGAAAAATTATATTTTGGTTTTATTAGTAATGTTGATTGTCTGCCTACCTATCATACCTTACCATAAAATACAATACATTAACGTTTTCTAGGTTGTACTAACTCAGTGCCCTAAAGTTGGGTCTAGCAAAAAATTGGCCAAGTGCATCGACGTATGATATGCATAGACAGCTACTATCGCTGGGTTCCCCCTGTGCCAAGCGAGAGCAGTTTTTAGTCTGATCCTAGTACATTTAGTTTTTCATTTAAGTTAATTTTCGCGCAACGAGAAACTTATATAAGAAAATATCGATGGTTTTGACATTGTTAGGATAATATTAGTGTTTTAGATAGATTTATTAAAACGGCAAGCACCATCTTCATACATAATTCACGACAACACTTGTTCACACTAGTGCTTACGGTTTAAACTCTGATAGGCTCACTCTATAGTTTCAAATGCAACCTCGTTGGCCAAGTGCGTGTTAAACAAGCATAACTTCCATTCTTAACTGCCTGAAACTAGTTTCTTTTATGTTTACTGAACTAATCATTTTATATGACCTATAATATTAGTTGGGTATAATAAAAGCGGGTAATGCCTAAGCGGCTATCTACTACCGTTATCTAAAATTTTCTTCGCGACCGAGTTCAAATACATTACTAATTTTCTAGGTTCTTTTTAGAAATTCTATCGTCAAAATGTTGAAAACCAATTTTAGATTATAAGCTATTTTTTTTTTATTTAGTATATTTGAACTACGATGCTTGATGAAAACGAGACTAGCTAGTAAGTACTGAAACAATTCTATTTCATTCTATTTCAATCTATTTTTATTAGATATATTATAAATACTACCAGCCTTAAAAATTGCCATTCAGAATATGGCCTCGTTGCAATCGCTCCAATATGAGAGTCGTTATGCCGAAACATTTTCAAATAGATGTGGTACTCGAAACTAGCTCGATTACTCAAGCAAAAGGTTAAATCGATGAAATGCAACATCGATTTCACTTCAATAGGCTAGGACTTAAGTCGAAATGCCGAGGATTTTCTGCGATGTTTGGCGTTTGAAGGACCGTGTTATCGATTTGAGAACCTATGGGAACCAATCGAATTAAAGTTTTACTATCATTTTCAAATTTTTGGAGGTATGTATTTATTTTTTATTAATGTGAACAGCATCGATAAAAAGAGGAGTACGTTATCACAACTACTACTGCACGCAATGTGCTGCGAGTTCTTAAATGCGACAAACGTGTATTTCGTGTATAATGTCATTTTAATGTTTGCAATAAAAGACTTTCCAATGCGAGATTTAATAATAAAGTTCGACCTTATGTTAGACAAACAAAAAAAACACAGACATTTCTTTCTAAAACTTAACCCATTAGGCCGCAGGCTGTTTTTTGTTGAAACGAAAATAAAATGTTACACAAATATCCTGTATCATTATTTATGTTTGCCTCAACGTCACGTTGATTCATCATTTTCATACGATAAAAAACTGTGTTATTTCTCGCGCTGTAATTCAAACAAATGAATAATGGGTTTGCGAGTCACAAAAGAAAGGTTTCCGGGTCCCGTCAGTTTTCTTAAAATGAGCACCTACTATTTCAGACTTAATGGATCGTATTCAAAATTTATTTCTTTATTAAAATACTAGCATAAATTTGTAACTGTTTCTTTTCTATCTCTCAACCACGTCTGGTAAAAAACCCAGCAAAGATAAAAATATTTAAATATACGAAAGTTTTGTAAGCTTCTTTTAAAACCCAAACCAACATTGAGAACATCTTCAAAAGCCTAGTTACGTTAAAAGGAATTAAATGAAAATGTCATCATAATAATTCCCTGACCCAATTTCCGATCAAATGAAGATAAAACTTTCGGAGACGATATCAAATTTTATTTTAGAATCAACGATATTCCATTCTTACTTGAACAGTTATTTTAAGATAAAGAAATCCCACCAAAAACATTCAATGTAAAAAAAGCCAAGTCTCTCTATGCAATTCTTCCATCGTAAAAAGTATTGAGATAGCATAGGAGCCAAGCCCTGTTTAATTTTATTTGTAATAATAAATAAATATTTTGTGACTCTATCAATAGTTTTGTTTGCATTACAATAATAGCGACTTGGCCATGAGCACAAGTTAAATGTCGTTTGCTCTTTGTAATTATGTGCAAATATCGTTATGATTTTGGAACTAATTGGAATTTGAGATCACTATGCACTTAACATGCGCCATAGTGCATGTGCAGTTCACTGATCTTGGATGATACAGACTGTCGGTTAAGGTGTCCTGATATTATTTATTATTTACTTTCAACTGCTCCAAATATGCCGTTTTATATTTGTACCTTATTGTGCTCATGGCCAAGTCACTATTATTGCAATGCAAACAAAACTATTGATAGAGTCACAAAATATTTATTTATTATTACAAATAAAATTAAACAGGGCTTGGCTCCTATGCTATCTCAATACTTTTTACGATGGAAGAATTGCATAGAGAGACTTGGCTTTTTTTACATTGAATGTTTTTGGTGGGATCTCATTAATTTTTGGTAGGTCTCTTTCTTTTATTTTTAGGTGTTTTAATTATTACTTGTGCTTCAGCTGCTGCTTTGCTTAGAGCCCATTCCCTGTCTCTTACTCTGTTGCCTGTATTGTGATGTTTCGTAATTTTTAAGGCACACAAGTCTGGGCGGTAAATATTTCTGTGTCGATTATATTTAACTGTTGCAGTCTCCTGAACTTTGATGCTTTTAAAATCGATATTTACCAAATATAATCCACCCAGACTTGTCTCTCTTGAAAGAGCCACGTATGCTTGACTATAGGTGAAAACGGAGGAACCTATGTCCTTCATCGCGTGGTTTAGACTTAGACCCTGGCTTTTATGGGTGGTTATAGCATAAGCGATGCATATAGGAAATTGTTGACTATGCGGCGCCGTGCTTCATCTTAATACTATACAAAGTTCATATCTTTTTTTTTATATGCGTTGTTTAGTAGAATTTATTTTACGCTAGCATTGGAAAACGTAATAAATGTTTATTAATTTAAACCTCAGTACTTACCCCTGCATATTTGTACTTTACAAACATGGAAAAATAATAAGTAGGGGAGATTAATCCGTCAAATAATTAGCCGGTTATGCGTAAACATTGTATAATAGTCCTCCGTATTTACCTATGTTACATTACGTGTTATTTGTATCGAGTTGAGCATTTGCATTTCTCAAGTGGTTTTGTTGTGTGATATCGGATCTTTGTTTTGTTGTTAAGTGAGAGAATTTACTCTAGTTTTAACGAGAAATATCTACACCGGGTGGATATCGGACAAACCGACCACTGTCTCGCCGGTGCGTAAATTGTTGTTTTAATAAACCTGTGTATTAGGATTAGTTAAAATACATTGTGATTTTAGCATAACCACCCCAATGGGATGGCACTTTGATTCGACAACCCCATTCACTTGGGCCACCAAGATGAGATTTTTACTAACATTAAAGTGTCTGTAAAAGGTGGGAGCCATTAGCATTTACCACAATATCAATTCAAATAGTAAACGAATATCTATTTAGAAGTTGATAAACCTTGAAGAATTTAACTTTTATAACCTCAAATTCAGCAACCTAAAATAAAGATTTCTCTTGAACCATGGTGAACAAATGGATATCGTTTGCATAACACATATTCTATTGAGCATGGCAACGAAGTCAAAATCATTGAGCTGTCGCAAATTAATTGTAAGTTCATCGTATATAAATAGTTCATTCCACAGGTTCGGCACAATGAGGGAACCTAACAACCTATTAGTTTCAGTAGATGAAAGTTTTTTAAAAGGTTTTTTTTTTCGTACCGGCAGTAGCTGTATGAGACAGAAACCATAGCGCGATTTAGACCAGGTACACAGCCATCTTTCGAGTGAGCATAGAATATTTATAGCATTGCATTATGTGGACGAAAGATTGTAGCTTTATTCATTTCATTTTAACTTAGCTTTGTTTATTAATATGTAAATTCAATACATTATTACAATGTATTGGAACGAAGTTCTAATGAAAAAAAATCTTATTACGAAAAGATGTTACGAAACTTTTTATTGACGTCATTAGTGAACAGTCTTATGATTAAGATTTTTGATAGATATCCTAACTTCTCAGATGGCGGTGTTGACACACGACGAGTTTGATAAGTCGCGTGTCTTGCGTTCGAATCCTAATTCCATGTTTTTTTTTGCGTTTAAAACTAATTATATTTATTTTTTTATTTAATAATAAATTAAATTGAATTATATTAATTAAATCAAATTCATTAAATTAAATTATGGTAATGACATTCATTCAAATTATTTCTTAAATTAAAAGGAACGTTCCATCCGAGTGTCTCTTAACATCTCTTTAGATTTTTTTAATAATATAAATATATATTGGTTTCTTAGGTTTACGCGAATGTTAGACATTGAAATAAAACTACTTTTTACGGATTTTTTCGCGGTTTGTATTTAGATTTTAGGTCCCGACGTTTCGACACCTTTGCAGGTATCATGGTCACGGGCAGACTGGGACGTCGGACCGTCGGGACCTAAAATCTAAATACAAACCGCGAAAAAATCCGTAAAAAGTAGTTTTATTTCAATATAAATATACCTAAAATAATGACTTTATTATTATTTAACAATTTTTCAGTATACATACAAAGTATATTTCTAAACATGTACAACATTTAAATCTAATATAAGAACAAACTCTAACTATACTAAAATTAAAACTTACATAAATAAAAACTAAACGGCGTCAAAGAACTCATCGTCATCCTTGTCAATGGCGGGGAACGTGCCCAGAATAATATAAATCGATTTGTTTTACTTTTTGTACATAAACGAAGAACAAAGTTAACAATGCAGTCAAAATTCATACACCATGTTCTTGTAAAACCGCAAATGTAAATTTGTTTCCTAATATTTACTAAGGTGTATAATTTCTTACCGCTTTTATAATTTTCCCTTTATTTGTAGCTAAAAACCTATCTTGATGCCAAATTTTAAGGTTCTAAGTTTGCTAGAAGTACCATAGATTTTTGATGATCGGTCAGTCAGTGAGTGACAAAATTTAATGGTGTAACTTTGATCTCTCATAACTCTGAAACTATTGGTTCAAATGTCATGTAATTTTGAGGCTAAGCTTACTTTAATACTCACTCTAGGTCATCGAAAACCTAAACCCCTAGCTTTGTCCGTATCGATGATACAGGGGGGGGAGGGGTGATAATCGCCGCGAAACGCTTCGAGAAAAGTATGGTACGGCCGTGCCCGTTTTGCTCGAGACGGCACTGTTGTGCCCCTAGATACATTATTACAATTCATTGGAATGAAGTTCCTCATCGCGCGTTGAGAAAGGGGGCTAGGCAGAAGAAATTCTTACGAAAAGTAGTAAACGACACTTTTTAATGACGTCATTAGTCAACAGTCTTATGATTAAGACTTTCGATAGATATCTTAAATTCTCAGATGGCGGTGTTGACACATGACGAGTTTGCCACGGGGCGGGTCTTGCGGTCAAATCCTAACGATAAACAGTTGTCTTTTTGCGTTTCCAACTTATCATAATATATTTAATTTAATAATTTGTTTAGTATTTTTTTATTTAATAATTAACTAAATTAAATTAAAGTAATTTCTTTCCATCCGGGTGTCCCTTGACACCTCTCAAGTTTTTTTAATAATATAAATCGATTTGTTTTACTTTTTGTACATAAACGAAGAACAAAGTTAACAATGCAGTCAAAATTCATACACCATGTTCTTGCAAAACCGCAAATGTAAATTTGTTTCCTAATATTTCCTAAGGTATATAATTTCTTACCGTTTTTATAATTTTCCCTTTACTTGTAGCTAAAAACCTATCTTGGTGCCAAATTTGAAGGTTCTAAGTTTGCTAGAAGTACCTTAGACTTTTGATGATCGGTCAGTCAGTGAGTGACAAAATGGTGTAACTTTGATCGCTCATAACTCTAAAACTATTGGTTCAAATGTCATGTAATTTTGAGGCTAAGCTTGTTTTAATGCTTTCTCTAGGTCATCGAAAACCTAAACCCTTAGCTTTTTCCGTTTCGATGATACAGGGGGTGTGAAATAGCCGCGAAACGCTTCGAGAAAAGTATGGTACGGCTGTGCCCGTTTTTTTTTTTGCTCGAGACTTGGCAGGGGCACTACCGTGCCCCCAGATTACTGTTGATTACAAAAATCTTCTTTGATCTTATACGTTTATTTTGCCAGAATTAGAAACAAAACCTGCACTTACGGACAGAGACACACACTTTATGTAGTTAAAGTTTCACATACCAAAATTTTATTTTTCTAGGGAAAAAGCGTTCTAGGAAATCATATTGAGTGAGTTTCAAATATATTTTCCATTATAAGAATTGTCAGAGATCATCATATCTGCCTTTTCCCAAATTATGTTGGGGTCGGCTTCCAGTGTTACCGGATGGAGCATTGACAGAGATATTAAAAAAACTCCACAAATGCAAAATCTTAACAAATATCGTTCAAATTATACAAACACGGCACACGATGTCTTTGAAGCAATTCTTTGTATCCAAGAAGTGTGCACACACTGCATGTTATATGAACGGAGGGAGCTTGAATGAGACGCCTCGGGGCACAGACCTCCTGCAAAAGGATACAATTGTTGGCGTCTTGTACACGGAAATGTGGTGTTTTGTGTATTTCGTCCTTTTATAGAAAGTTGCCTTTCAAGAATGAAGAAGATGAATTTTGAAATTTCGTGAAACGTTTTTGAACGTGCAATAGAGAATTTTGTGCGCGAATTTTCATAATCTTAAAAAACGCATACCTTTTCTCATGATTCTCAAAATTTTCGATCAACACATTTTATTGCCATCGACACGTTGAGAGGAAGAGTAATACGGTGGATGTAACCTGTAGTATGACCTGCTATAGTAGTTGACGTCTTGAGCAATACAATTCGGTACTGGAGTAAAAATTTACAAAAATGAACAATAACACAGCAAAATCAAATTCGCCCGACAGGTATTAGATTAACTCATACAGTACGTGTGACATGAGTCGTATATATTCCCAAAGGATTTAGAAAAGAAGGTTATATTACATTCAGACTTCAAGAAAAACACATTTTGTATTCCAAGTTTACATCAAAAAATAATATCGCATGGCTAACAAATATTTAGAAAACGTTCCTTAGTAGGTCCTAAACGTCTTATTATTTGATTTAATCTTTATATTACAAGATAAGAAAGGAACGCCAACAACGGAAATCCTTTAATAAAAATTGCTATTGAGATAGTTTCAACGAAGTATTTCGACCTTCAGTCTCCATCCGTTTACAGAAGGGAGAACCCCGAATGAGATACCTCAGGGCACAATCTCGACATGGGCGCCTAGACTAGCTGTCGGCAAATGTTTGTGGCTGGAAAGAATATTTTGTTGAATGATGCCATCTAAAACATTTCTTCTTCTAACTCGTAACACTCTTGTCAGAGTGGTCGTTGTTGCGCAGATGAGGTACACGGAGAGATGTGCGGCGATGTGCTTCCATTTATGCCCATTGGAGACGTTGCGAGTACACTGGACCATGGTAGACTCAGTGGCTCCTTTTATTAGGTCAGATGTAAAACATTATTGTCATTCAAACACAATTCGTGTTCTATCGAGAATATATGAAAAGGCCCAAATTTTCCATCCTGGTTTTTCATTAGGTAATGAAAGAGTAGGACTTTTGAGGGAGGCTTTTGCCGAGCGATGCGAAAGTACAGGCTAAATAAAAAAAAGAAAGACTGAGACTGAAAATTTTTAAGTACCTACAAAGATGGTTATTTTTTTTTAATTACACGTATCCTACAAATAATGTAAACAGCTTTTAAAAAAATACCGTTTAAGAGTCAGCCACAGAAGGACAGAAACAAAAGCTCAATGATTTGCTTCCGTTAAAACCTTTCGGATACGGAACCCTAAAAATGATACATTTAATATGTCCCAACATGAGAGTTTAGAAAACCATTTACTTTTGTCTATCATATTATCGAATGAAATGGAACATTGATGTCTCCCAAAAATATTTTTATTACAATCCAAGATTGCGAATGAATTTTTTATGACTAGACATTCTACTATTAATAATTTTTGAAATGTTCTGACCTCTTTTGGCATTTTCCCAAAGATGCTTATTTTATTTACTGTGACATCTTAATAAAATTATTGTTTATATATTAGCGGAATTATTTTTAATACGAAAGAGCAAATATTTGGTTTGGATTCTTTTATTTTTGTTAACAGTTAGTGATATCTATTGTTTTACCCAAAAATCTCTGGGAAGGAATGTGATTATTGTTTTTCGTTTAAAAAGCTTTTAAATCATAATTATCACAAATAATTGTTACCCTTGGGTATTTATTGCCTTCGTCTACAACATACGATATAAACGGAACTCCTAGACTTGGAACAAACATTTGTGAATAACAACAATGTTTGAACCAATACTGGCTCTCCAGCAGACAATATTATACATGAATAACATAATCAAATAACTTCTGTTTACGCTTGACCTTTATACTTGGAAAAAGTTAGGAAAAGCTTAAAGGTCGAAGTATCGGTAATCAATAGGCATATATTACAAGCTGAAGTTGTAGTAACATTATTACAGAAGAACCGTATTTTTTTATCATAGGCTTAAAATATTTTAATAATCTCGGTTTAAATCGCAAAAAAATAACTTTCTGAACTCTCCAGTTTTCTTTAGACCTAAGGCGCAGGCCAGACAGAAGAGACGTAAGACGCAGAGGGGGCGCGGACATTTGTCTCCACAGCGTTCCTTTCATACAAAAGCGTTGCGCCCGCGCCCCGTCTCTTCTGTATGTTTTGCGTCGCGACTCTTCTATCCATTTTGTATGAAAGGGACGCGGTAGAGACAAATGTCCGCGCCCCCTCTGCGTCTGACGTCTCTTCTGTCTGGCCTGCGCCTTATGATATAAAACTTTACTGAGCGGCATACAACCTATGTGTATATTATTATTACCCAGTAAAATGATACAGACAATATTCACTTTTTAACTTATTAAAGTACAAAGTGTTTTAAAACTATGAGAAATCTGAACCTTCTGTTGCAACTATAATGTATTATATTGAAGGCATATTTTGTGGTTACCCATAAGATTGATTTATAACCTTTGGTTCAATTTTGATTATGCCATTCACCAAACCTTTGAATTGTTAATGGAATTGACTGAAGTTAAACCATTAAATTTGGTTAAGACTACACAATAACTAACTTACCTTCAATTAAAATTTCGGATTTATTAAACACACCCAGAAAAAAATAATGCTTATTATATATAATTTTTTGACGCGTGTTAGTTTTTGTTATTTATATAAGCTTTAAGTTTAGTATAGTTGTATTTGTTGTTATATTAGATTTAAGTTTTATTAATTCAAATTTTGTTTTTTTTTAATGACTTAACTAAACAGTAGTTACAAGTAAATAATGCTATTAGCTTTATATTATGCTTTGATAAAATAAAGTTTGCAGAGATTCAAAAACAATTTCTGAATCCAAATTCTCTTTTTTAAAGCAGGCTAATGAGTTTCAGGTTTTGAAGTTGGAGGAAGTACCTACACAAATAGCACGCTGATTCGCTCACCCTTGACAGCTTCGTAAGTGCTCTGTGCTCTGTCTAGGAGAAAAACGGTGCCACAAACTTCTCATCAACACGCTGCCAAAATGTTCAGAATGAAACAAAAGTATTATAAACACACTAGCTGGTCCGTAGTGGCAATAGGCTCGCCCTATTACATGGGACCTAAACATATCGGCGAACTGTGGGTGTACATTGGTACACCTCTGCCTACCCCTTCGGGGATACAGGATTGGTGATATACTGTTTGTAATTAAATCCTGACAATTCTATGTCAAAAGACAAAAAGTGACATTAAAAAGTTTAGGTTAGATTGGAAATAATTTTATATGGTGGTTAAGTGTTCTTAGATTTTCTATTTTTCCGGGCAATTTACCATAACATATTTTTTATTTCATAAGAACCTTATCCTGACATTAAAAAACACAAAAAAAAAGAATTCCGTGGCCAAGGGAAATTATTTTTATATATTATTCATATATTTTGACGACCTCCATGATCGAGTGGCGGACGGACCGGTTTCAAGGTGACGCTGGCTCTGAGGTCCCGGGTTCGATCCCCGGACGGGTATCAACCAAATTTTGTAAATTGCCTCGGGTCTGCGTGTTTGTGATACCTTCGTTGTTTCTGAATTCCATAACACAAGTGCTTGAGCAACTTACTTTGGGTTCAGGGCAATGTATACATGTGACGTTGTCCGCATTTATTTATTTATATATACAGCAGATATTTATAATTGTAGTAGTCTCACTTAGTAGGTTCAAAAACGTTTCAAGCCAAATGACCTATCTTGTTTGGTATCTGTAGTATTATATAAAGTAATATAAATAAACATGATCTGTAAATTCTCAAAATAAACCATGATTTGTTTAATTCAAGGGAATAAGATCTTTGGATCGTTTAATCACGTTCTTGACCTTTCTTAAGTACTTTTGAACGTTGATAAAAATAATAAAATATTTAAATTACGCCGAAATATGAGAACAAACGGGACGGTGGAGTATAAAATGAATAACGATGAGAACTTTTCCTAATGGTTAACAAAAATACTGGTATTTTTGAACTTACCTATTTATCCGTTAGTGACCTCGTTTGGTAAGGATGCTCGAATAGTTTCGAACCGATTTAGGGATCGAAAAAGTAATCGAATATGGGCCCTAAACTAGTCTTACCTACCCTGGTTTCTGAAAAGCTGACCCCGATTGCGATTGGTTGACCAAGGGGCAAACAACCAATCATAGCGCTTAAAATGAGATTAGACCGGTGATTGTCTAACTTTTCAATTGATCAACGTTTTAACTGCCTCGTTGGCCTAGTGGTGCTAAGCGCAACTGCTACGCTACATAGAGGTCTTGGTTCGATTCCCAAGTTGAAAATTTCAGTAGCAGGTCGGAGTTTGGATTTGTGCCCGATTAGTGGCAATAGGCTTGCCCTCTATTACATGGGACCTAAACATACCGGCGAATTGTGGGTGTACATTAGTACACCTCTGCCTAACCCTTCGGGGATACAGGTGGGATGGTATGTTATGTTTATCAAGGTTATAGAAACCGGGGGTTAGTCTGGCTGCTAATATATTTGAATGATTAAAGAAGAGAAACATACATGCAGGAATTCTGAAAACACAAAACTCCTCTTTGCACTCGTGTAATAAAAACCCGTTTTACTACACAATCCGTCAGTCTGAATACCCTTATAGCTTATCTGTGTTGCGTCCATTCAAGTTACTCTAACTGGAGCCCGATATTTTCAATGGATTAAATCAAAGCGAATCGTAGCTAGATTGAAAAAACTGTCAACACAAATCCTATTTGGTAGCTTTTATTGAAGTTTCAATTAATGAAATCGGTCTGGATTTCATTTTTAAATGGACCCATACATAATTTTTAGTAGTGTCAAACTTCTTTTTTTAATCATATCAAAGTTTAGTTTACTATGAATTAAACCTACTGAAAAACCCGCCCCGAGGTTAAAGAATAGAGATTTTGAAGTATCAGATAAAGTTGATTTTCTTAAATTGTTCCATCTCTCAACAAGCCGTTAACTTCATTCACCATTTTACATTTGAACCAACACTAATTTGTTTTGTAATTATTATATCCAGATTACGCTGATGACTTTATTTCTTGTGATAATATTCAATCCGCGTTTGAATTTCAATGAAAAATATTATTAAGTAACACAAGGAACGAGAGAAGTAAATAATATGAAGTTAGTAAAAGTAGTGAATGAAAGGCTTAGTACACCTCCAAATTATACTAAAAAAAACAGTTTCCAAGAGTGCAAACGAGGTAAGCCAATATCCCTGTTTTTTTATCTAGGTAAATAAGGAGTAAACTTAATCTCCTTAGTTTTAAATTTAATTATCATTTGGTACTATTAAAGCACGATACATTTTCAAAAAACCATTTCTTATGCATCCAAATAAGCTTTACTTTCAAACACATAATCTTTTTCATAAAGATTACTTGGATCCATTTATACAAAGCATTATTAACTTGACACTCGATTAATACCGTTTAAAACTGCTTTTCCCCGGGGCTCGCAATAAAACTTCTGGCGTAGACACCAGACCCGCCTATATCTCATTTTGTCCTAGGACCCATTTAAATGGGCGGGGCTTCCGCAACCTTAATTTTTAGCTTACAGTTAATTTGGTCGGCTGAAATATGTCTCTGTTAAAATAGCGTTCGTTGGTAAAGTTACACTCAGATTAGGTACGTACTTAGATCTTATAATGGAAAAAACACGACAATAATAATATGTGGTGTAAAATTACAGCTAGCAAAACCTACCAAATACAATCCACAAGGAAAAAGACACAATAATAAATTGATCACAACTAAGTGGTATTACGGCTGGATAAAATTCATAAATAACATCAATTTCAAGAAAATTGTAACAACCTTTACTAAACTCACATAAATATACCAAATGTACCTTTTTACTTTAAAATCAAGCGCAAACTTTTCCAATAAAACAATGATTTTCAAAAGCCGCGAGCTGGCTGACCACCTAAATCCGAAACATAAATTAGCCCAGGAATTTCCGAATCCGAAATGATTTCCTGTAATACCAACGAAACAAAGAAACACTTTGGGTTCATACTTCGAACAATAACTTATTTACGATAAGACCACAACCAATGAGAGCGATTTCTACTGAATGCTAAGAAAATTATATATAGAAAAATCGAAGGGAACGGAACAAGACTATTCCATTTGGAAGTGAGTTGTAAGTCGTTCTTCATTATATGGATCCCCGGCCGCAAGTCTGGGAATTTTAACCGACTTATTAGAAGGAAGTACATTACTGATCTTTATTGCTTTCTTTTCTATCTTAAAGTTACAATGTTTTGGTTTTAGAATTAAATCTCCAAGCGTCACTGTTTGTTCCAAAGATATCATATAATAATAATATATAATTTAATAACAATAATCCAGCCTATAATCGTCCCACTGCTGGGCACAGGCCTCTTCCCATGGAGAAGGCACGAGCATTGATCACCACGCTCGCTCACTGCGGGTTGGCGATTTCAGATCCCAAATTTTGGAATCCAGGTTTCCTCACGGTGTTTTCCTTCACCGTCTGTCAGAAGTGTCTTAGAAAAATTAAGAAAGTACACATAGCTTTTAAAAGTTACATTGGTACTTGCCCGGGTTTGAACCTGCAACCTCGTGCATACAAATCCGTTCATTGAACCGCTAGGCCAACTTTATTAAGATTTATTTTTAAGATTAAGATATATTTATAAGACTTTATAAAGATATCATAAACATTTAAAATTATTTACTCGTAAAATGATTCAAGCCACCTTAAATTATTTAAGATTATGTGTTATTCATGTTGAAGGTTATCAAAATGCAAAAGGATAAGTTCGATAACTATGATCCCTAAGTTTTAATAATGCGAACGAACAACGTGCTAAGTTAATAACGATAAATATTGACTTTCACGAAACATAACTAACCACAAGAGCTTAACTACTAACACGCCCGAGGATATCCCGAAGATTAAACTGTTTACACTTTTCTGCTTCATAGAACTCCGAAATTAGATTCATAGTTAATAACAAACAAAGGTCACTTGAAAATTAATGACTATACCTTGTGCGCTGTAGCTTGGTGCGGGTGACATTTGTCAGTATGACGTTGAAATCTATCAGTATCACATGGCTAAGGATGTAACGTTATGCAAGTCATTTTTATCGATTACGTTTTTCGCAGCAAAAATCACATTCCCTTTTTTATTGTTATAAAAATTATTGTAATATTAAATTATTTTAAGCGTGTCGATGACAATCTATTTATATTGTGTCGGCCCAAAATTCTGCTACGAGAACTGCATTGTCAGTAGCTTGCATTAATATTAAATTAAATTGTAATATTCATTTTAGTAACAATAAAAAAAAAAAAAATCAATATATAATTAATCAAAACGCATTCAAAGCACAATCTGTATTTTATATTTTTTTCGTGATAGAATTTTTACGGGAAATAAGATGCTGACCCTACTACAACAGGCCATCAACAATGTGCAACCTGAAGACTGGTCGAAGGTCGTGATTAAAACAAAAAGGGTCATTTTGTCTGATTGGAATCGTGATATCCATATTGATAATTTAATGGAGTCATCGTTAAAATATCAGTCACAGATTCAGATGATGAATTGAGTGACAATTCAGATGTGTCTGACTCTGATATGAGTTAGACAAATAAAATGTACGTTTTTATTAGTTATAAAAATATCGACTATCCATCGTAGCAGTACATCCCATCACTAAAGACGTATTTGGCGTTACGTTTTACGCATAACACTTTGCTTATTTTGTCTTCTAATATAATTGTATTTGTAAACTAGAACATTCTGGTTGGTTTAATTTAATAAATAACCATGATTTATGATTTAATATATTCAAAATATGGTGCACCTGAAATACTAAGGTCATAATAGTAAATCGCGGCAACTTTCAAGAGTGAAACGAAACATGACTGACAACTGTCACCCGCACCATGCTACAGCGCACACACTGTAAAAAAATATTATAATGTAAACGATTAAAATAATTTGTACGAAGTACCCAGTACACACGACAGGCTGACCAAAAACTAACATATAAATATAAAGGGTCAATTTCATTAATTTCATTTTCTAATATTTTTGTACCTCTAGATTCCTAAACTATAAAACAGGGAAACTTTTTCGTTTTGAAGCTAATTAGACAGATCATGAGCCATAAGTTTACTTCAAATAGGTAACAAGCATATTATTAGCCGACGAAAAATTATACGATTCAATTTTTTTTATTTTATTTATTTAAGAAAATACAAAATAGGTACATATCTCATTTTCTTACCATGGCAGCCGCATACCATTACAAAAAGATGCAAGCGCCTCCCCGCGGCGCGTCTGGTAGCAGCTAGATCCGGTAACGCTGAATCTAGACTGACTAATCTCTTCACCACAATGATCCATACTCTAATTCGATCTAAAAACGGCACTTTTCAGCGCCAAACACAATGACATCACCATCCGCCAATTCTGGTTTCTCAGCTACCAAACCAGCTATAAACGTCATCTCTCTTTTTGGTTTGAAAAAAATTGAAAGTTGGATTTTTGACTCAAGGAGAAGACAACCATTACAAAACATGTAAGCTTATTAAGCTACAGAAAACTTTCCACTCGAACCCTCAAGGAAATAAATGACTAAACAAAACAATTATCTATATCAAGTCGTCACCTGAAAAAACCTTATTTAAACGACAACAAAGCACAAAAACACTAAAGAATTCCCCCATTTTGCGTGTCGAGTTACTTTGTTTGAATGAACCTGTAATCTGTAACGTCTGTATTACTGTGTATAACAGTTGATATAATAACAAAAAATCTAACGTTCACTTTACTTAATTTCAGTTAATATACTTTTGATTTATATATTATTAATTGTTGATATAATTTTAGTTTACCTATTTTTGTATGATAATATATTATAATGAATTTTTCATATAAAGTACATTTTAATTAATTCTCGTTTATTATATCATTCATTGAGCAAATCAACCCTCGACTTAGTATAGAACGGACATATTTCCAAAAATCCACTGCCTGGTTAGGTTCGACTTTGTGACAGAGATCAATAGGTTAGGTTACATATTGTGACCTTGCGTGAGCGAGCGAAGAGATCGACGACATTTGTTATTCATAGGTTAAATGTATGTATATAAAAATAATATTATACATATCGAATATTATATTATTATAAAATAAATGAAATGTTTTATTACTATGGTATTATATTATATTAAATCAAGATTATATGATATAAAACATTAGATCATAATAATAAGATTTAGGTCATTTGACATAATAGCATACGAAAATTATATCCTAAGATCGTTATTGGCATTTGTTAGTATACCAAACATTACACACCCTAAACCGAAGAGCATATGTGAAGGGAATAATAAAAGTGGACGAAGCGAAACGAGTATGTAAGGATCAGCAGGTAGAAAGAAGTGGTCTCTGCCTACCCCTACGGGAAACAGGCGTGACTATAATATATGTATGTATGTTCGTATTACACACCCATTACAAGTGGTTCCTACATAAAACATAACATAACATATCATCACGCCTGTATCCCCGAAGGGGTAGGCAGAAGTGTACCAATGTACACCGACAGTTCGCCGATATATTTAGGTTTCATGTAATAGGAGCGAGCCTATTGCCACTAACCGGGCACAAAACCAAACTCCGACCTGCTACTGAGAATTTCATAGAAAAACCCAATAACACCTTGGTCGACTCGGGAATCGAACCCAAGACCTCTAGCGTAGCAGTCGCGCTTAGCACCACTAGGCCAACGAGGCAGGTTCCTACATCATGACGTATTACTTTCATTTCCTCCTAAAGTACTAACAAGACTTCTTTTAGTTATTATCAAGGATAGTTGTAAAGTAAAACTCTGTTACAAGTTGATTTAAAACTTGTACTACGCTTCGGTACTTGAATTTAAAGTTTAAATTTAATTTTATTGTTGCTCTTTAGTTTTTCTTCGAAAAGTGTAAATTATTTTGTACTGAGTTTTGTAAGGCTATTAAATTGTGTGAATTTTATGTGTTTAGATTTGTGCATAGAAAAACAAATGATGATGAAAATTAGTTTTTAGTTTACAACATAAAATGTACCATAAATAGTGTTTTGATACATAAATCATATGCTCGCTTTCAAAACCGTTTGATTTTTCGTGTAATAACATTCCACTTTTAAAATTAATAAATCCAAAAGAAAATTGCTCCATACGGACTTTGTTCATATTCATTTTTGTTAAGTCTTTTAACAAACAATTACCATCTACATACTTATCCTATAAACTAACATCACAAAGTTCCCTCCATTCGCAACTAAGCGTAACTCAAATACTCAACTTAAATGTACCGAACGAACTTGCTGTTAAAATTAAAAGCGCAAACTTACATAGAACGCACGGCTCTAACTTCTTTATGACTCTTTGTAACAACGCCATCTAGCGGCGCGAGGGGGCAACAGTGGCGGAAATGAGAGAGCGAGACGGTAGAACCCTCACCTCCGGTCTGAATCACCTGCCGGATGCAAATAGAGTTTTCGTAATTTTCTCGTTATACCTGCGGCATTTTTTTACTAGCCACGCCATGAATTTTAACCTGTTGAATTTGGAGGTTAGCCTGTATTACTTTTTTGTAACATACATTTCACACATATTATGGATGTATTACTGCGGTATTATTTAAGGGGGAGTGCGCCTCGTTTGATGTGTAATCGTTCATATTATGGCGAAATTTGAAAGCTTTTAGAGTTAAAATATTGCGGTATAATTTTTTTCGTGAAGTAACGGAGAAGTATTCGTTTGCGTGAGAAGTTGTGTTTGTTTATTAACGTACCTGCTAAACCTTATCGAAAATTAGGCTAAAAATACCAAAGAGATTTTTCAAACCCATCTACTAGGTAGTTTAAAACGAGCATGTCCGTTAAAAAAAGACTTTTACACAAACAACAGAATCTGTTGTGAGTTATTAAAGTAAATAGTTTCAACAATCTTTTTAGAAAACAATCGTAAAATAGCCATAAAAAAAATCAGTTTTCAAGTAGCCATGTGCCTTATGCAGGTATTATTACATTATATAAAGCCTTACTTCTCAGCTCACATTTTACATTCTCTTTCTCCTATCTAGGAAGACATTAGAAAATCATGCACTAAAAGCTTTTTAGAGTACATTCTCTGCAAAGAGTTTCCCGTCCCGTTTGCAGTCTCTATTTAGCGTGGACAACTGACATTATAAAAGTTACAAGTTGAAGCTAAACACTTTTATTCCATCTAAATAATGAAACTTTTGCTTTGTTCTATCAGCGAGAAGTAAAGTATAGCAAAAAAAAACGCATCTGAATTATCCAGTTCCAATAAGCCCAAAATACGGTTAAATTGAAAACATTAAGTATAATAAAAAGCCAATTTTGCTTCAAGTACTATATTGTTCTTCCACTGGTTTGTTAAAATTAAATTTAAAACTTACTCCGTACAATATAATGTTGTAAATCATTTAGCAAATTGGTTCAGCTATAATCCTTGCGAACCCGTATGAGATGGCTAATTAAAATCTGTTGGAACTTTAGTAGTTTCATTAAAACTGACATCTTATTTCAGTATCTGAGTATCTTTCTTATATATTGTTTAAGGATTTCCCGACCAGGTTCTTAATTCTAGACTATTTAATTAACACTTAACAATGACAGGACAGTCGTGGTGGCCTAGCGGTTCAATGAAAGGATTTGTATGCACAAAGTTGCAGGTTCGAAGCCAGGCAAGTACATCGTGAGGAAACCTGTTTTCCAAAATTTGGGATCTGAAATCGCCAATCCGCAGAGAGCATGCGTGGTGATCAGTACTCGTGCCTTTTCTATGTGGGAAGAGGACCGTGCCCGGTAATGGGATGTTTGTGGGCTCGATTATTATAGCAGTAACAAACCCGATACCAATGGCTTCAACTAATTGATCATCATCGCCAACAAACTATTGTGCAGTTTGGCGATATTTTATGTTATCGATTCTATTACGTCCATTTTTAATAAATAAATAAATCAGACTTTTTTCTAATTTATATAGGTTCGGTAAAAAGGGGCAATACAACATTATTAAGGCACTTTGGAGCTGGTGTGAAGGCCAGAGGATGGACAGAGGAACTTTGAAGGTAGACGGCGCAATCTGATAGTGTTTTGGGCTTCTTTGATTATTCTTTACCATTAATATAAGCTTGATTGATTGAAAAGTTAGTATCTAAAATTCATTTTTAAACTTTTAGTTTATTTCTGATTTAAAAGTTCATGTTAGAGGACAGATAGCACCGAGCGAGCAAATAAATTGAAACTGTTCTAAAAAAATCTAAATAAAAGTATAAAATATATCAAAGATATTATCGAGTATTAAATATACTAAATACCTATATTATTTGGTCGAAAAGTTCATTCATTCATGAATAATGACGATTCATATTATTACAACGATTCATGAATAATCTAAATCGACGCGTTTTTTTGTTTAATAATTCTGGGAGAGCTAAGCATGTGAAAGATTTATCATTTTACCCCAACAATAAACTACTCAATTTAATACTTGTACTTGGATTACGTCCAAGTAAAATTTGAGGACTATACACCACAGGTTAACGGATTCATGAAAGCTAAATTCATGATAATTTATACCACTTTATTTGTAGATTTGAATTTGTTAGAAACTAGACGTGAGTTTTGTTCAAAAATTGTTTATTTATTTAACCTCAATTGCGTGGGAATCATTGATGGTTTGAAATAAGAGATTGGTAAGATCTCAACTACGCTTCGACTATAGTCACTGTTTCTAGAAGTGTGACACGATATCCCTTTCGAATCATTTCGCATGGTCTCCAAAAACTTTGCGTAGCATTATCAAGTCAAGTAAATAATTTTAGCCAACACACTTCAAAACTTCTCCAATTAATTTCCTCATCACAATACATCAACTCATCACAAAACTAAATTAAATCACACAAGTATAAGTTTCCCTAGGGAAATCATGTTGAACAGTGTGTCCTCGGCCGGGCTAGACGAAGGCATGCGCGCGACAACTACACTTTCAGCCCACTTTGAGCTCGAATTACCTAATTGTTAATTATGCCAGCGGTACAAACGCGCTGTTTGCGAACGACGCGACGGTCTGCTCACGGCTTTAAAATTTAACACGACGTTTTACTAAACGTTTATGTTGCCTTTGTTATTTCGTGTTTGGCAGGCGCTGTTTTACGAATTTATGGCAGCCTCAATAATGGACGTGTTATTTTGCTGGCATGTATGTTTTAACTTTCGAATCATAACGTATAAGGTTTTACTTTGCTTTAAACCAGTTGTTTAACTTGTAGGTAAACTATGGAGTGCCGTTTCGCTACGTTGAATGTAAGAGGAGGAGTGGATGGTAAGGTGGGTGAAGTATTTTAGATGATGGATATTAAGACAAAAATAAGAATGGTATGCTGAGATATTTTGGCTATGTCGAGAGAATGAAGGACGAATGACCAAGAAACTGTATAAAGAGAGTGTGAATGAAAAAAGACCAGGTCAAGAATACTATATACCGAACAGCATGTATGAAGGGATTATTGGACAGTGGACAAAGCGAAACAAGTGTATAGGGATCGTAACCTACAAGGGAAAGAGGCATGATTATTATGTGATGCATATTCACTAGTGAATAACGAAAATTTAAGATCAACAAAATCCTTTGAAATTTCTGATACTTTTACTGTTCGTCAAAATAGACGAAGCGTAGTTTGATTGCCTTCTTCATCTTACTTAGCTCTTGCACTTACTATAAACACTTGAGCGAGATGAAAACTAATATTTTCGATGCAGTCTTCAGTCGTCACCAGGGGAACATCAAAGGGCAGAACAAACTTCTCCATGCATCGGAGAAGTCTAGAGGTCACATTGATTGAGCTTCCGTAAGGAAATGGATAGCGTTGCCTACTGTAATCCCCACAGATCCGCCGCAAGCCAGATGTATCCCGTCGGGTCGCACTGCCTCAACCACAAACATAACCAGCGACACCGTCAAAGAAATTTCGAACTTATTTCTAAAGGGTTAGATGTCACGTGAAGCGTAAACTAAGTTTGTATTTTCCAAGTATCATCAAAATAAACGACGGACATCGAGTGGCCTCGTGTATAGACAAGTTTAAAGTTTATTGCCCCTGAAGTGTTTAATCCCCGGTAAAGGATACTTGATTAGGTTCTCAATCATATTATTAGGAAAAAAATATATAATTAGCTCCGGAATTTGAAGGGTACAATAAATCTTCACAAACAAAGAAAAACAGATACATCTATTTTGTGACTGTTTGTTACCACCTTACCTTAAAGGGCTTGTATATTTGTTTGTGCTAGTATTATTTACTTCAAAGGTAGTGACGATGTTTATAATTCAGAGACTTCGTAACACATGCAGGACACAATGGCATGATGCTATATCCAACATTTTTCAATCGAATTGTAAAAGAAGTTCAAATCAGTTGGTAATCCATACCAGTTTGTAATCACTTGACAAAATAAAAGTTTAAGTCACATTTAAAAAACACATACTTAAAAAAGAGAAAGCCAATAAAATAACAAAATAAAATCAGACTCTAAAATCTAAAATGAACCGCCATGCAATCCGTAAAAAGTAGTTTTATTTCAATTCATGAAAATCTCAGAAAGCATTCAACATAAAAACGAAATAATTTTCGTCATGGTATGAAAATTTTTGTATTTCCTTTCACACAATGGTTACCCTGGTGTATGTAGTATGGGGGACAACGTCCATCTATTCCTAGGCCGGTCACTTGCCTGTACCTTCGGGAAGGAAGTGCCCTACACACTGTTATACCAAAACCAATGAATAAAAGATAAATAAATAAAAATTTGAACATCGTGTTCGTTGACTATTAGACTGAAACTCAACTAAGATTGGGATTTATTTATTATTTATATCAGTAAACATACTCGTTAAATAAATTTAATGCTAAGTAATTGATTTCTCTTCATAGAATCGATTGTTTATAGTTATATAAAATTATTTATTGTTTCGGATTTAGATATCGCAAAACTGATGTTTAATGATTAAAATAAAAGTGTTAATTAAACATTTTTCATCCACTTCCGCAGTAGATAAAATAAATCCTTGTATCGCCGATGATTTCAATGATATTGAATTGACATACGTTAGTTCTAATCAAAGTTTTAATTCTCTTTATTTTTAACGTACTTCAAAAAGGAGGAGGAACTCAATTTTGATGATTCCAATTTTAATTGAAATTTGGTGCTTCCCATGTGATCCCCATTTTAATTTGGTCCAGTGACACTGGGATCCATAAGCAAACCGTATAACACTTATTTTAAAGTCGGTTTTTTTTTGTAAGAATTACATTCAATTATGTTACTTCATCTTTCCTTCGAAATGTTTAACTGTTTTTTTATTATGCATAGGTTTTAGAGAGCAATAGGTGTTAAAGAGTATTGTATGAAGCTCTCTTACATCCCCTTTTTCGCCTAGATATTTACCTATACCTTTTCTCAGGCTCTAGACTATCTCTGTAAGAAATTTTACGTGTATCGAATCAGTAGTTTAGGCGTCATTGTTTAGCATACAGGCAGACAGATTGAGTTAGTATTCTTACTTCTCTCCTTTTCGGGATCACTCCTCTCTGATGGCCGTCTTCCTCGTGCATTCATGTAGTGATAATGAGTCATTTACCACCGCTTTTATTAGGTCAGTCCACCTCATAGGCAACCTTTCTCGTGGCCTGGTACCCTCGACCCTTGCCTGGACCACAAGTCGCTCAATACCCACCTCACGTCGGCGGTACATCAAAAAAGGTGAAGATACATGCTAAATGCTGCCAGCCTTCTGGGCACGTTTCCCGCCATTGGCAAGGATGACGATGAGTTTTTTGACGCGTATTAGTTCTGTTTATTTATGTAAGATTTAATTTTAGTATAGTTAGAGTTTGTTCTTGTATCAGATTTAATTGTGTATGAATAAATTAATACCAAAGATGATAGACGCTGCTTGATGTCGATTTCCTTACGTGTAAGGATTAAAAGACACTTTTTCTATGATTTTATTTCTGATATAATTGTGAGTATATTATGCATAAGTGTACCACGTGAGCGCGACAAATGGATGTGCGATTAACGCTTATGCGACAAAACTGTACTGCGACTCACCGTAGTTCGAATGCACGCTAGTGCGACACACTGAAGATCGACATCTCGCTAGTGCGACAAACGATTGACGAAATAGATCATAAACATAGGTATAGAACCGACATAGGCCCAGACATCCATTGCTTGGTTGGGTTCGACTTTGTGACAGAGATCAATAGGTTAGGTTAGGTTAGATATTGTGACCTTGCAATGGAGCGAGCGAAGCGAGCGACGGCCTTTGATTATTTAATATCTACTTATTTAATATATATGTAATTCAAAATGTATCTCAGCAAACTACTGTAATACTCCATCAACGTACTACACTACCGTAGTGTCGCACTACCGTAGTGTCGCACTACCGTAGTGTCGAACTACTGTCGCGCAATCGTTTGTCGCACTAGCGAGATGTCGATCTTCAGTGTGTCGCACTAGCGTGCATTCGAACTACGGTGAGTCGCAGTACAGTTTTGTCGCATAAGCGTTAATCGCACATCCATTTGTCGCGCTCACGTAGTACACTCATTATGCATTAGTGTAAAAATCTAAATATTGTTACGATAATGCAAAAAAACTATATTTTCCTTTTTTAAATATAAAATTAGATTTTAATACATGACAACAAGTAATCGCTGATATAAAGTATAATTCTATATGTTTAGCTGTAATATTTTAAGCCTCTTTCAGAGAACGCCTTTGCCTACTTTCTATACCGTAGGGTACATAAAATTAACAAAAATAAAAGTGGTTTGAATTATTATATTTTTATTACTAATACATTTTGTAAATACATAAGTTTAATATAACTCCCACCAAACAACTGAAAAAACAAATTCACCAGTTAACCCGCGTATCTTATTGCTACCAGGTATACCGATGTTTAAGTTAAGTAAATTGATATTTAATTGAATTAATGAATATAAGGAAATTATAAGATGAGCAAGATGGGTCGATGACATAGTGAAAGTTGCGGGCCGAGTCTGGATGAGGCTTGCACAGGACTGTAGAAAATGGCACGAAAAAGGGGAGGCCTATGCCCAGCTATTTTCTATAGTAAAGCCTCGCATCCTGACATTCTTCGTTCATGTTTGCCGACGTGACAATCAGTCCATAGAACGCCTTGTCGTCCAAGGGAAAATAAAAGGCACTAGACCGCGCGGAAGGTCTCCTTTGCGTTGGACTGACCAAATCAAGTCTGCCATTGGAGGTTCCATTAACGAGTGCAGCAGGATGACATCTAACAGGCAGTGGTGGCGAAACGTCTTGAAGCGCAGCACATCTGCCTATTCCGACACGAGCACATAGCGATCACGACCGCTCTGTTAGGAGCGTACCGGATAAGAAGAAGAAGATGCCCAGCAGTGGGAGGACAAGGGCTGTGGATGATGAAGGAAATTATAAAAAAAAGGAATGGTATGCCTTAATTAGGGTAGACATAAGGCTTCCCTTTCACACGATCTTGGGATTCAAACCCACTTCGCAGGTAACCCGCAGGAACGGCCAGTCTTCTCATTGGGTTCGGTCCTTCGCATCTATCATCGTTTCTCACATAACCAGGTGGACATCCATCGTCGAAATCTATTCTATACTTCAGATTTGGATAGCTATTACAGATTTTACTTATAAAAAGTACTAGAACAATGACTAAAAATTTGTACATTGTGTTCGTTGCTTGCTTGTGTCTAGAACTTGACTAAAATTTAGATTGTAACTTATTTTATTTATATGTGATTATATTATATACTCGTTAGAAAGGAAAAATACGCTCAGAAATTGATTTGTTCTTCATATAATCGATTGCTTACAGTTACGAGTAAATAAAATATTATTTTAATGTTTTTGAATAAATATAAATAAATATAGCATAATCTGGAGTATTAAAAGTGACAATTATTTCAAAATACGAGTTTGTTTGTTTGTTTGTTGGCTTTCACGACGATATCGCTAAACCGACAATGTAGAAACTTTGTCTGGAGTAAGCTTGATCCCCAAGCAAGAACATAGCTACTTTTTGTAGTGATATTTAATGTCAGTCAACTAAGTGCAGAACCCACAATATTATTTAGTTTAGTTAATTTGGAATTTATTGGGTTAAAATTTGGATTTTCTCAAATTCAATAAATATTCTGTTCATTTACAAAGCTCATCAAGATATATTTATATACATATTAATAATAATCTCAACTTAAATTTTCAAATAAGTATGAATGTATAAAAAACAGCAACCAAAATCGCTTGGACGATATATCATAAAAGCAGACAGCGAAACGAGCGAAGCCGAAGGTTTTATTTTACTTCGCTACAAATTTATCGTTTCCCACTTCCTGTGCGCTATTGGTGTGTGTACATCGATGACTGTGCTCCGATGTGTATCTGTGAAATACTGATAGGGGAGCAATGAATAATGTACTTTACATTTTATGTCGTCATTTTCTTTGTATGGAGTTGAGGAAATAGGTCAACGTGGAGAAAAGGGTTTTAGGATTTTGGCTTACTATTAATTCTGTCCCAAATAATATACCGGAACTTGCTGTGAGAATGAATCAGTTCTTCTTTACAGGTTTTTTTATTAAAGATCATCGAGTATCCTTTGTCTGATTGTTGTATATCATCTAAGATTGATGTACAACAAAGACTGTCTGGATTAGAGTTTTCGCTGAGGTAACCTTGACCCTAAATTAGAATGACATTTTCTAGTAGGTTTCCTTCTTATGAATCGGCTATAAGAGCTGTATTGATGTTTAGTTCAGAATGCTGGGCAGTGAAAGGGACTAATGAAAGAAGATTGCATGTTTCTGAAATGAAAATGCCTCGATGGCTGATTGAAGTAACGAGATTAGATAGGATAAGAAATGAGTATATTACAGGAAGCTTGAAAGTGGGGCCCGTGAATGAAAAGATGAGAGGTCACCGTTTGTCGTGGTATGGACATGTTACGAGGAGGGATGAAAGTCCCGTAACTAGACGAGTCATATACTCATAGTACATAACTCGTACTATCATACTCATAGTATGAATTTGAAGACACCTGCAGAGGAAGACCAAAAAAGAGATGGATGTATTGTGTGAAAGATGATATGAGAAAGAAAGGTGTGAATGCTGAAATGGCGAGTTGTAGAGATGAATGGAAGCTGAATACACATTGCGCCGAATAATTGGGATAAGAAGAAGAATAATTGGGCAAAGAAATAAAAGCTGGATTTCTTTCTTTAAGATCACTAAATAGCACCAGAACACTCGACGATCAAGAACAATTTACTATTTATTATATTGGGAAAAACAGATACACATAAATATATAGTCACGTTAAACTCACAAAGCTCGTTTTTAACAATATTTCGGAAGACATCCTTCCTTCCATCCTTATACCTAGAACGCGAGAGATGCCAACGTTTTAAAATTTATTGTTTTCTCAATGGTTTCATATTATTCTCTATGCTGACCCTGGTTTGAGAGAAAATAATGTTTCAGGTGTTCCATATCTCACGTAAGTTTTTTTTCCGACAAAAACTAACTTATCGCACGTATATTGTATTTCGTAAAATTATATTTGCTGTTTTAGTGACAACTAACTGGAATCACATTTAATAATATACGACTTGAAATTCAGCAAAGAATACTTGCAGGAAAATTACTATTTACGCTAGATACCGTAAATAGCAATTTTAAAAACGAGATCGTTTTGACATTCTTTTATTTTTTTTCTGAAAATATTTTATTACCAGCTAAGCTAGTCAAACGCTCGTTTTCTAGCAACAAAAAAAAAATAAGAACATAGACACTGCTGTCTAATTAACACCACTTTTTGAAGTCGATTAAAACTGAGGTTGTGATATAATTCCTTCCGAAATAAATAGTGCCAATGCACAAAATAAAATAATTGCAGAACTACAGCTAATATCAAGTAACTATGAAACAGTGAATACCAATATAGGGTGCTACGAAACCCTGCCCGACTCGAAAGGGTGATTTAGGGTTTCCAATCACATGCCCAAATAAAATATTAAATTTGGAAAATTCATGATAATAACAATAATAATGAACTTTGAAAATTAAATAGCCTCCAAAATCCAATTTGAAGATAAATCAAAAACTACACAATCATTTTCGTCGTTATTAATGGTGGCCTTTTGTATGATCATTTGGCAGAACCTGAGACGATGCCGCCACACTCACCCGCAATTGGGAGAAAAAAAAAATGTTTTCGGTTATATATTTTTTATTTTATCTTGTATTTTTTACTTTTTTGTAATTAGATATCGATACCTAACAACCCCTTTTATGGCTCGGACAGGGGTTTCGTAACAACCCGTATACATACAAAATTCTAATTCATTATTCGTGAGCGCAGAAAATTCGTATGTAGTCAGATCTAGTCGCACAGGCTTCCAATAGATGCACTCACGCAAATTGCTAGGCTATTAGCAACCAATTCAATTACCAGAGAATTCTGTGCAACGTCTTCAAGTAAACCAAGCCTTTGAACTAAATAAACAGTTGTTATTTGAATTTCACCGTACTTTGACTTTAAGATAAATCTTACCTTTCGACTTTTTTAGATATACTAAAAGACAAACTAATAACTTATTGAGAGGTAAACCTGTGAAGAATTATTTTAGAGATTTTGCACGATAGCGCGACAATTAAAATACAAAGGAGAAATATTTAATATTTTTGTTGTTGTCGTTATTTGAACATTGTCAGGATATAAAACAGGCTTTTTCAGCACTCTATATATTATTATAATCGAATGGCTAACTTGTTTGGTTCTACATTCATATTTAAATGAAAAATTTAAAAGTGAATTAAACGAATTATTATTTTTTGCTTCAAAATATAAAACCACACACTATACAATAGCTTGGCGCTAGTTTAGTATATTACTTTAGTTTTGAAATCATTGCAAATTGTTTTACGAAATCCAGGGAACCAGGCCTGAAACAATATTTTGTTTTCATTTAAACCAGTTCGCAGACAGGGCGAGATTAGCAAAATAAATACAGAATACACTAATTCTTGTAGGCGCACCGCGGCTCTCGGCTTATTGTATTGTATAATCTATTTTTAGGAAACGTTTTTCGGTTGTGTTTCAATGCAAATTGCAGATACGTAAAAAATATAATATTGAGGTCAAGTAAAATCTAGCAAAATAAATCAATCAAAACACAATTTTATATGGTTGTAAAATAATAAGAAAACCCTCCAGATTTTATTTCTATTCAAATTAAAAAAAAATGTGTTTTTTTATGATTTTAGCTTTAAGCCGGAACCCCACCGCTGCGCAGGCTGTGCACGGATGCGTGGCTCACCTCTGCTGCGTGGGCTCATTAGTTCGACGGCGTCGGCCCCGTTTCCACTGCGGCGCACGGACACGGATGTGTCGCTCACACAGCTCATAGCTATGCGTGGGGTACAGTCACGAGCAAAAATATGTTATATAATAATATGCGAAATTGTTAAACGAAATTAGTGAGATTTTTTGTCGAATCTCTTCTGCCATCTAGCAATCAATGCATACTGACAGATGACACTTGAAAATAAAATAGTTCAAATATTTTTTTTATAAAAAAAAAATATTTTACTTAAAGTCAATATATTATTTTTATAATATAGACAATAGCTCTTCCAAGTAACAATATAATTTAGCTATTGTGTAGTAACATCTGTTTTACTTATTTGTATTATAAATTACTTAGTTCTTACACAAATTATACTTATCACAACTTAAATGTATGTATATATACTAGGAACATTAATTGTACCTCTTATTTATAGTTGCTTATTCTTATAATAATTTCTTAAAAATATTATGTGTATACATATTTTTGCTCGAGACTGTACATAGTCGTGGGTCGCAGAGAAATGGCCGACCCACGCAGCTCGGATGCGTCGCACGGCCGTGGGTTGAGCTACGTTCGTGTGTTTATGACGTCATTTGCTGCGTAGCATGTCCGTGCGCTGCGGTGGAAACGCTCTCATACATTTTGTACTAAAGCGAAGCTGAACACACGTGCACAGCCTCTCCGTGCGCCGCTGTGGGGTTCCGGCTTTAATTAGGTTTAATAGGTTTTTGTTTTATTTTCCAATATTTTATAATTATTTTACTTTAAACTTAAGTCGGTGATGCAACATACCTCACTTTCTTACAATCTTATATAAAACATAATTGTAAAAAAAAGCAAAAATACAATTTTCAAACAACAAAATGTTTACCAATCTTTCATCTAAACAAAAGAAGAATAACTAGAATTGAAAAATACCGTGCGAACAATACAGGATAGTGATTACAGGAGAATCGCCGGCTTTCTGCCGTAACGGTGTGCTGGAGCCAATCAAAGCGCGTTCTCAGTCATCGAACCTTGCAAATAGAGCTCGAAACGATCACGGATCCTGAGGAACGATTAAAAAACGGTATTTTAGTAATAATTTTTTAGTTAATAAACTACCCCCGGTGTCAGCTTACCATGGCCGACGTGGAAGTCTTCGAATAGACTCCGGACCCGAGTCGGTAATGTATCGGTAGGGTTACAGCACACAAGAGCCCTGTGAGTGTGGTAGCTCTCCCCAGGCAATGGCTCATTTGCTGAGCTGCCCAGCGTGTCCCACCACCTGTACAAGCAAGGACCTGTACAACGCCACTGATAATGCTGTCCGCGTGGCTGAGTACTGGTCCACAAAAATCTAGCTACTATGCCACTGATCGATACTCTAAGAAGAAGAAGAAAATAATAACCAATACACAACATAGCAAGTGTACCCACGCGTTTTTTTCAACATCGTTACTGGTACAAAAGGTACCAGAAAAAACTTTACAAGGTGAATCAAGCCACCTTGATAGGAAAAGCAATTAAAAATCAACTATAGCACTTCAAAAACTTAAAATTCCCATATAATGCACAAACAAATCCGCTCTAATAAGAAATATGTACTTATGTCAACGCACCCTCTTTGTCTGAACCTTATAGCAAAGAAAATTAACACCACGCATTCCCCTGCAAATTACGATTTAATCTTCATAGACGAGAATTAGAAACAGAACATAAACGGACAAATTAGATAAATATCAGGTCACTGGATACTAGCCAGCGAACGTAATTGTTTTTTTGAATTGACAAACAGAATAATTCGTTCGTATAACTTCGTTTTGCCTATTGACGCGTGGCTTTCAGACCGAAAATCCAAGTTCAAAGCTACGACAATTTTCAATTCGTTTCCTCACAAACGGGCAATAATAGACGCGATTATTTCCAGCGTCGGACGTGTTGAGCATACTATTTAGATGATCACGACATTCACGGCCCTTAAAACGTTCTCAAAACGATTTCAGGCGATCGCCTAAAAGCCAATATGTCACACGCCGTCCGGCCGGAAATTAAAATATTCTGAAAATTGAGGGTAGCGGACGATTTTTCAGCACAATCTTTGATGAATCTTAGGCACCTTTGTGATGGTAAATTTGATTCATGTGAGGCCACGGTGACCTCAGATGTGAGAGGCTCCGGAAATTTAAATGGTCGGTACCTATGGGACATTTTTAAAATGAATATTTATTGATCTACGAGTACGTTGCAGAAACTAAAATAAACGCAATATAAAATGTTTTGTAAGTTTCACAAAATAAATTTTGTGTTTTAGTAATTTTCTCTTAACTCACTGGCTGTATTATTAGTGATGTCTTCAATTTTTATCAGTCAAGTGTTTTCATACTACATACATACATTGTTTACTTAACTACTTTGCAAAGGTTTCCTCGATTATGTGACATCGATCTTTATCAATAATAATTTATTTAGTTCACTTCAATTAAGCCCTACATGTACATGACCCGGCCACTTAATTGTTCTAGTTCGTACCAAGTCTTAATGGTAACTCGAGCTTATTCCTAGAAAGAAAAAAGCGATAAAAACACAGTTCTGTTCGATGGCCACACGCAATACTATAATAACAGCACTTTTTGTGGTCGCATTTACCTGATTTTACTTTTTGCAAAACATTTCTTTGATCAGTTATTTTATTACACATTTAAACATAACGATGTAAACATTACGTAAAACAGCCTATAAAACCGCACTGATGTTTTAAATGCAAAAGTTTGTTTGAATGCATTGATGTTTGTAACTCTTTCACCAAAAAACGACTGAATGGATTTTAATGAAACTTTACAATAATGTAGCTTATATAGTAGCAAAACACATAGGCTATAATTTATAAAGATAGTGTTTGACTTGTCATTCACAAGAGACAAATAGAAAGAGCTGCATCGACAAGAGCATGGCTCTTAAATTGATGATGATGATGATGATGATGATGAATAGGTAAGCGATATTTATGATGAAGCCTGCTTCCAAAACCATAAAATTAAAATTAAATCTAAACGATTCCCCAGTACCGGGTCTAAATAAAAATTCTCTTGCTAAAATATCCTCGTAATTCTGAAACATGAAACCCAACAGACGAGATGACAAATGTAAAGTGAAATGTAACTTGAAAAAAAAACCGCTTTCAGCTGAAACCGTGCCGTTTAGATGTATAAATTACTGTGCACCGGGCTGTGAATTTTTGTGACTTTTAAAACTTATTTTGGTACAGTTAAATGTGTGTTAATTTTAGTGTGTTCTACCTTTCAGCGGTCTGTGAAAGGGAATTTAGCGTTTTAGGAGCCATATTTAATGAATTAATACATTCACGGAAATAGTTCTCTATCTTTTCTATTTTTGGAATTTTTATATATCTACGTATGTAGTGCACATACTGAGTGACGAGAAAAGTTAGAGTCAGCTCTTAATTTCCTCAGAACATTAAGTTTACAATAATATATCAATTTTAATGTAGAGGACGTTTTCGGAAAATACGTGATTAAACGGGAGCGCAGATAGTCGAAAATCATTTACAAAAAAAACTTGTTATCAGCATAAAGCCGGAAACCCACCGCTGCGCAGGCTGTGCACGGATGCGTGGCTCACCTCTGCTGCGTGGGTTGATTAGTTCGGCGGCGTCAGTCTCCGTTTCCACTGCGGCGCACGGACACGGATGTGTAGCCAACGCAGCTCATAGCTATACATGGTGTACATTCACGAGCAAAAATTTGTATACACATGCGAAATTGTAAAACGAATTTAGTTAGATATTTTGTCGAATCTATTCTGCCATCTAGCAATCAATGCATACTGACAGATGACACTTGAAAATAAAAAAGTTAAGGTATATTTTTTTTATTAAAAAAATAATAATTTACTTAAAGTAAATACATTAATGTAATATCAAAGATAATAGCGCTTCCGAGTAACAATATAATTTAGCTATTTTGTAGTACCATCTGTTATACTTATTTGTATTATGAATATCTAAGTTATTACATAAATTATACTTATCACAACTTAAATGTATGTATGTATACTAGGGACATTAATTGTACCTCCTATTTATAGTTGCTTATTCTTATAATAATTTCTTAACAATATTATGTGTATATATATTTTTGCTCGAGACTGTACATAGTCGTGGGTCGCCGAAAAATGGCCGACCCACGCAGCTGGGATGCGTCGCACGACCGTGGGCTGAGCTACGTTCCGCCCATTCGAGCTGGCTACGCGTGTGTTTATGACGTCAATTGCTGCGTAGCATGTCCGTGCGCTGCAGTGGAAACGCTCTCATACATTTTGTACTAAAGCGAAGCTGAACACACGTGCACAGCCTCTCCGTGCGCCGCTGTGGGTTTCCGGCTTAACAGCATGATATAGCTACTCGTAATTGTATTGTATATATATTAAACAAATGTTTTTAGATTTTTTTTTTCAGTTTACCTGGCACAAGTTTCAAAGTAAGCGGTTACTTCCAAGCATTGAATGATTTGATTGATTGATTCTTTAATTATTTTCCAAATTATGAGTCTGCACAACTCTTAGTTTGTTATACAAATCAAATGAGCTTCGCGTTCATTTTCCCTTGGTAAATGTAAGCGAGTCAGAAATATACAGAAATTAATTATGTTAATGTATTGTGAATGCATTCTGCTGTCTCTTCAAATAATATTAAATTATGTAATATTGTTAATTACATATTAATCTGAATAATTTAGCCTGTGTTATTCACGAATCAATGTTTAGGCCCGTTGTTATTAAAGAAAGATTTTTTATGCAATATCCATTAATTAAACATATAATTTTGCTTTTATAATTTTAGAACCATCTTTCAACAATGAACTTTATGAACATCAAAGAAATACAATTGATAAAACCTAATTATTTTCTACTAATCCAATAACTGCTTACTTACATACACACCGCTCGAACTTCATAATACAGATTTCATATCTGTTACTTTCTTACTGGTTTTTATTAAAAATCTGGGGGCACGGTAGTGCCCCTGCCAAGTCTCGAGCAGAAAAAAAAAAAACGGGCACAGCCGTACCATACTTTTCTCGAAGCGTTTCGCGGCTATTTCACCCCCCCTGTATCATCGAAACGGAAAAAGCTAAGGGTTTAGGTTTTCGATGACCTAGAGAAAGCATTAAAACAAGCTTAGCCTCAAAATTACATGACATTTGAACCAACAGTTTTAGAGTTATGAGCGATCAAAGTTACACCATTTTGTCACTCACTGACTGACCGATCATCAAAAGTCTAAGGTACTTCTAGCAAACTTAGAACCTTGAAATTTGGCACCAAGATAGGGTTTTAGCTACAAGTAAAGGGAAAATTATAAAAACGGTAAGAAATTATATACCTTAGGAAATATTAGGAAACAAATTTACATTTGCGGTTTTACAAGAACATGGTGTATGAATTTTGACTGCATTGTTAACTTTGTTCTTTGTTTATGTACAAAAAGTAAAACAAATCGATTTATATTATTAAAAAACTTGAGAGGTGTCGAGGGACACCCGGATGGAACGAAGTTACTTTAATTTAATTTAGTTAATTATTAAATAAAAATTATATTAAACAATTTATGAAATTAAATATATTATGATAAGTTGGAAACGCAAAAAGACAATTGCTAATCGTTAGGAATTGAACGCAAGACCCGTCCCTTGGCAAACTCGTCATGTGTCAACACCGCCATCTATGAAGTTAAGATATCTATCGAAAGTCTTAATCATAAGACTGTTGACTAATGACGTCATTAAAAAGACAAGTGTCGTTACTACTTTTCGTAAGAATTTCTTCCGTCTAGCCCCCTTTCTCAACGCGCGATGAGGAACTTCATTCCAATGAATTGTAATAATGTATCTAGGGGCACAACAGTGCCGTCTCGAGCAAAACGGGCACGGCCGTACCATACTTTTCTCGAAGCGTTTTGCGGCTATTTCACCCCCCCCCTGTATCATCGATACGGACAAAGCTAGGGGGTTTAGGTTTTCGATGACCTAGAGTGAGTATTAAAGTAAGCTTAGCCTCAAAATTACATGACATTTGAACCAATAGTTTCAGAGTTATGAGAGATCAAAGTTACACCATTAAATTTTGTCACTCACTGACTGACCGATCATCAAAAATCTAAGGTACTTCTAGCAAACTTAGAAACTTAAAATTAGGCACCAAGATAGGTTTTTAGCTACAAATAAAGGGAAAATTATAAAAACGGTAAGAAATTATACACCTTAGTAAATATTAGGAAACACATTTACATTTGCGGTTTTACAAGAACATGGTGTATGAATTTTGACTGCATTGTTAACTTTGTTCTTCGTTTATGTACAAAAAGTAAAACAAATCGATATATATTATTAAAAAAATTTAAAGAGATGTTAAGAGACACTCGGATGGAACGAAGTTCCTTTTATTTTAAGAAATAATTTGAATGAATGTAATTACCATAATTTAATTTAATGAATTTGATTTGATTAATATAATTTATTTAATTTATTATTAAATAAAAAAATAAATATAATTAGTTGTAAAAGCAAAAAAAAACATAGAATTAGGACTCGAACGCAAGACACGCGGCTTATCAAACTCGTCGTGTGTCAACACCGCCATCTGAGAAGTTAGGATATCTATCAAAAATCTTAATCATAAGACTGTTCACTAATGACGTCATTAAAAAGTTTCGTTACAACTTTTCGTAATAAGATTTTTTTTCATAAGAACTTCGTTCCAATACATTGTAATAATGTATTGAATTTACATATTAATAAACAAAGCTAAGTTAAAATGAAATGAATAAAGCTACAATCTTTCATCCACATAATGCAATGCTATAAATATTCTATGCTCACTCGAAAGATGGCTGTGTACCTGGTCTAAATCGCGCTATGGTTTCTATCTCATACAGCTACCGCCGGTACGAAAAAAAAAACTTTTAAAAAACTTTCATCTACTGAAACTAATAGGTTGTTAGGTTCCGTCATTGTGCCGAACCTGTGGAATGAACTATTTATATACGATGAACTTACAATTAATTTGCGACAGCTCAATGATTTTGACTTCGTTGCCATGCTCAATAGAATATGTGTTATGCAAACGATATCCATTTGTTCACCATGGTTCAAGAGAAATCTTTATTTTAGGTTGCTGAATTTGAGGTTATAAAAGTTAAATTCTTCAAGGTTTATCAACTTCTAAATAGATATTCGTTTACTATTTGAATTGATATTGTGGTAAATGCTAATGGCTCCCACCTTTTACAGACACTTTCATGTTAGTAAAAATCTCATCTTGGTGGCCCAAGTGAATGGGGTTGTCGAATCAAAGTGCCATCCCATTGGGGTGGTTATGCTAAAATCACAATGTATTTTAACTAATCCTAATACACAGGTTTATTAAAACAACAATTTACGCACCGGCGAGACAGTGGTCGGTTTGTCCGATATCCACCCGGTGTAGACATTTCTCGTTAAAACTAGAGTAAATTCTCTCACTTAACAACAAAACAAAAGTCCGATATCACACAACAAAACTACTTGAGGAATGTAAATGCTCAACTCGATACAAATAACACGTAATGTAACAAAAGTAAATACGGAGGTCTATTATACAATGTTTACGAATAACCGGCTAATTATTTGACGGATAAATCTACCCTACTTATTATTAATCCATGTTTGTAAAAGTACAAATATGCAGGTGTAAGTACTGAGGTTTAAATTAATAAACATTTATTACGTTTTCCAATGCTAGCGTAAAATAAATGCTACTAAACAACGCATATAAAAAAAAGATATGAGCTTTATATAGTATTAAGATGAAGCACGGCGCCGCATAGTCAACAATTTCCTATATGCATCGCTTATGCTATAACCACCCATAAAAGCCAGGGGCTAAGTCTAAACCACGCGATGAAGGACATAGGTTCCTCCGTTTTCACCTATGGTCAAGTATAGAGTGACAAGTCTGAGTGGATTATATTTGGTAAATATCGATTTTAAAAGCATCAAAGTTCATCAAAAATACAGCAATAGTTGAATATAATCGACTCAGAAATATTTACCGCCCAGACTTGTGTGCCTTAAAAATTATTTAACATCACAATAAGGCAACAGAGTAAGAGACAGGGAATGGGCTCTAAGCAAAGCAGCAGCTGAAGCACAAGTAATAATTAAAACACCTAAAAATAAAAGAAAGAGACCTACCAAAAATTAATGAGATCCCACCAAAAACATTCAATGTAAAAAAAGCCAAGTCTCTCTATGCAATTCTTCCATCGTAAAAAGTATTGAGATAGCATAGGAGCCAAGCCCTGTTTAATGTTATTTGTAATAATAAATAAATATTTTGTGACTCTATCAATAGTTTTGTTTGCATTGCAATAATAGTGACTTGGCCATGAGCACAATAAGGTACAAATATAAAACGGCATATGTGGAGCAGTTGAAAGTAAATAATAAATAATATCAGGACACCTTAACCGATAGTCTGTATCATCCAAGATCAGTGAACTGCACATGCACTATGGCGCATGTTAAGTGCATAGTGATCTCAAATTCCAATTAGTTACAAAATCATTTTAACGATATTTGCACGTAATTACAAAGAGCAAACGACATTTGACTTGTGCTCATGGCCAAGTCGCTATTATTGCAATGCAAACAAAACGATTGATAGAGTCACAAAATATTTATTTATTATTACAAATAACATTAAACAGGGCTTGGCTCCTATGCTATCTCAATACTTTTTACGATGGAAGAATTGCATAGAGAGACTTGGCTTTTTTTACATTGAATGTTTTTGGTGGGATAACTTTTAAGCAAATCCATAATTAACCCTGATACCCAAAATGTAGTCCGCTAATTAAGGTGTGCCATCATTTTGGTTTTAGAATCGTCACACAGCTAACCTTAAATTAAACGTGTCAACAAAAATTCATCTCATACGGTTAAAGATTTTTTCAAATTAAATCCCGCAAGGTCATCGGAACAAACATAGATATTATGTTATTTAATAAAAAAAACGATGTAACATTACATAATATTGACGACCTCCATGGTCGAGTGGCGTATGCACCGGTTTTCAAGGTGTCGCTAGCTCTGCGTTCCCGGGTTCGATCCCCGGACGCGTCAATGTAGAAACTCACTTTTCTACATTGTCTCGGGTCTGGGTGTTTGTGCCACCTTCGTTGTTTCTGAATTCTATAACACAAGTGCTTAATAACTACCTACTTACTTTGGGTTCAGAGCAATGTATGTGATGTTGTCCGCACTTTATTATTTATTATCATATGTCATTTTCCTTCCACAATTCGTAGAATCGATTGCGTTGACCAAACTTGAGCATGTCCATGAATCTCTAGGTTCACTTCGATGCCCGCATAACTTACAACTTATGGCACATCTCTGACAAGTGTCACTTGATTTATTTCCCCCCGGTGCCACTGACGCTAGTTAATTAGTGGTTACGCTGCTCTCTCCGTTTCACGTTAACAATTTTTGTTACGAATTTCATGTAGTTTCCTGTTTCATGGACGATTTAAAACTACAATTATGTATTAAAATGAAGAGGTTTTTTTGTTTTTTTTTGTAGTCTTTAATTTCAGTCTGATTTTGAAATCTTGTTATATTGTTTTCACTAGTTATTAAACCAGGTTTTAGCTCTCCAATATAAAGAAGCTTGTTCGAAATTAAGCAAAACGTGGGCGATACAGAACACTTTACTTTAACAAAAATGTTAAATGTAATATAATTTATGAAAAGCGAAGTGATGTGATTATTATTTATGTAAATCGAAAATGAATCCTATAAAGCATTCTTTAAGTAATATTTTTTTGTTACCTAGGAGCGTTAGGGTCTGTACACAATGGGAGCCAACAGATGGACGGCATCGCCGAGGCCGGCCCAGGAAGAGGTAGCGGGATGACTAAGGCGCATACCGCGAGGGCTGGTTCGAGGCGGCGCAGGATAAGGTAGTATGGAAGGAATTGGGGGAGGCCTTTGCCCAGCAGTGGGACAGTATAGGCTAGGGAAAAAAAAGGAGCGTTTAAATAAACATACTGATAAATGAATATACACAAAATAATTTAATGAGAAAATAGTGTACCTTAGTTTTAGAAATAATACTTAAACCAATCACGAGCACTACAATGAAACGAATCGAAACAATTGTATTATTATTAGAGGAATAGAATATATTTATTTTTACCATCAAAACAAAACATCGCTATAAATATCTTTGTCTTTTATCGCGTAAATTTTTGCAATTCAAAACTCAAACTGTGCCTAAACGATTATAAAAGAGAGTAATTTTTTCAAGTGACGTTTGTTTTACGCGACTGTAGTTGTTAATTTACGTATACTTTTTATGCTGTTTTGGTTTCCATTCAGCACAATTTTAATACACATAAATTTTAATCGGCTAAGTTGACTGCAAACTGTTGTGGTTCCGTTAAGTCACGCTGCCTTTTTCACTTTAAGCGGTACAAAAGCACCAAATAAACATTATGATGAATATTCCGGGAAGTGACAAGCAGTTTTTGATTTTTATTTTTTTATTTATTCACTTTCAAGGTTTATTAGGTCCTGTTTGGAATAATAAATCATTTCAGACCTATGTTATAAATTATGAAAATGAATACTCAAACTCAAAATCTTTATTTGCATGGTCTTACATAGGTCTTAGTGAAATAACAGGCACAGTGTAACGGCCCTTTTCAGGCATAGCAAATATGAGGGCTAGCACTAAACTTATCATAAATTACATTAATTAGGACTTAGCAAAACTTATGCATTTATTTTTTAATATACATTTATTGATTTGTTCGGAATAAAGGGTAAGTATATAATATATTATGTGTGTTATTGCAAAATGATACACTACTAACATACTATACTATGATATACTACTGTACAACAGTTCACAATTATCGTAGGTACACCAGTCGCTAAAGCAGATAGAGCTAAGCCAACTAATTGTCATCCCGAAACTTCACAAAGCCCTCTTTGGACGTTAAAAATACGAAATACCTTTGTTTGTCAAAGGCTCAGTTCTGTATTTATTTATGAAAATACAGCCTAATCCGTATTTGCGCAGGCCGGGCATAGCAAACATCTATCGCGGCAAAAATGAATATGTAACATGCTGAAGTGCCGGTGCAATGCTATTGGATAGTGACTTCTGAAGGGCCTGTATTGTTCCTGACATTCGTTTTGGGAACATGAAACTAGGGACGTGAAGTACTTTTGAAGCGTTAAAAAACTGCCTTTTTTCGTTTAAATTTTAAATATTTGAGCTGTTTTCCACTTTCTGTCTCAAATGCTGATGTAAACTAATGTTCACGCCACATTTTATCAGAACTAACAATCGTTTATTCTTGAAGATAATGACAATGTAGACCTTTTCATGCAGTCTTTTAAAATAGCCCCGTTTGCAGGTGATCGCATACTGCATTTTAAATTAAGCTAGTCGCCTTTAGTTTAACTGTATATTCATATGAGAAGTAAATGATTTTACATAAATTCTATTGGTTGAATGTCAATTAACCTTCTGGCTGGCCATTTGAGATTACGGTTAGAAATTACCCCGCGTCAAAAAACTCATCGTCATTCTTGTCAATGGCAGGAAACGTGCCCAGAAGGCTGTCAGCATTGCCACGTTGAATGGCTATGCTGATTCTCTGTGCAAGAAATAAACCAGCCCACTGATCACGAGTAGTCTACCAAACGTTTTATTTATATAAGATTTAATTTTAGTATACTTGTAAGTGTTTGTTCTTGTATTAGATTTAAGTATTGAATTGTAAATAAATCACGTTAGAACTGAAATGTCCTATATTTTTTCTCTTGCACCTTACAACTTATAAAGAGTGACCTTGACACGAGCCAGAGTTCTATATAAAGTGCACTATACGTAATAATATATGACTATAACAATGAGGTCAGCACAACCTTGTAAATTGAAGAGCACTTGTTAAGTACGCACTTATACGTGAAAGTATGATAAGATAACCTTGTCAGGATATAGTATATTGCACATACCTTTAGATGACGGACTTTAAAGCACGTGACAATGATTTCAAATTAGAAGAGAATCAATGAAAAACTTGAAACACGTATGATTTTAATCGATGCCTCTTGTTTGCCTGGGACACCATCAACAGATTCTAAACTATTGAAGACTAGCTGTGCCCCGCGTTCATACCTATACACCGTTCCCATAAAATAAAGGGATAAACAGGATAAAAAGTAACCTATATGTTAATCCAGGGTATAACCTATCTACATAGCAAATTTTAACCAAATCGGTCCAGCCGTTTTTGCGTGAAAGAGTAACAAACATCCACACATCAATCCAGGTTCATTCAGAAATCAGGAGAAAGAAAAATAAAAATGAAGACAATGGAAAGTCTTACAATCTTTTATGTTAGTAAGATTTTAGTTTAAGTCTGGTTGCGACTTCAGCCGGTGTAACCCGGTCGAAAAGTCAAGCCCAAAAAAGATATTTATGTATGTAAGCGCTTATTCCCGCGAATTATATTAAACATTCTCTTTATAAACACATTGCTAACGGTATATTTATGTTTGGAGTTTAATTCCATTTAATTAACTTCACTAAAGAATAAGAGGAACTTTTGTTAGGGCTCCTCCAAATTGTCACGCGGCCATCGCAGCAAGTTTGCTCACAATACCCGACTGGGTTAAAACGAGAACGTTATACAATATAATAGTGAGCGCTTCATATCTGGCGCAGTTCCAGAACCATTATAAAACTTTCTGCACGGCTAAGTAGTACACTAATAAAATATTCAGCTACGTTGAAATCCTACCAACGTGGAGAGCGACTTTCGATTGATTAGATTTTTACAAAACATAACATACCATCACGCCTATATCTCCGAAGGGTTAGGCAAAGGTGTAAATATACACCCACAGTTCGCCGGTATGTTTAGGTCCCATGTAATAGGGGGCCAATTGCCGCTAACCGGGCTCAAATCCAAACTCCGACCTGCTACTGAGAATTTCATAGAAAAAAACAGTAACACTTTGATCGACTTGGGAATCGAACCCAAGACCTCTAGCGTAGCAGTCGCGCTTAGAACCACTACGCCAACGAGGCATGTTATTTATTAGATTTTTATTAGATTTTTGTCCTCGGTAAAGACCTGTGGCAGTAAACAGGTCATTATTATAATCATTCACCGCCTTTGACCTCCCACTGCTGGGCATAAGCCTTCTCTTTTCTGGTGCCATTCTCTACGGTTTTATATATTTAAGTTCTTATACTAGTTACTCGTCGATACTCGGTTTTCAAGACAATTGAAAACAATAAGCAAGTTTTAATGTTGTATTGGTTTTTCTGAACTTATGTGAATCAATGTAATTTCGATAATATATGATTCTAAGGCGCAGGCCAGACAGAAGAGACGTAAGACGCAGACGGGGCGCGGACATTTGTCCCTACCGCGTCTCTTTCATACAAAATGTATAGAAGCGTCGCGACGCAAAACATACAGAAGAGACGGGGCGCGACGCTTGTATATATTTCTGTCTGGCCTGCGCCTAACGTTTAAAGGAAATGAAGAAAAGAAAAATAATTTTAGATTCCGAAAATTTTATAAATACTTATCTTTTTTAAAGGAGCGCAGTGTTTTTTAAACGTAAACATAAGTAAGATGTATAATTCTTATTTCTATACTATATATACGGAGTGCTTAGGATTGATTAAGGAATAAGTACGTGTACATTTTTCATTAAACGAAAATCATCGGAATACGAAAATTAGGTACAGCTCGAACGTTCATTAGCGGAACCAGGCCTTTGGCGGCTGTTTAGAAACCGCGTCACTAAAAAGAAGGTCAAAATCAAAATTAGGATAAGATAACATCTATCTTGATTTACGATACCATCTTATAATCTCTAAAAATCTAATCAGGTATTTTGATTAAATCAATACAATATCAAGGTCCTTAAACAGGACATTGAATTTTATCAACATAAAATAGATACACATATTTTGAACTCAAAAATACGTAAAATTATTAAACGAACGAGGATTTGAAAACTATTATTTACATCGTATTTTCAAGCAAAAGTACACAATTCTGAAATAACAATAATTCATGAGTGAGTTAAAAAAACAACATTAAAGTCTTTTTAACTTTCCTTAGGAATTGAATAAATTCCAATCTGGGAGCTAATTTAAAAAAATTACTTATTTAAAAAAAAAAATTACATAAAAAAATCTTTTAGATAGTAAAGAAAATTAAATATTAAACACGTAGTAAGTATTCATTTGTCCCGTAAAAAAAATATAGGAAGACACAGAGAGTGCATTTCTTGCGTGACGTCACGTCTAAGCTAAAATTTTACTTACCCGTGACGCCACAAGCCCCCACTCCTGAACTTAAAAGCGGTTTATCTTCGTATTTTTTATTGATAAAAGAAAAAATACATGACTATTATCGTCCCCGTAGTTGGAAAACTAAATAACTCCGATTTTGGCGATTTTGACATTTCCCTATTTTCAAAACACCTAAAACATGCCGCATATTTGAGCCTAACAGACATTTTCGTATCTTATTCCGTTTCAAAATGGTAACCATTTTTGTCGAACAGATGGAATAATAAATATCTTCAAACAAACACTATTTTTTTCAAGGAAAAATAAATAACTCTGTAAATAAATCAATAACTGTGGTCAATGATAAGTTAAAAATAAAATAAATTAAATAACATGAGTTGTTGATTTATCTATCTTATATTTTAGTTATCTTAATGGCGGACTAGATAGATTTTGACTTTTCATAGAATAGGGTTGATGACTAGGTCATCTACCCTATTCTGAAGCAAAATATTCTCTCCGCTACTTACCGAACACATTGTCCTAGAGTCCTTATTCAGTAAACATTGGAAATCAATTAGAAACACCCGAAGTTGTAGGATTGTGAGGTCACACCAAAATGTACTCTGTATTATTGGTTTTATGTATTTTATATGGACTTTGGATAATTGCATACAGTGCCAATCCTTACTTATATTATACTATTGATTCGGCCGCTGAAAGCGCGTTCCTTACATGTCGGCCATGACTTGTATGGAGAATTAAAAACTTTGTTATATTATTTATTATAACCTAGCATAATGAGTTTTGTTCCTGTATATTGATTGATTTTAAGTATAATGTGATTTTTAAGTAATTTACTAGCAAGACGTTTATACAAACAAATAATTACTTTAATTCAGAGAAATACTACTAAACCTCTAATAAAATATTCTGACTTACAATGTGGTGCAATTAATTCACTAAACTGGTTTTAACTAATAATAATAATTTTCTAAAAGTGCAAATAAATAAACAAAAAAAAGAACTGTTTAGCTGATAAACGTCGGTAATATAAAAATCACGCATCCTCACCGTCAGGTCAAAGATATCTCGACAATTCGTTTGTTCAAGAAATTGAGTCAATGAACATTGCAAATTTAACATTGCGGTTCCTGAGCTCTTATTACTGTACTGTAAAGTTTAAAATAGCCTGGCGGAAATGTGTATTATCTTGGGATAATCTGTGGCGCCCAATAGGCTGGGCTACAGCGAACACGATAGGGAACATCGTTGACACTATGGATTGTGTGAACTGTGAGGGTTAGATTACAAATAAATACAAAAAAAAACCTTGGTAATTTAAAGGAATGTATAATCTCTTTAATTTATAAGAAAATGATAAGCCTATAACATGAAAAAAATAATATCTTGTATATTATTATGTAAAAATGACTGCCTATTTCCCTTGGTCACGGCATTACGCTTTAACGGCTAGACCGATTTCGCTAATTCTTTGTCAGGAAAAGGTTATTATGATAAAAAAAAATGAAAATTGCCGGAAAATTAGAAAATTTAGGAATACTTTACCACCATATTAAATTATTAATAATCTGACCTAAACATTTGAATTTCACCTTATGACGTTCAAGATAGAATTGACAGAATTCATAGCTAAGATAGGATAACGTCTATCGGGCCAGCTATTAATAGTCAAGAAGAGTTTTCCATAGACGGGCCTATTGGTCTAGTGGTTAGAGACCCTGACTGCTATGCCGGAGGTCGTGGGTTCGATTCCCACCCGGGACAAATGTTTGTGTGATGAGCACGATCATTTGTCCGGTGTCTGGGTGTGTAATTTATCTATAATATGTATGTATTTAGAAATATATAAGTATGTTTATCAGTTGTCTGGTTACCATAACACAAGCTCTGCTTAGCTTGGGATCAGACCACCGTGTGTGAGATGTCCCGGAATATTATTATATTATTATTATTATAGAACAAACGGAATGCATGTTACTCAGGCGAAATATTGTAATTGTAACAACAATACAGGCTAAAGTTACGGCAATTGCTATTTCATAGCTTATGGGGTCGTAACCTACTTTCCTGTTCCTCCTAAACTTTTCGAAGATATGCTACAAAACGTACTTGTATGACGTTGTTCAGGATTTGTTTAAGTTTGTGTGTCACGTAACATGTCACTGGCTGAAGAGAAAATAACAAAATTAAATAGTAAAGACATTGTCATAAGTGCAGATTGGATAATGGAATTTTGAAAAACCATAATATGTGAATAATAAATCAAACTGCCTCGTTGGCTTAGTGGTTGTAAGCGCGACTGCCATGCTAGAGGTCTTGGGTTCGATTTCCAAGTCGACCAGGGTGTTATTGGGTTTTTCTATGAAATTCTCAGTAGCAGGTCGGTGTTTGGATTTGTGCCCGGTTAGTGGCAATAGGCTCGCCCCCTATTACAGGGGACCCAAACATACCGGCGAACTGGGTGTACATTGGAACACCTCTGCCTAACCCTTCGGGGAATACAGGCGTGATGTTATGTATGTATGTAAAAATTATCAATATTAATTAAATCAGTTGAAACGACGAATAAAAGGCAGGGAATAATAAAAGAAACATAAATGAAGCACATTAGCTCAAAATAGTGGTCGTTGTTGACCAATGCGATGGTCAGTTTTTGTAATTACAACTCGTCGAGAAAGTTCGTGCGAGTTTTAATAGCCACATACGAGAAGTTAAATTAAGCTCTCCCTGAAATATATTTAAAAAATTTGTATGAAATTTTTAATTGTGAAACTTTTTTGTGCGATTCGTTACTTATTTGGGTTATGACTTATGGACAATGAGCGGGACTTTTCATGGATTCTGATGTTTTTTTATCTGATTCATAATATTTGTCGTCGTATATTGTGTTATTTTCAATTTAATAGGAGGTTTTCAGGAACAGTTTAGCCGCGGGGTTTGTCATTCCTGATGTTTTAGAAGTTATCTTAGAAGAGTTGTTAAATATACAACCAAAGAATGGATTCATTTAAAAAATAGGTATCCTTCGCCAGGAGGCGTTACCTTAAGTAAACTTATGGTTATTCTTAAATTCGTAAAACATCAGATAAATTTTACTGTCTATAATATTAAATACAATGGCGTGTTATTAGGCATGTCCGCAAAACATTTTTCCGATGAAGAACTTGTTTCGCAAAGAGTTCACATTATTCCCTTCAGTCAAAAAGATCAACATATTGAAAGTGATCGTACAGTATCAAGATGTTTTTTTTTTGCCTTTTCTTACAATGTTTGTGCATAGTTAACAAAAATATAGTTTGTTTTGTGTCCCTCGCATCGATGTCCGCGGAACCGTAAAAAGGTCTAACTTACAAGATGAATGTTAGAAAAACAATTTAATACATAATTCCTTGGCATCAAAAATTTCTGTGTGCGCAAGGGAAAATAATAATATGATCATCTATTTATGGTAATAAAATCCTTTTTTGTGGGAGTTTGACAATACATAATTATTTAAGTCGAACCCAAAATTAGCCTTTAGCTTTTCCCTTTCAAATTACACTATTTTTTATAAACCATTTTTCTGCAAGCACCATCGATTAAGTGATGCAGATAGACAACAGAAAATCTGTAATTTCGAAAACAATCGGCTATCACTGGCAAACTTTGGCAATGACGGAAAGCAATCAATCTTTTTCAAAGCCGGATCCCTTAACAGCCCAATGAATGGCTGTACGGTTTGAGAGACATTAGAACTATTCAGTAATTCCACATCGTATTTGTTAACATCTATCCATCTTGTAAAGGATGGATTTATAGATAGGACGCTGACAATGAAATATTTTTGGGCTTTTATGGAAATGGGTTCGGTGGGCGCTTGGAAGATCTACGTTCAGAAACTCTAAAACTTGAAAACAAAAATGTAACTAAAACAAAAATTGAGAATTTGGCAGCGTTTTGATCCTTAATACTTTATGCTTAGTGATCTTTGAGATACAGTACATGACTGTTTGCACTTCAATGATGGTTGGCCAGATAAACTTGGGATTCAAACCTTAACAACATACTGTGCATGTCTGGCATGATGATATGGACTATTTAAAGTGAATTAATTTAGTTTTGATAAGTTACAGACTTCAGCTTACTTTGCAAGGTCAGATATACGCAGAGAAGTAGCGTATTACATTTTTAACTAATACGCAATCTGTAGGATGTCAGGTCGGGTCGCCTTAATAATGTAATATCTGGATATAACGGCATTAAGGTCGGAAAAATGCTTAGAAATATTTATTACTACTGGTTGAAGTCACTTTCGAGTTTTGTTTATAACAATTGTTAATCCGCCATTTATTGAGTCTAATTTTTTTTATATATATTAATCGATTGTATGACCGATACAAACTCATTTCGCTTCGGGAAAACAACGACCTAATATTCACGCTATATATGTATTAAAGCTGATGCTTTAAATTAAATATTGATGAAGTTGGTCTTAATGATTAATGGATTCAAAAATTTATAAAAACAAAACACCTCTCTTGAGTCACAAATATGTTTTTTACAAAACTCGAAATTTTTGAACGTACTCACCAAATAGTTATACTGTTTTATTTATATTATTTTAAATATTTTTTTTTAATTTTCGAGTGAAGTGTACATGCAGTTTAACGGAATGATCAAGAGACATAAATAAAAATAAAAATCTGTTGAATACCTAAAGACTTTTCTGTCTAGACATTTCTTATAAATAATTATTGAACAATACTTTGGGTCTGAATAGGTTTTTGATGGCAGCACAAAAGGATTCTAGTAAAATCTTAGTTTTATTTCAAGATTTGACGACCAGTATAGAGAGTTTTTGAATTAAACTTAAAAATAACCTTCAAACAACTATTTATGTGTTTTTCTATTCTTTTCTGGATTGTCCAATAAATTTTAGACCTACGACGTAAATCGTTAAATACACATAAACAAATCTTATAAATTATTAAGTATTCATCTTATACTAGCAAGTAAATTGATTTATTAAAAATATAGTAATTGGGCACTTTATAGTAAATAAGTCTAGCGCTAAAATGTATCCTTAAATCATTTTTAAGGCTTTTGGAAATCTTAATTCTAAAACGGACGGGTAATGAATTGAATCGTTTCGTTTCCAAGTTGTGCCTAGACAATTCTGTAAAGGAAGCAGAACAAACTTTATATGGTTACTAAAAGTTAAAGGCAGCTCTCAAATAAATTTACTTTAAGCAATACCCCATTGCAATAATACCCTTGTACGCAAACGAAATTAAAATATACTATTCTTAAATTTTGATACATTATATTATATGACGGGCCTGTTGGTCTAGTGGTTAGTTATCCTGACTGCTATACCGGAGGTCGTGGGTTGGATTCCCACCCGGCACAAATGTTTGTGTGATGAGCACGATTATTTGTTCGGTGTCTGGGTGTAATTTATCTATTATATGTATGTATGTATTTAGAAATATATAAGTATGTTTATCAGTTGTCTGGTTACCATAACACAAGCTCTGCTTAGCTTGGGATCAGACAACCGTGTGTGAGATCTCTCGGAATATTATTATTATTATTATGTTAAATTTTAATCACCCAAAACGTGAGAAAATGAAGTCAAATAAACAAAAACTAATTTGGAAATATCAATTTGTGTTAGTGCATACGTTTCTGTTAGCTCATATTAATAAGTTTTTCGAATCTATGTATTTTTTACGTTTAGAAATAAATTTGCTTATCGGTTTTATTAATATTATGTATCCTATCATTTTTAAATTGTTTATTTTATTTTTCCCTGCCTTTTGTTCGTCGTTTCAACTTATTTAATTAATTTTTAATTAATTTATAATGTTTTTCGAAATTCCAATATCCAATCTGGTCTTTCCTTTTTAATTTTGTTTTTTTTCTCTTCAGCCAGTGACATTTAACGTTGAATTAACTTGTTGGGATGCAATATGTTTTTATTACATAAGTAAAGATTGTGAAATCTTCCGGGGCTCCATTTTTCTGTAATCATGGACGAAAAGCCCAGAAGATTATACACCTAAAAAATGTGAAGCTCATAAAACCCGGATCAAACAGATTATAGTTCGTACACACAGCAGTTATGGGCGATCCACTTTGCGAAACCCCAATAATTTGTGATCCGACTACAGTCGCTATTGTCAACACATTAGTAAAATTCCCGCGACTTTCATACGTGTACGGCACTTTAGCGGTCGACCCATATACCGTCTGATAGTATGTTATAGAGCTTGGTTTGTATAGGCTCTCGTGGTTCGAAAGTATCCCTTCTGGAATTTTACAACACATAAATAATATAAAATTAAGTTTTTTGATAATACAGAACTGAAACTCTTAAAAAAAAGTTCTTGATGAAAATCCAAAGTTTTTTGCTTAATATTTCTACTTGAGGTAGAATATGGTTACAATTGAAATCAGTTCACACAAACTGGAAAACAATAAGCTAACAAAGTAAAGTACCTACCTCTAACTAAAAGAAATCAAGAGTTCTTAAGGAAAAATTCTAAAGCAATTACTTGAATTCAGTCAGCCTACTAAGATGTAATTTAGACTTTTAGAGTATAAACAAAACTAAAGATTGCGCATAACATGAAAATTAAGCACAAGTATGAACAATCGTCGTTTAAAAATAAAAGACACTGTTTTATTAACACTTCCTAAAAAACGTATAAATTTAAGTTTTCTATCAATAACTAAACCATCAATATTTTCGCATAAATATTGATGGTTTAGTTAGTGCTATAGCACGGCATCATACTGAACGAGTGTAATTACAGCAAGAAATTGCGGTCAACACAGCAAGCCACAAGGAATGCGCGCACTCTATGCTTTTGATAGTCTTTTTACTCTATGAAATTCTCAGTAGTAGGTCGGAATTTGGATTTGTGCTCGGTTAGTGGCAATAGGCTCGCCCCCTATTACAGGGGACCTAAACATATCGGCGAACTGTGGGTGTACATTGGTACACCTCTTCCTAACCGTCCGGGGATACAGGCGTGATGAAATGTTAAGTTATGTTTTACTTTTTTCGAAAGTCATGCGGACTTCAATCATCGGGAAGAATATTCTCACCGTTTGTTTAGGTCGCTCGACTGAGACCGCACCATAACATAATATTATTTACAAGCTTCATCATAAATCGTTGCATCAATGTCCAGTATATTGTATTATATTAAGCGACTAGTTTTTTCATCTTAGCTGGAAAGATTCCAATAGAATAGAAATTTTATTTGCATAAACATGAGTACACATACAGGAACAAAAAAATATACAATCATCTAAGATCTTAAAATGAAACTGTGGCTCATGACATGACTGTCTTTATATAATATACAATTATTTACATTTTTTTTTTAAATTAGTTTATCAACTAAAAAATCTTCATAGCTGTCAGTTTTTATTAATATAAAGGAAATGGTCAATGTGGACTCTGGCACTGTATATGTGCCTAATTTAAGCATAAGTACATCTCATTATACGGAACTACTAATTAAATGTTTTTCCAAAAAGAAAAAAAATGGTAAAATAATGACATAAGGGTTAAAATGACCTTAAAATTCTATTCATTGTTGAAAAGTAAAACAATGAAATGGGGCGGTCCTAATCAAGTGACGTTGCGATCCCTATTACAAGGCAGTGTGACGATGATCCCGGATTATCTCATTAACTTGTTTTACAGGCCCATTGAACAAAGGGTCCAAGCCTTTAGTTGGGATGCACGGATTATGGTCCAGTGTAGTAAAATAATGACAAGAAAATGAAGGGTTAGGGCACTGCTTAAGGCTTGAAAATAACAGTACACTAGTGACCCAATATCTTTTTTTTTTGTCTGCTTATTTCTTTTTTCAGTTTTATCTTCTAAAACGATTAATGTCTTGGAAATTTGAAAAAAGTAACAAGTTGTTTTTAATGTTCTGAAAGAGAACCTGTCTAGCTCTTCAATGAAACTGATCGTCATGAAAATTATTGGAATAAATGAGTTTGTATCAAAAACGTCGCACGTGTAAATCTATTTAATAATAATAATAATATATTCCTGGACACTTCACACACGGTAATCTGATCCCAAGCTAAGCTCTAAGAGAGCTTGTGTTATGGTAACCAGACAACTGATAAACATACTTATATATTTCTAAATACATACATATTATAGATAAATTACACCCAGACACAGAACAAATGATCGTGCTCATCACACAAACATTTGTCCAGAGTGGGAATCGAACCCACGACCTCCGGTATAGCAGTCAGGGTCACTAATCACTAGACCAACAGGCCCGTTATTAATGCAATGTAAAACCTTGGAATCTGAAACACCACCCAAGATGAACAAGCGTCATGATTATCGTTTGCTCCTGGATTTGATTTGGAGACTTTCCATGTACTATAAATTGGTTTCTTAGATTTACGCGAATGTTAGACATTGAAATAAAACAATTATTTATGAATTTTGTCGCGTTTTATTTTGATTTTAGGTCCCGACGTTTCGTTCACGGGCAGAGTCTGCCCGTGATCATGATACCTGCAAAGGCGTCGAAAAGTCGGGAACTAACATCAAAATAAACCGCTACAAAATCCGTAAAAAGGTAGTTTTATTTCATGTACTATATTTTAAACTGCTGGGCACATGTCTTAAATTATAGGCCGGTGGTATTATTCTACCAGTTATCTTAATACAGTTATAACACATTGCAATTGTTTCTTTATACCCAAAAAAGTTTTCAAAAAAAAAGAATGTCGTCAGGAAACGGTAAAATAAGAATAAAATATTTATCATAATACCACTACAGATCTACTTTCAATGAGCTTCAGTCTCATACTCTTTCATCTCCGTCTTTCACACAATTCATTTGAGCAATATCTCTGGCGGTCTCTATACGACAGAAACTGAGGGAGTAGATAGAACGTTGGCTTTTTTGCTCACCCACATTACTTAGAGTCTGAGCACATTGTTTGCCGAGCGGGGCAAACACAAAAATAAATTTTGTCCCCAAACAAAGTTGGGTTATTCTAAGGAACGGTTATAAAACGATATTAGTGAGTATAATTGTTGCACTCACAAAATTTATATCAGGGTACCGGAAAAGATTATTACTTGATCAGAAAAAATACTGGGGAAAACAATTGGCAAAAGTGACAAAATATTTTTTTTATAACCATGTTTTGGGAAGTACGGTTACTTTATAAATATAAGAGTCAAATGTTTAGTTTATTTCTTGCATCATAATTATAGAATAAAACAATCGAAGAAATAAAAAAAAAAAACTATTGTTACTATTTTATCACAAGTGCATTAATATTTTTCTTTTCCACAGTTACCTTAAAAAAAGAAACTGGATACCTTTAAATTGTTCAATAGTTTTCCAAAACATAACGTTCAACTTAAACTTATTAAACTAACATTATCATTTTATTGTTACCTTAGTCTTTCAGAAAACATGTCATAATTTACATATTAAGTTTTAAAAAAGGTTGTTAGCACATCTACTATCTACTATAGAGAATCATAAAAAAATCCTTTTTAAATAATTCATTAAATACGACGAGTTTCTGGTCAAACAGAGTTTAGCGAACATTTATTTACTCGAAGAAGAAGAAGTCATCCAAACTTGTAAGTCGACGTTTTGTTATCGTTCCTTACAGCAAACGTCCGAAAAAAGAGCAGCAATCTCGAGTACAGTGTAAATAGCCGCAGTAACAATACACTCTGCAAATACAGTATTAATAACTCGAGGACACGCGATAAGCTGCCTTGCTGCTATCGAGATAAGACCTACAACCAAACAAAATAATACATTGGATGAACGAAATAAGAACGTGGGTTTGAACTGCAATTTCTAAGTTACAACTTATCTGTGCGCGTTTTATCTTTTGCGGTATGAGCAGCTTTGTACATTAAGTAACTTTATTTAGCAACTAGCTTTTGTTTGTTGTAATTTTTACTGTTAAGCCTTATACCTCTACATTTTGAGAGTTATATAAAAATAAAATATAAGGTATTTTGCGTCACTGGCGTCTTAAATTAATTCGTTTAAAAAAAAACGATTTTATACTTTCCTCATTTGTTTGTTTCATGAACTCATTGTCATTTTGGGGTTCAAGGCAAATCCGTAGGATAAAATAATCTGATACATATAAATATGTACGAGTAAGATATTAATTATATTTATGAAGACAGAGGAGATTGAAAATATGAGTGATATGATAAGATATTAAAATGTTTTTTTGGCAATCAGAAAAATGTGTATCGAAAAATTTTGGGCAATATTAATTTCTTTGTTCGTTATGAAATTAAAACCGGCTGCGCAAATGTGAGGCAAAGCAAACAAAAAAAATAAACTAGGAAAAATTTGCAAACATTTTTAAAGAGTGTGGGTTCTGCAGTTTCCGATCGAGTACGATGATTGATCTGCACGTATTATACTGAAAAGGAAAAAAAAAATTCTATGATAAAGACTTCAAAAAATTATAAACACACTATTAACATAGTTTTTTATTTTAGTACTTTTTACCATAGTGTTTTTAGAACCCCTTGCCAACCCATCTTATTCTAATTTCTCTAACATTCCAATCTTTATTTCATCAAAATCAGTTTTCAAATACTTGTTTCAATTGACTTCAATAAAATTTGAAAGTTTTATTTTATATCCTGCGGTTCCCTAAAACGTATAAATTGGTTTCGTGACGCGTCCCGAAACATCGCGGTTGTGAAAATGAAATACTCTACAGTTTCATCGATCACTGTACCTGTGTCATTCGCAACTGGCTGTGAATGCCAACCATATGATCACCACGCGACTTTCCCTCTTTTGAAAAAGAAAATCTGCCCTTTTATATTGATAAAAGTTCTTCTTATTTGTCTTTCGGGAAGTTTCGATTTCATTCCTATTTGATTCATTAATAATATTCTTTGTAACATCAATTTGATATAACCTGTTATTTTCAGGCTTAAATTTTTCGTTGTATTCTAAATGACAGCTGTAATACATTCGTCCATCTGAGAATATCACCCTAGTATTTTGTTGCTCTTCAAAAGATTTGATTCAAGTTTGCTGAACTTTCCACAAAGAATTCAATTTCCAAATATCTGTTAATACTATCTCATATAACGCAGGACAACATAAAGCCAGTTATTTTAGGACAAAAAATAAACAACTCTAACGTTGAAAAATACATAAAGAAAATTTAGAACTTGGTTATACGTTCAAAGTATATAAAATTAATTCAATAATGCACCGCTTGGTAGACGTAGAATGTAGGGCCACAAAACTTGCGATGAGAAGCTTACACATTGGACCTAATTACATTACCATATGGGCATAGTCCATATTCTTCTTTAAGTAGAATGTTCTCATTAAGTATAATGTAAGAAATATCTTTTAAATGCAAGAGGAAATCCTGTTCGACTTTTTTAAATCTGTTACATTCCCATTTCAAAGATATTTCATAATGTACTGTAAGACGAGAGCTAAACCTCGAATTATAACGTTTTACCTACTTTATAATATATAGTCTTATCTGCAGTAATTGTCCTTATATAATATGTTACTATATTCTTCTATTCTATTATAAATTCCTTTTCATCATCATTTGCGTTTTTCCAAGCTATGATGGGGTAGGCTTCCAGTCTTAACGGATTCAGCTGAAAATCGTATTTACATCAGCGACGGCATATCTGAACTCCACAACCCATTTTACTGGGTAACATAGTATCCTATAGTAAAACTGGATGACAGAATTGATTTAACGACTGCCAAAAAGTAAAGAATGACAGATAGGACTAAGGGCTTATCGTGCTTTCCGACGCACGGAGCGGTCTCGGTATTTTTATAAATGGTCACCCATCCACACGCTAACCGCGGCAAGGGCGGCTTAATGATTTCCAATGCTGCTTTCAAATTGAAATGTTTATTTGCTAGAAGTACATTGTTTTTATAAAGATAAGATCTGAAATCCTTCATATACATGTATTCATATGTGCAAAAATTTTAGTTATTATATAAAACATTAAACATAGAAACTTACTTGTACTATACTAATTATCAATTACAAAATACGAGTATATAATAATATTATTTATTTCTACATTCCATAAATTCTTAAGTGCTGTAGAAACAATGTGATAGGAGCCATTCCGTTAATTTAGTTTTGAAAACATTTCTTTTTAAGAATTTAAATTCTTCTGCAAGTTATAATATATCAATATACACATCCAATGCTGCTTGTTTCGTGGCCCTTCCATTTCCTCTTCACAAACGCACGCGGAGTCCAGATGATAACATAAAGCGTGTAATGGATTAAAATCTCTTTGTGTAATTCGTACAAAGCATGTGAAAGGTTGTTAAAATATGCCCTGAGTTGGTACTGTTGGGCGCTCACTTACTTCATTTACGTCATTTTACATTTTGTTGATAATAAAAACGGATCTTGTTATTTTGAACATCTTAATTTACCTTTATTTTAAGAGAGAAAGAGAAGGAACGTATTTCATCACTTCACTTGCAAGTCTCCAAACAAGCATGTACACAAGCATGTATATTTGTGTGATTACAGATTCCTACTTACAAAGCGGGTTTCCCCGCCATGCTTTCCCTGAACATTACCTAGAGGTTAAAGAAACTAAGGACTTAATTGTCTTATCTGATATCGTTTAAACGTGAATTTTATCCGTTGAATGTAATTTATTCGGCCTTGGAGAAGTTACCTAAAGTACTTCAATATACAACTTTGTGGATATCATGGGTGTGCTAGCAATAAATTATTATAGATCTATTTATTTAATTATAAAACAATATTAATCAAAAAATCATAAAACTGTAGCCATTTTTTTTACGCTAAATGAGATAAATATAGTCCGCAGTTTTTCATTGAATACCAAAATGAAAAATTGTGGAAGTGGACTTGGCGTAAGTGTATGACAAAGGTAGCTTGTACAACAAACCCCTATATATCGCTTTATGCCATCTCAATTCCTTTTCTTACTAAACTTTACTTTGAACAAACAACAACTAAAATATTATTGGCCTTATTTAATTTTTCGATATATTTTTCGACGGTAAATGTAGTTTTCAGTTCATAATTATTCGTGTGGTTGGTTTTTAAGTCAACATGAATTGTTATAGAATTGTGAAGTATTCATATCTGGAAGCATTAAATAATTTGTATCTGAGAGTATGTTTTGGTAGCGGAATGGTGAAAGCATCATAAACAAATATTATAAGAAGGAGAAGGTACTATTATTATTTCACAGAGAAATTCACATTAAGATCAAATGAATTTCGAAGATAATGACAATTCCAAAAACGCAAAAACTCCAATTATTTCGTATCAAATCTAAATCGATAACGTTTGTTCCCTCGCCGCTAATTAACAAGTTTGGATGGGACCAGATAAAACTTTCAGAGATCGCCTTGACGTTTCCACTTATACTCGAATACTTCTTGGACTTATTTTCCTGATGCCTCGAAAATAACGATAATATTTAAGGGACAGATATTTGTTTTAACAGGCTTGGACCAGACTTTATATTGTTAGTAAATGAAAGCCTTTTAATAACAATATACCACTAACGAAAGATAACGTAGATTGCTAAAAAACATCACTTATACGAATGCACACAATTCACTTGGAAACTGAACAACAAACCAAATAAACGTTTCCAGACATTTATATGAAACATGAGGTCTAATAGGGTTCAATGCACCTATTAACTTGAAGGCACGCGAAACTGTTTTCAACAATATCTGGATAGCTTCCAGATATTATTATTAAAGAATCGTCCAGGAACAAACCCGAGCCAAATATGGCCGCTAATCATGACAAGAGAGACAAACTGAAAATTATTCGTGCTTTAACAATTATACGTAGAGTTTCAAAAAGTTTAATAAGTAAATATATGAAAGATCGAACCGAACCTTAACCACCCCACAGTTTCACTGCTGCTTTATTTATCAAAGAAAACAATTTGCACTTTCAGCCAATGAATAAGACCACCACCAGAACTTTAGTTAAATCGTAATTCGAACATTAATCCTCCAATTTAAATGCAACACGTACTCATATATATATGGATGGCATTAGAAACATATTTTACCGTGGAATACATTATCAATGATTTACGACAGCTTTAGGATATCTGATCGGGCACTAAATAACGAGGTTGTCCCTCCATAATGACACAGACTATATTTGATCCGTATATTGCTTTACACTTCTGTGAAAATATGTCAAAATTCCATGGAGTTTTCTTAGTCTATGTAATTGTTGCTGAAATGTGGTGTAATGTCTTTAGCCTACTTTCTAAAGGTGCAGTGAGAGCTACTTACATAAATATAAGTAGTTAGGATAGGCATGTATTTTGTTTATGAAAAGCATTATGATGTGTTTTTTTAGACCCTTTTTAAGGAAAATTTACTGTTTGCTTCGTAACCCGTTGTTATAAAATCACATTTTTTTTTTAATTCGTTTAATAATACTGAACATGTAAGTATTTTGACCTTTTTCTAATTAATACTAGTACACAAAAGTTGTGTAACATGATGCTTTACTTTAAAATCAAGGTAACATAAAACATTAAGGTCAAGAATCGTTGGTCCCAGAGGCAGTTTATTACAAATCAAATAAATGTAATTACTCCGAGAAAAAGTTAAGATAACTAGATAAAAAAATACAATTAATTAAATATTATTAAAAAGGAAAATAATAATAATTAAGTCTGAATTTCTAAACACATTCTAGTCAGAACGACCGACTGCAATCCAAAATAACCAAACGATTGACTTAAAGCCAAACTACCGAAGTGGAACAAAGCGCGATATATCCTGTACTTATTAATATTTAAGACCACAAAACGCATTTTGGACGGCGTGATTAGCCCAGTGGCAAACCGGGCTATATTTATAGCCCAAATTACCGTTTTAATGGACACGAACTGGCCAAGCTAAATTGAAAGCAACACCCTGTACCATCCTTACTATTATAAATGCGAAAGTTTGTTTGGATGCATGGATGTTTGTTACTCTTTCACGCAAAAACTACTAAATGGATTTTAATTAAACTTTACAATCATGTAGTTTATTCATCGAAATAACACATAGGCTATAAATTGTAAAGATAGTGTATGAATTGTCATTCGCGCGGGTGATACCGCGAGGCACAGCTATCACACGATAAAACATTCATACCTCTGACAGTTTGACAAACTCTGTTAGAAGAGGTAATTTAATTTGATCTTATACATATTATGTTAAATTCTTGTGTCACAATGTTAGTTTCCATACTCTTCCGAAACGGCTGGACCTATATTTATGAAATGTTATATGCACATTCATTAGGTCTGAGAATCAGCAACTATTTAATTTCATCATACCCTGAGCTGTGGTATTGGCTAGTAGGCAGGTGCTAGGTAGAAAAAATTACATTGCAACGCATGCCGGGTACAGCTGGTATCTTTATAAACATATATTTTTTGAACTTTAAAAAAAAACCTTTTCTTTTCTGTGTATCGAGAGACATTTTGAGTTTTTTTTTGAATTTCAAATTTCCGTGCTAAATTGTTCCTTTCTAGTAAATGTATACCAGATTTCCGGTTCACCAAAAAGGTTGGTCTAGTGGTTAGTGACCCTGACTGCTATACTGGAGGTCGTGGGTCCGATTCCCACTCAGGACGAATGTTTGTGTGATGAGCACGATCATTTGTTCTGGTCTGGGTGTAATTTATCTATAATATGTATGTATTTAGAAATATATAAGTATGTTTATCAGTTGTCTGGTTACCATAACACAAGTTCTCTTAGAGCTTAGCTTGGGATTGGATTACCGTGTGTGAATTGTCCAGGAATATTATAATTATAAGTATATTATTAATTTAATTTCCTTGTGAATGCCGTGGTTTGCGACAACATTTGTAACCGCAAATAAACTAACGGCACTACGGTATTACCCAGTTTGTACACTTTTTTAATAATTAACACTATTCTAGGAAATTGTATTTGTATTTTTTTATGGAAACCAATTCGGTCATTTTGCTTTACTGTACGTACCAGTACAGTAATGCAAAATGACCGAATTGGGTTCCGATGCCAATTTAACTACTTAAACGGACTATATATCAAAAAATACTAAATTATCTGATAAGAAAGTAATCTACGAAAAGTAATCGTCTAGTATAACATACCGAGACCTCTTTGTGTTTCGGAAAGCACGTTAAACAGTAGGTGCCAGCTGTCATACATAATTTTTTGGCAGTCGTTAGGTCAATTCTGACAACCAGTCTTACTATAGGATACTGTATTGCCCAGTAAAATGGCTTGTGGAGGTCAGATAGGCAGTCGCTTCATGTCAAATAAGGAATTCAGCTGCATCCGGTAAGACTGGAAGCCGACGCTAACATAGTTGGGAAAGGGCTGGGATAATAGTATAGATATTCTGAGTATTGTTATTGCATCATCATCATGCCTCGTTGGCTTAGTGGTGCTAAGCGCGACTGCTACGCTAGAGGTCTTGGGTTCGATTCCCAAGTCGTCCAAGGTTTTTCTATGAAATTCTCAATAGCAGGTCGTATTTATTATATTTCTTTTAAATTATTTCATGAATTATATTTTGTCAATCCAAACAAAAAGAAATCAATAATTAGATAGTTTAATTATTTCGTGCTTCATTAACAGTGCGAGCACCTTATTAAAAATTTAACTTTGAGCGGAAAGTAATTACACCAAAAACACAATCAAACAAAACTACCGCATACAGAAAAACAATTTTAATTTTGCGGTATCACTGTATTGCATACACGATTTTAATTGGTCCTTTGTGCAAAACATTGTCGTTATAAAATTACCACTAACCCAAATTAACATTGATTCTTGTTTGTTTGTACTTAAATCGGTAATTCAATACATATGTATAATTTAAAGTACATACATAATAATATCGAGTACGAGAATGATTATACTGAAAATTAATATTAGGAAAGCTTAGCTCTAACTTCAAGCCTATCTATAAAAAAAAATGGTTTTTTCTCTCAGGCATATGGTATTAAGTATTACTTTCAAAATGGAGCTACCTAAAAACCATCACAATTGTATAAGTATTCAATAAAAAAACAACTGCATCATAATCGGGTTACTCGTTTAGGAGTTATGATGCCACAGGCACGTCATACTTATTACAACCCTCTGCTTGCTTACTATTTCTCTTAAGCGTACTTAAAACAACTAGTGTGTCAATGGTATGGACGATTATAATATTATTATTGTTTGTGGGATGATCTGTTGAAGATGATCAACAAAAGAAGAAAAACGGGTTGGAAATAATATATGTTTGAATGAAAACATTTACTCTCTGTCAGGGACAAGCTTTATTTAATTTAGAAATCCTATCCGAGAATTTCAATTATCTCACCTAAGAAATAACTCGTCTTGTTTCAAGCGTTTTCGTTGGAAACTTTGAATGGGGGCGACCCATTGTGCTTTGAATAAGAGCATGAAAATTAAATGTCTGTTAGGTTTCTTGAAATGGAGCTTGAGGCTAAGACTGTCTGTCCTGGTTGCGTTTTCATATCTTTTGTGCCGTTTCTGGTATTTGGACATGTTATCATGTCGCTTCTATGATAAATTGTGTCTTCAAATTTAATCGGTGTTTCGTTAAAACTACAATACAAGCACTTTCATGCAATACCTATGCTCGTTGAAAGAAGTTTAACTGGCTGCAAAGACTTTTAACACAGACAAATAAAAATGGTATTATATGAGCAGTACTTAAAATAAAACAATCGATACAGGTTATAAGTTTTATTTGCAAAAAAAAAACAAAGAAGCGAAAAAGTAAAAGATTTGTTTGTGATGAAATTCCAACGTTTAAATGACAGCACCCAGATTCGCCCGCCCATCACCGCTTCCTAGTGCTCTTGTCGGGAAGAAGAAACGGCGCAACAAACTCCCCAACAGCACGCTGTCCTAAAACTAAATACAACATTGGTAAATAAATAAATAAATAAAATATATCTAAGAATCTAAGATAATTATAAAAAAGTGCTTGTTGTGCATACCATAACTAAAATAATCATTGAACAGTATTAGAACCTAAACCCTTAAATGAACTAAAAAAGTACTCGAAAATGTAGAACAATGGATTTAAAAATTTACTATATATGGATAGCTTATACTCACATAATATTGTATGTAAAAAATGTGATATGTTTGCTGGTACAAAATAATATATTATTGAACAAATTTTTAACATTTGATCGCTTACTGACTTACTGCTTACTATAGAATAATTTAGTTTAATAATGAATTATGATTGATATCACCAATTGTCACGACTTAAACACTTTTACACACACCACATCAAGGAGACGGGGATTTCTGGGCCAAATTGTAATAAGTTAAGACATGGCTGAAAAAAAAGGCTATATTTTTCTATTTCAAAGTGTGAAAAATCAACTCAATTTACAATCTGGAAAATGAAATATCCAATAATTAAGTTTGGGTTACGAAGTAAATAGTCTAAGTAAATACTCTGTTGATGATGACATTTTAATGTCATCATCAACAGATGATGAAACTATTTACGAAAATGCTTTCACTAGATGAAACATTTAATTAAAATAATTAAATCCATTAGAATTAGAGTATTAAGAGATTAAGTTTTACATAATTAAGATAAATCGATTCACATTTACTAATAGATTATTGTAATCTTTAATCTGTGCTAACTCTAACTGGACATGCATGACATTGACATCGATCGACATTCGACACTAAACGAGTGTCGAATTATCTACCTTAGAGTATATATTATATTATACAAGAAAAAAAGAGTAAAGAGTGAGCCTATCTGGGTATGAATCGTAAGCGCTAGTATGAACTAGTTTTGTTGTGATTTTTTTATAAAGATGGAACGCGCCGTTTTAATAAATCTATCTAAAACACTAATATTATCCTAACAATGTCAAAACCATGGATATTTTCGTATATACGTCGGTCGTAGGGAAGCAATATTAAAATATTATTTTAACTGCATCATTGGCAAACGGACTATGGGCTGCTGCGCCCATGTGATGTCAATAATGTGGTACCTTAGTTAGGCTAAGTACCTCTACTAGATAACATAGTACCACCTGCACAATTCTTAGATGACGTTCATGTAATAATAGAAGATGAATAAAAATACTAATAAAATGCGATTTTCATTTTTGTACATCATCTCCTTCCCACTTACAGAAATATTAAAAATCCTGTCTAAATAATAAAAAAAAAAAACAAAACCATCATAAACCTTTACTGCTAAGCGGACTAAACAAACCATTATAAATTCACTCTTTAGTTTCTTACCTATACTCTAAGGCAGTTAAGTATAGTTTTTTACTTAAACTTAATCTCTTTTATCTCAGCTCTCAGATTGCCAAAATCTGCCATATTTTCATTGATTGTTTGTTAATATAGCTATCAATTCACACCAATTTCCTCTTTTTACATTCTGGCCCAAAATTGTCTGAAAGCGTATCTGTCTCCTTTGGTATCAATCTCGGAACTTCTGAAAAGCGACAATGGTTTCTATCGACCCAGTTTACAAATTCTTCTTTTTTTTTAATGCAGATTTTCAATAAATCAATACAGTCAACTTCAGCTCGATGCTCAATTGATCTCTCACACCCTATTACACGCTTGTAAATGTATCCCAGTCTGTGTGACTCTGGTTTTGGGTTATTGTCGAAAAAATAAGTCCTTTTCAACGCTTTAAAACTTATAGGGCCGGCAACGCTGGCGCTATTAGGATGCTGTTTACCTTCCAGTATATCATATAAAGCATAAAGAAAATCTGTACACATAACGTCATCAGATAGGCAGGCGTTTATGCTTGATAACTCTTTTTGAATGATCGGAAAATCAAAATCGAATCCGTTTTGGGCTATGAGGCACACAGGTTTTTCGAGTCGTTCAATAAAGTTATTTAAGACATCAAAACTTTGTGCGTTAAACTTGCTTTCATCTTTTAGAAGTGAGTTGGAGAGTCCTGTACTTGTATTCATGCTTATTGGTTCTATTGGATTGAAGCACATAACGAGTTTCTGTTGCACTCTTGGTTGTTGATCCTGATCGTCGTTGACTCCTGATCTGACGTCAAGCAGATGTTTCCTCTTGACTGCTAACAGACTCAGTTCTGTCATTTTTGTTGTATTCCCGCAATACTCTGGCATTTTACTAGGCTCCAAATCAACAAATATTATTGTTTTTATGGACATTTTGAATACTATTTATTAATTTTAAATTGATATTGCGTGCGATTTTTTTGCGACTAGTTAAAATATGAAAACTGAAATCGCAATTTTTACCTTCATTTATATTCTGTTTAATGCAACTGTTATCTACGATAATATCAATCTAAAGCAATATCAATCAGATATCAAAAAAATCAATAAAGATAGAGGACCGGCTAAGGACAACCTACGTATTATACCCAGGGTTCCTTACAAACGATGTTTTAGTATAGTTTATACTTTTTTTCATCGGAATCGGGACTCTGCACTTATGTAAAAAAAATGATTTTGTATTTTTATGCCATTAATGTTTAAGTTAAGTATCATAGACTGATTTATGAGTAGTCAGTAAATGCTAATTGTTTTATTCAATTTCAGCAAATTGAACGTTAAAAATGGGCTATTTATTTCATACATATTCAAGTAAAATGATTGCACATTTTATTTCTATAAAAACATTTGCTATTGAAAAGGTGTTTCGTGTACTACACTCAGTAAAATAGTAAAAATGGAGTCACGTCAGTCACAGAGGGTTAAGGGGCCTGCCTTTGGGTACTGCACCCAGCTATGAAATGCCATGTCCGCCAATTTGATGCAATATGTTATTTTTTCTAATAATTGTAGCAATTTAACATAATAATACTCGTAGGTAAATATTTTGTCCCTTTTAGTTTAAATGTACAAAAATGTTATAATTTGGTTATAACACATTCGAAGCACTTTCTTAGAAACTATCGATATCATTTCAAATATCTTATCAGTGCGAACAACCTTCATCGAATATTACTAGATAATAGATTATGCAAATTTTTAGTGTTTGAGGAGAACTTAGCAGAACAAAATGTAAGTGATACTGTAATTTAATTATTCATTGCGTATAATTTTTTTTTCAATATTGTTGGGGTATCGTTGTAGCAGGCAAAAAAAAACTAACGTGAACATTTCATTACTTATATACTTTAATTAGTATCATACAAAGTAGCCGTTGACAGATCTCGTTAGAAATCGGAATGTAATATTTCCTCTTTGTCAGAAGAAAACAAATTAATTGTTGACGCTAATGATCCTGCGAAGATCTATCCAAAATAAATGCGTCGATGTTCCTTAAACAAAGTAATACGAATGAAACTTTCGAAAGTAACGAAGCGTAAAGGTTCCGTAGCGTAAAGGTCCCTCACCGGGCTCTCACCAGCATTCACGTGTATTGTAACATTATAGATTAGACTTTGAGCATTACATTACAATACTAACTCCCTGACTAACAAGCATTTGCGTGTAATCTAACATATTGATTAGACTTTGAGCATTTCATAGCACGATGTCAGACGAAGGCGTCGTTGTGCTGAGTGCGGCAATTATGTTACAAGTTGTATCAAGATATTACACATTGTATCATTATAAGGCGCGCATTGTAATGCTCGGTTCTCCTCCTTCACTGATGTAATGCTCAAATGTGGGCGAGGGAACTCAGGTGAGGGAGCACCTTTAGATAATACGAGAGATAAAGAAAGTCTGAGTCTGAGTCATTGATTAGTTTTGTCTGCCAATAGTACTACTATCTTCATAATGTCAATGTAAGCGAACAAAATCTATTTCATTAACTTGAAAATGCACAAAAGGCACAGAAGCAGTGTTTTTTGATCTGAAAGCAAGAGTCGAGTCAATTCGGTGCGAGACTGGAGTTTGTGACGTCTTAACAGTAAGATTTAACTTGGTCCGTTAACTGCTAAGCATAACTCTTAACTACTTGGTGAGTGCTGACACAGATCATTCAGGAGAAAAGTCGCCTTTTTAAACCGAGTTTAAAAAACAGTAGCTTATTTAACGGTATATGTATATTTTTCGTTAGGCTAAGTACATAGCGGCAATAGGCTCGCCCCCTATTACATGGGACCTACACATACCAGCGAACTGTGGGTGAACATGGGTAAACCAGTCTGCCTAACCCTTCGGGGATATAGGCGTGATGGTATGTTATGTTATGTTAAGTACATAAGAGACGGCGATATATAAATTATGTTTTTGCGAAACAGTAGGTACTTAGTTACTTAATAATTTGTAAATGTAAAATAAGATCCAACGACATTTTATCGAGAATCTTTTAAGGAGCCTTTTTTATCATGCTCAAAACAAAAGCTTTAGAGGTTATAAAAGTTAAATAGCTAAAAAAAGAATAAGTAACAGTAACTTACGATATTTGTCAGTTCAGTTTAAAAGGCCACACAAAAGTGCACTACATTCATTATTCAGTACGGAACTCGTCTTTGTTTCAGTGTAATTAGCCCAAATTGTCCCCGAGACGTCGGGACGCGGCGACAAATTTGCAACGGAGCGGTGCACTTACAAGATGCAGGGGCTAGGGTAAGAAGAACGGTGAACAAAAATGAATACAACCTTCATCAACATCTTCTGCATGCGGACAATGGCGATTTTAATCTTGATTCTTTAGATCTTTTGGACTTCCTCGTTGGCCTAGTGGCGCTAAGCGCGGTTTATAAGAAATAAAAACATTTTTATTTTGATTATCAATTTGATAGTTTTTTTATTTTCGGAGCCGGTCACGGAAGCCGATTTCCGGCAAGAAAAAAATACTACTTGGCATAAGGCATTTTTTACGTAACTTAGATGACTGGTCCTACATTTGTAGGGAGATAGTAGGTATGAATGCAGCCTTATACACGTAATCATGTGCTATAGAGTATAAGTAGCATTTTATGTCCATATCTTATCAAAGAACTAGGATCCAACCTTGACTTAGTGAATTGGTAATTATTTTGCTTTGCTTAGGCTATTTGCAGAATAAAAAATCTTGTTCAAAACATTTACTAGGTCCGTGAATATTTTTTTTAAGATTTGTCTATTTGGTCAACAGAGTTTTTTATAAGAAATCGTAAAAATAGTTTTGGAGCCCTCCGTTCTCAATGTGTTTTTTTACAGGACAGTAAATAAACTTGATAAAAAATAACACCATTTTCTTAATAATAAAATACACCAATATGTTATGATAGCAGTCTCAAACAGAACTGGTGCTGACGTTTTACGGTAAAGACCCTTTTCAAACTCAACTAAACCGCTGAACAAAATGTCTTCGAACGTATTGTTTTACACGTAAAATGAGGCTTTTAGGCCCTTATCATATTTGACTTGAGGCACTCGAGGCTAAGAGGACACCGCACAGGATGTTACGTAAAGACAAACCCAATCTGGTACTTGTTCGAATTTAATTTCTGAATATATTTTATAGACTGTTCCTTGGCCTAGTGGTGCAATGCGCGACTGCTACGCTGGAGGTCTTGGGTTCGATTCCCGAGTCGACCAAGGTGTTATTGGGTTTTTATCTGAAATTCTCAGTAGCATTTCGGAGTTTGGATTTGTACCCGGTAAGTGGCAATAGGCTCGCCCCCTATTACATGGGACCTAATTATGTCGGCGAACTGTGGGTATACGTTGGTACACCTCTGCCTACCCCTTCGGGGATACAGGCGTGATGATATGTTATGTATGTTATATTTTGGTATTACAGTCTTATGAAATTGCTAATTCGACTATAATTTAGCCTGTTATTGTGTCTGCTGAGCCCCGCTCACAAAGATAAGGGACGCATTGATCACCAAGATAGTTTCATCTAGTTATTATATATTCCTTTTAATTTCCATCTAATTGTTACAAAACGAAGTATCCCACATAAGCAAACAGACAAAAAGGATAGTGAATTCGATCCCCATTGAGACCGGTCTACAAGCAAAAACGTCGTTTGTACAAAAGAGCTCATTCCACATGCGGACGTCAAGGAAGCTCTTACAGTTTTTCAAAGGAATAAAGTGCTAGCTCTTTGTGGGGTAGCCCTCGGTAAACTTGATTTATGGTGCAACCATCTTATATTTGTCAGTGCAAGCGACTAGACACGATAGATATAGGGACACAAATGAAACTCAAGTTCAGTCCCTGCGCTATTCTTCACTGACTTTTGAGGATTATTTAAAAATTGATATTACCTGTTAGTAACGGGTCAGGTTATCCTAAAAAAATGATAGTCTTTATAATAACAAAACAGGAACTGCATTTCTGTAAGCCGCTTTAAATGAAAGTTGATTGGATTTAAAAGATATAAAACACATGACGTATGTTTTTTTTACGCCTGAATAGCCTCCTTGTTCATGCACTCTTCTTTTTTATAAACAATAGTTAATGGTAATGAGTTAACAATCCAGACGACAAACAAATTCACTGTAAATATACAGATACCGGACAAAATTTAGGTACTTTTTAATGTAAGGTAAATTAAAAATTAAATTTAAGTATAAAGAATGTTTTAAGCCTTGAATAAATGAATTGACTTGTAGCCTATATTCAAAAAATACTAACTACAACTAAGTAAAAAAAAACACGATTTTATAAAAAATAGAAATAGATTTATGTATTACATGATCCTTAAAATTATGAAACAGGTTTATGTAAGGTTGTAGAACCTGCATCGCGGAACACTCGTATCTCCGTTCAATTTAAGTTAGTTGCCAACTGTCTCGGGATGAATTTATGTTGTATCTCACACGGGCCGGAGGGCAAGGGCGCTTACTGCTCCATGATTTATTTTGTTACATTTTAATTTCGCGGAGCCATCTCATCACCGGCCGTTGCCGAGCGCGGCCAAATTTATAACCCACCCAATTTCGCTTATGCTTGGTATATGAGACTCGAAAAATAATACTTAATAAATTCCCATGTTATTTTTAGACATTGCTATAATCTTATACGTAAAATTCTCGTGTCACAATGTTAGTTACCATACTCCTCCAAAACGGCTTCACCGATTTTTATGGATTTTATATGCATATTCAGTAGGTCTGAGAATCGGCTACTATCTATTTTTCGTACACCTATGTGGTAGAAGGTGGGTGGTAGGCAGGTGCTAGTAATGCAAATAAAATATATATGCATGTGTGGTTTATTTAGGTTTTGACTTAAAACACTTCTTGATTTAGGATTTAGATGAAATTTTGCATTGCCTATTTATTAGAGCTGGCACTTATGTTTTAGTTACTAATCTATATTAGTGTAGTATGTATGTGTGTTCTGTGTGTATAATAAAATGAATTTACGAAAGCAAGTTTATGCTTATGCTTTGGATATCGAATAATAGTACTTTCTTATGACAAGATATATTAATCTGTGGCCTACAGCTTTCAGATATAAATAAAAAGCTAAAGTTCATAAATATGAATGATAATAGATTTCTGTGTAATATTTTTTAAAGAATTAAGAAGAACTAATTATATACCTAATTTAATAAAAAAATGTCAAATCAGTCTGGAGAAACAGAATATTGCGAAATTAATTATTTAAAGGAATTTACCTTACAGGTTAATAATGTCTTACGAATAACCCGTATAAGTAACATTAATGTCGTAAATATAAGTACCGAAATAATTGCAAGCAGAAAGCACACCAGTTACATTTTACAAGTTTAATTAAACTTAATGTTTATTTTAAACCTTCATTACTTTTAGCACCCGCATCTTATATTGAGTTAAAATGTGTTACTTGTTTGACTATAACTGGTAAGAAATGTAACGGATAAAGGGCCTTTATTACATGAATGATGGAAACTATAAAATCCTGAAAACTGGACCTTTTTACTTGTCCTAGTTGGTCACTAAATTTTACAAAAGTTTAGGTAACACATAAGATACCATCACGCCTGTATCCCCGAAGGGTTAGGCAGAGGTGTACCAATGTACACCCACAGTTCGCCGGTATGTTTAGGTCCCATGTAATAGGGGGCGAGCCTATTGCCACTAACCGGGCACAAATCCCAACTCCGACCTACTACTGAGAATTTCATAGAAAACCCCGATAACACCATGGTCGACTTGGGAATCGAACCCAAGGCCTCTAGCGTAGCAGTCGCGCTTAGCAACCACTAGGCCAACGAAGCAGTCAAGCTTAGGTAAGTAAGTTCTTAATAGGTAACGTCGTCAAGTACTTTTTGCAGCTTTTCGGTTGATTGTGAGATGAAATGAAATCGTTTATTTTGCAATTAGGACTAAAAATCACTTGTTGTTAACCCTTAAACCTTGAAAACAAACTCAGGGGTCATAGTCTATTTTAAAGTCCAGATTTCATTACTAAAGTGTAAACAAATGCAGAGTATTTACTGGATTGGTCTTTGGAAGAGAGCAAGTGTGTTAAGGTATGTACCTATTTCCAAGGCCTTGAAACGATGTTAGTGGACGTTCTCACTAGGAATCAGAAAAACCCTTGATGGGTTGTCTGCGATGCCATAAGAAAATGACTGAGTGCCAGCAACACACACTTTGAGTTCTTGGGAACCAAGTGCCGTAATTTTTTTCTGCTCACCGCCTAAGAACATCGACATAAGAGACGCGACACAACCTCCTAATAACACAACTTATAGCAGCGACATTAATATGAAAACTTTTTATTAGTTCCGTATATTCGCCATAATATCCACATTTTATCTTCAATTTATAGCTAACTTTATTATGTCAGTATAATATTCTGTGTCACATAAAGTTGCTATTGAAAATTATGTGTATAAATCTTGGACGACCCTCCTAGTGCCGTGGTAGGGACACCGAATTTAATTATGTTGCCTATGAAGACCAAGAAAATAGGTCGGTGGAACACCCAATCTCTCAAAACGAAAAAAAATGCGGTTGCCAAAATAGATCGAATAAGCAAATTGCGTAAATATTGTATTCTATTCAGCGCCTTCATGTTATCGTCATGTATATTTGGAATGTTTAAGATAATGCCTATACCAATCAGTGGGTTATTACGGGTTGAAATGATGATGATGAAGATAATTGCGACTGGACAAAAAATAAAGCATAAAAAACGGAAAAATTAAAGTGAAATTTTAGAAAATTATTAGCAACAAACAAGATCCACATTAAGTAATAAGATAACAACTTTTTCTTTTCTTTCTTTCTTTCTTTCTTCTTCTTTTAGTCCTTTTTTAAGGTACTGACCCATTGCGGTTGAGAAAACGTTTAACTATCGACTATGTTCTTAGTCAAGAAACGTCTAATAAAATGTAGATCTCGTGTAAATTAAAGAGATGCATACATTACTCACTGACTGATTACACTGGCCAGAGAAAACTCTCTCAGCATTAAAATTTCTTTGTTGCGGTGACTAGAACTTTCAAAAATATACTCGTTATTTGCTTACCGACCGCAATGGGACTAGTACCTAATACACTTTAAACGACTTAAAAATGTTGTGATTGCCTAACACTTCAATCATCATCATCATCAGCCGGAAGACGTCCACTGCTGAACAAAGGCCTCCCCCCTAACACTTCAATATAAAATTTAAATAAACAAAGTTACAAACTAATGTGACCTACTACAATCGTTGATAATAATATAAACATCGTTTTAGACCTGGATTAAAAAAACAATCATTTTAAAGCAAATCCGTAAATAAGTAAGTTTGGTGAGCAATGCTCATTCCTGCTCAATCTGAAAAGTGGCCTGTGCCCAGCAGTGGGCCAGTATTATATTATACTTAACTTGAATGTTTGCGTCTGCAATTATTTGCAATGTTTTCGTCGCAGCCGCTTTTACACTGTTACCGGAGTCCCTTTCAGTCCGTCACATTACCGTGTATTTGACACAGTGGTCCCTCGGGAAATTTATACACCCCAAAGCCGAAAATTGAATTCTAAAGTAAGCTGTTATCATTTCATCGTTAATTCTTGATGAGCACAAAATAAGGTGTCATCCAGTTGTCTAGTTGAAAAGAGTCTGAAATGGCTTTTTGAATGAGGCGTTGTTTTTTTTTATTCAGCATTTTGTTATTTTATCGTTTTGATTGAAACCCTGACTGAATAGATTGGTGGTATAAGTATACGTGTCTATCTGCCGGTACTTATAGATTTTAACTAGATAAGCTTTAATGTTTAAAAAAATATTTATTTAAATTGGTAAAAGGGAATAATTACAATCAACCCAAAACGATGTCACTGTCTTTGACATTACCTTAGCTTTATAAATCTGGAAAACATAAAGGTAATACTAGACCACGTTATAATGAGGACTTTCGCTCACAGAAGCCAATTACATCCCTTTTGGGATCAAGTCTTCTTTGAACATTATTCCTGTTACAATTATGTCAAATACCATATTTCTGAACAAAATATGTTATTCTCGTAGATCAAGGAGTTTAGGATTACTGATACTTACTGATACTCTTAAATATATTTGTTTTTTTTTATCGTTTGGATGTTCAGGTTCATTTATGGATGTGTGTTATAAAAAGGTGGAATAGTCTCTAAAATACGTGCTAAAAGTTTTCTTTGGTCTATTTTTAATTGTTTCTATTTTCCAATTTAATTTTGATTTGATTATTTTGGTATATTATCTCTCTTTCGCTCTTTTCTTATGAAGTAGTAAATATAACAGAATATTTTGAAAAAACTTGTGTGCTTAGCTATGTATTGGCGTCCAGTCTGCCTATCTAACCTAAACTTTTATACTTTTTCAATACTAAGTAAACTGCGAAAAATACCTAAAGGTACGACTGAAACTTTTAATTTAAATTCCGATCCCAGAACTAAAATTCAAAGTAAAATATTGATACGCGCATTGGAAATACCGGGGGATTATTTTGACATATAAGAATGTTGGCCTCGTGAGTTTTGCTAACAAGTTACAAATATTTGAGCCAATGTTTGCTTTGCAAACCCGCGATCTGTTATGGAAACAGATCAGTATTTGTTTAGTTTCTTTTGTTTTACAAATATGGAAGTTGTATATGTGAGATAAACTTTTACAGCAGAAGTTAAAATCTTATAAAGTAAAATAATACTGTACGACATGAAATTTGCACCCATTTTCCGTGGCAAATAATACTTTTTGGAAAAAAACTATACCTAAAAGCTAATATGACAAAACTCGTCATGCAATCATTTTATCGGATTGCAATAAATAAAATGAACTGTGAAATGAAAACGATCACTGCCGCATTCAAATTAAATAAACTTGACTGAAACTTTTAGAATTTAAAATTTTACCCAACCTGAATTAAGTTTTGGGAAGTCGTGCTTTTATGGCGAAAGAACTCTGAAATTGTCACCAATAAAACGTAGGTGGTTTGCCTGAGGCGTTTATCTCATATTGCCCCAATATCTTCAGTTTACGGTAGTCCAAAACTTTTATATTGCTTGTATAAAGTTTGAAATCGTGGCCCGCGAACATATTGTTGAAAAGATTTTTAGATTTCGGTCATATTTTACTTTCATGTTGATTTCGAACGAGTGATGAATACATAACGTTTTCCTTGTTCCCCTGACCAACTTTTGGAATGTGTCTTACAATCAGCTGCTTCGAACTTATGTTTATCTAAAATTCTTTGACGTGATTGCATTTCGTTTCTTAAGAAAAGGAATAGTCTAGTGCTTTCATGGTAATTTAATTTTGCATTTATTAAAATATTTTTGAGGTGCTCGAGTTATTCGGTACAGCTTTACAGGTTATCTTGAAAATCAATTACAGTTTACAGTTACATTAAATACTTGAAAAAAAAATACTGAATGTATAACGTGTTTGTCACGCTTTTCTTCTACCTCACCGTTTACAAGTATTGAGTCCTACTAATAGTCCTTCTAGTCCCACTTAACCCTTACCTGACAGACTGATACTTGCATGATATTAAAAAAATCTCAACTCTGCATGCGATTAATTAAGGGTCCTAAAGGGCTTACTACTCTGTTATCAAATTAACTAATCATTTTTGATTATTAAGGCAGCTCTGTCAAATAAAATTCTTAACCCCCACGTTATTAAAATCTCCTTCCAGGACATAAGTTAAACCTATAGCGACAATTCTCCTTAAAACCGCACCAAACATATCTAGCAAGGTAAATAAGTGACTTACGGTTGTAGCTCTGACCGCTCTAATTAATGCAGTTCCTCTTAGTCTAGCCACGCAGTGCGAATAATTTAGGTACCGAAGTGAGCCCCCGTTTCATGAAAATTAAATTTTAATATTTTAAACTCAAGCCCAAGGGCGAAGGTTGGATAATAAGATTTGTTGCTCTTAAAATAGAGGTTGAAATTATGAGTCTTTAAAACACGTCACTAGTTTCTTGTAATCTCGGTAATTCTTAGGGTCCTAACCAAAATTTTGGCCAAACCGATAGTGACGTAAGCGACCAATCGAGTATTAATCTTTTAGGACAACACCCACCAGAAGTGTCACAAGTCTAAAGTAATATTAACTTGAATGAAAGTTTAAAACCACATCCTGAACAAAAATTAGTTTTAGCTCTATAAAACATGACCCAACCACCATCCTAAGTTTTACACAATCTAAAAAATCCAAATCCGGCCGTGACCCAGATACATTTTGCGAGTAAATTATGGATACTAAACCAAACAAATAGGTGCTTTAGATCCACTTTGTCACAGTACGTACTCGTAAATTCGCTATAACTTTGTCGGCCCAATAAAGAAAAGGCGTGTAAAATTCTGCATGCATGCTTTAGGCGGTTCGACGATGTCGGGATTTTTCTTCACCTTATGAATCTCAATACATCATTAATCATCAATATTTGGAAAAAAAAAACGGAACCACATTTTTTAAACGTGATAAGCACTAACAACTATGCTACTTTACTCAACGGCCTATAATCATTGAATAATTCATTTTAATTTAATTTTGTGTTTCGTTTCGTCAAAGACAAAAAGAAAATGAAATTAAAGTATAAACAAAATATAAACATTTCCTAACGAAATCCTTTTCACTATTCTTGTATATTTACGAAAATCCACCTAGATAATATTTATATTAAGTTCAAAATGTATTTGTTGATATTAGTTTTTTTAACTACTCTACCCTAGTTGTTTATAAAGCTTATTCTTGAGAACCATTTTATCCGTTTTCTTTTTTTGTCTTAATTCCTGTTTTTTTTTATTAATCCTGTAAGTGCAACGTGCAAAGCAACGCCAGATGAGAAAAAACATCATGATATAAATTGAAATATCACTAAAACTAGTTTTAGGCATTTTATCGCGGTTTATATTTAAGTTTTAGGTCCCGGCGTTTCGATAGCTTTGCCATGTCTGACATTTGTATAAACCTCAGAAATCAACATATCCAGATAATAACTTATTTTTTTTTTCCATATACATGGTAATAGCCACCTCTTTTTACTTGATAATATTTGACTCGTTTTTGGACGATCCTTTTTTTTCATTTCAAGCTGCATATAATAATAAAGTTCAACCAAACCAGTTTAGACGCTCGCTTAGAAGTGCTTGGTAAATTGTATATTTTTCGTCCACTTACTATTAAATTACTTTTCAAACTACTTCAAAAATAGGAACGTCTCAATTCGTTTATTTTAAAAGTTTTTTATACATTGATGTACAATCAAATTATTGAACTTGCTATATGTCTATTAAGTGATAAATAATTTTCTGTCATTATTTTCTATGACTGTTTATTTTGAATAGTAATAAATAAAAAATTAATACTGACACTCTCATACATAGCACTGAACCCAAAGTGGCTAAAGCACTTGTGTTATGGAATTCAGAAACCACGCAGGTACCACAAACACCCAGACCCGGGGCAATCTAGAATAGTGGGCTTCTACATTGACCTGTTCGGGGATCAAACCCGGGACCTCAGAGCTAACGACACCTTGAAAACCGGTGCATACGCCACTCGACTACGGACCTTCGGATTCCCAGCCAGGACAAATGTTTGTGTGATGAGCATGATCATTTTTCTGTGTCTGGGTGTAATATATCTATAATAATAAATAAGAATGTTTGTCAGTTGTCTGGTTACTATAGTACAAGCTCTGTTTAGTTTGAGTTCAAATAACCGTGTTTGAGTTATCTCAGGATATTATTATTCTTAAGTAATTAGAAAACTCTTAATTGATAAACGCAATCGTAGTTCAGTTGTTGTTGTTGAACTCTTGAAGAGTTCATTATCTGCTTTCAGAAGGATCATCCCTTATCGAGTGGTGTACATACGTGAGCGCGACCGTCGAGTTGCGGTCACACCCCTAGCCGCTGAGAACCTCGATACACCCCCGATATTGCGGACTTCGAGATATTAATTAAATATGCTTCCAATTGGTCCTTAGGCACCTATAAATAGATTCTTGATGGATTAGGTCAGTTTTGATCACTTACATACATACTATCACGCCTACATTCAACGAAGGGTTAGGCAGAGGTGTACCAATGTACATCCACAATTCGCCGGTATGTATAGGTCCCATGTAATAGGAACCTATTGCCACTAATCGAGCACAAATCCAAACTCCGATCTGCTACTGAGAATTTCATAGAAAAACCCAATAACACCTTGGTCGACTTTGGAATCGAACCCAAGAGCTCAAGCGTAAAAGTCGCGCTTAGAGCCACTAGGCCAACGAAGCAGTTTTGATCACAACTGTTTGGAAATCGAGATACATCATTTAATACTAGCATAGCTGCGCGATGTATGATGCAAAATAATATAAAGTACAGCAATATGAAAGGTATCCGTAGTGTTTATCCAGGCTTAAAAGAGTAATATCACCCTTATTATCCACCAGTGTTTTCATAATCATGTGTGATTGTCCCGATTATATGAAAGTTAACAACAAGCTACAAACAAAAAAAAATCCTAGTTTTTGTACCCAATTACCTAACGGTCCTTGACAAATAAAAATCGCCTGTATTTTATTAGACAGATCTTATACCTACGAGTATGTACTCCATATGGCATACTCTATAGACAGCTAATGGCACCAAATTTTTAGGAATTTATATTGATCATCAACTTACCTGGAAAACTCATGCAGACGTTTGGAAAAGACTTGGCACTTCAGCTTATATGTTGCATAATCTATCAAAAGGGTAAATCTTTCTACTACATTGGTCGCATACCACAGCTTAGTAGTTTCAGTTTTAAGATTTGGTGTAACATTTTGGGGAAACTGCAGTGAAAAAGAAAGCATCTTCAAAACACAAAAACGCTGTCTCAGAGCAATATTTAATTTAAAAACAACAGATAGTTGTTTACCTATATTTAAGTCTCATAAATTACTAACATACCCATGTCTGTATATCTTGGAAATAGCTTTATTTGTGTACACCAATAAACATATTTTGTTTACTATTTTAAAAGACTTTAGAAACCGTAGTACACACATGCGATCACAATATCAAAACTTATTGTACACAGGAGCTTACAAAACTACTTTGCTAAAGAAAAATGTAATGTACATGGCGCCTAAAATCTTTAACTAAATTCCAGGATCAATAAAAAACCTACCTTATACCAAGTTAAATAAACAATGTATATCATTCCTACTAGATTCAATGTTACTATTCAGTACAACGTCTCGAACGAAAATTCAATGTCGTATTCAGTATTGACGGGCCTGTTGGTCTAGCGGTTAGTGACCCTGACTGCTATACCGGAGGTCGTGGGTTCGATTCCCACTCTGGACAAATGTCGTGTGATGAGCACGATAATTTGTTCTGTGTCTGGATGTTATTTATCTATAATATGTATGTATTTAGAAATATATAAGTATGTTTATCAGTTGTCTGGTTACCATAACACAAGCTCTCTTAGAGCTTAGCTTGGGATCAGATTACCGTGTGAGAATTGTCCAGGAATATTATATATTATATTATAGTACAAGACTTCATAGATGATAAGATAATTTAGTTTAATTAAGGTTATTGTTGGTTTCAAGTTTTATTTAAACATTGATAATAATATTTGCATGCTAAAGATTTATACTCTATTCTATGACTTTTAAATGTTCTTACTTAGCGAATATTATCAGAAATATTTATTATAAACAAATACCAATTTGGATAGTAGTTAAATACCTACCGTTCAACCGTCATCTGTTTATCAACGGATTTTGAATCGTAAGATATTAAACGGATAAAACCAGAAGGCCCGACCCGAGTGCTGAATACTTTATGCTGTAGATGCTATGCGAATAAAACATTTCACCGAAATATCTATGTGTTAACTATTCACCTTTTGTACGTAGGTTCTTCTATTGTTTGCTTGATAAACTTTGACAATTGTTTTATAATTTGACGACGAAAATAATTTTGACTGGACTATTTCGAGACAAAATAGACAATAATCCTTGTAAGTTTGTATTTATTCGCATAGAGTTAAAAATTGGTGGAGATGTCAAGTACACCATTATAAATGAAATATCAAAGTCCCAAGGATCCGACTTGTGCTAAACAAGTTACACAAGGTCAAATGTTAGTAATATCACCTTTTCGCGTTTTCCTCATAAATGGCAAGTATTATATTCTTCCGTTGTTATTGATATCCGGTGTGGTATAGTTCGCCACGCCAGTGACCGCTGGATGCGACGTATTGCGGGTTCGATCCCCGTTAGTGACAAACATGTTAGTGATCCAAAAATGCTTGCTACAATTCTGGGTGCTGTTGTACCTGAGATTTGAATGTTTAAACCTGCGAAAAAAAATATTAAAATGTTTTTTTATATGTAAAAAAAAACATTTCTTAGTAGATTCATTATCATCATTATCAGCCGAAAGAGGTATACTGCTGAACAAAGGACTCCCCCCTAGAACGCCTTAATGAACGACAACTCGCCAATTGCATCCACCGGGTGCCCGCAACTTTGACGATATCGTCAGTCCACCTGGTGGGAGGCCTGCCGACGCTGCGTCTTCCCTTCCGGTACGTGGTCGGCACTCGAGAACCTTTCTTCCCCAGCGGTTACATAAAAGCTTGTGTACACTATGAGTTAATTTGTTATATGATTATTTAAGTTCAGGCGTTTTTTTTGTAATAGATACCGCTACCCACGCCATGGCATTTTGGACGTCAATTCAGGTGTAATGTTGACGAAGATTATACCTAACCTTTTACACCCACACTGCGTTAAACGTGGTGTCCGTTTATAAACAAGAATTGGTATTTAGTAAAATAATAATCTTGTTTACTTTTAAATACCTGAAAAAGCTACGTCTAAAGTCTGATTAGAACTTGGCTTTTAAGGCTAAAGTATGGAAATATTGAAAATGTGTACCTATAATAATCCTAGAAGTAGATTCTGATGCTTGAAATTTTAAAGAGAAAAATTTATTTTACTATTTTAAGAGCATGAACAGTTTTTTTTTCTTTAAATTGAAATGTGCATGCATTTCAATTTAAAGGTTATTAGGTTATTAGGTGCACTTGCATTAATATTACTATTAGTTGACTTGAGTGAGCGATGAGTAGGTGAGATAACATTCGGGGATAGTTTTTTTTTTATAAAATTCTCTCTTTTTTTTTAAACCACAATTTTTTTTTGTACCAGCTGCGCCTGTCTGTTCTCGGCATCGTAGCTCTAAAACAAATGGTCCAATTTTAATGCATTTATTTAATGATTATGTTGGAGATACTAATAAAGTATTTTTTTTTTATTTAATATTATGACACCATCAATTCACATGACTTGATAATTTACAATCACATTTTAGAATATTCTCTATCGCTCGTAGCAAATTACGATAAGTTGCTGTCTGTAGTAGGACATATTATGTATACATAAATAGATTAATGTCTCACGGGGTTAACAGACAGATTAAACAAGAAATACTGAATTCAGCAACTTCCAACAAAACCTGTACTAAAATCGTTTTTGAAATGCAAAAGAAAATTCCATCCTTAAAAAATCTCCGAAAAAGTCAGGTTAAGCTCACTTAGCTACACATACACATATATTGTTCGACATACAAATCGCGAGGTGGCAAACAGAAAGGTTCGAGCCAATGTGAAAGCTTTTCCCTTCAAAGTCGTCTGTAAACATTGGCGGGTCGACTTTACATGCGACATACGGATCGCACTCCTGACAAACTAACAGAAGGTTGCTGAACACCTGGGGCCCAAGTCTGCTATTTACACTCGGTTCAATGTCTGTGTCATGCCAACAGATCCATTTTAGGAAAATTGGTATTCTACTAAATGTCAAAACGTCAAAATTGGCCATTGGGACGATTCGGTTCAATGTTCAAAGACTATGACCAATCGTCAAATCGTATGACCAATCGTCCCAATGGCCAATTTTGACGTTTTGACATTTAGTAGAATACAAATTTTCCTAAAATGGCTCTGCTGGTACGACACTATGAAGACATTGAACCGAGTGTAAATAGCAGACTTGGGCCCCTGTTCAATGTTCATCATGATCATCGGCTTATGTGACTGGATGACCAAAAAATTTAATACCAATACATACAACATACCATCACGCCTGTATTCCCCGAAGGTTAGGCAGAGGTGTACCAATGTACTCCCACAGTTCGCCGATATGTTTAGGTCCCATGTAATAGGGGGCGAGCCTATTGCCACTAACCGGGCACAAATCCAAACTCCGACCTGCTACTGAGAATTTCATAGAAAAACCTAATAACACCTTAGTCGACTTGGAATTCGAACCCAAGACCTCTAGCGTAGCAGTCGCGCTTAGAACTACTAGGTTAACGAGGCAGTCTTAAAACCAATCAAATCAGATCAAATCAAATCACAAGCCGACGTCACGTTTAACAAATAATGACAATTTAATATTGACTGGCCTATTTTGGTTTAAAAAATGGATTATGTTTATATATGGTTAGTTTGTTTATGTTTTGATTCATCATCATCATCATGATTGCAAATTTTTTGGAATGAATTCGCAAATATTTAAAAAAAGGTCAGGCTATTGTTTTTTTTCGGGTTAATCTTCTGGTTACTATTCTGATTGAAATTTATATTCAAAGATATTATTGCGACATTGTTTTCTTAACTTCGAAATGTTCATCTTTTTCTAGCTTTATAAATATTATTGTGATTAATTTTCTTAAAAAAAAAAGCAATATCAAAACGGTTCGCAAATCGTGGCACCTTTGAATCACGTGAGAGAGCTTCCAAGATCGTTTTCTTGAAAACTTTTTAGTTACTCAGAGATTGCATTTTACTCCTGACAGAGCCTGGGATTTTTATGTCTCCTCTTTTGAATATGGAATAGTTTTGCACGCATAATATAACTCATTACGTCATCCCACTTTTAATGTAGTTTGGCCTCAAAATTTTCTAAGCCACCATGTTTGTAAAAGACATTAAAAACGAATTCGTCGTGCTCTTTTCACTGCCGTTGTACCAGCTGTTTTGGAACCCAATGGTTTGGTGCGCGGCGATGGCAAGAGACCTGTCGGTATGTCATTGCCACCTAGGAAATTGGGTCGGTCTTTGGTGTGGGACGCACGTTCTAAGTTCAGCAGCCTCTCCTGGCGCTGCTGCTGGAGCTGCGGAGACCTTAAGCGGCGAAAGTATAATAACATTGTGGGTAATTATATTTTCGAGCCGTTTGGGGTTGAAACGGGTCATGGGGTCCGAGTGGCCGCCATTGACAAGGATGACGATGAGTTCTTTGACGCCTGTTAGGTTTTATTTATGTAAGTTTTAATTTAAGTATAGTTAGAGTTTGTTCTTATATTAGATTTAACCATGTAAGTAGATAAAAGGTCAGTTTTTTGTTATAAAGTATAAAAAGATAAAAAAAATGCTGAATTTCATTTAAAAAATGTATCTACTGACGTGAAACGAAAACAAAACTTAGGCAAGTTTGAGAACTCGGGAACCGAACGAAAAGTTGAACTATTTGACTAAAATGTTTGTACGATTTTTTGAGATAAGGTTGTGTGGGTGTAGGAAAATGTTAAGTGAACATGGCTTTCTGAGAAAAAACATTTTGAAACGTATCCCTTATTAGTAATTATAGGTACCTTACTGATAGAGAGAAACCACTGATTCTTTAAACTTTACAATATTATCACAAGAATAGATTCAACGTTACAATTACAATACTTTTAAAGGCCAAACGCCATAATGATTATTATCAATTTATATAATGCAAGAGACAACCGAGTCCTAGAATGGAGACCGCGGCTCGGCAACCGTAATGTAGGACGCCCGCCCGCCAGGTGGACTGATGACCTGAGAAAGGTCGCTGGAGGGAACTGGATGCGGAAAGCGGAGGACCGGGTGTTGTGGCGCAAATTGGGAGAGGCCTATGTCCAGTAGTGGACTATGATTGGCTGATTGATTGATTGATTGAAGAGACAACCACCACGAGAATCGCAAACGCTGCCATGACATATTCCTCTCTAGTGTTGTTCATTATTCCGGTTATCATTACTAAAACTAAAGCTTCAGTTTATTTAAAATATTAGGAAAATCATGAACTTTAATCTAAGTAAAGACAACTGAAAAACATACTTACATATTTCTATCGAGTGTTGTGTGATGAGCACGATCATTTGTTCTGTGACTGGGTCTAATTTATATTGTATAACATGTATGTATTTAGAAATATATAAGTATGTTTATCAGTTGTCTTTACTTAAATTAAAGTTTATGAATTTCCGCTAGTGCGTAAGGGGCCAAGCGGTAAAAATCTCACACTCCCCGGTCTTATAAACATCGTCTTATTCCTTGTAATAAAATGTTACCTACAAACCCAAGATTTAAAATTGTGTTAATTCTGGATTTGAAGCAGATACTTTTTTTGTTATAAGTTATAGCATTTTTAGCAGCACGTCAATTCAAAATTGGATCGACGTCATACGTTCAGTGTAAAATACACGATGTGCTATTTCGTACCGGCCTGATCCATTATATTATTATCAATGCATTTACTAATCCTAAGTAAACAAATAATTGTTATGATTTAACGTATTCTTAAAAAACTCAATTAAAGAATAATTTTGGAAAAAAAAATGGCTTTTTAATGTTATCCAAATTGCTTAACATATCATCACGCCTGTATCCCCGAAGGGTAAGGCAGAGGTGTACCAATGTACACCCACAGTTCGCCGATATGTTTAGGTCCCATGTAATAGGGGGCGAGCCTATTGCCACAAATCCAAACTCCGACCTGCTACTGAGAATTTCATAGAAAAACCCAATAACACCTTGGTCGACTTGGGAATCGAACCCAAGACCTCTAGCGTAGCAGTCGCACTTAGCACCACTAGGCCAACGAGGCAGTCTATTAAAAATTGTTTCTATATTTCTACCTAAATTGCTTCTTAATCCCCTGTATCTACGACTACTTTCTAACATTCATTAAACCAAATAAAAAAAAATGTTCAATATCAGTTCACGCTGGTAATTGTAAACCGTATATTCGACGAAGTCATCTCACGTTCTTCATTCCTCTCAATATATCAGCGCAGTGATTCGCCACGCACCCATTCCAAGCGTAGATTTTTATCAAAGAAATTTAATAGTGTCAGTTCGCAGTATACGAAATAGTTTAGTATTTCAGTTACCTCGGTGCATTAATTCCAAACTATTACATTAACTATTATTTGCATCGGATGTCTTCGCGGTATTTTATTTCATTTTTTGGCTCACCGACAGTGGAATACAATTATGCTAAGATGAGATTCATGTAATACCTTCTAAACTAGTTTTCAATTTTCTTACAGGTAAGCACAGCATTTATATATCTTCATTACGTATATGTTATATAGGTGAGATTTAATACTCACCGAACATAGTTTATGTTTTCAAACAGTGAGAAATTGACACGGAAATTATAATGTACTAAAATCTAAGCAAAACTAACCAATGATATAATTTGAAATAAATATCAAAAACTCAATTAAAACATTCAAAACAGTTAACAAAATTATCAAAAACTATAAGCAGTTAAAACATAATAAAAGTAAAATCAACATTGAGATCAAAATAAAAATCAATAAAGCGTAAAACCAAATAGCTCGAGAAGGAATAACCAATGGCAAAGCAAGCTTATTGAGAGGCCACCACGAACCAGAAGAGGCAGCGTTGGTGGAAAACAAACGTGACTTTTAATACACTAAATTGGGTGATGTGTTGCGTGATACATGTTGCATTTCATAACATTATAATTCAGTGCGCTTTCATTTTAGACCCCATTCGAGTAAACTATTATTTACAGACTTTCGGTTATTCCTGCTTTTAAACCCCCACAACTTTGAAACGGCTCAACCGATTTTCATCAAACATGTCTATGAACACTCGCAGATAAGTCAGGTTTAATATAAAAGACACTCGATTAAAATTGCTTCATCCGTTCGGAAGCTACGATGCCACAGTCAGACAGACAGACAGACATACACACAGACAGACACGTCAAACTTATAGCACCCCTCTTTTTGCGTCGGGGGTTAATTAAAATAAAAACAATAAACTTGCGCCAGGAAGCGAGGTACAACCACCTATAACTGTCCACATAAATAGATAAAAAAATACTGGAAAACAATCGTGATAAAATTCAAAATACGAACATAAAATGTCACGCGAAATTTGCAACACTTTGCGAAACAGCGGTTTTTACTCTTTCTAATTTTATTCTAGAGTTTTAAAATCGTATAAAAATGCTTTGTCGCAGTGGGCTGATACGTGACTTTTTGCAAGTTTTACTAACAGAGAGTTCATAGTGAATTCGCAGGAAAAGCAAATGTGTCGTGAAATACAACGGGCTGGATTTTTATTGGAACTTATTTTAGTCTACGTGATTTAAGTTTTTTTAGTATATTTTGTGTTTGTTGATCAGATGTTAATTAATTAGCTTTCGGAGTTTGGGTTTGCTTTTTTCTTATTTTTTTAAGACAAAATTATAAATAAACAATACATACATACATACATATCATCACGCCTGTATCCCCGAAGGGGTAGGCAGAGGCGCACCAATGTACACCCACAGTTCGCCGATATGTTAGGTCCCATGTAATAGGGGGCGAGCCTATTGCCACTAACCGGGCACAAATCCATACTCCGACCTGCTACTGAGAATTTCATAGAAAAACCCAATAACACCTTGGTCGACTCGGGAATCGAACCCAAGACCTCTAGCGTAGCAGTCGCGCTTAGCACCACTAAGCCAACGAGGCAGTAAATAAACAAGCAATTGAATAATCGGGATTGTTTGCTTACAAACAATCAGTGATTCATATGTTAAACAAATTATTATTATTTCCTAATAAAAAAACTTTTGAAATGCGTATCTTTTGCAATGCTTATAACAGATCTCATTCCTTTCAGATAAATGCCAGCGGTTTGACTATCCCTGCATACATAGCATATTATTACCGTACGAGGCTCGCTATCACAGTAATTTGTTCCCAAAACGTTTATAATTCAGCTCACATAAGAAAATTACACACGCATTCACAGATTCAGTCGCAATAAATCTTTGAGTATACTATACTATAATCTTTTACTATAAAATGCTGAATTAATATCAATAACTGTGTTTAAAATGAACACTAAAATAACACCTTATAGTTAGAAATCATAAAAGTAGGATACAATTTTATTTTTAGAATTGAAAAATACATTGTTTTTTAAGTCATTACAAAACACAAGATATTACCTCAAAAATTGGTGGTCACGCGAATATGTCAAGTTTCAGATATATAAAATAACGTAATAATAAGTAAAACCGTACAAAACTGTCACAATCCATCATACTGGGCGTTGCACGCTGGTACGCTTGCGGTCGCCATCGAGAAAACTTCAGCACACGTGCCCGCCGCCACAGTCTAAACAAAACGACATCGTTCTACCTAAAAAAACAGTCAAACCATTTTTAGTTGGTATGTTTTTTAGGCTGTGACATACATGTAGGGTGTGTACCGATATTGAATAGTCACGCCAACTTCGCCCCAGCTGGCATTTGTTCGCGAACTAACATGATTAATGGATGGAACTCGCGCACTGCTCTTTGCTCTTTGTAAGGCGCTATAATATTTATCACAGACCACGGCTCGTTTATTAAAAGTGTTGGTAAACATTTGAGTGGGAGGTGTGAGTGCTAATGGTTTGGATTCTAGTTTTATTTAGATTTTAGAATCCCTTTATCGTTTTCATATCCGAACCGTTTTATATCTAGCAAAAATGAGAATTTTGACATCGGCAGTTGGTTTTCTGTTTTTTTTTTTTTTTTTCTCCAATTCTTTAAGGTGAGATTGAGATATTTTTGTCCTGATTTTTTTTGCAACGATAAGGAAGGTTGTCACTTTATGGACTCAACATTTTTATATCTGAGTGTTGTTTTTTGATTTCTTGTTCATTTTGTCGCCTACAAGACTTCAGTTGCCTACTTGACAAACCGGTATGTGAACTAAACAACAAACACACTACATTATTTCTGATCAGGTAAGTACGAATCAATCTATAAAATACGAAACTTACACAAACATTCTCTGCCAAAACAGAAAAACAATAACAAATAGTAGGCGAGTGCTTCGAAACAAAAAGAATGTAACTAAAAGCCCACAAAACGGCTTGGGAATAAAAAATAAACAATATGACTGGTTTCTGCAGAAGTTTGATTTCTCAAGAGACAGGCAGTTGAAAAATATAATGCTTAAACGCCTTTGTGGGTGTCACATTGCCTTGTTAGAGTCCCGTACACAAAGAGTTAAAACGGGACTCTATTACTAAGACTTTTTCCGTCCGTCGTGACGTTCTCCGTCCGTCTGACTGTCACCAGGCTATATCTCTGAACATCGAGGTTCAGAGATATAGCCTAGCCATAGCTAGACAGTCGAAATTTTCACAATTTATGTGTTTCTATTGACGATTTGCCGCTATAACAGCAAAGTAAAATAAATTCTCAAACGGGACTTTCATACTACATACAAGCGCGATTTGTTGCTCTTTTTTCACCTACTGTTGGTAACCTAGTCTATGGTACGGCACCCTTTACGCAAGAGTTCGACTCGCACTTGGCTGTTAATGTTTAGAAATATATGCGGGAACAATGTCTCTTTAAAGAACCTATTGCTGTAAAAAATCATATAGTTGAAAATGAGATCCAAGGCAATTTCATCATCATCATCATCATCATCATCAGCCGGAAGACGTCCACTGCTGAACAAAGGCCTTCCAAGGCAATTTACTGAAAGAAAATGTGTGTGAGCAATCAATGTTAGTTGAGCTTATTTCATTGCTATTTATAGGTCTATAGTAAGTTATGCACTAGACAGTCCATAAAATAAAATACGTAATGGTCGTTAATTGTTTATTTTCTATCACTGAAACTCTATAGTTTCAGTGCTGACTGAGACTGCTACTATTAGCAGTCTGCAAATTTAAAGTCTATTTCAAGGGCAAGGCAAGTTGTCAGGGTACAGTTAATATTGTTAATAAACTCGTTCTTTAAAAGAGCTTTTAATAACTGCCAATGTTTTGTATCCTTTGACATCTTGCTAGAAACTAAGCCCATAGAGTTTGAAAAAGTTTAAACTATAGAGTGCGAAGCCCCTTAAAGCCCAATGCGACAAAAAAAAGCACATTTTTAGCGCTCATATTATTTGGGTTTGCGATAGTTTTATTAAACTTTGCGCTCTGTTTTGATACTTTTACGACGAAACTAATTTACTCTTTCAATAGTGTTCATGTTTCATGCACTGTTATGTATACTCTGTAATGTTTTATAAATTTTCTAAGATTGCTTTATCTAACCGCCTCGTTGGCCTAGTGGTGCTGACCGCGACTGCTACGTTAGAGGTCTAGGGTTCGATTCCCAATTCGACCAAGGTGTTATTGGGTTTTTCTATAAAATTCTCAGTAGCAGGTTGGAGTTTGGATTTGTGCCCGGTTAGTGGCAATAGGCTCGCCCCCTACGTGGGACCTAAACATATCGGCGAACTGTAGGTGTACATTGGTACACCTCTGCCTAACCCTTCGGGGATACAGGCGTGATGATATGTTATGTTATTGCTTTATTCACGCCCCGGAAAAATCCCACTATAAGTCAAAAACATAACCTTTTCTTTTTCAGAAAAGGCACTGTTCCCAGCTCCAAACTCGCGGGTTAGCGATTTCTGTGACTTCCAAGTAATAAATAAAATTCAGTACAATACAGTACTTTAAGTAACAAAAATAATTTAGTTTGGCCAATAAAGTGCAGCCACGCCCGAGCGATGTTACTTTCATTTGTAATTTATTAAAGTACAAACGATTCATCTTTGTTCATCTGGAAGTTTACGATAAACCTTAATTTTTATTCTTATTGTAAGTTAATAATTTTATAATCAAGTGGTTTAATTGAGAATGTAGGTTTTAGAAAAGAACTTGACATTATTGGCGATGTTATTTACGATTGAACGGAGCTTTGACTTATAAACATCATGTTATAGATCATATTTTTCTTTTTATTTGAATTGTAAAACCAGCTCAACTGCAGCATACTAATGTGACTAACATTGTAACTATGATCTTTACATAAGTTTCAAAATTGTGGACTCACAAAGATGAGAATTCAACGTCACAAGTCGAGTATGTACGTGTATTATGAACTAAGAAAGTTGATGCATGTGCAGCGAACGGAGGTAGCACTATCGCGGTCTGACTGTTGGCGGCACCTACCATGAGTTCTTATGTTTAATTAAAGCGTTGTAAATGGGTTGAAGTCAGATAGCCAGTCACTTCATGAAAAATACGGTATTTAGCTGATCCGGTAAGACTGGAAGCCGACCCCAACATAGCTTGGGAAAAGGCTCGGGGGATGATGATCACGCTCGGGTAACTCGAGTGAGTAACCCAGTATAATAATCCAGTATAAGCAATCACATTGTGTGCAAGTTTGTGTCATAAGATATTCCATTCTGAATATCCGATTTGTATGGTCTTAAGCCTATCGCCTTATTAGAGATCTTGTAACAAATTCTCTCAACTGAAGATTGATATTTAAGTTACGGTTGAAATTTGAAACATTCCAAGCTTTAGTAACTTTCTACCCTTGATTAAACAAATAAGCGCAATGCATAGTAAATTATAAACCATACCGAATAACAGGCACCTACTCCTAACTAACGCTCAGAACGATTTAAAATATCGTTTCCAATACAATCTGTACAAACTCTCACTCAAGCGACCACGTCCGTAGTAAGTCTAGTTGGAAGTTTCAATGTGAGCTGAAAAGCGTCTCGCGGCTAAACTTGTAGATAAGAACTTCAGTCCAACACGTGAAGCGAATACCATAGTGAACGGGACATTTTGAGGAATCATTTAACTGAGAAATAGCCAAACTATACAATTTAATCCAGCCTTTAAACGTCAGACTGAGAACAAGCCTCTTCCCATATAGAGAAGGCACAAGCATTGATCACCACGCTTGCTCTCTGTGGATTGCCGATTTCAGATCCCAGTTTTCTTTACGATGTTTTCCTTCCTTTCCTTCACCGTTTGTCAGAAGTGTCTTAGAATAATTAAGGAAGTACATATACCTACATATACCATATACTACCTTTGAAAAAGCCAAATTGTCAATAGGCTGGGTTCGAACCTGCAACCTTCTGCTAAAAATCCGTTCATTGTACCGCTAGGCCTCCACGGCATCGCCAACAATACAATAACTTTTCTGATATTATAATTATTTACATTGACTGGCCTGTTGGCCTAGTGGTTAATGACCCTAACTGCTATACCGGAGATCATGGGTTCGATTCCCACCCCGGACAGATCTTTGTGTGAGCACGATCATTGGCTCTGAGTCTCGGTGTAATTTATCTTTAAAACGTATGTATTTAGAAATATTTAAGAATGTTTATGAGTTGTCTGGTTACCATAGCACAAGCCTTGCTTCCTATAGGATAAGATAACTGTGTTGTCTCAGGATTAAATTATTATATGGGCTGAACTTTTTGAGGTAAATAACACGGGCACACTGAGCATGACACATTTAAAGGCGGCAAATGTCGGGAACTAACATCTTAATAAGAAACAGTGATAATATCTGTAATAAACACATTTAAATATAAACATATTTTACTACAGTCTTGTGTGGTGAGACACCATGATAGCCCAGCATAGGATAAACACACGCCTCATTTGACAACACCTAAGTCTCAATAACATTGCACGAAACTTTGATTTTAAACCAATTTCAAGCAGAGACACTTACTGAAATTAAAGTTTCGAAAACAAAACGATCAGTTATTTATGACTTATAGAAAAATCTCACGGTACACGGAATGCAGTTACGATTGATTCCCATAGGAAATACATGTAAGTGAAGTTTGTTTATCTTCGTAATATATTGAATCGACACATCCATTCTTTCCCTCAGGCGTATAAAGATCAGCGGCGGTAGTATGAACTCTCATAGCAGGAGTGTGGGAGCGAGACGGCGCTCTACATTTTACAGAGCGGCATCCCGCTCCCACAACGGCAACACACCCGCTATAGACGTTCGTTGCAAGAACAGAGATCGAAATTCAAGAATTTCATCTTTTAGATTTCGGTTGCCACGATTGTGTTCATACAATATTAAATTTCAACTTTATGATGAGACTAGAATTATGTTGTTATAGCCACAGAAATAACAGATTTTAACTACAAAAATTTCAAATAAATATGAATTATCCATAAAATGTCGTGATGGCCTAGGGTACAATGAACGGAAGGGTACAAGGTTGCAGGGTCGAATTCGAGCAAGTACCAATGTGATTTGTTTCAAAGTTATATGTAGTCTCTTAATTTTTCTAAGACACAACTGAAGAAACCTGGATTCCGAAATAAATTAAAGCTTATTAAATAACGTCTAATTTAAAACCGGATAAATTACATTACTCAGATTGCAGGCCCCTTTTTAAACTACTATTTATATTAGCTAAACGAAATTACTTTTCCGTCAGAAATCGTATTAAGATAAACCTCGTTGTTACACACCAAAATTAAATGAACAAAAGTTTGACCATAAAACGGTTGCATAAACATATTAAATTCTGAGATAATAAACCACATAATAACATATAGGTGCAGTAAATTAAAAAATAAAACACATGCGGAGCAAAACAGGAGCGGCGGATATTTACTTCCTCTTAGTGATGTAACATGGTTGAATACTATCGAGTAATATTCATATTCATATTCGATAAAAATATTGTATATTTTTTTTTCGATACCCATACTTTAATGAATTCAAAATGTATTAATTGTTTTAAGCATTGAGCTAATTTATTTTATGATTTAATTTTTAATATAATTGATGCAGCCGTGTCACTTTAAATTAAGTATTATTTGTAAGTATTAGTTTATGATCAATAAAAGGCAATGCCACATTTCATATAAAACATTCATCACGACGTCCAATAACTTACACATTGATTGAAGATTTCAACGCTTTTCGTCCGCAGAATTAGCTACCTTTTTAATTATTCTAAGTGATAGAATAATTAAAAGGTAGCTAAATTTGACACATTGTTGATATTAGAATAGTACTTTGTGATTAATATTTTTTAAATAGTACTACCTTGGGAGACTGAGAAGGTGTACACAAGAATTCAGCGATGAAACCGATGGGCAACCACGACCTTGCTATAGAAAAAATAACATAAAAAAAACTTCTGACAAACAGTGAAGGGAAACATCGTGAGGAAACCTGGATTCCAAAATTTTGGATTTGAAATCGCCAATCCGCAGAGGCAAGCGTGGTGATCAATGCTCGTTCTCTATATGGGAAGAGGCCTGTGCCCAGCAGTGGGACGTTTATAGGCTGGATAATTATTATTATTAAAAAACATCTTATATCGATTACGACTGATCTCCTAAGCACATCCCTACTTCCGCAATTATGCGGGGCATGCGGCCTCTTTAATTGCGTTTGCACTAAACACAAACGCTTAGTAATTAATTCTAGATTAAGCCTGTAGAGTCACTTGTGATCCAGTAAAAATAATTCAAAAGTCGCTGGAATTTAATTTATTCAGTGAATATAATTTGTTTTTGGATTAAATCAGGCGTCTTTTTATTTACTTTAACCGTGAGCGTTTTACGGGATTCCTAATTAAATATACGTTGAATTATTTCTAAAAATAAACAAGATGATATTTAAAAGGTTTTTGATACATGGTCCAAGTAATTCTTTCATTAGTTTAGGTTTTTTTAAAGTTCAATATTTATTTACATTTATATCATTTTTCTATTTCACACAACATGGAACATGATTGTAAAGTTTATAAAACATGTTACTTCTCTAAACCAGTAAAATGGAGAAGGACGAAAGTTGTGGCCAACAGATAGGCAGTCGTTCCATGTCAAGTACAGTATTCAATTGAATCCGGTAATGCTGGAAGCCGAAGACAACATACATTTGAAGCTTGTCAGCCAAATATAGCAAAAACTATTTACAAACTACATGTTCTGCATCATCTAACTGCCTCGTTGGCCTAGTGATGCTAAGCGCGACTGCTACGCTTGAGGTACGATTCCCAAGTCGACCAAGATGTTATTGGGTTTGTCTATGAAATTCCCAGTAGCAGATCGGAGTTTGGATTTGTGCCCGGTTAGTGGCAATAGACTTGCCCCCTATTACATGGGACCTAAACATATCGGCAAACTGTGGGTGTACATTGGTACACCTCTGCCTAACCCTTCGGGGATAAAGGTGTGATGATATGTATGAAACTACATCTTCTTATAGAACAAAATACTAAGATGAATTCTCCACTTTTATATACTTATATATTCAATATTCACACAAAATTATGCACCGCTTAAAATACTTTCTCTGTACCGAACTGATAAAAGTGAACGAACAAGAAAGTAAATATAATTTTCATTAAATCTCGAAAAGCCATGGCGCGTCCCGGGGGTGACGTGTATTACGCTATCTACCTGAAACAGTATTCGCTTACAAATACAAGTACCTATGTATAATATACCTACTCGTTCTAACGTGACGTTTGTTCACAATATATTTATTTCATTATCATAATACTGCCTCGTTGGCCTAGTGGATCTAAGCGCGACTAGTATGCTAGAGGTCTTGGGTTCGATTTCCGGCGAGGCCCGTCGCTTATTATAAATAATAGTAACGTAAATGTTATCCTCCCGTCCCTAGACCATGCTGGCGCGAGCCGGCCAAACTAGCAATAAAAATATGACCCTAAATAATAAAAACTTAGATCCAGCCATCCCTTGTTGTTTTGCTTTATTAAGATTGTTAGCAACGCACTAAGTCGAGGTCCGATCCCCGCAGGTGGTGGAACCCCCTTGTGGACGTTGCTGACGTAGTTAGTTTTTTCTTTGCTCTGGCTGTCCCTTAAGGTCCTCGCCAAAAGTCCGGTGAAACAGTAAAAGCCTGAACTCGGGCTAACTGCAAAGATATCTACAAGAAAAAAAAACAAAATGTTTGCATCTTAAGTAGACCATGGTGATATTGGGTATTTCTATTAAATTCACAGTAGCAGGTCGGAGTTTGGATTTGTGCACGGTTAGTGGCAATAGGCTCACCCCATAATATTACATGGGACCTAAATATACCGGCGAACTGTGGGTGTAATTTGGTACACCTCTACCTAGCCCTTCGGGGTTACAGGCGTGATGGTATGCTATGTTATAATAATAACAACAGCCTATATTAAACTTCCCATCCGTGAAAAATGTCACCGCCGCATATTACGTCCTCGCCGGCGAGGCCCGTCGCGTATTATAAATAATAGTAACGTAAATGTTATCCCCCCGTCCCTAGACCAAGCTGGCCCGAGCCGGCCAAACTAGCAATAAAAATATGTCCCTAAATAATAAAAACTTAGATCCAGCCATCCCTTGCTGTTTTGCTTTATTAAGATTGTTAGCAACGCACTAAGTCGAGGTCCGAACCCCGCAGGGGGTGCCCTTAGTGGACGTTGCTGACGTAGTTAGTTTTTCCTATTGCTCTGGCTGGAGGCCTTAAGGTCCTCGCCAAAGTCCGGTGAAGCAGTCAAAGCCTGCGCTCAGGCTAACTGCAAAGATCTCTACCAAAAAAAAAAAAAAAACGTGAAAAATGTCGTGGTGGTCTAGAGGTTCATGGAACGGATTTGTATGCACCAGCTTTCAGGTTCGAACCCAGGCAAGTACCAATGTAGATTTTTCAAAGTTATATGTACTTTCTATTTTTTTATTATAACATTGGTGCTTACCTAGCCCTTAGGGTTCGAACCTGCAACTTTGATATTCAAAGTAAAACCGTCCATGTACGACAACAGGGTACTAATCCATACCATTTAAACAAATGAATGCCATTTAAATAACGAATTACATAAACTAATCATGAATTAGCAACTAAAATATTCCAAACATAGGGCACACTTCAAAATCGCTGTACAATTATACATCACACCGTATAATTACCAATTGGTAATGAACCAGATAAATACAACAGGAATTAGCGTCTGATTTCTGACGAACATTATCGTCGAAACCAAAAACAGCAACAATAATTTTCAAACGAAATGTTCTAATAAATTTGCGAGTGTAATTTGCACATACGCGACCGAAACCGCGCCGTTGTGTTTATTTGATGGCCCGTGTCAGGAGATTTAATCGGATTGATAACATCAAGGCTTGATAGCTTTGCGACTATGTTAGTAGCAATTGAAAGTGCTTATCGCTCGCTTGTTGAGCCATCGTTGTACTACGTAATGATGGATATAGTTCACAGATTAGAACTGAGATTGTCAAGTCGTGTGGAGTGGTGTCATGATTGAAATACACATGTCATATACAATCATGTATTGTTTAGTTATAATACCCCTCTTTTTTCATTTAAGGTGTAAAGGTCGGTTTACAGAACAATAGGACAAAAATAGCATGCCTTTATGGAAATTTATTTATTGTTAACACTTATTCAAAGTCTCAATCATATTTGCAAGTTGTATAGAAATCTATGCAGTTGTTTTTGAGATAGGTCTAAAAATAAAAACTGCAATTAAATTTCAGAGTGTAAGCAAGTGTAAGAGCAAATCGTAAGTATGTTTCATTTATTATGATACTACGACAAAGTTAGAAAAAAGAGTTTTAGTTCTGATTCCCGCTAATTCCTTTGATTTGAACCACACAAGAACTGACGCCGCGGCACCACTGACAAATGAACTGTACCAAGCTTGTTTATTAGCGAATAGAAACATTTTATGTGCAAGTTTGCCACCTACGAGCTACGTGACTAGAAGACGGGAATATTAGCAGACTTCGGAATTATTTCGGTCATAAGTTTTGAGATTTATATCAATTAAAAAAAATGGAAGCAAAACATCCGTAGTATTGACTTTCAATTGAAAAAAAAAACATACTGATTTAAGTTTTAATAATATCTAACAACATATGAATACCAGCTATGGCTTCTTGCAAATAAAATTGTCGCTGATGTTTTTTTAACAAATTATTTTTGTAGAAAAATAAACATGATGATGATTCAATACATTAAAATTATTATTACTACTTTGTTATTGACTTTGTTTGCGTTTATTTCTTTGTGTTGCTTGTTTGTGTTTATTTCTTTGTGTTGTGTTCTGTACTAAATAAATATTATTTCTATTCTATTCTACATGTTAAACCGCGCTCACCGAGGTTGGTCTATGGATGGGTGACTTTATATAAACATACCGAAAAGCATGTTTGGCCTTTGGGCCTGACAGTCTTACGTCTTTGGCAACCAGTCTTAGTATTGGATACTGTGTTACGCTTTAAAATGGGTTGTGGAGGATAGATACGAAGTCGGTCCATGTTAAATATGTTATTCATCTCAATCCGGTAAGATTAAAAGCCGACCCTATCATAGTTCTGGAAAAGGCTAGGCAGATGTTGTTGATGTCAAGCCAAACGCCTTTTGTTTTTAATGTCGAACGATTCAATAATATCGGCAATGCGTTATTGCTAAGTAAAAATGATCAGGCGTTTATTTTAATTTGAATGACTGAAAAATTGGAAAGTCCTCTCAGTATATCAATTAGGACATTTTTTTGGTTTAGTCTTTCGTGGTTATATTTAGGTTTTAGTACCATCCGATTCAAATGAATAAATTCCTTAAGTACATTTTATTGCTAAAATTATTGGTGTTTAACTTAAACAATCTCTATCAGCAAAGCCTAGCTCTTCCCAAGCATAACAAACTAATTTACACAACGTTTAATGTTCGGTTGTGTGCCTTACACAGTAAAAACGTCCCTTAAGTCCTAAATAAACCTCAAGCCATGAAATTATGCAAGCGAACAGGTAATAATTAATTTATTCTGTATTATTATGCAAAGAGCTATAAAACTCGAACGACGGGTACCCCAGGCTATGTTTATTTAAAGAAGCCTTTATAAGTATCTGTGCCGTACTCTGATACTATACGGAGTATTGAGTTTCATCACTTTATATGATGATATTTACTTTATAAAAGACTATTTTATATTAAAATTTTAAATTCACTTATTCTATACAAGATGATGACTAATTATAGTATTAAATATTTTGAAATTTGTACCTTTTTAACCAAATTTTGTAAGGATCTATTCCTTCAATAGTTTCTCAATTCGACGGTATATATTTTATTGACAGTCTATATATGATGATTATGACAATTTATCTCTGGCAATTGTGGCGTCTGTCACTGTGCATTGATTTTTCCTTTTCTTTCATTATGCACCCCGCATGCACAAGTATTTTATAATTAGGATAAATCAAGTACAAACAGTCTTCATCTTCCTCCAGGACAGGGGCTACCTTGGTTAACCTGGAAGTCTCTGAACCGACTTCGGACACAGGTTGGCCGAAAAGGATAAAATTGGCCCAATTTGGCACAATTGGTAATATAACCCACGGCCAGTGTGTCGCTTTTTTTTGCACGAACTTGGCGGACACACTGCCGTGTGTCTAGATACGTCTAGGTGAGGATACATAGACACAACTACTCTGATTTTTAGATCTGGTATTACTGCCTAGACGATGGAACAACTGTTATCTTGTCTTTCGTGCCTACACCTACGATGCACCTATTTATTTATTTGTAGAAATATATATACTTATATATATTTATTTTTTTTGATTGATTGCCATACAGATTCTGATAGTATGTTACAATATTTTTGACCCAATTATACTATTGTATAATTACTTTTTTATTTGCTGACATGATATTTTAAAATTAGATAATCGTTACGTAGATTTTAATTATTGTACAATATAATTTATATAATTTGATAGTATGTATGTGTAGTGGCATACACTCAGTATGTAACAATATGTTGCCTTTTTTTATTATCATTTCAATTATGTGTATGTATATTAGTGTATTATTGTAATGCCGTTTTGTTAAGGGACTGTGCAGTGAATAAGTGCTTGGTTTTGTATTTCTTCTTATTAAGACTTTTTTTTATTTTCCTTTTATGCCGACAGCAGTTTCGTCATGCTCCCCTAGTTTGTCATTGCTTGCGGTGGCGTCTTGGGTCGGGTCTCCTCCTTCCCTCTAATATGGCGAGGAAGGGGATGACTGATCCTTGCGTCATGCTAGTGAACGGGTGCTGCTTGCAGTGACTAGTCGTTCTGCTGACCTTGGTCTCTGCAGATATATAGTATACCATTCATTCGATAATAGTATGATACCATTTTACTTTAAACACTTGTTCATTTTGCACGATCCCTTATTGATATTGATATTATTGTTAAAACAGCGTACTACTGGGGAGTTTGTTGCGCCGTTTCTTCTCCTCAGCCAGAGCACTTAGGAAGCGGTGAAGGGTGGGCGATTTGGGGACGGTTCATGTCTGGCGGGGGTGGCGGCGCGTGTTGTCGGTCGCGCGGCTCTAGGGCGGGCTTGCGCGTGGTGGAGCGTTCGGCTTTTTACACTGAACTGATGCGTGGGTGCGTCTTGTGTGAGAGGTCGGATGTTTTATCGTGCGCTCGTTCGTTCTGGCATTGCGCGGCCGGTATTGCGCGCTGCCTCTTCCGCCGGATATGAACCGACCCCCAGGGTGCTGTCCTTTTTGTATTTTTGACTTTCAATAAGTGCTACTTTGTAGCCTAAGATAAATAAATGATTTTGAATTTTTGATGAACGATTTAATGCTACTACTAACAATGCAGTTCTCGTAGCAGCATTTTGGACAATATAAATAGATTGTCATCGCCACGATAAGAAGAAGTCTCCGTCTTAAGTTCGTAGTAAGTAAAGCAAGTTTGGGACTACTTCGGCCTATTTACAGTGCAAAGTGGGACGAGACAACTATCGTTATCTATAAACTTTAAAGTTGTCGCTTTAATGTTGATTCGAAAGTCAAGATTTAGAAGTTGGAATGGTCCGTAACAAACTTTACGCAGAAAAGGTGGAATTAATTTATTGTGACATAATTCTGGTTTTATGGATTAAGGGTTAGGGGTAAATGAACAAAAAATGAAAAAAATTGCTCAGTAGATCATAAAATTGACGATAATTTTAAAATGTACTGAAAAAGCGTGTTTTTTTTTGTTTATTTGTAACCCTATAATTCCGATAATCAGAATGATTGTGAAAAAAATTATGTGAAAACAAGTTGAGTTTAGCCGTAACCGTATTTATAATAAAAATCCTATATTATGAGCAGAAATTGTCTCTTGACAAGTTAGTACAAGGTTTTAGATTATTACCGTTTTGCGATTAGAAACTTTGACTTTGATTCACCACGACAAGTCTTTAAAAGAAATTACCTTGTGTTTAAAGTAGGCGTGTCTGAGATGTCGTTTGTTTAGCGCAGGCTTCCATACTTTATGCTCCTAAAGATGCTATAAAACTCTTGTTTAAGAGATTATAGAATGACAGCTTTTTGTCTATTGTCCAGAATCCTTTTGTTGTTTGATGATGTTATCAGTGTAACAACAACGGAATCTAAATATATAAATACCTACCTTTAATACGCCAGACCATGACCATTTCAGATAATATTTTGCTTATATTTTTATGTTTTATATAGCGTTTTTAATTAAATTTTATACATAACTAAAAAAGTATGTCCAGGAATAGTTGCTGATAGAATCGGGTAGACTCGTAGGTGTAGAAAAGGAGCAAAGCTTGTTTTCCAAAGGTCACTCAGTGTCAACACAAGTTTAGAGGCCCAGCATTCTCAGTCCCTGTTTTCACTTAAACCCTTGCCTTGTACTATTATCAATACGTGTTAAGGTCAACGCGACCTTCGCGACCCTTGTCTCGTCACCTTCCACTTAGGAGGGACGTATTCATTACGTCACTTTGTGTCCGAGTTACTTCGTACCCGACCCTTTCAATTCGCTTGCCTTTGTTTCTTATTTCACTTGTTTCAATCCAATGAATTGTATGGATATTTTTAAGTTACGTTGGAGGGTTGTTAAGCTGAACTAGCAAATCTTTTGCAGGTCAAAAGAAAATGTACCTTTTACCGTAACATTTTTGATGAAACGATCCGTTTCATAAAAGTGCTTTTAACTGTTCTCAAAATATTACCCACTCACAATTTAATGGTGGATTATAAAAATATACACGTTTCCGTTAATCTCGGCTGCGCTAGCGTAACTTGGCATCAAGTATTTTAATTATCTTAATCCGCCAAAACTCCGAAGCTCTCTGGCGACTTAGAAATTTTAATGGTCCAAGTTATAAAAAGGTTCAAAACAACAACTCACTGACAGAAAGACGCGTATTGAACGAAGTAGTAACATTTCTGATAAACCTATTGCAGCATTTAACATTTTCACCCACCATTACATTGGTACACCTCTGCCTAACCCATCGGGGATACAGGCGTGATGATATGTTATGTTATGTTGTATCATATGATACAAACTCATTTAAGTTAAGACTTTAAGTTAGTTCATTTACAATTCATTTTAGTTTTATATTCTTTCTAGCACTTATCACTTATTTTGTGAATGCTGGTTAACTAGTAATTGGCGACTGTGTAAGTCCTAGACATGGTTATTTATATACATAAGCATTACTGTACACAGAAGCTGTTGGTAAACCTTATTAAATAAATAAATATATAAATAAAAACAAGTATTGTTTTATTTCGTCTGGTCCATGCAAGGATCCCATGCATTGTCTCTACATAGCCTCAGGTTTTCCAAATTATTTAACCTGTAGTTCACTGCTATGGCCTTAATCCTAATTCTGTAGTCACTATTAATTATCCATACAGAGGACTAAAACCAACGAGTAGTATTGCAAACGCAAGTGAAAAGTCCTGCTAAAATCGCTTTTCTCTCCCATCTCATCCCAAACAAATATTTCTTTTATGGGTCACATTAATTTTTGAGACAAGACTACAATCGTCAATTTCCAACGAAAATGTCGCAAAGTGGGCAAAGTTTTGACCCTCAATTAATTATGAAGGAGCTATAAAATCACCTTCATTTTAATTTTGAAGATGTTTTAAAATTAATAAGAGGGGGGAAAACAATATGAGTTTCAGAGTTTTGGATTTTGAAATAGTAACTTATACACAGCTCATCTATTTTTTTTTTATTTAATTGAAATATCAGAGATCCGTTTATGACATAGGTACAATATTAGTATAGAATTGCTTGAATTGACCGAATGACCTGCTTTATTTGGTAATTTTTACGATAATTGGAATACTGCTAACTGTCATTACGCTCATTAATTGGTCATTAGAGAGTTAAATGAGATTTATTTGTATTATCTGAATAGGAAAATTAGGCACAATGACAAGTACACTGACCGTCCACTGACATGCATTTAAAATAGCTGAATTGAGTATCTGATGTGCCTCAGGAACCCTCATCAGCATCTCTTCATGTAGCTGACTGACAAACTCACAAGCGCCCTTTTTTTCTCAACTGTCAACGGTATAGGAATGTTAGGGAGTTTTGCATGTTTTTCAATTTAGTGTTAGTTTATATTTTTCGTATTTAGTTCCAGGCAGTTGGGAGCTTGGTAGTGGAAAATAGTATAAATTTCCATTTGAATGACAAGTACTGAAAGTTTATTTTATACTTTACTAAAGAGTAAATTAAAGGACTAATTAATAAAATATTAGAATTTATTATTTACTCACTTTATTAAAATAAAGAAAAAATATTGTTGCAAACGAGTTACCAATTTTGAAATTTTTCATAATTTTAAATTGTCTCCTAGTCAAACAGTCTACGCTTGTAAAAAACACCGGATAGTATAGTTTCCAAAATTACTATAAAAACTTTATAATGAATGATAGTGCAGCGAATTTTAATACTTTATTTACCGGATATAAGCGTTACAAAAAATGCTCGATGGCACTAAATGCTGATGAAGTATCAGTTAACGACTAGTCACGTTCGACGGAAAACCCAGAACTTCCCTAAAAACCAAAGCGAGGAAAGAAAGGAAAGAAATCTATTATCTGATAAACCAGCGTCAATCAGGCCCCTGGGCAGACGTAGTATAACATTAAATCTGGAGACGATAGGAATGTCCTTATCGGGCCATTTGGATTCGCTATCTACAAATCCCACTTTGAAAGTTAGCAAGAAGCAAAGTTGTGTTGGACTTTCAAAGGAAAATGGGGTTCAAACGTCATTTTTTTTTTCTGTTATATAAATTATGTGAGTTCCATTTTTTTGGGACATTTATCGATTCTTAATGTTGCATAGTGTTGCAACGTCATAATCTATTTTAGTCTTTAAAAAAATTGTAGGTGTTTATTAATTGTTAGTCCAGGCTTTGATTGAAACTGATTCCGGACTTGCGACTATGTTTCAGTGTCTTAGGTAATACGTTTTTGTACCATATACAATCTGACATTACCTAAAGAATATCTGTTTAAATAAAAATTAATAAACATTGAAATAAAACTACTTTTTACGGATTTTTTCGCGGTTTGTATTTAGATTTTAGGTCCCGACGTTTCGACACCTTTGCAGGTATCATGGTCACGGGCAGACCGAAACGTCGGGACCTCAAATCTAACTACAAACCGCGAAAAAATCCGTAAAAGTAGTTTTATTTCAATGTCTAACATTCGCGTAAACCTAAGAAACCAATGTTAATAAACATATTTTATAAAACCTCATTAAATTACTCTACATTGAAACTAACATCTATTTAACATTTTCGATACACGATCTACTAAAAAATAGTACCGTACTAAGTATTTCTCATAACTGTAGACGCAAACGTAAGTATAGAAATTCGTTAAGCAAACAGATCACTCAATGTTAGTGACTGTTTATTTGAGCATGCAAAGTATCCGGCATAATTACTTAGCCATCCGGTCGATTTGAGCCGCTTTGCTGTCCAAACACGGGAATAGTACAGGAGACGACGATCCTATAAGCAACTTTATCAAATACTTTTTTTATCAACGTTTTTTTTGTGGCATTACATTTTTATTTTCATTTTATTTACTCATAAAAGAAATAAAATTGAGTTAAATTATTTACAAACAACTTTATAAAATACTTTGTAATAAATGTTTTTTTTTTTTATAGCATGAAACTTTTAATTTAATTTAATTTACTCATAAAACAATTAACATTGATTTTGAATGTGTTACAAAAAGAAGATAAAAAGAAAGAATAACGTTAATATTTATTGTACTCGTACAGCTCGTACTTTTTATTAATAATACCTATTTTATTTGAAATAATGATTATATATTGACTTTTTGTAGTACTTATATCTTATATTTTTTGTTAAGCTTCACTTATGGACCCAATTTTAATAAAAAATAAGTAATACTAACTGAACTTAGATATAATTAATTCAGATAACCTCCTAAATATTACAGTCGAAGATTTTTTTTATCATTATAATTGGAAAACATATAAACAGCTAAAAAAACAACTAATTAAACTACTATTAACCAATTACATATTTTCGCATTTAACTATCTAAAAAGAGCATGCTTGAAAGAGAAAAAAAAATTGGTGGTAAGGGTTTAAATGTTTTTTAATGTAGGATCCTGACTCCTCGACTAAATGTAACAGTATAACAGAGATTTATGTGTTTGCCATTCAGTTTCTGTAATAACGCGGATGAGAATAAGAAATAGGTCAGTTTGTTTGTGTATCTGTCCGTTATTACACTTTTTCTAGTTAACTGGGGATGTTAGCTACTTATCGTATAGGGTAGCAAGATTTTTTTCCAGAATTTTCCTGGATTAAAAAACACTTCTGTACTGAGAAAAATGTGTAGTTTATAGTAATATTATAGAACGGGTATTAGTGTAAGACTGCCTCGTTGGCCTAGTGGTGCTAAGCGACTGCTACGCTAGAGGTCTTGGGTTCGATTCCCAGGTCGACCAAGGTGTTATTGGGTTTTTCTATGAAATTCTCAGTAGCAGGTCGGAGTTTGGATTTGTGCCCGGTTAGTGGCAATAGGCTCGCCCCCTTTTACATGGGACCTAAAAACATATCGGCGAACTGTGGGTGTACATTGGTACACCTCTGCCCAACCCTTCGGGGATATAGGCGTGATGATATGTTATGTTTATGTTATGGGTATTAGTGTGTACATGCTTAAATACCTTTAGGGCTTGACGTTTCGACCGGGTTACGCAGGCCGTGGTCGCAAAAAGACTCATGTACGCGCTAATCCCCGTTCTATAACATTATTATAAACATGTAGCGCAATGGTTCAAAAGTTATTTTTTAATTCTCAGAAGGTTTCTTTCTCGTGGTTTAGCTACGGCATTATTCTCTGGGGCAACAGTACAGATGCACCAACGTTATTTACTCTTCAGAAAAAATTGATTAGGATTATAGTTAATATTCAACCAACAGACTCCTGTAAACCGTATTTTAAAAATCTAAAAATGCTAACATTGCCTAGTTTATATATACTAGAAATTTGTAAATTCGTTCGCCAGTATCCAGAATTTTTCAATACAAGAGAAGATAAACAAAAAAGATATAATTTTAGGCACAAAAATAGACTTAATTTACCAAACTCCCGCCTAGCAATGCACTCTCATGGACCATTAGCAATGTCAGTTAAAATATATAACAAACTCCCAAATAATATAAAAAACGAGACTAATCATTCCAAATTTATTACGAGATTAAAAGAACTGCTGATTAATAAGGCCTTTTACACTATACACGAATATCTAGAGTAAGAAAGTCATACTACAACCAGAATAACACTAAGTTAGGGAAAAAATATAATAATAATAAGATAAGATAAGAAGAAAACTAAATAAATTATATAGTAATTATAAGTAACAAATGTGTAATTAATAGGAATAATATATCATAATTGAATGCTATAATGTGCAATAATACAATATAATTGAATTACTTATAGACTAGGTTATGGCAAATAGTACAAAATAAATTAAGATATATACAAATAATATAATAAATATACCAAAAATTAAAGGATAATTATATAAAATGCGCACAATATATTATATTAAAACATATTATAATACTATCTATGAACAGCAAATTCCTCCTCTCTCCTACTTTTGCTGTGCCCGACAGGGTCCATAATGAACTGTTAACTCACTGTACTGACCACCTATGTAACATTATGGTATGCAATAAAGAATTGAATTGAATTGAATTGAATTGTTATAAGGTGGGCTTCAAATCTGCTGTACCAGCAGTATTGTTGCGGTTGTGGAAGCAAGACGGCGCACTACACTGCGCATAGCGCTGTCTCACCCACTCAATGGCAGTCCTGTTTTAAGAGCTCATGGTAAGCATGCTGTAAGTCCGGTGAAGCAGTCAAAACCTGCTCTCAGGGTAACTGCAAAGATCTCTACAAAAAAGCATGCTTTAGTCTAAATTGACTCTTAAACGCCGAAGCATTTGGTGTGGAATTCCCACATCCAGTTTTCTAACTATTATTAATGGCATTATAATAACTGCCAACGTTCACGACTTCACGTTTCGCGGGTCTGCTGGCAGAGATTTCTTAAGAAACAAGCGGCACCTTTGTACATCATTTATAAACATGACGTAATTATTTTCCTTTTTAACTTCTGTGTGTGTACATAAATGATTAAATAAATGATAACTATAATAGCAGAAGGACCGTGGGCGAAAGCCTCTACAAATTGGGTTCCTAATAGACGAAGGCCGCGTGGAAGACCCAGGAGGAGATGGAGGGATGAACTGGACGCATACGGGAGGGAGTGGCAGCAATTAGCAAACAATAGAGACTTGTGGAAGGAGGAAAGGGAGGCCTTTGCCCTGCAGTGGGACAGTTCAGGCTTTAAAATAAAATAAAAAAAATAATAGCATAAGAACATAATAATGTTCTACTCATATAATACAAGTAGGATATGAACACAAAAACGCACGGACAGTCAAATCACAGGCTCTGTTTGTATAGTCCTCGACAAACAACTTTGCGTAATGAAGATTCGACAATGTAGAGTTTTTGTATGGAACAAGTTACAAGAGAAAAGGGATGTTTAAACTTCAACTTCTTCGAAATTATTTAATTTTCTTAATAAAACCCAGAAAAAAATTAAGACACCGCAGTAAGTTTGTTTCGTTGACGTCGTGGCCTAGTAGGAAACCTAGAATTTTGTTTTTATATTTATTTTGCTTTTCGCAGTAGAAACGTATCTAACAGTCGTGCCTGAGTTATACATTATGTAACTAACCCAAATCTGCTTTATATTATGTGAAGATTGGTATAAATTAATTTAAATATTAGAGAGAAAAATGTAGGAGCTAAATAAAACGTATTTTTCCCTTAACTTGGACAACATCATCAAACTTTTATGCTCTGTATTTATTTGCTAACTGTTTAGGCTTTACGGCTGAAAAAGAACATTTTACGTGCAAAATGCGTAAATTTTTAAATTGATACAAAAACATGATTATGTACTCTTCGTAAAAGAATTAGAGATTTTTGATAAAACCGAGTGCCAAGTCAATTTCGACTAACAAGACTTCTCTCCTACTTTTTTGATCATTTTACTAAGATTAATGACATTGTATCTAGTAATCTCTGTGTCCATTTATTTTACACATTTCATTTTAATGTTGGTCAAATAAATGACACTCATTTTAGTAAAACCATCGTTCGTTTAAAGCCAGATTTAATAACCAAAATCATTGATCATCATTTTCATCTATTATTTACTTTAACAATAAAATAACTAATGAGTTTCTAGAAGGAGTAAATCAAATTGTCATCCGATTACATATCGTAATCAATCCAAGAATCAAGCAGAAAATCATTCTTAATCTTTACCACATCTGTGTCTTAGTATTTGCCACCAAACAATAAAATATCTTCGCAAAAAAATAAAACTTGGAGATTTCCAGCGGTCGCCATAAAAAAGCAATTAATTTGAATAAATATAAGGAGCGAAAAATACAGTATTTAATGGGACATTTGAAATTCTGTCGCTGTTTTATCAGTAGATACCATCGTTAATGGGTGCTTAATATCTCAGGAGCAGTCGACGCCCCCTATTTTTCAACCGACTTCAAAAAAAGGAGGTTTTCAATTTGTCTCTTTTTTATGTACGGCGATGTTTACAGTTATCGTGGACAAATTTTACAATTATGCTTTCATCAATATAATACCAATATAATTTTAAACGATATCGATCCAGCAGTTATTTTTTTATTGAAATCCGGTTTTTTACCTTTTAGTGCAATCGATTATAATTTTTCACCTATCATTCTTTTGAATATTGTTTAAATGCCAACGTGTCCAACGTGTTTTTTTTTTTAGTATTTTCTTAAATTCAATTCGTTTTCTATTTCACCCATTGAGTGACAAATTGTGATAAACGCAACACTGAACATTTACTTTCCTCAAAAATTTCGGACTGGATCATGTTTTTAAGAACAAATAGATTAGTTCTAGCATGTTATTTATATTGTTAATTTAAATTATGTTTATGAAACTGTTTTCAGCATTTAATTAAATTGCTTGTAGGTTAAATAAAAGTGAAGGTATTGGTTTCTTAGGTTTACGCGAATGTTAGACATTGAATAAAACTACTTTTTACGGATTTTTTCGCGGTTTTAATTTTAGATTTAGGTCCCGACGTTTCGACACCTTTGCAGGTGGCTCAACACGTTGCGAAAACACTCTCACCACTCAGAGGCAACACGACAGCGTTTGTGAAGGATTCATACCATTTTGTCAATGAGATTAAACATCTACGTCTTCTTGACAATGAAGTCATGGTTAGTTTCGATGTACAATCCTTGTTTACATGCCTACCAGTTAAGGATTGTACTGAAATTGTTTCCAAGAAGCTAGCAGAGAATAACTTGCCTTTAGAATATGCAGAACTCCTAGAACACTGCCTCACATCTGGCTACCTGCTGTGGAACAATCATTTCTATGTACAAGTAGATGGTGTAGCAATGGGCTCGCCTGTATCCCCTGTCGTTGCCGATATATTCATGGAAGACTTCGAGGAGACAGCCTTAAAAACAGCTCCTTTCACTCCCAGATTTTATAAACGGTACGTAGATGACACTTTCACAATTTTACCATCTAATCAAGTAAATGCATTCTTAAAACATCTCAACTCCATTAATAACAAAATTCAATTCACTATGGAGTTGGAGGATAATAAATCTCTTGCCTTCTTAGACATATTAGTCAAACGAAATCCTGATCAGACAATAAGTCACACAGTGTATCGCAAAAAGACCCATACAGATAGGTACTTAAACGGTGAATCTCACCACCACCCTAAACAGTTAGCTACCGTGGGAAAATCCTTGTTTCAGAGAGCACGCGGACTCTGTGATGACAGACACCTTGCCGCTGAGCTTCAACACGTCAAGCAAGTACTGCGAGACAACAAGCTCCAAATTCCACGGCCCCGTCACAGAGAACGAGTGAAGCCAGCCACAGTTGATCGTTTACCTGCTGTACTACCATACGTCAGAGGTGTCACAGACAAGATTGGCTATATCCTAAAACGAGCTTCAATCAAAACATACTTCAAGCCGCCCAAGAAGATTAGTCAGTCATTACCATCCGTCAAGTGTCACATACCTCTACAAGATGCAGGAGTTTATAAACTAGATTGTGACTGCGGCCTGTCTTATATCGGTCAAACAAAACGAAGCATAGGGACCCGCGTTAAAGAACACATCGCTGACGTTAAACACCGCCGCTCAACGAAGTCTGCAGTCGCCGAAAATGCTGAAGGCTCCAGCCATTATATTAGATTTGATCAACCACAGATCCTCGCTAAAGAATCCAGATTCCTACCTAGGATGTTCCGCGAGGCTATTGAGATTAAAAAACACCCTAATTTCAATAGAGAAGATGGCTGGAAGATATCACCTACTTGGGACCCAATAATACACAAACTCAAGGCCAAACCCAAGAGCAGCGCTGCAAGACATCAAGACATAGTGAGCTCATATTGCGTAGGTCGGAACTCAACAATAAATTAAAATATGAAGGTAGAACGAGCAACATCTTCTGTCAAGACGAACGCCATCTCAGTCTGCCCGTGACCATGATACCTGCAAAGGTGTCGAAACGTCGGGACCTAAATCTAAAATTAAAACCGCGAAAAAATCCGTAAAAAGTAGTTTTATTCAATAAAAGTGAAGGTCTAACCTATTATTTAGTTAAGCATTTGACTACTAAATTCCTGTTTAAAGAAAATAATTACAATAAATAAATAGAAAGATACAAGGTACTTAATTAATGAAAAGAAGGTACATAAATTGTTCAAAGAGAAAAACTACCTAAAACGAAAATGAAATCTCTTTTGTTGTCCACTCCATGGTAATTTTAATACAAACTCCTAATTAACAATTACGACGAGAAATTAATTCTAACTTCCCATTTTTGCTTTTACACAACGATTCTCGAAATTTTACGGTCATTTTTACTTATTGGTGACAAAAAAGTTTTGTGGAAAATCCTCAGGGATTTGTAATATTAGATTTTCTTTTTTATTTAATTCTGAGATGCCTATTTTCGCTTAAGGAAGGAGGAAAAGTAAATGGTTTCTTTTCTTTTCTGTTGCTTTGCCCTATTGAGAGACTTACTTCGGTTCAAAGAATTAGCATTTGAGATTGAATGTATTGTGTCAGATTTTTAACTTTGAGAATTAGTGTATTATATTTGTCGATTAACATGTCTTTCAGTAATAGATATAAGCTTAGTTATGATTAAATCGCCTTCAATTATTATGATATAATTTATTTTTGACGAAGGGAAATTAACCTAAGGAACCCCGAATTTCAATCATTGCAATCTAATACCGTGTGATTAAAGCTAGTTTCTTCTCAGCATGAGAAGAGTCTGGTGCCCATGAGCTGGCCATTTACAACGCCGGTATTATTATTAAAACTGTGTTAGTCCACCTTTAACGTTACCAATCATGCTGAAAAATTATTTACCATGAAACCGAAGAGTTCGACGCTTTAATATAATATCAAACCATAAATAAAATTAGTTCATATTTTTACCGAGTAAAACATCACAAGAACCAACTCCTTTTTGGAGGTCTGTTAAATAAGCCTGCCTGGCTGCCTCGTTGGCCTAGTGGTTCTAAGCACAACTGCTACGCCAGAGGTCTATGGTACGATTCCCAAGTCGAACAAGGTGTTATTGACATTTTCTATGCAATTCTCAAGTCAGAGTTTGGATTTGTGCCCGGTCAGTGACAATAGGCTTGCCCCCTATTACATGGGACCTAAACATACCAGCGAACTGTGGGTGTACATTGTCATACCTCTGTCTAACCCTTCGGGGAATACGGGCGTGATGATGAGCTAAAAAGAGATACAGTTTAGATATTTCTGAATCTTTCTAATAATCGGTCGAGGGAATAAGGCTCTTGTCATGTTTCATACCAAAGCAGTAAGCACGACGCATCTGGTCTAATCTGTGGGCAAATATTTATTATACCCGTATTAGGGCGCGTACAATCCGTAAGATATCTTCAACAGCTGATATTGCATTGTCAGAAAATATGATTATACTTTCGTACGATTGTTTTGTGTTTACTTAATTGTCTTAGGATTTGCAAATATTTAATTTGGTATTGTTTTATTTTGAAAAGTAACTGGAGACAAGATTTAAACATTACAGAATATAAAGGTGGTTCATGATTAAGATATTTTTTACTTAGAACGTATTTTTTTTCCTTCTATGCATGGTTTTAACTACCTCTAGGATTTTATACAATTTATGAATAAATATATTCTTTTGTATCTTTCATTTAATTTTCCAATCGACGTTTTATTTAAACACTGTTCTGTTAAACTGTCTTCCGATGCAAAAAAACTATTTTTAGAGGACGTAATAATGACATTATTTTTATTCTACCGATGGAAAGAAAGAACCAGTCCAAAATATGACTTCATGCACTACAGAGTAATTGAAACCAAACCAAATATTTCTAATTCCACTTAATTGGGCGGAACAATGCCAAAACGCAAACCCGAACAAAATCCAAAAACGAAAATCACACGAAACACGATCTCCCTTTGTGTACAAGCCGTTAGCTTGTCTGTTTGTCTGTACTTTTTGCAATCGATATCTCTGGAAGCGAACAGCTGTGGCGACTACGACACATCTTTTTGTTCCTGTCCTTCAAGCTCGTGGTATTTTGAAACGGATTTCTCGATTGACGTTTTCAATGCATACGTTTTCTTTTGTCGAGATTGCCGGACGAAGTATTTGATAAGCCATTTAGCTTCGGTATTTTGGATTTTTTTTGGTAGAGATCTTTGCAGTTAGCCTGAGCGAAGGCTTTGACTGCTACAGCAGACTTTTCGGTATTTGGGAACTGGTTTAAATGAGTTCGTGAGTAAATCTCGTGCTAGTTTACGGATTGATTGAATTATTACCTAATATTTATAGATATTTGAAATGAACCAGGGTACGTTGGTATGCAGGGTACAGGGTATATCTGAAGGCTATCCTAATAACAAAAAAAAAAATAGTAATAATTGTTAAATATAAGAAGTACTTTCATTTCTATCATTCGTGTTAACCCCAGAAATTAATAAATATAGGATCATTTTAACTTACTCTTATATTTTAATAGCAGAAAATATAGATACTTATTAAAAACTATTTTTTATTAAATAAATCTATATTCATAACTTATTTCACGTCGAAGAACTTTATATCAATGGATATGAAACATTTATCATGCTTATGAATAAAATTCAAATATGTATAGTATATGGTCTGCGAGTCAATGTATAAATCTTTCAAGATATTCGGAATGCGGTATTTTATTTAAAATCTTATTTATGGCCTTCTTTTATCGAGTATTTGGGTAAGAAAAGTAGTTTTTATTGAGTGACTGCAGGAGCATTGTAATGCCATCAGACAGAAAAAGCATAATCACATTTTCAACAGTCGGATAAAGACACTTAGGCTAATTATATTTTAATAAAATTGACTTCGTCTATAACTATACTTTTCGAAACATGATTTTGCTTAATAGCGTGTCAAAGACCACTTAAGACGCACACATTCACAACATATTTTTAATAATGAATTTCATTTAACGCATTACATAATCTTACAAAGCCTAACCTTACAAGAGATAATTCTATAGTTTACTAACAAGATACACATTCTTATGTGTATTAATATGATAATACCTATTAGCGTCCCACTGCTGGGCCCGAGGCTTAAGCATTGATCACCAATCTTTTTTATATTGCCGATTGGCGACTACAGATCCCAATTATAGAATCCAGGTTTCCTCACGATGTCTTCATAATCATTGGCGGAAGTGTCTTAGAAAAATTCAATTTTATTTTTCCTGCTAATACAGGGTACAAAACGCGTTGAATGTCCTTCAAAACTGTACATAGCATAGTTTGTCTGTATATCTTAATATCAAAATTAATTAATACCTGTTTTTCCAATCTTATAATCTCGCTATTTTTAGTTAGGTTTAGAAGTATGTTGTTTAATTTTTGATACATATATTATAAAAAAAAAACTATTTCATCGCTTTTATCGGTCAGCTGTCACCATCTTGTCAAGCGTCGCTGTAATAAGGTAGGACACCGGTGACTACGGGTTGAGAAGTGTTTACTATGCCTTAAATATAACTACTCTATTACTGGCCACATTCTCACAACCGAGCGGGTCAATGGCCGGTTGTACAAGGTTTCAGGTTCGAATTTGACTCTAAACAAATGTATTTTAGATTTAAAAGAGATTTTAGTATTTCTTTTTTTGTTCAATTGTTGTTTAATTGTTGTTCATGTTTTCTATATTTACTTTCTTTATTAGTTAAAGAAACAAGGATGTCGTTTTTCTTAACATGAATATAAATCAAGCGATCAACATGTTTGTAACTGAAATTACTAGCCTCTATGTGTAGTTATCAATGCTCGTTCTTTTGCTTTAGTGGAATCCGAATAAAATTTTTAAGTCAGTAAAAAATCATTCTGATTGTCAACAATTGCAAGATGATCTAGATCGTTTTTCAGAGTATTGCGTTAAAAACAAACTTCACTTAAATATTTCTAAATGTTCCACAATTTCATTCACAAAAAATAAGAATAAATTATCATACAATTATAATTTAAATAACATTGCTCTACGTAATGTTCCCTCCATCAGAGATCTTGGCGTGTTGCTGGATGACAAATTACACCTCGACCAGCACATTCATGATATAATTAAAAGCGCCTACCGTATGTACGGGTGTGTGATGAGGGCTACCACTGACTTTAAACGTGCTAGTACTTTCATCCATCTTTATAAATCGTTAGTTAGATCCCAACTAGAGTACGCCGTAGTTATTTGGAACCCTTATTATAATAAATATGTAGAGAGCTTAGAAAAAGTGCAACGTAAATTTTTAAGATCAGTGCAATATCGATGTTACCGGAACTTCCCCTCATATAATGATTTGCTTAAGAACTTTAATGTAATGACACTTAAGTCCAGACGATTATACCTAGAAACCATGTTTCTTTATGATGTTTGCAATCACAGGTACGACTGTTTAGACATAACAAGTAGAATACATTACTTTGTTCCTAGGACTGTCATAAGGAGAGAGGTGCGCGCTCGTCCACTTTTTGCGGTTTCTTCCTGCCGAACCAATGCTGGCGTTCGCGCGCCCCTGCGGCGGATTACTAATAATTATAATAAGATTTTTGCTGAATTGGACATATTTGCAATGCCGGCTAATGAGTTTCGGAATTGTCTTGTTGAGATCATTGAGGATTTGTAAATGTGATTGATTTGTGTTTCTAAAATATTTTTTTGATTTTTTTTATAATCACTCTGCTCAAAACTATCCTTCTCTTTTGTATTATGTGGATAACGGTGTGAGTTACACGTTTGTATCATGTATTTGTTTTGTAAGTTAGTTTCTAAGATCTAATGTGTAACTGTTTGTTATTCCAAATAAATAAATAAATAAATAAATAAAATTTATTGTATACATATTTATAGATTCTATACTTTTACATTTAAATATTTTAAACAGAAGCTTTTATCAGCTATGAAGACAAATCAGACAAGCCTAAACGGTTTGGAAAAGCGTCGTCTTGTTTCAGGGTTCTTAAAATGTTCTTAAAATGACAAAATATTGTAATCATAAATTTTCAAAATTTAATCTTAATCGGATATCAAGAAGTGTTTCTAGTTAGCTACAAACATACATAATACCTACATTTCTAAAAATAAAATCTCGTAAAAATTAAAAGTAATTCCAGCCTACAAACGTCCCGCTGCTGGGCATAGGCCTCTTCACATATAGATAGGCACGAGCATTGATCATGACGGCGGATTGGCGATTTCAAATCTCAATTTTAGCGATCCAGGTTTTCTCACGATGTTTCCCTTCACTTCAAGTGTCTTGGAATATTGTCTATAATAATGTCTATCATCCGCGAAAACCTCAGAACTTAATATTTCTTGAAATAAACTTTGATCAAGTAGGTAGGTAGGTTCGAACTTGCATCCTTGTGCATACAAATCCATCCATTGAACCGCTAAGCCACCACGAGTATCTAATACCTACTTGTAAACATAAGGATAGGTTATTGAAATCCAGAGAAAGCGATCACTTCGAATCCCTATTCATTTCAGAGCAGGGCAAAGTAATCAAGACTAACTTTGATAATATCCAAAGTTTTAATCTCATTAGGTTCACACAGTATAAAATTATGATGCGAGTACCTTATAATTGAATAATAAATTATGTATTCAGGCTGAAGATATAACGAATAATTCAACGCTTTTGTGAAAACTGTTATACTCTTCTCTATTGTAGAAGTAGGTACAATGTAGCTACAGATTTGGAATGAACACATTTTTTTTTAAGTTTAATCTCTTTCGTTTCTAAACTGTTTACCCAATTATGATAAAATGTTGTACATTGATAGCTAGAAACTTCAAAGGATTTAGGATACTTTTACCACCATATGCGGCAACCGTTTAGAAAGAAACAAAGTCTAAGCTAGAGTTCACCTTGTTATTTGCAAACTTACAAAATATACAATTGTAACAGCGACTGTTTTTATGATATTTTTTTAACTACTATTAATTTAATCAGATATCGATACCTAACAATACTTTCACGGATCGGACAGAGTTTTTTTTAAATCTTGCAATTATGCAAAAAAAAATGTTACAGTTAAAAACGCAAAAAAAAATATCTAAATCAATTTCCGTAGAGCAACACACGAGATTTAACAACAAAAAAATATGATTCATTTTATTTCCAACTAGCCATACTAAGCCATCTTTACTATGAATCACTCGTCGTTCTAAAAAGCGACAATTAAAACCATATGCGAATCTCTGGCTAAATTTGAAGTGCTTCCCTCGCGTCTATTCTTGGATGCCAGAGCACCTGGCTTTTCAAGACTTGATTTTTATTATTTTCAAGTAATTTGTCACTCGCTCAAATGAACTAATATTCATTTTCTGTTTACTTGCTTCTCGTTTGTGGAAAAACATAAATAAATATAAATATAGTTTTTATTATTATTATTTATCTTTTTATAAAGATACATGGTATTCTTATGAGCTAAGTCCCACAAAACAGTGCAATCTGTTTGACATTTTAACAATTTGAACATTTGTTTTATTGAGTACTTTTTAAAGTAGTTTTTTTAGTTTTTTAATGTTACTGAATACATCTTTGTCTAATCTCCAAAACGGTTGAACATGTTGCAGATCTAAAATATATAGAAACTGTTAAAGATCGAAATCTATCAAATAACCAACGGATAGATCCGAAAAGTTTTGAATTTTGTTTTTAGTGAAAAATTCTTGATATCTAATTTCGCAAAAGTTTGACGGAAAATAACTAACATATAACACAGGCAATTTATCCGAAGGTGAAACAAATTGGTCTCAAGAAACCGATTAAAATAATGGCAAGTAAACTTGCCTTCTAGACTTCAAAAGTAAGAATTAAATCAATAAAATGTTTTAATTAATAAATAGTAATAAACATTGATGTTTTAACAGTAATATCACGCTAATATTATTTTTAATAAATATTACCGTGGTAATATGCCAAGAAAAAAACGTTTACACCGAACAGCAAACAACAATCATCTTCCTATATTGTACTTATGAATAATCGCAGCACTTAAAATAAACATTAAATTAATGCTGTAATTGGTGAAGAAACTAGACGATTTATCTTAAGGTTTCCTAGAAATACATTTCGCGGCGCAAAATGGCCGCCCGACAATGATCAAGTGTTAATAAGTAGATGTGATGTTTTTAGAATTGTTTTTTTTTTTAAGTGAAAACTTTAGCGGCGTTGTACAATTTTTTGTAATAGTTAAAACGTGACCTGATCGAAAAGTTGTGATTGTATACGACAGCGCAATTAATAAATATCGTATTCTACCACTTAAATGATAGTGCTTTTATACTGATAATTAAATCAATTCTTGCAAAATTATTCCCTAACCATTCTGAAATATCAAAAATACAGAACGCGGACGGAATCGCGGCGTGCAACCCGTTTTTTTTTGTGTAGATTTTGATTGTTCAATGAAACGAGAAATATTGTGATTGCGTTACATTGCGGAGTCGCGCGTCTATGGTGTTAAAAGTAATCGATCAAAGAAGACAATGTACTGCAACTAACACGATATTTTTGATCCAGTCATTACTGCATCTAATTTTACAAAAATGGGTTTGTGTAAAATTATGGTGAATAATTTAGTAAGAAAATATATGATTGCAATATTTGCTGTTATGAACTTATCCCTTGGTTCTAATTATTTGAATTTAGGGATGTTTGTTCATGCAGTATCTTCGAAAAATCAACAGTACCTTACTGTTATTTGAAATAAAAAACATAAATAGGTCGTCATAATTACTTTGGAATCCTATAGAAAGTTGGCTCTAGATTAATAATTACTAAATGACATTACTGATTAATTAGTATCAGGTCACATAATTATATATTTACAAAGGGCGCTGAGTCGCTAATAGAAATTTCATAGATTATGCACCAGTTAATTAACAATCTACGGATAAATTAATTATACCACACACATCGTTAAATGAGTATCCTCGTTTCACACAAAGATACAATATAATAACAATAATAATAATGTAAAAATAAATATTTATTATTGTTTGTAATTTTTAAGATTCATATAAAAGGAGAATCTGCTATTTTATACTCTTTGACAATATCGAAAAAGCTATGTCAAAGTAGAGGATATGATGCGCTCGCTGGTTTGATTATATTTGGTAACAAAGAACAGCACACACTTTTATCATTATTTTTTTATGTTATTTCTTATAATATTACTGTTTTTTTTAATTTGTATGCAAAGGTTGAAGGTTCGAACCCAGGAAAGTACCAATGTAGCTTTTTCAATGTTGTATGTACTTTCTTAATTATTCGAAGACACTAAGAAGCGGTGACGGAAAACATCGTGAGGAAACCTGGATTCTAATATTTGGGATCGGAAATCGCCAATCCGCAGAGAGCAAGCGTGGTGATCAATGCCAGCAGTGGGACGTTTATAGGCTGGATTATTATTATTATTATATTTGTTCCTGCTCACACTATTTAGAAACATCCGGATCAAAGCATTGTTTCCTTCCTGGCCGGTCATTATCCGGAATGCCACGTGCTCAACGTAAATAGATCAGTGTTAGCCGGTTATAATGAAGCGCGTGCGACGATGGGAGGTAAGGCGCACATGAGCTCATCTCAAGGGATTTATCTTTCTAAAGACAAACTTTTCTTACAATTAGTTTTTTTTTTGTGATCTAAAAATTGTAGATATTCTATAACCGAATTTAAAACTACTCAGGAGGTACTCAATTCGACTGCATTTGTTTCATGTTTACTACCACAGAACTTCTTTTTTATTCTCTGAATACTGTCTTTATCTTATTTAGAAAACTGTGTCCAGTGTGGATTTTTTGGTCCAGTTTTGACAGTACGATGCATAAGAAAAAAATGTATGATTTGTTTTAAAATCGTTTTTTTTCTTACAGTTATTATGGAGATCAACAATTTATGTGTAATTAAATTAGTATAGGTAGTAAAATTTCAAAAATACTAATCTCTTTAATATTGAATCTTCCCGATTGAGTAGCAGATAAATTATCAGAACATTATTAAATAATATACAACTATAACATTATTTAGTAATACGTAAATACATTATTTCACAATTATTCAATAAAATTATATATGTATGAATTTTCAAGTGAGTTCTACATAAGGCCTTTAAAATGCTGTGACATCTAGTTCATGAAAACTAAAATTAAATCAAAATTCAAAGAATGACAAATAAAATTTGATTCCTTTGACACCTCTGTGTATTCCGAATTGCAGTCTAGTCGCGCCAATTGTTTCCAAAACTAAATCCAGATTGACACAAAAGAAAATCCAGTGCGAGGAATGCTCGCGTCTTTAGAAACAATCTCAGCAATGCTCATCCCCTCTGCTTCGCATGCCGTAGTATTTCGGTATTAGAGACTCGCAGGGACAACTTTGGACGCCATCCAGTTGGGATCACGCGCCGAGAACGCGCAAACGCCGTTTATCGATCGTTAAAAAATATCGCGAAACAAAAATAGATCGTGACAATATTTTTCAAATAGTTGTTAGTTGTTTTCCCTCGCGGACAGTAAATCTGTGATAATGGTTTCTTTACAAATCAAAATTTTTCTTCCCAAAACTTCTTGTAGCGTATTTAGTGAGGTGTTATTTTAAAAACGATGGTTAAGTAGGCAAAAATAAAGCAAAAAATTAAGATAGCAAAAACAGTGAACAGTGGACTATTAATGCAGAGTGCAAACAAACAATAAAACTCCACCTATTTCGAGCACTCCGAGCATAAAACGAGCAAACCGATGCTCATAAACAAAATGGCCACTAACCGGCACGCGACTTCGTTTATAAATCACAATATGTTTATTTGTATATTCGTCTCGCTCTTATTGCCGATGGCGAACGAAGGTGCTGCGAATGTGTACGGAGATAGCCGGAATTTTCCGAATGACGACGGAGGGAAACGTTTGACTAGGGAATACCACCTTAGGCAAGGCGCTCTGAGGGGCCTGATTGTGAAACCGAGTCGACAATATGATCTGCAGTATGTGGAGATGTTTCTCGGCATACCGTATGCCGCTCCCCCCACTGGAAACCTAAGATTTATGCCACCAGGTAATAACCTACATTTAGATCAATAATATAATAGTAAAAAAATATCAGTTACATAAATTTTCATACTTAAAAAAGTAAACTTTAAAAACTAGCTGACGTCATAATTTCACTTATTTACTTCATAATTTAAAAATGTTCGAAATTAGACATTATATTCGTGAGCTTTCATTTTACAAACTGTTTCACAAACTATTTGTTATTTGAAAGCTACTCCGCTTTTCGATTTGAGTCTTTGAGGACATCAATGAAATCAGTCATCAATAGCATGACATCCAATCTATACGCCTACGGACTAACCTTTGTAGTTGAAAGGTCAGCTCATAGTTATGCTGCCGATGTTATTTTAAAGTTCATAAAAGTATACTTAAAATAACTACCATAAAATATATATTAAAAATACCTCTATCAGTTTTTGAATATCATAGGGAAACATTGAATAAGTGGAAAAGTAACGACGTAATAGAAATAGTTGTGAATAAATTTAACTAATCGGGTTAATAATCCCGTATTGTTCTGAGCAGCGCTATAAGATTTTATTAAAAACAAAAAAAACTTCCTAAAAAACTTTAATCAACAACAGACAAAATAAAAATACTAACTTCAGAATACAACTCCTAAATTCAAATTATAAATAATAAATAAATAATGCGGACAACATTTCATATACATTGCTCTGAACCCAAAGCAAGTAGCTGAAGCACTTGTGTTATGGAATTCAGAAACAACGAAGGAACAACACCCAGACCCGAGACAGTGTAGATGTAGAAAGAATGTAGAAAAGTTGGTTTCTACATTGACCCGTCCGAGGATCGAAACCGGGACCTCAGAGCTAGCGACACCTTGAAACCGATGCCACTGGACCACGGAGGTTGTCTATTTATCAAAAACATAAAATAGGTATTCATCCCCACTCCCGAGGTTTTAATAGTTATTTTGTTATTCGTGATCAAAAACCATAAAAATTGGTCCATCCGTTCTTGAATTACAAATGGCGTAATTAACCCGACTTTGTATCATATCCACAGGTAATAAAACTGTAAATCAAACAGCATAATAAACAATTAAAATATTTCCTGCAAAGATAGGGTTGAATGTTTTGACTGGCCTGTTGGTCTAGTGGTTAGTGATCCTGACTGCTATACCGCAGCTCGTGGGTTCGATTCCTACCAAGGACAATTCATCTCTGTGTGATGATATTTGTTTTGTTTCTGGGTGTTATTTTTCTATAATATGTATGTATTTAGAAATATATAAATATGTTTATCAGTTGTCTGTTTACAATAACACAAGCTCTGCTTAGCTTGGTATCATTATAACATGTCTCAGTTGTCCCGGAATATAATTATTTTTAATTAAAATATTTCCTGAACTACATAGTGTTAAATTAAAAAATTCCTACACCTTAATCAAATAACATCACTAATTACAAACAACAAATCGCTAAAACGCTCGCACTAGCACCGTGTATTAGTTTAAAGCATACAAGAATGAACACATACATACATGCTCCATACAAACACATTGTGTGCACAACAAACATTTTCCTTTCCGTTCCTAGTTCACGACCTAACAATTTATGCACCATTAAACAGAGTATACTTTTAAAGGTATATTAAAATGCAGTTTGAATAAGTTTTGTATTCATTCTGATGTTAGTGTATTACATATTATAGTTTCATCTGTCCCATGGGAGTTGGTTGTGTGATCCACAAAAGTTTGTCCACACAAAATACTACTAATATACTTTTAAATACATAATACAGCACAGTAGATAAATTACACCCAGACACGGAACAAATTATCGTGCTCATGCCACAAAGATTTGTCCTGTGGGTATCGAACCCAAGACTTCCCTTCTTTACCAGTCAGGGTCACTAACCACGACACCAAGAGGCTACGTAACATTATGGATTCAGTCAGTTTCATAATTTGATCGATTAGTTTCAGAAATACTTTAGTGTTGTATTCTAAGAAATCTATTATATCTTTATAAACATGCCAATCTTTGGTCCAAACTTAACGGCTGTTACTAAGAATTAGATGAATATAAACATTCGTATTTTTATGTGTTTCTGTTGAATCAGTTTTTTTTTTTTTTTTTTTTTTTTAATAACCTTTTATGTGTCCCACTGCTGGGCAAAGGTTGAATCAGTTACTTGATATAAAAACTAAAAAAAATGTTAGTCAGCCAAATAGACCTTGCATTAGCAAGCAAGGTGCGATCTGATCACGTTTTACATTTTCATAATGTTTTTTTCACTTTGTGCCAATTTTAACTGACAAGGAGATATATTCTGTGAAGGTTTCATATCTTATTTGACGACTTCCGTGGTCGAGTGGCGTACGCACCGGTTTTTAAGGTGCTAGCTCTGAGGTTCCGGGTTCGATCCCCGGTCGGGTCAATGTAGAAAGTCACTTTTTTACATTGTCTCGGGTCTGGGTGTTTGTGGTACCTTCGTTGGTTCTGAATTCCATAACACAAGTGCTTAATAGCTACTTACGTTGGGTTCAGACCAACGTATGTGATGTTGTCCACATTTATTTATTTATTATGTTATTATATACATTTGGGTTTATTATCTGTGAATTTAAATTGAAAAGTCTCAAACTCGTAATCCTAGTTCTAAGGGTCAAGATACAAATAATTCAAACCAAAAGTAATCGAAAAAAAAAAAAAACGAATGCATTTACAAATGCGCTTCTATAAACAGATGCAAATAGAATCAAATCAACGTGAAATATAACTTCAATATAAAAACTGAGGAGCGGGATCAACATAAATATTAAATACAATGATCATACAACGAACGTTTGAATAAAATTCTACCAACTGTTTAACATAATATTACAGCGAGAAGTGATATATTGGATTGCCGTTCATTTATTTACATTTTCAATCAAAATAAATTAAATAAATTGGGCAATGTAATGAGAATAAAAAAAATGAATGTGGTTGAAAAGCTAGATAAAATTATTTTCTATCTTCGACTATCAACCTTGTGTGACTAAAAATATTATTTATTATTATCGATGGTGCTTTATTTTCGAAATTAAACTTAAAATATTTACAATACTATAAAAAGTACGCCCAGTATTATACCTATAAAAGTCATAATACTTTTAACCTTAGTGGCCAGCTCTGAATGGGAACAGTTGAGGAAAAAATTGATATTTATTTTTAACCTGAAAAAGATTTCAAAGAAGCAGTTGTTAGAGAAAATCTGTGACCTTTAAAGCAAACTCTGCGTCTTTGTGCATTTTAATAAGGCAAAACAGCAAGCGATGGCTGCTCCAATCACACATTTTTTTTAGTAGTCTTCATCAGATCCCTCTGCTGGGCAAAGGCCTCTCCGTTCTCCAAACCTGTCTATCCTTTGCAATTTCTGGCCACGTAGGTCCTGCATAACTGACTAGATCATCACACCACCTTCGCCGCGGACGACCGCGACGTAGTAACACATTATTTAAAAGACATTATTTTATTGTTAGCTTTGCCGGCTCTGGCCAGCTTGATCAAACGAAGGTTTGGGTCCAACACCTTGAAAACGGGTCTGATCACCTCGAAGGTCGTATTTCTCTCTCATAAGCATGTTTGTTACAGTGAGTGCACCTCCTTGGCCGGGAGTCAAGATGGCGACGCGGTTTGCTCCCGTCTGCCCTCAGGCCCTCCCTCACATTAAGAAAGGGAACCCCCCCTCTTCGGGAAGACAGCACTACCTGAATCAGCTGAAGACATTCCTCACCAACGAGTCCGAAGACTGCCTGTACTTGAACATTTATGTTCCGTACAGAGGTAAGCTACTACAAAAAATAATAATAATATGGCTTTACGGTTTAATCCGCGTTTTTTGAACGTTTGTTTCTGGTATCTTTTGTAAAGAACTATCTTTCAAGATTAAAATCTAAATCAAAAAGGCAAAAATCTATAAAAATAATCCTTCAAATAAGTGTGTAACTAATCCGTGTGCCAAATTCGGGTCGTTTAATGGTTTTTGGTAAAGGACAGGAAACTAATTATTCTTCATAACATTTTTGATATTAATAAGAATTGAATTATATACATATACATATAATCATGCCTTGTTTGTTTAGGGGTAGGCAGAGACCACTTCTTTCCACTTGCTACGATCCTTACATACTTGTTACGCTTCATCCACTGTCATAATTCCCTTCATACATGCTCTTCGGTTTAGGGTACTCTATAAGAAGGCCATTTTATTAATGAAAATCTGTAAAGAAAATATCTGCGCCAAGCATACTTAATAATAAACAATACTATACCACAGATTACATTATAAACTATGTACTGTTTACTTAGTTCATAAACCGACTGTTCTTGAGAGCAAACTTGAGTGTCGCCAATTCCAAACAAAATTTCAGTTATTTCTCGTATCGTTGTCTAAAAATAAATGTTATATTTGATTCTTCCTAGTCGTACAATGAGGTTAATAATAAGAAATGTGACGTAACATCTATAAGCGTCACAAGGTCACAACTACAAGTAAAATCTTAACACAACACATATCATCACGCCTGTATCCCCAAAGAGGTAGGCAGAGGTGTACCAATGTACACCCCGCCGATATGTTTAGGTCCAATGTAATAGGGGGCGAGCCTATTGCCACTTACCGGGCACATATCCAAACTCCGACCTGCTACTGAGAATTTCATAGAAAAACCCATTAACACCTTGGTCCACTCGGGTTTCGAACCCAAGGCCTCTAGCGTAGCAGTCGCGCTTAGCACCACTAGGCCAGCGAGGCAGTCTAAATGAAATCAATTGACAATTTATGGAACAATAAATTTAACTAATAACTACCGTAACAGGATCAATGAACATGTTAGCAACGTATTTTTTTCTGCAAATAAAAGTGAATATAATAGACTCGTCGAATACAAAACTCAAAGGAAATAATGATTGTAACGTAGGTGTAGAGACTCATTTTTCACTCTTCAAAATGACACGGAACAAAATATTACGTGTCTAGATCATAAATAATATATATTTTTCGTCAAATCCCTTGTTTCCGTTATGATTTTTTTTATATAATGTACTTATATTTTACGAACATAAAATTTTAAATGTCATAATGAAATTTATTTACAATTTATTTACAACAAATAAATTAGAATCTTTGAATTTCAGACACATTTGGCCCATGATTTTCTAAGTAAAACGACTTCGCCTATGTTAGATTTAAATATCATTTATACACACGTAATTCATCTTAATCGCATTACCAATCGACATTGTTTGTTGTTATAGCAAACACTAAATTAGACAACATAAAAGTTTAAACTTTAGCATGTAAATAAATTTGTAATATCTCCTCAGACCGCGATCTTACAAATTCAGACAACCAGGTCATTGAAACCAAAAAGCAAAGCGTTGGTTGCTCAACAGCGGTACTGAAAACAACTTAATACTATCGATCTAATAACGAAGCGCCTATTGGCAATAGTACAATGCTCGTACTATCACATGAATTGGCAATCAAGCAGAAGTTTTTGAATTGTTCGGATGAATCACTGAATAATGAGAACAGTATGCAATGATATTTTAATAAACAGATATGTTATACGCATACAAAACAATCGAAAAGTGTTCCGCGCAGCAGCGGCAGAGCAAAAGAGATAGCGCGATAAAACCCATAAGAAAAAAAGAGACAAATAGTGTTGTTGTTAATGGCAATACGTCCCAATTAGGACGTTTTCGAGTCTTCACGATTGCACGCTTATAACATATCTGTTTATTAGAATATCATTGACAGTATGTTATAAGCTGTTAAGTATAATGATTTTTGGTACTACCTAAGACTGTTTGCTTGATTGTATTAAATGAAAAAAAAATACGAAACTATACAGAATAACTATTTTTGTAGACTAGGTCTGAAATTTAGATGTTGGTGCTTCCATATCTCCAATTTCAAAAATGTTATGGTTCAAAGAGACAAGGGAAAGAAAAGCGTTGATGTTTGAGCAGCTTTTAACATAAATAAATATAACCAACCAAAAATAAAATTGATATCGAAACTTAAAAAAAAAACTAGCAACTTGTAGCTGGCTTTATTTGGAATTCTAAAGAAAATAGTTTATTTTTTAATAGTTACTTGTTCTAAAGTCCATGTAGATTTAATCTTGACAAGAAAATCGATTTTAAGGCTTAATTGGACTCACAGAAAAAAATACATAACATAGCTATACTACAAAAGAAAAACATACCAGCATCAAAAGATTTGGCAGGCGCTGCTAAATATTTAGAATTCCATTAATGAATCATTGAATTATTTGATTGGCCTAACATTGTCATACTTTCAAACGATAAATTATAAAATCAAATTTGTTAACACTTTTAAAAATGTCGCCTTTGTATTAAAATTTGAATGTATGAATACTCGACACCTTGGCCCTTAAAAATTCTTTGATGTAGTCGACATGTTTCTATTCTATTATCAGTAACGACAGCTATTTTTTAGGATAAATATATTATAAGCATAGGCTGGAAATAACCGAAATGTGGAAAAACCATGAGGAAGATAATTTTAATCGGTAGATTTTATGTTATCCATCATACATACCATCACGCCTGCATCCCCGAAAGGTTAGGCAGAGGTGAATAATGTACACCCACAGTTCGCCGGTATGTTAAGATCCCATGTAAAAGGGGGCGAGCCTATTGCCACTAACCGGGCACAAATCCAAACTCCTGCTACTAAGAGTTTTATAGAAAACCCCAATGACACCTTGGTGGACTTGGGAATCGAACCCAAACCCTCTAGCGTAGCAGTCGCGCTTAGAACCACTAGGCCAACGAGGCAGTTTTCAGTTTCCATGATAAGGAATAAAAATAATAAAGCGCTATACGAGTATTATCTAGTATTAACATTGAGGGAAAGTGATTGGCCTGTGATTGGTGAAAATTGACTGATTGACGTGACTCAATACTTTGCCGGGTCTGTTAGTCTAGTGGTTAGTGACCCTGACTGCTGCACCGGAGGTCGTGGGCTTCTTGGGGAATCTTTGTGTGATGTAATTTATCTACAATATGTATTTAGACATTATATAAATCATTTGATCAGTTTTCTGGTACCATAGCACAAGCCTTACTTAGCTTGGGATCAGATAACCGTGTAAGTTGTAAAGCAATATAAAAAAAATACTAGAGACTCGACCGAACATTTTTTTAAGGATTTTAGCGCTCATTTGAACCTAAGTTTTGAAGGCTATTTGAATCATGAAAATAGTCATTGTTAAAGTAACTGGAATCTAATAGAAAGCAGATCTTAATAAATGGAGTGTTCATCAAAAAGTTGGATTGCCTATTTAGCGCCAGAAATGAGCGCCGAAAAGTTTTAAGTATACTTAATGGTATCATATCCATCAGAAAACATAATCACCGTTTACTTTAAGTTTCTTTGGAGTCTTTCAAGGACAGCTTAGAACAGGAAGTTTTAATATTTCCTTCAATAGACTCCTTTTTCTTAGATATTTTGAACCTAAAGGTGCTCCCTCACCGAGCATTCGCATGTTATGTAACGTTACGGATTTGAGCATTACATTAGTGAAGGAGAAGAATAAGTTACATTACACGCAAATGCTCGTTAGTCATGCAGGTATTATTGTAATGTAATGCTCAAAGTCGAATCTATAATGTTACAATACACGTGAATGCTCCCGGTGAGGCAGCACCTTAATGATAAGACGATGTAATACTTTAGATTTATTTTTATTAGGTAATTCTAAATGTGGCTATTTCAATTACAAATTAGTGATTTTTTACTTGTTATGCAGCCATTCTGCTTTTCTATAGATAATGCCCAGGTTTTACAACTTTTTTAACCAACTACAATAGGAGGTTCTCAACAACATGTTGTTTCATGGCCGTTTGTTGAGTGATATATCCATTGATCTTGGATAGATTTCAATAATATTTTTTGTCTTTGATATGGTACCTTAGAAGTTCACATGAATTATATTGAAGTCGTTTATTCTACATATATATATGTGTAATCAACCCTTGTACGATGCCCCAATAATAGCTCACAAAAAAAAAAACATAGATAATTTACTTGTTGTTACGAAGCAACCAATCACTGTCATATTCAGCATAATGTACCGAACATTTTGACTTAGTTAATGGTATCTCGTCATTACATATGGACAGCTCTTTGATCTTGCAGTTTGAACGACACTCGCTATACAAATATTACTCAATAAGTATAGACCGTTGCTTGTAAACAAGGTACTCTAATATTTGCAGTGAATGCTTGCTAAATATAAATTCAGTTGGTTAACGCTTCGAGTATCGACACCTAGAGCTAATATGATAACAATATCGACTTATATTATATTTGACGGCTTCCGTGGTCGTGTGGCGTACGCACCGGTTTTCAAGGTGTCGCTAGCTCTGAGTTCCCGGGTCGATCTCCAAACGGGTCAATGTAGCAACTCACTTTTCTACATTGTCTCGGGTCTGGGTGTTTGTGATATCTTCGTTGTTTCTGAATTCCATAACACAAGTGCTTTAGCTACTTACTTTGGGTTCAGAACAATGTATGTGATGTTGTACGCATTTTTTTTTTATATCATCATCTTGTCTAGTATTTTCCAAACTATGATGAGAGAGATGGGGCATCTCTTGGCCTGCCCGTCCTGCACTCTTCAGGGCGTGATGGAGAGCAGCGATCGTGCCATCCAGGTGGCAACATATTGGTCAGCGAAAATTTGAGTATGGTCAATGACACGGAAAGAAGAACTATGTTGGGGGCTTTCAGTTTTACCGGATTCAGCTGAATACCTTTTTTTTACATGGAGCGACTGCCTATCTGACCTCCACTCTATTTAACCGAGTAACACAGTATCCCATAGCAGGATTGGTTTTCAGAATTGACTTTACAACTGCCAAAGATGACAGTTAAAACCAACGGATTAACCTGCTTTTGGACAATTTATCGATTTAGATAAGAATCGAAAAAATATTCAGTTTTTTCATTATTTGTGTTTGTTGGTCGGTTATTTCAGTTTTTAGTGAGACATTCATTTTTAGTATACTCACAGTAAAGTTGGAGTAAGCATGGCTTGCTAATAGCTCTGCACCATCCATCACTTATTGCTTTGATCTTCTTGTTATGACAAGCGACGCACACCATATATTGTCATTCAACGGAGATGTTTTACTGCGCATGCGTAACACTTTGGAATGCAGTTCGTTTGGTCCAAAATATCTTGCAGTTATCATCGGACGTCTAAATGGAAAATTTTATAAACTATATTTATTAATTGTTAGGGATAAATGTTTTGGTGGCCTAGCGGTTCAATGAACTGATTTGTATGCACAAGGTTGCAGGTTTGAACCTAGGTAAGTACAAATGGCTTTTTCAAGGTTATATGTACTTCCTTAATTATTCTAAGACACTTCTGACAAACGGTGAAGGAAAACATCGTGAAAATGATGAAAAACTGCATAGAACCAGATTGAGATATTAGTCCAGTCCATAATAGTCCAGTCAAAATAGACATAAAAACCTTGTAAGTTTGCTCTGGCTGGAGGCCTTAAGGTCCTCGCCAAAAGTCCGATGAAGCAGTCAAAGCCTGCGCACAGGCTAACTGCAAAGATCTCTCCCAAAAAAAAAAAACACCTTGTAAGTTTGCATTAATTCGCATCGAGTTGAAAATTGGTGGAGGTCTCAAATACCCCTGGTAACAATACGTCTTTGGCAGTGCGGAAATGTGTGCATATGATGTACTCGTAGAATATGACAGTTATACATATATCCTTCAAACCTTGTCATCACGATATCTCCGGAATGGTAATACATAGGGAAAAAGTATTGAGACAATTTTGTAGATAATTGCATAATCTACAACTTATGTCTGAACTATTTTTGCGATAATACTTGCCATTAATGAGGAAAATGCGAAAAGGTGATATTATTGATATTTGACCTTGTGTAACTTTTTTAGCACCAGTCGGATTTTTTTCATTTATAATGGTGTACTTTAGGCCTCCACCAATTTTCAGCTCCATGCGAATTAATGCAAACTGAAATGTCTATTTTGACTGGACTATAAGTGAAAAATAAAGAATGTTAATAACTACGACAAAAAACGTAATAAATAACATTCCGCTTACAATTCTACGCTTAAATTTCTTCATCATAACAACCTAGAAACATACACAAATAATACAGGTTATTCCACGGATTAAAATAACTTTGGCGCCATTCCGAAGTAAGAGTAAATATGTGTCAATCACGCTTGGTCGAAACTACTGAAATAGTATGTAGATATTAGCAAACACACTTTTTAATGGAGGAAAAGTAATGAGTTTGACTGGCCTTTTGGTCTAGTGGTTAGTGACTCTGACTGCTATTTCAAAGGTCATGGATCGACACTCAGGATAAATCTTTGTGTGAGCACGATCATTTGTTCCGTGTCTGGCTGCAATTTATCCATAATATGTGTCTTATTCTTCTTCCGTTTCCTCCTATCGAGTGCCAATTCCTGAACTTCCTTATACGTCACAACCTTTCACCTTCTTTTTAATTTGACTGATATACTCGTAGCTATATCTCGGACGTTCCCTTCCCCTCTTTCCTTCGACCGATAATATTTGTATTTAGAAATATAAGTATGTTTGTCATTTTTTTTTTTTTTTTTTTTTTTTTTTATATAATCATTTATTGTTTCCAATCCCATTGTCAGTTGTCTGGTACCATAGCACAAGCTCTGCTCAGTTTGGGATCAGATGAGTTGTCCTAGGATATGCTTGTTTGGTATTTAACAGTTTACATCCTTAATTCATAATGGAAAATACTTGAAAATTATACCATGATGGTTTTGAATTTCTGACTGTCAAAAATATCATTTACATGTTTTACGGTTTTCTGACCTTTCTGATACATAGCATTCTATATTTTATTGATTAATTTCAGCCATAATCGTCTCTCTAAAGGGCAACGTATTTGGCTATCATCCTCCAATTATTTTCTAATGCGGTCGGACAAATAATCTCAATCCTTACAAAAAATCTGCCTTATCTTTTTAGCTCTATTAGGGTCTGCTTTTAATCTTTACAAATACAGACAAATCCCCATATTTTAAATAAATAAATATAAAAAAAGACTTCACAAAAAAACAAAGTTGAATCGAGTTTGATATTGCGAAGAAAATGTTTTTTTTTTACTATTGAAGTACATATTATCACGTTTAAGAAGTTGAATAGAAATCTATCTTATTGCCTACATCACACAATAATCTTTAATTCGGAACTCATTCACAGTCCGTAACAGAATATCTCCGTGACACACATAAATACATTTAAACACAAAGTTTCGCGCACCATTTGTAATAGTTTCATATCTATTTACATGACAAGTGTAACTAAGCTGTATTTAGAATAACTGAACTCAAGACCTCAAAATATAAGCCAAAAATAAGACCCATTTCCACGGAACAAGCGGAATGTAAATAAATTCGGTTTAGTTAAAAATGCAACGTGTATTAGAACAAAAAAAAACCGTCGTATTTTTCTAAGCATTATTGATACATATATATCATACATATTTATCTATAATACCACCTTCTTTCTTCTTTCTTCTGATTTTCGAGTCGATGGTAATCTTGTTAATTAGCTTTAATATGCTCCGTCCAGTAGTCGGCCAAACTAACTGCAGCGTCATTGACGAGGTTTTAATCCTCCAAAGTGCTGGTGTCCGGACACTTTGGCCACTCTAGCAGGTGTGGCATTGTCTGGTCGAAAAGGCGTCACTGACACCGGATATCGGAAGGTATTTACCACCAATAACCGTTTATGTGGTTTACTTTGGATTTATGTGGTAAAGAAATGGGTCAGTCTAGATTCTGCGTTACCGGATCTAGCTGCTACTAGACGCTCTCTTCATGCATCTACTGTCCTGCCCGTTCTGCACCACCACCGCCACCCTCCAGGACTTAATGGAAGCCAACGACAGAGCCATTCAAGTGGCGACTTTCTGGTCAAACAGAGTTAAGTGATCATTGACTCGAGAAGAAGAAGATCGTTTATTATTATTATTCCGGAAGTAAACTACCCCTTATCTAAATTTCTTAGTAATCGGAATGTTACTATGAAGTAAAAGTACTTTCATCTATCCATAAGTAACTGACCCCGTATAAGACTGTTTTTACATCATCCGACACGATATCGGAGACAAGTAAATGTGTGATAATTACTTATCCAGTATTCGATATCGGACCGGAAAATAATAATAATATTATTCCGGGACATCTCACACACGGTGATTTGAACCCAAGCTAAGCAGAGCTTATGTTATGGTAACCAGACAAATGATAAACATACTTATATATTTCTAAATACATACATATTATAGATAAATTACACCCAGACACAGAACAAATGATCGTGCTCATACATAACACAACCATTTGTCCTAGATGGGAAACGAACAGACGACCTCCGGTATAGCAGTCAGGGTCACTAACCACAAGACCAACAGGTCAGTCAAGAATTTGAAAGACAGGTACATGTAGCATACTTTTCCTTGCCCTTGACATCGTATCGGAGTCCGATATCAATATTGTGTCGGATAAAGTAAAAACAGTCTCTCTCGTCCCCGAAAAAACTTGAAACATTCTTAACTAAGTTTAGTTTACGCTTTCCAAATGGTTCCAAATATTTATTTATAGTGTAAGAATTTGGACAGTACGCGACGGAAGTGTTAGAAATAGACGTGGAATTGGTTCGGCTAACACGGGTTATAATAAGCGCGTAGGGTAGGCCGTGTGATGTCACGCATTTACAACACTTTAACGACTTTTTTTATTTCCATTTATCAAGGAACTGTTAGTATATCCCGGTTTTATACCGTTTTGTTAGGAATTGGGTAATAATAGTATAAAAAATACAGAACACAGACATTTATTTTTTTATATAATTTAATTGACATAGTCGAAACCAATTTCTAAAGGCAAAATAAATCAAGTATGTTGGTTTATGAAAATAAATAGGACATGCATTAAAAGATAAAGAAGAAGACGTAAGTGTACGGAATGGAAAAAAAAATACAAATGTACTTTACAAAAGTTTGTTTGTGGATCATGACAAGCTCATCACCATAAATAAAGACATTAGGACTACTACACGAAAGAATCCTTCAACATAATACCTTTGTAATAAGGAACTCGATAAAATCTCAAACGGTAAAAAGTAGGATTACTAAAAATTCCAACATTCTATTATGAATTTTATGCCAAGAAATTTAAGGTTTAAATTTGCTTTGAAAATAAAAACGTCAAATCCAGACGTAACCCGACAAACTGGTTGTAAAAGATGTAAAGTAGAAGTTTCGTTTCGTTCAAAAGTTTTCTGAGAAAATTCCATTTTGTTCTGACCTTTGTTTGAATTTGCCTATACTTAGTTAAAAGCTATACCTAGCTTAAGACATTAGAAATGCATTAAAATAGGACCTAGGTCTTAGGATAGTGAGAGATCCCACTGGAATTACTAAGTTACCAATTTTTAAGTAGCAAACAAATTGATAGACTCATTTTGTAAAAAACATATTATAATAAAATATCTTCAATTAACAAAAACAACAATAATTCCAGCCTATAAACGTCCCACTGCTGGGCTCAGGTATCTTCCATATTGAAAAGGCACGAGCATTGATCATTACGCTTACTCACTTGCGGATCGGCGATTACAGATTCCAAGTTTTGGATAGATGAGTCGACCAAAGGTTTTTCTGTGAAATTCCCAGTAGCAGGTCGTAGTTTGGATTTGGCCCCGGTTAGTGGCAATAGGCTCGCCCCCTATTACATGGGACTTAAACATACCGGCGAACTGTGGGTGTAATTTGTACACCTCTGCCTAACCCTTCGAGGACTACAGGAGTGATGGTATGTATATAAGTTTCGGAATCCAGGTTTCTTCACCGGTAGTCAGTTGTACTTTTAACTTTTCCTGTACATTGCCTCAGTGAAATTTTCACGTAATTTTCCTACAAACAAAAGGCCGCTAGGAACAAAGAAAGTCGGTGAACAATGAACAGTAGACGTGTTGACTGCTAGGGTACGACACTATTGTTTTAATCCTGTTTTTTAATGTCCAAAAAATATTTAATTATCCCACACTGTATGTGACAGATATCTATAAGCACAAACTCATTTTCGCTGAGAAAAAAAGTAAGGTTGCAACAAATGTCTTTCTTTTTCTCCGTTTCAATAAGTTTGTATATGTTACTGTAAAGGCCCGAACAACGGTGAATCCTAAGATTTACCAGTAAAACCTAAGATTTACCAAGTCTCATTGGTGAATGTCCGAAAAAGTTTTCTTTCGTACTTTTACTACCAATAACTACCAGCTAGTAGATGTTGGAAATCTTAAGATTTACCGTAGGTTGGGATTTTACAGTAACATATACATTTAAAATTCGGGAACTATAATATAATACCATATTCTCAAAGATTTTTCCAAAGAGACTCATTGATCAAAGATATTTCTCATAAACTATTTATTGCGATGTAGATCATAATAAAATTATCTTCTTACTTTTTTGTGCAAATGCGATTCATTTGCTATGTATTCCGAAATGATCTTTGGCACATCCTGTTATTTGTGACGCATACATTTACATTACAATCTTGATGGCCTACACGAACTACACTGGTGGTATGGGTTGTTAAAATTAATTTAAAATAGACCTATTATTATACCTTTGTATATGTTTACTTCGCATAAAGCGATGATGTCTTGCTAAAAGAATAGAAAGACCATTGTATTGCATTCGTAATGCAAAAACGAACACACTGCAGGAGTTTTTATAATAATAGTAATCAGATTAAAAATAGATCTAAAATCATTTCGAGCAGCATAAGTTTTATTTTTACAATCTTTCAATTATAAATTTGGTATCCAGGTTTCCTCACGATGTTTTCCTTTTAAAATCGCCAATCCGCAGTGAGCAAGCGTGGTGATCGATGCTCGTGTCTTCTCTATATGGGAAGGGGCCTGTGCCCAGCAGTGGGACGTTTATAGGCTGGATTATATATATTTTTTTACAAACGAATAGAAGTCACTTCAAAATAAGGAAAATTGTCACTTTCATAATTTAGCCAACCGATTAGCGTTAACGATTCTGCCTCGAGAAATATCTAGCCTTATTAAAAAATAAGAAAACTCCTTTCGAAATAAAACTACTTTTTATGATTATTTCGCGGTTTATACTTAGTTAGTTTATACTTTTTTAGGTCCCGACGTTTCGACACCTTTGCAGGTATCATGGTCACGGGCAGACGAGGGCTGAGTAAAAAGTAGTTTTATTTCAATGGCTAACATTCGCGTAAACCTAAGAAACCGATAATTATAAAACCCCTGTTTTTCGAAGTCACCTTAGCCATTTTTAAACCATACAAATAATAATTGATGGTTCTCTGGCAGTTAGCCTACAATAACCACTAATTAACCCATTTACTTCACTAAATAAATGTTGTAGAAATAACATTTAGAGTAATTTGGAGTACCTTCATTAAATTGGACAGTTCTTGAATGACATCATTTATCAATTTATACTAAGTTAGGTTTAAAAATCTAACCATTATTTTTTCCTCATTTATGACGACATTTTATTATAAATGCTTATTTTAAAAATAGGCCTACAATTGACGAAGATATCGCATAAAGTACTTAAATACAATAATAATTAAATGGCAGGCGTGTTTTTTTATATAATACCTTGTTGTGATAAGTCATATTTTATAGAGCGCTCAAGGAGCCACAAAATATAACTTGCTTTTCTTTAAAAAAAGGCAAAAATCTTTCGCAAACCTTTGCAGGCGATTTCGACTCACACATGACCATTGTTTTAATGTCCACTTAACCTATGTCACTCGGGATAAGTCAAAGCTTCTAATAATACCAAAAACATTGAAATCGGTCAAGCCTTTTAGAAGTTATGGTGGAATAAAGAAACTCACAAACATACATGATACATACATAAATACATGAAAACATAACTCTCCTTTTTGGGCAGTCGTGTAAAAACAAAGTACAGATGATAAACTTTTAAACTATCGCGCTGCATGTTTATTGTAATATTATAGAACGGGGATTAGCACGTTCATGCTTCAATACCTTTAGGGCTTGACGTTTCGACCGGGGGCCCAAGTCTGCTATTTACACTCGGTTCAATGTCTTCATAGTGTCGTGCCAGCAGAGCCATTTTCGGAAAATTGGTATTCTACTAAACGACAAAACGTCAAAATTGCGCATTGGAACGATTCGGTTCAATGTTCAACGACTGTGACCAATAGTTCATACATTTGATACAAATTGTAATGCGCAATTTGGACGTTTTGTCGTTTAGTAGAATACCAATTTTCCGAAAATGGCTCTGCTGGCACGACACTATGAATACATTGAACCGAGTGTAAATAGCAGACTTGGGCCCCGGGTTACACCGGCCGTGGTCGCAAGCAGACTGATCTCTGAGTCTGCATCTGCATTTATGCATGTACCCCCGATTAGCTTACTTACAGATGATTTGAGAATTGAGAACCTCCTCTTTTTGAAGTCGGTTGAATATATAACTGAACTGCCTCGTTGGCCTAGTGGCGCTAAGCGCGACTGCTACGCTGGAGGTCTTGGGTTCGATTCCCGAGTCGACCAAGGTGTTATTGGGTTTTTCTATGAAATTCTCAGTAGCAGGTCGGAGTTTGGATTTGTGCCCGGTAAGTGGCAATAGGCTCGCCCCCTATTACATGGGACTTAAGCATATCGGCGAACTGTGGGTGTACATTGGTACACCTCTGCCTACCCCTTCGGGGATACAGGCGTGATGATATGTTATGTATGATATGTTGAATATATAACCTTACACCTTATAACCTTCACGTTGTCGATGGCTTCTTAGCTAGGTATGTTTTGGACGTTATAAAATATTGGCAGATATCCAACATTAACATTAGGTTAGTAATCACAGTTTATAAGTAATAAAATATATGGCTCATTACTAGCGAGTACTATTTAAACTATTTTACTATGTTTATTAATAATCTACGTTTCAAAGAAGCGATGTTTAATTTGTAAGGGTCATTAGTTACAAGAAAATCTTAATATAATGATCACCAAAAAGTAGCACTAAATTATACTTTTTCGCTGAAAAAATGTATTTTGAGGTTAAAAAAACACTGATTGCTAGGTAGGTATTCTAAATTTTATAACTCTTAATTCATTTATTTGTTAATACTATCTATTACCATAATACATTGATATATCGTGAATTGTATTTTTTTAATGTTGAAAAAAAAATAATAATATTGTATTGTATTAAAAAAATTAGGTAAATAGTTTTACCACTTGCACTTTTTTCTATACGAGAAGATAATTTCCAAATATTACCCTATACCTACTTACAATATTTGTTCTAATTATTATTTTTTTGTCTATGCTCTTAATTACAAGAACATACTAAAAATAATTAAACACCTTACCACTAAAGCTTAATGCCTGCCTCGTCAAAGAGAACCGCTTTGATTTGAACAAAAGCACAACGATTTACGCGGCGTTCGTAAAACTCTTCCCTCTCTGTTTATTTTGATTCGTCAGAGAAGGATAGAGATATTCCGTTTACACGGAATGTAAGGAAGCAGTTTCTTTCACGCCATTATTTTCTTGCGTTTTACATTTATCTTGTCGAATTGATTGAACTTATACATAGAACATTGAAGTGCTTATAAGCTGAAGCTTTTTTTTACCTTATTTTTGGCTACTAGGTTATTTTTATATAAACTTTCTTTTTGTAATTAAGGTAACAATATAACTTTCAGCGAAAATAATTACAACTTAGTAAGCATATTTTTATTTTTGTATCTATATCTTCTTAATCTATAAAAACTTCCTGTCATAAAATTCATAAAATTTAGGCGAAAGTGTGACTAACATTTTTTTTCTTTGCTGATGTGTGTAATCAACATTAATATAAATACAAGTCAACGTCAATTACAACAACTAAAATTACTATGCATTTTATAAAATGGTAAACTATTTATAAATTTTATAGAAATTTTATTTAATCATTTTATCAAATCGCGCCTGCTACGCTAGAGGTCTTGGGTTCGATTCCCAGGTCGACCAAGGTGTTATTGGGTTTTAATATGAAATTCTCAGTAGCAGGTCGGAGTTTGGATTTGTGCCCGGTTAGTGGCAATAGGCTCGCCCCCTATTACATGGGACCTAAACATGCGAACTGTGGGTGTACATTGGTACACCTCTGCCTAACCCTTCGGGGATACAGGCGTGATGATATGTTATGTTATGTTCATTTTATCAAAATGCTCGCGTAAAACAACAGCGGGGCTTATAGCGTACAATAACGCGCTGAAAGCAGTCGACTTTAGAATTCCCCTCATTTCCGGTCGCGTTACTCATGCTCTTGATTTTATGTCCTTTTTAAACCGTTTATGTTTAGGTTGAGCTCTCACTGTGGTTTGAAGTAATGGAAGGAAATATTAGTGCTGAAAACATTAGAATTTTATAAAATGTTGTTGGTTTCGTATTTAAGTAACTTCAAAGAATTAAGCTTGTGAGATTATTAATATTTCAAGATCACGGGTACAGTTATTTTTTTTTGACGCCATTATTAACTTAACAATGGAAGTCTGAAATCTAAAATAGAATAGAATAGAACTTATTTATTTGCTTGAAATATCAAATATGGTTTTAACAGGCCTTACAAATTAGTACAGTTCTTCATATTCTGCCTACTTAGTTACTTAATAGGCTTAGTTTTTTTTTTATTATTATTACCTATTGTAAATATCTTAAGTTTAATTTTTAATTGTAATATAGTACGTTTTGTTGTATTTCTACAGGTAAATATACTTAATAGAAAGTGTTTGTTTAATTATGTTGATCTGACTTAATTCCAAGCAAAGTTATAGTAGACTGCTAAGTGCCAACGAATATGTTATGAAAACAATACATCGCAGTAAATTGTATTCAATATTATACGGCAAAAATGTTAAATAAAATTTGTTTATGACAACGCCATCTATCTGAGCCCAGCCAAACCACGTATTTTATTCCTACGTTGAGTTTCGTGGAACTAAAATCAGTTCTCCCTAGCAAACGTTTTACTAACACATTTCGTTTATTAAGATAAAACTAGATGTCGCTAGTAGTATCTAAAATTGAAGTCCGAAGCAATATTTTATGACTAACAATTTGTTGGGTTATGGTAAAACTTTTTGAAATTTTAATGCATTAGGACCCAAAAACTTTTATAACGTTTATGTGAAAGTTTTGAAGCGGCAATTCGTTGCTCACTTGGGGCAATGTATTAAATTAATGGAATCAAGATCGTGTGTTAGCAGTTTTGCACTGAAAAATATCATCATCATCATCTCCGGAGCCTTTCCCCAACAATATTGGGGCGGTCTTACCTGATCTAGCTGAATACCGTATTTTACATGATGCACTGATGAATATTATCAATAGATGAATTTAGGGGAAAATTTGATTTGATGTATTAAGCACTAAGTTATATATTTTTTTCTAGTTTTTAATATATTTTTTTATACGTTTAAGAATCTTCTAGTTCAGAATACTTCAGAACCTTTACATCTGGTTGAGTACCTAATTGTTGACAGAAAACTATTGGTGTGATTAACGTCATTATTTAAAACTACTAGGCGGTTACTTTTACAGATTTAGTTAAGGAAAAGATGATCACCTGGGGCATGATGCCGCTATTTTAAGTCAGTGAGTGGCGGGTTTCTAAATGTTCCAGTGAACTTGTTATTGTGCCAAATTTTCGTATTTAGATAAGAACAGTCACTTGCAATCTTACCATGACAACAGCGGCAAGTAGGTGTACATTTTGTCATTAATTAGGTTATAGTTAGGTTGCTCCGAAAATGTTCATTGATGTAAAATACCGATTGTGTCTAAGTAGTATTAACCGCAATTAGAATCGACTTATACGTCCTGAAATTATAACGATATGTCATGGCGGTACGTTGCCATTAAAAGAATAGTTTTTGACGACCTCCGTGGTCGAGTGGCGTACGCACCGGTTTTCAAGGTGTCGCTAGCTCTGAGGTCCCGGTTTCGATCCCCGGACGGGTCAAGGTAGAAAGCGACTTTTCTACATTGTCTCGGGTCTGGGTGTTTGTGGTACCTTCGTTGTTTCTGAATTCCATAACACAAGTGCTTAATAGCAACTTACTTTGGGTTCAGAGCAATGTATGTGATGTTGTCCGCAAGTATTTATTATTTATTATAAATTAAAAAAAAAATAAACAAATAGTAAATGTTACGTTTAAAGTATCAGTGGTTTCCTTTTAATAATAGTCCCTTACTTTCCATATAATCTAAACTTTTACATGACCATATTGCAACCCGTAGGTCACTTCATATTTCTTTTTGTACATACATTTCTTTAATTAAATAGCTTCTGCTACCCTTTTCCCATACCAAAAGATTTCGTATAGCAACAATGAAGATAACAATAGTTGCGAACGGGAAGGTAAGACAGGATTGATTTGTGGAAAGGCCTTTGATCTCACCAATGATTACATTTACCAAGGACAAAAATATTATCAATTACAACACAATATCAACCTTACTTTATTAGATTAAAGTTGAAATTCGAAAAGCTAAATTAATTTACAATTAATGAGACTTTTTTCCCTTTTCATCCACTCAGAGGGGAGATTATCAAATAAATAAAGATTAGCTTTTTAAGGGAAAATTACAGTGCGAATTTTGTTTTTCGTAAAATATTTAAGCATACGCTTTTATCTTTAAGGGTTAAATGAAATGCATTTTCTTTATTATCCATTAGAGGGGTTTTCTTAAGATTCTGATGAAGAGTATCACATAAAACTGACTCGTAAGTCCTCTTTAGATGATATAAATTATACAACTCAGTGTATATTTTCAAATTCAATTATATTAGCACAAACCACCTTGCTTTAATACACCAGAATAAAGGTAAGGCATTTTTAAGGGTAAACTACTATACAAATGTTTAGGCATTTTATTGACTGCTCCGTCGCCAAAACGGCCTGGGCCTCTATTCAGCTATTTAAGAGTTGCTTGAATTAACCGAATGACCTGCTTCATTTGGTAATTTTTACGATAATTGGCATTCTGCTAACTGTCATTGCGATTATAAATTGGTCATTACGATCATTCTCTTCGAGAGTTCAATGAGATTTTGTAAACGACCTCTATACCATGTCTACTCTTCACCCCTTTTTAATAGAAAAACCTATCGGATTATGAGAAATTCAAGTTATTTGAGAAACGTCCGTTTTTTTGGTAGAGATCTTTGCAGTTAGCCTGAGCGCAGGCTTTGACTGCTTCACCGGACTTTTGGCGAGAACCTTAAGACCTCCAGCCAAAAAGAAATTTCCGTAGATTCGTAGTTCAATAGTTTATTTTTGTCCTCAGAACAAAAGACAAAGAAGTTCCCTGTCCTAGTGTTTATCCATGGCGACTCATTTGAGTGGAGTTCTGGGAATCCCTACGATGGCAGGATGTTGACGTCCTACGGGAATGTGATGGTAATCACTGTTAACTTCAGACTGGGCATACTTGGTAAGTTAACAGTAGGTTCTATATAGTTGTTCTTTCTTTTGAGTTTCTTCTTCATGTTCTTGAATGATGATAATGAATTTTATAAAAGCTATCCTGATAATCTTCAATTTATGACCCTTTGTCTTAATTGAATCGGATAATGTTAAAGACTTTTATTGATTTTGTGTACGCAATCCTACTAATGTTTAAAGAAAGCTTACTTGCTGGACAGGCGTTTGTATATCTTATTATTTTATGGTCTGAAAAACAATATTTCTTGACTAAAACCAAACATCTGTAGATTTTAATTTTATTGACATATATTTTTTTCTTTTTTCAGGTTTCATGAAGCCAAGTTTAACAGAGCATGTTTACGGCAACAATGGTCTGTTGGATCAATTAGCGGCTCTACAGTGGATCAAAGACAATATAGAAGATCTAAATGGTGATCCAAATTCCGTAACTCTTATGGGGCACGGCACTGGAGCTGCTTGCGTTAACTTTCTGATGCTGTCTCCTATTTCCAACGGTAAGTGTTTTATTATTATGTTACTTTAAATAGTAAACAAACCGGCCTATAACATCGTGAGGAAACATGGATTCCAAAATTTGGGATCTGAAATCGCCAATCCGCAGTGAGCAAGCGTGGTGATCAATGCTCGTGCCTTCTCTATAATAATAATAATAATATAATAATCCACCCTATAAACGTCCCACTGCTGGGCACAGGCCTCTTCCCATATAGAGAAGGCTCGAACATTGATCACCACGCTTGCTCTTTGTGGATGAGCAAGTGTGATTCCTCATTTCGACTTGTTATGTTTATCAGTTGTTTGGTTACCATAGAATAAGCTCTGCTTAGTTTGAAATCACAAGACCGTTTATGAGTTAAAAAAAATCTTGTCGCCCTTTTTTCTCTTCTATGCTTTATATCCACTGCGACTCACCCGTCGTATTCAGACCATTACACACGTCAAATTTATTCTCAACATATGGATTTTTCTTCGTAGTTTTCTTGATCGCTCGTACATGCTATGATATAGCTCTGTGCCAATAAAATGCACGAGTCTAAATCATACTTCCGATTTAATATTCGATCGAGTTATTTGTTTAGTATTTATATTTTAAGTTTTTAGTGGAAATATTGTTATTTTTGCTTCAAGAAGATTACATAAATATGTTTTAGTTTTCAATTTTTATAATGTCCCGAGTGATTTGATTCCAATTAAAACAATACTATTTTCTTTTCTTACCGTTTTTTAGTACGAGTATATCAGATTATAAACCGTAATTTGACACTACGACTATTTGAAACAATCACTGTTAGATATTGTTGTTTTTTTTTTTCAAATCATTTATCAATTATTTGTTTGTTGTTTTCAGGCTTATTTCATCGAGCAATATTAATGTCGGGTTCGGCGTTGTCAGACTGGGCGATGACAAAAGATCCGACACCCTACACATTACAAGTCGCACAAAGTTTAGGCTGCAATCCTACCTCGAAGAACATGATGACTTGTTTGCAAAAGAAACCGTATGTTGATACTTATAAAGTTCATATTTAAAATACTGGACATTGGCCCTGATTCTGATAAGCAGTCATTTAACTTGTTTTAGGCCATCAGTATCTATTTAATTTGTTAGAAAAAAAAAAAACGGAAATTAAAGCTCTCCTGGGTAAAGGCCTCCCCCAAGTCCTTTCAGATGTTTATAAAAAAATATACCCAATACAATCGCAGTCTTAAATAGATAGAAAATAAACAGCAAAACTGAACCCAACCTTGTATCGTTTAAAGAATGACTAAGTTTAGATTCTAAAGGAGTATTTCACTTGAAGCTTTCCATTCCTTATCAGAATAACTTTCCAAGTGGTCTTTAAACCTAAACGAACAATAAACCAGCGAGTATTCACCATTGAGTTCTATTCGCCATCTCGAGTGTTAAAAGCTTTTAACGTTTATAGAAATTTTAAAAGCCGATAAAATATGTATCGCCTATTCTGGTTTTAATGTTTCTGCGAACGGATCTATCTGTGCACGTATTTATTGCGTTGCTGTTTATAATTGTCTAGTTTATTATTTTCATTGATTGGCTATTTGATTTTTTTTGATGAGCACCGTTGAAACGGAGAAGTTTAAATTCCTTTGTTGATATTGCTTTTATAGGTTGACGAATGATAGACATTGAAATAAAATTACTTTTTACAGATTTTATCGCGGTATATATGACGTTTCAACACCTTTGCAGATGCCAAGGTCACGAGCAGACTGCCCGTAAAAAGTAGTTTTATTTCAATTCCTTTTATTATATCATCCCTAATCATAATACGAACTTTACGTTGTCGATTTTATTTATTTCCTGTACATATTTTATTTACAGTTTATCTGAAATAAAGAAGGTGCAGATACTAGCAAGAGAGTTCGAGACTCCATTGGGACCAGTAGTCGCCGGTTCATTTATACCAAGTGAACCAGCCAAAACTATGGAGTCGTACCCTAATTTATTAAGCAAGTAAGTGTGTGATTGTATTTGGAGTAAATTCAGTAAAATTTTAAGGTGATTAGTAAATTGAGATATATAAGAACAATACACCGTGAAAATTGAATGGTTGTTTTCCCGCGGCAGGACGATTACCCATCAGTAGTACTATCGAAATACAAAGTTTAACTTAAAAAACATAATGTTTTTTTTTTTCAAATCATTAAATAAGTATTCATAAACTCGAAAGAGCGATAATCAATAGTAGTTCACTCACTAGAGATAACGTAGGTACCTGTAGGTAACACGAAACGCACACGCCGCCGCCACGTGTTGTCGGCAAACTTACAAAGAAAGAATCAATAATAAATGTTCAGAGCAAAATAAGCTCTCAGTCATGGTGATACGGTATAAATTAGCTTGCATGCACGCGGCAAGCGCCGAAACACAATAGAATGCCGCCAAATGTTGCGCTCTGTGCCTACGGCTTAGTACCTATGACCTATTACTTATTAGTTAGTGTTCTGTCCGCGAACGTCGATGACGTCAAGTGATGAATGTGCGATGAAAGTGCTCAACACAGAAGGACTGCATCCTTATCATTTTATTTTCGTGGCGGGCCACACCCTTGGCCTCCGAGGAGCCCGGCCTTGACTCCCTTGGACTTTTATTTGTGGCTTGAGCTCAAGAACTTGGTGTATCGTGAGGAACACCAAACACGCGACTCTTTGATAAGTGCGATATTGGACGCTTTTAATATCGTGAGACGTGACAGAGACACTTTAATGAAACTGAAAGACAATCAGTTAAACTTAAAACGTGCTCGTTTGTGCATTGAACGTAGTGGTTTACATTTCGAACAATTACTCCGCTACCGTTAAGTGTAAGTACTCGTACTTTGTAAATAAACATTTAAAAGTAGGTAAGGTAATCAAAATCATTGTAAATAAGTTGATTCCATTTTTTAATACCTACGCCTTAAATACTTAATTATCAAATTCCGACTTTTTTTTAAAGATACCTATTTTGATTTTTTAAGTATTTATGACGATCCTAAGCCCGTAAAAGTTTGAAGCGAAAATTTGAATTACTTATTGGTTTTGTGTTTTATTAAATCACGAGTAGCGATCAGCTGATTTACACGCGAAGTGCAACGACCGCACGGCGTTCGGGGTAACCGTGCGCCCGCCCGCGTAGGTATAGCGCGATGTATTACTACTGATTCAAGTCACTTTCGAGTTTTGTTTATAACAATTGTTAATCCGCCATTTATTGAGTCTATTTTTTTTTATATATATTAATCGATTGTATGACCGATACAAACTCATTTCGCTTCGGGAAAACAACGACCTAATATTCACGCTGTATATGCAAAGTGTAACAGAATAAACTTTTCCCAATAAAGTAGAGACTTCTCCTTTTCCAGGGTATTTTTGTGGTTATATTATGATATCCATACTTAGTTTTTATTTTAACAAATTTTAATGTATAGACAGTTAATTCACACACTTCATCAAAAATCTTTCAAATGGAGCATTGAAGACCAAGTACTTTTTCTAGCCAATACTTCAAATATAACTGCCTCTTTGGCCTAGTGGTGCTAAGCGCGACTGCTACGCTAGAAGTCTTGGGTTCGATTCCCAAGTTGACCAACGTGTTATTAGGTTTTTCAATGAAATTCCCAGTAGCAAGTCGGAGTTTGGATTTGTGCCCGGTTAGTGGCAATAGGCTCGCTCCCTATTACATGGGGCCTAAACATACCGGCGAACTGTGGGTGTACAATGGTACACCTCTGCCTAACCCTTCGGGGATACAGGCGTGATGATATTTTACGTTATAAATCTTAATCATAACCTAGTTCATAATCCAAGGCCATATAACGGTATCATAGCCAAGAGGCGTGTATCTAAAGAATTTATCACGGAAAACCTTATTTTCGGGCAGTTATTGATGGCCTTACTTCTCTTAGTCATTGTTTGTACATTGTACTATACGGTCTAAGTTCTGTTTGTACAGAACAAGTTATTCCTATAACTGTTTATATTTTAGTAAATACTATGATGATGGATTTATAAAGTTGTTTGGAGACACATAATATAAAGATTGGGTTTTGCTTACACTAAACACTAGCTTCAGAATCGGTCTTGTAAGACAACGTATTATTTTATATTATTACATATTTTATATTATTATCGAAAGCTAAACGATTCCAAAACATACGATCTATTAGAATAGCGAAAATTTTTGATATAGGTAGTACGAATTATTTCGTGGAAAGAATAAATAATTAATAAGAATAATAAATGTGAACAGTTTCTATTATTATTTTATTAAAACGGTATAGAGATAGTATGAGAGTGGAATCCATAAGAAATAAATGAAGGAGTTATTTTGAAGTCAGATTTTTTTGTTAGAATTATTAATATTTCCATAGGATTTTTACCTTAGGATATCTGTGTAAATATCACAAACAGATCCTACATTGTTACGTGCATGTTTCAATATGAATACACGCCGTCTCCCTAATGACTTTCTTTCATGGAGTCGCGTGGTGCGTTGATTTTTCTCACAGAAAAACACTTAAATGTAAAAAGGTTATGTATGTTGAGTTCTTTACCTTCTTTTTTAAGTTGATCTGTGTGGAATAAGTAAGTCAAGTCAAATATCACAAGACTTTACTATTATTATTAAACTTTTAATAGTACTTCTTTAGTGTTTACTTTTTTCTTATCGACTATAAAGCCGGAAACCCACAGCGGCGCACGGAGAGGCTGTGCACGTGTGTTCAGCTTCGCTTTAGTACAAAATGTATGAGAGCGTCTCCACCGCAGCGCACGGACATGCTACGCAACAAATGACGTCATAAACACACGAACGTAGCTCAACCCACGGCCGTGCGACGCATCCGAGCTGCGTGGGTCGGCCATTTCTCTGCGGCCCACGACTACGTACAGTCTCGAGCAAAAATATGTACACACATAATATTGTTAAGAAATTATTATAAGAATAAGCTACTATAAATAAGAGGTACAATTAATGTTCCTAGTATATATACATACATTTAAGTTGCGATAAGTATAATTTATGTAAGAACTAAGTTATTTATAATACAAATAAGTAAAATAGATGTTACTACACAATAGCTAAATTATATTGTTACTCGGAAGCGCTGTTGTCTATTTTATAAAAATAATATATTGACTTTAAGTCAAATATCTTTTTATTAAAAAAAATATTTGACAATTTTATTTTCAAGTGTGATCTGTCAGTATGCATTGATTGCTAGATGGCAGAAGAGATTCGACAAAAAATCTCACTAATTTTGTTTAACAATTTCGCATATTATTGTATACATATTTCTGCTCGTGACTGTACCCCACGCATAGCTATGAGCTGTGTGGGCGACACATCCGTGTCCGTGCGCGGCAGTGGAAACGAAGGCCGACGCCGCCGAACTAATGAGCCCACGCAGCAGAGGTGAGCCACGCATCCGTGCACAGCCTGCGCAGCGGTGGGGTTCCGGCTTACTAATTAAAAACACTTTCATTATCACCGGTTTAATTCTTCAGCGCAGTATTTTCTCCTGTACATAGTTTTGATGAATTTCTAGATTCACCCAGTACATCTTAATTTAACACGAAATGTGACTTCCAAAACATATTTGTCTAAAAAATACTTTTTTCAATTTATACTTATCTAGAACCCACCTTAAACCAGCCCTCAAAGTTCACAGCCACGTCAATCCACCTACAATTCTGGGGCCGATATTTGGCAGCGTCCATTCCCAAGGTCCTATTGTGCAAAATCCTTTTACCAGGGCCTTTCCACATGAGGGTAGCTTTCAGATTTTTCCATATTTCCTATAGCGAGAAAAAAAAATACGAAAACGACATACGCATGCTTGTCACGTGAAATTTGTATGGTGGTGATCAATGCCAAAGGAAAAATGTGCCCAGCATTTATTGTCTGGATTTATATAAGTTTTATTATTATACTAGGTACCAGCTGCTAAGTGGAGTCACAGAACTGGAGAGGTACCACGACTTCGGCGTTATAGAACTGGAGCATGGAGTTCTGGAGAACCAAAGGGATGACTTCATCAAGAAGTTCGCTAAGATAATCTTCGAAGGCGCGGAAGATGAAGCATTGAAGTCCATCTTGAAAGAGTAAGAAGAGTTAACTGTGTCGAGTGTAGAGTAATCAGTTCTTGTTAAGATTGTAGAATTTCCTCTTCTTTTTTCACCAGATCTTTTGTATTTTTATTATTTCGACAGGCCTGTTGGTCTAGTGGTCAGAGGCCCTGACTGCTATACCAGAGGTCGTGGGTTCGATTCCCACCCAGAACAAATGTTTGTGTGATGAGCATGATCATTTGTTCGGTGTCTGGGTGTAATTTATCTGTAATATGTATGTATTTAGAAATATATAAGTATGTTTATCAGTTGTCTGGTTACCATAACACAAGCTCTGCTTAGCTTGGGATCAGACAACCGTGTGTGAGATGTCCCGTGATATATTATTCTATTTCGTCAGCGTCGCAAAATTATACTTTTTCCACCGAATGGTTCTGCGGTCTTCATCTTAACTGAACTCTTTGTTCAGATAAACAAAAATCCTCATTCTTTAAACCAGGATTCAATAGTCTTTATTGTATTCCTCAACAGCGGGACATAGCTGAACTTATTATAATTATTAAAGACTTATCATGTATACCCACAGTCAACAATAAATATGATTTGATTTCCAGATACTCTCCATCAAAACTGGATCCTCAGCGTTGGAATGTGGAGACGAACCGTGACGTCATCCTGAACATGTTCAGCGACGCTCGTACATTGGCTCCTGTGATCCGCTTCGCCAATTACCAGTCGAAGGCCAACAGACAGTCGTATTTCTACGTCTTCGGCCATAACTCTATCAGCTCTGATTATGCTGCTGTAAGTATAACAAGCTAAAAATATGAACTATGTCTGAAATAATTGATAATTTTCAAGAGGTTGACTAGCTATTTTTGCATGAGAGACAACAAACTAATAAAACCTTGAAACACTACGAATTAGAGTTACAATTTTCATATAGATTACAACTTTCAGTTGGAAAATATGCTATTAGTATGTAAATAATGCCATTCTACCTAATTTACAACTAAATAAAAGAAAAAAATTGTGGCTTAGTGTGAAGTAAAATACAGTTTTAACGAGGACGGGAAAGGGTTATGTAATACCATGCTATGCAACACCTCAAATCCTACGGGCGTAGTAAATCGTGATTAAGGAAAACATTACGCTCCTGAAAAGGTAGGTCGCGCTGAAAGGGTTTTGTCAGGTGAAAATACACTACATCATGTTGTCGCAACTGGTCTAACAAAAACGTACATGTAGGCTGTTTTGAAGATTAATTGAGAGGACGAAACACGGGGGTATTTCTGAAAAATGAATATTCTGTGTATGTACGCTTATATACATAAAAATATGTACACTGGCATTGCATATAATGGATGTTGCATGTGGGTTTTAGAAATCAAAGATAATATTTTATACCATAATCTAAAAAAAAGTTGTAGTAAAGTCATTGAATTTCTCATAAGCTATCTCGTTGCACACAAAGAAAATCAGTTTTCTTTTACTTACACCAATTTTTTTTTATAAACTGATAAGCATACATATATAATTCTAAATACATATTAAAGATAAATTACACCCGGACACACAAAAAAAATATCGTGCTCATCACACAAAGATTTGTCTGGGGTGGGAATCGAACCCACGACCTCCTTTATAGCAGTCAGGGCCACTAAGCACTAGACCAACATGCCCGTCAAAATAAATAACCTGCAGAAAAAGGTCTTTTATTTAGTTGAATATTACGAATGATACGCTTTTAGAAAGACAACGGAAATCAGCATCCGTTTTAGATATAAAAATATGTGTAGGCTAAAATTATGATTTCCAATGAAAACGACTAATTTTATATTTCTCTCTAATACACACGAAGTTATCGATACTTACTTAGAATTCAGTTTAAAAGTTATATATTTTATGAATGCTTTTACTGTGAAATGGAAGAAATATCTTAAGAATTAATAAAATGGACTTTGAAATAGCTTTGATTGCAGCAGGTGCCAAAATAATAAAAATGAAAGATGATATCACTCAAATTAATGCAACGCCAAGTTTGTATGATGAGTATAATTATATTCAATTAATTTTATGTAAAAACACATAGTCTAATTAACACAATTGAAGATTATAATCCGACGACTTCCGTGGTCGAGTGGCGTACGCACCGGTTTTCAAGGTGTCGCTAGCTCTGAGGTCCCGGGTCCGATCCCCTTACGGGTCAATGCAGAAACTCACTTTTCTACATTGTCTCGGGTCTGGGTGTTTGTGATACCTTCGTTGTTTCTAAATTCTATAACACAAGTGCTTAATAGCTACTTACTTCGTGTTCAGAGCAATGTATGTGATGTTGTCCGCATTTATTTATTTATAATGTAGAATTCCTATCCCATAATCACATAAAATAATTGATGACTTTATGTTATAATGTAGCAACAAAGATATAAAGACTAAACACTAAAAACAAAATAAATTTATAATGAACCCGTTAAGGAAGCAGTAGCTATTAAAATTTAATGTTTAAAGAGGTTTTTGTTTTAGCATAGGTTAGCCTAAAGTTAGATAGTACATTCTATGCTGGTTTCCTAAGCATATGTTAGTAAATATTCTTATGCACCTACTGAGATGAAGTTAGAAATTAGTTTCATAGTGGTCTCGTAAACAATGGAAGGTGTTTCAAGATGTTGCAACGAAAATGCACTTTCCTACCAACTTTATATTGCAATGTATATCATCAAGCTAAATATTTAAATCGTACCTTACACAGCCCTAGCGGCTGTACAGGGTGTTACGAAACCCCCTAACCGATCCGTTAAGGGATTGTTAGGTATCGATATCTTATTAAAAAAAAGTAAAAAATAAATGGGAAAAATAAAAAAATAATTATACCTAACCTAAAAAATATTTTTTCTCCAAATTGCGGGTGAGAGTGACGGCATCGTCTCAGGTTCTGCCAAATAATCATACAAAAAGCCAACATTAACACCGACGAAAATGGTGGTATAGTTTTTGATTTATCTTCAAATTTATGGATTTTGGAGGCTATTTCAAAGTTCATTATTATTGTTATCATCATGAGTATTCCACATTTAATATTTTATTTGGGCATGTGATTGTGAACCCTATATCACCCTTTCGGGTTGGACAGGGGTTTCGTAACATCCTGTTTAAGGTTTGACCGATATTTAACCCTCAAATTCTTTTGAAGAATTCTTTTGAAGAATTTGATGGCGTGGAAATAAACTAATTAATTTCTCGTTTACAGCTAAACAAAAGCGTTCAAGGACAAGAACTCCCATACGTGTTTGGCGTCCCGCTTGGTTCGACGAACACGCACTTCAGTCCCGACTACACACAGCAGGAGAAGTTATTGAGCGAAGTTATTATGAGGATGTGGACCAACTTCGTCAAATATGGGTGAGTATTATTTATTATTAGGCTTAACATATTTACAATAATATAAAATCTTTGACATATAATATGCACACTAGAAACGAGAAAAATTATAAACTAAATCAATCCTAAAAACTGCGATGTGGATTTAATTTTAATTTTAAATGCCTTATTTTAGTTTTGGGATGAGTCGGTTTATAAAATTATCGTTAAAATCATCATTATCATCTACAGCCTTTGTCCTTCCACTGCTGGAAATAGGCTTCTCTTCTTGTGTCATTCTTGGTCCTGTGCCTTCAATACTATACTCGGTATTGAAGAAAACTAGACTAGAACAAAAATTAACTAATTCAATTTGAAATGAGAGTTAAAGGTTAACATTATTATGAAATCTTAAAATGATGTGGAATTTCTTTCGCTCATTGAAAAATACGTGTAATTTAAGACAACTTTGCTATAAAGTGACATATATTTATTTTCTGTTCTAATAGATCTCCTAACTCACAAGCGCCGGTAAAATTTCTCAATATGGATAAACGACAGTGGAGCCTTTACGATATGGACTGGCCAGAGTACGAAGGGATCCGACAATCTTATTTAAAGTTTGGTGAGTGTGTATACAATATGAAACTTAAAATATTTTTGAGAGTCACAACTCACAATACATTAAATTAAAAAAAGAACAATTTCCCGTTTTGCCCAAAATATTGAATTGAAAAAAACATACAATTATTTTTTGTCGGTATTATTGGCAACATTTTGTTTGATCCATTGGCGACACCTGTGATGACGCCGACATTTTTTGTCCCTATTTGTGAAAAACACAAGTGGTTTTTCCATTTTTTTTTTTACTTTAGTACAAACAGGAATCGATTCCTAAAAATACTTTCACTGACAGGGCAGGGTTTTCTAAACACCCTGTATAGGTACGTGGTAACTAGCTTGCAATGCAAATAAATTATGAAGTACTAATAACCTAGTTTATTGAAATTGCTAATACTCCCCAAACCGAACGACAACTACATATTTTATTTTTTTTCCACAGATCTGCCACCTGAAGTTGATACATCGTATCGAACGAATTTTACCAACTTCTGGATCGAGACTTTACCTCAAAAGATGAGCAGATATGTAGTCGATCCGTTATTCGAATACACTTCTTCACCTCCTACACAGAGGCCTAAAGTTATTCATAGAAACACCGCAGTAGGGGGAGGAATTTCAGGAGGATATGCAGAAGGGGGAGGATATGCGGGAGGGAGTGCAAAAGCAGCAGGTACGCATAAAATACACATTACATCTATGAAATAATTATGACAGCAAAATAAAATAGCGAAAAAGCTTTTTTTATCGAATACTCAATTTAATAACAATGTCAAAGAAATAAAATACAATTAAAAACATTTACTGTCATACAACAAAATGCTTGTACCTATACTAACCTATAAATAATGTAATTAAATTATAAGTTTAATTTATTGTTGTAATGTTTCGTAATTCACAGATCCAGTTCGAAGGATATGGACGCCGCAAGTTGTGGAAACGCCCCATTATTCATCATCATCATCGATATACGGGAGATTGCGACCATATTCTCAACCAGTACACAGACCGGACCACAATATTATGTTCAAAGAAATTAAGTCAATCGTAAAGCCATCACGTCCCGTCCCACCGGAGTTCATAGAAAAAACCACCACGTTTACAACCACGTCTAAACCAAAAGTCAACATGGCAGTTAAAACATCCAGTGCGACGATAACGCTAATAGTCTCGTTAGGTATTCTGTTTCTCGCTGTGAACGCCGGAATTTGCTCTATATTGTATTTCAAAAAACGTAAGCTCAGAATACGGGAGCAAACACTCGAGAGTTCTCATCAGCCGCGCGCCGAAATAGGCGAAGTGGATGTAATCGGTCAAAAGAGCTCTAAGGAAGACAAAAGCGCTTTGCAAACTTTAAAAAACGGATGCAGCGTCATCAAGTCGATGAGTTTTAATAAAATGAAAAGCAATTCGAAGAAGTATAAAAAGAAATCCGATCCCTGTAAGACGCCTAAATCTGATGATTCGGGCGGGTTTAGGGAAAGATTTAAGCTAAGGCGGCATTTATCAACAAGTACATTAGATGCACACACTAAAGTACGGGACTGGATAGCCAATGAAATGATGCACAGATGTTCTCCGGGTATACTTAGAAAATCTAACTCTGATTTAAATGAAAAACACATGACCGTCGTCAAACCATTTACAAGATCGGAAGAACTCCTTTCGGAATCAAAGAAAAATAAAAAGGACGACCTCAAAATAAATGATAGTGTGAACTCAAAAAGTTTTGCCTCTAAAACTTATAGTAGAACAAAAACATCCGAGAAAACGACGTCTACGTCAGCACTTGGATCCCACTCGTCTATAGGAAGCAATAAGCAGTCTTATAACAGTATTAAACAAACCAGTAAATCAAACGATTCTATAAAAAGTAAAGCAACTGAAAGTATTAAATCGAAAAAAGTGTCGGTTGCAATAGACGCCACACCTGCCGCCCGAACGCACTCCATTTTGAATCAAGAACCGATCGAAATCACCAAGTCTTTCGACGCTGGTGATGACCTACATTCCAAAATTCAAAAATCTAGTGAAGATATTTTGAGAAATCCTAATGATAGTGATGCAAAAAAGGACGAGAAAACATTTACAAATGTTGTGACTCTTTCAGTTCAACATAAACCATTGATGATATCTCACAAGCATTCCTCATCTGATCCAGTAACCGATGTAAATTATGATAAATTATTAGAGAAGATGGAGTATGCTAACCTTGCAAACATTTTGCCTCCTGTTACATTTCGAAATGATATCAATGTGACTTCACGAGAAGACCACTCACAAGCAAACCCCTTGTCCGCTGAAGAAGCGCTAATGACAATAAAAAAAAGGAATTTCCCTAAAGTACTGCCAGATTTGCCAAAGGCTCAAAAGCGTTTGTCCCTACAGCCAACATCCTTGCAATCGTTTCGTGGGTATTCATCTATTGATAGCCAAACTGATCGGCCAAGAGTCCCGCCACAGCCTCCTCCAAGAACAACTACATTAGAAAGACGTCTTGCTTATAAAAATACAAAGCCTTTATCCTCGTTTGATACATCGAACATCAAGAAAATAAACGAAGATGGTGTTGTTAAGAATTATGAAAATATCGATTCTTTATCTCCCTACCCTGATACTCCACGCAATGCTTCCTTTGAAAGAAACAAAATTGAGCCTAACACTGTACTTCTTAAGGATAGAGAGTTTCCAAGAGTTATAATAGCATCCAGTGACATTCCTGCATCTCAAGAACCAAAAATAGTCATTACTCCCTCGCCCAGTCAAGTAGAAATCCCAATAAATGTAACGAGAGTTCGTTTACCTGACGATTTTCACACTCAAACTGGTTCTGTTACATCGTTCTCGTCATTTTGCTCTGATGACGACGATGATGACATCGACGAGGAGTTTGAAGATAAACTCATTCAAGAATTAGTTGGAGGTGTCGACTCACCAACAAATATGGAGGACATTTTAGACTCTAAAGGTCCAGACACCATTTTTGAAAAGAAATTAGAAATTGTACCTGTTAAAATAAATCCCGGTATTGTAGTTCCTAAATCAAAAGAGGATTATGTGTGTATAAGTGATTTATTTTTGCCCGATATAACGGACTTAGAGAGAACAGCCCAAATAAAACCTAATTTTGGATTAAATAAACTTCAGCATCGAACTGAAAGTATTAACAGACCGCCTGAAAAGGCTGTTAAAGTTAAGCAACGAAAAACTATAAGAACACCTTCTATTTTGAGCCGGAGTTCAAAAAGCAAGAGAGGTATTGATAGAAGTAAAATTGATTCAGTGAAACTAGAACATTCTAATTCAGGTTCGTCAAACGATACTGAAACAAGTACAGGAACCGTGAAAAAGGTTGAATTGAAAAAGGGTTGATTTTCCAAGTAAAAGGAGTGAGACTGAGATATTTCGTGAAGGTTTACGGTGAATGTCAAATGTACGAATTCATTTATATACTGTAGAAACAGTAAGATCTCTGTAGGTGTAATAAAATACTGTTCTGTAACTGTAAATGTAAATGTAATTTTATGTTATTTTTGTGTATAGACTTGAATGTTCTACGCAAGTATAAGTAGTAAGTACAAATACTATCCAATATGCTTGTTCAAGAAATTTTGATTAAGATTGTTCCAAATGGGTATGGGTCATATTTCAAAGATTTTCTCTTTCAATAAATCACAAACAATTAAATTACAATTAGCATGAAAGTGTAAAATTGTCCTTGAAGTTTTATTGTTGTGAAGATATTTCTAGATTAGCTATTCCTAAGAAACTTTAATTAGATCATTTATAACTTAGTAAGAAATGAGGCCAGAAAAACTTATTAGCTGTAGCATTTAATAGTAAGTCAAACACGTGCTATTTAATTAAGCAAATACTATACATTAAGGCATTTGTAAGATAGAACTTACGTAGTGGGTTAGTAGATTTAAAATTAAATGTTTTTATAAAAATATTTTACTGATAAAATACATTTTACCAAATGCATGCCAAAGTACCATTTATGTTAAATGCATTTTAAAATATACGTTTTTAAATAATGTGTTTGTTTAATTTGAGTCCGGAAATGCGGCTATTTCGAACACTACTCAGGAATGTGACAAATAATATAACAGGCAATATAGTTCAGGTTAAAACTTCTATAATCTTATTCTTTTAATCCAATTGACATGAACCACGAACCACGAACAAACTATACTAATTAAAACCATTATAATGTATATGACATCCAAAAATAATTAATTAAATAGAAGTACGTCACACGAATTAATCACAGGCCGTTAAAATCGTTAGTCACTTAATTAACCAGAGCATTCGTATCAAAACGATAAATTTTACCGGCGATACAAAAACGATGTACGATCTCGTTGCGTTGATTAACATACTGAACGCGGTACTATCGGCCACCGCACTACGTACGAATTACCTGTGAAAATAAACAGAACCGCGGAAACAAAAGAGATAATCGCTATTACGGTTTTACGCAGAGAGCTCCCAATTTGTTGCAAATCGCATGGCCGCTGCGGGTAAAAGTTAGTGGCAATATCTGGTTTTTTGGAGTCATATTTTTGATCTGTAAACGCATAGGTGTATTCGCAATTTAGATTTATTTTTCAGATATATATATTTTTTTATTCATTGCGTTTAAAAATAAAATGGAATTAAGTAGGTAACTTAACAATTTTAACTACACTTTAACTACCAATTAGAACAGAAAGTAAATGTATGTGCAATCAGCAAAACAAAAAAAAAACTGTATTTAGGAAAGACAACTAGGAAAATAATCAATTATAATAAAAATCTTGAAAACGACAGACCGTACAATTATCGAGCAGAGCTTGTCTTCCGAAAATTACGAATTGTAATTGGCCAAGTTTTTGAAGTGGCGCGTAAGGATCACGGGCTAATTGGCATGAGCAGTGATGACTGAGACCTTGGATGGTCATGATTCACGAATTACACTTACAAACTCGCTCTACGATAACACTGCTGGGTGTAAACTTTGTTCGTTCGTACGGCTCGAGTTACAAGACCTTGGCGATAAATATCTTGAAGAAATCAAAAAGTTATACACAAAATTTTTCAGAATACAAGTATTTTTTTTAATTACATTTGTAATTAATGTTGGTTGGTAGATAGTTTCTTCAAATAGCTAAGTATTTTGTGAGACTCAAGATTGGAAGGTGCATCATCATATCCGAAAATCTTTATCAACTGCAGAAACAACACAAGTAATGTAATAATACGATAAAAATGAATATACCTGATCAATTGTTCTCTTGCCAATAGATATTTGGAATATTCTATGAGTAATTTAAAAATAAATTTTTAAAACGTTAAATACAAATAACGGTTCAACAATCCGTTTTAATTATTATTTGGACATTATTACGATTAATCAAGCTTAATTATGTTAATACTGAACATTTCAAAATAAGGTCTACAATTTTTTTTCCGTAAGAATCTCCTTAAAAAATCTTTGCCTTTAATTTTACGCACAAGCTTTTGACTTATACCACTCAGAGGATCAAAGTATAATTTGGAACATTTGGAAAGTAAGAACGTCTTCAAAAGACAATAAGAGATGCCGCGATGCTTGGGATATCGTTAAATACTTACTGCTGGTTTTATTGTGGAAATGGAAATGTCTGCTACATTCCTTGTTATTATGTCAACGTGATTTTTCCTCTCGTCTTATTTGGAAAGAGGTTCGCAAACTGTGCGGTGTACAGGAATTTATTTCTGAATAGAATATTATTTATTTAGAGCCTGAACTGTCTCACACGTTTCTGTTTAGAGCTATGGCCAATCTTTTTTATACGATTTCAGTTCATCCAACCATCTCTGCCTGGGTGCTCCACGAAGCTATCAAATATATTTTTTTAATTAAAAACTTCTTTAGCGTCGTTGTAAACTGTTTTTGTAATGAGTAAAAAATGTTAAACTCGCGTCAGGACACATGACCTGATCGAAAATTTGTAAGACGAATGTCATGTTTGTGTACGATAGCGCAATAAATAAATATATTCTACCAAATAAATGATAGTGGTTTATACAGATAATTAACGTGATTCGTGCAAAATTATTCCTTAACCATTCCAAAATATCAAAATGCAAAACGTTAATATTCAAGTTTTCACTTCAGCCAGCACTCCCGAAGTGCAACCCGTCGTTTTTTTAATTACAACATTTTTTTTTATTTTCGCCATGGTAGCCTTAAAGTAATACATCAAAGTGGATGGGTGAACAATGATGGTCTTATCGATAGTAGCAATAACTTCCAGCTATTTTCAGTTTGTTAGCTAGCTGTTTGATTGACTGCCTGAATGAATTTTCAAGCAATATTTAAATATCATAAGCTAAATATACACAAAGAAAAGAAACTAGACTTGAGTATTTTTTTACATCCAAGCAGATTCCATTACACATTTTAGTTGGCTCTAATAATTAGATATAGCTAAAATTATGAGATAACTATTACGGAGTACAGCGTTAGGTTAAAGACCGAATTACCACAATCTATAAAGCCAGCCACACGAGTATCTGCAGGTCTATACATCGTCGTTATTATAGAACTTAGAACCCCACCGTATTCCACTAACGCTCTAACGTGCATTAAACAGCTAACAAATTCACTTGCTTTTGTTTCCTTACTAAAATTTAGAGCACAAAGGAACAAGAAACATATTCTTGGTCCGTCTCACGTTCCGTACCACTGGAAAACGTGTTCTTATTTAAATGTAAGCTTCTTAAGAAATATACGGTACCTGCATTTTGTTTAGTTAGTCACTGAAATTATTTGAAAGGATACCTGTAAGGCTGTTTTGTGAGATAAAAATAACAACTGTGAGCTGATGAGTCTTGTAATATGAAAAATCTGAATGTAAAGATTAGTTGAAAATAATGACTCCACATCGCGCTGCGTGCTCTGAGATCGATACGGCATTTAAGAAGTATTTGTGTTGCAATATAGGTATGTTAATCCCAGTATTCATTGCATCATATTGTGATATATAAATGTTTGTGAAACGCCCAAAAACCGGTGACACAGGAGTTGGATCACCTCACACTAGCACATACCAGTTCTGACATTTATAGCCTTAAAATATGCAGTTTCTGATACTTATAGGTGAAGAAAACAGTTTTACAAATGATCTCAAATATGAACAATTTCTACCAATATAAACACACATGAAAACTCCCACATATAAAACCTCAAACCCGATAACTATGCAGTGTTTTGTTTTCCTGCTAAAACCGTTCCCCATTACTCCGTCGGCTTTCCCACTAACACTTCACATCCACAAAAATTTACAACAGCACTGTTTTACCATTCAACATGCCCAGAGAATTTACTTTAATCGCATCATATTTTTCCAAAACAGCGGCGTCCGGAACGAGTCCCCTGCGGTTTGTGCGATAAAGACAGTTTTATGTCACGATACGGGGACGTGACGACAACGATATAACAATAATTTTAACTTATATTTTATTTTAAGAAATCTAAATATCTGTCACTCAATGCTTAAAATACTGTTAAACTATGTTAAATTGTGTTGAATAAAATTTATCTAATATCACGATACAATTCCGTCTTGTATGCTGAAAGAAATGCTTTGATTTATTCCGAAGTTTTGAAGTTCCTGACTATTGCAGTACTTGTATTGATCACAAACATATTTTTCAATGAATAAAATATACGACGAGGAAACAGCAACTATTTACAAAATATGGTTTATTTCTAGTATCTTTGACAACATACTTAGAAGAAAGACTTACTATTTTTGGGAAAAGCTACTTACTTTGGTTTCAGTTTATGTTATCCATATTAATAAAATGATTTATTCATTTTTCACATAGAAATGTTTCTTAGAATATACTGAAAAAAGTGATCAGCGTTTAATAATCTAACAATCATCTGCTAAACTTTTCATTAGTATAATGTTGTTTGTTATTATTCACAGTTGACGTATGATGTAACAAATGAATTAACTATTTAAAAAAAACCCGGTTATATTGGGAAAAATCTTGATGTATAAAAGTCACAAAAGATATCGTTTTAGTATTTTGTTTAGAATTTATAGTTTAAAGATATTGCGTGTAGCGCCGTATAATAATGTGTTCTAATATTTTCATCGAGAAAATAATTTTATAATGTCTTCTCGGTTCACTTGAAGTGTATTACTTAGGTATTTCAGTTTTTATATTAGCATATTTTGTTACGTTATTTCGTTGAAATGGCAGAATTCTGTTGTGAAAATCTTGTGTAAAGTGAAATAAGCAGGATCTTCTGATACACATAAGCGATTTATTTATATTTTTTTAATAAATTTTAATAATATGCATGAAGGTGAAGGAAAAAATCGTGAGGAAACCTGGATTCCAAAATTTGGGATCTGAAATCGCCAATCCGCAGTGAGCAAGCGTGGTGATCAATGCTCGTGCCTTCTCTATATGGGAAGAGGCCTGTGCCCAGCAGTGGGACGTTTATAGGCTGGAATATTATTATTATTATAATATGCATGAAAAGTACTATCTGAAATACCAAGAATTAATTTTTGTTGCATATCAAAATCAAGTTTAAATTGAAAATATTATTAAATAATCCAGCGCCCGTCAGTATTTACTCATTATAGATAGCACCTCTATCTCAAATGTATAAAGTTTATTTTCGTATGACAATTACGTATGATAATTACATGCAGGGAGTACCTAACATTTGAAAGTTATTTTCACAACAAGTTTCAATTGACGTAGCTTGTAGAAGTCTGCAATCTCTGCACAAATATTTGTATGACCTACTTACACTAAGTAAATTTTTCCTAAATAGTGACATTTCGTATAAGAAGGCAAATTGAATGATTATTAATCTAGGTGAGTAAATTTTGTCTTAATTAAGGTAACGAATAAACAATATATTCGTCGTTGGAACAAGCTGGTTTCTATCGAAAAAAAAAGTATTTTACTTTGCTCTGTCGACAAACGACTTTTGGTATTGTACACCATTTTATTCATGAGTAATGTAATAATAAATAAACAATAAATGCGGACAACATTGCTCTGAACCCAAAGTAAGTAGCTATTAAGCACTTGTGTTATGGAATTCAGAAACAACGAAGGTACCACAAACACCCAGACACGAGGCAATGTAGAAAAGTGACTTTCTACATTGACCCGTCCGGGGATCGAACCCGGGACCTCAGAGCTAGCGACACCTTAAAAACTGGTGCGTACTTCACTCGACCACCGTCGTCAAAAATGTATACATAAACTTATTTTATGTATTCTTAGTGAGCTAGAATACAAAACAATAAGTTAAAGGACAAAATAATAACGATTATAAATATCCGTCACATTAAACCTCTTTCTGTCTTTCTGTTCTCCTCTTTTTGTCGGTCAAAACGCGAATTCTGTGGGACCTCGTATTTCTGTAGTTCAAAAACAAAGTATTATAAATATCCTCTGGAGAGCTATTTAAATGGTAAATAGAGCTTGTTTTTCCTAACATAATGTTCTGTTTAACTCGTATTTAACTCTTTGCGTTATCTGCAGTTGAGCTAATAATTTTGGTGATTGTAATTCATTTGGTTGTGTGAGCTGTTTTCCTTGTTGGACGTAAGTTATTAGTTCTAATTTACAACTCTTTATGTGTGTTTCAGATTTTCACTGTGTGTTGTGTAAATGTCCCTTTTTATGAATATCTTTCTTGATCGGGTTATAATAGGAGGTATGGCTTTCTAAACAATGAAATCCTCTTTTTATCTATTTTTAAAGATTGCGTTATAGTACGTCTCTGGTTTGATTGTCAAAAATGCGATTGAATACTTATTAAAAATATCTGAAAAATTGTGTTATACAATGTTGTCTAGGCTTTTATCTTCTGATATATATACAATTATTAAACAAAAAACTATTATAAAACAAAGCAAATATTCGCAAACTGTCTCAAAAACAACATCGACAATGACGTCAAAACATTAAATCATCTTTTCGATAAAATATGAACATGTTGCGGGACGGAAGCAGTTTTCAAACACTATCTTCATAGTCATGACGTAATAAAACTTTATGACGTCATAACTCAGGATCGCAGATAGCTAGCGATTATCGTATTATAAATATTTTATGCATCGTGCATGACTAGTGTACGCTTAAAAGTAAATAATAACAAAAAAAAAATCCAAGACAATTCACACACGGTAATCTGATTCCAAGCTAAGCTCTAAGAGAGCTTGTGTTATGGTAACCAGACAACTGATAAACATACTTATATATTTCTAAATACATACATATTATAGATAAATTACTCCCAGACACAGAACAAATGATCATGCTCATCACACAACATTTGTCCAGGGCGGGAATCGAACCCACGACTTCCGGTATAGCAGTCAGGGTCACTAACCACTAGACCAGCAGGCCTGTCAAATTGAATCAAACCTGGATATTACTTTGATGTTTAATAGTCCTTAAATCCCTATAACTCTGAAATCAACATACATACGTAATAGGTACTTATTGTAGTTAAACAGGTTGTGATCTGTTTCATAATTATGAAATACTGGTATAAAGAAGAAATCTTTGAGACTAGGCGCGCTAAACAATATAATAAATTGGGAAAGAAACGGGTGAAAAAAAATATCGTATTGTTAATAATTCATACTAAAATGTCGTGGTGGCCTGGCGGTTGAATGAACGGACTTGTATGCACGAGGTTGCAGGTTCGAACCCGGGCAAGTACCAATGTAACTTTTCGCAGTTATATGTACTTTCTTAATTATTCTAAGACACTTCTGACAAACGGTGAAGGAAAACATCGTGAGAACCTGGATTCCAAAATTTGGGACCTGAAATCGCCAATCCGCAGAAAGCAAGCGTGGTGATCAATGCTCACGGCTTCTGTATATGGGAAGAGGCCTGTGCCCAGCAGAGGGACGTTTATAGGCTGGATTATTAAACTAAAATCCTACCTTAGTGGTGATGAGGTGGTAATTGAAAGAAACTATAAATAATGTAAATTTATTGAACAAATTCTAAATGTATTAATAGACCTTCTTTAATAATCATATCGAATTCTCAAATATTTATAAAGTAAAATATAACAAGAAAACTTATAGTATCACAAAATTTAAATTAAAACTTTTCCCCGAATCGTCAGTACTTACCACACGAAATTATTACATCGCTCAGAAATTCGTCAAGTACATACAAAGTCAAGGAAAAAAACTTGCACCAGTCCAAAATTAAAACTTCGCGAAGGAGGCGCCCATTAAAAGTTTTCAAAAATTTATTAACGATCGAATACCAAAGCGCTACCATACATATAAAACAGAAAAAAAACAACCTTAACACAAGGGCATTAGAGCGAAAATAAAGTTTACAGACTGCATATATAAATTTGTTGTGTTACCATTTGACAAATTTGGAATCTGCAGTTCGGAAAAATAAGTCAGTTAGACTTTATGTTGAACGAAATAAGGTTGATTTTTGTTTATATTTTGATTCAGTATGGGAACGACAACGTTTTTTGATGTGTGAGACGTGCTAAAAGTTTCTACTGAAGCAACAAACTTCGAAATTTTGTCGAACTCGCCTCCCTAATAGTTTCGATCACTTTGTATTGGGAAGTTAATGGCAATAAAGTTATAAAAGCGTTAAAAATTTGATGGTTTTATGATGAAAACAGGCGGTAGATTGTTTTACGCGAGTTTTGGTCGAGCTTAAAATGTACATTTTTATTTGATTAACATTTTTTTTTTGAGGAAATAATTTTCAATACTTTGCTGCTATTATAAAGTAATGCTTTGTGTTTCAATTTACATTTTTTTAAATTCAGTGACAATGTGTTTTTTGTTTCTTGCACTAGCCGGGTCCAACGTCTGTGCTGACTAATACCTTCCAATTACTTCTTAAAACCTTATCTCATACTCTTTTACAATTAACAGGAAAACCATATAAATAGATCAACTTGCAGAACACGCGTATCCCTCTATATCATCCAAACATTTTCTAAAACTACATCATCACTTTCCATTACAAGCAAATCGTCTAAGCGTCCTATTTGCCTACCTAGACGTTCCCGACAAACACTCCCACGGCGCACTTTCTCCGCTTTTCGCGAAGATAAAATAAACGTTGAAGGTAATAAACTCGCTTCCGAGTTAATTAAGAGGTACGTGTCACGCTGGGAACTGGTTAAATTAAAATACATAGCTCGCAAGTGCACGATGTTTTGAGATTAACTTCCCAGAGATTGGCCGAGGAAGCGATGTGAGTAAACGTTCTAAGGAAAATGTTTAGTAAAATTTTCTTGATGATTTTCGGGATGAAGGATAATAATAATTAGACTGGAGCGCGAATGGAGGTACGGGATATGATGACGTAAATGTCTGAATAAGTTACACGTGGAGCTCAGATTTGTGCTTAAGCAGTTGTTTTGCTTGCCGACGGGCTCGTCGGTCTAGGAGTTAGTGACCATAACTGCTTTACCGGAGGTCAGGGGTTCGATAGCCACCCAGAAAAAATATTTTTGTGATAGGCATGATAGTTTGGTGTAATTTATTTATAAATCTTTTAAGAATTTAATAAGTTATCTGGTTACTAAGTACAAGTTTCACTTAGTTTGGGATCAAATGACCGTGTATGAGTTGTCCTAAGATTATTATTGATTGTTAGTAATACATTTAACGCTATTAAAGGCTACAAAATCCAAAAAAATTAGATGATTTTAAATCATCCATTACCAAATTATGTATGGCAGTATAGTATATTGTTGAAGTTGATGCATTATACAACAAAGCAGGCTTTGTTAAGGCTTGAAGAATGATCGATAGTATGCATTTCAAACAGTCTCTAATCTATCTTTCATGTATTGTTGCCTCTTCTCAAAATGCATCCTACATGCATGAGTTATCCTTAAGGGGGTATAACTATTTATTTGCTTCAAAATTACCAATTAATAATAATAAATAAAAGCGGACAACATCACATACATTGTTCTGAACCCAAAGTAAGTAGCTATTAAGCACTTGTGTTATGGAATTCAGAAACAACGAAGGTACCACAAACACCCAGACCCGAGACAATGTAGAAAAGTGACTTTCTACATTGACCCGTCCGGGGATCAAACCCGGGACCTCAGAGCTAGCGACACCTTGAAAACCGGTGCGTACGCCACTCGACCATGGATGTCGTCGAAAACCAATTAAATAAAAAAAATTGTAATCGTAAATAAATTTTCATGCATTTCCACCTAAAATCTATGTTTCAAATTGCTATATTTTTCTAGTTAAATATTTAAGTAAAACAAATCCTATTCCATCCATAATTGAATATTGTACAATTATTCAATTCGCTGGAATATTAATCAGCATAATGAACATCCATACATAATTTGTGTTGCAAAATAATTCACAAATAACGACCTCCATCGCATTACCGCAGAATTGTTGGAAGTTCAAAACTATTTTATAACATTATTTATTTATAGGAAAGTTTGAATTCTGTATACATTTGAATACTTAATATAGGGTCCTTTTATAGTTAACGATTTGTCTCGGTGTGACTTCACAGTTTTTAGTAGATTCGTTTAGGGATGGCGTAAAGTATACTCTGAATCTACTCAAATGCTCTGTAAAAGAAGATTTATATAAGGCAATTAAAATATATTCGCTATTTAACCTTCAGTGTGTACTTATTGCGAATACAATCAACGTATCTGAAGTTTTGCCAACCAGAAAATTCATAATACCTCTTGTGAGTATTCACAATTTGAGCACAGAAAATAATAAATACAACACAAGTTAACACATACCTTTCCTTTTTTCAATGATAATAATTGACTATAGTTTTATTGCAAAAAAAAAACAATATGATTTGATTATAATGACCGAATACAATTCAATTATTTTTCAGTCGAAATTATCATGCTGTCGAAAGTTGTCGAAGTTACGGGAAGGGACGGAAAGACATTTTAAAGTTAAGTGTCCGATAACTTTCCGGGTATAATTTCCTTATGAATCGTTGACGACCAATCGATATAAAAAATCGTAGCATATAAAAATCCCTAAGAAGCAAAGGCCAAGATAAGTCTAGAAACTCGCAAAGTTTGAGAATAATGGTCAACCACAGACCTAGCCAGCGGGGATTCGGAGTTTGATAATACGTTAATCAAGACCATGGAACAACCTTCTTGGATTTGAATGAAGTAAGTTTTTAGAGCCATCCAAGTCACCTTGAGTTTGTTGAAAAAGATAAGGTAGAGGATAGTGGTACTAGTTACAGAAGTATGGGATACTTCTTGTAACATTAAAAGGCTTTAAGTTGAAGTTTCAAGTAAATTTTATAATTAATTCGTAAGGGAGGTCAAAATATTATAATTTTAAAATAGATGCAAATAAAAATTTCTACAACAAATATTGTGCAATGAAAAAGTATTACATGACTGTTAATGAGAGGATAAAATCTACTATTTTAGGCACTCAGGTGTATACCCAAAATCGAGATCATAACTACGCGGCGTACCTAATAATAATTCTCGGTATAAACAACCTTATTACAGATCTTTAAGATGAGAAGGATCCTTTAAAAATGAAATCTTTGATATTGAGTTCTTAAGTTTACGCGAATGTTAGAAATTGAAATAAAACTACTTTTTAGGATTTTATCGCGGTTTGTATTTAGATTTTAGTTCCTGACTTTTCGATACCTTTGAAGGTATCATGGTATACAAACCGCGATAAGATCTGTAGAAATAGTTTTATTATATAAAAAAGTTTATATATCATCAACCAGTGTATTTAAGTCTTAGGCTGAACATAAATACCTTTTTCCAACAGCCTCTTAACCTCTTTACTTCCTGAGTTTATTGCTAACCCAACCCGTTGGCACAACCACAAACACCAGGTTTTACTGATCTGCATTACGAACAAAAGAAATACTCTTTCCTATATTACCAAATCTAGGCGTAAACAAATCACGCATTATTTTTCACTATCTGTTTATTTTATTTTACTTAGCATTTTTGTTTTGCAAAATATCAGGCATCTTACAAGAGTTATTTAAAAAACCAATTGTATATTTTTGAGGTACCGCAAAAAAACTGACTTCAAAATAAGTCCTATTCGGTTTTCTCTGTTCATGACTTTATGTGACAAACTGCACCTGATTGAAATGGAAGCTCCAAACAAATAAAAAATAATCATTAAAATCGTTTGACCCAGTATATTCTGTGGTAACAAACATAAAAATAGTCGAATTAAAAACCTTCCTTTTTGCAGTTGGTTAGAACTGAATTAAAAAAATAAAAACTAACGCGACTGCTACGCTAGAGGTCTTGGGTTCGATTCCCAAGTCCACCTTGGTCGACTTGGGAATTGCGTTAGTTTTACTGGGTTTTCTATGAAATTCTCAGTAGCAGGTCGGAGTTTAGATTTGTGGCCGGTTAGTGGCAATAGGCTCGCCCCCTATTACACGGGACCTAAACATACCGGCCAACTGTGGGTGTGCATTGGTACACCTCTGCCTAACTTCGGGGATTCAGGCATGATGGTATGTTAAAAATTAATATAATAACAGAAGCTTGTATCAATGTCGGTACAGAATATCTCCAAACTTAAACAATCTAAACCATCCAATGAAGACGTTGAGGTCGTGTATTTCATCTTTAGATACAAGACATAACATTTTGGTCAGATATACCAACAATATCCAAACGATTAAGGCGTGGAATCCCTATGGGCATGTCTTGTGCTTGAATCTGACCTTAGTTAATGGAATGGGGTCTTACAATGCGAGGTCATGATCCGACCCTATAGGTTTAACAAGGTGAACCTTCTAAGTACACTACATTTAGCTAAGCCTGCGGAGATTAGATGAGTTATTAGTATTGCTTATTTATTTACAGACATTAAGGAAAAATGATTCTAGCAAATAACTCTCAGCCATTTCCTTCTTTAAGCCCTAATAGATATTTTCATAAGAACAGCACATTCCTAATACGTGTCAAATGAAGCTTGTTATTGAACTAAGATATTTTGGAAGAAGGATTAAAAGCCTGAAGGTTCAGTTTTTTCTAGAATGCTAGTGCAAGGGCCATACCAAACTAGGTAAACCTGCAAAATCGTAATTTACGTTCTTCTTCTTATCGAGTCGATCAATGGCTATTAATTTTTTTCCGGACCAGTATTCAGCCACGCACACATCATCGTCCGTCGCCTCATGCAGGTCCTCGCGTGTGCAGGTGGTAGAGCTGGAAAATTTAATTTATGCACACATTTAGTGCATAAATTAATAATTTTTACTGTAAACGTAGTGAGAAATCATGTGGTTTATAGAATTCAACGATCACTAAAAAATTTTGAGGATTTTTTTTTTCAACCAGGAAAAGCCAACTAATTGTTAAACAAAATAGCTGCAGAAAACTTAGGTAACTGCAAACCGAAGAGCTATATTTACTAGAAATTTATCGTCTAATATACAAGTGGTATTGTGTGAAGTGGCAATAGGCTCGCCCCCTATTACATGGGACCTAAACATATCGACGAACTGTGGGTGTACATTGGTACACCTCTGCCTACCCCTTCAGGGATACAGGCATGATGATATGTTATGTTAATACAAAAACCTTCACATCTAAGCAATTTCTCAGGATAAGCTCTCGTCGATCGTGTTTGACGTTGACAGATGACATGCCCCCTAGCTAGGACGAAACACCCGACGGTGCAATAATTAAAACTATTTTATTTTGTGGTTTTATAGAAACATGGAGAAATTTAGGATTTTTTTAACTATGATCAAATTCAGTTGCCATAGTGAAAGTCATACAAAAGCAACATTAAAGTATCTTAGATCTGGATCTGTATCATAGGGCTAAATCAAGACTTTTTTAGCCGACTTCAAAAATGGAGGTGATACTCTATACGACTGTATTTTTTTTTTAACTTTTCTACCATAGAACTTTTGACTGGGTCAACTGATTTTGATGATTCTTTTTTTATTCGAAATCTGGTCTGTTGCTTCCTGGTCTAGGTAGACCAGGAAGCAACAGACCAAGATGCAATTTTGGTCCAATTTTGACAGTGGGCTCCATAAGAAATAAATATAAGACTTTCGTTGAAGTCGGTTTTTTTTGTTAGAATTATGTAAAAATAAAATTAAGTAAAAATTGTCAGTTTACACTTGCCGATTGACCATTCGTCAAAAAACTGGGTTTTCAAATTTAATATAATATTAATATACAAATATGCATGGATACAGGCCGCTTTTAACCTGTCCAATTGGAAATCTTTAGGGAGACGTATTTCCAACTGTGAAGGTGCTCCGGCTGAAATGATGATGATCATATTTATAAATATGCGAAAATACTCAGATTTTTCTTAGTAAGTAAAATCGCATAAAAATAAAGCTATTCGTTTAATTTTGATATTTTAAAAGCTCATTCATTCATCTAGCTAAAAGGATCTTTGCAAATAGAATTAAGTATATTTCTTTCCTAACTTTTCAGGTTTATGTTATACCACTTTTCTCATTAACGTCATCACCTGCAAAACGGGTCTGACCTATTTGTAGGATACACACATAGTAATACTTGTCATAATTAATTACTAGCCGGCTATTGTTGCTGGCTTAAACGAGAGCGGTTCAAACATGTTCGGACCTGTTGTGAATTGTTTGTTTAGGGTTCCCACATAAAGCTTTAACATTAAAGGGTCTAAATCTTTTAACTAGTTCTGGTCTTGGAAATTAATAAATTTTCACAAAAAAAAACTACTTCAAAATAAGTATTCAAAACTAAAATAAAAAATGAATCATCAAAATCGGTTCACCCAGTCGAAAACTGGAAAAAATACACTCGAATTGAGTACCTGCTCCTCTATTAAAATTGTTAAAAATCCTAGGATACTTCACACCGTTTTGTTTATGGTAAAATAACAGATTGTAGAAAGTCTTTGTAGGTAATTGCTTGCTATTACTATAAAACGTATATAAATATGTTTTGAACTGATTTTAATTAAATAATAAAAACGGGACGGTCACCTTTACCAGTAACGATATTGGAACATAAAAAAATATAATTAAGAACATATCTACGCTTTTAGGTACTGATTTCCTGACAGATCATGGTCTACAGTAAGGAGAATCTGGCGAATCGTTTAATGCAAATATGTAACTATTACTTATTTGTCCCATACAATCATTATGCCCGGTTGCAGAGAATAGCTATTTTTTATTTTCCAAAACATGTCTCAAAAATGCATTTTCTCAGCGGCCGGACTATAGTATACAGTTGCCTACCTTTATATGACATTGGGTTTCAGTAAAGAAATTAGGAGTAATTCAAGCTATGTTTTCCAAAGCGTGATATAAATAAAGAACGCATCATCAATCGCGCAGCGCGACTTATCTACACAGATCAACCAATAGGCGGGCAAAACCCCAAACTACTCCATTTACCCACAAAATGAACCGGGTAATTTATTCCTTGTTTTCCCATCCATCCAGCAACCCTATATTTATTGCAAGTCACGCGAGTAATTAATGTGAAAACGAAAGGTATCTCCCGTAACAAATCGTTTGTGGGAACCGTGTTTTGAAAACTGGTGATCCTTTCGCGTTAGTCGAAATGCCGTGTCATTCAGAAGTGAAGAGAAGTTTGTTATTAGACAACTAACCTGCGGTTAAATAATGGGGCTAGTGAACAACGCTTGTTCATTTTAGTTTGGAACGATAAGTAGTATTTTTCTAACTTTGTATTTTCGACGACCTCCGTGGTCGAGTGGCGTACGCACCGGTTTCAAGGTGTCACTAGCTTTGAGGTCCTGGGAAATGTAAAAAATTACATTTCGACGATGCCAGACATTCGGCGGTCTGGGTGTTTGTGGTACCTTCGTTTTATCTTAATTCCATAGCAAGTGCTTCAGCAACTTACTTTGGGTTCAGAATAATGTATGTGATATTGTCCTCATTTTTTTATTTTACAGCTGATAAAAATGATTTTACACCCAAAATCGAATTCTATATACTACGCCAAAACATTATAAAATACTAAAGTTGTGTCTTTGGCTGCAGATAAAAGCTACAAGAAATGTTTTTTTGTTTGGCGTATAACCTCGTCAAGATTTGACCAGTTTGACCAGATTATATAGCATTCAACGTTTTAAAACCACTTTAACTTCCTCAAAGAATTTAAAAAATAGCACGAACGCGAAATGAAAATTTGGCAATTTTAAAACCACATTTTTTGCGACTCTAATAAAAACAACTCAATCGTTGGCTAGTAATAACAGAGAAATATAATCGAAGCAACTGACCGGAAAACTACAGAGCGTTTTATGATCGTGTTTACGACCCGCCAACCAACTTAGTTGGTTCCGTTCTGGTTTAATAGTTCAAACCCATACGCCAGAATATCCATGATTAATGAACCCAGTTATATTTGATGGGCCTTAAAACAGAGTTGCGTAACAATTAATTTTGATGAAGTATTTTTGCAGATATTTTTAAAGATTGGACTCATTGAAAAATCTTGAAATAAAACTCCATCAAAATTAATTGTTTGTCATTTTTAAAGTATGACCCTTTTTTCATATAAGTTGGCTCAACAGCTAGCCTGAACGCAGGCTATAACTGCTTTACCGGACTTTTGAACCTTAAGGCTTTTCCAGTAGTTGAATAGAAAATAAAAATAACTAAGTCAGCAACGTTTACTGAGTGATGGCTGGATCTAAGTTTTTATTATTACGGAACATGTTTTTATTGCTAGTTTCACCAGCGCGTGCCAACCTTTTCTACATTACAGTAACTACATCTTCAGAGTTCAATCTTACTCTTCCATTAACACCAATGGCAAAAAGTAACTTCACTTATAAACAAACCGACAAAAATAACTTACGCTTTTCTTCAAATTTATTTTCTAAGTTTGACACAAATATTATGTGAAGTTTTTCGAATCTTCGACATTTTTATTGAAATAATATAATATGTTACCGTCAAACTACTTGAGTGTGTTATAGAAAAGTTTAAATAATACATCTTATTTTAATATATTGAAAGTTTCTAATACTATGGGTTATGACTATGTGCGAGTCAGTTGCATAGTCTATAAATTCTTCAGGTAAACAAAATACACTATGTTTGTCAACTCATTTCACCTGGGTAACTTGTCTCCAAGGTGAAATATGGAGACACAAAAATCTACTTTTTTCACCCGGACATCACTTGGGTGAACCAAGTGGAATATACCATTTGAACTAACTATAGTTCACTAGAACACTGTTTAAAAAAATCGAATTTACCTCGCTTCAAAAATATCTCACCACGCAACAATGAAAATGCATTCAGGAACCAAAATATGAAATCCCAGAGAAAAACTACCGCACAATCTACATTGGTCTCTTGATCGCGTGAGGCTCCCGAAATATAGTGGAATATACCAACAATATGTCCCCGAAACCGTGAAGGACCGTTTCAAAGCCAGAATTTCGTTTCAAATGGAAATCTGGATGTGAATTTTCATGCAAATTTCCCAAAGGTATTATACATGGGAGCCTGTAACGCGGCAGTTAAAATCTCCGCGTAAATTCTATTCATGTATGGTAACAATGTGTGGTGTGGATAGCTTTTGTTTTCAGTCTATATCAGCCTATATTTATATGTTTAATTTTCAGCGCTTCTCTTGTCTTTTCAGAGGTGCTTTGCAGAGCCTTAAGAATTTGTAAGTACATCGTTAATCAACATATTAAATACTCACACATATTGTGACAGCTACAACCTAGAAATAGACCGATAATTTTAATGATTATGACAATGTGTGTAATAACAATAAAAAAAATGTATTTCAATAATTTCACATCATTAATTTCGGAGCTAAACTCAAGACGATTCCAACTTAATGGAATTTGAACTTGCGATCAATTCCTTTACTGAATACCGAGTAATCAACTGGCATGACAAGAGGTTCTTCAATATCAAACTTTTTAGACAAAACTAAAACAAACTTCAAAACTAAGACAATAAAATAATTTTAGTGAGAGGCCTTTCTCTAAATTATTACTGTTTCCGTATTATGGGACTGTTATTCATAATTTAAATGGACAAAGACCTTGGGTTTAAAAGTTTAGGGATTGCAAAGTTATTCAGAGCCCCTTCGAGTTGATGTTTCCCTTTTGTCAACGTTTTCTAAAGGGCAGATGGAGTGATTTATTGTGTTGGTCTTATTAAATGACTGAGATATTTGTCTTGGGTTTATTGAGTTTCTCATTTCTATGTTTTTTTCTGTCGTCTTTATATCCTGGGATAACTCACATACAGTCATCTGGCCCCAAACTAAACAGAGTAACCACTATAGTATCCAGACAACTGATAAAAATACTCATATATTTCCAAATACCTTACATAATATGCTTATACGGCTAAAATAGACCCAGATTCAGAACGAATGATCATGGTCATTAAACAAACACTTGCCCTGGGTGGAATTTGACCCCACGAGCTCCGGTGCAACAGTCAGGTTTCTAGCCAATAACCCAACTGGTCAGTCAATTGATAAAAAAGCTATGTTTAAAAAAAGGTACTTTTGCGTTTTTATTGACGCTTCTGTCATCTTTTTGTTAACCAAGTTATATGAAATGATTTTCATTCTTAAATTATATATTCCATCAAGGGAAATACTTATATTATGTTTTTTAACGAAATTTATCAATTTTCCTACAACAACACTACCTAAGGAAATGAAAATTCATGTTCTTTAAACATCCGAAATTATGTAGACATTTTTAATGTAGAGAATTTATTGTATACGTGTATTACATGTAGTACATTATGCAAAGTTTTTATTTTTACGTTTCGAATAATTATGTATTTTTAATCTTCGATTTATATTCGATTTACTTTGGCCTCCCACATATTTCAACATAATCAAACTTTTGATTGATAGAAGCGAAGTTCAATGAAGATTTAATTACTATAACGATACGGATAGGAAACTATTAAACTTTGAGTTTGTATTTAATTATTTTGGACCGGTATTGGATATTGTGGACATAGTTACGGGTTTGTTCCTATTAACTCTAAAAGTAACTAAATATTTATGTGAACATATATTTTTTTAAGTAAGTTAATTTATGGAGAATGAAACTGGAAAAATTGGCTTAGGGTTCAATGGCTGTTAAAACAAAAAAAAGGTAGCTTACTAGTTACTGGAAATATTAAATAAAACTGTTCTAAATAAAAATAGTCCCAATAAAAAACTGGAGCTACAACTAAAATTTTTCATTTTTCAAGCCCTCTATCATGCTCAAACCCAGTACATTTCTCCTTCCATAAAACAAGCCACTATACAAAAATATGACTGCCTCGTTGGCATAGTGGCGCTAAGCGCGACTGCTACGCTGGAGGTCTTGTGTTCGATTCCCGAGTCGACCAAGGTGTTATTGGGTTTTTCTATGAAATTCTCAGTAGCAGGTCGGAGTTTGGATTTGTGCCCGGTAAGTGGCAATAGGCTCGCCCCCTATTACATGGGACCTAAACATATCGGCGAACTGTGGGTGTATATTGCTACACCTCTGCCTTCCTCTTCAGGGATACAGGCGTGATGATATGTTATGTAATGTTACAAAAATATCTTCATTACATCATTAGATAAAACCTTGAATGAAATAGCCCAATAAAACTTTATTTACTTGACCCAATCAGCCTTAGGGCACCTATTACACCTTTCCCCAACCATTTGGCCCAAAACAATATTTGCATTTAAATCCACTAGAGGATGTTATTAAGTAGTCAAAATAATAGTTTGGATTCCAATTTAGAATTTAACAAAGCTATTTCAAGTTTAAAATTAGGTAAATTGTGAATTATGATTTATGTTTGGATGGTTTTTATTAGAATAATCTTTTTTTATTATTTATTAGTTCGGGAAAACAAACAATTACACACTAAAATATACATGACAGTAGGCAAACATATACATATTATAAGTGTGTAACTCACAACGTTATCCACAGGTTATGTGTAAAATAAAATGTTTCGGTAAAATTTCAATTGATTTAGGGATTTAAATTAAATCTACAACTGAAATAATATATATTACTAGCCTATAAACGTCCCACTGAGCACTGCAAGCACAAACCACCACGCTTGCTTAAAAAAATTATGAAAATAATTATGTTGTCAAAACTGGACCAAAATTAAATGGGACCGAATGGGAAGCACCACTTTCAATTAAAAAAAGAATCATCAAAATCGGTTCACCCAGTCAAACATAAATTAAAGGTACATTCGAATTGAGAACCTCCTCCTTTTTTTAAGTTGGTTAAAAACAAAACCTATTATAACTGTCTACTGTATTGTTAAACTAAAGATAGTGATAAGTTTCGGGGCTTTGCTCAGAATCCGCTGCTGTCACCGGTTAAATCCGGTTCACCGCGATCTTAAACTCAACAGGTAAAGTTAACAGTACGTAGAGTTTAGAAAAGCTCTTTGAGGTTGTAGTTTACAATGGTTATAATGTAAGGTAAAATATAATTTAAGTTAAGGTATAAAAGATTTGACAAACCACAGATCCTCGCTAAAGAACCCAAATTACTTTCTATGTTTTTTCGCGATGATATTAAGAGCTAAAACATTCTAATCTTGTATATAAAATTCTCGTGTCACAATGTTAGTGACCATGCTCCGCCGAAACGGCTTCACCGATTTTTATGCAATTTTATATGGATATTCAGTAGGTCTGAAGTCTAGGTCCATTTTTCATACCCCTAAGTGGTAGTAGGTAGTCAGTAGGCAGGTTCTAGGTAGAAAAAATTGCATTTCAGCGCATGCTAGTAACAATATAAGACTATGTATAGAACATATTATTGTCACCTAGGTACTTGGGACCCAATAATTAACAAATTATTGTAATCCAAACACAATTATGAAATTTTGAAGGTAAATCGAACATCTACCGTCAATATCTAATTTTTGTAACTTAGTTTGTACTGCGTTGTTGACGCATATATTTTAACAACTAGCTGTGCCCGCGACTTCGTCCGCGTGGAATAGTTACTTTTTGGTCAGCATATTTAGAATTAGGTTTTTATACATATAATTTCGCTTGGGTAGCTATAAATTTACTTTACAGATGCTTCTCTGTATACGATTTTTCTATGTATTTCTATGGATTTATTTATGTACCGATTGACATGAAATAAACACTAAATGTTAAGTGAAGCTTACTAAAATTTATTCGTGAAACCCGCATCTTAATCGAGTAAGCCGTTTCTGAGATTAGCGTTCACAAACAAACAGAAAAACAGACAAAAAAAAAATAATTATAATTTCAGGTTCGGCATCGATATTATAACAACCCTTGCTACTTTTTTTGTTTACATTTCCATTGTACAGACACCACTTTTCTACAATTTTATTATATGTATAGATTATTTTTCAAATTGACATAACTTTTTTATTTATGTACCGATTGACATGAAGTAAACACTAAATGTTAAGTGAAGCTAACTACAATATATTTGTGAAAACCGCATCTTAATCGAGTAAGCCGTTTCTGAGATTAGCGTGCACAAACACACAGACAAACAGACAAACAGACAAACAGATAAACAGACAAACAGACAAACAGACAAAAGAAAAATTAATGTATAATTTCAGGTTCGGCATCGATATTATAACAACCCTTGCTACTTGTTTCGTTTATATTTCCATTGTACAGACACCACTTTTCTACAATTTTATTATATGTATAGATGATTTTTCAAATTGACATAACTTTTTTATTTATGTACCGATCGACATGAAATAAACACTAAATGTTAAGTGAAGCTTACTACAATGCATTCGTGAAAACCGCATCTTAATCGAGTAAGCCGTTTCTGAGATTAGCGTGCACAAACACACAGACAAACAGACAAACAGACAAACAGACAAAAAAAAAATTAATTATAATTTCAGGTTCGGCATCGATATTATAACAACCCTTGCTACTTGTTTTGTTTATATTTCCATTGTACAGACACCACTTTTCTACAATTTTATTATATGTATAGATAGATGATTTTTCAAATTGACATAACTTTTTTATTTATGTACCGATCGACATGAAATAAACACTAAATGTTAAGTGAAGCTTACTACAATGCATTCGTGAAAACCGCATCTTAATCGAGTAAGCCGTTTCTGAGATTAGCGTGCACAAACACACAGACAAACAGACAAACAGACAAACAGACAAAAAAAAAATTAATTATAATTTCAGGTTCGGCATCGATATTATAACAACCCTTGCTACTTGTTTTGTTTATATTTCCATTGTACAGACACCACTTTTCTACAATTTTATTATATGTATATAACGAATAAGGATGGCGGGCGGTCGTTGTTGCTCAGCTTTCCTTCTGATCAGCTCCCTTTCATCGTGAATGTATTCAAGGAACGCGGCGAAGTCGGTTTCCTCTGTTAGCTTCTCGTGCATTCCCAACCGACGTCAAATCACACTCTGCCAAATTTGACTGCTTGCACGGTGCTGCCAACGTCTGATCCCGAATACGCCCAAGGCGGTTAAACCTTGACGCTCCTCTTTACACTCTCCGACACGGCCATCTTGACACGTCACACGTCCCTGTGTGATGCTTCTGTAAAAAAGAAAACCAACTGCAATATCCAAAGGCCTTCGCTCGGCCAATCCTGACCAACATTTGGTTAAGGGTCTTATTACGTAACAAAGTACAACACACAGTATACAGTATCTCATCATCATCACACATAGTTCGTTACGATCACCTATATCGAGTGACCGTAACTCATGCCACCTCCATCAAGTGACGTAAACCACCACACATTGTTCGTTACGATCACCTAAATCGAGTGACCGTAACTCATGCCACCTCCATCGAGTGACGTAAACCACCACACATTGTTCGTCACGATCACCTAAATCGAGTGACCGTAACTCATGCCACCTCCATCGAGTGACGTAAACCATCTCACATTGTTCGTTACGATCACCTAAACCGAGTGACCGTAACTCATACCACCTCCATCGAGTGGCGAAACCACAACACTAAGAACCATATCACCTACACCGTGTGATATGTTCCATTGCTAACAACTGTTCGCTAATCAGATAAAAACACTAAAATCTCTCACCGGATTCAACTGTTTGGTGACCAATGGCTGGCCCCATAGTACAAGCACCCACCCGGCGCTCTACGTTGCTCCTGCTAATCTTGGTGTCCTTTGCCGGGCAGCGAGCGGCGATGCGACCTGGCTCGCCGAAGCAGTATCATGCAGATGACAATGCTTTGTTTCATACACCATTGCCTTGGGTATCTTGCTGTTTGTTTGTTGATTCGCACGTCCTCGTACGACTGTTCTCGCCAAGATTTATGATCTGCAAAAACCAAATACAAGTCTGTAGTACCCGTCTGGGCACTTTCGTCCAACCCTGACTAGCTACCCATTTATAAAACCATGGACTTTTATCTTTACCCCTCACATCTGAACGAAACACACTGTTGCACTGGGCGGACTACTGACCAGGCGTCCCCTCGACTAACCACCAACTCGCATGGTGCGATAGACCCGAGTACCTGTCAGCGTCCCTTCCACCAGTCACACACAGCTGTTGCAATCAACTAGTTGGAACGTCGACCCGCACAACCCGTTCCCATACCAATCTGATGCCACCCAACTCATACTGAAGAACTCGCAGTCTGACCGTGGGCGTCGACCCGGTTCTGGCCAGCCCAAGCAATCAACTATGCTACATACCCCATGTTAAAACGTGATCTGATCAGAGGCATCGACCCAGTTAAGGCCAGCCCCATTTTTCAAACACACTACTATCAACTACTTAAAACAAAAGAAAGTGGATCACCGGATGATGTAGTCGAGGTGCTCCTTGACGAATGGCGATGAGCTCGCTGTGAATTACGTCTTCTCCTCAAAATAAAACTGAAGTATTTTTCAGTTCCTTTCAGTAAACGCTTGTCTATAGTATGACACCATGACCTGGCATCGGCGTTTCGAGAATCAGGATTGAATTCTGGGAATGCTAGCTTTGTGTCAACCGTACTAAGCCGTGCTTGTGTCCTTTACAGCACGTATTAATTCCATCATGATAAATTGTTGCATTTCAATTTTTTTTCCAACTGTCAGATTCACTATTTAGGTTAGAAACAATATTCTGACAATAATACTGGGCGGTTACGGGTAATCCCAATTCTGATAACGAATAGGGATGGCGGGCGGTCGTTGTTGCTCAGCTTTCCTTCTGATCAGCTCCCTTTCATCGTGAATGTATTCAAGGAACGCGGCGAAGTCGGTTTCCTCTGTTAGCTTCTCGTGCATTCCCAACCGACGTCAAATCACACTCTGCCAAATTTGACTGCTTGCACGGTGCTGCCAACGTCTGATCCCGAATACGCCCAAGGCGGTTAAACCTTGACGCTCCTCTTTACACTCTCCGACATATAGATGATTTTTCAAATTGACATAACTTTTTTATTTATGTACCGATCGACATGAAATAAACACTAAATGTTAAGTGAAGCTTACTACAATGCATTCGTGAAAACCGCATCTTAATCGAGTAAGCCGTTTCTGAGATTAGCGTGCACAAACACACAGACAAACAGACAAACAGACAAACAGACAAAAAAAAAATTAATTATAATTTCAGGTTCGGCATCGATATTATAACAACCCTTGCTACTTGTTTTGTTTATATTTCCATTGTACAGACACCACTTTTCTACAATTTTATTATATGTATAGATAGATGATTTTTCAAATTGACATAACTTTTTTATTTATGTACCGATCGACATGAAATAAACACTAAATGTTAAGTGAAGCTTACTACAATGCATTCGTGAAAACCGCATCTTAATCGAGTAAGCCGTTTCTGAGATTAGCGTGCACAAACACACAGACAAACAGACAAACAGACAAACAGACAAAAAAAAAATTAATTATAATTTCAGGTTCGGCATCGATATTATAACAACCCTTGCTACTTGTTTTGTTTATATTTCCATTGTACAGACACCACTTTTCTACAATTTTATTATATGTATAGATGATTTTTCAAATTGACATAACTTTTTTATTTATGTACCGATCGACATGAAATAAACACTAAATGTTAAGTGAAGCTTACTACAATGCATTCGTGAAAACCGCATCTTAATCGAGTAAGCCGTTTCTGAGATTAGCGTGCACAAACACACAGACAAACAGACAAACAGACAAACAGACAAAAAAAAATTAATTATAATTTCAGGTTCGGCATCGATATTATAACAACCCTTGCTACTTGTTTTGTTTATATTTCCATTGTACAGACACCACTTTTCTACAATTTTATTATATGTATAGATAGATGATTTTTCAAATTGACATAACTTTTTTATTTATGTACCGATCGACATGAAATAAACACTAAATGTTAAGTGAAGCTTACTACAATGCATTCGTGAAAACCGCATCTTAATCGAGTAAGCCGTTTCTGAGATTAGCGTGCACAAACACACAGACAAACAGACAAACAGACAAACAGACAAAAAAAAAATTAATTATAATTTCAGGTTCGGCATCGATATTATAACAACCCTTGCTACTTGTTTTGTTTATATTTCCATTGTACAGACACCACTTTTCTACAATTTTATTATATGTATAGATGATTTTTCAAATTGACATAACTTTTTTATTTATGTACCGATCGACATGAAATAAACACTAAATGTTAAGTGAAGCTTACTACAATGCATTCGTGAAAACCGCATCTTAATCGAGTAAGCCGTTTCTGAGATTAGCGTGCACAAACACACAGACAAACAGACAAACAGACAAAAAAAAATTAATTATAATTTCAGGTTCGGCATCGATATTATAACAACCCTTGCTACTTGTTTTGTTTATATTTCCATTGTACAGACACCACTTTTCTACAATTTTATTATATGTATAGATAGATGATTTTTCAAATTGACATAACTTTTTTATTTATGTACCGATCGACATGAAATAAACACTAAATGTTAAGTGAAGCTTACTACAATGCATTCGTGAAAACCGCATCTTAATCGAGTAAGCCGTTTCTGAGATTAGCGTGCACAAACACACAGACAAACAGACAAACACACAAACAGACAAAAAAAAAATTAATTATAATTTCAGGTTCGGCATCGATATTATAACAACCCTTGCTACTTGTTTTGTTTATATTTCCATTGTACAGACACCACTTTTCTACAATTTTATTATATGTATAGATGATTTTTCAAATTGACATAACTTTTTTATTTATGTACCGATCGACATGAAATAAACACTAAATGTTAAGTGAAGCTTACTACAATGCATTCGTGAAAACCGCATCTTAATCGAGTAAGCCGTTTCTGAGATTAGCGTGCACAAACACACAGACAAACAGACAAACAGACAAAAAAAAAATAATTATAATTTCAGGTTCGGCATCGATATTATAACAACCCTTGCTACTTGTTTTGTTTATATTTCCATTGTACAGACACCACTTTTCTACAATTTTATTATATGTATAGATAATGTACAAATTTAATAACTGTAAAAAAATATTTTTAAAATTAGTAACGTATAGAGTTTCTTGCCGGCTCTTCTCCATAAGATGATAGTCATTAGTATTTAACGTAACGTTTCTTAAGCGCCTTTTTTTTGGTTTACAAGAAATAAAAACTTTTTGATTTTGATTTTGAAGACGATCAAAATTGATTGTTCGATCGGAAGCTACGATGCCACAGACAGACACAGACAATTCAAACTTGTAAAACTCCGTCGTTTTTGCTTCAGGGGTTAATAAATAAATCAACGAACTGTTTATTATCAACGATCATTGCTTCGGGACCTAAATATATCGGAAAACTGTGGGTGTACATTGGTACACCTCTGCCTACCCCTGCGGGGATACAGGCGTGATGATATGTTATGTTATGTTTATAATTGCTTCAATAACAAAAGTGTCACCACGTCGACGTCACACGTCGATTCAAAAGCCAGTATCATTAATGCCATTGACGTATTCAGAGCGCAATTGCCCTTCTAATTTCAGTAACTCGCAGAGCGAAATGCAGTCACCAAATGTAGGTATTTTACGCCGCTATTCTGTGACGGCATGGTAATCCTGGATTCACATAGGTAATATGTGAACGAAGCCCCAATTAGCCAATTTTGGATCCTGAAATATTCACTACTATCATTTCGTTCAATATTCTTACAAAGTATACAGGGTGTTACGAAACCCCTGTCTGACCCGAAAGAGTGTTACAGGGTTCACAATCACATGACTAAATAAAATATTAAATTTGGAATATTCATGATAATAACAATAATAATGAACTTTGAAATAGCCTCCAAAATCCCTAAATTTGAAGTAAAATCAAAAACTACAAACACTATTTTCGTCGGTATTAATGGAGGCCTTTTGTATGATCATTTGGCAGAACCTGAGACGATGCCGTCACTCTCACCCGCAATTAAGAGATATTTGTTTTTTTTTCTTCCATATTTTTTTTTTACTTTTTTTTTGTAATTATATATCGATACCTAACAATCCCTACTCACCCCCATACTCCAACTCGAATATCACAAAAATATTTAATCTAATAGTTGTCACCAATTGAAATGATGTGAGAACTTGTCTTGAATAGAAAAACCTTCTACATATTTACAGAGCAAACGAAATTTCATTCAGACCAACTCAACTCCATTACTTCTATCAAAATATACATTTACGGAGCAAGGAGAGTGCGTACATTGTTCTCTACGCGACTGTACTAAATCATTCCGGGAGTTCGTCACGCACAACTCTTTTGTTGCCCATTGTACACGCTGAAGGGTATTGTCGAGTACAGGTGAATAGATGCGGTAGTTTATAGTTCAACAACAGGTAGGGTTGCCACTAAAATGTTTTGTGTTGTAGGGTGAAAGTAAAGGTCGAGTTTTTTGTCGGAGTACTTTTATTGTTACGTGTTTGTATATTTTGGGTGTAAAGGTACTTTAATTTATGGACTAGTTTCTTTTTGGAAAATTTTGTTATGATATTTTCTAAGTAAAAAATCTGTATTAATAATATTTTTAGTACTTGGCTTGATGGTGACGAAGAGGAGACTAGTAGCGCTATCTTGTTTAATGACCCGAAACTATAATAAGTATTTTAAAATAAACATGAAAGAAAAGTAAAATAAAGTGTTATCCTTATGCAACTATCGTGGGTTTATTAAACGACTTTAAAAGGAGAAGAAAGGGCTGTCAATTCATTTTTTTTTTGTATATTCACTACACGACATTTACAACAATTGTCGATGTAATCCAGTAACTACCATTTATCGAAAAGGTAAACTTTAGTATTATGTTATTGTTTCAAATATATTTTTTTTTCTTCTATTTTCATTGTTTATTCTGTTAATTATTTCCGTAAAACAGATCCATCTTAAACAGGAGCTTAACTGATGCTATTGTTGATTATGTATTAAGTTTATTTACGACAATGCTCCCTAAATTATGAGGTGTCACCGGCTACTTGATTTATATGCCGAGCGGGAAGCACGACACGCGATCATCTATAGATGAGAAATTAAACGTAATTCATGCTCGTTTTAGAGAATATAATCCAGCCTATAAACGTCCCACTGCTGGGTACAGGCCTCTTCCCATATAGAGAAGGCACGATCATTGATCACCACGCTTAGTCCCTGCGGGTTTTCGATTTCAAATCCCAATTTTGGAATACAAGTTTCCTCACGATGTTTTCCTTCACCGATTGTCAGAAGTGCCAAGCCACATTGTTACTTGACTGGGTACGAACCCGCAATCTTGTGTACACAAATCCGTTCAATGAACCGCTAGGCCACTACAACGTTTTAGTGAATCATCATCCAGCCTATAAACGCCCACTGCTGAGCACAGGCCTCTTCCCATATAGAGAATGCATGAGTATTGATCACCACGCTTGCTTTCTGTGAATTAGCGATTTCAGATCCCAAATTTTGGAATCCAGGTTCCCTCACGGTGCTTTCCTTCACCGTTTGTCAGAAGTGTCTTAGAATAGTTAAGAAAGAACATATAACATTGCTAAGCCACATTGTTAGGCCACTACCACGTTTTAGTGAATGCCTTCTGAAAATTGTTTATGGTATTGAAAAGCTTAAGTTACAAATATGGTGTTTCAGAAAAAAATAAATGTAAACATGAAGATATAAAAACATTGAAGGTATTTTGTACAGAGTATCTAATTCTTATAAATCTTCTTCAAGAAATATTAATTCTATTAAAACTCGATATAACAAATTCTGCAACGTCCAATTTCAGTTTCTTGGTTGACGTAGATTATAGAAATGTATAAGAAAGATTTCAATTTCAAACTTCAAAAATTTCGTCACCCTTAACTTTCAATAACAAAAAAAAGCCGGAAACTTCCTTCACACCTCAAAAACTTCAAACAATAACCATCAATTCTTGCTAACACTCGATATTATCAATTACAAATTTCTCGAAACTTCGACTATCCAATTAGTTCAATCGATCAAACACATTGTCGCGGAGTTAAGTGATTGCTACATGAACCACTTGCTTTGAAACCTGATAACTTCAACGAACAGAAAGTTCTTGTCTTGTTCAATCGTTTTAGTTAAAACTTGTTCTAACTTTGTCATAAGTTTCAAGTGGTTGTGAGGGCTGTTTTTCTTCTTATTTGACCATTTTAAAGACAAATTGTCCTTTTAGTGTTAATTGTTTTATCGCAAGTACTCGATGAAAAGGGATAAAACTGATTCAGATAATTAATTATTTTCCTTGACCGATACTTTCTTCTCCAGTAATCACTTCGAACATCTCATTTGTTTATTGTGAGAAAAATAAAATTTTAGAATAAAAATAATCAATTTATGAAACAAAGAAGTACATTGATTTTTTTAAAAATTATGAAATTAACCAAATTTTATAAACTAAAAATACATCCTAGTCATGACATACCTACCTGCCAAATACTCAATGCATAAACATTTTTTTGTCATCGTGTTAGTATTACAAGCTATGCCAATTCCAATTTCTATTAGTGTTGGGTTTCAGTATTGATGTGAAACTCAACTGCTTCCATAGCTCCGTATCGACAGCGGTTTTGATGCATCTGTCGGCTAATCTGTTACGCGACCGAATTTTGACGTATTATATGTAATGTTCGTGTATTTCCGCGGATTAGGGGTAAGCCATCTATTGTTCTAATGAGATTGATAATCCTATTACATTACCTCCAGAAATATGAACGTTAAATGATGGATTTGAACAAACGAGAATATAATGTACTTAATCTTCCCTACAATACAAAAGTCGTAAGACAAAAAAATGAAGCATTAAAAATAAGGACTTTATCACATAAAAGACACCAAAAACAAAAATATGTACATGAAGAAAAAGAACATCTTAAAATACACAAAACAGTTGTAAGAAAAACAATAAAAAACGATGAAAAACCAGAGTAAATTGAATTTGATGAAGTGTGAACGTTAAGAATACAAGGACAGAAATTTGGAGCAACACCATCGAGCGTGGTTGAGAATAAATTGGAATCCAATTGTAGTAAACATTAGAAATATTTGAGTAACTTTGGTTTGTATTTTTTTAATATTTTATAAATGATGCTTAGATTTATAGAAACTATTTAATAATATATTAATTAGATAAAGTACTATGTTGTGTTAAATTACAAACGACTGTGGCAGTCAAAATTACTATTTTCATCACATCAGTTTTTTTTTGTGTAATCTCTTTGTGTCCCGTTGCTGGGCTAGGGTCTCCCCGAGTATCAATATCAATATTATTACCGTATTCGTTTGAATCCAGTAAGACTATACAAATATCACAACTTAGTTTAGAAAAAAAGCTACACAGATGAAAATTGAATTTTGAATTCCAGAACTGATGATGAGATTTTTACAAATTGTTGGTATTTTTAATTCAACTTAGCGTTACCCATTTATTTTTGCTTCATGCAATGCGCTTGCAATACAAAGCACGTCGGTCAGAGCTCATTCTTTCGCAATCTGAGCGGAAAAATAAAGGAAACCTTTCACTACTCCAAGTTGAAATGTGCAATATTTATTGCTATCTTCCACGGTCTTACCAACAAAATAACTCCGTGAAGTGAAGGAAACACTAAAATGTTTTGTTTTAGAAAATAACAGTTTGTTATGATGTAGGATACCGTGACTAATTAATTGAAGGGGGATGGATGGAAGATATTTTGAGCTATCTTTTCATCGTGTGTTTAACAGCAATTTCAAATTTAATAACTAGATCTTATAAATACGAGAAGGAAATGTTGTTCATCATCATCATCATTATCACTATTCCTATTCCAATTAAATTGGAGTCGGCTATCAGTCTTACTTGCTTACTTGGATGAATGATGAACTTATAAATACGAGAAGGAAATATTGTTAACATTAAAGAATTGAATGTTTGGCAATATAAAATAATGTTAATATCATGTTGCCAAACATTCAATTCTTTTAGAGTCCTTCGAAAATGAGATATTTTTTTTTATCGAACATACCTACAGTCGCAGGGATCGGCCCAAAATTTATGTTTTCAAAGTCCTCCAATCTTATTGTCTCATATTTTAACCCGAACAGATAGATATTGGACGCATGAATTTTGATAGAATTTATTGCTCGCACTTTAAACGTCTAGAAATATATGGAGTCAAAATTTGCCATACTTTTTGGGTTTGATTTAGAGCATAAAATCATAATTTTAAGTTTATGACTTTAGTAAGAAAGTTTTGATATTAAATTACATATCTATTGAATATTTTTTATAGTTCACAATTAAATCTAATATAAGAACAAATTCTAACTATACTAAAATTAAAATTTACGTAAATAAAAACCAACAGGCGCCACGTTGAATGGCTATGCCGATTCTCTGTGCAAGAAACAAACCAGCCCTCTGATCACAAGTAGATTCTACCAAACGTTTGAAAAGTTCCTTATTACATACTATATTCCAAAAAAATCATGTGGAAGCCAGCAATTCTTTCCTAATAATTTATTTTATATGTTAAATAAATCAAATACCTCAGCTTTGAGAAAGACAAAAGTTTGCCCTTTAAATAAAATCTTAATCCTACTCACCATCAAATATAAATTACCAAGCCCATTTACATATTTTACAAAATCAATTATCTCATTGTGCTTGTAGACTCCTGATCCCGTATATTTCAATCACACACGCTTTGTATCGATTGCGGTATAACTAATAGATACTATTACAGTACGCGTCGACGTGTGACGTCATACGAACAATATTAGATAAGGTAACAGGGGCCGTACTATGAGCTCTTAAAGCAGAACTCTTGCGGTTGAGTAAGCGAGATGGCGCTATGCGCAGTGTAGTGCGCCGTCTCGCTTCCATAACCGCAACAGTACTGCTTTAAGAGATCATGGTACGGCCCCGGGACTTAAAGTTGAGCTGATAAGTGATAACCCTCAGAAATATTTGAATGTCAGTTCGTCAATTAAATACCCTGAGGAAAGACACACAAGGCGTGGTGGTTCGGAAAATAACCCACCAGTGAATAGCTGTAAGCTAGTGTTAAATAGTTGAAAATATTAGACTTTGAATAAACAAAAACCCAGTGGTGATGCATCAAGACCGTCATGTAATGCAACATAGTTCAAATATCCGTACTTGGTTAAAAAATATCAAAAAGATAAAATACTTCAGAAATACCTTCATTAAAAAGAAATTCAACACTTAACCCATTCTTCAACGAAACAAAAAGGTTAATCTAGATTCTCCATTCACTTTAACGACCTACAAAATCCTGGAGCTCCTTTGAACAGCATTCTTCACAAAGCTAGAAGGAAATCTATTAAAAGTGTAGTTAAATCACTAATTAGTTTCAAAGAGTAAGAAAAAAACGAAGTTGACTCTAAAGAAATTAAACACAATTACGAAGAAAGTTTAAAGCGAGGTAATCATTTCATTCTGCGCGGTCAAAAGGAATATTCAGTTTTATTATTGCAATTAAAAATGCAGCGATATGGTTTCATTTGTTTTATGCGTCCTTTTTCATTTTAAATATTTTTTGGTAAGTTTTTTTTGTCATGTTTGATGTCGTGTTTATTGATTCAGTCATAACAGTTGATAATTTGGTTATTGCAGTTGACCTTTGGAAGAGTAATTTTAATGTAAACATCTTAGTAGCGAAGTTAACATCTTAAAAATACTTTATTCTGACACTTAATACTAAATTTTTGTATCAAGGAAGTCTGGTATTTTTCCTTTAAGTAACATTATTTTAAACCAAACATTACTTCACTGGTATATGAAAACAAACTTTGTAAAACCTAGTAATACTAGAGAAAAACAAAAACACTTTATCTCAGCACTTAATCTGTAAGCCAGCAAGATGGGTAAGTACAAATATTTGCAGCTGTAAAATATGAATATGCAACTCGGACCGGCTTATCGTGTAGATGCATGAATTATGAGCGAGCAGCGAGCGAGGCTTCCCTTGTGTTACGCGTAGGATCAGCGTTAAAGAAACTGAGGGTTTATTTTGAGCGCTTTTTTAATCGTTTGCATTTACTTTGTTTGAAAGTAATTTGTAATACTGGCCGGTAATGGGCCCACGAGCGAATAAAGTTTTCTAATAACGTAAAGTATGTATTATTATTTTTTATTTTTAGAATCTAGGTTTCCTCACAAAAATTTATCACTAAACGAAGTCACTATAGTTCTAATCTTGGTTAAAATTATGCATACCAATTTATTGAAGAATAAGCCATATTGACAAAATAATATTTCATAATGTAGTTAATAAGTTAAATTGTATTCGCGTCTGTTTTCTAGTAGTACCTATCTTTGGATTGAAGCACTTATGTATTTTTGTTTGATGCCTTAATTGTGTAAGGATTTTTATCTTAATATGTATTAATGTCTACTTCTATAGTTATAGGCTCACCGTTGCGACAGCTCATTACATATCCAATTAAGCGGTACGTTGTGTACTTGTCCTACATAGACGTACGAAACCTATTGTGTAATGTGTGTCTGTATGTGGTACTATATAGCGTAAACTAGTGTTATTTAATTCTTGCTAGATTGTGTGTTTTTCGAAGATTTCTTTAAATTTCTCATCAAGGTACCAAACATTTTATTTTTATTTTGACTGGCTTGTTGGTCTATTGGTTTGTGACCCTGACTGCTATACTGGTCGTGAGTTCGATTCCCACCCAGGACAATTTTTTGTGTGTCATTTATCTACTTTATATATCTATTTAGAAATATGTAAGTATGTTTATCACTTATCTGGTTACCATAACACAAGTTCTGCTTAGCTTTGGATCAGATAACCGTGTGCGAGTTGTCCCGGAACAATTAATTACGTCTGTTTGAGTGTAGCTATGTCTTCTCTAAATGTTGAATTATTTCGATTTATCGAGTGTTGATTATAATATATTCCCAAACCAAAAATGTTCTATAATTCGCCGAAGCTTATAAGTTGGACCGCCTTATAATAAAACAGAGTTTTCAGGATAGAGTTACTTACTGAGAATCTTTAATGATGCCTCATTTTAAACGAGACTTAGGAACACAATTTTGTTTCCCACCTTACGACCAGTTAGTAAGTACCTTTCAGCTTCTATAAAACTTTATTGGAATAGACAGTCTCTTGTTTATTTTACGCAAACCAAAAGGTACCTACAAAATTTATAAATATAGAGACGTTTTTTACTAATTAATCATGTCAGTTTAGACTTTATTTAGATAATTTTAGGTTCATAATCTTTTAATCTTTAATAAAGGATCGAAGCTCTTGATAAACAATAAGAATTCACAAATAATCACTGAAATAAATAAGTCTTTATTCGAATAATAGTCAGACAATGCTGTAAAACATCCTTAAATTGTACTCAAACCAAACTGGATGAAATTGCAGTTCCCTGTAACGGTATTCTCAAGATTAGATGTCGCCTTTCTCAGGAACCGACGAAAATTTGGTCCATTCTCTCCTTAATACATAGGACTCAACGCCGTGCAACTGTTCTGAGAAACGAAGCTTGTAAGTTCACAGCTACCTCTCCAAGTAATATTGGATAACAGAATTGTATAATAGTGCTTTGTCAGTCCGTTGGGTAATTTAAATTATTTTATTATTAGGTATGTAGTACAGTCGCCATCAGATATATCGTAGCGGACAAGGTGACCAAAACTTCTAAACAATTTAAAATGTCAATAAGTTCTATTCGCTACAAGTTACCATAAATATCTGAACATTTATTACCTCGTTAATATCTGAGCAGATGCTTGTCAATAATTTCTATACAAACTACAAACCAAAAATATCTGAACACTCACAACGTGTTTGTGAAAACGTTGTTGGTTCCATGCGGAAACGGTAACAAGACGTATTGAATGCAGAAGGAGATTACACAAAATACTTATATTTATTTTTGATTCCTCCTTTATATCACGCAATAACGAACTAGGTGAGCTCAGCTTTGACTGACTGACTTGACGCTCAAAAGTATTCAGATATTTTTGGTTTGTAGTTTGCATAGAAATGATTGACAAGCATCTGCTCAGATATTAACGAGGTAATAAATGTTCAGATATTAATGGTAACTTGTAGCGAATAGAACTTATTGACATTTTAAATTGTTCAGAAGTTTTTGGTCACCTTGTCTGCTACGATATATCTGATGGCGACTGTACCAGTGGCAACACAGGTTTTCATTCTATTGGTAACGATAGAACAGTAAAACATAGAGAAAAAAGTTAAGTTATATAATATAGAGTGCGAGTATAACTTAAAGGACATTGCGCGGAACGTAAGCATATTTTTGAAGGTAGAAGTTCTTAGGTAGTTTGTTAGGGTTTGAGATAGCAAAATGGCATGTTCCATTTTGATACTATTTTCACGACAAAACTAGCTCACACTCGCGCTCATGGTTCATATTCTGATATGTGCACTCTTTAATTTATCATCTATCATCTAAGCAGTAAACTCAGTCGTTGCTAGCTGTCATGTGACCTCTGATATAAGATTTCTTGAACACTTGACACTTGTGGTAACATTAATCGATTACTATCGTTACAACACACATCTTACGCAACTATTGACAATAAACGCTTGGAAGAGAACTAATTCATATCAATATTAATTGAGCAAAATACTCTATACGAGCTAAATTAGAAAGCTAAGCTACCTTGAGATCAATCAATTACATGACATAATTATCTTAAAGGACCTATTATTTTAATAATTTCTAGGTAATTTTTCATTCTACTGAGCTTTTAAAGCGGAAACCAAAATCATTTGTTAGTTCCGATGCTGTTTATAAAAACACAGACACATACACACTTTCGTCTTTGGAATTAAAAATCCTTCACATTATTTTCTATTTAAATCTAATAACTCTGAGCTATGTGTATTTTCTGCATAACATTCCAGAAATTATACCTGACTGATACATCAGATATCCTTAAATAACTCTTTTCCTACGTTGCTTGTTACTATCCTAATTGACGTCCTTTCGACACAGAATATAAGGTATTAACTTAAGCATGGGATGACGTTTCGACACAAATCCTTGCAGAAATGTCACTGCATTTGCAAATCATATTAGAAATAATTGACATTTACTTAAAATATGGAGATTTTAGTCGTTATAAATACCATAAAATTAGTAGAATTAGAACTTTTTAAACTATTTTTTTTCCCATGATTACTAAAAGAAAAATCTATAAAAATATGTCATTTATCAAGTTAATTAGCCAATTTATTTTATTTATCGGTTGTAAGTTTTATATCATCAAATTAAATTAAACAGCCCAAAGAAACTTGTGTTCGTCCATTTCTATAATAGCCAAACTGTAAGTAATTTACAAACAAATAAAAACTAACTAGTTCAGTACAATACCTTAATGTGCTAATTAACCCCACCATTAGACGATCAAACAAGCAAAATAAACATTAGCGAACATTACGAAGTTCACGATTGCCGCGAACAGGGAGCAAGTGACGTCACATTTACAAGATGGCGGTTCCGCGGTAATGGCGCTAAGTGGGACGGTTGTACTGTTATCTGTAGTGCTAGGGAAGTGTTCTTTAGGTAAATGTTTATCGGTATCAGTCTAAAGATATGTTACAGGTTCTCAAGTGATTATTGTAGAGACAATCAAATATATCCTTGTCATCTCAATAACACAGCAATTGGATGGTACAAAAAGCAAGCAACCCAAATGTAAATAATGCCTCCAATTCGTGAGATAATGTAGATCTTTTTGAACTCTGAAGAGTACCTTTATTTTATTTTTTACTAGCCAACCTTAGATCCCACTGCTGGGCAAAAGCCTCCCCTTTCTTCTTCCAAACCTCCCAGTTTTTCGCGATTTCTGTCTACGTGCGCCCCGCAACACACTGCCTTCGCCCTTTAAAGTTGCTTAAACCTAAACAATGTTTATTTGCATCCTAAACATTTGGGAGTTTTTAAGTCGATAAAACGGAGGGCCGGAAATAGTCGAGTCTAGTTCAACTGCCTGTTCAATAATAAAGGTAAATGTTACCATTAGCTTTTATTTACATAATTAGTCCTTATTTTGAGCCTAATAAGCTTCCAAACTTGTGAACCCTATCAAAAATTAATGGCTTATTCCAAAACAAACGTCGAATTGATTGGGGTAGGATCGAAGCCCCATGAATTTGTAAGCGTATAAACTTTTAACGAAGAGTGACGGAGTGTGAATAAATTAATACTTGATTGTTTAACTGTATTGTGATTTATAGTTTATAAGCGTGAACTGTTTTATAAATAACGATTCTAGTCAATTAACAAAAAGTACCACGTTAATAATAATCTATTGCTTGTTCTATAGGTACTAGTATTTCAAGTTTCCATAGTCTATACAAATAATCTCGATTAGTCTGTAACGATTTTACAGCTAAACAGCTGAACAAATTTTGATGTAACTTTGATACGATATCAGCTTGGATCTGTATTATTATATAATTTAAACATAGACATCAACGATGAAATTTTAAAAAAATAATTTTCAGCTTCTCATAATCCTCTTTGCTAATTTTTCTCTTTCTTAATATTTATTTTATATATAAGTGCAACGTATTTAAGAATGCATCAATAATAAAAATAAATAATATTATTAAGCAGGTACTGTTCATTCTTGGTTAGCAAACCAAAATATTGAAATAAGCGTTAGCTTTGAAAGGATTAGGTAGGATTAAAATTAATTGAACAACAACAAACAAAAGCTTCTAATAGTTGAGATTCGAGCTGAGATTAAATCATTACTTTTAGTAGAGGTTAAATTCTATTTAAATTGCTGAAATATGATTTTGTTTTACTTCTTAAATGACGGAGAGAGGATGTGCTCAGGAACAGATAGGATATCTTCGTTCATCGGTACTGCCTCGTTGGCCTAGTGGTTCTAAGCGCGACTGCTACCCTAGAAGTCTTGGTTTCGAATCCCAAGTCCACCAAGGTGTTATTGGGTTTTTCTATGAAATTCTCAGTAGCAGGTCGGAGATTTGATTTGAGCCCGGTTATTGGTAATAAGCTCGCCCCCTATTACATGGGACCTAAACATACCGGCGAACTGTGGGCGTCCATTGGTACACCTGAGCCTAACCCTTCGCGGATACAGGTGTGATGGTATGTCTTTTTATGTGAATGAACAGTAAAAATAAATACACGAACAGATTTAGAATGATCTTTATAAACGTAATCACTGTGCTTTTTAAATTAATAATTAGAGTAGTATGTGATGGAAGTGGACATTATTGTTCCATTATTTTTTCAATGGCGGCTCCAGCACAATTGTCGCACCCGCATTGACCGAAATTTTATATTCCGACATAAGATTATTCTATAAAATTATTGAAAAAATATTAAACAATAAATTAAAGTTATTTATTTATTAAAATGTACATTATTGAATGAATAACATAAAACATCGACAAACTGCACAAAAGTTTGTTGGCGTTTCTGAATGAGACATTAAATGTTGCAAAAAAACAATACTGTTTCAATTTTTATCTTGGTTAATGAAAAGCTGGCTTTAAGAGAGACAGTATTCAGACCCTGAGCTCTGATTTCCCAAGAGGCATCCAACAGACCGTCAGAAAAATTGAAACTGAACACAACTTTATAACGATAATATTTCGTGAGTCGTACTTTGAAGAAATTAGATTTTTAGGGACCCCTCACAATTTATCATCTACTCAGATTAAGAATTAAATTGGCTTTTTTAAATAGGCTTATTTATTAATTTTCATATGAATATGCAACAAGACTGTTAGTGTCAGTGTTGTGTAACAGTCGGTATGAGATTAGATAAAATTTACATATGTCTGTTTCCAACAAAAAAAAGCTTTTATGGTAACCCCTTACTCTTAAATAACGTTCGTTATAGGAATAACATATTTTTAATTTTTATAAACATTTGTATTATAATGTAACAACACACCTAAGTAATGTCTTGAACATAACTATAAAAAGGATTTTTCTTAAGGTAGTCATCTTTGCAGTTAGCCTGAACGCAGGCTTTGACTGCTTCGCTGGACTTTAAAAGAGACAAAAAGGGACCGAGTTCCTTGAAATTTATACAACAGCTCTATCGATACCAAAAACGGTCTTTGAAATTCATCCAAAAAATACAGAGAAATCGGGTAACAAAAATATAAAAAAAACGTACACTTCAATTGAAAACCTCCTTTAGAAGTCGGTAAATTAAAATGTACGAAACCAGAACACAATCCTGGGTCTAAAATTTTCCTTAAATTTTATTACAGGAGTTGTTTTTAAAAGTATTCCCCAAGTGTGAGAGTTGGCTGAATTTGACAAATGTTGATATCAAATTGCTTTAATTATATTAATTTTTTCCGCCGAGGGAAATAAAGAACGCTCAGCTTATTATAATTTAGTACCCTTGACACGAAACTTAAGTACGTAGAAAGATTAAGAATTTTAATTGTTTGAAGCGCTTGATTGTAAAAATATTTTTTTATCATCAATTTTTCTTTCATTGTTTAGAGCTAAAACATTATTATAGCTTGTTTTTCTATCTTTAAGCGATTCAAAAATACTCATTGCAGTAAAAAAAAGTATTTGTAGTATTTATAAGTGAAATAAACAAGACATACGTAAGGTAAAAAAATATTTTAAAAATATTCTATTCTACTATATACTATAAAAGAAAATATAAGCAAGTGAAATATTTATGACAATTGCATTTCCAGTGCCACAATACAAAGCTCCTAACTTGAACTTTTATTTCGAAATTAAATTTTCGACGCGACTACAACTCGGCGATTTTACAAACGATTTGACCCTTTATACGTAGATATACGAAATTTTTCAAATAGAACGCTTTTCATACGAGAATTTCCTCCCCGTTACTTTGAAAGCGGTTTTCTATCAATTTGTCGTGCATTGAAGTACAATACTGTATTGGTGTCAAACGGTGTTCAAATGGGAATGCATGGGTTTCGATACGGAGGGAAATTGGAGGATTTGTGTGAGGGAAATTTAATTTTAAATATGAAAAGACTTTTGATGTTCAATATGGTTGTATGGAAGATTGATGAGAGAAGGGGAAATCTTGTTCTAAAAATGTAAAGGTAATTTTGTTTGTTCGACAATTAATTTGATAAGGTCGTATTTAGTTATGAATAATGTTAAATTCAAATTTGACTTCATCAAGCTAAACATATTTTTCAACCATGTATGACAAAATCTGTTCCATATAAAAACCCAATAGTACCAGGGCATCATAATGCAGAAGAAGTTGGCCAAACAGTTTTTCAACACCATTTACATCATCGTCGAAAGTTTGACAGTTCAGCATTACAGAAGTACAATACTATAAATCTTATATAATGCCGACAAAAACATGTTTACGCGGCGTAGTGACGTCATCGCGTAGTAGGGATTTGTTTAAAAGCGCTTGTTGATAGATGGTTGGTCCATAAAGAGGAATGCTTAGGAAACACTAAACAATGACAAAATGAAACAAAAAAAAAGTTATTGACGTATTTTCTGATGTTGCCATTAATTGTCATTATAATACGACCTCCGTGGTCGAGTGGCGTACGCACCGGTTTTCAAGGTGTCGCTAGCTCTGAGGTCCCGGGATCGATCCCCGGACGGGTCAATATAGAAAGACACTTTTCTACATTGTCTCGGGTCTGGGTGTTTGTGGTACCTTCGTTGTTTCTGAATTCCATAACACAAGTGCTTAATAGCTAGGTACTTACTTTGGGTTCAGAGCAATGTCTGTGGTGTTGTCCACATTTATTTATTTATTTAATACATTTCAACTGCAAAAATGCAAGGCATAAAATATATTGAGAATTTTCTTCCATATTAAAAACCTACTTATGGAAAATAAGTACGAGAGCCTGAAAAAGAGGAAGAAACTAATCCAGCCCAGACTTTCCTCCTATCTAAACCCAGATCTTCGATCTTCATTAAGCACATATTTATCGGAGTAGCCTTACACAAAATCGCTGAAACTTTTCAAAGGTCACAACGCCCATATTTATAGGCGTTCGCGCCTCTCGTATTTTCTACTTAATTGACACTTAGTTAGATTAATGCCTGCGGATGGTAATGCCATAGAAGAAGGTAAGGATAGACTTGACGTGAAAACAAAAGAGTTAGTTTTCCGCACTGTTTCAAGTACAGTAAAAATAATTCAATTTGCATTCAAAAGTTACCAATTCATCAGACATGTTAATGTTGCATAAAAAAATAACTGGTTCTCTTGTTCATTTTCAATTAAGACACAGTCAAAATCAAAAAGTCAAAAGACAAACCAAATTCGCAAAAGCAAGGTAACCTTCTAGGCAAGATATTTGTCTATTAGTGTTAGCTGTCCAATAGCTGGGCAAAGGTTTCCCCATGTCCTTCCAAAAATTGTCAAGCTCAGCGTAAACCAGCTCTTGAAAAAAACAACACAAAAATGTACACGACCTCGAACTGACAACCTACTTCTTCTGAAGTCGGTTAAAACGTCATACATTCTCTCACGATACCAGCTAGGCAAAAACTGGTCCAAAATGTCCTCTCTACGAACTACTCATTGCTTTTAACCGCCTTACAGATAATTGAGCCGGCGCTAAGACAGTGATAAATCTACCTTTAATAAGTGCTTACACGCAGCATTTTGTTACCAGACAGATGCTTTGCGGTCTCCAAGAGGCGTGTATGGATGATGTAAATCAAGAGCACCATAATTATGTTACGGATGCTGTAGTTAATGAAATTAGAAGACATGGAAACAGGCTATAATTTACCAATGTTAATGAGAAAAGAATTTACGATAAGGATGTACCATTGTTTTAGTAAAAAATAGAAGAATAGAATTGTTTTATGAAAATGAAAAAAAGACAAAACATGCTAGAGGTTTTAGTTATTTTTATTTTCAATAGTTTAACTAAAGATCATCTAAAATATAGGCATAATTGTGCCAGAAAGCCATTTTCCTTGAAAGTCTTTTGACTAAAGATCTTTTAACAGCACCAAGGTCATCTCTATGGTTTTCCTCGTCACTTGTCACCGTTGTAATAAATTAAACAAAATCAGAAAAAAAACAACTGAAAAAATCCAGTCCTCTAAACACAAGCCGCGAACAAACAAAAAAAGTCATCTAATAACAAAAAAAAAATAACAATGAAGGTCCAAATAACATTACAAAAACGTTAGCCACGTTTAAACACGAACAGAGAGCCCCAAGTTTTCTCATTTCCTTTAAAAAGATTAACATGTTGTTGCAAAACGTGATCGGAACGCAAATTTTCTTACCCTTAATATTCATCTTAGCGACTTTTTTGTATTCATTTTCTTTGGATTTTTCTAAAATTACTAGGAGTTTAGGCCTAAGAATATCGAATTTATAAGAATTAAATATTACGGATTTAAATATTGTTACAATATTTACTCGAATAATAAAGTAATTCTTACACCTAATTTTAGTATCTACTCGTACCTTTATTTTTGTTGTGGTAAAATTAGTTGTGTATATACTTACTTGTACAAATATAAAGATACCTATATTTGCGCTCATCACACAAACATTTGTCCCGGGTGGGAATCGAACCCACGACCTCCGGTATAGCAGTCAGGGTCTCTAACCACTAGACCAACAGGCCTGACAAATTTTATTGAATTCAATTAAAACTTAATGAAAGAAAAATCTCTTAAAGCTAATTTTAACATCAAAACCTCAAAGCCACTGAGTAAGCTTAAAGCCTTAATATATAGCCATAAAATTCCACAATCAAATTAAAATTAAAACCACATAAAAGTTACCTAAGACGTAAAGTAATAAGGTTGAGTTCCAAACTTCAGTACTACAGTACAGAATTTTATCTGGAACGAGTCGACATTTGCGCCTGGCATTATATTTTATACTGCTTTATCTACTCCGTCTGAGATGTGCGATTTGGCCTAATGTCTCCGGAAAATTTTCTTCAGCTGTGGTTGTTAAGGACTTTTACGAACGATGCGACTGGCACGACGCGAAGGTTACAAACGAAACGATCATTACAATCTAATATTCTAAACTCGCTCAGCGATCAATTAATTAAAATAATTTTATTTTTCTTGCTTTTTTTTTATAATAAATATTAATTTTATTTTATATTTATTTTTCTTATTTAAAAGGAATAACAAACAGCTATTAAATAAATTATAATTTATTTTTGTAACTAAATATAGTTTCATAATCTTTTTTTACGTTATTGACATAATAATATGTTAGACGTAAAATGTTAACCTAGGTTCTGGACACACTGGTTTTCAAGGTTTAACTAGTTCTGAAGTCCCAAGTTTGGTCTCATCATCATCATCATCTACAGCACTTTTCCTCCCACTGCTAGGCATATGCCTCCCCTTTTTCATGCCATATTATACGTTCCTGTGCCAGCCTCATCCAGACTCGACCCGAGACTTTAATTATGTCGTCGACCCATCTTGCTCCCGGACGACCAGCGCTTCTTTTGCCATGCCTAGTTTGGTCTCTAGACAGGTCAAAGTAGGAAAGCCACCTTTCTTCGTTGACCTGTCTTGTATTAATATGTAGTCTGGGTATTATTCGTTCCATAACACACATGCTTTAGCTCCTTACTTTTCAGAACAGTGCAATGTTGTCCAGGTTGATGAATAAATTTAACTGAAAATTAAAAAAAAAACTCAAAAAAAAAAGATATTTGAATTTATAAACTTTTTTATAATAGCAGATTCAATGTCCTGTAGTAAATGGAGCAGGATTGATAAAAGCTGATAATTTCATATTCATCTTCTCTTCTATTTAACTTAATCTATGCTGTGTATGTCCCTAGTTGTGACTATTATTTAGTACTCTACTAGCTGTTTACATAATAGTACGCAATGAAGTATTGAGAATTATTTTAGATGAAAATGTCGTACTTATTTAGAACTCTATGCCACCTAGAATGGTGGCGTGAACATACAAAACAGACAGACATACATATAGATATTTAATATCTATTCAAACACTATCTAAAGCCGCCATATTGTGGTGGCTCATACTTGTTGCGTTGACACTTCATAATGTCAAGCGTGATAAGTGACGTCACTGTGTGACAAGTATGACGTCAGTTCATATTGTGTCTAGACGGATAAATAATTAGAGCTGAATTAAGGATGCGTCGCGAACACACTAGTGACAGACGTGCGTGTGAGGGTCGCGAGCTGCTCGTGTATTGCTGTGGACTCACCCTAATTAAAATAAATATTAAAAAAATCGCATGACGTAAAGCCAGTTTAAAACGACTGATTATTTAATCTTCAGATCATCAAATGGTAATGAATAACCCTGGACACCGTGAGGGTTAGGACGGTTTTTAAATGAAAAAATAACCTTTGTAATTAACTTGGGTGTTTATTCGTTAATGTAGTGATTACATTGCAGAACATGATGTCATTTGAAGTTTTATTCATAGGATACTTATAAAGCTCAGGAAAATCTTAACACCGCGATTCAGAAATCGGCTCTCAATGCACAACGCCATCTATTGACGAATATTGGAACTATTTGCCTTCTGAATCGCGATGTTTTCGATATGCGGTTAAACATTCCGCCCACCAAGGACATTTTGTGCAACATTATGTCCTTCAAACTTAAATATAACCAATGGTTTAACAAAATCCTTACAAACTTACAAGATACCATACATAGATAAGGTTGTAACTTACAATGGAACAGCCCTTATAATAACAACTTAAATACTAAACAGTGCTCAAATCACTTATTGTGACAAACAATTTTTAGGCAATAGGTAAAATACATAGCTTTGAGGTAGGCCTCTTAAATGTTGAATTCTTACTGCGCAGTGTGACTACTCGAGTAAGGTTGTCTAAACCCGGATGCTTTTCAACCACCCTGCCAAGAAGCCATCGACAAGGAGGCAAATTATCCTCTTTAATTAAGACTACGTCGCCTACCTGGGGTTCTACAGTTTGGTTTGACCATTTGTACCGGTGATAAAGTGTTGTCAAATATTCGCTAGACCAACGACGCCAGAAGTGCTGTGTCATCTGTTGTACTAAATGCCACCTCTTCAAACTAGATATATTTGTATCTTCATAATTACGATCAGCCAAGTTTATTATTGGCTCTCCAACAAGAAAATGGCCTGGTGTTAACGCGTCATAGGTATTTGAATCGGTCAACCTACACAGGGGACGTGAGTTCAAACACGCTTCGACTTGGCTTAACAAAGTTGACATTTCCTCAAAAGTTAAAGTAGAACTACCTATCACCCTATTTAAATGTTTCTTACACGACCTTATTCCAGCCTCCCATAATCCGCCAAAGTTCGGAGCATGTGCTGGGATAAAATGCCATGTGGTACCCTCACTAGCTAAGGCCGCAGCAATATCCTTAGCTATACCCGAATTTTCTAACCGAAGTAATATATTTAATTCTCTAGAAGCCCCTTGAAAATTTGTTCCGTTATCGCTCCATATATCCTTACAGCGACCACGTCTTGCCACAAACCTTTTAAACGCGGCAAGAAACCCCTCAGTTGTTAGATCGCTAACGACTTCAATGTGAACAGCCTTAGTCGCCATGCAGACAAATAAACAAATGTATCCTTTAGAAGCATGATGACCTCTTCCCTTTGAGGTCCTTAAATTAATCGGTCCGGCAAAATCTACCCCGCTGTTATTAAACGGCCTATTGGGCGTAACCCGTGCAGGTGGTAATTGACCCATTAATTGTGGTTTTGGGGCCGCTGTAAAACGAAAACAAATTACACATTTTCGCACGTATGCAGTGACCAACCGCTTAGCCCTTTGAATAAAATATTTTGTATTTAAATAGTTCAGCATTAATTGAGGACCGCCATGAAGGGTTTTTTGATGTGCGTCGACAATTAACAAATTGGTGAATGAAGTGTTGCTCGGAATCAGAATTGGATTTTTAAGATCGCTCGATAGATTGGAACGTTCCAGTCTACCGCCCACCCTCAAGATATTAACGGGATCAATGTAAAGATTTAACGACTTAAATATATTTCTCTTAGGTTTTTCTTTTTGCAGATCCAGAATCACAGCATGAAAATTATGACCTTGACACACTCTTATGCATGTTTCCAAAGCTAATTCCGTTTCTTCTGCACTTATAAATGTTTTATACTTCCTTTCAGCCTTAGGTTTTCTCCACTCTAAAGGACGTCTTAAATAAGCAACTATTCTAACAAGTTTGGTAAGTGTTGAATATTTATCCCAAATAAAATGATCGTCTGACGTCGTTATATGTACATTTATTTCCTCTATAGTTGTTGATGTTATCTTGCGTTTACCGTATGTGATATGTTCTTCTTTCAGGAACCCCGGACCCTCTAACCACAACTTGAAATTCACGAATTCTGCCGCATAAAGACCACGCGAAGCGCAATCAGCAGGATTATTTTTCGACTGAACATGATTCCATTGGTTTGGTTCACTTTTGCTCAAAATTTCTGAAGTGCGGTTTGCGACGAATGTTTTCCATTTGTTGGGATGGCTATTTAACCACGCTAACACTATCTCTGAATCGGTCCAGTAGTATAAATTAAGTTTATTTATTCCCATTACCTCTGCCACTTCGGATAAGAGTTTTGCTAAAAGTACAGCACCACACAACTCTAATCTGGGCACTGATACCGTTTTTATAGGAGCAACATTGGTTTTCGCTGTAAGTAAAGTGACATGTATCACACCGTCCGCATCGACAACCCGTGCATAGACTACCGCAGCATATGCTGATTTTGACGCGTCGCAAAATCCGTGTAAGTCAATCTGCTTGTCACCGTGCTTCGTGTTTAACCATCGAGGTATTGAAAAATCCGTTAAACCTTGCAACTCTTGCCGGTAAGTAAACCATTCTTTTCTTATTTCATGTGAAATTTCTTCATCCCATCCAATCCCAGAAACCCATAATTTTTGAATCAGGATTTTCGCTACAATAATAACGGGGGCGACCCACCCTAAAGGGTCAAATAGTCTAGCTATATCTGATAATATTTTTCTTTTTGTTACAGGTTCCTGCAGCGGAGTCAACTGAACAGAGTACTGGAATGAGTCGCAGCTTCGGTTCCAGGTAAGTCCCAATGTTTTAAATATCTCATCTTGTTTTATGTTTATCTCTCTTTCGACGCCATCTTGTTTTTTGAACGAGTGTCGTTCCCCGATTATTTTCTTCAGTAGTTCACTGCTGTTACTTGACCATTTTTGTAATGTGAATCCTGCCTTTGATAATAGATCATTCATTTGATTAAATATGTTCAAGCCTTCTTCTATCGAGTCACATCCTGTCATAAGGTCATCCATGTAAAAATCCTTGAGCACCCTTTCAGCAGCGAGTGGATATTTAGCTCCTTCATCACGTGCTACTTGCTGCATCGAGCGAACTGCTAAGAAAGGAGCTGAAGAAGTACCAAATGTAACGGTAAGTAACTTGTAATCCTTTATTACAGACTGTTTGCTGTCTCTCCAGACAATGCGTTGAAACTCTGTATGATGATCAGCCACGCGCACCATTCGGTACATTTTAATAATGTCAGACACAAGGCAAATACGATGTGTTCTCCAACGGATCAATAAATGTCGCAAATCTGGTTGTAACCCCGGACCAATCATAAGATCATCGTTGAGTGATATTCCATTATTTCCTTTGCAGGAAGCATCAAACACAACTCGAACCTTGGTTGTGTCTTTATCGTTACGTATGACTGCATGATGAGGTAAGTATACGGCATGTGGATTTTGTCCTTCCGCTTTGTTTATTTGCTTCATGTGTCCCAGTTGTAAGTATTCATTGATGACTTCTTCGTATTTTACCTTTAAATCTGTGTTTTTGTTAAGTTTAGTTTCTAAAGCGTAAAACCTGTTAATTGCTGCCTTTCGTGTATCGCCATATCGGCAGCGTGGATCTTCACTTCTAAATGGTAAGTTTACTACGTAGCGACCGTCACTGTCTCTTACGGTTGTAGCCTTAAATATGTCCTCGCATCTTGATTCTTCTTCAGTAGGTATATGTTTTTGTATTTGACTTGGTTCTTTTTCTAATTCCCATAATTTTTTCAGGATTTCGTCATCACCATGGTAAGCATGCATCACAGTAATATTTGATGAGTTCTGAGCAACAGAGACCGTGGTACCTGACAAGATCCATCCCAATGAGGTACCTTGTGCTACCATACTGCCATCAGGAGCCTTCTTTAACCCGTTTTGTATAATCTGACTATAAACTTCTGCCCCTAACAACATTTCCACTTTATCCGGTTTATGATATCCAGGATCTGCTAATTGGATTTTGCTAGTTTGAGCCCAATCTAAACACAGTGTCTCCCTACTAGGTAGTAATGAAGTTATCGATTTAAGAACATATGCCTTCACTACAAGTTCATATGACGGATCTAACCTGGACTGAATTTTTAACTCAACAACCGAATTTAAAGATAATTTGTTATAAACATCTATACCAGATATTACGCCTTTAGCTGGTTTTTTGTGCAAACCTAAAGTCTGCACGGTATGTTCCGTAACAAACGACGCTTGAGAGCCTTGGTCTAAAAGTGCTCTAACAGTCAACAAAACCCCGTTTTTCGATACAGCCTTAACTAGGGCCGTAGCTAATAAGACCTGGCTATTAGCTATACCCTTCGAAAAACAAGTAACTACGTCGTTTTCAGATTCTACTCCTACTGCGAGTGTATGCTCTTCTATAGTAGAATCTCCCCTCTCCCCTACTGACTCCTGCTCACCTTTAGAATGTAATAAAGAATGATGTCTCCGCCGACATATTAGGCAACAGGCTGTGCACTTACAAGTTCTAGCAGAGTGGTTGTGCCCCAGACAATTAAAACACAAATTGTGATCTTGCACAAACTTACGCCGAGTATCCACATCCTGGTTAATAAATCCCTTGCAATTTCTTATTTTATGCTCATTACTATTGCAATACTGACAAAACATAACTGCATTGGCTGTAGCGTGAAATACATTTGGTTTACTAACAACTGAACTATTCTTTACCTTGGTTCCTAAGAACTCGAATGCTCTATACCGACCTGTTAAAAATTCTTTGAACTGGTCAAATGTAGGCAGCTTATCTGACTCAGTATTACTGGTTACCTTTAACTCCCAATCTTTTCTACTATCTGGATCTAGTTTTAATGTTATTATGTGAATTATTAATATGTCCCAGGAAGTAATATCGATATCTAAGTTAGTTAGTGCGTTCAAACAGTCTGATGTTGTGTCCATTAATTCTTTTAAAGCGCTAGCTGATTCTTGTACTATATTTTTCTGATTGAGCAATCTAACCAAAATGCAATGAGACAAATATTTTTTATTGTTATACCTGGTCTCCAACTGAGCCCAGCATCTTTCATAATTTGACTCGGAAATTGGTATATGACGAAGCAGCTGCTCTGCTTCCCCGGTCAAATATCCCTTCAAATAGTGTAATTTTTGCACATTATCAATAGAACTATTTTTATGTATTGCTGATACAAATAAATCTCGGAAAGTCGGCCATTCAGTATATTTCCCTGAAAATGTTGGAATAGTTATTCTAGGCAACTTTATAGATACGCATTTATTTTCTGAAATATTACTTGACGATGACCCTGTAGCCTGACTATCCTCATTACACTTGATTTTGTTTAAAGCAGTTTTAAATTCACATTTTAAATCTAAATATAATTCCTCCGTATTAAAGTAAACTTCGTTCACCGTGTATGGTGAAGATATCATGTCCTTAGGTTCGACCTCTTTAATTATTTGTGTATGCGTTGACCTAAACTGTTCCCACAATTCTTCGACATTTTCTAACCTAGTTTCTAAATATTGTTTAGTAATTCGCTCCTTTGGCGACTTTTTATAATTAATTTTCGCTCTTGACAACCGAGAGTAAATGTCATCTTGTACTTTAACATATTGTGATTGCAAAGACATTTTGAAATAAACAATAATATGGAATTCTCAAAAATTTTACAAGTCAATGTAAACAAAGAAAATTTTCTAAGTGTTTTACTCTTTAAAATCTACTTAAAATCGGGCATAGGTTCCCCGTCTCAACACAATTTGGCTTAAATCTAACTAAGTCTAAACATGCACACTTATAACTATTTTAATTCTATTCTATTACTACACGAAAGTTAAAGTTTTAATCTTCTAGGCAATAAAGTTCAAATTTGCTTGACACGTTTAATAATTCAATGTACTCACGATTTTACAGCACTATCACTCACTAGACTTCTCCTTACGACCTCAGTTGAGGCGTCTGCAGTTTGATGTTTGAAGGTGTTGCCGTAGTGACGTCTTCGTCCTGATCCCGGAATCCACACTAAGGGGACGTCCGGAAGCCCGTAGTACTGCCGCGACGATCCTTTCGGATGTAACTTAGGCCTTCGCTGGAGACTCTTAGGCCTTCGCTGAGGACTCTTAGGCCTTCGCTGAGGACTCTTAGGCCTCCGCTGAAGACACTTAACCTCTTGTAGTCGCGTCACAGCAGGCAATGCTTGACACACTGGGCACTTGATGTACAACACACTTCACAATACTCAGAGCGTACTCTATACATGTACGCACTGATCCGGCTCGAAGGACCATGAATAACCCTGGACACCGTGAGGGTTAGGACGGTTTTTAAATGAAAAAATAACCTTTGTAATTAACTTGGGTGTTTATTCGTTAATGTAGTGATTACATTGCAGAACATGATGTCATTTGAAGTTTTATTCATAGGATACTTATAAAGCTCAGGAAAATCTTAACACCGCGATTCAGAAATCGGCTCTCAATGCACAACGCCATCTATTGACGAATATTGGAACTATTTGCCTTCTGAATCGCGATGTTTTCGATATGCGGTTAAACAGGTAAATATAATATAAAAAAGGCATTTAAGAACAACTGTCATACCCACAGTCAATATTTTTCCCTAAAGTCACATTAAACTAAAATTTTCAGTTTTCATCACCTCTATATGCGCCAAGATTTAACAAAATAACATTATCTAAACCTGCAACAAATTAACCCTAGTAGAATCTCTTGAGTGATCTTAAAGCAATTATGTAGAATTCTATAAAGTTAAAGTCAAACGCAGCACAAACATTAAGTTCGAGGCCAGATCTACATGACTTCGATAAAACGGCGCGAACAGAAATACGAAAGACATAAATGAGACGTCGGTATTATGACATTCGGCGACATTAACTTTCTAGTAAAAAGTTTGGCCCAAGTCACAGGAATCAAAATTAAATCATAGATTTTTTCATTTTAAAACATTTTGCTCCAGTGGAGTATTTATGCTGTTTCTTCTATTTCGGCGGGAAATTGCTATATTATTTTCACGCTATAAATAGCGTAGACGAGCTAAAGCTCGTCTTTCATCATCATCCGCTGGAAGACGTCCACTGCTGAACAAAGGCCTTTCCCCCTAGACAAGACAATGAACGAGAATACGCCAATTGCATCCACCGGGCCATTGGCACATATTTTGTTCGGTTTTAAGACCAGCATGAATTTAAATGTAGGTTAATCAGCTATAATAAGCTCATTAGAAAAAAGTATTGAAATCATAATACCTTACTTATCTGGAATCGTATAATAGGTACTCATTTTCCTATCTTTTACTAACATCAGCGTGTTACATGGACCACACGTTAATTTGCCCACTCTAGTTTATGGGTAATTTTTACTTTTATGTCGTTTCTTTCAGCAAAATTAAATTACTTATGCGATGAGCGTCGGTGGTAGCCCGATGCTGATATTTCTTCTTTCATGTTTATTGGGTCGTCAATTAAATAGGTTTTTTATTGCATCTTGATGTCTTACCTGTGTCACTTATGGATATATGTGACTTGAATTGTGAAGTGCTTGCGACGGCTCTTTGGTTATACTTATTTTCTTGGACATCGTTTTTTAGGGTTCTGTATCAAAAGGGTAAAAGAGGAACCTATTACAAATATTTTGCTGTCTGTCTGCTGTCTTGCTGTCTCTAGGTTGTATCTTAAGAACTGCGATAGCTAGACAGTTGCAATTTTCAAGAATTCTGTAAATTCAATTGCCGCTCAATAAAAAAAAAATTAAAACGCTAGGTATATTAAAGTTCAATACGTGTTTATTACGTTAAAGGGGGCTCAAATATAGCGATGGTACGGAATCTTTCGTGTACGAGTCCAATTCACAGTGACCGGTTTTTTTAATTAAATGCTCGGTTCGACTATATAGCCAGATCAACTAGGAGATAAATATACCAATTAATTACGCAAATCTAAAAGTAGGTGTAGATTATTCCCGGAACGATATAAAACTCTTTCCACAATTAAAAGTCAGTAAACATTGTTGTGAAAGTATCATTAAGTTAATGTAGTTACGGTAAGTAGCCTGCGAAAGGTTAATTAAGCGGTACATATATAAAGCTATGTATGTACTCGTATATTGGCCGACAACATACAAAATGCATTGTCGTCAGCCGTAACATGGTTAACGGATTTCCACTCCACTGTAGGCTATTATTAACAGTTAATTTGACCTGTGGTCGCCATATTGGTTTTCAAGTATAAAGGAATCATTTTGTATTTAATGATACGTATATGTGTACACAAAACATTCAAGGAACTATGCATATTAGTCTATCTGGCTATCTAAACGGAATTAAACAAAAAACTATTTATTACCAAAAGAGACTCACTGATTTAAGACTGACTTAAGATAAAGATTATTGTGTATTATTCATCAATATTTTGTACTAAGATTGGTTATTCTAATTAAATACAGACCCAGAGTGGTTTTGTTTTTGTAAATAAAATAACCTTCAGAAAAACTTTTTTATGTTGTAATAGTTTTTATCCTATCTCATAAATTCTGTCTGCCTGGAAAAGATGGTAAAACAAACAGTTTTTTTTACTATAAGTAATTAAGACTGGTTTGAGGTGGCGCGGGATAAGTTGAATAAAAGGACTTGGGGGAGCTCTTTGCCCAGCACTGGGGCAGTATAGACTAGAAAAACAAAAAATGGAAAATTCGCATCGGCTTACATGGACGGAAGAGAAAATGTAGAGAAACAGCCTCACCTTTTTCTTTATATGTTTTATACAAACCCATACGCTTAAGACAGATAGGTTGTACCAAGACCATATTTTTTCATACTTTCCGAAGAAATTTCCACCAAATTAGGAAAAACGGGACTTTGCGTCAGCAAACGTACTCAGGGCGTGGTGATGAGGGAATTCTGCGTCAGGAACGATACGATCAATCAACGCTCTACCGGGACCCTTGGGAACAGGACTGGTGCTACAGAAAGAGATTCTACAAATGTAGAAGCTGATGAAAACAGTATTAGACATATGGATACACGGCCTTTTATTAATTCGTCACCCGGGATAGGAGACTCTTATGTAGCGAAAGATTTTTATCACGGTTGTCTTTAGAGAACAGTCTGAAATTTTGATAAGAATTATTACATTTACCATTTATAAACAAGAGATCAAATAGTTAGTTGTATTTATTAATATTTGACTTAATTTTAGTATAGCTCTAAGTGTTTGTTCTTGTATTATAACAGGAGATTCTCTTTTAAATTATTTAAGTTCTGTTACAAATTGAAAATTGAAAGAAATATTATCTACCTTGGGTAAGTAAACGTTCATGAGAAATCTCAAACGTTCAACTTAAAACCAAAAGAACGGATTTCAATATTAAAACATAAACTCTTCAATTCAGCTAATCTAAAAAAAGTAAGGTAAAATATGTATCTGCTCAAACCACGGTTCGACAAAATCAATTACATAATTATCAACAAACATATAAAACATTATACCAGATGAAATTAACTCCAATATAATGGACTCCGATCTCTATCAAAGACTGGAGCATGTTGTCATTCCGAAGGAAATTGAAAATATAAAAGGGCTCACTGATTAAGAGGCTTCTCAAGCCCCTTTCAAAAGGCACCATACTTAGACCTCCTTTGTATGGAAATCTTCATGTCCACTGTTTGATGTGGGTACATATTATGATTTTTGCATTACATAGAATAAAAATGAAAGGAAAACTTTTCGTGTTTTGCTTTTGGCACTTGTATGTGTTTTGTTTGAGTAAATGCATCTTTATATAATAATATTAAATGCTACTAAATCTACAATACCTAAGGTCCGAGTGCCCAAAATCTTTTTAAAGAACTGTCTAAACGTTTGGTGGAATCTACTCGTGATCAGAGCTGGTTTGTTCCTTGCACAGAGAATCGGCATAGCTATTCAACGTGGCAATGCTGCCAGCCTTCTGGGCACGTTTCCCGCCATTGACAAGGATGACGATGAGTTTTTTGACGCTTGTTTGTTTCATTTATTTATGTAAGATTTAATTTTAGTATAGTTTGAGTTCTTATATTAGATTTAATAATGAAATGTCAAAATGAATACCTAACATTTCGTTAAAAATCCTTGTAAATTGACTTCAAAATAATAAGGAATACAATTAAATTGTTTCTTTAATGATTAAACAAATACTTTCCTTCAATTAAAATGCTTCAATTATTATCTTGCTTCTACACAGACTAAGCTTTTATCCAATTACTTTCCATTTAATACAAGACGTCTTTTAAAAAGTCTTTCCCTTATGTTTTTATTAATTTAGAGTACGAGTACAAAAGCAGGATAATGTGTCTTATGGTCGGTCAAATTTAATAAGAAGAGGAAGACTGGGATATAATCCAAAGAACCAACATTTCTGCGTACACAATTTATAAGCTGGTACAGGCGAGCCACTGAAATAAGTGACGTTATAACAAATTAATATTGTATACTCTCGTAGTAAAGCTGCTTGTATTAGGTTCAATTTAACTGATTAAAATAAATTAATAAAATAAGACTTTTTAAAAAAGGGTACAAAAAAAGAATTAGTATTTTTCTAATTTTGAAGATATAAGCCACTGCTTCATCACCATGGGTTCTGTTCATATGTTAACTTATCGAATTAAAATAATAAAGCTGTGCCCTGCGGTTTCACCCACAAGAATACCTAGGTCCCGTTCCCGGTGCCTTTATGTTATTCAGGGCGCAGATGAATCCAACAAATCACTATCGTAGCAAAGGTCAGGATTATGGCGCAAATTTCCATTTTTTTCTTCCATAAAACCCTTCTCCGGATAATAACTAAAACAACAAAAAAAAAAAAATAGCGAAATGGTCCAGGCGTTATTGAGTAATGCGCTTACCAACACATTTAGCGATTCATTTTTATATATAACTAGCTGTGCCCTGCGGTTTCACCCGCATGCTAGGTCCCGTTCCCGGTGCCTCAGATGAATCCAACAAATCACTATCATAACAAAGGTCAGGATTACTTAATTTTTTTCCGCACACTTCCTATTTCTTTTTTTTCATAAAAACCTTCTCCTGATAATAACTAACACAACAAAAAAAGAATTAGCAAAATCCGTCCAGGCGTTATTGAGTTATGCGCTTACCAACACATTTGGCGATTCATTTTTATATATAAGACTAGCTGTGCCCCGCGGTTTCACCCGCGTGAAATCATAGGTCCCGCTCCCGGTGCCTTTATATTAGTGGAGGCGTAGATAAATCCAACAAATCACTATCATTTTTTTTTCATAAAAACCTTCTCTTGACGATAACAAATACAACAAAAAAAGAATTAGCGAAATCGGTCCAGACGTTATTGATTTATGCGCTTACCAACACATTTAGCGATTCATTTTTATATATAACTAGCTGTGCCCCGCGGTTTCACCCGCGTGAATACCTAGGTCCCGTTCCCGGCCTTTATGTTATTGGGGGCGGAGCTGAATTAAACAAATCACTATCGTAACAAAGCTCAGGATTACTTGATTTTTCCGTGCATTTTTTTTTCTTTTATAAGAACCTTCTCCTGATAGTAACTAACACAACAAAAAAAGAATTAGCTAAATCGGTCCAGGTGTTATTGAGTTATGCGCTTACCAACACATTTAGCGATTCATTTTTATATATAAGAAGATAGATATTATAGATAATAGATTATAAGATTACTTCAAAAAAGAGATTATATACCTACTTGAGCTCACGGATTTTAACACTGGAATTGTGAGTAAGTTTAATACTTTCCATAAAGTATTTTTTACTAGTTAACACAAAAAAGTATGTCCATCTAATTTCTCTTTCCATTACCAGCGCTTCCAACTTTTATTTTTCTTGTACCGGATGGCACTTGGCTTAAATTTTCAATTAATTTCGATTCAACACTTAACGCCACGTGGAATGACAGGAGGTGCTCACTAATTAATTTTAAAGTTTGCCTCATTTATGTGGGAGTTATTGAAGTATTATTCAAGTATAACGAGATAAAGAACGAACAGATGACTTTTAGTAATTTTTGTAATGTTGTACCATAAGAATTTTGAGAAAAATTTTGATCGATTGAAAATTTTAATTTCTAGGATGAGTGATCATATAACATAGGATCTCTTTATCTAATACTTATGTAAATAAAACTGAAATTTTCTAAAGACCTTAAAATTTTGAGGATATTTTAAAGAATCATTTAAAGAAGTTTGGAGATCATTCAACGAAAACCCACATATATTAGGGAACAATGATACTGTTCAGAAGTATTGTCAACCTTTCAAAAATAACTAAAGAATGGCTTGTTCGAATAACCTTTGACCCTTTGCAAATTAGACTCGATTTGAAAGTTCTTTCTGAAAATTAAATCTTACCCTCACAAGTACTCGTAACTCTTAATCAGAAGCAATAAATCTTTTTTTCCCATTTGTCGATTGCATCTGTTTCAAGTAACTTAGGGTCTTCGAAGAAAGCTGTGCGAAAAATATTAATAACCACAAATAAATCAACAAGCAATAAGGGTGACCGCAAATATCTGGTCTTTTATTAGTTTGATTTACATAGAAAGTAAAGGAAAAAGGGTTTTTATTTTCGTCTTAATTAATAATATTGCATAGCATAGTCATTCAACGTGGCAATGCTGCCAGCCTTCTGGGCACGTTCCCCGCCATTGATAAGGATGACGATGAGTTCTTTGACGCCTTTTTTATTTATGTAAGTTTTAATTTTAGTATAGGTAGAGTTTGTTCTTATTCTTCTTCTTCTTCTTGCGGTGCCTCTCCACTACTGGAGGTTGGCCGTCAACTCCGCATATCTCTCCTTGTTCCTCGGCAGACGAAAAAGTTCTTCTACGTTGGCGATACCGGCGTTGTTCTTATATTAGATTTAATATTGTATAATAATTATATTAATAATAGTACGAAAATCTATATTACCTCCTAACATTTCAGTAAATTTCATTGAAGAAACTTTTATCCATTTTCAAAGAAAAAAATATTTATGTTCAAAATGGATTAAAAAAATCTTTTCTATTTTCACATAACATCATACCTTCCGAGTTCTAAGTTACTTTTTGATACGATGCATTATAAAAGGTATACTTAAAAATTGTATCAAATTGTGTTCCCTGAGAGCATACCCCGCTCTTAGTAATAATATAATTTGACTCTAAGCTTCTTTTCTCAGTAAGAATGCCATCCGCGAAATTTTTTACAGTTGTCTTTTTTTAAATTTTACTTGGAACAAAATTACTACTGTGTGCCATCATTACTTTTATAAGTCATTGTAGTCATGCAAAGTTCTTGAAATGTGCATAAATTGTTCATAATGTAATTAATGTCTTTAATAAATAAAAATGTGTAATTAACTATCTAAATGAAAAATAATCGTTTTATTAACACCTGATGTTATTTATGTTACATAAAATTTAAAATGAAGACACTAAATATATTTTAGGATGCTAAAGTCACGCTCCATTGAAACGGATTCATCACGCCGTTTGTGTCCAAACACGAAAAAAACACTCTTATTTTACAAACTCCAACTTTTTTGCAGCCTCGGATTTTGGGCATTGTTCCAAAAAAGTCCTAAATGGGTCTGTTTCCATTTTTACGGATCATAGGTTCGAATGTCTCGTTTCAAATTGGGCAACGTATCGACAGAGTTTTTCAAAGTTGATGGATGTTTATTTTTGTGGGTGTCGCAATTAATTGTATTTATTTTTTTTGATGAAATTGAGATTGATTACAATGTAACGTTCAAACTGATACTTCTATAGGTTGTTTGTTTCTATGCAGTTAAAATGCAATCATACATATACATTTTTACGTATATTATAATCGGAATAAACATCACCAAATTCTCTTCTCTTGCTCAAAACAGCTTAATATCTAAATCACTTCATTACATTTTCACAATCACGTTCACAAATGCACACCCTCTCTCCTTTTGAATACGAAATGACTTGATCTAACACGCCATCTTGTGCCATTACTCAAACCAAATTAACACAATAATTGTTACATCTCCGAAGTTTAACTCATAACACTATGTCATGTATAATGTGATTAGGGTTACCAGATGGAAAATCCAAATAAACCAGACAGGGCTGCTAATTAAATTCGTTAGGTATTATCTCTCTTGTTTCATTGGGTAAAGGAAGGACAGAATGAAAAATGGCGATTTGATTTCCTTGCCTTGTTCATTTTCTGCAGAATTTTGTTTTCTTTTTCCTTGCTAGGCTATCAATCAATTCATCACTGACTTAAGTCAAGGACTTTTATTTCTGGTTAAGGAAAAAAGGGGTGGTAAATGGCCCCTGGGAAACACCGTAGCACATGAGGAAGGCAATAGATGGTAAACCAAAAAACATGGTACTTTATCAGACAAGTCTAAATGCCCATTGGGATTTTTATTAGGTCTGGATGACCTTAAAGCCCCTAGGAAACACCGTAGCACATTAGGAAGGCAACTTGATTGATGGTAAACCAAAAAACATGATGCTTCGTCAGACATGTCTAAATGCCAATTGCGTTTTTAATAGGCTTGGAAAGACTTACAGGCTTTAACCGATTGGAGCTCCACTTAAGAAGTTAAATGAGAACACGAAAACTTGTGGCAACCCTAATCTTGTTCTATCAAATAACGAGCGACATATTTTAATAATTGGCCATAAAACTTGCGAACAGGCATCGTTAGAGTGAGGGATTGATACTTTATTGCCGTGCTAATATGAATCAAGTTTGAAATAGCAATGACGTTTATTAACTCCAATTATGGATAATAGATGGCGTAGAAATCATGTTCGAGCCTCAGGGTGAATTCGGAAATCTCTCCTAATTAGCAAAATGTACGTACAATTGAGAAAACATGGGATAACTGTTTGGATGGAAATATGTTTTTGTGGCAACGAATTAGGATTGCTTATTAATTTTATGAAATAAAATGAAAGGTATTCCTCGGAAATGCTTTAAGGTATAATTGAATGTTGTGGGAATTTCAACATACCGTTTTCATGTTTCACTGGCTCGAATTTTAATTTGGTATCTTTTTGAACTGGTTCGCCAAACTGGGATTTAGGTTTTGAAAGTCCGTATTAACTACTGTCGTTGAAAATAAATGCTTATATATAAAAGTACTGATTTTAAGGCATAACTTTGTTTAAAACAGAACTTGAGAACAATTTTTCCCCAATTCCCGGTTTAAAAGCCAAACATGGAATCAATAAAACACACACTTTACTCGCACTGCGGCTATTATTTTTAATTGCTCCCATAGCATCGTTCAATTAAAACTTTATAATAGACTGCACGGCCTTTACGACTGCTGAACTTATAAGTACAGTATTAGCGAAATCATAACACTCGCTTGGGGATCGAGACTCGATACGGATAATGGGATATGTTTAGATACACTTCCGGGCATCTGCATTGGGAAAACTTTTTGGTTTAAAGACGAACGTAAAATTTTATGTCTCGTAAAAGAAAAATAAAGTATAAATTTTGAACAACGATAGAATTGTTAGCTGGCAGTTTATAATTCTTTAAAAACCCCTAGCTATTTTTTTTTATTCATACTACCTGTTTGTTTCCTAAGGTACCATATAAAAGTCTTTTTACATCAAATGAGTCACGCTAATTCCATCCCTCACGATATATAATTTCATAAAAAAATAAGATATGATAGAATGAGTATTTGCTGTTAAAAAAAAATCGGCCTTAAGCCACTAAAAATACTACAAAGAATATTCTTCAATCATAACTAACGTTATAAAATCTATACTTATTAAATGAACACTAATTCTCCTTGCTTTTTAATGACCTTTTGTGTTGTATATTTAGTATAAAGCTAAATAAATTTATTCGTAGTCCTTAATAAAGCCTTTTAACGGAAAGCTAAGCGCTTAGTAAATGCACCGAACGTTTTACATTGTTTTGCTGTGGATTCAATTAAAAGTTTATAATCGATTGCACAGCGTTTTACTGTTTAAATATTAACGCGTTTCATGTTTTACATTGAAATTCCCGATAGGTTAGAATGTACTGTATCAGTGTTTGTAGTGAGTTCAGATCACCTATATTTTAATAGAACATATAGGACATCTCACACACGGTTATCTGATCCCAAGCTAAGCAGAGCTTGTGGTATGGTGACCAGACAACTGATAAACTATATATTAATTATACTATATAGTAATAATATAAAAAGGATGCAAGTATGCATGTTTAAATAACGTTTTGCTGGTCAAATATTGAAGATTTTCAGGTATTTTAATGTTTATGTACAATTTGGCGAAATAAATGTATTATTTGCCATGCATGTTCAATCCATAACACTACCTTATTTTAAAGTTGGACAAGTCTTAAGTTACCGTAAACGGTAGTCGCGAATTATGCGAATTGTATTAATTTAAGTATAATAATCAGTCTCCTCAATTCAGCATGTATGTTTAGTGCACACACCGAACGAAAACCCACACAATTCTATAATAGAGTAACTTTATATAAAATCCTTTGGCCTACCCCACGGGTTACGTTATTACTGCAGAATAAATACGTTTTCAGTGGCCAGCTAATTATGTTTAATGTAAAGCCAAAAGGTGGTCAGAGGACGAAGAACAAACTCATTTATTTTACGATAAGGTTTTTGCTGCCCGAAAAATGGAGTTTGTAATTCGGAAATTAAATGAGTATGGGAATTTTGTATTTTGGACAATGATTCTTTTGGTGATAAAGGGAGAAATGATACGAAAAAAAAGATGAGTAATAATACGAAATAATTTCAATTTACAACATGCGGACCATAAGACCATCATCTTAATTTTTTAGATGACTTGACGTTGGTTTGACGAATATAATTTACTTTTGAAACATGTCAAAAATTTAATTATATTATTATTTTTGGCATCAAGTAAAACAGTAAAGTCTACCACAAAAATTCGAATCAATATCACTTGCTACAGATATGCAAGTAAGGAATAAAATGGAGGCTTTGAAAACCGATCCTGTTTACTTTCCCGAAATGAATCCCGCGAATTAAATCCCGCCTAATGGATAGGCAGACAGATGGATCGTTCTGGTCTTATCTCCGCATTTTTATTGATATCCCTTTTAGTTTTACTGAGGTGCCTTTTCTTATGTCTAGATGTTTTATGTTAATGAGCTTCTAGACCGTTTATTTCGATTAAAATGAGATGACTTCCGTGGTTGAGTAGCGAACACGCCAGTTTTCAGGGTGTTGCTAGCTCTGAGGTACGGGGTTCGTTCCCAGGATGGGTCAACCTAGAAAACTACCTAATTGTCTTGCATCTGGTTGTTTGTGGTACCTTTGTTGTCTCTGTTACCATGACATGAGCGCTGTAGCTTATTTTGAGTTCAGAGCAACGTACGTAAATATTTAGGGAAAGGCGTCTTGAAATCACAAAAGAAAGCAGAAAAAAAAATATGTCCGTACTACTATCATTCGCTGATAAATTAACTGTTTCGGCATAAATTCCACTCTTATTCATAAAGGCAACAATGGCTAGCGTCATGAATATGCGACGCCTTTGTCAACGGTTTTAGGCCGGTATATAAATGGTCCTTTAAGGCGCAACTCAAGGTATAGGTTAATGTACTCCGGAATAAGTAAAAATGATATATGTGGCGTCGTTTGATGTAAGAAACCGCTTTGGGAATCAGCGGAAGCGGTTCATTGTATCATTGGACCAGTTTTTGGGAGCAATAAAATAGTATTTTAGTAAGTGTAGAGTTACATAATGTTTTATTGTAGTCTGAATAAGTAAATCCGCATTTAAAACTTTTTTGTTTGCGCTAATCAGTTTGCACATATTTGAATAGTCAATTTTAATTTAAAATTGAATTTAGTAAGATTATTTAATAAGTTATATTAGGTATACGTTCATCTAGTGAATAGTATTAAGTACTTTAAATGAAGGTGGCCATGAAAACAGAACCTTACACACGCTAAAATCCCATTCCTCAAAAAAAAACGAAACTTACGTCCAAAGCTACAAAATAACACAGAACTCAGTTGGAAAACATTCGCTATTCCCAGAGCGCCAGTTCTTTTTGGGCGGCCGTCAAAGTTTAGTTAAATGTAACACACCCAAGGGTCCGCCGGACATTTGGGGGAACACCGTGTTTTACTGTGTGAGGGACGAATGAGCAAACTGTTGCTCCTCTTTTTCTATTGCAGTTTAAATGAGGTTGGTAAATGTATACGCAGCCGGGGGAATTGAAAAGTCAGTGGTCAGAACATTTTGGGCTAGAATATTTATTATAAAGAGTGTTCCCGTATCGTACGAGAAACTGAAACGTTTAAACAAACATTTATGGTTTTACCTATATATTAATTTTGCAAAAGGTATACCTAATAAAACATGTTTAAAGGTGCTCTCTCACCGCGAGCATTCACGCGTATTGTAACATTATAGATTCGACTTTGAGCATTACACTACAATAATACCTCCCTGACTAACGAGCATTTGCGTGTAATGTACCATATAGATTCGACTTTGAGCATTTCATAGCAAAATATCATTACAAGGTGCGCATTGTAATGCTCGGTTCTTCTCCTTCACTGATATAATGCTCAAGTCTGTAACGTTACATTACACGCTATTAGACTGAAATCACTAAGAAATCAATAGAAAAATAAAAATTCAACCGTCAATAATAAAGCGCTAATTGAGATACACTAGGCGTAGAATGTAATTAATAGTCTCAATGTGGAGAATGATTAATACATAATACACTTTATATACTTTAGTAACCCAAACCCGTTTTTATTGAAACATAATTGCATTCCACATGTAAAGGAAACCTTTTATTAGCGTCAAGATTATTCGCAGTATCTACCAATGAATTATGTTAACAAATAAAGTTACCTGCCGTCAGAATAAACGCCAAAACAAATTAAACTCGCTCACGGCACGTGCAAATGTAATTTTTCGAATGTTTCCATTCCAATTCTCATTTCTCAGAATGTAAGCGGTAACATAACATATCATCACGCCTGTATCCCCGAAGGGTTAGGCAGAGGTGTATCAATTGTACATCCACAGTTCGCTGTTATTTTTAAGTCCCAGCGAGCCTATTGCCACTAACCGGCACAAGTCCAAACTCCGACCTGCTACTGAGAATTTCATAGAAAAACCCAATAACACCTTGGTCGACTTGGGAATCGAACCCAAGACCTCTAGCGTAGCAGTCGCGCTTAGCACCACTAGGCCAACGAGGCAGGCATGTAAGCGGCAGTATATAGAACTATTTTAATTCATTCCTCATTTGAATTATTTTCAATTCAATTATTTTATGAGTAAAATGGGTTTATCGCATTTTTTCCAATGCTATTTCTATTCATTCTTCGTGCAGATTCTATGTTTATGTAGTAATTTAATTTACCAACAAGTATTTTAAATATTGAAGTAATTTTTATAGTGTAAATTCTAAATATTATTTTATGCATGCTTGGTAGTTTTATTTTTATTTTGCTAGTATTGTTAATATGTATGTTTGTTTTTGTTTTCTGCTGTGTTTTTTGTGTATTTGTTGTATTTTTATTTTTTCCTTGTACATTTTGTGTATAACTTTTGCTGAGTATTGCTTAAGTGCAAACTGTTATATTGTACATGTTATTTGATAATATGTATAATATAAAGAAATCGCACTCTTGTTTAATAAGTCTAACTTTGTTTACCAACCCTCGTAGACTAAACAAAACTAAAGGACTTTTAAAAAGTCGTTTTGCTCCAATATTTACTGACTTAAAATTTAGTAACTTTCAAGAATCAGTCGGTCATATCTTACGTTTTTATAGAACATTTTCACTTTCACATAAGTAAATTGTGAAATTACTCAGCCAAGCTAATACAAGCAGCAAACAATGCTTCATAAAACTAATACCAAAACCTTTTTCATACCGACTCTTGTCAAAAATTCTAGTATATGAAACATGAAAAATTACTTTTAGTAAAACCCTAAATAAATATCCCGTGCGAGTAAAGGTCTATTATAGTTTTAATCAAAAACTTTATATTTTATTCAACACTTATATTCTTTTCAGCGCTGAATTTCATTACAACCTCAGTCGCTTTACATTCTTTGTGCGGTGAGTAATCAGGCTTAATAAAATTTTCCCTTGGTAATTTAACAATTTTTTGCACGAAAATGGTGCAATCAGGTGGTAAAAGAGATTTACTCGGAAAGTTGGTAAATTATCTGGTAAAATGTGTTTTCGTGGTATATTTACGTGGTTGTTTGACTTTATCACATTTTTAAATTATTTACACGTGGCATGTACTGATATTTAGGTATATTTTACACTTGATATTTTAGAAAATATCACGTGAAAAATGTACCTAAAATAGGAACAATTTTTTTTTTTTAATACTGTTCTATCAGATATTCTTAAGTATTATTTACTGACTGTATCCACATTAATGCTGAGTATGTACACTGTAATGTAGGTACAAAAATATTAAAGTTTGGACGTATATTATACCGGTCTACAAAAAATTCAAGCATCCTATCACAATATCTACACGTGTCCAATCTACATAGAATCCCTCAAGACTTCCGCAGCCTTGAAGGAAACTTACAAAATACTTTCAAAGAACATTTTAAATAAGTAAAGGAGTAAAAGTCATAAAAAGTATTTATACGACCGAAATTAATGAAGTTACCATAATGATAGCAATAATTTTATCACAGAAACTTGTAAGTATTAAAATATTAATGAGATCGTTAAAGATTCGAGACCATCGACGTATGATATGTATAGACTGCTACTATCGCTAGGTTCCCCTTGTGCCAAGCGAGAGCAGTTTTTAGTCTGATCCTAGTACATTTCGTTTTTCATTTAAGTTACTTTTCGCGCAACGAGAAACTTACATAAGAAAATATCGATGGTTTTGACATTGTTAGGATAATATTAGTGTTTTACATAGATTTTTGAAAACGGCAAGCTCCATCTTCATACATAATTCACGACAACACTTGTTCACACTAGTGCTTACGGTTTAAACTCTGATAGCTCACTCTATAGTTTCAAATGCAACCTCGTTGTTCGAGACATTTTGATATTGAAACTAAAGTAATTGGCAGTTAAAATATTAATTGGGCAATGGATGTCACAGATGAATAATGATTTATACGAAGTGGCTTGGATTGATACCTCATTAATTAAGATTAAACTGACCTTTTTCAGTGGTTCTTAATCTTTAGTTTATTGAATCTGTTAGAAGTTTTAGCCTCTTGTCCTTATTTATATACTTGGAAATATATGTGTGTGTATACATAGATGTATACTTATTACTATACTGTGTATACTTAGAAACCTGACATACATATTAAAAAAGATTATAATCTTATACCTTAAATAATGCTAATTCCGGACCTAACTCGGCTGGTTCAATAAATGTGTGCCGGTAGGGTTACAGCACACCTGAGCCATGTGAGTGTGGTACCCTCAAACCATGGCTCACTTAATGAGTTGTCCAGCGTGCCCTGCCACCTGCACACGCGTGGACCTGTATGAGGCGACGGACAATACAGTGTGCGTGGCTGGTCCGGAAAACATAACTGCCATTGATCGACAAGCTAGAAAGAAGAGTGCCCACTGCCCACTTAATAATAATCTTTATCAAAATCAAAATTTTTATATTTCTTATAAATAAAAAAAAGGCGCTCAAGGAACGTTACGTTAAATCTACTGACTCTAGTTGCTCGGTTCCAAAGTGTCCTTCCTATGGAGAAGATCCGGCAAGAAACTCCATAGGTTAACTCTTTTAAAAACTAAATTGTTACAATTATTTTGACATCATTGGTTAAATATATGCGACAACAACGCACTAAAACTACGTTAATAAAATAATAATTTAGTCTGAAATAAAAATTATTACTTTGTGAACCAAAGAAGTTAAAGCAATCAATCCATTATAAATGATAATTAAACCACTCTTTTGACGTGGTACGAGTATCTAGGGGTTTAGCAAGTATGTACATAGAACATACATTTAAATTTAAAACATAACATATCATCACGTCTTTATCCCCGAAGGGTTAGGCACAGGTGTACCAATGTACACTCACAGTTCGCCGATATGCTTAGGTCCCATGTAATAGGGGGCGAGCCTATTTTCACTTACCAGCCACAAATCCAAACTCCGAACTGCTACTGAGAATTTCATAGAAAAACCCAATAATACCTTGGTCGACTTGGGAATCGAGCCCATGACCTCTAGCGTAGCATTCGGGCTAAGAACCACTAGGCAGTCTGTCTCAGCAAGAAGAGTGCCCACGTAATATTATTAAAATCTTTATCTAGTGGTTCAGCAGGTATATACATGAAACATACATATGAATTTTATGAGTTTAATAAACATTACGAGTATTTACAAAACGGGCAAGTTTCCAATATCAATATCTGTAACTGATTTTCAAATTCAAATTCAAATTCAAAAATTCTTTATTCAATATAGGCTACACAGTAGCACTTATCGAACGTCAAACAATACAAACAAAAATAGACAGCACCCTAAGGGTCGGTTCATATCCGGCGGAAGCGCACCACGCACCACCAGCCGCGCGACGCCAGAACAAACAAACACGCAATGAGACATCCAACCCCCACACCTGACGCGCTAACGCAACATCAGTTGAGTGTGAAAGGCTGAACGCCCCACCACGCATCCGCCCGCCCCAGCGCCAAGCGACCGACAATACGCGACGCGCCTCCCGCCAGAGATGAACCGACCCTAAATCGCCCACCCTTCACCGCTTCCTAAGTGCTTCGGCCGAGGAGAAGAAACGGCGCAACAAACTCCCCAGTAGCACGCTGCCTTTACAATAATACTGCATATAATTAAGGGACCGCGCCAGATAAACAAGTGTTTGAGGTACTAAGAAATATAAAAGTATAATATATATAATATAAAAGTTCAGACACTGATCTTATCCAAGGTCAACAGAACGACCAGTCACCGCAAGCAGCACCCGTTCACGAGTATGACGCAAGGGTCAGCCATCCCCTCCCTCGCCATATTAGAGGGAAGGAGGAGACCCGACCCAAAACGCCACCGCAGGCAGTGACAACTAAGGGAGCATGACGAAACTGTTGCCGGTTTAAACAAATATAAAGCAAAAAAGGAAATCCTCAAATACTGATTTACTGCACTGTCCCTTATCACAAAAAAAAAATGAGTGGATACATAATTAAATTCTATAATTAATATAATTATACATAAAAAAAATACCGAACAAATATCGTTCATTGGACATTTGTAGGTACACCATACCTACATTTGTATAATCGTACTAACAATAAAATAAAAATAGGTAACAAATGTTACATACGAAATGTATGCCTATCAACATAAGGATGAATAAAACTGTTATAAATCCATACAGAACCGTCTTGTGTCTATCACGGCGACCAACAATGTTTATCATTTAAATAATCATTAATTGAGTAGTAAGCTTTTAAACATAGCTTATTTTTAATTGTGCATTTAAAGGAGTTAAAGGGCAACTCTAACAAACTAATAGGAATTTTATTGTAAAAACGAATACCAAGCCCCACAAATGAATTGTGTACCCTATGCAGGCGATGTGATCTAGAACATAACTTATGCCTATTTCTCGTATTTATACTATGGATGTCACTGTTCTTGGCATATAAGTGAATATTTTGTCTTATAAATAATATATTTGCAAAAATGAATTGAGACGCTACAGTTAAAATACCTATCTCCTTAAATCGCTCCCTAAGAGTAACTCGAGAACCTAGCTGGTAAATGGATCTAACAGCTCGCTTTTGTAAAATAAAAATGGTTTCTAAATCCGCCGCTTTACCCCACAGCAATATGCCATAGGACATGATGCTGTGGAAGTAGCTAAAGTAAACGAGACGAGCTGTGTCCACATCAGTGATCTGTCTTACCTTCCTAACGGCGTAAGCAGCGGAACTAAGCTTACTCGCGAGGCACGAGATATGTGCCGACCATAAAAGTTTACTATCTAGAGTTATTCCCAGAAACACTGTTGATTCTACGGTGTCTAGCACTTCATTATTAATAATTATATTAGGGCCAAGATTTTTTACGTTAGGCATGGAAAATTTAACGCATTTGGTCTTCTTCGCGTTTAAAACTAAGTTATTAGATGAGAACCAATGCATAACCTTAACAAGTGCAGCATTTATCTCATTAAATTCGTGTCTATTCCTATCTACTTTAAAAATTAAAGAGGTGTCATCTGCAAACAGCACGACGTCACATATGCCTTTTAAAAAGAACGGTAGGTCATTAATATAAACTAAGAACAAAAATGGACCTAATATTGACCCCTGGGGCACACCTAGCTTCACTGGTAGTCCGGTTGACCTATCACCATTGACATCGACGCATTGTAGTCGATCACATAAATAAGAGTTAATTAAATTAAGTGCTCTATTCCTAATTCCGTAATGCTCGAGTTTGCGAATAAGAGTACCATGATGAACGCAATCAAATGCCTTGGAAAGGTCACAGAACACCCCAATTGCGTTCTGCGAGCTCTCCCAGGCACTATAAACATGCTTTAGTAAAGCTACACCAGCGTCCGTAGTTGAACGTCCTTTAGTAAAACCGTATTGCTCGCTGTGTAAGAGATGTTTCATATTAAAATGAATTAAAAGTTGTTTCAACATCAATTTCTCAAAAATTTTACTGAATGCGGGAAGGATCGATATTGGCCGAAAATTACAAATTTCGTTTTTATTACCTGATTTAAATAGAGGTATAACTTTACTACATTTCATAAGGTCAGGGAAGATACCTAAATCAACACACTTATTAAAAATGATAGCTAGTGATGGGGCAACAATAGTTATTATATTACTAAGAAGGTTTACAGAGATGCCCCAAAAGTCTTCGGTTTTCTTTTTATTGAGCGATTTAAAAGCATTTACTATATTTAAAGGAGTTACATGTTCAAAACTAAAAATATTATCACATACAGGCACAGTATTACGCAGTAAGGTTTCAGCCTCAGCTGCTGATGAATTTAAGGAGCTAGTTGTTGCTACAGGTATGTCAGTAAAGAAGTTATTAAAAATTTGTGCAATATCGTGGGCTTTATTTACTAATTGATTGTTAAAAATAATCTCTAGTCTGTTTTCTTGTTTCTTGAGCTTACCAGTTTCTTGGTTGATAATGTTCCAGGTAGCTTTTATTTTATTAGTAGAATTTTTGATTTTATCGTTAATAAATTTTGACTTAGCCATATAACAGACTTTTTTGAATAATTTTGAATAATTTCTTACATAAGTTACAAATGAAATATCAAAGTTATATTTTTTCATACCATATAGCTCATAAAGTCTAGCTCTACTTTTGTAGATACCAGCAGTGGCCCATTGGTTAAAAGAGGCTGAAGTGCACTTGACATGTTTAGTTTTACACTTAAAAATAGCTTCAAACTCATTTTTTACAACATCAAAAAATGCTCCATAAATGTCATTAGGATTGTCGCATCCAAAAAATGATGGCTGTATTTTGGACATGATGCTGTTTTTAAAACGAGTACACCGGTGCGCTGTGTATGGCCTACTAATAACTTTTTGAGGTTTATTTACAACTAAATGTGGAAAGCTTGCAAATTGACCACAATGATCAGAAGTAACATCTGTTAAAGTAAACTTATTACTCGCTTCACTATTACAAAATATGTTATCTAAGCAAGTTGCAGAAGATGCTGTTATCCTAGTTGGTTCGCAAAACAGGTTATTTAAATTAAAAGACTTAAATAAATTAAGTAGTCTGATAGACACTGGCGTTGATTCTAAAATATTTACATTGAAATCCCCACATACTATAATCCGTTTCTTACTACTTTTAATTTTAGAGAGTGAATCTTCCATTACTGATACAAATAAATTAAAGTCACTCAAAGGGGGTCTATACACACAAATTATAAGAAATTGCTCTAATTCAACACAAGACAGCTCAATAGTGCGCTCGATAGAAAGGTTCACAATATCAAGACGTTCTTTACATTTTAATTTGTTGGAAACAATAATAAGTGATCCTCCCCGAATGGCACTCTTTCTTACAAACGCACTTTGTATGGAATAAAACGAGCTATTAAAAATCACTACCTCATGAGCTTTTAACCAGTGTTCGGTTAAACATAATAAATGAACACTGTAATTTTCAATAAATAAACTTAACTCTAATTCCTTGCCGGAGAGACCTTGCATGTTTTGATGAACAACATTCAATTCATGCAGCCCTCCCGTTGTCCTATCTTGTAGTTTAAATTACAAGAAGTGTATAAGCTGTTAGTAGTATTACTAACATTATCAATAACATTAGATACAAAATTAGTATCTTTATCTAGTAAATTAATACATAAACTGTTAGTACTATTACTAACATTATCAAAAACATTAGGTACAGCATAAGTACCAGCATCATGTAAATTATATGCTAACAACTTAGCAATTCGTCGCTTATTTATAGTAGACATAATGACATGACTATTTGAAGGCACATTCTAGAGTTATAGCTGAGCTTGAACATCATAAATTTACGTCCAAACACGTTAACCGTTTTAGAGACCGGCAGTGCTATAAACCTTTTTAATACAATTAAGTTTTATTTACGTATATAGTATGTAGTAAACTTTTTCTAAACTATGAATAATTCATAGGTTAGAGAAAGTTTACTGCTATCAATGCACATTTTTTATACAAAAACTACGCATAGGGCAGACAAACAGTAAACACTCTTATCTCTCTATGTTCAAGACTTTTTTTTCTAAACGTACATTTATTAATGTAAAAGAGCTGTGATTTGAAAAAGCCAAATTCTTAAAGGATAAAGAAGGAAAACTTGGCCCATTTTGAAACTGCTCTTACAAATTAGCACCACATTTCTGATAGACTAACATCTTTAGCTTGATAATAAAAGGATTATTATATCAAAGTGGCCTCTAAACAGTTGCTAGCTAAAACCGTTAAAAATATTCCGGAAATCATTTAAAGATCCAAATAGAGAATTTTCTTCATAAATGTTTTATTTGAAAATACTCTATTGATATCCTAAAATAAAAACAAATAATCAATTGATTAAGGCTGAAAAATAATATATCTACATGTAGCGAAAATAAAAAATCAACACACTTGATTAACGAATTGTAACAAATTGTAAAGAAATTTTTCATTTCCGTTTGACACTACCAATCTACAATTGATGAGACAATCAATTAAAATACTGTCAACATATTTTTGCTCGTGACTATCCATAATTCAATTTTTATCACTTTTATTCGACTTTGTCTAAAAGATAAGTTTGTCTTATTAAGAACAGACAATACTATATATACTATAGAACGACGTCGCTTATCTAAATGAGAAAAACTTACCTGTTTCTCAGTGCCGTTAAATTTAACTGGTAACTTTAACTGTTCCGTTTATAAGTCGTTAACCGCGTTAGGTTTGATTGTTGAGTTTTTACGGTTATTTGGTGAATTGAGAAATCAGAGTTATTCTTTGAGCATATTACTACAAAAAGATGTTAAAATAAAATTTTTGGTCATGTGTTAGTCAACTTTTTTATTATATAAAAAGAACCCCTGAACAAGTTTTGTTGTGAGCTGTAGGTAGTTCGTGTTGGTGGCCCTCTAGGTATATGATCGCAGTAGTTTACCTTGCTTTCCGGATAGTCTCCAGCATAAGGGAAGGAAGAAGCACTCCGGTGTTTTTTTCCAGCAGGAAGAACAAGAAGCTTTTCCCGTTAGTTAAAAACAGTCAAAATATTTATTCACACAAATGAGTGCACACATAGTACATCATAAGCGCTTAGCAAAATTCTCATAACATTATTTTAAACGAATTCAGTAGCTGCGTAATATCTCAATTGACATAAGCTCTAGTGTAACAGTTCTATCTATTAAACCCTTAGAGTATAAATAAGGAACTAGAGTGAGCCTATCAGGATTTGAACGTAAGCACTAGTGTGAAATGGTTTTGTCGTGAATTATGAATGAATATGGAGCTTGCCGTTTTAAATAATCTATCTAGAACACTTATCCATGAATCATATCCTAACAATGTCAAAACCATCGATATTTTCGTATATAACTTTCTCGTTGCGCGAAAATGAACTTAAATGAAAAACGAAATGTACTAAGGTTAAGACAAAAACGAAATGTACTAAGGTTAAGACAAAAACGAAATGTACTAAGGTTAAGATTAAAAACTGCTCTCGCTTGGCACAAGGGACAACTAGCGATAGTAGCAGTCTATGTATATAGTAAGTCAATTATTAAAGCTGAAAGTGCCAAAGGTCACAAAAGCCTATGAAAACAGCAAGCACAATAAATGTCAGTCCAACTGACGCTGACCATTCAATACAATCACTTGGGCCTCGTGAAATTTCAGCCGTATGAAATGGAACATGCGTTTCAGGAATCGCTGAAAACATTTCAGGATGAATGGAGGTGCGGTGTTAAAGGCTTACGGTTTCCACTTGGTTTGATGTCCGCGAAAATTCAGGAATGTTTGAGAAGGTTTTTTTTTGTAGGTTTTGAACTTCTTTTTAATTTTTTTTATGTCATTAAATTATACTAGTGTATTTGGTTATTTCATACAAAAAGAGCAAACAATTATTGCTTTGATCATTAACATTTGTTGTCATTTCCATAAAACTTTAAGGTAGTTTAACCGATGAGTTTGATTAGTTTAAAACATAAAACTTGACTGCCCTGCTAGAGGACAGCTAACTTATCTCACATTAATTATTTAATTCCAAATCATATTTAAATAGTTATACAACTTTCATTAGTTTTGGTTATCCATTTATTATAATAATTAATATAAGCATTACCTTTATTACCTTACCCTTATTCCTAGAATATTTTATTATACAAATCTTTATTAAAGAATGGCACAACAACAAAAATATCACTTCGCGTCTAAATAAAAAGAGAAAGAAAATTACAACTCGCTTATATTTCTAAAGAATTAAAACACTGTGGAAATAAAGTAGTTAATCGAAATGAATTATTGTTTCCGACCACATAATTCGCTTGCATCGTACATTCAAATCGCGCAGCCTGCAGCATTGCATTGTAATGTTATGAATAAATTTACAGTAATAACTACTAAATAACTTCAGTTGCTACTATGAAACTGTTTTAAAGAATTGTTTCTGGCTGTAATGAATTGTTAAGTTTATAGTCATTTTTAAAACGAACTTTGCGTTAGGTTGGAGTAAAGGGTTGTTTTTTAATGCAAATGCCTATTATCGACACAAAATACTACAATATGTTTATGAAAAATTCAGTTTACCATTCCATAAAATCTCACAACCATACGTTTTGGTTTCGAAAATGATATAAGTAAGTTAATCAGAGGGCTGGTTTGTTCCTTGCACAGAGAATCGGCATAGCCATTCACAGGACAATGCTGCCAGCCTTCTGGGCACGTTCCCCGTCATTGACAAGGATGACGATGAGTTCTTTGACGCCTGTTGGTTTTTATTTATGTAAGTATTAATTTTAGTATAGTTAGAGTTTGTTCTTATATTAGATTTAATTGTGTATTAATAAAGAAGAGTAAGTTAATAATATTAGTTTGTTATTATCTGACGAACAAAACAAATTTCTTTTCTCGTGTCATAATCTCTATTATTAGCGTAGAAATCAGGCTGTTTTCATCTTTATCAAATAAACCAAGCTTGTAAAACATGCTTTTATATGTTAATCACCATTTCAAAATACTATACAGAATACTATACAATTGATTCATACATCAGTACCGTGATAAATATGAAAAATTACTTCGAAACTCTAAAATTAGTTTTGCGAAGTTCCAATTTTTCAACATTTCGCATGTCGAAGGAAAAGTTGTTATAGCGCAATGCTATTTTAGTTTTAAAGATAACATAAATCAGTATATTTTATGTTCTATCTTTTGTTTATAGTTTTAGAATGGCTTCCTTACTGCATGACCATTTTTAGACCATTCGTAGAACAGAAAACCAGGAAGCTTGCCTTGGGTAATGTATCGATTATTTCGTGTTCCATTTTGTTTAACAAGTGTAACAAATCATAAGCCGTATACAAGGAATTATAGGCGTACATCCTATTACTGATACAAAATTTAATATAAGAAGATGAGCATGTCAGGTTTCCGAGAGCAGAGCTTAGCCAAAGCCATAGGAATGATCAATAATATAACATGCCAGTATACACGTCTTTACCCATAGAATATAATATGAACCGAACCTCAAATTGAGTAGTTACTATCTGTCTATTAAGAGAAAAAAAAAATGATCTTCTTGCATGCTCTTATTAATATGAGTCGTGACGGTTTAGAACCATACAACTACAGATCTATTCAATTTTAATAAAACGGGATTATTTACTAGGTTGTTTCCTAGAGTAAGCTTGATAAAAAAAAATTAAACCTTACAAACTTTTTTGCCTGTCTTTATTTATGTTTCTGTGTATACTTTTATTTAATTAATCGCAAACTTATATATAATATTTGAAACCCTAATAATGATGAGTACATACAGAACAAGCAATAATTCATTACAGTTCAGGAATACTTGTTGTCAAATGCACAAGGCCTAAATCATGATCGTCATTAAATCAATGTCATTTTAACTATACATACAACGTAATGACATCAATAAAGCTATTGAATGAAAATGTTTAGACTAATAATATTTTTGTTATATATTTCTTTAATGTTATTGTTTACCACATGATATGAGAAAGAAAGGAGTGAATGACGAGAAGACGAGTAGTAGAGATAAATGGAAGCTGAATTCGCATTGCGTCGACCACAAATAATTGGGAACAGAACAGATAGATGATGATAATGACTATGACTATGATGATCTATTGGTTTCTTAGGTTTACGTGAATGTTAGACATTTAAATGAAACTACTTTTTACGGATTTTGTCGCGGTTTTATTTTAGATTTTAGGACCCGACGTTTCGACACCTTTGCAGGTCATATGGTCACGGAAAGACTGATGGTGATCTACTTAAACAATGCACATTTTTGTTGTGTTTTTTTGTCCTCTATCTTTGAGATTATTATAGAAATGGAACGCCTTTTCTAGCGTCCTTTTAAATATATTATATCCTGACAACAGTCATAAATATTCGAGACTACATCATACACACTACATCGTACACAGACATAGACATTGTACAATCATCGAAGTTATTCATAAGATGTGCGTGAACGTAACATCTGGGTCCCAAATCTCTTTTAATGGCTAGTAGGTGTCAATACACCATGTTCAGTATTAGACCACCAATTGTAAACAATAATTCTAGCAAAAAAACAGACTTCAAAATAAGTCTTATATTTTATTATGGGTCTCTTTGTTGAAACTGGACCAAAATACGGGACCTCACGGAAATCAACAGCTTTCTAATAAAAAAAAATCATCAACATCGGTTCACCAGTCAAAAGTTCTGTGGTAACAAATATAAAAAGAAATATTTAATGTATTATTTTAGTGTGGAAACTCTTTGGATTGTGTTTTTTGTGTGACTTTAATTGTTTTTATAAAATACCTGTTTGCTTCCCTAATAAAAATACATAAATAAAAATATAATCGAATTGGGTACAAAACTTTTCTTAGTAAAAAATAATAAGAACAGTCAGTCCATCTTATTAAATATTACTTTCTTTGAAGAAGTAAAACGTGTAAATTTTTTAAAGACAAAATATTTTTTCTTCAAAAGTCCAATACCTACTAATATTTATTGTAACAATATTCAAATAAACGTCACACAAATCAATGCGAAAATTATTCAAACTCCCAGTTTCCAGAGCAATGGGTTTAAATTTTGGTGGAGGTGATTGACCTTACAAATTAGGGACCTAAGGACGATCATTTTGTGAGTAATGTTCGAGATCAGTGTCCCTAGGGTAATGATGATAAAGCGTATTAAGACCCTTTCTCGAGAAGGAGCATTATTTGCGTATTTTGAGGTCAAAGGTTTTTAAACTGGTTTTTTGGCTGATGATGTTATTTTACCACATAATCATAAACGTTGCCAGTTCGCAATCAAGATATCTAAACGAAATCATTGATTAATTATAAAAGTGACAAGAATCATCTTCAATGCAATAGATAACCACCACTTTAAAGTTGAGCACGTAACAAACATACAAACAAAAAAATACTTTTCTTTTTGAGATTGTTTAATAACTTGCACAAAAACTTAGACTTACTTTCAAGTCAAAATATTATACGCTGAAATTGCTTTGTCTTTTGGTCAGTGACATTGGTACACCTTATATTAGTGTGAAAATCCAATCGACTTGAAAAAATCGCCAAGAGACTGCCTCGGTGGCCAGTGGTGCTAAGCGCGACTGCTACGCTCGAGGTCGTGGGTTCGATTCCCAAGTCGACCAATCTGTTATTGGGTTTTTCTATGAAATTCTCAGCAGGTTGGAGTTTGGATTTGTGCCCGTTTATTGGCAAATAGGCTCGCCCCCTATTACATTGGACCTAAACATATCGGCGAACTGTGGGTGTACATTGGTACACCTCTGCCTAATCCTTCGGGGATACAGGCGTGATAATATGTTATGTTATGAAAATCCAATAGAATCACGTTTAGATACCAAAAACTTCATGAATACTCCTTGTTGGATTATGTTTTTCTTTATGGTTCTGGGCCATGAGCTCTTAAAGCAGGACTATTGCGGTTCAGTAAGCGAGACAGCGCTATGCGCAGTGTAGTGCGCCGTCTCGCTTCCACAACCGCAACAGTACCACTATAAGTGATCATGGTACAGGCCCTGTTGATAATTCTCTTAAGGTGAGATAAAAAATGTACGCTAACGCGAACCTAGATTTGACGCATTATTATTTTAACTTATGACAGAATAGATTATTTTTACTTTTGTTAATTTACTATTAAAATTTAATTTATTGTGGTATCTTACGAAGCTGTCGTGGCGCATCAACGCAAAAAGCCTCATCAAATGAATGATAAAAAAACATATTAATAACAGCTAAAGTCACTAACTAAAATCTATCAAATAGACCTGACAAACTATTATAATTTCACTCGTCAACTGGGCATACAATAAAAATTCTCAGTTTCGTTCATTCTCGTTAAAAGCTAACCATTGCAGTAGATCACGTGTGTCAGTATTTTTTGGTAGAGCCTAGTTTTTAGTATTTAAAATATTCAGTTTTTGAAGTGTTAACATTTCTGACATACCGGGTTGTGTAGTTAGGGTTTTTTTTATATTTATTTCATGTTTTTTGGGCGTATAGCATTGATTTTTGTATGTAGTTATTTCAATAGTGATAAAAATAACAAATAAATATAGTGTCGTTTTTACGTTATATTGATGTAATATTGAAATAAAACTACTTTTTAAGGATTTTTTCGCGGTTTATATTTAGATTTTAGGTCCCGACGTTTCGACACCTTTGCAGGTATCATAGTCACTGGCAGACTTGATGTAATACTTACAATATGAGTTAGTTTATGAAACTACGGAAATATGTAAAATGGAAATTTCTAAAAGCAACAGCAATCACGCCACGCCATCATTCGCAAGAGAGTTTGCTCCATCATGCAGCGATTGAACGGCAGCACCAACCACCTCCTAGCCATTGTAGCAGAAAGGGTTGACAGTCCTATACTGAGGCATTGGACTGACAAACATGTCAGACCCCTGTTTCTAGATAGGTTTTAGATCTCACATAAAAAATGTTTTTGTTCTGTTTTGTTTATATTTTCACAATGTTTATGTTATTTTTGTTATTTTATATGTTATAAATGCTATAAAGTTAGTTTTAGTCACTTATGTTTTTAGATTAAGGTGTTCAACATATGGAGATTTCTCTGAAATAAACGTTTATTATTATTATTATTATTATTATTATAGCTTAATAAATAGTCTATGTAACTTTGGTGTTTGCAGTGGCTACATAAATAAAATTTATTTACTTTGGCAGTCCCTTCCGGCATAGGTTGTTCCGAATTAAAACAATATATATACGATTAATATAATGTATTTCCTGTAAACCAAAATTAACATTTATAATCTATTAGCTGTGCCCCGCGGTACCACCCGCGTGAATGACAATACATATACAGTATCTTTATAAATTATAGCCTATGTGTTATTGTGATGTATAAACTACACTAGCTTTTGCCCGCGACTTCGTTCGCGTGGAATAGTGACTTCCGGCTGATTTTTGGTTTTACCCACGTAGTTCCCGATCTCGCGGGATATTCTAGGGAACTCTTCAAAAATCAACATAATTTCCACGACAGTAGGTACCGAAGCGCTCGGCCGATGCCCAACCAAATGCGTGTAACGAAACCATAGCGCGATCTATTTCGATCCCAACGCCATCTATCGAGCATAGTGACAACTCGGATTATTTATTTATACTCCGTTCGGGCATTTACTTTGTACTAAAAGTTTTACTATATTGATATTATGTTTTACATACCTTTTAACTATTATTTTGTTATAAAAACTATCCTATGTTCTTTCTCAAGTTCCAAACTATGTCTGTACCAAATTTCACACAGATCGGTTCAGTAGTTTAGGCGTGAAGCAAAGACAGACAGACAGACAGAGTTACTTTCACATTTATAATATTAGTTTGGATAATTGTAAAGATTCATTAAAATCCACTCAGTAGTTTTTGCGTGAAAGAGTAACAAACATCCATGCATCCAAACAAACTTTCGCAGAATAATATTTTTAAAGCCTGTAATTAAGATAGCTAATATGTTCGTTATGAGCCTCTGAGTTTTTAAAGGGCTAGTTATAAGTAATTACAGGAAATAAGAAACTTAGATTTCAATCATTATTTTATCAAATACGTATACAACACATTTAAACAGTTACGAGTACAACAAACAATTTAATCAAACAACAATTTATGGTAGATAGAAACAAACGGACATTCCAATTTACTAAAACGTTGTAAATCGTTAACATTTTCACTGCAGCTTATCCACACTACGTCAAACGCTCTAAAATAAAATATGTAATGCATTTTCGTAGCGCGTTGTAATTGAATGTTGGTTGAAGTTATAAGATTAGAGCGGGTTTAAAAATATACGAAAAATTAAAAAAAAAAAACTTGGGTAAAATTTCTTCTTGAAAAAAAAATTGTTTAATTCTTGTTCATTACGGTGGGGCAATAATGAAGTAAATCATATATTTAACGAATCGTTTAAAGGTAATTTTTGAAGCGGTTACATAACCAAGAACGTAGTAACGAACACCAACGTATAATATTACAAAATGCATGGCAGCAAAACAATTTTTTATGTAAGTAACATAATAATTATGAAGAACATTAATATAAATACTATATTATTATTTTCAATTCAATACTTAAATCTAATATAACAACGATCACACACAACTTCACTAAAATTAAAAATTACACGCGTAATAAAATTCATCGTCCTCCTTGTCGATGGCGGGAATCGTGCCCAGAAGGCTGGCAGCAATGCCACGTTGAATGGCTATGCCGATTCTCTGTGCAAGCAACAAACCAGTCTACTCGTGAGTAGAGTCTATAATAAAATGGGTGTTATATATGAATTGAAACAAAACAAAACAAGCCCCTACTTTCTAGCTTAAACGAAACAAAAAAGTTACAAACGCTGGTCACTCATAACTTGCACAGCGTGAGACTAAAGTGGCCATAAAGTGTTGCCTGTTTAGGATTTACACCAGCTGTCCTGATTTATGTCTCATGTAATATGGTCACTTCATGACTGGATTGCAAGGTTACAGTTTAGTCATTGGTGTTAGTGATTTTGAATGGATGATAACTAATTTAGAGTATTTTTATCGATATGTACTAATTGTGTTTATTTTAATTTCTGTTTTGGATTCAGAATTATTATTTTTGAAGGATCTTGAAGAATAAATGTATATAATATCATAATTTAAAAAATCTTTTAATCTACAAAGGAAATGTGTCTAGTTATGGACAAAAGTAAGATGAGCTATATAACTTAGAAAAACAAAGTAAAAACAAAACTGCAACTAATTCAATTTCATCAGACTACTAAATTACTTTCGAAACAAAGACCAAACCACGAGCAATAAATTCACTTTTCTGCCACATACTAAAATATCTTAAATGTAAAACACGAAACAACTAAATCGCTCCTAAATATTCCAACAGTAATTGCACTACCATAAATCCGGGTAGTATTCGCAGACCAAATCACATGTGCTCTCGAATCTCGAAATTCACCCGGACTCTAAAGTCTCGCCATCTGTCCGGATTTAACCGTCCGTTTCGACCGGCTTTAGACGCGTCCGGATTTCGAGATGCGTTTGTAATAAAAATGGAAAGTTAAAAAAGGTGAATGGAATGAAAGAGAAGTTGTTTTGTCTGGGCCTCGAGCCAGAATGTCAACTAATGTAAAAATGCCAAAATGAAGCAGGTCATTCGGTCTATTCAAGCAACTCTTAAGTAGCTGAATCGAGGCCCTGTAAGGATTAATTTGGTCGGCCATTGTTAGTCAGTAAATATTAGTTCTACTAAGGGTTTAAATTGTATAAAAAATCCGAATGCAAATAACAATAGAAGCATTTAATTTATGAAATGATTTTTTAATTCAGGTGTACTGACTCTTAATTTAAATATGTGTTTCAAAAAACAAGTTATTGAGTTACTCTTTATCTTTGTGGAATAAAAAATAATGATAAAAACAATATACTTAAAGCTTTTTTTCAACATTGTTATAATTACCAAATCAGCCACATAAAAAAAGTGTTAAGCATTTGATGTACCTCATGTAGTACTCACGCATAATAATGTGATCCTTTCTGACTTTCTACCTTAAATATCATTAACAACTCAAGATACTCAATTTATCTTCAAAAGAGTAACAAATGATCCGTCGAACAATAACGAGCTTAACTAACTTCTATAGAAGACCAATCCGTCTTTATTATGAACGAAATAAAGGTTATAGAGAGATCTAACAATGTATACAAAAGAATTCTCATGATGCTATATCAACAAAAAATATGAAATGTAGACTTTGTAGTTTGCCATACCCCTACATGAGGTAAGGAAATTAGGATTCAAAGAAACAAATTGAAACTGCAATTTTTTAGCAAAAAGTTTTTTTCAAAATTCCAACTAATAGGGACCATTCGAAACTCAATTCGGGACCTAAACTGAAAATAAACCGCGACAAAATCAGTAAAAAAGTAGTTTTATTTCAATGTCTAACATTCCCCAATAAACAACGACAAGTTATAAGCTGAATCTAAGGTACATTGCACACTAAAGTATAAGATCTGTATAATCTTGAACATTGTAAGAGAACAGTGTAAATAAACCGCTATAATTAGAAGGAACAACTCGGTCTAATCCAGTACGTACCGAGGTGTTAATATTTTCACAAATTGCTATGCTGAAAAGTGTTTCGCTTTCGCTTGCTAATCTTTCAACTAGCGTACACACTGCTATAAGTTACATCTAACATTTACACTTGTCCCGTTTTTTAACCGACGACAAAAAGAGGAGGTATTCAATTCAACATTTTTTTTATGTTTTTCACCTTTTAACTTTCGATTGGGTGAACCAATTTTGATTATTGATTTTTTAATCTTTAATACCAAGTTGGCCGTTTTGTCAACATCTTTCTTTTTGGGGTTAGAGTTTATAGCTAATCATTTAAAATGTTATGACTCTCAAAAAGTTTGGTCGACTCTACTCGTGATCAGAGGGCTGGTTAGATCCTAGCACAGAGAATCGGTACCGGCATTCAACGTGGCAATTGTGCCAGCCTTCTGGGCACGTTTCCCGACATTGACAAGGAAGACGATAATTTTTTTGACGAGGTTTATTTTTATTTATTTATATAAATGTTATCGAAAAATAATTGTATTTAATGGAGTAATTGTTACTTATCAGTCTGCTTAAGAATAAATAAATAAATGCGGACAACATCACATACATTGCTCTGAACCCAAAGTAAGTGGCTATTAAGTACGTCTTGTGTTATGGAATTCAGAAACAACAAAGGTACCACAAACACACAGACTTTCTACATTGTCCCGTCCGGGGATCGAACCCTAGCTAGGGGAGACCTAGGGGACCTCAGAGCTAGCAACACCTTGAAACCGACCTCGACCAAGGAGGTCGTCAAATATACTGAGCATAATTCTAACATTTTGTTTGCTTATAGTTCTTTACGTCTGTGTGTCACGTAATAAGCCTTATACATTGCATCTCGACGGTGGATGTCATTTTTTACATCTTAATCTCGCCGTGTTATTACTCTTAGTTTGTGTTTATCCTAACATTTATTTAGGGATAAACATTACCATCGTGTTTTTATTTTGTGTGGAGATATGATTACCATTTATCATTTCATTTAGTGATTCAGTAGAACACACATAAGGTAAATTTTATAAGATACATAACATAAATTTGAAAGCATAAAAAATATCTACATTTTTTGACCATATATTTTATCTGGAGTAACATTGTAGTCTGAAATTGGCAACCAGCAATGATCAATGCTCGTTTTTTCTCTATATGGGAAGAGGCCTGTGCCAAACCGTGGGCCCTTAGTAGGTCCGTTCATTTTTATTAAAAAATATTGTAGATGATAGAATTCATTTAAGTTGCTCTAAAAATAGAGGGAAATAATTCTTCTTAAACCGTAAAATATTATTGTAGAGAAACCGCTGATGCCATCAGTTATTTAGTCACATTGTATTTTAGTGCTAGTAAAAATATGGATATCTAAAGAGGTAAATAAAGGGAATCTCACATAAAGATTCCGCTCGATTTTATGACACTAAATGTGAAGGAAGAACTTGGTTCATAGTAAAGTTTTATTTTTAGAGCATTTTGTTGAACTTGACGGTTTTTTCCCTGTGAAGTTTATTTATTTATTTAAAAACACTTACAACTACCTTTATAGGAATCTAATCCCAATACGATAGAGTAGACATTTATTTTAACACTAAAGTATACTATATAAACTTAACTAAGTACTAATAATTCAAATTTTCCAAATCACTTAATACGTAGTAGTATTAAGTGATTTGGAAAATTAGAAATAGTTAGTTATTGCAATGTAACGTTAATATTTTGAAGCGCAGTATTTTAATTTTCATAATATTAAAAGCAATGACATGCAAAAATCATCCTTATTGCTTTGACTTTTGTTCAAGTCTAAACTATGACCAATATTTTTTTTTAAATAAAATATAAATTTACTTTATTTGGCGACTTGAACCAAATATCAAAGTATTGACCTATTAACGTGTATATTCCCCAACCGTTACCATCACTAGTCAATTTACCTCCCATCTCCATATTCTAACCCTACATTACTACGCGGAAATTTTCCGGGCGTTTCACACGTTGGCGTCGTTTTCACTCGCGTTTATAAATCTAATCTGAATGCTGTTCGTAATAGCGGAGTGCCCTTGGGACGCATAGTGGCGGCTATTTCATTGCTACCGACATTTTCAACCGTTTCAGGAAATGTGGGCAACCTTTGCTAAATTTTGTTTGTTTTGACACGTTGGAGCTGGCGATTTAGTGTCATTATGTCACAGTTCGATTTGGTTTTGTTTCATAAAAATTATGTATTGTTAAAATGGTTTGTTAAGCTTACTCGTATTATTACTTACACAAATAAAACCAAGATTTTTCCTGTTTTTTTTTTTTAACTTACCCTAGCCAAGCTATCCAATCGTTTAGTGGAAGGTTCATTCAGGAATTAGCGCGAGACATCACTATCACTACATAGTATAAAACAAAGTCGCTTTCCGCTGTCTGTCCCTATGTATGCTTAAATCTTTAAAACTACGCAACGGATTTTGATGCAGTTTTTTTTAATAGATAGAGTTATTCACGAGGAAGGTTTATATGTATAACTAGCGGCCCGCCCCGGCGTTGCTCGGGTGCAACGTTGATACCAAATCTTAATATAACTACACAATCAAAAAGTTCTGTAGGGCGAAGCGCAGCCTTGAATGCACTATTTGGTATAGGCACGCGTCCCCCTGCCCCCGCGCGGCCCTCCGGCCTGTACCGCCGCAACCGCTATGACCCTGCATTTTAAATTTGTAATATCTTCGAAAATATTCATTTAAATTACATGCTGTAAAGGGCAATATTGATCTATATTACATGCACAATTTATTAAAGGTATTTAATTGGATAAGGATTAATACTGTATAGCTTAAAATCGCTTTTTCGTAAATACGCAATAAATAAACGATAAAAAATGGTTATTGTGGGTTATCCTCAAGAGATAGACATATGCCATCGCGGACTTTTTTGTAGATCTTTTTAAGGTGCACAATACTGTAGTACATTATTTTGATCTATCTCGTAGGGTTCAGCCAGCGTTTGCAATGTAAGCGCAAAAAATTTGTTCATTTACTAAAATCTCTAAGATTATCCGTGTTCCTCTACTATATTATGCATGTATTATACATATAAACCTTCCTCGTGAATAACTCTATCTATTAAAAAAAACTGCATCAAAATCCGTTGCGTAGTTTTAAAGATTTAAGCATACATAGGGACAGACAGCGGAAAGCGACTTTGTTTTATACTATGTAGTGATACATGCATAATATAGTAGAGGAACACGGATAATCTTAGAGATTTTAGTAAATGAACAAATTTTTTGCGCTTACATTGCAAACGCTGGCTGAACCCTACGAGATAGATCAAAATAATGTACTACAGTATTGTGCACCTTAAAAAGATCTACAAAAAAGTCCGCGATGGCATATGTCTATCTCTTGAGGATAACCCACAATAACCATTTTTTATCGTTTATTTATTGCGTATTTACGAAAAAGCGATTTTAAGCTATACAGTATTAATCCTTATCCAATTAAATACCTTTAATAAATTGTGCATGTAATATAGATCAATATTGCCCTTTACAGCATGTAATTTAAATGAATATTTTCGAAGATATTACAAATTTAAAATGCAGGGTCATAGCGGTTGCGGCGGTACTGGCCGGAGGGCCGCGCGGGGGCAGGGGGACGCGTGCCTATACCAAATAGTGCATTCAAGGCTGCGCTTCGCCCTACAGAACTTTTTGATTGTGTAGTTATATTAAGATTTGGTATCAACGTTGCACCCGAGCAACGCCGGGGCGGGCCGCTAGTCATGTATAAATAAATACCTTGGCTATTAAAGGCTTGACGTTTTGACCGGGTTTAAGCGACCATGGGAGCAACCTGACTGAAACTTTAAAATTTAATATACTACGTTGAATATAAAATTGTTCTATCAAAATAGGTAAATATCGGAGAAACATTAGCATACACTTCAAAATACCTTTCAAATCCATTATAGATAAAATACTTCCCCCACTGTTAACCCCTTTAGGCTATAATGGGATGATGGTGCATAATACGTTAAGGTAACTTCAACTGATCTGTAGGGGACGCAAAATAACACCCAAATGACAAATGCCAAGCGTTTTTTACGAACATTAAACGGATCGTTTCGTCGAAATGTGGGTAGAGAAGGAAATTGTGGCGAGTTTTTTTAGGTGTTAATTTACTTTAGGGATTCGGTGGGTGCACTGGTAAAGGGATTTAAAAAATAGAGTACGTTTGCGAAATTGTCGCATAGTCGTCTAATATTAATCATTGACTGAAAACACAGGGACTAGTGGTCGTCCACAAGTAATTATGAGACGGTTATGGATGCAAAGATTAAATTGTTCTACTTAATGTTGAGACATACATCTCAACATTAAGAAGATAATCATAAGATTGAATTGTCTACCTTATAAAAGGAAAATCAAGAAGAAAACCGAGATGAGTATGAAGCTGTGACGTAGACATGTTATGACACAGAAGATTAAATACCATTCAAAAATTGTTTCCCGGAACTGTCTCGAATCAAATTCTTTATTTTAATATTCCAAAACATTTTCTGCGAACTACGTAATTACGCATTTCATAGCTGTAAGGCTGTAATGGCCAAGTTCCTGAAATGGCTGTCACGTGATAAAATGTCATCAAAATAACAGATGCCGAACATTAAACAACGTTATGTGTGACGGAACAAGGAAAACTGTGGAGATTCACGCAAGGTGAGGATACGGCGGTGCTAAATCATTGTTAATGTTCCGGATTAGCCTGCTATATGTCTGTGTTATAGTTATTATTGCTGTAATGCTGTTTTAGTTGAAATTAAATGTTGATGGTGTTTATCTTGTTTTTATTTTTGCTCGCTTTTAACTAAAACATTTTGAGCTAAGTACCAAAATATTTTATGGATCGACTGCATACTTTATCTTCTCTTGTTTTTTTATTTGTAACAAGTTTCAATTGACTTTTCAACAAAACAAACTCCGATCAATAGATACAAAACAAGTAGTACGTTGTCAATTTTAACAACTTAACTTTCCCGCCAGTAGACACAATAGTTGAACAATGGAAATGTTCATATGTGACTTACGGGACAGGGAAATGGTTGAGGTATAGACTTAAGAAAAAAACCTCTGAATGGTACCATAATTCAAACTACGATTTTAAGCTGTAAACTCACCTTACCTACATTTATATATGTTTTTCGTACACCTACCTATTTCTACCCATATATACTTCCGTACATAATAAAGATAGTATAGTGGGTACCTAGTGGAAACTATGCAGCATCCTGCGACACGGCCTTTGGTCTTCTGATCTGACGGTTCAAGACGGATGATTTAACGAGCGATTAATCTTAGTTTACGGGCAATCGATACAAAAGTGTTTGTCGATTGATTTCACCGATTTCGATCTTTAAGATAATGTTCTGTGTATTGATCAGTTTGTATCTAAGATAGGACAAACAAAAATATGCTGGTTTACTAAAGTAATTTTGATAGTTATGCTTTTCTTGTTACGTTAAAAAGTTACCCTTCCTAGAGGTTGTTAGTAAAAATATAATTAAAATAGTGAATTAACAACAATAAATTAAGATACAATAAATCTATCAGTGTAATTATTCTTGTGAACTGCGATAAAATCTCATTTTTAAGAACATATCATATGTTATGATCTACATAATTTTTTAAACTAATTTTACATTGAAATAAGATTCTGTTAAGGGAAATTTAAGCCATATTACTATTTTTCTTCATCAAGTTGTAGAATTACATCTAGAGTGAAATCCAAATCTTATTGCCCTTGACATTCCATTAAACAAATTTGCTTAATGACTTGGTTAAATTGAGTTAAGTTCGCTAGTGATTTTTATTGGCTTAAGTTTGAATTATAATGTCGTTATATTTTATGGTAAATGTCGACTTAATGTCAGAATTAGATATTAACAAATAGAGTATTCTGCAGAACAGAAAACAATGTCTACATTATTTTGAGGCGTTCGTTAATTCAGTTCACATGAAATTAAATTGTTAAAAATATAAACATATTTATCTGTATAGCTTTGGTAAAACATTGAATTGGTATGTGGAAGAAAGTCAGGTTTACAAGGGGGGGGGGGGTTGGCAATGTTTACAAACGGTGAACAGTATTACCACTCGTGAGTACCACGCTTAACGTTCGGGCACAGACATAAAAATTGAGAGAACTGTTTGCCAATATGAGTTAAAAATGTAATGACGTGCATAGAACATGTTAGAAAAGTCAAAGAAAAAAAAGTATTGAACATTAATCAAGGGGAAAATTAGTATCCAAATTTGAAATGATTTTTCTTTCTTTCTATTATTGGTTTTTGTGAATTCCAGGAGCAGATTTTGAGTCACAGAATTCCGATAATAGAATGTGACAAACACTGTTTAGCAAATTCATCTCATAAGGATCCGAAGCAAATAGCGTACCTAATGGCTCCCTACATCTTATATAGTAATAATAATCCAGCCTATAAACGTCCCACTGCTACTGGCCCTAAATCTTATTCGTACAAATTTTCAATATGAATCTTTTTTTTGGGTGAGCCATTTGTCACGACTTCAGTAACTGGTGACAAATGGCCTCTTAAATCGAAAGTCTTCTGTGAATTCTGTCTTAAGGATAGTAAAATTTTCCATACCCATGTTTTACGCGATACAACCCGAAACAATCAGGCCCCGCTATATATTACAGAGAATCCCAAACAGACACGATAATATATTGTACGGAGAGCTGAGAAATGTTCGCCACACCCAAAGTAAGCGGGCGTTCTTAGTTCCGGATCACTTTTTCCTCATAACGTGGAATGGCCGCCATTTATACCAACAAAATACAACAGAACATTTTGACTTGAAAATCATGAAGTGATTTGTGGAAGACTTTTTTCTTGAGCTTTGCATTTATGTGCTATATTTATTTTTGCGGTCTATGCAAGAATGAGTATAATCTTATGTAGGTATGAAATTATGTCAGTAACTTTTTAATTGCAAGAATACAATTTTAATTAAATTACTTGTTTTTCAACCTAGATTATTAGACATTAAAATAAAGTCTTTCTTTCTACTCTTTTTCTACATGTAAATGTATAATTTGTACATTGGTAGGTTAATTTCATTATACCTCGCACAAACAAAAAACTGATCAGAAATGCATGAACGGAACAAATCAATCGGGGGGCACGGTAGTGCCCCCGCCAAGTCGAGCGCGAAGCAAACACTGCCGTACCATCCTTTACTGGAACCATTTCGCCACATTTTCAGGCCTCTATTTGAGAACCTCTGGATAAGACCAGAACGTAGAAATTTTCGGCATCTAGTTAGCTGTAATTATTTACTTAAAATCCAAAATTTCAGGTCTGTAGCTCATTTAGTTCCAAAGTTAAGCGAAACCAAAGTTTCGCATTTACGACACTCACTCACTCATGATCATCAAAATAGAACTAGTACTTCCCATAAACTCAGAGAGTTGAAATTTGGTACAGAGTTAGGGTTTAATGGCCACATAAAGGGAAAACTATAAAAACTAGGATAATCGAAGATCTGGAGTACCTGGTGACCCTCATTAGAAAACACACGAGCCCAAGCAAACTATTATAGATCGACATACCACCTTAATAAAAAAATATTCAACTTGGTGGAGCGCAAAAATCGAAGGTCTGAAGTATCTGATGAAGAACCCTCAGCTGGTTTCAGCTGTATTAGAGATACGGTAATGCCCCTTTATACTATTCGTACTTAAAACAATCGACTGTCATTGCAAAATTCTAGAGTAGTGGGTCAAAACTCCTAATTTAATCTAGCCTATAGTGTTCCGCTGCTAGGCGAATGCCTCCTATTCTGCTGCTAAGAGAGGTGGGGACTTTTCTCCATAAAAACGCTCTCGTCTGTTTTTCGCTGGTTTCTGAACTTAGTATGAATATTTTTATAATGAAATAATGATGTCCAATGTAAATGTATGTCATATTTTTTTTTAAGAAAGCTGTTTTAAAAAAAAAATCTTTATGATTTACCTATATCGAGGCAACAATAACTACATGACTAGCAAGCTGCCTTATTATGAATAGTTAAGAGTTAGTAGTCACTCCTAACGGATCGTGTTATAAAATGATCATTGGGTATTGAGTAAAAACAATAAGTAATAATAATCAAAAGTAAATATACCAAAAAATATTCTTTGTCAAAGAAATACTATAGATAGCACAGATATAGGTAACATATTTTTTTACGCCATAATTCACTCTTGGTCTGCAATGGGCATCAAACTTACGTAAAGAAAAATAGTAAACACAAACACATAACAATCATAGGTCGTGTTGTGTAAAAAATGCACGACAAAAATATATAAAATCCAAAATGTTTATGTGTCGTAAAAAGCAACATAATTTTAGAAAATATCTAATTAAAATATATTATTAACTATAAAACACAAAAAAGGGTAGGTCGCCTAAGATTTGAACTGGCAGCAAGAATATTAATAAATTCTCAATCGCACTACCACCAAGCTGTTTACTACTACGGCTAGTGTTTCAAAAAGTTCATCATATGGCTCCCTTTTACTGTCATGGTTACCCCTTGTTTATACGTCAAAAAATGCCAATTTACGAGTGCAGATAATATAATTATTTTGGTAAGTAAGTAGACAACTAAGGCCTCGTTTACGGAGACGCGGGGCGTCGGGCGTCGCGTATGGCGTGGCGTCTCGCGGCGCGTCGGGCGTTTTTTCTGTTTACGGAGGCGCGGCGCGTGAAGCGGCACGCATCATCGCACGCGTAAACTCAAACTTATAGCAATATACGACGTTGTTCATAGAGAAGCGAGGCGGGAAGAATGGCGGTGCGCTCGCCTCGATCAAATCGACTACAAGTCGGATTTGTTATCATATCATACTCCATTGCGACGGTGACTATGTCTGTGTTGCGCGATTTCTAAATAGACTGACAGAAGATTCCGCCTTGGGCATAGCTTCATCGAGAATTGCCGCTGCGTGCGCCGCCGCGGTAAATGCCGCGCGGGACGCGGCGTTGCAATCCGCGGGGCCCGCCGCGAAAAACGCCCTATTTCAAACAAACGCGTATAAAATCGCTTCTCCGGAAACGCACTCATACAACTCAGTATATTTGAATTCAGTGCAGACCGCGCCGCTCAACGCAACGCCCGACGCCCCGCGTCTCCGTAAACGAGGCCTAAGACTACACGAAACGAGCGCGCTTTGACATTAGTTTTATCACACACTGTCAAATTACGCTCTCATTCCAATGATATTCAAATAAATCTCATTTCGTGAATGCCTTGCGGTAGAACGATAGCACTACTTTCTTCAATAACCGAATTTTCAAAAGTCTTTCCGTCCGCCTTAATACAATTAAAGGAAAACTCTAGATATGACTAGACTGGCTTTTATACTTATACTTACAACTTTACAAGAAGAAATAGAACGATTAACATTATTCTACTCGAACATTACACAAATTAAATAAACAAATTACACTAAAATATTAATTTCGCTCAAAATTTGGTCAAAATATGTATAATGCATTGGACTAAGAGTGGCGGTGATACTCGCACGCTTCGTTAGATTAGCAAGTTGTTATTATATCAATTCGAAGATTTGAATAGGTTAAGGTAATTGCATGATTAGTGTCAGATAGATTATAATATTAATAAAGTGTGGTGGACTCCTTCCACAAACCTTCTTCCTAAAATATTCATTTTTGCTGATTGTCATGGTGACGAAAAATAACACATCTGTCAGATATCGGTTTTTATATCGGCTGTCTTATATAAAACATGAAGTAGGTATTACTTAAATATTAACTAATACTGCTAAAAAAGAATCAATAAGTATACGTTTCTACAAAAAGAAGTGAAATCCCATCAAAAACATTCTGTAAAAAACTAGCCAAGTCTCGATGGAGCTGCTTGTTTATCTCTAAAAAGTAATGAAATCTAGACAAAGTCGTACCAAGTCTAAGGTTCCTTACTGCGATTTCTTTATTATTCCAGTTAATGTTGATGACTTGGCCGTTGAAGGGTACACAAGGGTAGAAAACCAGGTGCTTCATGACACCAGTGCACCTATCTATCGCCAGAACCGCTACCCATTGACGATCAAAAATTACCATTTAGAAAACGTTTATTCAATAACCAGTCAATTGTAGGCTTAAGCTGCGTATATCAATAATACTTATGTTTAGGCGAGGGTATACATAACTGTATAAAAAAATATTTGCAAAGTAGACGGACTTCTAATCATTGAGAGAAGTCCGTCTGTACGTCTATTTTATGTTAGACGGGTGGTCGATGACTCGCTTAAAAAAAAAGAGAGCAGAAGTCAGCATTGACAATGCTGAATGCATGTGTTGCACAATCAACAACAGCCTTAAATGAGGTACTAGTTTCCAATTACCAATACCAGTATGGCCTATTATCTGGCTTAACAAACATAGGTAGTATCAATATGTTAACAAAATTGACTTGTACACACTAACGTAAAAGGTATGTTCAACGGCCAAGTCACACAACATTAACTAGAATAATAAAGACATCGCAGTAAGGAACCTTAGACTTGGTACGACTTTGTCTAGATTTCATTACTTTTTAGAGATAAACAAGCAGCTCCATCGAGACTTGGCTAGTTTTTTACAGAATGTTTTTGATGGGATGTTTATTTACATAGAAAGTTCCTTTGTTTCTCTGTCCAACCATCCCTAACTACAAATGCAATTTAAAACTATCCGCAAAACAACAGTTAAACAATAAATCAGGAACCCACTGCACTGTTTAAAATTCACTAAAAAACTAAGTTTATTTAAAGTTTTGGATTATATTTGAATTGTAAAACACTGGTACTTTGAAGCGAAAAATTTCGAACCGATGTACTTTTTTAAATTTATTCCGAAACTGTAAAATAGTTTTTAAGACTGCAGTCGGGAGGACTTTAATCTTTGTATTATGTAATTTGTGGAGTTTTGCAGTGATCTGGGAATAAAAGTCGTGGTGGAGGTGTTTAAAAGATATTCTAAGTTTTTAAATGTTAGAGTATTGTGTACGGATATCTGGGGGCACGGCAGTGCCCCTGCCAAGTCTCGAGCAAAAAAAAAAACGGGCATAGCCGTACCATACTTTTCTCGAAGCGTTTCGCGGCTATTTCACCCCCCCTGTAACATCGAAACGGAAAAAGCTAGGGGTTTAGGTTTTTGACAACCTAGAGAAAGCATTAAAACAAGCTTAGCCTCAAAATAACATGACATTTGAACCAATAGTTTTAGAGTTATGAGCGATCAAAGTTACACCATTTTGTCACTCACTGACTGACCGATCATCAAAAGTCTAAGGTACTTCTAGCAAACTTAGAACCTTGAAATTTGGCACCAAGATAGGGTTTTAGCTACAAGTAAAGGGAAAATTATAAAAACGGTAAAAAATTATATACCTTAGTAAATATTAGGAAACAAATTTATATTTGCGGTTTTACAAGAACATTGTGTATGAATTTTGACTGCATTGTTAACTTTGTTCTTCGTTTATGTACAAAAAGTAAAACAATTCTATTGGGGAATCAACTTTATTAATACACAATTAAATCTAATATAAGAACAAACTCTAACTATACTAAAATTAAAACTTACATAAATAAAAACTAAATGGCGTCAAAGAACTCATCGTCATCCTTGTCAATGGCGGGGAACGTGCCCACAATTCTATTTATATTATTAAAAAAACTTGAGAGGTGTCAAGGGACACCCGGATGGAACGAAGTTACTTTAATTTAATTTAGTTAATTATTAAATAAAAAAAATATTAAACAATTTATTAGATTAAATATATTATGATAAGTTGGTAACGCAAAAAGACAACTGCTTATCGTTAGGATTTGAACGCAAGACCCGCCCTTTGGCAAACTCGTCATGTGTCAACACCGCCATCTGAGAAGTTAAAATATCTATCGAAAGTCTTAATCATAAGACTGTTGACTAATGACGTCATTAAAAAGTGTCGTTACTACTTTTCGTAAGAATTTCTTCCGTCAAGCTACCTTTCCCAACGCGCGATAAGGAACTTCATTCCAATGAATTGTAATAATATATCTAGGGGCACAACAGTGCCGTCTCGAGCAAAACGGGCACGGCCGTACCATACTTTTCTCGAAGCGTGTCGCGGCTATTTGACCCCCCTGTATCATCGATACGGACAAAGCTAGGGGTATGGTTTTTGATGACCTAGAGTGAGTATTAAAACAAGCTTAGCCTCAAAATTACATGACATATGAACCAATAGTTTCAGAAATATGAGCGATCAAAGTTACACCATTTTGTCGCTCACTTACTGACCAATCATCAAAAATCTAAGGTACTTCTAGCAAACTTAGAAACTTCAAATTTTTTTTTTTTTTTTTTTTTTTAAATGCGGACAACATCACATACATTGCTCTGAACCCAAAGTAAGTAGCTATTAAGCACTTGTGTTATGGGATTCAGAAACAACGAAGGTACCACAAACACCCAGACCCGATACAATGTAGAAAAGTGACTTTCTACATTGACCCGTCCGGGGATCGAACCCGGGACCTCAGAGCTAGCGACACCTTGAAAACCGGTGCGTACGCCACTCGACCACGGAGGTCGTCAATTTGGCACCAAGATAGGTTTTTAGCTACAAGTAAAGGAAAAATTATAAAAACGGTAAGAAATTATATACCTTAGTAAATATTAGGAAACAAATTCATATTAGCGGTTTTACAGTAACATGGTGTATGAATTTTGACTGCAAAACAAATCGATTAATATTATTAAAAAAACTTAAGAGATGTCAAGAGACACTCGGATGGAATGAAGTTCCTTTTAATTTAAGAAATAATTTGAATGAATTTAATTTAATTAACATAATTTAATTTAATTAATACAATTTAATTTAATTTGTTAATAAATTAAAAAAAAAACTGATTAGTTGTAAACGAAAAAAAAAATTGAAACTTTATCATTAGGATTTGAACGCAAGACCCGCGACTTATCAAACTCGTCGTGTGTCAACGCCGCCATCTGAGAAGTTAGGATCTTTATCGAAAGTCTTAATCATAAGACTGTTTACTAATGACGTCATTAAAAAGTTTCGTTACAACTTTTCGTGATGAGATTTTTTTTCCGTCTAGCCCCCTTTCTCAACGCGCGATAAGGAACTTCGTTCCAATAAATGGTAATAATATATTGAATTTACATATTAATAAACAAAGCTAAGTTAAAATAAAAATAAATAAAGCTACAATCTTTCATCCACATAATGCAATGCTATAAATATTCTATGCTCGCTCGATAGACGGCTGTGTACCTGGTCCAAATCTCGCTATGGTTTCGTTACACAGCGTAGTATTCGGGGATCTCTTGCAGCTACCGCCGGTAAGAATAATTTTACCTTTTAAAAACTTTCATCTACTGAAACTAACAGGTTGTTAGGTTCCTTCAGTATACCGAATCTGTGGAATGAACTATTTATATACGATGAACTTACAATTTATTTGCGACAGCCCAATGATTTTGACTTCGTTGACATGCTCAATAGAATAAGTGTTATGCAAACGATATCCATTTATTCACCCTGGTTCAAGAGAAATCTTTATTTTAGGTTGCCGAATTTGAGGTTATAAAAGTTAAATTCTTCGAGGTTTATCAACTTCTAAATAGATATTCTCTCACTTAACAACAAAACAAAAGTCCGATATCACAGAACAAAACCACTTGAGGAATGTAAATGCTCAACTCGATACAAATAACACGTAATGTAACATAAGTAAATACGGAGGACTATTACACAATGTTTACGAATAACCGGCTAATTATTTGACAAATAAATCTACCCTACTTATTATTTTTCTATGTTTGTAAAAGTACAAATATGCAGATGTAGGTACTGAGATTCAATTAAATAAACATTTATAACGTTTTCCAATGCAAGCGTAAAATAAAAGCTACTAAACAACGCATATAAATAAAAAAAAGATATGAACTTTGTATAGCATTAAGATGAGACACGGCGCCGCATAGTCAACAATTTCCTATATGCATCGCTTATGCTATAACCAACCATAAAAGCCAGGGGCTAAGTCTAAACCACGCCATGAAGGACATACTAATAGGTTCCTCCGTTTTCACCTATGGTCAAGTATACGTGGCTCTTTCAAGAGTGACAAGTCTGAGTGGATTATATTTGGTAAATATCGATTTTAAAATTATCAAAGTTCAGGAGACAGCAATAGTTAAATATAATCGACTCAGAAATATTTACCGCCCAGACTTGTGTGCCTTAAAAATTACGAAACATCACAATACAAGCAACAGAGTAAGAGACAGGGAATGGGCTCTAAGCAAAGCAGCAGCTGAAGCACAAGTAATAATTAAAACACCTAAAAATAAAAGAAAGAGACCTACCAAAAATTAATGAGATCCCACCAAAAACATGCAATGTAAAAAAAGCCAAGTCTCTATGCAATTCTTCCATCGTAAAAAGTTTTTAGATCGCATAGGATCCAAGCCCTGTTTAATTTTATTTGTAATAATAAATCAATATTTTGTGACTATTTCAATAGTTTTGTTTGTATTGCAATAATAGTGACTTGGCCATGAGCAAAATAAGGTACAAATATAAAACGGTATATTTGGAGCAGTTGAAAGTAAATAATAAATAATATCAGGACACCTTAACCGACAGTCTGTATCATCCAAGATCAGTGAACTGCACATGCACTATGGCGCATGTTAAGTGCATAGTGATCTCAAATTTCAATTAGTTGCGACATTTAACTTGCGCTCATGGCCAAGTCGCTATTATTGCAATGCAAACAAGACTATTGATTTAGTCAGAAAATATTGATTTATTATTACAAATAAAATTAAACAGGGCTTGGATCCTATGCGATCTAAAAACTTTTTACGATGGAAGAATTGCATAGAGACTTGGCTTTTTTTACATTGCATGTTTTTGGTGGGATATTATTCACATCCTATTATACAGCAGTTGGGAAAAGGTTTTGCAGATGATGAAGGCGATTATTCATATCCTATAAAAATAGCAAATTATTACGATGTGAACAACTACACAAATAAACCTAGCATTAATAATAAAAATGAAAAAATATTTAGATTTTCTGCTTTATCACAAAATTTGTCTTATTTAAATCAGACTCTAAAACATGTTAATTAAATTTAAATCCACACATTTCTATTTCAAATCCTGCTGCCGCGTTACCTACAGAGTCGTGAACATGTATTCAGTCTTGCACCCATTCAGTAATTAGAGCGAGAAATACAGGAGATCTCAACGGCACCTGATAGTGGTTTTATATAAATATAATATGTATATAAGTGGATATATTCGTCTTCTATATGGAGTAATTCTCCTGTAATGCAAGGTAAGGTTGGCGTTGGAGATACTATCCGATTTTATTTGAAACGAGCTATGCCCCGCGGTTTCACCTACGTGAGTGACAATTCATACACTATTTTCATAAATTATAGCCTATGTGTTATTCCGATGTATAAACTACATTATTGTAAAGTTTCATTAAAATCCCTTCAGTAGTTTTTGCGTGAAAGAGTATCAAACATCCACACATCCATTCTCACAAACTTTCACATTTATAATATTAGTAGGATTCTAACATTAACATAAAACTATGTTATATGAGAGTTCCCACTGTTGGGCACAAGCCTCTTCCCATATAGATAAAGTAAGGGCATTGATTACCACGATTGCTCATTTGCTCCAGCAAAGGCGAGGACTGGACCCGGGTGTTTTTGTGGAAGTCCGACATATCCCCACGACGTGCCCTCGACATAGGTTGAAGTCATTATACTTTAACACAAAAAAAAAGCAGTCAAGCCATATAAAATACGGTATTCAGTTCAATCTATTATGACTGGCAGGCAACCCCTACTACACACCTCAGGAAAAAACTACGCAAAAAAAGGAGAAAAAACATAAAAACAAATGAAGAAAAAACAAAACAAAACAGAAATCTGATTACACTCGAAACGCAACCAATTTTGTCGCAATAAGGGCCAATATTCATTACCGTCCTCAAACATTAAATACCGTATTTACTGGCAATACTGACTCTGAATATGAAGCCACTATTCTGGTAATCAGTGAACGGTGCGAGAGCAAAACATATGTTATTACATCGATACACCTGCGACACTGTTGCGAATGTTGACGACCCTCCAAATGAAAGAGATGAAATATTTAAATTGTTGAATTTAACTTACAACTTTGATTATTGCAACAGTTGTGAGCGTGATATCAAAATGGGACGGGATTTGTCCGCTTTTATACGCTGTTAGCAAATTTTACGTTTTTTCATTGATTTGTTAATGAAACGCTGTATTAATATTTATTACAATGTACTACACGGCCTCGTTGGCCTAGTGGTGCTTAGCACGACTGCTACGCTAGAGGTCTTGGGTTCGATTCCCGAGTCGACCAAGGTGTTATTGGGTTTTCTATGAAATTCTCAATAGCAGGTCGGAGTTTGGATTTGTGTCCGGTTAGTGGCAATAGGCTCGCCTCCTATTACATGGGACCTAAACATATCGGCGAACTGTGGGTGTACATTAGTACACCTCTGCCTACCCCTTCAGGGATACAGGCGTGATGATATGTTATGTTTATGTTTTACAAAATACTACATAAGGACATTTTTATGCAATTGAACTTTAGTAGTCCAGTATTTTTTTTTTGAGAATAAAACACCTCATTTCACTTTAGTTACTGGTGCTCTTTTCAAACAGAAAAATCTAGTAACAATTTTTCTATAAGCCTATATAAAATCCCAAGACTGTACAAAAAGCCTAGCAAATACAAAGCCAAAAATAAAAACGTACATCTAAAACGAATGCTTCAGACTATATTAAAATCCAGTCAACCCAACAAGTTATTTTATCCTTTATTCAGCTGAAGATTCATGGGTGACTGATCAAAAGAGTTTTTGTTGCGTTCTAGTTACTCTGCCTAGGCTTTTTGATCTTTTGCTTGTTAGACCCCTTTTATTACTGTAGTAAACTTTAGCTTTGATATTACTATTAAGGCTTTAGGTTTCTAAAATAAATACTAATGTGACTCTCTGAATTTTATGTTGATTTTTAGCTCATTTAGACTTGTTAAGAAAGTTTGAACTTTTAATTTGAAAACTGTTTTTGTAAATTAGAGCAAAATTAGTATTTTTCCCAAAAGACAATAATCCAAATGGTTTCCAAAAAAATATAGGTATTATTACTATTATTAGCCATAATCGTCCCACTGCAGGGCAAAGGCCCCACTTTCCTTCTTCCAATTCTCCCGGTCCTGTGCTATTGTTGTCCATAATGTAGAAAAAGAGTCAGTAAATATATACTAATACAAAATTAATAATAATTTATATTGTTAGTGAAATAACGTAACAATAGGCAAGAACACCCATCTGCTTATCAATTTCACTCAGAAACTTCAAGCTATCAAAGCTTCTAATAATTATCTGGTATATAGAGCTCAAATAACCAAATTACTCTATTCTACAGATAATACAAATAAAGCAACTCCACTAACGCATGTTCATTACAGCGGCCGAGCGTAATTGGTGCTAACATAATTCTACCTCACCTAGATAAGGCTTAAATCAATTAATATAATGTAATAGTGTAGGGTTGCCGCGCTACTGGCCTAGTTTAGTGTAATGTAAGAGAAAAAAGGGGAAAAAGAGCAGTGGTGTTCATAAAAACCATATATTTTAGAATCACTTTTGTGTTCTTCTGTATTTGAAACTCTTTACCGAGATACCATTTTTGAGTACTCAAGTTCTCAAAACGATCCACTTAGGCTGTTCTTCACAAAGGTTTCTTAGGAGGAGAGATTTTTGTAAATTTTCTGGGTTAGTTTTCCATTAGTGGGATGATTAAAAAATAGTAAATAATATGGACATTGGACATGGTTGTATGAACTCAAAAAGTTACATGTTCCACTTGCACTAGAACACTGTAGGTAGACCAAAAAGAACCCTATCAGAAAAATACCACATTATGATATTTAAACACTATTTCTATAAAGACTGAGTCCAGCTCTATTATTTTAGAAGCAAATTAATTACACGCTCGCTTTTCTTTGAGAATAATCACTATTTCAGTGTCTGAAAACTAAAGTATAGCAGTCTATGTGGATAGTACATTCACCTAGTAATGGTTTATCCTAACCGAAGGTAAGATGTTGCACTCGCCGCCACGATTAAATAGATTAGAGATTTTACCCCTACTATGTTTGACGCCGATACAAAAAAAGGGGTGCTAAAAGTTCAACGTATCGTTCCGTCTGACGGTCTGTGGGATCGTAGCTTTTAAACGAATGAACTTATTGTGATGCGGTTTTATTTTTCCTCAAAACGTATTAGATCGGAATACTTCCTAGGTATAATTACTAAAATAATCAATTTTTGACTCACGCAAAACTGTTGCCACTTGCTTAATTAAACCTAGAGCCAAATTGTAATAAGTCCTCCACTTAAGTCCTTCCAATAAGTGACGCTTACAGTAATCTCATATTGTTTAGGCTCTCCAATCCCACCCCACATGTCATGGCTTAACCTAATATCCTAAATCCTCATTGCTCAACACTGGTAGGGTCTTCTAAATAACTGCATTACAGGCAAGTCCCAAGTGACGGAGTGATTATCCGGGCTCATTTAATTACGGCTTGAGGTCAAACGGTGTTGAGATACAGCTGTCCAAACTGATTTCCTGAAGATTCTCCATTAAAACTTAATGAGAACGCTCCTGAATCATAATTGGACTAGTTCCTAATTGTTCTTAGACGCTTTCCGAATTGAAATCGTGAAACATAATTAGACAATTTTAAGACTCTAGTATTACTTGAAATTTTGGTTACGAACAGGCCGATATTAAAATTAAATTGAAAAATCCCAAAATAGAAATAATCGCGCGAAATAATAAAACGGTTCTTTCAATTTCAGAAATAATAACCAATCATAACCAAAGATTCCCAGTTCACAATTTTAAATCGAGCACATAAAATAATAATGAATCGCGAAGAAATATCGAGAGAAGTGCTCTAGAGCAAATAGATTTTAATGAAACGGTTTGAAACGTGTGGAAGATTAATGATTCCTGGGATGATAATACAACAATTTCTCTGTTTAATAGCGAAGTATTAGGGGTTGTTGTACTGAAAGATGGGATATTGTTGGATGTAAACATTAAGCCGCGTTGAATGATTATAGGATTATTTTATGAGCCCAACGTAGATCTTTTGGTTATAAAAAATGATTCGTTAAAGTATTAACGGAAATTATTTACAACATTTTGCCGTATTTGGTAGAAAATGAATTGTGGCTTTAGCTAGAAAATACTGATAGCTGAAACACCACACTGTAGTTAATTGGGCTACTAGAAATGACCATGACTGCAGTAAATAAGTTAATATTTAATGCCAAAATAAAGAATCAAAGATAATATGCCCGGTTATATAGATACAACTAACCTATGTTGTAATTGTGGTATTACTGCCCAGTCGATGGAACACCTGATGGACGATTTTTCCACTCTTCGTAGCAGAATTTTGAGCCGTCACAATATAAATAGATTGTTATCAACACGATAAGAAAAAGAAAGAATGCCAAAATTTAGTAATCAATATCTGTTACCTTTTGAAATGATATCGGCAAGAGTCGATTTAAAGTATTATTATCAGTGTTTTTATTAATACAAGTCCTTTTCTGAAAGTTCTAGACTACCTCTGTATTTAGAAATATTAAAAAAAAATATAGCATTGACATAGCACTAGCATCGCTTCCAGTACACTGTGTTCCTGATTCTATAATTAGACTACACGCCGTGGGAAGAATTTTTAATGATTTAGGTAAAATTTATAATGAAATAATTAATTATGAACGGTGACACTCCGAGACGAAGTTTACACAATAATGTATTGTGTTATTATGAATTGCTGAAATGTTTTGGTTTCAATGAGTTTCTGTTAATGGAACCTTCTCTTATTTAATGACAAATTGATGTTAAACAGTAAAAGTTATTGTATTTTTTCTTTAAGATTTTTGACGAAGGTTTTTTGTAAATTTTGCCTAAAAAAATATTGTTCCACCACATTACATAACAAAAAAAAACGTAAACTAGAAATAAAACAATTACTGACTGATTTACAAAAAATAGTTATTAATTTCGCTTATTTACTTAACTAATAATTTATTATACCTACTGACCGGTTTGAAGACAAAGCCAAATTAAAATTCGTTGCAAATAATTAATACGCTTTGACAACAATTTGAATTTGATGAGCTTGGCCCCGAATCAGACTCAGCTTGTTCAAACCCAAAAAAATGTGTATGTTCGCGCTAATTCCCGTTAAATAATAATATATATACCGTATGTACAATAATATATATACGGTAGCAATACTTGGCACTAGGTCAGAATTTTAACAAAGAGTTTTTTGAAAGCTAAAAAAACGCAGACTTTCTTTTAACTTGAACTGATACTTCACTCTAATCATTATTCCGTCAACCTCAATTCACTTGAGAAACCAATTCGTTCACGATCAAACCCTAAGTCACTTTTGTCATATCATTGCATCTATGTAGAAGTTTTTTAAGACCTTCCCAAATTACACGTCGACCCTACTCAGAGTGAGTTTTTGTGAGCCTTCCACTGATTTTCGTATGACGGTGTAAGACCTATGTAATATGTATGATAATCCCACTTGTATGCTGTACTAGGTTTTATTACAATCACTTTACCTGTACCTCAAATTCATTAGAACATATTTTCATTCCGATCAGAGAAAAAAAGTACTCGAAACTTGTTTTCCGTAAATGATTCGAAAGTGAAATTGACGGGTGTAAAGAACTTCGAGAAAACTTTTAACAAAATTCCCTTTTTTATAAACGAACTTCCTAAAAAGAAATAACAAAATATATTATTTTTTTCTTTTGCCACATTCTCAATCACAATTTGAGACTTAATACGTATGATGTAATCTTCTAAAGTAACATAAAATATTTATTCACATAATATATACACCGAACCTTTATTTTCCGCATTACAATTTCACTACATAACAGGCATTACCCCCAATAAATAGTTTTCATAAGCATCGCTTAAAAACCATCCAACCCTAAAAAGCAAAGAACCTTTGCAATACAAAACACACTATTAACCTTTCTTGCCCTCAATATTGTAATGTAAATACGAGGGTTAAGCTGGGTACATAATATAGTACAATAGGTCGACCAGATGGACCCCACGAAGCGGTGACCAGAAAAAGTACAGGGTTAGCGGAGAATAGAGACGATGTAATGGAAATTTCCAAGAGCAAATGGACCTCTAACTACCGATCGTTTACTTTGAGGAAATTCTGTTATCGGTACTATTATTAGGCCGCAAAAACTCTAATGGAGGAAATTATTCTTCTTAGTTTGCTTGATGAGGAAATCGGAAAAAAATTGTAAGCGTTTACCCAGTAATGGGCGATTACACATAGAAATGATAATAACGAATGTTAGCATAAGCTGATTGTTTTTTAACACAAATTTAACCGTGGTTGGAATAGACAATCTATCAAAGAAAACAACAACTGACAGATTTTGAAGTATTTTATCTAAAAGCCTGCCAGAATTTAAAAACCACTTACGGAAAATACGAATATATGAAAAAGGTTTGCTTTCAAAAAGTCTTTCACCCTTAAAACAACTCATAAATATTAATCAGTTAATTACTCCCCATATTCTGCAGAAATTAAAAACACTACTAAAACATAAGAGATTAAGTGGAGGCAGGATGCTGCTGCGACGCTTTGGAGCAAAATAATATATCATAGTCTGAACAGTCTTGCACAACACTTGCTAATTAATTATGAAGTTTCCTGAATGTGGAACACGTGAGATTATTGCTTTATGCAGAATTAAACTGCTATAAGAGCTTGTTTGAATACATTGGAAGTTGCATTATCATCGTTTTGATTCGTGTTCCTATTTTAGTTGTATACAATAATAGGGTCTGTCTAATTTTTAAGTCCGTCTTTGAAAATATTACACACGTATGTTTTTCTTTTGTCTTAAGGGCCAAAAAATTATGAAGATACAGCTAGTACCATTCTTGAATGACGTCACGTCTAAGCAAACATTGTACCTACCCATGACGTCACAAGCCCTCATTTATGAACTTTAAAGCGGTTTATGTTCGATTTTTTTATTGATTTGATAAAAGAAAAATACCTGCCAATATTTTGATTATTTAAATGGCGGACTAAATACATTTTGTGTTCATACCTAGTCATCAGCATGTAATCTTATTGGCTATAAAAAAAAGATCTAGTTTTAACTATATGAAGCAGCAGGTTTATGCCTTTATCAATTGAACTGTACCGTGGGTGTACATTGGTACACCTCTGCCTAACCCTTCGGGGATGCAGGCGTGGTATGTTACGTTCATTAGGTACCTTCTGTGGCAAATGCATTTATAATCTAACGATTTTTTAGAGAATAAAAGTTTTGCTTGTTCAAAGAAAGTATACTAAAGTTTTAGGTTCAAAAAACGTCTTACAAAAATATCGGCCGTAAAAACGGAAAGCCATCGAATCCAATAATATATAACTTGGAGATAACTGCGTAATCTCAGGCGCCCGCATAAAACGAGCCGGGCGACATTTTAAATCTATTTCGTTGAACAAGATGGCCGACCAGTTGATTATTATCGTTCGCGAAGGTAACGTAACGGTTAAACGGATTTTTCTGTACTTTAAGTTTGTAGTAATGTTTTTTTCAGACTTCTTGTCATTTTTTTCTAGTGTGTATCAACTTAAAACTATATTCATAGTACCAATACTATTTCGCTTAATGAATAAGGTGTATGTAATACAAGGGGTTATTGACATTGTTTTTCATATTTATTGGCCTATGTAATAACTTTACAATTATCTAATATAATTAAATTATAATATAGAAGCCAGATAATATAGAATAGATCCCAGCATACATTGAGTCCTAGCCATTGTAATTTTCTTCTGTAGTTAAATAACCATTCGTATATACTCGTAACATTCCTGAAATTCTCGACATTAAAATCATTTCTCGCGTCTGTTCCTAATTTGTTAGTACTCAATAAAACTTGTAAAATGAAACAAAACGATGTTAGGAATAGTCAAACAGAAAGAAAAACTTAAATTTTCCGGACCACCTAGAGAAAGTTTCACCCCACTTACCATCACTGAATAAATTATCAAACGAGCGACCAAAGATAAGACGATGTAGAAACTTTATGCCATTTTAAACAGACATTATTATCATAAAAAGGATCCACTTACAAACTCTGTGAATTGCCCGAATTCATCCCCCTATCTATATCACCACAGTCTATAAAACCTTATTTCAATATCAATCACATAGCACCAGTATGTCAATCATTCTGTGTGAGATTATTTTAGACTGTGACAGAGTGTATTGAGAGTTTCGTATTAATTTGATGTTATGATAACAAAAGCTATAATTGTTGAATTTTCTTAACAAGATTACATGGCTCTGGTTTTAATGCAAATGATGGACCCAGAGAATAATTTGAGGAGAGTTACAACATTTTGGGGTTATATTCACCGGAAATTAAAATGTAGTACAAAATAAAGTTCTTTATGAAGAAAATGTTCCATCAAGTTTTTGTGTTGATATAAAAACTTACGCGATGATTTAAACTTTTGACTGTACTAAGTTTGAGTTTGTCTGTTTAATTTGAGCTCGAGAACAGTTTAGCGACTAAATTGGATGGGCCTTTATTCCAGATAGCATTCCAATCTTAGCACCGTTATTTAGCGCTACATCTTCCCAGGTTAGCGTAAATAAACAATTCCAGTCACCTACTAATTAAACTATTTCAAAGTATACTTTGCGTATTAGTATATAAATGGCTAATTATCCTATAATGCAAATTAGATCGGAAATCACACGGCATATAGCAGTATTAACGTGATACAACCCAACTAGTTGCAATGATTATTGTATTGGGATCATTATGTAAATTGCACCGATAACGCCCGATTACCGGGATCAACTTATAATATAGCTTTAATAATTGGCTAATTCCAGTGCATACTTTAATTAAATAGGCGGAATTGACATAGAGCTGATAGTTGAATTAGAAAAGCACAGTCGAATACGTTTGGATAATCACTAATTAACCTCGTAAATTTTAGGCTGGACTATCCAGATTTTGAGGCTTATGTTTCGCAGCTTGTGTAATCTTTAAGGAGTACTATTGGATAGTATCAAGCAAAAGATCGGCAATACCTAGATACACTTATCAGTTACAATATGGAAACAAATCTTAACGTAAACAGAAAACAATTCGGCAGAAGAAAACTCAATCAAAACATGAAATAAAAAAGGAGTTCGGAAAATATGTTAAAGCGGAAGGAATCAAAGAAAAAGAATTGTATAATGGAAATCAATTTAACAAAAAAAAAAACTAACATGATGAATATTTGAGTAATTAATTTGTGATAAAGCTATGCTCACCAATTAATTATTAACGTGACGATCAAAACGTAGAGCGTCTATCGAACTCAAGTCCAAACAATCCAAAGTTAACGAAGGTAACACAGTCAATAAATTAGAAAAGTTAGTTTCTTCTTCTAATCCCATTAGTGTCTGCAAAGATAAGGCCAATAAAAGTTCCCCGAAAGCCGGAAGAGGCCTAAAGTGTGCCTTTGTTGAAAGCCCCAATTTTTGTCGTCAATTTGGTTCCCGAAATTCAACTGAAAATGTCTGGTTCGCGACATGGAATATTTTTGGTGGAACTTTTTGACCGTCATTGTGGTGACGTTAATAAATCTGAGTATCAGTCTAGACCAAATTCCCTTAACAAAAATAGTACTAAAATAAACCTCAAATAAACTGTAAAAATAAAATGCCGAAATATTTAAAAAAGACAACCAAACTCCGTGAAAAAAATTTAGACCGATTCGAATTATTTTCTTCTTTCTTAAGTTTCCTGGTATTTTTAAAGTGCAGAAACGCTGTAAATTTTCCTTTAACTGCGTTATCCATCGAATCCTTCCACATTAACACTTTCGATCCATTCATTACTAACCAAACGTTAATTCTATTCATGCCAACGTATATCAAGTTGATGTATAGCTAACGCATCAGTTTGGCACCTCTCGCTTTTAAAAAAAGTGAAAATTTTGTCGATGGGTTCCGTACATGGATATAACGTGGCATAATTTAAAAAAGGCTTTTTACAGGGTCAATATCGTAAAACTTAGCTTACTATATTGTATTGTTGGCCACAATATTTTGTTGCATTTAATTTACTGCAACTGAACTGAACTAAATACTGAAGCACATTGAAAATATTCAGTTTGTAGTAATGAAAAATAAACACTTTATTTTTGCTTGATCTACATAACTAATTTAAATTATAAAATGTTTGATATTTTTAACGTATCAATAGGAAATGTCAAAAACCATACCATCAGTTTACGCACTGAACCCTAAAAACGCAAAACAACACAAAACCCCTTGTTTTCCAACAAAAGGCTGGCACGATAAACAAAATATGACATCAAAACTCGCTTAAAGTTTAACAAAATACAGTTACTTGAAAATTCACCCTCTCGAAGAAATATATCAGGGAAACGTGACAGAACATCGATCATGCTTAGATAGCGACGGAGATTTCCTTATTTTTGATGTTGATTACTCTAAATTGAGACATCGTCGGTAAATGGGATTGCTGTTTTACATTTGCCACTGAAAATGCAAGTTAGGCTTGTGTTACGTGTTTTTCATTGTCGTTTGATGCATGATCGTCATTATTGTCAACGAATTTTTGGTCTTTTAAGTCATCGTTATAGAATTTTCTTTTTTCACATTTGGTGGCTTGCTAATTGATCTTTTGTTTAGACTGTTTTGCTATTCACGAAATTTGATTTATTTTGTTACTTCATGATAACCCTAAAATATGGATTCGATTAAAATCATTAGCACATGACATATCATATCTTATTCAAATTATTTCATCCCTTATTCAACAGTACAAGTTACAATTACTAACTCCAACCGTAAGGTTATGTTAAGTGGCATATTACATACTACCATCGTTAATGGCATCTATACTGAATTACAAATTATAAATGAGGCTTCCATAATCCTTAACATTAAGGCTTGCTATGTCATCCCTGGATGGAGCTCTCCCATTCTACTTCGCACTAGAGGCAATTCACCAGTGCGGCGACAGATGCAAGTAGCCATAAGCAATCAAAATTGATTATTATTTCCTCGGCTTATAGCTCAACTGACCCCTTTATCCCCACTTTCTGTCAGTGTATTTATGGTAAGACTATTATCATTTAAATTCAAAGTGAATCTATGGGGATTATATTGTTATGGCGTAATTTTATCGTTATGTTGGACCTTTAAGATGTTAAGGTTACTTGTTATCATGTTCTTACTTCACTAAGTTCGGTCACTATAATGCTGATTCTGTATAGTTTTAGTGTGTAGTAGACGTATATCTAGGGTTGACTTGGGCTTGGCTAGACTTGGGTTGCCCAAAATGTTCTTCGGCTCATCACTGGCTCTTTAATAGAAATAGTTGAAAATAAGTAATCAGAGTGGTAAGTTATGAGATTTTCTAATCTAGTAAATGTGAATATTATTTCTTGCAAACTATATTAAATAGATAGTTAGGTACAAGCAATAATAAGATAAGATAGTTACAAGCAAATTTTGTGATGGTAGTTCTAATATACTGCGTATACCTAAACTTCATTATTCAATTTCATAATCTTAGAAACACCATATCAACGCATACAAACATTACTAACATACAAAGAGAAAACCTCGTATCTTCCAAGAGGCTTCACTCACCCGTTTCCTTGTTTCGCGTACATTAAGTACTCGCTTCCTAGTCTTAACAACATAGCCTTAAGACACACCTGGAACTAACATTATGAAACTTCATTAAGGTGCAAACTAGAACGCTTGAGTTAAATGAACCTTAAATTTAGACGAAATGCACTAAATTGATGCGCGAAATTAGCTCTTAGCGTCTTAGCCTAAGATAATGCATACTTCAATTGATGTCATTTATTTTTGACCTTGTTATTACCCGGACTACATTTGAATTTCTCTACTACTTTTCCTCGTTAATTGCATAATACTCTAGCTGACTTGATGTTTAATAAGCATGACCTCCCTTTTTTAACATATCTTGGAATAAATGTAGACTTACCGACAATGGATCTGTCTAACACAGTAGTTTCTATAGACCAAAAAAGTGCACATACGTATTATACTACCATAGGTAGAAATTCAAATTCTGTATATATAATAGTGTGCATGTATAAAACATAGAATTGTAATGAAACCACTCTCAAAGCCAGCTTTCACCAAAAGACTAAAGTTAAAGTACAACATTCACGCTACTTTCCTCATAAATCTTAAACAACCACTTTTTAAAGTTGTTCTTTAACGAAACAAAATTGCACAATCAAAGTTTAATTAAACTACCTACCGCTATTCAGGGCCCACTGAACACACCTAACCGTCCCAGTTTAGCAACTTTACATAAGGTAAACTTAAGCAATAAATTAATTGGTGAAGATACCAGGCAATGGTAGCAAGTCTTATTAAAATTCTCAAACAATTACAGAGGGGAGGGTTACGTTTCTATTTGTTGCTAAATGAGTATTGTTTTAGTATTTGTTTGGCAAATATCTTGGTACATAACAATCCTGTTAAGAGAAATTAAAAGCTTTAATCTATTTCAATTTAAATCTATTCCAGACAGTCTAAAAATATGATTATTATTTTTAACTAAGTATTTGTTGAGAATCTCTTTCGAAAAAGTCTTTTGTAAATAAATAGTTTGCAAATCAAAATATCCATTGAGTATTTTTAGTCGTAAGCCGAATTTAATACAAAGTAAGAAGCTTTTGTTGTTATTTATCTTTTTTTTTCTAATTTATTTAACGCCGACCTAATACAGGAAAATTCGAACCTTCTACAGTAGATGGAAAACAGCCATTATAATACAGAAATAGTCAATAAATCTGTAAACTCGGAAACCGGCCGACCTTAAGTAAATATGCTTCAAAGATTGCATACATCTACTTTACGATGTATCAACGTCGACCCACGAGCATTCTATAAGGAATTTCCCCATTTCACGCTAAACTGGGCTTCTTTCTTTTGAGAATGTTTACCTAACTTATAGAAAAGGGTGCAAAGCATTGACGTACTATATACATAGACTGCTTCTATTGCTAGTTTCCCCTTGTGCCAAGAGAGCAGTTTTTAGTCTGAACCTTGTACATTTCGTTTTTAATTTAAGTTAATTTTTGCGCAACGAGAAACTTATATATACGCAGACAAACAGACACAAAGTTTGGTAGGTTTAATTATTTTGTTAACATGTTTTATTTAACCAATAAATGCCTTCATTATTATTATTATTATTATTATATACGAAAATATCGATGGTTTTGACATTGTTAGATAATATTCGTGTTTTAGATAGTTTTTTTTTTTAAACGGCAAGCTCCATCTTCATACATAATTCACGACAAAACTAGTTCACACTAGTGCTTACGTTCAAACTCTGATAGGCTCCCTCTAGTATCTTATGTATACTCTAAGGTGCAAATATTGTAGTTGCGTTTCCAGGAACGTTTTTACTTTGATGCAAATATTTATTATTGTTTGCTTGCGGTGGGGTGTGCGTGTCAATTTCTTTTGAGTTCCTGCTGTGACCTACTTGTTTTGATCGGTTTTTGTTCAGCAAATATAGTTCGGAAGTCGGGTTTCATTGTTTACAGAAACGTTGGCCGTAAGGCGAGTTTAGATCGATTTCGGTATATTTAAAGAAATTCTGTTAGCAACAATATTGCCAATCGTAAACCTAATTGTTATTATTATAGAAAAAAAAAAATATTTAGTGTCTATTGGTTTCTTAGGTTTACGCGAATGTTAGACATTGAAATAAAACTACTTTTTACGGATTTTTTCGCGGTTTGTATTTAGATTTTAGGTCCCGACGTTTCGACACCTTGGCAGGTATCATGGTCACGGGCAGACTGAGATGGCGTTCGTCTTGACAGTGGATGTTGCTCGTTCTACCTTCATATTTTAACTAATTATTTGAGTTCCGACCTACGCAATATGAGCTCACTGTGTCTTGATGTCTTGCAGCGCTGCTCTTGGGTTTGGCCTTGAGTTTATGTATTATTGGGTCCCAAGTAGGTGATATCTTCCAGCCATCTTCTCTATTGAAATTAGGGTGTTTTTTAATCTCAATAGCCTCGCGAAACATCCTAGGTAGGAATTTGGGTTCTTTAGCGAGTATCTGTGGTTGGTCAAATCTAATATAATGGCTGGAGCCTTCAGCATGTTCGGCGACTGCAGACTTCGTTGAGCGGCGGTGTTTCACGTCAGCTATGTGTTCTTTAACGCGGGTCCCTATGCTTCGTTTTGTTTGACCGATGTAAGAGAGACCGCAGTCACAATCTAGTTTATAAACTCCTGCATCTTGTAGAGGTATGTGGCACTTGACGGGTGGTAAGGACTGACTAATCTTCTTGGGCGGCTTGAAGTATGTTTTTATTGAAGCTCGTTTTAGGATGTAGCCAATCTTGTCTGTGACACCTCTGACGTATGGTAGTACAGCAGGTAAACGATCAACTGTGGCTGGCTTCACTCGGTTTCTGTGACGGGGCCGTGGAATTTGGAGCTTGTTGTCTCGCAGTACTTGCTTGACATGTTGAAGCTCAGCGGCAAGGTGTCTGTCATCACAGAGTCCGTGTGCTCTCTGAAACAAAGATTTTCCCACGGTAGCTAATTGTTTAGGGTGGTGGTGAGATTCACCGTTTAGGTACCTATCTGTATGGGTCTTTTTGCGATACACAGTGTGACTTATGGTCTGATCAGGATTACGTTTGATTTATTGTCTGTCACACTTATTCTGTATGTCTCATTTGATCTCATTTTAAAAGCTTCATCAGATATTTTTGAAAGTTGTGAAGAAAAAGAAGAAAGAAAGTGAATAAAAACTCAGCCATTTATTTTTGTTTAATTTGATTACGTCTCAACACTTATGCAAAAATATACAAACAAAATAAAAATATATAAACACACAAAAATAAAATGTAATACACTTTGCTACATAAACTTACAATAACGTTCAAAAATGTTTGCGAGAAAACAAAATATCTGCACACAACAGCGTTTTGTTAAACGAACAAAGTTTTTAATATTGTTCACACATTCCTATTGTGTGGCGTGGTCCCACTTGCAGCCGAAAAGATACCAACTTTATACATTGTATTTATTTTATTATTTTATTTTTTTGTATTTGAATGTATGGGAAGAGTTGCATGAATGATAAAAATTTTTAAAATTGTATTACTTTTATTTCGAAGCGAGTTTGTTTTAATTTATTGAATTTAAATAAAAAAACTAAGATATTTAAACTGAATGCTATTGATACCTTTTAATTGTTTCTTAGATACTGATGGGACAATTCACACACGGTTATCTGATCCCAAGCTAAGCAGAGCTTGTGTTATACAACTACATACATATTATAGATAATAATATGTATGTAGTTACCAGACGCAGAAGAACTAATCGCCCACATCACACAAAGATTTGTCCTGGGTAGGAATCCAACCCACGACCCCCGGTATAGCAGTCAGGATCACTAACCACTAGACCAACAGGCCCATCAAAAAATGTCTGATTAACAGACAACAGAGGTTTTGAACCCACAGAAGGATAAAACACACTAAAATATTTTCACTAAAAAGGCCGCGTCAGAGGGCATTGACCCTTAGTGTTAAAAGTTTACAATATCGCGAGTTGCGACATTCTGCAGCGCACTATCAAGACTGCACCACAGCTGTAAAAACAATAAAATGCAAATTACTTAAACTATGTAGATCCAAAGAATTTTAAATCTTTAAAACTGTCTTTAAGAATCATTGACCTTATGATATTCAGTTTGACAATTAACATCTGTTAACGGCGTATTCGCCTCGTTTTGAGATCAATGAGCTTACGTTACATATTAAACTTTTTTTTACTAGAAATTGCTGCTATCACATCGCAGTTTTGTGTAGAAGCCCATAGATGGAGACAACTGAGACACCTCAAATTTTGTATCACTTTTAAGTATTCAGCGTTTTATTATCGTAAATCTTATATAATACGTTTATGGCCGGCTCCTTTATTTCAGAAATACGTTTTGCTTTTTTTTTCTAGCCGTTTCTGTCCTACTGAAAGCTTACCGATGATATAATTGTCTAACCAAAGGAAACGTTTCAACAACATACAAATCTTATATTATTCTCGCTTATACTGGAGCCCAACCAGTTTTTGCAATAACAGTTTCCCAAAATTCCCACGTTGGATTTCATAAAGGATGGAGAATGCCTTAGACAGTTCCGTAAACTCACGAATGTTCTGTTTGTCCAGCTATATCAACTGTTCGGGAAAATTCTTTCAAACTTAAAATACTTGCATGCATTTTATTCAGTGATAAGAATAGGAAAGACGTCTTTGCGGTATTGTTGCTTGTTTGGGCTATTTAACCGACTTCAAAAAGTAGGAGGTATTAAATTGGAATGTATTTTTTATATATTTTTTTACCTCAGTACTTTTGACTGGGTGTACTAATTTTAATGATTCTTTTATTTATTTAAAAGGTGGTGCTTCCAGTGTGGTCCCATTTTAATTTGGTCCAGTTATGTTTTGACGGGCCTGTTGGTCTAGTGATTAGTGGTCCTGACTGCTATACCAGAGGTCGTGGGTTCGAAGCCCACTCTGGACAAATGTTTGTGTCATGAGCACGATCATTTGTTCTGTGTCTGGGTGTAATTTAATTATGTATAACATGTATGTATTAAGAAATATGTAAGTATGTTTATCAGTTGTCTGGTTACCATAACACAAGCTCTGCTTAGCTTGGGATCAGAAAACCGTGTGTGAGATGTCCCAGGATATTATTATTATTATTAGTTGAGACAGTAAGATTCAGAAGAAAACCATATAAGACCATACCATATTTTGAAGTCGGTTACCTATATAAGTAATAAAAATAGGGAAGTAAATTAAGTTTCATTAAACTGGTTCTTAAAGGATTTTGTAACCTAAATAGAAAAAGGATACTACTAGTAAAAACATTTGGCTGTGAGTCTGTCTGTCAAAATAATTTTCCTTAATCATGAATGCTTATTTGAATGAGATTGCCATCAAAGTTCCCGTATAAAATGATTACAATGCTATTTCATAAGTTGGTGCTATTAGTTCTACGGGTGCGTGAACTTTCTAACTTTGTGGTATACTGAATATAACTTAGATTGATCTACACGTATGTGTAATGTGTCGAGTATGTTGGGTTAAATGCTCGGCACGTTTACTATTCATGGTGTTAAGAAAAACCTATCCGATCCGTGAAGGTGTTGCTACGTATCGATATGCGATGCCAATAACGAAATGAAAATTTAAAAGAAAAAAATTATAATGTTTTTTTTTTCAAATGTTGATACAGAATATGCCAGCATTACAAATGCTGGCCAAATGATTAAACAAGAGGCCGCCAATAATACGAAGATGGTGTTGTATACAATCTTATCTATTGTCTCTTTCTACTAGACTAGTACTTTCTGCTTCTACTGTATTCCACTAATTAGATTGCAGTCTGTTGATTTATTACAAGGAGCCTTTATCACCGCGTTTTAATTTTCATAAATTAACGATAACAGTGACGCATTTAGACATCACTTTTGTATTTCAGTATAAATAACCGACAAACAACCTACTTACGATTCATTTCAATAACTTATCTGTTTCTAAGTTCAATATTATCAATTCAGTAATTGAAAACTTAAAGCTTCTAAGAACGGCGAAGGGTATATGCAAAAGCTAGACTGAACTAGCTCTCGTGTGCACCCAACTTAAGGCAGAAACATACTGACGTGTCGTGGCGTGGCGGGACGCGCCAGAAGCATATCGGTTTCATACATTTAATATCGTTAGGGACATACTTACGTGTCGTGTCGTGTCGGCAAATCATCATCATCATCATCATCCGGAAGACGTCCACTGCTGAACAAAGGCCTCTCCCTTAGAACGCCACAATGAACGACAACTTACCAATTGCATCAACCGGGTGCCCGCAACTTTGACGATATCGTCAGTTCACCTGGTGGGAGGTCTGAGAAAGCTGCGTCTTCGACAAATCTTCTGTCGATAAATAAGTATATACATGCAAATATATCTCAAACCATATAAAATGTATGGAACGCCATGCTTCTGGCGTGCTTCTGGCGTGCTTTTGGCGCGCCACGACACGCCACGACACGTAAGTATGTTTCTGTCTTTAAATAGTTAGCACAGAAGTTAGGAACTAGTTACAGGCATTACAACAAGCGCTACCTTTGCCAACTAGGTGTCTGAGGTAACAGTCTTTATAACTTTTATATAATACAATACCGTGTTGAATATTAAAAGGTAAGCGGAGAAAATGTTTGGTGGACTGCAATAAATGTATAAGCGAAAGAACACTAACGTGCGGAAAAGAGTGTTCCTTAGTGATGTTCCAAAATTAAACTTGGGAAAAAGAAAGTTTTTTTTTCTGTAAAGCAAAGTTTTTGTGACGCATAGATTTGACTGTTCCATCATTTTTTTTGGCGGACCGTGAATATTTTCAGAAAGATGCAACAGAAAAACTACCTACGGAAGGATCGGAACTAAGTGCATTTCATACGAGGTTCAGACATGGAATGACCACCAGTAGTAGCAGTAGTAAATTTAATCTATTCCGATATCTAATTAAATAATCACCACTGTAATGTTGAAAAAAGACTAACAACTAATCGCCGTCCTTAAAATGAGATTTGACAAATGGTTAACCAATTTTAGTATTGAGCAACATTTCGGAAATCAGGGGTTTGTGAGTTGCTAAGTCTTAATAAGGAAAAAAGCAACAGGGCTGTACTTAAAATATCTAAGTTGAATCTAAGGACCACAAAGTTTACGTCTCTAGATGCTTGATAAGCGTTAGGAAAACACCCTGTATTAGTCCCTTATCTTAAGCTATAAGTCAAGGTTGTATGATGTTCATACAATGCAGGCGATAACGCGAAAGGGGTGGTTTATGGTAAAATTATGCTTGTACTAGCGATGCCGCGCGGTTTTGCGCGAAATATTTGAGGTTATTTTTGTATATGTGAGTCAATTTTTTCTTTAAAATATATGTTATTATATTTATTGTAATTATTGACATTCTATTAAAATCCCCTAGCTTTTTACGATATTTGATTTTTTCCTTATATATAGTCTGTATAGACAACTCAAGTTGACTAAGTAAGAACTAAATAAAAGAGGTAGGAAACGAAACAACACAAAGTTTAATGAAAAAATAGCTCTCATGATTATATTTGTTCAACTCAACTAAAAAACAGTGAGATTATTTTAACTCATATGAGACGTATTAATTGCTATACCGAGACCAAACAAAAGCCTGGCAACCGAAAGCACAAAATTGTAAGACAAAACCTTCGTGGTACACTGCGGGACAATTTTATTAGTACACGCGAAATGAGAATTATATTTGGTTTATTCGAGGATTAGGAAAGGTAAAACGATGTTCCAAATTACTTTTGTGTTTATGATAATGTTGTATTAAGGTGCTTAAATGTTTAATTTATGGATATTGGTTGTGTCGTTACGCTTATTCTATAGATTTTGGCAGAGGAAATCATCTTACGATTAATTGCGTAAATAGTAAACTAAGCCAAACAAAATTCTGCGTGCTTTATTTACAATAAATTAATTAATTAGTTAAAGAGTAAAATGTATACGCAGTCGTACTCAACACTCAACATATTTATTGCTGTACTTAGATGGTAGGATTTACAAAGTTTTGACCATTATGGACCCTGTCGGGCACTGTCAAATTAGGAAATCCTCTTGCCTAGTTGAGGTCGTAGTTTGACAACGGATCTTTTATTTATATTTTATGTTAATTATTCATTCATATTTGCTATACTTCTCAAGATTTTTCACAAAGGCCAACCTAAATATAACTACATCTAACCATAACAACTAATTACATTATTTTGATATCTAATAACACAAATTACATACATACATATAATCACGCCTCTTTCCCTTGTAGGGGTAGGCAGAGACCACTTCTTTCCACTTGCTACGATCCTTGCACACTTGTTTCGTTTAGTCCACTTTCATTATATTATTCATACATGCTGTTCGGTTCTATCTTGTATCTAATAACACAAATTACATATTTTAATCTCAGATGTGACATAAAATAAACAGCTGCGTCCATAATTATGTCCTGCAGTGCACGGAGTAGAATGTGAAAATAAAAGAGCTGGCTGTATCCCGAGCGAGCGTTATTGCTTCCTGTAGCTGGAGCCGTTATCGTCCGCTTACTTAGCTCTTCATGTATACTCTGAAATGCACTACTTACATTACATTCACAAGTATAGAAAGTGGTTTTAGTCTACATGTAGGCCATTTAAAAATTGTTTTGTTTTGAAATTCTTCACCCTTTTATACTACTCTTGACTGCTGATTACAATTTTGTCTGACGTTATCACCATCTCCCGAGTTGGTGTCGGCTTCCAGTCTTACCAGATTCAGCTGAATAGCGTATTTAGTGGAGCGGCTGCCGATCTGACATCGAAAACCCAGTGTTTTTTTTGAAATTGTTTACTCTTTTATACTACTCTTAACAGCCGATTAAGATTTCGTCTGTATAATATGTCATCATAATGTCCCGAGCTTTTTCACAACTCAGTTGGGATCAGCTTCCAGTCTTACCGGATTCAGCTGAATACCGTATTGAATTTTTATTTGGGTAACACAGTATCCCATAGTAAATTTGTCATAAAGATACACTCTATGAAATACATTGGAGATGATACTTTGATGAATAAGCTACAATACTGTGAAGTTTTATCAAAATCTGTTCGTCACTATTTCCGTAAAAGAGTAACATTTTTCTTCATTCATTTTTCTTTTTCTTCATCTTTCACTTTTCTTTTTCTTATGACCATAGCACATTCCTTTACACTTTACATACCCATAAATTCTCACAATTTCAAGCGCATTTTTATACAAATAACAGCATAAAAAGATTAATTACTTAACTACTTTGTTCGTTCAATTTAAAACGAGGCACTGCGGCACTCAACGCGACCGCACCGCCGCTGCACTTTCAGCTCAGCTAATGATACCTATGGGAACAGTCTTGCCGATCTTTTTACAAGCTTTTTCTACACTATCAATTGCGGTTCTTTAAAACGGGTTTTTTTAAATGTTTTAGTCGTTTCGTTTGTCTTTTGATGTGGTTGAAGGTTGACATTAGTTTTGTTTTATGTATGTTATGATTTTTATAAGCAGTCTTAAATATATTTTTATGAAATTTTAGGTACTGTTTACTAGAACACTCCGAGACGTTCATAGACCCTTTACTAAATTTTCAATTTATTATTGGAATTTTGATAAATATTTTACTGGTTCAAAACACCCTATCTTCCATAATTATATACAGCAACATAAACAAATATTGTGCTCAAATACAAAACGTTCGCTATTAATTTGTTACAAAAAAAATTAACACAAAATTGAATCGTCCTTTTGTAAGCAATAAAATCGTGCTTCTATCTAATACAAACTCATCCGGAAACAATATTTTATTTCACAGTTTAACTCAAAATTTTGAGATTGAGTTTCATGTATTATGCAAATCACGGCCTTCGAGTGCCAAATGAAAGCGGAGAGGCTGTTTGTTCGGGACCAACACTAACTGTCCCTGCAATATTATACTCGTATTGTGAGAATTCTATAAAAGGAGGGCCGATATTATACTTGTGTAGCTAATTAAAAATTCAGAGGAAAACGTGACAGGATGCCTTGATTTGGAGGCTTTGGTGATGTTGTTTAATTTTTATTTGAAATAGGTTCTAGTTTGAGTTTGAATGTATGAATGAAATGTAATTACTGAAAAAGTAATAAACCTTTATAATATTGAACTTTAAAATGAACTAACATGTTAAAGTTCAATCCTTATTTTACTGCAATCAATTGTGTGCAAAAAAAGTAGGTGTTGGAAGACGATACAACACGTTTTACACAAAAACCACAAATGCCTTCCATATTATACGAGTATGTGTAGACAATACGGTATACATTGGGTAGCCAAAATAGTAGAATGTAAGTAAATCATAATACAGACTAAAATTATTAATAACACCTATAAAATAACTATAAAGCCCACCTAATTTAACTCAAAATTAACATAACATAAGATATCATGCCTGTATCCCGAAGGGGTAGGCAGAGGTGTATTAATGTACACCCACAGTTCGCCGATATGTTTAGGTCCCATGTAATAGGGGGCGAGCCTATTGCCACTTACCGGGCACAAATCCAAACTCCGGCCTGCTACTGAGAAGTTCATAGAAAAAGCCAATAAGAAAACTATCTCACAAAAAATGACCAAAATTTTTGCCTCACAATTCTGTCTTCAAAATTATAAGGAACCCTCAGAACAGTCTACAAATTAGGGTGCAGTTACATTCACTCGCGCCAAAGCCCCTTATATTTATGTAACACGGTACAGTTAAATAAAAACGCTGACATATCCCTCACACGGCCTCGTCTTGTAATTGAGTTTTTCCCTCGCTTTCGGCTTAGCGTTGCTTTCGCTTCAGTGTCCACGTGTCTTTGAAATAAATGTGTTACTCCTGATTCAGGTTACTTGTAACAGTAATATGTGAAAAAACATTCTACAGTTACATTTTGTCAATGAAAGTTTTAATGATAGTCCAAAGTCCTTGTGCCATTTTTTTTAGAGTATCCGGTTTTGTGGGGTAACTTGGGTACAACTCATTGTAATGTAGAGTTACTATAATCAAAATAAAATAATAAAAAAAAAAGATTTCGTTCCTTACACATGTCAGTTTGTCTGATTTGTATGGGGAAATAAAAAAGCCGTGATTATTTTATTCATTATAACTATAATAAAGACATCATAATTTTATTCATAATAAAGATATAGTTTTGAAAGATTATACTCCTTTATAGGAAATATAAGTGATAGTAAATCATTTATAGTAAACTCTTCGCCAAATTAAAGTTTTATCTGAATGATGACTACAACCTGTCAGGAATATGTTACTCTCAGGGGCTGGACTTCAGTCAATTAACCTTTTTAGGATCTTTTAGACCTTATCCAACAGATTTGTTCTTTAAAACCGGTATTCGTTTTAGAGAACAAATCTATCATCAGTAACGAGAGATGTTGGTCTCGTAATTAAGTACATTATGTACAACATTTGAAGTCCACTTACAGTTTCAATTCTAAATAACGTTTATAAGCACAGATATTTTCATCAATTTGTATGTATGAAGCGGGAAAGGCTACTTTTTTTCATTTACTGTTACGTGTGTATTGAACGCGGAAGGAAGTCGTTTGCGAACACCGTTCAGTTCATTATATTTTATAGAGTTTATAATAGGACAGAGTACTTTCTCTAATTCAGAGAAATCCACTGAATGTAAATACACAATGTGAACACACGACGTGGTTTTCTCACTTTTAGAGTTTAACCGGAACAAACACATCAAAAGAAAGACACAAAAAGTATTTTTGATCATTTTTATACATTAATTTAGTAACAGCTGTTGGGTAGTTTGAAATTACATACAGAAACTTGAATTTTATTGTAATATGTGAAAGTAATATTTAATTGTATACCTACCAATCGTATATGGAGTTTCTTGCCGGCTTTTCTCCATAGGAATGACACTTTGGAACCGGGCAAATAGAGTCAGTAGATTTTACCGTCACCTTTATTAAGCACCTTTTTGGTTCATGAGAAATAAGAACATATATTATTGATTTTTAGTTTTATCCAGGTCAAATCGTTAATTAAGTTTACTGTACTAATTTACATGAAATACACATACGGTCGTTTTGTTTACTAAGTAGTAAGTATACTGCAAAATTCAGTTGCACAGAATAGTCGCTACAAAATGCATAGCGTTTAACTCAATTACGATCAGAACGGTTTTGTTTTCTTGTTTTTGTCTATATTTTTTTCAGTTTGAATTCCTGTTATATCTGTCGAGAGAGCTGGCTGAATTCCAACCATTTGATATACTAGAGTACAACTTCAAATAGCAGGAATGTGATGTTATTTAAATGTAACTTTTTAGTGCATTTTTGTATTGTTTTATGTAACAGGCTCGCATTTTTTAGATTCTATGTATGTGTTTTAGTTTATTTAGTTTTTTGTGTTATTGTCAATATTTTAAGTAAATTCAAAATATTTTACACCTTTAAAAAAAATAAAGCTTAAATTAATGTTATGTTGTCTGATAAAGTATTTATTGGTTTTTTGTCATTTGGATGGTCAGATTGATCAAATTCTATGACTTGATTTGAATGATCTATTTTTGACGAATTGGATCTATTTTTAAGTGTTTTGAAGTATTTTGTTTAATTTCATAGTTATTTCCTTTTTATACGAGTAGTAGGGATTATTATAAAGGGTGAAGAAAAAAAAGATAGGCAGGTATTATGATCAGTTGATAGGTCAACAATCAGCACCTTAGTACTAGTTAACATAGCTTCCAAAGAAAAAACGTACATTGACATACAATTTTCATTGTAATTTTTAATTCATCAAGATGTCAAACAAAAAGTTGTAAAATACGAAAAGAATCGACATTCAATTAAAACAAAGTGAAGCTTCAAGGCTCGCAGCAATTAATTTGAGAGTGTTTTTACAAACTGCCAAGAAATTTAGCGGACAAGTCAGCAAAATAATTTTTCGGCAGTAAATTATTGGCGTAAAAAGAACCTTTCAAAAACATGATTGTTGTTTTTGTTCGATGATGCAAGGAATTAGGTACTAGATGTTTACATTGTATAAAGATGGATGACTGTTCTTGAGAGTAATTTTTCTTACATAAGAACAGCTGACGCATGTTTTTATAATTACTAAATTAAATGCTTAGGATATTGAACTTTAGGCATAACAAGGCCGAACTATATGTACGTAATAGTTATGCGAGGTTCGTAATATTATTATTTACTTTGAAAATACATACAGTCTTAAATACATCAGACAGAAAAGTTGGTGAATAAAGTTTCCAACAGTTTATCCTACTATAATATTATTTTATACAAAATAAAAGCAACAACCCAAACATATTAGTTACCTAGAGAAAGCAATAAAATCCAGGCGGCTCAAAAATACATCAATTTGTGCACAGATCATTGTACAAAACCCAACCGAATGGGTCCGTTGGATTGACCTTAAAATGGACAATGTGGAACGGACTAATCGAGACGCTTAAACCACAGGCTCAAGCGGTTATTGAATATAATTTGTGTTACTTGACTTGTGCGTTACTAATTCTCCTTTTATGAGAGAAATGTTTTTGAGGAAACCAGAAAATGTAAATAAGTGAAATACTTAATTAAAAAAATATGTACATATATATTTTTAATTAACTTCTTTTTAATTTTTTTATAGCCCGGAAATGCAATTCTATTCAAAACTAAAGCTGAATAAAAAGTTTATCACACAAATTAATTAACAACAAATTAATTAATAGAATCAAGGCATAATGTTTTATTGAATTCAATTAAAAAAGACAGACATTTTTTTTTTTTTTTAAATATACTGCTATGTTTAAAATTCGTGTAAACTAAGAAATACATTTACCTTCACCGCTAAATCTTTCACTTGGACCACCGCCCACTAAAGGCCTGAGGGACAAATAGCAAGAGAGAAGGCTAAAACCACTGTCCCCACCTAACCTTATAAATGTATAAACCCAGGTGTTTTCACAAGCGCACATGCTAAGTGTTTAATTTATTTTGTGTTTTATTTACGGTAATGTTTGTTTATTTTGGACGGGGTCAGGGTTTTACGTCAATGAAGTTGTTTGTTACGTGTTTTTTTAAGCTTAAGTTGTTTAAGTCACCCTGTATCTGAAACTGGAGTGAGAATCAAGTGAAGAGAGGCTTATGCCGAGCAGTGGGAGGACAAAGGTTGTGAATAATGATGACAAAAATGTCATCGGTGACAACGATAAGTTTTTATGTACTAGATGCAGAAATGCCAGTTTTTGGCACACAATTATTTTTGCTAGCTTATGCTTATTTACTTCATCCTTCATTCTATTCAGCTGAATCCGGTAAGACTGGTAGCCGACCTCAACATAGTAAGGAAAAGGCTCGGGAGATGATGATGCATATTTACTTAAATTATATAGATTATATAAGGTATTTACACATTAAAATTATAAATGTAGGTAATTTAAGTAAACACTTAACTTCAAACATTATTGCCCCATAAACAAAAATAAATTTGCAAATGAACTATCAACATAATTCTCACTACCAAAAAACTCGATATCACAAACATATACAGGAATAAAACCTACATTTAGAAGTAAACACAGCATCAGCTGTTGAATGAATCAGTGAACACACTTACAGAAAGTCGTAAAACTTGATTGAGGGAAAGGGAAGGAAAATTTAAGGCGTGACGTCACAACCAATGTCTCATACACTATTGGGATTGTAAACCTGATGTAGTTTTGGGACGCGACTTCTTGGGCTCGCAATATTGGTTCAGTTGTATGACACAAAATATTATACGTGCTTGCTTGTTTCGGTTTATTTTTCTTTATTTTGGATGCAAGCAAAATTTGGGATACGGAACAAGAAATTGGATTGTCTTGGTTGCTTACTGACAGATAAAACGCACACAGCATAAAAAGTAATACAGAAGAAAAATCTTTTCTATTTCTGAGTTAATTCTGCTGTGGACAGTTGTATTTTATTCGAAAAGCGTTCCCTATATACCTAAAGCTCATTTTATTTGTTCGTTAAATGGGAAGGCAAAAGCACAAAAATAAATCTAAATTAAGCCAACTCCTAAAACGTAAGTACAAAATAACAAATAACGATCCTCTTAATAGATCTCAATTATTTGGAAAAGCGAAGTTGAAATAGCAGTAACGGAAACCATCACGGTGGAATGACCGAAACTGTTTTGGAAACTTCTATAGTGCTGAGCTACGAGAAACGAAAATAAACGAACAGTTGCAATTAAACTTTACGAGGATGAGAGCGGATCGGAACTATTCGCTTTTTTGGGCCTATAGATATAGCTATTTGTTATGCAGTCTGCAACATTTATGATTGGAATCGAACCTTCGTTTATACCGAAATATTTTGAGTATACATTTCTAATAGTCAAATCGGTCAGATGTATGTAAATGCTTTGACCTATGTCAGTTGCTTAGTTTTGATGATTTCGTTTGATATATTATTTAGTTTTTTTGGTAATGTTAGTGCTACTGAAGAGTTTTTGCGCCCTTTTTTTAAGCGACTTCAAAAGTAATTTCAACACGTTTTTTTTTTCATGTTTGTTACGCTCCTGTTATTGGGAATCAACTTCAATTTTTATTTTTAACTTTATTTTGTTACTGCAGAGACGTTCAGAAGTAGGTCCATATGAATTTTATTGAATTCGGTTCCTCTTTACATTTATGTGTTATCAATTAGAATATTTATTGATTGCAAGACTCCCTATGTTCCTTCCTTATAACAAAGACTTCTCGTTTAGAAAATACACAACATGTTGAGACTGGTTGCATCAACCTCTTTTAGAACAATCCTGCTCCTACTTATGCAAGCAAAATAAAAAGTGTTAACACAACGATATCCAAAAAAATACAACTGAACACCAAAACACAAAGCTCCTTTATCAAAGGATCCTATAACAATCACCTTCCACAAATAACAAAGCAGCCAATGAAAGCGCGCCACGTGGCACTAGATACAAAATAAACGATGGTGATTGGCAGCATCGCATCACGCTATCGGATATTGGCCCCGTATACACTTGGTTACGAGCTATCTTGACTATGAGAATAGGATGCCTGCTTTCAGGAATGCTGTCGGGACGCGAGGTCCATATTATCGGCTCTTATCCAGATAGAAAATGTTCTAAAAGATTGGTCACTGCAATTTCGTGATCTATAAAAGAAGATTTGAGGAATACCTACTGATCGGATTTTTCTTGCCACAATTCAGAACAATCAAACTCCGATTAAAAATTTTCTTTTAGTCAATTTTTTTTCAGGGGTGTTTTTTTAAGACCAAAGTCGTTCTTTTCGTCTTTACTTATCTGGTCTTCAGAATTCTTGAAATAGTTACAAAGTTTACTTATTAAATGTTCTATCCGACACGGGGATACAAAATAAACGATAGTAACATCACCCTGTCGGATATTGGCTCGATATAAAATTACTTCGAAGCACGTGATCTGCTTTCTAATGAATTCTGTACAAAATCATGTCTTACAAACTGCTCTTAAAGAATAATTCAGACGAAGTTCTTTCTGTCTGGAGTATTTTATTAGTCGCTTTAAATGTCGGGGTTATAAATGTGAGGACATTTTTGCTTTTATATAAGAGTGCTTTTACGACTAATTTGTGAATAAATAGTAGGGAGTTTCTGCGACTTTATTATGAAGCGCGGGTCAAGAACGTTTTTAGTTGATTATATTATTTTGTTATGCTGTTTAAAATTCAGTGCTGCAATTTAATTTAATTGGTTACAAAAAAAAAAGTACAAAATAATAAACGAATACTTTACTAAAAGTAGTTTTCCTGCTCTATGTAGTCATTACGAAAGTGTTTTATAAGCCACTTCCCTCAAAATAGAGCCTGGTGAGTTGTTCGCAAACTTTTAAAAATAACCCAACATTTCACATTATGGGTTATGCGTGATTGAGCCATTGATACTCTAAACTAGCCGTCAAAAAGCAAGACATCAAAATACTGAATGATACGAAATCGAAGGTTCTTGGCAATGTATTCCTCAACAAATCCGAATGCTAAACGGATCGGTATTGCAGAGCAGACCAACAATACAGTTTATTGCAAGCACATCGCGGCGACCACAAATCCTCGGGAAGTAGGGATAAAAGCGTTTATTTGTTCAGACTAATGCACATTTTATGCGGGACCCCCGCTCCTTATGACTTACGTGACGTAATTTTGTGGTACAAGTTTTGAGCGGGCAAAAATCAGACGGGCCTTGACCAGAAAGAAGTATGGATAGAAATGAAGAAAAAACTAATTTAAATTATTTACCTTTTAGTAGGCATGATTTTGCATTGCACACCAATGTTTAGTAATATATAAAAAGAGATAAAATAAATATTTAGTGAGAGAGCAGGCTAATAATTAACATAAAAATATAAATAAGAAGCTATGCAAAATTGTTGTGTCGCAACTCTGAACTTAAATAGCTTTATTTCACAACGAAAACAGCACCTTCAAATTTTATTCTTGAATGTGACTAAGATCTAAGCACCACGCTAAATCTTTTACACTTTCACCATCCGCGAATAGTCAGGACGAAAAGAATAGGCTTCCTCGTAAAATTCAGGCCGTAAATATCAAAGAAAAAAGATTTCTGTGAATAAAATAACATGGTACCTATGTTAAGTGGTATAACCCTACAAAACGACAGGATTTACAATTGCTATTATATTAAACTGCCTCATAATTTTTTGGGTGATTTTTGGCATCAACTTGGAATATTTTAGGTTAGATAAAAAATGGTTTACCCAAATATATTTTCAATTTATCTTTTTGGGTGAGTTATTGTTTTGTATGAATGTTTATTACGTGGTTTTTGAACGTCAAGTCATTGACAACATCCTATTCGATTAGATGATATTAAAATTAAAAGCGCTTTTTATTCGTCTCAGTACTATGGCTATACGATACATTAACAGCTGATTTAAACATTTTCGTTTAAATTGTCTGATCATGGAAGTACATAATATGTTTTAATAGCCTCGAAATATATATAACGATAAAAAAGATTAATTACTTGTTCATTTGAAATAAAAAAAAAACTATAAACTAAATAAAATTTGTAAACTAAAATGAGGGATCAAAAAATTTGAGAGTGTGCCCAAAAGGGCACACTCTCAAATTTTTTGATCCCTGGCTGGCAAAAACAACATTAAACATTATTTCAATGATATTATTTTGATGATTTGAAAAACTTCCATTTAGTTTTCTACGCAAACCTGGTCTACCAGAGCAGCGCTAACGATTCGTGTAACTCTGAGTTATAGGAGGGTTAACATCCTAATGCGATTCTATTTAGCGGAAGGTTAGGCTACATGGATGTTACGATAAGTGTTAGATGGTGTTTGGATAAAACTTACTAGTGGTAATAAAGGAATACTTGGTCCCTTGTAATTTTTACATAGAAGGTGGATGTTTAATTGTTATAGCCCAACGTGTGAGAGACTTGTGTTCTCTTTTCAATAACCAGCCAAAATCTTAAATGAGGTTCCAGTCATCGAACAGAACGTTCATTTAAAATATTATCGAACGTATAAAAAAATATATTTTTATATAGCAGTAGTTCCATATATGTTAGCTGATATTAGAGTGAAACTATAACAATTTTAAAAAATCAGTTATTTACACTATTTTAAAACAATTCATATATTAAATCAACAGATAATTCAAATGAACAAAAAGGCTGCAGTCTGATCTTTTATTTATTAAATATCACAAGCAAGATTCGTCTTCGTTCCATCTGAAAATGGCTTTATAGAAAATATTTTATTTACAAACCACCAATGCATTAACATAAACAAACCTATAATAGATACGTTAGCAAAACAAACAATCAGACACCAAACAAATATCTATAGTTCATACACTTCGTTATCGATTTCAGTTGAAGTAAGACAAATTGGTAATTCCTGGCAAATAAAACGTCAATGTATGTTATGCATTGCAATCCAATACAACTGAATGATGTAGTTTAAAACTTTAAACATATTGGAAGAGCGACAATGTGGCGTCGTAAAATATTCAACGGCAAACACAATTCAATATGGGACGGTATGAACAACAAATAAAATAGAAAGCCGAATCGAAAATTTTAAAATTCATCCACTCATGGCCTTAGATTGTAGAAATGTGGAAGAGTAATTGCGAAGTGGAATATGCTATAGTAATAGGCCTCTTCTGTTGTATATAAAATGTGAGCATGGGATTTAAAAATGCCTTAATTAATTAACTTGATTTAATAGTTTAGGAAATAATACAAATTATCTTAAAACCGTAGATTGAAGTTGGCCATGCCATATTTAGTTAAATGTATTTATATTTCTTCAATATACAGTAGAAAAAAATTGCTTGACAAAATTAAATGTGACACTTTTTTCCTCAATACTATTTCTTTCAAACGCAACTCGTACTTATCCATTCTCAATAAATCTAAGCGCCACCCAGTTTGCAATATACATGCAAATACTTACCACACATTTATTTGTACGATTTACGTGCGTCATTTAGGCAGTTAAACGAACTGGCAAGGCGCGGGGCGAGGGGTGTTCAGGTAATTTTTCCAGCCGTGAGAAGAAATGACTGTAATAAACGCGTTATTTTCGTGTGACATCACCAGTTTATTTATATTTTTTATTTTATATTTTCTGGTCTTAAATTTTTGGTTACGTCAACTTAGATATTCAAGGAGCGTATTACTTACAGATAGAAGAGATAATCGTCATTAAACTACGATGTTACACTTGTAGTTTGTGTTTTTGGTAACGTAAAAAACTTTACTAAAACTGAAATTACAATTATCATGCTAAAAAATGTATTAAAATAAAAAGACATCCTCATAGTTTCTTACGGTAAACGAATGAAATAAAAATAAATTTCTAGCTGTCATGATACGAGATCTCTATATACCGCAAAGTACCGATTACTTTCCAAGAAACATTAACACTTTACTAAACAAAGCTCACTGTCACTCTTTTACGAAATCCTTTCGAACACAAAACAGAACTCCCATAATTTATTCATCAAGACGTCACTTAACATGTTACATTCCATTACTGCAAACAAGCTTAAAAGCGAAATACTTTATCGGTAGTGGAAAAATATGAGACATTTGCGTTACAAAGACAAATTTCCAGCAAAACAGAGAGTCGTGGTGACAAGTTCGCGGGTATTAACTGGGATTTATGTTCCGTGTGCATTGTGAGACGTAGGTACAGGCAGCAACAAAACTCATGAACACAATTAAACAAACAGATTACAAAACTGATGTCCAAAAAACGATATGAGATCCTTAAAAATCAACAGCAGCATTTTATGGTAGTCAGGTGATTCGAAATTGTGAAATCCTATTGTGCTATAACTTTTGTTGCTGACGGTACGCTGCGCATTGAAAATAGGATAGTGTGCTCACCACCGGTTTTCTCGCCGCAAGTTCCTATTTGAACTCCAGATTAACATTAAATTCGAGCACAGAAATTTTGCATTTTTCCTCTGCTGTTGAATTTCGGATGTGTGAAAATAGAGAATTGCGAAGAATGAAAGTTATTATTGGGTTTCATTTTAACTGTAAAACCCGGCCTGAATTCGGAATTCCTATTGTAATTTATGACTCTAGGCTTTTATTACTAAGAGAAAAAGGTTAAGACCGGCTTTAAATGTTCAGTTTTGAAAGATTATGCCTGGTGTTCCATTACCCACGAATCTTTTGGTATCACAAATCCAGCGGTTCGTGACCATAAAAATGACACATGTTAGAGCAAGTTTCTCTTAACCAGGCACTATATCAGGCACAAACTGGATCCCTCCGGCTGTGCTCACTCGTGCATTTTAGATTTATGTCTACATCAGACGATGCTCAATGCTCCTACACATACGTATCTCGATTCTTGTACACTTAATCTCCTTACTAGTTCCGGATTTATGACGGTAATTTGGGATTATTTCTTTAGGAACAGACATTAGTATCGTGATGTGTACGACTTCAATTGTTACTCAAGAAATACTGTTTCATTATGAATGTGGTTATAGTAATATAATTCTCGGGAATAGCCGCGTACATACATAAATACTTTTTTTGGGCTTGACGTTTCGACCGGGCTACACCGGCCGTGGTCTCAAGCAGACTGCCATTGAATTATATTACTTTAAAACATGCTGCGCTATAGTATAAAAGGTAATAATAATATGTATTTGGTTAGTCAGTACCTAAGACGTATTGCTAAGTTATGTTGTACCACATATAAAATATTTTATAAGTACTTTTCCTTTAAATTCTTCGTACAACAAAGTGAACGCTCCTTTAATAGTTAATAACATTGGCAGAGTAAAATTTGTGACACAAAACATATAAAAGCCAGAGATACAAGACTTTATACAGCGACTTAAAGTAACATTGTTAAATAAGTAGCCTGGAACGTTTTATGGGCGGGAAATAAAAACATCGAAACGACAGTAGTCACAAGAACAGTGGTCCCGATCCAAAAAATCTTGTAATACCAACTTCAGGCTTGAACTGTGAAACTTTCTGTATTCTGACAATAAATAAATCTGTAAGATGTTAGGATTTGCAGAATTCATTCGCGTCGGGCGACTGCGATCGAACTTTGACACTCACATGAAGTATGGCACAAGTTTTTTGTTCATGTTTAAAGTGCAATCGAAAACCGATTTTAAGAATAACGTGTTTACTAAAACTGTATTGACATTCAGATGAGTAATGCCCTGTTTTCCAGAGAATAAACAAACAAGGACTCTGTAGATTTTTTTTGAACAGGTATTTTTCTGTATTTTTTATGTGTGAGTGTTTGAAGTTGTCAATTTCAGTATAGCGAAATGCACTTTATAATACTAATGGCTTTCAATTTTTAATTTTAACCCACCAAAAGTGGCCTTTTAAAACCGAGAAAATGAATAATTACATGAATACTGTTATTTACGTACTTTAATTATTGTGCCTTCATTTTAAAAAAAGGCGTAAGATATGGTAAATGCTACTTCTTAAAGAGGTCTTTGCACTGCAGCGGTTACAGGCTGATATTAAAGCGGCTTGACTGTGGACTGGCCAGTATCGATCCAGAAAAATATTTGAATAACCTACATCGAAAATAATATGCTTCACGAGTAGAAGCTGTCTGTGTGTGCCTTCTGTGTACTAAAGCTACGAGCTTATAGAAAAGGAATGACGTCTATAAGAATTTATACTATGTTAGGAAGAACAGAGGCCAAAGTGATAATGTGGACTCTACAAAACTTCAGAAGACCTCGTGGCTGGCCCAGAAGGAGATGGCGGGAAGAGCTTGACTCTTTTTCCATATTATGGACAACAATAGCCCTGGATCGGGAGTATTGGAAGAAGGAAAGGGAGGCCCTTGCCCTGCAGTCTGACGATTATGGCTAAAAATAAATAGGAAGAACAGACATCAGGATTTTCCGATATAACATTCTGAGGATAAATTCTGAAAACATTAAGTATCTTTTGAGCAAGTAATAATAAATAGAAACCGGAATAATAAAGCAAGCTTCTAATAGTATTCTAGTTATCCTCGAAAATTACTACCTCAAATAACTTCTCTTATACAATAAATCCTTTTTTAACGCAAAAATACTTTCTAAATACCGTCCAGACGTTCAGAAAGAGAAGCTTGGACACAAATAATAGATTTATAAAATTCGTCTGGACCAAATACGTTGGGTGCTTACACAATGTTTTACAAACTTGGAACTTCGAAATAACGAAATAATTCAAGACACGTTTTTGTCACTTAAAATTGGCAGAGCTCCAAGCACTAACATACCTTGGAAGCTGGATGTAAATATTTTTCAATTGGATTTTTTCATACAGCTTTACAATGGACATTTAAATGGTGTTGATATTAAATGGCTTTTTCTTTTGGGAGTAAAAGAAAAAAATGAACAAGTTAATGGAAATGACTTTTTATATTTAGAAGTAACTGATACAATCAGTAGAAGAAAATATGAATAGTTTATGATTTAACATAGGTATACACAGACACACAAACAAATAACTATTATATTTTTTTTTTAGTGTTACCACTTATTACCTGATATTATATTGTTATGCAGAACAGGTCCTAGCACGGATATATTACATACTTAGAAAGTGGTTTCCATGTAAGATTAATTGTTATTGTTTTAAAAAATGAAGAAATAAAATTTTTCAGTTTGAGTTTCTCATGGATTATAAAAAGAACATTGAAAATTGTTTTTGCGATAGAAATTGTTAAACTTCAATATTTCTAGAAATTTATTAACTGCACAGAGTAAGTCTATCAAGCAAGGAATACTCATAAAAAATGCTAAAACCTCAGCCGAGTTTCACAAGACGTTCATTGGAAAAGTTTCCCATGAAAGCCTCTTAGTACAAAACAAAGAGTAAGAAACTTGATGATGTAGTTATGGACTAGAGCCTGTAGCAAGTTGTAAACAATAGATCATTTTGTTTCTGAGGATATTAGCATAGTAGGTATTTACCCCTTGCAGACTGCCTCGTTGAACTACTGGTTCTAAGCGCGAATGCTACGCTGGAGGTCTTGGGTTCGAATCCCAAGTCGACCAAGATGTTATTGGGTTTTCCTATGAAATTCTCTCTCAAAGTTTGGATTTGTGCCCGATTAGTGGCAATAGGCTCGCCCCCTATTACATGGGTGTATTCTTACACCTCTGCCTAACCCTTCGGGGATACAGGTGTGATGGTATGTTATGTTATGTTTATTCACCCCTTGCAAAGAGCAAGCCTTGTGATAAATGCTCGTGCCTTCTGTATGTGGGAAGAGGCCTGTGCCCAGCAGTGGGGCATATAAATGCCTGTTTATTATTATCTTTGTTATTTATTCACCCGTTCAGTGCAGTGGTTTAGTTTTAAAGACCGTCAGAAAGGTTACAGATGCAAAGTGATATACTGCCAATTCGGAGCGAAGTAAACAGATTCTTTTTCATACACAATATTTGCGGGCATGAAATCGTCGTTTAGTTAATTTCAATTTTAAGCTTAATCAGAATGAAATAGTAGTCGAACGAATAGTGGCGTTTTTTTTAACAGGATTCTCATAAAAGTGGTTCACTGAAAATGTTTGTTAGCGCCAATTTTGTGACTTACTTTTTTACTTGTATGGTTCAAACAACAAAATCTGATTGTTGACTATTAAAAAAGTAGGATCTTGAATCTTGCAACAAAACCGTTCGTGTAATAAATAATGACGTGAAACAGTGTTGCGTGTGCCAATTCGGAATTAAACCAATAAATGTTCAATCCCGCCTCGCTAAAGAATTTTACGAGGTAAATAAAGGAATGTGTGATTTGGTTCGAAGAAAACGTAAGATCGTTGTCCATGTGGTATTCAGTGGTAATAGGAAAACTAAAGTGTAGGTTTACTTGATTACAAATATATGTAAAAAGAAACTGACTTCAATAAATAAGGGACCGACGTTTTATAATATTCCACAATAATGAAAAAAAAAAAATGGAAAATGTGCCAATAAAACAACAACAAAAATATACCGACAAAACGAGAACCACTTTTTTATATTAGTAAAAAAAAGAAATGCGTGAAAACTAAAATCTCATCAAAATATCGAATTCAATATCAAGCAATAATTAGATTTTTAGTCGAATATCAATTTATAATCATTAAACAGCTAAGTGTTCATCATTTAAATTAACTGAACATTGATCAAAAGTCAGTCTAATTAACATAACATAAAACCAATTACAACACTATAAATCATTTTAAACATGGATTTTAAAGCGAATTACACTATAATCATGAATTACTGTTTTAAACTGCGTTAGTAATTTATCTACCAAACATACAAACAAACACGAATTTTAGGAAAAAGAACTGTAAATCTATAAGCATAAGGTTCAATTTGATCTAAAATTCCATTTGTTTTATGACCTTTTTCAACAGTCAAAGTCAGTCTAAAACAAACTTTATTCACTCGAACATAAAGTTGGTTTTTGTTTAAGCGATAGTAGCAACAATTGGCACAAGAATTTAAATAGACTACAGTAAGTTAATTCCGCGCTGATAATTTGCTCTTATTAGCAGATGCCTCGTTAACATGTTAAAATAAATTGAATAATTATGGGACGGTCCTTTAGCATTATATAGGAGGTGCTAAATAGGTCACCCGTGGGCAACCGTTTGACGTCAAAGGAAAGATAATATTACTTTTTTATTATACAAGTCGTGTGTTAAATACGTTGTTCTAATTAAATATGAGAGCGTTATGTTAATACTTGTATTTCCTTAAGGAAAATACGTTCTTATATTTTTCTAAACATATTTAAGCGAAGAAAATGTTTGTGAGAATTGGAAGTTCAAAAATTTTGTTTTATTTAATATAGAGTAAAGTCATATCGTATGCTTATGTTATTTTCGAGTGATCTATATTTTCATAGCAGAAGGAGATACATTATAATATAATAGGTAGGTTTTATACATATAAATATAATGAATACTTTTAATAAAAATAAATAAAAAGTTTTCAATTTGACGGGCCTGTTGGTCTAGTGGTTAGTGACCATAACTGCTATACCAAAGGTCATGGGTGCGATTCCCACCCAGGGCAAGTCTTTGTATGATGAGCATGATCATATTATGTTCTGTGTCTGGGTGTATATCTATAATATACGCACATATCTATTTGGAAATATATTAGTTTTTTTATCACTTGTCTCGTTACAATAATAGTAGCTTAGCTTAGCAGAGAAAAAAAAAAGTTTTTTTTTTTTTTTACACCAAAACAAGTAACAATCATATTATTATAAGTGTATTTATTTTTAAACTTTAAAGTCCATAAAATATATTAATTTAGGCGTACAAACTTATTCATCTTTTACCATAATTAATAATACCCTACCCAATATTTCATTATAACACATCGCTTAAGGCTTTAATTTTGCAAACTATTTAACGTGACAGTAATGTCATTGAGAATGGTTTATTAATACCAGCTTAAATTCAATTAGTTTGAGTGATTTGCCATTAAGGCTTTCGGTATTAGGTATAGACTAGAATGTGTTATAAGCATTGACGTATTATATACATAGACTGCTACTATCGCTAGTTTCCCCTTGTGCCAAGCGAGAGCAGTTTTTAGTCTGTACCTGAAGTACATTCGTTTACTGATTTAAGTTAATTTTCGCGCAACGAGAAACTAATATACGAAAATATCGCTGGTTTGGACATTGTTAGGATAATATTAGTGATTTAAATAGATTTTTAAAACGGCAAGCTCCATCTTCGTATATAATTCACGACAAAACTAGTTCACATCAGTGCTTACGTTCAAACTCTGATAGGCTCACTCTAGTTGCTTATGTATACTCTAAGGTTATAAGCTTCATTAATTATATCTTACGGAATAATGTATCGTGTTTAGACATTCACTCGGGTATACTGTAATTGAAATCGATTCGTTTAACAAGTATATCACGATTGGAAATCGAGAAAGAATCGATATCTGAAAGTAATGCTATTTTTTGGCGTCATTTGCGGATGTGAAAATAACATGAAGTTAAGAAAATAAAAATTGAAAAAAAAAGGTTTCAAATTTTTTGTTTTATATTAATCAAGAGTGCATGTATTATTTCCATGGCCTTTTTAGATACTAAAAACTTGGTTAACTTCAAATTAATAAAAAAACACACTATTTTATTATTTTGTGTAAACCATTCCGATTATGGAAATAAACTACTCTGTACGGATTTTATCGGTGGTTTAGGTGGGCGCTAACAGTTGCGACACTGTTTTTTTTCGAGTGTACTACGTGAGCGCGACAAATGGATGTGCGATTAACGCTTATGCGACAAAACTGTACTGCGACTCACCGTAGTTCGAATGCACGCTAGTGCGACACACTGAAGATCGACATCTCGCTAGTGCGATAAACGATTGCGCGACAGTAGTTCGACACTACGGTAGTGCGACACTACGGTAGTGCAGTACGTTGGTGCAGTATTGCAGTAGTTTGACACCTAGCAAGGGTAGTGTAGTACGTTGATGCAGTATTACAGTAGTTTGCTGAGATAAATTTTGAATTACATATATTAAATAAGTAGATATTAAATAATCAAAGACCGTCGCTCGCTTCGCTCGCTCCATTGCAAGGTCACAATATCTAACCTAACCTAACCTATTGATCTCTGTCACAAAGTTGAACCTAACCAAGCAATGGATGTCTGGGCCTATGTCGGTTCTATATGTTTATGTTCTATTTCTTCATATCGCACTAGCGAGATGTCGATCTACAGTGTGTCGCACTAGCGTGCATTCGAACTACGGTGAGTCGCAGTACAGTTTTGTCGCATAAGCGTTAATCGCACATCCATTTGTCGCGCTCACGTGGTACACTTTTTTTTTTCTAAACTAATATAGCTGTTACCGCTCAATTTAATGTTACTTATCTTGTTTTTTGTTCCAATAAATGACTTTGACTTTTAAGATTTCTTTTTCTTACAGCTTTTAGGATCTGATTCTGATTATTTTACATATTTATTTTCTAATCTGACATGTTCCTAACAGTGGATGAACTTTGGTCTAAATGGCTGAACTTTTGTTTTACACCGGTATGTTTTGAACACCACCGTGTAATCTGGTCAAACCTGGTCGGAGCCGTTGGAAGGCTGCCAAACTTGGACGTCATTTTATCAAGATCCGTTCACTACTGCTTTTTGAAGGTATTCGTAGGATAATATATAAATATGTCTGGTATATGTAAACAGGACAGTTTTTCAAATCCTCAAAATATTAGTGTTTATCAGTGTTTATCAGCTCAATGTAAACATTGATCAATCATTGTTAACTTATTTTCTGATATTATTACTAAAATTTTCAAGTTAAATATTGGGATATTTGGCCGATTTCAGTTTAATGAAAAATATACACCTTTTTGCCACTAACTGTTCATTGTAGGCAAATCTGAATATAAAAATTAGACACAGTAACAAGAACACTTTAACGGTCATTAACCTGCTACCCACTGACTTTAAAATAGCAGAATCGGGCCCCTGTTTTAATTGCTGATGGTACAGACATGGTTACACAAATAATCCGTAGCTTTCAATAACAAATCCATAGGTAGTTTAACTTATTAGAGACAGAAATATGACATCAGCATCTAGTGGTTAGTGACCCTGACTGCTATAGTGGAGGTCGGGTTCGTTTGCCGCCCTGGACAAGCTGTGAGCAGGATCACACAAGTGAGCACGATATGTTCCCAATTTCCTGTCTAGGTATTTATACATAATGCATATTTATTTATAAATATGTTTATGGGTTGTACTTACTTTGGGTTCAGATTACCAAGTGTGATTGGCCCAGTATATTAATTATCCCCAGACAGGAAAACGATCTCTGGATATGTTATTGGCAGTAGGTCAATCAGCACTGCCATCAGCTGGCGAACCGCCAACCCTGGACCTGTCACTTTGATGAATAGCCTCGGAAAGAAGTGCTTACTTTAAACTGCCTGGAATATGAGCTTGAAGCATTGCAGAGTAAAGCGGTTGTTTGGTTTATAACTTATTGGAAGACGTATACGTTATAAGTAGAAGAGATGTTTTTTTTTTTGTATGATCAGAAAGAGAAAGTTGAAAAAATAACAAGGACTGAACGAAAACCAAGTGTTCGTAACAATTAATAACTATTCAGAAAAATATAACTCAACTTTTTGTAACCGAAATATTTTTAATACAATTTTTACATTACATCTGTATTACCAAGCCTATCAGCAATACTTAGGTTTAGATACTGGTTTTCAAATACTAAGATAAAAAAAAAACATCGAAATAGAAAAAAATACACAAAATATCCATCAGAAATAGTTACTTAGATAATTTCTTCTTAGATATTTTATGATGTATAGAAAATTTTATATACACATAAAAAAAGCTACCTCGCCTACCACAGTGTTTTATAGTGTACTTTTAGTTTTGAACCGAAACACAAATGTTTGGAACACCGAAACTTTAGCGTTTGGCTCTCAGTGGTGTCGCGGTTGATGGCTCGCCAAAGGAAAACTAACCCAAAATTTTCTATAGGATGATTAGGAATAAAAGTCATGCGTTATGTTTGACCTAGATTGGGGTTTTAGTTTTATATCCTGAAGGTAATTTGTATAGAATAAAAATTTTTACTCATTGATGTTGTAAAATGGATTTGGACTCTATTTCCTTAACAAATTCACATTTTAAAATCGAGTGTATTTTTGCCAAAAAAATACTCCTAATATCGGTTTTTACCTGTTACATCCGTGGTCGTGTCATCATGTCATCAAAATTCTGTCATAGAGAAATTTTCTGAAAAAAAAAATAATTTTACAATGAACTCGACCAGAAAAATACCATGAGTATCGGTTTTCATGTTTATTTCTAATAATACCCTATTCATTGACCAAACATCGTGCGACACAAAGGACCCTTTGTAAAGCGAATCTACAAAAATTAACAATAAACACGTTTCTATAGAAAATGTTTTGAAAACGCAAACATATTAGTATTGTTATGGTTTCCGAAACACATAGTTTGTTGTGATTCTAGGAATGGAAACCTTAGTCCTTTTGTAGTTAAGATACTTTGGTCAGTAGACTCAGTCTTTGGTACCACTTCAGAGAAAACTGTAGTGTTTTGAAAATAAAGATAATATAGAAACATACATATTTATTTCTGAGCGTGGTTTCACATAACAAATTTTTTGAATTTAGAGTACTGAATTATACATCCTAAATAGAAATCTTAACATATTCAGTACTAACAAACTTCCACTAAATTCTCAAATAATTAAAAGTAAAATTAAAACATATTATCTTTTGCACAACATTCTTACAGCATCTATGAAACAACAACAACAGAAACACATTATGAAATAAATGACTATTACTACAAAGAACTAACATAAATGTTTGTTAGAAAACCTCCGAGAGAAAGTCCTTTGGTCAAACAAAGTAATCATAAAAACCAAGGTGTACTGTGTACGAAGCAAACAATATTTTCTTCGTACAAAAGGACCAGTTTGTTTCAGAGCTAAGAACTTACAGTGAACATGTGTTGTAGGTTATTATTGTTTTCTAAATGGATCAGGTTTATATTTTCAGCACATTATTTTCGCAAAGATTTTATTTTTAAAGTTGCAGGTAATCAAGTCACACTTTTTATTAGTATTGCATTACACACTTCTGATAAACGGTGAAGACAAACATCGTCTGGAAACCTGGATTCCAAAATTTGGGATCTGAAATCGCCAACCCCTCAGGGATCAATTCTCGTGCCTTCTTTGCCTAGGCTGGATTATTATTATTATTTTTATTAAAATTAACATAAAGTCGGAGTTTTACAATTCAAAAGGAACAAATTAAAACGAAATTAATTTAAAAATGGACTAACTGAAATCACTAAAGAAAATATTCATCAATTGTTCAAAGTAAAACTAGATTTTACTAAAACAAAAATACAGTTTTCTTATTTCAACATTCAACGTCGATTCACTAACATATTTACTAGATCAACAAAAAAACAGTAAAAAATACCATTTAAAATCAATGTGAACTTTAATTAAAGCATTTTCAGTTGATTAATTAAAATGCGACGTCGGGATCGAGTGGTGCAACGCTCAACACTACTCGTGCCGGTACAGTAAACTGTTAAGTACATAAATTACAATAACGGGTCCTTTTGCACCAAGTACTGTGGAACTTTTTGAACTCATTCGACGTGTAAATGAAATAAAGGCTTAGGGTTTGTTGTGCAATAGGCTCGCCCCCTATTACATGGGATCTAAACATGCCGGCGAACTGTGGGTGTACATTGGTACACCTCTGCCTAACCCTTTGGGGATACAGGCGTGATGGTATGTTGTTTTATGTAGTTTGTCTATGTTTGTGAATTTCCTAAGACTATCTATATGCTTAGATGTTACAGCTAAAATGTACTTAGCAATTAGAATCAGTACATGTTATGCAGAATGTTTGCTTTTTTAACAAAATCGGTAGTGTGCATTCATTTTAGCTGTATAATAAAGTCATAACCACCAACACAGAAAGGAGAAAAAGGTAATTAGTAATTATACTGTACACGCAAATTTAACCTGTCTTTAAGTAATAACGTTAAAGAAGCATTGCATAAAAATATCTTCCCGTGATTTCACTTATCTAAAGACCAAAAAAATAATCAATTCATCAAATCAAATCAAATCAAATCAAAATGTTTTTATTTCTTATAAACCAAAAAAAAAGGCGCTCAAGAAACGTTACGTTAACTCTACTGATTCTAGTTGCTCGGTTCCAAAGTGTCATTCCTATGAAGAAGAGCCGGCAAGAAACTCCATAGGTTACTCTTTTAAAAATAAACTTATTACAATTATTTTACATTATTGGTTAAATATATGCGTCAACACCGAGGTAAAACTACGTTAATAAAATAACGAAAAAAATAAATTAAAATAATAATAATTTATGGCAATCAAACCGTTATAAGTAAAACTACGTTAATAAAATAACGAAAAAAATAAATTAAAATAATAATAATTTATGGCAATCAAACCGTTATAATGAATAATAAAAACCGCGTTGTTGACGCATTCACAACAAAAAAGTACCAAAATTTAAAAATGAAATTGTATATAAAATAAAATAAAAAGAAAACAGTTTTACATACAACACATATGTAGTCACAGAAAAAAAAAAAAAAAAACGAAATACCCTAACAGGAATGTCAAGGCATGTCAAGTGCCTTCAGGAAATACAGGCGGCTTATGAACTCCTTTAAAGTAAACAAGCAAATCTTAAGGACCGCCAGGGAGGCCACATGTGCAGATATTAAACACTCCACGCCCTTTTGTCTTCCACGTAGTCTTTAACTTTATAATACGCTTTCTTTAAGAGAATAGATTTGACACAAGATTTGAATTTCTTACCGGGCAGGTTGGTAATGACCTCTGGTAGTTTATTATAAAAACGTATTGAATTCCCTAGAAATGATTTTGAATTGGTTTTAGTAAGCCGAAATTTAGGAACTACTAATTTATTTTTATTTCTGGTATTAATGTCGTGATAATCACTTTTAACTCTAAAACTAGAAAGATTTTTACGCACATACATAATATTCTCGAAAATGTAAAGGGAAGGCAAAGTCAAAATGTTAATTTCTTTAAACTTTTCTCTCAATGACTCTCGAGGGCCCATGCCGTATATTGAGCGAATTGCGCGTTTCTGCAAAATGAAAATGGAATCTACATCGGCCGCGGACCCCCATAATAGAATACCGTATGACATTAAACTGTGAAAGTAAGCATAATAAACTAATCTAGCAGTGGGTATATCAGTAAGCTGCCGAATTTTCCTAACCGCGAATGCAGCCGAACTTAACCTAGACGACAGTGCCGTGATGTGTGGCCCCCACTGCAACCTAGAGTCAATTGTTATACCAAGAAATACGGTTTCATTAATTAATTCAAGCTGGTCACCATCAAGCATCAAATTTAATTCTGATTGATTATGGGCATTAGAAAGCGAAAACTTTAGACATTTAGTTTTGCTTGCATTGAGAAGCAAGTTATTTGTAGAAAACCAATCGGAAAGAACATTAAGGGCATTATTGAAGGATGATAAATCTGGTAATTTTCTATTAATTTTAAAAATGAGTGAGGTATCGTCCGCGAATAATACAATATTGGTTAAATTAGCCATCATATAGGGAAGGTCATTTATGTATGCCAAGAAGAGAAAAGGGCCAAGGATTGAACCTTGCGGCACCCCCATTCTCACTGTAGATCCAGATGATGTTACGCCGTTTAAACCTATTTTTTGAAGTCTAGTTGTTAAATATGACTTAATTAGTTCAAGGGATTGTCCTCGCAATCCGTAGTGTTTAAGTTTAAGGACCAGCGTCTTATGGTCGACACAATCAAAAGCCTTGGAGAGATCACAAAAAATACCAATGGCATCCTGTGATCCCTCCAAAGCCTCCAAAATGTGAGACACTAACTTAGCCCCGGCGTCGGTCGTTGACCTTCCCTTAGTAAATCCAAACTGGCGTTCATGAAAGATGTTATGTTTACTAAAGTGCAAAATTAATTGGTCTAATACCAATCTCTCAAATATTTTACTTAAAGCAGGAAGAACTGAAACTGGTCTGTAGTTTGATGGATCGTTCTTGCAACCTGATTTAAAAATAGGAATTACTTTACTGTGCTTCATTAAATCTGGAAAGGTGCCACTATCCACACAGTCGTTAAAGATGTTTGCAAGAATCGGAGCGATAGTGTCAATTATTGATTCAATTACTTTGACAGATATGCCCCATAAATCTTCTGTGGTCTTTACTTTTATATATTTAAATGATTTCTTTACAACGCTAGGAGATACATGACTAAAACTAAACTTTGGAATTTCTCTATTAAAATTTTGCTTAAGTAATGACTCTGCTCGTATAGGAGATGAAGACAGAGATTTAGTTACTTTAATTGGTATGTCTTCGAAAAATGTTTCAAAAGCTTTTGCTACATTAGGCTTGTGTGAAATTAACTGATCATTAATGTTCAATGATATTTCTGTATCTCTTTGTTTACTACTGCCAGTTTCAGAGTTAATAATCTTCCATACTGTTTTAATTTTATTATCTGATTTGCCTATACGGCTACTTATAAGTTTTGACTTGGCTAATACGCATACTTTCTTAAATATTTTAGAATACTTTCTAACATAATTGTGAAAATTAGTATCGAAATTAAAAGATTTCTTTTCAATTAGAAATTTACCTTAATTAAATAATAAAATGTAATATAGTAAACAAGTCAATACTAATATAAACCACTAGCATTCAAGTAAATAGATTGTAATAGCAACAATACCTAGTATTAATTAATCCTAGCCAAATAACACCCTCGGACCGAGATAACTGTTCCACGCAGCTTCGTATTATAACTAGAAAAGTTTGGTCCAAGGTATAAGTTAACAGCGGGTTGAAATAATAATTAAATCAACTTTATTCATCACTATGTAAGATAATGGGTGCTATTGGGGCTGACTGCGCTGGAAAGAGATTATTTTTAGTGTTCTAATTTTTGATTATGGTATTATTAAAAGCAGGCAGATTAAACTAAAAAGTTTTATATTTACATTTCACTTTTTTTTCAAAAAAAATTATTTCACTTTTAAGATCCGATATTTTAAGACCCATAATAATAGTAATACAACACAACACCCAGAACAATCAAACAAAAAAATAATTATAAAACGAAACGAATGAACGGCAACAAGTGAGCCATCGTTTCCTATCAACTGCACACGCAAGGAGCTGTACAATGCTACAGGGCTTCGATTCATTATTTAAGAGTTGCTTGAATTGATCGAATGGCCTATTTCATTTTGGTAATTTTTACGATAACTGGAATTCTGCTAACTGTCATTTCGATCATTAATTGGACATGACAATCATTCTCTTCGAAAAATCAATGAGATTTTATTTTTAGCATATCTGCATACGAAAATTAGGTACAATGCTTTTTGCTTTTTTGTGACTATATTGTATGTATTGTATGTAAAAATGTTTTAAATACAATACATACAATGTCAGTTGAGAAAAAAAAAATTTGAAGAAGAAGAATTGAAGGGAAAAAAAAGCAGTTTTAAGTTTTCATCACTTGCACCACACGCTAACGTCAAATATATTTAGAACTTCGCCTTAAACCGGTTCTGGACAAAGATAAGGGTAGCCAGACTAGTTCCGATGCTGAGCTCCGAATGTATGGATATCTTGACTCCAGACATCTGGACTGAATCCCTTGAAATGCATTTATCCAGGAAGCGTTGGGATTAGTCCGTCGAGAGCTATAGTTTCCTTAAAGTTGCGTTGCTATATTGTTTGTTTGAGATTGTTAGTCAGTACACTAAATTAATCTTACAAACAATGATGGATACAAGTATGTGTGGGATTTTGGACAGGTGTGATTTAAAGTAATGCCCTTCCTTTCTTTATAATATAATAACGGTATTTTTTAAATGAATATAAGTTGGTGTATTATCCAAAATTATTTTTATGTTACTAGGTTTTGACCGGGTTTTCATCCGTTTGGATATCGATTATTGCGGTAAAAAGTAGCTATCTTTTTTCTAAGGATTCGAGCTTAATTAATTATAAGTTTCATCACAATTGATATTACAGCGTAACTAACACAAAGACAAATTATTGCTCCTTTTAAAATATCTGTAAATGAAGTAAGTAGGGACGATTTCATGCAGTAATTACTTTTTTTATATTTTAGGCAACACATACAAGCGACCCTTTCCGTGTGGTATAAGATATTAAACTTAGTCAACAATATATCACAATCACATGAAATAAATAACGAGACCATAAATACGAAAGAAAACACCTAACATACCATGACGCTTGTATCCCCGAAGGGTTAGGCAGAGGTGTACCAATGTACACCAACGGTTCGCCGGTATGTTTAGGTCCCATGTAATAGGGGCGAGCCTATTGCCACTAACCGGGCACAAATCCAAACTACAACCTGCTACTGAGAATAACATAGAAAAACCCAATAACACCTTAGTCAAGACCTCTAGCGTAGCAGTCGCGCTTACAACCACTAGGCACAAGAACACCTACGTATAAGTAAAGCTTACTGTAAACAAACTACGACATTTGACAAATAACAAACTGGGCAAGACTAATGGAATAGTAACATAACGTGATGATATAAGAGCGATAGTAATTATTGCAATAAGTCAACGTCGCCGAAAGATTAACGATGAAGAATTGTGATTGATTATAATGAGGATCTTTGGAAGAAATATTGGTCGATGTTTTGGTGTAAATTAACAGAATGTTATTATGTCTCTTTATGGTTAGCCTTTGTTCTTAACTGACTGGAAAATAATTCTACTTCACAAATTAATATTGATAAAGTTTAGTATTTTTGAAATTTTATTCCACATCATTTAATGTACTTAATTATGTCAATTATTTCCCTAGGTAAGTTAAGATATAGAAAACTATGATACTTCCTACTCTACTATCGCATCGCCGTATTTTTCCCGACTATATCTTGAAAAAAGAATTTGCAATTTTTTTTTAATTGTTTTAAAAAAAATGTTTTTACTTTCTTTGTACTTTTATGTATCTGCAACAATTCTACATCTGTACCCGAAGGTAGACCATGAATCGAGATTTTGGTAATTACCTATAATTTATCGTTTCTGGGGGCACGGCAGTGCCCCTGCCAAGTCTCGAGCAAAAAAAAAAACGGGCACAGCCGTACCATACTTTTCTCGAAGCGTTTCGCGGCTATTTCACCCCCCCTGTATCATCGAAACGGACAAAGCTGAGGGTTTAGGTTTTCGATGAGCTAGAGAAAGCATTAAAACAAGCTTAGCCTCAAAATTACATGACATTTGAACCAATAGTTTTAGAGTTAGGAGCGATCAAAGTTACACCATTTTGTCACTCACTGACTGACCGATCATCAAAAGTCTAAGGTACTTCTAGCAAACTTAGAACCTTCAAATTTGGCACCAAGATAGGTTTTTAGCTACAAGTAAAGGGAAAATTATAAAAACGGTAAGAAATTATATACCTTAGGAAATATTAGGAAACAAATTTACATTTGCGGTTTTGCAAGAACATGGTGTATGAATTTTGACTGCATTGTTAACTTTGTTCTTCGTTTATGTTCAAAAAGTAAAACAAATCGATTTATATTATTAAAAAAACTTGAGAGGTGTCAAGGGACACCCGGATGGAAAGAAATTACTTTAATTTAATTTAGTTAATTATTAAATAAAAAAATACTAAACAATTTATTAAATTAAATATATTATGATAAGTTGGAAACGCAAAAAGACAACTGTTTATTGTTAGGATTTGACCGCAAGACCCGCCCCTTGGCAAACTCGTCATGTGTCAACACCGCCATCTGAGAAGTTAAGATATCTATTGAAAGTCTTAATCATAAGACTGTTGACTAATGACTTCATTAAAAAGTGTCGTTACTACTTTTCGTAAGAATTTCTTCCGTCTAGCCTCCTTACTCAACGCGCGATGAGGAACTTCATTCCAATGAATTGTAATAATGTATCTAGGGGCACAACAGTGCCGTCTCGAGCAAAACGGGCACGGCCGTACCATACTTTTCTCGAAGCGTTTCGCGGCTATTTCACCCCCCCTGTATCATCGATACGGACAAAGCTAGGGGTTTAGGTTTTTGATGACCTAGAGTGAGTATTAAAATAAGCTTAGCCTCAAAGTTACATGATATTTGAACCAAGTTTCAGAGTTATGAGAGATCAAAGTTACACCATTAAATTTTGTCACTCACTGACTGACCGATCATCAAAAATCTAAGGTACTTCTAGCAAACTTAGAAACTTAAAATTTGGCACCAAGATAGGTTTTTAGCTACAAATAAAGGGAAAATTATAAAAACGGTAAGAAATTATACACCTTAGTAAATATTAGGAAACAAATTTACATTTGCAGTTTTACAAGAACATGGTGTATGAATTTTGACTGCATTGTTAACTTTGTTCTTCGTTTATGTACAAAAAGTAAAACAAATCGATTTATATTATTAAAAAAAACTAAAGAGATGCTAAGAGACACTCGGATGGAACGAAGTTCCTTTTAATTTAAGAAATAATTTGAATGAATGTAACTACCATAATTTAATTTGAATGAATTTAATTACCATAATTTAATTTAATGAATTTAATTAATATAATTTAATTTATTATTAAATAAAAAAAAATTAATATGATTAGTTGTAAACGCAAAAAAAACATAGAATTAGGATTCGAACGCAAGACCCGCGGCTTATCAAACTCGTCGTGTGTCAACACCGCCATCTGAGAAGTTAGGATATCTATCAAAAATCTTAATCATAAAACTGTTCACTAATGACGTCATTAAAAAGTTTCGTTACAACTTTTCGTAATAAGATTTTTTTTCCGTCTAGCCCCCTTTCTCAACGCGCGATAAGGAACTTCGTTCCAATACATTGTAATAATGTATTGAATTTACATATTAATAAACAAAGCTAAGTTAAAATGAAATGAATAAAGTTACAATCTTTCATCCACATAATGCAATGCTATAAATATTCTATGCTCACTCGAAAGATGGCTGTGTACCTGGTCTAAATCGCGCTATGGTTTCTATATCTTACAGCTACCGCCGCGCCGCCGCGCCAGTAAGAAAAATTTCCTTTTAAAAAACTTTCATCTACTGAAACTAATAGATTGTTAGGTTCCCTCAGTATGCCGAATCTGTGGAATGAACTATTTATATACGATGAATTTACAATTATTTTCGACAGCCCACTGATTTTGACTTCGTTGACATGCTCAATAGAATAAGTGTTATGCAAACGATATCCATTTATTCACCCTGGTTCAAGAGAAATCTTTATTTTAGGTTGCTGAATTTGAGGTTATAAAAGTTAAATTCTTCAAGGTTTATCAACTTCTAAATAGATATTTGTTTACTATTTGAATTGATATTGTGGTAAATGCTAATGGCTTCACCTTTTACAGATATTTTCATGTTAGTAAAAATCTCATCTTGGTGGCCCAAGTGAATGGGGTTGTCAAATCAAAGTGCCATCCAATTGGGGTGGTTATCCTAAAATGTATTTTAATTAATCCTAATACACAGGTCGGTTTGTCCGATATCCACCCGGTGTAGACATTTCTCGTTAAAACTAGAGTCAAAAATAAAAGCAGCAGCTGAAGCACAAGTAATAATTAAAACACCTAAAAATAAAAGTGTGAGACCTACCAAAAATTAATGAGATCCCACCAAAAACATTCAATGTAAAAAAAGCCAAGTCTCTCTATGCAATTCTTCGATCGTAAAAAGTATTGAGATAGCATAGGAGCCAAGCCCTGTTTAATTTTATTTGTAATAATAAATAAATATTTTGTGACTATATCAATAGTTTTGTTTGCATTGCAATAATAGTGACTTGGCCATGAGCACAAGTTAAACGTCGTTTGCTCTTTGTAATTACGTGCAAATATCGTTAAAATGATTTTGTAACTAATTGGAATTTGAGATCACTATGCATATGCGCTATGCATATGCATATGCACTATGCGCCATAGTGCATGTGCAGTTCACTGATCTTGGATGATACAGACTGTCGGTTAAGGTGTCCTGATATTATTTATTATTTACTTTCCACTGCTCCAAATATGCCGTTTTATATTTGTACCTTATTGTGCTCATGGCCAAGTCACTATTATTGCAATGCAAACAAAACTATTGATAGAGTCACAAAATATTTATTTATTATTACAAATAAAATTAAACAGGGCTTGGCTCCTATGCTATCTCAATACTTTTTACGATCGAAGAATTGCATAGAGAGACTTGGCTTTTTTTACATTGAATGTTTTTGGTGGGATTATTATTTACATCATCCATCTAATCTGTCAGCCATAATATTTTCTAGACAACAATATTCTAATAATTATAATCTACATGTATTGTTTCAAAACTAACTCCTGAAACCTAATTAATTGGAGATAACTTTGACCTAAGTTTGAGTGACTGCAACTACTAAATTATGTTACCATATGCATCATAGGTACAAATCAAGTATATCACTACCTGTATACTGTAATAAGAATTGGGCCGGTATTATCAATGGATAACAATATTTTATTAGTAGCGTTATTAAGAATATCTTCACAAAAGCTTAACCAAAGATGAGAAAGTTTAGTATAAAATATAGTAGCATCATTAAGTCACAGACCTAAGGTCTGACTTTAAAGTTACCAATTAAATATTTTGCAACCATCCTTAAAATTGCCAACTTTTTTGCCCAACCTTCAAATTATCTCGGTCAATATTATTATTAGATCAGTGGCAAAGGAAAATAATTCTAACATTAAAAACCGACGTCACGATACGTCTCATATGGTTTTCTTACGGATGCTACTATCAAAACTAGTTCAAATTGAAATGAACATGGGAAGTAACATTTTTCAAATATTAAAAGAATCGTCAAAATCGGTTCACTCAGTCGAAAGTTCTATGATGAGAAAACCTCCTTTTTTGAAGGCAGTTAAAAAGTGTCCCAAAGCGACATATTGCTTGTAATATATTCGTATGGATTACCAACCCTTAGTATCGTCCTGTCATTCTAAATCCTCGAACGAATACTACACGCCCAATGTCAAAGTTTTTTTCAATCTTCCTATGGACATTTGAATTCTCCCCTGAAAATGGGGAGATTACATTAAAGGTTTTCAACCCAATGCAATTTAGACCTTGTTTTCAAGTTGTTTAAGTTTAAGATCGTTCAGCAATAAATGAATCTCAGATGGTTCAGTAAGACGTGTTACGTTGACTCGCATTCATTTTAAAAGTATTGTTAGGTAACAACGACAAGATATTCTCAAATGTAGGGAAAAGGAAATTGTTTCGTGCGCCAATGTGAATATTCATTATGTATTCAATTATTGTTGGGATTAGATTGACAATTGGGTGCGGGAGAAGAAAAATATCTGTTCATTTAAGTAGAAAGAGACAGAATTGCCATTTTCGTATAATTTTGAAGGAAGGCATTGGGCGATTTCAACTCCACAGAATTAATGTATTCAATTTATAAACTTTGTGTTATTGAATGGTAACTCTATAATAAAGTACAAATCTAAAATAAAATTGTAAGCCGTTTCGTAATTTCAATGGTATGTAATTCACAACATAAGCCTAGAGAATAATCCTAAGTGCTTAATGCGCTTAATATTTAACAGATAATTATTAATACGTTCCTATTAGAAAGTATTTTTTATTTGGGATTGTATGGGAGGAATACAGACTTTTAATATCACCATCTCTTTCCTCAACTAGGTTAAAGTGGCTTTAAAACTTCATTATTTGGCCTTTGTAGAAAATCGTATAACGAGAATGTTTTCCTATGTATAACACGGGATAAAACGTTCAAGTACGTCACGCCTGGTTATTGATATGTAGTTTGTCGTTTGGTTTTAGTTTAAAAGGTTTTTCAAATCTGCTAAGATCATTATTAGTACCTTTAGCGTATTTCCAAGTTTCGAATCCTCGAGTTATTTTCAGAATAAGACGTCCACTTAGCATCAAGTCCAACCGCTACAACTGATCCCCTAATTCAAAATCCAGCATACTACTAAATACTACTGTAATACTCGGATAAGAATTTAACAACCATCAACAGTGGCATAACTCAACAAACAAAACAATATCGCCACTGACCGCCAACAGGAGTTAACTCGTCCATTATTTGGTGGTCCAGTCAATTTGGTCTGACCAACTATTTCATCAGTTCAATCGCTATCGGCAAGTTTTGTTGGTAAGTTTCGGTCGCGATGATCCGCCTTTGTGGATTTGTGGTGCTGTTGCCGTTTTTGTTAGGACTAGTTTTTGTTTGGGACTTCGTTCGTGCGGTTTTCGGGTGATTTTGGAGGTAGAATAAATCAGAATAGTGGCTTTATGTTTTCATAAATTGATTATTTTATCATTCTGAATAATTTGAGCACGTACTGAGTACATAATAATATTATAATATCTAATGTTCTTATGTATTATTACTTGTAATTTTCGGTAGGTTCTTTTTTCACTGCCCTATATAAACTTCTGCAGTGCAGACAGTTATGTAAGATATACAAGTATACAAGAACTTGAGAATTATTAACCTTTGCATAATTCGCCTTCCCTCTTGGGTCCTATTTTTTCATCTGCAGGCTAGTCTCGTGTAAAGTTTTTAAATTACTTCACGCTGATAAAATTTTACAAAATAAATAGCAAAGAAAAGACTGTCGTTCTTCGTGTTCCCTACTTTAAACCACGTTGTTTTCTATCGCATAAAACAACAGACTTAAACAAAAACGCTTCGTCATTATAATCGCTGGCATGCAAAAACTTTTCATCCTTCACGGCGAAAAAATGTTCTGAGGAATCTGGGGACACGGCAGTGCCCATGCCAAGTCTCGAGCAAAAAAAAAACGGGCACAGCCGTACCATACTTTTCTCCGTCTCTCTCTCCTGTATCATCGAAACGGAAAAAGCTAGGGGTTTAGGTTTTCGATGACCTAGGGAAAGCATTAAAACAAGCTTAGCCTCAAAATCGCTATTATTGCAATGCAAACAAAACTATTGATATAGTCAGAACATATTTATTGATTATTACAAACAAAATTAAACAGGGCTTGGCTCCTATGCGATCTCAAAACTTTTTACGATGGAAGAATTGCATAGAGACTTGGCTTTTTTTACATTGAATGTTTTTGGTGGGATTCTTTTAACACCGTTCGTGTGACGTTCACACGACATGTTAGTCTCAAGGGAAATTAATAGATGTATCAGAGTACGAACATGCGTTGTGGCCAATAAAAAAGTACTTCCCTTACGTGAAGAAGAAAAATGAATGGTAGCATCGTTTCATCATTTCTCACACGCATTTTTTAACGTTTTACCTGGTTTATTAGAGAGGATTTTTCGGTTTGGTTAAGTGGAATGGTGTGATGGAATCTGGATTAAAGGTCTGACATTACCCACCAACATGCATGCACTACCAACGGCTGTGAACGCTTGTACTTATTTTTTGAAATTCTCGTTTTGTCTTTGGATTTTTAAACATGATGATGTTAGATACGAAAATGGAGTGATTACAGACAGAAGGGCAATTTATCATAAAAAAAGGCATTTAAGAGGCATAAAATTGATAATCGTTAGTTCCTAAAATTATTAAAATGGTTTCTAAATGGTAACAATCTACCTTTGCCTCTCTCCCGTTTCTTGTTAGTAGCTTTCATCACAACTGCATACTACATAGCACATAATAGATAGTGTATAGACAAAGCCACACAAACTTCGTCTAACTTTCACAGGAACATTGATATCTTGCATATAACACAATAACGTTGATTCTATTCTTATCCCCACTCAAATTTAAACGCTACCATCAAAGACATAACGTTCAAAATGGCTTGTAGGAATTTCAGTGGGGTAGAGACGCCATAAGTGTGCATGTGTGGGTTATTTCAGAGAATTTCATGGAAATAAGGCGAAAAGATTGTGAGATTACTGAAACGTTTTTATTTTCTGTTTATTTTTGGGGGCTGATCTTATTTTGTGTAGAATATTTTTTCCAATATTTTTTATCCGATTTCATAAATTCAAAGAAAATATTATGGTAGATGCAAGTATTTGTGGAGATATATTGGAATCGATTTGTTGAAAACGTTCTAAGAATTATGATTGAAAATAGATAACATCACGAGCATTGGATTAAAGTGTAATATTAGCAAAATATCTTTACAGTTAATTGCTTAAACTACAATAAGATTTTCAGCCAATACATCTGTCAAAAAAAGTCTTTATATCCATCCATACATTGGAAACTGTTAGAGAAATTAATTGCTGAACTTCCTCTTCTTATGTCCACACTTTACCTCGACTTCTTCTTCCTAGTCGGGGTCACTCTTGACAGAGTGGTCGTGGTCATCACTTCAGGTGTTGGTGGCAAGCTTCACAACACGCCGCCACTCTTCTCTGATGGCTACCTCGACTATGTCCATGAAAATTATGTGCGAGTACTTAAAAATCTAACAGTAAATGTATATTATACAGATCTGGAGTGCATTGCAATTACTGCATAAACAAGTAATATCTACAATCTATACAAAATGTATTAATAAAGTAAAAAGTCCAAGTACGATGCAGTGTGCTCCGTTAATTAAATGTACACATGTTGCCTCGTTTAAATATTGTCAACTCTTCACTGATTGCAGACAATTAAGATTTAACTGATCATTGGTTATTTCATACTTTTTGTCGAGGTGCAGTGGATTTGGGCATTACATCAGTGAAGGAGAAGAACCGAGCATTACAATGCGCACCTTGTAATGATACAATGTGTAATATGTTGATACAACTTGTAACATCATTGCGCTCCACTTCCCCCAGCCACCTGTATTTTGCCGGTTTTGAAATAATTCATGACACCAATATTGTTTCTTCTGTTTTTTTTTTACGTCGAATTAATATTGCCGCACTCAGCACAACGACCGCTTCGTCTGACATCTTGCTATGAAATGCTCGAAGTCTAATCAGTATGTTACATTACACGCAAACGCTTGTTAGTCAGGCAGGTATTATTGTAATGTAATGCTCAAAGTCGAATCTATAATGTTACAATACACGCGAATGCTCGCGGTGAGGCAGCACCTTAAAATGATCAGGTAATATTTTCATTGAAAACCACAAAAAAATATTTGTATGTTTATTTTGAAGTACCGAATTTAATTATTTAAATAAGGAAGGAATACGTATCAAGTATCATACAATTACAAACTTAAAGGCACTCTCACACGCTCTAAACTTCATATAGCATTGCATCACACCGATAGTACATTTATGTAAGTACAATTTAAACGAGAAACGTCTCATTATCTCACCTCGGTATGGTTTAATTGTCAGCCCCTTTGTTTCGCAGACAAAAGCCTTGAATTAAGGGAGCGGACCGAAATGTTTGGAACGATTACGCCGTGTGAAAGTGATGGAGGATCTATTTTAGATGCGTGTAAAGTGCCCTTTATGAATTTTGGGCTGAAGTATGATAATACAGGTGTGGTAAGTAGCTCAGTGATTTTGTTGATGGTTTTGAAGATCGCGGTTTTGGGTTTGAAATCTTAGTATGTTAAAATATTACTAAAGAATATAGTCACATTTTACAATTTTTAAATAAAAAAAAAATAACTAGAAGACCCTATAAAAAATAATCCAAAATGATAGCATCCAATCGTTTATCTTAATAATTCAATACTACTTAGAATATTTAACAACTTTTTATAACTTAACACATTGTTTCACGAAAACCGATCTATTAACATTCGGGTAGCAAAGAACCGAAATATTCGACCCAAAAAGAGGGTCCCACAAAACGCCTACATCACTTAGTATCATGACTTACATACATGGAATTACTCCCTTGAGTAAAACCACTCCACGATATTTTCCTAAGTCGTAAACCAACTGATAAATGTCCGTATATCGGGGCATAGAAACCGATTCAACTCTCAAGGGCCGTACCATGATCTCTTAAAGTTCTCTGTTGCGGTTGTGGAAGCGAGACGGCGCACTACACTCCGCATAGCGCTGTCCCGCTCACTCGACCGCAACAGTACTGTTTTAAGAACTCATGGTACGGCCCTGGGAACGGAAGGGAATTTACAAAATGCCGGCCACGTTTTGAGTGATTTCAACCGAAATGAAACCAAATATGTTTGCACCCTTTAATTTCACTTTTATTTGAATTGCTGTTAATATTTAGCTGGATGATCTTTTGTTTTTTGAATATAAACGAGATAAAGATTAATGAATGTTGAAAAAAAGTAAATAATCATTGTATTTCAGTAACTGAAACTCGTGCCACTCGTGTACTGCTCGGTCTTCAGATGTGGACGCACCCTAACATTTCCAAAAATTCCAAACAAACTTTTCCATTCTTAATTTAAACAAGTCGCTATCCTCATTCAGCAATACACGCATCAACAGTATGGCTAGACAAGGCTTTGCATACAAATTAATTCGCCACCTAAAACGGGTGGCTGGTCACCACCAAAACGGAGACGAGCAGAGCGGAGCGTAGAAAAAATAAATGCGGACAACATCACATACATGGCTCTGAAGGCAAAGCAAGTAGCTGCAGCACTTGTGTTATGGAAATCAGAAACGACCAAGGTACCACAGTCAACAAACACCCAGACCAAGGAGAAAGGCAATGAGAAAAAACAAAACAGTTAACAGAGGTTATGTAGAAAAGTTGATTTCTACATTGCCACGTCCGGGGATCGAACCCGAGACCTCAGAGCTAGCGACCCCTCTCGCTAGCCTCTAGCCTCTCTCGAGCTAGCGTCGCTCACTTGACTACAGAGATAGTGAGTATTTGAAATAACTAATTGGAATTCGTTATTCAGACCCGACTCCAAAACAAAGGGAAAATTCCTCCGCTCCGCTCTGCCCATCTCCGCTTTCGTGAAGTCCAGCCCTAAATCGGATTACGACCTACTTTTGTGCGTAAATTTTATGAAACAACTCTCTTGGGCAGTCAAATTGAACATGGAGTTAATTCTGGTACCCTTGCGACGGTTTGATTAGAAAAATGCGGTTGGATTTAATTAATTGGGAAGTTTTCAGCTCTTTTGACAAGGTTGGGTTAAAGGACTCATTGTTACGCTTTTTGTCCTTATGTATAAAGGTGGTATTTTGTGCTTAATTATTTGTTGATCATGATAAATTGTCTTACCTTGAGATAAAAATATTCCTTTCATCATAAGACACATTCTCAGACATAAGACTTGTTAGTTTCATACATTTGAAAGATTGAATCAGTCTCTATCTTCTCTAGTTTTTAATCACTTTCATTATCTTTCCCGAGCCTTTTCCCAACTATGTTGGGGTCGGATACCAGTCTTACCGGATTTAGCTGAATACCGTATCTTACATAAAGCGACTGCCTATCTGACCTCCACAACCCATTTTACTGGGAAACACAGTATCCCATAGTATAGTGAGACTGGTTGTCAGAATTGACTTAACGACTGCCAAAGATCTTTGTATGACAGCCGTGACCTACTGTTTAACGTGCTTTCCGAAACACGGAGGGGTCTCGGTATGTTATAAATGGTCACTCATCCACGGACCAACCGCGGCGAGCGCGGCTTAACCTGTATTATCGGTCAAACCGTACGGCTTAAACTTAGCCACAACCACTCTATTTTCAATCACTTCAAATCAGCAAAAAAGCGTCGATCTTTTTACAGTTTTTTCTCAAGTCTGTATTGAACGCGTTAATAATTAAACAAAGCAAAATGTCTCGTTGAAGCCTCTGACAGATTAAATTGCAAAGTTTTTAACTTTCTTCTTTTGCTGGTTAAAATTGAAAATTGTTTTAAGCAGGCCTTCATTTTGATTTTGATTCTTGTTTTAATTCAAACCTTCTGTTATTGAATATTGCATGGAGGTTTAGAATTTTACTTTTATTGTGTTAAGACTTTTCATCTTAGGAACTGTGCAGTTAAGTGTGATGAAAAAAAAAAGTTTTTCTAAACAGCTTCTCCTATTTGGCAACTAAATTATCTTAATTCTAATTATCCCTTGTTACAATTGTTGTAGGCTTGAGTCTTATTCTTTGCAATATACGTATAAAATTACATACAAGCATTGTATTTTGAAACATTTCTATAAATGGCAATTATTGGCAAAAGGCGTTGAAAATCAAAAGCCTATGCTATCAAACATTTCCAACAATGATAATATAATGTGATGTTTTCAAAGGCAAACAGTCGCATAGCCTGAAGCGTGATTCATTGATGCATACAAAATGTATTTAATTATTATGCTTTGGCTATTTTATTCTGATGGAGCTTCTAACAACAACAGTTCAGTCGCATGCTCTCTGTCGGCCTCCGGCTATCCCGTGTTGTAGCTTCTGTACATAATACGTAAATACAACATAATATTAAAATATCTGAAAACTGATATATTTTTATATTAGAACGAGTATAAAATGGTATTAAAAATCAAAGAGCAGGTGTCAGGAAGATTGTTCCATGATATTTTAGACTAAACTTTTCAACGGTGGTGTGTTTCGGAACTGTGACACGTTAGCTTTTCAATGGACACGATATTTTCGTAACTTAGGTGTCCTAAAATAAAAAAAAATCTCTAGACTTTGATCTGTAGCTCATTGAGTCTATAGGAGAGTTACTCAACAAACGAGCTGCGAAGGTTAAATAGGAATACGCTTTACACAAAATCAGCTGAATCCTAAGAGACTGAAATCCGAACTCATCTTAGCTTGAGAAAAGGTTAGGCAGAGGATTATTATTTACTCAAAGTATTATCCTATTTTTAGGTATATTTTTGTCCTTGTTGACAAATACTTTTAACCTAACACAAACCTATTTTCGTTACATCTGTACCCCAAAAACGTACTAAGAATATCGCGGCAAACGATATAGAATAAAAACGAAAGAAATCCCATTTTACCTCTTTTATAAAAATACTTTCTTGGGATCCTTTTGTGTATAGTGAATTGTAAACTGCTAAAGGGAATTCTTTTATACTTGATATAATATAGTTACTGTTGCATTGTTAGTGTGATGGAAAATGGCCGAAGGAAGACCGAAGACTTGATATATAAATGTTTTACAATCGTCAAAGGTATGAAAAAGAATGAAAGCAACTTGGTTTGTTTTCAGTGTCTATTAACAATGTTAAATCCAACTAAATTTGACATTATTGAGTTTCTGATAAAATCTAGATTATAAAAAATTGTATCTGTATTTACCTTCCAAGCTCTAAGTATATATTATTATGTTTTAACTGGGGATTACCACCGTGCGCGACTTGCCATGTGTTTGATCACCCAATGGGACAAGCTTTTGTCACAATCGTTACTTTGTTCTTTGTTGTGTAATTTGAATGTTTACAAAAATCTTAGCGAAATTCAGTAGACCGAAAATGAATCATGAAAATATAAAAATTAGCTTCGACAAACATTTTGGTTTTACCAAAAATATTTTCTTAATGACTAGTCAGAAGGCGCAATAGTTGATACCCAGTACAAAACAAGTGACAGTCGTTTGTCATAATCAGAATACCGCAGTGAGGAACAAGAAGGGCCATTCTTTACGTTTAATGACGATATATAGCTCACGCTTATATTGTGGAGGCGGCGAAACGCCCGGCACTGCTTGTGGAAATGTGGACTAGCTTACAATGACTGTGAAACAAAGAGAAGCATTATCCTTGTAGAGAAATTAACGAGTCAAATTATTTATAATATGATAAGGAAAACAGACAAAAAAAACAACATAAACTTCTGTTTGTCTAGCTGTCATGGCTAAGCCACCGAACCGATTATAAGGAAACTTGGTATAGCATTAACTTAGAAAGGAAATAAAGTGGGGCTATTTTTGCGTCGATTACAGAAACTCACGTTCACACACTCAGCTGCAGGCAAAACCTAAAATAAATCAATTTGCTAAAAAAGAATAAACTAGCATTAACTGCTCTGCCACCAATCATTAAAAATTTAATCACGAATCCAACCAGTCAATTTAGTGAACAAAATACATAGACCAAACACACAGACACACAGACAAACAAAACATAGTACAGCCAGTGGTGTCACGTACAAAATGCGCCCCCGAGAGTGTACGCAGAATAAATTGCACGAAATAAAGTCGACGATATCCACACACGTAGGTGATTACCATACGCAAATATTGTAATCGGAATGAATGAGATATTTAAAGTAAGGCTATTAATTTTGAGCTCAATAATTGATATCATGTGAATTGTTGATACAGCTCATAACGCAAATGTGTTATTAAAATTGTGTTAAAATAGGGTATATCAAACTGTCTCAAAGATAATAAAAAAAACATGAATTACAAAAAAAAGTAAACCTGTGTATACAAAACAGATCGAAGTTGCGGAGTAGAGTTTGATGACGTCATACTTATGCAAAAAATGAAACATTATTTAGATAAATTTTAAACCAATTCATCATCTATGTATTATCGGTGTTGTTAAATATTTTACGTTTAGTCACAAACACGTCAAAAAATCATCACATCTTTTCTGGAAAATTGGCACCATTCATGGCACATTTAAAAATATGTAGGTATATTCTTTCATCTTAATTTATTTTTGAAACATAACATAATATGTTGTACAATACATATCCCACAAAACTTCTTTACATTTTCTATACAACTCCTAGCATTGAATATAAATGGTCGTCAGATATCGTCCGATCATTTCAAGATATTCGGCTGACCATAACGCCCGTCGTTAGCTCTGCAATTCTACCCTCATTCTATATGAACCACAAACGTCAATTGCATTCAGCTGAGCTGCTGAGATCGTGCTTCCTGTCTCAATTCCAAGCTCTAAATGGCATGATTATACTGATATTCATTTCATATAAAATTATTTTTATTTTACATGCTGCATTTGATGGTCTGCTGATTCTATTTAATGTTAAATATGAATGAAATCACATTCATTGCTCTAAACCCAAACTAAGTTAAAGCAAATTGTGCTATGGAATTCTGAGACAACCAAGGTTCACTGACCCGAAACAATTTAGTAAAGAAAATTCATTTTCAATTTTGAACCGTCCGATGATCGATTCTGGGATTTTGAGAGCTAGCGACAACTTGAATTGCGATGTTTACGAAACTCAGTAGCCGCAATCAAAGGAGTAAAGGCTGGTTCGTTTATTAAGTGTCACAAAATGTTACACTAGTAATTCACTGTTGGACAAAATTAATAAAATCCAAATGTGTAGACAAATAATTTGTAACCATTACTAAATTTCATTATTTTCAGCCTTAAATTCGTAATACTATCAATAAAATATAAGTGAAAACTATTTTTGTACGCAAAAAAATAATATTTATTTCGAAAAAGCAATGTAAATACTTTTAAGCTTACACAATTTAATCGCAAATTAAATACTTTGGGATAAACAGAATCAAATTCTTCTAAATGAATTTTATATCAATTTATTCTTCCATCTCAAATATCTTTTAAATTATTTTCAAATTGAATTATCAAAGAGGTAAACATTTAATATGACATGTGTATATTATATTTAATATCAAAGCGTATATCTGCTATTTGGCTTTTTGACGAGCTTTCTTATATTAATTTAAATCGAGTCTTGAAGGGGTAGAAATACAAATTTGATTTTGAATTTACGCCATATTTTGATGTTCATTTTCGTCTTCAAAAGGTTCGCGCATAATATTTGATTTTAATTGTTTATTTACACTCAAAATTTATTTTTCTTTTCAGTTATCTAGTACAAGGTTTTGTTATTGTAAAATCAAATACTTTGACAGTAACTACCTTTAAAATATTAAAACTATGCCACCTTATAATAAAAATAACATCATAAAAATATTCCGGGACATCTCACACACGGTTATCTGATCCCAAGCTAAGCAGAGCTTGTGTTATGGTAACCAGACAACTGATAAACATACTTATATATTTCTAAATACATACATATTATAGATAAATTACACCTAGACACAGAACAAATGATCGTGCTCATCACACAAACATTTGTCCTGAGTGGGAATCGAACCCACGACCTCCGGTACAGCAGTCAGGGTAACTAACCATTACACTAAATGGCCCGTCAACATTATGTTTACTTTTGTTTATTTTTTCTTTAACTTAACAAGATTATAACTTCTGCGAGACGAAAAGCCAATTAGTCGACTCTAAAGGACACAATATTAAAGAAAAACGAAAAATCACAATTTTAAAGTTATCGGAATTAATTTCAAAAATAAACCAAGGTCAATAAAGATTCTCTATAAATAAAACAAAGGTCATAATATAATAACGTCTTAACAAAAAGAGCAATTATAGGATCTTTTAATGGACTTCCATTTCAAGTCTTTGAAGACCGAGAATCCTTGAAATATCAACAACGCAGTTGTTCTTCCCAGAATAAATACTCAGTTGGCAGACATCTTAGTTTTGTTGGTTCAGAGAATCAACATGCTACGTCTCATTCCGTACGATTCAGAAGTATTTAAGAAGGGAAATTTAATAGGAATTTTGAGCGAGTGTTTGTAAGTTTATCTTGTTTTTTGTTTTTTTTTTTTTTTTATGGCCAACCAACCAACCTTGATATTTTAAGAGGAATAGTTTTTAATTTAGGTAACGCTTATGCACATGTAACGACATACTAGGAGTTAGACGTATTTATCATTATGTATCTTGGCAAAAGCGTTTGACTTCAAAAGTAGTGTAAGTTTTGCGTGACAAAAAGCATTGTTCCATATAGACTTTTAATTGTTATATGTAAGTTATAGTACTTTGTAGGATACTTTATACCACAGACTTCCACAATGTAGTTATGTAATTTCGAGTGTTTTTAGTATGCACCTTATATGAGCGCCTATTACTTGTTTTTATTTTACAATTACTGACAATTCGCAACAAAAAACACGTATGCTAAAATACCCAACATTCACATGTACAATCCAAGCTAAGTCAGAAGGTTTTATCACCGCCCCGCAATAAAGGAACGCCGTCTTAAACCCACTCACCTCTTAACTCCAATGAACATACTACCCCTATTAACTAGAACTACAAAGGTTACACATATTATATATACAGGGTGTTACAAAACCCCTGTCATCGGACAGGGGTTTTGTAACACACTGTACATCCGTTAAGAGGTTGTTAGGTATCGATATCTAATAAAAAAAAAAATGAAAAAAAAAGTGTATAAACTAAGATTTTTTGTTTCTTCAAATAACGGGATAGATTGACGGCATCGTCACAGGTTCTGCCAAAAGGCCACCATTAATCCCGACGAAAATATTGGTGTAGTTTTTATTTATCTTCAAATTTAGGGATTTTGGAGGAGGCTATTTCAAAGTTCATTATTATTGTTATTATCCAAATTTGATATTTTATTTGGGCATGTGATTGTGAACCCTATAACACCCTTTAGGGTCGGACAGCGGTTTCGTAACATCCTGTATATTATGCAAGCCCTCAGCTAGAACATTTTACAAAGTATGTCATTTATATCTGTTTTCCGGGTGGACGCGCTAAATAACGCAGGTAAAGTGGAAAAAGCGGCCATTAGCTCTCAAAAGCACTTTCGACGGCCGATATTATAACAGCGAGGAGGGAAATCAGAAGGTTCGCTTCTTTATACATTGACTCAAATGTTTGAAAGAAATAAAATCAAAATTTAAATACTATGCACAAAAACTTTCATAAAAATATCAGCATGGAAAGTGACCCAGCAGTTTTATTTAGAGTGAACCATCAACAAAAACATGTTGGTAGCTAATTTTACAAGTACAGTGTGTTGCATTGAAAAAACATTTGTCAATTTTGAGTAAATAAATAAAAACATTTTCAAAGATATCACCAAATACGATACCAGCCTAATAACTAATATCAATGATTAAATTAACTTATATCTGAAATTTTGTAAACTGACTCCATACCAGATGTACTCTTTACTCTTTTTGGATGGATATAATCTTTCGGCAACCTATAAATCCTTCTAAAAATTATTTTTGAATTGACCTTCTGTCCTTATCTACTAAGTGACTATAAATTCTATCGATTCTGTGTTGCGGTTGAGAATGTAGAGGCTTTTTAGTGCTGTTACGGTCACTTAAAATTGCGACACAATAAATTAACGCTTTATCTCTGCCTGTGTTTCAAGTATTAAGATATTACAATGAATAAATTCAACTTCGTAGTGTCTTTTTTCTGTTTCTAGAAATGTCTTTTGATAGTAAATTGTAAGTAATATTTCTACTGGATAGGCTTGATGTATCGTGTTATATTCAACTTTTGTTCATCGCTGACATTAAGATTGTAAAATATAATTGTGATCATTTAAATGATATAATGATAATTTTTGTTATGTTAACATAACAAAAATAAGTCTACCTTAGCTCTCTTACGCACTAGCGGTTAACGGTCCAGTTAAATATGCAACCGCTTGTGATTGTACGCACTTAACCGCCAAGCGGTTGCATATTGCTGCCCCCGGGGTTTACCGCTAGTCCGTAAGAGGGCTTATGTATAGAGGTTAGCAAACTATAATTGTAGAAGATAAATTGTAATGTAGAAGATTGTAATTGCCAGATTTATCGACTTAGATTATACCTATTTATCTTTTTTTTTATTACCCGTTTCAATTGTCAAAATGGAAGACCATACAAACAAAAACCGCATCGCACTGCAGAAGGAAAAATATGAAACATGAATCGAATAGTTCCAAAACAAAGAAATCCAAACCAATCCAATATACAGTGGAATGAAATACAAAAAATATATCCAGAAATCTAAACGGAGCAAAAACAATAAGGTTTTCTTTAGCTCGATAGGTATCTAGGGTGTCGGACGAAGCAGGTGATGGCGAGCCATAAATGGGGCCAGGAAAACCGCGATTATACTCTTTTCATTTAATGTTTGTTGTATTTTTTTGTTATTATTTAAACTTTCAAGGAAAATAATTATTAAAAAAAATCTGTCAATCAATTTTTTTACAACAGCATTCAAAAAATGCATCAAAATCGGTTCAGTTAGCCAAAAGTTCTGAGGTAAGAAATCGTAATACAAAAAGTCGAAATGAGTACGTCCTCCTTTATTGAAGTCGGTTAAAAAAAACTGCGTGTATAGTTTTGACTGAAATTTTGAGAAATTAATTTCACTGTAAAATCTCGACAAACTGTTTTGCTGAATTATGAGTTATTCCATCGTAAAGAATATAGGTATCTTTATAATGATAAAGGGAAAGGTCACAAAACTTACTTTCTACGAGGAATAAGTAAAATCTACAAAGAAAGGATGTCAATAGTGGATGACATTGTTACATAATAGGTACTTTGATTTTCTATAAAACCGAGACTTTGTTGTATTTTTATGACAATAAACTTATACATTTTATGGGAGCTATATAATGCTCATTATAGTTCTGTGAGCAAGACTTTAGGTGTATTGTTTTAGTGGTCGTAAACGTTGTGTATAGTTTTAAGAGGATTTTGAGTTTGTCATGTCATGTTTTATGACAGAGATCAGCTGGAAATTCAAGGTTTATGTCTTAGCTCAAAGCTTGTCTTTGAAATTGAACGAGTTTGTATCATAAAAATTTTGCGTTTTTTTTTTTATTATCTTATACTCGAAAGTAAGGAATCGTAGGAGGCGTTGCATCTCCCAAAGTGGTAATTCGAGAGTTTTGCTAAGTTTTCAGCTCTTAAGCTACAAAAAAAATTACCTTAGATGTATTATATTTTTTCAAAAACAAAATTTTTATCTTCACTCGCTTATTTCGCGGCCCCACATCGTAGTTCGTTTGTTGCCGAAAATTCTCGGATTTGATTTCATGAACTGGTATCTATGGATTGGCGCGACGGCACTTCGCTTCTGCGTTATTTTGTTACTGGCAACTCCAGCTTGCCTTTCTATACAACCGTTTGTTTTGCCAGCGTTCTTTGATTTCCGTGTTTGAGAGAAGATTGGCAGATGTGACAGTGCTGCTTTTTGAAACGTTCACACTTAGGCAAACTGGATTTTCCTAACTGTGAGCGTGTATGCAAATAGTATAATAATTATATTCATTGAAATATTGAAAATACCAGTCTTATTATATACTAGATTCCCCTGTCAAATGAGTTGTGGAGGTCATATAGGCAGTCGCTCCATGTAAAATGCGGTATTCAGCGGAATCCGGTAAGACTGTTAGCCGACCCCAACATAGTTGGGAAAAAGCTCGGGAGATGAAGATTGAGTTATTGAAAATTATTATGTCTCATTGATATATCGTATTTAGGCAACTGGGATTTAATGAATGCTGACGAAATTACGTCATTTATTTAAAATAGGTTTAGTACTTAAAGAGACCTTTCAGAAGATTAAAGTTTGACTTTCTAACTCTAAGTAAGTTCATTAATTTCATGACCTATTCCTTTAGTTCAAACGAACTTTATAAACTTGTACTTGATAACAGTAATCACTACAAAACAGACTTTCTTCATCGACTTTCTTTCGAACATCAAATTGCTTTAAAGTAGATGTTTAAATAACTTATCATATTTAGATTAGCAGATTCTTAGAATAATTAAGAGTACATATAACTTTGAAAAAGCCACTTTGGTAGTTGCCTGGGTTCGAATTTGCAACCTTGTGCTCACAAATCCCTTCATTGAACTACTAGGCCACCACGACATGAAAACATGTAGCTCTAATTAAATACCTTCAAATTATAATGTGAATGAGAAATAGTGTATCAGTCCTTGTTTTTTTTTTTAAACTACATTATTACTGGGGGCCGAGTCTGCTATTTACAATGGCTCCAATCGTCTGAGTGGGTGCCGTTAGTAGGCCCATTTTAGGATAATTACGTAGGTAAATCATCATTTTAACGTCAAAATTGGCCATTGGGGCGGCCAATGTTGACGTTTTGGTGTTTAGTAGAATGCCAATTATCCTAAAATGGACTTACTAACGACACCCACTCAGACGATTGGAGCCATTGTAAATAGCAGACTCGGCCCCCTGATCATTTACTCGCGTTAAAAATACAATTTAATAAACAGCATTGACAAATCACCTATTTACTCTCCTACAAAACCTACAGTGGAATCCCGCAATTAAGCAATTTGATGTAACAGTTCATTTAGCCATCAATATTGCTCTCTCCCCAAAGCGTCGGATAATGGCATAAATTAAAGTTAAATATATTTGGTCGTTGTCTCTAATTTTCATGTCGTGTAATAATGTTTTGTGTAACATTTATGCCTGTCAATTTGTTACACAAATACGGTTTCCACTGATTTGAATTCGGTGATATTGTTGGAATTATGATAATATTATTGTTCTGGTTATAAACATTCATACTAAATGAGAGAGATTTGGTTGAAATGTTTTAAGGAACCTTTTTTCGTTGGAAATAAGGATCGTGTAATTTATTGTGTAGACAAAGAACCTGAGAACTTTTTGAATATGTAACCTAAAGATCTAAGGTTCGACTTAAAGCGGGGAGCGAGTAGGGAGCAGAACGATGAACACGAAACGAGTCGACGAGCAGCGAGCAGCGAGTATGTAGTTTTTTAGTGTTTATTTATTTATTTAATAATTTATGTACACACAACACATTAACAAGGAATATTTCGTTTAATGAGCAACTAATACTCGATAGTTACTCGCTTCTCGCCCGTAAGTCGGACCAATACCTAAATGCTATTTACGATGCTAAATTATCATGTTATCAAATAAGTTGTTTACAAGTGATACAAATTACTATATTTTTTTTTGTAAATGACTCTGAAAAAATGTAGTAAAACATGAATTTAACAAAGAAATGAAGAAGAAAATAACAAATGTTTATTCGTCATGATTATGACACATAATTAATAAATACATACATTTTACTATACTTGGCGCTATAAACAAACGTACTTGTAAACATGTGAATTAGGAATATTACCTTAAAGCAAGTGTGTACCCAAACACAGTATAGAAAACCAAGAACCTGACCTAAATGTATATTTACAAACCCAAAACAAGATCAAAGTGTGTCAGTATCAATAGCAAACATCTTAGAGGTACGATTAAATACCGTCGTTATCCGAAAGGAGGTCGATATGTGGATCACTGAGTAATATATCATCTTGTATGGCGCTAATGGTGTCATGGCATACCATATACAATGAGAGCACACTTTAGCTGATTTATTATAATAGATTAGAATTGAAAATGCTGAGGTGCAAGTTGGGAGGCTTTTCACCATTATGATAATGAGCACATAATATGGAACCGTTTATTTTGAGACGGTGTCTTTGGACAAACATGAGGGGCTCGTGGTTAAGGGTAAGCCGTACGGTTTCATCGATAATACTGGTTAAGCCTCCCTCGTCGCGGTTGGTCCGTGGAAAGGTGACAGTTTTGTAAATACAGCGAGACACCTCTGTGCCTCGGATAGAACGTTAAACCGTAGTTTCCGACTGTCAAACGTTGATCTTTAGCAGTCGTTAAGTCAATTCTGACAACCAGACTTAGTATAGGAAATTGTGTTACCCAGTAAAATAAGTTGTGGAGGTCAGATAGACAGTCCTTCCATGTAAAGTATGGTTTTTATCTGAATACGATAAGACTGGTAGCTGACCCCAACAATGACAAACATTTGTGAGAGTCACAAATATTTGTTCCAAGTTTATGGTGTAAGTGATTTGATTTTTTGGGTTACTATGACACTTTAATTATTTTAGTTTGCTGGTTAACAGTAGTAAGTAATTTTACATTTCAGATCCATCAGAAATCATTCACACATTCTCTAATATTTTTAATACCAATGCATAAATAATGTTATTCATGGTTTCACAAGCTTCAAGATTTAATTATTTTAGTTTCATGAAATCGTACGTAATATTTGTTAAGATTTCTGTTTTCAAAAGGATATGAACGAAGGCTAGCTCTCATTTAGTTTGTAAACATTTTATTAATACATTGCATAAAGGCTTTTAAGGAAAATGTGTTTACTTTGCGTTTCCTTTCAAGTTTCTGTACGCTATGCATCACTATATTAATATTTGCACGTTTATTCACGGTATTTTCTCTCAAATACATGTATTACAGATACGAACAAAAATATACACAAATAGCGAAATTGTAACATAGAATTAACGAGAAAAATATGAATAAATAATGAACTGTTTTCAATTAACTCTTCATAGCACGTCTGTCAATGCCAATCTAGAAAATCGATGAAACATTATAGAGTGTATACAAATTTTTGCTCGTGACTGTACATATATATTATTTGTTCGTAATTAGGTCGTGCACTACAACAACTATCCAATTGTGTCATTCACTCTGCATAAATTTGGTTAATTAATCTCTTAACAGACCTTTAATTAAATAATTAAAGTCGACCAAAACACATCATTAATGTTAATTATAGTGAACTCCACATATTAATATCGGTATCAAAATTAACAGCACCAAATTTGGCTCGAATTATAACAATATTTTCAATAGTCGGGTATAAATAATTGTACATGTCAGCTCTTGTTTGCTTTAAATTACAAAGCTTATGGCAAAAGGGTTGTCTGGCCCTGTTTTCCAAGGATTTAAAGGTAATGGATAAGAACATCTACGTTCAATACGTGTCAATACGTGTCGTAAAAAAAGTAAAAATAAAATATTTCAGTCTCATACTTCGGCTTACAAGATGGAAAGTTACATACTGTTTTATTCAACAAATATATTTTATCCACAAATTCTTTAAAATCTTTGAGAAAAAATATGCTGCATGTTTAAATAAAAAACAAACCTCCAAATTCTTCAAAATCATTGAGAAAAAATTATGCAGTATATAAATTAAAAAAGCAATTACATTGAACTTCAATATTTTGAACTTAATGTGAAACAAGTACTTTCAAATCCAACAATAATAACAACTTTTAAACAACAAATAACTAAATTAATTATTATTACTCGATATTCTTATCCATTTTCATAAATCTTAGCTCCCACCTCATTACAAAGGCAGAATGGTCGGGGACAAATTAAAGTTTGGTTAGGGTGCAACCGTTCGCCGAACATATTAAGATGTACATTTCAATTAACTTTTTTCTATAGCTCACTTTAATTGACTTGTTAATTTTTAACGCTGAAAGGTGAGAAATACCTTAAGTAGGCCAGATGGTAAGGGGAAATTATATTTAGCTTGTATTATGGTCCAATGTTCACTGTTTTTAGAACAATAAATCTAGAATTATTCTGAAGGAAAGTTTACCTACGTGTATTAAATGTCTAGGCAGCCCTTTGATGCCTAAATCTAGAAAATATACGATTTAAAAATAGGTTTCTTTTTATTTTGTGAGCTTCGACTCAGTAAGTCCCTAGAGTGGATATCGCCTTAAAAATCTTTCTAGAATCATAAAACACTACTCCAAAAAATTCGTAAATTCAATTTTCTCTACAGCCTCATGCCATAATAACAATATCTCTAACTTGTCACCAACGACGCTCAAGGGATAACTGATAGCAATACAGAGTCGGGATGACATATTAAGTAAAACACGATTACGTATAACAAAGTAACAAATTGAAATATATAACACATTAAGTTTCAACCCCATCCTTTTTGGAATCACCCTGTGGGATACCAAGAAATGGGAAATAAGGTTGTAACACACAACAGAAGGTACTTTTAATTTTTCTTTCTTGGTAATTTTATTATTATTCAATAATTTATTTATTATTAGTACACACAATATTTTTTAAAAACATGATGTATTTATAAATGATGTACAAATGTGCTTATTTCTTTAGAAATCTCCGTCAGCAGACCCACGAAAAAACGCTTAATTTTTAGTTTTGTGTTGAAATTTAAATATTCTAAATCTACGTAACCTGAACCACAGGTTTGAGTGTCCGGTTTAGCCTTGAAAAATAACATTAAATGTAAAGGAAATGACAAATCGTTTTAAATCACTTCCATATATTTGAAGAAATCTCATTCGTCTAATTAACAATAAAAAAGGGTGAAAAAAATTATTCAAAATTTATTATTCGATTTATTAAAAAGAAATATCCTAAACTCAAAAACAAACTGTCGTGTGTGGCCACCTTTAATGAGGTATTATGTACCTTCAAACAATGTTCCCAAGACAATACATTTTAGGGCAATGAGCAGCATTTCTGATTAGGACCCAGGTGTATCACAAAATTACTGCTGTAAATAAATTACAATGTAATTGTTTTCAAATGTAACGCATAAATTCGTAGAAGGATTTCAGTCAATGTGATTGTCAGTTTTTAATTATACTGTCGAAAAATAAAATCGGTTTCTATTGTGGTTTGTTTAACACAGATTTGGTTTCAAACGTAGTTGGCAAGTGCTTACACGACACGGGCAACAGTGATAAAAAAAGTTACTAATTCCCTACTGTACTACAAAATTGAAATACAAAGCTACTCAATAGGAGAATAAAAATATTATTGCTTAAAAATACAAGGTATATTTTTAAAATAAAATAAAAATATATGTTGATACCATAAATTAGTACTTAAAAGGTCTAAAAACCAACATTTTAAACAACAAATATTCCATCTCATTTCCTACCCTTTCCTCTTTGAACCCATTGAAATTCATTCCATTATTTATTTTCTCATAAAAAAATGCATTAACACCAAAGCCGCGGTTTAACGACAATACAATTTTCCGTCAAAGTTAATCAGAATAAAGCCGCGCAACATTCATAAAGAATTTATATAAGAAAATACTAGCTTTTCCCCCGAATTCGTCCATTTAGGCTGGAATACGTAATATAATATGAATTAGTACACACTATTTTGATAACAAGAATGAAATTGAACAAAGCAAAGTGATAGACATAGCCCTAAAAGTGTCCGGATTGAAGTGGAGATGGGCTGGCTATATTGCTCGCAGAACAGATGGCAGGTGGGCCTCTAAGGCTGCTGAGTAGAGTGGACCCTGGATGGGACATCGAAAAGTCGGGAGACAACCCACCCGTTGGGTCGATGACATCGCCAAAGTGGCAGAAAAACTACTATTCAATATCGAGTTGATTAATCAAGGAAGATTTTTTAATGATGACCCAGATCATGACGACCTCCGTCGTCGAGTGGCGTACGCACTGGATTCAAGGTGTCGCTAGCTCTGAGGTCCCGGATTTGATTCCCGGCCGGGACAATGTAGAAACTAACTTTTCTGCATTGCGTCGGGTATGGGTGTTTGTGGCTCCTTCGTTGTTCCTGAATTCCATAATACAAGTCCCTTAGCTACTTAATTTGGGTTTAGAGCAATATATCCGATGTTTTTCGCATTGATTATTATTTACCTATTTATTTTTATTATATTATCCTTTAACATTTTTTTTTGGTCAGCAGAAATCATGGTTTAACCATTTAACGTTGTAGAGTCACTACAAATCGACTATTTAAATCTAAAATCTATTGACTCAGTTGGAAAAATTCATCTTCAAAAACTTACAAACACAAATATTCAGTGTAGATAAAAAATTATATTTACTTTAAGAAACCGAAAGATACTGTCAAGTCATTTAAAACGCCGAGTTTATGGAGACATTAAAATGTTTTTACTATTCTGCGTCAGATATAAAAATTAAATTATGGATGTCATACCATAATATTGTTATTATTTCACTTGACAGCACTAAGGAATCAAATAATATTATCAGATTTTAAAAGTTTGACAATATTCTAGTGATTACCTCGAATTCAAGTATAAATGTGTCCGTCAAATCATAGTTTCTATCTATCTCAGGTAATAATTTTTAAAGTCAATTTAAAAACTTTTTCAAAAAAATGAGGTGATACTGGATTTTCAATTTATAACAAAAAAAAGACTAAGAAAATTTTAATGAACTAGACATTTCTTCACATGGTTCTTTAAATTCTGCATACATCATAAATAATAATCACGAAAACAATGAAGTCGGTATATACCAGTTTAGAAGAAAGTAACCTATAGTAATATTACAGAACGGGGATTAGCGCGTACAGTGCTTAAATGACTTTTAGGGCTTGACGTTTCTCCCGGGTTGTGCAGGCCGTGGTCGCAAGTAGACTGTACGCGCTTATCCCCGTTCTATAATATTACTATAAACATGCAGCGCGATAGTACAAAAGTAATTCTAGAACCTGTTTAAAATTATTGTTTATTTCAATAAAATCAACAACGCAAACATATAAATAAATAAGCCAGCATCATTGTAGGTCAAACCATACCTTCCGACAAAGTTTTCGCTTTAAATACATTTTAAAACGCGACAAGTCACATCTAGGGCATGCTTGACGTCTAACAAGATTAAGTGTCTGTTCCCGTTGCCATGGCAACGGAGTGTTCTCTGAATATTCAGTCAGAGGCGTTTGCACAGAATTAACTGAGCATCAAATCCGCTTGTTAACATTTTGAGAGTGACTTAATTGTTTTTTAGTTTTATTTTGTCAATTTAATTATGGAAAGAAAAAATAACGCAAAAAAAGGTCGTAGAAAAAATATGTTGATCGATTTTCTGCGATATATTATTTTTTATAACATTTTTTTTTTACACAATTATTTTTTGTGTTTTCAGATAATGTAAAGAAGGTACATTGTTGAATTTTTTAAGGTCAATAGGTGGTCATTCATAAAACATTCAGGAGCAAGCGAATTCTTCAATAACTAAACATTGTTTCTGGCAGATAACCAATAATTCTAACACTGCAAAATATTTAATAACATTTTTGCTTTTCACCGAGCTCCCATATCACGCTATATATTATCCCTAATTAAATTGGAACGCAAAAACATTTCGAAATTAATTGACGGAATAAATTCTGGTCGGCCAGATAACAAATGACGTGCGAATTCGTGTCACAGAGGTGAACGAGTGGATTTATTTGTTTTGACATTAGATTATACTGATATTTGAATATTTTCGTATCACATATTTTGGACGGACCCAGATGTAAGAGGATAAGCGATTTAAAAAAGTATATAGGTTAACTGTGTTTATTTAGTGGAATATTCCGTGTTCAGATTATTTTATTGAAAAATGGGATGCCAGTATTTTTTTGTTAGGATTTTCACGCCACTAACGGGCCTCTAAATAAAGACGTCGTTATTACTAGGGAATAATATTTCATGACGCACGACTTTCTGCAATAAAAAGTGTACAAAGAACATCCAGACTTGGAGCAACAATAAAAATGTGTGGTCTACAAAAATCTTTGTCCCAGTCGAGAGTCGAACTGCTAAAGCCTTATTTTAACGTAGGTGGCTTAGTGACCTTTACCACTCAGCTGTCCATCAAATGTATAACGTTACTGCATAAGAAAAAACAGGTTGCCATATAGTATATTGGTAGAAACATGAACCACCCATAAATTCATTTAAGTGTTGGCACCCATTAAAAAAGATTGCACCATATTTCGTAGGGTCACGATTCACGGTTCAGGCATAAATGACTGGCAACAAATGACGTGCGAACCTATAGCCCAGAGCCCAAAGGTGGGCACGATAAGTGGGCCATATATTGGTTTATGTCGTTTCATTTTGCGGGCCGTTAACTCCCCCATAGCTCTGTAATCGAGGCCGTGGTATTAGATTTACAATTTCGCACGTTTTTCGGTTTTTAAATTGCGAGTTTCCTCGTTGTTGCGTTTGCTCGCTTTTATGTGGTTTTCATAGATTATTGTTGTCAAGCGTCTGTTTTGGGTTCGATAAACATTTGAAAGAATGTTTTTTTTTTAATTCATCTTTTTTTCGTTTACCGAAGGGACATGACTTAGACATTTTGGATAATATTCATCATCCATAATAGTTTTATCGTAAAACTGAATTTACTTTTCATTTCGTTCGTCTATTCAAATTGACATATAACTATTCCTTCTGTTACAATTTAGATAAACAACCATATTTTCTCTGGCCTTCCCTTGACCTATATATTTTAATGGTTTCTTTCCCATATTAAGAACACATATACGACCTCCAGTATATTATCTCTCAAGCTCTTAGCACATTACGGTTTGCCAAATATTTTCACCATAAATCGCACAGGACACGTTAAGCGCAGTTCCATGAATAAATCATACGCGGTAGACATGACTCTTAACAATGTGTGATGGATTTATACTAATAGATTACCCTTTAGAGCGGAATTGGTGTGGATAGCCATGACTTATGTAACCACTGAACTGATGTATGTAATATATGGCGACAGAATTGGAGTAATAAATTTCATCAGGTTATAGGATCAACAAATTTCTTTATTGACCTGTATAATCCTACCCATAAACTGTGGTCCTGACCACACAGTCCAAAATAACACTGAACATAAATAAAAAAAAATCGTAGCAAATAAAATAATGTCTACGCACACCGTAGCAGCTACGAATGCTACGCCGTAGCACCTTAACAATAATGAGTGTTTATTTTACAAGAACATGGATGTTATAGCTACGGTGAGACACAAAACACATTTCTCTATGTAAGTGTCTGAGAAGGCTAGTTAATAGAGCCATTTGTCAATATCGGCATTGGATACTGGCGCAGCGTGCATGCAAGTACCACATTCATAATCTTGACAGTCAATTAAATCATTCTGATGTGGCTGTATTGAAAATGTATTGTTTAATTTGTACTCGTTATGCTGATTTTCACTAGTGATGGTCACAGCTCACAGTTTATAGGGCAGCAAAAAGTTTTTAATTACTATTTTGTGTGTGAGAATTATTTTAAATGTTTTCACTTCATTTCAGTGGTCTCTTTTATATATTCTTATAATGTGTGATTACTGGCTCAAAAGGTTAATTTCGTACTCTTACCGAAATTTGAGTACCATTTATATTTATTTATGTAAAAGTATTCATAATCCTAAAACTTGCACAACCCACTCTTTGGCATAGATCATTCATAAATAACGCCATTTACTCTAACTCTTATCAAAACTCTTACAATCGTCATTCCCCTTCAGAAACTAAATATAATACTAAAATAAGGTTATAAATTTTAAATTACATCATCACAATGCATACTAAAACTTATCTGCGGCAAAGCAACTTTGATTCAAGCACCTAATTAAAATGAGCAGCCGCCGTACAAAATAACGACGCATTTCCTTCAAAATCATATTTCTCTCTCGTCTATAAAAACTCCGACATCGCTGCGCAGTCGAAGGAAAATAAATATAATTTGATTTCGCTAAGTTTGTGTTACTCTGAGTACGCTTGATGGAAAAAAGTTGAGGAAACGACTCGCTATGGGAAGTATGTTTATGTCGAAGCGTTTGGTTTCAACGCAAGCTGTTTTTGTAGCGTGTTTTTTTAGTGAGATATCATTGTTAGCTGCGATGTTGCTCTGTAGTTTGTTATACTGTCTGTGTGTGTGTTATACTACTGAAACGTTTAGTTTAAGGTATTTGATCATAATATTTTCTTTGGAGAATTTGAAGGCTGGCTGTTGGCAACTAAGTCCGTGTGACTTAAATAGGTGTTTACTAATGTTCTCTGATCTTGACGTTAATACCAATAATATTAACTTCTCAAATCAAAATACGCAACTGTGTGGAGATTTTATTGAAAAACCTTATTTTCTTCTTTTCTTTTTTCTTTTCTTGAATTCTTCGAAATCTCAGTGTCTATTATTAAAAAGATTTTTCTTATAGTCTTCAGTTTGGACATTTTTGCTCTACATTTTGTAATATAATGATTTGTTCTAAAGCGAGTGACATAGGTACACGGGTCGTAGGAAAAACGAAAGCAAGATTGATCGGTGACGCTGATAAGATTGTCGCAAAGTCGTGATTGACAGTAAGGCTGACAAAAACCAAAGAAACAAGATGGTAGGACAAAATATATATTATTAAGTACTAGAGTGGTTGGATTAAATGACAAAAATGTTTAAAAAATGAGGGTAAATTAAAGACAGTTGTTTAAAGTAATTGATTATCTGGTAAAAAGAGGTGTTTTTGCGATAAATATAAAATAGGTTATATCAAATAGCAGTTACGTGGGCGGATCCAGGTGATGTACAAAAATAATTTCAAAAAGCGTTATTTGGCAGTTTTTGAATAAATGGATCTTTAGATTTTTGCTACGTTGTCATAATATAGTTTTGGTAAAGATTTTCGGTAGATATTTTAATAAGCTGGTTATCCTTTTGTGTCTTCTTTACTAGCTTTACCTGATAATTTCGATCCTTCAACATATTATCAGAACAGCTCCAACATTCCCGGAACAAGCTCGGAATACGGGCCGATCTATTACGCGTTAGATACGTTAATCTGACACGAGTACCGGCTTACATTGAATTAGCGATTTACTGCACCTGACCTGCGACCCCGATTTATGTTGCTAATTAAATTTATGTACTAATTAACAATCAAATACATCAGAAGGTAGATAGAGCTTTTGGAATAAAAAAATATTGAAAGTTATGTTGAAGTTCATCGAGATTAAATTAAGACTTCTCAATAACTTGTTTTTTTTTTTTAACTTGAATGTTAAAAAAAAACAAGTTTAGGACATACTTGAATATCGCCAACTCTATGCGAAACATATAAATATTGCTAAATGTATATTTTATTTGTTGGGCTATATACAAAAAAAAAACAGGTTGATTCCAAAATAAAACTTCTACTCTCACCGCCAAGTAAACAATAAACCTTCAATTTTTAAACCTGACGTTACTTTAAACCTACTTTTTTACGACTGTCTTAGCTATAAGAGGCTCCTTTCATCTTAAGCTCTCGGTTAATTGCCTCATAAAGAGATGAAGTGCAACTTGGGTATAATATTACTGAGCTGCACAGACTGTCATAAGAATGAATGGGGTTAAATTAATATTTGGAGACGAAAGCTTTTATGGGTTCCATAGACCGACGCCTATCAAAACCGACGCCTATCAAGACCGACGCCTATCAATACCGACGCTTATCACGACCGACGCCTATCTAGACCGACGTCTATGATGACCGACGCCTATAGTGACCGACGCGTATCAAGACCGACGCCTATAGTGACCGACGCCTATAGTGACTGACGCCTATAGTGACCGACGCCTAAAGTGACCGACGTCTATGATGACCGACGCCTATAGTGACCAACGCCTATCAAGACCAACGACTATAGTGACCGACGCCTATAGTGACCGACGACTATCAAGACCGACGCCTATCAAGACCAACGCCTATCAAGACCGACGCCCATCAAGACCGACGCCTATTAAGACCGACGCCTATTAAGACCGACGCCTATAGTGACCGACGCCTATCAAGACCGACGCCTATAGTGACCGACGCCTATAGTGACCGACGCCTATAGTGACCGACGCCTATCAAGTCCGACGCCTATCAAGACCGACGCCCATCAAGACCGACGCCTATCAAGACCGACGCCTATCAAGACCGACGCCTATCAAGACCGACGCCTATCAAGACCGACGCCTATCAAGACCGACGCCTATCAAAACCGACGCCTATCAAGATCGACGCCTATAGTGACCGACGCCTATCGTGACCGACGCCTATCGTGACCGACGCTTATCAAGACCGACGCTTATAGTGACCGACGCCTATCAAGACCGACGCCTATAGTGACCGACGCCTATAGTGACCGACGCCTATAGTGACCGACGCCTATAGTGACCGACGCCTATAGTGACCGACGCTTAACAAGACCGACGCCTATAGTGACCGACGCCTATAGTGACCGACGCCTATAGTGACCGACGCCTATTAAGACCGACGCCTATCAAGACCGACGCCTAACAAGACCGACGCCTATAGTAACCGACGCCTATAGTGACCGACGCCTATAGTGACCGACGCCTATTAAGACCGACGCCTATCAAGACTGACGCCTATAGTGACCGACGCCTATCAAGACCGACGCCTATCAAGATTGACGGCTATGGTGACCGACGCCTATTAAGACCAACACCTATAGTGACCGACGCCTACCAAGACCGACGCCTATAGTGACCAACGCCACGATGTTTAATAAAATACACATAGTGTTAACTTATTTATATATATATATATATATATGGTAATACGGTTCTTTAGAGTGCAAGTCCGACTTGTGTTTTATCAATGCTTTACGTTTTTTCACCTTCAAGAACTTCATCGGAGTGCAATAAATTCAGATCGATAATAATACCTAATATTAAAAAAAAACATCTAGCAAACAAAACATTTTTATTTATTTACTTCTTCTTTACACAGCAGATAATTTTACACTTTAATTAACTGACGTAATAAGAGCAGAAAACATAATAATTAAGTTTTAATGAGGCAATCAAGTAGCTAATAAAACTTGATACTAATTATAGTCACCAAATACTTTTGACAGTCTCTACTTCAAAATGGCTGCTTAAGATTGTGTTTACAGAATAAGTAGCTGTTGGTATTACATAATCCGACTGCAATATTATTACCTGGTACCAAATTATTAATAAGAATTATTACCTGGTACCAAATTTTTGGCTGTGTTGTAGAGACGGCTACATTTTATTTTTTCTTTCACATAACATAACATATCATCATGCCTGTATCCCCGAAGGGTAAGGCAGAGGTGTACCAATGTACACCCACAGTTCGCCGATATGTTTTAGGTCCCATGTAATAGGGGGCGAGCCTATTGAAACTAACCGGGCACAAATCCAAACTCCGACCTGCTACTGAGAATTTCATAGAAAAACCCAATAACACCTTGGTCGAATCGGGAATCGAACCCTAGACCTCTAGCGTAGCAGTCGCGCTTGGCACCACTAGGCCAACGAGGCCGTCTTTTCTTTCAAATGTCTTTAATCCAACATAGACATGATAACGCTGACCTACAATGATACACTACTTACTGTATACTTACTTTTTACACGTTGAAAACACAAGAAACTCCTCAGTAATTCAAAACAATAAACCTTGTACTTGTGTACAGACCTTATTCAAAGAAAGAAATAAACAAAACTAAAAAAATCCAATGAGCACGCTAAATAAGATAATAAACAATTAAGCTTCCAAACAGCCCATCCGTTTAATTTACTGTTGCGTTTTCTGAATTAAAATGGGTTAATTATCCATTATAAATTCTATATAACGACTATGTTTTACAATTGGCCCAATGAATTCAGCCTTTCCGCCATTTTGGGCCACGCTGAATTCTTTAATGGGCCATCGACAATTTAATTAGATGGAACGAGTGTTGCTTATGAATATATTATAATGTCTTGTTGGAATTGCGGATCGCCTTTTGGTCTGGTGATTATGAGCGCGATTGTTGTTAAGGGTGCGTCCAAATCTGACCAACGTGTAAGTCTTAGATATAGCCCTTAATATACATAATCATTACTGTACACAGGAGCTGTTGGTAACCCTATTAAATAAATAAATAAGTAAATAAACGCGCACAGAACGAGCATTACACGAACGGCTCGCGCTGATTGCAATGCTACACGATCTGATGTGGACGCACCCTTAGGTTCACTTTACTAAGATAACCGGATTTTGGAAAGTTTTGTTTGATATTTCGGAAGAAATCATAAGAACTGAAATGCGGTTCAGATGTGTAAAAGACCGAAATACGGTGTAGAGCTGATGCCCAAAATAAAATAGTTTTCGTTTTTAGTTATAATTTGTAATTATGTAAGGTTTTCTGAGCTATTTCTAGTTTCAATTACTATGTTTTCAAATGTATTGTTTATAGTTTTATTAAGCCGGAAACCCACAGCGGCGCACGGAGAGGCTGTGCACGTGTGTTTAGCTTCGCTTTAGTACAAAATGTATGAGAGCGTTTCCACCGCAGCGCACGGACATGCTACGCAGCAAATGACGTCATAAACACACGAGTAGCTAACTCGAATAGGCGGAACGTAGCTCAGCCCACGGCCGTGCGACGCATCCCAGCTGCGTGGGTCGGCCATTTCTCGGCGACCCACGACTATGTACAGTCTCGAGCAAAAATATGTACACATATAATATTGTTAAGAAATTATTATAAGAATAAGGACCTATAAAAACAATTTCGCATATTATTATGTATACATATTTTTGCTTGTGACTGTACCCCATGCATAGCTATGAGCTGTGTGGGCGACACATCCCTGTCCGTGCGCGGCAGTGGAGACGGAGGCCGACGCCGCCGAACTAATGAGCCCACGCAGCAGAGGTGAGCCACGCATCCGTGCACAGCTTGCGCAGCGGTGGGTTTCCGGCTTTATTGTAATGTGCATGCCATGATTGTCGATATTTTTTTCAAAATAGAGCTGTTTTGCTTCAACACACAGCTATTTTATTACAAATCTAAATTAATGACAATATCCTGATAAGTTCACACGTAATATCAGTAAATCTTTCAAGGAATTACCATGATTTATTAAAGGCCCTCTATTTCACTTGACAACTATTTATTACATGTTATGTACGTCGGTATTAGAAGCCGTTACAAACAACAATCTGTGCCATAACTTTACCAATTATACTAGAATCTAGGCGGGAACGTGACGTCACGTCCGGTGAACTAGGGCTAGAGATCGGCACGGTTGTTACATTAAATCGTAAAACATTACTATTGTAGAAACTAGTATTTAGTAATAGAACGTTTTATTCATATTTAGTGCGCGTCGAGGGGTCTAACGGGCCCTAGAATTAAGCCTTTGCAGTCTATCCATCCGTCAGACTGTCAGTCTCATAATATGTAGGAAGATTAAATTTTCACAGGCTGTATATTATAGACTGCCTCGTTGGCCTTGTGGTGCTAAGCGCGACTGCTACGCTAGAGGTCTTGGGTTCGATTCCCGAGTCGACCAAGGTGTTATTGGGTTTTTTTATGAAATTCTCAGTAGCAGGTCGGAGTTTGGATTTGTGCCCGGTAAGTGGCAATAGGCTCGCCCCCTATTACAGCGGACCTAAACATATCGGCGAACTGTGGGTGTACATTGGTACACCTCTGCCTACCCCGTCGGGGATATTGGCGTGATGATATGTTATGTTATGTATATTATAACCACTAAGCTGCCTATTATTAGCATTACGCTGCTTATTATTACCACTTTAACAACTGATAGTTGAAAACGTTACATAGTTAGATTCGAGCTTTCAGCTCATCAAACTATTACAAAACCTTTCTGTTGTAGAATGAATCATCGCAATATGTAAATAATAAATAAATAAACAAATGCGGACAACATCACATACATTGCTCTGAACCCAAAGTAAGTAGCTATTAAGCACTTGTGTTATGGATTTCAGAAACAACGAAGGTACCACAAACACCCAGACCCGGGACAATGTAGAAAAGTGACTTTCTATATTGACCCGTCCGGGGATCGAACCCGGGACCTCAGAGCTAGCGACACCTTGAAACCAGTGCGTACGCCACTCGACCACGGAGGTCGTCAAAATATGTGTAAACAGTTTTTTTTTCTATAACATTTAAATGAACATGCCAAAACAAATGACAGTTAAAACTTGAAAAAAGAATCATAAGCAGTAAAACAAAATGAGCATGCGAACGAATACGGAATGTGATTAAAACACCCTTTTATTTTAAAAAGAGAACATCAACGAGCGCAGGAAGGAAAAATAATGACACCATACAAAAATCAACAGCCAGGATTTTTTAATATCAAATTAAAATTCGCATGGAAGTTGCATTTTTGCTTGAACATCGTAATATCGTAAAAATCTCGTAATTTTCAACGTTACACCTGCATTTGTTTTCGTGTTATGTACAGGTTGTGTTTGTAGCGAAGTTGAGCTTTAAATTTTTATTATTGGAACGTTTATATCAAAAAGTTTGTGAGTGCGGGAAGATGATGTTTGGGACTAGATATCTAAATTTGAATATTTTTAATGTTTGATAGCTATAGTGATGAAATTGACAAGTGTTGGTGTAATCATGGTTTTGTCTGTGACTTCAAACATTTAGTATTATTTTTTTTTACTTAAACAAAAACTTAAAAGACCCAAAAAATCGAGAGGTTAATTAGTTCATAATATTTTCGTAAGGAAAAACATTACAACAAACGTTTTTATCTTCTTTAAAGGATAACGCAATGATATAGTAGCTGGCAGTCCAGCTTTTTCATGCCCCGAAACGTAATTTCGTTTATGCACGAATCGAATTTTGGCCATTCGCGGTATTGTGTGTTCGTGCATGTAAGATTTATGCTGCCTACAGCTACACAAGAGAAAATGTTGTTTTAGAGACGATTAAAAATAAAAACTTGTCGCATTATTTTTAATTTTTCTGTGGTTTGATATAGATTTTGTATGTTATTATGTGTGTTTTTTTTTTCGATTTTAAGAATATTTCAAATTTAAAAAAACGTTGAAGAAAAACTGCAATGGAAATCAATAAAGTGCAATATCTGGGGGCACGGCAGTGCCCCTGCCAAGTCTCGAGCAAAAAAAAAAACGGGCACCGCCGTACCATACTTTTCTCGAAGCGTTTCGCGGCTATTTCACCCCCCCTGTATCATCGAAACGGACAAAGCTAGGGGTTTAGGTTTTCGATGACCTAGAGAAAGCATTAAAACAAGCTTAGCCTCAAAATTACATGACATTTGAACCAATAGTTTTAGAGTTATGAGCGATCAAAGTTACACCATTTTGTCACTCACTGACTGACCGATCATCAAAAGTCTAAGGTACTTCTAGCAAACTTAGAACCTTCAAATTTGGCACCAAGATAGGTTTTTAGCTACAAGTAAAGGGAAAATTATAAAAACGGTAAGAAATTATATACCTTAGTAAATATTAGGAAACAAATTTACATTTGCGGTTTTACAAGAACATGGTGTATGAATTTTGACTGCATTGTTAACTTTGTTCTTCGTTTATGTACAAAAAGTAAAACAAATCGATTTATATTATTAAAAAAACTTGAGAGGTGTCAATGGACACCCGGATGGAACGAAGTTACTTTAATTTGATTTAGTTAATTATTAAATAAAAATAATATTAATCAATTTAAGAAATTATTTATGTATTATGATAAGTTGGAAACGCAAAAAGACAACTGCTTATCGTTAGGATTTGAACGCAAGACCCGCCCCTTGGCAAACTCGTCATGTGTCAACACCGCCATCTGAGAAGTTAAGATATCTATCGAAAGTCTTAATCATAAGACTGTTGACTAATGACGTCATTAAAATGTGTCATTACTACTTTTCGTAAGAATTTCTTCCGTCTAGCCCCCTTTCTCAACGCGCGATAAGGAACTTCATTCCAATGAATTGTAATAATGTATCTAGGGTCACAACAGTGCCGTCTCGAGGAAAACGGGCACGGCCGTACCATACTTTTCTCGAAGCGTTTCGCGGCTATTTCACCCCCCCCCCTGTATCATCGATACGGACAAAGCTAGGGGGTTAGGTTTTGGACGACCTAGAGTGAGTATTAAAACAAGCTTAGCCTCAAAATTACAAGACATTTGAATCAATAGTTTCAGAGTTATGAGCGATGAAAGTTATACCATTAAATTTTGTCACTCACTGACTGGCCGATCATCAAAAATCTAAGGTACTTCTAGCCAACTTAGAAAATTCAAATTTGGCACCAAGATAGGTTTTTAGCTACAAATCAAGGGAAAATTATAAAAACGTTAAGAAATTATATACGTTAGTAAATATTAGGAAACAAATTCATATTTGCGGTTTTACAGGAACATGGAGTATGAATTTTGACTGCATTGTTAACTTTGTTCTTCGTTTATGTACAAAAGTAAAACAAATCGATTTATATTATTAAAAAAACTTAAGAGATATCAAGAGACACTCGGATGGAACGAAGTTCCATTTAATTTAAGAATTAATTTGAATGAATTTAATTTAATTTAATTAACATAATTTAACTTAATGCATTTAATTAAGGCAAAAACTATGTACAGAAGATGCAGTATTAACGCTGTCAAACCATATTGTAGATATAGTAGATAAGGGAAATAAATGTTTAACAGTTTTCCTAGATTTAAAAAAGGCTTTTGATACCGTTTCTGTCCCCATTCTTGTGCACAGTCTAGAGAAGATAGGTGTAAGAGGTGTTTCCTTAGATTTGTTATCAGATTACCTTCATAACCGCAGACAGAGAGTTAAAGTGGGTAATTATATTAGTGATACTGCAAACGTAACTTATGGTGTTCCACAGGGTAGCGTACTGGGGCCCACTTTATTCCTAATTTACATAAACCAACTTTGTCAAATGAAACCTGAAAATGGCCGCATTCTCTCATATGCAGATGATACGGCAGTCATTTTTGAAGGAGACTCTTGGGAGTCTGTATTTGAATCAGCTGAAAAAGGACTTTTGCAAATTACTGCTTGGCTAAACTCCCATCTCTTAACACTCAATATATCTAAAACTAAATTTATAACCTTTACAAACTACAATAACACTCAACCTAATAGCAACCTAGCCCTAAAAATACACACCTGTCGCGCCTATTTAACTAATCCTAATTGTTCCTGTCAAAGAATTGAGAGAGTCACACACATCAAATACCTGGGTGTAATGGTTGACCAGCGTCTATCTTGGCATGACCACACAGATATGGTTATGAGCCGAACAAGAAAGCTTATTTGGATATTTAAGATGCTTAGACACGTTACAACAAAGCACCTTCTGAACATGATTTATCTTTCTCTGGCTCAATCTATCTTGGTTTACTGTATACCGGTATGGGGCGGTGCCACAAAAACAAAATTCATTGAATTAGAGCGAGCACAAAGGGCTCTTATAAAAGTCATGTACTCAAAACCATACAGATTCCCTACCAATGAACTTTATTCTCTTAGCGGTCTACTTTCAGTGAGAAAATTATATATACTTAATACTTTACTAAAATTTCACAAAACACTTCCCTATAAACCTACAACCCAGGAAAGAAGAAGAAAATTTTTGGTAGCACCTGTAAAATATGTTAAAACCACTTATGCTAAAAGACAATACGTCAAGCAATCAGCAACTCTTTACAACAAAATAAATAAATCATTAAATATATACCCCTTGACATCCCGAGACTGTAAAAAATCTCTAGTTTATTGGCTGATATCTAAAAGCTACGATGATATAGAGCAGTTTATACAAGCAGCAAGTATATGAGCATACACAAACACACACACCCACACACACAAACACACACCACACACATACACACACGGACACACAACACACACACCACACACACATACACAACACGCACATATTGATTCCAATCTATTTGTTATTTCAATGTTTGCGTTAGGTATTTTCGTTTTCTAATTTTTAATTTTATTTTATTTTTTCTTTATGTAAGCACTTTTAATTTTAATTTTGATACACAACATATATGTTACTATGAAGAGCGAGACCTCCTAGCACAGGTAAATACTTACTTAAAAGGAGGTCTCTATGTAAGATTTTATGTTAATGTTTTTATGTGTCAAAATAAACGATTTTTTTTTTTTTTTTTTTTTTTTTTTTTTTTTTTTTTTTTTTTTAATTAAATTAATATAATTTAATTTAATTTATTATTAAATAATAAAAAAAATATGATTAGTTGTAAAAGCAAAAAAAAACATGGAATACAATTATCACTAGGATTTGAACGCAAGACCCGCGGCTTATCAAACTCGTCGTGTGTCAACACCGCCATCTGAGAAGTTAGGATTTCTGTCGAAAATCTTAATCATAAGACTGTTCACTAATGACGTCATTAAAAAGTTTCGTTACAACTATTCATAATAAGATTTTTTTTCCGTCTAGCCCCCTTTCTCAACGCGCGATAAGGAACTTCGTTCCAATAAATTGTAATAATGTATTGAATTTACATATTAATAAACAAAGCTAAGTTAAAATGAAATGAATAAAGCTACAATCTTTCATCCACATAATGCAATGTAATGCTATAAATATTCTATGCTCGCTCGATAGATGGCTGTGTACCTGGTCTAAATCGCGCTATGGTTTCATTACCTAGCGTAGTATACGGGGATCTCTTACAGCTACCGCCGCGCCGGTAAGAAAAATTTCACCTTTTAAAAAACTTTTATCGTCTGAAACTAATAGGTTGTTAGGTTCCCTCAGTGTGCCGACTATTTATATACGATGAACTTACAATTAATTTGCGACAGCCCAATGATTTTGACTTCGTTGCCATGCTCAATAGAATATGTGTTATGCAAACGATATCCATTTGTTCACCATGGTTCAAGAGAAATCTTTATTTTAGGTTGCTGAATTTGAGGTTATAAAAGTTAAATTCTTCAAGGTTTATCAACTTCTAAATAGTTATTCGCTTACTATTTGAATTGATATTGTGGTAAATGCTAATGGCTCCCACCTTTTACAGACATTTTCATGTTCGTAAAAATCTCATCTTGGTGGCCCAAGTGAATGGGGTTGTCGAATCAAAGTGCCATCCCATTGGGGTGGTTATGCTAAAATCACAATGTATTTTAACTAATCCTTATACACAGGTTCATTAAAACAACAATTTACGCACTGGCGAGAAAGTGGTCGGTTTGTCCGATATCCACCCGGTGTAGACATTTCTCGTTAAAACTAGAGTCAATTCTCTCACTTAACAACAAAACTAAAGTCCGATATCACACAACAAAACCACTTGAGGAATGTAAATGCTCAACTCGATACAAATAAAACGTAATGTAACATTAGTAAATACGGAGGACTATTATACAATGTTTACGAATAACCGGCTAATTATTTGACAGATAAATCTACCCTACTTATTCTTTTTCTATGTTTGTAAAACTACAAAATATGCAAATGTAGGTACTGAGATTCAATTAAATAAACATTTATTACGTTTTCCAATGCTAGCGTATAATAAATGCTACTAAACAACGCATATACATAAAAAAAGATATGAACTTTGTATAGCATTAAAATGAGACACGGCGCCGCATAGTCAACAATTTCCTATATGCACCGCTTATGCTATAACCACACATAAAAGCCAGGGGCTAAGTTTAAACCACGCGATGAAGGACATAGGTTCCTCCGTTTTCACCTATGGTCAAGTATACGTGGCTCTTTCAAGAGAGACAAGTCTGGGTGGATTATATTTGGTAAATATCGATTTTAAAAGCATCAAAGTTCAGGAGACAGCAATAGTTGAATATAATCGACTCAGAAATATTTACCACCCAGACTTGGGTGCCTTAAAAATTACGAAACATCACAATACAGGCAACAGAGTAAGAGACAGGGAATGGGCTCTAAGCAAAGCAGCAGCTGAAGCACAAGTTATAAATAAAACACCTAAAAATAAAAGAAAGATACCTACCAAAAATTCATGAGATCCCACCAAAAACATACAATGTAAAAAAAGCCAAGTCTCTCTATGCAATTCTTCCATCGTAAAAAGTTTTGAGATAGCATAGGAGCCAAGCCCTGTTTAATTTTATTTGTAATAATAAATAAATATTTTGTGACTATATCAATAGTTTTGTTTGCATTGCAATAATAGTGACTTGGCCATGAGCACAATAAGGTACAAACATAAAACGGCATATTTGGAGCAGTTGAAAGTAGTTTTAGTTTTAGTTAACCGATGGTCTGTACCATCCAAGATCAGTGAACTGCACATGCACTATGGCGCATGTTAAGTGCATAGTGATCTCAAATTCCAATTAGTTACAAAATCATTTTAACGATATTTGCACGTAATTACAAAGAGCAAACGACATTTAACTTGTGCTCATGGCCAAGTCGCTATTATTGTAATGCAAACAAAACTATTGATATAGTCACAAAATATTTATTTATTATTACAAATAAAATTAAACAGGGCTTGGCTCCTATGCTATCTCAAAACTTTTTACGATGGAAGAATTGCATAGAGAGACTTGGCTTTTTTTACATTGTATGTTTTTGGTGGGATTCTATTTACTTCACATAATAAACAAAAATGTTTGTTATTCACTTCCTGTTATTGGCATATCCATTTTTGTATTTTAAATTGGGTTTGTTCAACAAAAGTTAACAGTAATAAAAACACGCTGTATATTGGAGCGCAGTGAGCTCATTATCAGGCCTTGTCACCGAGAATATGTAAACAAAAATGTCCACCGATGTTTTCACGTAATAAAGAACTGGGTGACTACAATGGACTTTTTGCAGAATCATAATAATAATATGATTCAAAGGTATTAAAGTATCGCCAACAAATAGTTAAAATAATTGTTACAATAATGTCCATTTCAATAAATAAATAATTTAAAATGCATTACCTAGTTGAATGCACTATTTTTTAAATATAATTTCAAGATTAACTTATTGAGTAGATTAATTATGTAAACTCAATAGGTAAGCGATCCACACTAATGATTTGATAACAACTGGTATTGAGCAATCTATCAATTACGATTTCTTTTTAAGTACGAAAAATGAAATTGCTTCTCTGTATAAACATGTCCATAATGTGATTCTGGAATATTACAGTTTTAGCACCCTAGGTGACCGGCAGGGCTGTGTTTTGGCTAATTAGTGTCGATTATTTTAATTTTAAACGTATTACGTTATGTTTTGGTCGTTTCTTTAATGTTTTTGTATTAACGAAATTATTTTTTGGTAAATTGACTGTTTGTTTTTAAAGAGATAAAAAGTAATGTTATGTGTTTTGACAAAATTTGGTGAAATTGCTATTGACGTATCTGCTTGTATTACCAGCCAGCCTATTTTTTTCGATATTTTGAGAGTATGTAGCCTTGAGCTTTGTCCAATTTTGAGTTCTGGGTTTACGCGAATGTTAGACATTGAAATAAAACTTTTTATGGATACTAAAACGACTAACGAACGAAAACTACTTTTACGGATTTTAACGCGATTTGTGTTTAGATTTTGGGTCCTGACGTTTCAAGACCTTTGCAAGTGGGTGAATTTCAACAAATGCCATTTTTCTTATCATATCGGTGAACTTTTACAATTTTTATTTTTTTGTAGATTTTTCAGGTTTTATGTAATCTTTAGGATACAAAACATCCCCAAATTGAATATCATCAACGTATCATTTAAGACAGAGGAGAAATCTCAGTTTGAATTTTGGTTTCCACCGATGTGAAAAACCGGCACCGATTAATTTTTTTGTACACCGATATGATAAGTGTATCCACCGAAATGATGTACCTATCCAGCGATATGATAATCTATTCACCTTTGAACATCAAAAAGGAAATAGTTAGGAGGTACTTAAAGGTGACTTAGAAATGAAGATCAGAACTTAGGGTAGATCACATCCAAAGAGAACTGAGTTCTTAGTTATAAAATGAAATGTATTTTTGAAATTATGACCTACTTTTTACGTTTTCTAGAGGTACTTAAAATTAAAAAAAATAATGATTATTTTTATTACCACTGTCTTTATTAAAATGAAATATGAAAAAAAAAACAAAAATCTCATATCTAAGTTTAGCTAAACGTTTTCTTAACACAGAATCGCTTTTGATTTAAACTTTGCTTATTCTTTCCATCTCTTAGTTTTGGCCTCGGCATTCTTAAGCAAAATTAAGCTACTATAGTGTTTTCTTTTTAGCTATCACTTATTTTGTTATTTATTGTTACATACTTACTATTTTTTTTACTATTTTTTTTGCCATAGGAACTTTTAATGCCTTCAATTGCTCCACCTCACCATCATCATCTCAGCCTATGGAAGTATTACCGAATACAGACCTCCCTTAATGATACATTTATTTATACATCTTCTACTACCCAGTGGTATCGTGGTAATGATTTTGGCAGTCTATGTAGGTAAACTTACCTTGTATGTATGTATGTATGTACGAATGTTTGTATGTAGGTATATATGTATGTGTCTGTATGTATGTTTGTATGTGCCATTGTTTCTTTGTATACTTAACGAAATGACATGGGATCTACCGATATGATATAACGACTCACCGAGATGATAAAATGATCTACCGATATGATAAAGCAATCCACCGATGTGACAAAACTGTGCGTTGATCACGAATCAACACACCGATATGAGATGTAGGACACCGATTCATTTTTTCTTATCATTTCGGTGTAAATTATCACAACGGTGGTAAAAAAGACCACCGATTACAGCGATATGAGAACAGCGACATGAGAAAATACACACTTTTTTGAAAATTATAAAAAATGCATAATATCTAGGATAAATTCAATAACAGACAATGAAGCTAATTCACTTACTACCTCTGTTAGAACCAAACAACAATAAAAAGCTACTCATTACACTAGAAAAATGCAACCACCGATTATATAAAATAATTGTACGGGAGTACCTGAAATGGCGTTCTAACAGTTTTGGTGGGCATATGCAGCGATTTAACCCACTTCTATCCTGATTGCCCACTAGCACACACCAACGAGGGAAATACAATTGGGGTGGGGATGCTGTCCGGCTCGTCGATGTAAACTTATGTTTGAATTACTTTTGTCCAGCGATATGAGAATATTTTTCAGGACAAGTACGTTTGTGCCTCTCAGTAATAATAATCGTTAATTATGTAATAAAATATGCTATATATTAATACAAAAACTAATATTCTATGAAATAGAATAAGTTATATACCTAATTTATTTATTTTTATTAGTGTATAAGCTGTTTTGTTTGCAAAAAAAGTTGTGGGACAGCACCGATTTGCAAAAAAATAGAGGTTTATGTATTTTATTTCTACCTTTGTAATAGTCCTAGGCAAATCATATTTTTGCCACAACCCAATAACTACCTATTGAATACTAAAAAAAATAATTCAGAACTATATTCCTTTTTTTAAATACTAATTTCAACGAAGACAAAAAAATAAGGCATTTGGGAAATTCACCCAAGTATCAATCTGCTTGAGACCTAAAAAGGTCTACAAACTGCGATAAAATCCATAATCGATAGTTTTATTTCTGTACAATTTGGTAAATTTATAGGTATCACCAAATATGCCAGCTAACTACGCTTATTTAAAACAACTTTGATGTATGTATAAATTGAATATTGAAAGGCATTCTTGGCCTCATATTCCTTTATACTATACGTCCTTATTACGTATTCTTACCTTCCCCATAATGAAATGGAAGTCTTGCAAGTTACTTACAACTCAATACATTAATACGCCAAGCTTCCAAGAATGTCATAGTAAAACATTCCTCGTTGCACTTAAGCTGATGCACTTGTCGGGAGCTGTAATGCATTGCTGCACCGTTTGATTTATTGCACAGATTATGTTAGGTATGTAGATGTGACTGAATAATGTACGACGAATTATTGTCCTACATGCAATAGAAGGAGAGTAGATTGAGTCGCCTTGGCAACAAGAGGTCGGTTTTAGCTGATTGTTAAACTGCCTCGTTGGCCTAGTGGTGCTTAGCGCGCCTGCTACGCTAGAGGTCTTGGGTTCGATTCCCGAGTCGACCAAGGTGCTATTGGATTTTTCTATGAAATTCTCAGTAGCAGCTCGGATTTTGGATTTGTGCCCGGTTAGTGGCAATAGGGTCGCCCCTATTACATGGGACCTAAAACGTATCGGCGAACTGTGGGTATACATTGGTACACCTCTGCCTAACCCTTCGGGGATACAGGCGTGATGATATGTTATGTTATGTTAGACTGTTCTCATAAAATCCGATACGATATTAGTGTCGGACAATACGATATTAGGAGCAAGTAAATTTATGAAAAAAAATATTAGTATTTTACATTATCTGGTCCAATACCAGATATAGAATACGTAATTATCATACATTTACTTGTCCCCGAAATGATATAGGAGACCGAAGCTGATATTGTGAAGGATTATGTAAAAACAGTATAATTATGATTTTGTGATCAATAATTATTATATCACAAATAAAGGCAAATTTAATGATGAATAATAAAATAGCAAATTTACGCAATACACTTAGCGTGAGATAAAAAATATTAGTGAATTTAGTAACTAATTTGACACAATTTTGGAGTATCAAATCCATCGACGTATGATATGCATAGACTCCTACTATCGCTAGGTTCCCCTTGTGCCAAGCGAGAGCAGTTTTTAGTCTGATCCTAGTACATTTATGTTAATTTTCGCGCAACGAGAAACTTATATAAGAAAATATCGATAGTTTTGACATTGTTAGGATAATATTAGTGTATTAGATAGATTTTTCAAAACGGAAAGCTCCATCTTCATACATAATTCACGGCAACACTTGATCACACTAGTGCTTACGGTTTAATCTCTGATAGGCTCACTCTATAGTTTCAAATGCAACCTCGTTGATCAAATCCAATTTACTTTGTCATTAAGACGTCATGATAGAGAAGGAAATATCGATTAAATTTTATGAATAAATGAAGTTTTATATACTTTTGACAGCTTTGTGATTATAGGATACCTACTGATATTAAAAATATCAATCTGTCCATAAATTTTCATGATATTGAGTATGACTGTATTTTGAGTGAGTGCACGATAAAAATCGAATAGTTTGTCATAGTTTTTAAAATCACAAAAACTGTGTATTTTCCCCATGTCACTCCATAAAAGTTTACAATTCTGTTGACAAACATGTGTTGTTTTAATATAAACTCTATGTACATAGCAATAGCAACCAATTAAAAACAAGTGGTATGTTCTACTTTCAGCTGCTACGCACGTGCATTCAATACTCTGCTGTTATTATAAAACAAAACAGTTTTAATGAACGGACTCGCTTTCATAATTTCTGTGAACTCATCGAAAAATATTTACTATACGCACAAGTTTTTGTTGATATTTATATGTTATTGAACTGACTTACATTGAACTGAGTTAAGCCTTTAAATTCAAGTTTTTAATAAAACATTTCAATTTTATTTTCATATTTTAACAATGTATTTTTATAGGAAGTTAACCTAAAGAGCATTATCGCACTATCCGATACGATATCGCCATCGGACACCGATACAGGAACAAGTAAATTATTAAAAATATGTACCCGTGTGTGCGTAAATGTTACAAATTATTCCATACGATATCGGATATTAAATACGTAATTTTCATACATTTTGCTTACCGCTGTACTGTATTGGTATCCAGTTCCGATATCGTATCGTATAATGTGAAAACACTTTGAGACATTCCTAAATCTCCTTTCATCGCTATTTTACACTACAAAGTGACAGAGAAATCATGAGACTTACTATTTTGGCGGCGACCTTAAAAAAATAGTTACATTTTGGTACACATAGTTACATTAAAAAAAAAATACATTTTTTTACCGAAATCTGAAACGTCACTCAATTTTGAATCGCTAAGTTTTTCTTCATCCCTCCATCTCCGCCTGGGTCTTCCACGAGGCCTTCGTCTATTAGGAGCCCAATTTGTAGAGGCTTTCGCCCGCGGTCCTTCTGACATACGGGAAGGAGTGGCAACAATTAGCAAACAATAGAGACTTGTGGAAGGAGGAAAGGGAGGCCTTTGCCCTGCAGTGGGACAGTTCAGGCTTTAAATAATAATAATAATAATAAGTTTTTCTTGTTGTCTGTGTTTTTAAAGTGAAAGTAGCGATAGATACACATTTTAAAACGTCTTACAGTTTCTATGCTTGTATTTCAGTATTTTGTGGTTTAAGATTGACTTTTAAAGGTACTGCCTGTACTGTGCCTGTAGGTTCAGCTATAATTCCTTCTCTGACTCTTGAAGTTGTGATACTCACGAAACATAAATTCAGTATTTCATTGCAGAAATCAATAAATTAGACCAATTTTATGGCATAACATAAAATAATACATCAACGTCTGGCATCCGGCCATACGGTGTTTTATCGTTCCTTAATAATTTAGTTTCTTACCTACTGTGTCTGTACATATACTAAAAGTGAACGCAGTTAAGAAATAAAACTTTATACAAACCTAAATTTATTTAATATTATTACGTATAGCCAATTGATATTCTTTTTTTCCGGCTAGATGGACCGATGACCTGAAGATGGCAGCTGGTAGTGCCTGGATGCAAAGGGCGGGAGATCGTGAGCTGTGGCGTTCCTTGGGGGAGGCCTATGTCCAGCAGTGGACTGCAACAGGCTGACAATAATATGATGATGATGATTCCCAGCGTGTTGATCAATGTTAATGCTAATTTTTTTCAGACATGTAATAGCGAAAAAATAAATGTTGATATTTTAGTATCGATAATAATAAATTAAATTAATAACTTTGAAAAAACAAACGATATTTACTCTTTTCCCTCCTTACTGTAAATAATTACAAAAATAATTTATTCTAAACAATTTTTAATTCATAACGTGCATAACATGAAAACTCCTTTCTTCGTCCATTCCAAGACGGTGCATCGCTTATTACATTTCTCATTAGCAAAAAATGTGGGCCTTGTTTATAATGAAAATATTTAAGAGGTTTTATTAATAAAACATTCTTGTTACGTGTTTCTTTAGTTATTATGTTAAGCAGGTAATTCGAAATAGTTAGCATTATATATTTAAGCAGAATTTTACAAGTTTGTGTTCTTCTTTTTTACTTGTAAATTATTTATATTACTGTTAGCAATTTTGGACTTAAGAGAAGAAGGAAAAGAATTTTAAATAAAATAAAATTCTAGAATTTTAACTCAGTTCATCTAAGACTAATCTTACATCGACGAAAAAATAGATACCAACGAAATCACAGTCAAAAGAGCATATCAGATCATCTTTACAAAAAGAAAATATAATTTTTTTTTAGTACAAAATATTCTTCAATTACTTTTAGTCCATTACACATAATAATATTATAAAAACTAAACTTGCGAAAACATTATAATAACAGAAGACTATTATTCTCAACGACCCTTATCGCCAGACTGAAATTCAAGAGAAGCAAGGTACACAAAATTTGAAGTTTCCAGAATATTTTTCTTCATAATAAAGTTACCGGCCACAATTATCCCAGACGTCCACTTAACAACGTCGTCGACCAGGTACGTGCTCAACGCAAGTTTGCATCGCCTCTAACTGGGCGCTCTTCTACCGAGGTGCAAACTTGTGTTAACTACTGTACGAGGTATGTTGACCCATAATGTCGTGAGCTTAATGTTGTCATTACTGAGGGAAGATTGTGTATAATTGAAAATTTATGTGCCAGTATTAACGAAAACATAGCGTAAGTAAAAATGTTAGAATATGTTTATACGAGTAATTCGGATATAATTTTACCTAAGTAATCTGAGCATTGGACGAAAAGGTTACCAACAAAATATTGGATCCATTGCTCGCGATTGAAAAATGTATCTGCAATAGAAATGACAAATAGAAAATCCAACAGAATTTTTCAAACTGTCTTCAGCATTTAGTTTAAGACAAAGTTTTTCGAAAAGTCCCCTTAGAGTTATTCTAACAATAATTCTTTGAAGCAACTTGTCTTGTATCAAGACTTGCAAGAAATTGGTTATAATAGTGTAAGTAGGACGGAGAGGAGAATGCAGACTGACACAGATCGCCTCAGATAAAGTTCTTAGAAGCTCAAAACTTTGTGACCGAGGGCCAACCTCCATTAGTCGGGTTATTGGGAATTTGCATCGCAATTTATTAAGTAGGCTGGCCTTAATGTATTTTTATACAATAAAGGGCTGTTCCAAAATGGTATTTATGTAACTTAAACGAAATATAGCTGGATATGACATGTGTTCGAACGCAATTATGCTTGGTACAGTCAAGAACAAATATGTTACATACACTCTCCAGTTTTATTTTTTGTACTTCATTAAATTTGTAGATCAATCAATATTGTAAAACGTGTTATGAAGAAAATTGAAAACAGTTTCTTAATTATGTTCATATTTTTCTGTTTTAGTTTTAACATGAAAATCTTGATTCATACAATATTTTTTCATCTAAACAAAATTCTCGTAAATTCAAAGAAATGAAATTAAAATTACAAATTAAATAAACATAATTGACCACACTCATTCTACCAAAGACGACTATGATAATATTATGTATATCATGGCCACTTTTTACTAACCGTAAGGTCACCAATAACTTCCTACTATTACTTGTTTTGTCATTTGCACAAATGACAAGCTCATTTGTTTTCAAAGGCCAAATTCAGTGAATCCAGGTTTAAGCTGCAAATCAAAAGTAATCCGATCCAAAAACGGACGCAATACAGATCCGCTCGATACAAGTACGGTAACAAACTGTTCGAGCACTGTAAGGTGATTTCGCTGCCAAATGAACTGAAATCCGGCTAACTACGGAACTAATACTGTTCGGACTGAGATAATGAACTCAAATTACTTCCACGAATGCCGAAACTGTTAGAATTATGGTCATTGCATAACAGTAAGCTGGTATCTATTGCAAATTGAATACACAAATAATTGTCGGGTTTTCCAGAGCTAGATATTTTTTTATTCGAGAGATGCAATTCACGTTTGACATGTTTAGTATTAAAGAACTGTCAAAAAAACAATATTATTCCTCCGATAAAATTTATTTTATATAGCGTAGAAAAAATCGGCCCTAAACATGTTTTGAAAGTGTTTTGTTTCTTAGTCCTCTAAAAGTTTTAAAAATATTGAAATGGTTTTTAGTCTTAAGTATGGTCTAGTTCAGATATGCAGGATGTGGGAATAAAAACTGATATACTTCACAACACGTTTAATAACTTTTTCAAAATATTAGTTAATTACAACCATTCGTCTTCGCCTCACAGGTTCGAATGTCACATTGCCGCCGACATTGACAATACACTCTCTTAATTTTACATCTATTTTCTTAACATCACAATTTAGTTGTTTTGAATTATTTCAAAAATAAATTTATAATAAATTACTATTTATAATAACAAATTAGTACTTAAGTATAAACATTAACAATTAACAACTTTCTTTATTGAAAACTTCCCGTATTTTATCTATACAATGTCATCATTGGTAAGGACAGTAATTTACTGGGTACATATTTGGAGATACACAATTATTATTAAAAATAATAGGTGAGCTTACAACTCGGCCTTCCTGTTATCGCGAGTCCCTTCGCGAGTTTTTTTTTTACTTTTGTTTTGATATATTACACACAAAATGTTCAGATCCGCAAAGTAAAATTTGCCTAATACATTATTTCACGTAAAGACATGAGTAAAATGTTATTTTAGATAACTCAACTATTTTAACATAATGATTATAGAAGTACGACAAGGTAATTATTACAAAACAGTATATATATATATCTATATCAGCATTAATCTTAATTCATAACCCAATTCATAATTAGGAATCATGAATTAAGTCATGCATGAAGATTAGTTAGGTCTTTACAATATTTCAGAATCTAAAACATAGTATAACATTATAATGTGTAACATTTAATTATTTTATTTATACTTAAATGTTATTAATATTTTGAGTAACTGTGTTTAATCCTCAAAAAGTTTCTACTTACTTACATATCTATATAAATTATACCTAAATTACTTTAAATAATTTATTTTGTGAATCATTGAACATTACCTACATGTTATATTCCTAATTAATCATCGCCTGAACTATCTTCTTCGCAACTGCTAAAATCTCTGCTAAAACTTAGCCAGGGCTGCATTTTGTCGACTGCGACTACAGCTTCGTAACGGCGATTATTTTTGCGTGAAAGTGGGGTGTCTTCGATAATATATCTGTCATTGGGAAGTACCTTTAGTACACGATATGGACCCTGATACTTGACAACTAGTTTTTGTGATTGGCCGTCACTAGGTACCTGCCTTTCAACTCGTACTAAATCACCTTCGGAGTAACGTTTCGCGGCTTTCCTACGGCTATTAAACCTATCTCTATCCTCGCTTTGTTTTTTCTTAATTTTCTCACTTGCATCCTGCCTCACATCAACTAATGCGTCTGGGGGAGTTATATTAACCGTATCTTCTAAAATCTCGCTTAATATGCCTTCAGTCCTACATTTAACGTTAAAACCGAAGAGGAGTTCTGATGGTGACTTTTGAGTAGTTTTGTGTGTCGTCGTGTTTAAACCTAATTGAATGTTTGGGATTTGTTCATCCCAGGTTCTGTCATCTTTACCATGTGTGGATGTTGAAAGCGCGTCTAGAATTGTTCTGTTAAATCTTTCAACCTGGCCGTTTGCCCTAGGTGTCGATACTGCATTCATTATGTGCTTTATCCCGGTCTGTACTATAAATTGTTGAAAAGATGAGCTAGAGAAACTTGTGCCTCTGTCAGTGATGAGCCGTGTAGGGACTCCAAAGTAACTAATATGGTCTTTAAAGACCCTTATTGTAGTTGCAGTTTTTGTATCCCTAACGGGTCTAATATTCACGTATTTTGTGAAGCCGTCTACTAAAACAAGTAAATAACAGTTTCCCTTTTTGCTTTTTATGAAAGGACCTAAGTGGTCTGCGTGAACCGTATGAAAAGGTATGCTGGGTTTATCTATTGGGTGCAGTTCTCCTTCACATTTACCACCGGGAGTTTTATGATGCAAACATTCAAGGCACGAAGAAACATATTTCTTTACGAATTTGCGCATCTTAGAAAACCAGTAGTTTTTACGAATGCGTTGCAATGTTTTATCAAAGCCACAATGTCCTACGTCGTCGTGGTTCATTTTCAATATCTGCCAACGAACACCTTTAGGTACGAGCCATTTAATTTCATCGCCCACTATCCTGTATACCCTATTGTTTTTTAATTTGTAATTGCGATGAATGTCTGATATATGTTCGGAGTCAGGATCTGATAGAATTTCTTTAATTCTCTTTATTTCGTCATCGGCAGATTGCACAGTCGAAATCCAGTCCTGTTCACAGTTTTCGATAGCTAGAACGTCGAGACATGTCGAAGATTCGGTTTCTACTATATCTACGGGATTGCGACTCAGCGCGTCGACGTGCGACATGCGTGATCCAGGTCGATACTCAATGGTACAATCGTACTCTTGAAGTTGAACCCACCAACGAGCGATACGCGGGATTAAGTCACGCTTCACTAAAGTCGATCGCAGTGCGTTGCAATCCGTAAATATTTTAAAAGATATACCTATAAGATAAACACGGAAACGGTTTAGTGACGCTATTACAGCTAATGTTTCCAGGTCATACGAATGAAATTTCTGCTCTTCCGCATTTGTCTTTCGGCTAAAATACGAAACTGGTTGGAATACACCTTCAGAGTTGGCTTGTAGCAAAATGCCAGCTAAACCATCTTTGCTGGCGTCCGTATGCAATTGAGTTTCTGCAGCATGATTGTAAAGTGCAAGGACAGGTCGATTAATTAATAACGTTTTGATTTTATGGAAAGCCGAGTCTTGGTTTTCACCCCATGACCACTTCACGTCTTTTTTAAGTAAGTCGGTCAATGGAGCCGCTATTAACGCATAATTTACGATAAATCTTCTAAAGTATCCCGACAGGCCGAGGAATTGCCTTAATTCGTGATGGTTTTTGGGTTCAGGGAATTTTGACACTGCATCAGTTTTCCGTTGACCGGGTCTTATACCATCGGAGCTAACCTGAAAGCCGAGGAAATCTATGGTGTCTAGAAAAAAATGGCATTTACTTAACTTGAGCGTTAGACCACCCCTTTTTAGGAGTTCTAAAACCTCCTCTAATCGCTTTAAACCCTCGCTAATATCTCTAGCCGGTACAAGGATGTCATCCATGTATACTATAGCGTACTTGATTTTAGCTTCAAGTAGTATCTTATTAATAGTTCTTTGGAACACAGAAGGCGCGTTAACCAGACCAAATGGCATCCTATTGTACTCATATTGACCGTCTGGGGTCACGAAAGATGTTCTATGCCGCGACTCTTCTGCGACCGGTATCTGGTAGTACCCAGAGGCTAAATCAAGTGACGTAAAAACTTTATTTCCAGCCAGCTGGTCTAGTTGATCCTCGATTCGAGGAAGAGGGTAGTGCTCCTTTTTAGTCTTGCGGTTCAGCGCGCGGTAGTCTACGCATAAGCGTTTTTCGCCGGTCTTTTTCTGTACTAAGACTATTGGGCTTGCAAATGTCGAGGTCGATTCCCTAATTATACCGTGATCAGCCATTTCTTGTATCATATTTCTCACGAGTATACGATCCGCGTAAGACATACGGTAGGGGCGATATACAATTGGTCCCTCATCGTCGAGTTCGATCGTCATTTCCGTCAGATTAGTGAATCCTAAATCGTGAAGTCCGGTTGAAAAACAAGTTTTGTACTTTCCTATCAACTCTAGTAGGCTAGACCGTTCCTCCGGACTTAATTTTTCGCTACAGTTTAATGTATCGTTAATTTGCGTCTCAGAGATTGTAACGCTGCATGAATCTAAGCAATCTCTCGAGTCTACTGCATCTTTACACTGTACTCGCGTCAGAAGCGAACCCCTTTGTATGGTGATTGGGTTGGGGGAGGCATTATATATTAAAAGTGCGCTAAGACCATGCCTTACTTCGTATTCTCCAGGGAGAAGGTAATATTCTTCCCCTGGCGAACCTCTCAGTGATCCATTTACATAAACGCTTGCACCTATATATGGGTTAGCACAGACTTGTACGGCTCGTAATGTATTCGTTGGGATCTCAATGTCTTTAGTTGAAAGAAGTTGTATTTTTACACTGGGTAATTTGCGAAATATTACCACGGTCGGTGTTTTAGTAATCACAATATCTGGTTTCTCGGTAAATGAATGCCCTAAGAGAACTGATTGTTTTATTACATAATCATCAACCACGTATAAATTTATAGTCTCCTTTAAACCTTGTACCTCAACGTCAACCATAGTCATTCCTACCGGTGAAATGAGATTAGCCCCTATACCTCTAAGCACAGGTAAGTCCTCAGGCATAACTATGTCTAAACTTAATTCTTTGGCTTTAGACAACTTGATTAGAGAACATTGGCTGCCTAAATCTATGTGACAGTCTAAGACGTGGCCGCTTACTTTAATATCGATCATATATTTAGCAGTTAACTCCTCAGCTACGTTCAACTGAGCCACTTGCTGCTCCTTCTTATTTGTACTTTGATTGTTATCCTTTTCGTGGTCTTTATTCAGGCGCTTATTTTTAAAACAGTGAATAGAAAGGTGACCTAATTTCTCGCAAGTAGTACACTTAGATGCCGGTTTCTCACATTTAAAACTAGGATGACCAACTTGGTCGCAGTTATAGCACGTAATTTTTAATAAACTACCTGATTTTGTTGTATGAGTAGCATTTTTACGGTCAGCTCGAAAACTCGAGTTTGAATCACGATTTTCGCGATTATTACCTACTTTAACAGTCCTAAAATATTTTAGCACCTGCTCTGGTTCTGAAAACTGTGCAGCTTGTGCACCCACTTTGATAGCCCTGTCTTCTACTCCGTACAAAATACAATCGACAGCTTGACGCCCATGAATCTTACACCTATTTAACAAGTTTATTTTTGCGTAATAGTAATGTTCAAGTGACTCACCATATTTTACTCTTTTAGATAGCATTTCAGTCAAAAGCTCAGCGTAATCTTCGCGTACAGGGAAGGATTCAATTAATTTTCTTTTCCACTCATTCCATTTAAACATCATAGTGGGCAAATTTTGGTACCAAGATTTTGCTACCCCGGTTAACTTTGGAAGAACGTAATGAATAGTCTCCCTATCATCCCACCCATATATTTCCGCGCACTCCTCCACCTTTGTCAACCAAGTTAAGATGGTCTGCTCTTTTGACATTGGGTCAAATTCTGGTACAATATTCGTGTTAAATGACAACTTTGGTTTATCTGAGCTTTTGATTGTTTGCAAAACCGACAAAAATTTATCTAAAATGTTCTCCGTGGGATCTAATTGCTTAAATCTCTTAGAATTAGAGGATGTTGGTTGCTCACCGTCTCCTCTCGTTGAACTCCAACTTCTCTTCCTCTCGCGCCTCGAATTCGAATGCGAATACCTCTCATCTTCATGTCGTAACTTGTTCCAACTCGAACTCGTCTCTCGAAAGTCCTCATGACCAACGGACTCAGCACTCTGAGACCGGCGATGTGATGCTCTCGCAGGCGTACGAAGAACCCTCTCTTCGTTCCTCCGCCCGCGAAACATCACTCGATCTTGGCGCTCTCCGCCAAAATCCTCATTGTATTCAACCTCAGTATCACGCACCCGTGATACCCCTGGTTGTTCTGAACATGGCCTCCAGGCATGCCTCTCGCGTGTCCTGGGTTCTCTCGGCCAAGTCTCGTGACTAGTCTCTCGGCGTTTTGCCCCTCTCGAGTTCAGTACTTCACGACCCTCACCCTCAAACCTGGGCGCTCCTGGGTCTGTACTCAAACCATCATAATCTCGGTCTCTCGTTTCCTCACGATCCATTTCGCTGAAACTGACAAAAAGATAGCTTAGTTGATCGGCGTTTTATAAACTTATCATTTTAAACGTAGCCGTCAGTATAAAACACCCCATCATTGGAATGTACATACACACTTTTGTTTTTCACCATTAGCCTCTTTAACAATTATGCTTTACTCTATAACATAATATGTGAATAAAACCAATTAGCGTACCTACAATTGTAAATACACAAGATATTAGTTGTTATTCTTATTTCGGTTTGCTTTAATACACTGTCCGCATAACTTTGTGCTTCATTTACAAATCTTATTAATCTTGTATTTTTATTAAAACGTTGAATAGGTCTCACTCAGTAATAATGCATTTCTCACCACAATTTAATGTACCTTCATCGCACCAAATCTTCATAATCCTTTTACTTTTTCTTTGTGTTATTTGACAAGCGGGTCTCAGCTATCATATTTTACTCGATCCCGTCTTTATTTCCAAAATAGATTTCGAAGTTTTACATATTATCTCATAATGAAAGATATGAGGGTAGGGAGAGAGAGAAAAAAAAATGACAATATGTTTTTATCAACTTAATCGCCTCGAATCTTATTGAACCTATTACTGTATTGAAATATTATTTGATAAACCGGTCACAGTAACCGCACTTAACTCGACACTAAACTTATTTTCAACAATCACTAGTGAAATATTTGTACTTACGTTTTATTTTGTCTTCCTCGGGCGTAGATCGAAAAGAATACTCTTTTCGTCGATCCCACTTCTGAACTATGGTCTAGTTCAGATATGCAGGATGTGGGAATAAAAACTGATATACTTCACAACACGTTTAATAACTTTTTCAAAATATTAGTTAATTACAACCGTTCGTCTTCGCCTCACAGGTTCGAATGTCACATTGCCGCCGACATTGACAATACACTCTCTTAATTTTACATCTATTTTCTTAACATCACAATTTAGTTGTTTTGAATTATTTCAAAAATAAATTTATAATAAATTACTATTTATAATAACAAATTAGTACTTAAGTATAAACATTAACAATTAACAACTTTCTTTATTGAAAACTTCCCGTATTTTATCTATACAATGTCATCATTGGTAAGGACAGTAATTTACTGGGTACATATTTGGAGATACACAATTATTATTAAAAATAATAGGTGAGCTTACATAAGTATATAATAGGTGGATCATTCTCACTAGTTCCACCGGCAATATAACCGAATCAACATGTTACGTTACACGCAAATGCTCGTTAGTCAGGGAGGTATTAATAAAGTCGAATCTATAATGTTACAATACACGTGAATGCTCCCGGTGAGGGAGCACCTTAATATCCGAAAAAAAACAAAACAATATTTTTTTTTGCATTTACTATCTAGTTACGTTGAATTTAAAGTCCTCAATATTTCTTGAAAGTAATGTACCGAACATATATTATAATTTCCCGCTAAAAAGCCTCGCGCCTTCCATACTAAATTCCCTTCAGCATTACCAAGTGTTTTATCACTCCTGCAATGGCCGGTATTAGTAGATGATTTATATTAAAGGTTTAACCCTCGAAAAAATTGCTTACACACCCCTGGTTTTATGGGCACGATAAAATGTTAATGTTGCCGCCATCTATATAGATCTGGTGCCAATGGCCATATCAATTAAATGGGCCATTAGATAATGTGAGCCTTAAAAAATAAAAATAACGACAGCGTTTTGTACAAGATCGATAAAGCAAGCATGTCAAAAAACCACTGAAAGTTGAAAACATAAAAAGAAAACATTTAAAAATCTTAAGAGCTATGAATGGATGGTCGATAGAAATAAAACTACTATATTCAGTTTTTGTCGCGGTTTTTAGATTTAAGTCCTGACTTTTCGACATCTTTTCAGGTATTACTTGGGCACGGTCAAAATATGAAGGTAGAGCAACATCTACTATCAAGACGAATATCTCAGTCTGCCTGTGACCATGATATCTGCTAAGGTGTCGAAACGTCGGGATTTTAAAATCTAAAAATAAACTGTGACAAAATCCGATAAAATTAGTTTTATTTCAATTTCTAACATTCGCGTAAACCTAAGAAACTAATAACTAAGTCTATGTTAAAAAATATCACAATATCGGGACCATAATCTTATATATAAAAATGAATCGCTAAATGTGTTGGTAAGCGCATAACTCAATAACGCCTGGACCGATTTCGCTAATTCTTTTTTTATTGTGTTAGTAATTATTATCAGAAGGTTCTTATGAAAGAAAAAAAACGGAAAATTGCGCGGAAAAAAAATATCACCGGCTAAACAAAGACACCGGGAACGGGACGGGTATTCATGCGGGTGAAACAGCAGGGCGCAGCTAGTAACTATTATATTTTTTCAATTCATCTCAGTAAAATTTTATCACTCATAAAGATAAATCTTTCATCCATTCACAATTAACATACTTCCAAAGCTACAATAACATGGAATATTCATAGTTATAATAATATAAACTAGAGACCTTGAGTTCTAAGGCTTATAAACAGTATCCAACAAAATCATAGTCAAAGACATTTTCGGATCATTCGAACGTAACACTGAAACAATGTTACCCAAATTTCGGGCGAACATTCCTTATGTTATTAGAATGATATTAGGTTATTTGCTCGGAATTTCTACTATATTATATAGTCATAATGCCTTGAGCTTATGTATAACTATCTCAATTTACATTGTTATGTTATGAGTTCTATATAGACTATTTACGGTTGTAGTGTTTTTTTTGTGTTAAGAAACAAAAGAGCATCATTTAGTTGTTATGGGTTCTTGATATTGGCAGTAGTTTTTTTCTAATTTGTTAAAGTCAAGCCATAGAAAAATAAGACAGTGAACAGTATATTATGGTTTATAATTTTAACGTACAATAAACAATACATACTCACAAAATATAATCACGCGTCTTCCCCTAGTAGGGGTAGGCAGAGACCACTTCTTTACACTTGCTACGATCCGATACGATCATAAACAATAAGCCAGCTTATTCATTCTTACCATATTACAATTTAATCAAACCCCTTTTAATTGCATTAAAAGAAGCTATAATCTTTCGAATTTCTTACTTTACAAAACAATTATAATTACTTAACAAAGTACCAAATAAACGCAACAATTAAAGGAAATCGTACGGAACCGCAGTAACTGCACGCCGTTACTGAAACGATGTTCATTTGTAATCTAATTAAAATATTCAGGCTAATGCAAGTAAGGCCTGAGCCCCGATTCAGCTATTTAAGAGTTGCTTGAATGAACCAAATGGCCTGCTTCATTTGGTAATTATTACGATATTTGGCATTCTGTTAACTGTCGTAACGTTGTTGACGCATAGTTGTATATTGTTATAAATAATTGTATTTTTAACATTAATGTTGACCTTTTTCTTAAAAAAAAGAGTACCTTTTTGAATCTCATGCCAGATCTTCCCCATTGAAATGACAGTTTGAAACCTGCAACTAGAGACAGTAATGTAACGTTATTAAATAACTTAAAAAGGCTTACTTGAAATAAAATTTCCTTACGACTATTAATTGGTCATTACGATCATTCTTATCGAGAGTTCAATGAGATTTTACCGTAGGCTTATCTGAATACGAAAATTAGGCACAATGACAAGAACACTGACCGACCGCTGTCATGCATTTAAAATAGCTGAATCGAGGCCCAAACTGCGGTGAGTCTCGAAAGTTGGGGAAAAACTTCGTCTTGCAGTTTAATACAAGTTCTGGAACAGTGATTACTTATAATGTAAGAATTTTATAAAGATGTGATGAACTATCAGGGTCCTTTTTACAAGGAGTAAGTTAATTTAAATTTTGTACTTTAGTGATTTTGTTCACAATACCTAGTGATATTTATTTTGTATGGCTGGTAAATGACATATTATCACTCATTAAATATACTTCTGTCTGTCGTATAAAAAATCCGTACAGAGTTGCAGTAAATAGTATTACATTTAACATTAAAAAAATACAATTAAAGTGGTTTTCGGTTTTTTTTTTTTTGTATTTAGCAAAATAATCTTGAACTGTTTCATGTAGAAAGCTAAATAGAAGTATTAAAGTTCTTAAATAGGCTAATAAAATTGCTATGTGAAACTAAGGTACAATACTAAGAATTTCATATTATTTGACGAGAACTGACCTAAATTAGTATTTAACTTATTCCTTAGGTACCCTTGCTTATCAGTTTTAAACCTAAAATTACTTTGACATTCAATATTACTAGACTTAAATAAAACAAGTTTTGATAAGTCAAATGTTATTCAAGAAAAACTATTGCTAAGAATTAAGTTTCCAAAATTAATAGACGGTTTTCTGCGAATGTTTCAGTATTTCATATTTCTGTTAAGCTTAAAATCATTCGTTCATTCATTCGTTTGTGAATGCTTGACAGGTTACTTGGAAGCTTTGTGACGACAAAAGCCGAATTTAAACGACAAAACACGAAGTTTTAAGGCCTTTAGGAACGCTAATATTGTTGGCTGTATTTGTAGAAGTTTAAGTACGGCTTTAATTATAGTATTGTCTATTGTCTTAAGGAAGATACTTAACGAAAAGGAAGACATCTCACATTGTTTCTTCATCATACAAATAACCAAAATTAAGATCGTTTAGATTTTACCACGGGCAACTCACGATGTTCTTATCGATTTTCAGCAGTGGCAATCACAACTGTTTTGGAGGTTGTCATACTTGCCGTACTCGTTACCCGATTAGTGCTACTGCTGCATCTGTCATGACGTCACAACCGCTAACGGACAAACCTGTGTAATTTTACAGCAACCTTTGATAAAGCTCAATATAGCTTAATTCGTGGGTTGAAAAAAAAAAAAAATTAAAAATTACATGCAAATACGAGAAAACAACTTAATGCTGCAACTACATAACTTATCTAAATAAATGAGTTGTTCACTATAATAAGATTGAAAAGCCATTCATAAGTATTTTCATAAAAGCTAGGCTAAAAGAAAACTCCATTTAAATATCAAACTTCTCTTATAATAAACATCAAAGATAACAGTCAAAACGCACAATTAATATTCGACCTTCGGTACACAAACCGCGATCTTTTACACTTTAGAGTGTTTTTAGATGATACAATATCGGTATTGGATACCGATACGATACCTCGGCAAGTAAAAGGTATGAATATTACCAATTTAATATCGGGTAATATGAAATAACAGGTTCATGTTTCGTGTGTCAGGCCTGTTGGTCTAGTGGTTAGTGACCCTGACTGCTATACCCGAGGTCGTGTGTACGATTCTCACCCAGGACATATCTTTTTGTGATGAGTACGAGCATTTATTCTGTGTCTCGGTGTTATATTTATCTATGATATATATGTATGTAGAAATCCGAGTGTATAAGTATGTCATGTTTATGAGTTGTCTGGTTACCCTAACACAAGCTCTGCTTGGCTTGGGATCAGATAACCGTGTGTGAGATGTCTCGAAATAATATATTATATAGGTACATAAAATGTTACTGGCCCCCGATATTGTATTGGTGTCCGATATCGTATCGGATAATATGAAAACGTTAGCTGCATCAATCGAGAGCTCACAAATTGGTGGCCTCATTAATATCGAGCCTCCAATTAATGGTCTCGATGTTTATTTACTCGATATTTTCAAGGCCAGACTTTAATGCCGTATTGCCAAATATTGGGCGCACGCAATTAAATATAAAATACGAACGCCTATAATATTAATTGGTCTGAAAATATCGATATTTCTAGGCTGTGGCCTCTAAAGGCTCAAATTAAACCTTCGGTGTTTACTAAGTAATTACTTATGCTGAGATTGGTTTAGATTATAATGTTGAGTAGAGGCGTCGAGTATATTATACAATAATTACAACTTGATTATTTATTATTGCCTTATTTAGACGCTAATTAAAATTTGTTCCAGATTTTCTTACTAATTTTAATTTAATTACCAAATACTTTATCTATCTTTGCGAATATTTGTAGCCTTTGAATTATTTTTTTTATTTAGACCATAATGTAATGATTCATCCATTAGATAAAAATGTTCATAGCCTAATTTTGAATACCCTGTTAGTACCCGGTGAGATTTTGTTTCACATACGGGTCGGCAAGATCAAACCAAACACTAAGATCAAGATAAATCCAAACAAATAAACCCTGTTCCCTCTAGCTCTTAACCCAGAGCCTTAGTGATACCGTAATTACAACCCTCTCAAATTTGTTTTTCATTAAAATCGTAAGCAAAAGCAATTTCAGTCGGAACACTGGACTAAGTGAAATTGTGAATAATTTTTATTATACGATCCCAGTGGCTTTCGGAAATTCGGCCCTCCTTATGGAATTTGTCCGACTTACGGGCGAGAAGCGAGTAACTATCGACTGTAAATCGCTCAAGAAACGAACAGCAAGAAATAGATCCCGTGTAAATGAAGGAGATGCATATACAAAAAGTTACTCGCCGACTGTTCACATTACCGGCGACAACTCTCTCAGCATTTGTTTTTTGCGGCGAGACCTACAATTTACTCGCTGAGCAATACTCGCTCAGTGATCAAAACACTCGCTGAAGATCAACCAGTGTTATTCAACATAAAAGTGTGGCGCCGACTCGTTTTGTAGTTCATCGTTCTACTCGCTCCTCGCTCTAAGTCGGACAAATGCCTAAAGAACTCTTAGACTTTATTTTACGTTTTGCTAAAGTGATTGATATTAATTAGAAGGGAAGATAGAAGTTAAAGTTGTGAAATCTAAAGGCGAAATTCGTTTGAATGTTTTCTAATTAGTTTTGGGAGATTAATAAATGTATTAAATTAAAGCTTAGCTTTATGTAAGTGGTGTTATTCTGGATTTGTAATAAGATGTTGTAGTCGGAATTATTTCGTATTGCTAAGACGGTTGGTATGGTGCTCTGAGTTTTATTATATAATATTATACTCGTAAGTATAGATACTCGTAAGGTTTTCAAATTAAAACATTTGTATGTATTTATGAAATATTTACTTGCTTGTCACAAGTCCATCACCGAAATTCTCTAAATCAGGATTTTCAATTTGCTTTATTCAAAAACATGCTATTACTGAGACTTGCCAAAATTTACAGAATATTTATTAATTATTTTGGTAGAAATAATTGACGAAGTTTATGACGATTTTTACGATGTTTATGATGAAGTTTAGTTGTCTAGATCACTGAGAAGAACTATATTTGAAAGAGAACAAAAATATCGTTCGTTTCTTTCCAAACTAACTATCAGCTGTTAATGTTAAACCTTCGCCACGAAATGTACTGGCATTTATCTTACTTAAGAGGTTTATACTGTCAATATACCCTTATGGGAACCATGAACTATATTGACGTCATCTAAACGGCCTTTTGTGAATATGCCTCTCTCTCTTACATTCTGTAATTATCATGTGTGTGAAAGAGAAAAGCATTAATAAAAATTAAGCGTACAAATCAGTGTTATCTTTATTGTGACTCTATTTTTTTGTTAAAATCTTTGAATATTTTTTTTATTATTTCAGTCCTTATCTATTTATAGCCTCTTTCCATATAGAGAAAGAAAAAAGCCTATAAACGTCCCACTGCTGGGCTTGTGCCCACGTTTATAGACTAGTTTATTTATTTGTTTTAATTTCAGTCTTTTCATGTCCCTTAATATTGTAAGCTCTAATATCGATACTAATCTTCTTCATCGACTTTTAGCTACGATATTACCACATCCCTAAAGGTTTTCTTTTTATGTCCGACGCCATTTAATTATGAACAATATAGTAAGTTACTTGCAACGCATAGTTTATGTAAACCTCATCTTAATATCGCCCGGGGCTTACGCCGCGAAGAAAAAGCACTGCCAGCACATAATAACCTTAAGACATGAAGGCAATAACAACACAAACACCCAAACGAAATCCGACCCTATGTCTATGCATTTAAGGTTTAAAACAATAATTTTGTGAAACTAATTAAAATGTAATTAGATCGACGTATGTTGAAGGAAAGTGTAGAGAAATGTTATTAATTAAAACTGTTACAACGCGTTTTCTAGACTATAGGATAAGGAAACCTTTACACCTATTTTTGAAATACAATAGAATTCGTTGATTAAGCAACTTCTTAATTCCACGATAAAAAATAAATACATACATCTTCACCAAGGTATTTCAAAGGATGGAAACAATATGCGTTGAGACCTTTATTGACGACTACATACCCGGTGTGTAATAATGGGTGTAATTTATCTATAATATGTATGTATTTAGAACTATATAAGTATGTGTATCAGTTGTCTGGTTACCATAACACAAGCTCTGCTTAGCAAAAAAAAAATACATACTGACTCATATCATGTCGTATATAGTAACAGCCTCGTTGATACGTAAGCTAAATAATTGATACTCTGGCGTATAGGTGATGTCAAAATTATGTAATCTAGGCATTTACATGCAACTTTTTTTAATTAACTGGTACTACTCCCAGCTTATTAACTAGTAAAATAAAATGTCTAACATTCGCGTAAACCTAAGAAACCAATAGTAAAATAAAGTTTAAATTTGTGTTTCCTGGGTCAAAACATGTTTAATAATGACGGTGATGCTAAAGTGCAATTGACCTGCTGAAAAAATTGTAATATTATTTGCTATAAGTATTATGTAATAGATGATCGAACAAAAATTAAACCGCAACATTAATTAATGTAACATTCTTCCTAGACTTCAGAATCTTGTTAAACGTTAACAAAAATAATAAATAACGCATAGCTCGCCTAACAAGGCGGGTAATTCAATACCTTCCGCAATTTACCCTTTTAAAACCATAAAGATCGGAACACGTTTAAAGCGCAACGTTCAACACGGTATAACGCGTTGCAACAAAATTCTACGTAATTCCATTAAATAATAAATTTACGCAAATCACTCAACTGACGGACTCTGCGACAAAACGGTACCAACCTTAGAGTATACATAAGGAACTAGAGTGAGCCTATCAGAGTTTGAACGTAAGCACTAGTGTGAACTAGTTTTGTCGTGACTTATGTATGACAGGAGCTTGCCGTTTTAAAAAATCTATCTAAAACACTAATTTAATATTATACTAACAATGTCAAAACCATCGATATTTTTGTATATAAGTTTCTCGTTGCGCGAAAATTAACTTAAATGGAAAACGAAATGTACTAGGTTCAGACTAAAAACTGCTCTCGCTTGGCACAAGGGGAAACTGGCGATAGTAGCAGTCTATGTACATAGTACGTCAGTGGTACCAACTGAATGAGAACGAATGTATTCGAATTTGTTCATTTCGTTCACATGTGACGAAATCGGCTCCTTGTTATACAGTGAATTGATTAATGAGGAATGAACGGAATGAATGGATCGCTAAAGCTTTTTGTAAGTACTTATGTGAAAATCAGCTGAGTGTTCTTTTGTGTCATTTTTGTTTTCGACTGATGGCATTTTTTGTTTTTATAAATATTTAATTGTAGTACATAGCAGAAATACCTTGATTGAGAAACATTAAAATCTTTTTCCATTCTTGGGATCTTAGGTATACGCAAATGTAAATTGAAATATATTTCTTTTTTTACGTATTTGCATGTTTTGTATTGCTGATTTAATACATTATATTCCAGATACATTAAAAGTTTTTGTTAGCCTAAGCATGACCATAGTATCCACCACACACCACCACAACACAGTATCCAAAAAAAATAATATAAAATCTTTACATTTTAAACTCAAAATTTTCACTATAGTATAGTCTTAAATTTGAACCTTGACCTACCTCCGTTAGTTCCCTTAATCCCTAACAAGACTACCTCAACTTACTTCATTGAAATTAATAAAATTCATAGAGATCACATCACTCTTTATCGTTCAGTAGCTATGACGTCACTTTGTTGTTCGTTCATTCCATGTTTTACATAAGACGCGAGCAAAAAATGCAAAATCATTCATTCGATTACTGAACGAAGACCTTAGATTTTAATCTAAACTGCGTGACAAGGAAGTTAGGTATATGTTCAGGTAGGATGGAGTGTAGGGAACCTGCTTTTTGTGTGAGATATTTGTAGATAAGGTAGAAAGTTGGTAAATCAATATGCACATATATGGTATGCGGCTTAAATGTAATTTATGAGAATCAGGCCCTCTAGCCAAGAAACATTTCTACAAGCGATAACGATGATAGAAATCGCTTAACTGACATTAAATGTATGGAAGTGACAAGTCCAGGGGGCTTAGACAAAGTAACAATTTAAAAACGATAACGAAGTTCGAAAAGTCTAAGATGTATGGGACTGACATAAGCCGCGTTTAATCACGTGGTCAATCGACATCGTTATCGCAAGTTGGTAGACAATGGTTTAATTCGCAACGAAACCATAGAGTAACGAATTGTTTTTGTGGCTATCCCTTATAAATGCGTAGACAAGCAGCACTTTCAGCGTTCGCCTTCGCTTCGATCGCGATCGCCAAAAAAGATAACGAAACGAATGTTAAAACGTTGTAGTTAAAGAAACAATATGGCGGGAATTCATTTAGCAGCAGATTTTTGACACGGAGTGATTATACTTACTACATACTCTAAGGTATTTCTTCTGTGCTAGAGGCATTATTGCAGTCGAAAATGCATTCTTTACGTTTATTGTGGGCTGCACACAATGAAAACGCCTGGGAGAGGCGCCAAAACCGGTTAAGACAGCGACGGCAATTGGAAACAATTGAGGATATGCCAGAATTGTTGTTTATCCAACATTTCAGGCTTAATAAAAGGACATTTAGGAAATTATGTTACGACCTAAAATGTCATGCCGGATTAAAAGGTTCCCCTGAAATTCCCCTGGAAATAAAGGTAAAAAATTTAACATTCATAAACCAATTTATTTACTTAATTAATGCAGGTATCATCGAACCAAATAGGAATTAAGTATTATATTTTTCAGGTGTTGTGTGCTCTTAGCTTTTTAGCTACAGGGTCATACCAAAAAATAGTGGGTGTGGGCCAGTATTTGACTCAGCGGACAACCAGTCGCTGTATCAGGGAGGTTGTGAAGGCCCTTAATCACAATTGGATGGTCAGCAGGTGGATAGTGTTTCCACAAACGCCTCAACAGAGATCTTTAATCAAACAGAAGTATGTATTTTTTTTATAATGATTATTTTAACTAATTAAAAACTTTCTTAGAGGTTCTTTCATAAATACTTACTTTTTGGAATTTGTTGTAAAATTGTTAAATAATTTACAGATTTCAAAGGACACATAATTTGCCTGGAGTGATAGGGTGCATTGACTGTACCCATATTGCAATCACAAGACCGGTTGAGGAAGAACATATGTTTTTTAATAGAAAAGGATATCATTCCTTAAATGTTCAAATGGTAAGCCGCTGGATACATTTTAATTATAATATAAACTATATTAAAACTATGTAAGAAGGTAAATACTAAATACCTACTTGTATTTATGAATAAAATAAAATGTCCCTTTTCCTCTAACATTCTCCATCAATTTCATATAATGAATATGAACTTGATGGAGAATTAGAGGAAGCCTAATCTTTAATTTTATTTCCTTTTCAGATATGTGATTATGACTTACACATAATAAATGTGAACTCCAAATTTGGTGGAGCTACGCATGACTCCCACATATGGTCTGCAAGTCACGTGAACACATATATGCAAGGGATTCATGAAACTGGTGAACATGTTTGGTTATTAGGTAAGACATCATTCCTCATATTGTAAATATTGAGACATCTGAAATAGCTCTTTACTCCTAGTAGTAATTGCACAACATTTAAGTGAGCATGACTACAAATAAACAACAATTATAATACAATCTTTTGTTAGAACTAGAGTAGTTTATTAATAAAAATATATTTCCTTTTTTAGGAGATTCTGGCTATCCACAGCGGCCCTGGTTGATGACGCCTATATTAAATGCTGAACCAGGATCCCAGGAAGAGGTGTACACACGACGTCATGTCCAAGCCAGGTCTCGCATTGAGCGCTGTTTCGGATTACTTAAGGCTCGTTGGAGGTGTATGCTTCGACACCGAGTTCTTCACTATCACCCTTACATGGCTAGCAAAATCACTAATGCATGTTGTGTGCTGCACAACATTGCATTAGATGCTAGAATACCACCTCCAAGTGATATGCCAGCCGGGGGTCTAGGAGACAGTGAAGATCATGCTGTACAACACAGCACATCCACTAATGATAACCAAAACGAATTAATCCGAGGCAGGGCTATGCGCAATCGCTTAGTTAGTAGGATGTAATATAGGTAAATAAATAAAATTACTATAAATTAAAAAGTATTTTTATTAACAGCCACTTGAAACTACAAAAATATATATATATATATAATAACTATAAAATACTCAAAAACCTTTCACTATTATAGCAATAGGGACAACACAATCGCTTAACTACTCAGTGTTCAGCGGTTCTGTGTTGTCCCTACTGCGATAATAATTGAGCCAAGCTTGAGCGACGTCTACAATAGATTTAAAAACTTCGTTTCGCTCGTGCTCAACCTCCAACGCCCGCAAGTCGCGCTCGTGTTCGCGTCTACTCCGGGCTTCCTCCAGCTCCAGGCGTCGTAATTCCACGGCCGTAAACTCGCTTGCCGCTCTCTCGAAGGGGGTCGGCGCCCGTCTACGGCGGGCGCGCAAACGAGGGCGGTCGGGAGAGGCAGCAGACTGCGGTGTGGCTGGCGACCTCAACAGCGGACGACGCCTGGCAGGTGGAGAAGTAGCAGACGCGCGGGGGGCAGGTGGCCGTCTTCGCCTCGGAGTAGTGGACGCTGCTGGGACCGGCGGGGATGGCGCTGGCAAGGATGGCGCTGGCAAGGATGGCGCTGGCAAGGATGGCGCTGGTGGAGATAGCGCTTCCGGGGCTGGTGGGGCCGCAGAATGCCGTCCCTGAGCCGAAGGGGCAGTGAGTACGAGCGGGAGGGGTGGGGGTGTTTGGATCTGCGATGTGGATGGCATAAGCCAATTATTTGAGGGCTGTGAAGTCGGTTGTGGAGTATCTGCAAAATAAAATGAGTGTTATTTTGGGCAATTTATGGATACCTCAATGTTTTCTTAAATCAAATCTTACTAATATTATAAAAAGTGAAAGTTTGAATGTTTGTTTCTTTGTTACTCAAGCACGCAAAAACGGCTGAACGGATTTCGACGAAATTCGGCACACAGTGAATTAGACTTTATATTTAAAATTAAAAAAAATATTACAATATTTTAAGCCTATAGACTTACCATCTAAAATTTCAAAATAAACAGTCTTATCTTGGGCGACAGGATTATCTTGCGAAGAAGATTGAGGTCTCTGAAAAAGATTGGTAATAGTTTTATAAAAATAATAATTTACATATTACAAATAATAATTAATAATCAATTTGAACTAATTTATCATAAATTAAAAATGGAATGGTGTCTTTTCTGTTAACTAAGTATTTAATTTTATGTTTGTGTTTTTGACCATTGTTAATTGAAATTTAAATATTTTATAAAACATCTACCTACTACCTCTAGAAAATTAGCTCATTATTGAGCAGGCGCCTTGAAGATATATAATACTTACATTAAATCCAAGCTCTTCTACAGAGGCTTGTCCTTCCACTGCTAAAGCACCCATTATAGCCAGCACTCTCTCATCGCTGGCTGATAATGTTTGCCGGCTTGCTGGTCCACCTCCAGTCCCTCTTGCGTGATGCCTGATAGTCAATGCCTTTTTTTTGGTCTTCGACTTCCAATCTGCCCATACCTTTATTGAATGAAGATCAGTGGTAATCATAAGCATGTTATACTTAAGTAATAAAATAAAAAAAAAAGTACTTTTGAAATAAATTGAAAAATAAATAAACATCCGGGACATCTCATAACGGTCATCAAACCTAAAGAATAGCTTGTACTATGGGTGTCACAGACTGATCATCATCATCATTGCAAGAATCCCGGTTACATTACTTTAGTAAGGTAAGCTTTCACTTCAGAGGCCAGTCTAGTAATAACAGATAAGTGATTACAAGCCAACCATCATAACCGCAAGTGTGTGTCCACTTGACCAGACACAAAACCAACGCACGGTTTACGCACATTATAAATCATCTGAATGATTGTCCCAGTTGTGAATCAAACACACAATTTTTGAAAACATAGCTAGGATTGCTAGCCACTCTTCCATCACACAAGTCATTCCAAAAATGTTCATTAGGTCCTTACTTTTTTCCACTTATCTGTAGTCTTGCTAACACCATCACCAACGGCATTCAAAATGTTGGTAAGTTCAGACCATAATCGGTCTGACCTTACCCTACCTTGTGATCCAGCAAGAGGCCTCGCCAGGTCACCATTGCTGTAACATAAGCAAACAAAGATTCAATATAAGTATTTCATTGTTAAGATCGCGTCATTGTTTACATTACATTACTCATGAATAAAACTTGGATTTACTTACGTTTCCATAAACTCGAGCAGCGTTGTCAATTGTTCCGGACTTGCTCGCACTCTTGATTCCATTTTAACCACTAAAATTATTAAAATACAGATTACTCCATCATCGTTAAACTACCCGACACTTTTAAAAATGAATCTATTTTAAATACCATTATGTTTTGGAGACCATCTAAAAGTAATAACACTTTATTTACTTACCACTGCCAAAATATTGTTTTAATTATAATTTAAAAACGGTTAAACGCAACACTCACTTATTCTCGGCATTAAATACTTTTTGAAAAGTTAAAGAACCACAACTACCTACCTACTAAGTTCGCGGGTTTGATCCGATTTGACACTTCTTGACTGGCACTGACAGCAAAATTTTCGATACCATAAACAATATTTTTGTTTCATAACGAATAAACAATTCGACTCAACGATCGCGACAATAGTGTTACATTGGCTAGGAAATTGTTTTCGATATCTCAGTGACGATGACGAATTTAGTTATCGTTTCGGTACTAAGCGATGTTACTTTGTCTAAGGACCCAGGTCACGTGACTTGTCGAAATGAAATGTCATTTCCATACATTTAATGTCAGTTAAGCGATTTCTATCATCGTTAACGCTTGTAGAAATGTTACTTGGCTAGAGGGCCAGTATTTTAAAGAAGATTAACGTTATATTTCATTTAAAAAGGAACTTGTTTTCTTATGATTTCAATCCATTATAATATGCAACGACTAATTTTAAATCGAATTCTTTGACTTTTTTCTTTGGGGATTGAACCTAAATACAATAGTTTAAATAATAAAAGTTATAATAAAATAATGACAACATTTGTTTTGATGTTGTAATAATATATTTACGAGGTTTTTGAGCCACGGAGAAAAAGCAAATACAAAAGCATGTTGGGCTCGGACCACTGATGTACCATCAAGTATTTTTGAAAATCCTACCGTTTTTGTTGTTTCGGTTGAACTAATTGACGATCCTTACCCAAGGATATTAGTGGCAAATTAATAAATCGTTTGAAGTTAATTAATCTCGAAACTTCTATTACTATCGGTAACTAAATAAACGTTGTTTCATACGGAATGTTAATACAATTTCGGAGAGCACGCAAATTGATCTCTATAATCTGTTATCGAAAATCAATTTGTAAATGTATACCCCAATTGTAAGTTCGGTTCAATCAAGCGAATAACTTGCATACTTTAGGTATGTAATAGGTACGGTTCGAGCGAAATTATTAGTTCGAATGTTTTTTTTTTATTAATGGCTTTTTGTTCAATTCTATATGAGTAGTGTTAAACGAAATTATTTAAAACAGTTCCTTACATGTTATAATCCTATTATTTGCGTTTCGAAAAAAGCTCGCCAAATTAGTTTTAAAATTTCGGTATGTGTGTAGGTACATTTTTTTGCTCGTGACTGTATGTTACACGATGAATATTTCAGGGTGTGATAATGAACTCCTAGGTAACTATCGGTCAAATTGTAGCACCCTCTTAATGTTTAGCATAATTGATGAATTGTTTAAGTCTTTGTTACTTGATACAAGCTCAATGTACTAAAGTCCTAAAACAGGTAACTTGGAAACGCAAAACCTGAACGTATTTTCAACTATTGAATATAGTAGATAATAATATATTTCTACATGGAAATTATTCATTCATAACAAAAAATAATTATTTTGTGATTAAAATTGATAGTAACATTCAAATGACATTTAAAATAATTTTCTCTTTACAAAAAAGTCGTAGGTTTTATTAGCAATCTACAAAATTACTCCGAAACGCAGAACCTCATTTACACTAATCAAATGACCCCATATTACCGTATTACAGTATTACGTACGGTAAGGTAATTAAATCCCTCTAGCACAGAAGTATTCGCTTGACACAGTTAGTCACGGTTCAACGTGGACGAACCTGATTAGTGGCCGATACTGCGAATGTAGGGATGGTAAAATGGCGCTTGTTGGTGAATCACTTGCTGTACGTTTGGATGAAGAGTCTTAGGTGACTTTGTGAAGGAACTAGTACTGTCTGGCTTTAGGGTAAAGCGAAATGAGGAAAACAAAAACCTTGACCTAAATTTAGTGTGTACTTTTCCATTTAAATGTCAATTTAAATAATGCTTCTTTTTAGGGTTTCGTATCCATTGGGTAAAATTAGGACCCTATCACCAAGACTTCACTGTCTGTCCTTCTGTCCATCACCAGGTTGTATCTCAAGAACCGCGATAGCTACACAGATGTCATTTTTACAAAATATGTAGTGCTGTTGCCGCCATAAAAACAAATAATAATAATAAATTAAAATAAGTATTTAAGTGTGCTCTCATACAACGGTGGTATGAATCCTTTGTGTGTGAGTCCGACTCGCACTTGGACCGTTTTTTGTGATTATAACCCGCTTTGCAGAACTCATTTTGACAGCCTATAATGTGAATTTTTCGGTACCTAATGTTGGTTACATAACCCTTTATATTTAACTTACAGTTAAATAATATATGCTGTACTTACTTTATTGCGTTTGTTATGATATAACTCTATTTTAAGTTACACAACAGTTTCAAAAAGCCCCGTACCTTTGGGAAAGGAAGGAAGGGAGGCTTTTACCCTGCAATGGGACAACAAAGGCCATTTAATATTAATAACACAAGTTATAGTGGCTTTTATGAGCAGAGTACTAACTCGTATACATGTCGAGTAGGTGACGTTTTGAGTGTATTGTGTATACAGGAAGTTTTTAAAAAGATTATACATATACTATTATACAAATATTTGTTTTACCTATTTCTCTAAATACGTATAATAATAATATGATAAAATATGTATGGAAACAATTTTTTTTTTTTTGAAAATACGTTTATATTTTCTAAAACAACACGACATAACAAAAATATTTCCTATAATATTTATTGCAAAAATGTATGAAACAATAAAATATGTAGGTACGTAAAGTATTTTTTTTTTGATAATACCTTTACATTTTCTAATACAACACGAGAAATATTTGCAATAATATTTATAATTTTATATATTTTTTAATGAGTGCAACGTATGTAATTCTCACAATACTAATACAATGTTAGCGCTTCAAATTTCCTTACAAACGTTTCGTGCAGTATCGGCGAAACAGCTGTTACCGCGATCGCTGCAGACTTGTAGTTATTTAACTTAGTACACAGACCGAAGCATTTCATATTTAAGTTACGAGCGAATGTTCTCAAAAACTCCTGCACTGGATGTCTGATGAATTACGAGTTTTAGTTATATTTTAATGTGTAATTTTATGCTCAGTGCTGCTGTTTGCGCCATTTTCGTTGCTAATTGTAAATATTTTGCATAGTATTTCGTATAAGAATAGAAAAAATAATCTCGCATCATGTGCCTAATTGTCATAAACCGTGTGAAAAATTATCTAGTTGTGGACATATTTTGCTTCTACTCGTGCTATTCTTTTCGTTTTTTTATGGGTAAAGTATATTCAGTAAAGCATGTCAATTAAAAAAACATCTACATCAATAGAACACGAGGCGTTATTTTGTGCGTAAAAGATTAATACTTAAATATTTTTGTCATACTCTTTATTTATGTAAAAAATGGCCGACGCCTCATCAACAACTGGGAGCATAAAGTTAAAAATGTAGTCTCAGGTCTGTTTTTCAACAATTACTTTTTTTCCCATCCGATTCATAGAGTTCTTCAGATCATACAAGAGCGCCAGATTAACACCGCAAACGTATCTATTGTTAAAGCATTCCACCACAGCAGTACGGTCTGCAGACACATTTCGAAACTTAATAGAATGCTGGATCCTGTTATTATGGGATTTTGATACCCGATATTACAGCGGAAATTATTTTGCTGACGCTCCGCAGTATAATTGTGGATGCCGTTTTGTGTAATGATACTCAAGTGTCTGATAACACAAGATGGAGATATAATTTTGCATAAATAATAATGCGTTGAATTTTTTTTTTTTTGTCGTTTGAGAAAATGTTATTTTTTATTACATTGAATATTTATTTATAAACACCAGGATTGTTGTAAGGATTTTTGTTATTAGAAGACTTTTATATAATGATCTATTTCAAGCCTGATTTAAGAGTAGGTACTTTGGGTTAATTTTAATAAGTTAATGACGTAAGAACGAAGGGACTTTAAATATTTTTTTTTTTCAGTGATATGAAGATAAAATAAAATGATGATGAATAACATTTTTGGCATCCGTGACGTAATCAAAATACTCGCGTCCATGTATTTAAGGTCACTACCAAATTTAGTGAAACTACATAATTAAAAGCAAGCAAGTCAAATGAAAAGAAAACAAACCTTTAAGATATCAACCTGAAATCTCGATCTTAAATCATATCTACGTCTTAACAAACTTTGGTTACATCAAAACTTAGTCCCTTGAGTTTAAGACGAGCATAACGATCATAGCAACTAACTTAACTTTACACAAACCGAAAGCACGAATACTCTGTTATATAGACTTCCATTTAAGGTATAAGTTACCGGGAGATTGGGAATATATTAAATTTATGATTTTTCCAGGAGTCAATGTTATTTATTAAAATATATTATATGCGAAAATGTTTATAAATATTATTCTAAAAAAAAGTACGTCGCGTTGGGGATCGCTCCAAAATTAAAGATTTAATTACAATAGTCTATTACCTAACTAAGCAACATAGATAAATTTAAAATTAAGATGAGCGGCCCCGCGATGTTTTTTTTTTAGAATTGTTAAAACATACTTTGGTACTTCACGATTGAGTTTTTTTTACTACTTTTTACTTTTTAAAGGTAACTGAGATTTTGTGTCATGGGTTTTTTATTTTATATTATTTTTTATTATCAGTTAGTTTATACCAAGGTTAGACCACACTAAATAGTTATTTCTAATGCACAATTTATTCAGAGTTTATAGCATCCCGAGAAATTTTATGAACCGTCAAATTTCACAATCGTTCAGTGACATACATACAATGCTCAGTTGAGATAAGACGAAGTTGCATCTTTAAAACTTTGACTAGATTAAGATTACTTTGAACTGTTCTCATGCAGTTATTTTTAGCGTTACAAGGAATAAAATAAAACTAGTGAAAAGTGTTTTTTTTCTACTTTACACTTACCTTTTTAATTTAACAAAATTGTAGTCGATCGGTAAAAAAAAAAAAAAGAAGTTAACGTTTCATCGTAAGAAAATTTTGTTTTCAGCATTTAGTACCACTACCCAAAACAGAATAAACACAATAAGTGATTTTTTTACCAAATCTATTAACCAAAGAGTGGCTATAACAGTGAACAATAATACTGGCCACATAAACTAAAATGGCCTTAATGTGAGCCGTACACTAACGAGCATATAGGTTAGCTAACAGTAACCACACACCAACTTAAATTTAGAACGAATGCACTCGAGTCTAATGTAAAATGTACTAGAATGCTTCACTCCAAGTTAAAAGGATGAAAACAAAACGGACTTAAGTTTCAATTTAGATTGTTATTTGTATTTTTTAGTGTAGTTAAATACGAATCAGAGAAAAAAAAACATAAGTTTAGATGTATAGTGAGTAACTTACTACAAATTGTTGTAAGGGTCGCATAGGCAATAGCTTGATGTAAAATAATTATGATTTTCACTTGAACAGTAAGAGTGGAGGTAGACCAAACAGTGCTTAAAAAAAGGTAAAGCAAGAGGAAAAATATACGATACCAAAGCATGATACAGACAATTTAAGAAGAAACTGTAACTAATATACTAAAATTTTATTTAATTTCTTGTCTAATTGATTTGCATCATGTTTTAATCTATAATTCAAGAATTATGTTCCGTTGGCAAAAGAAAATATAGAGGCCGTACCATGATCTCTTAAAGCATGACTGCTGCAGTTGAGTAAGCGGGACAGCGCTATGCGCAGTGTAGTGCGCCGTCTCGCTCCCACAACCGCAACCGCAACAGTACAGATCTTCCTGCAGTCACATTTTGTTAAGTCGCGTCTTTCAACCAATTATTTTTTAAACAAAGTAATAGATCAATAAATATCCTTATTTGGGTCACCGTTGACTGTTAAACATAAAATCAAAACAAATTTTCCTGAAAATTAAGCATTATAAATTCTCATCACACTCGAATAATATCGAGAAACGTGTTTTCAATAATATTATTTTAATGGTTGGGGATTTTAAAGGTTAAGCATAAATTAGATTTAATTGTTTTGGTATAATTTTGTTCGAGGTTTCGCTTTGAACTATAATTAGCATGTGGTTTTGGTTAGTATGTAAGACAATTTAGGATTTTTGACTCGTATTTGAGAAATAAATTTTATAAAAATAAATAAATAAATGCGGAAAACATCACATACATTGCTCTGGAACCAAAGTAAGTAGCTTAAGCACTTATGTTATGGAATTCAGAAGCAACGAAGGTACCACAAACACTTAGACCTGAGACAAGGTAGAAAAGTGACTTTCTACATTGACTCTTCCGGGGATCGAACCCGGGACCTCAGAGCTAGCGACACCTTGAAAACCGGTGCGTAAGCTACTTGACCACAGAGGTCGTCAAAGAAAAGAAGGGAGTTAAGTGGAAAGAAAATGCCATAAAACTGTTATATTTTCTGTATTTTAAAAACCTGAAATTTCTCGGATTTTCCGGTTTGCCAATTCCAAAATTAAAAGGCCTTCTTGCGTTTATATCTCATAATAATAAAACTATGAAGACCTGATAATCGTCATTCATAATCCGAAGTTTTTCCGACAATACACGAACATTCGCCCTCATTACTATAACTCATAATGGACTAAGCTCTAGCATTATACATACATATGTATATGTAAATCACTTATAAGAAGCGAGTGGACAATGGACTGGCGAGCTAATAATCTCTTTGACGTCGGACGCAAAGCGGGCTTGTGGGATGATATTGCGACTATTATAATGTTAGACGCTGCTTTTTGCTTTATTAATATTTCAGGATGTAATTAGATGACAGTTTTATAAGTAGGTATAGCAAGGCGACAACACGTGATGAAGGGTCCAGGTGATTGAGAAATCTAAATTCAGTCGACAAATCCCGAAAGATATTTTGTATTAGAAAGTAAACCTTTTTTAGTTGAATAAGCTGTTTATATTAAAAATAAATATGATTTCTTACTATTTTTACCCCCCATGACTGCGTTTAAATTTGACGTACCCATATGTGTGTGTCACTTTGTGGAATTATAGATTCCGAACTCACTACATTTTAAAGAGTAACGAAGAGTATTCATACGAAAGAAAAGACCATAAAAAAAATTACGGAATACCTTAAATTTTAAATGTAAGTATTGTTATTTCCCAGTAATTCCAAAAAATCTTGCTCCTTTACAAAATATCGTTAATTCATTCTGTATTATATACTCCCTAAGATCAACCACATTTAAAGCCAGTATACATTTCCTTAAGCCTTATACAAGTAAAACACTCGTATCCGACACGTCAATTACCAATGACAAATGATGCGCGGAACTAATAGCTCAGCTGATTATGACGAGTGATTGATCGGGTGCCGTTCTCCGCTAATAGATTCACGAGAACCCTTCTTGAGATGTTTTTGTGTTAAAGCTAGCTGGTATAAGGCTGAATACATAACGGGGCAAATTTAATTTTGATATTATTTTTTGTCCTCAATCCTCAAGTCCTTTTTGACAAAAAAAAAAGACATACACACCGTCACGCCTCTTTTCCCCGAAAGGTTAGGTAGAGCTGGTTTGCCTATATGTTTAGGTCCCATGTAATAGGGGGCGAGCCTATCGTCAATAACCGACCCGCAAATGAGAATTTCATAGAAAAAAGATGGTAATATTATTATGTAGTGAAAGTTAAACATAGGTAGAATTATATAGCACAGCAAAAGAGACAGGACAGGAGAGAACTTTCTTACTTAATTTAAATACCCATAAATGTAAAGTAGGGTATTTTTTAGGCCGAATATACAACCGTTTAACACTCAATTTTGAATAACCGTTTAGTTGCATGCTTTCTCAGTCACTTTAAGGTGCTACAGCTAAACCTATAGATAGATTGTTAACTGAGAATCGCAACAAAACTCATAAGTTTTATAATAATATATGCAAGATTAGCAGGTGAATACCTGATATAAATTAGGTCATACCTAAGTAAATAAATGGTTATACATAGTACATAATTCAGATGGTTTTGTGTCTTATAACATCGTAGATAATTAAAAAATACAAAGAAATTTTGCCAATAAAAGGATTGTTTTTCATCGTCATTCGTTTTTGCTGAAGATTTGTGGTCTTCAATAAATAAAAGTAATATAAAACCACTAGATGTAATTTAATTTTTCTTAAATTTTATTTAATACACGAACGTACACGAACTGTATTGTTACTTGCACAGTAAAATTTATCTTCGTAAACAATTGATCTCAATGTTTTTATGTTCTAGATAAGTTTTGCCCCACAATTTATTTGCTCAGTAAATCACTGAAATGTTTTGTAATAATTTTAAACGAGCGCCAAGATATGTGGGTACAGTCACACTGAATGTGCGATAACGGAAAATAAATTCGTATTTTAAATCAAGTGTTTTTCTTTTTAGAATGGTATTCCCAATTTATGTTTTCGCTACAATATATTTTATAACTTATTTATTATTATTATCTGTTTTTTTGTTAACGAGTTTTTCTGTTTTTGCCGGTCATTTGTTATGTCGAAAATAAGATTGGGTTCTGATTTTGTAGATGTTATTACATGACATATTCATGTACAGAAAAAATAAATCTTTAGTAGATATTGTTCGGTAGGTAGGTTTGTAAGTATTTCAGTTTATGAGACTCTTTTGTTATGTATGTATTTATTTTAACGAAAATCTTTATGTTAACTTAGCTATGATTTTTTTTTGTAAGAAAGGACTGATATAAATTTAATACAATTTCTGGGCTATTCTTGGTTAGGTTTTTAACATTTTTCATTTGCGACAGAAGCTTAATATTCTAAGCGATAATTAAGTTTAAAAAACTGAGTGTGGTAAACAAACATTTTGATTACATTTTTTCTCGGTAAAATTTGTTTTACTATACGTGTTGCTAGTTGTAATACCTTATTTGCCTTATTATTTTTATAAATCTTTATTAAATAGATAAGGAACATTTCCCTCTTGATTGTACCATATATAATTCACTTCAATTATACCTTCTATAATGATTACGAGCGAACAAACTCATTAACATTATGTACACTAGTAATAGCGAGCTAATGCTTTCCACATCGCATAAATTTTCTCATTAAATTCTATGTTAATTACAAAGTTGCTTTGTTAGTTCACGTGGTATTTGTTGATATCTAATTTCATATTGTATACGTCAGAATCTCGAGTGTTATATAATTGAATAAGATGGAGCTGTTGTTGAATCTTGAAGATAATAATTTACAAAGCTTATGTGAATGTTACAACAGTTAATTTAATGTTTTACATGGATTAGGTACGTATTATATGTAATCGTATTTTCTTGTATAAACCTAATTGTTTAGGTTTTGATTTCTTTACAAAGATAATGGACACGTTTAGATGCAACCATCTCGTCCATACTCAGAGATGGTACTGAATACTTAAGGGATTTTTTACTATTGATTTAAGTATTCTTACATCAGAAAGTAGGTTTCTCTAAATTGATACTACAACGTTTCTAAAGTAACCATTAACGTGGTTAAGTACAACTCTAGATAATGATTCTACAAAATATATTCTAGCCTATTATAATGTAGAATCGAAATTTAGAAACTTTATTGCGAAATTTTCTCTGTGAATTTGGTATGGTATGTCTTTATTGTGAGTAATAAACTAAATACAATTATTAAAGTGGGCCCTACAAAACCGAGTAAGCGGTTTGACAGTAGGTGTGTCTCTACATCTTTTACACAAAAAAAAAACTGCGATAGTATTTCTATAAAAGAGATTGAGTAAAAATACCATCCTAAATAGCAAAACGTAAAGAAAATCCATGATTATTTCAAACATAAAAGCTTATTAATATAACAAACAAAACTAAACAATAACACAATATTATATATATTTTAGGCACAAAAGGCCAGTGACGGCTATAAGGGTATCTATATATACAAATAATATATACAAAACATTTGTTTCCAACGAACTCTGTCTAGTCAGCCCATCTCATATTATCTAGCCAGATTACACTCCTTTGTGTGTTATGAATGCTTTTCAAAAACATCAAGCAAATTATTTTGAAACATAATTCTAATACCCATATATGGTTACTTATGAATGTTATATTCAAATTAATTGTGGCCAAGACTTTTATTCATATACAACAATGTAGTATCAAACGAATAACTACAATCGTTTGCATGAATTGTGGCCAAACATATACTTTGAGTGAAACATACTTTCGTGGTGGCCTAGCGGTTCAATAAACGGATTTGTATGCACAAAGTTGCAGGTTCGAACCCAGGCAAATACCAATGTGGCTTTTTCAAAGTTATATGTACTTTCTTAATTATTCTAAGACACTTCTGACAAATGGTGAAGGAAAACATCGTGAAGACACCTGGATTCTTAAATTTGGAATCTGAAATTGCCAATCCGCAGAGAGCAAGCGTGGTGATCAATGCTCATGCCTTCTCTATATGGGAAGAGGCCCAGCAGTGGGACGTTTATAGGCTGGATTATTATATACTTTGAGACAGAGAGAGTATGTATTACATAACTAGCGAAAGCTAAGCATTAGACAGCAAAAATTGTATAATGTGTATTGTATCGCCGTTTATATTTAGATTTTTTATTTCTGGGGGCACGGTAGTGCCCCTGCCAAGTCTCGAGCAAAAAAAAAAACGGGCACAGCCGTACCATACTTTTCTCGAAGCGTTTCGCGGCTATTTCACCCCCCCTGTATCATCGAAACGGAAAAAGCTAAGGGTTTAGGTTTTCGACGACCTAGAGAAAGCATTAAAACAAGCTTAGCCTCAAAATTACATGACATTTGAACCAATAGTTTTAGAGTTATGAGCGATCAAAGTTACACCATTTTGTCACTCACTGACTGACCGATCATCAAAAGTCTAAGGTACTTCTAGCAAACTTAGAACCTTCAAATTTGGCACCAAGATAGGTTTTTAGCTACAAGTAAAGGGAAAATTATAAAAACGGTAAGAAATTATATACCTTAGGAAATATTAGGAAACAAATTTACATTTGCGGTTTTGCAAGAACATGGTGTATGAATTTTGACTGCATTGTTAACTTTGCTCTTCGTTTATGTACAAAAAGTAAAACAAATCGATTTATATTATTAAAAAAACTTGAGAGGTGTCAAGGGACACCCGGATGGAAAGAAATTACTTTAATTTAATTTAGTTAATTATTAAATAAAAAAATACTAAACAAATTATTAAATTAAATATATTATGATCAGTTGGAAACGCAAAAAGACAACTGTTTATCGTTAGGATTAGACCGCAAGACCCGCCCCTTGGCAAACTCGTCATGTATCAACACCGCCATCTGAGAATTTAAGATATCTATCGAAAGTCTCAATCATAAGACTGTTGACTAATGACGTCATTAAAAAGTGTCGGTACTACTTTTCGTAAGAATTTCTTCCGCCTAGCCCCCTTTCTCAACGCGCGATGAGGAACTTCATTCCAATGAATTGTAATAATGTACCTAGGGGCACAACAGTGCCGTCTCGAGCAAAACGGGCACGGCCGTACCATACTTTTCTCGAAGTGTTTCGCGGCTTCCCCCCCCCCCCCCGCCCCCTGTATCATCGATACGGACAAAGCTAGGGGTTTAGGTTTTCGATGACTTAGAGTGAGTATTAAAGTAAGCTTAGCCTCAAAATAACATGACATTTGAACCAATAGTTTCAGAGTTATGAGAGATCAAAGTTACACCATTAAATTTTGTCAGTCACTGACTGACCGATCATCAAAAATCTAAGGTACTTCTAGCAAACTTAGAAACTTAAAATTTGGCACCAAGATAGGTTTTTAGCTACAAATAAAGGGAAAATTATAAAAACGGTAAGAAATTATACACCTTAGTAAATATTAGGAAACAAATTTACATTTGCGGTTTTACAAGAACATGGTGTATGAATTTTGACTGCATTGTTAACTTTGTTCTTCTTCGTTTATGTACAAAAAGTAAAACAAATCGATTTACATTCTTAAAAAAATCTAAAGAGATGTTAAGAGACACTCGGATGGAACGAAGTTCCTTTTAATTTAAGAAATAATTTGAATGAATGTAATTACCATAATTTAATGAATTTGATTTAATTAATATAATTTAATTTAATTTTTAATTTATTATGAAATAAAAAAATAAATATAATTAGTTGTAAACGCAAAAAAAAACATAGAATTAGGATTCGAACGCAAGACACGCGGCTTATCAAACTCGTCGTGTGTCAACACCGCCATCTGAGAAGTTAGGATATCTATCTAAAATCTTAATCATAAGACTGTTCACTAATGACGTCATTAAAAAGTTTCGTTACAACTTTTCGTAAAAAGGTTTTTTTTCATAAGAACTTCGTTCCAATACATTGTAATAATGTATTGAATTTACATATTAATAAACAAAGCTAAGTTAAAATGAAATGAATAAAGCTACAATCTTTCATCCACATAATGCAATGCTATAAATATTATATGCTCACTCGAAAGATGGCTGTGTACCTGGTCTAAATCGCGCTATGGTTTCTATCTCATACAGCTATCGCCGGTACGAAAAAAAAAACCTTTTAAAAAACTTTCATCTACTGAAACTAATAGGTTGTTAGGTTCCCTCATTGTGCCGAACCTGTGGAATGAACTATTTATATACGATGAACTTACAATTAATTTGCGACAGCTCAATGATTTTGACTTCATTGCCATGCTCAATAGAATATGTGTTATGCAAACGATATCCATTTGTTCACCATGGTTCAAGAGAAATCTTTATTTTAGGTTGCTGAATTTGAGGTTATAAAAGTTAAATTCTTCAAGGTTTATTAACTTCTAAATAGATATTCGTTTACTATTTGAATTGATATTGTGGTAAATGCTAATGGCTCCCACCTTTTACAGACACTTTCATGTTAGTAAAAATTTCATCTTGCCGTGGCCCAAGTGAATGGGGTTGTCGAATCAATGTGCCATCCCATTGGGGTGGTTATGATAAAATCACAATGTATTTTAACTAATCCTAATACACAGGTTTATTAAAACAACAATTTACGCACCGGCGAGACAGTGGTCGGTTTGTCCGATATCCACCCGGTGTAGACATTTCTCGTTAAAACTAGAGTAAATTCTCTTACTTAACAACAAAACAAAAGTCCGATATCACACAACAAAACCACTTGAGGAATGTAAATGCTCAACTCGATACAAATAACACGTAATGTAACAAAAGTAAATACGGAGGTCTATTATACAATGTTTACGAATAACCGGCTAATTATTTGACGGATAAATCTACCCTACTTATTATTTTTCCATGTTTGTAAAAGTACAAATATGCAGGTGTAAGTACTGAGGTTTAAATTAATAAACATTTATAACGTTTTCCAATGCTAGCGTAAAATAAATCCCACCAAAAACATTCAATGTAAAAAAAGCCAAGTCTCTCTATGCAATTCTTCCATCGTAAAAAGTATTGAGATAGCATAGGAGCCAAGCCCTGTTTAATTTTATTTGTAATAATAAATAAATATTTTGTGACTCTATCAATAGTTTTGTTTGCATTACAATAATAGCGACTTGGCCATGAGCAAAAGTTAAATGTCGTTTGCTCTTTGTAATTACGTGCAAATATCGTTAAAATGATTTTGTAACTAATTGGAATTTGAGATCACTATGCACTTAACATGCGCCATAGTGCATGTGCAGTTCACTGATCTTGGATGATACAGACTGTCGGTTAAGGTTTCCTGATATTATTTATTATTTACTTTCAACTGCTCCAAATATGCCGTTTTATATTTGTACCTTATTGTGCTCATGGCCAAGTCACTATTATTGCAATGCAAACAAAACTATTGATAGAGTCACAAAATATTTATTTATTATTACAAATAAAATTAAACAGGGCTTGGCTCCTATGCTATCTCAATACTTTTTACGATGGAAGAATTGCATAGAGAGACTTGGCTTTTTTTACATTGAATGTTTTTGGTGGGATCTCATTAATTTTTGGTAGGTCTCTTTCTTTTATTTTTAGGTGTTTTAATTATTACTTGTGCTTCAGCTGCTGCTTTGCTTAGAGCCCATTCCCTGTCTCTTACTCTGTTGCCTGTATTGTGATGTTTCGTAATTTTTAAGGCACACAAGTCTGGGCGGTAAATATTTCTGAGTCGATTATATTCAACTGTTGCTGTCTCCTGAACTTTGATGCTTTTAAAATCGATATTTGCCAAATATAATCCACCCAGACTTGTCTCTCTTGAAAGAGCCACGTATACTTGACTATAGGTGAAAACGGAGGAACCTATGTCCTTCATCGCGTGGTTTAGACTTAGTCCCTGGCTTTTATGGGTGGTTATAGCATAAGCGATGCATATAGGAAATTGTTGACTATGCGGCGCCGTGCTTCATCTTAATACTATACAAAGTTCATATCTTTTTTTTTATATGCGTTGTTTAGTAGCATTTATTTTACGCTAGCATTGGAAAACGTTATAAATGTTTATTAATTTAAACCTCAGTACTTACACCTGCATATTTGTACTTTTACAAACATGGAAAAATAATAAGTAGGGTAGATTTATCCGTCAAATAATTAGCCGGTTATTCGTAAACATTGTATAATAGACCTCCGTATTTACTTTTGTTACATTACGTGTTATTTGTATCGAGTTGAGCATTTACATTCCTCAAGTGGTTTTGTTGTGTGATATCGGACTTTTGTTTTGTTGTTAAGTAAGAGAATTTACTCTAGTTTTAACGAGAAATGTCTACACCGGGTGGATATCGGACAAACCGACCACTGTCTCGCCGGTGCGTAAATTGTTGTTTTAATAAACCTGTGTATTAGGATTAGTTAAAATACATTGTGATTTTATCATAACCACCCCAATGGGATGGCACATTGATTCGACAACCCCATTCACTTGGGCCACGGCAAGATGAAATTTTTACTAACATGAAAGTGTCTGTAAAAGGTGGGAGCCATTAGCATTTACCACAATATCAATTCAAATAGTAAACGAATATCTATTTAGAAGTTAATAAACCTTGAAGAATTTAACTTTTATAACCTCAAATTCAGCAACCTAAAATAAAGATTTCTCTTGAACCATGGTGAACAAATGGATATCGTTTGCATAACACATATTCTATTGAGCATGGCAATGAAGTCAAAATCATTGAGCTGTCGCAAATTAATTGTAAGTTCATCGTATATAAATAGTTCATTCCACAGGTTCGGCACAATGAGGGAACCTAACAACCTATTAGTTTCAGTAGATGAAAGTTTTTTAAAAGGTTTTTTTTTTCGTACCGGCGATAGCTGTATGAGATAGAAACCATAGCGCGATTTAGACCAGGTACACAGCCATCTTTCGAGTGAGCATATAATATTTATAGCATTGCATTATGTGGATGAAAGATTGTAGCTTTATTCATTTCATTTTAACTTAGCTTTGTTTATTAATATGTAAATTCAATACATTATTACAATGTATTGGAACGAAGTTCTTATGAAAAAAAACCTTTTTACGAAAAGTTGTAACGAAACTTTTTAATGACGTCATTAGTGAACAGTCTTATGATTAAGATTTTAGATAGATATCCTAACTTCTCAGATGGCGGTGTTGACACACGACGAGTTTGATAAGCCGCGTGTCTTGCGTTCGAATCCTAATTCTATGTTTTTTTTTGCGTTTACAACTAATTATATTTATTTTTTTATTTCATAATAAATTAAAAATTAAATTAAATTATATTAATTAAATCAAATTCATTAAATTATGGTAATTACATTCATTCAAATTATTTCTTAAATTAAAAGGAACTTCGTTCCATCCGAGTGTCTCTTAACATCTCTTTAGATTTTTTTAAGAATGTAAATCGATTTGTTTTACTTTTTGTACATAAACGAAGAAGAACAAAGTTAACAATGCAGTCAAAATTCATACACCATGTTCTTGTAAAACCGCAAATGTAAATTTGTTTCCTAATATTTACTAAGGTGTATAATTTCTTACCGTTTTTATAATTTTCCCTTTATTTGTAGCTAAAAACCTATCTTGGTGCCAAATTTTAAGTTTCTAAGTTTGCTAGAAGTACCTTAGATTTTTGATGATCGGTCAGTCAGTGACTGACAAAATTTAATGGTGTAACTTTGATCTCTCATAACTCTGAAACTATTGGTTCAAATGTCATGTTATTTTGAGGCTAAGCTTACTTTAATACTCACTCTAAGTCATCGAAAACCTAAACCCCTAGCTTTGTCCGTATCGATGATACAGGGGGCGGGGGGGGGGGGGGGGGGGGGGGGGAAGCCGCGAAACACTTCGAGAAAAGTATGGTACGGCCGTGCCCGTTTTGCTCGAGACGGCACTGTTGTGCCCCTAGGTACATTATTACAATTCATTGGAATGAAGTTCCTCATCGCGCGTTGAGAAAGGGGGCTAGGCGGAAGAAATTCTTACGAAAAGTAGTACCGACACTTTTTAATGACGTCATTAGTCAACAGTCTTATGATTGAGACTTTCGATAGATATCTTAAATTCTCAGATGGCGGTGTTGATACATGACGAGTTTGCCAAGGGGCGGGTCTTGCGGTCTAATCCTAACGATAAACAGTTGTCTTTTTGCGTTTCCAACTGATCATAATATATTTAATTTAATAATTTGTTTAGTATTTTTTTATTTAATAATTAACTAAATTAAATTAAAGTAATTTCTTTCCATCCGGGTGTCCCTTGACACCTCTCAAGTTTTTTTAATAATATAAATCGATTTGTTTTACTTTTTGTACATAAACGAAGAGCAAAGTTAACAATGCAGTCAAAATTCATACACCATGTTCTTGCAAAACCGCAAATGTAAATTTGTTTCCTAATATTTCCTAAGGTATATAATTTCTTACCGTTTTTATAATTTTCCCTTTACTTGTAGCTAAAAACCTATCTTGGTGCCAAATTTGAAGGTTCTAAGTTTGCTAGAAGTACCTTAGACTTTTGATGATCGGTCAGTCAGTGAGTGACAAAATGGTGTAACTTTGATCGCTCATAACTCTAAAACTATTGGTTCAAATGTCATGTAATTTTGAGGCTAAGCTTGTTTTAATGCTTTCTCTAGGTCGTCGAAAACCTAAACCCTTAGCTTTTTCCGTTTCGATGATACAGGGGGGGTGAAATAGCCGCGAAACGCTTCGAGAAAAGTATGGTACGGCTGTGCCCGTTTTTTTTTTTGCTCGAGACTTGGCAGGGGCACTACCGTGCCCCCAGATAAATACTTATTCCTTTTCTTATTTTTCATAAACATCTTTATTCTTGGTATTGTAGCCAAAGTACATAGTAATACCTATTATTCCATATTTAATTATTCCGTATTTGTTATTCCAAACTTTTAATAATTTATTTTTTAAACACAGTATGGACTTATGTCCATACTGTGTTTATAGTTACCTGTATTGTATGAATATGAAATTCGTATATTGATTTAGTATTTCTCTAGACTACGCTGACGAAGTCGCATCCAAAAGAAAAAGTGAAAACTGTTTAACACTAACTCGTAGAATCGACTCAAGAGCAATATTTTCTCACACTACTAACATTTTCCCCATTTTCTCACCATTCCTTTCCCACCCTGGGATACAGTGGGTGGCATTTCCTTTAGACTGGCGACAAAAACTAAGAGATAAATTATCGTAAACCTGTCAGTTCATAAATAAACTAAAACGTATCCTTCCAATATTTTATGCAGCTATTCGGAAAAGTAGAAATATTGTTTTCATGTACAATGAATAGGTTTATTTTTTACTTTTTGTATTGTATTTTTAATTTACAATAGCTATAAATCGAGAACAGTAACATTCGCAACATTTTTATTTAGACTTTAATAAAACTTGTGAGAATACTCTTTTGACGTAAATTCTACTAAAAGTACCGGGAAAAATATTAGTTTTCGTTTAAAGTACCTAAGTTATTTTGAAATATTTAGGGACACTGTTTAAAGTAGCGATTTTTTAAAGCGTGTCTATGGTCAAATACAGTCGCTTTCCTATATCACAGCCAGCTTTATCCCTAGTGAACGAATTATTAAACAACAAAATGTGACAATCATTTAAAACTGCATATTTAATATAAAAACAGATTATATAATCCAGCCTATAAACTTCCCACTGCTGGGCACAGGCCTCTTCCCATATAGAGAAGGCGAGCCTTGATCACCACGCTTGCTCTGAATCCAGGTTTCCTCACGAAGTTTTCCTTCACCGTTTGTCAGAAGTGTCTTAGAATAATAAAGAAAGTACATATAACTTTGAAAAAGTTACATTGGTACATGCCCGGGTTCGAACCTGCAACCTCGTGCATACAAATCAGTTCATTGAACCACTAGGCCACCACTACCACAACAACACGAAACACGAACAAAAAAACAGATTAGTTACTACAAAAAAGGCTAAACGACTTAATGAAACATTTCCCGGTCAATTGTAATTTAGACTAAACCAATAACTGTCCAAAATTATAATTACACCACTTCTAACTGAATGGGTGTCAAACATAATTTTGTTTGCCTAATTCACCACTATACACAAAACGTCAAACAAGCGCTCTTAATAACGTAAAGGTCTTTATAAACGCACTTAAAAATAAACTTTAAAATTATAACAATAAAGTGCATAATAAATTCAACAAAAAAATGCTCGCACGTCTTCAAAGATCCGGTTCAAGCAATTATGCACCTTATTGAATTAATTTTTAAAGTTTATTTTCAAGTGTGTTTAAAGTCCTCTCCGCTGCGCTCGTCTGTCTGTTTTGACCCTAAAATGTAAACAAAATAAACTCTGCGAAAACAAACAAAAACATGTTTCGATTGAACTAAAGCTAAATCAACTATTGTTGTTCTGTTTATGCCTAATGAACATAAACAATTTAACAACACAACAAAGGCTTAAAAATGTTTGGAAGTTTCACAAACATATTTTGTTGGCTATTTTAATGATTTAGAAAGTCTTTTGTGTTTGATGTCCCGTGTCATGGAAATTTCGTTTCGTTTTTTTTTATGTTAGTATTTTATTTTTGCTTTTAGATTAATTATTTTTGAGTTCGCCTGTAGGCTGTTTTTTTAAATAACAATAGGCGTAATGTTTGTTGAAAAAAAAAAACATTTTCCATTTTTAATTTTACGTAGTATCTCTTTTTTTTAATTTGACAGTTATAAAATCTGTAGCAAAAATATCGAAATGCAAAAAAATAATAAAACAATTTTCATCGTAATAAGTCTCACTCGTTTCCGACCGCTTGGTTTTATGACGAATTGAAATTATTTCAAGCGACACCATCAAATCATTTGACAAATGGTTCCGTACAAAAATACAGGGTGTTTCAACCCTTGAGTTTTGTGGTGCTCCCCCCTTGTTTGAATATCAAATTGATTTGGACGTGATCTGGGTTTTAGTGATATTTAATGTGGATGAAACGTTACTGAGTGGGGATTATAAACGTATATTACTATTGAGATATTTTAAACCCATTTAAAAAGGAGGAGGTTATCAATTCGATTGCATGTTTTTTATGCACTTTTTTTCACCATATATCAAGCATTTGTAGATCGATTTCAAAAATATTTTTGCCGAAGAGCTACCTCAGCGGTTGGTCCTTTTAATATTTAATAAAAAAAAAAGTAAAATGGTGATTTATATAAAGTTATTTATGAACTTCGTGTATGGTATTGTATACGTATTTGAACGATTAAATAATGTACTTCCCAATTGTTTCAGCTGTTTGCAAACAGTGAGAGAACTAAAATGAACGTCACTCAGAACGTTGTTGATCACTCAGAAAAAAGGTACCGACGTTTTTTTTCTCCTATACAATTATGTCATAAAACCAACTTACTAAAAAACGTAGTTTGAACTTAACATGGTATAATGTAAAAGTAACGCAACACACATCTGCCTACCCTATATTTATGTTAGCGACGTGATATAGTACACATTCTCTAAACAATGTATTTATCCCATGGATTAGTCAGGATCATTAGAGGCGTAAGAACTTTGTAAATAATGTAAATTAATGCAAATCTTTGAATCGGATCTTAACGCACAGGATTAGCTCGGTTTGAGTCTAATGGCACTTTGAAATGTTGATTGTTGTCATAATACAGAAACAGACCTAGGAATACATAGACGACCTCCGTGGTCGAGTGGCGTACGCACCGGTTTCAAGGTGTCGCTAGCTCTGAGGTCCCGGGTTCGATCCCCGGATAGGTCAATGTAGAAAGCAACTTTTCTACATGGTCCCGGGTCTGGGTGTTTGTGGTACCTTCGTTGTTTCTGAATTCCATGACACAAGTGCTTCGGCTACTTACTTTGGGTTCACAGCAATGTATGTGATGTTGTTCGCATTTATTATTATTTATTTATTTATTTATAGTAGGCAGTTATATTTTGGAGAAAACCAACTGAAGAACTTCGAGGAAAAAAAATGTATTCGTAGCTAATATCTAGCCTTCCGTTTTCAGAAACGGGCATTACTTTATGTAGGTATAAATTACTTTTTATTCCACGAAAAGCTGAGCTCGCTGCTAGCAATCAACTTTGTTTGCGGTTGAGATTGCCTGCTAATTAAACAACTCTTTCAAAGACCTTCATCGTAATTTTCAACTGTGATGTTTAACTCGTAGCGATATACTACGGCTACGATTATGTAGCTACGCCGTAGCAAGCGTAGTCTAAAAAGTATTTGCTACGCGAGCTGTGATAAAAATATATGAAATAAATCTAAAAAAAATATATCCGATTTGTTGAGTCGTGCCAAGCTGACTCGTATTCCAGAATATTCTTTGGGGCGTAGACGGTTTTTTTTTTATTTATTGTAAAATAGCATTCAAAAAAACTTTTCCGTATTTTTTGGGTCAACCAAAAATATAAAATCATAACATTTTTTTTTTGTCATTGTGACCTCTAAATAATTAACTCCAAACCCTCAATGAGCGAATTTTGATTACATCTATTAAGGTGTGACTGATCTACCCCTTTTCGATTTTATCTTGACCCCACACATCGATCATTTGACCTTCAAATATCATCTCATTCCGTCATATTCATCACTTCTTAAGTAAATGGCCTTCATCCCTTCTCATGATATGTCTGAACGACAAACGATATTTCAACTTTTTATATAGGTGATTGGGAGACAAAGAAAGGTACTATATTGAGTTGATATATATATATGAGTTGACTAGTTTTTATAAGATTTTTAATAATAATATAATAAAATTATCGCTCTAAATTAAAATATATATATTTTTTGGTCAATATTGTTTTCTTTTTATTTATTTATTTTACAATTTATCTACACAAACAGGAAAAGAAAAATGGAACAGGATATAAGATTTACAAAGGTATAAAATTGTAGACAATGTCTTCAAGTTTTTGTTACATAGGGAAAAAAAGTTTATTAAATAGTACCATTATAATTTAAACATAAATTAGAATTCATATATAAATACTTACATAAATAAAAAAACACTTAAATCATGAAGAAAGGTAGTGCTCTTTTACTCTTTTCTTAAAAAGAGAGATATTGGAGAGTATTAGTTTCTTATTATTAATTCCAAAGACGTCTTTTTTTTTTAAGAAAATATAAATAAAGGAACATTATTTCAGTGGATTTTCCAAAAATAGTAGGTGATTGTTTATTAATTGATTCTGGAACGCGTAGGTTTAGAATCAAATTGAAACACAGAATAGTCAATAAATATTTGTATTTTTCCAATCATAACAAAAGTTGTTTTTCAATAAATTAAAAGTTAAAATGTTTGTTGTGTTAATGGCTGAATATCGAACGGAAATGCGTGTTTGATAGGTCTTGATACTTTGCTGTCTAAGGTATAAGCGGTAAGCGATTTATGATTTCGTAAAAAAAAGAAAGTTTTCCACAAAATAATAATAATAAATATAATTACAAATTTTTAACACTTTTTCGACTAGGTGAACCGATTTTGATGATCCGGTTTTTAATTTAAAGCTGGTGCTTTGTGTGCCTTCATTGTGTGTGTTTGTGTGCTTCCATTTTGTCCATAATAAGACTTATTTCGAAGTCATTTTTTTTTACTTTTATTTTTTTATTTTTCTTGCAAAAAAAGCCTCGCTTTAAGCAATGAGCGATAATAGGTACGGCAATTGGTTTAAAGACCACACTATTTCCAAATAATTAAAAAAAATAGAAAAATATAGATCAAAGTAGGTACTAAAATAAAACCGTTTTATTTGAAGACCAAAACATCTTCAAACACACAAAGCTAAGTAGAGTGAGTAAACAAAAACAAGACGGATCAAGTATTTAATTAGAGAAAAAGTTTACCTTGTTACTAGAAGCTTAAAAAATAATAAGACTTATTTGTTATCTGTACCTTTCCACATGTCATTATAACTTGTTAATTTGTTTGTTGCAATTCAAGTTCTATCGTGATATGAATAACCGACTTCAAATGGATGAGGTCATCAAGCGTCTGCATATATTTGTTTTTTTTTTTATAAAGTTTGATACGACAGCGACAAACTTTCATACGATAAGGTTTTTTGTTTATTAACTTTTCTGGCTCATGTGGCCTTTAGAAAATTATGTTTTATAGTGACTTATCGGTTGTGTAATCCCATCGCATAATTTTAATGGCAATAAAAAAAACAGAAGTATAAATTATAAGTAAATAAGTCATAGTTAAATGAGTTCGTCATTGTCATTTTGGTATCAAAATTATTGCTTTATTTTCAGTTATAAATGGTTTTAGTAAAACTACACAATTATTCTTTTACCAAGGATACACACTTAAAAGTCTCATTAATCGATAAGCTCTCACATTTGCCTTCCAGATCACTGAACCTTCACAAAACCATGATAAATAGATTATTATCGCTTATAATTTAGGGCTGCGCATATCAGAGCGGTCTCAATTTCTCTCATTGATTGATTACGTCTATCCAGGGACAGCCCTAACCGGATTCGCACATTTTTCAAACTGTGACACCCCTGACAATGGCTTTATTGAATGACATTATCTAAGATTGATAGTTTCGTTAATTTTGTGCTTGTACAAAAGTGATGTGTTTTTAAAGTAATAATGTGTACTTTTAAGCCTTTAATCCTTTTACTAAATTAATAGAAAAAGACAAAATAAATAAATATTATTAATTTATCTTTGTATTTATGTTACTATCAATTAAAATTTACCCTTTAAGTTTGTATCACAGACATTTTCTATTTTAATTTTGATTTCTTTTTTAACCTCCAAAGCTGGATCTTAAATTATGCAAATCACTCACCAGTAAAAATAAAATAACGAAGACATTTTATCAACATTAAGAGAAATACGTCAAAAAAAGTAGGTAGTCAATTCAATTTAGTGAATACAATTTGTAAGCAAATACAATAGAAGCGTATTACGTCTGTCAAAACTTTGAGACAATGATACTCAAATAAATCTTTATTCAATTTAGTGCCTACTGGCTTATGTGTGACGGATTTCCAAATAAAAAAATATAGCATTTTTTCAAAAAACCTTGAATCATATGATATTGAGACGGGCCTGTTGGTCTAGTGGTTGGAGACCCTGACTCCTATACCGGAGGTCGTGGGTTCGATTCCAACGTCAGGACAAATTCAAACTTTGTGTGATGAGCACGATCATTTGTTCTGTGTCTGGGTGTAATTTATGTATATTATGTATGTATTTAGAAATATATAAGTATGTTTATCAGAGGTCTGGTTACCATAACACAAGCTCTGCTTAGCTTGGGATCAGATAACCGTGTGTGGGATGTCCTCGAATATTATATTATTATTATTATTGAGGTTAAACTTTGATTGTGTATAGAATATGTGTAAAGGTAGTAAAAATTGATCAATGAAGAAGATTAACTAGTATAATAATATTACGGGACAGATAGACATCAGCTTAAAAATACCTGCGACTTCACAAGAAAGGCGACACAGCGCTCAACGAGACGTGTCGTATAATATCGGGATGCCTAAAACCAACCCCACTCAACAGGCTCTACCCGCTGGTTGGTATCGCTCCACCTTCTGTAAGAAGGGCTGTCGCATGTTCAGTTGAGAAGCATGTTCAGGAGACTGACACCCGACACCCTCTCTACAAACACACAACAGACCCGGGTAGGCTTAAGAGCCGGAAGAGTTTTCTCCGGAGCACACAGGCAAGCAATGAAACACCGTCTGGAGCACGATGCAAGATCTGGAAAGAACAGCACCCACCACCAGACAACTATATAAAGCCTCAGGAACATCTGCCGCCCGGAGGCAACCTGCAGTGGCCTGCCTGGAAAGCACTGAACCGATTGCGAACCCAGGTAGGTCGCTGCAAACACAATCTAGCTAAATGGGGGATCATAGACCCTTCCGATATCCGGTGTGAGTGCGGCCTTTCCGATCAGACAATGCCACACCTGCTAGAGTGCCCAAAGTGTCCGGACACCTGCACTTTGGAGGACTTGAACCTCGCCAACGACGCTGCAGTTGGTGTGGCCAACTACTGGGCGCAGCGTATTTAGATTTAAACAAATTAGTTTACCATCGACTCGAAAAGAAGAAGACAAGAAAGGCTTTTTCAGTTAATGTTTTTAAAACCCTAACAACATTTTATTTGACGACCTCCGTGGTCGAGTGGCGTACGCACCGGTTTTCAAGGTGTCGCTAGCTCTGAGGTCCCGGGTTCGATCCCCGGACGGGTCAATGTAGAAACTCACTTTTCTACAGTGTCTCGGGTCTGGGTGTTTGTGGTACCTTCGTTGTTTCTGAATTCCTAATTAAATGGCTACTTACTTTGAGTTCAGAGTAATGTATGTGATGTTGCCCGCATTCATTTATTATAATATAGTAATCCAGTGGAAGCGTCGAGCTCTAAAGGAATTTATGCATGTACGCGCCTATCCCCGTTCTATAACATTACAATAAACAATATTTTTACACGTAATTATAAACTGAAGTCTTAATGAACAACTCACGTACAAAAATTGAAATTTCGGCCAACATAGAAATAACTCCAAACTATCTTGCATAGTAAGTTCTTTAAAACACGAACAGTTCCCAAGAAAGTTGTGCTCTAACTCTTTGGCTGAACATTTAGCGAGCCAGCGTTTTGATGCAAGTTGAAGATTCAGTCCCAAGAGAAACAGTTGAAAGTAAATATCGCTGAATGTTACATTTCCTTTGGAGAATTTATTTTCGACTGTTAGATTTAAAACAATTCTACCTGTAGCTAGTAGAAGATAAGCCTTTTTTACTTTTGTATATTTGTCTGATTTTTTCTGTACATATTTTTAATTATGTACACTACTATTTCAATTGAATGTTTTATGATTAATTAATCTTAAAAGAAAAACGACTAAAGTCGTGTTTTCATTTTTTTTTATTTCTTATAAACCGAATATAAAAGGCGCTCAAGAAACGTTACGTTAATTCTACTGACTCTAGTTGTTGACTAAATTATGTCACATAAATTATTCATAAAACATTCATTCAATTATCATTAAATTTTTACGTACCCCATTCAAACAGTCAAATTCTAACCTTTCTTTCAAAGCGGACACCAACTTGTGTATATGTTATTCTCCTTTTCAGTTTCAAATCTGTAAAAAACTTACTTCCTATGTAGTGAAAATATTAACAAAACTTCATGAAACATTAAAAACCTCGTAGTGAAACATTACAAAACCGTTGAATATGTATAAGGGACGTGTGTGAGGGGACAACTGACCGCCGCTCTCAGAGTATAATATTTTCACATTTGCATGATGCACCAAGAGACTCGAACAAAGTTCTTAATAAGTAGAGTGTGTATGAGTTGGTAGGTTGTAGGATATTCGTAAAAGTATATATTTTTAACTAAATTATGTCTATGGGATATGTATAATAAAAAAAATGCTGTCGAAAGGATTTTTTTATATTTGGATTAGGTTGGGGATGGTTAAAGGTCATAATCCTTTATGTTTTAGATACAACTCCTTCCTATTCATAAATATGGCTTTTTTGTGAATATTTCGTACAGAAAGGTAGTTTAATAATATATTCGTAAATATAATAAACCTCTCACTGCTAGGCACATGTCTTTCCCATATATATAAAAAGCACGAGCATTTATCACCACGCTTGCTCATTAAATCTAGTCGATTAGTTCTTCACTCTGCATTTACAAATAGTGTAAATCCTATCTATTCATATCAAGACTATATTGACCTATCGTGCGTCATTAATTTGTTAGATAGAAAATAAAACATATATCTTTTTTAACTATGCACGGTATGTGGTGATATGATAGTATGAGGCAAGACAATTAATTGGAACACAGGATGTTCTTATTCATGTTCCAAAACATATATGTGAACTGTGGGTGTACATTGGTACACCTCTGCCTACCTCTTCGGGGATACAGGCGTGATGATATTATGTTATGTTAATGTTTATGTTCTTATTTAATGTCCTGCGTCATTCTAGAAACATACTCACTGTATAATAATCAACATAACTTTTGTACAGGATTCTCTCTTAACCATGATAGAGACAGCGAACACGAGATTTAACCTTCTTTACTGACCTTGTGTGTTGCTTGTGTGTTGTTTATTATAATTGATTAACTATTTTAACTTTAAGACTAGCCAACGCAGCCAGCGTCATCATCGCATTTTTCAATTCCAACATCAACTTTAAATACTACATTTAACAGCCCTTTGACGCGTATGGCAAGGTTATATAATGAAAGGTCGAACATGTCGGATCACCCTATTGAAGTTTTCTCTATGAGTTTTGCTTCATACAGATATTCCCTATATAAACAATGCCAAAAATGTACATCGCCATAGCTCAATTTGTTCTGTTTTTGTAGTGCTTACTAGAAACACTCGTACTTAACTGTTTTTTTTTAATTAGTCTCTAATATGTATTATGTCAATGTCATGCATACCTGTTATTTGCATGGTTACTGAAATGTCGACTTCAGATGTTATGTTATTTTATTTGTTAGTGACTGTGCTGTTGGTGTGCTTATTTTAAATAAATAAATAAATAAATAATACATTGATGTTATTTTACATTATTTATGTTGGTATTTTGTTAAGTCGAACAAGGTGTTATTGGGTTTTTCTATGAAATTCTCAGTAGCAGGTCGGAGTTTGGATTTGTGCTCGGTTAGTGGCAAAAGGCTCGCCCCTATTACATGGGACATAAACATACCGGCGAACTGTGGGTGTACTTTGGTACACTTTGCCTAAGCCTTCGGGGATACAGGCGTGATGATATGTTTTTTATTTTATGTTACTTTGTTAGGAATGCGTATACTAACTTGAACATGAGATTCGAAACAAAATCGTTCCTGAATTTAATGGTAGTACAGTGTAATCGCATTAAGTGATCATCATCAGCATTGAGTCTTCCTAAATGCGATCCCATCAAATCCTTTGATATTTAGGCTTCCTAATTCAGGCAAAGCATAATTAATGTATCGATGTGATTAAGGCGTACTTAGGCTTCGAATATGTAGTGTGTATGTAGTCTGGTTTCCTACTAAACGGTATCTTACTGATAATAAAGTCACTGTGAAAGTTATTTTGATATTTAACATATTATGTAATATTTTCATTTTTACATAAATTATTAAATAAATAAATAAAAATATAATAATGCCAGCCTAAAAACCTCCCACTGCTGGGCACGGGCCTCTTCACATATAGAGAAGGCTCGAGCATTGATGACCATGCTGCGGATTCAATATAAAGGCAATATTTTGACGACTCTGATAGAAAGACTACATACATTTAAGTGTAAAATATAAGCATAATAAATTATAAAAAGTCGTAAAGGTCTGTGAGGGTGAAACGTTTATTTATTTCAATGAACATCGCTGCACATAAACATTTCTCAGCGCTAATGTATCTCACCCCAACATGCGATATACATCTGCGCACATTCTATGTGGTTACATGGTGACTATAACAGAAGTTCCACTATAAACAAATGAGAAATATATTTATCTTAAGTAGTTTTTTTTCTTATATTGTGATGTCGTACAGCTGGGCAAACGCATGTCCCACATTCTTTCATAACAGTGGCGTGCATTGGTTTTCGGCCATGGTAGGCACAGACTCGTACGTACTACGTACGTATGTACTCGTATGGCCAACTTTACCGTAAATACGCAAATGAACTCCCAAAAAATTGGAACAAGGATTATTTTTGTGGACCACAAGGTACATTCAGATCTAGCGAACGCACACCGAAAGCGCTGCTCGCGCTTGCAGTTAGTAACTAAAAAACTGCAATATGTTAGTGCGCCTCCTCGACGCAACTCACGCAAAGGTAATGCCGTCTCCGAACTGTTCGCGAGTAGTACGCGCGCTGCTCGCGCGGCGCGATCAAGATCATAAGTCTACTTAAAATGCACGCGCGCAGCTCGCTAACTATTCGCTAGCTTAATCTACAAACCAATTTCTGATTGTATCACTATTTCAACTTGTAGGTATAAGTTTATATAAAACAATCTTTGTAAAGCTAACTGCGAACAGCAGCCGAATCCGCGATTCAGGACTCGCGACGAGCAAAGGGTCGCGGTGCGGAGAGCTTATGGTTGAGGACTCATATTTGTGTAGATATTATTCTGAATAAGAAAACGAAACTGAACATAATAGTAAATAATATATTAAGCCATAGTCAATATGACCATTCGAGATCAACATTTTTCTTACCTACGTTATGTATTACATAGCCAAAAAAATAATCAGACGTATTATTTTACGTGCCGACATATACTATTGTCTTATATGTTTAATTTACTCCCATTTTTAATAAGATTGTAACTAAATAACAATCACTTAATATAATCATCTACTACAACAAAATGTTTTCGTCGTAGTTATTCTCGTAGGTATCAATTCACGCAACAATTTCGTATAACAATCAAGAAACGACGAATAACATAAAAAGAACATTTCGTCCAGCAGCACACCGCTAGTCAGGCAATATTTTCTAACATTTTGAGTTAATAATTACTGAGAGCCTTACCTTTTAAGTTTTGTCAACAAACCCCATCTGATGGGTTTGTATTGTAAATTTGTAATTGCGCACGTATGCTATCAAACATATTTCAATTTCGCCACAATCTTAACATTCATACACATAGCTGTTTATTAGTGCTCCTGTTTATTAAACTACAGCCACTTCACAAAATCACAATTAATAGAAACTTGTTACGAAAGACAAGACGAAAACAGGCGCGCGAACTATCAAAAACTTAGTAAACAATCTGCCACAGATAATAAATATCGAAAAACGATCAAGTTGCAACACAGAAGTAAAACAATAAAAATATTTATTAAAAATAAATATAATAAACATTAATGAATAAGTAAATAATATTGTGATAATTAATTATATAAGTTATAAGTACATATTTTAAAACGCAAGTTTCATTTAAAATACAATAATTACCTACTGGAATAAGAATTGACAAGTGCGGTGAACAACCCAAAAGACTTTTACTCCAAAACGAATATGAGAGTGAAAAGAAAATAAAAGGACTGAGGACTGCGAGGACTCTATAAGTCTATTGGCAGGTAGGCTAGCTTACTGTAAGTGTAAAAAATTACGTATGTCAAATGTCAAAGCACCACTCTTAGCAAAAATAGGGTTTTTTGTTTTTGTCGTATAATAAAAAGTCAAGATGGCGGGGTATTATTTTCCGTTTTTGAAGTGTGCGTGCGTATATGGACAAGGAGATTTCGTTTGAATGTGTGAGTGTAAACTAGGCACAACTGACGCGAGCCTACCTCGTAACAGATTATTATGAGTTATTGAATGAATTTGAATTTGACATATGTGACGTCATGATTTGTTTATTATTGAAATGTTTGGTTAGAAGTTTTACTGCCGTTTTATGTTATGATTATGTATGATGAGTGTTGTTGTATTAAAAGAAGATAGTTAGGATTTTTGGAGGTAAGCTCTGCTTATTTGCCTATATGCTATGCACGCCACTGTTTCATAATGTCCTTTTCCCGTGCTATCTCAATCCAGCCTTTCGGTAATCCTCCAGGTCGGTAGTATTGGTCTTCTTAGCTGTAATTAAAAAAACTACTTCGATAGTCCTAATAAGAGCTAGCCAATTTTTATAGTAAATAACAATGCGTTTTTCAAAAGGAAAACTACTTTACTATGCATCAAACTTCGATCAACAATACAACAACTCAAAAACATGAAATATAAAAATGATTACACTTGTTACGTGGCTTTCTGGTTACTGGCGCCTTTTTTGAGCCTATTGGATCCATTTCGGCACTAAACTTCAGTTAAATTATAGCCATTTATTTTTGGACATTTAGCAAATTGTCTTTTCTCTTCTGGATCTTCTGAGCTTACTTGCATATTGCCTGAATTGTTTGGCGTCCGGCCACTGTCTCAAGTGGCGGCGTAACTTCCAAATATGCGACTAGGTGCATCGTTATACTACCTACGCTTGTTTGAAGGATGTATATATGAGGTCATTAGTGTTTAGGTAACTGCTTTTATGTGTTTAAAGTATACATAAAGATATTGTGGTAAATATGTCCTTAAATAATTGTAATTTTGTATAATTTCTATAAGTTTTTATATAATTATGACAATATATCTAACAAAAAAAAAACCGACTTCAGAATAAGTCTTACATTTATTTCTTACGGATTCCACTGTCAAAACTGGAACAAAAAAATGTACCAGATTACAAATAAAAAAAGTATCATCCAATCGGTTCACCCAGTCAAAAGTTCTGTGGTAATAAATATGGAAAAAATACAGTCGAAATAAGTACCTCTTCCTTTTTTGAAGTCGGTTAAAAATAAGTATAATCGTTTATTATCGTTCATCATTAAAGTAAAGACGAACGATTTTTTTGTTGAAATCTTATCTGATACTTTTACCTTTTTTCAATAGGTTTGTTCGACTTAATAGAATATACACTTACACGTGTTTGTAATAAATTCGAGCTAGTTCATCACTTGAAAATCCGTGAAATTAACTTAGTTTCAAGGCTCACTATAATTAAATAATTATGTATAATTATAATTATTCGGCCTTCTAGCGTATATAATTATAATTTCCAAGGATTTCAGTAATGATACTAATATTAGCACTCAACTCGTGTAAGTATGTAACAGCGTTAAGAAGATTATGTGTTTCGCTAAGTGCCTCTGTTTAGTACAATGGCGGACAAAATAAATGACCCATTTTAAAAGCAGCACAATTTTGTTTGTTCTAAAATAAAAATAAAACTTTAACGAGTTAATTAAGGTTTTAGTTGGTGCTGTTCTAAATAAGATTAAATGTTTTAAGCTCGTTGAGATAAATGGAGAGGTGCGTTGTGGGTTTTATACCCATTATAAAGTGTTTTTTTTTATTATATTTTGTGGTGATTTGTGCTTCGAAAACTCAGTAACTTAAATATGGCGGAATAAAATGATGTATTTTCTATTTAATTTTCGTTAGTTTTTGTATACGACTTTTATTTGTTTTTGTATGATAAGTTAATTAATCGAATGTAAAAATACCTTTCAATTATGTTTGTACAAATATTCTATTATACTTTCCATCTATTGTGTCTCAAAAGTTCTCGATCCTTTAAAGACCTAAACAATTGTCTCACAAAAACATTTATAAACAAACTTCATTATCCAGTTCTTGTTATTATTTAGGTCTTAATGGCCTAATACTTCTGTCCCGCAGTTCACAACATCTATAAGTACAAAGATTAAGAAGAACATAGTCAAAGACGGCCATAATATGATCTATATGAGTCCACAGATTAACTATAAGCCGTTCTGGAGCAAGACTTAAAGATTTCTTATTTAATGTGGCACTTTTACCCACTTTTAGGTACTTTCGGGTACTTTTGTGTACTTTAGTGAAAGCGAGGATTTTGTGTGCGTTTATTACGCCGAGTATTATTCTTAATGAGTTTAAGAAACAACATTACAGTGAAAATTAAGTTGTTTTGTCTGAGTATGTAAATTTTGATGAGACTTTGTCTTGGCGTGAAACATGTGTGTACGTTTTAAGCACTTATGGTTTCGAGTCAAAGTAAGCATTTTGTAATTATGTGTTTTAATGATGTTTAATAGAGTAAAATGTCTGGCAAACTAAATTTTCTTGTGTTATGCTGTTGCGTTAAAGATAATGGGTATTACTAGTATTAGTTACTATCATTATCTTGAAGTTAATAATTGACAGCCATGATACACGGCTCAGAAAACGGGTGTTAGTCTTCAAAATTAAACGAATACAATACCCAACTACTCTTCCAAATTCCAACAAAGGACCTAAATTAAAATTGTGGTCAAATTAAATTTACGTAAGCACAAAACCCAAAAACTCGTGACCACAAAAGACAAGAGTCAACCCTCTCGTCACTCCATAATGGAACATCTGTGTCGTACCTTCGACCACTTTTTTAACCCTTACCCGCGTTAACTGTCAACCGCAATGTTTTAGAAAAACAGTAAAGTGTAAGTCATGGTACCTACGTTAACTGGTGAATATGGACGAGTCATACCAGTAGGGCAGTAGAGATTTAGGGTTAAGTGCAATTATGGTGGAATTGGAAAAGTTTGAGGTTTTTTTTTTATTTTTTTTTTTCGTTTTTTGAGTGACTTATATGTGTTTTAATCAAGTTTCCAGAAATGAATATTTTTTCATCTATCATAAAAGAAATTTTGAAAAGCGTATTTTACGAAGCAATGTTTTTCTCAAAACTTTTTTTTTGTAGAAGTCTAGTTTTTTTTTAATTCGTTTCAAAAATTTTGTAAGTAAACTATGCCATGATCACTTTCATGAAAACTAAGTCCACCATTCAGTTGTACTGCCTCTGGCAGTCACCAGCAGAAGCATTTTTGAACTGAATAATTAAGTAAAACCCAAACTGTCTTACTCAAGTCGTCGAATACACCATCACACAAACCAAATCTCATTACATACAACACCAACTTGTACAACAGTCTCTATTTATTACATTATCTCTCGCTTTTAAGTTGGCTTTCAATCAAAGATACTGGAGTGTAACTTCATATAAAATACCGGGAACGCGCTGAACCAAACACGGCTTGTGCCGGCACGTGTATTGCCCGAGCATTACGACAACATTTTAATTAACAACCGAACTTATTTACGGCTCAGTCTGTCTTTTATTATGGTCTGTTGGTTTTTAAGCGACAATTTAGTGACAATGAGTTTGTTTTTTGTTTTGATTTTGATTCTTTACTTGTTTTTAGTAAATGTTTGGTGGGTATAATATTGGTACCTTAATATGTGTTTGTTTATAATAATAATAATAGTAATCGTTTTTTATTTTAGTAGTACACACACAGGTTTGTACATGTAAATCCATATAATTGTTAGTAAAAACTTAAGACTATGTTAGTATCTTATATTAGTACTATCTTATATTAAACAGAACCGGTCTGGAGCCCATGTGTATGGTGTTCCAGTACCGCACCACAGGACAGTCTACCCCACTTACAATTGTATTTAGAATGCTGCTGGTGCTGTCCCGAATGCGACGCATCAGAGAGGCTACTCTTTTGCGCAAAATAGCTTTAAAGCAATCTGTTTTTGCCTCAGCAAACATGCCTGATGCGCTACAAAAACGGGCAAACTCAACAGCATCCTAAAGCCATTATTATACTGGATTTTACTGGGTTTCACATACGACACAATATTGTTGTGAGTAAGTTTTACTTCGAATCAATGCTTGCAAGAACAATGTTTTTGCAAGAACAATGTTTTTGCAAGAATTGATAATTATTATTTTTTTCTTCTTAGATTGAGGAATCAACGATATCTTTACAGTTTTTCCACCATTCTTACGATAATTATCAGGACATGGTAATGTAATAAGTGTAGGTCTGTAGTGTTGACTGATTATAAATATTAGGTATAAAAATGTTGTATTTGTTACGCCTCAACTTTCATTTAATTCCCTTCTAACATAATATATATTATATTTTACAACGTATAACTTGAAGATAAATAAACACGAGAGAAATAGAGACTTGTTAGGAATTCTTCAAGAATACTTGTGCTTAACAAAGGTTACATACTCCAGTATGTTGTAAGTTTTGTTAGGTCAATAAATATGTCGGAGCATTCCTCTCACATAATACTGCACTGAGTTGCGAGAAATATTTGTGATGTAGTTTTGTTATGATAGGAATTATTTTTATTTAATTTAAGATAAGATATTGGAACTTAGAAACAGGCAATAGGTTATGTAGGTGTAGGGTGTGTCCTTTTGTGTAAAGGCAATGTTTTTTTAAAGGCAAAAAAAGGTTATGCATGTATGCGCTTGTTCCCGTGAATTATATTGCTATTAATATGCAGCGCAATATTTTTAGTTAATAGAGGCTTATTATTGAAAAACATTCTGAAAAGCTTATGTTTTTTTTTATATGGGTATTTTATGTAAGTAAAATATAAGTATAAAGAGGTACGCTATATGATAATAATACTTAACATAAACCACATGTGCTTTAAAAAAATATTTTATTGTTTCTCAACCGCTTTTGAATTTATTTTTACCAACTTTTTTAACAAGGACAGAAAAAAAGAGCAACACTATTTAGCTTTCTTACATTTTAAATTCAACTTTGCAGTAGAAAACTATATCAAACTATCTGCAAAGCAAATGGAACTCAAAATAGTTGAAACCAGAATTGACTTAAGAATTGACGTATCTAAACAAGTTGTCTCTTACAGTTTCTCCGTCAAAGCTGCAGCGACAGAATAAAATATGTAAATGCTAAAAATATAAAATACTAGACTTTTCCTGCGCCTACGCCCCTGTGTATTTAGTCAGCGCGGCATGAGAAGACTATATATTTTCTTATATATTTGACGTTATGCGGGTCCCACGTGGACAGAAATCGCCAAGAACAGAGAGGTTTGGAAGAGGAAAGAGGAGGCCTTTGCCCAGCAGTGGGATCTAATTTAGGCTAAGAAAAAAAAACTTCTCCGTGCTAATTTTCATCAAACTCTATTCAGCAGTACGACGTCTTACGTCAACCTATCACCTTGCCATCAACAAGACAGTAAAATAGAGAGTTAAACACAGACAGACAGAAAGACTTACTTTCGCATTTATAACCAAGTATGGATGCAGCTTCAAATATATACAAAAAAGAGCAAAACCTCTTCTGGACGGACGACAATTTGGAAAATAAAAAAAACATTAAGCGCTCTGAGAGATATCAAGTTGGTATTTCTATGCATTTTGTGGTAGTTTCACGGTAGATAGGTATAACGTTTCTTGTTACGAAACAACTGCGCTCGTTCCAACTCCAACTGCTATTTTGAATTTTAGCTTATTCTACCTACGACGAAATTGGACTCGTAGAAGGCATCAAATGTAGAAGTTACGTGCCTTACAAGGTTGTGTTATAATGATTAGATTTTCAGCTTTTGTATGTAAAACTAAGCCTTATGTATACTATGACAGTAGGTGTAAATTCAGGAAATAAAAATTACCTAAAAATTACTAAAAGTGTCATAATTACATCATCTGCCTAGTCTTTACGCATAACATAGTTGATGTTAGGGTCGGCTATTTACTAAAAAGGGTAAAGAGAGAGAAAAAAGAATAATCAGTGCCGGCAGTGTTTCCGATACCGATGTATATTTTTTTTTAAATCATCCTGATATAATTTCTTATATCTACGCCAGATTTATTTATTACACCCAAAAATTTTGCTATTCGATGAATTTATTTTCTTAGACTAACATGGTCGTACGATAGCAACAAATTACCTCTTCTACAAAGAAGGAAACACCATTGTTCGTAGCCGTCTATTAAATCTAGACCTAAACATTCATGGAAACCACAAAGCGTTTTCAGATACAAGTAAGATAGGAAACCAAGCCATTGAACCACGAAATCAATTTCTTTGCATCTATCTAAGGCCAGACTCCACCGGAGCGGACCACAGCGGAGACGAGCAGAGCGGAGCGGAGCTAACCAATAGGAACTCGTTATTCAGGACAGACTACACAGCGAAGTTTGAATATAATTCCAGCCTATAAATGTCCCACTGCTGGGCACAGGCTTCTTCCCATATAGAGAAGGCACGAGCATTGATCATTGCGCTCTTCAGATTGGGGATCCCAATTTAGAATCCAGGTTTCCTCACGATGTTTTCTTTCACCGTTTGTCAGAAGAGTCTTAGAATTAAGCAAGAATAAGAAAAAATAAAAATATTATAATGTATAACTTTGAAAAGTTACATAGGTACTCACCGTTTATTAAACCGCGAAGCCACCACCACTTATTTGAAGTTTGAATAACGCATTCTAAGGCGCAGACCAGACAGGAGAGACGTAAGACGCAGACGGGGCGCGGACATTTGGCTTATTGGCTCCGCTCCGCTCTGCTCCGTTCTGTTCGTCGCAGTTGTGGTGAAGTCTGCCCCTAAAAGTCTAGGTAACAGGTATTCACAAATCACTTCCAGTTCGAAGCTAAAGCTGGATGCAGTCAAAGGGAAATTGTTTAGTATTTCCTTGCGTTTGGTTACCGATTGGGGCCTCAGAGGATCCTGCAAGAATCGAGATGCGGCATCTTCAATTGATTCTGAATGTGAGTTAAAAAAGGTTAGAATAGCAGTACTATAATATTTACACTGACTGTACTAGTTATTGGAAGCATAATCATTAAAGGCATTTTTTTGTAACATATAATATATATAGGGGTAGACCTAGGAGTACGTTTCTAGACCAAATAGGAGACGTCTTGAAAAAAGGCCAGGTCAAGAGTACCCTAAACCGAAGAGCATTATGAAGGGAATTATGACAGTGGATGAAGCGAAACAAGTATGTAAGGATCGTAGCAAGTGGAAAGAAGTGGTCTCTGCTTACCCCTACGGGAAACATGCGTGATTATATGTATGTATGTATGTATATAATATACAAATAAGTCTAGCACTATATAAGCCTAACACATAGCACTTTTAGGATGTAATCTGAAATTGCTTTGCGCTTTATATAATAATATGGAGCTTTTTCTCAATAAAAAGTGTTACTAACGAGATTAAACATTTTTTTGATTTACTTTTCTATTTAAAAATTTTGTTCGGTAATACATGGTTATTCTGAAACATTTAGACCGAAGTTTCATAAAACAGTTTCGTTTATTTATACAGCAGCTTTAAATACATAGAAAAATTTAGGGACAATAACATCGTGTTTATCGCCACTAAACTATCGAACAAACTCAAAACAATTAATCAATAATGGTAAATAATATAGTCATAATCATAGAATTCTTTATAATATGACAGATAATTGACTCAAGAACACTGCTTTTTTTTAATTTTCTAAAACTACTTGAAAAATATGCTGTTAGGCTGTTTACTAGTGTACACCTTTAACCATTTCCCGGTCCCGTGAGTCACATACTCGTATGAACATTTCTTAATTTGTTAAGTATAAGAAAAACCTCATAACTTTGATCCCTAGAAAGTATACAACAATTCCAAGAACAAGTCCACTAATTAATTTACTCTTTCATAGGAAACACTCCGAATTCAGTCCTAGATGTACCAGCGATAGGATTAATGATCTCATTCATGAAATATCAAAGCGCGGTCACTCAAACCCGTAGAGGATAAATATGAAACTACAGAGTGCACATATCAAACTATGAACCGTCAGCACTAGTGTGAACTAGTTTTGTAAAAACCTTAGCAAAAGAGTGTGTGTCAACCTAATATTTCAAATTATTTCAAACCCTAATTCTCTCCTAATAATAAAAATATTTTCAAATCAACGTATGTCTTGCCCACTTAAATCAATAAACAAATGTACTACATACGCTCGGTATATGTGCTTACGCTCGGTGCAATGAACTTTTAGTGATGCTCGCACTCTACAATAACATTTTATACTCTCTGCTCAAACCCTTCGCCTGCTGTCAGAATATGATTTCCTTGTAACTGGTTTAATTGAATCCCTTTAATTGTTGTCCCTTTGATTGGACATCAAAATATTTTTGAGCAGTATTTGGAATATTATTAATTTTGGACGGAAATAAACGGTTTCTATAAAGGTTATTTTAGTTAGCGAAAGATTTATTTTAGCTAGAACTGAGAATTACTGTGTGTAAACTTATAAGAGTACAATCACGACATAAAAAATTAACACATTCGAAATTTTTGATAAAGATGTTTCTTAACTTTTGCTTTATTTTGATCAGTTCTTTTCTTAGTATTTTTTGGTATTCCTTTGCTATCCACCATTAAAACATAACTTAAAAAAACACGTTTGCCATACAGTGTTATCCAGACAAAACGCGTTTTATAATCCAAATTTATTTTGGCGTATTATCAAATAAATGAAATAATGGCGTTTTACTTGACATAATAATTATTATTTTCATAGTAGAATGATATTATCTGATTAATTCCCAGCGTTGATTGTCAAACTCAAAAGTAATTGGGGTGCTTTATTTAATGAGTGACTTCACAGAAAGAGTGAATATAATTGTCTTCATTTGTTTTGGACAGTTGAGGGTACGGGGTTAATTTTGTTAATTTGTTTATTAGCTCTGCTATTTTTGGTTGTATTTTTTTTGTTTTAAGTACTAATAATAAAATCTGTGTTACTAATATTCTTGGACCCATTTTTTATGTTGTATTAAAAGGTAGCTTGGTTGCTTAGAATCTAGTTTACACACTAAAAACGCAAAAATATATTTTTACTTTTTTCCTTCTTAATACATAAATACCACCTTATGTTTGACTGTGCTCATATCCACAAGCCATGCGACTTTCACACAATCGAACGAAGTAGTATGAAAATAATATTACAATCATATACCAAACAGAATTCAATCTCCAAATTCTGCAAAAAAATGCCTAAAATATCTATCGCTTTATCTCACCAAAACACCATATATCACGAACATTATCTGGATACCTGCCTCCGTATATTGTCAAAAACATATACCTTCGTACCTCTTTAAAATTCCCCCAATGGATATCGGTAAAATATTCCAAATCTATAACGCACTACCGTAAACGGTTTTGGCTGGTATAAAAACATTATCTTTTGGAACAAACCTTCCTTTATCTTTTGACGGGCGAAGCATAACTTTTCGGCTCTATTTCATTTACATTTTACTCTATTGAATTGGTAGCGTCTTTTGGAGGAAAAATATGGGGAGAACGATAGTGGAATGTAAAGGTTCTGTGGTGTTTAAATTCATGTTTTACCTAGTTCGTACTCGGTCTAAAGCTAAGGCTAAATTTCTCTGGGTGATCATAGTCAAATCAGGGAACACTCATAATTTAGAAGGCACTTAAGATTCCTCCCAAAGTAACACGTGACCCTTTCAAATATTATATTTGGGTATGCCTACATGGGTATAACTACATTGGGTATACATACCTATAAGTTTGTCACCCTAGACTTTCTTAGATAAACTTAATACTAAGCCCTCAAGAAACTAAACGCAAAAACCATATAAAAGAAACAGTTAACATTAAAATAACAAAAGATTAAAACGAAATAAACCTACTAATGATTGCAGAAACCATTGACATCTCAATAATACTTGAGCTACAAAACTATCGGAAAAACCCAGAAGCAAAAACAAAAACGAACGACGAAGTCAACTGTCATTTTACAAAGGACACTCAAAAACGTAGACAGTAGCACTAAAATTCCTTTTCTTTCTACCTCCAACAATTCCAAAGGATCGCTTATATTTTGCATACAGCTTTGCTTGGCCGGTCTTCAGGATTATGCAAAATTGTTTCTCCATCCAGTTTTGTTAGGACTATGACCTCTTTTCAAACTAGGGGTGTTGTCGTAGGAGCCTGAAGGATTAAACTGGATTTGGAAGCAAATCCTCGGGACGAGAATTGATTTGTCTGAAATCTGCTATTGTTTTAGGGTATAGCTGAGGGTTGTAACGGATTGCTATTATTAATATACTATCCATACATACTAGGCAACTACTAGAGAATTTTCAATTTAGCTTAGGATTTTTTGGTCAAATTCTTGTCTTGTCTTTGTGGGTTTTATTTTAATGGTGCTTGTTAAAAACTAACATGTAACCAGAGAAACAAATAAAAAAATATCTTTCAAACAAACGCAAACCAACATACCAACTTTAAAATCTAGGATTGAAATCACGAAATCCTAACAATATATTGTTTTTGACTTACGTTAGATCCCACTGCTGGGCAAAACCTCCCCTTTATTCTTCAACAACAACACTAAATAAAAAAAATATGTTTATCATTTTAAAAAACCGAGTCCCCAAAACCGGCCATCAGATCCAATAAAATTTTATTAGAACTATCCCAACATTTTTTGTTTACCATTCGTAGTCTCTCCCTTCGCGTGAATATCAAAGTGCTCTTACATTATTTCTCCGGTGATTCTCGTTTATTTTTATTGGTAGGTGTTGATGTCTTTCGTAGTTCCAGAATATGTTATAGCGGTATGGAAAGTGTTTTCTTGATTTTTGCGTACTCCACGGAGGTGGGACGGTATGAAGTGCCGTTTAAATGTCAAATTTTGAGCAGAGAGATTTTGAATGGGACTGGTTTAAGGTTTGGACCATCACGCTTTACTTTTGGGTGTACAGCAGACAACATGGGTGTCCATTTAACTGCGATTATCCATAATCCAAACTAATATTATAAATGCGAAAGTAACTCTGTCTGTCTGTCTGTCTGTCTGTCTGTCTGTCTGTCTTTGCTTCACGCCTAAACTACTGAACCGATTTGTGTGTAATTTGGTACAGACATACTTTGGAACTTGAGAAAGGACATAGGATAGTTTTTATAACAAAAAAATAAAATCAAAAATAAAATTTATTCCGGACATACAGCGCCATCTATTGGTGAAGCGTCGGCGTCAATTCAGTACTGAAAATTCATCAGATAAAAGTAAATGATAGTAAAAAGGTATGAAAAAAGTAATATCAATATAATAAAACTTTAAGTACAAAGAAAATGCCCGAACGGAGTATATCCAAACTAATATTATAAATGCGAAAGTAACTCCGTCTGTCTGTCTGTCTGTCTATCTGTCTGTCTGTCTGTCTTTGCTTCACGCCTAAACTACTGAACCGATTTGTGTAAAATTTGGTACAGACATAGTTTGGAACTTGAGAAAGGACATAGGATAGTTTTTATAACAAAAAAATAAAATCAAAAATAAAATTTATTCCGGACATACAGCGCCATCTATTGGTGAAGCGTCGGCATCAATTCAGTACTGAAAATTCATCAGATAAAAGTAAATGATAGTAAAAAGGTATGAAAAAAGTAATATCAATATAATAAAACTTTTGGTACAGAGTAAATGCCCGAACGGAGTATAAATAAATAATCCGAGTTGTCACTCTGCTCGATAGATGGCGTTGGGATCGAAATAGATCGCGCTATGGTTTAGTTACACGCATTTGGTTGGGTATCGGCCGAGCGCATAGAGAAATATAATAGCCGAGCGCTTCGGTACTGTCGTGGAAATTATGTTGATTTTTGAAGAGTTAGAATATCTTCCACATTTCAGTTTTGAAGAGATCCCGCGAGATCGGGAACTACGTGGGTAAAACCAAAAATCTGCCGGAAGTCACTATTACACGCGAACGAAGTCGCGGGCAAAAGCTAGTAAGTTATATGTCAGAGTTTATTATCAAAGTTATGGAAGTTAACGTTGTGTAGTAGGTCTCTTCTTTATTTTTAAGCCTTGCGATGCAAAAAGAGGGGTGTTTTAAGTTCTACGTGTGTGTCTACAAATTGAGGATATTGCCGATGAGTTATCGTTTGTATTCCTAATTTGTACATCCAAACTAATATTATAAATGCGAAAGTAACTCTGTCTGTCTGTCTGTCTGTCTTTGCTTCACGCCTAAACTACTGAACCGATTTGTGTGAAATTTGGTACAGACATAGTTTAGAACTTGAGAAAGGACATAGGATAGTTTTTATAACAAAAAAATAATATAAAAAATAAAATTTATTCCGGACATACAGCGCCATCTATTGGTCAAGCGTCGGCATCAATTCAGTACTGAAAATTCATCGGAAAAAAGTAAATAATAGTAAAAAGGTATGAAAAAAATAATATCAATATAATAAAACTTTTAGTACAAAGAAAATGCCCGAACGGAGTATAAATAAATAATCCGAGTTGTCACTATGCTCGATAGATGGCGTTGGGATCGAAATAGATCGCGCTATGGTTTCGTTACACGCATTTGGTTGGGTATCGGCCGAGCGCTTCGGTACTGTCGTAGAAATTATGATGATTTTTGAAGAGTTCCCTAGAATATCTTCCACATTTCATTTTTGAAAAGATCCCGCGAGATCGGGAACTACGTGGGTAAAACCAAAAATCTGCCGGAAGTCACTATTCCACGCGAACGAAGTCGCGGGCAAAAGCTAGTATTATTATATGTTTTACGTATCAGATCCAGTGAGATGTTTTAACATGTTCCTCAATGATGTTTATTTTTATGTCATGTATCCCTTCGGTCATTTGTATTTACTTTATCTTTCTATTATCATAATTTCATGTTTACTTCCGCATCACAATACAACCATCTCTTTTCACTCGTTCCTTCACAAATATTCCAATAATTTATTCATCCATTCTAACCTTGATTGATGGCACGAGGTCTTTGATATAAAATCGTATTCGTTTCATCAAAATCATGGCAAGAACTCAAGACAAAGCCCAAAATCACGCGAGAACATTGTTCCAACATTACAATATCATAAATTTTACAAACGTCCGCGGTTTCTTGTAATTGATCATGAATAATGTATATTCGTTCATTCATCGCTCTGTGCAAGATAAATTGATTTCAATTGTATTAATATTCCTTAGGGATTCAGGTAAATGGGAACTGCTAGGGAAGGTGTTTGAGAATTACCAATTGACCTTAATGCGGACGGATGGAAATGATAAACTGAAATTTTAGGCTGGTATTCATGAAATGTGTCACTACTCAGCAAAGTCATCCTAAATATTTTACATGATAATAATTATATAATAATACGGGATGTATCAATTGTGATGTTAAGTACTAAGCTTTACATTGTTTCTTTTCACTTATGGGCGAAACGCGCCTTCGCTAATTTTAAATTATTTAAAATAACTAACTTTTATCCGTTGTATTCAATTTGAGAAAGTAACTAAGAACTGTATCATGCTCATTTACAATTGATCAACCAATACAATAATTCACATTTTTGAGTTCACTTCCCCAAAATTACAAGCCCTTTAGGCTTTTAATGATCCACACAATACTTCGGAGGCTCTCAATCACTCAAATCATACGTACTGAGGTCGAGAATCGGAGCGCACTCCACAAAATTGTCGCTATTATTCAACAGGCATTGTACGTCATCCTACTATGAGCTCTTAAAGCAACACTCGCCGCTGCTAAAGCGAGACGCTGCTATCGGCAGTGTATTGCTGTTTCGCTTCCACACATACAGTGGTCGTGATTTTAGTGTTCGTGGTACAGGTAGTCACCGCAAATTACCTGCGGACATTAGCATAATTTGGGTAATAGCTTATGCGGAAAATGTCACCGATATAACCAGATTGGTGATGGCGATTTGAGGAGCGTCTCTCAGTTTGGATTTTACGCTGTCACTTAATTTACAAACAAGAGCAGTGAAAGTATAAATGGAATGCAATAATAAAAATTGATAAAGAAGTTTTAAATAAATTGGAATAAATAAAACAGAAACACATTTTATATTACAAATATTCGTTTTAATATCATATTTTCATCGTACAATATGAATCATTATTTGTATCAATTTCATTTAGCAATTTGAATGACGTGAAAATTGGAATTTGTATCTAAAAAATATATTCATAAAAATGTGATCACTTTAATTAGTCGGAAGAGTAACTAGATATGCAGGTTTAAATATTTATAGTTTTAACTTTACATCAACACTAACTTTTTGCCGCAACTTTGTCCGCACTAATGATTTTAGTTACATTAACTCGTAAGCCTAGCTTATCCAAGTTTAAAACTGGAGTTTTTGCTAACTATATTTTAATACCTGCAAATGGGTTTTAATCCGTTTTCAGTTGAGTTTTAATTAAATACTTTTGTATTACAAAAATGCATAAATATTATTGAATGGAATAAATTCGATATTGAATTTCAGTGAATTTATTTTTGTTAAAAAGATTTATTGCTGTCTGTTTTGTTTTTGCTACAGTAATTAATTCTCATCGAGAGAATAGAACACAACCTATAAACATATTTAGATAGAGATGTCAAAGCAAAGCAAGAATGTAAGCACTTTAACGAAGTTAAGATTTAAACTGAAACGATTAAAACTTCACAGTAGCATTTCGATTAAATTAACATACAAGTAATACAATGCCAGAAGTTGAAGTCGTGGTGGCCTAGCGGTTCAATGAACGGACTTGTATGCACGAGGTTGCAGGTTCGAACCCGGGCAAGTACCAATGTAACTTTACAAAGTTATATGTACTTTCTTAATTATTCTTAGACACTTCTGACTAACGGTAAAGGAAAACATCGTGAGGAAACCTGGATTCCAAAATGTGGAATGTGGAATGTGTGTGTGGGGATCTGAAATCGCCAATCCGCAGAGAGCAAGCGTGGTGATCAATGCTCGTGCCTTCTCTATATGGGAAGAGGCCTGTGCCCAGCTGTGGGACGTTTATAGGCTGGAGTTATTAATACAATGCCAGATTTACTGCAGTCTTGAATACGTAATAAATTAATGAGTAAAAAAAATAGCTCTCTAATCTTGCTCAAGGGATAAGGCTATTACAGTACATATATTATAAGTAATGTACCTTTTACCGTATAACTTCTTACAAGAACACCTACGTATAATCCGAGATAGTATGAAAGTTCAACGCCCACTCTAAACGAATTTCGTCCCATCTGAGCGTCTTATGAAAAATTTACCTCATATTAACTCCGGCAGAATTTTATCTATATAATCCCTCAATTTTTGTAGAGTATTTTTTTATATTAAATTTGGAAACATAATTAATGGATGAAATAGCCAGGTTTACACGTGAAATTTTCTGTTAATCAAGTTGAAACATATTTTTTACTCTTATTTTGTATTTCAATCATTTCAGCATTAGTGTACGTTATTTACATATGTTTTTTTTTATTATATAAAGGCCACATATTGCTTTGTATTGTTGCCTTCATATCAAAATAATTTAAAACAAAATAAATAGTCTTTAATTATTTTCTTTGGAGTCAAACCATGCATCTTTTCTTTTAAAGTCACACCACCGTTGTTATTTTCACACCATACAAGTTACATTTCTCTCTCTTGAAAATTATTGAAGATATTTTTTTATACTTTTTTGATGAGAATTTCTACACGAAGAATAAAGTATCAGAAACACAAAATAGTATTATCCATGTGACATAAGTTTTAGTTAAAACTGTACCCCTTAAAATGTAGCGCCTTCTACACACAGACCCAAGTACCACAAAATAACTATACAATTTTAAGTATTCCTCTTTAAAAATAACTTTCCTAAATAGATAAATCGCAAAACTTATCCAAAAGAAGATACATTATGCGATGTAACTTCAATGGTGTACAATAAAGCATATTCTATTCTATACCTAGTACAGTCACGAGCAAAAATATGTATAAATTTTTTAACTTCGATTTTAAATTGATGTGGTTTTACGAGTCAGTTAGAAATTATTAAAAGAAGTTCCGCAAACATTTATACATATTTTTCTTTTACAGTTAAAACACGTAAATCTTGATAAATTTGTTTTACAATTTCGCTATGTGTATATACATAAAAGTATGTATTAATAATTCTAAGACAAATTTCTGACTATCGGTGAAGGAAAACATTGTGAGGAAACCTGGATTCCAAAATTGGGATCTGAAATCGCCAATCCGCAGAGAGCAAGCGTGGTGATCAATGCTGATGCCTTCTCTATATGGGAAGAAGCCTGGGCTCAGCAGAGGGACGTTTATAGGCTGGAATTACGTATACATATTATTGCAGGGGGGAGGCCTTTGTTCAGCAGTGGACGTCTTCCGGCTGATGATGATGTTACATATTATTGCTCGTGACTGTACATTATAAGGTCCTGACGTGCATCCAAGGTGCATTCAGTTAATGCTGTGAAGCGTGAAACTTGGAGAAGTACTCGTAGCTTATGAGATACTTATTTAGTATCTATCGTATTTATATCACCTCTTGGTACTTAAAGAGATTCAGTAGGATTGTATACATGCAAGGTGCTTGTTTAATTGAAGGTGAGAAAATGGGAATGCATAAATAATCAGTTTTCACTTGGGTTAGTATTAACTTATTTTAAAACAGGTCATAGGTTTTGTAATTTTAATAGACTAAAAAGCAGATTCACTTTAAAGTTTAGCTATGTTTGTAAATCTGGAGCTAAAGCATCCAACCCATTTGACTACTTTTATAGTCCATCGTAATTATTCGACAATTTTCAAGCAATTTATGCTGCAGCCTTCTGGGCACGTTTCGACGCCATTGACAAGGATGACGATGATTTTTTTTGACGCGTGTTAGTTTTATTTATATACCTATATAAGTTTTTTTTTATTTTAGTATAACTATCAGTGGTTGTTGTTAAATAAGTTTTAAGTATTGATTTGTTTACAATTCCTTTATTTATAAAGGCTAGTTTCAATATTTTAGAATAAAAAAAAAAATGGGGATCAATAAAGAAATTTAATAATCCCAATTAATAACTTTTTACATTAAAACTTGTCACATGCAAGAAATCTATCTACCCTCATACGACTATAATACATACATGCAAACCTTCACAGACACAGAAGAAAACCCTTGCATTTGCTCAGCGTCTTAAAAATCCATTGAATCGAAAACCACATTTTTCATTACCCATCCCAGTCATTGTGTGAACAGAGTAAATAAGGAGAACTCATTATGTTCATATTGAAAAGTGTCCAAACACCGATGTTTGAGGCATTTAAATGAATATTTGATGTTGTGAGGGATAGCCGCTTTTATAAGATGAGAAAAGGGTTTTTTTGTTACGTTTCCCGGAACTTAACAATTTGTCTTATGTGTAAGACCCTTTTTAATATTTTCGGCTTCGTTCGTTTCTATTTGCAATATTGTGTTGTTGCTTGTTATTACTGATAGCGATAAAACACTGAAACAATTACATTAGGGTTCTGTGAGAGATTTTCGTCGATTTTGTATATAAGTCCAAATTAAATAAGTTTTTTTTTTGTTATTTATATTTATCACAAAAAAAAAACTGATAAATTAATTAGTTCGAAACAATATTTTCCGTTAAATTGATTATTATTTTTTTTATTATGGAAAAATTAGAGTTAAATATGTTATACATATGTGTTTATTTTTATTACAGACTTACAAGTGAAAACAATAAAAGTATATATTAAAAGAATACTGAAGAACCAATTCAATTTCTTACTCGAATCAGAACAGTACAAACAAATGCGTTTTTCCAATGAAACGAAATGAATGGATAGTGTAATCGGATTTCTAGCTACGATACGCTATGAAAGGAATAAGTAGTCAACATTTATTTTATAAAACGCTCTACTTGAGAACTTTAGTATTCTAAAGGAGATGCAATTAAATTGAAATGGAGTGTATTGTCTAATAAACTGCGTTTTCTCGAAATACTAGACTAATGCCTGTTGGAAATAGATTTTCTTTAATACAAGTACTAGTTTTATAGAAATCTAATACAAACCAAATACTTTACTTTACCTACTATGAATTTCATATGAAAACTATTTACATTACAAGATATATTGTATTTTTTGCGAAACATGAAATGATAATCTTTACATGTAAGTTGCACTTTTGCTCTTAAGTTCATTAGAAGATTTCTCTTGTTTATTAATGATCTCTTTCTGTATTACTGCCATCAATTTAAGTATAAAAAATATTTATAACGTAATTCCGGGCTAATAACAATCAGTGTGTCAAATCTCATCAAAATTTATTCAGCCATTTTTGCGTGATGACGTAACAAACTAATGAAATACTAAAAAAAAACAAAAAGTTTCACATTGACAATATTAGCGGCGCAATGATGAATGTCCTTCGTTCAGAGTTCTACATTAACCCAGGTACAGGCTGTCACTTATCTTTTAATATAAAGTTCATCCATAAAAATATAATAAAGGTGAGGGATAGAGCTAGATTCTCATATAAAACTTCAGTGTGCACGACCCTAATATGTCACGTTCGCTGAGTAATCTCGGACGCGCGAACACGCCTTAGACGTTCCTGTAAGTACTATTTATAGGTGTTCTTATACGATTTATTTATTTTTATTGATGATGTACTTACGTATAATGTAGAGTCTTGGACACAGAATAATAAATAAATGCGGACAACATCACATACATTGATCTGAACCCAAAGTAAGTAGCTATTAAGCACTTGTGTTATGGAATTCAGAAACAACGAAGGTACCACAAACACCCAGACCCGAGAAAATGTAGAAAAGTGACTTTCTACATTGACCCGTCCAGGGATCGAACCCGGGACCTCAGAGCTAGCGACACCTTGAAAACTATGATATATTGAACTAGGTACCAAATAAAAGATTTATTTAGCTCTTAAACTTGTTTTTTGTTTGGAAATTTGTTGGGTACTGTACGTCTAAAGTTTCTTTTATATTTTAAATGAAAACTGGGTATAAAAGAAATATAACGAGATTTAAAAGTCGATAAAGTACAACAGTGATAGGTGTGACTATACAGTCATGTGTGACAGATAAAAAAACAAAACTTACAAATCATAAACTACTTTTTGTCGTTTAATATTTAAACACATCTCTCCTCTTAGTGTTTTTCGCCACCAGGTACCTTTGACTGTCAGTATATAATACCGTAACACCTTTGTTTCGAAAATCAAGTTTAACCGTTTTTCCGACAGTCTTAAGTTGAACTTTGGCAGTCACTATGTCATTAAAATTGTGTCAACTAGTCTTCCTAAGAGAATGTGTTGCTTAATAAAATGGGTTTTGAAGGTCAGATAGAATCAGAATTCCATAGCACATGTGCTTTAGCTACTTTGGTTTTAGAGCTATTTCGGTTATGTGATAATAGGCAGTTGCTCCATATAGAATACAGAATTCAGAATATTGAACACTGGAAGCCGATCGAAACATATCTAGAAGCTTAGGCAAGCAGGCATAGAAGGAGGTAGTTTTTATCAAAGGTCGTTCACCCACGTCTGCGGCCTTTGTCACGTTCGGCATGTAATCTCGATACACACGAACACGTCCTGACGTCCTATCTATGAGAATGCATTACTTGGACAATATAATATATTTTATTTATGACTTTTATTTATTCCGTATTATTATTTATATGATTTGTGGCGTGGCTTGAGTGTATGAGTTTAGTAATAAAATATACAAAAAAAGCGTAGTATCTCTGTTTTATTTAATTTATAAAATTTGGTCCAGAATCTGGCTGGGCTGTGTAATTATGATTTGAATCTGTAAATCAGTCCACTGCGCTGAGTTAATTGAGAAGGTATTGTTTTTTTTTCCCAAGATATTTGTTGACATTCAATTAACCATTTTAATGGCCTATCTTTATAATTTTTGAGATGCGATCTATAAAATTATAACTATTATCGTACTGTCATTTACATGAATAATAAAACGGATGGATATTTATAAATTCGATGTCAAAGACTCCATGTTCCACAATCTAAGTCTGATTCAAATTCCCAAAGCGGGTTAATCTTGATTTATACTTTAATACCGATAATGCCTTTTTCGACATAATTTCTGCGCGAAATTTAAATTATTTCCGTTCCCAGCGGCATCGATAATGCCTTTGTTTCTTTGAGAATATTTTATTAGGAAATACCGAAACGTATTGGGAAAGGCGATAATAGCGAGTGGAGTGAAGTACTTTATATGGACGAATCGGTTTTATTGCGATCCGAGGATTGTAGTGTAGTGTAGTGAAATTGCGCTATTTGCGTACTCTACGGCAATTTAAAGACTTAGGTTAAATGAAATTGCCTGACACATAGGTAACAATAAAACTGTAGTGGAGCATTTATCTGTAAGATGAGCAATTTGATGGTATTGCTAAAAGGTTTAATCATTGTACAAGTTTGACTATTTCGCAGTTAAATCTAGCTCCTTAATGTAAGTTATTGCAACTGTCAAACTTCACTGGCCTTAGTGTCTTACAAAAATTTTGAATTATCATTTAATTTAGAACACATAATTAATTTTAAAAACAATAAACAAAAATAACATCACAAAAATAACTTAAATACAAATATATTTATTATCATTATGCACCCACACATAATTAATTTATTACTGTGTATCAGTTTATCTATAAAAAGTTTTTTGTGCATGTATCGTAGAAATGTTTTAAATTCGGGTTCACTCAACATTCGATCGAGTTCGCTCCATAATTAAAAATTCATGTCTTTTCATATTGGAGTAGCGTGGAGATTGCAAGCATAAGGTTTTATATGCTTCAATGAGTTTTTAATAAATACGAAATGTGGTTTTATGAAGGTTCCTTTTATTTCAAAATGTTTTAAACATTTTGAGAATTGGTTTGAAAAATCCAGTCAGCTTTATATTTGTTTGAATGTCTTTGAAGTTTGAACATAATGAACAAATAACATATCTACCTAAAAACTGTAGCATAATTCCAAATTTCGCTGAAACAGTATTCTTGCCTTGACAATTTCCAACAATACAATTTCCTTGACAAAATCTAAAACATTAGCATATCCTCGACGGGGAAGCAAACGTGTGACCATTCGAAAATCAGACTTTCAAATCCCCCCTCAACCTGAAGCCGCAAGAATAAATTTATTCGCATACTTAATCTTTTAAGTCTAACAAAAGAAACGTATCCTGAAAATTGCGAAGAATTTTTGTAGCAATCTGTGTAACTTATTAAGAAAATTTCCAGTCTTTGACAAAAGAGACTTAAATAAGTTTCTAAATCGAGAATGTTCTTTTCCACATAAAGCTCAACGTACTTAAAATAAAATTTACTTACTTTAAGTAGTGAACTAGGATTGTAAGTTTACAGTATTTTTGTGAGATTCACACATAATAATTTGGCATTAATTGATTATGATCACCATATCGACCAGACATAACATGGGATACTGTGTTGCCCAGTCAAATTAGTTGCGGAGGTCAGAGGTGTCGCTCAGAAATACAAACACATTGTTCGGCTGATTCTTTGAAGAATGGAAGCTGACTCCTACATTACTATTATTCTCAGCCCATGCTGCCCCAGTGCTGGGCAAAGGCCTCCGTCCCTTCCTTCCCTTCATTCATCTATTGAGGGCAAACGTGCACCACTTCTTCACATAGGAATTCAGCTCATCTCTCCACCTCCGTCTGGGCGCAATTAGCTTAGAAAAAGGCTAAGCAAGCGAACACATTAAAGTGTTGTATTAATTAAGCTCTTTACTAAACTTTATTTGACGTCCAAAAACATATCAGAGTTTTGGTCTTGTAAAATTATTTGAGGTGTACTTTTCTAATTTTAAGCCAATTAAAACGTGTGTATGTATTAACATGAGGTAATACAACATGCATTATGAACCACAATAATTATAAAATATTATATTTGCTTTCCAATTTGTGGTTACGTTTATTTGGTGATTTCAATAATTAAATTAAGCTGTTCATAACAATTTTGTATTTAGTTATGGTTGGCTAAACGGATATAATTTACACAATGTTTTCAAACATTTCGTTGTTGAGGTATGTTTTAATCAACTGCGATACGATTTAATAAAGATGTCGATGATTTCTGACAATTTAATGGAGAAAGGGATTGTTATTGGTTTATTGTTCCAAGTTTTCGAGTACTGAGGTCGGTTTTTCATTAGTAGGATTAATTAAGGTAAGCAGTATTTTTCTCCGTATTTAAATCTTCTATTTATACGGGTTGTTTCCAAAAGGTTATATTTATGCAAAAGGGCTGAACAGCACATCAGGTATAGGAGTCCGCTTTTAAACATGGATTCGTTTTGTTTAAATTACTTTATGATCAGATATATTTTCTAAAGGCGGAGTTGCCAATACAATGATTAATATAAAACTACAGATATTGTATTCGTAGTTATAAATAAAAATGACAATTAATTATTTCAGTGATTGCCAATCAAGGTTTGATTTTACAATTTAATACTTTTAGTTATGAATTTTGCTGATAAACCTGCCTGACTGTATTCATATATTTACGAAGATTTAAGTAAACTTGTTTATGTACCAGATCTTTCAAATACTTAAACAAATTCATCCACACAACTACATTTGCCTCCACAATATCAAGTGTAGTACTGTATTGTATTTATAAGGGCCTTCCTCAGTGACATAGCGCTGTATGCTTGGCAGGTAACGAATCAGTCACCCCTCTTCCGCGTGAGCAATTTATTGCTGACGAACGATATACAACTGTATATGATACATCCGTTTTCTATTTCTGATGGTCGTAATGTTACACCAGAAAAAAAGACGGGTCTTTGCATTGAAAAATGTTTCCTTATTTGTGTCAACCATCTGAAAATTATCAAAAATAATGAAAAGATAAAACCTATGATTTTGGATTGTCGTACGGACGATATGAGAAAGAAAAGAGGTAATGCAGAGATGACCAACAATAATCTAAAAAAAAGATTCCAAAAAAGATTTTTTTTGTAGATATGATACTTAATCATTATTTTATTTGGTCTAGATGCCCTACATCTATAAATATTTTAACCGCCTACATTTCGCATATTCCACTTCACACCAAACAGTATCTCAACCCAACAGGATGGCATCGTTAAGCCTCGTTGGAACTCGGCGGCGCACCAGTCACTCGCCTCGTTTACTTACCCCACGTGACAGACAGGCATATCCTACCGAAAACCCTAAAAAGCACACCACTAAATCCACTAAACCCGGTGCAAGTTATAGGACCATATTTCACTAACAACGGACAGCGGTTTATCAAGCACTGGATCGTCGCATAAATCAGTCTGCAAATGTTCCACGATGCGATATGGGCTGAAAAATTCAACCAATTTGGTCGATTCTCGTATTAATTGGGCGGTTAAGTGGTTCAGTTGCAGTCTGTTGTGGCCCGTTAAGGGGAATTTGTTTGCGTTCCCGATAATTAGTTCGAGGATAGCAACAGAAATTTTCGCGTAGTTCGATGGTACTTGCATGTTGATTTCGAAACAGTTGGTAATTGAGGGATTTGGGAGGATGCTTGTTTGTAAAGTTTTACTCTATCAAGGCTTCTTTTTCGATTAATTAAGTTCTTAGTTTATGCAGTGTTATGAAAACTAAATCATTATGAAGAATTTATTAATGCTAAAAATTAATATATCAGAACAAACTGTGAAATGCAAAAAAACATAAAAAGATATATAATACACAAAACTTGCATAAAAAATGGATTAAACCAATTAACTTTAAATTGTTAGTAATACTTTAAAACTTAAAAATAGCACAATATTATTTAATGAAATATATTTCCGGACACAGATTTTGTGTCCCAGTGGCAATTTTTTGGCAACGACCTATAGTGCATAGTTTTAATTTCGGTCGCTATACGATTGACAGCACTTTAAAACATTTTTGATAGCTTTTAATAGAAGTAAATCATTTTCATGACGTGAATAAAATGAACTCAGTCGACTGTATATTTTTTTACCCTTTCATACTCCATTTCCAACTATATTATTACAGCGGATATTTCATTATTTTAAAAATAATTTCGTAAAAAAAAAAGTAATGCATTCGTTTTAAACTTGATTTCTTGGTTAAACGCAGAAATGTATGGTATGTTACCAAAAAAAGATTCAATATTTTTTTCGTTCCAAAATCTGCCAAGTATCTCGACCTTGGTAGCATGCCCTTTTTCCTCAATTTGAAACCCTTATTTGGCATCATTATTCAATTTGAACTGTGAGCATTTTTTCTTACATGTAAACATTTCCTTTTCAAGCGTTTCTGCAACGGTTTTCCCATTTACTGACGATGGATCATGAAATCGTAAATTGGATTATATTTTAATAAACTTTTATTACATTTAAGGAAAATTTCCTTAGCAACTCACTGTAAATAAAACATTATAATATTAAAAGCATACATTGCTAACATATCATCATCACGCCTGTATCCCCGAAGGGGTAGGCAGAGGTGTACCAATGTACACCCACAGTTCGCTGATATGTTTAGGTCCCATGTAATAGGGGGCGAGCCTATTGCCACTAACCGGGCACAAATCTAAACTCCGACCTGCTACTGAGAATTTCATAGAAAAACCCAATAACACCTTGGTCGGGAATCGAACCCAAGACCTCTAGCGTAGCAGTCACGCTTAGCACCACTAGGCCAACGAGGCAGTAATACATTGCTAACACAATCCATTAATACAGGAAAAGGAAAAATTCTTGCTCACCCTTTGAGAAGAAAATTAAATTAAGTATCAAAACAAGCCGACCTATTCAACAATGAGCGTCCTACAATAATGGAGTCTGATAAACTATCCTTTCATCTCCCCTTTCTTCCTGCCTATTGTGGCCTCTATTCGGCAATAAATCGCCTATTTGTGGACCTCGAGTGTGCCCCGTTGATTGGTTTTCTTTGCTTCAATTGTTCGTTGTTTAAGTTTTGGAATGTTCTTCTTCTTATACTTCTTTTTTCATTTAAAGGCTTTTGATCGAGTACTGAAATGCAATTTGCAAAGCAAAAGTTAGTGTTCCAACAATACTCGTTTGCCTTACCTTAGTTCTAGTATTTTAGCTCGAATTCCAATTTATACTTTTCAAGAAGATCATAATTTTGATTAATAAACTTTGGAGATGAAAAGTTTCTGGGCGATAGAGTTATTTGAGCTTTAAGAGTAATTGACTAACAATGTTTCAGACTAGATTTGATTCTTAGTTTTTCTAGTTGGATTTAATTTCAGTTATGATTAAATTGTACGTAATAAATTAAAAAAAAGGTATTTAGGCATGTTCGCGCTAATCCCCGTTCTATTATATTACTATAAACATGCAGCGCGATAGTTTAAAAGTTTATAAATTGAAAAAAAAAAATCAAAAAGTTGTAAGCTGATATGGATGAAAATTATATTATAGAAGAAACTAAGTAAACTAAAATATCGATTAATAGACTAAAACTTTTTTTCCTTGACCCTCGAAAGTAAACGACTAAGTGTATGTAATACCCAAAGGATACAAAAACAACGTTACGCATTTTTAATCTAAAAAATGTCGGGACCCCAAACTGACCCTTTTAACTAAATTGCTGTTCGACGAAGGTCACTATGCAAAACCTCTTTGGAGTAGTTTTAATACAATCTATAAGAAGTTTTCTAATTTGCCGTTATAGTCTTCCTATTATTTTAAATTTAAAAGAATCTTCATTTGCTTTATTGCATTTATAATTAACTACTAGTAAAAGAAATGTCTTAAAAAAAAATAGTTAGTGTAATCCAAATGTAATTAAAATCAGTTTAGTGGTTTAGGCATCAAATCATAACAATTGACGGCATGAATTAGTGCCCCTTTTAATTTAATTTTATGATTTAAACTATTATTTTATGATTTACCGATATAACTATTAGCAAACTGTTATTTTGTTGAATGAAACTCTGTTTCAACTGAATACTTAATGTTTATGGATATCAATTGAGCTCATCGCTCAGATAAACCTCTGGCAAGCGAGCTGCCAAGGTTTATATCAACGTACTATGTTTGTCTGACATGCAAGTAAACATTCATCCATTTACTAAGATTATTTAGGTACTTAAAATCTATCCCACTCAAACAATACAATTTTGGTAAAGCATACAATACATTAGGAAGGTGACACGTTAAATCATGATAAAAGCACAAGCAGGAAGGAGTAAGCACAAACCATGCTGAATAACTATAAATGAAAAATCTAAGAAATCTTCTGAAATACTAACACTTCGACTAATTCACTTTCAAACCAAAAAATAATACAAAATTAAAATCGGGAATTATAGATTTCCATCAAACCCAGCTACCAAACACTTCGACTAAATTATCATTCAAACAAAAAAATAAACAAAATCAAAATCGGTTCATGCGTTTGGGAGCTACGAAGCCAAACACACACTGTCAGACAAAGAGACCGATGGGTCAGACTTAAACACCGTCGTTTTTGCGTCGGGCGTTAAAAGGACTAGTTATTTTTACAGTGAACAAATTAATCAACGCGAACACTATGTATCTTAGCTATGTATACAAATTAGAATGATGTCAAGCTTCCGTCAATCCCCAGATAATTATGCGTCACTTTCAGTATATCCGAGTTCACTATGAAATCTAATCATTCAGTATAATGCTATTGTCAATCATACGACAATAGATGTATTTTCACTTCAGATTGGTTACCAGTTCGATTCGAAAACCTTTGTCTCTGCGGTCAATCGAATACAAAAGCTTTGAGCTTAATTGGTCATTTTGATTTGATTAAATTATAATTCCAATTTTGATCGATAGATGGCGTTGTATTAAGTTTCAATTTATGATAGTGGTTCGTTTGAATGTTATCTAAATTGAATGATTTTAATATATTTTCATTTTTTAATTGAGTTTTTGCTAGTGATTTTGTTTTGATTTCAAACGAATTGTGTATAATTATCAAACCCATATATTTATTTATTTCTTCATTCCATTCTTATACCAGATTGTTATTTTAAAGGCTTAGTTTAGTCTGTTGTATTAGGCACCAAAGTAACCCTAAAGAGCTTACGAACACCCACATTTCAGACAACATATGCCCCACGTAAAGACGTCTTTGGGCAGACAGATTAGTCATTCTGTCTTAAAATAACTAATATACGACACGACATTGAATAAGGTCTAGGTCTAAGACTAGACCCTTGAATAAATTCAGGCTCAGACCACCAGCTAGTAATATTACAGTACAAAGAGTTAGGAAATTAAATTTACATTTTATTTTAGAATTTACGGGCCTATTCTTTACAGTTACACAAAAGAATAATTTAAAGCCTGAAAGGTTGACTGACAATATAATTACAGCTGAATGAAGGTACTAAAAAAGTTTTGTGTGTTTAATCAAATAATTGATTAAACACACCACGGTATATAATTCTGACGTGTAAATGTCCCACTGCTGGGCCAATGGTTCTTGGGCACTCTTTTATAAGATCCAGATAGCATTGATTGCAGATGTTACCACTGCATCATTGATCAGCACTCTTGCTTAAGTATATTATGGTATCAAGAATTTTTTATTTAATTTTCTTTCATTGACTCTCAATGATACCTAAGAATAATTAAAAAAAAACACCAGTCTACTAACATAAGAATTAACCCTATCTACAATGTACCTATCTTCACGTTGACTTACTTCAAATTAAGTATAGTTAGTTTATGACGTTAGAACAACCAATGTTAAAAGATCCCTCTGAAGTATAACAACAAAATACATCCATCTTTTTCTCACTCCCATATTAACATAGCCTTGCATCTCACTCTTTGATTATGACGGCTAACTTCAGGAAGGTAAAGTTATAGCGGTTGCGTGTTTAGACCTCTCATTTTCATCATAATAATTTTCCGTAGAACCACAAAGGGAATGACAAATACAGTCTAGCTTTTCTCTTACCTATGTAAAAGCCTAGAAACTTCTAATATAATAGTCATAACGTTTGAATTTGTTTGTTTTGGTGAGTGGGTGTGTTTGGTCCAAAGTATAAGCGGTAGCGGTTGACTTTGTCTACATGACTAATGTAGGTTCCTATTGTAGGTACGAAGAGTAGCAAATAAGAATCTCCAAGGGGTCTAAGATTGAACCATACAAAGATATTTTCAAAGTTACCTTACTGTATTTTTTTTTGTAATTTAGCTTAGCACCTATTTATTAATATTATACACATGGATAACCTCCACCCTGAAATAAATAAAAGATAACCTGCTTAAAAACCAAAAGAGAAAAAAAAAATTCAAAGTACAAACGGTCCTGTTCCATAGGTACAATCACAAACTCGCTATCCACTCTAGAATTGTCACAAGTCGCAAAAAAACATTCGTTTGACGGTAACAATTTATTCAGAACGAACGTGTTGCCGTCCAGACAGCACTTGATAGATATGCTACAGTTTTCTTTATTAAAGTGCTTAGTAACATACATTTTCAAGCAAGGATGAATAGGGACTAGGGAGTGTCTTTATTCGAGTACCACTTTACCAGCAAGGAATTCTAGATGAGGAAAAGTACAGGTGGTTTTAAGGATCATAAAATTTATTAGACAGTGACAATCTTACGGCAAAAAGCCGGTTTTAAAATTCAGCCCAATTCTTCTAAACTAAATTGCAGTGTAAAAGGTAGTTAAAGTTAATTAATGGAAAAATGTATCACATAAGAATTAACAACTGTAATACAAAGTAAAAGTCCCTCGTTTTTTAATAAAAAAATATACGATTTAAATTAAGGAAAAATACCAAATCTTTATTTGATCAAATTTCGTTCCTCCATAATTTCCATTTGAAAAATGTATCCTTTGATCCTATTTGTTATGTTATAGTAAAGCACACCAATTGGCTATACTTCAAATCAATTCAAGACAGATCAAAATATCAACGCTTCAACGCTCAGACCAATGCAAACCATCCCCTACGTAGCAAAGCCAGCAAAGTTGTTCACAGCCACATAACGCGTGTCAACATATCAATACATATTTATAGTGCCATAAAACATAGTCGTAAACACAGTAATAAAACGGTCATTCACCACATATTGAGACCGTCGGATAGGTGGGGCCAATCATGTGTGAAGAGATAAATTCTGCCTTCGTCTTAAAGCTCGCTCTGATCGAAGGTTATTTTAGCAGTAAAGTGTTCAATGTAACCTTTAATAGCGATAGTCTGGTTATTGTCTTTGGCCGTTAATAGGGTCATCCTTATTTGGTAAAAAAAAAGTTTTTGTGAGACTTTGGACAATGATTAACGGATCTACGGACAATAAGTTTTTTAGCTGTCCTAGTCTAAATGCTAAATTTATTTAGGAATTAAATTATTGACGAACTTTGATTGCAAGTTTTAAAAACAAAGAAAATACTTACCAAACATGACAAGACTCCAAATCACCTAAATGTAACAAAACAAAATAAAAAAGGTCGTTGCAAAAAAATAACAATTCAAAGTAGGTAATTCAAATTAATTACAAAAAGCATGTTAAAATTAATATTACTACGGAAAACATTATTCTGTTAATTTATCAGCGAGAAGTAATAACAAGATAAAAAGTCTGATGTACCAAAAAGTTTTCATTAACTGTTGAGCACGTAATCGAAATTAATTATTTTGGAAAAAGGAAGATAAATTATTAAGAACCATAGCTAGAGGGGAAATGTTAATAATTTTATGCTGCCATGTTGATTTTTCATTGGGAAAATAAATAAACGAGGTCTTTATTATATTGTAAGTAAATTGTGAAACATTTTTGAAGCTGTTTTTATAACTTAAAGATACTTATTTGACTTGTCAATGACATTGTTATGACAAAATTAAATATTAATCCGTAACTGTCACACTTTTTCCTTCACTTATTTTTGCTTTTTCAGTGAATGGAGAGTAATTTCACTAATCATTTTTTGATCTGAGTAATGTAATTGTCACTTCTATCCGTAGCATAACTTATTTATAAAGACTTATTTTATATTATTCTAGTAATATATTCGATGAGCCACACAAACCAGCTTCAAAGTCTATTTCGTATATTAAATCATTTATGACCCTATATACAATTATGTAAATATTTTATTTCATCAATTTAACTTACATATGCCGCGACGTATCCCAATTTTATTTCAATGAGTAACATTCGAAACCTCAGAAATCATTAATTTAAATGTGTTGACCGTTGATTTCAATTAAAACGCTTTTCCCAGCAAATAATCCGCATTCTTTTGTGAATTTCATTCTCGCAATACAGACTGCAATTTTCGTCGGGCGACGTTTTCGCCATTAAAGTTCTGTCCAGATGTTTGTTGTACTACGAAGTTGTTTTGTTATGTTAGGTATTTTATTATTGCATAGTAAGGGCGGGAAATGCGCTGCCTGCAAATTTCTTGTTTGATTAATGACTTTATAAACACTCGAAGCTGAAACTTTTGAAGGAAATAGCTTTGTGAAATGCTTTCTCAAAATTGTTTTTCAATATTTTGTGCTGCATTCTATAGGAAAATCGATAAATGCAGTATACACGTTTGAATTTTGTAGGGTGTGACTAAAGTTTTCGTGAACGTAAATTAGTTTCAGTTTGCTCCACAAAACTGTTGCCATCCCGGACTTTTAAAATGTTTATATTTCTAGTACTTTTTACAGACAATATATATTAAATAAATATAGAATCTTTTATTCTATTCTACATCATTTTTCCTTCTTGTATTACGTAAGAGAGACGATTATATTAACGTATAGGATTCCTAACCAACCTAAAATTTGAGTTACCCAATCAGACTTCAGAGTTACTTTCTTATATCAATAATAATGAATCCGTTTATTCTTCATTGCACACATATACACATAAAAATTACATTTTATAACCATTGGTGAAGAGAGGCGAGCTGAACTCAAAATTGAGTTTTCTTCCAGCAATCCCTTATAAACTAACGACTCTGAGCACTGATTTTTGTGTCCTTTGTAAGGTTGGTTTACCAATCAAAATAGCAATATAAATAGTGATCCAAAGTTTATTTAGTACCTCATTACAAGTTGATGGCGTGTCAGTTTAGTAATTCAGTTTTAACGCAACATTAACAGCGTGTCAAATGAGTATTTCGTCCACAGTGAATTTACTAACATTGTTTGGACCACATATTCTGCCTCGTTAGCATAAATACCTAATTTTGACGTTTGTTCAATGGTAATTCCACACCTATGTACGTCGCAGGTGCTTTCTAATTAAGTCATTGTTTTGGTTTGGTATAAGCCAAAGCTTTGCAGGCTTGAGATTAGGTAAACATAATGTTAAAGTTAATGAAACTGCTTGGTAAGTGATTAGACGGATTTAATGGAAACTGTTTTTAACACAAACCAGATGCATTTTTTTTTAATTCTGCTACTGAATTTCCCGAAGTTTGAGAAGTCTAAGTTTTCTTTATTGATGTGACAATTTTTATATTGGTTTTCTAGGTTTACGCGAATGTTAGACATTGAAAAATAAACTACTTTTTACGGATTTTTCGCGGTTTCTTTTAGTCGGGGACTAAAATCTTTCATTAAATCGCGACAAAATCCGTTAAAAGTAGTTTTATTTCAGTGCCACTTTTTATTATTTTGTAGATGACTCGCAAATAATGTATCCGTTTTTATTCACAATGCGTCCATGTTTGCTAGCTTATGTTTGCAAGTTATATATTTCAAACATCAATTGATTTATTTCCACAGTGTACCGCAGTTATCAGAACACAAATATCGACTGTAGACTAGTCAAATATTGGTCCGAGCGTAGTTTGTCAGTGAAACCATAAATGGTTTCAGAGAATACGAGGTGCTGACATTGTTATCCTGTGTAGTCTTGTGCGGACGCAGGACTTCTAAACAATTGAGTGTCGAAACGGCAGTTGGATAGTTTGAGCTAGTACCAAGAACGTTGGAATAAACTATAAAGTGACACAAATGTGTAGAGATGTGATGCTGTTTTGTTTTTAAACTTAGGTAGTCAAACCAGACTTAGTTTGTTGGAACTTAGATGCGTTTTTAAACAGATGAAACGATTTGCTAAAGATATAAGACGTTTGACAAAAAATGGGTCATCAATGTGGGGAGTGAATTTTTTTTTAATATAAATAATCATAATTAATGTTAGACCAGGTTTAAATAGGCAAACAAAAAATTACCAACGGCTATTTAATTAAAATGTCTGGTGAAGACGGTAATTAAATCAGTTTTGTCTGGTCGAAAGGCAAAGCAAAACAAATTGTAATGTAAACGAGACTTTTTTCTTAATTAACATAAATCACGCAAAAATTTAAAAGAATTTCAAATACGAGAAACAGTATCAAACAAAAACCTCTTGACTTTTTGAAGACATTTGAGTACAATTTCCATCCTAATAGTGTTTGAATACCTGGACCATAGAGTAAAACAAAGTTATTAGGTATATAGAGTGCAAGTATTTCTATAAGCCTAGCAAAGCGTAAGCACATTTTCGTGTATGTAGTACATTCAGTTACAGATTTCTGTGCAACGACAAAATCAGATGTTTATGCGAAAAATATCGATGGGTCCCATATTTTTTAGGTAATATCAGGTTTTAAATTGTTTTATTAAGACGGCGCGCACTGTCTTATACTTTGTACGGTGGAACTTGTTCATAGTAGAACTTACGATTCATACCCTGACACACTCTGTAGTTTTTAGATCTCCTCTGTGACCAGGACGTACTTTATAAAACATTATTCGGAGCACAAACACTAGTTGTTAGGAAGGCGACAGCTTAATTCACTCAGCGAGTTCTCTTAAACTGCATCTACTTTGTAATAGAGTTTGTATTTGATGCATTTGTGCGTATGTTTGTTTAATGCAGTTATGTGGAATTGCTGTTGTTCTGCATTTGAAGTTACTATGTGCCATGTTGATTTCGGCTTCCTACGAGTATAATGCAATGAGGATAGTTAAACTAATCCTCTAATAAGTTTACTATTCTGTCTTTAGGTCTATGTGACAATTTCAACTAATTGTGGGCCCGTTGAATTGTTTCTTATAGAAGGACATTGGCAGATAGACCTGTTAACAGATTTGTGAACACAGAAGATGTAAATGGAACTAAGAATCTCATTTATGATTGTACTTGCGTCTGTTAATCACAGAATTTTTTCTTCGAAATTAGTAAACTGGTACAAGTGTAGTTTATAGACACATCCACAATTTATTTTTATTTTTTACATACTACTTTTTGGTATGATAATGCAGCAAGGTTAAAAAAAGGAAGCCTGGTCCAGTTGACTCGAAAAATATTCGCCAAAAATTTCATCCAATAGTCTGAACAGTGTAAAATTAACTGCAATTACGAAAACCAAAAGTAACTAGTTTGAATGTGTGTCGCATTTGTGCACAAGCACAGTTAATTACCAGTTTCAAAAAAATGAAGCTAACTGACAATCGAATTACGTCCTTACACTGAAGTAATTAAGGTTTAATTTCAAATGGGAGATGTAAGTATAATTTTATTGCCTGTTAAAGAGAAAATGTATGAACAACCATTAAAAAGTTCTGTTTTCTGTTGTACAGTAACGGATATTCTGAATTTATTACATACTAGTTGCCTTGGAGGTCGTTTAAAATAATTTATTCTTTGGGGCTAAACTGAGGTGGTATGAATTTATTCTAGAATATAAGTAGCAGTAGTATGCACTGCTGCAATGAGCAAAACAATTTATTTTCTCTTGCAAAATAGCTATTAAGAGTAAAAGACTCTGTATACAGTTTCATGAAATTATATTATAACGTAGGAAAACGTTTTTATGCTTTATGCATTGTAACAATATAAGGCTACGAAGAAGATTATAAAATAAAACCTTTCAACCCATTTGACTATTTTGTAACAAGACAAATAATATAACTAAAGATGCAATACTGTGTGGTATAGTGGAACGCATTTACATGGTTATACTTTGATATAAACAGCGCTCTTATTCTAGGGTACTAAGTTTTATTTTTGATTAATCTTTCTGACAGCAATAGTGCGTTTGACTTTACTCGTATTACATGCTACAAACTGCATACATGTGAGTGGGTCTGATAGTTTTCTATTTCAACATAATTTTGTTTGGTTTTATTCTGGGCCCTGATTTAGCTATTTAAGAGTTGCTTGAATTGACCGAACGACCTAATTCATTTGGTAATTCTTACGATAATTTGCATTCTGCTAACTGTCATTACAATCATAATTTGGTAATTACGATCATTCGCTTCGAGACTTCAATGAGTTTTTATGGTAGGCTTATCTGAATACGAAAATTAGACACAGTGACAAGAACACTGACCGACAACTGTCATGCTTTTAAAACAGGTGAATCGAGGCCCAGGTTTTTATTCGATGTTATGTTATGAATGTTTGTTGTTAATGAAACTATTGTTCGTTGATACTTGTAGAGGATTTTTTTTATTTGATTCGCTTATTTTTTGTTTGAACTTAAGAGTTAGTATATGTTATTTTTTATCATTTAATTTCGTATATGTTATTTTTTACCATTTATATAGTGCTGGGACTGATACAGTATAGAATAGGAAATTCAATGCTTTTACACAATTTTTAACTAGACAATCTTCAATAGATATGTAGTATTAGTTAAAACCTAGCAACTAAATAACGAATCTTTTCAGTTTAAGGTTTAGTTGTTTTAGGGCCGATTTTTCAATCCTCAGATAAACAGTCAGATAGGGTTTATTCAATAGATAGCAAAAAAATCTGTTGTTCAAACGTCAAATAGGCTTTATTCGTCGAATAACTCTCCTATCTGTGGAAAAATCTATTTGACTCTTTGACGGCCAGATAACTGCTTATTCCATTGATAAACGACGTTGGACGTTAATAAGTTTTAGGTTAGTTTTCGTCATAGAGAAAAGTAATATGTAAGTAGGGTTTTCGTGCTTTCCAAGTTTATGTAGGTACTTGCCTACTTTATTTAAAATGGATGTTTTCGATAGTATTGACGACATGGCAATTGAGGAAGAAGCCATAATAAATGAATATCTCAAGTCAGTCTTTTTATTTTCAATTATTTGTTTATACTTCTCGACTAAACTCACAATTAATTGAATCTCAGCATTATTAAAGTTCGCTGAACGCTCCCTTTTTTTGCTTTCCATTATTAGAAGATAAAATCACGAAAACACAAATAAAACACCACACAGCCGAACAAATAAATGTTTGTTTACATTCACAGCAATGACATTTATGACATCTATCAAAGAAATAGTCCGTCCCTTTCTAACATCTGATTAATCTATATATTTGTTTCACCGCCCGGAAGTTAGCGTTTTCATAGATAATATATTCGGTCAGATAGTTATTCTTAAGTTATCTAATGATTGAAAAATTGACAACCACCTAACAGACAGATAAAGAATCTAATAACTTTATTCTTCTGGTAGCTATTGGTTCTTTTATCTGATGATTGAAAAATCGGCCCTTAGATTACTATAAAAATAAGTAATAAAATTAAATCTTCTTTAAACAAAACCAATTTTTTATCTCGCAAAACACACTAGCTAAAAAAACCTACTTTAATACAAATACAACTAATATAATATAAACTAAATGTAGCACGAACAATCCAAAATAAATCTGTATTCAGTTAATTCACATCGCATCCCAAAGGCGGGTCACGTAGGCCAATTGATAAAGGGTTCAATTCCGTGTCAGACTTGACGCGACATGAGCATAAGAATAGCAATTGTTTGACTGAGTGGCGGGATATGTTGCCAATGAAATGTGTATACGTAATTGGTGATTTGTCTTGTAATTTTTGATTGTTTTTCTATTTTATTATTAATTATTTATTTTATTATTATTTTTAAAAGTTTAGTTATGAAAAGTTCAAGAATACACTTAGGACTGTGTTATTTCTTGTAGTTGAAGGAACATTTTAGTATGAATCTAAATCGAAATTATTAAAGGATGAATTTAAATAACAGGCAAAAAATAGATTCAAAATTAACTATATTGCATTTAGTCTGTATGTAAAGTTTTTTACATTTCTTGAGTAAAAATGTATTTTGAATAAAAAAAAATGAATACAAGAACTTTTCACAGAAAATAAATTTCAGCATAATCGTCATACACTATTAATAATGTACTAAGAAAAACAGATGGATAGTCTAACACTAATTTCGGGTGATAAGGTCTTCACGAAGATTTCAATATAAATTATTCATCGTTAGCTCTGAGTAAGTGAACCTACATAATACATGTCCCATATGGAATTCCCGTGAAATTATCTAAATATGAACAAATAATTCAGTATTACTTAAGGAATATTGACAGACAGAGTTGCGCTAATGAGATATGATTTTAACGCGTAACCTATCTGATTAAACTACGGTTCACGCTTGTGTCGGCTGAGGCATCAATACTCAATTTAGTTCATACTGGTACTCAGTAGATAATAATATTATATATAAGCACCAACTTAGAATAATTAGACATTTATTTACATACAAAGACGAATTTCCCAAAAAATCATCGCACTACATCCATTAAATTAAATTCTGCACTCATTTAAATATTTATATCGTTAAGCCCCCTGTTCATTTTGCAGATGTGGTTACTTTCATGACGTAGTACTCAAAAACACACTTACATACTCAAACTGCAATAATTGCTATATCAGTTTTCGAAACAAAAATACTAAGTTTATCAATTTCGCAATATTTCTAGTATTTAATTGCGGTATCGCCTTGGGATATAAAACAGTTCCCACTTAAAATAAATACCAGGCCCTCAGCTATCTAAGAGCATGCTTTACGATGTCTATATTTCTGTTATACGATCAGACTTATTGAGTGGAATTTCCCGGCGATAAGAACTAAACAATTAGGCAAGCCATTGGCCTGAGCTGCAAAAAACTTTACGTTTCGCTTCTCTTTATGGCCGCGTGGGATGTGCCGAGCAACGTATCAATTATAGGATCGGGATGTGGAAATTCAGTGTTAGGATACGTTCATACTATGATGAAACGTAAATTGTTGTCAAGTACAATATTTTTTGTTTAAAGGTTATCATTGCTTTTTTTTTGAAGCTTAATGAATTTACTTAATAAGAAGTCGTGGTGGCCTAGCGGTTCAATGAACGGATTTGAATGCACGAGGTTGCAAGTTCGAACCCGGGCAAGTACCAATGTAACTTTTCAAAAGTTATATGTACTTTCTTAATTATTCTAAGACACTTCTGACAAACGGTGAAGGAAAACATCGTGAGGAAACCTGGATTCCCAAAATTTGGGATCTGAAATCGCCAACCCGCAGAGAGCAAGCGTGGTGATGAATGCTCGTGCCTTCTCTATATGGGAAGAGGCCTGTGCCCAGCAGTGGGACGTTTATAGGCTGGATTATTATATATTATTATATAATGACACATTTCGACGCCACACAGAATGGTACACCTTTTGCCGCTTTCTAAGTGCTCTGATTGTGAAGAAGAAAATATCTATTTATACTTTTTTTTTATACAGTCAAAGTCAAGTCTAAAAGCAAATAACTTAGGTCTGCAGTTTTTTTTCATTTTGAAATTATAGGATGAACATAATACCAATAATATGTCTTGTAAGCATTCTGTGATTAGTTAATCACAACATGCTATACTGTGAAGTATTGTATCGTAAAATTTTATTAAAAAAGTCTAAGAAAAAAAGTCAGACTAGCTATCTTTAGAATCATAAACTGAATAGGTAACAGTTACAGTTAGCACGACTGTTAAAAGAGTAAAATATTGTCATTTCAATACGAAGATAAAAATCTGTTAACTGCAGCACTCCGTTTATGAACGCGGTCTTATGACAGCATAAATTTTATAGGGGCTTCCATAAAAATGGGGAATTATCAAACTGTGACGGAATTACCTTCATAAATTATTACGTTTCGGAACGGAAAGTACCTACTGTTGATACAACAGATTGGATTAGTACACTTAATTTGTTTCCCAAAGCGGGGGAGGAATAGTGATTTCGTATTCCGACGAGACAATTGATGTCGTCTTTTTGTTTGTCTTGGCTTAGCATGTTATTTGACAGTACATACTTTATCTTAGATTAGTAGATTGATGGGAATTGTCGTCAGTGTATTTGTAGTACCAAGAAAACTCTGAAGAGAATGTAAAATACCGCATTTGTACTTACATACACGTAGCGAAAATGTTAAACAAATTAAGCGAGATTAATTGTAAAAAAAACTTTAAAATAAAAATATGTACAATTTGTACATGATTTGGAACTGTTTTATATAATTTCTGCATAACATGTTTTACTATACCAATCTAAAATTGTAGGTATAAATTAAAAAATGCTAAGTTTTTATTAAACATATTTTAAAATATACTCGTGACTGTACATAACACCTTAAAAATGTTTCAATTAAACGTAAAGTTTTGCTCTTATTTAGTCACAAATTTTGACGCCAATAGTTCCTAGGAATAAAGCTTAATAATGGACTATTCATGACAAAAACTCCACACTCCACAGCGTTCAATGTAAACCATGGAATTTTCCATGACTGCCGGCTGTAATCAAAATTGAGAGCAGTTCTTCGCGATAAATTTGCAATCACCGGTCAGGCACCAACGGAGATTACAAAGGCCAACTGGCGTTAAAAACTAGTCCGACTAAATGAAGAAATGTGTGAAGGGTTTAAAAGCCTATCTATACAACTTAAACTTACATTTTTAGGCCTTTTTGTATACTTATTCACTTTTTATCCAAATATGATCATGATTTAAAGCCAAAGAAGTATCATAGAACATTTCAGGTCAATGTCTTCAAATGACTAAAGTGCATAATTGTAGTTGTATAAGTTTAAATTTTTGTACAGTTGTGTTTATTGTTATGTTAGAATTAAGTATTGAATTGCAAATAAATTAAATATATGATACTAATTTGTTCTTGTTTTGAAGCCAAAGTGGTTTAATAGTGATTTTAGGCCTATGCCTTCCAATTACTTAGATGCAGCATTTAATGAATTTAAAATTTTTATCAACATCTTCCACCTCCCACTTTTCAAATGACAGTCTTAATAATAAACAAACGAAAAATAGCTTCACTTAGTCTTCGAAAGGGCTTAGTTAAAATAGCCAGCAGTAAACGGCACTACCCTCTCATTTCATTAACGATGGAAGAGTAATGGGAAGGCCTTGCGATTAGTCGCCTTGCCGCAAGATATGTGACCCTTATTTAACACTATACTGTATAACATTCACTTCTTGGACTGTTTATTGACAGCTGTATTGATTACTAAGGTGATTATTACCTATGTACTAAATCTAGCGGCCTATGCAAAAGATAGCCTACCTAGTGGCCTCTTCATTCAGAAACCGGTTTTTGTTAATTTTTGGGGGAGATCTCTGCAGTTAGCGCAGACTTTCACTGCTACACCGGACTTTTGGTGAGGACCTTAAGGCCTCCAGAGTAATAAGACAATTCACTGACCGGTTTCGAGGAAATAATGTTCCAATTTAAATTTTAAATCACAAACCCACAAGTGAGTAAGCGCTCACTTGTGGGTTCGCGCGCATCATCAGGCAACGCGCGATGATGCGCGTTTCTTTTTTGTTTTAAGTTACCTTTGCCATGTGCCACGAATTACCTTACAAATACGTTCCTACAAATAACTCAACGTAAGAAGGAATAGCGTATATGACAGAGTTGTTAGAAAGTGCACATTTAATTATTCACTCAGAGCGCAACACTGACGTATACTAGTGGCTTACCGCTTCGTTTTATTCGAGATTCAACAGGCATCTCTGAAACCTTAGGCTTGAAGATGGAAAAATTGAAATAAAAAAATGTTTTATTTTTTTCTTAGGAACAAAATCCGTTTAAAACCCTCGTGCAACTCGAACTGATAACTATCGATATTTAACCCTCAAAAAATCTAAATTGGACAAAATTCTCAGAGGGATTTGCAGGCCCAAATTTTCATTGTTACTGGAACTTATTACTTCAGAAATTTCCCCTTCTCGTTCCGATCATTACTTTCCATTACACGCTAAAGTCATCAATTATACTTCTGAGATTCGTCCATCAGAAATTCGGAGAGTTCAACTTGTATTTTAATGTATTGACTTTTTGGCAGTTTATAACCTTGGGGATTTAACATCAATTATGGTTGAGAATTACTTACTAAAGTTATGTTTATTGATGACCTGTCAGGTTCAGGTGCTGTGAAAACCTGTGTCTTGTGTCGGGTACAAGGCTCAAATAAATATTTAATTTTCATTATCAGTATGAAGTCTGATAATGTCTGCATAAATTCGGATTTCTGGTTGTCCGGTAGCTTCCACTTGTCATATACCAATCACCAATCAATAACAATTCAGTGACTGTAACTAGAAACAAAAGCTGTCAGTGAAGGATACAAGCAAAAACAAACTGATTTCTTTATAATTCGTTACAGTCGATTTGTATCCGTATCCTATGTGCCAAACTTTTAGTGTGGTGAACAGCACACTGACTGTGTTGTGCCGCCACCAGACACGATATCAACGGTCTCCCATGTCGGCAACAAAAAGTGTTCACGTTAATCCTTACCTAACTTAAATGTATTGAAATTTCAAGTCTCAGGTGAAAGCAATGGATTAAAGGTAAAGTTTAGATATTGAGTTTCGTTTCAACTTTATTACTTTCGTGACACAAACCCATTAGCAGTAATTTGTTTGCTGTGTAAACATTTTGTGAACATGATTTCTGAACACAATTTTGTTTTCAATTTCTTCTTTATTGCATTTTATTTTCCTTTAAGCTGTTTGAGCGGCTAATCAATTAAAGTAATTATGTTTTTATTCTCTTTTACATTTGAACTAACTCAATCACGTCATTGCTTGATTATCCTACTAATATTATAAATGTGAAAGCTTGTGAGAATGAATGTGTGGATGTTTGTTACTCTTTCACGCGAAAACTACTGAATGGATTTTAATGAAACTTAACAATAATGTAGCTGATATATCGGAATAATACATAAGCTACAGTTTATTAAGATAGTGTATGTATTGCCATTCACGCGGGTAAAACCCGGGGGCACAGCTAGTTTATTGATAAAACAGGGTGTTCAGTTAAGTTTGTAAAAAAGGTGTCTAAAAGAAGACTGACGATAAAAATGTCATTGTACTATTTATCATAACACAAGATACACTCAACTCAATACCAACCTTTATTCTAATAGCAATAAGTCTCAAATTACCTCATCAATCATAATAAACACACCAAAGATTTACCTCTAAATTCCAAAGCTATTCTAATTATGGGCGTCCAATAGTCACGATCGTGTAGACAGGTAGAATTGGTTTAATTGTCCAATAGCTATTTGCTAAATAAGTTACCAGTTTCTGGTCACGTAAAGCATTGCTCGCAGACGGCTGCAATAGTTCGGCTTCTGGTCAAATCATATTGTATTTAGGGATTTCTGTAGAGAAATGGAATTTTGTGTCGATGTTTTGAGGTTGTGATTACTTTTGATTGGTTATTAACTGGTCTAATGGTTGTACGTGAGTTTTTAACGGAATTCCAAAACGGTTTTATGTTTAATTTTTTGTGTTTTTAAGCTAAAATGTAATTTATGAGGAAACAGTAGGATTGATGAAGTATGCATGCAGATAGTAACAACAATACTTGTAGCTAAAAATTGATCAATAAATATACATATTATCCTCATTTTGTGCTCTCTTAGGAACGTTCTTACTTTATAAGACTTATGCATTTTGTTATTAAATAAAGAAGTCATAGTGATAATTGAAGCTTCTAAATTGGAAAATGGACATAATATTCATCATCATCATCATCATCAGCCGGAAGACGTCCACTGCTGAACAAAGGCCTCCCCCCTAGTATTATAAGATTAAAATATGTTTGTAATCATAAATGTATAATTACTTTTGCATTTACAATGTAAGTGATAAAATATTGCATGTTAACAAAATTATCATATTCTATTCAATATTTTTGGATAAGGTCGTTTGACTTCCAAAACCATTCATTTTTGAAGCACTGGAACGAAAAACATTGAGTGCCTTGTGTATTGGTATAACATAGTTTCGAGGAAGAACTTCGATTTGTATACCTAAACCGGTATTCAATATTGCTGGATTTCGATTTCAGAAAACATACACCATAGGATTTATAGGCAAATAAAAGTTTTGATTCGCAGAGAGTCGTTTAAAAAAACGTTCGGAATAAAGTTTGTTTTGTTTGGTGAAAAGTTTTCCAATTTGACAGATTCGAATAGTGTTTTTAAACAAAACATCCTGGAACACACAACCAGCTTAGATCCAACAGAGCTGTGCCATACATGTTTCAGCGAGACCTCCAGCAAAGGCAAGGACGGGACCGGGGTCTTTTTAGTCGGCGTTTGTCCGACATATCTCCACGTTATGACATCGGCATGGGTTTAAGTTTTTACCCCATCAAAAAATAAGAGCTCAACCAAGTTTTAATAAATAAATTAATGAGTAGCTAAAAGCACTACACACATGCACTACACATGACTCGTGTGATGTAATTCAGATGCAACGCTGGTCTCACAAACACCCTACTCCGAGACAATATAGAAAATTGATTTTCCACAATGACATTTTAATGTCATTCAACCTGAAATAGATAGGTAGGTCTGATGCATTTTTTCGGGCTGGAGCTGCGCTGAGAATGCTTAGAGATCCCGCGGTTCTAGCAAAGGCGAGGAAGAGACCGGGGTGTTTTAGTCGATCTATATCCATATTCCCACGTCCTGATATCGGAGTCTTCTTCTTAGCGTGTCGATAAATGCCATTTCTAGATTTTCCCGGACCAGTACTCGGCTATGCGTATAGCATTGTACAGGTCCTCGCGTGCTTCTACCCACTCCGACCACCTCTGGTCGGAGTGGGTAGAAGTCATTAAACTCTCACTTTGAAAAAAAAACTCGGAATCGAATTTTAATGTCATTGAACTGCGAAGGTATCTTTTTTGTAACTAAAAACTCATTCCGAAATTGATTACCCGACATCAAAGCTGCAACACTCAAGTAATGAGATTTTTCTGATACACGATATATTATTGGTTAAGGATTAGCGTCTCTTTGAAATATCGGGGACCGCACAGGTTGACTGAGCACGGGATTATGAATGTCTTTGAAGCAACGTGAGTGCTCCTCATAATCTTATCGGTTCAAAGAAATGTAATTAAGTTAATGTCGTCAAAGACAAAATGCTTGGAATTCCAATTTAATTATGGAGTTTGATTTATGTTAATTTGTGGAATGCTCCTTCTATTAATATGAGTTGAGTGCTATATTATTATGTAGTTATAGGAATTTTATTGTATTATATAGAATAGTATTAAATTACTTAAAACCAGTTTAAAACAAGCCAAAGGCGAAGCATGATTTCAAATATTAGGACGAATTCCCTCCCTTGAAGACAAGGTAACTCTGCGGTTTCACGAATTAACAATTAAACTCAAAAATTCATCGATTTTAAAGGCAAACTCAATTTAAAAGCTTGACTTTACACAGTCGACTACTCCATAAAAACATGAATACTGAAAATAATCGAAACATACGATCGTACTTTATTTAACCGACCATTGACCGTACCATAATCTCCTAAAGCAGTACTGTAGCGGTTGTGGAAGCGAGATGGCGCACTACACTGCGCATAGCGCTGTCCCGCTTAATCAGCCGCAACAGTGCTGCTTTAAGAGCTCATGGTACGGCACCAGCTCGAATCCACACGGTATTTGTGGAGCACGAAATTACACCAATCCTGTATTGGATTATGCTAATTCGAATACGAATATGCAAATAGCAGAAATCATAAGACTATTTTAGTTGTGAATATTAATGAAACGTGGACGAACAACAAAAGTAAACAAAATTGAATTGTAATTCGGAGTCAGTGTGTTGTTATTTATGGAGTTCTATATTTAATGTTATGAATATTAATAATAAACATAACTCTGCTCTTTAGTCGTTTGCTTACACTTAAAATCCCAAACAATAATAGCCCTTTTTTTCTTCATATTTTTCTTGAGACTTACAAAAACCAATGTAACTTTAAGTAAACATATTTATGTGTGCGGACTTCAATTGTATGTATAACTCTTATAGTAAACTTTATGTCAAACTGGTAGAATGAACCTAAGACGCAGGCTTCACGATTGATCTTTTTATTTTCATACTAAAAGGCAGCAAAAATCTTCAGCTAAAGGCAAGCAAGGTAAAGATTTAGTTAAAAAGTACTAAAACTTTACCTTTGTTTTATTGTATAGCTTGCGAAGGGTTTAACATCTCTAAATCGATGGCAAAATCCAAACACTATTCAAAACATGTATCAATACTGATATTATTCACGGGAATAAGCGCGTTCATGCATTATACCTTTTTTGGGCTTGACGTTTCAGTCTACTTGCGACCACGGCCGGTGTAACTCGGTCATAACGTCAAGCCCAAAAAAGGAATTTATGCATGTACGCGCTTATTCCCGTGAATTATATTACTATAAACATGCAGCGCGATAGTTTACAAGTATCGTATCGTATGCATCGATACCGTTTTTCCAATCGATTAAATAATTACCTACGTAACGGTTCCCACATTGCACTTTACCTGACGCTCAAACTTCCACATAGGGTGCAAAAGTTCCCTGAAAAGGTAGTGAAAAGTTCGTAATGAACAAACTTTGCGTATCCCTATGGAAATTAGAACATTGTTTTTGCATACTCCCTGTATCTTTACGGTTTAAGAGGTGTGGGTGCTGATTGTATGTATTCATTGTTTAGTGTGTGTGGAATGGCCATAATATATTTGACAACTCATAAATAATTGCAAATTTTTGGTTTGATACCCAGTTTTTACACAAAAGGTATTAACAACTTAAAAAATGACAAAAATAAAGTTAAAAAAAACGACGGGTTGCTCTCCGGGAGTGCGGACAGGAGTGAAAACTCGAATATTAACGTCGTGCAGTTTTGATATTTTGGAATAGTTAGGGAATAATTTCGCTGGAATTGCTTTAATTATCAGTACTATAATTTATGCGGTAGAATACAATACTTATTTATTGCGCCATCGTATACAAACTTGACATCCGTTGTTCGTCTTACAATTTTTAACATTTTTTACCCATTACAAAAAAAATATACAACGCCGCTAAAGAAGTTTTCACTTCAATGAAAAAGACTTTTTGCAGTTTTCCTTTTGTAGACAAGTATTCTAATCGATAGATAAAACTAACTTAAGTAAAGCATTATTCCCGGTTTTAATTTAAGTGCCCGTATCAAAACTTCTGCTACGAGTATTCCCAACTGCAAAACTAGGAAACATTCATTCATTTGTTTAAGACGTCGCTTCAAACGCAGGTGTATGCAAAATGTAAATGGGTAGCTACATAAAACCTCCGTAGCTTTAACATGCAGAACCCATTAAACATTGTCTCTTCCTTAATTACACGATCCAGTGCCGGGTTTATTGTTACTCATGCAACACGCTATTCGTTGCCCTCACGATTTCACCTCCCATTTACTATTTTCTTATGTCGGCAGTTACATTTGTACTTGGTGGATGAATTGTATAACGGGGTGAGAAAAGCAATTGTTGTTAAGTGATAGTTGCGGTGGAAAAACCATAGGATTATTCAAATATTTTGCAAAACAGGTATTAATAAGAATTTTATGGTACTAGAAAGCAATGTTTAGTAAATGTTACTGAATAAAGCTGTGACATAAGTAAAACTTCTTACACCAGCTGATGTATCCTATACCAAGCATTTGTTGCTCATTGAGGACTTTCAAACTTATTCTTTCCCTACTACCGAAGCCAAAACCTTTTACACGTAACATTTACTTACTAGATTTTGATAATATTTTGATATTATAAGTTTCTTCCATTCTTTCCCAAATTAACACTATTCTTGTTCTCATCATTCATTCATAATTTAATATACAAATAACCCTTTATTTCAATACCCCTTAAACTGGTACAAAATAAACCAGCATACAACCGTCACTCAACTCTAACAATCAGAAGTTGGACAATAAGGCAACAACAACTGCCTAAGGGCCGGACTCCACCAAAGCGGAGATGAGCGGAGCGGAACGTTGCGGAGAACTGTTTTCAACTAACCTTGAAGAATAGGGTAGATAGCTGGGTATGAAAGTCAAAAATAATTTAATCCGTCAGTTAGATCATAAGACTAAAGAAAAACATGTTTTTACGTTAACCAATAAAAAAAAAAAACAAAACAACGAAAAAAAGTCACTTTAATGTTGCATGGTTTTAATGTCACGGCTAGGTACAATTTTTGCTTAGAAGTGACATCTGGCAAAAATTGTACTCTCTGTAACTTTCAAACTTGTTTACAGAAGAAAAAAATACGATTTCACTAAAATTTTTTCGTCATCTAAAGCGATCAAATAAAAATCAGTCATCATCCGCATTACTTATTCTCATTTCTCAACTCCGCTCCGCTCGTCTCCGCTTTGGTGGAGTCCGGCTCTTAATACGGATACGTTAGTCAGGTGATTGGAGATGTATGGCTGTCATTAATAGAAGTTCTTCTTAAGTTTATTTCTTGTTGGAAACTGCTGTTAGCGTTGCTATTTCGGTGATTGTACTATCTAATAGTAGTTGTAGTTGTAAATTGTTGAATAGTGTTTGGTATGTTTATGAATTCAACTTTATTGTATGCAAATTATTGCTAGGTATGTGTTAAAAACCTGTTTTAGTAAATAGTTTTTAAATATAGTTTTTTTTGTTTCTCATTCTGGAAAATATTTCATAATGATGCTGTTATTTTAAGTCTTAAAATCTGAATAAGATGAATGGTCAAAATAATCATCAAACACAATTAAAATTTTAGTAAGCGTTCATTTTCATGCCGTCTTGTAATTTTAAAATCAAATAGCGACAGATATACAGCATAATAAAGTTGATTTATCTTTTATCAATCGAGGGTATAATCTCTCAGAAATACCTACACAACAATGCAGTTACCATTGATTAATTCAATTAATTAGTCAGCGAAATGCATACGAACGTCAATGCATTTGAGCGACCACAGAAACTCCTTAGTCCGCAATTAACCGCAAATTCTGTCACCTACATTGTGAACGACCGATACAATAGACCACACGGTAGCCAGAACATCCTTATTACAAAGCACTAAGGTTGGTTTTAGCAGATCATTATTTTCGCTAATGCGTTGATTGTATTATAAAAGGGATGGTAATTATATTGTGGTCACTAGGGATTGGAAAGACAGGTCATGTAACTGTCACTGTCTGATGTAATTAGTTTCAATATTACCAAACAATTACATTATCAGACTTAAATATGCTGCTTCTTAAAACTGCTTCCATCAGGTCGACTGCTTTTGTTTGGCCTGTTTTCAAAAAGCAAAGAACAGTAGGCACTCCTGAAGGGTGAGAGCAGTCTCAGTCAGATTGCTGACTAACTGCCCGAACAGTTCGTGTATGGGCAGCCTCTTACCAGCATTACCTTAGAAAATAGTGATGAGGATACTTACTTACCAGCTTCCTTTACCACATAGACCATACCGACGAGGACCAATAGTTATTCGTGCTTTCCAAAGCAAAGAGATGCTATAATGATTGTCTGAAATTCTGGTCACCAATCTACAGGCCAGCCGCGGAAGCTGAATCTGTACAATCCATTCAGGTCCATAATCGATACACGTGTAAATTGTCCTAGTAAATATTTGACAAAACTATGTATGATAAGATGAAGTTAGAAGAATACAGGTAAAAGGATTAAACAAATATTAATTAATACACAACAAGCATCCTTTATCAACATAACATACGATATCTAAAACATGTTACAGAAAAATATTTACAGATTCCTGAAAGATTTTTCGTCGAACAAAATAAATACAAATACAAGGTAAGTTCGACATCAAAGTAAATATTGTATATTGATTGTGAAAGATAAATGATGTCAGTTTGGAGAAGTAGAGACAGCATAAAAAACGAATACCTAAACAAAATAAAAAACACGAGGGTTTGTTTCGCATATTTTTATGAATTCATCCTTTGACAATATTGAGAGGTATTTTTTTAAATGCAGTAGTACAGCATCTATTAAATTCGAATTTATGAGAAACATCTGAAACAATTCAATATTATCCGGAAAAACGGATTTCATTAGATATGTTTTGGATAGAAATATTTAATTTAGTACAGAGAGTTCACCCAATTTTGAGGGCATTTTGTTATTTTAAGATCGTATTGTTTCTGATATGAAACCTTGCGCAGATTCAGCATAATTAGCAAAACATTTCCTAAACAAGCTCTCCCATGCAAGCATTTTGATAACAATCGGGATTCCGGTATCTTTCTCTGCTTATACGAGTTTATTATTAGGGGAAATGTTAACTCCTAAAAATATCTGCTAATATTTGGTTTTATTAAAAGGTGCATGTAAGGAAACATTAGTAAGGGGAAAATTTACGAAAATATTCGAACATGGTTTTTAATGAATACCTAGGCTTTGAAGGCTTTAATATATTATTATATTAACTATGCTCTGCATTGAAATTATTTAGGTAAAGTACTAAAAAACATCTTAAATAATATTTCTAAAATAGTATCCTTTGTGCAAACCGTACAAATAAATTGTCAGAAAAATCACAATACTGTTATGTAACATGCATGAGTAAAACGTCCACCTTTCCATCGTTGACTTTTTAAATAATAAATGGCGGACCTTCATAGGTAATGAGCCCTCGAACCTTGAATATAAAGTGGGCATTTGGCACAAACACTCCACATCACTCACTGATTGCCAAGTTAGGGAAAAAGTTTTGTTTAGTTACATACAAAACTCTTACCTCATAATGAACTTTATAGCTTCAGCACAAAGTTCATTATTGCGTGGCGGGTTGGGTAATGATTGGCGCTTATTGCGTGTGGTAGTTAGTATATTAATGTAGCTTCTGTCTTGAGCTCAGAATATGTATGTGACAGGCGAATGGATAGATGTGGTGATCCTTGATGTGTCACTGAACTTTGAATTTATGCGTAAAATAGAAGGAAATACTTGAGTAATTGTTAGAGAAAATTAGGTTAAATTAAAACGTATATCCGAAGGTTTTTTTTACATTAAATGAATAGTAACATTTATCAACTCATTTGTTCTTATGCTTTACAAAAAGCTGTCAGATGCAATATTTCTGATAACCCTCCCACAGTGCGACTGCCTGCTAAAGACCTTTCCATGAAATCTTTTCCTCTTTAGTCAGTCGTAACTAAGACTATAATTATATATTTTTCGTAATTAACAAATGTAATAAAAATGATAAATATATAGTAGACAATACGTTATTCAAATCCTATTATTATTTTTGACCCTCAAAATTCAGCCTTCGATCATCAGAACAAATTGAAAGACGAAAGGTATAATAAACAACCACAGGGGGTGGTTAAAGAAAAAGCGTAAATACTGTAGGGTGAGAGATTCAATACTCGGCTAATATGGGGTCGGGAACGCTGGCGGGAAGCCAGGAGATAAGCTTAGGACCAACTGATAAGAAACAAAAGAGTTACGAACCTGCAGTGTTAGTCTTTAGAGTAATGTTAAATGTTTTTTTTTTCACGTTATTTTCAGATATTTTTGTTAGATTTGAATATTTAGTGGGATAACCCATTGGCATCGTCACCCCCAGTTTGTCTTTTGACCTAACAGAAAGGTATATACAGTGTGTTATAAAAATGCTTATCGAATGTCGCCAGATATCTCTGAAACGACTCATTAGATTTGGTTAAGGTTTTCTGAAATAGGTTTGTGGTTCTTCTCTGATGGGGTTTAGCTAGATAACTTGCTAGGGGGTTTCTAAGGGGCTCTGCACATCGGCATCATGGCACATCTAGAGGTCTTTTTTTATAATGCTAAGAAAATAACACAGCTCTAAACCAACAAATTACATAAACAAGAATTTCAATCTTTTTAAAAATAAATAATGTAAACTAGCTTTTTAATATCCACAAGGGACTTAATTTCACAGCTAAAAGGATTTCATTCGCACAAACTCAAGAATCCTTTTAAACAATTGTTTAAGGGTTAACACAATTAAGTGGGTTTCTTTATAAAAAGATTCTCGTAATTCTGAGTAAACAGGTTTCTTTAATGCGCCATATTGGCCACAAACATTAAGGCTAGATTTATATGGCAATAACGAAATATAAAGCGAGTTGTGGTTACATTTGAATGGATGGAGAAACTTAAATTGTTTTTGAAATAAAATATAGAAGCTAAAAAGATTCTAACAATATAATTATAATATACCAGATAAACATTTTTTTTGAAATCGTGATGAATAGTGTGCTATTAGTAAAAAACCCTGTAACTATCTTATGCTATATGAGTATCTATATGTCTGGTCTAATGGAAACAATTTTTTTTCTTCGCCATTAATAAGCCATTTAAAATGTGTTTTTGTTTTTCTCATCGTCTTCATCTCTGATTAGACCTTGTTCAGAAATTAATTATAATTATTATGATTACTTCAATACGTACGATGTATCGAAAACACGAAATACTTTTCCGTGCAAAATGTTTTACTAATGTTTGTGTATAAGGTCAAACATTTTGTCACTGCGCCAACCGAGTTATTGGGGTTAGGGTCAGTAGACTTTGCTGCAGTGTTTATAACTTTGGTTTAATGGGTCACTTTTATAGCACAGAAAGTGGGTTTTTTAAATGGGAATGTTACGTAAATAAAAGTTTTTGGAGGTAACTAAATAAATTACAAACTAAAACTGTACTTTTTTCTTGTGCTTACAATGTTGTGTTGTACAGTTAGTATTTATAGCGTAGTTAAACATAGGTTCCTTGACGAAAATTTCAGATATACTGAATTGTCAAAAAAATATTCGTTCTATATCTAACTAGTATCTGAAAGTCCAGGTTTCGGTGGTCAATTAGTAACAGATAAGTAAAATATAAAACAGTCACTTAATATCACGCTAGGCTTTTACAAAAAAAATCAAGCAGTCCAATACGCAACCTAAAACCAACATTTGCCTACATTCGGCCAATACGCCAACGCATACTCCAACATGGCCAGTCGTCCACTTTAATATATTTCTAAGAAAACTCGAGTCATTCCTCGAAATTGAGTTTTTATAACCTTTTCATTCCAAGCTTGTGAACAAAAAACTATTTATATTTCTTGCCCTGCGGTATTAAAATCCAATAGAGGCGAACAATTAGTTTGCTGGCCACAAAAATTGAGTTTTCACTTGAATTAGTACATACATTTCGTAATGCTATTTTAGGAATAGAACTTATAGTAATTTTAGTACTGAAGCTACAGTAATAAAATTTATTTAAGGTTTCTTTTATAATTATAATAGCATCAGTCAAATTCAGTGATTGAATAATTAAATGAAGGGTTAATTACGTTTGTTATGATAATGGTATTTTATTGTGTTATTCGGAGATTATTATAACAGTTGTTTTTACTCTGCTTTGTATTTTAAAGGTTTGTAACTATTTACCAAATATTGTCTACTTTAAAGACCAATACAGTATCCGATTTCTAATAAACAGAAAAATATAACATAGAAATTGCTTTCCCATTAACCTTTTACACTCACTTCAGAGTTCATTTCTTACAATATTTTACTGAAGATCTGGCCACAATGCTTGTATATTTCTTATTACTTTGCCATACAATAATCTGCATCTTTTTCTTCTAACTCAACTTAAGAAAATACAACTTCTATAACCTACGACTTAGAAGAATGTTTCACCACCATACAACCTTCAATAGTATTATCTTTATATTAATACATTAAAATCTAACAAAGCTCCAAGCCCTATTGAAAAACGCAGTAAGTAAAACAAAAGCAAATGAGATAACGCAGTAGAGTACTCCTCTGTGTAAACACGCTAAGTTGTTGAAAGCAGGGCGCACTAACTAGTCTACAACGACTAAATCACATTAACTGTCATTCAGCAGACGAGTCTTTGGAGAGACATAACGTACATCGACGCTTATGCTCCGGAGACGTGAAACGTTAATGAGTCAAACTGTGCATGTATAGCTGGATAATGATCGATTAAGATGTTAGCATAGTAAGAAAATGAGAATATGGTTTGTATTTTTTTATGTGACTAATGTATTTGGTTGGTCTATTTCGAACTTTAGTTTTATAACAAGCAAAAATCGTGTTGAATGGCGATAATGAGAAATCACGGCTGTTATCGAAATGTTGTAAAATAAATTGTTTCTACTATTTATACAATACATACATATAATATTGAACTAAAATTACTACTGACGGGCCTGTTGGTCTAGCGGTTAGTGACCCTGACTGCTATACCGGAGGTCGTGGGTTCGATTCCCACTCTGGACAAATGTCGTGTGATGAGCACGATCATTTGTTCTGTGTCTGGGTGTTATTTATCTATAATATGTATGTATTTAGAAATATATAAGTATGTTTATCAGTTGTCTGGTTACCATAACACAAGCTCTCTTAGAGCTTAACTTGGGACCAGATTACCGTGTGTGAATTGTCCAGGAATATTATATTATATTATAATTATATATTATAATATTAAGCATTATTGTTGCTTTACATTAGGCAGAACTAGTTAGAAAATGTGACATTCAAATATTGTACCTACCCACTCAAATATTTGGCACTTTAAACTCAATATTTCTATTACTGATACACAAGGCACTCTCTTTCTTTCGACTGCTTATTAATTACTAGCTGTGCCAGCGACTTCGTTCGCGTGAATGACAAAACTTATCAATTTCCCAACATTTCCCTTCTCTACTCTGCTCCTATTGATTGTAGCGTGATAAACCTATGCCATATACACCAGCTATACCACGTATGCGTGATAAGCATACTATAACCTGCCTATGAGTTTGAAAAATAATTGTACTTAGTTTCGTTAAAATCCGTCGAGTAGTTTTTGTTTTTATGAGGAACATACAGATGGACCGACAGACATACAAAAATTTTACGGATTGTATTTTTGGCATCAGTATCGATCACTAATAACCCCCCTGATAACATATTTCATGTACAGAATTTACCTCTCTGCAGACTTCTTATAAGTGTAGATAACCTAACAGTGTTTTTCTGTAGAGTGATAATTTAGACAAAATCCGTACATAACTGATACCGAAACGAAAATCTACAGATTATTCACATAAACCCAAATTTTCTTTGTTTTCCTTCATAGCGTTAGAACAATACCACAGAATCAATATCTAGTCGCCTAATAGCTTAAGGCGAAGCACAGTTATCGGCGCAATCAACTCGGATAAACCAAGACTGAGTTGTGTGGGTATTCAAACTCCATATTAATGTTGCCGCTGGCCAATAAACTTCGGTATTTACTGAAAGATGGTTTATTCAATAAATTTGTTTAGGGGAATCGGTATTACAGAAAAGTTAAGGAACACTTTTTTTTTGGGTATACATGCCTTTAGGCTTCGGCTTTTTGCTTGTGTATGGTTTTAGATAATTATTGTTTTTTTTTTTTAAGCTCAAATAAAACCAAGAATCATTATTATTATTTTGATAACACTCAAAATAAATCGTGACAAAACAAATAAGAATTAAAAAGTAAATTAGTATAAAATGTATATTAAACCACTTTTGACGAATGTATCACTTGTGTGTATTTATTTATACAACTTAATAAAAAAATAGTAAATAATAACAAAAACAAGTGTCTCAGTTGAGAATATTCGTAAATCTTTCACACAATTGAAATAAAAGTTTAATTTTTAGAATTAGGTGTCTAATAAGCTTTTTGAAAAGAATTGTTAGTTTTTTCGTGAAACTAGATAGTCTATGTTTATGAGGTTTTTCGCAACGCAGCATAGCTGTTAATTGACCTATTAACCTAATAGGTCACGAGTCATTTTACTGAGCCCTTATTGGCTGTTTCGAAGTAGAGAGACGGTTATTTACGTTTAGTCTTTGTTTACAAGTTGAAAAATTCGTTGTTTACGTCACAATTCTGTCTGGAAGGATAAACTTGAGATATTTTTAACTATTGTTATGTAATTCGTTCCAACTAATAGCAGTGCTGAAAATTAACAATAAAAAAATAAAAATCTGGTCTTGAAATAATTATAGGTACCACAAAAACCCAGACTAAAAGCACTGTAAGAAAGTGTTTCTGTTTTCTACATTGAGCAATCTGGGGATTGAACTCGGGACCTCTGAGCGTACAACAACTGGAAAACCGATGTGAAACTAAAAAAAAACTGTTTATCAGTCCGTCTTAAAATAGTGATTGTAGTCTACTATAAGTTAAGATAAATTTATATTCATATACCAACTTCTTTTGTATATTTAATCTACAAACAGAAAAGGAAGACTGCCTTTTATTCTTTTGTAAAGCCTACCTCACAAGCATTTGTGTAGAGATTTAACCCTCCTTGCAATAAGCAATGGGGAAACAATGGTACAGTGCTAATTACGTATGTGTTCTCGCATTCCCTTTGTCTTTGCAACCTGTGTCTACCACAGATTCTTGGAAATAATTCCTTCTCTTGCAAAACAATTGAATTGCAATTTCCACCAAAGACGATAGTAGGTTGTAGATAGAGAAGCAATATTGCCGTATTCAAAATTCTAGAACATTTCTTTTTCATTTCAGCTCGTTTTGTACCTACTCTAACATTGGTTTATAAAGTTCAGCTTTTCTTACGCTAAATTAGTAAATGATACCAGCCGGTCCCACTTGACAGAAAAAAAAACTGGTCATTACATCACGCGGGTCCTGTTCAGAGTAGAATCAGTTTACTAAAGACCCCATGTACTTGTAACTGTCGCCACAAAAAGCAACCTGTCAGCTAGCTTTTTGTTTTGTCAACCGCTTGAAGCACTCAAACTGCTGTATGCAGGATATATGTTTGATACCGACGGCAGTCCGAGTGCCTTATCATTGGATCGCAATTTAGAAAGTTTTCATGATGAAAGAATTAATTGACCACGGTAAGGATATCCTATCATAAACGCAACATAATAAACATTGACACATAATTTACCTCAGTTTCTTAGTCAAAATGTAAGTCCCAAGATATAATAACCAAGTTGACTACCGTAGAATTAAAGGTACAAACTGCTGTCATAGATACTCTGACCGTTTGAAGACAGACTAAATTAAACAAGCCTCTGACCGGTGCTGCAAGAACTTTGAGTCATAGCGGTCCAAGTTATGAGAAGTTCACGTTTAATTAAATTTATATTGAGTTACATATATAACCAATTTGTACAAGTTGTACTAAACAATTGTTTAGTTATTGGTATCATGTAAAAGACATAGAATATAGTACCGTTTATATTTTTAAACTATCGCGTTGCATGTTTATAGTAATATTATGTAACGGAGATTAGTGCGTACACCTTTTTGGACTGGACCCTTCGACTGGGTTACACCTAACTGTCAAGCCCAAAAAGGTATTTATCAACGAGGTTGCATTTGAAACTATAGAGTGAGCCTATCAGAGTTTAAACCGTAAGCACTAGTGTGAACAAGTATTGTCGTGAATTATGTATGGCGATGGAGCTTGCCATTTTAAAAAATCTATCTAAAACTCTAAAATTATCCTAACAATGTCAAAATCATCGATATTTTCTTATGTAAGTTTCTCGTTGCGCGAAAATTAACTTAAATGAAAAACGAAATGTACTAGGATCAGATTAAAATCTGCTTTCGCTTGGCACAAGGGGAACCTAGCGATAGTAGCAGTCTATGCATATCATAAGTCGATGGTATTTATGCATACGATTGACTAATTGTGAAATTGTAAAAGACTGACTAATATATTTAAAAACAACAAACAAATTCCATCGATCAACGTTACGTGCTAGAAAAAAAAGCTGTCATTTGTCAGTCATTGTTACAATTTACGTGGTACTGTTAAAAACTGAACGGAAACATGAAACATAACGGAAAAAAACACTTTTGATTAGATAGAAAATAAAATCCATTTCACAATCGAAATAACAAAATTCCATTCCATTGTTCACGTGAATATTTTTTCCCCTCAAATCACGTAAATATTATTATCACTACATCATTTTTGTAGAGATTTCTATTAATTTATGGACGAAAATAAATGTTCATTTTTCACGTGAATATTCCAGAGGGACTCATTAAAAAGAGATTACTGGGAGATGAACTGGTAACATTTCTATCTACAACTAATGAGCTTATAGTACACACTATACACTATGTAGATCTAGATTTTAGATTTATTTTGGAGGTCATGAGAGTACTAACTGTGCTTTTTATTTTAGGACTGATGCCCTCAATGTTTTCGAACAAAAACTTACGAAGAAAAAGGTTTGCTTGGAGTTAATAAACTATTTTTTTTATAATTGATATTTTTCTTGATAATTTAGTTTGCCTCTAGCTGTTATAGATCACAATTGGAATGACTACTATTAGAGATTTCATATGACGAATTATTATTTTACCAGTACACTAGATACTTAGGAAATAGATACACAAGTTACGTATAATTAGCTGTTTCCACCTGTTAGATTGTGTACACGTAGATATAATATCTTAATTGATATACAGCCTAATTTCATACGATAGTTTGAGCAAACGTATATGATGATCCTATACCTTAATTTGTCTTCCAGTTCTAAGGTGTGTCCCCATCTGAAGACCGAATATTACACCTACTAGCAGCTCGCGAGCATACTGCGAACGCACTAGTGTTAATAACACCGTAAGCCAAACGTGCGCGCGCCGCTTGCCATGCTCGCGAGCGGCTTTTGAGCAACTCGTGCAATGCTCATTCGTCAGATTTGGACGTACCCTAAGGCGAATCATGATTGTGTATGTACCTGTATGACATATTTCTGGTAACAATATTATTTTAGTTCTCAGTCAAACTTCGCTACAACTCGTCACTTACACTATCTCTCGTATTCGGATCTGTTGACAGGACCTATTGTTTGCGCAGACGTTTCCAAAGACCTGCTTACTGCTAACAAACTTGAATGGGACTTAAGACGTTCTGTAAAGGAATGTTATATTATATCTCAGATAGTTCAACTTTTAGGCTAGAGAAATGTCTGGTTTGTAGTAAAGGAAAGAGATTTACAGTGTTACAATAGTGAATGTTTAATAACACTGTAAGTATGGTAGGGTAGCTTTTTCAGTCAGTAAAACTTACATAAGAGTGAATACTTGAAGAGATAATAATAGTTCCCGTTTTTATTATGTTTATCTCAAGTTGAGTTTTATTTTGATGATAAATTCGTAGTCGAAATGGACATCTTGAAATAAAATTAAATGCCGAAGAGTTGAATTTATTAGTTCAGTCAATAAATCACCCAAAAGTAGTTGTAGAGTGCGTGAGCAAGGCCCTAAGCAATTACTTCAGAAAATTGTTCAGTGTGCTTAGATAGTTAACATACTAAAAGTCCTGACGTCTAGGGGGTGAGGCGGAGTGGGGGGAGGGGTTTAAAGGTCCCATTTTTCAGTTTTTCGCTAATATCTTTTAAACGGTGCGTCATGGCGATAAGAAGTCTTCTACGCAATGAAAGCTTATAAAATTATGTACAACTTTTACCTTATGCACTTTTTCAAATTCCTACCTGTTTTCGAACTACACGTTCCGGAAGAGTAAAAATTGAAAAAAACTTCTTCGATTGAATACTATCTTTTGGATACTACTTCCTTCAAGTTATTTGGGGATCTAGACACGCGGTAGCGAGTCAAGTTAAGTTCAAGTAAAGGAACTGGCTAGCCAGCGCCAAGTGTATAATTACACGAACTACTTGGTGCCACTTTTGACCCTTCTATAACTCAAAACCTCTTTAACGTAAACACATAAAACTAAGTGTATTTAATTATATCCATAAGGACATCTAGAAGCCCAAATTTCATGAAGCTAGCTCAAACAGTTATTAAGATATGAAAGTCAAAAAGTCATAAACTATTCCAATATATGTATAATTATTTTTGCTAAATACAATAATACATATATTGGAATAGTTTCAAATATCTGCTTGTAACGGTTCCAACGCTAAAATAAAAGACTTTTTTTTTTGTATGGGGACCCCCTCTTTTTTTTTTACTTTTTTTTTGTTTTTAGCTTTTTCCCTACGTTTACACACAATTACCGAGCTGGTTGCCAAATTTCATTGTTCTAGGTCATCTGGAAGTAGGTTAGGTTTAGGTACTATATTATTATGTTAGTCAGTCAGTGCTAAAATTTACGACTTTTTGACTTCATATCTTAACAACCGTTTGTGCTAGCTTCATGAAATTTGGGCTTCTAGATGTCCTTATGGATATTAATAAACACACTTAGTTATATGTGTTTACGTTAAAGAAGTTTTGAGTTATACAAGGGTCAAAAGTGGCACCTTGTGGTTCGTGTAATGACACACTTGGCGCTAGTTAGCCAGTTTCTTTACTTGAACTTGGATTGACTCGCAGCCGCTTGTCTAGATCCCCAGATAACGTGAAAGAAGTAGTATTCAATCGAAGAAGTTTTTTTCAATTTTCACTCTTCCGGAACGTGTAGTTCGAAAATAGGTAGGAATTTGAAAAAGTGCATAAGGTGAAAGTTGTACATAATTTTATAAGCTTTCATTGCGTAGAAGACTTCTTATCGCCATGACACACCGTTTAAAAGATATTAGCGAAAAACTGAAAAATGGGACCTTTAAACCCCTCCCCCCACTCCGCCTCACCCCCTAGACGTCAGGACATTTAGTATGTTAACTATCTAAGCACCCTGAACAATTTTCTGAAGTAATTGTTTAGGGCCTTGCTCACGCACTCTACAATCTCTTTGTTGACTGGACTATATGTGCATTTCACCACTAACTTTTTTTTAACCGTCTGATATTTTTCACTTATAACAAAAACAACCCCCTCTAACAAAACACAATTTCTCAAATCAAGTCAGCAAGATTCAATAACAAATATCTCGTCACATCAAAACAGAGGAAAGCCAGCGTTAACCATTATCCTTAACCAAAAACATCTAGCAAGCTTTTCTATAAAAAGGTCGATTCTCGCAGTATTTCAATGGGAAAATATTGTAATGGAATTTCACGGGAAGCGGTTTGTGGGCACGATTTTAAGAGTCGTACAAGAGAGTTATCGGTGATTTTGACCACTTATAAAGGAAGTTTGTGGGTTCTAAAATGTAAGAGATTTTGAAGATGATATGGTAAAAATTGCTGCGTTTAAAAGTTTTCTAGAATTTGGATGTTGGTTCTTGGATGCAAAATATGATAATGGAGTGTGTGTAGCAATAGTTGTTATTAATTAAAGATAGTATGCTGATTAAAGTTTATTCCTAAAATTGCATTTTTGTGCAACAATTTTTTTTCCTCCCATTTAATAAAAGGAAGTTTATTTAATAATTTATTTAATAACTAGCTGTGCCCGCGACTTCGTCCGCGTGGAATAGTTAATTTTCGGGCGGCATATTTAGAATTAGGTTTTTATACATATACTTTCGCTTGGGTAGCTATAAATTTACTTTACAGATACTTCTCTGAATACGATTTTTCTATGTATTTCTATGGATTTATTTATGTACCGATTGACATGAAATAAACACTAAATGTTAAGTGAAGCTTACTACAATACATTCGTGAAAACCGCATCTTAATCGAGTAAGCCGTTTCTGAGATTAGCGTGCACAAACACACAGACAAACAGACAAACAGATAAACAGACAAACAGACAAAAAAAAAATTAATTATAATTTCAGGTTCGGCATCGATATTATAACAACCCTTGGTACTTGTTTTGTTTATATTTCCATTGTACAGACACCACTTTTCTACAATTTTATTATATGTATAGATGATTTTTCAAATTGACATAACTTTTTTATTTATGTACCGATCGACATGAAATAAACACTAAATGTTAAGTGAAGCTTACTACCATACATTCGTGAAAACCGCATCTTAATCGAGTAAGCCGTTTCTGAGATTAGCGTGCACAAACACACAGACAAACAGACAAACAGATAAACAGACAAAAAAATAATAATTATAATTTCGGGTTCGGCATCGATATTATAACAACCTTTGCTACTTGTTTTGTTTATATTTCCATTGTACAGACACCACTTTTCTACAATTTTATTATATGTATAGATGATTTTTCAAATTGACATAACTTTTTTATTTATGTACCGATCGACATGAAATAAACACTAAATGTTAAGTGAAGCTTACTACCATACATTCGTGAAAACCGCATCTTAATCAAATAAGCCGTTTCTGAGATTAGCGTGCACAAACACACAGACAAACAGACAAACAGACAAACAGATAAACAGACAAACAGACAAAAAAAATATTAATTATAATTTCAGGTTCGGCATCGATATTATAACAACCCTTGCTACTTGTTTTGTTTATATTTCCATTGTACAGACACCACTTTTCTACAATTTTATTATATGTATAGATGATTTTTCAAATTGACATAACTTTTTTATTTATGTACCGATCGACATGAAATAAACACTAAATGTTAAGTGAAGCTTACTACCATACATTAGTGAAAACCGCATGTTAATCGAGTAAGCCGTTTCTGAGATTAGCGTGCACAAACACACAGACAAACAGAAAAACAGACAAAAAAAAAAATTAATTATAATTTCAGGTTCGGCATCGATATTATAACAACCCTTGGTACTTGTTTTGTTTATATTTCCATTGTACAGACACCACTTTTCTACAATTTTATTATATGTATAGATGATTTTTCAAATTGACATAACTTTTTTATTTATGTACCGATCGACATGAAATAAACACTAAATGTTAAGTGAAGCTTACTACAATACATTAGTGAAAACCGCATGTTAATCGAGTAAGCCGTTTCTGAGATTAGCGTGCACAAACACACAGACAAACAGACAAACAGATAAACAGACAAAAAAATAATAATTATAATTTCGGGTTCGGCATCGATATTATAACAACCTTTGCTACTTGTTTTGTTTATATTTCCATTGTACAGACACCACTTTTCTACAATTTTATTATATGTATAGATGATTTTTCAAATTGACATAACTTTTTTATTTATGTACCGATCGACATGAAATAAACACTAAATGTTAAGTGAAGCTTACTACCATACATTCGTGAAAACCGCATCTTAATCGAGTAAGCCGTTTCCGAGATTAGCGTGCACAAACACACAGACAAACAGACAAACAGATAAACAGACAAAAAAATAATAATTATAATTTCAGGTTCGGCATCGATATTATAACAACCTTTGCTACTTGTTTTGTTAATATTTCCATTGTACAGACACCACTTTTCTACAATTTTATTATATGTATAGATGATTTTTCAAATTGACATAACTTTTTTATTTATGTACCGATCGACATGAAATAAACACTAAATGTTAAGTGAAGCTTACTATCATACATTCGTGAAAACCGCATCTTAATCGAGTAAGCCGTTTCTGAGATTAGCGTGCACAAACACACAGACAAACAGATAAACAGACAAACAGACAAAAAAAAAATTAATTATAATTTCAGGTTCGGCATCGATATTATAACAACCCTTGCTACTTGTTTTGTTTATATTTCCATTGTACAGACACCACTTTTCTACAATTTTATTATATGTATAGATGATTTTTCAAATTGACATAACTTTTTTATTTATGTACCGATCGACATGAAATAAACACTAAATGTTAAGTGAAGCTTACTACCATACATTCGTGAAAACCGCATCTTAATCGAGTAAGCCGTTTCTGAGATTAGCGTGCACAAACACACAGACAAACAGACAAACAGATAAACAGACAAAAAAATAATAATTATAATTTCAGGTTCGGCATCGATATTATAACAACCTTTGCTACTTGTTTTGTTTATATTTCCATTGTACAGACACCACTTTTCTACAATTTTATTATATGTATAGATGATTTTTCAAATTGACATAACTTTTTTATTTATGTACCGATCGACATGAAATAAACACTAAATGTTAAGTGAAGCTTACTACAATACACTAGTGAAAACCGCATCTTAATCGAGTTAGCTGTTTCTGAGATTAGCGTGCACAAACACACAGACAAACAGAAAAACAGACAAAAAAAAAATTAATTATAATTTCAGGTTCGGCATCGATATTATAACAACCCTTGGTACTTGTTTTGTTTATATTTCCATTGTACAGACACCACTTTTCTACAATTTTATTATATGTATAGATGATTTTTCAAATTGACATAACTTTTTTATTTATGTACCGATCGACATGAAATAAACACTAAATGTTAAGTGAAGCTTACTACAATACATTCGTGAAAACCGCATCTTAATCGAGTAAGCCGTTTCTGAGATTAGCGTGCACAAACTCACAGACAAACAGAAAAACAGACAAAAAAAAAATTAATTATAATTTCAGGTTCGGCATCGATATTATAACAACCCTTGGTACTTGTTTTGTTTATATTTCCATTGTACAGACACCACTTTTCTACAATTTTATTATATGTATAGATGATTTTTCAAATTGACATAACTTTTTTATTTATGTACCGATCGACATGAAATAAACACTAAATGTTAAGTGAAGCTTACTACAATACATTAGTGAAAACCGCATCTTAATCGAGTAAGCCGTTTCTGAGATTAGCGTGCACAAACACACAGACAAACAGACAAACAGACAAAAAAAAAATTAATTATAATTTCAGGTTCGGCATCGATATTATAACAACCCTTGCTACTTGTTTTGTTTATATTTCCATTGTACAGACACCACTTTTCTACAATTTTATTATATGTATAGATGATTTTTCAAATTGACATAACTTTTTTATTTATGTACCGATCGACATGAAATAAACACTAAATGTTAAGTGAAGCTTACTACCATACATTCGTGAAAACCGCATCTTAATCGAGTAAGCCGTTTCTGAGATTAGCGTGCACAAACACACAGACAAACAGACAAACAGATAAACAGACAAAAAAATAATAATTATAATTTCAGGTTCGGCATCGATATTATAACAACCTTTGCTACTTGTTTTGTTTATATTTCCATTGTACAGACACCACTTTTCTACAATTTTATTATATGTATAGATGATTTTTCAAATTGACATAACTTTTTTATTTATGTACCGATCGACATGAAATAAACACTAAATGTTAAGTGAAGCTTACTACAATACACTAGTGAAAACCGCATCTTAATCGAGTTAGCTGTTTCTGAGATTAGCGTGCACAAACACACAGACAAACAGAAAAACAGACAAAAAAAAAATTAATTATAATTTCAGGTTCGGCATCGATATTATAACAACCCTTGGTACTTGTTTTGTTTATATTTCCATTGTACAGACACCACTTTTCTACAATTTTATTATATGTATAGATGATTTTTCAAATTGACATAACTTTTTTATTTATGTACCGATCGACATGAAATAAACACTAAATGTTAAGTGAAGCTTACTACCATACATTCGTGAAAACCGCATCTTAATCGAGTAAGCCGTTTCTGAGATTAGCGTGCACAAACACACAGACAAACAGACAAACAGATAAACAGACAAAAAATAATTATTATAATTTCAGGTTCGGCATCGATATTATAACAACCTTTGCTACTTGTTTTGTTTATATTTCCATTGTACAGACACCACTTTTCTACAATTTTATTATATGTATAGATGATTTTTCAAATTGACATAACTTTTTTATTTATGTACCGATCGACATGAAATAAACACTAAATGTTAAGTGAAGCTTACTACCATACATTAGTGAAAACCGCATGTTAATCGAGTAAGCCGTTTCTGAGATTAGCGTGCACAAACACACAGACAAACAGAAAAACAGACAAAAAAAAAAATTAATTATAATTTCAGGTTCGGCATCGATATTATAACAACCCTTGGTACTTGTTTTGTTTATATTTCCATTGTACAGACACCACTTTTCTACAATTTTATTATATGTATAGATGATTTTTCAAATTGACATAACTTTTTTATTTATGTACCGATCGACATGAAATAAACACTAAATGTTAAGTGAAGCTTACTACCATACATTCGTGAAAACCGCATCTTAATCGAGTAAGCCGTTTCCGAGATTAGCGTGCACAAACACACAGACAAACAGACAAACAGATAAACAGACAAAAAAATAATAATTATAATTTCAGGTTCGGCATCGATATTATAACAACCTTTGCTACTTGTTTTGTTAATATTTCCATTGTACAGACACCACTTTTCTACAATTTTATTATATGTATAGATGATTTTTCAAATTGACATAACTTTTTTATTTATGTACCGATCGACATGAAATAAACACTAAATGTTAAGTGAAGCTTACTATCATACATTCGTGAAAACCGCATCTTAATCGAGTAAGCCGTTTCTGAGATTAGCGTGCACAAACACACAGACAAACAGATAAACAGACAAACAGACAAAAAAAAAATTAATTATAATTTCAGGTTCGGCATCGATATTATAACAACCCTTGCTACTTGTTTTGTTTATATTTCCATTGTACAGACACCACTTTTCTACAATTTTATTATATGTATAGATGATTTTTCAAATTGACATAACTTTTTTATTTATGTACCGATCGACATGAAATAAACACTAAATGTTAAGTGAAGCTTACTACCATACATTCGTGAAAACCGCATCTTAATCGAGTAAGCCGTTTCTGAGATTAGCGTGCACAAACACACAGACAAACAGACAAACAGATAAACAGACAAAAAAATAATAATTATAATTTCAGGTTCGGCATCGATATTATAACAACCTTTGCTACTTGTTTTGTTTATATTTCCATTGTACAGACACCACTTTTCTACAATTTTATTATATGTATAGATGATTTTTCAAATTGACATAACTGTGAACGATACTGCGCTGGGTGTGCCTAACTTTCTGTGAGTGTGGTATTCGGCAGCGTGTACTGGGCTATTTTCAATAAAACAAGCGTTTTCGAAGCAAAAGCACATGCGATGGCTGAGCGTGGGTTGGCGCGAGTGCGGCGTGCAGTCTGTCCGTGTTGCTGTTCCTCGGCGAAGTGAACGAGACGATCGTCGGCGCGGTTTTTATACGGCTCGCGAAACGTGCGGGGGTCGGGGGCGGTGGTAGGCCGCGCTCCCGCCGGTAAGACGCTCAGCCATCGTTCGGAAATAGTTTTTTATTATTAAAGCTTATAATCTATGTTACAAATTGTTCTTAAATCTATTTATTATTATTTATTACAAATTCGAAGTATAATTTATGACGGTCGTTCACATTCTCCCGCCGTGCATTTCATGCATCTTCATTCGTGAGGACGACCACCTTCTTTACTGCTCTCTTGAGCTTTCCTGCTTTGGTCCTGACTTCGACGACTCGAACTATTCCGTCTTTGCCTGGAAACAGCGCTGTGATTTGCCCCAGGGGCCAGGAATTGCGTGGCAGGTTTTCGTCGACCAGCAGGACAACGTCTCCTTCTTCCGGAACCCGACCTCGACTGCGTGGCTCCCGCCGGTGTTGAAGCAGCGGCACATACTCTCGGATCCAACGACGCCAAAAGATGTCCGCCAGACGTTGACTGTGTCGCCACCTCGCTTTCAGGTTAAAATCACGTTCAGTGAAGCTACCAGGCTGTGGTACTCTGGCTGGGCCACCAAGGATGAAGTGCAGCGGCGTCAGCGATTCCGGGTCGTCAGCAGAGGTCGAAACTGGCGTGAGTGGGCGATTGTTAACAGTATATTCAGCCTCTAGTAGAAGAGTTGTAAACACCTCCTCAGTCGGGTGTCTTTCATTGAGGGTCGCAGCCAGAGCTCGTTTCACCGACTGCACTAGCCTCTCCCATGCACCGCCCATAAAAGGGGAGCCCGGTGGAATGTAACGCCAGCGTATGGTATGCGATGTAGCCTCATTCTTCGTTGCTTGGTGGGCAGCTCTTCTGAGCTCGGCGTCGGCTCCGCGCATGTTGGTCCCGTTGTCGCTAGTTATCTCGGTCGGGCATCCTCGTCGAGCCATCATTCGTCGCAAAGCCATTATCGCGCTGTCCGAACTCAGGGACCCTGCTACCTCTAAATGAACTGCTCTTGTCGTCAGGCAGGTAAATAGCGCGACGTACCGCTTTTCATGTCTTCGCCCCACAGTGACACTGCATGGGCCGAAGTAATCTAGACCCACGAAAGTAAATGGACGTTGATGGTGAGCTAATCTCGTACCAGGGTGATCGCCGGTCGAAGGTGAAGCTGGTTTCGCTCGCAAACGACGACATTTAATGCAGCTCTTTACAATGCTTCGTGCAGTCGGTCTCAGGCGCAACACCCACAGGCGCGCGCGCACCTCGTTGACAACAGTCTCTGTACCGGCGTGGTGGTTTTGCTTGTGCACCCAGGTAATGTACAATCGTGTGTAGGCGTTACCTCCATCCAAGATCGGTGGGCTGCGTCGCTCTTCGGGAAGCTGTGTGGCCGAGTCTATGCGTGACCTTAACCTCATGATGCCCTCATCGTCTAATGTTACGCTAAGCGCTCGTAGTTGACTATCTCTATGTATTGGTAATTCTTTGCTCAGCAGGTGCAAGTCATCACTGAAGCTCTCGGCTTGGGTAGCTCTCCACCAAAGTTTCTCGGCTGTCTGTAGATGGTGGCTTTCAAGGGGCACGTAGCTCGGTGCCGTTGCAAGCGATGGCGGCCCCGCGCGCGGTTTTGCCACTGGTCGTTGTGATGTCATCTGCTTCCATAGGTTATCTCCGTCGACTCGACGCGTTCGTTTCGTAGTGCTCGCAGTGATGGTGGCTCGCCCAGCGCGGCACAGTTCGATGAACTGCAGCACTCTGCCCGTCGCTCTGACCAGGCGCAACCAGGAAGAGAACCTCGTGACATCGGGCAGCGCATCGATGAGATGTGGTGAACCGCGTGTGGTTAAGGCCACACGCTCCTCCCCGGTGGGCGGGGACTGCGTGAGTTCTGGCTCCGACGGCCAGGACGATTCCGGTTGGTAGAGGAATTCTGGCCCGCGGAACCAGCGGTGTTCGCGGCAAAAGCCGCTCGGCGTGCCGCGAGTGGCATCATCGGCGACGTTGAGTGCTGTGGGCACCCATCGCCACTCGCTGACCTTTGTCTCGTCTTCTACCTCCGCCACCCGGTGGGCGACAAAGGGTTTGTAGCTGCGTGGCCCGGCTCTCAGCCAGGCGAGCACAGTGCGCGAGTCTGTCCAAAAGACCCGGCGCGCTGGCTTCAAGTCGTGCTCGGCCTCAACCGTGCGGGCTAGGCGGCAGCCCAGCACGGCCGCCTGGAGTTCCAGGCGCGGTATCGATGTCGTCTTTAGCGGGGCCACCTTTCCCTTGGCCATAGCCAGGGACAGGTGGGCGGTGGCGCACTGGGTGACAGCGCGCCAGTAAACGGCGGCGACGCAAGCGGTTTCGCTCGCGTCCACGAAGGTGTGCATCTCTAGATGCACTGCGGTGGCATAGTGCGGATAGCACCGTGCGATGCTGAGGTGTCGCAGCTGGCGCATGTGACTCAACCACACGAGCCACGCCTGGTGCAATTCGTCAGGTAGCTCGTCGTCCCAGCCGACGCCTAAGCGCCAGGCGTCTTGTAGCAGGCGTTTCGCTGGCATGGTTACAGGGGTGACTAGACCTAAAGGATCAAACAAAGACATTATAGTTCGAAGCGCTTCTCGTTTGGTCGGTCGTTTTGTTCCTTCAGCTATCTCAGGCTGGACTCTCTTGAGATCTAGATTGAAGGCCAGTAGATCTTCCGTCGGCTTCCAAACGAGCCCCAGTGTTTTCTCATCAGAGCTTGCCTGTAGATTCACCTCATCACCTCGATTCTCTTGTGTTGGGGCTATAGCTTCGAGTACCTCTGGATGATTTGATGCCCATTTTTGTAGTTGGAACTGTGCTTGACGATGAACATGATCCACACTTGATGCGATACGAATAGCCTGTTGTGGTGAGTCGAAAGACTGTAGATAGTCATCCATATAGTGATTATAATTTATTGCATCAGCAGCCTCAGGATATGCTTGACGATGTTCTTCTGCATTTCTGTTCTTAATATATATGGCAGTGCACGGTGATGAAGCAGCTCCGAAGATGACGCTACGCATGCGGTACTCTGTAGGCGGACCCTCGCGCCGGCCTTCTCTCCACAAGAAACGCAGCGCATCTCTGTCCTCCTCGCGTACAGAAATTCGAAGAAACATGTCCCGGATGTCACCGGTCACGGCGACACATCTCTGGCGAAAGCGCATCAATACTCCAGGAAGAGACTGTAAAAGATCGGGACCAGTTAGCAGCACATCATTTAGACAAATTCCATGAGTGCGGGCTGCAGCGTCTAGCACGATTCTAGGTTTCGGTTTCGATGGATTCACCACGGCGAAATGTGGCAGGTACCATGTGCGGCCTGCTCGCGGCGTTGTAGTTGCCACCTCTGCGTAGCCGTTTTTCAACAGGCGTGACATCTGTTCGTTGTATTGTCGTTTAAGATCTTCGTTCCTATCCAGCTTTCTTTCGATTCCCTCGAGACGTCTCATTGCTGCTTCTTTATTGTCAGGGAGTACGACCTCGTCGTGACGCCAAAGCAGCCCAGTTTCAAAACGGCCATCAGGTAGACGGCGACTCCTTATGTCAAGCAATGCCAAGGCTCGGTCGTGTGGGTCATTCTTAGGGCGCTTAGGTTCGATTCCTATCGCGTCGAGATCGAAAAACCTCTTCATGATCGTTTCCATTCGCTCTTCTTCATCGTTGTGGACTGTATTCAATTTCGAAACTATATGTACGTGATGCGTTTTGTGTTTACTTGGGCCATGCAATACCCAGCCAAGCTCGGTTAGTGATGCCACTGGTTGGCCTCGCGCGCCGCTCCTTACTGACCTCGAAACGATAAGATTCCAGTTATCCTGGCCAATCAATATGGTCGGCGTGCCACGATGGTATATGAGGTCCTGGCTGATTTCTTGCAGATGTGAGCATTCACTTAATGTAGGTTCATCTATGGTCTGGGATGCGAGATGTAATCGTTCTATTGTCCGCGCAGTGAATATGTGCTCGGTAGTTGCATTTCTTCCCTTAATGTTCAGCGATACACACATTGACGATCTTGCGCTGACTTGTGCACCTGCAACGCCTTCGATGTGTAGAGGCTCTATCGGTCCTGTAACACCAACAAATTGAGCTATATCTTCCTCTATTAGTGTGATAGTGGAGCCTTCATCTAGAAGTGCAAAGGTCTCCACGGTTGCTTGAGAGCCACTTACTTTTACTGGAATGACCTTTAAAAATGCCCGTTCAAAAGTCCTGGGTCTTGCTGAAGTAACAACAGCAGTGTCGGGCTCTACTCTTCCAGAAGTCTCTTTCTCAGTATGCAGAAGGGAATGATGTGAGCCTTTGCAATCATTTATTCCACAAGGTTTGTAACTGCAGCGATGATGGAAAGACCTCTTACTGAGGCAACGAAAACAAGCATTTATCTCTTTTGCCTTTTCCCACCTATCATTAACACTTAATTCTTTAAAGCGTGAGCATCGTTGAATTACATGTTCATCATTACATACCGGACATAACATTGTACTTGTTTGCTTGCGGGCAGACATGTGCTTAACCTGCACTGTATGCTTGCGCTCGGTTGCATCTGCTGGCGTAGGCTGCGTGGCATAGGCATGCTGAGGCTTCTTTTGCAGTGGAGGTGTGCAGTACTGCGTAGTCTCTGCTTCTGCATATCGGCTACATAGCTCTGCTTGTCTGGCAAGAAAACATGACAATTTTATTAAGTCAGGCTCATCTTCAGACCTCTCCGCAGCATAGTCATACCACCGGAATCTCATAGTTGCTGTCATCTTTGATACTACAGATCTTACTGCCTCGGGGTTGTGTAAATAATAATTCTTTTTTAATGCACGCACCACAGCTACGATATTCTGTATACGGCTGGCAAAAATGCACAAGTCTCTCGGGCTCTCAGTTAATTTAGGGAGTGACTTTACCTTCTCAATCTCTGCCATGACCAAGGCATCTGGGCGTCCGAATCTCACCTCCAGCAGTCGCATTACCTCCTCAGGCTCCGACTCAGCCACAAACAGCGATATCGCAGCCTCTTTCGCCACGCCTCGCAAGCATCTTCTCAATCTCAGCAGATTCTCCACCTTGGTGAAGCGGCGGTGGGTGTCACGGTAGGCGGCTTTGAAAGCCAGCCATTCACTGCTGGAGCCACTGAAAGATGGTAACTCATAAATATATTTGAGCGGTGCGTGTGATGTTGTGGCCCGCGTGGCCTCAGACAAGGCCGCTGCGAGCGCTGATACGTCGATCATCTGTGGTGCGCCCGGGGGGTCCGCAGCCGTGTATGCAGCCGTAGGCTGCTCAGGCTCGAGCAGCGCAACGTTATCGTTGATGGGGATGCGCCTCTTCTCTTGTGAATCCAGCCAACTTTTTACACGCGCGGATTTATTGTGTTCCACGCTGACTTCACTCTCTTCGTCTGACCCAGCTGCTAGTTCGGCGTCAATTCTATCAAACTCAGCTTTTGCGAGGGCTGTAGCAGCATGTGCCTCCTCTAACTTGGCCTTGGCAAGGCGTTCCAGGGCTTCGGCATACATGACGCTTTTCTTTGAGCTTGTCGACCTCGCTGACCGATTCTTCGCTCGCACGCTGCCCTCTTTGCATTTAACACTGGCGGCGGGCGTCACTACCAACTGTACTGGCGCTGGACCTGGTTCACTAGCTGCATGCGGGTACCGGCCCGGCTCAGACTCGATTTTCATAGCTAGCCGTTTCGATTCTACAGACCGCGTGATCACCATTTTTTCTTTTCTTTAAACGAAACGATGCTTCTTCTAGGTAATCGACGCGTACCTACTAAGCATTCTGCACACACGAGGTTAGCGACGCGTACCTACTAAGTACCTATTCTGCACACACGAGGTAATCGACGCGTAATAAGTATCGCAGAACACTATAACCTAGCGGCTAAGAATTCTACACACACGAGGTAATCGACGCGTACTAAGTATTCTACACCCACGAGGTAATTGACGCGTACCTACTAAGTACTCTGCACACACGAGGTAATCGACGCGTACTAAGAATCACAGAACACTATAACCTAGCGGCTAAGAATTCTACACACGAGGTAATCGACGCACACTAGGAATCACAAAACACTATAACCTAGTGGCTAAGAATTCTACACACGAGGTAATCGACGCACACTAGTTAGGTACTTAACAAAGAACACTAGGTTAGGTACGTAGTCGCGTTGATTTATATTAATTCTATATTAAATATAGCTCACGGTACAAATACTAGTCAATATATACGCACTAGATATTCAATGGAAACACTAGACACTCGACAAGCAACACTCGGTACGTAGTTGCAATAAACTTAATTAATTAACAAACAGGCCACGATGCAAACACTAACCTATACACTAAGTAATCGACACGAACACTAAATTATCGACACGAACACATGAAAATCTAGAATATACTTAGGTTAGCAAATAACACACTATTCATAACACACTATCACCAATACACTTTTATACGAAACGATTTATAATATTCATGTAATGGCGGCAGCGGCGTCCGAAGCGAAGCGTAGTTAAGCACGATCCGGCTCGAAGGACCAAAAATGTGAACGATACTGCGCTGGGTGTGCCTAACTTTCTGTGAGTGTGGTATTCGGCAGCGTGTACTGGGCTATTTTCAATAAAACAAGCGTTTTCGAAGCAAAAGCACATGCGATGGCTGAGCGTGGGTTGGCGCGAGTGCGGCGTGCAGTCTGTCCGTGTTGCTGTTCCTCGGCGAAGTGAACGAGACGATCGTCGGCGCGGTTTTTATACGGCTCGCGAAACGTGCGGGGGTCGGGGGCGGTGGTAGGCCGCGCTCCCGCCGGTAAGACGCTCAGCCATCGTTCGGAAATAGTTTTTTATTATTAAAGCTTATAATCTATGTTACAAATTGTTCTTAAATCTATTTATTATTATTTATTACAAATTCGAAGTATAATTTTTAATAAATAATAAAAATTTTTTTATTTATGTACCGATCGACATGAAATAAACACTAAATGTTAAGTGAAGCTTACTACAATACACTAGTGAAAACCGCATCTTAATCGAGTTAGCTGTTTCTGAGATTAGCGTGCACAAACACACAGACAAACAGAAAAACAGACAAAAAAAAAATTAATTATAATTTCAGGTTCGGCATCGATATTATAACAACCCTTGGTACTTGTTTTGTTTATATTTCCATTGTACAGACACCACTTTTCTACAATTTTATTATATGTATAGATGATTTTTCAAATTGACATAACTTTTTTATTTATGTACCGATCGACATGAAATAAACACTAAATGTTAAGTGAAGCTTACTACAATACATTCGTGAAAACCGCATCTTAATCGAGTAAGCCGTTTCTGAGATTAGCGTGCACAAACTCACAGACAAACAGAAAAACAGACAAAAAAAAAATTAATTATAATTTCAGGTTCGGCATCGATATTATAACAACCCTTGGTACTTGTTTTGTTTATATTTCCATTGTACAGACACCACTTTTCTACAATTTTATTATATGTATAGATGATTTTTCAAATTGACATAACTTTTTTATTTATGTACCGATCGACATGAAATAAACACTAAATGTTAAGTGAAGCTTACTACAATACATTAGTGAAAACCGCATCTTAATCGAGTAAGCCGTTTCTGAGATTAGCGTGCACAAACACACAGACAAACAGACAAACAGACAAAAAAAAAATTAATTATAATTTCAGGTTCGGCATCGATATTATAACAACCCTTGCTACTTGTTTTGTTTATATTTCCATTGTACAGACACCACTTTTCTACAATTTTATTATATGTATAGATGATTTTTCAAATTGACATAACTTTTTTATTTATGTACCGATCGACATGAAATAAACACTAAATGTTAAGTGAAGCTTACTACCATACATTCGTGAAAACCGCATCTTAATCGAGTAAGCCGTTTCTGAGATTAGCGTGCACAAACTCACAGACAAACAGAAAAACAGACAAAAAAAAAAATTAATTATAATTTCAGGTTCGGCATCGATATTATAACAACCCTTGGTACTTGTTTTGTTTATATTTCCATTGTACAGACACCACTTTTCTACAATTTTATTATATGTATAGATGATTTTTCAAATTGACATAACTTTTTTATTTATGTACCGATCGACATGAAATAAACACTAAATGTTAAGTGAAGCTTACTACAATACATTAGTGAAAACCGCATCTTAATCGAGTAAGCCGTTTCTGAGATTAGCGTGCACAAACACACAGACAAACAGACAAACAGACAAAAAAAAAATTAATTATAATTTCAGGTTCGGCATCGATATTATAACAACCCTTGCTACTTGTTTTGTTTATATTTCCATTGTACAGACACCACTTTTCTACAATTTTATTATATGTATAGATGATTTTTCAAATTGACATAACTTTTTTATTTATGTACCGATCGACATGAAATAAACACTAAATGTTAAGTGAAGCTTACTACCATACATTCGTGAAAACCGCATCTTAATCGAGTAAGCCGTTTCTGAGATTAGCGTGCACAAACACACAGACAAACAGACAAACAGATAAACAGACAAAAAAATAATAATTATAATTTCAGGTTCGGCATCGATATTATAACAACCTTTGCTACTTGTTTTGTTTATATTTCCATTGTACAGACACCACTTTTCTACAATTTTATTATATGTATAGATGATTTTTCAAATTGACATAACTTTTTTATTTATGTACCGATCGACATGAAATAAACACTAAATGTTAAGTGAAGCTTACTACAATACACTAGTGAAAACCGCATCTTAATCGAGTTAGCTGTTTCTGAGATTAGCGTGCACAAACACACAGACAAACAGAAAAACAGACAAAAAAAAAATTAATTATAATTTCAGGTTCGGCATCGATATTATAACAACCCTTGGTACTTGTTTTGTTTATATTTCCATTGTACAGACACCACTTTTCTACAATTTTATTATATGTATAGATGATTTTTCAAATTGACATAACTTTTTTATTTATGTACCGATCGACATGAAATAAACACTAAATGTTAAGTGAAGCTTACTACCATACATTCGTGAAAACCGCATCTTAATCGAGTAAGCCGTTTCTGAGATTAGCGTGCACAAACACACAGACAAACAGACAAACAGATAAACAGACAAAAAATAATTATTATAATTTCAGGTTCGGCATCGATATTATAACAACCTTTGCTACTTGTTTTGTTTATATTTCCATTGTACAGACACCACTTTTCTACAATTTTATTATATGTATAGATGATTTTTCAAATTGACATAACTTTTTTATTTATGTACCGATCGACATGAAATAAACACTAAATGTTAAGTGAAGCTTACTACAATACATTAGTGAAAACCGCATCTTAATCGAGTAAGCCGTTTCTGAGATTAGCGTGCACAAACACACAGACAAACAGACAAACAGACAAACAGACAAACAGACAAAAAAAAAATTAATTATAATTTCAGGTTCGGCATCGATATTATAACAACCCTTGCTACTTGTTTTGTTTATATTTCCATTGTACAGACACCACTTTTCTACAATTTTATTATATGTATAGATGATTTTTCAAATTGACATAACTTTTTTATTTATGTACCGATCGACATGAAATAAACACTAAATGTTAAGTGAAGCTTACTACCATACATTCGTGAAAACCGCATCTTAATCGAGTAAGCCGTTTCCGAGATTAGCGTGCACAAACACACAGACAAACAGACAAACAGATAAACAGACAAAAAAATAATAATTATAATTTCAGGTTCGGCATCGATATTATAACAACCTTTGCTACTTGTTTTGTTTATATTTCCATTGTACAGACACCACTTTTCTACAATTTTATTATATGTATAGATGATTTTTCAAATTGACATAACTTTTTTATTTATGTACCGATCGACATGAAATAAACACTAAATGTTAAGTGAAGCTTACTATCATACATTCGTGAAAACCGCATCTTAATCGAGTAAGCCGTTTCTGAGATTAGCGTGCACAAACACACAGACAAACAGATAAACAGACAAAAAAAAAATTAATTATAATTTCAGGTTCGGCATCGATATTATAACAACCCTTGCTACTTGTTTTGTTTATATTTCCATTGTACAGACACCACTTTTCTACAATTTTATTATATGTATAGATGATTTTTCAAATTGACATAACTTTTTTATTTATGTACCGATCGACATGAAATAAACACTAAATGTTAAGTGAAGCTTACTACCATACATTCGTGAAAACCGCATCTTAATCGAGTAAGCCGTTTCTGAGATTAGCGTGCACAAACACACAGACAAACAGACAAACAGATAAACAGACAAAAAAATAATAATTATAATTTCAGGTTCGGCATCGATATTATAACAACCTTTGCTACTTGTTTTGTTTATATTTCCATTGTACAGACACCACTTTTCTACAATTTTATTATATGTATAGATGATTTTTCAAATTGACATAACTTTTTTATTTATGTACCGATCGACATGAAATAAACACTAAATGTTAAGTGAAGCTTACTACAATACACTAGTGAAAACCGCATCTTAATCGAGTAAGCCGTTTCTGAGATTAGCGTGCACAAACACACAGACAAACAGATAAACAGACAAACAGACAAAAAAAAAATTAATTATAATTTCAGGTTCGGCATCGATATTATAACAACCCTTGCTACTTGATTTGTTTATATTTCCATTGTACAGACACCACTTTTCTACAATTTTATTATATGTATAGAAGATGATTTTTCAAATTGACATAACTTTTTTATTTATGTACCGATCGACATGAAATAAACACTAAATGTTAAGTGAAGCTTACTACCATACATTCGTGAAAACCGCATCTTAATCGAGTAAGCCGTTTCTGAGATTAGCGTGCACAAACACACAGACAAACAGACAAACAGATAAACAGACAAAAAAATAATAATTATAATTTCAGGTTCGGCATCGATATTATAACAACCTTTGCTACTTGTTTTGTTTATATTTCCATTGTACAGACACCACTTTTCTACAATTTTATTATATGTATAGATGATTTTTCAAATTGACATAACTTTTTTATTTATGTACCGATCGACATGAAATAAACACTAAATGTTAAGTGAAGCTTACTATCATACATTCGTGAAAACCGCATCTTAATCGAGTAAGCCGTTTCTGAGATTAGCGTGCACAAACACACAGACAAACAGACAAACAGACAAACAGACAAACAGACAAAAAAAAAATTAATTATAATTTCAGGTTCGGCATCGATATTATAACAACCCTTGCTACTTGTTTTGTTTATATTTCCATTGTACAGACACCACTTTTCTACAATTTTATTATATGTATAGATGATTTTTCAAATTGACATAACTTTTTTATTTATGTACCGATCGACATGAAATAAACACTAAATGTTAAGTGAAGCTTACTACCATACATTCGTGAAAACCGCATCTTAATCGAGTAAGCCGTTTCTGAGATTAGCGTGCACAAACACACAGACAAACAGACAAACAGATAAACAGACAAAAAAATAATAATTATAATTTCAGGTTCGGCATCGATATTATAACAACCTTTGCTACTTGTTTTGTTTATATTTCCATTGTACAGACACCACTTTTCTACAATTTTATTATATGTATAGATGATTTTTCAAATTGACATAACTTTTTTATTTATGTACCGATCGACATGAAATAAACACTAAATGTTAAGTGAAGCTTACTACAATACATTAGTGAAAACCGCATCTTAATCGAGTAAGCCGTTTCTGAGATTAGCGTGCACAAACACACAGACAAACAGACAAACAGATAAACAGACAAAAAAATAATAATTATAATTTCAGGTTCGGCATCGATATTATAACAACCCTTGGTACTTGTTTTGTTTATATTTCCATTGTACAGACACCACTTTTCTACAATTTTATTATATGTATAGATGATTTTTCAAATTGACATAACTTTTTTATTTATGTACCGATCGACATGAAATAAACACTAAATGTTAAGTGAAGCTTACTACAATACATTAGTGAAAACCGCATTTTAATCGAGTAAGCCGTTTCTGAGATTAGCGTGCACAAACACACAGACAAACAGACAAACAGACAAACAGATAAACAGACAAACAGACAAACAGACAAAAAAAAAATTAATTATAATTTTAGGTTCGGCATCGATATTATAACAACCCTTGCTACTTGTTTTGTTTATATTTCCATTGTACAGACACCACTTTTCTACAATTTTATTATATGTATAGATGATTTTTCAAATTGACATAACTTTTTTATTTATGTACCGATCGACATGAAATAAACACTAAATGTTAAGTGAAGCTTACTACCATACATTCGTGAAAACCGCATCTTAATCGAGTAAGCCGTTTCTGAGATTAGCGTGCACAAACACACAGACAAACAGACAAACAGATAAACAGACAAACAGACAAAAAAAAAAATAATTATAATTTCAGGTTCGGCATCGATATTATAACAACCCTTGCTACTTGTTTTGTTTATATTTCCATTGTACAGACACCACTTTTCTACAATTTTATTATATGTATAGATTAACAATATGTACAGAATGCCTTAAAATATTTACAATACTATAAAAACTAAGCCTACACATTAAATAGGAAAAAATATATACTAAATAAAACTAAGAACTAAAATAAGGCGTCAAAAAATTCACCCACGTCGCTGTCGACTGGGAGTGTGCCCAAAAGGCTGGCAGCATTGCCACGTTGTATGGCAATGCTTATGCGCTGACCTAGGTAGAAGCCAGCCTTTGGGTCACACGAAGTGTCAACCAGGCGTCTGGATAAATCTTTAAAAAAACTGTGTGCACTCGGACCCCACGGACCAAGTGTCTCAACCCCAAACGGCTCGAATATATAACTTCCAACTAGGTTGGAATATTTCCGCCGCTTGAGGTTCTCAGCAGCCGCAGCAGCAGCGCCAGCACAGCACGACGTGCTAGGAAGATGGGAAGGCGCAAGAGAATCGACGCAAGTAGCGTCCCACACTAAAGGCCTACCCACCTTCCACGGGAACAAAGACATACCGTCCGGTCTCTTGCCGTCGTCGCGTGCCAGGCCATTGGGTTCGAGTACAGCCGGAACGCCCACGGCGACAAGAGCTCGTCGGATAATATCGTTTATATTAGCATGCCGCGCCATGCGGCCCGCGCTACGGCTACATGATAGGCCGTGGTGTCCGAGGCTGTTGACAACTTCGCCACAGTGACAGCGATGCGGGGTACAAGACGAAGCCCCAAGGCGTAGAGCAGCAGCAAGGCGGAAAGTAGTGTCGTCGAACAAGGTGCCTATGTTCGACGAAGGCAATGCTTGAAGCCAAAGGCCTGACTCCCACTCTCCCACAGCCAGTAAGCGCGCACGCTCAGCAGAAGTATTTGAAGAAGAGAGTAGATTTTCTTGAACTACTCTGCAGAGCGGCTCGTCCCACTGTCTCTGGGAAGATGGGCAGACAGGAGTATTTGAATGCGGGCAGGCAATTTTCCAGGCATCCACAGCCTCGGTGAAGCACGGCACCTCAAAATCAATCAGTGTGGAACTAAGAATATTCCTGATTAATTTATCAGTGCCGTGGACCGAGGATATGAATGCCGGTAAGCTAATACTTGTAATTTTGCGGACGCCGAGCCCGCCCATACGGATGGGAAGAGTGGCTTGAGCCCAAGCTCGGTCGTCCAAGGCCACATTCAAAATTGAAATGAGTGTATGTTTTAAAATTTGGTCCATTTTATCCAAAAGTTGAGGGTGCTTCCATAAATGGGAAGCACGAAGGAAATAAATTAATTTAGGTCCGAAACAACAAAACCGAATTAGGGTAATGGCCGAATGCATATTAATTTGGTGCAGTCTATCCGAAACATCATTAAAATTTTGAATTTTTTCGTCTATAAAAGTAGGAAAGGCTTCGTCGAAGATTGGAGACCCAAGGAGACGGAGAGAGCTTTTTTCTGTAATTTTTATCTCAGGGGCTATTGCGAAAAATTTTGATAGAGTCAGTCGTCTGTCAGTGACGTTATTTAAAAAAAGCTCACATTTAGAGAGGTTAAGCTGAAGTCCGATGGTATTTAATTTATTTTTTAAAAATATAAGGTCGTTTACTACTGTATTCACGTCGCCTCCGAGGGTCCCGTCATCGAGATACCACACGTTTAATTTTGAATTTAACTGCCTAATGATTGGGAGGATGGCTAGGCTAAAAATCACCGGCCCGAGAGGATCACCTTGCTGACAACCAACTGCAGATGCTAATAGATTTTCCCGATACAGTAATTTTGATGGATGCCTGTAGCATTGCCAAAGGAAACTAAAAATTTTGGGCATTCTTTTCTAGTTTCTGCCAGCAAGATATCCCTATTAACCGAGTTGAAGGCATTTTTGATGTCAACCTTCAGAATGACCTCTCCTTTGCCAGAATTTAGATAGGTCGACAACGCGTGTACGGCAGCCTCACAGCCCCCTTTGGAGCCATAGCCAAGTTGCAGGGGCCGAAATTTGTTCGAAACGTCCTCACCATAAAATTTACAACAGATCTTGGCTGCCATACGACGGTATGTGGTTCCCACGGCAATGGGACGAATGCCGCCATCCTTCTTGCGCAAGGCACATAGATTTGCTCCGTACAAGACATCGATGACGGCCTCGTTAACCTTGCCGGAGAGCATGAGGTTGATCAAAGCCGTTAGCTCCTTCAAAAGTAGCTCACCAGCTTCCCCGGCGCCTGAGCAGACAAGGTCCTTTAAGTGCTGTGGGCTCAGGCCGTCAAGGCCGCCAGCAGAGCCACTCCTGAAGGAACCAAGCGCTGCGATCACCTCTTGACCTGTAACGGTGAGGGAGTGAGTGTCTGAGTCAGGAGGGTCGGGAAAAGTGAGGTCATCAGCAGGGGCAGGGTGTTTGCTCTCCAGAGCAGCGAGAGTTTCTGGAGAACAAGGAGCCACCACATCTACTACTGATATTGGACGGCTGTATAATTCTATAACAAACAACTAAATACTAAAAAATAAAAACATAAAAATATGATTGACCTAAGAAAATGGTGTATACTACTTTAAAACGGGAATCAAAAAGAAATCAATGTCTCTACTCGATAGAAAAATGATAAATGGTGAGGGTGATGGTTGCGCCATTGACCCACAATGATTTTGCAGCGATTTATTCAACAAAAGCTCAATCATCCTGGTGAAAAAGCAATCCATCTTTGAGAATAAAAATTCGGAAATTTTGTTGGGGATACATATTTTTGGAGTCCTCTTAATCGATTCAAAAATACGTGGTATTATGACTTGCTAGATTCAATTTTGTCTCTTGGATCTTCAAAAGTGTTGTTATAATAAACACTTTTTCATAGAAAAACCTAATAATACCCCGGTCGACTTGGGAATCGAACCCAAGACATCTAGCGTAGCAGTCGCGCTTAACACCACTAGGCCATCGAGACATTTAAAAAAATATAAAAAGAAATCAATAATTAAAAGATAGAAAGTTTTAGTCTTTTTTCTGAAACATCACCCATAATCAGACTCAGACAAATTTGAGAACCTTCCATCTCTCCTAATCCAAAAAAACGACACATATGAGAGATACCCGCAAAAATCTTGTTTAGACAAGTTGAAATCTTTGCATGCGAGAGCGGCGACGGATTAAGCCGTAATAACATGCAAATTAGTCGCTCACTCCTTATTTCGTGGCTTGAGATGAAAGATGATGGCGGATTAACTTGATCCGGATCATCGGAAGCTTTGCCATTTAATTTGGAGTAATCAAAGAACGGATAATGTGTGGTTGAGATTTTAGGTCGTTATGTCATCGAATGAGAAAGGTGGGCTTTATTTGAAGGGTAGGGACAAACGATCGGTTGATTAAAAGACGACGTACGGAATCTTTTCCTTAAATAATGAACGAAGAAACATGGGGTATTAAAGATATTATCTCAACATGAATACTACAATAATACGTTGTCATCTTTGTGTTTTGTAGTTAAACAGATCTTCGTGGTTTTTGGTCTACTAAATAGTAAAGAGGTGTAATTTTGAAGTTCAAATTGTCTATACATTATTCTCTTGTGTGTTTTCGAAAACCTTTCTAATAATTTTTGGCTACCATCAAAAAACTTTTTCACCATCTATCTGATAGTAAAAATCCATTGTTCATCTGGCATTCAAAAACCAACATGACACCACAATAACTCTAAACACGAAGCTCAAAATCGCACCCCTAACAAAAAATAAACCGCTTCCACTCAAAAATTACACTAGCACCTCTCATACATAATTCATATAGTGTAAGTTTTAGTTTTGCAGGTACACAACCTGCACAACCTGTGGGTGGCTGTTGTTAACCGCTTAATATGAGCTCGCAGTTTGATGTGGTAATCCTTGCAGGGGGCAATTAAGCACAAAGTCTTGCTTCAACCCTAAGCCATATATTTGTCTTTGTATCTATTGAGCTGCTTAGAAAAGTGTGTGCAGCCTCTGTGCTGTGGTTCCTTACTGATAAAATGCAGCTATTTTACCATATGGAGGGCTAATGCTGAATTTTTTTAGGCTCTCTATTTTTTCAGTATTTTATTTTTAGTATATTTTGAAATGATGTACAAAGGAGCCACTTACTTCTTAAGAAATCCCTGCTGGTACACCCGCAAATGGAGAGGACGTCAATATTTTACTGTCAATGTTCTTTTTACTGAATGGCGCCTTTTTCTTCTTTAATTGATCTGTCAAACTTTTGTCTAAATACTAAATACACTGTTTTCCATCCCTTAGTAGTCCCAAACTCTGACTTACTCAGTTGTAATACATAGTTCACGATTACCGGTACTTCCTTAAATTACTACAGTTACTACTACCAGGAGCTGCTCGATATATTTTTATACCATTCATCCATTTTGTCTGTCATCGTAACACTTAGAAGTGTCGTAAACAGCTAAAGTTTGTCCATAGTAAGGTCGTTATCAGTACTCATTTTTTTTTCTATTCTGAAGAGACTAACTAAAAAGCTTTTATACACACTGTTATAGTACACTAAAAATAAAAAAAATAATAATTGGGGAATTCTTAAAATCTTTCTAGGTATATCCATGTTATCGGAATCGAAGTCACATTATCTTCATACCAAACATAAAATAAACAAACCGTATTTTTATTAAAACTGAGACGTGTTTCCGCTACATCCAGCGAGCGTAATATTGATTTTCATGTCTGCAACGGATATTTAAAAAAGAATACCAGACAGTCCAAACACAGTAATGTATATTGAAGTTATTTATGAACTCCTAGTAATTGCTTTTTGATATTAACATGGACTTTTCCGATTTTTCCCTTGATATTCCATCGTGCGTGGGTTTTCTACCCTTGGGTATCTTAAGTACAAGGTTGACAAACTTGTTTAATCATAAAGTCCAAATTACTTAAAATTACATCAGACTAGTACTCTCTCAAACGGCTGCCTAGCTATTAAAATACTAATGACTCTGTTTTTCTTCAAGCTAGCTCGAAAATTACGAACAAAGTGAATATAGATTTGATTGAAATATTCCTCAACTCATATTAAAAAGCACTGATAAAATAATATCACTGCGAAAATACATACGTTACTTATTATTTTACCGCACTAACCATTTACACATTTCAAAAACCCATTTAACGAAACTCCATATTCCACAGTATATCATACTTCGAAATAGATACACTCATCTGAAAATATTTGAAAATGTAACTTCAACGATGCTTGACCACTTCCGTAACTAAGCTATAGCATGGTTACACACTTCAAAACGTCCACTCGACTTTATGGAACGTCCTCGAACATTCTAGAACATTCTAGAATATTCTGGACCATTCTATTTATTCTACTCGGTATCTAGTACAAAAATCAATGGAGCAGAGAGGCAGGTATACGGCGTCGTGTTTGCTTTGTCAAATGCACTTCGTAACAGAACCTTTGTGTACGTAATGTTTGAACAAAGTGGCTTGCTCTTTTGTAATAAGAGATTGCTCTGATTTAGCCTTCAATTTAATCTTTATGTTAAGTAAAAGTCTGTAGTTTTCAGTATCTAAATTGTAAGCCAAACAAACGTTCACGTTTTCAATTTGACCGCCTATTTTGATACAGTCATTCAGTAATCTAAATATTCCTCGTTATTTGTTTATCAAACATTAATTAAAATTTAATTCGCCAATTTTTTCGTATAATTTGTGAATAAAATCCTGTCAAAATGAAGGTTTAAGTTGAAAATAAATGTTAATAAATACGAGTACATCATAAAGACATCATGTTCCATGTATTGTTTCTTTTCAACCATTTCCCGGTACATTAAAAAATACCCTGTTATAAAATATCCTTCAGTTCATATGCAAAGAAAATTAATTACATATTTCCGGAAGTTCCCGATGGCAAAAAATTTATTAATGCATATTAAAAATCATCGAAGTATAAAATTGCGTAGACTTTTACGTTTTATGCTTCGTTTAAATTTTTAATTTCTAATAATGGCTACGAATACATTTTTTCCCTTCATTTTTTCGTGGTTCTCTGAGATCGTCCTACCATGCTTTCTTCTTTGTGTTTTTTTCTAAGAAATAGAATATTTAGGAATTGCTTAATAAATACATTGGCCCAATATTCCATTGCCTAATTATTCACTAAAAAAGACCGAAGAAAAAACAGCCCGTTTTTACTACACTTAGCTAATGGATTTGTGATTGCTGGTATTTATACAAGACACCTAGGAATATAAATCAGCAAATAGGCCTTAAATAATTACTACCCTCAACTGTGAAATACTCTTATAATATTATAAGTCCATCGCCGGCAAATATTATCTGTTGAAAAAAGTAAATGTAATTTAATTCAATGAATCTTTTATTAAATCTGAACTTGGCTACACAAAACCGTGCATTAATAAACACAATTAAAAACCTAAAATTACTAACACACAAAAATTAGCTCATTTATTACTTCTTGTTTCGTCACAAAACAAAAGAAAACTGCACTTTAAACATCTCCAAAGTCACACTGTACTTAATAATGTAATTTCGTTGAAATGTTCATGTCTCGACCCTAAAATATTATGCTCTATATAACACAACGGTACATCTATTTTTAGCTCGTAAAAAGGTCGCCCTTTATATAGTTTAGGAGCTGAGAGCATTATCATTTGTTCTTCGAAGTGAAACAAAGTATTCGCATGACTCTAGGTTAGTTTAGTTCAGCAAATAATGAAAAGTGTCTTTTCTGGTCTTGGCTGTTGATTTTAACATCTATACATATAATAAAATTGTAGAAAAGTGGTGTCTGTACAATGGAAATATAAACTAAAAAAGTAGCAAGGGTTGTTATAATATGGATGCCGAACCTGAAATTATAATTATTAATTTTTTTGTCTGTTTGTCGGTTTGTCTGTTTGTCTGTTTGTCTGTGTGTTTGTGCACGCTAATCTCAGAAACGGCTTACTCGATTAAGATGCGGTTTTCACGAATATATTGGTGTAAGCTTCACTTAACATTTAGTGGTTATTTCATGTCAATCGGTACATAAATAAAAAAGTTATGTCAATTTGAAAAATCATCATCTATACATATAATAAAATTGTAGAAAAGTGGTGTCTGTACAATGGAAATATAAACAAAAAAAGTAGCAAGGGTTGTTATAATATGGATGCCGAACCTGAAATTATAATTATTATTTTTTTTGTCTGTTTGTCTGTGTGTTTGTGCACGCTAATCTCAGAAACGGCTTACTCGATTAAGATGCGGTTTTCACGAATATATTGGTGTAAGCTTCACTTAACATTTAGTGTTTATTTCATGTCAATCGGTACATAAATAAATCCATAGAAATACATAGAAAAATCATATACAGAGAAGCATCTGTAAAGTAAATTTATAGCCACCCAAGCGAAAGTATATGTATAAAAACCGAATTCTAAATATGCTGCCCGAAAAGTAACTATTCCACGCGGACGAAGTCGCGGGCACAGCTAGTTATTAAATAAATATCGAATATCGATTAAATGTGTTTTGACCTACATACTATTAATTATTCTAGTATTTATCGCTTGTTTGACCACAAGACTATTCATATTATAATTATCAATATTTAATGTTATGAATGATATGAAATCGAAATTGGCAAGTTTAGTGATCAATGCTCGCTCTCTTTATGAGAGGCCTGCAGTGTGACAGTTACAGGCTGGTGTTATGGAAAACAAACTTGGACAAGAAATACTAAAATCTTTATCTTACGAGTATTGATGAACAAGTTAAATCCCTGACATGTTTTGGTCTTTATGAAATATAGAGGTAAATCTGTTTCACAGTTAAATAACCGCAGCTTGTACAAAATACTATTTAAAAACTTAAAAGCAATTTTAAATGAAACGTTTTTATAAGCCTTGAATAAAGCTTAAACATTTTAATTCACATTACATTAAGGACGTTATAATGCTTCTCTATACTCACAAAGGTCTCAACTACAGCGGTACATATTATTTACCCAACAACACATTAGTACTTTTTCTCAAAACATTCCATAAACACACTTCAGTCTATCGCAATGTTTTCCGACCTATGTTTATGCCGTTTGTGGCTTTGTACGGCATCCCGTGTTGATTTTTCGCAAAATAAATTATTATTCTTGTGTGTGACGCAAGAGTAATTCCAAACAGGCCTTTGTTGTACAAAATGTATTTATTTATTCTAACAAATACATCCGTTTTGTGGGTAAATATGTCTTTGTGGGTTTCGTGTTATGGCTAAGTGTTGTGTATGTTGTGATGGCAGCCTTTGATATATGGAAGGCTCGTTTGTAAGACCTCATTACTGACATACGGAAACTGAGCCACTTAATTTTTTTGAGTTAGAAGAACATCTTATCTAAAGCTATTAAAATTATTATATGAGCATTTTGCACTTGAGCAGTGATGTTTTCTTTCTTTCGGATAAGCTGCTAACTCGATTAGCTACGATACTGTTACTGATTCTCTTCACTGAATATAGATCATAGATGGACAACAATCTATATTTTGTACTCCTTTGTGAGTTAGAAACCACATAACTATCTGACTATCGTGATCTTAGTCAATCATTCAGTGTCCAGCCAGTGAGAACAGGGGAGTTATGATGATGAAATTTCTCCCAACTATATTAAAATCAGTTTCTAGTCTCATCTGAAATAGCTCAATACATGGAACAACCGTTATACCCCTCAACCAATTTACTAAGTAACAATACACCAAAAAAATTATATCCCTTGAAAAAATAATCTAAAAACTAGAAGGATTTACAGTACAATATTCGTTGTATATTGGATAGTGTTCAAAAAGATTGCAGGTAACCCTGGTTTCAGATTATTGTATTGTAGGCTTCTATAGAATTTTGGGGAAAGCTTTTAGGGGTAACAAGAGTAGTTCGATATCGAGTTGTAACTGGAGGCTGTGCGTTGTTTGGAAAGCCGTTTGTCTTGATAAATCGGAGCTATGTAAATACAATTTCAGTTATAGTAATGGTAGCCTAATGGAAGAACAGAACCCTAAGTATTATAGAGCGTTACATTGAGAATTGTAATATTTTAAATATGACAGTAAAAATGTTGAGGTATATTTTTCAGGTCCTGACTTCTTATTAAAAAGAAATCTTATTTAAAGAACACTATCTCTCCTTGTGATTGAGTTATTATATATAGTTTATAATATGTAGTATTTGTGTATATGTATGTATTTATATGTATGTTTAATTATTTGTAGCTTTATAAATTGAGTCGCACACTTTGACTGCCAATATTGACGACTTCTCCTTTCGCGGGTCTGCTGGCAGAAATTTCTTGAAGAATTAAGCAGCACTTTTGTACATAATTTTTAAATACGAAATAGTGTTGTGTGTACATAAATGATTAAATAAATAAATAAATAAAATTAGGTTATTTCTACAAGTACCTTAATTTCCCGTACTAACGTAAGTTACAGGCCTTACCAATTAACCTTAATAACTAATACAAATATAATAAATAAAAAACTTTGAAGGCGTTCATTTGGAGATCATTAAAATTTGTTTCAAGCGTATATAATTTTGTAGTTGAATCTAGTAACAGAAATTCAACTCAAACACTAACCTAATGTATATTATTTTAAAAGTTAATAAACCATTATGACCACAAGCACACAAACTCAGCTTACGCCGTCTTTGTACGTGATTATACGTAATTATAATATTAAATCAACGACTATTAACACAGCGTCTAAACAAAGCATCCGTGATCTAATAGATAGCAATCAAGAATATTGACACCTCATTTGCTTATTCAAATAAGCTGGCTGTGTAAACAGGATTATTATAAAGAGGATTAATGTCTCCGTGTCTTGGAGTGAACGTTGAATACAAGATGGTATCTATTTAAAACTTTGGTAAAGTTGAACAAAAAATCTCAATCTGAACATTGTCTCTGTCCAACGATGGGGCAGTATAACCAAGAAAAACGTCTGTTTTTTTGGGATTAAATAATTTTCCCGTACCATAAAATACTACACACGACATAATTCAATTACTGATTTTTATTATTTGCTCATAATGTATCAAGCTTTATTGATAAGTTAATTTTGATAAATAGAATTAACTCTGATATATACCTCTACCATGAACTCTTATAGCACCGTTGTGGAAACGAGACATCGCAATACATTGCTCATATTGCTGTCTCGCTTACTCAACAGCAAGTATTCTAATTTGAGATCTTTAGGTAAGTGCGCTGTACTACCATCAGGCTGAAACAAAAGAACATTAATCTACATATACTCGATCATATAATTTCAGGACTGACCACATAATTAAGCGTTCAATTTTAATAATGTAATATACAAAGAAATGAACAATAAAAAGGGATAAAAGCACATAAATCTGACAGCTTTATTATACAAAGTATTTATAAACTGTTGGATATTTCCTGCCATACTCGTGCCATTATTATAATTCTTTGACAACTGACGCCTACGGCTCTGTACTTTGTATTGTATTTACTTTGTTTTAAAACAAAGAGATTTTATAAGGGCTTGCTCTTGGTGACAGCGGGCAGCGAGTTAAAAAAGCGAGGCATAAGCGGAGCGACCTTACAGGTAAAAATATTTTTTATTTTAACAAATTCAATTTGTCCTTCTACTCTTTGTGGTACCGTGTACCGCAAAAATAGAACCATTATAAAATACCTTGGTGGTCCATCCGTCTGTTTGGAGTTTTTATTTATTGAAATAACCCCATATATTACCTAGGGAACAGACTTATTGATCTATCAGATCAATAAGTCTGTTCCTTAGATGTTCCTTCCTAAATGTTGCCAATTTAATTAAACAATTTTAACGATTTTTTTACACTGCATAACAACATTAATCACCTACTACGTAATATTGTAGTGAAAATGAAAAACTTCAACCTTTTTTATTTTTTCTTATCCTCTTAGACATATTTCGTATAATATAAGTCTTCAGTTTATTTACTGAATACAGTTACATTAGCGTCTCACCACTCCGTCTTACTAATACTTTGTGAACACAAACTTATATTTAACTTCGCGGTGTGAATTAATGGAGCAGTCTATGGTTGTATTAATTGAGTAAATGGCACTGCAAACAGCCAGTTTTGTGACCGAATAGTGTTATTACTAGCACACGAATTGGTTTATTATTATAGGTAAGGTTATTATAGCATAAGTATCTATAAATAGTAGTTAAAATAATCACTTTACTCGTTGAGAAAAACATCATGAGAAAATCAGATATCTAAATTTTTTGCCATCTGAAGTGATCATGATTATCTACGCTTCTTCTTTTTTTACATGAGAGGCATTTACCTAGCCGTAACTGCAATTAAAGCAAACTCAATATATAAAAAAGATACGTATTTATAATTTAGTAGTGTGTTACAAGATACAAGATACAAGAGCATTTATTTGTTCAAAACACGAGTTACAAATAAAAATACATCTTAAGAAAATCTAAACGCCATTTTTTTTTGCCATTTGATATAAACTTGATTATCGACGCTCGTTCTTTCTTTACATAAAAAGTTTCTACCTACCTAGCCGTAACTGCAATTAAAGCCTACCTTATGTAGAACAAGATACTTATTTATAATTAAGTGTGTAAGAAAGAAAAATACATAATTAATAATAATAATCCAGCCTATATACGTCTCATTGCTGGGCACAGGCCTCTTCCCGTTTAGAGGAGGCACGAGCATCATTAGAAAATTTAAACATTTTTTTTTTGCTATCCTATTTTAAGCATGTTTATCCACGTTCTTTCTCTAGATAAAAGGTCTATAACAAACTATAGGGCAATTAAAGCTTCTTAAAAGTATGGAACAAGATACATTACATATTTATAACCTACTTAGTGCATTCTCAACTAAACGTTATTAAACCAAAATGGTCGGCGCTTTATGCTTTAAAACTAAGCTTGGTCGGTGAAGCGGACGATCACTGAAACTGTTCGTTATAGCCACACTTTGAACTGAACATTCTTTAAAATGGCCTCCTTTAAAGTATATTTATAAGCCTCCAAGATCTTGAGTTGTGGTTAAAATTGTATGAGTGTAAGTCTGTGGATTTATTTTTACATGAAGTAATATTGTTTTAGTTACATAGTATTTTTACATTAATGTTCTGAGAATTTGATGTTTTTAAATGCAAAATTCGACACCATGCAATTATGCCTTTTTTATCAAAATGTATTTTGACTTCTAAAACGGGTTTTTTAAGTGTAAAAGGGGCGGTTATTCCAAAACTAGACAACTTTATCTGGAGAAACTGTTTTGATTTTTCACAGTACTTTAATACAAAAATTACAGACGTGAATTACATCTCTTGAATAAATATTATCCGATATTGGCTCTAAAATAGATTAGACGAAATTATAACTTAATGTGTTTTTACTTTCAACCTGTACTTCTTATGTTATTCTAAGATACCAGAGTAATTAAGCGTTACAATAAATAGTATTTGGCTCGCCCACTATTCGTACGACTGTAATTGTTTAGACGAGTGTGGGTGTTCTGAATCACACTCTTCATTTATTTTGGGATATTTCGATAAATAAACCATGTCTAAGTTAGACTTATTTATTTATCGAAATATCCCAAAATAATTTTTTATTACTCTTCGATACTGAGGTTCAAACAAACGAAAAAATATGTGGTCGGTATGGCCGTATATGTTAAATGAAAACTGGCATAATGCATTTTAATATTACATTATTGATAAGACAACTGTATACCATACCTCTAATACCATACTGCCAAAATGACGTCACATCCCAAACATTTTCGTTTCCAACCAAGCAGGTACTCTACCAACACCCTTGGGAAATGTAGGCGTTATGTTATGATATATAATAACTCGTTCACAGAAACACATAAAACTATTTGATAGCTGGCGCAGCCCACGTGACTACGATATAATCTTATTACGTCACGAGAATGTTTGACATTATGTATGAACAGATGCCATTTATAAGAGAAACATTGCTCGTATATTTTTATGTAGGTCGTGCCTATGGTTATCGACACAATAGTTATGTGGAGCGGCTTAAACGAAAACTAGAGCGCAAGTAGAGTCACTTAAAACTTACTTTTCACTTAGGTACTTAAAAAACGTTGTTTAAACGCCAGAAAGAGGTTTAGTGGAAATAAAAAAAAATACCTTTTGTCTAATCTGTATATTACCTTTTGGTAACGTTAACATTTTTATTTTTATATTTAACACAAAATCCCAGCAGTAGGAAACTTAAAAGGTTACATAAAAAAAAGTTTTTTTTACTATAGCGCCTCTTACTTATCAGTTCTGGGAGTGTCAAACTCAAATTGCCATTTTTTCGGTAACACAAAAAAAAAATGTTTTACAGCAATGTTAGTACATAAACACCTACATTCACTCGTGCTTTATGTAATTAACAATCCCAAAGTAACAAAAACAGCTTCCCATTTCCAAAACCACTTAGTTAGCAAAATTCCTAGAACCATCCAAGGCACTACGCATCACTCTCTGGCGCCTATTAACCCATCCGTCACTAATCCAATATGCTTCAAGGTCACAGGATCTATTTCTGTAAGATTCCGGGTTGTCAGCAACCAAGCTGTCCCGTGGAAATAATTTATGACAACCCGCACGTACAGTCACGAGCAAAAATATTTATACACTCACATTTTTTTTATTAATTATCACTTCAGTTTTAACTTGAAATAAGACTATTCTCATTTATTTAGCAATTCAACTTAAAATATTTACAATAATAAAAAACTAAGGCTAATAAAATAATTGCCAGCCTCTTGGGCACACTCCCAGTTGACAGCCATGTGGATGAATGTTTTCTTAGTTTTATTTAGCTTGAAATTGTAAAACGTGCTATGAAATTTGAAATAATTGAGCAAAGTTCGCTAATTATGTACACCTTTTTCTTTTTTAGTTTTAACCTTAAAACCTCGCAAATTTTGTGTTACAATTTTGCTATGTGTATATGTCTTGCTTGTGACTGTACGTAAGACATTCCGTGTGGGTTATTTGCGGGATGCGGTGTGAGGCAAAAGAGTTTTGCGGGAAATATTTCATGGTTTCAATGTTTAAGAAGTAATTTGTGTTTTAACTGTGAAAGACATACAATGGTGATAAAATCCATGTATGAAATGTGACTGAATTTTAGTGAGAATCACCATTTTTCAATACATCGCTTAATTAATTGTAATTAACATACAATCAGAATAAACAAAAAAAAATTCAATCATTCTAGATTTGTATTGACAAAAAAGTAATCTAATGCAAGTTTGTAAATTTTATCCATCACTTTCAACGAAATAATATTGAAGGACTTTAAATTGTTTTTTTTTATAAACTTGGACTTGGACCAGTCGTAAACGTAACGAGGCAACGCGTATAGATGTTGTAAGAAGTATCTTGAATGAAAAGAGACACGCATTTTAAAAGCAGGTCTCAAAGTGAGGGAAACAAAAAGTAAATAACAGTTCGCGGTAAATGTTATGGTTTATAATGAAGTGTGTGCAGTCATGAACAAAGTATATATACACATAGTGAAATTGTAACATATATTTAGCGAGATTTTTTGCGTCAACCCTAGGTACTTAAGGTTCCCAGATACCACTTATAACATAATTAAATAATTCTTCCAAAATAAGTCTTATAATGGTTTTCTTCTAGATCCCACTGTCGTAACTCGATCAAATTAAAATGGACTACAATGGGAGCACCATTTTTCAAATAAAAAAATAATCATCAATATTAGTTCACCTAGTTGAAGGTTCTGTGGTGAAAAACATGAAAAAAATACAGTCGAATTGAGTACATCCTTCCTTTTTGAAGTCGGTTAAAATGAGAAATATGTACGTGATTAAGGAACGTTTTCAATAATTTCGTCATAACTCATTCTATAATATTAATCTATAATTAAAGTAAAAAAGTTGGAGAGTGTATTCATGTTTTTGCCCGTGACTGTACAATTTACATGCCTCATAAATATACCTACACTTCATTGAGATTATAATTAGAAAATAATTGGATTTACGAATCGTAGAGAAATATTTGAATAAAATTGTATGAAACCCGATATTAATTGGTGAAACATCTCGTGGCCCGAAATAACTGAAGATCACTTAAAGAATCTTATTAAACGATATTTCATTGCGACATTAATTAAATTAAGTAATTAAGAGACCAATGATAGACACGTGTAACTTGAAAATGTTGTTAAAGTTAAGAAACCATACTGTTTTCGGGTGAAATCTTATTCAATATTTTCAGTGTCATATGAGTATTTAATGAACTTATCAGTCACGTTAGTGTTGGAATTACCTTTATAGAAAGATTCTGTGACTTAACTCTTCATGTTATCGTCTGATAATCGAAGATTTTTTTGAAAGAGTTTTATTGTTGTGTGCCCAATTTACAAAGCGGCTTGAGATATATATTTTTAGTTTCTTTTGATCATTTTCTTTGCTTTGTCGTGGTATTTACCCTTGCACCAGCGAAGCCCAATTAGTCCCCTACGTTTCTAAATAATCCATTGTTTTTTTTTTATAAGCCTTTTTTCACGATACAAATTAAACCACCTAAAGCCTACTCAAAATGGATATCATAGGCAAGTATAATTTTATTCCGCGATAATTCCCTAATTTCTCTCGCACGATTAGCTAACAAATGTCACCGCTAAATCCATAAAACTGTCAGTCCCCAACAGATTTCCCTTCGAGGCCACCACAAATGTATACCATAAATATTTGAGTACTGTAAATCTAGGTTACATTCACAATAAAAAACAGACTCAAGGGCGTCGTAAATTCAGTCAACATTTTGATCTAGGATGTTTGGAATATAAAAATAATGGATAAGAAGCCGCGGGGTTAAATTCCGTGTCTCGCATATAAATTTCTATTCCAATTTTGTTTAATCCTATATAAAAGTTTGAAAATGATAAAAAGAAACTCATTTTTATGTTAGTAAAAATTTATATTACTAGAATAGAAGTATAATACTTTTCGGCTCGCCATGAGTTTACGTTTAGGTATACCCTGTGTCGCATGTCATCGTTGTCAATGCGGTGAGACAGTCGACAACCTCGGTCACCATGGCCTGTCCTGCAGCAAGAGCGCAGGGCGTATATCTCGCCACTCAAATTTGAATGACATAATTCGTCGTGCTCTTGTCACCGCCGGAGTACCAGCTGTTTTGGAACCCAATGGTTTGGTGCGCGGCGATGGCAAGAGACCTGACGGTATGTCATTGCTGCCTTGGAAATTGGGTCGGCCTTTGGTGTGGGACGCAACGTGCGTCGACACCCTTGCGCCGTCCCACGTTCTAAGTTCAGCAGCCTCTCCTGGCGCTGCTGCTGGAGCTGCGGAGACCCTCAAGCGGCGGAAGTATAATAACATTGTGGGTGATTATATTTTCGAGCCGTTTGGGGTTGAAACGCTCGGGTCATGGGGTCCGAGCGCACGAAATCTTTTCAAAGAACTTTCCAAACGTTTGGTAGAATCTACTCGTGATCAGAGGGGCTGGTTTGTTCCTTGCACAGAGAATCGGCATAGCCATTCAACGTGGCAATGCAGCCAGCCTTCTGGGCATGTTCCCCGCCATTGACAAGGATGACGATGAGTTCTTTGACGCCATTTAGTTTTTATTTATGTAAGTTTTAATTTTAGTATAGTTAGAGTTTGTTCTTATATTAGATTTAATTGTGTATTAATAAATAAATAAAAGTGTAGAACTTTTATATATTTACGAGTATTTTTTATGAATTGTTTTAAAGTCTTTAAGCAAAGATTATTTAAGAGGTACAAAAGAAAATAAGGTGTAAAAATAGAGAAAATTTCATCATAAAAAAATAATAAAGATTAAATAAGACGTTAAAATTAACTGGTATCCACCAGATTACTTGGATTAGGTAACCTAATCTGTCTTGTTATCTTAAAAATATTGTTTCAAAATATTACGAAAAATGCGGTTTAATTTAAAGCTCGTGTTGAATTAACGGCGTAAATTAACCAAACACAATTAATTAATTTCAGCCCACTAAATTGGCAATTAGATGGTTACATGAAATCTAAATTAGACGATGTATCGCATTGATAAGTTCTATTTAATTATAAATTAAATTCGTTTGTTGCAATCTAATAATATTATCGCTTGATTAAATTATGGCTTATTTGTGGGAATTCTAATTAAATATGAAACCAATAAGTTCCATCAAGCATATTATTATAATGACTATTTACTTGGAAAATGTATGTATTTTCATTTGCTGTAATTATTTTCTTATCCCTGTAAACGTTATTGTTTTTAATCCACTCATTAAATATTATTTTGTTCTTCTCATACTCGTTTACCTATACCTAGAAAATCTTTAGTACCACGAATTTATACAGACTTTAAAAAAAAAAAAACAATCCTTTACACAGTTTCTAACCAAGGTAGGTACTATGACTTAACGAATCATTATTTATTATATTTCCATTTTCTTCATTTCAGAAGCAAGCTTTTTGCCGGTCTTGAAATAATAGATTTTTAAATCAACATAGCCAGGAAAAGGGCTAATTAATTATAATTAAATAGTTTTAATCAAATTTATTTACACAATATCTGGTTCCACTATCAGGCTGTTTTCACAAAGTTGTTGATGCGCGCTGCTCTATTGAAGCAAGTGACTGCCAGCTGTAGAACATTATCTGCTTAATGATTTGCTTAGAGTATCAGACTGTTTGGATGACCTAGTTGGATAGAATCTAGATATTAAATTATTATTAATGTTAATAAGAAATATAAGACTAAATTATTTAAGTATTATGTGTCTTAAAATAAAATTTCTATTTGTTTAGCTTACTGCGTGAATGCAAGGAATCATAGGGGCGCGGGGGGTAAGCAAATAGACACTTCGTTTTGAAACACACTGTACTTGTAGATGGGCGATTTAATTTTTTTACAAAATAATATTTAAATAAACTATTAGATCTCTGATAGATTATTTCTTTCAATACTCAAATTATGTGAATAGTATGTAATACTAAACATATAAGAACAATGAACTGAACACAAACCTTGAATAATATCAAAGTAAAAAAAAACTCTTTTCTGATTCGTCAGTTTTGTCTTTTACTATTTCATATTTTCCTTTTCTCTCGAACACTCGTTACTTTTTCGAGGAAAAGAAAATGAATGACTCGACTATTATTATAAGTTTCTTCTCTTTTCAGCTATAACCATAACTCCACCGTGTCTTGAGGCTCTAAATTGATTTTGAAATCCAAAGTTATATGCGAAGGAAGCAATAAAAAATGATGGCGATATTCAACCATTCCCTAATCGATTCAAACTAACGAAGCATAATATAAAACCGATACTTTCTTCCGATCGCAGCCAAAAGTTCCGTCATTACATAAATACATGGAAATATATATTATTATACCTAATATTTTTGCACTTATCCAATAAAATATGAAACATTATATAGACCGTTTTGGCCGCTCAAATAACCCGTAAGTTTTCCTTGCTCCGACCAACTTTTTGAGTTACTCTTTTGGGCGTTTCAATGGCCCAATAAAGGGAAAGAATTTTACAAAAAGGAGATCTTTTGCTAAGTATAATTATGAAAGTAATTGCCGGGGAACTTAATTTTTTGCTTGTCGGATTAAAGAGGTTTTGTTAATATTTTTTAAGCATAAGTTTTCTCATACTTTCTGAGGTTTACGTAAATGTTAGACATTGAAAAAAAACTACTTTTACGGATTCTATCGTGGTATATAAAATATTTAGGTTTTGGATCCCGAAGTTTCGACGCCTTTTCAGCTGTCATGGTAAAATGTATTTATTAGCTCGAAGTAAAATAAATAATTTAAGAAAATAGTAAAACAGGTTTTTATAATTATGTCCATGTACTACAATAAGTAAAAAAACTACTGCATTATTTAGTCGTAGCACTCGTAGCGATTGTAGCATTTCGTAGCTCTTCGTAGCACATCGTAGCACACAACACAAGTTACCGCCATAAATGTGTAGACGAGTAAATTACGGTATTTCCGAGTTATTCTTGTGCATTGTTTGTAACTGAATGATAGATTACTTAAGGCACGTGTACTTTACACGTGTCCCTCGTTTCATAAATTTGTTTTGCGAGGCCGCACGTGTATAACGGTTTCATGTTTTGTGCAAAACAGAATTGATTAGCGTTAAGTTCAATATCTTATATACTAATTCAAGGTTTGGTGGCAAATTTATCATAATAATATAATAATATGATTATGTCACAAAATACTTCGTAAACCGATTCTTTGTGTGAGTAGGAGGAAAGCTTGTGTCCGTGTGAATTTGAAGTACAAAAGTAATAATTATAAAATCTGTGTTTAATGTTTTATTTTAATTCACTGTGAATTTACTTTTCCAATAAAAAAGAACTTAGCCCTTAAACTTTTATTTCATCTTTGACTTTTTTTTAAGTTACCTTGGGATATGAAAGTACATAAAAATATATCAGGCACCACGAACTTTGTGAGACCACTAGTAGTCCTTAAGTTAAGGATTATACAACAATACAGGATCTAGCTCAGACACCCTTTTGAAATACTTACCACATAGTAGAGCTACTTTCCTTCCATACTTATTGTGTTTGTTTAATTTATTAAAATTTTCCGGAGGGATTTAAAATACAAGTACGTACTGATATACTGGTGACAATACTACGAACGTTGCTCGACCACTACCACAGAACGAGCTTTGAAACTAAACTACATAAGTATGTAAAAGTCCTTAAAAAAAGGATTATACAACAATACAAGATCTAGCTCAGACATCGTCTTCTTTCATTCAGTGTATTTTTTTTTCTTAATTTTATTTAGGTTATTACCAGACGTGTTATGATACATGTAAGGTATATCAGTCACTAAAAACTTTGCTAAAAAAAAACGTTAGAATACAAACTAAATACCTATGTAAATGTAAGTCCTTAAGAAAAGGATTATACAACAATACCTCAATACTTACCACAAAGTAGAGCCACTTTCCTTCCATTCTTATTTTGTTCTGTTTTCCCGCCATAAACTCTCTCGCTCCATCAATGGAGTACTAACGCTGTGCCGTGACTTGCATCGCAATACTACATTTTTAGTTCTACAGTGTGTTAAGAAAATCCTGTTGTTGTTTGTAGCAGTGTTTATAATTATATATTTTTTTTTGCCATTCATTTAATAAGATTAAAAAAGAGATAGTGGCCAATCAGTGGACGTTAATAGATGTTTTCCAAAAATGGGATAAAAAACTACTGAATTTACAAAGTACTAGTCTAGGTACCCTGTGTGTGGCAGTTTTGTAATTACTTTGACAATAGTTATAATGCAAGCTTATAGACGTCCCACTGCTGGGTACAGGTCTCTTCCACTATCTAGAAGGCATGATTTTTAATCACCAATCTTGCTATTTCCGATTCTCAATTTCAGACTCCAATAATTTATTAAATTAAATATATTTTCTTTTTAGTTTTAATTACTTATTTATAGTTAATAGAAAATAGTTGATTCTTACGACATACATACTTACTTGGAAAAATATTTTTTTGCAGCAGACTGTATAAACTAGAGTTGGACTTTCAGTCGTACTGAAAAATGTTGGGAATTGTAAATGGCCAGCTAATGAATGCAGCTAGTTTAATTCGTTTGTCGCGGTAGTTTCCTTCAATTTGCTGAGGAAAAATGTTTTTTAGTTGTACAAATTATGTATTGTTCTATGTTATGTTTTTTTATTCAAATAAGATGACATTTAATTCGTTCAGATAACTTTGAACGAATTGTCTTTTAATGAAAATTCCAAAAATTGTATTGTAGATCTCTCTCCCGAAGAAAGCCCTTGGCCAGAGGTAGGACAGCATAAACTGAAATGGTAATAATAGTTGTAGAATAGTAGTTTTTTTTTTAACCAAAAAAATCTACCTGACCCCTAAAAAATACATACAGTTTAATATCGGAAACCAACGATCTACTTCGGGACCATTTATGTGCATACTGCCGCAAATTGCGTTCACCGACCATTTCCATGAAAACCGTTACATACATGTTAAACGTTGAGGACCATGGGACATTATATTTTATGACTAGCTTACGTTCGCGGCTTCACTCGCTAAAAAACATATGGACGGTACGTAAATTTTATCAAATTCGTTAGTTAGGTTTAACCTTTAAAGAGTAACAAACAGACGGCCAAATATATTTTTAAATCTCTGTAAAAACAAAGACGGGTTAGTTATACCAATTATAACTCAAGAATGGTAACATCTTTATTAATACACAATTAAAGCTAATATAAGAACAAACTCTAACTATACTAAAATTATAACTTACATAAATAACAACTAACGCTCAAGAATTGGATGGATTTGGATCCTTTCCGAATAACAGAACAACTATCAAAATAATAATAATTATAAACCTGCCTTTTTACGTCCCACTGCTGGACTGTTCCAATATAGAGAAGGAACGATCAAAAAGGTAAAAATACAGGCAAAATGTAGGACAAAATTAAAAAGACCTGCATTCCTGCTTACTTCTAAGATTGCAATGGCGTTATAATAAAAACGTGATCAAAATAATTATGATGGAGGCTAATGGAAAAATATCGAGTCATTTTGATTTGTTTTTAGCGTTAGCTAAGTGGTATTTAATACTTGGATTGCATGTACAGACACTCCCATTTTAGGGTCCGTACAGAAAGGGTCTCAACAAAACCTTGTTACTAACTCCCGCCATCCCATTGTCGTAATTATCGTAACTTTAAGGCGAATTTTAGAAACTATATTATTTTGTGTCAATGTGGCACACCAATAAAAAACTGAAATGGAACATTGAATATATAATTCATACCAGAATAAAGGAAAAAAAAATGTAAAAAAAATATAGATTTTTGTAACCGTAAAACATTACATCACTTAGCTGGCATTTCTTTTTTCAATATTTTGTTTTATAAATATTTTTTCTTGATTTCTTAACCTAACTTTTTTCGCCTAATAGAAACTACAAACGATCCTCAGCAGGAAAATTACAAACATAGTCATACAAATTAAGAGAAAATTGTTATAATTCAATCTATTACTACGAAATATTATCTCCCTCGCAAATTATCCCTTCGCATGCAATTAGCCGCCCTTACATGTTTGCGTTAGTTTCCTCGTGTTTTCATAAAGCATAAAATACGTTTCCCTTGTATATTAAATAAATAAGAGGTATTATTATTAGTGTATAGGTGTGTTGTTGCTTTGTTTGTTGTAGGGCAAGTTAATGAATATTGTTTTAATTTAGTTGTTAATTGATTTTCAGCATGTGTAGTGATTTTTGAAGGTCTTTTTCTATTGCATTCAAAGTGTTTGAATAAAAATGTGTTTACGTTATGTAATGTGTTGTTCATATACCATAATATGTATACATTAACTTACTTATACTTACTACTTATATTTATGTCGTGTATTCTATAAATCTACATCTAACTTTGCGGTCCGATATTTTTTTTCGGTATTCAATTAAGATACTTATTGTGTTTCAAATCCACACCATTTTATCATCGTTTTAAGTTATAAGTGTGTTAAAAAAAACATTAAAAGTACTATAGAACTAAGTAGTGTAAATTCTTTCTTATTGTGACTAATTAAGGGAAATATAAGAATGAAAAGGACATACAATCCATAGTACGATAAACGTTTCAATGTAGTAAAATGTTTGTGTGTACACTTAATAAAAAAACACCTCAACTTATGACGTAAAACATTATAAGCCTGATTGTATTTCCACACGTCATTTAAATAGTTATAGTAAAACGTCACAAAATTTAAAAGCAAGGTCGACAAAAGCGTCGGAATCCTACAGTTTATGTGAAACAACCATTTATTATATTTTCCTTTTTGCGGTTTCTGGTTCGCCAATAATACAGTGGCGTTTCAACAAATGAAATATGCGAAACGAAATTTAATATACTTGTTACGAGGTCACGGTTAGATGTATATTTATGATTTATTTTATACTAAAGAAGTGGAAATTGCGAAGCTATTTAAATATTTGTGAACAAAATTACCTAATTAGTTGAGAAACTGGAGATATACGACTCTTTGAATTGATGCAAAAAGTGTTCTATGTGATTGAAATAAAACTTATTTTTGAACGCGAATTGCGATTTTTGATGACTATTATTTTATTTTGCGTTTTACTGTAAGTAAAAACTACATTGGAAGCAGTAACAACGCCATAAATAAAAAAATACAATTTGTATTTCACGTATCATTGGAGACAGGCGGGAGTGTAAAAATATATGTAGTATATTTTACCCTTCAAGCAGTATATTTTAAACAAGCATACACCAAAACCCCTAAAAACGCTAACATAAAAGTGCCTCTAAATTTGTAACAAATCGTAAATCAACAATACTTTATGAGTTATTTCATTCTGATGTCAGACTCATAACAAATATTTGTAGGTATATAAACATAATACTTTACACGCGAATTACGACCTTATGTCTTCGCACATAAGGCTGCAATCTATTGACGGCGTAGTATATATAAATGCCATAAAACTTACCATGTAGGCACAATAACTAACTAATGAGATAAGTAATCATGGATACTTGGAAAGTTTTACTTAAACACGTTCGGGGTGGAGATAAACAAGGCAATAAAGATATATGTGTCGGTCAAGGGATATACATTTTACTGAATAATATCCCCTTGTAACTGACCCATTGCAGGATTCATGTAGTAATAAATAATAAATAAACGCCGACAACATCACATACATTGCTCCGAACCCAAAGTAACTAAAACACTTGTGTTATGGAATTCAGAAACAACGAAGGTATCACAAACACCCAGACCCGAGACATTGTAGTAAAGTTGGTTTCCACAGTGACCTGTCCGGGGATCGAACCCGGGACCTCAGAGCTAGCGACACCTTGAGAGCGGTACGTACGCCACTCGACCACGGAGTTCGTCGAATGATATTATTGGTCGTATTGAGAAGGAACTCACTGTATTTTGATTTATTTCAATACTTACTGCAGGCTTTTGATGTGAGATGGTTTGATCCTGGCTTTCACGATGTTTGTCTTAGTAAATAACAATATGTTCATTCTATAAAAAGTAAATGAACAAAAAAACTATTTTTTTTTATATGGGTTCGAACCAGTAGAAGTCTAACAAGTTTGACTTTTTATTGGAATAACTAGACAAAACTTATTTTATAAAGAAAATCTGTGAAAAACATTAATAGCAGTTTTTGTCGCTCCTGGTAAGCGTAGAATACATTCTGTGTTAGTTTTATGTTAGAAAAATAATGTAGAAAAACTATAGTTCAATTAATTTTAGAGAAAGCCTGGGCGCCTCGTTTGTTAGCTTTTTGCCACTATTTAGGTGATTAATCAGTGTCCAGCAACATTCTAATTTTGCTCTACTTTTAGAACACAAATTTATCATGAGTAAAACCTACTTAAATTATACGATACAACAATAAAATTTAATATTCTGAATACATTTTTGTAAATTTTGAATCGTTTGTGTTTGGTAAATGGGTAAAAGAAACAAATAAATATGATACAATTGATTTTATTCGATAATCATATTCCAATTTCGGAGAAAATCGATAACATTCCTAAAAAAGATCCTAGCCGCATCCGCAGTACAATTATATTTACAACCATACAATTACACACACTTTTAATCCAGTAATGTAGAGTCTGGGGGGATTAACTGTCACACTCTCATTTCGTCAATGGCGGCTTGTGGGAGGTTCGAGTGAAGGGAGGCTTTCCCTCTTCGGAGGGTTGCGTGAGGCCCCCTCGCCTCCCCGTCCCTCCCCGGGGAGTTCTGAGCCGTCGAACCGTTCGGAGGCTGGAATTTCTGTTGCCGTAACTCTTGCAAAGGCGGCGAGTTATTAAACTGGCTCAAATTCTTTGGCATAGTCGCGTAACCCATCTGCGGGTAGCTCACGTTAGGTATTCGGAAACTGTTGCTTCTGCTCCCGAGTTTACTCGGCAGCATCATGTTGTCCATACTCAAGGTCGGACTCGGCGGCGACTTCGGTACGTCCAACGGCCCTTTGAAATTTAAATTCGCTAAATGTGGGTCTGTGTTCAACATGTGTTTCTTCCTATTCTGTCTTTCAATATCCACGACTAAACTAGGAGCATGCGTGGGATCCATGTGATAATGCGAGTGCTTCCCCGATATCGTCTCAAAATGTTTCTCGTTAAAACGCTGTTGTTTCCCGCGAGACCTTGACTTATCTCGCTGATAATAAACTCCAGCAAAAATGAGGACATTCAAAATCAGTAGGGAGCATCCTATCGCTATAGTTACACTTAAGGCCGTAGAATACGCGGCATAGCCGGCCGCTTCCAAATTAGCCAAAGTGTTTTCAGTAGCGTTCAATGTTTGCAGATCTCTTCCTGGCAGTATTGTGGCGCACGTCGCCAGTATCGTATCAACGGTCGTTAGGGCTGTGTCGCTGTACACCGAACCGTTTGTACGTCTGATTGCATCGTTATCGTTGATGTTTCTCGCCAATGGATCCGGCCTGACGATACCTTCGTACAGATCCTGCTCGTTGTGGTTTTTGAATAGGTTGTGGCGAGCGGCGACGTCCTCCATTCCGGCTCGGTGTAGCTCTGGAACTAGACGCAGCCATACAGACAGCTGGTGAGCTCTGTAATGGTTTTTGAGGCGCGGCTTCATACCTGTAAAGATAAAAAGACAAAATTATGTGAGCGATAATATGGTAATGGACTTTTTAAGTTGCCTGTCACGTGTCAATCATTTCGCGGAATATTCGGTTGGATATAACCTGTCAAATGCGGTACACTTTACGTCATGCTCGTATTGTGCCTACATCAAAAGAACTTTAGTCAATTTCAGGTAGCGATGAAATAATTAATGAGCGGTTGGTAAATTTATTCATTTTTGCTTTTTGAATAATTTGATGACGTAATTTGGTTCGTTGATATGGTAATATGTTGTTATGTAGTAATTTGGGGCGAGGTCCTTAGAAGAGAAGAGAAGTTATATATTTTAGTGGATAAAACCCATTATTAAATCTGTTATATTTCTTATGTTCGCTTAGAAATTATACTTATATTGACTGTTAGCGAATAAAAGCGTTTCTCAGTATTTTTTCTTGATATGCCTATTATGTGAAAAATATCTCTTATTTTATTTACCAAAAAATAGGCATCTATCTTCGCTAATACGTTTACGAAAGAAGTTATTATTGAGATAATCTTCTTACATTGTTCCAATATTTGAGGAGGTTCACAAGTAGATTATCTGTCTGACAATAATAATAAGATCGGTAATGTATTATTATAAAACAGTTTTTGTATAAAAGAGAGTAGTATATGGTATATGGATGAAACTTTATAAAAAAGCCTAAGATTTATATTGAAATATGATCTAAAAATACTTTTACCGGCAATATTATAATTATCAAGTTAGTACTATCCCACTTCTGGGTACAAAGACTCACTTCCCCTACCCTTTTTAACAAAAATATTATGGGAGACCAACAAGTCGATCTTCTTTTATATTATGTCCATAAACCAAAAATGTATGAAAAATTATCATAAACCTCTCTACTGTCAAACCACATTTCAGTAATATTAATAACTAAAAAAAAACTATCTACTTCGTGCACGGAGCGATGACACCACATCTCGAGTCTGCTTGCGACCACGGCCGGTGTATCTCGGTCGAAACGTCAAGCCCTAAAGGTATTTATGCATAACGTAACATATCATCACGCCTGTATCCCCGAAGGGTTAGGCAGAGGTGTACTAATGTACACTCACAGTTCACCGATATGTTTAGGTCCCATGTAATAGGGGCGAGCCTATTGCCACTAACCGGGCACAAATCCAAACTTGCTACTGAGAATTTCATAGAAAAACCTAATAACACCATCGACTTGGGAATCGAACCCAAGACCTCTAGCGTAGCAGTGGCGCTTAGCACTACTAGGCTAACGAGGTAGTTTATAGAGGATTTATGCCTCTACGCGCTAATTCCTGTTCTATAATATTACTATACACATTTCAGTAACTATACATCGGTATCTGCGAAATAATTTCATCTGTTCCAAGAATTCTAGTACATCTACAACCTACCTATTTCGAGATACTTCTGGTGTGTAGAGTCGTACTCTTCCCAATTTATCCCCCTGAATTTATTTCTCTCCCTTGACGCGGGAAGCAAGGACTCCTGTCGGGCATTGTCGTTTGGATTCCTGAAACAAGTTGTATCATAATGGATGTGTATTGGAAAGTGTTATGTGTTATCGGAAAATGTTTTTGAAGGAACAGAAAACAAATTTAAAATTGCTAGAAAATGTAGAGGTATTTATTGTTCACTCAAACAACAAATGATCAAATAAAATGAAAATAATGCTTAAAAAATTAACAATATATTTTTGTATTACACTTTAAATCCATCGGATAGTAATGCTAGAAATTTATTTCAACGTGGATTGCGCAAATAACAGGTAAAATCAATTATGGGTTGCATGTTTTACTTATCCAATAAATAAAACATGCAACCTACATTAAAATGTATATTGATGACTAGGTAGAAAACAATTGATAGCATTGGCCAATAAGAAACATGTTTATTAACAGTAGCCTATATTGTCCCATATTGTGCATGTATAACCGACCTAATTTAAAATTGATACAGCCAACCTCTCAATAGGATAACAACAAACTTTGTGTGACCCAAGACCTTTCACCGCAAGACGCCTCCCAAACCGCGGTCAACCTTTGACCACGGGATCAATGAAGCGATTAACCAAGAAATAGTTTATATTCAAACGTTAAAATGAAAACATATTTTTAAGAATAAAATACAACATTCCAAAAAACATAACATTTATATTCGACGTAAAACTCTCGAAACAAAGGGATAAAAATTTCAACACGACTAAATTGTAAAAACCCCACCGTGTTTTGTTTCCTATGTAAAGCTTCAGTAAAATCCATTTAAATCTTGATACTACTAAAACGCAGCTAGGCTAAAATCAACTAAAATAACGCAACGGTTTTCAACGAATAAAACTGGTTCCACTGGTTCAGTTACACGTTAAATCAGGGACTTTTACATTTAGTGCCTCTGTAATTATAACAACCTTCACTAAATAACAGTAATTATATAGCACTCTCAAAAATTTCGGGAATATAAAACACATAATTAAAGGGAGAGATTATCGTAAAACGACGTACAAAAGCGCGTCTGGAAACACAAAGTCAAAGGGAATCCAACCTTATTATCTATACGACAAAGTCAAAACTTCTTTGCGACTCCTCAAAACTTTGAAGAGCTATTATATAGAAGTTCGGAACAAGACATTTGGGGCTGTAAGTGGTCTTTATTCCCTTGTTAATAAGGTTCAAGTTACTGAAGCAATAAGTGATGTTTTAAGCCAACTTATGTTTCGCAAATTGTTAGGTGTTATTAAAGTTGACGTGGATTTGTGCACCTTACACTACTATGAAGATGTTTTGAGATTGGTCTTAGCGAGAAAGCTTGACTTGACCTCTTTTCTAAATTGCATTTTAGAGTTATGGCTGTATTCAAATTTATGGTGTGTTGTGAGCGCAGAACGAGCTGAATTACCCTGTTCGCGGTGCAAACAAGTCCGAGAGCAAAAAGTTCCCATTTATATTTAAGTAGGGTTCTTAGATATTTTGCAATGAGACTGCGTAGTTCAAGAAATGAGCTTGTGATTTTTTAACAGGAAACTATATTTTACTAGATGTACGAGTTAAAATTAAAATTATTAAATACCCTTTTATCAGCAACGAAAAAAAACATCTATTAAACTTCATGTTGGGTTTTTAAGAGTTCTTAGTATTTTGATCAATCAATCACATTCGTTTATATAAGATTTGACAACTATGTAAACAACTCAAAATTAGACTTGACAAGAGTTTAAATTGGCTTTCAGAAACAGATCAGAAATAGTTTGGTTTAAAATTACCTAACTTGCGAAAGCAATGCGATAGGATTTGACAGCGAAAATTTTACAATTATAGTTGTCTAAATTAAATATTGTACCTATCGCCTTTATGTCAAACAAATTACAAATTAAACAGCAATAATTGTACTATTTTACAAAGCTATGGATTTTGACATCGAGTATTTTATAATTATAGTTGTAATGTCATTTATGTAATACATATTACTAATTTGACTGAAATTCTTGATAAATTAGACAGCAAAAATTTTACAATTACAGGTAGCTGTCAAAATTGTATTTCGTATTGCCTTTCCGTCAAACAAACTTAAAACAATACTTAATAGTATTTTAAGAACTAAAGAAGAAGAAGAAGACCTTATTTGCTGTTAAATCAAATCACTTTGCCGTCATTTGTCTTTCTCAAATTAGGTAATATCGGCTGCGGTTACAAAATATAATTATAAAAAAATCTCTTCATGAAGTATGACCCGTAATTGCTGGAGTACACAATAGCAATTTAAAAAATATATTATTATTTTCAGCCATGATCGTCCCACTGCTGGCCAAAGCCTTTCCTTCTTTCAACTTTTCAGGTCCTGGGTTATTGTTGCCCAAAAGTATATAGAAACTTTATACGCATACTAATATAATAAAAAAATACATATATTTCTACATACCCAGTCTTGACAAAGTTAGCCAGGAACAGCATGATACTCTCCGACAGTGCCACCTCAGACTTGGTGTAGTTCTGAGGGAAGTGGCCGAAGCCATCCACCAGCGGCGCTCCGAGGACGTACGGTAGCTCTTCGCCGTGGACTGCTCCCATTCTCTGTAACAAATGTTTGTTTTATCCACCTGAAATTGCTAAGGGAACGGCTTGGTAAAAGCTTTTTTAAAAGATTTACTATGGAGTTTCTTGCCGGTTCTTCTCCATTGGAATAACATTTTGGAACCTAAAACTAGAGTCAGTAATTTAACGTTTTTAAAGAGCTTAAAAAGGCTTACTTGAAATAAAAATATTTTGATTTGAAATGGTTTTTTAGAAGGCGGTTGGAGAATCGTATGATTTTCCTACCTATCCTGCGCTTGCCTGCTAGACTTTTCCAAAACTTTGTTTGGGCTTGGGGTCAAAAAACAGTACTTGGAACTGGAGTCACTTGCTTACCGTGTACTAGAAGCTAAAAATTAAACATATCTTAGGAACAAGGGAGTAGAATTGTACCTATGAAAAACAACATAGTTTTTTTTTTTAAGTATTATATCCAACGTGGAAATTCTGCCAGCCTGGGCATGTTTCCAGTCATTGACAAGGATGAAGATGATCTTTTTGAAACCTGATAGTTTTGTTCATAAGTTTTAATTAAAAAAAAAAATATTTTAAGCATGACCTGTTTCACAACTGAAAATGTTTTAATTGTTCACAAAATAATTCTATACCTTATACTTTTGGTATCTATCCAATCATTATGTCTATCCATACTAATACACACACACTTTATCTATATAACATTCTGTTATCACGTCGACACTATTCGACCTTCTTTCTCCTACTTACAAACTTCCCTTAATATTCTCATTCCTTATCCGTAACTTGTTAATTTATTACTCTGAGGAAATCCTGCAGAAAAAGGAAGCGGTATTGTGATCTGAAAGAGCGCTTATTTTTTGATTATTAGAATTTCATCGTTTAAAGAATGCAGGTTTTAACTGAAAGTCAAAAAATTTAAATCTTATATTTACATTTTTTTTTATGATTTTAACGAATCAAAAAGTGTTTTATTAACTTAAACTATTTTCAGCCTGTTTTTATTTTCTCCATCGAAAGATATTTTTTATTCAATTTGTAACAGTTCCTCAATATAAAATATGTCAGACGTGAATTTTGACACTCGAATAAAATTTATCTGGCTTTACAGTTCACAAAAAAATATGCTGGAATACAAACATTTTTTGTCCTCAATAAAATTCGAAAATACAATATTTGAATATTAACTATTGAAGGACAATTTAAATTCTTGACAGTAAAATATTAAAATGATTGCAAATAACAATGAAAATCAGACTCTTTTATTACTAGCGTGACTTCAACCTCTCTTCAATAAGCACAAATGCCTATGTATTTGGAAGTAAACAAAAGCATATACACAGTAAACATATAATTATCTCTCCACATACAAAACAACATTCTCGTATACATGAGAATGCAGACTAGATATATATATGTATGTATGTGCTCCCCGTACTATCTTATATATAAAAATGAATCGCTAAATGTGTTGGTAAGCGCATAACTCAATAACGCCTGGACCGATTTTGCTAATTATTTTTTTGTTGTGTTAGTTATTATCAGGAGAAGGTTCTTATGAAAGAAAAAAAAATTGAAAATTGCGCGGAAAAAAGAAAATAAGTTATCACCGGCCAAACATTAAGGCACCGGGAACGGGACCTAGGTATGCATGCGGGTGAAACCGCAGGGCACAGCTAGTATTATATGAAAATGGATCACGGTTCAATTTAATTACATCGCAGATGAGGCAACAGTAATATTCAAATATTTGACCTCGTACCGACAATACTAATATCAATTTAATAATGCTGGCTTATTTTAGTTATTATTATTAAAATTTAGATAAAATGAGGCCTTTAGTTACGAACTACAGTTATTCAATAGTAACATATCATTAGCAGATACTTCAAAATAAAAGCTTAGGAATAAAATACTAAAAGTTTTTTTTTTTTTATAAATAACTTTTCTCTGTGCGAAGAACATTAATTCATTCAATAATATCCGCTAGCTTATTTAAAAGAAGAAATACTAATTTTACTTAGTTTTTTTTTACTTTTCTTTAAGTAGTCCTAGTCACCACTCAATTATATCTACCATAATGTTGCGTCATGAAGAGATTGTATGATGTATCAAGATATACCAATTACCACCCAAGCACTAATAAAGCGTAGATATTAACTGTTGTATTCAGAGACGTTTCTACAGAATTCCTTAGTGTTGATTTTAGTAATAAATCTTTTAGATATCTGAGATACTAAAGAATTTCTTAAGTAACAATTAACATCATTGAGCGCAGTAGCATATTTTTTTCTTTTTAAACTACACAAATAGTCTCAAAAAATACATAAGTACAGCTAAGTTAAAACAGCTAAGTTTTAATTCAGTTTTGTTAATCGATTTTCGTCATCTTATGTGGTCGTTTTTAAGGTTATTTTGCTATTGTGCACAAATTGTTTAAATAAAAATGTGTTATTATAAAGTAATGTGTTGTTAACATACCATATGTAAACTTACCCAGTATTTAAATTTATGAAGTCCATTCTACACATCTACGAATAACCTTGCGGTCTGAAAATTTTCGAGGTTTTCATTTAAGTTACTTATTGTTTTTCAAATCCACACCATTTTATCATCGTTTTAAGTTATAAGTGTGTTAAAAAAACCATCAAAAGTACTATAGACCTAAGTAGTGTAAATTCTTTCTTATTTGACTAATAAGGGAAATATAAGAATGAAAAGGACATACAATCCATAGTACGATAAACGTTTCAATGTAGTAAAATGTTTGTGTACACTTCATAAAAAAACACCTCCACTTATGACGTAAAACACTATAAGCCTGATTGTATTTCCACAAGTCATATAAATAGTTATAGTCCAACGTCACAAAATTAAAAAGCAAGGTCGACAAAAGCGTCGGAATCCTACATTTTATGTGAAACAACCATTTATTATATTTTCCTTTTTGCGGTTTCTGGTTCGCCAATAATACAGTGGCGTTTCAACAAATGAAATATGCGAAACGAAATTTAATATACTTGTTACGAGGTCACGGTTAGCTATATTTATGATTTATTTTATACTATAGAAATGGAAATTGCGACGCTATTTAAATATTTGTGAACAAAATTACCTAATTAGTTGAGAAACTGGAGATATACGACTCTTTGAATTGATGCAAAAAGTGTTCTATGTGATTGAAATAAAACTTATTTTTGAACGGATTCTATCGCGAGTTTATTGTTTTCTCTGTGATTTTTGATGACTATTATTTTATTTTGAGTTTTACTGTAAATGCAAAAAAGTACTACGTTGGAAGCAGTGACAGTGTCAATAAATAAAAAATTACAATTTGTATTTCACGTATCATTGGAGACAGGCGGGAGTGAAAAAATATTTGTAGTATATCTTTTTACCCTTCAAACAGTATATTTTAAACAAGCATACACCAAAACCCCTAAAAACGCTACCATAAAAGTGCCTCTAAATTTGTAACAAATCGTAAATCAACAATACTTTATGAGTTATTTCATTCTGATGTCAGACTCATAACAAATATTTGTAGGTCATATAAACATAATACTTTACACGCGAATTACGACCTTATGTTCAAGGACATAAGGCTGCAATCTATTGATGGCGTAGTATATATAAATGCCATAAAACTTACCATGTAGGCACAATAACTAACTAATGAGATAAGTAATCATGGATACTTGGAAAGTTTACTTAAACACGTTCGGGGTGGAGATAAACAAGGCAATAAAGATATATGTGTCGGTCAAGGGATATACATTTTACTGAATAATATCCCCTTGTAACTGACCCACTGCAGGCTTCATGTAGTAATAAATAATAAATAAACACGGACAACATCACATACATTGCTCTGAAACCAAAGTAACTAAAGCACTTGCGTTATGGAATTCAGAAACAACGAAGGTACCACAAACACCCACACCCGAGACATTATGGAAAAGTTGGTTTCCACATTGACCCGTCCAGGGATCGAACCCGAGACCTCAGAGCTAGCGACACCTTGAAAGCGGTACGTACGCCACTCGACCACGGAGGTCGTCAAATGGTCGAAGGAACTCGCTGTAGTTTGATTTATTTCAATACTTACTGCAGGCTTTTGATGTGAGATGGTTTGATCCTGGCTTTCACGATGTTTGTCTTAGTGAATATGTTCATTAAATAAAAGAAAAAAAAAACATTATTTTGATCTGGGTTCGAACCAGTACTAGTCAATTAACAAGTTTGACTTTTTATTGGAATAACTAGACAAAACTTATTTTATAAAGAAAATCTGTGAAAAACATTAATAGCAGTTTTTGTCGCTCCTGGTAAGCGTAGAATTCTGTGTTAGTTTTATGTTAGAAAAATAATGTAGAAAAACTATAGTTCAATTAATTTTAGAGAAAGCCTGGGCGCCTCGTTTGTTAGCTTTTTGCCACTATTTAAGTGATTAATCAGTGTCCAGCCAGATTCTAATTTTGCTCTACTTTTAGAACACAAATTTTTTATGAGTAAAACCTACTTAAATTATACGATACAACAATAAAATTTAATATTCTGAATACATTTTTGTAAATTTTGAATCGTTTGTGTTTGGTAAATGGGTAAAAGAAACAAATAAATATGATACAATTGATTTTATTCGATAATCATATTCCAATTTCGGAGAAAATCGATAACATTCCTAAAAAAGATCCTAGCCGCATCCGTAGTACAATTATATTTACAACCATACAATTACACACACTTTTAATCCAGTAATGTAGAGTCTGGGGGGATTAACTGTCACACTCTCATTTCGTCAATGGCGGCTTGTGGGAGGTTCGAGTGAAGGGAGGCTTTCCCTCTTCGGAGGGTTGCGTGAGGCCCCCTCGCCTCCCCGTCCCTCCCCGGGGAGTTCTGAGCCGTCGAACCGTTCGGAGGCTGGAATTTCTGTTGCCGTAACTCTTGCAAAGGCGGCGAGTTATTAAACTGGCTCAAATTCTTTGGCATAGTCGCGTAACCCATCTGCGGGTAGCTCACGTTAGGTATTCGGAAACTGTTGCTTCTGCTCCCGAGTTTGCTCGGCAGCATCATGTTGTCCATGCTCAAGGTCGGACTCGGCGGCGACTTCGGTACGTCCAATGGCCCTTTGAAATTTAAATTCGCTAAATGCGGGTCTGTGTTCAACATGTGTTTCTTCCTATTCTGTCTTTCAATATCCACGACTAAACTAGGAGCATGCGTGGGATCCATGTGATAATGCGAGTGCTTCCCCGATATCGTCTCAAAATGTTTCTCGTTAAAACGCTGTTGTTTCCCGCGAGACCTTGACTTATCTCGCTGATAATAAACTCCAGCAAAAATGAGGACATTCAAAATCAGTAGGGAGCATCCTATCGCTATAGTTACACTTAAGGCCGTAGAATACGCGGCATAGCCGGCCGCTTCCAAATTAGCCAAAGTGTTTTCAGTAGCGTTCAATGTTTGCAGATCTCTTCCTGGCAGTATTGTGGCGCACGTCGCCAGTATCGTATCAACGGTCGTTAGGGCTGTGTCGCTGTACACCGAACCGTTTGTACGTCTGATTGCATCGTTATCGTTGATGTTTCTCGCCAATGGATCCGGCCTGACGATACCTTCGTACAGATCCTGCTCGTTGTGGTTTTTGAATAGGTTGTGGCGAGCGGCGACGTCCTCCATTCCGGCTCGGTGTAGCTCTGGAACTAGACGCAGCCATACAGACAGCTGGTGTGCTCTGTAATGGTTTTTGAGGCGCGGCTTCATACCTGCAAAGACAAAATTATGTGAGCGATAATATGGTAATGGACTTTTTAAGTTGTGCTGTCACGTGTCAATCATTTCGCGGAATATTCGGTTGGATATAACCTGTCAAATGCGGGACACTTTACGTCATGCTCGTATTGTGCCTACATCAAAAGAACTTTAGTCATTTTCAGGTAGCGATGAAATAATTAATGAGCGGTTGGTAAATTTATTCATTTTTGCTTTTTGAATAATTTGATGACGTAATTTGGTTCGTTGATATGGTAATATGTTGTTATGTAGTAATTTGGGAGAGAAGAGAAGTTATATAATTTTAGTTGACAACACCCATTATTAGATCTTCTATATTTCTTGTATTCGCGTAGGTATTATATTTATATTGACTGTTAGCGAATAAAAGCGTTTCTCAGTATTTTTTCTTGATATGCCTATTATGTGAAAGATATTTCTTTTTATTTACCAAAAAAATAGGCATCTATCTTCGCTAATACGTTTACGAAAGAAGTTATTATTGAGATAATCTTCTTACATTGTTCCAATATTTGAGGAGGTTCACAAGTAGATTATCTGTCTGACAATAATAATAGGATCGGTAATGTATTATTATAAAACAGTTTTTGTATAAAAGAGAGTAGTATATGGTATATGGATGAAACTTTATAAAAAAGCCTAAGATTTATATTGAAATATGATCTAAAAATACTTTTACCGGCAATATTATAATTATCAAGTTAGTACTATCCCACTTCTGGGTACAAAGACTCACTTCCCCTACCCTTTTTAACAAAAATATTATGGGAGACCAACAAGTCGATCTTCTTTTATATTATGTCCATAAACCAAAAATGTATTAAAAATTATCATAAACCTCTCTACTGTCAAACCACATTTCAGTAATATTAATAACTAAAAAAAAACTATCTACTTCGTGCACGGAGCGATGACACCACATCTCGAGTCTGCTTGCGACCACGGCCTGTGTAACCCGGTCGCAACGTCAAGCACTAAAGGTATTTATGCATAGCATAACATATCATCACGCCTGTATCCCCGAAGGGTTAGGCAGCGGTGTACCAATGTACACCCACACTTCGCCGATATGTTTAGGTCCCATGTAATAGGGGGCGAGCCTATTGCCACTAACCGGGTACAAATCCAAACTTGCTACTGACAATTTCGTAGAAAAACCCAATAACACCTTGGTCGACTTAGGAATCGAACCCAAGACCTCTAGCGTAGCAGTGGCGCTTAGCACCACTAAGCTAACGAGGTAGTTTATAGAGGATTTATGCCTCTACGCGCTAATTCCTGTTCTATAATATTACTATACACATTTCAGTAACTATACATCGGTATCTGCGAAATAATTTCATCAGCTTCCAAGAATTCTAGTACATCTATAACCTACCTATTTCGAGATACTTCTGGTGTGTAGAGTCGTACTCTTCCCAATTTATCCCCCTGAATTTATTTCTCTCCCTTGACGCGGGAAGCAAGGACTCCTGTCGGGCATTGTCGTTTGGATTCCTGAAACAAGTTGTAACATAATGGATGTGTATTGGAAAGTGTTATGTGTTATCGGAAAATGTTTTTGAAAGAACATTTACAGTAACGCTCTATAAAACAAATTTAAAATTGCAGAAAATGTAGAGGTTTAATGTTCACTCAAACAACAAATGATCAAATAAAATGAAAATAATGCTTAAAAAATTAACAATATATTTTTGGATTACACTTTAAATCCATCGGATAGTAATGCTAGAAATTTATTTCAACGTGGATTGCGCAAATAACAGGTAAATTCAATTATGGGTTGCATGTTTTATTTATTGGGTATGTATATAATGTACATTGATGACAACCTTACCATTGACCTAAAATAATACATTTTTATTTTTTGAGACGTTTAAATATTGTCCGATATTGTGCATGTTTATCCGACCTAATTTCTGCAAAAATTGATGCAGCCAATCTCCCAATAGGACAACAACAAACTTTGTGTGACCAAAGACCTTTCACCACAAGACGCCTCCCTAACCGCGGTCAAGCCTCTGACCTAGCGATCAATGAAGCGATTAACCAAGAAATAGTTTATATTCAAACGTTAAAATGAAAATATATTTTTAAAGAATAAAATTCAACATTCCAAAAAACATAACATTTATATTCGACGTAAAACTCTCGAAACAAAGGGATAAAAATTTCAACACGACTAAATTGTAAAAACCCCACCGTGTTTTGTTTCCTATGTAAAGCTTCAGTAAAATCCATTTAAATCTTGATACTACTAAAACGCAGCTAGGTTTAAATCCCCTAAAATAACGCAACGTTTTCAACGAATAAAACTGGTTCCACTGGTTCAGTTTCACGTTAAATCAGGGACTTTTACATTTAGTGCCTCTGTAATTATAACAACCTTCACTAAATAACAGTAATTATAAAGCACTCTCAAAAATTTCGGGAATATAAAACACATAATTAAAGGGAGAGATTATCGTAAAACGACGTACAAAAGCGCGTCTGGAAACACAAAGTCAAAGGGAATCCAATCTTATTATCTATACGACAAAGTTAAAACTTCTTTGCGACTCCTCAAAACTTTGAAGAGCTATTATATAGAAGTTCAGAACAAGACATTTGGGGCTGTAAGTGGTCTTTATTCCCTTGTTAATAAGGCTCAAGTTACTGAAGCAATAAGTGATGATTTAAGCCAACTTATGTTTCGCAAATTGTTAGGTGTTATTAAAGTTGACGTGGATTTGTGCACCTTACACTACTATGAAGATGTTTTGAGATTGGTCTTAGCGAGAAAGCTTGACTTGGCCTCTTTTCTAAATTGCATTTTAGAGTTATGGCTGTATTCAAATTTATGGTGTGTTGTGAGCGCAGAACGACCCTATTCGCGGTGCAAACAAGTCTGAGAGCAAAAAGTTCCCATTTATATTTAAGTAGAGTTCTTAGATATTTTGCAATGAGACGACGTAGTTCAAGAAATGAGCTTGTGATTTTTTAACGGAAAACTATATTTTACTAGATGTACAAGTTAAAATTAAAGTAAAAGTGCTAGTAAAGACCTAAGTCATTAACAGTTATTAAATAACCTTTGGCTTTGATAAAAAAAAAAAACATCTGCTAAACCTCATGTCAAATTTTGTTAGTATTTTGATCAATCAATGAAATTCGTTTATGTAAGATTTGACAACTATGTAAACAACTTAAAATCAGACTTGACAAGAGTTTAAATTGGCTTTCAGAAACAGATCAGAATCGGTTAGGTTCAAAATTACCTAACTTGCAAAAGCAATGCGATGAGACTTGACAGAGAAAATTTTACAGTTATCAAAATTATATTTTGCGTTATCTATCGCTGTTACTTCAAACAAATTACAAATCAGAAAGCTATAATTGTACTATTTTACAAAGCTATGGATTTTGACATCGAGTATTTTATAATTATAGTTGTTATGTCATCTATGTACTATACACTTCTCATCAAAAAAATCGAAACACTTTCGTTTTTATTGTTTTTGTCCTAATTTTTTTACAAAAGAGAATTAATTCCATGAAAAAAAAATCATTATTGTGTAGCTGGCAGTTTGGTCATTACAGTAAGAAAAAAAAAACAAAATTCGAAATTAGAATTTCATTTGTTTATCCTATAAATGAAATTAATCACTGTTTTGAGACAAATGTGTATTTAGGGTTGGAGTACGTTTCTCGTTTAAAAACTAAAAATTAGCGCTTGTCTTTAAACTTTTTGTTTCTTATTTCATTTACTGTGACTTTGGGACGTCTGAAAAAACTTTTTTTTTCTATAACATATGGATACTTCGCCCGCAGAAGCCGCCCAAGTGGTGGCATTGCTGGATTCTGGACTTAGTCAGCGTGTTGTGGCTGCAAGATTGCATCTAAGCTTATCATCTGTTCATAGAGTCTACAAAAGCTATCGGGAGACTGGTTCGTTCACGCGCCGTTCAGGATCTGGCAGGAATCGGGTCACTTCTGAGCGAGATGATCGATTTATTGTAACAACTTCTTTACGAAATCGACGCCTTAACGCTTTTCAACTGCAGCCGCAGCTTCGCGTTGTACGAAGAGTAGCTGTAAGTGACTCTACAATAAGAAGAAGGTTGAAGGAACGCGGATTGGCACCCCATAAGCCAGCGAATGGGCCGAAATTAACTGCAGACCATCGAAGAGCGCGCCTTAACTTTGCACGCGAGCACCTAACTTGGTCATACCTTCAGTGGAGCAAAGTACTGTTTTCTGATGAGTGTAAAGTTATTATGTATGGTAACGACGGAAGGAACAAGGTCTACAGAAGAGATGGAGAACGCTTTGCACAATGCTGCATTGAAGAAAAGATCAGCTATGGTGGCGGTTCGTGGACGGTTTGGGGAGGAATCAGCGCCGACGGTAAGACAGAACTTGCCTTTGTGTCTGGGCCACGGCTGCCTGCACTAAACTCTCATCGGTACATCGAATAGTGTCTTGAACCTCATGTGATGCCCTATGCACATTTTATTGGCAACGACTTCATATTCATGCACGACAATGCATGAATTGACAGAGCTCACACCGCGGGCTTCGTACGAGATTATCTTACCGAAGTCGGTATCTCCATTATGGTATGGCCAGCAAGAAGCCCGGACATGAATCCCATTGAACATCTATGGGATGAATTAAAGAGACGAATTCGAGCAAGAGATCCAGCCCCAGAAACACTTAGCCAGCTGCAAAATGCAATCTAAGAGGAATGGGATAATATACCACAACATGTGATCGTGACTCTCACGCGATCGATGAAGAACCGTATGGAAACAGTAATAAGAGCTCGCGGAGGGAATACAAGTTATTAAATAAACGTTTCTTACATTTTTTTTTCATTTACGCGTGTTTTTTACCCATTTCCTTCATATTCCACATAGGGTAAAAATTACTCATTATACAAAATACGAAACCTATGAAGACTTAGGTAATTTGAATTTAGAACATTAACATTAGGATTTTAATACCTCATACTACTCACTATTAAATGACATTTTACATTTATTCCTAAATATACACATTTTTCTGATAATCCTTATCAAATCATAAACTGCGAGGTGTTTCGATTTTTTTGATGAGAAGTGTATATTACTAATTTGACTGAAATTCTTATTAAATTAGACAGCAAAAATTTTACAATTACAGGTAGCTGTCAAAATTGTATTTTGTATTGCCTTTCCATCACACAAGCGACAAATCTGACAGCAATACTTTATAGTATTTTATGTATTTTAAGAACTAAAGAAGAAGAAGAAGACCTTATTTGCTGTTAAATCAAATCACTTTGCCGTCATTTGTCTTTCTCAAATTAGGTAATATCGGCTGCGGATGCGGCAGATAATTATAAAAAAATATTGTCATAAAATATGACCCGTAATTGCTGGAATACACAATAGTAATGTAAAAAAGATATTATTATTTTTAGCCATTACCGTCCAACTGCAAGACAAAGTTTCCTTTCCTTCTTCCAACTCCACTGGTCCTGGAATATTGTCAAAAAATAATAATTATATTCCTACATACCCAGTCTTCACAAAGTTAGCGAGGAACAGCATGATACTCTCCGACAGCGCCACCTCGGACTTGGTGTAGTTCTGAGGGAAGTGGCCGAAGCCATCCACCAGCGGCGCTCCGAGGACATACGGTAGCTCTTCGCCGTGGACTGCTCCCATTCTCTGTAACAAATGGGTATGTTGAAATAAAACTACTTTTTACGGATTTTTTCGCCGTTTATATTTAGATTCTAGGTCCCAACGTAACGTTTAACACCTTTGCAGGTAACATGGTCACGGGCAGACCTGATGATACCTGCAAAGGTGTCGAAACGTCGAGACCTAAAATCTAAATATAAAATGTTTATGTTATTTCCACCTGAAATTGGTAAGGGAAAGTCTTGGTAAAGGCTATTTCAGTAGTCAGCTAAAAATATATTTATGTCTTCTGTTTAGCTTTTTTCCTAGCTTTGGTAGGGTCTGCTTGTAATCGTATTTAATAAGTGTATACCTATACGTAGAAATTAAAATTGAAATGTCTTTGATATAAGAGAGAAGTAGATAACTAAATAACAAATTCTTGTTAGAAATATACGTAACTAAAATGATGTGTTATGTGTTTAAAATGCCTAATAAGGCATTTACAATCACACAAAATCTATTATTTGGAAAAAATTGCAAAAAAACATACAGTTCAAGTTAGCATATTTTCTTATAATTGAGCATTTAATAAAAAATGTCACAATTTGTTGGCATATCTTAAGGATTATTAAGATGTTATAGATTTTCATACTTTTGGTCTCATCTATCCAATCATTAAATTTATCCATACTTATACACACACACTTTATCTATATAACATTCTGTTATCACGTCGACACTATTCGACCTTCTTTCTCCTACTTACGAACTTCCCTTAATATTCTCATTCCTTATCCGTAACTTGTTAATTTATTACTCTGAGGAAATCCTGCAGAAAAAGGAAGCGGTATTGTGATCTGAAAGAGCTCTTATTTTTAGATTGTGAGAATTAAATTAATTCGTTTTGTTCAATTTATTATTATTTTTAGATTGTGAGAATTCAATATATAAAATTAATTCGTCGTTTAAAGAATGCAAGTTTTAACTGAAAGTCAAAAAACATGACCAAAAATTTATATGATTTTAAAACTTTTTATGATTTTAACGAATCAAAAAGTGTTTTATTAACTTCAACTATTTTCAGCCTGTTTTTATTTTCTCCATCGAAAGATATTTTTTTATTCAATTTGTAACAGTTCCTCAATATAAAATATGTCAGACGTGAATTTTATCCCTCGAATAAAATTTATCTGGCTTTACTGTTCACAATAAAATTCGAAAATACAAATATTTGAATATTGACTATTGAAGGACAATTTAAATTCTTGACAGTAAAATATTAAAATGATTGCAAATAACAATGAAAATCAGACTCTTTTATTACTAGCGTGACTTCAACCTCTCTTCAATAATCACAAGTGCCTATGTATTTGGAAGTAAACAAAGGCATATACACAGTACACATATAATTATCTCTCCACATACAAAACAACATTCTCGTACATGAGAATGCAGACTAGATATATATATGTATGTATGTGCTCTCCGTACTATCTTATATATAAAAATGAATCACTGTTGGTAAGCGCATAACTCAATAACGCCTGGACCGATTTTGCTAATTATTTTTTTTGTTGTGTTAGTTATTATCAGGAGAAGGTTCTTATGAAAGAAAAAAAATTGAAAATTGCGCGGAAAAAAAGAAAATAAGTTATCACCGGCCAAACATTAAGGCACCGGGACCGGGACCTAGGTATGCATGCGGGTGAAACCGCAGGGCACAGCTAGTATTATATGAAAACGGATCACGGTACAATTTAATTACTCCGCAGATGAGGCAACAGTAATATTCAAATATTTGACCTCGTGCCGACAATACTAATATCAATTTAATAATACTGGCTTATTATTTCAGTTATTATATTAAAATTTAGATAAAATGAGGCCTTTAGTTACGAACTACAGTTATTCAATAGGAACATATCATTAGCAGATACTTCAAAATAAAAGCTTAGGAATAAAATACTAAAAGTTTTTTTTTTTTTATAAATAACTTTTCTCTGTGCGAAGAACATTAATTCATTCAATATTATCCGCTAGCTTATTTATAAGAAGAAATACTAATTTTACTTAGTTTTTTTTTACTTTTCTGTAAGTAGTCCTAGTCACCACTCAATTATATCTACCATAATGTTGCGTCATGAAGAGATTGTATGATGTATCAAGATATACCAATTACCACCCAACGAGCACTAATAAAGCGTAGATATTAACTTTTGTATTCAGAGACGTTACTAACGGAATTCCTTAGTTTTGATTTTAGTAATAAATCTTTTAGATATCTGAGATAGATACTAAAGAATTTCTTAAGTAACAATTAACATCATTGAGCGCAGTAGCGTTTTTTTTTTTCAATTTAAACTACACAAATAGTCTCAAAAAATACATAAGTACAGCTAAGTGAAAAACCCTTTACTTAAGAAATCGCCTGAAAACTCCACATTTTTGTCACTGATATTCTCAAGCAAATGAGGGTTCATTTCTTTATGCGACATTACCAGATAACACGTTCTACATTTGATACAATCAGTCGTGTTCAGGCCAAAATTACGTCCGAATTGTTCCAAGCAACGTTACGTAAGATAGCCTACCGTTTTCCTCAATAGGCTTCAAACGTGGAATAATCCGATGTCATGCAAACATGAGGTAGAATCCGTTTTGGAGGTAGAATCGTATTTACTACTTGTTTTTATTGAAAATGATTTTCTTTGCGAATTATTTCTGCACGTAACGTTGTGTGATACAGATTTTTTGTGTTTATTTGGTCTAGTCATGCGCCTTTTTTGGGATAATCTAGAGACCCGTAGACTAATAAAAAAGAGTAGTGTGAAAGATTTCATTAGGTACTGTTGCATTATTATATTAAAAAAATAAAGTACCTTAATTTATTTTATTTCAGAAATAAGACTACATTAATAATATCTTTAGTTACTCGTACACATACCATTTAACGAAACTGAAAAAAAGAGACATACATACTAGACTTCTCAATATACTCTAGACTACTAGGCACGCAAAATAAACTTATTTATCAAACATACGTATACACCCAAAGGAAATAGAGGCCATAGTACTATAATTGAATAGATAAGACACACGCTAGCATTCAGACATAACCTCATTAACCCAACGAGCAAATCAATTAATCTTAATACTAGAATCTATTATTTTCATAATAGAGCTATTTTAACCATTATATTTTCGTGGTATATACCCTATACTATGAAGTATTAAAGCAGTATTGTTGTTGTGGAAGCGAGACGGCGCTATACAATGTACGCAGCGGCATCTCACTTGCACAACGGAATAAGTCCTTCTATAAGAGTTTATAGTACAGGTACTAGCATTGGATGAAGATATCCCTAATTACACTGAAAGTAATTAATATCACTTTTCGCTTAAATCTTGTCAAACGAGCGTAATGTTATATGAGATGTGGTTTTGATTCCCTAATTAAGTAGGCAGATGTGTCCTTACTAAATGACACTTGAATGAGGACGGTCAAAAAGATGAGTGTATGTAAAACGGTTTAAGTTATACAGCGGTGCTTGACTTTTAAACTAATTGGTGGAAAAATTACACATTTCTTTCTAATTAATTAGATTTTTTTTCTTTTCATTTTGTCATATTTGTCAACAAAACAGTGAGAAAAAATGATCTCTGAAACGGAAGAATTAGCAAAGATTCAAACGGCTTTAAGCCATATAAACATATCAGCATACAGACAAACAGACAACAGTAGTTTGATTCGAGTAAATATAATAATCTACTCTACATTACCCAATAGAAGTTTATTTGTTTGACATACAATTAAGGATTATAATTATCTGATAATTCATATTCCTTTCATTAATATCGACTACCGGTTTGAATGAAAGTCAATAACCCTGTGAATTATATTTGATCCCGTAATAAGGACCTTAATGTATGCTAATCACAAGGATGGATCGGATTTGAGAGTAAATATTAGATCTACATTATGAATTAAGCTCATATACTCAGAATTTTCGGTTATGATAATATATTATTACGTGTTAAAATAATTTTGCGGAATCCTTCCGCTATAATTAATACGATAAAAAGGGAACAAGGAAAGCATGTTTGGAGTTTTTTATAATGTCCATATTAATAATTAATGTTTGTATGCTTAGAGCATACATAAGAAACTATAGAGTGAGCCTATCAGAGTTTTAACCGTGAGCACTAGTGTGAACTAGTTTTGTCGTTTTTGTATGAAGATGGAGCTTGCCGTTTTAAAAAATCTATCTCTATCCCTAATATTATCCTAACAATGTCAAAACCATCGATATTTTCGTATATAAGTTTCTCGTTGTATGCGAATGTACTAGATACAGACAGTCTATGTACATGTTTAGTCTTTGCCTGTATGTCACAATGACAAGTCTTAACTGGAGGCGAAAAGCTGTTAGCGAAGCACAAGCCGTTTTGTTTGTTTACAGATATTAAGGGTCAAACCGTGCTCGTGTGTGGATGGGTGAACATGTGACCAAACACATAATTATGCCTCGAAGAAAAGACATTAAGCCGTTCTTTCAGATTATAGTGTTGCCCAAAATATGTGTAATAAGATAAGTGAAATAGGCAGTCGATTCATGTAGAATATAGTATTCAGCTACTCCAGTAAAACTAGAAGCCAACCACGACAAAGTTCGGGAAAAGGCTCAACAGGAGAAAAAATACACCTTTGATTGAAATTGTAAATTGCTTAGAAAAGTAAGTTCAATGGAAATCTTTCTCTGAAAAAACATGTAAATAAATAAATAAAACCGTTTCCTTCTCACATTCTCGTTATTTACAGTATTCCATTTGAAATTAATGTAATTTGTTTTGTAATTTCGGAGCCAGATTTAGATTAAATTTGCTCTCCCAATTTGTAAGAATATGGAAAAATATAAGATGAGGTCTGTATTGAATACTTTAGAGGCTGTGTTTTATTGTATTTACCCGTAAACAAATGCTTACTAAGATTTACCGAATAGTACAAGATTGAAATTACACTTAAAACTAACTTTAATGCTGTTTAGGTTTTATTTGTGGTACCTTCGTTGTTTCTGAATTACATAATACAAGACTGTACTTTGGGTTCAGAGCAATGTATGTGATATTGTCCGCATTCATTTATCATTGTTGTTATTATTTATTATATTTACGGACGTTTCGACTTTTTCAGGTGTCAAGGTCACAGACAGACTATTTGCATGTGACCATGATATCTGAAAGCTATTCGCGAATAGAATCCGTTAAAAGTCTAGTTTCATATCAAGTACTGTAATTTGTTCAAGAAAAGTTAAAAATCTTACCTGAGGATAATTCCCATCTTTAGTCTGATAATCGAACACGTAGAAGAAGGTCTTTGTTGGTCTTCTGGGGCCATCTTCATCAGTGAGGGCTGGTTTTGGGCCCCCACTTAGTAGATCCCCGCTCTGGACCAGTGGGGCCACATACTGAGCATCAGATAAGGCTGCGACTGTCGCATCTCTAGTGTTTATTGGGTTCTGTAGGGAAGCAAAATGATAAAATTTTCAAATTTAAGATTTAGATTTTTTGTGAGGAAACTTGATGCATACAAAACATGCAGGTTGTTTATACATAAAAAGATAAAATTTCGTCTGATTGATATATAAAATTTCACTTAAATCTTTTTTTGTGTCCATTAATCTCTTACTCATTGATTTCAACATCATTATCTGAATTAGATCAATTCAAACGATGATTCAGACGATTAAAGATTTTATATGCTCAGTCAAACTAAAACCACCACTATCTCGACAACATAAGAATCAAAATCAAAACAATACTAACTTCAATTAATTTCGCTACGTTCGAACTGAAGAAGTAATCCAAAATCAAATCTAAGATAGATTGGGTTTTAAATATAGCTTTATTTTCGTTCGGGAATTATTATTCGAGTCCTACAAAGTATAATTTATATTTCTGATAACTAATATCGTTAAGTAAGATATGATTGGGACTTCGAGTTGTGAACGAACGCTCACGTCTCGCTTTTACATCTTAAATTTTATGACGCAGTTTTGTAAAGTTTGCTGGTGACATACTGTTTACCAACTTTCAAGCAAATTAGTTTTCTTGTGGTTGAATTTAATTCTTTAGCTTATGATGATACTTTGTTCTGCTATAGTTATTAAATTAGTTGTGTTGCATTCAAGTCAGGTAAGTCTGTTATTCGCAAAGTATTACAACACAAGAAATTGTGTTCATAAATAATTTATGTAGTTGAATTTTTGATTCTTAATCATCATAACATCGAATTTAATTATCATTTTCCTGAGATTGTAACTTGACACAAAGCAAAAACAATTCATCTTATTGATGAAAGCAATAATTAATTAATTGAAATTGTTTTCGAAAACAGAATTGTATAACTCGATCCAAACAACCCTATCATATCTTTGTACAAAAGCGAACTTGCTTTGAACACGACAAGAGATATCTCAAGTTAAGGAATTCAACAAATATAGCTTTAAGACTCAAAGTCATACGGTCTCAACAAGCCTTAAGCCGGTACACGAACCGCTTGAGTTAAAGCTTATGTAGACGGTGCGAGGAATATCGTGCGAGTTGTACATTGCCGTATTTGATCGATCACTTATAACGCTGCATCCGTGCGGCACTGCAATGTATAGTAACTCACTCGATATTCTCGCATCGTCTAAATCAGGCCTTAGTCAAGGTACACTGAACTGTTGACCACTCTCACGGGTTATGCTTTACGCCCGCTTGCCTTTTGTTTTGTCGACTGCCTCAGGGTCAGACTCCACCAATGCAACAAGGAGAGTGGAGCAGAGTTTTTTTTTACTAATCAATTGAAATTCGTTCTTCAAATTTCATCAATGTCCTATTGGGTTTTTATTAAATAAATCTCCACTCCACTTCGCTCGTCTACGCTTTGGTGCATTCTGGCCTTAAGTCATAGATCCATTGACTGCAACTGTCGACCGCTTTCACGTGTCACGAGCGCCACACCTTTTTGCCGCTTGGCTTTTGTTTTGTCGACCGCTCAAAGTAGTTGACTGACTCAAGCAGTTCGTGTGCACACAGCCTTAGCTCTACGTTCATAGATAAACAAACCTCTACCGTTCTTTCCCAATCCGTGTACTCGTTCACAATCGTGTAGAATATCTCGCTCAGATGGTACGTGTAGGAGTTTCTGACGTATGTCCTGAAAATTGTTAAGGGTTAGTATGGTTACACAAGACTTAAGCTAAGGTGCACTTTTATTTTTGTCAGATTTCTTTGAAGACTAATTTAGTATTTAAAGTGACCGAGTTACTGGTATTGTCAAGATCGTTATTTAAACATACAATGTACTTGATGTTCATGTATAAAAATCTGCGCACTAAACGTTATGTGCGTGTGTGTGTGTTTCGTTAAAATACATTCATACGTTATGTTAAACACAGTATCTCACAGATTATGAGTACGATTTTTCGTTTATGTCTCTTTCCGTCTTTTGTTTTTTATACTTATCACCCATAAACTTTCCATAACATGATTTATCGTTTAATACATAAAACATGTTCAATGTTTAACGAACCCGACACAAGATGTCGCTACAGTAGAAAGAGGTTTGAATGTTGTTATTAAACAAGATTAGTTACAAACCAGTGAGCTGGCAGGGTACTGTTACCCCTTACAAATTTTAACTTGAAACATATTTTATGACAATCACGATAATCGTGCTATTTTTTAGCGATTGTCATGCATCCCTACAGTATCACATATCACTGTTATTATTCTTTTAATATATTCCTATTTATTATTTTTATTCTCTAATAATTCTCATTCAATTGTGTAAAATATTAATTATAATCCGAAAATGAAATCGTTCAAATGAAATCGATTACACTGTGCAGGAATATCGTGAAAAAAAGGTTTAAAAACACCTCATTTTTCACCAGTTTAAACCTATGCGATTACTTGTTATAAGTTGATGCTCATATTATTAAAAAATATTTATTATTCACTATCAATTTATTTTGCTACACATGCATTATTTATTATCAGTTGTAAATACTATCAGTTGAGAACGTTGCTCTAAACATACAAAGTACAATACAACATGTAGTATGTATGTATCTATAGAGGCGGTATACCATAGTACGCCAGAATCCTATGACTTAGCTGTATTGGTATTGGCATGCGTACACTTATGACGGATGAAACTGGTCGTGTAGTTTAGGAGACGATTGTGGGTAAGCTATATTCAATACAGACGAATATTCAATAGATATTGAGTTTATAAGGCTGTAGAATGGTTTTGCTAGACGATATGTAGTAAAAAGTACTAGATCATAAACTACTTGTTATTATTCGTCTGGTTTTTAAAGAAAAATATTTATTTATAGAAATTTTGTTGTGAACCCCAACTCTTGTACTCAACTTGACTTTATTACTTAATTTTAAAGTAAAAAATTCAGATTCAGATTATTTAAAAAGTATTGCACAAAAACGATACACACATACAAGCTAAAGGCTTACTTTCCTTACCCTACAATTGTACCTCTTCTTAAGTTACTTTATTTGTGACATTGAATAATTCTTGACAGTCTAAGTATACGAATTTACCTTTTATCGTATGACTACACTATACATATTTACCTTTATACGTCACATCGTAACAGAAGGTATATTAATATCTAAGAAGTTACTAAACACGGAAAGCGGATGTTCGGAGATGGTAATCTCCCCCAAGACGTCTTTACTTAATCGTTGTATCACACTATCAAAGTTTCTTAATGTACCGAGTTTGATATCAGATTGAATAGAACTGGTTTAGCTCAGTTTAATACTAAAGTATTGTAATCTAGAAGTTTTGAAGACATAACAATTATTCTGGTCGGTAACACCTAACTTGAGAATCGCGACTGACTTAATATGAGTCTAGTAAAATGTCCTGTGGTTTAATTAAATCTGCATAAACGTACACATCACTCAACTCAAGTAAAACTTCAAGATTTCAATTATATCTATGTGTAAATTGAAACAGTCAGGCTTTAACTGAAATTCGAGTGACGAGCGTGGTTATCAATATTCCACAGTCAGGTACCTACAATGTTATATCCCACAAATCAATACATGCTCCCTCGAGCAAAGCCTTCCCTCTGCATAGGGATCAACATTACAGTATAAGAAACTTATAGTTATTGTAGGTAAGAAAATTTTATGTTATTGAAAAAATAATGAGAAATTCTCCTACCTGACTTAACACGAAAGCTATACGGCCTTAACCAATAGCAATACAAATATCATAAAGGTACTCACCTTAACATTCGATCCCTTTTATCTGGCTCAATCCCATTCTGCACATCATGAGCGGAAAACTTCCACAACGCTTCACTTGTGACGACTCCAAACAACAAATCGTATTTATTCTGAAACAATCTTCTTCCACTATCACTTCTTTTTTTATGGATATTCAAGTTGATATTCATGTTGTTCAAAGGACCAAAGCTTGGAAAGTCTCCAGTAGAATACATGGTTAGGAAGTCTTTTGCGAAGTCCGTCTTAATGACTACTCCGTCTACTGAAGGTCCGAAGGCAGTGAGAAAGTTAGGTGGAGATATGTCTGCAGATAATAATTCTTCTATCGTCGCTTCTCTAAGACAGTCTACTATAATCTCGTGGTCTTTTGACAGGTCTTCTGGTACAGAGCAGTTCATATGCTTGGCTAATTTCAGTGAGTAGTATACAGGGTCATCAACAATAGCCCAAGAGCTTAATGCCGACCCCGATAGAAGGATTGCTCTGTGAAATAAACCTGAAAATAATATTTCCGTTAGATGACAAAAGCTATTATTGTCCAAAGGTATGTGCTAAGCTATAATACTCCTTTCAAGAATTGTTCCTTAAAATACATTTTTCCTTTTACGGATTCCCCCAGTTTTTTGCGGATTCGTAACTCTTAGATCCCTTTCACTATGCCTATCATAAAGATCAAACCTCTATAGGAACTATTGTTACTTTATCGGATTATCCTCGTATTTTTGGAGCAAATGTTCTTATAATACTTTTCGAATGTGGTTTATATTGGGTTAAAGCTTCTGTTTGTAACGTGTATAAAATATGAAAGTGAGTTAGAGAGGTTTTTATATAGTTGTAAGTGGGTATTGAAGAATTGGTTTCAAGATTTAGAATAGAATAGTTTGAGTACAAATACAATCAAAATGACAATATACTTATTTGAGGTAAAAATACAACATGTTAAAGTATGAACATTTCAAGTTATGGTTGTGCATGTACGCGCTAATCCCCGTTCTATAATATTACTATAAACATGCAGCGCGATAGTTGAAAAGTTTATATGGCTAAACGTCTAGACTCCCTAAACTTCAAATTCAAGTAAGACAAAATAACATTATTCCCTTCGTTTTCCAATATGATTTTAAAAACTAAACTAAACTCGCAATGAACTGTCCAGACTGATGGTAAAGTCTGAATATTCATAGCCTCATCGGAGAGTTGAGATTGGTAGTGGCGACTGAAGATAAGAACTAAAAACTCTCTGGATAATATGAATAGTGAATTGCTTTCATCAATTTTATCTGCTAGCAAATGAGATGCATTCGTCGAATGAAAATATTGTATAATAAAACTTTAATAATATTACTTCTACTTGAAATTTTATATAATTTATTAACAGTTGTTATTAAAATTCAAGGAAATAAATTGAAAAGATAGAATAGTGTTCTTCTTCTTCTAGGTAAGGTTAAATTTCAAATTCATCTAACATGAATTTCACAACCAAAATTTTATTTATAACTTGATCAAAACTTAAAACATGTTAATTAAAAGTCCAGAACAAATAAGAAGGCACTTACCAGGCATAACAGTCGGGGAGATCATAAGGAAATTGATGCAGGCGGCCCCAGATCCGTGTCCCATTAGCGTTATGTTGGTTGGATCGCCTCCAAAGAGCGCTATGTTCTGTTGCACCCAATGCAGAGCTGCTATCTGATCCATCAGGCCGTAGTTCGCTACACGGGCTTTTAGGTGCGGTGCCGGATTTGCGTTCAGGAAGCCTGTGGGTGTTCGAATGGTTTAGTATATTTTTTATGTACGGATGGATACATGGGAATGAAAGTTCATTTTGTACACGTAACATATTTTTGAGGTTAGTAAAATAAAAGTCTGTAAGTAAGTGGACTATGAATTTACCACCTAAAATGTTTAGACTTTTATTTTAATTTGTATTAAATCAAATAGTCTCCTTTGGAATAGAGAGATTTCACATGATGAAACAAAACAAAGTTAATGAGTACATTCCAAAGTTATTGTTATATTGTTTTTTTTTTCTAAAATAAATACCTACACAATGTAAAATTTAAATTCCAAGAAGATACAGCGTTTATTTTATGTATTCACTATTCCATTTTGAGTAATACATTAAAAATTATATCAGGTTAATTATGTTGCCTTTTTACTAAAACCAGTATCATACAACTGTTTTCCAGTAAAGAGACAAGCATAATAAATTACACATAAAACCCTTTCCAATTAAAACCAACAAAAACAGAAAACATATTTATAAGCAGAATCTATAAAGCCGATTCGTTACATCGATAGCAGCGAAACTCTTTAATAAATGATTTCACGCCAAATATACATCATTAAAATTTATTTCCAATATATTTTCCCGTTGAAACTATTCCCAAGGGGCGAGTTTAATTCAAACAGCATTGAAATGAATCCAAATGGAACGGCATCTGAATACTCTATATTCACAGAAAAAGCAACGGAAAATCACGTTTATTACGCAAGTATGTTTCAAATATTTTTCACGAGATATGTAGGGGTTGGCCACGAAAAGTTTTCTAAAGCTGAAAGTGTTTCAATCGTATTTTATCTCGTTTACTATTTATAATCAAAGGAAATAAGCTATGAGTGAATTAATAGTACAAAACTTTTTGATAGTTAAAGCTGCAGATATATTATTGGGTACGACTTTGAATAATATTTTCGGGTCAATCGATTACCCAAGAAGTAAAATTTATTTTATACAAGCTGCTGCCCGCGGTTTTGCATTTTTATACAAGCTTTTATTCCCTATTTCAACACCTAGCAGCATTTTTTATTTTATTTTGGTATATTATTACATTAAAATACATTACATATTATATTAAATTGATATGTTTGCATTATATCCTTTTTTTAAATTTTACTTAAATCGGATCAGTAGTTTAAGCGTGATTGCGCAACATACAGACAGATTCTTTCGAATTTATAATAGACTGTACAGACAAGAAACATTTTGCAAAATTTAAATAAAATATAAAACGAAATCAATGTTACTGCATCACATATTTTTCTTCTAGTTCTTCCTCGACTAACAGACATACAAAACGGTCAAACACTCGAACAACACTGAAGTAAAGAAAAATGTGCAGTCTAACGGATCTGCAGTATTTGTCGGCCAACCGGAATGTAATTGATTACGGCGGTGCCTGAACATGACACCAGCGTTTGTTTTGTATTTGTATAGCTTTGACGTAAAATATTACGGGAACAGCGAATTTTGAGCTGTTTTTCTTTGAACTGTTTGTGCGATGCGACACAGTTTACTACCTAAAATTCTTGATACGTTTATCAAATTGCTAATAAAAGCATGCAGAATAAAATAGATAAGGAATTCGTTGCATTCGAAGAATGAAGAATCATTAAAATAATGTGAAGGTATTAAAACATCTAATGGGTAAAAGTATATCAACAATAATGTCAATAAAATTAAAAAGTTCAAGTTTAGTGGCTAATTTTGAAAATTGAAATCAGAGTACGAGGTACCTTTTTCAAAAGAGATATTCTAATACTCTCAATTCACTCACGCCTTGAAAAACGAAGTCCATCGTGTTTGTCGTTACCAATAATCGAGTACAATTCTAAACTACGAACAACCGAGACTTTCAATGGAAAAATCGAATAACCCACCCCGAGCGGTCACGTTGCAAACCGCGTGACAAATGAAGCGAGCCAAGTTTATTCAAAGTGAACGAAACAAACACGATCAACAAATTCATTCGAGTAAGTATTTTATCTACTACTAGCTGTGCCACACGGTTTTACCCGCTGTTTTTTTTTTTCTCTGAACTTTTCTCAATCAGCTATCAAATATCTAAATATTTTTTCTTGTCAAACTTTTAGCTTTGTTGATAAAAAATCTTACAAATAATGATACTAATTCCAGCCTATTAACGTCCCACTGCTGGACACAAGCCTCTTTCCGAAGGCACGAGCATTGATCACCACGCTTGCTTAATTGCGGATTGGCGATACCAATTTTAGAATCCAGGTTTCCTCACGATGATTTTTCTTATCATTGGTCATAGAAATAACCTTATAAATTCTTCACGTTTATTATAGGTATTAGTTTAGATAGATAAACAGTACAAACAATAGCAATCCTAACCAAACCAATTCATCTGGAATTCCATGTCAAAACCATACTGAGATGTACAAAGTACAGCATATAGAATGCCAAGCGATATTCGTCTTTATTGCAATACAATGAGAAGTTGATTGCCAATTGACACGGCTGAAACTGCATCGGAGTAAGTAAATCAGGGCATTTAAAGCATCGAATTGAATTTGTTTGACGATTTCCGCTATTTTGTATTTCTCAGTTATGAATCGAAATTGGATGGAATCGACTAATTGTGCTCGAGATTCGTTCTATTATGTTCATTAACTGACTCTTTCTTTCATTTAATTTCGTAATCAATTATCAAATAAATAAAAGTCAAATGCGTTATTCAATAACCAATTTGAATTGAACGCGTCAGTTCAGTTTCATGATCAAAGCTAGACATTGATCAACCAATCAGGGCTTGATTGGATCAAATTAACAAACGAATCAAATTTAAGATCAATTGTTCATATCAAAAGCAATCATAACACGTAGAACCATTGGCTTGTCGCTAAATACGTATGAATAATTGAATAATGCTCAAAGGACGAATCAATTCGCCCGAAAGCGTTGTTGTCTCACAATAACCTAATGCCTTCAATTAACTCCGTCCGGGATCAAATCAGCTAATAGACTATGAATTTGTGTATGAAGATGAGTATGAAATAATTAATTGCATAAAAGGACCAATAGAAAGGACCAATTCAGAAATATAATAATAATATTCCGGGACATCCCACACACGGTTGTCTGATCCCAAACTAAGCAGAGCTTGTGTTATGGTAACCAGACAACTGATAATCATACTTATATATTTCTAAATACATACATATTATACATAAATTACACCCAGACACAGAACAAATGATTGTGCTCATCACAACAAACATTTGTCCTTGGTGGGAATCGAACCCACCACCTCCGGTATAGCAGTCAGGGTCTCTAACCACTAGACCAACAGGCCTGTCAAAGTATACGCAATCGATAAGAAAATAATTTTTGAAATTGGGTACAATTGATGTAGATGTCGCATAACATACAAATAAAAGCGACTAACATGGACACGAATGGAAAAACTCTTTAGGAGTCGGTTGAAAAAAATTGTTTGTGTTTGAAGAATTTATCCAACTTCCACCGGGCGTTGAACTCTCAAGTATTTCGAAATAAGACGTCGACTTTATGACGTACACTTAATTCACTTATTCAAATGAAGACGAATCTGAACTTTGTTGGATTCTTAAATTGTGTAGACTTGATTTGTTTAAGTGGTTTCAAATTTGATTGTTTTTCTTTGATACAGTAGAAGGGGTATTAAGAATCGTTTTGGGTTTCAGCCGGTATTAATTTTTACGGTTATTTGGTAAGTAAAATGGAAGTTATTGGTTTAGCAGCTCGTAACGGAAACTGATTAACTTTTTTTTTTTTAGTATATGCAATCTGGATTTTTTATGAGCTTAGAATTTTGAAAAGGATTTTACAATAGGAAGCTTGGTGAGGTTTTAGATCATAAAAAATATTGCAATACATTATGTCTTAAGACTGTGTGATATAAATATTATAAGAAAACCATTCCGTGTAGCGAAATAATAGGAACAAATCTGTGTCGTCTCAAATGACGAAGAAAAATTATCAAACAAATTAATTTCCTTTCGATAACTTTCTATATAGTACTCTATCCACTCACAATTTCAGAGGAAACGCTAATTAAACGACCGCAAAATTAATTGAAGGCAGCAAGCCTAATAGGATCTGTGGTCATGTCAACTGTTAAATACATACTCTTCACATATAGCTACGCTAACTTATGTATCTCCATTCTCTTTAAATAGCTCAATACTAAAGGTAGGCTTTGAGCTCTCAGACCTATATTGGGATTAGAATGGATTACAAAGGGACAATGTTTTACATAAGGCGGTAGGGTAAATAAGAAATGCTGATATAAAAAAGTACTGGACTATTTTTAGACAAGCTTAGTATTTCTTTGAAATTAGCATTCAGTGCGATGGTTGGTGAGCCGAAATTTTAAAAATATAGCATAATAATATGAAAGCTAAGATCAAAACAACTATAAATAAACATTTAAGATAGGCCAGACCAATATTAGAAAATTACTGACGTCTTTTAATTCTGAACAGATCTTCACCAAATGATAACTATTTTTTCTTTCAAACAAAAAAAAAGACCGCATCACGATCAATCAATTCCTTTATATAACTACGATATACAGAGAAACACAGACACATCAAACTTATAACAAACAACACTCCGTCGCCACGTCGTTGCAATAATCCAACATCAAACAAATAAGAAAATCCAGTAGATGATAATCTTCAAAAAGCACTTACCTAAAACACCAAGTCTAAAATTGAGGGTGACGACTATGAGGTCCGTGTAGCTGGCAAGCACTGCTCCGTCGTAAGGATGGCTGGAACTCCAAGAGTAGCTCTCCCCGTGGATGTACACAAGCACCGGCAAAGCTATCTTAGTTTCATCCACTAAAACAAACAGATCTTTAAATAACTGAACCTATTTTTCAAAATTATGTATATTTTTTAAATATTGTACAAAGAAGCATTTTGTCACTATTTAAATTTTAAAAAATAAGGAGAAACAGACTTTAGTGACAACTCATATAAAAAAAAAACGATATAATTGTAAGTAAGGCAAAAAAATCAAAAGGATCTCCTAATTATAAAATAAAACAGCACCATTTATAACTTCATCAAAATTAGTCCATTTGTTTTTAAGTTCGATGACACAGACAGACTCACTGACCAAAATAATACATTAAAATTTTATTAAACCTCGCTTTTTGTCGGAAGTTAAAAACATCTGAAAATATGCTTCCGCAATCAGTAACTACGGTATAAAACTTTGGTATTAAAGGAAAAATGAAAACTTTTACACCAATCTTTCCAACTCAGTTTTGCATTTCAGGTGAAAAAAGTTTTGGAGTAAGTTTTTTGCAATCAAGTTCCATAAAGTTTCGTGCAGGTTCTGAGTAGGATGAACTTTACAACTTTTGGAGTTTAAAATCCGGTGGGATAGGATGTTAAATGAAAATAGGAACTGAAGTAAGTAATTCGTCGGAAATGCACATATTTTTGTATCTAATCTACTTTATGGATGTCACCCTACTTGATGTTAGATATTTTTTTGATTTTGATCAACTCTTCGGTGCATTTTTGTAATTTGCCTTGTTGTAAAGAATTTTACTATGATGTGTATGGGATACTGTGTTTCCCAGTAAAATGGGTTGTGGAGGTCAGATGGTCAGTCGCTCCATGTAAAATACGGTATTCCGCTGAATCCGGTCTGACTGGTAGCCGACCCCAAGTTACCTATTATGTGTACCTTGTCCTAAGTATTTAGAGAAATATACTATGATTTTTAGCAACTGCTTTTATCGGGTTATCAAAAGTATAATTTTTAGCTATATTTATTCCTTTGTTTTCGAATCAAAGCCACAAAGAGTATTTCGTTACGTTTGTTTGTCAAAAACACTGGTTTGTTTTATAAACAAAGTATCTACTAACTCTCGGAATTCTAACGGCTTGTGAAATTTGCGAGATTATTACTGTTGAAAATTATTGTGGTTCAGTCGGTTTTTATTAAGATAGCTAATTTACTAATGCTATCTTTTTGTATAAAAAAATATTTTGTATAAGGTTCTATAATTTTCATATCACTGGATTATTTTTATGTTTAAAAATAACAAAGACTATTCAGAAGATTCTTGGAATAATGACCTTCGTCGCAGAGGTTTCCACATACATTCAAAACACACACTTGGAAGAAATAATTGCAGTTCAGTAAAATAGCTAGAGAGGATCGACATCGCAGCACATCGCGCAAATGCTACTATAACTATTTGTGCAGTCAAACGGCATTCACCTTTTACTATTTACCGATGTTATTTTCCATCCTAGGACTTTTTCCAAGAAGCTTGAAAGAGAAACTCAATAACTTATCAGTCAGCCTGGGAATTGAAAATTACTTGGGAGTTGCGTTCGCATCGTCAACAGCGAGCAAGGCTTCGTAACTTACATGATTTTATTAGTAACTAGTCACGACGCGCGCTTTTACTCGCTTAGTTGCTGGCTCCGTAAACTAATCGGGATCAAAGTTTTGTAATCCAGGTTATTTACATTCTGTGTTCAGTAAGCAAAAAGTAAAATTTCTATCAAAACCTGTTGAGTCGCTTTTGCGTGAAAGACATCCAAAAAATCCAAAAACCGGTAAAGATCCAAATTCCATCTTACCCTTCACACACTATTCAATTGTATTTTTTTGTACCAGATAATTATTATAAAAGTCCCAATGTGTCCGGACCCTAGCACTTTGGAGGATTTACACCACACCTTCCTAAAAACTTTGCAGTGAGTGTGGCCAGCTAATATGTAAATATCAATTGAAACTTTGAACAAAAAAGAAGAAACTTGGAAAATGTATACTTACTTTGCAATGGAGCAAATATGTTTAAATATAGACAATCTTCACTTTGATTCTTAAGATAGGGAATCAGTCTTTTCAAATATTCTAGTCTGCCTTTAGGCATTTTCTCTAATATGGTCCTTTCGTCATCAATGTCCGGTAGTTTCTGCGGGCAGGCGGGACCGGGTCTGTCGGATACTCGCACGCCATCCCAAGGTGATGGAGTTCGTGTTGGGCTGAACCTATAACAAGGAAAATAGTTAATGCTACTTTATTAGGGATATTATTAAACTTATATTAGGATTATACTTGGGATCTAGTACAAAATATTAGAACACAACATAAAGCTCTCCAGAATAAGAGAATGCTAATGATGTCGCTATTATTATCGCAACATTAATACAATTTATAGTATCGATCGATTTATTTATAGTCAGTTAAGCGGGGCGCAAGTGGACAGAAATCGCCAAAAACAGAGAGTTTTGGAAGAAGACAGGGGAGGCCTTTGCCCAGCAGTGGGATCAACAATAGGCTAATAAAAAAAAATAGTATCGATGTACGATAATATCCATTTACTATCAGCACGAAAAAAAATAAAAGCGCTGTTTAGACCATAAGCTGCACAACTCCAATGATATACTTGTTAATTTTGAAAGAAATAAAGCAAAGTTTCGGATTCCAGAATCTAAAGTTAAACAGATTTGGTAAATTCGTAAAATAAAATTAGTCGACTTCTGTCTACACTACTTTATAATTCATTTTATAGTTTTCTTTCTAAAGTTAAAACAAATCGAAAGTGAAGAAAAGAAAACATTGTTTCCTACATTTAAAACCTCGAAGTAATCGCTTGCCTATTAAAGTAACAATCTCCATTAACTCCAGACAGCGCTAAAATACACAACAATCGTGCCACATTTTCTTTAGTTTTAAATCCAAATGTATTTTTTGTAATTCGTTTCGAGCGAGAAATTTATTCGGAACTTTCCACTTTCCACTTGATATCAAGTTTGTGTTTAATGAACAATGAATTTGATGGAGTTTTCAATGCTAAGAACATGAAAATTGTTAAGTACTTGAAAAGGCCCGTGAAGTCGTGACTTACATAATAATGTGTGATGTTATGCCAAAGAAACTGAAGTTATTCAAATGTATAAATGGCTTTTGCTAACTTTAACTTAATATAATGAAAATGATGTCTGGTTTTCACGTTTATTTGAGCAGCGAAAGTAATTTGAATGGAATTTGATTAGAAAGTGCGTTGAGCCTTATGAAACGAGCCTGTCTTTGTTTGAGTTAAAGTTTTTTAAGCTTATGTCTAAGATGACGTAATGAAGAGTTGAAAGAAAATTTACATGAATCTTACCTGTTAGATCCGACTGGTGGTGTAGCGTATGGTACTCCCAAAAAAACCTCAAGCGGACTCAAATATCTGTGCTCGTCCATAGCCAAAACTATCCCCTGTAATTTTCCATATTTTGTCTGAACTATCCTACTGCTTATCTTAAACTTAACGTTAGATTTAGGGACTGGATTAGAAGGATTCAGATAGTATTTTTTGTAGTCTTCATAGTTGCTGTAAGCGTTATTCTCGGTATTGTAAAATTTTGTATTCAAATGTAGAAAATTTTCACTATTGTAGTAGGGATTAGTATCGAAATTGACGTCAGCGGTATGTGGAGTGTCGTGATCTTCATAATTATCTTCGGGAGCATCATTCTGTTTAGTGTTATGATATTTTACACCTTTGTCATTAAAATGCCTGTTCATATTCGTAGTGTTAGAATTAACAGTATCTACCGAGAGACATGTCACAATAAGAAAGAAGTATATATTGAAGAACACTACTTGTTGGGTGGGGTTTTTAATATGTGCACATAATGGGACATGTCTGAACATGCTCGATTCACAGTGTCTAGTCCTTGCGATATTGCGTTTGTTTAACATATTTCGTCATGTTATCATTTTGACACGGTTGAATTAACAATCAACTTTTTTTCGTTCTCCAGCTGCTGTGGTGACATCTGGAACAAAGAAAATAAATTCTTAACAAATTGTTATTTATAAAACAGTAGTCAAGATTTTTATTTGTACCTATCCCATAAAGTAAAGCTACTTAGAAGGTTTACTTTCTACCGATAAATTCTTATTGTCCATTGCCCTAATCCCATAACAAATAAATTCATAAACGTAATTTGTCCTGTGAACCCGTAAATTATTTTAGACAACCTTAGGGTGAAAAAGACTGAAGAGAAAGTCGTTCATGTGCCCGATATAATTTAATATGGCCACAAAACCGCAAATAAAGATACGGGAGATGCCAGTTAAGTAATGGAACCAACTGCAAACGACCATAATAAAAACAATAATACTTTTACATTTCTTAAGACACATTTACATAATTTAAAGTTCCACAAATGACTGTAGCTTTTTTTATAAAAGTAAGAATAGAATAGAATAAGAATAAGAATAAGAATCTTTATTTGCGTGAAACATGGTTAACAATATAGGTGGTAAATTTAACAAATGGTTCGGCACATTCCGCCATAACATAGGCATGCAAATATTTTCTTAGGTTTAGACCTAAGTACACTAAGTTTCTAATTATATAGCTATTACATTTAAAATTCTTTAAAATCACAAGATATAAAATAACACTCTAAAATTAAATATTACATCAATAACTCAAACAAAAACTAAAAATTTTATACATACTAACCAAAAACCAAAATAAATAAAAGGTAAAGCAAATAATTATGTACCTTACGAAAATATTTATTATTTATGATTCATGAATTCTGAGATACTATAAAAACATTTTTCAATAAGCCACTTCTTTAGTGCTCTTTTAAACTTGGTAAGTGGCAGTTCCCTTATAGCTTTCGGTAATTTGTTGTATATTTGGATTATCATCCAGGAACAATTTCTCTTGAACAGTGTCGTTGATATCATGGGAACTGCCAACTTAGTTGGATCTCTTGAAATGAACTTTTTAGTAGCATTTGCTTTTTTAAATAACATACTATTTTTCTTAACAAATAGTCCAATCTCAGATATATAGAGGCACGTGAGCGTAAGAATTTTGAGGTCTTTAAACAGAGGTCTGCAAGACTCCATGGGACCAATACCTTTTATTGCCCGGATACATTTTTTTTGTGAGATAAATGCTTTATTTATGTCTACTGAGTTTCCCCATAGTAGAAGTCCATATCTAAGAATTGATCCCACATACCCATGATATGCTAGTATAGCGGCCCTATCAGATGCCACTTTCCTTATCTTTCGAAGCGCATACACAAACTTATTTATACGAGAGCAAACACTTTTTATATGCGGTTTCCAGTTACAGTTCTTATCAAGCAAAATACCTAGGAACTTTGTCTCATCAATTTCTTCAATTTCTTGACCGCAGTAACTTAAAGTTAAAGTTTTAGGATTACTATTATAATTTCTGAACTGAATCACTTTAGTTTTTGATATATTTGCTGTTAGATTATTGTGATTGAGCCAGTTTGTTATGTTTTCTACTGTTTGATTGAGTATATTTATGTAACTTGACAGATCTTTGTTATTATCCGGTATAACTATTGAAATGTCATCTGCAAATAATGTACATTGAAAATCTGTTACTTTAGGGATGTCATTTATATAAATCAAAAATAGGAGAGGCCCTAGAACACTCCCTTGGGGAACTCCAAAACCGTTGTTTATATAAGGAGATCTGTATGTTGTGGAATGTAAATTTTTATCTATTCGATTTATTTCTACGCACTGTGTACGGTTACTTAAGTAACTTGCCAGCCATTGAAGTGCATTGCCTCTTAAACCATAGAAATCACACTTTTGTAGCAAGATCCGATGATCGACAAAATCAAAAGCACTAGACATATCAAAAAATATCGCTGATACTCTCTTTCTTTTATCCAGGAACTCAGTTATATTTTTAATTACAGAATATGCAGCATGTGTAGTTGACTTGTTCTTTTGAAACCCATTTTGATCATTTGACAAAATGCTATGTTTATTTAAAAAGCTAGTTATGCGATAGTGCATTAATTTCTCAAAAATTTTAGATATGATAGGGATTAACGTTATTGGCCTGTAATTATTGATATGTTCTTTTTTATCTCTTTTATACAAAGGCTTTACAATTGATAATTTAAGTTTGTCAGGAAATATGCCCTGATAAAACGAGAGGTTAACTAAATGACATAATACTTCAGCAATCTCGACATTACATTTTTTTAATATGTTTGTTGAAATAGAATCATATCCAACAGCACTGGTGTCTCGTAATGATTTTACTGCTTTCATTACATCACTTTCAGAACAAGGTAATAAAAATATAGAAGATTCAATAGTTTGTAAATGTGTGTAGTTAGGGCGGTTCGTGTTCGGCTTGTTTGTTTTGTTAATATAAAATTCATTAAATGCTTTGGCAATTTCTGTAGGATCATTAATAATATTCCCCTTATATTCTATATCATTAATTTCACAGTTGCTCACAGGATTATCAATTTTATCCCCAATAATATCCCATGTTGCTTTACATTTGTTTCTCGCATTCGCAATAAATCGACTATTTATATTCTTTTTACAATTCGTAATACAATTTTTCAAGAGCTTATTGTAATGTAAATAATGTGATTTAGTAACATTGTCTTTGGTTTTATAACAGTTAAATCTAAGTTTTCTTTTAGTAACAGCAGATATTTTAATTCCTTTTGTTAACCATTTCGGTGACTGAGTATTGCTCTTTAATTTAGCTCTATATATGGGAAAACATAGATCGTAAAACATCTTGAAATTTTCGTAGAATAAGTTATACGCTTGGTTACAGTCAGGTTCATTAAGTACCTCTTGCCATGACAAATTCGAAAGACATTCTTTAAATTTCAGTATATTTTCTTCGTTATAATCCCTTTTTATCACATAAATGTACTCTGGACTAGGCTTTTTAAAATTAACTGGAAAATCTAAACTTTGAGCAGTATCATGGTCAGACAAGTAAAGATGGTGAACTTTGCCAACAGCGTTGCTCATATTGCTCATTATATGATCTATGCAAGTTAACTGGCGTGTTGGTACATTAATATGTAATTTTAAGTTATATGTATGCACGAAATCTTTTAGAGTAGCTGAGATATTATTGTCTATCAAACTGTTTACGTTAAAGTCACCCGTTATAATTAATCTTTTATGGTCTTTTAAATTTAACTTATACATAAGAATTTCTAACTTCTCAAAGAAAGTATTTACGTTTGAATTCGGGATCCTATATACACACAAGATTATAATTTTTAGTGACGGTATTTCAACACCACAGCACTCAAATACTTTTTCGATTGATAACATATCACATATTTGAATATCTTTGCAGTCCAAGGATTTATCGACAAGAATACAAACACCTCCGCGTTTTTCATTCTTTCTTGAGAAAAAACTACACAATTTAAAATTATGCAAGCGAATATTGGCTTCATCACCTGATTTTATAAATGTCTCTGATAAGCATAAAATATGAATAGGGTTCTTACTCTGTCTAAATTCATCTAAACAAACTTCTACCTGTTCTATTTTATTCAATAACCCTGCTATATTTTGATGCAACAAGGTCGCACACTTGCGGTTGCTCTCGGAATTATCAGAAGATTTTGTCTTACAGAAAAAACAGCTCTGGTTCCTTCTCTAAATTTTTACTTGATACTACACTTTTTTTTACTTTAAAATAATAAGGAATAGCACCTATTTTCGGTAAAGACGCAGGAGATGTATATGTTTTAGACAATATATCGTTACATGAGATTTTACGTAAGTTTAAATATTCATTGTTGTAGTACTCAGAATCTATAACAAAGTTTAATTCTTTACATACATTATACATATACAGTTTCTTATTATTATATGAATTAGAGGTAACATTTATAAATTTACAATTATTAAAATGGTGACATACATTTTTTAAGAGATTATTTAACATTATTTCATTCAAGGATCTATTTCTAAGCACATTAACAATCAAAACATTAATGTTTTGTATAGTTTTTAAAGTTCCTATCAAATCATACAATACCTCATTTGGGTTTTTATCGTATTCACCTACACATAGAATTAAATAATTTTTCTTGTTGTCTTGCACTTGGGTAGTAGATTTTAAGAGCTCAGCTGTTGAGGTATTAGTCTTTATGACAGAAGTTATACGATATTTTTCATACTTTGTACTTATTCTGGACGATATTAAATGGGAAGCCAATCCTGATAACTGTCCTCCACCAGCAATGAAGATGTGTGGCCGTAGATCAGTGGATGTGTTCATCTTATCGAAATCAATTTCTTTTACAGCGCCATCTTGTGAATTTTTGGGAAAATAGTTTATATTTTGCGTTTGCGTTTGAGCTTCCGTGTTTGTGTAACTATCACTAACGCCATCTATCGTATTACCTTCACACTCTCTATCGATTTTCAAATCAAGATCATTACAGCTCGTATTTAATATTGGGTGTGAATGATGTGATTTTCTTGACATTTTTTGTTTATGTGTGGATTTTATTTTCTTTTCGGAATATGGAGAATTTGTACATATTTGTTTCAGATGCGTAAATGCTCTTTCTTGTTCACGGAATTGACGCTGCAAATTGCTTTTTTCTGTTATCAAGTTTTCTATTTCGTTATGAGCTATATCAAGCTGATCTTTTAGCTTTGCAATTTCTGCCTTGTAGCTTTCGATGTCTTCACCAAATAAATGACCCGTTGATAGATCAGGTAAACTTTTTGCTAGATAGTCCGAAGTGCTCGAAATGAAAGATAGATTGAGTGACTCGTTAAAAGCTGTTTTGTTTCGACGAAGAGTGACATTTTCAAATTCCATTTTTATTTATTATTTTGTCATGGATATTTTAACTTTTATGAATAGAATAATATTCTCAACTTGTGAAAATGCAAAAAGTTTGATGTATTCTGTCAGATGCGAACTCACGGCAAAAGAGTCAATCCGAAGCGTTAATATCTATGTGCCACATAGACAATGAAATAAATAATGAAATAGCAGTTCTTATTGTTGTTTTTCTTCTTTCACACATCAAATTCGTTACGACGCCACGCTTTTTTGAAATTTTTGCAGTTCACCGCCAAAATGTTTTAAATATTTTGTGAACAACAAAAATACAGATTTATTGTTGTCTAACGTTCGTCGTTCACTTATAATTATACTGCACTTATTGTTTTATGGAAATACACTTAAAAACACTTTGTTTTTAATAATATTTAAGATACTTTCACTACACAGTCTTCTAAAAATTAAATTCCTTATTTCCCGCACTATATTAGCGAATAACGTTCTGATAACACTTCCACTTAGTCTTTATGATATTTTAGTTAAATCTTACTATTTATTTACTATTATAAACCACTTAAACTATTTTTAATAATTTAAATACGCGGAGCTAATGTTTGCGTGGCACTGGCGCCATCTTTCTTTCTAATAAACTTTTATTTTATTGAAGCGAGTTTTTGGGCTAAATTTATTTGATGGAGTTTTCTCATTGCCTTTTCGCGGCCTCGTCGTTTAAACAAAATAGGTAGCTACAATTCACTGTAATTTTTGAGGTTAAATTTTGTTGGAATGAGTGGAATTTGATTTCAGTCAAATGGCATTATCGGCTAATGTAGAGATGGTTACTGATACTAATAATATTTTGGTTTGTGGTTTATTAAATAATGATTGTTTTATACTAATCTACCATTTTGTAGGAAAAATCTGACTCTGGTATAGTCCAATAATGGATCTTTAAAATCATATTCATTATTTAGTTCCGGTCATTTAATTCCCTAGAAATAATTGATTTCTGAGGTATACGCGAATGTTAGACATTGAAATACAACTACTTTCACAGATTTTTTTGCAGTCGAAAAGGTGTCGATACGTTGAGACCTAAAATCTGAATACAAACCACGATAAATAGTGTATTTTTTTTGAGTTTTATTTGAATCCCCAAAAATACATAAGTTACATTGTAATTTTAAACCGAAGATTGTTTTGTTATGAGCCTAGAAAGTTCCTAGACACAATACAATATCTACACACGATTCCCCTTGAACAAGGCTTGTATTAAATCAAGGCTTATTGCAGATTACCTCTATAATATTGCCGTCACAACTCACAAATCTGAAATCCATTTATTCAGTACCAATCTCACTGAATCCTATCGGAATGATAGCCGTGCGGTTTGAGCTATTGCCGGTATATCCGGTAACCTATAGAATATTGTCGGTTTATTCATTAGTATCACTTTTATTTGTGAGTTTAGGTTTATTTATTTTATTCCTTGTATTAATAGTGTGCTGACTGTTTACCTACCTAATATTGAAAGTTGTATTATAAAACTGAAATTCGAAGAAATGATTTTAAACTCTTACTAACTTGAGTCTTTTACATTCTGTAATATAGTTCAAAAGTGTAATACATTAACGTTAAGAGTACCTCTGCCTACCACGTTGACGAACAAAATAAAGTGATTATAAACATATCAGTTAAGTACGTAATCTGCCTATAAATAAGTTTTGTTTACGGTTGTTTCAGTAGTGAGTTATTAATTCTATCTGATTACCTCATGATTTTAATATTGCTATCCAAAATTATGGATGTCGATAAAATGCGGTCGTTGTATTTATTATTACGCGATTTCAATTAAATATGCCTTTTGACTTTGATATATTTATGTCCAGTTACCGGTTTATTAATACCAGATAATTTACGTTAAAGTATTTTTGTGTTGTCGGCAAATAAAATATTACTCTGAGGTTAATTTATTTAAGTAAAAAAATCTGCGAACAATATGTTAAATGTTGCCAAAATATCAACGCATGTTGTTTATTACGTAAAATAACCGGTCATTTCTCAGAATGCCCCAAAAACCCCAGAATTGGGTGAAATAATTCAAAGTAATATATACGCTGACGCGAAAAAAAGAATCGAATGAAATCCTTCCCAACCCATTACCCACACCAATAGACGAACGAAACAATACAACGACTTTATTCCAAAACAGCCTATTACAATGCTGATTTTGTTTACAGAACGCGTGTTGGGAGAAAGGAAAATATTCGATGTATGTCGTTTCGTTCGATTGTGTCCTCTTACGTTCGGAATGTGACTATTGCGAGGGTCGGACCCGAAGTTAAGCCCGATTCGGTAAGAAACTATGCGATTACTTATAGTGAAAGACGAAATTTATGCGTGTATTTAGCCTAGAAGGCTTAAATGGTGGTATGTTATTAAATTTGCGGTGGCTTGGGGTCTTACGAATTGTATTTTTTGTGCAAATAAATGTGTTGTATCAAACATAAGTACTATATTATAATTATAATGTATATTTGACGACCTCCGTGGTCGAGTGGTGTACGCACCGGTTTCAAGGTGTCGCTAGCTCTGAGGTCCCGGGTTCGATCCCCGGACGGGTCAATGTAGCAACCAACTTTTCTACATTATCCCGAGTCTGGGTGTTTGTGGTACCTTCGTTGTTTCTGAATTCCATAACACAAGTGCTTCAGCTACTTACTTTGGGTTCAGAGCAATGTATGTGATGTTGGCCGCATTATTTATTTATATCAAACGAATAGCCTTAGGTCTTCTGCAAAGACGAACATGCCAACCAAAATTATCAAATGGGAAACTACTGTTCAATGTCCGTGTCTGTTGGAACGACTTTTAAAGTGCAAGTCCGACACCTACTCATAAGCCGAGTTGTAATTGTTCGAAGGCTGCCAAAAGACATAAGCGCTCTTAAATGAAAGTAAGGCAGTGACCCAGAAACAAAGAACTACTGTGACCTATCATCTATGCCAAGTTATTTCACTTGGAACTCGTATTTTTTGCCGAACTCAATCCAATGGGGTCAAGGACGAATATTGAAATCCCTTTGGAAATAAACGTGACCGTGGTTATACCGCAATACGGACTTGCTAAACGTTCATAATCCATTGGATTCCGTATAATCATACCTGTTCTTTCAGGAAGGGTAGGTGGCAGTAATATGGGAATATTTGAGGGATTCTCAAATATTTGTTTATGTACTCGGTACTTTTTATTCTTTTAAGTTATTCTACATAGCTTAAATTTTTATTCAATGTAAGTCTAAAGCAAAAGTTGCCCTTTTTTAACCGACTTCAAAAAGGAGGAGGTCATTAATTCGACTGTATCTTTGTATTTTTTTAAAGTTTGTTACTTCAGAACTCTCTTCTAGGTGAATTGATTTTCAAGTTTTTTTTTTACTTGAAGATTGGTGCTTCCCGTGTTCTCCTATTTATGATTTGGTCTAGTTTTGACAGCGAGATCAATAAGAAAACCGTATAAGACTTATTTTCAGGTCGGTTTTTTTTTAAGAATTTCCCGCATTATCTACATTCTAACTAGATATCAGCCGCACACACTTATCTATTACTAAGGCTAGTAAAACATCGTACCGTTTTACCATTAACTTCGGCAATACAGGTACCCATTAAACCGAGTACACAACATTCTTCCAAAGAATCAATTACCCTTATACAAGCAGACCCAAGACAAAAGAATTACGAGTAATGAGTGCAGATGTAATCAGGGATGTTATTATTGGTTTTCTTATGTCCTACACGGGCTCAGTCGGTTACTTTTCCTCATTTATGAGACACAGGGAAATTGTCAGCTTATCGTCCGTGTTCTAGGTAACGTAACTTATACATTGAAGTTAATTGACCAGAATGGTGGTCTATTTTTAGTTCTTTGTAGTTTGAGGTTGTTTTTGGCTGGAAATAGTTGGATCGTAGTAGGAACGATAGCTTAGGTAATTTTCTTTCATTGACTATAAAAACTGGTATTGATTTTGCTTTTATCAATGCTGTCATTATTTTATATTGTAGTGGTCTTATAGCATTGGCATTCGAGAAATACGACTTATCATCTTGACTAGGTGTAGTATATCAGGTATTTTGAACATACTAGTTTGTGGCCAGGTGAGAAATACCTACATCTTCCTTATATAACTCAACCCCGTTACCATCCACGATGACACAAGTATTGTCGGTTCAAAGGCAACATTTTCTGAGTAAATCTCGTCTACAAATGTTTGGTCTAGATCTAATCTGAAACTACGCAAACAGCCTAAGGATATATCGTCAAACAACATGTGTGGTTTACGTGTAATACTGTGTGGAATTAACTTAGATTATGTTGGTATTACTGTATTTGTACAATAAACTCATTCGCTGAATTCTCAAAGGACACGGATTCAGGTAGATAACTCGATATTTCCGGGTATAAGGTTTGTTGGGATATTTTTGTTGTTTGTATGGATAAAATGTGTTTATTTAACAAATGATACAATACAGTTTTTGTAGTTGTATATTTGAAGAACTTGTAGGTATTGTTAAAGGTAAGGCAAAGACTAGTGACGTCAAAGGGAAGAACACGTTGGTTATATTATATAAACTGATGATAATAACATCATGTTACCTATTCCAAGAAATGTTTTGTCGAGATCATACATGATTTCGCCTTCGAAACCATGTCTACACCTAGATACTAAAGAGGCAGTATGAAAGCTCTTTATGAAATAAAGGTGAGATTAGAAGCTAAACCTATTGTAATAGGTTACTGCCCTAGAATGAAACAAGCTCTTCTGAAGTGATTTGTAATTTGAATAATGTTAATATTCTTAAAAACTGCACTACTACACGTTATTTGCATATAAATTGCGATGCGATGCTTCTAAAACATTCTTCAAAAGCTCCTTCCAACATTCCGATACAACCATTCCATCAAAACTTATTAAATTAACAAGTTTCATAAAACAGGAACTCTACTAAAAAAGCAAAAACGGTATTCCTCGAACATAACGAAGAAATTTAAATTTAAAATAAAATGTATTCACTACTTCCAAGGCTTACGCTGTTGTTACTTATTAAGTTCTTGAGAACCCCACAATTTATGGCAGGAACTTTATCATCTCCATAAAAACATTCCATTAGTGTCAACGTAGAGGGCGTAGTGTCAAATTAGTGTCGGACCTCACTCGGAATTTATTTTAGAATTCTGCAGACGTTTTGCAGAAATATCAGTTTTTAACTCGTATGAGGTTTGGAGTATTGACAGTTAGGGTTATTACATTAAGGATTTTCCGATTACTAAATTGCGTATAAGAAGTAAAAAGTTTTTATTTTATTTGTTTTTACTGGCAAGTCATTTTATTAGCTGTCTCATCATCATTCATTTTCACAAAATCTATGGTTGAACAATACGCCTTAAACGTTTAATTTGTTAAATATAACGAAATGTAATTGAGCTCTCATATAATTTATCTACAAGCACTGAAAGCCGTAGCTTCATGTAAAGTTTTCAAAGTATAAATCGGAAATATATTTAAGACAAGATCAGAAATACATATCATGTCCAATGTCCATACATAGTACATCCCAATCAGGTGCGATCAAAGTACTAGAGACGGCATTCTTGTCACGTGATGCGACCCTACAACGAAACGGATCGAATTTCACAAATCACATTCCAAATTAGATCTTAAGACAAAAAGGTAAAGTTCAAAATAAGACGTCCCGAAAAAGGTTCAAAAAGGAGGATGTTAAAACGATGTCAAAGGTACAAAAATAGGAGACAACTTCGTCGGAATTGTCCCCTTGAGTATTTTTCATTAGAGTTTACATAATTATCAAACTTGATTTACTGGAGTGTGTACTTACGTCGGAATTGGGGCAACGCGATGAGAACGGCCGTATCGCTACGATCACAACTACTCTGAATAATTACGAAAAAAAAAGATAAAAAGTCTGATTCACTTTATGAAACGTTTATATTTAATCAAGGGATTGGATGGATGGATTTTTCAGTATTTAATGAAGGACTAAAATATTTATTGAAATACGGATAAACGAGAAATAATGTAGCATCGACTGACACAAATGATAATATTGACAATGAAATTGTAAATATGTACGTTTGCCTACATACTATGTTACCCACACACAAAATCCGGTGTAAAACAATTTAAACCAATTTATGTTAGCCGACTATTAAATACGCTGTTCCGCAATCAATTCCACCACAAATTCTTCCTACCTCAACTATTTAGTTGGAATTCCTTCGTATATCCTATATTAGTCCGCTGTCGAACAAGTTATGTAAGCCCCGGTTTGGCCCTAACATGTTAGGTTAAACTTTTGTTATTGGATGAAGGGATTGAAACATGTCACTATTGACAGGTCAGATGAAATGGGTAAAAAGTTACCGGAACTTCAATCTTCACGTTCACCTGGATATATTAAAAATATCGTTTTACTTTTTGCACCTGGTTCTGCAGAAGTTATATGGACAGCTACCTATCGTATCAGAAACTTTGATTATGGATTGAATATTGAAAAAGAAAATATTGTTTCGGGATCTATAATTTTAGAGTCGAAGGTTACCAAAACATACGAGCCATATGAACAGAATAAGATAACAGAAGAGACGATACTAAAATATTATTTATATAAGTTTTAAGATTGAGATGTTACAGAAGTTAATAAGAACACGTTCACATGATCCAAACAAATCCAGCGCACAAAGTCAAAGCCTGTAAAAGCAACTTTTGTTTTCCAACAATATAAGTTTCAACAAAATATTTGTAAGATCATTCAGTGGAACCAGAAAAATAAGACACAAACAAATAAAGACGCAGACATTGCCAAGAAACGTTTGAATTCGCGTTCAACACAAGTCTGTCAAGTAAAACGTGATTGTACTCCGAGAAGCGAAATATATCCATGGACATTAAAATATATGGAAGACTCACGATCTTCATGAATGTAAATCATTACGTACGAACGCAAAGGGGTAAGAAAATATCTTAGAAAGCATTTTATTAAAGCGTTCCTTAAGACTTGAAAATATTGGAATCCGCATGTCTGAAGTATAAAACCATTTCTTCGAATATTAAACATATCGTGTTGTCTCTTTGTCCTTATTTTAACTTTACACCAATTCTGATGTTTCTTAATTGTTTAAGAGTTCTCTAAAAATAAGCATCAGAATCTGTCGAAACCGATTAGTTTTTAGCTGTTGCTAGGCAGAGTAGATGGCGCTGCGATCGATTTTCACTAGGCCATTAGTATTCTCATTTAACTTTATTAAACGATTCTGATTTCGTTTGATCTATATAGTTGTAATTGAGTACAAAATTTGAAAGGAATTTTATTAATTTTGGCCACAGTTTGGTCGGCAGCCAACATTTTATATTGGATTGAAGCCAGTATTGGAGTCACAATCATTGTTTCCGTCATTATTACTGTGGCTGTGTTGTGTTTGTGGTTCTCGTTGGTTCAGTAAATATTTATGATTTTGATTTTGATTGGTGTCAAGGCTTTATAAGTTTGTGTAAGATCGGAATAAATAAATTACACAAAGGATTAAAGATTTTTTTCCACATGCCAACTATTTAAATGACCAATTATCTTGCCAATGTTTAACTTGTCTTAAAATCACATTGATTCATTTCGTTTAATCCAAGTAATGCCACAAGTAGTAAAATCGATCTAAATAAAAACCTTTAGAGGCTCACCGTTTTTAGTTTCAGGCGTTCGCTTATAAACGAATCAAGCGGAATAGAAATCCGCGGATTTCCTTTTGCCATTTTAAATTGTACCTCTTACGCCTTCGATGAGTTCCCGTGAATACTTGAGGGAACACAAATCAATATTGCGCGGTAAGCATTCAAGTTCGAATAAATAAATATAATTTCTAGAAGCGTCGATGTAGCTTCGAGTCTTGCGGTATACACAAACACTTCTGATTCTGTTATGCTTGAAAATGTTTTGTTAGTTAAGTAAATAAGTCCTTGCGATGTTTGTTTTGAATTTGGATGAGGATTTTGATTGTGAATGTGATTTTATTGCCATCGACAAAAGGTTGAGTTTTGAATGGCAAGCTAGCGAGTTGAATGGGATATCTGATGGAACGCGTTTTGAGACGTTGCGATTTGATGGAAGGTGTAATTTTGTATTGGCAGTAAAATATATCTCATTGAGTTTTCCCTTTCTCTTAAGCCAATTATTATTTCCTTCTTGAGAGTCAGACGTCTGATTTCTTTTAACAGTCTTACATGATACAATATGAGTTTGATAAAATGTTCACACATAAAAAAGTTGAATAAATAAATTGTAAAATACAACGTTTTCTAAAGAAAACATCTTATAAAGTGTAATAAAGAGCAGCTGTTATTTCAAACTAATATAACTGCAGTACGTTGCTCCAAATAGCTGACGCACTTACATTAATTAACGTTGAAGCTAAAATTCTTAGTATTTCTCTTAAAGTGGAGTACAGCCTTGCAGAGCGACTTATGTAATACTTTGATTAATGTGAAACTTGAGACACGCGTCTCATAAACTTCGAAATTTCTCGCTACAAGAATTTCATACTGTAATGAAAATCCTATAGCTATTAAAAGTTACCTGCAGCTTCCTAGCTTAAACTGTAAGCAGGTATTTGAAGGCGCGCTGTTGCAAGCCGATAATCTTGTTAGGAAAACGTTTTTCTGCAAATATTAGCTGGGTTTGCGAGATAAAAATGTGAATTGCTTGTTAATAAAATGTGCATTTTGCGAGAGATTTTTTCTTGGAATGTAAATTTAATTCAATAAGAACTGGAAGATGGAGTTGAAGTGATTGTAGATTTGATATTGATTTTCTTTGATTTATGTTGTTCGTTTTAAAACTGGATTTGCGACTGCATTACGATTAATAAAATTTTATTTCGTCATGACGCTGATAGTGGATTTACTAGGAATTGAATAAAGAAATTGTAAAAACGACGAAATATCGTCTCCAATATCCTATTTGAAATTTCTATTTTTTTTTAACTCTCCCACACAACACAGATCATATCTTATTTGTAACAACCCATATTTCGTTCCAGCAAACGCCTACCAAATATAAACATTGACACTCAACAAACGTGTTCTCCTTAACCGTGAAAGCTGAAACGACAAGATATTGGACCAATAAGAGGCTGTTTACCAAACCCTTCAGGTAATACAAAACAATTGACCGACGATCAGTGTAAAGGCAGCGTAAGGCACAGAACGGTTACACGTGTGCGACTAGTTGTGACAGAAACACGACGCGACTTTTTACAAAGCTTCACTCTGAGCTATAAGTTCATGTCTTGTTGTAAATTAGTAAGCCCAAAATATATAAGAAAAGTGAATTCTATTTATTGTTTTTTTAGGTTTAAACGAATATAAGACATCGAAATAAAACTACTTTTTACCCATTTTGTCGCGGTTTAACTTTAAATTTTAGGTCCCGACGATTCGACATCTTTTCGACATCGGTATACCTATACCATCTAAAATTTATCCGCTTGGTTAGAAAAAATAACAATTTAAAATCGAAATAGTGACAATTTATGCCTACTTTCTTACATAAAAAATTATAACACTCATCGCGCAAAATTCCAATTCCTTTACAAAACCAGCAATATCAAGTTCCTACATCATAAGTCGTGTCGCATCGCGTTTGTCGCCCTCGTATAACATTACGTATGGTCCTGCCGATTGGCGACCAACGATTGAGGTATATTTACACACTGTTACTGTGATCGGATAGGTTACCGAACTGTTTGGACAATATTGGGTGTATCCGAGTAGCCTATTCAAACATTGTCTCCCATCCGCTTTCGATCAGTCTTTTGTTTTTGTGTAATTGTTTTGGACGGATAAATGGACTATTGAGGTACTTTTGTTTATAGACTCACCTAGACAGATAATCATAGATCATTATTGTGAGAATACGTCTCGAATGATCTTAGTTACCTTTACGTACATAAAAGTTTCAGAGACCAAACGCTATAAGTCATTATGACGATTAATGTTCGTTCTTATCTTTGTACGAAAAGGTTTTCGTGCTCTTGATACGTGTAGGTATAGTTACTGATATAAAAGTAGAAATAGTATTTGGTTTATCTTTATTAAGAGGTATGAGGCTATAATCATAAAACGAATGAGGAGTTATGGAACTTTAACAAAATATTTCTAGACCTTAAATACATAAAGGACCGGACTCCACAAAAGCAGAGCAGAGCGCTTTAGTGGCAACTAGAGCTAAAAAAATAATTTTGTGACATGAATTTTACGTGATCAAATATTTGACCAAACACAAACTAAACACTGAACAGTAGATCAAACGAATGCAAACTCCTATCCAATGTTTGTCCAATACTCACATCCACTGGAATGTCATAACAGAGCTTGCGCTCAAATCCTTTGTATTTGTTTGCAATACCATCGTTTACATCGATTTAATCTTCGGATTGTTTGTGAATCCGTTTCCATATAACTTGTATCTATCGGGCATCAAAACGGCAATGTTATTACGTGTCTTGAAAAAACAAAGCGATAACAAAATGTGACAATTTATGATTGGTCTTAAAATGACAATTGAACGTAACATAAACTAGAAATTTTAAGGCAATAATAGTAAATTTTTTGCTGTCAATTGAGGATTTCACAAAAAAACTTAAAATATCGAGAGCTGTGAAAAGGTCATAGCAATTACTTTCAAATTGAAAGTCCAAGTATTTTAATATTGACAATTAGAAAGACAGACAGTAAAATTATCAGTCCTCAGAACTTCACATCTTTAAATAGACGTTTCGCGAGAATAGGATCGATCAAATATATTATTTTTGAATACGTTGTAACGCCCATCTTGTATATTAGTGATACATTATACACTATACGAGAATCATCATCATCATCCACAGTCCTTGTACTCCCACTGTTTAGCAGACGCCTCCCCTTTCTCGTGCCATTTTCTACGGTCCCGAGCCAGCCTCATCCAGACTCGACCCGAGACTTTAATTATGTCATCGAATTATTAAAGAATATGTGTATCGAAATATCGATAGTTGCAAAGCACCTAATTGCTATCGCTCTCGCTAGATACGTAACAAGACCGATTGTTTGTGATCGACGTATCTATTGTTACTGACAATGATATAGGATGCTTTGACAGCTACTTACAGTTTCTGTGTTGTTTACAAAGGTTTGATGGGCAGTCGGGGACAAACGAGCCGACGAGCCGACGTCCAAACTGCGATGGGCCTATGATTGACTGGTTGAACAGTTTGATCTATGTTTCGTTCAACGGTTACATTTGAATGTTGTTGCTGTTACTAAACCTAAGAGGCTTTCGGTAGTTCGTGGTTTTCATGTAAAAGCAATGGAGCTAGCTTTCGGTTTAAATGACGTAGATGTTTTAAGTATTAAATTTCAAGCAAGTTTATTCTGTGCAAAGCAACTGTTTTAATGTAAAACGTGACTTGCTCTATGTCATTAAATTCGTGTTTGTACCTAGTCTTAATGTTATCTAGAATATCAAAAAATCTACGACACTTAAAATGTGTGGGTTTAAGCTAGGTTCTTGTAATACTTAAAATTGGTCTAGCGGTTAGTGACCCTGACTGCTAGACCGGAGGTCGTGGGTTCGATTCCCACTCAGGACAAATGCTTGTGTGATGAGCACGATCATTTGTTCTGTGTCTGGGTGTAATTTATCTATAATATGTATGTATTTAGAAATATATAAGTATGTTTATCAGTTGTCTGGTTACCATAACACAAGCTCTCTTAGAGCTTAGCTTGGGATCAGATAACCATGTGTGAATTGTCCAAGAATATTATTATTATTAAATACAAAGTTAAAGAAAAAAAAATCAGACACTTAAATATAATGGTTGTGGATATAATGAAATGTATAGATAAAGATGGATGGAACAGAAATGAAGAAAGATATTATGTTAGAGCTAATTCAATAAAGACGATAGATAGCTTGAGCTTGAAGTCGGTAGAACGTCCAATTAAATAACATTCAGTGGAAGATAAAGAACTTCTGAATATTATGCTGAACCAATTACGTTCATTTTATGTCCAATCATACGAATAAACCTTACGAAAACATCATCATCTACACATATTTATGATATAGAAATATATGATTACAATTTACTAATCAAAGAAATATTGATTAAGGTTAATTTTGAAAGCAAAATGAACGTTTTCTACTCGATTAATAATGTTAACCTTGACCATTTAAAATGTAAATCGCCGCAATAATTTTGACGCCCAAATCTTCAGACCTGCCCGCCGACTTTTTAATTTACATCCCATCAAATTTAACGAAGCAATAATGTAACAAAGGCGCATCCATTCTACAGCATAATTAGCAAACTTGTTTGAACCAAAAAAGTCATCGCTTTACTTAATTTCAAATTAAAAATTTCTTACAAAGGGCAAAGAACAAAACCCTCGAAACCGCTAAACAAAAAAGGAAGGAAATACAAGAGAAAATTGAAAATTTATTCATCGTCAGTACTTAGATCGGTGTCGCAAAGAAAATAGCGGTACAAGCCATTGAGCAAAACGTGGAATTAAAACTTAATGGAATGTGTTAAGACGCGAGAGATGAAAAAATAGAAGCCTCATTAAAGTTTATTAGATCAATTTGCTTTGTTAGGTTAATTAGATTTTTTATGCTCGGCAGTAGTGTTAATTGTATTAATTCTTTACGATTATACTTAAGGTAAAATGCTCCAAGATCCAGACATCAAATTAGGAGATAATGTGTACACAGACATCTTTTCTTCTTCAGACCAATAAAGAATTTGTACTTACCTGTGTAATCACCAAATAATAATAATAATTAGGTCATTAAAAAAGTAATCCAAAGCTATCCTGGGATTTATAATAAGTCGCATAAGGACACTGCTATTGACGTCGACGAGTATGTACCCATACTACCCATGTCAATTACAGCACTAATCCAATGTGACGGGGGGTGAGCCATTTATCAGCCATATTACTTAATACCAAATTATAACTATGACATTTTAAATCAATTATCATACTTAGCCCAAGAGAAGCTCCACACGATGATGAAATAGACGAAAGTATTAAAGAAAAAAAAGGTTTCGTTAAAAAAGTAGGTTCTTACGATATTGTGGTCGTAAAACTAAATATTGGAGCGAATGCAGTTCCAATAGAGGATAATCAAGATTGCTTTGGCGTGGGATTTGTAAGTGAAACTGTAGTCTTATCTGAACGTTGTCCATTAGATAAGGGAAGCTTTGATTCTGAAGTCTTTTTTAGACTCCGACTTAAAGAACCAGACAAGTACTTAGTAGCAGAAGAACCTTTTGATGGTCTTTAAAAATTGTTTGTTCGTAACCAACCCGTAGTAAGTGTGATTTAAATGAATCTTTACATCAGAAAGTCTTTCGGATTGCCTGTAATGCATGCTGTGAACAATTACAATGGCACACTGCCAAAATGCCACCCATGTGGACTTTAAAACCTAATTTTGGGACATCCAAAAGCATTCCACAATCCGATGTCCAAATCTCATATTATCGAAATAAATTTTATTCAAAGTACCTGAACCAAAAAAATGGCTAGTAACAGGTTAGGTATAAAAGTTCGAATAAAATCAAACAATTTAACTTTGAGTTTACATAAAACAATAGTTCGTTCAGAACCAACTTAACGAAGTTTTAACATAATCAAATCCATGTTTTTCATGAAAGTTAAAAACTGATTATCTATTCAGTTGAAAAGCGAGGCTTTGAAATAAGTCCGTGAAACCATCGGACCGTTGCATTAGATAGAATGAATCAGAATAATGAATATTTATCAGCACGAACATTTTTTATTTCTGAACTTGTTCCGATTCCTAATGTAAGAAAGAATGTAAAAATAATAGAAGTATCAGCAATTTAGATTAATTCCGAATTTAAATAAGTCGAATGAGGGACGCATAGTAATTAAGTTGTCCTTAATCTAAGCACGGAATCGTTGGAGAATAATATAAATTTTGTGATAATACATTTCACATCTTACTTATACATTTACAGAATTTGAAAAAAGTATTCAAATTATCTCGAATCTAACTGAAAGAAAAACTATCTTTAATTTTAACATTTCTTCTATTTACAGCAATACAAAATAACTTTAAAAGCTTAAAGAAAAGATATCTTTGTATCTTGTTTCTAAAATATCCGTTCTTTGAACTCTTAGCAATCTTGTTCTCAAAAAAAGGTAAAGAAGTAATCCCAGTCGCGTGGGTTCTACAAAAGTGTTAAGGAATCAATACCTTAAAAGGTTGTTAACATCTGTCTTGTCCGGACGGCATAACCTTTGCCGAGCCATACACAAAGATTTTTTGTTCTGACCAAACCGAGCTTTCGATTGTAACACAATCCGAATCTTGAGAGTAAGATAATACATTTGTATGCTAATTGGGCAATAAAGAGAAAACAGTGGTCGTTTGATTGTGTATGTTGAAAAGTACAATAGTTTCGTTTACCCGTTTACGCTTCACCAAGGTCATTGCGTTCAGAAATGTGTATAGTTTTTTTTACTGTTCATTCGGTTAAAGAAAGTAATTTTAGGCAAGCGTGGGTTGAAACAGACTGAGATGAAAAAAAAAACTGAATGAAAGGAACTTGTTTTGAAAAGAGTAAGTTTTATTAAATATTCAAAGAAAACCGAAAATAAACAGCGCAAAAAGATATAAGATATAGATTTAAATAGATATCTGTTTTGAATAAAACTTTTGAGAAAAAGATTTGGATTGAATACACAAATTTTATATATTCCAATCACTCGAAAGTTAAAAAAATACTGTCTATAATTTGGGCAAAAAATATTTTTTTGTGTAAGAACCGAAATTGGTATGTATAAACCCCAAAGAACACACAATAACAGCACAAACATAATATATTTACGTAAAATCCATATCAACATAATCCCTAAAATAACCTATTAAATACAACTCTTCGAGGATGACAAAATAATTATCCTAAACACGCCTCCTGTAGATCAAAATCCCATGTATCAAAACACTTCCCCACAATAACAGCACTCTATACACTCGCGAACAAAACTCCGTACGAACAAAATACACTATCTCCAGGATAGAATGTGACAAATAGTTTGACAGTTCATTCATCAAAATCTATTCAGAGATAAGTCCCGAGCGAAATGAACAAATTGTAATGTAATACACTGTTTATTATGAACATGCATGCACTATACTAATGTAACAATATAGACATATTAAGTTCATTTTTGTATCGTACTAAAATATTTAAGTAGTATCTTTGACTCGAAGAATTTAAGTAGTGTTAAATTGTTGCCTAATTTTAGAAGCCTGAACAATGCTGCAATAATGCTATGCGCGTAGCTGACACTAGCCCAGTAAAGCCTATATGCCATTGATCGTCACCCTAAGAAGAAGATGCCTCAAATGTGGTTCTTTTGGTTCAGGCACATGCTGCTGAATGAACTAGTAATTGTGGTTCGAACTTCCGTTCACTGAATTGAACACTACAAAATATGTAAGTTCTCCTCCTTTATAATTCTCGACGATTACTAGAATCGTTATCACATAAACACTGGATCTTACATTTATATAATGAGGGGAAGTAGAATAATTATGTCATTAGCCTCCTTCTGAAAATACACCAACACATTTCCACAAATACCAAAAATAAACAGGGAAAAATATCACAAATAACACTAACAGTCAATTTGGCAGAGGTCATCAAAACGATACAAAAACACCACATAGAAATTAATGTAGCGAGACGAAACAAAAATGGTGTTCCATAATAAGGAGTGAGGGGACAAGGAAAAGCGGTAATTAGGGTTCAGTTGGCAATCAAAAGTGAATCCCTTCAGGAAAGGCGAGATCGACAGCAATTTGCAACGTGGTCCTTTGAGACGCATTAGCCGAAATGTGTTGTTGACCCGTTTCGCTACATCTGGGCTCCTTAATCTGTGCAGTTTCTTTTTGGTCGTGAATTGGGCTGTGTAATAGTGCGACCGGTGAATGGTGTTGGATTAAGTTGTTATTGTTTTCTTTGATGGAGGCTATCAAGACACTTTAGCGTAATGGTGAAATAAGGCCGTAACCGTGTTTCTCATAATCTTTTTCGTATTGTACTTGTTCGTTTTTATCTTGAAGCTTTGCGTCGGAGTTTTCACATACATATTATTATGATAGAAGTCAAGCTGACTTAAACCTTAGAGTTAATTTATCAATGCCTCTTTTTTGTTAAATAAAACTCTCATCATTCAATCTGTGACATACAGTTGTCCTTTTGTGACATAGTCTCTAAAACAAATTTTCTCCCTAACTTTAACATTTCTTTATACTTCAAAGATCCAAAATCCACAGACGTAAAATCAATTTGGTGCAAGAAGCGACTAGCCCAATAAACAACACCAGAACAGCCAATAGATTAGCTTCAATAAAATAAATACATCAACACTACTCTTGCCAGCTTTCCTACGCTAGTAGCAACCCCCATTCGTTTCTTCCTTGTATCTTCCTCCTATTTATCTCGTCACTTTTAAAGATATTTTATCAGAATTTTGGCCGAGCGCCCGAAACTCTGAAAGGCGCCAGGTTGCAGTTGTTTTATTATATCTGAAGACTTTAAAGTGTAATATTGCATTTTAAAGACAGTTATTAAGTGATGCAATGCTTGGGTTTGAATAAAATGTTTTTGTATTGTCACTTCTTATAATGTTGCAATGTAAATTAGCATAAATGATAATTTTAATCGTGAAATAGTAAGTATTAGTCATCAAGTTGTTCTTTTTTTACATTATGCAAATACGAGTACGTCTCGTGCGAAATCGGTTACTTATTCAATCAACATTCATGCAGATTTGTATAGTTCGAAAGTTAATAATACCAAATAAATATTATCATTATATGATATCAGAAATAGTATTGTTGAAAAAATATTAGACATTAATAGGTACAAAATAAAATGTCCACACTTGAGAAGTCGAAAACATTTTTATCAATGACGTAAAGTATTTTACAAACAATAAAACGGTTGACTACAGAAAACTCTTAAAATCTCAAAACATATTTCAATCGTATCTTATCAAGATGTGCTAAATCTAGATACAAGTCTTGTCATTGTATGAACTTGCTGCGAAATCTCGCCAACTTTGTACTTGTTTAAAGGCGTTTATTTCAGTTTCATTGTTCAGCTAAAATACACGTTGCCTTTTGTTTTAGCACAATCTTACATCAGCTGTTTGAATGACCTTTGTGAATTGATAAGGAATGGGGCTTGTTTGACCTAATTGGGAATTGTGATTTTATTGAATTGTGGAATGAGTTTTGTCGTGACCTTTAAGGTTTTTAGTGATAAAAGATTTTATATAAATGCTCCCCACATCATATAGAAAACCACAATTTATTTTTGGTTTATCAGGACTCTGGCTTACGTGAGTTTAAAAAGCCCCTCAATTCTAAGTTTTTCTTTAAATAGTAATTTGAATATTCTCAAAATAAAGCAGTTATTTCAAAATATAGTCAAATAAAAAATAGGACATCAATAATTGAAATGAAATACAACTTACGACACAAAACGTAAATGTCAAGCGCAAATATATTCGGAATCGTAAACGTCAGGATATTTGGAACAGTAACAAAAAGTCATAAGACTTGGAATATAAAAAAGGAATCGTTTAACTGTCACAAATCTGATATCTGTCTGTTACACAACGATATCGCAATGATTTTATATATAGACGTATTATTTTTACGTGTGACTGAGCAAAACGTGCGTGGCACACGAATAAAGCGAAATTGTTTACGAAGGAAGTTTTTCGTAACATTGGTTGAGTTACACATGAAAATAGGTAACTTTCTAAACTAGAATTGTGAAAGTAAGTGACATTTATTTTACTTTTTATTCACTATTCAATACTTAAATCTAATATAAGAACAAACACTTACAACTTAACTAAAATTAAATCTTACATACATCAATAAAACTAACACGCTTCAAAAAACTCATCGCCATATTTTTCAAGTGACATTTTGGTAGTAACCCTCTCGATCGAAAAATATTGGTCAACTACGTTTAAAGCAAGTATAAAATTACAATTCTTTTCAGAATGAGAAAGGCCTATCCCATGATTTTCATTACCCTGAGTCCAGTTATTAAAACAATAAATTATTCACAGCTATTTCTGTGGCCCTAGTGAAAAGGGGTACAAGTCCGATTTTGTCGAAAATTAGTTAAATATACCAAATTGATTAGAAAGAAATGCTCTATCATTTGGTGTAAACGGATCTAAGCTATGTTTAAAAACAAAGAAGTTATTTGGTGCACATGGGTTTAACTAATACAAACAAAACTACATAATTTGGATTCAAGTACTTTTGTATTGTTTTAAACTGAAAAATAAAATAAATAAATTGTGTTTTTTAATCTAAATTAACATAAACTACCTACGTTTTTATCAAATTGGTGTTTACCAATACAACAAGAGATGGTCCTTATTAAATGGCTTAGTGAGTAATGATATTACTAGACATCAATTTGTTTTCACCAAAATAAATTTCAAAAATCTAGTATAACTCTTTTGAGATCAGTATTCACATATGCTATTGTGAAATTAATAAATGTAATATAATACAATTCTAGTTGTATCCTACGAATAGCTTTCATTTTACGTGAGAAACGATATAACTCGTCGCTGCGGAGGAGTGGTGCGGGTGAGTGGGGAGCGCATAGCGCCCGCGTCCCGTCAGTCGCTCGCGCATCCTACTGAGCAGAACCTGTGTCGACGCGCTGCAGTAACGCGAGTAAGTTAGATCGTTTTACACATATTTTTTGTAATTTATGTCGTAGTGAATGTATACTTTAGCAGGTTCCAGTCTAATTGTACCTTTTTACACCTAATAATGAGGTTACAAGAAAGTATTAAGGAACGCTATGTATATGGAAATCTCTACATAGTAGGTATAAATCTTTAAAAATACGCAACGGATTTTGATGCGTTTTTAATAGATGGAGTTATTCATGAAGTAGGTTAAATACATAGTTTATGTACATTTTTATTTAATTTAGTTATTTTCTTTTTAGGATGGCTGGTAGAGGTAGAATTAACCGAATGATAGATCTTGTTCATCGAGAACTGGAAATGGTTAATGACGTGGATTGCTTAATTGAAGAACCTGTACCTACTTGTTTTCTGTTTACCGAGAATCAATCTCCAAAGCCAGGATTTTCGAAGGATAACTCTCCAAAGCCAGGATGTTCTACGGATTATGCCCCAATATTTGAATATTTAAAAACCGTTTCACCAATCAGTTCAAAAGTATGTTCTCCTATGCCTGGATGTTCCCAAAATTTTTCCCCAAGGCCGAACCCCGACAAAGATGACAATATAATATTTACTGATTCCGACGAAATATATCTCATATGTCTTGATATTGTTTCTCTATTAGTTGATAAGCTGCCATGCCCTGATCTCGATTATTCTGGTGAAAGTAGTGACGACTACATACCAAATACACCCGATACAAGTGACTCGGATTGTTCAATACGGAATAGGCGTGCAAAAGGAAGACGCAATGTTATTATTCCTCAGTCAGGCTCAGACGAGAGCAATAATACGTCATTTTGGGATAGAGAAGGTGTTATACAGGGTCGAAAACGTAAACCTAGGAAAAGTACAAAAGAAAGAAGAGAAGATAGAGAAAATAGAAAGAAGAAAAGAAATCTTGGAAAAAGTTACCAGACAAAAAACGGAAAACCTGTTAAAGAAAGAAACATGAAAAGTTTGGAAACTTGTAGGATGAAATGTGCTGAAAGAATTCCTGAAACGTTAAGAAAAAAAATCTTTGATCGTTATTGGAGTTTAGGTGACTATGATAGGCGTGTACTGTTCATAAGTAACCTTATAACGTTAAAAGAAAAAGCAACACAAAAAATGGCGCCTACAATCAAAAATAGGAATTATTCCAACGAGTTTTTTCTGAAGTTGGATTTAGAGTGTCATCGCATTTGTAAGGGTTGTTTTTTAAAAACATTCGATGAAACGCCCAAGTTTGTCCAAACTGTGACAGATAAATTAAAACTAAGCGGTGGTTTGATTATAAATAAATCGTCAAGAGGGAAAAAACCCAGTGTCTTTAAAATTGATGACGAAAGGCTTGAAGATGTTAAAGCTCAAATTTTGTCATTCCCTCTTTACGAAAGTCATTATGGGCGATCGAAGACAAACAAAAAGTTTTTGCCACCCCATTTAACTATTAAGGACATGTACAAGGCTTACTGTGAGATGCATGAAAATCCAGTATCAATCACCATCTACTCATGGGTTTTCAGAGCCCAAAATCTATCTTTTAAGGCGCCTTATGTTGATACGTGTGTGAAATGCGATACTTTAGGTACGAAAATAAAATATAGTGAAGGTGAGGAGAGAGAAGAAAATGAGAAGCTTTTGATAGAGCACCAACGTAGAGCAGAAACTATTTATGATCAAAAATCTCAAGATCGGGCGCTTTCAATTACAAAAAAGGATACAGTCGTCTTGTCATTTGACTTACAGCAATGCTTGCCAACACCATACCTTAAATCTGGTGCTGCATTTTACAAACGTCCATTATGGACTTTTAATTTGACTTTGAGGGACTGTACCTCTAATAAGGTATATTGTTTTATGTGGCATGAAGGAATTGGTGGTAGAGGGGCAAATCAAGTAGCTTCCTGTTTGTTTTATTACATAATGAACTGCGTACCTGATGACATAAAGCATCTTGTATGTTATTCTGACTCCTGTTCTGGCCAAAATAAAAATATTCACATTGTTTGCATGTTCCTGTTAGCTATGCGGAATAATACAAATTTAGAAACCATAACGCATAATTTTTTAGTACCAGGCCATACTCACATGGATTGTGACGTGGATCATGCGTTAATAGAAAAGGCAAAGAAAAAAACTCAAATGGACATTCATCACCCGCGGGATTGGTATCAACTTGTCCGAACATGTAGTAAAAAGAAACCATTTACTGTTGTAGAAATGCATTCTGAATTATTTCTAGATTTTGCGAGTTATCTAAAAGGGCCACTGCAACAAAAGAAAATTGATGAAAATAAGAAGAAGTTTAAGTTATCTGAGTGTGCAGCTTTTAAATATAAAAAAGGAGAATTTGCTCAATTTCATTACAAAATGCATGGCGAAGATGAATGGAACGCAGTGAATTTGCAAAGAAAACGAGGAAAGTCACCGCTCCCAAGTGTTTTTGAAACCGAATGTATACCCAAATCATACGATGGGCCGATTGCAATTTCTAATGAGAAAAAACAAGACTTGCTTAGTCTTCTCCCACTTATAAACCCCAGTGTCAGATCTTTTTATACTAATTTATTAAGTGATGATAACAAAGATCAGCATCCTCTTCTAAATGATGACTGCGAAGATGAGATTTTCTAATTTTTTTAGTTTCTTAGTATGTTTTTTTAACTGTTCCTATAATTTTAAATATTGTAAAAGATCCTTTGATTAGGTACCTACTTTACTAAAAGAAGAGATTTATACATTTTTAGAATTTTTTTTTTTCATCTAATTTGTGATTTTTCTGCTGATTAATTTGTGAGTTTCTCTTATTTTTTTTGATATTGTTCAAATACGCAAGAAATTTAAAAACAAATCTTATGTAATAAATATAATTTTGTATTCCGCTTGTTTTATTTCCATGAAAATATGGGTTTAAGTAGCACAAAATAGTTCATATAAGTCTACATGTACCACACGCCACGTATAAAATCTTTGTGAAAAAGACGCCAAGATATTTTTTTTCATAATTTTCATTTTTTTTTAAAGTTGACTTACAGTACACAGCTAAACACTATTTTCTGTTAAAATGAGCTATTAAATATTTCATTTAATTACTTGGTTATCATTAAATTTATTCAAATGCGTATTCCTTTTCACATAAGCGAATTCTCAATTTACTTATGTGTGAAGGGGTATAAGTTATTTTATACCCTCGAGGAATTTATTTTGTGGAGGGTATAAGTCATTATCTTAAAAACTATTAACTTTACATAAAAAATAACTCAATAATAATAAAGAACATACTCTGTTTACCTATAAAAAACATCACATGTATTACTTTTGCTGGCGGTTTAAATGTCACACGAGGACAAACACGCAATTTGAGCGCGCCGTGTGTTTTTTGCCTCTCCTGTAAAGTTGTAGTTTTAGACTTAAATCCTTTTTCACTAGGGCCACAGATTTAAGGTTTAAAAATAACCCATTGTACCTTTTCAAAGGGCCTCTGTACAGGCTGGCAAGGCTATGAATAACAAAGGAAATTTAAATATAAATCTGACAAATAATGAAACAATTGAAGTGAACTCGTTTCTTATTTTAAATTTTATTGAACACACACAAGCTAATGTATTAATTAGGATTGATAGCAGAGAATTAAAATCATAGTTTAAATATGATACCGTCCATCATAGAGTTGTATGTAAACCTTGTGGTTCCATTGTCAGATTAGTTCAAAATGTCTTCAATTATTATTTTCATTGTTTTTTTCATAAGTTTCACAGATATCGAAAAAAAATATACATGATATTGTATCTAATTTAACTGGCAAGATTAGAATTATTTTTTTTTACATGTTATTTGCAATACTTTTAAAGGCCAGCGACGCCATAATGATTATTATTCAATTATACCATGCAAAAGATGATTACAATGAATATCGCGCCGCCAACGAGGTTGCATTTGAAACTATAGAGTGAGCCTATCAGAGTTTAAACCGCAAGCACTAGTGTGAACAAGTGTTGTCGTGAATTATGTATGAAGATGGCGCTTGCCGTTTTAAAAAATCTATCTAAAACACTAATATTATCCTAACAATGTCAAAACCATCGATATTTTCTTCTATAAGTTTCTCGTTGCGCGAAAATTAACTTAAATGAAAAACGAAATGTACTGGGATCAGACTAAAAACTGCTCTCGCTTGGCACAAGGGGAACCTAGCGATAGTAGCAATCTATGCATATCATACGTCGATGCGCGCCGCCATGACATATCGCTCCCTAGTGTTCTTCGATCTTCTACTATAATAGATACTATGGTAATAGTGACGCGACGTAGCAGTTGATTTTAATTTCGTATAACAATATACATTGCTTTTAATTTTGATATCGTTATACGACTACATAACATACCCTCACGCCTGTATTCTCGAAGGGATAGGTTTTAATTAATAATTTTTTAATACGTTTAAGTCCAATGTAATAGGGGGCGAGCCTATTGCCACTAATCGGACACAAATCCAAACTCCGACCTGCTACTGAGAATTAAAAAAAACCCAATAACACCTTGGTCGACTTGGGAATCGAACCCAAGACCTCTAGCGTAGCAGTCGCGCTTAGAATCACTAGGCCAACGAGGAGTTTTATGACTATACGTTACTCCAACCCTAATTTCAGTATAACCCAACCTACTTTCAAAATATGTTGGTATCAACTTCGGGTCCTACTAAATATCAAGTGCTTTACACGGAGTATAGGCTACCTGACCTCAAAACCAATTACTAGGGTACGAGAACCTTAAGGATATTAGTATCTGGGGGCACGGCAGTGCCCCTGCCAAGTCTCGAGCAAAAAAAAAAACGGGCACCGCCGTACCATACTTTTCTCGAAGCGTTTCGCGGCTATTTCACCCCCCCTGTATCATCGAAACGGACAAAGCTAGGGGTTTAGGTTTTCGATGACCTAGAGACAGCATTAAAACAAGCTTAGTCTCAAAATTACATGACATTTGAACCAATAGTTTCAGAGTTATGAGCGATCAAAGTTACACCATTTTGTCACTCACTGACTGACCGATCATCAAAAGTCTAAGGTACTTCTAGCAAACTTAGAACCTTCAAATTTGGCACCAAGATAGGTTTTTAGCTACAAGTAAAGGGAAAATTATAAAAACGGTAAGAAATTATATACCTTAGTAAATATTAGGAAACAAATTTACATTTGCGGTTTTACAAGAACATGGTGTATGAATTTTGACTGCATTGTTAACTTTGTTCTTCGTTTATGTACAAAAAGTAAAACAAATCAATTTATATTATTAAAAAAACTTGAGAGGTGTCAAGGGACACCCGGATGGAACGAAGTTACTTTAATTTAATTTAGTTAATTATTAAATAAAAAGAATATTAAACAATTTAAGAAATTATATGTTTAATGATAAGTTGGAAACGCAAAAAGACAACTGTTTATCATTGGGATTTGAACGCAAGACCCGCCCCTTGGCAAACTCGTCATATTGTGTCAACACCGCCATCTGAGAAGTTTAAATATCTATCGAAAATCTTAATCTTAATCTTAATCTTAGACTGCCTCGTTGGCCTAGTGTTGCTAAGCGCAACTGCTACGCTAGAGGTCTTGGGTTCGATTCCCGAGTCGACCAAGGTGTTATTGGGTTTTTCTATGAAATTCTCAGTTGCAGGTCGGAGTTTGGATTTGTGCCCGGTTAGTGGCAATAGGCTCGCCCCCTATTACATGGGACCTAAACGTATCGGCGAACTGTGGGTGTACATTGGTACACCTCTGCCTACCCCTTCGGGGATACAGGCGTGATGATATGTTATGTTATGTTATGAAAATCTTAATCATAAGACTGTTGACTAATGACGTCATTAAAAAGTGTCGTTACTACTTTTCGTAAGAATTTCTTCCGTCTAGCCCCCTTTCTCAACGCGCGATAAGGAACTTCATTCCAATGAATTGTAATAATGTATCTAGGGGCACAACAGTGCCGTCTCGAACAAAACGGGCACGGCCGTACCATACTTTTCTCGAAGCGTTTCGCGGCTATTTCACCCCACCTGTATCATCGATACGGACAAAGCTAGGGGTTTAGGTTTTCGACGACCTAGAGTGAGTATTAAAACAAGCTTAGCCTCAAAATTACAAGACATTTGAACCAATAGTTTAAGAGTTATGAGCGATCAAAGTTACACCATTTTGTCACTCACTGACTGACCGATCATCAAATGTCTAAGGTACTTCTAGCAAACTTAGAAACTTCAAATTTGCCACCAAGATAGGTTTTTAGGTACAAGGGAAAATTATAAAAACGGTAAGAAATTATGTACCTTAGTAAATATTAGGAAACAAATTTATATTTGCCGTTTTACATGAACATGGAGCATGAATTTTGACTGCATTCTTAACTTTGTTCTTCGTTTATGTACAAAAGTAAAACAAATCGATTTATATTATTAAAAAAACTTAAGAGATGTCAAGAGACACTCGGATGGAACGAAGTTCCTTTTAATTCAAGAAATAATTTGAATGAATTTAATTTCATTTAATTAACATAATTTAATTTAATGAATTTAATTAAATTAATATAATATAATTTAATTTATTATTATATAAAAAAATATGATTAGTTGTAAACGCAAAAAAAAACATAGAATATAATTATCAATAGGATTTGAACGCAAGATCCGCGGCTTAACAAACTCGTCCTGTGACAATACCGCCATCTGAGAAGTTAAGATATCTACCGAAAGTCTTAATCATAAGACTGTTCACTAATGACGTCATCATAAAATAAAGTTTCGTTACAACTTTCCGTAATAAGATTTTTTTTTCCGTCTAGCCCCCTTTCTCAACGCGCGATAAGGAACTTCGTTCCAATAAATTGTAATAATGTATTGAATTTACATATTAATAAACAAAACTAAGTAAAAATGAAATGAATAAAGCTACAATCTTTCATCCACATAATGCAATGCTATAAATATTCTATGCTCGCTCGATAGATGGCTGTGTACCTGGTCTAAATCGCGCTATGGTTTCGTTACATAGCGTAGTATTTTAGGATCGCTTACAGCTACCGCCGGTAACAAAAATATCACCTTTTAAAAAACTTTCATCTACTGAAACAAATAGGTTGTTAGGTTCCCTCAGTATGCCGAATCTGTGGAATGAACTATTGATATATACGATGAACTTACAATTAATTTGCGACAGCCCAATGATTTTAACTTCGTTGACATGCTCAATAGAATAAGTGTTTTGCAAACGATATCTATTTATTCGCCCTGGTTCAAGAGAAATCTTTATTTTAGGTTGCTGAATTTGAGGTTATAAAAGTAAAATTCTTCAAGGTTTATCAACTTCTAAATAGATATTCGTTTACTATTTGAATTGATATTGTGGTAAATGCTAATGGCCTTTCACAGACATTTTCATGTTAGTAAAAATCTCATCTTGGTGGCCCAAGTGAATGGGGTTGTCGAATCAAAGTGCCATCCGATTGTGGTGGTTATGCTAAAATGTATTTTAATTAATCCTAATACACAGGTTTATTAAAACAACAATTTACGCACCGGCGAGACAGTGGTCGGTTTGTCCGATATCCACCCGGTGTAGACATTTCTCGTTAAAACTAGAGTCAATTCTCTCACTTAACAACAAAACAAAAGTCCGATATTACACAACAGAACCACTTGAGGAATGTAAATGTTCAACTCGATACAAATAACACGTACCTAATGTAACATAAGTAAATACGGAGGACTATTATACAATGTTTACGAATAACCGGCTAATTATTTGACAGATAAATCTACCCTACTTATTATTTTTCTATGTTTGTAAAAGTACAAATATGCAGATGTAGGTACTGAGATTCAATTAAATAAACATTTATTACGTTTTCCAATGCTAGCGTAAAATAAATGCTACTAAACAACGCATATACATAAAAAAAGATATGAACTTTGTATAGCATTAAGATGAGACACGGCGCTGCATAGTCAACAATTTCCAATATGCATCGCTTATGCTATAACCACCCAAAAAAGCCAGGGGCTAAGTCTAAACCACATGATGAAGGACATAGGTTCCTCCGTTTTCACCTATGGTCAAGTATACGTGGCTCTTTCAAGAGTGACAAGTCTGGGTGGATTATATTTGGTAAATATCGATTTTAAAAGCATCAAAGACTGAGAAATATTTACCGCCCAGACTTGTGTGCCTTAAAAATTACGAAACATCACAATACAGGCAACAGAGTAAGAGACAGGGAATGGGCTCTAAGCAAAGCAGCAGCTGAAGCACAAGTAATAATTAAAACACCTAAAAATAAAAGAAAGAGACCTACCAAAAATTAATGAGATCCCACCAAAAACATTCCATATAAAAAAAGCCAAGTCTCTCTATGCACTTCTATCGTAAAAAGTTTTGAGATCGCATAGGAGCCAAGCCCTGTTTAATTTTATTTGTAATAAAAAATAAATATTTTGTGACTAATTCAATAGTTTTGCTTGCATTGCAATAATAGTGACTTGGCCATGAGCACAATAAGGTACAAATATAAAACGGCATATTTGGAGCATTTGAAGTAAATAATAAATAATATCAGGACACATTAACCGACAGTCTGTATCATCCAAGATCAGTGAACTGCACATGCACTATGGCGCATGTTAAGTGCATAGTGATCTCAAATTCCAATTAGTTACAAAATCATTTTAACGATATTTGCACGTAATTACAAAGAGCAAACGACATTTAACTTGTGCTCATGGCCAAGTCGCTATTATTGCAATGCAAACAAAACTATTGAATTAGTCACAAAATATTTATTTATTATTACAAATAAAATTAAACAGGGCTTGGCTCCTATGCGATCTCAAAACTTTTTACGATAGAAGTGCATAGAGAGACTTGGCTTTTTTTATATGGAATGTTTTTGGTGGGATTTATATTACGGGTATTTACTGCCATCTAGACTTCTATTTACCTGTATTGGGTTTCGATGTAAGGTCTCCGATGAAAGAGGTTTCATCGCTCAAATCGATCTCTTTGAACTTCAAGTACTTTTATAATACACTCATGATTATTTGGGTATGGGGAAATGTAGGTATGATTTTTATGAGCAGGTTTTCTTGAATGTTTGAGTGTTCAAATTGTGGAATATACATATAAAGTTCGCACTTTTTTTTATAATATTCCGGGACAATTCACACACGGTCATCTGATCCCAAGCTAAGCAGAGCTTGTGTTATGGTAACCAGATAACTGATAAACATACTTATATAGTTCTAAATACATACATATTATAGCAGTCAGGATCACTAACCACTAGACCAACAGGTCCGTCTATTTAATTTTAGTTATTTATCATACAACTCTTTTTAAGCCCACGATGGAAAAATGTGTGTGTGTTTGTCTGTCTGAGGCATCATAGCTCCTTAATGAATGTATAGCTATTTAGTAGGTTCTTGTTTTTCTACGCTAGAGGTCTTGGGTTCCATTCCCGAGTAGACCAAGGTGTTATTGGGTTTTTCTATGAAATTCTCAGTAGCAGGTCGGAGTTTGGATTTGTGCCCGGTTAGTGGCGATAGGCTCGCCCCCTATTACATGGGACCTAAACATATCGGCGAACTGTGGGTGTACATTGATACGCCTCTGCCTACCCCTTCGGGGGTATCCCCGTAATATATCATAACATATGTTATGTTTATTTTCTTACAATAAAACACCATGTATGTTACACAAACATGGTGTTTTATTGTCTTCGATGTCATACGTAACACATAAAAATTGATGTCTATTAAATTAAAATAGCTAATACAAATTTCAAAATATGATAAGACGGCGCAAATAATATAATCCCTTAGAAGATATTTCAGGTCTATTATTTGAATTTCAAAGGAACAAACTTGTATTATAAAGTGTATAGAACAATAATGCTGAAATAATTAGCAACAAGCCCATAGTTCGAGTTAATTAATAGTTATCGTTCATGACAGGCGCGGTTTGTCCGACTTTAATTGTCCACGGCATGCACAAAGGCGTATTATATCATTCATAATATTATTATTTACTGTAAATTATTGCTGTATATAATTTGTTAAACATTTCAGCGGAATTTAGATATGGATAGTATTATTTTATGTTTCATGTTAGAATTTGTCATTTATTTGAACCTTTTGCAGGAAAAGGATATATTTATAGTCGATGATAATATTTGTGTGCATGATTAGAGTTAAAAAATATATATATTTGAACAACATAAGTAGCTAAAGCACTTGTGATATGGAACTCAGAAACAACGAAGGTACCACAAACACCCAGACCCGAGTCAATGTAGAAAAGTGGGTTTCTACATTGACCCCAGGGACCCAACCCGGGACCTCAGAGCTAGCGACACCTTAAAACCCGTGCTCACGCCACTCGACCACGGAGGTCGTCAAAATAATACTGTATTATTTTTAAAACAATTTATTTTATTTATCTCTTTTACTTTCCGTCGTTTAAATTTAAAAACTATGCAGTATACGTCATTTTTACTTTTAAATATCTGAATAATGTATGTTACATTATTCAACAAGAATAAGAAACGAAACACACATTGCTGAAGCATCAAGAATAAAAACAAAAGACGAAAGGTTTATTCGAATTTTATTTAGATTTACTTTCCGAAACATGTTTTGACTAAACAAAACACATCAAAATAAACTCCGTTCAGAATAATGACAAACTCAAAGTCGCTTCTGCTCAGAAAATAAAGTTTTCTAAGCGTACGCTGTACAGTCACGAGCAAAAATATGTAAACACACATCGAAATTGTAAAACATTATAATATTTTGTATAAACACAATATGAAAAGTATGACGATTCAGGAACTGCTTAAATAATTTCTTCAGTATTTGTTTTATAAAATCAATCTAGAATTGATGGGCTGTCAACAAACAATAGTTTCTGTATAAATATTTTTCTAAACACCTTAAAAAATTGAGCATATACTCAATTCGACTGTAATTTTTTTCTTATGATTGTTAAGCCGGAAACCCATAGCGGCGCACGGAGAGGCTGTGCACGTGTGTTCAGCTTCGCTTTAGTACAAAATGTATGAGAGCGTTTCCACTGCAGCGCACGGACATGCTACGCAGCAATTGACGTCATAAACACACGCGTAGCTAGCTCGAATAGGCGGAACGTAGCTCAGCCCACGGTCGTGCGACGCATCCCAGCTGCGTGGGTCGGCCATTTCTCGGCGACCCACGACTATGTACAGTCTCCAGCAAAAATATGTACACACATAATATTGTTAAGAAATTATTATAAGAATAAGCTACTATAAATAAGAGGTACAGTTAATGTTCCTAGTATATACACATACATTTAAGTTGTGATAAGTATATTTATGTAAGAACTAAGTATTTATAATACAAATAAGTAAAACAGATGTTACTACACAATAGCTAAATTATATTGTTACTCGGAAGCGCTATTGTCTATATTATAAAAATAATATTATACTACTAGACTTTAAGTAAAATATTTTTTTTATTAAAAAAATATTTGAACCATTTTATTTTCAAGTGTCATCTGTCAGTATGCATTGATTGCTAGATGGCAGAAGAGATTCGACAAAAAATCTCACTAATTTCGTTTAACAATTTCGCATATTATTATGTATACATATTTTTGCTCGTGACTGTACCCCACGCAGAGCTATGAGCTGTGTGGGCGACACATCCGTGTCCGTGCGCCGCAGTGGAAACGGAGGCCGACGCCGCCGAACTAATGAGCCCACGCAGCAGAGGTGAGCCACGCATCCGTGCACAGCCTGCGCAGCGGTGGGGTTCCGGCTTTACTTCAGAACTTCTGATTTTATAGTTTCCTGATGTTTAATTTGATTCCAGTGTCTCATTTCATTTTTGTCTAGTTCTGACAGTGGGATTTATAAGAAACAAAAATAAGACTTGTTATACTGTCGGTTTTTTTTTGTAAGAATTATGCTTGTGACTGTACCATACGACAGGCAAGTTTTCATTGAATTTATATACGATATTGTTATTTTCTTAAAGTTTTTCAAAGATTTTCGTGAAAGGGTTGTGTAAAAGATTGTCTGGTTGTCACTTGAAAACGTGACTTGAATACTAAAGTCCGTTTTGTTTCTATTGTTCTTGTTTTGTTACGGGTTAATTTAGTATTGCTTTATCTATTTTGTTTATGTTAAGCTTTATTAAATGGGTCGGTAAAGGAGTCCTGAAAGAGACAGTAAATATTTTTGTTTTGGGTAAAATTATTTGACATTTATTTATTGTTTGTATATATTTATGTTTTAAGAAAACTAGGCTGAAGATGATATTACGTTTTTTCTAGATAGATTGATTTAGTTATCCTATAGCCTAGGTAGGTATTCAGTGTAGGTAGTATCATCTATTAAGCTGTAAATACTTTAAAATAACAAGAAACCAAAATTAAACCAACAATACATATAATCACGCCTGTTTCCCGTAGGGGTAGGCAGAGACCACTTCTTTCCACTTGCTACGATTCTACAATAACGCTTTTTATATACATCATAATAATATATTGTTACATGATGACCTTGAACATATTTAACATATTTAAGTGAACACTATACCTTTATAGCCCAAAGATCAAGAAGAACAAGACATGCCTATGTAAGTTCTTGAAGACCCTAAAGCGACCCACTCACGGGCGACTTAAGCCACAAGTGGTCAACCGAACTGCATGCTTCATTATTCATACATTTTGTGCGACCAGCCTCTACGGAATATATGAATAATCGAGTCTGCAGCTGTTGTATACCATGGATGGGAAGCCTTAGTAATTATGGACTGAAGCTGAACTAAACTCTTGTAAAGTCTCTTGTTATTAAAGTTTCGTGTGCACAAAAATAGTTTAACAATATTATTATATTTTTTTAAGGTAGTTTTTTGGGTATTCTACGAAAGAACTGAGACTATCTCGTTGGCCTAGTGGTTCTAAGCGAGACTGCCACGCCAGAGGTCTTGGGTTCGAATCCCAAGTCGACCAAGGTGTTATTGGGTTTTTCTATGAAATTCTCACTAGCAGGTCGGAGGTTGGATTTGTGCCCGGTTAGCTTCAATATCCTCGCTCCCTATAACATGAGACCTAAACCGGCATACTGTTGGTGTACATTGGTACACCTCTGCCTAACCCTTCGGGGATACAGGCGTGATGGTGTGTTATGTTAAGTTCTATGAACGAAAAATACATAGATAAATACATCACTGAATTAATAGACAACAACATGAAATGCAAAAACGACTTTGCATGCTTACATTCGGGCCATTATTCATGAGCTCTACAACTCTAGTCGGAAAGCACGGTAATAAAGGCGTATCCCGTCAACATGCTATAAACTGGTAATGTAATTGAAACACGAGAAATATTTTCATTTATGTTTTTAAGATACTAAAAATGGTTACACATAGTGGTGATATTAATATCGCGAAAATGAACCTTAGCTCATTTGAAATAGGGTTGCTTTTTTATTAAAAATGTTAATTGATCTGCAGTGGAACGAGAGGAAAGCGTGTTATGGTGCCGTAATGATGTCATCCTTACTTTTCATATTAGAATAATGTCGGTTAATGGGTTTCGTGCAGTTTTCGTTGCCACGCTATTTAAACATAATTTATTGGCTTTAATTTATTGTAGCTATGAAACACGTTCTTGTCATACTACAATTAAATAGTATTATACAACACAATGTTTTTTTTTGAAATATAATTTTTAGTAGTCTTGATATAATTCAACAAGCCAAGTGTGGTTGAAATTAAAATGATTGATAATGTTAAATCAACATACTGATAATTAAAATGTTGTAATATAATAATTTTTTAACATACATTAAAATAATAATTGTAGAAAACAATATTTATTGCAACATATTTTGGTACCGTTGGTCCCTACAATGCAGCATCGATCGTTTATTAAATGTCTACATTCCTATCAAATCAAAAAGTGATAAACAATGTTTTGTGTCCGTTATTTTTAAAACTAAATGATCTGAAACCCTATACTGCTTTCACAAAACCTTATAAAGTTCATGCACATTAAAATTTAATTGTATCTAGATTTCCCGGAAAAATCTAGAAATGAAAGACAAAAAACGTAAGTAATTGATAACATGACAAACGAATCGACATAACAAAGGAAATAAACAATAATCCATTTAGAAAATACAAAAGCCATACAAAGAGTTTTTTTGACGCATTTTTTTTCAATATGACGTCACCGTTTATACTGTCAAATTCCATTGAATGTTCATAAACCTGCAACAGTCAGTGCATACATATTGATTTAACACGAATTTCCAAACTATTGCCCAACTATTTGTTTTTGTAGAATATTGACTTTTGTTTGCAACTATTGTGAATGTAGCAGTATTCTGCTGTATATTTAATTAAAAGTTTATGTTGATTTTCTGAATTATGTAGTATGTATAATTCAACATAAATATGGATTAAAAAAATCGTAAACAATTATGTATACACCTATATTCCACGAACAAACGGAATTTAGGAGTCCTTGAAATTTACTCAATATTTATGTTTTCAAAGTTCAGACCATTTGAAGATGGCTTTTTTGTCTTGTTATGGATATCAAAAAGCGTCCCCCTAACTACTCTTTTTCAATCCAAGATTCAATAAACATACCTATCTATCATTGAAAAGCATTTTTTTGCGGAAAGGTACCAAACAACGTTGTGTCATGTTTCTAGCTAAAAATTCAACCTGTTTTCAGCGAGTAAATTTATTTTTGAATATTTATATAGAAGCCACTAAAGTTCCACTAAAGACTAAGAGCCTCAGGCAAAAGGGTATTCTCTTCCATTTATTTAGATAAAGGGTCAGAGCTAACAACATTTTCTTGAAAATATTTTAAATAACTAGCAGCTAACCTAATACCTGACTAAATACTAAATTCGAGATGATAATATTTTTATATCTATTGTTACATCGTAATTACAATTTATTGTCAATCCACAAATAGATCTATTTTATTTCAGTAAAAAAATCATTTTCAATTTTCAACAACCATAATTTTGCTACACCACCAAAATACCAACATAATCACATACTACATAAACACCTTACTTCATCATTCGCATCGTATCGGCAAAAGGGTTCCTATCTCACCTCCTCCCATGCAAATCTCATTCGACTTGCTTTGAACATACGACAACCACGACAAAAATATTAAAATTTTTCATGTTTTAGCCTATGAAACTTAAAAGTAACTTGGCTCTCGATTATGAAAATAGTTTTCTAATATCTATTTAGTGGATCCAGAAATTACCCCCGACAACTTCACTTGCTCAAAATATTTAATCCCTCTAAACAGTATTAAAAGATAAACTTACAACTAATCATTCCATTGCATTGTGTACCAAAAAATGTACTGTAGTTACCAATCTATTCCAATTATAGTACATATTATCAGTACCCATATTTTGCTACAGGTCTAAAATAATATGTACCAACATAATCACATACTACATAATATATAAACACCTTACTTCATCGTTGGCACCGTATCGGCAAAAGGGTTCCTATCTCACCTCGTCCCATGCAAATCTCATTCGACTTGCTTACTGAACAGATAAAGTCGTTCGCCCGGAGCCTGCCAACCGTGTGATGTTAAATATACGGATTTTAATAGTGAGGGCTTACGTGAAAGGATTCTATTTTGATATTTGAATAATTTAGGGGTATGTTGAAATAGTCTGATTTTATCAGGGAATTAATTTGCTGTATGATGTTTTAGTTGTACAACCTAATGAAAATATTTTTTTTAATTACATTAGGTATACAATTATGTAACGATGTGAGAAAAGGTGGCCCCAAGTCGGGCGCCAATTACCAAATAAAAAAAAAAAAAAAATATCTAATCACTAGAGCTGTTTACCTGTCATATAATTTAAGATATGTTTTGCTAAGTTTGAAACATTAACCGCAATTGAAGATTTCGTTAAAGCTACAAGAAATATCATCTAACCATGTTATGTAAGCTAATAAAATCCTAAAAACTGAAACTATGAAAATATTTTTTTCAAAGTATGTAACTATTCGCGGCATAATTCATAGAATTTTTGGGTCCATGTTATCTCCTGATTCAATAATGCAGAAATGATTTGTGAGGTCACGATACGAGCACCAAGAATGTTCACAATGCGAATATTTTATTCAACAAAAACGATGCCATAAGTATGGCAGGTGACACTCTATAGTTATGTTAAATTCTTTGTTAAAATAGTAAAAAGCTAATATCTTCGTATATCCTTATTGCGGATTTAGAAATAAAGTTTTTTTTTTTATGTAATTTGTCATCGGGGCAATAGCTGTCTTTTTGTGCCTCTGCAAGATTTTTTCTGACTTTATAAAGGTGAACAACATCACATACACGACATAATTTTCTAAACATACAGGCTTAAACACATTAATATCTAAAACAACACTAAAGCAGCATTAACGTTGTTTGACATATTTATTATTAAAATTTCTATTACCGCACCTAAAAGTTTACATTATGTAAAATTTCCCGCTCTGTTAGGGCGCCAATATTAACACAGAACGTAATAACTTTACATTACTTGCGTAAATACAAACAACTTGTAACATCATAATTTTAGCGTAATATAACTTGTTTGAAAGCCTAAAATAACACATTCATTATTTTTAACATAATTTAGGCCCCACGTTGTGCGCCAATAAAACTTACTGAAAATAAATGGTATCATTCGCTTTGACAGCTCATTTCACTTTAATTAAAATGTTAAATAATATACCTTATTAGGCCTATAAGCCTTGTCTGTTACGCATTTAATGAAAATGAATTCACAGAGACCGTTAAATTTAATTACAGACAGATAAAATAAAATTTCCGATTTAATAAAACTCGTCACGTCATGTTCGCTTATTAAAAGCGTTCTATTCTTTCCGGTTATGCGTCAGTCTACATTAATTATTTATCGCACTGTCAGTGGAGATCCCAAAAGGCATACCGAAGCGTGCAATCACGAGCATAAAGTGCTGAAATTCCACAATTCCAGTACAATTGAGCGCCACGTGACAATCTACCCGCAAATCCATCATCCTTAAACCACTCTCAGTAAAATTAAAAAGAAAGTCACGAAAGGAAGGTGACAGGCGAAAAGTACCGTCAAACGCACCTGTGAGGGAAAAAAATATATTAAATGGAGGGTAATCCTCCGGTAAGCCTCTTAAAGTGTCACCGTAACGAGTCGACCGGCGATTATGAGATATGACACAGATGGCGCTGTGCAAATTTGAGGCGCTGCTTGCTTGTTTGGGTTGTGAAATGTTGTGTGTTTCAATCCTTTTAGCTTATGTTTTTGGTTAAAATAAATATCCGAAGATTAAATTTTTGAGTGAAAAGAAATTATTGTATATATTTTGTTGTGTAAAAAAATGTTAAAAAAATACGCATAACAAATTTTACCTATCTTAAATACCAGTGTTAAATTACTAAATAAAAGTAAAGTTATAAAGAGTTTCCAAATTAATCATAGACCTTTACTTCTTCGGAACTATTAACTAAACGCAATCCATGGATTTCCTGCTCATTTACTCAAAAGCCCTTGGTAACGACTTCAGGCACAAACATCACATTTTATTAGCCCACAACAAATCTTGAGTCACGTCTCGCAAACCTAGTAACAGGACTTATTCGTATATCCCATACGCTTCAAAAGGGTTTTAAGTCATCCCACGCGGGGGTTAAGCATACCCCAATTAATTGTAAGGAAGGTACGGCTAAGGTGGTGTGAGGTACGTTCGGCATTAATTATTCTAAGTAAACCCCAAGATGTCAGGGCACAACTATTATGGGCCCATTTCAAGACTGTCAGATAGCATCAAGGTGATTTATGGCCGACTATCAGCAAGATAAGTTTGTGGTTAGCGTTGAATAAGTAATTGTCGAGTCTCCTAAGAATTTTGAATTTCTTTTTCGTGTGAATTTCTTTGATTCTTTGACCGCATTGTTCTGTGTCAAGTGTGAGGCTTTTGTTCTTGCGTTTGAAATTTTTGGGTCAGATTTTTTTTCAACAAATCTCAAAGCTTTTTACGTTTGTTACTTTGACGTTGCAAAATCAAATCGGGCTGCTCTCATTTTACGCCAAATTTATTCCTTTCAGAATTCTTTTTTACGCAAAAATATTTATAGCTTTTGCTTTGAATATAGAAACTACATAACAGAGCGCAGGTGACGTGCCGAGTAATATGTCGCTTCATGCTAAAGTCAGCAATAAAAATCCCTTCATAAAAATACTTTTCCATACACTATGAAAACCTTCAATTTATAACACAATACATCAAAATTTAAGACCTAAATTCGATTTTCGCCACCTGATCTCAAATCGTCTGCAGGCACATTTCCAAAGATATCCATTCAGACGATTTCTAGAAAGCTCTCTACAATAGAGTCTAAATTTCTATTGAAAATTATACGTCGCCGGACCGCCTTCAAATAAGTTAATTAAAATATATTTATTATATATATATTTACTTTCTTTGTTATTAGATTCCCTTGGATCGTTGTCTTGGAGACTGGGACATTGCAAGATACCAATTCTATGAAGCTGATTGGATACAATAAATAAGTTTTATGTATCGACACACCATTTTCTTGATAAAATATCTGTATGATCCTTTCGATACAGTTGATATTGGTTTGCTGGCGATAAAAGTGTGAACTGCTGTTCTGATAATTATATTTTTGATCAAAAGGATAATAATCTAAGCCTAGCAAAAAACATATTAGATTCGTGTTACCATATGAGTTTTAAAACACTTTAAAGATTGTTCGATAAGGTTTTTCGATACTTGAATATTGACCGATATTTTCTAATAGTAAATGAAGTTGTAGTGGCCAAGGATAGGGCGAAGAAGTCAGGGTTGACCGAGATCACGTTGGGTTGACGACATAGAAAAGGTAATGGGAACCACCTGGATGAGGGACGCGCAAGACAGAAAACAGTAGCAGAAAAAAGGGAAGACGTATACCCAGCGGGGGGTGATTCCTGATGAATAATAATTGATGATGATAAAACGTAGTCGAAAATCTCTTTCTCCAAACTTTTAACCAAAAGTTACTTATCCGTTACCCAAATAAAATACCAACGGTATGACAAAACAACAGTATCAACAATACTTTACGCACTCAATAAGGCAGTCATTTCAATCAGTTTTTCGCACAAACGTGTAGAATTGTTTGAAGGATGTTCTCGAAACAATAGAGAGCTTTTCGACCGCATTTGTTTTCAACACTGTGTAAATATTTCAAGAGGTTTTTTGTTGGGGTTCAGCAATTTAGGAGATGTGTGTCGTGTTTGGGTGAATGTGATTATTTTGATTTAATTTTGATGTCTTTAAATGTTGTCTTATGGAATTTGATACCCTTGATTTTTAAGTGTTTTGATGAATATGGGAATTTGTTTCATATTTTCCTTATATGATTATTTTGTTTGTATATATATAAATTTCACGTTAGAATTTACACCTAGGTACCAATTTGGATTTGGCTGTCTTTTTTTTTTGCTTCTTGCATTTTAATTTCGTACTTGTTTTTAAATCAATCAATGAACTTTAAAACTCTATTATTGTAAATGTTTTAAGTTTAATTTTTAAACAAAAAAAAAACTTTAAAAACATATTTCAAGAATCTTCCATAAATAAATAATCTTCATACAACATGCGTCCAAACATCCATTCAAACATTAAATTTATTTCCTTACACCCTTTAAGAGCCTTTTGACCAGATGCATCAAGCCTTTAAACCGGTGTATTTCACAGAAGGAACCCACCCTTATATTATATGTTTAGTGAAACCAACCCCTATTAGGTCGCCTTTCGGATATAACACGAAATGGTAGTTGACATGTTTGTAAGTATTATTTTCTTTTTGGGTTCGAAGTTTTTTAGAGGAAGTCACTCGGGTATATGTTGTTGGACTTTTAGAGTGTATATGAATAAAATTTTGAATAGACTAGCTTATTGAAAAAATAACGTTATTAAATTATTTAGAGACGTTATTATGCTATCGTACATCTAAGCGTATTTGAAGTTGTGATTTATTATTTTTTGTATTTTTCTTTTAATTTGTTTTTTTAATTGGTCTCAGACTGAAACGGAGTCATGTATAATTAACTGTAATAATTAATTTTATTTATACGGAAACAAAATTCATTTTACAAAAAAAAGGTATAAATCATAAAAAAAATAGTCTCGCTTTTGTCTAATTTATCATAATTTTCGCCTTTCTCTATTAAAACTTACGGTTACGTTAATACATAATAATAATATCATCTTTCATGTAACAGGGTCCTCAAACTTAAAATAAGCTTCTAAACTAACAAAACCCGATCTTGACCTTTACTTTCAGTAAATATCACTCCATCTTTACTTCAACATTAAATCGCCTTTATTGTCATAGACATAAGGTTCATTTTTGTGATTCACTATATTAACTCATGTGGTTGGTACATTCCTCTGTGATACAATGCGTACATTGGTACCACGTTAGCATATTTTCTTATTATTACAAATTCAGAAGGTAAGCTTTTTCTTATAACCTTTTATGTAAACACAAGTTTGCGTAGGTGATATTCAATTTATATGTTGAATTAGCATCGAAAAAGGTTTGTATTAGCTTTGTCCTGAAAACGTTTTCTCGTCTTATTAACAAAGTTTTATGTCAAGAACAAGATAACGTTTTTAGGTACTTATTTTATTTCTGTAATAATAAGAAATTCGATGTTGTATAACTGTGTAATATGAATCTAGGTTGCTAGGTTAAAAATGTACCGCACTATCCTTTTGATTATTTTATTTTCAGCCCATGCTATCCCACTGCTGGTCAAAAGCCTCCCTCCCTTCCTTCCATTCTTCTCTATTTAGGTAAATGAGCCAGTCCCTCATATAGGAATCCAGCTCCTCTTTCCATCCTTTGATTTGTTGTATTTTCTCCGCCCGTATGACAATAACTATAAAAACTTCGTGAATGGGGACTAGGTACTCACACAAGGTAGCTAGCACATAGTAGATTAACTATAATTATATAATATCTTATATGGTTTCTTAAACAATATACAACAGAATAATTAACTCCGGAGCATTGATGCTCAAATTACAGCTATTACTGCGTTCAAAGCGAAGCAGTGAAGCAAGCATTGTATTGATTCGGATCAAAGGCGAACGGAATTATTGCTTCAAATTGGTAGCGTAATTGTTTATGTAGGAATATGGTACACCTGTGATAAGTAGACTTGTGTTGCTGTATGTACGTATTTAGAAAGGATTTAATGGAAATTCAAATACTGAGGAAGTTTAGGTCACTAAAGTCGATTTCCAAAGATTCTGTTTATAAAAACGTGTATGTTTGTGTTTGGTGCAGTTTCAAAATGTCTATCATTTCTGTAAAATAAATTGTAACTGTACAATGTGCTTGGAGAAAACAGGTTCAGTGTAAGCGAGACGCTAAATATACTGCATATTTCAGCGTCTCGCTTCCACAGTGGCAAAAGCCAATAGTGGCATAAAAAACTATATTATGATAATAAATAAATTCCTGAAATATTAATAATATTCTTTAATATATTTTATTACATGGTCTGTGCCTAAAAAAAATAACTAATCCACACATAAATAATAGTTTGATAAATAAACCCTATTTTGTGTTTACAGTATTAGGAAAAACTTCTCAAAACAAACCCTAAAGAAGAAAGTAATTTTACTGCCTTTATATGGACACATAAAACTGGTATTTTAGTAGTTTTACCGTGTTTGGCTAACGGCACTATAAATCACGGCATTTATCTTTGGCCGGAACGAATATTTGTGTTTGGCCTTCACAAATCAAAGTTCAGACTAGTATTAGAAAGACAAATGTCGGTTTAGCTATCCTGTATGTGGGCGCATGAACTCAGTTTTGCACAATGAATTAGAAATTTATTTAGTCTGTACTTATTTGACTTCTCTTCGAATGAAAATCAAATATATCGTGCTTGAATTTTATTTGACAATGTTTAGATATTTCTGTCACTTTTATAATAGGGATTCTAGAAAAAAAATTGATTGAGAGGTCAAAATAAAAAATATATTTTCGACATTTTATTAACAAGTTAAAAAGCTTTCCAAGTATAGTGAAGATTATTGAATCTGTACATTTGTATTTAGTACTTTTTTCAGTACACCATTAGTGGTCGTAACGCAACCACCCGACAATACATCGTTTTCTTTTCTAATACTAAGTTGTTCTAAGTGCACCTTCCATTGAACCGCCATAGCACACAATAATTCAAATAAAAAAAAAACTCAAATTTCTTCGAGTTACACAGTAGATCTTAGGATAGTCTCTTAATATCGGAAGTCTTCATAAAACTATAATATTGAACCATATTTCACCGACAAGACCTTTAACCCGAACAATGCCTATAACCCGTCCACAGCTTACGCCGTTTGCATTCAAATTATCCTTAAAATCTTTATTATATACTGGTTTGGACGATATATCAATTCTATGGCACCTATTCTGACTATTAGATATAAAGACAAGCCGAGCCTTGAACATTTCTTTGACAGTATGGAAATGAGGAAGCGATAATATCGGAAGTACGGAAGGACTAAGGAATTTGGGAATGAAAATCAAAATTATTTTATTCAAAGTAGGCCATCAAGTACCTCTTTTATTAAATCAATAATATGCATTAAAACAGCACCCAGATGAGTTCTCCTTTCTGAATTCACTAAGACTAGAATTCGTCAGTACCGTAAATAGCAAAAAGGCTACTCAAAAAAGCAACACCATTTAATTGTCCAGTTCTTTTCACTTACAGAACAGCTTCCAGTTATCGGGAAAAGAGTACGTTGACATGTAGCAAACCGCTAAAGTGTTTAAGTCATTCAAGTAATTTGCATGTTGATCTAGTTAAAGAAAAATAGACCTATTTGTGGCTGCGTGCGAGGAAATAGGTCGATGTGATGCAAGCCGAGGTTAATGAACTCTCTGGGGATTGTCGATTGTTACATGGTGTTGTTTATGTTACACGATTTTATTACTCTCTGTTCAGTGGATTTACAGGGTACCGAAAGGTAATATCTATCATGGGTGAAGAGTATATGTGGTATAGAGTCGGTTTACGAAATTTTAGTTCACATCAAAATCATAACTGCCTAAGAGATTATCTTAAAATTGAGCGTGTGAAGTAATAAAAAGTGTTATGTATCGATTAGGTTCTTAATTACCTTAATTTGAACTGAAATTTAGTGATCGAACTCTATACCAAATGTACTCTTTACCCTTTCGGTAATACGGTATTTTAGATAAGGGGACAAAATTATCCAAAAATATCGTTTAAGTAATCAAGAATCCTTTTTGATCACAACTTTAATAATATCCTGTTGATCCAAAACCGATATCCCGAAAATAGATCATTCCCAAATGTTCTCGAAAGTTGAATAGATTTATAAGGTAAAGGTAAGTGTCGTCACCGCTGTTTTCTTTGAAGATTTGGGCAGAAGGGCTCTTGCTCGCTGGATGAGTGGCCGATGGATATAACGTCTGTTACTTTGCGTATAAGTCTGAAATCGTCGAAGTAGGTGAAAACAATTTAAAATTGACCAATGTGAGTTATGTAGGTGTACTTCAAATACTTGGCTGTTTGTCTTCTGAAAGAGTATTAATGATGTTATTGACATCAAAAACCTCCATATTAAAGAGATTTAAGATGTTTTTATATATCCAACTGTCGTTTCCTTACACTTTATTGTTATAGAGCCCATATAATATTTAACGGCGAGTTGAAAATTAACATTTGTTTAAGTTGAAAATAATGCCTTTTTAAATCCAAAACAAACACATCATCTTCCGAAGTAACGTCCTTGAAATATATGCATCTGATAATGCAATCATTTAATATATTTTTTTTTAATGTTAGAACTCGTTTACTTACTAATAATTTGAAATCATTACTTCTTAATTCGCACATAAAATATGATAGATAGTATAATATTTTAAGAGCTGAACTCAATTTAAGAGAACATTTCCCTCGATAGGCCGACGTCACTGGTCCGATTAAATCGGTGGATTGTTTCCTCATAATTGGGTATCAACGGATAGGAAATTAGAGTTTTACAATTATCGCGATGGATAACTCTTGTGATTGCTTTCGCAGGGTTTAGTTGAATTAAATCGTTTTTGGAATATTGAGAGATTACTGAATTTAATCGTTTTGATGAACTCGAAAGTATCAGATACGCTTTCGGGTTTCTGTATTATCTCGTGTTCTAATGAGAATTACTTATATGAAAGCAATTGGATTCTCAAAAAGGTTGTTTTGTTCGTTGTGATAATATATTAAGTATTGAATAAATAAAATCTGACCTTAGCGAATTATCCTATACCTATTAACGTTACTATCAAAAATACATTTTCTTACAATCGCGTTTTTTAATCTTCAAACACGAAAACAAAGTAAAGAAAGCGAAAAAAATAACAATGTCTTTCAACTGAATTCGCCAAAGAACAAATGCGCCAAGTTCAAACAAGTTATTAACGACATGAAGATAACACAGTTGTCAGACTTGTCGAACGTATCCTCGCATCTTTTGTGGCGCTAATTGAAGTTTCTGTAGATGTGAACTTGGCGCTAATCTGTCGTGCTCCCTTCTAAGTTTGTTGAACTTTGGATCTCTTTGACGTCACGATTGTTTGCGCCAAAGATTGATAGTGTTCCAATTTTAATTGGTTAGCTTTTTTTGCGAAGTTTGCTTGCTTTTTTTCAGTCTGTGTCGTTTGGTATTAAGAGATATTTGTTTTTAAAATGGTTATTTTTTTCGTTTCTCTGAGGGACATAAGCAGTATGAATAATAAATTAACACAAAAATGACAATCATTTTGTGTCTTTTTTTTTTATTTTGCTTTTATATCAAAAGAACACTTACACTGAAATAATATTGTACTTTTGTTATTTAACAAACGTCGTTGAATGAACAATATTAAGTTGATTGATTTATTAAAACTTGACAAAAAAAATAATAAAAATAAGTCAACATCAACAAACCGATCATGAGTAAAATCAAAACGTCAGGAATTTAATAAGAGTGGAAACAGATTCCATTTAAATAGTTACATTTCACACAAAATACTCGCTTAAACCTCATAAACGTTGAGTTCACCGCATTAATCGTAAATCGGGCTTAACAAACTTCAATAAAATCAAAACGAAATTCTTTAAAACAATAAAATCATTATATACGGCCCCATTACCAATATCCGATGCTCAAATCATTTATTTGTGCAATTTAACAGCGAAATATGCAAACGATTCTCATAAAGTTATCCCGCCCTTTTGTATAGCTGGTCAATGGCGCACACATTTAATTTAACTCAAATCCCTTTCAAATTCATTATTACGTACGTACGTTTTATAATATATTATGTACGAGTATATTAGAAATACTGTAATTCATATAATGATCCAACATAAAAAGCCAATTGGGGGAGACCTTTGTCCAGCAGTGGGACACATAAAAGGCTACAAAAAATATATATTAACAGTTAGGTACTAATGACATTCAGCTGCTGATTGATAATATTATTTGTTGTGTAAAGGAGAACGTTTTTTTTTGTGTCTTTAGTATGTTTTGAAGAATTTACCTTAAAGAATGTAGTCCATTTCTAAAAGAAACTCATATTATTCAAATTGCAATTTGAATAATACGATTTTAATTAATCAGAGAATCGTGTTCAAAATATGACCACATACTTCCGTTACACCCTATAAATGCGATCAGATTCAAAATGAAATGTAAAACGATTATTAGCATTACAATCACATTATGAGTAATATGAGTATCCAAGTAATTATGTCAAATAGTGTATTGGTATTGGACTTGTATGATATTACATACATATATATAATCACGCGTCTTTCCCTTGAAGAGGTAGGCAGAGACCACTTCTTTCCACTTACTACGATCCTTTTATTAACACTAGTTTCGCTTTGCCACTCATTATTCCCTTCATAAATGCTGCTCGGTATTATGATACTCTCGACCTGGCGTTTTTTAATTCACACTCACCTTATGTACTTTTTTTGTCAATCATTATTCATTTACTCTCTCGTCATAGCGAAAACATCTCAGCACACCTTATTACTATGTAATAATCATCATAATATCCCAAAGGATAACACACCATAGATTTGACCGTAAAGCCAAATTATAATAGTTGAAATTAATACAGTTTCCTAATGAAGGTTTAGGATATGATGTACCGGATATAATTTCAATTAAAGTTAGCCTCTAATGGTCACTTCAAAATGAAAACTACACACTATCTTCACGAGAAATGAATAGGCATGTTCCTTCAATAAAGAACTGAATTTAAATGATCAAGATTTGAGTATAACTTGAGATGAGCTCAAGCCGGCACGTGAGGGTGCTCAAAGGGTCGTTCCGGCCCGGACAGGACCGTGGCATGCCGGAAGAAACGTCGGAACCGATGTCAAATGAAATGCCAAAGTTGAAAGGCTTAAATTGTAGTCCTATGTATTATGTAGGATGAATTATCCAGATTTTTTAAGTAGTTTTGTTTTAATAGAGAGATAGCACAGTGATACAGGTATGCAAAAACGACATGATAATATTAGATGACAAAAAAATATTTGGTGCTTTTTTATAAATTGTGCTCAAAAAATACAAATTGCCTTGCTTCGAAATTTTTAAAAGCTGTATATTAAGGGAAGCCATAATTAAAAATAACAGTCAGTAAATTATAGATGGCCAAATTGGTAATTTCGTGTCCAAGCCTAAAGCCTTTGGGCTTGCACAATTATTGGTCTTTGATTAGCTAATGATACATAATCATCATCATATTCATAGCCGGAAGACGTCCAGAACGCCACAATGAACGACAACTCGCCAATTCGGGTACGTGCACGCATGATACATAATAGTCGCATAATAATAAGTACTTGTTTCTAATAGAACAGCTTATTGCCTCAAGTAAAGGTATATAGTATAGAACTATTTGGTTAGTTGTAAAGTTTCCACTATAAAACAGGTCACCGGATGATCGTAACATCTACTAGCATTCCTCTTAGAACAAAGATACTCGAGTAACAAGGTTACCCACTCTAAGTAAGACATTACTTACTTGTAAAGGATACAACCACAAGTTCTGAAGTAATCTCAGTCGGTTTTACGTGTCATAGTGGCCGTGTTACGAGGGGAACTATGTTTTACTGAGACAAAAAGTATGAGTCTTAAGTATTTAGAGCGAGCTTATTGCGTATCTAAATGTGAATTGCATAAATAAATCTACATATGGACTTGAAATCGTCTCATTTTATTTAAGTCAAATAAAAAAATAATCTTTGTTATTTTGAAATTAAATATTGGACGTTTAAGAGCATAAAAATAAAACGAAGGAAGAAATCAGGGTTGAATTATAGAGAGATTTGAGAATACACAGGAATTACGAGTAGCCTCTAATATGTTACTCCCTTAAGGGATGAATGTCACTTTAAAACGTTTCTTGTTAGAGATTATTCCTTTCATTTTCAGCTCAAAAAAATATCCTTGATTTAAACCTTCTAACCCTGTATAACCAAAAAACTCAATAACTTACCACAAATTGTCACTCTAGTTACTGTTAATCCAATTACTTAATTGCTAACCACATTCAGAATTGCAAAAAAATAAAAACAGGAGATAGAAAGCTAGTATGGAACATAGTAATATGAATACAGAAAACCAACATTTATGACAAACTATTCCAGCGGATGGTACAAGGAAACCCACTCATTTCGCTACATTGCTCTCAAGTAGCATTTATTTGAGACTTGAGTTATATATCCTCATAATCCTACAAGGATTAATGATGAGAACTCTTTGTGTCACAATCGGTTTAGTGCTTTAAGAGGCTTTTGAGTGTCACGAAGTTTTTTTGATACGTGGCGATTGGATAAATGGTATTTTGTAGCTTATTGTAATTGAATTATTACTATTTTGTCATACATTTTGCATTTGTGATTGGTATTTTGGAAGGAGACTATTTTATAAATTAAATCTGTTAATGAATAATATGCTTGTGCCTTCTCTATATAGGAAGAGGCTTGTGCCTAGCAGTGGGACGTTTATAGCCTGGATTAATATTATAAAGAATAAAAAAGACAACATAACTTCATAGTTTCTGTTATATCTTTCAGAAACGTATCGATTATTACAAAAAAATGTCCATTCAAAATAAACCTTTCAAATTATTCTAACAGTGAAAAATGTCAAAAACCAACATAAAAATCAATAAACAAATACTAACTTTTCACCATCTGAAATCTCTGTAATTCAGTCAAAAACTAATAAAATTATTTCAAATCCGAAAATATTATAAACAGCTCTGTCACCAACAACGGTTTCAAAAGACATTTTCTGTTGGAGTATGCCTCCAAAAAGCCAGCGTACATCTTTTTATTTCGTTCTAGCTTTCAGCTGTACTCACCCGCATGTTAGCTCACTTTATTTATGTTTGTCAATTTTCTGTCATTTTTGGCGTACATTTAACGGCCACTGCATTCTATGGAAATGCTTTTTGAATTTTGGATAAAGAAATCTGTTTCATCGCAGACATTGGTACATGGCTTTGCATTAGGGATATGATTTTGCTATGCTTTGAAATAATTTAAAGTAGAATTCATGTTGTATTAGTATTTTATCGTTTTATTGTTTCGGGAGCTAAATATTTATGAAAATAGAAAAAAAAATAAAAATAATAATAGGGTTGTATTGTCAATGTGTCAAAATCTTCAGGACTTCATCTTCAAGACTTGCTTATGGGTCCACTGTCTTAAATTCACGTTTACCATAAATATAAAAATGATTTAAATAAAATGCGTTTGGAAAGAGAAACCATAGTTTTTTTTTTATTGTAATTGTAAAGTGACGTAATAATATTTAACTATCATTAATATTGGTCGTTTTACCACCAAATTTTGTAGCCCCTGTCTACTAGCTTGCAAAATACACAATCTTCCAAAAAAGCAACAATAAACTACAATACTTAACCTACTGTTCTTCCACAAACAAATAAAAGAACCCAAAAACATTCCTTTACTAAAGTTTATTAAAAAAAACACGTTTTATTCCTAACTAGGTAATAAAAAACAAGAGTTTATGGGTCATGAACTCAGTCTTGATTTTAGTTCATAAATAGTTGGGAACGTGAGATGAGTTGTAACTAAGTTACGTAGTTTATTTAGTGATGAAGGCGTGGAGTTATAAAACTTTTTACGTATAAGAAAAGTGGTTTTACAAAGATGGACTCTTTAATAAAATTTTCCCAAGAGTGATTTCGCAAATACCGTATGTGAAAGCTTTTATGTTAAGATAGTAATTCAGATCAAAACTTACTTTGAATACAGCATATTTTCAATACACTATCTTTGATAAATAAACAGTAATTATACAAAACTGCTGAAAAGCCAAAGGCCACATAAACACCAACATTTTCAGCAATAAAATGATCGAAGAATTTTGAACCAAACGTTCAGGATCGTTAAGAAAGACCAGGAAATGCAAAAACCAATCAAATTATAAAAAGACAAAAATAGAAAAGAGGAATATAAACGAACCAATACGTTGAAATAAACCTTAATTTGACGAAGATCTCGAACTTCGACTTAAAGCCGTACAAAACTGATTATTTTTAAAGGGGAACGAATTGTGATGACGCCAGAAACCAAATTTCGATGCGCAAAATGGAAAATGCTTCGATCGCTTTGTTTAGGACCTTTTTTGTTATTTGCTCCGTTTTACTGGTCGCTCCGAAGTGCGAATTTGGTATCAACGATTTTCAAAGGGTATCGTATTTTAATATTCGATTTCTGCTCTCGTAATATCTGGCGTGATATTTGGTTTATCGGTTGGCTTAAATTTGGTGGAGGTATTTTTATAGATGTAGGCTCTTTGGTAAATAATTGTTTTTTTACAGGCAATCGGATTGATAGAATATAATATAGTTACTTAGGTTAAAATGCTTATGAAGTCTAAAGTATATACTAAACAAGAACCCGATGTTAAATAGCGATGACGAAAAAATGAATTCCTTTCATAACTTAACAAGATCGTCTCAGTAAACCAAGCAGAATGAGGGATAAAATATTCATATTTTGTGTCCTACAGTTTCTTCATCCACTTTCGAAACAAAACATTGTGCATAACGGATGTCATCTAAATCCTTAAAAATATGAAGGATTTAGGACGCGGTTCAAAAACGAGACGACTACAGAACAGCCTGGCAACCGCTTCCAGAATATTAATAGAGTGGGCAAGACTTATTAATATTGATGACAACACAACAAGGACATGACAGATTATGTATGGGCTCTGAACACTTAATCAGTGGATGTAAGTTTGGGGAAAAAGGACCAAAGCTGTTTATTTATGCGAAGTTACAATATAAAGGGATAGGGAAAAGTTTTCTCGTATTACGTGTATGTAAAACTTTTTTGGGTGTAGTTTGTGAAAGTAGCAGTTTAGTTGAATAATAAAGGGTTTTTTTTAGCAGGATATAATAATATAATATGTCAATTTGTTCTCTTTTATAGTTTATATATATTATTGGGACCGATAATTATTCTTCTATCATTCATAATATCATTTTATTGGCAGCTCTTCCTACAATCTTTGAAGTAAGAACAAAGTAACAAGAAAATAAAGGCTTCGATCCTATTCGTAAATAATTATCTTCCATTACACATTCAACAACAAAAGATAATCCACAATTCTTTCATACACTGACAATAAATAACGTTCTTAATACAAACCCGATCCCTAAAATAAAGAATTTATCGAGGCCGCGGACCAAAAGACTTGAATAGCATCATCAATGAATACTAGGAACATAAATGTCAAAGCGTTCAGTACACTCGCTTTTAGCGAAGAAACGGTGCCAAGTGCTTTTTTCGTGACCCGGCTCTCTAATTGCTAGACAGCGATTTATGCACTCGATGGAAATGTTCACAAATTTTGTTTGAATGTCGCACTGATTTGGTCCTTCGAAACGAGTTTGGTTCTAGTTTTTTTAGGGCTAACAATACTGAATTACGCTCTGTATCTTTGTAGAATGGGAGAATGTTAGTGAAAGAGATTCATGATTGTGTGCACAGTAACAAAAATATCCGTTGTTTCAATGTGGAAAATTTTGGTCCTATGAGCATTTGTAGAAATGTGGAGATAATTCTTTAGAGAACAATGCATGGTGCAACAAGATATACAATTAACAGTCAGAAAAGGAGATACTTAAAATACATTTTGAAATAGATTTTGAATGGTGATTGATGAGCTGTGAGCCTATCTCTTGATATTGTGTACGAGTGGCAATCAAACGCGCAATCCTTGATAGGTCAATATGAACTCATATGAGCGTCGATTCCTAGAGCACTCAGTAATGAAATTACAGTCCGATATTTAAAACCTGCGATCGGTATTTGGTATTCAACATTTAATATTGAAAAGGTTGGAATTTCTAAACTATCAATTTACATGTTCTATTTTTTATTCTTCAATGGATACATTATGGCCTTGTATTGTAAAGTGATACATTATGGTTTCGAGGGCTTTTCAAAATTCGATATTTTCGTTTAGTTATTGGACTTTATCTACAAAATTATTTAGATGATAATATCAACGCTATTGACATTATACAAAGAAACTATATATGCTTTTAGCTTGATTACTTTACATGACACCTTTTAAACGAACGTTTTTTTGTAAATAAAAGTTAAACTTCCTACAATATACGAAACTAGCAATATTATTTTCGTAACAACTTTAATTATAAGCTAAACCAACACTACCCCTAAAGCTTTTAGAGCAAATTCACACGAACAATAACGAAGCAAAAACACCAGAACAATTTTACTCAGTAACTAAGCATTTTTATTTAATCACCATAAACAAGAGGAACGATGCCGCGAAGAAGGCAGTAATTAAGTGGGAAATGAGAAGCACGCGTGCAGACACAATGTGATTATGTCTCGGAACGGACTCAACGAAATTAGTTACTGTAGTAGTGAAACCACTAGCACGGAATCGAATTAGAATATACTGGTTAATTGTTTAGTGGGTGGAAATGTTGGAAGAAAAAGGCATTCACCAACTGGGTCATACAAAGGCCCTATTAATAGAACCCCTTTAAATAGGCTTAGTTTAAAAATGAAGATTGCAACAAGGATTATAAACCACTTTTGTGAAAACAACGTTTGTCAATTTCAGGTTACAAGTCCTGTTAGTTGTTTTTCCGAACAGTAAATCGATTGTTAACTTTACAAAAAAAAAAAAAAACTTTTTGCGAAAAATTATTTTAAAATGTTAGTTAGTCAAACCAAAAAGTACAAGTAAATAACAGGGGTTGATCAAGAGAAATTCACTTTCATATAAAATTTTACAATTATGATTCCAATGGTATTACTTCCGTACACATACGTGCACCATGTGACGTAAAAATCATGCAAAACGGCCTGATATCGCCGGTCGTGTCAAGCGGCCGTCCGGTACACAGACATATTGATTTATAAGAATTTGAATTTTAAATGCAGCATTTGTAATGCAGGCCGGACATTTACCGAAAATTAAGGCCGAAAAACAAATGACGATTAAAAAAGAAAATAGGAAATGAAAAAATAAAGAAATGAATTGTGTTTGATTGCGAAACCCGCAAGCATTTGTTTATTTTCTAGTTTAAATACATAAAACAAAAGAAGTAGAAATAAGTAGAAAACTGCGAAACAAATACAAAGATGTTGGTATCTGTATGCGTGTATCGCACCGACTTATTCTTTTTCCCCAGTGGAATAAATAAATTACGTGCGAAGAAAAACACAAAGTTCTGCAGATGTGTTTGAACCTTAATGTTACACGAGATACCTATTGAAATATCGGTAATAAATCATACTTATTTTGTTCATGCATTCTTTGATGTTATTTTGATTTGTGTTTATTTTGTGGATGTACATTGGTACACCTCTGCCTACCCTGTCGGGGATACAGGCCTGAAGATATGTTATGTTTATTTTAATTTTTATTTCTATGGATTTTATTGATGTGCTCTAAGATCACATTATGTAGCCATTTCACGTAGGTAATGGTATTGAGTACTTCAAGCATGTAATAGAAGAAATTCCAAGAAGCGCTAAAAATGATAATTCTCAAAATCTAGAAATATTTCCAACTAGTTTGGCTCCGATGAGTGCATGCAAATCCGATCTACTGTGTCATTGTCCTATTTCAATCCATTAAAAAAAGAATGTTATTTAACCCAAAAAAAAAAATTGTGATTAATTAAAAACCAAACTAAGATTATGTAAAAGGATTTAGATGTTCATATCATCAAAGATTTAGAGGCTTTATTAAGATAGTTATCCATTTCACGCCTTATATGATTTCCAAAGAAAGCTGCTTTTTTGTGTTCATTCCAACAATGACACAGGAAGTCTATGGGCTTTGTCTTACTTTCAGCATTTATTAGTTATCACTACATAGTATAAAATAAAGTCGCTTCCCGCTGTCTGTCCCTATGTATGCTTAAATCTTTAAAACTACGCAACGGATTTTGATGCAGTTTTTTTTAATAGATAGAGTTATTCACGAGGAAGGTTTATATGTATAATACATGCATAATATAGTAGAGGAACACGGATAATCTTAGAGATTTTAGTAAATGAAAAAATTTTTTCGCGCTTACATTGCAAACGCTGGCTGAACCCTACGAGATAGATCAAAATAATGTACTACAGTATTGTGCACCTTAAAAAGATCTACAAAAAAGTCCGCGATGGCATATGTCTATCTCTTGAGGATAACCCACAATAACCATTTTTTATCGTTTATTTATTACGTATTTACGAAAAAGCGATTTTAAGCTATACAGTATTAATCCTTATCCAATTAATAAATTGTGCATGTAATATAAATCAATATTGCCCTTTACAGCATGTAATTTAAATGAATATTTTCGAAGATATTACAAATTTAAAATGCAGGGACATCGCGGTTGCAGCGGTAACGGCCGGGGGGCCGGGGGGCGCGTGCCTATACCAAGTAGTGCGTCGAAGGCTGTGCTTCGCACTACAGAACTTTATGATTGTGTAGATATGTCGCAGACAAATAGTATAATTTGGCATTTTACATACGGCATCGTCAGTTTAAAAACGTTTGCGGTTTTGTAATATGCCCAAGGCAAAATGTAGATTGCCGTGTCACTTTATAATATGCCTCAACATTTCATCGAAAATTTAAACACCATATACATAATGCCGAGGCAAATTGAAGTATTTAATTTTTGAGGTTGTCCAGCACGTCAAAAATGCTAAGGTATCCATAGACCCTGGGTCGTGAAGGACTCCTGCAGAGTATTTTTGGTGAAAAAACCATGTATTTGATCGAATATTCATATATTCATAGGCTCAGAAATCAATTGCTTGATTAGGTTCGACTTTGTGACGGAGCTCAAAAGGTTAGGTTAGGTTAGATATTGTGACCTTGCAACAGAGCGAGCGAAGCGAGCGACGACGTATGTAATTCAAAGTTTTTCTCGAGATTTTAATGAGCATAGTCACCCTAAAATAACACTAACGTCGCATTATAACGATTAAATGATTTGACATTTTGCCTTCGGCATATTACATAACCGCAAACGTTTTTAAACTGACGACGCCGTATGTAAAATGCCATATTATACTATTTGTCTGCGACAGATATATAGTGTAGGTATCAGCGTTGCACCCGAGCAAAGCCGGGCGGGCCGCTAGTTCTTATTATAATAGTCTTCATAATTATAACCTTAATATTGTCTGAACGTGAATGTGTCTGAATAAGGAAATAATTGATACTATAGTTGATCCCAGTTTTGTGGATTAGTCTTTTCTCGCCTTACCGAGTCTTTGACGTCTATTGAAAGCCGTGAGTATAATTTACGTGGTTTATAGAAATGACGACAAACGCCTTTACAAAGGGCGACCGAGTCAGAGATGGTCCGAGCTGGTATCATAAAGATTGCATTGAATGGATACGGCTAGCAAGAGGTCTACCTTTTGCTAGTCACATCTATTCACTCTCTAGGACAGTGGTATTATCAAAGGCGAGGCTGTGTTCTGCAAAGGACTGTACAAGACTGAATAGTTTATGTTATGGTATAACTAGATGAGTCCTTGGTTACATCTGCGTTCGGAGTCTCTTTAAGCAATCTTTTTTTTGCATTTTTTTTTTTAGTTATTTTGATATCCGGGTTAGAAACCCTGAAAATTAAAGTTCTTAAAAATCGAGCCATTGTGTCATAAATCGTATAAATTACTAGCACAACTTACTTGTACGGACTCTAACGCAGTTTTTATAAAGATTTAAGGTCTCGAAGTTTTGACACCTTTCCAGGTGTCATAGTTACGGTCTGCAATCAGTAAGTAATTTTATTTCAATATCTAATTTTCGCGTTAAACTTTAGAACTCAATATGTAACCCAATTTAGTTGACTCTAAATCATTAAATGGCCAACGAGTAATACCAAACCCATAGTATTCACCATTGGTTCCAGGAAATGAAATAGCAACGTAGTCCCAAATTATAGACTGTTATTATAATAATCAGCAGTATTGGTGTAACCACAAACATTTGCTTACAAGCACTGTACCGTGATGACGAATCAGCTAAACAATACACACGTTTACACACAACTGATCGCTTGTGTAAATTGTAATGTGCGCAAATTTTGAGCATTGTGTTACAATAATTATTAGATTTTCCAGTTATTTGCATTTTACAACTTCATTTAACACTAGTAGTTCATTAATATCTATAATTACTTGCTTTGGTACATTTTACTTACACGGATTAAGTAAGGGTAACCCAACACAACACACATGTGATACATGACACATAAAGAACATGTGATATATCACACCACTACCAATTTTATATACAAGGTGTAGAGATTTGGCTGGTGTGACTTTCTAGAAAAAAATCCGCATAGACACACCAGTGTGTCTTGCTGGTGTGACTATATGGAAGTCATCATATTTAAACTGCATAAGAGAGGACGACAGAGTATAATAAAAACACTTGATCAATAATATTTTGTTTTTAGCGCTGTGCTGCTAAAAAACAGATAAATTAAACACGTCGTAGGCTTTTTGCGGTTAGATGTCTGCACATACTGAATTTAATCTATTCTAGTCCAACACAAAGTTATCTTGAAATACCATAATACAACATTTATAGAAAAAAGGTTATATTATTACTACCTTTGTAACTCTCTACTTCATTATGTTATAACATGTAGCTTACGGCTAAGAATATTAAGAAAACCAGATTGGAATCTCAGATTTCTTAGAAAACAATTTTAGGAACTAATTTAGGTAACCGTAAACATATTCATAATTATCCTTATACGAAAATCCCTCGTATATTAACTAGGTATATAACCAAATAACGAGGTAAATTATCTGAACAGGCAAACGTCTTAGAATAATTTTTCTTTTTATCGTGTTGATGACAATTTATTTATAATGTGTCGGCCCAAAATGCTGCTACGAGAACTGCATTGTCAGTAGCATCAAATCGTCCATCGTGCAGGTGTAAGCACGAAGGACAAGATAACAGTTGTTCCATCGTCTGAGGAGTAATACCTCATCTACAACTCAGGGTAGTTGTATTTATTTCATCATCATCTCCCGAGCCTTTTCCCAACTATGTTGGGGTCGGCTACCAGTCTTACCGTAGTCAGCTGAATACCATATTTTACATGGAGCGACTGCCTATCTGACCTCTACAACCCATTTTACTGGGAAACACAGTATCCCATGGTAAGACTGGTTGACAGAATTGACTTAACGACTGCCAAAGATCTATGTATGACAGCAGGTAGTTGTAGTTATGTTGAAATAATTTTCTACATTAAATTATAACAAGGGGATTAAAAACCACGCATTTATAATTTCAAAAGGTTCCAAACATCAAAGGGTTCTTTAAAAACTATAGAAAAAAGGGGTTTTCTGAACATGACATAATTTAAAAGGCTTTTTATAGAAGGGTGGCTGTAGCGGGTAAAATGGGAATTGTTTTAGTTCCCAGTTATGTTAGAACAGATTAGATTAGGGATTTGGGTGCGCATAAAGTTAATTTGGAATTAAGGTTTAATTTACTCGTTATAATACACTTAATTTTAAACGTAATTTGATATTTAAACTAGATTTTCTATTTATTTCCAACAAAATAGTTTAAAATAAAATGAAAATTTTTTGAAGACTACCAATTAAACATTTTTAAATAGTTTCTATCTTTAGACTTTAGTTACAGACGTTTCAGTGGTTTTGCGTTACGAGATAGTCGAGAACAAGCAACATCTACTGTCAAGATAAATACCACCTCCATCTACACCAACAAGACACTTAAAAAGGCACTAAAACGTCAGATATTTTTTTTTATATATCTTTATTTATTTTAACTTTTGGGGTTTTTATCCAATAAGGATATGTCAACCCCATCATAACTTATAACAAAATAAACTCTTCTATTTATAATAATACCTAAGAGTTGCTGCTCGCTGCTGAACGACTACCACTAAACTGCATAATTTTTTGGCTATCTCCGATCTAGGGTTTGATAAAATGCTTTGAATCGTCAAAAATAAAATCTAAATAAAACTGTTTTAAGAATATATTTTTCTTTATTAAACCTGCTACTTAAATACTTCAACTGTTTATTGATGTAAAAAGTCTACAATATTGAAAATGTAATAAATTCCACAATATAATAAGTGTTCTGCAAATGAATAACAACAACCTACTTGTTTCTTTTCACAGACAGGTCAAAATTCTAATATAACAGTGTTCTCTAACTTAAGAAAAGTACTTTTAGAGCTACAATAAAATTTCTTCATCTATTTTTATCCTCCCGAAGGTTGTCTGGTAGAAATAGCTAAAGTAGCTAAATTTGCTGGTTCTATAATAAACACGGAGGGATAAAATTCACTAATAACTTCTTATACCTTCTATACAACATTTGAAAATTTAAATATCATCAATTAATTCTAGGAATAACCTAAGCTAAATATTCGTGTATAATTTAATATATTGGTAAAATATACGTAAGTATATATTTATTTTATGTATGAGGGAACAGCTAGTTGGCAAGCCAATAATTATGCCAATTCGGTCAGTATTATGCAAATATAATTTCCGATAAATCATTTGCAAGTCTAAATCTAACCTTCCATTAATTTACCCTAATCAAGAATTCAGTATTAATTAAATCAATTGTACACAATACATTAAAATCTGGTAAATAAAACACCATCGGTAAATAAAACCCACCTAATTATCCTAAAATTGTAGAAACGAACTCACTTTCCTTAATAAACCACTTAAAAAGAGCAAATGTCCTTTTATTCGGAATATCCGATACAATGTTGACCCAAATACGAGAATTGTTGGGGAAAAAGTCGTGCATAAATTTCGTTTTCTCCTACATTTCATTTACAAAATAATGTAAATTTATTCTTATATTTATTTTAAGGACGAATTGTGAGATCGCGAACGTATTATTGTAGATGACATTTTATTCAATGTATTACCATTTTCTTTTAAGGGTAAAATATATTTTATTACAGAACAAGCTTATTTCAATATTCGATTCATCTATTATTCACTAGTGAAAAGAAATTTTGTAAATCTTCGATAAAGTTAAATATAAAGTACTCTATCTTAAACATCTATCAGAATTAAAGTCAAAACTTGTCAGAGTCTGCATACATTATAGAATCGAGATTAAAAACGATAGCTTATAAAATCTCATTAAGTAAATAGCTCACAGCTGAGTGTAACAGACAATACATACCTTTCTAAAACCATGTCGGAGTCTCATACATCCATTCAATTGCGATCATCTCACATGAGGCATATCGTCACATCTACGAAAAATAAGAAAAAAACACTTCCTACTTCCCTAACCCCACTTCAACTAACACGAACTAAGCCTATTTATTTAAAGTCACTTTATCAAACGACAAGGAACTTTGTCTTTAATTAATTGTTTTAAAACAAACACGGTATCGGATTTGGGATTTACGAGATCGTCGCGACGTCTGCGCGCGTACCCGGCCGCGAGGCGACTGGTAATATTGCCAAATATGAACCTAATTTTCCCCAGATCTGTGCGTGTAGGTGGGGAGTTTGCGAGCAACCCTCTACAACAGTTTGTCAAGTCGATAAGAGATGGCGCTGATTCGAGCTTTTTAGATATTATTAGTTGCAAGTTCCGAGAATAATTCTTGGCAATTTCATGGTATATGCGTTTTAGAAATGAAAATAGACGAGTTAGGCTTTTCTTTGTCATAAAATATTAATGATGAAACTGTTTGCGACATTCTTAGTGATTCCTCTTAAAAAAGTTCTTTGTTTGGTTTGTATCTCACACAGATACTAATCTACTAAACTATGAGTCAAAGTGTGCACGCCTTCGTTTAAAGCGTTTTCTTACAATTAGGTATAACTAATTGCAATAAATCCCTATAGAATCGTAAGAAAATAAAATCCTAACAATACAAATCTAGAGAATATGTAAATAATATGGTAAGTAATCTTGGAAGATAGAGAGGCGGTTCCTTTATTTGATTTTTGTGCAAAATAAGATTTAAATGTAACGCCCGGGGCGGGCCTAAAAAAATAAAATGAACGGTATAAACTAACATTACTGGATATTTTCTCAAAATATATCCCTCTTAGGACCGCTGATATTATTGCGATTTTATAGTTGGTGCAATACATAAGCTGAGTCGCGGGTAAAAGGACTATTTTTTGCTTGAGTTAATGAGGACCTTACGTATATTTATTTTAGCAATAGTATTTTGTTTCAAAGCTTCTTGAATATTTGGTTGCAGAGTTTAATTAACGTCTTCGCCTAACTTGCAATGTCCCTGGACATTGCAAGTAACAGCTGGTTTTTTTTTGTATAAATACTATATTTTATCTTTTAGTTTGTATATTAATTATTATTATAACACTGTACATACAATGTTTTATAAGATCTCACATTTTGAAATATCTTTGCTACAGAACTGTAGTAACTAAATTCAATAATAATTCTTCCTCGACCATAGTATTACCGATTAACGTTGACCGCAGTAAGTTATTAACCATTTATCAGCTTAAACCTTTAACATGCAGTTACATAATCTCTCAGTTTCCTCTACGAGACCTACGGGAAATTATAGAACGATTTATTCGTAGCCGAGACCACAGAGTGAGTAAGATGTTATTGTACTGCAGTTCACGTAGCGCACTCAAAGGCGTAGCAATGAAAGTTACGTTCGTAGCAACCGCGTTGAGTGTCTACGAGTAGGCTACGAATGTTCTACGGTGTTTTGTTTTAGATGCCGTCTTTATTTTTATTTGATTTTATGAGTTCAAATGAACGGCGTTTTTATTTTTGTTGAGTATTTTATTTGTTTGGAATCATAATCTAGTTAAATTATCAAGCAATTTACGTTATCAAATATTTATTGCTTTCATTATTTTCTTTCTTATCTAAGAGCTATAACTTGATAAGTTTCTAGACTATTTACAACATAGGTAAATATCAGTTTCAGAAAGCTAAGCTCAAGCTAAAGTCATAAATTTCGTGTGTTTATTATCGGTAATTTTGGTCAAAACAAAAAAAAACTTGGTTCTAGCATGACTAAGTTTAGTTATATCAAATCGCTTTGATCTTATCATATAAAACGTTAAACATTAGGATTCCGTAAGAGTGGGATATTTTTTGCGCTATGGACACGATTTAGTATCGTTTTTATTTGTTTACAAGAAATATATACGGGTTCCGCGGCATTAAATATCCACGTTTGCGTTTATTTCGGGCATTCCCTTTTTTTCTAAGGTTTTTCGGTTACCTTAATATTTTGGACGGTTGTTTGGTTTCTGGTAAAATGGTCCTCTCATACAATTTTATTGTTTGGTTAAAAGGAAAAATGTCTGCACCTGGAATTTATTATTTCATGGTACTGGTTTATGGGGAATATATACTCCGGTTTTTCCGTTGTTTGGATTTTTCCATTTTTATTTACGTTACGCAATATGCTCTTTTCATTGTTTATTCTTGTCCAAAAAATACACTTAAATATTCCCGATGATACAGATAGAAATTCTTGCATTCGTAGTACTTGTAATCTTACTGCTGATCATAGGCCTTTATTTTTATGCACCATTAATACCCGGGTTATGTGGACTTAAATCCACTGAATTCATTGAACAATAATAACTTATCAAGATAAACGAAAATACTGAACTTAATTATATAAGATAACGTACTGTATGACATTTATTTCATACTTCAAATAAAGGAATCAAATACAAACGGATTCAAATCACGTATTCGAAGAATAACAGCTTTAGTATTTTGACCTAAAACAGTTGTTTCCAACCAATACTAAATATATTACGGTTTATGTTTGTATCAAATTTTTTATTTTATATTATATTTTATTCTTATTGTATTATATTTTTCAAAAATGTTTTTAGATTAATACAACCATTCATCCAAGCGCTGATCAGATCAAATAATGCTTATATCGTTTAGTATTAAAAAGATTCCAATTAAACATACAAAAAAACAAAGCAGTGAATCACAAAATATCGCAAGTTGCGCAAGGGTATGGTCCGGCCTCTGAGAGAATGACACACCTGACGGGTGATGGTGCACATATAATTTAATGTTTCAAAGAATTTACTGACACATATTTGTCCTATAAACGAACAATATCTTTTAAAACTATTTATTATGCCCAGTTAAAATAAATATAAAAACATATTTTTTTTTATTTCTTCATTCAGATCAAGGCCAACTGACAGGAGCTGTCGGCGGCCGGATCTTTAGCATCATAAAGATTCTTCTCATCATCTCTAATGTACTTACATCTCTAACGCTCGATAACATTTTGTATATAGCGGGAATGAGCGCAGAGATCACTGGAAGTGGACGTGTGTCGCGTGTGCTCACTGATTTCTGCAAATATTTAATTTTCTAAATTCCTATTGGCCAAAGTGTATAACTTAGATTCTCGTTTACTCCTACGGTTACCATACGGACAGACTCCACCCCTCGAAAGAGATAGACTTTGTTTGCGGTGCTTCCTCGGCAACAAGTGCTGTGTGATTGGTGTTTGTCGGGCGGGATTTGAACTGGCGGCTCCTGCGCGGCGGTCGCCCGCTAGCACCACCGAGACACACGTACGTAAGCGCGATCGGCGAATTTACTGTCCACTACGAGCGGCAACGTCGCCTCCCGCGCGCTCTGCGTGACCTTGTAAGCGCTAAGACCGCTACGAGTAACTGACGTCATCGTACCTGCTACATCGACCGGTGCGCACGCGCCGACCGCGCCGCCCGTGCTGCTCAGTGTTTGTGAAGTTGTTTCGTCCCCTGTGCGCCACCACCGAATAAATAGAACCATCGAATATAATCAATGAATATACAACTTCAACTTGATTCTTGGATAAGTACTTGTTATATTTTTATTACCAATATCAACTGTGTTCTAATATGGCAGGTGTCCAGCGCACCCCACCACAAACTTCAAAAACCATCATTAACAATATGAGTCAGAGTCAAACCCAATCTGAACCCGATATTAACACGGCAATAATAATGAGCGATTACGTAAATATTACTCGTAATAAACGGCCTCGGCAAAATGATTCGCCACAGGGCAGTTCAGTTGTTATTTCTCAAGACCTACAAGATAGCAACATAACGAAAACGCTAACGGAACAAACTACCCTTATGGCTAAACTGTTAGCTGAGGTAGCTCAAATTAAAACACAAAATACCCAGATACAAGCTTCTAACACGGCAATTCGTATGTCAAATGAAGAGATCGAGAAATCGATGTTTTTTATGAATAAAAACTTCGAAGATTTGAGAAAAGAAGTTGAAGACTTAAGGAAAGAAAGGCAAGAACAGCAAAAGTATATAGAAAGCCTGGAACAAAAGATAACAGATCTACATCACAAGTCCCGCTCGTCTGGGGTTGAACTGAGAAATGTACCACAAGAAAATACGGAAACCCACACCAGTCTTATAAAAACGGTATGCAGTATAGGCGAAGCTGTCGGAGTCCTAATTCCCGAATCCGAGCTGCGCGACATATATCGTCTACCAGGGAAGTCCACCACTTCTGATACCCCACGTCCAATAATTGCAGAATTTACCAGAGTACAAACAAAACAGACACTCTTATCGGCAGTGCGTTTGTTTAACAAAGATAAGGGAAAAGACGGGAAACTCAACACCAGCCTGATTGGATTGCCAGGGAAACACCAACCGGTGTATGTTGCTGAACAAATACCTGCAAGTACCAAAAAGTTATTTTACCAATCCCGTGAGTTCGCCAAAAAGCACAAATACACATACTGTTGGTTATCTAATGGTAATATTTTCTTGCGGAAGCATGAGGGCGATAAACAGATTTTAATTAGCACCGAAAAAAACCTACAGGATCTTGGAAACAAAAACATGTGACTAAGCCTAAATCACACTGTAAACCATTTTTATTTGTTTAGAATAGTTAGAACATTTTATATTCAAATTGTAAACGTTATACATTTTCAAAACAAACAGTCCTCAACTAACACAACCACACTCTCACAAACACTACATTGGAAAGAAAACTTTAATCATACATCATACATCATACATCACACATCAAACATACACAATACACACATAAACATGAAAATACTTCTAAATAACTTGAAATACACATATGTGCGATGCATTTGCCATTCTAACTTCATGTACAAAATATTACTTGCTCAAACAACTAGTTCACACTCTAATATATATTTCTTAGTTAAAAATGACTAATTTAATTAACATTAATAACGATCTGGACCAACTTACCGTAGGCAACTCCTTTATGTGTAATCCAGAAGACTGTCTAAAGTATGTCAACGTATCTGGTAGCGATATTAAATTACTGCATTTAAACATCCGTAGTATAAATAAAAACTTCGATCAACTTCTAGTTCTATTGCGCTTAACTAAAATTAACTTTGACATCATAGTCCTAACAGAATGTTGGTTGAGTAAAGCAAATAATTTACCTATATTGGAAGGCTTTCAATCACACTCAACTAAAATAAATCTCAATCAAAATGATGGAGTTATAATTTATACCAAAATAGGACTGCAAACTAATGTATGGGAACCCACCTTTAGGGGTGGGACATGCCTCACGTGTCAAATAGAAAACAAGCTAGCAGTAGTGGCAATCTACCGTTCTCCGTCATACAAGTCCAGCGAAGATTATGATAATTTCAAGACTAGCCTGAGTTGTATACATGATAACATAGCCGCCTGCCCAAATATAGTATTAGTGGGCGATTTAAACTTTGATTTAATCAAGCGTCATGAGGACACCAAATGTCTGGACTACCTTATCTTAAATGCTTCTCAAGGGTTATTGCCCACTCACGAGTTTCCCACTCGCCTTGAAAAAAGCCTTGATCACATACTTCTAAAAACTAAACTTTTATCAACTACACTAGTTTTAGAGTCCCATATTACTGATCACAAGCCTATTCTCCTAAACATCATAGACGCAAACCCTGCACGTAGGACATGTTACCTTTCCACCCGCCTTAACCATGAGGCAATTAAGCTACAACTAGAAAAAACTGACTTTTCAAGTATATACAGTGAGGGGGATACAAATACTTCAATGAATAAATTTATAGGAATAGTAACAAAGGTCATATCCCAGCATACAACTCAGGTTAAGATCCCTAGAAATAAAAGAACTCTTAAACCTTGGATAACTCCTGGTCTTATAAAATGCACTAGGCACCGAGATAAGTTACATATGCAGTCAAAGAAAGAACCAGATAACCTTATGCTTAAAATTACATATAATCGCTACCGAAATTTTTGTAATGACCTACTTCGAAAACTAAAAATATTATACGAAGCAAGTGAGCTTGAGAAAGCAAGTAATAAACCAAAGTTATTATGGAAAACAATAAAGGACATAACCAAGACAACAAAAATATGTGAAAGCCCCGTTGAGCTTTTAAAAATACGCAGTGATTCCAAGTCTTCCATAAACGAGGTCTGCAACTTTTTCAGTAATGTTGGAAAAAACCTGGCTGACAACATTTTATCACGGCACCACACCCCATCACCTCACACTAGCGACCAGTCGCCTCTAAAAACTGTAAAACCCTCCCTTATGAACTCTCTTGCTCTCATGGAAGTAGATGAAGATGAAATAGAGACCCTTATCCTACAGTTACGCAATGACTGTGCTATTGGATGGGACGGCATATCGCCTCTCTTATTGAAGAACTGTCGCCACGTACTAATACCGCCACTTACCTTCATATACAACCGCTGTCTACAATTGGGCATTTTTCCAGATGCTCTTAAAAAAGCGATTGTCCACCCTATACATAAGGGAGGGAGCAGAAGCTGTGTCAATAATTATCGACCCATATCAGTTTTGCCGACACTCTCTAAGATTCTTGAAAGGGTATTAAACAATCGTCTTAGGACCTTTTTAGAAAAATATAAAATTATAGCTGACAACCAGTATGGCTTCCGATCTGGTGTTTCAACAGAGGATGCTGTGCTAGGTTTGACACAAGAGGTAGCTAAAAGTCTAGACAATAAAACAAAATGTCTAGGTATATTCCTAGACCTTTCTAAGGCATTTGACACAGTTTCTGTTCCCATCCTTACCGCTAAATTAGAACACTTAGGTGTACGTGGCGTGTCACTTGACATATTTAAAGATTACCTCAAAAATCGCACACAAAGAGTTAAAATTGAAACCCACCTTAGTGAAGAGGAGTTTGTTACTTTCGGCGTCCCTCAAGGCAGCATATTGGGCCCCACCCTATTTCAAATTTACGTTAACGACCTTTGCAAAATGAATCTTCCTAACACTAACATATATACCTATGCTGATGACACCGCGATCTTAGTTCGGGGACCTACCTGGGATACTACCAAAACTATTGCAGAGTCGGCAGTGGCGGAAATAATGAAATGGCTCAATTCGAATCTGCTTACCTTAAACATTCACAAAACCTGCTACATCCCCTTTGCAATTCAGCGTAAGACCGCACCGTCACACTCATTTTCAATTACGGCCCATTCATGCTCTAACCGATCATCACCATGCCATTGTCCAGCACTAAATAGATGTGAAAACGTCAAGTACTTAGGAGTCCACATAGATGACGGACTGACGTGGAAAAACCAACTTGAGGCCGTCACGACTAGAACTTTGCGCCTCATACATATATTTAAATCCCTTCGAAACTCTGCTAATGCCGATATATTAAAAATGGTGTATCATGCTCTATGCGAATCGGTCATAGGATATTGCATCTGTGTATGGGGTGCTGCAACGAAAAGTTACATGCTGAAGGCAGAAAGAGCACAGAGAGCCGTACTGAAAGTCATGACGAAGAAACCTCAGAGACACCCAACAACACAGTTATACGCAGACTGCAAGGTCCTTACAGTCCGTCAGCTGTTTGTGCTTCAATCGGTCCTTAGGAAGCATAGCAGCCTCCCTCCGTCTAACCCAAATAAGCGCACTAACCTTCCTTTAGGCACTCATCACAAGACAACGTTTGCAAAGCATCAATATTATGTAATTAGCCCTTACATTTACAAAAATATTCACAAAAAACTGAACATCTTAGACCTCAACAAACACAATCTAAAATTAAAAGTGAAGGAATGGCTTCTTAAACAGGACTATGCCGAAACGGAGACTTTACTTACCTTCATAGCCTAATAATCACACATTCATCTCCATGCTCGCATAAATACTCAAACACTTATTTTCTTACATCCATACCCTCACACACACAACCCCCACCCACTTACACAACAACACTACATCACCTTCTCACCTACACACTAACACCTACACACGTACAATCACATCAATTCACCCTCACCTTCATTCTCTCACATGTTCACCCATAGTTCATTCATAAAAAAAAAAAAAAAAAAAAATATATATATATATATATATACCTTTTCCTTTTTTTCCCTGCTGAATGTAAATCGACACAGTCCACTCATACATACAACAATTGGAACCTCCTTGCGAAACACTGTCTCTTAAGATACAGGATAACCTAGTTTAAGAGACAGAGTTCAATCTATTGGGTACAGACATTTGTAACATCCATGTTATTTTTGTAAATCTCTGTGACATATGTTTTCAAATTGTAATGATCTGTATTTTTTGGGAAATAAAGAATTTTATTTATTTATTTTTATTTTATTTTATAAGAAATTACTCAAAATATTTATGTCATAAAATACGTTCCTTACTTATATCTTGTGAACTGTGATTGTAGCCTCCAATACCAAAATATACTTATTCTAAGTAATCCTCTTTCATATGCTTTTGTAACGTAAAATATGTTTACTTACATTTTACTTATATCCTGTCAAACAAGCATAAATATTTCCAAGATATTTCTAGCTCCATCTACCAATGTTAATTTACATTTTAGTTCTATCTTGTCAAAGCATAAATATTTCTTGAATACTTCAAAATAAATAGCTCCTTCCACCAATGATTTAAAGTGATAAATGATTAAATATAGCTTCCATATCCAATCTCCGAAACCGGTTCAGTGTTCGGCTCAAAGGACCAGCCATTTATCTCTTTCCAAACGAACTCTTAAGTAAACATGATATATTCACTACACTCAATACAGCCAAAACTTTTCCAATAATCTCAAGCTTTCCGGAGTTTTCAGTAACATATTATTAACTGTCATTATAATGTCAAGTAAGATATGTTTATTTGGACTCGAGGAAGCGTAGATTTAATGGTACGTTGCATTTATATTTATGAGAGGGTTTAGTAAGCTCTTTCGTGCAATTTTAGTATGACTCAGACATAAGAAATAAAATGATTTTTAGTTAGTCAATCTCAAATTAATATATTTCATTATTGTTTATTTAGTTCTTTATCGTACGCAAATACAACTAACAAATGACCAAAACATGTTTTATTATATTTGTAAATTACGTTTTATATCTATACATACAAAAAAACGTCTATCAGTCTGAATGCAATAAACTCAAAAACTACAGGATGGATTAACATATTGTATTTTGTATCTTTATTAAAAATATTGCACTGAAATTAATACAATCCATGCCCAATAAAACCTTGTAAAGTAAAGATCCAAGAAGAAGGTTTCTGTATATTTAATTAATTAGTCCACCCTGCAAAGCTGAGTTGCTAGTTATTTATCTATTACCGCAAAACTTACAAACATACAATTAATGAATACTTCAAACAAGCACAAGCAACATCCACTGCACTCGCAGAGGTCCCCAATAATCTGGAGCTCTCCAAGTTTTCTGCGCGACGTAAATCAAAGTTCAACAATAAGATAGAAAGTCTTCCTCTGGGACAAAGCCTGCTAGAACGGGATCCTGAACAAAACCTTCCGTTTTGGGTCAAAGTGTAAGAAAAAGCGGGAAGTAGGTAAATAATTTTGGGAGGAACTCAAAAGTATGCACACTAATATCCAAAGAATAAAACATTCGCAAACAAATAATAGTACATTTTTTTTTAGTACCTCTTTCACTGCATTATTATTATACTTGAATGTAATTTAATAAATTGCGCAATCAACGACGTTTCACAAAGTTATCTTAAAATATTTACTAATGCTTAGACTTTTTCAGATACTCAAAATGTGAGTTATAATTTTTGTAATCTTCCTTAGCCTTGTTGCTTTCTTCTCTTCTCCTTATATACATTATTTAAATAGAAAAAATAAGTATCAAAGAAATATGGATATAGCACGCAATTTAATCTAGTTTATATTTTCAAATTTGAAGAACTTTTACAATCTTTCCTGCCTAATAACAAAATAATACCTATTGTTGCACCCAATTCGCTTAATGCTTACAAATCGTACCACCCCCAAAACTCTTGTAGTTTGCACTTACCATATTTACAAAAGCTCCTTAAAACTAGTGACGTAAGGTCCAATTTGGCTGCAGCCTCCAACTCACAAATATTCTCCAACTGACAGAGATGTAAGTGCGAGAAGGGTATGACTTTAAGACTGAAATATCTTTGTTGAAGGAAAACTGACAGGTTAACATATTTTCGTGTAGAAATTTCTATGGATTTAAAATATTTCAGCGCAGCCTACGTGTCGTTTCTGCTTTGAATTTCAAATGCAATGTTAGACATGAGCTGGTTAAGTTGTGAATTCTATTTTAGAAGCATGTTTTAGATGTTGAAGTTTGTTGTTTTGAAGGCCTTTTAAAGGCTAGAATTTTGAAGACAGATAACATTTTGTGTTTGAAGTTCGATGGTAGAATTATTTCTACACAAAAAACGATCGCAATTTCAGATTGCTAATCAAAGTACTTGAGGACAAAAAAATTGTAACACCTTTAAAATTAAATTAATGTCGTCGTCATAAAATACATGAATTAATCTTTCTAAAACCCAAATAAAATAGTAATTATTGTCAATTCTGCTAAAACTTTTACCCAAATAAATTGGAAACGAATTGTTTTTATCGTAAAACGTGAACTGAAGATATACGATCCAATGTCTGCACCCAATGGGTAATTACAGGCAAAACTCATTCGATTTTTATGGGCTACCACTTTTTTTGGCACCCAGTTTATCGTTCAAGTTATTTCCGAGTTTATAATAGGTGATACTAAAGTGATTGACCATATTAAACTGTTTTATTGCAGTTGTAATTACATTCTGGAATATCAGACAGTGCTATTCGCTTCGTTTGTTGAAAACGTTCATTAATATAAATATGAGTTTTCATCGTGTGAGTTTAAATACAAACTAATTTTGAACGTTTTCTGAAGTCATTTTATTCTACTATCTACACATGTTTAAAAAGGTCCATCAAATGAGACCAAAAAACTAATCCATCATTGAACAAACAATTTTAAATTGCCAAATAAAACCACTCTCCTTTAGAAAAACGAAAGAACTGCGAGTGAATATAAAAAAGATAGGCTTTAGTACTTTCAAACAAAATTGATCCATTACCGCTGAAGTGCGAAACGTGTATGAGTAAATACAAAATGGGGGGTTAATGGTCTGCGGATCACATCTTAATGCGAAAGCACCAATTAGCGTTTTCGCTATGCAAAAATACTGTCAAACGAAAAGTAACCTTATGTCCTAAGAGATAGAGCACACAAAAAATGTTGTAGCATCAGCTTAAGCTTCGCGTAACGTGCAGTTCAAATTTGACAATAGATTTTGAGTTCTGTGGAGTGGAGATAAAGTTGGGTTTTCAATGATTGGTAAATCTAGCGGATATACATTAGAGAAGTGGGGGTAAGAGGCTGCAAGACGAAATGCTAAGCTCGTGTTGGTTTGAATTACAGAACGAACGTATCCACCGTTGTATTTGTCTTTCATATTTCTCATACCGACAGTTTGGCAGGAATGTGTTATTTGATTTTTGTGACGTCATATTCCGTGATGTGCGTTTAAGAGTGGAACGTGACGTCACTCACGGTTTTATGTTACTGCTTGTTTATTTTATTTTCGATGAAATTCTTGGGTAAAGGATTTGAAGGTGGCTTATTTGTGGCATTGTTTTGGTTGTGTATGAGAGCCTTGGGTTACTGTAACAATTTTTGACATTTTTTTTAATTAAGATAGAGACTTAATTTACTGAAGCTCGATCCATCGTCATTAAGTCTAATGTACATTCTGTTTTAATTCATAGCTTTAAAAACCTCGTATTTTCTTACATCATCATAATTTATTCAATCTTTCGCCTATTTCAGTCCTCTTCTGCCAAGCATATGAATTACATATTTTAAATAAACTAACACCTTACTTATGATAGTAAAATTACATCACACTTTAAACAATTTCTAGTTTCAACAGGTTTCAAAAAACAACCAATCTACTTTGATATAAGATGACTGTCAATTTGAAAGAGCTCTCTACTAAAATATACCTATGTATATGTCGCAGACAAATAGTATAATTTGGCATTTTACATACGGCGTCGTCAGTTTAAAAACGTTTGCGGTTATGTAATATGCCGAAGGCAAAATGACAACTCATTCAATCGTTATAATGCGACGTAAGTGTTATTTTAGGGTGACTATGCTCATTAAAATCTCGAGACAAATTTTAAATAACATACGTCGTCGCTCGCTTCGCTCGCTCTGTTGCAAGGTCACAATATCTAACCTAACCTAACCTATTGATCTCTGTCACAAAGTCGAACCTAATCAAGCAATGGATTTCTGGGCCTATGAATATAAGAATATTCGATTAAATACATGTTTTTTTGACCAAAAATACTCTGCAACAGTCCTCTACGACCCAGAGTCTATGGATACCTTAGTATTTTTGACGTGCCGGATAACCTCAAAAACTAAATACTTCAATTTGCCTCGGCATTATGTATTATGATCTTTAAATTTTCGATGAAATGTTGAGGCATATTATAAAGTGACACGGCAATCTACATTTTGCCTTCGGTATATTACATACCTGCAAACGTTTTTAAACTGACGACGCCGTATGTAAAATGCCATATTATACTATTTGTCTGCGACATATACATTCAATACTCCACCCCACAGCCTACAAATAACACAGTATTACATTGATGTTCTTAAAATATCGGCGTCCAATAAGATCAATATCAAACTGTCAACACAACCTCACTTTGGCACTTTAAGTGCAGACGTGACTAACATATCATTGATGCAGTGTTGATACGTGGAGAAAATAGCAACTTGAGAGGAAAATTCTGCCTAGTCTTATGAAGTGTTTTTTTGAGGGGAAAGGGACTTAAAATTACATTTTCGAAAGCTTATAAAAACTGTCTTGTATGTCAGTTTTTTTTTTTTAATTGAGTTTGTTTTTTGTCACTTTATCTCTTATCGTCATCATCTTAGCCTATTGCGGTTTACTGCTGGACATAGGCTTCTTCTAAACTGTCAAGTTTTTTTTTTTGGTTCCTTAAAAACTTGTCATCATCATCTGAATCTAGAGCAGTCCAATGCTGGGGATGGGCCTATCACAAGTATTAATTTAGTATATTTTGTCACATAACAGGATATTTCTATTTGCTACTACTAATAAGTTAAGTTAGCAAGTTAAAGCGTTAAAACTCATTTTATAAATCTAGTTAGCACTAGCTGCACCCCGCGGTTTCACTCGCGTAAATATGCTATATTTTAGACAATTTACACACTATCTTTACAAATTATAGCCAATGTGTTATTCTGATAAATAAACTACACTACTGCTGAGTTTCATTAAAATCCATCCAGTAGTTTTTGTGTAAAAGAGTAACAAACATTCATACATCCAAACAAACTTTCTCGTTTATAATGTTAAGTAAGGATAAGCCGTTTCTCGCTCCAATATCTTTGAAGCACGCAATTACCCCATCAATTAAACATTAAAATAAGTTCAAGCCTCGATTCCCGAGAATTACATAATTAAAATATTTGAGACAACTCAAAGGCGTTGGTAAAAATCATAAATATAAAGCGGCGAGCCGGAGCCCAGAGCGAATTAAACTTGTAATTACTGTGATTGCTTTGCGCCACATTCGATGTTTTTAATAGAGGTACTAAAAAGTAGATCTGGCAAAAGTTTTAGAATTTTCTCCATGTTTTAAGACACAATTAAATCTAATATAAGAACAAACTCTAACTATACTAACATTAAATCAAATCTGTTTTAAGATACATTTATTTTTTTATTTGACATGCTATGTCACATTTATATGGGTGAATTTCAACAAATGCCATTTTTCTTATCATATCGGTGAACTTTTCCAATTTTTATTTTTTTGTAGATTTTTCAGGTTTTATGTAATTTTTAGGATACAAAACATCCCCAAATTTAATATCATCAACGTATCATTTAAGACTGAGGAGAAAATTCAGTTTGAATTTTGGTTTCCACCGATGTGAAAAACCGGCACCGATAAATTTTTTTGTACACCGATATGATAAGTGTATCCACCGAAATGATGAACCTATCCAGCGATATGATAATCTATTCACCTTTGAACATCAAAAAGGAAATAGTTAGTAGGTACTTAAAGGTGACTTAGAAATGAAGATCTGAACTTAGGGTAGATCACATACAAAGAGAACTGAGTTCTTAGATAAAAAATAAAAATGTATTTTTGAAATTATGTACCTACTTTTTACGTTTTCTAGAGGTACTTAAAATTTAAAAATAATGTTTTTTTTATTATCATTGTCTTTATTAAAATGAAATATGAAAAAAAAAAACAAAAATCTCATGTCTAAGTTTAGCTAAACGTTTTCTTAAATGCCCCTCTCTTAACACAGAATTGCTTTTGATTTAAGCTTTGCTTATTCTTTCCAGCAACCTATTCCACCTGTTCTTCTCCTCATCTTTTAGTTTTGGTCTCGGCATTCTTAAACAAAATTAAGCTACTATTATGTTTTCTTTTTAGCTATTAATTATTTTGTTATTTATTGTTACGTACTTACTATTTTTTAACAATTTTTTTTTGCCATAGAAACTTTTAATGTTTTCAATTGCTCCACCTCACCATCATCATCTCAGCCTATAGACGTATTACCGAATACAGACCTCCCTTTATGATACATTTATTTATACATCTTCTACTACCCAGTGGTATCGTGGTAATGATTTTGGCAGGCTATGTAGGTAAACTTACCTTGTATGTATGTATGTACGAATGTTTGTATGTAGGTATATATGTATGTGTCTGTATGTATGTTTGTATTTGCCATTGTTTCTTTGTATACTTAACGAAATGACACGGGATCTACCGATATGATATAACGACTCACCGAGATGATAAAATGATCTACCGATATGATAAAGCAATCCACCGATGTGACAAAACTGTGCGTTGATAACGAATCAAAACACCGATATGAGATATATGACACCGATTGATTTTTTCGTATCATTTCGGTGTAAATTATCACATCGGTGGTAAAAAAGACCACCGATTACAGCGATATGAGAACAGCGACATGAGAAAAAACACACTTTTTAGAAAATTATAAAAAATGCATAATATCTAGGATAAATTCAATAACAGACAATGAAGCTAATTCACTTACTACCTCTGTTAGAACCAAACAACAATAAAAAAGCTACTCATTACAGTAGAAAAATGCAACCACCGATTATATAAAATAATTGTCCGGGAGTACCTGAAATGGCGTTCTTACAGTTTTGGTGGGCATATGCAGCGATTTAACCCACTTCTATCCTGATTACCCACTAGCACACATCAACGAGGGAAATAAAATTGGGGTGGGGATGCTGTCCGACTCGTCGATGTAAAGTTATGTTTGAATTACTTTTGTCCAGCGATATGAGAATATTTTTCAGGACAAGTACGTTTGTGCTTCTCAGTAATAATAATCGTTAATTATGTAATAAAATATGCTATATATTAATAAAAAAACTAATATTCTATGAAATAGAATACGTTATATAGCTAATTTATTCATTTTTATTAGTGTATAAGCTGTTTTGTTTGCAAAAAAAGTAGTGGGACAGCACCGATTTGCAAAAAAATAGAGGTTTATGTATTTTATTTCTACAGTTATAATAGTCCTAGGCAAATCATATTTTTGCCACAACCCAGTAACTACCTATTGAATACTAAAAAAAATAATTCAGAACTATATTCCTTTTTTCAAATACTAATTTCAACGAAGACAAAAAAATAAGGCATTTGGGAAATTCACCCATATACAGGGTGTTCAGAAAGCCCTTGTTTTTCAACATCAATCGAATCAGATATTGATACCTAACAATACCTTCACAGATTGGACAGGGTTTTCTTAACACCATGTGCTTTAAGGAGGTCAAATCTTGCAAGCCTATTCAGTACTCCTACCTACCTAGCTACTCCTACCTCGTTGATATCATAAATTTGAGTTGAAATTTTGCTAAGGGGTGGCTCGTAAGATATTTTTGATTACATATTTTCTACAATACCCTGCAAAATATAATATATAATATTATGTGATCAGTGTTCAAAGTAACTGTCAACTTTTTAAGTGGTTACAAAATTACCTTACCATTTTAAAATAGCGATGTTTTAATTCTAAAATACCAGCCCTAATATGCAGTATAAATGCAGGTGTAAATTAAATCAGGCGAATTCAGTTCTAACGTAAGCGCTATTTGCTTACTCCCTAATTAGTGGATTCAGCTACATGTGATGCCAGCTGACGAACTAGGAATTCAATTTAATGTTTTCCTAGTTATCTGCTTAGGTATAATTATTTTACTTCATATTAGTCAGTTATGAGCACATCATATAACGAGTATTAAATGAACTAAAATAGTATAACTATGTATGAGTTCTATACTTTATGAATGCTGAACCATTGATCAAATTACATTACATAGTTCTGCAAATAATTGTAGTCAATCACTAACTGTACTGTCAGACTTCCTAGAATTAATTTACTTTAATCGATAATTTGGTTCCAAATAGACGAAAGCCGCGTGGAAAACTCAGGCAGATGGACGGATGAACTAGACGCATTCAAAAAGGAGTGGCGACAAACAGCAAACGATAGAGACCTGTGGAAGGAAGGAAGGGAGGCCTTTGCCCTGCAGTGGGACAGCTCAGGCTTTAAATGAAATGCAATGAAATAAATTGATAATAAGGAATTTACAAAGTAACTCTAAGCGTCTCTGAGTATATAGTAGTAGTAGAATAGTCAAGTATTTTCTCATCATTACCTTCTCCATTCTTCTGACATCCTGGTCGCACCCAGCCTCAGGCGTTCCTCCCCGAAGAAGTATAAAACGGGCGTGTCAAAGATAAATTGGGTTTCGGGATTTACAGAGCTTGACCGTGACGTAATTTAGATTAGCTTGCCGAGTTAAATAGCAACTTGAAATATCGACTTGAAGCAACCCCGCATTGGACAAACAACTTGGCTTTAGCGTTTCCTTCACTCGAAGTTGGTGCATTCGAGGTTTTAAAGGCGAATTTGTTTTATGTAAGAACTGAGTAAATGGTCGGTTATTTATTACCTAGCTTCATTTTGTTGAGTGTAGGTTTCGGTTTGTTGAAGTTGTGTACGGAAAAGTTTAGTAGAAATAGTTTGCTATGATAAATGACTGGAACAGAACGGAAAAGTAAGAAAGTTTCTAATAAATTAAAATGGTTTCTATTAATAAAGGTCCCTCTCGTGAACATAGGCATCTTTCAATGTTCAGGACAGTGACCTTTTTCACTCGTTTCTGTTCATTATTATATCATTCAGATTAACAGATACAAAATGTAATAATAACTATTTATTATACCTCAGTTTTTTTTTTGACAACTAACATCCTATAATTCCCAACTTAATTCAAAATTAGCACGACAATTTCCCGCTCATTTGTCATCAACATCTCTCTTGCCTTTTCCCATGTTGGGTTTATCTTTTAGTCTTTAAGGGGTATTTACATACTCATAATTTCCAATCGAAAAAAAATATGTGCAGAAACATAGCAACAATTACAATACTCCATCACATAACAATAGCATAAAGCATGTATCAGAGGGCTATCGGGAACAAATTACAGTTCACTCATGTGCTCTCAAAAGGGTCGAGGGTCGTGGACATTTAGGGCTCATGCCTTTGTTGGCAATCGCTGGCTCAAATCCCTTTGCTTCTAATGAGGCTATAGGTGAGTGACATGTGTTGAAAAATTGTGGGACTTTTTTGTTGGGTTGGTTATAAGCAGGTATGTTTCTGAAGGAAGTAGGGATTTAATTACAATAAGTTAATTATAATGACGGTCATTATTTCTATAACTTACTTTTTATAACATACGTTGGCTATCAAATAGACGCCAACCTTTGGTAGTCCAACATTGGCCATCAAAAATAGACCAAGATTCCAAATAAAAACGGCTGAGTGCTGACTAATCTCACCTTTAATGTCATCAATAAATAATAACGAAAAATAATTAAAAGGGAATTTTAAAGTAAAGTTATTAAAATTTCAGCTCAAAATTTGAACGTTTTTAATAATAAACTCTCCTATTTTGATTGTACGCTTCGAGCGTAGTTTCGGAGAGCTGTCACCGTCGCAATATTTGTTTGAAATTGGTAAACTTTTACAAAACCTTGGACTATATTGCTACAGATTGCATTCGAAAACAAATTGAAATAAGAAAACAACGTTTTGGAATTGAAAAACATTATTAAATTCTAGAAAAAAAAACGTTACGGTTGATACTTGGATAAAAAATATCTGGTATAGAAGATGAGTAGTTTTTCAGTGCCTTCTTGTGTGATGATAAATTGTACGTCCGGCGCATCTTTTGCAGTAAATATCGCTATCAATCCTGTAAACAGTTAATATATGTGGTTATGTGATGGTATATGTCACAATATAAATAAAATGTCGTGTTTATGCCCTGTCAAATGTTACAAATATTTTTAATCGCCACTTAATGAAAAGTGTAGTTTAACTAAATTCACTGTCTCTTCTGTAAACCACTATGCGAAGTTTGTTTTTATGCTGTATGATTTATCTAATGGCGATAAAAGAAGCAACGCACAATAATTTTTCACCCTATAGTAAGTTAATGTTATACTATGTTCAACAAGATCATTTAATTTTGATCCAATTCCCTTCCACCTTTATAAAAGACCTCTATCTGTTTCAATTCACTTCGATCGCTGTATTTGTATAAATATTTGATATAAAACATCAATTTATTTGTAGTTTCAACAGATGTATTGTCCTCGAACGTTAAGTGAATTGGCAATTACATTAGTCTTGTCAGTTCAGACTAAAAAACATGTTACAAAACATTTCAGCGTACATTTTGTGTGGTCGTATGTGTACTGTTCGTAATGGTTTTCTTCCGATTCGAATTAGTTTTATTTTAGCTCTAAAAATATTTCACTCAACCTGTAAATTAAAAACTATTTCCTTTAGTAAGTCATTATAAACCAGTGTATATGAGAAAAAGAAAATGGTTAGATTTTCTTTTAAAAAAGCTGTAAACTGCTTTCTGTAAAAACTTGCACAGTGAGCAACAGAAAGTTTGTAGCTTAGAAACCAATAATCAACATTTTAAATGACACCCAATCAGTTCTAATTGTTTTATCCACATTATACTTAAAACAAATGAATCTACACTTATCTAATAACAAACTAAATTTTAATCCAATTATACTCATAGACTAAAACAAAAAAGTAGCAGAAACGATTAAAACTTAAGTTTTAATCCCACATCCCGGTAATATCCAGTTGCGGACAATTTAAATTGTCCTCATTCTCACAGTTAATTCAATTTCGGTGAACTTTTTTTGTGGTAAAAGTTACTTTTTTATTTGAGAATCGATTTTTTTGCTAACCGTACAAGTTGGTCTTGGATTTGTTTTTGATTTGTTGACTTTATTTAATCAATGTCCTTTGACTAATGTTTATATAATTTTAAGATTTTTAATCCGATAATACCCATGTAATCTTACGCTTATGAGGTCCTAAATGTGTATCACAAGGCAATTTGAATTGGAAAGTTTATGCTTACACATATTTTGATACTTTTACTGAAAATGTTAATTCAATATCAAGTACCTATTTCAGAAGCCTATAATAATATAGGCATACATACATACATTTGTTATTCTCAACCTAACAAAACCTTACCTCCTTTGCTAAAGCACGTTTCTATGAGTATTGTTGGCGTAAATTGACGTTAAACAAGCATTTGTATTTGTCTCACAAAACCCCTTAAACTTTTCTCTTCCCAAGTTTCTCTTAAATACACAAACAACAACAATATTTACAACGCAACGTCTTTGCTCTAAAAGGCTTGAGAGTGCTCCTTAACGCACACCCAACAATTAGCGAGCCTCTATGCAATGACCTACATCTAAATTTAGATTTTCTTAAACCCATATTCACCTGCAAACCAAACCCAACCTTAAATACAAGACACAAAAACACACATTACTACAAAAAACATTAAAATTACGTCAGTTACATGTCCAAATGGCATCCTCAAAATAAATTGGTTCTTATTTCAAACACTCAGAGCTCACATTACACTGTGAGAGCGTGTCCACTATGACTTGTAGATTTAGCACCATTCGAATCGGCATTTGAAACGGCACCTTAATGTTGGGGTCAGAGGGTATATTTTTGAAGGATGTGTTAGTGAATATTTGTGACCAGAATATTACGTTTAAGTGATGACGAGAGCAGAGGTCAGAGTAGGCACGAGCGCGGGGTTAGAAAGGGAGTTCGCAACACATGGCGATAATATGGACTGTGTATTATGCTCAAAGAAAATAATGTCGTGAATATATTTTGATGACTAACATTTGGGCTGTTAGCTTTATATCTTCCCGTGGGTCAGTTATTAAAGTTGGGTTTAACCCCATTTGCCGGCTGTATGTCACGGAGAATATTAGTTTTTATGCCTGTAGTGACAATTTATGTATAATATGCCTCAGTAGGTTAATGTTCATAGTTGGCATAACCTTCTTTATTAATATGTAAATTTAAGCGCCGTTGCGTCTAGTGAAAGGTTGCAATTAGTCTTTAGTTTAACTGAAAACTGGTTTATAGTAAGTGGACTATGTGAGCCGTTTACGATATCATAAATGTTAATATTCTCAAAATTGTTACAACGGCCGAATCATAAACCTTGTAGGTTTAATGCGACAAACTTATTTGTGCTCGCGTCGGAAATTGGTGATAAAGTTAAATTGAACATTATTTTATGACATCATGATACTTTCTATTGTGAGAATTGTTATACTAGCGACACCGCCAATGGTCAAGGTCAGTCTTTAAATGGCTTTCATGTTAGTGCCAATATTAATCGTTGAAATTAGCACATTAAAAACTATAAGAATGTGTAATCCAGGTTATGGTAACATAGTTCTTTGAAAGTCGTCAAGCATTCGTAAACTACTAAGTTTATTCGTCTAGGTCAGTTTTAGTTTTAAATGGCTTTCATGTAAGTACAAATATTATTCGTTGAAATAAGCACATTAAAAACTAAGAATGTGTCATCCAGGTTATGGAAACATAATTCTTTCAAAGTCGTCAAGCATTCGGAAACTCGGGCAATATTTTCAGATACCAACCTTGTTAGATTATCTGCTTATTTCTTTCACGGCTCTAAACGAAAACTAAGAATTTATGATAACTTTCCAAAAAGCAGTTACCTTGCTTCTACCTTGTTTATCATGTTTACTACGACGCCATATACAAGCAAATTCACAATAACATTCAATTCAACACGTGAGCAGAAAACTTTTAAAGATTTATCCAATTTTACATCTTGATTCAAAACATGTTCTGGAGCAAACTGTTCAGTTAGACCATTCATGAAGATCCAAAGTTGTGCAGGGCAAAGAATTTACGATGTATTTTTTCGTTTTCTCAGCCAAAAAGTTTAGATTTTATGTGTGAAATTCTAGCTCGCTAATGGTTATTTAGTTACTTGTTATGATCACATTTCATAGTAAGAAATTTCTTTTTTTTTTATAACTATATTAGCTAATTCAGACAGCTATCAAGTTTTCTGTGTAATTCCAGAAAATAACTCACATCGGACTTTATTTCGGTTTGATTGCAAAAAATAGCCTTAGAAATACTTACAAGTAAAACGAAATAAAAATTATTTTTTAATTTCAGAAAATATTTCAAAGCAAAATAAATAACCCGTAAAGTACCTAACGATATATCAAATTCAAACAGCAACGATGCTGAAAAGGTTATTCACCTTTAAAAAATCCCTATAATAAATAGCACAAAAACTCAGAGCTCTCAGGTAATTTATGTTGAAATGTATTTTTTCACTACCCTGAAGAGAAATTGCTTGAATTCCCGGTCGGTGACTAGACAAATACGTCGCTTGGCTGCAACCCGTCAGTGTCTCGTCTAAGGTTTCCATCCTAGGATATTGGGACACGAATTCCCATTACTCAAGGAAATTGTTTTCATAGGACGGGAGTCAAAGTATGGAGTGATTGGGTTGGATCATAAATTGCGATGATAGAAGTTTTATTCAAAGAGCATTTTTATACGTGAAGTGCAATTTGTTTGTAAGAGCTTGTAATTTTTTTTCTCTTTCTTGTTAAAGCACAAATTTAAAGTGAAATACGGATTGATATAGGTTTAGTTGATTAAGTAATTCAAATAATTAATTTGTTAATAAATTATGGTAAAACGTGAAAAATACTTTACAGGTGAAACCCACGATGAACCAATTAATTTTATTTTTTGGGGTTTAATATTAGAGATTCAAACATAACTTATTTTTTTTTAGTACATTGTAAAATTCTGCTCATGTATGTTACCCAGGTGACAATGTCTTAACCTCAAACTTCCAGACCCTCCGTAGTAAGCTTCGGGTATCTAGATATCTCTCGCCAAACATAATGAACGTTCCAAACTTGCCAAGCATTGTTATCTAAACTAAGTTCGTTCTTGTTCAGTGCATCTTCTAATACCTCCTTAATAATGCAAGCAACTTTACTCCTTCACTGCAGTGCTACCTCTCTCCTTAATTCATAAATATAAATATTATCATCTCCGAATTAACTGCCTCGGTGGCCTAGTGGTTCTAAGCGCGACTGCTACGTTTGAGGTCTTGGCTTCGATTTCCAAGTCGACCAAATTGTTATTAGGTTTTTCTATGAAATTCTCAATGGCAGGTCGGAGATTGGATTTGTGTGGCAATAGACTCGCCCCCTATTACATGGGACCTAAACGTACCGGCGAACTGTGTGTGTACATTGGAACACATTTGCCTAACCCTTCGGGGATACGAGCGTGATGGTACGATAAGTTATTAAATATTCAAATGTGTATGCGACTGCAGTTTTTGCAGTGTTTGACCCAATTCAGTTCAGCTGTTCCCATTTGTATTATATAGTAACTTACTCAAAGTTTTGGTCTTAAGAACAAAACTTTGAGCACTTTGCTCAAGATGCTAGGGAATAGAGCTGCATTAGTGGAATATGACCTTCGCGCGTAGAAATATCCATTTTTGGGTTACTGAATATTAATATTATGTGTGTAATTAAAAAGGTCTTGACATGACAAACAGAAATCCTTTTTTCTCTTATTTTGAAGAACCTGTTTTCTTAAAAAGTCGTATTTAGTCTTACAAGTCAAAAAACAGAGACAACTTTAGCACATGCAAGCATGTAATATTTTAATCACGGATTTTAATTGATTAAAATTGATGAAAAGATTGTGAAAATAAAACAACAAATTATTCGCTTACCTTTAAATATTTTGATTACAATGCTCTCTAAACGTTTCCTGATGCTTCAAAAGTTGAAAATAGAATAATGATCCCCTAAAGGAAACTGTAAAACTAATCAAAAGAAGATTTATCTTTCAATTTCCAACCACATGGTAGCCCAGACTACTCTCACCTCAACTATTCAGTTAAAATAGCGCCCGTCGAAAACCTGAGCCAAATTGATATCGTCGATTTTTTGCCAGCGTATCGCTCGCTGCCAGTTTTCTCAGAAAAAGTGCAGCGCGCCGCGAGAAAGGGAAGATTTATTCAATCGTCTGAAATCTATTGGGGATTTTCATGGAAAGTAAATTATAGCTGCATTCAAATGGAAGCAATTAGCCGTTGGCGGTTTTATGACATGATTGGACGATAAAATTGATTAAATTAGTTGATCGAACTACGACTGAGCTTTTTTATTGCTTCTTATGTGATACTTTGGTTTTTTTTTTTTACTTTGACTAAAAATAGGATTGATACTTTTTCTAGTGCTTATAGAAATGAAAGAAACCGTTGCTTTTATTTTTGGTCAGCTTATATATAATTGAATACAGTTTAAGATTTTTACGTTTAATAGTTTGTTCATTCCACCCCGAATAACAATGTTTAGTACTATTTCCTAAGCAAGAAAATAACCTTACTAACTTATAAAACTGACTCTAAAGTTTAGATGCGACCTACTTCAGGGAATACGGTTAATAAAATCCAAGGCTACATATATTTAAAGATAGGAATCCTTTGATACGGTTAACGTGCCTCGTAAATGCGAGGTGAAAATTTTACTTTCATTTTGAGGGGCACGTCCTAGCACGTGCCTCGCAAAAACTATTGGATACGAATTTAATGGGATTTCCGCTGTACTCGAGTTAAATCCTTAGGTGAGAGTCGTGAGGGTTGGGCTCGAGATGTGGGGTATTAGAGATTGCCTCAACACCTGCTAAATGGATTGCTTGTAGTTATGTTGCGAGGGGTAATGTCTTTTGAATTATAGATATTTCGATAGCTGTGTTTAAGTCATACGTAATGAAATTAGGGAAAAAATTATGAATAAAAGTATGAATTATGTTATCAATTTAGGCAAGGAATATTGTTTTAAATGTAACTAAAATTGTGGAGGTCTTTTTTTAAGACTTAGGAATGGCCATAATTAAGCTCAGTTTACAAATGAAAATGACTAGTCATCCACTATAGAATTGTTACCCACTTATAATTAAAAAGTAACGAAGACATCGACTTATAATAGTTAACAAACTTTTACCAATCACAAGTTTCTTCCAACCTAATACTGCCAATAGAATACCAAGTTATTGGAACCCGGTTTTACTTTAAACGTCATGTCAGCAGATTATGAAACTCCGACGAACGTCGAACGCGACGTGACCGTATTTAAGCCGCGCTACTCAAGTTCAGCTCCACTTTGCTAAGACTCTGAAACTTAGCTGGTTCCATTCTGATATCCTATAATAATGTAAGTTTGATATTGAGGACAGTATTATGAATTTTGATCCCTAGTAAAAGTTTTAGTTGGAAGAATTGTGGAAAAGTTTCCTTTCTAAAAAATACTTTTTCACAAAACAAGTTTGACCGTTTCTTTTTTTACTTTGGCAATTTCAATAACGAGCGCCATATGCATCAGATTCCTGGATACGGAAAATTATTACACCTGACACAGATATTTAGTTAATTTAATTTACCTTTAAAAATAAAATTAATAACATTAAGCAGGTCACCTATAAAATAAAGTCTCCAAGGGAACTAAATACAAAAACTGATGGAAAATTAAAAACGGTATGAAAACATAACATACAAAAACCTTAACGAAATACTGTACTGAATGTAATTACAAATGCGTCTATAACCAATAAAGATGAATAGAATGTCCAAACCAAACATAACATCAAAAACACCAAGATGAGGAAAATTGTTATCAATATCCTCTTCATTCGAGTTCCTTGCTCCCACAACTATTAATCATACCGAGATACACGGATCACCCTTTCCTTTGAGCAATCCACTTAATTTATGATGTGCAACGTTGCAGTGTGATAAATAAACTCCAGTCTGGGAAAATATTGTTTTGTTAATATTTTTCTCCAGTTTGCTCTTATTGAGTTGATCAAAGGATCCATTAGAGTAATATGTATTTTTTTCTTGTGTTCTTTTGTTTCGATGATTTTTTGTTGTGTTCGTTCAGTCGACTAGTAGTAAATTTTAGAGTTCAATTATTGTTCTTATTTGTTCATAATACAAAATTGTAACTAAGTATAGGTTTTAGGTACAAAACGTTAAAGGTATACTTCGGAAATATCGCCTAAAATCAATTATTAGCCTTCCATTATCGTGCTTGGATGTGAATTGTGCAATAGTTTGATTTGATTATTACTCCGGCATGTCATAAAATCTGTAACTCTTAAAAACCAAAATTATACTCAATCATTTTGATGAACATTTTACTCGTTTCATGCTACATTCAACAGCAACAACAAGTCGTAATCCCTAAAGCCCTCAGCATATTAGTTGCGGCCACGACTCACTAAATAATTAACATTTAATTAATATTTCAATAGTCTACTTTATAAGTACTCACAGTTCAGCTTTATAAAAGAGACCATTTCTGATTCAGAGGATGAAAGTTGAATAAACTCTGGCTTATGAAATTTTGGAGGATCCAAAGTGATTTTGGTTGACAGTCAGACAGACCCGCTAGTTGGTTCGTGGAATGATAAATGAACTGCCAATTAGTACAGTGACTGTACGGCCTCATGCAGATTTGATCCCAATTTCATTTTATGTTATGGAGGCATTTGTGTCACAAAATGTTTCGGTAACTCCTGGCAATTTTTTTGGAATCGAACGAAATTCTCACTCCCATTTCAACCATTTATTTATTATGCGTTAAGATCTTAATTATAAAAAGAAATGGTTGACTGAAAAAAAAAATGTAAGGAATATTGATTGCATTTACAAATCCTCCAAAAATCATTTATCCGCCTCAAAAGACCACAACAAATATTCTTCCTGTTCAAACCTAAGCTTATTTCTTTTTTCTCATTTCCCCTTCATTGTCATTTAGGAACGTGGCTATACCATTTTTTTCCTCGAAAACCGTTTCTCAGTGACACAGAAATTACCAGTTTCCGTTGGAAAAAAGCATTATACTGACGCAAATCCGCAACATTAAACAATGGTGGACAAAAGGATAACTTCCGTCCACAGTCATCCCCTTAAAGTATTGGAGATTTATGGCACTTTTTAAGCAAACTTTTTGTTCGCCAACTGTATATTGCGTGCCTCTTACAGTTTAAAAAATGTACATAATTTTTCCACAATTTTTATTGCTTAGCGAAATGTTGCTACTTGTTAGCTGTATTTATTGTTTTAAAATTTGTATTTCGGCATGCCTTGTCTTTTGAAACAAGTATTCTGGTACCAAATTTTAAATTTGATTAATTCGAAACTAGATCTAGAAAATAATATCTGAATACACATAGAAAATCGTAAGTCAATGACCGACATTTTCAGTAAAATTGCGAAAGAAGATTGGCAAATATAGATACAATGTTTGTCAATACAGTTACTATCGAACGACATAAAAAAAACATTACATAATAAATCGTAAAACGATGAATTATTTAACTGATTCACCGCCGCATAATGGATTTGACCCTTTCAATCCTCAGGCTTACCCCGCTATTGCAGGGACCCACTAAATTATAAAAATAGGTAACGGAATTTAGATCCCGTCGTAAAACTTAGGTGAGAATAGAATGTGAATGTTTTATTGTAAGTCATTGCCTGTTTTGTTTTGTAACTAAACACTTCCCCAAACAGAAATACAACTTTGAAGGAACTAAAAATTATTTCAGCCTCCGTAATATCCGTTGTAATAATTGACCAAATAATTATGTTGTCTACTGTGTTTAGAATACTATATGTTGGATTGCTTCAAATGTGTAATTAAAACTGTAACAGAAAAAAATACTACCTAGCATTTTTGATAAACTCCTTCTAAATTGGAATATCCAATATTACACGGTAAGATAAAAAATGGTTTCCCTAATTAGATAGAGATTGGTTTTAATAAGAAAAGGGACCAATTCCGCAGCGGTGCCATATTTCATTATGCCACCACCGCGCATCACCGCTCGTAAATTAATAGTCTACCTGTAGCTCCATCTATTGTCAGTTTTGAGAAATACGATTTAACGCCCTCTCATGGCTGCAAACAGTACTAAAAAGATCTTCACCCCTCGCAAATATTTTGTTCCTGCCGGTATTTTAGTTTTCCAATATTGTCGGTAGATGGCAGTATTGAAAGTGGCACAAAATGTACAGATTTTAATTCAGTGTCTGCTAGTAGTATCTGCAAGTAGATAAATATCAAATTGTAATTTTACAATTCATTGAATGATGGATATAAATTATATAACTAAAGATATCTTTCTATGCCAGAAATTTCATCTTGCAATAAATGTTAGGACTTTAAGCCAAAATATTTTCTCTAATAAAAATTGCATCTTACACTAAATGAAACTCTTAGTCCAGAATATTTTATTATAATAAGGCTGCAAAACTGCAGATTATGTTATTGACATTGAAAATTAAATTCTATCTATCGCTAAGATTCTATAAAAATGTGTTTCATAAAAAAAACACTACTTTACGTTTATCAAACTAAACGGTGACAAAAAACATTATTTCTATCTGAATGACTTTCAGTCTTTGCAAGAATCAGAAACGTTGCTGCGGTTTCACTCAATCAAATATGGACGCATGGCTAACCTTCGTTTCGTGTCCAATGTCCATTCCACAGACGAAAAAAGGATGAGTTGTATTTCAATCGAACAAACCGCTCTGCGTGAAAATCGACTCAACATTTTTAACGGTGTTCGCTGCTATTTCCTATGGGAAAACTATGCTTGGTGGAAAGAAAGAATGTCTGTTTATTCCTTTGGATATAACATAGCTTTTTTTTCGATTTAGTTTACAGAAGCAAATATATATAATATAGCTACAAACAAGATAATAATCAAGAATTTTATTATCCTTCAAAAATATTTATGACCTCTTATTTTACTTTAATAAAATTATATTTCCTCTTTTCCTTTAAAATTTTAATTTTCAAATCGACTACAGTTAACTTCATTAGGCTTACCATGAACTAAAGTTATTTGAATGACAGGATTTTTATTTTTACTATATATTATATTTAATCTCGAAATTTTGTAAATGACTGAGTTTAAAAGAAAAGACATCTTTAAATTAAGTTGATAACAAATATCACTGCTTATTGTACAACTCTTTTAAGGTCACTAATTTGCCAAGCATTAACACACAATTTAAAACGATCCCATTAATTCCCTGTCCAGTTACTGAAAACGCAGCCACATTTCAAAACCCTTTGAAACTCAACTATAAAGCGGATTTTACTAATCTGTGTCAATTTGCCGAAGTCAATGAATATAAGATTAATTGGGGTACGTATCTCGACGATCGGGGAGCCTCTTTTGAATAATTAATAGGGATGTAACGCGATCCCTTTCTAGCATATAATGGTGTCTCGTTTTCACACTTTAATTGGATAAAGAACGGTACAGAAGTCGGCTTTTAATGTAAGTGATGTTAGATGGAGATTTGGTTGGTATTGGATATTGATTTTTGATATTTTTGCAATGATGGATGCTTTAAATCAATTTGTAAGCAAAGTTTTATTTTATCTTTAGAAACTTATGGAAAAAGAACAATAAATTTATTCTAAACAAAGTAGAAAATACTTCAGTTAATATTATTCCAAGCTTTGGCTAGCTTAAATATAACCATAAAATAATTTGATCGAAATTCATTTATTGTTACACATCCTGATCGTTTTCAAAACCGAAAGCTTTTCTTTGCTTTCTACTTAACACCTTAGTACCTAAAGACAAAAACAGTGGTCTTACTCACATTAAGGTTGTAACAGATGCGACTAGCATCACGTTGTATTGTCCTGTCTTGCGGCAGACATGTTTATTTTAGCGTACCTCTGTTTCGGGCCTTTGATCTAAGTCCGCCTCAAAGGACCGACTTCAAACCCAACGTATTTTATCCTTGGGTACTCAGATTATAGAAATATGTGATATGCCAATAAATTCCTTCTGAAAGTGGATATTTAAAATAAATATTTGAAATCATTATTTACTCAAATTCTTTAAAAATACCGATGAAAAAAATAAAAAAAATTACTTAGCTCATTTTCTTATGGTATCTTCTACGTCTCCCTAGGTTGGCCTTTGACTAAGTTAAAATTGTCCACTACACTTAGCACAAAAAATCTTCACTAATAATTATTATATTAATTTAATTAGTCATCTTTCAGAAACCCCTTTATGAAAGAAGTCTAGACATAACTCATAAAACTTGTATCCTGAACATAATTCCATGAAAATTAATTAATGTTTGGTTAATTCTAGATATGAATTATGATTCTTGGTATATCAGAGGAAAACGTTTGTGCGCGAAATAGCAAAAACAGTTGTCTCGTCAGCATTGAACTAAATTAAGAGAGACCTCCTTAGGGACTAGCGTACAAGTACAGCTAATATCTTTTGTATTAAAGTCACAAGTTATAGGAGAAAGCGAGTTTTGTAATAAAAATAACTTATGTTCACACTACATTATTGATGCTATTAAGCGAGCGTCTCAAAAATTATTATGATCGTCTTTTCAGACTGTTCCATGAAAGGTGTACCGAATATACTTAGTTAATGTAATATTAGTTTGACAGCAGATCGAACCAATATTTTGCTTTTTTTCTGTAGTTTTAAAAATTTTTAATGAGATTTTTATTTTTTTATGAAAGGGATTAGATATTCTTCGTCCTTTGGAAAAAGTAGTGACTGAGAAAAATAAAATGAAATGTACATTTAAAATGTCATGTAATGGACATTTCAAATTCCTTTACAATAATACACAAGTTTTTCTTTTTTATATTTTTGGGAAACGACGGAAGAAGATAGTTGAACTAAACTTGTGTCATGGTATCGTCCAGTAATTAGTTCGCAGAGGTCAGCTGACAGCCGTTCCGTAAAATATAGGTATTAACCGCATCTGTTACATTGGAAGCGACTCAATATCGTCCGAAGACTAGGCTAAGTGCTAATAATGTCTTTAGGTTCCGTTTTCTGTGTCTTTTGTTTAGTTATTCTTATTACTACTACAGATACAATCAGGATTTCCGTATGCGCGCTTCTTATACTATATAATCTAATCGCATAATTATAATGTTTCCCTTCGAAACTCTTTGTTGGTTCTTTTAACGTTGAGGAGTCAGTTCTAGCAAGTCCAGATATTTGTATCCGGGCGATAAAGCTCAAGACTGAGATAATTATATTGTATTGAAGAACTGTAAAATATTCAAAACTTTGCCTCGAATTATCCGTAGTTCGAACATCAGCAATAAGTTAAGATATTTGTGAAATCTTTTGTGAAATTTGTCTTATCTAATGTTGATATCTTGTTGATTAGTATCAATTGATTTGTTTATAAAATAGTTATAAGAGTTGTTTTTGTTTTGATTATAATGTTTTATGTATTATATCTATGTGTTCCCTAGTTTTTTTCATGTGTAATTGTATGTCATTATGTGTATACCTGAAAAATAAACGTATTTTAATTTAATTTACGGGAACCGCGTTGTCACTTGTGCTTGATCAAAGTAAAGTCCCTTTACAAAACCGCTACCTCTTATACCTCTTACCCCACTTTACAGTACAAGGTAAAGTCTTCCTTTGACTACGGGTCACTCCCAAGGGTGACCCTCTATGTTTTATGATAATCGCCTTGTTAAATTTATGTAGGCTGGTTATAATTGAAGTAAACTAATTAGAGGGATGTGCATGTGATGAAATTTGTATTCCTTGAGGATATGGATTACCCAGGTGGGCTTTGAGTCGAAAGCAGTTTGGGTATTTGACCTACTCAAGCAATCTAGGAAGTAAACAAGAAAAAATAGAGACATTTGGTTCAGTGTACAAACAAACAAGTCAAATATGATTTTATATTTTGCTAGCTCTTACTGCTCTACCGTCAAATAACATTGTCAAGTTAAAAAAAAATATATCATTAGTTTTCTGTGACTGACTTTTTACTATTGCTATGACAATGAATAGATAGATTTACTAGTCCAGATAAACAAAGTATAATCAAGTTTCTCAGATTTTTATAAATATTTTTATCACTAGAGGTTCATAAGTTCATCATAAGCTATACACAGTCACGGGCAAAAGCACGATGAGAAAAAAAAATACTAAAAAAAAACGATTTTTAAATTAGTTTAGATAAACCTAATTAAATTTAGTCAATAAATCTTAGTTGATCAACCACATCGAATATTACATCCAAATTGCAAACGCCACACTCAAATAGTACTCAGTTCTATTTACATAAAGAAACCATCCAGAAATATAAATCAGAACAATTGGCGATCAAGAAGCAGTGTTCCCACAATCAGACAGCCAAGAGCACTCATAACGGAAACTTACATAAATTGTCCGATCACAAACAAAAGTCGGTGTTAAAACTCGGCAAAGTGTGATTGTGGATCTGTGGCTAAGTACCTAGATAATACAGATGGGTAAAACATCGGATTTGTTGGATAAGGAAAAATTAACGCGTCAAAAAGATAAAAATATTGTCATTGGAAAAAATATGTACTCTAATTATTTTGGAAGCTGCTTTTTTTTGTTGTTATAACAACCATGCTCCATTTATTACTATTTTTTTATCATTGCTGTAATTTAAGGCCAAAATCATCAAAACTTATCTGTTTTTTTAAGCCTACCTTTAATTTTACTGAGAAAAAAAAAATAACCAACAAAAAAAATACACAGAATAAGTAATATACATCTCTAAACATCGTTGATATCAATTTGAACATAAACATTATAAAAGTAACGCAATGGTCAAGCCAACAAAATGCTCGTCGAACAAGCTCGTTCCAAATCACGCCCGTAGAGAATACTACGGTAACCATCCGTCCCGTTTTGAAAGTTAGCAACTTAACTTTAATCCTGACTAACGTAATTGCTAAAGTTTGAATACAAAACCTTGTTCACGGGAACGCGATTTAGTGTCAGACATTTTGTAATTGATGTAGTGGCTTCGCCCTTTTGCGTTGAGGCCGAGCTGTTCGTATAAAAGAGGAAAAATATTAAAACTGCAGTCGGAGTATAATGAAATTCATTTACTAATTCATAGTTTTAAAACCCGTTTGATTAATTAAAGTGCTTAAACTATTTTGACTAGCCTGTTGGCCTAGTGGTGAGTGGCCCTGAGGGTTCGATTCCCACCCAGGACAAATCTTTGTGTAATGAGCACGATCGTTTGTTCAGTGTCTGGGTGTAATTTATCTGTAGGATGTATTTCGAAATATATAACTATGTTTATCAGTAGTCTGATTACCAAGAAAAACAAGCTCTGCTTAGCTTGGCATCAGATAGCCATATGTGAGTTTTCCCGGAATATTACTAAAATTATATATTACTAGCATTTACGTATAAAATTCTGTAAATAAACTCCTATTTATAAAGTTTCACAACAATGTTTAAAATAAAGGACTAACTGGTGGCTACGGCGTAGCTGACGTAACCGCTACGTCGGTTACGCTTACGTAGCCGATAACGGATTTGCTACGTGTCGCATTGTGTTGCACTTTTTTGTGTTCGTAGTTACATGGTCTGATATAAAATATTATTATACAAAGTATTTTATTTTGTGGAAAAATTGTTTTGTCGCTGCATTTTAAATATGCTGCATGCAAAACTTTGCGTAACATGACAGTCGCTTAAATAGTTACCATTAATAAAGTTTTCTCTATTCAATATTTTCTGTATAACGTGCAAACGTATATTATTATTATAAATTAATAACTCAAATAGTACTTGGAGCAACATAGACAAAATATTACCGAAATTGAAACTAAAACAGAACCTTTATGTTTCTCTTGGGAAATCTGCGTATCTTTGTTAAACTAACAGACCTGAGATAATTTCAGGCTTTACGGCAGGTTTAAGACCTAATCTTACATGAATATGTGTTTTATTTGTTAAACTTTAGTTGAGTGATAGTTCAGCTGAAATATTGAATAAATAATACTAGTTTTCAGTTAAGCTACGTCTGTGACTTTGTCTTTTCACGAGAATAGAACTAAGAACAGAATACGTCTAATTTTTATTTATTATTAATTCAGTTTCAAATAGCAAAACAACAAATTTAAACTAAGGTGTAGTGTTTAATACTTAAATCAAAAAAAAATATTTTTCTTTACAATTCTGTGAATTGATTCATTGATTATTTGCACCCAAACAACCACAATTCACAGGTTACACTGTACCAATCAGATAGAACCTCTGTACTGTTTCAGTAATATATTACAGCCGAATCAACGAAACTCCCACCTGAAATCATTCACGTACTGATTAGCAAACGACACATAAAACACCACTAAATTATTCTAACGACATCCAGGCTTTATCGGTCGGATATTTTGCCATTTTTGGAAAAAACTATCATCTGCCTAGCCTTTTCCCAGCCCAACTATGTAGGGGTCGGCTTCCAGTCTTACGTGATTTAGCTGAATATCATATTTTCCACAGCGACTTTAGTGCGCCTGCCTATCCGATCGCCACAACTTACAAGATCCGATTTTACTTTATAATAATTACAGTGTCTCATACTAAGGCTGGTTGTCAGAATTGACTTACGACTGCCAAAGATCAAAGTATGACTGTCGGGAAATACGGCTTAACGTGCTTTTCGAGGCATGTTTATAAATAGTCACCCATCCACAGACTAACCGCGGAAATTTTAACTTAACCTGTATTTTCTGATCTTGTATGTTCAAACCGTTACACTTAGCAACAACCGCCTTTCTGGCAACGACCAAAAATTTGCGAATTTCTCGGCCCAACACCCGATAAAAAATTACGATACCGCAACCGTCCAAGGTTTTTAGGAGAATTCAATTGACACCACAACCAAGGCTTTTTTACGCGACGGATGCATGAACAATTTGTGAAACTGGACTGGAATTTTGAATAGGTCAGTTGGTTTTCTGCACTCTGTATGGCGAAGTGAATTTTGTATTTTTTCACTGTTTTGTTTGTGCGAAATTTTGGTGTCTATAGAATTGTTTTGTGTGCTTCTGAGTAATATTGCGTTGAAATCTGTTAGTTTCGAAAACGATATGAAAAGGTTGTGAATGTTTGTGTAGTATTTTGTATTTTTATTGAGTTTTAGTACAAGATAATAATAGTAACTCATAGTTGTGTTATATTTAATTATTGGTAGTTTATTTGTAGTGGAACACAGTTTCTTTTCCGTTTAGATATAACCCTATTTTTACAAAATTCTCAGAAAAAGTTCGGTTATTCATAAAGAATAACAATAAAAAAATGCGATTTTTTTTTTAATCGTTTAGTAATCACAGTTTAAAACGTGCCAGTAAAATTGAACGTAAAAATTAACAAAAGCGCAAACGACAAAAATCCTTCAGAGTTTAAAATAAATATTTTATGCCAACAGAATTGATGATACGTTTGTGGACGAAGCATCTGTTGCCAATGATTATGCGGATTTAAGCCCGCGTTTATTCCGACTTCATTCTTTATTTTATTTAGTTACGATGTTTTTTATTCAAATTTTATTTTCCGATAATTTAACTGTGGATAAACGATTTATCAATTTTCCGCTCTGATCTGCAATTTGCGATGTAATTAATGTTTAATTATTATTTGTCAACAGGCCTCTTGTTTGCAAGTGCGTTGTATATTTTTGGTCCGATAGTTTATAGTTGTATTTACTCGCTGATTGAATAAAAGTAATCATAAAAAAGTATGAAAACTCTAGAACTCTTTATACCAGGATTGTCGACTATCTTTGCACGGCACGTAATAATATTGTTTCGTAAAACTTTATAAAAAAATCCGATTTAGTTTCGAAAACAAAAAACACGACTCCTTTTCACCCTTGTCATAGCTTTATAGTCATCAGTCAACATAAAATGCATTATTTCACTACCACCCGCCATCATAAACCTTCATCAAGTCAACTACAACCTACCTCAAAGTTCAAACCACCAAATCTCAAGAGAAACGCCAAAAATGGTGTATTTTATTCAAAAATTATTCCGCGAAGCCATTCCGTACTATGTTTTGTGTTTTATGGTAATCATAACTCGTTGGAACAATACAAGGCAAATATTCGGTGGCGAGAGACCCGTTGTAAATCATTTTGGGAACAAAGTGTGTCCGCTGCGAAGGTGATTTGTCAAAGGACTTGCATCGGACTGTCTGTGTGTGGAGACGTCTGGAGGTAGGCAGGTAGGCAGGTAGGTGGGTAGGCATGTAGGCAGGTAGGCAGGTAGGCTTATGTATCTAGATTGTGCCGCAAATGGAATCCCTATTGTGTGTTTGATTAGTTGAAATGTGGATTGTTGATTGTTTTTTTTTTGTCGTGTTTGCCGTTTGTGTCGTAGTATCTTTATTAGTCCTTTGAGTAACACAAATAAGTTTTTATATAGTTTTTTGAAACTGGGCCTCCTATTTTAGTATCCATAAATTGTGTACCAGTGAAGAAGTCGATATGAACTATGCGACACTGAAAGATTTCAAGTTGGTTATTATAAATAAATAAAATAAAATTTAAGAATCTAGTGATGATTTTTGAACACTGTCGTACGTAGGTTTTTTGCCGACTCTTCTTTATAATAATGACACTTTGGAACCGAGCTTTTTAACGTAACGTTTCTTAAGCGCGAAGAAATAAAAATATTTTGACTTTACGACTCAAGACAAAACTGTAATTAGGGTCACAGTTTTTATAGGTTTCTACTTCCCAATACGTAAATGACTGAAAGACTGCAAAAAGCCAGATTACGATAGGTAGCTTGAGAAACCAAATGACACAAAATATGACATTCATTTTTAAGCGTAATATCAAGTACCTGAGCTGGCACACAAAGAAGTGCACTACCAAGTAAGACAGAAGCCAAAGATTAAACCATATCCACAATATCTAGTCAAAGGAACTGCAGCGGAATGTGTGCATCTCAGGATTGTTGTACCCACGCTTTGTGACACAGTAATTGGTTTTCGCCTTTAATATTCGTAGTATGGAGGCGGAATGAAAATCACTGGTGCCTTAACATTGTCCTGAAGTGCAAGGTGATGGAAATGTTGGTAGCTTTGTTGAGAGATTTGAATGCTGCAGTAGGAATGTGTTATAAAATTAATGTATGGTAGGAACTAAGGGGCGAAAAATTACCGTCAGGTAATGGCGGTAATTTTTTACCCCCTTAAACTTAAGGGGGTAATAAATTTAGGGTAAATAAAAGAATCAAAGAAAAAAATCAAAGAAAAAAAACAACTGCCAGGTAGTTTGAAGAAATATACATATTAGATACGTCGATATATTGATTAGAAATGATGTTTTTGGTTATTTTATAACTACATACACTGTAAAGACAATGATGAAAATATTGTACTACATATTTCTGTAGATCGTAAAGGTCATAAAAAATATACTTATGGTTCACCACTACAAAGCTAGTGTTTATTTTAAATTTGAGAAGTAACATACAATATCCAAACTAATATTATAAATGCGAAAGTAACTCTGTCTGTCTGTCTGTCTGTCTGTCTGTCTTTGCTTCACGCCTAAACTACTGAACCGATTTGTGTGAAATTTGGTACAGACATAGTTTGGAACTTGAGAAAGGACATAGGATAGTTTTTATAACAAAAAAATAAAATCAAAAATAAAATTTATTCCGGACATACAGCGCCATCTATTGGTGAAGCGTCGGCATCAATTCAGTACTGAAAATTCATCAGATAAAAGTAAATGATAGTAAAAAGGTATGAAAAAAGTAATATCAATAAAATAAAACTTTTAGTACAAAGAAAATGCCCGAACGGAGTATAAATAAATAATCCGAGTTGTCACTCTGCTCGATAGATGGCGTTGGGATCGAAATAGATCGCGCTATGGTTTAGTTACACGCATTTGGTTGGGTATCGGCCGAGCGCATAGAGAAATATAATAGCCGAGCGCTTCGGTACTGTCGTGTAAATTATGTTGATTTTTTAAGAGTTAGAATATCTTCCACATTTCATGTTTGAAGAGATCCCGCGAGATCGGGAACTACGTGGGTAAAACCAAAAATCTGCCGGAAGTCACTATTACACGCGAACGAAGTCGCGGGCAAAAGCTAGTTATACATAAATGTAATTATCTTAAATTAATTTTTTCATTGTAATATAGTATGTTTTATACTTTTTAATTATTTAATTGACATAAATTAAAAACATAAATATTCATGAATGTTAATGTCACCTGTTTCTGAAACTTAGATCGTAAAAAATTTACACATTTGTACATGTGCCTCAGGGTGACCAGTAAACGCGGATTTGGCTAGAGATTTTTTTATATGTTATTAACGTGGACTGTGCATGTAGATGGTAAAAAAGCCCATGTATTAAAAAGAGATGGTACGAAAAAAGAAATAGTCAAAAATCATACATTAATTCCAATTTCCTTGTCATGAGGTAATTCAATTCAATTCTTTATTGCATACTATAATGTTACATAGGTGGTCAATACAGTGAGTTCACAGCTCATAATGGACACTGTCGGGCACAGCAGAAGTAGGAGAGAGAAGGAATATGCTAATTAATTATTATATGCTAACTCAAATTGCTATTCCCATTCCGGGAATACAGGGTGTTCACATAACATCTAAGTCGTATACAGCCCAAGTTTTGTGCAAAATGTGCACGTCTGTTGCAATGCTTCTTACGTCATTCCTATGCAAACGACGTGGACACTGAAAAGAAAAAAACCCCGACTTTCAAGTTGTGCATACATTTACATTTTAGGTTTCGTCAACATTCTGGTTGTTTTGCTTCAATCCCAGAGGGAATGTTTAATTTATTTTGCGAATTAGAATTTTTATGACTGTAATTTTTCTTTTTGGACTCGGTTTTTTGTTATTTTGAGAAAGTAATGAAAAATGTCCTTCAGACAGAATATTTCTCCGTCAAATTATTTTTCAAGGTTTCAACTATGAATGCTGTCACAATTAAATTGCTTGTATATTGTGTTTTTTATTATTCTATAGTAACTTGTATTATTTATTTGATAAAGTAGACATCAATGAGTTAATTACTCATTGATGTCTACTTTATCAAATAAATCTCAAAAACTCTTTAAAATTAACATTTCCTTTGACTAGCAGTTACTTTTGTTACTTGTCATTGTACCTAATTTTCGCATTCAGATAATTTTAGTTTAATGACAAATGCACACCTGCTGGCCACTGTTGCCATAGTAGGATTGCCAGTGTCTGTGTTTATCTGAATACATAAATTAGTCATAATGACAAGTACACTTTAACGTTCATTAACCTGCCAGTCACTTACTTAAAATGGCGGCATCGGGCCCCAGGTCGCTGTCACTATACGCGGCGAAAAGGACCATACACTCACACACACACTTTTTTACCGTTTCAATTGCGCCACTAACTGTAATCTCTCAAACGGAAGCAACAACAGATTACCTCAACTTCCAAATCAAATAGCAAACAGTGTAATTGGCAGCAATTTTCACTAATATCAAATATCTTCCGTCAGCATGTTCGCTAATTAATTACAGTGGTTTCCCTAATGTATTTGCCACAGTGACGGGAACACAAATAGGATGTAGGCACATCAATTACATGTATGTTAATAATAGTTATGTAAACTTTATTGTGGAAGGAATGTAAATTTGTTGTGTTGTGTGTGCGCGCATTTTTAATGAGGTTTCCGAGATTTAGTACCGAAAATTATTTAATAGGTATAAGATTATTTGTGCCATGTGATGGTAAGGTGTAATTTTATAAATACGGTTTTGAAGTTACGAATTGAAATAATTGATGTAATTGTTGAGTTTAAGGTTATTTAATATTATATGTTCAACCAATAGAAGTTGTTTCGTCTTGTGAGATTTTTTAATTATTTAACTTGTTCTAAAGCAAAAGCATTCGGGATTGTCGTAAGAAATAATAAGGAAATTTCAGGCGACGGAACGTTTAAGCTAAAACATACCTTTTTATTCAAAACCACCATCAAAGCCATGAAACAGTTCAAATTAAACCCGCTATCAGGGTCAGCCTGCGAAAGTTTCCGAACATAAATTCACAAACTTAAACGATCGAATAAAATTTTATTGTTGCCTATCTTGTCCTGGTTGACCGGGGGCAATTAGCCATTGTTATGCCCGGCTTTATGGACAAATACCCGGGTACGTGGCTTGGGCCAGGCCAGCCCCTATGATTTATTGGCTTACGTGGCCTCGGCCAGCCTTTGTCCGATATTTGAGAGATATTTGCGAGATATTCTGATTCGGATTGGCTCGTGATGTTCGCTAGATTATTTGTGGGTGATTTGTCACGTGTTTAGTGAATTGTGTGATTTATTTGCCTGTTGGTATTATCCTGTTTGTTGTTTGTAATCGATTTAATGTTGAGTTCCGAGGTGTGAAGTTTCTGCTATCGAGCAGCGTTGGTTGTGTACGCGTTATGATTGATCAGGTGTGTTGATATACCGTTGTATAGTATATTTTGTTGGACTAACAATATAATATTATAATTAGAATGCACGTATTTTTATAGGAATACAATTGTTAAGATTTTTAAATAAAATCGAGTCATCTTTCCTCAAAAACAAACCCTGTTTTTTTAACATTTCTAAAATCAACTTTTCCAAAATTTACTCTACGGTTAGGAAATAAAAAAAAAACAAGATTTCCCTTCAAGAACCCACCTGCAAGTAATATTAATAGAATATCCTTCAAAAAAGACAAGCCACCTCTGTTATTGACAGGCGCTTGATAAATTACTTATATTAGTGGATTTGTCACGGGACCTATCTATCATACCATAACGAGGCTACAACGAACTTATATCGTTCAAGCCAGATTGATTTACGAAACCTTGTACCTTGAAAACTTGTGAAAAAATAAGGTTTATTTTAAATGACGATCAATTTTGTATTAAAAATCTGCAGTATTTTTTTGTGATTTGGTGAAAGAATTAGACATTTTGTTGTTAAATAAGTATTTTTCCAGTTATTTATTGAGTATTTTTTTGTGATTTGATGAAAGGCCTTCAAACATTATTGGAATAATTTTGTTGTAAAAAAACAACACAAAGGTTTTATAATCATTTATTTATTTTGCTATTTTTTTTTGCTATACGTCTATCATTCTAATACTAGAAATCTATCACAACAATGAAGGCAAGAAATACAACATTTTCTACAATCAATAAATTACAAATTCAGCTCATTAGAGACACTTTCACGAACCTATCAATTTTAAACTATGTATCATCTTCATTAGACACAAAAATCACAATGTATACTAAATTGCATTTGACAAGTAGAATATATAATTTATTAAAATACATATTTTTTTATCATAATAAGTAGCTTGGACTATTGTTGCTTCTATAAATTATCAAACAAACAACCTAATTTAACTATGTAACTATGCATTCACTACATTAATTAGCCTACCCAAAAATTAGACTGCTGGTTCCCCTACATAAGGAGTATTTCCGGTACAGGTAATTTTCGCATCTTGCCATCTGAAACAGAGTTCTAGTAAATATATCTAAACAAAATATTAAGCTCAAAGCTTTTATTACTGCAAGAAAAATGTGCCTATATATATATACGGAAAGGAATAAGAAAATGTAATAATATTCCAAGTAATTTTCAACCAATCAGATGAGAATCAATCAGAGGATCAACAATTACTAGCTATATTAAGAATATAGAATCAGGTACAATTTAATAATATGTCAATTTAGGCTAGGAACTGTCTTCGTGCCAAATATCATCGAAATCAATAATAACATGTTAGTTTTGAGTGAAAGAGTTAAACGTTTAAAATATCCATACAATCTATCCATACAAACTTAAAAATACAAAATAAAGTACTCGTAGGATATTTTAAGGCATACTTCGTATGTATAAGCTTCTCCAGCGGTGTAGCACTGATGTCGTCGGTCCGTAGTGAACCCGCCACGTCATCATGAGCTCGAGTGTCCACATTCAGCAAAACGTTACAACCCCCACACGTGTAGTAATGAATATCGAACCTTAAAACAAACATGACAGAGTCCAAATTAGCTTGAGCGTCGTTCATAATATTGGATTGGGAAAAGGTTTTCGGAAACAAGGCAATTTGATTGAGGATGTATCGAATTAAAGGGTCATGTTTTATGGTATTTTAATGAATGAGGGGAAGTGGACAGTGATGAAAAGGATTCTCTTTGAAGATGTCGAATTTTGTTGTATTTATATAATTAATTCTTGTTACAAATTTCGCAGTTTTTCGTCTGTCAGTCAGAAGTGAAAATTAGGGTCAGACTAAAATGTTAAGAGCAAATTGTTTCATCTACATATTTTTGTTTTTCTAATTAATTAAGTCTTTAATTAAAACTAAAATTGTAGGTAATATTTGGTACAAAAATGTTATAAAATGTTACCTTCTTTCAGCATGATAGTTTCGGAGCAATTCACGATTTGTATTGAAAAGAATCCCATAATGCCCAGAGCAGCTCGTCACCTAATAACAAAATAAAAGTCAAATACTTCAAGCTACATTCTACAGCTATTGTAGTAACCAAGTAGGTACTTGTCACCACCATTTAGCTAATCAATCATCTATTCGATACCAATTCCGCGTATAATGCATCGCTCATGCAACATAACGCAACAACGAACGTAATGCCGGGTTCTTAGTACAAAGGGGAGCTTACAATACCAGCGTGTTTCGAAGTCACGCCTCCATTCGATCAGCTACAGATCGAGGTATACGAAGTATGTGATTGAACATTTCATGCCAAATTGACTTAGATTTAGAAGTAAGAACCATGTATGGACTCTCTAAGGATGCCTTCGATGACAATAAATAGATGGCACTATACAAAACGTAGAAGATTTTTTAAGTAACCATTTGGAATTCGTTATTCAGGCCCAGCGAAGCACATAATTGCGAAAACCGAAGATTGAAAAACTAATTTCTATTGGTTATTTAAAAACTTCTACGCTCCACTCTGTTAATCTCCAGGAGTCCAGCCCATCTATTACTTTTTGTTGTTAATTTAGTTTTGAATTTTTCAGACCCTGACTGGCTGGTTCATGCAATGGAATAAAAAAAGAATCTCACCCAAATTGGTAATGCCGGAGTCTTCAGCCTCGATCCAGGGTACTGCTTGTTAATGTTTTGCTTGGAGTTCCCTTCACTTCCATACCATACCAAAAGCCCGACAGGGCTGCGAGCTAAAATACCAAATTGAGGCATGGCCTGAAAAATAAAAGCAATACGAATTAAGTTTAAAGGTGCAGCAAGATCTTATCAGTCAATGTAATGATTATTAATAGGTCCACACAATGTCTGTTCAGGATTCAACACAATTTCGAAAATAAAATCTAATTACGTCACTAAAAAATGGCAGGAAAAGTAAAGTTCGAATACCTTCCCTAATAATTTTATAATCCTGCGGGTAAAAATACCTATATTAGAAAAAGATTTTGGATTTTTAACAATCCACATTAAAAAGCATCCAACGATGTGATTTTATGATGGTGTTCAAATGAAACCATGATGGAGAAAAAAATATTCCCAATCGGTCACATTTGTCAAAAAAATATATTTATTTCATTACATAAGGAACAGAAGCTCTTCATCACTTACATAATGATCCTCATCACCAACGTACATCACACCATTATGGAGGTATGGAGTAGCTCTCCCAGTCAGGAGCAGTGTCACCACATTGATGGAACCTTCGACGTGAGCTGACACCAGGTGAGTCAGCTTCCCGTCTAGGTCTTTCTTGATGCTGTACCAAACATAATTTTAATAGTCTCGTCTAGTCTATAGAGGATTTTTAGCCCTTGATTCAAAAAGAGAGGTGTTATGAGTTTCCAATGCCAGATTGCCAATATGTCTGTCTGTGTGCTCGTCTGTGGCATCCTTGCTTTAAAACATATAGATCGATTTGAAAAGGTTTTTTAAAGCTTACGCGACTGACATTGTTGTAAGTTATCATTTATGAAGATTGGTTCAGCCTTTTATAAGATAATTATCAGCAATGTTCAAATAGTGTCTGGGTTTTTTTTTGCAGTTATGTTATTTGTATCATATTTTTTATTTAAATTTTCTTAAATTGAATTAACTTACTTCTCACATCCCCTCGATAAAACACATGCGTACAATAACAGCAGCGCTCCAATCCCATCTTCGGTTTGGAACTGTAAAACATTATGACACAAGCATATTTTTGTAATCAAAAGTCAAGTCCCAGCAATTACTAAATCATCATCATCATCATTACAAATAATACAACATCGTCTATTAAATGTCCCTCAAATCACAGCATGAGTACACACAGAAAAAAACTATCTCAAACATTTATTTTAACTACAGACGAATTTAACATCACATTATACACAAAACAGAAGTACAAAGATCCAACATTGTAACACAATATTTTCGTGTAATGATGCAGTGCAGTTTTAATTATGCATTTCCATATATTTTAGGAATGCTCATTTAGTTCTGAACTCGACTAAAATTCTTAATTGTTTGCTGTAGTATCCATAACATAATTTTAATTCAAGTTTCTGCTAGCAAAATTGTATGTTTACATGTAGAACACATTTTGTAAATAATTTCAAGTTAAATAGGAACAATATGAAGTAAGATAAAAATAAGGCAAAATAATAATAAATGTAGAATGTACTTTGATTTTTAAGCAGCCAAAATAGCATGCTCAAAAAAAAATTACTTATTCTCTTATCAGAAAAAATATTTTTTCGGTAAACACCAAAAGAAAAACAAAACAAACTTACCAAGTACAAATATCTCTTCAGGAATATTTGAAGATCCTCCAAACTCTTGAATTCGAAAATATGCAGCTTGCACAAGAAATTTCAATGTTTTACAATGTCTCTGAAGTTTAAACATTATTTTAATCAAATAAATTTTGCACTTAAACTACCAAAAATATTTGAATGAAATATGTTTAAGTTCAAGTAAGTACATGCCATCCCACAAAAATATTCCACCCATGTCAACATAATATGCTTTGTTTAAAATGTGACAGTAAATAAAAATAACCAACTAGTAAAACAGCTAAATAAAAATGGTACCTTTTCAGTAACACCATCCTGATAATACTGGGAGCTGTGCTGAACGTAGTTGTTCTCACTGGGCAGAGCCACTAAAGCCTTCGGTTCCACTCCAGCCTGGCTCGAGAAGCCTCCACCGCAACGCCAGATGACCTCACTGCAGGCTCGCCATAGAGCCTCCTCTTGTCGCTCTTCTGATGGACGAAGGTACCTGAAAAAATATATTACTCTCTAGTTACATAAAATAACATACCATCACTCCTGTATCCCCGAAGGGTTTGGCAGAGGTGCACCCACAGTTCGCCGGTATGCTTATTCCCATGTAATAGGGGGCGAGCCTATTGCCTCTAACCGGGCACAAATCCAAACTAAGACCTGCTACTGAGAATTTCATAGAAAAACCCAATAGCACCTTGTTCGACTTGACAAGACATCTAGCGTAGCAGTATCTAGTTAGTTACCATTATTAAAGAGTGACCAAAACTTGCTCTAAAAAGAAAAGTGAGCATGAAAGAAAGGGAGGTTTTGCCCTGCAAGTGGAATTTTTGAGGCTCAAAATAATAATGTTAATTACTGCTCAAGTTTGCACTTAGAATAGAAAGAATATTTACACTTAGATTCAGAAGACTGGTTTGCAGTTAGTCAATGAAGGCCTTTTTCTTCTCCTTCTTTTAGAAATAACGGAAAGGAGCGAACTCTTATAAATAAACAAAATGAACGATTGACGAGTAGCAAATAAATGATTCTGGTGTGATAAATAAAAGCAATAAGTTATAAAAAAATATAGATAACATTTTCATATACAATCATAATAATACTCGGTATTTTTCACGACCCTTTTCATAATAATACCTATAAAAGTTGCGATAAAGTTAAATGATTAATCAAAACAGATTTGTGTCGGTATCTACAAGACGATAAATTTTCAATGGATCCTTAAACGATTACGATAAATTTGAATACTGATGGAATAATCCCACGATTTTGTAATATTGAGAAATAAATTCTCTTCGCACATTCAATATTGTAAAGATTCTGCCAGTTTAAAGTCTTCATTATAGCGGATTAAAATGGTTTTGTAAGAATAAATCAGTTTTGAGTGTTATGCAGAAGAAATTTATATAGCCAAGTTAAAAAAACCAGAGAGACTTGATAATAATATACAACTTTAATTAATCAAGAGATTCAACAAAAACATTTTTTTTTCACTGTCCCTTTTGTAATAACAATATAGTTGAGTGTTCATCACAATTAATAATTCCACTAAAAAAATAAGCAATTAAATAAAATCATCCTTCAATTCTAGTGATGTGTGTGACACTTCAAATAAATAGCGATGGTCTAACACCATAAAATCGACCATTTGAACTAAAATATTGTTCGGCGATGCATAGTACGGATTTATGCTGAAACACGTGGCGTTCTCGAGAATTATGATCGGCATTTTGAAGCTATGCTGTGTGCCTTCGCGCACAAAATTTTTGTTTTATTATGAGGAACGATATTTACACTCGGTTTTAATACTAGTTCTTTCTCACTTCAACTGTGGTGCTAATTGGATGGTTATTTCATAATTAAGTTTTTTTTTATTAGCCTACTTTAGATGCCTCTGCTGGCCCTTTCTTCTTCCAAACCTCTCTGTTCTTGTCGATTTTTGTCCACGTGCCATAATTAAGTTGCATTAGTAAAATTAAAATTATTCGTATTTTTATTTGCTCGTTTTGTACGGGTTTATGACGAGAAAACTAGTTAATTTGTTACTCGAGATATTTTGGATTTATCGTTTTTTCCAACATAAAAACTATACGTAAGTAAATACTGTTTTATTTCAGTCACAACAAAATTCCGGAGAAACTGCTTTGCTTTTTTTAATAACGATGACCTTTCCATGACGTTTTAATATCGTTTTGAATCTCGTTCACCACAATACTCACTCTCTGTACAGACTTCAGCGTAGTTCGAAACTGGAATCGTTTGTTATAAGCGAGCATGAGTATGAAAGCGAACGCCAGTAATTTTTATACCAACGCCTCGGTTAAGACAATATTGTAGTACATTTTTATTTGATAGATTGATGATATTGTTTGTTTGTTTATTATTGAAATTGATGTTGTTATATTGTGTGTGATTTATATTTTATCTGTTTTTACTTATAGGTTTTCTGTGATGTATTGTTCTGAGTTAAGCTTGCTTTGCTTGATAAACTACGTTTGCTTACTGGCATTTTATAGGAACCGTGTATTTGCGTGTGTTTTGCTGCCTCGTTGGCCTAGTGGTTGTAAGCGCGACTGCTATGGTAGAGGTCTTGAGTTCGATTCCCGAGTCGACCAAGGTGTTATGGGGTTTTTCTATGAAATTCTCAGTAGCAGGTCGGAGTTTGGATTTGTGCCCGGTTAGTGGCCATAGGCTCGCTTCCTATTACATGGAACTCAAAACATACCGTCGAACCGTGCACATTGGTACACCCCTGCCTATTAGGCGTGATGTTATGTTATGCTTTTTTTTTGTTTTAACTTCATAATAATATACTTACATGACATATTTGAGAAACATTTCTGTAATGTGCATTTTACTGTACTCGTATTTTATTTAAAAGTATAACAGTATTCAATCTATGAACTTGCAAATGATGTTCAGAAAGATGAAAACAGATAACACGGATATAGTGTGTGTTGAAAAGATAATTGGCGTAGAGAACTGATCTCAACACTTAATTGGTTTTCTACTTACGTGTCAGGAGGAACATCGCATTTATTATCCTTGGTCTGTGGCCTCGAGTCGAAGAGAAGCCACTTGATCATGTGAGCTTGAAGAGCAGACAGCAGAGACCTGGCAAGAAGTTTATTTCAGTTCTAAAATAACATAAAATATATGTGCTAAAAAAAATTATCCTCGGTCTTTCCTTTTTTGTTTTTATTAATTTACATCGACATCATCCTAAATACTATAATTATGGACCACATTGAACACTTTGTTTAAACCCAAAAGGAGTTATGTTCTGTGATGGATTCAGAGACAACAATAGTACCACACTCGATGAAATGGTGAAAAGTTTTTTCTACATTGACCAGTCCGGATCGAACCCGAGAGCTAAGAGATAACGACACCTTGAAAACCAATGTACGCCACTCGAGTACTGTTTAGTGACAAGTGGTAATAAAATAGTTCTATGTTACCGAGCTCCGTTCCTAGGAGCTGCCAAGCCATAGGCGAGGGTCTGGTCTGGTGGCCGCATCACCAAGGGAGTCCGGATCCATTCGCTCCGAGGAGGACAGGAAGTTGAGCTGAAGCAGGTCACGCGAAGTTCCTGGGAATTGAGAAAAGTTGTAACAAAATTGATGACTATAAATGTAAAGAAACCCAATTTCAAAAATGCTGGGTAAATAATATTTGCAATTATTTTATGTTTTCTCATTAAAAAAAAAATATAGTTATATGTAATTGCCTCATTACTAACAAAAGTTTTTTTTTGCTTTATTGATTTGAGAAAAATTATTCCTAACAGTGATAAAAAATCAGAACATAAAATCCAGTTCGGTTTGGAAGATAATGTTGTAATAACTTCAGGCAGCAAAATTTATCGACAAGCACCATAAAAGGTTTCGAAAAAAAATCTCTGAGAACAAAAACATCTATTAGACCCATAACTGGCAGAATGTAAAGGACATGTACAATACTCACGGCCGCCAACTCCTCAGTTATCGGTGTCCCGCCGGCCACAGCTGGGCGAGCGCCATTCAATAACTTGTTCCTGGCGTACAGAACTCGCTCTGAAAAGGATTTATAGTTTCATCCTTAGAGTATAGATAAAAAACTCAAGAGAACGTATCAAGGTTTGAACCGTAAGCACTAGTATGAACTATTTTTGTCGTGAATTTTGTATGAAAATGGAGCTCGCCGTTTTAATGAATCTGTCAAGAACACTAGTGTTATCCTAGCAATGTCAAAACCATCGACATTTTCGTATATAAGTTTCTCGTTGCGTGAAAAATAACTAAAATCACTAAACGAATGTACTAGATAAAGACAAAAAAGTGGTATCGCTTGGTACAAGGGGAAACTAGCGATAATAGTCTATGTATATCTAACGTCTATGGTTTCATTCCTTCCACATTGACAGCTCACGGTTTTGTCCGAGGAAAGTTTTGGTAGTGAAATGTTTTAGAGGTGCTCCGTGAAGATTGAATTTTTTGAATTTTGTGGCTTAAATTCTGTGGCGATGAAATGAGTTGGTCATGAAAATTGGGTGGTTTATCAATGTTGTAAAAGCAGACAAAGGGTCGTTTGTCGGGATTGAAATTTTGGGGAAGAACACGACTTTACAGGATTTCAATGCACCAAACAGTTTATGTAGCGTTAGAATACGAATAATATACGTCTATAAGTGGAATCAAGGAATCATCTGTCAAGATGTCTGAGGCCTAATGATGATGATGATAAGTGTCCTGTGTGACTCAGTGACTGATAAGTAAAAATGTATTATTTAATCAACAAAAATATTAATTTCTACTACTTCATTCTAATTGTATACAGGAATCGATTTTTCCCAAAACTTATCAATGTAACTAACTTCAACATCCCAAAAACAAATTCTGTCAATATTACGAGTTTTATTTTCAAAGCTTCAGGATCACATTTTTCCCTATACCTGTTCAACAATACTTTACTTTCTCATATAAATGGACCCCCTTTGAATCCTGTTAGCTGAACCATTGTTGGAATCACAATACATTCCAATTATGAAGGTTTCGAACCAGTTTCTTGCTGCCTCCGTAACTTGGAACGAATTTAGAAAAAAAGGAGACAAAATACGGCAGTATCGTATTTTTTTATGTGTATTTAGAAACGATTTTTAGGATTGCATTACCTTTTTTGGCTATTACAATCTCGTAAACTGTTAACAGATTTTTGTATCCGAATTATCATCCGGTGAATTAATAAAAAATAAAAATATTAGGTAAAGTTTTCAGATCTTCTATTTTGTTTTAAATTTTAGTGTCATTTTAAATGCAGAATATAATTTAAACACAAACTTAAAACAATGCGATTTATAAGAGCAGCCACTACTATTTTTTGAACATCAAAATCACCTATCCTCCTTGAAACAGCTATAAAACAAAAAATATGGTCCTAAGGCCTCAATAAAAGCCCTCTAAAGCAACCTAAGCAATTCGGGATTCCTCTTAGAAAACTGTCACAATAGATTTCCGTAAAGCCTTAGACCATCAATTATCATACAATGTTAAGGTAATATCACTTATATTAAAACATAAAAAACATCCAGAAAATATTAAAATAGCCTAAGAATTCAATAAACGCTTTTTCTGTATCTAAAGTTCCAAAATTGGATCTGATCGAATTTTAAGTACCTCAATTTGTCTTCATTTGTTCTCATCTTGACCTAAAAATGTTGGAGCTACTGTGAAAATATTGGATGTGGATATTAATGATTATTTTAGGGCTTTAAGTTCTTTTTTATCGTCTTAGGCTTGGGACTTATTCTCTGGTAGAAATTGAAGATGGCGATGTGACTACACCTATTTAGTCTTTTGTTGTAACCGCCAATCTATCCAAATAAATAATTGAAGTCTGTTTGGAATTTTCCAATTAACAGTTTTTGACTGAATGCATATGAACGGATTTTTTTTTCTTTCTGTCTGCGGCTAATCTTTGAAACGACAGAAGCGATTTTGATGCGAATTTCACTGGCAGATAAGCTTTCATATTATTTTTTTATTTATTTTAAAAGGGGTTCTTGGCTTTGCTTTATTTGCCTGTTCAAGAAATTTCATACTACGATCAAGCTTTATCAACTTGACCTATTATTACTTTAAAGACAACAGCCTTTGTCCTATATCCTTAATACAAAAAGCTGGATCACATCCAAAGTCTGCAAAGTCATTGTTTACGTACTATATAATAACAACCGCCATCTTAAGCCCGTGGGAAGCAATGCAGGTGGAACATTCTAACATAATAAAAACAGCATGATTGATTAGTTCCAAAAAATAATGATAAATTAAATATTATTATACCCTTGGGAGTTTTTGAGAGAATTATTATTTGAGGAAAATCTGGGATATTAATAAAAAGAGTGGTTACAGCGTCGGCGGTTAAAAATATTGTGGGTGCATGTATTTTCTAAATTAATTCTTTTTAATAAAAACAAAACCCAAAAAGTAATTATAAAAATTTAAAAGATACCATGATTTTGATGTTTAGAAATTTTTGCAATATTTCAAACGCTGTCATATAAAATCTTATTGGGCTAATGCGTGATGTGACATACCATCTTAAAACCAAACATACATTTGGAAAGTAAAAGAAAAATACTTTATAAAAAGAGAAACAGTTTGCGAAATACGAAATACCCGCACCATATAACTCTTCCTGGAAAGTACCAAGGACGCTCTTCCTCAGCATATTCGAATTTGTTAACTGAAGGCGCACACTCATATGTTAGTGTCCAGTTGTAACAGACCCCAACAAGTTGAAGTCCACTTGTGAATAACGAGAGGAACGAGCCTCCTCTCCAGTCCGATGAAATTGGACGAAGGAACTTTATAGTTGGAGTAAGCCGAGTTGGCCTGAATTGTTGATAGTTCAGAATACTCTTGTTTTAGCACTTGGTTATAATTGAGGTGTTTGGTTAATTAAATTAGGCAACGCTAGAATTGTTCAGTAAGTGTCACTGTAAGTTATTTCTTCTGCGAAATGTATTACGGATACATTTGCAGCAGAAATAACTAGGTCTGTACATAATATTAGAAATAAATATTTTTCTCAGTTTAAGTCCAATACGAGCTGGTACTTAAAACCACCTTAAAACTGTTTTTTTTTTTATAAAAATAAATCTCCATCAATTTTTAAAAATCGTCTCATTGGATAGATCCCTTAGATTTTAAAAATTTTGTAAAAAAATATTTTTGAACTAATATTTAAATTTTCTTTCTTTATCTTTTCGATCAACTATTACCAATCCAACACTGCACAAGACTAGGTACACGGATCAATTGAATGCAGACCAGACTTTTCACTTTGATATGTAAGTGTGAAATAGGTGGTGTAATTGTATTCGTGCAACACGCTAGTTTCAAGGCCGAGTATATAGGCGATATATCGACTGCTGAAGGCTGCACAAATGGTGCGGAAGTACTGGTAGGTGCAAAAGTAATAAGGTGGTAAGTATTTTCTAGAAAATCTAGAACTAATCCTAGAAGAGAAAATGTCGAAAACAATGGTATGAAAAATTGTGTATTTGATACACAATAGTTCACACCCGCGGGCGGATTATCACAAAAGTTCGCTATCCGGCAGCAGCAGTAAGGAGGCGATGCAGCACAGGAGCGACACGGGCGCGGTATCATGTGCCTCCTCTCGGCGATTCGTTTACTTCCAGCGGTTTGCGGGCAGCGCGTACGTGCGTTACGCGCCAGGCGTGCGAAAGGATTGGTAAGGAAGCGGCGGGGTTCACATCGCTCATTCCAAAAGTGGTCAAATGAATGAATGGAACTAATATTGCGAAATATGGATGAGACGACTAGTAGTCCGTCTTATTGAAGTGATATTATTGTATGAGGATTCGTAAAGTTCCTTAAAAACTGTAAGATGGTAAATCGTAATAAGATTATTTAAACACTTCACTTATACATACAGTTTCCAAAATAAATTAAATATGATGTAATTGTGACTTTATAAAAAAAATATGTTAAGGGAACAATAAAAAATTTATGTTGTCTCGTAGGAGCCTTTTTATCATTTTTATTAAGAACACGCTTAGATCTGTTATTATTAAAATTAAAATATATGCTCCATTGAAAAATAACGCTGATAAATCATTAATTAGTTTTGAATGAACAAGCGAAGAAATATAGGATCTCTTCACAATAGTATGATTTCAAATAATCAATCTACGCTTTCATGTTCCCTTGCAGACTAATAAAGATTTTAAATTAAATGTCAATCATTCGCAAGTGGTTCCCGATCGATGTTGTGCGACTTGAAGTATTCTATAAAGAAATAAGAAATGGATTTCTGGTACATAATCGTTTAACTTTTAAAATCAAATGAATCCCTAAAAAAAAGTTTAAAAGCTCATATTATGAATCATCTACATACAACACTAAATTCAAGTATTTAAAACTTTTTACAACATCTATTCCACTTTTTATAATCGTATATAAAATTCCAAAAATATTTTGGACAATAAAATCAAAGTTATATTGAACCTCTAAAAACTTTATAGTGTCAAAAGTTTTAAGAGCTATAATATTAATAGTGTTGATTACCTTCAAAAGTAGCTGTGCCGCCATCACGATTCATTCGATGCATTATTTCTTAATTGCTATAATATAAAGTTTTCTGAATGACTAAAATTTTGACCAAAAAGTTTCAAAGTTTTTGAATTGATTTAAGACACTCTGAAGAAAACTTTAACACTTTTTCTAGAACAAAGAACCTGAGCAATATTATAAACAATTTAGTAGTCCATTTCCAACCAAAGCTCGTTACGATGTCAGCCAATCAAATACCACACAATCACATGAAGCTAAAATCAAAAACAATGAAACTGACCTTTGCCAAGCAAAAGCGAATCTTATACCCACTGCACAAGGTTCACTAAGATAATAAAATGATTCAGAAATAATGCACGTTCAACCAGCGTAGGTGATTGTTTGGAAATGGTTGCATTTGGTTCACGCCGTTCCCTAGCACATAATAATGTAGATAAGCTATTCTTGTACGTGTTAAATAAAACTGCAGTGGATAAGGCGGTTCTAATAAAATTGCAGAATTAGGAGAATAATTTTGAAGCAATCTTGATAAGGTTAACGGTAATTATGATAAGAAAGCCTTAATTAACCTTGAATTCTTTGTAGAAGAAACAAGTTTATTAGCTGATAAAAAGCTTTAAAAGAACAACTTCAAAACAAGCCCGATGACAATGAAACTACGAGATAATGAATTACAACAAACTTAATTTATGTTTCTAGCGGGACGGTAAATATTAAATGAAAAGAAAAAACTGAAAGAAAGTGACAAAAAATATTTGAAACATTGCCTTTTTTACAAGTTTTAAAAAAGTTTAAAAATAATAGCATCACTATCGACAGAGTACTTACACTTTCGATCTTGTATCCTGGAAACAAATTATTTTCTTGATTGATATTGTTAGTTCCCAACTTAAATACGTCTACTTGCACAAAAAAAAATATTAGTGTGTATAAAAACTCAACCTATTTTTTTGGTAAAACAACATTGCTGTCGGTCCAGGATAATTAATCGTATGATCGTATCCTTCATACAAAACAACATTTTAGTAACCATAGAAACAGTAATTATTATCAAAACCCTCATGACACTGTAAATTAAGTTCCTGAAGACGATAAAATAAAGTTAAAGCAGATTTCAAGGTTAGCCAACTGTGAACTCAATTTAAAATTCAATCTTAAAACCTATCACATAAAATTTTAATCCTAGACCAAACTTGCTTGCTTAGTTTATCGCTCCTTACATCACTATTTTAGGTTACCATCGTGCCACCTACCGACCGTATAGGAAATTAATATTTTATTTTTAGCGCCAATATCAGCGTGTTCGTGTATCCGAGCAATAATATGGCGCAACCATATTTCAAAATGGCGCCGAGAACGATTTTAAAAAATACCGTTACGTTCGATGCGATTTTAGAATTGTTTTCTATTTTGATTTATGGAATGTCGCTTTTTAGCCAGTTGTTTGTCATGATGTTTGAATTTTTAGGAGTACTCTCAAAATAAACACTATTCTTTTTACACATTTTTATGAAACACCTACATAGGACACCTACCATTGCGCCCTTGCCGACTAAACTTGGATTTCCTTCTACTCGGGCGAATCTAGAAGATCCAAAATGCATTGAGCTAGGTGAAGACAAATTTTATGTTTCTCATGCATGAAATGTATTGTAGTCTAGTTCCTGTCTGACACGCGAGAACTAGTTTAATTTTGGAAAGCATTTGGTAGCTTGCACAATTTTTTTTTTTGGCAGCCTTATAGACCAAATTCCAAATTTAGCGCTTGTAGATACTAAAAATGTACAGAAAAAGAAATAAATTTTGAAAAAATTAATCTCATAATACTTTCTACTTATCTATGTGTACGTACTTATTTAAATGAATACACAAGTGTAATCCAAATGAAATCTTGAGTGATCCAATAAATGGTGAACATCATGATAATTATGATAATATCGTTCGTATAAATGAGCTGCAATGGCCTGAATGTTCATTATTAATATTCCTACCTTTCCGTTCCTTGATCTTTACGGGTCGACTCTGCATGTTAATGAGAGAATGTAACACTCTTTGAGGCAACAATTAACTAAACCGATGAGTTCACTACTACCGAAAAAGTTGAGTAGATCCAGTTTTGGCGGAAAGCGGACGAAAAAAAACGGTTTTAAGTGTGAGAAGAAGATTGACTGAAGATTTGGCTGTTTTGTTGAAGAATAACCACAAAAAAATGTTTTAATTTGTAAATGTCAGCTATAAGTGAGATTTTGGATAGAAAGTTGCGTGAAAATATCATCCTTCTTCTTTGACTCCAAAGGGTCCAAAACAAATCTGGTGACCAATTTCTTGAGAAGACTTATCAACATTGGGCTAAGTGATATTGGCGATGAAGATGTTGACATTTGTATTTTCCTTCAAATATCTCAACTGTTTTTAAATCGCCTAAATCTTGTACCTGAACCCAGTCCCTAACTACAAAGTGTGCTGTTATGCATTCATCAAACTAATCGACAAGATAAGCATAAACTTGCAGCTCTTGTGTCGAAAGATCTTGAGTTTCTCTGTCTCATGTTTGAATTTACTCGTGTTAGTTCTATAAGGATATGGGGGTCATTAATTTAGTGCGATTTATATTCTATGTGAGCCTTCCTCTTGATATTGTTTCGGTAGTATTCAGTAGATTATAATTTTCATGTAAACTGTTCGTGTCTTAAACATGTGGATTATAAGTATTCCTGGATTGGGTATGTGGTGCTGTTGACAGTTTTTTTTATTAATACATGATGATGATAATTGAACCGTTCTGGGATGATTTTCAAAAATCCTCTCATTTCAAATAATTATGTAAATATTGAATAATATAGAATGAGTAAAATCAAGTATCAAAATTAAGAAACTGGGTTAACATAGGCGCGTGAATCACGAATAGGTTGTGAAGGTTATAGTCAATGAATACTTGGAAATACAATGCCGATGCTCAACACACTATGAGGTCGCGGAAAATCATTAACGCGTGCTTTGCTCTTTTTACAAACTGCGTATGTATGTGACAAATGCTTTAAATAATATATAATACTGACACATAAAGTTAATGAACAACATTTTTGTTTTTTCAAATGCACATTAAATTCAATAGGTAAAATAAAAAAGACAATATAATATGATAGTAATCGTCATGATGATGTGGTCTTACATAAAAGGAAAAAAATGTTTGTGATTCAATAAAGTGGATGAGGTCAATTAAGACGGACAGTCAATCCTGGTGGAATATAAGAGACTTAAAGAAACATGGATGACTGATGGTAGCTTTACCTTCAAAATCTCTCTCCATATCTGGTGACAGAAGGAAGAGTCTCTTGTCAATGACTCCTCCCTTTTCTTTACTTTCTTTTATTTGCGCTATTATTGTGTTGTAGTCCATTGAGTTGCGACAGTTTGGGGTTTTATTGTACACTAGATATTTTGTTAGCTGGTCCATTTTGGATGTCTTAGCACTAGTCTTTTTTAATTTGTTTTATATGTATTTTTTTTACTTATTTAACTTTCGGGTGCTGTTGTTGGCTATTAAACCAAAACTTCTCAATTAATCTTCCGTACGATATAACGTGAAAACCTTTCAAAAACTTTTCAATTTTTAATAAGCTTTATCCAATACAGTAACTTATTGGACCCGTAAAAGTGTACAGAAGTACGAAAAATAGACCAATTAAAAATCGAAATAATCTTATTAACAGCTCCAAAAAATTATCCTCAAATCTTATCCGATACACTTATTCCAAGTACATAATTTGATCCCACAATTCTGAAAGCAAATCAACTAGATCCAGTTCGTCCCACCGATTCTCGCGACGAAGTAATTCGGTTCGCGTCAAGTGCTGCTTATGCAAATTACAATTTACATTCACCGGATGAGTAGACGGTAACGTTGCTTATCGTGTGACAACTAATCTGTGTGTTATGTTTGAGAATTTCAAGGTGTTGGAATGGTATTGAAAGTTAAGATTGCTATTTGTATTTTTAACCAGTTTTTAGGTTGCTTGATTAGAGTGTGTTCTGTTTTAGGTAGTTTAACTAGAGTGCCGTGGTTCAATCATTATATAAATGCTTTTGCAATGTTTAAATAATGATGATCACTCTCTACACTTTTGCTGTGTGACAGTGACTGCGTTTTTTACTCTTAATGATCTCCTATTTTGATTGATAGTACAATGTCTTTGCCTATTTTTTTCCTGGTACGGAGGTACTGCAAGATCAGGGTGTGGGGTTCAAACTTTATCAAACTTCATCATTGAAACTATCGACATTATAAAAACAAATTATAACGACAAGTTGTGTTAACATTAAAATGATCCATTTATATTAAATAATTTACACCTATAGAATCAAGTACAAATGTCCACATAGGTATCGTATATAACAGTATACATAGTACGTATGTGATTAATAATGGGGTGATTTTGTATGTAAAGTGAACACCTGCATCGCTCGCTTATCGCTGCTAGGCTTTTGACAGTGATGGCTTTGTAGTCCGACTGTGTGTCATTGATACTTTATATTATTTTAGCTGTGAATGTACAGTGAGTTATTGTTTGCTGTGTGTTTTAGAGAAGCTCTGAATTTATAAGTAGTTTAATAAGTAAGGGATTTAAAATGACAAAATTAGCGTTTGCACAGTTTTTGTGTATAGGTGTGTTTTAAATTGAATAAAGTTGACGTGATACGTTGGAATTCCAGGAGAATTCAATTCGTGAAAATATCCTTTTTTATTTTGTTACGTAAGTTACTTTATGTTTAGTTTTTCAATGTTTTATCTTTAGTGTCACAACAATTATAATATTGATCGTTATTTTTTTATCGCATAATTTTATCATAATTGTATGGCTTCGTGTATCAAGTAGGTTTGACCGTTGTAACATTTAAAATTAGAATGATTTGTAATTGGTTCGTACCGCGAAGTATGCCTTCAGTTTCGCACACATCTGCTTGATTTACGTGTGCATGAGAATAGCATTTAATTAAACAACATTTTGATTTATGGCTTTTCACTATTATAATTGATTAAATATTTTTAATCTATTTTTACATGTTAGATTGAATATTTATATTTGATTAAATATTTTTATTTAGCGCCGTCACAAACTTATTTGGGAAAAGGGCAGGAAAAAGAAATGTTAAGTATTTTTATTTATTTTACACGTTTTGAAGGTGTTTGAAATTTTGAAATTATTTAACCTGTAACCTGCGACCATCATATGATAACCCTATTTCATTTTGTAGTGAATAATTTACAGCTTTGATTCATTTTGAGTTGAAGACCAAATAAGGTTCTTAAACTTAAACAATTGAAAGATTTAAAACAAGAGTGTCGCAAGTAACAGATAAAATATTATTATGTTGAAAAAATGTCAAGTATCCAAAATGAATAATAAACCGGCCAATGCAACTCTCTTGTTTTTTCTTCCTGCTTTCTTGCAAGACTCAATAAATAGATTGTCGAATTATCATTAAAATATTTACAAACCTCATTAATTACTATTCTTAAAATACAGTTTCTTTCTAGACAAATATAAAAATAACCGTAATCGTAATTCAAAAAAATAGTAATAAAAAAATAATCGTAATTCTAGACAAATAATCGTATCGATTTTTTAAAATTTATTTTTACTGATTAATAATAAAATTTAGATAAAATAATCTGATATACTGTTGGTATATGCAATTTACCCTCAAAATTAAATTATATTTTTTGTAAATTATTTTATTTTTGGAAAAATATAATAACATTTCGCTACAAACTATAAGAACCTTTAACAAATCACGCAACAGTTTTGAAAGTTTCAAAGAAACGCCTAAAGATATGGGAGAGACAAGCTGATCCAACTTTACTTGCCAAACAAATAAACAAACAACTTTATTTGTTTGGTAAAATAAAACAAATGTAGAAAAAGATAGCGAGTAAGTTCTACTAAACGTTTCTTGCATGATAGTAAATAAAAAAAAAATATTTCTACAAAAATACTCGACAATTTGGTATTAAAACATACTAGAAGACTTTTAGTATTAAGTATAATTATATCAGATAAAAGTATTTTAAATGAACGCAATATTAAATATGAAATCCTTATTTTATATAGTGTCATTTTCAGTTTACAAATTTCTATAAAATAAATTACAATTTAAAAAACACTTTTGAAGCCACTGTTTGTAAAAGTGTAAAATATTAAAAAAACCTTGCCTCTCAAGTGACGTCCTCTCTAACCTTACTGAAAAAACCTTTTTAAAGTTTACTATTAAAAATAAACTCACCACTATCGCTTAAAAGAATCACAGGAGGCATATCCATTTCAGGATCGATAATACCCTTAATTTTGACTGCCATTTCAAATACTCCAAAATATATTTTTTGTCTTTAAATTTTTGACACTGTTATCAGGTCAAACGCAACACTCGACTGTCGAAATCACGTTCCTACTCTATTAGGGCTAATAACCATATCATTTAATATGTCTACAAAACTTCAGAGACGCAAGAGTGTAAAAAACAAAAAGTTTCAAGGCACTTTCTTTATGGTGCGAATTGTGAGTTTAAACTGTAAATTACAAGGTTATACGATTGTCTGCGTTCAGTTTTGTTTTGGCAATTTAGAAAGCAATTTGTAATATAGTATAGAAGAAATGGGTGGTTCTAAGATTTTTAGTTTCTTGTGTGGGGTAGCCAGCGACCTTTTTTTGATAATTGATAGTTAATTTGGTGAAAAAAAGTATGTCAGTAAGTATGACACTTATAAATGTTAAATAATATTTTTTTTACAAATGTACTGTGTAAGTCCTTTGCTTGTTATAAATAATATAATTTTGTAGCTTAAATAAAATCTTTTATGATTTTATTAATAAAGCTGATGGTCACCTGATCAGTCTAATACATTCTCTAAAAGAGAATAAAAAATGAAAATCAATTTACAAATCCTAAAAACGCTTGATAAAATTAATGTTATAGACTATTATAGTTATAAACGAAAGACGGCAAATTGGGTCCTTTTGTAACGAAGATAAATTGGGGTGAAGATTGCCTACGTATACCTAGTGAGGTTATTCGATTCGTTACCCAATTAATTGCTCTCAAACGAAATCGAGACGATTCTAAGAATCGGTATTTACAGTCGATTTATCGAGTCTTGCAAGTAAATAATCAAAATTCTCACCTTTGTCTTTAGAGAGAGACACGACTTTCGTTAAGGATGCTGTCGGTTCATTTTTCACTTCGATGCTATTTTGTTTTAAAAGTTTAACATTTTTCCAACGGTTTGCACTCATTGTTGCATTACTTCACTCGTTTTTGTTTTTTATTGAAATTTTTCGCGAAGTGTCGATCGTTTGAGTACTGTCTCGGGTTACGGTAGAATTCGTTGTGTTTTTACTACTTGAAAGTGTTAAGCGATTTTTGTGTTTTATAGGACGGCCAGCAGTGTTTGGTACTTTACAGTTTTTTTTTGTTGTTATGTGTTTCTTAATGTAGTGTGTAGTGTTGGTAAACAAAATGGAGAAATTATTCACTATTTAAACAAAAATTAAAAAAGTTTCTAAAAATAGTAGCAATTTTTGTATCTTTTATCTTACAAATGATTTAGAACTTATGACATTTGGCGAAAACAGAATATTCGATAAACTTTTTTTTTTCATATAATATTAAAACACAATAACGAAATGTTAAAGTATCAAGAATGTTTACAGCATAACAAATCGATTCGAGTCCCATACAAAGGGTGTATTGTTGCACTCAAAGGTCACGGGGAACCCATTATAGTTTTCAAAGTGTATGCATAGGGACATTCTGAAACTATTATATTCTGCACAATGATTTACGGTTGGAGAAAATGATTCGCTCATTTTTGAATAAATAGTCGTAGCTTGACTTGCAAAATTGTGGGTTTTTTGTTTTGAGGTTTCAATATTGTTTTAAATTTAATTAATGTTGTAATCATAATCAACTTTTATTAATTTTTGCTATATGTTTTTCAAAAAAATAATGTAAAAGTATACTGTTCTTGCAAAGCCAACCCTGCGTTCCTATCTTTTAAAAATATTAGAAGTCCAATTAAAAAAAATAATTATTAATCATCAATATTCTCATTGAGTCAAATTCCAGCTGTAAAGCGATGACAATATATAATTTTCACATTAAAATATGAATCGAAGGTCATTACCCGCCCAATTTAGGCTGTATACATGAAAATCTGTGAACTAGAATCATAATGATTTCCCTTTCAATAGACTCCGGGTATTGATGAAGTGCGTGATTTGGCGATTTTCTTACAAATCCTGTGGCATTGACCCTGTCGGATATTAAGGGAAGTGTAGGCTATAGCTTAGTGTGGAGTGACGTCAGCGGTTTGTCATCGAAACTTGTTTTACTTATAAGTTCAGGTAGTTGTAAGGTGTTCCGATACTCTCTGTATTATTTTCATATGCCTTTCATGTCCAGGATTGCAGGTGTGTTTTTGTGTACTATCAATTTGCAAGGAGCTGGATACCACTGGTAAGATAAGGCTTTTGAAGGAGGATCGTCTGCGTTATATATTTACTAATTCATATTATCACAAAACATACTAGTATAAAATTAATTGACAAAAGAAAAAAAATACAATATGATATTTTTTACTACCATATTATCATCTTATGTCAAGACAGGTTTCCAATAAATAAACTTTAAAGGATCAATTTCGTCACAATTACCAAAAAAACTAAGTTCAAATTGCATTTCTGACTAACATCCTCAAATCAAAACAAACCATCACCGACCATTTAATCCATATCCCATTAAAGACAACATCTAAAAATGTGCATCACGTTCGCAATAAAGCTGTAATTACATAGTAAATCGAAGATGGCCGTCCAATACTTCACGAAGACTAATAAACTGGATATTATGTGAACGAAATAAGTTCGAATCGGGCGGATAAATGCGGCAGTTCAATCAACGTCTGGCTACGAGTCTCGAGTATTTGTTATCACACTTACCTGAAACAAAGCCATGGAGTTGCTGTTGTTTTTTTTTATTATTTTGATTATTTTTTTTTATTGTTAAAAATTTATTGAAATCCTTTGAGGTTTGGTTTTTTTTTAATTGGTTCAACTCAGTCGTCAAATTGCAGTAGGATTCCTTGAATACGGAAAAACAACAAAAAATAAATGACGTTTCCATTGATATCTCAGTCATTATATCGCATGCGGGGATCTCCGCACTGTGGACTTAGAACTAATGAAACACGATTATCCATTTGAAATAAAAAAGACGGTCTCTCTAAAATTGATTCATTTTGACAGAATACTCTGATAATTCAGATTAAATGCAATATAATAAAAAATATATATGTATATTTAATACAAACCCAAAGACTCATCTACAACGCTCCTAAACTGGGACATAAAACACATTCGTGGTATTCAAAAACCACCTGTAGTTAGTTCTATAGTACATTACTCTGATAATTGCAATATTAATTACACCTGCTCTCTTTCAGCGCTGAATCAGCTAATAAAACAGTGTTGAAACAGCATTCCACAAATATTTCGGGACACCTGCTTTGGAATAGAAAAGCAATGGAGATATTTAAATATTTTATTAGGATTCAAATATGCTACGAATTTTGGGAACAAATGAATTTCCTACTTACTTAATAACCATAATATACTTTATTCTTGGTAGGGGTTACCGATAGATCTAATGACATTTTAAATTGAATGTGAGTGCTGCTTATTCTTAGCCTTTTCCCAAGCTGTATTAGGGTCGATTGAACACTGTATCTTAAATATTGCTTTTATAAGTGAGAATTGAATATATGCGTTTTGAATAATTTTTTGAAACTATCTTCTATAGGAACCGACACACTGGCTGTACGGATTATGTTATAACTAATCGCTTAAGAGCATTAAATCCCTTCGTCTATTTTTGGTCCACTGCTGAAAATCAGCCTCTAGTTAGTAGCGCCATAACTTCCGGTCCTGTATATTCTGTCACCAGTCCAACCCAGTGTGAATGCGGTGCCTCAACTCAAGACATGGCGCCCGTCCTGCACCACCACCGCCACCCTCCAGGACTTAATGGAAGCCATTCAAGTGACGACTTTCTGGTCAAACAGAGTTTAGTGATGACTGCAGAAGGAGAAGAATTATTAACTCAAAATGAAGAAGAAGTATTATTTTATCAAATTAGCCATCTCCATTCCGCTCTCAATTCTGTTGGCCATAAACAACGGTTGCACTGCATCGCATTGATTCACTACCGGCACAAGAGTTGAATAGCAACTATTTTTGTATCGGTTAAATAAACGCTAGGAAACGTGTGGCAGTTCAGAGGTGTGGCTCATAAAGAATATCTTACACTGGAACTGATATAAAGAAAAATATTATATTGTAGAACAGGAGAAATACGAAAAGCGATTGCAATGGGACATTAACATTAGTTCCAAAAACTGACCCTTGAAATTTGCTCTTCAAATCTTAAATTGCCTTTTTCAAATAAAAACTTTGTTTTGGTTCAAAGTTTATATAATGGTCATAAAGATTCTGATATGCATTACTAATAATTTGAAGACTTAGTACAGAATATGTCATCATATGACAGTAAGATAACTAAATATGTGCTGTACCTATATAAAATCCCTCAATTTTTCAAAATAAATCATCCAGAACCGCTCAATATCCGTGTCCATTTCGATTTTCAAGGCGCCAGCGCTGATGCGACACTATAATGAAATATGGTGGACAATTCACACTTACTTTATTGGATATCCTTGCTCCAATGCTGTTGCAGGGTTAGCGAAGATTTAAGATTCCGTTCGATATTGGACAAAGGTTCAGCTTGTATTTGAACAACGATATAAAGTGATATGTTTTTGGTTTTCGGTATGTGAACCATATCTGAAAATTTCGTTACAAAATCGTGAATATATTCATTAACTTTTTGGACTTACAGGTTTTCATTAAAATGACGGAAAAATGACCAGAAAAGGTGACTCGAATTACCTGTGTTCTTCAATACCTATTGTCCAATATTGAAGAACACAAGAAATCCCCTTTTATACGCTAAAACAGATTTTCTGTTTAGCTTTTTTCTGAATGACTGGCTATCTGTCCTCCAAAACACATTGGTTAAGGAAGTATCCAATGGTAAGACTGGTAAGAGACCCATATAACTTCTATTGAAAAATCCATTCTGCCTTCTTGATCCTCCTTGACATAAATTTTCAAATTCCTCTATAAAAACATTTACATTTTATGTCAACGTGATGTCACCTGTCATTGTATTAAAAAGCATTGAGTAGCGATGTATTTATTGTTTTCGCTTTTGTGTAATAATTATATTAATCATTTATTTTTAAAGAAGTATTCATTTGTAAAACGGGATTATTTGATATTGTGTTGTTATTTACTATCGACATTTGTGTATACGTTGGTTAGTTAAAATAATTTACGTTGTTATTTTAAGGCGTTTATAATGTCTTTCCCGATAGAGTTTAGAACAGGATATAATGATCTGGTATCTGGAAATTGCGTTGTCTTATAGGTAGTAAAAGTGTCTAGCAAACAAACTTATGCTTTTTTGTGTTTTTAGTTGTTTTTATTTACTTATACCGTTCTATAGCTATCAGGTATTCTATTTCCTATGTTCTGGTCACCTAACAAAACAAGTCAAAAAAGTTGGTAATCAAAATAAAACTTTCTCTTTTTCATGTGGAATTAAAGCAATGAGGGCGGATTTTTAGTAAACAGTAAACAGTTGAAATCGAATCATGGAAGCTGCCGTTGAAGTTAGCAGGTTTCAGCTAACTGCTCCAAGTTCTACATCTATAAGAGAAACAATCCGCTTTGACGATCCTAGATTTCATTTACATATTGTACATAAGGTAAGAGACCCCATTTTAAGGAAATCATACAAGAAAAATCCTCAATTAATTCCACAAAAATTTCACACTTGCGCTTATTGTTGTTATATCAACTTAAAGTTAGAGTAGCTTTGATTAATTTTAGACTGACAAGTAATGTTGATAATAAATTTTAAAATGTACAAAGTGGTGGCATATGTTGAATTTATTTAAATAAGCATTACATTGATTTTCCCTTAAACTTTAATACACATATATAGCAAACTAAATAAATAATTAATCGTCAATACTTATTTCCAACTACGTCAATTTACGTCTAAAAAATGTTGATGTTCTTTTATCTTTTTCAGAAAGAAGTTCGCACCGAGCGGCCTGTTATAGAATCATCAAAGGGGGAAAGGCTAGCTTATTACAGAGCCTTCACTACATCCGGATCCAAGTCTGAAGTTATGCCAGTACAGCATTCGGATATTAACAGGTTCAATTATTTTTATGTCGGATTAGTGGATAAGATGTAGTGATGGCCTATTTTTTGTTGACTTCAAACCACGTCGAGGCCACGATTTAGGTATATTTCGGACTTGCACCAACCCGGTCCCGTCCTCGCCTTTGCTGGAGCCGCGGGATCGCTAAGCATTCTCAGTGCAGCCCGTATAGTGATAGCCTTGCTATTAAATTTAAAGACTGCCTCGTTGGCCTAGTGGTGCTCAGCGCGACTGCTACGCTAGAGGTCTTGGGTTCGATTTCCAAGTCGACCAAGGTGTTCATCACTGTCCATATGGGAAGAGGTCTGTGCCCAGCAGTGGGACGCTTATAGGCTTATAGTATCATTATTAGTAGTAGGTTCAATTTGATTCTTTTGCTTTCAGAAGAAAGTCAAATTATTTGACATAATATGTTATCATAATAATATAAACATCAACCATACTGTAACAACACGACGAATATCAACGATAATAATTCTAAGCGTACAATGTGTTTTTTTTATTTCAGTTTTCTATGGTTTTATACACTGAATGTTTTCTTTAAAACAATACCACATAGCTTCGTACACTTTTTTCTCTCTGCGTACGCACCAGATGAACATATGTTTGTAACTAAAATGGTGCCTATTTGTCATGGTACGTATTAAAATTTGTATTCAGATGTAAACTACATATTAGCAGGTAAAAACGTACACGGCCACGCTAGTTTAAAAAAAAATACGAATAAATTAAGTATCTAATAAACTTTTTCTTTCTGAGATTTAGGTGATAGTCATTCAACAATACTACTTTGTGAGACTTTTTTGAAGTTTTTTTTAGGTTTTAGGTAAAGTGGGATTCAAACTTGATGGCGGCTCTGAACACGAGGCGAGTCGCTGCGCAGTAACAAACTGATGCGCCAGCGGGGCTGCCGGGCGAGGTAATGCGCAACGTGTGGCGCACTTCACAGCCGCCAAAAAGTTTGAATCACACTATACCAACAGTTCGTCACCTTTGCAGGTATCATCAACAAACTGCGTTATAGTCCGTAAAAAGTAATTTTATTTCTATTTAAAAAGCCGTTTATTTTCAGGAATCAAGTATTTATTTATCGTAGCAGGAGTTTTAGATGTGCTGGTTTGCGTTGATTTACTTGTTTTATTGTTGCACTACACAATTACTGGAATATTACTCAAAAATCCTTGGAACAGGTATTTATGGAATTTTGAACCCCTACTTTTGAATGGAAGCCCGATTTGTTCTGTGGTATCAATTAGTTTTGAACCATTCTTTGCGAAAACAACCAATCGGTGCTTTAACTTGAGGTTTGATAGATGATTACTATTAACTATGATGTTCAAGCGGTTATTTTTTTCTTTTTGTTTCAGTTGCCCTGAGCAGCCGGTCTATCCGGACATAATGCGCAACGTGACCATCCATTGTTTTAATATTCCAGAGTTCAGAGTAATATTTGCAAACAAATCTTACTACACTGACGATTTTACTTTCATCGCCGACGAGCATCATCATTTTCAAGTATCTCAAATTGAATACTATAGGTATCTGGTGGTGTTCTGAATATTACACATTTCACTATACCAGTGCAAGTTTCCGATGCAAATAAATAATTTGTTAGCTAATCAAGTTAGTGAAAATATTTCTTATTATTTTAGAATACACGTGTATTACTCAGAGTTCATTCGAGACTGCATCTTCTTTATTATTGTCTGGTCTTTCTTGACAGTCTTTCATCAGTTTGCTGTGAAAAAGTATTATTGGAAGGTACGATATATAAGATATATGTATTATTAAAAAAAAATGTTTAGTAGTTTTCTCATTATTCTGCATCCATAAATAATTAGATAAACACATAAATTATATATGTAGAAACTTGGTGATCATCATCGTTCATTGCGATTGCCGAACTTTCCAGGGTAGGCGGGCGAGGAGAATTAAGAACAGCGACACTCCACCGAACACATCTTGTTTCAATGCGGTCTCACCAGATTCCTCTTCATCCGACGGCTGTGAGCAAAAGAGCCCAGAGTTGCGTCAGTGTCAAGAAACGTCAACCCACGTGTCATGTTTCAGCAGTTTATTTTCACGTTTCTTAACACTAAAATTAGCAAAGCGCGACACATATATAGGACTAAATTTAACAATTGGACCAATATAGTTCAATCGTCAAATGTAGTCATTGCAACAATATTTAAAAACGGTCAATTTGAACGGGTTTGTCGCTACTCGCTTCTACAAGGTTTAAAATAATATTTTTGTTCACAGATTATATATTGGGTACAAATTTGTCTTATTGTTATAGATATATTAACCTTTACGTATATAATTTTAACAATGTATGATGTTGACGAACCTCAGATTGCTAAGATCCTAGATTTAGAATCAAGCCAAGCGGACCAACTTTGGGTGAGAATAAATCGTCATTAGCGTGTTCAGTATATATTATAGTGTGTTAAGTCTTTGTCATTGAGGGGCTCGTGGCTAACAGTAAGCAGGTTTGACCGATAATACAGGTCGATCGGTGACCGTTTATAACATACCGAGACCCCTCAGTGTTTTGGAAAACACGTTAAACAATAAGTCTCGGCTGTCATACATAAATCTTTGGCAGTCGTTAAGTCAATTCTGACAACCAGTCTTACAATGGGATACCGTGTTTCCCAGTAAAATGGGTTGTGGAGGTGGGAGGTGGGCAGTCGCTCCATGTAAAATACGGTATTCAGCTGAAACCGGTAAGGCAACACGAACATAGTTGGGAAAAGGCTCGAAAGATGATGATGATGATGTTCAGTCTTTGTCCTTAACTTATAGTAAATGTGTGTTTCGTTTTTTTACAGTCGACTGATCTTGATCTGCTTGCGGAATCAATTACAGCACCCCCAATTGTCCACGTTTTAACTGCTAGGAGCACGCAAGACGTAAATATTGTTTAATTTATATAATCTTTTTAAAAACATTCAAGCTTCGACGGTAAATTTTAAATACGTATAATAGATTTTATAGAAAGAAATCGAAAATAGTCATTTTAAACCGACTTCAAAAAGGTTGTAGGAACTCAAATCGATTGTTTTTTTTTTCAAATTCAAATCAAATTCTTTATTTTGCAAATAGGACTACATTCAATCACTTTCACACGTCTTCTTAATCTAGATGAGGTCGGTTTTATATTTATTATCACAGAACTTTTGACTGGGTGAACCGATTATGATGATTATTTATTTGAAAGCAGTTGGTTGCTTTTTTCCAATTTTAACAGTGGGTTCCATAAGAAATAAAAAGTAAATAATTTTTAAGTCTGTTTTTTATTAAATTAAAGAAGCCTGTAAGGGAAATCTACTCAATCCTGAATCTTGTACATTCTAACCCACTAGTGCTCGTCGTACAAAAGTATTTAGTTTTTACCTAAGAGTTATGAAACACAGCATATGCGGTTACGAGCAAAAATATTTAAACACTCCAATTTCTATTATTTTTTCCTTCAATTCAAGATTGAATTGACTCGTTATGCAGAAATTATAAAAACAATTCCTTAATCATTAAATATATTACTTTTATAGTTTCAAGACAAAAATCTCGCTCAATTTATGTGTCTTTATATTTTGGCTCGTGATTGTTCACACCACGTTGCTCAAATTTGTAATGGACACTTAAGCAAAATGGCTGCCCTCAAAAAGCTATTTCGCTACTTTCAGATTGATCCAGCCTCCGATAGTGCCACAATGGTGATCTCAAATGCAATTCTTTATATATTTAAAGGATTGCACAGACTTAAATTGCAAGACCATTGTGAGGGAATGCTTAACACAGAGATACCTGTAACTCAATTCAGTTAGTTTTATATTATCTTTATTATATTCACCATGATTTGATATTTTCATTATTTCCTTTCAAATAAATATTATAAATAGTAGTAAAATATTTAAAAAAAAGTATTGATGATGTAGTTCTTTTTTCTTTGGTTTGACGTTGTTGTATGGTGATACAGCATTGGCTTGAATTAATGTGAAGATGGCGAAACTGCACCTTGTGAACTTGGCGATAAGGTTCAAATGACATTGGCAATAAGTCCCTACTTAGATCAACTGATTTAATGTCTCAAATCTCTTTGAAAAAAAAACTTTATTTTCAATACGTCTATAGGTTTAGGACTTATTATTTATTTATGATTAAATTTAACTTTACGTTTACTTTCAGATCAACATCAAATGTTTTATTTCTTTCCTATATTTTGGTCACAATTCTACTTGGGAGATATTTTTAGTAATTCGTACTTTCTGTTGACTTTGATACAAGAAAGTCTCGTTATAGTAAGTTAAATTATTATCGCATGAATATCTTTGTCATAGTACTTATTTCCTCTCCATTGTCCGACGGCCCTCTTGGTCTAGTGGTTAGTGACCCTGACTACTATTGCGGAGGTCGTGGGTTCGATTCCCACCCAGGACAAATGTTGTGTGATGAGCATATGATAATTTGTTCTCTGTCTGGTTGTAATTTATCTAGCATAATATCTATGTATTTAGAAATACTTAAGTATTTTTATCAGTTGTCTGATAACTAACACAAGCTCTGCTTAGCTTGATATCAGTTAACCGTGTGTGACTTGTCCCAGGATATTATTATTTAATATTGTTAATTATCTAAGATTTTATAACTTTTGTCATATATATGTGACTGTACCTAAATAATATTCTATCTATCTATCTTTCATAATCGTAAATCGTAATCCCTAGGCCCTCCTAGGCCTTTGTCGTGCAGTGAATAAACAATAGGCCAATATTAAAATTAATTATAGAACATTTTCATATTTTTTACAGGCGGTCACATACAATTGTGTAGTCGAATGTGTCATATATGAATGGCCGAAATTCAAACGTTGGATGGTTATGATTGCATTATTCGCTACTGGTGTCCTGATGTTTATCTTCACGACGGTCGATGTAAATATTATACAAATATAATTTTAAATTATCTTTTAAGTAATTTCTCGAATTCATATAAAACGGTAGGAAGTCGTGGTGGCCTAGCGGTTCAATGAACGGATTTGTATGCACGATGTTGCAAGTTCGAACCCGAGCAAGTACCAATGTAACTTTTCAAAGTACTTGCTCGGTCGACGGCTTGCGTACGTACTTTCTTAATTATTTTAAGACACTTCTGACAAACGGTGAAGGAAACTATCGTGAGGACACATGGATTCCAAAATTGGGATCTGAAATCGCCAATCCGCCGAGAGCAAGCGTGGTGCTCAATGCTCGCGCCTTCTCTATATGGGAAGAGGCCTGTGTCCAGCAGTGGGACGTATATAGGTATAATCGGTGAAAGTAAAATAAATTAGAAATGTAGAAACATACTCAATAGATTGTATTTTTCCCAAAAGGTGCCTTTGAGGTTGTCCATATCGTACATCGGCCGATCACCAAAAGCTACGTTGGTGACACTACGTTGGTGACTGACAACATCGGACGCCCGTGACCTTTCGGACGATAATATTTGTTTGTGTGCTGTACACAAGTATCCATGTGTGCGTTAAAGACAAGCCTTGTGCTCGGCGGTCATTTTGGGCTTCTTGTATTTCCCCCCCATTTATCCCAGTTTGATAATGTATCCATACAACGTTAATTGGCGTTCTCTTTGCAGCAACGGATTGTGCTTTGGACATATGCCAAAGGAATATCCACCCTGCTCGAAGCAGTATTTCTTTACATATTTTATCCTGTTGGAAGGCTTGTAGATGATTACACATTCCTGTATGGCCATACGCCCACTAAATTAAGGTTGTTGAGCATGCGTCTCGTACCCGTTTATTATTCCGTAAGTCTGCCTTTTTAATGTAAATCATTGCAAACGGGGGTGGGTCATTCATACATTTAGATTATCACCGTTCCTGCCCATAGGATACTCGTATACCAATATCAATACCTCAGGAACGCCAACGTTTAAAACGAGATTCAGTGTCCAGATCTCCCTTAAAATCGAAAACGGTGCCTGAAACAATAGATTTTACGATAGCTGTTAATGGGACAGTGGTAGTCCTCACCTCTGCCGAATTTAAATGTTCTAAACGCCCTCAACATAGTACTAAGTAGGTTTTTATGGTTTGAGAATAATTATTACATTTTATTTTCCAGTTCAAATTTTATATCATGGTAGACTCGCTCTTTGTCGTGATGAACTTAGATAACCTTGGTGCCCAGATCCCACACTACAAGTGGTCCTGGTCTCTGATGCTTTTGCCAATCTTTCTTGGCATGGCATACGTCGCCTACAAATATCTTGCTGTCTATAGAATGGTAAATGATTTTATGATTAATTATATAATTAACATTTACAGAAAAAAAACTAAATTTCTATATGCATTAGTCCATTGTCCAACAGGACGTTTTGAACAAATACCTTGTTTTAATTCCAAAGTTGATATAAACTTAAAATATTTGGTTATAGACTTGGAACTACATATTTCGTCCGAAACCGAAATGGGGACCCCAAGATTTTTCGGAACGACAACTAAGGAAGCAATTTGATTCAAGATACGTAAGTGATAATTTTGTAGTGTAAGTTTGGGTATAGATCAGGCGAACCTACTGTACCATTGGTAGTAGTCATGATTCAAAATCATCGACTTTGTATTAATTACCTGGATGGCTCCCATCGGCGAGTCTTTGTCAGCAGTCTGTTACTGCTTATCTAGAGTTGCCGTCATCACGCCTAGCCAGTTTTCTTTGTAGTTCTATCTACTATTAATTGAAAATAAAATCGACTATTTACCGGGAGATCGATTAACACTAGAGTAGGCGATATGTTTTGACGCTTCTCTTCGTACTAGTTTTGCATTGTATTATTGAAAAATTATTAACATGGCATCGCTGGTCTTTAAGAGTATTATAAATGTAATGTTGGATCCATTACATTTTAATAGTACCTACTTACTTTTACCTTTCGACGTCCTACGTGGTCGAATAGCGTCCGCACCGGTTTTCAAGGTACCGCTCACTCTCGATGTCCCGGGTTCGATACCCGATGGGTCGATGTAGAAATCGACTTTTCTAAACTGTCCCGGGTCTTGGTTTTTGTGGTACCTTCGTTTTTTTCTGAGTTCCATAACACAAATGTTTAAAGCTAGTTTGGGTTCAGAACAATGTTTGCGATATTTTCCGCATTTGTTTAATTAATACTACATATTAAGCTTTAATTTTCCAGTATATTGGATCTGAAGCTCCTAAACTTCTTATCCGATATTTAAATGGCAAGAGGGAGTCAAGGGTGTATAAGATCGATGTTCGCTACGACTACTACAGGCGATCCACTGTGAGCCCAATGGCTGTCCGATTTGGAATGCAAAGAGATTCTTAATTTTGTAATCATTGTCTTTTTATCAAACTTTGTTATTTTGACATGTAATCATTGATATGAATTTCATCATAAATTATGTTCCTATTATTTTCGATTTTTATTTTTTAACAAGGATGGCTATATTGACCATGATTCAGGCATGAGTACCGGGTTGATAACATTGTTACCTATATCATCCATTTTGACTATCCTCATTTCACTCGAAAATATTTACTCAAGTGATATCCTCCTGGTGAATTGGGACAAACTAGTGTAATTTATTTGACTACTATAATTATGAAAAAAGCCACATTAGTTCACCTGGGCGATCTAGTTCAGAGGTACATTCTATACACAAATGCGGTGAATAAATTTCTTCCAGATTGAGCAACACCTATTAAATATTTATTGCTTTAAATTATTTTATGCTCTATTCAAATGAAAAGTTGTTTAGCGACTGCACGGCTCCAGCAAAGGCAATGGGATACTTTTATTTGATGCGAGTCGAACACATACCAAGGCTATGCCTTCGGCCTGAAAAACGATAGAGAAAAGGAGGTTCTTAACAGATCCAGGGTTAGTTCTGGACTTACTACATGATTCCGAGACTGAGAGTAACGAGGCCGTTATAAAGGGCAACACAAAATAAACAATAACAAACTTCTCGAACAGAGAACAAAACAGTAATCAGAATTTATACAACACGTCGCAATCAAATTCAAATATAGGCCTCAAAATTTCAACAGAGAGGGTTAAGTAATACCAAACAATTTGGTGCCATATCAAGAAATTTGCGTTCTTACTTCAGAAATGAGAAAATTTTACCGCGAACACAACACAAAACGAAATATGCGGGCACTTTGTTTCCCAACAAATGGATTGTAAGATGGTGGAAAATTCAAGTCGGAGTGTGAGCGCAGTTAGAAGCTATTTTTGTTTTGACGCGGTCCGTTGATTCCCTTTAATTTGTTTGTGTTGTATGAATTATGTTTGAATGATGTGGTGTTTGTTCTTTAACGATGTTTATTCCAATGATAGCTCTTTTTACATTTTAACTTGCTTCAATTTCTTTGATCTGTTTATCTTGCTACATGGTTCTGTCTTTATCTTACAGAAGAATGGTAATACCTCATTGAAATATCACTGAATAGATTTCATCATACAGAAATGTGTTAATATGCAACCCATACTAAAAATCTCGATAAAAATGGCTAGCGTTAGGTACCTAAATAAACCCAAAAGATCAATGTGAAAGACTAATGGTCCGATAAGAAAGATAAAAGAACATCATAGCGAAGTCCAACATAAAATATTAAAGTAGACGTATTAACATTTGCAATTTATTGAGAGATTTGCTTGAAACACGAGAACTTCCGCGTTTATTAAAAAATTTGATCCAGAATGCAACTGAGCAGCTTTTTGACTGAAATCAAATATAATCTTAATATCATAGATAAATATAAAAGCTAATAATATCTTAGATTATGTACCTACTTAATATGCACTTATGCGGAAGCTTACCAAGTAGTTGCTTCAAAATAAGGTTTATAAAGAATAGTATACAAAAAGTCAAAGTTACTGAGAGCAGGCCGGTTGTTGATTGCAGAATTTCCTTTCGGTTTCTGATCTTTCAATGATATTGTCATGGTTGTCATGGTAACTTTGCCTTGTTGTTATTACTTTGATTCCTTTGATTTACCATAAATTGATAACAATCTGCTTCTTACCAGAAGCGTAAAGCGTAAGTAAAGTAAGTGGAAAAGGATTTTTCTTAAAAGAGTAAGTTATGTCTGAACTTTTATTTAACCGTTAGAAGAACTAGAATGAAAAAGATATTTATAATCACATCTTGAAAGGAATGATGATTATCGTTGAATATTTAACAGACAACAAGTGCCTGGTTTGGTAACAATAAACGTGTAAATAGTTGTTGCGTAATCCAGTAGCAAGCCAACCCCAGCATAGCTTCAGCAAAGTCTAGGCAGTAGAAGTATGTTTTGAACAACCTGTAACCTCCACCTTACATCGAGCTATTACTATAAACGAGCAAAAAAAATAAATTAATCTTGTATACTATTCATTCTACCATTGTTATGGATTCCGTAAGGATGCATCGCGGCAAACCATGAAGAACGTAGGAAAACCAACTCGATTCCTACCGAAAGGACTGGCTATTCCTAACAAAGACAGATGTACGTGGAAGAAAGAGAAAGAGGGCTTTGCTCTTCAGTGGGACCTGGCCCATTAGATTACATGTCTGGTAAAACAGTCTGCCTTCAGGCTTAAAGCCGATTCACATCAAGCGAGTGTATTTTAATTCTATCCCCAACCCACCAAATTCTTTGAAATTACAATCGAATTAAAAATAATATTTAGGCCAATACCAGGCTTCCTAGATTACGTGTTATCCAAAGCCCTTGTCCTCCTACTGCTGGGCATAGGCCCCCTTTTCCTGCCATTTTCTACGGTCCTGTGCTAGCCTCTAGTCTCCCGAGACTCGACCCGTCAAGTCTGGATGAAAAAAAAAAAATATCATTGAACCTTTATATATGATTTAAAATTTCAGAACACAAGATTATTAAACCGCAACCATGGCAGAACATAGCAGTAGATATGAGTATACGTCATCTAGTTTGATGTCCTTAACAACAGGCATTGCATACGAAGACCCAAAATTTCATATGCATTTGGTGCAGAAGGTAATGTTCTTTAAACTTGAATATATTTATTAATATAGAGTTACAAACGTTTCTTAAGTTTCCTAAATAGTATTTTCATTTTCTCTTTTTCCCGTTTAATATATCTGTATGGATTTTATTTCGACATGGCTAGCACGATCCTGAACTATCCCAAAAGCATTGTTTTATAGATCTCAAATACATTAAGCTGAAGTCTTTTTATCCTCATTTTCCTTCCAATTGAACTACTTATCGACTCTAAATTTCATAAAAAAATAATTCAGTTCATCCCGCCATCTCTGCATCGATTGGCCTGGTTGACGTCTGTCATGTGTAGAGAATTGTTATATCAAAATAACTATTATTGAAATTAAAATTAAAAAATGCTGAGTTTCCCGTTGTTATTTTCTTAAACGATTCCAAAGGCTTTTTCCTCAGTTTGGATTGGACGTCCGTCAGACATAGTAATTTTGTAATGTGTTTGACAATTCAATAAATCTTTCTTTTAAGTGTATAAAATAGCTTTTTTTAAAACGATCCTCCGACCCAATCCGTAACCGAACCATACGGTTGTAATTTTAGAAAACCTTTACATCATAAAAATAAGTCTTAAGTAGATGGCAAAGCTGATAGGAATAATTTTAATGATGGAAATGCTGATGGGAAATATTTTCTTTAATGTAAACTTATTTGAACTGGCAAGAAAATTATTTACAGAAAGATCAACCGTCTGAGCGACCCATGATAGAGTCTACAAAAGGCCAAAGGCTTTCGTTCTACAGATTGTTTGGAGCATCATCATCGAGGACTGAAATAGTTGCAAGACAATCAGTCAACATCAACAGGTTTATTATACATTTATTATGATCATCATTGAATGGCAACCTACAGAAAATACGCGTCCAGGTTCTGGCATACTCCATAAATTTTGCTAGCGGAAGTTTTATACCTCTGTAAAAGTCTTTGCTCTTCTATCGGTGTCTTTTAAGTCCAAATATTTGATTTTTGCTGGCATAACTAAAATAACAATAATAATATAATAACTAATGTTTGCTCGCTTTCCAATAGGCAATTTTACCTGTAAATCCAAGTAATTCTTGTCGCCGATATTTTTCTCCGTTTCACTTATAAGCGTTAAGCGCCGCATTTTAGATATTTGTATTTTAATATACAAAACCAAATTAAAAAGTCATTGTGGATACTAGTTACACCACATGGACCTTGCCGAATTCCCTAAATTGCCAAACTTGACAGAAATATGACTGAATAATTTCGATGACGTCATAAAATGCGCCGTGTTTTATGAGTATCCAACTGTTTTTACTTTTCAGTTTTCTATGGCACTACACATTGGATGTTATCTTCAAGACAATACCACATAGCTTCGTTCACTTCTTTATGGCAGCGTACGCGCCAGAGCAACACATGTTTGTCACTAAAATGGTACCCTTTTCTCTCGGTACGTATGAACCCAGTTTTACCTAGATCATCATCGGCCTAGCCTTTTCCCAAGCTATGTTGGGGTCGGGTATCAGTCTTACCAGATTCAGCTGAATACCGTACTTAACATGGAGCGACTGCTGATCTGACCTCCCCAACCCATTTATCTGGGAAGCACAGTATCTCATGTAAGACTGGTTGTCAGAATTATAAATAAATAATTCAATGCGGACAAGATCACATACATTGCTCTGAACCCAAAATAAGTAGCTATTAAGCGCTTGTGTTATGGAATTCAGAAACAACGAAGGTACCACAAACACCCAGATCCGAGGAAGTAGTAGAAAAGTGAGTTTCTACATTTTGCAGCCCTTTTTCAAGCGGGGACATACTACTAATGACTTGTATTGTTATAGATTTTACTAGCTTTTGCCCGCGACTTCGTTCGCGTGGAATAGTAACTTCCGGCAGATTTTTGGTTTTACCCACGTAGTTCCCGATCTCGCGGGCTCTTTTCAAAAATAAAATGTGGAAGATATTCTAGGGAACTCTTAAAAAATCAACATAATTTCCACGACAGTACCGAAGCGCTCGGCCGATACCCAACCAAATGCGTGTAACGAAACCATAGCGCGATCTATTTCCATTCCAACGCCATCTATCGAGCATAGTGACAACTCGGATTATTTATTTATACTCAATTCGGACATTTTCTTTGTACTAAAAGTTTAATTATATTGATATTACTTTTTTCATACCTTTTTACTATAATTTACTTTTTTCCGATGAATTTTCAGTACTGAATTGATGCCGACGCTTGACCAATAGATGGCGCTGTATGTCCGGAATAAATTTTATTTTTTTGTTATAAAAACTATCCTATGTCCCTTCTCAAGTTCCAAACTATGTCTGTACCAAATTTCACACAAATCGGTTCAGTAGTTTAGGCGTGAAGCAAAGACAGACAGACAGACAGACAGAGTTACTTTCGCATTTATAATATTAGTTTGGATATACTCCGTTCGAGCATTTTCTTTATACTAAAAGTTTTAGTATATTGATATTACTTTTTTCATACCTTTTTACTATAATTTACTTTTTTCCGATGAATTTTCAGTACTGAATTGATGCCGACGCTTGACCAATAGATGGCGCTGTATGTCCGGAATAAATTTTATTTTTTATTTTGTTTTTTTGTTATAAAAACTATCCTATGTCCTTTCTCAAGTTCCAAACTATGTCTGTACCAAATTTCACACAAATCGGTTCAGTAGTTTAGGCGTGAAGCAAAGACAGACAGACAGACAGACAGACAGACAGACAGACAGAGTTACTTTCGCATTTATAATATTAGTTTGGATAGTTTGGATATACTCCGTTCGGGCATTTTCTTTGTACTTAAAGTTTTAGTATATTGATATTACTTTTTTCATACCTTTTTACTATAATTTACTTTTTTCCGATGAATTTTCAGTACTGAATTGATGCCGACGCTTGACCAATAGCCGTATGTCCGGAATAAATTTTATTTTTTTGTTATAAAAAACTATCCTATGTCCTTTCTCAAGTTCCAAACTATGTCTGTACCGAATTTCACACAAATCGGTTCAATAGTTTAGGCGTGAAGCAAAGACAGACAGACAGACAGAGTTACTTTCGCATTTATAATATTAGTTTGGATAATTTTTTTTTTAATGCTTTCAAAGTTAACCTTTCATTCCTCTAATCCTGTTTTCAGGGTTGAAATACTTATTCACATTAGTCGGATTTCTAGAAATAATATCTGTTTTGGACTATACTGTTTTGCTGATGCATTATTTCATTGCCGGCTTTTTGCTAACGAGTCCATGGAACAGGTACTTTTATTAACTACTGTTAAATACGTTGTAAGTTGTGTAAAATGTATGTTAATAATCAATTGTTAAAACATAATATCAATTTCACTTGCGAAATGATTTGTTTTATCCGTTTAAGCCTTTAGAATTAAGGCAATACCTTAGACACCCCAACTTAAATTATACATCCGAAACAACATCCGTAATCATAATAATTTAAAGTAACTTGGTTTGGCCAAGTGATTTACGGCCCAAAAGATATTTCCGTCAAATCTTAACACCTACTTTTATTGCCAGAAATCAATTCAGAAGTTGCATTTTGAACCAACTGCTTTCATAAATCGTTGCGTCTAATCCGTTAAACGCTGTATATTTATTTTTTACTTTGAGCACGGCGAAATTACTTCTCTATGAATAAAACAGTTCTGCATTATGAAGTCTATTGATTTAACAGTTATGTGGAAACCAAGAGGATTAATAATTATAATTATTTTCAGATGCGAGGAACCACGTGTTTACTTCGATAATCGTTTAAATGCTACATTACGTTGCTTCACTTTAGAAGAGTTTCCAAAGATGTTTATCAACAACACTTACCTTTACTATGACTTTACTTTCATCTACAAAAAATATAAACATTTTCAAGTAGCGCAAATCGCATACTATAGGTAGAAAATTATTTTTAAATTATCAGTTTTCGTCTAGCTTGTTTGTTAACTCTTGTACAGTCTCAAGCAAAAATATGTACTATACACATAGCAACATTGCAACTTAAAATGATGACTGGTTTAGATTATGCAAGAAAAATCGTACAAGTTGCAGTACATTGCCGTCTATAATCGATCACTTACAACACCATACAGTGCAAGTGCCGCAGTGTACAGCAACTCGCACGATATTCCTCGCATCGTCTAAACCAGGCCTAGTGAGATTATTGTGTTAAAACTCAAAAAGATAAATATCTACATGATTAAGGAACTGTTATTAATAACTTCTTCATAACTCTTTTCACAATATCAATCTAGAATTGAAGAGCAAATCAGTAAAAAATTGTAGAGAGTACATATTTTTGTGACAACATCATAGATGAATACCAGTATTAAAATGAGGTGATGAAATGAACTTTCTTCTCCTTTTCGCGTCGATGGTAGATTTAAATTATCTTTGTGCCACAGACTCTGATGATGAGACTGCTTGTTCAAATAGCGACTGTTAAGGATATCATCGAGACGTAGTAGCGATGACCGATGGGTTTTTACGAAGTTTCTTAGATTTATTTTTATACTAGCTGTGTCCCGCGGTTTGATTGTGTGTGTAAGGTGTAAGGTGTATGACAATTCATACACTATCTTTATAAATTATAGCCAATGTATTATTCCGATGTATAAGCTACATTATTGTAAAGTTTCATTAAAATACATTCAGTAGTTTTGCGTGAAAGAGTAACAAATATCCACACATCCATTCTCACAAACTTTCACATTTATAATATTAGTATGGATTTACTTCAAACTTAGGGTCAATTTATACTAGAGTAGAGTAGAAAAACATCAGAGCGTCGATTTCTGTATGAATAAATTAATATCGGTTTTAGTATTTCTTAGAATGACGCGAACGTTAGACATTGAAATAAAACTACTATTTACAAAATACGTCGCGGTTTACTCTAGATTTCAGATGCCGTTTCGGCACCTTTGCAGGTAACTTGGTCACGGGCAGAATGAAATCTACATCAGGATCTAAAATTTAAAATTAAATGCGTCATAATCCGTAAAAAGACTTAATTGAATTAGTAAATTAATATTGCGTTGTTGAGTAAAAAAGTTTTGACTCTGCGTTATTATGAAATACTTAATCCTTATTTAAAACATCCAGCCAGTCAGGGAGTGCTAAATCAAGGCGTCACAAACTATTTGTGTTTATCATGGCAGGTTTGCTTAAAGATATGGTGGACTAGAAAATGTAAAAATTAAGAAAGACTTATAAAATTTAGTTTTTTAAAAAATCTATTTATCGAAGTGTGAAAATTACAACAGCAATCAATAAAGTGATTCTTGGAGCGTGCTTTTAAAATAACGTTTCTTAAATAAGATGAACATAATACTAGTTAATAAAGAGAGTCTGTATGGAGGAAATACCACCCACCTTTCCTCTTAAGGATAGCGCATATTAGGGTGCGTCCACATCTGATGAACGAGCACCGAATGACTATGGCAGTAGCAACTCGCGAGCATGCCGCGAACGTACTAGTGTGTGTGTAATGCTCGGTCATCAGATGTAGAAGCACCCTTAAATGTTAGTGTACTGCACTTTCGCTGTTGTCGCCGAAATAGGTATGAACTATGCCTAATAAAGGAACATTATTAATATTTCAGGCAGAAAGTATATGATCTAGAACATATTGATCAAATATTTGAATATACAGCTTTGTTTGCTGCCATTACATTTTGTCACCTTCAAGTAAAACATAAATATTTTTGGAAGGTATTGCTTATATTTTATTATAATTTATCGCAATTAGGATTACTATATTTTAATAATTTTGAGTGGTTTTTGTTCGATTTCAGCTATTAAATGGGGCACAATGGTCGCTTAATATTGTAGATCTAATTATCATGGGGTATTTGTCTTTAATAAAGTATAGCGATAAAGCAGAAGTCAAAGTGGCTGAAATTGTCGACATGGACGTTGTGGGTGACTCATTTACGGTATTTGCTTTAATTTTTTTCATTTTTAATACATTATTATCTGCCACCAACCATCTGGGCTCTAAGTCTGTTAATTGCAGGGATTACCGAATAGATTTTAAACTATTTTTAACGTTTATAAAATACAAAAAAAAAACATGACAACCATAATGCTTTTTTTCATCAGCTTAACTTGTCTCACTGCTGGGCACAGTCTTGCCTTAAGTCTTTTTATAATACACTTAGTTGAATTAAAAGATTTGGGGATATTTTAAACTGATTGACGATTTAGTATTTGGCCCTCACAGTAACTACGGCCTAACCTACGGCTCAGCAGGAATGCAACTGTAATGTGGCGAAAAATTTACAAATACATAACATAACATACCATCACGCCTGTATTCCTGAAGGCTTAGGCAGAGGTATACCACTGTACACCCACAGTTCGCCGGTATGTTTAAGTCCCATGTAATAAGGGGCGAGCCTATTGCCACTAACCGGGCACAAATCCAAACTCCGACCTGCTACTGAAAATTTCATAAAAATCCCAATAACACCTTGGCCGACTTTTTGAATCGATCCCAAGACCTATAGCGTAGCAGTCGTGCTTAGACCCTCTAGGCCCACGAGTAAACTAATTTGTAATTCGTAATTCATCTTTCACAGTATCCTGACGTCGAAATACTTGCTGAATCAATTATAGCTCCTTCAATAATTCACGTTTTGACTGCGAGAAGTACTCAAGAGGTAAACATAAATAAATGGATTTATCATCATCATCATCAGCCGGAAGACGTCCACTGCTGAACAAAGGCCTCCCCCCTAGAAGGCCACAATGAAAAACAACTCTCCAATTGCATCCACCGGGTGCCCGCAACTTTGACGATATCGTCAGTCCACCTGGTGGGAGGCCTGCTAACGCTGCGTCTTCCGCTTCGTGGTCGCCACTCGAGAACCTTTCTTCCCCTGCGGTTATCGGTTTTTCGAGCGATATGGCCTGCCCATTGCCACTTCAACTTGCGTTACATTCTTAGAGCTCTTTCGGTGACTCAAGTTCTTCATTTATTTTTCAATAAATCAGACAATTAATATTAAAAATAAAGACAGTAGTGCGGCCATAGCCTGTGTCTTATCAACGGTGTCTGGAAAAGTTCACTTATTAAAATAAAATGATATTATTGACAGATTGATCCGTCGCGGGACAGTGCTACAATGGTGATATCGAACGCATTGCTATATATATTTAGAGGTTTGCTCTACAGTGCGCTTCAAACTCATTGTGAGAGAAAGTGTGGAGCCGAGATACCTGTCACACAATTTAGTAAGTTATTATTATTTTAAATTGTTATTGTAAACTAGGTTCCCATCCTGGTTAAGTGGAGTACCTGTGGATTTGCAACATTTCCATTGTTTTTCCTCTTATACAAAATTTTACCATCCTTATTACATGACGGGCCTGTTGGTCTAGTGGTTAGTGACCCTGACTGCTATACCGGAGGTCGTGGGTTCGATTCCCACTCAGGACAAATGTTTGTGTGATGAGCACGATCATTTGTGCTGGTCTGGGTGTAATTTATCTATAATATGTATGTATTTAGAAATATATAAGTATATATATCAGTTGTCTGGTCACCATAACACAAGCTCTCTTAGAGCTTAGCTTGGGATCAGATTACCGTGTGTGAATTGTCCAGGAATATTATTATTATTTCTTTATTTTACAATAAACATATAAAATACATTTTTAAATATATAAAAAAGAAAATATACATTTAAAAATATAAAATATAGTGCCCAACCGGCCTCGGGACAGGGTCCAAGCTGCCGGTGGTTAGGGCTCCAAAGAGAGGAACCTTCTCACGATACGCGCCGTGTCAAGAAGTACCGCTTTCTGCATCAAACCCTTGACCCAGATGCCTAACGAGAGCCTCTTGAGGTGTTGGTCGAGGCTCTTGGCTATTATGCCGTTGGCGGTAACGACTATCGGGACGATGACTGCTGAGTCCACTTCCCACATGTCGACAACCTCGTGCGCTAAATCCAAATATTTTAGCTGTTTTTCTTTTTCAGCTTTCACGAGGTTCTCATGCGGAATGGTTACATCAACAATCATCGCCCGTCGCTCTGATCGATCTATCACCACTATATCAGGCTTATTGGCTACAATAGTCCTGTCAGTGATGATAGATCGGTCCCAGTATAATGTGACATGACCATTATCAAGAACTGGGTCGGGCACATACCTGTAGTACGGAACCTCAGCTTCCACAAGTTTGTATCTCAAAGCAAGCTGCTGATGGATAATTCTGGCCACTTGGTTATGTCTGTGCAAGTATTCGCCGTTGGCAAGACGTGAACAACCAGAAATTATATGTCGTATGGACTCACCCGGACAGTGGCATGCCCGACATATGTCCACTGTCCCGTCCTTTACTATATATTTTCGGTAATTATTCGTCATGACAACTTCGTCCATAATTGCACATACAAACCCTTCGGTTTCTCCGAAGAGATCACCGAAGCGTAGCCAGGCCACGGACGCTAAGAAATCTACATCGGGCCCATGAAGGGACCGATAATAGCGTCCGTGTAGCTCCTTGCTTTGCCATACATCCTTGCGGTCCTTGACGCTCAGTACGACAGGTTTGTGCCAGTTCTCTTTGCCTAAGGAGAGCGGTGTGAAGCCCTTATCCACTACCACCAAATCTCGATGCATCCCCACGTCGACTTGGAGAAAATACTCCCTGAGGTTACATACCTCGCGATTATGGAGGGTCTTAGCATTTAGAAAGCCTCGACCCCCGCATTTCCGCGGGATATATAACCTCATTACCGAAGAGCGTGGGTGATGCATTCGATTTGCGGTTAATAGTGTCCGGACTCTCCTATCCAAGGCGTCTAACTCCGTCTGAGTCCACTTGAGTATACCAAAGGAGTACATCAACACTGGCATGACCCAACCATTAAAAGCACGCACCCTGTTGCCGCCCGATAAAAGACTTTTCAGTACTTTGTTCAGGCGGCCAAAGAAGCGTGTCAGCAATGATTGTTTCATGTCAGCAACGTTGATGCCTAACGCCTCTGACATACCCAAGTATTTGTAGGTATCCGCTGCAGAAAGTGACCTTAGATTTATGGAATCCGAGAGTTGTATACCCTGGGATTCCACAATCCCACCTTGTTTTACATGCATGACCGCACATTTGTCCACACCAAATTCCATCCTGATGGAATTACTGAAGCTTTCAGTGATCTTCAGTAACCCCATCAGTTGCAACTCATTGGAAGCAAACAGCTTGAGATCATGCATGTATAACAAGTGGGAGATTACCTGGCTTCCTCTCCGCAGCGAATAGCCCAGCCTCGAATTCTCAAGCAGAGTGCTCAGAGGATTCAAGGCCAAGCAGAACCACAAGGGACTCAGACTGTCGCCCTGGAATATTCCTCGCTCAATCCTTATTGGTCCGCCACTCTGTTGAATATCTCGACATCCTGGATAGCGAAGCACTGTAGTCCATCGCCGCATACATGACAACAAGAAAGCGCGTAGAGTTGTATTGATTTTATACAACTCCAGCACCCTCATGAGCCATGAATGCGGCACCGAATCATAAGCCTTCTTATAATCTATCCAACATGTCGATAGATTCTTTTTAGAGCGCCGAACCTGTTGGCAAATGGCCATATCAATAAGGAGTAGCTCCTTAGTACTACGGGACCCATTTCTACATCCATTCTGAGAGGCAGACATGATAGAATGATTATCTATATGTTCATTTATTTTTACCCTCAAAATGGATGTGAGAAGTTTATAAATTGTAGGCAGACATGTTATTGGCCTATAATTCTTAGGGTCCGTGGTACTACCTGTTTTATGGAGCAGATGGGTAGACCCTGTAGTAAAGAACTGTGGGAGCGACTCCGATTCTATAGCACATTGAAATTGAGACGCCAAGCAGCCATGCGAACTTTAAACCACTTAAGCCAAAAGTTTTGCAATCCGTCCGGTCCTGGTGCTTTCCAATTTGACATCGGATAGATAGCATTGGCTACATCTTGGGGGCTGATGGTGATTGCCCCCATCTCCTGTATTGGTTCACATGATTCCTCAATGTCTCGCATCCAAACGCCTTCAGAGTGGCTGACAGGCACCGACCAGATGTTGCGCCAAAATGAGTTCGTGGCATCTTCATCCGGCAAGCGCCCATCATCCACCCCTAGAACAGGTCGCTCCCATGTCCTAAATACCCACCTTTGGTCCCTTTGGAACATACGATTCAGGTGGAATCTATCTACCCGCCTCTTATACCGACGAATGCGGTTCGCCCACGCACACACCTTCTGTTTGAAGAAGTCAATGCGCTCTGTAACGCGAGCAGTGTATTCACTAGGACTAATACTAGTCCCAGTAAATGCCCGCCTTACAAAGCGCATGATTCTAGGCCGAGAATTGCCATCTTTAAATGCAATTAATTTGCCAATGAGTGCCCTAGCCTCAGCAACACGACGTTCGATCCTGTACTGCCAAGCTAGTACTGCTGGTTTTGGTCGTGTGTCTAAGTTCTGGTTATTTATTTTAACATTAGCTACACGACAAGCCGCTAGAGCCGCACAGTACAGAATCGAGTGTGTGTCACTAAGGTCTTCACTGCTGCCGAAATAGGCAAGAAGCAGTGAATCTAAGACACCCATTATGGCCTTATTCCGGTTGTGCATGGGCAGGCGAGGTAATCGGGGCCTAATGTCGGGGGGAGTTGATCGAAACTCCCGAATCGTATCCTCCAAAGTACTCCTTATATTTTCACTACACTGGGTACTTACAGTTATAGCCCCGTCCTCCTCTTCCCCGTCAACAAGGTTGGTTGGCGGTGAACCAGTAACCGGTACTACCGCAGGAGACGGGGTGCTGGTGGCTATTACAAGGAACATAATATCAAAAATAATTATTTTATTTTATGTATGCATTCGGAAATTGTGAAAAATAAAATTTTATAATATAACTAAGACGGTAAGATACTGCGCATTGATTTTTGATAGCGAACTTATAATATTAACTGAGTTTAATCGATAATAATAAATCTCCTTTTCAGATCATCATTCTTTTTTCTATTTTTGGCCTATATTTTGGTCAGAATTCTTCTTGGGTGATATTTTTAGCCTTGGTTACATACTCTTAAATTTTGTGAATGAGTTTTTGATAATTGTAAGTATTTTGGTATTACCTTTATTTGCCTGTAGCTAAGGGATATGACACTGAGCTTACACATTAAACCTGTTATAAATAATAATAATATCCATAAATGTTTTCATCTAAGTGCTCTGTAGACCAGACTCCATACATTTTTGTCGATCCTATCTGTAATATGTCGTGGTGACCTAGCGGTTCAATGAACGGCTTTGTATACACAGGGTCGCAGTTTCGAACCCAGACAAGTGCCAATGTAGCTTTTTCAAAGTTATTTGTACTTTCTTAATCATTCTAAGACACTTCTGACAAACGGTGAAGGAAAACATCGTGAGGAAACCTGGATTCCAAAATTTGGGATCTAAAATCGCCAATCCGCAGAGAGCAAGCGTGGTGATCAATGCTTATGCCTACTCTATATGGAAAGAGGCCTGTGCCCAGCAGTGGGACGTTTATAGGCTGCATTATTATATCTGTAATAATAGGTCTTTGGTAACTTTTTTTTCATCTATACTTTCAAAACTATTTTTTTTTAGTATAGGAAATACTGCAAAAGAGAAAAAGAATTTATATACAATTGAACAAACTTAAAATAATTTGTTCTTCAATAACTTTTTCCGTTTCAGGTGGTCATATACACGTGCGTAGTTGAATGTACGATATACGAATGGAAATTTGTGAAACGTTACATGGTCATGGGTGTGTTTGGCGCGACTGGTGTTCTAATGAATATTTTTACTTCAGTTGATGTATGTACATAACATATCATCTCTATTTTCAATTCCAGACTTAGCCCTCTTACGCACTTGCGGTTAACCACGGGGGCGGCTAACCGCGCGGTCCAATTTAATATGCAACCTCTTGGCGGTTTTGCGTACAATCACAAGCGGTTGCTTATAAAAACTGGAAAGGTGGCTAACCGCGTGGCTAGCCGCCCCCGCGGTTAACCGCAAGTGCGTAGAAGCGCTTACAGGTAAAAAGTATTCATCCAGTAACAAAACCTGGTTTGCCAACCATGCCAACCATGGGTTGCCCACAAAGGTAGCAAATCAGCCTACTGCATAGTTTATTTATATATAATTATATAATGTGCTTTGCAGGAATCAATTATATTATAATTGATTCCTGCAAAGCACAAGCGTTTGTGCCACTAAACAAATCTTGTTTGGAACACTATAAAATGAATAAAAGTGAAAGTTTATAATATAATTCTTAATAACACAACACATTGTTTTTAGGGTCGAGTAGTCCTTTGGATATATGGAAAAAGCATAGCTACTTTATCAGAAATAATCTGTATTTACATACTGTACCCAGTCGGGCGATTGGTGGATGATTTTACGTTTCATTATGGCGTTTCTCCTACAAAGCTAAGGATTCTAAGCATGCGCCTTGTACCTGTTTTTTATATGGTAAGACAGAATTCATCATCATCATCAACCAGAAGTGCAATGCTGAACAAAGGCCTCCCCCTAGAACGCCTTAATGAACGACAACTCGCCAATTACATCCACCGGGTGCCCGCAACTTTGACGATATCGTCAGTCCACCTGGTGGGAGGCCTGCCAACGCTGCGTCTTCCGGTTCGTGGTCGCCACTCGAGATTGATGCCTACCTAAGTTGAAGATCTGGTTTAATTAACTTATGATATCTCTAAATCGAAGATCAACACGTGTCAATGTTTTTTGCAAGCTTTTCTTTAATTGCAATGCTACCTTTTCAAGTTTAGTTGAAATCATGAAAACCAAATGATATCCCATTTCCTGACATTGGATTGAGATAATATCACGCGTCATGTCGTGACAATGCAACAATATGTTACTTTCGAGCTGGTCTGATGATGGAGCGAATTTTTAATTAAAAAAATCATATTTAAATTTTTTATTACGTGGTGAGTGTGTCGTGGCGTGGAGTGGCACGAAAAAGGGGAGCCTAAGCCCAGCAGTGGGAGGACAAAGGCTGTGGATGATGATGACCATTATTTTTACGTTCTCCTAGCGCTGTATACTGTATCAGGTTTACTTAAAATTAAATATTATTATTTTTTCAGTTTAAAATGTACATAATGCTAACCTTTCTGTGGAGTGAGCTGTCGGGGTCTGGAGTGGTTCCCCATTTTAGATGGTCTTGGTCCCTCATGTTGTTACCCATTCTACTTGGGAACCTGTATATTATATACAGATACCTAGCTGTATTTAGAATGGTAATAACATTAGACTATTTTTTTTTATAATAGACTAGCTGTGCCCTACGGTTTCGCCCGCATGATTACTTACAACTTTCTTAATTACTGTTTTCAGACTTGGAATTATATTTTCCGGCCTGTACCCAAATGGGGACCACTAGACTTTTCTATAAGACAATTAAGAAAGCAATTCGATTCAAGATACGTAAGTAAAATGTGCATAAATAATTACAGCAATATTTATAAAACGTAGTAGTTAAGTTACCATAGAGCATGGAGAAAATACGACTTGTAATTTGAATTTTGAACCCACTGATAGTGATATTTATTACTTATTGAGAAGGATGGGCGATTTGGGGTCGGTTCATATCTGGCGGTGGTGGCGTCGTGTATTGTCGGTCGCGTGGCGAGGGGCAGGCAGGCGACCACCCGGCGATGACGCGTTGTTGCGTCAGGTGTGAGATTATGTTTTGTTGTGTGCTTGTTCGTTCTGGCTTTCCGCGGCCGACGTTGCGCGCTACTTTTTCCGCCTATATGATCCAACCCTTACGATGTTGTCCTTTTGTTCATAATTTGGACTTTTGATAAGTGCTACTTTGTAGCCTAAGTTTAATAAATAATTTTTGATTTTGTTCCAGTACATCGGTTCTGAGGTACCAAGACTTTTGAGCCGATACTTGATGTCAAAGAGAGAGTCTAAAGTGTACAAAGTAGATGTTCGTTATGACTTCTACTCAAGAAGGTCGACAGTCACTGGCGCGGCCTCTCAGGCTGTTAGGTTTGGTGGATCCGACAAAAAATAAACTGCCTTTTATTAAGCAGGTATTATAGAAATATTGAGTATGTTTTGCTATTATGTGACATAGGGATCCATGTATTGGTATTAAAAAATAAATGCGTACGTTTTTCCAAAAATATGTAATAATGGCTGTCTTAACCGGTGGGCCGCATGCTGGTTTATCCCGAATAAAAACACATAAACATTATTTTTTATGGCAAAACAAACTATTTCAATGGGCCTTATTTTTATTTTTTTGTTAACTTACCTGTACTGTCCCACTGCTGAGCCAAGGCTTTTGTAAGGAAGACAAAAGTAAAAATTATATTATAATTGTATAGATTTTTGCAATTTTTCACATATACTAAGTGTGTATTTTGGAGTCAAACCTAACCTATCTAAGCTAATCACTAAATTCCTTTTCGTAACTTTCAGTGTTTTTTGGGTCTGCATAAGCTCCGTGTCAGTGTAATGGTTAATTGATCGACTTTTCATCAGGTAACTCGGAAAGATAACTAACCTTTGTAGTTCAGTAACCGAGTTTATAATGAGGTTTTCAATTCGATGGAATGTTTGGTACAAGATGTATCCAGGAATTGCTGATCGGTTACATGAGTTATTATTAACATCCATATTTCTATTAGTTTTAATGTATTTTACGTAGATTAATTATGTGTGGTGTATTTCTAATTTTAGTTGAAATAAGATTTTTTGATTTCGACATGTTATCTTATTATTATTCGTTGAAATAAATATATTAAGTAATTTTAATATTTTATTTATTTAGTAGCTAATAAGCAGTAAAAATATGAAAAATTTGAAAACAGTAATTGCAACAAAGCTTTGTTCTGCTTTTTGTCAATTTTTAATAACCAATTTGACCAAAAAATTAATACTAATTTACGGATGAATAAAGCGAAATAAATATAGAAGAAATACAACATAGTTATGCAAACATAAAAAAAAATATAACTATTACTGTGTTAGTTCCTAACTTGATGAATTAGTTCTGTAAACGACACATAGATGGCGCTATACACAATATTGTAATTTGTATTGAATAAACAGTTAGGGGCTAGTTGCTAAGTGTAAGCCGTACGGTTGGACCGATACAGGTTAAGCCGCGCTCGCTGCGCTTGGTCCGTGGATGGGTAACCATTGATAAGATGCTGAGACCCCTCCGTGTTTCGGCAAGCACGTCTTTTTTTTATTTATTTATTTACGTATAGTAGGTCCCGGCTGTCATACATAGATCTTTGGGCAGTCGTTATTTATACAGAATTTACATTCTGATCACCAGTCTTACAATGGGATACTGTGTTTCCCAGTAAAATGGGTTGTGGAGGTCAGATAGGCAGATGCTCTATGTAAAATACGGTATTCAGCTGAATCCGGTAAGACTGTTAGCCGACCCCAACATAGTTGGGAAAAGATTCTCCCGAGCCTGATGATGATGATGAAACAGTAAAATCTTATTACGACTACGGCTTTATTGTTCCTGCAATGTCTCAGTGCGTTAATTTATAGAAATTATTACGTGATTTAAACTAGTAGTGAATGAATTAAAACATCAAATAACGGTATTCCAGGAACTTGATTATCATAACAACACACGCACAGACAATACTATTATGTCTACTGGTAAGAATTCAGACAGTTTACAGTACACTTGTAAAAACTTTTTATATGTAAATTTCAATATTATGAGAAATACCTAACCCTGATTCTATAACTTCAAACGACTTCACTTAATCCAATTATTCTGTTTCTTGTGTTGCTCATTGATCAAATTACAAAAGTTTTATTAAAAATAAAATAAATAAGGAAATTAATATTCTACAAATATCATGCCACCCATGTAAAGACTGTATGCAGTATGGACCGCTCAAAGTACGGTGATGCAGTCAAAGCCTGTGCTCAGGCTAACTGCAAAGATCTCAACCAAAACAAAAACCGCCCACAGCCCTCTTAATAGCGTCCGACCATCTCAAAGGCCTGCCGCGAGCTCGTCTACCCTCTACTTGGCCCAGGATTCTGTTCTTTTCCAGGGCATGCTTGGTACGTACGACCAAGCTCTTTGGAGAAGCTTGACTTGTGGTCGCGATTCTCAGCAGTGAGGGACCGAGGAAGAAGAAGATGCCTGTAGCTAGTCTTAACAACAAAATACTTCAAGAATATTTCCAAGCCCATTCACGCATAACATAACATATCATCACGCCCGTATTCCCGAAGGGTTAGGCAGAGGTGTACCAATGTAAACCCACAGTTCGCCGACATATTGAGGTCCCATGTAATAGGGGGCGAGCCTATTGCCACTAACCGGGCACAAATCCAAACTCCGACCTGCCACTGAGAATCTCATAGAAAAACCCAAAAACATCTTCGTCGACTAGGGAATCGAACGAGGCAGTCAATTCCATCCAAATCTGTATTAAAACATACAAACAGCCAACGGTAGAACATAAATATTTATCAGTTAGCCCATTCTATCGTGATCGTGTCAAATGCAAATAAATTCATTTCAGTAACAATAATCGTATTGGACGCTAATTAAATCTGCGCGGTTCATTGCAAATTAATACTAAATTTCGTTTGGTTTGGAAAATTGATTTATTGCTTCTGTTATATTATTGAAACAAAACTATGATAAGTTTTGGTGTTTTAGTGTTTTTTTAGTATACGTATTCTTTAATAAAAAAAACTATTAAATAAATATTATATAGAAGCAGAAGTACGCTAGTTTAATACAAAGTTTTTTTTGTGAATTTAAAGTTGCCTTGCAGCCGTGATAATGTTTTTTTTTTCTTTCGTAGAAAATCATCCATTTTCCTTAAATAACAAAAAACAGGTACGTATAATTAAAATGAATTATAACCACGTACGATAATAACAACACAAATCCAACTACTTTAGGTAAAAGATGTATTAATGTGACTATGTATCAATATAAGATGGATTTATAATAATATAGCATAAATCCAACTTACATGTAATCTTAAACTAAGTACCCTAAGGTTATTCAAGCCTTCAAACTATTACATCAACAAACAGCTTCTACATCTTCGATAAATAATCGAAGCCCCGTCTAAAGTGGTCTCGAGACGACCACAAAACCGACCATTCACACACCACATAAAATATTAACTCGTTCTGTATGAGCTGATTCTAATTCCGCTACCACGAGAACCTTATTTCTGAGTGATAATGGTACTAGATCAAAAATTACCTTTCGTATCAGAAACGCATCTATTTCTTATTGCTAGACTAAAAAAATGTCAATTTGTTCATAATAATATGAAATTTTTTGCTCATAAGTCCGTGTCGTTTTTAGTATTTTTCACAATGATAATACGTAAGTTATAATAATAGATTATTGTTGTTGATACATAATCATATTATTGTTGTTACTAAGAATGGAAAGAATTGCAAAAAGTTTTAGCTCAAGAATTTCTTATTATGCATGCTGCTTTTAGTCTATCTTAGATGAAAGCCATGTCTCCGGCAGCTGAAACGCTAAACAACAAAAAAAAAATGTTAGTCCAAACCTCATGTTAAGCGCTGCGATTGGTTGTTGACTTTTTGGTTAACTTATGGCAACTGTGATTGGTTCATAACAACAGTTTAAATTGATCAGTGTTTCAGAAATTAGGGTTAGTGTACTGTCGGGTTGGGATTTCTGGAAATTTATATTACATAACATAACATACCATGACGCCTGTATCCTCGAAGGGTTAGGCAGAGGTGTACCAATGTTGACCCACAGTTCGCCGGTATGTTTAGGTCCCATGTAATAGGATTCGAGCCCATTGCCACTAACCGGGCACACATCCAAACTCCCACCTGCTACTGAAAATTTCATAGAAAAACCCAATAACACCTTGGTCGACTTGGAAATCGATCCCAAGACCTCTAGCGTAGCAGTCGCGCTTAGCACCACTAGACCAACGAGGCAGTTATATTAAAACTACCAAATATTTAGTGATTGAAACTACAGTACCAATGGTAGTGGTCAGTGGCAGTGAACTTGGCCGCTTGGGATTCGAGCGTGTTATTAACGCGCGCACTTCATCACCTCGTGATGAGCTGATTCTGACGAACTGAAACACTCATGTAACGCATTTGTTACTGAAATTATGGCGCGAAATGAATTGCTACAAATTATGGTATACTGAGTAGTTCAGCAATGTATTTATTTTACGTAGTGTTAATACTGTACCTAAAAGAACAAATATTTGACTTAACGTTTGCAATAAAGGGTAAAGGTTACTCGTAAGGGTGTCATGCCCGCGAGCGGCTCGTGAAATGCGCGTACGTCACATATGTAAGCACCATAATAAAAAAATCTGTAAATACTTGCTGCTTTTCTCGCAATGACATAGCAACATAGATTTATAAGCTACTTAAACAAATGCTTCCACGAAAAGTTACCACCATTTTTGTAATACTTGAAACGATTAAAAAACACAATTTAAACTCTTCTAATAATTTGACAACATTACTCAGTGTTTCACGATTTCCTCATCGCAGAACTCCGGATTGTACATCGTAAAACGGATTTATACGGCGAAACCATTTTCCATTTAAAAGTTTATTCTTAAAGGTCTAAGAGAATAGATGTAAGAATGCATAAAATTCCGAGAAAGTTTAATTAAGAATAATTTTGTGGTAATTTTAAACGGAATGAGGCATTTGTGACCCTACTAATTTGTTCTTGGTTGTAATTAGGTTGTATCTATTTAAATCATTTCTGTTTTTGAGGGGTTGTCCTTTTTTACTTTTGACCTTACATTTTTTTTTAATACTTTACGTCTACCTATCTACATATTATACTTATTCGGCAACACTTTTGAGTTGCACTGAAGAGATGAAGCTACACGGTAAGCGTTACACTAAAAAGATACAGAATTATATAATCTAAAAAAAAAACATACATCGGTAGCTCAACTGCTGGTAACCTCTTCAAATTAACTTCTCTTTTACAAAAAGTAACCAAGTCACCAAACGCAAGAGGGCTCTTGTTAGCTCATAGAAAAGCCTCAGGCATGCAAAACGTTCCGTACGAATGCCACTGAAAAACTCGGAACATCTCGAAATACCCAGTAACTCAGCCCGTTGGACCTTAAAAATTCAAACGTAGGAAAAACCAAGAAGCCATTTCGTCTTCAGCCCATCTTCCGCGGCTCGTACACTTACTTGCAAAAGTATCGCTCGAGGCGCAATTTCAGCAATTTTGGCGCACTATGTTTACACAACACTGATATTAGTTCTGGGCCGAGATACGAGCAGGCGAGCTTATTTATTTAGGCTTATGCAGCAACGCTACAGTTGCAAAAATGAAATTCAGACAGAAATTGAAGGAATATTTAGATGCGGATATAATTTTGTTGCGATCGTTTTTTGTTATTTTAGGTTATGATGAATATTACTTTGCACTTACTATATTAACAATGTTGCGTTATACATAAACTATTGGTTCTTCAAAACAAATTAAGTTCCCGTAAGTTGTTTTTTTATGTAAGAGCTTATCTTGTAGGTACATAATAATATTTCAGTTTCACGTTCAATCTTAATAATTTGATTTTTATAAATTGATCGCCCAGGAAAGCCTCAAAAAGCTATCGATAAAGAGTTATGGGTCTTTGTTTATAAATAAGGAACACGAAATTGTCTATAATTAGACAAAAAAAACATAACAGCAGATAACAGCACCGATAGCTTTAAAATTCAGGAAATCCAACAGAGTATTGACCCAAATAAATAATTAAGTTAATCTGTTCCCCTTTTCTTGGCCCGCAGTGTAAGGTGCAGCAAAGAAATATACTCTCATTTGTGTAATGCGGTTGCAGATGCAGGTGGCTGCTTACATTGCAGGCCAAACTACTTGCATCGTTATTTACTTAAACTTATATACCATTTACTTTGTTTCCTTGCATTAGATGGAAGCTACTAGGCTTTATAATATGAGTTTTTATGGTCTTGTTTGTTCTATTAATATGTTAGTAGTTCAAATGCAGGGCTGTAATTTTAATAGAGAATGAATGTTAGAATGAAAATGTGAAGGTGTGGATGATAAATAAATAAAACAATAAATTTAGAAACTTACATGTAATATTTTGCATGAAGAACTACCTCACCTAGCTATAGCTAAAATAGATTTTTTTTTTAAATACTCACCTATAAATAATTTAGACACCAACCATAAATCTAAAACTGTCAACAAAAAGCGCCCATCCAAAAACAATATTATACCAAAATCCATAAAAGCAAACATTAAAACTTCCGAAGCAAATAAATACACATGCGTTCAAAAATACTATACAGTATTTCATAACGTGTTCAGTGACCCAAGCGATCGTACAATTGGTTACACCTGTGGTATCGTGTTGTGAATTTTAAAATGGCGGTACATCTCACAAACTCCACTCTGAATAGTAACAGTGGAACTGAGTTTGCGCGCTCAGTTTTATTGCACTGAAGTGTACGATTGCGTTTCGTACTGATTTCTGAATTATTTGTTGCTTGGTTTAATTTGAAATGTTAGTGCAAAGTTAGTCTTTGATGAAATCAATATTGACCAATGGCAATAGTCTATTCAAGTGATTTGTGTACCAGTCAAAAGTGTAATCTAAATATTGACCATTAATTAATATTTAATTATTTTTGTAGAAGGGAAAATATTTTCCGGATAAAGGGTTAAACATTACTATGCTTAGTTTTATTTGGAATCACTGTAAATGCTCTAAGCACAACAACGCTTCAACTCTAAGCAAAATAGATTACAAAAAAAAATAAGAAAAGGGATATTGAAAATCAACAATAACATTTTCTATCTTCACCCAAATATCCGTACATTTGATCAGTGAATCATCCCTGCATTTCATACGGGGACCTTCCGGCCTCGTTTGACGTACCGAACCCAAACGGATCGTGTAACAACTGGACTGTTCAAGCGAAAGTGCTATTGATCTGATCATTGTAGCTCAGTGTCGCTTTTGGATGACCACGATAGTGCTATTCTGTAACACTATTTTCATGTCTCGACAGCGGAATCCGCGGTGAAATGTCAAATACATACTCTCGAATTTCAATTCTAAATCAAGGTCAATTGGGTTTACTTTTGAAGTGGGCTTTTTTGTCACTCAGGTGAAGCTCGATACCGAAATTATTTACAGAATAGACATTCTGATCAATGCCGCTAAGTGTCGCTTTTGGATGGCCACACGACAGGTTTTAAATGTCACGAAGTATAATGTCAGTGGAGATTATAACCGTGCTAAAAATAACCGTACAAAATTAGACGTTGCGAAAATTTTAATATACGGTAACGTCTAATTTACTAATCGTCAATGTATGTTAAATGATGATGATAATAAAAGATAAACACCTTCATCATCATCTCAATATCAGAAGTTAAACAATATTTTATATTATTATACGTATATTTTGACGGACCTATTGGTCTAGTGGTTAATGACCCTGAATGCTATACCGGGCGTGGGTTCGATTCCAACCCACGACAAAATGTTTGTGTGATGAGCACGATCATGCTGTGTCTGGGTCTGTAATATGTACGTATTTAAAAACTACGTATCTTTATCAGTTATCTGGTTACCATAATACAAGTTCGACTTAGCTTGTGATCAGATAACCGTGTGTGAGATGTCACGGAATATTGTATGAACCCTTCGTTTTTGCGCCGTCTTTGGGTAAAAAAAGCGTTAAACAAACAACATAACTTCTAAAATCCCTAACCTAGAAATAATACAAATAGCCAACAAATATTACCAGGGCAGAAACACGCATTAATGGATCGTCAGCGGTATGCAAGTCACGGCTGTGATCGATGTGCTTGAGGCGAGCAATTCTTCAGATCCGACCCCCGGTGTGAGCTGAGATGATGTGACGACATCTTACACTGTTTATTGTTTTATTCTTATGGTACGATCAGATTCTACAGCCAAGTTAAGTTATTACAAGTGTTAATGTTGATCAATTCGCTGAAATGGAAGAGTCAAGTGACAACGATTTTTTTTTTTTTTCATGTAGTTAATGACTTTAAGCGATTTCTATCACAGATTAACTTCAGGCTGGTTATTACACGATAGTATTTTTTATCTGTATGTTTGTAAGCACATTAAAACAACATGCATATTTTAATTTTAAACAACGAGGTCTAAAGTTTACTCACATATAAAATGTAATACCGATCATTTGTACTTTTCAAAACATCTATGTACTAAAAAAAATGCAAGTAAAAATCACTTCTAAGATCCTTAATTTACGTATCCTTTTAGCTAAGCAACTCGTTATGTTTTATATCTTGTTTCTTAAGAACTTGAAGCAATTTAGCGCTGTATCTTTAAGCCTGGTTTGCATGGCTGGGCAAGCAAAGCTCTTAGCAATAATAATACCGTTTGTTTGAAACTGAGTGTAATTGCAAATATGAAGGTGTTACCTTTATTAAAATTTGTGCGTGTTGTGTAATGTTAAGAGATAAGTTGGAATCAACACTTGCTTTTAAATAAAATACATATTAACAAAAAAATTAAACCGCCGAAAAAACTGAAAAGCAAAAAATAAGAAACCTTTTTTTATTTAAATAACTAAGTTCTTAAACGAATGTGAGTATACCTAAGTAATTTCGAGGCGGCGCCAATACATAAAAAAAATATATATACGCGTCGAATTGAGAACCTCCTCTGTTTTCGTCGGTTAATAAAATACATATTAAATAAAGACTTGCTATTTATATAAAATGACTTATCTTCACTTACCAAAGCTACCAATACAATATTTAGATCATGTATTGGGTATTCTTGATTTCCATTAAAATACAATCCCGTCGAATGACCTGAAAAAGGTCACTGGAGGGGACACTATGCGGAGAGCGGAGGACCGGGTGTTGCGGCGCAAATTGGGAGAAGCCTATGTCCAGCAATGGTCTACGATTGGGTGAATGATGATGATGACGATCCCGTCAAAAATTTGAAACAGTTGTCTAAAATCTAAACCTAACCTGAGCTGTGTATAGTCCTACAAAAAACGCATATTTTGCTTTTAAAACACCACAATATAGACACAACTCTGTAGAACATAAATATAATAGCTGCTATATTATACAGAGATAGATCATTTACGAACTTTATAATTGGTGTAATACATTATTATACAGTTTCCGAGCGGTTACTCGCTGGAGACTGAAACTGCGGTTCTTAGTTGTCGACACCTATTTTTTATTTAACCACGGAGCATTTTCAGCTGTTGAGAAAAATATTTGTTTATTTTTCAAGGTAGTTAATTTTACCTCATAATTGTTGGGAATAAAATGTGTATTTTGGTTGTTTGTATAACTATTCCATCGTACAAAATTATCCTTTTCATTATTTTGTATCACGCCTCGGTGTTTGTCAACGTGCTATGGAGCGCAGCATCCTTGGAGTTCGGCTCACGGACCATGTAAGGAACACCCAACTACGCTCCAAGACTCAAACGTGTTTCTGAAAGCTGCCAAATTGAAATAGGAATGGGAATTTCAGAAGGACCGTGGGCGAAAGCCTCTACAAATTGGGCTCTTAATAGACGAAGGCCGCGTGGAAGACCCAGGCGGAGATGGAGGGATGAACTAGACGCATACAAAAAGGAGTGGCAACAGCCAACAAACAATATAGACCTGAGAAAGGAAGGAAGAGAGGCCTTGCAGTGAGACAGTTCAGGTTTTAAATAATAATTATTATTATTTTGTATAGAAAAATAAATAGCTTTTAAGACAGAACGATGAAATAATAAAAGTCACCCGTACTGCCTTATGATACGCTACACTTCTAAACGAACCTATATTTTCTCTAATTAAGATTTAAAACAAAGCGACACCAGCATTATGACAAATTTCATTTTAAGAAGAACATTCATAAAATAATTAAACGCACCATGTTTACTAATTAAGACGAGCAAGACTCATTAGTGTTGTAACATTGCTCATCGTTCCAACAGTTAGGGGCTCAGCACTAATACGGCGATAGATGTACACGTTTACAGAAAGCTAACACAGAATATAAAAAAATTACCCATACTTGTTGTAGTGATGTGACAAATAGAAAAAAAATATCGATAGTTTTTTGTGTTGGTAGCTAATTTTAATGTCTATGATTTTTCGTAATTTTTACGTAATATACATGTTATACTCGTGAGTTAAAGATCCCACTAACAAATTAATATGCCTGAGTGCTTTATTATTTGGTTACAAATATGTGCCAGTTTTTTACTTTTATAGATTAATAGCTTGATAAGTATGTAATTTATCAAAAGCACATAATTAAATTACACATTTATCAAACTACCATGTAAACCATTAGTACTTTAAGTACTAACCAAAACCATAATCTTACTTTACATTTAGATTCTTAAAAAATACATTACCTATTGTTTTTTTGTGAAATAAAACTATATTTTGGTATCGATGCCTTAACCCACATCCCTACATTTAAGGAGACATTCTTCGTAATCCGTATTTATTTTATTTAGTAGCTAAGTACGAGTAATGGGGTTGACAGCCAACGTGGGGCTCCGGATCGGATTATTTTACGACAAACGTTACAAAACGGATTTATACTAGTTGTTACATTTGGCTTTCGTTTTGGTTCGAAATGTTATATCTAAATTAATACTGAATTTTGTGCGTATTATAGGTGTTAGGTGTAGTGCTACTGCAAAAATATTTGAATTAGTCTATTTTTTACTAATGTTATAATTATTTTAGATTACACCAGCAAAATACTGATAACTTTTTAACTAGCGCGCTGCATGTTTATAGTAATATTATAGAACGGGATTAACGCACTGTATGTGCTTCAATACCTTTACTCTGAGGTTAAGTTCTGCTTCTGAGTTAATTATGGTGTCGAAACGTCGGGAACTAAAATTCAAATAAAAACCGCTATAAAATCCGTAAAAGTATTTTTATTTCAACCTTCAGGGCTTTTAGGGATATTTTCCGTTCCGTTAATCCCCGTTCTATAATATCACAATACTAATACATTATCTCAACACATTAATTGAACGCGAGTTATTCAAAGTCTTAATTCTGAATACACTTGTCTCGAACCTGACTGTCATTCATCAGATTTAATAAAGTCCAATAATAAATAATTATTAAACACTATTATACTATTATGAAGTAGTTGTCTTCCAGAAGTAACATAAAACATAATTTGAAATCTCCAGCCCCATATTCCAAACCGTCCAAACTTAACCCAAAAACCCAATTTCTGAAAGGTCAACAATTTAATACACTCAAATATTTGCGGAAAGGATAAGAAAAGATTATGTCTACTTGCTATCATCATTCAGCGAGGAAACAAAGGCTTCGGAAATCTTCAAAAATATGTAAATATGTAGTCCGTAGTTTTCAACGATTTGGGAACGTTTCTACCGAATATTTTTGTTTTGATTTATTCCTTTATACGGGATCCTATTTCTGGGGTCGGTCCTTTTTTCACTAAACGTTTATACATAGGCTGATATTTCAGTGATTTTGTTTGAGTTTCGGCTGTTTCTTTAAGGGATAGTTTTGGATTGCCCAATGTTTGCTCGAAGTTGAGTGATATGTTTTTTGAGGGTGTTTTGCTTATATTTTGGTGGATTTTCTAGGAGTTTTGTGGTGTAAATATCGTTGAACTGTTTTTGGGTAAATGGTTTTACATTTTAAGCATTCTTCAAAATATGTAGTTACAAGTGACGATTCGGATAAATGGTAAAAACAACATTTTTCCACTTAATTTGACCAATGATAAACCGTGATTGACCTAAATATTTAGTAAAATAAACACTATTTTATTTCGATAGACAATTACTCCATTAGTGCAAAAACCAACCACTTCACCACTGTTTAATTGATGCGGTTAACAAAATTCATTTCAAAAGATCATTTTACATAAATGGTTAATGTTATGAAACAAGCAAAAATTGCCACACAAACAAAAGAGACAATTACTTCTCTCTTCCCTAGAATCGACGGCAAATGCAAATCCCAATTGAAGTCAAAACACGAAAAAAACATAATCGCAAATTTCGTCCAAAACTTTAAGCCGGTTCGAATGTAAATTATTGTCACTAGCATTCGTTATATAATTTGCAAACTACAGCACAATTATAAACTCTTATTCCAAGCACATAAAGTTCAAATTCCAGTGTATTTTTATTAATAAACAGCATTATAATGTTTGCTGTGTGTACAATTGCACACATCAATGTCATAGAGGCTTTGTGTCACGTGTCACATTGGTAATTACCGCTTTCTGTTGGTGACTGTACAATCGAATCGGCGATGATTAATTTATCGGGAATTATGCGTCTGCCCGCTAATATTGTTTGCGAGCTTTATTCCGCTTTTATTGGTGTTTTTTCTTTTATGCTTTTCCAAGCTTAACGTATTTATGAAATTGACTTTTAGTGGAAATTGTTATTCAGAGAAAGGCGTTTTTTGAAAGAAAGAATAATATGAATTTTTGACAGAAATTTTCCGTCGAAGTTCACTTATTATTTAATTTGTATATAAAAGTGTCTTGAGGAATAATTATGAAAGTCTTGAGCTGTATTTATTTAAACAAAAGATGTAATTTTTTCAACTTAAACAATAATGGTTTATTTAAATGTATGAATAAAAAATAATTAATAGTATTTTAGTCCGATAAATATAACATTAAACTAATATGAGTCAGATTTTTTTATTTATACACCGTGAAAATTGAATCGTTGTTTTCCCGCGGCAGGACGATTACCCATCAGTAGTACTATCGAAATACAAAGTTTAACTTAAAAAACATAATGTTTTTTTTTTCACATCATTAAAAAAGTATTCATAAACTCGAAAGAGCGATAATCAATAGTAGTTCACTCACTAGAGATCACGTAGGCACCTGTAGGTAACACGAAACGCACACGCCGCCGCCACGTGTTGTCGGCAAACTTACAAAGAAAGAATCAATAATAAATGTTCAGAGCAAAATAAGCTCTCGGTCATGGTGATACGGTATAAATTAGCTTGCATGCACGCGGCAAGCGCCGAAACACAATAGAATGCCGCCAAATGTTGCGCTCTGTGCCTACGGCTTAGTTAGTGTTCTGTGCGCGAACGTCGATGACGTCAAGTGATGAATGTGCGATGAAAGTGCTCAACACAGAAGGACTGCATCCTTATCATTTTTTTTTCGTGGCGGGCCACACCCTTGGCCACCGAGGAGCCCGGCCTTGACTCCCTTGGACTTTTATTTGTGGTAGAGTCTGAGCTCAAGAACTTGGTGTATCGTGAGGAACACCAAACACGCGACTCTTTGATAAGTGCGATAGTGGACGCTTTTAATATCGTGAGACGTGACAGAGACACTTTAATGAAACTGAAAGACAATCAGTTAAAACGTGCTCGTTTGTGCATTGAACGTAGTGGTTTACATTTATTTCGAACAATTACTCCGCTACCGTTAAGTGTAAGTACTCGTACTTTGTAAATAAACATTTAAAAGTAGGTTAGGTAATCAAAATCATTGTAAATAAGTCGATTCCATTTTTAAATACCTACGCCTTAAATACTTAATTATCAAATTCCGACTTTTTTTAAAGATACCTATTTTGATTTTTTAAGTATTTATGACGATCCTAAGCCCGTAAAAGTTTGAAGCGAAAATTTGAATTACTTATTGGTTTTGTGTTTTATTAAATCACGAGTAGCGATCAGCTGATTTACACGCGAAGTGCAACAACCGCGCGGCGTTCGGGGTAACCGCGCGCCCGCCCGCGTAGGTATAGCGCGATGTATTACTACTGGGTCAAGTCACTTTCGAGTTTTGTTTATAAAAATTGTTAATCCGCCATTTATTGAGTCTAATTTTTTTTACATATATTAATCGATTGTATGACCGATACAAACTCATTTCGCTTCGGGAAAACAACGACTTGATATTCACCCTGTATGTAGGTAAAAGTAACCTACAAAAATAGGTAATAAAACAAGAACTTAATATTAACCCCTTTAAGTCTTAAATCATCCAAAAAGTAGATTCCTAACTTACATTTTGAAAACTCCTTCCACTTAAAACTGAAACAAGTTATTCAAATAATCTCCTTAAAACAGAAATGGATAACGAAACACAATAATTAAGATAATAGTACTAAAACCGTTTACTGTTATTGTGGGAGGTGTTTACGAACTCAACTACCGTCTGCTGAGAGATAAAGGAAATATTTTAACTTCCAAAACACGTTGGAAGTTTCCTACAGATTCGTCTTGTTCTTTAAAGTTATGATAGCCTGGTACTTTACTAGTTATTTATTGTGTTAAGCTTACATCATCTCGATGTAAACACGTTAAGTATATTTTTAAATACAATACATAAAAAAGTGTTTGTTTGCAATATCAAAATAACAGGTTTCACTAAATTCATATGTATAATATTATGCAGAACATGCAAACATCCTACAATATTTTTTTTTGTCTTTCTTTCTTTAGCACTGCTAGATCGATTTTCACGGAACTTTTGTCGCAGATAGCTTGCTTTAAGGAGTAACTAGGCTTTTACAACCAAGGAAACATACTTTTTATAGCGACTCAATCTATATCAGTAAAAACAAACCGATCAAAATTACGTCTTGTCTAGAAAAGAAGTCTTACCCAGCAGTGGGACATTAACAGTCTGGTGTGTCTTGATGATTTGCACAATACGGAATAAAAAAGATTGTGATTTTCACTAGTAATTACATTAAATGTAATGGTACAATTTAGAAAGATTACTATAAGATACGAAAGACGTATAGAGCCTTGTAACTTGTTAAGAGATGTTAAATGCGACTATTTGTGTACAATTTGTTTTGGTACGTTAAAGTATTTACATCTAAATACCTTTTTGGCTATTCCAGACGATTAATAGCGTTACTTCTTAAGATAACAGAAACGGTGGTAAAATAAATCCAACATTTTGAAGTCAGCAAGAAAAAACTAAAAAAAATGTTTAAAAAGACATATCTCTTTTATTTTATGCAGTTTTTGCATAATTCTGCGTTTTTCATCTTAATTTTCTTTTGAAAATAATTTTCCTGTTCGAAGAAACTTCCTACTTCTCAGCTATTGTGGTCCAAGTAACAAAAGATAAACAGTTACATACCTTTTAAAGAAAATAGTAGTAGATATAGGTGACGTAAAACTACACTTCTCATCAAAAAAATCGAAACACTTTCGTTTTTATTGGTTTTGTCCTAATTTTTTACAAAAGAGAATTAATTCCATGAAAAAAAAAACATTATTGTGTAGCTGGCAGTTTGGACATTACAGTAAGGAAAAAAAAATCAAAATTCGAAATTAGAATTTTATTTGTTTATCTTATAAATGAAATTAATCACTGTTTTGAGACAAATGTGTATTTAGGGTTGGAGTACGTTTCTCGTTTAAAAACCAAAAATTAGCGCTTGTCTTTAAACTTTTTGTTTCTTATTTCATTTACTGTGACTTTGGGACGTCTGAGAATTTTTTTTTTTCTAAAACATATGGATACTTCGCCCGCAGAAGCCGCCCAAGTGGTGGCATTGCTGGATTCTGGACTTAGTCAGCGTGTTGTGGCTGCAAGATTGTATCTAAGCTTATCATCTGTTCATAGAGTCTACAAACGCTATCGGGAGACTGGTTGGTTCACGCGCCGTTCAGGATCTGGCAGGAATCGGGTCACTTCTGAGCGAGATGATCGATTTATTGTAACAACTTCTTTACGAAATCGACGCCTTAACGCTTTTCAACTGCAGCAGCAGCTTCGCGTTGTACGAAAAGTAGCTGTAAGTGACTCTACAATAAGAAGAAGGTTGAAGGAGCGTGGATTGGCACCGCATAAGCCAGCGAATGGGCCGAAATTAACTGCAGACCATCGAAGAGCGCGCCTTAACTTTGCACGCGAGCACCTAACTTGGTCATACCTTCAGTGGAGCAAAGTACTGTTTTCTGATGAGTATAAAATTATGCTGTATCGCAACGACGGAAGGAACAAGGTCTACAGAAGAGATGGAGAACGCTTTGCACAATGCTGCATTGAAGAAAAGATCAGCTATGGTGGCGGTTCGTGGACGGTTTGGGGAGAAATCTGCGCCGACGGTAAGACAGAACTTGCCTTTGTGTCTGGGCCACGGCTGCCTGCACTAAACTCTCATCGGTACATCGAACAGTGTCTTGAACCTCATGTGATGCCCTATGCACATTTTATTGGCAACGACTTCATATTCATGCACGACAATGCTAGAGCTCACACCGCGGGCGTCGTACGAGATTATCTTACCGAAGTCGGTATCTCCATTATGGTATGGCCAGCAAGAAGCCCGGACATGAATCCCATTGAACATCTATGGGATGAATTAAAGAGACGAATTCGAGCAAGAGATCCAGCCCCAGAAACACTTAGCCAGCTGCAAAATGCAATCCAAGAGGAATGGGATAATATACCACAACATGTGATCGTGACTCTCATCCGATCGATGAAGAACCGTATGGAAGCAGTAATAAGAGCTCGCGGAGGGAATACAAGTTATTAAATAAACGTTTCTTACATTTTTTTTTCATTTACGCGTGTTGTTTTACCCATTTCCTTCATATTCCATACAGGGTAAAAATTACTCATTATACAAAATACGAAACCTATGAAGACTTAATTTGAATTTAGAACATTAACATTAGGATTTAAAAACCTCATACTACTCACTATTAAATGATATTTTACATTTATTCCTAAATATACACATTTTTCTGATAATCCTTATCAAATCATAAACTGCGAGGTGTTTCGATTTTTTTGATGAGAAGTGTATTTGCTTAAATTTTTTAATAAATTGTTTTTATTAATTTGGAATGGTTTTCTACAAGTTCCAAGGAAACTCAAAATTTTTTAGACATCTAAATTATGAGTTCGGTGCTAAATAAAACGAGAAAATACATTTATATATAATAAAAAAAAATGTGGTTGTTTTACAGTAGATACTAAAACCTTTTTTTTCCACCACGTTAACTCCGTTTAACTGACACTGTTCTTCTATAACGCACCTACCAAATCGCTTATCGCTATTACCTTGTACCAAGAAGTTACCGATGATAATCTTTTCAGTGAATTAGAGGCTGGGCACAAAAGGTCCAGTTTATCTCAGCCCCTAATGTGAACAGATGCGGGCACGTGTTATTGTTTATTTTATGTTCTACATTCTTCTCGTTCTAGATCTTAGAAGATTAAGATGTAGGCTAGATATTGTTATTTTCGGATCGTATTCTGATTACGAAGTTCAGTTTTTCGTAGGATTTTTATAAACTAAATTGTAGTATGTTAGTAGCTCTGAAATTCCGTGTATTTTTTTTTTATTGGGTGACCCCTTTAATTTGTACTGGTTGTTACTAAGATTATGATTATAATTGTAATCAAATAGGTCCTAGGTCAAGTAGGTTAGTAATGCTTATATTTTTTGTATCGAAATCCTAGTCTGTAAAGCTAAATATCTTTATAAAGGTATATAGCAATTCTATTAAACTTCTAATACCTTTTTCGAAAATTCCTTAGAAATTACTTGAAGGAATATACACAAAATGCATTATACTAAACACAAACCTTATCTCCTTTATGAATTGTTGGTTTAAAGCAAATCCTATTAAGAAATCCACTCCAATTCTTGCAATCACAACAAAAGCGCAACCCTAAAATATTTACTCACAAACTCGGGGATGAAAATTAAAAACGATATTTACGATTGTATTTTTAATTCACAAAAACAAATGAAGTTACCGTGTAAGATTTTGAATTATTTAGCTCATTTCAGCATCTGAGTAAAGTTGTCATATAAATTGTCTGAAATGTTACCATTATTTATAAGAATTTACTGCTGCCCTGAAGTTTTTGAATTCAACGAGAGTACTCCTTGAATTTGTCTCGAGTTTATTTATATTTTTCAGTGGTTCGTGAAGAATTTTTGTACAGGTTTCAGATGGAATTTGTATTTGAAATTTTCGGTTTTGTGTTTGGTCAGATAGTGGAAGATTTTTGCTTATTATTTTTAAGTGTAATTTATAAGAAAATTGATACAGTCCTGCCTTTTTGTGATTGGAGTTTTTTCGTTGTTGTTGAGTGTAAATACCGAATTAATTATTAATTAACTTCCATAGTAACTCATATTTTTCTTTAATGCGTCTACCTGCTATACTTAATTATTTTTTAAATGCTATATTAATTTCACTATTATTTCGTACTTATACACTGATATATTACATCTAGATAAAATATTTTTATATTTACCTTTTTCTTTTAAATAATATTATTACATCATGCTTACTTATGTTTGATTGGTCAGTCTAAAATAAGACTCCTCCGATTAAATTACATAATGATAAAACTGCCCGCAATTCTAACACAAAGGGCAATCACCTTTTCTCATATCAAAATACAGAGCCAGACTTAACCTACATAATATTAGAGAAACAAAACCCAAAACAATATCCTTTCTTATAAGAAATAATCCCAAAAACCTTATTTCAATTAGATTTCATAAAACGAAGGTTCAATAATATTTGACCGCTGCGTATTATGAAACAGTAAAATAAGAATTGTATTTAGATTTGCTTGGATTTCATATCGTTTGTATTCTTGTATGTAAATAGATTTTTTAGGGTTAGGTTATTAGTCTTTATGTGACTTTTGACCTTATACTATACGGAGTGATATTTGTTTTAAAATATTTGTTTACCAGAAGACAAAATAATGAGTAAGCTTCAAATCTTACTTACAATTTTTCTTTTTTGTTCATTTACATGTGCTAATCTCTTGAAATATCAGACCAAGTTGAATGCCAGTTTCGTGCAAAAATAAAACCCATAAAATAAAAACAATGTCAGTTTAATATTTTTTACGAATAAACAACTTCATTGTATTACATCAATCTGATTTATATAAGTATCTACTAAGTTTGGTTAGTAACACCAACTCAATCTACCTCTATAATAATAAACCCCCAAAATAAACGTAGGCAAATCAGTAGCTTAAAACCTATTCTTTGTCTGCGCTCAGTTGGGACCAAAACTAGGTAAAACCATTAACATTTCCAGCTAAAATCTCGCCGCTTAGATTTCTCCTAACTGCGCTTAATCTAGATTAAAATAACTATTATCTAAATTTCAAAACGAATGCCGCAGCATTTGGACCTGCCCCTGTACTACAAACTCTTAAAGCAGGACTGTAGTTACTGTGTAAGCGAGACAGCGCACTACACTGTGCATAGCCGCGTCTCGCTCTAGTTCGACCAGCTCATGGTAGGCGTGCTGTTAAGTCTAATGGCGCTGAGAAACGAATATTATTTTGGTAATTGCAAATTAAAATATTTGGGAGTGTAGTGTTATTTTGTTTGTTAAGAGTAAGTGAAGCCTTAATTACTAGGTTTATTCTACGTGAATGAATGTTCTAGTTTTTAGGTTTCATTTTAGGACGTTTGACTTTGAAGAGTGTTTAGTTTTTAATATTGGTAATTAACTTAATTTAAAATTAACTTTTGGGGAAATCTAGAATTTAGGGCTCATTGACTTGAAGAAGAAGAAGAATATAGGTGTTTATTGTATTTAATGTAGAACGATTTTGTGCCTATTAATCGCTAAGTTGTAAGAAGTATTATTGTGTGTACAGAAGGTATAACATATTTAGTAGGTTAATTTCGACGACATGTCTAGTTATTCTATCAATTCAATCTCCAATTAACAAAAGTTCGGCTATCAGCTGCCCTAATATTTCCACATCTTTCCCACAAAAGTGACGTCTTTATTTTAGCTTAGATCTTTACAATCGAATTAAAGAAGGCTAGATTGAAATTTTCTAGCAAATGTGCTTAATCTCTACATGCTCCTACAGGAATACCATACCATGCAAGGAGTATTTATCACCTGCTTAGCGTTTTTCCGTCTTACACGTGGACCATTTAAAGGCACTTAACATAATCTCGAGAATAACCAACCTTTTACATTTGTAATCTAATAAAAGAGTATGTTGTCTTATAAAAATGTTTATAGAGTTAATAAAAGGTTGAATATGTTAAGTATGCGTAAAAACATATTTAAATACGTATAAAAAAATGCTTTTGTTGTGTTTTTGTTTGGATATTATTATAATGATGTATTGTTGAGGATAATAACAATTTTAGCGTAATTGATACTAATCATTTTAACAAAACATTCGATATTTTTATTTACATATTATTTTTATACTAAGCGCGCTTAGCACCACTAGGCTAACTGCCTCGTTGGCTAATGGTGCTAAGCGCGACTGCTACGCTAGAGGTCTTGGGTTCGATTCCCGAGTCGACCAAGGTGTTATTGGGTTTTTCTATGAAATTCTCAGTAGCAGGTCGGAGTTTGGATTTGTGCCCGGTTAGTGGCAATAGGCTCGCCCCCTATTACATGGGACCTAAAACATATCGGCGAACTGTGGGTGTACATTGGTACACCTCTGCCTATCCCTTCGGGGATACAGGCGTGATGGTATGTTATGTTATGTTATTATTTTTATATTTCATAGGATAGTTAGAACACTATTCAGTATCTCAATGATATTAATTACACTGACCTAAATATATTTCATGTGACATCCGCTCAAATTACATTCAAAGTAATGTAACCTAAAATTTACACATATTAATTTCTCATGAATTAAAATCTTAAAATCACCTATTAGTGATTTTAGTAGAGTTGGTATTATACTTTTTTTTACATACATACAGAAAGAAAGAAAGAAAAAAAGAGGCATTAAAGTAGGCAAAGAGCACTTCTTACCACTTGCTACGATCCTTACTCACTTGCCTCGCTTCATCCACTTTCATTATTCCCTTCATACATGCTGTTCAGTGTATGGTACCCATCCAACACTTTCATTCATGCCTTATACACTTTTTTCACCAATCGTTCCTCATTCATTCTCTCGAGATGGTCTAACCACCTCAGAATACCCTTCTCAATATTTTTGTTATATTCTCTGTTGGAACCAATGATATTCTAATAAACAGATATGTTATAAGCGTGCAATCGTGAAGACTCGAAAACGTCCTAATTGGGACGTATTGCCATTAACAACAACACTATTTGTCTCTTTTTTTCTTATGGGTTTTATCGCGCTATCTCTTTCGCTAGCTGCCGCGCTGCGCGGAACACTTTTTTAGATTGTTTTGTATGTGTATAACATATCTGTTTATTAAAATATCATTGGTTGGAACGATGAAAACGAACACAATATAAAAGATTATCAGGCCAAGCCGACTTTTTATTATTACTATACTATTATTTTAGAACTAAAATCCGCCGACAATGACATAACACCGTCAAAACTATACTATATAAAACATCCGTTAATCTGGACAATCACTAATTTGTTTCTATTCTTTGTTTCTAATAATAATCATCACAACTCAATAAGTACTATAAATTGTCAAAGTATTGATCAGTAGTATCTTAACACTAGAAAAGTAAGGAGCTAACGAAATGTTGTTACAAACTGTTTGTTTCAGTTGCGTTATCAATATGATCACGTGTGTTCCTTTCAAGTTTAAGGAAGATACTGATTATTTTAAAGGTAAATATTTATTCGTTTTTATCTGAAATGTAATTTAATAGATGGTTACTTAGATGTCTTGAGACTTTTTTTGCAAAACTGCTGAACAGATTTTGAAGTCTGGTTTTGTTCATTGATATAATTATTGGAAACCATTCTTGATGTGATAGTCCGTAATATGAAACATATTTTTTATTAAATTGCAAGTTTTTTGTTATACACAGTTGTTTTTTCAGCACACTTTTTAGGATGTTATATAGCTCCATTTAAAATACGGTAAGACTAGAAAACGATCCCAACATATATTGGGAAAAGGCTCGGGAAATGATGATGACAGCTTTTATCATCATAACTAATAGTAGTTAGTCCCTTTCCTTGCAGTTGAAAAGTAATAACTTCTATATCAACATAATGTTTATGTGAATTGTTCTTTCAGTAGCCTTTTCAGAGGGCAAAGCACCATTCTTCGAGCTCCCATGCATGTTGGTCGGTGGGACCTGCGCTAGAGGTTTCGCCTGCCCTCCTGGGACGAGGATCGGTGATTCTGGGCTGTGTCCAGAACAACAAGAGTATGGAATGGAGTGCTGTAGACCACGTAAGTTGTTTATAAATTAGTAGGTCCTTTAGCTAGTCTAGCCAAGAGCCATTTCGTTAACACTGATCAAATTACTCAAATGTATGGAAGAGACAAGTGTAAGTCACGTGACTTATCATACATTTACCGTCTTTCGCGATTTTTAACATTATTAACAGTTGTAGAAATGCCACTTGGTTAGTGTGGCTTTCAGTTTAGTGGTCAGTAAACCGAACTGCTAAATAAGAAGTCATAGGTTCGATGTCCACCTTGAACAAATCCTTTGTGTGATAAGCATTAGGTATTATTTGTTCGGTGTCTGTATTTTGTTTTTCTATTACATCTATGTATTTAGTGTTCTGGTTGTTAAAAATACAAGCTCTGCTTAATTTGGAATCGAAGGGCTGTGTGTAAGATGTTGTTTTTTTTTTAAGTTTTCCTCCAAATCCTTGGTATAATTGTAAATGTTTGTGTTTTTTCAGTTACAGTGAACAGGCGATGTCGGGCTAGAGGTGGTGTATGTCAACTAAAAAGCAAGAAATGTCCAAAAAATCTAAGAGTTAAAGATGCCAACGATTGCAGACGCTCAGAAATATGCTGTTATATGAACTTAGAATAACTAAATAGTTTATAATCTAAGGAATAACGTAATAAGGTATTATGTAATTTTATTGTACAAGAACCTATTATTTTATGGTTCAGTTACGAATACCTTAGAAAAAAATATCAATTTAATAATGGAACAAATAGCTTTCTAAGAATGTATTTTTATAGTATGTTTAAATATACAGCATAGATGAGCGTTGTAGAAAGAACATTAATTCATCCAAATCCTGTAGCGAATTTAGTATAATTAAGTTTTAGAATAAGCTAACTAGTTAGTGTTGTAATTATTTTTGTGCCAATGTTGAATTTTAATAAAAAAAAATATAAATTTCATCATATATTTTTATTTTATGACCATGTAGATAACATAAAACTATCCCAATTAACTTGAAAATCAATAAGTAGGTATGCTGTCTAAAAATACTTAGTCACGTTATACTCGTAATTATGCTTAAAAGAATTAAAAGAGTATTTAAATTGTTTATTTTTGGGTGAAACCTTAAACAAATCTTAAGTTGAACATAACCGCATGATAACAACAAAATAATAAATTATAATTCCACGATTATTACTCAAAAGATATAATAGAGATAAAAAAATAAATTAATAAGAGATAAAAAAAAATATAAAAAAATTACTACACATGAAAAAATATAATTTCCCAACCAAAATAAACACTACGGACAGCCATTTCATTATCAACCTGATTACTCAATACTGCATAATAAAATTTCATTATTAACTTTTGAAGCACGTAACATTTTGTATCGCCGCAAAATTGGAGGCTCAAAATGTTTGTATCGAAACATAATCGAACTGAAAACACTCATTTGCAAAATGAGTTAAAATTGCTGTTAAAATGGGTTTTATTTACTGAACTTGAATGAGCTGACTTACAAAGGAATAGAGTTATTGTTTTAGTGTAGTATTTTTTAATTACTTTGTATTTTTGGGTGCAGTTTTCCGGAATAAGAGGCACAAGCTATCAGCTGTTAAAAATCTATTCTATATTAATATTTATCATACTAAAAAAAAAAAAAAAATTTTTATTTCTTTCTGTATGTTAGGTACGCTTTCTAGGCTAAACCACTGAAGCGAATTTGATGAAACCAGGTGAAAAGTAAGGTTTTATCCCAAGAAAAGGCGTAAGCTACTGTTTGCCGTAAAACCAACACCCACTCGCAGGCAACAACTATTATAGTTTTCTATGAATACCTCATAAATCCGTAAAAAGTGCATCTAAATATTGTTCTGCTCTTCTACTGCACGAGGATATATGCTGCGTGGCTTTTTCGGATTAAAACCGTCATGCAACGTTGCATATCCCTTGTGTATAAGAGAGAGATTATATATGTATATGTGTAATCTCTTTCGGAGCTGGCAGAACTCGAGGTGACTTACAAGATAGTCTGTTTACTTCAGTTTCTTTAGAAACGTATGAAAACCTTAACAAAATAACACTTTTATATAGGCATATATTTTTTAAAAGAACAGCCGCTAATAGCCTTATGTAGGCTTTCACTGCTTTACCGGACTAGGTGGGCGAGACACTTATACGCCTCCGTCCAGAACACTTTTATAAAGGAATAAAATTGTTCGTAATTATATTAGGACTAGGAAACATTACAGGTAATTATAAAAAATTTAACACAGTAGATAACAGTGGTTTCCAAAACTAAGCCAAAGCTTGTATCTTGGGGGCCGGACTGTAGAGTGTACTTTGAATTACATATGCTAACTTTACATCGTATACCTACCTACTTATGTAATTATTATAGATCAATATATTATAAAAACATATAAAAATTTAAGTTTGTTTTAATCGAGTTTTTTAAAGCAACAAATGTTTACTGTTTTTTAGAAGTTTGTGACATATATTATCTCCAAAAACTCCAGTGTTAGAACATTAATTGCCTAGCAGTGTCTATTTACCATCAGATGGGCCGTTGAAAGTCTTCGTCGGCGATTAAATGGTATGCTGTTATTAAAAAGTAGAGATACTTTGGTAAGTAATTGTGTACCCACATTTAATGTAGCTCATCGTAAGTTAATTAAATAAATTTTAGGAATTGAAAAATAAACATTTTTTTTACTATATTAAGCTTGAATTTAATTAAAACTATTTTTTCAAACCCAGAACATAATAAATAACAATAATTACTATTGAAAAATACATGACCAAAATGTCATTGCTTGAATCAATTGCACTAAATGTTGAAGATGACGACATACCATGACGTTCCTACGTTAGTAAAAACCAAATATATTAAGGTGTATGGGATTCCCGTTAGGCAGTACTAGCCCATTTTATTTGCAGTGATTACATAAGGTGTCTTAAGGTCGTTGAATTGCTAAGGCCATGCAAACCAAATGTGGGTCAGGATTAGTCACAGTCAGTGTTGTTTGAAGTGGTTAATGTGACTCATATTAAACGTAGATTTACTGAGTGTTTAGATGTAAAAAACCAGATTTTTTTTATCTAAGAATATAATTTTGGGAATCTAATTTTAAGCTACATAAATTTCGAACTATGTAATTTATTAGACTTTACGAATAAGGCTATAAAAACATAAGAAAAGTCATATCATCAGTCAAGTTTCTTCATTCAAATAAAAAAAAACTATTGAGTTCTATTTTTATAAAAACCTATAACATATCTCAGCCTTTATTTAAATTGAAGACCTCACTTAGAAATCAGGAATATCTAAAAGCTGACATCAACAAAACACAACCTAAAAACCCCAATGCCAAAGGAAATCGAAGAACAGTCTTAACATTAACATCAAGACTGCATTTGTTTAATCAAATTATCACACAATTGTCCCACCGACCTAAAAACCCAACCAATATTACTGTTATTATCCAAACTACTTAAATGTTTAAACATCCGTTTGTAAATGACACATGTCGTAAGGGCTTCACACACGTGTCAAAACCACTTACACTATACAGTGAGATGTATTTTATAAAGTATAAACATGTGTAATATTGCTAATCAGCCTTCATTTGTCTTGTGCCATTTGAGACGAGCGGTTGCGGAAAATGTTTGTTAAAACATTTTTTCTTTATTTTGTTTTGAATATTGTGTTGTCGGCTAGTATCGGGAATGAAGAGTTTGAGGAGTTTTATTTGAATTGTAAGTATTTAGTTTATATGAGTATTTATATGATAGCAACTACACAGTGGGTCTCTAAGGAAGAATCTAGGAAGAAATAGCGGGTCGGGATGGGTGACACGGATTTCATTTACATAAGGGAGGCCTTATTAGTACAGATTAGTCAGTAGTGTCAAAATAATTGTATCAATTGAAAAAGTAGTTGTTTTCTTAATCAGTGCTCAAATTTGAATACTATGGAGAGCTTAATCATAGTATTTTTTCTAGTTAAGATGGACTGTCATTGTTAAAGGCATTCAATATTTAGTTGTTTGATCATCCTCAATTTCTCTTAGAATTGTATAATTTTCAAAGAATCATTATTTATTCTTACTTAAGTGTATGTTTACAAAGTTTCATTACTATAATATGATTAGTTTTGTTTTTTAACTTTAATGTAATAATGTTTTTACAGTCGCTGTTATTAAAAGCTCTAAGAATTAAAAGTATAAATTTTAATAAAAGCAGGAGGTTCTCAATTCGGCTATATGTTTTTATTAGATGTCACTAGTAAATATTGTGTTATGGAGAACATAAACAGCAGCATTAGTGAATCTTATCACTACGTTCTTCATTTAAAAGTCTGACTTTTCTTCACAATATGTGTAACCAGTTATTTACATCTTCAGCAGGAAACGCGCCTTTCTTCGAGCTCCCCTGCATGGTGGTCGGCGGCACGTGCGCCAGGTCCGTGGCCTGCCCCAAAGGCACCAAGCTAGGACCCAAAGGTCTCTGCCCTGCACAACAAGAGCAAGGCATAGAGTGCTGCAGACCCAGTAAGTTGGATTACCAGTTAGAACTTATTGATTTGCCGTGGATGGAATATAAGAGGGAGAAAGAGAAAAGCTTTTATTCGCTTACCTTTTTCTTTTGATATTAATTTATTGTATGCTAGTGATTGATTTAAAACCCAGATTGTTAAAGTTCAATGTGTGTGTGTGTGTGTGTGTCTATGGCATCGAGGCTCCTAAACGAATTGAATAATTTTGGTGGAATGATTTGGTTTTTTACCTAAAGTTCAGTCATAGTATATAAATAAAATATATAAAAAAGTATCACAAAAAATCGCTACCTTTTTGTATTTTATATATTCTTATTTACATTTAACATCTATTCTTCTTTAGTCCACAGACCCAAAAAAACGTAGGCGGAGCGGACGCATACAAAAGGGACGAATTACTTGAAGCTATCGAATTTAGTATTAAAAAAAGAGCAAAATTATTGGAAAATATAAAACGCAATTGGCACCCTATATTTAACTTCGGCACCCTCGTTTTGACCTCATTTTAGAGCTCTATACTCCGTCTATATATTTTTCTGGTCTTAAGTATATTCATATGGAAAACAGTGTACTAGTCTAAATAGAAATAACTATTTTTATGGATAACTAATAAAATTATTTCAAAACTATCAGTTTCTTATTAACACTCATAGATTTATTTATGTACTATGTAAAGAAATATTATTTATTTATATTATACCTATACCTATTTATTCTATTTTCTTGAGAAAAATCTTTGCCCTGTTGTAGGAGAGCGAGAATTTTTTGATCAATAAATTAATATTTTGTTAATTAAGAATACTTTTTAAACACAAGCTATTGAGAGCTAGCTTCAAAAACTAGTAAATGCAAATTCTTATGAATCGTTTTGTTCCTATGGTCAACCGTTGACCTAAACATCAGTAGAAGTAGGAAGCATAATTACATTGTATGAGAACGAATTGATAAAAGTGTGCAAAATATCATCTCATTGCTTCTAATACACCTGAATTAGAAGCAATGGAAAATTAAATTATGTTATTTGCAGTCAAACCTTACTAGCTGGTAAGGCTGGACCGCAACTAACATAAAAACCTTCACAACTACATTGCAATTGAAAAAACTACTAGCCGTCGCTCTAGTGCTTGTTCGTCCTATCTACCATTGGTAAAATTTTACAGGAGAAAAGTTTTGTGTTCTAATTCTTTTAGAAAACTAACGATTATTGAATGACTGTTTTGTAAATACTCGACTTATAGGTAACTAACGTATTAAAAATGTAAAATAAATGAACACAAAGCTCTTCTCCTGTAAAAAAAAATACATATGGTAGATAGGACAAACAAACACTAGAGCGACGTAGTCAAAAATCGATGGAGTAGTCAAATATAAAAATATCATAAAGGAATCTATTAAGACTGAACACATAATAATATCATAAAACAATAGAATAAGCCAGATTCTTAGCAATATAAAGGTAATTAACATAACTATTAAAGTTGATAAATTCCTATGATAGGATATGATATATGACAGCAATTACATAAATGTGACTAAATCATAATGTTATGTTAGTTGTAAAGTAAACAGTAATTGTTAAGTTCTCGTTCAAATATTTCTATTATATTAATACAGTGACAAATATTTTAAATTCTTACCTGATCTTGTACATCTGTCATTTTTACGGCATATACATTATAGGACTCAACTACAGAAGATACTTAATGTAGTACTCGGAAACAATATTGGTAACTTGAGGTATTGCGTATTATCGATTTACGTAATCAACTTCCTCACATCTCTTTCTGTGGTCTTTGCCTTCTCACATTTTTTTACGTCTCATTAGGCTTACTTTAATATAGACTACAGTTCCTAAATACTAGTATCTTGCACCTTACTACCATACTACCATACCTTACTACGTTAAATCTAGACTACCTAAATCTAATCTACATTACCTCTTAATCTAACGCCTTTGAGTTTGACAGTTAGGTTTGTAGACAGATCATCAGATCCAATCAGAGTTTGAAAATAAAGGAATCTTTGTCTTGTACATTTGATATTTATCAGTATTTACAATATTTTGCCTCAAGGATCATAACATGAATTCTCACTTAAAGATATATTGCAAATGAAATATAAGCTTGCAAGAAAAGATAAGGTAGACACAAAAAATACTCATTCAAAATAAAATGATTTCTTTTTAAACATCGATATTGTTTACTTTTAAAAGAACAAACTCTAACACTAAAATTAAATCCTGCTTAAATAAAACTAACAAGCGTCAAAAAACTCATCGTCATCCTTGTCAATGGTGGGAAACGTGCCCAGAAGGCTGGCTATGCCGATTCTCTGTGCAAGGAACAAACCAGCCCTCTGATCACGAGTAAAGTCTACCAAACGTTTTGACTTTTAAAAGCTTTTGTGTATTCAATAAATAATACTTGTTTTTAGGGAGTATCGAATTGAAATGCACAGCAAGAGGTGGTTCCTGCCTATCAACGAAAAAGCGATGTGCAAAGACTTTGATTATCAGAGAGGCTACAGACTGTCCTAAAAAACATGTGTGTTGTGCTTATGTTAAATAAATTGTTAGTGTTATTTTAAAGTAGAAATTATAAGTACGTGTTTTGTTTTATTTTTATACCTCATCCTGATCTTTCCTATAAGGGTTCTAGCACTTCCGATGGCATCATTCACCATTCATCATTCAACTAGCCTGTTGGTCTAGTGGTAAGTGAGTTTGACTATCGAAGGTCGTGGGTTCGATTCCCACCTAGGACAATTTCTTTGTGTGATCATCATTTGTTATGTCTGGATGTTATTTATTTTTTAATTTGATCTTGATCACGATATCCAGCCATATTAATTTGTCATAAAAGTGTAGCACACATAAAAAGAAAACTTTTACGCTATAATATTATGAAAAGATGAATTTTTATTCCTAATTTTACTTAAGTTTAAATAGCAAAATATTTCAAAGAATTTAGCAAAAATGACCCCAACAGGCTAGTTATAATTCCTGAGAAATTTGTGGCTGAGCTCAGAGCTTTGTGTATATACAGTATAATGACTAGTGTATAACAAACATTTTCGGTGTAGGTTAACGCTGGGCTAGGCATTGTGCGGTCGCCGAACGAAAGCACGCTATTTGCGTATACCGTTACACTTCGGGACAAAATTATTGTACATTTTCGTTGCTAGTTTGTTTTGGATTTCTTTTGGGTCGTTTTTATGATTTTTTGGTTACTTGGTGTTGGTATGAGTTGAGTTAAAGTTATTCACATCAATACATAAATACTGGCCCTCAATTATTTTCGCATTGACTTACGTGCAAATGGTAGAAAAATATTTCATTTTGATTTACATAGCAAGTATTGTATGTGAGAGGAAGTATGTGCACAGTAAAACCTAAAAGTAATTTAATGATTTATAAAATTATGGAACCTTTATCTTAATTATAGTATAAGATACATTAAAGGTAGATTAAAAGAAGACAGATTTTTTAAAACAAAAAAGGTAAAATATTATAAATTGACCAGCTCTTCCGAAGAGAGATAGCATATCTTTTAACATTACTCCCATAAATTACTTAAGAATCTTCCTTATTTAGAACTTTGCAGGATGCCTCCGAAATTTTTAAGTAGAAATGATGTTAATGGAGTTATGAAAAATTGCATCAATTACGTAGGTTTTTAATTTAGAGCAAGCAAATTAATTGTATTTTGTCTACATTATATGATTAAGTTGATGTCTCGTTTGTCTGTAGAAAGAATAATTATTTTAGTTCTTAGAAGAAGAAGTTGTAAGCATTTTAATGGTACGTCACACTGGAGATAAAAAGAGAATTCGTACAGTAAAACAAAAATAGTCCGGTGAAGCAGTCAAAGCCTGCGCTCAGGCTAATTGTAAAGATCTCTACCAAAAAAGCATTCTCTTTCGCTCCCAAATTATTTTAATTTTTTTAAAAAAATAAGCAGGTAATTATGATTATTGTTTTTTTTTTAGAAGCCTATACTGTCCCACTGCTGGGCAAAGGCCTCCCCCAAATCCTTCCATGGGTCCTTGTCTCGCGCCATCGCGTCACCTCGAACCAGTTGTTATGGTAAATGCCCAGGTCGTCTCGCCACCTTCTCCTGGGACGGCCTCGACGACGCCGCCGTTTGCTGGCTCCCATTGTGTAGTCTCCCATGATTATTGTTATGCTACAAAAAAATATACTCTAAAAACAGTGTTACATTATTTCGGCCTCACGTGTATACAACAAACAATAGATGCAGCCACCCTTTTGTACAGGCCGGGGAGACTAAAACACGTCATTTATACATTATAAGCCCATGACGGATTGTCGTGCTGCCATTGTGGAAATTGTTTTGGAAGATCTTACAGATTATAAAAGGAATCTCTTTCAGTTTACATTTTGGGTTCAGAGAACAGTAATTTAGTTTATTTGCAGTAATTATGGAGGTTAGCAAATAAATATTTCAACGTATAAAATATGAGGAAACCAGTATGTTTTGAATCATATTGACGGTCTAATGTTATATCCAGAGTATGGAGGATATGTTTTTAAATGCGCTAATAATATATTAGGCATGAGTTTTACAAGGTGGATATTGTCATATCAATCCTTGTTGCTATTTTATAAGATGTTAGGGCTTTTTACCTAGTGCCTTCTCTTAAAGAATACATAAATTATCTTGCTGATAGGTACGTCATGTAAACATAAAAAAAGCCAGAATTAACGCTATAAAATACATACGCAAAAAATATAAAAAAATAACAATACAAGCAAAACCTTTATTGCTGCAACGATTACAAAACACACCACAGTTTGTCGCCATAAAAGACGAATTTGCTGAACAGGGAAAATTTACTGGTCGCAAAAACTGGTTGAGTCATCATACCTCAACTCCAAAATGGCACGCGCTGCAAAATACGGGCAAAAGTTTACTCTTTAGTGGTGCACTCACGTTACAAATTATTAACGTTTGCTGTTAGCAAAAAATATGCAAACGAGTTCTGTGTAACGCGTACTATATGTGTATTATTATGAATTTCATTTGGTAAGTGTCTTGCTACTGTGTTGTGTTTGTAATGACTAGTTCTCCGAAAGGGTTTATAGTTTTCCAACAGCCGCAGTCTTAAAGAAAAAGTTTGCTTTCTTATACTAAGTAATATTACTAATTGATTGTTTAAGACACAGGACCTGGATACTACTGGGAATACTAGCTTTCCAACTAATTCTTAATTGAAAACTTGAAAATTCTATACTAGGTTTAACAACATCTAGAATACTCAGGAATACTATCAGTCATCATTTAATCTGCGCACTATTTCAACTTGTATACCGCCTCGCCGCGCCGGTATCGGCATTAGAGCAAAACTCCTGGTTCCTTCATCCGAACAAGTTTCCAATAACAGCCTCCGATCGCTCACAAATCACCAATCCAATTAGTGCAATCGTCAAATTGAAACAAAGTGCAGTTTATCAAACTGTCGCCTGAATTAAAAAAGCAAAAAAAAAAAGCACCGAGTCATTCCGCTGAAGATTTTAATTCAAGTGAAAGAAAACTTTTCCTGTTCCAACGAGTTTCACGCGAGGCTGCGACCGGCTCTGATTAATGGTAGTTGGCTGGAGATAAAAAAGAATTGCTCCTTGTTTAAAAAAAGACGTTACACAAGTCACAATTTGGTGACGTCAACGTTGTTATTGATGTGTTTCTTCGTATGTGACTTTGGGAGAAAAATGAATGAATCCAAGTTGGGGTCAAGTGAGTTGTGAGTGAGTTTGAAACTTGTGATAGCTCAAGTCCTTTTTTACCCGATGGACGGGAGATAGTATACGCGTTTAGGGTGAGAGGTTGTTTATTTGTTTTATTGCAAGGAATCGTTTTATTTCTTTCGTGCTTTACTTTCCGGATATGTTTTAGTTCTACCTAACCTACAATTTCGAAATCTCCTACAAAACCTTTTTTTACTAATGAAATTACGTTGACGACACGATAATACGACATTGCATAAAACCTTTTTTTTTGTCATGCAAAAGGTACACAATTAATTCATACTAAACTCAATAATATCTCACCAATATAATCCCAGTTTCCTTCCCCCAAGGATTCCTGATTACCCAAATTCTCTCATCAGTTAACACTGTATATTCTCTGCATACATTATCTTTGGTAAGGCGTGAAGCGCAGTAACAAAAAAAAGGAAAAGCGAACTGGAAACACGTGCTGATAATACTTGTCGGGTGCTACCAGGTTTTCAGAATAATTTAAAACCTTTTTTTAAACTACAGCTTTGTTTATTGTTATGTGTGACGGTGTAGTGACGTCAAATGTTTGTATTGGGCTGTCCAATGATGATCTAGTGGTTTTTATTGCTAGGGTTTTTCTAAGTTTGTATTTTACGGCTTAGAAAATAATCTGAAATTAAACTTATAATCGGAATACTCGTAATTATCAAAATGAAACCGTCAACGGAGTTTATCGCGAATACCTTAATTAATTATGTTTTAAATTTATATTTTTCTCGTCACCTTCAGAAATTAGAGTTACAGGAAACTAGGTTTTGCTTAAACGACAAACAGCTGGTTTTGTCAGCATTTATTAAACTGTTAATAAATTGTGGGTACTGACGAAATTATAAGCTTTTTCTCTTGAATTGAACAAAAAATGCTAATAAGGTAGAAAAAACGGTCATACTAATCAAGAATAAACTCATAGTAAAATCACCTGTTTGAACTGACCACTAATATTATCCCTATATAATAATAATATAATAATAATAATCCGGGACATCTCACACACGGTTGTCTGATCCCAAGCTAAGCAGAGCTTGTGTTATGGTAACCAGACAACTGATAAACATACTTATATATTTCTAAATACATACATATTATAGATACCCAGACACCGAACAACTGATCGTGCTCATCACACAAACATTTGTCCCGGGTGGGAATCGAACCCACGACCTCCGGTATAGCAGTCAGGGTCTCTAACCACTAGACCAACAGGCCCGTCAAATATCTTTCGTCTATATCTTTCCTTGTTCAGGGGGTGGATCTACCAGTTATCTGTCCGAAAGCTGGTGAGATCCACTACGGGTACGCGACCCCGGACTGCCCTAGCTGTTGCCGTCACATTCATTGTACCTCCGTGATGGTAGCATCCTATAACCCGTCCTACCTTGTTATCCTTTCCAACGTAACCTTTCCCAATTCCTTATCCCGCAGGAACGCAACGGATATTCATAAAAATATTTAAATTATCCAAAATGGCGGCGATGTGGTTCGCCACCCATCACGTCTCGTTGCTCGCGGCGGCGAAAAGTGGCCCACGGAGAGCCGCTTCGCTACGTTGAATGTAAGAGCAGGAATGTATGGAAAGGTGGATGAAGTATGTCAGATGATGGATGTTGAGACAAAAATTAAGAAAGGTAAATGCTGAGACGGTTTGGCTATGTCGAGAGAATGAATGAAGAACGATTGACAAATAAAGTGTATAAGGCGAGTGTGAATGAAAACAGGCCAGGTCAAGAGTACCATAAACCGAACAGCATGTATGAAGGGAATGATGAAAGTGGATAAAGCGAAACAAGTGTGTAAGGATCGTAGCAAGTGGAAAGAAGTGGTCTCTGCCTACCCCTATAAGGGAAAGAGGCGTGATTATATGTATATCTTTCCTACCTAGTAAAAACAAATCATAAAAAGCAACTCAAAAGGCTGTAGGATAGAATAGCATCTACTTATGCACTATTCAACTCAATGTGTTAGTTCGGTACGTGACTCCAAGCAGTGCCAACACAATTCTCACAAACTGCCCGCGCAATGGAATAGAGTGCCACAGTGCATACGGATGCGAGGGAATAATTTGAGGAAGTTACAGTCAAATTATGTTTAGGTTAGTTTTCTTTATAAAGTTACGAAGGTCAGAAAGGTTTGTGAAGTTTCACTTTTTGGCAAGATCAACTAGACGATGATAGTTTATCTCGGGTTTTTCTATAATAATATATTGTTATAAAGTATTCTTTTCAACGCATAAGACGAACTGTTAATGTTGACAATTTGTATTTTTGACTATCAGTAACAGATGCTGCCAACTATTCCTAAAAAAAATCTTTATTCCTAAAAAAAAAGCACTCTTTAAAAATTTATTAAAAAAAAACAGGTAGGAATAGAATTTTTTAAATTTACAGTTCCGATAAAATAATTTTTAACAAAACAAAAATGACTTCAAAACAAAAATAAAATGCACTAAAAAGGACAAAATAACTGCGTTATTTAAAAACGCTCTATTTTGAAGGCGGTGCCAAGTAAAACTATTGAACGAATTGAATTAACTTAGATATTTATCTGAGTTTCTCATTTTGACTACGACGAATAGGTGTGTTAGTTTAGTGCTATTGGTTATGTATTTTATTACATTAAGTAATTTAGACAGCCTTGTAAAGAAGTTTGTTAATTGAATTAATTTTTCTTTTAATATTGATTTATTTTTCATTATCATTGTGTCTAATAGTTTTACTAGGCACCGCCTTCAAAATAGAGGGTTTTTAAATAACGCAGTTATTTTGTCCTTTTTAGTGCATTTTATTTTTGTTTTGAAGTCGTTTTTGTTTTGTTAAAAATTATTTTATTTCGAGAAATTTTAGTGTTTTTGACGATATTGGTTTTGCGAAAACATGGACAGGCTTACGAAACGCGCTGCTAATATGTGAAATCGTCGTTTAAATGAGACAAGCGAGGAAAGAGAAAAAAGACTATCGCAAATTAGGAAATCTAAATCCAATGTTATTTTGCGAGAGACTACTAAATACACTTTTTTTTAATGTTTAAATAGTTTTTTTAATTGTTATGTTTTAAACTGTTGTTTTTTGTCTACACTATCGAATATGCAAGATTACCCATGTGCGCATCAATACGAATAAAATAAGCCCAAACACTATGTATCTACTATCAACCATTAAGGAGTTCCCTAAACTGTGCTGCACCTGCATTATGGACCTTGCAATGGCAGTCATTACCCATCTCGGTGTAAAGATCTTGTCAACACGAATAAAATAAGCCCAAACACGAGGAAGTTAAGATGTGCCGTTGAGGAGTTCCCTCGATCCTCTGTCGTCTCCATCATCAGATCTGCTCTAAACCTCCATAGTATTGTAGTCTCATCAGATATACACATAAATCTCAAGTTTTTAACCCATGCTTGCCTACAATTTTCAAGAGATGCCCTCGATTTCTCAAGGTTTCCACCATCAGGTCCTGACATGATAACGATGGGACCAAATGACAAGCATACCCATTCAAATAAAAAAATAATTTTTGAAAACGGTCCAGCCTTCTTTGAGAAATCAAGTAACAAACATAAAAAAAAATAAAAAAAATACAACCGAATTGAGAACCTCCTTTTTTTGAAGTCGTTTGATAAAAAAAATACAACCGAATTGAGAACCTCCTTTTTTTGAAGTCGTTTGAAAAAAACAATTACAATAGATGAACTATCTAATTAGGTATTCCTAACATTTCAACTTAATCTACGTACCTTATCCAAACATTATTAATAATAATAATAATCTGTTCTAATCTATTTATTATCTCTTGCGCTAGACAACACTGTATTACAGGAGCTAGTGACATATACAACATTCACCTAAAAGGAATACCAAAACCGATACCATTCCGCTTGATTTCCCAATAAACAGGCATGCATTTGGACTTTTATTTCCCCGTCCAACCAATAGGTTCCCTCCTATAGTTTGGAACGGGCAAGTCATTAGTTCTGCGGCTAAGCCTGTTCTGTATTTTCGAATCCGCAACAAGTGCCAGCGTCAAAATACCAGCTAGGAAAATGGGTTTTGGAGCCATTTAATTTGTTTGTACTGGCTCTGAAGCGGGTGGGTTTATTTTGAAATTAATTAAAATATGGTGGTAGTTGTTATGTTTTGGCAATGATTATGTTTTTTTTTTTGCTCGTTACCCAAAATGACATAAGGCAGGTCTCTGTAGTCTAGATAGATTAAATATTTTTTCCTAGTCTTTCTGATCCCACTGCTGGGAAAGTCTCCCCCTTTTTCTCATAAAGCTCCTTTTAGATACGATATATATGAAAAATATTTGGAAAAACATAAATTTGGTTATTGTCCCTCATTCTCTAGAACAATTGAACTTTTAGACCAAAAATTTCATAAATGTAAAATTGATGAAAAATATCCTCCCTACATACATATCAAATAACAGGTATTGTAAGTGTTCCCATAATATAGGCATTAATAAATGGATTCAGTTGTATGTAGCGAATAATCATGTACAAACATGACGGTACAATTTACATTTAGTTACATTTGTCGTCTTGTTGTAATAGGCTGTGTTAAACATTGCTCTTACATAGATATTATTGTCATTTGTTGTCTTTTCAGGTGTTCTGTAATAATTAATAATGTACTTTGCACAACTAAAATGGTTGAGAAAGTAAAGGTGTTTGTCATTTAGGTTGTAACTTACTTATTGTTGTTGAAAAACATACCTTCATTATTGTTCATTTCTTAAACAGTTTTACTCGAGATTGTAAATTCATTTTATCTAATATCATACACGTCATTTGAAAACGTCATTGGGTTCAGACAAAGCGTCGGTCAATCAACGCATTTGGTTGGTTTAATTTTCTTCATTGCCTCATCTGGGGATCGAACCAGGAACTTCAGACACCTTGATAACATACTATACTGTAATCAACATCGGAGCTCATCAAATAAAAAAGTCTTCAGTAAGAAAACCGCTGGACCACAGTTTCAATCAGTCTCGTTGATGCACACATACCTACTTGCTACTGTTGAACACGTAATGTTCGACCAAGCTGCGACAATTCACATGTGTCCCTGTTTTGTTTTACCCAGCTGAAGCAGTACTGTGTTGCATGCTTAATGTCACAAAACATTTTCACATAGTACATGAAACTTACCAGTATTTGACTACAACAAAAGAAATATAAGAGGTGGTGGCCTAGCGGTTCAATGAAAGGATTTGTATGCACGAGGTTGCAAGTTCGAACCGGGCAAATACCAATGTAACTTTCAAAGTTAATTGTACTTTCTTAATTATTCTAAGATACTTTTGACAAATGGTGAAAGAAAATATCATCAAGAAACCTCGATTTCAATATTTGGGATCTGAAATCGCCAACCCAGAGAGCAAGCGTGGTGATCAATACTCATGCCGTCTCTATATGGGAGGAGGCCTGTGCCCAGCAGTAGGACGTTTATAGGCTGGATTGTTTAAGAAATATAAACAAGAAACCTTTTATATTTTGGTCGTGTGTTCACACAACCAAATAATGAAGGGGTCATAAAGCCCAGAACTACTGCGCGACGTGGTTTAGGCTTGATCTCCGCGTGGGGTAAACATTGATAAATTGGATCAATTCGTTCTAAATTTTTCATTGCTTGTGCTTAAATGACCAATCCGTAGTTTATTCATATATTGTAACGTTACATCAGGGCATGGTTATTGAAATAAACTGAATACCTATCCCACACAAACGGATTGATTCTGGTTCTGCTTGTTTCTTGCTGACAAAACAAAAAGGCCTACGTGTCTGTCAAGAGGTTTGGACGTTACTTGTGTTAGAGCCTTATGTGTCAATTGATAGTTTTAATTAGTAAAAGTTCCATGGATAAAACACGGTACAGCACCTCAAAAAAAAATACTTATTAATTGATAAACCTATAAACAGTACATTAACATATTGTACAGCTGCTGAAGTTGTAAACCCGAATCCAAGAAAATTCAACTTTTAATATCCTTCCATATCTCTAAAGGCAATTAATTACTCTCAAATTGAGTGACTTGCCTCTGTCTCTCCACAAATATGTCCCTGGACATTGCACTCATGTTGGCTTGTCCGTCTTAAATGTTATTATGTGCTCAAATTACGACGAGAATAATGGCCATGTTTTGTGTCTACTAAATATCAGTTAAAATCCGATCTTAAAACGCGTTCTAGCCAGTTAATCATTAACTGCAATTGTTAGAATTAATAATATGATTGACAAGTTTGAATAAGGCAAAACAGGTGTTGATCAAATTGAAAGACACATAATCAACGAGGTTGCATTTGAAACTATAGAGTGAGCCTATCAGAGTTTAAACCGTAAGCACTAGTGTGAACAAGTGTTATCGTGAATTATGTATGAAGATGGAGCTTGCCGTTTTGAAAAATCTATCTAAAACACTAATATTATCCTAACAATGTCAAAACCATCGATATTTTCTAATATAAGTTTCTCGTTGCGCGAAAATTAACTTAAATGAAAAACGAAATGTCCTAGGATCAGACCAAAAACTGCTCTCGCTTGGCACAAGGGGAACCTAGCGATAGTGGCAGTCTATGTATATCATACGTCGATGCACATAATCCACTGGTCATAAATATCTAGGTAAAGGTTAGATTCATTATTTGTCGTTCATTATGTGTTTCCCAGTAGTAAGTCACTTTTCAATATCTTAAACAAGATTAAGATCTTTTTATTTTATAAAACATGAGTAATGAGTATGCTTTAAGAAGTACAGAATATTGGAAAAATAAAATGTTAACATTATAAAATTAACATTAATGTTTTGCCAATGACGCGTACAAATATTGAAAGTGCGTTTTGGAAAAAAAATATAATTACTTACTTATCATACTTAACTTCCTAATACTCAACCTGATGTCTGATGTTCATTGCAGGAAAAACTTTTCTATAAAACTCTAATTAAAATTTTGGTCACATTTTTACTAAACTACAGTTTTTCTAAAAAAAAATAAGGCTAAGTCATTTGTTAATAATAATTGCACTAGAATTATCTCTATTAATTATCTCCTTTAACTTATACTATTATTTACCTCTAGGTACTTATACAAACAATCGTCCTCAAAATAAGTAACATTAATAAACCTGAATTCATATTGCGGAGATACTTTTTTCAATATAACGGTAATGATGTGTCGCTAATTGCGGAAATGCTAGTTCGTCTAAATTAATAGTTGTTCTATTAACTGAAAGCATGACAAAATTACGTCATAATCGGCAACGATTATTTCAATCATTTAATATTTTGTTTATTGACTTCATCATTTATTTTCTAAAAGCGGTAGATTGGTGTCTGTTTACCGAAGTGATTGTTTGATATTTGGAAAATTTACACCAATCGCAACGGTGTTTTTGCGGGAAATGTGCTAACATCGTGAGTTTATTGACTTGGAATAGAATTACTTACGTGAAAATGTTACAAAGCGCAGTAAAAATCTTAGAGCAATTAGTGCAAGATTAAATGTAGTACAATAATACATTACCTGATTATTGAATTAGCTTTGCTTTAATTTATCAATGCAATTAAAAAGTATTATTATAAATTAAGTCATAGCTAAAGTAAAGGTATTGTCTATACTGATATAATAATATATTATTATATTATTCTTAAATTATAGGTCACCAGTATTAGTATTTTTACCTGACGTCACAGCAAAAGTCGATGGTCTGTTCAAATCGCACAATTATCAATACCATGCAATAACATAAAACTATGCAATAAAATAGAACTATTAAAATTTCTGAACCGATAGTAGTATACCGATGACGCTAACCGCAACGTACACGTACCTTAACGTACGAGAATTTAATGAATGACTTACCGGAGTTAAATTCCAAGGTAAGAAATACTTATTTATCTTTACGCTTATTTTCATTTAGGAATTTTACACACGAGACGGTTGGGTGAATTTGTTTTTTAATCATTGCTTTCATAGTGTCGACAAATATACAGTTGGTGTATAAAAGTCCTTGACACATTTTCATCTTGAATGTTTTTAGTTTAATTCATTATTTTCAAAATCTCTAAACCTAATCATTTAACTACCAAAGGTAAATATTTTATATCATTATAAATGCAAAACAAGTCATCCAAAATTATGTTTTTTCCTAATTTTGATTGACCATAAAAACAACTGACCACAAATTACCACCAAAACCTCCGTGAATTCTAAAGCAATGCTAATGAAAGTAAACGAGAAGTAAAACAACCGAAATTATTTCGAAGCTCATGTGCAACTCATCTAGAAACGCCACCATTATCAGCAGACGCGCCAAACCCCGATATTAAAACAAACATGTCTTGAATAGCGATGGTTCATTCAGTGCCGGTATCAGTCTATGTGCGGTTGTACGTAATAACGTTTTAAAATGGTTTCCATCAAGTTTGTCGCTATCTTCTGTGTTATATCCATCGTTTTGGCTAACGATGACTGTAAGTTTGTCAGCATGTTTTGTACCATCATCAATAATGGCTGTTTTATTAAAATAATCATCAATCTCCAAATTTTTGTTATTGTGTTAAAATTCGAGGGATGCCTCAAGGGACAACTTTGTCACCCGTGTAAATATTGTCTGCTTTTGCATGGCCTACAAAATTGTTCGTGTGTATTATTTGTGTATCACAAACATGAATATTAGACGCACAAACTCCCAATGCGGAATATGTATTTGTAACGTGCGAGAATCGAAACATGTGTGCAGAATGCTAATAGATGAGACAAATTAGGTCTGCAGTAATTGTTTTGCTTCGAGTCTCGAGCGTCAATTGTTTTTTAATTTATTATTGCTTTGCGGTTTATTGCGTCAACTAATTATGTGTTTCTTTATAGTGTGGTAACAGGTTTTAACGGTACTAAGTTTTAATCACGTTCCGTTTTGTGGTTAACATTATTCATTAAGATGATTGCAAAACACATTACTGGTATTTATTGCATAAATTGTTACGTATCATTAAACTGTTTTCCTTTTAAGGGGTAAATAGGTAATGATATCGCATCGAATGTCATTTGCACAGCTGCTCGTTATTCATACAGTTTTCGATCGTTATTTTTTATTGATATATTATTATTATAGCATTTTTATTGGTGTATTATCAGATGTTTCAAATACATTGCAGAATACGTCTAGTAACAAGGAAATATTTTAAATTGTTCAGTGTAGGTATGTATTTTAATTATGATGCCGTGATAACTTTTACTAAATTATCTCCACCCAAAAGTAACTGTACATCGTCAGTCATGTATACAACATCAAAAGCGTCACCACTTTGTACAACTTTGTGTGTACTAAACATAAACCATCACCTATGAAATCACACTATTCATGTGCAGTTTATATCGCATTGTTCAAACGACAAACACGATCATTGCCTGTCATTGAATCAACATCAGCAATCATCTCTATAGAACCAATAGGTTGTGAGAGACGACCTCCATTCAGAATATACTCAAAGGATGTTGCAATAATTTAACAAATAAACGTACATGCGGGTGATAATAATTTGCTATTCAAATTTGACACTTATTAACAAAGAAAAACGGTTGCATTCTTTTTGAATACAGCTGCTTCCATTAAGTGTATCATGAACTAAATTAGGTATACTAAAACGTCTACCAAATGGTATTCAAAATATATTTCGTGCAAGAGACGGCACATTCCGATCGTAACCTACAGATAGTGTCAAAGTTTTACCTAGCGTGTGCCGAGCATAGATTACACACAACACCGAGCGACCAAGTTTGTGTGTACTTCGATTTGACGTTGATTGATTGGGACGAAGAGTAACAAAAGCCTATGTGGTGTGCAGTACGATTTGTATATGAAGTCGGCTTTAATATAAGCCGATTTTATATAACAATATAAAAAAATGATCATATTTCCTTTTTTTTTTTTTTTTTTTTTAAAATAACATTCTTAAAAAAATTAATATTAAGACACTTCTAAAGTCAGGAGCCAACATTATAATGTCTGTTGCTCATTTAAATCTACATTTTTCTCGACAAAAATATATTTACATTCGAAAAAAAAAACTTCTCTCTTTTTCTCAAGCAATCACACAGTTCATTTTACTTTTTACAGGAGATTAGGATTGCAATTGTTTTATATACTTAATCGATTTCAGGGATAAAAAGAGTTGTGTTTCTCAGACCTTATAGCGCAGGTATGCTTTTGTGACTAACTCAATAAGCTTTATGTTTAACTAATCTTTATACATTTTATTAAGTTTTCCTTTTTTTACATACCAATACAACGTGTGTCACACAGTTAATTTAATAACTTTTTAAATATCGCGCTGCATGTTTATAGTAATATTATAGAACGGGGATTAGCGCGTACATGCATAAATACCTAGAATCAGAGTCAGACTCACTCGGAGTCTGCTTGCGACCACGGCCGGTGTAACCCGGTCGAAACGGTTTGAAACTCAAGCTCTAAAGGTATTTATGCATGTACGCGCTAATTCCCGTTTTATAATATTACTATACACAGTTAATTTAATGAAATTTAAAATATTTTTTCAATATCTCTTCTGATCGCATATTTTTGAAGTATAAATCTGACTGCCAGTGTTACTCCAAAGCTGCCTTTCCTAGTTTTTATTTTCATGCATACCATTTTTTTCTTGGATCGAAAATACTTCTTTTTAGCTCTCAACAATTTCATTGAATCTATGAGAACTTTAACTGGTCACCAAATGCTTATAAAATTAATGCTAAATTTACTTAAGACCCTTTAAAATCCTACCTAAACTATGTATTTTGCTACATCTTCTCATTACCATACTCTTCAATTTCCTAACATTACTATCCGTTGCAGTGAGACAAATAGATTCCATCAGAAACGAGCAAGCATGCATATCCCGGGGAGGCATGTGCACCATCGCCGCTGACTGTCCCTCTGGCTTGTTGGTTGAAGACAGTGGCTTGTGTCCACTGCAGCAGAGGATGGGAGTAGAGTGCTGTTATGGAAGTAAGTGTCCTAACCCTAATTGCTTTTGTTACAGTATTCTTTTAAAACAGTTTTGCTTAGTCTGTCCGAATAATAACGGGATCTTATAAAGCAGTATCATGAAATCAAATCAAAATATTTTTATTTCAAGTAAACCTTTTTAAGCTTTTTAAAACGTTAATTACTGACTCTTGTGGCAAGTTCCAATATGTCATTCCAATGGTGAATAAAACCGGTAGAAGCTATTGAGTATTCACACTACTACGGGGTTTAGACGTATAAGAGTGTTATTTTTATGTTATTTTGAGTCAGAACTGTCCCACTACAGAGCAAAGGCCTCCTTTGCCTCTTTCTAAACGCAATAAGTTATATTATTAGGTAATATTATTTCACTTTGATTACTTATACGTCCATGTGATTATATTTGCAAAAAAAGGTACCGTTTTTATTCGATTGCGATTTACAATTGCCAGTATCTAAGTCTAATTTGAATATTTTAAGAAGTTTTTCACATATTATCTTTTTGTTTTGTTTTAGTATCAGAAAGGGAAACAAGATGCAGGAGACGAGGTGGCGAGTGCATGTCCGGTTGCAACCCACGAGTGCAGGATAAGATAGCTAGAGACTGTCCAGAAAATACTGCTTGCTGCACATTGGTTCAATAAATGTGATTTTGTTATTTTTTTCTAAACGTTGTCTTTTAATTATTTTTTGTACATAAATTGCTTTTGAATCCCTCTTGGTCAAGTATCATGGAACTACGACATTATAAACAGTACATAATATGGTCATGAAAATTACCTTCACATTTCCAATCATGGAAAAGCATAATATCATTAAATTATGCTTCAAAAAGATTATCTCCCAATCCATCATTTCATTTGCGAACAAAAAAAGCATAGTAGATACCTTTAATCTTGTTAACATTAAAACCCAAATATTAATTAGCATAATTTAATTAAATTTCAGTATTTCAGAGGCATTGAGGGATATATAATTAGAAGGATCTCTGTTAAGCTATAATCGCGATCCCATTCATTCCATATCTTGCGGTACAGGACTATCGGGAGAGTAATTATATTTACTTGAATTCAAAATTGAAATGTTGATTTAATTAATTCTGGGAGGAAGGAGAGTGTTGTAAATGTTACTATAGTACTTATATTCTGAACTAGGAAATATATAGTTTTGGAATTTGATGTTTAAAAAATTGTAACGAAGGCAAGGCGAGAAATAAGCAATTACTTCGTTAAAACAATTCACACGTGAATAAATATAATAATATTACATTAATAATAGTTATATGATCTCAAAGTGATAAATAGAGTGCAAATGCCTTGACGACCTCAAAACGACCTCTTGAACATATTATGTTCAAACTTCTTTTTCTACTAAAAACATTTAAACCACCACAATCTTCCATATTTCTTTTTCAAGAAAAATGCCCTACAATTTTAGAGACACAACTTATCAATAAACAAAAGTAAAATAAAAATATGCTCTTTATAAAGAACATGCATTATAAACAGTTAAAAGTCCTTAGAAATGGGCTGAAACTCACTGAAAGCTATCTAATGCGTACGTTTCTAGAACAAGGGGTAATTCCCGGCCATCTGCGTTTCACCTTAATCCTTAATATGTCAAGATACAGTTGAGCGGTCAAAGAAACCAAGTAATTGGTGTATTAGAGTAAACTCGTTGAGCAAGCGATCCGTGAAATATCCTATTGCTTTAGGAATATTGTGGGCAGACGGAGAAAGCTACATCTGATGGGAACTGACCTAAAAAGTTTTAAAAATATATAAATTGCAGTTTGATTTGAATTACTTGTTTTAATAATATAGAAACTTAACTGACTGAGTTACAGAAATCTCTAAAAACAGAGAGATTTGGAAGAAAAGTGGTGGCCTTTGCCCAGCGGTAGGATTTTACGTAGGATAACGAAGGTTAAAGGGAAAAATAATACACAATGGTTACACTTTTCATGGAAATTTCTGAAATGATGAAATAAATTATTGTAATAACTGAAATATAAGATTAAATTCCGTTGAAGCACTGCTAAATCTATTCGAATTGTTCTACTAAAAAAACTGAATTTTTCGAAATAATTTTAAATAAACATCTGCCATCGAACGTAATACCCAACCTTGCAGTAATAGTACGTTTAAAAACTATCACCAAACCTTTCAACACATTCTAAAACAGTAGGTACACAAAGACTCATCCACAAAATAAAGCACGGGACATATAGACCTGCATTTCATGTTTCGGCAAAACTTTTGTTTTTCGCATTCGGTGTCCGTGTTCCGAAACATTCACTGGGACGGGGATAGAGTATTTTTCGTGCCAATAAAATGGGTCAACAGCAACACTTCCTCGTGTGACAACTTTGTATTGACTTGTAACACTAGCTTTATGTGCAAGAGTTAGAACTATCGAAAAGTCTGCTTTGAGATTTAGAGTTTATTGTTTTCTGGAAATACTGGAATGCAATAAAGGATTTTATTAAATAAACTGTATTGACGAAGGGTGATTCTTGATGATATTGGCAGCACTTGCATTAAAACTATCGTCAAGGGCATGATACTTTTCTTATGCAACATTTATTAAGACTTGTGATTTTTTTGAGACATATCTGATGAGGATCACGCAACGTTCCAACCAACCACCAAGAGCATATAATTGTTAATTCCAAGGAATTTTAATTAGACAGTAAATCTTGATCTCAACTTTGTAGATCCATTTTATGAGCTTGCAACGAAATGTTAATATCATCGTAATTTTGTTAGAAGCCTTAAAAAGTTTCAGGAAGGGGTGGCTGGTGGCTTATTGTTGAATTTTCGCGCCATGGGATGTTATACTCATGTTTATTTATGTATACATTTACTTTAAGGGATCGCAGTTCAAATAAGTTTTTGAGTCAACTTACAACTTTTGGTTTCGGTCCAAAACGAAGTCAGTGGTGAAAATAATCGATAGTTCATGACGTCATCTGACGACTCTTGCCTACTAAGATGGATGAACAATATTATTTTTGTTGGGAGTACAAAGACTTTAATTCCCATTTCCATCACCCAGTGCCTCAAAAAGCCAGCCTAAATGTAATATTTTTATAAATATGAAAATACAATCTTGCAATGTAGCGGCACCAAAATGTTAATATCGTCGTAATTCTGTTGGAACTGTTAAAAACTTTATACTGTTTCGTTCTGTTGAGGATTTCTGGTTTGAAATTTAATTTTAAACTTGCATTATGGCTGTGGCCATTTATGTTTTATATGAACGTCGATTTTAGAATGGAATTCGAAACGATTCAGACCCTTTGCGATTGTTACATGATTTAGATGTGGGATTCTATTGATCAGTTGGCAAAGAATTTTCTTTCTGGCTTACCTTGATTTATCATTGAAAGATATACCTAATGAATGCCTAGGTAATGGTATTCAAATTATTTCATTTTGTTTTTAAGTGAATTTGTGCCGTAACTTATTAATGATATTTGTTAAAAAATTTAAGGATGTATTATACAATTGAGCAATATATAGCTATAAAAACTAAAATAATGAAACATGAGATTTTAAACATAATGAATTATTTGTTAGTTGTGGAATTAAAATACAAAAGTAAAGATTCAACAAAAAAATTAATAGGTAAACTTCTTAGGTATTTCTTAAAAATAAAGTTGAATCCTATATTTCAAAAAACTTTATCCAAAACTGAAATTTATAAAAAAATACACAATTGAAACACAAAAAATACTTTATCTAAAACTTTAAACATTTACCCAAAAAAGACATTCGCAACTAAACCGCATCAATTTCACAGTAAATTAAAACCTGCTTGACGCGATCACAGTTGCAACAATATTTAAATATAGTTTTAAAAAATCTCTATTTTTACAGGCTGCGTTTTACAGAGTTTAATTAAATTTCTGCTAGGATTCCTACGCATCCAGTGGTTTCGTAAACGAGTTATTAAGGAGTAAAATTAGTTCTCGGAATAACTTTCCGTGTTTTCTCGCTGAGGTGAAAATTAAAGAATAATATTGAGGGTAGATGTAGTTTTTCTTAGTTAATGTTCTTGACCGTCTTTGAGCTTTAATTGTATGATGCATAAGACGCATTTTAGCATGATGGTTTTATAGGTTTTGACATTCTGAAATGTTTAATATAGTCCGATTTTCTGTGTTTGGGTATTGAGTGTTACATATTGTTATGAAGAATTCCCCTATATCAGAGCATAACTGTTTCTTAAAAAATACTATGTAAGCAGGTACATAATTCAATAAAAAATATTTGATAGAAAAAATCTAACATTTTTATAGTACGTTCTAAGAATATAATGTAAATACAATTTTCCTACAACTAAAATCCACCAATTAACAAAAAAACTATACCCACAGTTGCTTTGAGTAATTAAAACACAAAAAGAACCCTATTTAGCCCAATGAGATCGCACAGAATTCACCAGGTGTACAACTTGCAATAAAATTACACAGGTAACAAAGATCGCTGAGTGTGCTTAAAGCGCTTTTTATACAGCTTTAATATTTATACAAAGGAACAGTCTAAGCGTCTAATTAGAGTGTTTAAAGCGCTGATTTCTTTTATTCTCATTTCTCTGTGAAATGCATGTACAATTACTGTAAAACTATTCAGTGGTTTGGGGATTTGCATGTTCTTTTTATTTGATTTTCTATTTAGATACTTCGCTCATTTTTCTTTGAATCGAAACGGTGTTTGTAAAATTTTACTTTTTGCGTTTCAAGGTGTGTGAGAATGCTTGATGCACTTGGTAATTATGTTTTATTCTTCTTTCAGACGAAGTTACTGTTGTCGGTAAACATTGACACATATTTGTTTTTTCTTCAGATTTTTCCTGTTATTGCCAAGCCTAGTCTAGCAAAGTAGAGTACTGGGATAGTAAAATTGCACAATTCAGAGAAAGGCTTTACCCATACAGTAATAATTAAAAAAAAACTACATACTAATATTCTATTTTTTGCAGCACTTGGTCACAAAAATACAAGTGAAAGATTCGGTACATAATAATAATATAATGACTAAGTTCATTACTCTGTGAAAAAATTTAATGTTTTTTATAACAATGAGTCTTACACAAACAGTAACGAATCCGAAAGCTACAAAGAAACATAAAAATATCAAAAACGTTTAGCAAGGACAACAACATAAGAAACGAGTACAAAAACATTGTTACGTTTTTCCTTGGCAAGCTTTTTTTTCTTATTATGGTCCAAGTTACAAGTGGACGAATTAAACTTAAATATTTTTCTAACCAAACCCCTTATTTTTTTTTCATGTTAAAATCATATTTGACGGGCCTGTTGGTCTAGCGTTTAGTGACCCTGACTGCTATACCGGGGGTCATGGGTTCGATCCCCACTCAGGACAAATGTTTGTGTGATGAGCACGATCATTTAATTTTGTTCGGTGTCTGGGTGTAATTTATCTATAATATGTATTTATTTAGAAATATAGAATAAAATAGAATAGAATAGAAAGATTATTTATTTAGTACGGAACACAAGACAACACAAAGAAAATATACAAGTATGTTTATCAGTTGTCTGGTTACCATAACACAAGCTCTGCTTAGCTTGGGATCAGACAACCGTGTTTGAGATGTCCCGGATATTACTTCACTATTCACTTTAAAAGATTGTACACCTCTGCCTACCCCTTCGGGGATACAGGCGTGATGATATGTATGTTCACTTTAAAAAATTGAATTTACTCGAAACGAGACAAAACTTTATTTTAGTTTTGGTCTTTGTTGTCCAAGAAAGAAAATGCCAATTTTCTGTATAGTACCTTAGTGTGTCATGTAAAAATTCATCAATGAATTATTAAAATGGAAAAAATATATCTGAGCAACGTATATTATAATTTTTATATATTTATTATCAGACCACATACATCAACTATCAAGTTACATCACAAAATATTTCAACCATAAATTCTGTACACCACCCGCTATAGCTCACAACTTGAGCACACCCCGTAAATCGTGATCAAGTTGAACGCGATAAATCCCTGCTTATGTGATAGTATAAAGGATATTCGTGCATCACATCGGTCGCTAAAATTCTTATTTATGTGCCCGCGATAAGAAGAATCCAGTTTCCCTATGCTTCCGTATTACGGATTATGCTTATAAAGCAAATAATTTACGTGGGAGATGGATTTTTGGATTGGTGGGACACAATTATAAATTGATTGTCTATTCAACTGCTTCGTTGGCCTAGTGCTTCTTAGCGTGACTGCTAAGCTAGAGGTCTTGGTTTTCGATTCCCAAATAGACCAAGGTGTTAGTGGGCTTTTCTATCAATATAAAAATCTTAGGGACCTAAAAATACCGGTGAATTGAAGGTATTCATAGGTACACTTCTGCCTAACCCATCGGGGATATCGATCTATCATTAAGTCTACCTTGTGATGTATGTTGTCCATAAAGTTTTAAATAAATAATATTGATGTGAAAATATTTTACATGTTGACTTTTTTATCAATAAACATGATTTCATAAAAAAGGGTGTTCTTCTTCTTAAGTCTTCCTATGCTATGCAAGTTTTGTTTTTATTACTAAAATTATATCGTACTAAGCTAAAAGTGCTTTGCAAACTATTAGGTGCAATTTTATACACTAGACATTCCTAAGCTGTTATTTAAAAAACGATGTCAACTGAACGCGAGTAGCTACTTATCCTTCATGATTGATGCACCGTAATCACTCAGGCTAAAAGCTGCCCCATTATTAAGAATCTTCAGCGCATAAAATGTTCAGAGTAAATACTTTCCAAGTTAAAAACACTCCAAACTTTCCGTACTTTAAAACTGGGTCTAAATAAAATCCAATATTCTGTACTCTAGGCGTAAAACTTTGATCCTAGCTCCATCAAGTTTCAATCACAATCTCGTCGGATCATCGCATCTATCAAAATTCGCTCCAAAACTATTTCGCACTTCGCACCAACTGGTGAACGAACAAGAACTTTCTGGAATCCACAACAAAAGTCCAAGTTTAAATAGCGTTGCAGAGACCGGATTGCATCGGTACAAGTTTGTCGTTCATTCATTCTTACATTCGCTTGAATAACTTTTGTATTGTCAGTTTTGATAGTTTCTTTGTTGATCTCGTTCATAGATTCCCTTTTGAGATTTGCGATAGGTTTTCCCAACTTCGTGTTGACATCAAAACTTTAAGAAAACTATATTTTACTTTGATAGGATTTGTGCTATAAGTTTATTTTACATATTTTCGGATCATTTTAACCCATACCACGTTCATCCTAAAATGCACTGTATATGCGTTAAATAAGCCTCATAATTAACAAAACCTCTTACCATTACGAGTAACATAAACCGCGGTACCTTAAGACTGCCTTTTATCTTTTAATCAACATGGAAACTCCATTAAAAATATCTATTACAATCTCCCAATGAATTTTTCACAACACTTGCCACTGTAATCTTCTGTCAACTTGGATGAAAACCGAAGACGGGACGCGAACAAGAAATAAACAGCGCGAAGAAATAAAAGAAATAATTTTTAATCTGTGCCCGGCTTCAATACATCTTGTTGCTAAGAAAATGCACTTCGAGAAATGTTGGTGAATTCTGATGAGATTTTATTTTTAAAAAGGCTGGGAATGGAAAGGAAAAGTTGTGAAGACGAGTCGTATTAATTGTAGGTAAACAAAATTGGCAAAAGTGCAGACTAGTAAATGAAATTAGAGGTTAAGTGATTAGATTTCTTAAAAGGGTTCAAAAGAAATATTTAATGTAATATAACTAAAATAATTATCATATTTATCCTAAATATTTTTACTTTCGTACCCAAATGGCTTTGTTTCAGTCATTGAACGTCCACTGCTAGACATTGGCTTCTTATTTAAAATGCTCATGACTTTAAGCATATTTTTTTCGAATTTTTAAAACCTATTAGCTAATAACATTAATAGACTCATTATTTAATTTATTAATTAACTACTACTATTGTTAAGAAGCGTTACTTTGCTCCTTCCGAGCTTATCGATCAATGATTGCGTCTGTCTGCCGTTTCTTTCCAATACTTTCTGATATAGAACTTATAAGATTCAGAAGGATTAGCAATATTTTTAAGTTTAATAATTTTATTAATCTTAAGATATTATTTCAAATTACAAATTCGACATACGATCTAGTTCTGAATTTAAGTAAGAGAGTAAAAATTAGGAAGGATACATTTTAATATGCAGAGCTGACGGCTATCCTTCGCTCACCGAAGAAGAACGAGAAATAATTATACTAGAAAAAACATCTAGTATATTTTATTCATATAATGAGAATCAATGACGGAAACCACAACCTTTAAAACAACTGCAACATATTTAAAACATTAAATGAAAAGCAGTTACAATTATTTCACAACTTACAGTCTAAACCACAAATTGTTTCGTAACTCTGTGGCACAGTTAGCACCTAGAGCTGGCAACAAATTATTTCCTATATTTTTATTATAAACTTTGATTCCGTCGTACTAGTAATTACTTTCTGAGTCCGTAACTGATTTCATTGACACAGCTAACTTTGTTTCTTTTGATCCTTTTCATATCAAAAGCTTTTCATTTTATTTCTCTTTTCAGATGTTCCATTCTTTTGAAGTATTTTACAATTTTATGGTTGATTGGGAGTTCGATGGGCATTCGTGTGTAACGACTTAGGTTCGTTTTGAGTGGGTAAATTAAAATTAGAGTGAGTGGGTTTTGATAAAGGTGAATTAATTTTTGATGATGTGATATGCTAAGCCTCAATAAGCGTCATCAAAGAAATCAAATTTTGTTCCCACTCATATTCACATACAGATACCACAAATAAAGAACATAACATAACATATCATTACGCCTGTTTCCCCGCAGGGTTAGGCAGAGGTGTACCGATATACACCCACAGTTCGCCCATATGTTTGGGTCCCATGTACTAGGGGGCGAGCCTATTGCCACTAACCGGGCACAAATCCAAACTCCGACCTGAAACTGAGAATTTTATAGAAAATTCCAATAACACCTTGGTCGACTTGGGAATCGAACCCAAGACCTCTAGCGTAGCAGTCGCGCTTAGCGCCACTACACCAACGAGGCATATAAAGAAGAAGTCTAAATACGTGTACGCAGTAATATTCTTTTTCCGGAATAAGAAGCATTTACTAAATTCTACACTCAAAACATAAGGCTGATAATACCAGTACTTATCAATTAGGTTCAAATAGAAAATCCGTCAACCATCAAATAAGAGCATATTGTGAAAATCACTTAACATTCTACCCATCTTGTACAGCTAACAAAGCGTAAATATATTAAGTTCGTGCTTTTATACAACAACAGAGATTACTATAATATATGTAGATAGGTGGTGACGACACGATTAAGTATATTTAAGGACTATAATGGTATGCACAATATTAGGGTATGGTCTAAGTTATAAGAACGTGAGTATGACAAAATAAAATTGTTTGTTATTTATTTTTCGTGTTTGTGTGTAAAAATACTGGAATTGCATTTTTTTATTATTGTCGTACTAAGCACTACCGATATTAAATAAATTAAAGAATACCTACAGAAAAAGAATACGTTTTTTTTTTTTATAATTGCAATTAATTCTTCCTTGTAAACTGAGCTGTCGTGTTGAAAAAATAATTTGTGTCGGAAGGCTAAATAGAATAATAAAAAAAATTGGAGACATGTCTGATACGAAACAGAACCCAAAAATACCAGACTTCTACTCAAAAAAATATTTGTAGGAACGCCACCTATCTTTGCACACGAAGTTTTCCCACAAAACCCGCTGTCGCCTTCAACTTGAGGCCTAAGCATTGTTTTAAGAGGATTAAATCATTAATTAATTTGCAGTACGTACGTATTGCGCAGTACAAGGGAGGAGTGAGGTAGGCTTGTGGTTGCTTCTCGGTTGAAGAAAGTTTAAGCTTTGGAAACTGATCCGCCGTGACGATGCTTAAATTTATTTGAAATACATTTCGTAAAGCGAGTGTCGACAATCTGTGGGGTAAGCAAGATTTAAAGATGTTAATGGTTTTAATAAAATGGAGGCTTACTTTTTTAGTAGAAAACAACTAAATAATGAGTGTTGTCCTAAATATTAGTTAAAGAAGTTTAGAATAGTTTTATTAAATACAAAATTGAAGCTGAGAACTAACTTGCATAAGATATAACTACTTCTAGTGCAAATTACCAACTGTAATGGAATATTATATTTTCTGAAAATTCTACGAGATTTTTACCAAAACTTGTGTTATTTATTAAGTAATATTTCCTCAAAATAACCAATATTTGCTTACTACTTACTCCAAGTAAAATACTCAAACTATTTTAGTATCGATGAAAGTTCAGTTCAAAGAGCCCTTATCTCGTGATTTGGCGCGATAAGAATCGTTGCCTAAAGCTCAACCCACTTGGATTATCCTATTCAAATGTTATTTACATCCAAGTGATTTACAAATCAAAGAGGAAACGGCTATTATAGACAAGCTACGAATGTGTTAGGATTTCTCTTTTTATAGTTCTTTTGTAATGGAATCAACGAGTCAGGGGTCAGTATACATACCTTGGGTTTATTTCCCTGATAAAAAAATATGCTGGTAAGTTTTTCCTTTGTGACTTTTAAAGATTCCCTTGCTTTGAAATTCGGTTATTGATTCTAGAATTAAACTTATCCTCGATATATAATCTACTTTGAATACCTATAGGGTAAAAAAATAAGATGAGAATTAAAAAAGCCTGGTCAGGGAATATTGACTCACGTCCAGATATAAGAAGTAGGTAACAAAAAAAACTATACAATTAACCAAGATGTAGATTTATTAAATTAATCTTTTTTCTGTCATTTACCTTTCCACCACACATTCCGCATTTACCGTCTGATTTTTACTGTGGTAGCACAGTAAAAATCAGACGAGACACAAAAAAAAATAGAACAAATGGGTTGAAATTATTTAAATGTCCAGAACATTTAAATAATTCTGGCCGCTACCATCGGTTTACCTTTGAATCCTATTTATAGAACGTTACCAGCTAATCCGATGTAAATTGGTATTTACAGGATAAGTGTCAGCCTCCTGTAATCTCGCGAGCTGCGGCGCTGAAAGTTAATGGATTATTACTTTGTTTTGATGTTCCGAATATTTTGGTGGTTAGTATTACGGCTGGTCTAAAGTTTAAAGATTAAAATTGAAATAGGTGAAAATTTGAAAATGTGTCGTAAATCAAAAGTTCAAGTATTCTACACCTTTAGCTTAAAGATTTTGGGTATGGAATATAATAGGTTTGATCAAAAACAAAATTGAGTGAGCATTTAGGTAAACTAGGTTGATGATGAGAACAAGCTTTGTACCTTATTTGTCTTAGTAAGCAAAGTTTCTCTAAGAAGAAGCGTAAGAATACAATGATTTCTGACCAGAAAGCCAAGGACGTACTAATACACCATCAGTTGGGCTGAGTATTTTGCAGTAAGTATCAAAATATATATTTATTTCAATTAACAATTGTGACACTGTTAATTCCATACTTTAAATGACCGAAACACCACCAGAAACCAACATAAACCATTTTCTTCAAAATGGCGCTATCATTTCTCATAGCATTAAAAGTTTCGCAGCATCTTGTAGTTGCTGCTTATCCAACTTGCAAGTTAGTAACGAGCCGCGTTAATGCTCCGGAGACAGTTTCTGAGTAGGCTAGGCATAAGTGGGTATTAGGCGATGGTATTAAGTGTTTTAGTACCTCCTAATGTAGTAAACTTGTTGCCAGAGTTTCCGAATTAAAGTTTGGAACGGAAAAGATTTGGGATAGATTTGTTGATGGCCTTATAAGATCAGACCTATTTACTGATAATTATTAAGTTTAGTAAGATAAATCTAAAGCATCAAGAAGAGAAACAGATAGTATTTTTTTTTCCACAACCACATACACTTTTAGATTCGCTAAAAAACTCAATGAAGATAGGCGTGTTAATATTCCAAAACATGAGCAGTATAAACACCAACTTGATAATGATAATACAGGACATAATTCACAAGCAAATGTAAGAGACGTAGTAAGATAAGATGCACACACATTGTAAAAAGAAACGTTAAGATTAGAGATTTACCATATTTCCTTATCAAGAAACCATAAAGAGACAGGAAGCAATAGGATTAAACCGCCAAGATACTGCCTTACAAACCTTTTTTTCAGAGTTTATTCAAATAAATTTCCAATAACTGAAGACTTTATATCAAGGACCAAACAATGGCAGTTACTTGGAAAGTTTCAGAGCAAAGCGCTTTTAAAGTTTTTATTCTGAAGCAATCTGTGGTGCAGTTGTCTGTAGAAATGAATAATACCTGTGTATTGTTACAAATATTATACTTGTATTCCTTGACTTTTTTACTTTATAGAGGAATTTCGAATTTTGTTTTCAAATATTTGTTTGCATTTGGATTTTTTCACCTGTACGGTATTTGACGTAAATATAAAATCTACTCCGTTTACTGCAAAAAAATATTTACACGCCATGAGAATCTTTCATTTGGGCTATAAACCTGTAACTTTTAAAATAATTAAAGTTATGGTTTTCGTTATACCAGTAGTTTGAAAATTGATTTCGATTCATCCATTTTCTCTTTCTTCTTGGTCCTAATTATTCATTTATAAAGATTATATGATTAACTTATAATAACGTAGGGGCATAATCAAGGTATAAGGGGTAAGACTTCTCGTCAGACCAACTAACCACTGAATATCTGATCCAGTCATCATCCTTTCTCGATTCTCTACTCCAATCTTCCAATAAACCGCGAACCGTACCAAACGAAAAACCTTTTACAACAACATTAATTTACATTTGAACCTTACCCAAGAGGTCCAAGGCCAGAGTCCCTTAAAACCGAGTCCATCACAAAAAATCTCTCAGAAAATCCACAATTATTCCCTTGGAGCTGCATAAACCGTTGTGTTGGTACATCGAAACTCACTTTGGTTAACGAGGGAAACGGTCCCGCACGTCGACGCCACTCAATTTGTACGCTAGCGTTATGATATCGGTGTTAGAAACTTATATTGTGTTAGTAGTTTTACTTTGAAAGGTTTTTGAGATTTTCTTCTGAAAGGACGTTGAACTGATTGTGTGAGGAAATGAAGTTCTGTAATCTTTTGCTGTTCTATTGGAAATATCTACGTGTGTAAAGATACTGGCTGACTTGATGGTATGGCCTGTATTATAAAACAATTTCTATCATTATCAACTGGAATAAAGCGTACAGAATTGCTTTAATTACTTCTTAAAATTTTGGAGGTAACTCAGTTTCGCACGATAAAATAAAAGGCAATTCTTATCGCATGATAATTTTATGTGTTACACCAATATGCAGCAAGTCTCGTCTCTACCGCAGTCTTCAGCTCTGTCGTCCCACAGTTGTCTGCCGCATCGTGTTTTTGGAAGACACTGCCCACCCCGCTTTGAGCATCTTCGTTCTCTGATTGATACTAAAAAGATAACGATGAAATTAATAAAATTCTTAACTATTCATCTAATGACACCTGCCACCTACTCACGGGTCCTGCTTTTAGATTATTTTTTTATTTTTCTAGACATTTTATTCATTGAGTTATGGTTACACGGCGGATGAAGAGTCATACAAAGTAAGTGTAACTAGGTCCAATATGTTTTTTTTTTCTAACCTGTGTCAGATCCCACTGCTGGGAAAATGCCTCCCTTTTTTAATATATTATTATGATGGAACAAACGCTTTTTTGATTCCTGTGGGTGTTAAGCACTTAGTGAAAGATAAAATATTTAATAGAGTCTTGCATAATTTACAATAACTCTAATAAATTAACACTACATGATTCTAGATCTTTAAAGGTATTAGTAACGTAATGATAATATGATCATGCTATATTTAGAAACTAGCAATACCCTAGTCTACTCATGGAGTTCCTTTTCTTTCCATCATATTTATGAAATTATAAAAATATTTAGCACCTACCTCCAAAGCAGCACTCTACACCCAAACTCTGTTGCAGCGGACAAAGTCCCGTCTCACGTGATAGTAGTTGTTCAGGACAATCAGATGCGATCATGCACTGGCCTCCAACCCGTGCACAAGGAGGTTCCATTGCTGTAATAAAAAGATTAATGAACATTACACTACATATCATCACGCTTGTATCCCCGAAGGGTTAGGCAGAGGTGTACGAATGTACACCCACAGTTCGAAGATATGTTTAGGTCCCATGAAATAGGGGGCGAGCCTATTGCCACTAACTGAGCTACTGAGAATTACATAGAAAAACCCAATAACACCTTGGTCGACTTGGGAATCGAACCCAAGACCTCTAGCGTAGCAGTCGCGCTGAGCACCACTAGGCCAACGAGGCAGAAAAATATTATGTAAATTGAGGAATAACACATTTAGAGTAAGTGCGTAGAATATTCGAGTTTATACACAAATAATGCTGAATAATGTTCTAGTTTGGAAAAGCCATCCGGCTGATATGGAACAAATTGGAAAAGCTTATATAATGTAATACATCTAGGACTAGTATTGGGCTATTAAAAGAGGAGTTGACATGGCCATCTTCGCTGATAATGAATATGTAAAGCCCATGTTTATGAAAAATCGCCTGCGAAAAGTTAACGATTATAACCTCAGGTGATTTCACTATGGCTTGGCATGTGGCTTGGTCGTGGACGACAAAGTAATATTTTTTGGCAGGTGATAATGTGATACCTTTCTCTATATCTTGGATTTTGACACAGAATTCCAAGAAAAATGCATTGGTCCATAATTACATACTGATGATGAAAATGATGATAAAAACATGTCAATAACTTACTGACATCCTGAGCCCACACATTTACTATAACGCAGAAGATGGCGATGATTTTCAAGGCAACCATTTTAAAACAATATTATGAACGACCTCACATGTAATGCTACCAGAACTGAATAAACCATGGGTATTATAGACTTATTTAATTAAATAAGCCATGTTTGTTGAGTCTGGTGATAAAGGTGACGTTTACAAATGAATTTCATACTAGGCTTGATTAAAGTTTGTGTAACAAAATATTTTCGCGTTTTCCCTAGTTAAAACTAGTTAATACTAATGTATTTTTTCAATATGAATAAAGAATAGTTCTAATAAAGCTACGTTAGGACGGGTTTTACGGTAAAATAATTATAACATAAATTACTAGTAAATTTTGTGAGGTTAAATTACTTATTTTAATAATAAATAGTATGATACGTATTATTCCTAACATTTAATTAAAAACAATCACCTGAAAGAATAGAGTACTCAATTGTATACACTTGAAAGGCTATTTACAGACTTTTCTCGGTATTTTAAATTAATTTGAAAAAAAAGTTTATAAAAATTTTAAACAAAAAAAAAAAACTTTTAAACCAATGTTTAAATTACTTATCTGTACCTAAGTATATGAAAATTATCAAAGGAGAGTGGGGGTCTTTCTAGGATTCATGCATAAAAATTAAACTTTCGTTTTCAAAATTCAGTTGTCAACCTTATGGTGCGTCCAGGTCTGACAAATGCGCACCAAATGAGCATTACACGAACAGCACATGATAGCTTACGAAATTTGAATTTTGGAACACCGTTAGATATTGAGTCATAACATACTTTCTATAACCTGGCCGGTTGGTCTAATGGTTAGTGACCCTGACTGCTATACCGGAGATTGTGGGTTCAATTCACACCCAGGACGAATGTTTGTGTGATGAGCACGATAATTTGTTCTGTGTCTAGGTGTAATTTATCTATAATATATGTATGTATTTAGAAATATATAAGTATGTTTATCAGTTGTTGGTTACCATAACACAATCTGGGTGTATTTAGAAATATTTAAGTAGGTATGTATAACACAAGCTCAGGTTAGCTTGGGATCAGATGACCGTGTAAGGCCTGGTTTAGACGATGCGACTAATATCGTGCGAGTTGCTGTACACTGCGGCACTTGCTCTGTATGTTGTTGTAAGTGATCGATTATAGACGGAAATGTACTGCAACTTGTACGATTTTTCTCGCATAATCTAAACCAGTCATAAATTGTCTTTTGTTTTATTTGCAGAATCTAATTCGAACAGTATCACTATCATTACATAAAATAGTTGCAACCCACCCGTATAGTACTAGTGACATAATTGCGAGCGGTAATCCCTTATCGTTCGTGACTGATGTACCCGCATCTTGTATCACCTGAACTGAGTGATTAATGGCCGGTGCTGTGGAAGCAGGACAGATGATGTTTTTATAAGGGATAGGAGATAGGTAAGCGGTTTTTAATGGACATGGTTTGAGGATTTTGGAAGACAATTTGGTCGGTGAAAGTTTTAGCCAATTGAGTCCATCATGAAAAAGACTTCCTGTTCACCAATATAATATACTAAGGAAAAAGTTAAAAGAACTGTGTAGGTATTAAGTATACGACGTTAAGTTGTTAAATAATGTCTCACAATAATAATTAGTAACAAGGAAATCAAACTAAAAAAAAAAAGATTGTTTTTTGAGATCAGGATGTTTGCAATTGTCTATGGTATTATGAAATTGACCAAAAAGAAAAACAACATTTTTCGGGTAAAACAATGGACATTTCGGTTTAAAAAATAATGTAGACAATGAATAAAATAGGTTTAAAACCGAATATGACATCCTATCGTTCCTAAAAGGTATTAGTATATCACATAATTTGTTTGGTTAATTAAATAAAATCGCTTTACTCATCTATCTAGTACATACCTTAATCTTCTTACTAGCGACACGAGTGCAACAAAGAGCCAGTTTACATTACATCTGTAGTTGAGATGAGACTGATCTCAGATCTCGTTCTACAGCAGGTATGCATAGCGTATGTAGTTGTTGCACATTTAAAGGCATGTAGAAAAGTATGTAAGATTTCATCGTGAATGTACTATAAACAAGATCGAAACAGTTCATAGATGACTAGAAGTAGATTGTTTTATTGTCATTTATACGTATTTTAAGACCTCGTCTAGTCAAGCCGAGAATCATACAGTTTCAGAATCCTGCAGGAACCATCTCATACATAATTGCGAAGTTCTTCAATAGGTATTCCAAAACGTACGATGCGCACTTGACTAAACTAGCCCTAACGGATTTATTATGTGAACAGTTCAGGCGTCATAACCAAGACAGACCTATGTCTACATTTGATCGTGATTACTGAAAACTTGACGTCGGGAACGTTCGAACTAAATAAGTTTGTAAATATCTGTATTCAATGATACTGTAGACTAAAATAAATAATACCTAGCTCTGCAACCACCGAACTCTCTAATAGAAAGCTACAAGCCACATAAACTACTATACAACTGTGACGATACATAAACAAACCGTATTCATGACTACACCGAGAGGGTTCAATGACACCAGTCAGCTAACTAGCGTATCAACTATAGTCTTAGCGTGTAGTAATTTAAGTTAGAACATAAGACTGGGCTTAAGTGTTCAGCTTGTGAAGTCTTGCCTCATCAACATTTAAAAGGTGTTTTATTTAACTTCGTGTCTCTTGTGAATGGCTTTTTGCTATATAAAGTGTTGGAAAAGGCATGTTTGCGTCTTTGGTTTTATACGAATTAATATAGTTGTGCCTGAGTCATGCGGTTTTACTCGGTTTGCTTTGCGTACAAAGCAAGTGACATGTTAAGAAGCCTATATAATATTCCTTTAGAATTGGACTGTCAAATAGAAAAAAGATAATTAATTGCAAACTGGTAGTTTTTGAAATTTGCGAGTACAAACTTGACTATGTGTTGATTCATAGGTTCTTAGTTTTCAGTTTACAAAAGTAGAAATAGAAATTAAAGAGGTTTTGCCAGCCCTTGTGATACTGGTAAAACCTATTCAGAGTGAGCATGAAAAATCGCATTTTAGGAGATAAAAGCTATTTACGAATTGTATAAGTAGAACCACAAAGGTGTTGTGGTGTGTTTAATATGATGTCACTTTCTTCTTTTAATCGTAAGTGACATAAACATTAACCTTGCCAAGTTTCCAAGAACAGTTTTTTTCCTAAGTCGACCAAGGTGTCATTGGGTTTTTCTATGAAATTCTCAGTAGCAGTTCGGAGTTTGGATTTATGCCCAATTAGTGACAATAGGCTCGCCCCCTTTTACATGGGACCTAAGCATACCGGCGAACTGTGGATTTACATTGGTACACCTCTGCCTAACCCTTCGGGGATACAGGCGTGATGGTATGCTATGTTATGTGAAATTCAGCAGGTTAAATTTAAATAAGTACTTAGTCAAACGAGAGAGTTGTCGCTAAATTTCTAACTATAGACAAATAGAAAGAGAATTATCTTCATTATCACGTTCACACGTTTCTAAATATTATTTGTCTTTTGAATTACATAGTGTGCCGTTCATATTTGTATATACAAAATAAGGTGATACATAATCAACTGTCAACATCACACAATAGAGTTAAAGAGACAAGTGCAAAATGATGTAAATATGAAAAGTGAAAATATGCACGGTTGAATGCACTTCTGAATGTGTGAATTCTGAGTTAAGCATTATAGCACTACCTTTCTTAAAATTCTCAATAAGTTAAAAATTATATTGGTATTTAATTATAATTATGAATGATACTGATACAACGAATTAAATTCGTAGTTTTTTCATCAATCCTAAGGAGTGTGGTTTTCTATCAAACTGAGACTAAAGATATAAATACAGTGATACAGTACAACAGCTATAGTAAAAATTAACACATGTTTTTAGAGTTTATTTCGGGCTACTTTTCTCTTAGAACCAACCGACTAGAGTTCCGAGCCACCTTATATTTTACTTTTTTTTATCTTGCTAATAAATCAGAACTTTCTGGTACATAACTAGTACCTATACTACCTGTGTATAGGCATCTTTATAACGCCTACTTTCATTAGAATTGAGCCTCAGTTTTGTTTGTTCGTTACATGATACAAGTTTGGTAATTTGGTTGTATTTCAAAGAGACGGCGTTGAGAAGATTACTGCTTGTTTACTGATTGTTATTTATGAAAGAACTTAAAAAGATTTTTTGTGTTGGTATGTCTTATTTAATGAATATGTTTCGGTTGAAAAGAGGAAGAAAGTCGAGAACTATGATAAAAATACAAAAGTAAATTAATATTTCCTGTAAGTCAAATACCAGCATTGTTCTCAACACTACTTCTGCAGTCATAATGTAGAATGAGATAGCGTATTTATAAAAAAAGTATGCTAAAATGTTCTTCATTGGATTAGTATCTAGAGTAAAAATCAAACAATTTTATTTTACCTACTTATATATTTATATTGAGGAAGAATGCCTATGAGTTGGACTGACCAAATAAAAGCGGTAGTAAATGGCTCATCATCACTACATGCATTCAAGAGAAAGGCGGCCATCAGAGAAGAGGGGCGGCGTGTTGTGAAGCTTGCCACCAACACCTGAAGTGATGACCACGACCACTCTGTCAAGAGCGATCCCGACAAGGAAGGAAGGATTTATATTATGTGTCATCCCACTTAGAATTAAATTATTTGATGATTTGACCATACTTTCCTTTGCCATTGACTCCATGTTAATTTAAAGTAGTCAAGTCGGGTACAAAAAACTGCAAGAATGTTTATCAAACAATAGGCTCATATACAATTTACCAGGATGCCCCAAACTCATCATCAGCCGGAAGACGTCCACTGCTGAACAAAGGCCTACCCCCCACTAAGACTCCCACCTTAATTCCCCAAACTAAGACTTGTTTATTACCCAGACGACATCGTTTGTAATCAGACTTACCAGAATCAGTTTTACGGTTTGTTTGCACCACATAGAACCTAATCTTGTCGGGAAGGCCGTTAGCCATCTAGGTCTGTGACATCCGAAAGTAGCCGATCATAGCCGAATCATGTTCGTAATGGCTGCATTTGTTTCGTGTGATGAGTGTCTTGTTATTGTAGCTCACGATTACAAATGATTAGCTCCTTATATTTTGACGACGTTAAAGTTCATTCTCTTGTAGAGTTTCACTGACGTAGGTAATTTTAATAATTATGCTATGAAAAATATATCAATGGAAATTGAAATAGTATGTAAAAATACATTCGACTTATTTACAACTGATGCAATTAACTATGTAGGTGTAACGTGGGTTGGGATTCGACGAAACAGAAGAGACATAAAAATATGTAAATATATATTACTTCAAATAGCCATTATGAGTTTACCTGCATTCATTACTCCTTAAAACAGTAATATCCAATAGTACAAATATATTAACACCCCTACAATCCAAACTAAACCTAAACCCAACACAACAAAGTCTAATTCCTAAAACAAAAGATAAATCACCCACAATAATCTAAGTCGAAAGCGATTGAAACTCGTTCATCATTCATTTAGAGTAGTACCGTAAACGCCCGCTGAGCACTGCGGCGCTGCGGCGCTGTGGCGCGACATTTGTCTTACGTCGGCGAAAGTGTTGGTGTTGCATCGCAGATTGTGAACTGAATAATAATGAAACTCGCCGCGTAAACCAAACACGGCAGGGTTGGGGATAGAAGATTGGATGCGGCATTATAATTCAACCCCTTTAGCGCAGTCTTAATTGTTCTTCATCCGGATATCTAAATGTTTAAAGACATCAGGTTTTGTTTTACGAAACAAAATATTAAATAACCTACTTAATTCGTTTTGAACCATGTATCTAGTTTAGCAGAAAATATTGAATAATGATTTACTTTAATTTTAAGGATGTGATCGACGGGCAAGCCTCTAGATGACGTGCCGACGAGAAGACAAAAAAAGAAAAAAAAGCCGCGGTAAGCTCGTCAATCACACCCTTTAAGAAAGCATAAAGAAAAATCATAGCACATAAAACAATCTTTCTCCATTTCAATAAAAACTGTAAATTAATATTACCGCATCTACCTTTCCTACATCTGCAACGTCTTACAATGTCTTATTCCACAATGTAATATGGAAATGATATCACAAGTAGTTTGCGCTGGAGCTGGTACATTGTAGTTACTGCAGAAAGCCAGTTTTATGGCGATCATTATCACCTTATCTTTGGACGGTAAAGCTTAACTAGCTATCTATTTTAAACTGACAAAATCTTGCTATATTTTGGAACATTACCCGATATTACATCAGAACATTCTATTAATCCACTGATGATTTTGCAGGCTTGTTTAGAAATATAGTAAATAGGTTAGTGTGATCAATCAGGGATTTGCTCTATGTGAAGTACTTACCTATTGGTATTGAGCTGAATCTGGCGAAATGGGAAGCCGATCCCAATGTAATAAGGGAAAAATATAAATCGAAGAAGAAAGTTTGGAGGTGTGCTAGTTTCCCCAACTTAGTGTTGGGTTTGATGTCTAGTTATACCGGGTTCAACTAAACAAATCATTATGTTCAAAAAAGCATCATATACGACTGAAATACCTATGAGCATAAAGTGTCACAATTAGTTCTATTTGAAAAAATAATGGACAAATCTTTCGCCAGAACATAATTATGGAACAAAAATCCCACGTAGACACTTTTATCAGGTAGTCCTTATAGGAAAAGTCTCACATTTTAAAAAACCCGGTATCATTTATAACAATTTACGAACGAAAATACAAAATATATTTATTGGCGTTCTCATTAAAGAGAAGTCAATTATTAGATTTCGAGTTCTTCGTAACATTTTTGGCATTCAATTAGTTTGTACCGCTTTTCCGAAAAAAGGGAAAAACACTACAGTGGTATAAGTGCGACATAACTTTCTCACGCCGAAGGAAGTCTATGAGGATTTCTCTAGGAGAAATAAAATATCAACTAAGGTCCCTAGGAAAGTAAGTATATTATTATAGTCAGTTTATTTAAAGTATAATTGTTTTTTCTATCTAAGTTTCTGAGTCAAGTACAAAACCATATAAACTTAAAAAAATTAATTGAGCAAACTGATCCAATTTGGCTGCTCTGTGACCACCTACACATAATCTGCTTAGTTATGGAATATTAAGTTTGCGTTCACTCGAGACGGCCTATCGAGGCGGGTTAGTACTCGCTCGCGGACCGATGACGTAATCCCAACTAATTAGAATAATTACGTTTATGTTAGACTGATACATCATCAAATGTATCGACACGTGTGTTCTCGAGGGATAGATTGCCTTGTTGTAAATTGCTTCCGGTTATTTAAAGTACTTAAAAGTAGACGAGTATGATAAAAAGAAAAAAAAAATGCATTCAATATAGAAGAATGAAAGAAGGAGGAAGGCCTTTGCCCAGCAGTAGGATGGCTTGGGCTGTAAATAATTAAAATGATGTGAAAATGGTTAAAATACATATTTATCTTTCTGACTTTTCTATCTTGTACCTACCTAAACAGTACAAAGTCCATCCGTGCGGATTATTAAAATGTTATTTAGTAAGTAATGCTACTATCTGTATGCACAAAATACGGCACTTTTATAAAGAAACAAGGCGTAATCCATCCCTGATGACATCTTAATAAATAACTTTCTTCACAATCAACTAATAAAAAAATACAAAACGCCCACTTTCGTGGAATTTAGGCGTATAACACAATATCATCATTACATTATTAAATAAACACTGACAACTTACTGAAATCCAATCTCTTAACAAAATTTCGTTTCTCGGAAAAAAGTCTCATTTACTAACTGTATATTTTTGGTGTGTTAGCTGAGAAAATCTTGGGAAATATGTAGTGTGTCGCGAAATTGAATTGTAACAGACGTTAAGACGAGAAAGGGAATTCTGAATCGCTCATTATCCGTCTCGTGTGCGAGTTGGGGGAATTTAGAAGTAGGCTTATGTGGTACAGGCAGACGAACAAGTGTTTAAAGAAAAGTTTTAAATTTTTCATATTTTTCTGTTGTTTAAGTATGAGATAGTTTGACATATTTGAAAATAAAACGGATTTAAATCGGTTGGACCTTTACATTATATAAATATCGTAGGATTTTTTTACATACTATGATTTTCTGCTTCCGAAAGTTTTCCTTCTTGTCTACATTTTAAAAGAATTTTAGCGATAAGCGTGAACAAATAACATTGTTATAATAATGTTCTCGAGGAACAAAAAAAATGTGTTCACGAAAAACAATAGCTTATCTGTTGACACTGTCATTGACTTGTTACTATAAATATTTACACAAGTGAAAAATACATTTTTATTCTAACAGAGTTTAATTATATTTGAACAACCTGATAATATTGACTGTTTCGAAACCCAAAAACAAAGTTGTGTGTTTGGCTACGTGTTTTCATGAAAATTAAACGATCAAAATAACACGTTTAAATTAATAATCATAAATTATCTCGAAAGCTATTTTTATTTACACTTTTTTTTTATTGGTCAGAACATTGATTGTCACATATTTTTTATATTTTTTTTAATTTCTGTCTGCATGGCAAGGGCCTCCCCCAAGTCTTTCCATATTTCTCTGTCTCGAGCCACCTCGAACCCTCGCAGTTCGACTGCAGGTCGTCCTGCCTTCTCCTCCTGGGCCGGCCATGTAAATGTCACAAATAAATTTAATAATATTTTTAGTGCACGAATAACTTTTCGTCACGACAGTACCGCCAGAGCAGTATTACAAACGCTAGAATGAGCTTGTACGTATTTTTCGGTCATTTTCTCTTTTCTCCTAATTCGTTAAAATTCTTGCTTGAAGTAAACACAATTGCTCATTTTCTGACGTTTTTTCATATAAATTAATTGGATTTTTGCTATGTCAAGATCTTAGGTATTAAAGTACATATATAGGTTTTATTTAGCTCTAAGGCCATATTTTTATGTTTGTACTTTTCTTTTTCAGAATGTTTTTTTCTTGGTACTTTAGAAATAAAGCCATTTTTTGTATTTCGTTGTTATGTTTAGTAGTAGGTAAAAATAAGCATGTTATGAACTTATTTCTGTCATTATTATAATGGAATCTAAAACCTAAATTCTAGAATATTTTTGTAATGTTATTGTAGTTATAAACATACCAAATTTACCAGCTATAGTCAATAAGATAATTTGTTGTAGGCTTATTATTATGGAAAATTTAACAGAAAAATAAACATAAAAAAATGAAAAAATTTACCGTTATTTTTAATACCATGAATTTTAAATTTGAACAGCAAAAAAAGAAAAAAACTCAATTTTAGCAGTTTCTCTAAAAGCAATGTTTGAAGATAGTAATTAAGTACTTAGTGACAGACCGTTAGCTGTAAATTTAAGCCTCATTAAACCCTTTCCTGACAGTTGACTCTCTTCGCGAACTTAACTGCCTAGGTAATAATCGTTTCATTCAATTTGTTAATAAATTTGTCAAATGTCTTGGTTTATAATGTTTTATTTTTAGGAAAATAACGAGGAAATTCTTTTTTAAGTCACAATAAGTGGTTTCTTTTTTTAATTTTATGGATGTTATTTTGTAAATAACTTTATTTTTAATTACAGTAAGGGTCATTTTTAATTTAATAGTAGCCTTAAATAATGTACTTCGTTTCAGTATTTAGTAGTTTTTTTTTTAAGTCAACCATGCGAAATTCTATAAACGTAATAATTCCGAAACTTTTCTCCATGAGTCTGATAGTAATCTTCTATTAAATTACACTTTTAAAGTACTTCAAAATCAATCAAATTAACTAACATGTCACAAACCCCAATCAAACAAAATCCAACATTTTTTACAAATGTTTTACTTACAGATGATATCTTTTTTTCAAAAAAATCACAAGTAGGCACAAGTGGAACCATTAACAATAGTAAAAAAGATCACTCACGCAAACTGATCGCAAATTGGAAACTCACTTTGAACGGAGCTATTTTTTGTCGGCACTCGAAACGACGTCTTTGCAAAGAGTTTCAAATTAGTGCAGATGAGATACTTCTTTCATAAACACTTATTTAGTATCCGAAGAGTAATTGGCTAATTAGAAAGGGTTTCTTTTTTCGTTGGTGATTAGTTACAGTGTACTGATAATAGACAGTAAACATTGATCCATATTTGTGTTGAGTGGTCATGTTATTTTTCTAAATCAATAAAAGAATTCAAAAATATTTATTAAAGCTAAATGTATTAAAAAAAAAGTAGAAAATGTATCGGTAAATTAAAATACAATTAAAGGAAAACAAAAAAAAAATACAAACAAGTAGATCAATTTAATCCAATTTAATAAAATAAAATTCGTTCCAACAGTTTAGATTGATAGAATTGACGACCTCCGTGGTCGAGTGGCGTACGGACCGGTTTCAAGGTGTAGCTTTGAGGTCCCGGGTTTGATCCCCGGACGGGTCAATTTAGAAACCAACTCTTCAACATTGTCTCGGGTCTGGGTGTTTGTTATATCTTCGTCATTCTTCTTCGTTTCTGAATTCCATAACACGAGTGCTTCAGCTACTTACTTTGGGTTCAGAGCAATGTATGTGATGTTGTCCGCATTTATTTATTTAGTTTATTTAAGTCCAGTCTTTTACTTTTACTTAATGAAAAACATGTCTGAATTATTGAAATTACTTAATCTGTGGCCTATTTTTTTCTGTTTCCAGTTCGCCAAAGCAAAATTCTGAAGGCCCGAATGCTTTTCATATCACGCCCTTTTTATCTTTTATACTCATTCTTTCTTTTATGAGGGAATTTTATTTGATGCTTCTCGAAATACGAAATGGTTGGATGTATGGGAAATATTGTATCGATGTTACTTTTGTAAGTAAACACTGATTAATAGGTAGTAGCTGTAGTTAATTAGCTAGTTAAATATTCTAGTTTGGTCTATTAAAATGTGCAGTTTTTTTAATGAAGACCAAGAAAAGGTTTCCACTATGGCCTAGTTGTTCTTTTTTCTACCCCACATAGAAATAAAGCTGGTTTTAAGGAAACTTAAAGACCCTTATTTTTTTTAGTAAAATCCCCGTGACGCGTGGGGATATACATAATTTATTTATTATAAAATTTCATCATCATCAATTCATCGGTTTCGCAGTGAAAGTGTAGCAGATATTATTACTTACTGTCACCTTAAAAAAATATTATATATAAAAGTTACTGACATAATCTTTACCACACTATTACATAGGGTCTTTGTATCTATCTAACACATAAGGTAAGGCAATAATTCTCAAAGCCACAGGTAGTAACGTGTTGAATTGGGTTTAGGATTAGGTCTGCTAAATCATTGTGGTCTTGAAAACCAATTGAATCGTGGGCTATCGACTTACAATCTATTACCTGACACCTAACCTACAATATAGTACATATTATTGCTGTTTAAAGGTACTATAGAGATAGAATAAAGAGCAACTCACGATGGAAATATTATATGAACACTATTTTAAGTAGCCAGACGAAACTTAAGTTCAAAAATCGTGACCATCAACAATAAACGTAAAAATATCTAAAAATCCATACTAATATTATAAATGCAAAATTTATGAGCATTTATCACCACGCTTGCTCACTTGTGATTTTAGATTCTAATTTTAAAATCTAGAATTCCTCGACTTTCCTTTAATGGTCTGTGAAGGTTTAGAATAATAAAGAAAGTACATAAAATTTTGAAAATGCCACACAGTTCCTACCAACTTGGGTTCGAACCTAAATAATACTGTTCTAAAATATATATGCATTCCTAAACTATTATTATAGTCATATCACACTTTGGCTGCCATTTTGGAGCCGAACATGGCAAACAAAGAACTGTTGGTCTATTTGTCTTTTCAGACTATTCTGCAAAACGAAGGTTTTTTTAAACTTTGCAGACATAAAAGAGAAACTGTCTCGTTTATTTCAATGTACATTAGTAGTTGCAGTGATATTGTGCACGATGTTTTTTTTCTGAAAATTTGAGTACTTTTTGACTAGTCACCATATAAATTATACTGGGTGTTAAGAAAACGCTTTCCGATCCGTTAAGGTTTGTGGAATTTTTAATTTGCGGCAAGAAATGGTTATTTCTAAAAACATTATTATTGTTACTATGATGATATTCCGAAAAAATATTTTATTTGGGAATATGATTGCCAACCCTATATCACCCTGTCGGGTCGGACAGAGGTTTCTTAACATCCTGTATTCTAGGTATTCTTCTTCTTATCGAGTCGATCACTGGCATTTAAATTTTTCCCGACCATTATTCAGCCACGCACACGGCATTGTCCGTCGCCTCATACAGGTCCTCGCGTGTGCAGGTGGCGGGGCACGCTGAACTCATTAAGTGAGCCATCGTTTGGGGGAGGATGCCACACACACACGGCTCAGGTGTGCTGTAGCCCCACCGGCACATTAAGGTATCAATTATATTATTATCTACAAACTGTTTTTAAACTTTAAAATAATGTTTACTAATCACGCGACCTCAAATTTCTAAATAAATTTACTTTGACAATAGTTTAATTAGTCTTATACTTTGTAAATTTAAACATTAACTCGCTATCTTAAAAGATAAGGTTACAAAGGATGTCGAGGTAACATTTCATACTAATATCCGCCTTTTAATTGAACTCGGAAAAATTAACTTATCTTAATGACTCATCAGGAAATGTGACATTAACGTAATTGTTGTAAAGTTAAACGATTTTCACTTTTTAAGGTAACTAATTTTCCTCCTATTAAATTTATCAAGAATTCCAAATTGGGTTGGTTCTAAAGCTGCATCCGTTATTCTGGTTGAAGATCACTAATATACAAATTATTTCTAGATTTTTTCAATCTTCTAATAATTTCAAATACACTTTTAGTCAACCTACATTTTCAATTCCTTGATTCGTAATCGATTCTAAGGAAGTTTATCTATATAATAAATCTGTAGAAAAGTAATTTTTGCACATTGACGAAATTGAAAAAAAAGCCTGCGTGTTAAAGGCTAAGAGAACCCATTTCCATCATTTTTGAATTTTTTGTCTGTTTGTCTGTGCGCACATCACGTAAAATCTACGAATGCAATTCAGACAATGTTTATATACATAGAACATACAATATTAAAAGAAACAACAAATGTAATCTAAGGATGTTTCATATACCAACAAAATAACGAGTCACATTAAAACCCTTATTTGTTCGTGTCCTTCAAGAATGAAAACAGTACTAACTCTACACGATCTACAAAGTACCTAACAGTATTTCATAGTCGTCTTAATCATCCGGTCTTTGGGTCTTCAGTTCCTTTGAGTAAATTCTAACAAAGATAGCCCTAATTGAAATCTATTTGTTGCTTCAAATGAGAAAGTAATGTTGAAATAGTTTTAAGACCTGTTCTGTTGCTTAGTTAGGATTATGGAGGTTTAGTTAATGGGTGATAGGGGTTAATTTGTAAATTATTAACTTCAACTAATTACTAAGAGTTTATGAATTAATTCTTAAGGGCTTCTTATTTTTAGTTTTTTTATGTTTCATCCACTTTTGAGGTAAGATTTTTTATTTAAAACTAAATCCAATATATCTGGAGAATTTAGAAGAAGATTTGCTTATTTACGGTACTAAAAACTTTGTCTTGACAAGGTTCAACTCGAAAAAAGAAAGACAAATCGGTCAACCCGTTCTAAGTCACGCTCCGTCATTCATGAGGCAATTTATTTATATTTATTTTGAGAAAAATTGCATCGTTATTCACTTCTAATTAAGTATAAAACCTGGCCTTACTCAGTGGGAAAAATATCATCATCATCCACAACCCTTGTCCTCCCACTGCTGGGCATAGGCCTCGCCTTTTTCGTGCCATTTTCTACAGTCCTGTGCCAGGGATAAATATAGTCAAAAGTAATATGAACTTAGACTCGATCTTAACGGATATCTAGTAACGACATCTCAGTTTCTCAGACCCTACAAGACCTTAGATGAAGCTACCAACCCTTTTATAGGTAAAGTTAGATAATAACACTTTATATGCGCATCTTTTGAATATTAAACAGTGCATTGACTTTATTGACAAGCTGCTCCAAGATATTGGTTGAGAATATGAATTAGTTTCAACTGTCTGAAGCTAGTGGAAATTGTTGAAGTGACGGGGCTAAACATTGAACTTGAATATATTATAATAGTACAATATGATGAGAATGATTTAGATGCTAATAATGTTGAACATGTCTTAAGAAATAAAGATTTAATTAAAGATTCTGGGGAAATCGTTGATGCAACTGCTGAGCTGGATTCGTTATACAAAATTCTTTTAGTAAGAGACAAACTGAAAAAGGATTCGATTTTTGTAAATAAACTTCTGATGCGTAACTATCCCGATGTCCAATACTCTTTTCCATAATATAACATAACATACTTAACATATCATCACGCCTGTATCCTCGAAGGGGTAGGCAGAGGTGTACCAATGTACACCCACAGTTCGCCGATATGTTTTTTAGGTCCCATGTAATAGGGGGCGAGCCTTTTGCCACTACCGGACACAAATCCAAACTCCGACCTGCTACTAAGAATTTCATAGAAAAACCCAATAACAACTTGGTCGACTCGGGAACTTCTAGCGTAGCAGTCGCGCTTAGCACCACTAGGCCAACGAGGCAGTTATAGTACTCTTTTCCTGGCTGATTTAATGGAAAGATTTAATGACTTCAGGAGCATGGCCATTGTCTATCGCTTTTAAGTTTTTTCCTCCTTAATCTCCTCTACTAGACCATAAGCTACTTTTGTAAATATGATAGCTTATTGGCTCTTGATATTAATCTAAACTTCTACCTTTCTAGGCTGATCGCGTAATTTCATCTAAAGTACTTTTGGAGCTCTAAGATTTCTTTTTACTACCATGTAGACACATTTTAATAGTATTTCCTAGCGAAATATTCTATCTTCAGTATTGAAGCTATAAAATATAAATCGGTGGCACACATCAGTTATTGTAATCTCAGGTGAAAAGTTGTGTGAGGCGAGACAAAACGAAACATATTGTAGGAAAAACAGTAGGTTAAGTGATGACGTCATAAAAAAATATCTATTTTAAATTATTCAGATGTATTAATAAATTACTGAACCAATAAAAAAGGTGTTATAGGAAACAAAACAATTACAAACGATATGTTATTGTAAAATAGTTGAAAAATATATTCAGACAGTAATTAAGGTCGTTATAGATAACAGAAATAGAAAAAGTAATACCAAATACGAAAACAAACCGTTGTAATTGTATACATAGTAATTGTAAATTACGTTTCAAAATGTTTTACTTGGCTCCATGACCTCTTTTATTTACAACATTATTTATTAATAATAATAACAATCCCACTGCTAGGCACAGGTCTCTTCCCATATAAAGAAGGCACGAGCATTGATCGCCACGCTTGTTCTCTGCGGATTGGCGATTTTGGATCCCAAATTTTGGAAACCCCGTTTAAAGTGTCAGTTTTCAGATGTATCTTAGAAAAATTAAGAAAGTACATATAACTTTGGAAAAGCCACATTGGTACATGCCTGGGTTTGAACCTGCAACCTTGTACACACAAATCCGTTCATTGAACGCCACGGCCACAAGGACAATTATTTATTTCATGGAAATATGAGACTTGTTCTTCTATACATTTTTATACAATCGGCTCATAACTCAACCCCACCGAGCCGCCACACGAAACGATAAAACGGTGTGCGAAGGTCTAAAAAATCACAATACCACAGAACGATGGCTGCTAGGGTTTCCACATAAAATATTGTTACTTTTATAACAACTAGCAATCGTTTCTGACCAATAAAATGGTTGCTTTGCCTATGAGTGTTTCAACTGGTTTCAAACTTTTTAACCAAAAACTTGTGATACCATATTTATTGTTGGTTAATTTTAAATGTAGACAAATTACCGTTTTATTTGTATCTCATGTATAATCCAGCCTATAAACGTCCCACTGCTGGGCACAGGCCTCTTCCCATATAGAGACGGCACGAGCATTGATCACCACGATTGCTCTCTGCGGGTTGGCGATTTCAGATCCCAAATTTTGGAATCCAGGTTTCCTCAGGATGTTTTCCTTCACCGTTTGTCAGAAGTGTCTTAGAATAATTAAGAAAGTACATATAACTTTTGAAAAGTTACATTGGTACTTGCCCGGGTTCGAACCTGCAACCTCGTGCATACAAATCCGTTCATTGAACCGCTAGGCCACCACGACATTTTTAATGTATCTCATTTAAAAGCACGGAAATCTCAATTCAATTGTATTTTTTCTTGCATGTTACGCGAGATGTCGAGAATTGTAGATGGATTTCAAAATATATTTTTAGCATCTGTGTGTTATACCTCATATTACACAATTGCCGTACATATCGCATAACAAACATACAAAAAAGACATCCTTTCGAAATGAAAATTTCCTCCTTTTTGCAATCGGTTTTAAGTTTACAAAACTGGCAACCGATGATAGCTTTTGCATGAAAAATTCCATCTGCTAGGTACACTTTAGTACAACATTAGGGATCTAGGGAACTGCCTCGTTTGTCTCCGTCAAAGCCTTGGGGAACCTTCGTTCCACTTTAAGGAGACACCTTGAGACAGTTTTTGTGTGGCTAATTTCTCATTGTTAGATTACTAGGTATTTTTTTCGATACTTGAAAATAGTGTTATGTTTTTTAAGGACTGCAAGAGTGGGTTTTAACTTTGACGATGGGTTTTTTTATAGTGTCTTATCGTTGCGAGATATCTCAAGCAATAATTTATTAAACTCAAGTACGGTCAATCTGGGTAACTTAAGCTTTCAGTACAACTTTGACTCACCACTTCCAATTCCGATTTATATTATTTTTTCTGGCTCTGTACAAAACTTTACGCAAAGAAATATTTTTTATTAGATACATAAAGGACTTCGTTAAAACCCATCTAATGTAATTATTTGATAAATGTTAAAAATCCATAGATATAAAATAAAAACGGCGGGCTGTGCGCAACGTCTTTTTAAAAGTGCTCAAAAAACTTTGTTGCTTTGCGATTCTTAGACGCTAAATAAAGGTGAGTTTCAGTTCAGACAACAAATTAAAGTTTAAAAACTTAAATATAATTAAAATTTTCGCAATATTTTTATGAATATTGTTAATATTAGCAAAATTGTGCATGAGGTCCTTTAGAACTATCAAATCCGGGTAACTTTGACTCGGGTCAAAGTTACACTGACAGTTTAAACTAACTCCACTAAAGTACTGGGGAAACTTAAATAATTGAAGTGTTGCCTATTTTTTAAGGTAAACTTACATTAACATGGCGCGAAAAAAGTAGGTGAAAAAATACTATACATTACATCATTATAATACATTTCGATGGTAAAATGCTTAAAATTTCGCTCATGCAGGAGGCGATGGAGGGTTGAAAGCTGCCTACTAAGCCTGATATTATACCCTGTTTCCCAAAGAATGTCGTGAAATATTTGCCTAATACTAAAGTGACCAAAAGAAAGAATTTTACATCATTAATGATGATTTTCTTGGTATGGAATTGGGAGAGTAAGGCTGGTAAAAGCTGATTTTGTTATTTTATATTTTGAATTTATACGTTAGTTTTTTTAATTGATTAGGATTTGTTAACTTAGTTTGGTTATTAATTAACAATTAAAAAGACTCTAAAGACTGATTAGATCTTAATAAGTTCTTAAAACCCGTGTCCTCTTAAAAACTAGTAATTTCCCTAACTGCGCACTTTATTTTTTATGTTTTCAACCGTAAACCTTTGAGAAGAAAAATAAAAATTGTTGCTAATGTTAGTTTGTTTCATATTATGGCATAAAAAGAGGCTTAAGACTCACCAAATATAGCAAAACCTAATTTAAAACAGCAAAATCTGTATCATTAAATGTGTGAGGTAATGTTACCCAAGTCACCATATAACTTTGCCTCGTCGAATTTTCAATGATTATAAAGCTGTAGTTTAAAAAAATAGAATTATTTTTTTTATTTCTAAAAATAGGCATTGTAAAGCCACTAAAAACATTTATTTCACAGCAGTTTGGTTAAAAATTCTATACGTAATTTTAAAAAAAGCTCATAAAATGGGTCAAAGTTACCCAACATGATGGTATTGGTTCCATACAAAGTTTATCAAAATCAATTTAATAGTTTATTTGGTACATTCATTCTCTGTAATTAATCACAAATAACAAATTTTTGAACAAAAAAGTCACTGTGTTCATGTGTAGTAGTAAACAGACATTGAAAAAAAAAAAAAAATTGTTCTTGATATTTATACAAATAAATATCAAAAACTAATAATTCCAGTTAATGTTTACTTGTACAGGAACTATAATGTACAAGTAAACATTAGCTAGAATTGAATGACTCTTTTCTTAACAAGTGTCTCCAATCATCTTGAAAGTATTTGATATTTTCCTTGACGTGACATCCGAGAATAAATAAAAAATATTTGTTCTGTTATCTAGTGTTTGATGGAAAAATATGACTTGTTTTATTAGTCCTTGTATTAATAAAGATAAATAGTAGCTAAGTAAGTAATTAAATAAAGTATTGTTTACGATGCAGGATTAAACAGTTATTCGTCAATAAAACTAAAACAAATAATATATATTTTTTTTTGTTTATACATTTATTTAAAATTTTAAATAAATGTATAAACAAATTATTGATGATTAATAATGTAATCATCAGCTCATAGCTAATTGTCTGGAAAATATAAAGGCAAGTCCGTCTTTTCAATTGAAACATAAAATAGGTAAACTAATGTCCATTCAGGTGTAATTATAAAAAAGCGAGTAAACACCCAAAAACCTTGTATTCTATTCTATCTTATTTATTATATTGTATTCTATCTTAATCATGTCTTGAAAATATGATCCATTTATTTAGGCCAATGTCACAAGGAAATGTAAATAGTTATAAAATTTAAAAGTCTTTAGATAAATCTGTTTAAATTATAGTACGTATATATTAGTATAACTATTTTTCTAAAAATCTAAACAGGAACTCCAAAACTGATGGGCGCGAGGAAAAATGTTTAGCCTAGCTTTTTTTCTACGTTGTGGTTGGCTTCGAGTCTTACCTAATTCAGCTGAATACTGAATTTTACAAGAAACGACTGCCTCGTGGCGTTTTCTGCGAGGTCTCGTAGAGCCTTTTGCAGGGTTCCCTTCATGTTGCTAGACTTTCTAGCAATTTCGACGATGCTGCCCATGTCAACATCATGAAGGAACTCCAGCTCAGCTACAAGGAACGACTGCCTATCACATTTCCACAACCCATCTAACTGGGACACAGAGTAGAGTGCGAGAAATAATAATTATTCTTAATTAGTCATCACAAAATATGTATAAAATCTAACTATCTGTCCAAACATAAGTAAGGCTATATTTAAGCAAGAATAAATTAAAGAGGGAAATTAAAATGACGAGGGTCTTTATATCCGCGCAATCCTTTGAATCTCAGCAGGAAAACACATTGGGGCCACTGCCTATAGCCTAGGGCTTACCATCTGTAACATTAATACAACCTAACCTCGGTGGAAAAAAAGGGGTAAACCAGAAACGGTTTATAATTAACAGTAGCAAATGAGCACTTTTTGTGTAATTAGGGTTATAATTGTTAGTTGCTGTGTGGAATGGATTTAGTGAGAAAGGCTTTTTGCTTAAAGAGTTTGAACATTGCTTACTTTAGTCAGTGATTTAAAATAATGCAAGACAAATGTAGCTTTTTTTTTTAATTTTACAAAGATTTCAAAGGAAATCAAATACTAAGAAACAGTAATTATATTTACATTTCAAAAAGATTAATTGTTCGACGACTAGTAATTAAATCAAACAAAGATTTTAAAATAATTAAATCATTGCATTTTCTCGGTAGTAGAAAAATGTATACCGAGAGGAAAGATACTTGGTTTTAAAATAAACAGCAATTTAAAACAACATTCAAAATTCCCTGGAAAGGAATAAATAACTTTTCTTAAAACTGCAATTTAAATAAACCGCTCAAAATATTATGAAAAACAAACACTCATTTGGGTTTATGGTAAAACAAAGGAAGATTCCAATCCTCGTGTTTGAGTAAGCGTGAAAGTTGAAAAAAAGGCAGGTAGAGATGCAAGTAAAGCAGGCGGGCTCCGAGACAGGGCTGCTACAAAAGCAACTAAAAATACTAGTTAAAAAGCGTAGTTTTAGCTGGGGGAATGTTTGCCCGACCCACTTTATTAGGCCCGGTGGGCTGTCGGGCCATGAGGATGGTCATAAGTGATACGATTTATTAAAGGCCGCTTTTGGTAATAAGTGAATGAATAAAATTAAATGTGGTTAACATCACATGAAGTGCTCTGAACTTAATGCACTTGTGTTATCAGATCCGAGAAAACAAAGATATAATAAACACGTAGGCATGTATCAAAATGTAGCAAAACGGTGATACATTGACCTTACTTGGCATCAAACCCAGGATCCTAGAGCTAGCGACATCTTTGAAAACCGGTGTGTACGCCACTCTATGGAGTCATATCAGAGTTCATGGAATTGTAAGAAGTGAAAAAAGGGGGTCACAAGGCAATAAATTACTAGTTCAATTAAACGCGGTATAGGTTCATTAAATATTCTTATATAAAAGTATTTTTAGATAAGAATATTTAATGAACGCTCAAAAAATACCTCATTCACATACCTGATATTTCTTTCTCAACTTGCAGGCGAACAGACAAGCTATTGAACAAGATTATTGGTTAAGGCAAATCGGTTTTGAGACGGTCTGCAAATGGTACAAACTGGTCGCCACTTTGTAGGTCAATTAGCGTCCATTCAAATGACCTTCAATGTCCAAAGTTTAGTCGATTAGCTCTACATTCTCATTTGGAAAACGGTTTGCAAATGGTCGGTGCAAACGAAGTTACACTGTTTTTTAACAGAGATGGATAGTTGATATTATTAGAAATAGATTTATTTTAAACTTGGTTAACAAAAATGATTCGTAGCATATGCGTAGATCTTTATTAAATTGGGAAGATTTTGAAATTTGATTTATGATAGGTGTAACTTTATTTTGTGGGTGTAACACTAAGATACGTGCTAGGTCTTACCTGAATTGGGACAAAAAGTTTAAAAATTTACCAGTTTTCCTCTTAGTTGAATTTAAATCCTGCCTTTTCGTTATAGTTTTTTGCATAGAAAGATAAGCTAGAACATCTTCAGATCTTCGGTCTTCGCGGTGTCCTCTCAAGACCTCTGGTGTAGGATAAAGGCGTTTAGCACACCATTTTTATTTACCCTGATTTGTGGGCCTTGCTTGTGATCCTTAATTTCCCAAACGATTAAAACGATCCCCCTGTTTTCATGGCCTACAAATGTTAGTAGAGTTCCCGCACACCCGCGGTTTGTTTATTTAAAACTTTTTTCTCTATGAGGTGTGGCCTGTTCTGCAATTTGATGTCGGTAGACGCAGTATGACGAACGCATTGATAATTCAACGCTATGGGTGAAAGGATGGGTCGCTTTTATATAGTGGACAGTTTTTGGATGGTTTTGGCTTTGATGTTTTAAATTAGCATGGAACTGTATAAATAAACGAAAAATTATGAATATGGATAAATGAAGACAATATTATGTTGGTACTAAGAGAAGGTAAAGTTATTTTTATAATTACACCTATTAATAATAGTTAATCCGCAGATAGTTTTTTTTTATCCAGGATGCCGAATTTGAACTCAATCGCCATACAGTTTACATTTAATTCATATTTTTAGGTGGGCTAAACTATTTATGGATTGGTTACATCAATTCTTAGATCTTTATAAATTACTCAGTTACATTTTTCAAATGTTTTATGTTTCACACAGATTTGAAATTTCTTTAAAGAATTCAATAAAGAAAATTATTTTATTAAAGACGAAAATATATGAGATACGTATGCAGAACATCTACATTCCTCTACATAATGTTTTCTCAGTCTGAGTTATATTTCTCAGCAATAAAATACTGTCAACTTGATTTATACGACGGTGTACTTTCTTGAAAAATACTCTTTCGTCGAACCGGCCATTGACCCCGTGATCAATCTTCGTCAGCTAACATTTAGGTCCTAATTGATTTTATTTTATTTCTCATGATTGATTGTGCGTTTTCGGAAATTAAGTTTAGAAGTGATATTTGAGTGATAATTGGAATGTCTTTGTTTGCAGTTAGTATATTTATATTAACTTTGATTGATATGGATTATGATGGCAGAATGTTATAGTGAGCATAAGAAAGGTTAATATTAGGTTCGCAGAAGAATAAGCGAATTATAAGCTAACAAGATGTCATTTTTATTTTGACTTAGAAATGTCAAATTCTTTATTTTTATAATACTTAGTAAGCCAAAAAAACATTTCCATTGCAAGGAATTAAATTTAAGTTTTTCTTCACTGGTAGTAAGAAAAACGCTTTTAACTACTACTAATAAAACTTTCTCTGATAAAATGTGTTAACTCTAACATTTATAAGTGCAAAATAAAAGGGACCTAAATAAAGTCCAGTTGCAATAAACCATAGATATCTTTGTCGCGTGCCCCGCTCCGCCTAATGCTTTATTGGGCGATCGGCCACCATAAATACAATTGTAAAATACTGCACGCTTTGTTTCAGACTTTCTACCGCGGTTTTTTGAACAATGGTTTAGGTTATTGATATATGTTGCGACTATGAATGTAGGGCCCGAAATGTGAGGAGTAGGACACATACAAAATGACGAATAATAAATGAAGTCTAAAATAGATTATACAATTCCGGGTTTTTCTTAGACACATGCATATAATAATAATAATATAATTGTCATCGATGTTGATTGGCATACAGAAGAGGAACTCTTCTAGTTTTTTTAACTACCAACAATATTTTTTTCAATAAATGCATCTTAACAATCCATCACGCCTGTCCACTAAGGGTTAGGCAGAGGTGTACCAATGCAGTAAGTTTATATTGAAAATAGCAAACGTATTGCTGTATAGAAATTAAGAAGCTTACGACATAGAAACACAGCTTTCATTTGTGTTTATTTTAAATGCGAATTAAATTAATCACTTACTTTGGATACATTCAATGGTAGTTGTTCTCATTTGGTTATGTTTTTTTTTTTCTGCATTAATATTATTCTGTTCATTTGGACGCCTTGAAAGGTAATTATCATACTACCCTGCAAACTCGACTCAATTATTATTGGCAACAAACCCACCCATGACAATATGTAATATCCTTTCTTTTATGTATTTGGTATATCCCATCATCTCCGTTCTCATTAGTCTTCAGTTTCAGGAGTTATTTGGCTTGCGGAAAGTGCCATTCATTTAGTTCTATTCCACCGCGGCTTTCCAAGTGACATTAATTAATTTTGTTCTGGTCAGGATTTCCGTCTTCTTAAACCGGTCTGTCATTTTATTGCTTACCTTACTAGTCTTAGTTCCGTGTTTAGGAAAGGTGGCATTCAAAGAGTGTTGTTCTGTTAGAACTTTTATGATGTATTTAATAAAGGTTAGCAATGGTCTACATAATTAATCAGATTACAAAAACTCCTAGCCTAGACAATTTCGATTTTTGTAAGATCTTAATAAAAATATATTTTTTTTATTGCCTGATTAAAAAATTAAAATACTGCAAAGCTAGCAAAAAAAAAATCTTAATTTTTGACATTCAATAGTGTTACTATTTTAAATTAGTTTTTTTCTTTAGCCCTTATTATATAATCAGATTAGCAAGAGGTAAGAAGATACTTAATACAAAATAACCAAAATCAAAAAACTATAAAAACAACATAACATTCATAATAATATTGAGACACTCCTTGCCAGTTTTATTTAGGTCTAGTGTATCTACAGAAAATAACAACACGCTTTTTAGATCGTTATCGAGGCAACGAATCGGTCGATCAACCTATTAGGCCTTTCTTCGCCCATTATCCATTGTTAATGGACCAGATTGGGAACAAAGTGAGTAACGTCCTACATCCAGACAGACTCAGATATAAAAGAGAAAATTTATCTTTATTTACAGGATGGAATTCGAGTTTATCTTTTATAACGCTTTTTAGAGATTAATTTTAGTAGGTAGTGTACGGTCACGAACAATAATGTGAACAATCTTCAATTTTTCATTGGATTTTTTTTCAATTTTAGATTCTTGTTCTTATCGAGAAGATCAATGGCAGTTAAATTTTTCCCGACCAGTATTTAGCCACGCACACGGCATTGTCCGCCTCATACAGGTCCATGCATGTGCAGGTGGCAGAGCACGCCTGGCAACTCATTAAGTAAGCCATGGTTTATTCTAGATTGGTATTGTAAAACGTGTTATGAAGAAATGGTTGAAAACAGTTTCTTAATCATGTCAATGTTTTTCTTTTTGAGTTTCAACACAAAAATCTTGCTAATTTTATGTTACAATTTTTCTATGTGTATATGTCACGGTAAGAGTGATTAATTGAAGATTATTAATAATTATCTAGTATTATTAATAATTACCGAAAGTCGAGGTAAAAGTGATAAATTAATCACATTTGTCGGTTTTTAATAATAATAATTTAACCCTAGTAGTGATAAATGTAATAAGTGGCCAAGGGTTGCGGGGCTGTTTATTTAGTATGCTTGGTTAGGTTCGACTTTGTGACGGAGATCAATAGGTTAGGTTAGGTTAGATATTGTGACCTTGCAACAGAGCGAGCGAAGCGAGCGACGACGTATGTACCCATCAAATATATTTTTATAAATTAAAGAAACATTAACCAAGTTTATATGTATAAGTCAGTGTATATGTCAGGGTAAGAGTGAATAATATAAATAATTACCTGCTGGTCAAAAAACATTGGGTTTTTATTTATTTTATCACTTTTACCAATATGTGTCGAGAATTATTAATAATTACTACTAAAAGTAATAAATTTCGATTGTTTATTAACATTTACCAAAACATGTGATTATTATTAATAATTTTGTAAAATTATTACTAATTTTCAATTAATCACATTTACCGTAACATATACATGTTTTTATTCGTGACTTTACATGGTTGATAACTACACTTATAGTAACCAACATCAATTGTGGAATATAAATATTAGTTATCAAAGTTTTTGTAAATTTCTGCCAATCACAAATTTTAGGACCCTATGTACATACCAAGTAAGATTGTTTGTGCTCTTTGTCTTAATTTTTTTTATAAAACACTGATGGCTTACAGACCGAATGATGACAATTTGATGAATAATAATATCCATGCAAAAAATCGTTTCAGCAACAACATACTGGAAAATCATAAGCCCATTAGCACAAAGACCCTTATATCTGATGGGAATCTCCATGTATCGCAATCAATCATTTTCGGAAGCAAACTTCGTCGAGATATTTTTTTAATACAAAACATGACAACGTATTTTGTCGCCAATGTAATGAATTATTAAGGACATGAATTTAATTATAATAGCTTTTTGGAACTTGGGGATTTGGGTAAGTGATTATTTTGTTGAATATGTAATTTAGACCGGGAGTTCTGGGGGCACGGCAGTGCCCCTGCCAAGTCTCGAGCAAAAAAAAAAAACGGGCATAGCCGTACCATACTTTTCTCGAAGCGTTTCGCGGCTATTTCACCCCCCCTGTATCATCGAAACGAAAAGAGCTAGGGGTTTAGGTTTTCGATGAACTAGAGAAAGCATTAAAACAAGCTTAGCCTCAAAATTACATGACATTTGAGCCAATAGTTTTAGAGTTATGAGCGATCAAAGTTACACCATTTTGTCACTCACTGACTGACCGATCATCAAAAGTCTAAGGTACTTCTAGCAAACTTAGAACCTTAAAATTTGGCACCAAGATAGGTTTTTAGCTACAAATAAAGGGAAAATTATAAAAACGGTAATAAATTATATACCTTAGTAAATATTAGGAAACAAATTTACATTTGCGGTTTTACAAGAACATAGTGTATGAATTTTGACTGCATTGTTAACTTTGTTCTTCGTTTATGTACAAAAAGTAAAACTAATCGATTTATATTATTAAAAAAACTTGAGAACTGTCAAGGGACACCCGGATGGAACGAAGTTACTTTAATTTAATTTAGTTACATTAAATAAAAAAAAAAAATTACAATTTATTAAATTAAATATATTATGTATGATAAGTTGGAAACGCAAAAAGACAACTGCTTATCGTTAGGATTTGAACGCATCTCCCGCCCCTTGGCAAACTCGTCATGTGTCAACACCGCCATCTGAGAAGTTAAGATATCTATCGAAAGTCTTAATCATAAGACTGTTGACTAATAACGTCATTAAAAAGTGTCGTTACTACTTTTCGTAAGAATTTCTTCCGTCTAGCCCTCTTTCTCAACGCGCGCTAAGGAACTTCATTCCAATGAATTGTAATAATGTATCTAGGGGCACAACAGTGCCGTCTCGAGCAAAACGGGCACGGCCGTACCATACTTTTCTGGAAGCGTTTCGCGGCTATTTCACCCCCCATGTAACATAGATACGGAAAAAGCTAGGGGTTTAGGTTTTCGATGACCTAGAGTGAGTATTAAAACAAGCTTAGCCTCAAAATTACATGACATTTGAACCAATAGTTTCAGAGTTATGAGCGATCAAAGTTACACCATTAAATTTTGTCACTCACTGACTGACCGATCATCAAAACTCTAAGGTACTTCTAGCAAAATAATATAGGTTTTTAGCTACAAATAAAGGGAAAATTATAGAAACGGTAAGAAATTATATACCTTAGTAAATATTAGGAAACAAATTCATATTTGCGGTTTTACAGGAACATGGAGAATGAATTTTGACTGCATTGTTAACTTTGTTCTTCGTTTATGTACAAAAGTAAAACAGATTGATTTATATTATTAAAAAAACTTAAGAGATGTCAAGAGACACTCGGATGGAACGAAGTTCCTTTTAATTTAAGAAATAATTTGAATGAATTTAATTTAATTTAATTAACATAATTTAATTTAATTTATTATTAAATAAAAAATAAATAAATATGATTTGTTGTAAACGCAAAAAAAAAAAACAGAATGAACATTAGGATTTGAACGCAAGACCCGCGGCTTATCAAACTCGTCGTGTGTGAACATTGCCATCTGAGAAGTTAGGATATCTATTGAAAGTCTTAATCATAAGACTGTTCACTAATGACGTCATTAAAAAGTTTCGTTACAACTTTTCGTAATAAGATTTTTTTTTCCGTCTAGCCCCCTTTCTCAACGCGCGATAATAGACTACGGGCCCATGAACAAAATGGATGGGTCATATGAACCACCAGGTGACGTATATAGGACGATAGAAGAGCATAAAATAATAAGATTCAGCACTATGCCGTCACTTGTGATCAGTCCAACTGGGTGCTGGTGAGCATTCAAAAGTGCACCTAGAGTGAGTACATTTTGGTCATTTATTTCTGTACGGCATTGTTACCATCGAATAGATCCATGAAAAATAATAAGAAAGCGCGCAGTGCCGTACAAAAATGGTGGTCCAAAAAGTTGGTATTTTAGTTTTACTTTCTGTCAATTTCCAGGGTAAATTTGGTCATTTGATTCTGTAGGGCGTCAGTTTCATACTGTTTCAATACAGCTTCTAATCCATTATTCCGCAACGCCGTACAAACGAACAAAAATCTTTGAACAAGGGGAAAAAATAGAGGGTTGCAACCCGCCTTCATTCCGTGGTCCGAGGGGTGATTTGAACAACATAAAATTATTTATTTTGAAAGTATTTCATGCAAAGATAATATTTTTTAGATAATGGATTAGAAGCTGTATTGAAACAGTATGAAACTGACGCCCTACAGAATCAAATGACCAAATTTACCCTGGAAATTGACAGAAAGTAAAACTAAAATACCAACTTTTTGGACCACCATTTTTGTACGGCACTGCGCGCTTTCTTATTATTTTTCATGGATCTATTCGATGGTAACAATGCCGTACAGAAATAAATGACCAAAATGTACTCACTCTAGGTGCACTTTTGAATGCTCACCAGCACCCAGTTGGACTGATCACAAGTGACGGCATAGTGCTGAAACTTATTATTTTATGTTCTTCTATCGTCCTATGTACGTCACCTGGTGGTTCATATGACCCATCCATTTTGTTCATGGGCCCGTAGTCTAAAGGAACTTCGTTCCAATAAATTGTAATAATATATTGAATTAACATATGAATAAATAAAGTTAAGTTAAAATGAAATGAATAAAGCTACAATTTTTCATCCACATAATGCAATGCTATAAATATTCTATGCTCGCTCGATCGATGGCTGTGTCTAAATTGCGCGATGGTTTCGTTACATAGCGAAGTATTCGGGGATCTCTTACAGCTACCGCCGGTAATAAAAATTTCACCTTTCAAAAAACTTTCATCTACTGAAACTAATAGGTTGCTAGGTTCCCTCAGTATGCCGAATCTGTGGAATGAACTATTTATATACGATGAACTTACAATTAATTTGCGACAGCCCAATGATTTTGACTTCGTTGACATGCTCAATAGAATAAGTGTTATGCAAACGATATCCATTTGTTCACCCTGGTTCAAGAGAAATCTTTATTTTAGGTTGCTGAATTTGAGGTTATAAAAGTTTAATTCTTCAAGGTTTATCAACTTCTAAATAGATATTCGTTTACTATTTGTATTGATATTGTGGTAAATGCTAATGGCTCCCACCATTTACAGACATTTCCATGTTAGTAAAAATCTCATCTTGGTGGCCCAAGTGAATGGGGTTGTCGAATCAAAGTGCCATCCCATTGGGGTGGTTATGCTAAAATCACAATGTATTTTAACTAATCCTAATACACAGGTTTATTAAAACAACAATTTACGCACCGGTAAGACATTGGTCGGTTTGTCTGATATCCACCCGGTGTAGACATTTCTCGTTAAAACTAGAGTCAATTCTCTCACTTAACAACAAAACAAAAGTCCGATATCACAAAACAAAAGCACTTGAGGAATGTAAATGCTCAACTCGATACAAATAACACGTAATGTAACATAAGTAAATACGGAGGACTAGTATACAATGTTTACGAATAACCGGCTAATTATTTGACGGATAAATCTCCCCTACTTATTATTTTTCTATGTTTGTAAAAGTACAAATATGCAGATGGAGGTACTGAGATTCAATTAAATAAACATTTATTACGTTTTCCAATGCTAGCGTAAAATAAATGCTACTAAACAACGCATATACATACAAAAAGATATAAATTTTGTATAGCATTAAGATGAGACACGGCGCCGCATAGTCAACAATTTCCTATATGCATCGCTTATGCTATAACCATCCATAAAAGCCAGGGGCTAAGTCCAAACCACGCGATGAAGGACATAGGTTCCTCCGTTTTCACCTATGGTCAAGTATACGTGGCTCTTTTAAGAGTGACAAGTCTGGGTGGATTATATTTGGTAAATATCGATTTTAAAAACATTAAAGTTCAGGAGACAGCAATAGTTGAATATAATCGACTCAAAAATATTTGTGTGCCTTGAAAATTACGAAACATCACAATACAGGCAACAGCTGAATGGGCTCTAAGCAAAGCAGCAGCTGAAGCACAAGTAATAATTAAAACACCTAAAAATAAAAGAAAGAGACCTACCAAAAATTAATGAGATCCCACCAAAAACATTCAATGTAAAAAAAGCCAAGTCTCTCTATGCAATTCTTCGATCGTAAAAAGTTTTGAGATCGCATAGGAGCCAAGCCCTGTTTCATTTTATGTGTAATAATAAATCAATATTTTGTGACTATATTCATAGTTTTGTTTGCATTGCAATAATAGTGACTTGGCCATGAGCACAATAAGGTACAAATATAAAACGTCATATTTGGAGCAGTTGAAAGTAAATAATAAATAATATCAGGACACCTTAACCGACAGTCCGTATCATCCAAGATCAGTGAACTGCACATGCACTATGGCGCATGTTGAGTGCATAGTGATCTCAAATTCCAATTAGTTACAAAATCATTTAAACGAGATTTGCACGTAATTACAAAGAGCAAACGACAATTAACTTGTGCTCATGGCCAAGTCGCTATTATTGTAATGCAAACATAACTATTGATATAGTCACAAAATATTGATTTATTATTACACATAAAATGAAACAGGGCTTGGCTCCTATGCGATCTCAAAACTTTTTACGATCGAAGAATTGCATAGAGAGACTTGGCTTTTTTTACATTGAATGTTTTTGGTGGGATTTGAGTTTAGCCGAAAAATGGGTAAGGAAAATATTTGATATTTGATGTTTGTGTTTGCTGATAGAGTAGCACCTTAATATAATATTTGATAACTTGATACTTTTAGGATTTTTGCAACAAACTAATTTAAATGTAGACTCTCTTATGGGTTCTTTAGGATTTCACCTGAAACCATCTAAAATGCCACGTATATATTTTTCGAGGTTTTTTTTGGTGAGCTTACATTATGAATTGGAGTATTGAAAATTTAAGTCGTCCAGCTTTTAGAATAAAACAAAATTTCTGGTATGAAAGGAATTTCCGTTAGAAAATGCAATTCAGTATTGCAAAAAATACATTTTATTTGGCCTTGCTGAAGGAACTTTTTGTTTCACAATCTTAAGCGATTATATAAAATCTTTAAAACATTTAGTGCAAAAATCCACTAAAAAACCCCAACGAAAGAAAATTTCAAGCAAAATGCACACCGCAGCAATAGAAATCTTCTGAGCAATAGGACAGGTTAATTTGTTATTTAATATAGTCTGAACTGTATCTTCGCAGTTCGTTAGTCACAATAGCAATGAGTATAAATGCTTCATGTCCATTACACTGGTTTGAGGACGGTAAAACGGGTATTTAGTAGATCTTCATTTTGTACCGTTTTGTGGTTTTAATCTGAAATTTAAACCACGAAAATATGACGATTATAAAAATGGTGTGGGTATTATTTTATGGCTTTAAATATATTAATAGATGAAGTGACGTATAATGTAAAAACAATTTTTGGAACTTAATTTTAAATTGCACTAAGCTTGAGTGAATAAATTATTTTCTAAATCGGGTAACATTGCTGAGCTCTTTCATTGTACAAACTCCAACTGAACGATGAGTTTTAAAATTAACTGATTATTTACCAATACCCTATTTAACACTTATACATACAATACCCTACTCATAACACAGGCCTTCTAAATTCATTTAACTTTTTACACACCACAAAATCTGACTACATACGATCAAATTTACAATCACATTACCAAAGCTAAACAGGCCGATACATCTCGTTGACGCAGCACGAGGTAGTTACAATAAATTGTGAGCGCAGGACAGTTGTTACAGCGCTTAATGCTTGTAAACGTATTATTTAGTACTGGCCACTTTTAAAACGTCCCTACTTGAGTTCTTAATGGATTTTGTTTTTTTAATTGCCACTTTTTGTGGGATGTTTTTGAAAGTGTTCTTTTGAATGGTCGTTGGGATTTTAATTGTTTTGGGGATGATTATGGTGTGGTGGAATGGAAAAGCTGCAGTTAAGAGATAACATGGATGTTTTTATTTTTTATTTAAATTATTTCTGAGAATGTACGGTTTTATACATTAAATACACGTTATTAAGAATGTATGGTAACTAAGTTGAACGTGTTTGTAAGATTGCTTTATTGAAATAAGAGACCCGAAATTAGAAAAAAGTTTTACCACCTTTTGAAAAATAACTCACTTTTTCAATGTTACTTAGCAGAATAAAACCGATGTATACCTGTGTAATGCAACATAAAATCTCCTTCATCTTGAAATTCGTAAAAAAAACGGCGTTGCCTCAAAACACTGTCTTCAGTTTTAAACAGGTCCACAATTTTTCGCAAACTTCTTCATAAAACTATCGCCTTACAAACTTTAATAAGCCATTAACATTAATCCCGAACAGTTTCAGTTATAATCTAGTGTCTTGAGGGCCACATGAGGCATTATTGAATTTGGAGAGGGTCCAAACTTGAGCGCTTGACAGCCAAGCGGTGGTGCCAGATTTACGCTTACAATCGTGTTATACATTAGTTTACTTATAATTGTTGGTGTGACAAGGTGGGTACCGAACTGTGACAGTTATTTCAAGAGATAGAATTTAGATGTTACCCTTAAGTGAGATTAAAACAGGTAATAATCTATCGAACCTAAAATTATTGATGAGATATTTGTTATCTTTTGGTACCAGAGAATTTTTCATTAAATATAACAATGAATTAATACAAATAATGGAAAAATTAACGATATAAATATCTTTTTTTCTTCGGTTTAAAGCTGTCGTACACTCGACCATCGTGGTGTCGAAACATACTAAAAACGCATTTATTTGAAAGTTGTAAGGTACATTTTCGTACTCATTGTTACCACTATAATTCAGCTACTGTAGTATAGAGAAAATCTAACTTAATTTAAGCTACAAGTTCGCTACTTACTTTTAATAAACTTGTATTACCATTTTATCGTAATCTTTAAAATTGTCTTCAATTGGCGATTTCCAAGAGAATTTAATACAATAATGTGGAAGCAAAGACTTCAAGAAACTATTTTAAATCTAATATTCTGAGAACGTTTAATACTTCGTATAATATAATCGAGTGCAAAGCTTGCAGCCACTGGTGCAGTTCATAATATTCATACTTTCTCTATTGTTGTCGTCTAAATGAAAAAATACATGAATATAAAAATATTTGCAATTCGACTGTATTGCTATGTGCTAGTATCGTATGAAATATCAAATTGATATCAAATGAACAACGTAAAAAAAAAGGATTATGCACGTTGCAATACATTGGAATACAGAAAGTTTAAAATATCAATAAGCTTTCTTTTTATATGCTTTATTATCTGATTTAGATATTAATAACATTGGTTACATACATTTTAATATTTAAAGGCACAAAAAATTGAAGATTAAATACTTTAAAGATACTTGGCTTAAGAATCAAAAAATTACATCCATCTATATAATAATATTCTGGGACATCTCACACACGGTTGTCTGATCCCAAGCTAAGCAGAGCTTGTGTTATGGTAACCAGACAACTGATAAACATACTTATATATTTCTAAATACATACATATTATAGATAAATTACACCCAGACACCGAACAATATGACGACATTCCGACCACGTGCATTCACCAACTCTATATACACACACATAGACATACTAAACAGTATAATTGAATAATTCCAGATTTACATCTAGAACATTCAAATAGGTCCCTGTTTATTCGATCGTCAATAGTTTCTGTTAACTCAATACCCGTTTGGAAGTTCATCCCCCGGGAATCGAACTGGGAACCATCAGCTAACACTGAATCCAATTTTGTAACTATTTGACAGTTGAGTGACATCAACGAGGGTAGCTAGAGGGTTAAATGTGAATTAAAAAATATTATACCGCTGGGGTGGTTTGGGGCGGTTTAATTAAAGGGTTAAATTTTGTATCGATTTAGGAAGTAGCACTTTGTTTTTCTTGCTCTCTTTCACCAAATGTTGATGATAGGTGTGTGAGGTTTTATTTCCTTGCGCATAAGATGAACCCTGGATGGATGGAAATATGAATGTTCCTAATAATGATTAATTAAAATAACAATACGTATTGTCTTTACCACACTTTAGTTAAATGATTAAAAAAGAAACTGAATGTTTTATGTACTTAGAAGTTTTTTTACTTGTAAGTGAATTGCGGTTCATAATAATCCACCTAATCTAATAGAATTTTGTAACAAACCTTTCATCATAATCGAAGTTTTACAGCTATGTAAGTATAGTTTAAGATTTTATATAAAACCGAAAAAATAAAAACAATACTTTATCTTGAAACTAAAATCATCGTATGTAAAAGACCTTCACAAATCACACATCTGAATCTCTTGAAGAAAGAACAATTGGACCTTATTAGCTCTTTGACAAGTTTTTAACCACACTTTCAGCTTAAAGGGCCCAACCTTGCAACTAGGTCTACAATCATAGACATAACATATACATAGACTGCTTCTACCGCTAGTTTCCCCTTGTGCCAAGCGAGAGCACTTTTTAGTCTGTATCTAGTAATTTTTTTTACTGATAAGTTAATTTTCGCACAGCGAGGAACTTATATACAAAAATATCGATGGTTCTGACATTGTTAGGATAACATTAGTGTTTTAGATGGATTTATTAAAACGGCAAGCTCCATCTTCACACATAATTCACGACAAAACAAGTTCATACTAGTGCTTACGGATCAAACTCTGATAGACTCGCTCTTTAGTTTCTTATTTATACTCTAAGTCTACAATCGACCCAGTTATTACGAACGTTTGAGTTATGCCCTACAAGGGTATTAGGGTCACCCCACTGCCACGGAACGACGGCCAATACACTTAGGTGCATAAGACCGAGTCGGAGAAATGTGGGGTTAAGTAGATTTTTTGTTGTTTTGTAAATTGTGTTTGAATGGTTATTTTTCAGTTTGTTTTATGAGTTGAGTAGATTTCAATTAAAACGAAACCTTTTTTTTATTATATATTTTTTTTGTCAACAAAGTATTTAAAGTTTGTATGTGTTATTAATGCCACAAAACTATTTGAAAATAATATTGTAATTATGTTGCTGCCAATGGTTAGTTCACGTATAATAGGAGCACTTACGAGTATTTGCGAAATTGGCAGAAACTTGCAGCTAGTAGTTTAAAAAAACACTTGTCAGTTCACTACAGACTCACAATTTTTTCTTTGCGTATGCAAAGTTTCTTTAACGACTTTTTCTAAATATATTCTTAGAAAGAACTGTTATTTATTAAAAAAATAAACTATTATTTGTTAAATAAGAGTAGAGTAATTATTCCACATACGGAAGAGAGGCAATAAAGCCTATTAGAGTTCCCGATAGTTAAATGCAGGCTGATAGTTCGAACCCAGGATAGTAATAGAGAGTAAATTTATCGCCACTTAGGTACCCGTATATCATGGTTACTGCACCACATTTTCTACGACAAAGCCTCTCAATAAAGCGTAAATATTATCTCGTGTTTTATAAGAAATAGGGTTAGAAAGAAGGATATAGAAAATGTAGGGGAAATGCAAGCTGTTTAGGACCTTATTTGATCATATTATAATTAAAATAAAGGCAAATTAAAATGACTATTATTGGGAAAGGTGAGAATTTAAAAAAATTGACAAAATATGATAAAAAAATAAAAATAGAAAAGCACTTTTTACCTGTCCAATCAAAAGTAAAATCCCTGTAATAGAAATCAAAACTTGCAAAATAAATAAAATCTTACTTAAAATAAACTTATGTATTTATTTGTGGATAAAATATGTCCAAAAGCGTTTTTGCTATTTTAGTATCAGTATTAAACATATATCCATTTTTATTTAAAACTCATTTGTATACAAAGTCACGCGTCACAAAATATCGCGCTAACACTATTCAGGATAGATTTATTTAGCGTATAAAATAAAATATCATTTCATGAGCCTAAAATGTTTGTATACAAAATGTATGGATGTAGATTTAGGTGTTAATAAAAGTGTGTACTGAAGTAAAAGCTTTTTATTAATACTGCTCAATGTATAGTAATATTGAAAAGGTTTGTAGAGGCTTAGGACCATGTGACTGAATCGTCTGAATTGTTTGATGGAATTTAGCATGCAACTACTTTCAGCCAGTTACCATGAAGACACATTGCTGGGTTTGCTTATTTACAGTTTATTTACTACTTACCACATAAATAAGATGCTGGTTGGCCGGCCTTTTCTTACTAAAACTATAAAGAAAAGTTTAATTTTCACTGTTCAATCCCATCGTTTTGCTACAAGTTCTCGCAGATAAGGTAAAATCGCTGTCCTTCACGACGGTATTCATATTCTTCAGTAAGCAGTGTTTTCAAAATATACAAATTGGAATAAAAAAACTAAAGACACACATATTTTAATAGGTCTTCAACAGAAGCATAGGTATTTTCCGCGCTGCGATCTAAACAAATTGCGGGCGACGCGTGTCGTGTTCCCGCGTAAACTTTACCAATTAAGACGCTGAGCTGTGATCGATGCGCTGCCCTTATTATTCTGTATCTTATATTTAGTTGGAGTTGTTGCTAGATTTTAAAATTAAGATTTATATTATGTCTTTTTACATTAAGATAAATGGTGACGTTATGTGTTAAGATTCATTTTACGTCTATTCTTTAAACAACGTATTTGTACAATTGTTGTTATTTGAATAACTTAGTGGTTTTTTGACATTTAACAAGTTATTAATCTTAAAAAAAGGAAACACATCAACAACTTATTTCTCTAATCTAATTTGAGCTCACAAATAAGCGAATGTGTCGTCATTCGTTTCTAAATTACTATTTTTCTTAGACTGTCATGTACTGTCATGTATTTTGTGCAATATGTTGTGTTTGTTTGACACTATTGAACTGCACTTACTAGCCCCATGACTATCTTGCAATTTGAACAACATATTTGTAGATCCTTTACCCTGCTATGACATACATGCCATACATATTGACAAATTTCTACTTCTAGGAAGGACTATCTAAGGTTATGATGAAATTGACTGTATATCAAGCCATTTAACTCAGCTACACCATCACAAACCAAACATTGACGCAGCTTAAAACATAACAGTTCCAAGAAAACTCCATAATAATTTAGTTCTAACTTCCGCAAATTACCTGGCCGAGTTGGTCTCCAAGTTTTGCAATTACACAGGCTAACTGGTACAGCATTAACGGACCGCTATGGGAGTAGAAAGGTTAAAACAGGAAAATAAGGGACAAGTTAAATTGAGGACAATAGCGACATGTCACTTGTTTTGTGATTCGCAGTTGAATGAAGCTTGAGTGGGTTGTGAATTTGACTTTGAAACTTTTTAGTAGTATGTCGTGTTTTAAGATTAGTGTGTTCATATTGAACACACTAATCTTTTTAACATTGGTTGTTAGTTGTTACGCGAGTTTGATATAGAAGTAGAGTTTCAATATTATTTCTGTAAAATGGTCTAGCGCATGAAATAATCGAAAACAGGCAAGGAAGATGATGATGGTTTAGAATAAAAACAACATTAAAATCACGAAAAGGTTTTGTCATATCAATTGATGTACTATATGTACTTCATTTTAAAACATAAAAATATTTATTAATACACAATTAAATCTAATATAAGAACAAACTCTAACTATATTAACATTAAAACTTACATAAATAAAAACTAAACGGCGTCAAAGAACTCATCGTCATCTTTGTCAATGGCGGGAAACGTGCCCAGAAGGCTGGCAGCATTGCCACGTTGAATGGCTATGCCGATTCTCTGTGCAAGGAACAAACCAGCCCTCTGATCACGAGTAGATTCTACCAAACGTTTGGAAAGTTCTTTGAAAAGATTTCGTGCGCTCGGACTCCATGACCCGAGCGTTCATGCATTTTAAGTATTGTGCATCATTATGGGTAATTATAATAAATTTCATTAAAATAACACCTTCTCTAATCCTGAAAAAAAAACATGTTTAATTTAAATTTAAATGTCTACTCAAAATTCCAAAAGATACAACAATATTAAAATTAACTCAATAATATGACAGTATATTTCACACAAAATAACATTGAAACGTCTGAGCAATAATATAAATCATTATTCCAACAATGGTTACCATTATAAATGGTGTTATTTGACAGCGTGTAACTTTCGCTAAACTTTATTAAATGTAATTGTTTTTCTTTGCCGTGACAAATGATACACACTGCCTCCAAGTTACGCTAATATTTAATGAAGTTAGATAATAAATAAACAAGTGTGTCGCTTATTTATGCTTGTTGAGAATTTCGTGAGGAACTGCGATGTTTACGTGATCGCTTTTTGTTTTTAATTATGAAGTCGTGTTGAAATTTGAGCTGGGGATGTAGCACCAACATTATTTGGAGTACATGTCTGGAAAATCTTTTTGTTCAAGGGAAGGTACTGGTAATAGAGCTTAACCATTCTATTTGTAGATGTTTCAAATTATGCTGTCCTCCACATAAGGTAAAACCTTTATATAATAACATCAGCCTATAACCGCCCCACTGCTGGGCACTGACTTGTTCCCATATAGAGAGAGCACGACCATTGAAACCATTTTTTTAAAAGGCAAGTTTTTAGTGTAAAGGAAAGTTATAAAAAGTACTACAACAATAATCACAAAACTCTACTGAAACAACAACGACCTAAAAACTATTAAAAAAAAACATAATTATCAACGACACAACCAATTAAAAACATCATAGCAATAAAACTCAAAATAACAATAAACGAACGCATAAAAGCGTGAAAATCGCTTCTAAATGTGTTATATTCGATTTTCAATTTTGACAGGCAGTTGAAACACAATTTATTAACGTATTGGGTTTTAAATTTGGAAAGCGTGACGAATTGTTTGCCATCACATGCGAGCACAATGAAGTAATCTGAAACGCTCGTGACAAAAATACTCATATTTTTTATTATAAATTGACACTTGATATTTTATCGTTGTTTTTTTTAATGATTTTATTATTTTTTATAAAATATTGTTTGCTTTTAATAATGTTATGGCTTCAGATGAAATAGGCTCACTTGTATCGGAGCACGTATAAGGTAATAATGCATAAAGAAATAAGAATGCATTGAATCTTGTCTTTTATGTTTATCTTATGCAATTCTTATCTTAGACTATATTTTTTTAATACCTAAGTTCTACTCTCGGATATGATAATCGGTTCTTTATCAAACTTTGATCTTTTTGTTCTGATGTTTCTCATATTATAACACTAACCCTAAAAGCCCAAGACGCGGCAACCACAAAAATAATTTTCGTAATTTTTGAGACATCGTTTCAAGTAAATACTTCTAAAAATTTACATATAAGTATGATATTTTTATCTAAACTCAGAAACATTCAAATTCATACATCGATTCAGAACTCACTTGCAATAAATTCTTAAAATACAAACCCACTTCTCTATTCAAGAAACCAATTCTGTATAGTGCATATCCTAAATGGTGTTCAATTGCAATGAATAGCAGCTTTTGAATAAAATACTGCCAGAGAAAACGTTTAAAGTCGCAAATGTGATTCATTCACATATAACATTTGAAAAGAATTATATTTTACATTCATTCGGTCGTATTACCTAGCCTTAAACTCTTAAAAGAAAGACTGATGCTGTGGTGGGAGGGAGACGCCGCTACGCGTAATGTAGAGCGCCGTCTCGCTCTCACAATGGCAACCATCTTGCTTTAAAACGTCATAGTACAGGTACCAGTTTTCGTATTTCAAACTGCATAGAAACTACTATTGTAGTAGTTTTATATATATGTTAGACATTTATTCGAATGTTTTGCTTCGTTTAATTGACTTAATATTTTCGTTTTCAGTTTTCCATTGGTTTTCATTGTTGTAACTTTTTAGATTTGGTTTTTCAATTGGAGTGTCGATGGAAGTTTTCATGGCAAAATATGTTACACAAGGGAAATGTATTCATGATATTATTGGGAAAAATGCCTGCAGTGGTATTTCTTCTGTTTGTAGAACATTTTTAGGGCCTGCACGGGATGTATCTTATCTGACGATTTTTAAACTCTTTACCAAACTTTTTGGTTTCTTAATTGTCATAAACCTGTTTTAAGTGCAATAATCTCTGATACCATGCTAAGCAAGCAACATCAATTAATGTCCTCGAAATTTAAAATCCAATATCACCAAAAACGATTAAAACAAAATATTTCAAACACTTTCCAACAAATTATTAACTACAATAGTTTTCAATGTTGATCTTTGTATACAGTATGTCCCAAATAATTTCAAACTTACCGCATAAATTAAACTTTTCCACAACTATTTGAAAGTTGCCAGTTCTGTTGCTGTCACCCTTTCTGTGTATTTAATGTATCAATATTGCGCCCTTATTGTAAAGCTGTTAAGGGTCACAATCGCTTGACGTTTTATGATAGTATTATTAAAGCTTGCTAATTGATTGCTCGAAAAGTTTTGGCTTTTGATATAATGGGTTTAAACTTTAAACGTAACTCGAAATTGTAGTGTTTTATTTCTCGACTATCAATATTTTTAACGACCTTTGTTAAAAGTTATTCTTCGTTTAGCTCATCGTTATTTTGCTTTAAACAGATGCGGTTTTTGTTTAGACAACTAGGGATGATAAAAACTTGTGTTTTAAGGTTCTAAACAAAGGACTCGTTTTTTGTTAGACAAAAATGACTGTAAAAATTAATAGTTTCGTTTTCACAGGCGCTTTTTCCATGGCGATTATCAGTGTCTGCTTAGCGCATTTTTATAAAATAAGTTAAAATAATTTTTGTTTCAATTCTTTGTAACCTGACTGCCTCGTTAGCCTAGTGGCGCTAAGCGCGACTGCTACGCTAGAGTTCTTGGGTTCGATTCACGAGTCGACCAAAGTGTTATTGGGTTTTTCTATGAAATTCTCAGTAGCAGGTCGGAGTTTGGATTTGTGCCCGGTTAGTGGCAATAGGCTCGCCCCCTATTACATGGGACCTAAACATATCGGTGAACTGTTTGTGTACATTAGTACACCTCTGCCTAACCCTTCGGGGATACAGGCGTGATGATATGTTATGTCTTTGTAACCTTAGATTTGCTTGACATTTTGACTAAGTTTTAAGAGCCACGACTCACAAGCAGTCTGATAACATGATTGACAGACACTTGATTGAAGAGAGCGGGAGAGAGAAACTAGTACATTACAGTAATTATTATCTGATATCAAACCTCATTAGACAGAATGCTAACTGAAATTCGGTCAGTAGGGCATCGCGTCAATAGTGTTAATTTCTAATGATACTATAATTACATGTATAAGATCTAATGTGCTGTTTATGCACAAATGTATAATTGATGAATGTTGATCTGTTGTATAAATTAGAACTTATGAGCTGGTTTGACAAATAATGGGTGATGATGGAATTAGTATGGTATTAATTATTTAATCCATGATAACAAATATGTCATCGGGACGAATAGTTATGGCTGTGTAATTTTGTGTGGCAAAATATGGCCTGTCGTTTTTTGAAGTTCAAGTATACCCTATTCCCAACATTGAAATTGACTTAATTATAGTAACCATATAGGTGTGTGATAGCGGCATTACTATGCCAACTACACTACATACAAAACATCAGACATAAGATGCATTTTCAAGTTCTTTAAAATGCGTTTGAGGTTGAAATGTTTTTAGCTAGATATTTTGACTTAACATCAAGTAAAGGGCCTATTTGCCTCATAAAATGATGGAAAATACTTTAGCATTTTCATGTTATAATACAATTTTAATGATCGTTCCTCCGCAGAATTTCTTCTATAAGCCTTTAAGATGCTATAAAACCATAAAACCATTGGCTCATTTTCTAAAGGTTATCGTAATTGTGTTAGGATACACTAAGTTACATTGGTACCTATTTTATGGGGTTTTTACGACACATATAACCATGGATTAAGTTGAAAGTACGTATAATAAAATATCAGCCGTAAGACATTTTAACGTATTGCTTTCTGTACATTGTCGTGAGTTTATGGATTGAGCTTTTGTTAGCTGTTTTAATTGACTTGAATGGCTTGGGGTTAACGAATCAATTACTTTCTTGTAGAATGTTTTTGGATTTTGCAGTGTCACTGACGTCTAGACAGGGATTTTTGTTGATTTTCTAGTAAAGTAATAAAGATAGATGTTTTTTATTGCGAAAGTCCTAAATTCAATTAAATAGTTAAAAAAGCCTGAATATGAAAGAGTCATCTAAAATGTAAATTCAAGGTACTTTTTCATTACAACAAATTTTAGAATATCAAAATACAAGGTGCTTTTTTCATTACATCAAATTTTAGAATATCAATTGTAAAACTTTTTGGTTATAAACTTTATTCTCATAGCTATCATTAATAATTAAAATATAGGGATTTTTTTCTTAATCCTACTAACGAACTGTGCCTACAAAGTACGTATTCAATTTTAATATTCATCTACGACAATTTAAATTCGAAATATAGGCCAAACAGCAACATCCAACCAATTGATTACCCAAACTTTATAGGTCCAGATTTAGCCCACAATCAGTTGGAGTTAAATCGTAAAATCCGTAAAACAGTAACGAGCGATCGGTGTACGCACCGAATGGTATGTCGTTTGTACCCGAGTGACATATTGTGGCAACTCCGTTGGAATAAATCACGCTCTGTACCTGAATGGACGCGAGCATAGTGGTGCTAGATGTGGCTTTGATGATAATGAAGATGCAATTTGTGGCGCTAACGAGGATTTTGTCGTACGTAATCGGGTCGAAAAAAGAAATATTTCGGCTACGGAAATTAGTGAACAATATTAAAGTTACAGTCGAAGCTATTTTGCCGAGTACAATTCAAAACAGATCTGTAAATGAAAACACAAAAGTTTTTAATATATATATTTTTCGACCGATTTTCATTGTTTAGTTATAGCAGCGGCAGCGGTTGTTGATATCGCGTTGGCGCGAATTGCTTGAAAAACATCATTTGAGTGGGACATTATAAATATAAACTGAATTAATTGATTAAATATAAACTGAATTGAATAGTTGAAATAAGCTGAGTGATGAGCCTCATGAAAAACTGTTTTAAATGATGTCAGACTTTTATAAGTTCAAAATGTTGAACTTCATCTTACGTTAATTGGACAAGAGTAATTATTGTACCCATCTCATCTAGAACACGCAGTATCACTGTCGCTAATAGAAACACAGCCTATGCTATATCCTGGGTACATCGTACGGCTGATCCATTTTTTCCATGAATTATGGCACTCCGGGGAAAATATGAAAAAATACGACTGCGCAGTATGACGTCACAGTAACGACCGCCTTGTTTAGATGTTTTTGTATGTTTAATCAAATCTGTGTCATCATCTCCGTGCACTGTTCTCGATAATTTGGGCGGGTTGCGATGAGTATCTTGTATCTATTCATTTGTACTCGTCATCTTAGGGTTCCTTTCTTATCCATTCCTAATCTTAATTTTGGTCTTCTTCTACCTGTATACTCTGTACAGTTTCTTCTTCTTCTTATCGAGTAGATCAATGGCTGTTTAATTTTTTGCGACCAGTATTCAGCAATGCACACGGCATTGTCCGTCGCCTTATACAAGTCCTCGTGTATGCAGGTGGCAGGGCACGCTGGGCAACTCATTAAGTGAGCCATGGTTTGGGGGAGGATGCCACATTCACACGGCTCATCTATTTACAGTCATGTTAAAAACTTGGTTATGTATGTCATCCCTCCTCATAATTACGACTTTACGTCAATACATCTCATCTTTTCATTTTTCGTTAACCAAATCTGTGTACTGAATAGGTAAAAATAGTTAACCTCATTTTTTGGATGGCTTCAATTTCGTATGATTGACTTGGCCCAAATTGTTTGTTCACAATTTTGATGTTATGATGGTTATTTTTATCAATGAAGACCTTGACTTCAATATTACGTAAAAATGGCTTCCTTATTTTCTTTAATCAAAATATATTGTCACTTAAGTGCCTTTGATGATTCCTTTCAAGTAAAACTCCTAATGAGTGTAATTTTGATTTTCCGCAAAGTTCTTTTTTATTTACCTAGTTCTTCTCAACAATATTGAAATACAGCTCAGGTTTCTAACCTGACCGAGTTTCTAATGTACATAATTATACGGACTTAAAGTGCACCACAATCCATTCAGGGAAGTTAGTTCTAAACCTGGGAAAAACTTTAGAGCCTGAGTTGAACAAATGAGTTTGTCCTAACGGAAAATATAGTTTTCTGTACTGTTGACAACCAACAGCACATGGAACTGGATATAAAATATTAACTTTATATTTCTGTAAATATACACGAGCCTTTGCTAGTTGTAGTTTTCATTTGAATATTATATTTATCTTTAGTTAAGTTGTCGTTGGTAACATGTGAGAATAACATAATAATAAGTAGACGTGAAATTGAAAAGCTTATTACGTTTTTTTACCCAGTATGCATCATGTATCAAAATGTAACATCCTTCATCGAATATTTTAATACCTACTCTGCAAAAATCTACAAATAATGTAATTCATCCGTTAATACCGATTAAAATTCAGTTCAAATCATAAGCTTTCAGAGAATGAAGATAAATAACGGACCCTCATTCCCAAGAACTAGTTATCATTTCCTCACGATTGACTCTTATTTATGTTAGGACCAGAGATTCTGTTTTCGTTTAATTCCCTGATGAAGAACTAGTTTCAGGACGTAATAATTTGAAGTTATCTTAATGGGTCAAGGTCGGATCCCGGAGCGCTAGGCCCTTGAGGGACCCCGGGTTTTATATAGGTTCTTTAGAAATCTAGGGTAGGTAATGAGGGTTGCGTTATATGAGATAGTTCCGGGTCAAAATATGTTTGGGATTCTCAGTTTGTCAAGTTCTTTTTGGAAATATTTAGGGTGGGTTTTTTGCGCTTCGGTGGAGTTACAAATCACAAACAAGTTTACTACGAGTTTGTAAATATATTATGAATTCGTTCTGTACCAGTGATTAGGCACTAAAAGTGGAATTTGTAACGAATCCAAAGCGGAATCAGATAGGCACTGGATCAAAGATTATAATAAAAAAGTAACCTAAAACTGTTCCTCGTCTAATAAGTTCACAATATAACAGTAACATAGAACTTCGCTTCACACAAAAACCGCTTACAAGCATTCTTGTTCTTCGATCTCAACCCTAATAGACTGTTCAGAAATGTTATTGTGAATACGTCCAAGACGTTAATATAGTGTCAAAGTTGGAGCTAAAACTATGCGAGAGTACAAGTTTGGTAATAAATCATAGTCACAAGTATCGCCGGCTTATGCGGGTGGCGGTCACACCGTAGCGTAATGTAAGCTTATGTTGTAAGGACATTTCCTTATAGACTGCAGCTTATGTCGTATACCTAGATAGGTTTGAAGATGGGACAAACATTTGTGTGAGCATTAAATGTTGGTGAGGAACATTTGTGATGATGACAGAACATTTCCTTGTGGAACTGCAGCTTATGTTGGATACCTACATTGGTTTGATCCAAGATGGGACAAACATTTGTGTGTGCAGCAAATGTTGGTGAGGAACATTTGTGATGTTGACAGATTTTTAATTTAAGCGTTCTGTGTGAATGTTGTTTGAATTTTTGTGAAATATGTTGCGACTCATGGATTGCATTTAAAGTGTAAGCTGTAAAATACTAGAAGTGTAATTAACAAATATAGAGTATTAATTAATATAAAAATTAAATCAAAACAGATCAGAACCGTATCGCCATAAAAATAAAACTGTAATTAAATAATTTAACACGTTATTTCACAAACTTATTTAATAAAATAAAACATGTCGAACACGTCATTAAAACATACACAAACAGGCATGATAAGTTACTAAAATGCTAGAACATTTTCATACAAATACATCAAATAATTTTAAAATTCATAAGCCCAAGCCTCAAAAGTACAAAAATAAACAAACAAAGTAATAAAATTTAATATTGACAACGTTTAAAACACGAAAGCTTGCACGTTATTTTATTAACTCATTGAATAAAACATGTGGGCAAATGAAATATTTTATTCAACGCGAATGTTTCACAATTAAAATATTAATATTGAGAGGTTGCGTTTTGGTGTGACGTAAGGCTGTTGTGAGATGTGATTGTAAAGCCTTTTATCAGATGCCAGTGATCGTATCGTGTTGAGTTTTTAGTGGTCTTATAACTTTGAGCTGGGAAATGTTTTTCTTGTAGTAGCTAGAGTTTATGGCATAAATAGTAGTAAGAGGTATTTTGTGTTCATCATAAGAATTTATTTTAGAGTGAAACATAATCTTTACAACTTTTCTGTGTTACCAATAGACCCAGAAGTCAAACAATACAAATAGTCATATTTGACTCACAGGACAGAACATTTTTTAACTTACATGCACAGTTCTTAGCCCTGTACTTTTAACATCGATTGTAATTATTTCTTTAAACACTCAATTAACTCCTTAAAATCCTTTGTTCTAACTCCAAGGTTAAAACCAAAGGCTCCACTCTAAAGCCTTGACCTTTCAAGTGAGTGGAGCAAGTTATACAGCTGAAGAGAACACATTAAGTAGTTTCAATATTTGCAGACACTTTGCGTATGTAAACGCTTAATATTCAGTAACATAATATCGTTCAATCTAAATATAATATGGTATTGGCATTTATTTAAAATTGGTTAAAATATCTTTACTATCAGAAAATTGTACTAAAAGTTAAAAATGACATCAACTGATCCCTTGCTTGACAAAACTATAGTCCAACTTCGAAATAAGTCTTATATGGTTTTCTTATGGACTCCACTGTCAAAACTGGACTAAAATAAAATGACACCACTTTTTTTCATGCCCAGTAGTGAAAAAGTTTATTGTTTCAGTGAATAATATAAGCTGTGTGAGGCATGATGGAATTTATAACCAAAACAGTTTATAGTACTGCTTTGTTGACAAAATCCATCATGCTGTGTAATAATAATACTTTTGAGAATAAATTAATAGCCAAAAAGAGGATGTTTTTGGAACATACATAGCTAACAAATGAAAAACGTTATAAAGAAGGCAAGACTAGGTTTTGGTAACAAGCAAGCAAAATAACAAGAAGCAACTTACTTTTTTTTTATTTACATTAAGTAAATAAAAAAAATTAAGTTGCTTCTAAAGATAATTATAATAACTATCACATTACACGTACTATCTCTAGAGTTACAACTCTACTCGATTTTAAAGATATTTTGAACATGAATGTTTCGTAATTCAATAGTGTGAAGCAATATTGGGTTTTCGAATCATTCTGTGGGCTAGCGATGTAACTACAGTACGTATTCCGATCCCTTTAGTATTTTGATCATGATTACTGCCCCGATCAATATTGTATTGCCTTTGTTATTCGATTGTTTCCGTGTATTGTTGATAAAGCTTTTGGTGGATATTATTATACTTTCAAGGTTGGATATAGTAGTTAGTGTAGATATATTTGGTTACACTTTATGACCTTAAAATTTGATTATTAGCAACTTTTTTGTGTATAATGTTTCGTTGATTTAATTTAAAATGTTTGTCGTGTAATTTCGGAGGAGCAGGATAATTTTCCGTTTATAGTAATATTATAGAACGGGGATTAGCGCGTACATGCTTAAGACTGTCTGCTTGCGATCACGCCTTCTGTAACCCAGTCGAAATGTCAAGCCCTAGAGGTATTTATGCATGTACGCGCTAATCCCAGTTCTGTAATATTACAATAAATATGCGGCGCGATAGTTAAAAAGTTATTTATTTTTGTTATCAAAAATAATATGAAAGTTTGTGAAAATAGGGACGTAATTATCATTTCCTCGATTTCTCGATCCTCTACTCGAAAAAAAGAAAAATGCTTGTTCTGAATATAACTCAAAGTGAAGCTACCAAATAATTTAAATAAAATATTTATTTATTTTTACAAACACACATGGTATTATAACACATGCAATAAGGTTCACAATCTGTGTCATAATGGCAAAATGCTTGTGCAGAACCTCGACCTGGAAAACAAAAAAATAAAAAAAATATTTTTTTACTATTCCATTGAATTATGTATGTGTGATAAAAAAAAAACTTAATCTAATCATTCTTGGAAAACTTACTTTTTAAATACCTATGCTTTTCTCTAGTTACCTTTATTCATTAATACAAGCAAAACCATCAGATAATTTAATATTACTGGCCTCTTATATTGTGTTACTATTTTTATTTATTTATTTTTCAGTAAACTCCGAACAAAAAAAGTTAAACTTATTATTCCAACCAGCTCTTAACTTGATGTTTTTACCTAGTAAATTCTATTTTTTTTATTTATTGCTACTTACAACTTAATTAAAAACGTTTAATATCTTACCTCGATACACACGTTCTTGTCTTTGTAAACGATTGGACGAATCAATATGCGATACGAATGCACAAATGAGGCAAATTACCATCATTATGTATTTCATGATTGATTGCAAATAAATTACTGCGGCAATAAATTGAACATTAAGTTTTAAATCATTACATCTGCTGTTTTATTGATTTGCTGTCGAGACGTACTTGTGTATTATTGTTTAATGTATAATCTGATTACTATATTTAGCGTTAAAGACATTGATGCGACAAATTGTATAATTTGTGACAATGTGTTGTTCAAGTAGTACTTGATATTTTTTGATTTATTTAGTTTTCACTTGTCATTCTTCTGTATCAAGTTTGAAAATTGTAACCTAATTAAAGTTTCGTTAATTAATTAACCTATCAAATAATGCCTTACAGTAAAAGGCTATAAACAGCGAATGACCTTCACTTAACAGTGGGGTATTATGAGATGACAATTTTGTATTCAACATATCAGTGTAATGTCTGGGTGTTATTGGGTTTTTCTATGAAATTCTCAGTAGCAGGTCGATGTTCGGATTTGTGCCCGATTAGTGGCAATAGGCTCGCCCCCTGTTACATGGGACCTAAACATTCCGGCGAACTGTGGGTGTACATTGGTTGCACCTCCGCCTATCCCTCCGGAGATACAGGCGTGATGGTATGTTGTGTAATGTCTTAATACTTTGTTAGGGTGTTACCACACCAATCGATCGATAGTCGATCGATGCCATCGATCGACATCGGTCGACGTTGATCGATAGGTGTGGTAGATTAAGTTGATCGACGGATACCGGTCGACTAACCAATCGATCGATTGCCGGTCGATGGCATCGGTCGACGGATACCTAGTAGAAACAATCGATCGACGTCGACCAATCCATTCTACCATCGATCGATGGCATCTATCGGCTGTCGATCGATTGGTGTGGTAACACCCTTATAAATAATTCGTAAGTAATGGTGAAGTATTAAGTAACCTTACGTCGTAGCATTAATAATGTAATTTTTGAATATTATTAAAATTCCTTATTTTTGTATTTACTTCTCTTCTCTGCTATGTAGATTGAGGGAAGACCATCGTAAGGTCAAACAAAGACTGGTAGTTATAGTAGGTGCGATTGCACAGTATAATGCGACACTTCAATATCTGTAGCATGCAAATGAGTCGGCTCAGTTCAAACGTCTGTTGCCGACGATATTAATCACGCAGCTTAATGACTATTCAAATTGATCTCATGGTTTAGTATAGTAAGTTAGCAAGTTCAGAATATTACTCCGCTTTGACGACCGGGTGGGCGCGGTTTAGTACCCGACTTTCTGACTTAAGGTTAGATTTCATGCCACAGGGAAGTGTTATTGGGCCCGAATGAAGCTGTTTTAATTTATGATGTTATTGCTTGTAAAGTTTATTTAAAAAGACCATGCGATATAGAAAGTTTAAAAACAAACAGCAATGAATGAAAAATAATCAAAACACGTAAACAATTCTGAGGTGGCAACAACGAAATCTGACCAAGTTAATTTAAAATATCATGTACACCTTTTCAGTTGTTTCATTTAGTAACCATGTCAGGTTTAATTAAACATAATTACATGACACGTTACCTTTGATATGAAGGAATCCACACTCTTGCACATACCATTAAAATCCATTTAACTGTCATCTGAGCGGTTTTATTGAGCGCTCGTAAATTGAACACGAAGTTAGCCGAAGTAAAACGATGGAACTGATCGTAAAGACTCGTGTCTTTGTAGAAAGGGTGACTGTGTTTTTCGTTTCAGGCGAGAATTTTGAAAAAAAATACTTATAATATAATTTAAAAACTATAAAAAAGTAGCCTCATATAACAGTTAATATAATTTTAATTAGGAAAAGAGAATTATTTAATCTTTAACATTATTACAATGAAAAATTAAACTTAAGATGTTTACAATAATAAAAAAAAACTAAGCTTACACAATAAATAAGAAAAAATATAAACTAAAGTAAGTCATCAAAAAATTCATCCACGTCATCACTGTCGACTGGGAGTGTGCCCATTAGGAATTATTTATGATTTTATAATTAACAAATGAATTTCAGTATACATCAAAAGTCATAAATTAGTTACTGAAACGGTATAATACGTGAAATCCTGTAACACTGTTGTTTGAATAAAATAATAACACAGCAGATCCCAAACAATAAAAAATCGATATCGAAGTAAATCAAAGCAAATATGATAGATAATTATCAATTAAGCAAACTAAATACCCCTACATATTTCTCAGTATAAAGCTGCAATAATGCAGGATCTAATATTGGTAAGAACGTCGCGTAACGAACACTTATTTATGTAACAAAGTTAATTTATTTCAGGAAAGCTCCGCCGTAAACATTATTTGAATAATTTATAAGAAACTGAATAAAACTGCTTGTTCAGCGTGGTTAAGCGATATTTAGTAAATGGAAGCACGAATCATGACCTTTTCTTTTTGCTAATAGTACTAAAGCAACTATACTGTAGTAGGGCAAAAAGGTTTGTTTAAAAATAGACGTAATCAGTAGCTAATGTATACTTAGTTCATTAGTTCGTATAATCAGGTCTAACCTTATCCTGATGTTAGTTAAATGTTTTATTAATTACTACTTTTGTTGGTTCAATTTAAGATCTTAATTTTGGAATCAAAGCTCCTTCACATTTTTCAGTTTTACTTGCCATTAGTATCTTTATAACCTCAAAATAAAGTTGATCATCGTAGGGAAAGCAAAAAAAAAAAAAATATCCGAGCGGTGTCTTGGTCACCTTAGTCAATACGACTCATATCTCTCCACACCACGAGAAGTACCCACCCTACTCGCGTTATCCTCATTACAGCTCAAACTATTTTTATGGTTATAATTTATATCGCCGATATTGGGATTCGATACACCATAAAAATGTCAGCGCTTACTTCCTACGTACGTTTTGTTAAAGATAGTTTGTTATTTTATGAGGTTTTTTTATTTGTAATAAATATCAAGTCGTTTATTGCCAGGGTCGTTGGATTTGTTTAAACTAATCTGAAATCTCAATTACAGGTTTGGTACATTGATTCTGAGTGTTATGGCTTAACCAATTGGACACCTAAACAATAGTACAAAAAAAAATATTGATAGACTCTTTTACTGGATGTAGGATGATTTTAGTCTCAAGTTATAAAGTGAAAACCTATTGAGATTATTAATTTAATCCAAGGCTGTTCCTAAATATTTATAAGTACTAATAACAATAACACCTGTGTCCAAGTCTTCAAATAGTGTAGTTTTCGGAAAGGAGTATTCATTTCGACCTACGCTTCTTCTTTTACAACCCTTTAGAAAACCCGTTGGATATCAGGGTACGAATATAATCAATTTCCAATGTCCATCCATCAACCCTGCAAAGTACCCTAATTTAAATTCATGGGACGAAGTTTAAAAATAAAGGCCCATCGTATGAACCAACCCTTAACCCATGAAAGAGCGGAGTATAGGAAAACAAAAAGTTTGGTCGATATTGGCTTTCTATTAGCTGTGTATTCTGACACATTAACTGATTTGAAATTATTTTTAAGGTATTTTTCTTGTTATCATTATTGTCACTATAATTAGAACTGCCAGTCCAGCCTCTTACAAAAGTGTCTCTAAAATGTCTTTCAAAATTAAAATTTTCAATCGTAGAAAATTGACTTGTGTGAATCAATTATTCAACACTTGTAATTGAAATCATTGTTGAACCTTGTGATCATAAAACCTCAATAACATTAATCTAAACAAACGCAGACCACGACACATCTAAAAGCATAAGCAGTACTAATAAAAAAGAAATCTTAGAAACAACCTCAAAGCAGAAACTTCCCCATACCTCAGATCTCGGCGTGAAAACTTTTTCTGTGTTCACAAATCATAATAAATCGCCTTAAGAAAATAGTTACAAAATACTAATCGGGTCAGAAACTAAAGTTAATCAAAGTTGTAACATCTTTACTCATTAGTTCCGGCCGAGGCCTCGCCGTTACTATCGGTTCTCGATCGTAAAACACTAATTTCGAGTTTGGGTGACTTTGTAATGGATAGGTACATAGTTTTAGTAGTTATTAAATGTCGTAACTGCGAGATTGTAGTTTTAATGTACTCGAGTTGTGTCATCTTTCTGGGGTAGTTCATTGGGATTTTGTTCATTGACTGTCAAGTGTTGTGAGTAGGAACAATTAGATTTAGGAAAAAAAAAGTATAATTGTAAAATTGCAAGGTAATAGTTTATTGATGACATATTTTATTTACCTACTGTACTGTCTTTAATATCTTACAATGATATTACATCACATAAAAAAATATATTATCCGCCATTTTCTATTATTGACAATATTCTTCAACATCACTTCTGTCACTTTTCATCTAAAAAATATGCTTACCAGCTCATTATTAATACATAAAAACTTATTTGTTTTACGTATGTTTTGTTATTTTATTTAAATTTCATTAAACAAAAACTAACAGGCGTCAAAGAAAACATCGTCATCCTTATTAATGATCTGATCACGAGTTGACCAAACGTTTTTCTTCTTCTTCTTCTTCTTGCGGTGCCTCTCCACTACTGGAGGTTGGCCGTCAACTCCAAACGTTTTTAAAGTTCCTTAAAAAGATTTCGTGCACACGGTCCCCAAGTCCTGAATGTTTTAACCCCAATAACTACAAACAAGATGAACTGAAAACAAACAAACATTGGAAATAAACAACACAAAAAAAAAATCTAAACTTGACACTCTCTTGATGCATGTATGTGTGCGCCACGCCTTGACGACCATAGCCGAGAAACCAGCAGTCTAGCGTAGCGTCGTTGCACCACAGATTACAATAATATTAATTTTATACCGCCGAAGGTGATTTGTATTTGATGAAGTATTGACCAGCAATTTTTGTCCAATTTGAAAATTTGGTGGTGGACGTTTGAGCTATCGCAGACTTTTCCTTATTATTTAATTTTTTTATCTTGAATTTATAATGAAAGTGCGTTCTACAAATTTAATGCGCCCTTTTTCACATAACTGCTTTAAATATTTGTACAGGCGTTGCAATAAAACACTAACAAGATTTTTTCAGTTTTGGCAAATTGGCTTTACGTCACTTTGACAGATCGATTTATATTCTCTTATATGAATCGTCGCCTGTCAATCGGCCAGTACGGCACCACTGCTTCACAAGTCTAAAGAGGTTTTAATGTGGGCGTTGAAAGGTTAGTTTTAAAAAACCACTTATTATATAACTTGAGAAAATACTCAGCATGGTTCTGCTAAATGATCTTAAGATAATTCCTGTTGAACAACTTCGTAAGAACCAGAAAGGGACACAATTAGGTCGTAATGTACATCTATGTATGTAAATCCAAAGACCTCCGTGGTCAAGTTGCGTACGCACCGGTTTACAAGGTGTCAACAGCTCTGAGGTCCGGGTTCGATCGCCAGACGGGTCCATGTAGAAACCCTCTTTAAAATTGTCTCGGGTCTGGGTGATTGTGGTACCTTCGTTGTTTCTTAATTCCATTACTAAACTGCTGTTAGCTACTTACTTTGGGTTTGGTTCAGAACAATGTGATGTTGTGATTAATTTATTTATAAAATTTTGTGTAATTTCTATGACTTTTATTCAACGAATTAACGATGATAGTAGGGGAGACAAGCACTCGAGAATCACCGTCAAATCGTCGGCGCAAACTTTTCGAATCAGCCAACAACTGAACAGTACTCCGTCAATCTTTTGATGTATCGGAAACTATTGCTATTAACACTGTGTACGCGACAATACGAGTTATTGTACTATTCTATAATGGGTTAACTTTGTTGGAGTTTGTTTTGAAAAGTTTTGTTGACGATGACTGGATACGTCTATGTTTTAATATTGTTTTCTATTGACGCCTATTTACAGTTTAACACCCAAATTGGTATTTTAAGTTATGCTTTTCTGTTATAAGAGTAAACAACTCTGGGTGTCCACGGCCAGTAAGTAACTTTTCCCATTTTGCGTGACCTGACCCAGTAGTTTACTTATTCTCTTCTGTGTTGATAACGTCTGACTCATTAATTTATCAAGACGTTAAGTTCCTCATACCCGGATCTTCCATTGACCTTCACTTCAACTGTTAATAGTGCATATCAGTTTAGTCTAGTTTTAATTTTACATCCTCTACTCTTTTTCTTGTATCAAACCAACAAGTAAACACAAGTACATAAACTCATTGCTGTTATTTTGATCTTATTTTAAAGTTTCGTTTAAGAATGACACGGCTAAGAGATAGCAAGATTAATCACTTTGGCGCGGCTCCAGGCGCCGGCCACAGACGGCGAGGTGTAAAATAAATACCCACTACGGTATAGATAGCTGGGATATTAACCTATTACCTAACCAAGGGCGGTTTCCTTTGTCTTAACAGAGTTTTATAGCTTCGAGAATTTTCGGTGTCAAGGTAAATTCTTAAGTGTTGTTATTTTTTGGAAGGGATTTGTTTGGTTACCATTTCGTTCCATACAGGGTGTTAAGCAGCCCTGAAAAGGTAATATATGGTTTACAATCACATGCCCAAATAAATTATCAAATTTGAAAATTCATGATAGAAACAATAATAATGTGTTTTCAATTAACCATTTTTTGCCCCGAAATGCCTTAAATTTGAGATTAAACCAAAAACTATAACACCAATTTAACAAATTAGGTAGCATAAGTGATGACCCCGACTTTTTATCTCGACAATTGAGAAAAAAAATGGTTGTATTTTTTTTTTCACATTTTTGTAATCAGAAATCGATACCTAACAACACCTTCACGGGTTGGACATTGAGTTCTTAACACTCTGTATCACTAGTTGTATTATTTTCAAATCAAATCAAATCATGTATTTGAAACAAAAACCAGTAAATAACATTAATTATGCGTTAACAGCCACAGCCATTCTAAGCCTTTGTTCAGCTGTGGAAGTCTTCCGGCTGATGATGATTAGATAGCCTGTCGTGGTCAACATTCAAACTTGTCAATTTGTAATAGGTTGTACACGTTATTCCCATAGGACAGGAGCTAAAGACCTATTTAAACACTTTATGGGTTTTGGACCCAACATGTCGTCAATTGAAAACCCAACCAAATGCATTGAACTTCCCAACCTATATAATACCCAAAATACCTGAACTCAATTAAACACCGAATCCAATTACCCTTAATAAAAGCCTTGTGACGTCATTCATATACGTTATACGGCAAACAGCGGGCATAGCAGGTGTTCTTTCATTACCCAATAAATGTCGTATAATCACATTAGTTGGGTGTGCAGAAATGTAGTGTATAAATAGAGCGGTGTTTCATGTTTACTGGTACACTGTACACTGCTGTCATCGTGGGTTTGTGGTTTGGGAGAGATCTACAAGGTGTGTTCAGATATCAGGTAGGCAATAGTAGGAATTGTGACAAACAGTTTGTAACCAGCACGTTATAAACTGTTTAGAACGTCTATAAAGATGTGACACGACTGACTCAAAAACACATTTTTATTTTTTGGCAATCGACTTTGGTTTTTCTAAAATATGTTAAATGAAAAATAAAACCAAATTATTTTTACAAATTAATATATTTTCTACTGATACGTCACATTGTCAATAAATGACTATTTGATTGAAAATAATAATAATACGAACATAAATTTTTAGCCCTTTTGCCTTTTTAGTAAATCAGTTTTGATTGACACACATTAACAGATACTACAACAAAACAAAACCATTTTGAATACTACAAAGCTGTATTCATATTCATAAGTTTAAAATTAAAATGAGCATTACAGCATTACTGTTCGGTGTGTTTCACTTTTGAATTCATTATGTTGACAGTTTGAGTCCGGCTTTCAGAGATAAAAGAAGACTCGAATGTGTTTAAAAATTGTTAATTAAATATTTTCAAAGGAGTTGGTTTTTAAAGGTTTCAAGAAGGATGGATGCGACTGGCAAGTGACAGAGCATAACGTTGACTATATGCCCAGTAGTAATAGTAACCTAAACAAGGCTATAAAGATGTATATGTTGAAGATGTATTTTAGCTTATGCAAAATAAATTAGGCAAAGAAAAGTTGCCTCCGTAAATAATAAATAAATAAATGTTTACTGAAATGTGTCATCGACCCATCTTGCGTGCACACTTCAAATACACGTTTTACTTTATTAAAGATTATTTGCTACAAAGTAATTTTTATGTTAAAGAAATTAAGCCATTCTTTTAAAATCTTGTTTTACTTCGCACAACGTAAGAGAGGGTTATGCATGTAGATAAAAATCACATTTACTATTAGAAATTGCAGTAGGTTTAATCATCTCGATTGAGTACTCCTCAAATCCCAGTGGAAACTTGGTCCATTGCAAAATTGCATATTTTACGCGTGCATTGAACTTATGTTTCTTGATATATTTGTTGTTTTTCTCAGTAAAATCCACGGTCTGAAGCACATAGAGCCCCAAACTTGGCATACTGCTTACGTTATAAACAGATCAGTCTAGCCTTTTTGTAAGTATTAGGGTTGCTACACTTTAACCTAGTTTGGTTCTTAATTTCTGTTATGAGGGTAAAAATATATTTATCACTCTTTTTTAGAGATTCTTATATTTAAATAGGTTAGGTTTTTAGAAATCATATTATACGAATGAAGTACCTGTGTAATAAATATGATTTTTAAAACGTGTAACCAAATTGATTCCGGTGAAAACGGCTGTTTCCAAACAAAACTTATCCAATTTTAAGATATCCGGTGATTTCATTTAAAACCTCACATCCTAATTTCAGTCCTGCCCGACTAAATATTCTGTCTTTAAATATTTTAAAATATAATAGCAAGGAAATATCTCATCTCATCCGTCCGCTAAAATTCCCCTGTATAAAAAATAGAAGCAGCCATTAAACACACCCTCCCCATTCCTCAAGCCCATTAGCCCTTCCTATTTACAACACAACCCTAAGAAGAATTATCTTGAAAAAATGATGCAACCCGTTCGGCGACCCATTTATTGCTAAATCGGTTACGCTCTGTTACTTTACAATGTAGGAAAAAAGGAATCGCTACAAGATTGTACCTTGGAGCTGGGCCAAATGTCGCCTGGGCCTCGATTCAGCTGTATGCTTGTCAGTGGTCGGTCAGTGTCATGTCAGTATTCCGATAAGCCTACAATAATATCTCACTGAACTCTCGAAAAGAATGAAGAGAGAACTCAATTTTGAGTTAAGCTCGCCTCTGTACATCTACTTTAATTAATATATGTATGTTCAATGTAATCTATTTGTGTACAATAAAAAATTAAGAGAATGATCGTAATGACCGGTTAATGATCGTAATGACAGATAGCAGAATGCCAATTATCGTAAAAATGCCCAAACAAAGCAGGTCATTCGGTAAATTCAAGCAACTCTTAAATAGCTGAATCGGGGCCCTGACCCAATACTCTGCGCTAAGTGTGCCTTACGTACGAATATCGGGAATGTCGATTTACGGTACCTACAGGAATAATCTTTATGGATCGTCACTTGTTTTGTGGAATGTAAGAAGTGTTTTTAAGTGGTAGATTTTATTTGTAGTGTATTTTCATAGTCTAGTTTTAGTTGTAGACTTGGTTTGGATTAACGCATATATTTTAAGTAAACAGAATGACTATTATGGGTCGTCCACCAAAACCAAAGTATTTAATTTTTATTTGATAGTACGGTTGTTTTGTGATAACCTTTGATAACAAAACCTGGTAATCATCATCTAAGCAGTAGTAAGCATAAGCTATAGCAGTCCACTGCTGGACATAGGACCTTCCAATAGCACGCCACTTAGTTCTAACCTAGTAACAACTTACCGTTAATCTTTAAGTATGCGATGAAACTATATTTATGTATATTTTGGCGTAGAACATGATATTGACAACGGCCTGTGTATGTATTATTGCATGTTTTACGCTAATTCCCGTTAAATAATATTATCTACTGTAAACATGCTGCAATTGTTTAAAACTTAGCGACTACATGTATAAACTACGCAAGGCAATTCTGTTATTCATTTTTTTATTTATGGCATAGTAATATTTATGTAGTGTAACATTCATCCAAAATTGTCAGAAAGCCAAACAATAATTTCAAAGTACATTTAAGGATAAATTATTAAAATGCACACTTGACCGAGCTACGTAAGAGATGATTTGTTGAGCTCTTGGCACCGTTTCTCTGTATTTCAGAAGTATTTCTTGTGCATATTTTAAGTATTTTGTATACTCAGGAAAGTATGTAAGATGTAGGTTTTTGCTTTAGATATTATCATAATTTTTATTTACCAGTCCTTTGGCCTTTCTTATGTACTATCTTACAAATCGTAAAATGAAAATCTATTGATACAGATTTTTTGAAAGGATTCAATTACAGTTCATTATGTAAGTTGTATTTTCCGAAATTTTACTGCTATTTCAGGTATCATGGTAATTTCTAACATTTGCGTAAAGCGAGAATTCATAGTTAACTTTTATTAATTAGGTGGATAATATGGCCCTGGTCGACAGACCACTAGGAAAATAATAATAATTCCAGCCTATAAACGTCCCACTGCTGGGCACAGGCCTCTTCCCATATAGAGAAGGCGTGAGCATTGATCACCACGCTTGCTTACCGCGGATTGGCGATTTCAGATCCCAATTTTGGAATCCAGTTTTCCTCACGATGTTTTCCTTCACCGTTAGTCAGAAATGTCTTAGAATAATTAAGAAAGTACATATAACTTTGAAAAGTTACATTGGTACTTGCCCGGGCTCGAACCTGCAACCTCGTGCATATAAATCCGTTCATTGAACCGCTAGGCCACCACGCCTTTTTCTAGGAAAATACTCCATTAAAATAAATAAATAACTACAATAAATAAATAATCCATAAATACAAGATCCACAATAACTTACGTATATCAAAAGGGATTATCTTTATTGTTTCATGAAATTATCTTCGAGATGCGAACGTAATAGATTACCAGATCAGCACAAAAGTAATCAGGATATATCGCTATACAGGATACAATTGACGGTGCGTAATAAATATGATATAGACTAAAATATATTATTTGTAGGGTATAAACTGTATAACCGCTGACGGATACATTATTATGACTTAATTGGTATTTAAGAAATATGCTGAAGTTTGTGGTCAACCGCTAATCAGTAATAATAAATTGCGAAAAGCCACTTTTATTAAAGAAATATTGATCTAAGCAATGTCTAAGTAAGAATAACAAACGTCCCAATTTGTATACAAAATACACATCAAGGTAAATGCAGTTTGGATATTTATTAAATAGGGCAATGATTTATGAAGATACTTTCATATAGCAAAATTATTTCAAAATAAATTAATGATCTGCAGACCTAAACAACGTACTCATATTGAAATACTTTAAGCATATTAATACACATTAGAGTAAATATTTCCAAAAATAGAAATGGCGCTTTTAGAATCTCAGCTTAAAATACACATAAAGCTTGTCATACATTAACAAAGGGAAAGCGGGGCAATGAAGTGAATAAAAGATCAATTAAGTGATAACCTTTTTTCACAAACAAATAAATACAAGAATCTGTTTTAAGATGTGCTGTAGCGCTATTTGCCAATAATTTTCCTCGAAAACACTACTGCCTAGTTCACAATATATCGATAACATTATTTAAGTGCAAAAACGTGCATTTATTTATAAAGCTAAAAACTGCCTCGTTGGCCTAGTGGTGCTAAGCGCGCCTGCTACGCTAGAGGTCTTGGGTTCGATTCCCGAGTCGACCAAGGTATTATTGGGTTTTTCTATGAAATTCTCAGTGGCAGGTCGGAGTTTGGATTTGTGCCCGGTTAGTGGCGATAGGCCCGCTCCCTATTACATGGGACCTAAACATATCGGCGAACTGTGGGTGTACATTGGTACACCTCTGCCTACCCCTTCGGGCGTGAAGATATGATGATGATGATATTTATAGCCCACAAGTTAGTGTGAGATATCGGGTTTAAGCCTGCCTATCTTCCACAAAATCGATTAAAACGTAACATCACAGTCACCATTTTACGTTCAGATTAGGAAATTGGTCATTCCCGATCGTGAGGGCCCTTTCAGCTCCAATTTGATGAATATAGAACTAGAACTGTATTTCCACTAAATAATCTACTTAAGTTGAATAATTAAAGTAAATAGATAATTTACTGGTTTTTTTTAATTGCTTAATTATTCTAAGACACTTACTAACTAGCGGTAAAGGAAAACATCGTGAGGAAACATGGATTCTAAAATTGGGAACAAATATTGGCCATTGAGCAAGCGTGGTAATCAATGCTCTTGTGTTCTCTATATGGGAAGAGGCCTGTGCCCAGCTGTGGGACGTTTATAGGCTGGAATTATTACTATCATTAATCTATTTACTTGGTGACTATAACGCCTTGGAATCAAAGACCAGCTATCTTATCGACCCGCTAACGCTTGTGTACAGAGGCACAAGTGTTAAAGGACCCACTCTCTACGACTATAATCGAATGCCTTTGTTGTAAAAAAAGTCCTTACTCAATTTCGGAGGAAAAGCTTTGAAGTTTAACTCGAGTTTATTTTTTCTTTTTGTACACACACTTACCGTTCGGAAGTCTTTTTTCCTTCTTCCTAATAATTTGCTTTGAGTGATTTCGATCTGTTATTGTGAAATAATTAGGACGGAGAATGAAATTTTTGCTTCTTGAAGTTTGGTTTCCTTAATTGAGTGAGCGTTTGTTGAAAATAATTGACCTGGATTAAAAGAATTAGGTTCCCACCAAGTATTAAATAGGTCAACAATATGAATATTGTCTAAACCGCTGTTCATAGCATAATATTGCGATTTTACTTTTTAGTCCATAGAGTGTATGATACACTCAGTCATCAAAACTAACTGCAAAAGTGACTTTTCAAAGTGTGTGTCTTTCTGTAGTTGATTTTAATTTGGTTTTGGGGTTATTTCAGTTAATGTGTGAAATTCTATAGATCACGATGCAGTCATTTTGATCAAACCTGGTCACGGAAACTAATCAAGGGCATTGGAAAATCAGAAAGCTAGGTACAGCTGTAACACCAATCCTTTGAAAAACTCAAAACTCACAGCAAAGGTTACATAAACCAGGATTAAAAACGACTACCGCATAAATTTATTCAACTCACACAAAGACTTTCTGCGAAGTTAAATACTCCGTAGAATTTCGAATAAGGAGCTTATATGATTAATTTTCTTTAGATTCCACGTTTTGTGCAGTCAGTCACACCAGTTCAGCGTTCTCGGAATTTATTTGCAAGCGATTTTAGTGCTTAAAATCTGGGTCAAAAAGTTCAACATGGAGCGAATGAAATACGAGTGATGCTTGTACTTCAGTTAAAGCTTGTGTAGGATAAATATTTTAGGGTACATTTAAAGAGCGAAATTCTGTACGACCTACATAATCATTAATTTGTCGTGAGAGTGTAAATGTTGACTTTTTCATGTCATTTTCTGTAGTACATGGTTTATTTTTATTAGCCTTTTTTATTTACTTGAAATCTCGTTCTTTCTACAGTTCAGTAAAAATTCCTACCATCAAGTAATTTAGTTTGAATGGTTCAATTTTTGTAAATATCACACCATCCTAGTTAAAATATCTTATAATTAAAACCATTAACAAATATTTTCCATCACTTACAAAAATTAAAAACAGCAGCGCTTCTAACAAGCTCGTGAAAAAAAACACGTTTTAAGAAAAAATCCAATTACAGTGTCTCGGTGAAACAGTTAACACTATGCAAACAGGACTAGTTTCAACAAACACTACTGAGAGGGGTAGAAAAAAAACAACAATTTTAATAAGCAACGTTGTGGCAAAATATTTTTAAAGTGGAGAGTACAGAACACAGTTGGAAGTTGTTTTTACTTTGTCTTCAGATGAAGATAGTTTTGTTTTTGTATTCAAAGTTTAAAGTAGTTTGACATGAGAACTAGATAGACGTATTAAAAATGAAAATGAAAAATGTATAGTAAAAACAAAACACAATGATGCACAATCAAGGATGGAATGAGCAACTGCTCTTTACACACTTACAGTATCAACTACAACTGTTGTAGATGTTGTAATTGTTTGAGTTCCAAATTAAACATTACAGACATAACAAAGAAAACATAATGCTTATGTAAAGTTATCACTCTGTAATAAAATAAAAGCTGACTTGCAATAAGTCACAAAATTCAAGGCTTTAAATACTGACCCACCTCTTCCATAGTGTAAGTTCATCGCGTCAGTGCTGTAATCAAAATACCTGATGAAATCATTTTAAAGTAGGAAGTTCTCTTACCAATCACCATAAAACTAACCAAGAATTGCCATTATTGTCACGTGCATCAGACCTCTATAATTGTAAATTTTAAATGGATGATATATGTGGCTGTGCTTTTATAATAAACTAGCTGTGCCCTGCAGTTTCACCCGCATGAATGCCTATGTCCCGTTCCCGGAATCTTTATGTTATTCAGGGCGCAGATGAATCACTATCGTAGCAAAGGTCAGGATTACTTTTTTTTTCACGGAGCAATTTTCCAATTTTTTTTTCATAAGAACCTTCTCCTGATAATAACTAACACTACAAAAAAAAAGAATTGGCGAAATCGGTCCAGCCGTTATTGAGTTATGCGCTTAACAACACATTTAGCGATTCAGTTATATATATAAGACTAATAAATAGAACTGAGAGACGGGTATGTGACTCAAGACCGAGACATTAAATATTCTAATCTTCAACAATTACAAGGACATACATAACAATACATTTTGAACACTAAGTTCTTAACTACTGTTCCCAACTTATTCTAAGCTAGCGACGGTAAGAATAACGCTACGTATACATAATTCAAAGTGAACAAACTGCAACATTTGTGTAAAACTACGGTGTAACTTCTTGCTTACAAGCACTGCAAGTAACTGCGCGCACATTAATACTTTTATCGTAGCGTACAGGCGGCATTTAGTTTGTGGCCGCTTTTGGGCTTGGAAGCGTTGGGCAGGATAGGAAATAGAGAAATATCTGCTATTTATAATTATTGTCTGGTGTTCATATTTTCGCATGCTGCATAAGGCATAATGTGTGGAACTAAATTTGACTTAAATACTAACATCTGTCTGTACCCATATTTAAAGCGAAATAAATGATTTGATTTGAAAATTGTAATGTATTGTTTTCACGACCTCCGTAGTTGAGTGGCGTACGCAAGAGTCTACAAGGTATCGCCAACTCTGAGGTGTCGGATTTGATACCCGGACGGATCAATGTGAAAAAAAAAACTTTTCTATATTGCCTCGGGTCTGGGTGCTTGTGGTACCTTCGTTATTTCTGAATTCCATAAAACAAGTGCTTTAGATAGTTAATTTGGGTCAAATAATGTAGGTGACGTAAAAAAAAAAAACGTTGTTTTTGTATTTACGTCTTAAACATTAATATAGTCTTATATGCTGTTGGTGGTAATCTCTGCGAAATACTACAATATCAGACTACTTGTCACAAATGTACAAGGGATAAATAAATAATACGTTTATCAATTGATTGCAAAGAATTGTTGGAACCTAATATTACTAAATTAACATCGCGCTTATCCTGTATAGTTTAATCTTTGTGAAATTATTTCAATACGTCTTCTACAAAATATAGCTATTACTTCTGACCTGTCTACCTAGCCTTAGATTCAAAAGTTTATACTATTTTTTTAAAAGGTCATTCGCTTATGGTCGTTTATTATGTTAATATTATAAACAGTTATCTATAAATCCAAAACATTATGTTAGATCAAATCAATATTTTGGAGATTATTTTTTACAAATCGTAGCAAGTGGAAATAAGTGGTATCTGCCTACCCCTACGGGAAACAGGCGTGATTATATGTAGGTAAGTATGTATTTTTTACAAACCAACATTCCTTTACAGTTTTAGTAGAGTATCTTCGAGAGCCCAAACTTCCACCGCATCTCTACATATTGATACTGCACTCCATACTTCCTCACATTCCATTCACGGTAGATAAACTCATACTATTGTCTACCTATCAATTAATATTCTTTGCTGAACAAAAGGCAGTCGTATCTGGCCTCTGAATGGTGGGTATTGATGACACCATTCCTAGAGGCGCCACTTTTACGATAGCGTCGTTTTCCGGGACTTTGACTTATGTTACTATCATAAAGTGCAGTTTCATTGTACCTTATGTTATTCTGGCCTTTTTCCTGATATTCACCTGATTTTCTTGATGATGGGCCTGTTGGTCTAGCGGTTAGTGACCCTGACTGCTATACCGGAGGTCGTGGGTTCGATCCCCACTCAGAACAAATGATTGTGTGATGAGCACGATCATTAGTTCTGGTCTGGGTGTAATTTATCTGTAATATGTATGTATTTAGAAATATATAAGTATGTTTATCAGTTGTCTGGTTACCATAACACAAGCTCTGCTTAACTTGGGATCAGATAACCGTGTGTGAGATGTCCCGGAATATTATTATATTATTATTATTTGTCGGTTAATGTGGTAGAAAAATGATCTTTTTTGGAGTCAAAAGTAACTTTATCTAGTTTCATCATAACTGCTTCGGTAGTTTACCTAGAAACATGGAAAAATCTGAAGCACGTATGAAAATTATAACATTGTCTAAAATCGATTGTAACTCGAAACCCGTAAATTTTAAGAACATAATATGTTTTACTGTTGGGAAGTCTTGACCTAAGGTCAAGTCACCACAGTTTTTTTTTGTAGAGATCTTTGCAGTTAGCCTGAGCGCAGGCTTTGACTGCTTCACCGGACTTTCAATCACCACAGTTTGTCGGTCTATTTAATGCACACTCTGTAGGTATATAGCAGATGGGTATAAAAATGTATATTTATCTCTAATTATCGAAGCAATATAAAATCAACGATGTTTTAAAATATCTCCTTTAAATAACTTTTACTTTTCATAACAGTTCAGACTTCAGTAAAAATACTTGTTAAGAACTTTTATTTTAAAATAGACGAGCTGTTAAGTGAAATTCAAGCGTTCAAACAATAGAAGAGAAAAAACTGATAAAAGGAAGGCAAGCGAAATTTACTGAGCAGCGCTTTCTTAACTATCTTTAATTAATAACTATGAGATAGATATTTTATTTTTTTGCAGAGAATGTTAAGGATTAGTTGGTTGGGTTTGTGAAGTATTTGAGGCGCCGAAGTGTCCTTTTTGAGATTTTGGAGTAGTAGTAGGTTACAAAAAGTATGGTTTAAGAATCGGAAGTAAAATTAAATTAGGTTTTCTTTGAAATATTGAAATAAAACTTCTTTTACGGATTTTATCGTGGTTTTTATTTGAATTTTAGTTCCCGACGTTTCGACACCTTTGCAGGTATCATGGTCATGATACCTGCAAAGCGCGATAAAATCCGTAAAAGTAGTTTTATTTCAATGTCTAACATTCGCGTAAACCTCAGAACTCAATATAATTAGGTTTTCTTGTTAAACTTGAAATTAGAATTCGTTTATTAAAACCGATTTAAATAAGATTTCTTCCAAATCCCATCAGAAAACAGGAAAGCAAGAAAAAACGTCCATTATATTTTACAAACAAAAAAAAAACAAAGTATTGTATAATAAAAAAGTGTTTTTCAAAAATAACTTGAAATCGCTGAGACTGTTCAAAATTAAAATTAATTTGTAGAAAGTCAGTTACATGACAGCTGTCAACTGTCAGTTGACAATTAACAGTTGCTTTGGAGAGAAAAACAAATTAATTGTTTAATCGCTGATTTTGCAAAACATTTAAAAAGTAAGTCGGATTTGTTATTGTATATCCGCTATGCACATAATTTAAGTTCCGTAATTCCTTCAACATAGTTGAGGAAAATACTAGTATTTTTACTTTACTTACTACAAGACCTATGTAAATAAATGCGGACAAAATCACATACATTGCTCTGAACCCAAAGTAAGTTAAGCACTTGTGTGGGATTCAGAAACAACGAAGGTACCACAAACACCCAGACCCGAGACAATGTAGAAAAGTAACTTTCTACATTGACCCGTCCGGGGATCGAACCCGGGACCTCAGAGCTAGCGACACCTTGAAAACCAGTGCGTACGCCACTCAACCACGGACTCTAATAAAATCGTAAGTACCTATTTACAGAGGTCTTGTAGTACCTACCTATAACAATATGGTAACACAAGGTTATTATTAAACGACTTCAAAAGAAAATATTCTCTGTTCGACTGTACGTTTATTTGTAGATGGTGTCATAAACAAATTGTTGAAGCAGTTCCTTTTAATATTTAAATGCGATTAATCAAATCAAATCATTTATTTGCCTGAAATATGGTGGTGCAAAAGTTTTTAAATTTATGTAGGTACAGTACATGACATATTTCACCCTGATTACGGGCATGCAAAACATTATAAGTACTTAGTAATTATTAAATCTAAGTTTTACTAAATACAATATAATATAATAACAATTGAGTTATTATTTTCACAAACATTTAAATTATTACAATAAAACAAATACCTATGATTTTATAATATTCATCTTTATTATCATAACAGCACTCAACCGACTCTCCCTAACGCTTCCTTTCAGAAAGAATTACTTCAAACCCGCCATTATCTTTCTTAATACTCGTCAATTTAGTCCATCCCTATCATACGTCACTAGGTCATCGCTCCCTGGACGTGTTCTAACTTGTAAACGGTAGTGACACCGTTCCGGTCGCGTTACAAGGTTCAATGGAAGTCGCAGTCAAGCGCAATACTTGTCCCATATACAAGTTAAGGCAGAAACATACTTACGTGGCGTGGCGTGTCGTGACGCGCCAGAAGCACGCCAGAAGAACATCGATTTCATACATTGAATATGGTTAGAGACATTTTTGCATGTCGACACGACACGACACGTAAGTATGTCCCTAACCAACGAGGTTGCATTTGAAACTATAGAGTGAGCCTATCAGAGTTTAAACAGTAAGCACTAGTGTGAACAAGTGTTGTCGTGAATTATGTATGAAGATGGAGCTTGCCGTTTTAAAAAATCTATCTAAAACCATCGATATTTTCTTATATAAGTTTCTCATTGCGCGAAAATTAACTTAAATGAAAAAGGAAATGTACAGGATCAGACTAAAAACTGCTCTCGCTTGGCATAAGGGAAACCTCGCGATACTAGCAGTCTATGCATATCATCGTCGATGTCCCTAACTATATTAAATGTATGAAATCGATATTCTTCTGGCGCGTCACGACACGCCACGACACGTAAGTATGTTTATACCTTTAAATTCAATTTTAAATAGGTTAATGATGTGCCTTAGCGATTTTGAAAATGGTATTTCGTTAACATTTTCATCGCGAAACTTTTTAATTAGGATGGTTGGTTTTTGTTTTTAATGGGATGAACATGTTGATATTTGTTGGGATGTTGAGTTTTGTAACATTAATGTAAGTTATTTTTAACGTGAAAATCTCCAAATAAATTATCAACAAAATTAATTACTTTATAATTTTGAACTTAGTTTAATAATTATTGGGCATGGCCTCGTGATTATACTTACTATGTAGAAATGACGATGACGAGTGTGTAAGGGTCGTAAACTCTTCGGCAAGTGGAAAGAAGTGGTCTCTGCCTACCCCTACAAAGGAAAGAGTGAGAAGATTATATGTATGTGTGTATGTAAATAACAGGTATATTTCCACAGCAGTATTCAGTGTATTCCTTCATTATCCTCTCTCAATTCTATGAATATCTCAGTACCTGTAAAACCAAGATAACTTCAAAACGTTTCATTTTATAACATTTAACTTGTGAATTCCAGCTAACGCCTTCAAATTTCTTAGTCCTACAATAATTAGGTAGTTGTTAGAAAATTTCTAGGAAATTTGTAACTTTGACGTAATGGTTAGGACTTTGGAATGTAAGGCGCAGGCCAGACAGAAGAGACGTAAGAAGCAGACGGGGCGCGGGTGCAACGCTTCTATACAAATTGTATAGAAGCGTTGCGCCCGCGCCCCGTCTCTTCTGTATGTTTTGCGTCGCGACGCTTCTATACATTTTGTATGAAAGAGACGCGGTAGAGACAAATGTCCGCGACCCGTCTGCGTCTTACGTCTCTTCTGTCTGGCCTGCGCCATAGGCTTTATAGCTGACAGAATAGACACAACTTTAGCTAAGCGCCTGAGGATAATAAACTAGCAATCGTTGACCTCTGTATTGTTATATACCTAGTGTAGTACATAGTTATTTGAGAAGCCTAGTAAATTTTGAAGGATAGGGAAATTTTTATATTAAAATTTAATGTCATAAGATGCTATTCCAATTCTAAAAGTCTGAACGATTTAATTAAATTAGTTGTTCTGCCTGTCGAGTAAGTACAATTATGTTTATGTACTATATTTAGTGAACTTACAAAAATACACACGATTCTAACTAATTCTGTAGTATATAGTCTATCCCAAAATTTAGTTGGTTGATTTTTTTATTACCACGGATATAACTATGTGTTTGACAGCTTTCTTTATAAATCAGTCTTTCCTTTTAATGTAGTTACCTACGAAACAAATTACTTAGCAGATGCTTGCATGTATTTAAAAGAGATAATGTATTGCGAGTTGTCGAGCATTAAAGATAAATGTATGCCATAATGTCCCTAACTAACTCATGATTCCTCACGCAAATCATTTACATTGCTTGTAAGTGGTACACAACTGCCTCGGTGGCCTAGTGGTGCTAAGCGCGACTGCTACGCTAGGGGTCTTGGGTTCGATTCCCAAGTCGACCAAGATGTTATTGGGTTTTTCTATGAAATTTTCAGTGGCAGGCCGGAGTTTGGATTTGTGCCCGGTTAGTGGCAATAGGCTCGCCTCCTAATACATGGGACCTAAACATATCGGCGCACTGTGAGTGTACAATTGGTACACCTCTGCCAAACCCTTCGGGGATACAGGCGTGATGATATGTTTTATGTTATTTTATGTAAGTGGTACATATTACCTAAAATCTAGATAGACTCTATTACCTAGACCTATTCTTAGAACCTCAAATTTACACCTAAACACACTTCTAAGTCAACCTTAAGCCTACGTCTGTCCCGACAAATATTTGACGTGATCGGAACCTTACAAAGGCTTCCCTAGTATTCCGTTTGCGTCAATGTGGTGGCAAACCATTCTGACCTTGTTTTCTGGTATTGGGTTCAAGATAAGTTAAGGATCTGTTTGAATCGTCTGTTGTTTGTGTGTGTCGTCGAATTTTAAGTTGTGGGTTCAGTCTTAAATGTAGTTAGTCGTAGCGTTACAGTGATGCCTTGTAACATTATTTTGATCTTTAATGAGTATTGTGATCGACAACAGAATTCAGTGTGTTAGTTTGAATACTAGTTCATCATATTTTTACACCTATAAAGCTAAACAGTTACTAAACAGCGGACCTAAAATAATTAGCAATCAAGTACAAAACAAAATATATTTAAATGAGAACTTATTTAATTACCATAATATATTACCTATATCTAAAGTTTAAAACATAATTTACCTTCGAAACTTATTTCCACCGCGAAATTTTTGAGACAAATTTAAACTTAATTCAGAGGTGTTTATAATTGCTTAATTACTAATGAATATCAATAATATATAATGATAAGTGAACATTAACTACGAAAGCACTGCAGTCTAAAATAAATCAGCTGTCATAAAGTTTCCTCGATACACAATTATACGCAAGAAAACCCAGTAACCTAGAAACGCTATACATAGAGCAAGAACACAAATCCTTGAGTCTAATCCAATGTTTACCTGGAGCTTACCCTCACGCATGCCTTCCTAGATAAATAATGTAGTTCTTGTGGTTTCAAACTATTTACATATTAAATTTCTCTCGCGTTACAATATTTTATGCTGAGGAATATGGCGTGTGTTCGTACTACATATATGCAAGTAAACGGGCTTGTCGAGTTACGATACTACGTATTGGAACCCTGGATAGATGATTTTGTGTTCTTCATTGACATAACGAAGAATTTGTCATAAGCATATATAATATATTAGTCTCTCTATAAAACACATAAATTTGACGTCACATTTTGTAGTAGTCACAAGATAGGTAGGTATTATTGTAATAATGCAGTATTCAAACAATAGTGTCAAGTCAAGTTTAAACACTTAATATTGAAGAATCGGCCCTGGATGTACCTTATGTTGACTTAGGGCCGATTTTTTGATCTATCAATCTTTAAATTTGATACACAATATTCACGTCTGACAGATTTTGTAATGAAGAACAATCCAATATTTGAAATTGCTTTTTATAGTCTGACTAGTCTGACAATATCTAATTTTGAAGTACCTACTATAAAATCAATAAATTTTTCAATGTGCGATTGAACAAAAAAGTCTTATGTAGCACCGTGAATAGGTTTATAGTACATCTGGCCTATTACGTCACATCACACCAACTAGTACATGTCCCAACATGTATGAATAAATAAAAAGCCGAAGCATATTCGTAGATTTCCACGCAACTTGTCACAGGGTAAAGTCGTAAACAGCTCGTCACGGGTAGATAAGTAATAAAAGATCCCAAATTCCCTTTCTAAGCTCAAAGTATATGTAACGGAAAAATCTTCAGGAATTTTCCCGTAGAACATTCTCGCACAGTGGAATTCGATTAATTTGCCAGCACTTTAGATTTAAAACCGCTGAAACCTCTATCTGGTATCTAGTTTGTTTTATCGCTACTCTTTTGTATGGACGTCCTAAGAAAATACTATAGAAAAAGGACACTGCTTTTTACCTTTTTTCTTGGTTTGCTATTGTAATCTAGAATAGATCTTTGTTTCACGATATTGAGAGACCTTGTCGGTCTTTGATACGTTTAAAAATACAGCAACATAAAATAACAATGTTCTGGTGGTAAATCTAGATAGGAGTGAAAAAAATGTGGTACTGAATTTTTAATTTAACTATTTGAACGCAGTTGGACGTTAAATTATTGAATTTACCACCTTATATCTTTTGCAGTCTAACAACGTGGCAAAAGATACAAAATAACTGCTCGCTTACTTCAGAACAAATCCTTACATTCGCAAGGAACCGCCTATTAAACACACTCAAATAATCTCATTTCTTCCATCCAACTAAAAACGTAATGTATTCGTTGAAAGCATTCTGACATAAAAATCCTTACACAAAAAACTGTCATGCATGCAATTTCCTCGCGAAGTAAAAAAAGGCGAAACATAATCTAAAACGCTGAAGTAACAACCCTATCGAGATCGCAGAACGTTGTTAACAACAGCGCACATCAATCAATGTCCGACGCTAGGGCTGTGCGAAATTGTCGTAATTTCATAAAACGTTCATTCAATGAACTTTTTATTAGACTCATATTTTGGTACTGATTCGTATTTTGTAGATTTTAACCAACTTCAAAAAGGAGGAGGTCTTCAATTCGACTGTATCTTTTTCTTTTTTTTTATGTTTTTTACGTCATGACTTTCGATTGGGTTAAGTAATTTTAATAATTATTTTTTTAATCGAATGCTGGTGCTTACCTCTTCTGCTGGTGTGGTCCTATTTTAATCCCAATTTAAGTCCATAAGAAAACCATATAAGAATAATTTTGAAGCCGGCTTTGTTTGTGGAAGAATTATTGTAGCTAGAAATTTTATCTTGTTTATTTTTTATCTAGAAATCTAATTAAATTAGAGATCGTTTTATGAAAATAAATCGATTCAATTAGAATAAGAGTTCAAAGTTTGAATCCTAAGTTCAGCGTCAATGTGACTTTCGTCTAGGATTCAATAAATTAACTACCATAAATGAAGCAATTATTTATCTTTTCAAATCAATTTTGATTTGTATATTTAAATGCGTTGATGCCAATCTTCTCGAGAATGGATCTTTTTAAGACGATAATTAACAAACTTAACCAATGATACCACATAAAAGAGTTTTCCATCGTATTTATTTTAGGCAATAGTTATTTAAAAATAATATTAAAAAAAATCGTATTATCTTATATTATTATAATTTTACGAGCATCTAAACATGTAGCGCGATGGTTTAAAAGTTAGTAATCTATTTTAGATTTCAATAAGCCTCCCCTTAGACACCTTACAGCAAGCGGCTTACTAAAATCAATAATCGGAAATTCTTTAAATAACCATTCGTCTCTTAATAAAGCAGTAAATTCCTATCATTATACAACTTACAGATCATTCATATCATAAAAACAAGGAAACCATAAAAATACTACAGCACTTTCGACTAACACATTAATTTGAAAACTTATCATCTAATTCATAACAAAGCTATAGGAAAAGCAGAAAAGCTTAGAATAAGGCTTCATAACAAAATGGAAGTTATTCATTTTCCCCGAGCCGGACACTTTAACAAGATTTTGTTTAACTCCCTTGTTTTTTCTTTGGACATAAATTATGTGTTTTATTATAATAGGTATATAGGCATAATTCTGATAGGTTTGCATGATAGTGTTTAAATAAACTATTATTAATACGAGTAGATTTCATACTTAAAGAAACATAATTAGCCAATATGATTTTTACAGATTCTGGTTTAAGGTATAACTAAACCCTAAACAGCTATATATCCTTTTGAGATCCTTTCATAGGCTCTATTAGATACTTATTTATATAATTCCTAACAAAAAAACAACTTCAAAATAAGTGGTATGGGTATGGTTATATAGGTATGGTTTTTATGGATGCAACTGTCATAACTGAACCAAATTAAGATGGGGAACGGGAAGCACCACCTTACAAGTAAAAAAAGAATCATCAAAATCAGTAGACCCAGTCGAAAGTTCTAAGCTCCAGTCAGTCCGTTTTGAAGTCGGTTAAAATCAAAAACTCTTTCTGAGTCATCAGGTACCTTGATAAATTAATTATTGATCCAGCAAGTATTTCCACAAAACATTGATCTCAACTCAAAACTTTAAAGCAACAAAAGTTAGCTAACTCCAGAAATTCTAAACACGCCAACAACAACAAATTTTCTGTTTCATTACGAATACCACTTCCAATTAGGATAACACTTTACCCCATCGCTATCATAAAATGGATCGTAAAACACGATATCTTATATTATTAAACATCAGAGATGTAATACTAGCTGTATCCCGCGGCTTCACCCATCTTTTATGTACATTTAACTTGATAAAGTTAATATTTTTTAATAAAGTTAAGTTAATATAGCGTATATATCAACATTTACTTTTCTGGATAATTGATTTATCAAAACCAAATATTTATTTACCATTTTTACTGTAGGAAGAGTTATGTCAGTTCAGCATTTTCAGATGCACAGAGGGCCGGTGTCCACCAAACCGGACACGAGAAAAGAAGTTTTTTTAAATAACCAGTAGGAAATCGTTCACAATTCGCTGTTTAGCCGCACCCGTATAACGAATTCGTATTGATTAAATAAAAAACTTCTGTTCTCCTAACCAATGATCCTAGCTTTGATGGAATGCGAGCCTAATCTTACTGAACTAGGATTAGCAGGTACAAACAAACTCTTCAGCTTATTATATTAGGACAGATGTATGTGTAATACGTTGAAGGTGTAATATCTAGAGTAATTCAAAATAGAGCCTCTCGGAGAGTATAAAGAATTCTATCAACGCGGTGTTCCCGCCTGCTCGCATTTGGTCGTTTGCGATGGGTGGGGTGCTAGTGAAAGCGAGAAAAATATGAATCGGATTAAGTCCATAGCTTAACGTGATTGTCAGAGAAATAGTTTTTGTTTTCTGGTCATCAAAATCGTCAAATTTTGGGGCTAGTATGTGGTAACTTAAACGTTCGGTGTAGCTGTTGTGTAATAATATAATCGTACTCGTATATGTTAGTAGATAGATATTGTCTGATATTGTCTGCTATACTCTCTATGTGCTCAAATCCTTATTCATAGAATGTATCCTTATTTTTTTTAATCATTTATTTGATAGGTATTTTTACGCCGTCGCATCCTTAATTTTGAACGACTGAAGAAACCTTTACTGTTACTCCAATCCAAATCAAAATCTTCAAAGCAACATATCAGTCTAGTAAATCAAATAGTACTTAATCTACGTATATGTTTTGACAAATTTTAATAAACTCTATGTACGATCACTCGCTTTCATTAGCACCCCACCTCACTTCTCACCTCACATAGGCAAGTGTAAATATGACATGACTTGTCGACCGAGACGAAGTACTTGCAATCTGAGGAGTCGTTTGTTGTAGCTCACTGGTGATATTAGAATGTATTCTTGAAAAGTAGACGAGGATAATATACTCAACGAATAATTGTTTACAAATAAATGTAAAAACAATAATGCGATCTACAATTGCCGTAGATATCGCGTCATTTACAAACATACAATCGAATAGAGAACCTGCTTTTTCTGAATTTGGTTGAAAAAAAATACAGTGATATTTTTTTTGCTAAGATTTCACTGAATCTAGATTCTCTTTGGAATCTAGATACAAAATTATGATGTTCATGAACAATTTCATCAAATTCCAACCGACTAAATGTATACGAGAAAAGTATGAGATTGATGATAATAATTATGGTCAAATTTAGGCTCGGTGAACTCACTATGGATGTATGCAATAAAATCCTGGTTATACCTAACTGTTTAAAACTGACAGAACACAAAATTTTAGTTCAAATAAACGACAATAGATTTCAATAAACATGCCATTTAAAATGAATACAAATTCAGTTTTGCTGATAATTAATTTACATCGTGTATGTCACTGCTAGCTTTCATAAAACGTTTCCAATTAAAGTAATAACTATTGAACAATTAATTGTTATTCCTAAAACATCCGATCACAGCTATATGCAATAGGTACTTATGTTGCAGCCGGTTTATTTATTTTGACATTTAAATTAAAATAAATGCGGACAACATCACATAAATTGTTCTGAACCCAAAAGTAGTAGCTTTAAGCACTTGTGTTATGGAACTTCAGAAACAACGAAGGTACACCCAGACTCGAGACTATGTAGAAAAGACAATTTCTACATTGACCCGCCCGGGCTCGATACCCGGGACCTCAGAGTAAGCGGCACCTTGAAAACCGCTACTGACCCCACTCGACCATGGAGGTTGTCTTCTAATATCATCTGTTTATGTATTGTCCTGTATGCTGCACAAAGTATATAATTATGTACTTTATGTTTATTGAAATAAAGCTTTTTTTAAACGGTTTAATCAGTTTAATTTTTAATTTAGCTATTGACATTTAAATGCTTGCCCAGGTATCATGGTCATGGTTAGAGGGACTTTGCTTTTGGTCGTTTATTTGGCTTATTTTAAGTTCATAATTGTTTACTTAATATATTGTTGAAAAACATGAAGGTCCACCAATTACAAATGCTACGGGGGGGGGGGGGGGGCTACAATTCGGCAGTGGTTAAAATGATTTACTAAAATCAACCTTACGCCCTTGCAATAAGGATGCTTCAAAAAATACACCAATTTTATGCACATACAATTACTGTAGGTATTGCGTATCTAATAAAGAGTAGCGACGCAACATGATTGCGTTTCAAACGGCTCAATGTTTGCCAGGAAGTAATTCACAAACAAATGACTCCTGTTGTAAAACTTTATTTATTTGGCTTAATGAGTGTAGGGAAATTTTGGAGTACTGATTCTCTGTTGCTTCTAATTTGTGGTTTTGAACTAAAATGATTTAATTTCGTCTCGCTCTTTCGCGATTTGATAATAAAAGGCACAGCCACAATTTTCAGATATATTCGGGTGAAAAATTTCAAGTATTTTCTCGAATTTCATTTGCATTACAGTTCATAATTCTAGAAAAACTCTGTCAATAGTCTTTTCGAAAACTTCAAATAATCTTGAACCCGAAAAATGCAGACTTTGTGACCATTCTCGAGCAAAGACTATTTCAGAGCTTTGGTTTTAGAAAAGTCTTGTAATATCTGCGAAAATTCATTGGCATTAAGAGTTTGCAATATCATAAAGCTCAAAATAAAAAAAATGTGTTCGCTATTTATAAAAAAAATTCAAACAGCACAAAATCTGGCACTATGTAATAGGGCAGCCATCATAATAAATAGAATTTCAATTTAGTAATTGAATGAAGCTTGCAAATTGGTTTTAATCCAATTATGTGATAATTTGAAAGCTTATTAAACGCAAACCACTGTGACCGTATGACGCGAATACGTTTAGTAATATAAAACTAACGGTTTAATTATATTTCATCTATTACCTAACACAATTTGCGTTGTCGATAATTATATTAATCAGTTGGTCTGATGGTTTAAATCAATTTACGATTCATAGTAAACTAGGTAAAGAGATTTATGTTTGAACTCAATTGCAGATACGTTTACGTTTACGTTGTTGTCGCATATTTTAAATCAATGTAATTTTTACAACGATGTTAACCATTTTTTTCGAAGAGTAACCTATGGAGTTTCTTGCCGGCTCTTCTCTATAGGAATGACACTTTGGAACCGAGCAACTAGAATCAGTAGTTTTAACGTAACGTTTCTTAAACGGTTTTTTTTTGGCTTACAAGAAATAAAAATATTTTGATTTTTGATTTTGATACTTAAAAAAATATGATGAAAATTATTGAGTTCTGAGGTTAAAGCGAAAGTTAAACATTGAAATTTCAAAATCAAAATTACTTCAATCATAAATTATTGTTCGTGGAGTACAAAAAAAAACTAGTTATATCATTAAATGCTTACATAACAAAATAATTTGATTTTTTGATTACTTTATTTACCTTAAAGACAGTAAAACTTACCATCATTCACAATCAGACATCTACCTATATACGCCAATAAAAATAGTACATACATCGACAAAAGTGCTTCAAATTCAACTCAGCGATATCGCGTGGAATTTTATGGAACCTGTACTTTTGTTCTCGACAGTACGAGAGGAAGCATATTGCTGTACGTCCGTACCATCGTCAGCATTTTAACGCCTTATAAGAAGTGCACTGGTCAGCACGTTCTTTAAAACATAACACTGCACACATTGAAAAAAGCACTCTAAAATTTCTGCACTAAGGTGTGTTTTTGAATGAGTGTTACAACAATCGAGTCTCGAAACATTTCAAAGTAAATTAGATCCTTTCTAACTATTTTTGGGGCTCTTCTAAAGGTTCTACTAACACTAACATTCGCTGTGATTTGATTACCTCTACTCTGTTGTGTGTGTTTAGGATGTCACTGTCCCTTCGATTGGCAAACAGGACGCTAATGTGCCATGTGTTTCATGGGAGATAGTTACTTTAGAATTATTGACGAGGGACTTTTTAGACTGACATTATTATAAGTGACGTTTGTGTCGTCAAGGTTGTTCAGGTTCAAAACAACCAATGGCGACGACATTTTTAGGAATAAATAAATGGGGACAACATCTCACACATTGCTCTGAACCCAAAGTAAGTAGCTATTAAGCATTTGTGTTATGGAGTTCAGAAACAACGAAGGTACCACAAACACCCAGACCCGAAACAATGTAGAAAAGTGACTGACATTGACCCGTCCGGGAATCGAACCCGGGACCTCAGAGCTAGCGACACCTTGAAACCGGTGCGTACGCCACTCGACCACGGAAGTCGTCAAATAACTGTTTAAGAATTAATTATTCACTATTTTGAACCTCATTAACTTACATTCGTGTTCATCTCATTCCCTTTTTTTTTTTAACATTGTTCAGAGTTACAGATACATAGTAATATTGGCATCAGAAATCGTTATTGTTTTAATGATTGAAGGACTATGTTGGCACCATCGACGTATGATATGCATAGACTGCTACTATCGCTAGCTTCCCCTTGTGCCAAGCGAGAGCAGTTTTTAGTCTGATCCTAGTACATTTCGTTTTTCATTTAAGTTAATTTTCGCGTAACGAGAAACTTATGTAAGAAAATATCGATTTGACATTGTTAGGATAATATTAGTGTTTTAGATAGATTTTTTAAAACGGCAAGCTCCATCTTTATACATAATTCACGACAACACTTGTTCACACTAGTGCTTACGGTTTAAACTCTGATAGGCTCACTCTATAGTTTCAAATGCAACCTCGTTGGTTGGCACCAAATTTTAATAACACTTTACTATAAGTATGTAAGATAATATAAAATAAAAAAAAAACTTGATTAAAACACAAAAACAAAATATCTTAATTTTAATAAAGTTCCAACACAACTAGCTACATCTTTATAACAACATAGTTTTACAACATTCTTAATGAAAGCTGCTTATGATCTGTTCACCGTACCTACCGTACAAACAATATACATTTGCACCACATCTTTTACGTCCAAAATATTGCTTAAGAAGGTTATTTTTTTTGCTGTTCTTGCAGAATCAACTTTGTTAAAGTTTTTAAAGAAAAACTTTGTAATTTTATGCAGAAATTTTGTTTTAAAGAGCAGTTGTTGGCGAACACGTCTTTTTTCTGTTAGTTAATTAATTTCAAATTTAAAGTTTCAATTTTGTAGATGTTTATGGTTATTTATTATCAAAATAACTCTAACAGATTCTTAAAAAACAAAAATGCTTATTAGTAAAAATAAGAACCTAACGTTATTTTTAGTAGAATTATGTTGCAATCCTTTCTAATGCTTTGAATTTGGATTTGTTGTATTTTGTTTCTCTTTCGCAAAAAACCTAATAGCTAATTTAGATAAAATTGGATGCACAGATACTAACATACGATGCTGTCATGATATGTAAATAAAACTGCAGAAACGGACAACTACACAAGCAAAACCATAAGATACAGTTTGCATGCCATATAAGGCCTTCTAGATTTTCACAGTTTTTCAAGTAATTTCACCAGCACATTAAACATTTAGGTCAGACTTAACAATAAAAGCTATTACTACTTTTTTTGGCGTTCATCAGTTTTAATTCTTACAAACTCAAACTAAAAACTTGGCTCTCTTAACATAAAGTTTTTTGAATAACCTTCACAAGCCTCTGCAAATCCACTTTTATATAAAACTTAATATTTAAATTACTAAGACAAACAGTAATCGTAGAAATTAGGTACAATTTTGGATTGATTTTGTATGAAAAGTAAAGTGAATAAAGCCCATAATTGCTTAGTGAGTTAAAACTTTTTGATATGGATTTTTTGTGTTATTTTATAGCGACATAAATTATTTTGTCATAAGATATATTGTAAAGTAAAATGAAAGGCGTTCTAGAAAAAGATTAAACAAATATATTTATTCATTTCTTTGGATTTCTTTCGTCTTAGACGGATCATACTTACGCATACCATTTTGTAACCATTTCCATTGAAATATAATTAAAAAAAAAACTAAAATTCTATGAAGATTATTAAAATAAAAAACTCTTGTTATATCAAATGAGTTTTATATAAGTTTGAAAAATGTATTTGAATATTTTCAGTTCAATAAATTTAAATTATCTACGATACGATAACATACTCATAAAAATGTAATTCTAAGCATTGAATATAAGTATTCAATGCTCCAAACTATTTTATATTTGAATTGAGTCTAGTTAAAATAGATTCACATGAAAAAAAATAATGTAAAAACTACATTTTGCTTTTTAACTGTATTACAGAAAATTATTAATTTAATTTTAAAACATTTTTTCTGTTTCAATACTTTAATTTGTTTATCACTATTTATTTTACTAGATTATTTAAATTAAAGTTAAACCCACCTTACCTCTGAAATATTGCAATAGCAAAGGCTGTTTACACTATGTAACAATTACGGAAAGATTTTCCATTTCTTCTCTTGGCTATAGAAAGTGTAATGTAAGCATTTACTATAAAAATGTGTTCTGTTGAATGATCCACAAAACTTTATCATCTACAAAACAACCAATCGTTTTATGATCGATGATAATAATAATAACATAGCCTTACATAAAGACTAGGCCCAAAAGGTAGGCAAGAAAATCTCCAGCAAGAAATCCGTAATAAAAATACACGATAAGTCAAGGATAATTTAAAAATCGTACAAATCTGTGCTCTGAGATCATGGGTGATTTGTATTCAGCGCTCATCGTACCGCGTCCGTATTTCTGAAAGGCCAATACCAAATTATGGACCACATTATCTTGATCAACCTACTCAAATGTATATTCCTAAGATATTTTGTAAGCGACCTTTTTGTGAGTTGTTTTGGTGCAGCCTTTGGATAATACCTTTTCTGAATACGTGGTTTCTTGATTAACGTATGTAGGTTCTTATGTAACGTGTTTGTAACACCTGTTTCTTTAAATCAAATTTATTAGTCATCATTTTGGTTTTAAGTACATAAATCAGAAAGCAAATAATAATTCTAACAAAAAAAAAACTACATCAAAATATTTCCAATGGCAATTGGCCTCTAAATGAAATGGGACCACGCGGAAAGTACCAACTTTCAAATAAAAAAAAACATCAAAATCAGTCACTCAGTCAAAAGTTCTAAAGGTAATAATTAAATAGACTTAAAAAAAATGCAGTCTGATGAGTACCACATAATTTTTTGAAGTCGGTTAAAGAGTAAAATTATGGTCAAAAAATTGGATTAAATGTCGAAAAACGCTTGTCACTTTTAAGCGTACTTAGTATAAGGTTTTATCCAACTAACCTTGAATCAAAATCGCCTTACCTCCGGGAAATTACTTAGGACAATTTATTTATGTTAATTTTTTCCTTAACCGATTTCGTTGGCAATTTTTCCTTTCAGAGAATAAGGACACAAATGGGAAATAAGATCAATATGAACCCAATACGGAAATTAGTATGGAGGGATGGTGTTTAAAAATAAACAAAATTTTGGGATTTCTGATCCAAGGTTTTTATGGTTAGTTAGTTTTATTATTTTTTACCTTTTTAATCATATTGGTAGCATGACTTGAATACAAATTGGTTTTCAATTCTGAGTTAATAATATCTCCCGAAGGCTTGAGTACTGTGTGCCTATCGGCATTTTTTTTTTAGAAAGTTTATTCGGATGTAATATTCAAATAGCATCATATAGATCGATCTGGTTAGTTAAAGCTCAATGTTTAATTTTTAACGAGCGGCGAGCGTCCAAATGCGATGGAAGCATTTAAACAAAGCAAAAGAAAAAAGTATCTCTTCAATTTTAAAAGCATTCCCAAAGTGATTCCCTGCAACAAAACTTGAATTGTAAAAAAATATCCTCATAATCGGCTGCATTTAGCAACAGTCTGTCTGCCTCGAATTTAAAAGCACAAAGTTCTTCCAATACTCTCAAAATACAACAAATCTCCGGGGCTTTAATCAGGGCCCATTGCAGGTTTTAACGATTCCATCACTGATAGTCAATGCTTTTGTGTCGAGTTTTATCAACGCCCTCTGTCGACAAAGAGTATAATGAACCGTGGTACAGAAAATTTGGAGGAACAAATAAATAATCTTATATATAATGGTACTTTATTGATTTTTTTAGGAGAACTTAAAAGATAATTCCTGAATTAAAAATATACGATTATCATTCTGGAGGGGAGTAGAGGAAATTTCCAGATACAAACAAATTTTCTTGTACATAATGCTACTTCATTGATTCTTTTAGAAGACTTAAATAATAATTCTGAATTAAAAAATACGATTATCATTCTGGAGTGGAGTGGAAGAGCAGTTGATAATTACCTATATATCTCAAAGCACACGCTTTTCTTCATTTTTGGGTTTTCCAATCCAATTCATATAAAAACCTAAACTACCAAAAATCTAATCACAAAGAAATTTTACTCTGCTCAACCGCAAACGACCTTTTTCACACGGAATACCCGATCGAAAAACAAAATACTATTCTTCAATATTCTAAGTTTGATTTACCAGCTTTTATATTTCCTTGGAAACAACGTATCGTGTTTGGTTTGAAACCTTGCTATTCATTCAGCTACACTTTGAGTTTCTTTGCTCGGAAGTGGGACAGTTTTGTTTGCCTCACAGAAATGCGAATGACTTTTGTTATTTGAGATTTTTTCTACATGGGTGTCAGTGGATTTTTGGGTCACATTTTATGAGTTCACTGGATTTTCTTGTGGTAAATGCAAATAGCTAGTTGTTGCTTTCAAACCAAGTACTAACATAGTTGAAAGTTTTGATCTATTTTCTCAATGTCGTTGGTCTCTTAAACCATCGCTTTAATTATAGTATGGAAACATAAAAAATAGGAAAGCTTTATTCAAAATCGAATTAACTTAATCCAAAAATGCCATAACTTATCCTACCTTATTGGTTTCTTAGGTTTACGCGAATGTTAGACATTGAAATAAAACTACTTTTCACAGAGTGAGTTTGCCCATGACCATGATACCTGCAAAGGTGTCGAAACGTCAGGGCCTAAAATCTAAATATAAACCGCGAAAAAATCCGTAAAAAGTAGTTTTATTTCAATTATCCTACCTTTTCGGATTAAACTTGAAGTCCAAATAAACGCCTTTCAAAATCTAAAATCAAACAGCGTTTCCATCCTCAACATAAAGTGAACAATTGCCAATCATGGACAATGCTACTTACGGCCGTCTAATTACTGTGTCCCTTGGATTCGTGCGACCGGAATAATAAGCAGCTTTTAGAGGAAATAAAACTCGATTTACAATATTGGTTGAGAGTTATAACGGTAAAATTCTTTAGGAAGTCTTATTAATAAACAGCTTTTGATATGATAAGTGCTTTCTTCCATCTCCTTCGCATTGCGTGAGGTCATCGTTTCCCTAATTAGATAGTTAATCAGTATCTGTGTCTTATGAACCAGAAATACTGTCATCCGATTTTGCATCTATATCTGGTTTTCAGCACAAATTATGCATTTTTTGTGGAAAACACACCCAAAATATTAAGGTCATTGGCTGGTTTTGTTACAATTGTTACTTCAATAACTAAGGTTCTGGTCTTCTTTATGTTTTTTGTATTATTTCGGTGTGTTACAACAGGACTGCCATGTCACTCCAAACCAATCACTACTGAAAACGTTGTAAGGTCAAACCATCAGAACAATAATGTAGGCTATAAGTCCACATATGGTGTAACAGATAACTCACTCCTCATTTACCAGCACTCCAATAAACCTTTCCCACAATTCAATAGCTTCGGATTGCATGCAGCTGATACACTCGATTCTCAGATCAAGGATGAAATAGAAATGTTATTGGGATTTGCTCAGAACTATACCCTGCAACGTTTTGATGTTCAATATCGGGAACGCAAGGATTTTAAAATAATGACATTTTCTGAAACGTTTTTAAGAAAGGTTTCCTGAGTGCTCGGCTTACAACTATTGTTACAAAAATTTTGTAAGAGAAAAAAAAAGGTTCGAGTTTGCATCAGAATTTTTTGTCCTTTCATATTATCATACTACAGAAGTTTTTCTATCATAAATGATTCTATGTCATGCTAAAATTCCATGGCAACGGTAACTACCCTACCTTCCTTATTACAAAATAAGAATACCAAGATAGAACAGCAAAAATTACGAAAGCAAAACATGCATAAAATTAAAAAAAACGTAATTTCAAATTTAAGGAACGGCTCATAACTCTCAGGCTTCCTCATTTCTTACAACATCAATGTTCCTTGTTTATACCTGTCTCGTTTCAAGCCAGCAAATTAGTATTCTGCACCGTTGCCTCCGAAATTAAATCATTCTCCATTTTATTTACCAAATATTATCTTGGCGTTGAATTTTCAATGATAAGAGCCTAGAAATTGTTGCTTACGTCGTAAAGTTAACTAAAGTGAGATAGGGGATGCTAATTTTGCAGTTTTGTGCTCAGAGTACAATGGAACGTGAGTCTTTTGCTGACGTGAACTGATTTATTGCCGAGAAGAATGGATAATTCCCGAGCCATGCTTGGGGATCCTACGAGCAAATTTGAGGCAACTTGAACACAATATAGTACATTTTCTATGTCAACGTTGTTCTCAGAAATCTGGAGACTGTTAGGCTGATGATAGCGTTGTGGACTAAAATTCTACGCACGTTCGATGCCGATGATCCTTTGTGGTCGCATACTATATTAAAATGTGTATGTTTCTAGAAATTTATTGTAAAATGATCAGCTTGTAGGACCTAAAATTAAGTCTAAATACCTTGTAAATATCGAGGGCCGAGCATCGAAATTCCGGTAAAGACATAAATAAACAAATGATTTTTGTCTCAAAGAGGACAGTCCTAATATTTGTATAAATATTAACGGAATATTTGATTCCCTAACCAATCCTTCTAAAATCCCAGCCTATTATATTTAAATGCGGTAAATAAAATAATATTACCGCCATCACTCATCTTTGATGGGGAACAGGATAAACGACAGGTAACACTGATCTATCATTTATTTTTTCTACGTAAAAATTGTGACAAGCCAGCAAAATAATTATGACGTCAAATTTTGTTTTCGAAAAAGGGAAAATTTGATTTTCTGAAAATAGGTTCATACGAGGTCAAATCTTGTTGTTTGCTGCCTACGACACAGTACGAGTGTATAAAATGTTATTAATCTACTGTTAATTATAAGTTAAGGAAGATGTGGGAGGATTTGAGAGTTTTATAATTAACCCAACAATTAACTGTTAGCCAATTTTACGTATCCTTCATTGTTCGAAGTTTTGAACACCCACATTTAAATCATGACGTAGATAATAATATAACACAATGTAACAGGCTATGAATATCATATAGTATTGTTTTGTGAAATTAAGCGGTATTATGTAGACATACAAAGTAAACGTAATTAAGACTAATTTGTCAGCCATTTAGACTGTCGGGAAATAGAAGCAAAATTACGATGATGACAGAATTTATGACGGTTACCAACCAGAAATCAAAAGAAATATCATATTTTGTCTTTTTTCTTCACACTCTTTCGAAATTTGTTATCAAATTTCACAATATAATAATTTTTAATTATATTTATAAAAATAATAATTAATGGAACATATTTTTTGATAAAACAAATGTCTTCCTTCAAAATGCCGTAGTTACTGTTCAACTAACAAGAGACCAATTCTATACAACAAGAAAATGCAAGTAACTTGCTATCTGTCGAGTAGATTCAAATTGTTCAATACTGATTTATCGGTTGCCTAACTAACCAATGCTTTTATTTATTCAGTAGAAAGACAGATTTCCTAGAAGGAATGTCTCAATTAAACCTCACAATCAGAATCAAAACCGACACGTCTCAATAACACTTCACAACCTAACATCCCCCCAACATTAATTATTCACAATCAAATGCCTTTAAAAAAAAATCTTCCCCAACACTAATTATATAATATAATAATAATTCCAGCCTATAAACGTCCTACTGCTGGGCACAGTCCTCTTCCCATATAGAGAAGGCACGAGCATTGATCACCACGCTTACTCTCTGCGGGTTGGCGATTTCAGATCCCAATTTTGGGATCCAGGTTTCCTCACGATGTTTTCCTTCACCGTTAGTCAGAAGTGTCTTAGATTAATTAAGAAAGTACATATAACTTTGAAAAGTTACATTGCTACTAGCCTGGGTTCGAACCTGAAACCATGTGCATACAAATCCGTTCATTGAACCGCTAGGCCACCACGACTCCAACACTAATTAAAAAGCAGAAAATATTGAAAAACACTTGCCACGAGAAAAAGATCTCGGTACAAACAATAATGAATTAAGTTTGTAAAGGATCATCCGGTCCAATTTAGACTTCAATTAGTCTGAAAACGGCCAGCATTTTGGACATTTGAATGTTGGCGACAGTCCCGATCAAAGACTCCTGTTTTATGCTCAATTTACTTCGGAAGTCAAGTTAATTTTCCAAAGGATTTCTTAGACTTGATACAATATAATACGTCAAGAATTAACGTGTTTAAGTTACCTGTAATTGGATGGGAAGGCTTGAATGGGACAGCCGGAAGGAGTTACCGAAAATCTGACACGATTATGGTTTTAAATACTGGTTCTTAACTAAATCCTTCGCCTATGGGAATCTGTGTGTTCATAAGTAGGTTAAGGGTTCCGTCTACAGGTCTCCAAAGGTATGATACTACTGTATAAATTTTTTTGGCTGTAATTTTTTACATTTTGTATTTTTATGTGTGTGATATTATTTTAATTGGTTTTTTTTTTGTAACCAAATCTTTTAAAATATTTTATACCAGACAAATAAATAATAAAATATCTTAAAGACTAACAATACAGTAAAACGTGTCAGCAGATTTCAGTAATATTTTTTACGAGTAAAATAAATCCACGCAAAAGACTATCTTCGAAAGAGGCTGTTATAAGCAGAGGTTTAAAACATTTTAGTCTTAAAAGGAATGGCGTACTAACTGGAGTTTTTACTGCTGCACTATGCGAAATACAGTCGCAAATCCCAGTATAGAAGCTTTTACTGCCGATGAAATGTTTAACATTATACTTGTTTAGATAATCTTGCGAATTGTTAAGGCAGAACTAAAATTGTCGTACTCAAAACAAGCTGCTCCATTTTATGATCGCCTGGTACATCTAAAATGTGAAAACAGAGTTTGGTCTAAAAAAATGACGCAAAACATTTTTTTTGAGTTTTGTAAAAAAATGTCAATAAACAAAATAATGTATCAGTGAAACAGTTTAGTGTTTGAAATAATTAATTTTCAGGGGTGTGTGACGAACCTCGGTGAGGCGACGTCTGTTCCGCGCATGCGTAGAACCGCTGATACGAGCCGGATTGACTAGGGTGCGTACGTACTGCGGGGAACGGAAGACTGTGTGTTTGTATGTGTCGACATTACTCTCAATTTTTCTGTAAATATTTTTAGTAAATGACAAAAAAAATAAAAAATACCTGAGCTTATAGGCGTGTAGTAAATGAGGAGTGAATAAAATACTATCGTTGGAATTTTCTTTTTATCAATGCTAAGTTTTAAGTTTTAAGTCTTTCAAAATATTCAGCAATTGCTATGGGTTTAATGTCTTCAACATTGTAACTGAGTCCTTTTTATTAAGGAACTAAATGCCAACCTATCGTAACAGTAAACGAAAAAAGTAGTAAAGAAAATTTCAAGAAACAGGCTTAAAAACAAGAACCTACGCCACGGTCTCCAAGTTCTAAATTCCCGGAACTCATCTTCCTCCATGACTTAACTTGACATATCCTCTCAAAGATCCTAAAATATATCCACCCTAACTGCAGCCTCCAGCACCCGAGGAGCTTTCATATTGACCTATACGTATTACGAGTACTCTCCGCACAGTTTCAGGGCGTGAGAGCGAGAGGGAACACCTTCAGAACCGCCAAACGAACGGGGTAGAAAGAGACAGATGTAACGGAGCACACGGCCCGGCCCGCACGTTTCAGTATACCCCGAACGTTTGCAAGCCTCGGTTCGACGCGATCCCTCAAAAAACACGTGCGTAAGGAAAAAATTGCCAAAATATAGACACGGTGTCGCATGTGTATGGCAAGACGGTGTAAGGACCAGTGCAGTGTTTTCCAACTAATTAGTGTGTTTAAATTACTGTGTTGTGTTGTGTTCCAGTGATTTGTTCGTTCCCGCGAGACTCGTTTGAATGTGAGTAATTTCATGATTTTTACGTTTGACAGAATTTTGAACGTCTTTGATGTGTACTGTCATCTTGACATGGCCTTACATGCTCGAATTCGACAAATAAATATATGGGGACATGGTATATTCCCCGTTTTGTCGAGATCTCTGATGTTTTGAAACGTTCGTCTTAAAATTGAGGTTACGCAGGTTTTTTTACGTTACGATACTACAAAATACTGTTGCCATGTCAAAAACCAAATGATCTATTTGAAGTGTTCGTGAAAAACTGTATACATTTAGTCAAAAACTCAGAATGTTGACCGAGCGTAACCTAATCGTTCAAAACTAACCATTTTTAGGGGTTATAAATTACTATATACTGTATCATACCAATTAAATTAAATATCAAACATATCATCGGTGTTATTTCCTATAATTAACCTCTAACATTTAAATCACCGATTCGAATTACAGAACTAATAATTTCCGTTTATGGTAATGCAATTTTAACCTGCATTATACAATGGTAAATTTAAATTTAAAATTATAATTTCAACTGAACTTTCGTTTTCAGTTTCTGAAATTCGCCGTAATGTTATTTAGACATGGCATAATCAGTTAAATAGCGGAAGCTTTTTGATGTTTCATTTAAGCACTAAAATGGTAAGGATTGTGTTGAGTGTAGCTAATTAAAAATTTAATGGATGTTTATTGTGTTATTTAATTAGTATTCCGTTAATTATTCTTATTATGTTATTATTACTGATTTAAATTACTTTAAATGTGAAACAAAAACTTCAAAGAGAATGTTTTATTTCTTTGCGATTCTACAATAAAAAAAAACCTAAGTAGGTTAACAAATTATTAAGAACAACATTTTATTTATTGAAACTGATATTTTTTATTCCATATTGGATACTCGCACGTATCTTGTGGTTACTATTTATGTTTATATAAAATCATCTAACAAAATAATAATCATACTATTTTCTCCATCGGACCTGCCTGACTTTAATTAATAACATAACATACAATTCACCTCTAACGAAATGTAACACGAACTAAAAGTTCCGTTACACAGAAACTTTAATATTAAATAGAAGGCAACCTTCCTTGTTTGCCGTCTGTTCCAAGTATTGAAGTCTCTTATTTTCCTTTACAAAACAAACAGACAGTAATATAGATATTTTATTTAGTATATTAGCTTAGCTACTCGTAGCTGCAGGGAAAATGTATCTTCTTGGGCAAACAAGGAAGCGGGGCTCACCTTTCTTCTTGTAATATAATATTCTGTTATGTTTCTGATTTTATGAGGTAGTTACGGTTTTATTTTGAGTTTATTACTTTATTTTCTTTTATTGCTTACTTTTTTATTAGTTCCAGATTGAAGTTAACACTTTGCTGGATTCAAACTTGCGCTTATTTTGCATTAATCGCTTATTACAAGATGAAACAATTCATGTCTACAAAGTTTTCTGTAAATTGGTTTAGCTTTTTAAGAGATTTTTCCGACTGAATGAAATATTTACATTTAGAAAAGATAAGCATAACCTAATTTGTTATTATTATCTTGTTTAATAAATTGTAATAATCAAGCCTATAAACTTCCCAATGCTGGGAACAGTCCTCTTCCCATATAAAGAAGGCACGAGCATTGATCACCACGCTTGCTGTCTGCGGATTGGAGTCACATGGAGCAAATAAATTAATATTATCATTTATATTACAAATTTATAAATATTACAAATATTATCATTAACTTAACCAATGACGAGACCATCTTGTATTTTTAGCCCTAACTTGATTGACACGAGTAAATATATATCAAACTACTATAGGCTATAGATACACGAGAGTAAACAATTTTTTGCTTCACTGGACTACACGCTTCGCTCGTGTAACCCTAAACTCAGCACTCGTGAAAGGCACAGGAGCCTTACAAATACATATTTGATCTTTGGGAATCAAACTACGGAAGAAAAGAAAATAGTGTTTTAAACTTCACCTTTCTTACAGTTTTTTAATTATTAATGTTTATTGATATGAAATCAGAAATCAGAACTTTTATTTGTAATGGTAGAACAATAATACCACAGCTAAATGATTATAATTATAATGATCATTGGAGATAATAATTAATTTGCGCAACTATAAAAGTGACACGAGAAGGGAAAATATTTTTGATATTTAGCTGACATTGATGGTACACTCTACAATTCCAAATACTTTCAATTTAGACTATATTGGACGTTCTTTTTTCATGTAGAAGTATCAAAATATTTTTGTTCCAGTCTGTATTGGGTTTTTGACTCCTGTATTTTTTCACCCACTATAATAGCTGGCACCCCTAACACTACCTAGAAACAAATCTAATTTTAGAATTTCTTGGAAGACTTTTAGTTTTATTTCCCCTTGAACCTTTTTCAGTATACCGTTTACAGTCAAACCGTGACCAGAAAAGTTGGTGAAATAAAAGCCGAACTATAAAAAGACAATAAAAGTTACTTAATGTTAGTTTTTTTAGAAGCTATGATAGGTTTGAGGTGTGTTGGGTCGCGATATCGTGGTGTCATGGTTTTCACTTGTATCATTTGAAGGTAAGACTTAAAATACCTATAGGTAAAATACCTATCCTACTGACTACTGTTTTTATTTCTCTCTTCCTCCTGCCCTAAAATCTTCTGATAAAGATACAATTTCTGATAAGAACATTTCTCAAAGCCTTTGGAGCAGGGGTTAAATTCTACGCATATCTCCTAACAGCCTACCAAAATCCAATTACCAATCTACACCAACATGTCTCAATACAGAACCGTCAAGTTTGTGGTTTCCGTAACAACCGCTGTAGATATTTGTATGACAACCGAAACCGACGGCTTAACGTGCTTCGAGAGGGTCTCGAGGTAAAGAATGGTCACCCATTTAACGCCTGACCCAAATGTGGCTATATATCGGGATCCTCCAATAATTGGGTTGTGGGGGTCAGGTCGTGTGAAATACGATTCAGAAGCAGCTGGCTGGACTGGACCTCCAGGGGAAAGGATAAAATGGATTTGGGACCTTAATGGACTTGCAAGAACAGGTTAACTTTTGAAGGACCCATACTGTTTCTTAAAAGGCTGATCAGCTTTTAACTTTACGTGAAATGTCAGTAACTTTTTTTTATACATACATGTTTATGTATTTGGGTGACTTCAAATGGGAAGGGAATCTGATCTGACTCGAGACATTTGACTTAGATACCACTCTAAGAGTTTAACGTGTTTTTTCCAAGTATTGAGAATGACGCAAAATTCTGGTTCCAAGTAAAATCTCTTGACAAAAATATTCGTTCACAAAATAATCCAAATAGGTTCGTGAATAAGTCAGTTCTAAGAGAAATAGAAGTGAATAATATCCATTGTATTCATTTAGTTCTCATCCACTACTCATAGGAAATTCTCATTTATGCCATCAATGAAATTACGGGTACACACGTACAGACATCTAACATTTAATTTGCTCGTACGTTCGTCGATGATTTCCTTCGGAAATCGAAACGTGCGTTCCCCCAATTTTCAATTGGTAGCAATCAAATGAACGTATGTCTTCTGAGGATAATGGAATTCCTTACTTCAGTACTGACATGATAAATGTCTCGGATTTGGGAATTATGGGAGTTTATAGGCTGTGTTGTGTGAGATTTTGTTCCGTTTTCTCCTTTCCGTATGGGGTTTTTTCAGCGCTGTTGAATGTGAAGGTTTCTTTCTTATATTTTTCATCTCATGAGCTATAAGTAACCAGTTACTAAAAAACGTTTAAAAAAACTTTTGTGGGCAGGTCTTTGCCCAGCAGTGGGACAGTTTAAGCTAATTAAAAAGAAATGCTAATCTTCTAGAAATCCACCAAATTTTCCCTAACCCATTTAAAAGTCAAAATAATGTTGCTACATTATCTTAACTGCATGCAGCGGCTTATACTGAGCCTCTCATTTGTCTTGTAAGCATCGATATTGGCTTTAGTGAGAAAGGTGGGTAAATAACGAGGCTCTAAGCCTTGTAACATGTCCACAATATTGTACTACAGTTTCCTTGGTAAGATGTAGCCTGTTCGTGTAATATTTTCGGCCGATGTAATGTTCGGGTATTACATTCATATTTTACGGATGTATGTTGAGGTTATAAAATACTAAAGATGTACGTAATATAGGTGATGTATATACAGCGATTAATGTAAATGATTTAATTACTGTTTATTTTTAAATACATTTTGTTGCAAGAAATAATAGATCAAAGGAGTTGTGGGCATTCTAATCGTAAAAAGCGACGGTAATAATCTAATCAGATTAGTCTCTGGAATTCTGATTCCCATTAAGAAAGCTTTTTCACTGCAAAAGGATATACTCGTATATGCACTATGTACCATGTACCAAAATCAAAATAAAACACAAACGATCTTCTAATTACTAAAACAATTAATCAACATTCAAAAAACCGATCCGGGATGTGACATTTGAAAATATTTTAATTTCACTATAAAACAGAGACTCAAAGTGGCGCTATAAAGAATAAATTAACGCAGGCCCTGAAACAATCAAAAACCTATATAAAACGGCCATAAAAACTTAAAGGAATGGACCTCGAGGAATAAGTTCTAAATAAAGAGAGCTATTAAATGGTGGACTTAATACAAAGGCAATATTTGATTTTAAGGATCGTAAATGGTAAATTAGTCACTAAGTCTATTGTAATTAAGACGATATTTGAATACAAGGCTGAATGATGATGATTTATAATGTATATACAAAGTTACATAATTATCATTCTCAAAGAGAGAGTATAAAGTCTCATAATTATATGAGACAAACAATATTATTAGATCTAGTACTTGTTGTACGATAGATGTTGCACTGCACATAAATTATATCATGGAGGAAACTTGTGATATAATAAACAAAAACTAACTGGATACAACTGGCAAATCATATTTTTTTATCACGATCATTTGAAGGTGACAAAAAAGTTTATTTAAGTAAATTTGTAATTAATATTGCTTATCAGAGCTTGTACTGTTACTAGAAAGAATTTAATTACCAACAAACGTCAAAATAATGGCAAATCATGATATCGGCAGTTACTGCTATAGACCATAATAATATGATATACCATAGCACTTTTCGACGCCTACAAATTAATTTGTGCCACCAAACCGTCGCAACACGTCCAACCCTCCCGCTGCTATCGTCGTAATAGTAGAAATCTCTAATTGGGTCAGATGGACCCTTTGTCGGCCCATCCATGTTATATAGGACTAAGTAATAGTTATATCGAAATGAAAAGTGATTTTATACATTTTGTGGTATCGGTTTTAATTTGTAGGTTTGAATTCAATGTTTAAAAAGGTTATAAAAGAAAATTTGTCTTATTTTAAAATCAAATTATTATAATCCAGAGGTGACGACACAAGGGGACCATTTTTATGTCAGCAGAACATGTTTGATTCTGAATAGGTAGGGGTAACTGACTACCATTAGTTTATAATTTTGATCAAATCAACCTGATTCTTACGTAAATGGTTGCCTATGGAAACTAAGTAAAGTTATGATAATGATGTGCCAAAATAGACATTTAAAGTAATGTAATTTTAAAAACAGATCGTTTATAACTTCTTATTTATTTAACCTTCAAGATATCAAGGGACGTTAAATCGATGGTGGTATTCACTGCCGAAAAGCTCTAGATTTAAACAATGCGAGGTTAACTCTTTCAATAAAAAGAGGTATTTATTAATTACGAAACACAAATAATTTTTTAGTTAGGTAATAAAATAAAGATCAAATATTGTGTTTAACTTTTTGGGGTTTCATTGTCCTAGAAAAGTTTATCATGAATGAGAATTGACTTTGAGGACAAAGGTTATTTATTTCTATAAATACATTTTAAATTCTTCAAGAATTTAGGTTCTATTGAATAATTTAACTCTTCCTATGTATTTCATACCAGTTTACTGTACTTTTTGTTTGTAGTTCTGTCCTACATTTCTTGAACAGTTTTTCAAGAAATTTTAGAACATAAATAGACGATTTTGTATACTTAGATGTTCTTACTGATTGAATCAGGTTTATATAAGTCCTGGACACTGCAAGTTGGGATACATAAGTGACAATTTCATTGTATATATTTTTATCCTCATTTCTTGTTTCGTTTTGGATCCTCAAAAACAATAGTAACCTTTCATTCGTTCTCGAGTACGGTAGTAACCCTTTACGCTCAGTTGACTTAGGCAAATTGAGCGAAACGATAAGAGATTGATCCCTTGTTTTCCTTTATTCTCGAATCAGTATGCAAAGTTGTCAGTTTGAGATATCAGCTTCTATGTGCATTTGAATAAAAGCCTCGTACGAGGCAAGTAGTAGCACATAACTTGGAGTGATTGATTGTATAAATCCTCTAGTGATAATATCCAGCTGAAACACAAGTGTCTCAAGTCCTTCGTTTAAAATTAAAAACATGTTACACATCTATACTTATAATAAATCTGTGGAATTGACAATTCTGTCCATTGCAAATATTAAAAAAAAATGGGGTGTTACTAGACCGACACTAAAAACAAAAATGTGATTAAAATAATGTTTGTCTGTCCGTCTGTCTATCTGTTTGTCTGTTTGTTCAGGTATCACACAAAAACTACCGGTTCGATTACGATGAAACAGGGTATAATTATTCTTTAATATCATGGGCACCACACTGGGTAGTTTTTATCCCAGAAAATTTGACTGCAGCACCACGTCAATTAACATTGTAGGTGAAGTGCTAACCAATATAGGCTAGTTACTTTGTATCCCGATACGACTCAAATAGGAACTATGCGGGTAAAACAGTAAAAGGCTATTAGTATAAATACTATCTTTATACCATTCGAACTAAAATAATTTCGTTTCGTAGGTATTGTTGGAAATAGCGATTGATGAGAGGCCATATTATTATGATATTGCATTTGGGTCGTGCACCCAATAAACTATTGTTTGGGTATTATACTCGTATTTAGTCGTTAATGTAACCTTAGTAACGATACAAATATTCTGCATTATATTTACAAAATTTGATAATTTCTTTACATGTATTGTGGGTGAAAAGTAATCTACAGATATTTACTAGGCTTTATGTGTACAAAATGGGCTTCTGAATCGATCTGGCATTTAAAGTAGGTGTTTTTTTTACACCCAAACGTTTTACGTTTAGTAACTAATTTGTATAAAATCATTAGGCTAAACCCAGTTATTTTAAATTAATTTAATTACGGATGATGTTTCATACGGTTTTAATATATACTATAAACGTGTATTACAAAACTACGAAAAATTAAACCTTGACTTGATTTTATCAGAAATCATTCGTTTACGAGAATGAAAAAAGTGTATCGATACCGAGTAAAACCTTCTAGTTTCTGACTTGTAAATAAGTTATATAACACTGGCATAAGGCAACCAAATTCAATACAAAAAAAAACATTTATTTTTCTTTTTTTCACCGATTAAAATGTTGAATAGTTTTCATTCTAGATTTATCTTTTCAAATGTGACCTTTAGAATTAGATCCTTCACTTCTATAACTTGATATCAGTAAAGCATCTAATTGATCAGTCGAAAATCTTAACAAGGCTTCTTGCTTTGTATTAATTAGTGAACTTTAGACGTGTTTAATTAGTTTCACTAGTATTAAAATCTAATTTAATTTATTGATATTGGTTTCTTAGGTTTACGCAAATGTTTAGACATTGAAATAAAACTACTTTTTACTGATTTTTTAATACGTAAAATGTAGTTTTTTTTTTTTCAAAATTTTTGATATCTAAAACTACTGGCAAATGATACCTACGTCGGTTAGACAAAATAATTTTATTCTCTAGAAAAAAAAAATTGTTTGATATTTATATTTTACTTTTTCATTTCCACGTTTTACAAAGCTCAACCCTGCTCTCGCCGCAGAGATTTTCAATCTCTAGGGCTTTTATTTATTGAGCCAAGTATTCTATGCTGTGTTTTTTCATTGTGTACTGTATTCGGCTTAAATAATAAGAATGTATACCCGCTTTGTTATGTATATGTTTTGGTATACGTTTATTATATTTGTTTGTTAATTGAACTGTAAGTGCCGTAACGACTTTCATGGGTGGTGTATATTTTTTAAGAAGTTTCCAGCTCTGAGGTCTGGACTTTCAATCTCCAGCGTTCAGAAAACCATATTTCTACATTGCCTCAGGCCTGTGTGTATCTTATTCCATAACACAAGTACTTTAAGTACTTAATTTAGATTCAGATTAATTTATTGTTCTTATAGAAATTAAACTTAAAATATTTACAATAATAAAAAAAAAACTAAGCCTACACAATAAATAAGAAAAATTATATACTAAATAAAACTAAGAACTAAAATAAGACATCAATTAATATATTGAATGTTATCTACAATTATTCATTAATCACATTGTATACAAAAAAATATACAATTTTCACATGATTTCCATTCCTTCTAAAATCGACAATTATTAAACAATAAGGCTACTTACATCAAATTACAGTACACAACCCTTGCCGCGGGCGGTGCCTGTAACTAGTTACAGACACGCACATAATTACAGTCACGCAGTAAGCGTTGCAGGGTTAAACAGTTATGTGCATCCCTCACGCTTTTACACATGTTGGGTTGCTATTATTGTAAGTCGTGGACTTCATGTAAATCTGGTTATAATAATAATATATATTTGTCTTTATGTGCGTTGAGTTTTGGACGCATTATAATTTGTTGTTATACAGTAGTTCTTTCGGTATCGGATGGCGAAAATCTTTGGGAAAGTAAATAATATATTTTCAATCTTCATAATTTCAAAGATCTATATTTTGTTGTTATTTTTACCTGTAATACAGGATTAGGAAGATTTATAACTTGGTTTAACAAAATTAACTGCGTCTTGGAGACTTAAATGTTTAAGAATTAGCTTACTTAAATAAATAATAACAAACTCTTCAGCGTTAGTACCATCAACGGCAATTAGTTTGGAAATTCCTCAAATACCTTGTCGAGTCGTTAAAAAGAATTTTAGCATCACTTAACGCCTTAAAATTTGTCTACAAAAAATATTCCAAATATATTTCTGAAATCCTATTAAAATTTTTAACTTAACAAACAGAAACTTAATACAACGTACGCGTCAATACATATTCATAATCCATTGCTCGAAATAATTTCATACAAAATAACTCGAGAAAATTTATTCGTAAATTATTAAGCCATACGCAATCTGGTGGAAGTCTTCCAAAATTTATTCTGTTGAAGAACCTTCGTGAAATTCTACAAGAACTTTTTTAACATATATATAACACAATATGTACAAGTTACACATATATGTATAAGTTTGGGAAATTAGGTCAGGTACTGAATTTTGTTGTACAATGTAATTTTAGAACGAAATTCTTATCAGAATTTAGGATTCCACCTAGTTCCGATTTTAGGAAAGATTCAGGGTCTGTAAGTATGGCTGACTATCGTCGGAAATGTTTTGTTTCCACAGAATTTTCACTGAAGTGTTTGTTTTTTATTCCTCTGAAAGAAAAAATTCCTGTGAAATCAGTTTGGTCTAAGAAAAATATTAAAACGTGCCTAATTTCCATCGAAATTCTGACAGCAAACAATATTGTTGGTCAAGGTTATTTTGACCTAGATTTATTTTATCTCTACGAACTTTCAAAATCGTGGAGTTTCTCAGTAAACAGTATTTATATATACTAGTAGTGCCCCTCGTTTTTACCGAAGTAACCTAGTTCTAATTACCGATGTTTTTATAGTAACCTTGCTATTTAGGACTTATTCATTTTGACGGGCCTGTTGGTCTAGTGGTTAGAGACCCTGACTGCTATACCAGAGGTTTTGGGTTCGATCCCCACCCAGGACAAATGTTTGTGTGATGAGTACGATCATTTGTTCGGTGTCTGGGTGTAATTTTATCTATAATATGTATGTATTTAGAAATATATAAGTATGTTTATCAGTTGTCTGGTTACCATAACACAAGCTCTGCTTAGCTTGGGATCAGTCAACCGTGTGTGAGATGTCCCGGAATATTATTATTATTATTATATTCATTTTGCCGGGCCTGTTGGTCTAGTGGTTAGAGACCCTGACTGCTATACCAGAGGTCTTGGGTTCGATCCCCACCCAGGACAAATGTTTGTGTGATGAGCACGATCATTTGTTCGGTGTCTGGGTGTAATTTATCTATAATATGTATATATTTAGAAATTAGTGTGTTTATCAGTTGTCTGGTTATCATAACACAAGCTCTGCTTAGCTTGGGATCTGACAACCGTGTGTGAGATGTCCCGGAATATTATATTATTATTATTCTAGGGTTATAAATTGCGTACCGAATCCGACTTTATAATAAAGATTAACATACCTCTCATCTTCATCCTTATAATAGTGGTTTTTTATTCTATTAATCTTTATTGGCATCAATACTATGCCATATGGAGTGGGAATTTTAATATCACTCTCATTTTGAACGATCAACGCTTTTTCCCCAAGTTTTTTATTGTAACTAATGGATTGTTTTCTTGACGTTATTCTTCTTATCATTATTGGACCGTTTATTGGTTTGGACATTTTATTTTCCTTACCCATATCACGTCTTACAAGCTAAAACGCGTCGGGTGGGATTGTGAAATTGCAGGGCATTTTATATAGCAAAGAAGCTTTTAATACCAAAAAAAATCTATGTAATATATTGGATGCTGCAATTATATTTGGTCATTGATTTTATATTAGTACCTAATATACTTTTTGTAAATATAAATTGCTATAGTTAGGAATGTTTTTACCTAAGATTGTCTAGATTGATTGATAGATTGTCTGGGTGTAATTTATCTATAATATGTATGTATTTAGAAATATATAAGTATGCTTATCAGTTGTCTGGTTACTATAACACAAGCTCTGCTTAGCTTGGGATCAGACAACCGTGTGTGAGATGTCCCGGAATATTATTATTATTGAACGTCTTTGCTAATTTTAGCCTTTATCTAAGCAAATTCAGATATTTTGTAAACCTGTCTATATTAAGTTTATGTTTGTAATTCCTCTACACATTTTTTTCTAATACCTACCAGGTTTCGCAGGTTAATTTACGAGAAATAACAGTTACCACCAATTCTAGCTCAGATTGAATCAAAATACAGTTCCATTTATGTTTATTTTATTTACATTCATATTATATGTATAAGTCTAAATCAATTCCTCACGATCAGTCGTTGAACTCTAAGTGTATTACCTACACATTTTCAAGTAAGTTCACCTCAGTAACACGACTCTTGAAACTTATAATTGTGTGGCAGTCAACTTATTCCTTACGTTGGTAACTTGCTAATTGAATTATAAACTTATTAATGGCTTTAGTTAAAGGCCAATTCTAATCAATATTGTACATAATTTGATTAAACAGTAAATATTTCAGTTGTCTCCATTGGAAATGAGAACTAAATCTCTGATTATCTGACCTTTTCCAGTTTTAATTTTATCATGCATTCTTGTTGTATTTACATTTTATTATTATAAGCTTCTTGTCATATTATGAGAAGTCAGATTATTGTAAGTAAGGTTCGTAGCTTCACTCTCATCGTCATCATCATCAGCCGGAAGACGTCCACTGCTGAACAAAGGCCTCCCCCTACAAAAGCCTCCCCCCTCTTCTTCAGCTTCACTCTACTTAGACAAAATTATTGGTACTACTTACCATGTTTCTGGCTTTTTATCACCATAGGTACATTTTGATCACGTGTTATGCTCGTTTCATGTACTTTAGGTTAAGTCGTTGTGCCACAACGATGCGAGATATGCCTAAGCTATAATTCAGTACCTCAGTACAGTAGCAGAACAAAGTTGAAGTATCTATACGGAAAAATGGACCTTATTGCTTGGAAATAAAGGCGATAAAAAATCTGTGTATTCTTTAATGGTTGACGGTACTAGAGCAGAAAAAACATAACAGTCATATACCATCACAAAAGCTTGGCAAATATCCAGAATGGCTATTTTTGTTATTGTAATCAGCTTGACATTAAATAATGCACAATAATGTGGTGGATAATAACAGACATGCGATGGCAACAGATCAATAGTTTGGTGAGGTTAAGCCGGGCTTATCGAGGCCATGAAGTGGAGGGTGACCGATTATAGTTATTGTTATTGGGATCAAATAGCATGTGTTGTCAGAGTTTGACCTAGAATGTAATGATAAAGATTAATGTAAAAATAATGTGTGTTGACTTTTTAAGCTTCTACGTGTAAAAAAACAGTGGTTTTAATCTTGCTGTGTAACATTTGCTTGTTAATTTCATTATTTGTTAAGCATGGGTAAAAATAATCTGCACTTAGCGAAAATACTATTTACCTTACAAACAAACATTCGTGAATATTATGGTTTCGCATCATCAACAGAAAGATCAAGTTAATTCTAAGAAATAAATGTCTTATTTAATAGTATTTAAAGTCAATTTACATTGAGACCTAACTTCATAAACAATATTTTGCTAAAAGACTACCTAAATCGTGACCATAGTATATCCAAACATTAATATTTAGCAAAAATCTTTGCGCTTGACCCTCGATTAAGGCAACAATACATTCCTCCATAAGTTTGTGTATAGCATCGCCAGTGACCCTCAAAGGTATTTAACCCAACATTAACCACAAAACAAAACCACCAATACACCGCTTCATTAGCGATAACACAAAAAACCATCCCAATCTGACGTCACGAACGCCATTAGCAGGCACAAAGCGTTAACCAACGATGGTTTTAAAACAATAGATATTTTAATTACTGGGCGGTAGCGTTCGATGTATAACGAAATAAAAGTGAGCCATCATCCTTTATTGTGGCTAATGTTATTTATTGAGATTAATTATAATTGGGATTTTTTGACTTTGATTTGAAGGTTTATCTCTGATGATTATCGCAAGTAAGTATCTAGCTGAATGTTTCATGTTAAAAACGTCGAAAAATTATTGTGAGAAAATTTCCTATGCGCCGTCGGTAACAAAAATACTTTTGCAGCACATTCGAGGTGCAAAAATTGTTATAGGTTTTGGTTGGTGTCATTTTTGTATATTCAGCGAAAGCTTATAAGTCGTTTCGTTGCCATAGCAACAAAGAAGTACGGCAACACTCACTGAAAACTAACACCAGTAATATAAATTTTCCTTTATTATATCAAGACGAGTCAGTCGAAGCGTTCATTCTTTCAAAACGCTCAGTTGAAACAAAAGCGCTGTATTTTCCGACTCAATAAATTAATTTGTGGACCCAGGGCAATGTAGCGTAACAGCTGATGACCCTAAATCTCAGGATATCATCAATTTAGCAAGAAAAGTTAATGTTTCATACGGTTCACTGGGTTCCGTTTGGATTTTACTCGCGACTGTAGAAACCTGTGAGGTTTTTCTACCGGTTACGCAACATTCAAGACAGACCGAAAAAGAACCAGAATAAGTTATAAAAATCGGACAAATACTTTGAATTAGTACTGTCCTGTTGTGGACCGTGAAAGGTTTAGTTGATGATAATCAAGACTTCAACATATTTAAATCAGGTGTAGGTACAGAGAATAACTCTTTCATGAAATGACGGTAAAATGTAGAAAAAGAATCCATCCTATTTAAAATTCCATTTAACCGACAATTTCCCCTCGAATAACTTCTTCCAAATATTTGCCATTACTTCTGACAAAATCTTGCAATTCAGCGCACAAGCTAGGTGGAACGTTGAATATTTACTGACCATAATTTATTTAATAGCGCAGCACGTATCTCATATCCATGAATGCATTTAGTAGCCGTTCTGTGCTACCAGGAAATTAGGTTAGTCCTTGATAAATTAGATTGAAGGTCTCAGTGGAAACTCCGCTTGTTGAAAATCTTGCACACAAACTGAATCTTTTGCAAACAGACCAGAAGTAACGCTGTGATTCTGGCACTGTCGTTGTTCCGCTGCGGATGCTCCAAACTTGCATTATTAATTTAATACTAGCCTGAAAGATATTTGTAACTAAAATTGATTATTTTAGGTAAAAATAGAAAGGTTATTATAAAAAAAAAAATCGTAGCAACTTAAAGCCACTGTCAGACGGAATAAAAACAAACGAAAAAGACAATTATAATTCGGTCGGGTAATTTTTAAGCTTAGTGTAACTTTTGTACTCATTTTCTACTGTCTCTTAAATTACTTTGTATGACGAGATTACCATCACATGGTTAACCTTTTATTAAAATCAACTGTTTAAAATAGCTTGTATATTCATAACGAGCAAATTTTTGCCTCAATTTATTTCGAAAACGCCCTGTTACTATCCCGTGTATCTCATTAAGCGGGCTTTGTTATTTAAGTAACAATATTCTATATTCCCTGATACTCTCGCTTCAATATTCTTCCAGGGAGAAATGGTTTGAGGTTAAATCATGTTTTATAAACTTTACATGCAGGAAAAGGATACAAGGTATGTTGCCTCATTGTTTTCGTAGAAACATATCAGAAATATAACGCGTACGGCACTATACATTTCAACAATATGGTAAGCATCGATTCTACCGATATTATTATACCGAATGCATTGAAACTATCGATATCATCATCATCATCATCCACAGCCTTTGTCCTCCCACTGCTGGGAATAGGCTTCCCCTTTTTCGTTCCATTCTCTATGGTTCTGTGCCGATATAACACAATGGATTTTTCAGATTTCACAAGCTCACAAAATAAGCTTGTATATCTGTTATTTAGAGCACAAAAAAGAACTTGCTTCTGTACTGGAATGGTAAGACTAAAATGATTGACAAAACAATTTATCATTATTTTTGCAGACGAAATACCACGTACCTAAGTTTCGTGGTATTCCGTCGCCAATAGCTTGGATTACTTAGAAAAACTCTCTCCAATCTTTTTGAACTACCATTTCATTTTTGCGTTATCTGTCCAGAAGTTTGGTAAAGTCGTAAGTGTGATGTAATATTTGGCATATGTCGTGACCAGGAAAATATGTTTCTCAAGGACAGAAAAAGTTTTGGTAGTCCGTGAAAGCTTAATACAGATACACAAGAAACTTTTAATATAGATGATTTAGTTCGATGGCTTTTTCGTCTTCTGGACGATTTGGTGGCAAAGGAAACTATTGGTTTGCTCCGAAATTTTCTTGAGCTCTTTTTTTCTAGGTTTATTTTTTTGTAAATATTTATCATCAATTTACTACCTCAGATCGTGTGTAGGCGGTATCCTATTATGCTTTACACAGCGACCCATTCATCATGTCGTCAATATAAAATTGGCTATCCTGATAAACATTAAGATCGATCTTCTTTTCAATATGGTGTCGGACAATTTGATATTTCCACTAGCATTATAGAAGACGGTCAACATACACCAGGAATATACGTTATTTTCGTTCCCTCGGTTCAAAATGCAAATTTAACAAAACATCTACTGAGGCCATTAAAATAATATTCCCAGCTCAAATTATTCCAACCCAAAAGTAATTTCTCAAAATGGCCAGAGGATGTTCTCTGAAAACAATATTAATTGCAAACATCAAAGACATTATCCGTTTGCGACAGTTACCCCGAAGTCAATTGACATTTTATTACAGTTGTCAAAACAGTCCATTATAAAGTTAATTTATCCTACACGAGCGGGGTAATGACGGCCAGCCTCTGTCTTGCAGATTCTGTTATTTCGCCTATACGTTGCACGTTTTAATTTCATAGGTGGCTGAATTTAATTCAAAGGGTTCGCTTAAGGTGAGGCATTTTAATTTAGTTTTTTATTAAGGCACGTGGCTGGTGTTTTAGGGTCAGAATTCCTTTGTTGATTTTTGTGAAGTATGTTACGAACATTTATTTTAGCTAAGTGACTTTTACGTTTAAACGAATGGTCTATTTCAAGGTCAGTACTTTTGAATAAGACCTGGTGTTTAAGTCGACATATTAATTACTAATAACCAGATTGAAGAAACCTAAAAGCAACTCAATTTTTTCTCGAGAATTGATGAAATTTTAAATAAAAACTGGGTACTACAAAACAGCGCATTGTCAATCAAGAGACGATTTCATCTTGAATAGTCTGTCACCACCAAATATTACGCCTTGATTAAATCCCATTGTGTAAAAGATTGAAGTATAATGTACATTCCAATATAATTTTATACTTATTCTGTTTATTGTGTGGAATACCTACTTAGTCTATTTTTGTTGCTTTATTTGAAATGCGATATTGAATTCTAAAGGGGTTTCATACCCCTATTTCTTAGAAGTTAAAATTACTTTCTGTGACGGAGCCTTGAAAACTAAATTCGGAATTTTATTGGAATCTAAAAATATATCTCATTTGTTAACGACTGACTGACGGTTAAAAATAATAAGTTATTAAAATATTTACCACAGGTGCCAAATTTTATATTAGTAACTAAAAAAAGATTAGAAAAAATTTTCAGTTGTGAAACTGCTTTGTCAAATCGAATTGTCTTCATCGCGTCTACTTTAGGAATAAAAGCCTGGCCATGTAACCTAACATTGTGGCCAACCAAAAACTATAACGCGGCATTCTGGTCGAAACAAGCAAAGAAATCTGTAGCAAAGTAAAAACACGACGATTGCCTTACAAAAACTTGTGCAGATAAAACGTACAGAAACTATTACATAGGTTTAACTTTGTACGTACTTTAAGTTAGGTGATGCTTTCGGTCCCTGAGCGAATTTCGTTACTAGTCCCAATCCGTGTTCGGCGTGTTAAATGTGTCTGTAGATCATGAGAGGTAGCGATTTTATTTGACACAAGCACGATTTTGGTACATTTTTGACAATGATCCGCCACGGAGAATTCCTACTCACATGTGTGATTTTTCAAGCACTCGAATGGCGTGTCTCTAGTTTCGTGATATTTGTGATGTATATTATTATGGTTTTCACGTAGTGCTCTTTTTTGTTTGCAGTATTGGATCTTAAAATAGGTGCCAAATGGTTCTCGGAATATAAATGATAGCGGATGGATTAATGGTTTCTCAGTATAATTATTTTTTATCAGTAACGTTTATAAAAATACTGTACTAATTTTCTATAAATAACTTTGTATTTGTTTAATGATTTTTATTTTCGTCAGTATCAAGTAGCTATGTGATTTACTTCTGATTAGGAAATTACTGGAAAATTTAACATAATCATTTGTAGGTTTTATTTATATGAAACTATGGACTAGCACCATGTTCTGAGAAATGATGTGAAATTAACGTATATCTATTTTAGTTAGTCAGCTGCCGAAAACTTAGTTTTTCTACGAATTCTAAGTACCCCATTTTTTATCCCTGTTAACATTCACACTATAAATTATTTGTATATTATAAACAAACCGCCACCGCTTTTTAATTACGCCACCCCAACTCACCGCATTTGCTGGTAATGGATTTCCCAGGCTCACGTGACGACAACACTGTTTCGTGCGTCACGATTTTTAATAACCCCCGGAGCGTATGCGGAAAATTATAGACGAAAAATAAACATCAAATGTATACAAGTTTTAAACACGAATGCACACTTTATGTTCATGGAAAGCACGCATATAGTGAGGTGTTAATGAAGCCGCTTACGGTTAGCGAATTGTAGAATTTAAATGGTTATGTTAAGGTTTTTTTACCTCCTTGTAATTACTACAACTACCAACTACTAGATTTCCATCATTCTTTAAAACTCATTATTTTTGCATATAATTTACAATCACTTAACCTTAGAAATGTATTGAAACTTACCCGTCATCTAAATTACAATATAAATAAATAAAATAAATATTCCTGGACAATTCACACACAGTAATCTGATCCCAAGCTAAGCTCTAAGAGAGCTTGTGTTATGGTAACCAGACAACTGATAAACATACTTATATATTTTTAAATATATACATATTATAGATAAATTACACCCAGACCAGAACAAATGATCGTGCTCATCACACAAACATTTGTCCTGAGTGAGAATCGAACCCACGACCTCCGGTATAGCAGTCAGGGTCACGAACCGCTAGACCAAGAGGCCCGTCGTAATATAAAAACACAACCTTATTTCCACTATAATGAAAACTGTAACTTACCAGAACGTCCCAATAATTTCGCATCTGCGCCAATCTAGCCGTCGAAAACGTACAGCAAAATACGCAAGCTTAAAGAAGACCTAACATAAGTTCTGCGAGTTTAATTAAGACCAAACAGCTCGACACTGATGTCGGACACAATTCAAGTAATAACAGACCTTTGTATATTAAATGTGTAGCGTTAGGCTGGCCGCACACTGCGGGACGCCTCGCGGTTCCCCACAAGTTATCGTGCAAGGAAACCGCAAATGTGTATATAGCTTAACGTATATGTACGTGGATTGTTTAGAGTGAACATTGATATGTTTGGAGATGTCATTACCATTATTAGCTGTTAATAATTATGTCCAGTAAACTCCAACTACCTACCTAGTAATTGTCTGTAGGGTAAGTAAAAAATCGGCCATTTTTCGTCCATATTTAAATGGAAATAAAGAATAATAATGATGGGTAGGTACTCTAACTTCAAACGAAAATATTTTAACTAGCAAAACTAATTTATGGTTGAAAGATCTAAAGTAAGTCCTAGCCTTCAGAACAATGCCTACAAAATATTCAAAACGAAAGCCTCAATTACTAAAGAGGTATTTATTCTAAATTGGGATGGCAACACAAAATTATAATTCACCCTTCATTCTTCGTTACAAGAACTACTTCTAGGCTACTTCAAATAATCTAATTTGTCTAAAATTTTGAGATCGAATCTCTACGCAATCTCGAAATTGGCTTCCGCTGTATCCTGTCTCATTTGAAGGGCCTGAAGGGTCAAGACAACCTTATTAATTATCCTATTAGCGAACGAGGGAAGTAATTACATTCAATCTGTAACTTTATACGCGTTGTATAGTTTCCTACAATCGAACTAACTTCCTTTTATGTCAGGGGTTCCGAAAGTCAATTTATGTGTGCTCCTAATGGGAAGATGGTGTTTTTCGGGATCGAATATCATTGTTTACGGACCGTTTAAGGCCATACCATAGAAGAAAAAACATTTTATGTTTGTATGTTGTCTGACAATAGTCCAAGAATTACAGGTATTTAAGCCTCCCGTATCAGTTCCGGTTCTAAAAATATAATTCGGATGAAAAAATTTGTAAATTTTGTTAAAAAAATAAAGGAGCTTCGAACAAAAGTGGGTTTATAAACCGGAACATATTTTAGTTTTAAATTTTCCCGTTTTATCTTATCCTTACACCATTAAGTAGGAAGGTCCCAGGTCTCCATCAGGGAAGTAGTTCGAGGGGTACCGTAACTTGGCAAGGGTCCAACTGATTCGATCTGCTCGCCTTTCTACCGAGGAATACTGAGCGCTTATGTACCCGCTTACCGAAACGATTTGGTTAAAACGCTTTTCTATTACGTTGTTTCGTTAACGGAGTTTATATCACGCGTTTTGCATATTTTGGCAGGAAATGAGAAATGGTTGTTTAAAAAATCTTTAACAAATTATGTTAAGGATCTATTTAACTAGCTTCTCTAGTATTTCGATTGTACAATGTTTATCATAAGTTCTGGACTTTACTCATATTTCTAAAGTTAAAACAATACCTAATTTTTTGAACGAATTATGTAACAAAATGGCACCTTCATGTTTTACAGTACTTATCATTAAAAATATGTACCCAAAATAATTAAAATAAAAATTTTGAATTCAGTTCCATAAACTTTTAAGTTTCAGTTATTTATTTTCGAAAATATCTCTACTGCAATCGACACTCCATTCACTTAGTTCCAAATATTGACGCCAAATATTTCCATACCCAATTCTTTTAACAAACAATGCGCATCATAACAATTATTCATCCAAAGGAATTCCCCCTTTCCCCCCTTTCGTCCCACTTCCCCTCTGACATCCGAGACTTCAATTCCAGGCGCTTCCTTATAAATTCACTGTCGATTTTTATCGTCAGATTAAGAATTTTTCTTCACTCTGCATTAGTCCAATTCCACTTTTCTATATTTTAATCCTTTAATCTTGAAAGTGGCAGTCTTTTGTAAAAAATCACTGATAAAACAATTCCGTGATATTTTTTACAAGCAAACTGACTAAAAGGATTTTGGAGAATTTTATTTCCTGTTTATTTATTTCGAAGCGGAAATGCTCTTTTGGTGTTATTTTTTTATCTTAAGGTTTTTAATCTTTATGAGCCAAAGAGGGCGATGAAAATTTCAAAGATTTCTTAAATTTGTCGCATTTTCCTCAAAGCAATTTCTTCATGCCATTATTACCAGTTCATTACAATAATTCCAAATTTGATTCCCTAACATTTTAAGAACCTTTATCAAGTTACATAAAAGACTTTAACATTCAAAATATAACCCAATAAAGGTAAATATCAATAAAAACAGTTGCTGACAGCTTAAAATACAAGAATTTATTTCTTTAGTACCCTATCATCGTAATATCTATCCCCTTTACATAATTTAGTACGTAAAACTGTTACCCGAAATAACGTCGCCTTAAACAACAAAGGCACTTTGTCGTAGTAACTAAGAAAAAAGGGATGTTACCATCCACCCACATTACTCTATAAAGATGTAAGAGTATACAGGATGAAAGGGAATTTGTTTGTTTGAACTAGTGATGTGACACTTACGATGAGATAAATAAAGGAGATAGTAGCTGTTGCCTATGGCTACGGTTACGTGATAAACGGAGAAAAAAGTTAACCTCTTTTATAGATCTCTAAAAGAATATTCAGATAGAAATAAAATTACTTCAGGATTTTTACTTAATGTCTGTAGCTGCAGCAAGATGGTTTCTGATTTTCTTTTTACCATTTTTTTATTCCAGTTTTTTTTTCATCATCTAAAATCTTTTGTCTCGAGTGAGATTTAGAATATAATTATATTATGAAAATAAGAATTTTTCAAAGCCTTTCCCATCGCCATAAGCCCTTCTGCATGCAATTTTAAACATAAACATTATTTGACTTGCCAGATCAAAGCTTAAACCTGAAACAGAAAAACGAAACTCCTTTAGTACGTCCATAAGGTTCTTTAAAAGCCGAAGGTCACAGGTGTATCAAGTCTCATCCCTACAGCCTTCTCAAGCCGAACTACGTAACTTATTATGTGGATTTTTTGATACATTTTCTCCTGTAATACACCTATCCGTACATCGGGACCCCTGGAGCGATGTACGCACATTATTATAACTCCTAAACTAATAAATTTTCCTCGAAAAATATCGTTTGCTTACACACCCAGTTTTCGACGCCCAATTTAAGGGAAGTTTTTCCGTAGGCGGTGGAATGATGTGATTTTGTGGTGTATTTTTTTTTTTTATTAAATACATAATTTTATAATTCATTCGGGTTTGGCTTTTTTAATTCAAACGTTTCTATTTCTGTCCTAGAAACTGCTTTCATGAAACGCAAAAAATCGAGCCTGACTTATTGGGATTATAATTTATTGAGACAAATTAATTAAGCTAGTATTATTAGAACCAGATTTTCCGTTTCTCGGAAGTCGTTAAGGTCCCGACTGTCATACTTTGATATTTGGTAGTCGTAAGTCAATTCTGACAACCAGCTTTACTTCGGGATACAGTGTTACTTCGTAAAAGGGGTTTTGAAGGACTGAAAGACAGTCGCTCCAAGTAAAATACGGTATTCAGCTGAATCTGGTAAGACATGGCTTGGGAAAAGGCTAGGCACAAAAATGCAGAAACCTGTAGCAGTAGACTTTATTCCATTCAGAATAAAAAGCGAGGTAAAAAAAAAAACAAGATAAAACAGAGAGGAGAGTAACGAAAAAGGATGCCCTTGCCCTACTGTGGGATCCAGCGTAGGTCTATTAAAAAAAGTAGTAGTAGTACTCTATCCAAGTTACACGGAAAATAAATGTAGTTAAAATTCGTTCTGTAATACTAAAAAGAATGTGCACACAATAACGTGATCGTAGGAAACTTAATAAAGGAAAATTGCAGTCGTAAGCGTCAGGCTAATAACAAGTTACTTGTAATTCCTGGCTATAAACCATATTGCAGGCTGCACTTTACAGTATTGTACTGATTTGGACGATATGAGTCGCACGCTAATTAATATTTGATGGATTGAAGTAATATAATTCAACGGGAATGAGAGAGTACAATTGTACATGCATAAATACCTTTTTGGACTTGAAAATTTAAAAGTTAGGATTAAAGCAATTTGTATGGAGGGATTGAAATTATAGTTGGTATTAAAAATATGACTATGCCAGTTTTTGTTAAATATTATATTGGGTACTTTGAGTATAAAAGTAATAAGATTATGATGTTTTCCTAACATAACATTTAAAGATTAATTAATGTACATAACACAAATGTAGTTTGTTTAAGGCAAATTGAATTCTTAACTTTAAGCATGTCAGATCTATTAAAATGCAGTCTTCGATAGATAGTTTTTAGACATGCATAAAAAGTATAGTAGCGGTATGTTGGTAATAGCTAAATAACATGTTCCGTCTTCTCAGATTAAATGGACATAGGCACATGAAAACATAAAGGACACAACAAGGTACACAAATACATTCCCCATTACATCCCGAAACAAAGAACATTTGCCATTCACAAAACCACGGAACACAGGAAGAAAACCATAAACCTCGGCAATATATAACTCGGCATTCGAACACATATCGATTTCCCATAAACTACCCTATTCGTGATACAAAAATGAACGCCATAAGAAACAAATATTATTATCTAGACTTCGCTCATGTAACACGCGAGGAACGGGAAAATAGTTGTGTAAGTATGGAAAAGCTAAGCTTAACTATTAAGGTATAATGGGCGTTTGACCTAAAATGCGAGGAATCAGAAACATTATCTACGAAATTTGAATAGGGAATTAGGTGTTGAAAATGGTTTATCGACTGCAAACTATGCAAAAAGTTCATAATATTATACGCGTCGTGGTATTTCGTTTCATCGCTCAAGGTTCCTTTTTAATATTTAACTACAAGCTGTTCCAGAACTAAGTAGAAAGTCTTAAACAGAAAATTTTCGCCATCTGCACCAGCAAAAAGATAAGATGGAAAATAGGTTTTACAAGCACACTTTTACACGCCAGTTTTATTTAACTAGATCTTGGTCTGAGTCTGACTAACTTTGAGAAAAAATGCCAGAACAAACTAGGATTAAGATCTTTTTCAAGTCTAGATATTCCTGCTGATATAAGATTACATGGGAACAAAAGGCGACATCTTAACTACCGATCTGAGGAAAACATAAAAGAGCTCTCAAATTTTGAGATGGACAATTTTGTTAGGTGACACGTGTACGTATTTTTCCACCTTGAAGCAGAAATTTTACATTCTATTTTATACAACAAGAAAGGTTTTGGGTATTGATATATGTAAGTAGATCCGTCGAGCAAAAAAAATAAATCTTATATAATAGGTCATAGTAACCTGGAATACTTAAATTTCCATGAACGGACCGGGACCAAAAAAAAGTAAAACGCAGCTGATCTTTATAATATTCCAGATCAAATCATATCACTATTACAGAACAATTAATTTAAGGTACAAAGGTGAATAATTTGTTTTCATATTCCAAAACCATCAAGTAGTAAACATTTCAAAAAACGATAATCTATTTTCCAAACTCCGAAATCCAAAACTCTTGGCCTTCTAAATGGGCTGATTAGCTGCATATACTTCCAAATCGCTCCACTGTTTACCCATACTTAGGTCGTTGTTCTGATAAATTAAGCTATAAATTAAACGATGTAAAGGCGAGGGCGGTTTTTCATTGAAAATTGCCGCGGTTGTTGGTAGCCAAGAAAATGGATCTCTAGTGTTATAAGTACTACTGGTAGTCGAATAAAATTTATTTATTTATTATGGCCAGCCAACAATTGTTTACACAGTACATTTTAACAAACATGAGAAATATAAAAGCAGGTGCAACAATTTCTTATAGGCTAGCACCACATGCAAAAGAAAACGGTAACAATTTTACATAAAAATCTGTCACAGGTTTTAAAATTGTTAAATATATTAATTGAGTTAAAAAAGATTATATACAATTAAAATTTGAATGAAAAACAATTTAAATGAAATACAAATTAATTTAAGTAAATGCAATTTGTTTAAATAAAAGCAGTTAATAGGTTAGGAAATGAGTTCTGAATTATTATTTTTTGTTGGATCTTAAATCAATTGTATCTTTAATCGGATTTATTATCTTTATGTCTTTTGTGAAGATATACTCTAAGTAACGTGCACATAGAGAGGCCTATGCCCAGCAGTGAACTGCTATTGGTGATGATGATGTCTCTTTTATGTAGCAATCGTTGTAGCAAAAATAGTGCAATACAGGAATTGTGGAAAATACGTTTTCAAGTTTTGTATACCAGAATAATTTGTAAACTTAATTAAATATACCTTTTCAAGGGCCTAGTATTTAAGACCTAATTTACAGATTATACAAAAGTCCAGCGTGGACTATAATTCTCAGTTTCTTATTGCCATTCTTACTTTCGTTTTTCGTCAACCTTGTTACGGCTCCAATTAAGGAAAGGCCAAATGTCTAATAGGGTCAAGACCAACTTAATTACCCCCATAACTAGCTTAATGACTTCATAACTCAACCCTTTTTTTAACACATTCATAACTTCAGGAGACAAAAAGTCAACCTTTATCCCTTGTGACTAAATATCGTTTTTGTTATCATAAAGTACAGGCGACATATTTGTGAGTTTACTTCACTTAGTACCTCATTTTAAGGGTTGTGCAAAAATATTAATGGCGCGTTTTTCGTCGGCCTTCCCTGAAGAATGATGTGGTTGATAAGAATTTGTTCTCGCCTAAATTCTTGACTAAATTCTTTGTTATGTGAAATAATCTGCGTGAATTAGGGTTGTAGTTTTTGTCGTGTTTGTCAGGTATAATGAAGGAAGAATTTCGTGAGAATTTTTTGGCTTTATTTTTAGGCGGATGTGAAATTGTATGATGAGTCTCATCCTTCGTGTGTGGTGTACCATAATATTTTTACCCAAAATCTTTGAGCTTCTTCTTTGATGAAAAATATTATATTTTGTTCGTTATAATTTTAAGACGTATTTTAAAGGCCATGTGTGTTTGCTCTGATCGCTTGAAGTAATTTTTAAAAGAAGTAAGGTTTTTACCATTATTCAAATGCAATTTGCATGAGTAAACACTGAAGCTCATAAAATTATTCTATCATACTTACAAAACGATCACTGTTTCTGCTAACTAAATATAATAGACATTTTTGACAAGCTTTTGAAATTTACTTTTATGTTTGTTTATAACTTATATTTTATTACAAACTGGCTATAAATTTCCTAAATATATTTAAAAACTTATCCAGCCTATAAAAAGAAGCCTTAATTATCAATAATTTTCCTCGGAACTTTTTGCGCTAACTTCCAAAAAACTCGGCTGCTATTAAAGCCCCATAAATTCCTTATACTTTTCGAGCCACAAATTTTACTAAACAACCGTTCTTTATGATCACGATTCTTAAGGGTGTGATTGACGAGCGAGCTTCACCGCGGATTTGTTGGTTCTCCGGTAAAGCTTGCTCACCTTCAAGACTGTGGAATTTTTGTTTTATTTCGATCCGGCTGGCAGCTGGTCACGTATGTTTGAAATTTCAGCGTTGCTCGTTGCAAACAGTTGCTCACACGTGTATTTGGCACGACAAGCTGCGAGTAAAACAGTCGCGAGCTTTACAGTGAGGCTCGCGCATCGATCACATCCTTTAAAAAAGTTAACAACGCAATCAAGTCGAACAATTTCGTTAAAGAGAACAACTGATATGGATCTTCATTGCTTTATGTGCAAAGACTTTTTTTACTGCTTTGATAGAATCGGCAAATATCTTCGAGTTTTTTTTACGGGCTCCTACGTCACGATGAAATTAAAGGTTTTTGTTGGAAGTATTTTGAAACCCTTCGTGACGAAATGCGTAATGATGATAGATTAAGGAGATGCTTTCGACGTTCTATATTTTTTGTGTTATCTACCACTATGATGGAATGTGTTGGTGGAATTGAATCATATTCTGTTTTCATCAGCATTTTTGTATTCAACAGCATAACCAAACTACAGCGGGAAAGATACTTATAATTTTTTTTCAAAGGTGTTGTTAAACTTTTCCACCCACAGATTTAGAAAATTACCTGAAAATTACTGAATCATATCTCTGCATTGTTCTCAAGATATCCCTCAGAATAAAGGAAGTGTCATACGTGCGCTAAACATCCCACATATCGCATTGTTCGAGACGATATAATTAAAAATACTTACCGTTCGCTAATGGACTCTTAGTAATCTGATCCGTTTTATGAGGACATACTTTACAATGCATAATGCTGGTGTTTTTGTTGCAAGTATCGAGTTACAGTTAAGAGACGTATTGTTTCAGGATATTGACATGTTTGTCTTTAGAAAGACTTCACGATCGTCTTTTGTCTGACTAATGTTTATATACTATACTTTCATGTTTGGTTTTTATATGGTAGAATATAGTGTTCGAAAATCCTACATGCTTTGAAGAGTTTGGTGATGATGTTCTAAGCTTATAAACGATAATAATAAAACATAACATAACATACCATCATGCTTGTATACCCGAAGGGTTAGGCAGAGGTGTACCAATGTACATCCACAGTTCGCTGGTATGTTTTAGGTCCCACGTAGTAGGGGCGAGCATATTGCCACTAACCGGGCACAAATCCAAACTCCGACCTGCTAATGAGAATTTCATAGAAAAGCCCAATAAAATCTTGGTCGAGTTGGGAATCGAACCCAAGACCTCTAGCGTAGCTGTCGCGCTTAGAACCACTAGGCCAACGAGGCAGTTCATGGTTGAATATAGTGTTCGGAAATGCTACATGCTTTAAAGAGTTTGATGTTGATGCTCTAAGCTTATAAACGATAATAATGATGTACATTATCTATCTTTCTAATACTATATATGTAAATATTACCTATTGATGTTATATCTTCGAGAGGAGACGTCAACCGTCATCAAACATATTATTCATAAATAGTACACTGTCAAATATTGTGACGTCACAGAACTGAGAGAAGGATACCGGCTTCCCTTTAAGATTGGTTAGATGCATACAATATAACATCCGTGTTCTGTGTCAAACAAATCAACAAAGAATCAATTTATAAAAAAATTGCTGTACTAACTGCCTCGTTGGCCTAGTGGTGCTAAGCGCAACTGCTACGCTAGAGGTTCGATTCCCAAGTCGTCCAAGGTATTATTGGGTTTTTCTATGAAATTCTCAATAGCAGGTCGGAGTTTGAATTTGTGCCCGGTTAGTGGCAATAGGCTCGCCCCCTATTACATGGGACCTAAAACATAACGTCGAACTGTGGGTGTACATTGGTACACCTCTGCCTAACCCTTCGGGGATACAGGGGTGATGATATTAATAGCCGAAATTAGAATCGATTAATACATCGCGTCACTATTACCTGAATAAAGAACAACACTAGAGCGATAAATCATGGCGGCGCGTGTGATTTTCGTTGATGTAGTCTGTTCTATTACGTAAATTAATAATGATCATTATGACGTCGCTGGCCTTTAAATATATTGTAATTCTAACGTTGAACCCATTCTTATGATAATATATTGTAAAGTTGAAACCATCCGTGGTTTCCTTCTATTACTATGCTCTATACAACACGATAACCTATTGTAAGGGTATTGCTGAAACAAAAGAGAATAATAATTTAATTTTCAATTTCAATGCTCAACAGAATTTCGCTTCCAAACTTTTCTAAATTCACAAATTATAAGCAAAACCGCGCACAAAGCTAACAATCTAAATCTTAACAATAACAAGTACGGCGAACGTTATTATAATCAACATATTCGGAAAGTTTATTTCAAAGGAAACTTTGTTTCAACAACGTTGTATTAAAATAATATGTGTTCGATTTTCTTTGGAAATTTTGAGAGTATTTTCTCGAAAATGCGCTTGAAATTGCCAATAAAAAATGTCGGTATAGAAGGTTAACATAATACGAGAACTGCTTCCCGTTATTTTACGATACTGTTCGTACTTCTGTCGTGATTTTTTTTTTGCTACTCCGTACCCTAGTTGTCTTAGACCGAGTGTATGACCGAGTGTAAGTGTGTAAACACAATTGTCAGAACCAGTCAAAGACCTTTATTGCAATACTTAACAAAAAGTAAAAAGTAATTGTTCACATTGTAATTCGTTTTAAATATGATAACATCGTTATTATTTGCTTTCATCAAATCGAAATGAACCTTCTCAACTATTTTTGCAGCTTCACGATACCAAGATAATTTGTTTCTGATAATATTCAGTATTGAATATAGAAGCTTTAGATTGAAAGTGAATATCGTTTATTTATTGAAATGTAAATTGGAGTAATATATTAAATCATGTGAAAAAGTAGACGCCTTCAAAGGGATTTCAATTGTAATATTGCCAAAGCGTAGAATGTGTCATAAAAGAATGTTGTTTACCACGAAAATAGTAATATCGAATACGTTGAAAAAAGCTCAGACTGACCAATTTTATTTAGGGTTGTCAAGCGTGTTATTTTTACTCTAGAACATAATGAAAATAATTCCTTCAGAATTTCATTTCTTTTGTTGTTGCTATTTTACATGTAATAGTATAATAAGCTTTTGTTTTTGGCTTCGCCCACTTAGCTGTCGGTTTGTGACAATAAGTAGCGTATTTCATTTCTTGAAATTATCCATCAAATCAAGTTTCATCAAAATCATTATAGCAGTTTAGCTGTGTAATCTAGACAGGTAGATAGACAGAGTCTCTAATTTATAATATTAGTATGGATATGGGTAATATTGCATACCTGTGCCTACAGTATACAACTATAATTTTTAACTAGCACAACTTACATTTTTCACTATTTTTAATTCCCTATTTTTCTCCTGCCAACCCTACACCAGTTACCTACATCTTGACCTGTTTCCGCCCGCAGGGGAGGGGCATTACTTTGCAGATTTCTGCCGCTTGACAACTAGAAACGAGTTTTTTTCTCTCTGGATATTACTCGGGACTTTTGCTGAATCACTCTCGAAGGTGGAAAATATTTAATTTTCCTGGAGTTGTAGGTTTAGGTTTAAATATAGGTTAGGTAGGTAACCTAAAATGTGTTGTGTGTTTGTCTCCCCGAAGCGATAAGTTGGAAGATAGTTTGACGTATCCATTTGACTGTGTGTCAGTTTTGGCATCATATAAATGGCTACATGGCTAAACAAATGGCTATAATTTATGAAATCTGTGCAAAAATTTTCTAACATGCATATTGTTGTAAATGCATTTAATTTCGTCTTGGCTTAAACAGCTTTATGTAAGTGTAACTTAATTTACCGTAAGTTAAGAAGTGCACCCTAAGTTCGATTCTACTAATTTAATGAATTGAACACTTTTCACTTGTGTAATTTGTTACCAAAAATCACCCATTATATATTTTCTTAAGGCAAGGCTCATTGAAAGCTTACGTGCTACACAGCGTTAAGGACCCTTCAGTACCCTATTTAATCAATGCCTCTACACAAAGCGTGAGTGATAGGCTGCCTTTTAAGAGGCTTGACATGTATTAAACTCGATTCAAGAAGCTCGAAACATAACAACATGTATTTATTGCCTTTAATTTATACTCTGGGGAGGTTTGATTTTAAATCTTGTGGCCTTTGAAAAAGAGTTCACTTTCCTTTGAGTCAAAAAAGTATGCAAGTGTTTGTAGAATTCGCGAATGACGTAAAATATTTACTTGGGCATTACGTATTTCACATTGTAGTCAGTAAACCTTTCTATATTTGAAGTTCTATGATATTTGCAATTACAAATGTCCCACTTTTGGATGCAGGCCTCTTCTCATATATAGAATTGACTGGTTTAAATGTTTTCCTTAACCGGTTGTCAATGATATCTATTAATAATAAAGAAAATACAATAACTTTGAAAAAATCTTTATTACCAAAATTAAACACTATATACATTAAACAGTTTATTCCACTTTGTTCAACTTTTGATATAACCGAGGTGAAAATGACTTGAAAATATGAACAAAATTTGGAACTAATTCACCCTGGTGTAAAATTGCTATTTTTTGGATTATTCATTATTCAAGTGGATTTTTATCATCCGCGTACAAAATAGCCCTAAAATCAATGCTCACTTCTCCCTGATCCCCGAAATAGACCACATAAACACATGCTACATGTAACTACATACCTATCTCCAAATAGTTACATCTATCGATAGCTCAGTCACACATGTCGGGAACATAACCGCCATTTTATTGCGACCAAATACGGAAACGCGTATCTAAGGGCCGGACTTCACCAAAATGGAGATGAGCGGAGCGGAGCTGACATTGTCATCTCGCTGTGAATTCGGGCCTGAATAATGAATGCCTATTGGTTTTTCTTACCATGACAAAGTTGATAATAATGATATGGTGGCCTAGCGGTTTAATGAACGAATTTGTATTGCAAGTTTGCAGGTTTGAACCCACGCAAGTAATAATGTGTTATTTTCAAAACTATGCGTACGTTTTGATTATTCTAAGACTTTTCTAGCAAACGGAGCAAGAAAACATCGAGAGAAAACCTGGATTTCAAAATTGGGATCTGAAATCGCCAATTCGCAGATAAACAAACGTGGTGATCAATCGTGCCATCTCTACATGGGAAGAGGTCTGTTTGCAGCAGTGGGACGTTCATAGTAATATAGCAGTATAGTATAACAGTATAACTAAAAATCCTATTCTGCTCCGCTCTAGTCGTTTTCGCTTTGGTGAAGTCCGGCCCTTAGTCACCCTTACACGTAATGGGCTAGAAGTAGTAATAAAATCACCGCACGAGGCGACGATAATAGCAGCATTTTTGTTCAGGGTTATATTCGAACTGATTTTGGATATTTGTATCGGATTGTGTTTTTTTTTTCAATTTGTGTTATAGGGGACTCATGTGTAAGTACAATATATAACATGTAATACATACCGTTTCTAACGAACTTAAGGTAACCTAAAATAAAAAACATAAGTAGAAATGAAGATATTCAAGCATTTCTACAAATATCGCAGAAAGATAACATATTATATTTTGTCGTTATATAATTATAAATCTAGCTTCCTATAAACAAAAAACCAGTTGTTGTTATTTTTTTTTTAATATTCCGGGACAATTCACGCACGGTTATATTCTGATCCCAAGCTAAGCAGAGCTTGTGTATTGGTAACCAGACAACTGATAAACATACTTATATATTTCTAAATACATACATACATATTATAGATAAATTACACCCAACTACAAAATCAAAATCAAAATCAAAAATCATTTATTTAACTTAGGCTACAAAGTAGCACTTATTAAACGTCAATATTTTTTTTTTACAAAAGACAGCACCCCAGGGGTCGGTTCATATCCGGCGGAAAAGGCAGCGCGCTACATCGGTCGCGCAACGCCAGAACGAGCAAACACACAACAAAACATCCAACCTCTCACACCTGACGCACCAACGCGTCAGGTCAGTGTGAAAGGCCGAACGCTCCATCATGCGTCCGCCCGCCCCAGCGCCACGCGACCGACGACACGCTACCACCGCCAGATATGAACCGACCCCAAAACGCCCACCCTTCACCGCTTCCTAAGTGCTCTGGCTGAGGAGAAGAAACGGCGCAACAAACTCCCCAGTAGCACGCTGTCATTACAATAAAAATTATATAAAATAATAAAAAAAATAAAAAATAAAAAATAAGGAACCGTGCAAAGTGAACGAGTAGTTAAGGTAGATGGGTATCATACTATAAAAGAGTAAAAATTATTATATCTACGTGGTGACCAAGGTCAACAGAACGACCAGTCACCGCAAGCGGCACCCGTTCACGAGTATGACGCAAGGGTCAGCCATCCCCCCCCTCGCCATATTAGAGGGAAGGAGGAGACCCGACCCCAGACGCCACCGCAGGCAATGACAACTAAGGGAGCATGACGAAACTGCTGCCGGTTTAAAGAAAACATTTACAAATTAGGAAAAAAAAACCCCAAGCACTGATTCACTGCACAGTCCCTTATCAAAGCGGCATTATAATAGTACACTAATGTACATGCGTATAACTGCATTAATAATAAAATAAATTAAACAATGTAATGTTGCATACAGAGTGTATGCCAATCAATTTGGAACAATAATAAGTTTCGATAAACTAATATGTCAAGTCAGCAAAGATAATAATAATAATAAAAGTTAATTATACAATAGTATAATTGTATCAAAATATAGTTACATACTATCAGTATGGCAGTCAAAATAAACAATAAATATAAAATAAGAATAGATTATCCCTGAAATTCCGCACGGAACCGTCTTGTGACTATCAAGGCGACCAACAGTTTTTATCGACTAAGTAGTCATTTAATGTATAGTAGGCTTTCGTACAGAGCCTTGTTTTAACTACCGATTTAAATGAATTAAATGGTAATTCTAAAATACTAGGAGGCAGTTTGTTGTAGATTCGAATACTAAGTCCAATAAATGAGTTATGCACCTTGTGCAGCCGGTGCGATGTAGTGCATAACTTATGCTTATTTCTAGTATTAATGTTGTGTATGTCACTGTTTTTAGCGTATAGGTGAATATTTTGTCTAATATATAGTATGTTGGCTAGAATAAATTGAGAGGCAACAGTTAGAATCTCAATTTCCTTAAAACGCTCCCTAAGTGAGACCTTAGCGCCTAGCTGGTAAATGGACCTAACAGCTCGTTTTTGCAGAATAAATATTGTTTCAATGTCTGCAGCCTTACCCCACAACAGAATGCCATAGGACATAACGCTGTGAAAGTAACTAAAGTACACTAATCGAGCTGTATCCACGTCCGTTAGCTGCCTAACTTTCCTAACTGCATATGCTGCTGAACTTAGTTTGCTTGCAAGGCATGAAATATGAGCTGCCCATTTAAGTTTACTATCTATTGTAATACCTAAAAAGACGGTTGATTCTACAGTCTCCAGCACTTCATTACTAATAATTATATTTGGACCTAGATTTTTTACGTTTGGCATTACAAATTTAATGCACTTTGTTTTCTTAGCATTTAGTACTAAGTTATTAACAGTAAACCAATTTGTTACCTGAAAAAGTGCACTGTTAATGTGATCAAAACTATCACTATTTCTATTAACTTTAAATATGAGAGACGTGTCATCAGCGAAAAGTACAGTTTTGCAGATACCTTCTAAATAAAACGGCAAGTCATTTATATATACCAGGAATAAGAAAGGACCCAGTATAGAACCCTGGGGCACACCTAATGTAACCGGAAGTGGCCTAGATTTCACACCATTAATATCTACACATTGAAGGCGCTGCTTTAAATAAGAATCCATTAAGTTAAGGGCTATATCCTGTATACCATAATATTTAAGTTTAGCGAGAAGTGTGCCGTGATGGACGCAATCAAACGCCTTAGAAAGGTCACAAAAAACTCCTATGGCATTTTGTGAGTTTTCCCAGGCGCTAAAGACATGTTTTAATAAAGCTATACCGGCATCAGTTGTTGAGCGACCCTTTGTAAAACCATACTGTTCATTGTGAAGCAGCTTATTTACATTAAAAAAACCTAATAATTGCTGTAATATCAACTTTTCAAAGATTTTACTAAATGCGGGTAATATTGAAATGGGTCGAAAATTACTCACTTCACTTTTAATACCAGATTTAAATAATGGTATAATTTTGCTGTACTTCATGAGGTCTGGGAATATTCCTAAATCGACACACTTGTTAAAAGTAACAACAAGATAAGGAGCAACATCATCTATAATAATATTTAATAACTTTACAGAAATACCCCAAAAATCTCCAGTATTTTTTAAATTGAGTGATTTGAATGTTGTAATAACATCCCGTACGGTGATATGTTGAAAAGTAAATACTGAGTGACATTTTGGGGCGCAAGTTAGCATTAGATTTTCCGCAGCAACCGTGGATGAGTGTAAGGAGCAAGTTGTGGCTATAGGAATGTTAGCGAAAAAGTCATTAAATATCTGAGCTACATCTACTGCTTCGCTAATTAATTTGTTGTTATCAGCTATCTCTAACTGATTATCGCGTTTGGTACATTTACCCGTTTCGTTATTAATAATTGACCAGGTCGTTTTAATTTTGTTTTTCGATTGTCTTATTTTATCACTAATAAACTTAGCCTTGGCCATGTTACAAACTCGTTTAAAAGTTTTAGAGTAAAGTCTAACATGCTTCAAAAATGGCTCATCAAATTTATATTTTTTCATTCCATATAACTCATATAGTCTCGCTCTACTTTTATATATCCCAGCTGTGGCCCATTGATTAAATGGAGCTATCGTATTCTGTACATTTATGGTTTTAGTTTTAAATGATTTTTTAAATTCGTTTTTAACAACGTCAAAGAGAGTTCCAAAGATGTCGTTAGGATTCTGAAATTCTAAAATTGATGGTTTTATTTTAGAAACAACCTTCTCTTTAAAACGATTACAACAACTAACAGTGTACGGTCTACATATAATTTTACGCAACTTTTTTAAGACTAAGTGTGGGAAACTAGCTAATTGTCCACAGTGGTCTGATGTTATGTCAGTTAAAATTTGTTTACTATTAGCATCAAAATTACTAAATATATTATCGAGACAGGTGGAAGATGAGGATGTGATTCTAGTGGGTTCGCAAAATAAGTTGGTCAAATCGAAAGACCTAAACAGATTAAGTAGCCTAGTAGTGGTAACAGTAACATCTAAAATATTAACATTAAAATCCCCACATACGATTATATTTTTCCTGCTCGACTTAATTTTATTAAGTGAATCCTCCATCACTGTTTCAAATAAATTAAAGTCACCTATAGGGGGCCGGTAGACACACACTATAACATATCGCTCTAGCTCAACACAAGACAGCTCAATAGTGCGCTCGATAGAAAGCTTTACAATATCTAACCGCTCTTTACACTTAACAGTATCTGAAACAATAATCAGAGATCCACCACGAATTGCATTCTTTCTTACGAACGCACTCTGTACAGAATTACCAGGGATGTTAAAACAATTTAGTTCATGACCATTCAACCAATGCTCAGTCAAACATAACACCTGAACATTGTAGTTATCTATAAATAAACTTAATTCTAGATCTTTGCCGGAGAGACCCTGCATATTTTGATGTATAACATTCAATTGATGCAGCCCTCCCGTTGTCCCACCTTGTAGTTTAAACTACAAGATGTGTCTAAAGAGGTATTAGTACTACTACTAACACAATCAATAATCTTAAGTACATTGCTAGTACCAGTGTCACATAGTAAATGATATGCTAAAAGCTTAGCAATTTGTCTCTTACATCTAATGGACATATACATTGTATATTTAGTTAATATATACTTTTTTATAAACTTATTGCAATCAAAGTATGATAAAATTTCATTATGGTTGTGGCATACTGTATATATAAACATATTTAAGTTAAAGATATACTCATTCTGAGAGCTGGTCAAGGTATTTGAGTATGGCAATGCACAGAGAATGAATTTACAATTATTACTCTTATTGATATCTAACATCAACTGGACACATTGAAGTATGTCTTTTTTAGTAACATTTAAACTATCACCATACAGTAATACAGCAGTGGAATCTTTATTTAATTGAGACTGTGCAATAGATTTAGTCAACTTACTGAAGCTGGCACCTGGAACACAAATATTTGTAACATGGTGCTGGGAATAACGGTTAATTAACCTACCAAAGTTTTGGCCTATCTTGTCAGTAAACATGTATGAGGTCTTATTTATTAATAATTTATCAGATAAGTTTAATTTGTGTTGCTCAATTGTTTGTATCACTTCAGGAGTGGGTTCTATCACTACAGGAGCAGGCAAGGCAAGTTGTGGCTCAGAGCTAGGCGGGGAGCCAGAGCAGGTACAGCACAGATTGTTTGTGAGAGATTCATAACGCTCTGCATTATACCTCACCAGATCCACAAGCTCACCCGCCTCCACCATGCGCTCCTGGACACTGAACATTATTAATTATCATTTATGTAAAGGCAAAACAACTCAAATGCATTTTAAACATAAATAAATGTCATTGGAATTCACCGAGTATTTGTACAATGTTCATGCTGTATGAACCAATATGGAACCAATTCTTAGTATAACGATATTGTTAAATTCATTCGTTCTATATACAAACAATAACTACATCAAATGAATGTAATAGAGATTTGTATTTGTTTGGACTCATAAATACAAATCTCTATTACATTCCCAATCTTTTATGACATTCTATTTTCTTTACAATTTCCTTTTTAGAATTACATTAGATCCAATTGCGTTGCCCTTAACCATTTATTAGAACAAAATAACTTACTAAGCAAGAAATGTAAAAACATTTAATTCGCGTGACTGAGATTTCAATTTTATTTGTGGATTTAATGTTAGCAGTAATTACTAAGGCAATCTACTACTCTGAGTTTATTTTAGTGCCATTAAAATGTAAAAATATAGACAACGTTTGATTTCTATTTTTATATCAAGTTCAAACAATTTATTAATAATGCAGCTAAATATACATACCTAACAAAACAAAAAATCAGCAATTATGAAATACATTGATTATGAGTAACTTATCTCATTCAATAAACCTTATTTATTTAAAAAAAAATCAGTTATTCCTGTGTATTTTATAACCTACCATTTCCATCAATGAACAACGAACAAGGCTTTTCATAAACACGAAACAGAAAGCAATAACAAAACACACTCAAAAAATACATAATAAAAAACTTCCACCTCAAACAAAACAGTTTTCATTAAACCCTCACTCAAAACAATGAAGAAAAAATACGTGCCGCTAAAATATAAGCCTCGAACATTAATTTTAACTGCAGCGAGCGGCCCTCGTTAGGCAAAACAATAACAATTCATAGTTCCCAACGAACATTTAATTTGAAACATCAAAACCGCGCGGTTCGGCCGCTCAACTGTAACCGGCCTTACATTTCTAACGACCCACGGACTAATCATTCATTTTCATAGTAATGGAAATAGTATTAACCAAAATGGTGTTTAATATCCATTTGCGATATAAATTTGCATGATGTTTGAGTATAATGATATGCTTTATTTTGTATTGATATTCATCTAAACAATTAGGTTCATTTTGGTTTGTATTATTTGTTTAGTTAATGTGGACTAACGCGTATTCGCCGCGGCAGTCGCGCGTCAAGTAGAAATTACGAAATAGGGTTTTGGGAGGAAACGTGGTTTTATTTAGTTATCACATATTTTTTTTAATATTTTGCAATGTCTAATTAATTACAGCAAATATTATTATAATTTACTAATAAAAAAAACATTACTTTTTAATAATAAATAGATTTACATGCTATAAGATGAAGCTATTATGAGTGTGCTGCATTTCTCTATGGGGATATATGGGAAGAGATCTCTGCCCAGCAGTTGGACGTTTATAGGCTGGTATTAGAATTATTTTTAAATATGAGTATGTTGAGTATTTATGTGTGTTTTAACACTCACCGGATTTTGCTGTTTTGACTGGGATTGTTGTTTGACGTATTTTACTGTATAGGTAACAATGAAGACTAAAAGCTTTGCGGTTTTATGAATATTGTGCAGTACATAGCTTTGATTTTCTAGTTTACTGCTTTTAACAACCTATACTATGGGTTTATATATCTTTCTGTCATTATATATATTTGTTGTTGTGTATTTATTCGTAGTTAACTTGTGTTTAAGCAATATTACCGCATTGATTTAGTTGTGGAATTCCGAAAGTATGTAGTGATATTGATCCACACGCACAAACATCGTAAGAAACATTTTTAATATTTGTGTGGCAGTCATTAAAAAACGGTAGTATTTTGTTGACACGAACTGTTTTTAGAAAATTACCAGCATTTATCTTAGTTTAAAAATGAACACTAAAAAGTCGTTTACTTAGATTCATTCAGATACATTTCGCTAAGTTCAAATCATTAAAAAAAGACCATCCTGAAAATAAAATACCCTTCCCTGGTAAGAAACAAAAACAGTTTCTTTTTATATCAATCACAGTACCTTTAATTCACACATCTATCACTAATAACAATTTAAATGTTCTGTAAAACATACTAGACCACTTTTTACGCTACACTTGAAACCTCAAATTAAGGCTCATCTCTCGGGAAACATTGCAGTTTAAAATGCTTTTGTATGTTTGAATATTTTAGTACCAACTACCTGGTGAGCGAACCAATCAGCGCGCTCCGTTACATGGCCGGCTTAACACGTGAAATATTTTAGTGCGTGCATACTTAGCAAGTTATGTATACCACGCAGACTGCCTCGTTGGCCTAGTGGTGCTAAGCGCGACTGCTACGCTAGAGGTCTTGGGTTAAATTCCCAAGTCGACCAAGGTGTTATTGGGTTTTTCTATGAAAAAATCTCAGTAGCAGGTCGAAGTTTGGATTTGTGCCCGGTTAGTGGTAATAGGCTCGCCCCCTATTACATAGGACCTAAACATATCGGCGAACCGTGGGTGTACGTTGATACACCTCTGCCTAACCCTTCGGGGATACAGGCGTGATGATATATTATGTTATGTTATATATCCCACGCAACGGTTTAAACTATAAAGTCGGTGGGAATGTGACATTATTTTTCATACATTGCTGGTTTTGATTTTGAGCGAACGTATTACTCGGGTGCTTACGGCGCAATGGATGTAATGACTCGAATTACGTGGAAATCCTCGTTCACCTGTTGTAAGTGTGATTCGCTCTATTGTGTAAGTTTCAAACGTTGCTATTATTGAAGCTTTGTTTGTAATTACAATATGTGATCAGGAAACAGGTTATGTTAATTAAGTAATAGCTTGTTAAATAAACAATTTGGGGAATTAAATGCATACAGTTGAAACTAATACTAATGGTATTAAACAATTGCTTACTATACGGGTAGATTATAATTATCGGGTGCAGTTTCAGGGGACAATGTGACAAATTACCTATTTATTTTACCACGGCTATCATTTATTTTATGTAAAAATTTTGTTTTATGAAAAATTTTAATCACCCCATCCATTGTAATCGATAAACACTGTTAGCTGACAATATTTGAAAACAACGAAACGAATTCATGGTAAATCCTATGATATATTAATATGTTATTCATATCATATGCCTTGTGGTTAAAATAAAATGTCTCCGTATTAAATGAAACTATCAAATTCAAATTTCCATCCTCCTAAACTTCATAAGCAAATTATTCGATAATTTTGTAACAATTCTCATAACTTCACAAAAGAGGAATAAATTAAATTGCTTCAATACATCATAAGTGTTCAGGATACCGGTAGCTAAGCGAGACCGGGGTATGAGCTAAGCGAGGTATAAATCAAAGGAGATAACTTAGATTTATAACCACTTAGAGGATAAACGAATTGTTAGTTATGGTTATGCGTGATTTTGACATCCTTTCAGATTTTACTAAAGAAAACAAAGCGACAAAATATAGTGACAAAATGTGTGTCAAATATGTGAGAGTTGTTTACTCGAAGCAAGTCATTTAAGAACACTACACACTGTTATTCTCAATTTTAATTTTGGTCTTGTTAAGCAACTCATGTTCATCTATCTATCTTTAAAGCCCGAGTTGTCCCAATGGAGAGCAAAGGCGTCCCTCTCCCTTCTCCACGCACTTCAGTCTTGAGCTTGGATGGGCCAACGAATGTTCAAGCCATCATTTGAGTATGTAAAATGTCTATCTGTACAGATAAGACGAAAATATTATATAATACACGTCTCACTTTACGCAAATTAGTTTCAATTCAATAAAATACCTATAAACGCAAGAATTCACTTTACCTGCCATTAAGTCTTCTTTCAATCTATTTTCTTTGAAATCGATAAAGTCTACAGACTTCAAAAGAAGTACTAAAGCTGAAGCACTTTCATCAAAGTCAATAAACATTTCATAATTAGTTTCTCAATGAATTCGATCATCTGTGAAATCTCGTTTATTTTCCAAAGTTACTTTATCTTCATCGTTCGTTTTTAACTTAATATTGGAATAAAATAGTGGTAATGCCGCTGCTTTTTCAACTGTTTTTAAAATGTAGTCAGAATGTCTAAATACTATTTATAAACCGGCAAAGGATCTCCATTATTTTCGTGTTAACTGACTCCAACTTGTATTTGTACTGACTTACGATCAACGTAACTCTGGTCGCGAAGATGCAAGCATTCCTTAGTTTGGAAACCACTGTTAAAACTGCAAAGGGTTGTTACAATTATTTACCACAGTACAGATTTTATCGTGTAGTAATGTTCAGTCAACTAGTTGTAACGATGTTTGAGGAAAGATACATTTATTCTTATTTTCATTTCACTCACCATCATGTTTGTCACCTTCACTTGTTTTCACGTTCATTTCTCGCTCATTCTCTACTGCGGCGCCACCTTTCCGGTACCTTGCATCGATTTCAATTACCAATATATCTCGAAGGGGTGATTTTTTTATCCTCTTTGGATATTGAATGTGGGTTGATAGGTGTTCCGTCTGTTCGAGTCAGTTTTTATTGTTGCCATTTATTATTGACTTTGTATTCCTTTTTATGCGCTGAAATTATTGAATTGGAATTTTTCTCTTTGTCTTTTATGAATGTGATTTGAGTAATGGGATGGCATATTTTTATTTAGTTTTATTGCTAAATGTGTAGGTGTACGTTAATTTATAAAATCCGTTAAGCGTGAGAAGTCAAATTGAGAAGACTTTCATTAGTATCTCTGAAAACATAGAACACTATCGAAATTCGATTCTAAAAGACAAAATACATTTCCAAAAATAAAGTACAGAATAAGGACCGTAATTAAACCTAAAAAGATATCCCCGAGCCAGTATTTTTTCAGAAGTAGATTAAAACGTGACAAACTTAGAAATGTCAGAGGTACGGAGAATGGAGAATGGAAGGAAAAAACGAGGTGGAAATTAAAAACTTGGAAACAATTGATTGCCCCAACCTCATCCGTTTTGTGTTTCTCGAGACGTTGCAAATACTTGGGAAATTTCCTTTCCTATTTATTTCACCTGCACTTTTGAGTCTTCGTTTCGGATTTGTATAAAATTTTCCTTAAATATTTGATCTGCTAATGATTTTCAAATTAGAGCTCAGATAATCTCTTGATACTGTGACATTATTAGTAGCTAAACTGAAGATTAACGACAACTAGAACTCTAATTGTAAAAGTACGTCAGGTTTGAAATTTAAATTCTAATCTTTTACACATAATATATTTTTTCAACTTAAAGGTGCATACTACTAAGCGTTAGCTAAAACACCAGATACATACTTGCAAACTCATTTCGGTGTATATTTAATTCAGGTGTGTCGTTTAGACTAGACTGCAGCAAAATGTCACGAAACTCGAGCACATAATTATGCATTGTGTTCCGACCGCTTGAAACAGTGTTGACGAGAATGTAATTACAGGACTAGTCCAGTGCCAGTTAGTGCTCAAGTGGTAGCAATAAAGGTACGACCATATTTTCGGGATTATGGCCAACAAATTCATTAAGAGAACTTTAAATTAATTATTGGTCGGTTTGTTGACTTAAACTCTTATTGGATTTTATCATGAACCTCAAAGTATTTAATGTATTACAAAAAGACAATTTTCTTAAAATAAACTACTTCGTTTTTTTGTTAGACTTCTTTCGTTGTATATCTATTCACCACATCATTTAAATGAAGAAACCAAACACATACGCCCTGAGAAGAAAAACAACTTTAAATCCAAAAGAATTAATTACATGCTCCTAACACAAAATGCTTTCTTTAAAAAAATCTAGTCACGTTTCTGTTTCTTTAAATCGTTCGGCTACAAGCAGTCGAACCTTCTAAAAGGTCTTATTAGGTTTAATTTTCACCTGATTTCTCACGCTTTAAGTTCATTCCAGTCTCACAGGGTCACAGGCGACAATTTTATTGGCCCTCCTTATTGGAAAATGTTCTAGGGAAACAAAAATTAAATTTGACCTTTTTACTGATACTAAAATTTTCTCGTAATGTTTTAAAATAGGGATTTTGGTATCGGGCAGCCTGTGAATTGAATATTTAACGTTATTCAATAAAAGCGTTGGTTTATTTTTAGTATAACGTTCCAGTAAAATTGCTGATTTACCCTGATTTCTGATTTATTATCTATTGAATCGGATTAACAGTTAGTGCAAAGTTGGAGGGAGAAAAGTAGGTATGGATTATTTTTGTAATATTTTTTTTCTCTCCTGATTTGAAATCCTTATTTATGTTTTTCTCAATGCCATTATCATTTGATTGAGACCGCGATTTTTCTGAAACCACAATTTTAAGTAATACCTATCGTAACGAGTTACAGTAAATCTTTATTTATTAAAGTACTAAAACAATTTGCTTTCAGCTCAAGTAATTTTTAGGAGTACTTCAAGGTTGTATCCTTGGGCCAATGTTACTAACTTATTAATTTCAGCTTTCAAACTAAAGCTGCCTAACTCGAAGATAGATATCCTTTCGAAATACTAAAATACGTTCATTTACTCAAAGCGTTTCAGTTACAGCTGCCATTAATAGAAATGTCAGTCAAACATTAGCCAACAAAGATATACCTATTACAGAAATCCATTAGTTTGCATTCATCCGATAAATAGTATTTTTGGATTTATGAATAGTTTTCGAAAAGGTCATGATGTCAGACAAAGACAATGTCGTTCATTAACATTTGTGTTAAATCCTTCAAGTAATTTTGTTTCAACTAAAAATATTGTTGGACAAAATTTATGAACTCAGATTTAATTAAGATTAATACTTTGAAACTGTTCGAGTTTAGAGAATGTAACGTTACTCAAATTCAATTAGGATGCTTATCCAACAGCTGTTAGTCGATTTTGTACATAGCGGTGTAATTGCTTGGGAAAATATTTCACCAAATTCACTCGTTACTAGGTGAAATTTTGTGTTATACATAGTGTGTCCTTATTTCAAATGTGCTTCATACTTTCTTAAGACTAGCTTTGCCTCAGGATTTTTGTCCATCCAGTTTATAAATAATATTATACCTTTGTACCATACTGATTCAAAACGATTATGTTCTAAGTTACTACATTTAATTCCTTAAAATCTTTAACAAAGGAATTACGACCTGCCAATCAAATACTTATTCGCTATATTAATTTCATCTTCATCTCTAGTTATTAATTTAGTTTTAAACTTTTTGTGAAATCTCGGTGGATCTGAGAATCATTAAAATAATACTCGTTTTCAGGTATAAATCGTTTATCCATTATTTTCTTAATACAAACTTTTATTTTAATTCCAAACTTATACAATTTCTCAGTAAATGTATTACCTGTAAGTGATTTCAGTTTCAGAACATTCTAAAAGTTTTCTTTGAAAAGTAAAAATAATCGAATATTAGTTCAAGGAAAAAGTTTGGACGCTTGTTTTATACTAAAATCTGTAAAAGACATTCAATTTGTATTGGTGATTATATTAATGTTATTTTGGCTTGATAAAGGTTTGAATGCATAGCTTATTAGAATTTTTAACAAAATACAGAATTTAAGGCGCTCCCCCGAGCTAAATGCGCAAAAGCGGAGTTTTATTAAGCTATAAACTCGATATTTAAAACATATATCAAATTCACTGTTATACCAAATCATTATTTAATATGTTGTCTTTAATTTCAACAGAGCTTTTTCTTTTTAATGCAGCGAATATTTAGTAGTACTCATTTTAAAAATGGTCTATCAAAATTTATTCCTTGGATAGGCTCACGATGTATACGTATTTTATTAATGTAACTTATACCAACTGATAGAGGATTTAATTCTTAACATTTTCAACTGCTTTGTTTTTCAAAAAGACCAAACATCTATTTTATAATTCAAATTATTCCTAAAAATGGTCAAATTCACAACATAAACACACTCGCGGCGGCGATCCAGCAGTCAGCCGTAGGCTCTCGACGTGAGAGCACGTCGGTTTTTTATTTGAAATGGCATTTACAATTTAATATTATGACAACTGTCAAAAAGGCATTGCTAGCCCTATGTAGTTTTACACACGGCTCTGGTGATAAAATTCAAATAGCATGGAATACATATTTATGTTTTACACAACATATCATCACGCCGGTATCCCCGAAGGGTTAGGCAGAGGTGTACTAATGTACACCCACAATTCGCCGATATGTTTAGGTCCCATGTAAGTAATAGGGGGCGAGCTTTATTTATGTTTTAAGATTTGTTTTTTAATCTGACATTGATATAAATCTACTTTTTACGGATTTTTTCGCGGTTTATAATTAGTAGTTTTATTTCATCACATATTTATATTTGTTTAAATATGTCCAACTATCAAAATGTCGAAATAATTCTTATGCGTCTACAAATGTCTTAATTACTTTACATGAAATAATATGTTACTTTTTTGAAGTTTTATTTAAATAGCGTCTAAGTCTATGAAAAAAATATATAAAATTGGAAATACAATTGATAGAATCGTACTTTGTTTTTATTAAATTCAGTTATTTATGAGTGAAATTAATGGGCTCTCGTAAACAATTAATTACTTTTGCCCGACCTTGCATTTATATGACAGAAATTCATAGGAAATGTCTTTGATTCTGAAAAAGTAAACCTTGTGAAATATACTATTCAAAAGATTTTATGCGGTTGTTTTATACTTATTTCTAGAGATATAATTATCTAGGTTTTCCCTGGCCTATAGCTTTGATAATACTTGTAAAGAATTATAATCAGAGTTTTTTTTAATAATCCTGACAGAATATGTTAATGTTTTCTTATAGGCTTTCTTGTTATATTATTTAGTGCACAAAAATAGTCTATAAAATAGATGATCAAAAGCATGCATGAAAAAAGAAACAGCATTAATTCAAATACATTTATTTTTCATCCTTCCTTATCACGATATTATCCAGGAAACCAGCAGGTGCAAAGAGGCTTTAAAAGACTTCACATCGTGAAAAATAAATCGTTCTTTTTCACGTAATAAAATCCAATTATTTTAAAATCGGAGTCAAAACTTTGCAGCAAAATTTCGTCGTAAGTGGTGGGTAATCGGAGTCCTTTGGCTAGCACAGGGAGAAATCTCGAAAGTCCATAAGCAGTCCAAGTCAAAAAGTAAAATAATAGAAATAACAAATGCGCAAACAAAGATTTTGGTGCGCACAAGCAAAGTGACGTGCAAGACAATGTCACTGGCATGACGCAAAATTTCACATTGATTGTATCCGTTGTTGTTGCCATGCTAGATTGAAGTTTTCATAATAGTATTTTGATGTAATTTATTAATTTCGGTGATGTTGGGTAGAAATAATAATATGTCCTTAGACTATTCATGTTCATAAATCTTCAATATATTCTAAAAGCAAGCTATTATACATAGTTTACTAGCCAAAGATATTTGTATGACTTAGTTTAGATTTAACGTTCATATGGCAACACTCAAAGTACAATTCAATCAATTGTATTTCCAATGTAATGTATTTTTTTCATGGACTTATACGCTATATTTCATGTAAATCTGTAATTAAGACGTTTGTATAGCGAGCATAAGAATTATATCAACAATGATTTCGCCATTGCCCTTTATTATGTGCGTAGAGTATTTCTTTTAAGAGAGTAAGTACTACTCCATGCGAGCGCGCTTTGACACTCGCACACTGTCAACTTACGCACACATTCACAAATCATGCCGTAGAGAGACAGCAATACTTTCTTCAAGAACCGAATTTTCAAAAGTCTCGCCGCCCGCCTTTGTTTTTTATACGTGCCTTGTTGGATTGATATTTTTGAGATAAACAAACCTAACTAAATCGACTGATTTTGAAAATTAAAACCAAAAATATCGTAACTTCATCTTAAAAAAAATATTATTCAAAATACTTAAAAAAAAAACTGAATAAATGGTTAAAAAAATATTTTTTGAAATAACAAACATAAAAAAACATCCGCATTGAGAATCTCCTCCTATTTTCGAAGTTGGTTGAAAAGAGATTTTTGTAAAAAGACATTCAATACTTTTCTGACTAAATAACTTTACATCATTAAATGATTCACTTAGAAGTCTTCAATTACTTGAGTTATAATTTTAGATGCAAATAAAATATATTTCTCTCAACTTTTTTTTTAATCATGCGGACATGATTGATTATATTTTTGTCTATAAATTCATAAGTCTACTATTTTTACTACTTAATACGTCGCTATTTCAACAGATGGCGTTGTATTTTCATGGAAAGTAGCGATGTATATGTAGAGGGGCAAAGAGGGGGGTTTAGAGGTCAAACGCTCAAAGTCATTTGCTCGGGGTAGCGCCTTAAGAGTAAATGAGTAAGATATCAAACTATTTTAAATTTAAAGAAAATTTCCCATTATGATACGTTTTTCAGCCATCATACTCGTATTTCAATGTTACTCAAAATTTATTTGAAGATCTTCGTTTAAATACAGTAAACGTCTATCACCTCCCACATCCCCCTTTTATTCCTTCCCACGCTTCATGAAACTTTTATTCAGTCTCGAAAGTTTTGTCGTCTTTCTAAACTGTGTACCCCAATTTTATAACATGAGATCTGTGCCGGTACTATGATCTCTTAAAGTACGACTGTTGTCAGTGAGAGAAAGGGATGGCGCGCTACATTTGCATAGCGGCGTCTCGCTTCGGCAACGCAACTTTCTTGCTTTGAACTCTCAGTGAGAGTTCGGAGTTTTATGTAGGTGGATTTGATATAGGAAACCATTTTTATTGTGTGCTAACGCCTACGAGTTTTTAGTCGAATAATAATATCTTTGGGAAATTAAGTACATACGCTGTTATTGTACAGTAATGAACATAACAATGTTTTCAATTTATTTTGTTCCAGTTTTAGATTTCACATATAATCGTTTCAAGTGCATCTTTAAAATTTTCCGACAATTAAGTAATTGGAGATCATTTTTATGTTTTTCGTTGTAATTTCAATAATGTTTTGTTACAGAAAAAGTATTTTTTATTCCTGAAATTTTCTTGTTCGTAGTATTAGTAAATTCTTTTAAGTTTAATTATAAATTATTATTTCAGGGATTCATTCATAGAAATAAAAATAATGTAATATAACATTGTGAGAATATTTTCTTTATTAACATGCACTACGTTAATATAACTACTAACTACTACTACTTCCCTTCTGGGAATACTAGATACTATTGTTTAATATTATTGCTATGGTATTCCTTTCATAATAAGGTTTCATAATAATCTCATTGACAATATTAAATTGCATTTTAATCAAATGTTAAATTCCCCTTAAATACTAAATTCGATTTGCAAAAACTTAATTGCAAAGCAGGTCTTGTAAATGACAACGGTTTCATATTATAAGGGTAATATAGTAAAAAGAAACGTAAAGGTGTACTTTCCAGCAGGTCTAAACTAATAAAGAAACCAATACAAAAATAATATTCACGCAAGATAAATAAAAAAATAAGAATCCATGAAGCAAATTTTGTAAAAATACTTTTGAAATACCTAACAGATTTCTATCTAATATAACTTAGAACTATCTAATAGAACACCGGTTATTCATCTGTCAAACGAAAAAAAAGCCAAATCAAAATCGGTTTATGCGTTCGGGAGCTACAATGACGCACACACAGACAAACACGTCAAACTTAAACCAGGTGATTTTCGAGTCGCAAGTTAAAAAACGGGTACTTACTAGTTTAGTATAGCGCTGCATTGAAAATACTTACTCGACTGAGAGAATCCATTTTCCCACCGATCAATTGTTCCACTATTTCATTGAGTTTGAAACATTTAAACAATCAGTGTTTTGTCTCGCTTTCTCTTTGTAGCGATTAGTTTAGTTTGGAACATTGATGCAACTGTTTTTGGTTCAAACCAAAGGAATGTGATTAAGGAAATTTTGCTCGCGACTATTTCAATATTCCGAGTTTTGTTTTTGAACGTTTTGTACGGAACCAAATCGGGGACGTCTTGAAAAAAGGCCAGGTCAAGAGTAACCTAAACTGAAGAACATATATGAAGGGAATAATGAAAGAGGACGAAGCGAAAGAAGTGTGTAAATCATAGCAAGTGGAAAGAAGTGGTCTCTGCCTACCCCTACGGGAAAGAGGCGTGATTATATGTATGTATCGATGTTCATTACCGTCGCGGTGCAAGTCACACTCGCACTATTCCTTTTTTTATAATCGAAATAAAATATTTGAAAGCATATACCTACAGCATATTGCTAACACCATAATTTATTTTAAAGTAATGCTTTGAATCATTTCAACAAAGAGATTCTAATTAAACCCGCATTTCACAAAACACCTCTTCCAATCGCAAATATTATTAAACCACAATAATCAACGTCCAATACAACGCTATCCTTTATTTGTTTCCAATATTGGGACCAACGTTCTAACAACATTGCAACCAAATAAAAACCCGTTAAATTGGATTTAAAAACAATTTATTATTACGACCTTTTGTGGCAGGTAAATGGCAATTGTTTATGATGAATTTATTTTGAAGGTTTAAACGAGGTTGGGTCACTAAAATAACTATTAACAATGTTGTTTGTAAACAGATTCAATCATGGTTACATTGGTCAAATGAATTGGCGAAATCTATTTTGTTTTAGAGAGATTAACAATTTGTTTATAAAAATAACTGGCACAGTTGTTGTGTTTTTGTAATAAGTTGACTACAAATTTGGAAAACAGTGTTACGTTACAGTTCAGTTTTAGGTGTCATACCAAAAAAACCGACTTGAACAAAATAAACAAACTACAAAGATAAACTGTCTTATAATAAATAATTTACCTTGATAACTCATTAAAAGAAAAACACAAAACATTTCCCCGAAGGGGTAGGCAGAGGTGTACCAATGTACACCCACAGTTCGCCGATATGTTTAGGTCCCATGTAATAGGGGGCGAGCCCTAGAGAGTGATAACTCAATCGCTAAAATACCTATTGATATGTTACATATCATAAGTAAAGAAGCTGACTTCTAACATTCTCTGAAAAAAAAAAACCAACAGAAAAAAAAAACAAATTAATTATCATTAGGTATCAAAATAATAATAATAAAAAAAAAAAGTATCAAAATCTTACCACGAGATATTTGTAAGGTAACAAGAGAAACATTAGCATATCTTGTTCCTTAAAACGTAATGATCAAACAACGTCAAAAGTTTAGCAATAACAATACATTAAACCAAATTGTTCTTCCCATACCACTCAAATGCTGAAGGAAAGTAATGGAAGGGTCGCTATTAACGATAAGGCTCTTTGTATAGATTTTATATTTATTGTTATCGTATGATATTCAAATGTATAGAAAAACGGACGAATGCGTGTCGAACATGCATTAACGGGAGTTTGTATTTGGGCTGATAGATTGGACACGGACTTAAGTAACGATTAATGGAGTTTGATTTGTTATGTAGAAAAACCAGTGTCTAAAAAGTGCAATTAAAACAGATATTTCAAAAGAATTGGGTAACAGGAAATTAAATATAATATGTATTAAAACATTCAGTTTGGATACGCATTGCACAAAAAAAAGAACACCAAAAAAATCTCGAACTAAATTTGGAATATATTTTAATACTGGCTTCTAAATTTTATACTAGTTCCCACAATTCCTTTTCACAATTACCAAACATTATAAACTCCATAAACTAGGTTAGTTAAATAAACAAGTTCGACTGAACAATATCGTTATACTCTAAAACAGTAGGCAAAGCGGCGTGCCAAACTTAGTCTGAAATAGTTCGTAAGCCCAATATAACTTAGCTTCATAGATTTATGAGGAGAACGTGATCTATTTCGCATTCACTTCAGCCTCTCAATTTTCTATGCAAATCTTATAGACATGTAAATGTTGCTTTTATACACTCTGTGGCTATAATAATGCTTCAGGAAAAGAAAATGTTGATAAAAATCTTATTTTTAATTACTACTTTAAATGAGCTTAAGTACTAGTGAAGACAAATTAAATAAGTCCAAACACGAAGGGATTTCGTAGCTTTTTTAAAGAGATGCTATGCACTCCTTCTGGCTCCATCAGCTAAGATTAAAAGTACCTTAAAAAAATCTAAACCAGTGTTGAAAACAACTTCATGGAAAAATTTCACCTCAATCTTTTGTCAAGAAGTGATTTAATTTTGATCTAAACAAAATACCTTAGTACCAGAAAATTTATTATGTTATTATTATCACTACCTTAAATTTCTTAAAACCTAACGTCTCCAGATATAAGAGGTGCTTTTGCTTAAGCCTTATATCTTTTGCTAATCTTTGAAAACCCTACTCGAAGTAGGTTACCTAACATTAACATTTTAAATAGACGCAATATAATACATAAAATTTCAAAAACCACAATATAAAACAACCGTGAAACGAGTATCAAGAATACGTACAGCATGTGAGCTACTTATCATTCAACATACGTTGGAGGCCCGAAAGAAGGTTATTATAGTCCGTGTAACCGATGCCAGAAACCTTGTTCATTATTTATGCACAATTATTAACCGAGACCCGCCATTTTGCGGGCGTTTCGGTCCTCAGTCACCTTGTTTGAAAATGTAAAGGAAATTTTAGTAAACTAAATAAATGAAGTTTTGTTCGGTGGGATGAATATATTTTGTTTGCCGATATGTTTCGTTTTTGGGTTTGTTTTGATATACGATATATCGTTCTATAAGAATAAATGACTACGCATAACTCTAAAATAGAATAGAGTTCAGTAAATTTTAGATAAGATCACCTCTGAAATCTTTCATATTTGAACGCACAATAAAAATTTTCAATCAACTAAAATTACAAGAGACGTCTTGTCACAAATATGAAAAAAGTCGAATTGAAATCTCTTATTTCAAAGTCGGTTATTAATAACTACGGTGCTATCGTCTTATTGGGAAAACTAATCACTAAACTTTCTCATTTACGTAAGCCCAGATCTTTGTAATTATTTATTATTGCAATTGACGTTAACGTAAATTAAAGTGTCAAGTTTCTTACCCATTAAAACAACACTTTCCCGAGTGTTTGTTACCGCATAAATCGTAAAACACATTGTTAACAAGATCCCCACTAAAAAAAACGTTACAACGCTAAATAAAACGAGCGTTTAAAACATCTTGTAAAAATAAATCCTCGAGTAAATCTAGCGACAAAATGTACTACGTCTCCTTTGTAAGTACATAACACATTATACCTTGGAGATATATTTAACATATAACAAAATTACATTCAGAATTGGTACGTGCTTCAATTTCAAGCTAACTAAAATATTTATGTGACGGATAACGCCACTTTTCTCGGCACCTATACCCTTATGCTTAATATTTTATGGACCTTGTGACGTCATCGCGCTTAAAATACTCATATTTTACATAGAAATATATGTTATAAATAAAGCGTGTTGTATCGACGTAAAGGGTTGTGATATTTAAAACAGAAATAGATGATCTAAAATAAGGTGTTCTAAATATTCGATTTTATAATTAAGTACCTTTCATGCGGTTTTGATAAATAGGTTTGAATAGCGTTCGTGTATAATAATTAGTACTTAGCTGTAAAATACGCTATTAAGAAACGAAAATTTTGTTGACCAAAAGATTACTGAAACCGCTTGAATCTTCCTAAACTTTTTATCCTTAATTTCATTTTTTTAATGTTTCTTCACGCAAAGCATCTAATCGATACGAACGAAGAAAAACCTCAGGAGACATTAAAAAAATATGACAAATGACTTATTTTATATTCTTCACGAACGCTTCCTATAAATCAATAAATGTACCATTAAAGGTGATGAATACTGATGGGAAAATAAAGACGTCTAATCAGGAATAAGCGTTAAAGCGCTTTCCGCTAGAATGTTTATAACGATCTATCTTAGAATGTAAATAACTTCAGCACTTTATCGTTCAGTTTTGTGGAAGCTTTAAGCGGTAAAGCGCTTTTGATATTGAAACTATAACTTTTTGTCAAACGTCGCTTGCCGTATGGGCCCTTTTGTTTTTATGCAAAACTCGGTTGGCGAGGCGCGCGCGAAAATATACTGTTGATAGTTTACAGGGAAACTATGGGTATCGCTTTACAAAGTGACAAATTTTGAAATATGGTGATGACAAACAAACACTAGAATTTCGTAAACAATATCACAAGAGAGGACCATCGTTAATGTAACAAAAGATACCCTAAATGACCCCTTGTATCATTCTCTCAATGTCCTAAAGGACAGGTCACAACGACCCCGTGACGTCACCCCAATTATAATCAAACAAAACATTTTGTACGCCCATTAACACATGTAAAGCCTCTAAACACATTTTTCAACGCTGAAAAATTAATTCCTACCCAAATATGTACAGTATTGTACAGCAACAACAGAAAAAAAAACAAAAAGATACAACGATATAATAAATTATGTTCACCGAACAAATGTAGCAAGTCTTCCTGTATTTCTGTAAAACACATACATTTTCACGTATTCAATTTCTATGTATAGTAAAAGGAGCATTTTTACCCGGACGGTATTATTAATTCATATTAACGAGGCACGGGGGCAAAGGCTATCCGGTTGCACGGATGAAAACGGTCAAATATCATCAACGGGTAACGAGGACACGGGCATGGTATTTTTTACTCGTTACCAGCTACCGTGCCACGGAATTTAATCAGCCTCTTTTGATGTTGCTTATTTTGTTCGGATAAACTAATTACTTTGATATTTGTACGGTATCAGGTTAAAAATTAAAAATAATTGCTTCAATCTTCTAACGTTACTACTTTCTTTTTATGTGTGGAATTATAAAATTAGGGTTTTTCCATCAGTAATTTTCTTTTATGAAGTTGTTCATTATTTTTAGTACCTACATACGGATTATTTACGTTACGGACCAGTTGCTAAGGCCAAGCCTTCTAAAATTTTGTGTAAAAGCTCGGCAAATACTAACGAAGGCAAAATACTATTACTGCCTGTTTACTTTTGATAAATAAACAATAATAAAAAACAAGCCTAACTTCACAGTACAAAGTCATGCCAAATGTTTTGTCCGGCTTTTAAAAGCTTAACATTTCATAATTTCCACAAGCAAAGAAAAATACTAATGAATACAAATGAAATTAAACGAGTGAGTTTTTACAGCGAAATTATTTTTCTTGGCTGGCGAAACAGAACTTCGTTAAGCACTCCGCCTTAGAGTCCGAATACTTCAGTAAGAATAATTAAGTTATGTGCTATTAAGGCTTGGAGAAATATATCCAAGATTTTCCGCTAAGACCTTATGTTAAAGTACAGGCGTCCAGTCACTGTCCCAGTTGTTTGTCGCTACTGTAAGGCTTTTAAACCGTGTCAAGAAAAATTTAAGACATAAAAGTTTCCCAAAGAACTTCTAAAGCGATGCGGAATGGAGTCTCAACAATTTGAATACACATCTTCGGAATAACAGTCTATTTTGTTAAAGGACTTAATAAGTTGATCAAAAGTTTAAAACTGTTACGCTTCAGAGATTCAGTGCTAATTCATATTTTATTGCTACAGAATCCGTTTTAATTACATCTCTGCAAATAATTACGTTGTTAGCCTGAACTAAATATTGTGCTGTAAACAAAACCCTTTGGAGTAACAACAATGCCTTTTGTTTCAGGTACTAACATGGCTGTTGTTAAGCTGACCCAGCAAAATAAACACTGACCCAACGATGTCGTAATAAAAAATCAAATGAATTTACAACAAAATAAAAGAGGAACCTAGTAAAGAAATGGGTATACAAAGGTGATATTCACAGAAAATGGACACCCATAAACTGCCACTACACATTTGCAATTCAATAAAACAGTATATGGTAAATGTAGGTATAGTTACTCAAATAGTCTTACACAACAATAAGATAAACGAAGTGAGAAGAAAGTTGGCATTGAAATTGGGACTTCAGGAGAAGTTGAAGCTAGTGTTGTTGCTAGTGCTGTTAATGAGTCAAAACTCTGATTGCAACGGATTTGGTGGCAGGAATTCTATGCTAAGAACTAGAGTGATTGGGACTCGATACGGGAAGCTCCAGGGAGTGATATTGCCGATGGATCAACATAAATACTTAAAGCCGGTGGAGGCATACCTCGGAGTTCCTTACGCCACTCCACCGACTGGGTCAAACAGGTATGTCCTCTATTTTATGGTCGGTCAGTTTCATCTTATTAAACGCTTGGCTCGGTCCCGACGTGTCGCTAAAGTGGAAACGTCGAATGTATGGATCGGTTTCTTGGAACGAATTTATTTGTGAAGACGTAGTTTAAGCTGAAACTGTAATGGCTGTTATAGAGAAACGAGACAAGTTTAGAATATCATTTCAGTTGCAAGTGAAGTTAGAATAGTTGAAGTTTCATTGTCGCTTTGTTATCATCAAACCTCGAGGGAGGTTATTGCTATTTCGCTTGTGGTTGACGTGTTCTTGTTTACTGTGAGTCAAATGGAAAATGACTTTGATCTACGCAGTAGGCCATGACATTTTGTTTACGAAACTTAGGTATCTACTTATGTTAACTTACAAAGATTTAGATAGAAGGATTGTCTCGAAGAAAAAATCTATCAGGGATGACTGACTATAGTTAAAAATCCATTACATAAAGTAGGCAAAATGGTAAAAAAATCTTTTCAAAGAAAAAAAGAATTCTATTCATAGACGAAAACTCAAGCAGCTGAAAATAACGTTTAGACCTACAGACCCCTAACAGAAATAATAGCCGACTAAATGGTAAAAGAAATTACGACATTAAGCTCAGCTACATTAAACCTTAAGTCCGGACAGACGGAAATTTATCACCAAGCGAGAATCTTAATGTAAAAATAATAAAAATGAGTGAACGTGAACCAAAAAATAAATTTTAGGAATCATTAACGACTATTAGAAATGTTCCTTCGTAATATAAAGCGTAGGCTTATTGTGACCTTGTCTGGCATTTTTTTACAAACTCACTTTATCATAAAAACATTTTTCTGAAAATTTCCTTTTAGTCTTATTATAAGTAACAGTTACGACTTTTGAAAGTGAAATGTTAATTAGGAATCAATTTGAGTTAATATTTTGCTTTTTTTTTGTTGCTAAGTAGGTTTTCTTACATGAAGAGTAACCATAGTTATTACTCGGGACTATTTTCATTAACAAATTTTCAAACGTGTAACTTGAGGAAAAATACTTCAGTCCAATTAGACTTGAAACAGAACTAAGTGACTTTACTAGTCTTTGACTGAGATCCTATAGCATCCCATATCAATCTAAAAACTATTAAATTACAAAAATCTATGAACACACAAAAATGAGTAATGATACATAATCCGTCAAGCCACCATGAAACAAAGGATTTTTGACATGATCATTCTGGAATTGTGTATGTAAGGATCGTAGCAAGTGGAAAGAAGTGGTCTCTGCCCACCCCTACGGGAAACAGGCGTGATTATATGTATGTACCATTGTGGAATATAAATAGACATTCAATATTAATGACTGGTTTTTAAGTAATCAGATATCTGTATCATTGTTACTAATGTACTTTTACATGTTTATTTGTTTTGATTTTAAATTCAGTATCGCGTCGATTATTAACATCAGGAGTTCCGATCGGAAGTGACTGATATTATCATTTTAATGACATGAAATCTGAATAATGTAACATGATGTTTTATAGTATTCATTTTGTATTGTAGCAATACTCTTTGTTTATCGTCTATATATATAACAATGAATCGCTAAAGAAAGAAAGAAATAAAGAAAGAAAGAAAAAATTTATTTGACACAGCAAAACACAAAAAACACACAAAAAAATACAGAAAAAAAAGACAGACAAAACACTTTGCTGAATGTGTGCCTAGCGGCTGTGCCAAAAAGGTCCAGTTCAGCATATGTCAAGCAGCTAATGCTTGACGCTGGTTTTCAACTGAACCTATGATGGTGTGGCGTACGGATGTAAACCAGTTACAAAAATACATACTTATTTACAAAATATACACATAAATAAATACAAAATAATAAGAAATAATAAAACGTTATATAAAAGATAGACGTACAAAGGAGTTAAACATTATAATATAGAAATGTGTTGGTAAGCGCATAACTCAATAACGCCTGGACCAATTTGGCCAATTCTTTTTTTGTTGTATTTGTTATTGTCAAGAGAAGGTTCTTATGAAAGAAAAAAAAATGGGAATTGCGCGAAAAAATAGAAAATTTAAGAATACTTAACCACTATATAAAGTAATCCTAACTTTTGTTACGATAGTGATATGTTGGATTCATCTCCGCCCCCAATAATATAAAGACAACGGGAACGGGGTCTGGGTATTCACGCGAGTCAAGCCGCGGGGTACAGCTAGTTTAAAATACTAATTATAATTGGTTTGAATACACAAAAAGTTCACCCATTTGAGTTAGCAATGTTATACATTTTTATAGAAGTTAAAAAATGTGTAGCTGGGTTTGTTAATTAGAGTGCCAAAACCAGTCAGCAATTTAGAATTAATTACTAGATTCTCAATGAAAAACTTTGTGATTGTCAGACTGAAAAGCCAAAAAGACTAAAAAATAAAATTGAAACATCTAAATTATTTTTGTTTGGTATGAACAAGCGCTATAAATTTGAATTTCCCCTATGAATGATACATTGCTGATTGCGTATTCATTGAATGTGCAATTTGGGCAATAGGAAAATGAACGGAGTATATTTTTAGCTGGTAAAAACACGAAACTGTCCTTTTTAACTGCTTAATTACTTAGAATTCGACGTTATTATATTTTCTGTTCTGAGTATTCTTTATGTATGTGAATCAAACGTTTTGATAAGATGCACTGATTAATTTGCCTAGTACGCGAGTTGGTCCAGAAACAAAAAAAAATTAAAGGTATTTTTCAATCTCATATGTCATCTAGTTACTTCTAAGCAGCACACTATTTTTAGACGATAAGCATCTATAGAAATAATACCTAACAAATAAATCATTCACAGGTTCGCGCCAACCCGAGCGCCAGCGCCTTGGGACGACGTCAAAACAGTCGACCAGATGGGTCCCGTCTGCCCTCAAAGGTTACCTGACATTTCCAATGAGACCTTAGCTTTGGAGAGGATGCCTAAAGGGAGGCTGGAGTACCTCAGAAGATTGCTGCCACGACTCAAAAACCAGAGCGAAGATTGTCTTTACATGAACATTTATACGCCCGTACAAGGTGAGTCGAAATCTACTAAAATTCCTTTTAATATGAAACGGAAGTTAGGGCAAAAATGCATAAATATCTTCAACGACCTTGAAGTTTCGATCAGCGTGCACCGGCCATGGTTGCCAGCAGACAGTTCTTCTGCCTGCTTGTATTTTTCTAAGCTTCTTCTTCTCACCCGGATTTACAATAGTATACATACCAATCATTCGAGCACGGCTCAACCTTTATTTATAGCCAACCCGTGAGGCATACCTACCCTTGATATCTAAAATAATTGTCAACAAAACACTGAAACAAAATAACGGTGATAGTTTAAAAACTAGTTATTCTGCTACTAAAACTATTCAACACACAACTCAACTAGTTATTCCCGGGGGTCTAGAAGCGACGGAACTAATTTGTGGATTGTTAGTTTCAGACGAAATTAATGTTACTGAATAACTGAATACTCATTAACTTGCTCATACAAAAATAATGTATGTAATCTAATTTAATGAACTGGTACTAAAATATAAACTGCCTCGTTGGACTAGTGGTGCTAAGCGCGACTGCTACGCTGGAGGTCTTGGGTTCGATTCCCGAGTCGACCAAGGTGTTATTGGGTTTTTCTATGAAATTCTCAGTAGCAGGTCGGAGTTTGGATTTGTGCCCGTAAGTGGCAATAGGCTCGCCGCCTATTACATGGGACTTAAACATATCGGCGAACTGTGGGTGTACATTGGTACACTTCTGCCTACCCCTTCGGGGAAACAGGCGTGATGATATGTTATTATGTATGTTACTAAAATATAAACACTGAATAGTCGATGAAAGTAAGGACTTCTAAAAAGATCCAAGTAATTAATAGTCTATTACTTTTTGAGGTTTACGTCAATATTAGACATTGAAAAAATTACTACTTTTTATTAATTTTATTTTAGTATTAAGTTATGTTTTAGTTCCAACATTTTGATGGCTTTGCAAGTATCATGGTCACGTGTAGACTGATTTTAGTTATTATTAAAATATGGTATGTTAAGCAAGGGTTTCAAATTAAAAACTGTTCTTAAGAACCTGACTTAGTAACATTTAAATTGAAAAGATTTATAGCATCGACGAGCATTGTTCCCTCGCCCGAATATCCCTTATCAACAACGAAACCCACATAATACTCCAACAATTCCAAAAGATATTTATCACGAACGCCAATAAATTGAAACATAGTGTGCCTATTATTCATAAATTAATAGGAAATAATTTATACCATTCCTGGCATTGGGTTAAATTATTTTAACCCTGACGATTTCAGTAAGATATGAATGTAGTCTAGAATTTTATTACCCCTTTTCATGCCAATCCGGGAATAACTGAAAAATATAGGCTATTATCTGATTGCCAACTCGTATAAATATTTTAAACTCACGAATTGATGTTTTATGGTATAAAGAGTACAAAAACATATTACTACATCTAGAGTAATGAAAAGACAAATCTAAGATAGCAAAATTACTCAGCCTAAAATCGAAACTATTTCACTAATCGTTAATTTCTGAATTATAATACAGTACCTACCTATTTACTTTAGCCTAATAACTATTAAGCTAAAGCAAGATAAAAGCTAACTCTTTAGATTACAGAACTTTAACTAAAGATATTTTCAGTCACTAATTACAAATTCTTCTCATATTAGAACCAATCTTATAAATTTAAATCAAGAAGTGCCTCCAGGACATTTCCCATTAAAATTACCAAGTCCTTATCAAATTATCTAACGTTATAATCATGCCTACGAGTACAATCTTGTCTTTGATCAAAAGCTCATCTACCCTTAAGGTCACTATTTTCACCAACGAGTAATACACCTACGTGTGTAGGCTTTTCATTTCGCTTATTTATCCTATTTTATCCTGGTTTACAGCATCGCATTACAACATCGGATACCCAGTCCCTTCAGGGGTAGATGCGGAAATATTTTTGGAGGAAATCATAGAAAAATTCTCGACCGGCCTGTTGGTCTAATGGTTGGTGACCCTGACTGCTATACCGGAGGATCTCGATTCCCACTCAGGACAAATGATTGTGTGATGAGCACGATCAATTTGTCCTGTTTCTGGGTGTAATTTATCTATAACTAGCAGCCCGCCCCCGGCTTTGCTCGGGTGCAACGCTGATACCAAATATAACTACACAATCATAAAGTTCTGTAGGGCGAAGCACAGCCTTGGACGCACTATTTGGTATAGGCACGACCCCCGCGCGGCCCTCCGGCCGGTATCGCCGCAACCGCTATGTCCCTACATTTTAAATTTGCAATATCTTCGAAAATATTAATTTAAATTACATGCTGTAAAGGGCAATATTGACCTATATTGCATGCACAATTTATTAAAGGTACTTAATTGGATAAGGATTAATACTGTATTGCTTAAAATCGCTTTTTCGTAAATAAGTAATAAATAAACGATAACATTGGTTATTGTGGGTTATCCTTAAGAGATAGACATATGCCATCGCGGACTTTTTTGTAGATCTTTTCAAGGTGCACAATACTGTAGTACATTATTTTGATCTATCTCATAGGGTTCAGCCAGCGTTTGCAATGAAAGCGCAAAAAATGGGTTCAGTTACGACCTTACATTAGTAATCTCTAAGATTATCGGTATTCCTCTACTATATTATGCATGTATTATATATATAAACCTTCCTCTTGAAACACTCTATCTATTAAAAAAAACCGCATCAAAATCCGTTGCGTAGTTTTAAAGATCTAAGCATACATAGGGACAGACAGCGGGAAGCGACTTTGTTTTATACTATGTAGTGATAGTGATGATGATCATGTATGTATTTAGAAATATACAAGTAAGTTTATCAGTAGTCTGGTTACCATAACACAAGCTCTGCTTACCTTGGGATCAGACAACCGTGTGTGAGAAGTCCCGGATTATTATTATTATAGAAAATATCCATTGATGGTACCCCGACTTCGTATTTGTCATCGATCGTTCGGCACGGAACTTCGTAAGGAAGTCCTTTTGGAAAGTAATATTTTCTTTGTCGGTTGCATTTCCAGCGAATGTTGAAATGGCTTAAACTTTGCTGGAAGGTTGCAAATGTAAAGCTAATATTGAATTTCTTGTCCTTTTTTTCCTTTGGGCGGTGTTCTGTCGATGTCCTCTAAAATACCAATTTAAAAAATATTATAATTTGGAAGTCAGACTTTTTTTTTTAATTTATTCTTAAAACGCAATTAGTTTTCTTCAATATCTAGTATTTTTACATAAACAAATACTATTGTCGAAATAACAGTTCAAATATCTCTAAGAGTGATCAGTTCATAACTATCCATTTATTATGACTTTCAGATAAAAGTCAATCATTATTATCTACCCAAAATATAACTCGACAACATCAATTTGTTTCCCGATCTCAATAACACGTTTGATACGGATAATTCAAAACGAATTAATATAGAGTGAGGAAAATAAGACGATATCCTTTCAAAGAAATTAGGTTACATACAATAATATGAATTTGTGTGGTAACGAGGAATTATGCTCGAGGTAATACGATATATCTTCAGTAACCTTGATATTCCTTAGACCATAGGTTCTAATTACCTTTGCTTATAATTCAACTTGCATTCGTGCGAATGCTTTGTCACCCTTATGTGGGTACAGTTGTGGCCAAAAACAAGATGTTCTGTACCCGCCTCACGTATGTCCCTGTTTTGACCCAATTTCCCCTTTATTGCTTACGTAATCCTGTTGACAAAAGCCTTTTTCTTAACGTCGGGATAATTTGAGATATTTGATTGAGATCTTGATGTGTGCAATGAAGTTTGGGAAATTATGAAAGTTGATTTCATTAATTTTCAAATTAATATGTATTATAAATATAAATAAGAGAGAATATTTAATTGCAATCTGGTTTGTGTCTATTTACATTTTTTTCTGTCCTTATTTAAAGACTGTTTTTGTTTTGATCCAAAATTTGGTGTCTCTCAAGGTACATGTCTGGGATCATTATTAATTATTATGCCAAACAATGACAGAACATCAAAACTTATAGCATACCCTTATATTAAAAGCATTACTCAGATTTCAATCCCAATGGAATATACGAAACTAATCACAAGTATAGTAGTATACAATATAGTACAGTCATAAATCAGTTTCCGCGCAATGCACCTATACATCGGTTCATTGCACCCAAATGTACGCCGACTCGATCTTACGCATAGTTGCCTAGATACGCCAAACCTCGATATTGTTCATAGGAAAACGTATTTCAGCATTTCAGAGGTCGCGACGGTACGATGATAATCGGGAATTTCTCGCTATAATCCGTAATGGTTTTTATATATTCGCCTTTTTATGTGTACTTATCTGGGATTTGATGTTTTGTACGGTTCAGATATTTTTATTATATTGAGGATGTTGGTTGCTAAGGTGTCAAAGGAAGAGAATATAGTATGACACGGAGTAATGCAAAGTCACAAGGAAAATAATAATACGTTATTTGTCTGTACCTGTATTTACATCATCTTAACCATTTAGAATTCTTCTGATCTGATCAAAACCTTTATTTAAAAAACTTAATTGAAAATATTTCAATTTTACTTTCTAAGTTTGATCACGTAAAATACTTTTAAATAATCAGAAACTAAATCAGATTAACAAACTCAAGAATGAATGATTTAAAGTTAAAGATACAATCAAACTTGAATAATAGCGAAGATTACAATTCAAAAGCACAATAGAAACGATCAAGGCTTACGAAACAATAGTGGTAAATATGTAAATCGTCGTAATATAATAAAAGCATTTGGTTAAATTTGAATATAAATTCTTATACAATCGCAAGCATTCAATAATTGTTTGATTCCACGAAATTCTGTCGGAATGCCAAACGAAAATGCAATAACATTGAGTTACGTTTAAAAAGAATAATGTTTGACTCCATATTTCCATGCAATTTATTCTGAAAGTGCATTCGTGGTATGCTGAAAGACTTCGCGATATTATTGCTTTGAATTACTTTGTAATGTGAGTCGGGTTTCATATTGAATTAAAGAGACACAGTTGAGAACTTTCTGATGTTCGAACAGTTTTGACATTTTCAATTTCACTTTAATTTTGTTTGAAGTTTGAAAGTTACGAACTCTTTTTGTATCAATAATCTGAAATACCTCAAATACGTCTATTTTAATTTAAGCCTTGTTTAATATAAAAAAGTCTCTATCTATATTAAATAATCTTCTGAATACAAACTCATTGTAAGTTTTAACATTACCTTCCATACAGAAATAACTTACCATAATATCGGAATGAAAGGAAAGTTTTGCTGAACATTTTAATCACTGTTTTCAACGTTTTGTCTCCTCGTTCATCGGGATAGTTATGTTACGATAGTCTTTTGTTCGCCTGCAACAATAGTCACATGAGAGGCGCAAGATTGTGAGAGAAGTATTTGTAAAGAAATTATTAACGTTAGGCTGGATGGCTCTTGACGGTATTGATAAAACATTTGAGACAAATTATTTGAGTGCTCTTTGGAATGTAATAAGGCTTGGTCAAATTTAGGATGAGTTTAGCAATCGTTTTATTCTGATCAAGAAAATCGTAAAGCGAAAGAAGTGTGTAATGATCGTAGCTAGTCGAAAGAAGTGGTCTCTGTCAACCCCTACGGGAAACGCGTGATTATATGTATGTGTGTAAGGAAATCGTTAAGGTTACCTTATACGGAATTATTCAGTATAGCAGTATAAACGTATGGGTGTACAAGGTGCATGTCGCAAAGCCATTAAATATCAACCAAGTCTGTCTTGCTCTAGAAATAAATGCTTGTGTGTCGTGCTTATAAAATTTCTTGAAAGTTTTTTAAACACGCGTATTATGACGTAAAAGTGAATCTTATTGCTCTAGGGAAATGAACTAAAATCGCGTATAATAATTAGCAAGAAATGAGTCCTGAAAAAGTAGTTTTTACTAATTACTTTGCCATTACATCAAGCAATTTCTATGATAATAATATTCCGGGACATCTCACACACGGTTATTTGATCCCAACCTAAGCAGAGCTTGTGTTATGGTTACCAGACAACTGACAAACATACTTATATATTTCCAAATCCGGTATAGCAGTCAGGGTCACTAACCACTAGACCAACAGGCCCGTCATAAAAATATTACAAAAGTATTACAATAAGTAACTAAACGAGGGTTAATTATCTGTAGAGAATGATGAATATTCTTCCAATGAAGAGGTTTATCAATACCAGTATGAGCACGTACAACAGATCTACCTAACCAGTTTTATTCGTGCAAACATTATCGAAGTGGGAATTAATATGATAACGTATATTAGCACGTGTGGTCAAGCGTATTAATTGTACCGTAACCCAAATCGATGGTTGTAGCGTCTCTGAGTGGGGTCGACGTTCATTGGTATACTTATGGGCAGATATTGAAGTGTTAGTTTGTAAGAAAAAATATGATAGATATCTTGTAGAAAGGTCGGTGTAGTTTGAAAACGTGAAATAGGCAATAAAGTTTTATGTTCGTTTGCGTTATTTGTATTCCTATAAAAACACTGTTAATTGTATTATTAGGATTGCATGTGCAATATGAAACTATACATTCCTACGAAATAATATGTCGTATTAATGAAATGTAAAGGATTCGTCACATAGAACGCTTACTTAGCGTGTGTCAGTGTATTATATCACAGAAGTAGAGCCTTTTTTATATAACCAAAGCGTAATCAATTTAAAACGGCTTAAGTTTTTCAACAAAATTACTTTTAGTAATAAACTCAGTTCCTAATTCCAAATTTGCCAAACTAAGTGTTCGCGCTATAAAATCGATTACCATAAAAACGGGTATAATTTTCACCCGGTTATTACTTTGCCCATAAACTTTAGAGCCGTCAGAATCACTAAACTCGATATTTGTCGCAATATACTAGAATGTGGTGTTTATTTATGGTAAAGGGACGTTTATCTACTGTTTACGATGGCACCGTTTCCCACACTTAATATTTACATCTATTGCGGTGGTAAAAAATCGTAAATAATTTTATTGTTTATCGTAAAAATTATGAATTTATTAATATTTTATGTGTTTCCCATCAATTCTTTGTGTGTCAAAAACTATTTATATTCACATGCAGACAGAGTCTAACTAGCCATTTTTAGTTTAACTAGCCATAAATAAGAGAATATGGCAAAGAAAATAAAAGTACTTATGTCAACTTGAACTTAAGCAGCTTCAATCAATTTTCAACTCAAACGTCATTACTTTAAGGTTTTCTTTTCTATTAACACGATATCAATTCCATCAAATTTTTATTTATTTTGTCATTTATGACTCACGCACTTTTAGTTACCACAGTACAAGTTACTACAGTTGTTTCAATAATGACTACACTGCCTTTGGGAAAGTTGATTAAATTTGGCTTGATTGCACCTTGTTCTGTAACAAAGGGGAGAGCTGCCAATACAATAATGTCAAGATAATCCGCGTCTGTTGTTCCTCGGATGAACCGGGTTTATCATTTTGACCTTATTCAGTCATGCATACTTTGACTTGCAGTAAAAAAACAAACTCGAAATGTAAAGAAGATTATAGATCCTGGCGTTAGCTTAGACTGATGATGTTTGAAATGAAAAGAGTTTTCTATGACCTTTCACTTAAATCAACTTTTTTAATAGTTACACTATTATAATTTGTAGCCGTTAACGTCCCACTGTAGGGCAAAGGCGTCCCTTTCCTTCTTCTAAATTCACCCGGTCTTGGACTACTTAAAAAAAAAACATAGCTGTAAATCACAATATTAAAGGTAATATCAAAATAATCCCAATCAGAAGGTCAAAATACTTTGTGATTTTTTAGTTACACCTTTACAGAATATTATTCTAAAACATCTATATACATCTGTGCTCATATGTAATTAACTATTAGATTACATTTATTTACATATTTAAATCTAATATAAAAACAAACTCTAACTATACTAAAATTAAAACTTACATAAATAAAAACTAACAGGCGTCAAAGAACTCATCGTCATCCTTGTCAATGGCGGGGAACGTGCCCAGAAGGCTGGCAGCATTGCCACGTTGAATGGCTATGCCGATTCTCTGTGCAAGGAACAAACCAGCCCTCTGATCACGAGTAGATTCTACCAAACGTTTGGAAAGTTCTTTGAATAGATTTCGTGCGCTCGGACCCCATGACCCGAGCGTTTCAACCCCAAACGGCTCGAAAATATAATCACCCACAATGTTATTATACTTCCGCCGCTTAAGGGTCTCCGCAGCTCCAGCAGCAGCGCCAGGAGAGGCTGCTGAACTTAGAACGTGGGACGGCGCAAGGGTGTCGACGCACGTTGCGTCCCACACCAAAGGCCGACCCAATTTCCAAGGCAGCAATGACATACCGTCAGGTCTCTTGCCATCGCCGCGCACCAAACCATTGGGTTCCAAAACAGCTGGTACACCGGCGGTGACAAGAGCACGACGAATTATGTCATTCAAATTTGAGTGGCGAGATATACGCCCTGCGCTCCTGCTGCAGGACAGGCCATGGTGACCGAGGTTGTCGACTGTCTCACCGCATTGACAACGATAACATGCGACACAGGGTATACCTAAACGTAAATATACATTATTGTGCCGCATTCCAATAGACTCGCCCGACCATATTTATAACCCAAATAATAGTCAGTAAACCCCAGTTACAGTTTACGTAAACCAACTTCACACCAAAATAACTCCACTAATTACCTCTTTGATATTTTTAATCATACGCAACCTAAATCGGGACAACAAACGCCGCAACCTATTTTCCTCGACATTTGCAACTTGCATACAGATACAGTCTATCATACTTCAACTTGTAAATATGCAGCGCGATGCAATGAAACGTAAAGAGAATTCTTTATGATGGAAGTCTGAGGTGTTAATTATTATTGATTGATTGAGTATGGCTGTGTCATGAACGGAAAGGAAAACGATCGGAGATAGCAACCCAAAAAGAAAACATTTTATATTTTCAATATATAACTATTTTAGTTGATTTTGATTGGGCTATTCTTAAGTTATGTATTACCAAATTTTATTTTGGTGAAATCATTTAAATGAAATAACATTTCGTTTGATGAACTAATTTGTACCTGTCACCAACACTGACAAAAGATTTTTGTTTTATTAGAAAATTTACAAAATAAATTAAGAATTTACATACATATCATCACGCCTGTATCCCCGAAAAGGTAGGCAGAGGTGTACCAGTGTACACCCACAGGTCGCCGATATGTTTAGGTTCCATGTAATAGGGGGCGAGCCTATTGCCACTAACCGGGCACAAATCCAAACTCCGACCTGCTACTGAGAATTTCATAGAAAAACCCAATAACAGCTTGGTCGACTCGGGAATCGAACCCAAGACCTCTAGCATAGCAGTCGCGCTTAGCATCACTAGGCCAACGAGGCAGTCTGAGAATTAAGAATTTGTACGACAAAATTAAGCCTTGCGCCATATTTCTGATACTAAAATAAGCCATCATTACCAAACCGAGAGTAACACTTAAATCTATCTACACTATTAAAAAGGAAAGATAACAGAAGAACAATGTCCAACTACGTCAAGTTTTAGTTTTCATAAAATAAAGAAGATAATACACCTTTTGTGAGACGAAACTAGCTATCTTTTATCCGGAGTTAAGAACTTTTATCTACTCATGCTTCACGAACGTAAAGTTTAAAACGACTCTAAACGTTATTGTATTTTTAAACTTCAATGTAGTTTGAATTAGGTTCTTTGATGTATTATGTTTAGGTGTTAATCGATTAGCTGTAGCTTTATGTTATTAGCAGATTCTAATGTAATCAATTAGTCTGAATGTTAAGAGTATGCTGACATGATCGAAATTTTTACTTTAGTTTTCTGTTTTTCTTTTCTTATTCGTTTCTTCTCTTATTTTATTAAAAGCTTTCTGTTTCTATGCTCACATTATCTACTACAAATCTTATGTTACCACATTGAGAATGTTGACAAAACATTTTATTTAGATAGATTGATAGAATATAATTCTGTATCGTACACTATTTAAGTTGTATAATAATAAAATACATTAACAGTGAAGCATACAATTTCCATCCTTTTCGTTTTATCTTCTAAAATGAAGAATATATTATTATACTCTATTATCCGTATAAAAAAATACACTAAGTGGCCTGAAATATAATCCAAATTAACCTTTGAAATTGCCATCTTATGTAATGTATTTTAAGGACTCGAAAGCGGCCTAATGCGATTTTTTACCATGATAACTATCTCTTTTACTATTGTGCTTATACTATCTTTATGTATAAATGGATATCTTCACAAAACAAAAATTCCTAAAAAAGCTATTATTCTAAACAATGAAAACTATGGTCGTAAAAAGTAATCTTAATGTGTAATAATATAATTGATTTTTCTTTCAATCAATATATCAATCAATTTCAAAAGGTGCTTCTCACTTTAATTGTACTACTACGCAATCTTTAAACAAGAAAAGAAAAAACCATGACGTGTCCTTGATAATAATACAAAGTAGGTCGTCCCATATCGATATCATGAAGTCGGTTCCTTTTTACATTTAATTTTATGTCTTATAAATTTGAAATATCTAACAATACCTAAACTCTATTCAAAACTCTGTAGGTACCTATCCTTAGGTAACACTAGAAACAAATGCAGTCAGCTGAATTACATAACAGTAGAGAATAAATAAAATAGTGACAAGCTCGCTGTTACCCCCTCGTTACGGATATCCTCTTAATTAATACGACGTTCTTAGAGCATGTAGTTAATTAGCGCACAATTTATCTTCGTGTTCCCCTTGTTTTTGTTTCTGATTTCCGAGGAGTGATGTTATACACTTGATAAGATTAAATTGTTTTTACTTTCTAATACGGGCTTGTAATTTTATTAATTGGGTTTGTGTATGCTTTGTTTGGTGTTGTCGTGTTTTGGCTAAGACAATATTTTAGAACAAGGGACAGTTATTTTATTGAATATTTTCTTGAACCGGAAAACGAAGCGTTGGAAGGCCTCCCACCAGGTGGACCGCCGATATCCTCAAAGTTGCGGGCACCCGATGGATGCAATTGGCGAGTTGTCGTTCATTGAGGCGTTCTAGGGGGGAGGCCTTTGTTCAGCAGTGGACGTCTTCCGGCTGATGATGATGATGATCTTTTTTTAGTCAAAACCAAGTGGCATATTACTACTTAGTATAAAATAAATACAAAAATATGACTATTCAAGCATAGGCAGATAAATTACGCATATCAAACATTAACCGCAGCAATTTTCGATTTGTAATAACAATTTGATGACAAAGGAAACATTAAGACAATTATTCTGAACTTAAGATAAGTGCTTACCTATTTGATGACGTCACTAGCGTTCATTATCAAATAACAAATTGTTTGACTTAACATTTATGATCAGTCGCTGTTGCTACGCTGTTACAGAAATTAATTCTGACAACTTATCTTAGATTACGTCATACACTTTACGAAATATTGCTCGGATGATACAATATGGAAATATATATTATTTTCAAGGTATCCTCAAAGTTTAAGGAGAAATATTTGTTTGGAAAAATATTAGATGAAAGAAGTGATGTGTAAAACTGGAGCATACTTGACACACTTTTGTTAATTGAAAGGCATTTAATAAATAACATAGCGTAAAATATTTCATCACTTAATAACTTAAGTATTGTGTATAAGTTCACAGAGATTCTTTTTCATATTTTTTTCATCAAAACTATTCAAAATTCAGATATTCGTTATTAAATATAGGTTACACAGTAAATGGACACCAGCCTAAGGGCCGGTTCATATCAGGCGGAAAAACGCACCGCGAACCATCGGCCGCGCAACGCCAGAATAAACAAACATGCTATGTAGTTTATACAAATATTTAAGATCACAAGAGTTTCTTCTCATGTAGTGATATTATAACAGAACACATACGTTCCAAATCATATTACAGAAGGTTCTTCAATGCCAATTTCTAACAGCAACAAAATATTTCCTCAAATACCTACAAGAAATTTGATCATCTCATAAAAAGCGTAAAAAAACATTTCGGTCTCAGAAAAATATTACACGTTCCCAAAAAGTTTTGACGTCAAGACGCTGTAGGACAAATATTTGTACCATATATATCTTAGATGGAAGGACGTGTAACAAGACAAGGAAACGTCCAAATACTTTTCATTCGAGTATGTTTCAAATTTATTAATAAAAGCATTGAGGAAATATTGTATGACTATTTTCTTGTGACGTCGCAACGGCTTGAGAAATTGTTCATTTTCTTCTGATAATAATATAGAGAGAAAGTTGATTTGAGAATTATTGTGAAACTACTTTCTAACCCCAACGCAAAAAGAGGGATATAATTCGATGGCAGCAAAGTAGAAACGGACATCTACATTTTTATGAAAATGCTTTTTTTACAAAAATGAGCTTATATTAATCCTACCTACAAGTCTGTATTAATTTTTTTTCAAAATTCATTATAATAAAGAAAATTTGACACGTAAATGAAGACATCTACACTGGATTTTTAAAAAACATCGCAGTAGAAACGGACATTTGAATTTGTCCGCCTTTACTTCGGAGCTTTGACAGATGAATGAAACGTCAACAATGACATCAGTCAGTTGTCACATTCTAGCGCGTACCGGGTATGATTTCGTGCGTCTTTTTTGAATTGCAACGGTTTAACACATTTTACCTTAAATTAATCATTAAAATATCAGTTAACATTTAAAAATGAGTGCCTCAAGGAATAAATTACTTATAAGTATGGCCCAAAACGGTGTACAAAAGGAAATAAATGATTCTTCAGATTTGACAAACTTAAAGAAAACAATGCAAAATGCCAACGAAGGTATGTACCTGCGACTGTGACACAGTTTTGTAATAATAATGATAGTATTTACAGTTCATTATTGGTGCTAGTAATGAAATCTTAGAGGGAGTAATAACATTTAATTTTGAGGTTATGGTTCGACGTAAACACGGACACCTGCCACTTGTTCGTTTATACGTCGAACTTTTTGTATAAGTCTCAATCTATGAATGTATGATTTCTTGTTTTTATAAGAAGATTCATAAATATTTTTATTTAATTAATATACTACTTACTATGTACATTTTTGTTTGTTATTTTTTTTTTCAGAGTTTGACTCAGAAAATGAATTAATTCAGCTAAGTGATCTACAAGCAGAGAAGTACGGCAATTTGGTTGATATAGGATCGTTTGATAACAGCCAGTAAGTGACATTTATCTACACTAATATTATAAAGTGGAAAAATTTGTATTTATGTGTGTGTGTATGTGCATGTATTTCTGGGGGTGAGCGGGCGAAGCCGCTGGCAAAAGCTAGTTAAAGTTAATTTAAATTATGTCTGGACTGTTTTATTAACTACATTATATTATTGTTTACAGCTTACCGCTTTTGGGAAATAGCACGCTTGAACAGATCTTGGCTGATGATGACGAGCAACTTAACGCTTTTTTGCCTATTACGACTTCTGCTGAAATACATCCTAACCTAAATGCTAATCCACCTAAATTAACCGACTGCCCTCGATCGCGTTCTATTACACCCGTACCTCCTGAGTTTATTTCGTTTGAAACAGAGTCGCAGTTACCGGAACCTATTTCTGAAGTTGATGCTGTACATTCATTCAGTCCACAAATCACTTCACCATCTATTTTTGTCACTGATACAAGTGCAACATCATCAGCAAGTGGCGCTTCCAGTGAATGCTCTTCACCTTCGTCCACAGTTATGTCTGGGAGAAAACGACGTAAATTTATGATTGATGTTACAAAAAGAAGGAGGAAGTGCAGAAAAGAGAATTGGATTGATACAAAAAGAAAATTATTGCTAAATATTGGTAAAACACACTTATCACGGAATGGTAAAGAACAAAAACAAAAGAATATGCGGCTCCCATGCGAAAACTGTAAATTGAAGTGTTGCACAAAAATAAGTGAAGAAAGAAGAGGAAACGTATTTGATTTATTTTGGGGTCTGGGTAATCATGTTAAGCAATGGGAATTCATTGGTAAATACACAGACCGTTACACAAAAAAAAGAATCACGACTGATAGCGAATCAAAACGTAATATGAGCGTTAATTATTTCCTACCCATACTGTCAACAAATATGAATAGCAGTAAGGTCAAAGTTTGCAAAGTTATGTTTAAAAATACTCTTTGTATTAGCAACCAGTTCATTCAAAGCGCAATGGATAAGTACGATAAAACAACAGGTTTTTGTAAAGAAGATCGACGAGGTGTTCACGGCAACAAACCAAAATTGCTCACTGAAACAGTTATTCAAAGCGTATGTGATCATGTTAAAAGTTATCAACCGGTAGAATCTCATTACACCCGCAAAGATACTCATAAACTGTACTTAGACAACTCATTAAACTTCAGTATCATGTTTAAAATGTACAAAACATGGGCTCAAGAAAAAAACCTCACAGAAATTGTCAATACATTGAGACAGTACAGGGACGTTGTTAATTCTCACATGAATGTAGACTTCTTTGTACCAAAAAAGGATCAGTGTGATCAGTGCACTGCTTATAAAAATAATCCACCAAATGAATTCCAAGATCAAACGACGTACGACAAACACATTCAAAACAAAAATCTGGCCAGATCGTTGAAAACTGAAGATAAGCAACAATCTCAGAACAGTCCATCGAAAATCGCAGCTGCAACATTTGATTTTCAAAAAATCTTAAACTCTCCTCATGGCGAAGTAAATTCTTTCTATTATAAAAGAAAATTATCTGTTTATAACTTTACCGTGTTTGATATGGGTCTAAAAAAAGCCATTTGTTACATGTGGAATGAGACAACAGCTAGAAGGGGGTCAAATGAAGTATCCAGTTGTCTTTACAACTACATAGAGAGAAAAAGCCAAGAGGGAGTGAAGGATATACGCTTATGGTCGGATAATTGCGGAGGCCAAAATCGTAACCGTATCGTTTTTGCTATGTATTTACTTGTGGCCAAAAAATTTGGTGTTCGCATTTGTCATAGATTTTTAGAAAAGGGTCATACGCAGCAAGAGGGTGATAGCGTACATGCGTTAATCGAACGATCCTCCAAAAATAAAATGATTTTCTCGCCGCAGGAGTGGTATACGTGTGTACGCTGGTGTAAAACAAACGATCAACCCTATGAAGTTGTGGAGATAAACCAAAATGATATCTTGGATTTTAAGTCTACTCTTAGTCTTCACAAATGGGTAAAAAATGAGAAGGGGGAAAAAGTAAAATGGAATCAAGTGCGTGAAATAGTGGTGGAACACGATCAACCTAACAAAATATTTTATAAATATGATTTGAATGAGAGTTTGCCTATGTGTATTGACAGTTCCAAGAGGACAAGCAGAAGAGTTTTGCAAGTCAACAATAATACACAACAACTTGGAAAAGTTTATGGTGAAATTTTACCCATTACTACGGCAAAATACAAGGACTTAATGTCTTTGTGTCAACAAAATTTAATCCCATCAAGATACCATGATTTTTATAAAAACATTAAGCATAGTAGCGCCATAGAAGAATCAGAAGCTGTTGATGGCGCTGAATTCGATGAATAAGTTAGTTTTTCGTACCTAATCGTTAACGTTTTGATCTCGTTTTTCCTCCTATAAGTAAAAATAAGTAGTGTTTATGTTGCTAAGTTTAAAATATTGTTCTGTTTTTCTTTTTTATTTTATTTCAGTTTGATATTTGCCTATCTGCCAATGATACCTTTGATAATAAATAAATAATAGTATTATATTGCGTTTTTATTTACAATAATATATTTTACGTGATTTGGTAACTAAATAAAGGAGTTCAACTGATAGTAATAGATGGAGTTTAGTTGTAGTTAACTCATTTATTGATAATGTATAAAATGTTAAATGCAAAGTAAATAAAGACATCTACAAAATTTGGTCAAAAAAAGTAGAATACTGTTTGCATGTTGCTTAGAAGATGTTCTATAAATATCCTTAAATGTATTACAGAAGATTATTATATTACTTTATTAGATATTTTAAATGAAATGGGCACTTTTTTATCACAACGTATAAACGGTTATCAGGCAGATGTCTTCTTCTACGTCAATGTTTTTTCAGAGTAAAAAAAGACATCTACATTATTTCAGTAAAACAACGATGTAGCGATAAAACCTATTACACAATTCATAAAGAAGGTTATTTTAAAGCATCATAGAAAATTTCAGGTTAATCGGTTCATAACTCGCAAAATAACCACGCTTTTAAACTAAATCTGCTCTCCTGTAAAGTTGCGATTTTGTAGATGTCCGTTTCTACTTTGCTGCCATCGAATTGATGATATAAATTATATAATTGTGAAGTACCGGTTTGTCTATCTATGTGTCCGAATGTTGATTAGCAGCTCCTAAAAACTGTAAAAGTTTGTTAAAGCCGACATGATCGAAATCGATTTTATGGATAAGGCTATAAGAACCGTACCTATATTGTGAAACAATACTATTAAAACGAAAAAAAAAACATTTAAAAAATGGGAACCAATGTCTATGTGTCACTTAATAATTTAGTCCTTTTTCACTAAGCAACAATAAATAATTTTGAATTATCCCCAAGAATTTACCTAACATCTCATCAGATGTCTCGAGACGAAAATATTGGCAAATGGAATGCAAATTCTTCCATTAGTCACGCTCACATGCCTTATACTAATGTATTCCAATTCCGAATACATTTCATAATCTCCAAAGAGGTTGACGAGTATAATTTTATTCTAAACCGGGAATTTCAAGACCGCTTTATGTTCTGAATAGCTTTAAAATTGCATTTTATAAATACTCACAAAAACCCGTAAGTAACTAAAGGCAACCTTTTTGAGTTGAACGTAGTACGTATATAGAGATGGAAAATTCTTCAACCATTTTAGTCAAATAGAAAAGTATTTAGAAAATCTCTCGAAAATGTATCTCAAAGAAATGATAAAAATAGTTTAGAAATAGTATTTTATTACTTGCTAACAGTTGTACTGAATCTAAATCGAATAAATATGTCTTGATACCTTCAATCAAAACTACACACGAAGTATTGGATACTTAAAGCAAAATATCGAGAAACGTTCTCAATATTATAAAATCCAGAAAGAGAACAAAGTTACAATTTGTCAAGAAATCGATAATTGAAGTAACCACTCAAGAAGTGGATTGGGAACAAATTGTAGATTATTTTCTAGAAATCCGTATTGCCTCAGCCGAATTACGGCTAATGAAAGTGCTTTGTGATCGTAAGTGTTAATACATTTTTGGGCCAAGATTTATTTCTTGTTACTTTACAAAATGAAATTCGAAGAACTATGATTTAGAATTTTCTTTTAGATAGGTTACAATATAATGAAACGATCAAGTCAGATTGAGCAGCAATGACTGTCGTCTCAAATTCAAAAACAAATTAGTATCGTAACGAGTTTGGAACAAAGTTGCATATAAATATTAACGGTAGCAATAGCACACTACAACTCAAATAATTCTACTGGAACAAAGGCTACATACAAAATTTGATTCCAACTTCAATTTCAATTCCCAACGTTTTTCGCTCAACAAACATTACCATCTCATGCATAAATCAATAAACATCTCTAACCTCTTCCTTATCACCGAGCGATTTGTCGATCGCATTCTCCATTGCTTCCCATTCCCCCATTTCCCCACAAACCTCCAATTACGAGCCAGCATTCAACAATTTTATTAATACTAAACACGGTAAAATAAATTCTGTACCTTGTAAATCTGTAGTAGGGGCACGAACGTTACTGAACGATATCGATGTTATTACGCTAGTGACTTGTGAATTCGATACCAAAATACTAGTTATTTGGGAATCCAACACGAGGGGATATTTCTTCGGCGAAACTCGAATGGATATCGCGTTTCTCAGTATAATATTACTCAGTTGAAAATACATTGCGGTCTGTGATTTGATGTATAGTTCCGTGGTTTTGGATTTTGGATGAGTTAGAGTTTGGTTTTAAATGGTGAACCAAGAGTTTTTATACACCTTAAAAAAGGGGGGTAAAAAGGTCATGCTGTAAATAAGTAAATAGTCCGCCTTACTTTATTAGTAGAAATGTTTGCTAATAAAACATGGTTTTATGACCAGACATTACAATTTGTCTCTAATATAAAGATGAAAATCGTTAAAATTAAAAAAAAACAAGATGAAAGATAAATTAAACAATAACATTTATTTCAAATCTATTCAAACATTTGAATTCCTTGTATTCTATTCAACCCACATCGTTCCATTTAATTTTATTTATAACGCCTTCATAACTGCAAAGACCGCTGCATCTGAATAATGCAGCATCTTCCATTCATATTATGGTAATATGTCTTGAAGAGTGTGAAGGGTTAGATTGTAGTCACACTGTGTTAAGTCACTCAGATTATCATAGGTATACAAAATAGATTGCACGCTTGATAATGTTGGGTTATTTTTCCGCGTTGTTGGTTTTATGTTTGGTTTATGAGCTAGATTTGTATGGCAGGATTTTGTTTATTTATTTATTTATTTATTTTATTTGTTATATATACAATTACAATATGTAGTGCTCCACAAAACCGTTTTATCGGTTTGTCTGTTGCTTTTGTGACGTAGTTTCCTTTAACTTAAGATTGTACAATACCAGTATCGTCACTTTAAGCATTTCCACTTTTTTTTATATCATTTAAAGCAAACTTCAGTTCTGCTTCATTTGAATATGGATTTAAAAAATAACGATGTCAAATTGCTTGCTGTACTATAGCAATAAGATATTATTATACGCCAATAAAAAAGATAATAACACCAGCCTGTTACTGTCCCATACGGCATACTAAAAAGGAACGAGCAAGATCACTGCGAGCTGGCGATTTTATTCCATTAAGACCACGTGTCATCACCATAATATTCCTTTACTGCCTGTCAGTAGTATCTTAGGAATATAAAGCCGGAACCCCACCGCTGCGCACGGAGAGGCTGTGCACGTGTGTTCAGCTTCGCTTTAGTACAAAATGTATGAGAGCGTTTCCACCGCAGCGCACGGACATGCTACGCAGCAATTGACGTCATAAACACACGCGTAGCTAACTCGAATAGGCGGAACGTAGCTCAGCCACGTGGCCGACCCACGCATCCCAGCTGCGTGGGTCGGCCATTTCTCGGCGACCCACGACTATGTACAGTCTCGAGCAAAAATATGTACACACATAATATTGTTAAGAAATTGTTATAAGAATAAGCTACTATAAATAAGAGGTACAATTAATGTTCCTGGTATATATACATACATTTAAGTTGTGTTAAGTATAATTTATGTAAGAACTAAGTTATTTATAATTCATATAAGTAAAACAGATGTTACTACACAATGCCTAAATTATATTGTTACTCAGAAGCGCTATTGTCTATATTATAAAAATAATATATTGACTTGAATCAAATATTTTTTTTATTAAAAAAAAAAATTAACTATTTTATTTTCAAGTGTCATCTGTCAGTATGCATTGATTGCCAGATGGCAGAAGAGATTCGACAAAAAATCTCACTAATTTCGTTTAACAATTTCGCATATTATTATGTATACATAATTTTGCTCGTGACTGTACCCCATGCATAGCTACGAGCTGCGTGGCCGACACATCCGTGTCCGTGCGCCTCAGTGGAAACGGAGACCGACGCCGCCGAACTAATGAACCCACGCGGCAGAGGTGAGCCACGCATCCGTGCACAGCCTGCGCAGCGGTGGGGTTCCGGCTTAAAACAGTTTTAATATTTTGGTATCCTTTTCACCATATAACGCTGTTCCTTATGGAGTCTTCAACGATGAAATTTTAAGTGACTTAATTTGCATGAGATTGTAGGTTTGAACCCAGTGCAGAATTGGCATGACTTTTTAAAGCTAGCTATTTGAGGATTGAAATCGGAATTGTTAAAGAAATCTTCGTAATATATATATACTTCTCTCTCAGTCAGATCGTTACTGGCTGGTCTTATTATATTGTGCAGTCGAAAACAATTCACCTTTTATCTCAAAAACGAGAACGCTTGAACACCTATCCTCTGAAAATTTGTAGCCATTTATCTGGAAAACAATGTGTATAATATTCATTGTTATTCAATGATAAAAATATAATTCATATCCGTTGGCACATATCCAATGCTCCGACTTTATCTACAGTACACAACGGGCTGTCATGCATAAACTTGATAACATAAACAAAAGTTGCGGAAAGGCGAACGATCGGCTTTTCAGAAACTCTTTGAATTTTCAAAGCCGATGTAGCATTTCTAATACAAAAGGAAGATTGATTTATAATCGTTTAGGGATTTTTTCGGGGGTTTTGTTGACAAGAAGATACAACCTTAGCTTATATGGAAAATATACCTATAGCTCGTGGTTAAAAATAATATACTCCAATCTTTTAGCCACGCCTTTAGCAAAGATAAGTTTTGTTTCTTAGTACTTTCCAAAAACATTTCCAAAGCATCTAATGCCTAGCATTAAAACCACGTCAATATTCTAAAATACCTACTTATTTTTTATTTAAATACTATTATAAATTTTGGTGTTGTCTACTAAGTTGCCAAGACTTCCTTATAAATATTGTGTACCATAAATAATTAAAATTGTAACTAACTGCAGTAGACAGTTGTGGACAACAGTAACTTGTAATTTTGTCGTTAGTTTTAAATTTTTGGCTTCGTCTTTCTGGGTTTATGTACCATGAAATAGCGAGTTCTCATGCGTACCCGAATCATATAAATATTAGTTATGGTCAAGAAACGTTATTGTTGTAATATCATAATTTTTATTTATTTGTCTCTGTATTTGGAACTGTTTCAAGTGTATCACTTTACGAATAAATTAGTCTCTTTGAATTCCCTTTCTATGGTTTAGACGGCAAATTGGCTACTGATACATCTAATGGTAAATTCAAAGCCACACTGAAAGCTTTCGTAAATACGTTGCAGGCTTTAAAGTAGGTTTCGGCTTACAAACAAACGGTACGCCACAAGCTATGTCCGTGACTCCCAATAATTTGAATATGGATTATACATACTGCCATACTCAGAGACGATGCTTGCTTAAATTGATATTACGGAATCTTTTAAGCAACCAGTATCGTTTCTGAGTGCGGCAGATAGAGATCTAATATTTCATTCTATAAAATCATGCCAGCATGAAATCAAAACACGTGTAAGATTACTTAACTACCCATCTCTGAGAGAAACAAAAGAAAGATCAACGTAATTTTATTTCCATTTTACATCCACGATAAAAGCAGCCTTTAAGTAATATCTTTGAAGACATGAGGTGTTGATGTTAATATTACGAGTCAGTAAACACGGTACGGGGTGCTCATACTAAGGGAATATATTAATCCTCGTTATAACGTCAGGCATTACACTGGTTTTATAAGTAATATGCCTTGAATGACTAAAGTTAGTAGTTATAAAAGTTTTGATGTGCGAAATAATAAAAATAAAGAGAGAGTTGAAATTTTGCTAATAATGCAAGATTTTTTTAAGGTTCAGTTAAAATCTGCTAACATTTTAGATAGAGTAGATCTCACATTAACAGCTATAGATAAAATAGGTAACGATGAAGACGTATGAAAAAATACAAGTGGCAAAATAAATAAAGCAAATATAATGATGGATACATCGACGTGACATGAAGGAGGATGAAGCAAAAAACCTGGATTAGATTGACGAAATCCGAGAGAGACGTGGGTAAGATGGGAGCCTAACGTTGTACAATAAAAGGAGCGTGTAGATAATTAATGATCATAGTCATGTTATTAGATGCGGATTTTCATTTGTTTTATTTGGTAGTGATTAGTCAACATGTCTCTTTTTCGAAAACGGTTAGGCAGAAAAACAGGAATTAAAGTTATGTTAATTTTAGTACTTGAAACAAACCGTCCCAATACTTATTTCGGAAAAACAGGTTTTTAAACATTGTTCTAATTCTCTTTCTTTTGTTACAGTCGGACCAACTCTTCAAGCGAAGTACCCCGTGGTGATATTCATTCATGGTGAATCCTTCGAGTGGAATTCTGGCAACGTGTATGACGGCTCTGTTCTAGCCAGCTACGGTGGTATGGTGGTTATCACCATCAACTACAGGCTTGGCATTTTGGGTAAGAACTTTAGTTGCTTTATTTTTATATCATTGTCATCTGAATTCATTTTAATTTCTATATGATGAATGCTCGTTCTTGTACGAAATGATTTTTTCTTGTGTATTGGGATAAATCGAGTTATAAATAGACCATACACTATAGACCGGTATTCGTTTTAAGTGTCCTTAAGAAACTCTTTATTAATATAATAACATTCTATATTTTATTACAAACTCACGAGACGGACATAATCTATTTATAAATGAACTAGAAATTAAATACAAACAAAATGAAACGTAATATTCTGCAAAACTTTCTGCAAATAATAGCGACAAATTAATGAATGTGTTGAAAACAAAACACGTACGAAAAACTAATTACTTATTTCTAATGCTATCTGTAGCGTACACGTTTGGGAATGAGATAGTTATATGAACCAACAAGTGTATAATATTCTGAATACGAACCTTTTTGTCAAAGGATATGATGACTACAGTAATTATGACCTGGCACTTTTAGGAGGTGAATTTCATGTTGATATTGAAGTCGAAGTAAAACATGTCAAGTAATGTAATAAATATGCATTCATGAAAGGAAAATGTAATAATTTTGGAAGACATGATTAGTTGTTTGTAACATTTTGAAGTTAGCTCATAATTATAATCATGTATGACGCTGAAAATTCGCTCCAATTTTGTATATAGTATCTTCTTCATTTCGTTTGAGAGGTATCTTGATATTGACAGCAAATAACTTTTATATTTTATTATATTATACCATCTATTCCTTTCCAATCTTACTTAGCTCGAGTTGATTAATATCTCCTTTCACACAAATTAGGTTACCGTTATCAGGTGATTCTATTTCATCAAACACTAAGCATATTTCCTGAAAGCCGTTAACTAGTCCTGTTTCTATACAATCTAATTATATTATTAGCTCGAAACTCTTGGTTTCATCACGTCCCACTCTTCTTAATTAAACATTACTTAGTGGTTACACGGATATCTACCTACATTGGAATATGAACTTTATTGCTGATGCAGTAAGTTCTTATTTCGGTTGGGGTTAAAATAATATTTTTTTTATGAAATTAGGATTCGGACTCGAGTGCTTGGTGTATTTTAATTAGTTGTAGCAAATTACAGATTGTTGTTCTTTTGTTTGTTTGGCCGTTTTTGAAAGATTGCTTTCAATTCACTGGGATTTGATGAAAAAAATAATTAGGCCAATGTGCCTTAATATCAAAGCTGTAATGTTTATTCTCGATTTTTTGTCACCACAGCAGTGGTAACATCAATACGTACAACAATAAGTCGTGGAATCATTTTGAGTTTATCCATCGCTATACTATTACAAATTATTAGTTCAAAACTTATGTAAACATTTTTCATTCAATATCAAAGACAAATTAAATAAACCAGTTTAAATTAAAACATTTTAAACAAACACTACTCTTAAACCAACGCAAATTATAAATTGAAATTTGAAAATCGCTTATTCAATCTCAAAGTCATTAACTAAACATAACTAAATATTTTAGAGACTTATCAAAGGTAGAAGCTGAATTTATTTCATTAAACGTTAACTTTAATCGGGTTATCCATTATCTAGTTTTGTAGTTAGCCGCTAACTGAATAAGGCTTACAATTAGGATCCAGTAAAACTAGGGTTAATTCTGTATTTAATAATGTCTTACGCTTTTGTTCCCTCAAGTTTTTATTAAGATTACATTACTTTTGTGATATCAGTTCACGACCTAAGATTATTGTACATCAAATTATGTCTGAATTTTACAAGTTTATCTGATCTGTGCTTGTCAAAGACGTTCTTGTCATCAAAATCGCTGTCTTCTTAATATTTCGTTATTGAACGGAGTTTAATTTTTAACTTTACGAAATATATTTATCATTTTATTTCCAGAATTTATGGTATTCGCAATTACAAATTTAAAAACATTCTCAAACTCATCAGTAAACATATTTTTCAGTCTATCATTTTACTCAAAGTATAAAAATGGCAAAAGCTGCATCTTTAAAAGCTGCTGTTAATTTTTTTAGTTTCTTAGTAACCTTACAAACTATATACCATCTTAAAACAAACAGATGAAAGTTTACTTTCTAAACTCATTTTATTCTTTCCATAAGGTTTCCTGAACGCAAACCCGATACCGCACTTAAAGGCCCGCGTAGCGAACTACGGGTTAATGGATCAGATAGCAGCACTGCACTGGGTGCAGCAGAATATAGCCTTATTCGGCGGTGACGCTGGCAATGTCACTATGCTGGGACATGGCTCTGGGGCCGCGTGTATCAATTTCCTCATGATATCACCCACAGTGATGCCTGGTAAGTTCAGTCAAATTTTATGATCGGGTTTTGGTGCTGTGTCGTCATATGGAATAAGTTACGGAGTTTCCACTGCAGGAGATTTTTCGTAAAAGCATTTTTGTATTAAAAGTAAAACCGAATCTTAAGAAAAAACAGAAGCTTTAGTCTGAGTATCAAATTAGGATGCTTCAATCAAAATAGTCCAACTTTTTCACAATCGCTAAGGGTACTTTGTTATCTACATCAAATACCATTAAGAAATTCTTATGAAACAGAATAAAACAAAAGTACTGTATCACTTCTTCAGACAATCTTTTTTTGTCAGCTATTTACGTCACAAATTCTTTTTGAAGAGGTAAAAATCGTTTGTGATCTCTAATTGGCTCAACGTTCGAGTTAGGCAGTAAAACGTTGTGCAAAGTAAGCATTTCACCAATGTAATCATTAGTCGCTTTGCTGTGTACAAATTCGGCAAATTTGAACCCGGTATTTATTCCACCACTTTCACAATTAGATTCCCTTTGGAATTTTGAATATATTTCGTCAATCAAACTAGAATTTTCAACAAAATTCATTTGAATTCATATGTTATTTTTGAGGACTTTAGACCGTGAATATTCATGATGGGACGAAAACTGACTCGAGATTAAAAAGTTAATTAGAAATGTGTAAGCAGACCCTTTTCTCGTGTTTGTATAAAAACTCAGTCAATTAAGTGTTGAGAGCGCATTCGAGCGAAAATAAGGCCACAAATACGAGACTATATTAAAACAAATTAAAATTACGAAGATTTTTATAATTACTGTATTTGAATACAAATTTATTTAAATACAAATGAATGATCTTTACGTTTGATTCAATTATGTTTGAAACCCTAGCCATTTAACAAAAGGTATTGCTGAAAACAGATTTTCAAAGTTCACCATGCTGAAAAACTGGATTCGCACAGCTGTTTCGCTAATAATATTCTTGATATTATCTTAGAGGAAAGTAGGCAAAAACTGAAAATACCCAAGTAGTTTTGTCGTTGTCACAAACAACTACGAGCTATTTTAATTAAAGATAAAGGCACCCAAAATATAGAAGCCAACTTTTATATAAAATAAACATTGATGATCAAGCATGTACTAATATTTATATTTATTTCAGGTCTATTCCACCGCTCAATTCTTCTATCAGGATCAGCACTAAGCTCTTGGGCGTTAGTCGAGGATCCCGTCAGCTTTTCCGTCCAATTAGCTAAACAGGCTAACTGCACACTCCCTGAAGACATCGTCAAGGACCACGAGCTTATAGTAGACTGCCTTCGAGAAGTACCACTCGATGAACTTATGTCAGCAGAGATTAGCACACCAAGTTACTTGACAGCATTCGGTCCTTCCGTAGATGGCGTTGTAGTTAAAACTGACTACGCCAAAGAACTCCTCACATTTTTTATACCTAATGACCTCCAAGGATTCTCCAGTGTATCCGGAGTGAATAACCTCAAAGCTGATAAAAGGAATGGAGAAAGGATGTTTGGGATAAGGGGTGGACAAAATAAGTATGATCTACTCTTCGGTGTTGTCACTAGTGAAGCCCTCTGGAAATTTTCGGCTCAGGATATACAAAATGGGTTCGAAGGCGAAAGAAGGGATAGAATAATAAGGTAAGGTCGATGTTTATTCAGCAAATTGGTGTTTGAACTTGGGCTATAGGCGTCTCCTCGTGAATGGGTTGTAATCAGACGTATTGGATATTGAAGGTGAACGCAAAATATTTTTTTCATTGAATTGAATAGTATATTATTTTGTTACATGAACGCAAACTCATGTTCATGACGTACGCTTTGAAATTTGTTTGTAGAGGGAAAACGGTGAAGCCATGTTCAAATATAAATTATTCAGACTCAGATAAGCGAAAAAGAGTGTAAAATTTTGTACTTTTTGTAAAAAGTAGAGGTTACCTTCTTTAGAACGTGTAACAGTAGCTACTAAATTTATAATAGGACAAGGTAAAAGATACGCAAAATAAGCCAGGCGTGATGTAATTGAAATTTATTTGAGTAGCTACAATTTTGTTTGTTGTATCCTGTTAATCTCCGGAAATGTAAAATATTGTGGGTGTAAAAAGCCTTAGGTTGTATGAATTTTCAGTATTTTCCAAAGCAATTACTTATTCGAATACTGAAAACAGCGAAAGCGAATTTCGTTAAGCCTCTTCACTTCACAAAAAAATAAGCGAATGAATTTGAAACTTGTAATTTCTTGCCTAAGTTTCTCCATACCAATATTGGTCTTGTTATTTGTTTTGTCTGGGGAGCAACCCATATATTGGGTAACATAATTGTCTTTTTCTAGATCTTCAAAAGTAGATAAGTAATTTCAGGCACTTTATTTTACTTTACCGAAAATTCCTTGTGTTGCCCAGTTTTGTTTAAAAAATACGAGTATTATAAATCCCCCATTCAATGTTCTTGTCATGCGGTTGGAGCGTTCTTTTTTCTGTTTTACACAGACACCAATTACATGCTTATCCGTAGGCATTCTAAAAGAGGTTTAATGGAAGACAGTTGTTAATATTTCATTTTGAACATAAAATACAATATTTATATGTCTCAAGTCAGAACATGTATACAAATGCTCACATTTTTTAAATGAATCTTGGTGAATGTGTCCCCAATATCTTAGAAACATTGTTCACTGAATTTTTTCCTACCATTTTATAGACGAATACTTAATGTTGTTTATTGTTCACAGGACGTACGTCAGAAACGCATACACATATCATTTAAGTGAAATATTCTTCACAATTGTGAATGAATACACCGATTGGGAGAGGACAGTCCAGGTAAATGATGAGGACTTTATTTTAATGTGACTAATCAGTAAAAATGAAAAACCAAATCAGATATCAATAATACTTAAAAGCACTTTACACTTCTGCCACAATCCCCGTGAAAGATTTTTGAAAGCAGAACTAACTTGACCTACTTGATTCAACTTACTCTAGACGGCACACGTTTGTGATGACTTGGCAATGGCACCAACAGGCGCGTTTGGCACTTGCCACTAAATTCCTGGCACTGCCAAATTCCCACTGTTTCCGAGTTCAAGCGACTTCGTATTGGGTGTCCCGGATATATTTTATAGGATAAGTTTTGAATAGTTCTCAGAATAGTCAAGGATTTATGGTATTTCATTTTCCTTATAATATTCATCTGTTATCTAAATAATCTATTCTATTGGAGTTTCAACAAATTTCCTTATCGTATCTTTTGTATCTAATTTTATTGATATCCTTATCTCAAAATGTACGCCATTTACCTTCCCACTATTAAAAGCTGAAAAGAAATTCTAAATTCCAAAACTTATATTTTTCGAATGAATGATGTAATAATTATTTAACAGTGTCCATTCAGATCTATATTTACACAACCATTTAAATCGATTGTTGCCAACCTCCATAAATTATTTTCCATCTCTAAATATGTATCTATAATAACCGGTTCATAATACTGGAACACATTCTCAGTGGGCGTGTCATAACGTGTGAGTGCGTCGTATATATAGCCGAGGGCTGTTGACCGCTAATCCAAAGGTCACCGGTACAAATCCAACCCCGCTAATGATTGTGGTGGACTTACAAACATTTAGCTTTGAGGAATTCTAATAAAGGACTCGATTAGAAATTTCCACTGCTTCTGATTCCATAACGCAAAGGAATGGGAATTTTGACTGCTCTGAAATGATACTCTTTTTATTCGTTCTTGAATGGGACTTGAAAGGATGCGATTACACTTACAGATCACGTTTGTCGGATATATTCTAGTTTCGTTAGCATTCATTCTACAAAAGCTTTGGTGGAAAGGTTAATCTTGTTTCAACGTTGCCTCCAAAATAAGGTTCGCTCGTAAAAACTATTCGTTCTGTTTGATAAAATTCACGACTACTCACTGACAGTGTAGAAATCAGCTCCTTTAAATCGAATTTGAAACGTTGAGCTTATTACATTTCAGATTCTTTCAATACAACAAAATTTAGTTTTATAAAATTCTGCTTCAAAAGTTTTGCAGAAGTTTTTGCCTTTGCCAATGTTATGTATTACATCGATGGATATTCTTCCACTTTTCACGACTCTATCTTTTTCAGCTGCATCATCTTAATCGTTATCAATTGATTTCTCTGGTTATTGCGAATGTTACTGATCTTAATCATCTCTCGAGTCTTTTCCCAACTTTCTTGTCGTCAGCTACCAGCCTTACCGGAATCAGCAGAATACCGTATTTTACATGGAGCGACAGCCTATCTGACCTCCACAACCCATGTTACTGATTCTTTACATATTTATTTAATTTAATTTTCTTTCCCACCAGCATCCAATCAACACTCGCGATGCCGCGGTCCTGGCACTTTCGGACGCTCAGTACGTAGCGCCACTGGTGCAGACTGGCGACTTCCTCAGCTCGCCCGACACCTCGCCCAGGACGTTCTTCTACGTCTTCGATTACCAGACGAAAGATGGGGACTATCCGCAGGTGAGGGTTAGAATATTTTTATACTTTATTTTTATTAGAATTTATTTCATTCCTTTTCAGCCCATAATTTACATTTTAAATTACATGATATGGTACTTTTCGTCTGCAGCATGTTAATTCATTTGTTTTATCATTTGTATTTTGATATTCATACCCATGATTATTCGGTTTTAATGACAGGCATTTGCACGGAATTACTATAATATTACTTCTGTCGATTCACGTTTTAAGTCATTAATCAACCTTACTACTAGCATTAAGTAACGTTGTCTCTTTAACTGAAACCAATATCTAATAACAAAACATTTTTTAACAAATATCTAATTTGTTTGAAGTAGTTTTTAATTTATTTTTTTGCAAATTTGCGACTTTGTGAACAAATATACGCACATTGATATTAATCCGTATTGTTATGTTATATCTACTGCTTCTACCAATCTGATACTAAGGGCTCGTACATAAAACTGATATGCGATTCGATGGGACGCTACATCGCAGGGACCTCTAGTAAATAAAGTTCAAAATGGAACGCGAGCTCGCAGAATTTTGCGATGCGTTGCAAATTCGCAGTGATGTGTACGAGCCATACCTAACAAATATATTTCCCCTTGTTATTTTTAGAACTCATGTAACTAATAACCTCAATTTATATTTTAGCGAATGGGGTCGGTTCACGGTGAAGAGCTCCCGTATTTGTTTGGGGCCCCATTAGTCGAGGGTCTTGGACATTTTCCTCGAAACTACACTAAATCTGAAGTAGCGTTGTCTGAGTCATTCATACTTTATATGGCGAATTTTGCAAGGACTGGGTAAGTTTAACTGTAGCTATTTTATTTATGATTTATTTAAGTTATTTCATCAGTCATACATAAAAATAGGAATAAATAATGCGCTACTATTAAAGAAGTGTCCACATATTTCCACAATCTAGACACACGGTAGTGTGTCCGCCAAGTTCGAGCAAACAAAGCGACACACCACCGTGGGTTATAAAAGTTATTTTAAATTAATTTTCGAAAAGTCACGGGCAGAATCTGCTTGTGTTCATGATATCTAAAAAGATTTCGGAAAGACGGGAACCAAAACATTAATTTTTTAGGCGATAGTATCCGTAAGAAGTCTAACATTCGCGTAAACGTCAGAAAGTGATTGTAAAATGTTATGCAATATGTCAAATAAAGAATAAAAAGAATTTCCTGATGGAAAATCAGAAATAGTCCCCTAATTAAATTCAAAGAGCGTCTTAAAAATGATTTCGTTTATCTAATAATCGGCTCTTAGGAAAATTATTTCCAAATTTAGTCCTTCATTTGCTCTCGATGTAGTTCCTTCTAACGAGGCATCTGTAGCATCTAGTAGTTTGGTTATTGAGTGGGTATCTCGTTATTATGTGCTAATGGAGTGTCACTCGCAGCCGGTGTAGTTTACATCTCATGCAGTACTGGGTGCTGTCGCAGTTGCATATCCTTGTGTTGTGCAGTTGGGATTGTCTTGGTCTATGTTGAATTATATTAAAATTAAATATAAATCAGGTTATGTGTATGTTCTAAGAGACTAAAGGAGGATGGTCATAAAAACTTTTTATTGTTTTATCGTTAAATCGGTTTAGCTTATGATTGACTAAACATTTTGACGCCTTTTGGGTTATATACACAATTCACCTTGGATGATAATGATGTTATATAATCAAGTGGAGTACCCACTTACCCACTAAGTTTATTACTTGAAAAAACACTATGTTTGTAAATGAAAAGTTCATTGAAAGTACAATGCCATATTTGTAATAACCTTAGTTGCAAAACGTAAGACAATAAACTAAATCAAGGAATGATACATTATTTATTTCCTCGATATCTATTATGACCCGTGAAAGCTTATGACAAGATAAAACTAACAATATTAAAGCTCAATACAATCTTAAGTCCTGCGACAAATTGTATGAAAAGACAAGCATTGACCTCTTAGCCACTAGCTACTCCATTCACTAAATAATATCGCCCTCAACTTAGCTTACCGACTATAGAATGGTCTCAAGGACTATTTAGTCCAACATGAGATCAATCAAAGTACTAATCTGTACAAACATTGAATACCCGCCAAAGAGGCCATTCAACCGAGACCATTAGTTACTACAATTCTATACAATACTCGGCCATCAATCATGGTAATTGTTATTATTTATGTTGGACTTTTTTGATTTATGTTTTGGCATTTTTTTCTTGCTTTCTTATTGATGATTTGAATGTTATGTTTGATGTGTTGAGAGTATTGTCCAGATAGATAAATGGCTTTGGGTTATTGTACATGTAATAATTGTTTGAATTTCGTATTCTTAGAAAATAATTATTGAACATTGGAAGTACGCATATAGCTATTAAATGCAATATTTTTTTAAAATAGTGCGTTAAAAAACATTACACACATATAATCACGCCTGTTTCCCGTAGGGGTAGGCAGAGACCACTTCTTTCCACTTGCTACGATCCTTACATACTTGATTCGCTTCATCCAGTGTCATTATTCCCTTCATACATGCTCTTCGGTTTCGGGTGCTCTTGACCTGGCCGTTTTTCAAGACGTCTCCGATTTGGTCTCGAAACGTCCGCCTAGGTCTACCCCTGCCAGCACTTTCATTCAATAGAAATAAACTCGTTTTTTTGGTTTTATGTTCATACATGTCATTGTGTTTCTAATTGAAACGTGAACTGAACACTTCTTCAAACTCGCAATTAGTTATATCGAGAAGAAGGCAATTCACCTCTTTAGTATTAGTTAACAATTTTTCAATTCGATATCTTTCTCCCCTTTATTTCACAAGGCAGCAAAGCATTCGTGTATTATTGTTCCCTCTTACATGTAGTACACCATTCTGACCTCATGTTATGTGTAAGGTTTACCTACCTACGTCTTATTAAACCGTGCTAAAAGAAAATCAATAGCAACATTAGCTTACGCCACGTAAATCATAGTTGCGTGTGTACCAAATTTATATCCGACTCAGCATTCAAGCGTGAACATTATTTCTCACGAACGTGTATTAATCAGCGCAAATATAACAAAATATATCGTATCATTATTTTCTCGAAGAAAGTAACGTTTTTCCGAATGACCTGTTAGGTATAATGTAGCTTAAATGTACTGAACTCAGGTCACGTCGATCTAATTAAAAGGCTTTTATTAGTTGGACGTATATTTTATATTTATTTATTTAAATTTTGTACCATCTTATATATAAAAATTAATTGCTAAATGTGTTGGTAAGCGCATAACTCAATAACGCCTGGGCCGATTCCACTAATTATTTTTTTGTTGTGTTGGTTATTATCAGGAGAAGGTTCTTATGGAAAAAAAATGGAAAATTGCGCGGAAAAAAAAATAAGTCATCACCGGCCAAACATAAAGGCACCGGGAACGGGACCTAGATATTCATGCGGGTGAAACCGCAGGGCACAGCTAGTAGTACAATAATTATTTACAATGTATTAAAATTCATATAATTTAAATACATTGTAAATAATTATTATACTTAATTTATTTATTTATTTAAGCTTTATGCAACAAAGTGTACATAAGCGGACTTAATGCCACAGGCATTCTTTCCAGTCAACCTTAAGGTGATGCAGAGATAACATGGTAGGTGCTTTCAGTTGTAAAAAAGTAACTGAAATAAAATATTATAAACTGAAGTCGTACGTAATAATACATACCTACATAAATATCCAAACACAAATATATATAATAGTACTTAACATACAAAATAAATTACAAAAACTTAAATTAAAAATAATAAAACTTGCCTTTATTTGTTAACGTTACGTTAAGTTACGCCAAACATAATAAACGTAATCGCACAATACAATAGAGTGCTTTTGTTTTGTTTAACCATAAAACAAAAATAAATTTTAAATGCGTAGGTACAGTAACAAGTAATGACTACAAACTGTATAAAACCTACATTAAGTTGTAAATTTTATACGACAAATCCATTACAAGGCTCACTGAGTGTATTTCGGAGTTTCCCCGTACATTTCCAACGAAGAAACTTTATTTATTCCCAGTTCCATTTGTTTGTTTTCCAATTTAATTGAAATAACCGTTACATTTCACAACTACCCGTCAACAAAGTTTTCGGTGAAATAATTTTATTTAAACTAACAAGAGACAAGCGGTGAAACGTTTAAATTTCGAACAAATATCGTTTGGATACCTAAAGTTCGGTTATTGTTATAATAATGAATTAATTTGACGTTAAAGTTAATGGCTATTATAGAAAGGATTATACAGTCGTTTGAAGAACGTTAAGTTTGACCTTTATAATGATAATAAAAAGATATAGGCTTAAGACAAGGCTTCTAGTATAATATTTTATGAGAATTTACTCTTTATGTATTTAAATTTTCAAATGAAGATACTTTACGTTAATATTAGTCTGAGTACTAAACTCGTATGAAAATGTCACATTTTCATAGTGATATTATTTTATCTTAAAAAGCCAAAAAGTGCCCTTTACTGAAAGTTAATTAGGCTTTATGTAATTGTTTGTTCTTTGTTCTTAAATGATAAAGTAATTACCTAAATTATTTTCGATAACTCGCACCGTATTATAATTTATTTTATAATAAATATTTATGATTTCCTTAGGAATCCGAACGAGGTTCATCGTCAAGAATCAGTGCTGCCTATATCAAGAGAGAGAAACAAATACAAGAGCATACTCTGGGATGAGTATGACACGCTGTATCAAAAGTATTTGGAGATCGGTAAGCAACTAAGCACTCAAGAAATCATTTTACAAAAACATCATTTAAGTTGTATGGAACAAAGTCCAAATTAAAAGTTACTGGACTGAACAATATTGGTTATAAAAAGGCAAAAGGTTCATTATTTCGAAATGTGTATCCTTTTAAAACAAGTCAATAGCTTATAAACGGTTAAAACAGGACAATTTCCATATTGAACTTATACTCAAAATTTAATCTCGTTCACCTGACCGCTGTTATACCAATTTCAAAAGTTAATTACTTCGACCTTTTTCATGTACAACAACTGCAAAATTTCGTCTTTTAAATTCTTTACCCGTTACAATCAAAAATTCCATTGCAGGCATGAAACCGCGGATGAAAAACCATTACAGGGCACACCAGCTGTCCGTGTGGCTTCGGTTGATCCCTGAAATCCACCGCGCGGGGATGAAGGACGTGGTTGCGAAACACAACCTTTTTAGGAACCACAACGACCCCGAGCTATACGACGGGCTCGTCAGGCCCGACCCGCTCACACGCGCCAACTATTTCGATCCCACGATGGAGCTGTACCGCAAACCGACCTACAACCTCACATTAGATATACCCTCCACTACGATGGATGCTTACGTCACAACCTGTATTAGTGTCATGTCCGCTAGGCCTGGGTCCGCAGTCACACAAAACCAAGTTCCAAACAATACGCACACGCAAGACGTGTCCAATTTAGAAGTAGCAGGCTACACCGCATACTCCACAGCCCTAAGTGTTACGATAGCGATAGGATGCTCTCTACTTATATTGAACGTCCTCATATTCGCCGGCGTTTACTACCAAAGAGATAAAACTAGACTGCAGGTGAAAGCACTTCAGCAGCAACAGAAACGAAACCATAACTCAACGTTTGATAGCGTATCTTCCAAGCATCCCCATTACTTCGTCGGACACTCCCAGAGCTCGAGCACGATAGTAGACATCGATCATCAAGACAAAAACGCGATAATCGCAATGACAAATCGAGTTCCCCACTTCACTACATCCAATTGCCCGAACGTTTGTCACACGGGGATACAAATGTCGAATTTGTCACAGAAATCGAGTCCGCCAACAAATAGGGGACAATGTACGACGTTACCGAGGAAAGTGGGGTTCAGTTATCAGCAAAATCAGATATGTAACTCGTCGAATTGTATGACGTTGCCGAAGAATGCGACGTTTATGAGTAGTGCGGGGAATTTGCCGGACGTGCAGGCGCAGACGGGGCAGTCGCAGGGGCCGGGCAACGGGTCCGTGCTGCCGCCCCCCGCCTCGCCCCCCGCGCAGCACTTCTCGCAAGCGCGGGTGCCCCAAGCGGCCATGTCCGAGATGAACGTATGAGACATGGAAGATATTTACAATTATGTGTAAAGTGACGGTCGGAACCTTCAGTGAGTGTGTCACGGGACAAGCCATGGTTGTAAATATCGAACTAAAACAAGTGTATATACGATGTTAAATTAACGTAATATGTAATACAGGTAACGTTTTAAGTATTCATAGATGCAATGTAATTCTAGGTTTCTGAATAAATTGACATTTTTAAACGATAATCCAATTTTTCAGAAATCGACGTTAAGTGTAAAAAAGTTCGTTGATCATGTAAATATTATAATTTGTAATATCATCGCCATTGAAAATGGATGACAGAGATCCAGTCATTTGATAAAAATTTAATGCGGTCACCTCATTAAACCTACGAAAAAACAGAATAAATGTGAACAGAGAATGATTGGAACAATGGAATCAGATCAGGGATAACATCAATACCTACAAACATTGTTACTTCATTTAGATCTGTCATTGAAAATGACTAATATTGTAAATAAACTAGAATCTTAAAGACTGTATACTTAAAGTAAGACAATTTTCAGTTCTAACAGCCCATGTGACACAGACGACTTGGTTCTTGCAACGAATTACTTTGAGATGTTAAAGTGTCGGCATTAGGAAGTTTTTAAGACGGCAAATTATCTTTATTTTTCCGCCTAAGTACGTGCTTCGAAGTTTTTAGAACAAAAAAGTAATTTGTTTCATTTACACGGAGATCCCGGCCGAGTATAAAATTGGGAATCCAGAATAAAGTAAGTAATGAAACGGCGAGGGATTGTAAAGAGTTCTTTAATACATTTCTCACTTATTTGAAAATGGTAAATCGTATTTTTGTGCATTAGACACCTCAACCTATTGATTGTCTAAATTGCTGTGCTTTTGTTTTTTGATCAATTTATTTTCATCGCATACGATATATTCCTTACCATCGTGTACGTGATTATAAATATTGTTTATATTAGTTGTATCACGTAAGTATATTTACTTAAATACTGTTATTGTCGTTAAGCCATATTATCATTACTATTATTCATTCATCTTTACTAATATTATAAATGTGAAAGTTTCTGAGAATGGATGTGCGAATGTTCGTCACTCTTTCACGCAAAAACTACTGAATGTTTTTTAATGAAACTTTACAATAATGTAGCTTATACAGCGGAATAACACATAGGATATAATTTATAAAGATAGTGTGCGAATTGTCATTCACGCGGGTGAAACCGCGGGACACAGCTAGTCAACAATAAAAGATTATTGTGAGCATTGCTTTGAAAATTATCACTCAATTAAATACAAACAAAACAGTTATAAAAAGAGAACAATTTAAATATTTCCATTCAACATATGAATTGGTTCGTAATATGTTACGTTCAATAAAAACTTTTTACCTTTTCATGCATAAATAACTGTTTCACTTAACGTGAGTACAAAGAGAAGAGAATGATTTATTAATACAGTCAGCGAATCCTCAAAAAGAATTGGTCGAAACAATACGTCATTAAAATGTACCCGAAATGTATTTACGAATTTGTTGTTGGGTGACTTGTTAAACTAAGGACTGAGGCAAGGATAACGTACGGTTTCAGCAGTGAAAGGAACAATTATTGAAAATATTTTGTTGAAAATAAAATGTGTTGGAATATAATTTTAAATGTACGAGAATATTTTTATTTCTTGAATGATATTAAGGGATTTTTTTCATGAATTTATTTCAGATTTTTTTTGTTGACTTATCTCAATCCTATTTACTACTTTGGAAAAAAATGGGCTAATTGGTCCTATTAGGTATTTAAAATACTTTGATACTAAAATCTGATTAAGGATGTTTTGGAATTTTAGATGGACAATACCTTATAGCTAACAGCTAATAGCTGTAGGTCCATATTAAAACTATGTTTATATTAAAGTCTATCTTTATTCAAAATATTTAAAAGTCCGCACTTTTACCATTATCGCTGTAAAAAGAAAATAGTACAAAAAAGCAAAAACAATCTGTATTGTCATCAATAAAATTGTATTTATTGAGAGTTTGGGGACGAGCGTCGCCATTTTGAACCGGCCGTGTGCAACAACGTACGAATTTGTAATGGGCCTTTGGAGGTTTAAATATTTTGTATTGAAACTTGTACCGTGGTTAAAATGTACATTTTCAATCGTTTGAATTTTTATTTCGCTTTTTTTAACAAAGTAACAGCACTTTTTTGCGGGTTAAAACTTTTAACATCCATTTTTTTTTAGTTCCAAAACACATACTTTTGGTATATTCAAAAAGCAATTCTATAAAGTTATAAGTAAGTATTTGTAACATAAATTTTATTAGTTCACAATGAGCCTACACAAAATCAAATACGAAATATTTATCAACACCATTTCGCGCATGTAAAACAAATCTACTTACCCTTTTACACGTAAACATCGAGGATAACAGAATGATGTACCTACATCGAAAATACTGAAAACAAGAGCCTAACTTAAAATAACAATGTCTGTTCGTACATTACCGATCCCAAAAGTAATTTAAATTCCCGTTTCATCAATTTACGAACAACCAACATGACCGCATTGATATAGGTTTATATGAATATTAGCGACACTGGTTTCCAGTTTATTTTGTGAAAACATCGCATTTTAGCCTCAATTTATTAAAAATTGTGGCTATAGATGGCTATTAACTCGCCATATATAAAAATTTTGGTGTCATTTTACCCGGTAAATGGGTTATGGACAATCGTTCCATACAAAATCACCTCTGAAAACCTCTGCCCACCTCTTTGGGGATTAAATGTGTGATTATGATCTATGTGTAAGCATTTACAAAAAAAAAGGGAAAGTGTATTGCACTGTGAATTCAATATTTTTATGTTAATTCTGAGATCTCAACATCAGAAAAAAATAGGTCACATATTTTTTTTGTGATCTCAGATTTTTCTGTTTTTGGTTAGATTTGTAGATCAAGCCCAATTTACATGTTCGTATTACGATGCGGTCTTATTTAAGTTGTATGACATAAAGACTTAAACATATTCTTCGTATAGTTATGAGCTTCAAATCAAATCACAAAAGCTAAGCCAAGCTTTAAAGACATGTACCGGCAATTTCCTAAATCTCTTTGCAGAGAAGGTTATTGTCCTCATTTTCAGTCTACAAACTAAACAACAAAACAGATCCAAGTTGCGAATTGCATTTTCTTAATACACCCCCAAATTGTACCGTACAAGATTAGGTTTAAGCGCAAGTTTGGAACAAGACAAGTGTAGCTAAAATGTCGCAGCATGTGTGGGCAGGTAAAATGCTGCTTGTACGCTCGGAGCTAGTTTAGCGCTCCGTTGCAGAGATTTCCAAGTTTCTGAAGCTAAAGCTGGTCTAATAACAAGGCTGAAGTTTTCGGCAGCGGGTGGTATAGCTAAGTAAATTAATAAATTTGCTGGTCGTGTTGGGTTGGAATGTGAGGTGAATGAATTTGGTTTTGATGGTAATTTGGTTATGTTATAATGATGTTTGAGGATAAATGCTTGTGTTTAATGAAATGCAATGGTTTGTAATGAAGTTGTACGCAGAAAAGTTAGCATCGACACATCAGAATCGAGAATTAATGCTATTTGTCTGTGTAAGTAATCGCATCTCTTATCGCCACTGGCAAAATTATATTAAATTGTAATTCAATCAAAATATTAATTATTGCGTCATTAGTCTTCACGCAAGTAGATAAAGGCCTCCATTTGCTCTTCCACGGTTCTGTCCATTTGAATTATTTAAATAACATAACATAACATATCATCACGCCTGTATCTCCGAAGGGTTAGGCAGAGGTGTACCAATATACACCCACAGTTCGCCGGTATGTTTAGGTCCCATTTAATAGGGGGCGAGCCTATTGCCACTAACAGGGCACAAATCCAAACTCTGACCTGCTACTGAGAATTTCATAGAAGAACCTAATAACACCTTGGTCGACTTGAGAATCGAACCCAAGAGCTCTAGCGTAGCAGTTGCGCTTAGCACTAGGTCAACGAGGCAGTCGCTTTAGCAAACGACGTTTGTCGCCAGCAATTATTTAAATGATAGTAGGTAACAAATTATGATACATATTTTTTCGTTCTTTCATTTTAGATCTCAAATTAACTAGGGCATCCAAATACACAAGCAGAACTATTTTATATGATAAAATGCGGTAAATTTTAATCTGAAAAATAAAACTGAAATTTAATTTTCGTGTTGTTGAGGTAACTTTTTAAATATGACTAAGTGCGAAATGGGTTTTAAATCTGTGTCACATGTTTGGCTAAAGCTCGTTTATTTTACTCGTATCCGTCAATTTTATATTGGTGTATTTTTTATGATGTATGACTGTTGTAATATAATTCATACATTTTGTGTTGTGTGTCGCTTTCAATTCTTTTACAATAAATGTAATGCAAAAATTAAATTACTGATTTTTTTTATTTAAATTATTGGTTGAGGATTTTTTTTTTATAAATAAGAAAGTTAAATTCGAAATTGGAGAACAAGTACTTTATTTTTAAAGACTTCAAAGCGACACACATTTTCTGTTAACGTAAGTTTTTAACGAATATTTTCTCAATTATTTGTGTAAAAATGTATAATTATTATTAACTTGGTAATTATCATAATATGTTGGAAATTTATAAGATAACAAGTTATCTAACCGTTACTATGAAATCTTATGACAAGTATCAAAATTTAAAAAAATAAGACAGAATAAAATTCGTGAAAACATTTTTTGGATTTGTTTTATTTTGACCCAATATTTGTAATAAATATCTCTCCGACACAACACTCACTAACGGCATCAAAAATGACGAAGAAAAAATATATTCATTAAATCAATTTAGGTGTGCACATTTCATTTGATTCTAAAAATAAAACATTTAAAACAAAACACAGTAAAAGCTTTCCTAATCCTTTAATAGTACACAAAATAGAGTGATTGATATCATAATCCTGCTGCGAAATATTGAATATTAAATTCAAACAAAACATGTGATGTACAAATATTTGTTGTATAAATTAGTGAATACTCCTATATTTGAATTTCTATTATTTTCTATTTGTATAAACATAATAATATTAGTAACGTAATATCTATCATATCGTACAAGTTATGCGGATGAGTGAATTCTAATTCAAATGGAAAATTAAATTAAAATTACGAGTGCAGTTAGGCAGTAAATAAGTAATAAGTTTTGATTAAAATAAAATTAAGATAGTAATATGTGTTGCAAATAAAATATTGGACACTGCCTTACCTATCAGTAGTAATACTAAAAAAAGACACAATTGAAGTATTTTTTATTTGTTTAAACATAGTCCTCGAAAGACAAGTTTTATTGTTGGTTTAGACATTTTCAAAGATCTCAAAAAGCCGCTGCGTGTTGAATATGTGTGTTTTACTTAAACACTTAGATAACTAGTTTTTATCAAAAAAATAGTAATACTCCTTCCCGTACAAGTCTTTTTAAAATATGCAGGGAGTTACTGAAACATACATACCTACATGCATTCAAAAGGGGTGAAAAGTACTCCTAGTATATTTTATAACCAGACCTCGGAAGCGATGTATCATTAACATTCATCCATGAAGAAGAAACATAATAAGACATTGACCCTTGCAGAGAGGTGACACGTTTATCATGCTAATTTTCTGTAAAAATAATGAAGACGAAAAATTGGATAGCAATTATTAAATTACTAATTTTGAACTGTAATTTCATAAACGGTCTCTATGCAAGACATACTCTTCACCCCTTTTAGATAGATGGGTGGGTTTCAATAACACCTTGCATCAACATAAAGACACACACAGCTTATTATAAACAATACACATATTTTTAAAGTAAACTTTGTGAAGCAGCAAAAGTTTGAGTTCAAAACGTGTTTCAAACTCGATTAGGTTTGCGTGACGGGCACAGATGCTTGTTTGAACATTTTAAAGCAACTTTGATAGTTTGCTTGACTTGTGATATGACTTGTACAGTCGACGACAGTGAATGTTCAGAAAATGTTTTATGGATGGAATATTTGAATGTTTTTTGGTCTACTAATATTTGTACCTGAGCTTGGGGCTCATAAACTTTAAAAAGCATAACATGATTTATGAAATACATGTTAAGAGAAATTGCTGAAATCAAAATTTTATTTCAATTATTTCTCATATATTGTTGTAAATGGAAAAAAAAATCAGTACATTTTACGAAGAGAAACCATTCTGTTTCGCTCTGCACATTTTTATTTAATACGTTAATTAATGATCATTTGTAAAATCATGTTAAAAAAACTAACTGCACCAAAAAACTCCCCATCAACCACAAAAAAATCAAAATCAATAAACATACCTTATCCAAAATACATCCACAAAACGCAGCACTTAAAAAATACCAAAACATAAGTAAGAACATTTACTAACAGTTATAAAAGGTCGCCGAGCGCTGGGACTAAAAGCGAGCGTCCATTTTCTTTTGAAAAGCACTCTGCTTTTTAGCTGCAAAGGATACCTACGTATATCCCATAAAGAGTCACCTTTGACGAAGTTATCTTTTCTCATCTTTTTCATGGTCCACATTATGTTACGTAGCGGTGTTCAGAGGCGTGAAATATTGCAGCTTTTATTTCTTTTTTACATAAAACCTAATGTGAAATGCAGTGATTTTTTGAGGAAGAAAAGGTGGATATTTTGTTGTGTTGGAAGATGGTGTAAAGTTTGAGGTTTATGTTTTTACATTATCGAGCTGAAAATATATGGTAAGTAGTACGCTGGGCGCTATTTGTAACCTGTCATTTTAAACTGCGTAAGTATTGCTACTAATAAACTGAAATAGTTAACCGAAATAATATTTATGGCTTAATCGACAACAAGACAAGAAATAGGTTTAAAAACATTTATTTTTTCCGCTAAATCCAAAAAAGGTATTGTCTCGTTCCGACTCAATATTATTTCTTGAATTACATTTTAATGTTACTTTATAAATTAAGCTTAAAAATACACAAGACATAAGTCATACCGAATCTCGAAAGTACACCCGGTTCCTATTCAGGCTGAAACAGCAACAGATTTAGAGCATAAATTCATAAAATGTTACTCCTAGTTAGTCAGGCAATTCAGTATATACATGAGATTTTTTTCCGACGATAGATTCAGGTCAAAGTGAATGCTTGCAGTGAAAGTTGAAGAGTCAACGAAGGACCATTGAGTTGCAGATTACTTTTTTCCGTTAGTTCGGTATTAATATCGCTGTGCTTACTAGTTCGTGTAATATGTGGTGTTTTATGAATAAGACTTTCTTTTCAAACTGGCAAAGGCTTATAAAACTGCTGGAAATTAAGTCGAAGATTGAAGTTTTTATTTGGTAGCTAAAAGAATTGGTGCGATTATTTTAGTAGCAAACCTTGAGTGAGAGTTTATAAGTAACGATATTTTTGGAAATATTTTCGAGTCGATTAATAGTGTATGTAAAAAAAAGTTAAATTAGTAACGTTAACGTATTAAAACATATCTGTACACAAATCCTGTATCATACAAAAATAGTCATGGTCAAAAGAAAAATACAAGGTCAAAAACCAAATTACCACCTTTTATCAAAATTCATTACCTTTCTCTTCCCGACTAACATCTGCAAAAACTTCACTTAATCTAGAAACTGCATCAAAAACCACTACACGAACCGCTATCAGCAAGCCTTCTAATAACCAAGTACCTGGGTATATACCGCTATATTGCAGATTTTAAGGGCCGATAAATACTGCTATCTCTACTTTAAAGAAAATAGGTCATAGTGATACTGTGCCGTAGTTAGGAGCGATAGTTTCAAAGTTGAAGCTCTAAAAATGTTATTTGCGATAAATATTTTACGGCAGCCTGAATATGTTGATGACATATATTGACATATATCAGGCAAAGTATTTAAAAAAATGTTACAAAACAATATTGAACAAGATATATAAAAATGTGAGGTTTTATTTGTACAAAATTAAATCTAATACAAGAACAAACAGCAAGATACAGTTCATAAAAAAAGTTGTGTTGATGCTTAGCTAGATTACTTTCAATTTATATAATCAGTTTCTTTCTCTTTACGATGCACCACATAATAATGTAGTTTAACGTTAATATAATTTCAAAAGAATTTCAAGAGGTATGCACAAGTCACAGTTATTGCACTAGTTCTAAACTAAACAATACATTGAATTCTGTTTAAACTGAACCAAGCCTAAATTTAGAATTTCACTTTATATTTTTAACAGTACACCACTTTACTGCTGAAATTCAAACCGACGCAAACGTCTTACTCTCAAACCGACCCAAAAAGTCAAAACTAGAATAACAGGCTCCGAAACAAATTCAAAACGTCAGAAATGAAGACTAATCAAATTAAAATTTTCGCTAGACAGAAACTTTTGCGTCCGCTGACCCAAATTATGGAACCCTCGGGTTCCGTCGAGGGCTCTTGCCGTCGCCACAGCGTATGCAACATCGAATAGGGCTGTCGAGGAAATGCAGTCATCGTCATTAGTGCAAGAATTTTGTTTTTTTTTTGTAGCTTGATCGAGATTGTTTGTTAAACGTATCGTAAAGGTTTTTTTTGGTAGAGATCTTTGCAGTTAGCCTGAGCCTAGGCTTTGACAGCTTTACCAAAATGTGTGATCGTAGATAGTAGGTTTTAGTCAGAGTTTTTTCTGCTTTAAGAGACTTTGTGCTTTCAGAATATAGGCATGAATTTGATAAATTTAAATAAAGAAAAATAAGCTTTAGGTCGAGTAAAAACAGAACTTAAAAAAATACAACTTAATATGCATTAGAAAATAACGATTAATGAAGAATTATAATAAAGGATATTGCAACTAGTCTAACACCATGATCATTAAGCAGTATCGCAATTGTGTGCATCAATAATACTAAACAAATCCTAACATAACTAAAAACCTAAATAAACAGTCAAATTAATAACATATTATTTCAAAATTCTATGTTGTTATATGTAAATAAACCATTCTTACATAATCACGCTCCTCTGACGCATTAACGGGGCGTGAGTCAAACACGCATGGCTATAAAAACGCTGCCTTGATAATAGTAATCGAAGGTTTCTTTCACAATAATTAGGTGGATTATAGTTTTTATACTTTTTCTCTTTAGTTATGTATTTTCTCTTAAATTTTTTATTTAGAGTCTGGCCTTATCATAGTCTAGGAGAAAGGTACGCGTAAACGATTAAATTTACAAAAACAGATGTATATTTATTTTTCTTTATATTCAGAGCACCTTATTTCAGTGTTAAGCATTGTTGCTTGTAGTAAGTATCATCATCATATCAGCCTGTTGCAGTCCACTGCCGGACATAGGCCTCCCTCAAGGAACGCTACAGCGCACGATCTCCCACCCTTTGCATCCAGTCACTGCCAGCTACCTTCTTCAGGTCATCGGTTGTGAGTATAGGTAATTTTAATTATTATTATAGCCATTGACGTCCAACTGCACTGGCTTTCCTATTTTTTTTTAATTCTCTCGGTCTTGGGTATTTATCTCTTTATTAGTTTTTATAGTATAGGGAAAGCATTAATTTATTTGCATCATCTAATATTATTTAGCTGTCAAATTGATACTCTAAATAAACACAAATTAGTTTGAGTATCAAATAATTGACTGTATATTAGTATGGTGCCTAATTTTCCGGCTTAGTAGTTGCTATCGCCCGAATTCCCAGTCGATTGCAGACAGTTGTAATTTCAGGGAAATTATACATTAAATTAGTGTATCGTGAATATTTGGGAAAGGTTTGAAGCTCATTGATACAATAAATTAATGTCATATTTGTGAATGTTTTGCAGCTCATTTATTTTTTTGATATTAAGTGAACTCAAACTCAAACTCAAAACTTTTATTTGCTTTCCACAATGGTTTTAGTAGGTGGTAAGTAAAAAAATATATATAGTAAATCGTGGACCCTGTTGGGCACGCAAAATTTAGGAGAGAGGAAGAACAATAGTAAATAGGTACTTATATCATTGGTAAGTAATATTTAAATATTATTAAAGTATCTAGGTTGAATTTATGCCAGTAAGTATACATGGATAAGTGATATTATTATATTTGTAGTGATTGGGTATTCTTATTTAATTTAGTGTAAGTATGTTTTTGAATTTATATATATATAAAAATGTAAGTACATACATGTGTATATCTAAAATTTAAAAAGAAGCATTAACACAGAAAGGTGCATGAATTAAAAATAATACTTAAACAAAATATAGAATAGTAAAAAGCTCTGCTATTGTGGTACTTATAATCACACACCGAATCAGAATAGTTTTATGTTCTTAAAAAATCAAACAGTATTTTTTTACAATTAATCTCGCACATTTTTTTTCTATTCTAGTAAGTCGCCTTTTTTCTGTAGAGTTCACCTGAGTTACAAGGAATATGTATTTTTTGGTAACAATATCAAAGAGAAGTAACAACTCGACTAGTAGGCATGTCGACAGGAAAGTATTACAATTATATTAGCTAACAGTGGTTAAGGAAAAAAGGCAACAATATTATAAGTCATATTATATTTATCTTATTAATATTATAAAGAAGTGATTACTTAAAGATTGTAATGAAGATTGCCTTTTCATACGATCATAAACGACTAATTAGGAAAAGCCATATGCAATAATAGTAAGTTATGTATGTAATTATTTTATTATTTTAAATATGGAAGTATATGTGGTATAGTTTACTAGATAGAATCTGTTATTAGGTGCCGTTTTTGGTTGTTGTGAATTATTAGTAATAAAAAAACGTCGTGCAATGCAAAATATTTAATTTTGCATAATCGTATCATATATTATCGGATACTATTATACTTATTTCACTACTAATACCGTTATCTGCCTAACTCAATCCCAAAAAAATATTTCTATTACCTTTTTGTTTTCTACAAAAAATATTCCGATAAAAAAAATCCCTTTTACGATACGCTAATGCACGTAAGCGCCAACCCTAATACTCTGAAAGGGGCTACAAGGGTCTTTTCAGCACTTAATGTGTCTAACATGCAGTCGCGACATGCATAACGCTATGTACCTACAATATTAGCAACTTAAATATTAATACTTTTAAAGGTAAAAAGTAAAATTTTCAAAGAAATTTTACATATTTTGGTAGGTAGAAAATTTGTTAAAAATTTTGCTTCTATTTTAGCATCCAGGCAATGTAACGTTTTCAAAGTAATTTTCTCTTTATTATTCTCAGACACTTCTGACCGACGGGAACTAAATTGCGAGTTAACCTGGATTGTAAAATCTCGGATCTGAATTCGTCAATCCGCAAATGATTAAGCGTGGTGATCAATGCTCGTGCCTTCTCTATGTGGGAAGGGGCCTGTTCCTAGTAGTGGGATATTATAGACAGCAAAATTTGTTTTTATGGTCTGGTGAAACTTAGAATTATGTGTTGTCCTATTTACTTTTAATTAAATGTAATTAAAAGTAAAATATGTTTTTTATCATAAAAGTAACTCAGTCTACCAAGAAAAAGTGAGCTTAATACTGTACCTTGCACAACACACCATGATGAAAATTTAGACTTTATTAAAGAAAAATCCTAGCAACAAAATTTGTGATCAAAAAAATAAAAAAGCATAATTTTATAGCTAAAACAATTACTATAATACTTAGTTCAACATTACTTAGCCTGTAAAAACTTTAATGAGTAATTACATGAATATTTTCGCCCGACATCAACAAAATTAAATATTTCATAAACCCCAAATACATTACTTTTCTCATTTTAATATAACGCTTTAAAACAAATGGCTCCCTTAATCTTCTCATTACTTGAGTTGTTAAAAAAATATTTGCAGAGTTCACTTATTTTTTGTAATATTAATTTACTTTGTTTCATTATTATAAACTTTGTGTAATTTTAGTTGAAATAAACTGGTATGAGCTAGACTTGGAGTTATTTGAAAAAATTATAAAATTATTAGTAAAAATTTATAACCTTTTTTTCTTTAAATTTATTCCAGTTAGAGTCAGAAACAATGAACAAAGCATTTCTCTTTTGAGTGAAGTAAACAAAAATCGGTTAGCTACGTTTAATCTGACGGATTTTTTTGTCGAATTCTTTAAATAGTTCACAATCAAACATTGAAGATCACTCATCGTTCCCAAGATCAAATAAACGACCCCAAAGGACATAGCGTCACAAGCGATGTCTACACATTTTTTGTCCAAAATAGAAATTGCTCAGAATTTTTAACCCTAGATGTAATCACGTGCAATGGTTTCACAGATTTGGTGCCATATTAAGAAATGCTCAGGAGGACAAGTTCTGTCATAATAGAACATTTTTTTGTTGGCCGAGACTTTCGAATTTGTACCAAAACGGATGATGTCTTTTATCAAATGCATTAAAAAATCCAAAGTTAATCAAATCCCGGAAGGCGAGTAACCGCGGGCATAACCTAACAAGTAATAAAACAAGAAATTGAAGCCAGGAATTTTAGTACGCCATAACAAGCGGAATGGATCGTATTTTTTTATTTGTGAACAGTGAATGGAACGATTCCGTCTGTCCACCATTTGTTACCTGGATTTGTAAATGAAGTTGTAACTTTTTGTGTGGCTACTGACCCCTGGCTTTATAGGGTTTATTGTTACTTGCTGGCGCGTGTAAGGGTTGTCCTGATTACTAGGGCAACATAAATGGGTTGTACAAAGTAGATTTCACGTTAGGGATGATGAGTAATAAGATGATCGAGCTCTCAAAGGTCGTCTGTTAGAAACATGGTCAAATTTAATCGAAAAATACTTTTATTATTATTCATATTAATGCATTGATTGAAGTTATTGCGGTTCCAGTACCCACTATAGACTACCAAACCAATATTGTTTAATATTAAGGTCTCTTTTGCTTTCTTTAACTTATGACATAGCAAAATACTGTCATTACTGTATAATTTTTGAAAGAGATGCCATATAACATTTACTTTAAAAGCCTACAACCCACACACACACGTATAATTATATATAAATTACACCTTGGTCACCGATGGGTAGATGGTTCATAATTACCTTTATGATTGCTCACTTTTTCCTTGGCTTTTTGTTACCTCTTTAATTACAATATTATATTCCCTAATACTAACTGCCCATATTAATTGACAGCTGAATAGTCAGCTTTACCTCAGTGACGAACGCAGGGATTTCGTCGGGTATTTTGTAGATCGATCGTCGATCTAAAGCCTGATGATGGATCGTGGTATACCCGGATTGAAAATCGTTTGAGTCGAGATAGATAGCTACATGATGTGCCCATCTTGATTCAAGAAACTGTTTTTTTAGGAACAATATTGAGATTTTTAATACATACATATAATCACGCCTCTCTCCCCAGTAAGGGTAGGCAGAGCCCACTTCATTCCACTTGCTACGATCCGTACACACTTTATATAAACTTAATGGGGTATATTAAAAAGAAATTAACTTTTACAAGTCTCAACCTCTCCCTTCCTTACTACTGAAGATAGGATGTTGAAATAATAGTCTATTAAATTTCCATGAAATTCGATTTGACAAGCATATGGTAACTGCTGATGTCAACTACAAGGACATTGTTTGTAAAATTAATAAAAAATAGTATTTTTATAAAACTTTAGTGGAACTTTAAAGTCTTTACTTATATTTTTTTAACAAAAAATATAATTTGTTTAACACAAAATCATAATGGAACGGAAATTACTTAAAAATATTTTAAAAGAAATAAAAATTCAGCTGTAGCTATAAATTTTTACCGATGGAAATTTCTTCTGACCATCAGATAAGAGTCTAAGACTTGACCTATATGTCAAATTATTTTCCTTCGTTCCGACCCCCTAATGAGATTAACAACGACATTTATATTTTTCTAATTTAAAGGTAAGTGCCTCAGAACAGATAAGCTAAGTACTACACTTTGAACATCAAATATTTCATATTTTTTCTATAAAAAGTTTAATGGAATGAAAATAATTCGATTACAAAACTCGGCTAGGACGAAAGATATATTTTGGTATTTTTAGGTAGTGTAGTTAGTTTCAGATATTTCAAATGTGACTTACATAATTATTATAATACTCTTGAATGCTCATTCTAGTTTTCAGTACTTTACACAGTACAGTTATGTAATTACTAAAATTCAGACTAATTATTGGTGCTAAAACATTGAAAAATCAATTTCACACTCACTTATCAGTAAATATTGAAATTAAATTATTTAAAAATATTCAGGCAAATTAAAGCTCAGATTTGATTTGCTTATGATTTTCCTAATTCACATTGGAAAATTTACTCCAAAATCCACAAAATGCGTATAAAACTAAAACGCCCGAAATCATCAAAGTCATAGAACAAACAAGTAAACAAACAAAAATGTTCATTAAAACGTTTGTACCGAGTTCATTATATTCACCGCAAGTCATGCGAGTTCTAGAATTACCTCATAATTATCATAATGAACAAAACATTTTTGTTTCGCTTCGTCTGCCAGTTCCGCTGAAAATTTATAATTTGCTCAGATTTTTGTTTGAACTAGTCAAGCTATTTTTGGTACTTATTAATTAAAATTCGGGTTAGGTTTTATTTGCATGAATTAATTTACTTTAGGTAAATTATTTCGTCTGGCAACAGTCAAAATTTCAATTGTAAACACATTTGAAATTTTGTTCCCAGGCAAATTAACATGTTAATATTGGTTTCTCAGGTTTACGCGAATCTTAGACATTGAAATAAAACTACTATTTACGGATTTTTTGCGGTTTATATTTAGATTTTAGTCCCGACGTTTCCACACCTCTGCAGGTATCATGGTCACGGGCAGACTGAGATGGCGATGATACCAAAAAATCCGTAAAGTAACATGTTAATGTTTGGATCGGATTTTGCAAACGAATGACTACGTGCTATTTTATCCTTCTTATTCCTTCAAAAGACAGCTTAGTCCATAGTCCTATCTGCAGGAAAGCTTTTTTGCATGAAAGCTTCAAACAAAAAGTTACTTCGCAACAGTTAATCCATACAAACTGGATGAAACGCTGGCAGACTTTTATGTAGACTCCGAAAATCGATCTGCACTAGTCAAGGCGTAAAAACCGGTTTTATTTTTTTCTCTTATTCCGCTTTTACGGCAGTCAAGTCTAATGGACAGATATATTGTTTAAAAGCCTTTTAGCTATGTAAAACTTGAGTGAGCGCGTGTGGTTTATTTAGGCCTGTCGAATTTTATTTTTAGGTCTCTTGGGTTGACGTTTTATGTTAGTATGATATAAATTATTTGGGACTTTGTGTTGAAGGGTGAAATTGCCTGATGTTGCTTTGATGTCAATGGATTAGTAAGAGTTGAATGAACTTATAGTTTTGTTCGAAAATTGTTGGGCCAGCTTGCACTAATGTTTCCAGTCTGATCTCTTTATCCTTATCAGTACTGAATTTCGTCTCCATGCCTACCTGTCTTCTCTATTTAACTAATCATCCTTAGCGTGAAATTACTTTAAGTAGAGAGGAATAGATAAAAAAACAATAAAAATATGGCTAAAAATCGACCGAAACCATAAAAAAATCATTTTTTATATGTCCAAATAAAATATCCAAACGATATACAATCATACAAATACAGTTTTAATATTTCATGTAACAATTCCACTATAAATCCCCAAAGCATAAATCAACTGCATTTCACAGAAAACCGCTTTTTATTCGCGGCAGTAAATAAGTTTCACAAAAATTCATACCTTTTGGATTAATATTATAATTTTACATTAAAATACAATCAATTATGTAAAGAATTTTATGCAAGAGAGCTGTATGCTGAAATTCATTAAGCCATTAATTGCTGGCAGAATTCAGACAATAGCATTGTAATCGTCCTTTTAATTAAAAATTTGCATTATTTTATTTGCATATATTATTATTAATGTTCGATGTTGACCAAGAACAATATTCAGAACTACTAATTTAATAATTTGGATAAACATTTTAAATTTCCTTAACAATGCAAACCTGAATATAAATTTTCCAAAGATATTTAGTTCAAAAACTTCGCTACTCCTCATTACAACTTATAAAGACTAGAGAAAATAAAAATAGCAATATTGCCAAAGAGACTTCATCCAATATCTTCATCGGGTGCAATGAACTCATCAGTATAATCATTTCCATTTCCATAGAAAATAGAATCAGATCAATAGCTACTATTGACTGACCAGAAATCACAACCAAACTCAAATTACCGTTGAATAGCTACACTGGCAAATCTGAGACTATTCAACCAAGAAATGTATAAATTACTTCAAAATTGAAGCGAGAGTTCAAAGTTGTTTCATAAGTTCTCAAATATTTTGATATTAACCGTTACTTATTGATCACAGAAAGGAGTAAATTATTTATTTGGCTGTCGACAATCTTGTTACTAATTAATTGTAGTGTTGACACAACTTGACCGCAAAATTGAATTTGTGATGTCAATAATGTATTTTAGAAGTTACATTCAAAAGGAACAGGTAAGTCTTAAATGGAAATACGTTTTCAATATTTACAAGATCTCCTTTGAATCTTACAGATAATTATACTTCGAGGAAAATTTGTGGAATTTGACAAATATAAATTCGTTTTGGTTTATTAACATTATTTACATTGACGTCCAAACATCAACTGATTTGGTTGGTCGCCGTTATTGCTTTTCCAATAATTTTAGATACTACTTTGGAGCCAATTATACCAATTTCGTGGAACACTGAGATTTTGATACAAGTTGAAACTTTGCTTGTCAGTTAATCTTAAGGAAAAACTTTGTATGAGAAATCTAGTCTAAAGTAAAACAAGGTTTTGGATTGAGGTAATAATTAGGATAAACGTTGGCTTAGTACAAAGTTTATCAGATGTTTTATCTACCAGGCTTAACTATTTAGGTTTGAGACCCTGACTGCTATACCGGAGGTCGTGGGTTTGATTCCCACCCGGGACAAATGTTTGTGTGATGAGCACGATCATTTGTTCGGTGACTGGGTATAATTTATCTATAATATGTATTCATTTAGAAACATATAAGTATGTTTATCAGTTGTCTGGTTTAATCTAGCGAAATGGGGGATCATAGACCCTTCCGATATCCGGTGTGAGTGCGGCCTTTCCGATAAGACAATGCCACACCTGCTAGAGTGCCCAAAGTGTCCGGACACCTGCACTTTGGAGGACTTGAACCTCGCCAACGACGCTGCAGTTGCTGTGGCCAACTACTGGGTGCAGCGAATTTAGATTTAAGTAAATTAGTTTACCATCGACTCGAAAAGAAGAAGAAGAAGAAGAAGTTGTCTGGTTACCATTACACAAACTCTGCTTAGCTTGGGATCAGATAACTGTGTGTGAGATGTCCCGGAATATTATTATTATTATATATTTAACGTCAATGCAAAACTTCAAGCACATACTCAAATATTGACAATCAATCCAGATTTAGAGGATCACAAAGTAAGATATATTTGTAGGTACGTTAACCATTCGTAATGCACTTAGCATCATTGTTGTTTGCTGACTGAAATACGAGCAAGCATATAAGTTATCTGTAATACGATACGAGCTAAGCAATCAAACAGATATGGCTGTCTAAGAAGACTGGACACATGCCAAAACAGAATCGTGGACGGTACGAGTCGCGGAATCCATTCGTCAGATATTCTAACGTAGGTATTGACAAAGATTAATCGATAGATGTGGTACTGAGAAATTTATAGTACAGTATAGGAGATAGCAACGATGACGATGAAGAAGAACAAGTTTAAAATGACATGGAGGACAAAAAACTTGGAATTTCAGAGGAGGATCTCCTGAAAATTAGGTTTGCTGCAACAGAAAGAATTCAAATCTTTTATGATCTGTAAATAAATAGAAACTATATGTCAGTTCATTATTGTTATTTTTAGGGAATATACCTAGCAAGTCAAGATGCAAATTAATGAAATGGGCACGACCGTTTTGACGAAACTTTTAGACATGCATGGTAATATTGATTTATCCATACTGCAAACACGTTTCAAGGTTTAGTTCTTTCATTAAGTTGTTACTTGAGATTAGCAAACACTTATTTGCTTTTCTCAAATATCAAACTAACGGTACCACATAGTGCCATGGTCACCTCAAGTATAACGAACTCCATGTAATATTATTGGAGGCATGCCAAAAGGGACTATAAACGCGATTGCAATCGCAGCGAGTTGCAGTACCTGAGATACTATCTAACGAAGGTGTGGACTTAGATTATTATCATTAGAAGCAATTGGATGATGTTACGTGATTTCATATTATATAGTTCTGATATTTTCATCTAATTTGTGACTCACTGCTGGAAATAAGTCTTCTTTCTTAAATGCAACTTAGAACTGCTTTGAGTCCTTTGCATCCCCTTGATCCCCTTTTGATATTATATCAAAAATGCAAATGTTGTCTAGATCACCCTGCACCGATGAGTAGTACTGTAGATGGACTTATGGATTATCGCTATTACTCTGTCACTTACCAATTGTCAGTCCCACATGGTGATGGTGTCTGTTACACATATTTGCAAAACGTTAAGTCTACAAAACGAAACTTAGTACCTAATTGGATGATATGCTTCTACTCTAGTTCTCGATAAGAACTTTGTAAATAGTATTATATAATTCCTTCATCACAGCATCTTAGCTACTAAACCAATTAGTAATGTCAATCAAAATCTATGAGTCACCACAAACGACGTACATTATACGTCAGGATTACTTAACGTACAGTCAGAAGCATGAATACATTAGAGATAGAGAGTTTTTATATTATCCGATACAATATCGGTATCAGACACTAGTACGATACCGCGGCAAGTAAAATGTATGAAACTTACGAATCCGATATCCGATATCATATCGGTTAATGTGAAAGACAGGTATATGTTTCATTTACTTAACATGGACTCCGATATCGTATTAGTGTTCGATATCAATATCGTATCAGTACCAGATACCGATATCGTATCAGTACCAGATACCGATATCGTATCGGATACTGCGAAAACGGTACAGTTCAGCAATAATAATATCTGTGCCAAGATTCATATTTTTTTATCTGACAACAAAAATATGCGATGATTCGCGGCCAGCATGTTAATGTAGCAAATAATAATATAGAATATGCATGTGATAAGAATAAAGCAAATGTGACGAGATGAAACAAACAATGCTCAAGAGTTATATGGAAACACCAAGGTCAAGACGAAGCTAAATTAAAACTAAGTCTTACATAAAAAGTGTTTATGTTTTCTAGTCGAGCTGAATCCTTTGAGACTGGAAGCCGACTCTCTAGTTAAAGAAAAAAATGGCAGATGAAGAAAACTGTATTTTATTAGCACGTCTACGCAAACATTTGAAAAAGAACAGCCAGATGAAGGATACAATTTGGTAGACACTAATTTCTTAACATATCATCACGCCTGTATCCCCGAAGGTGTAGACAGAGGTATACCAATGTACACCCACATTTAGCCGATATGTTTAGGTCCCATGTAATAGGGGGCGAGCCTATTGCCGCTAACCGGGCACAAATCCAAACTCCGACCTGCTACTGAGAATTTCATAGAAAAACCCATTAACACCTTGGTCGACTCGGGAATCGAACCCAAGACCTCTAGCGTAGCAGTCGCGCTTAGCGCCACTAGGCCAACGAGGCAGTTCTAATTTTTTAGCCTGTGATGTTCTTTCCTCTAAATGGGAAGAGGCCTGTGCCCAGCAGTGGGACGTTAATAGGCTTTTTTTTTTTACTTTTGGAACATAGAACTGTATTAAAAAACTTTGACCTTTCTGTGCTAATATCTTAGTCTGTTACAGATGAATACAAGTATGATATAATACATACATAACATCAGCCTTCGTCAAGAATATTGTATAATGTATGATTATTTTATGTCTTTCCTTTGCCCTTTATACGTACTTTGTCTTAATAAGGCTTCGCGGAAACATAACTCGAGGTTTCTAGGTTTGTGTTATTCCTGTCTACGAAATTTAATCAAAAGATTATTGTCTCTCGTGTCTTGTGTATAGTTAGTTATAGGTCATGTATCAGGTAAATAAGTTAATTAGATAAAAAAAAAATCGACACCTGCTTTTTGTGAATGATAAGAAAATTTATAATTTATTTTATTATACTATAATAATGAAATATAGCTTTATTTTGTGTTTTTTTATTACAATTGTATTTTTATTCATAAACAATATCTACAGAATACCTTAAAATATTTACAATACTATGAAAACAAAGCCTACACATTAAATAAGAAACATTATTTTATTTTGACATTTATTTTTATTTTTAATCTGTCTTCCTCTAATTACAGAGGACAAGAGTACAATGCTAATAAAAATGTGTTGTTTATTTACTTATCATTATTTTTCTTCTGCTTAAGCATTAGTTTTAGGACTTAACTTTTTATGACCAACATCAATACTTTTGATACTTTTAGATACTCATTTGAAATAACTTACAACATTTTTTTTAAAGTAATCTTGTATTTTATTGAATTTCAAACCCATTTGCCAATCATACATTGATTTTTGAAGCTAATTGGAGTAGACGATTAACGTCTTTATAATCGGATTTCAGGATTGACTAAAAAATGTCCCAAAAGAAACAGTAAAGAATTGTTAAAATTCTTCATTTATTTTAAGTGCTTACTTACGTTCTATTGTGAACTGCGTTCAATTGTTTGTTAAAAAAGCATTTTCTCAGAAATATCGTCTTGACATTTTTGTTTATCTATTCCAATGAATTAACCTTTATAATTCGGCATTAGCTATTGCTAACAACCTATTGGTTGTAGCCAAATATAGTTTAATATGAACTTACCAAAAAATGGAGTACGTAAATTCGTCTCAAGGCTGTAAGATAGTCGATTTTTTTTTTCGATTCATTGTAAATAAGTAGCTAAAGATATTATTATAATGTACAAAAATGAAAATAATGAAATATATTACAAAAAATTCTAACACGCGAAACTTATTTAAATCGAAAACCTAAATAATAGGCAAACAAACAAGATAGCTATACAATAATAAATATAACAGAATCTCGTAAGAGTTAGACCAAAAGTTATTTATTTCGTTGGATTTAATTTTACGATAGTTTTATACACGTTCTTGATATGGATTCCTATCAAATTCATGTTCGACGTATCAAATATGTTTGTTGTTATCTAAATGTTAAGTTAGATGGGCTTTGGTTTTCTTTGACTAAAATATTGAACTTTTATTTCGTGGAATATATGCACTGAATATGGTACATGTTTTATATTTTATCTGACTGGCGAATGTATGTATGAACCTATGTATGTATGTATCCACCCACCCAGTGCAAGCGTCGCTTTGTGAAATTATAAACTAATCTTAAAAATGTTTGGTAGACTCTACTCGTGATCAGAGGGCTGGTTTGTTCCTTGCATAGCCATTCAACGTGGCAATGTTGCCAGCTTTCTGGGCACGTTTTCCGCCATTGACAAGGATGACGATGAGTTTTTTGACGCCTGTTAGTTTTATTTATGTAAGTTTTAATTTTAGTATAGTTAGAGTTTGTTCTTATATTAGATTTAATTGTGATTATGTAAATAAATCCTATGTCTTAAAAATATTTAAGCGGTATCAATAAAAAAATCATCAACATCTTAATTACTAATATCACTAAATACATTCACTCCTCAAGCCTAAAATATACTCAAAACTAAAAATAAATATATAATAATTAACAAACTCAAAACACCCGACACCGTGAGCTCATATTGCGTAGGCCGGAACACAAATAATTAGTAAATATATCAAGGTAGAACGAGCAACAACAACCGTCAAGACGAAACACCACCTCAGTCTGCCCGTGACCATGATACCTGCAAAGGTGTCCTAACGTCGGGAACTAAAATTCAAATACAAATCGCAATAAAATCAGTAAAAGTAGTTTTATTTCAATGTCTACGCAAACCTCAGAACTCAATATAAAAATAACTAACTTCAAATTACAAATCAAGAACCATTATTCTCAGCCAATACATTTAAACAATGCCTTAACCGAACCGTTACATTCATTATCTATTTACAAAACAACAATGGAGATATGCTTATCTTGGGCCTCGAAAACTTCGTAATAACCCTCCAATGTTGAGAGCTATACAAATAATAAGTTGGACGAGTTGATTCTGGAACAATACCGCTCATTACATCAAGAATCTGACAAAGGTCAGTAGGCCTAGAGTTACAGGCTGTTAAGATTCATAATTTATAGCTCGAAGATCATTCCAATGCAAGTCTAATTTAGAAGAAAGTTGCATTTTTTACCCGAATACAGAAAAGTCCTAAGAAAGAGTGCTGATTTTTTGCAATAAATATACCAAACTATAGTCTTCTACTCTAAATATACAAACAAATGAACTTCAATACAAAAATAAAATTTTCGTGACATATTTTTACTGTCACCAGCAGCATTTACTTTAACAAGCTTTTTAAGCCTTATAAGCTAAAATAGCAGTAGACTTGAAATCGTGCTTCAATTTTCATCACATAGAACAGTTACAGCTACAGTCAACAGATCGTCAAAACCCTTCAAAAACTATTTCCACGTCCCAACAGTCTTGTAAGAGACGTTATAAAGGCCGGCTTACATCCACAACCCACATTATCAAAAACACGTCATTATTCTGTTAACATAACCAAACGCCGAAACACGCCACCCTGTAGTTAACAGCCCCCAACATTATGATAATGCACAACTTTTAGAAGGATTCGCGCTTTTAGTTCCACGGACAAGTTCGTTGTCCCCTCCCCCCTACCCCTCGGTTGTTCTGTCCTCTTTTGTTGGAACTTCCCGATTGTAGAGATCTGAACAACTTTCACAATGGTATCTCTTGGTGTGTGGCGTAAATAGGCCTGCTTTTGAATTATTTTTAGTTTTGAATTTTTTGCGGATGATAAAAAACTAGTGTGACAGAAGTTGGTATCATCGTGGTATGAATATGAGCTTGTCAGGTCTATATTTTACACTAACGTTTGCATAAAAAATTACACTACTTAAGTTGGTCTTTATTCTACTACCAGTTCTTTAAAATTATATGTCCGAGTCTTTTTTACACTAGTAACCGAGACTTTAAGAACTATAAATAAAATAACCTTGCAACCAGTTGAAGATTGAAAAAAAACTACCAGAGAGAGTTCTACCAGAATTATATCCCTTCGTCGGAAATTTTGATAAAATTACCTCCCTACCAACCATTACTCGAATTGAAGCACATAATTATCTATAGCTTGAAGACATGAAAATGGAATTTGTTATCCTCATGAGAGTATGAAGTACGCTAAATAAGTAGAAAAATACACCCTCATTTACTTTCAACAGACGCTTAGTTATTTGAAGCTCACTTATTTCGTTCCCAAAATGTTACATTTTATAACGTAAGATGATATGTTATATTCTGCCTTTCATGTAAATTATTTGAATTAAATGAATACCATTTAATTTGCTCTTGAAAGCTCTTGTACGTAAATTTCAAATAAGGCTAATGACATGTTTTTTTCGTTTTTAAAATGCTACTTTATTTGTGACAGAAATATGTTAGTAAAGCTTTTTGTGGATTCTGACCCGGTTTGTGAAAACTTGTATACATAAACCAAACTAGATTTAAATTGTTAAGTTATACCCCACTTTTAATTTCCAATCTTGGACCAACAATGTCAATTAACATTATTGGTCCAAGAACATTATCACAATGCTAGGCAAGGGCCTTCTCCATTATACTTTCAGACACTCTTTCGTAACTTCAAACTATAACCACGGTAATGCAACCCATACTTTCGTAAACTAGACAAAGAGACATTAATTTGTAAATTTCACTTTATTTTGATTCTGTACAGCGTGGGTATAGTTTCTTTACTAAGGTGCCAATTATACATTTATTTATGAATGTTTACCTTTTTACGAACAATGTTTACATATATCACTTCTGTCTTTTCACCCTTGTGGTATCAATATATCTTACTAAAACATCACTAAGGACATTAACATACTACAGGTGTGATTTATTCCTAGCCAGCTACGTCACGTGCCTAAAGTAAATGTAGGGGAATATTTTGAGACTGTGTAAAAGTAGTTTGATTTTCTCCTTGGATAGTATTTAGTACAGTAACTTTAATTTTGTGTTTACAATCGAATCGAATCAGATGCAAATATTTGAGTTGTTAATATTATATCCTAATTTTCAGGTGGATTATCGTAAGAAAACACCTGATAATGGGTCTATCATAAAGATTTTTCGGTTTGGTTTAAGCTGCTAGCTTGGGCAAATAGAAATTCGGAACTAATTTCGAGTAAGTAATCGTTTAGAACTGCATTTTAGACTGTTCAGATAAGGAAGTAAGCTAAATCTTCTTCCCAAATACTCCACGAGAACATATTGTATTCAAAATACACTTCCTATCACAAAAATCTATTTTTTTGCCTGTATGCTCACAGAAATGTATATTAACAAACCAAACGTCAAAAGCTTCTAAAAAAAATATTTCACGGAAACAAACAGCTCCCACTATAATTCAAAACTGTCACTACACAACCACTCAATATTTTATCGGCAAAGCGTATCGTAGTCGTGAACTCTCAGGAAAGCAAGAAATAAACAGACACGTCACATTATTCGAAGCACATACGGACCTGATTCGCCGTGGGCCCGTTACGCGCATGATTTGTACCGAGTATGGAGTAGACATTCATTTACATACCAAATACCGGTTGGATAGGGGATTTCATTGGGTTAGAATTTCAATGCCTATGGATTTTACGAAGATATCTCGTATTAGATGGGTTTGGAGCGCTGCCTGCCTGTTTAGTGGTAGGTTTGGTTTGTTCTGGCGTGATATGCTTGGATTCTGCAAATGAATTGCATTTCATTGTGCTGTTGTTTTGGTCAGTCAAATGGCTCGCTATGGATCTGATTCGCAGAAGTGCCTTTAATGTACTAAAAATTGCTATGAACGATTAAGGAGTTTAATTAAATTGTCGAATATTATGGCAGTTTTTAGCTTACATTTTATATGTGCGAAATTTCAATACCCTCAAAAATCTTTACATAATACTTTGGTATTTGAAAACCTACTTATTCAACATTCAAATTTAAATTTCACTTTTCGATATCACTTGAATTTCAGACCTTATTCCCACATCGAATTATCTTGCAAAATCTTGTTAATATTTGAGACAGTTACAAAATTCATAGAATATATTAATATGACGTCAATTATATAGAACGTTAGCCGACGTCATTAAGTAATGCAAGCTAGTTATTCGCGTGACAACATTCCCGACGAGAAAAGCAAACTTTAACGATCTGGGTCACGCGTCTATCACTCCAACGAAGATTCCTTCCATTTTGTTGATTTTTTGCGATGTTGCAAGATTGGAATTTTTGTTGTAAATTTTGTTTGAAAAATACGTGTGCGAGATAGAGTTTTGGTAGTAGTATGTAATTATCAGTTAATGTAGATAAATAAATTATTGTATTTAAATCAGTTTTTGGTTGTTAATATTATTCTATGGATGAAATTCGGAAAAACTCTTTATTCATGTCTGGTTTGTTAAATGAAGCAGAAGAATAGATGCATTATGTTATGATTGTGTCTACTTTAGCCTTTATTAAAAATATATATATATATATATGTTTGAGTATTTAAGTAGTGATACTAATTTTATGAATCAACTACAACAAATAAATAGGGATATAAAAGTTGTTTTATGCTGTTTCTGTTGTACAGAAATAGGTTGAAAAAAATAAAATCTAGAAAACGAAATAAAATGTAGGATTATTTTACTTTTCGCGATACAATGTAAAGTCTGAGAGGCCTAAAATAACAATTTGAACAAGTCTAGCGTCAAAATGATTACTTCGGGGTTTCAGAAAACTAGATACATTCAAAGGTTTAATTGGCTGTTATCTTTTTAGATGTTGTGATACAAAAATGTATTTATTTATCAGCATTTAATCTTAAGAATTCCAACTTTATAACTAATAGTTTAAAAAAAAATACTTTAAATTCTATAATATATTTAGTGAATAGTGACTAATTAAAATTAACCAATTTACATTTTAATTGAATGATAATACTGTTTTAGTTATTATTGAAAAATTATCGGAATCAATTTTAAATAGTTTTTAAAACTGCTGGCCTTCATTGTGTTTACATCGAGCTCATTTAATAAATATAGCTTCGAATTTACACACCATTATAAACGTAATTCTGTAAAACTATACTATACAAGTTTTAGTCATGTGACTTATCGAAATGAAATGTCATTTCCATACATTTATTGTCATTTAAGCGATTTATCTCACGTCATGCTGAAAAACGATAAAGGAAGACATTGTGAGGAAATTTTGGATTCAAGAAATTAGTGTGAGGTCACCAATCCGCAATGAACAAACGTGGTGATCAATGCTCGTGTCTTTTCTATCTTGTGCCCAGCAGTGGGACGTTTATAGGCTGGTATTATCATTATTAAGCAACTTTTATCATCGTTAACGTTTGTGGAAAGGTCTCTTCTAGTGGGCAGAGGACTAGAAGCAAAGAATAAACCATACTCTTTAATTAAACCTCAAGATTAAATATTTCAATTAGAATTGAAATAGTCGCAGACCGGGTTTATATTTTTTTCTGAAATGAATTGAATTTGTTCTGAAAATAGCTTTACGGTTACTCTAGTTATTTCGGGGTATGATTGAAATCTAATTGAAATCTGTTTTGATTAAATGAAACCTTTTGAGAAATAAATTGGATATAGGCATAATATTATCATGTGAATAGAATTATTTTTGTGTTGGTTTATGTTACCTCTGACAATTGTTGATTCTACACAATTTATTATTTTCTTCAAGGTTGTCTGAAGAAATATTTAGTATCGCTATCCATTGTAACGTTTTTTTTTTTCGATTAGTAAATAGTTGTACCTTCAGTTTTTATTGTTACGCAATTTTTTCTTTTTCTATTTTCTAGTCGATTGATTTAGTTACAATTTCAACAGAACTTGTGTTTTTTGAAATTACTAAGAGCATATTTTTAGATAATCTTTGCATGCAATGATACAAACAATATTGACAATAGCCTCACAATTAATTTCTTGGTAACTATAGATAACAAAGCACGTGCAGATAGCATACCTCTATCTAATCCAATAGATCGCAATCCATTCGACCGCGGGGAATTATCCGCAGTTATGATGAATGGTAATGATAGCCCCCAGTTACGATTCGGTCAGAAACGTTTTGTATGGAAACGCAATTCGGATTGGTGCAGTGGGATTATTTTTTAGTTAGGTTACTGTAGTAAATTTGAAGAAGAAATTGGGATTTTAGAGCTGAAGGATGAAGGTAGAAAGATGTAATGGAGAGTAATTACAAAAGCTCTTTAACAAATTGATTAAACCAAGGCAACAATTAAGTTATATTTAAGTGGTATTCACGAACGAAATATTTTGTGATTCTAATAATAAACTACTGTTATTTTATTCGTCACTAAAACTGTCACTGTCAGGCTCTTTTTTCTAGTTATTGAAAATAATTTTATAGACATACATTTTAAAAATGTCTGCTTAATGCTTTAGTGAGTTCATCACTTAACAAATTATTATGGATTGTACTGAAATGTTTGCTAATTCATATTTATTCTATTTACCGTCGCTATAAAAATATATAATTCTATACGTACTAGCTTCTTCAAATGTTCTTGACGTAATCACATGAGTCACAGTTTACGACGGAAGTAGAGTGGCTAATGCTCCACAGGGATCCTATTTTGACGTTTATGTCCATTTTTACTGTTTTGTAGACTGTAAGGATATAAAAGTAGCTATAGTCTTATTGCACTCTGTAGCACTATATAAATACTGTGCCGTGTATCAATGGGAATCCTTTGACTTTGTATACTGCTTTTGAATTCTCTAAAGGTATGTAACTTGTGTCCTTGCATGCTTATTTTTGTCTGAAGAAATGCAATAAAGCTTAGTAGCGAGACCGTAGTACACAAATATGTTAGGGTTGCAACTAAGACAAAAGATTAGTTTTTTTTCTAAATGGATCCGACAAGGCAGTATATTGGGCCCCCAATAGTATGACTTTTATATTCTATTGTCAAAACAGTATATTTCATCTGAGTTTATTTAACATTCAAATTAGATTAACTTTCCACCATCCTGATTTTTACATTCACTGTACATAAATACATAATTCAGGATTTTCCGCAGTGACCAATAAACATTGAATAATAACATTTCGACGAAAACTTTCAAGAAATGCTAAACTGTGTCGGAACCGAACAACTTATGCAAAAGAAAAAATCATGGATGAAAGAACTTCCAATGATGTAGAGTTACTGGAAGAGGATTCATAAGGTATCTTGATTTTAATTAAATGACTACAGTAAATTATGATAGACTTCTGAAAAAAAAACATAGCCTGGTTCGCCGTACATGCAAAACTCAAGAAAAGCGTAATAAAAGTAAAAGTTAATTACAAAATAAAAATAAATAAGAATTAAGATTATGTTTGGAGATAGGGAGAAAAGTGTAATAAACGAAAGTTTCTGAAATTGGTAATGAAAATGATAATAATTGTCAACGTAATTAGTGTTCATTTGCATCTCATTACTAACATTTACAGGAGCTAACAGCCAACTAAATATCTATCAGTAAACTTTAACATAAATATTTCGATGCATTTAATGAGGCACATCCAGTAGTTTTATATACCAAGTCATAATAATATTCAATTTCTAGCCCGAGACGTGCCCGGCCAGGGGGATTCAGTAATCCTTTTTTTGGTAAAACCAGTCTCCAATTTTAATGCCACGTAAATGTGACGTGTATTGAATAATAAAATGTATTCAAAGGAACGGCATTAAGGTGGTTTATGCAAATATTTTTTATTTGCTTTAATAAAATTTGTTAGTAAAATAATTCTGGATCTTCTTACCTTCGTAGCTTCGGTTTAAAAGCTACTTCTTTTCTGCAGTTACACTTGCTTCAGATTACATTTTAGGTTCCTGATTAAAATATAACTTTTTGGGTATTACGTTAATCTTGTGGCACATGCACATATATTAATTTCTAATTTGAATAGATATGATTTTGTGTCTTAATTTCGAGCAATATAAGTGAGTCGAAATGAACGCCAAAGTAGATAGAAGTAGTATAAAACAACATCATTTTAACCAAAAGATTAGGTAGTTTAAGTTAAGCTATTTGAATTTAATCAACTGTAAAAACCTACTATACTACATAACCAAAACTCATATCCCGATCGTAAACAGACCGTCCAATCCAAAATGTTGATCGTTCCAAAAAGATCACATCGCAGCCCTACCTAGCTATGTAAATGTCTGGTCACTGAATAGGGATGCTGGATGCATTGGCTTGCAAATTGCGGATTCCCCGTGTCTACACTATGTAATGTTGTTCTCATAACCTTCGGATTATCAGCGGTGTTTCTTGTTGGGATTGTGTTTAGATTTCGGATGGACTGGCTGGTTTATGAAGTGATTAGAAATTTTCTTCTATAGATGTATAAGTAAGTAGGTATAACTTTTGTCATCATCTGCTTTTTCTTGAATACTATTTTATATTATGAAGCGACTGCCTATCTGTCCTCCACAACCCATTTTACTGGGTAAACATAGAATCCCATGGTAAGACATGCTATCTATTACAAACCTGTATTATCAGTCAAACCGTACGGCATACACTTAGCTACGAGCCAAATTATCCTTATGGAATGGCTCTTCCATAAGTATAATTTTTGAATGAAAGGCATATACTATCCTACTGCCGTATTAAAGGAAGGCAGAGTCCTTGAATATAAACATAACCCTGATCAAAATAGAAGGGAAAAATGTGAACGAAGATATTCTTAACTCTTGCATCAGAAATAGAAGTTTTATTTTTACTGATCTAAAATTTTATGCTACCGAAAAGGTTCCTTAAAGTTTCGATGATAAAATTAAGTTAATTTGTTCGTATATGGTAGCAAAAATAATGATTATTATTTTCAGGTATTATTTGGAGAGCATAGGCCTCCCTTTTTTTCTTCCGATTCTCCCAGTCTTGAGCTATCCATAATGCTAAAAAGGAGTCAAGTTCAATTCCTAGACAAAAATATTGATCTTAATGAATGATGATGATCTTAAGAAATTATGTTAATTCTATCTCGGCTTTTTTCACCAGTAATTGGGGTCTTGTAATAAAAACGCAACTTTTTAACCTAACTAAACATAACAAATACTTGATTAGATTTACCATCAAAATTCATCCTCTATTTATTGAACCTGAAGGCAATCTATCATCTACTTAGCAATCGTCTAAAAGTCTTGGAACCGCGGCATCGTTAGTACGATTTGACGTAACCAACTGCTTATTCAATTACCATTTCAGAGAACCTCTGCATCGTTGACTCTAGTTTCCGTAGTTTTTACTTCCTTTCTAGATCTTTAGTTTGCTTTACTTAAGTTCTGTAGTGTTTTTTATTTTAGTTTCAAGGATCGTTGTTTGTAAGTTTAGAATTCTTTATTAGTAAACGGCGCTTGTTTTTAATCTCGATGTGAAAATCGGGGGTGGAATATCTTGTTCTATTTTTAATGTAATGGTAGTAGGTTTCTATATTATTATGTGTCCCAGTACTAGGATGCTAGTGGGGTGCTTAGGTACATTTTTATAATTATGTATGCTTTGCAGAAAGCAGTTCTATAGCAGCTTAATTTTAAGCTGTAATAGGACTTGAGATCTCTCTAAGAGCTCCGTTGGAAAACATATAAATTTATGTTTTCAAACGGATATCTTGATTCCCGTATCAATGTTAAAAAATGAAATATTGAATGATCAACAAATTAGTTCTATGATCTGTTCTAACTTACACCTGCACAAGCACAAGCAATATTAAAATTGCAAGTTTAAAGCTAGAACTAAAATAAAAATCGAATTCAATCGCAGAAATACAAAATACCTTACTAAAAATAGGTATGATACAAACTCCTTGCTAAACTAAAGAGTTCCGAGTTAAAAAGGTCTGAGTACGTTTCCTCTACTTTTATTTCTCCGGGGCTGAAAGTTTTTAACGACACCGGTACAAGTTATTCTTTCCGTATCGAGTTTACATTAAATGTTGTTATGATATTTTTACTTGGTTGTTGTTAAGTGTTATGTAACGGGTTCTTATGTACCGTTTTCTTATGTTCCTGTTTTTACTATGATACTGGTTACACGAGTTACAATTTATTTCTTGGAGAATCTTTGTGCATATTAATAACATAATTATGAACAGTATTTTAATGATAATGTATTTTATGGTCAGTTGGGTTTATATGTTTAAAAAAAATTGTTTTTTTTTAATAAAAGCTTTAATTTATTCAACGTAAGTAATAAACGTAACATGTGCCAAAATCATTCATTATCATATCAACCTTTTGCAGTCCACTGCTGGACATAGGCCTCCCACGAGAAGCGCTACAGCGCATGATTTCCCGCCCTTTGCATCCAGTCACTGCCAGCTGCCAGTAAATCATTCAAATAAAATTATATTATTATTTTCAGAAAACATTACACATATTATAAAACTTGGTATCACCTAACTTAGTTATTAACATAGTCAGTGGCAATTGTTTTGCAAACATTTCTAGGGCTCCTCCTCACTAGAACCGTCAAAACGCACGTCGCTCGAGAACCCGCCAGTTCAATACAGCGTTAAATTATTCAAGCACAATAGCTCAAGAGGTCGGCAGCCGACTGGGAGGTCATGTGCTCTGTGCTCGCACTGTGAATTATTGTATTCTGACGTCTCGTAAAAGGGGGAATTTAACTTGGATGTTGTGTTTGTTGTCTGTGAATTTATATGTGTGACATGGGGAAGTATTGATAGGTCTTCTAGTAGTATGCATAAGGGTGAAATTAAAGCTTTTCTTTAGCAGCTGACGTCATTGAAATTATGATGTTGCATTATGTTATTAAAGATCTCTACCTGAATGCGTCGTTTCCGATAAAAGAACATAGCAAATTTTCTCACTATAGACATAGCAATACTATAAAATATTATTATTATTGGGGTGATTATGTAGAAGTTTTTATTAAGTATAGCTTTATTCATTATATGTTAGCTTGTAAATATATTGTAGGTGTTGTAGCTATTGTTGCAAAAAAAAATACAATACTATTTAGTCTTCATATTGTGTCCCAACTCCTCCACTCTTACATTAATTGTAAACAATGATAACAATACACAGACAACAACAAACACGTTCTACATCGAAGAAAACAAGCCCAACAAACCTTAAAACACGATCAAAGTAAACGCCTTCATGTGAACAAGACGAAACTATAAACGCTTCTTAATCCAAACGTAAACAAAACAGGGTCGGCAAACATGTCTCAGGTAATTAAGTAATTAGTCTCAACTAGGCTAAGAAACTTATAACGAGTATTAACTTAAAGTTTACAACATCGATTAAACTTGGCTTTTGTTCGGGGAATATTTTCTGAGGGAAAACTTGATCGCTGGCGATTTCTTGGTAGTTCGTAATGTTGGACTGTTGTGTAGTTGGAATTAATGTTTTGTAGTATTTTTATTGACTGTTTAGTTATGCTTGTTTACTAAATAACCCAGTTAAAGGTGCTCTGGAGTTTAGATTGTTAAAGAAACAGTGGATAAAATTAGCGAGATTTTGCGTTGAAAGTTAGAACAAAAACTATGAATAATGATCTAATTTCAATAATTTCTTTATAGCACGTCTTACAATAAAAATCCAGAATTGAAGAGAATAACGATGATTTTTTTTAGAATGAATACATATTTTTGCTCCTGACTGAACCTATGATCTTGCTGGAAAAATGTCATGTCATGCACAGGTTTTAATTTTACTACAATATTTTTTTCGATTTTAATCGAAAGCTCCTATAGTGTAAAAATTCCAAGAAGTCCCAATACACATGGCATTTCACTCCAGTAAAAATCACCGAGAACAAAAGAGAAAATCGTGAGGCATGCTTTTAATCCATAAATTGTCATAATTGAATAATAAACAGAACCCAAAATATCTCGCCATACATCTGTCAATTGTTTCCCTTTGTTCATTACCGCACAACGCATATATCTCTCAGTAAAATACTTTCGGAAAATTTATTTTATCGGCCCGACTTTACTCTCCTCGTATTTTATTTGGCACAATATGGCATCTGTATATAAAAGTTTTTTATTGCCTTACTTGCTACACAACAGTAGTTCCATATGCCTGCTATAAAACGCATGTAGGTATGTTTTATTTTCATGTTGATTTAGATGGTGATAAAATATAATCAAACATGCATAGGAATATGGCGTATTTCCAGTTCATTTTAGTACAAAAGTTGTAAAAGTTTTTTTGTTGTATTTTTACCTAGACAAATTGTGCGTTTACCTTTTATGTTACTTGCAAACAAATTTCTAAAACTAGAGCAAAAAAATACATACTGTCGCCTCCTCCTTTTTGGAAGTCGGGTAAAACATGATCGTAGTACATTTATTTTTGCATTTTATCACCCCTCGGTACTCCAAATACAGACGGTAGAACTATAAGTAAGGAGTTGCACATTTTATTTATTTATAGCATACCAGAATCCAATTTACAAAAAATATATGAAAAAAAAAATACAAAAATATTTTTTTACGAATTTTCATTCTATTTATAAACAAAACAAACACTCTATATTAAAGCATAACCTATTACCAATACTTGTATGAGACTCTAGATGGAATCCTTTTCCCATCGGACGTATCAATTTTACGATGCAAACGTAAACATTCTAGGGTTTATGATGATACCCAGAGTTCTGTTTACAAAATCCTCGTAAACAAAAGACGATCGCACTTCGATGTAAGATAGAGGTGTAATGAGTTCATTAAGGAGTGAAGGCTTAATTTGGTATTAGTATTAAAGGAAGCTTATATGTGTAGTGAAGAAACATAGGTACCCAACATCAAATAATTATGATAATGTTTTGCTTGAACGCCAAATTATGATGCTAATATTTGCAAATAGTTGCAATCGATTAAATTCAATTTCGAAAATGCTTTGTACACCCACATAGTTTCTCAAGAAAGTGTGAGTGATAACTTCAGAAAAAAATAGGTACATGTTGTATTAATAAGGATAGTTTGTTTTAAATTAAAATAACATAACATATCATCACGCCTGTATCCCCGAAGGGTTAGGCAGAGGTGCACCAATGTACACCCACATTTCGCCGATATGTTTAAGTCCCATATAATAGGGAGCGAGCCTATTGCCACTAATAGGGCACAAATCCAAACTCCGACCTGTTACTGAGAATTTCATAGAAGAACCCAATAACACCTTGGTCGACTTGGGAATCGAACCCAAGACCTCTAGCGTAGCAGGCGCGCTCAGCACCACTAGGCCCACGAGGTGATCTTTAAATTAAAATACACGATAACAACTATATTTCCAAAACATTTTAGTTAAATATTACACCAAGTGAGTAAACTATAGGTAAACATGATCAATGATGTTGAATAAAATCATATATAATTAAATTGGTTCACAAATTATAATGATGTTTAAATAATAATGAATATAATTATTATACTACATAAATAATTGTGAAACCATAGCTTGTAAAGTAAATTAAACCATCCCATAGATACATCACTTTTCATTTCGATCCTTATGTTCCTGTATTTATTCAAACGTGTACTTTCAAGAACATTCCTATACTGAGCCACTTATCCAATAGTATACCGTGTTAGGACTAATATATTGATTGTATCATATAACGTCACGATTATATTCGTGTAGCACATTTTGTTTTATTAATTCTTGGTGCATCGTATTTTACTAAAACAAAAATTTACATTTCGAATCATAGCTTGCAGAGCAAAATAAACCATCCCTAAGAATCTTCACTTTTATTTCTGTATTTTCTTTGTACTTACAAACGCTTCTATACAAATACAGGGTTACCATAGCAACCTATAAATTATAGTATACCGTGACAGGACTGTAAGGCAAGGTGCCTCAGTTCCGGCGTAAGATCGCGACGCAGACACCGCGCGGCATGCGACGGGATACCAAACATTCCTCACACTGTAAGTTCCTTGCAACTGTGTGTATAATACGTAGTTATATATAGATTGTATGGTGTGACGTAACGATTATATTTGTGTGTCACTTGCAATCCAACAATGACAGCAGTGGCAAGTAGGTGTACATTTGTCATTAAACTAAAATTATATGAATACTAAAATTAGGCTCAATAACAAGCACTCTGGAACGTTTATTAACCCACCATTCACTGACTTAAAATAACGGCATCAGGCCCCTGATGTCATGATTAGTATAGTACATTTTCTTTTATAGATTATACGGTTAAATTTCAATATAGCCTTTATTTTATGAGAGAAATCAATTTTGTGATTTGAAAATTATGATTGATGATATATGTTTGTGTTTAGTTCTTCAGAATCATTCAAGATTCGTCATCATTTAGGCAGGAATACAGATATCGGCCAACCAACAGTAAGAAGATAAGCGATAAACATACTCGAATTGGTTATCTTGGCAAAATGGTATGAAAAAATCCAAAACCTACTATTGACTATCAGTATAATGTTTGCGAAGCTTAAATCCTCAAATTTCTTCTCTCACGACCCTTCCCACCTCACTTAATGGCATTTAAACTAAAATTTCAGCGAGCCGTTCCACTTCACACTAAGGCTCCTGAAAACTTTCAAAAACTTGATTCAGTAACAAACCTTAATAGTTTTACGAAACCCTTTAGGCGTAGTTCACAACAGCGGGGTAAAATATCTATGTTACTTTAAGCAGTTTTAACGTACAAGAATGGCTAGATAAAGTGATCTAAAACTGAATGGAGCATAGCATAAAATAGTGAGAGACGTAAAGAAATGCATAAACCGGAATAATTGCACTGGAGAGCTAAATAATAAAAATGCTAATAAAGCTGTGTATTGGAAATTACTTATGCAACGTCATATCCCTCAATAAAGTAAGTATAAAAACCTTTTATCATATAACTAATAACTCTGTTATCTTTTTTATTTTCTTTTGATACTTATACTTGGATAATATTCCTCGAACGAAGGATCAAATTAACTATCCGAGCATAAATCCAACTATGTAGAACATTTCAAACTGCATTGTGGGGCAGTCTAAAGAGGGGCTTAAAAATCATAACTCCTATCAACTTTAAATACTGTTCCGAATTAAAATCGGCGGCCAAACTCGCGGTAACTAGCGTCCGCCTCAATCCCAAAAGATCTATTTAAAACAATTGATTTTCAACTTTTTGTGCAAGGAAATAAGGTTGGAAGTTGTGAATCTGTTTGGTTAGTTCTCGTTTGCGATCGGTTCGCTCGCTCCCAGTGTGAAATACGCCCAAGCGTAATTCTGTAACCACACTAAGAATTTCGGATTCTCGCCTTTCTTAATCTGACTTCGGATAAGTTTAGAGAATTATCTGGATCAAGGAGTATGCGCGGAATTTTGGGATATCTCTAAATATATAAGTACCGGTCTTAAGTACTTGGATTAAGGTCGGTTTTCGTAATAAATTCGAGTGTGGTTTTGTCAATGTATTGTAATACTTGGGATTTGTTTAAGGACTAAATTATGTTGTTGTCTGACGTTTATTGAGATGGGTCTTCTTCATGGATAGCCTCTAATAACAATGTTGTTGAATAATTTAATAGAACATAGTTTGCTAACTGTAACATACTTCAGAGAACATTTTAACTATGATAGACATTACGAGTCTATTGCTATATTAAGGGAATTATTTATTTAAGGATAGCAATTTAGTGTAATTATATTTTACCTTAGTCAATCACAAGTTCGACCTACTTTCTTTTTTTTCTGAGTTTCAGTAGTTGTTACTGGTTTCTGTGGATTATAAAAATCACAAGATTAATTAATTTTATTGAGTTTCTGTAATTGTTACCGTTTTTATCTGCGGATTAAAAAAATCACAAGATTAAGTAATTTAAGATTTACTTAACAGACAAAATAGCTTGCATTTGCAAGCAAAAACGTAAGGTTTGCACATTACATTCTGCATATTACGTAAACATACTTTACATCTACTTAAAAATAATGTAGAATCTCCTTTATTTGTCAGTCACTTCACAGTTCATAAAACAATATTACCCAAAACTCATCTTTTTTCAAAAATCACTTAATAATATTTCAGCTGGAAATAATGTTTTTACATAGAAGGCAAAGGCTCCTTATGTCACATATCATCACGCTTCTTAAGTTTACGAGGTGAGCAACGCCTTGACGAATATGGGCCAAACGAGGATCACTATAAACAGCTGAACGTCAATTCTGTGATATACGTCATTGGGTAAGCGTGTGAGAGTAAGCTTGTACTTATGTATTCCTTTGAGAATATCTGTGGTAGTATTGCGTGAATTTTTATGAGTGTGTAATGTGTATATTTAGGCTATTTTGACCACTGGTAGTGTTTTATAAGGCTTTAAGTTGAAGTTGGTAATGAAATGTAGAGGGATAGGTTTTTTCTGTTCTCTTGTTACTGTGTGCTTGCAGATAATCAGCCATCTATAATATTTTTTCGTAATAATTTGTCAACTGGAAATAATGATTTTGCATACAAGACGGAAGCAGGGTTATGTCACACATCGTCAAGCCTTTAGAGGTTTACGAGGTGAGCATAGATGGTTTGACAAACTAGAATCACTATAAACAGCTGAACGTCAATTCTGTGATATACGTCATTGGGTAAGCGTGTGAGAGTAAGTTTGTACTTATATATTCCTTTGAGAATATCTGTGTTAGTATTGCGTGAAAGTGTGTTACATATTTAGGCGTTTTGGACTACTAGCTGTGTTTTAAAAAGGTTTAAAGGTGGAGGTTAAGTAACTAAAATATATAGATTATAGGGATAACTTGAACATGATTATTTCGATAATAATGTCCTTCAAATAATTTTCATGTTATCTTAAATTTCATTGTTAATTGTGCAGTAACATAGCGTCAGTTACTGTTGTTGTGGTGTAATAATTGGTAAAACATGTAAACGATCATCAGTCTTACTATCAATACGAAAAAGCCTTTACTTACGCCAATATCGTCGACGCTTCACATACGGGTAGTTGAATTTATATACTTACCAGATCATACATAACCAGAAAATTTACAACCGATACTCAAACTCCAAAATAAATAAAAAATCCTCCATCCAAGATCTAATTTAAAACGTAAAATTAATCCTCCATGGACCGCACTCATAATTTAGAATCCACCGCATGCGATCAGTTTGGCAGATTTATGGCAAATATTCGATGAGGCAGGCTCAGAGTTATAGGTGTCACATTTATGGCTCTTCCTCATATTTATATGCGCAAAATGTTCGAGTAAGTGGATGTTTTAGCTTGTATTACGTTTTAGTACGAAGGCAAGAAATGATGGAAAAATTTTGACGGGGTTTTTTGGGAAAATGAAGTCGTGTTTCATCGGGAATGCTTTTCAGGTATCTAAATTTATCGGGGGATCGATAAAATTATATCATTAAAAACAAAAAATAAATGTCAATTTACAAAGGGAAAAAAGTATTTTTTTCATTTTGATTGTACCGGTGGTCTTGCGGCGCTTTGAAAACAATCAAGTTAAACAACTCGGGAATAACCCAAAAACTCTCACAGGATAACGTATCGAATCTTCACACAATACACCTAACCCTAAAGCACTACAGTCACAATAATCAACCCGTGTCAACCCGTCAGATATTAAAAGAGAAAGTCACTGTTCCAAAAAACTATACAGGGATCGAAGGATCCCTTCTTAGCTCCTCTTACATGTGGCAATAAAGGCCAAAGGTCTCGATTTAATATCGCCCCTTGCAAGCGTCGAACATCCGTCTGTTCTTCACTTGTTATTATTTTTGAGACAGTTTTCCTGCTTCGTAATTGGTAACGCGATTCGAGGTATCTTTAATGGCATATTGGAAGGTTACTGCGGTAATTATGAAGGTTTATTGTTTGATATCGGAGAGGATATTTGGTGGGTTGATAACTTCTTTTACATCTTCGGTAATTATATAATTAGTGGTGTTATTAGTAATTAGATTAGTCAATTACCTTTTTACTGGTATAGCGCAAAACGAAAAGAAAGAGCCGAATGTTTGTCTTGTGCGTCGAAATGCGTTGTTGAAAAAGATACTCAGATTTGGACTGAAAAAAGCGTATTGCTGTCAAATTAAATAGAGGCAAAAAAAGGATAAATACTAATAATTAGAATAAAAACAACACGAAACACATTTAAGACAACCTGGATATAATAATCAATAGAAAGAAAATAGAGTCTTTGTTTTCTTTGAATTTGCGCATTAACTCCTTACATCGTCAATAATCTTTTAAATAAATATTGATCTCACTTGCTAACCTCGTGCTTAATCTATTGAATCTAGATATTTTACAATCCTTTTCACATTTATGCTTACACAGTTTTTCTTCAACAAAAATATTTTGTATTCTGCACTTTCTTAAAATTCTGCTATAAAATGTTTTATCTTTAAAACTTTTATGAGTGATTCACTTTAGCGAGTGTCTACAGTTTTTCTTTTATCAATATTTTGTGCTGATTTGAAAATTAGTTTTCACTTATCGCACGTGTTTTGAATATTTTTCTTCAGTTTATGATGTGCTTTTACGATCGTTTATGATATTTTAAAATTAGACACGTTTTATTAAATTTGAACTATCGTACTGCATGTTTGCAGTAATATTCAAGTTTACTTATATTAGCATGAAACAATCATCAATACCTTTTTGGACTTCACATTGTGATTATGTTTTATGTTTGACACGTTTTGCTATATAAATATAAAATAAATATTGTGATTTTAAGTTTACCAATTGGCAAGCAATTAAGCAGAATACGAATATAATAAAACTAGAGCAAGACTGTGTTGCAACTTGCAAAAGATATGGTTTCCAGCCGTAGTTGAAAAAACTCGTTGAAGCTGTATAATTTATTTATCAAATATTATTCATATATATAGGTATATTTATATAGGTATATATTTTCATATGTGTTGTTATATTATTTATAAATAGCCATAATGATAGTTAGATGTAGTAGTTTTAATTGTTTCTTATCGTAATGTTGTACCTATCCCAGCTGCTTCTCCATTTGACCCAAAGGTTGACTGGTAGAGACTGCCTTGCGGTCTTAAGTCCGCCTCATGTACCACAATTGTACATGAAAGTTTAAATAAATAAATGAAAAATAAGTATCGTCAAGTAAGTTTACGTGTTTAATATAAACCGAATTACAGTATCAATTTATGAAAGGTTACGAAGTATCACAAAGTTTCCTATGACCATAAAATCAAAACTTCTAGTACATAGACTAGTTGAGAACTCAGTAAGGCCACACTATAACTAAACTTATAGCACGTTTGATCAACCCAATTATATTGGCAACAAGCTTGAGTCCGGATTAAATTGAACACGCCACAGTTAAGGTCTGACCTAAGTCTAGGGTTTCGGGTAGCGAATGGTGTTAATTAATGCTACATGTGTTTAATAATTATGTATGCTGGAGATACGGATGGTCATTAAGAAGTAGATAGATAGAATATTCCTTCTTGTACACCATTAAAATTAAATAATAATAAAATGCATCAACAGTTAAGCGTACAATGGTGGTCTTATTGCTTATAGTGATATCGTCTAGACAACCTTTGGATGGAAGGAAAAAATAGATGAGGTAGATGAAAGTAACAAGTGCACAAGTGTGTGAAGTTTAAAGTAAGGTCAGAACAGATTTTTAATGGTTGGTTTGTATGCACTAGTACATAGGGCTCAAAACTTGATAGTGGTGACCTTGGCAGAGGTTTTCCTAAAAGAATTTAAATGCAAGAAAAAAATAGTTTTAATTGAAAATTTTGGGCCGACACTATATAATTTGATTGTCATCGACACGCTAAGAAGAAGATTGAAAATACGTACAAGTCACTTGAACCTGAATGACCAAATTTTTCCTAAATGTGTCGTTTTAGTTGATTCGTATGATGTTACGGAAATGTGTGTATGATAAAATACACGAAAATATCACAAATAATTAGTTACAAGAATAATATGCAACTGCTTTGACACAAAATCCCTATTAAGGTCGAATATAATATGAGAAAAAGTCGTATGACAAACCCTTTGTAAGATCAAACATTTCCTTCTTTTCGTGCTCTGTTCTATTGTTTTTGCAAATAAATATCTCAATTACTCCAAAGCTTAAGAAATGTAATGTTGATTGACAGCATTAACCCTTTAGACGACCTAGATTAATCTAGACGAAATGTGTGACCCTAACGCGTAATCTTGACAAATGTGGGCCCTTATGCCAACGAAATTGTGACTAATTGGCTAAATCAAACGATTGACGCTGATGTCTGGGTTTAGGGACTATTTTCTCATAAGTCTGGCTATTGTTGTTTGACATTCGATTCTTTTGAGTCCCACATTGGTGTAAAGAAAATTAGATGGCGCGTCTTAGTACACTAATAAAGGTTCAATCTGGAAATTTTGATTTTACTGGTTTCTTAGGTTTACGCGAATGTTAAACATTGAAATAAAACTAATTTTTTACGGGTTTTTCTGCGGTTTAATTTTAGTTTTTAAGTAACGACTTTTCGACACCTTTGCAGGTATCATGGTCACGGGCGGACGGATTTTGATTTTAATTTAACATAAAATGTTGTAACAATGTTTCTTATCTTTTAACAAAAAAAAAATGAACAATCGGTTTAAATTTCATTAAAAATGATTATATCATTTTTAATGATAATAATCCATGTTTAATTGCGCAAAAGATCTATCGGTCGCTCTGTCTGTCTAGTATGCTCAGCTAAGCTATTGAACAAAAAACATAAGTTTTCATTTATAAAGATATGTAGACAAAGTCTTACGTGGCTAGTGTCAATATTCAGCACTTTACTTTAAAAGAAAATATACTTTAAAGAGCGTATCAATTGCATTTTAAATCTTCTCTCTTGAGTATACGAATACTGCCGATAAACTACTGGATTACTAGAAAACCTTTTAGACAAGAGCTGTTTACGAGAGCGCACTGCATGAAGTACCTGCTATCAAAATAGTACTCATTTTAAAACTCAGTTCTCGCAATACATTGTATATTTAATTCAGAATTGCCTTTATACGTTCAAGAAGAAGATAATACTAGTGACGTGAATTGATATTGATATATTGATATGATTATTGATATGATATATTGATATGATATATATATATTGATATGATAAGTTTTTACCTAAATTACAATTATTTTCGTGCGATTTCTGCCAGAAATTTTCAGTGATTATGATATTATCCTAACAACTCGAACTCCATCTGATAGCAAACTAAGCAGAGCTTGTGTAATAGTAAGCAGGCAACTGATAAACTTAATAATATTCTTCTGAATACATACATATAGGTGTTGAATTACACCATGTTTTTTATTATAGTGCATCATCATTTTTTTTTAGTTATTTAATTCAGGCAACAAAGGCCCATATTACCTAGTCAATAAAAAATATACGCTTTATATAATAAATTATGTTTTATTTCAATAGCCAGTGATCAACGACAACAAATATATGTTGAAAAGACCGTTCGAGTTATCGACCACTCTCTCTTGGCTAAGATTTCTAAGGACAATACTAAAAAATAATGTAAAAATGGGTTACGTAGGTAATTGTACAAATAATATAACAGAGTATATTACTGACATTGATACAAATATTTTTGATATACAAATTATCTTTATCTGTTGATTTGTATATTGTTACCTAATCACCCACTTTTGTGAACACGTACAATTTGTTGTTTGACATTGAAACTGAACCAGGAAGTAAATATAAATGTAATAACATTGTAATTAGGGTATTATGTTAATATTAATACATTTTGTAATATAATATTGTGTTTACCTAACATTGAAGAACGAAATTGGATTAATTAGTTTTGGTTCAATAATTTTATTATCACGAATCAAATTAGTGTAGAGGTTAATTAGAGATTTACACTCAATATGCTATAAGGTGGTTAAGTATCCATATGATCATAAAATTTGATCGTTATAAGATATTAATTTTATCACAACTTTATGTAAACCTTCTTTTTACAGGTTAGAGTTGACAAACACTCACACTGTCCTTTCTTTTTGTAATTCGCAAAACAAACACACAGACACTGTAGTGAACGGAACTCATACCTACTACATAGACTTAACATTTTCGTAGCTCAAAAATTGTAAGCTGAACTGACGATGTAGCAAATTCGTAGCATTCGTAGCGACGTAGCACTGACGTCACAATTTCGTAGCATCACCATTCCATCTCTAAACTGAATGAAAAACTTTAGTTAAAAAGACTCTTAATAACACACCAAGCACATCTTACTCTACAAAAGCAATCCCTAAGGCAACAGATGTTACAAAAAACGTTGAATTCCTCGAAAAATATTTCTCTTGAAATACTAAGTTTTTATTCAACGTAGAGAGAGCGGGCAATCAGCATAATGTCAGCATTAGTGTGGAATCGCGTGTGTCTGACCAAATGTGAACATTGACCCAATTTCTCTTAGGAGTATTATTGTAGAGGCTTTTTTGTTTGTAGATGGATGCAGGGGTGATGAATGTTTGGTAGATTGAGATGTTTATGAATAAATTTACGTTTATTTTTTATTTATTATTTACCTGTCAGATATCGATGAATATAATAACATATTTAAAAGAGTGCAATAGCATCTTGTTACATAACTGTTCTAATAAAAATCTCTAAAGGAAAACCTTATTCATGCGTACATTTTAGAGTGCCAAAAATGCTTGAATAAAAATAACATCTTTTTGCTTTACTTTTTAACCCGACACATTTGTAAGCTTTAAAAAAACATGATTTATCTAATAAAAACACATAAATTGATTGTTTGCTCGAGTTATTACAGAATACATAAATAATTCTAACAATTTACGACTGTCCATTATAGCTGACCAAAAGTTTAGCACCCCTGGTTAAAAGGGATGGTTGATTGGCCAATCTGTGTATGGTATGTGAAAGGGGGTATTTGATTGAGGAAATAAGTGCATGAGCCTGATTGTATGAATTAAGTATCGAGGGGAGTTGGGTTTGGATGTAAATGTCTTTATAGTTTCTGTTTGTCATGTAAGTGAATAAGACAATAACCGAGGTTCGTGTGAGTCACATGTAAGATAAAAATATCGACAAAATTTATAGCTTAGAAAGTTGTGTAGCATTACTTAGACCAACCATGTATGGACTGCTTGAGGAGTTAGCCATATATCAAGCAATATTTATCACCAACAAACTTAACCTTTCACGTGCATTAAGTTACACAGTTCAAAAAAAAAAAAAAAAAAGTCGGACAGTTACTCTTAAGGGCTTGGCTAGGATTGGTCGATAAATGATCAATCCTGACAAATTCCTTAAGTGTAACTGTAAGACTTAAGACAAGCGAAAGGTTTATTCAGTTTAGCCTGGTAAGTTTAGGTATTATTTTACATTGGATATTAATGTAAAAGAATACCTTAACATATCAGGTATTTTTAATAAATCATCATACATTGACTACTCGAGCTATCGACTACTCATGTCACGAATGCACGTTTATCATAAATTTAAAAGTAATAGATTACTTTTTTTTATTATGCTAATCCTTTTTTCTAGCAACTTAGAAATTTAAAAGTCTTTAGTTGCTTTGATATTGAAAATTATTGGATATTTGCCTATTTCAAGTTCATGACCTTTACATATTAATTCGGTAAATAACCTTCTAATCCTCTTCGACATTGAGGGAGAAATAATTTATCAATCAATTTGATTCGAAAAGATCATAATTCGATGAATATGAACTTAAGTTAGTAAATTTGAATTCTAATGACTGTTACTAATAATATTTATAATACGAATATGCTAATATTTATTAGAAATTTATTTTTTCTTTTTTATTCATTTCTGAATCCTCAAAATTCATATTTACTTTTGAGATTTTATTTCTAGTTTCCTTTATAAAGATCAACTCATTTTTATGTAAAAAACATATCAGTCATAACTGCTGATGTCCTACAAATTTGAAAGTATGAAGTAGCAATAAATAGCTTTCATTCAAGTGCTGTCGAGGGTTGCTATAACAATGTAATGTGCAGTGCGGACGCATTTGTCAAACGCTATAGATGCGGTTACGGTTGACGACATATAGTTTATTTTTAGATTTTTTGTTTACATGTTATATTCTTTGCTTGAACTGTCACTAGGAATTAATGTGACCTAAATAACGCTTTTCCAATTTTGTAGGTTAGAACCCAGTACCTGCAGTTTTTAGAAAATATTTATAATTTAGAGAAAAGTCATATAATTGTTTTCAGTTATAATTACTTTCTAAATTATTATAATACACTAACTAGAAGTTTAGATTCCAAATATAGGAATCTGAAATCTAAAACCTGCATGTGAGCAAGCGTAATGATAGATGTTTGTTCCCTCTTTACATGAGTAAAGTTTTATGCCCAGCCGTGGGGCAAATACATGAAAATTCTATCTTAACACGACTTGATAAACTTCAACTAATTAAATTATATCTCACATTATATTTTGTAAGTTACACGTGCTAATTCATTTGACGGGCCTGTTGGTCTAGCGGTTAGTGACCCTGACTGCTATACCGGAGGTCGTGGGTTCGATTCCCACTCAGGACAAATGTTTGTGTGATGAGCACGATCATTTGTTCTGGTCTGGGTGTCATTTATCTATAATATGTATGTATTTAGAAATATATAAGTATGTTTATCAGTTGTCTGGTTACCATAACACAAGCTCTCTTAGAGCTTAACTTGGGATCAGATTACCGTGTGTGAATTGTCCAGGATTATTATTATTATTATTATTAATTCAAGCAGGTCGCTTCTATATATAACTTGCCTGTGAACCATTTTCGTAACAGCATAATATAACAAAGAGCTCGCATCTACATCTAGGTACAGGCAGTATCAAAAGTTAATTAATGAAGTTTTACAACGTGTATGAAGCGACTAGAAAAGGAATAACCTCTTTTTCGAATGGATAATGCTATGACATTTATATTAGTCAATTTATGTAATTCTGAATGTGTTCACCAAGTTTTGTTGCCGACTGTACATTAAACAAATAATCCAGCAAAGATTAGACAGTACGTGCACATAATATACATATACAATTAACGTTGTTCTGTAAAATGTAAAATTTAATCCCTTGAGCTGGATTAAATTGTACATGGGAAACAACAGTCGAAGCGGGCAAATCCGGGAGGCGAGCCTAAAGCTGTATTGTGCGAGTTTGTAAAACTGCGCGCTTGGCTGTCGCAGCAAGGTTAGCAAACAATGTTGTGGAATACATAAACATTCTACTGATACATACATATATTTTTTTTGAAATGAGATGATGAAAATTTCAAATAAAAAACATTCTGAAAAATTCTGCTTTCGGCACTAGTCTCGTTTTCAGTTGCGTATAAGGGTTTAATAATGTGAGGTAAAACATAAATTGACTACAGTACACCTTTTCCAATCTCTTCAGGATAGAACTGATAATGACCTATGTTATATCGTTCAAAACGCTAGCTCTCATCCGATGACTAAATTCTCCAATAACCAGTGCTATGTACTTTTCTATGGCAATTATCAGATGGATACCAAAATCATGTAAAATTCGCCAACTCTACACAAAACTTTAACTAAATCAAATCTGTGATTTCATTATAAAAGTTGAACAGACACACTTTCTCTCTTGACTTTGACTTTAATAAAACAACCTTTACCAACATATACATCTAACGTAGCTACTATATAAACTTGTTCTAAAAATATCCTTCTCCAAAAACCCCGCTCCCATGAGTGAAGACGGCATTATCATGAAGCGCAGAGCGTTGAACAAATTACACTAATTTGGGAGAGGTGGAACAAGAACGATGTTACTTTGTTGTGGTGTATTTATTTTGTGGGTATATGATTAATGGGGATGTGATATTGCCATGAAACATTGTGTAAAAATCGATGAACGAGACAACCTATTGGTTGATAATATAACATAACATATCATCACGCCTGTATCCCCGAAGGGGTAGGCAGAGGTGTACCAATGTACACCCACAGTTTGTCGATATGTTTAGGTCCCATGTAATAGGGGGAGAGTCCCATGTAATTGGTTGATGCATAACGAATTATTCAATATTTTAGTTTGCACCTTGAATTATAATTAAGTTAAGAAACTGCAGAAAGGGTTATTATAAAGTTATCCTTATTTTAGCTTTACTTGCGAGTTTAGGGATTTTGTTTTTTTTTTTAATCCAGATTCCTGCACTACTTAATTTTGTCCGATTGTTATTCGTGTTTTAGAATAATAAAGTATAAAAAGAATGAGCAAGCTACATTGGAATTTGTCTATGATGGGTTCGAATCTGCAACCTTTTGCAAACATAGCTACAGGTCACTGAACCACTACGCCAAACTACCAAGAAATTATATCTTTAACGAAAATAAAAAGGTAAAGTTACACCACAACCCGTCACCTGTAACATAACAACAAATTGTTTATTCAGCAATATATAATTGTACTTACGAACGCCATTAATAACGAGAGCTGGTAACAAATGGGTGTAATTTGAGCGTGGTCGAAGCAACCATTACGACGTAACGTTTGCGAAGCGAGAACACCTGTCAAGTGTGATGGTAAGAGTTTGCTGTTTTATACTACATATAAACATATATAAATATATATAGATATAGTGACACGTAATGAGTAAAATATACGAGTAGATTACGTCATGGGACTGTAACTGTTAAGGTTTGTATGAGTTACTTAATATAGTTGAAATGAGAGTCGTTGGCAAATTATATTTGTCAATCCATTAAATGTTTTTCTTGGATAAGTATGGATGCATAAAAACTAACTACTATCTGTGTCGAAATAATATGAAATCTTGCAAAAGTAAATTTTAATCATTATAATATACTGAAACATCATAAGATACGAGTAGATATCATGGGACCGTTGTTTTTTTTTTGTGAAATGAGACCATTATGTCAAATCAAATATAATTATATGAATCCATAAAATATTTTGTCTTGAACAAGAACCACATGACGTATGAGTTAAAACTATCTGAGTCAAAATAAAATGAAATGTTTTACAAAAGTAAATAACACTCAATTATTTATTTATTTATTTACATCCACACATATAACTATTTTTACAGGTAACAACCTAATGCAATAGCCAATGTAAAGTAACTAATAAAAACAATAAAATAACTAATAAAAACAATATCAAAAACAAAATCCACATAAAACCATAAGCATAAACACTTAACTAAATAAACAGTAGGCGGCCCGTGTGAATTCGTTCAGTGTACACGAAAATATATCTACATTGTGAGCCAATGTGTTAAGCGCACGAAGCGCGCGGGTGAGCGGCGTGCGCTGCTGCAGGCAAGTGCGCGCGCGCGGTACGGCCAGCAGCTCCGGCCGCCGCCGCCGCCCCACGTACTCGTCCGGGACGCACAGCTGTAGTAATTGCAACACGCTAGGATTATGCATTTTACCACGCAACACTTTAAATAGATAAGCGGTGAGTGCCACCTCTCTCCTAACTTCTAACCTGTAATACCCCACCATACCCAGCACAAACAGAGTAGGGTACAACAGCGGATAGCCTGGGTATACCCCGTATTGCTTCAAATACACAAACCTGAGAAATTTGTTTTGTATACGCTCTAGCATCTGTCTGTACTTCTCCTCATGTGGTGACCATATTACAGCATTGCACTCCAGGTGACTCTTCACGAGTGCCTCGTACAAAGCTTTCAAAGCTCCGATGTTCGTGAAGTTATTTGCTTGTCGCAGAACTAGTCCCAGATTCCGGTAAGCTTTCCTGCACACGTCAACAATATGCTGCCGAAACTGTAGATCAGCAGTGAAGCGAACACCCAAGTCCCGTACCTCTGTCACACGCTGCAACGGTGCCCCATCCATAAGGTATTGGTAATGGCTCGGAGTTCGTGCGCGGCTAAAAGACAACACCGAACACTTACTCACATTAAAATACAATCTATTTTTTAAGCTCCAACTTACTATGCTATCTATATCCTGCTGTAGTGTTAGGTGATCTATATTGTTCTCCACTTTATAAACCAGTTTTAAGTCATCCGCGAATAGTAAGGGTGTAGACTTCCTGGCTACTTTCGGTAAGTCGTTGACCGTCAAGATAAACAAAAGAGGACCCAAATTACTTCCCTGACTCACCCCAGATCTTGTCGGGTAGGGATCCGAAAGGTGTCCGCTACAGTCAACATACTGACATCTGTCCCGAAGGTAACAGGAAAAGAATGATAACGTATGTGGAGTGCACCCCATGCCGGCCAACTTATACAGGAGGATGTCATTGTCGACGGTATCGAACGCCTTTCGGAAATCAAAGTAAGCAACGTCCACCTGCAGCCCAGAATCCACCGCGGGTACCAGATGAGACATCAAATCCAGTAAGTTCCCAGTCGTCCCCCGCCCAGGTCGGAACCCATGCTGAGCGTCGGATAACTGGGCGCTCACTTGCGGGTAAAGACAACCGTGGATGGCCGCCTCAAATACCTTTGCCGGGGTACACAGAATCGCCACAGGTCGGTAGTCCGTGGGCGCTGATCCTCCACCGCCTTTCGGCACCGGCACCACACGAGTAAGTTTCCAGCGCTCCGGGAACGTCGCGGTCTCGATACACATGTTGAACAAATGAAGCAATGGCCCCACTAATATTGCTCTGCAGTCCCTAAACACAAACGCCGGTATCCCGTCTGGCCCTGCTGAGCGCTTAGGCGGACAGCGCGCGAGCGCGCGGCGCACGTCATCAACGCGCAGGCGCGCCAGCTGTACGCGGGCACCCGGCGCCTCCGCCATGCGCTCTGCGTCGGCGCTAGCCGCCGCCACACTCAGCTTGGCTGGCTCGCGATTGTACACAGACTCAAAGTACCTGGCGAACTCTCCCGCACACTCATACTCGGACAATATTTTACCTGCCTTTATTATTTTGCGATTGGATGAGTTACCGGTTTTGGACCTTATAAAATTCCAGAATGCTCGTGGTTCCTTTGCCAAGTGACTCTGGACGCGGTTTCGGTATTCATCATGAGCCCGTACGATCTCGGTTTTAACTCTCGCCCTGCACCGAGAAAACGCTTCATAGTCTTGATGCAACTTACTAGACTTGTATTTTTTATGAAGTATATATTTAATTTGTATATTCCTAATAATCGCACTAGTATACCATGCTGGGTATATGTACCTGCTGTTCCTTGACACGGTCTTCTTTAGGGGCACATGCTTACTAAACACATCATAAATTTTACTATAAAATAGATTTAATGTAGCGTCTGGCTCCGTACAACAATACATATCACTCCAGTCTATCTTTCTCATAGATTCATATAAAATATTAAAATCAGTTCTGTTAAAATTAAATTTTTCGCGGCATATGGAATGCGCCTTTGGGTGTAGAACGGTTGGCTTGGGAGCATAGTTAGTCACGGAGGGATCGGGCCGAGCGGTGAGCGCGAGGCGCACGTGCAGCGCTGGATGGTAGGCGTCAACCGGCCGCAGCGCCTCGTCCGCGCCGCACACGCCGACGCCCGCGCCGCGCGCACCCAACACGAGATCCAATTGTCTCCCACTACAGTTCGGTATCTCGTTACACTGAACGAATTCACAGAATGCCATAAAATATTCAAAATAATTAACAATGTTCTTATTACAGGAATATAAATTAAAATCACCTAAAATTACCAACTTATTTTTATACTTTACACACATATTCTCCAATATCCTAAACAACACCATATACTCATTCTCGTCCGTCTGCGGAGGAATATATACAGTACAACAAGTAAATAGGTACCGATTTCCCTTATACACACTAGCACACACTAATTCAAATTTGTGATCGTCAACATTAGCTTTAACCGCCACTTGTCGCAACTCAAAGCGCGGTGTGGCCACAAGAAGCGCCCCTCCTTGTTTGCGGCCGTCCGAGCGATCACATCGCAACGATTTATATCCTGGCAAAATAAACTCCGAATCTTTTATCGATGCCGTGAGACCGGTTTCTGTGATTGCAAACAGGTCACACCCTGAGGACTCCAATAATGACATGAATTGGGTAGTTTTTGTCCTAATTCCTCGCACGTTCTGGTATAATATATCACAGTTCAGAATATTATATTTGCATTTGGTTTGCTTCGGCTGGTCGACGAAACCAATTAATCCATTCACATATTTCTACATTTAATGGCCACAATTCCGGGTTACAAAGCTTGTCAAAATCAGTTACATTAACACCAACCTTAAACGACGCGTAATCCCTCTCTATTTTAGGTTTTACTTTTTCTATAGAAAGTTCCGACTGACTGCCCAGTATATTTAAAATATGCTCTTTTAATATATCCTCAGTAGTAGTTCGATCTAATCTCCAAATATGTAAATACTTTTTCCGCTCAACAGCTTTTAATAATACGATTGATGAATTGCCACCTTTTATTATCGGATTACTTCTCTTTTTCCTTGTAACTTCTATCCACTGGCTATTGCTCTGTCCATCTTCATGAAAATCCGTCGGTCTCCTGGCCACCCCCGCGTAACTGCGGTCAGGCCTCGGCTGCGAAAGTGCGGGCGCGGGCACCGGATTGGGCGCAGGCGCGGGCGCACATGCGGGTTCAGGCGCGGACGCACACGCGGGCTCAGGCGCGGACGCACACTTGGGCGCAGGCGCGGGCGGAGGCGCGGGCAAAGGCGCGGGCGACGTCACCGCGATGTCGCGGCGCGCGGGAGACGTGCGCGGCGGCCCGCGCGGCTGCCCGCGCGGCCTCCCTCGCCTCGCCGCAGCCGCGGCCGGCGCCCGAGCATCGCTTGCGTTTTTGTTGATAGATAATGCATCTACGTTGGGAGCTCCTGGTGTTATTATAACACATTTTTCTTGAGAATACCCGCTGTTTCCTATGTATTTCTCACTATCTATTTTTGCGATCTGTTTCTCATAAGAATTACACTTTTCGTTGGCTTCCTTTAATTCATGCCTTAACTTGCTATTTTCTAACACTAATACGTTTATTGTAGTTTGTATTTCTTTCATAAACCTCGTTTCAAGATCGCAAAACTTCACCGTAATCACGTTAGTGATTTTTTCTATTATCTGACCGAAATCATCAGGCTCCTTCAAGGTCGTTGACCCCTGAGGCGCTTGGTAGTCATTCTTCTCCAGGTCTCTAGTAACCCTAGTATCTTCTACTATATCCACCCAGCCTGAACAAACACCACGTACTGGAGTTTCATCCGTTGATCGTACTCGCCGGGTTTGGCGGGAACACGTATTACATTTAAAAGTACGTTTCAATTGAGCCTTCCCTTCATTAAATGCTGCCGGTGTGATATTCACACATAAATAATGATAATTTCCCTTACAACCATTGCATTTAATTACCTCCCCCGAATTTATTTCCAAATCACAAATTATGCAATTCATTTTGAATCAATTACAAAGCATTAGTCTTGTGAGAGCGAGATATCGCGATACGCGACCGTACAAGAGCGACAGAGCGCGGTGCGCGGCAGCCGGCTAGCGTCTTCGCGCCACCCACAGATGTTATTATTGTCAATGCACTTGTTAATCCGCCACTTAAATCGTTTGAATTTCACATATATACACTAATTTAACACTGTACTCCATAGTCACTGTATTTATTAATGGCCAAGGGCCATTTTAGAATGTTTTTAACACTTTACAGTCCGAATAAACTAATTTAAATCAATAATCTCGGGAGCGGGCGATTTATTCGCGCGTTCTCAAGCGCGCGCGCGTCACTCACTTTCATTTTCACTCACATTATAATTTATCAAGACCGAGATATTTCGTTACTCTCATAATATTAAACTTATGAATATCATAAACTATTTACATAAATTAAAACAGTCGACACAAAAACTAAGCACGAACTACTACAAAATATCTTAAAGTTAATTTAGTCAGCATTTAAAACTAATGCGCCCGCTACGAGCGTGCTACGCCGCGTAGACTTAAACTCGTAGCTGCTACGATACGCGTAGCATCTACATGTATTACGTAGCTCTCACGTCTGGGAGCACAAGAAAGTGTTTTAATTACTTAGACGTACACCTTCTTAGGTCATTTGAAGGTTTCAGACTTAGGTATTATGCAGGTTCTTTGAAAAAAGTGTTTGTTGTTAGTCTTTTATCATGGTATGAAAATCCAAGTACCATGAAAAGCTGGATATATGAGAATCTTTTCAAAGGGTTATTTTTCATGTTTCTTATGGTTAAGATATACTCCCAGACAAACTGAAAAAAAAAACTAATACGATCCATAGACTAATTTACGTGGGGATATGTATCAAAAAATATATTTCAATATTTCTTATAGACCTAAATGTATATATTTCATTGGTGTCATTTAAACTTTTTCACTACTATAGTTAGTAGTGAAGTTTTTTTTTACACAAACTTTCTCTGCACGCTAAAACATGATCTATTATTGAAAACAGCGAATACAAACAAAACAAATGCCAACATGTTTGAACAATGCTCTACATAGAGTCAGGTTAAAATACGTTGTCGTTCCATACGTTTGGCGCTGAATGTTCCAATCACCATCACCCTTAGAGTATACATAAGAAACTAGAGTAAGCCTATCAGAGTTTGAACCGTAAGCACTAGTGTGAACTGTGTGTGTAGTTATGTCGTGAATTATGTATGAAGACGGTGCTTGCCGTTTTAATAAATCTAACTAGAATACTAATATTAGCCTAACAATGTGAAAACGATCGATATTTTCGTATACAAGTTTCTCGTTGCGCGAAAAATAACTTAAATCAGTAAACGAATGTATTAGATACAGACTAAAAGGTGCTCTCGCTTGGCACAAGGGGAAACTAGTGATAGTAGCAGTCTATAGTATATCTATAGTCTAAGCCATCACCCATACAACTTGGCTAAGCATTTAAACGTTGCGGTTTGTAATTCGAATTCAGTGGCCATTTTGAATTATTGTTTAAATTTAGAATTCGCTTTGAAGTGTTTAAAATTAGAATAATTATAACGAATTGCCGTTTAATTGTGTTGATGAAATAAAAGCGGTATTTGAAATTAGAATGATTGTTCGATTGATAAAATGTTTTGTGTTTTCGGTTTTGTTGGCAATTATCTATTTGTGGAGGCGAGTTGTTTTGTTTTAAGTATGATTTGTTTTTATTGAATACTTTTCATTGTGTCATTACTATACAATAAGCAATTAAGATGTTTTTTAAAATTATTTTACAAAATGTATGAAGTTAATTAACTTATTTAATGTCATTAGGTAAAACTTCAAAAGGTCATAACCACCTCAAACAATGTCAGATGAAATTTAGCCAATACTCTATATTGACAAGTAGCCTAAATCATGCCATTTATATATTTGACAGAGATATTCAACATAGATATCCAAGGCTCTCTACCACCCACCAAACATAACCATATCACCAGCATAATATGATCACAAGTCACCAAAAAAAACAGCCAAAAAACCAACAAAATATGACGGCAATGTATACTAACGACATAACTAAATCCCTTGCGATGTCCTTTACGATGACACGCAATCATTTGTCAAGCAAACATGCGCTGGTCTATCCCTTTGTTAACGTCCGTAGATTTCGGTCCATTATTTTAATCGTCCCTCCATATATCTTGTCTTGGGACTAGGAAGTGCTAATGAACGACACTGCAACGTAAAATGCGAACACATTTTCGTACGTGTTATCTTTGTGAGGATAAAATGTAAGGAAAGTGGCGCTCTTTTTTTACTGTAGTTAAGAGTAGCTCTACGAAATTTGCGATTTTTTTTCAAAATTTTAGCAGAAATAGTTGAACGTTATACAAAGTGTTTTTTTGAACGATAATAAGGTAAATTTCCTATTTTCAGGTCCTTTAATAACTAAATTATGTATTGAATATGAAATGAAAACTCATCATGTGTAAAAAAAAATCCTTTCTCATAAAAAAAAAAAAACAAAAATATTAAATTATAAGAGGAACTTATTAATGTGCCAAAATTCTTGAAGCAGGCCAATCAGATGCGTCTTTTAGATTGAAATAGAAAAGTTACATTGGCAAAATTTACTTCTATACATTCTGTCATTAACAAATTCGTCAAACCACATTACAACTAAACTCTACAAACATCACATTTGAACTATAAATTGTTCAGCAAACTGACCATCAGTAACTAAGTGGGAACACTAGACTAAGTATTATACAGTTATTTATCAAGTTACCAAGTCAACTGCATCGGGAACTTTGATAGTTTCTTAGTTTAACTGTCGTAACTTACTGCTGCTTCTGTTAACATGTTGCCAATAAAAGGGTTAAAAGTTTGTGAACGTCGATTAAAACTGTTAGAAAGTTTGTGAAGGAAAATTATTAATTTTGTTTTGTGCAGTATTTTTGCTATGAAGAAAAGTAATAAGACGTTCTTAATTGCCTGACTATGATGCCATCAAGATAATCATAATCTTGGTTAAATTTCGTTAAGTTACGTACAGTTTTTTTACATTTGTTATAATAGGCAAAATATTTTTTTGTTGCAAAGGTTTCCAAAATGTTATGTGATTCGGTATCAATCATTTTGTCCCCGTAAACAAACCACATATTTACATAGTAAAAGCAATAAATTTTAAGCTAAATACAAATATTTAAGCATATTATGTTCATAAAGAGCGAAAAATTTAAAATACATATATACATACAATCACGCCTTTTTCCCTTGTAGGGGTAGGCAAAAACAACTTCTTACCACTTGCTACGATCCTTACACACCTTTTTCGCTTTGTCTCTTGTATTTAAAATTAAATAGAAAAATATAACAATTAAAATTACTAGCTATACACAGATCATAATTAATTTTAGAAATGAAGTTTAATATTCTCCATAACATCGGCACTTTATACAAGATCTGTGGAAACTATCGAAAGTTCTAGTGTTAATAATGTCACTAGTTTAATAGTTATCATGGCGACTTGGTTCAGCTCTATTATTCAAGAGCTTGTTACTACTTGTCAGTTTGGTAGTTGAATATTGACGAGACTAGTGCAGTGACTTGTGGAAATTAGTTGGACTTTGGACTTTGGTACTTATGCGAATATTGATAAGGTACTTTTTTGTTTGTTTAAATGTGTTTTTGTTTTATATTAGTTAATGTTTTATGATAAAGATGTATTGGAGTTAAGTTGGCCACTGAATAATTTTTCACTTCCTTTTTTTTAGAATTCATAGTGTTGCTGAAATGTTGAATTTTGTGAAGTTGTCGAAATATTTTACTATATTTCTAAACATTTTTATGCTTAAAAATTCAAATCTTAAAAACAAATTTCAAAATTCAAGTACAAATAATTCAAATAGACAAATACTATGTTCTACAATAATCAATTCACTTAAATTCAACAATATTCAAACATAAAGCTCCTAAACTTACAAAGATTTAAACTCTAAATCGAAAAAAAGGTTACCAGGGAAGTGCATTTTGTTCTCAAACGTTTCGTTTCGAGAAAGTTCTGTAGTATTCCTTATTTTTTTGGTCCTTTCATACGGGTACACGTTAAAGTAAAAAACTTTTCCACGGACAGTTTTGGAAGGTTTTTAGACGCACAGTTGGCTACAAACTAAATGCGTGTCTTGTGTTTGTTTTTTAACCTCCGACACAAGAGGTGTGTTATAAGTTCGACGTGTCTGTCTGTGTGTCTGTCTGTCTGTGGCATCATAGCTCCATCCGAAGATCCGAAGCGATTTCAATTTCGTAATTATTTACAAAGTAAAAAATTTACATTATAATGAGTATGTAAAAACCTCCGAAACAAAAATCTAAGTTCCTTTTAAAAATTAAAAATTAATATAAAATTCTCAATCTCAAAGTACCTTCTTCTTCTTTTGGAGTCGATGGTAATCTAATTTTTTTAAATCTAAATACGCTGCGCCCAGTAGTTGGCCACACCAACTGCAGCGTCATTGGCGAAGTAATTTAATTCTAAAAAAAAAACGTCGCGTTGGTACGTTTACCAAAAAAACTTTTCCACGGATAGTTTTGGTAGGTTTTTAGACGCACAGTTGGCTACCAACTAAATGCGTGTCATCACGCGTCGTTTGTTTTTATTCTACTGCAACGGACCTGAAAGGGGTGAACAGCTGTGATATGTCTCTTTTATGATCCTATTTTGGTGTAACTACGCTAGTTTGTTAAACATAATTGTGATTAGACTAGTATATATATAATATTTTTTAAAAAAGTGAGAAAAAATGCGTAGATGGAGACCTAAGATTTTAAAGAAATCTTGCATAGTTGCACAATGTACGAACAGGTATATTTTTAACACAATTTATTTGTATTTTTACGCGTAAATCAGAGCTCTTTATATTTATTATCCTAATGAAACAAAAATTTTAAATTCATTAAATTTTAATAATTTAATGCTCAATTTTCACTGAACTGCATTGTTTTGGTTATAATAAACTGCTTTACATCGCTACGAAATATTTTTTCACACCACAAAAGTTTAATTATTTAAACAGTCTACCAACATCAAAACCAATAAAGCGTTAATAAATTTCAAACACTTAAAAATTCATTTACGAAAAACCAGCTCAAAACATGATTGAAATTATTGCACGAAATATATTATGTAACCAATCATTTTATATTTAAAATGTAATTTATCAACCGATACGCATGTATTCTGTATGATGTATTAAATATGAAATATTTATATAATGTACGGATCCCTAAAATGGTAGCGAACTGGGTCCGATCAGATGTATCGATAAACGTGGGCATTTTATTTCCATATTGTTTTGTGGGGTGTATTATCGAAATCAGTCGAAACCAGTTTCATACTGTTTTTAGTATTCAACTTTATTTTTAGTATATTGTACAATTTACGTAGTTATAAATCGGCTCCGCAATAAGATGTAACCTATCATATACTAAACCAAAGAAATCTTAAACTGTGTAGGTAATAGCTGGCCAAATCAATCTCAAATTTAAATAATTAAAGATAGAAGAACAACCTTAATGAAATTATCTATTTATGACAAAATATCATATTGCTTATTGCCTTATAGCTATAACCTTATTGTACCACTGCACCGCTGCAATCACACTACAAAAAGGCGTTTCATCAATCAACTCATTTCCACAGTCTTTCAGCTCCCACTTAAAAATCTCCCCGGCTAATCCACCAAGGTCTATCCCATCGGTCTAGTCGCACACCACCTGCGATGCACATCACGCTCAGAGAACGTGACTTACATTCCCCAACTCGTCTACACGAACAGCTAAATTTCCAAGATTATCTCCAAAACTTTTTGGATCTCCGCCAAAAACGAAAATATAGTCCGAAGGTAGTCCGATTTTTAATTTTCATTGTTCATTCATACGGTTAAAGCCACTTATTATTGGAGAATCCCTGTGGGTTTAAGCGCTGCGGAAAAACAATTTTAATGGCATAATGGAACTGAAAGAGCGAATTAAGTGCAGTCTTACTGCATGAGTGTAAATGAATACCTGTATAATAGCAGTCGAATACATAAGTGCGAAAAATAGTAATACCAAAGCCCAAGACAATAAACATTTAGACGTCTAAACAATTAATGTATTACATTATGCCTTATTTGAAACCCACCCATATTTGCTTTACCGCCTTATGTAATACGTACCACCTATATAATAAGATATAGTTGACTATCAATAAATCTTGAAATTTGCACACAATTTTAAAAGTAGTATACTTTTCCAATAATATCTAATAGTCAGTAATAGCGTCTCGCCGAACCATATATACACTTGCATCTCAAATCATGGCCTATAATGCTGACGTTTAACTGAACAATAATAACTTTTTAACAATTGCGCTGCAGGTTTATGTATGTACGCGCTAATCCCCGTTCTATAATATTACTAGAACTGTACAATGTCAAAATAAATTATGATAACTCTCTTTTAGCAAAAAACTATAATAGGCTTAGACAAACTTAATCAGATATACTTACACCGGCTGTAAGAACAATATGTAACAAAAATAATATTATCTACTAAAAGTATCGTGCACTACAGTAATAGACGCCATCTCACAGCGGTATACCTTAACCCTTGTTTTCTCCGCTCACACAGTATAACCCGATACATTTTTATTAAAATTCGCATTTTGGGTCGAAAGCTTTCAAAAAACGGAAAGCTAAAAGCAGGTACTGTATCCTTTGTAACGTAAGTACTTGGTTTCCACAGGGTGTTACCTAAAGGGTATATCAATCTAAAAGGGGTAAAGACTAGTCCTGGTATAGAATAAGTTTATAAACACTCAAAATGAGTAAGTTTAATAATTGGTACCAAAGTGTTGGCATCAATTTTATTAACTACTAGCTGTGCCCCGCGGTTTCACCCGCGTGAATCCATAGGTCCCGCTCCCGGTGCCTTTATATTATTGGAGGCGTAGATAAATCCAACAAATCACTAACATTTTTTTTTTCATAAAAACCTTCTTTTGACAATAACAAATACAACAAAAAAAGAATTAGCGAAATCGGTCCAGGCGTTATTGAGTTATGCGCTTACCAACACATTTAGCGATTAATTTTTATATATAAGATTTGACACCAAAAATCATAAATAGAACATTGATGTATCGTTAACATTTAGTAAGTCATGTAATGAGGTATTGACCCTTGCAGTGAGGTAATACTTTATTACAATTTTCGGTGTCAAATAAATTTATCCGAAAAATTTGAGGTTCATTTGAGCTGAAATTTTGTAAACTGAACCTATACTAGATGCACTCTCCGCCGCTTTTGGATGGATATACCCTTTCGGTAACACCCTGTATACGGAGTAAAGTCGCTTGTATTATGTAGAGTCTTGAACGACAAAACGTTGGCTTAGCTCGTTTGTTCAGGTCAAGAATGTGGTCAAAAGAATGGTAGTGTTTCGAATGCTTGATTCTCTTTTTATTTCTCTATGTGGTAGAGTTTTAGAATGCTGAATAAGTAATATGGTGAAGCTGTAGAAAATCGGTTACTTGGAGAAATTTACATTTAGGAGAATACGTTGAGTGCAAGAGTATGTTTGGAAAAATAGATCTTTAGTAGATCTTTATCTGTGTTTAGTCACCACTTTAGTGTGAATTATGATTATGTCAAATGATTTAATAAGAGAGTAAATAAATAAATTATTTAAAAAACGACCTGATATTAAGTTAATTTATAACTAAAGTGTTATTTTGTATTATTGACATTGTGTTGCAAAAGCATAGAAAAATACTGAAAAATATTCATGAATGGATTGAAAAAGTTATCAATGGATAACAGGCTCTATTTGAAGATGAATATTTATTCATTAATTTCTCACAAATAACTCTCTGTTTCTTTTTTCTATAGATCTTTCTTTGCTTTTATACCGATATTAAATACTGCTAATTAGACACCATATGGCAAATTACCATGGGAAAGTAAGACCCCATCATTTAGTTGGCTACGATGCCCTCGGGAGAGCCGGCTTCGGAACACGAGAACATAACAACGTTACAGGAAATACTATATTATGCACATAAATACCACGAAAAATATTACGCTGTGGGGATTATATAAATTGTCATACTGAGCCCAAGGTTCGCTGGACTGTGCCCATAAGTTTATGGGGTCGTGAGTCGTGACCTAGTTTGTATTGATGTGATTTAAATATGTTTACTTTAGTAAATATTAACCATTTACATGAAATGCATTAATAATGTCTGTTACTACGTTGTATTTATTGCGCAATTATTCTATTCACATAAAAAAAAAACTGTCCGTGTTTTTCAGGTTGCCCGCCCACGTCCGATTATCGGTGACCGATTATTTGTACGAGAAAAATAGAACCCACTGAAAGCAAAAGTGCAACGCACACGTCCCAAAAAAGTCACTCACAATTCGGTACTAAAGAATCGGCAGAAAGATAGGCCTGATTATCTGACCTACAAAAGTCTGATGTGGGTGACCCTTAATCATCGTATACAAAATATCATGTTTCAAAACTGCTACATAACAGGTCATTATTAAATACAAAAAATAGCAGAGTAGCAATATTCCGTACAGCTAAAAAAAGGTTACATATTCACATTTCATATGATCATTTATTCTTTTCTCCAAAACTAAACCCCAAAAATAAAGAACATAAAGGTAGAAAAGAAAGAGTAATGTGATGATGACATTATCGTGAAACTCCACCAATCCTTACTAATACTGGTCTACAAAGAGAATCTATTTCTGAGCTACAAATACTTTTATGTACGGCCACTGCAAATGGCCGCGTGCGATGAGGAAATTCAACAAAAGTGATTTTAAATCTTGTGGACACAGTGGGGTGTGTGTTACACCGTACTGTAATTTGTCCAAGAAGACTCACTAGTTTTAGGTTATTATCGGTCCCAAAAAAGCAACACGCTTGTTGCGATAAATATTTTTGGTGCATGTTAGATGATTTGATATTACCCTTGTTGAATAACTTATTTTTAAACGTTATGTTACATAGAACATTTTGCCATCTATTAGGGTGCGTCCACATCTGACAAACGAGCATTACATGAGCATCTTGCTGCCGAATGCCGCGAACGCACTAGTGATCAACAATATTCGTAATAACGCCGTCTGACAGACGCTTGCGAGCAGCTCATGTAATGCTCGTTCGTCAGATGTGGACGCTCCCTTACACTACAGAAGAGAAAAACATTATATAGGCATAACATTGAAATTGTGACTGGTTGTTAAAAGAGTACAGCACCCTTGATTGAATTTTGGCACATTTTTTTTGACTTTATACATAGTTAAAGGTCCGTGATACATTTAAGTACCTTTTCTGTTATTTTGTACACCAGAAGGAAAATTGTTACCGCCTTATTAGAATCTACTTATACCGATAAATTTAAAATAATATTTTACATTTATCGTTACCTATTTCATAAGTTAACACAATTTTTTAATCTTTCATAATAATATTATTATATTCGCAATAATTTGATGTCTTATTCATAAGGTTATTGCAAACAAGCGTATGTGTAAACACGGTGTAACAAGTAGCCATATTAAAAGGAATTCAATATATTACCCTTGTGGCGTACTCCTTTCACAAACCTTTTTCTTAAAACATTTACTTTTCACTGATTGTCATGGTGACGTAAAAATAACACGTCAGTCGGTTGTCGGGTTTTTTATATCGGCTGCGTGATTTATTCTATAGGACTTTTAGTTTTACCTATATATTAGGTAGCCCAAACTGGTGACCCCGAAAAGAACGCAAATTTGGAAATGAGTGGCAGTGAGTCAGAGCACACCGCGTCGTCGCAGCCTGCCGACCAAGTTTCACACCGTGCGCGTAAGATTCAGCGCCTGACTTGTTCAAAGGTCGAGCCAGCCGAGGTGTACCGCATGGCCATGCGCTTGCCACCGTTTTGGCCTGAGGAACCCGAAATTTGGTTTGCGCAAATAGAAGCGCAGTTCGAGAACGCCGGGGTGACGAATGACGTCACCAAATATAATTATGTTGTAGGACACCTCGAGCCTCAGTACTCCAAAGAGGTGAAGGATGTCATCATGTCCCCCCCCGCGTCCAACAGGTATGAGAAACTGAAGGCAGAACTGGTGCGGAGACTTTCTGCCTCTCAGGAGCGGAAGGTGAAGCAGCTGCTGATGCATGAAGAGCTGGGAGACCGGAAGCCGTCACAGTTTCTTCGTCACCTGCAGGGTTTGGCAGGACCAACCTTGCCCGAGGACTTCGTTCGCACCATTTGGTGCAGTCGTCTCCCCACCAGCATCCAGCCCCTCCTGGCATCGCAGCCTCACAGCACCCTGGAGGCACTTGCTGAGTTAGCGGATCGCGTCCAGGACATCGTTGCGCCGGCGAACCACGTCGCAGCAACTTCGGCAGCAGGACCCTCAATCAATGAGTTGGCTGCTGAGGTCAGCGAGCTGAGGCGCGCCTTGAAGGACCTCACACTGCAGTTGCGTGACGGCCGTTTGCCAAACCGCTCCCACAGCCGTGGACGGGATGTGCGACGACACTCACGCAGTCGCTCGTCGACCCGTTCGGACTCCAGCTACCAGCAGTATCCAGTGTGCTGGTACCACGCGACGCACGGGGAGAAGGCGAGGCGCTGCGTCAAGCCCTGCGACTACCGGCAGGGAAACGCCGCGGGCAGTCGGTAATGGCGGCAGACGATTGCCCTCGCTCGACTGGTCGCCTTTTCGTCACGGACCGGACCACCAAGACGCAGTTTCTGGTCGACACTGGCAGCGACCTCTGCGTCTACCCGCGTCGTCTACTAAGTAACCGTGTGTGTACGAACTATGAACTTGTGGCCGCGAATGGGACGCCTATAAAGACATTTGGTTTCTTGGATTTAAATTTAGATTTAGGACTACGTAGAGACTTTAAGTGGCGTTTTGTCGTGGCGGACGTGACAAAGCCGATTATCGGTGTAGATTTTTTAAGTTATTACTCACTTGTAGTTGACTGTCGCAACCAACGACTGTTGGATAGTCTAACAAATATTTTCTCGGTAGCTTCGAATCACTCAGATTTGTCTTTGTTTTCTGTTAAAATTTCTTCTGGTGATTCGGGGTACCACAAAATTTTGGCCGAGTTTCCTGACATTACCCGACCAGCTGGTTTACCACGCACTACACCACACAACACGGTACACCACATCCGTACTACCCCAGGCCCTCCAGTCTCATTACCATTTCGGCGACTAGCGCCAGACAAATTAAAAATTGCTCAACAGGAGTTTCAGCTGATGATGGCCAACGGAACTGCCAGACCATCGGAGAGTTCATGGGCATCACCGCTACATCTCGTCCCCAAGAAGGATAATGGTTGGCGACCTTGTGGCGATTACCGGATGCTCAACGCTCGGACCGTCCCTGACAGGTACCCAATTAGGCATATACATGATTTCTCGCACAGCATCTCTGGTTGTAAAGTTTTCAGCACTATAGACCTAGTGAAGGCCTATAATCAGATACCTGTCAGTTCAGACGATATTCCGAAGACGGCAATAACCACACCATTCGGCCTCTATGAGTTTCCATACATGACGTTTGGTCTGCGCAACGCAGCCCAAACTTTTCAGCGTTTCGTGGACGAGTTGACCCGAGGTTTAGACTTTTGCTACTGTTACTTGGATGACTTTTTAATATTCTCTAGGACACAGGCTGAGCACGAGCAGCACCTGCGCATTATCTTCGGTAGGTTGAAGGACTTCGGAATGCTAGTCAACACGTCAAAGTGCGTGTTTGGTGTGCAGGAGGTTACCTTCCTAGGTTATCACATCACCGAGAAGGGCGCCAAGCCGCTTGACGCCAAGATCGAGGCCATTAAAAACTTCCCGCCGCCCAAAGATATTCGTCAGTTGCGCCGATTTCTGGGCATGATCAATTTTTACAGGCGTTTTATTCCACATGCAGCTCAGATTCAGGCGCCGCTTCACAACCTTTTGCTTGGTAATGCAAAGGGCTCACATCCTATATGTCTTGCAGAGAGTGCTTTGCAAGCATTTGAAGACTGCAAGGCAAGTCTAGCTGATGCGGCTCTTTTAGCTCACCCTGATTGCAATGCCAAGCTCGCGTTACTTACGGATGCCTCAGATGCTGCAATTGGTGCGGTGTTACAGCAGCTTAGCGATGATGGCTGGCAGCCGCTAGCTTTCTTCTCTCGGAAGCTCAGTCCGGCACAAACAAAGTATTCCCCCTATGACAGGGAACTGCTGGCCATTTATGAGGCAATAAAATACTTTCGCCACATGCTTGAGGCCAGACATTTCGTTGTGTTCACGGACCACAAACCGATTAGTTTCGCATTCCATGAGAGGAAAAAAATCTGCTCACCAAGACAATTCCGGTATCTAGACTTCATTGCCCAGTTTACCACCGACATAAGGCACATATCCGGTAAGGAAAACGTCGTGGCCGATCCCTTATCTCGCGTGGAAGCTCTAAAGGTACCGGTCAACTTCGGGACCCTCGCGGAATCGCAGACTGCAGATCCAGAACTATCCGAACTACTACACCAAGGATCATCCTTGGTTTTGAAGAAGGTGCAGGTCCCGGGAGAGCGTTTATCTGTGTACTGCGACGTCAGTACAACGCCTCCCAGACCGTTTGTGCCCATAATGCTGCGAAAGCAAGTATTCGACAGTCTTCATTCCCTTAGCCACCCTGGCGTCTCAGCGTCTGCCAAACTAGTCGCGGATCGTTTTGTTTGGCCAGGTATTAGGAAGGACTGCAGGGAGTGGGCAAGAGCTTGTCTCGAATGCCAGCGAAGCAAGGTGAGCAGGCATGTTTCTGCGCCGTTGGGGTCGTATCATCTCCCACGTGCTAGGTTCACCACTGTCCACATTGACCTTGTGGGCCCGCTTCCAATTTCGCAAGGTTTTAGGTACTGTTTGACGGCAGTCGATCGATTTACCAGGTGGCCAGAGGTCGTACCTATTGTCGACATAACAGCCGAGACAGTAGCTAAAGCGCTGCTTTCCGGATGGATTGCCCGATTTGGCTGTCCCGCAAACATTGTCACGGATAGGGGTCGACAGTTCGAGTCAGCCCTGTTCGAACAGTTGTCCAAATTGGTTAGTTTTCGGCACAAGCGGACAACGGCATACCACCCAGCCTGTAACGGTATGGTAGAAAGGTTTCATCGGCAACTCAAAGCGTCCATCACTTGTCATGCAAATGACAAATGGACCGAGTCGTTGCCGTGGGTATTGCTTGGTATACGGAGTGCATTCAAAAATGATGTCCAAGCGTCGTCAGCCGAACTTGTATACGGCGAACCGCTAAGACTCCCAGGAGAATTTTTCGCTCCTAGTGACGGAGGAACGACCGACGTCACTGACTTCACCGCGCGCATTCGCAGGTTCGCCCATAACCTACATCCAACGCCAGCATCTCGTCACAGTAAGACCGGTATTTTTGTTTTTAAGGATCTGCAGACCACTGATCACGTGTTCCTTCGTGAAGACGCATTACGTGGTTCGCTACAGCCAGCGTACACAGGTCCTCACAAAGTTCTGCACAGGGGAGACAAGGTCTTCAGGATATTATTTAAGGGCAGAGAGGTCACGGTCTCCATTGACCGCCTTAAGCCAGCCTACATTTTGGCTGACAAAGATGACCCGATAGAAGTCGCTCCACCTAGCGGTAGCCAAGATTTTACCACTCGTGCTGGTCGTCGCGTCAGATTTCCTAATTTTTATCGCCCTTGACGGTCTCTGGAGGGGGGTGATGTGGCGTACTCCTTTCACAAACCTTTTTCTTAAAACATTTACTTTTCACTGATTGTCATGGTGACGTAAAAATAACACGTCAGTCGGTTGTCGGGTTTTTTATATCGGCTGCGTGATTTATTCTATAGGACTTTTAGTTTTACCTATATATTAGGTAGCCCAAACCCTTATAACTTTCAGATTCCACTTTATCAGTTTCTAACATATTTTATGCGCGTTTAAAAATCCTCTCGCGTAATACCATTGTTGTTTATGTTCATGACTTTATTCTTGTGTGGGGTAGTAGCAGAGTTGTAACAGTGATCAATATCTTTTAGGTAAATAAAATGTTTTGGCAATTGGTTCATATCTCAAAATGTATAAGTAAAGAAAAAGAGTGTTATCCATGGATATCAACAGTAAACGTAATTCATAGATGAGAAAAGTACTATGTTGGTAATTACAATTAAAAGTTCAGTTATAACCAGACCTTTTCTTTTTGATAAATAGTCAAGTACTAATATTTCATTACATAAGATACATCTTACACAATTTAAGTGGTCAAACAAATTTGACAAACTTGAAAATCAGTTTGACAAAATAATAAATAAAAAATTGTTTTTTATTCTCTCTAAATGATACCATGCAAATACACCTTACTAAAACACAAGGTTATAATTATGCATTTTATTTTAAACAGGGCACTTGACACTGACGTTAGACGCTGCGAAGCCAAGCGGTTTTTATCATCTGTTAATTCTACAGTCAGCTGTAAGACTTGATGAGGACTTATTAACGCTCACCGCTTAGATATTAAACTCATAACTTTCGCTCTATCAAAGTTTATACGGTGTATTATGCTGTGAACTTAAGCGACACAAACTGCTCGCTTTTTTTGGTTTATAAGAAATAAAAACATTTTGATTTGATTTGATTTGAGCAGTAATGGTTGATTTTATTTTCTTTGCTATCACTTTTTTCGTATTGATAACGATTTTGTTGTATAAATTGATATTATATGCACCAAGTATATTATATTGGTTATGGAAGCTTATAAATTGAAATTCTACTCCGAATATTCTTATTTTATGCTAGGCATGACACTAATTTTTTGGTCATATTTATTAAAAACAAAAATTATTATAGCAACATAAGTACACAAAGAGAACCCTTTCGTTCCAAACATTTCCAAATATATTCAAAGAATCATCATATTTTACAAACAAACAAAGGAATAACCTCCAATAAATAATAATAATCTGCCCACTAACGAGACATTTAAAAGACAACGTAACCATGGAAACGGAATAATGAATATTTCCCATTAAAGAGTTCATCAGTTTCGAGCCGTGAATTTTGATCCTAATTGAATTTTACTTTAAAATATGAAATATGAATCGAATTGATCACCGTGGCCCAATTTTCCACAGCCTTAATTAAATTCGTGACCTTATTCTGGTGATAATATTCTGATGGGAAATAAATTGATTTTGTAAGAAAGGGTTTGTTGTGTTAGAAAGTTTTGAGATTTATCTAGAATATTATTTTAGAAAAAGATTATAATTTTGAATAACTATTACTAAACTATTGCTCAGTTTTTTTTTATGTTTATGTCACCAATTAGTAGAAGACAAACTAAACAAATTACTTTAAGAGGTTGACGCGAATGTTAGAAATTGAAATAAAACTCATTTGTCCGAATTTTCGGTTCGTGTCACCTGCAAACACTGCGAAAAAATCCGTAATATCAATTATTTCAACAAAATCAATTTTGCTACTCTAGTATAACTGAGCAACAAAATACAAAAATATCTCAGAATCAATTCCCAACCATTATAATTCTAGATCACATATACCTACATAAATCTATGTCGTAAAAGTCCTAGTACTTTCTATCTATCGATCTAGCTTTCAACTTGTCTGTGTGTCTTTCGCTTCAATGTCCTACATGCTACTGTCTATCCATCAGGCTAAGTCAGAAGGGAAAAGAAACTGGTCGTCCGTTCTGTATTCAGGTTTTTGTACAGTTTATTTGGATGTATGCTTTTTTCAGTACACAATTTTATTTAAAGACTTTTTGATTATATATAAATGTAAAAAATAACGTGCTTCTATGATAATTAATTGATGCTAGACCATCTCTGAAGAGTCGATGACAAATATATTTTTCAAAATGACGACCTCCTTCGTCAAGTGGCGTACTCACCGGTTTTCAAGGTGTCGCTAGCTCTAAGGTCCCGGGTTCGAACCCTTGACGGGACAATGTTGACAATTAGTTTTCCACATTGTTTCGGGTCTGAGTTTTTGTGGTACCTTCGTTGTCTCTGAATTCCATAACAGAATTGATTTAGCTACTCACTTTGGGGTCAGAGCAATGTATGTGATGTTGTCAATATTTATTTAATTTCAATACCAAAAAAACCGTCGAATTTAGCACTTCCTTCTTTTGAAGTCGATTTAAAATGTTTGTGATTTCTTACTATTTTTGTACATTATGTAAAAACATTTATTTTCCACGCAATATTGTTTAATCGAATTAACAAATTGAGGTTTTGTTCCAAATAGTTTAAACTTATTGAAAGCTTTAGTATCAAATAACATTGTGATTTGGCTACTTGCTAACACAGGCGAGTTAATTTTAGTTTAAAATAGGTACAGTAATATCTGTAATAGTTAGTGTCGTTAGCAGGCTTACGTTTATAAATAGAAATTACATTAACTATGAATAGCTATTTGAATGGCTACATTAATTACAAAATGGCTTATGTTCAATATAAAATGTAGATCTTTTTAGCGGTTTTAGAATGACATTTAATTACAAGAGTTTTTTTAAGTATAACTAACTACACCAAAAATAATTTGATTTAACTATTTTTTATCAAAATTAAAACCCTATTAACCTTCAAAACGGTTACAGGTAAGAACATATTTAAAGAATTAGATATTTGAAACAGTTTTTTTTTTACTTTACATGTGTCCTACTGCTGGGCAAAGGTCTCCTCCAATTTGCTCCTGGCTTCAAAAATTATCAATTAAGTTAATAAGAACTTATAACCCCAAATTATTTATTGAGAATAGGACATGAAAAAGATGATGAATAATATTTAATTTAAATACATTTTCCTATCAGAATAGGGCTCCAGGAATGCGATATAAATATCTCGGGCGAGTTTCTCTCTGGTTGTTTAGAAGCAAATAACTTAAATTTAATTGCAATTAAAATCTTTATACTCCCAAAGCTTTACAAACTTTGCTATAGCAATTTATGTTTTAAAGTAAACGCTTATTTATATCGCAAGTCTTCAAAAATTTTGTATCTGGTATTTGAGTGAATTATATTTTTTACCAAATTAAAGGAATTTTTCTTGTCATAATGTAGTGACTAAACTGGGGTTGACAACACACCGGTTTTTTTGTTTATATTCAGTTCCATTTTTTTTTATTTATCTTAACCTAAATGACACGCAAAAAGAGTTGTTTTCCATATTTTTTACAGAGCCTTAAAAATATACTAAAATATTCCGCTGCATACAAAATTGTTTCATTGATAGCCTGAGGCCAAAAATTGATCGTAAAAATTTGCCTCTCCGTAAAATTGAGTGTTCAAATATTGAATATTAGCACACACGAACGGTAACCGACAAACAAACAGAAATTCTAAAAAAAGCAATGTTTTCGATTCATATTGTGAGCTGAAGTAAACCGGTATGTGAAAAAAGATTTTAAATATATGGTATTTTAGAAAAAAATCGCTTAAAGGTAAGGTCGAGTCGAAAAATGTTATGAAATCTACTGTTACGTACGGTTTCTATTTTTTGTCCGGTTGTTATTTGATATCTCCAGTAATTAAATTGAAAATAAGTTTGAAAAAATATTTTTGATACCGGCTACCTGACTGGTGGACTGTAAATTTTAGTTAACTTGCATTTTTTTTTCGATTTACGTTTGTTTTTTCATGAATTATAATTTTACGTGTAAAAATTAAGTTTCATATTGAAGTTTTAAAATTCGACATTCGTTTATTGTATGCACTTGATTTCATGTATAAAATCTGATACCAATTTAACAAAATTTAAGATTGACCTATTGCCCAAAACACCTAGAGAATATGGAATGAAAACGTCATGACGTAACAAATCTCGGAGCTCCCTTCATGCAGATTATGCACGTCGCCTTATATAAGAACTAAGTTATAAATGTTCATACTGCTCAAACATTTGGGAATCCGCCAAAAATATTCCCAACTTACAAAAGAGAAAATTATTGGGTATTCAAATTGTCAATTTCAAATGTGAATGGAAGATTTTTGGATAAAGTTTCCGAATTGGATTGTGTTGTAATATGGAACATTTTTGATGCTCTTTTGATAATTCGAGACCCAAATATATTTTAAAATACTGTAAAATACCTAAGTAGAGAAGAGACACATTATTAGTTATTTAAAGTGTTATTCCTGCATGCATTTAATCATTACTTTGCAAATACTTGACTAAAACGAAAGAGACATGTGATTTTTTTGCGACAATTGAAAAAAAACAAAGTTTTTTTAAATGAGCAATATATCCCATCAGTACTTTCAAGCTCCAACTTGCACGAGCGATTCAACATGGAGGGCCTGACAACATGACACAACACAAAACATCTTGTTTTTCGTTTACCTTACGTATTATAGTACTTACCTTAAGTTTTAGAGTGTGTAATCTACAGAGTGCGCATAACACTTAAATTATGACCACCAGTATGAACAAGCGTCATCGTAATTAGTGTCAAAACAAAATTGGTGTCAAGACAAAGCGCACCGTTTTTTTTTTAACCTCAAAACTTATAATAACATCGAAAAGTCGATATTTTTGCTGAAGTGTAAGCTGACAAGTCATTAAACAAGCGTAATTCTCATCGCAAAAAAATTTGTCACTCGGCACAACAGGCTACTAGCGATGCGCACTCTATGCTTGGTTATATACTCTAAGCCCTAAAGCCTCTGTCGATGGTGTAGCAGAATAAGGAACAACATCCCATGGGGACGTGATCGGAATGCGGTACAATGTCTTTTACACTCGAGAAGAGGCTTCTAAGGGTGAACACTTGTTTATTGATGATAACTTGAAATGGATTTTTTATCATTCTTTGTTGGAGTGAAAATCTTAGTGATATTTTTGAGCAATAATATTTAATTTATGTAGACCTTTAATATGTTGTACAATGTTCAAAAGTTGTACGACTAATCGATCTTCTATGATAATATTATAAATCTGAAAATAATTGTCTGCCACGACTTCATGGCTTAACCAAACAACTGATTTCGATGGAATTTGGTATGAAGCTAGCTTACACTACAAGAAATAGGTTAACTTATTGTTTGATAAAAGAAATACACGCGAAAAGCTTTTATATATCTTCATTTTAAAATGCTATTCCAAAATTATGAGAAAAATGTTCATTTAAAGTAAAAAAAGTGTAAATGTCACTAAAATTTTCTCAATCCACACACCTATTATATCTTCAATTTCCTTTATTTATATTTAGTAATCTACACAAACACTTGCGCATAATGTTTGCTGTCCAAACACGTCATGAAGCAGTTGATATGGGTTGCATCACTACAGTGTCTACGTGCACGGAATATGCAGGCGAGTACATTACTAGTTCTAGAGTCACTTCAAGTTTTACACTATCTAAATGTTGAATGTATGCCAAGTGAAGTGTTTATGCATATGAATTCAAAATATCAAAATCAAAAAGTTTTTATTACAAGTCAGCCTTTTCAGATACTTTTGAAACGTTAATCATTCCATCGCAGTTACAAATTGTCATTGTAATGTAAAGAACCGGCAAGAAACTCAATAATTAAAATAGTAGTATTCAATGAGTTTAATGCTTTATGTGTTTGAGGAGTAATTGTTTCCCCACATTTTGGGTGATAATGCAATTCGTACATAACAATAGATGTGCCGGTGTATCAACTAATGCAAAAAAAATCTTTAGCTTTATTTTACAGAAAATCTTTCTACCTGTTTTAGATACACTTGTGTATATCGTACGTAAGTATATATTTATTTCTGAAACCACCTATACCACCTATACCTAGTATAAACGACGCAAATCCTTCAGAAGTCACCAACCCAACAACCTTATCGTCCCCACACAAACTGAAACACAAGTATCACAAAAATACATCCAAAAAACATATTTCCACACCCTCTTACACCCAGCATGGAACCAGCTGAGTAAACTTATCCGCAATAACGGGCCGCAGGAAATGGAGCGTAATCAATTTGCTAAGGCTCAGAAAAGTGACGTCACGGGGTCAGTAAGGGCCACTATTTTTGGTCCCTTCCATACGATGGCATGAGATATTGTGTCAGTGTGTCTGAACTGTCAGTTGAGCGTTTAATATTTTGTCAGTGTGGAATTGGAAATGGATGTGTGGTTTGTTTTGACGGATTTATTGGTGGATTGTTTTATGTCAAGTGTTTTTTTTTTAATACAGCTTTTAGTGGTACACCACTTAAGATGATAGTTGTGAAAATCGTTCTTATATTTTGTCCGTTGCCTGTAATTTGCAAATGTGTCGAAAAGTCGTGAAGTGAAACCCAAATAAACCTCGATAGAGTCCATTTAAAAAGTAGTTTTATTTCAATGTCTAACAGTATACAACAAAATGGGATATTAAATATTCTACATGTTATAAAATAAAATAAAATCTAAGTATCGCATAAAAAAATAACTACATATAAAGAAATATAAAAAGGTTTTCAACACAGTGTAAATAATTTCCGTTTGACTTTGAATAGGCCTCATATCAAATACAGTACGGGTGTGACGTCACAATGATTCCCTTAACATAATAGCGGTCTCGCGAACACAGAAAGTCAATCACATTCAATAGTGCAGATACTGAATCTTTGATTTCCTATTTTGAACCTTATGGACATACAAATAAGGACGATGAAAAGATTGATAGGTAATTTTACTCCTTATTTTATAATTATTCCTTGTACATAACTTTTACCATATTTACCAATGTAATTCAGGAGCGGGTCTTTCTTGCACAAGTACATTATTACTTAAAAGGAGGTCCCTGCGTAAGATTAAGTGTAAAAGTTTAATGGTTAAAGAATAAGCTTTTCTTTTTTTTTTGGTTAAAAGATTACTGTACCTGAAATTATTGGCGATTTCACCTGTTAAGTTAAAAACAGAGTTCTAAAGAACTAAAATCTTCTTCCTCGAATCTATTCTGAATTCGGGACTTACTGAGTCCAATGCATGTTTTTCGAATACAATTTAGTAGGACTTATCTTATTTGAGTGCGAGAACAGAGATTATTTAGTCATTACACTACAACTAACCGGGTTCACACACTACCGTACAATAAACCCCACAAATGATTACAGAAAATTCAGTCAAAAATAATTCTACTGCCAGAAAGGCTAGGTCATCTTTGATACATGTTGCTCGCACGTGCATTTGTCAGACCGTCCCTTGTCATCCGATACCTTCTGTACAACCTGAGTCCACCAAGATTTATAACGGCCAGCAGCAATTAGGACGATTAATGTGATGTTTGTATGTTGGAACTATTTTCAACATGATTTTTTTTACATAATAAGCCTTAAATTTGTTAAAAACATGCTAAAATATTTTTTTCTTTGTATGAGAATTTAGTGCTAGGGTATTGCTGGGTTATGGGACTCGACAAAAAATAACAACAAGATGAAACATTTAAATTTCTATCCCTTCGTGTTCCTTTCTAAATAAGTTTTTTTTTTTATAAATACCTATACAAATCCATCTGAAGACAGCAATGCAAGACAGCCTACTTTTTCTATCGAAACCTGTTTATTATCCGGGAACAGAATTTTATTCGGAGTATTTATTTATTTGTCAGACGTTTCAGTACGGGTACCCCGTGAAAACTAGTAACTTTCAAATTTGTTTCGGCCGCTTCCCAACCTTCACTATTGACCTTTTCTACGCTTGACCTGTTCGTAATTTAGAGGTCACACAACAAACTGACAAACAAGTGATTGGAAATTTCAAGTTTATCAACAAGATTTTCTTTTTTGTGGGTACAATTTGGACTGGGAAATAGACATGAGGCAGCCTGTAGCGACTGGTATTTCTACCCGCATAAGCACTGCTTGTTGTCGTGGTGGCCTAGCGGTTGAACAAACGGATTTGTATGCACAAGGCTGGAGGTTCGAACCCAGGCAAGTAACAATATGGCTCTTTCAAATTTATATGTACTTTCTTAATTATTCTAAGACACTTCTAACTAACAGTAGTAGGCAGAATGTACACACACAGCTTGCCGGTATATTTAGGTCCCATGTAATAGAGGGCTAGCCTATTGCCATTAAACGGGCATAAATCCAAACTCCAACCCGCTACTGAGAATGTCATTTAAAAACCCAATAACACCTTGATTAACTTGAGAATCGGACTCAAGACCTCTAGCGTAGCAGTCGCTCTTAGAACCGCTAGGCCAACGAGGCAGTCCTACAGATAAGAATATATACATATTTACACGTACCTCAAATAACCTTCACCATCAGGTAGCAACACTACAGATAAGGTACTATAAATACAAACACTGACATATTCCGCACAACCTGTATAGAAGCAACCCTTTTACAACCCTCATCAGAGCAACAGTGACGCAGACACGTCGCGTCTTGTTCAACGACGAAATTGTAACAGGAAATAGAGAGGAACCGTTTTTGCTAACTTCGGAAGATATTTTGAGGATTATATTTTGAGATTAGAAGGTATTAAAGAGTCTAAAAGTGTTTACCGTTTGGATGTTTTGTGCGTGTTTAAGCTGAGTCACGAAGGTAAGCCAGTTAGATGTTTGTTCCAGTTGATACGAGTATAATATCTTTATAGTCTTACTCGAAAATGTTTGAGAATCAGTCGGTACTATTTTACTAAGGATTAAAAAAGAAACGAAAATTAAATCAAACCATTTATTCGACCAGAATGTAGGAAAAAAACACCGAACCTCCTTTTTTTAGGTCGGTTAAAAACTTACGTAGAATATAGTATTGTACACAAACCATACATTAACTACTTAATAAATAATCTAAAATATCATTCTCATCGCTTGAGAATGGCAGAGTAAATTATTTTTCTGTACTCTATTTAATCTAGAGTACACTTTGTATAGTTATTTACTGCTATTACATAATTATGACGCTTGAAATAGTCAAGTGAAATGTCATAATAAATTTATCCAGCCATAAATAACACTAATCACATTTAACTCCAATATTCTCAAAATTGTTCAAATTGAGTGTGAAATTGGGGGCGGATTTCATTACTGAAAAAAAAAAATTGTAATTAATGCCATATCAAATTCCAATAAAATCACTATTAAGGAGAAGGTCAATAATTTCGTAAACTCAATACATCTGAAACCAAAACACGAAACATTCCATCTGTTTTAGTCTATCTATTTTTATGTGCAACTCTAGTAGGTCTTCTTGAACGCAATCTAAACAACTCTAGATGCGGCAGCGGAGTAAGCAAACCTCTTAGGTCCCGATTTAATCTAGAAGCGTTAAGGTTGTAAGTACATTGGAAAAAACGAGTTTACTCCTACTTTATATAAGAAACTTGTTACTTAGAGATACGTAATATAGTTCAAGTTTAGAGTGCTCATCATTATCGTTCTTTAATACGTTGAGCATTAGAGATAGGTTACCTTTTAGGAAATTTTCATCTTTTCTTTGTCAGTCATCATCATCATCAGCCGGAAGACGTCCACTGCTGAACAAAGGCCTCCTCCCTAGAACACCACAGTGAACGACAACTCGCCAATTGCATCAATTTTGTCAGTCACATCCATTCTAATTTTAAGCGTTGCTGTCTTCTAACAAGTTATAAGTATGACTATATAGGTATACATGTAGGAGTAGACCGAAAAAGATTGAATGAATTGTGTCAAAAATATAAGCAATAAAGCAGTGAATGCTGAGATGACGAGTATTAGAGATGAATGGAAGCAAATTACGCCGACCACAAATACAGACTGACAAAGAATAATTGGAAACAGGGCACGGAGAATATGAATTTCTACTTACCAAGATAACAGATCATTTATCAAGATCGATATAACACAGAACCTTGACTGACGTAGTATTAATACTTAGATGTCAACAAGTATTATAACTAAATCATACTCGTTCGTGGAAAATGACGTCATAGTACAAGACGCGCATCTATCGGCCAATAATGTACGAGAGCTGTATACACAGGCGAAGACTACACACGGGTAGAATGATGGACAAGCAAATCGATCGATGAAACGAAATAGCGAAATGTTTTAGTCCAATTGTCGACGTCTTCTTCTTTTCAAGTCAATGATCGCTAAACTCTGTTTGACCAGAAAGTCGCCACTTGAATGGCTCTGTCGTTGGCTTCCATTAAGTCCTGGAGGGTGGTGGTGGTGGTGGTGCATGACGGGATTGTCGACGTTGAATGAATCATCTAAGATAAATGACTCTAAAAGCGACATTGTTTTTTGATATTTCTACCAATCAGAAAACAAAAAGAAAGATTCGATTTCCAAGATTCGATTCAAGATTTTGTGATACTTAAATTGATTAAATTATCACCAGTTTTACGAAAATAACTTGTCACTGGTTTAAAGGCACTAAACTAACTTCCAGTAGGAAAATTTGCTACGTTGATATAATTATTCTGTTATTGTATTCTTCTTCTTATCCGGTACGCTTTTCACAGAGCGGTCGTGATCGCTATGTGCTCGTGTTGAAATGGACAGATGTGATGCATTGTATTATAAGTTGTATTTGTCTTTTTTTTTTCAATTGTTTTCTACCTGTACTTAACTATAGTTGCCAGATCTTTCATACAGTATGTCTCTCACACAGAGCTAACACAGACCTAAGCAAACACACATGTTTGCAGTCCGTCTTACGATCCAGCATGCCTATACTAAGCCGGGCTTCAGTTACATTGTTTGTGCTGCCTCTAATGCAACGCTATGGTATTGTTATTTTATTATGGTAACATTCTTAGTTAGGCTCGAAGATTGAATGTTGATATGGATAGGCTAGATGTTCACTTGTCATTTTGTGGGGTAGTTCATTTGTCGTTAGATGAAAAGAGGATTTTTGTGATTTCAACATGTAATGTGGACAACTTCACATACTCTAAACTTAAAGCTGAAGCACTTTTGTTATGAAATCAGAGAAGACGAAGATATCAAACACAACCAGACTTGTGACAAAGTAGAAAAGTGCTTTTGGTTAAAATCAGACTAGTTCAATTATTTGTAAAAGCAGAATATAATAATTGCACAGCATGCCTTCGAATATATAGATAATAACTTCAGATTTTGCCTTCAAACCAAAATACTAAACTAACAACAGTGATTAAAAATAAGAAAAAAACTAGACTTTTTATTCTCAAGCTACATCGAAAAAGCTAAGAAAACATTTCGCTTTATAAGAAGAGTTGTGTATCCTACCATAAAATTAACACTAACACAAGTCATAAAAAGCACATTCTTTTATATCATATCAGTTTATATTTCTTCGTCGGTAAGCCTTTGTTATATTCAGTGGAGCTTTAAAGTAAATGCTCGTAGCAGCGTCTACAAATTGTCTACGATATTGTAGCACTTCGTAGCACTTCGTAGCGCAGATAGACGAGATTTTATTTGATGACGTTGTTTATTTGTGATGTAATGTGTTTTGTATTTATGTGTGTTTAGTTTTAAAGCCATGCTGTGTTTCCCAGTAAAATGGGTTGTAGAGGTCAGATACGCAGTCGCTCCATGTAAAATACGGAATTCAGCAGAATCCGGTAAGACTGGTTGCCTACCCCAACATAGTTTCTGAAAAGGTTAGGCAGATGATGATGACTTTAAAAGCCAATTTATCTTTTTGCGTATTTTTATTGGAGTCTAGAGAATTTGCCTCTATCTGTAGAAATATGATAGAGAAGCCTTTAAAATTTTCCAGTTTAGAACAAAATGGTAATTAATTAGTCTTGTTTACACATAAGAACTCATTTGCAAAACCTTATTAAATGTAAACCTCATATGCCAGTTTTATTTGTTTATTCAAACCTTTCTATTTTTGTTACGTCAGAAATTGGAAACTCTGAATTTAAAAATAATGGCCTTTCTAGCATGATATTGTATTACGAGACTGTATAATTTAAAGGTTGTATTTAAAGGTTACATGTAACTTAAGCTTCTACCCACTCAAATAATTTTAAGCAGAAATTTGTAATACATTCCTTCGATACGTAAAAATAAAAAAATTGAGGATTTTCAGTTCCATAGATTTATTAAGTTTATTTCACACAAGCATTTTACTGTGAACATAAATGGTTTTAGAGTGATGTGCCCAAAGGGTAAAAACAGACCCTATCACTAGGACTTCGCTGTCCGTCCATTCGTCTGTCCAGGCTGTATCTTAACCACCGCAATTGCTAGACAGTTGAAATTTTCACAAATTATGTATTTTTATTGCCACTATAACAAAAAATACTATAATTAAAATGAAAATTATAGGGGCTCTCATACAACGGTGGTAAGCAACCCTTCGTGCGCGAGTCCTTTTTTTTTTCTTTCGGGGTGAACCTTCAAAAGGCTAAGAGCCTTAACGGAATTCATAAGACCAGGGAGTGTGGGATTTTTACCGCACTAAAACCACCCCGTAGGTCACCATCAGCACGTAAAAACGGACTTCTGATACCTCTTCTTTCTTCTTCTTCTGTAAAAATGTGGTCCGTTATACCCTTTTAGAATACCCTACCCTACCACTAGATCAGTGAATTCGGTCCCTGATTTCTATGTTGAATATTTTCACGGGTTCGGATCGGGCTTGGATCGAACATAGTGCGAAACTGCTCTAATGCACTCAGGTTTTACGGAAGATACAAGTTATTAGTACTTGAGTTGAGGACGAGAGAAACAAAAGCGGTACGAGAGTGCTTCAACGTTTGTTACTTGTGAGATTGTTCGATCTATCGGAAGATTGTTTGAGGAAAAGAATAGGATAAGTATTAACACGATTGAATTGTAAGTATTCATAATATTATTGCTGTTATAGTATAAAAAAACGGAATAGTTTTTGTACATTTTAATAAGGAGATGTTTTTAAAAATGGTGTCGAATAAAAATACCTTTATTAACAAGTGAATGAAAGTATCTGCAAACTGTTGGAAATGCATGTACTTTCTATATTACTTTATCTGAGAGAATGTTCGTTCGGGAAGTTTGCTATATAAAATCTAATTTTATATTGAATGTTTTCGAAAATATCCTAAAAATTCTACTCAAACAAACAAACATTTTATTACACAGGAACAAAATAAAAATATTCATTTTATAACGTAACAAATTTCCTTCAAAACCTTTAAAACGCGCCCCATTGTTTTCAACAATAAAATCGACGAAAATTTTACGTCGCTACGAGCCTGTTACATAGAATACACTCCTTACATACAAGGGTAAGGCTGCGTTCATATTCTTCTCTTCTTAGCTTATCGATTAATGGCTTCTTTTTTTTAATCGTCGCTCAGCCACGCGGACAGCGTTATCCGTAGCATACAGGAACTCGCGTGTACAGGTGGCGGGACACGCTGGGCAGTTCAGCAAATGAGCCATGGTCTGGGGATAAGCGTCTGGTCTGCGTACATATTGACCACTAGTGAATACTACGACATATCGACTGATGAAAGTTGAATATGAATAGAGTTTGAGCGGAAAGAGAACCGACGATGAATTGAGGCTGGTGTTTATTTACAGATTTTTTTGTATTGTGGTGTTTATTTCAGTTGAGGACACTGTTGAGTCGTCGACTATAGTGCAACTGTAACAAAGGGATATTTATGAAGTTATGTAAGAACAGAACGTTTTCGGAAACCATTTTCATAAATATTTTCTTGAATGATTTTAATGTTAGTTAAATCTTATGGTACGACGACAGTTCTCATCACAAAGTATTTCTAAAGACTTGTTTTTACAAGAGTGTGAAATCAACTGCGATACGCGACTTTTCTTAGTTGAACTGCACGTGCGCGCCGAATCTTTACAAACTTTCTGAAGTGAACGTTTGTCGTTTCTAAGAACTTATCCCGTAGTGTGGTTTAGATTTACAGATTTTAACTTTATAATAAGTTAAATCTAATGCGGACTAAACATCTGCAAGGCACGTGTATTGTAAATTGTAGAAATTTGAGGTTCTACAATTTAATAAGCCATTTTTCAGTTACAATAAAATGCTTTGGCTTGAGGTCATGCAACCAATGACTTTTTTTGTTTATAATCAGTAAGTGTCCTTGTCAAACATCTAAATTAAAGGGAACTCATGGCGGCCTGGCGGTTCAATGAACGGATTTGAATGCACGAGGTTACAGGTTCAAACCCAGGTAAGTACCAATATAACTTTTCAAAGATATATGTACTCTCTTCATTATTCTAAGACACTTCTGACTAACGGTGAAGAAAAACACCATGAACAAACCTGGATTGTAAAATTGAGATCTGAAATCGCCAATCCGCAATTTTCAAAAACCTTTTCTATGGGAAGAGGCCTGTGCCCAGCTGTGGGACGTTTATAACCTAGAATTATAGCAAAAGTAACTTCTCAATGTTCTCTTATATGTAGTATAACCAATGTCTTAAGTAAGGTACAGGTTATGTTAGGTACAAGTCGCATCAATGTAAATCTGTCGCGAGTGTCGCGAAGCTCCCATGTGCACAGCCCCTTACAGTGCGGGGCGGACATTTTATTACTTTCGGAGTGAATTTATTTACACTGTATCTAATACAGCTTTTACGCCGTCTTTAGAGGTTCGAAACGGGCCATAAACATACTTTAAGATGTCACTTTACTGTTAAAAGCGCGAGTTTTTGAGGTGGGATTTATTTAGGATTTGAGTTAGACGAATTAGGTTGAAGATAGAATTGGGATATAAAGAAATTACTCGATGTGTTTGAATGTAACGTTTCTACATTTCTTATTTATTAAAATAAAATAATAAATAAATGTGGACAACATCGCATACATTGCTCTGAACCCAAAATAAGTAGCTATTAGCACTTGTGTTATGCAATTCAGAAACAACGAAGGTACCACAAACACCCAGACCCGAGACAATGTGACAAGTGACTTAATTATTTGACCCGTCCGGGATCGAACTCGGGACCTCAGAGTTGGCGACACATCTAAAGTAAATTTTTATCGTACATAAATTTAAAAAAAAATACTAAACGTTTAAAATCACAACTATAATTGAGCATTAAAGTCAACTAGATTTCTACTTATCAACAATAGTTTTAACTACGACAAACACTTCAGTATTTAATGCAGAAAATATGCTGAATTTTCAGCTGACTGAGCAAATAAGAGGTTCTCCTTTCTCTAGTAATGGTCAATTATATCGAAAAAATACCACTAATCTTATTAAATCGCAAAATATTTTAATATAAGTAAAATTCATAACTTGTAGACTAATAATAACAAATATGTTCCATAAAAGTCTCGTTAAGATATAATAAAGAACTTTATTAAGACTAAAGAGCTCTTTGTGTACTAGAAAATTATAAATAAAACTGTCTGGCATTTTTATAGTATACAGCATTATTAATAATGTATATATCTGGGTTTTTTCCCTGCTAAAAATAGATAAAAAATCAGATCATCAAAGACAGACTATTAAAGACATATATTTTGTTGAATATGACTGACAATATAATTTCATAGATTAGGCATATACATACTACAAAGCAGTTCAAGAATCGGCACAGGACAGAGAAAAATGGAAAGGGCTGCATCGACATGAGCATGGCTCTTAAATTGATGATGATGATAATATAAAAGTCACTTATACGTCAAGCTACTAACAAAATAAAAAAACTACAATCGTCATTCATTTTTTTTCTTGACGTTTTCTTTCACGGGACGTAAATTTAGTATAAATAACCACTTTTATCTCGTATTATGGTACAACCATTATCTAAACAGAGTACTATATGCACATGTGTTGTACACAGAAAATAACAAACTTCGATGCAAGGAACAAACATCAGTAAACATACAAGAGTCACGTGCATCCGCTGGCCCAAGTTTCAGTACTGCACCAATTGCTTGGTGCAAACTTAACGTACCTAATTATCTTGTAGATAGATACCGTATTTATCTTTAACAATTCTGGGAAGAGGGTTACACACTACAGACTGATGGATGTAGGCAAATTACTTATAATAATATAAACGATACAAAATGTAAAACGTCATTCAACGTGGCAATGCTGCCAGCCGTTCCCCGCCATTGACAAAGATGACGATGAGTTCTTTGACGCCGTTTAGTTTTTATTTATGTAAGTTTTAATTTTAGTATAGTTAGAGTTTGTTCTTATATTAGATTTAATTGTGTATTAATAAAAAAAATACTAGATTAATAATTAAATATCATAATCTTTAAATGTGAAATTTAATCTACATTGTTGTACATACATTTGCCAATTATCACGAAGTGTTTTTTAGCAAAATACTGAAATATGTGATTTTTGAGAGAATAGCTGACCTAGCTGACCCGGCAGACTGCTTACTACCTCCGTCAATAAATAAAAGCCTACAGTTTTGTATAAAATAAACTTAAAAGAAATTGTTTTCCTATTTAATTTCGAGTTTCGGGATAATTTACCTTTTAAACTATCTCTGGACTTACACAAATAATTTAATACCAAGATTAGTCAAATCGGTTCGCCGTTTTCGAGTTTTAGCGAGTTAAACGGACAGCAATTCATTTTATATAAATAGATATATTAGTAAATTACACATTTATAAGAAAAAATAATGATTATAACATGTGACTGCAATTTGGTTAATGCTGCACTTTAAATTCATTTAACCCTTAAACGTTCACGCGAAGGTATGCACGGCCACGCGTGCATTTTACGAATATTATTAAAATTTAGGTTTCTTACACACGCGACGTTTTTTCTGGTTTTAAAAGTAATGTCGCATTATCAGCCATAAAAATACATTTTTATGTGTAAAAAGTTTAGTGGAACTAAAGATGGATTAAGATTTTACAAAATAGTCTGGGTTCAAGAACCTTTAAAATCTTTTCGTTAATTGTAAAGAACGCCGAACTTTTTTTGTTTGTAATTATATTCAATGGTCACGACGTTTATGTTTAAAACAAGTTTAATGTTAATTGGAACATTTCTGTTGGATTCTTAATTAGGTTTTTGATGTTTTTAGAACTAAGCACAAATTTTATTTCAGTATTTTTTATGTAATTATCATAATTAGTATTATTGGTATATTTTATATTGTACATAGAAATTCAATTTACAATTATTTATTTAAAAAGTCTTTATAGAACTGCTGTTACTGTCAACTGCTGTTATACTGTCTCGTTGGCCTAGTGGCGCTAAGCGCAACTGATACGCTGGACGTCTTGGGTTCGATTCCCAGGTCGACCAAAGTGTTATTGGGTTTTTCTATGAAATTCTCAGTAGCAGGTCGGAGTTTAGATTTGTGCCCGGTTAGTGGCAATAGGCGAACTGTGGACATACATAGGTACACCAGCTCTGCCTAACCCTTCGGGGATACAGGCGTGATGATATGTTATGTTTATGTTATGTTACTGTCAAAAAAGGCAAAAAAAATATTTCATAAAAAAACTTTACACGACTGCAAGACAAAAAAGACAAAAAAAAAACTTGGCAAAACTCCACAGTTTTACCTACAAATGAGGCCTGACCCATTACCATAATAGACCAGCTACATACCCATACAAGTAACAAATACCGACAATTTGTTCGACACAAACGATCGCGTGTGTAACCAACTTTACCTGTCAAAATCTGCATTACGCCACCCTGTATTACAATAATTAATTTTCTACTTAGCCTGTTATAATTTAAGGTAGAACAGTACTGGTGTAATTAATATCATGTAACAAATAATACATTTTCTTGGGAGCAGTTGTAGGGTTGGTCGTAAATTGTTGTTGTATTAAATTTAATGTGTGCTGTCAATCTGTTAATGCTGGTCGTAAAGTTAAGGCTTTCGTGCCGTTTGGGAAAAATTAAGGATGCTTTCTTTACTTTATTGAAGGGAACTGGTTGAAACGTCATTGCTTTAGTCTTTATTGCTATGCAGCTATGGTTTTAAATATCTCTGAGGAAGAATTAACGATACTTGTGAAGAATGTTTACATGCTCAAATTAAGCTGAAATAGAACTTATTTTTTTTTAGCCTAAATCAGATCCCACTGCTGGGCAAAGGCCTCTCCTTTCGCCAAGAACAGAGAGGTTTAGAAGAAGAAAGGGCAGGCCTTAGAACATTTACTTAATTTTCGGAGATACTATTTGAGCTATAAGGAAACGAAATTAAGTTAATGCTATAAAACAATGTTTTCTAATAAAAATAAAACTCACATTTGTCAATAAGTGTATTTATAAACCCATACTTAAAAAACTTTTTATTAGCTTTGTGACACCCCTGTTCACTAAGTAAACGGATATTATTTAGATTTATATAAAATAAATTAACTGCCACAATAACAATGTTCTCATTTACTAGTTGAGTACAGTTGTTATAAGCCTGAAAGCTAAGTAAACTTAAAACCTGATCTTAAATGATTCAGTTTAGGTTCTGTGATTCTGAGTGTTTTAATTGTGATAAATTTAATAGTTATTTGCTCTGCTTTATTTTTCGTCTGAATATTCCTCATAAAGAATTTACTTATTTACCACAAATTTTACAAAATAATAATAATATTCTGCGACATCTCACACGCGGTTATCTGATCCCAAGCTAAGCAGAGCTTGTGTTATGGTAACCAGATAACTGATAAACATACTTATAATAATATATTTCTAAAAACGTACATATTGTAGATAAATAAAACACACAGACCCAGAACAAATCATCGTGCTCAACACACAATATTTTCCTGGGTGGGAATCGAAACCACGACCTCCGATATAGCAGTCAGGGTCACTAACCACTAGACCAAAAGGCCCCTCAAATTAACTAACAACATATAAAGTAGGGCACGATTTTGTCTAACTTTAACTTAATTTTAAGTTATCGATTATACATAAATTTAAAAAGAAACAGACTTCAGTACATTTTCACATACTTTATATCACCCCTGATGTATACGCAATCGATGACAATCATAAACTAGAATTCTCAGCGTATCGCGTTTCAAACACACAAAAAAAATAACATAATGTCAAAATGAGAACCTGCTCCCCTTGAAGTGGTGAAAAAAACCGTTCTTAAGGTTCTTAATTAAACACACTAATTGATTGACCTCTAAAGGTCACCAAAACTTCATTAATTTGTCACAGGGCATTAAATATTACACCAGGGGAGGTCGCTTAAGGTTGCGTTTGAGGTTGCTTACTATGAGCCTATTATTATCTCACAAAGTATACCAAAACCAAAAATAAGTAATAATTAGTGGATTTATTTATTTTTTACTTTACTAAGTTCTTAGTTTAAAAAATAATAGAAACTTACATACATACATATCATCACGCCTGTATCCCCGAAGGGGTAGGCAGAGGTGTACCAATGTACACCCACAGTTCGCCGATATGTTTAGGTCCCATGTAATAGGGGGCGAGCCTATTGCCACTTCCGGGCACAATTCCAAACTCCGACCTGCTACTGAGAATTTCATAGAAAAACCCAATAACATCTTGGTCGACTCGGGAATTGAACCCAAGACCTCTAGCGTAGCAGGCGCGCTTAGCACCACTAGGCCACCGAGGCAGTTAATAGAAACTTAATATGAGAAACTGTAGATGTGTAATGTCACCAATCTGAAAACATTAATGTAAGTATATGTAGCATATGGACTTCCAAATAAGTTGCGTATAGATTTATAGAATATTTCCGGGTTTTTTTTTAGTACTAGCTGAATTATTGTCTTCAATTCACTATTAATCAGTGCACGTTCAGAATCGAATCTTAAATCGGATTTATTTAATTTTTTTAAAGTTATTTTCTTTATTTACAATACCAAAGTCAAAATTCACGATCAATCACTAAACTGTATTTAAAAAGATTGAGTTACAATGATAGTATTGTATGTTTTACAGTCAGCCCTTGCAGGCAAGTCCGGGGCACGCAACTAGCACATTCATCATAATACCGCGATATTCTGAATCTATGCGCTCTGTAGCTGTTTTTTGTATTTGATTTATGGTACGTTTTTAGCTTGTAAACAAACTCGTGTAACTGGTCTGTAAGGTTTTTTTGTTTAGTTTTGTGGTGTAAGTGATTTGTTTATTGTCACATAATAAAAAAAGTAGGTAATAGCGTGAATTAAAATTATACATTGTAGAATTTATACTTTTCAGTATGACACATTGACTTTAAATTATTGTCCTAACAGACCTTTTTTAATTCTATTTTAATATTTTTGAAAGTATTTTTGGTTTAGACTACAGTATCTAAATGATTGTGAATTCAATCTACAAGATGGAAAGTACTATACTTAACCAATAATAATGCATTTTGATAATACTGATATAAACATTTCCATGCCAATATAACTACCTTACCTCACCGAAGCTTTTCAATCTGTACATAAATGAGCTGATAGCTGGGCTCAGCAGCAAGCGTATCGGATGTTGGATAGATGACACTTGTGTCAATAACCTTAGCTACGCAGATGATATGGTGCTGCTGGGCCCAACTGCCAGCGCAATACGGGAACTTTTAGACTGCTGTACCAAATACGCAGCAAGCCACGGACTGCTGTACAACTGTAAAAAGAGTGTCTACATGATCTTTAAGGCCGTCGGCAAACAATTATCTCTTGAGCCAGTTATTACACTCAATGGACAGGTAATGCAAAGAGTGACACAATTTAAATATTTAGGGCACTGTGTAACGGACGACCTTAGGGATCATGCAGATATTGAGCGGGAACGCAGAGCTCTAGCTGTCAGAGCTAATATGTTGGCCCGCAGATTTGCTCGTTGTAGTAGGGATGTAAAACTAACTTTGTTTAAAGCGTATTGCCAAACCTTCTACACGAGTAGCCTGTGGGTCAGTTATACGCGTGGAGTATTGGATAAGCTGCGAATTCAGTACAATAACAGCTTCAGAATGCTTTTGGGCTTGCCGCGTTTCTGTAGTGCCTCGGGCATGTTCGCACAGGCTCACACCCATGACTTTTACGCCATGGTGAGACTAAAAACAGCCTCACTTTTGTATAGGGCGCGGTCTGGCTCAAATGGCATTCTGAACATGCTAACTAATAAACTTGACTCACCTATACTACAACATTTTATGCGAATACTGGTGAGGCAAGAATAATGTATGTTCCTATTATTCTATGTCATGTGTGTTTTACTAACATAGTTTTATAAGTGTTCTGTAACTAACCCATGGACCTCTGTTGTCTGATAAATAAATGAATTATTATTATTATTATTATTATTATAACATGCACTACATAAATTATTCAAGCACGAATAAAAAAACAAAACGAGCAAGTTGTACAATTCAAAAATAGAATACTACAAATGCATGGTTTGTTGGGATACTGCCAACTTAGAGAAACGAAATCGTTTGAAAAAAGAACAGAATTGGACAGGCTGAAACAATCAGATTTAGAACGACAACCTCAAAACAATTGCCTGCTTTTTTCATACTTTAAAAAATAGTATAATAATTATTATTGAATGAGGGACACGCAACGGTGGTAAAAAAAATGGGAGAACCCAATAGTGGGTAATAAAGAGCTTAAATGATGATTTCAGTTAATTACAATTTATATTATGAAAAAAAAAATTTTTTCATATAATAATGATAGTAATTATTATTTGTGTGGAGCATTGTGCTCAACTACAACAAATAAAAAACCCCATTGTAATTTTTAGACAAATCAGCTTTTAAATGAAAATACCGCATCAAAATCAGTTCATTTGCTTGGAAACATATCGTCACAGACTGTTCACAATATCACACTTTAATTTAATATAATAACGCCATTTTTTGTCAAAAAAATCTGATTGAAATATTGAAATAAAACTACTTCTACAGATTTTATCGCGGTTTATATTTGAATTTCAGTTCCCGACTTTTCAACACCTTTGCAGGTATCATGGTCACGGGCAGACTAACATTCAACTACAAACCGCGATAAAATCCGTAAAAGTAAGTTTTATTTCAATGTCTAACATTCGCGTAAACCTCAGAACTCAATATGTGATAAATATATTATTATATTTCAACTCCCTAATTGATTGCTTATTATATAACTGCCTGTCAATATATTATGTTTAATATAGGTGTTAATAAACAATTTATAATGATACTTCATAATTTACATAACAAACAGATAAACTAAATTGTTCACTTAATTATCATTAATTAGTTATCAATTTATTGTTTTAATTTTACGAATATATTTCATTTTCATTCAATGTGTAAATAGTAAGAATGATGATAGTAATTTGTAAAGAGCTTATAAATTACCATTAATTTGCTTAATTTAGATGTATTAATTCATTTCACACTAATAAAATAAAATAATTATTAAATCATTTTATTTTGTACTAGCGGCCCGCCCCGGCTTTGCTCGGGTGCAACGCTGATACTCAATATAACACAATCATAAAGTTCTGTAGGGCGAAGCACAGCCTTAGAAGCATTTTTTGGTATAGGCACGCGCCCCCCGGCCCCCGCGCGGCCCCCCGGCCGGTACCGCCGCAACCGCTATGTCCCTGCATTTTAAATCTGTAATATCTTCGAAAATATTCATTTAAATTACATGCTGTAAAAGGCAATATTGATCTATATTACATGCACAATTTTTTGAAGGTACTTAATTGGATAAGGATTAATGCTGTATTGCTTAAAATCGTCTTTTCGTGAATAAGTAATAAATAAAGGATAAAAAATGGTTATTGTGGGTTACCCTCAAGAGGTAGACATATACCATCGCGGACTTTTTTGTAGATCTTTTCAAGGTGCACAATACTGTAGTACATTATTTTGATCTATCTCGTAGGGTTCAGCCAGCGTTTGCAATGAAAGTGTTGATTTACGACCTGACGTCAAAAATCTCTAAGATTATCCATGTTTCTCTACTATATTATGCATGTATTATACATATAAACCTTCCTCTTGAATCACTCTATCTATTAAAAAAAACCGCATGAAAATCCGTTGCGTAGTTTTAAAGATCTAAGCATACATAGGGACAGACAGCTGAATGCGACTTTGTTTTATACTATGTAGTGATAGTGATGATGATAGTGATAGTGATTCGTATCTGTGGTATGATAAATATTATAATGTATGAAATATACTTTATCATTGAAATATACTATTTATTTAAAATTATTATTATTTTTAGCCAGTATCGTCCCACTGCAGGGTAAAGGCTTCCCTTTCCCCCTTCCTTAAATTCCTTAGGAGAATTATAGAAATTGAACATTAGCTACTTTTAAATAAAGCTATTATTTGTTAATAATGGGAATAATAATAATTATATTTATGATTTGTAAAAAAAACTATAAAGCATCCTAATTTAAATGCAACTGTAAGTATTAGTAAGTGCGTAAGTGACCAAGAAAAATGTTGACTTCGTTAACTTATCAAAATTGTAATGAAAAATCGATACGTAATTAAAGAAAGCAATTAAATTATAATACGCTTCTGTTCTCCAAGTTTTTTAACTTTTCATTTTCTCCCGTGGATTTTAGGGATGGTGAGTTTGTCGATAAATCTGGGACCTAATTTTTATCTATCTTTCACCAAAACATAATATCGATATCGTTATTTAAAGTTCGCTTCCTTTTCGAATTAATTTACATCTTAAAAATAAAATAGTTTGTTCATGTTATTTTGCACGAGAAAAAAGACACAGAAATTAAAAAATGTTAACTAATTAGAATGCAATATGCTCTCGACGCGCAACGCTTCAAACCTGAGAGCCATATTTTAAATATGCCCACTACAAGTAAGGCGTATAGATATTGAAGTCATCTCCCGAGCCTTTCTCCAAACGATGTTGTGGTCGGCTGCCAGTCTTACCGGATTCAGCTGAATACCGTATTTTACATGGAGCAACTGCGTATCTGACGTCCACAACCCATTTTACTGGGAAACACAGTATCCTATAGTAAAACTGGTTATGAGAATTGAATTAACGACTTCCAAAGATCTAAGTATGACAGCCGCGACCTACTGTTTAACGTGCTTTCCGAAACACGGAAGGGACTCGGTATGTTATACGTATAGATACCGTCATAAAATAACGTCACAAAATAATTTTACACCGTTCTAAAAACGGAAAAATAAAAACAAAGCACTAACAGTCAAATCACTGACACTATCCATGACCACACTACTCTGTTTGACAACCCATCTCAAACTCACCGCCAAAATACTTGAGTCTATGTCCCAAGAAAACTTCCTTGTCACCACGCCTAGCTAAAAAAGCTACAAATCATCGACTGGCAAGATCGATAACACCACATCCCTACCAGTCGTTAGAGCACGAAATCACGTTAAATGCCGTTCGGAAATTAAACCGGATAGTAACCCGGATACGACGTGACCAGATGCCGACCTCCACCGGATAAAAATGTTTTATAGATATGTGTGCAGGTGTTTTGTTTACTAAGAGGTTATGGCCTAGTATGGGCCCGCTGTAATTTGGGTAAGAGTCAAAAACTTTTTTTTTACTGTTTTTTCTCTTTGCCGTTGGTATGTGGATGGGATTTTCATTAGGATCTTTAGGATGAGTTTAATTTATGCTTTGCCAGTTTTTGCGTATCCCAGTTACATAGATGTTATATATTCTGAACGTAGGGAATAGCAATGTTCGCTGGTTAGAGAAGAGTCTCCTACTGTCTCCATTACAAAATATAGGCACATCTTACAGGCCCATATGGGAAAGTAAAACATAACTATTAATCTAATAAGGTTAAATATAGGTAGAACGTCCTGAATCCTTTCATATTTCGTCCAATTAAAAAAATGATTTTTCATACAAAAGAATAAAAAAGGAACCGAATAACATCTTCTCGTCAAACTAAAATAAACTGCAGCTATGCTATTACAGCGTCAAAACCAAACTCTAGGCTCAACTTCGCCATCAGAATACCTAAGTACCGTCGGATATGTAACATGCAGTCGTTATCACAGTTCCAGGAGGCAGGTAATCCTCGTGTCATCCCGTTACGCACTCGATCCCTTAAACCAAGGGGATATTACTGCCTGTCTGTTTTATACAACCGTCCTATGACGGTTTGCGATTCGCTTTCATTTGTTTTTTAGGAGTCTTGGTTTTATATGCTTCTTTTTTACACCACCTACCTATGAAGGCCTGTTTTCGATTTAAATTTATTTGTGTTTAGGATTCTTTGATTTGATTTTTGGAGCTTTTTACTTTAAGATTGCAATAACCAAGGGAATATTACTGCTTGTCTGTTTTATACAACCGTGCTATGAAGGTTTGCGATTCGTATTCATTTGTTCTTAGAGATCTGCGTTTTTTGAAGTGTTATTAGTTTAAACAAAACACTCTGTTGTTTACATTGCCTCAATAATATGCTTGTCTGTTTCACCACCTACCTATGAAGGCCCGTTTTCGATTGTTTGAGGTGTTTTGCTTGAAAATCGCATAAACCAAGGGATATTACTGCTTCTGTTTTACACAACCTATGGAGGGCCGTTTGCTATTCACATTCATTTGTTTTTTAGGATTATTGTTTTTTTTGTGTTTATTTATGGTACTGTGGAACGAAACACTACTTTTAAATATTTTTAGGTGTATGTAAGTTATCTTTCTGTAAAATGTCGTCTGTCGTTTGTTATGAAAAATAACATTTTATGCACCATTTCTTCTTCTTCCAAGTTAGAATATTAGAAAATGAGAAACAGTATTCTTGTTGAAATACGGTTCTAAAATGACGACTGAAATAATTTTATTACCCCATTCTGTTGAAAATACAATGTCGGTGATACAGAAGAGATAAAATTAAAGACTCCTTTACAGTCGGCAAAGGCTTAATCAAACAACAAACGTCTGTAAAACTTAGTCGCAACACCAGTATAATTCAAATTACATATAAACAACAAGACGCCAATAATTACGAAACTTTATGAACGAGCAAAATTTTCAAACAAACAGCTTTAGTTTAAATCTCTTTAAATTAGCACTTTGTAGATCAAATTCAAGAATAATGATTGTTTGAGCTTAAATTGAGCTGTGTTATCTAGGTGATAGGGTTGAAAATGTGTTGTTTTCTTAAGAAACTGTTGATGAATACCGTCTTTAGATCATTTCATTCGTTCAAGTATTCGACACCTCCGATGGTACTCGACTTATCTCCGGAGACAGGTGGCGTACAGGATGTTGTAAAAGTTATTTAATTAATTCAATTATAAATTACTTTAAACTTCAGATGTTACAAGCAGTGAACCGGAAAGCGACATTTCATTTTAAGCCCGTTTCCTTCATGAATTGGTAGAGAAAACCCTACTTAAATAAGCTATTTTAGATTAATCTAAAAAAATGATATTTATAATGTCCGCTACTTTAATTGATTACGTAGAAAATGCCAGTTATTTTATTAAGCTCACAGCAACAGTCTAGGCACATTTTAAAATTAAAAAAAAATATTACAATTTATTAGCCGGCTAACTATAAAAAAAAACATTTAAACATGGACCACCTACATACAACAGTGATTTAAACCAACGTTTGTTACTCCAACTTAACATAATCCGTCGCAAACTTCCACAAAATCAATCACAACCCACACTAACTTCATAACTTAATGTAACAAAATCAAATTCAAAAAGAAACAACATCACGCGAAAATAAAAAGAAAAAATCAGCTATTCACATAACCCTAACATCATAATACACCACAAAAGGGACCGTACCACCTGAACTCGTTCACAGGCACCTAAAATTCAATTTCTAAACAGAACACCCTGTGAAGGCGCTCAGCAAGAAATCTAAATTGAATCGAAATTGAAAGAATTTCCGTGTGTGAACTCTTTTGTCGTGTGTACACGTATGTACACTTGTGTGCGTGTGTATATGTGTGCGTGTGATTATGGGTTTTCCTTAAGCTCTGCAATTGTTTCTTTGTGATGCTCTAACGATATTTTTATTGAGTTTCGTTTATTAACTAACAGGTGGGAGAGGAAAATGTAGTATGGATTTTTATTGCCAATGCTAGGATTCTGTTGGCAATGGTTAAACCTCTTTTCTTTTATTTTTTCTTGTTACCTAATTAGTTGCAAAGCTTGCCGAAATAAGTATTCGAAATATGAAGGATTATATTAATGTATAACACATGTGATTCCGGGCTGAAATGATGATGATGATAATATATGATGACTTTTTAAGTAGATAGATGATCTACAAAATCTAGAAGTATTTTTAAACAAAATAGCAAAATAAAGTGGTTTATCATTGCATTTGAAGGGGCATTTACCATTTAGTGGGACAGATCAAATATTTTTGTCTCCATGTCTGGTCAAGAGATTTTGTATTAGCCCTTTAATAAATGGTGTAATCAGCAGATCCACCTAAAAACTTCATTAGTATTTAATTAGTAATAACAGAAACGGGTCCTGATATAATCATAGTTTAGGCAATGAGAGAACATCAATACAGATTTATGGTAATTACACGTGTATCTGTTTCCAATACTCTTTAAACAAATCATTGACTACCTTCCTGCAATATGATATTTTTTCCCATACGGTTACAAGGGGATAGAGCTCGCTCTGAGAAGTACCGCTTTCCTCCGCAATATCGCCTCATATTGGCGCCACCGCTGCAACTTTTCCTTTGATGAAAATCTCTATCCCAAACCTATTTTACAGGCGAAGAGGCCTCTTAAGGACCTGAGGATCAAAATTAGTGTTTTTAAAACAAAATTTAATATGATAATGATTGAAAGAAGCATACTTTAACCATACTTTTTTAAATAATTTCACTGTTTATTCTGTCAGTTTAATAATGAAAAATAAGTCAATTCTTTCTTATATTAATCATTTATCTATTATATTATAGCTTTTGCATGACTACAATATTCTAATTAAGCTATAAAAATGTAACAGAAGCTATTTTTCCATGCGTTTTCCACGTAGAGTCGTTTGATTGGGCACTCGCTAGATGGCGTTAGAGGTAAAATTAGAAGTCGCAATGGTTTCGTTACGCGTACTGCCTTACTCAAACTGACACGCGCGTGTTACTGCGAAGATAAAACATCAAGATCCGAAGCGAAGTCATATATTCGGTTAAGTATTTTTGAAAAGGTTAGACAATTGTCTAACTTTGTAAAACTCGTGTACAGAGCTCTGAAGGTTCGAGGTAAATGTGGTTAAGCATTACCTACAATAACAATATAAAAAAGGTGCCTCAAGACTGCCTCGTTGGCCTAGTGGTGCTAAGCGCGCCTGCTACGCTAGAGGTCTTGGGTTCGATTCCCGAGTCGACCAAGGTGTTATTGGGTTTTTCTATGAAATTCTCAGTAGCAGGTCGGAGTTTGGATTTGTGCCCGGTTAGTGGCAATAGGCTCGCCCCCTATTACATGGGACCTAAACATATCGGCGAACTGTGGGTGTACATTGGTACACCTCTGCCTAACCCTTCGGGGATACAGGCGTGATGATATGTATGTATGTATTTTTTATTTATATAATCTCAGTTCCTATGCTTTTCATAATAATGATTTTAGTGAACAAAAACTTATTTCTTCTTTTGTATCAGTTTATTTAGCCTTAGCAAGGTAAATAATGTGGAACCGTATTATTGCGATACTCATTGACAAGCACCAATTATCTTATTGTAATGACGCGGTATCGCTTTCCAAAGCGGCTTCGCCTTGTAAGGGTGAGTTCACATCTGACAACCGCGCACTGAACGAGCATTAGACGAGCAGCGCGTACTTCTGGGGGACGGCGTTATTGACACTAGTTCGTTCGCGTGGTGCTCGCGAGCTGTTCGTGTAATGCTCGTTCAGTGCGCGTTTGTCAGATCTGGAGGCACCCTAATAAGGTTCAGGCTAACATTTTACTTCATATACAAGAGACCAATGTTTTTCTTTTTTTATAAATGCGGACAACATCACATACATTGTTCTGAACCCAAAGTAAGTTGCTAAAGCACTTGTGTTATGGAATTCAGATACAACGAAGGTACCACAAACACCCAGACCCGAGACAATGTAGAAATGTTATTTTCTACATTGACCCTTCCGAGGATCGAACCTGGGACCTCAGAGCTAGCGACACCTTGAAACCGGTGCGTACGCCACTCGACCACGGAGGTCGTCAAACAAATGTAGTATCGAACATGATTACGTAGGTAATACATACATAACTATAGTTTACGTTGGTTGTTAATTAGAAGGCTTCCCGTGGATTTGTGAGCGTCGATTTGTTAAGCTGTTTAAAATACACTGACTAATAGTTTGGTCCAGTTTCAACGAATGTTCCGTTTAAACAGACTTGCTAACTGACTTAGGCCGTATTTAATGGTGTTGTATTTTTTTTTAAGTTTAAAGGATAGCGTTAGAATGCGGCATTTAAAAATCGTGGAATCTATTAGTGACCAGATCACTGCCAAAAATCATGATGATGAATATTCTATCTCATAACATAACATAACATCACGCTTATATCCGAAGGGTTAGCCAGAGGTGTACCAATGTACATACACCCACAGTTCGCCGATATGTTTAGGTCCCATGTAATAGAGGGCGAACCTATTGCCACTAACCGGGAACAAATCCAAACTCCAACCTGCTACTGATAATTTCGTAGAAAAACCCAATATCACCTTGGAAATCGAACCAAGACCTCTAGCGTAGCAGTCGCGTTTAGCACCACTAGGCCAACGAGGCAGTCTATTCGAGATCTACCTCATGCAAAGTAGATATTTTTTTATCCTGACTTATTCAGATATGCGATAAAATATACATGACATAGACATTGGATAAATACAAGTTGAAATTCAAACATACTGTAACACGTACTAATTTATTTATACTACTCAGTATTTACAAGGACTTAACGTCCCCATAGGCTACATCGCCCACTTCTAAAGCCCACGCTTCTAAAAATAGGTTTTAATCTCCACATTTTAGAAGCACACTCGAAATACGTTTTTAAATGAAAGGTACTGGCCATCTACATAAATTTGTAATCGTTTTTTAGCAATTAACCTTCAAACACATCGTACATGGTTCCGGTATTCAAAAAGATGAGTTTTCCTGGTACAAGAAAAGTAGAAATTATTTTTGGCGAAATTGTATTACATAAAATTACAGATCTGTTCGTAAGCAGCATAAACGAGCTTAGAACGCTTTGGATACTTTTTTACCTAGCCTATATACTAATACCTGCTGGGTGTAATTTATCTAAAATATGTATGTATTTAGAAATATATAAGTATGTTTATCAGTTGTCTGGTTACCGTAACACAAGCTCTGCTTAGCTTGGGATCAGACAACCGTGTGTGAGATGTCCCGGAATATTATTATGAATATTATAAAGGCCTACCCCAAGTCCTTCCATACAACCTTAAATCTTGGTTCCTTACTGAAATATAATATGACTACGTTACAAAAAAAAAAATTTAGAAAGGTCATTCAAATAAGTAAAAAAGACAATTGAAAATTACACTACAAAACAAATAATAAAAATCCTAGTATTCAAATCCCAAGCATTTCATTTTACGTAGAGTGCTATTGCCATGCAATAAAAGACCTTAATTCAATAACAGTATTTAATGGCATCATAATAAAATCCGTTAATGCACTCAGAGCTTATATTCGGATGTCAACGAACTGTGAAGATAATATGAGAAATCTAGTAATATTATTCAAAGTAGGGTCCTCACCTACTTATTTGGGAATGTCAACGCTTTGCATAATGCTACTAGAATATGAAATAAAATATATCTCGAACATATTATATTTATGTAAACTGAACTTAAATTTGAATAAAAATACAGCTTTTGGAATGTTATGTTATGATAGACTGAAACTATATCGAGAGAGAAAAAGTGAAAAAACAACCTGTAACTTAACCAGTAGAAAATTATTAAAGCGCATTGAGAACCTGCTCGTTTTTAAAAGTCGGTTTGTGATCGAAATAATATTATTAAAATGGCATGTAAGTTAGAAGAAAAATTATGCAAACTATTGTAGGGAATATAAAATAAAAATTATATAAATTAAAAATATTAAATAAACAAAATATTAATAACTAGTGCTAGAATTTTTCTGGAGGTAAAAGTCTGGAGTGGGACACAAAATAAACGGGAACAAGCAAAAAAAAATGATAATATTATATTAACAAACTTACCTAACTATTGAAGCTACAAGGACTCTCTAGCGGCATACCTTCAACACCAACTTTTAATAATGAAACAATCATAAGCGACAACCCTAAAAACTTTAAAAAATAAGGATAACTTAAATTAATTTAACGGGTCCTAAGTTCATGACCCAAGTAATAAGGTTTTAGTTGTCAAAGTCACGCTAAAGTCAGCTTACGACGACTTAAAATGTTATTGTTAATGTTAAGAGGGATTTATTTTAAGATATTATTAGTTTACGGTTAAGTTAATGCATGTGATTTTATTAAATAAATGAACAAAAATAAAAAAAGTTATAAAATTGAACAGTTTTGTTTTGGCTCGATATTTGAATGTTTTAGAAACTGGGAATATAGAAAAGGAATTTAAATAATTAAAATTGAAAAAAAAATGTTGCTGACCTAAAATCTAGAAAACAATACCGTACCAATTACAGAGAGCCTTTTAAAAGAGCCAACTGATAGTTGATAAAAACAATACCCAGGATCTATCATCGTGTCTTTTATTATTGAAACGCTTAAATATCTTGCACTTAAGTTATAAAAATGTAATTTAATTTTCATGTGTTTTCTGGATATTAAGTATAATTAAAAGTATAACGTACTCACGAGAGTCTTAAATAAGTACGTGTACGCTCAATTTTATATAAAATGATTTAGTAAAATAAAACAATATTCTCCTTACTAATTAATTTCGTTACATTACCAGTTAATACGACTATTGTAATCTGAATAGCCATCAAGTGCTTCGTATGTATCGTGGTATCTATAGAATAGGAATTACTCCGACGACGTATCGTCGCCATTTTGACGTCCAGCCGGCGCCCAGAGGACGGCCACTTGAAGAGTAATACACTAGAAGTAATCATGTTTAGATATATGTACAAAGACAATCATACAAAATGTATATGAAACAGTGGGAAGTTTAAAATGAAGGTACTATTATTTTAAAACAACATCAGTATATTAGAAGGTGTCTGCGAGTAAAGTACAAAAACACAAAAATTTTAACTTTTAGAGATTGACACAGATCAAAGAAAGAATCGATATGTGTACAGTGTGGAGAATATATATTTGGAAATGATTATACATACAAAATACCGAGCCACCAGGCGAACAACGTCGACCAAAAATATCGTTGAAGAAAAAATAGCCAACAAAAGCCAGTTCATCGAAATTAGAATAGCACGAAATCAGTGATTGAAGAAAAAAGTCTACGTACAAAAAGAAAAATAAAATAAAAGTTTTTGTTCAAAGACAGTTCAGTTTAAAATGCAAGCAGCTATGCACATACGAATAGATAACCATAACATAACATATCATCACGCCTGTATCCCCGAAGGGTTAGGCAGAGGTGTACCAATGTACAACCACAGTTCACCGATATGTTTAAGTCCCATGTAATAGGGGGCGAGCCTATTGCCACTAACCGGGCACAAATCCAAACTCCGACCTGCCACTTAGAAATTCATAGAAAAACCCAATAACACCTTGGTCGACTTGGGAATCAAACCCAAGACCTCTAGCGTAGCAGTAGCGCTTAGCACCACTCAACGAGGCACCATAGAAAACCACCCTTTTAAAAGGCAGTTAAAAAGATTTTTAATTTAAGAAAGAGGCTTGATGTAGACCTGCGGGATATAATATGCCTTTCAATCCCAACAGTAGACATTATAAAAAAACAAATAAAGCAGTATTATACATCTTAAATGTCAAGAAAGATATTAAGTTATTAAGGTTAGTCACTCCAGAAATATCTTCATCGGTACGTCATATGAGTGTCGTCAAGGCTTAGCAACGTATTAATATAGACTTCTACCGAAAGCCTCTTACTGAAATAATATTGAAAGACACTCGCGATTGACATGAGCAGTTATTCTATTAATACTTATATGGAAGGTCAAGGAAGAAACTACTAGCGCCAAATGATAAGTGTCTAAGAAGTAAAATTTTTATAGGAAGAAAATTAGTTACTTTTTTTCAAAATCGGTAAATAGTTTATATTTACTGTCTGGTTACAAACGTAATGATGTACTTGTGCAACTCTGCTTTATTGCGTATCTGGCTTAAAATAAGAAGATTTCAAGAGCAAAATTAGTACAAATATTTTTGTCAAAGCTTATTTGTATTTAATCACTATCACTACATAGTATAAAACAAAGTCGCTTCCCGCTGTCTGTCCCTATGTATGCTTAGATCTTTAAAACTACGCAACGGATTTTGATGCGGTTTTTTTTAATAGATAGAGTGATTCAAGAGGAAGGTTTATATGTATAATACGTGCATAGTATAGTAGAGGAACACGGATAATCTTAGAGATTTCCAATGTAAGGTCGTAAATGAACAAAGTTTTTGCGCTTTCATTGCAAACGCTGGCTGAACCCAACGAGATAGCTCAAAATAATGTACTACAGTATTGTGCACCTTAAAAAGATCTACAAAAAAGTCCGCGATGGCATATGTCTATCTCTTGAGGATAACCCACAATAACCATTTTAATCGTTTATTTATTACTTATTTACGAAAAAGCGATTTTAGCAATACAGTATTAATCCTTATCCAATTAAGTACCTTTAATAAATTGTGCATGCAATATAGGTCATTATTGCCCTTTACAGCATGTAATTTAGATGAATATTTTCAAAGATATTGCAAATTTAAAATGTAGGTACATAGCGGTTGCGGCGATACCGGCCGGAGTGCCGCGCGGGGGCCGAGGGTCGTGCCTATACCAAATAGTGCGTCCAAGGCTGTGCTTCGCCCTACAGAACTTTATGATTGTGTAGTTATATTTGGTATCAGCGTTGCACCCGAGCAAAGCCGGGGCGGGCTGCTAGTTAGTAATTAAAGCGCAACTACACATCGTCATGTTCGCCATAAAGTAGGCTGTACCTTAATTTGACGAAAGTTTTTTTTTCCAGAAGTTTAAGAAGACAAAAAACTATTAGCCTATCATAAATAATCAGACTGCATTAAATGATCCATTTTTTTATAATTTTTAAAGATAAATAATGTTCCGGGACATCTCACACACGGTTGTCTTATCCCGAGCTAAGCAGAGCTTGTGTTATGGTAACCAGACAACTGATAAACATACTTATATATTTCTAAATAAATACATATTATAGATAAATTACACCGAGACACCGAACAAATGATCGTGCTCATCACACAAACATTTGTGCCGGGTGGGAATCGAATCCACGACCTCCGGTATAGCAGTCAGGGTCTCTAAACACTAGACCATCAGGCCTGTCGACTGAAAGAACTTTAATAATATCATGCTTATTTATTGAAAATATCTATATTCTTGGACACTTCCCTATATGCCCTGAAAATACGTTTAAATACCATTTTGTTTTCCAATAATAATAGGAGTCAAACACAAATAGATGGAATCCATAATCCATGATTTTATTCGTTTTCACATAGTTTTCATACGTTCCTTCTCAGAGATACATCCACATCGCAACGGAAAGAGCTCGGAGATACGAGTTACTTTAAAATTCATCACCCACTTAATAAACATTTGAACGTTTAAATTTTCATCCGAGTCATACATTGCTGGCTCACATTATTCTTTTCGCGAACTAATCTACATTGTAAAGGGAATGGAAACTGTGTTACTCGATGCTGCCTGTTTGGCGTTGTGATCTTGATTTTTGATGTTTGATTGTTTCTGTTTTACCTAGCTTCGGATGTTTAATTACTCATTTTTCATTTTTAGATTCCTATGTCATAGTGTGAGTAACTTTCGTTTTATTAGTTTTTTTTTTACTTGTTTTATTCATCAAAAATTAAGTTCAACAGAAGAACTACCTACGTTACACAGTTCATTATTTATACTGAAACGGAACATTTATGTACTTAAAATTATATAATGAACATAAAAAATACAACCTACATAGGTGCGTAAACCAATAACATGTATATAAAGTTTTAAATTCAATGTTTCAGAAATTCAAAGAAACATAACAAGAAAAAGAACAAACCATAAATTACACCAAACAAATGAATGTAACAGAACATTCTAAAACAAAACAAAATCAAATAACAACTAAAACACGATAGCAAAAAACTCGGAACACATGTAACAACAAATCGATGAAACCCAGATACAAACAAAAATCTCGCGTTTATTCCCACAGTAACAAACAATACACATACCTTTCTATTTAAACCGGCAACAATAAACGCTGGGAAAACAATTGGAAAATAAAACAAAGTACGGTATTCAGTAATTGCTTTTAATAATTAACAGGCGCGAGTGAATCAAGCGATCACGCCGCGTTTCCAGCTACAAATCACTACGTGATTGGTGGTCCAAGGTGTAAGCTAATTTAGCTCTATGCCTACCTATAACATTGCTCCTTTCCTATCCAAAATTCTCGCAATTTTTTTTTTTTCTATATAAGACATTACTGGTGCTTTACTTCATAAGTCTGTACAGAAAGCATGGCTATATCCTTATTATAATAAGTCAGTCCATAAGTAAGTTTTTTTCTGTTTAGCACGTTTTACTCAACGTTCCTCATCTTATTTGTTCTTAGATCTAGTGACTTCGTCCTGTAAAAAAATATTAGGAAAACTTCTATCACATAGCAGGAGTAAATTAAGAAACAAAAGCAAAAAAAAAATAGTTTATTCTTCATCAATTTACTTGCATAGTCTAACTTAGAAATAAATCTAACTCGCTATATCCTTTCACTTGTACCACACGCAATACAGTCCTTCTGCCATACATCAAGCACATTCAGACACATTGGTCCATTTAATGAATTGCACGCACGTTCTGATGCCTCCAAAATCTGTTGTGATTTAAACCCCACCCAAATTAATTATAAGCTGAAGCATACTGATATTTTGGACTCACTCTGGAAAATGACGCATCTGTGATACCTACTCATTGGCCCAAATTTCAGAGATTGGTATGAAATTTGAAATGACCTGGATATTAGTACGTAATTTCGGTCTATAATCATGAATTTCTGGATAAAAGCCTTATTATTATTCTGATCTGCGCATCGATCAAGTGTGTTTTCAATCACAAATGGATGTGTTAAATGAACCATTTGAATAACAGACATTGTCTAGTAACATTTATTATACCTTGAGGTTTGTTTCAATATAAGATTAGACAATTGTGGCCTGCTTAAATATGTGCCAATTAAATATAATAGAGTAGAGAAATACCATTCTATAAAGACACCTCTGCCTTCGGTCAGAGCTCAAGCAAAATTATATGAACAAATCTGAAATTGAAGCCCATAACATTTTCTTATTCAAATCATCACATTAACAAAAACTACACAAAAAACAAGACCGAGAGACCCAATACAAACCAATTGAACATTTCAATTAGATCCAACCGAAGACCAACTTTAAGACTAAAATGTGTAATACCTCGCCATCCATTATGAGCTCACGGTTACCTGATAAATGCATCTCGAATTCAATTTAGGGTATTGCACTAAGCTGGTTCAGGAAGACCAGATTGTGAGCGGTTCCCTTTAGTAATACGGTGGGTCTGTAGCGCGAATCAGGATGTACAATTGCGTGTAATTAGTTTCTGAAGCGTTAGCAGCGCTGTTAAGCGGATTACTACTAAACTAATGAGGCGTTTGGATACTGCTTCAGCGGCTTAATGGGGGATCTAAGCTTTATGGTAGAAAAGGTGTGTGTTTTAATTCAGGTGTATTTCTATGTATGGTGATTAAAATCAGTGCCTGGATTAGATCGTTTAAAAAAAATACCAATTATAAATCAGTTCAGTTTACAAGAAAATAAAAAGAAGTTTCAGGCTGTCAAAAAATGACAACCTGAAACTTCTAATACATAGAAACAGCACTAATTAATAAATATAAAAAGCTATCACAAATGCTTGTTTATTTTTTCACTACTTTTTTTTGGAAATTCCAAACCCGTCTCATTTTACAACTACATACAAAAAGCGAATCTTAAACAATATTAAAAAAAAAACGATAAGCACCTTTCTATTTACCAAGCAAAGAAAACAAGCAAAAGAATTCCCTCCACTTTTTGAACTTCAAAAAACGAACACCACAAAAACGACTGAACACTTGATTCTTTCCAGCCAGCTTCCTACACGTTTAAATAATAGTCTAATTAAAGTACTCTTTGACACATAAGAGGGGTAGTGTAACCAATTTGGTTCAGTTAATTACGGGCTCGCATCGTTTTACGGCGTGACACGAGACGCCCTGTATATGTGATACAGGGTGTCCGAGTTACGATCGGCGACTAGTTAAGTTAAAGCTTTATGGATGGAAATTGATGCTTTATGTTGTGATAAATACTGCAAGATATAAAGTAGTTGAATGAATGTAAGATAAAATACTTTCTAAAGAGGGACTGCCTCGTTGGCCTAGTGGTGCTAAGCGCGACTGCTACGCTAGAGGTCTTAGATTCGATTCAAGTCGACCAAGGATTTCTTGGGGTTTCTATGAAATTCTCAGAAGCAGTTAGTGGCAATAGGCTCGCCCCCTATTACATGGGACCTAAACATATCGGCGAACGGTTAACCTCTGCCTAACCCTTTGGGGATACAGGCGTGATGATATGTATGTATGTAAAGAGTTACACTTGTAAACATTGAACTTACTATTATAATTCAAGTGGAAACTGTTCATTATGAAGTAAACCTTGAAAATGACAAAGAGTTTAAGTTTTACAGAGCTTCAACATAGCTTTACCCAAGCTATGTGAGAGTTGGCTTCTAGTGTTAACCGATGCAAAAAGCGCATTTTACTTTAAGCGACTGCTTATCTGACATCCATCAGCATTTTACTGGATAATATGCTCTACTACCCAGTAAAATGGGATGTGGACGTATGAGATGCTTCCCATACTAAAACTCATTCTCAGCATTTTAATGGCTTAAAGACTCTCAAAGATGATTATGACAGTAGGAATCAACGCCTTACATGAGTCTACATGAACTAGTAATTGAATATCTCAAAACGTATTCTATTACGTTCGTAAATGAATTAGCATTGCTGTTTAGTCAGACATGCTCATTGCACATACCTATTAATTAGATCCTCGCATTCTCCCTCACTCATGTCAATAGTTGGATGTCTTAACGTGAACGATAGATTAAATTCATAATAGATTACGCACAAAAAAGAAACATTTAATAACAAGAGTACCATAACAACATGTATGAAGGGAATAATTAAACTGAAAAAAACGAAAAAAATAGTGTGTAAGATCGGAGGAGGTGGTCTCTACCTACCCCAACAGGGAGGGTTGTTTATAATATAATGGATGTATGTATACAGATTTAATGAAAATAATCTTATTAGTGATCGATATTTTAGGTAAAAAATACATATACATATGTCCATACAATTGAAATAAGAACTTCCTCTTTTTGAAGTCGATTGAAAGGTTCTTGAATTATATTGATTCTTAAATTACAAATAAATTAAACTATAAAATATAGAAATGACAAAAATCTTAACACATTAAATTATCAATAAAATGTTCTAGTTTTATAATTTTTTTTAATCATTAAGCATTGTTGTTCGTATATATTGATACTTTAAAACTGTCATTAAATTTATGCCCAAGGTTTAAGTCATAAAACAAAGCCTCACATACCGTCAAAGTTAATTACAATAGATCATTGCAATAGCAAGAACATTGCCAGCAAGCTTTAACTAACACCAGGAGTTCCCATTTAAATCCCATGGCTTTGGCTCGTTTCCATAAATGAAAGGTGCTCTAACCAGGCCAGCCATTGCCACCATCGAATTAATACAGAAGGTATGTTTAAAACTGCATGAAATAGTTAACAAATAAAAAAAACCCTTTCACAAATATGCGTTTACTACATTCACCCTTAAAATGAGAAATGCAAGAAACGCTACGCCTACCAATAGCCTACTTCAAAAAGGAGGAGGTATTCAATTCGACTGTTTTATATTTGTCACCTATCATACCTTTCGATTGGGTGAACCAATTAAGTTTTTTGTTTTATCGATAGCTGGTGCTTCCAGTGTCGTCCCATTTTAATTTAGTCCAGTTATGATAGTGGGATCTGGAAAACCATATAAGATTGATTTTGAAGTCGGTATTTTTGGAAAGAATTATATTCTGTCACTTGTATTGCCTTTAAAAGTAAGATTCTGTATCAAAGGAAGCCTATCTTTAAGAAATATAATTTTAACAGGATAAATAGTAATACGATATCTTAATCATTCTGCTTAAAAATCGACAAAGCAAACAATCAGGAATGGGCTTTCTGTACGGAATGCATGTTCAGCACATATGCTGACAAAACATAGTTTATTACATAACTTACAAGTTTTCCATAAAAGTCGCATAATTCATCACGCATTAACTAAACAATGCAATGTACATAAATGCTTTTAAACCCTCGTATTGAACGACCTTTGCAATTCCACAAAAAGTTCAAAGATTAAACAAAAAATAGAGACCCAAGCAACATCACTCGTGCGACCAATTATCGACTTTATCACTAATCGATTTCCTCCCCTATTCCGTGAGCAATAAAGGTCAGTTTACCGTAACAAAACAGTGCCATTCATTCGCGCGAACGAGGGTTCGAGGCAATTGTTTTAAATAGCCGTTTTGGGTGAGAGACGTATTTTTTAATGTGCTCTAAATGTAGATTATAATTAAATTGATTAAGCTACATCTTTTAAATAGGTGCGATGATCCTAAGTGGATAAAGCGTCTCTTTAAATCTTTTAATACTTGTAGCCTTGATTCCTTTATTAAAGTTTAATAAAGAGGGACAGGGGAAAGGAAAGATTTGTCTTTAATATTGACCTTTAATTAAGTAAGACGATAAAATAACTACATTAATAAATTGTTATAAATATTGCGTGCTGATGGCATCAATTTTTTTTTTTAATAAATATTATGCCGCTGGGTTTGGAAGTCATAACTGAGCCAACAATCAACAATTTTAGTACAAAATTATACAAATATTATTTCGAAATTTATATTACATGCCCCTAATGCCAGAACTTTCAGACGAGGCAGGCCGAGGAGACGGTGGCGGGATGGCATCGATCACTTCTTCAGTGGTTGGTGTCATGTGGCTCGAGACAGGAATGTCTGGAGTCAGACGGGGGAGGCCTTTTCCCAGCTGTGGGAAACTAAACAGGTTATATAAAATTATTTAGCCAGAACAGCTATGCCCTTAGAGTATACATAAGAAACTAGAGTGAGCCTATCAGAGTTTGAACATAAGCACTAGTGTGAAATGGTTTTGTCGTGAATAATGTATGAAGATGGAGCTTGCCGGTTTAAAAAATATATCTAAAACACTATTATTATCCTAACAATGTCAAAACCATCGATATTTTCGTATATAAGTTTCTCGTTGCGCGGAAATTAACTTAAATCAGTAAACGAATGTAACTAGGTTCAGACTAAAACCTGCTCTCGGTTGGCACGGGGGAAAACTAGCGTTAGTAGCAGTCTATGTATATAGTAAGTCAATGGCTATTCCTCTTAGACGTTAATGCTAGTATATTTACTAAACACAACTATGATTCTACAAATTCACACGAATATCACAAATAAGACGTCGTTTTCAGACATTAAGCTTGCTTGCACCTGATAATGATAACTGCAATTACTGCAACCGATCTACTTCGACGATGCCTTAATTATTCAAGCATATTCTGTTATCAGTTGAGCAGAGCATTCAAGCGAGTTTGCTATCTATTGGTTTATGTGTAGTAGTACCTAGGTATTGAAAACAAGAAATAGTTTAAAATATGTTTAGTTATAGTCTTCTTGTTAGAGTATATTGCCAAATACTGCGTTCATAATCCTTACTAAGTGATTATTATAAATGTGAAAGTTTGTGAGATTGGATGTGTGGATGTTTGTTACTCTTTCAACCAAAAACTACTGAATGTATATTAATGAGGCTTTACAATAATGTAGCTTATACATCGGAATAACACATAGGCTATAATTTATAAAGATAGTGTATGAATTGTCATTCACGCGGGTGAAACCGCGGGACACAGCTAGTTAAGATATATACTTACACGAGTTTTTTAAAAATCAACGGTAATGCTAATAAGAGTTACAACTAATTAATTTTTATTACATCTTCACTTGCTTATGACTTCTTTAAGAGTACTTGTTAGTCTGAAATTGACTTTATTAGCACTAGCATTAATTTGATTTTTGTAAAAGTGGAAATAACTTCAATTGGCGTAAGAAGTATGGCATTAGTTTTCAGATAGGGTATTTTGTTTAAAACCTGCTTCAATACGTTTATAGGTAAGGAAGGCTTCATAAAATAATTCAGCATTTCATGAAATTAATGCCTCTAAAAAGCCTGTCACAATAAATTAGACACTTAAATACGAAACGTTCACACAACAAAATTCTCGCTTACTAAACTAAAATTCCGCGAACCTACTCAAAACAAAATTCCAATATCATAGCAAAAGGGCTTTTAGATAACGACAATAACCAACCGAAACGAATAAATACAAGGAGCAATATCTCATAAAATAACAAATTCCGTATAACCTGATAAAGTCTACTTCTAGGCACATTTATAGGCCCCAAATTAATTCAGGAGATAACGGCCTACAATAAATAATAGCAACGTCTCTTTAATAAGAGTTCATAAAAACTTAGCATTGTGTTCGGTTCCTAAGGAAGGCTTTGTCAGAAATTTGAATGGACAGTTTATTTTTTATTCAATGTAGGTATAATGGGTTCGCTTTTAAGATAGTCGTTTTAAGACTGAGCGGAGTGGAAGATTACGTTAATTATGTATGGCCTTAGTAATTAAAATTATTTTTCGGAATGACTTTCGGAAACGGACTTTTGCAAAGGTAAAAATATGTTTAAAACAACTTTTTCTACACGTGTTGACTAGAAACATATCAAATCTAAGATTATGGTGACGATAGAAATAAAATAGAAACACAAATGTGCCTTGCGGCATTAAGTCCGCCGTATGAACCACAATTGTACATGAAAGTTTAAATAAATAAATCATTCATTTTAAATTTCAATTTCTCAAAAACATACTCATAAAACCGCAAATATCCCAAAACATGCTGATGAAATATATTTCCAATTCGAAAAATAGTAGGTAATATTCAAATCACTCAGACATCCGAATCAATTTCGTTAACAGAAACAAGACATCGAACAAGATCCGAATGACAGCAAACCTCGAAATACTAAAAGTATATCCGAAGAAAATACTGATCCTTTTACTAAAACTGCTTTTATCGACGGTACAATCTCAGCAAACAGTGTGACGGTGTGACGTCACGTCAAAATGTCAGACGTCGGTCTTGTCTAGACGAAGGACCGAAATATCGTTGTATTAGATGTATGGGGTGGGGAGACTTGGTTAGATACTAAAATGGGCAATTACTATACAGTATGTAGTGTACAGTAATTGGTGTACTCTATGTAGTGGATAGTAATTGCTTCATCGGTCAAGTTTGTTAGGTAAAGATGGCAAGAAGATTGTTCAAATTCAGGACCGAAACGATGGAATTTGGTAGCGAGTTTGATAAACTAGCATTTTGAAAAGCTGCTTCACAAATAGTGAATTTTTAAAATAAAATAAAACTTATACGAATGTCAGTAATCGCCTATTTTTACAATATTAACTTGAATAAAATTTACTTATCTAATTTTATTGCCATATTGCAGCTCAAATAGTTTTCCCGCTATTTGTTCTAAGAGATAGATCAAAACATTGCCAAGTCTATTTGATTTTATCTGAAACGCTTTTCAATCTACAATAAGGTATAAGATAAATAAAAAGCAGATGGATTAAAATACGTCACTATCACAACAAAACAAAAACCTTCTCACCGACCTACCATCTAGTCGCTAGTGTAACCATTTTAGAAAGTTAGTCCACGTTAGTTGGGGTTAAAATATTTACATTCTCTATCCAAACAATGTCGGTGCCCCTCTAGGGGACCATTGAATTAAGATACGTTGCCTCAGGCTACTCGCACTATATTTACGTGTGTACAGGGATTATGGTTCCATGCAGGGTGCTCAAGTCTCACGGATATTTCTTAGGGGTAAATAGATGTGGAGAAATGATTTTGGATTTGAGCTTTAAAATGCTGTTATCATATTTTCATTTTTGATAAAGTTTTAGTTCAAGATTAGGAAGTTAACATTTTATGGTACCAGGTAAGTAATTGAAAATCTTTTTTGTCACAATAATAATTACCCATAATAGTCTAGCCTTTTAGGAACATGTAAGTGCATGTACATAGCATGCTCTTTTGGTGGCAAAGGATGTGGTCGAAAATATGTTAGTAATAAATAAATCATATCAACAAAGTAACCAAGCAGGTAATCATATAAAATAAAAACATGTTACAAAAACACTCAATAACGAAAAGCACATTACATGACCACACGCAACCCCACTCTTTTCCTCACACAGCTTTCCACATACGTCCATCCCTCTCACCAAATTTAATCAGCACAGCTGAAGCTTGAACCGCTGTATCGTAATGAAATCAAACCTGTCAAATTGGAAACGTCCACAAATTATTTGATAAAACGATGAAATTATGCGCTCGTTAATTTTAGTCGGTTCTTTCCATGATTTATTGGCTATTTTATGCACTGATGACGTAATTATTAAATGTTCAATTATTGAGGTTAGAGATCAAATGCTAATAATTTGTTTGATGTTAAATTAGGGACTATATCAAGTGTATAATTTGATCGGAATATAATTTGGCATGTTCGCTGACTGATAGAGATGAATGGAGGAAAAATAGGGGAAAATTGGGCTTATGAAGACGTTAATAGATTTCAGAGAAGATGGATGCCACTAACAAGTTATAGACAGACGTAAAACAATCTTAAACATACGTTATTATAGTTTTATTTATATACTAGTCATTCTTTTGTTATTATTCTAGGATTGATCCCGTAACGTGATTATGTTGTTTCACAAAGACAAATGAAAGCTATTTATTTGTTTTTAAAAATAATAAGAACTAACACACACCATCGCCAAACTGCGAAACAGTTTCTAAAATTAAATGTTATTCTCATGTAAATATTAAGGCATACTACATTCGTAAATTAATAGCTCGCCAACTAAATAATTTCCACTCACTAACATGAGTATACAGAAATTGTCTATAAATTATCATAATAATGTAGGTATAGTTGGATTCAAAGTTAATGGCGGCTGTGAAGTTAGCTACACGCTGCGCAGTACCTCGCCCCGCACCCTCGCTGGCGCATAAGTTTGTTACTGCGCAGCGCCTCGCCTCGTGTTCAGAGCCGCCATTAAGTTTGCACCGTACTGTAGGATATTTTCATCATATCGAGCCTTTAACCAGCCATCAAAACAGTACAAATTGATATCGGACGCACAAATGAGGAAGTTATGAGGCTTTAATAAGCACTGTCATGCTGTGATTGGATTTTAGTTATTTGAGTAGAATGGCATTTCAAATGATTATTCATTGAAGCACTAAACTAGTAGAATGAGCTTTGTACATACATACATAATTTCTCGTAGGGGTAGGCAGAGGCCACTTCTTTCTAATTGCTACGATCCTTACACACTTCCTTCGCTTCGTTCACTTTCATTATTCCCTTCATACATGTTCTTCGGTTTAGGGTATTCTTGACCTGGCCTTTTTTTAAGACGTCCGCGATTTGGTCTTGAAACGTCCGCCTAGGTCTACTCCTTCCAATACTTTCATTCACACTCACATAAAGCTTTGTGTTGTGACAAAATGCTACGGAGTGCCGAAAAAAAACAGTAACGGTAAAAGTTTCGAAATTATTTTATCAGCCATGATATAATAATTTTGAAACTTCTGAACGTTAAGAGTACAAGATCCTTGAGTTGTCTCTTTCGTTGAAATTTTGAACATGTGTTTTTTTCTTCAAATCCTTCTTTTACAAATACCATAACGTATAAAACGGTCCCACTCTCCATCCCGTCGTTAAGGAACATCGACATGTATCGAACGTCGCGGAAGTCGGTTTAATTCACGCCAAATTGGTCTCTACACCGTTTCAATACCTTCACAGGAATGCCGAGTTTCGAGTGTATGTTTTGTGCAACAAATTAAATTAGTTTCGCTGTAAAAAGTCAGTGTTGGTCTGCAGGACGTGATTGGCAAGAGAAAGAGGAAAAGCAAAAACATGTTCACGATATCTAGTGAAAAATCGTAGTAATATCAAGTTTTCCAATTATAGTATCTTTTTTAGAAAAAATGTTTTTATATGTTTAAAACTATTTATCCTTAGTGTTTAAATGTCTAAAGATCTACTTAGCGATCATTTGGAATCAGGCAAAAGTTCGAGTAACTTTACAGCTTTTTTTATAGTATTTTTCATCCGTCTAGCCTTTTGCCCCACTATGTTGAGGTCGGCTACCAGTCTTACCGGATTCAGCTGAATACCGTATTTTACATAGAGCAACTGCTCTATGTAAAGTAGGCAGTCTATCTGACCTCCACAACCCATTTTACTGGGAAACACAGTATCTCATTGTAAGACTGTTTATCAGAATTCACGTAACGACTACCAAAGATATACGTAAGACATTCGAGATCTACGGCTTAAGGTGCTATCTGAGATACGTATTTCATGAAAAAAATATAGGACACTAATTAAAGGCTTGCAAAAGATTGATAACTTCCGATATAATAAAAGAACTTCAATACCCAATGACACTGACAGCGTGAAATCTCCCTCAACAACCCATTACACAAATGTCATATTACTCCTACAATCACAAAGCAACCAAAATCAGTTTTCAGTTACAGACCATACATGCAATCGCCCACAACAAGGTATCAACACAATTACATTAAAAGCACCTTAATCTCTTACCAATACGGTTTACTTTCGTAGTATATTATAGTCTACTTTTGTGCGGTAGTCTGTACTATCAATCCGCAAACGCTATCAAGTATCAAAGCGCGGGAAATTCAAGTTATTGTGAACGAAATTTTCCGCCATATTGAATTCTGAGCAATGATAGTGTTCCTGTTCTAGGATATACAGTTCGTGTTTGTCTCTGTATTGTATGGATAGATGTTAGATATCTGCAATTTATATATATGGATGTTTATTTGTGAAGGGAGATGTTTGAAACTACTAAAGTGAATATTAAAATTCTCTCACTGTTAGATAAGCATTTTATAGGAGAGCTTCATAAGGTTGGTTAAATTTAATGTCTATATATATGCTGACAAATTACCAATGCATTTCTGAAAAACGGTAAAGAAAACATCGTGAGGAAAACTGTATGCCAAAATTGGGATCTGATATGTGGTAATTAATGTTCAAGTCTTCTGTAAATGGACAGAGGCCTTTGCCCAGCAGTGGGACATTTAAGTTGGAATTATTATATGCTAACAAAGCTATTTTTTATTTACGTTATAGTCCAGTTCATACTTATAAATAAGCAAACAAATGTGGACAACACAATTTGGATACTGACTGTAATTAAACTAGCGCGGGATTTTTTGTAAAAATATAAAAACAAAATTTATTATAACATAAAATAAAACAATGACTCATTTTCCAGTTCGAAGCTGAAAAGCATGGCTGAATATATATACTTTTTCTATAGCGTGCACCAAACAATATGAAATCAGGTTTTAATTTCGTATTGTATGGTACACAAAACAATTATATGCTCGATAATTAATATTAATTATAATGCCTGAAATTGGCAGAGTGGATAGCGTTATAAATGGTCAATACATCCCGCATTTCGATAATGACGAGCGTACTGTACTATAATAGGTGCGTTGCTATTGTTTGTGTGACGTCATCGATTTGTGTGTGATTGTTTTGGGGGTAAGCAGGACTGATCTATGCAAGTCTTTAATACTTTGTTGCTGGTCGAGTAGGAAGTAACTATACATCAAACATGTTTAAAAAAATAAAAAACAGCTGCTTTTAGCTTCCTATACATAGCTCGTTATGACCCACTGTTGGGCAAAGGCCACTTCCATTCAAAAAAAAAATCAAAACTACATTGAATTGTGAAAAAAAGTGATGACAGTGACAAAAAAGAAATTCACAAACAAGCATACATGCATACATGAACCCTGAAAACATAAAACTCCTTTTTAGGCAGTCGTGTAATAAAATAGCACTTGTGATTAGCCATAGATAAGTGGATTTAATATTGAACAACTTACACAATAGTTAAACAATGAGCATGTTCATATGTGACTTATTGGACAGGGAAGTGGTTCAAAATATACATATCTAAAACTCCAAATCTCGCCAATCCTAATTGGCAGCAAAAGATAAATAAAACGCAACACGCAATATACAGACGCTATTTACATTACACCAGTAAAACGCTACTATTTGGATAGCTCGTCAATTCGCAGTTGGATAGATATTTTAGGTCGGCAAATCACCAATATAGTGGGATCGTTACGGCTATCGAGCTCTCGTTTGCCAATCCAAACTGAATGCAAATAGTTCGTCACTTAAGGCTAAGGTTTGCGTTGAGAGAAACAACAGTAAGCTGCTTGTATCAGATCAGTTCAGATTTGAAATCTGTTCCTGTACCATGAATTCTTAAAACACGACTGTTCGTGACTGTTGGCGTTGCGAAAGCGAGACAGCGCTCTACACTGCATATAGCAGCATCTCGCTCACACGACGCGACAGCAAAAGTCCTGCTTTAGCGCAGTGAGAGTGCTGATTGGATCTCGCTACATGTGGTGATTGATTTAGACATGGTTGTTTGCAGTTTCGATAACTATGTTATTGTGGGTCAGTTTCAGCCGTTCAAAACGTGTATTTTAGATGGATTCCCCTTACAATATCGACTCTCACTTCCGACCCTTTATTGAAAATATAAATTTGTCTGAATAGTCCTGTCACAATTCAACCCATTCTGTATTTAATACCCAAAAGTTCCTCCTCGATTCTTTTCATTAAACAACCCACAAAGAATTTTATTCTTTTCGTTTTTATTTCCACATAAACATACCCTTAAGTTGGACTATCTGATTTCAAAATTGGCTTTCACACCGCAACAAGTTGCGATCTCGGGGCTCCGATAATTGGACTTTTTATTGGTGATTCCGGCCGTCGTAAGTCACTGCTCGAATTATTGCCTAAATTTATTTTTAATTTACCATTTCTGGTACGTTTGATTCGGAGCTTAGTGTATAAGGAAAATGTGTTGTTAAAAGTAAGTACTGCTACTTTAATGTATAAAATGTAATTGATTATTGATTGATGATTAGATTTTAGGAAAATACTCCAAATTATTTTCCAAAGGTTCCTTAATTGGAATTATATATTATACTAATCCACGTAATAAACACACTTATCCATACTACTTCTGACACTCACTACTAATATTATAATTTCAAAAGTAACCATGACTTTCTGTTATCTATATATGTTACACTTTTTAAACCTGAAATGAGTCATAAAATTGGGTATAGAATTAGTTTTTAACCCAAGAAAGAATATAAGCTACTTCTTACCAATACGTATGCAGGCGTAACTGCGGGCAGAAGCTATTCAACAAAAACGTTTACCAAGACCTAGATAAATCTAAGTCAATTACAGCTTAGTGCCTGTCTTTCAATCAACAAACACTAAACCTGCTTCTGCCTACCTACTCGTACTAAATATTTGCCTACCACCTATAAATACATAATGGTGTACATACTACAATATTGATTCCCGCTTTGAGTGAGCATGTCTTATTAATAACGGATTACTGAGCATTACACGGTTCACTTGCTTGGCCATTTTTGATAGCTACATCGATATGAGCATGATTTTTGACCTGATTTATGGAGCAAAAGTGAGATTGTAAATTAATTTTATGTTGTAATAAATACGGCCTAAAATATCGTTCTGCCTGGTACTTTTCTTCTAGAGAAGGATTGAACATTGGTCACCATGCTTGCTGATTATGAGTTGACTATTTTAAATTCCAATTACGAATCCAGGTTACCTTGCAATATTTTACTTCACCAATTGTCAAGGATGAATAAACCTGGTTCCAATAAATTTTATTGAAAGGCGCATCTGAATCAATGATTTTTGGCTAAATATGTGATGTAATAAAGAATGCGTAGTTTACGTTCAAGGCTTTTTTTGAGTTGCATTGTAATTTCATAAACTTATTCCATAAATTAGTTACTTTGAGAATAAAAATAATTCAATCAACATCATCCTTTACATTACCCTAATAAAAAAAAGTAAACAGAGCAAGCGCGTTGAAAAGTAAACCTGTTTCGCAACACTTTGTGCTAATTAACTTTGATAGGAACGGCAAACATTATGTCGAAAAACTGCACAACAAACTATGTAATGCTCTGTACATCCAACACATCTACCTAAATGTACGGTATATGCCAGAGAGTAAGTAGCCCACAGAAGCAATGCTTTTTACAACTGAAGGGTTAACATCTGCGCACGTATAGGCACTTACAAATATACCTGTCGTGTTGTGTATCAATTGTTAACTGTCTAATCTCCAAATAAAATTTAAGCTCAGTACATTCTTGAGGAAACCTGGATTCCAAAAATTTGGGATCTGAAATTGCCAATACGCAAAGAGCAAGCGTGTTGATCAATGCTCGTGCCTTTTCTATATAGGAAGAGGCCTATCCCCAGCAGTGGGACGTTTATAGGCTGGATTATTATTATTATACATTCTTAAAAGTGTATAAGTCGACTGTGAATAAAAGTGTTAGAAGGAGTAGATCCAGGTGGACGTTTTGAGACCAAATCGGGGATGTCTTGAAAAAGGCCAGGTCAAGAGTACCCAAAACTGTGTGTATGAAAGGAATAATGCAAGTGGACGAAGCGAAACAAGTTTTTTAGGAACGTAGCAAGTGGAAAAAAGTGGTCTCTGCCTACCCCTACGGGAAAGGGACGTGATCATAAGTATGTATTCTTAAATGTTTATCTGTCGCTACAATACATTTAAAAGTAATAGACAGAGGACGAAACTCAAGGATGAATAACGCGATACGATTGAATATTTAGCCATAATTTAGCTGTGGGATGGCATTATCTATCTACGTGGGGTATCTACTCTATGGCACATACAGTCAATCACGGATGGACTTATATGGCATATTGAAAATCACCTTTATTCCAAAGCTATAGAGTTAATTTTTGTGATTCGTTGTTATTTCTATCGTGAGGTTTACTGTACTGTGTAGTAACGATCTATGCGATCGGGTGATTTCAGTTTTTCGATATTCGACTATCTAAACCAATTAACAAGCCGGCACAGTTTTATACAAGCGTTTGGATATATTCCGTATACACTAGATAGCTGATAGATATTTTTAATGTGCTATATGCTTACCAAGGTAAAAGGTTCCGGCTATCAAACATAGATCTTTGGCAGTCATTAAGTCAATTCTGACAACCAGTCTTACTATGGGATACTGTGTTTCTCAGTAAAATGGGTCGTGGAGGGCAGATGGGCAGTCGCTCCATGTAAAAATACGGTATTCAGCTGAATCCGGGAAGACTGGTAGCCGAACCCAACATAATTGGGAAAAGGGTCGGGAGACGATGATGATCCTTACCAAGGTGGTTATTTTACAGGAAGGAAAATAATTTATAAAAAAATTATATATATTTTTATCCTTATCCTATCAAAGATAATCTTTTGTCACGATGACCTCATAATAAACTGAAATATTTAGATATCAGGGAAAACCCAGATGATTAAATGATTAAAAATTACGTCATGACTGTCTAAAGAGACTATCTATATCAATGAGCGCATTAAAAAAACGACATAACATAACATATCATCACGCCTGTATCCCCGAAGGGGTAGGCATAGCTGTACCAACGTACACCCATTCACCATCCACCATGTAATAGGGGGCGAGCCTATTGCCAATAACCGGGCACAAATCCAAACTCCGACCTGCTACTGAGAATTTCATAAAAAAAAACAATAACACTTTGATCGACTCGGGAATCGAACCCAAGACCACCAGCGTAGCAGTCGCGCTTAGCACCACTAGGCCAACGAGGCAGCAAAACAACGACACTTATCCAAAAATTGCACTAGCAGAAACTTTACACCACGCCATTTGCACGATATACATTGCACCACAACCCTATAACTCAGTGTATGCTCGTATAATAACTGGGTACATGACCGGCGATGTATCAACAAGTCGGGGCGCAGTGAGGCGGACTGGCCACCCGACCGTGAACGTTGAATGAACAAGTGACCGCTTGTGAATCAACTCGAACTTAAACTAAGTGTTTGAGTTTGATGTAAACTGGTAAGGTAAATACATAAATGTAAACAGAACGGTATATAATTTCGTTAGAGGACCTGTTAACTTAAATAAAACAATTTTACAAGACTATTATCGTGGTGTAAAAATTTTACTTCTGATGTTCGTTAAAAACTACGAAAAGGATCAGATTCTCCTAACTAATTAATCTAACTAGATTTTCAATGACAGTAATATTCGTATAAAACTCGAAATACAAGGATCATATCATACAAACTACTGACCGCAATATAAAATCATATGGAAAATCCAAAAGAAATAAATTTAAACTAAATATAACTAAACTTTTTTTTCTTTTCCTTGTTCATGTAAAATGTTCCTCAACACCAAACGAAAAATCATAAATAACTTTTAACAAACAAAACCAATGCATAACATACTCATGCAAATGAATATCATATTTTATGCAACATGACAAAGTCAAATACTCCAAAACATTTACAAAGCTTTCTAGAAAATCTTACAGCATTACTCAAAATCTCAGCAGAAATACTCAAAGGACAAAATAATTAAAAGCATGATAGTATAAATTCTACGAATTACTACAACATATTCAAAGAATTTGACGACCTCCGTGGTCGAGTGGCGTACGCATCGGTTTCCAAGGTGTCGCTAGCTCTGAGGTCCCGGGTTCGATCCCCGGACGGGACAATGTAGAAAGTCATTTTTCTACGTTGTCTCGGGTCTGGGTGTTTGTGGTACCTTCGTTGTTTCTGAATTCCATAACACAAGTGCTTAATAGCTACTTACTTTGGGTTCAGAGCAATGTATTTGATGTTGTCCGCATTTATTATTATTATTTATTAATTCTACTTTTTGACTATCGTAAAGTTCCTCAGAATCTAGAAGCTATAAACGTTTTTCAAAATTGTGAGCAGGTCTCTTGCATGTATTTACTAAATGACAAAGTGGTAAGCAAACACTCGTATGGTAAATGAATTTTCGTAGAAATGACACGAGTTTATCCAACTTTGCTGTTTTCTAAGTTAAATAATCAAGTATGTTTAGATGAATATTTAGGCAGACAAAATCTATAAAATATATTTCAAAACGTAAAAACATTAATGGTAAAAAAGGTCAAAAACAGACTTGTCCAGAGTAGCTGAGTCTGCTTGCCTCCACGTCCGGTATAACCTGGTCTAAACGACAAGCACAAAAAGGTATTTATGCATGTTTTGCGCTAATGCTCGATAAATAATAGTACCGAGCTGCATGCTTTCATGCGACGCGATAGTTTAAAAGTCAATTAAGGTATATATAACTTAATTTACCCTGTTACTGTCAAACTTTGTCGTGTTGGTCTTTAGATTTACATTTCAGATTTTATCAAAAAATATTTCTATACCGTCAGTTAAACCTACTAAAAATCATGTAACCCATGAGAAATGCTGGAAATCCTTCTATTTCCTAACAACAAGCTTGGTAACAGAGCCAAATTCAACTGAAGATAATAACATTAATTCCGAGAGAGGTGAGTTTAACCGCAAGTGCCCACCGACATGACGTAAAGTGGAAACGGCGGGAACACCTGGACACGGGAACAGTTTGCACCTTACACTATTTAATAGGGGAAAGAGAGGACTTGTTTGCCCAGCGCTGGGGGAAATGTGGATGATGACGTCAGAGTGTGGAAGCAAAACGGTTTCTTTTTGCTAATAAAAATATTGAGGTGTTACAAGTTTCATATAAGTATCGGTGTTGTGAGTCTCTGTATTTATGTGTCTTGTTATGACATCTTAGCTACTAAAAATATTTACTGAAAAAAAAAAACTGATGTAATCAAGAAGAATCAAGGTTCTTAGTTGCCTTTTGTAAAGATCTGCCTTTTGACGACTGTCCAACATAAAATTCGTGTCAAAATTGTGTCAAATAATAAATGTATCTATAACGTCGTTTTAAACCGGAAACCGCAACAAGCGTACTTCGAAGAATCAGGAAAATCCCTTGAACACGATGGAAATAATATATTCTGAACCTATAAATAAATTCCTGGAACTGCAAATAACATTTTACGTGTCACAATAACCAAATTCTACTGAAATATTAAACGGCCATGAAACAAAATAAAATTAAACTTGAATTCAAAATTCTGATGAAAACATTCGCGCGTAATTGTTCATTGCTGTTAAATTATATAATTTTATTGTTATAATAGTAATAATTTTAAATGAACACAATAAAACTACAAATTATAAATAGGTAGAAAACTATAAACGGCAAACTGTTACATTTCATTATGTAACTGTTGTTTCTAACAGAATTTTATTTGTCATTTTCTTTCATAGCAAGTGGAAAGAAGTGGTCTCTGCCTACCCCTACGGGAAACAGGCGTGATTATATGTATGTATGTAAGTATTTTCTTTCATTTTCAGCTTAGAATAAACTGTCGCATTTAAATCCCATTTGTGTAAAAGGAAAAATTTACAGTATAAGGAAATCTTGTTTCCTTACTTTGTAAATTAATATTTCGAAGTGTTGTGTCTTCTTTGATCCTCTTCCCTTTCACTTTATAATATTTCCAGTTTTACTGTCACTACCCAGCAAAGAAAATAGAATTTCATTAAAATTTATTTTAGTTTTTTTTTGAGTCTGTACAGGATCCCACTGCTGGGCAAAGACCTCCAGGCAATTGCCTCTGTCCTCCAAACCTGTTATTTTAGTTAAGTAAAGTAAATGTTATTTCCGCAACATCATGAAACTAGCCATTCATATTGAACTCCAATCTAATTTAACATAATCATAAAATGCTAATCATTTTAAAAACCAACTTGTTTTCATGGAAAAATTCTACACAAATTCCCTTTGTAACTTATAGCGTTGCCAAGCTAAACTAAGCCTTAGTGGCAGCATATTGTAAGGTAAGACTTCTCAGTAAATACCGAGACGCTCGTATTAAAATGTCGGTGCACCCACGCGGCGCTTGCGTGGTCAGCGATAACGTACGACGGTCAGCTTATATTGCGCCGCTGTCACACCGAAGCGTAACTGGAGCCGAACTTGGTTTGATCATGGAATTAATCTTGTTACATTCTGTTTTAAGATGTAGCTTGTTGATAGCTGAGGTATACGCGAATGTGAAATAAAACTAAACGGTGTCTAAACGCCAACAAACTGCTGTACAGTTTGGCGATATTTTATGTTATAAGTTCAATTATAATAATAATAATAAAAAAACGTTTGGACCCAAAATCTTTATACAAACCGTAGTATTATTTTAATATAGCTTGTTAATTGAAATAGTGCTTTTGTGTGTTAAAAATCCTATTTGCAGCAAAGGACCGCGTTAAGCTCATTTTTTGATTGAGATCTCAGTCTTAATTTATTACTTAAATACATTTATTGACAGTTTTGTTTATGAGTTTACATAGTTATATTATGTAGAAACGTGTAAGAGCCTATTAGAAAATGGACCCAACTTGCGAACGGTATTGTCGGTATTGATAATTGCTTGCTTGACTTTTTAAAGGTACGTACCGAAATATTTATGTGGAAAACAAGCGCATTATTTAAGCCAAACAGGGGATAAGCCAAAGTTATAATTACTACAATAATCAAGTTCTTTAATCTGAGACTCCAGCACATTATTAACTATTTAAATACACAACACAACAATACCCACACGTTGTCACCATTTCCTCATAATAAAATACACAAATCTTTACATAACATTTCAGTTCGGTGTGACGTCGGTCTGTTAATCTGACGTCGTAACGTTTTTCCTATAGCTTAACTTCGTGTCGGCCGGCTATGAGAACTTATATCTATAAGACGGTACGTGTTCCTAAAGAAAATGTACAAACCTAAGTAATATTATGTACATTTAGTTTTAGAGGCGAACTTGATAGATCGGATTATTTTTGTTTAGTAAACTTATGCTTTTTTGAGCTTGTATTTTGCTTGGTAGCTGTATTTTTGAGGCCATTCGGACATGGAAAATTCCATTCGATATTTATTGCTATTCTTCTATTTTAGTTACGATAAAGCAGCTAAATTCGGTAAGACTGGAAGCCGACCCCAAAATAATTGGGAAAAGGCTAGGCAGATGATGATAGGCATTGTTAGCCTTTTATTTATACAAGGTTATTCTGCTCATCAAAAAGTAAGAAAAGGAATCTATGTCTTCTTGAAAATGTCCACACAAATATTATTAACCATAGTTTGCATGTCTTGACAAGGCTTCTTCCAGTTTAAGCTAGTATCTTACACGCAAATATCCAATCAAACACATTATCGCGAAACCTAACCATGATTGTAATAATCAAATCAAATCAGATCAATTTTTCCGATCAGTGGCCATTCCTATTACTTCTTTAAACTTCACTTCAGAACCACTAATTATTCTAATAAAATTGGTCTAATCAACTATTAACAACAAAACGGCCTTTCTAACTTTTCCCCACCATCGATACTAAAATAGGTAAACCTTAAATGTTCACAGCCCTATTCCACCCTTTGTTATCTAACCTTAGATCTTGATTCGGATTTCCATAGACCGTATCCCGATAGCCGATACCGGATTTCAAGACCAAACAAAGCCGATATCTTGGATTTGTTTCAATAAGGATCGAGCAATCTTGTGGAAAAGTAGATATGCTTTTCTAGTTCCAGTTATAGTCTAGTTTTTCCTACCTGCACGGAGGAAAACCTATACAAGATCACTAACTATTTAGTCCAAGTGGCTAATGTATGCTTACCATAAACTAATCAAGAAGGACTGTTGGTTGAAGCAGGATTTCGCTACGTTCGTGTAGTGTGCCGTCTCACTACCTCAATGACAATAATCCTATGGTATTGGTCCGGCAAAATGTAATGGCAAAGGAATTTAAATAACTTACTTATTATATCTTGTTAATCCAAACTAATATTATAAATGCGAAAGTAACTCTGTCTGTCTGTCTGTCTGTCTGTCTGTCTGTCTGTCTGTCTGTCTGTCTGTCTGTCTTTGCTTCACGCCTAAACTACTGAACCGATTTGTGTGAAATTTGGTACAGACATAGTTTGGAACTTGAGAAAGGACATAGGATAGTTTTTATAACAAAAAAATAAAATCAAAAATAAAATTTATTCCGGACATACAGCGCCATCTATTGGTGAAGCGTCGGCATCAATTCAGTACTGAAAATTCATCAGATAAAAGTAAATGATAGTAAAAAGGTGTGAAAAAAGTAATATCAATATAATAAAACTTTTAGTACAAAGAAAATGCCCGAACGGAGTATATCCAAACTAATATTATAAATGCGAAAGTAACTCTGTCTGTCTGTCTGTCTGTCTGTCTGTCTTTGCTTCACGCCTAAACTACTGAACCGATTTGTGTGAAATTTGGTACAGACATACTTTGGAACTTGAGAAAGGACATAGGATAGTTTTTATAACAAAAAAGTAAAATCAAAAATAAAATTTATTCCGGACATACAGCGCCATCTATTGGTGAAGCGTCGGCATCAATTCAGTACTGAAAATTCATCAGATAAAAGTAAATGATAGTAAAAAGGTATGAAAAAAGTAATATCAATATAATAAAACTTTTAGTACAAAGAAAATGCCCGAACGGAGTATATCCAAACTAATATTATAAATGCGAAAGTAACTCTGTCTGTCTGTCTGTCTGTCTGTCTGTCTGTCTGTCTTTGCTTCACGCCTAAACTACTGAACCGATTTGTGTGAAATTTGGTACAGACATACTTTGGAACTTGAGAAAGGACATAGGATAGTTTTTATAACAAAAGAATAAAATCAAAAATAAAATTTATTCCGGACATACAGCGCCATCTATTGGTGAAGCGTCGGCATCAATTCAGTACTGAAAATTCATCAGATAAAAGTAAATGATAGTAAAAAGGTATGAAAAAAGTAATATCAATATAATAAAACTTTTAGTACAAAGAAAATGCCCGAACGGAGTATATCCAAACTAATATTATAAATGCGAAAGTAACTCTGTCTGTCTGTCTGTCTGTCTGTCTGTCTGTCTTTGCTTCACGCCTAAACTACTGAACCGATTTGTGTGAAATTTGGTACAGACATACTTTGGAACTTGAGAAAGGACATAGGATAGTTTTTATAACAAAAGAATAAAATCAAAAATAAAATTTATTCCGGACATACAGCGCCATCTATTGGTGAAGCGTCGGCATCAATTCAGTACTGAAAATTCATCAGATAAAAGTAAATGATAGTAAAAAGGTATGAAAAAAGTAATATCAATATAATAAAACTTTTAGTACAAAGAAAATGCCCGAACGGAGTATATCCAAACTAATATTATAAATGCGAAAGTAACTCTGTCTGTCTGTCTGTCTGTCTGTCCGTCTGTCTTTGCTTCACGCCTAAACTACTGAACCGATTTGTGTGAAATTTGGTACAGACATACTTTGGAACTTGAGAAAGGACATAGGATAGTTTTTATAACAAAAGAATAAAATCAAAAATAAAATTTATTCCGGACATACAGCGCCATCTATTGGTGAAGCGTCGGCATCAATTCAGTACTGAAAATTCATCAGATAAAAGTAAATGATAGTAAAAAGGTATGAAAAAAGTAATATCAATATAATAAAACTTTTAGTACAGATTAAATGCCCGATCGGAGTATAAATAAATAATCCAAGTTGTCACTCTGCTCGATAGATGGCGTTGGGATCGAAATAGATCGCGCTGTGGTTTAGTTACACGCATTTGGTTGGGTATCGGCCGAGCGCATAGAGAAATATAATAGCCGAGCGCTTCGGTACTGTCGTGGAAATTATGTTGATTTTTGAAGAGTTAGAATATCTTGGTTCAGGGGGTGGATCTACCAGTTATCTGTCCGAATGCTGGCTAGATCCACTACGGGTACGCGACCCCGGACTGCCCTAGCTGTTGCCGTCACATTCATTGTACCTCCGTGATGGTAGCATCCTATAACCCGTCCTACCTTGTTATCCTTTCCAACGTATCCTTTCCCAATTCCTTATCCCGCAGGAACGCAATGGATATTCATAAAAATAATTTAATTATCCAAAATGGCGGCGATGTGGCTCGCCACCCATCACGTCTCGTTTCTCGCGGGGGCGAAAAGTGGGCCACGGAGAGCCGCTTCGCTACGTTGAATGTAAGAGGAGAAATGCATGGAAAGGTGGATGAAGTATGTCAGATGATGGATGTTGAGACAAAAATTAAGAAAGGTATGCTGAGGAGGTTTGGCTATGTCGAGAGAACGAATGAAGAACGATTGACGATTAAAGTGTATAAGGCGAGTGTGAATGAAAACATGCCAGGTCAAGAGTACCATAAACCGAACAGCATGTATGAAGGGAATAATGAAAGTGGATAAAGCGAAACAAGTGTGTAAGGATCGTAGCAAGTGGAAAGAAGTGGTCTCTGCCTACCCCTATAAGGGAAAAAGGCGTGATTATATGTATGTATGTATGTATGTAGAATATCTTCCACATTTCATTTTTGAAGAGATCCCGCGAGATCGGTAACTACGTGGGTAAAACCAAAAATCTGGAAGTCACTATTACACGCGAACGAAGTCGCGGGCAAAAGCTAGTTGAGCATAAAAATATGATCGCAGAATCATCGATGTGAAACTTGTCATCATGATATTGCATAAATAGTCAAAATAGTTCCTTGTGTGTCCTAAAAATTACTCAAGGACCAAAATTAAAGATGTACTAAAGATAATAATTATAACATGTTATCTTTTGAAATGAAGTCATAGAAAATAAATGACAGGGTGTAAGCGTAAGTTACTTTAGATAAAGAAATAAATATATGGTGAGGTAATCGTTTAAAAATCTTAAATCTTCATTCAGAAAATGTAATTTGTTTTACAATTTTAGTTAACAAATGAATAACAGAATGAACTGGGTTTTACAAGTGAATGAGTTTATGATTATTTTCAAATTTTATTTTGGCGCTACAACGAATGTAATGTTTCAACTACATTATCGTATTTTTTTTTTATTTCAACTACCATATATGAGACTTTAACAGTTTCTTAGGATAGGATCATGTTACGAGCAAGATTGAGTATTTTTATTTATATCAGTGATATTTACATGTTATTTTAAAAATGAATTTAATTCGCGTCGAGAACTTTTAGTGCTTTAAGGTTTCATATTGTAATTCACTGAAGTTATTATAACGATCACACCGTATAAGACTATGTTATCATAAAACTTTAACATATTTTTATTACGTGACCTAGCGGCTGTATTACACGCATAATAATGTAAGGCTTTATACAGCTAAGCGCGGAATGTGAACAAGCTAAGTTTATTTTTGAATCGTCTAATATTATACTTAGAATATAATCACGAATGTTACATATGTGTTGTTGTGAGATAAGTTTATAGGAGTTACATACTGAAAGGATCCATTTTTCAGCTTAATTTCAGTTACGTTACCTTGAAGAACGACTACCACTGCTAAGAACTCTATCTTAAAATTCGTAATGTTAAGGCTAATAAATGGTCCAGTCGTCTGACTAAATGCGGATACCACCCCGTAAATCTAAGTCAATAACTTCACGATAAAATAAATTCATACCATTGTTTAGAAAAAAAATATATATATATAACGAATAGGGATGGCGGGCGGTCGTTGTTGCTCAGCTTTCCTTCTGATCAGCTCCCTTTAATCGTGAATGTATTTAAGGAACGCGGCGAAGTCGGTTTCTCTTGTTAGCTTGTCGTGCATTCCACCTGATGTCAAATCACACTCTGCCAAATTTGACTGCTTGCACGGTGCTGCCAACATCTGATCCCGAATACGCCCAAGGCGGTTAAACCTTGACGCTCCTCTTTACACTCCGACACGGCCATCTTGACATGTCACACGCCCCTGTGTGATGCTCCTGTAAGAAAGAAAACCAACTGCAATATCCAAAGGCCTTCGCTCGGCCAATCCTGACCAACATTTGGTTAAGGGTCTTATTACGTAACAAAGTACAACACACAGTATACAGTATCCCATCACACATTGTTCGTTACGATCACCTAAATCGAGCGACCGTAACTCATGCCACCTCCATCGAGTGACGTAAACCACCACACATTGCTCGTTACGATCACCTAAATCGAGCGACCGTAACTCATGCCACCTCCATCGAGTGACGTAAACCATCTCACATTGTTCGTTACGATCACCTAAACCGAGCGACCGTAACTCATGCCACCTCCATCGAGTGACGTAAACCATCTCACATTGTTCGTTACGATCACCTAAACCGAGTGACCGTAACTCATGCCACCTCCATCGAGTGGCGAAACCACAACACTAAGAACCATATCACCTACACGTGATATGTTCCATTGCTAACTACTGTTCGCTAATCAGATAAAAAAACACTAAAACCTCTCACCGGATTCAACTGTTAGGTGACCAGTGGCTGGCCCCATAGTACAAGCACCCACCCGGCGCTCTACGTTGCCGCTGCTAATCTTGGTGTCTTTTTCCGGGCAGCAAGCAGCGATGCGACCTGACTCGCCGAAGAAGTAGCACGCAAGCGGCAATGCTTTGTTTCGTACACAGTTGCCTTGGGTATCTTGCTGTTTGTTTATTGATTCGCACGTCCTCGTACGACTGTTCTCGCCAAGATTTATCTGCAAAAACCAAATACAAGTCTGTAGTACCCGTCTGGGCAAGTTCGTCCATCCCTGACTAGCTACCCATTTATGACACCATGGACTTTTATCTTTACTCCTCACATCTGAATGAAACACACTGTTGCACTGGGTGGACTACTGACCAGTAGGCCTACTCCGAAGTGGTAAAAACCGAAGTTTCGGCCGACAATATGTCGTTTCCTACTCCGAAAACATTATTTTCGTTCCGTCAGTTTTGGTCCGAACGAACTTCTATTTTGACGTTTATTGTATCAAAAACCCTACTCTGAAACACAAAATCCGACCGAAAATTTGATTTTGACAAGAGCTGCATCGTGAAATATGTGTCAAAATTTCCGCCACCAAAATAGCTACTTAGTGAGTATCGTAAATATTAAGTTTGGTGAACTATTACCATTATCTTGAGTTTTACACCTATTTTACAAAATTTTACCACCTATTTATCGACTTGACGCTATTTTCTAACTCTTATTTAAGTGTTTGTTAGATTTAAGTTAGACTTTATTGTGAAAGAACAAGCCGAAACTACAAGCGCTAAGATTCATTATTTATTTTCACATGACTGGATCGTGGAGTATAGTAGTTCTTATTAGCAATAAATACACCCGGATTACTCATATATTTCATTTATTAGGTTTCCTCAAAATTCTCCTAATGTAAATATCTCATAGACTTTAAAATTGCCTTTACGCATAACTTATGCGTCAAGGCAGTTTTAAGCCACAGCAGATCCGTTCTGCTCATCGTCGTTGGCAGCTTCAAGTGTGATCGAAAATGATTCGCCAGTGATCACTGTCCTTGAACATAGCTTTCCGCCTTTATTTTTGTCAAAAAGCAGACAATAGGGAAGCACATTAGAGCACGAGCCGAACACTCGGCGCGTGCTCTTTCGAGTATAGTTAGTAAGACCACACACTACACAAATTCGTGCTCGGCTTGTGCTCAGCGCATTCCCGGCTTGTAAGCTTCTACGCAACTTTAAAATGTACAGTCTCTAAACTTCCAAGACACGGAGAAAAATCACATGAGAAAACTAAAAACTCAAGGAGCATTTAAATAAATTTAACAAAATGTATTTAGTATTTATTTATTTCAAGTAGAATAAAAAAAAAACAACATGGCATTAACACGACCATTAGCGGCATACAATAAAAACGTAGGTAATAGGTAGCAAGACGAATAAAATAATTCAATGCGCTGTGTGGCTAAGCAGTGGCTCTCCGCTACTGATGGGACTCTTCGCATCTATCCCCGAATACGTTAATTATGCCATTGTGACTAGACTTGATACTTTTGAGTAAAGAGGCACAATGCACATCGTGTTCCTTAGTATAAAGCCGTGAAATCCATCTGTAGGTGCACAGCACATGCTCAGAATACTCCAAAATCGCAACAATCTGAACAGCAGCAGCACTTGACTGCATATTTCGTATAGTTAGCTTGTTTTTTTGTTGTAATTTCATCACTTGATAATCTTGCACTTCAGTCAGTAAAGATTACGACACAAGGAACTTGGATTTACCTTACTTTAAGCATTATTTTAATAAATTTTGCAGAATTAATAAATTCTATCATCATTTGATTGTTTACATGTCATCCTTTGACATTTTTCAATTTGTTTTTCATTGATTGTCAAAAATACATTTTGACAATCAAAGAAAAGAGTCTGAATATCAGTAACAAATTAGTTGTTGTTATTTCAAGAAATATTACAGTATTCGTAAGTATGAATATTAAAATAAAAGCAAAGGTATCTGTTCTTCTTATAAAGATTTTTTTTACTCCATAATTCACGAGTCAAAGTGGATCGAAATTAATACTAATGACCATAAACAAAGTGTCGATAAAATTTACAACTCTAGCACTACATTTCGTTCAATCCGACCATCTTCCGAACATTGGCTATGGCTCCGGCCGAACTTTATAAATCCGAACAATTTTCAGAGTAGGACACTGTTGCGTATTTCGGTCGCGATTTTGTCGGTCCGAACATTCGCCTTCGTAATTTCGGAGTAGACCCACCGGAGTCCCTTCGACTAACCACCAACTCGCATGGTGCGATAGACCCGACTACCTGTCAGCGTCCCTTGCACCAGTCACACACAGCTGTTGCAATCAACTAGTTGGAACGTCGACCCGCACAGCCCGTTCCCATACCAATCTGATGCCACCCAATCCATACTGAAGAACTTGCAGTCTGACTGTGGGCGTCGACCCGGTTCAGGCCAGCCCAAGCAATCAACTACGCTACATACCCCATGTTAAAACGTGATCTGATCAGAGGCATCGACCCAGTTAAGGCCAGCCCCATTTTTCAAACACACTACTATCAACTACTTAAAACAAAAGAAAGTGGATCACCGGATGATGTAGTCGAGGTGCTCCTTGACGAATGGCGATGAGCTCGCTGTGAATAACGTCTTCTCTCGACATAAAACTGAAGAACTTTTCAGTAAACGCTAGTCTACAGTATGACACCATGACCATCGGCGTTTCGAGAATCAGGATTGAATTCTGGGAATGCTAGCTTTGTGTCAACCGTGCTAAGCCGTGCTTGTGTCCTTTACAGCACGTATTAATTCCATCATGATAAATTGTTGCATTTCAAATATTTTTTTCCAACTGTCAGATTCACTATTTAGGTTAGAAACAATATTCTGACAATAATACTGGGCGGTTACGGGTAATCCCACTTCTGATAACGAATAGGGATGGCGGGCGGTCGTTGTTGCTCAGCTTTCCTTCTGATCAGCTCCCTTTAATCGTGAATGTATTTAAGGAACGCGGCGAAGTCGGTTTCTCTTGTTAGCTTGTCGTGCATTCCACCTGATGTCAAATCACACTCTGCCAAATTTGACTGCTTGCACGGTGCTGCCAACATCTGATCCCGAATACGCCCAAGGCGGTTAAACCTTGACGCTCCTCTTTACACTCCGACATATATTTCTAAAGGTAAGCAGAAATGAAAATCAGTCTTAAATATGGTAATATTATTTGTTAAAATTTGTGTGTACATAAAATCTATACATATAATAAAATTGTAGAAAAGTGGTGTCTGTACAATGGAAATATAAACAAAACAAGTAGCAAGGGTTGTTATAATATCGATGCCGAACCTGAAATTATAATTAAATTTTTTTGTCTGTTTGTCTGTTTGTCTGTTCATCTGTTTGTCTGTTTGTCTGTTTGTCTGTGTGTTTGTGCACGCTAATCTCAGAAACGGCTTACTCGATTAAGATGCGGTTTTCACGAATGTATTGTAGTAAGCTTCACTTAACATTTAGTGTTTATTTCATGTCGATCGGTACATAAATAAAAAAGTTATGTCAATTTGAAAAATCATCTATCTATACATATAATAAAATTGTAGAAAAGTGGTGTCTGTACAATGGAAATATAAACAAAACAAGTAGCAAGGGTTGTTATAATATCGATGCCGAACCTGGAATTATAATTAATTTTTTTTTGTCTGTTTGTCTGTTTATCTGTTTGTCTGTTTGTCTGTGTGTTTGTGCACGCTAATCTCAGAAACGGCTTACTCGATTAAGATGCGGTTTTCACGAATGTATTGTAGTAAGCTTCACTTAACATTTAGTGTTTATTTCGTGTCGATCGGTACATAAATAAAAAAGTTATGTCAATTTGAAAAATCATCTATCTATACATACAGGGTGAATATCAAGTCGTTGTTTTCCCGAAGCGAAATGAGTTTGTATCGGTCATACAATCGATTAATATATGTAAAAAAAATTAGACTCAATAAATGGCGGATTAACAATTGTTATAAACAAAACTCGAAAGTGACTTGAATCAGTAGTTATACATCGCGCTATAACTACGCGGGCGGGCGCGCGGTTACCCCGAACGCCGCGCGGTCGTTGCACTTCGCGTGTAAATCAGCTGATCGCTACTCGTGATTTAATAAAACACAAAACCAATAAGTAATTCAAATTTTCGCTTCAAACTTTTACGGGCTTAGGAACGTCATAAATACTATTATACGAATTTGATAATTAAGTATTTAAGGCGTAGGTATTTACAAATGGAATTAACTTATTTACAATGATTTTGATTACCTAACCTACTTTTAAATGTTTATTTACAAAGTACGAGTACTTACACTTAACGGTAGCGGAGTAATTGTTCGAAATGTAAACCACTACGTTCAATGCACAAACGAACACGTTTAAACTGATTGTCTTTCAGTTTCATTAAAGTGTCTCTGTCACGTCTCACGATATTAAAAGCGTCCACTATCGCACTTATCAAAGAGTCGCGTGTTTGGTGTTCCTCACGATACACCAAGTTCTTGAGCTCAGACCACAATTAAAAGTTCAAGGAAGTCAAGGCCGGGCTCCTCGGTGGCCAAGGGTGTGGCCAGCCACGAAAAAAAAAATGATAAGGATGCAGTCCTTCTGTGTTGAGCACTTTCATCGCACATTCGTCACTTGACGTCATCGACGTTCGCGCACAGAACACTAACTAATAAGTAATAGGTAGTAAGCCGTAGGCACAGAGCGCAACATTTGGCGGCATTCTTTTGTGTTTCGGCGCTTGCAGCCTGCATGCAAGCTAATTTATACCGTATCACTATGACCGAGAGCTTATTTTGCTCTGAACATTTATTATTGATTCTTTCTTTGTAAGTTTGCCGACAACCCGTGGCGACGGCGTGTGCGTTTCGTGTTACCTACAGGTGCCAACGTGATCTCTAGTGAGTGAACTACTATTGATTATCGCACTTTCGAGTTTATGAATACTTTTTTAATGATTTGAAAAAACAAACATTATGTTTTTTAAGTTAAACTTTGTATTTCGATAGTACTACTGATGGGTAATCGTCCTGCCGCGGGAAAACAACCATTCAATTTTCACGGTGTATAATAAAATTGTAGAAAAGTGGTGTCTGTACAATGGAAATATAAACAAAACAAGTAGCAAGGGTTGTTATAATATCGATGCCGAACCTGAAATTATATTTTTTTTTTTTGTCTGTTTGTCTGTTTGTCTGTTTATCTGTTTGTCTGTTTGTCTGTTTGTCTGTGTGTTTGTGCACGCTAATCTCAGAAACGGCTTACTCGATTAAGATGCGGTTTTCACGAATGTATTGTAGTAAGCTTCACTTAACATTTAGTGTTTATTTCATGTCGATCGGTACATAAATAAAAAAGTTATGTCAATTTGAAAAATCATCTATACATATAATAAAATTGTAGAAAAGTGGTGTCTGTACAATGGAAATATAAACAAAACAAGTAGCAAGGGTTGTTATAATATTGATGCCGAACCTGAAATTATAATTAATTTTTTTTTTGTCTGTTTGTCTGTTTGTCTGTTCATCTGTTTGTCTGTTTGTCTGTTTGTCTGTGTGTTTGTGCACGCTAATCTCAGAAACGGCTTATTTGATTAAGATGCGGTTTTCACGAATGTATTGTAGTAAGCTTCACTTAACATTTAGTGTTTATTTCATGTCGATCGGTACATAAATAAAAAAGTTATGTCAATTTGAAAAATCATCTATACATATAATAAAATTGTAGAAAAGTGGTGTCTGTACAATGGAAATATAAACAAAACAAGTAGCAAGGGTTGTTATAATATCGATGCCGAACCTGGAATTATAATTATTTTTTTTTTTTGTCTGTTTGTCTGTTTATCTGTTTGTCTGTTTGTCTGTTTGTCTGTTTGTCTGTGTGTTTGTGCACGCTAATCTCAGAAACGGCTTACTCGATTAAGATGCGGTTTTCACGAATGTATTGTAGTAAGCTTCACATAACATTTAGTGTTTATTTCGTGTCGATCGGTACATAAATAAAAAAGTTATGTCAATTTGAAAAATCATCTATACATATAATAAAATTGTAGAAAAGTGGTGTCTGTACAATGGAAATATAAACAAAACAAGTAGCAAGGGTTGTTATAATATCGATGCCGAACCTGAAATTATAATTAATTCTTTTTTTGTCTGTTTGTCTGTGTGTTTGTGAACGCTAATCTCAGAAACGGCTTACTCGATTAAGATGCGGGTTTCACGAATGTATTTTAGTAAGCTTCACTTAACATTTAGTGTTTATTTCATGTCAATCGGTACATAAATAAATCCATAGAAATACATAGAAAAATCGTATACAGAGAAGCATCTGTAAAGTAAATTTATAGCTACCCAAGCGAAAGTATATGTATAAAAACCTAATTCTAAATATGCTGCCCGAAAAGTAACTATTCCACGCGGACGAAGTCGCGGGCACAGCTAGTATTCAATAAATAAATAAAATAAAATTGCTGTTCTTTTAAGCCCATAACTCGTGCCTCCCTAACGCGTCTATCTGTATCTAGCCTAACACACCTACAGGAGTATGTGATAACGCCTTTATGTCTGTCTGATGTATGAGCTGTGACGAAAGAAAAGAAAAAAACTCTTCTTGATATTTTTTCAGCCATTTAACGTTAGGTGTCAGGTGGTATTCCGTAAGTGCCTTTAGGTGCCTTTAGACTTGGTCTATATGATAACATAAAGTAAGGTAACAGTTTATAGATAAAATAAGGGGCCAGATGTTACAAATCATAAATAACTAATACCTCTTAGTTGCGTTAAAGGGTTATTGACAAAATCGTGTTACTTTCTACGTTTTTGGATTAAGGGACATTAAAAGTTGATTAAGGTTTTTGCTAAGACGTGATATGAACCGGGATAAACATAATTATTATGTTGTACAGATAATGCAATTATAATGAAGTTTGGTTAATCTTCAAGATCCGGAACATATCAGAGCATAATTTTCATTTTGAAACGTCTCTACATTTTATCCCTGTTTAAGACATCACAAAGATAAACAACCATCAGTCAAAACGTGTGCTAACTTCAATAAATTTTTATAATAGTGAGTTAAAGCAACTTTATCCTGAAGTTCGTGAATTTCTAAACACATTCTACCTCCTAACTTTAGCATTTCAACCCCATCAGCAAAGCTATACTTCTATAAAACGCTTACGTATCCACTACAATGTAAATTTAATATTGATAGAAACACCTCGATCGGTATCACTCAAACTTTTGTAATCCCTACATACGTTTTATATAATACGAATAACAATGGTCTTACCCTTTTTGGATACACGGACACGTATTTTGAGCGGGACGGCCGCGATTTCCCTTCTCTTTCCCACCTATAGTGTCAGAAGATAGAAAATAATTTTGTCACAATTGTAAAAAAAAAGTGTTCAAAATACGTCAACAATAGACCAAATTTATATAACACACCAGCTATCAAATAAAAAAAAGTTGCACCCAGTCGAAAGTTCTGTGGTAAGAAACATAAAAAAATACGGTCTTATTAAGTACCTTCTCTATTTTGGAGTCGGTTTAAAATAAAAGAAAATACGAATAAAACTAAACGAAACATATTTTTAAGACAAAAGTAATATGTGTAAATAACTATTTGTAGATACAATTTTAGAATTAGCAACAACTTTTACTAGAAACAAAAAACATTTCAGTAAAACTTGTTAAATAACATGAATTTCATAGTTAATTGTTATTATTTTCTGAAACTTCTATATAAAATTAAAAAAGTTTTGTTATAAGTGAAACCAAAACTTTCAGTGTACAATAATATACTATACTACTATCATAAAATGCTTAAATAGTAAAAACTATGAGCAAGAATTTTTGGATCTATATTTTTTTCAATCTTTTAAGAGGCCAATTTGCACTTGACCGGTTTTTAAACTCTGCGCAAATTGTTCTACAGGGTGTTTGAAACCCCTGTCCAATCCGTTAAGTGGTTGTTAGGTATCGATATCTAATTACAAAAAAGTAAATGGATATAATGGAAAAAAAATCAAAACCTAAAAAAAAAATTCTCCAAATTGCGGGTGAGAGTGATGGCATCGTCTCAAGTTCCGCCAAATGATCATACAAAAGGCGACCATTAATACCGACTGAAATGGTGGTGTAGTTTTTGATTTATCTTCAAATTTAGGTATTTTGGAGACTATTCCAAAGTTCATTATTATTGTTATTATCACGAATTTTCCAAATTTGATATTTTATTTGGGCATGTGATTGTGAACCCTATAACACCCTTTCGGGTCGGACAGGGGTTTCGTAACACTCTGTATAGATGGGCAAAAAATTTAAAAATAATTTCTCCATATATCGTTTCTACGCAAGTACTAACTTGAAAATATGTCGAGTCATCATCTATCAAAACAATGAATTTATATCATGGGAAATTCCTATTTTATTTATGCTTGTCATACCTAACATCTAACATATCAGTAATATTGATTTAACTCATGACCTCATTCACGCAAAGTAATAATTAAAATTACGAAACAAACGTCTTATCTTGGGTTTTTCTCACAAATAACTTCTTATCACTTACTTACGAGCTAAATACTTTATTATTTGGTGATAAATGTTTGATTAATCAAAGCTTCAGTATTCAATTCGTTAGTGTTACTATGCCGAATACTTGTGGTTACTGACGCAGACTGAGACCAGGGTTGTAAGTTTGATTCCCATCCAGGGAATATCTTTTTTGGCGATCATGGTCATTTGTAAAAAAATATTCTGATAGTAATTAACTTCTTATGTAAACATAATAGTATGTTTATCAGTTGTCTGGTTGCCATAACACAGGCTCTGCCGAGTTTGGAATCTGTTTATGATATTTTCCAAGATGCTATTAAGTCACTATAATGGATTCTGCCCAGCAGTGGGTCAGTGTAGGATAGGGGAAAAGTCACCTCAGTCAGTGTATTCTAAGTACGTCTTAAACCTAAGCTCTACTTAAGCTTAAGTCATAAGCAGCCATTATTTAATTACCATATACATTGAATATCAAATACCACGCCACATGCAGTAATTAAGCAGCATTGATATGTAATGGAGCGCGTTGGTGCGGATGGAAGCGCAACCTCAATGACTAAGGAAATTGACATGTATTACAAATTATTAGGGTTTAAAATTGTTTGCAGATGATTTATTAATTAGTAAGTAATTTAAGGATTTTGACTTGTGTAGTAATACTTTCTTATTGTCTAACACGTAATCGTAAAAAAAAAGCTTCTTCTTTAACTATGAATGCATCCAAATCAGACCAGTAAAATGCTTTTTAAAATATATAATTCAGTATATTCACCTTCACGACAAAAAATTACGATCACCCTTGCACATTTTAATTAAACATTTGTAATAAAATTTTGGTGACAGCGAACTTCCTAGTAGTGTTCAGAATACTAAAAGTGAAAAATGCTGAAGCGTCCGTCCCCACACACGACCTTGCCGTATGTTTCCAAACTTACTCTGTCTTCATATTTGCATACAAAGTACGGACGCGGAAGGGACTCGCATTTTTCAGATCCAAATAATGGACGTTAAATATTTTAACGGGGCCTTTCCCTTGAAAAATAGTGTCGATATTTTATTATTTACAACGCCATCTAGCGGCGTAACGACGTACTGCATTATTTTTTATGTTTACCTTATTGTATTTATAGTGACAAGATTATCATAACGACAAGGAGTAGTTTGTAGGATAGAGGTGTGGATAACATGATGTGTAATAGAGAACGTGCTGCGAATCATAAAGTTTTGCGGGTCCTACTATTTGCTTGTGGTGGCGAGAAAATGAGTTTGTTGTTGTGATATAGAATAGATATTTTCTTTTATGTTATGGCTTAATTGATGGATGTTATAGACTTATGTCTTGAGACTATGTTACTTAGAATATTGTCGTGGTAACCAAATTTTGAGATTTGTATATGCAAAAGTTTGAATATCATTTTTGATGCAGCTGCTATTTTCACTTGTCTTTTGATGGTAGCTACTCAAAGCTTGCTAATCAAACGTTTTTTTAATTATTAGTTTTGTAGTTTTAAAACTTTTTAGTTGGCTTCCAGGTATAGTTCCGACAACTCTACACTACTGCGGAAAATCTCCTTAAAAGTTTTCCTTTCCGACCTAAGTTCCAATCATGTATTATCGAATACTCGAACCCGAGACGACTTGCTTGACAGTTTCGCTTGCAACCACAACCAAAGAGACAATCAAATCGCTGCCTTATTGTACTATAGACCTCAAAACTTATTACTTTTCAGTTTTACAACACCTGAAACTTTACTAAGCTTATAACAGCAATTATGTTAGTTATATTCCGTGGGATCGGCGTGTAATTGGATGAGCTAGCTCTAGCTGGCCACTTCGTTAGCGGGGCTAATAATGATCGAGGTTTCATTAAGGCTCTGTTCGTCTGTTTTGAAGGGGTCGCGCTCTGGGATTGGAGGATCATGACTTCTATTCTTAGATTGATATTAAACAATAGAAGTTAGAACAATAGGACTCGATAAGTCAACTTTGATGTGATAATATTTTGATTGCTTGGTCTTTTGTACATCTTTTCTTTTGTACGTATGTTTTAAAGTTGGAATGTTGTTATTTTCGTGATTGGGAAACACGTTATATGACGGAAAAAAATGAGATTGAATTATACCTAATGATATTATATGGCACTGCGATAATGGTATACTTAAAAATAGATTTATAGCAAAACAGACATAGGCAAGTTTTCAAAAATATCTGCTTCGTTTTCATCCATTTGCACTAAAGTTGTTTTTTATAATAAACTTAAATAATCATTTGCTGGATTACCTGTACATTTTTTTTATTTATTCACACTTTCCTTGCCTACCTGATTAATTTAAACCTGCTTTTAAAACTTCCAATCGAAGTTTATCAATAAAACTGCGACTGCAACTTAACAGATGTTTATTTTAACTTTGAATTGGCTTTCAGTAACGATCGCGGTCTCGTTACTGACCGGTATTACGGCAATTTCCCACGGTTGTGTCAACTTCACGGGAATCATACTAAAATCATACCTATTTAGATTTACACTGGCATATTGGAATTCGCTGGTTTTGAGTGTATTGCGTACAGGTCAGAGAAAAAGGTTTTCAGGTAAAATCGATCTATTTAATAACAATATTAAAGAATAAATAAATTAAAGAAATGGTTACAAACTATTTATAAGGTTATCGTAAAATGGAAACGTGAATGTAAATAAAATAACATCATTAGCAAACAAAATTGGTAGCAACATCAAAAATAGTAAACATAAATATTTTTCAATATTAATTTGGCTATTTATTAACTATATAAAGATAAAGCAAGCATTCAAATTTTCCCGCTTTTAACCTCTTTGTTAATAAAAATAAAGTGAATAAAAAGATACCTTGCCGATTGGATGCATTTCAACACGCAAAAACTGTTATCTTTACTCTCCTATAAAACACACATAACATACTACGGTTTTGTGGGTTAGTTTATAAGTTTACTTACCAACATACAAAAGAATAAATAAATAAAATAATAAAATGCTAATTTGCATATCATCGTCAAAACTAACTCTAACTACACCAATTACTCTTGGTTACCTCATAATGACCACTACACACATATTTATACACGAGCAATAAAATCTCTGTAACACTAAACCTTTCCACTTTATATACTACAATTAACTCCAAACAGCTTTGTTCAATGAGCTTGACTATTATTTGCACTTAATTAACACAAACGATTATCAACCGTAAGAACAAGTGATTAGAATCATTTTGGATTGTGTTTGGTGTGAATATTTCATAAAGGTCGGGGTATACTAGTCTACAAACATTATGTTATGTAATGAGCGAGTTGCAGATTCCGTTTTGCCGTGACAGTTCCTATGTACCTCGTACCTTTGTTAGGTTTTGGTGCAAGTTAGAAGAGGTAGCTTGTATTTGGTAGGTAGATATGGATCAGATCTACTGTGTTAGTTTTTTTTATCTTTATTTATTGAGGGGCATTTAGGGGCATGGGCCTCTCCATGGACATGAGAGCCCCAACGTTACCTAAGCTAGGTTACATCATTATTAATAATAAAGGAAAGGGCAAAAGTCACTGGTGCGAAATTATATTTTCAACAATTGCTGTGTAAGATGGGAATCAGATACATAATCTTCTGATTTACCCTCTTTTGTGAGTAAATTTCACATTATATATTAAGACTGATTATTTGTGTTCTGGAATCGAAGAAACTCGAGACACAGACTATCGAGACATTTCTACTTGAGGCTTAAACTATTCAGGTTCTCCGTACTTAGATGTATTTTTTTGCATAAGCAAAATACTAACACAAAACTTAAATTCTCACTAGATTTTTTTTTTATTCTGGATACGTTATTTCCGTCGTCAATCTTTTAAAAATGAATTTTCCGCTATAAGTATATCAATTGCACCATGTATCAAAGCACTTTGACACTGCACTAAGTTAGGACTGCACTGTGCAGCTCATAGTTAAATTATACAAGTATGTCTCATCATTATAACAAGGTGCTATAATTAAGACAAGTTAATGTAAAGTACAACTAAGTCGTTTTGCAAGAAAACTCATTATTATTGTATGCGCTTCTGCAGTGATATCAGAACACAAAATGTTTTGAATGCACTTGTGAATCGTAGACCGTAGTAGAGTACGGTTATAGGAAGTAGAAATAAATTGTTGACTTCTGTCTAATTAACCAGGATTTGCCGAACGCTCAAAATTTAAAAATGACTTAAGTTGGTAATTATTACGGGAATAAGGTTTTAAGAATGTGTAAGCGATCAGTTATTATTAATCCCCGAGGAGATTGAACCCACATTTCGTCACAATGTAGCTTACCTATTATAGTGCTTGCACTTAATCTGTATAATTAAATCTGTGCAGTACATGGAAATACTGAAATTGAATTATTTAAAACTATTTCAAGAGCAAAAAAATGGAGGTCAAATAGAAATTAAGAAAGCTACTCCATGTAAAACACGGTATTCCGGCGAATATGGTGAGACTAGACGCCGACCCTAGCCCTCGCCCTTTTCTTTGCTATGTTGATATCTTGGGAAAAAGCTAACAGCAGAAGTCAAAAGCAGAAACAAAAATCTGCTAATTTACAGAAGCGACAAAGCTGGCAAATCTGGTGAGACTGAACCCCAACATAACTAGGGAAATAAGCTGAGTGGAAGAAATCAAAAGCAAAAACAGACATAATAATATATTACCTGATTCTCCGACAGCAAACAGAACTGCCTTCTTAATTTCCAACGGAACATACCAGCCTCATTCACGAACATAATCGCGTTAGTTGCAGAGACTTCACACTGTCTACCGCGGTTTACAGCCGGTACACGTGTTATAATTACCTCTAATTTTCAGAATAACATGCCAGCATGTTTGTGAGGCAATAATTACCTGCCTCATTGTATAACATTGTTTAAGTTGCCGTCAAAATGATGGATCATGTTTTGGGGTTGTGATTTTTGTTGGCTCAAATATTCTCCGGATAGGATTAGGTATACAAGCACACGTTTTCCATCCATTACTCCGAATTTGACCGAAGTTGGTTATATGAAATGTATTGTGCATACAATTTACGGAATTAATGAAGTTTTAAAGTAAATGAAAGCTACATCTTTATGTTTTCCAAGAAACCGCTATACCGCACAAAAAGGTACAACGCCACGCATAAGCTTTTAACAAAATATGCTCAAAATAAAAAATATACATATGTCTGTATAGTACACTATCCTGAAAAAAAAACACCGCTATTTAATCATTATTGTTTGAGTCGAATCGTTCTTTATCAGTCGTTATTGTTTTATCAGATCCAATTTTTTTCTGCAATGCATCCTTTAATTCTTTCCCATCAAAAAAATACGAAGCCGATTTAGCTTTCCTCATTTTATATTCTTCACTAGCTTCTTCTTTATAGTACTAAGGATCGATGGTTTATCTCAGTAACTCATAAAAGTTTACTCGCAATAACAGTCGATAGCTCGCAGATACGAACGGTTGGCAAGCTGTCAGTATATAGTGGGTTTTATCACCTTTTAATCCAGCATCTGTGCCAAATGTGGTTTTAATACATAATTTGGCATTTAATATGAGTGCACTTCCAATAGCGGTAATTGTGTCCGAGATATATTTAATAGGTGCAGTTCTGTTTGCAAAATAGTAAGTAAGCAAAATATGCGCTTGTATACATAAAAAAACGATAAATTAATTTTATGTGAAACCATTTCTTCTGGGTAACAGAGGCTTGAGTATTTCCGTCCAAAAAACTTTACCCTAAGTAAAAAAAGAGCTTTGATATAACAACATTCTAAGTACAATAAATCAACTTCAGTCAATAAATAATAATAATAGAGTCTAAGTCTAAATAGGAAACCATCCCTCCAAAATTTCGAAAACCTCAATTTCCTCAAAAATCTAGAAAAAGTAGTCACAAAACATTGTATATCAAAAAAAAACGAATACTCAATTACCTAGTTTCTAACAAGCGAGCAAAACAAAAACCTAAACACTCGCATCCAAAACACTGGTCATTGAAGCGTCAACCGCCAATCGCAGCGACAAGTCACCGAAGGCTGAAAGCACACCCGATTGCCCTTATTAATGAGCATCGTCCGTTACAAGCGCGCACTGATTGATGCGTGTGGACGCTGCCTGTTTCATACGTCTCGTTTCACTTCATATTGGCGTGTCCCAATTGGTTTATCAATTCGTCGTCATTCTTGTGTGGGAGAATTAGGTGGTGTAGTTTAATTTTGGTTCTGAATAACGAAGATGCCTATTGTAGTGTGTATCCCTAGAAATTATGTAAAAACTTTGGATAAGTATCTCTGTAAAAACGTGTTTAAAAAACTTTTTTTTTCATTGGATATCTTTCTATATCAATTATCAAGCACCAACGTACCTTAGATTACCTTACTTCACTGTAAAATATGATCAACTTTTCTCAATTGTTTTATTTATTTCATTTAGTACCGGAACTTTCCCACTGCAGGGAAAAGGCCTCCCTTCCTTCTTTCTACAGGTCTCTATTGTTTGTTGTTTGTTGCCACTCCATTTTGCATTCGTCCCTTCTTCTTCCGGCCTTCATCTATTAGGATGTAACAGTTTATCACAAAATATTAGTTGACCTAATTACAATATCCAAAAAGATTTTCATACACTCTCCCTCTTAATCAGGCCCAAACACAAACAAACACATCCCCATAATTTACAAAACATGTTCGAACTCATCCAAGATTACCAATCAGGCATACCTTACCGAGCACACAGCGCTAAGAACACGTTTCAACTTGACAGCTGTTAGCGCTCACTTAGTTAAGTCGTCTAGTTATGTTCAGGCACGTTCTTCTAACTTAGACTACAGTATAACTTTGTGGCCTGGGTTCGCTTGCTTGCTGGGTAATTTTATTTTACCATGGTTGTTGGTTTGCAGTTTGAAGTTTTAACTGAGAAGCTTATTATGGTTTAAACAGTAATTTATATTACTTTGAAAAAAAATGAAGAAATAATTAGAAAATGTGTGGAAAGGTAATCTGAAAAATAATTACTTTATTTAATTTATTTATCATGATGAACTCATTATCCCTCTATGTTGAGGGCAGAAGCCTCATTTCGTTTTCAATTTATCGCGTTGTAAAATGACTAAAATTACACTCAAGTTTGGTATAGTAAAAACTATAAAATTGTATTTATAAACTCATATAAACTGCATTTTTATTTAAATACGAGTAAGACTTTAAAAAATGTGACTTTAAAAGTTCAACCGTGCTTACAAAACGGCATACAAATATTATTTTCAAAAAAATGCATAAAATTGAAATGCTCTATAAAATATGCAACGTATGTGTACATCGCAGTCAACGAATCAAAGAGTAAAATTTAATTTGCCCTATCTTTGTACATTTCATACTTTTGAATTTTCGAAATAAAATGTTTGAATTCATATTTTGTTGGAAAGGTTTTGGTCGAAAAATAAATTTTGTTCTATAATTTTTGAGACAGGTACTATGTTCATAGTTTCTTTTTTTTTTCAAAGTCAAGTACTCATTGATTTGCTAAAAAAGTATCTGAAGTAAATATATTCAGAAAAAAACTTTAACTGAAAACTTTTATTTGCGATTGATTAGTGCACGCCATTGCATTTGTGCTGGCCTTGGATTCTTACCTTACCGATAAATAATTATCTATTATTCTATTTAAATAGAATTACAAAATAATAATATAATATGACTCACCGACAAATAACTACGATTATAATCTTTTATTATACTTTTATTATATTCATAGTATAATAATACATATTATGAAATACTTGTTTATTATAATCCCTAATTTAGCACCCTATTTCACTGTGGTAAAAAGTGGCAACCTAACTATAAACAGTCTACTGACTTTTGATTCATAATTACTATATTGATTTAGTGTAAACTGCCGATTTCCAGATCGTATCAGGTAGGACATTTTCTAAATGAATAAAGCTAAAAGAATCGTAAAATTTATCTTTTTTTACCGACGACAAACTAGAGTTGATTCCGTACCTAGTTCGGTTTCAAATGTCATATATAAGTAAAATCAAGTAAGCTAACCCAAGTTCATTGAACTTCACTTAAAAAGAAAATTCAAAATTAAATACATTTCTTCAGCAGACTCCTTAAACCGTCCCACACAAAGTCACAGAAAATCAACCTCGAATTCCGTCAAAACTCATTACGTATAAAATGCCTCCAGCATCATTATTCTCTTCCTCAATATACATCATTATTAACGTTTAATGTCATTTATTTCTTAAACGTCAACGTTGGGGCCTTATTAAATTTCGCCTACTGGGCGCTTAACACCGCGGTGACGAAACTTGCGACGAAATGAAGAGAATTAGGAGTAAGTTTTATAAACGGTTTTTTATTGAGAAAAAAGATTTTTTATTATTCTTTAATTATTTTATTTATTAAATTTTGAAATTAGATTTATTATCCTTTTCTTTTTGAATAATTAGCATAATTCTAAATTTCTATGAGGTTTCTAAAATTTGCCGTTTATTATAAAAAAATAGTCCACCTAAAAATATCTAATTTTCTTGTTACAAAAAATCATAAAAGATATAAATTCAAAACCCAAAATAAAAGGCTTGAGGTAGCTCGGACATTTCTAACAACAAACTATAAATAGAAAATACTAATAATACCATTTCTTGCCCTCAAATAGTAAGAAATGACTGTACATGCAGTTGCACAGTTCGTTAAACACGTTATTGGTCGAGTGCTTTAGAAGACATTTCAGCTTCAAGTTAAATCTAAATTGAATTTCAAAATTGAACCAACAGGCGTCGTTGTAATAAAAAAACAACTTTTTTTATTCGTATTGCGACTGGAGGCTACGGAATCAACGTTCATGTAAGAAGATTTTCTTATTTTCTTGGATAAGATATTGCAAGATAAAGATTTTCCGATAGTTCACTGAGTATGGTAAAAGGTTTACCAACTAGGAGATAAAAGGTATGGAAAAATCTTCATCAACATTTGTATGCTTCGAAACCTATCTACCATTTTTTACAAACAATCATTAAGTCTTTTCTATACCCAACTAGCGGTATATACCGACTGATTGAATATTTCAAACATTTATTTCAAACCCATTGTCTATCAAATCCCGCAATTCTATACCATATTAATACCACAATTGGTGCTGAAATAACTAATCACACATACTTAACGTTAAAAAACCTACTTCAATAAAATTTATTCGGAACCACAAAAGAATAACATAATATTACTGAATCGAAGACATCCTAATTTTTAACGTAGTAAAAAAAATATCTAATCACTCTTTTAGCAACCCCTAAAAAGACACATCACCAGCATCAAACCGCCTCCTTTCTTCACAAACCACATCCACTAGATATCTTCGCCACTCGGAAGTAGATTGCGCCCGCAAGCGGCGACTACCACATAATTAGATTGCAGTGCACCGCGGAAGGAAGGTGTAAAGAAAATTGCATAATTTATTTTTATTTCAACGCAGTTTTGTAAATATACCACGAATTTTATATCATAATGAAGTGATTAAGCAGTGAATAAAGATTTTTGTTATTTGTTTAGCTTTTAGGAAGTTGCTTTACTTTTTTCTGAGAATCTTTAGCTTGTTTGTTTGCAAGTTGTTTTAATACCTTTGTAAGCAAGGTAAACAAACCAAGAATAACAACAAGTATAAAACAAAACTGCTACTAGACTTCTTTTATATAACAAAAAATCACCTTACAAAAATATAACACGACTTTATAAAAACAATGAAGTACACGACATAGACACTATTGAAAAAAATTAATTGATTAAAACAACTTACAGAATAACTTTTTTTTTTACTATCCTACATTACTTTCTGCTGGGCAAAAGCCTCCCATTTCTTTTTCCAAATCCCTCTGTTCTTGGCAATTTCTGTCCACGTGCGCCGCAAAACTGAAGTTTATATAGCTAGCATAATTTTGTATCAATGAAGAAGAGTAGTACAATTTCTAACAAGACAATCTCTTACAGTAAGAGTGTTTTCTCCCTTATATCTTTAGCTTATTAGTATGAGAAATGTACACGTGCTTGTACCTCAAAAGGTAAAGCACACACTTAGTTTACCTTCCAACATAACTGACTAGTACAAATATTGGTAAGATCAACAGTATGTATAAACAAAGTTACGAACTTGATGTGGTTCAATCAAGTGCTTACAGTAAATGTAGACGCAGTAATGGTCACTTAAGGTCATATTTAGTCAAACACATTGGCTTCGATGTTAAGCCTATGCATCGACATACGGCCAATTTCAAGAACAAGTACATAGATTTTACCTATTAGAAATTATAATTATGTCCAATTCCAATCTCTAGTTAGGAATTTATCTACAGATACGTTATTAAAAATAGCCGCTATTGAACAACTACAGAAATCGATGTTGACGTATTTGTGCCTCTTTTTTTTCTATATAAAGACAAAATATGAATTTACACTTAGAATGTACCTTCTTTCCAATGACGCTATAAACCTTTCGTTCATTCATATTTAACCGTTGCCATGGTAACCCTCTTGTTTACGCTTCGGTAATGTCGAGCATTATTCTTTTTTTGTCAAATAAGATATTACGAGAAATCAGAAAAAGAAAGTTGTAAATAATTCCAACATACACAGACAAAGATACATACTTACTTAAAAAATTTTAGACAAAAAAAAGACTCCATTCTAAATTCAAACCACCCAAATTGATTGATAACTACAACTTTCAAAGTTACCATAAATAAAAGTCTTCACTCATTTAGTGTGACTCGACAAAGTTTGTAGTCCTACGCAAGGAGGTTCTATTTGAAGGCATTTGACAGATCATTGCTCGTATAAAGGCCAGGATATTACTGGATATTGTTTGTATTACCGCTCCGGTTGCCAGAAACCAAAATGGCTGACGATATGTCGGTTAGATTGTAGGGATACTAGAGACTGGTCAATTGGATAGCTTTAATTCATGTTTGAGTATTCAAAAGACTGATTACATTGAATATTAATTGATTGGTTTTAGGCCTAAATATATAACTTAATTAAATACGCGAAACTAATACTAATTTATAGATGAGATATACCTGAAATATTTATTATGTCACTTGTCACATGTCATTTTCCATGATTGGATTTCATCTTAGAGTATACATAAGAAACTAGAGTGAGCCTATCAGAGTTTAAACGTAAGCAGTAGTGTGAAAGTTTGTCGTGAATTATGTATGAAGATAGAGCTTGCCGTTTTAAAAAATCTATCTAAAACACTAATATTATCCTTAGAATGTCAAAACCATCGATATTTCCGTATATACGTTTCTCGTTGCGCGAAAATTAACTTAAATCAGTAAACGAATGTACTAGGTTCAGACTTAAAACTGCTCTCGCTTGGCTCAAGGGAAAGCTAGCGATAGTAGCAGTCTATTTATATAGTACGTCAATGGTAAATCCATTGACGTACTATATACATAGACTTTTTTTCTATCTTTTTTTTATCTTGTCAAAGGAATTGGGACCTAATACGATCGTACTAAAATTTCATTAAAAGCTATTTTCATTAAATATCACTTTGAGATGAAATGGGCTAGACAAAATAGATCAATCAGCCGTACGTGAATATTTAATTAAACTTCATTTACCGATACTATAACTTACTATTAACGATGAGAACTATTTCTAAATACTAGTTTAACTTTATAAATTACTAGTCTGACCCCTGCCAATCACTAAAACTATTAGCAGCACTTATCAATTAATATTTAACTAAACAACTTTTGGTGCACTGCAAATATATACATTGAAAGTCACTGTCAAAGTCACAAATTCTGAGAATTAATTTTGTTGGGTCTGCAAATAAATAAGACTTTTATCAGCAACTAGCTAAGCTATAAATAAAAGCCTAAACTTTAATGTATTTATAAAATAAACTTTAACAAATTGTGTTTTTTTAATTCTGATCTTTTTCATATTTACTCACCTTTAAAACTTTCCCCGGGTTTTCATAAATAATTCAATACTAAAATTAGCCAAATCGGTCCAGCCGTTCTCGAGTTTTAGCAAGAAAGAAGAAGAAAGAAAAGTTTAGAAAGAAGAACAGCAATTCATTTATATACTATATACATATATAGATTAAAAGCTTTAATTATATACATTTGAGAAAGAAAGTTTAAAAACAAACATTCTATTTATTTGTCACTTGGATGAGAAAACTTAGTTTATATTGATCCAATAAAGCTCCAACCCCTATCACAAGATGGATGAATGAAATGGAAAATTTTAAAATGTGTGAACCTTTGTTATTTAATCATGGGCTGATAGGTCTCAGGAAATGATGAGCCAATGGGGTTACAGCACACCAGACCTATGTGCCTCAAACCATTGCCTATCTAGTATGGTGCCAGCAAGTCCCACTATCAGGAGAAAGGGTCTTTCAAATATTGATACTTTTAGCTTAGAAGAAAAACTATTATAATTGGATTATAATATTGATATCACGGAACCAATTCAAACGTTGAAATTATCATACATTAAATACTTACTTCTGCAATTATTTATATGCAATGAAGAAACTAGTTGCTTTATGATTGAGTGCTTCAAATACAAAATTTATAACAACCATGATTAAAGAGAAAACTGTTTTATTGTCTTCGCTTAAAATAATGTACACAGGATTACACACACTACTCTATTATATTATTATGTCCCCTTGATATATACAAGCGTTAAGCAAACATATCGTACGAGGAAAGTCCTTACCTCCCAAAGTTCACATCTAACCTTACTTCACCTTTTATTTTTCATATTTACGTACGAAAAAGATATATGCTCGTACATTTACGGTTCACCAAAAATATGTACTCCTTCCTAGTTCATTCGCGACTTCGTATATTTGAGACAGCCACAATGAGGTGATATGTAGGCTCGTTTTAGGAAAATCTAAGTTTCAGTCTAGAAAAATATCTAAGGGTGGAAGTAAGAACATTTGTTATAGAAATATACACAAGACTTTTCTGAGACATTTCAAGTTTTTGACACGTGAAATAATGTTAGAGTTTTGTCAAGATTAAGATTCTAAGAAAATTGTGTGACAAAGATTGATACCTAAACGAAAACGATATGGACTTCAATATTCATTTTTCTACAGAATTCAAGAGAAATTCATGGTAATTTAGTATGTGATATTTAGTTTATCTAGGCTAGCCTTAGCGCTCCTTTTTTATGTACATCTAGTTGTACCATAAAGTAAATTATATTCTATTCTAGATCATTTTTATGAATTCACAATCACAAAAACCGAATACAAAAACAGCTTATAAAAATAATTTAGACTTACACGATCAAAAAAACAGCTTTATATAGATATAAAGTAACCCATGAAACACCCATATAAATCACTTTTAAACAAACAACTTCCAGCATACAAAAAAAAAGAATGTTGTTAGTTCTTACTTAGTTCTTACTGTAGGATTGTACAAATATTCCTTCTACATAAAACCTCATTACGATGACATCTTACTGGCAGTCAATAATCAGTCAATACATCATTGTTCAAACGTTCTTAAGTGTACCAATATACACCCACAGTTCGCCGATATGTTTAGGTCCCATGTAATAGGGGGCGAGCCTATTGCCACTAACCGGGCACAAATCCAAACTCCGACCTGCTACTGAGAATTTCATAGAAAAACCCAATAACACCTTGGTCGACTTGGGAATCGAACCCAAAACCTCTTGCGTAGCAGTCGTGCTTAACCCCACTAGGCCAATGAGGCAGTTTTAATATTTCCAACACTTACAAATCATGCAAAGCTTTCATTACATTTCAGTTCCCACACGATAAAACACGCGAATTTCTAACACCACTTTCTATAGATCCACAATCACCCATTAAAGGCCCCATCATATTTCAAAGCTAATCACTTCTAAGCCACAAACTTGTGCCTTAACGAGATCTAAAGATAGAAACTTTGCCTTATCAGGAACTCTTCTTGAACCTTTTACAAAGCCATTTCGAGCCATTATCTGAAAAAAGTTTTTTTACAAAGATTGACAGAGATAGGGTTTTGGTATCGTACCAATTAAGAACTTTTGCATCGTTTGTGACCAACCCTTTTATACTTTGCGGTTATGTATGGAAAGTATCATTAAGAAACCTTAAAATGAAAAAAGGTCTTTCGTGAACCTCAATTATTTCTTCAACAGGGCTCAAAAATGTGTGTCACAAAAATACTTACAATAATACTCACTGACTGATCTTATATATAAAAATTAATTGCTAAATGTGTCGGTAAGCGCATAACTCAATAACGCCTGGACCGATTTCGCTTATTCTTTATTTGTTGTTGGTAGCGCCATCTATCTGTTTAAGACGGACTACTAGTCGTCTCATCCATATTTCGCAATATTAGTTCCATTCATTCATTTGACCACTTTTGGAATGAGCGATGTGAACCCCGCCGCTTCCTTACCAATCCTTTCGCACGCCTGGCGCGTAACGCACGTACGCGCTTTCGCAAACCGCCGGAAATAAACGAATCGCCGAGAGGAGACACACGATACCGCGCCCGTGTCGCTCCTGTGCTGCATGGCCTCCTTGCTGCTGCTGCCGGATAGCGAACTTTTGTGTTAATCCGCGCGCGGGTGTGAACGTGACAGTTTTGTGATCGCATCGGGAAGAACGCCATCTTGTACTGCTCAACGCTGGACAGCCAGGTATGCGTGCTTTTTCCCATAGACCTACATCGCTCGCTCACCTCTTGGCGATAATCAGCCATCCTCCAAAAATACAGTCCACTTAAATCTTATACCTCGTTTATTTCCAAACCATTTTTTTGGTCCGAACGACCCGGATTCATATATCCGTATTCCCGCTCGCGTAGGTATCTTTTATAAGTGCCTACCTAGGTAGTTGTAGCACCTAGCTGCACTCCTAGTTCGTAAATATATACCCATCACGTGGTTATTCCCGCACCCCCAGTAGGTAATATACTCAACGTAGCTACCTACTGACTTACAATAATAATTATAAACTAGGTATATAGTCGTTTTGTAAATTCATAATTTCAAGCGCCTTTTACCACCGCCTTTAAAGTCGTTGCCTTATTATTAGGTACAAGTACTTACTTTCCGCATAACATAAAACTACAGCATAATTTTAGGTTATTTACTTCTACCTACATTTGGAATATAAAATGTCGCAACAAAAGAAATATACTTCTGACGAGAATGAATTAGCTATCTTAGAAGCTAAACGCAATGTTTTATTTGACCGCATACAAAACATTTACGAGCGTTCAAAAACCGCCAAAATTTCCGATGTCAACAAAGAATCATTTCTTAGTTATTGTATGACAGTAGACGATATTCGAACCGATTTTCATAAATTATTAGACGCTTATAACGCACAATTACTTTCTATTAATCCTGAATCTAAACCAAATTATCAGGCGTTCACCTCATTCGAAGATCTTTATTGTATCATAAAACGTATACAATTGCAGTTAGATAATCGACAGTCCGCGAAGCCCAGCGCCGGACCGGCTGTCCGAGCACCGAAACTGCCCGCGATTGAACTCGTGTCATTCGATGGCGATATACGAAACTGGCCATTATTTTATGCAAGTTTCAAGTCTACAGTGCACGATAACGCCTCGCTGACGGACGCTGACAGGTTGTACTATTTAATAGGTAAGCTGTCGCCGAAAGCGCAATCTACATTCGCAGGTGTCACACCAAGTGCTGAGAATTATCAGGTCATTTTCCAGTCACTTCTTGATAGGTATCAGGATACTCGCATCCTCGCGTCTACTTACTTTGATCAAGCTTTGAATCTTAAATTGTCTGGTCCCGCGTCAGTTTCGAATTTCCAACTGTTTATTGATAACTTTGTTACCGCAGTAAATTCCCTTAAAAACCTAAAGTTAGAAAACCTTGCAGACTTTATGTTATTGCAACTCGCATTAAAAAAGTTCGACACGGAAACCGTTCGTGCATTCGAGATGACCGAACGTCAAAATAAAATACCTACCCTAAATAGTTTTATTTCATTCATTAAAGATCAGTGTCGAATATATCAGAATACGCAGCCTAGTTCGTCTAGCTCGTCTAGTAATAATAATACAAGTAAACAAAACTTTAATAAATCGCGAAATAGTAATAATAAGTCGGTCCCTAACCCACAATCTTACGTAGCATGTTCGGATTCCGCAAATAACTCACACAAGTGTCTGTGCGACAATATTGTTCACGACCACCTTTTTAAATGTCCAGCCTTTAATAATTTAGATCCGACTGCTCGTTTTAAATCCGCTAAAGAAAATAAAGCTTGTGTTAATTGTTTGAGTATTAAGCATAAAACAAGCGATTGTTCTAGTAAAACTAAGTGTCGCTCATGCAATCAACAACATCATACGTTATTGCATTTTGAGAAAAAATCTCCGTTATTTGACCCCGGTAACCTTAACGTAAACGTAAATCCTAGTCCAGCTGTTTCGTTCTCTGTACCGCAGGCACAGGCCGCTCGTACCACGGCGCCTGTCCTTCCCGCGTCTCAGCCCGGAGTTTCTTTGTGTACGACATCCATTGCGCTCGCACGCCGGCAGTGCGCACGCACTCAACATACTCAGCGCGAAGCAGAGCGTCAATGTAACGCGTCTACTACGATATTATTAGCGACCGCGCAAGTTATTATTTATGACGTGAACAATACACCGCGCGTGGTTCGTTGTTTACTTGATAGTGCATCACAAAGTAGCTTCATTACTTCGGATTGTTTCAAATTTCTTGGACTTTGGAATAACTTTAAAAATACTAACTTAGTAGTTAAAGGGATCGGTGGTTCAGAAAAATCTTGTAAGGGTTCCGTCGATATTAAAATACATTCGCGTTTCAATAATGATATTAATTTCAACGTTTCATCGCTTATTGTGGAACGTATTACGGACACGTTGCCTAGCGCTCACGTGGACGTGTCGTTACTCGCGCACCTCGAGACATTGCCGCTCGCTGATGCTCACTTTGCGCAGCCGGGTAATATCGATGTTTTGATCGGTGCTTCAGTTTTTCCGCACTTACTACTACCTAATGTTGTACGTAGTGAGCAATATAATTTACCTCCCGCTATTGAGACGGTATTTGGCTATGTAGTTATGGGTGCCGTACCTACGCTGCATAATACACATTATACTACGTCTTGCTGTTCTGTTCTTCAAGAAAATAATATTAATTCTCTTCTTAAGCGATTTTGGGAGCTTGAAGAGGTCTCCGCACCGCCCTCGTTGAGCCGTAAGGATCTCGAGTGTGAAGAACATTTCCGCGCTACCACTGTTCGCGACGATAGTGGTAGATATGTTGTAGCATTGCCGTTCTGTGGCGACCCGTATTCTTTAGGCGACTCGCACGCTGCTGCACTTAGGCGCTTATACTGTTTAGAACGTAAACTCGATGCGTCGCTTAAATTACGCGGTGCTTATAATGACGTCATGCGTGATTACATAAATAAAGGTTTTTTAAGCCCAGTTGTAAACGACGAGGGCAATTCTCTTCCCGCGTATTATATTCCGCATCACGGCGTGGTTCGCGAAGATAAGACCTCCACTAAACTTCGTGTGGTTTTAGATGCTAGTTGCCGAACTACATCGGGTCAGTCGATCAATGACATTTTGCATGCCGGTCCTGATCTACAGGGTGATTTATTTAACATCTTAATTAAATTCCGCCTTTTCAAAATTGCACTTTCAGCTGATTGTAGACAAATGTTTCTCAATATCGGCATTCGCGAATCCGACCGTAGATTTCAACGAATTTTATATCGTTTTGACAATAGTGAGCCTTTAACCGTGTATCAATTTAATCGCGTTTGTTTTGGACTTAAGTCTAGTCCATATCACGCGTTACGAGTTGTCCGCCAGTTGATCGCTGATGAAGGCGACAACTTTCCCGCTGCAGCCGCTGTTGCTGCTTCCGCTTTATACATGGACGACATTGTCTGTAGTGTCGCATCCGCTCCGCAAGCAGTTTCGCTTTGTGAAGAGCTTATTCAGCTTTTCAAACGAGGCCAATTTGAACTTGTCAAATGGACAAGCAATTCCAAAGAGGTTCTCGCGCACATACCTGATTCGCATAAAGCTTCTCCGGACATTGAGTTCGAGAGGTCCGCACATCACAAGGTTCTTGGTTTACGCTGGGACAGACATTGTGATAACTTCCGCTTTGACATCTTATCACCAGGTGATAAGTGTACCAAACGCGCAATGCTATCCACAGTGGCTCGTTTATGGGACATAATGGGTTTTGTGGCTCCTACCATTTTGTATGCCAAGCTCTTGATCAAGGAGCTTTGGTTAGCAAAATGTGATTGGGATGACACTCCTCCCGACCATATTGTCGCTGCTTGGAAACAGTTTTGTGCTGAACTTCCCGCACTCAATAAAATAATTGTGCCGCGCCATCTAGGTTTAGTAGATGGATGTTTTGTTAACTTAATAGGTTTCGCTGACGCCAGTGAACGCGCTTACGGCGGAGTCATATATTTGCAAGTCCGCATTGGATCTAACTACTCTGTGCAGCTAGTTTGTGCCAAGTCTAAGGTCTCGCCTGTCAAAACCATTTCGGTTGCGAGACTGGAGTTGTGCGCGGCTCTGTCGCTGTCTCGGTTGCTTCGCAAAGTTCAAGACACAATTGCGCCCCATCACTCCATCAATAAGATATATGCATTTTCAGACTCCAAAGTAGTGCTCGCTTGGATTAATTCTTCTCCGCACCGCTGGCAGACCTTTGTCACCAATCGCATTGATTGGAAGTTTATTCCGCCTGCTTCACCACATTTTGGCGGATGTTGGGAAAGCATGGTCAAAGTAATTAAAACGCATCTCTTCAGAGTCATAGGTCAACAAATCCTTTCTTACGAAGAGCTTTTAACTGTCCTCGTGCAAATCGAGGCACTTGTTAACTCGCGCTCGCTCACAGCACTCAGTAGTGACCCTGCTGAACCATCCGCGTTAACTCCCGCGCATTTTTTAAATACTGTGCCATTGTCGTCACTTCCCGCGCCTGAAGCAGACTCTTCTAGCTTGCTTCAGAGACATACTCTTCTTGACAACCTCGTACAGTCGTTTTGGCGGCGCTGGCGCTCAGAATATCTTCACCAACTTCAGGCTAGATCTAAATGGAATAGTCCTGCATCCCCTATACAGGAGGGTACGTTGGTAATTATTATAAATGATAATTCAGCACCGCTTTCATGGCCACTGGGCATTGTTGAGAAGTTACATACCGCAAAGGACGGCACAACCCGCATCGTTACTGTAAAAACCGCTAAGGGTAGCTACGTGCGCCCTGTTGTACGTCTCTGTCCGCTACCGACTCAGTAAGATCTACCTGAAGTTGGATCTCTTTCTTAGTTTAGGTATTTAGTGTGTAATTCAATTATAATTTGTTCCGCTTTGTTAACGCAATTAATTTAAAATATTTTTAACGCTCGCTGTCTTAGACTGTGTATAGGTTATGCGGTAGTACACCTTACATATCTAGATTATTATTATTATATTTCTTTTAAAGGCAACCCTTTAAGGCCGGGGGGAAATGGTAGCGCCATCTATCTGTTTAAGACGGACTACTAGTCGTCTCATCCATATTTCGCAATATTAGTTCCATTCATTCATTTGACCACTTTTGGAATGAGCGATGTGAACCCCGCCGCTTCCTTACCAATCCTTTCGCACGCCTGGCGCGTAACGCACGTACGCGCTTTCGCAAACCGCCGGAAATAAACGAATCGCCGAGAGGAGACACACGATACCGCGCCCGTGTCGCTCCTGTGCTGCATGGCCTCCTTGCTGCTGCTGCCGGATAGCGAACTTTTGTGTTAATCCGCGCGCGGGTGTGAACGTGACAGTTTTGTGATCGCATCGGGAAGAACGCCGCCCGCCATCTTGTACTGCTCAACGCTGGACAGCCAGGTATGCGTGCTTTTTCCCATAGACCTACATCGCTCGCTCACCTCTTGGCGATAATCAGCCATCCTCCAAAAATACAGTCCACTTAAATCTTATACCTCGTTTATTTCCAAACCAGTTGTGATAGTTATTATCAGGAGAAGGTTTTTATGAAAGAAAAACATTGGAAATGCACTGGAAAAAAAATAAGTTATCTTGACCTTTGTTTCGATAGTGATTCCAGATATCCAGGGCGCAGATGAATCCCACAGATTCATCTGCGCCCTGAATAACATAAAGACACCGGGAACGGGACCTAGGTATTCATGCGGGTGAAACCGCAGGGCACAGCTAGTATCTTATAAATATCTCAACACCATCAATATTTACAGACTCTTGGTCAAGAGGTATTGGTTAAGAGCTGTTTCTACGTCATAATAAAGAAACAAACAGGGCAAGCATGTAAACAATTCCGACAAAATCGACTGCGAAATTGGATCATCAAAACTCCACTTAAATTCACAGGAACCATTAACTAAAACCGGCTCCAAACTGTCCTTTAATGATAATGTATTAATTAGTTTCGTGTAAACAGCTTCCAATTATCTTAAGTGTCTAAGCGAAGATATTTTTGCTGACTTAGAACTTTGATTAGCCTTTAACGTGTTTGTCACAAGCACATTACTTAAACTGTTGTTTGTATTCATTATCAAGTTTTAAAGCTGAATTACGATATTTTAAAAACATGATTGTTCTAGTGTCAGAACGAGATGGAGCGATATACACAGATAGTGTCATCTCTTTTTAAGAACTAACTACAACGGATTTTTTTTTAGATATCAATTTAAGAATTTATAACTGTTAGCGATATAAATTAGAGGAGTGTTGCTAAATATCTCAGTTCAGTACAAAAAAGTTGTTTACCAGTTGTAAATATTATGTAATTTACTACCTTCTGAAAATGTTTAAGCGCGAGGCTATTGTGTAACTTTTAATCAACAACATAAAAAGGCACAAGAAAAAAAACATATTTAAAATAGCTAATTTTTCTGCGACGCAATAATTCTACATTTATATATGCATATAAATATATGTGCTTTTTAAATGCATATTGATATGCACATATAAATGTAGAATTATTGTGCATCTCAGTTCAAGTATTATCATTAGCGCCCGGCCCTGCGTATTACTCCACAAGACATCTTACGTCCTAGACATTTTTGTAGGTAAGACTTTTCTAGAATAAAAACTAAACATACTAGGAAGCGCAAACAAAAGCCAGCTCCAGAGTAAATTGATTCAGCTAATCCTAACCTTGTTAAACTAAAAGCCTGCTTAAAGTGTATTAAAGTACGAGGTGGTATAATTCTCTATATTATTAGTATTTCGTTTCTCTAGAGGCTAGAGATTTGGATTGTTAAGATTTGTTTTCAAGGAATTTTGTTTGAGTATTGAGCTCAATACGAGCCTAATTTTTCTCTTATATTTTAGAAAAAAATTTAGACTCGGTTACCTTTTTGGATCAGGCTGAAAGCACGGTTTTTGTGAATAAAGGGTTTTTCATGATACTTGTAGGTAGTTAAAATCTGTTATCTTGAGCTCAATATCTAGTCAGGGAAGTAAATGTAGCCACGATTCTAAATTGATAGTCACGATTCATAGATTAATAATTCTTTATCACGTAATTATTAAGATTAATCTTAAAAGATCCCAAAACTGCAAAGCATGCATTAAATACTGAAATCTTACACTTAAATACGCGGCAAAGACAAACAACTGTTTAGAACAATTAAAAACAAATGACTTACTTTACGAGTACAGAATCTCTTCCTCATTCGCTGTAAGAATCGTATTCAAAATGCAAATATCTTGATATGCCTTTACGGCGCAACTTCACTTCATTTGCATGGGAATCTTGCCTCCGCAGCTGTTGCGAGTTCCGAAGTTTGACTCTCAGTTGTGTACCATACGTGAAATTAACGTCCTGTTATAGTTACCTACTGTTTGGAGCTTATTTATTTAGGGTTTATTTGGTGAAGAATCGCGACTGGCGATAAAACAAGTATGTATAAAATATTTGAGGCGTTAAAATTGATATCACTTATAAGTAGTTATAAGGTCACTATTTATTCATTCCTACGTAAAGTTTCTTTTAGTAAATAGTCAAATGGATGGTAAAGGTTTTTATTAGTAAATAGTCTAAAGGAGATTCAGAAAGGGCAGGGCAAGACACCTGAACACAAGTCAGATATTTAATTTTAACATTGTGCAATTTTTTTTAAGTAATTTTTGATTACACATAACCGCAAACAACTTGAAAAAAGTGTCTACATAAAAAAATCTCAAAATTAAATTGCACAACTTTTCTGAGTTTGGTTTAAGCCTAAAATACATTCTAAGAACCTAAACGACAAGGCTATTACGCTGATCCATTTACTATAAACCATAAACGCAATCAATTTAATTAGGTATCAACATAGCTATGTCAGGCCTAGACATGTACGGCAGGTATTGAGATTATCCCGCTAATAGAGTCAACATTACTGTGCATTGGATGCAGTATAGGGAAGATATGGATTTACCTAATTAGAGTTGAGTGACAGGTATGGTAAGAGACATCTTACTTGTGATTATGGGGTATTTATAGTAAGAGTACAGCGTGTTTACAAAAGGCGAAACAACACTCATTATGTGTCAAATAAAATACATATCAAATACTATCTAATCTATCTACATACAATTTTCCATCTATTTATAGGTATTTGCTGATGACTAACAGTTATTGATTCAAATACACACAGGACATTTTCCCTTTTCTATACTAGAATGAGCTCTTAAAGCAGTACTTATTATGTTGTGTGAGTGAGACGATGCTATGTGCAGAACAACGCGCTCTCTCGCTTCCACAATGGCAACAATCCTGCTTAAAGAGTTTGTGGTGCAGCACTTACGTATCTTCAATTTACCGGACTAGGCACATATTCGACCAATTTTATTTCAGACTAGCTGCGCCCCGCGGCTTCTACCGCGTGAATACCTAGGTCCCGTTCCCGGTGCCTTTATGTTATTCAGGGCGCAGATGAATCACTATCGTAGCAAAGGCCTACTTAACAAAGGATTACTTAATTTTATGATTTTTATTTTCCGCGCAATTTTTTTTTTTTCTTTCATAAGAACCTTCTCCTGATAATGACTAACACAAAAAAAAAAAGAATTAGCCAAATCGGTCCAAGCGATATTGAGTTATGCGCTTACCAACACATTTAGCGAATTATTTTTATATTTATAGATATCTGTTCAACACATACTTTTTAGTATCCAAAATAAAATATAAAGATCTAATAAAATAATCCCTATCTAATTATTCGCAATAAGAATTCCAATCGCCGAAGCGTTTTAATTGAATCGTTTTGGGCCCTTTGAAGTATTTCACATAGTTGAGAGGTCAGTTGGAAGTTGTTTCCGGCTTTGTTTTTGTTAAAACCGTTGTTTAGATTAGTCTAGTGTCGATGGTTGTGTGAAACAAATAACACTCTTGCAATATCGAGTTCTTTTATTTCGTTTTGTGAATCTCTTTTGTTTGAAAATGTTTATACTGTACCCTAGTGGTTACACGTAGAGTTGTCAATAGTATTCGGTTTATCGATTTTAGTATCAAGGTAATATGTACTTAAATCGCTAAATTACGAATTTCATCTGTTCAATAACATATCATTTTCATTTGCTACGAAACACATAATGTGGATATCTGTAGAACACAGTTATGAGCTCAAGAATGATACTCAATTTACTCTAAAATTTAAAAAACTAGCATTTAGAACTGCGTAAACCCTTAAAAATGACCTTATCGAAGAATATAAAACCTTCGAAAATCTAGAATTTATATGGCGATATACGATATCACTATGTAGATGAAACGGCCTGTTAAGACCCGTTTCCTTCAAGAACACCTACAAAAGCCTAAAATATCTAGAAGCGTAAAAATTTATGCCCGAAACACGGTATAAGTGCCCATAAAGTATTGTACCATCAGTACCACAAATACGCAGCTACCCGCAAACTAACACCTTTTAACATCCGTAACAACGAACCAACCTATCACCGCCTTATTTATTGTAACCAATGGAAACCTAACAGCGAAAAGTTAAATTGAATATAAATCTATTCAAGAGACGGCCGCAAAGTAACCCTAAAACTGCTGCAAGGAAAAATGAACCTTATTGCGCTCCAACAAAAGCGTTGTCGACGGCATTATTGTTTTTGTATCGCTGTACTGAGAGGACCATCAATACGAAAGCGTAGGGCAGTGTGTTTAAATAAATAAAATAACCCGCTTTAAGGCAATTAGAGATTCGCCGATTTTTGTTTGTGCACAACTCGATTGGAAATCAAGGGTTCGGATGGAGTTTAATTTGTTCCACAAATAACTATGATCGATGTGCCTTTTTGTGCGTTGAGAGGAAATGGGAATTGGAAACTGAAAGCTTTTTATAATGTTATAAAATTTTGGCGCAGTTTGAATAATGATTACTGTTAAAATTTTGTTTAATACTTTTGCATTGAAATGTTTGCAATACTAGTAGGTTTTAGACATATTGTTTTTAGAAAATTTTATGATGCCTCGTTTTCTATTTTTTTTTTTATCTAGACCTGACTTAGTTTCCCTGCGTTGGGCAAAAAGTGATAATGATTTGAAGCTAAACCCAATACAATTCCATTTCATAAATAGATATTTTTCTTGTCGCTTACACTTATTTCAGGTGACATTGAATCTTCTATAACCTTTTAATAGATCTATCATCACCAAAGGTCTTTCACCCGATACCACATAAACCAAAACCTCTCAGAAAGCCATCCAATTATAATAACGAATGTTCTAATCATATCAAAGATCACAGAAAACCTGAGCCTACCATCTATATTTAGAATTTCTGGAACCACGACGTAATGTTCGTAAGTATTTGTGGCGTCTACATAATTAATGATCGCACCTACATTAGCCAAAGTTCTAATCAAAAGATCCATCTATGAAACAGACAGACCAGATACGCATTCCAATTAAGCTAAAGACTCGAGAGATAGAAAATTAGGAAATATGCACAAAAAGTAAAAACATTTTCAAAACATAAAATAACATTCAAAATGCTTCTGAATCTAGATTTTCACTCCTCAGATTTCAAGTCTTCCGATGCACGGGAATGTAATACCGCCAATTTCCTGAATCCGGGAAGCTACTGGGATTTCCTTGACTGACAAACAGAAAAGCATTTTTAAATCTGAGCATAAACCAGTGACTAGATCTAAGACAAATAACAATCTTGGGCTGGTAATGTATAGGCCTGAGTTAAAGGCATATTAAATTAGCACTAGGTACAAATCATGTAAAGATTGATTAGTGAATGACGTTGGTAGTCATCATAGTGGGCAATTGGGAAAGTTGGGTAACCTCCTTCTGATTTCAATAAGATATGTCAGATATGAAATTGCTCTATGTAACATACCATATCCAGCTGAATCCAGTAAAACTGGAAGCTGACCCCATAAGGCTCGGCAGAAAAAGCCAAAAACTAGAATAGATACATCAAATGTCTTTAAAGTCCAAAATAGCGCAGCACTAAATCTTCAAATTCAAATCGCATCGAGAATATTTATGTGACCTACAGATGTTTGTTCAGAATGTTTGTGCATGTGATTTATGACGTCATAGTACTCCCGATATTCGTAATTCCAGTGCGGTACTGTAAAGAAGAGAACAGAAATATATACCTTGGAATATTTTATGCAACTGTCATGCTCTATACTCGATAGTAAATATTTATTGTTTTCAATGTACTTGAAGGTACTCCAATAATGTACTCCATATTTTGCTGCGTAATGTGTACCTACTTATTACGTACATTTTAAAATAGAATAACGTTTTTGTCAAAGTCATTGTAGCCTATCATATCATCCATACATCTGGCCTTTTACGTTTCGTTTTTGTGTTTCCTAGCATATACTGTCCTACTGCTGGTGTATCCCTATGAATAAAAAGAGCGTACAAATTTTTCTCCTACCCTATTCTTCCCCACTTCTGGAAAAGGCCTCACCAATTCCTTTCATTCAACCCTATCCCGCGCAATCTGGAAACATCTACCTTAGTATCTAAATTACATTTAAATAAAGACACCCAAAACCTCACGGCAAAAATGTATGAAAGAAAATAATCCTAATTAGAAAGGGTAGGAAAAAGTCATGAAAAACATTTATTTTAATCATGTAAAGACACTGACCACTAATTCACCCTTGATTAATGGCCCCCATTAACTGGCCTTGATAGGAGAAACCACAAATTTAGTAACCAATAGGGACTTCGTAATCTGCGATCGTATTACAAAACCCGAATGTAATCCGCCGCTGATTGGTCAATAGATAGTGCATACATCTTTGTTAGATACGAATGGATACGGAAAAGGCCGAAGGGGATCATTACAAAACTATTTAGTTACATACTGTTCCATCTAGTTATTCGATGTTTTTGATTAAAAGCTGAAAAAGCTATAACTTTTTTTATTTTATGACAAGAAAAAGAAAATTCCTGTAATTGTTGACATTAATCAGATAAGTCTTTTTACTTTGCGTTGACCTGTTCAAACGAATGACACTATCTAATTTATAACATTAAATAAAAAATTGATAACAAAAATGGTGTATAAAGAGAATTTTGGCAAAAATCCATTACAAATTTGCTTTTCGTAAAAGTACTACCAAGTTCCTCCCGTTTTCACACTGACTATACATTTAAGAAAACATACAAACAATCAGCTAAGTATCCAATACCCATTAGCGGAATACGCGTAACTCAAAGACGCGTCTAATTAGCCAAGAAACAAATCGCACGCGTCGGCGACATCAAAGTGGAGGCAAACAAAGGGCGCGAGACTAGTTTACACTTGAGGTAATCATTTTTAAAAGGGCTTTTTAGGTAATAAGTTTAAAGGCCTCTCTTATAAGAGATACCTACTATGTATCATCATATCACATCTAGGTCTCAAAAACGCGATGTAAGTTTAGGTTAATAGGTATGACGAAAAAGCTCTAAAAAAGGTATTTGAGATACGTTTCCTCAATTTAATATGCATGCTATCTGGTGCCATTCAAATTGATTGTGACTTCAAACTAAATGAGTTGAAAATAACTGAAATTTCCTAGTATTCTTATTATTGCAATCAGTTTTGCACAGTTGGCATAAAACAAGTGCATAGGCATTGGGCTATGAATGAACATGTCAATATTACAAAAAATAAGTCACTTTTGTGCAACATCGCAAGATAGCTGAGGTAATTTATCTAAAGCTAAAGTAACTTTATAATTACTGTTACATTATTGCTTTCACCTGAGACTAAAGTTTTATCCGAATTCAATATTTGTAGTAAACATTATTCAATACGAATTATTGCGACTTTAACCCTCAAACTATCCACAAGCGAATCTAAAAAAAGACGCCCGAAAAGGCTGCAAATACAAACCTGTACTTATACAGTCAACCCTACGCCTGCTGAAGTGTCGTGTGACAGCTACAGCTACTCAACCAGCCACGCTGCCGGTCACAAACCAAGCACTTAAACGGCTGGACGCTAAAAGTTTCGATGTTATTTTTCCATCTGATAACATAGGTCAGCCACGAAGCGAGCGGGAAGCGAATGCTTTTGTTTTTTTTTATTTTTTAGTAAATGGCATCGGTTTCTGTTTGTGGTTAGTTTGAAATGTGAAGGATTTTTGGGTTTTGGAATAAACGATTTGTAAAATTTTGCGAACGCAAGTGATTGGTGGGAAGTTAAAAATGGAATATCTAATGCAGGTTAGGTAAGCAGGTAAATTAGTTCATATTAGTTCTGAAAATTTTTTGTTCATTACTATAGAATGAGAAGAAAAACAATTATCAAGATTTGGATCATAAGAATAATAAAACATAATGTATGATTATGTTTTCAGGGAGAAAAAACCGTTAACTGACATAGAAATATTTAGATTAATTATAAACTTCATGCATGAATATTTTAAATCTTTATCCCGAAATGGTTAAAAAAATTCATCTAAACTTTGCTGGTATTTTGTAAACAAAATAAACAAACACAAACCAAAACAATCGAAAAACAAAACTTCTCGATTAAGAAGTCAACAAAAAGAAATCAATTAGAGCACCCGCTGTTCTCAGGGCCGCACTCAAACTTGGCCATCTAGTTTGCTAAGTAACACATAAATTGTGGGTCGTCTAAGTGCGGGCCACACTTAGTGCAAGTGTGCCGATAGTTTCTATCTTCCTGGTACACGGCCAAACTCTAACTTTAAGTTATTGTAATTTGTATTGGGTAGTTAGCGTATTTTAGTTAAAAACGTTGTGCTTCCTTTTCTTGTTACTGAAGCTTCTTTGAAGACTATTTTTAAATTAAACTTTCGTGGCGTTTGTGTATCTAATTTATAATAAAGATTAATGGATCTTTTTTTATTGATACTGTATTTTTTATCATACCTAAAGAAGAATATTTTTTTAATTATGATTTTTTGTGATGCCAAAATAGGGTTTGTCAATCAATTGTACTAAAAGTTGTGCTAAAAGTTATTTACTTACAAAAGTAAATTAACGGTAAACTATGATAACTAACATATACTTATTTATATTTTAAGTAATTAAAACACAAGAGTAATTACAATAAATACGCTACATCACTGCGTGACATTAGCAAACGCATCACGTCTCAGTCTAAAGTACTTATGCTGCAACGTAATGCAAGATGTACGTGTAGACGTATTTTAATCTGGTTTTAGTTGCTTAGTATATACGCTATCTGAAAGTTGAAAAAAAAAAAAAAACAAAAAAAAAAATCTCGAAATAAAGCAGAATTTTGTTTTGGTGATTTAAGGAGTCATTTAATGGATTTGAAGTAAAGGTTACACACTATTGGCTAACAACGATGACAAACAAGACAGTTTCCTTTTGGTGACGTTTCATTTTGAATTGCAATAGTTAACCCGTAGATGATCAAGTCAATTAGTGATGATCATACGATTCTTTGTTAGGCAATAATCACTATCACTATCACTATCACTATCACTACATAGTATAAAACAAAGTCGCTTCCCGCTGTTTGTCCCTATGTATGCTTAGATCTTTAAAACTACGCAACGGATTTTGACGTGGTTTTTTTTAATAGATAGAGTGATTCAAGAGGAAGGTTTATATGTATAATAAATGCATAATATAGTAGAGGAATACGGATAATCTTAGAGATTTCTAATGTAAGGTCGTCAATGAACCCATTTTTTGAGCTTTCATTGCAAACGCTGGCTGGACCCTATGAGATAGATCAAAATAATGTACTACAGTATTGTGCACCTTAAAAAGATCTACAAAAAAGTCCGCGATGGTATATGTCTATCTCTTGAGGATAACCCACAATAACCATTGTTATCGTTTGTTTATTACTTATTTACGAAAAAGCGATTTTAAGCAATACAGTATTAATCCTTATCCAATTAAGTACCTTTAATAAATTGTGCATGCAATATAGATCAATATTGCCCTTTACAGCATGTATTTTAAATGAATATTTTCGAAGATATTACAAATTTAAAATGTAGGGACATAGCGGTTGCGGCGATACCGGCCGGAGGGCCGCGCGGGGGCCGGGGGTCGTGCCTATACCAAATAGTGCGTCCAAGGCTGTGCTTCTCCCTACAGAACTTTATGATTGTGTAGTTATATTTGCTATCAGCGTTGCACCCGAGCAAAGCCGGGGCGGGCCGCTAGTATATAATATAAATTACAATAACTTTCTATTTGATGTTACAAATCTAACTGGAAAGTAATAACCGCGGTTGAAATGTTTGTAAAGAAATACTACGACATAACAGTATGTACACATGTGTGTACTTAAACTGAGGATTCTATTAATGTTTAAGTGGTTTAAGTATATTATATATCTGTTCTTTGTTTTTGTGACGTCATCATGACTGGCAGCTTTTCTATACATGTAATCTTATTAATGTTTCTTGGTGTTCGCGGTAATAAATCATTTCTATGTATGTGACGTATTTAAATAGGGAGTTTCTTCTCATATTTCTTTTCTTTTTTCTCTATTCGAAGCAATCGAACTACTGCTAGCTTTCCGTGTGCTCACGGCCTACCGTCTTTTTTTTTTATTGAAATAAATGTCGACATATTATTATCTGAGTTCAGAAGTAAATAAGTATAGGATATATCTTTTTACATTGATTTTATTCGTAGGTTAGGTATGCCAGTCAATATGTTTTAAATCACTGCGGTATCTGCCTCAACACTTGCCTTGGCTTTCATATTATACATAGCATCATGCTAGCATGCTTGAGTACAATATATTTTAGGTATCTCTAAATGTTTTGACAATGAAATTTTACTATTACATTCATTACAATACGAAAAGAACATACCCAACACCAAGAGGACTTCATAAATAATTATTCGAAGCTTACAAAACAAGAGAAAACTAAAGCACAGTCCCGGGGCACAAATATTTATGTGCGCCCCGAAACCTCTGGAAATACGTTTGGGTATTAATCAGGTAATGTTACAGATAATGTATGTTCAATATAGATAAAGAAAAGTTTGTACTTTGTGTAAAATGGGTTAAACTTTTAACTTTCTCTGGAATTCAATCTAACCCTGAAGCGTTAGATTGGATTCCAGAGAAACGCCAATAATTTTCATTGAGGTCTTAAATAAAACAAATGTAACTAATAAAGATGCAACCGCTGTATTAAGTAAATTTCGGATGCAACTTACAAATTCCTTTTCTTCACTGACCTCACATACACTGAACTAAGATTCGAGCTTTACACAAAATTTTAAAAGTCACGTATCAGTGAAATCAATCGATTAAGAAGCGATAAGCGATGACCTCCTCTAAACGTAAAAACCCAGCTTTGATTACCTCATGCGTAATTGATATTACAATTAGTATTTCTTATCTCAGTTTATTTAAAAAGATTATTTTGTTCATTGACGCCTTGAGTGACAAGTCTAGTAGTCAGTCACGATTGGTTGCCGTGAACAATTCAGTTGTCTAGATACAGCTACAGTGGTTGCCGTGAACAATTTGAACGACAACCAATGGAGCTTTGCGGTTTCAGTCACGCGCGGCCCTTTCTGTCCTCAGAGCAAATTGACAGTCTGGTCCTGCGTGAACGTAGAAAATTTTAGTCTACAGTTACAGACATATAACACTTTTTGATTGCCGATCGGTATGTCACATGGAAGTATGAAAAATGTGCGCTTGAAGTGTATAATTTTGTATTACTTATCACCTGACTAGCGTTTTCCCAAGCTAGGTTGGGATCGGCTTCCATTCTTACCAAATTCTTTTATTTTTACTGGTGGCTTGTATGTGACACAAGACACATGTTTAACGACTAAAGCGCTCTATAGCTCTAACTTCATACTTAAAGCGTTAAAATCTTTACAAGAAAAACAGGTCCGTATGAATATTGACACATTTAATTCCCAGGAGCAAGGACGGGACAGTTCTAGAAAATAGAAAATTATCATTTCATATTCAATATGACTGTCTGCGATATGGGTGAGGGCAACGAGGTTGCATTTGAAACTATAGAGTGAGCCTATCAGAGTTTAAACCGTAAGCACTAGTGTGAACAAGTGTTGTCGTGAATTATGTATGAAGATGGAGCTTGCCGTTTTTAAAAATCTATCTAAAACACTAATATTATCCTAACAATGTCAAAACCATCGATATTTTCTTATATAAGTTTCTCGTTGCGCGAAAATTAACTTAAATGAAAAACGAAATGTACTAGGATCAGACTAAAAACTGCTCTCGCTTGGCACAAGGGGAACCTAGCGATAGTAGCAGTCTATGCATATCATACGTCGATGGGTGAGGGTCTTATTTAATTCTATATGGACTGAATTATATTTTATAATATTGTTTTAAAATTACTTTATATTATTTAAACGTCATTAAATTATTAGTGGAGGGATAAAATAGTGTTACTTTTTCTCGAATTGAAAAGGTTCTTGTCTAGCAGTGTGAACGACGAACGATTACAGACCCATAATAATTATTATTATTGTGAGAGATCTAACTGAAAGAAAAAGGGTTATATCACTGTCAAGAATTTCAGGCAGGGAATTTCTATGATTAGCTTCTGGTGTACTTTAAATACATTGCAGGAACATCTATATTAAACATGACTGTACACACTAAATAACTAACTAAATAAAATTTTATTTACATAAAATATTTGAAACCTAACTCTATCATAAAAAATAAAATAACATAAACCAGCTCCCTTCTTAATAATATTGTTAGGTCAAGCAACATGTAACATGTAAGCCATTACGTCACCTGTCTGCCCACAAAAACTGGAACAAACAAGCCAGACAAACAGAGATTATTGTAAGGATTTAGCCTCCGAGGTAAATATGCCGCCGATATTAATGTGGAGGATAAAGGGAAAATGTCTTTTTTTTTTTTATTGGCGATTTTTTGTATTATTTTATTAAGGTATGTCTTTAATTACATTAAATACCTCAGCGCTTTGCTTATAGATACAATAAAGAGCCTAACGCTTTTTCTGACCTCAAAAATTATAGATTTAGACAGTCTGTTGCAAGTTTGATTTTAAAAATCTTCTTTTAAAAATCACGTAACAAAACAGCCTTAAAGACACTTCACAGTACAACACAGTAACCGACTCTCCAAAGGACAAACACAATTAATTTAAACCTCCTATTATTACATACTAAGACACTGTCTACCCAATCGTCTCTTATCCCACCTCTCCTTACTTTAAAACAAAAGAATGCCTACAAGGCGAAGTACATTGTTCCTCCATATATTTAAAAGCGTATTGCGAGCGCAGAACAAAAGCTAACCCGGACAGGTGTTTGTGGCCGACAGTAATGAAAATCAGCTGCCAAGAAAAGTATGGAGCGAGACCCTCTTCAAAGGGCGACACATATTACTTTCCCGGTTCGTTTATACAGTGGTCAGTGGGAGTTTTTTGTGGATGCATTTTGGGAATGATTTCGCTGAGTTGGAGTCGTTAGGAAAATTGAAGAAAGAGTATTTGGGTATTAAGCTACTTGGGTACTAATAGTACTTAAAATTCATTATATACACGGTTTTGCTATAAGGGTGAATAGAACATCTGGTGTAGAGTCATGTTTTTCATAATTTCAGGTATCATCATAATTAAACTGGTCGTAAATTTTTGTTGCTAAAGCAATTTATTATATGCTTGCTATTTAATTAACCCATATTAGTTAACAAGCAATGTAATAATTAAAAGCAATTTAAATCTTAATAATTAGCAATTTGACAGCATTTTTTTTAATACTGTGACAATTGCTTTATTAAGGCTGATGCAAAAATAAAATTCTATTCTATTCTATGCTATTCTATTGTAACACCGGCTTCTATAAACGACATATTATCTGTATCTTCTATTAAAAAATACCACCTAAAATAATAGCAATGTCGTGGTGGCCTAGCGGTTCAATGAACGGATTTGTATGTACAAGGTTGCAGGTTCGAACCCAGGCAAGTACCAATGTGGCTTTTTTCAAAGTTATATGTCAATTCTTAATTATTCTAAGACACCTCTGAGAAACGGTGAAGGAAAACATCTTGAGGAAACCTGGATTTAAAAAATTTGGGATCTCAAATCGCCAATCCGCAGAGAGCAAGCGTGGTGATCAATGCTCGTGCCTTCTCTATATGGGAAGAGGCCTGTGCCCAGCAGTGGGCCGTCTATAGGCTGGATTATTATATACCTAAAATAAAGTTTTCAAATTACGTTCCGTAAGTATGGTATCAAGATAATATCCACACCATTTTCTAACTTTATTTACTTTGTACCGCACAAAGGCCTTTAACTTTATTAATAACCCATCGCTTTCTTTTTGATCCTGTAAGCTTATGAGCATGAAATTACATTACATGAGATACTTACATATGAACGATGAAGTTTTAAGCCGAAACAGATTATATAAAATTTGTATGGAAATAAAAATATAACTTGAAACTTGGTTGGAGCGGAGCCAAGCTGAATTGTTCGGAAAAAAATACTTTTATATTTCCTTTATTGGCCTTATTTTTTGAGGAACATACGGAGTTACAAAAATTTTAATTTGAATTTTAGTACATTAATTTGCCATCTCTATTTTTTCATATCGTTAAGCACAATTTTAGAATTAAACGTCAAAATACTTGCTTATGTAAAATTTGAAAAAAATAATTTAAAAATAAACAAACTAGTGTCACCCGATGTTTTGATATTCACGGACAGACCGAGGCGGTGCTTTTAAAAAATAAATTTGATGCAAATTTAATAAACAGTAAAAAATCATTAGTCGAAAATCAAAAAAATATTTCTCAGACCACCGTTCACAATTACGATTTACTCTACGACAATTACTACAACACAAACCTGCCTAACTCCAAAAAAAGTAATGACAAACAAATTACATCTATTTGCGGTGCAAACATCTAAATCCAATCTCTTGCCAAAACATCACAACACGAACGAACATGTCTCGACTTGTCCCAGACATGATATCAAACCTTCACGCACCTGCTAATCATACGCTGACTTTACATTTTTAAGTCTATCAAACCATTTATTACTATAATCAACATTATTGAGTCATACGAGTACCTACAACGTATTTTCCCAAAGATAATTGTCGTGTTATATTTTTAAACAATGATTGTCACATTTGAGATAAGTGATTTTGTTTGTGGGTGTAGATAAAACTATTTTTATTGATGTTTATATTTAAATAATTATGTTTTCAAGCGTTATGGGAAAAGTTTAGAAATTAGTCTGAGTTTTTTTTTTCTCTTCCATGTCCTCAAGTATGGTGAATCCTTAAGGCGAAGTATCGGGTAGTGGAAGTATTAACCGACCTCAAACCGCAAACCGCTCGTCAAACGTCATATGCATGTCATATGCACATTTATCACGCATCAACCGAAGGGTTCAGCCTGACATGTAGAAGGAAAAGCGTGTGGCCTTTTCTCCAAACAGGTTCAATTTTCTTCAAACATTTTAATGTTTGTGTGCTGAGCACGATCATTTGTTCGGTGTCTGGGTGTAATTTATCTATAATATGTATTTATTTAGAAATATATAAGTATGTTTATCAGTTGTCTGGTTACCATAACACAAGCTCTGCTTGGGATCAGACAACCGTGTGTGAGAAGTCCCGGAATAAAAAAAAAACAAATACACTCAACGGTTTTCTTTCCGCTTTTGGACCATGAACTATAGAACAATTATTTTTACAGTAATACAAACATTTACTACTGTGCCCATAACGTTTCTTTTTGATTATAAGATTATCTTTGAAAGCACTAGAACTCTTAAAAATGCTAGTCTACATAGAAATTTATTAATGTAGGAGTAAAGTACGACTATAAAAATAATAACTTATTGACCTAGTCTATAACCTTATTTATTCAGTTTATGAAACAGTTTTAAGTAGTATATTATTAGAACAAACCCTTGTATAGGGCTTCCGGCCGAAGGGCTACAGGGATAATTTCTTGAAAAACCTAACTCTTAAAGCAACGGACTGTTGATTTTTTCATTAAAAAAAAGCAGTTTTTAGTAGTTTTAGTAAAAGAAGAGAATAATGCTAGTATAAAAAGATTTATTGTAACCGAAAATATCACAAAACAAACACACCCATTTCCAGTAATCCTAGTCTTATAAAATCAGTTAAAATTCCATTTGCACAGAAGCTTATCTCATATGAAATCGTTTTTGGTATTTTTTCTTAAATACGTACTGATGCATTTATAAAGCACGATCAAGATCATAGAGCTGCCAGCCTAAAGTTACATCAAAAACATTTTTCAAAATATAAATAATAAAACGAAACAATAATCATTTGCATTAAAGCAAATAATAGCTTGGAAAAGCAAATTGGACAGAAGACCGCGTCCAGGCTAAAAGCAAAGTGGTATCACTCAAAATTAAAATAGACAAGGTAAAAAATCGGAAGTTAGTGCGTGAGAGAATACTCGTATACTTCAATTATTAATTTTAGTCAAACTAATAAACTCAAATAATTGTGTATGAATTACAATCATATTGTGTCTACTACAAATATAATTCAAAAACAAAAAAAAAGAGTTCACAGAAAATGAATAAAAACCCTGGAAGTTAAATATAATTAAAAACCAAATTTAATATTTTGCACCATCTCCTAAAATTATCATGATGATCGTTGGACCTACAACTTCCGCAGTGTTTGAAAGTTGATTAGGCAAAGATTAAAAATTATAATTATTGTGAAATACCTTAACAAGGCTAATTTTTGACAGTCATCAGTACCTATAATCATTACTGCAGGGGTTAACCAACGCGCCGCGATATTTGTATATAAGCCGGCGCTGACCGATACCTCGCATCAGTTACCGCTTGACCGCAGTGAGAAACTAACTTCCCAACAATGTTGTTCATCATATTAGTAATTGTTCTGAGTTCAGTGCTGCTCTACTTAAGTTTAAGACCCAATAATTATTGGAAGAAGAGAAATGTACTGCAAGTCGAAGATATCATGTTTAAATTTATGGTCAATAAGCATTCGCTGCCAGAAGTTTGTAAAATGGTCTGTGACAGACATAAAGATGTTGATGCTATTGGGACTTCGACTGGGACCGTTCAAACATTATTGTTAAAGAACCCTCAGGACATCCAGGCTGTACTGACTGGGGAATTTTCGAGCTTCCACAGTCGTGGCTTCTTACTCAATCCTAACGACCTGTTGGCTGATAATCTGCTATTTATAAACGAGTTCTCGAAATGGAAAATGACCAGACAGAAGCTGACCCCAGTTTTCACCAGCTCGAGGCTCAAGAACATGTTCTACATTGTAGACAAGTGTGCTCGCGACTTCGTGGACTTGGTTGATGAGAACCCACAATTGAGGAAGAGGCCTTACACTTTGGTTTATACATACACCACTGCAGCGATTGGTGCCTCAGTTTTCGGTATAGATACTCAAGCCAAGAGCACTATGGATTCACCATTCGTGGAAATGGCATGGAAAGCTTTGGAACCATCGTTCAAAGGAAATCTGACTCTGTTTACTGCAAATGTTTTTCCTAATTTATACAAGTTCTTGAAACTCAGAACATTTGGTGAACACGAAAAGTTCTTCATTAACGTCATGAAAAATGTTATGGAAAGTAGAAAAAATGATACTCAGAAGAGACACGACTTCATTGAAATTTGCTTAGAAATGAAAAAGCAAGGAATGATGAAGGATATGGCATCCGGATATGAACTGGACCCCAGTGATGAACTGTTAGCTGCTCAAGCATTCTTCTTCTTCATTGCTGGCGCTGATACTTCAGCTAACGCAATGCACTTCGCTCTAATAGAACTTGCCAGTGATCCAAAAATGTTGGCAAGACTACATAAAGAAATAGACGAAGTATTCACAGCTGGGACTCCTGAAGAACTCACTTATGACGACATTGACAAACTACAGTACTTGGACATGGTAGTAAACGAATCAATGAGAAAGTATCCTCCAATTGGCATCATACAAAGGGTGTGCACAAGGAACTCAGTGCTGCCATCTGGGGTGCCAGTAGAAAAGGATGTTGTTTGTATGGTACCAGTGCTAGCTGTTCATAGAGACGAAAATAACTTCCCCAATCCAGAAGTGTTCGATCCAGAGAGATTTGCTCCAGAGAATGTGTCCAATATTAAAAAATACACTTATCTTCCGTTTGGAGATGGCAACCGAAATTGCATCGGTAAGTTTAAATTTTTATTATTTACTTTAGAATCCATTTCTTAATAAAATCAATAACCAGCAAATGTACTGCTGTAATGTCTCCTAATTGGTAATGATCATTACCTAATGATGATGCTATATTAGAAGGAAATACTTAATGATAATTAAATTAGTTAGTAGGTACTTACAATATTACAATTCTAATAGTTTAGTTAAGTATGTCAAAAGCGATGCCTATTTCTTCAAAGATTTGCCGTCTTATAGATAATGTTTTTTATTTATTTATTCCAGGTGGCAGATTCGCTCGTATTCAAGTCAAGGCAGGTCTCGCCAGGCTGTTAAGGCGGTTCACACTAACTCCACAGGAACTAAAACCAGTGGTATATGAAAAGAGTACCTTTGGACTTCGCTCTCCCGATATCTTCTACTATTTGAAACATAGGGATATCTAAATTAATATGTATTAAAAGACATCATTTTATAACTACTTTCTTGCAGTTATATTAATGGTCTCGAATGTTTAAGTTATATCAATGTATTCTATTATTAAAAAATGCGCTGTGACTAGGATCAAGTAATTAGGTACTATTAAATAAATTATTTTCATTATTTATTCGGTTGTTTTTTATCGTTGTATCTGAAGTCCTCTAATTGAATAACATTAATCTTATTTTATTTATATTTTCTTCTCTGTTGGCTAACAGAAAAACTAACCAGGTACACTCAGTCTCATCAAATCACATCAACATTTCTAGCCAGTCTCGTTCTTGCTCTCAAAAAAGCACTATAAAAAACTCTGAATTGACCGAAATCAAATAGCTAGTATATAAAAAATATCATCTTCACTAATTGTCGCCTACTATTCTCCTATACTTATACTTATAACATCTTAACAAATTAGTGCAATTGTTTTATTTTTCTTACTACTTCCTTCGCTAGTCCAACTGCCAACTAGACGATGGTTTCTCAATAATCTTATTAAATCACGTGTAATCCAGCATCCGCCGCGTCACCCGGGTAATCCTTTGGACCGTGTTTAAACCGGTGACACGGACACCCGGATCACGAAGATCCGGACGTTGAATGACGTTTACATGTCCGGACGTGACAGTCATTTTGTTAATATTTAATTAAATATTTGGGAGTTACAAATATTTTGTACTAAAATGATTATTGCCATTTACTGTGAAATTAAATGATTTAAGGGAATTATGAGATATTACAGGCATTTCAGAAAAATAAAAGATAAGTTATAGAATCAGGCGTTACTTTGCGGAAATCCATGACATTAAAATTAAATGTTATGAAAAATATTTAGCTTTTTTTGTAGCGGAATTAAAGCTAAACATTTTTCATAACATTTAACTTTAAAAAATTAAAGTCAAAAAGCAGTGAATATTGGCAGTCCTTAAATTATGATTATTCTAAAAACCAGATTATCAGGACACGTAACATTTGAACTCGTAAGATTCTAACCCTAAAAAAAATAATATATAAGATAAATAAACAATACACATAATAATAATCACAATGACATATTGAATATTGTATATTATCATTGTATACATGCGTGTTCCATAAATATTATGCAAGATTGAGTCATGCTCATCGCCTTGAATAATTCAAAAGTTATTTACAAGCTTTTATTTGAATAAACAGATAGTATAACAAATAGTAAAACAAAAGAACCATCAGAACCTACTTATTAATTTTAAGCCGATCATTAGTAAATGCGCACGTTCAATTTAAGAAGTGCCTTAATGAAAGTATAATAATAAATAAATTGTCAAGTCATTAAGACATCAATATCGTTATCGAGACGAAGCGGTTAACAAACACATTATTATTATGTATTTAAGTGATTGACAACTGCCACTTACAATCAGTCAGTCGCTTGATGTCTCTGAGAACGAACGTTATAAAGTAACTCATATCAATATTATTAACAATGTACTTAGTAATATTATTGTTAGGTCTGTGTGCAGTGCTACTGTATTTGAGCTTGAAGACGAATAATTATTGGAGGAAGAGAAAGATATTTCAAGTCGATGATGTGCTAATCAAGTTCATGTTTAACAAACGTTCTATGGCAGAGATTGTTAAAGATATCTACGATAAATATGACAGTCGTCATATTGGGACAACGACAGGAAACAAACAAACGTTGATACTGAAGAACCCTGAAGATTTACAAGCAGTGTTTGCCGGCGACTTTCAGAGCTTCCATAGTCGAGGGCTTGTCCTCAACGAGAATGACCTTTTGGCCGACAACGTACTATTCATGAACGATTTTCAAAGATGGAAATTAACCAGGCAAAAGTTAACCCCAGTCTTCACAAGCTCAAGGCTTAAGAATATGTTCTACATTATAGAGAAATGCGCTCGAGATTTTGTGACTTTTGTTGAAGATAATGAACAATTAAGAAAGAAGCCTTTTGATTTACTTTATACATACACTACAGCATCAATCGGCGCCTCTGTGTTCGGTATCGATACAAATACCAAAAATACTATGGACTCACCGTTTATGGAAATGTCAAAGAAATCTATTGAACCATCGATTTACGGTAATATTGTAATTTTCTTATCAGATGCGTTTCCGGGCCTGTTTAAATTATTAAAACTTAGAGTATTTGGGCATGTTGAAGATTTTTTCATTAATGCTGTGAAAAATGTTATGGAGAGTAGGAAAAATGATACTCAAAAGAGGCACGATTTTATTGAGATCTGTTTAGAACTGAAAAAGCAAGGGATGATGCAGGATCCGGCTACAGGTTATGAACTGGACCCCACTGATGAACTCTTAGCTGCTCAAGCGTTTTTCTTCTTCATCGCCGGCGCTGACACCTCAGCCAACGCGATGCATTTCACTTTATTGGAACTCGCGTGCAATCCCAAAATTTTAGCAAAATTGCATCAAGAAATTGACGCGATATTCCAGAATGGAGCAGAAGAACTCACTTACAATGATATTGACAAATTGCAGTACTTAGACAAAGTGCTTAACGAAGGAATGAGAAAGTATCCTCCAATAGGCGTCATACAGAGAGTATGTACAAAAGACACAGTCCTACCAACAGGAGTACCCATTGAGAAAGATACCATTTGTATGATACCAGTGTATGCCATCCATAGAGACGAAAATAATTATCCCAATCCAGAAGTGTTTGATCCCGAGAGATTTGATCCAGAAAATCCATCGGGCAAAGGAAAATATACTTTCCTTCCGTTTGGAGAAGGAAATAGGATTTGCATCGGTAAGTTCTTACTTTGTAATATTAATACCTAGATCGATGATTTTGTAATCAATATTCAATCAGCTGTTGTTTTATAAATATCAGTGATAACGTGTCTTATGAGATAAATGCACATTCATTCCGTTTGTCGTTATAATTGAACCTAAGTGAAGGTCAGCATGACTGACTGATTATTTAGATAACCTTTAACGAGATATTCGAATGTTATATAAATAATATTTACGCTAGATGTCTTCCTTATCGTATTTACTTAGTAGTGTTATTGCTTCTTTGATTGCCCAATTCAAACAAATTATATCAGACTTTGAAGTACTGTCGTACTTCAAAGTCCACTTGGTGTGTATGAAAGGAAGATAAGATAATATATACGGTGCACGTTTTAAATCTTAAACACAGATTTATTACAAAAAGTTAAAAAAAATTGTAATAAATTATCAAAATCTAATCATCGATACTTGTCTTGTAAAATTTGTTTTTAAGATGATTGGTACAGTTATTTACATACTCATACCTAAGCGATTTTACTGCCAGACAGCTGACTATTTAGAGAGTTACTTATGGGAGTTAATTATAAATCGTTTTTTTTTTAGGGTTTCAAGCAAAAACAAAAAAATCTTGATGAAATTAGCGATTTTTAGATTATTATGGAATGCTCATTCACTGAAACAAGAATTCCTATGAGAATTTTACCAAAATCGGAATTTCAACATCCAACGCGACTGATTTTGACCGAGTGATTTTGGCTTGCTAATTAATGTAATGTTTTATTTTTGTTTTTCAGGTAACAGATTCGCACGTCTGCAAGTCAAAGCAGGTCTCGCCAGGCTGTTAAGGCGGTTCACACTAACGGAACAGGAATCCAAGCCAGTGAACTTCGAAAAGAGTTCCTTCGGACTTCGCGCTCCCGATATTTTCTACGAATTAAAACCTAGAGATATTTAGATTATTTTAAGTGAAAATTAAATATGTACACTGTTACCATGTCTTAATGTAAAACCGAAGATTTACTTAGTGAATGGTTGTAAAAGTACAAATCGCAAACTTTTTTGGACATTGACCATTAGGAATTGGTAAATCTTAGGTTTTACTGGAAAATCTTAGGATTTACCGTAGTTTGGGCTTTTAAAGTAACATACACAACATAAGCACACCAAAAATCTAGTGTGAAAAAAGAAAGGTGTCGTCGTGTCCAAACACTTGAGATCATTATGTTCTGAACAATAATAATTCCATTGTCATATATTTCATTAATTGTGATTAGTTAGGTTTCTCATTGTAGTTAATTTTTATCTTGTGACGTGGAAAATATAGATTTAAGGATATTATATTTTTGTTTTAAAGTTTTTTGTTTTTATTATTTACCTTTTTTGTTTTAATTTGTAAACTGAAAGATATTGCTATATTGTCTTCTATTATAACCAACTTGGTGTCCACTATTTTTTGAATATTTGTGTGATGATTAAAACCTATTGTAATTGGAAAGGTAACAATATTTCATAGATTATTATAAATTTTGGGCAAAATAGATATCAAATAAATCTTAGTCATACGTCATCACAACATTATTATCATTTTGATAAAAATATCAGTGTGAAAATTATCTCTTGTCATCAGTCAGGTCGATACAAGTTGGTGTCTTGTTATCGATCTGATACTGGTAATTACCCGGTTTTTTTCTGCTTGGTTGACATCACGACCCGAACAGCTTCACCTGAAAATAAATATACAAATATTATTATTTTACAGGTTTATGTTTTATACGGGTAGGTAAAAGTTTATTAATACACAATTAAATCTAATATAAGAACAAACTCTAACTATACTAAAATTAAAACTTAAAGAACGAGAGTCAAAGAACTCATCGTCATCCTTGTCAATGGCGGGGAACGTGGCTGGCTGCATTGCCACGTTGAATGGCTATGCCAATTCTCTGTGCAAGGAACAAACCAGCCCTCTGATCATGAGTAGATACAGGTTGATACTTCCGATAACATGACTAATAAACTACGCATTACGCAACTATTATTAGCATTCGTGATCAGTTACAAACAGTAGTAAATACTAACTCTAAATTATATGTTTTTTATATCAAACTAAATAGCTTGAAATCAAAGAAAAATGCAAACACTATTTAGTAACTTCACTCACTTGTCGGCTGTAGGTCACAAAGCGGCAACATCGCGCGCGAGAAGGCGGCACGTGTGATGTTTATATAATGGTCAACATTCAGATAAGATAAAATATGTTCGGAGTCGTTCGGACACAACTATTTTTTTTTTTTTTTTATGATTCTGCAAATAGTTATAAGTATAGATACAGTGGGTTCAAAATGGATTTTAATCAAAACACTATAAGCTTGACTATTTACTACTCTTATGTAATATTTTTTTGGTAAATAGCCTATAAATGGTACCTAAAATAATTATTTATTGAAGATTTATTTTTTTATTTAGTTAAAATAATATGTGGTGTAAAGGAAATCATATCGGTCGTTTAAACACCACGTAATTTAAATTTGAGGGGATTTAACATTTAAAAAGTCTTTGTGACTCGCTTAAGTAGCTATGTAAATTCTTAAGAAAATAATTTCATTTAAAACATAAAAATGATCATCAACAGTTTCAACGTGGTCCTTATTTAAAAACAATCATACATTTCTAACACGTTGCATTGATCAATGGGTCTATGGGCGCAAGCACACACTAATGCGGTGGTATAAAGAAAGTATTGGATACACCAACTTTACAGAGTTTAGTCTCATAAGTGACACGTTACTATGAGCGTGACTGTGAATAAAGACCAAAGATGCGGTAGATGAATTATGTGAAAGAAAATTTGAGAAAGAAAGGGGCGAATGCTGAAATAACGAGTAATAGCGATAAATGGAAGCTAAACACTTGCACTAACGAGATGATGATGAACAAATTATTTAATTTAACCATTAAAACCACAGATTTAATAAAATCAAATTAAGTTTTGCAGTTACGTCACAAATATATCCATAATGCTGATAGCCATCAAACATATCATTAAGCAGATAAAAATATCCATAACCTTTTATAAATGTAACATCGAGTGCCTCAAACTATTAGTCTGACGCATGACCTCAGTGAAAAAGGACTGTTATTTACAAAGATAACATAATCAGAGTATTCACAATGTTCCTGGAAATTTTGTTAACTGTTTTGTGTTTGGTATTGCTTTATTGGAGCCTGAAGACAAATAATTATTGGAAGAAGAGAAACATATTGCAAGTCGAGGATATCTCGCTAAAGTTTGTGTTTAGTAAATATTCGATGCCAGAGATTTGCAAACATATCTACGATAAATATGACAGTCCTCATATTGGAACTTCGACAAGAAAGAGACAGACTTTGATGTTGAAAAACGCTGAAGATATCCAAGCCGTTCTAGCCGGAGACTTTCATAGCTTTCATAGCCGTCGATTGCAACTCAACTCTAGTGACTTGTTGGGAGACAACATCGTGTTCATGAACGACTTCCAAAGATGGAAACTGATCAGACAAAAACTTACCCCAGTGTTTACAAGCTCGAGGATTAAAAGTATGTTTTACATTTTGGACCAATGTGCTCGTGACTTCGTAGATTTGGTTGATGAGAAGCCAGAGTTGAGAAAGAAGCCTTTTACTTTGGTTTATACGTACACCACTGCAGCGATTGGCGCATCTGTGTTCGGCATCGACACTCAAGCCAAGAGTACTATGGACTCACCGTTAGTAGAAATGGCATGGAAAGCTTTGGATCCAACCATGAAAGCAAATTTAATTCTTATAATTGCAGACTTATTTCCTGGTCTGTTCAAATTATTACAATTAAAAATGTTTGGTGATCACGAAAAATTCTTCATTAATATGATGAAAAGTGTTCTAGAAAGTAGAAAAAATGAAACTCAAAAGAGACACGACTTTATTGAAATCTGTTTAGGATTAAAAAGGCAAGGGATGATGAAGGATTCTACAACAGGATATGAACTGGAGCCCACTGATGAACTCTTAGCTGCTCAAGCGTTTTTCTTTTTCATTGCCGGTGCTGACACCTCAGCTACTGTAATGCACTTCACTCTATTAGCAATCCAAAAATCTTATCAAAATTGCACAAAGAAATTGATGACATCTTCAAAAATGGAGCTGAGCTGACTTATAACGATGTGGACAAATTACAGTATTTAGACAAAGTTCTTAACGAATCAATGAGAAAATATCCTCCAATAGGTATCTTACAAAGGCTGTGTACTAAGGACACTGTTCTACCATCTGGAGTACCTATTGAGAAGGAAGTCGTATGTTTGATACCAGTGTTTGCTATTCAAAGGGATGAAAAGAATTATCCCAATCCAGATGTATTTGATCCTGAGAGATTTGATTCAGACAACCCATCTGGTAAAGGAAAATACACTTTCCTTCCGTTTGGAGAGGGCAACCGAAATTGTATAGGTAAGTTCTTTCTTAGATCAACAAACTTGGTTAAAGAATAAGCATTCCCATTCAACGTGGCCATGCCGCCAGCTTTTTGGGAATACTCCTAGTCAGCAGTGATGTGGATAAATTTTTAATGCTCGATTTTAGGTTTTATTGAGTTTATAATTTCTTGTAGTATTTACTCAGTTCTCAATCAGTTTTAATATCTTATAAATGTCTTTTCAGGTGCCAGATTCGCTCGTCTACAAATAAAAGCAGGTTTCGCCAGGCTGTTGCGACGGTTCACACTAACTGAGCAAGAATACAAACCCGTGAAGTTTGAGAAGAGTGCGTTCGGACTTCGGGCTTCTGATGCTTTTTATGAATTTAAACTTAGAGATATCTAGATTAAGAGGATTAATACATAAAAAGATAAACTTAAAATAGGTACAGAATATATTATTCATATTTACTTATTGTTCTACTACTATGAAAGTAATGCGTAAAATGTGTTTTAGAATAATTGGCAACGTGAATTTTGCTTCTACTGCAGGAAAAATGTACAGTACATACCTATATGGTAGGTAGGTATGACAAATTGGAAATATTTTTAGAAATAAGTACTTCAAATAAACACTTTTTATACAATAAAATTGTTTTATTCCTCTTTTTTTCTCATGTGGTTACTAATCTACTAATCCCAAATAATGCCAAAAATTATAATAACCCTTTACAACACAACAGAATTTTGAAAATTTCGTCTATTTCCTTAAAAAGATCCTGGATATTTTTTTAAATAGCATGTAATCGTCATTTAATTCATATCCCAATGGCACTTGTCACTTGGTTTTTTTAATCCATTACGATCAATAATTCAATTTTTAAGTACCGTTAGTAAGTAATTTGGAGCTTTCTCTAAGCAGGCACTTATTGACATTTTGATAACAATCATTACACGAGCGTACTCACAGATAACGCGTAATCGAAGCCGGTTTTTGCGAGTATAATATTTAGATCCTATCTAAACAGGTATAAATAAGAGCAAACAATGTGATAAAAAATATCAACGTGATAATAGATGTGACGTAACATCTATCTGTTATCATAAGTCAGGTCGGAACAAGTCAGCAACTTGTTATATCATAATAGTAAACAAAACTTTATAGAGATCTATGACCATATAGAACAGGAACAGTTAGGTGGATACGCTAAATCTTCCGACCACATACCACATGCCATATCTACAGATAAATATAACCTTGAAAATATTAGGTCGCTCCAAGTAACGTATTCCAAGAATTCGAGTCTCGGGTATCAGTCAGATAATTGTATAAATATAAACGTCAACTGCCTCCAGCCATCAGTATAACATATGGTCTCAGTCAACTAGGTACATACATCTATGCCTATAAAGTTTCTTGACTAATATAAAGAGTGTTAACAATGTTGTTAGAAATATCCTTAATAGTTTTGTGTTCAGTGCTACTATATTTGAGTCTGAAGAAAAATAATTATTGGCAGAAGAGAAACATATTGCAAGTTGACGACATCTCACTGAAATTCATGTTCAGCAAACATTCGATGCCAGAAATTTGTAAAGAAATCTACGATAAACATGACAGTCCTCATATTGGAACTTCAACGGGAAAGAGACAAACTTTGATGTTGAAGAACGCTGAAGACATCCAAGCCGTGCTAGCCGGCGACTTCCAGAGTTTTCATAGCCGTCGATTGCAACTGAACTCAAGTGACCTTTTGGCCGACAACATTCTCTTCATGAACGAGTTTCAAAGATGGAAACTGACCAGACAAAAACTGACCCCAGTCTTCACGAGCTCGAGGCTCAAAAATATGTTCTACATTATTGACAAATGTGCCCGTGACTTCGTAGATTTGGTTAATGATAGTCCACAACTGAGACATAAGCCTTACACTTTGGTTTATACATATACGACTGCAGCCATTGGCGCTTCAGTGTTTGGTATTGATACTCAAGCAAAAAGTACTATGGATTCACCATTCGTGGAAATGGCGTGGAAAGCTTTAGATCCAACGCTAAAAGCAAATCTTACTCTTTTAATGGCTGACCTATTTCCCGGTCTGTTTAAATTATTACAACTTAAAATATTTGGGGATCACGAGAAGTTCTTCATCAACGCCATAAAAAGTGTTATGGATAGTCGAAAAAATGAAACTCAGAAGAGACACGATTTTATTGAAATTTGTTTAGAATTGAAAAAGCAAGGAATGATGAAGGATTCGGCAACTGGATTTGAACTGGAACCCAGTGATGAACTGTTAGCAGCTCAAGCATTTTTCTTTTTCCTAGCCGGCGCTGACACCTCTGGCAATGCTATGCATTTTACTCTAATAGAACTCTCAAGAAATCCAACAATTTTATCAAAGTTGCATCAAGAAATTGACGAGACATTTAAAAATAAATCTGAACTGACTTCCAACGATATTGACAAATTGCAGTACTTAGACAAAGTTCTAAACGAATCAATGAGAAAGTATCCCCCAATAGGTATCTTACAAAGGCTATGTACTAAGAACACAGTTCTACCATCAGGAGTACCTATTGAAAAAGGTGTCACTTGTTTGATACCTGTGTATGCAATTCACAGAGACGAAAAGAATTATCCTAATCCAGAACTGTTTGATCCCGAAAGATTTGATCCAGAAAATCCAGCTGGCAAAGGGAAATACACTTACCTACCATTTGGAGAAGGCAATAGGAATTGTATCGGTAAGTTATACAAAGACGCAAATTTCTTTAACAATTTCGTAATGCAAACAATACACCTTAAATTTTAAATAAATGGGTGTCTGTTCTAAAAAGCATGTGATTACGAGACAAATAACTCATTCATTCCGCTTAAAACAAACGAGTTAAGATCAGCATCTTGACTTGAATACTTAGAAATACAGTTAAGTGGACGATATATATATATATATATATATATATATATATATATATATATATATATTTGGATGTACACGAGTCCAGCATTTTACCATATTATAAATAATTCGCTTGAAACATGAAAGTATGACAACAGAATACGAACCATAACACTCTTAAAGACCAATTTTTATGAACAAGGAGAGAGGTAGTCCAGAAAGCATTTGACACCATTTTAATTCTCTCATTTTTCGTTTTTAATTAATGTTTTCTATTTCTTTCAGGTAACAGATTTGCTCGTCTCCAAGTCAAGGCAGGTCTCGCCAGACTCCTTCAACGATTTACACTAACTGAACAGGAATCAAAACCAATCAAATTCGAGAAGAGTGCATTTGGACTTCGAGCTTCTGATGCTTTTTACGAATTAAAACTAAGGGATATTTAGATTATTATCGAAAAGACAATGTCGGATTTTTAGAGAACGAAATGCGCGTGATTAAAAATGTTTTGGTAATTATTTTAAAAGTTTCTTCTTCCATTTAGTGTGTATTTGAAATAATCTTGTAAATACTGTAAAATAAAGTATTAATTATTCAATTTTATTTGTATTATTGTTTCTTTGGTTTGGATTACCTGTAGTAATACTCTATGTAATGAGTTAATAATTATAATTCAATTAATTATAACCTCATACAACCAACATATTGGTAGCTGTCAATACAAAAGCACTTGCAAGTTCATCCTTCCAACAAAAAAGAAGACTACTTAATGTTTTTAAGAACGTATTTCCTAATTGGCCTAGTGGCGCTAAGCGCGACTGCTACGCTAGAGGTCTTGGGTTCGATTCCCAAGTCGACCAAGGTGTTATTGGGTCTTTATATGAAATTTTCAGTAGCAGGTCGGGGTTTGGATTTGTGCCCGGTTAGTGGCAATAGGCTCGCCCCCTATTACATGCGACTTAAACATATCGGCGAATAGTGGGTGTACATGGTGCACCTCTGCCTAACCCTTAGGGGATACAGGCGTGATGATATGTTTATGTTATGTTAATTAACCTCATTAAACCCTGCACTGCAATTGAAGGTCACGGGCTAACATGCAAGCTCTATGAAATAGGAGACGTTTACTTTTGGTAAGGCGCTCGTTGATGTATAAAGAGTGAGCGGGTCTAGGTAAGTGCATACTATCCGTGTCAATGACACGACGCACTCGTACTGCGCGCAGCGGCGAGTCCCGCTTCTCCCTTCGCGCAAGCCGACCCGCAAGAGGGCGCGCGCGAGTGGAGTCCCATGACGATCAATACGAAATGAGCATAAGTTAAAAGGTTTTTGAGTAGATGGCGCTTACAACACTTTGCATTTTCATTGATGAAATGTTATAATTTTTAGGTTATTGCCAAAGTATGTATTTTGTTTTTCATATAATTTCACTCAACAGACTATTTCCTATTGAGATCAAGTCTTCAGTACAACACTTCGTACCTAAAACTATTCATCAACTTTTTTCTTCGTAGTTTTATTCACCTAAACTCATTGTTTTTACTTTGTCCACTTTGTACATGAAAATATGTTTTATTAAAGCAACTTTTAAATACTATTTAACTGTTCTATGAGATGAATGAAAATGAAATTTTGCGGAGAAGATAATAACTCGCGGACGGTGACGCCACTTCCCTCATTGAGTCTCGGGTACCAATCAGATAATTGTATAAATATAAACGTCGACGCCTCCAGCCATCAGTATAACATGTGGTCTCAGTGAAGAAGGTACATCTTTACCTACATATAAAGTTAATTGACGCTCATAAATAGTGTTTATAATGTTGTTAGAAATATCGTTAATAGTTTTGTGTTCAGTGCTACTATATTTAAGTCTCAAGAAAAATAATTATTGGAAGAAGCGAAATGTATTGCAAGTTGAGAATATCTCGCTAAAATTTATGTTTAGTAAACATTCGATGCCAGAGGTTTGTAAAGAAATCTACGATAAACATGACAGTCCTCATATTGGAACTTCAACGGGAAATAAACAAACTTTGATGTTGAAGAACGCCGATGACATCCAAGCTGTTCTAGCCAGCGACTTCCAGAGTTTTCATAACCGTCGCTTACAATTCAACTCAAATGACCTTTTGACCGACAACATCGTCTTCATGAACGACTTCCAAAGATGGAAACTGACCAGACAAAAACTTACCCCAGTCTTCACTAGCTCGAGGCTCAAAAATATGTTCTACATTATTGACAAATGTGCTCGTGACTTCGTAGATTTGGTTAATGATAGTCCACAACTGAGACATAAGCCTTACACTTTGGTTTACACTTACACAACAGCAGCCATTGGCGCGTCAGTGTTCGGTATCGATACTCAAGCAAAAAGTACTATGGATTCACCGTTTGTGGAAATGGCGTGGAAAGCTTTAGATCCAACATTAAAAACAAATCTAATTATTTTAATGGCTGACTTATTTCCTGGCCTATTTAAATTATTACAACTAAAAATGTTTGGGGATCACGAGAAGTTTTTCATCAACGCCATGAAAAGTGTTATGGAAAGTCGAAAAAATGATACGCAAAAGAGACATGACTTCATTGAAATCTGTTTAGAATTGAAAAAGCAAGGGATGATGAAAGATCCGTCTACAGGATTTGAACTGGAGCCCACTGATGAATTGTTAGCAGCTCAAGCATTTTTCTTTTTCATTGCCGGCGCTGACACCTCGAGCAATGCTATACATTTCACTCTAATAGAACTTGCAAGAAATCCAAAAATTTTAGCGACATTGCATCAAGAAATAGACGAGACATTTAAAAATAAATCTGAACTGACGTCTAACGACATTGACAAATTGCAGTACCTAGACAAAGTGGTTAACGAATCAATGAGAAAGTATCCTCCAGTAGGCATTATAGAAAGGAAATGTACTAAGGACACAGTTTTACCATCTGGAGTACCTATTGAAAAAGGTGTCACTTGTTTGATACCTGTGTATGCAATTCACAGAGACGAAAAGAATTATCCCAATCCAGAACTGTTTGATCCCGAAAGATTTGATCCAGAAAAGCCAGCTAGCAGAGGAAAGTACACTTACCTTCCATTTGGAGAAGGCAATAGGAATTGTATCGGTAAGTTATACAAAGACGCTAATTCTCTTATCAATTTCGTAATCAAAACATTGCGTACATCTGTACTAAAAACTAGTGATATCATGCGTTACGAGACAATAAGCTCATTCATTCCGTTTGCCACTAAGAACAGACATGAGTCAAGGTCGTCTTGATTAAAATTGAAATTTGTTTTTTTTATGTTCACGTGACCAGCAGACTACCATGTAATAAATTATTTGTTTAAATGAAAGCCTGATTGACCCTTAAAGTAAAAAAAAAGAACTCGAGGACAGGTAGTTTAGAGGGCACCACAATGGGGCACCTTTTCAATTTACTTATTTTTTGTTCATAATTTTAATGGTTTTTTTTTCTATTTATTTCAGGTAATAGATTTGCTCGTCTACAAGTCAAGGCAGGTCTCGCCAGGCTCCTTCAACGATTCACGCTAATTGAACAGGAATCTAAACCAATCAAATTTGAGAAGAGTCCATTTGGGCTTCGGGCCTCTACTGCTTTTTATGAATTTAAACTTAGGGATACTTAGATTATTTTCGGAAAGACAACTACGTTTTTTTAAAAAACAAGGGCATGAAACGATTCGGAAATCGTTTTTACTTAGTTTTTTCAGCCAGAATGTGTCAAGAAGATATCTGAACTGGCAATAATAAATACTGGTAAATAAACTTTTTACAATTCAATTTCTTTTTGTATTATTCTGCACCTCTTTTGGGCTAGTCTTTGAATGATAGAGTTCTATTGGTGATGAGTGAATTTTAACCTCATATAAACACCTTCCTTGTAGCTTATAATTCAAAAGCACTTGCAATTTCATCCTTCCTTAAACAAAAAAGAAGACTAATGCCTTACCTTTTAAGAACGTATTTACCTGATTAAACCCTCCAATGCAAGGTCAATGTTACCCGGATATCTGATTAGCCGGTGTATATGCTAGGTCCGTTCGTTAGCCGGGTACATAACGCCCGGGGCGGCAATTTATCCGTCTAACCTAATTACAACGCGAACGAGTACTATTTATTTTCCAGTAGTTAGTTAGCTGGTCCGATGAAACTGGGTGAAAAATGTTGATGCTCTATACTGCACACAGTTATTTATTTTATATGTTTTTATATGGAGACCTTGTTCTTTTGAGATAGCCTTGAAAATAGCGGATGTAGCCCGTTCTCAAAAACTGCCTCGTAAAAGCATTTTTTACTTTACATTCTGGAAAATTTGTTTTCTTTTGTCGAAGCTAGTCTAAAGCTCTTACCGACTAAAACCCCGAAATCTCGTTTTGAGTTTCTATTATTAAACAAATTCTATGAAGATTAGATTAACGTTACTATACCGGCTTAAAAGTATAAAAAAACAGTGTTAATTTATGTTCTAAAAATACTATTCATGGTCACGGTTGTCGTCCGCCACATTTAATAGTTGTTGTTGAGTTCATTCATAATGACTGAGCTCAACAACACGTTCTAAACTTCATTTTCTTAGTGCTAGAGTTGAATTTCGTATACACACGGTTCCACTGCAGGACATGGGCCTTTTCAAAGTTGTGCCACATCATTCCGTATTATGAAATATTATGTAGTAATCGTATATAACGAGTTACTGACCTGTACAAACCTGTTCAATCTTTTTTATCAGTTTTATCACAGTTGTTTGATTATCTTAGATGACTGAACTATTTTTGAAAGGTACTTCCCCAAGAAAAAGAATAGGTACCTGTTATCTTTTATTTATTGTTATTGATAACATAATCTTTAATACGTTACCTAATGTTTATATCATCATTTATGTAAACAAATATGTAAAGTCTTTCAGATTTTCGCTTATCGACTTAAATAAAATTATCAATAACAATTAGTTTGATAAACAAGCTATAAAATTACAAGCTATTAATTATTATTTTAATCAAGGAAGCTAGAATTACCTAACCCCACAAATGCGAGTACAAAATGTAACCTAGATACGTTTACCCTACACGGTTCTATCTTCAGTATTTCAAGTTTAGGGGGCCTTAGAGACCCCTAACATCCTAGCAGAGCTAACGCCGTTCATTGGTGGAGCCAGCATCACGTATTTTTACAACAAAGAGGTATGCTGTATGCTCGTATACTACTTGGTTTTATTTTGCAGTTGCAGGTTGGTGAGAAAATAAAGTGGGTGCAGTATTTATGATGTATGAGTGAGGTTCTTGCCTCTTGGCTTTATTCGTTAATAACTGACAGTTTGTAAAGCTAGAATTTGAAAGTTATTTATTGTCAACGATTATACAGAGTGTTATTGAAAGGGTGTCTATCCAAAAGGGGTGAAGAGTACATCGGATATAGAGTCAGTGTACAAAATATTAAATCAAAAATAGTTAACTTAATAATTGATATCCAATTTTTTGTGTCAATTATTTGACTCCTGTATGACAATTTTAATATAAGTGTGCGGTGTTTTATCCTTTTTAATATCTCTTAAAAACATAGCAGCCGCAAAATAAGTAATTATATTTTTATTGACCGCTTATCTTTTTCATATTATGTCCAAATCGCAAAGTGTGTTGGCCTCTATCAATGGATGCTCAGTGCTCCTTTGTGGAATTAACATAAAAACTCGATAGAGTTATCAGACGTAACCTTGACTACCGTTTTTGTCGCAGACAAACGAAGAGACAAGTTTGGACTTGTTTGTTATGGCGTAACAAACGACCTTGATCCTTCCCGCTACTCTAAACACGTGGCTACTCTAACACAGAGTAATCTATTGTATTCACATACAAACATACATATCATCACGCCTGTATTCCCGAAGGGTTAGGCAGAGGTACCAATGTACACCCACAGTTCGCCGGTATGTTTAGGTCCCATGTAAGGGGGGGCGAGCCTCACATACACACTGCTATTTTTTTTTTACCTTTACCATTGATAATTTATATTTTTAAGTTTGTGTCCAGTTTCGAGGAATAGTATTATAGACCCCGCTAAAAAGACACGAGTAAAACGGGTGATCCGTTTTACACGTGTCGTCTCAAAAGTCACCTTGTTATTTTAGGATACATTACATTTTCATTATTACAGAATTCCTACTCCTACATACATACTTTGACTAATTAACTTGCAGGTAAGACGTAGATGTTTTCATAGGACATAACATATTGGTTTTATTTTTATCATTGGAGATGTAAGGTTACAAGAGTTTCAAAAATAAACATGTATGGCGAGCTCTTCTGTTGAAAAAAACTACGAACATTCCAACAAAATCAAATAGCAAATGAGCACCTGAGTATTTACCGTAATTGCACGTTCATTTGCTTGCAATATTAAAATAGTGAACATTTGAAACACAGAAAGGACAGAGCTATAGAAATTGCATGACCATTAACTCCATTAGTAGCAGATAGGCTAAGCAATTCATGAATGGATAACACGGAATCGAATACGCTTTCACCATTTTGCCACTGAACAAAATAATCTAGAAGGTCCATTCAATAAAATAAAATTATACATATAAACACACATAAATATAACAAGGAAATGAATTCAACGATATTTAGGAAAACCTCTAAGGAATACTTATGGGCCTCGATTCAGCTGTTTAAAATGCATGTCAGTGGTCGGTCAGTGTACTTAAATTGTCATTGTGTACAATAAAATCTCGTTGAACTATCGAAGAGAATGATCTGATGATATGATGTAATGCAATAGCAGAGTAGTAGTTCTAGACAGTACTGCAGTTAGCAGAATGCCAATTATTATCGTAAAAATAGGTAAATGAAGCAGGTCATTCGGTCAATTGAAACAGGTCATTTGGTCAATTGAAGCAACTCTTTAATGGCAGAATGAGTCTGATCCATGACAAACATCGATGTTTGAATGCCGGAGATTTTTTGTAACAAACACACAAAAAAGAACATACCGTAGAATGAGAACCTTTTAAAATTTATTTAAGTATGTTTCGAAGTCGTGGTGGCCTAGCGGTTCAATGAACGGATTTACATGCACGAGGTTGCAGGTTCGAACCCGGGCAAGTACCAATATAACTTTTCAATGTTATATGTATATGTGTTCTTAATTATTCTAAGACACTTCTGACAAACGGTCAAGGAAAACATCGTGAGGAAACCTGGATTCCAAAATTTGGGATCTGAAATCGCCAACCCACAGAGAGCATGCTTGTGCCTTCTCTATATGGGAAGAGGCCTGTGCCCAGCAGTGGGACGTTTATAGGCTGGATTACTATTATTATATTATGTCTTAATTAAGCTCAAAATATTATTTTTTTGTCTTCATCGGCAGTTATCTATATGTATAATGATAAAAAAATATATATTTGGGATCGTTTAAAATAGATACATAATGAGTGCATTAATAGTGTTTACTTTCCTGTTATGTATGCTAACCATTCAAAGTGCTATAAATGAGATACGCTTAAGTAACTATGTATTGATTGATTGTTAATTAATGGTTTATTGATTACAATATAACATATATTATTATCTTCTCACTCTGACTTCTATCTGACCTATTCGACTTATAGGTCAGATTGAATAAAATAAGCAATGTAACTCCCATACTCAGACTTTAGATTGTATCTTTCAGACTTCTGAGACTTTGCTTAAATAGATGTTTTTTTTAAACTGCATTACAGATTTGACTAAATTTTGTAGACAGAATATTTTTAATTCAAGTTAAGTAATACAAAGCAAAATAAGATATCTTGTTATCTCGATCACTTGACAGGAACGAGAACTGAACTTGTAAAATATCGAGACGCGGAAAGTTATAAAAAAATACCGAGTTGACCTTCGGAACTTTTTTTGACATGACTTTATTTCAGTTTATTCTTTTTAGCGCACCTAAAACTGGAGTAAAATGGTTGGTAAGTCGTGTTTTGCTTTTACAGTCGGATTACTCCGGCATTAAGGACAAGAGTTACTGTATTGACTTTGCGATTGAAAATTCATTGGGATTTATATAAGGTATTTAGTCAAATGTTACTGCTGCAGTATTGCGGATAGTTTGCTTTTAGTCAGAGCAAAGATTTAGATGACTACATTTTTATTTATAATGATGAGTTAGTAAATTTAGACAGTTTGTGATTAAGAAATCTACCGGTAATTAGTCGTTTTTTTTTTTTAATATGATATTTTATCACAGACTGATTTTAATGTTAGTTGTTAAAAAAAATTATATGATAGGATATTGACCACACCTCACCATTTACAACGAACTCCAAAAATGAACTTTACCGCTTCAAAATAGAGGCCATTTTTCTAAAAAATCTTGCACCCTTCCTGTGCCGTTCACTGTATTCAGAAGCACTTAATTGAGTTAGTAGTCGGTATTATGATGGTAGATATCTCTTTCAATTACAGAGCCTGTATTCTGTAACCCATTACCCCGAAAATGCCTCCAGCGGTATTATAACGAAATATGTAAAATATACATAAATTATTATTTGGAAAATCGTCTTTTATAATATTGTAGCTCTAGCAATCTGTGTAAAGAGCGCCTACGTAAAAATAAAGGTTAAAGGTTGTTTAAAGGTCAGGTTTACAGATAAAATATGTATCAAGTTACTAACCCATGGGATTTTCTAGACTGAGGTAATATGTATTTTGCAAAAGCAGGGCGATAGAAATCAGTAACAATTGTACAATGATTGCTGAAAAACTAATCTTTGTGACGTTTATTAAATATATAATACAATTTGTTATTTTGACAGCAACAATTGTTTAGTTTTTGCTGTCGCCTTGCTATTGCAAGATACGTAATACCTTCCACTGTGGATCACGTGTTACACGCTTAAAACATTCTTTTGTTTTTATTTTTTCACGCATTGTCCCCAAAGGTATTTGCAGAGGTGTTATAATATATTTATTAATCCTACATGAAGAATGTAAGATAGTTAAAATGTCACATAAGGACTAGTAAATTTTCATATATTTTTAACTATGTTTAAGCTATATTTGTGTGTATTGAGTTCTGAGGTTTACGCAACTTTAGACATCGAAATAAAACTACTTTTATTTCGATTTTCGAGATTTATTTATCGCGGTTTGTATTTAGATTTTAGTTCCTGACGCTTCTACACCTATGCAGGTATCATGGTCACGGACAGGCCGTAGTTTTATTTCTATGTTTTTGTGACTATATATTTTAACCCACGTGAGTTCCCCATTTTTTATATTCGTTATGTGATGCAAAAGAAACCAACAAAAAAATGATCATCAAGATCCATCTACGTCTTGAGTTATGAATGATGTAACTAAGCCGACTTTTTTTTGTATTTGACGATTCTAATTTTCTTTAAGTTTCAGGCATCTTTAGAAGGTGTCTGTGTTTCACCTCCTTAGCCTGTTCTGCACCAATATCTTATGCAGTAAGACCATTGCAGCAGGATGGCCACACACCATTAAGTGGTATGTTCACGACGTTCCTTCCCCGTAAGTCTCTATATATTTGCTCTTATATTAAGTTAGAAATACGCATTACCATAAAGCCTCGTCCAATTTCCTACTATTGTCTCCAAACTACGATGGCTTCTTGAAACAAATGACATAAGACAAGTTTAGAAAAAAAACGACGGGTTACACTCCGGGAGTGCCGGCAGAAGTGAATACTTGGATATTAAAGTTGTGCATTTTTTATATTTTGGAATGGTTAGGGAATAATTTTGCACGAATTGCTTTAATGATCAGTGTAACAGTACTATCATTTATGTGGTAGAATACAATATTTATTTATTGCGCTATCGTACACAAACATGAAATCTGTCTTACGAATTTCCGATCAGCTCACGTGTTCGTCTTACGAATTTTCCATCAGGTCACATGTTTTGACACGAGTTGAACATGTTACCCATTACAAAAAAAGTGTACAACGCCACTAAAGAAGTATTAACTTCAAAAATTGTTCTGTGTTTAAAAACCGTTGCATTGTTATTGTAATAAGTTGTATTAGGTGCTTATCACACTGCACCGCGCAGGCCGGGGATGCAAATTTTCGCACTATCTGTTGATATAGAAAACACGCCGAGGACACACTGACGCGTCAGGGTACAGTCCCGTCTAAAAATATACACATAGCGAAATTATAAAACCAACAAGTTGAAATATTTTTATTGAAACAAAAAAAAATGTAGATAAGATAATTAAATATTTTCGTCATAACGTGTTTTACAATAATAATTTAGAATTGAAGAAATAAACTTGTTTAGTGTAGTAGTAATATTTTTAACGTAACTCTAGAAACCTTAAAGCTGCTAGAGTTACCATCTTGTAATTTTTGTTTTATCTACTATTTCAAACCTGTATATATGCTATAGCAAAAGTTAAAAACAAAATACATGTGCCACTTCAATAACAATTTTACCTCACAAAAAGACTTCAACAAAGATAAAAAAATCATCACAAAATACTGACTCTATTTCTACGGAATCCTTGTAATAATATACTACATAAATACTATCGTAAAGGCTTATTTGGTTCAAACTTTATTACATATCAAATGGTATTCGTATTGCACAACTGCATTGCAGACAAGGCATTCGATTGTTAGATACTGAGCATAATTAAATTATTCTCCTCTACATATTATTAAAATATCGATGATACATGGATGTTTCCGAAGAGTTTTATTCTATAGATATGACTGAAATAAGGAAACAGAAACAGGGTTTTTTACTATTATCATAAACGCAAAAAACTTTAGTAATATTAGAATTAACACTTACTCATTGAACATACGCAACACCAAGTCGATTAGAGGAGGCCTCACATATTAATCACACATTTACTAACAGTTAATGGATATGTTTTGTCTGAAATGAAATAAATATTATTATTATTATGATTTTTAAACCTTTTCAGTTTCTCCCAAATGGGGTAAATTCTCCACTGTCGCGCGGGCTGTAGCCAAGCGCGAGGGTTGACGTGTTTTAATCTGTAGACAGAAACTTCCTAACAATTCTACACGTGTTAAGTATGGTCGCCTTTTGTAGAAGAATGTATGTGAGTGAATGGAGATCTAACAGTTTGAGGCTTGTGTGCAGTGTGTGAGGTATGACGCCTGTAGACGATAGTACGATAGGGATGGTTTTAACTGCTTTGACTTTCCATTGATTTTTCAACTCAATGGCTAAATCTGTGTATTTTGTAAGTTTTTCTGTGTGTGTGGATGAGAGGTTATGTGTGTTAGGGATAGCTATGTCTATCAAGTAGACTGTCTGATTTTTCTTATCATGTAGAGTAATATCCGGCCGGTTATAGTGAACTGATTTGTCGGTAAGAATAGTTCTATCCCAATAAAGTTTGTAGTCTGCATTATCTATTACAACCTGAGGGGTGTATTTATAGTAGGCTATTTTTACTTTAATAAGGTTAAATTTGAATGCAAGATTTTGGTGAATAATTGCAGCTACTTGATCGTGGCGGTGTTTATAATCCGTTTGGACGATCACTCTACATGCTCCCGTTATGTGTTGGATTGTTTCCGAGGATCCTTTACATTTTCTGCAGGTGTCATTGATTAAACTTGGCAACTTCATTATGTGTTTTTTATAGTTGTTCGTTTCTATAACCTGATCCTGTATAGCGAGCATGAAACCTTCCGTTTCAGGGAACATTTCTCCACGTCTGAGCCATTCGTTCGACGCTGTCTTGTCGACGGTAGGTTGGTTCAGATCGTGGAGGTGTCGTCCATGTAACGCTTTTCGGGTCCATTCGTTCAATTTCGTTTGCATATTAGTCTGACTTTCGTTCTTCTGCTGTGTTCGATCTAACAAATTGAGTGGTGTAAACTTTTTATCGTTTTGTACTATAGCACGATGTAACATAGAAGTATTCGATTTATTGTGAAAATATGTACGTAACTTTTTTATTTGTGTATTATGAAGATTTAAAACATCGGTAAGCCCTCGGCCTCCCACGTTACGAGGCAACGTCATTCTCTGAATGCAAGACCTTGGATGATGCTTTCTATTTTTTGTCATAGTGGTATTAATGGTTCTTTGCAAAGACTTTAAGTCTGTTTTATTCCAATTAATTATACCAAAGGAGTATGTAAGAACTGGTATGGCAAATGTGTTCACGGCTTTAAATGTATTTTTGGAATAAAGATGGCTACGTAAAATGGTATTTAATCTATGTTTAAACTGTTTCGTTAAATTAACTTTTATATTCTTATGCTGTATCTGTTGTGCCTGATTGTATCCTAAATATTTATAAACCTCGGCTTCACCCAGAGGCTCTACAATTTCTCCACTTTGCAAACAGTATTGATGGTCATACTGCTGGCCTCCCTTCGTCGAATTTATCTTGCACTTGTCAATCCCGAAATTCATGCAAATGTCTCGAGAAAAGGTTTCAGTTAGTTCTGCCATACGTAGCAATTCTTGTTCGGTAGAACCATATAGCTTTATGTCATCCATATACAAAAGATGGTTTAATTTATAGGGTGAACAGGGAATTAAAGGCGTGTCTTCATTAACTTTGTACTCTAATTGGTAACCTACATTTAAAGAGTTTAGCATGTTTGAAAGCGGATTAAGTGAGAGGCAGAACCAGAGCGGGCTTAGGGCATCACCCTGGAATATACCCCTCTGTACTTTAATAGGATCTGTCAAAACTGTGCTCGAATCAATTGTCAGACTTAGTCTCGTCGCCCATCTTGTCATGGTGTTTTGCAAAAAAGAAGTAATGATAGGGTTTATACGGTAAATATCTAACACTTGAAGCAACCAACTATGGGGCACGGAGTCAAAAGCTTTTTTATAGTCTACGTACATTGAAAACAAATCAGATTTATTTAACTGGGTGTGTTTAAGTATAACAGAGTCTATTGTAAGCTGTTCTTTACATCCCTGACTATATTTCCGGCATCCTTTTTGTTGTTCGGCTAATAAACTATTTCTATCAATGTGTTCGTAAATTATATGTGTTAAGCAAGAGGTGATGATTTTATATATTGTTTGAAGACAGGTAATGGGTCTATATTTTGCTGGATCGGTCAAGCTACTTGGGTCTTTTGGTAGCATGTATGTCGTTCCTACTGTTACATAACACGGTAGAGTTTCCGGCTGCTCGATAAACTTATTAATATTATTGTATATCATAGGGTGTAGATAAGTGAATTTTTTGTACCAAAAATTGTGAATGTTGTCTGAACCTGGGGCCTTCCAATTGTGCAGTTTCTTTATTACATCATGAAATATTTCAACCGGTATGCATTGAAAGTCCATAGGTTCAGAATCCAAGTGGCGATTATGTTCATTTTGAATCCATTCAGCCTCTTTAGCATGTTGAACTGGGTTTTCCCAGATTCCTGCCCAGAAACCACGCAGCTCGTCAGCGTCCGGCGAAGAACGTGGGTTCCGAGAAGTAGGCGTTATAGGTGTTCCGGGTCCAAAATTTGTGCTTGAGAGTGAATTATTGCAAGGTGTTCTTAATCCGCGATAAAATTGTTTTTCATTAGAAGTAAACTGTTTGTTCTGAGTCTTACGTAATGTGCAGTTATTATATCTATTTAATCTATTACTAAGAGCAGTAAGCTTTTGTTTTAATGTGTCTAAAAATTCAATTAATTTTGTGTTATGGTTTTCATGAGTAGCATGTATGTACTCTAAATTTATACTGGATATAATTAACGTGTCTAACTAACTGCGTGTTTCGATTACCTCTAATGTACTGTGTTAATCTACCTATTTGTCCTCGTAATTCTACTATTCTACGTTCTAGTCTTACTTGCCATTTCGGTTTACTATTTTTGAATCTAATTGAAGTATCTACTGGCGGTATCTGAATTTTAGCCCCATTCATTCTAGCAGCGGTCCATGCTGCGCAGTATAGCACTGTTTGTAGTGTCATAAATTCTGTATCATGAAATACATGTTTTGGTAAAATATTGCAATTAATGAAATTTACAATAGTAGCTAGCTTTTTTGACGACTTTTGCTTTGGTATATAACTTCTCTGTGTAGGATCTGTATCTTTAAAGTAATTGTAGCATTCCTGAAACGTCTGATCTAATTCGGCATAACTTTGATCTAATTGCAAGTCTGTGCTTTCTGAAGGATTGGTTATGGAACTATCTACATTTGTGGGTAATCCTAAATCTAAGCTATTAAACCGACTGTTTTCCAGCTCAGGGTCTGGACCTACTTGGGTAGAAACTATGTCTGTACTATTACGGACTAGTCCGTCGCGATTGCTTTGCTGTCGTGCTATACTAGCTACTTCATCTCTTAGAGCCTGCAGTCTCTCTTCACTAATGTATCTATTTTTTATAATTAACCGTCTCTGGTCGGCCACTCTTTGTTCCGATATATGATTTAGGTTTGGGAAAGCATTGACAAAGGCTTGGTGTAAAGGTCCTCTATAGGCTGAAATGTTCGATTCTAACTGTGTTATTTTATAGTACGCTAGCATTATTGTTTCATTGTGGTCTTTACTCCAGCGCATGCGCTGGCCAACGTGATTACTGTTTACTGTCTGTGCTATAGCGACTGTCTGTAAATTTGGCGTTAGTGTGTTAATTCTAATGTTATTTATTTCTTCATTTACCTCAGTGTATATATTATCTATAATGTTTTGCGGGAGAAGTTTCTTATTAATTATTGCGCGTCTCTGATCTCCTACTCTTTGTCGGCTAACGTCTTGCATCTCAGGAAACTTTTCTATAAATTTTGTGTGCAGTGGTGGTAAGTAGCCGTTAGTGTCAGTTTCCATTAAGGTCAGCTGAAGATATGTGCGTAATATGAATTCGTTCATTAGTTTACTCCATTTCTTACGCGAATTTAAGCTACTGGTGGTGGGTGCAAGAATTGCGACTGACTCAGTCTCTTGCACAACATCCTCCGATAGCATACTACTAACAATAGAATGAGCTGGTGATCGTGAGTATGGGTTTGTGGATGGGATGGATGCGAATAAGCTGGATGATGATGATGGTGATGATGGTCTAATGTTAACTGCTGATGAGTCATGAGAATGAGGATGATCATGAAGTTCTGCATCAGTTAGGAACTGGGTAGAACATTGCAATACGTTGCCTCCCCCAGAATACGTGAGGCAGCCCAAACCAGATGGCTTAGTGCGGGATTCTCCTTCACTTATCGATCCGGTACCCGCCTGGGGTAGTTTATTACTGCTTCTTAGCCGCATTGCATTTGATATCCCTATTTCTCCGTTGATCTTTGACAAGTAATAAGCTTATAAAGCTGTCAAAGCCAACCTCCCTGTGGTTACAGATGTTTGAACCACTGTACTTAAACTAAATATGAATAGATACTTAAACTACTACAAAACTAAACTAACTTATAGTTACTAACTTAATATATAACATGGGAGGGATACTTAAGGATGAAGAAGAGGATAAGGAAAGCTAGGGGACATTGAAAGGAAAAAGGGGGGGGGGGGGGTAATAGGATGCTACCGTCACGGAAATAGTGTGAATGTGACAATAACAGCTAGGGCAGTCCGGGGTCGCATACCCGTAGTAGATCTAGCCAGTTATCGGACAGATAACTGATAGATTCACCCCCTGGAGGGTTATTATTATTATTATTATTTTTGGAAACATTTGTTCTTCACGGCGAACCGGTAAAACTCTTGTCACGGGCCTAGGCCAAGTGTTCATCAGTAAAAGTAGTAGAAATATTAGGTTGGCGCTATTGGTGCTGTACTAACGCGAGAGGAAACCGAATTGTCTGGTTCACATTGTAGGAATTATTATTATATATTAGTAGTATTGAGCTGCGAGCGCGAAACAAATATAGAATAAAAAATAAGTAGGTAATGTTCAATAGAGAACCTCCTTCTTTTGAGAAGGTAGCAATTCGTTAGGATAAGGGCCTCTGAATCTTCACTAAACTAGAAAAAAGAATCGTGGTTTAAAATCAAAACACAACGCTACTCCCCCGCAATTATCCTAGAAAATTAAAAGTTTTCTCGGCTAGGCTATACAATATCAACATAAACTACCAGTTAGCCTCACTAAAAGGATTACAAACTAAAACCCCGCAAACTTTAAAATAACTTTTATAAAACTTAGTTAAAGTCTGTAAACGGATTTGTTTCGGGAACGTTATTTAATTCCCTCGAAAAAGTTTTAATGAGGCTCTCGTAAGGAGGTCTCAGTCCTTTTTAATGTTGAGAACACCTCGAGTTTTCATATTTAAAGATAAAAGGAATTTGGTAATCGTTTATTTTCAAGATCAAATTTTCAAGGTCTTGAGGACCTTAAAAGGGCTAAGTTTCTTGTAACTTTATCCTTGATTTATACCACTCGTACTGAGTATTTTTTGATAACACTTTAACACTCTCCTTAAAATTAGTTCCTCTCAAAGCTATTATATATTTTTTTAAAACTTTAAGATTATCGACGTGGGCGAGCAGCCAAAAAAAAATAACAGAACATAATTATTATTATCATCACGCCTGTATCCCCGAAGGTAACCCTCCGGGGATACATGCGCGTCAGAGGTGTGCCAATGTACACCCACAGTTCGCCGATATGTTTAGGTCCCATGTAATAGGGGGCGAGCCTACTAGCACTAACCGGGCACAAATCCAAACTCCGACCTGCTACTGAGAATTTCATAGAAAAACCCAATAACACCTTGGTCGACTTGGGAATCGAATCCATGACCTCTAGCGTAGCAGTCGCGCTTATATTCGTCTAGCATTCAGGTACCGTTTTGAATAAAGACCTCGTAAAGGGCCCGTCATAAAAAAATACGTTATAGGTACTAAAAACATTACAAGGTAAAAGAGTACTCCTAAATTAGTTAATGAGTCATAAAAACAGGCTTAAGATCTTAATGTAAGATTATTTTTGTACTTTTCTTTTATAAAAAACATAATGGCTTTTATATCTATGTTTTTATTCCTATGTTTGAGTATTTTTGTTGATTTACTCAGAGATGAGTCTAATTGACGTACTAATTATATAACTACAGATTATTTTTTTGTTTTTCTTATGTTCAGAGCAAATTGTGGGACAGCTAAAAGGTAAGATAAAAAAATATTGGTCTATTCCATTGGCGTTTATTGTTTATGAGCAATGTTTATATTGATATATTTGATAAATATACCTATGTGATAAACTATTCACTGACATTTGATCGTTGACTTTTAACTTAAAGACTTGGTAACGAATTATGTTTGTGGTTAGTTTATCAGTTAGTAAATAGTGCCGTGAAACGACACGTAGTTCCTTTTTAATTACCAAATAGTCAACAGTTGGTTTTATTTCTTCGAATTACTTCTCTATGTGGGAAGAGACATTTGCCAAGCAGTGGGACGTTTATGGGCTAGCAATATTATTATTTTATTAGAAATGGAATGCTTGTATTTCATCATAATTTCTAGAGTTACAAACTTGGCACCACACACAAAAATAAAAACATTTTTCAAAATAAAAGCCATCTAAATTCGCAGATCCCCACGCATCCATACTTCTTAGGGGCTTAGTTACAATAGAGTGGGCACATTTATATTCTAGCAGCGTCCTGGCCTCGTCTATTAGTGATAAACAAAATTTATATATACTCCGTCTTGCACTTAAGTCGGGGACCCGAATGTATTGTAGATCCTGTGCTTAAGATTGTTGCTCGTGGGTTTGTTTTAATCTAGTAGTGTAAAGAAGTTTATTATGGAAAATATACTTTTTCTTTTTGTGTCTTTTTTGTAGTATCAAGTGTCAATAAATTTAGAGAGTCTCATGAAAAATATTAATTTAATCCCAAATCGAATGTTTCGTGAGCAACGCCACGGGTACAACTAGTATTTAAATAAAGATTGTAGAAGTACTTACGTACAGATTACTTGTAGACTTTTGGTCTATTAATATTTTTTTATTTCTGTTAATTAGTAGTGTAAGAGTAATGGCCAATATGAACCTAGTGTCTATCTCACAACGATTACATTAGGATAGACCATGATAAAACGTAACGAATTTATACATCATTATTTGATGCAAGACGGGGAGTCTTGCATTGGGCTTATTGGTTATCAATCTAAGTTTAATTCCTTATGAACTAATTTCAAGGAAAAATACCTTATTGATTCTTATATCTGCGCATCTGTGTATCTCTAATTACTCATTCTCAAATAAAAACAAAAGCGCTAAAGCAAATTAAACTTAAATAAAGCACATAATAATGTACAACAAAAAAGGGTTGTTAAGCAACAGGTAACGAACTAGACAGACAACATCCACTAAGCCTTGCTTTTTATGTTAATCCATTTAAATATAAACATATTCACGTGAGCCGCTTGGACTGGACTGGACTGGGCACTTTAATAAAACACGAAACCTGATATGCAATTCAGTTACAAAAGTACAATAAAACATTTATATTGCTTTGTCGGCGTTTCCTTCCATATTTTTGTGGTCCAAGTTTTGAGAAATAGCGGTTTTGAGTCTGGTATGCTTTTTGTGTCGAATCGCCACAACCGTTTACAAAATGTTTAGTGTAATTATGCTAGTATACAATAATATTTTTATCAACTTTTTATTCAATGATAACAACCTGAAAACTTACCTTAACTTGTAACAGTTCTCTTCAGATAGAGAGAAAGAATAATAATATAATAATCAAGCCTATACAAGTCCCACTACTAGGCACATGCCTCTTCCCATATAGAGAAGGCGCGAGCATTGATCACCACGCTTGCTCTCTGCGGATTGGCGATTACAGATCCCAAATTTTGGAATCCAGGTTTCCTCACGATGTTTTCCTTCAACGTTTGTCAGAAGTGTCTTAGAATAATTAAGAGAGAAAGATAGGAAATGTATTTTTTTTCTCATACTTTTTTACCTATATATAAATGTTGCGAGTTTATAATTACAAGATCCATATCACATAGATAACAAACGAGTTATTATAATAAGTACCACATAGTTGACTGACTCCGTTCACTAGTAATATCAGCTATTATTAATTTACTTACACAAAGTTATGTATAATGCAAAACAATTTCAATATCTATTTAAACTTTAACTACATTAATTACTCGAGTATCATGGAATGTGGAGTTCACATTGCTTATTAGTTCGCGGGAACTATGTTTTGTTTTTAGTTCGATGACCTTGTGTTTAGTCGATGTGCCCCGCAGTTTCACTTGCCAATATATTTTGCAAGCTTATAACCATCCGCAAAATAGGATAGTTAAAATAAAAAGGATAGTCAAAGTCTAAAAGTATTTTATCTGAAAGGTAGTTCTAGAAATAAGCGCGTAAAGGTGCGCACAGAGAGTGGGTACAAAGGTGTGTTACATAAAAGTTATACAAATTGAGGTCCAACATGTTTCAGATAATGAAGACATTGAATATTACAAAACATTTTATTTTCATGTGCAATACTGTTTTGTGTTGCAATTTTAAAAAACTAGGTTATATAATGTGGACGTGTTATAAAATAAGTTATATTACATGTTACATAGTCTGTACTCACCTTAAGAAACTTATCTTGTAAATACGGACTCAAATATTTTTTATCTAATTTTTGTAGTTTATAATACAAATGTATTGAGCCTCAAACATGTTATGACTTGTACCCCATGTTTCCTCAACGGATTTATTAGCCGGGATCAGGTAAAAGGGTTGGAAAAAAAATAAAAAGTCCCGACCTTTTCGGCCAAGCTTTAATTGTTTCGCTGATTGCGTATTATCCGCAGAAACGATTCGGAAAAAAAAGAGATTATTTTTTTTCCAAATTAAAGTATAATGACAATTGTATTTTTTCGTTTGACAATAATTTTCATTTAAAAATATCGATGAAAATGAAAAGTCAATTCCTTAGACATACCCTATCTGCATTATACGTATCCTAAAAATTAAATCATTAATAAATAATAATAATATCCTGGGACATCTCACACACGGTTATCTGATCCCAAGCTAAGCAGGGCTTGTGTTATGGTAACCAGACAACTGATAAACATACTTATATATTTCTAAATACATACATATTATAGATAAATTACACCCAGACGAAGAAAAAATGATCGTGCTCATCACACAAACATTTGTCCTGGGTGGGAATCGAACCCACGACCTCTGGTATAGCAGTCAGGGTCACTAACCACTAGACCAACAGGCCCGTCGATTAAGTAATAAGAGTACGATGCTTGTTTAACAAAGTAAGTACCAGTAACTTTGGTAACAAAAGCATTAAGAACGTTACCATACAAATGCTGTTAAACATATTAATTAATTATATTTATATCCAAATTCTAAGAACTTTACAAAACGGAATCCATTCTTCCCTACTGATAATTCTAACGTGTTTCTCGTAAATTAAATTTTATGTGTTAAAGTAAAATTTGAGGAATTAATATAATATTTAGTAAAGTTGTGAGTCGCACGCACACCTTCATAGACGAAATTAATTAGAAAGCTTATTGTTTACCGTCGAAGTTCGCGGGACCAAAGATGCTGCCTTGGGGGACCCACCTTGCTATGTATTGGTTCTGTTTATGATAATTTTGTAAAGACAATGAAATTAATCAAAAATTAATGAATGAAATGGAAATGCTTAATGAATGATATGTTACCCAGACTTTAAAATTAAACTTTGTAATTAGCTATCGAAAATAAATTATATTCTAATATTCCGTTTTATTTTATAATGCTTTACTTTATATAACGTACATGCGAAATCGCTTCAATATAAACACAAATGGATCTTTTTCGGTAAAAATTTGAACGTTATCCCAAAAAAAAAACGTAACGCAGTCTAGTAAAGTGAAACTAAGTTTCGACGTGAAATAGCACGGGAATTTAGGGTGCAAAAAATTCAGCGTTCCCTAAAAAACGCAGTTTAGCTGGTAAAAAATTAAAAGGCTTTCGTATGGAACAAATTCAACTATCAACATAGAACGTCGATGAAGATAGATTTTTTCGAAATTTCGAAACAATTTAAACACGACGCTTCAAATATTAGTATTTTAGGGGTCTTTGAAAGGTAAATAAGGACCCCTTCGAGAAGGATCCAAAGGCTGTAACAAAATATCGTGAGCAAGGTTTTAATAAATTCGCTCACAAAAGTCGAACGATACCACGACGGCTTAATTGTGAAAGTTTACCGGCGACTACGCTTTGTTGAAAAATTTTACATCAAGCCTTAAATACGTCAAGATTTGATGAGTTTTTGGTTTGACTTGAGATATTTCAGGGAGCTCAGGCTGTTAGCCTTCAGTCTACACCCTCATGGGTATTGTTTATTAATACGTTGTACTCATGATTAATTAAAAAGGGTGTCTGTTGACTTTCGGCTTCACGTTTACTCGTGTGTGGAACATTTTCATCTTTAATTAGTTTGACTTTGGGTGAGGTAATCGATCATGGCTCGTTGATGGTAAATTTAGAACTTTATTTTTTGAGCTTCGAGGATTATATGATTTTGAACAATTACGTGGTTAATGTGGGAATTTCTACTTAGAATGGTAGCTTTTTTTTGTACATAACGTAGTAGGTAGGTAGTCATACATTTTATAATGGTTAGGTAATCAGATTACTCCAAATTATAATATGTCTTTATTAAACTAATTCCAAAATGAGACTTCTACTAGCAACTGTTTCAGTTACCTTGCCATCGTGAAATGATTGGGATGTCACATATCACTGGCAGCTTTTTATTTTTTACATATACCTAACTAATCAAAACCTGATATCCTATTATGTCAAAGGTAATCTTAAGGTACATTGACCTTCATGGGAATAACATTTCAGCTTAAATTCGTAGGCGCTCGTAAATCTTTCGCATTCATAAAATACTTTTTGACTTTGATTTGACTTGACTTAAGTGGCAAAGTTAAATTTATGTGAGTGGAAAGAAAACTAATATATTCGGACTAAAAGACTATAAATAGTAAGATTATCAAAAAAGCAATTACCTAAGTTTGACGTGATATTCTTTAAACGGTTTTAAAAATAAATGTGTCTGATCAAAATAGTAAAAATTCACTCATCACACACACATTTAGAACCAAGCAACGTGTAACATAGAATAATATTTCGCAAGATATAGGTAAACATTTTTCTTTACTTAAAAGAAAAAACAACATCAGATCTGAGCTCAAGCCACATACCGCAACATTGAGCCACTTTACGGGCCTTTAACAACAAATTACTGGTAATCTAACAGCCAAAACGCCACATACGCAACATGGCAGCCAACAAAATGTTCCCATGAAAGTAAAAAATCACTAAGCGACTGGCTATATTGCCTCCCCGGCAATATCACTCACGGAAGATAAAAAATACTTCATAATATTTTCATTGCGGTGTACCGACTATTGAGAGCTTCAGCTGAAATTTTACAAAAAAAATAAGCCTACTGAATTCATAGTTTTAGTTTGTGACAGTGATAAGCGATTTATAATTAAAAGTCTACAGGTGTATTTAGAAGACTAAAGTATGATTGAAACTAAATGGTAAACACTACGTGCCGTCTACGACCGCTACGGCGTAGAGGTTACCTGCTTGCTACGCCAATTCACTAATTGCTCTTTGCAACACGTAGGTATGCAGATTTATTGTTTTAAATATCTTCACACTGCCTAACTAATTGGGTAAATGCTATATGTGTTACTGATATCGACGTTTTTTATTAATATTGTTATATAGAATCCGTGTTTTGGAAAACAATTAAAACAGTAGGTCCCGGCAATCATAGAAAGATTTTTGGCAGTCTTTAAATTAATTCTGACAACCAGTCTTACTCCAGGATACCGTATTTCCCAGTCAAATGAGTTGTTGAGGTCAGATATGCAGTCGCTTCACGTAAAATACGGTATTCAGCTGAATCCGGTAATACTGGTAGCCGACCCCAACATAGTTGGTAAAAAGGCTCCGGAGATGATACGAGTATCAAATGACCTAACAAAAAAATTCTTGAGGTCAAAAATTGTTTTGCTTAAGATTTCGATGGTACGGGATTATTTGCCTACGTCACCATACGTATCAAAAATTCCCATAACATTAGACAGAAGATTTTCCTTACAAAACCACCCAAGCCACCATACCCAAGGTACCTTCAACAATACAAGCAAACACAAGAAGGATAACAGCACCATTATCTTATTAGCAACACATTGTCTATCTGTTCCCGGTCCATTACAGCCTCCGCAGCGTCATTAATCTGCCCGTATGTGTTATATTTCTCGGTAACTAATGTTTTATTCTCAACACAAAACATTTCTTTGCGATTTATAAACAGATTCACGGTAAATTAGGCAGTGGTTTTAGGTAGCTAGAAATTAGGCAGCATAAAAAAACATCGAATAAACTTTGTAATATAAGAGATGGCGTGTTAGATTTTGCTCAAAATTAATAACTAGATACCTTTTTTTGACAAAACTGTCCCACTGCTGTCCAAAGGCACCCCTAAGTCCTTAGTCCTCCCATTCAACCTTATCCAAGGACAATAAAATAAAATAACTCTGTAAAAGTAAAACGATTAAAAGTACGAATATTACAGTCAAATACAAAATTAAGATCTCATACATTTGTGTCAGTTCCTCCAAAAAGTTACAGAGAGTTACGCAATAAAGTAACACCATAATAATATTAAATCCGTCTTCCATTCAAATCCCCGTCGCCATGGCAACAAGAAAAATAATTACATCGGCATTAAATCCTACTGTACATTATATAAAACTCTTTACAGAATATCACCCTATTAAAAGTTTCGCGGTACAAAGCTGTTGGAGTATACCGCAGGACGTAATGCTGGCTGTGTGGGCGCTGCTCCTCGCATCGCCTGTTACCGACAAGCAATGTATGCGGAAATCACTAATTTGGTGATAATTAGGTTAGGAACTACAGCAATATTGAGTTCTGAGGTATACATATATGCGAAGGCATTGAAATAAAATCCGTAAAAGTAGTTTTTTTTTTTTCAACTACAGCAATGTTTTGCGTCATATTAGTTAAAAATACACTAATCGCTGACTAAAGTAAAGTATACCTATGTTTTTGTGAACTAAATAATAAAACATGATTCCACTTTGTAGACATGCAAGGAAATTAATAACAGTAAGAAATGCAAAAAAAAATGGTATTGAAACTGTGGCTTTTGTGACATTTTTAGGTTGGTACATGAGTGCAATAAATAAATGCGGACAACATCACATACATTGTTCTGAACCCAAAGTAAGTTGCTAAAGCACTTGTGTTATGGAATTCAGATACAACGAAGGTACCACAAACACCCAGACCCGAGTCAATGTAGAAATGTGAATTTTTACATTGACCCGTCCGGGGATCGAACCCGGGACCTCAGAGCTAGCGACACCTTGAAACCGGTGCGTACGCCACTCGACCACGGAGGTCGTCAAAATCGTCAAAATAAGAATTGCACTCATGTACCAACCTAAAAATGTGTGTAACCTAGTATGTACGCAAGCGTGAGTGACCATTTTAAGTCGAATTACTTAACTTAATTAATCTAATTTCCACACATTTAATTACTACCATCGTTTACTACTGGTATAAATGTCACTAGACTACAGCGCCTACATATCCACACGACATACATCCAACGTAAATTCCTGACATTTCAATATAATATAATATGAGGGAATCTCTTAGAAATACATAATATAATAGTCGCGCGACACCCGTGCATCTGTGCTGACAACCTCGTTAGTATTGTAGTGTGAGATCGAACTAGTGTGTTCACTACAGCCAGGTAAGACAGAAGGTTCGCTAAAACAGTCTTAAATAAATTATGATAAGGTTAATTAACTAAATAGTTAAGTTAACACGGACTATAAAACATAAATTTTTGCATGCCTAATAGGTAGAGCATAGCGTCCTATTATTATACTAAATTTTTTTTACCATCTGTATTGTTAACACCTATGTTCTGCAAATAAAGATTATTATTATTATTGGTTTTGGTTGAAAGGAACTAGTAAATGGCTTTCCACATCTTTTTTCCGTACTGTATATATTTACTACTACTAGAATTTATAAACTTTGAAGCCAAGAATGGACAAAGCCTGCTTTTTCCGGGAAAACATGACGTGGGAATAATTTTTATCAGCGCAGTAACAAAATAATAGTCTGTAAAAAAGCACTTTTTATTTTTCTCACTTATAGTGTAGTTAAATCATAATCCGTGCTGACCAGTCTAGCCGTAATACGGCTTACTTTGCGTGGTTTTTTTTTTATTAAAAATTGTATTTGTGTGAATCTAACCTTTTCAACGTATTTTTTGCATTGCGGCGTTACTTTACCTACGCGTAGATATCCTTTATAATACCCACTCAATAAAATAAATGTTGTAGTGATTTATAAACTAACTTATTTGATTTTATAAGATATCCACGTAATATATTGTTTTGATGAGCAGAAATAGCTGTAGCTGCAAATATAATTGTCGACTGCCTGATAAAAATCAAAACACATTATCGCAAAGCTACGTAAGTCAGTAGATAGCTGTAGAGTATTTTAGGCGACTGCCAAAAATAAAAAACTAAATACTATACAATTATTATAAATACTTTAGTGTTTTATTAGTTTTTAACGTTTTTTTGAAGTATATGACTGGATCTTTTCAAAAAAATTGTTATTTGTTTTTAAAGCTTATTAAAAATAGTAAAATAAGATTGTTTGATTGACAATTTGTTTTTTAAACGATTACATGGAGTTAGTCCTCGTTAAATAAGGTAATATATATTAAAAGTTTTTTTATTAGCCTACTTTAGATCCCACTGCTGGGCAAAGGCCTCCCCTTTCTTCTTCCAAACCTCTCTGTTCTTGGCGATTTCTGTCCACGTGCGCCCCGCGATAGATAACATATTATATATATATTTAGCTGAATCCGATTAGACTGGGAACCGACCCCAGATCATAGTAGGGGTCAAAGAAACTTTTTTTTGTTATTAACAGAATAGCATCGACAGCGCCAACTATATCAAAACAAACGACAATTTAAACAATTCACAAAAACCATTAAAACATTTCATTTCCCAATTTGCTATCAAAGCTAATTCTCATAAGATATAATCAAAGGTACTGACGAAACGCATTCGATCCCTCCTTCAATTATACTTCGAATAAATTATGCGACGCGAATCGAAATGAAAACCGTTGGAATAATCGTTGCTTCAATAAGGGAATCCAATTTCTATTCTCTGGAATTAATAAGAACGTGATCCCAGACCAGGTGCTTTGTAAAGGGTGTTGTTGTTATCAATTTATTTAAAGTTGTATTTTTTAACTGATGCTTTGCCTAAGTTTTTTTTAGTTCTTACTCGATGAGGACGTAGCTTAGTTTTTTTGAGTCCAATACTATCTATTCAAGAAGCTAAGCTGTCTCCTCTAGTATTTTTGTTAGTTCTTAAGTATATAGTCTATTAGCTTAGCCGTAGCTTAAACTGGATTACGATATTATAAATTATTGAAAAAATACTATTTGTATTTGTTTTCGATCTTTTGTCGATAAAATTATGTAAAAATGCATGGCATATGGTACCATACAATATGGCATGAGACCTACATTTTGTTTCTTGCAATCTCTCTTTAATAAAGTCATTCACGTATTCAACAAAAATATAAATTAAAAGTAAATTCGTTACTCAACCTTATAAAACAACCCTACAAAACGCTTATAATTAAAAATATTTTATTAAATAAACTAAATATATTATATATAAAAACACAAAACAAACCACCCCATATAGTCATACAACGAAAACTGGTAATAGTATTTGATCGCCAAATGGAATTCGGAAGGATCGTCCCGATCACACAGATCTGTGAGAGGGACGCACATTCGTCTATTATATTTTATTAAACTTTATTTTACATACATACATCTAATCACGCCTTTTTCCCTTTTTGGGGTAGGCACATACCACTTCTTTCCACTTGCTACGATCTTAACATACATGTTAAACATAGATGATTATAAAAAAAAAAAAAGTCTTGAACAAGAACTAATCTATTACATCTGATTTAACTCTCATTAACATGTAGATTCGAAAATCACTTCATATTGGTTGTCTTCCAAAAACTAAAAGAAACACCTACAAAAGCACCATAGCCACACAACCTATCTTTTATATCGTATTTTATTTTCATACAAATGTTTCTACGAATACACTTCTCATCAAAAAAATCGAAACACCTCGCAGTTTATGATTTGATAAGGATTATCAGAAAAATGTGTATATTTAGGAATAAATGTAAAATGTCATTTAATATGTAGTATGAGGTTTTTAAATCGTAATGTTAATGTTCTAAATTCAAATTCAGTCTTCGAAAACGTAAAAAGACCATCATAATTTTAACAAAAACTTAAAGCAACACCCACAAAGGCAGAATTAACACAATATTTTAATCCTTCACATATCCTTCATAGCTTCACCTTTTCAAGATCTCAAATCTGTTCCCGAGCCAACGCCACGTACTTTCAAACTATTTGTATGTTAATTTTCTTTGTACGCGGTTCGCATAAGCTGGGTCAACTTTATCTTCACTTCTGATCTAGAAACTTTTCATTATTATTCAAAGAAACAAACGACTATTCGATATTAGATGTTAAATTTTTCGAATTTTCTCATTTATTTTCTTAGATCGCGTAGAATTTTCACTTTAATTCTTAAATAGAATAAAGAAATATCTTATTTCAGGTTTTTCGAGTAGGAAAATTAAGTGCCTCGTAAGTACAACTCAAGATACACACAACATACACGTTCCATTGCTGGCGATGAGTGGGTAACGAGTAGAGTGAGTATCGCTAATCGAGTATACTTTCGATAGTTTTTGTCCCCTCACAAAAAATGCTCAGAAAGTTTTCTCCGGCCAGTGTGAACAGCCAGCAAATAACTCTTTATAAACATACCCATCTCAAAACACAAGTTTTAAAACTTAAATTGTGACAGTAAGACAGCAATTGAGAAGCCCGAATATCCTTTTACACATAATGATTTACTTTAAATCCTTCATACGAGTATTATATGCATTTAACTCCAAAACATTAGACTCCACTTTAAGACCGACACGCTTCTCAACTCACTTCAGTAAACACGTATTCCCACTGGTACAGTTGCGAACAAAATTCGATGCACCTCATTGTGCTCTCGAATACAAACCCTGAATGGTGTACGAAGGAAGTACAGTCGTAACCACGTTATACTCGTATAGCATAAAATACTCGACAATGTCATACAGTCAGTGCGGTTCTATTGTTATTCTAGCGGTATGATTGTAGGGCTAGCAACTGTGTATAGTAAGGTGCTGCTTTGTTAAGTGATAAAAGTGCACTTAGGTGAGAGTTAAAATTTGCAGTTTCTAGATAAACATTTAAGACTTATAGGACTTTTATGTAAAACTCTTACGTCGACACCATTTACCGGTGGAAGTTCTAAGTTCGGCTGTAGGTATGTATCTTTTTAATATAATCATAGAATATTTTCCAAATGTAATTTTTATGTACGAGTATAGCAATGTCACGAATCACCCTAGACCATCTTTATTATTTGCAAACTCTATGGTTTCTAAAATTGCATAACAGATACTTAAGTTTGTTTCAAGACCTAAGCCAGTAATATGAGTTACCTATCCTGTAACTTACAAGTAAGTGACCTGTTAATGTTTTTGCACAGTAGTTTGGAAATAAAAAAAATCAAATAAACAATTTTTAAATCACCAAAACATCAACACTTTATTTTTAATTCGCCACACCAAACCCACCCATATCGACATCCCATCGGCTGTCACATCAACACACCCACAACTCTCGTGGCAGCCCTGACCAACACCCATACATTATGTAGCCACGTTCGCCAAGTAAAGCCGTCCGTCCAAGGGTTAGGGCAGTTTTTATAGCAGCGGTCCGGCCGCGGCTTTCATTGTCGGCCTATTCCAAGCCGCGATAAACTTTAGTGAACGTTATGGCCATATGACCAGAAGGTTCCTTACCTGAGTCTTGAGACCAATGTTTCTTTGGTTATGTGTGGTAAGTGATGTGAGGTGACTGCAGCCTGCAATTGTATATCTTGTTCTTCGATAGCTATACAGCTTCCAAGCTCTCGACGACGTGTTATAAGTTTGACGTGTAGGTGTGAGTCTGTCTGGCATCGTAGCTCCTAAACTAATGGACCGATTATGATTCAGTTTTTTTTATTTCTTATTTTTATTGATAGAACAGTTTAATTACAATTGTTGGACATGTACTTCTTCGTCAGATAAAAAGCCAGTAGGCCATTGAGGATTGCCGATTTGGCAGACCAACAAATAAGTCTAATCGCGTATATTAATTCCATCGCCAAGCTGTAGTTGGTCACTTTGGTCAGTTTCAGCAGTAATCTAAGTAGACTGCACATATTACACAAAGAAAGTAGATTAAAAAGTTATATTACGTCCTCATAATTTTCGCGTCGGTGACCTAACTGCGAAAATTTTTGTATTAAATATGCGTCTCATATTATAAAACTTTACCGATAGATATCATTATCTGATCAATCAAATCTGATCAAAGTTAATATTTACTTTTAAGAATTATAATTAGAGTCTAATATACGGTTAAAAAATAGTAGGTCCTGTCATACATAGATCTTTAGCAGTCGTTAAGTCATTTCTGACAACCAGTCTTACTATACTGTGTTTCCCAGTAAAATCGGTTGTGCAGGTCAGATAGGTAGTCGCTCCATGTAAAATACGGTATTCAGCGGAAACCGGTAAGACTGGTAGCCGACCCCAACATAGTTGGGAAAAAGACTCAACAGATGATGATGATACGGTTAAAAAATCCAGATATAAAATATATCAATATACTTATTGTCAGAACATAAACAAATAACCGTTTTTTAATGCAAATCAGGTTTGTGTAAGTGACATCGCACCAAATTCAAATTGATTGTAAATAATTTTAATTCCATTTTAGAATGCAAACATAATAAACCGAACCAATTAACGCACGACCGTTCGTTTAAATTCCAATTTCAAATGGGACGCCAGAATTTGTTTTAGAATAAAATTCTAATAAAGAGAAAAAATATACGTCGAGAGAAAAGGTTTTAAATAAATGCCTATTAATATAAACACTTTTTATCAAAAGATTAGAAAAAATAAATAAGAATTGTCATAATCTGTTTTATATACTTTTATTACAATTTGTTCCATTCGCGTTAACCTATATAAAAAAAAAACATATACATACCATCACGCCTGTATCCCCGAAGGGTTAGGCAGAGGTGTACCAATATACACCCACAGTTCGGCAGTTTGTTTAGGTCCCATGTATTAGGGGGCGAACCTATTGCCACTAACCTTGCACAAATCTAAACTCCGACCTGCAAGTGAGAATTTCATAGAAAAACCCAATAACACCTTGGAAATCGAACCCAAGACATCTAGCGTAGCAGTCGCGCTTAGAACCACTAGGCCAACGAGGCAGTTACGCACCACCAGCACCAATATTCAAAAACTAATAAAAAATAATAAGCATTACACACATAAAAAAGCCGTTCTAAATTCAATTCAATTCATATCAAATTCGAATTAAAAAAGGAAAGCAAAATCATATATTACGCTAGATTCAAAACAAAAACGTCAAAAAAAATGGTGGCCTAAAAATGATTTTCAAAAAGAACTTATTATTTACATGCATTTTACAATTTTCAGTCAACAAAGGCTTGTGGCAAGAGGGGCGGATGTGACGTCGGTAGGATCGGAACTCGACGCTCCCGCTCGCCTGCAAATCTAGTAGGAAGCTGAAACCATTTTCACAGTTTGAAATAAATATTCCCCTCCATTTTACTGTACATTTCTATGAAAATTCTTATTAAGGCTAATGAAAATTGAATTGAGTTTAGGTTATATTTATAGAAAGAATAGGCTTGTTGTGTCTTGTTGGGGTTATTAATAATTCGGAACTTGTGTCGTTGAAAATGATACAGGAGTAGTCTTTTGCAAATACTAGAAAAATATCATTTAATTTTAATACATAATCAATGTTACGTATAAAAATTTATAATTTTTTATTACTCCCGTATATTTTCGGATCATATTGCCTCATTGAGTTTTTATTTTATTCATATTCACATGATAAAATTACATATTTTTTTAGTAGTATTCTTTACAGAGATTCAAAATAATTTTTAGGCATAAACTCACAAACAGTTTAAAACGACGTTTTGACGACCTCCGTGGTCGAGTGGCGTATGCACCGGTTTCAAGGCGTCGCTAGCTCTGAGGTCCCGGGTTCGATCCCCGGACGGGTCAATGTAGAAACCATCTTTTCTACATTGTCTCGGGTCTGGGTGTTTGTGGTACCTTCGTTATTTCTGAATTCCATAACACAAGTGCTACAGCTACTTACTTTGGGTTCAGAGCAATGTATGTGATGTTGTCCGCATTTATTTATTATTTTAATGTTACGTACAAAATTTACCATTACTCCAGTATACCAATAGTTGAGATAAAAAATGTTTGTTAATCTGTGGAATCTGTCTTTGGATACTGTAGTACCTATTTTTCATACTTATGTTTGTAATTGATATCTGTTTGATTCGCAAATAAAGTAAAGTAAAATAAAATAAATAAAATATTTTCGGATCGGAATGATACATTTAAAAGTGTTGTAACGTCGGGAACTAAAACCGAAATACAAACCGCGATAAAAACCGTAAAAGAAGTTTTATTTGAATAACTCCGAACAGTTTTTTAGGCCTAAACAGCTCACAAACAGTTTAAAAATAAAAAGTGTCACGGAAATCCAGTTTTTCCGAATGTGAACAGAATCCCCAAAACTTGTCTTTTTTACTAGCAACTTATTTGTATAACAAACGACTCTTCATTGTAATAACAAAAATACCACATAAATTCTCAAACTTTTTATATAAAAAGTATAAATAGGATTTTTGCTAGAACAAAGTCTGTTAATGAGAATTCATGATTTTTTACAATTTTATTATTTTTATTCATGTTTGTTTGTATACTTGATGCGGCTTAGGAAGATATGGGTGACAGTTTAAATATTCCTTGCTACGCAAATTTCTTACAAGTAAACAATGGAGAAATAAAACGAAATAAATTATTTTATACCGTCAAAAGAATGAATTTTAAATAATTATAAACGAAACTGATATTATTTATATTATTGACTCTAATATATTTTAATGACTGTTAATTTTAATAAAGATAAAAATATTGCATAATAATGTCAGATACATGGAACGGAACTTTTGTCAATAGATATTGACACTGTTGAATCGACATCTAATCGATGAATCGGAGCGGCCATCTTGTGATCGTATTGTTTGTAGCAATCGTCAAACGTCAGTACGAGTGCATCTGCCTTGTATGCGGTTTGTGTTCGTTGCGTCTACTTTGAATTTTTGTTGATTGTGATTTTTGTTAAGTTTTTCGTTTTTGTTAAGCCCGTTGTTTGTTATTATTGTTTTTTTTTTCGGATCTTACAAGATACAGATTCAGAAACGAGCTCACAATCGTCGAGTTCTGACTGTAGTGAATAATAATATTATAAAATAAATTTGCAAATCTAAAATCGATAAATTCGATTTCATTTCCTTTACGAACTTATTCGATATGTTTAAACAATCGATTAATTTTCGTTAGGCAACTTCACTACGATTGTCAACCATAGACCTGTCACCCATATCTTCTTAGGCCGCATCAAGTATAGAAAAAGGTATTTTGAAAAAATGTTTTGTGTATGAAATGTCGATTACAGGAAAATTTATTTCGGCTTTCGGGGTTTTTCCGAAACTTTTAAAGATAATATTTTTAGTAAGTTGTTTATCTTTTTCTTTGAGCAAGTTTTATCTTTTTACAAGACGGTTTGTAATAGCAACTAGTGTTTACCTTATTTTTCAAAGTAGCTCCAACATTCATTCAAATTAAAATTTATAAACAACTGTTGATAACTTTGTTGTTAGCACATAACTAACGATAAAACTCTTCAAAAATAAAAGAAATGGCAAATAAAACAAACACCCACAGTTCGCCGATATGTTTAGGTCCCATGTAATAGAGGGCGAGCTTATTGCCACTAACCGGGCACAAATCCAAACGCCGACCTGCTACATCATGTTTTTCGCCATTAAAGTTAGCTAAAAAACACCAGAACGTACTAAGAATGTTTTTTCTAAGAAACGAGTGAAGATCAAAGCCAAAAAAGAATAACTATTGTTGATATTTTTCTGCTAGTATTTATTTCTTTTTGCTAAGCTTGAAGAAATATAAGGACAAACCGGACCTTGAGGCTTAATGTAAATGGCTTCCTTCCAAAAAGGAAAGGACATCTGGCTAACTCGGAAACCAAATAATGTATAAAAAAATATAAATCCTAATCATCCTATCCTAAAACATATTTCAAAGATTAATTCGGTAATCTAGTTTAAAAAAAGCGGTTTTTACTGGCAGCCTAGGCATCTTAATTATTTATAATAATTAATTGCACATAAAAACAGACCTCCATTAAGGAAAAATAATACAACTTCATAGATTTTGACAAAATTTTAATAGGTTCCGAAATTTACCACTGAAGATTTTGAAATTCACCCTATTGGTAAATTTTTGAGAATTGGTCCACAACTGCCATAGATATCGCGTAAAATATAGACATAGGTACAGACGACTGCAACACATTTTTAAATTAAGTTGAAAAAAGGTGTTAATAAACTTTTTAAAATAGCGGCTTCTTTCTCGATCCTCACAAAAAAATGTTAATTCACGGATTGGCGCATTACAAACAGAAAAAATCGCTTCCATGAAAGTTGGTCAACTTGACGGCCGTACTCCGAAATATAAATTATTCGGGACTGTTTCCCGGATAAATCGTGAGTGATTTTATAATGGCCTTCCAATGGTTTCGCGAATTATTGTCGGATTTGAATAATGGATTGAGTCTGTTTGTTTATATGGAAACCTTAATGGACAATTTTTGAGGATTTTGTATTTTCTTAATCGGTTAAAATCGTTTGTGATATTTTTCGTGTTCGTGATAAATATGCAGTGCTAAAACGTACATAAATACATATAATCACGCCTCTTTCTTGGGGTAGGGGTAGGCAGAGACCACTTCTTTCCACTTGCTACGTTTCTTACACACTTGTTTCGCTTGGTCTGCTTTCGTTATTCCCTTCATACATGCTCTTCGGTGCTATAATTTAAAATTAAATAGGTGATTTAGAACCGTACTAATATATAAGCAATTCTGTGTTTTTTGAAGATAATAACAGTGCTCTATTTTAGGGGCCTAAATTTATTTATTTTAAATAAAACTACATAAACGTGGTTGTGAAGTACAGTATTATTTTTGCTCTCCCTCAAAAAAAAGCATTTCACTTTAACAAAAAAGCCAGAAAATTAAAAAAGAACTTCAAAATTAGTTCTACAATCGCTACACAACTTATGACGTAAAATAAAACAAAGGCAGTGTTTCTAAACGTATTTCAATTAAAACTGTCAAGGCGGATACATAGAATTTTCCAGCCAGTATACATGTCAAATGTCTTTGTGATTCTCAAACTTTCACCGCCGGAACCCCCAAATGATAAATGACGTCGGCTAATGAGAGCCCGTCAAAACTTTGAGAATTATTTCAATGATGAAGCAATGTGGAGTGACTGGCTGATGTACTGTGTTGTGTGCTTCTTTTGTTTTTGGATTCCATTGTTTTGAGTGCAGGGAAAGGATTGTTTTTGGACACGTGTAGCTGGCTCCTTATTGGCAATTTTCGAATTATTGGTTTTAATTCTTGATCTGATTACTTTGGAATTACTCAATCCAGTTATATTTGAAATGTGCTGGGTTTATTTTTACTCAGTGTACTTCTTATTGACCAGACTATATTGAATGGAGGGTTATGTTTTTTTAGAGTATGCTTATATACCATTGTCATGCTCTTTAGCCCTAGCGATCGTGTAGATATAACCATGAAAGGTATCGTTATTCTATACAGTGTTAAGTGTAGTGTATACAGTATCATCTCAATTATAAAAATGTCATTGTAAATTTCTTTTTTTTTTTATGTTTCAATCAATTTGTTTTTTTATTTAGCATCTCACTTGGGACATTCACCTGCTACTAGCTTGCTAAATACATGGCATTAACAGGCGAATCCCGTATAAATCGTCACATCACTCGCTAACCGAGGCTTGGCTTGCGACGATACTGATAAAGTACTGACTGTTGGGAAATACAGCTATACGTTACTGCCTTGACGTGGAACGATTCTTCTAAAACTGTGTCGTGCATGTTGCACTAAAAAAAAAAACAATGTCCCTTTTCCCATCCCAAAAATTATGATAGCAAGTAGGTATTGAGCGAGTGATACATACTTAATTAAAACAATGTTTATAGGTTAGATCGCAGTTTATTATTATAACTTCCTTACCAATGTGTTAACACCGTTTAAGGTATCAATGTCAGAGGCAGACTATTTTACGTTAAGTCCACCCGTGACCATGATACCTGAAACATCGGAATCATAAATAAGGAAAAATAAACTGTTAAAAAAGTTATTAGACAATTTTATCGTATTAACATTAAAAAAAAGTTTTATTTTCAATATTATTTAATGGCAAAATTACTACGCATTTCATCATTTCCAAACACCTTCATATATATAACTAGGTACATCACAACTTCGCCTTCACTCGGGATTACAAAAATATTTCTATTGACACGCGCCGACCGATTGGATTGACAAATACGAACCAATAAACAAGTTACTTTGCGTCTTCCTGACACACTGCTGGGGTGTGTGGAGAACAGACTACCGGAAGAAGAAAACAGTGCATTTGTGGACAAGACACGACGAAGAAAACACTGCATTTACTGTGTTACTCGTGGAAGGAGGGGAATGATTAATATGGCAGTGTTCCACAATAAGTCGAATTAACCATTTTAAATGACGGCACATTTTTCATAATTTCTCCGACCAGTATAAGCATAATAAGTATTTATAATGATTCCGACTTTTGTACATTTTATAAAAAAACTTATTTTGTATAAAATTTTTGGTTGTACCTACTTGTGAATATGTTCAAGATTTATTTTAGTCTTATTTTTTTCCTGCTTTCAACTTTCTTTTTGAAGATGTCTACCAGAGTGAACCTTAAGGGAGGTTGATACTGCTTTGCCGGATTAGTCTCTAAGACCAAAACTGCTAATGTAGAGCTAAAAATTAAATTTAGATTCGCGTAAAAAAAAATGTTTCAATAATTTTGCAATATAGTTGTTTTGCTATCTATATTTACAGTCCGTAAGTATAAAAACACTTGAACGCGTCCTACCGCTCTGGGTAAATTCAATTTCAGGACTTAATCATAAAAGTTTTTGAATAAACAATGTGCGAATCGAATAACGTTCCACTTACTTAAGTCGAAACTTAGAAAGTGTACATAAATATTTATGTTTTTATGCAATTATGTTGGATTGCCCTGCTTTTGGGGATAAGGATACTGGAAAATGTTTAAAGAAAATAAAGTATTTATTTCTAAATTGAATGGAACTAGAATTCTTATTACCAACTCTTATTGCTGCACTCAGAGACGTTAGTTGTTACTAAGATTTTCCTTAGTATCGATAACGCGACCTTTTAGACTACTTTACTTCTAATTTGACTAACCAATATTTATATGAAGAAACGTCGTAAGCCTACTCTCAAAAGTCGAAAAAAATATTTACTCAAATCGATAATTAGTTATGCCTTAAGTGTCAATTAGCCTTTCTAAGTACGGCAGTAAATCACAGACAGAAACTACCAACACTTAATTACTACTTTGATATTCTTCACTACTGAATTAGTTATTAGCTAATTACTAACTTTTCAGACTTCAGTCTCCTTGCAATCGAGACAGCAAACAGTCTTCTACGCGAGTGCTTTGAGCCACTAACGTAAACACATACTTTGTGGTGCTAATACTGCTATGTTGACACTATGACACTATTTAGTGTGTGGACGTTTATTGCGACACATACACTACTAGATTCAAAAAGTATCTGAAGAGTCCCGAAATCGGTGTCAAAAATTTAAGCCACAATTATAAGACATATCGAGGGGTAACGGGCTATTTGGTTTAAGCGACATTTTGGGTGATATTGAGTTATATATTATTATGTTCCTATATTTACCTACCGTTTCAATAGTATTGAGATAATTTATTTATTTTGTTATTATATTTCCCGTAAGGTGTGCTACTTTTAAAATTCTTCTCTGCTCATCACTGAAACAGCTTTAAAACTTTTTCCAAACGCTCTTCAAACATAAAGTATCACTACACCAATGTGGATCTAGGTACATATAACAGGATAGTTACCCTAAATCCTCGCAGGGCCCATTAGACTGGACAAACAGGATTAATTAGAGATCCCACTTGGCAGGCCCGACCTACTTAACATAACGTCGCAAATTGGTAAAGGTATCGATGTTGCAAGAGTGGGAGGTCGTACTCATTTGGATGGAATTGATTTTAAAAGCGTTGGAGCAAATTACTTGCATTTGTAGGTTTCGGGGAGGCATAATCTTGGATGATTTTTTGAAGAAGGTTAATATTTCAAAAATGTATGTACGAAAAAATGTGTAAAATACAGAAATACTGACTGAAATACAGAATAATATAAGGATAAGTTCGAGACTAAAATAAGATCGCCTTTTTTAGTAAAAAATAGTCATGCAAAGTTTAACCGATCAGTTCTTAATTCCATTGACGAAACTACGAGTTTCTAAGCTAACTCATTCAGGCATAAGTCTTGGCTAGAGTACTAGTGCGGTCTACAAACGATATTTAAATAATCGCAAGTGGATGTGCGGCTATAAGCGAATGGAAATGCATCAGGGTTAAGAAATATAAATAACATCGGATCCAGGCAAGTGTAGACAGGAATACGGAATTTCAAAACTGCATGCATCGGCGACGGAGCCCCGTTCACTGAGGCGAGCTGATTGGCTGGCGGGGAAAAGATACTTCAGAGTGCGTATTTATGTCACGATGTTATTTCACTAAGACCTATGTAAGACCTTAACATGCAAATAAAGATTTTGAGTTTGAGCAGTGTTTTCTTATAATATAAAAATACAGAGTATTTTGATTCTATAAAATAATTTAAGTTTACAAATGTCTCACTCTAGTCTCAAAATAATCTTATATAGATATATAACACGTTTTTTGAAATCTAACAAACACACATTCAGGTTCAGGAAGTCATAGGGTAAATGTAGTGTTCTAGTCACCCAGATTCCAAATTTTGAGTTCCAAAATATATCCATTAACTCATAAACTTATTAAGTCACCACCAGAAGTTCAAAACATAAATTATATTTTAATTTCGAAAGTGCAAGCTGAATTTCAAACGAGGCACAACCCCGCTGGGTGCCCACGGGAAATGTGGTTTTATGCGGACGCTACACAAATAAACTAGGTTTTAAGAAACCCAGGGCTCGGTGAAACTTGTCCGGTTCGAGTCAAACGGTTTCTGAATTCGGTACGAGATGTTAGCTGCATGCTCCCGCTGTACTTGGCTGAATGTTTGTTGGTCTTTGCCACGGTGTCGGAATAATTGATTCGGTCTAGTGGGTGTGTTTAGTGGAAGGTAGCTGTTCGGACTGAGTAGGTGGAAAGTAGGAACATAGTCGTACTTCTAGAGTACAATGAGAAGTTGCTTTCGAACGATACTTCTCATTGTACCCCCTTCACAAAGGTTAGTCAATTAATTCTATTTACACATTGTAGTTAAAAAAGGCATTTTTGCAAGTCAACTGTGGGGCCGGGCGATCAGATGATTCAGAGACAAAGAGGGACGCTAGGGTATTTTAATATTGAAGAAGGTGCATTGAAAAATAGCTCAATACCTCAGATGAAATAAAAAAGGGACAACTAATTTAGATACTAAACCTATTTTTGCCACTTTTTCAAACCCAAATTGTGTACATTTTTATTTTAATTTTACGTCTGATTACAATATATATTTTTTCCGCAAAATAATTACAGTATGTTATCTAGAAATGTTTGATTGACACCTGAATGTTGACTAGATATCATGTTTGTAAATCCTTTTACAGCTTCATAGGCATGTATCAACTGTAGTGCAGGTCGAAACATGTTTCAGCTTGTCCGATCGACGAATGAAGCAACATTTTGAACATGCGCCCGCGGCAGGCAACGCGTGGCCTTTAGTGATAAAACAAACAAGTCTAACGCTTGCAAATATTACTAAAACAGTTATTTATTTAGGACATGCAAATATATGATATTTCGGTTGTTAGTTATTGAAGGTGGTAATTTTATGTTTGTTTATTTATTCAGTGTGTTTGTACTAAAATTATTCAATACAATGAGTTAACATCGATTTATGTTACAGTTGTAAACAGTTTTAGGAATTCTGTTTTGTGATAATGCTATATGCTAGGAAGCAGAAAGATCGCTACCTGATGCTGATTTCCATCTACAGTTCCAGAATTTTCTTCTAATCCCCAGTATGGGGGAAAACCATTTGGTATTCTTATGTCAAAAGTCTCAATGCGTCCAAGGAAATTTTTAGAGATAAATTTTCAAATGCAATAAAAATAAGTGTTGGGATGTATGGTATGGATTGACTATTTGTTTGTACGTGGTTTTTACCGCTGTCAATCTCCTGTAAGATTTTTGTATCCTGCCTCAAATATCTGAATATTCACTGTCTTAATAATAGCAACAATAGGTATATAGCGTATCTTCCGGAACGCAATCTGGATTAATTAAACACTCTCTCTACAAAAACACAATACCACAAAAAATCTTTAATTTTAAAGTGACTTTAAAAGATATTTGATTGAAAAAGACACATAGAGCAGGGTAAGTCCTCAGTAATTATTCAGCGTACCAAAGAACAGACGGGGACTGAATTTCAATTCATCTGTCGTGAGATTTTCTTCAAAGAATGTCGGCTATAATAAACATATTAATAGCGACGGGACTAAGCCCTCGGATTTGTGTGCTCGGAATGTATATTCTTTGTTAGTCAAGTTATTTTGGTGTTTTGATCTGAATTATTAGAGATTTTTTGGGTAGAAAAATAGAAAAAAAAAGTTTTGTTGAAACTGTTGAAGTCATTGTTTTGGACTATTGCGGAGTCTAGGATTGTTTTAGTCACATGGACTTGTCATTATGCGTTTTTAAAACGGGAATATCATGACTGCTACTTTTTCATAAGACTCAAAAGCATGATAATTCAAAGGAAAAATAATAGTTTAACTGCAAGAAATATCTATCCAAAGCATCCAAGAACGTAAAATGTTAATTAGATACATCTCATTTTTCCCATTCTCTCAAAAGGTTATAAAGGACAAAACATTTTGGTGTACTTGACAATAAATGTTACTCATCTTTCAATATTTATGTCACGAACCAATGTAAAGCGTCACCAGTCATTATAAGTACAACAGATTTGCGTACTGAGGGAGATCTTAGTAAACACACCGCACCCATCACCCAAACTCTCCTCTAAAACACGACAATCAAAAATAGCTCCACCATCCATTGCTGTCTCAACAAGATTGATAAGGAGTAAGTTCGTTGCAAAGCCAGCGATGTATGTTGTATTTTTGGAAGATGTGGGAATTGAGAATTAGGTTGGTGGTTCCGTAGTACAGGGTGCGAAGTGTTTGCAAAGCAAGCTAAGCTGCCTAAGGAATTAGGAGTCTCTAAGTATTCACGGCCTCTGAATAAGTGCTCCCTTTGATGTCCCGAACGGTTGTCTGTGTACCAGTTACTGAGGAAATGTGGTTGAAGGCTTCTTCGTGTGTTTAGAGGTGTCAAGTTTTGCTAATCGATATTCGTAGTGCCTATTATGGGAAGGTTAATACGGAGTTTATGGTAGCTATGTTAAGGAGTCCAAGACATACGTGGCGTAGGCATAATATATGATGTTTAAAACCCGTCTTATGTACTAGTAACATTATGTAGATGTAAGTAAATAAAACAGGTTTTAAATATAAACTCTAATTATTGCTCAAAATTATTTATTGATGTACATTAACACGTACTAGACAAACCCTTATAGGAACCTTTGAAATTAATTAGAAAGAAGACGTAATTTATTTGCAAGACATCTCTTGTGTTTATTAATCGTCATCGACACTGCTACTTTGAAAATTATCTAAAGCAGATATGCAACTTTCTGAAATAAGCTAAAAATTAACCAAAATAATTTAACTTAAAAACCTCAAACTAAATAACACGGATTAAAATGAACGCCTACGCAAAAACGCGTTAAACATTAGACCAACGTTAAAACATTAAAAAACGCCTCCATTGTTCGAAAGCGAATGAACGAACGCAAATGAGAGGAACTTAACCGCGAAAAAACAGCTTAGTTCTGTTTATAAAAGCTTCCCCGAGAAATGTATACAAATGTACAAAAAAGTATATAATGTATAGAAATGTACAGACCGCTTACAACGACGGTGCCGGGACAAAGCAAGATCCTAATTCGTTAATTGAAGGCAGTTAAATGTGCAACTAATTTGAATAATCCTTATGTGGGTGTCATTACGTATGGCAATAGAAATTAATGGCTATAAGAGATTTGGCTGGATTTACAACGATTAAGATAATTGGTATTGCGTTTATGGTGTGATCCATTATCTTGTATGATCTTTCACTGCAAGGTTATAGTGTTTGCAGATTACAAAGAACAGGTTGTAAATCTAATTTTTATATTTTTTATCGAGGTACAAAAATCTAAGCCTAAAGTCAATTTATGCAGCAAAAAAATATCCATAATATCTGGCACAAAATTACCAATCTCGGCACAAAATTAGCTCAACAACATTTTTTTTTATATTTTCTACCATATTCTTTTAAAACTCAAAAGCAAAGGACTTAGAGAACTGTCCACCTCCCAGGGAATAGGAGCGAGTGGATAGAAGCAAATTATCGTGCATATTTCCCCCAGGACCAGCCAGAGACATCTAAGGAAAGTAAAAGTGTGCAGAACTGATTATTGTATGTTTTTAACTTTCTGCGATTTCTTCAAATAGGTTATGAATTTAAATGCGGTTTTTTTATGACGCTTATCCCACTGGTTGGCACAAGTCTACGTTGTTTGACTACAAATTGTTCTATCTCGACCCACCAATCACTTAATGGGCGATCGATGTCACCTCAAAATACTACTTATATCTTTTCAAAATATTTTTACGAGTTATGAATTTTTATTTAGATTGATTATTATACATATTATATATCAGCTTCCATTCGTACTAAACTCAATTGACTATTTATGTAATACATATAATTTTTCCGAATCTGTGTATTTTACCATGACAAATTCTAATGGACTGCCTCGTTGGCCTAGTGGTGCTAAGCGCGCCTGCTACGCTAGAGGTCTTGGGTTCGATTCCCGAGTCGACCAAGGTGTTATTGGGTTTTTCTATGAAATTCTCAGTAGCAGGTCGGAGTTTGGATTTGTGCCCGGCTAGTGGCAATAGGCTCGCCCCCTATTACATGGGACCTAAAACATATCGGCGAACTGTGGGTTGTACATTGGTACGCCTCTGCCTACCCCTTCGGGGATGCAGGCGTGATGATATGTTATGTTATGTTACAAATTCTAATATGCTTATATTTTTATAATATTAATTCTAATAAAACTACTTTACTTGTCTGCCCGTGACCATGATACCTGCAAAGGTGTCGAAACGTCGGGACCTAAAATCTAAATACAAACCGCGAAAAAAATCCGTAAAAAGTAGTTTTATTTCAATGTCTAACATTCGCGTAAACCTAAGAAACCAATATATTAATTCTATTTCAAAATTACTTATCCAAGCCACGAATACCATACACAAACCTATAACAACTGCGTAAGTACCCACAAACTGAATCACAATACATCGACAGAGGCGATACGAAACAATATAAACTTTATTGATTCGTATAGACATCGTACGCCTTAATAGCAACGTTAAAATGTGCAGCTGATTTGAATAAGCCTTATGCGGTATTTCGCTTATTAAGTATGATAGAAATTGAGAAATCGATTTGCGCAGTCGCTAATGGGTTGGCGTTCAATTGAGTACTGAATACATGACTGTGGTTTTGATGATATATGAAATTCTAGTATCGAGATTAGAAAATTATTTTATAAATGTTTGTACACAAAGACAATAGCCTAATTACGCTGGCAATACTCTACTCTTTAGGTAAATTACTAAGAAACTGAGTCCATTTAAAAAATTGTTGTTCAATGCCTAAAATTTCGCGACCTCGGAAAGCATTGGGTTAGTTACTAGTTTAATTAATCATACATTTTTAACCGACTTCAATAAGGAGGTGGTACTCAATTCGGCTGATTTTTATGTCTGTTACCGCAGAACTTTAGACTGGGTGAACCGATTTTGATGATTCCTTTTTATTTGAAAGCTGGTACTTTCCGTGTGGTCGTTTTGGTCAGTTATGACAACGTGATCGGGAACGGAACAAGAAATAAATATAAGACTTATTATGAGGTCGGTTTTTTTGTACTAATTATTCATTTGCCACTTTAGGCCTACTCTCTCTACATTTAACAACACCGAAGCGATGGACATTACTGCTAACAATTACTTTCTATTGCTATATCAACACGTAATAAAACCACACGTACATTTATATTGGGAAGTCAAGTCGCAGCCGTTGACGTTGACTTAGCGGAATTGTTCTAATTGCACCCTATACGAGTGCAGCTCGGCTAATACAAGTTAGACGCGATTGCTCCTTGATCTGTTGTGTAGATGCATGTGTCTTGAGTAAGCGGTTAGAGTACGAATCTACGACAGATAAATATATGTATGGATGATTTAAGTTACAAGTAAAATTCAAAGAGCCTATTGGGCACGTTCGCCGCCATTGACGAGGATGACGATGAGTTCTTTGACGCCGTTTAGTTTAGTTTTTATTTATGTAAGTTTTAATTTTAGTATAGTTAGAGTTGAAAATCTTGGTACAGTAACTACTGTACCAAGATTTTAACTATAACTATACGAAATCCAAAAATAAAATAATAAACTATTTGGCTTAAGAGGCAATAAATAAATAAGTAAATGCAGATAACATCACATACGAGTACATTGCTCTGAACCCAAAGTAAGTAGCTATTGAGCACTTGTGTTATGGAATTCAGATACAACAAGGTCTGGGTGTTTGTGGTGCCTTACCACAAACACCCAGACCCGGGACAATGTAGAAAAGATGGTTTCTACATTGTCCCGTCTGGGGAACCCGGGACCTCAGGAGCTAGCGACACCTTGAAACCGCTGCGTACGCCAATCGACCACGTAGGTCGTCAGAGTTATGGTGTGTAATTATATATCGAAACATGATCACTTACTGAAATATTCCCAAACACGACACACAGGAAAATCTTCAAAGGACAATGCTCAAACTTATAAAAAATTGAAAAACCATCATATCATTGCATCCGAACAAGTATATTTTAAGGTGCACATGACGTGAGTGATTAAAATAAGTTTAAAGTGCTTCAAGGGTGGGGACTGTGTCCATACATTTAAGAGCATTGTCCGGTACTATGAAAAGTTAATAAGAAAAATGCTTGTTTTAATAGCGCATGCTTTCCAATCAATAGTTATATTGTGTCTTCCCCATAAATATGTACATTAGTTGTCCAGCAACATTATAATACCTACTGTTTACAATTTAAGTGACTGGCTGTAGAGTTCGGTTTAAATTTGGAACCTTCTGGTTTAAAGCAGACATTTTATCTCTCGCTCAAATTTAAGTTCGTTCTATTTTTTTATCTTTTTTTGTACACTTTGAGTGTACGGTTAACGGTTTTAAAACGTTGTGTGTGAAACATCAGATTTGTTCAATTAGTGGTTCGCAGCTTACATCATTTGTTTATGTGTTTTAATCTTTGTTGGGCCCCATAAGAGTCCTTGATCCGATTGATTTCACAATTTTGTTTTTTCATTCATTATTGTATCAGAATAAGCTTCAGTGTATATATCAAAACATTGATTGCAATATTTGACATATCAGGGTGCCATTATGAAATTACATGTGAAAGTAAATAATATAATTAAAAATGTTGATTAAACGTAACCTAAAGTCAATAATTAACGTTAGTAGTAATGAGTAAACTGTTTCATAATTAGGAAGATAACGGATATGTCTAAAAAAGAAAACAATGAAAAAAAGCTCTTCATACAATCTTAAACACAAGTATCAAAACACCGCGCCCCAACTCCAAATTAAAATAATCACAATATAAACAACAGTTTTTCACCCAAGATTCTCGAATTAAGTGTGACGCGGCATGACGTCACAAGCCCCTGAGTCCCGAAATTGCTTCGTATGATTAAACGTAGGGATTGTTAAGACGAATGCCGCGACCCGAAGATGAATCACCGTCGCGATTGTTTCAAACGCAATGTTTACTTCGTCTGAGGTGTCTTTGCTTTGCTTTGAAGGTAAATTAAAAAGTTAATGATGTGTTCTTTTTTTTGTATTTATTATTTTTAAATTAGTTTTTTTCTATTCCTTTATTTTTAATTCACGTCACATTTTTTGTTTCAACAAGAATATGCCAGTGTTTCTTTTTCTACATTTTTTTTGGCAAACATCTTTTTTATTCGAAAAGCGTAGACAAGCCGATATACTTTGTTCGCAGTGGCGTGCATAGCATATAGGCAAATAAGCAGAGCTTACCTCCAAAAATCCTAACTATCTTCTTTTAATACAACAACACTCATCATACATAATCATAACATAAAACGGCAGTAAAACTTCTAACCAAACATTTCAATAATAAACAAATCATGACGTCACATATGTCAAATTCAAATTCATTCAATAACTCATAATAATCTGTTACGAGGTAGGCTCGCGACAGTTGTGCCTAGTTTACACTCACACATTCAAACGAAATCTCCTTGTCCATATACGCACGCACACTTCAAAAACGGAAAATAATACCCCGCCATCTTGACTTTTTATTATACGACAAAAACAAAAAACCCTATTTTTGCTAAGAGTGGTGCTTTGACATTTGACATACGTAATTTTTTACACTTACAGTAAGCTAGCCTACCTGCCAATAGACTTATAGAGTCCTCGCAGTCCTCAGTCCTTTTACTTTCTTTTCACACTCATATTCGTTTTGGAGCAAAAGTCTTTTGGGTTGTTCACCGCACTTGTCAATTCTTATTCCAGTAGGTAATTATTGTACTTTAAACGAAACTTGCGTTTTAAAATACTCATAACTTATATAATTAATTATCACAATATTATTTACTTATTTATTAATGTTTATTATATTTATTTTTAATAAATATTTTTATTGTTTTACTTCTGTGATCGTTTTTCGATATTTATTATCTGTGGCAGATTGTTTATTAAGTTTTTGATAGTTCGCGCGCCTGTTTTCGTCTTGTCTTTCGTAACAAGTTTCTAATAATTGTGATTTAGATTTTGTGAAGTGGCTGTAGTTTAATATAACAGGAGCACTAATAAACAGCTGTGTATGAATATTAAGATTGTGGCGAAATTGAAATATGTTTGATAGCATACGTGCGTAATTACAAATTTACAATACAAACCCATCAGATGGGGTTTGTTGACAAAACTTGAAAGGTAAGGCTCTCAGTAATTATTAACTCAAAATGTTAGAAAATATTGCCTGACTAGCGGTGTGCTGCTGGACGAACTGTTCTTTTTATGTTATTCGTCGTTTCTTGATTGTTATACGAAATTGTTGCGTGAATTGATACCTACGAGAATAACTACGACGAAAACATTTTGTTGTAGTAGGTAGATGATTATATTAAGTGATTGTTTTTAGTTACAATCTTATTAAAAATGGGAGTAAATTAAACATACAAGACAATAGTATATGTTGGCACGTAAAATAATACGTCTGATTATTTTTTTGGCAATGTAATACATAACGTAGGTAACAAAAATGTTGATCTCGAATGGTCATATTGACTATGGCCTAATATATTTACTGTTATGTTCAGTTTCGTTTTCTTATTCAGAATAATACACAAATATGAGTCCTCAACCATAAGCTCTCCGCACCGCGGATTCGGCTGCTGTTCACAGTTAGCTTTACGAAGATTGTTATATATAAACTTATACCTACAAGTTTAAATAGTGATTCAATCAGAAATTGGTTTGTAGATTAAGCTAGCGAATAGTTCGCGAGCTGCGCGCGTGCATTTTAAGTAGACTTATGATCTTGATCGCGCCGCGCGAGCAGCGCGCGTACTGCTCGCGAACAGTTCGGAGACGGCATTACTAAAATTTGCACCACCGACCTTTGCGTGAGTTGTGTCGAGGAGGCGCACTAACATATTGCAGTACCTAACTGCAAGCGCGAGCAGCGCATTCGGTGTGCGTTCGCTAAATCTGAATGTACCTACCCTGTGGTCCACAAAAATAATCCTTGTTCCAATTTTTTGGGAGTTCATTTGCGTATTTACGGTAAAGTTGGCCATACGAGGACATACGTACGTAGTACGTACGAGTCTGTGCCTACCATGGCCGAAAACCAATGCACGCCACTGTTTGTTCGTTATGTGTCACATTACATGTCAAGTGTTTTATTGGTTTTTCTTTTGGTCGTCAAACTTGATCTCTTAATTAGTCTAAGTCTCTCACACAAAAAATGGAAAGGCTGTCAAAAAGCAATAGCTAGGATGACAAATAATAACCTTCCTTTGACAGTCGAAAAACAAAATAGATCATAATTTTCAAAATTTAATTGTTTTTGAACGTCATAATTAACCTGTTATATAACGTATAAAGCACACCATCTAGTGCAGTAAGCCCTCCCTTCTCGTGTACCTGAGTCTACCCTAGTTATTATTAAGGGAAATTTAATGCACCTCCTTGGGAGCGGATGCGCCCCGACAATTATCTATACCTTAGTTATAACGTGAAGATACTAAGTGATCACACGGGTAAGTATTTGGAGCGGGAACGTTGACGCCACAAGGATGTTTTCATGACTATATGATGGTAATTTCCAGTAAAGTTTTTCTACTTAACTGTGCCAAAGACTATTATACCTTTAATTTTTTTGAAAGAATAGGTGTTTATTTGTCTTTACAGTTGTCAAAATATGTTGGATGCCATTTATCTGATCACCAAATTTCGTGCCTATATTTTAAGTGATTTTGTAACTCTTATTGGGTATCAAATACAGTGTTAAATTGACAAAATATTATTGTAATGTTAACTCGTCGAATTATCTTATATCCAGGTGATTGTAGTGATGATTGTTGCCACTTTGAAATGTATTATCATACTATTGCATTTCTCTTTCTTCGGCCCTCCAAACTAAGCGAAAGAAGAGAGGTTTTTTGTTGAGAGCTGCCGCAGTTAGCCTCGTAGAGGCTTTAACTGCTTTACGGGACTAAGTTACCGAGACATTATTATAATACGCCTCCAGCCAGAAAGAAGGGAGGAAGACATATCCACCCACAATATATCTCCGTATATCGCCACCGGTCAGTGAGCGCTCAACAACACTGTATTTTCAACTACCACTTATTAGTATGGCGGACGTACACTCTTAATTATATTTACATTAACTGGACTAACTGAGAAATTTATTGCGATGTGATTTATACGAGAATTATGTGATGTAATGTCTTAATTGATACCTTATATCATGAATAAAACTTAACGAATTGTTTAGTTCTTGTTTTGGAAGATATCTACACAGTTAGCCTAAGCGCTGGTTTTGAGTGCTTCACCGGATTTTAAGTTGTTAATTTTTTTCTTAGAAGAACGCTACTGTAAAAAATAAGTTAAAATAATGAAACTCATGTATTACACATTTATTAGTTCTACAATTGTTATGGAGGAATCAAAAATTTAACTTTAAATAAAGTTCAGCTTAACATGTAGAGAGTATGGTAGATTCCTTTTTGCTTGGAACCGGGTAAGTAAAAAAGAGAAGCACCCGGCTTTGGCTCTTCTTCTCATAGGGTGGAAGACTAGAATACTTTTGCTAGAAAACCAAAACGGTGTATTTAATCTAGGCTTAGTCTTACCACCTTAAGGCACTTGAAGAGCTGCCACATTATATGTAAGAAGTCGGCCCTCATATAAATTGGCAACTCTTTCAAACTAGCCTTAAATAATATCTTCAAACACCTATAAACACGCCCATAATTTCAATTAAAACCAACATTAACCGTAGCATAATATACTTATTGCATCGAAACAAATATTTCCTCATTGAGTGACAAAATGGCGATGGTGTTCAGTGGTGCACAATCTCAATTTGCATAACAACGGCCCGAAACAACACTTATACAGCCTATTTTCACGCGTTTCGCGCTAAATTGATAGCAGGTTTTTTTTAGATCGAATTTTCAGATTATCAGAAATTTTTGGGGCATTTTTGTTATACGGCTAAGTTGACCAATTCTGCTATTTAATAATGTATTGTGGAGTTATGTCAGTCTAAGCTTTTTATATTATTAATTTCTTGTCTATTTGTGAAGAGGCCTAAGCCGCAGCGGTGGGACGTTTATATATCTATATTACTATGCTATTATTTTTATTATAAGTTTTTCTGGCCGTATTCCTAGTATTTTAATTTAAACTGATCATTAAATATCTCTTGATAAAACCGTAGGTATGACAGAATTGTAATGACTTAACAAATTACCTAGTAGTTATCAAGGACATAGAAACTAACAATAGCTTCATTGTCTGTATTTAGTGTATTATATATAAATATCTTATCTCAACTTATGATTTTATCCAAATGATTTTTACATAATATTGTCTCTGTATTAAAAGGCCTTTGTACACCGTAATCTGCCACATGTATGATGAATCTTTGTCAATAAACTGCTTGATATTGAATTAAAACTTCAACAATGAACTCATTCTGTTCGGTTAATAAGCAAATATCGTTCATTTACTCATATTAATGTGCAGCGATAAATTTTGTCAACTCATTTGCTCAACGGGTTTTAATTTTGGTTGTCCTATTAATTATTATTTTATTTACGGTGTTTTTAAAATACGTATTTTTATTTGCGTGGTTAATTAGCCAATAGGCTTTTCTACTTTATCAGACTTATTAGTAGAGGTTACTAGTTTTTGTCAGCATCAATTTAACTAGGTTTTTCAGAAGGTATTGTGACGTAGTTACACAAAAAATCTTCGTTATATAATATGACCTTAATTAACTCGAAGACGATCTATTTATCTAACTTCTATATTTACATAAAGTTCTGTAAATATATAATAATTTTATGGTTTGGACCAAAATGCTGTGAGTAATGTAGTCGAACTAGCGGCATGGTTTGGGAAGATTATGTTTTTTTTTTATAATTAATTCAAACTGTCTTTAAATAACTTTACTATTTACTACGTTTGATATAATAATTATGTTTCAGGCTATATTAATAAGAAAATTTAGGTGTATAAAGTGACACTAAAATAATTTTCACATAAATAGAAACGTACTATAACTACATAGCAGTAGCACCCGTATTCTAATAATAATAAATGAGGTTTAATAAACTCCGTGCTTAAATTACCGTCAAATTATGCTGATTGAGTTCCGCAGAGCAATCTTTAAGCTGAGCACATAAACTGCAAGGCTTAGAGCGGTATCAACAGCGCGTGTTGACGCTGCATCCTGGCTTGTTTACGAGAACCCACTGTGCGCGAATGTACACAAGTACAAGTGCGTAAAACGTGACTATATGCGAGTGTTATGTGCGCGAGTGTACTTGTGTTACTACAGGTTCGCAGTAAAGGTTTAGAATGAGATTGCTTTATGACTTTTGATGATCTAATTGTTTAGTATTCTTTTACAGACCATGAGTTCATTACAAAGAGCTTTTCATAGGCAGAAAAAAACCTTTGGAAATGAAATCAGCTTTTTCCTAAGCTATACTGTATGCTAACCCGGTTCAGTTTAGCCAGAGTCTTGGAGAGCAATTCATAATATTTTTTTTGTACTGGTTAGAATTTCGTCAACGTTTAGCTTAGTCTGTTTTTCAGCCATGAACTCTTGAATAAAACCGCAAACAACAACTCATTTATCACAAAAGCAATGTCGAAAAACATTTAGGAATCCTAGTTCAAAGCAAAAAAAATATCAAATCCCACGCAACACCCTTCAAAAAACAGCCTCGCAAAAATGTTCTGAACCAAAAGTCTTGTAACCAATTGTAGTATAGAAATAGATGGAATAACAGAAATCCTAAAAATAATTCTGAACGGAGGCATCCGTTTACACAGATAGAAATCCCCCCTCCCTCCCCTTCCGTCGGATAAAACAAATAAAAGACAAGTTGAAATAGGATAAAAAGAATTTCCGCTTGATAGTGTCTATGTCTGATCTTTGACGTTGGAATCTAACAGACATGATTTAGTAAATTCTGTTACTGAATTGTGGGGAAAGCAATCTGGGTCGAGTAAGGTACTGTTTTTTGTCACCTTTAGGTTGTTTTAGGTTCTCATTTTTATGCATATCAACATAACTATTAAAAGTATTGCCTAAATATTTGACAACGTTACATCTCCAAAAATGATTATTCCGAAAAGCAGTGCTGTACCTACCTTATGCCTTTTCAAAGGTGATGAGATATTGTATTCCGAGAGAACATAAATTGTTGGTACGTAAAACCTTTCGATAGTTAATATTCGTTGAGAATGGATGCCGCAAAATTCGGTCAGGAGCACAAAACACATACATAAATACCTTTCGAGTCTGTCACTTTAGGCAACATTTGTATTATTCGGTCCCAAAACAAGCGGATGCTGTAGCAATACAGTTTGTATGAAAATCCGGTCGGGGTTTCGACGGACATTTTGTCATTGCGTATTGGCATGCAAGTTTGACTGGCACTTGCCATTGGCGGTATTCTCTGCACGTAAACCCTTGTTTCCACTTGAATACTTCAGCAGCCGCTCAAATGGCCACGAAAAAAGAGATTTTTTTGAAGAAGAAGAATACAAAATATTTTTATTTCAAGTAGGCATTTATAAGCTCTTTTAAAACGTTAAATTACTGACTCTCGTTGCAGGTTCCAAAATGTCATTCCAATGGAGAAGAACCGGCAACAAACTCCGTGGGTTACTCTTTTGAAGAAAACGGTGAACATAAATTTTTAAAAAACAATTATTAAAAAAATATGCGACAACAACCTAAATAGCCGAATGATTATTCTACTAAAGCATGATAAAATACAAGACTATAAATTAATTATCTCTTATTTAGAATCTATTGTACAGAAGAGACAATAATTTTTCCTTTAGTTCACAGTTTTGCACAAAAGGTTTTAAAGCTGGAAATGTTTTGGACGGACAAATTGCTTCCCCATCAGTTCGGAATTGGCCGTATTAGCCTATTTTCCCCAATCTAATCGACCCACTCCAGAAGACGAATTAGGGATACGTGCGAACGTATTTTAAAGTATAACCTGGTTTTTTTTACAATGTTGGCTTGGAAGAATATCCATATGTACTTTTGTGGATACAAAAAAAAAACTTTTTTTGTGAAGTATATTCGTATAATATAAAATCCTCTTGTGTAACAGAGTACTATTGGTTTGCAGTACCTGGTAAATGTGTGCAAAAAAAAAAACGATGCTGTCTCTCAAATTAGGTCAGTTCATGTAGGTTCTAGTTCATGCATAGAAATATATCAATAACATAAGAACCTTAGCTTAAACACAAACCTTCTTTCTCCAGCATCAGATTCAGTCCAATTACAGGACAATTTCCCAAACTCTAAATTCGTTTGCCGAAATAAATTAATTTCGTTTTAAAAGCTCGGTTGATATTTGTGAACATCTATCATTGAAGGCCATACAATAGTCCATTATGCGATATTCGGAGCGGCCGGTGACCCGACGTCATTAGAGAACGGCGCTTCGCATCTGCAAAAAGTTTTCCTTCAAAAAACGGGAGAGTGGAGATGATGTTTGTACTATGTTTTTGGAAATATCGTAACCTGTTCAGAAAAATAAAAAGGATAAGCTGCCTCGTTGGCCTAGTGGTGCTAAGCGCGTCTGCTACGCTAGAGGTCTTTGGTTCGATTCCCAAGTCGACCAAGGTCTTATTGGGTTTTTCTGTGAAATTCTCAGTAGCAGGTCGGAGTTTGGATTTGTGCCCGGTTAGTGGCAATAGGCTCGCCCCCTATTACATGGGACCTAAAGATACCGGCGAACTGTTGGTATACATTGGTACACCTCTGCCTAACCCTTCAGGGAGACAGGCGTGATGGTATGTTATGTTATGGAAAAATATTTTGCTGAATATAATAGTTACTTTCCGGAAATCCATGACATGAAAGGTTATGAAAATTTTGTAGCGAAAATAAAACTAAATCTTTTTTATAACACTTACTAACTAATTGAGGTAATAAATACCGATACAAACATGTTTTCAGAATTCATATTTTCAATATTTGAGACCTTTAAAAATATAAAATGTTTTAATAACAACGCAGTTCCTGAAATAGGTCCCGATAGGAAGGTAAAGGTCAAACTATTTTTATTTCGGAAAAATAGAACGCTTAAAAATAAATTAATGTACCGCGTGGGAATTTTTGCACTATTTACTATTTGCTCATGGAAAAAGTAATATAAATACTGGCCTTAAAAATGTATCAATAAATGCGGTCAACATCACATACATTGCTCTGAACCCAAAGTGAGTAGCTATTAAGCTCTTGTGTTATGGAATTCAGAAACCACTAAGTTACCAGAAACACCCAGACCCGAGACAATTTAGAAAAGTGATTTTCTATATTGACCCGTGCGGGGATTGAACGCGGTATCTCAGAGCTAGCGACACCTTGATAACCGGTGCGTACGCCACTCGAGCACGGAGGTCGTCATATATTTTACCAAAAAAATAGTTAAAACACTGCTCTACAGCTCTCTGTGCGAGCGAAACAAACGCTTTCATTTCAGCAGGTTTTCGTCCGCTGTCGAAACTTATTTGCATAAGTAAAACCGGGAAATGGAGCGAGAAATGCACGCCGCTGAAGTGATTCATTTGGCCTCGCCGCTAATCTCGTAAAACCAATAATTATATTTCGATACACAAACAAAAATATGACAAAAAAATTAACAGGAACAGTAATGATACGGCTTTTAATATCTAATAACATCTGGCGAATAGTTCGAGTTTCTAAGTCATTGAATTATAAAAATTTGTTTTAATATAATATGTTAAAGTAAATAATATAAATATAATGATATAATAATAAAAATATAAGTATATATTATTATATATACCTATATTTATATTCATATATTCCTATATAAATAAACATATCTGTACAATAAAAGATTGATTAACTAGTAAGTAATTAATTTTAAGTAATTTTATATTAAAATTGTGTTGCTGCGCCCTAATAGGGTATCACGTAGGTACTTATACCTTTTATAACACCCTATGTATCTACTCATGATCGCAATAAATATTTGAAGTTTGAAGTTTGTAAGAAAGTTATGTAATTTTACTTCTTTATTAATATAACCTCTCCGTATCGAAACATGTAGACCGAACTGATTTTTTCATTGCTGTAGTTTAATTTGCTAATATTTTCTTTGTGCTGTGGCTAAATGAAAGCTTTTTATTCTTTTTTTTTAATACAATTGCTTCATGAATAATCTAATAATGCAATTTAATTTTGACTTGCGTCCTATACGTCTTGTAAAGTAGTGCCAGTTCTTTCGTTTTCGCAGATTTTTATACCTGAAATTTTCGCTATAAGTTCGAGGTTTATACTTCTTTCAAGCCATGTCCAACGTATAAAGGATCAATCCTTATGTTAGTCGCTCGGGTTAATGTACCAATATGTTGTGCTTTATGGAGATCTATCGACCCCTGAAGACCTAATGAATGGCTTCCACTGAATACAGGTTGAGGATAATTCGTTCTCATCTGCGATCCTTAGACTTGGCATATTACATTTAGATTAGTTCATGGTGTATCTTATCGTAATTCCTATTACCATTAATTATTATTATATTATTATACATTATTACTACATATTATATTATTACTACATAGGTATTTTTGAAATAAATGTCAAAGAACTTCGAAAATATAAATATATATTTTTTAGGAAATAAAACAAAAGACTATCAAAGGCCAAAGACCAAATGTTCAATAAATATTTTAATTTAATAAATTTTGATGTCAAAAACAGCTTTTATTTTCTCTTTGATAAAAACAACACTAAAAAACAGGCCACAACTTCCTGTCAGTTTACACTTTCCCTGTATCTAAGCAAGAAGATTTTCATTGACAAAACAACACACAAGCGTCTCTAAAGTGGTAGAAACACGAAGTCACGTATTCCAATATCGGTCTCCAGTGAAAAGATGCCAATACAGAGCAACCGACACTTTCTCTTGCAATCTAAACAAAGAGACAATTGGTGCAGGGGTTTAGTGTATAAAGGGAAATCTAAAATAGGTCAAAAAATCTAAATATATGTACTTTTAATTCGTTTTGAGTCCACAGGGTTAGGAATTGGCATTTCAAAAACATTATTGACATTGAAATGATCATGAGAAGGTTTTTTTACTTCGTTTTTTTTTTTTACTAGGACTAGGCTGATTAAGGACCCACTCAAAAGTTATGCATGCAACAACCAGTCGGTTTCCTATATGCACTATTCTCCTATCGGCATACGAATTTTAATTATAAAGACACATACAACAAATAAACAACCACATAATTTATAACTACTCCAACAAAACTGAACCAAAAAATTCAATTACCATACCCTAAATTTTGCATCTCCATTACCGCAAATGTTTTCGCGCGTCCAACACCTCCCAAACATAAACAGTAATGTAAGTAATACCTAATAAATTCCCGCTGCACCGCACGTATGTGGTAATAAACGTAATTTTCTAGTATTTCCACGAGCGAGCGACGAGCAAGCGAGCTAGTTTCGAATAATGGTCGAGACATTGTCGTTACGAGCAACAAAAGGGATTTTATTCAAATAGTTTCCGTCTGGCGGTATCTTTATATTGAAATTCTTGCGGCTCTCCTTGGCTGAGATTTTTTTAAATTACATAATTTAAAAGTTTTAAGTGTACGTTCTGGGAAACGTGTCGGGGAAGTTGGTTGGAATGAATAAATGTTTTAACGTAATTAGCGGAAGGAATGTTTCTGTATCTATGTCCGATTGGTATGTTTTAATTGAGAATTTGCACTATAATGTAAATGTATCATTTTATGCTTAATTAAAATTTGATGAATAGCATGTATGAAGGGAATAATGAAAGTGGACGAAGCGAAACAAGTATGTAAGGATCGTAAAGTGGAAAGAAGTGGTTTCTGCCTACCCCTACGGGAAACAGGCGCAATTATATGTATGCATGTATATAAAATTCGATCAAAATGGCATCGTCTTAATTTAAAAAGTACAAGACTAAATATAACCTCTCTCACAACTCAGAACACCCACGAAGTAGAGTACTGTATGTTTAACCTTAGGCAAAGTCACTATGAATACGAAAACACGCATAATACACCGACATACATCAACCTAAATGCATTGTCAACGACGTATTCTCTCAACGTCAGGGATAGGACACTCCCTTAAAGGATAGATAAGACACTACAGAGTGCGCTATAAAGGTATGAACCGTGAGCTCTAGTGTGAACTAGGTTTGTTGTAAACATATATAAATAAAAACAAATATATATATAAATAAATAAATAAATAAATAAAATATCGCATACAAGTGTGTTGTTACAAGGAAAATTACTCAAATCAGTAAGCGAATGTACTACATACAGCCATAAATGTGCTTACCTACGCTCGATGCAATGGGCTTTTAACGATACTAGCACTCTATAGTTTTAACTTTTTGAAACTCCATGGACCCTCCATATTTCGTAGGACGCGCGAAAATTTTTCAATCAACCCTTTAGCTGTAAGCACATGCCTGTTAAACCGAGCGACAACAAAAATGGCGATTCATGGACGTTCTCAATTCAAAATGGAATGCGTTGAGACGGTGAGCGATGAAGGCCGAACGGAGACGATGTTACACGAAGATTTAAAGAGACAATCATTTTAAAACTTCGGTTTTATTCAAAGTAAAATTACACAGGCTAGAAAAACAAATGAAAGCGTCATCATCAGATCATTTGCAAATATCTAATATCTTTTTTCTATAAACAATTTAATTGGGTACATAAATTATTAAATAAATAAATGAAATAAACAAAAATAAGGCGTATTTTAATACGTAATTCCGCTAATTAACAAACGTAAACTTTACTGCAGTTTGTGTGTAAGCAAATGTTGCAGTGTCGGACACATACAGCGTGTTTGCAGATGAATGAGTCGGTCCCTCAAGCCAATATACAAACATTTGCGATGTGTGCTACAGATTGTGCGCGTGTGAGTAGCCGGGATGAACTAGCTCTTAATGACGTGTTTGTTAAAGAATGCATGAAAGATAATCATTTTTACGATTTTTGATTAAGGTAAATAACTAATTATCATAAATTGAATAAATGTCGTACGATGATCTTTGGCAGTCCTCAAAATACTAGATCAAAATATTTTTATTTCTTATAAACCAAAAAAAAAGGCTCATAAGCAACGTTACGTTAAAACTACTGACTCTAGTTGCTCGGTTCCTAAGTGTCAAAGTGACGGAGTCAATTCTGACAACCAGTCTTAATTTGGGCTATTCTGTTAACCAGTAAAACTGGCTGTGGAGTTCAAATACGCAGTCGCTCTATGTAAAATACGGTATTCAGCTGAATCCAGTAAGACCGGTAGCCGACCACAACATAGTTGGGAAATACTCTCAGGAGATGATGATGAATAAATGAACTGAATTCTTAACAAAATATGTAAAATTTGAAATGATTTTGATGTTTATCCCTTCTTTACGCATACACTGTGATAGTTCTGTTCTCTGTGTATATTTTGTCTGTGATTTTGAACTGAAAGTGCAATGTATACTTTTTTCGTTGAGCAATATTTCTTCTCTAAGAGAAAAGCACTGTACGAGTTGTTTCATTTATCACCGTGTGCCGTATAGAAACAGCTATTTTTCTATTTTCCTGGTGCTTAGTCTTTTGGGTGTGAATAATACTAGTGACTTTATATGTAGAGACTTTAAAACATACAATTTTCTTGATTATGTATGAAAGTAAAAACCCGAATAGTTTTGTCCCGTTAGTAGGATCATATAAAGCAAATGAAAACCAAAAAAACTTAATAAGAAAAATCCTTTTTCGCATCCTATAACTAGCCCACCTATAACTAGCCCACCTATCATAAAACTAGCTTACCTCAGTTTACTCAATAATCATGATTCTTAACAAAAAAAAACCTATATTTATTCCTTGTGGACCCACTGTCAAAAACAAAATTATCAAATTCAGTTCACCCAGTCGAAAGATATGGTGTAAAAAAAAACATAAAAAAGTAGAGTCGAATCAAAATGAGTTTGACTTTTTTGAAGTCGGTAAAAAAAAAATATTTCACCTAAACTATCACCCTTCATTACTTTACATAACCTTTCTCTCATAAAATAAATACCAAATTTCTTACCTCGTCTATCCCACACAAAATGACGGCCACCACCTAACTATGCAGCTATTATCATGCAATCAACTACACCAACATCAGCCACTCAACTTTATCATGAAGCTGAGCACAATATACACCGCGGTCGCAGAACCTGTAAAACCATTTTAATTGAAAAACTTTGTACTAAGAGGCTTACCGTCTACTATGTACCCTTGTATATTTTCTGTATCATATTTTCAGCTTTATTTATGGCGTTAGCCTTCTCAAGGTTTAGGTATTGCAGGGAAGCGTCTTAGGGCAGTGTTCAAAAATATATACACGTTGTATACTCCGTTAAGCATTCTTTTTATAACTTTGTACAAAAAATGTTTAAGATTTTTTTTAGTGGGTTTTTCTATGAAATTCTCAGTAGCGGGTCGGAGTTTCGATTTGTGCCCGGTTAGTGGCAATAGGCTTGCCCCCTATTACATGGGTTCTACACATATCGGCGAACTGTGGGTGTACATTGGTACACCTGTCTAACCCTTCGGGGAAACAGGCGTGATGGCATTTTATGTTATGTTATAAACGCAAATCTTGCTTACCTAAAAAAATACATAAGGATAAAGTACCAAATATTTGTTAAACAAAGCTTGGCCAACTATCTGAACGTAAATACCTAATACAGCAGCTTACTTGACAAAAAAACCTCTAGTTTAATATAGAAACTGTGAGCTTACTGAAGTATAATTAATATTCTGTTTCCATTTCATAGCGTCTCAAACCAGGATCTAATTTGCTTGAGAGCTGGCTCCTTACTAGTACACTGTTTCAAATCATAGAATATTTAAGAAACAATTTCGTCGATATATTCTAGAACAAGGAGCTATTTTATTAGGAATATGACGAGACTAAGAATAAATTGACATGCAATTTCGAAACGTATAACTGAGTCATAAGATTGATATTTATTAAAACGTGTATTTACTTCTAAGATCAAGATATTAAAAGCCTGTATTCATAGATGAATGTATCAAAGTTTTCGCGCTTGTCTTTTGATTCTAGCCAAATAGGGACGAATCCCTAACGATCTTGACCTTTTTACTTAATGTTTAAATGATAAATGATAAATCTTCCACATTTATAGCTATCTGTTTGCTTTCCATGTATTAACCAATCTCAATTAACAAATCTACCTAATATTTGGCAAGGTAAATACGAAAATTACCCTGTAAAAGTATCCTTTCTTGCTATGTGATACGTTGATAGATACGTTCTACACCCAGTCATTGGTTTCTGGAGTCCACGGGCAGTCGCTCTACTTAGAAGAAGAAGAACCTGTTAATTTTAAAAGTGAAAAATAAAACTAGTTAAAAACACACAAAAAATGTATATAATAAACAAGGGCGAGCCACTAAGCCTTACTCCGTGCCACCGCACTGTGCATCAATGCCTCAATAAAGTGTTTTATAGCAACTTTTATCCAATAGCGCTCGATGGAGCCCCAATCAATCACTTTCAATCCATTTGAAACGGAATAAATAACTCCGGGCTTGATACTCCAAGCATTTTAATGTTTTCACTGGAAATATATTGTTTACTGATTACGTTTTTAATTTAAAAGATGTATTTTTACGTAATTTATCTTGAGAACGATGTCCATTTGTTTAGTTTGTATATTAAAGAGGGCTTGAAGAATATCGTTCATAATTAAAATGTTGTGATATTAATTACTGTACGGCGAGTTGCTGGAAAATTTTAAGAAGTTTCCTTTTTCTTGGAAACTAAGTCGCCTGGGTGGGAATGTGGGTGCTTCCTATACATTTTTTTACTTTTAGATACTTGATGCAATTTTCTAACTTATGTATTGCTAGATTATTTCAAGAGGCTACTTAAAGCAGACAACTACTATGTTTTTTTCAATATTTCTATGTTCAATTATTATTTTTTTATTTGAACTTTAAAAATAACCATGTGCTATCGGGCATCGTGAAAACATCCCCATTTTTGTAGTCCATCATTAAGTCCAACTCTAACTAAATGACAAATGTGTACGTAAAAATTTCATAATTCAAAATGAAACACTAAATTTTCCTAAAAAATTACAAACAATATTTTCCTCCCAAACAAAAAGCTCACACGTTTTAACAACACGACAAATTAAAAAGTTAGTTATTTTCACTAAAAAAAAATAAAGAGTGAAGTTTTATTTCTTGTGTGCGAGCGCGACTGCTGAGGGCCATAAATTCGTGCGAGATAGTTGTACGAGACATTAAGGCAAGCTGTGCGGGGCGTGGCCGGCGTACTAATGAATATAACCTTTTCTAAGTAAAGCAAACTCTGATAATGTCATGCAAAGTATTAAAGGTAAAGGTGATGGGTAAATTAATTTTAGATTTATTTGAGCGTTTAATCTCTGATTTAGAAATGGATGTCGATTTTGATTTGTTTTCTTTAAGGAATGTGTTTGGTTTTTGATTAAACGATTATATCTAGGTAAGAAGTAATTATAGCGCTTGCCTTGGAATCTTAAAAGGTGATTTCAATGACATCAGATAAATCCATCTATCATTACTTTTTTCAGTCTTAAATGGACGAGTAATCAATTGTAGGTAGTACTGTTTAGGTTAAATCATTTATTTATAAATAAAAAATCTAAACTAAGAACTATTTTCTCTAGTCTAATCTAGCTCATTTAATAACCAACCTACATTTAGACACAAAAAATCAGATTCATATTATGAACTTTTACAACAAAACATATACTTTTACAATACGATAAGTTTTTCAACAATGGAATTGACGTAATAGCTATAAAACCTAGTTAAAGGTTATCTCACATTTAAGTTCTATTTGAAAGCTGTCACCTAAGTAGTAAAGGTCTAGCAAATGTTACGATTAAAACATTAAAGCCATCTGCGGGTCTAGAATGATGTGTTGACCTAGGATAACGTGTAGAGGGATTATTATATCGTCAAGTATATAGAAACATATAGACTATATGATGTTTCTTCAACAAGCAGATCAAATCAAATCAAATAAAATGTTTTTATTTCTTATAAACCAAAAAAAAGGCGCTCAAGAAACGTTACGTTAACTCTACTGATTCTAGTTGCTCGGTTCCAAAGTGTCTTTCCTATGAAGAAGAGCCGGCAAGAAACACCATAGGTTACTCTTTTAAAAATAAACTTATTACAGATTTTATCATCATCATCTCCCTGCCCTGTTCCCAATTATTTGGGGTCAGCTTCCATTCATCGCTACGGCGCCTTATCTCAGCGTTTACTCCTTTCTTAAATCTGGTTGTATGAAAGATAATATGAGAACTTTCACACAATCAGATTTGTTTGAACGAATTGGACACTTTTCGTTAAAAAAAAAATGAATGAATGGAATCTGAATACGCATTGCGTAGACCCCAAATAATTGGGAACAGGGCAGGGAGATGATGATAAGACACTAAGTATACATAATTAAACCGTCTGCAAAAACATTACACAACAGATTATAAACTAGGGCAATACAGATCAATAGAACTACCTAACATGTATAGGTCGTCTACGAAAGGAAAATTCCTTAATATTAATTTCCCAATCTAATTATTTCACAAGGCCGCTTTACAAGTTTCACGAAAAAAGAAAATTGATCTGAAGGAAAAAACCGAACATTCCTTTAATAAAAACACAAGTAGGTAAAAGAAAAACTAAGCGTGGTAAAGTTTTTGAAAAGGAATTCTTTTATTCATTGAGTTCGATCGCGGTTGGGACTGGAACTTTAAACATGAAAAAACGTGGGAGAGTGAGCACGATCAATCAGTTTCATTCGATTTGCGTTCAAGCGGTGATTGGGACAAGTTAGGCGAACCATTTTATACAGGGAGCTAGGGAAATGCGTGGTCATAATTGATATACTGCCTTAAAAATAACTTTCTCCAAGAGTGTAAATAAAAATAAACTATACTATGAAATCTCTACTCATTTTGATGATCTGATGATAGTTTTGGACATTTTCAGTATTCAGAGTTTCAGTTTTTAGACATTGACTGTAGCTGTTAACAACTGTACAATATTGTTTCGTTAAAAACTACTTACCTATAAAGAAATAACAACCTAACAAACAAGGACGCAAAAAAAATATTTGAATTTGAAAGTATATTACGTACAAAATATAATTAAGAATTTCTTACAAACAAAAAGATTCTTCCATATGAAACTACTTCGCAAACGTGAGCTAAATGAATGCCAGCTTAGTCCCCAACCTTGAAACATGTTTACAATAACAAAAGGCGAACAGAATAATATTCATATAATAACAGCAGTAAATAATTTAAAATCTCTTTAACTCGTTACCATTATGCATGAGTTTACGTAGTTCGTAATAAAATTGCTAAAGTTAGCTAAATTCATATTGCGAACGCGAGCGCCTCACGAACACGATAAAATTGCCGCGACAATCACAGAGTAGGGAAAAAATGTAGACAGAAGAAAATCGAATAACGAAATACCGATAAATGTATTTTTCTTTAGAACAGAGTACCCTACACAAAAGCTGGAAAATAAATGTGTATAATCAGTTTTTTTTTTTTTGTAATTAAAGCTAAAACGCCCTTGATATGGAAAGAGCTTATAGTTTTTAAATGGATTCGCCGATATTTATGGGTAACAGCTAAGGAACATTTCGATTACATTATTCTTTAAATCTAGAAAAACGCGTCCAAAACTGCTTGTCACCTAGAAATGTCAGATACGATTAAACAGACTGGCACTGATAAACTGGTCCAATTCATAGCACCCCTCTTTTTAAAAAACAACCTCACAATACACAATCAATGTAATAATTTTAACAACATAAGTCTTATATTTATTTCCTAAGGAATGTCAAAACTAGACCAAAATAAAATGGGATCGCACGGGAAGCACGCTTTCAAATAAAAATCATCGCAATCGGTTCACAGTTCAGGCAAAGGTTCTGTGGAAACAACGTAACACAAAAAAAAAACAGTAGAATTGCACCTCCCCCTTTTTTGAAGTCGGTTAAAAATTTTACGACTTCCTCGGTTACATTTTTGCATCTTGAATTTAGCTTCATTTCCGAATTCAGTGCACCGTCTACATATTTATTTAGTCTTTGGCCACAATAATAACGCTCTGTAAAACTCGAACTCGTATTTAGTTCAAGTTGAGACTTCCAGCAAAATATCTTAACTTGGACTTATGTTGTTTAGTAAGTAAACTAATTTAGTCTCGCTTTCCCTTTCTTGCAAGATAACTTTACTTACGTGAGAAAAGGATAGAAGATGAGCTCACGATTTTTGACAGGATTATTGGCTATAATTATGGTAAATGTCTTGTCTTTGTTAAGTAGCAATTTAATCATCAAAATTATATTATGCGCAGAGATGCAGATTTTAACCTTTAAAGAGCTAGTTCTAACAGTCAGGTTAAATATTGAGTTCAGAGGTTTACGCGAATAATAGACATTGAAATAAAACTACGTTTACCAAGGAGTCCAGTTAAGTTTAAAAGTGATGACGGGTAATCGCTTTGATGTAAATTTTATGTTCATTTATGTATATTAAAGTGTTTACATTAGAATATGTATAGAAATTCACACATTGTAAACAATAAATATTTACAATAATCCGGTTATAGGTACTTGCATGTAATCTTTATAATCTTATTTACATCAATATAGTGAAACATCTTGGTCGCATAAATAATGCAAGTCATCGTTAGATATTCCTGGAAACTTACATACATATAATCACGCCTGTTTCCCGTAGGGGTAGGCAGAGAGAACTTCTTTCCACTTGCTACGATCCTTACATACTTGTTTCGCTTCATCCACCGTCATAATTCCCTTCATACATGCTCTTCGGTTTAGGGTATTCCTGGAAACTTATCATTTAATTATTGTCTTATTTTCATGTGATTATATAAAATCGTGTTGCCGTATATTTTAAAAATGATTTTATTTAAATCATGATAATTGTTTAACAAGAATTTCAATATTCATTAAATGTAAAAAAGTGATTCTGATAATAATGTAATTTAATCAAATCAAGCAATAGTATTATCAATGGGCTAATTAAAATTGGTCCTATTGTACGGATTCTGTGTTTTGAGCGTACTCAAAAACAACATCCCGGCCAATTTGGGGGCAGTAATGATTGACCAAAAACAACAGCAGTTGCATAAACAGATGCTCCTCTGACATCGCTCTAACAGGCTACTATTATTGAATAGGAAATACAGAAGTATCACTTTTAGGAAACTTTAAAACCACTCTTTAACCAACGACACAAAAATATGAATGTCTTTAAAGTGTTTGTCTATCTGTCTGTGGCAATGAAGCACCTAATTTTAAGCTCAATTATGATGCAGTTTTTTTGTCAAGCTGACCCGTACGGTATGCTAAGCAATTTTAAATTGATTTCAGTGTCAGCTTATAAGCATTACCTATTATGTGCAGTATTTTGAATGTTTATAACATCAATTTAAAAAAATGTTTTTGTGTTTAATTTGATTATGTAACCAATAAAGAAAGTTCAAAGCGGCGACATATATCTAAATATTTGATCATCACAAATGTGAAAACGGAAAAATCTCAGAAAAGCACAAAATACACAAAGGACGATTCAGTAGTTTTGTTTTTTATTTGAAGTCGATTTCATTTACTAATACCACTGTCATCAAATCTTACAATATGAACTTTGTACCTATTACCCAAGATTTATTTGTTTCTAGGTATCACCAGTATTAACGACATTCTCTACTACTTACCAGTGTAAACAGTAGCGCTAAGATAAGGTAAAATGCATTGTCACAATGATTCTCATGAGTTATTAACCTTTAACATAATAATATGCTGTATTTATTATTTTGTCTAGTTTATTTACACAAGTCATCATTACTATTTGTTTTTATTTTAAACATGTGATTTAGGCTTTCTTCTGTTTCCGTATATAACGCCTTTCAAATGACATTGTATTAGTAAATAATTTAATGGCAGTAAATAATCACATTTTTTAATAATGATTTGAATAGTACAAAGAAACGATGATAGCAAAAGGATATCACAAAACATTCCAATTTCCCTTTTCCGTCATTGGTCCTTACAAATAACAATTTTGATACTTTCTGAAAAGGGGTCTCAATGACCAAGAAACAACATTTAATTGTTAAGTTACAATTGATTTCTTACAAAATATTGTTTTAATTCTACGGTATTTTCCTGTAAGATAAAAGTGGTATCAATTCATAAGCATTTTAATCATTGACAATCAAATGTTTTTATTATACGTATTAGATATATATGTAATATGTATGTAGATATATAAGTAATCCATGATAATAATATGTCAAGTCAGATTCCCCAAAGATGATTCACAAAAGTACAAAGTGTCAGATTCTATTATTAGACTCGTCATGTGATAATAGATTAGATTAAAGAATATACCTAATATTTTATGATAATATGACGAGTTTTTCGAGAATTTCTATATTATTCTTTCCTTTTGACACAAATACACTTTGTCTTTGCGATTTGCGTTGTTCAAATATGAGAAACTATAGTAAATCACAAACATGAATGCACAAATAAGAGAGGAAGACCGAAAAAGAGATGGATGGATTGTGAAAGACGATATGAAAAACAAAAGAGTGAATGCTGAGATGGCGAGTAGTAGAGAATGGAAGCTGTCATTGTGCTGAAACAAATAATTAGGGACAGGGCAGAGAGATGTCGATATAAATGGATAAATTCTTGCGAGTAACGGTATTACTGCATCCAACATACTGTGGGTCAACCGGCAAATACTGCAAAAGCGCATAGTATTAAAAAAGTGGAGTAACAAAATTGTCCAATTACGAGCGAGCGGGACGTGGACTGTCCGCTTTTTATGTAAATCATGGTGCCCGGAGCGGGAACAAGCCGTTCCTTAGCTGAAGAATGCAGTCCGTGCCCCGGCTAGGGTGACCATTTGTAAATTACTTCCGACGCAGTTTAAATTGCGGATTCTTGGCGCTTTTTCTGTTTACGTGTTTTGAAGTTTGGATTACTTATTCCTAGTGAAGTATATCTAGTAAGTTTTTATTTAAACTTGGTGATTACTTGACTAATTGCAATTTTTACTGCAATGCAGACAAATTCTAAAAACGAAGATTTTTCTATAAGGTTAATAAGATAGCCTCTAACCAATTAGGTATATACTTTAGTGACTACATAATTGGTTGGACGCGATCTTTTTGTGTACGATGATTGCAATGATATTATTATATACGTGTAAAACTCTAACTATACTAAAATTAAAACTTACATAAATAAAAAATAAAAAAAAACTAACAGATGTTAAAAAACCCATCGTCATCCTTGTCAATGGCGGGAAACGTGCCCAGAAGGCTGGCAGCATTATACGTGTTGAGTTGTGTACAATCATTAGTTTCAAGTTTGTGAATACACAGGTATCGCTAGCTCTGAGATCCCGGGTTCGATCCCCACACGGATCAATGTAGAAACCAAATTTTCTACATTGCCTCGGGTCTGGGTGTTTGTGGTACATTCGTTGTTTTTGAATTCAATAACACAAATGCTTTAGCTACTTACTTTTTGTTCAGAGCAATGTATGTGATGTCAGCATTTATTTATTATTTACTTATTTATATTTATTAATACAAATCAACACGCTCACCATAAGCGATTACCAAACATTACAAAATTCAGACATAATTCCTACACGAAATATCTACACCTCACGTAATGTTGAATGAAACACACACAAACATAATAACATATGCCACAAATACACAGCCTTAACATCATAAACAAAGGAACAAACAACTTGAAATTACAGTCCTCAGCTTACTCGAGATTACAAATAGCGAATGTTCAGTAATACAATATTACAAGTTACTCTGTGATCAAGGTGTCAATTCGACGCCGCGTTATGATGGCACCCAACGAGGTTGCATTTGAAACTATAGAGTGAGCCTATCAGAGTTTAAACCGTAAGCACTAGTGTGAACAAGTGTTGTCGTGAATTATGTATGAAGATGGAGCTTGCCGTTTTAAAAAATCTATCTTAAACACTAATATTATCCTAACAATGTCAAAACCATCAATATTTTCTTATATAAGATTCTCGTTGCGCGAAAATTTACTTAAATGAAAAACGAAATGTACTAGGATCAGACTAAAAACTGCTCTCGCTTGGCACAAGGGGAACCTAGCGATAGTAGCAGTCTATGCATATCATACGTCGATGATGGCACCTAATTGCCACTTGTCGTATGTTAACGAAATAATTGGATGCGAGGAGCGTTTGGAATTGTTAGTTTAAATAGATGGTTGGTCGTTTAGAGTTTACATAGACATACCTATGTGCACCGATTAGTTGGGCCTGTAATACAAATAAGACTGCAGTAAATCACTTAATATCAGTAGAAGGAAATCAAAATATTCATTGAAAAAAAAACTACTGATTTAGTAACTTGGAATAATTTAAGGATGATTTTTACACTAATTTATCTAACAAAGAAAGGGGAGGCTTCCAGCACTGGGTTGTTTCTGGCAATAACCAAGTGCTAACAACAAGTAACAAATATATAAATAAAATTGATATGAAAAAATTAAGTAAGACAAAAACGATGCATAAAAACATACCTCTGAGCTCATGCAGCTTTCCGTAATTCATATTTTCTTAAAAAACGAAAATGACCAATAACTGCATTTTCGTAAAAAACAAAAATTTTATTGATTCACATCCAACTATTAGTTAATACTCTCATAAACCAAGGGTATATCGTAAAATATGAAATTGTGAATATTATTAGAAAATAAAACCCCATGGCGGGTCGTAATCCCATAGGATCGGCCGGTTTTATGGTTCCCACGTAATATTTCATCTAAAACCTTCGGAGGTCTGTAAACAGTTTAATATGCGTTAATTTTTTACCGCGGGTTCGCCTGCTAAGCTTATTTTGATTTATATCGTTTTAGTCCTTATGCCCAAAATCCGACGACCTGTAAATTTCAATACATATAGACTAAACTAAATAAGGTTTTCCTTTCGAATTTTTGGAGCTCTTAAGAAGTACACAAACTCAAATGCCAAAGATACAGGTAATCTATTGAGCTAAGCTTTATAAGTCTCTAAAGTAAGCTTCGAAGATACACATGGACCAAACGAGGCTATTAGGGTTCCTTGCTAACTACGAAACCTTTATAAGAAAAAGTTTTATTTAAAGTTAATTTTTATCAAATTATTCACAGCTCACCAACAGCTCAGTTATATATCTTGCAATGACTACATATAGAATTAGTATATATACATATATATAACATAATAAGTAAATTACATTAAAGATGACCAAACAACACAAACGTCTAGCTTACCGTCCAAATTAAAAAAGAGCAATGACACTTGCTTCCTTAGAATTTATACTGCGGCAAAACACGTGTAATCGTAACACCTATTACATAAACAAGATATAAAGTTAAATATAAATATTGATAAAAATAAATGTCCCATAACGATGACACACAGATTTATAAATAATAGGTATAAACATTCAATAACAATGAAATCTGTCATGTCATGTTTCGTCAACATATTTGACACATGTTATAGTTTTTATGCATTGACGTACTATATACATAGACTGCTACTATCGCTAGTTTCCCCGTGTGCCAAGCGAGAGCAGTTTTGAATCTGAACCTAGTACATTCGTTTACTGATTTAAGCTAATTTTCGGGTAACGAGAAACATATATACGAAAATATCGATGGTTTTGTCATTGTTAGGATAATATTAGTGTTTTAGATAGATTTTTTAAAACGGCAAGCTCCATCTTCATACATAATTCACGACAAAACCATTTCACACTAGTGCTTACGTTCAAACTCTGATAGGCTCACTCTAGTTCCCTATCTATACTCTTAGTTTTTATCTCAATGTTATGGATAATAACAACGCAATACACAGACAAACAAACTCCTATCAATATATTAAATTGTTCTAATTTTACCGACCGATATTTTTGCCTCGACGCAATAAATAATTTTCACATTTTAAGCAATTCTAAGGGACTTAATATTTCTGTTTTGTGTTTGAATATAAAATTGTTTATTTATAACCTCGCTTATTTGTGTAAAGATCAGGCAGGTTCCAGACTTTTCGTTCTTTATTTTTAAGGTCTGTGCAGGGTGCCATTAAGCCCTTAGTGAACGTTCATTACGTAGTTATGTCTATTGCTCTCTATGGAGGTCCCTATACCATTAATGTCCGCTGTATGAATCAAATGATGTGGATGTTCTTAATGCATCTAAAATGAATATTTAAATAAAACATAAAAATGAGTTTACGTTTAGGTATACCCTGTGTCGCATGTCATCGTTGTCAATGCGGTGAGACAGCCGACAACCTCGGTCACCATGGCCTGTCCTGCAGCAGGAGCGCAGGGCGTATATCTCGCCACTCAAATTTGAATGACATAATTCGTCGTGCCCTTGTCACTGCCGGTGTACCAGCTGTTTTGGAACCCAATGGTCTGATCCGCGGCGATGGCAAGAGACCTGACGGTATGTCATTGCTGCCTTGGAAATTGGGTAGGCCTTTGGTGTGGGACGCAACGTGCGTCGACACCCTTGCGCCGTCCCACGTTCTAAGTTCAGCAGCCTCTCCTGGCGCTGCTCCTGGAGCTGCGGAGACCCTTAAGCGGCGGAAGTATAATAACATTGTGGGTGATTATATTTTCGACCCGTTTGGGGTTTTAACGCTCGGGTCATGGTCCGAGCGCACGAAATCTTTTTAAAGAACTTTCCAAACGTTTGGTAGAATCTACTCGTGATCAGAGGGCTGGTTTGTTCCTTGCACAGAGAATCGGCATAGCCATTCAACGTGGCAATGCTGCCAGCCTTCTGGGCACGTTCCCCGCCATTGACAAGGATGACGATGAGTTCTTTGACGCCATTTAGTTTTTATTTATGTAAGTTTTAATTTTAGTATAGTTAGAGTTTGTTCTTATATTAGATTTAATTGTATATTAATAAATGTAAACGAGTTTACATGATAATTTAACATATTTCCTGAATATATATGTATGTGTGTATATGAATGTATATGAGTATATGAATGTGCTTGGTAAAGTATGTATTTTTTACATAAATAGATTATTACTTTTTATCTTGATATCAAATTAACTAGGTATTTTAGATAGCAATGCAGTAGAGAAACAATGAATAACATGTTAATTGTTAAATCCGATATAATCTAAGAATTATTAATGAAATATTAATAATTGATAACCAAAGCGTTAATAAAATCATTATTGTAGATAACATTACTTTTATTTCTTTGTATGCTATCCAAGTAGATACCTCACAGTAGGTACTTAGTTACATAAGTGTGACTCTTCATGATGGATTAATTGATTCTGATAAAAAAAAAACCATGGCTTGTATTATGATATTAACGATGAACAAATAATAATAAGCCAATTTAAACTATCAAACAGTAGGTAAATTATTTCGTATCATTCCTTAATAATATCGATAAGAAAGTAATTAAAACTGAATCTCCTTAATCTTGCAGATAGTATCTTCCAAAATGTGCAAATCATAATTATTATTATCATAACACGAGGTTATGAAGACACGAATAGGTATATAATATAATCTCTCTAAAGAATTTTAACTGTCATGAATTTTAATTATCAACTGGAATTAGCGAATTAACTAAACAATAAACGGTATGCATTTGTTTTACATGAAGGACATCCAGGAACTAACATATTGCCAAATGATGAGCTTCTGTAATAGTCAGACCTAGTGCGTTCTCTAGTGTCAGGCCAAGTAAATAGGCTGAACCTTTCGAATAAGTAAGAGTTTGAGGGGCTCCTTGCTTAGCAATAGTAGCGCAATATTTTCAAACAAAAGCAGTTTGAAATAAAACTACTTTTTACGGATTTTTCGCGGTTTACATTTAGATTTTAGGTCCCGACGTTTCGACACCTTTGCAGGTATTATGGTCACGCGCAGACTAAATATAAACCGCGAAAAAATCCGTAAAAAGTAGTTTTATTTCAATGTCTAACATTCGCGTAAACCTAAGAAACCAATATAAAAGCAGTTTGGTTCTATTCTCCAAGTGAACGAAAGACCTATAAAGATTCGTGCAGATGATAACGCAGCTTTTGACACTAATGTCGACATCTTGAGTCGCGAGTGTACGAAGCTCTATGCGTTTGTATTTGGATAGGCGTAAACGAGTATCAGCGACTTGAGCCTGCTCGTGTACGCAAGACCTTAATGATAAAATTTTGTCAAGTTAAAAAAACAGTACGTCATATTTAGACTTTGAGCCCTCAGTCCAAAGTCCACATGATAAACGCTATCATAAAAAGTTTAGGTATATATTTTATCTTATACCTACTTAATTACGCGTAAGATGATGACAATGACTGAGCGAAAATGATTATCAGCGCCATCGCGAACGTGTTTAGGGAGTGATCGGCTCGTGATATAGACCTATTTTTATTATTAGTCGTAGAACCACTCTTTGATCAATAGATTACAAATTATACGCCTACTAATGTAATTATTGGTTCTGATGCTCACTATCCGATTATCCTGCGGCTGTGCGATCCAAACTCCTTCCAAAAGCCAGTCACATACAACACACCACCATACTCTCTGGTGATTGAAATGTCCATGGGCAGCACAATGCTTTTATTATCAGTTGACCCGCTTAGCCTTCGGGCTACTTCCTCTTCTGCCTAGCTTTTACCAAGCTATTATAGGGTTGTCTCCTGAACTGCATTCAGATGAATACTGCATTTCACATGGAGCGACTGCTTATCTTACCTCCAGGATCCATTTTACTGAGTAACACAGTATCCCAAAAAAAATACAGGTTGTCTGCGTATGACTGTCGGTACCAACTACCAAGGACTTTATAAACTTTTGGAGGGATGAATTGGTTTTGGTATGTTCACAAATGATCAGGTAGCCAAGGACCAAACCCTTCTTATTATGTTAAAAAGCTCAATAGTGACTTTAATGAAAAGTCACCATGACTTGCCGCAGTTATGGACTTTGTACTTTAAATTATTACTATTATTACCATTGCACTTAATCACCCTTATCTTAAATACCTACATCCGAGTATAAATGATATGATAACCCAAAATAACTATTATCATGCGACTCCTTTGTGTTCCGATGTTATCAGACGCAAATCAAAATCTTTGTAGGTATAATATGGTATTATCTATCAAAACAAGATAAGTAAATAATGTAGGTATATAAACACAAATGTTTTACTGATTAGCTTTTGTTTCTCGAGCGTATTACCTAAAACAATTGAAATCCACGCTACGCGTTCTATGGGACATTTTTTTCAGTTTATTTTGGCTGATTTATATTTTGCACTATCGGCAGTGCTGTATAATATGAACTTTAAAAATAAATATTCTCTCTTGAAGGGTGAATTGAAATTCTCTATATAGCCACAGGATTGGGGAACATGCTAATAAGGTATTAGGATACTCAATTTATGCTTATTTTCATACAAACAGAGCCACAACGCAGGTTTCCCTTCTATATATAAAAGAAAATCATTGAGTTGCAGTTTTAACTGTCCCATAGCTGATTGCAGAACAATAACTTAGAACACAAAAAACTGATTTTGGATTATTTCAACCTTACCATTTGGATTTGTAAGAATTCCTCTGATGATGCTCAGATTTTTTAAATTTCATTAAAACTCAGAAACCATGATCTTGCTACATTTACTGAGAAGGGATTAATAAATTGATCCAAACCGTGAAATTACAGGAAGGGTAACCCTATTAAATATTCAATCAAGGCGATCAACGGGTAAGATGTTTGATTTAGAAACAGATCGGATGTCAGACCTATTATAATCTGGGAACCTAGTATCCTATTTCCGCTATGTGCCATTTTAACATATAATTGAGATTTGATAAAGTATCAAATCTGCATTTTACTAATTCAAGTAATTGTTTGTAATGCTCAAAAATATCAAACAAAATGTGAATTTTATACCTGTTTTTTCTGCCGTTTCCTACTTAGCTGAATAAATTTAAAATTGAGTGGCCAAGACATAAAACACACAGAATTTATTGACTGCAAAATAGTAAGAGAAAAAGATGAACTTAGAGAAGTTAATAAAATACAACAGGGGGGGGGGATTGCATCTGTATATGTAACAGTTTTTTTTTCCTAGCCGTTTCTGTCCCACTGCAGGGCAAAGGCCTCTCTACCCTCCTTCCATCTGTCTCTATCTAGGGCCGTGGTCATCCACTCCTGATCAAAGGACTCTAGTTCGTCCCGCCATCTCCGTCTGGGCCCACCGCGATGTCTCTTGCCATTTAGAGGGACCCATTGGGTCGTTCGTTTGGCCCATTGGTCGTCTGCCATGCGGCAGATGTGGCCAGCCCAGTTCCATTTTAGCGTGGCAGCTTTCCGACAAAATTAAAATGTTGGTTTTTCGGCTATACGAAACAAGTATATACTTAACCTAGTAAGGACACCAAACAGAAGCTTACAAGTATCTACGATACCACAAAAACGTACAAATTCGACGATCGTCCCGAAACGCGACATTCGTTTTTTTCTCGAAAAAAACAGTCAGAAACAACCCTAAATCATTTAGACTCGTCCAAAAAGAGTTATCAAGATGTTTTGGCAAAAATTTAGTCGCCACAAAAAGTTTCACAATTGAGGAACAAATCTTAATGGGGTTTACGCGAGTATGTTCGAGAGGTTCTGTTTTAGCTGCTTTTGTTTTAGAAGAAGATTTTTTCGGGTTAGAAAAGATATTAATATCAACTTAATGAGTGACACTGATCTGGTCTATAAGTATTGTGTGTAAGACAACTATCGCAGACATAAATAGGCCAATAACAAGCTGGTGATTTTGCCACTAATACAATTTCCTCTTGCTTTGAATTAAATTAGTTATAAAAATAAAAATATTCCTGTCATATCAAAGATGGTATTTAATTAAATTTCAAACGCAGATTGTATCAATAAATAATAATAACGTCAAATACAATCCAAAGTAGGTATTTGACGTCAAAATCCGAAGTATTTATCACATCCGCATAATATATCGCCTGACTGCAGCCTTCAGGACACTGGCTGTAAGTATCATCATGAAATTGCGATTATTTTTAGATAAAGAAATTTTTATTTACATCCTATTACAAAAAACTAAATTAGTTCTATACATTTTTTTTCGAAAGGTCTACTTTTCTCTACACTTTATTCTGTACCTCAAATTAACAAAAGAAGCTTAAAACCACAGACTAAAATCTACACCCCACGTTAAAATTATTCAAGGTGGCCAACATAATCCCGTTAATCAAAAAATATTAGCAAATAAATAGCTGTTACCAACATTATGACAATATACGGTGCAATCCAGCCTCGTGCCGGCTTAATGGGTCAAATGGAAAAAGTTTTTCTTCCACAACTTAATAGAAAAAGGATCCTCTGAATGGCCCTGCTTTGTTTCCGGTACAAATTGGTTTTTTTTCTTTTATTTGAATGAATTAAGGCAACTGCGTTTGTATGAAAAAGAGCGGAGAGCTTAAGATATGTGTATATTTACGTAATTTTAGAGTGTTTCTACAAATGTGAGTCCAAAAAAAGAGTATTATAATTTACGTCATTCCTACTTAAATCAGGATACTTTAAATCTCTTTATAGCCTTTGTTACCGCATCATTATGCCCCCCCATCATCAGGCCCCATTTTATCCAAATCCTAACTGCCCGCCCTCTACTCCTGTGTTTTTTCATTAGAGCAGCAACAGATGCACTTTTTAAAAACCTTATACCAAGTATAATAAAATTAAATACCAAGTATAATAAGTAAAACATCGTGAGGAAACCTGGATTCCAAAATTGGGATCTGAAATTGCCAATCCGCAGAGAGCAAGTGTGGTGATCAATGCTCGTGCCTTCTCACATGGGAAGAGGCGCCCAGCAGAGGGACGTTTATAGGCTGGAATTACTATTAATATTACACAATTAATAATAGATTGTTTCCGCTTCCCGCTACAGCTCGTATTAGCACCACAGCTCATTTCTCAAGTCGTCCTCAGCCAGTCGGACCCCTCTAAGGGAAATTGTTCCACTTCTTAACAGTTGTTCCTAACGACATTATCGATGGTCTAACCTCATTAATTTGCTTCAAACTTTTACATTTTTACCTGATTAGTACAAGAAATCTACATCTTGATTTTTTGAGATTTAATTGGAGAATGACATTTTCAAACCTTTATGGAACATAATTAAACAGCGAAAAAGGTTATCTTGTACATCATTGCAGCCAACGCATTTTTTTCAAATTAAGAGCCTATATTTTTTATTTTAATTATTTCTCGTTAATGACTTAAATCGACGAAAAGCATACGCTTATGAAAACCTTCAATGTTCTTTATTGAAAAGTCAGTAAGTCGTATCAGTAAATACCTTCTGTAATTAAATATCATGTATTTCGTTTTTATCAAGCCAGATAATCTGTACTTAAGTGATAGGTATTTAACTCCTAGATTTATAATCATGATTATAAACTTAATTACTGTCGTATAGATATTTTAATTAATTAGCCTTCTGACGACACAACAGGTGCAGTATTCCGCGTTTCAAAAGTTTAGTTGTTGATATTAGTGATAAGATAAACACGAGCTTTGATTTGCCATAAACAAGTACCTAGGTATGTGTATACACTTAATTCATGCTTTTGCTCTTCATATTCAAAATATACCTACAAGAAAATGGACGGTCTTATAATTTTTATGTGTCTGGCTGGCATACAGAAAGATTCAAAAATAAGATGTAGATTTTCTTATTTCTTATTATAATTGCATTTACGTATATCTTTAACAGACATGCCCAATGCAATAGGCAAGTTACTTAAATATAGGTTGCAAGTAGAACGTTTTCTCAAGAGGCGATACCTATATAATTCTGAAGAGTAAGGCTCATCCATCAGAAGACAAAAACCTTTTACTCTTAGGTCTTTCGTTAGAAAGGCTCGCTATCATCCATCAGAAGACAACAAACTTTAACTCTTAGGTCCTTCGTACACGTGACAGAAATCTCCAATACTAATGTCGGTTGTGTATCCACATGTACTAAGGGCCTTAGAAAATCAGCGTAAGCCGCAGAATATGAATAGTTTTACGAGCTTCAGTATGCAATCACTGTAGCAAGACCTTTCGTCCACAATATCAGCCATCCAACTAATAATCTTATAAGGCCAATGAAAGCTTATTACAGTTAATATCCCACTTTTATATCGCAGTAATAGCTCTAATCGAGGCCATTTGCAGAGATTCTCAACGTTTTAACTGTTGCCAAGATCCAGGGGTGAATTAATTAAGCGAGTTCAACGTATGATTTTTGTGTTAGGTTGATAGTGGTTTGTATCTTAGAAATTTTTATTCGTTATTTATAAAAATACAGCTTTTGTTTGCAAAAAGGTAAGGAAAAATTAGCTACTTTTCTTACAGAACTAAATTCCGTAATTTTAATAAAAATCGGTTTCGTAGTTTAGTGTAAGAAATATAACAAACAGTTTTATGAAGCCAGTTTTATCATTATTATCAAAGACAAGTTAACCTTGCCCATAATTATGTAGACAATATAGATCAACATAAAAGATTAATTATTATTAAACAAGTTTGACGAAAATATATATTTCACATAACAACACTGTTTCGACTGTAAATAATAATGTAATTGCAAACATTTGACATGACATTATGTTCCTGAAATTGAGCCTAGCAACAATTCTAATACATGGAAAAGCCGAGCCAGTCAATTAACAACCCTAAAGACTTGCGATAGGGTTGATTTTTATTTTTGTGTTTGGTATCTTATTTTTAGGCTTTTCGATAAGTGTTAGTATCTTACCGGTCTATAGGTTTTTAGGAAAAAGGTATTTTCCTAATTTGTTCGTTACATTCTGTTTTTGTACCTTTAATTGAAATCCCTTTAGCCTTCGTCAAACTTTAGGAATGGGATAGGTTTCTGAGAATAATTAACGTGAAATACCTACAACAGACATATTTACTTTTCTATATATATTTTTGGCCCAAATATATATCTGTATATATTTGGGCCAAAATTGTGATTAAAAATATTCCTAAGTAATTCTTGCTAAGATAGAAACCTCGTGATATGTGGGTGAAGATCTAAAAGTTATTTAAAGGTTCCAGGTAGTTCCATCCTTGTTGTGTTTAACAATACAGAAGAAAGAACTTTCAGAATGCGTATTTGGATTTTTTAGTGGTGCTAGTATAGTGGTGGGCTAGTATCTTAATAAAAGTCTGTACCTACATGAAATAAAACGAATATGGATACTTAACAAACATCGACATTAAATGCATATAAATCTGTTCCGTAAACCCCACTACTCCAATTCAATATTCCACTAAAAAGGAGATGAAAAAAGGTTGAGACACACAAACGGGCCGTATTCGACACATTTCACTGAACGGACCCAGATGCTCAGTGCTATTAAGGCCCAACCCTTTCTGAGCACAATTCTACAATACAAATGAAACTGCCCAAGATATTACAGTTTTCATTTCACATAATTTTGCTAAGCATCCAATTAATTCTTTACTGGAAAACTGGTGATGATTTTCCGTCAGTCCTTAAAATCTTTATCAGTGACCAGCTGTTATGCCTATTCTTAAGGTTCCCATTTTCATCTCAAATGCAAAAAAACTAAAATCTTTAATCGACTGATATTTGATCAAATCAGCCATAGTTTCGTTATAATTATGAATGTAAATTCGTTTGTAAACAGTCTTTGATAAGAGATCATTAAAAAATAAAGCGATAATTTTATGTGCTGATAATTATAATTAAAGTGTCGCGTTCAATAAAATGTTGTTAATTATTTCATAAATGAGAACACCGCAATGACATTTCGCTTAAAAAATTGACCTTTACATAATATAGCTATTAGTTTTCTTAATTTATCTTTGAGTACCAATTATTCGGAGCCTAGACAAACTGTAAGAAAATTAAAGAATTCATTACACTGCTGTTGACATAATGTCAATGTCCTAAGAATGTTTCGAAGTTCAATTAATTGATCATTTACTTTGATACTGCCAAAGGCACCAAAGGCAAAAGAATTTCAAACGAGAAGACTGAAAAAATATCTTTTTAATTTATAATAACCACAGAAACTTAAATAAAAATTAAATATTTATAATGACTTTAGCTACAAGTTATCAATTGTCTTAATTAGTTTTGCTATGTTGAAGTCTTCTAATAAATCTTTGTCTGCTCTTTTTCGTCGTTTTAGTTTCGTAGTCCATAGGTTGGCTTGTGGTTTCTGTGGTCAGGATATCACTGCTTGTTGTGAGCGTTGGTTTCACAGGTCTATCTGTAGTTGTGATATTATTCTCGAATTCAAACTCTCCAGTAATCCGTCTCATCATTTCCAAACTCGTGTTATTTTGCTTATCAATCCTCTTGGACAAGGTCGCTATCATCTGACTAAACGTCTTTGAGTTGTTACCAACGATGAACTCTTCTGTGTATTTGTTTTTATCAACATTCTCATTCGTGAAGTTCATTGATACGATACTCGTTGTTTCATTGTTAACGCTAGTCGAGTGTTCTTTGATTATAACGGAATCATTGAGTATTGGTAATGAGATACTGGTTTCGATTTCTATTTCGCTTATATTCTTGCTCAGATCTGTACTATTATCGAAACTGCTTTCAATTAAGCTGTCGATCAACTTTTCTAGTGAGAATCCATTATTTTCTGATTCAGATTTACCGACTACATAAATGGCTTTGATATCAACTCCGTCGTTTTCAGCTTTTTCGTTAATTGTGTTGTTGGGCAGTTCTCGCTTGAAGTATTTCGGTGGGTAGCTCGCCATGTCTTTGTCTGGGAACATTGTCATGAAGTATCGAGGGTTTGTCGTGCCTTTTTGTACATGAGGCTCATTATACATTCTTTGACCGCCAAGCCGACGGTCGATCTTGTTCATCGGCCACCTAGTTTTTGATACGTCTACGTTTTCAGGTTTCAAAACATCAGACTTCATGTTTTTGACCTGCTCGCCGAGATTGTACTTGAGCTCCACTTTAGGCATTTTCTTATATTTAAAAAGGATCTTGTACCGGTCTTTGAATGGGTCAGGACGAAGGTTTGATCCCGCGTTATTTTCAGGTCCAGAAGGAACTAAAACAAAATGAAGGTGTTAAGTAAAAGTAGATGTTATTTTTTGCAAAGAATATAAATACCTTTTTTTTGTCTGTTGTAGGAAGAACACATTTTGCATTAAACATACTTCAAGTTACATGATGATGATAATGAACTCTAATAGAGAAATGAGGACGCCATTTGAATATTTAACTCTAATCAGACTAAAGACTGTTATAAGTTTACCTGGAACAGCCATGGATTTACTTTCATCTATATAATTCTTCGTGAGAAAATCATTCATGAAATCATTCTTCTCATCAATGAAGAATATTGGTTTGGTGTTTTCGCTTATCCGTGTCACCGGCAGTGGAACTTCAACTTTTTTATTCTTCTCTGTCCTTTTAAGGCATCCATTAGGATAGCAATACGTCGGTTGTTCCGGACACATTTGGACGCAAACACATACAGGCGGAGTGTTGTGGAACTCTGTGAAGATGATGTTGAAGAAATGCTCCACTAACGCAGATTTGCTCGTTGGGTCGCATGAGGACTTAGTCCCTTTCCTATTAGTTCCGATTGTGAGGTACTGACTACTGGTATCTGAAATGAGGCAATTTTACTGAAGCGTTCCTCATCACATACGCCTTAGAATGTAAGCACTAACAGCAATTTGGTATAAACGATAGAGAACATACAATTTTAAACGGAACTTAAACTTTTAAAACAAGAAAATAAAGTTCTTAATTTACCACTTACGTTTTTGAACAAAGAAAAATAAAATTAAGGAAGAACCGTAACAAATATTTCAAAGTGTGTTCAACATGCCAAAAACGAAAAAAACCTACTCGAAGTTGGCACGAGCGCGGTCACATTTCTTTGGCTATATTTAATAGTGGAGCAAAGAACTTGGCTGGGAATGGCCTCTCGTAATTTACTTGTAATACTACTTCTTAATTTAGGACAGTTAAGCTGAAGTCGTTGCGGTCAGTGAGTTGTTTTGGGTGACCAAAGAGGCACGTTGATCGTGTTCTTTAAACTGGCAATTGTTATCATAATTTGTCATAGGTATCTGGCAGGGAAAGTCATTAAATAGGACCGCTGCACCAAAACCAATCAACAATCAAGAAGCATAACCCTGCCTATTTACAGTAATTTTTGTGTTTCATATTTTCATGTTATATACCGTAACTTTCACCAGCTTCACATTAAAAAGAATCAGCAAAAAGCTACTCACAAATAAAAAATCCGAAAAAAAGTATCACATTCAGGGCAACTTTCATTTTCTGAAAATCTCGATGCAACAATGTATTCTAGTAAACTAGCGGAGACACTACCGATCACTGTGAGAACGTGCTTTGATGAAAACGGTTGTAGCGTAAACAAGGGCATCCTGTTACAAGCAATAAGCATACAAAGAGGAAGAACTGTGGTACTGATGTTTCAAAAACTGGTAACTGTAAATAAATAATAATGGCTTGACTGTGCCGGAGATTCATTGTTTGTCAGTAGGTGAAGATGGATGGGTGTAAATTGAGACCATGAAATTATATAAAACATGTTATATCTAAAACAAATATCAGTAAAAAATATGAAGTAGATTATCAAAAAAATACCACCTCCCAAGCGTTGTGTAAACTTCCTTAAGTTTTTGTTGCGATAATTAAGCCTTAAAGTCACGCAATCTTCACGTAGGTAATTATCGAAAATTAATCTATTAAAGACAATTTTCAGCAGATGCGCATGACATTACAATGATAATACTATCATTCGCATCAATTCAGATAACGTTATCATAAATCACGATGGTTATTAAGACTGCCCTTTGGCCCCTAATCCTCTGCTAAACGGATCAAAATGATATCCATAGGTAAACAAAACACAATGACTTGCTATTCAACCATATCACATGCTTATAATTAAGAAAATGTTGGTTGGTCTGTGACCGGTAGGACAAAGTCCAATAATGCCAAAAAAGTTTTTTACTATGTAGTTCAGTTTATTGACCTTCAGGAGCGACCACATATTAGGGTAGTTTGCAATGTTTTCCCAAATAGTTCTTAGCAAAAGAGAAAGGGGAGGGAGAAGATGCGGCTTTAACCGGTAAAGCTCCAGCACGCTGTTGGCCTAACCCAGGGACAAAAATATGAGGTTGAAAATCGGTAGAACATACATAAAGTCTAAAGAATAAACAGTTATGAAAAAGTGGGCCTTACGACATTAATCGAATATACATAACACGTTTTTGTCGAACAACACTAAACACGTGTAGTTACATAATACGTCGTATTATTTTTAAATAATCAACAACAAACAGATACCTTAAAAACTGCCAAGTCATGGTGATACTCACTTAATGTTATTGTTTAACAATATTATTGTTATTTTTGGAGTCTATCGTTTTTGTGTTATCACATTTAGTAAGCTTGAATAAGATAACCGCTATAAAAACACAAGTAATTTTTTCGTCGGCCACAGTCCGTCGCATCGACTACACCGAAACGTACAACAAGAGCTTTTAAGGAATTGTCAATTTTGGTGGGAATTGGTGTAGTCACGGAAAATGTTCATCCAGCTTGCTTTAGTAGTGTTGGTATTAGCTTTGATATTTTTCAATCAAATAGGAAGATACAATGAAAGATATTGGCAAAAGAGAGGAGTGAAGTTCCACGGTGAGCACAAAGTATTTGGTCCATTTGGGGCTTACTTCCTGGGCAAAGGTGCCTTGTTTGAATGTTTTGGTGAACTCTACGAAAAGTATCGAAATGAGCCTGTTGTCGGCATCGGAAACCTTTTCACCCCATCATTGTTTGTAACGAATCCAAAGAATGTTCAACATGTCCTGCAATTGGACTTTAGCTCTTTCAACCACCGAGGTATCGAGGGCGAGAAGGATTCGTTTACGGACCACATCCTCTTCATGACTGGCAACAGATGGAAACTAATGCGACAAAACATGAGCCCACTGTTCACCACAAACAAGTTGAAGAGCATGTACTACATTATGGACAAGTGCGCGCAAGACTTAACGGATTACTTAAACAAAAACCCGAAGTCATGGGAGGGAAACTTTTTCGACACACTTAACCTTTTCTGCAATGCTGCCGTTTGCGGTGCTATATTTGGTATTGGAACCGAATCCACTTTTGATTCACCCTTCCTGAAAATGTCCAAAGGTCTCTCGACGGGAAATTGGAAGACAACTATACAGTTCGCCATTATAAGTACGAGCCCAAAATTGGCAAAACTATTAGGAATAAAATTTGCAAAGGATTACGAAGCTTTCTTTGTCGATGCCATTACTCAAGTAACCAAACAAAGAGAACAGGATGACATTCAACGCCACGACTTTGCTGACCTAGCCAGCAATCTGCGGAAAAAGGGAACGATGAAAGATGCAAAAACTGGTTTTGAATTAGAACCCTCATATGGACTACTTGCAGCTCAAGCCTCATTTTTCTTCTTAGCAGGAGTTGAAACTAACGCCAATACTTTATTCTCCACTCTGGTTTTACTTTGCCAACATCCGGAGATTTTGAAAAAGGTTCATCAGGAAATCGACGAACATTTTGAAAAGAACAACGACAACATTACCTATGATGTAATTATTCAACTGGAGTATTTGGACAAGGTGCTGAGTGAGTCGATGAGGATGTACCCCCCGGTGGGATACCTGACCAGGCAGTGTATCGAGGATTCAGTGTTACCTGTGGGTAATGTAAAAGTGGAAAAGGGAACGAAATTGTACACTCCGATATACCAAATACACCACGACCCGGAGCTGTACACTGACCCCGAAGTATTTGACCCTGAAAGGTTTTGTAAGGACAGGAAACCTTCCGACGACATTTATATGCCTTTTGGCATGGGCAACAGGCTCTGCATCGGTGCAAGATACTCAAAATTGCAGGTTTTGGCTGGTCTGGTCCAAATTTTACGACATTATGAAATCAGTTTGATCCAAACTGGCAAGATCAATTTCAAGGCAGACATACTCAACGTGAGACTTAACAATGTAGACATTAAGCTCTCCCCAAGAAATATCCCAAAAATTAAATGAAACAAAGTGATGCAGAACGAACTAACCAAAACTAGGTTAAACTGAAACATGCCATGTATGTGTTCTTTCCATTTAGAATATAATTATTGTAATGCATTATGTAAGATAAATAAAAAGCTCAATAAATTGTAAGTAAAATTTAATACGTCTGTTTTTTTTTATTGTATTCTTATTGTTATGTTTTAACCTACACATCCTAGCTATCAAATATCTAGGTACCCTTGAAGATTTTTACCAGACACTGCCCTCTACAAGACGAGCTGCCTGAAACCGAAGGGTTATAGCCAGGGGCGCTGACTCCGTAGGTGCTCAGGTGCCCCAGCACCCACGAGAAGTAAATAGTGGGTGCAAACCCAGGATTATGAACATCTAAAATAATTCTTTTTCTCATCTTTTAACTAAATCAAAATAATATAGGATTTTGTTTTCTTTATGCGTGATAAAATCTTCAAATGAGTCCACAGATTATCCTCTAATAGATACCGCATTCGAAACTTATTGTTCCTTTTCGTTAAGTAGCTTGTATTTTCTTTCGTCTATTAAATAACAAAAATAAGTACATACAATTAGCAAGGTATGTCATTAAAAAAGCTGGAGCACCCACAGGAATTTTAAAAACTCGGCGGCCCTGGTTTTTGCCTGTAAACTTTATTGTTGGGGTAATTAAATACATAAGTATTTCTCCTTTTTTGACCTAAAAGAAGGTGGAGAAACCAGCTTGGCTATTTGCGAAAAAACTGTTCCCTCCTTCTAAAGGACAGAGGTGTCTGGAAAATGGAGAGGAAAGCCTTTAAAAGACGGGATAAGGCTAAATCTGATTTCCATTGATTGATACATAGATCAAGTTATTAATATATGATATGTTGGTATAAAATTTTGGGCATAGTGCCTCATTAACGTGAATGATCTCCCAAAAGGAATGTTTATTATATAACGTGAATGAATAGGTGCTAAAAAATATGAGGTAATGATCTAACCAGGCTATGTAAAAAAAACTGTAGGTACTTTCTAACAGTCAATGATAGTACAATAAATCAGAGTCTTAGTGTTGGTATTTCTTAATATGGCATAATTGATAAAAAGGCACACCACTGGCGTCCACCTACCATCTAGTTCCTAGCTCATTTGGTTCTTCTTCTTCTTCTCGAGTCAATGGTCGCTAAAACCTGCTTCACAAGAAAATGGCCATCGCTCAAATGGTAAGTTAGAGGCATACTGTATAAAGTTAAAAAAAAGCTTTAGATAGACATCGTGTATTGTCACCATTATAACAAGTAGTTATAATTTGCAAGATGCAAATAACAAACCGTGACACATACAAACTAACATAGTGTATTTTTAATACATAAACACATAAAAGTACGTTGACAGCATATAAAGGAAAATAATAATATCCTGGGACAACGAACACACGGTCATCTGATTCAAACAAAGCAGAGCTTTAACTATGGTAATCAGACAACTGATAAACATACTTATGTATTTCTAAATACATACTATAATAATATAATATAATAATGATATTCCGGGACATCTCACACACGGTTGTCTGATCCCAAGCTAAGCAGAGCTTGTGTTATGGTAACCAGACGACTGATAAACATACTTATGTATTTCTAAATACATATTATAGATAATAATTATACATAAATTACACCAAGACAAAAATTAACCGTGCTCATCACACAAAGATTAGTCCTGGGGGGGAATTGAACTCACGAATTCCGGCTAAGCAGTCAGGGTGCCTACCACTCGATCAACAGGCCAGTGTATCTAAAGCTCTTTACTTTAAAATTTAGCAAAACGAAAATAAAGTTGAATGGTACCTACTGATCTGTTTAAGACGGTGCCGAATTAATTTTGGTAACGAATACGTGTGGTTTTGGCAACGACCTGAATGTCGGATTCAATTACCAATCTGGCTTGGTATTTCTATACTGCAACAGGACAATAAGTAACTCAAGAAATGATCTTCTATTTTTGCCTATTTTTTCCAAAGCTACTTTGCGGGCAGTTGAACACTAATTTTACATGGTGTGACTGCCCAGCCACAACCCATTTTACTGGGTAACAGCTGGGTAACATTTGATGAAGCAACACAGGAATTTGAAATACTAATATGAAGTATTTATATTACTTAAGTAGTTATTCATTGAGTAACACTATAGGTACACCGATTAAAAGTGCAACACTTATTAAGTAAGGAAAATCGATTACTATATCAGCAACTTAAATTATGATCTGAGTCCTTACCGGCAAGGAGTTTCTAGCTTTAGCTCACCTAAATAACTTGAAAGAATACACAATTTTATTGGACGGTCAGCAATCTGACTTAACACTGTCTAAACACAAAATTTAAATAAATAATTATTCCTCAGCGTAAAGGAAATGCACCTTCCAATTCCAGCTTATCAACATGAAATGATGAGTACCAGATGCAAATACAATGGACAAAAACCTAAAACACGTCATAAGTTCCAACAAAAAATAAGGGTTAACCTCGATGTGCTTGGAATCCTATCATATCTCGGATCCAGACTTGGTGTTAATGGAGTATGAGTAAGTATATACAACCTGAGGAGTATACATTACGTTTGGCACCATATGGGTACGAATGCTATGCCTTTTTTGTCTCGGTGTCTATTTTACCTTGAGCTTATAAAAGGAGCAATCCCATGCCTCGGTAAGTGGCAATGCTCTCCCATATGATCCTTCGTTCAAGAGAAGGAGAAAGATCTCCGTTGGCCTAAGAAGGTAAGGGTCCAGCATGCTTTTGGCCTTACTCTGGGTGGACGAATATTATGTTTTTGGGCAGTCCAAAAGTGCTGCTAGAGACTGTTATCAATATTAAAAAGTTTAGATTTTTTTTTAATTTAATATGGTGATTTCTAACCGTTGATTAAGGTAAAATAGAACGTCCATAAAATTGTAATGACGATTGGGGTCGACGAGACCAACGAGAGAACAAACATAAACACGTGTACAGTTACATAAAACGACGCACTATTATTTAATTACTAACAACAAAACAGATATCTAATAAACCACTCGAACATGGTGATAATTACTTATTGACGTTGATAATAATCTTTTCCACTTGTAGGGTGCAGTTTTTGCTGTATCACTATTAGTAAGCGTTAATAAGATAAACGCTATATAAACAGACAGGCTACTCTACTAACAACAACAGTCCCTTGCGTTGACAATCGAGGTATACCACAAAAACTTTTGGATAATTTAATTTTTTGGTGAAATTTGGTGAAGTCACGAAAAATGTTTATCCAGCTAGCTTTAGTAGTGTTAATATTAGCTTTGATATTTTTCAATCAAATAGGAAGATACAATGAAAGATATTGGATAAAGCGAGGAGTGAAGTTCCACGGCGAGCACAAAGTACTTGGTATATTTGGGGCTTACTTCCTGGGCAAAGGTGCCATGTTTGAATGTTTTGGTGAACTCTACGAAAAGTATAGAAATGAGCCTGTTGTCGGCATCGGAAACCTTTTCACCCCATCATTGTTTGTGACGAATCCAAAGAACGTTCAACATGTCCTGCAATTGGACTTTAGCTCTTTCAACCACAGAGGTGTCGAGGGCGAGAAGGATTCGCTTACGGACCACATCCTCTTAATGACTGGCAATAGATGGAAGCTGATGCGACAAAACATGAGCCCACTGTTCACCACAAACAAGTTGAAGAGCATGTACTACATTATGGACAAGTGCGCGCAAGACTTAACGGATTACTTAAACAAAAACCCGAAGTCATGGGAGGGAAACTTTTTCGACACACTTAACCTTTTCTGCAATGCTGCCGTTTGCGGTGCTATATTTGGCATTGGAAACGAATCCACTTTTGATTCACCCTTCCTGAAAATGTCCAAAGGTCTCTCGACGGGAAACTGGAAGACAACTATACAGTTGGCCATTATAAATACGAGCCCAACATTGGCAAAGCTATTAGGAATAAGATTTGCAAAGGAATACGAAGCTTTCTTTGTCGATGCCATTACTCAAGTAACCAAACAAAGGGAACAGGATGACATTCAACGCCACGACTTTGCTGAACTAGCCAGCAATCTGCGGAAAAAGGGAACGATGAGGGATGCAAAAACTGGTTACGAATTAGAACCCTCATATGTACTACTTGCAGCTCAAGCCTCATTTTTCTTCTTGGCAGGAGTTGAAACTAACGCCAATACTATATTCTCCACTCTGGTTTTACTTTGCCAACATCCGGAGATTTTGAAAAAGGTTCATCGAGAAATCGACGAACATTTTGAAAAGAACAACGACAACATTACCTATGATGTAATTATTCAACTGGAGTATTTGGACAAGGTGCTGAGTGAGTCGATGAGGATGTACCCCCCGGTAGGATACCTGACCAGGCAGTGTATCGAGGATTCAGTGTTACCTGTGGGTAATGTAAAAGTGGAAAAGGGAACGAAATTGTACACTCCGATATACCAAATACACCACGACCCGGAGCTGTACACTGACCCCGAAGTATTTGACCCTGAAAGGTTTTGTAAGGACAGGAAACCTTCCGACGACATTTATATGCCTTTTGGCATGGGCAACAGGCTCTGCATCGGTGCAAGATACTCAAAATTGCAGGTTTTGGCTGGTCTGGTTCAAATTTTACGACATTATGAAATCAGTTTGATCCAAACTGGCAAAATCAAGGCAGACATACTCAACGTGAGACTTAACAATGTAGACATTAAGCTCTCCCCAAGAAATATCCCAAAAATTAAATGAAACAAAGTGATGCAGAACGAACTAACCAAAACTAGGTTAAAATGAAACATGCCATGTATGTGTTCTTTCCATTTAGAATATAATTATTGTAATGCATTATGTAAGATAAATAAAAAGCTCAATAAATTGTAAGTAACATTTAATACGTCTGTTTTTTTTTTATTGTATTCTTATTGTCAGGTGGTAACCTACCCATCCTAGCTATCAAATATCTAGGTACCCTTGAAGATTTTTACCAGACACTGCCCTCTACAAGAGGAGCTGCCTGAAACCGAAGGATTATAGCCAGGGGCGCTGACTCCGTAGGTGCTCAGGTGCCCCAGCACCCACGAGAAGCAAATAGTGGGTGCCCACCCAGGATTATGAACATCTAAAATAATTCTTTTTCTCATCTTTTAACTAAATCAAAATAATATAGGATTTTGTTTTCTTTATGCGTGATAAAATCTTCAAATGAGTCCACAGATTATCCTCTAATAGATACCGCATTCGAAACTTATTGTTCCTTTTCGTTAAATAGCTTGTATTTTCTTTCGTCTATTAAATAACAAAAATAAGTACATACAATTAGCTAGGTATGTCATTATAAAAGCTGGAGCACCCACAGGAATTTTAAAAAGTCGGCGACCCTGGTTATAGCCAGTAAACTTTTTTGTTGGGGTAATTAAATACATAAGTATTTCTCCTTTTTTGACCTAAAAGAAGGTGGAGAAACCAGCTTGGCTATTTGCGAAAAAACTGTTCCCTCCTTCTAAAGGACAGAGGTGTCTGAAAAATGGAGAGGAAAGCCTTTACAAGACGGGATAAGGCTAAACTTGATTTCCATTGATTGATACATAGATCAATTTATTAATATATGATATGTTGGTATAAAATTTAGCAAAGGGTTTGGTCATAATGCCTCATTAACGTGAACGAACTCCCAAAAGGAATGTTTATTATATAACATTTATTATATAACTCATCTAACCAGGCTATCTAAAGAAAACTGTAGGTACTGTCTAACAGTCAAAGATAGTACAATAAATCAGAGTCATAGTGTTGGTATTTCTTAATATGGCATAATTGATATAAAGGCACACCTTTGGCGTCCATCTAGCGCCTAGCTCATTTGGTTCTTCTTCTTCTTCTTCTCGAGTCAATGGTCGCTAAAACCTGTTTCACAAGAAAGTAGCCATAGCTCAAAAGGTAAGTTAGAGGCATACTGTATAAAATTTTAAAAAAAGCTTTATATAGACATCTTGTACAGTCACCATTATAACAAGTAGTTCTAATTTGCAAGATGCAAACAAACGAACCGTGAAATATAAAGTAACATAGTGTATTTTACATCCATAAACACATAAAAGTACGTTGACAGCAGATATAAAGGAAAACAAAAATATCCTGGGACAACGAACACACGGTCATCTGATTCAAACAAAGCAGAGCTTTAGCTATGGTAACCAAACAACTGATAAACATGATGTTATGTATTTCTAAATACATACTATAGATAATAATTATGGATAAATTACACCAAAACAAAAATTAATCGTGCTCATCACACAAAGATTAGTCCTGGGGGGGAATCGAACTCACGAATTCCGGTAAAGCAGTCAGGGTGCCTAACCACTCGATCAACAGGCCAGTGTATCTAAAGCTCTTTTCTTTAAAATTTAGCAAAACGAAACTAAAGTTGAATGGTACCTACTGATCTATTTTATGACGGTGCCGAAATAATTTTGGTAGCAAATACGTGTGGTTTTGGCAGCGACCTGAATGTCGGATTCAAGTACCAGGGTGAATTTCAACAAATGCCATTTTTCTTATCATATCGGTGAACTTTTACAATTTTTAGTTTTTTGTAGATTTTTCAGGTTTTATGTAATCTTTAGGATACAAAATGTCCCCAAATTTAATATCATCAACGTATCATTTAAGACTGAGGAGAAAATTCAGGTTTGAATTTTGGTTTCCACCGATGTGAAAAACCGGCACCGATTATTTTTTTTGTACACCGATATGATAAGTGTATCCACCGAAATGATGTACATATCCAGCGATATGATAATCTATTCACCTTTGAACATCGAAAAGGAAATAGTAGGTACTTAAAGGTGACTTAGAAATGAAGATCTGAACTTAGGGTAGATCACATCCAAAGAGAACTGAGTTCTTAGATATAAAATAAAAATTTATTTCTGAAATTATGTACCTATTTTTTACGTTTTCTAGAGGTACTTAAAATTAAAAAAATAATGATTATTTTTATTATCATTGTCTTTATTAAATGAAATATGATGAAAAAAAAACAAAAATCTCATACCTAAGTTTAGCTACACGTTTTCTTAAACGTTCTCTTAACACAGAATAGCTTTTGATTTAAGCTTTGCTTATTCTTTCCAGCAACCTATTCCACCTGTTTGTCTCCTCATCTTTTAGTTTTGGCCTCGGCATTCTTAAACAAAATTAAGCTACTATTATGTTTTATTTTTAGCTATTAATTATTTTGTTATTTATTATTACGTACATACTATTTTTTTAACTATTTTTTTTCCATAGAAAACGTATTACCGAATACAGACCTCCCTTAATGATACATTTATTTATACATCTTCTACTACCCAGTGGTATCGTGGTAATGATTTTGGCAGTCTATGTAGGTAAACTTACCTTGTATGTATGTATGTACGAATGTTTGTATGTAGGTATATATGTATGTTTCTGTATGTATGTTTGTATGTGCCATTGTTTCTTTGTATACTTAACAAAATGACACGGGATCTACCGATATGATATAACGACTCACCGAGATGATAAAATGATCTACCGATATGATAAAGCAATCCACCGATGTGACAAAACTGTGCGTTGATCACGAATCAAAACACCGATATGAGATATATGCCACCGATTGATTTTTTCTTATCATTTCGGTGTAAATTATCACATCGGTGGTAAAAAAGACCACCGATTACAGCGATATGAGAACAGCGACATGAGAAAATACACACTTTTTAGAAAATTATAAAAAATGCATAATATCTAAGATAAATTCAATGAAGCTGATTCACTTACTACCTCTGTTAGAACCAAACAACAATAAAAAAGCTACTCATTACACTAGAAAAATGCAACCACCGATTATATAAAATAATTGTCCGGGAGTACCTGAAATGGCGTTCTTACAGTTTTGATGTACATACGCAGCGATTTAACCCACTTCTATCCTGACTGCCCACTAGCACACACCAACGAGGGAAATACAATTGGGGTGGGGATGCTGTCCGACTCGTCGATGTAAAGTTATGTTTGAATTACTTTTGTCCAGCGATATGAGAATATTTTTCAGGACAAGCACGTTTGTGCCTCTCAGTAATAATAATCGTTAATTATGTAATAAACTATATATGCTATATATTAATAAAAAAACTAATATTCTATTAAATAGAATAAGTTATATACCTAATTTATTTATTTTTATTAGTGTATAAGCTGTTTAGTTTGCAAAAAAAGTAGTGGGACAGCACCGATTTGCAAAAAAAATTGAGGTTTATGTATTTTATTTCTACCTTTGTAATAATCCTAGGCAAATCATATTTTTGCCACAACCCAATAACTACCTATTGAATACTAAAAAAAATAATTCAGAACTATATTCCTTTTTTCAAATACAAATTTCAACGAAGACAAAAAAATAAGGCATTTGGGAAATTCACCCACCAATCTGGTTTGGTATTTCTATACTGCAACAGTAACTCAAGAAATGATCTTCTATTTTTGCCTATTTTTTCCAAAGCTACTTTGCAGCAGTTGAACACTAATTTTACATGGTGTGATTGCCCAGCCACAACCCATTTTACTGAGTAACAGCTGGGTAACATTTGATGAACAAATACAGGAATTTGAAATACTAATATGAAGTATTTATATTACTTAAGTAGTCATTCATTAAGTTGCACTATAGGTACATCGATTAAAAGTGCAACACTTATTAGTTAAGGAAAATCGATTACTATATCAGCAACTTAAAGTACGATCTGAGTCCTTACCGTCAAGGAGTTGCCAGCTTAAGCTCACCTAAATAACTTGAAAGAATACAATATTTTTTTGGACGGTCAGCAATCTAACTAATAATACTGTCTAAACACAAAATTTAAATAAATAATTATTCTTCAGCGTAAAGGAAATTTACCTCCAATACCAGCTCATCAACATGAAATGATCAGTATCAGATGCAAATACTTAAACGCTTTTAAACAAAACCTAAAACACGTCATAAGTGCTAACAAAAACTAAGGGTTAACCTCGATGTGCTTGGAATCCTATCATATCTCAGATCAAGACTTGGTGTTAATGGAGTATGAGTAAGTATATACAACCTGAGGAGTATACATTACGTTTGGCACCATATGGGCACTAATGCTATGCCTTTTTTATCTCGGTGTCTGTTTTAGCTTGAGCTTATAAAAGGAGCAATCCCATGCCTCGGTAAGTGGCAATGATCTCCCATATGATCCTTGGTTCAAGAGAAGGAGAAAGATCTCCGTTGGCCTAAGAAGGCAAGGGTCCAGCATGCTTTTGGCCTTAGTCTGGAAGGACGAATATTATGTTTTTGGGCAGTCCAAAAGTGCTGCTAGAGACTGTTATCAATATTAAAAAGTATAGATGTTTTCTTTTAATTTAATATGGTGATATCTAACTGTTGATTAAGGTAAAATAGAACGTCCATAAAATTGTAATGACGAAGTGGGGTCGACAAGACCAATGAGTGAACAAACATAAACACGTGTACAGTTATATAAAACGGCGCACTATTATTTAATTACTAACAACAAAACAGATATCTAATAAACCACTCGAACATGGTGATAATTACTTATTGACGTTGATAATAATCTTTTCCACTTGTAGGGTGCAGTTTTTGCTGTATCACTATTAGTAAGCATCAATAAGATAAACGCTATATAAACAGACAGGCTACTCTACTAACAACAACAGTCCCTTGCGTTGACAATCGAGGTATACCACAAAAACTTTTGGATAATTTAATTTTTTGGTGAAATTTGGTGAAGTCACGAAAAATGTTTATCCAGCTAGCTTTAGTAGTGTTAATATTAGCTTTGATATTTTTCAATCAAATAGGAAGATACAATGAAAGATATTGGATAAAGCGAGGAGTGAAGTTCCACGGCGAGCACAAAGTACTTGGTACATTTGGGGCTTACTTCCTGGGCAAAGGTGCCATGTTTGAATGTTTTGGTGAACTCTACGAAAAGTATAGAAATGAGCCTGTTGTCGGCATCGGAAACCTTTTCACCCCATCATTGTTTGTGACGAATCCAAAGAACGTTCAACATGTCCTGCAATTGGACTTTAGCTCTTTCAACCACAGAGGTGTCGAGGGCGAGAAGGATTCGCTTACGGACCACATCCTCTTAATGACTGGCAACAGATGGAAGCTGATGCGACAAAACATGAGCCCACTGTTCACCACAAACAAGTTGAAGAGCATGTACTACATTATGGACAAGTGCGCGCAAGACTTAACGGATTACTTAAACAAAAACCCGAAGTCATGGGAGGGAAACTTTTTCGACACACTTAACCTTTTCTGCAATGCTGCCGTTTGCGGTGCTATATTTGGCATTGGAAACGAATCCACTTTTGATTCACCCTTCCTGAAAATGTCCAAAGGTCTCTCGACGGGAAATTGGAAGACAACTATACAGTTGGCCATTATAAATACGAGCCCAAAATTGGCAAAGCTATTAGGAATAAGATTTGCAAAGGAATACGAAGCTTTCTTTGTAGATGCCATTACTCAAGTAACCAAACAAAGGGAACAGGATGACATTCAACGCCACGACTTTGCTGAACTAGCCAGCAATCTGCGGAAAAAGGGAACGATGAGGGATGCAAAAACTGGATACGAATTAGAACCCTCATATGTACTACTTGCAGCTCAAGCCTCATTTTTCTTCTTAGCAGGAGTTGAAACTAACGCCAATACTATATTCTCCACTCTGGTTTTACTTTGCCAACATCCGGAGATTTTGAAAAAGGTTCATCAAGAAATCGACGAACATTTTGAAAAGAACAACGACAACATTACCTATGATGTAATTATTCAACTGGAGTATTTGGACAAGGTGCTGAGTGAGTCGATGAGGATGTATCCCCCGGTGGGATACCTGACCAGACAGTGCGTGGAGGATTCAGTGTTACCTGTAGGTAATATAAAAGTGGAGAAGGGAACGAAATTGTACACTCCAATATACCAAATACATCATGACCCGGAGCTTTACAATGACCCCGAAGTATTTGACCCTGAAAGGTTTTGTAAGGACAGGAAACCGTCCGACGACATTTATATGCCTTTTGGCATGGGCAACAGGCTCTGCATCGGTGCAAGATACTCAAAATTACAAGTTTTGGCTGGTCTGGTCCAAATTTTACGACATTATGAAATCAGTTTGATCCAAACTGGCAAAATCAATTTCAAGGCAGACATACTCAACGTGAGACTCAACAATGTAGACATCAAGCTCGCTCCAAGAAATATCCCAAAAACTAAGTAAAACTGCTGATGTGGAACTAACGATATCAAACTGGTCTATCTACGAGTAAATTCAGAAAATATTTGTTTTAATGAAATATGTATGACATTAAAAAAAACTCCTTATAAAGGTCCTGTTGTAACTCATAATATGTGCTTGACCTAAATATATTATTATTATTATTAAATATTATTTACATCCTATATAAATTTCTTTTTTTTATTGGGTAATGTAATAAAATGATTGCAAAAACAGTACTAAGTTTTAATTTAAGAATTAATACGATTATAGTTTTTAAGAAAAAAAATCTATATTGGGAAAGATCAAGCAGAATGGTCTAGTATCATTATACTAGGAACTTACACTATATAGGAACATTGAGATACAAAGTGCCTATGGCTTCTGGTTCCATCACACCATGGCGAAAGTACTATAACATGGGATTATCACACTACTAATTTCAAAAGTATGCTTAAAGACTCAATCAACACACATACAAACATTTTCCAAGCAAAACAAAAGCATTTAAAAATCAGCCTCCTTGAAAGGTTTAGATAATATATTGGACCCTCTATAACATGTATATATTTTGTAATTTTTGATAGAGCATAGTAGCATAGTTCATAGGTTTTAAATGTAGGAAATCAAATTCAATATGATAAAACCATTAATTTAATTAAATGTAATATTAAACACAGCTGTATTTTTATATTACATTTTAGCTTTAATTTATGTTTCATGTCAGCGTCATCTATCAACATAAATATACACATCCTCAACACACTTGTTTTAGACTCCGTCGCTAGATGTCGTAACGGAATCAATGATTGCTGTATTACAATAAAAACCGACTTTTAAATAAATTATATGGGACTACTGAGGAGGTAATGCCCTATCGATAACAAGACATACATGACACACAATAGATAGTATTCTTCAAAGTGAACGATTTAAACTCATTTTTTTCGGCCGGACCTACCAAAGTTTAAAGGTGCTTCCTCACCGGGAGCATTCGCGTGTAATGTAACGTTACAGATTTGAGCATTACATCAGTAAAGGAGGAGAACCGAGCATTACAATGCGCACCTTGTAATGATACAAAACGCGCATACATCAGTGAAGGAGAAGAATATGTTACATTACACGCAAATGCTCGATGGTCACGGAGGTATTATTGTAATTTTATGCTCTAATTCGAATCTATATTGTTACAATACAAGTGAATGCTCCCGGTGAGGGGGCACCTTTACAGCTACGAGTATATCAAGGCAAAGTGTAGCAAGCTCCAGTGGCTTATTCTGTTGGTAGACTTCTATTTTGGAAGGGATCTATGCAGTTAGCCAAAGCGTAAGCTTTGAATCCTTACTGAACTTTAGTAGCCCTCATAAGGCAGTATTTCATAATAGGTACTTACTCTCTGAGCTAACTAGCAAATGCAGGCTCGAGTATATTATATATAGTATAGTATAGTATATTATTCGCAATATGCGGGGTCGTATTTCTTTCAGGACGGCCATACATTGATGTCTAAGATATTTTAAGGATATCCATTATTTACCGGGCAGCTACATATCTAGCAGCTTCTAGCATGGTATTTAAGTCGCTCAAGACCATAACCAAAGCACGAAAGAAGATTTTTTTTTAATGAAAATGCCATATTATTGTTACTTTCTTTTTTTATTTAATTATTTCCCTGCCCTGTTCCTAATTATTTGGGGTCAACACAATGCGTATTTAGCTTCCATTGATCTCTGCTAATGAAAAACTTGACTTGTTTTATAGATATTTGCCCTATTAGTCTTAAAGAAGTAACTCTGGTGTGAACATACGGAAAAAGCTGGAACCCATATCAAGAACATTACGTCTCAAACCACGGGGAACTTTTATATTTAGAAAACTAGCAGAAACGTATTTTAACTCAAATTGCTTCTATTTAGATAGTATTCAAATTCAAATAAGTTTATTTTCAGGTATTAACCCATAAAAAAAAAAAATTACACAAATACACAAAACGCTTTATTACACACTCGTTTAGAGTAAATAACTTTATGTATTTTTTTAATAAGTTAAATATTAAACACTAGTCAAGGTCAGGTAACGAGAACTCAGAAGCACACACACATTCAAACATGTTTTTCGCTGGATAATAAGCAAATAATTTTTATTTATTTATGTTTTTTTACCAACATTGTTCTTTACATTTTTGCTAAACCGGACTTTACATGGTTTCAAAATGATGTTTTTTTCTATAGAGTTAATTATATTTTATTCGACCGATTGTTTTTTTTTTTTTTTGATTATAACATACTAAAAATTCATAACACCCATTCAAGAAGTAGAACTCATTCTTGACGAGATTTTTATCCTTTTTATTTTCGTTTAAATATGATGATAAAAACAAGTCAACAACACCTGGTATGAATTACTAAGTAATTAACAACATACAACTATGTCTCGTGATTTTATGAGTTAAGATGACAAGTAAACAAATAATTTACTTGGTTTATTTTAGTATTTACCTGTCTTATTTACATAATTTACTGAAGCCTTCCTCGTGTGTGTCGCGTGCTGTCATATTCTATTATCTACAGTAAATAGTGTTTAGTTGTATGTCCGCGCTTATCTCTGGAACTACTAGTCGGATTGAAAATATTTTTACTAGCCTTAGCCTAACTCTCGTAGAAGGTTATATATAGGCTATTTGATCCCAAGTTATTTGAAATTGGAAAAAAAAATAATGGCGGGTAACACCTTGACGCACAGCTATCTTCTTATAAATTAAAATGTGTTGATACTCGTAACTTGATTAATAGAACATGACCCGGATTCAATTATGATCAAAGTTGCAGGTTAATACCTAAATAATTACATTGGTGACGTCATGAAGGTAAGTAATGAATAACATTAAAAACACACACAGAAAAAAAAATGTTAAACTAAAAAAAGATCTATTTCCTTAATTTTAAATTTATTAGCCAGCAAGGCTAATAAAATAACCTTGTAAAATGCGCTCAAAATGCAGTTACTGTGTCGACGAAATATTTAGATTAAAAATAAAATAGCATTAAAACAATGCACAGCCTTCCTGAGGCATTTACGTTTGAGAAATTGAGCTTCAATAATGTATAATGCAATCAATAAGCACAAAATATTGGCATATACAGGGATACTAGAAAATTGTACAAATTATATAACGTTATATAAATTCACAGGCCTTAAAAGGAGTGATACTGACATACTCGTTCAAGGTCAAGGCAAGCCTCTCGAGAACGAGATTAGACGCCATGTAAAGTACCGTTATCAATCAACCGTTTACATACGATTGGATCAGAATTGTTAAGTTTAAAATAAACTTTAATTCACCTGGTCATGACGAGATTTGATATCTGCAGTTCAACAGGTAAAATAAATGTTAATAATTTGAAAAAATAAATACAGACTTACTTAATCCTAAAGCGTTACTTTTCTAACAGAGACTAGGAGACTTTTGTGTTTAAAATGTAGTGTCACAATTTAGCTACCTTGTTTAATAGTTATTCCTGTTCCACTGCAGGGCAGGTTAAGACCGTGGTCATCCACTCCTTATCAAAGAAATGCAGCTCGTCCCGCCATCTCCGTTTGGGCCTTCCGCGTTGTTTCTTGCCATTTAGAGGGACCCATTGGGTCGTTCGTTTGCCCCATTTTTCGTCTGACATGCGGCAGATGTGTCCAGACCAGTTCCGTTTTAGCGTGGCAGCTTTCCGAGAGACGTCAGCGATTGTCGGGGTGGAACGGATTATAGTATTCCTAACCCGGTCTACAAGATTGATACCAGAATACTTTGTTCCATGGCTCTCTGGCAAACCTCGAGAGTAGGAATCTGATGATTTGTCAAGTCTGTGAAATATAATTAAGAAATATTATTTTACTTTAAATCACAATCTTTTGCTTAATTCAATCCCTTATCTGACAGTTCAGTGGCCTTTGCAGTATTTTGCCGCATTATCCTGTTATCACACCGCATCTTAAAATAAAGTACACTCGTAATCCTTAATTAATTTATCGCTCGTCTTACAATGCAGCAATCTTGTAGTTTATCATACTGGCTCGTCTTATTTTGCATCAGTCTGGTACAAATCCTTACGTTTAGCGCATGTGTCGTTCGTAGCGCGTTTTATAAATCTGTTTACTTATAAACAAGTTTAGTGCCAATAAACCATATAGTGAGTGATTGAGGACTGCGATTTAGATAACAGTAGGTACCTATAGTTGTATACCTATAGTTTTTATTTTATTATTGAGTTATTTTATCTTTATTGTGCTGTTTAATTGTTCATAATAAAAGTGCCTCATTAAAGAATCGGGTATATCTGTAATGTTAGTGGTAAATATTTAATAAATAATTTATTGACCTATTGGTTTCTAGTATATGTTGCAACTGAACAAATAAACTGCATATTAATTCTAATTTTCCAAAACGCGTTTAAATTTAATAAGACAGAATATGTGTGTTTATTGTCTACTCTGTATAAGGTAGCAGCGCTTGAGTTAAGTGACCATAATTAAAAAGTAGATTTGTGTCCTCGAATGTAATGTAGAATCGTTGTGGTTTCTATAGAGCTAAAGAAGTTGGTCCTTATTAGCTTAGCTAACTGTAAATAAATATCTTAGTATTTTCATCACTTATTTAGTTTTGTTTCGAGAGACAAACTTTTGAAAGGCCTGTTGGTCTAGTGGTTAGAGGCCCTGACTGCTATACCGGAGGTCGTGGCTTCGATTTCCACCCAGAACAAATGTTTGTGTGATGAGCATGATCATTTGTTCGGTGTCGGGGTGTAATTTATCTATAATATGTATGTATTTAGAAATATATAAGTATGTCCCGGTAAAAAAAAAAACTGGACATATGAAACATAACTGAAAAGAGTAAATAGTAAGTAGTAATAGGTCACAGACTTTCCGTCTGTGACCTATAGTGAACAGGTTAAATTTAAAATAATAAAGTTGTTTTTCAATTCAGCAGAACAGTAGTATGCCATTCAAAAGAGTATGGGACTCATCGTGCCCTCGAGTTTGGGACCAATGGGAAGACAACGGCACCACCTGGGTGATCAGAGACTTGAGGCCCGAAGATGATGAGTTAGCAATCAAGTTACTGACGGAAAACCTCTGTACTGATGAAGTTCTCTGTGAACACAGTAGTAAGTATTTCACTTTATTTAAGAGGGTATGGAAGGTATCACTGTAGTCTCTAGCCTACAGTGATACTGCGAAGGTTGGCTGGAGGTATTGCGAGATAGAGAAGCTTGTAATGACTTAGTGGAGGAGTCGACTCAGGAGTGGGACAGCACAGGCTAAATAAAAAAAGGCTGAAACCCCATACTGAACCTTATCCTGTTACTATGGTTCGTCAACGAAAAATAAATATTTATACTGTACTTTCACCGAAAATGAAAATCATTCAAAATAACCGCACAAAAAACATATTTTAGCAGATTTGTACTGAGACATGATAGTATGTAACATTTCAAGGCCTGTAAACGATCCTATAAGCTAAGCAAAATAATAATACTATTGTTATTTAAATTATATAATAATATTTCTTTAAGAACTCATTGAAGACCCACTAAGCGTGGAAAGTATGCAGGACTTCTGGCGAGGTTACCTGAGCCAACGAATGTCTTTAGGCTGTTATGAAGAGAAGAATGGACAAAGCAAACTTGTCGCCTTAAATGTGTGCCTGGTTATATGTCAAGGGGAGAAGGCTGATGATGTGGTAAGTACCCTTATCACTACCTCAAAATTGCTCGCCCACTGTCCTGGTAAATTTTGCTAAGAAATTATAGCATCTCTTGCATATGTCTGCTCTTCTTCTTCTTCCTGCCCTTTTCCCAAATTAATTGGGGTCGGCGCACCATGCATTTTCCGCCCATTCCACTCTATTAGCTGTCAGCTGCATGTGTCTGCTCTATGGGGATTTTAATAAACATTCTGCTTTTTTTATTCCTTAACTTCTTAAAGCAAAATACACCTCGTATCTCCCCTATACTTTTTTATGCTATTTTTGACTAACATTCCTCTTAAAATCAATCAGTATTCTTCTCTGATTGAGGAAACTATGAACACAATTTTTTTGTCTTCTGTTTGGTATTGTGCCAAGCGAAATACGAAAATGTAAGTATACAAGTAATTTCATTAAATATTTCCAGATCTTAGGTGAGAAATGGAAGAACGTGTACGGAGCGTTAGAAGTAGCTGATGAGAAAGTAGATGCGTTCAAGTGTTTGGGACTGGATAAGTTACTCTACGCTCTGGGATTGGTGGTCTCAAGGGATTATCGTGGTGCTAGACTCGGAGCAAGGATACTGGCTGCAAGGTAAACGCAGTTTATTTACTTACCTTCCTTATAGTTTAAGTATCTATCTTCTACTACGTTATACTATGTTCCAATTAAGTAATCATGGTATCTCAACCTATTCGCGGTTTATGGGGAACGCTTACTTAGCCCGGTGACATAATAAGTGGTAGATTATCCCGTTTATCAACCAAGACTTTGAATCAAAAAGTATTTGTATCCAACATCGTAAAGGTGTGAACACCTATTACATGGGACCTAAAACATATCGGCGAACTGTGGGTGTACATTGGTACACCTCTGCCTAACCCTTCGGGGATACAGGCGTGATGATATGTTTATGTTATGTCTCATACAAAACGTATTCTCAATGATTTTCCGCGTCTCTCCGCCGTATCTAGGAAATAAATCTTGCATTATTTATAACAATGTCGAGCTTGACCTTTGCAATCTCGTCTGATTGTGTGTCTGCACTCGACGATTGCATACGTAATTCCAATACGGTACGAGGTCTAACTCAAGAAAATATTGTTTTACCAATGCGAAAACTGGCACCGTTAAATAAAAGCATAACCTATTTTGTTACGTTCTTTCGGACTGTTTTGAATATACAATATAGAACTGGTTGGTTTTTTTTCTTCGAAATATGAACTCTTTTTTATGAATATCGCTGACAAAAACCACGGCCTTATGTAAACCAGTTAAAGTTCTATAAATATTGGTATGAGTAAATTACCTACCGCATTGCTTATTTTGTACACAAGGAAAAATCAAATATCATGTATTAGCAAAATATTGACTTGTGCCGTTTCATTACGTGCATTGCGACTTGTTTCAATGGACGTAACCTTGAACGCGGTTGTCAAGTAAATTTATACTAAGAGTTATTGCTTTTAATATGATAATAAAAACAGATAGAAAACCGAATCTTGTCGTCCGGTGGCGTGCAAAAACGTCTGACAAGTAGCATTTATGTTAATGATATGTGTGCATACAAAAAAGTAAAGTTTTTCAAGGTGAACTTCTGTTTTCCTAGCTCTTGAGTCACACACAAACATTTCTATTATATGTTACAAAAATTTTAAACAGATTTTTGTTAAGTTATAAAATTGACTCGTGACGGTTAAGTGACTTCTGAGTTTTATTCTGAGAGAGCATTGTCCATTTTCCTTGACCATTTTAGTACGATCCAAACTACTCTGTTCTTTTTTGTACGAGGTCTTTTCTGATCCTTTTCCTTAAAGTGTTTGTGTTAGACATATTATCTATAGTAACTTAACTTTTCACTTTTCAGTCGTTTCTGATCCTTTATCCTTCATATTTCCCTAAGCCCTTTTACGCACTTGCGGTTAACCGCGGGGGCGGCTAGCCGCGCGGTTAGCCGCATTTCCGCAGTTTTTAAAAGCAACCGCTTGTGATTGTACGCACTTAACCGCCAAGCGGTTGCATATTAAATTGAACCGCGCGTCTAGCCGCCCCCGCGGTTAGCCGCAAGTTCGTAAGAGGCCTAAAAAGTGTCTGTGTTATACATATCCACATTTATAACTTTTCAGGAAACCTCTAAGTCTTTACCACGGCATCAAAGGCACGTCCACAGTATTCACTGGCCCGGCTTCACAGAAGAGTGCGGCCAGAGCTGGCTTCTCCACTCTAGGCACCATCACCTTCAAGGAACTGGCTGATGCCGGCCTAGACTATCCTAAAGACGAGAGCAGAGCCATCAAAGTTATGGCGATGAAGTTTGAATGATGACAGTTATATTATGAAAGAAATACTATATTATTTTAGCAATTGAAACCTAAAAGGTGAGGAAAAGAAATAAAAACCTCGATGGAATCTTTTTAAAAATAGTTTTGTTTAAAAAAACTATTGTTTAACAGAAGGAGACCATTTATGAGAATATTTAATGATAAAATATTTTAACATCAAAAAGGTTTTAATTGGTAAATATTTAAAATAAGTAGGTAAAGCTCCTCGAAGCATTGTCATGTGAAATTTATATCCAGTGTAAAAAAATATGATAATGATTTCGTAAATTATTTTTATTACAAATTATCTTAAACTTAAGAAATAGGTAATTTAATTTCAAGAATTGTTATTTTTCTCGTTCTTAAGACGAATTATTTGTGTATTTTATTTGAATACAAAATATATGAACTTTTATTTAAAACGTTTATGTCTCTTTTAATTTTAGAACTTAACTAAGTCTGTGCTTTAACTCCAAGAATTAATTTGGAGGGTTATATTATACAAGGTGTAAAATATTTTATTTTTGCCCTAAGACACCCCAATTACTTTGTGCAATGAAAAAAAACACAGTGAAATTATACATAAATCTTGAATAATTATTGTCATAAAATAATTCAACTATAACTATAATAATATACAAACTATACACGTCAGTCATTTAACATTACATATTTATAATTTCCTTCATTTATCAATTCGCATTTCTTTTACCATAAGAGATTATATCGATATCGTTAATCGATTAAAACTCCGATTAATAATTTAAATCGAAATACTTTTAGCTCAGATAAAGTCCAGCTCAATACTGAAAGCAGCTGTAGTTATATTAGGTTTTTATTATAACAAAGAAGATTTATAATCAAGAGTATAATACGTTACCTTACCCGATTTTAGACCTTAATTACCATACCTTTATGGTGAAAATACAATAATCAACTATTTTCAGTGGAACTTTTAAGATGAATATTTCGTTGTTATCTCATTTCAAAAGAGGTACTGCAATTCTAAGCCCTAATGTTGCTAGTATAAAGTCTAAAATCCGGTAAGCAGAGTCTTCCTTGGTTTGACAAGACTTCCTAATAATGTGATGCAATTTTACGCCAAAGATACAAAGTATTAAGGTCTAAAATCTAGTAAGCAGAGTCTGCTAGCTTGAAAATAGTTTATAAGATTGTGATGCAATTTTAAGCCATAGATACATTGCGTTAAGGTCTAAAATTCGATGGACAGTGTTCTTCAGGCTTCGGCGGCGGGTATTTTCTTAGATGAGCCTGAACACCACAAGAGAGTTTGCGATGCTATTCTAACCACTATTGCTGCCGGCTTAAGGTCTAAAATGGCAGTTGCTAAACCTTCTAAGATTGTGATGCAATTTTAAGCCATAGATACGTTGCGTTAAGGTCTAAAATTCGATGGACAGTGTTCTTCAGGCTTCGGCGGCGGGTATTTTCTTAGATGAGCCTGAACACCACAAGAGAGTTTGCGATGCTATTCTAACCACTATTGCTGCCGGCTTAAGGTCTAAAATGGCAGTTGCTAAACCTTCTAAGATTGTGATGCAATTTTAAGCCATAGATACGTTGCGTTAAGGTTTGAAATCCGGCAAGCAGTGTTCTTCTGGCCAAAAGAGGTTTTAATGCTAGTCTAACCCCTATTGTTGAAAGAATAAGATCTAAAATCCAGTGAGCAGAATCGTCTAGCTTGAAGATAGTTTCTAAGAATTGTGATGCAATTTTAAGCCATAAGTTGGGTACATTAAGGTTTAAAATCCGGTAAACAGTGTTCTTCAGGCTTCGGCGGCGGGTCATCAGTGAGGTACGAGCTCAGTAACACAGGCGCACATACTGGTATTCTCTTAGATATAAGCCGGAGTGTCTCAAAAGAGGTTGTAATGGTATTCTAACCCCTAACTTTGCTGACATAAGGTCTAATATCCAGTAAGCAGAAATCTCTGGCTAGATGACACTTTCTAAGAATTGTGATGCAATTTTACGCCATAGATACATTGCGTTAAGGTTTAAAATCCGGCAAGCAGTGTTCTTCTGGCTTCGGCGGCGGGTATTTTCTTACATATGAGACTGTACACCACAAGAGAGGTTGCAATGCTATTCTAACCCCTATTGCTGCGGGCTTAAGGTCTAAAATGGCAGTTGCTAAACCTTCTAAGATTTTGATGCAATTTTAAGTCATACATACATTGCGTTAAGGTTTGAAATCCGGCAGACAGTGTTCTTCAGGCTTCGGCGGCGGATCATCACACGGCGGCGCACATACTGGTATTCTTCTAGATATAAGCCGAAGCTTCTCAAAAGAGATTTTAATGCTATTCTGACCCCTAACGATGCTGACATAAGATCTAATATCCAGTAAGCAGAAATCTCTGGCTAGATGACACTTTCTAAGAATTGTGATGCAATTTTAAGCCATAGATACATTGCGTTAAGGTTTAAAATCCGGTAGACAGTGGTCTTCAGGCTTCGGCGGCGGGTCATCAGTGAGGTATGAGCTCAGTAACACAGGCGCACACACTGGTATTCTCTTAGACATGAACCAGAGTCTCAAGAGGTTGTAATGCTATTGTAACCCTTATGTAGCTGGCTTAAGATCCAATATCCAGTGAGCAGAGTTTTCCGGCTTGACAGCACTTCCTAATATTATGATGCAATTTTAAGCCACATGGGTTGGGTACATTAAGGTTTAAAATCCGGTAGTTAGTGTTCTTCAGGCTACGGCGGTGGGTCATCAGTGAGATATGAGTTCAGTAACATAGGCGCACAAACTGGTATTCTCTTAGATATAAGCCGGAGTGTCTCAAAAGAGGTTGATATGATATTCTAACCCCTAACGTTGCAGATATAAGGTCTAATATCCAGTAAGCGGAATTCTCTAGCTAGATGACACTTTCTAAGAATTGTGATGCAATTTTAAGCCATAGATACATTGCGTTATGGTTTAAAATCGGGTAGACAGTGTTCTTCAGGCTTCGGCGGCGGGTCATCAGTGAGGTATGAGCTCAGTAACACAGGGGCACATACTGGTATTCTCTTAGATATGAGCCACGCACTATCTCGCTCTGACAGGGGATAGCGTTTGATGTCCGCGAAGCATACTGTTATGTTGTCGTTCATGTAGGGTGGCCTGTAAAACGAAAGAGGTAGGTTAAGTTAATAAAAAAATTGATAAATTTATATGCACATTCAAACTTTAACATACTAATATAATTTATTTGACATTTATATAATTTGACGATATGTCTAGCAGCAATAATAATTGTTAGAGCTATCTAACAATTATTATTGCTGCTAGACATATCGAAACTAGTTCGGGGGTAACCTCTTTTAAAGTTCAGACAAATGCAATATAATAATGATTGTACATGACTGCAGGGTCCTTTTCTTTTCCAAATACACAAAAATAAAACGCGCCTCAAAGAAATAATGGCTAGATCCTAAAAGATTCAGACAACCCCAAAAAAAACACGTCAACCTGTTGTCAACATACATAACTATATTACGAAACAAACGACCGGACACCGGTACCAGCTACATCTGTGACATTACTCTACACAGACCCAAAGGAACACAGTCGAACAACAGAAGACTAAACAGAAGTAAACAAATGAATGGTAGACGATATTGGACGAATGGAGAAACGAATTAATGTCACTACATACTCATCGTTAGGAGGTGCCTCCCCGCCGCCCTCCTAACAACCTCCGCCTGGCCGCCGCGCCGGCACGTGTAGCAGTGCTACTACTCCAGCGAATGGCCCGGGAGCGCCAAGACAAGTGACTGGCAGACGTCATTGAACAAATGAACGCCGCATCCTAAGTTCACGGTCCGGAGCCGGTCAAACTAGCTTCCAAAAAGTCCCTAAATAATCAATCATTGATCCAGCCCACCCTTGCTGATATTTGTTATGATGAAGAACTAAGTCGAGGTTCGAACCCTGAAGGGGGTGCTCTTAGCTTTCGTTGCCACAACCCTCATATTTTGTAGCTTCTGGCTGGAGGCGTATTAGTTTCTGCTAATTTAGTCCGGTAAAGCAGTCAAAGGCTAACTGCGGCAGTTCTGTACAAAAAAGGCATGCTACATACTCATCGTCAGGCGCCTCCCCGCCGCCAGCAGACACCAGCCTCGCCAACAACCTCCGTCTCGCAGCTGGCACGTGTAGTAAAGCTACTACACCAGCGAATGGTCCGGGAGCGCCTTGTGCGCGGGCTGAGCGCCAGCGGTGAGCGGCGCGGGCGAGGGTGCGCTCGCCGCCCGACACTGGGGGGAGGCTGCGGGCTGACGGGTTGCCCCATTCGAACTCTTCTTCCTGTTGGTAGTGATAAATCATTGACACTCGACAAGTTTAACAACAATGTCTGTGCCTACTGTGAATCAGTTAACTTGTGTGCGTGCGCGCCGCCACATTTATAGGTGTTTATTTATAATTTTGGAAATGTACGACAGAGTCCATAATGAGCTGTTAACTTATTGTATTGACCACCTATGTAACATTATGGTAAATATGGAATTGAATTGAATGTCATAAAAAAGCACTCGATAAGTTCAACAGCCTCGCCCGAGCCGTTGTCAGTGTCTATCGTAAAGCAGTATATTTGTGACACATTTATGTGCGAGTTCATTACAACTAATTTAGGTTGCTGAACTGAGTTTCGCTGTTGAAATATCCACCCGTTCCATTTTTCGAGGTTGATAGAAACGAAATAGTGTAGAAAATTATAGTTATTTTTTTTTTATCATGAACCATCCCTGAAAAATTTGTCAGTCAAAAAGTTGCCTTTATAAACGAACCCTACACACTCACCGATAAGAAGGTCCCTGCCGCGTGACTGCTAGCTACATACAGCGGGTGCAGCACCCACCGGCCGGCCGCTACACTACCGAGCATCTTCTCGCTGCGGCCGGGCGCCGCGCACACTAGGTGTGTCGCTAAGGGGTCCAGCTCAGCCCCCTCGCATACCTCACCGCCGAGCGAGGTGATCATTGATATTATTTCTTCGCGATTCTGTAAAGAATTGCATAACAATGGTTTTTTTTAATCTTTTTTTTACTTTAGGGGTTTTTGTCCAATAAGGATATGTCAACCCCATTATAACTTATAACAAAGTAAACTCTTCTATTTTTAATAATAATGAGTATAACTATAGTTTTCGCTCGCATTTCACGCGCCTATATCCATCGTGTCTCGAACGCCATTCGCGTGCCTGCTTCGAGTCGTACGCCAATAGACGTCATTCGCCCGCGCACTTCACAATTTAGATAATTATAAAGACTAAAAGCAAAGGGAAGTGCATGCGGGAGAAAACCGCACTTACTGTGCTGCTGTCTTGCCTGAATCGCGCTAAAGAAAGCTCGCGACCTGCGTATCTAGCGGCGCATCTGCCACATATGGACACACCTTTATGTATATCAGTGTGCAATCATATAGAGTATTTTTCGCTATAATTACCAAGCAAACTGCTATTACATGTATACCTATACTCACATCAACATTAGAAGAGAGCATGAACCGCTTGAGTTGCGTTGGTTCCGGCTCGGGCTCTTGTTCGGGCGCGGCTTGCTGCGCGGGAGTGGTGTCGTCCCAGCCGACCGTGTTGGGCTGCGACTCCGGCGCCGGCTCCGAATCCGGCGCTAGAGGATAGAAGACGAAATAGATGATATAATATGCGTTTTTGTTTAAACAAAAATCTTACATAAGAGTTTACGGTTAGTTACGATCGACATAAATCTATTTTTGAAATACGCCGCAAATAAATCAGTGTTCTGTATGTGTGTTTCAGTCTGTACTTCGAGCTTCTTAACCAACAGACCATTTATGATGAAGTTATTTTGTTTGAAAGCTGATGTGCTCGAAATAGATCTTAGTTATAATTCTGGTCATTTAAGTGCTTTCGTGGATTTTCTCAAATTTGATTATTGGTTTTAATTTAAAGATGTCTCATCTGCAGTAGTAACATGTTACTTACGGGGCACGGGGGCATGTGACACGTCCACGGCTGCAGGTATCGACGTAGATGATACTACCTTAGTAACATCTGCAGTAGTAACATGTTACTTACGGGGCACGGGGGCATGTGACACTGAGTCTCTGTTCCTCCGCACTCGCTGCGAGCTCAGCCGGCCGGCGAGCGCCGCGTTCAGTCTCTGCAGCTGAGCGTCCACGGCTGCAGGTATCGACGTAGATGATACTACCTTAGTAACATCTGCAGTAGTAACATGTTACTTACGGGGCACGGGGGCATGTGACACTGAGTCTCTGTTCCTCCGCACTCGCTGCGAGCTCAGCCGGCCGGCGAGCGCCGCGTTCAGTCTCTGCAGCTGAGCGTCCACGGCTGCAGGTATCGACGTAGATGATACTACCTTAGTAACATCTGCAGTAGTAACATGTTACTTACGGGGCACGGGGGCATGTGACACTGAGTCTCTGTTCCTCCGCACTCGCTGCGAGCTCAGCCGGCCGGCGAGCGCCGCGTTCAGTCTCTGCAGCTGAGCGTCCACGGCTGCAGGTATCGACGTAGATGATACTACCTTAGTAACATCTGCAGTAGTAACATGTTACTTACGGGGCACGGGGGCATGTGACACTGAGTCTCTGTTCCTCCGCACTCGCTGCGAGCTCAGCCGGCCGGCGAGCGCCGCGTTCAGTCTCTGCAGCTGAGCGTCCACGGCTGCAGGTATCGACGTAGATGATACTACCTTAGTAACATCTGCAGTAGTAACATGTTACTTACGGGGCACGGGGGCATGTGACACTGAGTCTCTGTTCCTCCGCACTCGCTGCGAGCTCAGCCGGCCGGCGAGCGCCGCGTTCAGTCTCTGCAGCTGAGCGTCCACGGCTGCAGGTATCGACGTAGATGATACTACCTTAGTAACATCTGCAGTAGTAACATGTTACTTACGGGGCACGGGGGCATGTGACACTGAGTCTCTGTTCCTCCGCACTCGCTGCGAGCTCAGCCGGCCGGCGAGCGCCGCGTTCAGTCTCTGCAGCTGAGCGTCCACGGCTGCAGGTATCGACGTAGATGATACGCTCTTAGGAGTGTCTTCTGCAGTCGTACTGAAGCCACCACCTGGACTCTGAAACATACGAGTTATGAAAGAAGAAAGAAGGGAAAAATCATTTATTTACACATAAGTAAAAGGAGGCAAAAAACTACAAACAAATAAGATTAGAAACAGAAACAGCTAAGAACAAAAAAGACAAAAAACGCTGCAGTTGCGTCACTTATGCGAGAAAAGGTCAGCGCTCAGCATTAAAACTGCGTCTCGTGCTCGCTGGCACGACAGCAGACAACAGCGCTGACCCACGTGACCCACGTTATAATGACTGGTTCAGAAGAACGCCATATCGTGCGAGTTTCAGCACATTGCCGACTATGATCGATAGTTTATGACACCATAGCCTCGCGGCACCGCAACACGCACGATATATCTCGCATCGCAACTGCTTACGATAGCTACGAGACACGAGCACAAAAAGAATCAATAGAGCGTCGTCAAAAAAAGCGCAGACGCGTCACTTTTTTTAAATCGCTTAGATTTGACAAAAAAAATAGTAAAATTAAAAATTCTTAAAAAGAAAAATATAGCCAACCACTTATTTTAATTTCGACAACATTGATCCGAAATGCTCAAATATATTTTTTTTTTCGACATGCTTTTGGGATTGTTCGGGTCACGTCAGTCGAATGCAAAGTGACCGCTGGGCGAGGGTCTGTACACAATATGAGCCAACAGATGGACGGCGTCGCCGAGGCCGGCCCAGGAAGAGGTGGCGAGATGATGGCTAGTAAAAAAAAAATGTTTTTGTTGGTGAGTTTTTTATGTCCTTACCTGATCTTCACTCAACTTGGCAATTTTTGATGGCGGTGTTTCACATTGATCCTGAAACAAATAGTTTCATTAAAAATCATAAACATTCCTTTGAAATATAAAGTCTATATGCATATAATATTTAAATATACCTGTAGTTGTAATTTCCTTGGAGCTAAATTATTATGGTCCGAGGGCGGTGTAGGCGCATCTCCGTTGAACTGCGCCAAAAATCGATTTCGAATCTCCGACAGTGGCTGAAAATATAGCAATAATAATGGAAGCTGAAGTAAAACTAGTAAAGGAATGATGAAAGTTTAGGAGATTGTAGTATGAAAAGAGACAAAAGTTAGGTTTATACCTACTTACTATACATCCCTTTGAATTTGCAAGCTATAAAATGAAAAGTAGTTTTTTAATATTTAACCAATTACGCAGACGGGTAGTCATAGGCTATCCAGGTATATTCCACTTTTTGCAAAGACGCAATACAATTCAAAAAGTCGCATTTGTTCATCTGGGTGATACAATGCCAATAGTATCTTTTAAAGTCCGGTGAAGCAGTCAAAGCCTGAGCTCAGGCTAACTGCAAAGATCTCTACAAAAAAAAATACAATTCCAAGGTGAACAAATCACGAAAAAAAAAAGTCAACTCATTTCACCCAGGTGATATCACCTGGGTGAAATGAGGAGACACAAAAGTCTACTTTGTTCACCTGGGTGAAATCACTCAGGTGAAAAAAATGGAATATACCGCTATCCAAGTGAATAAAAAATATTCGATTCAAAAAATATTTTGTGGGAGCATCTTCCAGTCTCAACGAAATCAGACGAAATCCGACTCATTTTAAGAGTTTACTGACTTGGCACCAAATGTACTCCTTATCCTATTTATTTAGTTTTACCGTTTTAGTAACATCTCGTCACTCTGTATAAATAATGCCAAGTGTATCTTACCGTATGTTTATCGCGGACCGGCTCAGCCTGCTTGGAAGGTAGATCGTTGACGAACTTCCACAGCCGCTTGCGAGCGTCCGGCGACATGCGGTCCGAGCCGGGACGGAGAGACGCACCGAACGCACTGTCCGGCGTCGATGGGTTTCTGTCGACTGTTGATAAACAAAAGGGAGATAATAATAATAATATTTCAAGACTTTTCACACACGGTTTTCTGATCTCAAGCTAAGCGGAGCTTGTGTTATGGTAACCGGACAACTGATAAACATACTTACATATTATAGATAAATTATACACAAACACCGAAGAAATGATCGTGCTCGTAACATAAGCATCAAAATTTGACCTGGGTGGGAATCGAACCCAACGACCTCCAGTATAGCAGTCAAGATATCTAACCACTAGAACAACAGGCCCGTCGCCATATCATACTTACAAGGGTCAGTAGGAGTCCTGATAGGGTCTGACGGCATCTCTCCGCGTCGCACCGCCTGCAGTCGCCGCCGAGTCGTAGGACTCAGTCCCACTAGGTTCGGAGTAGATAACGCATCTTCTAATGATGGTGTCCTTACTGCATTGTCGCCACCTGTATAAGAATATAGGCTTTATTTTGATTGGTATACAAATAATTTTGGAGTGAGTATTTATGATATTCATCATCGTCATCTCCCGAACCTTTTCCCAACTATTTATTCGGATTCAGCTGAACAACACCGTATTTTACATGGAGCGGCTGCCTATCTGACCTCCACAACCCATTTTTACAACCAGGTCAAACGATTTTCATCAAACACGTCTAAGAACACTCGCTGATGGTCACGTTTAATATAAAAAAAAAAAAAAAAAAAATTGAAATCACTTCATCCTTTCGGGAGCTACGATGCCAGACAGTCACGTGACACTTATAACACCCCTCTTTTTGCGTCAGGGATTTGAAATAGGTAACATACCTTGCTTAGCATCATCCTTGAGCTCGGCGAGTCGTTTGGGTGTCTCCTGCGAGTCGGAGCCGAGCAGGCCTTGCCGCGCCATCGCTATGTAGCGGGAAGCGGGAGACATCTCGTCTACATCTACAACATCGTTTGAAAGGGTGTATAATACATAAGTTAGTATGCAAAACATAAGAGGGTGTATAATACATAAGGTAGTATGCACAACATAAGAGAGTATGTAATACATAAGAGGATATGAATTACGTAAAGCAGTATGAAATAAATAAGGCAAAACGTGAAAAAGGGTCCTGACACCTGGACTTAGGAGGATCTAAACCCTGCCAATAAAGCCGCAGCTAGTTAGTGTGTCTAACTGTAATAGTTAGACAAACTAGCTGTTAAGTTTAAATTATATTCTAAAACTTAAATAAAATGTAGCATCGACTAGAAAAGTTTATGATATTCTTAAAGAAAAAGCATTCTAAAGTTTAAAAGGTACTGCTTCTCAGAATACAACTATAAATCATTTCATAATTCCTACCTTTTTTAACAGGAGTTTGTTCCCTGCTAGGTAAAGACCCCCGCCTCGGTACAGCGGTAGCTACGGGCGGCAACATGGCGTTCTCCTTGTCTGTCGCCATGTTTTCCTGTTCGTTCTCTTGCTCGTTAGCTTGTTCGTTAGCTTGTGGGTTCGGCTCGGGCTGGACCTCCATTGGTAAGGAGGGTTCTGGTTGAGGTGATGGGGGAGCTGTGTAAAAATGTTGCGTAATTAAACTGTGATCGCAATTCATTTGGTATCGGGTAAAGAAACAAGATTTTGAGAAAAACCGTAATGCTTGCTGAGGTTCAGTTTAATCATACAAAATGAACTTGGAATATGGAAATAACATAAATTAACACAAGTTTTTAATTAATTACAGGTTGTGATCGAAAGATTATATCCATCCAAAAGAGGTGGAAAGTACTGCTGGTATCATTTTTATCTTCTCTCGAATGGAGTTAATTTAATTCTCTCCCCTCCCCGTCCCCACCCGCTCTCCGGTTAGTGATTATGGTTACGAACCTTTAGTATCTCCCACGAGATGTTCCCTCTCGCTGACTCTGGCGCCTCGCTCGGCACAGGCGAGCAGCCAGGAGGCCCGCACAGCCGGCAGGCCCCACTTCAGAGCTCCTAAGTACTTGTCGCCTGACGCCGTCGGACATATTAGGTGAGTCGATGCTAGGGCGTTAGCTGTGTTGCGACGGCAGAAGCGGAGCTGAGTACTAAAAAAAGGTTTTTTTTTTTTCTAAAATAGATCTTACATGAATTTAATCATATTGTGGTGGAGTGTTACAATAAGATAAAGATAGATTTATTTGATAATGTCAATCAAATCATTTTGCAAAAAGAACACCTAAATTATTAATTAAAAAGAAGCGAGTTATTTTTTAGCTTTGTAATTTCTGAAGTGCACCACCTAAGGTCGCAATAGTTAATAAAGTATTATAATAACAAGCAATTTTGTTGGGCTAGTTGTAAATGACGATTAAAGACAGTAAAGTAGTACTCACGTAGCGCCCAACAGTTTCGCCAGCTCGTCTAGGAAGGCTCTCTCCACACCGCTGTAGGTACTGAGGCTGGCCACCACGCCCTCCAGCAGGGCGGCGGCCGGCACCCGCACGGGCCGATGGTAGTACTGGATGGACACCAGCTCTTGTTGCGACAGGCAGTCTTTCTGATCATAAAGAACATCAAGGTGGGTATATAAAAGTAGGCAGACAATTAGAGCAAAATTTAGCGTAAGTTGAATTCAGAAACCGGTGTGTACGCTACTGACAGAGCTCGCCAAAGTCATCTCTCCTTGCTAGGGAACCTCCTGCGAGCGATACTTCCACTAGGAAGTCATTACAATCTTATTGCAAGGCAGTAAGGTCGAGTCTCGCTTACCACCCAGAACACGGTGACGGGCTCGGCTTGCTTGGTGACCATCTCGTCGGTGTCGAAGTCCAGCGGCAGCAGCACGTGCGAGCCACCAGCACCGGCTGCTACTAGCGAGCCTCCAGCCGCTGTTACTTCAGCGCCTATTTCACAGATCGCGTCTTCGTCTAGACCTTGTACTTCGATTTTGATACCTAGGAAATCAGGATGAAATATTTGTGATGATAAAGTTAAAATACGAGTGGGAGATCATTGTGAAAAAGTGTTGTATTATGGTTATTCTTACCTCTAAATATTTGTTCGATCTCCTCAGTGGGGTCCTCAGCCATATCCTCCGTGATGTCTGGTTGTTCCGGTCGCACGGTGACGTTGCGAGCCGGCTCTGGAGATTTGGATTCTTCTGGTTCTGGTACCTTTTCTGTTTTACCAAAATTAGCAAGTAAGCTCCAAAATCCATCATTAATTTATTATAGTTAGTTTAACTAAGTTAAAATAGACAAATAAATGGCCATTTGGATTGGCCATGAAGCACTTTTAACCCCCGACTTACAAAAAAGGCTGTTATAAATTTGACGTGCGGTGTCTAACTACGGGTGTATCTGTGTGGCTGTTAGTCGCAACGACTGAAGCTCATAAACAGATAGATTGTGATGCGGTTCTGTTGTTTGAAAGCTGATGAAACGCAGCGCCGCACCGGCGTTGTGTTGTCGACAACGCAAAAATTCCCAACAGGAAGCGGACACGGCACCGTCGGCGCTGCGTTGCCGACCCGTCGCCGTTTTGCTAGCGCTGGTAACACAACGGTCGAAAGACGCTAGTTTGAGGGATTTGTTAGGCGTTATTTACCTATTACTATATATATTTTAAAGAACATTTAAATATACTCACGGCTCAAATAATGGTTGACCAGGTCGTCTTGCGGTTCTTCCACCTCCGGCGTCGGCGGCGGCAAGTCTAGCGGTCCGCGGCGCAAGAGCGCGAGGTTACGCTTGCTCATGGGCGAGGCGGGCTCCGGCCGAGCCTTGCGAGCGCTCGACTTGCAAGGGGTCGACGGCTTCGTGTCTATTACAAACTGTAGAGAGTAGTGTGTGTCACTAAGGGTTAAGGGTGTGTTGTAAATGTCTCCTACCAATTTACAATTTACACTCGTCTGGTCTTTAGCGGGGCATGTTAGTGTGAGGACACCTGCACTTTGGAACACCTAAACTTCGCCAATGACGCTGCAGTTAGCGTAGCCAACTACTGGTAAGGGCAGCGTATTAAAATTTTATTTAACAAGATTACCATCGATCTAAAAAGAAGAAGAAGCGGGGCATGTATAATTGCAAGTATAATCCGCGTCAGAAACTTTTATTTAGACGAGGAATGACGCTAATTGTGACGTTAGGCGGTATTATGTAATCAGATAAATTCAGTGAGGTCAAATATTCTTTTAAAAAGTGAATAACCTGAGCTTCATCTAACGCGCGTCCAGCCTCCACACTCTTGAGCAGCCACAGCGGGCTCAGCACGGGCGCAGCGGGTAGCAACCGCGCGGCGGCTACGGCAGCGCTACGCGGCGCTACGATGTGCGTGACGCGCGAGTGCGGACCGTCGTAGCGCACGCCGCCGCACCGAGACACGCACGCCGTCAGCCGCTCGCGTAGCAAGCCCTCTACGCCGGATACCCAGATCTATGAAGATGAATAAGAAATAAATGCGGACAACATCACATACATTGCTCTGAACACAAAGTAAGTAGCTATTAAACAGTTGTGCTATGGAATTCAGAAACAACGAAGGTACCACAAACACCCAGACCCGAGACAATGTAGAAAAGTGACTTTCTACATTGACCCGTCCGGGAATCGATCCCGGGACCTCTGGACTAGCGACACCTTTAAAACCAGTGCGTACCCCACTCGACCACGGAGGTCGTCAAAATGAATGTAACTTTAAATATGCCTCATATGTTTTTCAAAAGCTCTACTTCACACAGTGTCAAGAAAAAACAAAGGTTCTGAAATAAAACACATATAACTTATTGCAGCTGGCAATAAGTATTCATTCTACATACTGGCAATTTTAAAATAGTTAACTATATAATATTATGATCATTGTAAAAACTTACACAGAAACCATCAAATATAGGGCCAGCCTTTTTGATGAGACTCATATCGAAATTTTCACAGGCCGTAAGCAATTCTTTGTCTATGGAAACGTCAGCTTTCTTCGTGTCCTGTGATAACTGCAACAAAACATTAATAATCTGAATGTGCTATAATGTCTAATGCCGGCTCCACATTAGTGCCGTGAAGCTCCGTGAACAGGCGTGAACGTGAATGTGGACGGTTTTCGCGGGGTTCACGCGCGTTCACGCCTGTTCCCCGATCACAGTCGGTATTTTGTCCCGCGACAAAGGGTTCTCGCCTCCTTCTCACGGCTTTCACGCGCACACATCCACATTCACGGCCTCGTGCCAGTTTAAAAAAATTACTACACTAGCAAATATACCTTGATCGGTTACGATGTATTTCAGTCATCCACCATCTTCTTTTTTTCCAACGCTTTCTTATAACTTTCTTGTTTTGTACGTCTAAATAGTGATATGTTGCAATAGCAAACAAAGTTATTGCAGCAGCAGTTTCTACGTCCATTTCGCGGCAGATTGCACGAGTGATTGTGAGCATCCCGTGAATGTGGAGTGCACAACTAGTACCGTGAATAAATGCCGTGAATTTGCGCGTGAATTCACGGCACTAATGTGGAGCCGCCATAAGGTAGTATATGTATATATTGCCGGCGCTCTTATCGCCTTCAGAATAAGGGTGATTTTGCCATTTTTGAGACATTAATTTTTATAACAGATTTAGTTCTTATGTATTTAGTTTATTTGGCGATTTAAGTATAATGACTTATTGACTTATTCATTTAGGCAGGTAATTATTATTAAGTTTAATACATACCTTAACTTTTCCTGACATGACAGATGTATCTGCAGATCTTGTTTCATCGACGAAGTTGCTTGGCGGTCTCAAATTTGTTATACGGGAGAAGTTTAAACCTGTTAACAATAAGATCTTATATTTTACATTGATACTTTGGTAAACGCACATAACATAAGTAAAAAGTGATAAAAGAGGCTGATGATATGATGATATGGTGATAAAAGAGGCAGATGCGTGGTGGGGCGGACGGATGCGTGGTGGGGCGGACGGATGCGTGGTGGGGCGGACGGATGCGTGGTGGGACGGAAGAATGCGTGGTGGGGCGTTCGGCCTGAATCGGCCTTTCACAGTCAACTGATGTTGCATTAGCGCGTCAGGTGTGGGGGTTGGATGTCTCATTGCTAGTTTGTTTTTTCTGGCGCTGCCCGGACGATACGCGGTGCGCGGCACTGCGCGGTGCGTTTCCACCGGATATGAACCAACAATTAGGTTGCTGTCTGTATTTTTTCTCTGTACTTTTTTTTGTGTTTGACGTTTGATAAATGCTACTGTGTAGCCTATATTGAATAAAGAATATTTGTATTTGAATTTGGTCAGTATACTCACTCATGTCAGGCAGCCTGGACTCGGCTAGCGGCGACGAGGTAGAGGCGCCCGCGACTCTGTACTTAGCGAGCGGGAGCGCCACGCCTCTAGCCGCCGAGTCCTTCACCCACGACGGTAGGACCACCGCCTTGCCGTACTCTAACGCTGCTTTATACTATATTATACAGTATTATACTGAAGGCCACTATACTCACTCATGTCAGGCAGCCTGGACTCGGCTAGCGGCGACGAGGTAGAGGCGCCCGCGACTCTGTACTTAGCGAGCGGGAGCGCCACGCCTCTAGCCGCCGAGTCCTTCACCCACGACGGTAGGACCACCGCCTTGCCGTACTCTAACGCTGCTTTATACTATATTATACAGTATTATACTGAAGGCCACTATACTCACTCATGTCAGGCAGCCTGGACTCGGCTAGCGGCGACGAGGTAGAGGCGCCCGCGACTCTGTACTTAGCGAGCGGGAGCGCCACGCCTCTAGCCGCCGAGTCCTTCACCCACGACGGTAGGACCACCGCCTTGCCGTACTCTAACGCTGCTTTATACTATATTATACAGTATTATACTGAAGGCCACTATACTCACTCATGTCAGGCAGCCTGGACTCGGCTAGCGGCGACGAGGTAGAGGCGCCCGCGACTCTGTACTTAGCGAGCGGGAGCGCCACGCCTCTAGCCGCCGAGTCCTTCACCCACGACGGTAGGACCACCGCCTTGCCGTACTCTAACGCTGCTTTATACTTCTCACTGCCTACGCCGTCCCTGTAGGTGAAATAATTTATTTAACCATTTACTTTCAGAAGGATTACAATATGTATCTTTTTGTTACATTGACCGGGTCGAGGATCAAACCCAGGAGCTCAGAGCTTCCGAAACCTTGGAAACTAGTGTGCACGCCACTCGATATCGTCAAAAAAAAACTTCGTAACGGTTTTACAAGGTGCAAACTTATATCGTGCTTGATAACTAAAAATCACAGATTATTAAATACAAAAAAAATATACATTCCAACTAACTTGGTCAACACCACAACATCAGTAGTCTCGCTCTGGAAGGCCCCCGAGAACACTCCGCCATGCTCATTGACCAGCTTCATGACCATCTGCTTCTCCTTCTTAGTGATCCCGGAGGTGGTGACCTGCAGGTTCGTGAACGGTGGCAGCCGGTGGACAAGGAAGTCTGGTGAGGAACCGCTCACGTTGAGACGGAGGGACGTGTCCCAGACCGCTTGGAGCCAGGTTATTGCCATCACTGGGATCCCTTTTTCTACTGCTTTCTGAGGATAACATTGTAAAGAAAGTTTGTGAACTGTTTGGTCCTACATACATGTTTTAAATATTAGTAATTTTAAACTATAATTGATGACATAAGACTTTTATTGCACTACAACTGTTTTTTTATGAAGATTTCAACAGGATTAGTCAATCCATAATGAACTTTATTTACAGTGTCATAAAGTTGATGTTTGTTTATGTACAAATAGCGATAATAATTGAAAGAATTTAAATAGACTATAATCATGTGTAATCAAAACACATATTACTATACAGGAATGCAGTTGTTAAGCAAAAGTACTTACAATATACTTATCAGAGAGAACTGTGTCTGATATCAAATGCGTAGTGTCATCTGTTAAAACTGTGTTGTATATGCCACCCATCCAATGAACTTTCAACTTTATTTCCTCCTGAAAATCAAATCAATAATAAGTAAGCATAATAATATACACACATGCATATAATCTCGCCTCATTCCCTTGTAAGGGTAGGCAGAGACCTCTTCTTTCCACTTGCTACTATCCTTATACACTTGTTTCGCTTTACCCACTTTCATTATTCTATTCAAACATGCTTGCTTGCTTTAGTTAAAGGAATAGATATTTTTGTCACTACTGCATTAGGGTAGTTCTTATAAACATTAGTTTATAAAGGCTAGCTTATTTAGGTTAATGACTAGAATAAAAATAAGTACCTTTTGTGCCTTGGTCAAGCCACTTGCTGTGACCACTAATCCTCTCATGGCTATGGTGAAGACAGGCTCTGGCCCTGATGGGATAGGGGTACCTTCTGTCAGACAGCATGATAAGCAACGGGGACCAACCAATCTGTAGAGAAAGGAAAGATACACTTGTAATAAAACGGTATAATAAGATAAGTACCTGTGAAAGCTAAAATTATACTACAGTTTGTGCGCTGTAGCATGGTGCGGGTGACAGTTGTCAGACATGTTTCGTTTCACTCTTGAAAGTTGCCGCGATTTACAATTATGACTTTAGTATTTAAGGTGCACCATATTTGTAATATATTAAATCATTAATCACGGTTCTTAATTAAATTAATCCAACCAGAATTTTCTAGTTTATAAATAAACTTATATTGGAAGACAAAATAAGCAAAGTGTTATGCGTATAACGTAACGCCAAAGACTTCTTTAGTGATGGGATGTACTGCTACGATGGATATATCGATACTTATATAACTAATAAAAAAGTACATTTTATTCGTCTTTACTCATATTAGAGTCAGAAACATCTGAATTGTGACTCAATTCATCATCTGAATCTGTAACTGATATTATTAACGATGATTCCATAAAATCACCAATATGGATATCACGATCCCAATCAGACATAATGTTTATGATAAATTTTATATTCAAAAATATATTTTTTAAATAATTCAAAAAATAATATTAGATATAATTAAATTTAATATTACAATTATTTTTATAATAATGAAAAAGGGAAAGTGGTTTTTGCTGTGAAAAACGTCATCGATAAAAATAACTTGCATCCTTAGCCATGTGATACTGATAAATTTCAACGTCATACTGACAAATGTCACCCGCACCAAGCTACAGCGCACAAGGTATAACAACACTGTTGCATCAGGTTTATTTTTGCATACTTTAAAACATCTAAATAACAACAGAAAATATAACCTATATTCAAGCAGTATTCCATAAAAAAATACGACTCATCACCATAACATTATTTTTTCAATTAAAAGATATATGTATACAAGGTGGATTTAATGACACTAGTATTTCTCTTCAGTCAACTTTTTAATCTACATGAGATGTGAATAAAAAAAACACCAAAATACAGATTTGATACCATACACAACTTACAGACACTTAGTCTTCTGCAATTTACTGTAGAGCTCTCCTGCAAACTCTGTTAACACAAACACATCTCGTTTTGTGAGTCCATCGAACTTTGTCCACTGCTCTTCATGCACCCATCTAGCTTGCAAGCCTCCTCCACAGTGCTGCTCACATGTCTACAACAAAATTAATAAAGGATTATAATATTTGACAACCCATCAAGAGAGAGACTACTAAAGAGATTATTATTTATTACACTTTGAATCATTTCAGCCATCATATGCATAGGTATCATTACCTATGCATATGATAGCATAGGTTAACTTAGAATTGAAGAAGAAAATTTAGAGTAAGTAGTACAATACCTAAAATTATTTTAAATGATTTCTAACATATTTTCTACAATGTAATGACATCAGTTACCCCTTTGTTAATAGTGTTATGAATTGGGAAGTTGGCCATGTGTATAAAATGAAACATTGTGGCATGATAAGTAACATTTATTACACATTATTTAGTTCTGCTATATTAAATTCAAATGTTATAGCTACCATTGACACAGATTTTCCAATACCTCGATATTTTTGTTTCCACCTAAGCCATTGTTTAATGATATCTTCAACTGTTTTACAGCATGAGCAACTGACACCACTTCTTGCTGAAGACTGCTAAGCTTTTGCTCTATTTGAGTACACAATAATGACAATTCAGAAGAACCATCTAAAGAACCCGGATTATTCTCAATTTCTTTGTCTAAGTTAACCATTGTTAACCTAACTTCACTTGGAGATTGCTAACTTTTCCTTTTTTATATTTTTATCACAAGAATTTAATTGCACACAAGTACCGCACAAGTTTTACAGAATCTAACTAGATTACTAACTACATTCATGTTTTTTAGCACAAAAATATATAAAATATTAATATCTTAACAACACTTCACAAACTGTGTATAGTAAAAATGAATACATGCTTCGTAAAAGCCGGTTACAACTTGAAACAAATACGATTGACGATTATCATTTTGAGGCAACTGCATACTGATAGCCAATATCTAATCATACATAAACATAAATATGCATACAGAGATTGCAGATGTGTTTATATCAAACCTGAACATAATCTCTGCACACTATGTACTTTACACTGACGTTAAATTGTTCTAATTTACATAGTTAGCTTACCAGAAAAGCAAGTTGCATCTCCTCCGAACACTCATTTTCGTTTCGGCAGTCTTTAGGAATAATAAACGTGACACTTATATCCTCAGTCATTTTATCACAGTTGTAACTAAAACCACTTAAAGCACACACAAATATGAATACTCGCAACCAAAATTACATTCTTTTTTTACTATAATTACGGAGATTTTAACCTCTACGCGATTTGTTTACAATATTTTTCTACTGAACGAATGAAACTTGGAAAAGACAGATCAACAGATGACGGTTGAAAGAGGAATTTGCCGCCATGTTTCGAAAATTTCGTTTGGAAATACGCTTTAATTTGTGTAAATAAACTAATCTTAGATCGAAATAAATTTAGCCAGTCCATAAAAATATATTACAAGAACATTAAATTATGTTAGTCCCGTATCTTGACCTCTGAACTTACAGAAATATTACAAAGGACCCCCAAATTGTAGGAAGAGCATATAATTGGGCATGAACAAACTCTTTCCTTTTTGTTTAAAAAGAAAAACTTACTTAAACATTAATAAAAAATAAGCAGCTAAATACGCATTGTGATAACTCTACTTATTACCCGTTATCTTACATAAAATTATTGTGAACAGGAGCAGTATGGTGATGATTTTTTTCATCACTATCACTATCACTTAAGTATGGGACCACCTACCAGATATCACCAACAAATGACCACCTATGGCCCGGCGGCGGAAACGAATTACGAACTACAATTTCGAAACTTTTTATTTAATAGTATCATTGTTGAGTAATTAAATTAATGCAATATTTATGACAGCAATGTATGTTATTGATTACTTACACTGAAACTCAAAATGTTGTACATTTCTGAACCTACAAATGTCATCTGCCAAATCGATATCGAGCGATTTGTAATCTGTAAAATTACTGTTTTACATGGTTTACGATTCGCTCGTTACTTCGCTAGGTTATAAAAATGTGAGATGTTCTAGTCGCTTATATTTAGGTTAAAGTGTTATTAAAGCAAAATGTTGTACGACGAATTTAAACCGATTGTGGACTTAGTGCTCAACAACTGGACTGCGTTACAGTTAGCTGTTGAACATGGCATGGGAGCTCCTGGTGGAGAAAAGGTATTTACAGCGAGATTAATGAGTTCAATTAAAAATATTACATTACTCATTAAATTGTAAGAAATGATTACCGAAATATTATAGTGTAACAGTTTCAACAATTGCTCAAGGTTTTGCGTATCTCAGTCCAACTTCTAAATATATTTATATCACTTTCACCTTTTAACTCTTACTAAATAAAAATAAATAACGAATTTATCAGTAAGTTATTTATTATGACAGTGTTAATATGAGAGTGTTTATAGGTTATTGCCTGCATTCACAACTAGAACTGGTCCGTATCAATAACATGTGTTATTTATTTTGAAGTATGCAACTGCAGCTTATTTTGAACATTTTATGAACTATTGTTTTGTTTGTTCATCACAGACAGCACAATTGATGGCAGTGTACATAGCAAGGTACTGTGTTGAGAACGTAGTTGACCGAGATGAACTGACGGAGGTGATTGAGGACTTAATGGATGAGGAGTTTGAGACGGTGTGTCATGATGACTCTCCTAGAGGTAACTAACTTAGTGTCTTCATTATTTAAGGCTTTATTGGTTTACTTTTAATTTTGATATATCATGACCAACCTACTTAAAATAGTCTTCCATAATTCACAGGAGACCTGTCCTTGTTATGCTGTTCATTTGAAGTTGAATTAATAATTAGTCCATAAAGTAAAAATGTCTGGGGACACTCACATGATTATCTGATCCTAAACCTGGAAGAGCCCTTTATAAAAACATATTAAGATACAGAAAAAAAGATTTTAACTGATAGTTTCTTTTTATTTCAGAAATCTCCGCTTTACTTCTACAATTTCTTGGACTATTAAAAGAGGGAAAGCATGATGAGCTCCGAGCCAGAATTGAGGCCATGCCGAAGTGCCAGAAGTGGTTGAGCCAGCCAATACATGAGTCTGTGCCACCGCAGGTGAATGTAAATTAAATTCCATATATTTTTACTAAAGGTTAATTGGTTATGGGTAAAGTTAACATAGGATAGATCATTCCAATAGTCTACTAAAACTTTAGTAAACTATAATGAAGAAAAATAGGATAAGGTTAAATTTAAAGAAACATATTTCTGCCTACTAATGGAATGAACTGACTGAGTCTTTGGTCTTTGTATTGTTCAGGCTTTGCTTTCTCAATCAATTATTTATTTCATTTTATTACCTTTTAAGAAAATATACAGTAAACACATTTGACCAGTCAGAAGTATAAAAGAAGGCTGATTAGTTTTCACTATAAACTTATATATAAAATAATTTCATGAAAAGGTTTCCTGCAGTCTTTCTATATGTCATTTTTCTATCAAACAACACTACTTACATTTTAGCTGAATAGTGGACATGTCGCAGACAAATAGTATAATCTGGCATTTTACATAAGGCGTCGTCATTTTAAAAACGTTCGCGGTTATGTAATATGCCGAAGGCAAAATGACAAATCATTCAATCGTTATAATGCGACGTTAGTGTTATTTTAGGGTGACTATGCCCATTAAAATCTCGAGACAAATTTTGAATTACATACATACGTCGTCGCTCGCTTCGCTCGCTCTGTTGCAAGGTCACAATATCTAACCTTTTTTTTTTTTTTTTTTTTTTTTTCTTCACCCTGTGGAAATCCTCCATGGACTTCCTCCGCCCTGGGGAAGACGGAGGGGTGTGCCGGACTCCTACCGGCGGGCTTCTATATATATATATGGGAAGAGGCCTGTGCTCAGCAGTGGGCGTTTATAGGCTGGATGATGATGATGATGCTGATGAGGCGGGAACGCATTTCGCATACTACCGCGACCCCCTGGCAGGCACAATATCTAACCTAACCTAACCTATTGATCTCTGTCACAAAGTCGAACCTAATCAAGCAATGGATTTCTGGGCATATGAATATAATGATCAAATACATGTTTTTTTTTTGGCCAAAAATACTCTGCAGGAGTCCTTCACGACCCAGAGTCTATGGATACCCTAGCATTTTTGACGTGCCGGATAACCTCAAAAACTAAATACTCAATTTGCCTCGGCATTATGTATATGGTGTTTAAATTTTCGGTCAAATGTTGAGGCATATTATAAAGTGACACGGCAATCTACATTTTGCCTTCGGCATATTACATAACCGCAAACGTTTTTAAACTGACGACGCCGTATGTAAAATGCCAAATTATACTATTTGTCTGCGACAGACACATATCCCTCCCAATTTATAATTTTATTTATAAATTTTACATAAGTAATTTTTATACTATAATTTTATACCTATTTTTATTTATGTATTTTCATTTGTACAACAAAGCATTTTATTTCTCTAGTGCCATGGCAACCCAGACGATGATTCCACATGCAGTAGTGATGAAGATGAAAATGTTAACAATAATGTGAATGGTGGACCCGCAGCTCATGCATCAAAACAAGACCCAGAACCCATGGACGAGGACGGCGACCCTGGCTGGACCGTGGTGCGGTCACGGAGGAGGAACTAAAGCAATAATTTTAGTTATTTATAGTTCTATTCTGGTTAAAGTCTCAACTGCTTGTGGGTAATCAATTTATGCGGTACCTAGAAATCACTAATCATGGTCTAAAATCAGATATTCAAATGTGTGCTGTACAAAAATGTATGACAAGTGTGTTACATACCAAGGTTATGGACACTGGTGACAACAAATTACGGTTTTTTTTTGGTAGTGATCTTTGCATTTAGCATGAGCGCAGGCTTTGACTGCTTCATCGGACTTTAACAAACTACGGTACTCCAATTGACAGTGTTACCCCTTTGTTTTGAAAAAAGGTCACAAGCAGTTTGGATTTAAACTAGGTACTAGGTTAATGAAATACTTTCAATATTTAAGGATAGGCAGGGTTGAATGAAGGCGTGATACTACATGAAGCATTTGTGTCTTGTGAGTAATAGATTGAGGTTAGTACTGATTATACCTTGAATAGGCATGTTGACTAGGTATTATTTTAAGTGACAATCTTTTATTAGGTGACTGCCTTGTTGGCCTAGCGGTTCTAAACGCGACTGCTACGCTAGAGTTCTTGTGTTGGATTTCTAAGTCGACCAAGTTGTTATTGGGTTTTTCTATGAAATTCTCAGTAGCAGGTCGGAGTTTGGATTTGTGCCTGCTTTGTGACTATAGGTTCGCCCCCTAATACATGGGACCTAAACATACCGGCGAAATATGGGTGTACATTGGGCGTGTACATACAGGCGTATGTTTTAAAATCAGTTAAGCCCTTGAGTTAGATAGTGAAAAATCGTAAAACTAAGTAATTAACGCAAAAGTTAATGTGTGGTTAAAGTTAATCTACTAACGTCACGATTTTGTACTAAACCTATGAGATCGGCATAATGTGGGACATTTCAACTCAATGAATCGTTGTGAGTGGTTGGTTGCGTAAAAAAAAGGCAACAATACTCGGCTAATATTTTTAGTTCATCTAGTTGATGGTCAATAAAAAATATCTATTCAACATTCCTGTTTATGGTTACCATCAACTTGGTACTATGAAATAAAACTGCTGTTGGTTTTTAAGTATGTACTTTTAACGATAATGGGTGGCAATAAAAATCTAATTTATCAGTAGCGTAGATGAAGATATTGACAGATAATACTACAAATCGATCCTGTTAATTTAGATGCTTTAGGTCTCGATCGCTAATATAGGTACTGTTATAAGTACTCATATCAATACACACATTGAGCCAACCCTAGAAGTAAGACCCTGATTTTTAACAAATTGTCTATTTTACGATTCATGTAAGAACATTTACTTTCAACTATGTTGTCAGTAGATAAGATATTAAAATTTTAATATGTCGACCATGTAGGCTCCAATAAGGGCTACTGTTATTGCGCTCACCAGTTGGCGCCACCTTCGCGTCTGCTGTCAAAACTATGGAATCGACGACGAGCCATGTAAAAAAACAACCTCATTATTCTTCTTAAAATTATGAGTACATTCACATAGGAAAAGGCACTAAATATGTCACCTCTTTATAGACTTTTCTGTCTTCCCCGATTACAATATTTTCTTTAATTATTAAATCTTTTCTAGGTATAAATGTTATTAGACTTCCAAACTCCAACTGAAGAATACTAGATGAGAATATTTTTATAAACCTAAAATATCAATAAAATAGCTCTGAAGTTCTGAACCGTAAAAAACATTAACATAGAGTTGTTGCGCCCGGGCTATTCACCTCAGCTGCAAAATGCTACTATTGAGAGGCAGACCGATTTTTTTTTCGTAAGTCGCTGGACATACAAGAAAATTAAAGAAATATGCGAGTATATGTCGCATCGTGGCATTTTATAGCTGAGCAGCCAGAGCAGAGTATGACAACCCTTACAATACATAATTCGAGAATACCTTTATAGGTAGATTGTATCTGTTGTGTTGTACCTACAATGTATTTATATTTTTTATTAAATAAATATATTATTAATGTTAATTTTGTTTTATATTTTACTGTTGTTATCCCGTTATGACAAACCAGCTTAGGCTCGGCCACCGACCAAAGCCACCGGTGACCAGCGACATACTTCTTCTAATTTTTCTCCGCTTTATCGCTTGGCTGCCATCTGCAGTAAGTGTGCGCTGAGCCTATACAAAGTACTTAAAAGATAAGAAGCGTTGCGCCGAGGCTTATATTTATCAATCCTAATTTCAACGGCGGGACTTATATCACTAATAAGGTCTTTACAAAGCGTTTCATGATGGGTTGTCCAAATCATCTATTCAATTCATATTCAATCGTTCGCGTCGAGTTGGAAAACTATGTGGCCGCAATACGCAGACTAGTCAAGCCCTATAGCATATAAGCATTTACAAGAATAATTACCGTTGCATAATAACTTTTATTTTAGCATACGTAGCTTTTTACATATTGTGTTTGTTAAAGATTTACTTTTTCGAAATTAGGTACTAATCTTGATAGTTTAAAAGTCATTATTGTGAAACTATGTTGTAGAAAACAATTTTGCTCTGATAAATTACCAAAAAACACAAAACTACAATAAATGTCTGTAGGCAGCAGTAACTAATAGGAAAATCAATACTAACATTTATGTAACATTTTCAAGTAAAATATTTTAAACACTGTCCTTATGAATGCACATTGTAATGTCTAGTTCATAATTTCACAAACGTCAGTGTCGCTGAGTCAGGTGTCAATTTTTGGCCTGGTACCGCGTATCTGTAGTATTTCTGAAAATAAATAAGAATTTAAGCTACTTTTTAACGCACAGTTAAGTGAATTCAATGATTTAGACGTAACGATAGACAATAAACATGCCGCTTACGGTTAGGCAGAGGAGTATACATAATAAAAATGGTGCGAAAAGGGCTACAAGTTTTAGCAAAGGGAAGCGAAAAGCGAACGAGGGGTATGTAATTAACCCATTTTATTATTAATACGTACGCTTATATTAATGTTTATTTTTAAATTCGGTACTGGCTTTTATTTTTCTTGGTTTAATACACTTGGCATCGTTAATAGGTTATAATATTTTTTATTTTGGCTCATCAATGCTCTAATTTGTTGCTGGTACTACAGTTTGGCGCTTATCCAGACGTTTCCGTACTCAAACAAAGGTAAAAACCGTCTGCTGACGTTACTTAAAGCATGATGCGGTACTAACAAATACTATTTTCGGCTTTATTGCTAACCTTTTTTAATTCATATTACATAGGCAGTGTCATTAAAAATATAATGTCTATCGACGTCAAACCGTTATTTTGTTAATAATATTTACTACATTATGCTGTAAAAATTACATGTCCAGTAGGAATCTTATTAGAATAAAACAATATTTGAGTACAATCAAATATTTGATCATACATCTCTCTATATGACAGTTATGTGAGTGTTTCATATCTCCTTATTTAAATAAGGGATGAAGAAGCCTGTACAAAAGATTTAGTTAGTCATGTAAATAATACACACCATCAACTCGCTACTTAGTTCTTCTACCGTAAAAACTTGAGAGATCCATAAAGTGCTGTGGACATGGACTTAAATCATATTAAGAAGCTTCTATGTTTTCAGACCTTTACAATATTTTATACACTGTGTAAAAGATATAATCCTCATGAAAAGCAATGTATTCATTTTAATCTTTTGAATGCAAGAGTTTATGTGGTTTTCCTGATTTTGTTAAGTGTTTTTAATCAAACATAATTTCATGCTCATTTGTTGTTTTCGAAATTGTCACATTAATACTTGCTTGATCTTGAACTTGGTAAATTGTCCTGACCAAATAGACCGAGAGAACCAATAGTTTCAAATGTAAATATCCATATTCATGTTTTGAACACAAATTACCGTATTCACATTGAATATTAAATTTTCAGGGAGTTCCTAGTTACAAATGCTCCATCAGACCTCCGCAGTATACCATACCCAGGGGGTGCAGTTGCACTAGCATTGCTTATGACTGCCCGTTTGGCTGCTGCCTACTGGGGCATTATAAATGATTGCGATGAGACTTACAATTACTGGGAACCGCTGCATTATCTAGGTAAGTTAATGTGATGTGTTAATAAATTCGGAGGTCAAAAGTCGATAAGATATGGAATAATTAATGCACTTGTTCAGATAAGAAAAATTCTGTTTATATAAAAATACTTCTAAAATTAGCATCACTCTCTAACAAGCCTCAAATGTGCACCGCGCACCGAGTGCTGGCGAGCAGCTTGCAAGCTGTTTGTGTAATGATTGTTCATCAGATCTGGACGCACCCTAAGAATCAATCAATCAATCAATCAATCAGCCAATCATAGTCCACTGCTGGACATAGGCCTCTCCCAATTTACGCCACAACACCCGGTCCTCCGCCTTCCGCATCCAGTCCCCTCCAGCGACCTTTCTCAGGTCATCGGTCCACCTGGCGGGCGGGCGTCCTACCTTACGGTTGCCGAGCCGCGGTCTCCATTCTAGGACTCGTCTGCTCCAACGGCTATCGGTCCTTCGACAGACATGGCCAGCCCATTGCCACTTCAGCAAGCTAATTCTACGAGCTATGTCGGTTACCTTGGTTCTTTGTCGGATGACCTCATTTCGAATTTTATCCTTCAAAGAGACTCCGAGCATAGCTCGCTCCATAGCCCGCTGTGCAACTTTAAATTTGTGGACTAGTCCAACCGTTAATGTCCACGTTTCGGCACCGTAAGTCATAACAGGTAGGACGCACTGGTTGTACACTTTGGTCTTCAGGCATTGCGGTATAGGCGAAGAAAAGACTCGACGAAGTTTGCTAAACGCTGCCCAGCCCAACTGAATTCTCCGATCGATTTCCCGCTCGAAGTTGTTTCTACCAAGCTTGATGACCTGCCCTAGGTAGATATACTCTTGAACAACTTCGAGCAACGATCCTTCGACATATATCGGTCTCGGCCTGATATGTTCATTGAACATGATCTTTGTTTTATCCAAGTTCATGCCAAGACCGACCAGTCGTGAAGCTTCATTTAGGCCATGCAGCATCTCGCTTAGCTGGTCCAGCGACTCTGCTACTATGACGATGTCATCGGCAAATCGAAGGTGCGAGATGTGCTCACCGTTCACATTTATACCCCGTCCAGTCCAATCCAGAGTTTTGAAGACATCCTCGAGCGCGTTGGTGAACAGCTTTGGGGATATAACATCCCCCTGTCTCACCCCCCGACGCAGCTCGATCGGATTCGTCTTACGGTCATGGAGCTGGACAGTCATGGTGGCGGTGTCATATAAGCATCTCAGCACCTCGATGTAGCGCCAGTCAATACGACATCGTTGCAGGGCATCCAGAACCGCCCAAGTTTCGATGGAGTCGAAGGCTTTCTCGTAGTCCACAAAGGCCAAACACAGCGGCTGATTGTACTCTTTGGTTTTCTGCACAATCTGCCGAACAGTATGGATGTGGTCTACGGTGCTAAAGCCTTTTCGAAACCCGGCTTGTTCTGGTGGCTGGAACTCGTCGAGTCTTGTAGCGAGGCGGTTAGTGACTACTCTCGAGAACAACTTGTAAATGTGGCTCAGGAGTGAGATAGGTCTGTAATTCTTCAGCAAGGTTTTGTCTCCTTTCTTGAAGAACAGAACCACCGCACTCCCACTCCACGCTTGTGGTGTTAAGCCTTGGTGAATGACGGAATTAAAGAGACTCGCTAGCTCTTTCAGGACTGTGGTCCCACCGGCCTTAAGGAGCTCGGTCGTAATTCCGTCATCACCCGGCGCCTTGTTGTTCTTTAGTTGTCTGAGAGCTGCCTCTACCTCGCCCGGGTCGACATCCGGGATGTCCTCGGTGTAATGGCGCGTGAGTGGGGCTCTGTGGTCATCTACGCCTTGTCTCGGTGGTTTAGTCGTCCGTGATGCGTATAGGTGTCTATAGAAACTCTCAATTTCCTCCAGAATCTCGAACTTAGAGGTGACGGTCCTGCCATCCCCGGTCCTCAGTTTCGCCAGATGGGGTCTGCCTAATTGCTGAGCGAAGACTTTGGTGCCTCTATTTCGCTCAATCGCAGCCTCGATCTTACGAGTGCTGCAGCGTCGGAGGTCACGTCGCGTCAGTTTCCTGATTTTCAGGTTTAGGGACCGCCTATCTGACGAAGACATCTGGGCATCTGGCGTTTCTCGTCTTTCCTTCATAAGTTCGAGAGTCTCTGGTGAGAGTTTGGACTCCCTTTTACCGCGTTTTCCGGGGAACAACCTTCGAGACACACTCTGTAGCGTTTTGACCACTGTGTCGGTTTTTTCGTCAACATTGTCCGTGGTTTCCAGCAGTGCGAAACGATTTTGGAGTTCCAACTGGAACTTATCGGAACCTAAAGCTATTTGGGGCAGCGTGGGTCGGAGAGTAGGTCTCATCATCCTAACTCTTTCAGCCTTAAGGTTGATATTTAGAGAGCCTCGGACGGGTCTATGATCACTACCGGTATTAAACCTATTGATCACCGAGACGTCTCTAAATATATGCCGCTTGTCCGTGATGATGAAATCTATCTCGTTCCTCGTCACATTATCGGGGCTTCGCCATGTCCACTTTCTGTGGGGCTTCTTCTTAAAGAAGGAATTCATTAAGAAGAGCCCCTGGGACTCTAGAAAGTTTACCAACATTTGGCCCCTGTGATTTCGGCGCCCCACGCCGTTAGGTCCGATTATCGTTTCGCCGCGTTCTTGTACTCCCACCTTGGCATTAAAATCTCCCATAACAACGTTGTAGTGAGCCTTCCTGGTACCATGTAGTGCCTTCGCTATGTCTTCGTACATGGTTTCGGCTATCTCATCAGAGTATGTCGAGGTCGGCGCATATACCTGCACCACCTTCAGGAACTTCCTGTCGGTGATTTTCAATAAGAGGTACGCTACCCTTGTCGACACACTACTGATTTCCACAACGCTGCTTGTGAGACACTTGTTGACCAAGAAACCGACACCACCCTGGGAGGGCCTATCACCTTCTCGGTAGTAGAATAGGTCACCTGAATCAAGGGTTATCGTGTCCTCCCCCTGTCTTCGGACTTCGGATAACCCCAAAATGTGCCAGTTTATGCGACCTAATTCTACTTCGAGTTCGGTGAGGTGTTGGTCCAGCCGTAGACTTCGTCCGTTATACGTCGCCAGGGTCAGTTTTTTGAGGTGGTGGTAGCCTCCCGTAGCCCGGAGATTCTTAGCACCCCCTGTCCCGCCGTTACCGCGACCGCTACCTTGGCCGGGAATAGCGGGACTACCGGGAACTGGGGGCCGTTCTGTGAGGTGTGGCTCCATCAGAGGTTTCGGCCTACTAATGCCACGCTGGCCAGACGGGTTGGCATAGGGTTTGGTCTCGAGTTTTCCTTCTCTAAGCAGTGATTGTTGGCTCTGCTCAATTTTCCCTTAGTCGCCTTCTACGACACCCACGGGATGAGATGGGGTGGTGACCTTCGTATTCTTTAGGTCCGTCACCACACGGACTTCCGTCACCACACGGACTCCGTCACCACACGGACCCTAAGAATATTAATTGTCAATTATATTTTACTACGAGAACACGCCATTCTTTATCGTTTTTCACAAGTTTTTGCCAGGTAACAACATTTTTGCCATGTAACTTTTTACTTTTTAGTGATATTAACTGTAACAACAAATGGTTTTGTTTCAATCCTCCAGTGTACGGTAAAGGCTTACAAACATGGGAGTACAGCCCGGAGTTCGCGATCCGCTCGTACATGCCCCTCTGGCTGCTAGCGGTCCCAGCGAAGGTGTTCTCCTGGTTCATGGCCCCAGCTTCGGTCTTCTACTCCATACGGATCCTGCTAGCTGTGCTGACTGCCTGCGCTGAACTTATGTTCTACAAGTAAGTACTGCTTAGTAATAATTGTTCTTACTTTGCAAAATATTGTTGTGGTGATATAGATTTCAGAATGTGTGCCTTTGCTGTGTTTAAACAGTTGTATTTATGTTGATTTTCGACTTATATGGAAAACATAAAATTAATAAACCGAAAGACATGTCTATGTATGTCACTTTATAAGAGAATTAGTTTAATATTTCGTGAAGAATCAGCCCCGGCCATTGCCATTCGCATGAAGGGCCTTGCTCACCTGCTAGTGCTTAAAATTATTCCGCACTAAGACACCTATATGCAAGCTTTTTATTACAGTCGTTCCTAGACACCATCCGAGGCACAGGTACGGGCAAATAAAACAAAACCTACGTAATCGTGAATGAGAATCTTTTTGGAGTCCCTCTATTTGTCTTTTAAGTTATAGCTACTTCAAATAACACTCTTGAATGCCTTCTCAGTCTATTATAGTATGGTCAATAAAACTTGGCGCGTCTAAAAAGAGATAAAAGGTGGTTTCAGCGAGATGTAATATACATGCGCGTTGTGTTAGACGGGGCGGTGATATATTGCAGCTCCTTCTAGACGTACCAAGTTACGTCGGCCGCACTTTACATACCATACCATTGTCCAGGGCCATATGCCACGAGTTCGGCGTCCAGGTGGGTCGCGTGTGGCTGGCGCTGGCGGCGTCGGCGGCGGGCATGTTCGCGTCCACGGCCGCTCTACTGCCGTCCGCGTGGAGCGGTGCCCTCGCCAGCGCCGCGCTCGCCTGCTGGTGGCGCAAGCGATACCCGCTCGCTATTGTGTTTACAGCGGCTTCTGCTATACTCAGTGAGTTGATTGATCGCTATTTGGCTTCACTTACCTTCTCTGATTTTTAAATTAAATGTGCTTGGACTATGAGGTTCGTATGTAGTTGAAAAGAATCCTTAATGTACTTGCAAATAACATGCCCAAGTAATTAATTTCAATTAACGGAGAAAATTGTCGCAGTTACGAAGTGACTTATCTATGACTTCTTTGGTTGGTTTTTACGGTTTCTTTTAAGAGAATCAAGCAATTTACTAAAATGCAAGTCTGTGATCCAAACGATATACATCGATCGATGATTCGATATTAGGTATTATTTATAACCTCAACAAAAGCACAGATTACAACACTTTATTATAAAAAATATGTTTTTTTTTTTATCTTTATTTCCCAACAGGCTGGCCATTCACAGCTTTACTCGGAATACCAATCGCTATCGACATGCTGATGATAAAGGGTGAAGTGACCGAGTTCATCAAGTGGTCGGGCATCTCTCTCGTGGCCATCCTAGTGCCAACCGTAGCGGTCGACTCCTGGCACTACGGCCGCCTAGTAGTGGCACCTTGGAACATCATCGCGTATAATATCTTCACCGAACACGGACCCGATCTGTATGGAGTCGAACCTTTCAACTATTACTTCATTAATGGACTGCTGAACTTCAATGTTGTGTGGGTAAGTTGTTTTTCTTAAATTCTTGCGAATGTTATCCTATGTGTACCTGAAAATGTCGTTAACATACCTCGACTCCAAATCCTCATCGCGAATCTGATTAGGAAAATGTAGTCATCAGTTCTCGTTCCATCTCTACATGAGAACTGTGAATCTTGTAGTGAGGCAGTGCAGAAGTTTTTTAACCATATAGGCGTGGTTAAGTATGATTTACAGATCATAAATATAAACCCGCACACGGTGTAGTCATCAGTTGATACGTTACAAAAGCACAAAAAAACCTTACAATTTTGACGAAAACTCTTACTCAAGTCAGGATTTATGGGTTTTGGTTATCAAAAAGGCAGTTTTAGCAGCTTTTCGTAATCGAACTAGAACGTCTATGTAAAAAAATATGACCTATTTATTTGGATTGTTATCTGTATACTTAGGTGCAAGCCCTAACTTGCCCGGCTCTCCTGCTGCTGTGCTCGGGCATGGCTTCCCGCTCGACATCCCGCGCGTGGTTCTGCGCTCCGTACTGGCTCGACCTCATGCCGCTGTACCTCTGGCTCGCCGTCTTCGTGGCCCAGCCGCATAAAGAAGAGAGGTGAGTAAATATAAAGAAAAGGTGAATAACAAGAAGCGAGAAAATAGGTTAAAAAAAAACTAGGTATCCTGGTTACGCGAGAATAAAGTGGTGCATGCCTCATCTTTTATCTGCCATTGAAATACATAAGCACTTAGTGATCAGCATACACAGTTGGCTTGAGCAGTCAACGTCCACGGCAAAATGAAGCTCATGCAGAAGGCGCTAGCGACTTAAACCGGTAACTACGCGAGAGCGGTCGTGTACAAGTGGTCGCCTGTGACCTCTCGACGCAGTCGAACTGCTCTAGCAGTCTATACGCGTTTATATAGAAGACAGTAGTTTTAGCTTAAAACAGTCGTTCCAGATAACATCCGACAGTCCATGTTTGGTCATTGGTCAGGCTTAGTTTCGCACTTGTACTTTTAGTACTAGTATACGTAGTATGTGCAGTCAATTTACCAAATCCCAAAATAACATATTTGATATTTTCGTTTCTTTCCAGATTCCTCTACCCGGTGTACAGCATGATCGTGCTTGCCGGAGCCATATCGCAGGACTGCATGCAGAAGATCACCTTCGCGGTGGGCACCGAGCTGTTCCGCTGGCGCCGCGAGCGAGAGAAGCGACACTACCTCTCTTACACTGGACCGCTGATGTTCTTGTTCATTATGGTGGCCGTGCTGGCTGGTAAGTGCTTAATTATGGGAAAAGTTAAGAATATTTTAACGTAAATAGGCAAAGTTATTGCCGAAGCATTAAGCTGAGCTGTTGCGCCTATGACAAATTTTTTCTTCCTTTTTTTTTGGCGCATTAAAGCCACGTTGGTGTAAGCTGGTTTTCTGACTTGCAATTTTCTGTAGTAACCAACATGGATAAGCTTCAGACGTCCAATTTCAAACTTATCTGCGAGTGTTCTTAGACATGTTTGACGAAGATCGGTTGAGCCGATTAAAAGTTGTGGGGGTTTAAAGGGGACTTATATTTGTGTATTTTTGTGTCAGGCATGTCCCGCTCCGAAGCCCTGTACCACAACTACTCCGGCCCCCTGGCCCTCCCGCGCTCGCTGCCGCCGGCCCCCGCGGACGCGCAGCTGTGGGTGTGCTACGGCAAGGACTGGTACCGCTCGCCCTCCAGCTTCCTGCTGCCGCCGCAGTACAACACGCGCTTCGTGCGCAGCGAGTTCTCCGGACAGATGCCCGCGCCTTACTCCCAGGCTCATAATGGTGGGTCAATAAGTATATTCTAAAAATCATAACACACAATGGTCAATATTTTAGTATGTCACTTGCTAAATGAAAAGATGATGGTTGTGAATTTGGTGCCAAATAATTGATGTTAACTTGTATGTCAGTTATTTAATTAACTTATTTTGAGCTGGAATTCTGTATACTGTCTCAATACCAGATGTACTCTTCACATATTTTGGATAGATATACCCTTTCGATAACACCTTGTATACAGGTGTTTCGAAATTTTTAGTCAGAATAATTAGGAAATATCGTCTTCAGCGATCTTAAAGAAAAGGGCACGTAAAAGTGGTATCATATCTCAAATAAACAATATATTTTTAGCTTAGCAAAACTGTTTAGATTAAACTTGCACCAACCTTAACCGTCTATTTACAGCGACCCGCATCGTCCACCCGCACTTCAACGACCTCAACAAAGGCGACAACCGCACGTACTTGCTCCCCAACCAGTGCCACTACCTGATAGACTCGGACCTCGGCAAGCCCACGCCGCGCGAGCCCGCCTACTACAAGGACCCCGCTTGGGAGATCATCTCCAGCGTCCCAATCATAGACGCCAGCAAGTCGCACCCGCTATTCCGAGCGTTCTATGTCCCAGGGTTGTCGCAAAGAAATAATGTTTACGCGCATCTGTACTTACTGAAGAATAAGCTGCTGGTTGAGTAAAGGTTAGTGATGTAAGTATTTGAACCTTTTTAGATTTTTGTTTGAATAGGAATGTTGGAAGTCTCGATTGTAATGGGAGATTTTTCTGTCACGTATTTATTCGTGTAGCACTCAGCTACTGCGCGACTATATTATTTAATAACATATACTACATGATAAATAATCTAAAAATCTAGGTGTTAACTTAATACACTACATGACACATAATTTTAAAATCTAGGTAATGTTCATCATATCTCATTTGGAGGAAGGTAGATACACAAGCAAAGTAAAGCAAATAATACTAAAAATGTTTAAATACTTACAAGATCGCTAGTGTTACCAAATAAGTACTGAGATTGGTCTAGATCTGTGTTAGTAAATTCAACTTGTATATGTGACAGGATTAATATAAACATCAATATTATAAAAAATCATCGTGATATCGTGAACTGTCAGGCCTCCTTCGGTCCGAGACTAGTTGTAATAATTTGTCTCAGGATAGTTATAATACAAAATATTGTGTAATCATTAGTATGTAAACAATTAACCATAGACAATAAAAGATATCACATTTACTTAGCTTTGTGTGTTCCTATGTTCGCATATCTATATCATTTAATTTATTTATGAAGAACCCGGATTATGTAGTTTTAAAGATATAATTACTCTTAAATAACTATAAATTTAGAATGTAAGAAACCCACGACAAAATTTTCTTCATAAGTTACTACTAAGAACCATCACGACCACGTCAATATCTAACAAAAAGAACCGCATCAAAAACGGTCCATTTATTTATCAGCTACGATGCCACAGACCGTCTCGTCAAACTTATAACACCCCCCTTTTTACGTCTGGGATTTAACAGAATAGTGTAGTAAATAACAGTTCTAAAGTATACACATAATAGACCAATGCTCAGAAGTCATCGATATAACATATCATCTAGTACGGCAAGGATACCAGAAGTACCATCCTTATGAGGACCTAGTCATAATATAATACATACTATAATTGCCGGCACGTAAGTTAGCAAGAGTCGTTAGATGCGCAAAATCGTTTTTATTTGGTGGTCAAGCGGGACGCGGGGTATGCAGTAGCGCCATCCGAGCGCGCGATTGGTGCGTTAGTCGACCGAGTTGATTAGAGATTGGTGAGTTAGGTCGAGTATGCGCGTGTTTATCCCCACTACGTTCAAATCTTGCCAACTTATTTGCCGGATATAATAAGTAACTAGTTATAAGTGTTTAGTGCAATAATGTTGCCACTCGATAATATACTGGTCAGTGTTACCACTCGATTAAATGTTTGGAAATTGAGTATTTGAATCTTGACGTGGATTGTAAGTCATTTATAATAATGATTTACGATAATGAACCTTACTGTTTTGTAATAAGCGTCAATATTAAATATTCTCACAGAAGTTTAAAGGTTATATTTCGTCTTGTCATCGAAACCTCTTATGTATTGTGAGGTTTTGACCAAGTGCAGACGAAATACAACTTTAGTGTGACCAATTCCTAGGTTGTGTAAGAGAACGTAATAATGTATAATTAAATAACTTCTAACAATTTAATTAAGACACTGACTGTGTCCCCAATTATATGGAAGGGCCAGCCATTAATTACGTCGCGTGCTGTCAAAAAGAGACATGTTGAAACAAAATGTGATGTTGTCATAGACGCTACACACTACATAAGTCTGAGTTATAAAAGTACTTTGCTAGTTATTGATCTTTACCTAACGTGACATGAAACTAGTGATGGAATAAAATAATTTCACTTCCTTCTACAGGTTATAGTGAAATTACTACGGCGTAATTTATGGCTGGCCCTTTACTGACACGAAGGAGTCGATACTTAATACATTTAATTGTTCAGCTAGGTAGTTGATTCGTATTTTGCATTTTTATAAGCACGGCGCAATTTTGATGTAACTATTGTTTTGTAATTTATTTATATTTTTATTATTAAAGTTATTCCTGAATATTGGGTTTTTGTTTACCTACACTTCTAATCTAGAAATAATTATTTAATTATGAAGGTTTTTTAACTCTTTTTATCTACTTTATATCTAGCTGGTCATGGGGAATCTCATAGCCATCATCACTATAAGGCCATGAAACAAATCTACAGATTGTTATAATTATGTTATTTTTTTGTAACAATTAAATGTAAAGCATAAAATATTTTTGTTGTTTTTGCTTTATTTTTTAATCAATAGTTGGATAATTTGTTTCTATTTCTTTTGATAAATTAATCGTTTATAATGAGAGAAATAGTTCATATTCAAGTTGGGAGGTGCGGCAACCAGATTGGATCCAAGGTAATCTTAGATAATTCATTATTTTTTATTTACCACTCTATGTCTAAATTCCGGAATAAAACGCTCTTAAACAGAAGGTTAAACAATAACTCAATTCGTTGCAGTTCTGGGAGGTAATTTCCGACGAACATGGGATCGACCCCTACGGCAGGTACCACGGCGACTCGGACCTCCAACTGGAACGCATCAACGTGTACTACAACGAAGGAGCCGCGGCCAAGTTCGTGCCCCGAGCGGTCCTGGTAGACCTCGAACCTGGCACCATGGATGCTATTCGAGGCGGAGTCTACGGACAGATATTCCACCCAGATAACATTGTGTATGGGGTCACCGGCGCAGGCAATAACTGGGCTAAAGGCTACTATACCGAAGGTGCAGGTTTGCTTGAATCAGTCCTCGATGTGGTGAGGAAAGAAGCTGAAGGCTGTGACTGCCTGCAAGGGTTCCAAGTTGTGCACTCTCTTGGAGGGGGCACCGGCTCTGGGCTCGGAACGTTACTGCTAGCTAATCTACTCGAAGAGTACCCTGATAGGATATCTGTAACTTACTCTGTGGTGCCCAGTCCTAAAGTGTCTGATACCGTCGTAGAGCCTTACAACGCCACGTTAGCGGTCAATCAGCTAATAGAAAACTCGACACAATCGTACTGTATCGACAACGAGGCGCTGTACGACATATGCTTCCGAACATTAAAGCTGACGACGCCGACTTACGGTGACCTGAACCACCTGGTGTCGTCGACGATGTCTGGCGTGACGACGTGCCTGAGGTTCCCGGGACAGCTGAACGCGGACCTGCGGAAGCTGGCCGTCAACATGGTGCCCTTCCCCAGGCTGCACTTCTTCATGCCCGGCTTCGCGCCACTCACAGCACGAGGTAGCCAGAAATACCGCGCGCTCACTGTACCAGAGCTCACACACCAAATGTTTGATGCTAAGAACATGATGGCTGCGTGCGATCCTCGTCACGGGAGGTATCTGACAGTCGCAGCGATATTCCGCGGTCGCATGTCCATGAAGGAGGTCGACGAACAAATGTGTAACGTGCAGAGTAAAAACAAGGATTTCTTTGTTGAGTGGATACCGAATAATGTGAAGACAGCCGTCTGCGACATACCTCCGCGAGGGTTGAAGATGTCTGCCACCTTCGTTGGGAATTCGACTGCTATACAGGAAATTTTTAAAAGGATTTCGGAGCAATTCACCTCTATGTACAGAAGGAAGGCTTTTCTTCACTGGTACATGTGCGAGGGTATGGACGAGACGGACTTTACGGATGCTGACAACAACATGAGCGACCTGATATCGGAGTACCAGCAGTACCAGGACGCGACCACCGACGACCAGGAGTTTGAAGAGGAGGAGGACGCCGGCGACGAGCCCAATGACAGTGATGAATAGATATTTTATTTATTTAATAAATTATTTGTGTCATAATGAGTATATTTTTTATCTCAGGGAGTAATAACGAGTCGGGAAGGGTTAATGTCCTTAGAGCTTGTCCAGAAAGGACGAATCCCACCAAAAACATTCAATGTAAAAAAAGCCAAGTCTCTCTATGCAATTCTTCCATCGTAAAAAGTATTGAGATAGCATAGGAGCCAAGCCCTGTTTAATTTTATTTGTAATAATAAATAAATATTTTGTGACTCTATCAATAGTTTTGTTTGCATTGCAATAATAGTGACTTGGCCATGAGCACAAGTTAAATGTCGTCTGCTCTTTGTAATTACGTGCAAATATCGTTAAAATGATTTTGTAACTAATTCGAATTTGAGATCACTATGCACTTAACATGCGCCCTAGTGCATGTGCAGTTCACTGATCTTGGATGATACAGACTGTCGGTTAAGGTGTCCTGATATTATTTATTATTATTTATTATTTACTTTCAAGTGCTCCAAATATGCCGTTTTATATTTGAACCTTATTGTGCTCATGGCCAAGTCACTATTATTGTAATGCAAACAAAACTATTGATATAGTCACAAAATATTTATTTATTATTACAAATAAAATTAAACAGGGCTTGGCTCCTATGCTATCTCAATACTTTTTACGATGGAAGAATTGCATAGAGAGACTTGGCTTTTTTTACATTGAATGTTTTTGGTGGGATCTCATTAATTTTTGGTAGGTCTCTTTCTTTTATTTTCAGGTGTTTTAATTATTACTTGTGCTTCAGCTGCTGCTTTGCTTAGAGCCCATTCCCTGTCTCTTACTCTGTTGCCTGTATTGTGATGTTTCGTAATTTTTAAGGCACACAAGTCTGGGCGGTAAATATTTCTGAGTCGATTATATTCAACTGTTGCTGTCTCCTGAACTTTGATGCTTTTAAAATCGATATTTACCAAATATAATCCACCCAGACTTGTCTCTTGAAAGAGCCACGTATACTTGACTATAGGTGAAAACGGAGGAACCTATTTCCTTCATCGCGTGGTTTAGACTTAGCCCCTGGCTTTTATGGGTGGTTATAGCATAAGCGATGCATATAGGAAATTTTTGACTATGCGGCGCCGTGCTTCATCTTAATACTATACAAAGTTCATATCTTTTTTTTTATATGCGTTGTTTAGTAGCATTTATTTTACGCTAGCATTGGAAAACGTAATAAATGTTTATTAATGTAAACCTCAGTACTTACACCTGCATATTTGTACTTTTACAAACATGGAAAAATAATAAGTAGGGTAGATTTATCCGTCAAATAATTAGCCGTTATTCGTAAACATTGTTTAATAGACCTCCGTATTTACTTTTGTTACATTACGTGTTATTTGTATCGAGTTGAGCATTTACATTCCTCAAGTGGTTTTGTTGTGTGATATCGTACTTTCGTTTTGTTGTTAAGTGAGAGAATTTACTCTAGTTTTAACGAGAAATGTCCACAAAGGGTGGATATCGGACAAACCGACCACTGTCTCGCAGGTGCGTAAATTGTTATTTTAATAAACCTGTGTACTAGGATTAGTTAAAATACATTGTGATTTTAGCATAACCACCCCAATGGGATGGCACTTTGATTCGACAACCCCATTCACTTGGGCCACCAAGATGAGATTTTTACTAACATGAAAGTGTGTGTAAAAGGTGGGAGCCATTAGCATTTACCACAATATCAATTCAAATAGTAAACGAATATCTATTTAGAAGTTGATAAACCTTGAAGAATTTAACTTTTATAACCTCAAATTCAGCAACCTAAAATAAAGATTTCTCTAGAACCATGGTGAACAAATGGATATCGTTTGCATAACACAATATTCTATAATTGAGCATGGCAACGAAGTCAAAATCATTGAGCTGTCGCAAATTAATTGTAAGTTCACCGTATATAAATAGTTCATTCCACAGGTTCGGCACAATGAGGGAACCTAACAACCTATTAGTTTCAGTAGATGAAAGTTTTTTAAAAGGTGATTTTTTTCGTACCGGCGGTAGCTGTAAGAGATAGAAACCATAGCGCGATTTAGACCAGGTACACAGCCATCTTTCGAGTGAGCATAGAATATTTATAGCATTGCATTATGTGGATGAAAGATTGTAGCTTTATTCATTTCATTTTAACTTAGCTTTGTTTATCAATATGTAAATACAATACATTATTACAATGTATTGGAACGAATTTCCTTATCGCGCGTTGAGAAAGGGGGCTGGACGGAAAAAAAATCTTATTACGAAAAGTTGTAACGAAACTTTTTAATGACGTCATTAGTGAACAGTCTTATGATTAAGATTTTTGATAGATATCCTAACTTCTCAGATGGCGGTGTTGACACACGACGAGTTTGATAAGCCGCGTGTCTTGCGTTCGAATCCTAATTCTATGTTTTTTTTGCGTTTACAACTAATTATATTTATTTTTTTATTTAATAATAAATTAAATTAAATTATATTAATTAAATCAAATCCATCAAATTAAATTATGGTAATTACATTCATTCAAATTATTTCTTAAATGAAAAGGAACTTCGTTCCATCCGAGTGTCTCTTAACATCTCTTTAGATTTTTTTAATAATATAATTCGATTTGTTTTACTTTTTGTACATAAACGAAGAACAAAGTTAACAATGCAGTCAAAATTCATACACCATGTTCTTGTAAAACCGCAAATGTAAATTTGTTTCCTAATATTTACTAAGGTGTATAATTTCTTACCGTTTTTATAATTTTCCCTTTATTTGTAGCTAAAAACCTATCTTGGTGCCAAATTTTAAGTTTCTAAGTTTGCTAGAAGTACCTTAGATTTTTGATGATCGGTCAGTCAGTGAGTGACAAAATTTAATGGTGTAACTTTGATCTCTCATAACTCTGAAACTATTGGTTCAAATGTCATGTAATTTTGAGGCTAAGCTTACTTTAATACTCACTCTAGGTCATCGAAAACCTAAACCCCTAGCTTTGTCCGTATCGATGATACGGGGGGGGGGGGGTGAAATAGCCGCGAAACGCTTCGAGAAAAGTATGGTATACGATCGTGCCCGTTTTGCTCGAGACGGCACTGTTGTGCCCCTAGATACATTATTACAATTCATTGGAATGAAGTTCCTCATCGCGCGTTGAGAAAGGGGGCTAGGCGGAAGAAATTCTTACGAAAAGTAGTAACAACACTTTTTAATGACGTCATTAGTCAACAGTCTTATGATTAAGACTTTCGATAGATATCTTAAATTCTCAGATGGCGGTGTTGACACATGACGAGTTTGCCAAGGGGCGGGTCTTGCGGTCAAATCCTAACGATAAACAGGTGTCTTTTTGCGTTTCCAACTTATCACAATATATTTAATTTAATAATTTGTTTAGTATTTTTTTATTTAATAATTAACTAAATTAAATTAAAGTAATTTCTTTCCATCCGGGTGTCCCTTGACACCTCTCAAGTTTTTTTAATAATATAAATCGATTTGTTTTACTTTTTGTACATAAACGAAGAACAAAGTTAACAATGCAGTCAAAATTCATACACCATATTCTTGCAAAACCGCAAATGTAAATTTGTTTCCTAATATTTCCGAAGGTATATAATTTCTTACCGTTTTTATAATTTTCCCTTTACTTGTAGCTAAAAACCTATCTTGGTGCCAAATTTGAAGGTTCTAAGTTTGCTAGAAGTACCTTAGACTTTTGATGATCGGTCAGTCAGTGAGTGACAAAATGGTGTAACTTTGATCGCTCATAACTCTAAAACTATTGGTTCAAATGTCATGTAATTTTGAGGCTAAGCTTGTTTTAATGCTTTCTCTAGGTCATCGAAAACCTAAACCCTTAGCTTTTTCCGTTTCAATGATACAGGGAGGGTGAAATAGCCGCGAAACGCTTCGAGAAAAGTATGGTACGGCTGTGCCCGTTTTTTTTTTTTGCTCGAGACTTGGCAGGGGCACTACCGTGCCCCCAGATTCGTCGCGAATCGTATCGCGCGAATTCAAACGCGCGTTGTTGAAGTACAAGACATCAATACATGTCCACAAGAATCGTGCGAATTCAAAATACGCGCGTAAGGCTGCCTGTCCACCGGAGCGGAGCTAGGCTGCGGAGTGGAGAAACTGAGAAATATTAACGCGTAAATGAGTAAGTTAACGCGCGAACTCTAGAGCGAGTGCTTCGTGTTTCGTACTGAATTCCTCCCCAAATGCTCGCGCGTTGGTACGCATCTCGTGGACGCAACGGTCGCGCGTAATACGCGCGAGAGAATTGCGACGAATTCGCCCTTTCTGGACAAGCTCTTAGAGGAATAACTAAAGGCAGTAGGTCTGTAATCAAGTGACATGGGATAAGTCAAGGTAGTGTCATTCAATTGTGAATTAAATCAAGACAATTAAAATTGGAAATAGTTTTTTGGGCAAGCACTAAATGTGTAGGAGAAATAAAGCATCAAAGGGTCATATTGTGGTATAGGATATGTGATCTGTAATTGAGAAAGAGCAGTAAGTAAAAAAAAAAAAGCTAGGATTTTGTTACTTATTTTATTGTAACAAATAAAAACATCAAAACAAATAGTTACGCCTAACACTAAACATGGACACATGGACAAAACAATACATTAGACAGGTACAAAACATTCAACAATCACTCATCCTCCACCTCTTCGTCGAACTCCCCCTCGTCGTCTGCCGTGGCGTCCTGGTACTGCTGGTACTCCGACACGAGGTCGTTCATGTTGCTCTCCGCCTCCGTGAACTCCATCTCGTCCATACCTTCACCAGTGTACCAGTGCAGGAAAGCCTTCCTTCTAAACATAGCCGTGAATTGCTCAGAAATCCTCTTGAACAGTTCTTGTATGGCGGTGGTATTGCCAATAAAGGTGGCAGACATCTTCAAACCCCGCGGAGGTATGTCGCAGACGGCAGTCTTGACGTTGTTCGGGATCCATTCGACGAAATAATTGCTGTTCTTGTTCTGGATGTTAAGCATTTGCTCGTCCACTTCCTTCATGGACATGCGACCGCGGAAGACTGCGGCTACGGTGAGATAGCGACCGTGTCGTGGATCACACGCAGCCATCATGTTCTTCGCATCAAACATCTGTTGCGTGAGCTCCGGTACAGTGAGGGCGCGGTACTGCTGACTGCCGCGTGACGTCAGCGGCGCGAAGCCGGGCATGAAGAAGTGCAGCCTGGGGAAGGGCACCATGTTGACGGCCAGCTTCCTCAGGTCCGCGTTCAGCTGTCCCGGGAACCTGAGGCACGTCGTCACGCCCGACATCGTCGCAGATACCAGGTGATTCAAATCGCCGTACGTCGGAGTCGTCAGCTTTAGTGTACGGAAGCATATGTCATATAATGCTTCATTGTCTATACAGTAGGTTTCGTCAGTATTTTCAACCAGCTGATGCACTGACAACGTAGCGTTGTATGGCTCTACGACAGTGTCAGATACTTTAGGACTAGGGACTACTGAGAAGGTGTTCATGATTCTGTCAGGGTATTCTTCCCTGATCTTTGATATGAGCAGAGTCCCCATTCCGGAGCCAGTGCCACCCCCGAGAGAGTGGGTAAGCTGGAACCCTTGCAGGCAGTCGCATCCTTCTGCTTCCTTCCTCACGACGTCGAGTACCGAGTCAACTAACTCGGCGCCTTCGGTGTAGTGTCCTTTCGCCCAGTTGTTGCCTGCTCCCGATTGGCCGAAGACAAAGTTGTCGGGGCGAAAGATTTGGCCGAAGGGTCCGGAGCGCACGGAGTCCATGGTGCCGGGCTCGAGATCGACGAGCACAGCGCGGGGCACGTACTTGCCTCCTGAAGCCTCGTTATAGTAGACGTTGATGCGCTCGAGCTGCAGATCGGAGTCGCCCGTGTAGGCACCCGTGGAGTCGATGCCATGCTCGTCAGAAATCACCTCCCAAAACTGAAACCAAGGTAAACAAACATGCTGATATGTGAGGTTCAGGCACATGCTACACTTAAATAACGGTTTTAATTGCGTATACAAAAATAATCAAAAAATCTCGCAAGGAAAGAAACTAGGCTAAAATTAAATATTTGTGCGTAAATTAATTTATTATCGAATAGACATAGTATACATTCAATTCAACAAATAAGCATATTGCATTTAATTAGAATGTAAAAAATACTCATACATATGAGCATAGCTCTGCATTACTCTATCGTGGATAGAGGTACCAGACAATGAGCGCTACGTCAACTCTGCGACACTGTGCTAAGGTTCGTAAGTATCTAGGTGGGATAGATGTGGTTTTTCTCTTACCTTCGCTCCGATCTGGTTTCCGCATTGACCGGCTTGGATGTGGACGATTTCCCTCATTATGCTAAATTCACTAGAAATTTAGTGCCTAAACTCTAGTATCAAAATTTCACTTCAGTTTAATTTTTCATCAAATAGTAAAAATAAAAAAAACTATAAAAAAAAATTGTTTCAAATCACTGCGTGTGCATCGTACACGGAATTTTCTCGTATAATGGACATGTTGGATTTATTTGTCAAACACTTTCAAATTTACATTCCCATTTTGAAAAGTTTTGACACTATCAAGCTGGCCAGGATTCTTATTGAAACTTTTTTGAAGCATCTATTTTACATAACAACTTTTTTCACTTTATCGGTTCTGAACTTCTGATATTGGGTTCTATAATTTTCATACATTTACTTGCCCCCGATATCGTTTCGGAGTCCGATACCAATATCGTGGTGATTATGTGAGAACAGTCATTTAGGCCCTCATTTAAACTGCCGTCAATGTTAAATTAGTTCTGTAGAAATATCAACACAAATGTGTGTTCACACTCAGCCTTCATGATTCTATACCGAACGAAAAGTAAATGGCAAACATCACTACATAGTATAAAACAAAGTGGCTTCCCGCTGTCTGTCCCTATGTATGCTTAAATCTTTAAAACTACGCAACGGATTTTGATGCGGTTTTTTTTAATAGATAGTGTGATTCAAGAGGAAGGTTTATATGTATAATACATGCATAATAACGTAGAGAAACACGGCTAATCTTAGAGATTTCTAAAGTAAGGTCGTAAATGAACACTTTTTTTGCGCTTTCATTGCGAACGCTGGCTAAACCCTACGAGATAGATCAAAATAATGTACTACAGTATTGTGCTCCTTAAAAAGATCTACAAAAAAGTCCGCGATGGTATATGTCTATCTCTTGAGGATAACCCACAATAATCATTTTTATCTATTATTTATTACTTATTTACGAAAAAGCGATTTTAAGCAATACAGTATTAATCCTTATCCAACTAAGTACCTTTGATAAATTGTGCATGTAATATAGATCAATATTGCCCTTTACAGCATGTAATTTAAATGAATATTTTCGAAGATATTACAAATTTAAAATGCAGGGACATAGCGGTTGCGGCGGTACCGACCGGAGGGCCGCGCGGGGGCCGGGAGGTGTGTGCCTCTATACCAAATACTGAGTCCAAGGCTGTGCTTCGCCCTACAGAACTTTATGATTATGTAGTTATATTTGGTATCAGCGTTGCACCCGAGCAAAGCCGGGGCGGGCCGCTAGTATAATAATATAATAATAATAATCCAGCCTATAATTGTCCCACTGCTGGGCACAGGCCTCTTCCCATATAGAGAAGGCACGAGCATTGATCACCACGCTTGCTCTCTGCGGGTTGGCGATTTCAGAACCGAAATTTTGGAATCCAGGCTTCCTCACGATGTTATCCTTCACCGGCAAACATAAAAAAAAAATCATGATATAATTGGTTCCTAGGCCTGAATGCCTGTCCCATTGTAGGATAAATAAAAAAACCCGCGCAGAGTATCATTAAGTACTGTAGGTTTGCAGTCGAGGTGCTACTGCGTTTACGACCTTAATACCTACAGAAAAGGGCCTCTACCAAAGATGTGCTTTGCAGTCTGCGTAAATTGTATAGTAATAAATAAAAATTGGAGGAACTCCGACTCATTTGTTTTGGATAATTGCTTATAATTTTAAAAATACTTATGAAATTTTCATTATGCATAACTATGCAACTCAATCACCTCATCTTTCAAATAACAGACCGTAAGTATTTAAGTTTGTAATAGTTTATTAATATGTGATTTATGTGTTTAGCGTAATTTAGATTTACTTCATATATTGAATTAGGGTAACCTGTAATGATAGATGTAAGGTGTTTAATAAATAAATAAAAATAAAATGAAAATCGGTCCATTCGTTTAGGAGCTACTATAGCACAGACAGGCACACCGACCGACACGTCAAACTTATCACACGTGTGCTTGTTATTTCTGTGCGTGTTTCAGGAACTGAGAAAACAGAGTTTCATTGTGGCTTTGCTGAGGAGCATAGGTACTCGGATCGCGGAGCCACAAGACACGTGTACTCAGAAAAGATAAACGCTACATTTTGTGCATGAAAAGCATGAACTGTTGCGCTGAGTGTAATGTGTTAAAGTTGGTCCCTCAAAATAATTTAAAAAAGTGTAATTTTATTGCGAAGTTTGGCCAAAACTTTACTGTGTTATGTAGAGTAACTCAAGTGGATTGTATTTCGTACAAAAAATCGTGTAATAAACTAAATTTAATAACAGTATTCATCAAAAACTGTTTTAAAAGTTTTTAACTTTTCTGTGTGAGGGTGACTTTGAAAATTTCGAGAACAAAGGAATTCATTAGTCACAAATAAATTGTATATAAGCTTCAAATACGACCAAGAATTTCGCGGGATAATTGTAAGTCGTCGTGGTCGAGCGGTGGAGTGAGTGCTTTTTGTCTCACTACTACCGCGCCGAGTGCCTCTGGTTCGAATCCCACAAACTGCAAAGCTTTTTTCTACTTTGGAATTAATATAATTTGGAAGAGATATTTGTTATTTAAAAAGGCTGATAGTATAAGCATGTTCCATTCACCGGGCAAGATAAAATTCCATTCCGATACCGAGCTAAACGCTTCAAGTTCCGAAATGAGCGGCGAACAAAATGTAGCAACGCGCAAACGTAAACAGCCGGATTCTGAGTGGTCACAGGCAATTAAAGAACTATCAGCAGAGTTTAGGAACACCTTAAACGAATGGCGTCGTGACATGGAATCTAGCATAACCAAGATAGCTGACAATGTTATATCAGTGAAAAATGAACTGTCGTCACTCACTCAAATCACGTCAGAAATCAAGAATGAAATTAATTCACTTCGATCTGAGCAGTTGCTGATAAAGCAGCGAGTTTCTGAGTTGGATGTGAAGTACGAAGGTATGACAAGTCAAATGGATTCTCTCAAGGTCTCGGTTCAGTTTGTCAGTGACGACCAAAATGATATCTGCAAGAAAGTCACCCAGATTGAACAACAAATTAAAGAGACCGTCAATTTGACCCCCATTGTTATGGAACTTGTGACTAAAATAGACCATCTAGAACAGAGTGCTCGGAACAATAACATAGAAATATGTAATATTCCTGAACGGCGAAACGAAAATCTTTTATCATTGATGCAAAATATTGGGTCTGTAATCAAATACAACATTCAACAAAGTGACATTACTTCGATCCATCGTGTCCCACATGCACACCAACAAAATAATAAGCCCAAGAACATCATAGTGAAACTTGCAACTCGAGTAATGCGTGATAACATACTTAGTGCCCATCGGTTATGCAGGGGGCTTGCTACCGAGCAGCTCGGCATATCGGGAACATCACAACAAATATATATGCACGAACATCTAACTTTGAAGAACAAGCATTTGTTTCGTGAGTGTCGTGAGGCTGCCAAGAAGTTTAATTATAAGTTTCTATGGGTCAAGCATGGAACAATTCTTGTGCGAGAAAAGGAAGCTTCTAAGGCTTTTGCCATTCGGAATTCGCAAGATATTGCTAAAATCAAGCCTGGCTATGCGGCAACAAATGATAAACAGTAAGCTGGATGCGTCCAACATTAACTTGTATATTGTTTTTAGATACACACATAATGTTTCAAAATATCCTACGGTTTTGTTTATAATTTTTCTTTTCTATACATCCAGATATGCATATTTAAGTAGTTCTAATATATTAAACACTAAATATACTAATGTATTGCATTACTACGCTTATTGTAATTTTACGAGATTTGTTGTCAACTTGGTACTATTAATTGCTATACTTTTATGTCTAGGCGTTAGCTTAGATGTGATAATTGGCTTATTGAGTTTGTTGCGAATAGTTAAACACTGCATACAAACTTTGACATTTTGCTTACTACTTTTTAAATGTGCCTGCGGATACTCAATGTTTCCTGTTTTGTATTCCATTAATTGTTCTATAATATTATCTGGCTTTACCAATTACAACGTCAACAACGGAAAAACTTCTCTGGTCATTTTTGTATATTTTTGTGTAGATTCTTGTTACAATGATTGAAAATAACTACGTAATATATTACCAAAACTGCAGGGGAATCCGCACCAAACTGAATATTCTATATATGAATATTCTTGCTAATTGCTATGACATAATTGTGCTAACTGAGACCTGGTTAACACCAGATATATTTAACAACGAGTTCATTGACGAACGTTACGTGGTCTATCGTTGCGACCGTGATCGTACTGCGACCAATAAAAAAGACGGGGGTGGTGTTCTGGTGGCTGTATTAAAGGAACTGCGTCCAGAGAGTTTAACACAGCGCTCGCTTTTGCATTTTAATATTGAACATGTCCATATACAACTGCCGAGTTCAACTAGAGGCAAGTTTCATACCATCGCGGCTGTGTATATACCACCAAACACATGTGAGACTGTATATGTTGAATATTTTGACCTATTGCAATCAATATTGGATAACAATAGAGCTGATAATTTTTATTTATTAGGAGACTACAATATACCAGATATTGACTGGATTGCCGGCATAAACGCCATTTCTACTATGATTGGCCAAGGCAACTCTACCGTTTGTGGTCAGTTGTGTACGCTTATGTCTTATTTAAACGCACGTCAATTTAACAATATAAAGAATCAGAACGGTAAAATATTAGATTTAGTTATTAGTAATAATGACTGCATCATTTCTACACCAGCGGACTATTTGTTACAACTGGATATACACCATCCTCCATTGTGTATCATGATCTCGCCACGTCTACCTTATAGTTTGATGAGACGCAAATTAATGAAAAAATATAATTATTTTAAAGCCGACTACGAAAAAATTAATGACTACTTAAAAGATATAAATTGGAAAGAGACATTAAATCAACAAACGATTGACGAGTCCCTTAATACGTTTTACAACATTATATTCCGTATTATTAAAAAATGCGTACCTTTGACTACTTGTAGTACTTCTAAGTTTCCTATTTGGTTCCCAAAGACACTTATATATATTTATAAAAATAAAGCTAAAGCTTGGAATAGATGGAAAACGTATCACAATATTTCAGACTATGAGCAATTTTCACTGTACCGGTCTAGGTTTCAGGACGAATGCAAGAAGTGCTATAAAAAATACATGAATTCGGTCGAGGATAGTATCCGAAATAATGTAAAGCATTTTTGGAGGTTTATATCTAACAGAAAACGTTGTACAGGTATTCCTTCTTCAATGGTTTACAAAAACCACACAACAAGCGATCCAGAAAAAATTTGCAACTATTTTTCAGACTATTTTCATTCGGTTTTTGAGGCATGTTCCCCAAGTGGTAATTCACCTATGCACAGCAACTATTCTGAAAGCTGTACTCTGTTGAATACCATTCAGTTCACTACCGATGAAATTCATGGGGCCCTCAAGGCTCTAGACCCCTCAAAAGGGCCGGGACCGGATCGTCTGCCGGTACATTTTATTAAGCAGACTGCTGATAATCTCTGCATACCCTTGCATATTATCTTCAATTCGTCACTTTCCCAAGGAATCTTTCCACTTGCATGGAAACTGGCCAACATCACCCCTGTTTATAAATCAGGACCTAAAGAGGATGTTGAGAACTATCGTCCGATTTCAATATTGTCGACCTTGTCAAAGGTTTTCGAGAGACTAGTACATAATAAAGTATACCCAATTCTACATAATATTATAATTCAGCAGCAACATGGTTTCGTCAAAAGAAGATCAACCACAACGAACCTAGTTACTTTTGTAGATTACTTATTTAACAATATGGACTCTCGTATCCAAGTAGACTGTATATACACTGATTTTAAGAAGGCCTTTGACAGGGTTGACCACGAACTGCTTTTGAATAAAATTGCGTTCAACGGCATACGTGGTGATCTTTTAAGATGGTTTTCGTCTTATATTTCAAAAAGAACACAAAGAGTTGTGATAAATGGGTTTAACTCTAACACTTTGACAGTTACTTCTGGGGTGCCCCAGGGCTCTATATTAGGGCCACTTTTGTTCAATATTTTTATAAATGATATTAATACATGTTTTCTAAATTCAAAAGTATTGCTATATGCAGATGACCTCAAAATTTATCGACCAGTTAAAAATTTAAAGGACTGCCTTCTACTGCAGCAAGACTTGGACAGATTTTCTGAATATTGTTTGCATAATAAACTTCAACTAAGTATATCTAAGTGTTGTTGTATAAGTTTTACCAAAAACAAAAATATTTTAACCCATTCTTACACTTTAAATAACGTGACCCTAACAAGAGCGACATTGGTTCGGGATCTTGGAGTATTGCTAGATAATAAACTGCACCTTGATGCTCATATTAATAAAATAGTGAACAATGCCTTCAGGATGTATGGTTTTGTGATGAGGTCGTCTACTGAATTTAAACGCCCATATACATATTTGTACCTTTACAAATCATTAATCAGGTCTCAGTTGGAGTACGCTGTTGCGGTGTGGAATCCCTTCTATGCTAAGTATTCAGATACGATTGAAAAGGTACAGATAAAATTTTTGAAAGCCATGTTTTTCCGTTGTTTTCGTAGCCAAGCATCTTACAGTGACCTTCTAGAGAGATATAACCTATTAAACTTAAAGGCCAGACGAACTATTTTAGAGACAATGTTTTTATTTGACCTATGCAACCATTCATATGACTGTATTGATATTAGTAATAAGATTTGTTACGTAGTACCTAGAACTACAATAAGCCGTGGAGTGCGCGCGAGACCACTATTTGCTATAACATCAACTCGTACGAATGCTGGCTTGCGCGCACCCTTACGTCGCCTTACTGCTCAATTTAATAATATTTTTAACAATATTGATATCTTCGCTGTGCATACTTGTAAATTCCGAAACCTAATGATCAGAAAAATTTCAGAAATTCAATGATTTTTGTTTGTATCAGCATAATGATGTTTATTTTTTGTATTGCACGCATTTTTAGTTTTAGTTACATATTTAAGCACATTATTCAAGATAATATTATATAAGTATTAATTGCATTCGCACTACGTACATTGAAAATAGTTTTTTTTTTTATAATCTGTGGAAAATGTCGTGGGTTATACACTTGCTCACTCTGTATGAAATGTTTGTAAATTACTGTAGTGTGTAACTGTTTATTTTCCTAAATAAATAAAATAAAATAAAATAAAAATGAAAACTGTATTACGGCTAGTAGGAATATTGCTTATTGTGTAAGTGTTGAAAAATGACTCTTAGATATGAATTAATTAAAAATGCCTAGCTAGGCTGTGTAACACATACTAACAAAATAATATTAGAATAACGGCGTCTAGATATGGCGCTCTCTCATTGTAGTGCATTCAACATCTACAAACAAGATATACTAATCGAGCTTTCGAAGTGTTGAAAAATGACTCTTAGATATGAATTAATTAAAAATGCCTAGCTAGGCTGTGAAACAGTGCGAGCGTTTCGCACATCTGGCGATGTGCTAGGCTTCTGGTAGTGCGAGGATGCATGGCTACTATTTATTACTTTAATGATGCATGGCACCGCTATGAATTGCTATTAAAATTTGTTTGCTCACGGTTGTCCATATCATAAATCCCTCGCAATACATTCCTAGCACGCATATACATCTGCAGCACGCATGGGTAGCACGCATCTGATCGACATTTTCAAACCAAACAGCATGCACAGTCTCACAGCCCTAGGTGTGACCTACGTCAAATTACTAGAACTAAGCATAACAGTTTTGTTCAGTTCTATATTTTTGTTTTCAGAGATAGGTACAGACCTATGTAAGTTTGTCTGGTTAGGTTACCATAGTAAAAGCTCAGCTAAGTTTGCAATCACATGGCCGTTCACGGACATTAGGCCCGGACTCCAACCAAAGCAGAGACGAGCGGAGAAGTTTTTAAGCAACCAATAGGAATTCGTTATTCAAATTTAGATATGTAGCTGGGGCTGAATGAGGCACTCCTATTGGTTGTTTTATACACTTCTCCGCTCTGCTCTGTTCATCTCGGCTTTGGTGGAGTTCGGCCTTTATTGATACATGTAAACTGCGTAACGCACGCTGAACCCTGTCTAAGATCGTATGCTCTAAATACTACCTTTGTGTTAAATAAGTACAACAAATTATGATTCTGGTTTTCTTTTTATTCGGACATACACAAGGACAAACACAAACACATAATCGAATAGTAATTGCTATTCTAACCCCTCTCCTTCCGCTTCTTCGTCGAACTCCCCCTCGTCGTCTGCCGTGGCGTCCTGGTACTGCTGGTACTCCGACACGAGGTCGTTCATGTTGCTCTCCGCCTCCGTGAACTCCATCTCGTCCATGCCTTCACCAGTGTACCAGTGCAGGAAAGCTTTCCGCCTGAACATGGCCACGAACTGTTCTGCTATCCTCTTGAATATGCTCTGTATGGCAGTCGTGTTGCCGATGAAGGTCGACGCCATCTTCAATCCTCTGGGTGGAATGTCGCACACTGCAATCTTGCAGTTATTTGGAATCCATTCCACGAAATATGTGCTGTTCTTGTTCTGGATATTCACAAGCTGTTCATCGACTTCTTTCATTGACATTCGGCCTCTGAATATCGTGGCCACGGTCAGGTATCTACCATGTCGTGGGTCGCATGCCACCATCATGTTCTTAGCATCGAACATTTGTAGTGTTAGTTCTGGCACTGTTAGCGCTCTGTACTGCTGTGCGCCCCGTGACGTCAGCGGCGCAAAGCCAGGGGTGTAGAAGTGTAACCTCGGGAACGGCACCATGTTGACAGCGAGCTTCCTCAGGTCCGCGTTCAGCTGTCCGGGGAAGCGCAAACACGTCGTGATGCCAGACATGGTGGCGCAGATTAGATGGTTTAAGTCACCATATGTGGGAGTTGTGAGCTTCAGTGTCCTGAAGCAAATGTCGTACAACGCCTCGTTGTCGAGGCAGAACGTGTGGTCGGTGTTCTCCACAAGCTGGTTTACCGCCAGCGTAGTGTTGTACGGCTCCACAACGCAATCCGACACCCGCGGGCTCGGGAATACAGAGAAAGTCAGGATGATTCGGTCAGGATACTCTTCACGAATTCTGTTGATTAGGAGCGTTCCTAGTCCGGAGCCGGTGCCTCCGCCAAGCGAATGAGAGATCTGGAAGCCTTGAAGACAGTCACAGCCTTCTGCCTCTCGTCGGACGACGTCTAGGCAGGACTCTAGGATCTCGACCCCTTCGGTGTAGTGGCCTCGCGCCCAGTTGTTCGCTGCTCCGTTCTGTCCGTAGACGAAGTTGTCGGGTCTGTAGAGGCAGCCGAAGGGGCCGGAACGCACCGCGTCCATGGTGGCAGGCTTGAGGTCCACCAGGATCGTGCGCGGCACGTACTTGCCGCCAGACGCCTCATTGTAGTACACGTTGATACGTTCCAGTTGGAGATCAGAGTCGCCGTGGTAGCATCCGCTCGGGTCGATACCGTGCTCGTCAGATATCACCTCCCAGAACTGTTGACAAACAAGTTACAGGTTAAGATAGGTACAAAAAGTATGTGACGTGATCAAAGGGGGTTAATTCTTGACTGGGATATAAATGGTTAGAATAAGTAACACTATGCTCACCTTTCCTCCAATCTGGTTCCCGCACGAACCAACCTGAAGGTTAATGATCTCCCTCATCTTGTCAATTTATCGGTGCAGATTTAAGTACTTGACAATTTTTCGTAAAAACTATCGAAACTTTATCTCAAAATTGATGCTTAACATTAGCTTAAAAACTAATAAAAAAAAATAAAAAAAATCGATACGCAAATTACACCGTGTGCATCTTACGTCGGATTTCAGAAAAGTGATTTCCAAAATGCAAGGTCGGTCCGACCTAGATTTTTTAAATGAAATTCTAGAACATGTTTTGAAAGAAGTCCAATTCCTAGTAGGCCAGTGTTTTTCACATTTTGCAAAAGAGTGTTTATCTCTACTCTTAAAAAGATTAATGATAATTTTGAACAGTATCATAATGATTGTTCTAACATTAATATATTCTACATTAAATTTATAGCGTTTCTAATTTAGTTACGCTACAAAGTATAACAATTCAAAACATTTACAATATTGCGACATCTTACGGATTTTATATGAATCACAAAATATGGGTGGTGTATTGCTGGAGCGTCGACCAAAATAGAAATGATAGAGGTCAACGTCCTGAACAAATAGTTCGCTCATTGTTCTCTAGATGTCGCTATTCGCCTTTCAGGGTTGTTTTGTTTTCAGCGGCGGCGGTCTGTCACTATTGTCATGGCGTTCGCGTGAAATGTCACCGAGCTAGCGAATAGTTTATACAATGTAAATTATAAGCTTATTCTGTATGATGTAGTTGTGTTTGATGTGTGCCGGGAGTGCGGTGTGCGAACGCCCGTGGAGTGATGTCAGTGGCCGGCGGATATGCGGCCGCGGAAGATAGGAAACCAGGTTATTGTGAGGACAGCACGGACAGCGACAATGACACCGAGAGGAAGCGCCTGCTGCGGAGGATCTCCACCAGCAAGTGCGTCGGAAGACTTGTGAGTAGCGTCTCCTTGCGATAAGTAATGAAGGATCTGTTATCAAAACCTTGGGCGTGCCAACTGTCAAACGCGCGGAGGGAAGGGGGAGCTCCATGTGCCCGGGACCCAATTTTCGAAGATCAATTTTTCAAGACATTATGTTTGTTTAGCGACGAAATTAAATTTTGTGTGCTCAAGTAATGAGATGTGGAGTTTGACCTATTTGGGGTGGTATTGAGTGGGGACACAGAATTAGTGAGGTGACCATGATTTTGTTCAGGACAATTTTGATCCTTCATATTTATTGATCCTGTTTACTCCGACAGGTGGTTCAACGAACTGGATAAGACTTTAAACAATTCAATTGTTTACTATTGTATGAGAATCAATACAGTTTCGTTTGATATTGAGAATGAAAGAAAACAAAAGATTTAGTTGAGTTTATTTTATGTTTTGTCAAAAGCGTTTCACTTTAATTTGTTTCGGTGGGTATTCTATTTCTGCTGGCGCGTTAGTTTCGACACGATGATAAATTGCCTGAGCAAATAAGAACGCCATGGGTTTTGGCGGTAAAATATTGTTCATTTAGGCTAGACAGATTGCTGGACATAACTTTGAAATAAGCTTTTATTCTTACAATTTTAAGGCTTGGTCGTAGTATTTTCATTACAACCATAATAATTTAACTTCAATTCGCAAGTGACCACTTTAATTATGTTACTAATTGGATTAAGCACTTAACTTGATGTGATCGATAGTATTCGGAAGCTAATATTTGCATACAAACACTGCCGGCCCTAACTAAATAGTTTCCTGCTAATGGATTGGTATAATTAGAGAAAGGGAAAGAATATTATTTATACCGACGTTTTGTTTTTATTCCACTTTTCCAGTCCATAATTTATTTTGCACTCTGTAAAATACCAAAACATTAAGAATTTGTATATTTTCGTTTATAGACGTTTATAGACATAAATTTAATTCCTCTTGATTCCGGGAAGGTCTACGTAACGACCACAAATCTGCCAAATATTCCGCCTTATCTACTCGTATTCAGACAACAGATTTACTTTAGTTCCAACTACTACCAAACTATCTTATCGAGACGTCACATTTGACAGCTGTCACGGGCTCAAGTGTCTCCTCGTCTGACGGCGACACAGTCACCCTACATTACGTCCGACCACGGATGTCCGCTGGCTGTCAATCTTTTGTATGCTCCAGTTTTGTGTGTTTGCACCTTATATACCTATATAATAGGCCTATAGGGGCTATACCTATGTAGCTTCGATCTCCTTTGTGGAGCGCTCTGTATAGAGCCGGTATTCAATAATCTATGGTTACGGTACGTGGAGCATTGTGTCTGTTCAGGCTTCAATTAATGTGTAATACGGTAAGGATTGAGATTTATACTGAAATACAGACGGTGACACTAAAAATAGGTTAGGAAGTGTTATTGGGCTTAATAGTAGTCCTCAAAAATAAGGCAAAGATAATTTTGTAAACTTGTAGGTACCAGTATCCTATAACAATCTTGTATCCATAATTTCTGATCTGCTGGATAACTAATTCCAGAATCACACCATAAATACATCAACAAGGAAAAAAAACAACTCACTCTCACGCAGGTCTAACATCAGGTCCCACAGTTCCTACTCAAAAAACATCTAATAAATGTTTATCTGAAAAATAGGAAAGAACATACACACTAAAAAACTTTATAATTAATTTACACACAACAATAAATAAAATGATAATATTAAGTATTCACAATGCTGTAACCACCAATTTAAATCAATAGCGCAATGCCAACAACAAACGCAGCCGCTATTAATATTGCGACCACCAACCACAGTGTGATTGCCGTAACGTTTGATAATCAGATGCCCTTTATCCTGATTATTACAGGAAGCTGGTTTAATACTAGTTTATTTACTAGTAAATGTAGCATAATATGACTGTTTTACCCTGTTTATAGGTTTAAATGAGTACATCTAAGAGTAAGTTATATAAAGAGAGAGATTATTGTTAATTAAGCAGGTAACTATCGGTAGTGAAAAAATTGCAGATACATTTGAGATTGCTGAACAGTTTTTTTACAAATTATAGCTACGAACTATCTCGACCACGTTTCAAACAAAAAAATGCGCATAATAATCGGTCCATTCGTTTAGGAGCAACCATGCCACAAACAAGCATGTCTGTAAACTCTCTACTATACTACTTCTAATACTATACTAAACTCTAAACTTATAAGACACCTCTTTGCGTCAGTATGAACAGTGACCCTGGCAGTCACAATCCCTTTTGACTCGGCTCAGCTCTTAAAGACCGTGAGATTTTAATCAAAAGAAAAACATATTTTTTAATCCAACTGGTAGTTTCAGAGAAGAACACGTTTATTCTTATGACTCTACAGTTTTATTTAATAGTATACATTAAAGTTTTGTTTGAAAACATAAGCATCAATGGTCTACTTTTATTGCATACTTGAAACAATACAGTTCTCATTCCCAACAAGGATTTTCTGTTAAAATCCCGCGGTTTTATAGCAATTTTTATGAATTCTCGGAAACGCAAACATACGGAATTGGAACACATTTATCTTGAAACAACTTCAATCGGAAATCGCCACTGCGCCAATACTTCCATAAAAGCTGTGCCAAGAGCATAACTTAAAAGTTCTATATTTTACTTCAATATCTATTGAAATAAAACTAGTTTTTACGGATTATATACGGTTTATTTGAGATTTTAGGTTCAGATGTTTCAACACCCTTGCGGGTATTATGGTCACGGGCAAACTCACACAGTAAAAACAAGTTTTATTTCAATGTCTAACATTTGCGTAAATCAAAATAAAACAAATAAATAAAATATATAACTAAGAAGATGATATCTTATTACCTATAGAGCAGAGGAACTAAAACCCAAATATAAATCGCGATGGAATCCGTAAAAAATAGATTCATTTGCGAAAGTATACCAAAATGCGAAAGCAATATTCAAAATATATAATTAGGTATTCTTTTTTATTACCTCTTCAGTGATTGTATAAAGATTCTAACGATAGTTCATATAAAAACGTTAACCTCTTACAATCGAGAGATCATTAATAAACGAGTTTCTAATTAAAAATCAAATACAAGAACAAAAAATGCGACACTAACGCATTCAAAATATGACCTTATGACGTATTGTTTAGAATATAATTTGCAACGACTGTAGTCTGGATAGGAAAATCTCGAGGGGTACTCCTGAACTATGCATATAGTAATATCCGCTGCAATCAAATTATACCTCGGATAGAGATTATTCTGAGCTGTATTATATTTCCTATCGGTTCTTACATAACTTTTATTATTTATCTTTGCATGTTATATTCAACTAGGATCTGCACTTGACGCTTTCTATGTAGAATGTAGTCAGATAGTTATTCTACACGACAGTACACCAAAGTGCTCCAAAGATTTTTAGCCTGCCTTTTTTAACTTTCTTCACTGTTCACTATTACTTGATATTTTTTTGAATCAAGCATTTTTTTGTTGGATTCGTCACTACATATTACTACACCCAAATCTGTCCAAGTTATTAGCCGGATACTATAATACGTAAAACAACCTTTTTCTTACATCAAAATCATTTTTTTTATTTCAATAATCATTTTTTCAGAAAATAAAAAATAAAGAAATTTTTCTCATAAACCAAAAAAAGGCGCTTATAAAATGTTACGTTAAAATCTACTGACTCTAGTTGCATGGTTCCAAAATGTCCTTCCTATGGACAAGAGCCGACAATAAACTTCATAGGTTACTCTTTTAAAAATTACCCATGCACTACTGAAAATTACTCAATAAAAGTACTAAAACAATTCCTTCCAATACATCGTTTATCACAAGCATATAAACTACTAACATTATCAAGTCAGTGTAATCTCTCAATAGAATACTCCTCATCTAAACAGAATCCTATGAAAACAGATTCTTCGCTTTATTAAAGTTAAGTCTTCTATATAGGCTTATTTTACGATTTGTGGATCAACGACCGTTCTGGAGTAACATACATACAAACATAGTATGTTGTGTAGGGTTGCCAACTACACGCTTTTTGTGGGACAGCCCGCTTTTGTATTCTTTTTAATTTATAAACTAAATGTGATGTTTTGAATATCTTGTAGAATAAACTAGCATATACAAGTATGTATTTAAGATATTGGTTTCTTAGGTTTACGCGAATGTTAGACATTGAAATAAAACTACTTTTTACGGATTTTCTCGCGGTTTATATTAAGATTTTAAGTCCCGACGTTTCGCCACCTTTGCAGGTATCATGGTCACGGGCAGACAGTCTGCCCGTGACCATACGTATGTATGTATAATGTATTTAAGATGTTTTTTCTTAGTTCAAATTGAAAAGAAATCGAGCAAGTTTTGCATTTGAATTAGATGAACTTTTCATTAATTATTTCAGAATGCATAATTATAGTCCCTACACCCACTGTCGGTCAAAGCCCTCATTTCTCTACCATTCTTCTTAATTTTCCACGATTCTCAACATCACTGGTTAACAGTAAATATTTTTACACAATCCTGTCATCGTTCCGCTCCAGTTTTTTTGCTTTTCCATGTGATAACCCTGTAAAGCCCCTGTTTACTCGCTGGCGTCCAGCCAAGACTCTGAGAGACGTAGTGAATAGTGACACTAATTGATTTACTATATCGTTTCTGTTCCGTTCAACAACGTTTTTTTATGCTCTGGAATTAAATAAATAAAACAAAAATGATGCAAAGGTGTTTTGAACCTAATTATATAAACCGTTTGAACGTTATTTAATGTTAAACTTCTGCCAAATATTTACTGTGCCCTAAAAATAGATGTACTTGAGTGCCTACCTGTGAAACTGCCGTGACATACATTTAACTTAGAATATACAGGATTTATCTTCTCATGGGAGTTGACTAGAAACTATTCCAGGAATCCCGAATGTCCCTTGAGTGCTGTAATGTATTATTCTAACGGGCCTGTTGGTCTAGTGGTTAGTGACCCTGACTGCTATGCCAAAGGTTGTGGGTTCGATTCCCACCCTGGACAAATGTTTGTGTGATGAGCACGATCATTTGTTCTGTGTCTGGGTGTAATTTATCTATAGTATGTATATATTTAAAAAATATATAAGTATGTTTATCAGTTGTCTGGTTACCATAACACAAGCTCTTTGGGATCAGATTACCGTGTGTGAATTGTCTCAGAATATTATAATTTTATATTATTATATTCTATGTAGAATGCTGTTCTAACTAAACAATACTAATCGTTATGTATAGATATGTAGGTCAGAACATCTTTAATGCCTTTACGTAAGCAAGCCTCCATGAACGGATCTTTCAAGAGAGGGACTAAAGGCGACAAGGAAATTAGATCAATCATTAATTATACCAGATACACATATACATGTATGTATGACGTATGTGTATTCTGACCTTTTTGGCACTCAGCTATACACTCGCCATTTACCATATTGGTGCAAAGAGATTCGCCGTAGATAACGATCCGAAGATTGCAAATCTTTCCCGCTTAGTCACCACTAAAAGGGAACGGAGAAAGGATGGTTTCGCTAATAGGAGTCTGTCAAAACTCAAAGCCTGTTCTAGGGCGTCGAAAATCCATTTTCCAGGTTGTCCATCGTCACCGAGAATGTGATGACGCGCACACTTTAACTATACCCGCCTTACCATCCTTCCTTCACATCACCTTCATCCTAGCGAGAAATAATCTCGGGCATATCATCTTAGAATTTCAACTAGGTCATACAGATAAGAAAAAGGCCTTTAACTTTACTAGACCTTAGCTAGGTCTCTGAAAAAAGGTTTTATACAATTAATTACTTAATGTAATTGAATCCTTTCTTGTAAATATAGATTCACTATTATTTAGAGTATAGGCAGATGTGATTATGGAAGGCTCTCTTACTGTAATGGAGCACTTGAAGCTTGCCATTAGCCCGTATTAGATTGGCTTCATTGAACCGCTAGCAGTAACCTGAGAAAGGTAGCCTGAAACATTATGTGTTCTCAAGCAACTATGGTTTTAAGTGCCCTGTGTATAGAATCGACTGATTTGATTCAGTTTGTTCATTGGATTTCGTTAATATATTTGTCGAGTCTTTTTTAAGACAACTACTATTTTACGGGATTTAACCGACTTCGACAAGGAGGAGGTTTAGAAGTCGAAAGAATAGTTTTTTTTGTATGTTTATCACGCGAAATCGCGAGCCAATGTGTACCGGTTTCATTCTTATGATACCTCAGAGGTATAATTTTTTACATTTATGTGTAATCATCACATACATTGCACATACACTGGATGCAAAGGGCGGGAGATCGTGAGCTGTGGCGTTCCTTGGGGAGGCCTATGTCCAGCAGTGGACTGCAACAGGCTGATATGATGATGATGATCACATACATTTACCAACATAGGTTCAAAAAGTAAACCCGGATTTGGAGCAAATATTTAGAGCTCGTACTAATCTTCAATTCACGCATGTGGCACATCGAATACGCCATCAATCATTTTAATGAATACTTTTTTACTGTGTACTCTGTACGTAGCAAAAAAAGGCATTTCCTGTTAAATTACAAATACGTACGATGATTTCCATATAGTCACACCACTAGCTATGTGTTTTTTTTTCGACATAGTCACACCAGCCAAATTCCTACACCTTGTATCAAAACCGTGTAGTGGTGTGAAAGTTTTTTTTTTAATTCATTTTGTCGATAATTACGTTTAACCAACGTAAAGAAAAGAGAAAGGACACATCACTCCACCGAATATTTTTTTTGTTTTGGATCAAACTCGAACATAATATAGTAAGAAGTACGTATTAATTTTTCTGTGTATGTAGATACGTTACCGAACTCCAAGTTGATTGGTTTTTTTTCACAAGTTTTTAGAAAACATACGGCAAGCTTATCCTACAAGATCGTATGAACTTTGAGTCGTAGATCTTAGCTTAGCAAATTACACAGAATGAAGGAAAAGCGTGGAAAACTCTCAGCTTACTAAAGCGAACTCAAACTTGAAAGGTGACTCAAACTTGATGACATATGATACCTGGACTCCGAGCTAATTACTAATGTTGGTACTTCGGAGTTAGATTAAACAAGTTTGGACTTTCTTTAGCATAGTAGTATTACAACTCTTACTTCTAGTTTTATCATAATTAATTTCACTAGGACAATGTCAGTTTTCGGCCCACTGATAAAATTCACGCGGACACAAAGCTTTTGTCTATAACAATTTAAATATAAATTCATAATAAAAAAAAAAGATTATTATCTAGAACTTCACCAAAACAGAAAAATTTATATGTAATGATTTTGTTTGTTATGTTCCCGGCTTTTAAAAGTCTGAATAATTTATTTTTGAGTAGTCTTATGCAAAAGTGGACATTAAACTACCCAAAAAAAGTGAGAATAATAAGTGTCCGTGAAAAAAAAAATGCTCTAACTTACTATGGACATCTAACAATGTCCTTTACATAAAATCATTACTTAAAGTGTGCCAATGGGACCCGTAGACGAACGGACAGCGGAGCCTTTGTAATGTATCCCCTGGTCGTCCGTCCGTTCATCTGTCAGCAAGCTGTTTCTCATGAACCGTATTAGGTAGTATGAAAATTTCATAGAGAATGTGCTCCTTTTTCTTTAGGCTGGTCTGAAGTTACTTATTTGCTAGTTTGCAGTTTCTCAAATAAACATTTGTCTTTGCATTATGTTTAAACACGCTCTGTACAATTGAACCTCTGAGGTAAATCTGTTTGATACTTAATCCCAATAATATGGCTCAGACAGGTAAGTAACTCTACAACCTACAAAGTAGAGTTACTTATCCAATCACAATATTGAATTATATTCTCTAAAATTGATATTCAGCTTCGCTACTGCGTCGCTCGCATATAATTCTATTCTAAAATATCGCTTTCATAGAATTAATATCGTAACAAATATTTATTTTTTCTTTTGTTCATAGTCGTATTTAGTATGTACAAATCCCGGTAAAATTTCTCATTTTTTAATTATTATTTTTTTTCTATTTGGTTGCTTTTCTTGGTTATGGATTAAAATATATTATGTATCGAGGTTTGCAACAAAATGATAGGTATATTATTAGTCAAAAGAACAACAATAATTATTTTATTAGTAATTTTTGTAAAATAACCTGTTGTGCTGTACATTCATGACATATTAATATAACCTTTAAATGTTCCGCACACTATATTACTTAAAAAGAAAAAATACATCGGGAAATCATATATTCTGTTATGAATATTTTATAAAAAAATACTAAGTACCTAGCTTACATTTTGAATCGCACGTTTGAATATCGAATGCGCTTTATCATTATCGGCTTGCACGACTCCATTATTATGTTCTATATTTAAATAATAATTTGTTTCTTTTATACCTGCCAGTCCTATTTCATTACTGGCAGGTTTTTTTTTTCTTTTCGAAACCTGATGCATAAAATACTTCTTTACAATTAATGTTCTGATTTAATTTTAAAGACATTTCTGAAGATTGGACGTAAGTTTTTCGCGGTTTCTTACTCAAACCATGGAACAATAGCCTGGTTTTAATACCTGTCTGGTACAGTTTCCGGCACGCTTCCCGTCAATTGCGCGCGCCGCGGTTATCCGCACGGCCGCTCTCACGTGCTGCGGACGCGCTCGTCCGTGAGCCAGTGACACTAAGGAGGGACTATTTTTAGAAAGAGGGCGGCTCGATATTTGAATTTATTCTTTTTTATTTATTATTTACTTAGACTTAATATTTAATTAATGATAATACTTTATCAATTATGTGTAACGTGATTTATATTTTTGTTTAAAAAATCAAGTAGTGAAGTGATTTAAAAAATATCATAGCGATGTTAACAATGCAAGTAGAAGTATCTGTGACTTAATGACAACAGTCAATATTAGCAAAAGAAATCTATGAAATTAAATTGAACTAAAAACTGCAGTAACACCGTACTAGCTAAGCCCCGCGGTTACGCCCGCGTAGTTCTCGTAAGACATCAATTCATAATTTACTAAAAAAATCGATTATGATTTATTTTATTCAAACTATTTATGATATTTTTCTTTGTCACCAGCCCGTGGTCAAGGAGGGTTACCTGATGAAGCAGACGCGCAGCTTCCAGCGATGGCAGCGCCGGTACTTCAGGCTGCGCGGGCGCACGCTATACTATGCCAAGGAGAAGGACGTGAGTTGTAAACTATAGTCATATATTATATTATAGTATTGCATCCATTTTAGGTGATTATAAGTGTTTTCTGTTATTAATTTAAACAGTTGAAAAGTATTTCATGAAAACGTGTTTCGGTTTTTTTTGCGGGTAGGAAAAAAAAACATTACTAACCTAAATACTTTAATATTATACCTTTATGTACTTAACAAAAATGACAGTTTTTATGGTTCCGTTTACGACCTACTCTTTTTCGCAAAAGAAGATTTGGCTTTTTAACTCTTTGATTTTAAAAACTATACCTCTTTGCTGATCATTTTAAATAACTTAAAAGTGGCGAAGAATTTACTACAAATTAATTACCATTAATTACATATTTTAGTCGTTTTACCATAACGCATTTCTTTCTACAAAGTTATTTACGATGAGAGTATTCAATGTGTCATATCTTAGCTCTTTACATTATGATGGATGGCTTCTCCCATAGAATGGGTACTTTTTGTTTGACGTAGATGTCAAAATGTGGTAATTGATACTTTTCATGGCGGTCGACTGTGTTACCAAGATTGGCGTAAGTAGAACACGCTTGAGACCCCGGGAACAGATTTAAAATGTAGTGTTATGTGTTATTATACTTCATAATTATTTTGAACATGTAAGGCTGTGAAATAAAATATAAAGTACGTTACCATTTAATTATTTATTTTTATGACTTAATAAAATGTCTATGACGAGAATGCCGTTTGAATACAAAAATAATAATAATTCACAGTAATTTTAATTTTTATTATTTGAAGTAATAAACAGTTATATGTTGTAAGGTTTCATAATTTAATGTAAGGTGTAATAATTTTGTGTTGTTTTTTAAAAGTAGTTTTCAATGTTTTTTTTTTTTAATTTTTCTTATACTGGTAACACTGGGAATTTTTGGCGGGAAGGAGAAAAAAACGGGTCGAGAGACTTGGCGGGGTTTTGGAGAGATAAATAAGTTTTGTTGATACAATAAGTGTTTGACCTAATAAGTTTTGATTGAATAAGTTTGGATCCGTCTAATAAGTTTGGATAATATAAGTTTTGTTCGAGATCTGTGGTTTCATTTCTGAGGTATTTTATATCTCAGAAGTGGGATAAGCAACTAAAACTGTAAGTACACGCCTACATCTTTTTTATAACTAATCTTTAACTAAGTTGTTTTACGATTGCAGAGGGTTTAAATGTATTTTTATTATAGAGATATTAACGTTTTATACTACTTCTGTTCGGCAAAGTACTAATGTACTATTCGGTAAGAGACTTCTAGACTGACAATATACTGACAATTATTCACCTAAAAATAGCTATGGTGTGTTGAGTATTGTAAGCATACCTTGTTTTTATATATTTTATTAATGTCCTATTATTTTTATAATCATAATTTAATTTGACTTTTATGTTGTTTATTATGAGTACAATAAGAATTTTTATTTGTGTGAAACATGGATTACAATTTTGATAGTTTACAATTTACATGATTTTCATTTTTTTTTATGATAGGATTAAAATTTAATAAGTATTTATTTTTATAAGTTAATTTAGAATTTAATTATATTAACTTATCTCTATTCCATTTTTTTTATTATGTTGGCTATATATTGTCGCCGAAAGAGTAAAAAAAAAAAAAAAAATCAAATCTTCAGCTTATGGGAGTTTTACAAACAGAATCTAATGTTTGCAATTTTGCTACGAGTTTCAGGTCATGAATGGAGATGAAACTGCGCCTCGGAGTCTCGGAACTCCTCGGCATAGTCGGTCACGCTCTCGACGTAGTCCCAGTCGAAGGAGTGGGCATAGATATGATCGCAGCCGTAGCAGGAGTAGCAGATTGCGTGAGCAAGAACAGGCACTTAGGCGTGAACAAGAAAAAGTGCGTTTGATGGAAACAGAACTGCAAAAGTCACGTGATGAAGAACTACGTCGCAGGCGGAGCAGACAGCCCAGCGTGCACACGGCGGCGAGGAGACACGAGAGCCGCTGCCGTAGCCGCAGCCGCAGCCGCGGAGGGAGCCAGGTGACTGAAGCGGGCAACCGGAGACATCACCGCCTAGATAGGTCATGTAGTCCTACGTTTTCTTCTAACGATATTGTTAAAATTATACAGAGTATTAAAGAAGTTCTGCCATCTCAACCATCTACCCTTAACACTTCCTCAGTAAGTAATAAAAATATTATACCTGAATTTAATCCTTCAGAAAAAAATCAGCGCATGGATGTTTGGCTAAAGAAAATAAACGAATGTGCAAAGGTGTATGGTTGGGATGAAAGGACGACAGTGCACTTCGCCATGCAAAAACTGTCAGGGCTAGCAAAGACATGGTATGAAAGTCTTGGTTCCATTTTGTTCACATGGGATGAATGGCAAGTTAAACTGTTGAGTGCGTTCCCGTGTGAACAAAATTATGGACAGGTTCTGGAAGACATGTTGAGGCGAAAGAGTAGACCAAACGAAGTCATTGAGAACTATTTTTATGAAAAGTTAGCACTTTTGAATCAATGCGAAATTACTGGTAGACGGGCCGTAGACTGCATTATTCACGGCATTACCGATAGGACTATACGTTCTAGCGCTTTAGCATTGCGATGTGAAGAACCTGACCAGCTGTTAAAGTTTTTGCTCAGCAATAATAAAGAGGTTTTCACAGCACCTCATCAAACTCACCGAGAGAAAAATGTTAACGCTGTCGATGATAGGGCAAGAAACAGGTCTAATTTTAGGGACGGTTCAAGTTTGTATTGCTACAACTGCAAGGAAAAGGGACATCCGTTTTCTAGGTGCCCCAAACCTTTGGATAGGTGTGGACATTGTGATAAAGTTGGGCACAAATCGGATCAATGTCGTTTAAAACAGGTCTCGGGGACAACTAAGACTGATACAGCGGCAAAAACTATGCGTATTTCAACTTCTAATTTGAATAACAAATTTATAAAAGAAGTGAATGCAGAAGGTGTGTTGCTGGAAGCCTTTGTTGATCTTGGCAGTGACGTGACCCTTATTAAGAAATCCAATTTTGAAAAACTGGGGATTCATCATGACCAAACTCCAACCTTCATGAAGGGTTTTGGAGACAGCCTTGTGAAATCTGTTGGCTCAGCCAAATTGAACTTGGTTATTGATGATGTAAGCGCTACTGTTCCATGTAGGGTTGTAGAAGACCATTTGCTAGAAAAACCAATGCTAATTGGTCAAAGTTTCTCTGAACAGTCCCATATAGTTCTTTACAAAGATGTTAACGAATTACGATTTTCACACGTTGGTAATGAAATACCAAATGACAATATCATTGAAGATAGGGAACAATTACAGAGGGTGAGAATAATGACACATAATACATTATTTGGCACAGCTAGTGTCAGGGCCGCAACAGAAACCCTGTTTACTGGTAGAGTAGTGCTCGACACGAAGATTGTAGGGAAACCAAACGAGCAGTTCATTGTATACGGGGGAGTCTACGAGGTTAGAGATGGTTCATTCTTTGCTGTTTTAACTCCATGCGCGGTGCCATGTCGCCTCCAAGAAAATTTCGTGTTTTCGCGAGCTCAAAGGGTAGACCTGATCTATAGACTTGCTGATGTAAATGTTCTTCCTGTTATACACCCACAAACTGCTGTTTTTTCAGCCAAACGGTTTGAAGAGAGGCAAGTGAAAATAGGTGAGGGCGTTCCTGGTAGTGACAAAGATAAACTTCTAAGTTTACTCCGTCGCTATGAGGATTGTTTTGCACAAGATTTAACCGAACTGGGTTGCACAAATGTGACAGAGATGAAAATCGAATTGAGCAGTCAAAAGCCTGTAGTCTACAGACCATATCGTCTTTCACATCATGAACGAGAGAAAGTACGAGGAATGATAGACGAAATGTTGCAAGCAGGTATTATAAGGGAATCGACGTCTAACTATTCCAGCCCAATTATTCTTGTTCGGAAGAAGGACGGCAATATGCGGTTGTGCGTTGACTATAGACTACTCAATTCGATCACGATAAAGGAACGATATCCGATACCTGTTATTGAAGACGAGATATCGAGGTTATCCGGGCAGGCTTGGTTTATAACGCTAGATTTAATGTCGGGGTACTACCAAGTACCAATAGCGGAAGACAGCAAGCACTTAACGGCGTTTGTCACGCCGGACGGCCAGTACGAATATAATCGTATGCCGTTTGGTTTGGCAAATGCACCCGCTGTCTTCCAGAGGATGATGAACCATGTTTTGGGAGCAGCTAGATTCAATAAGGCCACCGTTTACATAGATGACCTATTAATTTTTGGAAAAACAGCTGTAGAGTGCATGGACAGGTTAGAGGAAGTTCTTGAGTTGTTACGACGAGCAAATCTCAAGCTGAATCTCGCGAAGTGTAGTTTTCTGCAAAATAAAATCGATTACCTTGGGTACGAGATCAGCCTAGACGGGATGCGGCCAGGCAAAACAAAAATTCAGTGTGTAGAACATTTTCCACGTCCTGTAAATGTTCATGGCGTACGCCAATTTCTGGGCCTTGTTAGTTATTTTAGGAAATTCATTTATTCTTTTGCACAATTGGCTCATCCCCTCACTAAATTACTGAAGAAAAATGCTGTTTGGGAGTGGGAAAATGAACAGGAAGAGTCATTTAAAGCTTTAAAAAGTAAGCTATTAGATAGACCTGTACTCGCCCTATACGACCCTTTAGCAGAAACGGAACTTCACACGGATGCTAGTAGGATTGGGATTGGTGGTATTTTATTGCAGCGTCCAAAGGATAATGAAGGCACATTCCACCCAGTAGCATATTATAGCCGCCAGACGACGCCTGAAGAGAAAAATTTCCACTCATACGAGTTAGAAACTCTGGCCGTTATCTGTTCTCTTAAAAAGTTTAGAGTTTATCTCCTAGGGAAAACCTTTAGAGTAGTCACTGACTGCAGTGCACTACGTTCAACGTTTAATAAACGTGATATCATCCCCAGAATCGCTCGTTGGTGGCTAGCTTTACAAGAATTTGAATGTTCTGTAGAGTATAGGGCAGGTTCCAAAATGGGTCACGTGGATGCTCTTTCTAGAAATCCAGCTAATGAAGCAGACTCCCATGACCTGGTACCATATCCTTCAGTCATGGTCATAAGCGATCAAGATTGGTTGCAGACCCTTCAAATGGGAGATACTGAATTGAGCAGAATTCGAGACATTCTGAGTAGCGATTTGGATCCTAAAGGGCTAGAATACATAAAGGACAATTATGTTGTGAAGGATGACAGACTGTTTAGGATTATAGACGGTGACAGAGAAAAACTAAGATGGGTAGTTCCGAAGGGTGCAAGGTGGCAGCTGTGCAAGATGAACCATGATGACATAGGTCACGTAGGATTTGAAAAGACTCTAGAACGCATCAAGAGAAATTACTGGTTTGCCAAAATGACCCGTTTCGTAAAAAAATATGTAAGTGCTTGCATAGATTGTGCGTATGCTAAAAATAATACAAGCCAACGGGAAGGGCTACTCCATCCTATTGAAAAGATCGCGGTACCATTTCACACATTGCACATCGATCACCTTGGACCCTTCGTAAAATCAAAGAGAGGATTCACACACATTCTAACCGTTGTGGACTCTTTCACAAAATTTTTATTTATTAAACCAGTTAGAAATACGAACACGCAAAATGTTGTGAGAGCTTTAGAAGACGTTTTTGATACCTTTAGGAATCCCGACCGGTTAGTAAGTGATCGAGGGTCCTGTTTCACTTCAAATGCTTTTAGAAGATTTTGCTTGGATCGAGGAATCAAGCACGTGCTTAATGCAGTTGCTTGCCCAAGATCTAATGGGCAAGTCGAACGATACAACAGGACCATTCTGGATTCACTCACTGCACAGAATTTAAGAGACAACGAAAAGAACTGGGACGATAAATTAGGCAGGATTCAATGGGGCTTGAATAACACTTTGCAAAAGACGATAGGTAGATCTCCAGCAGAGGTGATGTTTGGAACTGCAATGAATAGTGAGGTTAATCCGGCATTGAACGAAATAACAGAGGAAACTCGGGAAGTTTCAGATATGTCATCTATACGTGATGAGGTAAAAAAGAAAATCGATAAGGCTCAGGAATCACAAAAGTTTTATTACGACCAGGGAAGGCGACCTGCACGTGTTTACAAAAAGGGAGATTTAATTAAAATTACCAAAGTCACTTTCCAGAATGATGGTAAAAGTAAAAAGCTTCTACCATCGTTTGAGGGTCCTTTTAAGGTCGAAAAGGTATTGGGCAACGACCGTTATAAAGTGGCTCCCATTGGTGGATTTGAAGGGATGAAAAATAAGCGTAAAACGACCGTTGCCGCAGACCGAATGCGCCCTTGGATTCATGTGGCCTCCCTTGAAATAGGGGATGGTGATGAAGAACATTGTGATGACACAATGAATAATGATCTTACTTCTGATTAGTTGAATAGATAAATTATTTGTTTACCGATCCCAATACTATTTTTTTTATTATGTTTTGTTTTTTTTTATCAAATTGTTAATACAGTTTTTCTTTTGTCTACATAATATTGACCCGAAGTCAATGCAACAAGTAGTTATTTCATTTAATATAGTCTTTATGTACTAACCATTATTACTTTAAGTGAGGATAAATAGATTGATCGATAATTAATACTATGAAAATCGGTGTTTATTTTGGTTAGGTTACTTAAACTGTGCTAATATAACATTGCTTTACTTAGTTATTTAAGTGAGACATTATTTATATACATAATTAGTGACTTGATGAATTTGAGATAGAATTCTTATGTATTAAGTTTTGCGCTATGATTTCTTTTATAAAAGTAATGTTGATGTAATATGTACCTACACATTGTTCTCGGTTCTTGAGGAATTCCTCGTTTGCCAAGTGTAAGGTTCCACCTGGTTCGTGTATGAGGTCATACACGCCATCAGGATGGTCGAGTGTAAGGTTTCATAATTTAATGTAAGGTGTAATAATTTTGTGTTGTTTTTTAAAAGTAGTTTTCAATGTTTTTTTTTTTTAATTTTTCTTATACTGGTAACACTGGGAATTTTTGGCGGGAAGGAGAAAAAAACGGGTCGAGAGACTTGGCGGGGTTTTGGAGAGATAAATAAGTTTTGTTGATACAATAAGTGTTTGACCTAATAAGTTTTGATTGAATAAGTTTGGATCCGTCTAATAAGTTTGGATAATATAAGTTTTGTTCGAGATCTGTGGTTTCATTTCTGAGGTATTTTATAATGTGTATCATGTTATTTATTGTTTGTGAAATTTTTAATGTAATTTTGAAAGATTTATCTTAACTTTAATCATATTTAATATAGGCATAGAAAATAAGGCCGTTTTTATATAAATACAATAAAATAGAATAACGTAGTAAATAGTTTTCATACCGTATTTAATATAAACGATATATATTTCTGATACACAAACACAATGTAGTACAAGGTATAATGGTCACCAAAGCGGCTATTAAGCGGAAAACAAGCATTGCGCGAGAACAAAGGAAAATCGCATTCAGCTTTTTGCTGTAAAACCACATACGTAGTACAGGCTGTTCTAAAGCGCTTTATTTATGGAAACGCAGATTGTGTGTGGATGCTATTTCAGTTTAAACTTACTAAAAACTGGTTTACAATGGTATAAATAATCAGGGACACGTTAAAAATAATGTTGCATTCGCAGCAAAGTGAAAATTAAATAAAAACTGAATCTCCGTTATTTAGTACTTACTGGTAGCAAAATAAGCATAAGTCTAAAATAAAATGAAACTAAGCCTTTAACTTTACAAAGTGGTGATGACAACACGCCAAAAAAAAATTTTTTTTTAATTTTGATGCTTCAGTTTTTTACCGTTTAGGCACCTCGCGCACTAGACGGCCACGCAAAGAAACCATATAAACGTCGAGCACTTAGCCACTTAGTAAATCTGCGTTGCGGCCACTGGTCGTGGTCGTGGCCGTCTAGTGCGCGAGGAGCCTTAGGATTATTCTTATGAACTAATACTGTCCGTGTTTTCATTTATTGTCGTATTGTCATCACCACTTTGTATAATGTTACTAGGACATGAAAAACCTAATTCGGATCTAAAAGGACTTAATAGATTTGTAGAAATACCTAATAAGTTACAATCTCATGGGTAGAGAAAACTACTTACCTCTATTTTGTAAATTGTATTTTATTCGTAAACTAGCTGTGCCCCGCGGTTTCAGCCGCGTTAATACCCACATCCAATGGATCCCTAACTTTTTTGAAAATTTAACATAGCCTATGTTAACCGCAGATAGTGTAGCTTCCCAACAGTGAAAGAATTATTCAAAGCGGTTTCGGAGCCTGAATAGGCATTCAAACAAACAATCAAATCTTTCCTGTTTATAATATTAGTATAGATGATTATTTTGTCATTACTCTAACTTACAGTTTTGATATTATTCGGCTATAACCTTCGAGGGCCGATCGATCTTAATTCTTTTTGAATGATGATTGATGGCTAACATAACTTTGAGGACCGAGTTGTTATTAAATTATACGCAATGTACTCATGCGTGGCCGTATTATCAATTTTAATATGCGTATTTCGTTAATATTTATGTGAAAAGTTTTTGAACGTGACAATTGTTATGTATTAATTTTATGTCAATATGGATTTATGTTTTGATGGCTAGAAGTTTATTTTGTACTTAGAATTATCGACTAAAGGTACAAATAAAAATTATTGTTTTACCGTAACTTAATTTCGGTTGCTGAAGAAAGTTCACCAGGGCACGGTAATAAATATTATATTACAGTGACCAGGGTTGCAAATTTTTATAAAAGATTACCATAATTAGGCCAACATCTATACTTTCCAATTATTTTGTTTTAATTATTTATTAAACAGGGATATCACCCATACTGATACCTTACATAGGTACACATTATCCTCTTCGGATCCTCGCAAAAATCACTAAGACAATATTCACCTCCGTACTCAGTGAATGCTTTACCAAGAAGGTAACAGTATTTCAAGTAATAAACGGTCTGCCACAGGTGTAGTTTACCGCATTTAACAGTACCACTCGTTAAGGACTCACACACATGTATATTTGGAATATTTTTGCGTATTTTGACATTGATTACAGCAGCAAGCGTGCACTTGTTCAAACATTCGCGCGATTTAGGTCGTCCGGTCGCGATGATTCATTATGAAACACTGATTTTTTTGGTAAACGTTAAGTTCCTAAACGGTTAAGCCGTACCTGGATATTAGGTAATTAGTAAAGGGGTTGTGGTCTTAAGGAGGTCATAAAGGCATTCGCTTAATTAAAATATTGGTTTAGGTAATAAGCAGCAATGGGATAGCCTAGTAACCATACCTATAAAAATTGATATAGATAGTCAGAAGTGAAAAACTACTACATTAAATTCTTCATTTTAATTATCCTAGATAACAGAAGTATCAGTCTATCAGTAGACTACTACTACGAAAACTACGAAGTGCTAGCTTAGACAGTATAACAAAATATTTATGTTTACATTACATTATTTGCCTACACATTTACAGAGCGATATTGATTATAATGACAGTTAATCAATGCGTACACAATTCCGTATTGTTTGTTTGCATTCAACAGATAATTTCCAACTGCTGTAAAAGCACAGTCGCCTATAATCGCTCTCATCATTTAAATAAGTGATGGTGTTGACCCTTGTGCCTAAATAATGCCCTTTCAGTGTGCTTAAATACGCTCCGAACTTAAATATTTAATAGCACCAGGCTGTTGCCGCGTAGCGGGGCGGAGACAAGACTACGCTTTCCTAGATACGCCAGCGTACTACGGCTACGCTTTGTGTAGCTATCTCGTTCCGGCGCCGTAGCTGCTGGTTGGCTATCGCGGTGAGGGTGAAAGAGATAGCATTACGGTATCATCCCCATTTGTAATGCCTCATCCACGGCTGTGTACGTCGGTGGTGTGCACCTGCTTTCCCGAGACCGCTCGGCGCCTCGCCCGCCGAGACATCACCAGTCGCGCTTTCGGCGCTGCGACAGACACACGTCAAACCTATGTCAGTCGCAACGAAAAACCGTGCGATAAGAAAATCTGAAAATCATTAATGAAAATCTATTTCAGACTCTTGTTTCTAACTAACATATGCCTTAAACATTTATCTTTGTGTATACTATACCTTTTCTAAACGTTTTGTGTGTTGTGTGTGAGTGTTCCTTCGTAAAACTGTGACCTGGTTTTTATTTTGATAATTCTTGCACATTTTTTGCTGTGTTGTGCTGAACAGCTGTATTTGTGATGTAAGTACAATTTAAATTAAAGCTCTCTCAACAAGGAGCAAACATTTTAAGTGAGTTTAATTCAAGAATCAGAGGAAAGTCGCGTATTTTCCGTACCGAAGGACCAGATACCAGAACTGTCGGAATCATTTTAAATTAGAGATTGATTTATTGGTTGCTAACTTAATTAATCTTAGATATTGCCGAGTTAATACAGTCTCCTTTGCCCTCTTATTATAACAAAAACTAACTTTCACAAGAAACCAATTTTGAATGCAACAGTTGTAGTTCGTTGCGCTGTAAAAACTTTATTCAATACTTTTTACTAACTTACTAACTTCGGATTCAAACGGATCGCGATACCTTTTCTCTCAAACTATATTTAGGCGATTCTTTCTTTTTACTTACTATTTAATAAGAAAAGTATTTTTATTAAAGGGGAATAACCTTTTAATACACAAACACATAATAATAACAAAGCCTGTTATCATCAGTTCGCAGCCGAACATAATAACACGATGATCCGCACTAATAACAGTTCCCACAATGATTCATAGAGGAATAAACAACGTTATTTATATTTACCGGTAAACGATTACCGCGTGGATGGCGGTAATATTTACTCACGACCCTTTACCGCCGGTAAAAGTCAATTTCAGAAACCCAATTTTGGCAGTCTTTTTCTTATACTTACCTACACAATACAGACTTGAGATTTTATGTTTCAAAACAATAATAATTTATTAATTGAACTCTTCGAATGTTTTAATATTAGTAAGTATGTGTAGTTTCTTAATCAGCTGACTAATGGAGAAGGCGCCAATTTACAATACGCAAAACCAAGTTTGGTTGCTTGTTTAAAATACTTTAATCATTCATTGAATCTGTTAACGCCGATATTACTTATTAGACATTAATTAATTATTTCGTTGATAAAAAATCAACTGTATTTTATAATTCAAAACCCATTTCTTCAGAATTGGCTTGTCAACCCTTCACTGCTTCCTCAGTAAACATATTTTAATGTTTATCAAAGTCTAGGCACATGTATGTGTGACAGTACGTAGGTTTTATACATATATACTACATAGTAGGCATACGTTGGTTACATTTAATTTATAATGTAGGTAAGTCCTCACGCTCCGAGATACGAGCATACTTCGAATGCGTATATTACTTTTACTTGAAGACATTATAAACGGTTTACAATTTCAAAATGGAGATGGAAATATAATAACTAATCTTTTTTATGAATCTTGATCCTATTTGAAATATTTCTGGGTAAAAGGACCTAAAGACGATCAGTTAATAAAATAAACAGAAGTGATAAATCTACATTAAAATAATTTTCCCCAATTTCACTCTCATAGCAATGAAGTGAGTAAAACCTTTCAAAACAAAGTTTTAATTAATTACTTATTTAAATTAATGTTGGAGCGGACAAGCCGCCGGAATAACGTTTTAATATAATTAAAACACATATTAATAAGCTTTATGCTTCTGATAATAATTATGCAAATGGTTTGGAACAAGAAATTAAGATGATGTCTTGTATTTTTCACATTATACTTAGATAAAAATAGTCAGAGAGTGACTCTCTTACTCATTTTCAAATGTGACTTCTTTCTTTTATGGAAGTATACACATATACACACATATTTCACAAAATGGGTTGTGGAAGTCAAATAGGAGGCAGTCGCTACTTGTAAGGCATGGTATTTAGCTGAATGTGGTAAAACTGGAAGCAAAAGAAGATAATTATATTCCTAAAACCTAATGGCGGAATAATGAAACCTCAATCAATTTATTGCTCGTCATTCTCATGTTGTCTCTGGCATTAAGGTTGTTTGGTAGGGATACGCTTATAAACCTCTTGATTTTAAACTGCCTTTCGGTATTTCAATGTAAGGCTTCGATAAGTTTTAAGACACACGTTAATCGGTTCTTATTTCAGCCTTGTTTCTTCATGCCATTTACTCAGTAATATTTGTCTTCTATTCATTCTTTCCCTTTCATCAACGTTCGACATAATTACAGACTTGTGTGCTTGGTTAAGTGCTTGTCCTTCCACGCCAATTGGTAGCCGTGCAAATTGAATGGTTATTGCTGTTGCCGGGCTAATAATGAGAATATGTTTATAAGCAAAACGTCATGTGCTTTGTTTTTTTAATTGATACACACAGTTAAAGGTTTATTTTTGAATCTTTTTGTAGATAGAATATACAAATCAAATCAAATATAATGTATATATGTAATATATATGAAAACTAGTTTTATGTTATCAACATTTGGACAATGGGGAAATCAATGCCAAACGTATAATCCATTTAAAATACGCATTTAATGACAGAAATCTTTCTAGCACTTATCACTTACTTTGTGAATGCTGGTTAACCAGTAATTGGCGACTGTGTAAGCCTTAGACATAGTTTCAATATGCATAAGCATTACTGTACACAGAAGCTGTTGATAAACCTTATTATATAAATAAATAAATCAGAATAAAAATCTTTACCTCAAACATATCAACAACATTATAATTAATGACCACGCTTTTTACACTACTAGCGTCATCGCAATTCCTTATTAAATCGTAATAAATTCTCGATATGAATTTTCCAATTTATTACCACAGTACTGCAGGGCAAAAGCCTCATAAATAATGTTACTTGTACCGAAGTACCCAAAACATGAACTAAACCTTTGTTGCGAAACGTACATAAAACCTTCTTTGATATATCGCTGACCTTTGCCATTTTTACTAAATTAGTTATTATTTAAGTACTAAATGCTGTTTTACTTGAATTTCAAGAAAACTATCGTGAATCTATTATTCTTTCTATCGCATCAGTGATATTATTACAAGCGTTAACGATTTTATAAATTGCTAATATGACAATATAATGTATGAAAATGACATTTTATCTTAGTAACTCATGTGACTTAGGCTTGTCACTTCTATACATTTGAGCGATTCGATCAGCGTTACAGATCCAAGGTATGTCACTAGGGTAGATGAGTGGTATGAAAAGTCAAAATTATATATTAACGAAAAGATGAACAACTAAAAAAAAAATAGTTATCATCCCTGTTGGCTGGAAGAGAAACATCTTTAAATATTCCACCAATCAAAATCCAGTAGTTCGTCTCTCATTAGTGGATAATTAATTTAAACTTCGCATAAGAAAAATATAAAAAAATGTATTTCCATTGTGTGGCAGCCCTAACAATTACATCGTTGCGGAAACTGAATCCGTATAAAGTTAAGTTTGAAAACTCTAATTAACTGGCTATTGTTAGATTGTTTTACCTAGCGAGTGTTTTCTTTTCTAAGCAAGTCAATTATTGTATTTTTTGTAATATATATATATTTTTTTGTTAAGAGAATCTATGTTTAGTTTTCAATGAAACAATGACGTCATTGTGATGAAGATTCTTAGTAGTTTCATGACGCACTCTAATTTGGTAAAGTGTCAATATTCCAGCACCCTGCTTAATAAGATTTATTTCTAGAATTACTAATTGTTTTATTGAAGTTTATTGGCTATTAAATGTTTAACATATTGTATTGGTTGCAAAAATGTGGTTGAAGTACCCACATGCAGTCGCCTACCGCAAATCAGCTATGTATATAAAACAGTTCATTATAAAACAATAGCATGAGCAGAGCATAAACAGGGTGTTACGAACATACGTGGTCGTGTTTAAAATGCTTCTGTCCTTAAAAATAAACAACTTTATGCAAGAAAGTAATAAAAAAATCGAATAAAATTGACATCCGTACTAGATTTGATCATCTGATGTCAATTTTGTATAAGTCCAGTTTTTTTGGGAATTAACTACGGTGTCTTTAAACGAGGTTGCTCATATATTTAAGCACAAGTAGTATAACGAATGTGACCACGCAATGAAATTACACATACATACATACTTATAATCACGCCTCTTTCCCTTGTGGGGTAGGCAGGGACCACTTATTTCCACTTGCTACGATCCTTATACACTTGTTTCGCTTTGTCCATTTCATTATTCCCGTCATACGTGTTCATTTACACCCTGTATGAAAAGGTATATTTTCTACCATTCTAAAAAGGGTTGAATTGAGGCTTATTCTATTTCCAAGACCGTCACCATTAGCACAACTGTGCGGTATAATCTTATAAAACTCAATGGCCCATTTATACTCAGGATGGCTTGCAAATGACAGTTATTACGAATTTATTATTAAAATTGTGAACCCATTCGCGGGAAATATTTAATTTATTTGATTGTGACGCCGCTATTAATTCAGGGAGGACCAATTAAGTTTTACTCGTGTATAATTGTTTTAATGTATCATTGGTATACATTATAATTTTGAGTATTGACTTTTAAGTGCGTGCATTATGTCTGTATCTATTTTATTGAAGGATCTTTATTTTAGTGCAAATATTTTTATAAAATTCAATTATCACAAAATGTTTATAATTAAACTCAGTGATAAATGATCTGATTGCATGTTGATAAAAAATAAAAAATAATTAATCATTATATGAACTATCTAACTATATATGAAGACTTTCAGCACCGTCACAAACTTTTAACTTAATCTAATTCCAACGTTATATACTTTTCCATAAAGAAGAGCAGGGAACGAAATTGAACTAAAAAGTATATGTATTATAAGATGATAACATTTCAATATTCCGCGGTAGTAGGTCGGTAAGCTCATTTCATTTCCCGCCAAAGATGAGTCGCTTTCCCGAGCGAATAATCTGAAGGTAAGGGGTAACGTAGCGATGTTGCTAGGTAATGAGACGATGTCTGGCCACTAATGGCCAAATGGGGTATGTGGTCCTTTAAGTCGTAACTAAGGGCAAGTATTTCGGTGACCTCAATGATTTGGTATTTGCATTGTTATATACATAAATTATTAAGTTGATAATAAGAAATAATAATTGGAAATTCAGACCCAGGTGGGTATTTATTTACAGTCATTATTTCACCACGGATTACATTTACTACCTTTTTTCTTTGGCGTATTTAACCATTTTAAAATACTGAACCGCAATCAAAACTAATAGATATAATACAGCTAAGCTCCTTAAAAAAATGAACAAAATAATTATCATAAATTAAAAAATGCAATTTATTTCGACATTATTAACCTCAAAATGTTCATTAAGGAAAGTTTTCTATTAAAACTAATACCTGTAATACTAATTAATCATTATCTCGGGGTCCTCGTTATTCGTAATTACATTGTGTCAAGGTTGTTACTAACGTTTATCTTCCAAAAATTGGGCAGTTACCTCGCCGGTCCTTTAATTTTATTAGGACATCTTATTTATTTAGTAAATTAAAAGTTGGTCCTTTTCCTTCCATTATTTATTCACTTTATCCTTTATATAATTATTTTTTGTTATGAATATTGTATTAAGTTTTTCAGGTATTAATTGATTTCATAGCTAATTGTTTGACCTTTATAAATCATGGAATTGGTTTAGTTTTTGAGTTATGGAACGGATTACTCTCCCGGATTATTAACGTTTAATTACGCAGTTCAATCAATTTTATTAATACACATACTAAACAATAGATAAGTACCAATTTAGAATCTATAGAAATTCTGTATCGGCAAAACTAAAAATACTTAATTATTAATTAAGTAAACAAGTACTGATATTTTTTAAGGTCCTAGTTGTAATTCCTGATTCTAAATTCTCAACACAAATTGGGTCGTCAATCTCTTTAATGTATGTTTTTAATACGAGGTAGTAAAGGCACAATTACATTAGGTCAGATGTCAATCTTAACGGTGATAAGTATGATTGTAATGCGTGTTCAATTGAATTAATCATTTGACCCATGGTCCTTCTTCCTTTATTAAAGGCAGTTTAGAATACATAAATTAAGCTTTCAGTAAAAGGAGAAGTAAAAGAAGTACTCAAAACGAATAGCATAGTAATTTTATATTATCTAAAGATAATGATAATTAGTGAGTCAGTAACTAAACAAAATCATCTAAAAAAAACATTTTTTGCAACTACAATTATCGTACACCATTACACCTACATTAATATTAATATAAACTCTTAGACGCATTGACAGGGTTATTAATTCTATCCTGACAACTTAATAGAAACAGGCCGTTTAAATGGAATCACAGTAACGTAACTACCCCTATGAATTGGCTCGGACCAAAGGCCCGTCATACGTGCAACATTGCATAGCGACATATCCAATTGTCCATTGCTATAGTCCGCGTTATGGATTGTGCACATGACATAATACTATCATCCAATTGCTTTATCGGACACGTGCTCGACCTGATTCGTTTTATGTCCGATTTTAGGCTTTAAGCGTCATTAATGTCATTGGCAAGAGTCAATATTTCATAATAAAATCAGTTGGTTAGTGGTTGGTAACCTAAGTGTTAGTGGTTGGTAACCCAAGTGTTGTTACAACGTGTGCGAATAATATTGATAAAATGTTGACTTTTTTGTCTGTTAAGTGTAATTTATTAAAAATTGACTAAGATTTACCTTAACTTATTTTTTTTAAATATCTGCTCGAGTCAGTCTCTATTTTAAAGGTTTTTAATTTTAGTTTTAGCTGGAACCTTAAATTACGGGAATTTCATCTAGCTGAAAGATTATACATACATACATACATATAATCACGCCTGTTTCCCGTAGGGGTAGGCAGAGACCACTTCTTTCCACTTGCTACGATCCTTACATACTTGTTTCGCTTCATCCACTGTCATAATTCCCATAAAGAAATATTTGAAAGATTATCAAATATTCCTTTATTGTATAATCTTCATACTAGGAATCAAAATCAATTAACACTGCTCTACACATGTATCGCGTGCATGATTTACTAAGAACGTTTAAATATAGAGTACTAGACTTGGCCACGTGTAAGCTTGTAATTGTATACCCCTATAGTGTAGCTTGTTATGTAAACAAGAACGTTACCTTAACGAGAGCCGCCGTGATCGGGGACTTAAATAATAATGTTGAGTGCAGCTCGTGTGTAGATTATTCATTAGAACTAGTTTTAATTGGTGTTGATTACAGCGTTTTTAATTGGTAAGAGTTTTCTTCATATATTTTCTTATTATAAAATTATGGTTACTCATATTAATTCTCCAGTGAAGCCTGGGATAGAGGTATGCCATTTAGATATGCAGTTTTGACCTCCACTTAAGTCTATATTCTTGAGAATCCACAAACATAATTGTTTTGGTTTTATTGGAATGCTTGTGAAGCTCGTTATCACTATATGCAAGGACCCTTGTACATAGCCATACCCTTGTATCTAGTGCTATATTTTTTATAACAAAAATATTTGAATAACTGTAAATTGCACGCCAAGCGTAGCTAGAAGGAAAACTGAGCTACCTTAAAAATTAGATTTAAAATTTTGTAAATTTAAGTTACCTAGTCATAAGCATCCTGAAACAAGATTTCAGCAAAAACACCCTTCGCATAATCAAGTTTATATCAAGGTACGATAACTTATTTCCTCACTTTGTAGTACATGATAATAACAAAAGTAGTATGCACGTTGACACTTCAATAATCATAAAAGTGTAATCAATACGCGCCGTATCTGCTGTTATTACGAAGGTAAGTGCCGATCGTAAAACGGGAATGTGTGTACCGTCTATTGTTTCTTTGTTTTAGCTGTTAAACACTGAATAAGCGGGAAATCTAAACTCCGTAATGACTGTAATACTAGCGTACTAGCTGCTTAGTTATTATGTATGTAGGAAATGAAATTTCTATGAAATTCTCAGTAGCAGGTCGGAGTTTGGATTTGTGCCCGATTAGTGGCAATAGGCTCGCCCCCTACTACATGGGACCTAAACATATTGGCGAACTGTGGGTGTACATAGGTACACCTCTGCCTACCCCTTCGGGGATACAGGCGTGATGATATGTTATGTTTAGGATGCATAACACAGATGCAAAATGGTTGTGGAAAGTTTAACACGTGTTCGATCAAAGCTTCTCAGAATTGGAAATTGAATAGTTTGATAAACAAAGTCACTTTTAATTGCTAAAATGCAGCAGATGAAAGAGGCTACATACACGTTCAAACATTGAAATAGCCAATGGAAGCTAAAGTTATACCGTTTTATTTTAGAATCTCCGTTCGATTTTAACAATCGGAATGGAACGGGAAAATAGCTGATATTTTAAGCGATATTTCAATCATCAGAAATCGGATCGGACAGGGCTGAATTAAAACAGGTTTGAAAAAAAAGATAGTGTTACCTGCAAAGCTTTGTTTTTCTTTTTTGGAAGTGTTTCGGTTCCAAAATTTCACTACACTTTCTGATAGTTTTCTGTTTTGGTCGTCGGTTTTTCGCACGTGATTTAGTAGTGTTGGTAGGAATTGGGTTTCGAGTGGTTTTAGTTTTTATCGTTTTTGGATTTCACTGCTGGACATCATCGGGTTTGATTACTTTCTGTACCTGCATTTTTTGTGTATAGAATTTTGTTACATGGACTCAAAATTCTTGGGTAGTTTGTAATACAAAAAATACCTCTCTATTTTCAAACTTGCAAATGTAAGTATGTTTTGTCATGCTTTACGGAGACTTAAGCTAAAAAAAAGCGTTTTCAAAAAGGGCCTATCAGTGGTATTGAATAGAGGTCAGTAATTAAAAGCTTTTTCCTCAACTAACTAATAAATACACTCTATTAGTATTAAGAGTTTCATACATTTACAATTTTATACTCATTTTGGGTCAAAGCTAAAACTCATGCAGAAGTTACTGGCTTATGCGACAGTTGAAATCTAATTTGTCCAGCAAATTGTGATGCTGTAGCATCGCCATATGAACTAAAAGTGCAAAAGTTCCATTATTTCACGTTGATTGGTAGCAAGCGTGGCAGCACTGTCGCTCGGTTCACCGCTCGCAGATAATACCGCTGCATTCGCGTAATGTTTAAAGTTTTGCAAAAGTTTTGCATCATGTGCTAACTTTTGCACGTAAAAGGTAATGGCGATTCGGTTATTTAATCAAATTTTATAGGAATAGCTGAAGAAAATGACATCTAATCCTGTTTAAATAAGATGAAGATAATTCTTTACTAATTAGACTATGTTTTCAAGGTATTCTTTATTTATGGGAAAAATGCTAAACGTACGTTTGGTTTGAAATTAAGTTAGATTTATATCAATCACTTTTGATAAAAACAAGTTACTTTTTCTACCAAAATAAACATATCCCATAATATTTGTACAGAATGGTTCTTCTGGATAAGTTAGTTATGTGTTAAGGCTGGTCATACCACTATATGATTGTCATTATGGCATCCCGAGTGCTGTAATAATCCTCTTCATTGGGGTTATTTTAAGCGGAAACAGACGCTGGCTGTATGTATTTTCCCTTGCTCATTTACGGAACAAAAACGTTCATGTTTTTTCTTAGGGCGAGGAAAGCGGAAGCGTATCATAGAGGCATATGTTTTTTGTATAAGTCTTTAACATAGTTATTGAAAGCCTTTGTATTCACCCTTTTTTAAATAATAATAATAATAAATCTTTTATTCAAAGTAACAAGACTCAATGGATTAGTAACAATATTTACTTAAATCTATATTAGTAAAGCACAGTTTTTAAGTATACAATAACAATAGCAATATTGATTACTGAATCATTACTTCATAAATCCCGATGAAATTTTTGGTTAGATGAAGTTTTTATGTTAGAAAATATCTAGTTTACGTCTAAGCCATAGATAAATTTTATGAAAAAATACTATTGAAAACTGAGACACTGACAAGGATTCCTTTATAAGCTTGGATGTAGGTAATTTTATGAATTTTGTAGAGTATATAATGACGTAGAATAAGTCTTCCTGCCTAAAGATGGAACCTTAAACTCGTGTATATTAAGACTGTCGTACCTTAGAGTCGTCGAAATTCTCTGAATATGAGTGTATGTATATAAGTATATAAATATTTCGCACGTGTCCCTTTATACGCGACGTTAAGTGCTAGCGTTCCGTTAGTGTAATATTTACACTGTAAGCGATAAACGAGGACGGTCAGCATAAACATTTACCTGCCGACGTGGAATTTTAAATAATTGTGTCATATGTTTACGTGACTGGATACTTACTGCATCGTAATGTAAGTAAGTATCGTACTTTGTAAATGTATACCTATTGTATAGTCTATAATATCTACAAGAATTGGGTTCGACGATTAGAACAAAGAAGCTTCATTTTATCATACTATATTTTTATTAAAGATGTCTGCCGCTCTTGTTAAGTGGCATTTTGCAAATTCGTTTACGTAAATAGGTTAGTCAATATAAATTCGCCCGTCTGTCCATCTGTCACAGCCGATTTGTACGGAAAGTACTAACAATTGCCCAGTTTTAATAAACCATTATGGTCTTATGATGGACTGTCTATGACTTTGTATACAAAGAGAAGCCTAACTCAAATTATTTCATAACTTTTTCCTTGCTGATCCTACAACCTCATAAACCATGTGTATTATTCAGGTGGCGCGAAACTCTACAGTCGACACTTACGGTCCGCTTCAGTTTGCTCAGAGCTGAAATAACGAGAATCGCTACTCTTATGACGAAGAAAATGTTATATTTTTAAGATTATGTCAATTTTAAGGGATTTAAAAATCATAAGAATCTACCTTTGGTCAAATGTTTGTGGATTGTACAAAGATTTGCCTAAGACTGGGAAAAAATACAAACACAAAGAACACCCAACTTTTGATGCAAGTCGTGGATTGCACCAATGTTTGCCAAAAACGGGCATCGCGAGCCCAGCATGTCACATAGCCATCATTAATGAAGGCAAATGTTTGTGGAACTATATGACCTTTGCCGTATATCACGATATCACGACAATTAAAACAATTTGTTTTACTTCGTCATACACAATGATCTGCTTCACATCCAAGTTCTGTCCCAAAGCAACTGGTTCAAGGTTGTTCTTGATGCTAACCAGCTCACACGGATAAATAAGTTTTATCCAATTATAATCCTGCTTACATCTTTATTGATTTGATCATTTTATATTTAATAAGTTGGGCTTAAGTGGCTTGCTTTGAAACAGTTCTAAAGTCGAATAGAAAATTGATACATCATAATATAAAAGTTAACATAAACAATAATATCTAGATACTCGTACGTGCTTTAAATATATTTTATTATTTAAAAAATTCATTGCGATATTTATAAACCTGGCATAATTTAATAGTGGTTGCGCCACTTAGGACACTTTTAATATGACCGGTATCGCATGAGAGTGTTTGGCGAAGTTTTATTTTTAAATTCTCGGGAATCATGAATGTATTAAAGTGAGACCGAAAAATATTATGGGATTACAGTCTTCCTGTACAGGTTTAGTAGCGATTAGATTTAAAGGGAAAGAAATGAGATGAAATTCGGTATAGGAATAACAGCCTTCCGTGATTTTCATGCTTGCACTGAAGAAACTTAGTATGATGAAAATGTTTAATGGAAATACGTCCATAAACTAACTATCCTTAGTTAGCTACGTACTTAACTTTTGAACCGTCCATTTATACGGCTTTTACTTCACCACGAGCGCCTCAAAACAAACATTATATACCAAGTGGCCGCAGTCCTACAGAATTCATTCCTCCCGATCTCTTAAGAGCTGGGTCAACTACACGAGCGAACCATTAAAAAGATGAAAGATCAACAGTATTCGGAACAAAACGAATCGGATGGCACCGCGTTGACCCAAATTGTAGTCGCTTAGTCTGTAGGTTAGCACTTAACTTGCCGCGTAAACAGGATCCCGAATGTTTGCTGAGGTGTCGCTCACCTTTCTAACTGTCCTACATTCGTTGATACTAAATATGTTATTGTTTATCGACACACCTGTGCCCGAACACGGTAGATGTTAGATGTTTGCAAATAAAAAATTTAGTGGTGCAAATATTTTTGTGCATCTAACTATATTTTAGTATTTTTTTGCCAGTTTGGTCGATGTTATTGGGCTTAATAATTGGCTTTCATCAGATACTTAACAAAGTGCACCGTTTGACCCAAAATTGCCTTCTGATTTTCTATGAAATTCCTTCCTCCTATCTAGTAAGGTGCCACAACACTCTTATCTACGATATTTTTATAAAAGATACGTTCATATTTTATGTAGCTCTGCAGTATAGAAAGTTACTAAAAGCGTAGCGCCATAATCCACCTAAAATCTCTTCCACATCGCCCAAATGAATGGCTTATTTACGAAAGCAGCTCAGAAATAAACTAGACACCTTTATTCTCAGGGCTTTAAGGGTTAATATCGTGTGTGGTATTAGTTTTTGACCTGTAGTTGTAGCTTTGATTGTGGGGAGCGTGTCCCAAAATGTGGAAAGTGACATCATAATGTTGATTACATTGGCTTTAGTTGAAACTGTAGTTCTGTGGGCTTAAGTTAATGCCCATCATTTCTGATTCTGAGTTTAATTGCCAAAACTTTAAAACAAATGTAGGAACTGATTTTCATACAAGTTTCTTGTTATTACGGTTGTTACGATCGAAAGTCAGGATGTAAAAAGAAAATGGAAAGGAAACGTGGAAGATTCCTATGTTATCTAATACGAAACGTGCTCATAACTTTTCTTTGTCTTTCTGCTTTTAGTACCTATTCATTTCTATAAAATTAGGCGTGCTTGTTTTTCTATGTATCTGAATGTAATACATACATAATAAATACTTCATAATACATACTTCAAATAAATTGTTCTTCATTATAATTGTTTTAGTTATTACCTACAATTGCATACCAATTAAATTAAGTCTACATAATTGGCATAGTTGTGGGCGTATCTCCATAGGTGATGTTGTATTCATTTCTAGTTCTCACAATACTATCACGCCATTCTTATAAAGGGGTAGGCGTGAGTAGGTAGACATGTAATTCCTGTGTTGAAGTTGTCATTGACGTTGTTTCATGTGAAAGGCAGCTGATTGTAGGCTTACTGAAGGATAAAGTTTTTACATTATAGTTTCTAATAATTTCTTTTAAGACTTGAGATTCACTGGCTTTACTATAAAATAGATTACCTAATTATTTTTTCTTAAATATTAAATATCCTTTTATTTATTTTTATATTTTGACATTATCTCTGCATCCATTTTTGTCGATGATATACTTGTTGGTATTTTTTTCATTTTAATAAGGTTTATTCTATCATAAAGATTGCAAAATTTGACTTTTGTTTAAAGTACAAAATAATTATCTACAAAGCAATCAAAGCTTCTTGTACCAAGCTTTTAAAGCCAGACGCTTGAGCGTGGAAACTTATTTATGTTCACGTAACAAGATTTACCTTACCACACTTAGTGCAGGATTTTCTAACAGCGAGTGTTCCCCAGCGTCTGGTAGCAGGCTATCTGTTACCCCTTACTCAACGGATAATGGTGGCTTTCTAGCAAATTGACCCTTAATAGCGGCTGCGAGCCATTACTATAAGATCGAATTTCCTTTGAAACAATGGCATGTATTTACAGTTGGTTTATGTGGATGTAAAATCAATCAGCTGTGTTATATCTTCTGCCTAGCATTTTCAATTGACTTCAAAAATAGGAGGTTTTCAAGTCGTCAATTTGTTTGTATGTTACACGATATATAAGGCCAATATAGATCGATTTCAATATTTTTTTATTGATGTGGTCTGGCCTCAAGATGTGGTTCCATTTTTTATCAAAATCGATACTAAATTTTGTTTCTGTTTTTTAATTGATCTTGGTTTTATACATATGTGTTTTTTTAGCCTTAATAGATCCCACTGCTGGGCAAAGGCCTCCCCTTTCTTCTTCCAAACCTCTCTGTTCTTGGCGATTTCTGTGCAATTATTTAAAGTTATTCGAAGCTTTGTTGGAATCGGCTTCCAGTGTTTCCCATGTAGGCTTATTTTATTAAGCTTATTTTTTTATTGCTATTTCTCGTTTTATGAATCACTTCTTTCTACCATTTCTATCCATTGGATGATTCCAACTATCTACAAATACAGCTTAAGCCCAGTCATAGGGCTGTCACATAGGGATATATCTGTACGTTTGCTCGAACATAAATCCTCCTTATGAAAGGCGAAGGTTTTTCAGATGACATCCTTAAGCCGCGTGTCTATGAGAATGGTATTATCGTTGGAGTTATTAATCGGTTCCTTTAAGCTTTTATTGTAAGACGTATGATGAGTTAGAACTGTTATATTATTTTACATACACACATACATACATATAATCACGCCCGTTTCCCGTAGCGGTAGGCAGAGACCACTTCTTTCCACTTGCTACGATCCTTACATACTTGTTTCGCTTCATCCACTGTCATAATTCCCTTCATACATGCTCTTCGGTTTAGGGTACTCTTGACCTGGCCTTTTTTCAAGACGTCTCCGATTTGGTCTAGAAACGTCCGCCTAGGTCTACCCCTTCCGACACTTTCATTCACACTCGCCTTATACACTTTTTTCGTCAATCGTTCTTCATTCATTCTATATTATTTTGATGTGTTAATTTATCGCTTTTATGGATTAAAGTTTGGTAGTTCTGTGATTAATTACTCTTTTGATATTTATAAATATATTAGAACGTTATATTGCCCGATGTCTTATGTTTTTTTACCGAGATTCTTACAATATTTTTCGTTTTTACACCGCTGCAGCTGCAAGTAAAAGGTCTCTCTACTTTATTTCTATCTTTTAACGAATAGCATGTTTACTCTTAAATATATGGTACTTTTAATAGTAACTTTTGGATATTTTATAATCAGTCATAAAATCAAAATAAAAACAAATAAATCAGTCATAAAGGTTAGAAACGTGTGTTATTTCACACGTTTCATATTGAGGCCGTATTTTAGTCCATACTTAAGTTATTTTATATAGCTTCTAGAACCTTCTATCATAATAGATATTAATAAGACACCGTGTATTTCAAGGTTTAAGCAAATAGGTTGGATATTACAATGTTTCTCGTTATTATGTCGAAAATCCCTTTGTAGGGCTATAACGTGTATCGCCTAAGGGAGGTCTGTATAAAATTTGATTTTCGCAAGGAATATTCCTTTAACGTTACATTTTCTCTATTTTACTTAGATTGTTCACTAATTAGACACTACAATGTCGGCCGAAAATAACTTTCTGATTAGGTATAAGTATCTTAAGGTGCTGCACTTGTACAGAAAATGGTTTTGGACAAATTATATTAGTAGTTTAAGGTATACGCAATTCAACAAAATAATTAAGCTAGGTTATTTATGAACAAAAAAAAATATATATTGGCGGTACGATTGCCATTGGCTTCTATATTGGTCCTCATGTTCGCTTGTTTCCTTTTTGGGATTTAATTGTTCACTGTTTTCTATGTATTGCAGAAACCCGTAATTATTTTCGATTTTTATATCAAACATCCTGTGTTCTCTATACAGGGTGTTTGGTCAAGATATATTCAGGTTGAGATCTCTGATACGGTGTGTTGTTTTGTGTAAAGACACTTGCATATAAAGAAAAGTTATCTCATATTTAAATCACTTGCCTTGAATATAAGAAATGAGTTTTAATATAAACTCTTTCAACCATAAAATGTCTTACAAGTGACTTTGTCCGGATAAATCTCAATCACAATTTTCCGAGTGTTACACGAAAATTTTAGAGCAGATTAATAATAAAGTATGAACGAAGTTTGAAACAAATCCTCTTATTCAAAGCGCTTTTACTTTCGAGCTTTCTTCTTTAGCACCTTCAAAAGGGGAAATGATAAATAAAAATAAAATTCCCAAATTAACTGAGATAGAGTAAGTTTTGTCTTCGCTTGTCATTTTTCGAGTTTTTATTTTCGAAACTTGTTATCTTCCAAGGTTTTTTTGGTACAGTCGCACTTGTTGTCGTAATTTTTTTATACATTATACATCTTTTAGATTCCTAAAGGTTAACAAAAGTCGTATGTCTAACTATTGAAAAATCTGGAAAGGCGAACAAATATGATCTCAGCCACATAAGATACCTATATTTTAAATAAAAAAAATACTTAGTTATCGTTTTCTGAAGTACCAGGTAAAGTTAATGGATATTCACTCAAAGCAATATGGCCGCCAACATCATAAAGAAAAAAAATAAGCTGAAAAAGTAACACTTACGTCTGTTTATACCTGAAAGTTTATTCACTTAGAAGTAATGTACACCATTCAGCAGTTTAAAAACTGTATACTTTTAAGTTTGTACACCTCAACGCTTGGGGGTCTTCCTGGCTCTTACGGTATCTTGTTGCGAGCACCTAATTGTCACATTCGTACCTAACTCGCCAGCATCTAATGAGCAGCGACTAAGATGACATCTTTCTTGTTAAACTCGCTGCTGCTGTTTTTTTTTTGTATTTACTTAAGATATGTGTACTTGTGAAATGTTTTACCCAAAGCTTGGTTAGTTTATTAAGTTTGTAAAAATAGAGGTTATATATCATTATAAACGTCTATACATCCACTATCTGAGTTATGCATGTTCTACGGCACAATCATTATTTTTCAAGTGCCTGTTATGTTTACAAAGGAGTGTGATATGTAATGAATTCTCGTGCCAATTTTTATTTGAACACTTAGCTGTACAATCGGAAAATAATTGGCAATGTAGGAGAGTACTTAAAGGAAGACAGGCCCTTTTCCAGCTGCCTAATAGTGAGAAAAAATAAGACCCGAAAGCTAGAGATAGCCAGCTTTCGGTGCCAACATAAATTAATGCACAAACGCAAGCCCACAGGCCGGCACAGGCCTAACAAGGGAACAGGCAATTTAATTGTGTTTGCACCGTACATTACTATCGACGCCTTGTGGCTCGACCTTTAGGGGAAGGCTCGGCCTGTGCCGGACACAAACGTTGCAAAGGCAACGCCTGCGGTCGTCTCGTTAACCCCTTTATACCCCAAAACTATACTGTATAGCTGTTAGTGACCTTTCACATTTCCCGGCTACCGGCTTTCCGATTAGTGGATGAATTTGTACGCAATACACTGCGAAGTACATGCTTCCTAAACACGTGTGCCAAGTAAAATAACTTCATTACAGCAACAATAAAAGTCAGTCTTCAGTGTTTGGTCAAAAAGAGTCTCTAACTAAAAGAAAAAAAATTATACTTTGATGATCAAAATCTAGCGGCTTTGATAGCAATTTGACAAGGGCTTTGAATTTGACACTTATCTTACTACCTCTGCCGTCTCCGGTACCGGCCACCCGGCAGTCGTACCTTGTGCAAGGGTCTTATACTAGTGTAGTTGACGGACCGGCTACCTGACTAGATAACGTCCTCGGTACCAAACCCTCGTGTTTTTGACACTCGTTTCTGAGCTCGTGTACCGTGTAATTAACATCAAAAGGATCTCGCCGCTCGTCTACGTGAATGTTGCTGCCTGACGCTTGTGATGTAGACGGTAGACCTCATTTAGATATTATGAACTTGAGTTATTTCTTAATGTTATTAAAATGGAGCAGATTCGCATAGTACAATTATCTCTTTAATAAATATTTTTTTAACGAAATCATTTTTTTTTACTGAACGATCTGCTATATACCACACAAACTGGATCCTAGGTTAGGTTAGAATGCTGAATCCTAGGTATTATCGATTATAATATTATAAAGTAAGGCCTTTAAATTAAGGCCACTTATGATTCTAAATAAAAATGCTTATGTGAAAATTAAAACCAGATTCATCGCTAAATAACCTTTAAACTTTTAAGCCTTGACTTTGTATATTATGAAGTCAAGACATACTCGTACGAACAAAGTTGATCTCTTAATCCACTAGTGACTACACTGGATTTATGATGGCAACTACATCAGGACTATGGGAGTTACAATTTAATAGCTCGCCGTAAACCAACACAACGGGGGATAAATTTCAAGCAACTATGTTGGCTCCTGTACCATGAGCTGTTAAAAAGGACTGTTGCTACTGGGGAAGCGAGACGGCGCTACACTGCACGTAGCAGCGTCTCACTCTAACTGTAACAGTTTTGATTTAAGCGTTCAAGGTAAGCGCGCTGACAAATATTGAATAGATATACCAATTATTTCCCATATTACAATAGCAATTTTTAATAAAGTCCGAAAAAATTCCGATATGCAGTTTCGTTCAGTGCTGTTGTTTATTTAAATTCAATTTGATAAAATTTAGGCTGAAATTCTATTCTTGGAAAAAATTGTTTGGATATTGGCTGATTTAGAAAAACATTAATAAATATTGTATATATATTGTTGAAATATAACACATTTTTTTTTGTAAATATCCTAAAATAAACTAAAACAATAGCAACCATTAAATTATCTGCGTCAAAATAACTTGTCAGCAAACATCCTGGCACAGTTAACTCCCATTTCCTTCATTAGTTATTTTAATAAAGCCTATATATACAGGCTTCCTGTGGCCCTAAAGGTCCCGCACTAACTTGATTGGGTCTCGCATTACTACTTTAATGAGGCCTTGCTTCACCATTAGGGAACTAATGCTGCTCTTAGTAAATGGCTCTATTATTAGATGGTTTTTAATTTAATTATCTGCACGTTGCGTCTTGGCTTTTAAAATAGGTTTCTGATTTTAGAGTGTGAGTTTAACTTTGTTAGTTTTCGGGATTTTGGTGCTTTGTGTTGTAGTTTCGCTGGTCGAGCTTTTTTTTTAGTAAGATTGAGTTTATTACATAGACAGATGGGTTCTTAGATTGTACTCAGTTGTGGAAATTCAAAGGCTTGAATAAATCACATGCAATTATTATACGTATTTACTTTTTTGAAAAGACATTTGGGAACTCAACACATATAGAGAGAGCTACCTTTTTAGGATAGGGTCTAGATTCTTTCTTCTTCTAGAATAGGTCTTTTCAAAAGTTAATCTATTATTATGTTTTGTAAACAATAGCGAAATCAGTATAGCAACTATTTTCCTTAAGAAACATTTAAAATATAAATGTGTCGTTTCCATAGCTATTATGTTTTTGATGTCATTATTTTGTATAGAAGCCATTAGTGTAGATATTGTGCTTTGATCTTACTCTTTTAGTTTTTGTTCTGTCTATTTATTATATCAAAGGCGGAGTTCCAAGAAATGGTTTTATTTTGATTGAAAGCTGATGTACTCGTAATTGTTGCAGATAAACAAAATTTTACATTATTTTTTAAGTTTAATGACACAATAGCATGGTTTGTTTGAGCTGGTCTGATGATGGAGACAGAAGGTGGCTTTAGAAACTGAGCAACGAAATAAGTTTAGCACTTAGTGAATTGACTGGTTTGATTTGTCTACACTGGTCGGTGTACTAGTGACAATATGACCTTTTTAACTATTTTACTGCATGTTTATAGTAATATAATTCACGGGAATAAGCGTGTACCTTTTTTGAGCTTGACGTTTCGACCGGGTTACAAACTCACTGCTTGCGATAGATAGATTGCTAGAATCGAAAAAGTATGGCATGTGGTGTATAACAATTTTGTATTTTCTCCCTACATACAATACATTTTATGCTAACAGGTTCCTTGTTGAGTTCATTTTTTTTATTGAACTAGACTTTGACTTGTCTGATATGTTGTTAAAATTGGTATATACTATATGCCTTTTTCCAAAGTTTCCCTACACATTCTGTCCGCCAATTACACACGTAACGTGTCTATCCGTTAAAATCTATTGTGCGTCTCAATCGAGTTACAAGCCGAACGATCCAATGCAAAAATATGCAAACTCGTTTATATAGAGCTCGCGTATGTGGGGCGCGACTATGTGCAATGTGAAGACTGTATTGGCGTTGAGAGATTTGCATTGCTATGCAAAAATAGGAAGAAGAAAGTAAAGAACTTTCATGTATAAGTTGAGATGATTGATTGATTACAGGAAGTTGTAAATCAAGTTTAATACTTTTTTAATTCAAAATGTTTAAGAAATTTTATCGTAATGCTGTTCTAAAATAGGAGGAAGAAACCTAAATATACATATAGGTTCAGTTGATTAATTACAGGAAGTTTTAGACGAATATTATTTTAACACTTTACAATATTGAGTTCTGAGGTTTACGCCAATGTAAGCCATTGAAATAAAACTACTTTTACGGATTTTATCGCGATCGAGAAATTTTGGGACTTAAAATCTAAATAAAAACCGCGATAAAATCCGTCTAAAGTATTTTTATTTCAATACTTTTTAATTTTAAATATTATAAGTCTCTTTTTACCACCAATCTTCTAACGAGTTATTTGTTTCTAGGATGGTAGGCAAAACAGGTTATTCTGATGACTCTAAGTTCAATAAAATTTATCCATTCGTTCCCGAGTTTTAAAGGGTGGCATTAAACCGCCTGTGTTAACAAATATAACCCGAATATGCAATTTACTCTTTCCTATGAATAAACTGTTGATTTCAGTCCAACAAACAATCTGTATAATCCTTTTGTCAGTGTATACGATAGATAACAATATAATTGCATAGCGATGCTGCGAATCCGTTACCAACACTTCACTTTAGTGCAAAAATATTATGATTTTCAGAAATTGAGTATTAAATGTTTATTTATTTCAGTTTATTAAACTTTTTCATAGTATTTGGAAACAATGTTTTATCATCAATCTGAATAGGCAAAATATTTGGAATTGTGTTATAGTTTTTCCTGCTATTTGGTAATTTCAAAGTAAGGGAACTATTGTAGCCGTTAAATGGCTTTTATTAAAATTGGACCTATTAAAGTAAGATAAATAAAAATTGGACCTATTAAAGTAAGATAAATATATAAAAAAAATCTTATTAAGTAGTAGCTAGGTCAAGAGTTTTTTTTTTTTATTTGAGACTATGAGGTGATTATAATAATCTGTTTTTATTTACGGGTTCCGTTTACCTATGCCTTCTCTTTATGAGAAGAGGCATGTGCCCAGCATTGGGACGTTTAAAGCCTGGTATTATTATACTATTTTTATTATGTCTACGACTTCAACCGCCAAAAATAATAGCTTCTTGTATAAAGATGTCAAACTTGTATATCAAAATCACAACCTATATCACACCATACCATCCCTTGACATTAACGATGAACTCAATAATTATCGAACTTTCAGGTCTTTATTGTGAAAGTGATCGCGTGGGCGGCCATTACCAAATCAAACAGCACCTAAAAAGCGTCTGACGTTGACGCCGTCACGATTCCAACTCAAACTATTTGATGAACTTTGTTAATTAAACGGCCGCCATTATTGTATAGGTATAATGTACCTATTGAGTTTGAGAACTTCCAACTCTAAAGATTGGGGACTTTTGTGTTAGTTGTATACGAAGTGATTTTTGAGTTGCGTAATAATTTAGTACTGAGGACGGACCGGGGTGTTTTTGGTCGGTGCAAGAACGACATATCCCCACGTCGTGCCCTCGACGTGGGTCGAACTCGTTAGATTTTCAATCCGAACCAAATAAAAAAAAAAGTTATGTCTGTTGCATTGTTTTCTGGGACGGGAAATCAAAAATTTATGTGATCAAAGTATATTCTGAGTTTAGATGATGTGAATTATTTGACTTTGTGGAAATGCCTTGATTATTCCATAAGATCGTTAAAATTTTCTTAAATTAAGAGTTTTGAAGATTACTTGTTTGTAAGACGAAATGCTAGACTTTTACTTATCCCTTCGCAACGTGCACGCATAATATTTCAATAATATAACATGCTACGTTTCACACGATTTCATATACAGTGTGTGTAAAGTTAATCTCTCTTTGCAGTCACCGTATATCCTAAGCCACGCTTCTAATCTCTTCGCCCAAATGGAAGTCACAACTCGGGTGGAACTTAGACAAACTTAAGCTTAGGGTGGCTTCACACCTAATAATATATACCATGAGTATGTTATATTAGTGATGATTGAATTGGTGGTTTTATAAGATGTAGACGGATTGGAATTTTTTTTTTTTTAATTCATTTCTTGAGCTTTATTTAAAATTTAGATGAAATAATTAACATTATGAAAAGCGGTTTTTAATCAAAATTTATTTTTCATTTTGATTATAGTTTTAAATTCTTCTTTTATTTAAGAGGCTAGCTTTTGTCGGTGCAGCTCTTTCCATTTCCTCCTATCGAGTGAGTTTTAAATTAGTCAGGTTTAAGTCATAAGATATTTTTATACTCATTTGATTGCTCCCTATTAATTACTTTATTTTTGCAGTTGCATTATTATTATACTTAACGTGCTGGCCCTATAAATTATTTATAAAAATATGTTACTTCCACATTATTACACCTTAGTTCAACAAAGTTCTTTCCTATATTCCAAGAAACAAGAACCCGCACAGCAAATCCTCTAGGATCCAGCCCGAGGCAGTCAAGAGCCCCTCACAAACTCCACGGCATTACCTCCTTGTTTCTCACCCGGCTTCACTCGCATTCCCGGCACCCTTGAGTCGGCTTCCCTCTTCACGAGTAACCGCTGTACGCTAATTTATACTTCAGACGTCAAGAGTTACTTTGAACTTGACAGTACTATTGTACTGTACAGTCGTCTTCAGAAGGCTTCTGAGAAAAACTATCTTTTGATGCTGTGATAATAATATGTTTGTTATTTAGTGTATATTCTGTAAAGCTTACTGTTATTAAAATTACTCAAAAAGAAAGTTGTACAGGACATAGATTTAAATATTAAAGAAATATAATGATATTTATTGCTACCAAATAAATAAGAAATGAAATAGTAGTCACTAAACATGAAACGTTGTTGAGGTGTAAATATTTTTTCATACTTTTATGTAAGATATTATTATATAGATTTTTAGTGATATTCGTTAAAAACCATGAAAACTTTGCAAAATGATGATTTTTATATTCGCGGTATTTACAAAGGCTACTATTATAAAATTGATTGTATTTCCACGAACCCTAATGAGTTTCTCGTAAATATAATAACTTGTCTATGCATCGGGAGTTTTAATTAATATGAAAATAAAAAACTAAATTTTGATAGTATTTATTTTACATGCACAATATAATAATATGCATGTAAAATAAATGGTGGTGTTTTAGAAGAAAGCAGTTTCAGTTACACAGCGAAAGAGCTTGTATACACAATGATGTTACAAAAAGAACTGACTTCAAAATAAGAATTTAATTTTTTTTTCTTATGTATTCCATTGTCAAAATAAAATGGGAAGCACTAGCTTTCGAAATAAAAAAAAAAACAAAATCGTTTCATCCATTCTTAACACGAGGTAACAAACAAAAAAAAATACAGTCAAATTGAGTACCTTCTCCTTTTTTGAAGTCGGTTATAAAGAAGAACACTTTTCTTTACAAGACGGAATTATGATTGCTTTAACCTATCAGAATAGGACCTTATATTAGAATCAAAGTAAAACATTGTGAACTTGTCTTAAGTGAAGAACTGACAGCTGTCAATATTATGACAGAATAGTCCTATAATGTAATAACTTTTTAATTTACTTTCGATGTCGGCTTGTAATGCGGAGGAAAGTTTTGGGACTCGACTAAATTAATTTGAATTCAATAGATTTCGTTTAATGTAAGAGTGACGACTAATAAAATTGACTAAGGATAAATATTTAAAAAAAAACTAAAATTTTTATTAAATCTGGGACAATCTTATAAGAGTTAACGATGGCTTTTTTTTTAATAAGACGCATCCCAAAAAAATAAGACATACTTTAGAACCTCCTCGTTTTGTCTGTGTAAAAAGAAGTAATTGATATATATGTATTATTACAGCCCTGTTGGTCTAGTGGTTAGTGACCCTGACTGCTATACCGGAGGTCGTGGGTTCGATTCCCACCAAGGACAAATGTTTGTGTGATGAGCACGATCATTTGTTCTGTGTCTGGGCGTAATTTATCTATAATATGTATGTATTTAGAAATATATAAGTATGTTTATCAGTTGTCTGGTTACCATAACACAAGCTCTGCTTAGCTTGGGATCAGACAACCGTGTGTGAGATGTCCTGGAATATTATATTATATTATTATGTTGAAATAACGTGTAGTTTTTAGTTTTATATCTTTGTTTTGTAGCCTACATGGCAACTGTTTACAAGAAAATAATTATATGCGTTTAATATTAAGAATTCTTGATCTAGGTCAAAGATTTCATTTGTTTCTCGAATGTTTGAAGTCCTTTCAAGCAAGACTTTAGGGTTACGATTGACATTGTTTCAATATTTCTCAAGCGTTTTATTTGTCTAGGCCCGACAATCATATACGTTTGGAATGAATAAATATTGGCGGTAATTACGAGTATAAGACGCGCTAGTTTTCGATACCTGACGACTTGGTAAACATTCAGGGAACGGGAGATTTAAGGTAAAGCACCAAGCGATGACTTTCATTGGCTACGTGCGTGGATCCCTGCATGCGATATAACGACTTAATTGTCGACACACTGTGCACTTTTATAAATAATTATTCCGTACTTTATTTTTTTATCATTATTTATTTAATAAGGCACAAGATAAATCTAAGGAGACATAAAAAGTCCAACAAAACTAAAGGACAATGGCAGGTCTCCATACTAAGAATTGTCTGGGATCAAATTGAAGCGTCCCTTAATGAAAAATATGTTAAAAGATTTGGCGTTAGTTCTAGAATCTATAAATGAGACTATTTTCATTTGGGAAAGCCGGAAAAAAAAGATTTCGGTGTTAGAATTTTATTATTTAGGTTATGAATTAACGTCAATGTCAATTAGCTATATCTATAAAACATAACGCAGATCGAAATTATGTCCTTAAGAAATGATAATGTGGTGTAGTCTAAGTGAGAATAAGAGTATTTACGGATAAATGGGAAAAACCTAAATAAATTCTAACACTCGATGTAGAGTAGTACTCAATTTAAACTTTTAAACTATCGCGCTGCATATTATAGAACGAAACGTCAAGCCCTTAAGGTATTTACGCATGTACGCGCTAATCCCCGTTCTATAATATTACTATAGTACTCAATTATTGAATGTTTAAGAAAGCTGAGCGCGTATTAAAAAAATGCACTTGCCGCGTAAACAATAGAACTATGTTAGGGCAAATAAAAAACATATTTTGTTTAAAATAATTATTTATTTAATTCTTCATCTCATTATCATCATTACACATAAAATGCGCGTGCGACGATGATCTCTATCGTAATCTTCTATAGTTATTGTTATGGGTTTACAACAAAAATCCAATTCACTATATAGGCACAATCGAAGCAAAGTAAGATTAGCTTATGCTCACGCAAAAGCAATATCGTAGTCCTAAGGGCACGCACTAGTCACACAAGGCAGTATCAATCAGTCCATAAACAGTCCAGGTAGGGTAAAAATAAATAGAAAGCCAAATATAATCATAAAACACAACCGACATAGTAAACACGGAAGGATTTTGTAGCATAGAAAAATATAATGGAGGGTAGTTCTGTAGCGTCTTCACTTGACAGACAACCACAGATAACATTCACTGTCCAAAACAAAAGTAGTGCTGCACTTTTGGATTCGTTTTTCTTGAGAATCGATACGACACTGAAACGATCCTCTGATATTTTGATCCATTATTAATTGGATTTAAAAGTAGGAGCATTTCTTCAAACATATCATTGATTAAAGACGAAAGAATAGATAATTCCAATATTATGTTAAAAACAAAACGAACTCTACACGGGTCGATCGATCGGTCGATTATATCGATCATTCGTTTGATTATACAGCGTCACACCACTATTTTAATGGTAAAATGTCGAATGTAGGTAACCTAATTCGAACATCATTTTATGAGCTTTTAAAAACATAAAAATAACTCCGGCTTTTACAAGAAGAAGTGAATAATTGAAAAATCGTAGAAAATTAATTAAATTTGATTGATATTTATGAAATCTATGGACGCCAAAAAAAGTCCAGACCAAATTCTGCCATTGTTCTTTACATAATTTTTCCTGAGGGATCGCAATTAAATGTTAGATATTTTTTAAATATTATAATCTATTTGGGGATGCCTTGCCTGCGTTATGACTACTGAGATTAAAATGAGCCTTTAGTCTCCAAGTGAATTCTGCCATACAAACTCATAGAGGTCCTTAAATAAGCAGGCATCGTTAAAAACTAAAGTCTAATACCCGACGTATTGGAGTTTCATCGCCTTATGTACGAAGGGCCTTAGGATCCGTGTCATTGTATCGATTCGTGTTGCCGACTCGTTTCTGACACCGCTTGGCTTTGACAGGTGTCGGCTTTATCTGGCCTGGAAACGAGAGTTCTGCCTTTATAGGGAAAAAATATTTGCAAATAGGCTTTCGTAATAAAGTATGGATGTAATAGAAACGTGATGCTGTCGAGTGATTTCATGACTTACTTATTTGTTTATTCAAGATATTTCTTGGTAGAGATCTTGCAGTTAGCCTGAGCGCAGGCTTTGACTGCTTCACCGGAATTTTGGCGAGGACCTTAAAGGCCTTCAGCCAGAGCAAGAGGAAAAACTAACTACGTCAGCGGCGTCCACTAAGGGCACCCCCTGCGGGGTTCGGACCTCGACTTAGTGCGTTGCTAACAATCTTAATAAGGCAAAATAACAAGGTATGGCTAGAACTAAGTTTTAATTATTTAGGGACATATTTGTATTGCTTGTTTGGCCGGTTCGGGCCAGCTTGGTTTAGGGACGGAGCTTAATTTTTACCCTTCTTATAATTCTAATCAACTTTCCATCATGATAGCTCACACTTACGGTTCTTTATAAGTGGTAAAATATGACTGAAAGAAGTAGATATATGTAAATAAAGTTTTTATACAAAACTAATAAGCTTCATTTTGACATAGCCTACCCGTATATGTGGGATTAAGTTTAAATCACAGTTAAAGTCGTTTGATCCGTAATGTAAGCTAAACATAACAAACAGATGAGGCCGTGTTCGTTACAAACGTACCGTATCCGAGTTATGTAACCGGTGTACGGCGTATGTCCGCTTTGAAACGGTGCGGCCGCCGGATACGAACCGTGTCCGTTTGAGCTCCGGTTTACCTAACAGGTTAGACGCAGCTTAGCTGGATGCCAAAGTTCAATGTATGAAGTTAAACACAAGTTATAACTTTTGCTTAGCTTATGTAGGGTTATGTAAATAGATTCGCAATTAATCGTACGTTAATATAAAAACAATCGTGCAGGTGTAAGGATATTATTGATTTTATTATAAAGACCTGCACGGTGGAGGATTTATTCAAACTGTTGACGATGCAGTTCTCATAGCAGAATTTTCGGCTGACAATATAAATAGCTTGCTATTGACACGATAAGAACAAGAAGACATCAGACAACCGTGTGTGACATCTCACACACGGTTGTCTGATCCCAAGCTAAGCAGAGCTTGTGTTATGGTAACCAGACAACTGATAAACATACTTATATATTTCTAAATACTTACATACATATTATAGATAAATTACACTCAGACACCGAACAAATGATCTTGCTCATCACACAAACATTTGTCCCGGGTGGGAATCGAACCCACGACCTCCGGTATAGCAGTCAGGGTCTCTAACCACTAGACCAACAGGCCCGTCGATTCGTGACTATTCACACCTTTCTCTACATAATAGGCCACATAACAAGCGGCGAAAGGGCCATAAGAGGAGCGATTTGTGACTGCGAAGCGACCACGTGACCTAGATCCAAATAAAAGAGAATCGGGCCAGCCCGCGGGTTTTATACTGTTGTTTTTATACCTAAATTGAATGTAAACTAAACCGTGTGCGGATTAAGTTGGACTGGGTTTTGTATATTAAGATTTTCTAGACGTAGGGATATTATGAAAATTGTAGGCATAAGTTTTTGTGTTTTGAAAAATGTTTAGGACTTTGACTAATAAACAATATTGAAATCGAAATTTATTCGGACCCTGCTTTCGTATTGAGAAATTGGATGTTAAAATTATTATAGATTATAAAAAATACTAATTTGGATTTTAGGACAATTTTTAATAAACATTGCTATGCTTAGACAATAAACATTATTTATTATTATTTCGTGCATTGTAGTTAACTAGTTTTTTTTATTACGATAGCTTAATTAACACTTATTGTAAGATTTAAAATAAATGCATTCAGAGTAAGGTATTAAAATACCCTGAATTATATGTTACACAGGATATTCTCATAAACAGAACATAAAATAACTCTAAACCGTATCTAAGTTTAAATCAGTTGAGTTGAAAACTATTTAACCTGTTAAAACAGCGTGATAGTTATTTAACTTTAGTTAATTAAGAACTAAGCGGTTACATTAAAGTTTCTTATTATAATGTTGGGTATCATTAGAACTTTGTTCGTGTTATGCATCGTACTAAATTAGAATACCTAGTATAAATACGTCGTAGAACATATATACATACATACATACATATAATCACGCCTCTTTCCCTTGTAACCTCACCTGTTTCGCTTTGTCCACTTTCATTATTCCCTTCATACATGCTGTTCGGTTTATGGTATGCTCTTGATGTGGCCTTTTTTCATTCACACTCGTCTCATACACTTTTTCGTCAATCATTCTTCATATTTAGTCAAATAAGTATAAAATAAATGTAAGTAATGCAGAGACTAAGTGACCCCACAATCAAACTAATGCTACGGTTTTGTGGGGCTTAGTTTTAAAGATTTATTAATAGCATGTAAAAAATAATAATTTAAAAATCAAATAGTTATTTCTTAAAAATAACTTTTGATAGTTACCATTGGTAACTGTTCTATCATATGTTCAAATCAAAAATACATTCAAATATACATTCAAATCAAAAATATAAAAAAAAAACTATTTAAAACGACTTATAAATCTCACACATTATTCATGTAAATAGTTGTTAAATGTGCTAAACAAAGAACCAACCTAGAGCTATAAAGCTCAACTTCTCTCTCTCTAACTAATCAAGCTACACCATTACGGTTTACAATAATTAATTTTCCCATTGTAAATAACACGAACCGTACACAAATGAACTTTGATGTTACCGTGAAACCTCTTTGATGAAACTACAAAGCTTTTGATGCCTTCTTACACTTAAAGCCATGCAATCCGAGACCGAGTGGCTTTCATTCCTTCATTCGTTCATTCGTTCACTCGTTCCAATAGGATTTTAAACGGTGACAAAGAGATTGCAATGGATTTTAAAACTACTATTTTAAAGGTAATATTTTTCGTATAAAATTTCTGTAAAGCAGCTGAAAGAGAGCGGAATGTTCCGCTTTTATGCTTTTTAATATAAAAGGTTATTGATTTGCTTGGCTTTTATGGATTCGAAGGCAATTGCATCATAGTTTTAGATATTTTGATGCAAAAACCTGAAAATTTTGTAATAGTAAGTTTTTTGTTTTGTTTGTAAAAAACTAAATGAAGTAATAAATAATATAAAGTAATTCTCTCTTAAAGCAGTCGGATAGAAAAGAAAGGTAGTTTTAATTAACAGAAATAAATAATTAATATCTTTTGTATTTTACACCACAAACAATACTATGTAAGTCCATCTTAGATTTCCGCTCATCCCGATAAAGCAAATTGAATAATTTATTAAACAAAAGTAAGAAAGCAATTCCCAAAATAACTTTGGATTTAACGAACACTTCTCAACCTTGAGATTGTAAATAAATAATTTCATTTCACCGTGACAACCCTATTTGGAAAGCCTTTCAATTTATTCCGCGAATTCCACGGTAGGGGTGTCGATGGTGAGAAATGAAAGTGGCAAGATGAAAAGTTGAATTAGCTTTTGAATCTGAAATGTAATAGTTCTGTAGTCGGATTTACATTATTGTGTAGATTTCAATATCTAATGCTTTGTAATGGATATAACGGATTTATGAAATTATTTAGATTGTAAGTTTAGATTACTAATTTCCAATTACGTGAGAAGAACCCCCGTGTTATGTTAGTCTTGAAATCAAGCTAGGTCCATTTACATACTCGTAAGAATGTCATCGAACTTTAGTAACATTAAGGTTTCATCCGGCGTCAGTATTCTTTACCCCCGACGTAAAAATAATGATGTTTTAAGTTTTACGTGTTTCTCTCTATATGTCTATGGCAATAGACAATAATGCCTTTTCTTTTTGTTTGATAACTGATCTTCAATTGTTTTCCCATCCTCTGACTGCGTATTTGTATTTTTGTAACTGTGAACATGTAAAATAATTAATTTACAGCTTCCCTTAAAGTCCTTTAACAAGTATTTTTTTAGGTTTCCCTCAACAATGGAATATAAAGGATTGTAGGACAGGCCTTGAACTCTATTCCCTTAAAACGTGTGCGAACGTTGCGTGCCACGCTTGTTGTTCTTACATTACCGGCTTGAGACAATACTCCCGAACATATAACCCCGTAAATAATGAAAACAAGACGTTACGGGGATCTAGGCTTTGTTCTTTATGTTCTAGAGTAGGATTTACTTTAATCAGTCGAACTATGGGGTACTGTGTTACCTAGTGAACCAATTTGGTGGTGAGATAGGCAGTCGGTTCATGTTAAATACGGCTTTCAAACTGTGTATTCAAGATGCCATAAAATCAAACCATGGATTAAAAAGAAAAAGGGAATTCAACAGTGCGTGATTCCTGGATAAAATTATTTTAATGACATGCAAAAAAGGTCCCTTATGTTGAGTTTAGATTAGAATTTTCAATATAAATTTTCGCTGTTCCATGTTTGTCAAAATATATCACGGTTAATTAATAAAAATCGTGGTAAATAAATATTATTCTTTAGAAGAATCCGGCCAACAAAATTAAATAAATATTAATCCAGTGCCAAACCAAACAAATCCCTAAGCCGTACTAACAAAGCGGCCAGGCCAGCCGATTGTATATTCAAATTGTTAATTAGCAAATGATTCAGTCAAAAAGCGTTAAACTGTGAACGTGTGATAACAATAATCGAATTACCGAATCTAAACTCTGTTGAATTAATGTTACTTGTTTTGGGAAACGTTGACTTTTGTGAAATTACAACTCATTTCATGATTGAAAGTGGCCGAAAATGGTTTTCGTTTTGTACGTTTTGACGAATAATTCGCCGTCGTCTTAGCTATTGAGCGTCCTTTGTTGAACATAGGCTCTTGTGGTTAAGAAACGGTAAATATTAATTTTATAATAATTAATGATACATTAACATAATGTATCATTTCCAGTAAGGCTTTGATCTATTGTTGAATAAAGACATGCTTCTTTTTCCGCGGACTAGTCTGGTTCAATTCATTATCTCTTTCCAAATACCTCTGGACATGCATACGATATTAAGTACTTTTTCAGTTACTATCTTGTTATTATTTCTTAAACCTGTAATTTAGCTTTCAGTGGGCATATAAACTACGTCAGACTTGGCGCCTTAATATAAATGAATCATGACGATGTGAACGCTTGCAATTCTGCATACAAACGAGGATTAAATTAATTTTTGCATTCATCAAACATCAAGTATCGTGAGGTTAAGTGTCCTCAAGCCGTGGGCTCTAAGGACGAAAGGTCAAGGTCGTATCGTGGCAATGTTTATATCTTGTATGTTACCATGAACTCAAATGAAAATAATAATATTTGTTAACCTTTGGCGTTGTCGGAGGTCATATTACATATCTGAATCTACGTTTCGAGTAGGCTGCAGTTGGAATGTAGGAAAAAATTGACTACCGTGCTTATTATTGTCATATTTTGAAGCAAAACGTTTTGGCGTAGATCTACTTGTATTAAAAGTATTTTTAGTATCTAAGAATTTATAAACCAAAAAATAAAATGTCGAGGACCGAAATCACTGTTTCTGAAATCCACACATTACCTACTTATTCACTTTTAATTGAATTTCCAGCCAGGAATAACTCTGTAAATACAAAAACATTGAGGTTCTAGGATTTGTATTAAAATTAACAAGCCAGCATTGCCAGTAACAATTTAATTACCCGCATGTCTTGACAAACATTACGAGTACCTTATATCAAAGTGACGCAGGGCCGAAAGGTCCCTTCAAAGCAGGTAAATCAAATCTACCTGTTCTTCGATCCTTGTACCTTTGGAGCAAAGCCAAGATGAATGCTTCCTCGCTTATTTCTTATTTGGGGACGGGACCGATCAATTGTTTTTGATATGTTATTACTGAAATGTTTCTTTTTCCTTTATTTTTTGCTACCGTATAAGGGTTTTGGTGTATTTTCCTGTTAAAAAGATATACGAGTTTTTTGTTGTTCGGAATAAATAAGATTAGTTTCGTTTAGATTGGTTTTCTTTACAATATGTACTGTGTCATTCATTTTTAATTTTAACAAGCGTGAAACTAGCTTTTCCTATATCAGATTAATGGAAAACTTATGTGCCAAATTTCGTCTAAATTGTTTGAGCTTAGGCATGATTGATTAACAAACTTTTCGGAGTCTGACACAAACTCCCGACAGCGAAACTTTTACATTTATAATATTTAGATATAGGTCCTGTCCGAGGGTCGACTGCGGAGTGTCGTGACTTCTGAACAGCCCGCGGCGATCCGGGGCATGTTTAGAACTTTCCTAAAAGTATCTAGCGATGGCAGAAATACTTTGTCGGTGGTTTAGGTAACATTTCTACCGTGACTTTGACGGTTTCTTTCATACCTACGTATATTTATTATGTGATAAATAGTTGGTTGTTGCAAATAATGACACTTTTACATGTAGGAATAGTTTACGACTCCAGGAAGTACCTGTAGTGTTGCAACATTGGCTGAAGCTTCACAAAAAAAAAGTACCTTATTTGTTCTCGGGTTGAACTCTAATTAATGACTTCTACTCACGCCGAAGGTACGACGTGGAAATATGTCGGACTTGCTCCGACTTAAAACATCCCGGTCCGGTATGGCGGAGCTGGACGCATGCACGGCGAGTCTCTGGCAGTAACTAATACATATTTAACAACTTAATCAACTTTGAGGAAAATCCTGATGAAGTACGAGATTCTTGAAGTCATTAACTCTCCGGTTGCTTAGTCGAAGTGATTAATTCTCCTTCTTTCCGCTCAAGTCTTCGCGCCTTGCAATTAAACAGTTACATTCTAGAAACTTCTATAAACTTACATGAGATACAAGTGTTAGATTATCAAAACATTAGCATATTTTACGGTCGGTTGCCCACACATACGTGCGAGGCGATTTGGAGCGGAAGTTACGAGGGGTGACAACTAACATGGATTACTGCTCTGACCCTGATTGTAGCAAGTCTTATGTTAGCACTTGTAAATGAGGTTTATTGGTATACGCAGGGTGCGACAGAAATGCGTGATTGCATGTGAAATGCTACTCCTGACCATAAGATATTAACTTTCATTAAGGAACCAGGAACAATTAAAATTGTTCCTACCATATGAAATTATCGTTAAGTCATCAAAATTAGTATGCGAGGCTCGACTCTATTTTCGTCTCGACTACATCTTTCTTCGCGAAAGTTATACAATTCTATGAGCAGATGCAGTATTTCAAATAGGATCACGAATTTCTTTAGCATCCTCTATAATATCAGCCTGCAATACTTGTAGATCCATTTTGAGGCAAATCACGGGACACGAGCAGTGCTTACCACGCTTATTCACTTGATGATTGCAGATTCCAATTTAGTTTGCAATCAAGGTTTACTTACCATGTTCTTCCCTGTCCTTAACCTGCTATTTTCTGAGCACTAATCATGATCATTGAACTGTTATTGATGTCCTCTGTAATTAACATAGAATGTATTGATTAATTCTCACTGTGTATAACGCACTAGTGATCTAAATCTACGCTTGACATGTTGCATACAGACATTCTCTAATTGAATTGTGGTGATTGCTGAACTGACGGGCAGCAATTCCAACACTAGACTGAGAAGACATTCAGTCCTGTACTATTGAAGTTTTTGGTTCTTAAATATGTATTTATATGTTTTTTAATCTCAGCCTTTTCTGTTCCACTCCAGGGCAAAGGTCTCTCTACCCTCCTTTCATTTCTCTCTGGTTAGGGCTGTGGTAAACTACTTCTTAACAAAAGAGTCCAGTTCATCCCGCCATCTGTTAATACTTTTAAATCTCTGAATGTGAGGTTCATTACATTAAAACAGCTACTTCCACCAACACATTTCAATTTTACGTAGGTACTAAAGAAAAAGGCAACATTTTTTGCTTTAATATCGCGCTGACTGTAACTCGTAGTAATGTCTAACTATTGTTCCCTTTTGGCCCCTTTATCACGACAGTAAAGCCTTATTGTGCGTAGTTTTAAGGGATTACTTTCATTTACAAAGTTTTTGTTAGCGTAATGAAACTTATGTCCGCCTAAGTTTCTTATGAATAGTTATTCGCCTAAAAGTGACTTCTAGGTATAAAATGTTGGGGTTTAAGAATAGAAAAATTATACACATTTTCATTTTGTTAAACCTCTAGATGCAAAATATAAGCAGACTACCAAAACTTTTCCAAATAAGTATTTTCAAATGACGCCACCTGTATCTAAATTTCAATATTTCATTTACTTTTGATTTATTGTAATAGTACAGTGTTACTCGTGTAGTTACCGTGAAACAATCGGGATCTAAGACACCTATGTCTTAATCAAGGTTAGCTATGATCGATCTCTGCACCGAAATTCAACAAAATACGTTTACCCTTTCCCTGTCCAATGAGTTACATATGTAATGATTTTATGAAAAATTAATATTGTTTTATGAATTTCTTAGTTAAATCATGTTTATTATTCTATGTTTATATTCACTTTAATACCCTATTAAATGATTGTGTAATAATCGATATAAGTAAACCAGTTGATGAATGCCATTACTTTGTTAATCGATGAAAACTGAAATGTAGTTAGTAAGTGAGTTGATTAAAGAAAAATAAAAGCTACCCTACAGATGGTTTGTTGCTGGGTGGTGTCGCCTGTCGGCGCTGGGCATTCAGATCGACTCTCTCGACGGAGACAGACGTCTAATATTAACTAAGTGTGCATTTAATGTATAATTACTGTGCAAGGATAATTAAGAGTGATTGATGAAATATAATCGTTGTTACGAAGCACGAAGTTTTATTATAGAACCCAAGTTGTGAGATTTCATCACAATTCAGAAGTGGGATAAGGATCCAATCTAAGGTGCGTACAAGTATCTTATATGATTACTAATTTTACTACTAAGTAAAGTTTAGAGAGCCATGTGTGCTTAGTTGTTAGAGGTTATGTGTGCCTGCAATAAGAAGCCAAGTGTGCTTTAAATACTTGAGGTTATGTATGCCTATTCAGCCATGTGTGCCTAGCTAAATTAGAGGTTATGTGTGCCTACAATAAGAAGCCAAGTGTGCTTTAAATACTTGAGGTTATGTATGCCTATTCAGCCACGTGTGCCTAGCTAAGTTAGAGGTTATGTGTGCCTACAATAAGAAGCCAAGTGTGCTTTAAATACTTGAGGTTATGTATGCCTATTCAGCCACGTGTGCCTAGCTAAGTTAGAGGTTATGTGTGCCTACAATAAGAAGCTAAGTGTGCTTTAAATACTTGAGTTATGTATGCCTATTCAACCAAGTGTACCTTAGTTACTAGAGGCTATGTACGCCTATTGTATATAACCGTGAGCATGTAGAATGGTTTGTTTTCATTTGAGGGTATAAACATTAAAACTTGGTTATGATCGTTTCTAATCATTGAGGAATAAATGAAGTTCTATGTTTCTTGTTAAAATTTCAGTATATTCTAAATGAAAATCAAGTTTTTAACAAATTTAGACAATGAATTGATATACTGAAATGATTATAATTATATTTTATTTTTTTTGAGGTATGAATTCTGACGAAGCGATGACTCCTGATGGCTCGCCTACTCGCAAAGATGAGCGCCAAAGAAAACGTTCACGATCCTCATCCAAAGCAGCGGCAAAGTCTAAAAGAACCAAAGGGCGATCGAAGAAGAGACGTAAGCATTCGTCCAGCTCTTCATCTAGCAGTGCGTCACCCCGTAGTTCACGGAGTTCGAACAAGGGAAGATTCAAGGAGAGGGGCAGCTGGTCTTCCAAAGAGGTACTTGATATGTTTACTAAACTTCAAGAACATAAAAGCAAGACGAGCAATTTAAATAACAATCTTCTTAACAATGTAATACCGGAATTTGATCCGTCAAGTAAAACGCAGAATATTGACTGTTGGGTTAGGAAAGTAAACGAATGTGCCGTAATCTATGAATGGAACGAGAAGCAGACCATACATTTTGCTCTACAAAAACTTTCTGGTATGGCAAAAAAGTGGTTTGAAGCCCTTCCTAGTGTTGTTTTCAGTTGGTCAGAGTGGCAAGACAAACTCATAAGAGCTTTTCCGAATGAGCAAAATTATGGACGGCTTCTCGAGGAAATGTTAGCTCGCACTAGTCGCAGTAGCGAAAGTTTGCGAGAGTACTTCTACGACAAGTTAGCGTTATTAAACAGATGTGAGATAAGAGGCAAAAAGGCCGTTGACTGTATTATCCACGGGATACTAGATAAATCGATTAGAAGCAGTGCACAGGCACTACTTGTCGCGAACCAGAAGACTTATTGAATTTCCTAAGCTCCCAACGTCCTATATTAGAAAATAATACATTCAACAGAAAACGAAGTGATAATATGATAGTTCGATCTGGTAACACCGCTACACCCTCAAACGAAAGTTCGGTGACTTGTTTCAATTGCCGTTCAAAGGGACACCCTTACTTTCGATGCCCCAAGCCCCTTATCAAATGTTTAAAATGCCAACGTGTAGGCCATAATAATGATAATTGCAAATTAGAGCCATTAATCTTACGAAATGAATCCAAACAAACAGAAAACCAGGATCGAAATATTTTGACTATATCTACCTTTAATAACAACAGCGACAAGTTTTACAAGACCGTTAAGGTAAACAATAAATCTTTAATTGCTTTTATTGATTTCGGCAGCGAATGTAGTTTAATCAGGGAATCTGATGCTCAAAGACTTAATTTAACTAAAAATACAACAGAGTTGCCAGTAATCAAAGGATTCGGCAACTCTAAAGTTTTTCCGGTATATAGGAGTAATGTTGATTTGAAATTAGATGAACTTGAGGTTAACGTAGAGGTATTGATAGTTGACAATCAGTTTCTTCAGTGTGCTTTACTTATAGGTCAAAACGTTACTGAACTCCCTTGCGTAACAGTATTTAAGAATAACCGTCAGTTAACGTTCTATCAGAGCCCCGATACCGTAGTACACCCGGTGAAGTGCTTAAAGTTAAATATTGATAACGATACCTATATTACATTATCAGGATTAGTCGAAGTTACCACATCCGACGGTGGCTTTAGTGGAGATATTTATATAGAAGGATACTATAATTGTGAGCCTAGGAAGGAGCATTATTTGCACCAGGGAGTTTATAGGGTTGTTGATGGGAAGTGCTGTTTGCCCGTGACTAATTTATCTGGTCAAAATCTTACAATTTCCAAGAAATGTCCTATCGCTAAAGGAACTTGTTTTGTTGAGAGAGGTGTAACATATACGAATAGAGTAACAAAAAGTAATTCCGAATATGAACCTTTACTAATATCTGACATAAGAGTAGGTCCCCAAATTGACAACGTGACATTAGGTAGACTTCATTCGCTTTTACTCAGTTATCGCGATTGCTTTGCATTCAACCTAGGAGAAATCGGTTGTAGCAGCTCAACCGAAATGAAAATAGACCTATTAGATGATAAACCCGTAGTTTACCGACCGTACAGATTATCTTTTTCGGAAAGGGGTCAGGTTAGGGAGATTATAGATGAATTGTTGCGAAATGACATTATACAAGAGTCCAATTCAAATTATGCTAGTCCTATTCTATTAGTGAGGAAGAAGTCAGGAGAGCAACGCTTGTGTGTTGATTACAGGGCTCTCAATAATAAGACTAGGAAGGACTGTTTCCCTTTGCCTATTATCGACGATCAGTTGACAAACCTTAGTGGCAATAGATTCTTCACATCCCTAGATATGGCTTCTGGGTACTACCAGGTACCGATGGCGAAAGAGAGTCGTCCGCTAACTGCTTTCGTAACGCCAGATGGGCACTACGAATTTAAGAGAATGCCTTTTGGCCTCGCAAACGCTCCCGCTGTATTTCAGCGACTAGTCAATGCAATGCTAGGCTGTAAACGTCATGAATCAGCTTTGGCTTATTTGGATGATATTCTTGTGCCATCGGTTACCTTGAAGGAGGGATTTGAAAGGTTGAAGGACGTTTTAGAGTTGTTGCGACAGAATGGGCTTACTTTAAAATTATCTAAATGCCGTTTTTTTGATAGTTCTCTCGACTATTTAGGTTATGAAATTTCCGCTGAAGGCATACGTCCTAACGAAAATAAGATTTTAGCCGTTAAAGAGTTCCCTGTTCCCCAGAATGTACATGAAATCCGTCAGTTTTTGGGTCTAGCGGGATATTTTCGAAAATTTATCAAAAGTTTCGGGGAAATAGCTAGACCTCTAACGAACCTACTCAAAAAGGGCAATGTTTTCAAATGGACAGATGTAGAATCCCAGTCGTTTACAACCCTAAAAGACAAGTTAATTGACCGACCGATTTTAGCGCTGTACAGTCCTAACTTTGAAACTGAGTTGCATACGGACGCAAGTTCTTTAGGCGTGGGTGGGATATTGATGCAATGGCAGCCGCAGCCGCGCGCTCTCAAACCAGTAGCTTATTTTAGCCGGCAGACCACCCCCGAAGAGCGTCACTTGCATTCCTATGAACTCGAGACCCTTGCGATTGTATGTTCCTTAAAGAAGTTTAGGGTTTATTTGTTGGGGACAGAGTTTAAAATTGTGACAGACTGTAACGCCCTTCGTAGTACACTAACAAAGCGCGACTTAATACCACGAATAGCTCGATGGTGGCTTTTAATAAGCGAATTCAATTTTAGCGTAGAGTACCGTCCAGGCATCCGTATGGCTCATGTGGACGCACTGAGTCGTAACACAACATTAACACCCGAGGATATCGATAATTCCGCAGTCACGGTATATAGTATCGAAACCGATAATTGGCTCTTGACCCTACAAATGACAGATCCTGATGTATCCCGAATATATAAAATACTTAAACCGGAGTCAGATGAAGAAGCTAAAGAAATTAGGAAAAATTATGTAGTTAAGAATAGTAGAGTGTATAAGAGAGTTGATGACAAGCTTCGTTTAGTAATTCCCCGCAATGCACGATGGCAAATATGTAAATCTAACCACGATGACGCTGGTCATTTAGGCATTTCAAAGACAATCGAGAAAATTCAATCTGTTTTCTGGTTTCCTAAGTTACGCAGATTTGTAAAAAAATATGTTAAGTCCTGCATTAAATGCGTCTATAATAAGGATAATACATCAAGGCATAAGAATGGTCAGTTATATCCAATAGAGAAAGTAAGCATTCCGTTCCATACCATTCACATTGACCACTTGGGTCCATTTGTCAAAAGCAAGAACGGCAATGCTTACATTCTCACCATAGTAGATGGATTTACCAAGTATTTGTTTGTAAGAGCTGTTAAAGATACAAAAACTAAAACAACGATTAAGGTTTTGTTAAATATTTTCTATGACTTCGGTTTACCATCCCGAATAATATCAGATCGAGGGACCTCTTTTACTTCAGCAGCTTTTAAATCATTTTGTGATGAGCATGGTATAAAACATGTCTTGAATGCTGTCGCATGTCCCAGAGCCAACGGCCAAGCCGAAAGATACAACCAAACGATCTTAAGTTCACTTGCAAAATATTCTGACGGTAAAGACGAACGGAACTGGGACATGTGTCTTGGCAAAATTCAATGGGGAATTAATAATACCACAAACTCTACCACTCAGAAAACAGCTACAGAAGCGTTATTTGGAACCAGGTTGAAAGACAGCTTAAGTAATATGTTAGATGTTAACAATGAGCCTAATCACAATTTTGCAGAACTAAGGCAAGAAGTTCGTACAAATATCGAATCTAGTCAGATTAGACAAAAATTAAACTACGATCAAAATAGAGTCCCTGCCCCGACTTTTAAAAAAAGGGGATTTAATTAAAATAACTAGAACTAATTTTAATAATAAAGGTAATAGCACTAAGTTAATGTCAAAATTTATAGGCCCATTCAAAATAGCAGAAGTTTTAGGTAATGATAGGTATAAAATTGTAGAAATACCTGGTTTTAGTAAACGCAAGAATAAATTCGATAGTGTGGTAGCAGTAGACAGGATTCGACCGTGGATCAATATAAATGTGTCCGAACAAAATGATAGTGTAGCTGCTAGTAGTAGTACGTCGGATAGCGAAAGTAATAAAAGTGACAATGAACTGCCACAGAGTCAATCTGAGTCCAAATAATAGCCGAATGTAATGAATTTATTGTAATAGTAGTAATAGTAATACATTTCTTATATTATAATTTTGTTTGTATACTTATTTGAATTTACGGAATTATTTATTTTGTTTGTATACTTATTTGAATTTACGGAATTATACTAAGACTTTAGTGATTGTATACCGTGCGTCAGGAGACCGCACGTAGTCGGACGGCCGAATGTAATGATTTTATGAAAAATTAATATTGTTTTATGAATTTCTTAGTTAAATCATGTTTATTATTCTATGTTTATATTCACTTTAATACCCTATTAAATGATTGTGTAATAATCGATATAAGTAAACCAGTTGATGAATGCCATTACTTTGTTAATCGATGAAAACTGAAATGTAGTTAGTAAGTGAGTTGATTAAAGAAAAATAAAAGCTACCCTACAGATGGTTTGTTGCTGGGTGGTGTCGCCTGTCGGCGCTGGGCATTCAGATCGACTCTCTCGACGGAGACAGACGTCTAATATTAACTAAGTGTGCATTTAATGTATAATTACTGTGCAAGGATAATTAAGAGTGATTGATGAAATATAATCGTTGTTACGAAGCACGAAGTTTTATTATAGAACCCAAGTTGTGAGATTTCATCACACATATTATGATACATTCCAATTGTTTAACTACTGTGTCTACTGGCGGGACAGTTATTGTGTTAAGTATGTAAATAGCTCTAAACACTAATACCGGTGATGTAAACAGCATTATTAGAAAGAACAACAACTCTACAGAGTACCTCTTTACCAAAATTTACCTATCATAAATTACCATTCACCCATTCGGTGCATAAACGCGAATGTCCAATTGTCCAATAGGACTTGAAATTAATTTAGTCCGCTCATAATATTATGAACTGCGTCGGTTCGTAAATTATCTTTGCTAGCTGCAGTAGGTTTAGTGATGCGTATTATGTGGTTGTTTATCGATATTAGTGAGTTCAAATATAGATTTTATTGTTTGTTTGTCAGAACATAGTTGCAACTAATAACTTATTGTATATTGTCCGCTGAGAAAATGCGTTCCTGACACATGTCAGTATGTCTAGATTTGTAATGGAAAATAAACCGTGTTATATTATTCATTGATACCTGACATAATGATATATGTAGTATTGAATTAATATAATTAGGGCGCACGTGGACAGAAATCGCCAAGATCAGAGAGGTTTGGAAGAAGGAAGGGGTGGCCTTTGCCCAGCAGTGGGATCTAATTTAGGCTAATAAAAGAAAAATAGGACAAATTAGTGATTGTAATTTATTTGTAGTAAAGTTTTCGCTACTATAGAATTACATCTTTCTGTAGACCAGGACCTGAACGCATTCTCTCAGCAGCCGGACTATAGTTTCTATATTCATTTAATCGCAGACAATTCTGTGACTAACTAATTGATCAGGTTTTTTAAGAATTTTATAAACACAATCTACGTAAAACTCTTCTTTGGTCAACAAAGTATTGAAACTATAAAAGAACTAGGTTTGTAAGTCGATATTTTGCGGCGGACTATATTTGAAGGAGCTATCACATGCATTGGCGAGTCAATAAATAATTCATGATCTGACAGCAAACCTTCCATTTTCCGTTTTGTTACATCTCGTAACTTTTCGATGAGAGGTTCCCGGAAGGGACAGTGTATACTTTTGTATGTGACTTACGAATCACAGTATTAACCTCTCGTATGCCGCAATAAATAAGACAATAGAATACAATTGTGTCTCGCGTGGATCCGCGCTTCCGGCATACAACGGGTTAAGTTTCTTTGTAGCCTTTTGGTTCAGCAATCATTGAAGCTGAAATTTATTCTGTAATGTTTGTTTACTGAAGTAATTAAATAAGTATTGTCAAACAAAAATGCAGTCTGAAATGTTAACATTGTTTAGGCTTGAGATTCAGAATGTGCGAGTTGACAAATTCAGATTAAAATTTGAAAAGTCAGCAGCGTCTTATACTATTAAAGGCAATATAAAAATATTTATGCTTCGGTTCAAAAGTATCTATTTGTCACAGTTCTGCTTGTATTTTGAACTGGTTGCAACCATGTGCACATAATTTTAGTCATTGAACCACTGAACTATGAGAACACATTAGTAAATCAAATGAACTACAAATCGCGTAAATTTTGCTATAAATTCCGTTCACACGTATTGTAATGTACTGAATTCTTCATATATAAAGCAAGCGACGCAAATAATCGCCGTAGCTCGATAGTAATACAGTGTTTACGTTCGTTTCTGTTCGACTGTCAACTGTCAGTCAAGCCAGCGTTGATACTGACGCGTCTGGGCAGCGTACGTCTGCGAGATTGGGTTTACGCCGTAGTGATGTGCTGTGTACTTAGATATGTCGATAGTTATTGTAAGGGCTCAGCCTTTGAGACACCTGTGTGAACTTAATTTTACTGTTACTAATTTCATTCTAAACTGCCTTTTACAACTTCGTAACCGGGTGCACCGAATTTATACTTAAATAATGTATTCCATCGACTCAAAAACAAATTTCAATAATTAATTACTGGTGGAGGGAGGAGGCATTTGTTCGGCAGTGGACGTCTTCCGGCTGATGATGATGATGATGAATGACTGGTTACCATAACGAAACTATAGGCTATAGAATTGATAATCAACCAGTATATAACATATGGCCAATTAATGAAGCAATTATTCATACTCGATGAAGACTTTATAATACTTATCGATACAAATCAACGCATCCCTAGTTTCCGTAACACATTCAATTGTAAAAACAAATCTAATTCTAATTCCATGTCTATTGTTATTCTCAGTTTATATCAGTCTGGTGCGTGTCGATATTTTCTGGGAATTGTCAATCTTCAAACGTGTAGATAACTACTAATTGTTATAAAAAAGAAAACTTGTTTATAACGTAAACCGACATTGGAAGTACTATATAGATATTTATCGATTTGTTTTTTAATAATTTTGCTTTTTTTTTGTAGTAGGTGAGTTTATTTTTCGGGCTCTATAAATACAGATATTAACACATTCCCTTCAAAAGGTGTTTTTAAAAGTATCATATAATATGATTTGACGGTAGTCACCTTTTGTACGCTATAAAAATTGCGACTGTTTACCCCAATAAAGTCCACAATCTCAGAGAGAATGGACTCCTAAATAGTTTTCAGGGTGTTTACCTCAGAATGTGAGAAGATTACAAATCACATCAATTACTTTATCAAAGAGGCACCGGGACTGCCAACAGATGTGCCGTTGTGGTTTTACGGTGCTCTGTTTACGTTACACCATAAAGAATTTTATAGACTGTTTGTGCGGGCGATATTAAAGGCCGGCCGTAATTGCTGTACGGTCAACCCCGCAGTGGAAACCTTTTGAAGTAACTTGAACCTTATTGTTAGGCACGAAGGTCGGTTTTAGTTAGTTGTTGTGTTGGTTGTAAGGTGCACTGTACTATGGTTGTTGGTATTGTGATTTCATTATACGTGAACTGATATGGGTTTTGGGATTAAAATACTCGGTTCTATGTGAAATGAAATGTGCATAAGTTGAGATAAGAATTAGAAAGGTTATTTTAAATAAATAAAAGTCATATATTGACATTAAAAATGTACGGAAATATTGTTTTTTTTATATATACGGTTATACATAAACCATATCTGATATTGCAAGCTGGACAGTTAATCATCTTTGCTACTTGTTTGTTAAGCAAAGTGATACCACAATATGAAACCATTAAATCTCAATAAGCCCCACTTAAGCAAAAAACACGTACTTAATAAAATAAAACTCTGAAAAACAGGCTCTTTGGTCAACTCATCCCGCTCTAAACAGTGTCCGCGGGCTCAGTAGACCAAATCATTTATTTTATTATTTTTCTTTGGTCAACTGATCCCGCATTGAAATTAGGCAAAATTTTATTGCATATTTTTAATTTTATGTACAGGCGTGCGGAAAGTGTTAAATTACCAAATAAATATTAATCGCTAGCCCTTTGCTAAATGTCAAGAACTATTGATATACACTAGAAATTGGATGGGTCTTCTAAAACTAAATAATCTAAAAGTCACAGTCTATTTGAATTAAAACTTAATAGTTAATCATATTCGTTTCAAATTGTCTACATTCGGTGTAAACAAATGTTTATACTTTATTAAATAACTTAACGTATTTAGAACCACAGAACTGAAGCCAATGCTTCAAGACCTTCAAGACTATGCGAACTTAGAGATTGAGCTGAAGAAGAACGGATCGAACATACAATATATCTATGAATACATCTTTCGCCGAGTAATCCCTTAACATGTTAGGCAAGACAAGGAAATTAAGCGCTGGACGCCAAAAGCCTGGAAGAGATATTGGTCCTCGAAAGAAATGTTTAAGGGTATTTTGCCCACGTCCGTAAAGCGTAAGCTAACGGGTATGTGTACTCTGCACATTTAACCTATGGTGGACAAATTTGGTCTTTGACGAACATACAAAAAGTTCTGGTTCAAGGTTTGCCAAAGTGATATGGGGCGCAGCATACTGGGAGTCGAATTAACAGACTCTGTACGAAACAGTATTCTGTGTCTCTTTATTGTAGATCTCAGGTTTGGCGCCCAATAAGCTAAACGAGGAAGTGGCAGACCGCGAAGAAGATGGCGGGTGAATGGACGCCTGTCAATAATAATTTGTATGATGAAGCTAAAGACCGAAACTACAAGGAAGAACAATGGAGGGAAGTCTTTGCTCAGCAGTAAGACAATTTAGGCACAACAATTAATAAAAATAATAGAACTGTTCAAAACTAAACTATTTCAAAATTACATAACATAACATAACATATCATCACGCCTGTATCCCCGAAGGGTTGGGGGTGGGTGTACCAATGTACACCCACAGTTCGCCGATATTTTTAGGTCCCATGTAATAGGGGGCGAGCCTATTGCCACTAACCGGGCACAAATCCAAACTCCGACTTGCTACTGAAAATTTCATAGAAAAACCCAATAACACCTTGGTCGACTTGGGAATCGAACCCACGACCTCTAGCGTAGCAGTCGCGCTTAGCGCCACTAGGCCAACGAGGCAGTCTTCAAAATTACTGCAGTTTAATTAACATTTTAAATCAACAAAAAGACGGACCAGATAATCGCGTCAACAGCTAAAGAAAACTTAAATTCCTCATTCTTAGCTTGGGATAACTGAAAAACCTATATACCATTTTTTCTGCGATTTTTGATAGTTGAGGAGTTAGTTACTATTTTTTAATATGTCCCTCAAAAAAATCCAAAAAAGTCACTTAACGAGTCACAGCTCCTGAACTTCTTCAAGTAATCTCTTAGTGATATTAATTTCTAACACTTTTGTCGGTGTATATACAAATTATAAAATTTCAATGCGGGATCAGCTGACCAAAGAAAAATAATAAAATAAATAATTTGGTCTACTGAGCCCGCGGACACTGTTTAGAGCGGGATGAGTTGACCAAAGAGCCGAAAAACATATCTCCAAACAATTCGCCGTCGAACCTAATTATTATTTCAAATATTCAAATCTCATTTTCTTTTCAATGAAGTCTGTTACGAGGGTGGCCTATTTTTATTCCAGCCAGTGCGACCGCAGAAAAATAAGACCCAATTCCAAGTTTCGTTCGGCAGAATAGGAATTCCTTTGCTGAAATTTTGATTCTGTGGTTGATAAAAAAGTTAGTTCGAATGCGATCACAAATTTTGGCGCGGTTTGGCGAGTTGCGGCTTGCAACTATGTTCGATAAAAGTTGGAGTTATTCCTTTGTTCATTAATACGGAGTATAAATGAATAAATTCGTGTTGGAATATCATTTAGTACACAGGTATTTCGCTTCAGTATGTTTATCTCTTTGGGGGCTCTTGGCTAAGTGTAAGCCGCGGTTAGTCCTTGGATGGCTGACCATTTATAACATGACGAGACCCCTCCGTGTTTCGGAAAGCACGTTGAACAGTAGGTTCCGGCTGTCATACATAGATCTTTGGTAGTCGTTAGTCAATTCTGACAACAAGTCTTACTATGGGATACTATGTTTTCCAGTAAAATGGGTTGTTGAGGTCAGATAGGCCGTCGCTCCAAGTAAAATACGGTATTCAGCTGAATCCGGTGAGACTGGTAGCCGACCCCAATACAGTTTGGAAAAGGCTCGGGAGATGATGATGATAATGTGTATCTTTTTGCTCATTTATTTTTGATTCTGCGTGTAATAATTATGCTTTTGTGAATTAAGAGGTATGTAGGTCAGTTAGGTCATAAAAAATAATGATATTTTAAATTACTTATGTACGTGTGTCAATGTTCGTTTTTAATGCAAAACAAAGAAGCGTTTTGTTTCACTTCCGATTTATGTAATAGGAAAACTTTTGACAATACTATCTAAACAAGCCGAGAGCAAACATTGGGCCGGTTCTGTACAATACGCCTACATACATCTATATTGTGGAAGTTTTAGGTACTTCTGTCGGCTAATTCGATTCTCATGTATTTGTAACCGATCGCCGCAGAATCTTGGCGTCTCGTCTCGAATGGCTTTTGTTTTTATTTTTGCGACGTAATTATAGTGTTGTATGTTACTTAAAAGATTACTTGAAGATGGTAGCTAATAAACCTTGTTTATCATCGGATAGTTTAAAGAAAAAAAATTGTCATCGGTGTAGTTGCGTTCAAGTAATTTTGGAACATACTTTGTCGGCCAATTTAGAACCTCTGCCTTTTTTTGGTAGCTCAAATATGATTTAATTCGGCTTATTAATATATTATAAACCAACAATACGAATTAGTTCTGCTATTGTTTTTTAAGGATAATGAAAGTCCTCACTCACATACTTAAAATAAATAAGTGGAATTTTTCCTTCTATTAATTCTAATGAAAACTCAAAGAAGTATGGAATTTCGACTGGAACATTCCGCATTGATTCGTCATTCATGAGCTATTTATACCCAAGTAATTTAGTACCCACTCTTCAACTTAAACTTAGCCAAATTGTTTTGTCGAGTATCGGATAAACAGCGAGCCGGAGTTATATTTAGGAGAAGTAATGTAATATAGGAGTTTCGAGTGTCTTTGGACAATGTAAAGGAGCAATGTGTGTTGTAATTGGATTTGTACGCAATACTCAGCCTTAAGGATTGCGATTTCAATTATTTGTCTTGGTTTATTAGCAAAGTAGCGACAAGGGGGCATTCGTGAAAGAAGTCTTATTCCAGTTTGGACGAATGCCCCCTTAGTATGACGACCTCCGTGGTGGAGTGGCGTACGCACCGGTTTTCAAGGTGTTGCTAGCTCCAAGGTTGGATGGTTCGATCCCCGGACGGTTCAATGTAGAGTCACTTTTCTGCATTGTCTCGGGTCTGGGTGTTTGTGGTACCTTCGTTGTTTCTGAATTCCATAACACAAGTGCTTAAGAGCTAGTTACTTTGGGTTCAGAGCAATTTACGTGTTGTCCGCATTATAAAAAAAGTATGGTATCTGTTAAGCTCTTTATCGCTTCATCTAAATGCAAACAAACTGGCAAAAGGTTTTTTTTTTCAATCTTCTCGTCTTCTTTTCGAGTCGATTGTAATTTATGTATGTATATTAAAGTTTAATAACATTGCGCCCAGTAGTTGTCCACACTAACACTTTTCTTCAAAACATTTTCATGGTAATTACAATTTTTTTTTATGAAAAAAAAATGTTAAGAAAATAACGATGGTGTATTTAACTTCCAATTCAAATGTTATTTCAAGTATTCGATACGAAACTGTTCTACTTTTAAATCGTTTTTTTTTCTTTGTAAATCAATGCCTGTAAAATATTCATACAGCTATCGTTCTTTTTTTAATCCTTGCCAGTCAATGTTGCGAGGCAATATTGTAAGTAGAATTTGATTTAAAATGATTCCCTTTTGAAGTTGATATTTTATGTAATATAGCCATTTATTATTCTTATTTTTCTACTTGAGACTAATACGATAGTTTTAATGCGGACTGCAACCGGACTTGAAAGGACCTTCTTGAACACGTTTCAAATGAATGGCTTTCTCTTGGCAGAATGGTTAGTGTCCTTTGCCTCGTTCGAAATCTTACCGAGAGCTGGAAAATATTATAAAAGTGTTTTGAAAAGCTTTGTGATTTTATATTTATATTATTTTGTTTTAATCGACAGTTTTGAGGAATTATTGACATAGCGTTTGTATAGTTCTGCGCAATGAATATACATTTGTAATGCCTAGATAACCATTATTTTTAGTCTTGACGTGTTTTTCTAAAAATATACGAATCTTAAAAAAATACCTAAAGAAGATAATAAAAAAATGCAAAAAAGAACGTATTCTTTATAGCATAACGCACATAAGCCGTACTTTTACATTCACAACTATATACTCGTTTTCATATAAAATAACCGTTATTACCGTTACCTTCCATGAATACGCGAACGACAATACCTACACGAACAGTACGTTTCTTATCATGCCTACCCACATATCGAAATATCGGGACGTATCGAGTCTATTGACACAATCAGATGAAACGTCTACGCATCGCATACGGGTATCAGACACTATACAAGTTGAAACAGAAGGTCTAGCTAGCTGTGATATGTTATCGGAATGTCATTTAAGTTTTGACAGCTGTCAACGTTTGTATTTAAAGTTGTGACAGCTGTCAAAGTTGATATGTAGAGTGTTTGACATAAATTATGTTTATGTAGCCCAAATTATGCTTTTTGTGCTCTATCATATCTTAATAATAATATTGAGTGCCGTCACTAAAATGTATATTATTTAAATCACACACATATGAAATTTAATAATGCTTTTATTTTTTCGTTCTATCCTGCAGCAGATGTTTACCAATTACTGGTCCCAGAATTACATAAGTAATTCTATTTACCTTCAATAGCTCATTATTAGATAATATTAAATTGCTTATTATTTTATTATTATGATTATTTCCAGCTGTCTTTATAGTGAACCTTCTGCTACATAACTTTACACTCGTTGTAAAGCCATGAGTCGTCGTTTCATTGTGACCTGAGTATTGGCCCCGCGAGTGTGGTTTCATGCGTGCGAATGTCGTTACGTTCAAACTTATTGAAGTTACTCCCCCACGTATTTAAATATTCCTAACAATGTGTTTGTATAACACTGAAGAAATAAATAGGTCCCGCGTTTGAGATACAATTTAATTACAAATTGAGCTTCTCTTGAATGGGTGTTATGTGGCCGGATACTAGATTGTTTTTTTTTTAATACCATCTCTGCGACTGAAAGTTGTAATTTTAATATAGTATAGAATTTAATACACTTTAATTCAGTAGGAGTGTTATTTTATAATTTTAGTTCCACAGATCCTTTTTCATTCCTTCCCGTTAATGTCTTCCTATATATATAAACAACATTTCCTGTATACAACGTTTTTCAGACCAACTATAATACTGAGAATTGTGAAAACCATGTGAAACTAAAATCCAGTATGATTTGAAAATACAACCGTACAATTCCCCACCTAGTTTCGCAATTGCAATACTAAGTAATGAAACAAACTACACTCATTCATCAAACGAGTTTCGTGGAACGAGTGTAACTGTAAAGCATAAAGCCGGAAACCCACAGCGGCGCACGGAGAGGCTGTGCACGTGTGTTCAGCTTCGCTTTAGTACAAAATGTATGAGAGCGTTTCCACCGCAGCGCACGGACATGCTACGCAGCAATTGACGTCATAAACACACGCGTAGCTAACTCGAATAGGCGGAACGTAGCTCAGCCACGTGGCCGACCCACGCATCCCAGCTGCGTGGGTCGGCCATTTCTCGGCGACCCACGACTATGTACAGTCTCGAGCAAAAATATGTATACACATAATATTGTTAAGAAATTATTATAAGAATAAGCTACTATAAATAAGAGGTACAATTAATGTTCCTAGTATATATAAATACATTTAAGCTGTGATAAGTATAATTTATGTAAGAACTAAGTAATTTATAATACAAATAAGTAAAACAGATGTTACTACACAATAGCTAAAATATATTGTTACTTGGAAGAGCTATTGTCTATATTATAAAAATAATGTATTGACTTTAAGTATTTTTTTTTTTTATTAAAAAAAATATTTGATCCATTTTATTTTCAAGTGTCATCTGTCAGTATGCATTGATTGCTAGATGGCAGAAGAGACAAAAAATCTCACTAATTTCGTTTAACAATTTCGCATATTATTAAGTATACATATTTTTGCTCGTGACTGTACCCCACGCTTAGCTATGAGCTGTGTGGGCGACACATCCGTGTCCGTGCGCCGCAGTGGAAACGGAGGCCGACGCCGCCGAACTAATGAGCCCACGCAGCAGAGGTGAGCCACGCATCCGTGCACAGCCTGCGCAGCGGTGGGGTTCCGGCTTTACTCTTCTAGAGCTCTTAAACAAATTATATTAAATTGCTGTTGGAAGGTTCTACGGAATTAGTGTGTAATAAGCTTAGCCTGATTTGAGGAGTCTGAATAGGTCTTGACGAACTGCGAGCGATACCCGGAAAGTACGAGGAATTCTGCGAAGAGGTTGCATGATTTGATTTAGTGTATGCTAGCTTGTATGCTTGGATGTTGGAATTTGAACTTTAAATGTGTTACAATAAGGTTTAATGTGTTTTGATCGCATATTTATGTTTTTCAAAGTTCTTACAAAAAGTGTATTTTATAAAAAAAAAATGTTTTATTTCAATGTCTAACATTCGCGTAAACCTAGGAAACTAATAAATAACACTTAACTTACATTCTTAAATAATGATTAAGAATATTTATAATTGGTATATTATTATATCCATAAGACCTTACTTAAGTCATTGCACAGTGTGATAAATTGATTAAAAATAGACAAAACTTACGATGCTAACTGTACTCTGTCTTCAAAGTTCGGCGTCTAAACTTAGTCGTAGTCAGCCTCGGCTTAGTTAAGTTCGTGCGGTTATCGGGACTACAAACGGCCATCAATGTTAGCCGATCCACTAGTTTCACTCGCTCCATAGACGAGGCTAATTTGATCCCAGACACATACAAAACAAGTTATTAACAAAGTGTTTGGCTTGTGAACTGACCGACACTTTGTGATAAACTTTGTGTCGAACAGTCAGTTAAATTGGATTTTGTAAGCTTATTAGCTGTATCTCAGAGTTTGATTTGGAACAAAGAGTTTGTTGTTCGTTTTTTATTGCTTTTTGAGCTGAAAATACTATTCACAAAAAAATAATGAAATTCGCACAACCTCACACGTAAGTACATTGCTCCAACCACTTTTGTTATTGAATTCAGATACAACGAAGGTACTATAAACCAGACCAGAGACGATACAGGGTGTTACAAAACCCCTGTCCGACCCGAAAGGGCGATACAGGGTTCACCATCACATGCCCAAATGAAATGTTGAATTTGGAATATTCATGATAATAACAATAATAATGGACTTTGAAGTAGCCGCCAAATTCCCTAAATTTGAAGATAAATCAAAAACAGACACCACCATTTTCGTCGGTGTTAATGGTGGCCTTTTGTATGATCATTTGGCACAACCTGTGACGATGCCGTCATTCTCACTATCTTCTTCTTTAATTTAAGAGCCTAGCTCTTGTCGGTGCATCTCCTTCCATTTCCTCCTATCGACTGCCTACTCTTGAACTTCCTTATACGTCACTATCTATTTGGAGAATTTTTTTTTTTTCTACATTAATGTAATCAGACATCGATACCTAACAACCCCTTAACGGATCGGACAGGGGTTTTGTAACACACTGTATAGACAAGTAATTTTCTAATATCGAACGATCCCGGGACCTCAGAGCTAGTGACACCTTGAAAATCGAGGTGGTAATAATATTAATTAGATGACTAGAAATATGACTACATATTACGTCCTTTTGTTTTTTCACTACGAAGTTTGATCTTCTCAACCCTTTGCTCCAAGTTGTCCAATGAAAAATGCCGGACATTTATACCTTTCGTCATTACTATTCACTAACTGTGCCCCCCGGGTTCGCTCCCGAAGTTTCCAGTAAGAGCTGTCCCCGAGCTATTCCTATGCATAAGTTGTGCCGATGCTCCGTCAACTTGTGAACTGACAAACGAACTATTTTTATATGTTTAACCTTTTCGAAGTGAGTGCAATGATGTGAAGTATGTTTAGCCGGACCAAATAATATAACCAAAGAGAAGTTACTTCATTTTTAGTTAGTAAGCTTAGTAGTTCCATGGTTTAGAAATACTTATTAGAGCTTATGAATAGGATAACTATGCCTATCTACTATATAAAAATAAGTCGGGTTTTCCTTCCTGACGCTATAACTCCAGAACGCACGAACCGATTTCCACGGTTTTGCATTCGTTGGAAAGGTCTCGGGCTCTGTGAGGTTTATAGCAGCAGAAAATTCAGGAAAACAAAAAAAAACTTCATCTTTTAATCACCAAACAAAATGTTACATAAAACGAAGCCATCTGGTGGCGAAACGGGAGTTCGCCGGGTTTGCTAGTTTATATATAATACAAATTTAAAATAATATCAATAATTAGAATAGTATGTATGCATCTTAGTTCTACCTAAGCTATTCTCATCCACAAAATCTTTGTTACATCGTTTTCTCAACTTGCTTCGATCGAACAAATACACTTTATTTATTAAAAAAATCTTTTACAATGAAACATTTTAGTTTTTTAATCAAAATTGAAAGCCTAACAGAAAAATACTCTAGCCCTATCGTTACTCAATTCTTTTCAGTGACTCCAGTTTCAGGTCCACGAACTCTGTCCCGGTTTCGTCCGTGTATTCAATGGAGTTTAGATAAATAGGTCACGTGCCGGGGCCTGTGTAATTTATTGTAATAGATGCAAATATATTTCCATTCGAACCCAAACTGCATTGCAGTGTCGCCTGACGCTTCCAACCTCCGGTCACTCGACGCTTGTCTCGATAATTTTGGATAGTCCTGTTTTCCGTTACAGCTTGAATTTGAAATTGATTTGTATATTGATATATTATTTAAATTTAATGTAATACCTGAACATTCTGAAGAGTATTGTTGGTTTTTTTTCTTTTGGTATAGATCTTTGCAGTTAGCCTGAGCGCAGGATTATACTGCTTCACCGGACTTTGGGTATTGTTGGGATAAAACTTTTATTGTTGTTGGGATTACTACTTTAATTCATGCATAATCAATTAATCACTCTCTTCCTTTATCACAAACCCTCTTTGAGTTCTGTCTGAAACTCATAAAATCATGAAACAAACATTTTTAAATCCAGTATGTATCTTAATCCGGTGTGATTGTAAAATTGTAGTCGAAATACTTATAGTTCTAATCAAGAACGTCTTTAAGCTCTATATAAGTGTAAACTTGTATCCTCCTAAGTATACGTATACCAACGGGATCTAAACATCATTCAATATTACTCGGGTCGCGAAGACCGCGACCCCCAACTTTTGTAGGGCGTACTCCGCGAAAACTATCGTAAGTTACGTCGGAGCAAGGTTAGTACATACATCACTCCTTGTGAATTGTGAGTAACTGAGAAATAAATTGCAATGTACTTCAGACGGCTACGAAAATATGGTCTTGTGAAGAATACATTGGGAGGCTAATAAGAATGTATCTATATTTTGGAGATTTTTTAGTATAACCTACTTTATATTTTAAAGTTTTTATTTATTTATTTATAATATTAAATAGAAATAGGCGTATATAGTAACGAACCCTACATTTCTTTTAACAGTTTTTCCATGTAGGTATGTAACGTAACTATTAAGTTAACACATATTAAATACGAATAATGTAGAAACAATGGACAGCTATTATTTATTAATTGCACTTCAGTTCTTAAACCTAATTGCTTGGTTTAAAGGCAAATGAAGTACAATAAAAAAAATGTTCCCCAGAAAAAAGTAAGTAGCTAAAGTATATTTCCCAAATTACTCTAAAGTAGAATTCCAACGAAAACCATAGTTAAGTTATCGGATGACGGATGCAAGCAAGTAGGTCGGTATGGCAGCGCGGCAAATTGCGCGGGCGAGGCTTGGCGCGCCGCCAGCCGACACAAAAGTGCAACTTTTAATTGCACTGCGAATTCTCGTATTAAAACGTTGTCGGTTAAGCAAACTGCAGGTTGTGTTTACACCTGAAAATAAACGAAAGTTGTAATAATATATGAATATAATTAAGCCTTTATGCATGGTGTGATATACGGTTTGCATGGGAGCTTTAAAATTTAATTAAAAGTTTTTCATGCGATTTACAAAGCTCATGTACTATATACCAGCGTTTATGGCTCTAGGTATTATGCATACATTAGTTAAAACCTTTTTAATTAAATGGACGCGTTTAGAATGGAATTCTGCGGCGCATTCATTGCGCTTAATTGAAGGAAGCTATGTTCTATAGGAGTTGCACACGCGATCGTTTTATACGGTCAATAACGAATTGCTCAATATATAATATATGAAATTATATAACAGGAATGACTAACGGTAAATAAAACACCACGATAAGCATACAAAGTAAAAATAATTTTGGTACATTTTTTAGTTATCAACCACCTTATTTCTTTGAGTTATAACCTTTATCAAAATTCTTATAAACATGAAAAGTCATAACCGACCATTTAATAGGTGTAACAATGATGAAAAAAGGATTAACTTAATGTACAAGTGCCTCATTGATTGCCATCTGAGTCATCGCGTACCAAATTTAGAAAACAAAAACGTGCCTTCGACCTCACAACCTACTGTACTCTCCTCACTATTTCCTCCCCTTTTGGAAAGTCGGTTAAAAATATCTCAGCAGTAAATTCTTCTGAACTATGCCACGACAACACTAGACGCTGGTTGTCTCATCCATCACACTTACTCCTAACTATCGAAGGAGATCGTGAGTGCATTGAGGTCGATCATAACTCATGGATGGAGGCCTCGTCTTGTAATTAAGAGGGCTAGGTTTTATCTCACTTATGTTGGAGTTTATAGTCTTGTTACATGACATATGTAACTCCAGGGTTAGAATTTGATTTGAGGGATTTTGTTTTAAAAGCATATCTTGACAATTTGGTCTCTCCTTGGGCAAGCAATAACTAAGTTCTTTACATCTAACTTTTCGTTATTCCTTTACAGATGTATGGTGACTTGACTTTTAAACAAGAATCATAGCTTAGATTTATATTTTAACAAAAGTTGCACGTAAAACACTATTTTTGTCATGTTGTGAACAACAAGGTTTTGCAGTTCATAACCTTGCACGAAGCAAAATAGAGGTAGTCTAAATACATACATAGGTATGTAATATAACTTTTTACCATAAACTAACATTCCCCTAACGTAAAGCCACCATGAATCCTTTTTAAACTCCAATTAATCAGTAGCAAGCGAAGGGCACATGTGTGACACGTTTCAGATAAGTTTTTCATGTATTGCGTCACGACTGCTTCAGTACGGAAATGTGAAGCTTTCATAAATAATACTGAAATACAGCTTACGTGGCGAACTGGTATGTGTTAACTACTGAAGTTATTTAAAGTGGATTAAATCAAGACTAGTTCGAAGTGGCATGGGAGGACTCGGGGGAAGCCCCTTCCTGTTGAGAAAGTACTGCATTTAGTGTTAATCGTATTATTTAATTTTAATATAGATAAGTTTTATAAAAAAATATTTGAAGGGAGTTTTTTGTACGTTGCACCTCTAGAAAACTTACTATTTTGTTATTACTGAAAGCAAAAACTGTAAACTGGTTTTGCTCTTGTCTTTTAAACTTGTATTGGTATTTATACATAAATTGTAAAAATGTGACACTACAAAATAATTCTTATCTTTACTTTAATCTCATGTTTTTTCCCAATGAATAAGATTTGTAATTATTTGATACTACGTCTCTATTACGACCGCCGGCTCCACGCGTCACTCGCTCCTTGCCTCACTTGTCAGTGCGCTTCCTATAATCCCATAATGTTAATAAACGAAATAATAATAAATACAAAGTATCTTCTTATACGATACGGTTTGGATACTATGTCTCCATTGCGACCGCTACGCTCCGCACGTCACTCGCTCCGTACCTCACCTGTCACTGCGCTTACTTCAATCCTATAATAAGAATTAAAATTACAGATAGTTTAAATAATAATAATAATTAATTACCTTCTTATACTATGTCTCCATTACGACCGCCGGCTCCGCACGTCACTCGCTCCTTGCCTCACATGTCACTGCGCTTACTTCAATCCTATAATAAGAATTAAAATTACAGATAGTTTAAATAATAATAATAATTAATTACCTTCTTATACTATGTCTCCATTACGACCGCCGGCTCCGCACGTCACTCGCTCCTTGCCTCACATGTCACTGCGCTTACTTCAATCCTATAATAAGAATTAAAATTACAGATAGTTTAAATAATAATAATAATTAATTACCTTCTTATACTATGTCTCCATTACGACCGCCGGCTCCGCACGTCACTCGCTCCTTGCCTCACATGTCACTGCGCTTACTTCAATCCTATAATAAGAATTAAAATTACAGATAGTTTAAATAATAATAATAATTAATTACCTTCTTATACTATGTCTCCATTACGACCGCCGGCTCCGCACGTCACTCGCTCCTTGCCTCACATGTCACTGCGCTTACTTCAATCCTATAATAAGAATTAAAATTACAGATAGTTTAAATAATAATAATAATTAATTACCTTCTTATACTATGTCTCCATTACGACCGCCGGCTCCGCACGTCACTCGCTCCTTGCCTCACATGTCACTGCGCTTACTTCAATCCTATAATAAGAATTAAAATTACAGATAGTTTAAATAATAATAATAATTAATTACCTTCTTATACTATGTCTCCATTACGACCGCCGGTTTCGCGCTTCACTCGCTCCTTGCCTCACTTGTCACTGCGCTTACTTCAATCCTATAATAGGAATTAAAATTACAGATAGTTTAAATAATAATAATAATTAATTACCTTCTTATACTATGTCTCCATTACGACCGCTACGCTCCACGCGTCACTCGCTCCTTGCCTCACCTGTCACTGCGCTCGGTTTAACTCTGTAATAGCTTTCCTGCTCGGTAACGTCAACTAAGTACATTACTTTATCGTACTTGTTATGATACTTCAGCTAAACCTTTATGTATGACTTGAAAGAGGATTCGTTTAATTATGCTGTAAATATGTTACTGATTTAAATATGCACATATCGCTTATATTGTCCATATTAGTAATGGAATCGGGTATGATTTTCCTAGGTCATCATTTTTTTTTTAGGAATGTAATTTCTTTAGTTTCCCATCTGACATCAGACTTTTCGGTCTCGAGCCACATGACACCAATCACTTAAAAAGCGATCGATGTCATGATTACAATGGGATATTCCGAAAAAAGATTTTTTTATGCATTAAAAGACTGCAGAAAATATATTTATGATACTTTGACACGAACCATTCTTAAGCCGCAAAAGTGCAAAACAGGTATTTTCTCCCCTTTTAATGACGTTCTGCTGCTTTAAACGTCAGTATTTACAGACAAATCTCACACAAACACCCAACAAACATTTACAAAACTCCAATCACATCGTACAGCAATCGCTACAAGCCAAGTAATTTACTGCACATTTCCTATCGCTTAGCCATAGTTCCGAGCTCGCTACAATGGAACAAAAACCCGCCTTTCAAACAATACCAATAGCCAACTACCAACTTACCTCACACAGGGCCAACTTACTCTAGTTCTAGTTTGAGTTGGCTTGTTCATGCGGACCAACTAAGTTGGGATAAGTTGTAACTTAAAGGTTAATAAGCATACTTTGAGTTGTAATCATGTTTTGTTGGTAGGTAAGTTGGCTTGTTATTATAGTTTCATATTGTATAGGGACCGTTAATGCTTTTGGCACGAAGTGTGTAACTTGCATTTAGATCGGTTTGTGTGATATTTGTTTTTATTGGATACCATTAAATGCAAGTAGCATTATGTACATAGCGTATAATGGTCGCATGCATAGCATATAAGTGCCAATCGACAATAACTACTGCGCTAAAGTAATGTAAATTTTAAGCCTTTATAATATGTAGATAAGTAGTAAGTATGTAGGCACCCATTGTAAAAAAGACGGTTTTCAAGTTCTTCTGCACTTGGGTTCATAAAATAATCTTGAATTTCATTCACCGGGAGCATTCGCGTGTAATGTAACGTTACAGATTTGAGCATTACATCAGTGAAGGAGGAGAACGAAGCATTACAATGCGTACGTTGTAATGATACAATGTGTAATATCTTAATACAACTTGTAACATTTAAGAATTTTATGCTGAAAGTTGAATCTATACGTTACATTACACGCTCGTTAGTCATGGAGGTATTATTGTAATGTAATGCTCAAAGTCGAATCTATAATGTTACAATACACGTGAATGCTCCCGGTGAGGGAGCACCTTTATAACTAAAAAGTTGTTACATGGAGAAGGGCTCACCTCCTTGACTCTTGAAAAATACATTTCATACCAAAATAGATCGCATTTTCGTATGCATAAAAATTCGGTCAGTAAACCAGTATGTTACGACGTCTTTTCTGAAGGCAAGTGAATGTATTATTCAAAATTCATGTTACATTGTAACATTTTCAAATGTGACTTGAAGTGGCTGGGATGGTAAGATGTGGACTATTACATAACCAAATAACTTGCAACACGAAAATTTTGAAGTTATTTATAGTAAATAGAATGTTATATGTTTTTAGAAAAGTGTTTGGTTATCAACTACATTATACTCGTATACCTTTGTCAATTTTCTACCGATTTATGAATATGACGTTACCATTTATAAAAACTTTAATTAAATTAATACTATTATCTTGTAACTAGATGTTTTTGCTTTAACTTAGGCTTACTTAAACAGTGGATTTTTTTTTATGAAAGCAAGGTAAATTCGATTTCATGATAACAACTGTTACAGCATAATTATCAATAATATCGTACAAATGAGATGAGGAAGATTTTATTTTATTTAACTTTTTATACATTCCTATTAAGCCACTCATAAGCCTGTATAATAAAAGCTGTGTTTAAGCAACACATAAACTAATATATCACAATTACGCAAAGAGCCTTATCATAATAATGGACAAATTAATAATAATTTGTTAAAGCCACTGGGGACCATGTGTCAAACGAGAAAGTACTTTATTGTCTAAAGTATAAGTGCGTAATTCACTTACGAACAATTTGGGAACATTATTTAGACGTCCCTTGACGAATATTGTACTATTAGGTATAGTTTGGAGTTTGTAGAGCCGGCTTCATAGTTTTATAGTTGTAGGTTAGTGCCCTGTTGCTATGGCAAATCCTAGGTAGAATTTAATAATTAGTCCTTCATGAAAATTGAAATAAAAAAACAAACATTTTGAATAATTTAAAGATAATTAAAAAAAAACTTCAAAATGGAATTTTACGGTTAAAAGTCAACCGTGATATTGTATTTTATAGATTTTAGACTCAAAAAAATTACTTCCAAACCATGATAATCTTTTAATTAAATATAATAAGTATGTTGAGTGATATTTTCCCATGGCGTATTTCTTTAACGATAAAAAAGATATGATATTCCGCAAAAAGAAAATTTTAAATATACAGGCAATGTAAACACTTAACAAATAATTCAGAATACTTGCTACACATACATAAAAAAGTTTGACTAGTTTCCTTGTAAAGGGTAGTGCGGCAATACTCGTCCTTGACCGTTATCCGACCTTCAACTATGTCACAAAGAAAAACCTCTTTTATTACTCACCACATAAAGCCCACTTTCCCTTGACATAGCTACAGTCATTACAAAAAATTCAGTGAGTCAAATATTTTTATTTTATCGTCTTCTATTCATGAAATATTCAATTGTATGATTGTCGTTTGTTTAAAAATTTATGAACGTACATTTTTTATGAAGGAAAAGTTTCCAATAATATCATCGATTTATCTAAGGAAGTCGAAAGGTCCTGTCAAAGCTGTTCAATAGGAAATAAATAAGGTAGTCATAAAAAAATAAAGTAAGTGACTATATTAAAATTGAAAATTACGTCGTATTTTTCTAGCAACATTGGTCCTTTGGTGCGCAGCCAACGATTTATTTTTCTGATTAAGCTTTGATTTTATGAGTCAATTTGTGCAGAAGCTGAACTTTCAATAAACATTTCAAAAATCGTTGCATTTTCAATTCCTGTTTCTGATATTATTTCCAGAATTAGTTCCTACTGCGTCTTATGTTCAAAGCGCAATTGTTTTCGCACCAAATACTCACACAAGAGGCGTTAAAAACTTATGCACCGCAGAAAACTGAAAGCTTTACACAAATTAAAATGCCGTATATCTACATTAAAACCTAAACATTCCCTTTGAAAATTAAAACCTCATCCATCACAATCGGTTTCTCGGGCCAGACAACGGTAATATTAATTAAAAATGCTTCGCTCGTAAAAAAGGAACATGTATCTCACAAAAGCGACCATTTTCCTTTCACCTTTGACCTTCGTTTTGTTTATTTATAATTTCACAGGTGAAATAAAATTGTTAAGCGTATGAGCGATGGGCGAGCAACAAGCTCATGGAAAAGCTCGCGATTTTTCTTGCGGCTCGTCGTGTCTGATCCACGTGCGAGCCAAACTGCTAGTTATAACGTGACGTGCTAGAGTTGAAAAATGCTCGTCACCAAATTATCAGTCTACCGAAGTGGAGCGGAGCAGAGCGCCAGCCAAACCGCGATTCACCAACCACATGGCTTGATATCCACATCTCTTACACTCCCCAAATGTTGCGTGTATGATCTGAAACCAATTGAATTGAATGATGATGGTGAATCCCGGTACAGCTCGTCTCCGCTCCGTTCCGCTCCGCCTCAGAAGAACCGAATTTACTAAAGGTAGGTAACGAAGGTTATGGACGAGAGAGCATTACTAGCATGGTAGCCAACAAATCCGTGGTAAAGCTCGCTCGTCGATCACCCTCTTTACCTGCGTTTGTAAAAGTAATTGCGCGGTATTTTTTTCTTTTAATATTTATTTTAATGGCGCCTCGAACGTCTGTTGATGTATGTTTTTGATAGAATGTTATTATTTTTAATGTGTTGGACGTAACGTTACTTTTGTCTAATTTGTTTTTTATTTGGACGATGTTTAAAATATTGAATTTCGGTCTTTTGAGGCAATACTTATTATTTTAAAAATATTTTCCTTTATATAAATACAGGCAAAAATACTACAAAGTTATCATTTGAATTAGATTAGATAAACATTAAAAAATACATGTGAGTATATAATTGTGAATTCGAATATAATATTAATCTTATCTAATTTCTGTACACATTCACATTATTAATATACTAACTAGTTAAATTATTAAGCAGCCTTTAGAGATCATACCCATAACTTATTAACACTTAATTTACTTAAGCAAATTGCCTTAATATCCGAGACTTATTAACGACGTCATCTCTCACCGTATAACCTAACAATGTCCTCTTTAATACATGATATAAGCCGAAGGCAATGCGACACATACATACTATTAGAGTTTCAGGGGCCCGATGCCCCCATGTTTTAAGCCAGTGAGTGGCAGGTTAATAAACGTTCCAGTGTACTTGTTATTGTACCTAATCGTATTGAGATAATTTTAGTTTAATGACAAGTGTACAACTTCTTGCCACTGTTATCGCTGTAGGATTGCAACTGACTGTTCTTATATGAATACGAAAATAAGGCACAAAAACAAGTACCCTGGAATATTTATTAACCCGCCACTCACTGACTTAAAATAGCGGCATCGGGCCCCTGAGCTTTTGAAGTGGGACTGCTGTCATAGTGCGAGTGAGACGCCGCTATGCGCAGTGTACAGCGCTGTCTTGCTTTCACACTAGCAACAGCCATACTTTAAGGTCTCATAATACAGGTTCAGCGCAACTGAACTGTGTAGTACGATGGAACGAGCCCGCGGCGTATCATATTAATAAAGAGAATATCTTCTACGTTTCATACGCACGTTACTTTCGTAATTAAAAAGCAATATTTTGTTTGATGTGATTAATTGGTGTAGTATATATTTTTAGGGCATATTTTTACAGTAGGCATCGGGTATATCTGTGAAATTGAAAAGTATCCCGTTGTTATTGGAAAATAAGTGATTCATGATTGCTCATTTTGCAGTGACGACTTCGTGGTCGAGTGGCGTACGCACCGGTTTTCAAGGTGTCGCTAGCTCTGACGTCCCGAGTTCGATCCCCTGACCGGTCAATGTAGAAACTCACTTTTCTACATTGTCTCGGGTCTGGGTGTTTGTGGTACCTTCGTTGTGTTAAATTCCATAACACAAGTGCTTTATAGCTACTTACTTTGGGTTCAGAGCAATGTATGTGATGTTGTCCGCATTTGTTTATTTATAGTGCATGGTAATGACGATTTATGAAGGCACTTTTGGTCAATTTTTAGATTTGAAAGGGAAATAAAATTCTTCAAATATTATCATGTATATATCTTCTTTTAAATAAAATCCTTTGTCTTCATTCTCACCTCTACGCAAGTTGACTCAACTTTCCCTGTACTTCATAGTGAATGTATTACAATGTCTAACATCTACAACATGCTCTAGCTCGTCTAATTTGCTCAAGTTTGTTAACATATTACAATGTTAGTGAAACTTACAAAACAAGTGAAAACATTATATTAAAGTTTAGTATTCTTAGCGAAAAGACTGAAACTGAATTAGGAAGTCAGATGTTTGAAGTAAACGCAAAATTGTAATTTTACTGTTATCAGTACCGGCGAGCAAATAACATATGTTTTATAAGTACTGATCCCGGCTCCTATCAAATTTAGCATCGTATTTTTATATTCATTGCTTTAAGTAAGGCACCTATTATATACTCTGCTAGCCCCTTAACAATACTGACAAACATACTTTTTTACGTATAAACAACAATACTTGCAATATAAATAACATACCAAGGTATATTTTTGTACAAATATATCTGTAACTATTATTTCAACAACAAACAGACTCAACAAACAAGTTTTAAAATTGGAACAAAATACTTGAAATATAAACTGCATATCTCTTGTTCAAATATTTCTGTTCTGTGTATTTATACGAAGAACGTGCTTTGGCTCAAATAAGAACAGCCATTCTAAAATTAAATGTTCGAATTCAAAAATAGAGAATCTATTTCTTTATCAGTAATAGTTTTAATTGTCTTCTAATGGCCATCGGGTGTATAGTAGGTCATGTAAAATTCATTACTGGCCATAAATTATTCTGTGCATGCGTCATTTATTCGTCGATTAGTTGATGTGATGATACCAGCAACCAATCAACATTATTTAGCTATAAAGAGTTGCATTTTTTTTTATTTAGGTTTTGTAAAAATATATTCTATTTAGAAAAATATCATTTTTCGAAATTAATTTTGTAAGTTAAGTCATTTCGTGTATCGCTTTCAGTTATGTTGTTAGTAAATACGTAAAATGTTCTTAATACTATAAATAATAGTTTTCCCACGTTGCGCTTTGTTTAATTTTCTGGAAACTTCTTTGTATTTATTCTGCACTCGAACGTGCCTTGGCTCAAGTAATATGAGTTACATTTCTAAACTTGGACATTTCAAACTACTTTCGGAGAAGGTAAATAATATTTCAAATTGTAATGTATCTTTTGAGAACTGGTTTCATAGTTCAGTTTTTATATGAGAAAGTAATACCAACACAAGTAAAACTATTATTAATGATTACAAATTAATGTTTTTATAGCTATTGACATTAGATTTTGCATGTTTATGGTGAACAGTTAAATTCTTGAAAAAAAATATCAAAAACACCAAAATAGGATCGAAACTTTTAATTAGGATATAACAATTGATTTCAAGCTAACCAAAACCGAAGTGGTTCTTTGGACCTAAGGACCACAGAACACGTCACTCACAAAGCTTTATTAGACCCTCGCAGGTCCTTAGCTACGGGCGAGAACACACCGCCTCTGTCTCGGCTTGCAAGCTAACTGTCAGTAATTAAGGATTATACGAGCTCAAAAACTTGGGAAGCTTGTACGCTGTTGGGTCTAGCTCTGAGAAAGTTGGATAATGCGCATATTCATAGGATTCAGTGTGGGGAGTTTAATAAGCGTCACGTGAGCTGGGTTTTAAATGGGATTTCGCTATTTTGACGGTACTGCAAAGATTCCTGCTGCTTCTCCATTTGACTCAGAGGTTGAGTGGTAGATAATACCTTGCGGCATTAAGAACGCCTTATGTAACACAATTGTATATGAAATTTTAAATAAATAAATATAGAATGCGTAGCAAAGATACTCGGAGAAGCTCTTAGCTTTTAATTTGGACTCATATAGTTATCTCAACTATTAGCGATGCACGCTACTTAATTTCGTTCACCTTTCTGTTTGACCACTATAGTCCAACTCTTAGCAACCCTGAGCCTTTGCCAACTGACATTTCTCAACTATGGAAACAGTGCTCAAACAAAACAACTTACGTTCTTAACATTTTCGTAATTTGTTACGCTTTCTATAAAAGTTAACGATTGCAGAAATGTCACTCGGCTCGGGGAACTGATCTTTCTGTTTAGTATGAATTTCAGTACAAAGAGAGAAAATCCGTTGCTTTATAACTTTTTTAATTAATGTCACTGAGTAGTATTTTTTATGCTTGTCAAAGAGCAGAATCCACAGGTCACAGTACAGTTCTTTAGAATTAAATCTTAAGTTTAAAACCTGGAAAAAGTCGGTGTAACTTAGCTGTTTGTACTTTCTTAGAAAAAAGAGCACTCTCAACTTAAAGAAAAAATGAAAGAATTTAGTCTTAACTATTTGACTTTTTAAAGAAGTAAGCAAGATGAAACGATACTCATTCCTTTAGTAAATGGCAAGAAACTTTTGCTGTGAGATTCGAAAAGCTTAGTATTTTATTTACATTCATTGTTTATGTAGCGGATGATCTTCATAGTGTATCGATCAATGGCTATTTTCATCATGGCTAGAATTTTGTGGACCAGTACTCAGCCACGCGGACAGCATTATCAGTAGCGTTGTACAGTTCCTCGCGTGTGCAGCTTGTGGAACACGCTGAGCAGCTCAGCATGTGAGCCATGGTATGGGGAGAGGTACCACACTCACAAAGCTCGTGTGTGCTGTAACCCCACCGATACATATTTTCTTTACACCGGCCGACTTGGGTCCGGAATCTATGGTGGATGATAAAGTAGTAAGATAAGATAATGGTAAAAAAATCTTTTCAAAATACATATTTGCAGGATGTCCTCAAAAGCATTGGCAAACCAATAAATGTATTCAACTGTAACGTTACGACCACATTATGCAACCATCACTGAATCCAAAACTTCGGCTGGCGACAACTCTGAACAAATAATATAAATATGTAGAGTCGTATATTCATATCTCTTGTTGCCTCCGCAAACAAAAGGTGAATCCGATTTGATTTTACATGAGATATACATACGCGTAATATTCTCAAGCCTTACCTCGGCTTCGATATAAAGCCCGGCTTACAAAACTGTATTGTTTACAGTCCTCGCGTTGCGCGACTTATTCCTTTGTTCAGAATGGGATTGGCTCCAACCATGTCTTAAATACGAATGGTTGTTGTTAAAATGTAGATACAGAATGGAATATTTTTGTCTCTTTTTGAAAGTTTAGGCTTGATTATACACTGGAATCTTTGCTTCATATCTCGGCAAAGAAATCCATAGTAACAAATGTAACTGTAGTTATATTTTCTGAGGCTTAAATTAAAGCGTTATTCTGAGAAAGACTTTTTCGGCCTATAGTGCGTATTTCATGCATTGATCACCGCACTTGCGTACTGCAACTTGGAGCACGTATTTTTATATCCGCTATTATTTTCCACTCATATACCTAGAGTGAATATCATAGTTGTGTACTTACGCATTCGCATCCGCAGTCGCGGTTGCCCTAGATGAAAAAAGTATGTTTGTAGAACTTTCGCATTGCGGGAAACTACGCATATAATACCGACTTACAATAAAAATGCGTCATAAATACATAAATATACACAAGACATAGTAACAGTCAGCTCAGCTCATTTCTCGCTCAGCTTAGCTCTGTTAGCTTCGTCAAGGTAATCCAATTGTGTGATGCCACGCGTACCTATTGCCTATAAGCCTGTCGTTCAAACAATACCTTCGTGTGAGCTATGAAAAAACACGACACGTTCAGACATGTCCGGTGTTTGTGTCACTTTTATATTTTGTTTTTAACATGTTCCAGTTTAGATCGGTATGACGACCTTTTGGGTTAGTGCAGTCATGTATATTTTTTAAAGTAGTGAAAATCTTTTTTAGGTTGTTAATGTTGTCGAATTATTTTGGGCTTTGCCACTGCCTTCTCAAAGGATACAATTTGGGAACTATTTGCTTGAGTTTTGGAAGTTTAAACTTTGGAAAAGCACCTGGTATGCAAGAAATGTTTGCGTTGTTTTTGTGAGAAGATATGCTGTGAAGCATAAAGAAATGAATGCAATATTTCCTTTTCTTAGCATTTGGTCTACGATTTCTCGTCTCCAAATTTGTAGTCACGATATTGAAAATTCCGACTACGTATTGTCATTTACAATTTATTGTATATTAAGAATTCATATCAATAACTGAGCACACCTTAAAATCTGATATAAGAAAGATATCTGAAGTGAGCGTCGCGTGGCATGCCAACTGAATGAAATTCCTAACTCATATTGATATTCATATTATTTATCTTTGGCTCTCACGTAGCTTGGGACATACCTGTTTTCTTTCACGTATGGGCGATTGTTCTTTATTATTTCTTTGAAATTGATACTGCTTCTACCTATTAAATGACATGCATAACAAACAATGCTGTGTAATGCTCACTTATTAATATAAGTATTAATATAATATTCCGGGACATCTCACACACGGTTATCTGATCCCAAGCTTAGCAGAGCTTGTGTTATGGTAACCAGACAACTGATAAACATACTTATATATTTCTAATACATATTATAGATAAATTAGACCCAGACACCGAACAAATGATCGTGCTCATCACACAAACATTTGTCCCGTGTGGGAATCGAACCCACGACCTCCAGTATAGCAGTCAGGGTCTCTAACCACTAGACCAACAGGCCCGTCATATTATTTCATATTCACCGACATTATTTAATATCAGTTCTGTGTGATCATTATTCTGTGTGCTTTCCTAAACGTAAGATTTTTTTATATTAAAACATTCAGTTTTGACACTTTGCTAGTACAGCAATTTATCTTACACCATCATCATCAACTTTATCAAACGCACAGTAAACATGCGTGTGGTAGAATACGCATTAATCATTAATTTTAGTTTTAGACACATTTTCTCACTCATATCTATCTATAATTCGAATCAAAGCACCAAAACAATTGAAAACTAATTTTCAAACTAAATAAAGTACATATATATCATAATCTATATAAAAAGTACGGGAACCCTAGGGATAAAATCACATACGAATGTCTGAGAACGCGATGCGGTGTCCTGATCAAAAATTGTTACAAAGATTTTAAAAAAAATATTGCTGACCATCTGCGTGTCAATCCCAAGTATGTCTGGAGGTACCTCAAAGATAAACGTTCGGGTAATAACTATATTCCAGACAAAATGACATTAAGTAATACTAGGTGTGCCAGGGGCGGTCAGGAAATTTGCGATTTATTTAGTGACCACTTTCAATCGGTTTATAGAGTGAATAGTAACTTACCTTCACCGTTGACGGATACACGGATTCCTTGCAAAAGTAATACATTCAGTATTTGTGTAATCGAAGTAAAGGACATTTATAAGCACTTGTCTTCCTTAGACTGTAACAAGGGACCCGGACCTGATTTAATCCCTCCTCTTTTTCTTAGAAAATGCGCGGAACACTTGGCTGCACCTCTTACTACAATGTTTAACTGTTCTTTGTCACAGGGGTTATTTCCTGATCAGTGGAAATTAGCATACGTAACACCAATACATAAATCTGGCAGTGTTGAAGATGCAGCTAATTACAGACCGGTGTCCATTTTATCAGCATGTGGTAAAATCATAGAGTCACTGGTACAAAAGAAAATGTTTGCTCACATTCAAAATGCACTAGATGATAACCAGCATGGTTTTCGCCCTAAAAAATCTACAATGTCTAACCTGGTTGAGTATGTTTCATATATATCATATAGTTTGGATGAAGGCAGAGAAGTTCATGCAATATATACTGACTTAAAAAAGGCGTTCGATTTAGTTGATCATTGCTTACTAATCGCTAAGTTGGAAAGTATGGGTATTCATGGATCTTTGCTGCGTTGGTGCGAATCATACTTAAGAAATCGCTCACAGCTGGTATACTTAAAGGGCTTTAAATCCGAAAAATATTATATACCATCCGGAGTGCCTCAAGGTTCACATCTGGGTCCTCTTTTCTTTATAATCTTCATAAACGATCTAGGCGGCATGATTAATTCTAAATACAAACTTTTTGCTGATGATTTAAAGATATATCGAACTATTTACAGTGATTTGGATATTGATCAACTACAACTGGATTTGAATAACATATATAGTTGGTGTGCTCAAAACAACATGTTATTAAACCAAAATAAATGTTATGTAATAAAGTTCAGCAGAAAAAGGAAAACATCCGTAACTTGTTACTCAATCAATAACACACCACTTCTGGAGGTTGATACTATCAGAGACCTGGGTGTTTTGTTAGATAGCAGTTTACAGTTTAGAAGCCACTACGACCTTATCATTGGTCGAGCATCAAAACTATCAGGTTTTATCGTTCGAGAAATGAAGATTTTTAAAGAACCGAAATTGACTATTTCCATTTATAACAGCATTATTCGTAGCATTCTAGAATATTGTAGTACAGTTTGGAGTCCGTTTTATCAAATACACTCGGATAGATTAGAGCGGGTACAAAAAAGATTTTTGTATCACCTGTGCTATTCGGACAAAAGATGTCATGTCCTGAATTCGTATAGTTCAAGATTAAATTATTATAAAATGCAATCTTTAAGTGCACGTAGAAAATCTTTAGATTTCATGTTCTTGTACAAATTAATTAATGGTTTATTAGATTCGCCTGAGCTTTTAGAAAAAGTCAACTTTAGTGTCCCGCGGAGCAGCAGCCGTTTGATCAATCGAAAGACGTTTATATTACCTAATACTCGAACTAATATCGGCCATTTTTCACCGTTATGCCGTATGTTTTCTCTTGCAAACTCCTTTCGTAGTGAATTAGATATATTTACTGGTTCTGTAGCCTCAGTAAGATCTAAACTTAGAGACCTGATAACGTAAGCGATTGTTATTTATTTAAGTCTGCTTTTTTGTTTTTAATTAAGTATAAGATTCCAATTAGGAAATTAAGTAGGTACTAGTAGTATTCATTCACTAAGACTACTAAGTGTGCATGCAGGATTCACATCGAGTAGATATCAATCACATGTATGTATACCCATTGCGTCTACTTTATTGCAGTTTATGATTGTATATCAGTTATGTGAATTACAAAAAAAAAAAAAAAAAAAAAAAAAAGTATTAAATCTAACAAAATCACTTTCACAACAATAAAAACAAAAGCCGTACGCAAAGCAGGCGAATGCTTGAACAGTGAACAGTCAATGAATCGACAGCGACACTGGAGCACGTGTCGGCCATGTTTTATTATTCCGAGCATGCTCGCGGCCTGATAGTAGCCTTGGCATTGCTACACATTAACCTTGAGACCCGAGTGCCAAGTAATCGGGCCGCGAGTTGTAGGAAACAGCGGGGTTTGTTTGGGTAATATTGGTTTTTAGATGTAAATTATTTACGGAAACATTTTATTTTTAAGATTTAAGCACATTTATATAGACTGTCATACTTCGTATTAAATATCTTCGTATAATAGTATTTCATTTTAGTAGCATATTCAGCTAAATCTTAAAAGCATAACACCAATATTGTATGCATGTATTGACTTTACACGATTTGAAGGGCCCAATGGTACTACATTGTAAAAAATACTGAAAATCCACCTCTGCCTTATTATACCACAGATTCCTAAATAAAAACAAATAGTAGCTATTTGATTTTATGTAGGAATCTGTCGGCTACTTGAAAAGATTGACTTAACAGCTAAGCAAACACAATCTTTCATTCATGTTAAGTTTCATATATTTATAAATATTTAGACTTCCAAAAACCGCCTCCAAAACGACAATACATATTAATCTTTTGTTTCTAAGCAGCTCCAGTAACCTTGATTCTTGAATTCCGACTCTATATCTATAGATATTAGACTCACTATAATATTGATAACTATTCGCTACATCACATAACTTATTCCCATTGTATACTCAGTACGTTTCATTACAGCTCGCATAAAGTCAAATTCTCATGAGGACCTCCCGCGATCTGGCCCTAAATAAATGACGTCACAAGTTATTTCAACTGTTTGGCTTGTATTGTTTACTGTAGCCGATAGAGTATGTGGTAGAAACTGTGTCAACATAAAATAATAACATTTTATGTATATACATTTATAGCTGGAAACTGTTCAAATAGGTTTGTAAGGAAAATATTTTTCATTTTGACACAAAGTGAGTTTCTGAAAATTATCTTGAGGCACAAATATGATGGTAAATTATAAACCTACTAAAATTACAATCACACTAGCAGTGCTTCTAAGAAATACATAGGATTTAAGCCTCCAAAAGTGTTCCAAGTAATTGTATTTAACATGCACCCACTCAAACAAATTCCCGCTAAAAGAAATTAATACGTTATAGCTACAAAATTGAAACGCTAACAAAAATCCCTGAGGTATCAAAATATAATTTACCTCAGTATACAAAAACGTATTGTTTTACTGGTAGCTAATAGCAAACTTTTCCTCTCGGTTTCATTCTCCTTCCACGCCTTTCATGGTGTTTATATGTTAATTAGCCTATGTCTTGAATTGTTCAGATCAGCTGGGCAATACAACTTTATATAAAGGCTTTAAAAAAAGACAACAAAATACCAATAAGCTTTATTACATTAGTCCTTAGGTAAAGAATTTTTGAGACACCCTAGAGGACATAACTCTCTCTTCCATTCTTTCACACTGTACTTCTGAACTATGCTCTATAACTTACCTATGTGAATGTCCTACCCATTTCTTCATCTACACACGATTCATAACTTCTATGACAAGCTGAATGTTTGATAGTATTCAGAACACTCCGATAGTATTTGTGAAGGCTTCTCTACTGTGAATAACATCGGGGTCAGGTTAATAGGGCAACGACACGGTTTTATTGTTATTTAAAAGCTTAGCGCCGCTGTGTGGCTGTTGTGTAACTGTAGCTGATTTACGTATTTTAACAGAACTAAACCAAATGCATGCTATATTTTAGTGTTGGAAATGCAATTATGGTACCCGGGAATATTCGCTGAAGGTTAGCAGAAAGATTACTGGATATAAGAAAAAAGTTTTTTGTACAACGTGGGTGTCTTGTACGTAAGAAAAAAACAATGTAAAAAATACCTACTCAATTTAAGAAATTCCTTTTTTAAGGTAACAATCTAATAATAATAATGTTTATTAAATACAGTTTTGTCGACCATAGCACAAATATAAGATGTTCTAACAATAAATTATTCATTTATTTCTCACCGAAATAAAAAGTAAAAAGGTAAGTAAGTATTAGTATAAACTATCGTGATAGAAAGTTGCACTAAACCGCATTTTCAGTAAACTATAAATTTTCTGGTGTCATTTTTATACACGAATAGTTATTAAAATCTGTAACTTTAAAAACCCGAGTCATTTACTTCATACTTCGCGTCAGGAATGATTGACAGCGACCCAGCCATCCATTAATTATGCCGCAGTAGCTAAGGGCGGTTAATTCATCAGTGTCAACCAATGTAGGCTAGATCTGATCAATGAAAGTAGACAATGATAAATATCTTGTCATTTACTTACTATTACTTTGATTTAAGGGTGTGACACTGAATAACTTTGGTGTTTAGGTAGTACTGGATTGGATTTTAGGTTACGAGTATCTTGTTACTTACATGGTTTGTAGTTTTAAACCTACTTCCTAAAGAGGAGAAAGCTCAATATTATACCCAGGTACAGCACATTAGCATGGGACTAGTTTCCTTGGAACACACATATATTATTTAAATTTTTAACTCACAACGCCCAATGGAAGATTATATGATAAAGTTACTGCGCTAATCAATTTCGTTTTTTTTAATTTAAATACAACTTCATATAATCATATCAGTAATAGTTATATCTACATTACATATACAATTGCATTCAGTATAAAATATAAACAACACATATAACAAAAGCTAAATCGATCGACAACTCACCATCTAAAATTAAACAAGTCTCAAAATATATTAACGGTTGAGACGTACGAACATTAATAATGATTGGCACTCAGAGAGACCTTTAATAGTTTCTGCTCTCCTAGTACTCTGTCAATACACTATTTTAAATATTAATAAACCTTTAATAGCGGTGTAGACGCATCATTTATAATATGAAGATATTCCTAAGATAATAATATTTGAATAGAAAGCATTAGATTTGAACTACGCGTCTCAAATAATCTTAATTGAAGATTAATTATTCAAAGATGACACGATTCGTTTTATTTTCATTCATATTTTAGGGTTTACGTGCGAAGCGAGATATTATGATAAATGGTTGTCAATTTCCTAAGAACGCTTCTTTGACAGTTCAAAAAAACGGTCTTCCGTAGTTGGACAGTTTTAGGGGTTGTTCTTATACGTACATTTTATTAAGGAAATTAACGAAGCCGAAAAAAAACATATAAATGGAGTGTTTGAAGCGCTACATAAGGTAGAATTAAACTTAATTTTATCCACATATTACGTTTAATTAATCCTGAATAAAAATGTAAGTATTAAAACAATCTTTAAAACTGTCCAACTACGATAGACCGTTTTTTTTAACTGTCAAAGTAGCGTTTTTGAAGGACACAGTTCAGTGAACAGATATAGGCATTGCGTGTATTCCAAATAACAGTGAACAAATCGAAAGTAAGAATAAAATCCCAATCGAAAGCCCGCGCTTTTATTTTGTCCACTCAATCTCATTACCGTTTGGGATCGAACTTTGAATATTGTTTAGCGAAAAGTCCTAAGCAAACATTACGGAAAATTGCGTACTACGTGTGTGTACGCAAACATATATTTATTTAGAGTTAGTTGCGCCTCGCGGTATTTCTTGCGTAATTTTCATTATACATATATTTCATTATTTCATTTTTTGACTGACTTATGTGTAATTTTGATTGTAAACTATCTGTTTGTCAAACCTTCGATAGTTTTTGTATTTTTTGCGTGAAAGAGAAACTATCATCAATTCTCACAAGATCTATTATTTAAAATGTTATTGTATGCTTATGAAGCGAAGTAGAACCAGTGCCAACTGACCCTCCTGTGAGCTTACCATTTGCTCTTAAATCAGGACTTAGTCCATCGTTAAGCAGTATATGCCTATGTATAGTGCCTTCTCGTTTTCATAGTGGCAACAGTCTTGCTTTAGGTATGCAACAACATATCACCGCATTATTATTATTATTATTTTCATCCATTGTCGTCCCACTGCAGGGCAAAGGCCTCCCTTCCTTTCTTCTAATTCTCCCGGTCTTGGGCTATGCCTTTTAAATTATCATTGATGTGTATCGTTCTATGTAACGCCTAACGTCACACAAGTCAAATTATTCTATCTGTAGAGTACCTACATGTCAGTTGAATTCCCTGTAGGTTAGACAGGAATACAGTTATTCAATCGTTGGCAGAATTGCCGTAAACATGGCTGTACGTGTATCGAATACATTTGAATAATAAATTAAATAATAAATATGTCTCGTATGTAATTTTATTATTTGCATATTTATTTATTTCTTGTACATTTCGGTGTCGAAAAGGAAATTTGCTTAGCATTGTGGTTTTTGGAACCCTAATTTCTACATTTTCTTATTTCTCATTTATTCATGAATCGTAGTCACAAAAATGATTGTATAATTTTATATTTCTGCAAATAATAAATTGGTTTGAAAAATGCTTGCTCTATATTTTTGGTCGTCGTAAAAAAACATCGATAGAGAATTTTAAAATCAAAAGGTTTTTTAGCGCAAATTTTTACTTATAAATATACGTTACATTTCTTACTAAAAATATACATGAAACAAAACATTTCTATTTTTTGGTAAAAATAATCTTTACGATTGTATTTCTAAATTATAATAATGTTTTATACATACAGCATTGTTTTAATAAGAAACCGAGGAAAAATCACGGTATTGTTATAAAGAATAAGACATTCCAAGTTTACACAGTAAATAGAGATAAATAGGTAGCTTTAGTTGGCCGGAGGCACCGCCATTCTTATTGTTCTATTTCTTCGAATATGGACCGAATATTTTATTTATTTATAAGGTATAAGAGACATTCGGTATGCCTGTCGAATGCCTTACGGGTATTCGGAAGGGGAACTGTATATAAACTATTTTACCTGTCTCTTGAAGAGCTAAACTTACATTTCATCTACAGTTATTTTCGTAAAGAATTGTTAAGCGGACATCTATATTTTACTTTTAACAACCCTGTTACAGGTTTACTGACTGAATTAATTAATCTTGTTCTGCGTTGCTTTACTGCATGGCTAATTGAGATTTTCAAAAATTTCTTAAAATATATATTTTGTATAAAATGTTTTTTGCTTTTTACATTTGTTTCTACACACAGCCCAAATATTTTGAATAACACCTAAACTCGAATTCATTCAAGCATGAAGCTAATGATCCGATATCATTCGAACCGCAATATCCCTGTCATATCTACTTAAAACGCGATCGAATATCCAACAACTGTAACTTAGGAAATGACATAGCGAGTAATACGTCAAGAAAATGTGTGCGGAAATTGGTGGGAGTCAGCTCATGGTGGCGAGAACGCAATTTATCAACCGCGTCAGACCCACGCCGCGGTCTGACGCGAAAACCAGCGGTGACCAGTCAAAGCCGGTTGGTAGAACACCAATTTAGTTATACCTCACTAATGTATGTGAAAGGGCAATTCAGTGACTAAATTGTCGCTTTGTGTGTTCAGCCTTGTGCTGAATTATGTTAATGTTTAGGATAAATGTTTGATTTGATAATAGGTTGACCAAGTATAGAATATAGGCTTTTTAAACAGCGTATGCATGTGGAAAAACCTAAAGTATGTGAGGTCATTGATATTCATCTTTTTTTAACTGAATTATATGTTACCCTAATTTTAACAGCTGTCTATACCTATACCAGAGGTTACATATTACATTCGGGATCTGTTTTTTTTTTGTAGGCAAGAAGTATCACCGAATACAAATCTCCACGTTGGCTTCATTAATGAATTTTGGTGTACTTATGTGATCTTAACTTCTTCGGCCGTATAACAAATAAAATACTTCCCAGCAATATCATCCCAGATAAATGTTAGTGTACCCCGCTGCTAACTCGCTCACTTAAGGGCCCCATTACACTCTTTCCGTCATCGTCATGTTTCCGAGCTTCTGCGATAAATCACTTTTAGGGTCATTACACGCCATCACTTATACTGATTATTACTTGTGATTGCTTTTCTTGGCGCTTTTAGAGAAACGGGGAGTCATTGTAGCTGAAATGAAATGGTAATTAGGTAGAATCCTAACTTATTATTTCCTATATACTAACTACTAATAGTGTATACGACGAAAACTAAAAAAGAAAACTTTTTACTTTAAATAAAGGCACGAATAAAAAAAAAAGTTTTAAGCAATTGTCTAAATAGTAAAAAAACAAACCGTACTTGTACAAAATGTGGGCGTTTCATTTTTCTTTATATCGGTTTCTTTGAGTATCAAAAGCTCCAAAATACCTACAATATTCTTACAACTTGCATATTAAAATGGCAGTAAAAGCACCTATAGCAAGACCTTACTCTGAATGATCAATAATAAAAATGCAACAATTTTCCACGATACGTTGACGGCAACGTAAGCGGCTTACCGACAGCATTATGTAGCAAACGTGCTATGTACGGCGAAGTGATAAATATAGTCGTTTCGCTTTGAAAATTTAAGTCGCGTGGAGTTCAAGATATTCGCGGAGCATTGATGGTTTATTTAGTGAGGAAAGTGGGAGTTTTAGTGTTGGCGAAATGAAAAGAAGTATTATAATATAGTGTTATACTTATGTGTACTTTTAATGCATGCTGGCATGTAGGTTGATATGTCTTTTCGTGAAATAAGGAATCATATTTTATATTTTGCTTATAATTTTTGTATAAGTTTTAGACTGTATTTTTTTTTCGTTAATCTCCTAAGTTCAACTTATCGAGATTTTAGTCTTTAAAATTATGGTTGTGTAAAAAACAGACTACAAAATTGACAACTAAGAAACATCTCTTAACAAACGAATTAATACCCCACCTTTTCATACAATTTCTTTTACATTTTCCTGAGTAAATCGAATCCTTTTTTTGTGCTTTACAAAGTAACTCTCACATGTACGAGTTATCAAATGTATATATGGGCGTAAGGTCCAATCACTTAAACTCTTCGCCAATTGAGTCAACAAAATAATCATAGTACTATTTGCTGGCTGCTATTGGTTCTGATAATTTAATTGATACAGTTTCTGATTTAATTAACTTTCCGCAATCGAGACTGTTGAATAAATAATATATATGTATAAATAATAATGAAATTATATTATTATGTTATATTTTGCTCCAAATGCTTGAATGATTTCAATACCAAAACAAAATTAGTATTAATTTAGAAGAAATGTTTTAAAATATTCTTAACAAAAGCATCTTGTCTTTATTTTAAAGCCAGTTCTTCCCAAAGGATACCTACATAACATTAAAGCAATTTGGTATTTTTTAGCATTAGCTATTACCCTGAAAGCGAAATATATTAATTCAAATTTCAATCGGAATTAAATGCATGCAGTTTCCACCTAGATCAATTATATTTTATCTACCTTTTAAAAAAATATATTTTTAAAGTTTAAGTAAAAATATATTTTTCTAAACAAAATCAAAATTCAGCGACCGTAGTGTAAAATAAAGTTATTTAGAGTCTGAGCGCGATGACTCCTAAACTGTAGTGAACGGGTCTTAGGAAACATTACGCTAAGTCTATTAACTATCAATGTGAACGTGGACGGAATCGCTGTCCACTGAATAATCAAATCGTGAAATATTTTATTTTGTTGAGAAAAAGATTTTTTTTATTTCTCGATAAAAAATATTTTTGTGGTATTTTTTTATTATTTACTTACACATTTTTTTGTTTAGTGATATATTATATATTAATGAGTGCCTATATTTAAAATGTAAATTGACACTGTGGTAGAAAATATTTGTCGATTAACTGCTAGGAAGACCTAGGTAGAACAAAAACAAAATAAGAAATATTCCTCTGTATTCTGAAATTATGACGGCCACTGGCAAATTAGGTTAATTAAAGGCATAAAACTTGGAATTAACATCAAGTAGTAAAACGCTCACCTCTCGCTGGATAAAAAGTTAGTACATTTTTACATCAAAATTGTCCAAATCATTAATCATCACTTCAAAAAATAATGCTTCCTCTTAAATGACATTAATTTTTAATATATTACGTAAACAATAAATTAGCCATTACATGCTAATATGATCCCATTATCGCATGATAATTCACAAATAAAGACCCCCATTGAACCCTAATATAAAATAACGACAATTTAAGTACCCATTACATAGATAAAAGTAGCAAAATATCTAAACGGCTACGATTCTCGTAGCTCACCGCTATCGCTACGAGCGACTTGGCTAATCGTGCCGGATATTGTAGAATTGTGCGGCTACGATCGCTACGAGAGATCTACGATTTTGCTACGAGTTTGGCAAGAGTATTACGTACTTCGTTTATTGTATGTTCCATCGTTTAAGATTTATGTGGTTGTTAAAATTAATGAGGTGCTTACTAGTATTTTGAATCAAATTGTAATATTACTTTGATAAGAACATTATAATTAAAACTTACAATATGCTTGAAAATATTAAATCTTAAAGTTTAAATCTGTATTTTTTTCATATAAAATTTAGGCAGTGTGGTTAAAATTCATGTAAGCGGAAAGGAAGTAAAGCTTGTAACATGTATAATATTACTAGATTAAAATAGAAAAATTAAATATTATGACATTAAAATTGGTACATAAACTCCAGTTTTAACTTTGTACGTTTTAAAGTCTAGTGACCTACTTCGACAACAATTTATCAATATTACTCTTTAACCTAAGCTATTACTCAAAATGTACGACTTTTGAAGACTTCAATAAAATATTTCCCTTCTATCATTTACCGGCTAGAAGCTATAAAAGTCAACTAGCATATTTACGATACAATTCCGACGGAAAGTGGGACGAACAAGGAAAGTATTTCGTCTTACATTATTGCAGTGTTGTTCTGGTCTCACGGGCATACTGTGAAGGCACGCGAGTATAATGTATAGTCGATCGCAAATGAATCGAAATACTTATGTTATAATAGGCATCTTTATGCTAAACTACAATTAATGATTATTTAAATCAGAAAACTTGTTGGTCGCTGTTTTCGAGTATAAGCTGGTTCTGTGTAGAAATCAAACTTAGGTATTTGCTTCGTCATTTATTATATATATTTGATAGGCTTACACGGAAAAGAAAAAAGACATACGGAAAGTCGGACAGCTGCACGTTGCGTCTTTCCTTTTTCCAGCCACAGCACTCAGGAAGTGGCGAAGTGTTAACTAAGGTGCTGTCCATTGTATTGAGTAATTAATACAAGATTTCCTAAATACTTGATTATAAAAAAGAAAATACACCAATGTTTTCGTCTATTTTCCTGTTACCTCTGGCATGCAGTCGACCGTACCTCGAGAGGTACCCACATGAGAGGTACGATACTCGTCTTCGTCGCAAATTGCCAATTCTTGACAACGCTATTTCGGATATTGTGGCGCTATGTGGCGACGAATACAGGTTTCGATGCACGAATGCGATCAAAATCGAATTTAAAATGTTTGTCAACTGTCTCTCTGTTGTGTATTTGAAAATCATATGTTTGTATATTGTATTGGTTTGAAATTCTCATGAACAGTTTAAAAGTATTATGGATATTAAGATGGTATATAGCTAGGTAATATGAAATTCTGACTAGATATGGATTTAAACGTTAAGTCAAACTTGCATTGCTATAGTGACAAAAATAACTATGATAGTATATTTAATATATATATTTTTATTATTTATCATTAAAACCAACAAATACTCACTAAGCATGATTAACAACAACTTATAAAATATGTAGATATATCAGTGCGTAACTAACTATCCACAAATTACATATTCAGATTGAAATTGGAAAGAGTACGAATACAATATTGTAAATATATAAAATATACTTAAAATATATTACTTCAGTGGCACAGTTTTTTATTCAAAATAAGCAATTTAGCAAGTTATTCACTAAATAAACTGTCATCATCACACTGTCATTCATAATTATATTTCTCCCAAACTTATCTTGCCTACATTTATAATGTTTAAAATGCGAACCACGAAATTGCGTGTCGCAGTAATTTTGATTAATTTCAAATGAGTTTCTCACAGAAGTACACTCGTTTGCATGTCATCTTGTACATAAATATTTAGATAGCAGCTCGTTACTGGAGCCTTGAAATTATGTACATATTTTGTTATTTTGGGGTTTGCTTATTAAGAACTCCGTGACGTTCTCTAAATTGCCTATTGTCTACTCGCTCTAAGTAAAGACGTCTACCGCAGTTAGTCCAAGCGCAGGTTTTGACTGTTTCAACTGACTTTTTAGCGCAACCATAAACTAACTATTTTAGTAAAATTCTCTTAGTGCACCAGTTTTGGGATCCAGACTTCGACTTATTGCGCTGCGAAGCTAACATAAGGCGAACAGTAAGAGGGTTTTAGGCTATTATTATTTAGGGTAATATTTTTTACTACTGGTTTTGCCGGCTCAGGGCCTATCGATCAACGGGCGAACAAGGTAAAACAATGTATGAATTTTGAATTTGAAATATTGAATTTTGATTCCGATTCGTATTTTTTTTCAAGTAATCCTAAGATTATTATCAATATGTTTTGTAAGTAGTTACGTCATATTAAATAAAAGTACAGTAATAATAAGTTTGTAAAAGCGATTAATTTGCTAATTGTCATTGAAATAATATTTGTTTATATTTTTGCTTTGAGAAAATAACGACGCAATGCAAATCACCCTTAACCCAGAATAAAATATTCTATTTTTACATTTAAGTGCGTCCCCTTAAGTTAATGACCCGTTGAAATTGGCTCGCTGCTATCGGCGACCCATAACATAAATATATTTCCCATCAATCGGCGGCGACTTAATTCCCATAAACCCTTGCGTTTCATTAACTTGCGGCCACAACTGAGAATGTAACGTTCCTTCACATTATTGACATAGTTTCATAGGTTTAGTGGCTATAAACGTGTTTATGAGGTTTTTAAGTGGTGACGGGTGATTACACAATGCCTGTCAATGACCTTAAGTCGATTAGATTTATTTGTTTGATTTTTAAGCCCCGATGAAAGAGGGTGTTATAAATTTGATGTGTCGGTTCCTCTGTCTGTAGCTTTGTAGCTCCTAACCGAATGGCTCGATTGTCATGTTTGTTTTTTGTTTAAATGCTGACAAGAATATGTAAAATTACAAAAAAATAATAACTTGAGAAAATCTTTTGTGTCGTAAATGCATTTTGGAAATAGTTATTAAAATTATATTTCTTGCATTGCTGGTTGTTACATGAAAATTGACACATGCAAAAGCGTCGAAACATCGGAAACCAAATCCTAAATAAACCGCAATAGAATCTGGTCCAAAACATTTTTTTTATAATGAAAATGCATAAATTTCAAAAAAAATACAGTTCATTCTACCCAACAACATGTTAAAAGTATACAATTTAAAATACCTACCCAATACATCCAACCAATCTTTCTTGTATTCAAGCAACAGCCTGTTGAAGTCGCTCCCGCGCGGCTATCACGCCAATTAGCCGGCACCAGGTGGAACTCACAGTTTTAATTAACTAAGAAGGCTTTAGATCGTTGCTAAATCTTTTGTTAATTGTGTTTCCAACTGATTTTCGTGAACGGATTTTTATACAGTAGTTACTGAAAAATATAGTCTTGGAATAGAAAAACTTCGTGGTTCAGTTTTTAAGGTATAACAAACTCTTAGGTCCCGGGTTCGATCCATCGACGGGTCAGTGTGACAACCATTTTTCTATATTTTCACTGTTCGGGGTCGGGGTTTGTTACCTTGGTTATTTCTGATTTCTTAACACTAGTGGCTGCGCTACTTACTTTGGGTTCAGAATAATGTATCATGACAGCATTTTTTAAGTTAAACCAAAAACAAAACACTCCAAACTGTTGACCCACAAGCAAAATAAAAAATAAAGCAAAGGAATTTATGATACAGCATAAAGGTTCCAAGTTTTGAGGTAGCGTTCAGCTGTATCGACCGCGCAAACCAGGTCACCTGCCCTGCCTGCCCAGTCCCGGTGTTCTGCTAAGCGAATTCAATTGTTTATGGAGAGCTCGATACTTGATTAATCAAATCTAAGTAATTATGCTCTAGAGGGAGTCGGTATACGAGTATTAGTGATGCTGATATCGTCGCTACGTCAACGCAGTAAGGTCTAGTTTCGTATGGCGTGACAATTATTGCAAGGTATGGGTTTTGGTTAGGTAATTACTTTACGTTTTTTTGTTTTTTTTCTTCCAAATGATCAGCTTAGATTTAGCGTTAGTATGACTAAATCTTTATCAAATTAAAGCCTGCTACTAACCGATTACGTTCGCATACGTGCCCACTGTCCGATCCCGATTAATTTTCACCTCAAAACGATCAACTATCGCTGCGGGGAATACAGTAATTACACCGCTATTATCCTCGGCCCGTTATGTGACCTGGGAACCAACTGGTCATTACTGTACCCGAATAGGTGTGTATAATTTTGTAATTAAAGTACAGGCAACATCAAATATGTATGATGACAGCTTTTTCAAAATTTTACTGTAACAATATTATGTACCGAACAATGATATTCTAATAAACAGATATGTTATAAGCGTGCAATCGTGAAGACTCGAAAACGTCCTAATTGGGACGTATTGCCTTTCAACAACAACACTATTTGTCTTGTGGGTTTTATCGCGCTATATCTTTTGTATAATTTTGACTTATAGTGACATGTATGTCAGCTGCCGCTGCTGCGCGGAACACTTTTTTCGATTGTTCTGTATGTGTATAACATATCTGTTTATTAGAATATCATTGGTACCGAAAGAAATTTTCTCGCCTTTTTTAGTCTACTACTACAACTGGGAAAGTGTTGTGGAAATTTACTACAAAAAGTGCAATAGTACCTATAAACAAATGCTCTTTTCATCTACTTTATTCACTACAACAGACCATCGTATATTTTCCTTCACTCGTCATCTCATCACACATCTTTAGTAAATCACCCTTCACCCAATCCAATTACTCAAAACAAACTATAAATACGGAGCAGCTACAAAGGTCTATGCCCTGTCGGAAATAGCCGTGAGTGATGTAGAAACTCTCTATACATGTATAGAGGCATTCTCTGTTATCTTCTACCTCTTGTATCTACGTCAACTGTTTTATTAACCGACTTCAAACAGAAGCGCTTCTCAATTTAACTAATTATTGTTTTTGTGTTTTTCTCTCCAGCTTTTGGAAATGGATTTAAAAAAAATCTTTATGATGTCATTTGGGTCAGGCCTCAGAGATGGTTGTTTACATATAAAATTAGTTAAAGTATTTCAATTTTTCGGTGTGACTAAGTACTTAGTGCAGATCTACTGAGTTGTTTTCCTATTCAGCCCATTTTGGGTTATGACAGTAATTAATATCGTGCAGCATTTAATTGGAACTACCATTGATTCTCCGTAATATAAGGAATTAATGCGCAAAGGGATCTTATTACTAAGACTCCTCTCTCCGTTCGTCCAGTCCGATGATCCGTAATAGGAAGAGTTGTTTAGACACAGCATGTATTTCAATACAAATAATAAAAAATATACTGATTGTTAGGTATATTTTGTCCATGTTGAACATAGTGGCTCTTGAAACATTCTTACACGTAGAAAATACAACAACCACTACACTTATTCGTCGTGAGACATTGATATCAATTCTTAAGTAGTAAATTCATTTTATGACTACTTTGAAGATTAAAGTTTTCCTGTAATCTTCATGCGTCTCGTCTTTCGCGGGATCTCGAGACGAAGAAATCATTTACCGACTACATCAAATTAGATGATAGATCTATTTATAAAGTTTAAGCCATCGTCCTACATGAGCGGTCAATGCTACGCTTTACAAAGCAGAAAAGCTACACCTGTTTTAAATTACGATGAGCAATCTTCAAGTCAGATATAGGAGATATTGAAAGCAATATTCACTTACCATCAGATCCTGTCTTTATATTTTTGACTGGAAATAACCTACACTTCGTGAAGAAAATTCATTATTGTTTGTTCAAAAGATTTTCTAGGGACACCTGATTAGTTTCCGACACAAAGGGATTCCTTACTCTTTTGAGGTGGAATGATTTGACGCAGTAGAACGGTTCTACTTTTAGAGTTAGAACTTTGCAAAAAATATGACTGTCCTTAATATGTTTGTGAATTGCAATACTTACACGTAATTGAATGGCGATTCTGTATCCGTTACTGTGATATTGATAATCAAGAGTTCATACTTACAAAACGGATTAAATCTTTAATAATTCCTGACATATTTCGGCTTTTGTAATAATAATATTATATCGCCAATCCGCAATTGAGCAAGCGTGGTGATAAATGCTCGTGCCTTCTCTATATGGAAAGAGGCCTGTGCTCAGCAGTGGAATGTTTATAGGCTGGAATTGTTATATATTTTTTATTATTTATTTTAAAAATAAAACAGATATATTTCAAAATTGTTAGATGTATCGTGTCTTCTTTGCTATATTATATCGCATCTACAGCTGACGTAGGGCATCGACTAGTATTCAGCGCACGATTCGTGTTTACTTTTTAATGTTGTGTTTCCACGAGTTGTTGAACTTGTAACTCTATACACCTTTTTACGACTAATGTGTTTTGTGAATAAATGTGGAAGCTTTCCGTGTTAGTGCTAGTTCATTATAAATAGATAGAATGTAGTGGTTTAGCTATTTTAAGTGGTTACATTTCGGAATATTTGATAAATAGTCGTAAAGGCAAGATTGTATATTAGATATTTATAATTTTTAAGTATCTAACATCATAATTATGTCAGATTACCTGAAAAAAACACTTTCATCGCGATTTAACAGTTGACCAGACAAACCAATCAAAAGAAGATAGTTGTTTAGGACTTCATTTAAGATAGTAGTTTTATCCAATTCTCCGAATATCCGGACCCATTATTAAGAACTCTATAATACAAAATAAATAACAGCTACATTACATCCATTTATGATAAACTAGACAGGTTTATGATTCAAAGATCTAAATATAATAAGCCAGTCGATCGAAAAGTAATGACACGTCAAAATGCCATCAATACCCGGGTAAGGATCGGAACGAGCAAGCTTCAACAAGCTTCAACACGTCCCCGTCCCGCGCCCGTCTCGCGCCCGTCCCGTCGCCGTCAAGTCGCCGTCACGTCGCGAGGAGCTCTCGCTTCACGCCCGGCTTAAGACCCGATCAAAAACCAATTTATTTCCAACATTAGCGAAGGAGATCTGTTACAATGCGGGAACTTTTTACTTGATAGTCGATACACATTTTTATTTAAAGATTGCTTTCTGTCTTAGATTGCTCTTTTGTTTTTGGTGGTATGTTTGAAGAAACTTGTGACGTATATCGTATGGACGATTTACAGATATGAGAATTTATTTCAGATTTTAAACTTAAAAAAATTACAATAATATATAAACTAAGTCTATAAAGAAATAAGAAGAATTATGAACTAAGCAAAGCTAAGAACTAAAACAAGGCATCAAAAAATTGCAAAAAATATTTTAAGACCAGCTACAAATGTATTAAAGCTCTTGGGTCGGATATGTCTATGTATATGTTATAAGCGTGCAATCGTGAAGACTCGAAAAGGTCCTAATTTGGACCTATTGCCTTTCAACAACAACACTATTTGTCTCTTTTTTTCTAATGGGTTTTATCGCGCTATCTCTTTTGTATATTTTTGACTTTTAGTGACATGTATGTCAGCTGCCGCTGCTGCGCGGAACACTTTTTTCGATTGTTTTGTATGTGTATAACATATCTGTTTATTAGAATATCATTGTGTATGGGCATCTGTTTTTACTGTCCAATTATTTTAATCTTACTTCAAGAAAATCCCGAACAAAATGCGCAACAGCTTCTCTGAAATATACCTTACTTATTAGTAAATACACCTGAAAATCTCTCTGATGTATTTCCTGAAAATCTCCCTTATACCTATGTGGATGTAAACAAACAGAACTCCTTCAACATTGATTTCCAATTCCGGGTACATATTCCATTAGTCTTAGGACCTGTCGCACCCAATTGTTGGACCCTCACTTATGCACCGGATTGGGTAATGCATATGTCGGATTGCTTAACGTAAGGGACTTCAGATTAACGCGAAGGATTCTTGGTAAATCGAAGTAGAAATCCTTTTAGGATATATTTGAGAGTAAACTGGCTGTACTGTCCCTATATTATGTAATGAAACGTGCACATTACTGAATTAAAATGTTCTTTAAAAGCTGAAATTAAAGGCAAATAAATGTAAATAATTTTTAAATCGGTTGATTAGTGTTGAATATATCGCGTAAATAACATACAGAAAAACAGACGAATCGAAAACTTGCACCTTTTGAGGTAGGTTAAAAACATCATTGTCATCCACAGATCTTGTCCTCCTACTACTGGACATTGGCCTTTCTTTCCTCGTGCCTTTCTCTAGATTCCTGTCCTATAACCAAATTCAACAGCTAACTGTATAAGCTTTTAAGTCAGCAATGGCTATAAATAAATATTCATAAAATAAGTCAAAGATATAAATATCCCCACAATAGCGTTAATTTGTGTCGTTCCAACCACTCTGATTAGCTCGACCCCTCGCTAACCACAGGGCACTACATCAAACGACTTCGCTTGACGTCTGCGACGGCTATTGCGCTCTCTAATCAATTTGACGGCGACTCCAAACATCAATTGATGTCAACCGTCATTGAGGAGAATGGGGATGATTTGATTAGAAAGATTTTTATGTAGGTTTGAATCTGTTGTAAGTGAAGGAGTTGTTGAAGGAGGCTCTGCTTCAAGCCGTATGTATGTAATATTGTATTGAAACTTTAAATATGAGTTCCATACACGTTCCATGTGCATAAACACGTGTACCATAAAAAGATTACAATACATATGTAAAAGTTTGTCGGGGAAACTACTAAATACATAACATATCATCACGCATGTATCCCCGAAGGGTTAGGCAGAGGTGTACTAATGTACACCCACAGTTTGCTGGTATGTTTAGGTCCCATGTAATAGGGGGCGAGCCTATTGCCACAAACCGGGCACAAATCCAAACTACTAAATACCTAAAATAAATAATATTTCGTCCTACTGGACACTGGTCACTGCCCAACATAACGTCCCCAAACATTAAGGTCGGTCGTCGGTCGTCGAATACTCAGAAGGTATGATGTTATATAATAAAAATATAAAGGTATACTTATATACCTATCTATGTATAGTATATGTCCGTTTGGGTCCGCTATCAATATTACAGGCTGTATTGCGGTTTCATTAAGCACAGGTAGAGCCGCAATGTTTGCCGAATTTAAAACGCTGTATCAACATTACGGTCTGCTACGTACTCGGCTATAATTAAATACATAATGATATAATTAAATATGAGGGACCGGTAATTAAATTTAAAGGGAAAAAGGTTTGGGTAAAAGTATCGATTTTTTTCCAAAGTAACTACGTATCCATGTTTTTTCATGTTGATGTATAAGTTTGTATCATTTTTATTTTCACTTGTACCAAGTTAAACACATTCCACAATTTTATAGGATTAACTATTTATGCTTTTTATACTATAAATCTAGTAGAACAACAAACACTCACAACTATACTAAAATTAAAACTTAAGTTTGGATTAAAAAGCTTATTTTTTAACTTAATTTTGTCTATAAAACTTGTTTAAGAAAACAGATGCTATCCGTTAGTAATATAGTAAAATCGTACAAACTATCCTTAAAAAGCAGCTATTTTGAACAATATTCCATTATAAAAATAAAATGATATTGTTCGAGCTAAATAAATACAGGTAACAAATCACTAACACAATTCCAACAATAGTCGTGTTTCCGAACTAGCGTGAATAGTTTTTCGCGTCATCCAACACATTCGGGGGCTCTGAAACGTGTCCGCTTTGTCCCTTTATACGGAACCAACGTGAATAGGAAACAAAACGATCATAAATGTTACACCCAAACATCGGGCATTGTTGACAATGTTTGTCAAATAAATGTACTGAAAATACTTTTAACATAAAAGTATTTTCAGTGGTGTTGAAAAAATACAAAAAAAAATATTTGTTGGCAATTTTTATGGACCTGCAATCTTTTTATATTTATGGCTATTTTCTAGTAATTACCCAGCATGGTTTTAAAATTACATAATTTATTTACCAATTCAAAGTTATTTATTTATTTATTTAATTCTTCATGTACACTATTGCACAAAGGCGGACTAAATGCCATAAGGCATTCTCTGCCAGTCAACCTTACTTAGTTATCAATATCAAAAAACTATATAAGTTTAAATTAAACAGTTAAATATGTACACAAACTATTTCAAAGCAATTATAAAATGCTGTCGAGTCCAGTTTAAAGAATACTACATCAAAAGGATTCAAAGAAAAGCTAACATGAAAGAAGTTTTAACGCAATTACTCTTTTAAATATTATAGGTATTAAATCCACAGGAGAAGCAAACGGCTCGGTGAGCGTTGTCAAACAATCTCTTGTTAAAATACTTTCCTTTTCGGGAGGAAAAAAGATAATTCTTTCAACCTTTATTTGTTCGCAAATAACGTAATTTTGAGGGTAATTTTAAACAGTGACACTGAGAAATGTTTTATTATGTTAAATGGTGGCGTTGTTTAATCGTCTGGATAAGAAATATATATTTTTTATCTCCTTTTTTTTAAGTAATAAAGCTCATTACACTACATTTTTAAAAGAAAATACAAAAAAACCGGGTAAAGTCACAAAATTGTGTCTTTCGGGAACCTGTATCAACTTTTGCGAGCGAAACCGCAAGGTACAGCTAGTATATATTTATTATGAATAGTTAGAGTGGCAGTGGATTTAATTTTATTGTTTGTTTGTTACAGAGCCAGCTGTGGGACGAGTGCGAGCTCGAGGACGCCACCTTCGCGGAGTGCAGCATCAACAACGCAAAGAACAGCTTTCAGGTCAGATCATATACGAAAACAACTTTAAAAACACATAACGTTCATTAAAACAGTGTGTCTGTGTGTCTAAAACCTCTGAAGTACAGAACCGTAGATACTTGAACATATTTATATTTACTCGACCTGTCCTCGCTTCGCACGAGTAGACAAAGCATTCATATTTTCGACACACAATCCTTCGACTTGATTCACTACATCCATTGGTGAAAACCATATGAAAATCTGTTTCGTAGTTTTTCAGTTTGACCCGTTCGGACATACTATCAGATGCGTTGGGGGAGTCTGTTTTATATTATGTATAGATAACTATAGGCACCAGTCACTGTTTTTAAATATAGCTCTAACATACATGTGTAGCAATGTGTAAAGACATATTATTAGGTGCCTGTTACCCCACGGACACTAACTGTCAAACAAGCTTGTTGGAAAAGCATAAAACTAATCTTTCAATTCGCCATTCCATTCTTCCACATCCTGACTTTTTAATCCTGCCAAATTGGTACAAGCTATACCATGATTATAGTACCAACCTCACAAAAAATATAGCCTCATTCCGCACACGATATGTCACGCTCACGGCCTATTTGAACCACGTTCATTAGTGTCACGCGTTAAACTCGGCTTAACGCGCGTATAAGTGGGCCGCGACACATAACAAGACGTTTACCCTCCCATAATAAGGTTTACAAAGTCTTACGAAAAACGGGGGAATAATCCGACACATTTCTAGGTGTATAATGTAGTTTGGAAATCATCGAAAAATCTGTAGACTGTTGAGTATCCCAAAAAGTAAAGACGAGTGGGCGTTGTTAATGGGTAGTGGAAATAATACCCAGATGGTTAATTAAACAGAAATAGTGACCAAAGTAAATACTTGCAGAAGCTACTCGGCAGGCTTGGGGACAATATTGATAGCTAAAATTAAGTCTAAAACTGATCACCTATTGATCGCAGGAAACGTATATCTTTGTATTCAAAGAGGATCCTAATAACTTAAAAATTGGAAACTTCGAAAAAAAATCAAGTAGCAACTTAATAATCAAAATATCATCATACACGACAAATACATAAAAAAATAAACATACATACATTGACAGTGCTACGAGTATCTTGAACATCAACGCCAAACTTCCCAATTCACACGTTCAAGCAGGCAATTATATGAAAATCAAATTGCTGTCTCATTCCATTTGCGTCAACAACACACACGTACAGGGATACACAACCTTTTTCAAACACGGAACAGGAAGCAAAAATACCTCGGGACGGAAAACCCGAAAGTTTGGAAATAAATACGTGTTTTTAAAGCAAGGATTTTGAACGGGCTCTGTGTAAACATTGCCCAAACCTGAGAGGAGGATTAGTTGGTTTTGATCCCGCCCTCTCACCTTATGGAAAACAAGAAAAGCGCTTTTTAAACTAACCAATGTTTATTTATACCTGTATAAATTACTCTTCATATTTTGGTAGAACTTCGAAAAGTTTTGGTATATTCTTTATTCATTCATATTTTTGCAAAAATTACGGAAATTTTGCTTTTGAATCTAAGTCTAGGCAGGATATGTAAAAAGTCTTTTAAAATTTATGGCACACCAAAAACGCTGAAGTTATATACAATGTATCCAGAAAGCATTCCTAAATATCCTTGTGAGGTTTGTAATGAAAACTAGCACATTGGTTTCTTAGGTTTACGCGAATGTTAGACATTGAATAAAACTACTTTTTACGACCCAATAATACACAAACTCAAGGCCAAACCCAAGAGCAGCGCTGCAAGACATCAAGACATAGTGAGCTCATATTGCGTAGGTTGGAACTCAACAATAAATTAAAATATGAAGGTAGAACGAGCAACATCTTCTGTCAAGACGAACGCCATCTCAGTCTGCCCGTGACCATGATACCTACAAAGGTGTCGAAACGTCGGGAGCTAAATCTAAAATTAAAACCGAGAAAAAATCCGTAGAAAGTAGTTTTATTCAATGAAAACCAGCACTATTGTTCCAAAGTTAGAACAAAAATATAATTTAATCGCTCTACCAAACTCTAACTTCACGATAAAATTCCAACAACTAACACTACATATCCAAGCTAAACCAGTCAGTCCTGTTACTGTTCCGCTCATGAACTTAACAACTGCACCAACAAGCCAAAAACAATGAAGAAAACTTCCCTTGAACTAAATTGGCAACGATGCAACACGTTCGCAGACAATGTCAGAATGTACTGCAGTTTTATTTTTATTAACACTTGCAGTCTATCCTTCCTCGTTCAAGGATATTGAGATAAAGTGGAAGACAACCTCTTTTGAAGGACAAGGCTCTTACATGCATTTCATAGGTAGTTTGATTTAACGTAATTTAATTCCTGCTACACTTTGGGCATTTTACTGCTGGTCTGAGGTCTACACTCGGAGGGAGTGTAGACCTCATCTATTTTTGCCTAGGACTGGGATAGACTAACCATTACTATTTTTAAAAATCTCCTTAAATATCTCACTGCTGGTTAAAGGCCAACCAACTCTTCTACCACTTGTTTCTCTCAAGAGCCGCAACAGACCATTCATCATCTGCCGAGCCTTTTTCCCAACTATGTCGGGGTCAGCTACCAGGCTTGCCGGATTCAGCTGAATACCATATTTTACACGGAGTGACTACCTTTCTGACCTCCACAACTCATTTAACAGCAACAGACCATTGATAAATAAAAATAAAAAAAGTAGTCAGAATCGTCCTATCTACGTGTTGCCCTGTTGAAATGACATTTGCCATTAATTGGCATCCATTGGTCATCGCACGTGCGGAAAATGTTTCCATCCAATTCTATAGACGTAAGTTACATGATTTAAATTGGCTTCGATTATGTAACAAACTCTTCAGAGATATGTTCGTATTGTCGGAAACTTTGATTCGAATATAGTATACAAATATTTAGCTTTCCATCTTCCTTTTATTTGACTACGTAACTCCACGTGACCGTACATACGATTGATTCTACATATCTCTTCACATTCGTTTTTTGCACCCTTCGTTATCGGCACATGTTCTTTGATAAGTGTTTCGGGTTTAAATACACGTGTATTTTGATGTAAAAGGTTACGCAAGGATTATGGATGCTAAAAATATGTGCGATACAAAAATGCGGCTAAATTGAACGTTTGAAATTCATGACTGCATTATGAAGTCAAAAAAACAACTGAAACAGCTTTTTCATGCTATAAAATAAATTCTACTATTTCATTTCATATTGGTTTTTTAGGTTTACGCGAATGTTAGACATTGAAAACTATTTTTTAAGGATTTTTTCGCGGTTTATATTAAGATTTTAAGTCCCGACGTTTCGACACCTTTGCAGGTATCATGGTCACGGGCAGACATTAGGTAATATAAACCGCGAAAAAATCCGTAAAAAGTAGTTAGTTTAGTAGTAGTTATTTCAATATTTTATTTCAAACAAAAACCTAAAAAATAATCATAAACCAATACAATTGAAATATGAAAAACAAAGCATTAGCAAAACAATTAACACAGGTCAGTAATCTATAATCGGAAAAATACTGGCACATTGGAATGAAATCAAATAAGTTAATCACCTTTGAAAGACCACAGAAAACAGAAGCCGGTAAACAATGAAATATAACCTGACACTTTAACAATAAATAAGGTGTAAGTTCAAGGTCAAGTAAGTTCGACACGCCCTAAAATGAGGAATTATAATGTGGGGTCCCACTGACAGCGGAGTGAAAAGTGATTAAGCTAATAGTGAATTTCTGATGTAGGAAGAAATGCTGAAATGGGACTGGGCATTTTTGCCGAATGTCGATTGACCGTTGTTGGGCCAAAACAACATCCGGATGGATCCCACGAAACCACAGACGACCACGTGGCAGGCCCAGACGGAGATGGCGAGATGAGCTAGATTACTATATGAAGAACTGGTCCACGACTTCCCTCAAAAGAGAAGAAGGGAAGGGAGGCCTTTCACAGGAATGGGAAAGTATGGACTGAAAATAATAAATAATAATAATTGTGAATTAATCACGTCTTATTTTGGTTCAGAAACTACGATATCTTTCGAGAATTTGTTAGTTCTCGGAGTTCGCTCCGAGAATGTTCAAAACGTAAAGTAAATATGCGATCGTCATTTACTGATTCCTATTCTTCCTAGAAAACTTCTTTGAAATCCAATATTACTGTGTTTGATTTCGAACAGAGCATACGTATATAATAGTCCTATGCACTTCATGAAATTGGAGAATGAAATAACGGGTTGGCGTGCAATTGCATTTCTATGCAATTGCACGCATTGATTTGTAAAGCGAACGTTTCTTGAGAGTTATTTTAACCGACTTTAAAGAAAGGATGAGGAATTTATTTACCACAGAAATTTCAATGGGATTAACCAATATTGTTGATTTTTTTTTAATTGAAACTTGGTGCTTCCCATTTCAATTTCGTTCAGTTTTCATAGTGAAATCCTTGAGAAAACCATGTAAGAAGAATTATTATGAGATATATTTTTTTTTGATTGAGTCGATTTAAATGGCTTTTGATAACCAATTAAGAAGCCACATCAGCTTATAGTGGGACCCTACCTCATTAAATGAGCATTCCACAAATGAGGATTTATGAATTTCCACCGCGGCTGGCAGGTATTGAAATACTTCGCGGTGAGGTTTGAAGGGATCCGTTACCTAGACGGTGACTTGCATATTTTAGTGCGGATAGGCGGAGTTATGTGCCTACCTTATAACTGTGCCTACCTGAATAACAGCACCTTTGAAAGGTTGTCTTATCTTGTTGAAGTTGGTTTCTATGGGCCATGGGGTCCTCAGAAGTATCCATCGAAGTCGGTTTTATATTAGGATTTTAGTTAACAATCGTTGTAAAATGGACTTTTAAAGACGAAAAGATCAAAAGATCATTTCCCGGTAAAGTTCCGAGCCAGAAAATTGCCAGTAGGAAAAAACCTGACAAAGGTTATAAAAAATATTTTAAATGTAATATTGACCTTTTAAAATATAAAAATAGCAACAATATCCAATTACAATTAACCTAAATTACTAAGGAAATGGGGAAGAAGGACCAAAATCAGCAGTATCGCCTTCGCAATTATCACGAGAGCCTGAAAATAATTGAGTCGATCTCAAAAAATTATGACAAAAAGTAAAATTATATGGAGTCTTTATTATCTGGTCCTTTGAATCAATTAAAAGTGAGAAGGTGTCAAGAGGCTCTCGATGCGACAAGACTCAATCGTAAGAGGGTCTTAAACTTAAGTACAGTTGGTAATTAAGGCCCGATATTTCGTACAGTTTTCGCTACCTTTGATGTCAGACGTTTAAATAGATTTAGATTCGAATGTTTGTTTAACAGAATAGGAATTTGAACAAGCTTTGATGTCGAGTAGCGGGAATTTGATTTATTTTCTTTTACTTAAATCACGCTGTTTTCGTTAGTGATTAACTGAGCAATCGCAGGGTATAAGAACTAATTGTATTAATGTTTATAAAAGTTATATTGAATTTACAAAATTATATTCTTGAAATGGATGAAATTAAGACCTAAAATGTAATCAATCATACTGGTAAACAGGAATTAATAAGTTACGAGAAGGAACTGATTACAAAAGAAATTTATATGGGACCACCTCTAAGGCAAATCAAATCGATGATAAAAAGAATTCCTCCAATAAAACATATGAGAAAAACAATATAATCGCTTTGAAAACATCCTCCTACATATCGCCAATAAGAAAAACCATACAATTGAATTAAGAAATCAACAAAAAATTGCGAATTCCATTTTACATTTTAATTAAAGTTTAACTTTCACAAAGTGTTACCAACGTCTTTTCCACCAAAAACTTCCTCAAAACTAATAACCAAGCTCAACCATTTCACTCTAAACTCAACAATAGTAAGAGGTGTCGAGTCTACCTCGGAAGAGTGTAACAAACCTCTGTGGAGGCTCGACAGCTCTCGTTAGCGGGGACTCGCGTCGAGTGCTCGCGTAGAGCCTCCAAATGGAAGGGTCGAGGTGTAGCCTTTTTGTTTGGAAAATGATGTTAAACACGACTGAGATTTGGTTTGTAGAGAAGACATTTTCTTGCTTTGTAAGTAAATAGTTGAAGTTTAGAATCTTGATGACATATATGCATAAATACATATAATCACGCTTTTTTTCCCTTATAATATAATCCCTTGCAACGAGCCTTAAATACTTGTTCCGTTTCGTCCACTTTCATATTCCTTTATACATGCATGTTTAGGGTACTCTTGACCAGGGCTTTTTTTATTTCACACTCGCCTTGCATCTTGATGACACATAGCAGGATTGTTTAAGATAAAAACAACCGTCTTCCCCTTTGTTTTTTGTATGGCTTGGAGATACGTCGGACTTTTACCTACTAAAAACACCGATTCCGTCTCTTCTCAGCCGGAGTCGCCAGCGCGATAAGGCGTGCATTCTCTGCTCGATTCAGGCGGGATAGTACACAAGCCAAAACTTCAACCATCTACCAGTAACAGCTTAAAATTATACAGCTTTTTTAAGTTTGTACTGGCAGATCGTCAACGTTGAAATTTTAGATTTAATCATTCGTAAACTCAAAAATAAACTTTGAAACCTATAAAATAATTTAATATACTCCAATAACATATGTGGTGAGTAGTAACTAAATAAGAATTGAATTATTTCTCACAACAGATGCTGCGAAAGAAATTATCCAGATAATGATTTGTGTAACTGTTTCGTGTTCACGAATGTTATTTCTTCTTAAATTAAACCATAATACAGATGGTGGATATTAATACAGTAACACGCGATCTGTTAAAGATGATAATATATTATTTTAATATATGATGGGCCTGTGTTTCTGCCCACAAAAGCGGGTGGAAACAAGAGACAGAAAAAATAGAAAAATATATTTCGTAAAAAAAAATTTAGATCTCATCATCATTTTTAGTATTTACTTTAAACTATATGTTTTAAAGCCTCTACTTTATAGGTTTCTTCTCCACATCAATTGAACTTAACTAAAAGCCCGTTTATTACTTCAAGTAAAAACGATCCACTTTAAGTAAGTACATCGCGTGCCGCTACCTACTAAATCGTTTCCCACCTATTACCACGCCCGTTTACATCGAATCGTACGGACAAGTACTCTCAATAAATTAGTATTCATCGCCAGCTATGTAGTGTAAAGGGAATTACGTTACAGTACAGTGCGCGCAATAAGACCGCCTGTTAGCAAAAACATCGTTTGTCCCGGAGGACCGATAAGGGTTTAGTGGTCCTTTTTCCTCGCCACTGGAAGGGTACGGCCGGCATGGGAATTGCTCTTTGTACATTAGCATTTTTGATTGCCGCAAAGCTGGTTATAAATAGATTCTGTAATGTAGTCTGTTAACTGAATAAAGTTGCTAATAATTATTTTATAATTGCTCTGTTTCTTGGAACTCTGTGTTTATAAAGATTAATACGATATTTAGTTTAATTATGTACTCCGTTGTTTCAGACTTCGTAAGTGTTGAAATTACTTTTATCTCAGGTGTACTCTTCAAGTGCCATTATCTTTACGTCTTTTGTTCGCGTAAATGCCTACCCATATTTTCTTGGCTTCTATATATTTAATCTAAAACATACCCACCAAATACCTTCTTCTTCTGCCCAGCCTTATTCCAAGCTTTGAACTACCAGTCCCAAACGAATTCAGCTAAATACCAGTACTTTACATGAAGCTACCGAAAGTATACAGCGTGGCGCTACAATGGTGACATTAATTTAACACACGTGTAGAGCTAGTGCCCTTTAATTATATTAATTTTAAAAGAATGAAATGACTCGTAAATTGAAAATAATTTTTTTTTTCAAACAAACTAAGTGATAAAAATATAACCAAAATTAGGATCACCCTTGCAAAAAATCATTCATGAAATTACTTACCTAGCTGGCTTGGAGCGCCGCCCGCTCGCCGACAAAGGGATATATCTTTCCTTTAAAGTATTGCTTGTTCATTTTAATTAAATTGATGCGATGTTATGATCCTTGACCTCGGCAAATAACCGCTGCGCGACAGTTCTAAGTACAGGTTGCTCCAAAATACTATTTTATAAAACTTTTAATAAATCCGCAAATAACAACGTTTAACGGAAACATAATTTCTTCATGAAACAAAAATGTGAAAACCTATATGTGTGTTAAATTAATGTCACCATTGTAGCGCCACGCTGTATAAATAATGTATTTAATTTAAACTGGTGGTCAGATTCGTAGAAACTTTGAGACTGTCAAAGGATAAACGTATGGCAGTCGACTCCGTTTTAAAATACTAAACACAGAAATTTAAATGATGTTTAAGTAAGCTTCATTATTTATTTTGCGATAGTTACCTGTTTGACGGAATAAATCGAACTGCAATATAAAATAATAATAATATTCTAGGACAACTCGCACACGGTTAACTGATCCCGAGCTAAGCAGAGCTTGTGTTATGGGAACCAGACAACCGATAAACATAATTTTTCCTGGGTGATAATTGAACTCAAGACCTCCGATATAGCAGTCAGGGTCACTAACCACTAGACCAACAGGCCCGTCAATCAATATAGAAAGAGGATCATTAAATTTTTTATAAAGTATACTTCTTCTTCTCTCCATGTCGATGGTAGTTTAAAATTAGAGTACATTGGCCCAGTAAGTGGCGACATTAATGACAGCTTCGTTAGCGTACTTTAAGTCCTCCAAAGTGCAGGTGTACGGACTATTTGGCCAATTTGACAATTTAAATTAAATAAAGTAGTGTTCAGTCTGCCCGTGACCATGATACCTGCAAAGGTGTCGAAACGTCGGGAACTAAAACTCATATACAAACCGCGATAAAATCCGTAAAAGTAGTTTTATTTCAATAAATAAAGTATACTTATAGCATAGTCCATACATTTAACAATGGCAAGTACTACATAATTTTAATTTACATTTAGTTTCATGACAGCTGTGTTACGGAGCTTCGAGTCGCCCGCATACTATTCATATCGCTTGACATTTACTACAAAATTCAGACCGCGCTTATTTTAATATTACTGTTGTACGCTGCGCTCGTGTCAGCGTTATTATTCCACTGAAAATTTTATATTTTAGGATATGAATTTCAAGATTTAAATAGGTTTTTGTTAATTTTCTAGGAACAATTTACAGTTTGTTGTTTGACGACAGTTTATGTGTAATAAATATATTTAGCTTGTCTTTTTGGAGAGATTTAATATTTAATATCATTCTTAGATAGATATTGTCTTCTCAAAATACGTAGTGACTTAGATACCGACACTTAGAAAGTTTCCTAAATAATCTAGTAGTAGACACCTAGCTCGATGAGAAAAAAATCTATGTCTGTATTTAAACAATTTACATAAATAGAAAAAAAAACACAATAAAATTGCTAAGATATCACTTCCTTCCGTAGTTTATATGACTGCTAATTAGAATAAAGAAACATAATTGTGTCTAAAGAACACAGTTTTATACATAAACACTATTGCGTGTGCGTCACCTACGTGTTCACAGCGAGCGACGAAATTAATTTAGCGTACAATAATATTATTGTTCAATGTTTTGGTCCTTACGTACGAACATGTGTTGCCCGTTTCAAAATAAAACTACTAAAATGGTAAGATTTATGATGTTTGGAAGTATGAAGTTACCGTGTTAGTTGGGTAATAAGTCTTTTTAGTACGTGAGGTATAGGAGTTTCTTAGTTTTGTGTTTCGAAATAGAAATAAGGATCTTTTGGGCGTGATTTGTCGTTTTATCATCTTGTGCTATTATGATTTACTGTAATACTTTGTTTAGTTTATGTTACATTGATATTACGTCCAATGTTTGTCTGAACTTGCAATTCGGAATAAGGCCTATCTAAAACTTTTTTGAAAAATGCTTTTTATCTATTTTATTTTTTATTTAAAAAATGAACAATAATGTTCATGGATAAACTTATTGTACAGAATCTTTTTACATTCTAGAAAACGGTTAAAAAAATAACACAAAGACCGACCTACTTTCCTTTAAAAAATATATATTAATAACCTAAAATGATTACCTTATTTTTCTTTTCAGTCTGAAATTTGAGGTACCTACATTATTATGCTAAGCCAAATTCGTGGAATTAAACGTAATACGCGTGTAATTACAAAATAATTATTAAATGTAAGACCGAATTACATCAGACTGTAATTATGTATGTTTTATTTATAATTTAATTATAATATTACGGTGGATCATTGTTATATTTTAATTGTAGGTATTTTTTTAGGCTTTGTACTAATTTACGTAATCAAGCTTCATATGATATGGTTCTAATGTGCTTATTACACTATCCTAAATATAGGATCCTTAATTCAGTATTGAATTAAAGAAGGTGTAATAATAATATAATCTCATTCCGTCTTCAAATCAAATACTTTACATATTCTGACATTTATGCGTCTTTTGAGTCTGAATTAGGATGATATTACCTTTCCAATAGTGTAATGAGCGATTACATAAAGTACAAAAAATACTAAGATTTTAGAATACGAACGAAAACTTTTTTTAATCGTTTCCGCTTTAGGAAATAATCTTACATGTGGGGTTACACTAACATTCTAATCAGTATCCACTTACACAATTTATATATAAATAATACAATATCATATTAACATTTGTGGTTCATACGATTGGTTGTTCCGTGTAGGAACCGACTCGCAACACGTCGCACTGGCAACTGGCGTGATAACCCCTGTACCATAGGGTATTCGTACACTCAGATTTGATAAGGTCAATGCCGGTGACATAATTCTAATAAAAACCAACGCAGATAAAATTATTATGTCGTATTATTCACTTTTTTTCAATAGCTTGATATTTGGTTCCTGTAACAATTGATTATCAGAGATGAACATATCTAATAAATAACAATGTAATATGTAATACAGTTTGTTACAACACACTTTTACCCAACCACGTGTAATAAATACCTGATGAATAACTTACAATTAAATTCAACAGCTATTTATTAATCATGCAATTTGTATTGACTGAATACCAAATTGAATATTAAAGTCAGCTTTTCATCATCAATGCATTTATAAAACAAAATCGCCTTTCCGCGCCAGACTGTTTTTCCGCTAAATCAATCAACTGATTTTGGTACGGGTTTTATTAACAAAATAGGCGCAGAACATTTTTTTTTACGTTTACATTTATTTTATAAATGCAAAAGTAACTCTTCCACGACAAAACCGCTAAACCGTTTTTCATGAAACTTTGTGTGGAGTTAGAATTAGCTTAAACATAGGATACTTTTTCTGCAATGATAGACAACCACGGCAAAACATGTTTCTTATAAAATCGAATATCATTATATGGCAACCGCAAGCAGCCGAGGATGGTCGCTAGTTAAAGTTACATATTAAACAACACGAAGCGTTGCCTAGCAACGTAAAACGGATATGACTATGTATTCCCTTTGATATCTAATCCGCGTGTAGCTCTCATAACCACTGTACTTCAAGTTTTCCACCGCGGAGGATGTTTGTTTATTATAATATGGAATTAGTTCAAATAATTGTAATAGTTTAAAATATTAATTAATGACTACTCTTATGTATTTTATCACGGCTTATATTTAGGTCCTGACGTTTCGACACTTTTGTTCGTGTGGTCGTTCTACAGATGGGGACTCACCCTTATTAACACGCGCAGACCAGTCTATTAAAAAAAAAACGATAAAACCCTTTGTTTTATTTAAATGTCTAACATTCGCGTAGTCTTCAGAAATCAGTATGTTTAAAACATATGCCTAAATATTCTGCGGATGGGCAAAAGCCATCCCATTTTCACTTGTCTGTATCAAGAGCCAGGAGTGACCGCATCGATTAACGAATCTAGGTCATAATAATCTCCATCAGTTTAATATTTATTAAATTAGTATATTTTCATTAATTTATTTTCACTTCGTTTAAACCGCTACTTACACTGTCGTACACCTTTAGCTTGGTATTTTAGATGGATAGGTTTTTTATGTATTGAAGATTGTCAATAAAATTTGTTGTATATGAGTATTTATTACAAGTAAAAACTCATTATCGAAACCTCTTTTACCTAATATTCACTGAAAGAACCCGTACATTATGTTTATATTATTTTACCTTTAATTTCGTCCAATGGCCTTATTTCAGGCAATGAACGAAATTGCCGTATGCAATAAGGCCGCCTGTTTTACCACTGTTGTGTATGTTGATTTATTTTTATTAAAGGTGTAAAAAAAGAAGAAATAAATTAATTTTAGTATTTAAAGGCGTTCAATATTTAAGTAATTAATAACTTTCAAATACTCTCCATAATACAGATATCTGTAAAGACCTTTAACACTCCCTCTAAATCTCCCCTCATAAGCTATAATAAGCCAGAATCGATAATCTGGGCAAGGCAGGGCCTGGAACTAAAACTATTTGTACAGTCGACCGCGCATCAGCGGTGACACTTTGACGTTAACTGCGAAATATGTCAAACAGTCGGTTTGATTTTCGTGATATATTGTTGCCATTATCCTGCGGTTGACAGTACTCTATGAAACAATGGGACTTACTAGAACAAAGAAAGTTCTTTGGTGATAGCGTATTAATGTATAATAAAATATTATTTAAGTAATGGATATTTTTTATTAGTTAGTTAATAATATTATGTTACATTACTTGTGATTTTGATTGTCTGATACAAGCCTATTATTACTGGCACATTTTCTAATAAATTCTTTTAATAGGTCTTCATGTTACTTGGTTTTATTTGAGTAACACTATTTCATAATTGGATCATATAAATGCCAGATCCAATTAGCATACATTTTGCGATTTTGTTTACTGACCGTGTTTTGATTCTCTTGGTAGGATCATGATCACAGACTGGAAGTGACACATAAATTATTTAAACTTTATACGAATTTGTACTCAAAGTCACTGTTATTACAGGTCATAACAGCAAGTCGGTGCCTAGTCCTGAGCGCGGAGACTCGCGGCGAGATGGAGTCGTGGGCGGGCGCGCTGCGCGGGGCGCTTCACCGCGGAGCCGACGTCGCCGACCTAGTCGCCAGGCTGTCTTCAGGAGACCACCACTGGTGAGACTAACAGTATAGTGAGAGTACCATCCTATCACACAAGCAGGGCACGCTGCGCGGGGTACTGCACCGCGGAGCCGACGTCGCCGACCTGGTCGCAGGCTGTCTTCAGGGGATCATCACTGGTGAGACTTGCAGCCTTTGTTGACGTGTTCCCCGTGGCGAGTGGTGAACGGGGCCCAGGCATCGCCAACCCTGTCGCCACTAATAGTAAGACTAGCAACAAAACCAACCTTTTTCAATCACATTTTGAAAAGCTGAAAGTTAAAACAACCCAAATACAGAATTATCTTAAAAAAGCAGAAAAACCCTTACGTTAGCTTATCTATTAGGTACAATCTATTGAAAATACACCAAAAAGGTTCGATCAAAATAAACACAATTCAGTTGAAAATGCAAAACAGGGTCGTTGGCCAAACAGGAATTACCACATAGATTGTTACCTGTTTTTACAACCCGTAAATATATTCAGATGTATTGTAAACCGCCGAGTTACTCGGATAACACGACAAATTAATTATCATTAACAAAAGCCCGCAAAAATGCGGAGGCTTGTTTAAAAAGGATTTTTTGCGATCCCTGCATTGTAATCTCCCTTTTATTAACATTCTCATGATTAAAAGTGGTATAAAGGCTGTATATTAATTAAATTGAAAACCATAGTTCCTTTGTAGAGATTGTATTGTCTGATTTAATTGAGGCAGATGCAGCTTTTGTTCTGAGAAAAGAAAAAGATAACATCATGTTGTATGAAACCCGAAACACGAGAGTTGGCCATTTTTTTTCTTTGTGTTATTCACTTCCCCGTACACTAAATTGTTTGAAAATATGAGTACCGAACGAAAAATTCTGTGAAACATTCTTTGCTTTAAGCATTTTTTGTAAAAGGGAGAATAATATTCGATCTCTATACGTCGAATTCTAGTTCAGATCTAAACCTATTACATATACCTACGAAGTACGTAGTGTTATTCAGTTGATTGTGATGTCATGGCAAGAGATGAAAATCGTAAAACGAAAAGTCTGTATTCAGTCACCAAAAACCTAACCGATATTGGACATCTAAACAAAACTACCACAATCCTTTGGCAGACAGAGTCATCCAATATTCCTGTAACATGCAATTCCACGATTCATACGAGTCGCACTCGCCACAAGCTCACGGTCTATGCACAAAGTAATTTATAACTGTGAATAGAAAGCTTTTAAACTGCGCCGTGACGAGCACGTTGGTCCCTCAATTTCCTCGCCTGTCCTCGCCAGTCGGCGCCAGTCCGCGCGAGTTCCCGCCAGTTCCCGCCTGTCCACGCTTGTCGCCGAGCCCACACAATTATCCGTGTGACTAGTGCGCCGATCGGAAATGCAATTATTCCCTCGCGTTCTATTTCACTTTTGTTCGGACTCAGGTTCATCAATTTTTAGCGCCTTTTTGTGTATTGGAGTTCTTGATTGGTTTCTGCGGTTTCTAATTGTGTTTGAAATAGATCTTGGTTTTAAATTACTTTGTAATTTAACAACACGACTAGGAGTTTACGAGTATTTTTGTCTATGTTTAATAAACAGTGCTTAAAAATAAACGTTATTCTTATTTTAACAAACTATTAAAAATCTAACAAAAAAGTTGCCTACAAAAGCGATGCCCTAACTTTTTGATGCAAACTTGAAACAAAACAAACCACCAACTTCATCGAACAGTTTTTTTTTTTAATCCTATTTGTTAGTAAATAGTGTCGCTCGGAGCTGCATTTTATTTCCTTTGTTTACAAACACGTCGCCACGCCGAGATTGTTTGTTTGTTGTCTGTGGAGACAGTTACTAACAGACGCAAACAGTTTTAGTACGACTTTCTGTGGGTACAATGTGTAGTATGTTTCTCAGCTCTTTGTAATTACATGTATTTTTTTTATTATTTCGTTGAACACGTTATCTGTTTCCAAAAAGACAACAATTTCTAACGTTAAGTAAATTAAAAAAAACCAAGCAAGTTATTTCAGCACCGCTGCACCGGTTCTATCAAAACAACCAGTGCTCGACTGAAAGTCCCACCCAAGTATACGTAATATATTTATAGGTTTAAAATTATACATTCCCACTAAAGGTATGAGCTTATAGGTATCTCAGTGTGATGAATTTATTCCCTACCTTATGCGCTGCAGCAGCGTTAAAATCTGTACTAGATACTGCTCAAGGAGTTTTCAAAATTCCACGCTGCTGCACCGCTGTATGCAACGTTGTTTTCTTCAGCTCGGTGGACTTCTTATTGGTGACAAAATACAACAAAAGCACCCTCAAATTCTCCCACAAAATACTAACACTGTAATGCTTCACAGGTACGCAGCAACGCACGCTCGGCCGACGTTCTGCAACGTGTGCCGCGAGCCGCTCGGCGCGCTCGGCACGGCGCACGCGCTCGCCTGCGAACTCTGCAAGTTTAAGGCGCACAAGCGATGTGCCTCGCGAGCGCCGCCATCTTGTAAATGGAGCACGCTTGCGTCGCTAGGACCGCACGTCGTCGAGGATGCTGAAGGGGTAAGATATAATTACAGTTATTTATTTAAAAATTCAATACCCAAGATATGAGTCACTTTCCGATTAGCTATATAGAAAATAATAAATAGCGCAAGAAAATACAGAAATACATAGAGGATCGAATAGATTTTATGTGTAACATCAGGGATCAAAAGCTTGAAAAATACAAAAGATGACGGATTTACCAACAGCATTTTTTCTAGAAATGGAAAAACAGTAAATAAGTTAACGCACTAATTCAATTTAGCAAGACTTATAAATCGCGGCTCTTGAGGGAGACAAATGGAGGGAGGTTGGAGAGGCCTTTGCCCAGCAGTGAGACTTTCAGGCTCCTAATAAATAATAATGCAGACATATAAATGCGTAGTTGCTTTTATATTATGTAGAATTATTAAACCAAAAAAATTATATGCATGCGCATGAGTATAAGTGCTCCTGTACATGATGTCACTGCAGCGCCGCCACTGGTTATTTACCGCGCCTCGACGCATTTGTCCAGACTCGCGACGCGTATTTGCTCGGCGCGGCGCAGTTCGCTGGCAGCAGCATCATGTATACCAGTTTTAAAGCTACATATATTATGTCACGTTTGCAAATACGTCCCGTACATACGTTTTACTGCTGACACCGTAAAACAGACGTAAAAGTTTTAACAGTGATTGAGTGCAGTTTGAGGCCAATGATCGCAATCTTTAGCACTCTTTGAATACTTTTATAAACGTATTATTCTAGTTTAATGATAACATAAATAGTTTTTATGCAGGTAAATAACTTATTTCACTGGACCATAACGATCCACGTTAAGTTACTTATCATTTTTACTCTGATTTACATTACTTATATTTCAAAAAATAGGCCCGGGTGTACTTCAGCTGCTTATTTTGTCAAATTTTGTAAAGAAAATATGCAAGTATTGTACCTTCCCAAAATCACTAATATTCAAGCAAGTTTTTAAGATTGTTGTACAAAAATCCTACATACATTTATTTTTCAACGCTGCAGTTCAAAGTTGAGCACTAAGAAAAACCGAAAGTGAAAATTGTAAAACGAATGGCGTTATCGCCAATATATTCTTCTTTTAGATAAATATGAGACTTATCAAAGGATAGAGTAACTATTCAAGATTAATTTGATGCACAAAAAGTATTAAGAAAGCTATGTATCAGGAAGAAAAATGGAAAAGTCTGATGCAAGGTAGAAAATTCTAAAATTTTCGAAAATTGATTGTAACTCGAAACCTGTAACTTTTCGGGGAACATATGTTGCGTTCATTTGATAGGGCTTGACCTAAGGTATCAGCCACCACAGTTTGTCGGACTATTTACCGGACACCCTGTATACTTTATAGCACCTTATATGTCCTTTTAGTCAAATTTTTACCTTTATATTTGAACATTTAATTCTCGGATGCTCGTCGCAACAAGACGTGTTAAATTAAGCCGTAATTCATTTCAGAATAGCGCTGCTCGTAATTGTCCCTTTGTTCTGAATAAATAACGAGAAATTAATATTACGCAACCTTTGCTCGCTATGCCTGGATACAAAGGCCGAATAATAAAAATGTTTTTCGAGATATATTTCATTTTATACGGGCCATATATTACTTTAATTCTTTCAGTAATACTACCTTGTATCTAGCCTACAGTTAACAAAAGCTTTGTTGTATACGCTTGCAATAAATGATGACTATTTTGCAGTAATTTAGTACGCCCCTGATTGAACATGAATAATATTTGTAACATACTTTTAAACTTGGAGAATTGGAAGCGGGAGAGGGAGGCCTTTGCCCTGCAGTGGGACGACAATGGCTGAAAATTAATAATAATATATAATAAACATACTTTTAAACAAGTTTAAGGTTATTAAAATATAATTTTATTTGCAACATATTATTATATTCCTTAAAATAATTTACATTTCTTAATACAGTTTTTGCACGTAAACATCCACATTCTTCGACTACTTACCCTGAGAAGCAATATCTTTTCCGAATCTTTAAGAGAGTTAAAAATAAACACAGAAATGCCTGTGCATTAAACACAGCCTCCGATAAAGCCTCCGATCTTTTACGCTGATTCTTTGAAGCCGTAGCAATGAAACCTTAATCCGGGCTTTAAAAGATTGGTATCTTTCTTCATATCTTTGATTAAAGAGCTTCTGATATTGGTACTCTTTATAATGTACTGATTATAGAAGGTTATTTAGTATGTATATACCTTTCACCCTTTATTTATATTTAAGAAAATGCTTGAAAAAAGGGTGAGCGGTAAAGCCGCCTTTTTAACCGACTTCAATAAAGGAGGAGGTACTCAATTCGACTGGGTTTTTTTATGCTTTAACCGCAGAACTTTTGACTGGGCGAACCGATTTTGACAGTGGAATCCATAAAAAATAAATATAAGACTTATTTTGAAGACGGTTTTTTTTTGTTAGTATTATTACTCGTCTTACAAGCGAGTTAATTAGCCATTCATCTATAGAAATGCATATGCAACATGGCTACTCTAATATACTCGGAAACTGCTGAACAAAGTTCAGACGCCAAAACTTTCTTGACCTCCTAACAAGAGCACTCTAATTTATAACATTCAATTATATGTTCTTAAGCTTATATTACCTTCAATAGTTTTTTAAAGGAAATCGAATACAAGGTACATTTTTTACGGTTGCTATACAAATATGCCTAAGATTTTCCTATCAATGAAATAAAACTAGTTAATGGACATTGTTAGACAATTAATTAACTTATTCATTACGACTGGAGTCACGCTAATACTTATCATTATACTACATCTTTTAAAATCTCTAAATATTATTTATATCGAACAAAATTAAAACAAGAGCCAGACTTACCAATCACTCTCAGATGTCAGTGACTTTCCAAACAAAACAAATGCCAACTACATCCAGCATACAATAACAGTCTTTAATTAAGTACTTACACCAAGAAATTAATTAAAGCACTACAATACCATTTTGCACTAACAACAACAATCAGAATTGCAGAACTTGCAGTAAAGTGTTTGTTCATGATACACGATTGTAATTGATTGTGAAACAATTAACTGTTCTGCAGCAGTCGTTGCAATTAATTGGATTGTAACATGTTTGTCTGCATTTGACCTGGGACTCGAGTTCGCCATTTTAAATTCAGTGGGTGGCAGGTTAATGAACATTACAGTGTACTTGTTTTTGTGCCTAATTTTCGTATTCTGATAATTTTAGTTTAATGACTAATGCACACCTACTTGCCATTGTTGTCATTGTAGGATTGCAAGTGACTGTTCTTATCTGAATACGAAAATTAGACACAACTAGCAAACCCGGCGAACTCCGTTTCGCCACCAGAAAAAAAAAAAATCCCGCTTTTCTTTTTCATCCATCGTTCCAACGAATGCAAAACCGTGGAAATCGGTTCTTGCGTTCTGGAGTTATAGCGTCAGGAAGGAAAACCCGACTTATTTTTATATAGTAGATAACAAGTACACTGGAACGTACAATAAACTGCCACTTATTGACTTAAAATAGCGACATCGAGCCCTTCTACAGCAGTCGTTGCAATTAATTGACTTGTAACATGTCTGCCTGCATTTGACCTGCAAGGAGTTTGTAGTCAAAACTTCAGAATGACGTGTTGTGTTTTGTTTTTTAATTGTTTGGTTATCATGTAGATAAGACTGTTTGCAAACGTATATGCGTATGTAGTTATCTATCTAGGTATTTATATTACAAATGTCTTACATAAGTATGTATTTTTTATTATCTTTGAAATAGTGTATCGGAAATAAGATCTATTACGTGCGCACCTAAAATTTGCAGTTTTTCAATATTAGAGTTTGATTGCATTATATGTAGAAAACGTGTAAAAATCATTTCCACATTTTTAGACATAAGCACAAAAAGTCATTATATTAGAAATTCAAGCTAAACTTGAAAGATGACAATGGATAACTAAAAACCATTTAAAGAAAATCTATGCAAAAACCCCGGAACAATGCCTTATCTTCAGAACAGAAAAATTAGTAGCCACAAAAACGAACAGCAAAAATTCACTGGGTTAAAATCGCAATTATTAATTTAAACTCTTTGCCGTCCAGCGCCTTAATAAAAGCAAAGGGGTTTAAGTAAAAAGAACAAAGCGCGTTTGATTGTACCCGGCAACTCTTTCCTTTGCATTCGCGGCTTGTCCTACAAATTTCCCGGGTATTCACAAGTGTCCGTGTCTTGGACTCCAATAAGCTTCGAACTTGTTTAATAGGACTCCGTGACTCGAATCTTAGATCAGTCAAGTTTTATGACACTTTAAATTTCGTTGATTTACAATTGGTGTGATTTTTGCAAGTGTTTCTTTAACTTGTAATATCTGAATGTAATAATAATCTGATCCCAAGCTAAGCAGAGCTTGGGTTATGGTAACCAGACAACTGATAAACATACTTATATATATAAGTATGTTTATCAGTTGTCTGGATGGATCATTGTATGTACCTATTTCTAAATAGGTACATACAATGATCGTGCTCATCACACAAACATTTGTCCTGTGTGGGGATCGAACCCACGACCTCCGGTATAGCAGTCAGGGTCACTAACCACTAAACCAACATGCCCGTCAATATACTCGGATCGTAATTTGTGATAAAACTTATTTTTTTTATGTTCCAACATTCGTTTAAATCTTAGAAAGCAATAAGTCTGTATGTTTATGTCGATCAAATGCAAAACGAATTGGAACTACTTCAAGACGTCTAATTGAGATGAAAATTTGCAAAATAATATAAGTTCGATGACAATGCAATAAGAGGTAATTTCGACCTGTTTATTAGATTTTATGTCATATTTGACACTATATTATTATAAATGTAAGAATTAGTAATTAATGGTGTAATATTTGTTTCAGAACATAATAATGCCTCACCAGTGGTTGGAGGGCAACCTCCCGGTGGCTGCCAAGTGCGACGTGTGCGACAAGACGTGCGGTTCGGTGCTCAGGTGAGGGAAAACATAATATTTTACATTAAATAACATTTGGTATTTAATATTATAAAATCTTTATAAAGATTATATCATCTCCCTGCCCTGGTCCTAAGTATTGGGGGTCGGCGCTTATGTATTAAGATATAAGATTTCTTTTTTTTAAAGAAGATGCAAGTCAACGACACAACTCGTAGAACACAGATCGGTTAATAAGATTACATGTACCATTAATGTAACCATGAAAAAAATACATTTTTAAAATGCTAATAGAATATGAACACATTAAGTAAAATTACTATGGCAAATTATGTAGTGCATCTTCTAATGCACACGTACTACCTATTTTATAAAATACAATAATTTATGAATTTCGGATTAGACTAATATTTTCAATACATTTTCTTTTGTAGTCAAGCTTTAATAAAACCTTTATGCATCTTCAGATTCTGTATAAATTTCAACTAGGTGTTCCGCAGTAAGCGGCTTATCCGTATCCGCGAGATATCCGTAATATCCGCATAGTATCCGCACGACATCACTACAAGTACTACAAGTACCACAGCTGCTAATGTTATTCCACGCCTGTCTAGACAAGTCTAGTGTCGTCATGGTGAGGTTACTGAATATCCGCACGTATACCCGGCTTGCGGATGCATATGTCAAATAGACACGGTTCATCCGTCTTGCGTACGAGTCGCGTATTTAAACTATGAGTTTGTCGTTTGAGGAGCGGGAAGTACGGATTATGGAATAAAAAAATAAAAAAAAATATTAGGAATAGTAACTTCGGAACGGATAATTATGTTGATTTATTTCCGTTAAAGTAATATCCATTATTGTTATGACGATGATCTATAGAATTTGGGTATAGCGTTAAGTAGAGAGAAATATGTACGCTTTACAATGATATGTGTGTATGTGTCGTGTTGCTGTATTACTAGAAATAATTAAATAATGTTAATCTGTTTTTATGATCTAACGAGACCGTCTATTACAAAGTTTAGAAAGGAATAAAAAGACTCAAGTAAATAATAAAAATAGTTTATTTTAAAAATAGTATTATAAATCCTAATCACAGCGCATTTTATTGTCGGGAAACAATCAATTAAATATTTATAATTACTTACACATTTACATAAAAATCTACATATTTCTAGGTTTCAATTCGTAATAAACGTCAGGAGAGCGAAGGCCGAAGGTACTCTTTTCATATACCATTGGTTTTAGTTCTTGAGGAGTCAGTGTGAAACGCCTTAACAGCCTCGCGAGACCTGCCTTGACTTGGAGACGAGCGAATCTGCCACCTGGAATAAATAAATAAAGAAAAATTAATTTGATTGCAAGGGTAAATTATTGGTATACTTCGCTAGATATAGTGGATCACCCAGATAACTATCACTGTTTGCGATGTGCACGTTTGATCCCCGAATGAGACAAAGAAGAGTACCAATGTATTTGAATTGTATGTAAATTGGATTGCCGTGATACAAGGAATAAAATCTCTAATTCAGAAAACATTTAAAAAATGTTGAGGTGACTAAAACTTTAACATGTGATGTCGTTGATGATGTTTGGTATATAACAACAACATTTAACGTATCATGTTGGTTACCTAAATTATAGTTATCATTCACTCGAGTAATCGATTAGTATCAATATAAATATCGTAATGTTTTTGTACATAATATAATCTGATTAGAATTAGATAATGATTGTTATGTAACTAGTCGCCAATGTTATTTATAAAATGGATCATCATATAGGGTGTTACTTTTTGATAAATAAATAATTGTTGAACTTACCGATGCAGTTTCGGTTGCCCTCTCCGAACGGAAGGAAAGTGTATTTCTTCACATTGGCTATATTTTCCGGTGAAAACCTCTCAGGATCGAACACTTCGGGATTGGGATAATTCTTCTCGTCTCTTTGAACTTGCAGCACTGGGATCATGCAAATAACGTCCTTTTCTACTGACACCCCAGATGGTAGCACAGAGTCCCTTGTACATAACCTTTGGATGATGCCAATGGGAGGGTACTTTCTCGTTGCTTCATTCACTACCATGTCCAAGTACTGTAGTTTTTCAATGTTGTCGTAAGTTAGTCCTTCAGCTTCAGCCGTAAAAACTTCATCTATTTCTTTATGCAGTTTCTCTAATACTTTTGGGTTACTGGCAAGTTCTATGAGAGTGAACTGCATCACATTAGCTGAGGTGTCAGCACCGGCGACGAAGAAGAAGAACGCTTGAGCAGCAATCAGCTCGTCACTGGGGTCAAGCTCAAACCCTGTTATCAAATCCTGCATCTTCCCTTGCTTCTTCAATTGTGAACAGATTTCAATAAAGTCCTGTCTCTTCGTTTGCATGTCATTATCAATTTTTCTACTTTGTAAAACACTTTTGATGGCACCAATAAAGAATTTTTCAAATTGTCCAAAAACTTTGAGCTTTAATAGCTTGAACACGTTAGGATACACAGCTGCCAGGAATAGAAGTGTGTTACCTATTCTTGTTGGTTCTGAGGCTTTCCACGCCATATCCACAAACGGTGAATCCATAGTGCTCTTGGCCTGAGTATCGATGCCGAACATTGAGGCGCCAATTGATGCAGTGGTGTATGTGTATACCAAGTTGTAGGGATTCTTCCTCATTTTCGGATTATTCTCAACCAATTCCACGAAGTCGCGAGCACACTTGTCTACAATATAGAACATGTTCTTGAGCCTCGAGCTCGTGAAGATTGGAGTCAGCTTCTGTCTGGTCATTTTCCATTTCTGGAAATCGTTCATGAACAGTAGATTGTCACCCAATAGATCGTTAGGATTGAGTAGAAAACCACGACTGTGGAAGCTCTGGAAGTCCCCAGTCAGCACGGCCTGGATGTCCTGAGGGTTCTTCAACAACAGGTTCTTTGTGGCCCCGCTTGAAGTCCCAATCGTATCATCTTCATGTTTATCACAGATGTCTTTGCAAATCTCTGGCAGCGAATGTTTATTGAAAATAAACTTTACCATAATATCATCGACTTGCTTTATATTTCTGCTCTTCCAATAATTATTGGGTCTTAAACTTAAGTAGAGCAGCACTGAACTCAGCACAATTACTAATATGATGAACAACATTGTTGGGAAGTTAGTTTCTCACTGCGGTCAAGCGATAACTGATGCGAGGTATCGGTCAGCGCCGGCTTATATACAAATATCGCGGCGCGTTGTTAACCCGTACTGATTTTAGGTATTGATGACTGGCAAAATTAAATCGACCTTATTAAGGTAATTAATAATATTTTTTATATCTCTGCCTAATCATTTAATTATTAAACTATTTGTAATTGTATAAGTAATTTCTTGCTACGATTCTCTAAAATAATATTATTTAATATTATATTGGTAAGATATTAAGATTTATATTTTTTATGTGATACAGAAAGATTGATTAAGAAGATTAAGAGCACGGACTTCCGAAAAAAAAAAAAGTTTTTTTGTTGTTATTTTTGGTTTTTGTGTCAGTAAAGTTTTTGTGTGAAATAAGAAGTATAATTTTGTGTAAATATAAAATAATACTGACGTCATAATTGTAAGCATATTATATTTCTGTATTTTGGCCTTTTCTACCTTTTATTCCAAGGTTGTGTCTGACTGTACTGTCAGCATTATTATTGTTGCTTTTTAATTTTGGTGTTTTTTTTGTTATTTGGTTTTTGGTGTAAGTCTATCATGAAACGCACTGTTTTGAAAACTTCATTGTGTTTATAAAAAGGGGTACCTGTTCAATTAATCTGAACAGAAGATAAAATTGGCATAGAATTGCTTTTCCCACTATTTTTTAAAAACTAGTGTTTTAAAACTAAGTGAAAACATCCAGGAAATAAAAATGTTCTAGAGAAATGTAAAATAAGAAATGTTTTCGTTGACGTTACGCTTAATAATTTTGCAGACATTTTTTTCCTAAATATTTATAACACGGATACGGATACCAACCAGGAATATTTTGAAGCAGATGGACACAAAAAAAAAATGTAGTTGCATACGTTTCAATTGCAATTATTGCAAACCGTCAAAAAGTAAAGTCCGGTGAAGCAGTTGCGTTCAGGCTAACTGCAAAGATCTCTACCAAAAAAAAAAACCTCAAAAAGTGCCCAAGGGCTCTACCACCACATCATAATGTTTCTTGTACAGATAGATCTATTGAATATTATCCCGCAAAAAACTGGAACTTCTTAAACCTTAGTTTTTTCCGAATCGGATATGCCTTTGATGCTTTTTTTTTAAATGAAAGTAAACTAAAAACGAAAACGAAACGACCCAATGGGTCCCTCTAAATGGCAAAAGACATCGCGGTAGGCCTAGGCGGAGATGGCGAGACGAACTGGAGGCCTTTGATGAGGAGTGGATGACCACGGCTCTAACCAGAGAGAAATGGAAGGAGGGTAGAGAGGCCTTTGCCCTGCAGTGGGAAAGAAATGGCTAGTAAAAAAAAAAAAAACTAATTAGGAAACCTTTCTACATTGCCAAACGGCAAAATATAACTTAAAAAAATAGTTGCATTCGTTAATTGTCACTACAGTCTTCGTTTTCTGGTATTTGTCTTTCCTTTTTTTTTTTGTTTCAATTTAAATTATACTTTCTGGTGACTAGTTCTGTTCTATGTTTTGTCAGGCTTAAATGTTTTCAGACCGAATGGTTGCTAGACAACTTTTAATCGATGAATTAAAAATGTTAAGATGAAGATTTTCTATGTTACCCTATGTAAAATATTTAGTCGATATATCCCTTTTTTCTCTTAATTAGGTATCTGGTCTTCGCCACATTGAATTTTGATTAGTTTCATGTCTTTAGTGACTCTTGCTGTGCTTTAGTGACAAATGAATTAATTTATGTCATTTTTAATGAAATCGGTCCGCGTTTTCTAGAATACTACAAAGTTGGGAATAGACTTACAAAGACAAACATGCACAGTCGAAAAAACAATAGTCTTTGCGTTTTTTGTAAATCATAAGAAGCTCTAGAAGGTTAAAGAACTTATTTTCATGGTAACAGTTATTTAAATTTATATATTTTAATGGACTATGACCTTTATTGTTTCCTACCTACAGTGCGTATATTTTGACTAAACTTATTGATTATTTACAAGATAAAAACGAAGACAGGTGTAGAATGATAAGCATAAATCATATTAATATCTCTATGATGATCCATATCTAAATCCGAGTTATTTGCGATACGCACGCGTTACCGCGTGTTCGAACGAGTTTCGACCTGTTGAACAAGTCTCGACTTGACCGGCTTTGATAACATGAGCTTCTCAGCGACTAGATAATTATTATCAAACGCTGACTCGTAGTTTTTGTTATCAGTTTTTTGTTTTATTGCGTTATTTTTAGATGAATTAAGCGTGAGCGGAACTAGATTTTGGCTGCGACTTTGCTCGTTTATTTGTTTTATTCTACACCTATTCCTTTGAAAACAAACTTGATGATCTAGAAAAAAAAAACATTTACCGGTTTTCAATTCGATTGAGGTAACATTTTGCAAAGGTAAGGGTTTATTTTTGGGCATGTAAATAATTAGCTTGGTAATAAGGCATTTCTTATCGTATCCTATATTATCTTTAAGTATATTTTTTTATTAATTCGAATGAACCGTATTCGCTGTTTAAAGCTCAAGCGTATCTACTCTACAATCTACTAAAAGACGTTCGAAGTCCAGTTTCGATGAATATCGAACGAAACAAAAAAAAGTACTTGAGATTTTTTTTTCATACATCTTTAATAAAAGATTCATAAAATATCTATGTGTCTTATATTCACATATTTTATGGAAAAAATATTTGAGTTCTACAAACACAAAACCATTTATTATTTGTATACAAAAAGTGGGAAAATACGTAGTAGGTATAATGAATCACAAAAATGATATATACCTAAAGCGTATTTTCCCAAGTATAATGATATGCGGTGTTGTGTATTATAATCATGACTGTCAGTTTGAGATAACATTATGTTGACCGTGATTTGTTTGTATTTATACGAGTACGAACAGATAACACGTTTTTTTCTACTTACTACTACGGGAGAATAAAGTCAATAATCTTTTTTTATGTAATACTTACATCGGTTTAGCAAACATTGAAAAAAAACTATTCGCGCGATTAAAAGTGTAATTTTTATAGAAAAAAATGTTAGGAATTTTAAAAGATTATTTGTAAAAGAATAAAAAAATATATACTAATAATGAAAATAAAATATACGATTATTATATTTTATTTACAATATCAAGTTGACCGGCAATCTCAAAATATTTGAAGTACCTTCAAATAATAATAATAATCCTTTATGTATAATAAATAATACAGGCTAAACTAATTTAGTAAACAAGTTTGTTAAGTGGCCGACATTTTTCAAATTATAGTTACTACGTAACTCCATTTTTTTAGCTATAACAAAATCTGTATCAAAATAACTTTGTTGCCAAAAAACTAACATTTTTTTAACAATTAATTTTATTACTTAGATAATCTTGTAAATTACACACTATTGATATAATCACTAGCTTGTGAACGTATAAAAAACTAGTTTATACTGCTTGAGAATAATTTGTTTTCGTTATTTATGCAAACTTCATTCATTCATCTAGTTCTTTAAAGCATGAGCTACCTTATAGTTATGTTGTGGTAAAAATTTAAATTAACTGCATAATGCTAGAAACTTGAGAAAAGGTCAAATATTTCCGATTCTGGACGTTCGAGTCTCGGGAACCTATAAATTATTATGATTTAGTGTGTGATTTTATTAAATGTTTCCATATTCCATAATATTGCTGGAAGAAGCGCTAAAAAACTGCGACAGAAGTCGGTCCAGCAAGAAGTAGGTAAACTCTAATTTAACAACTTACCTGTCCCGCCAGTAGACACAATAGCTACACAATGTAAATGTCCATATGTGACTCACGGGTTAAATAAATTCAATTTTAAATATCTGTCAGATTCTTATCCCATGATTTTAAAATTGCACACATTCAACGCCTACCCTACTTCTGTCACGATCGAAGAGAGCATATAACTAATTCATTCATCAGAGACACCTACGTCACAGTGCTCGTGTTCAGACCTATTTCCGTTTTGTCAGTGTTCTCTATCAGAAATACTGAAATAGAACTGTTTAGGTCTTTTTTTTTTTTTTTTTTCGGGGTGAAAATCTAATGATTTCGGCCCACGTCGAGGGCACGACGTGGGGATATGTCGGACTTGCACCGACCGAAAACACCCCGGTCCCCTTCTCGCCTTTGCTGGAGCCGCGGGATCGCTAAGCATTCTCACCGCAGCTCCAGCAGACTGTTTAGGTCTATTGTGGAGATGAGTTTTCTTACTTTGTTGGATTTGGAGGTGCAAATTATAGTTTTTGACTAAAAGGGTCAATAACTACCTACGGAATTTGTAATTGTTTGTATTTATAATTATTTATTCTTATATGTTTTGCTTAGAGTAATATAATGAATTGTGTATAGGTTAGATTGCCAGTGGCTTCAGGTAAAATACAGTATTCACTTGAATTCTGTTAGACTGGAATATAGCTTGGAGAAATGCTAGACAGGAGGATACTGTATAACATTTGTGTAGTGTACATACATACATATTTACATATAATCACGCCTCTTTCCCTCGTAGGGGTATGCAGAGACCACTTTTTTCCACTTGCCACGATCCTTACACACTTGTTTTATGTAGTGTACTGTATATTATTTTAATTTAAAGTTATATTTTCTCCTCCCTGTATATTTGTTGTTTTATTACCGGATTTCAGCGGTTAATTGCTGTAATTGATTGATGAGCTGCTCTGTCGATGTGAGTGATAACCCGCCGGTCTAACTTTGCTTAGTACGACAATCAATCATTTACCGTTGACTAGTTACTTTCATTTACTGATCATAAATACTGGCCAGTGATCATAGGTACGTTTGATACTGACTACTACATTTGCAGCAAAAAAAATGGGTTGAAAACAGTAGATTTTATTTTTATTTAATTTTTAACTGGTATTTCATATACATAATCGCTATTCGTACATACAGGCCATGAGTTAATAAATAATATGTATCCATATGATATTGCTTTTGTTACTCGAAAAATACCTTTTGCATCGATACTTTAATATCGAAGTTACAAAATTATAGTTGCATTAAACACACACATATTGTAATAACTATTACATTCACCAAATATTTGCAAGCTAAGCACTAGATACCAGATCCTTCACATTCAATAACCGATGCACACAGAATCCCTTTAATACGTTTTGGAGAAAATCCCCGAAACGTGTTATGTAATTCTAGGAAGCTACAAGCCCTAACGATGCCGCGATGTTAGCAATATCGAATGTTATACCAAAACACATCCATCTTGGTTCCTAGAAAATGGAACTAATACAGCTAAGAGCGCGGGCACACGATGCGTTGCGGCGCCGCACCGCAAAGATTTCACCGTGTCAGTGCACACCGCTCAGTTGTTACGATCCATATTCATTAACCACTGACCAACGCTACTACGAGGCCGCTGCATAACAACGTTACGGCGCCGCACCGCTCGTGTGCCCACTGACACGGTGAAATCTTTGCGGTGCGGCGCCGCAACGCATCGTGTGCCCGCGCTCTAAGGCACCACTCTGCTCTATGAACACGGAACGTGGTAGAAGTTTACTAACTTAGTTAAAGCAAAGATTTTTATTTTAGAAAATATTGTAGCATGATTTTGGCATTTATATTTTTATGAACACTTTAATGCGCAACCAAAAGTGCTACTATAGGATTTGAAAACATTCATGGCATGGCCAATAATGACCATGCTTTGTACCTTGTAGATAGTTAAGAGACCTTTTTGGGAGCCAAAAGTATTTTTTTTATTGATTATAGGATTTAACACAAATAGCAACCGAAATAATTATCACTCACTTTGGTCCTAATGTAAAAAAAAGATTATCAATGGTAAAAAAATACTACTCTTATAATATAATAAAAAAAGTATCCCTGACAATCAGTTATAATAAAACGTATGATGATAGTGCACAATTGCTGTGACCCCTTAGGCATCAGTGTGTTTGTTGTATACAAAACAATATTTTTTTATCTTCCGATACGAAATGGGGAAATCCATAATTTAATTACCTATTTATCAAATTCATTATTATTTAACAACTATTATGTATCCGAAGTCACGATGACATTGCAAGTTTTGCTATAGATACTTTGTGCTACTGCGTCTTTACTATCAATAAAGTCCATTTCATTATCGCAGACTAAAAATATATTATTTTGTGTATCTTAAAGTACTCTAAATACGGTTAGGGTACGTCCACGTCTGACGAACGAGCACCGAACGAGCATTACACTAATAGCTCGCGGGAATGCCGCGAGGCGCGAACGCACTAGTGTCAATAACACCGTCCGCGACTCGAGATACGTGCGCGAGCGGCTCGCGAGCTGTTACTGTAATGCTCGTTCGGTGCTCGTTCGTCAGATGTGGACGAACCCGACAACTATAGGTCAATAAGATTGTAAGAGTCACTTACCCGTTATTCCGTAAAGCTCTTTGAAAATAAAAGTGCCACTTAATCCAGTGCTCATCCGAACGTAAGATGTTACGGGATATCTCTATTGCGGTTTGTAGGAGATTGTCCTAAACATGACAATTTGATATTCAGATATACTAGTACCAAAGACAGAAGTCATAACCCACCTTTTTCGTGTCGCTGCAGTCATTTGTTGGGTATAGACTAAAATGTAGCGTATGGTACCTGCAAACTGTGACTATGTTTGAGCGACTTTAAAAAGGCCTATGGAACTAATCTGTTTAACCCTAAGTTGTTTTAACATTAATACTGGTCACCGATTGCAATTTTGTTGACATCATTCTTAAAGCAGTCCTTCACATTTAATAGAAGACTAAAATTATCCATTTGAGCTGTTTAAAGTTAATATTCTCCGAGTAAAGCGATTCAGTTGCGGTAAACTGTTAGCTTGCAGTAATCCGCAGCTGGAAATGTGCCAAAATGTTTGCTCATTCATTTCCGAATAATTCAAACCTTTTCATTTTACTCTCGGCTTAGGCTCTTTTAACCTGACATCTTTGAACGGTGAGTTTTTTTCTTTTCGTTATGGTATGAGAACTCATTTGCCAAAGGATTTTTTAGTTTTGTAAGTAATTACATGTACTTAAGCAATCAAAATTCAAATCACATTTTGAAACTTTAGAATGGGCTTCAAATTACTGGAAATCAGTAATCCTCTAGGATCGCTTGTCTCGCATCGGTTTTCTCTGTCAATTTTCTAGCTCGTCTTTCATTCGTAGCGAATGACAGGCACTACCTGCGGTTATTCCCGGTAGCCTCCATTCGTCTCAGCTAAAAGGAAAAGTTTTGGGAAATAGTCTAGATTGATTTATACGATTCCTAAGTTTGGATGCGGAGATATTTAAATATGTAACGTTCTGCATTCTAGTTTAACTTTCCTCTAGGTTAGAAGTTTTTGGAAATACTTTTAGTTAGCAGAAGTTTTTGACGCAATCGGGAATTGGGAATATGTTAGGTGCAATTTAAAGTAAGCGACCTAGTTGGATCGCTTCTTCATATAAGAAAGACAAATACTGACGGAATATGTCAAATAGTTAATGTCGATCAAGGTACTGTATTACTATGGTATTACTTAATTATTATACTACTAGCTGTGCCCTGCGGTTTCACCCGCATGAATATCTAGGTCCCGTTCCCGGTGCCTTTATGTTTGGTCGGTGACGACTTATTTTTTTTTCCCCGCGCAATTTTCCATTTTTTTTCATAAGAACCTTCTCCTGATAATAACTAACACAACAAAAAAAGAATTAGTGGAATCGGCCCAGGCGTTATTGAGTTATGCGCTTACCAACACATTTAGCAATTCATTTTTATATATAAGATAATATTTGAAATTACAAATGCGATTGGCTATAATACAATAGGCCAAAACGTATTTATAGACGAAAATACAATGGCATTTTTATATCATGACCAATATAGTCACAGAAACAAATTGTTGCCCAAAATGCAATTAATATGCTCTTTGTGCTAGTCACTGAAATGAAGCGCAACATAATTTATTCCAATAGTCGTAAAAAGCACGTTTCTTTAAACAACATTGATGAGAAAGGAAGTCTTTAAACAAATCTAATCTACTATCTATAAATAATGTTAATTACGCTTAATATTTTAATCACTGATTAATTAATGAGATAGATATTATCGTGACAATCATTAAAATACCTACTTATGTGTTATATGATATGATTATAATGAATAAATCAGTTAAGTGTGTTAAAGTCCGATTTGCAATTTTCATACGTCACAAATCTCAAAATTTACGTTGAATTTCATAACAAAGACAGGACAGATAACAAACCGATTCTAAAAAGGTTCGTTTTTCCCTTTTAAGGTATGGAACCTTTAATACTTCTTATAAACGGCATTTGAACAATCGTATCCAGTAAGTAAGGGCTTTCATATCTAAGTATATCAAAGTGATTAGCAAATATTAACAAAAACTCTTAAATATAATAAAAATACACTTTTCATTAATATTTTTCCGAAGTTTTCCTATTTTTAGGTCGTAATAAAGCATCCCCCGGGACTGCCTTTTTTCAATTTTATTAAACGCCAGGAAAACGCTTCAGGTGTATTTATTGTTTCTGGCAACATTGGATCCAAAGACTGTCATGTCCTGTTACATGATACTTTTTAATTAACTTCCTTTGATCAATTATCCTAGAAAAAGAATACATAAAGACTTTTTATATACTAGAAAACTATTAAATATCGCTATAGTAATTAATTATCTATTGTAATAACAGCATATTAGTTCCAACTTTTTTAAATGTAACGTTGACTTGCATCATTGCATGTATGTATTGCCTTAGGTTGATCAACTGTCAAGAGTGGGTGGATTAGGGTCGGTTCATTTCTGGCGGAGGGCGCGTTCCGTGATGTCGATTGCAAACTGGTGAAAATAATATTGTTCAGTCCCTGCATGTGTTTACGCTGCACTTTGAGCGCATTCAAAGCTGTGCCCACATCCTTCACGATAAGCGGATGATGCAAACTAAAGTGCACATGGTTTATAAAGTACACACTTTACGTTACAGTTATTAGACTTATGTTGTTGTCGTATTGTTTCTTTTCGTTATATTTTAACTAACCTTTTAACCATTTTTTCTTTTCCAAGACTTCTGGTTGACCTGATACAAAATGAGGCAGAGCTTTTGTTTACTTTCTATTATTATTAGAAGCCCCCTTACTAATTTCGTTTATCCAATCCTCGCATTGTTATTCAATCCCGTTGTTTTTTAGTGGCAATAAAGAGTTTTTATTATAAGAAATAAAATATTACCTAGAGGAATAAAAACCAGAAAGCAATACGCAAAATCAATTTCATACAAATAATTATTAAAACTGATAGGTTGGCTATCATAATCGCATTAAAGCATAAGCCTTGCTGTGGTCGAACAAAAAGCCTCCATTCAGGAGCTAATTAGGCTGCGTTAAGCCGAAGTGCAGTAATTAACTGGCCAGCTCGGGCAGCTTGCAATCGAAAGGGAAATATAGACTGATTCTTCAATAAGTTGCTTTTAGAAAAATGGATATTGCTATTTATACTATAATTAAATATTGAATTAGTTTTAGTGATGAGTTTAAGTATGTAGACTCTAGGTCCAGGTAAATTTTAATTGACATAAAATTTAAAATAACTTATTTAATAATATATCTTCATCAACGGTGTCAAAGGCGTTCCGAAAATAAAAATAGGTGACATCTACTTGTCCTCCGTCAATAACCGGCGTCATGTAATTGTTAATTACATGACGCCGGTTAATGATGAGTAATAACTCACTGCTACGACTTGATCTGAAACCGTGTTGAGCGTCACTTAGACAGGAACTAACTTGACTTAAATATTTTTAAGTAAAATTGATTCGAATACCTTGGCGAAAGCAGACAGCACCGCTACGGGCATTTCTCTTTGTATTTACGAGTAATCAATTACCTACTAAAAATAACTCTTATCCCCAGGCTACAAGACTTCAGATGCGTATGGTGCCGGCGCTGTGTGCACGCGGCGTGCAAGCCGACGTGGTGTGCGGCGTGCTCGCTGGGCCCGGCGCGCGCGTCCGTCGTGCCCCCCACTCGGCTGCACTCGGTGGGCCCCGACGACGCCTGGGTGCCGGATAGGCCGCCTAACGCGAGCCCGCTTATTGTGTTCGTTAATTCTAGATCAGGTTGGTATGGATAATACAAGTCATAGTGAACAGTGGTGGGGAGATAATAAGAGATAAGAGAATTATTTGATATGCAATCGAATAAAGATGGAATATTTTAATTGCTGCATGTTATTTTTTATGTGATATATCGAAGCCATTGAGACGTTGATCTGATCATCATGAACAGTTAATTATGGTGCGTTGCGAATTTTTTACAACAAACTACATAATAGCATTCATAGACAAGAGTTATCGTCTCAGTGAACAAATTGAATATGATTAGTTCAATATTTTTCTAAAATATTTCTGTTTAATAGTTATCCGTATAGTTGTTACGGTAAATGTGATTAATTGAAAATTATTAATAATTTTACAAAATTATTAATAATAATCACATGTTTTGGTAATTATTAATAATTCTCGACACATATTGGTAAAAGTGATAAAATAAATGAAAACCCAATGTTTTTTGACCAGCAGGTATTTATTTATATTATTCACTCTTACCCTGACATATACACTGACTTATACATATAAACTTGGTTAATGTTTCTTTAATTTATAAAAATATATGTGATGGGTACATACGTCGTCGCTCGCTTCGCTCGCTCTGTTGCAAGGTCACAATATCTAACCTTTTTTTTTTTTTTTTTTTTTCGGTGGGAAATCCTCATGGACTTCCTCCGCCTGGGGAGAGGCGGAGGGGCATGCCGGACTCTTACCGGCTAAAACCCCCCGGTGTCTCCTCCTCGCACGTGCACGTGGGGCCGCGGGAATCCAAATTCTTCCGCAGCCCCACGCTGGTGCTGGCCCGGTTGTCCGGGCCTCCTCTCGTGCACGAGGTAGTGAGGTGTAAGACTACCCCGTGCTCCGCCTCGGAGGCGCGCGCCTACGCCTCGGGTCCAGCGGTTAGGGGGCGGGGACTTCCCCAAGTCCCTCGCCCCTGGACCCATTCATGGGGGGCGGAAAAGGGCGTTGTCCGCCCTTCTCCTGCGCCCGGTGCGCCTTCTGCGGCCGGGGAAGAGAGACGAGATCTCCCTCTCCCGTTCCGCAGTCTCCTTCTGCGACATCACGTCCTCGCAGAAGGACACCACCGCATCCCACGACTCTGCGCTACCGACCATACTCTGCACTACGGCCGGCAGCGACAGATCGCCTCCTACTTCATTTGCGAGGACACGGCGCTGCTCCTCCCAAGCTACACACTCAGCGAGCGTGTGTTGCGCCGTGTCCTCCCCGCAATGGACGCAGTGGTGGCACCGAGCGTCCGGCTCCCTGCCCATGCGACACAGGTACTTGCCGAAGCACCCATGCCCCGACAGCACCTGCGTCACCCTAAACGACAGGGAACCGTGCCTTCTCCCGAGCCAGTCGTCGAGTACTGGCCGGATCGCCTCGACGGTAGCGAGGCCGGCGGCAGGGCGCAGAAGCCTTTGCCGCCATTCCGCCACCAGGACCTGACGGAGCTCTCCTCGGCGCAGCTCGATCTGTCGCTGCACCGGCGTCGAGCCCCGCGCCCGCTCTTCCTCGCGCCATCGGTACAATGACGCGAGTACTTTCGCCTCCAGGTCCCAGGGCGGGGATCCGGCCAGGACACAAGCCGCCTCGTAGGAAATCGTGCGGTACCCGCGGGCGACTCTGACGGCCATCGCCCTCTGCGGCTTGCGCAGAATGGCGAGAGTGCTGGCCGTCATGTCCAGCGCCCACACAGGAGCCCCGTAAAGGGCTATGGACCGCACGATTCCCACGTACAACCGCCTACAGGCGGCGCTCGGGCCCCCCATGTTGGGAAGCAACGTTGAAAGCGCGCCCGCCGCGCCCATCAGCTTGGGCGCCAGCCGCCGGAAGTGAGGCCCGAATTCCCATCGGCTGTCGAGCACCAATCCCAGGTACTTCATGGTGTACCCGACAGCTATCCGAGCCCCACCGACCACAATGTGTGATCCCGGCGCCGGCGCCCGTCGGGGGCCATGAAACACTATGGCCTCCGACTTGTTTAGGGCCACCTCCAGGCCCAGGCGCCGGATGCGGTTCACCACCTGTGACACCGCAGCCGTGGCCATCAACGTCGCTTCCCTGAGCGAGCTCCCCCGGGCAGTGACAAGCGTGTCGTCCGCATAACACGTCAAGTCTGCGCCCGACGGGAGCTCACCTCTCAGCACCCAGTCGTAGCCGATGTTCCACAGGAGCGGTCCTAAGACCGATCCCTGCGGAACACCGCACGACATGAAGTGCCGACGAGCACCGTCACGTCCCCGATAGGTGACGCATCTGTCTTCCAGATAAGCCCCTACTGTACGGCGGAGGTAGGGAGGCACGCGATGGTGTTTCAGCGCCTCCCGAATACAGCTCCAGGGTAGGGTGTTGAATGCGTTGGAGATGTCTAAAGACACCGCCAACACCACCCCACCCCGGGACACCGTCTCCTCCGCCAGGGCCCTCACGCGCATGATTGCGTCTATGGTGGAGCGCCCCCGACGAAAACCAAACTGGTTCTCGTCCAGGTCCGGCCCCTCTCTGCACAAGTGGCTGACGAGGCGATCCGCGATAATCCGCTCGAACAGTTTGCCCGCCTCGTCAAGCAACACTATGGGCCGATACGCGGACGGCGAGTCCGCAGGGCGCCCCTCCTTTCTGAGCAGGACCAGCCTCCCCTCCTTCCATACGCCGGGAAACTGACCCCGCCCGAGACATGCCGTGAAGAGCCCCCTCAGCTGGGGCTCTAGCTCCTTCAGAGCCAAGACGAGAGCTCGGCCAGGAACTCCGTCGGGTCCGGGCGCTGTGCTCTTCGCCCGGAGTCGCGACACGGCCGCTCTCGTCTCCTCTTGCGTCACCTCGGGGACATCGGTGCTCTCCTCTTCCGGAGAGTCTGTGGCTGAGGGCGATGCCATCGGCGGGGGAACATGTCCCACTCGCACAGGGAAGAGGGTCTTCACCACCACCTCCAGCAGCTGGGGCTGCATGGTCTGCGTCAGTGGGGGCGCCCAGGGACGCAACTTGCCCCTTACCCAGCGGTAGGGACGCCCCCACAATATCTAACCTAACCTAACCTATTGATCTCCGTCACAAAGTCGAACCTAATCAAGCATACTAAATAATCAGCCCCGCAACCCTTGGCCACTTATTACATTTATCACTACTAGGGTTAAATTATTAATAAAAACCGACAAATGTGATTAATTTATCACTTTTACCTCGACTTTCGGTAATTATTAATAATAATCGATAATTATTAATAATCTTCAATTAATCACATTTACCGTAACATAGTCATTTAATTTCTCGTAGCTGCTACGGCGTAGCAAGGAAAGCCGCTACGTATGCTACGGCGTAGCAAATCGACTTTCATCAGCCAGTCTGCAACTGTTTTGCTGCAAACACAGCTTTAGTACTTTAGAATAAGGTTGAATAATATTTTTTACATACCCGCGATTTCTTGTAACAGGTGACAATCAAGGCGTGAAGTTCCTCCGTCGCTTTAGACAGCTGTTGAACCCGGCTCAGGTGTTCGAGTTGAGCGGCGCGGGGCCTCGGCTGGGGCTGCGGCTGTTCCGGCACTTCGCTCCCCTGAGGGTGCTGGTCTGCTCGGGGGACGGGTCCGTAGGTTGGGTGCTGCAGGAGGTCGATAAACTGGATATGCATGTAAGTTGTGACTTTTCTTCTTCAGATAGGGGTGGTGAATTATATTAAATCCAGCAATTTCAAAACTTTTTTGGGTATGCACATTTTGCTGTAGTATGCTGATCAATTTAAGTTTAATAGTCTAGGACTTTCATTAGTTGAAATTTTTCCTTTATAATCCAGTATTCCTTCCGAAACCTTAACTCTTCTGTCCAATGCCTTGGAAACTTACATCTTGTTGTCTTGCAGCGTCAGGTCCAGACAGCAGTGCTCCCGCTGGGCACCGGCAACGACCTGGCGCGCGTGCTGGGCTGGGGCGCCTCCTGCGATGACGCCGCCAACCTGCAGCAGCTCATCGAGCGATACGAGAGAGCCTCCACTAAGATGCTAGATAGGTACACCTTTTGCGACATCAGAATATGGATCAATTTCGCTTAAACCTAAATAGCAAGTTTTCATTTTCAGTAGACCCTTATAAAATATTAGCTTCACAAACATTACGATGGGTCCATATTATTCTATAATACCGTCTCTTTTTTATGAAACTGTTTATTGTCGCAATGATCGGAAAAGTAATCTTCCGTTTTCAACCAGATTTTCTATCTCGTGTTTTATGATTACATAGGTGGTCAATAATGACGTTCGAGCGCGCGCTGTCGGCGCCGCCGCCGCCGCCCGTGCCGCCCGATTTGATGGAGGAGAACTCGCTGCTCATGAACTTGCAGGATATTATGCAGGTAGGCATGGTTATATTGAATATTGAAGTCAATAAGAATTACATAAGCAAAAAATAAAATCATCTAGTCTTACAAGTAAAAAAAAATAATGCCTACGCGTTCCGCATTCAGTCCAACCCAGATTTTACCAGTCGCTGGTCCGTCAGCCAATGTGCAACACAGTAGACCGTATTCGTTCCAACCCTGATACCTTCTACAAGTCATCACTTCATTAGTACATGACCAGAACTACTAAGTGGTTAAACTCTGAACCTGAATACGATCACGATTTTGAAGCTTTTACGAATGTTTGTGACTGAGTAGATCTCGACCTCCGGAGTAGGTCATTTATGATTTTCGAGGAGGATTCTCTTTAAATCTAGGTCTTCAAAATCTATTTTTTGTACATCGACTTTAATTAATGTATATCTTTTAAATATTTATGTGTACAATAAATAATTATGAATTATGATAGCTAGATCATTGGTTAAAGTTGACTGTTCTTTTAAACCAGGCCGGCGAAGTAAGTTGCGCAGCCAGCACGTCTCTCCGCGCGGGCTGCTCGCGGCTGGCGGCGGCGGGTGAGCGCGCGGGCGGGGGGGCTGCGCGCGCGGCACACCGGCTGCGACGCGCCGTGTCGCTGCTGCTGCACGCGCGCGCGCATCTCGCGCACGATCATGCGCGCTGCAAGTCAGTATATTGTGAAATATAGTAGGCATGGTAAGAAAGTACCTATATATTAAAAAAAAGAAGGGAATGTGAAAATCAGTCTACAATTTATGGAGAAATCGGTGAAAATACCTTAAAACCAATACATACAGTCAAACACAACCTCCAATATCCTCCAATTTTTAAAAATATCAAAAGCTTTGTTGAATGTTATATCTACCTGACTTACCCGACTTGATCAATGCAATATGAACTCAACTTATCAAACTTGATTAGGTCGTGGGAACCAGTGGAAACGACGAGTGACAGCGAGCCTGAAGCACAACCAGTTGCCGAGAAGGGCAGCATTGAAAAGACTGAAAAGGTAATTTTAATACCATACATTCATAAATTATATATTTCTTATGGTCCTTTTAGCCATTTTGTCCTTTCTTCCAAGTATTCTTTTTCAATATACCTAGTAGTAATATAATAGATAAACAAATTATTGTATTGCCACATACCTTATTTCCCTATATTATACTACTAGGAACAACTGAACTGGGCAGTTCGCGGCTGCGCGCTCGCGGGCCGAGCCGACAGTGTCAAGCGCGCGTTGCGGTCACTCTTGCGAACGCTCACACAGGTATATCCTCAGGTATGAAATAGGGACCTCTTCCACAATTTCTTAACACCTTTGTAGTAGGACCATTTTAGGACCAGTATCTTTGTTTTTATTAGTAAACCTTAAGGCCCACGAGTCACGACCTCAAAACTAAAAAGAGGCCATTTTGTGTAATTTCTATGTTTTATGATGATGCGAGAAGCCAAGTATAGAACTAAGTGGCGTGCAATTGGAGAGGCCTATGTCGAGCAGTGGCAGATGATGATGATGTCAACTTGTAGGACTGTAGTTATATGTAGAGGAGAGATCAAGTGCTAAATAAATTTCTGTCCATTGTCATAACTACCTAATTTACAGAATTCTCTTAAAACTTAGTACCACTCTTAAAGTTGCTCACGGTCGTTTTCCATAACAAATGGCTACGGGACGGTTGCCAATCGAAAATGCTCATTTAGCTAAATGTAAAGGTTGTTTTCTAAACTTTTGAAACAATCTCGTTTAGGATCACATTTTAAAGAATTCCGACAATATCGGGCTTCGTGGCATCCGTCCAAAATTAACTTGGCCAAGGAATTTTTGATAGCAACTTAGATTTTAGATAGGATTTAATCCAAAATGTTACGTATTTTTCAAATGTATTTCAAATTAAGTTATGAAAACAAGAATACCAAATTAAAGAATATCTTTAGTGTCAACAATTTGGCATCGCATCTGATTTTAAATAGCTATTTTTTTCTAATATTATATCTCGATGCGCTAAACATTGAATTTTACTTTTAGTACGACTAATACAGTATGAAAATAAACATTAGATCTCCAATTTAATAAAATGTGTTCTTATTTATTTACATTCAATTCATACCATATTTACAGAAAGATCTTAGATATTTACTTAACATTATTTTCAAATTAATTGTTCAAAAGTTCAAACAACGTACTGACACCGACATTTTCAAATTGGTGCTAAAATTACAAACATGAAGACTGATTCTCGGTATGCCAAGATATCTAATTATCAAAAATACATAAATATTAATCGAGTTACCAACAACTACAACTAGTACTGTTAACACCAGGGCGTATCGCAAGACGTGGACTCTTGCGACACGTGTGACACGTGCGAGGGCTCCGTGTCGGGCGGGCCAGCGGTGGCCAGCGCAGGCGCTCCACCCTCCGCCGGCGGGGCTCCCGAGGTAGCAGCCCTACCGGTGCCGCGCGCCTTCGCTGACAGCCGGCGCTCTTCTGCCGCTAGTGCTATTTCTGCCGCCTCGCTGCATCCAGACAAGTAAGGACTATCAAACATTTGAATCATTGCAGCATTTTCGATAAACCTAATAAATTAAGAATATGAATAGATACAGTAAAATAGATTTTCACCGTCATATTTCTATTCACAGCATTCCAGACGTAGATGAAGATATAGTTAAATTAATCAGTTCGAACCCACCGGAAAGCTTCAACTTAGAAGTGGACAACAAAGCGGAACGTAGCAAGACAAGTTCCGCGTCGCCTCAGGACAGGCTCTCGCTGTCAAACCTCTCCTCCTGTGATACTAGCTCCTGCAAGAACCTCCTGAGGCCAGAACTCGAGCGCACATATAATAGTAGTAGTCTAACCATACCTAACCTAGTTGTCTCTGATGATAGCGATAAGAGATCGATATTACAGGGAGATACTTATGAATCGGACCAATTGACTATTATAGACATCGACAAACCGTATACTGACGATGTGCACTTCGAGATGAGTGCGAGAGCGACGCCGGCCAGCGGCGAGTGCTCGCCCGACCGGCGCCTCTCCAGCGTAGACTTAGAGATCGAAGCCAGTAGTTCAGAGGGGTCCAACATTAGCGACGATTTTAGTTTAATATCGGAAATTATTGATGCGAAACCAGAGGACATCGAGGAAGCAGGCGGTATCGGACACATCGATTCACCCGAAATGTCGGAAACCACTTACGTCAACTCCGAAACTTTACATGGAGAGTCCATTATGGACGACATCAGCTCTATGCTTGGACAAGAAGTGCTGCTGGCGATGATGGGGAAAAACGGAGAAAACGAAACCTACACCGATGACACAACATTATTCACATCTGACACTGTGTCAGACATCGCCATGGATAGCCGAAATCCGAGCTTGGAAAAGAACAACGAAGCTAAACTTAAATACATAACGAAAGTAAAGAAACCAAAAGAAGTAGAAGTAGAGAAGTTTGGTTTCGAAAATAGAGTGTTCTACATCGAAAACGCAACGAAAGGGGAAGAACAAGTAAAGTACTGTAGCTTAGCACACTTTGAGGAAGGTAACGATATAGCCAGGAAATCTTTTAAGAAGCAGCTAAAGAAGAGTCTTAAGAAACGTGTGATGGAAGACGTGAGTTTGATTCATCTACTTCCAAAAACATCGGAAGAAACGCTCACCAACAAAGGTGATTCCCGTAATTGTTTGGAAACGCCGAAAATGGTTTTTGACGACCACATGGGAGCTTCAGACGGAACAGGTTTCCCGCAGGTAAGCGTCGTAGTGGAACCTCCTTCACCATCGCATAGCGAAGATAAAAAGAGCTTGAAGACTTGCCCAAGTCGCATGGCATCAGTATTGAGTGATATCTTTGATCAGGGGACGGATACCCTCAGTGTGAATTCTCCGGAGCCAAGTATAGGGAGTACGAGAGAGAGGAGGCAGTCAGACAACCCCCGGCTGCTGGGGCAGACAGACCCTGAGTACGGGAAGTTCCTGAGCTGTTCGCCAGCAGCGACCCGCAGGATATCATGCGGCAGCCTCTTCAAACCAGGAGAACCAGACAAGTAAGTTTTATTAATATTTCACCCAAACAAAGTGTTCCAAATGTGTTTTTACAACTTTGTATAAAATCATTTTCCATTTTCTCGAATGAATATTTTAATAGTTACATCTTTTTTGTTGCGGATTCAACAGGAAAATGTATGTCAAGCCCCGAGGCTTGCGCAAAAAGTTATGAAAACTTGAAATAATTTATCTAGTGTAGTAGCGTACTCGTAGCTCTCTCAAGACTTCGGAAAACAAAGCGCTGTTTATTCTCGGGAATAATTATTCTTAGCCTTTGTTTTAGTTAACAATTTATTTTAAAAGCTTTCGCTGGTCTCGATGGAAAAACTCTTGCACTTAAGATAAATATAAGCATTTTTAAAACAAAGGACATCAGAAAAATGTCAGCTGCAAAGCGTAGGTATTTCACAAGAATGAAAAATTACAAAAAAAATATACTTTGAAGGCTAACTATTATGTTCTAGTTTTAATATTAAAAACCGTCCACTTTAGGAATACAACATCCTGAAAAAAAAATCAAACTTCTAACTAACCAATATTAATTATTTATATTATTACAATTATAAACTAGTGACGTATTTCTCTTAGATTATCAACATCCGTCTCATCAATATGGGGTGAGGGTGGTAACAACAGTGGGCTCGGCTCAAAAGAGGCCAACGAAAAGGCAAAGAAGCTACCAATCATCAACCCGTTGGTACAGCTGCCAGCCTGGCCTCACGTCACTCAAGGTTTCATCAGCCAATGTCTTCTGGCCAATGCCGACGCCCTCTGCGCCGCTGTCAGTCCCCTCATGGATCCAGATGAGACTCTGCTAGAAGGGTTCTATGAACGAGCCGTCATGAACAACTACTTCGGCATCGGGATCGACGCGAAGATAACGCTGGACTTCCATAACAAGAGGGAAGAACATCCTGAGAAGTGCAGGTCTAGGGCTAGGAACTACATGTGGTATGGAGTGCTCGGGTCCAAGGAGTGGGTCAACAGGACTTATAGGTAGGTAGCAATAATTTGTTTAAAACTTTTTTGTGTTTATATTTTTGCTTAGAGTAGGATTTTTCTGTTTTGTTCTTTCTAATAGTCCAGTTGGAGGAAGAGCACTTCATATTGAATGAAGAAAAATATACCGGTTGTTTGCGCATTTCAGCCTAGAATTACTAGATTTTTTCTCTAGGTGTATAGCAATGGAAACATTCGGAAAATGCTGAATAATTAAAAACCAGCGCTGGCTCCTTTTAGCATGAGTCGCGTTTTTTTCGTATGTGTCACGTGATATTTCCGCGAAGCTTCTTTATCTTTATTATTTATGCCTTAGCGCATATTGTTTTTCTTTTTTATGAATAATCTTCTACCAAAAATCGGTTAACAATAGTCCCAACCACCTTTCCCACATTCAAGGCACCTAGGTCAGCGAGTGCAGCTAGAATGCGACGGCCAGAGGATACCCCTCCCTGAACTCCAGGGTATCGTGGTCCTGAACATACCTTCCTTCATGGGCGGCACCAACTTCTGGGGCGGCACTAGAGCTGATGACATCTTCCTCGCGCCCTCCTTCGATGATCGTATACTTGAGGTGAGTAGATCAGACAGAATACAGTTTTAATTCATGCACCTAAACAACCACAAGTGGGTACATTTGGTATATTAATATAATTATACCCTAAACCGAAGAGGCCATTTATGAAAGGAATAATGAACGTGGACGAAGCGAAACAACTTTGTAAGGAAAAAATCGAGTGGAAAGAAGTGGTACCTGCCTACCACTACGCGACAGAGGCATGATTATATGTATGTATGTTTAAGCTATGATAGATGCATCAGTGAGAACATAACGTGTTCGTAAAAGTTATCGACCGTGTTTTACTTTGGTAAACTAAATGGGAATTATCATTAGTTCGAAGCAATAATGCACATATTGGATTTTTATTAAATCATGTCGAAGGTAAATTGATGTTATATCGGTCTATTTAAATTACGGGAATTGAGAAGATTAGCTCTCAATATTTTAGTCGAAACATCTTATGCTTTCAAAATACTAAGACCTTTTTTGATTGATGAAGTACAATTGAGCGTAAAATCTAAAATCTCAACAAGATCCTCGGTACAGTTTTAATCAAACCATCGTGTCACCTTCAATTTAATTATTTTCTTAATTAGACTCCTCGTTATAAGACGGCGTTCACAAATTAATTCATGTTAAGAAATTAATTTACAGCGACAACGTCAAAGGGTTACCTTAGTTAATCCTTTTGAGTCTCATCCTTCCTTTTTAAGGCCTTGTTTTCTGTATATAGCATACAAGTATACATGTACAATATTTTAGCCGAATTTTGACGTATCTAATACAACAGAGATTTGAAGATTGTTTCCCCTTAATAGCTTTGCAACCTCAAGGCAAAATTAGATAATAGATCAAAACGTAATCTTGAATTAATTATTTAGAAATGCCTGATTACCCAAAGTAGAGTTATTTTGTATGTATAAGGTGAAATTTGTATCTACTTACTGTTTATTAAAATAAATGCCTTTTATTCTGATCTTACTTTGTATATGTTCAAAATTAGGGCTTCGCAATCGGGTACAATTTATTAGCGAGGTATAGATATTTTTTAATGTGTTTAAGGAAAAAAAATCGTAAAAAAGGACCACACTTCCTTTCAGGTGGTAGCCGTCTTCGGTTCAGCTCAAATGGCAGCTTCCCGTCTCATAAACCTACAGAAGCACCGCATAGCGCAGTGCCGCGCGGTCCAGATCAACATCCTCGGCGACGACTGTGTCCCAGTGCAGGTGGATGGAGAAGCCTGGCTGCAGCCACCTGGATGTGTCCGCATCATACACAAGAACAGAGCCCAGATGCTGTGCCGCTCCAGAGCGCTCGAGACTAGTCTTAGGTTAGTGAAGTTTAGGTCAGTGGTGTTTTTATTAATGGAACTTAGTTTAGTTTTTGAAATTTAGTTTTGTAGAATTTTGTAGATTTATTGAAATTTAACAAATGGATTTGTCAGTTTTTAGAAACTAAACTAAGATTGCAACACTAACTTTTATATACTGCACTAAACTAAATTAAGTTTTATTTTAATTGCTCTGATCAAGGATACTCAAACGTAACTCAAATCAAAGTCGCTTTTAGGCCTGTCACTTAATGCTGTAAATTCAGTTTCGTTTGTGTATACTGGAGCAGTATTGTTTCTGTAGTGTAAACTCCATCTATATGGTTTTTAATATGGAAGTTATGACCCTAACACGATGTATAGAACATGGGATGAGAAGCAGCAGCTCAAGGCGCATGCGCTGGCTGGTTCCGGCGCTGGCTCCGGGCTCGGCAGCCCCCGCGTCGCACTCTCCGCCGCCGAGAACTCGCAGCTGTTGGCGCTGCTCGATGATATCAATACGCTGGTTAAACATGTGAGTATGACTTTTTATACCAGTTTAACTATACATTATTTCCTGGTCCTTCGCGACAGCATCTCAAACAGTTTCACTGGATTTTTTTAAATACCAGTTTTTATTCTATGCGATGTTAATAAGTGTCATTATGTTTGTAGGTAAAACTATCATGTATAAGCGAGACGTCGGCCAGCGGCGGCGTGTCGCACGGCGTGTCACTTGCGCGGCGCGTGGCGGCGCATGCTGACGCGCTGCAGGACGCCGACGGCAAGCTGCTGCCCGCGCCGCAGCTGCGACGCCTGCTGGCTACGCTGGTACAACATCTAACTGTTGTTATTTAGAGAAATACCATTTAAAATATGCTGTGTTTAAAACACGTTAGACAAAAGTATGAAAAAAAACAGTAAACTATATTTTGTGTCACATTCTTGCTTCATGAATTTCCGCCCATAAGTTCAGAAAAACTAACCAAAAAAAGAAACTACTTTTACGGATTTTTTCGCGGTTTGTATTTGAATTTTAGTTCCCGACGTTTCGACACCTTTGCAGGTATCATGGTCACGGGCAGACTGAGGTGGTGTTCGTCTTGACGGTTGTTGTTGCTCGTTCTACCTTCATATTTTTATTAATTATTTGTGTTCCGGCCTACGCAATATAAGCTCACGGTGTCTTGAGGTCTTGCAGCGCTGCTCTTGGGTTTGATTTTGAGTTTGTTAATTATTGGATCCCAAGTAGGTGACATCTTCCAGCCGTCTTCTCTATTGAAATTAGGGTGTTTTTTAATCTCAATAGCCTCGCGAAACATCCTAGGTAGGAATTTAGGTTCTTTAGCGAGGATCTGTGGTTTATCAAATCTAATGCAATGGCTGGAGCCTTCAGCATGATCGACGACTGCAGACTTTGCAACAACAGACAGACGAGCAACAACAACCGTCAAGACGAACACCACCTCAGTCTGCCCGTGACCATGATACCTGCAAAAGTGTCGAAACGTCGGGAACTAAAATTCAAATACAAACCGCGAAAAAATCCGTAAAAGTAGTTTTATTTCAATGTCTAACATTCGCGTAAACCTCAGAACTCAATACAAAAAAAAAATACGAACCACAGCTTATTTTAGTTAAGACCAACATCAAAGTTCTTTTATGTTGTGCGTAAAGGTCGAAAGCTGCCACGAGTTGGTAGAGAGTGGTGGCATAAGCGGCGCAGGCGCCGGTGCTGCCGCGTCTCTACGAGCTCACCTAACACGCGCCACGCTGCACGATGGATACGCATTCCTGCAAACTGATGAGGTATGAAACTAACAATATTCAATGAAATATAAAAGGAAAATTCAAGTATGTTGGCCGTATTAACTAAGAGTACTTTATTTCACACCTATGTCCTAGTGTTCACCTGTCAGAATCCCTAAACCATATCGTAGACTATCATTAGATGGTATCCGATTATACTCTTTTCTAAACAATGCAGCATAATCAGGAGAGCCATTTTATGTCTGTGTCGTATATATCATAACCTATAACATAATTGTAACCCCACTCAGCGTTCACTAGTCTCCCATTCACCTGGTCCTTAGGTCCAAAAGAAGGGCAGTCGCTGGCTGAGGGGGCGACGCAGCGTGTCAGAAGGACCAACACCGACGTACACCGCCGCGCAGGTCCGCTCCTGGGGAGTCAAGGAGGTCCAAAACTGGTTGGAGACGCTTCAGCTCAGCGAGTACGCTGAGGCCTTCGCTAAGCATGACGTCACTGGGAGGGAACTGCTATCACTCGCCAGGAGGGACCTAAAGGACCTCGGTGTGACGAAGGTAGGCCACGTCAAGAGGATCCTGCAAGCTGTGAAGGAGCTCCAGTGACGCCGGCGAGGCCGCTCCGAAGGGGATGGCCTTGCTTAAATGATCTGAATGATCTGATTTTTCTTCCATAAACAGATTTTTTATTAATAGCGTAACGTTCTAAAATTGTCCTTAAATATTACCAGAGTTTACCCACCTATTTAAATATAATATTTTCGTCTATAATATTTAATAGTATCTTATTTCAGAAAAATATATCTATTTGATGTAGGGAATGTAATTAGATGATAATAATACTCTAAAATGAAGGAAAATCAGAGCATTGGTTTCAAACTTGGAGCTTTGATATCCCTTGCTGCGTTGTCACTGTGTGATAAAGAGAGCGTCACTCGGCGCCATTTTGAAAGGCGATATTAAATCAAGAATACTCTGAACAAAAAAAAGAAATTATTTTCTTTCTATGAATTAACTACTTAATGAAATATAGATACCTACAACATGCAAAAAAATTAAGTGTGTTGAACATTTTACTAATATACCAATTCTTTGGTTTTTTGCCCATTTTTACCGCCAAATTAACCTTCATGAAATTTTTAACAAACAAAGTACATACCTATATGATATTATAGATAATAGTTACCAATATGTTAAAGACCAAACGCGATTCTATGGAAAAGATTCTGTATTTTCTTATAAATTCAGAAGACTGACGATTTTTGGAATGGCTTTGAACTTTTCAGGAGTATGTTTCGAAAGAGATTATCTTATATTGACTCTAAAATAAAAACTCGAGTCTTGTATGTATATAAGGTCAGAAAATTGTGTAATATTTTTGACTCCTAATGTTTCTTGTTCAATTTAATATCTGTCATCGAATACCTCTGTTACCTATACAAACTTTTTGCTTTCTTCTTCCTCAGTTCATTTGATATTCTTATTCTGTCTTTGTTAAGATATATCCAACAGTAAAGGTAGCATTCGGTTCTTCGACGACCGCGACGAGAGCGACAGGCGATCATTGTCGCCTGTGGCTCCGGAGGCAGTGCCATCGCGCGTCGCTGTTGCTAAGAACCGAACGCTACCTTAAATAATTACTTATTCTCCAAGTTCGTTTCATAGGTGTCGCTCTAGTTAATAATTGATAAACTAAAAGAAAATTTAATGTTATAAAATATATTTAATGGATTAAATCGAGCCATTACAATATTAAATTCGATAATATTTAAATAAAAATCATTGTAATATGTCATACCGTATATTACGGTACTGGCGTTATTAAACGTTTTAAATTAGGCAAGGATATTTGATATGTGGTATCAATTGATTGAGAGATGGGTGCGAGTAAATGAAGGTTGAAACAATATTGTTGCTCGCCACATTTTCCACACACAACATAGCAAATATGAATTGGGAACAGACTGCGCGAATTTATTAGCAAAACGTCAATATTTACGAATTATAACCCGATTTTAAATTTTTCCTATTGAATATTTAAGACAAGATAATTTGGAAATTCATAATTACAATATTTGAAAATAATTTCGTCCCATTTGAATATTTAGACCCTAAAATAGTGTACCTATACTACGCTGCCAAAATTGCCTTCCAAGACTAAAGTTTTTCTTAAATATTGTTGACGATTATGATGTTTTGAAACAACGAATTAATGCAATGTTTGGCTAAATAAACTTGTCCTATATTTTTTGGGAAGACTGCTACAAATTCACTGTCTATCTACCTCTTAGGTAGTGAATTGTGGCAGTCTCAACCTGCTCAATATTATCTCTAACGACAAACTATAGAAAAAAGGTTCTGTACTGACTGGCATCATAAAAAGCCATATTTTAAAACTGCAATATTTTAATAAGATAAATTGAATACGGTAAGCTGTTAATCAGCGGACAGTAAGACTTCCCTAAGTAAAATAATAGCGTAGCCAATTTAGTCAATCAATAATTTATCAAAAACAGTAGCTGTTTACCAGACTTTATTATAGACAAATCAATAAATAACCTAATAGTGGGCTTGCAGTAGGGCCTCAATTGTTTTTGATCTTTTTTTTATTCGTTGACGGTAAAAAAGACATTTGAAAAAGATGAAATAATAGTTCTTGGCGATCAATTATAAAATGTGATTTCACACCAGTCAGATTTTCCCGAATTTTCCAACTTGCTGCAAGCCCAAATTTTAACATTTATCCAGCACAAATTAAATAACCAATAATGCACAAAAATAGTTTGCGTAGCAGTTAGACGTTTAACATAGCATAGTTTTAGTTGATCGGTACGTCAATATAAGTACAAGCCTTTCGTGAAATGTATACAAAACATACTCGTAAATCATAATGAAATTCAACTTCATCTATATGATGTTACCATTTTAGGCAATAAAGCTTCCTTCTTAATAAGCAATAACGCTGAAAATACTCAGATAACTCATAGCAATGTTTATTTCCTATAGTTAGTCAGTATGTGGAGAAATGTCCCTGTAATGTTATATAGAGTAGGTACGTACAATTAGACTTTGGGAGGCTGACGTCAAATTACATTAGGTAGGTTCCAACCATAGAGTTTAAAGAAATAAAACTATAGAGTGCGAGTATCGGTTAACGCCCATTGCGCTGAGCGTAAGCACATTTTTGGCTTTATACAGTACATTGGCTGTATGTAGTACATTCAATTACTGATTTGAGTTATTTTCCGTGCAACGACAGACGTTTACGTAAAAATATAGATGGTTCGACGAAAATTAGGGTTTGAGATAGTATCATTAAAACGACGCTCGGTTTTCATACGTCTTTTTACGACAGAACTAGTTCATACTAGTGCTTACGATTCATACCCTGATAGGCGCACTCTATAGTATTATCTATCCTCTAAGGTACGAGCCTACCTAGTGAAGGCCGCGTAATGTCGCCAATGTACATAGGTGTCTTATCCTTAATTCAATATTCTAAATAATAAGAAGCAATCTCGTTGTCTGAACAATGGCAGACAATCTACTTTATAACTGTTATAAGACTATCTATAAAATGTGATCTCTTATTATTTTTATCTTATCTTAGATAAATGCTACGATCGCGTGGGATCAATATGTGTTTGATTTATTTATCTACATTTTAAGGAAAATAATTACCAGTGTGTCCTAACCCTGCTTGACAATTTGAACATTTAATTGATATCGGAAAAAAAATGATCCTTCTAAAAATCTTCAAGCAGCTATGCAGTAAAGCACTATGAAAATAGTATTTTTATTATTGCGATGAATTGCAAAATACCAAATTAATAAGTACAGTCTCATAGCGTCTGTAGCCAACTTCACAATAAGCAGCTCTTAATATACTTCATATAAGGTAATACTGTAATATAAGTTCTTAAAGAAGGACTGTTACCATAGTGGGAGCGAGACGGCGCACTTCACTGCGCGTAGCGTCGTCTCGCTTTGCCTGACGGAAACTATGCTGTTGATTTCATAATACCACTTACAAATAATTAATGATTTTTGTGTTTTACTTGATTTACTAAATTTTTAGAGTAAGTGAGGCCTCAATTAATATAATAACAATGTCCCATGTTATTCCTTCCACGCGATCGCCTCTTATATGATCTGCCTTATAAATGTTTTTATAAAATGTATCTCTACAGAGTATTTATGTACTAGTGTAGGTACATGGAGTGTGTGTCTATACTTGTATTTATATTGGATATTTATCATAGTTTTGTAAACTCGAACTTGATACTAAACTAGTTCATATTTTCGCCGTCAACTAAACGGGTCGTGTAATGCCTTAGATGAGTTAGGACTATGGAATAATAAATACTTTTTAAAATAGACGAAGAAGTTTTATGTGGAACTTTGCATAATACCTAGAGTAACCTTCTATAGCTTACGGCCTTAAGGCCTTAATGCCGACATTCAATACAGTGCTAAGAACTTCCAATGAAATCACATTCGCCGACCTCCGTGGTCGAGTGGCGTACGCACCGGTTTCAAGATGTCGCTAGCTCTGAGGTCCCGGGTTCGATCCCCGGACGGGTCAATGTAGAAACCAACTTTTCGATATTGTCCCGGGTCTGGGTGTTTGTGGTACCTTCGTTGTTTCTGAATTCCATAACACAAGTTCTTCAGCTACTTACTTTGGGTTCAGAGCAATGTATGTGATGTTGTCCGCATTTACATTCAAATAAAATAAATCAAATCAATATCAGACCATCCGTTTGGCAGCTACGACGCAACAACATTTAACTTTTTCTTTGGATTTCTTAATTGTAATGATATTATGCAAAGTTTCGCAAAGCACATATTTAATATATAAAATATGATTCATTAACGACAATGTAGCTAATAATTATTATAAATTGTTGTCCCAATCATTTTCTTCAATATTTTCATGTAACTTCAGTGAAATCCAAAAATTGTGTCTATTCGGTAAATTATAATGAATTTACATAAAATATTATGAAAAATGTAATTAATAAACAATCGTTGTACTTTCGTTATTTATAAGTGTTTTATATTTCAAATAAATTATGATATGTGAAGTTTTTAAAACCGGTGTGGGAAAGAAAATTGATGGCTTATAATTTTCACATCACATGTTAAATTTCTGTGAAATTTTATAGTTGTAATATTTACGTGTTTATGTAGTATTTCAAAAATGTCGTTCTGGGCACAAAAGATCAGTTCACCTTCATCCTTCCATCTTTGGGAATAAGGAACATTTGAAAAGTATGTATGAAACTGAACTTTATGTGTGAGCGTTACAGTTGCTTTTCCTAAAGCAAGTCTCATGTTTGTTCACACGTTTGGCGTGTAAATTGTGAACGCAGTATATATTTTCCCGCTCTGCCTTTTGTGCCCAGAAACCAACTAAGCGGCAATTCTAAAAGTTTTCCTTATAAATGTAATCATATCAATATGTTAAGTCAGTTTTTATAAAACTGTCCTTATATTGTATAATTCTTTGTAAACTATTTTACGATTTCAATTAAGCAATAAGCATCGATTTTTCGCTTCGATTGTAATTAATTAGATGTTATAATTCGTTTGTTTTGATTTTGGCAGTACATTCGTAGCAAGAAAATTATATCTGACTTGCCGTTGCTATCTAATAAAATGAAGAAACCCCCGACATCATATAGAAGGTAATAAAGTAATAAATTTCAAAAGGCTAACCACATCTTCATAAATATAAAGCTAAAAACCACTTCGATCGCGAATGCTCTCAAACAAAAAACACGCGTCATTATAGGTCCATTTTTTAAGAGCTACGATTCCATAGATAATCTCTTCAAACTTAAAATCCGTCTCTTTGCATCGGAGGTAAATCAACAGTTGATTGTGGTTTGATAAGAACGGTGTTGCTTGCCAAAATCAAAATAATGTGTGTTTAAGTTGTCTAGTCAGTGGGCTTCGGCAGACGAGAAACTGATACGGCGTACTTTTTTGTATCTCAAAATAAATACAAGTTACTAATAAGGGCTGATTTGTCTAACGCAGAATAATTTTATCCAAAGAATAATTTTGAATTTTGACAGTTTTCAAGATCAAATCTGTCACACGTGAATTTTGTCTCGAAAAAAGAATATCTGGTTGGAAAAGTCGGTCTTTAGTCACACTACAGACTAAAATTACCGCGTACTCAATTTTTGGCGGCAAAATGTAGGTACGTCTTATCTGCTATTGTCTGCAAAAGTCCTTATATCGGTATGTTCCTGTTGCAAGTTGTGAAAAACTAAGTACAGACAGTCATTTGACTAATGAGAAGGATATTTAAATTGTATGAATTAAGTGTGATTTGTTCATGTTATAAATATTTAAAAATAAACTTCATAGATAATAATTATTGGTGTTCTGTTGTTTTTTTTTCTCAGTTTTTCTTGAGTAAAGAATTAGATCGGCGTTCGTTTTTTAAATGCTAAGTGAATTTATAAAGTTCGTTAACGTGTTTAATTAAATACTCATTTAGATATTAATTGCATAATATGGATTGTATACGAGTGGCATCAATTAAGTATTGCAAGACCAAATATTTTGTGTCTATGTATTTTATTTTTACTTTAGTTGAGAAGGTTTTTAAGACTGTTTTCTTTGGTTGTCCTACATAAAATGTTCTTCAGATGTCAAATTGATCCAATATTTCCTTGGCAATATTAAAAGTGTGTCAGTTTTTTGTTCTTCTTGCCAAGTAACAAGACAGAACTGTTTTAAACTACCCGCAAAGCAAAAGGACGAATAAAAAAAAACTAAAGTCCCATCTTTCTTTTCAATAAAAAAAATAGTTTGACATCTGCAGTAGCTAGCTAACATGCCAAATGTTATAAATTTAGTTTTGTGTGATTTTTGCTTTTATACCACCTGTTAATTGTTAAAGTTTTGCTCAAAATATTTTAAGTTATTTTCTCGTATTCAGTGGTTATTTTAAAGTGTGTGTGGTTTTTGTTTCTAAGGTAAGCTGCACATCAGATTAACCCCTTACCGCATCGCGGATCATATATGAACCAAGCCATATTTTCATGAATATCTTCAATTAGAAAATAAAAACAGTAGTTTTGTGTATAGCGTATCAAATATGTTCCATTCCTCTGTCAAAATAATATGAACACCGCCATCTATGAGTAACTCTACGAACTCGCTCATCATTCAACATCGACGAACAGGTTGCTACTTGAGCGCGTCGGTTTGTGTTAGTTGAAAATTCCGAAAAAAATATAAAAACTCTTGTTACCGCTATTAGACAAATATTACAAAGAAGAAAAATACTTATAGACTATTGATAAGGTAAGTTTTTCACATTTTATACAATTATATTAGCATTTTTGAGTATTTAATTGTATGGATCAAATTTGGTACAACATGCAAAAATATTCTTTTTCTATTGTGCCTTATTTGAACCGATATGCAAGAATGTAATTTGTGTTTTCATTCCTAAGTAAATAATACTTCAGTGATTGTTTATAATATTTTTTGTATTTTAGGCAACCTGATGGAATATGGATCCTAGACGATTTTACGGCGGTATCCATACGATTCTCAAGGATTTTCCGGACAGCAGTGCTGATGAGGACCTATCAGATGACGAGCAACTAACGAATAGAAGACGAAAGGTACTACCACCTCTCTGTATTCCAGAATCTGAGGAGTCTGACTCAGATTCTGATGATAATATACCTATATCTCATCTTGCTTCTTCGTCAACAAGGACTTCAAGGGCTGAAAAGCCTCGATGGAGGGATGGATTTTTGGAAAGAGCTGAGACTGATTTACAGTTTACTGGAGATATTTCTTTGCCTCTAGAAATCACAACGTTGACTACCCCGTACCAGTTTTTTAAATATTTATTCACGAACGACATTTTTCTATATATATCTCAGGAATCTAATAAATATGCAGTCCAAAAACGACCAGAAAAGCCCAGTAATATTACTGTAAAAGAACTTGAACAGTTCATTGGTATTTGCCTTTACATGTCGATAGTTCAGTTACCCTCTACAAGATTTTATTGGAATGAGGATATGGGGTACCCAAAAGTTAGTACAATAATGTCCTGTAATCGTTTCGAAGAAATCAAACGTTTTATTCATTTTAACGATAATTTGACACAAATACCAAAAGGTCAGCCAGGACATAACCCTCTTCACAAAATCCAACCATTATTGGAGCTTTTAAGACAAAGAATTTTGACAGTTCCTAAAGAACAGTATATGGCTGTTGATGAACAAATTATACCTACTAAGAGCAGATCATCTATGCGGCAGTACAACCCTAAGAAACCCCACAAATGGGGCTACAAAAACTTTGTCCTTTGCGGCAGTTCAGGATTTAGTTTTGATTTTGAAATATATACTGGAGCTCAGGGACCTGTACAATCTGACACTAATTTGCCAAAAATAAGTACTAGCAGTGACGTCGTAGTTCGCCTTTCTAGGACAATACCAGAAGGACTCAACTACAAACTATTCTTTGATAACTGGTACACGTCACTACCCCTTTTGACGTACCTTAACAAAAAAGGTATTTTACCAATAGGCACCATAAAAGCTAATCGTATCCCAGGCTACAAGGTTCCAGTTGAAAAAGATTTAAAAAAAAAAGGCCGAGGAACTACTGTAGAAAAATTGACCACAATTGACAACACTGATATATCAGTAGTGACCTGGTACGACAACAGAGTTGTTAACTTAGCTTCAACATACGTTGGCAGCAAACCATCATCTGAAGTTCGACGTTTCAATAAAAAAGAAAAAGCATATCAAAATATATCATGTCCAAAGGCAGTCACGGTTTATAATAGACATATGGGTGGCGTGGACTTATTAGACGCTCTTCTTGGCTACTATAGAATTCAGATTAGATCGAAAAAGTTCTACCACCGCATATTTTTCCATATGATTGATATGATGACAGTTAATGCGTGGTTGTTATACAGGAGAACTTTAGCGGATTCAGACCCATATTTACCTTTAGCCGACTTCAAATGCGCAGTAGCTGAAGGGTTAAGCCAAACCAATAAACCATCAACAAGTGGAAAACGAGGACGGCCTTCTTATGAACTGGAAAATGCTATTGAAGCGAAGAGATTGAGAGGACCCATTGCTGTCATGCCGTCTAGAGATGTAAGACTGGATCAAATAGATCATATGCCTGTCTGGACCACTAGACAGCGGTGCAAAGTACCAGAATGTAATGGTAGGTCACATGTTGAGTGCCAAAAATGTAAAGTGAGCCTATGTCTTAATGACAAAAGAAATTGTTTTAAGTTATTCCATACAACATAAGGTGACTGTAATATTTTTATTTCAAATTATAACATTTCTTTTTTAGTTAACCAAAAAATGTAATATAACTATAAGGTTATTTACTAACAATATCGTATTAAAATTATCGTATTGATTGACGGGAACTGATTGCAGTTACCGAAAAATATATTGTATTTTTTGCTCACTGGACCAAATATGTACCAAAGTGGAAAAACGGTATATTTTCTTTATTTTTCAATAAATTAAAAAATGCTGAAACACGTGTTCTTTTATTTCTTATTTACTATCACATATATTTTTATCATCAACAAAAAAAAAATCATGCGGTAAAGGGTTAATTATATATTATGGTACAATACTTAATTTGTTTTTACATGTTTAAGAAATATTGTGTATTTACGTGGTTTTTTTTTAAATTCTGAGTATCATTCAAAAAGATTTCCGTATATGAAATAGTTAAAAAAAGCCATTATTTTACCATTGTGAAAGAGATAGGGCTATATGTCTGTATAGGTCTATCCTTTTCAGTTAGTGGAACTTTTTGTTTTCTAAATAAAACTCTTTGGTTTAACTAATTCAGTCTTAGTCTGTAACTAATTACCCTGTTACACGATTATGTACAATCAATTAAGGCTGAAAATGTTTGTGCCACACTAATAAAAGGAAAATTTTAAAATTATTTTGAAAATTTTATTATTCAAATTTTATTATTCAAATTTTTAAATATACCTACATCAAAATATAACGAACTTCCATGGGCAATTTTTTTATGCAGCATTTTTTTTACTTCACTTTTTTTTCTTGATGTGCGGCCTAGTTTTAAAGCGTTGTTTTAATTGTGTTATTACAACAGAAGTGTTTGTGAAAGACTATTGTGGGCCAAAGGCCCTTATGTGAAGTTATTGTAACTCTGAATTGACCACAATATTTTCTCTCAATATTTATATTTGGGAATTCAATATAAATTATACTGTTACTCATATCTGTTTGTTTAATTTATACCCCAAACGACAAGTACGAATCTGATGAGCGTAGGATTTAATGAAAGAGACTTTATTTCAAAGGCAGTAAGGTTGATTATTTACTGTTGTTGTTGCTACTTGTGTGTTCTACTTCATCCCGTAAGTTAATGCTCTTGTAGTAAGTACATATTATTATACTGGAAGGATGGTCTAACTGTCATTAAGTTATAAAACACTAAATACAAAGTCTACAGAAGTAATGTATGTACCTACGACATAACACTTTAACTAGGAATAAAAAATAGTTCCAAAAAGAAAACTCATGAATATTTAACAACTGCCTTTATTCTCTCTAGCGTCTGACTTTTGCCGAGCAGATCCATCATCTCAGCCACGCCCGGTCCCTCATCCAGCCCACTGATTACAGACCTTAGCATCTTCATTAACACCGGAAACTTTACATCATTGTTCGCAGAAAACCTCCTCAAATTCTCCTTTAAAGACACCTGATCAAATTTCTCAAGTGCCTCTAAATTTTCGAGCAATTTTTTTAGTAAGTTCTGGTCAATTGATGCTATATTTGTGGGTAATATCCATAAGAAACCAAACTTTTTGGTCGCTAACTCGTCTATCCTTGATATTCGAGCTGCAGACCAATTTAAAACACTCTTAACGTGTTCCTCAGTTAAATTTAAGTTGTGTTTTGGATAGGTTTTTGTTATTAAGTCCTGGAGGGTTGTTACTAAGGCTTTTGACAGTTGATCGTCTTTGAGTTGGCGTTTGATTTCCAGTCTGTTGCATTCTTCTAGTAGGTCGGGGTTTAAACGGCTGGGGTGTGACGATATTTTGTCGATCTGGAACTGAAAATGTGCAATTGTGGGTATGTGAAGTGAATTTAGGCACTAACGATTAAACTGTCGAGCGTATTTCAACCTTATGTCTTAGAAAATAGACTCGTTATTCCTTTGTTTTTATATTTCTATATCGTACTCACATATCTTGGCTGATATAACTTGAGCCTTCTAGGAATAATATCTGACAGATAAATTTTAGAGCAATATTACAAAGAATGTTTGATTTATTCGTTCAGGTTGATTTAAACTATTTGTATGTTGTGTTTTAATACATCGAGTAAAAAGTGCAAAGACAAACACTTACCTCTTCAGCCAAGTCTTGCATAGACTTGAGCCGGATGCCAGCGCCGGGCACGTGGTCGAAGCCTCCGCCTGATAACGTTATGTAGTTCACTAGCGCCAGAGGATATATTCCTGGAACACAAAAGAATATAAAATAAAAAAGCAGGCTAACTGTAAGGTAATTTCTTAGATAAAGGATTATTTAAATGCGTTGTGTGTTATTAGCCTGAGAAGCTGGGAACAGCACTTCGGAAATATTTAGCGATAATCAACTTTACCGCTTTAGAATAAGGTTTGAATTTATTAAATAGCAGTGCAAACCAATAAATGATAATATAGGAAACTCAAAGCACTTTAAATCATGTAATTTTAATTGGTCTTGTTATGTTGTAGTACAGTACCGTTTCTCTTGTAGTCTTCAACTTTGACGTCACTCTGTCTCTTACTGAGCTTCGTGCCATCGGCGTTCACGATCAGAGGCATATGCCCGAACTGAGGCGGCGACCATCCAAACGCTCTGAAAATTAATACAATACATGCTTATATTTTAGAAAATTAAATATATTTTAATAATAAAAATCTTTTCCCATTTTCTGCTCCCAAAGAAATTAGTTTGCCTAAAAAAAACATTCGAGTTCGTGAGGCAGAGATGGCGCTATCTGACTTTAAGCCTCTTTGGCACCAAAACAATCATGGTTCTAAAAAATCGAAACACGCTTTTATTTATTTTACATTGTTAATTTACAAGCAAAACAGCTATTAGAGCCTAAACATATCTTTTCATGTGTCAATATCATTGTTAAATTGTATGTAACTAATAAATAGTGGGAATTTCCTTTTAACACCTGCACTGCCTACAAATCTTATACATCACTCTACCTGCATAAAAAACTGGCCTGTAATAAGCTTTTAAAGTAGGACCGTTGTTGAAGCGAGACAGGGCATAACACCGTGCGTAGCGGCGTCTCGCTTCCACGACACAGCTATTAAGAGCTGATCTCTTGTTATTAAACTCACCTATAAATAAGTAAATGCTTAGTAGTAGAGATCTGCCACTCCACTCCCCGCAGTACATGCGTGATGTTCATCAGATGATCGTCAACGACGTTAGCAAAGTGGTAGGTCGGGAAGCCGTCGCTCTTCATGAGGACCGGGTCGCCCTCGTTAAGGGACACGTCGTATGCTATGCTGCCGAAGATCAAGTCCTCGAAGTACTGGCAGTCGGAGGTCAGCTGGTGAAAGAAAATGTTAGTAAAGGAGCAGTAAGTATAATTAATCATTTTGTGGTTAGGGATTTCTAAGACCGACACGTTTTTTCAAGTTTTTTTTTTTTATCTGTGAGAGAATAGATAGTGTAATAAGATGATTACTCTTACATATTTTCAAAATAGCAACGATAGGGAAAGGTGGTAATCCCCATAGATATTTTCATCTCTAAGAATGAACACATATTAAGAAAAAACATCCATGCAATGTAATTATTGACATTATTTACTATATACAATTAAATATCTGTTTCATCTATTTTAACATAAATTAAAATTTTGGAAAGGAAAGTAGTTTTGAATTTATTTAGTATGAAAGCCAAGTATCTTATGCAAAAATGTAGATAATGACAAAAATATAATAGTATGTCAGTAAATGCTATAAATACCTTAAACCTAATACAAGATGGGACGCCTGAGTCCATCTTCTCTTTAATCTCTTCATGTGTTAGACTCCGACACCGGTTATCGTACCTCGGCACCCTCTGGGACCTAACCGCATCTCTACGTAAAATGTTCAGCCTCCTCTCAGTGCAGAAACATTTGTATGCGGAACCATTTTCTATTAACTTCTCTATGTGTTCCCTGAAAATTAAAAGGAATAATTGAATCTTAGGTACATTTAAATTATTAGGTGATTTATTGTGGTATTAAATAGGATTTGTTGGGTAGTACTCCAGAAAACTAAGGCAAGAACAGAAAGAGAAAATCCTTTAAATGTTTTCTAAGGTTTCCAAGATGACCTCTGTCGTCGAGAGGCGTATGCACCAGTTTCAAGGTGTCGCTAGCTCTGAGATCCTAGGTTCGATCCCCGGACGGGTCAAATGTTTTTATATTGTCTCGGGTCTGGGTGTTTGTGGTACCTTCATTTTATCTGAATTCCATAATACAAGTGCTTTAGCAAATTACTTTGGGTTCAGAACAATGTATGTGATATTGTCCACATTTATTATTAATATTATTTATTATTAATTAATTAAGGTAACACATACCTTGATACTTTCTAAAGTACAAGAAATTATAGATACCCTAGGCCTTACCAATAATTGATAACTTATCTCAACTGAAAGTAACAATATTTTATAAGATACAGTTTACAACTTACTGATATATATTTAATCGTTCACTCTGTACATAAGGACCATATTTCCCCTTCACAGTTGGTCCTTCATCACATTCGATTCCCGCCCATTCCAAATCGTTAACCAGAGCCTCGACGGAACCCTCGACTTTTCTAGATTGATCTGTGTCCTCTATTCGCAATATAAATGAACCTCCTTTAGATTTAGCGAACAAGTAGTTATATAGAGCTGTCCGTAATCCGCCTAAATGTAAATATCCTGTGGGACTAGGAGCGAATCGCACTCTGGGATGTTGTGTATTAATAAACCTATTTAAATAACTTTTTGTACTATAACACACATGTTTAATTAATAGTGACCGCATTTTCCTTAAATTTCAATAACTTATCATACTGGATTCTATTTAGATGTGTTTTACTTGTACGTATATTTACGTTTGCCTTGCCCTAAGGTTATGTTTTCTGTCGGTCGATCAGCTGTTCGAGTTATTGACACATTACATTTTCGTTCTTTAGTGGTCGTTAGTTGGGTATGTCTAGAGGCGCTTAATTTTTCAATAATTACTCATGTACCATTACAATTGATCATAAATAATATTAAATAATTTGACATGCAAATTTAAAATTTATTTCTTATTGTGTAGCTTGTAATTTTTGAACGAGTTTCAAACTTTTGTTTGTCTATGATTTCACAAGTGTGAAATATTTAAATAAGTTTATTTATTCACATTTACCTAAGTAATATGCTATCGTGAATTAAGAGCAGCTGCACATTTAAATTAAAATAAACCTCAAAAAACTTTCAACTCACTCCTCTTTTAAAGACACATATTTAAGATTGTTATCCAAAGCAATTTATTGATAAACAACAGAGTATTTAAGACTATTTCCTGAAAAGGTAACGCTTTGTAATTCATCTTTACTTGTAACAATCGACAAAAATTTCACAAAAAAAAATTAGTTAAAAAATAATTATCTCATTATTATGGGAAATTAAGATTTTATCACGACAACATTAGAAAGTTGTCTATGATTGTTATTTCACTTTGGTTCCGATGTCGAAATAACAGTGAAAGTCATTAGAAACAATAAAAAAATCACGAAAATGGTGAGTAATCGTGTTGAATTATGCATCAAATAATACCAAAGTAACAAACACAACTTTGTATCAAATGACCAAATTGTTTTAACATACGTAAAATAATGACAGGTAAGCACTAATAAGGTTATAAATATGACGTTCGTACGATTCTCTTACAGAATAAATTAAAATCGTCACAGAGAGACAAAGTTAAAAAGTTCGTCGCGTTTACGCAGACAAGCGAGAGCACAGCGATATTTTGTCTTTCTCAAAACGACTGGAAACTGGACCTCGCGAGTGACAATTACTTTCAGAACCCCGATGCTTATTACAAGGACCCTGTGAAGGCGTCAGTGGATAGGAAACGGCTCGACCAACTGTTTACAAAGTACAAAGACCAACAAGAGAATGATAAAATCACAGTGGATGGTGTTATGAAGTTTCTAGAAGATCTTAATCTAAGTCCTGAGTCAATCCTAGTTCTCATAATAGCCTGGAAATGTAAAGCAGCCGTGCAGTGCGAGTTCACAAAAGACGAATTCACGATGGGTCTTATGGAACTGGGAGCAGATAGTATAGAGAAATTAAAATCCAAATTACCAACATTGGAAACAGAGATAAAAGATCAAAATAAGTTTAAGGACTTTTATCATTTCACATTTAATTATGCCAAGAACCCTGGGCAGAAAGGCCTGGAGTTGGATATGGCGATAGCTTATTGGAATATAGTGCTCCGTGGGAGATTTAAGTTCCTAGATGCTTGGTGCAAGTTTCTCACGGTATGTATACTGTACAACCCTTCATTTTACCTAGATTATCTATATTATATAAAATGTAATAAGAAGAACTTTCAAATAAGAAAAATATTAATGATGCATGAAATGATCTGGCTTATTGGTATAGTCTGCCAATATAATGTAAGTGCCAAGTTGGCATGTTATATCACAAGATGATGCATGTACTCAGAACTGAGATTCAGTACATCTACCAATACTAGTTGTCTAGACAAAAAACAAATAACTTTTTTTATTTTCTACATTATATCCTTTATCCATTATGCTTTAGAAAAATCATATAGAAAATTTATGAAAGTATTAGATTGATGTAAAAATGTATTACTCTTTCACCTTTATTTAATTTAACTGATTACTGATTTATTATGATTGCTCTCATTATTATCCTCATATCTTGACTATACTAATGTTGTGTTGTGAGGAAATCATCATATTTAAGCTGGCTTGATTAGCATAAGCTGCTGCACTTTTCTCAGAATTTTGTTACATACACATTATTTAAATAAGTAGAGAAAAAAAATTTATAACAATCCACAATAAGATTCATATTAGATACTCATAAACTGTTATCTTGTTTACATTACATTTTATGAATTGCCTGCTGTAGGTTTAAATACCTATATATAAATGAAAAAAAAAAATGCTATGATTTCTGTGCTATTACAATAAAATTGTGATTAATTTGACAATTAATATTCCAGGAGCACCATAAGAGATCCATACCAAAGGACACATGGAATCTGTTACTAGACTTCGCGACACAGATAGACGACGGCATGAGCAACTACGACGCGGAGGGCGCGTGGCCCGTGCTCATCGACGACTTCGTGGAGTGGTGCCAGAAGCAGGGGCTCACCGCCGACGCCGTCAAAGCGCTGGAGCCGGCGTCCGGCTAGCCGAGCGGGCGCGCGCGCGAGCCCCCGCGCCGCCCGCGCCCGCCGCCGCACGAGTGCTCGCTGCTCGGCGCGGCGCTCGCGTACGCCGTGCTGCTGCTCTCCCGCGCCCTCCGCCACGGTCTCGAGCTGTGTACAGTCGAGTGGCTCGCTATCCTTATAGTTTACGAATTGTGTAGCTGACTAAATCGTGACGTGACGTAAGAGGTTTGTGCTGAATGACGCTGATGGGAATTTCTTTTGGCATCGTGGCTCTAGTCTGGAGGTTCGTTGGGATTACATATTTTGTTTAGTTTCAATAGTCTATAGTTTTAATAGGATTGTTTGTTATCAAAAGTGTCTACTAAGAAATGTTGTCAATTTAGTGAATTAGTTAATTCTTGCCAATTGAAATTTCCATGTATTTATCTTCACTCAACTGTATATAGCTCTCGAACAATTCGTCCGTTTGATAAAAATTCTCGATGACCTGTTTGAAATACCTGAAAGGGTAAAGGTAATAGGATGATTTTAATTTTTCCAATTGAATGATATTTATGATAAGCGTTATTCTAAAATTGTCTCTTCGAATTTCTCAACATGGTTCTCTTACGTTATAGAATAGTATGCCGTATAAAATTTAAGATGTAAATATGTATATACACATTAATGATATTACATTTCTTTTTTAATTATAACAAGCTTAGATTTTTCTGTTTTAGTTTTTTTAGCTATCAGCGACATGACGATGCTGGACTGTTGAAATCGGCATAATTTTTAATTCAACTATTTCAATTATTTGCTCATTTATTTACTGTTGGAATTGCTCGAATTTTTTATAATATAAAACAAGATTTAATTTTTATTTAGTTTGGGAGTAAGTGCAATTTTGGCATGAATAAATGTTCAATAAATGATACATCATTTTTCGATTCTGGAATGTTCTGTTGATTGTATAATAACAAATTAAAATCTAATTCACTGAAATACATTTAAACATTATACGAGAGTTTGAAAAGTAGATGGTACCAATTTTTCTAGAAATAATTATTACGATCTAGTTCACATCAAAATTAATAACTTAGTGAAGTTGTGCACAGCACCTATGAGGCACTAAACCATTGTGGGGAACTGAGATGTATCGTGATTGCATGGAAATGGCCTCCAATAAATGTTTAACATTATTGATGAGTAAACAAGTAGGTATAGCTGGATGTGGTCGAAGAATATTTTGAACAGGGCGTAGATTTGTGGCGATCGCCAGAACGACAAACATGGCCTCATCATGGCCAAAAGCTATACCAAATATTTGAAAGATCGCAGCAAGAAGAAGAATGATACAAGGAAAAGGTTTTTTTTTCTACGTACATAAACAACATCGAAACACAACTTTAGTAGATTCAGCATAATGACGTCATCATTAATACGTCGTTGCTGAACACCTTAATATTACTTGCAAAGTTTCCTAAACTATTCCCTTAAGGGTTTTCAACTTTTTGTCTTGTCCTATAAGATTCAAATATGTGTGAAAAGCGCTACACTTGACCGCTCTGAACTTAGTCAACGACTGCAAAATATGGCGGCAAAGATAAAGTATAATTAAAACTATAACAATATAAATGATACGTCTGGCCATCATGACATAATATGTGTCGCTTAACTTCAAACTCGGATAAATCCACTCTACCTTATCGGGAGATATTATGAAAAAATTGATAATATTCATAATACAATGATTTAAAAGGCAGTTTTTTTTTTAAATAAGGCAGCAGTATTTAAGAAAGCTACCTGTTCAGCAAATTCAACATTAACACCATTCATTCTTTCAAAAAAATAATATTTTTGTTGGATTTACCTCCCTTTGATATAATGAAATGCAATTTATCTATCTTTGTAAAAACTCAAAGTGGATTTATAGAATTTTGATTTAACAGATCTGGATTTATCTGGATTTGAAAAAAAAACGATTCGAACTAGGGTTGTGGTAGTTGCGAATCACCGTATGCTATCGATAGGCAAATATGTGGTAGCTAACTGAATAAAGCTAAAAATAATACATACAAAATAAGGAAATCTAGTTTTATTTTACAAAAAGAGTAGGTAACCTTAAACCTTATTTAATTATTTTAAACAAAATTCAATATTTCTTCTGAGTCATCTTCTTCAATTTCTTCTTCGTGCATTGGTCGCCCTATCACATTCTCACTGTTAAGCACTTTTTTATAATAATTTAACTGTACCAACGATGCCCAGTCTTGGCCAAAGTGCGTTTCCAGTAATTTGCGAACATCAATAAGTTTTGCTTCATGAACTGGAACTCCAATTGGCAGTCTCTCTGGACTATAATTTTCAAACGATTGGCCGCGTTTATTGATTGTTTTAGCAACACCTGAAATGAATTTCGTTATTTAATCTTTGCGTATTTATAGATAATAAATAAAATAAGAATGTACATTTCGTATTAAAATACCTGTATCAGAATGGTAAGAGATTTCACCACGTATTTGGACTTGTTTTCTTAGTATAGTAATAATAAATCTTTTGCATTTTGTGATTTGAAAATGGAAGCTTTGGGTCGACTTCAAAACATTTCTACTTTGTGTCTTAAAGTCGTATACCGCAATGTCTGTTCCTAAACGCAAAACCGTTGCGTGTTCTTTTAGGACATCCATGTAGTCTTCGGGTGTTAATATCGTTTCCATTTTCCTGATCTTTTTTTCAGTTAACGCGAATACGCGGTCTGATGGTAGAAAAGAATGTCCAGTAACTGGAAAAATTATTTCTATAGTTTTGACCTTGTGCGAGTTCAAATAAAGCCAGTTCATCAGAGCACTCAACAAAATGGAATTCTTGTTTTGGCCTCCGCAACGGCCATGAGACGTATCTTCTCAATTCCATTTGTATTGAGCTTGTTTAAACAATCTATAACGGCAGAGCAAATTTCATTTGACCCTTTATGTGCAGTTTCTTCTGTCCATGTGTACGAGTATACGTTGTCTTTGCAGAGATTATTATGAGATGATCCTCTAACTATGGTAAAATTGTATAAGTACAACTGTCGTGAGTAGTACACGGATTGATCGGGTATTTTGGGCAGAGGTAAATTTTTTTGGCAGTCGAAGGATAACAATATCTCGTTTTGCTCTTCTTTTTGTAGAAGTTTAAAGAATGCTTTCGCTCGTAGCTTATGAATCCTTAATTCAGTCATATGTCTTACTTTTTCGCTATCATTTTTTTCTACTTTTATCTTTTCCTTTAGTTGGAGGCAAGTTGAACACACGTCCTGCCTAGGACTGCCAAATCCAATATTAAATTTTGTAACGAAAATTTTTCGGAAGAAACTGAAACTTACGGAATACCCAGGCAGTGCCTCATCGGAGTACATTTTCCACAACTTTTTTATATTCAGCTCCGGATGTAAATATTGCCGTTGCCGAACTTTGTCCCGGCAGTAGTGAATTTCTAGAGGTTGTAAAGTCTGAATATACTTTTCAACAGCTTCTTTGCGTGAACGATATGTGTGCGTTTTTTTATCTCCACCCCGATTTTCGACAGCCATTGAGCCAGTAACATAATGACGCTTAGCAACACCATCTACTCTGCCCTTTTTTAAATTTAGAATGCCTAAAAAGGTTTTTTTGCAAACAGGGATCAACACTCTGTCTGTTTTCTTGCGAATGAAGTATTTAAGGGCCATTAGCCTTCCTGGTTTGTTTCCAGTCTTTGGGCGTCTTCTGATTATGGCTGTAGAGATGACATGCTTTAGAATAAAATTGTCCTGTTTTATTTTATCATTTGTTGCATAAAATGCTCTATTAAAGAACAGAACATCGTTTGAATTAAGTTTGCTACATTGATAAGCCTTGGTTTTATGTCCGCATGTCGGTTTTATTGGAGGTTGATTGGTTGAATATCTGAGAATAAATCAAAGCTCAGTTTTAAATTATGTCACGTAACAAACCTAAACAGCCAATGCACATTATTAAAATATTCATGCAATATGCAACCAGGCAAAAGTGAGAAGCTTATTTATAAGAGAGCTCTTATTCAAAACAAAGCTGACTGTGGTGCGTTTTGAAAGAGTTTATAGAGAGAGTTTTTAAAACGAAACTCAGTCAGATTATTATCTAACAAGTTAAACTTAAAAAATAAATATATATCACTTAAATAAATACGATTGGACATTCCACACGTGCATATAAAATAAGCAAAATTTCAAAATATATCCAGAAGACCATCTCCACAATGCACTTATATTTTAAAACTTACATTTGATCCTGTTTACCTACGCAAGTCTCATCGGACAGTTCATGTTATAGTATATACTTACATACTTATTATATCCAAATTATTCTGTAACATTAGAACAAAATAATAAAAATAATCGATAAAGGTTAGCTCAACACTAGTGCCAACTCAGGATTCCAAACGACGCATAGGTGTAGGTATTTCAAACTTACCGAATTTTCGCTCTTTCCTCTTTATTATGGCGAACTTTTATATTAGGCCGCTTGCGGGCTTTGCTTGGCGACACAATTTTAATGGAATTATCCATGATAACTGTCTTTATAATAAAAAAGAAACAATAAAAAGCCGGAGTGTGCAGTGTTACTGTCGCAAGATTTACGTCGACTGACGGCCATGTTGAACTAATGCAATTCGTTGATTGGCTCTCATGGACTTAACTACATTTGAAAAAAACTGTCTCATGGATCTATCCGAGTTTGAAATAATATTATGATTTTGACGGTTTATTTCACAAGAACTATGCGGATTTATACACAACTGATAAAATTGTTTAAATTCTTTTTTTTTACCCTTTCTTTTGATACCAAAATCTTAAAATTTTATGAATTGGATTTATCCGAGTTTGAAGTTATGCGACACATATGTAGGGTACCTTATTAAATTTTTCTAACTAAGGAATGACGAAAAACAAACGTAAGAAGGCCTATACATATTGTCGTGCAGGCTTAAATGACATCGGATCTTCGTCCGGCGCCTTCATTCTGCCATAAACCTAAAACTGGCTTCTGAACAGAAATATTGAAGAGACTTTCCATTAACTATAGGTATAAATTACGACTTATACCTACTTGCTGCGGCTGTCGTTGCTAAGTTTAGATCTGTTATCTATAGTTCTGTAAACTTGTACAAGTTGATGTGCGTAGAACATTATTTATGAAGCTATAAGCGTGAACTGTGATTTATGATTTTCAGAAACTATTGTAATACTGTTCAACGAGAAAGCGAATAACTACACAGTATTTTTTTAACAATGTAATCGAACAATACAGTAGGAAATCGTGGAATAGGGTATTTGAATGTTGTGTTTGTAATAATATAAGTTTTTTATTTCTTCTAATATTATTTGGTCCATAGAGAGCTGTTATACTTTCTAATTAGCAAAAGATCCTTCTATCGAAGGAGCTTTAATTTGCTAGCCACTAGAACTCCTGTATGACTTAATTTAGCTGCAGCCTAACCCCGATTTCATTTGCTCATACTCATAAGAGTTATTTGTTAATGCTCAACAGTAGGTTATCCAAGCTAGTAATAATGGCGAAGTTAAAGGCATTAATTCTTTTGATAATGATGCCTTCCAATCGTTAGTTCCTAAACTCTATTTTTTTTGTTAAAAAAATCTTTCTCCGTCCTTTTTAAACTTATGAGGTAAATAATTAAATTAATTCAAATACCCTATTCCGACGGTTGACTTTGATTACAAACCAATACTTATGAAGATGATTGCATTGTAATAACTATGTCAGTCTAATAGATCGTTAATAATTCATTATTTTCAATTTGTATGTCTCTTAATGTAATAATGTTACTAGAAAAGTGCTGTTGCTTCTAGCGTAACATTGAAATATTAAAATCATAATTAAAATGTTTGGTACTTAGTTTTTAATTGTACAAAAGATGAAATTGATGTATTGAGTATTACATTAAATTGTTAAATAAATAATTTATGTTTTCATTTAGAAATTATATTGTTGTCGCTGTGTTTTTTTTTATCGCAATACCTACAAATAAACCTAGAGGAGTGTACCTAGTTTCAGATTTCTAAAAGAAAAGATTTATCAATTCTTCGGTTAACTTCGGTACCTAAATATCTTCTATTCTATAGCAAATCGGTAAATCGTGTGTCATTCGTCAATAGGTTTCAAGGAATAAAACATGCATGGTGTCGTAAGTTGGTACCAATCCTAAATTCAAGCATCAAACTACCTACATTTACCTAAAATGTAGGTAGTTTGATGCTTGAATTTTCTTAATATGGTGTGCATCTAAACTTAGGTCCTATTCTGAATTTGATGTTCATTGCGGTTGTGTAGCGATATTATAATGTCCTTTTTCCTACGTCCAGAAATATTAACGTTATTAATCGTCAAAAATAAACATTTTTAATATTTCGAACGTGACTATTCTCTGTCACACTGACATCTGACGATAACTGTCAATGTCACTGCTGAAGTTTTCGGATCGAATTCTTCACAATCAACGATATCAATTTCTTAGTTAATATCTAATTCCAAGATGACTGTTCGCTTCGGGGGTGCCCTCAGAGAATTGAGGATCCATTTGTGCCAGACTGGCAAACAATCTCAGGGTGTGAGGTAAGACTTTTGATTACATAAACAATTTCATAACCTAAAAATCAGAATAATACGAAAGTTTACGTTTTTCAGGGATTTTATCCAGAAACATTATGTTCCCATAAAGAAAGAGAATCCTAACTTCCCGATTCTGATTCGTGAATGTACTGGTGTTCAGCCGCGCGTGTGGGCTCGCTATGGTATGTAAATATTCCGTAATTTGTAACAACAAGAAATCTTAAGTTACTGCATATTTTAATGTTCGGATCTCCTAGCATCTATTTCTTGCAGTACTGTTTAAAACTTGCTTGTCCTACCGAAACAACATTGATCCTTATAGATAGAATGAACCATCTCATCCAAAACTAATTGTTTTGGAATAGATTTCTATTTATTATTCGACCAAAGCTATGCTTAGCTTTATTTGGTGGTCTATTGCCATGTCTTTTATGTAGTGCCTAAAGGCTCGCCCCCTATTACATGGGACCTAAACATACCGGCGAACTGTAGGTGTACATTGGTACACCTCTGCCTAACCCTTCAGGGATACAGGCGCATGGTATGTTATGTTCTATAGCCATTTATTGATTTTATTTAAATTTTATAGCCTATGTTTTACTTATGTATGTTAAGAAAAAGGATCATTCACATTTAAAAATTACCAGTTCTGATGTTACAAAAAGTGTGCTCATCTGTTCTGCGCACTAGACTCATGTCAAGTACTCTTACAGCTAAAGGATGTGAAGCTTGTCATTCTCTGACTGATCTCACGGGTGCTCAGGTCTTGACTGTGATCCAAGGCTTGGCTCGATAAAGTATTTCAATATGTTTTAATTTCGTAGATACAAGAAATATGTATAATAGATAATTTGTCGACTTCATCTCCTTCTTACCATGTCATGTTGTCTTCATACAATTATTAAAACAATTAATCTTAGCAAATCATGTAATAATTTTTAACTCCTACTAGCTTTCTATTTAGAATAGTTAATATGTAGACTAATTTCATTTTGCATTCAGACAGGGTATTTTCAATTGTATCTGGTATTACTAAAAGATTTATTACAATATTGATTTTGAATAATGTGTGTTACATTTGGCTTTTAATTATATGATACTAACATGTTGTTATGTTAATTTCAGAGCGTGGACAAGAGAAGAGCACTGCCCTCACAGATTTTACAGCAGATAAAGTTCTCTCGGCCATTCAGCAGCTAGCAAAGTAAATTATCTTGTGTTATTTTATTTATGTATGTTATATAAATATTAGTCATTAGCAAATGTTTCGTCATTTTACCCTACTTTAAACCTGAAAGTAGAGATTAGCTATATGGCAGATTATGAATACCAGCTAAGGAAAACTAAGTACCTCAAATTTTGATTGCTGGTCTCGAATATGATGTAAATTGAGTGGGAAAGGGTAAAGAAAATAATATTCTTACACAAATAATTTATTGCATATAAACATCTACGACTAACAGACTTCGTAAACAATAACAATATACAATTATAAATGGCGTCTATTTAACACTGATTACTAACAATGGTACTATCACTAATAAAGAAAATATTAAACTGGCTGTATATTAGGCAAAGGTATTGCAATTTTTTTTTGTAGAGATCTTTGCAGTTAGCCTGAGCGCAGGCTTTGACTGCTTCACCGGACTTCTGGCGAGGACCTAATGGCCTTCAGCCAGAAGGTATTGCAATATGTCACTAAGATTCTTTAGGCACCTAGTATATAGGGTGTTAAGAAAACCCTGTCTGACGCGAAAGGGTGATGTAGCCTTCATCTTACTCTAGCAGTTAAAGAAAAAAAATAGGGCAGTTTTTTTTATGAATGGTATCGATTATAGATATAGGTCGCGTCAAGTAAAAAGAACGCTGGCGGAAGGTGGGGAGGGTACGTTTGCGCATGAGTATACAATTCGGAAGGCGAAGTTCGTCCTACGAACCAATAGCGCACCGGCAAACATGCGGCTCGTGCCCCCCCGCACTTCATACCACCAAACAGACCGATAAATCGCGTTCTGCGCATCTTGACAGCTAGCGTTCTTTTTACGTGACGCGACCTATACCTAACAAACAATACCTTAATGGATCGGACAGGGTTTTCTTAACAACCTGAATATATTGAGATTTAACTCTGTCTAAAATACTGCCAAATTCAGAAGACAAGTCACAACGGTTATACATACTATATTTACGCGATGTTTTCACCCTGTTATGGTAAGATTGTCCTGTTTTGCGCTCGCTAAACTACTGTAGCTAGTCAAATAGAATCAGATACCAATGATTAAATCTGGCTCAGATCATAATAACCATATTTGATTCATACATCGTGACATTTATAAAGTAGATTCCGTTATTTTACTAAATAATTGAAACAAGGAATTACGAGTTTCTTTTAATTTTGAATTCGTTTCATATTCTTTCAAATGATTTAAATCATAATTACAATTTAAGCTTGACCTAATTAAGAACCTAGATCATATTTATTTGCGCACACATTTCCGATTGGTTCAATCAGAATCATTGATACAACAGTTTCGTCGCACTGTGCCCGCTCAAAAAACATGGCCGCTGTTTTGAATTATCTGCGTGTAACGTTGATTGAATGGTGTTCAAGATAATGTAGCTTTTTGTTATTACAATGGATCGTCAGGAAATATTTTTATACAATTTCTAATAAATTAAGTACTAAGTCTTACAGCATATATTTTGTACAGCTACAAATTTACATTAAATTCAGGAAGTTTATGTGTGGTATTTGTACTTCATAAGAAAACATTTGCATTTATCTAAACATCTAGTAACTACATAGTTTATTTACCTACGACTTTATATTTATCAGACGAAAAGCGATATAAAAATATAATTCGTTATTTTAGATTCGTCGAGTGTTCGTTTTATAATTTACTGGCCATGGACATAATATTTAAGACTACACACTCTTATTTTCATACCTACTAAGCACCTAGGTACATACAGTTGGCCAGATTATTGACACTATTTATTTTAATAATATAAATCGGATGAATTGAAGACTTATGGTGTTAGGCGCATGATCTTTACGTAGCACATACATTACGCATTAGCATTACGTCTAATAAAGGTTAATTTTTGCTTAAGGCGCTGTGTATAGTAAAAATGGGCTTTTTCAAACAGTTTTTTAGCAAACTGTATAAATGTCAGAGCAGCCAAAAAAATATATGTTAATCTTCATCATTTTTGTGAGATAACCTTTATTTCCAAAACACGATTTCATTAATTTTTCTCGATAAAAAAAATTCGTAAACATACCTCTAAAATGGATTTTCAAAAAAGTTTTCCGGTATTACTGATGAACCAATCTTGATAAATTTTTCAACAGAAACGTAATAACCAATAATGAAGATAACCTTTATTTTAGTTTTTCAATTAAGGTAGTATGTTTCCAAATATTCAGATATTTAATGAAAAATAACACATTCCTGACAAACTAAATATGGCGTTTTGTTCGCTTCTCTTTCATTCCTACGCGGACAGACAGTGTGCGCTGAGGCGCGGTGCTAGACGGACCTGTGTCACTTTTTTTCTGATTGACAGATCTAAAATACATGACAAATCGAAAATAATTTCATGAAATCTGTCAAACAATGACATATAATGGAATTTGTAAAGTAATTACTTACTGTTTTTTGCACATCTAATCTCTTTTCTATTGATCCTCTATAGAAGCGTAATTTGAAAATTTACGATGAAGCTACATTGGTCTAGCGGTCGCGTGCTTAAATTATATAAATATGCGATGCGATAGCTGACCGCAGGTTCGAACCTAGTATTACACAACTAATATTTTGCTTTCATGTTTTTGAAATGATGTATTTTTTATCTTTTTGTGTAATTTTTAATAAATTGTTCAATTTTAATAATAAAATAATAAAAAAAAAACAATTAGTAATTATTGATTTCTAATAAGATGCATATTTTTTTCAACAATTTATGACAACTTTTTCATGACTAAGCTTACATATTATACATGGTGTACAATATTGAAGTAACTAGTAATACCAAAAGATGTAATTGAACGCAATAACGTTTGTAATAATTACAATAATGAAGTAAACTGCTGTTTTTTAATTGATGTGAGATATTTGTGAGGAATTATTTATTTAATGAAAAATATTTCGGATCTGACAAATTCAGTATATGTATGGCGTCTTATTTTGTATAGTGTAGTAAAGTTGAAAGACGACGAAAAGTGTGCGGTCAGACAGAGCAAAGTATTTTTTTTTTTTGGTAGAGATCTTTACCGTTAGCCTGAGCGTAAACTTTGACTGCTTCACCGGACTTTAGGCGAGGACCTTAAGGCCTCCAGCCAGAGCAATAGGAAAAAACTAATTACGTCAGCAACGTCCACTAAGGGCACCCCCTGCGGGGTTCGGGCCTCGACTTAGTGCGTAGCTAACAATCTTAATAAAGCAAAACAACAAGGGATGGCTGGATCTAAGTTTTTATTATTTAGGGACATATTTTTATTGCTAGTTTGGAAGGCTCGGGCCAGCTTGGTCTAGGGACAGGAGGATAACATTTACGTTACTATTATTAATAATACGCGACGGGCCTCGCCGGCGAGGACGTAATATATGGCGGTTGTGTTTTGTAATGCTGCTGCTAGCTAAATCGAATGCTTCTTGGAGAAGCGTTCTTTTATCGTCGAGGTAGGAGAGAATAAGTCTGGGGCGTTTAGTCTTAGATATTACGGCAGGTACGTATCGCGCGGCCGCTACGATTAGCAGGTTACGGTGGGTTTCGGAGGAGTCGAAAAATCGAATCGCGGCGACTTTTATGAACTGCTTGATTGTTGGCAGCATTAAGTCACAGTGCAACTGTAAGTTACGGACGTAACCTGGAGCACCTGTGGCTCTACGCATGAAACGGTTTTGGAGAGTTTGCATTCGTTTGAGTCGATAATCGGGTACGTGAGAGAATACGACGCTGCCGTAAGTCATGATAGGTGTCACGCACGCAGTGTAGATACTCTTCTTATAAGTATAGTAAGAGTAAGAGTTTACTGCGCTTGCTAAACATATAATTAAGTCGGCCGAGAGCGATGGCGGCTCGCGTGCGTGCAGCTTTAATATGAGCTTTCATAGCTCAGTAAGCTTCCGATCAAGGATTACACCCAGGTTTTTGGCTTGCTGCTCCTAATGAATAGGCTTGCCGAAGAGGGTGATAGGTGGAGGGGTAGCGGGAGGTTGCCGTTCCTTGCTGAAGACCACGGCTGCGCTCTTGGTAGGGTTGACTTCGATTCTCCATTACGTGAACCACTTCCCGAGGTTCGTGACCGCGGTCTGGAGAGTTCGACCGCTATATTATATAGAGTTCTATCGCTAAGGGGCTAGTGCCTGAATAATAGATGGCCGTATCGTCGGCGTACATTTGGGGTTTGCCACCGCGAGGAATGTCGCTAACGTTAGTGTGAAGAGAAGTGGTGAGAGTATGGAGCCCTGAGGGACAGCGGCGCGGATCGGGTGAGGGTCAACGCGATAGCGAAAGGACTGATTCAACAAAAAGTTTCGGAAGATGAGCACAAGACGATCTAGCACCTCGAGTTGGTAAAGCTTGAAGATCAAGCCATTGTGCCAGACCTTGTCGAAAGCCTTTGCTATATCGAAGAAGAGCACGCCAGTGAGCCTTCCACGCTGAAAACCAGCGCTTATATGCTCGACTATGCAGTGGACTTGTTGGACGCATGAGTGTTGGGTTCCAAAACCGAACTGCTCGTCTGGTATGAGACTCTTGGACTCGGCACAATCCATAAGACGGGAATAAATTATTCGCTCGTATAGCTTCCCAAGAACCTTGAGTAAGCTAATGGGGCGATAACTAGTGGGCTCAGACTTCGGTTTACCGGGTTTGTGGATGAAGATGACTATCGCCTCTTTGCACATCCGTGGGAAGAGATTGTTGTTCAAGAGGAGTACGCTGTAGGCTCTCGGCGTGAAAGCACGTCACTTTTTTGTTTGAAATGTCACTGGCGTGTTGTAATCCATCGAACGAAGCACAAGCCCATGCTTTGGAGGCGTGGGTGGTTTCACCTACCTCTCCCTCCTTTATAGAGGGACGACGCATATGTGCGGGTGGCTGCACGGAGGGTCCGTGGTTGATTTCACCACCCCAGCACGTAACGCCACCGTTGCGTATAGGCAGGTCGAGGTCGTGGAGAACCTATCCGATCACCGATACATACGGATAGGGTTCTCCTCTCAGTCAGCAAAGGGTACGCAAGGGTGCTCACCGTTCTCGAGGTGGTCCATTACCTACTTGGACCTCCAGCTAGGAAGGCGGTTCACTGCTTTTCTGCAGAGCTGACCGATCTACGACGTGCCTGCTCGGCCGCTAAATAAGCTATGAGTGGCTTCGTCGACGTCGCCAGAACCGGGATCTTTAGGGTTCAATCCGGTTCTACCTGCAATAGCAAGAGGCGAAGAAATCGCTGACAGTCGCCATTTGAGAGGGAGAGGGAGGCGATGTTGGAGGGTCTCAACGCCAATCCCTGGGTCAGACCTTACAAAATGTTGCGCAACAATCTGCACCTCATTAGTCCTCCACTGACGGAGACCCTTCAGACTGATCTCATTGGTTCAGGCGTTTTTCCCGAGAGCCGTCGACGTTACCCTGCCCAGGTTGAATTCAACCTACGAGAGGCTCATCGGAGGACATTTCCCTGCTGTCCCCGGAAGAGTTTGGGGACGCGGTGTCCTGTCTAAGTGCAAGAGAACGGCCCCCAAATGCTTGCCACACGCCTTCTAAAAGCCGCTAATGAGCCCCAATATAGGGCTCTCTTTATAGGAGAGTAAACTTGTCTCTCCTGCCCAGGCCCCAAGGGCGCATTGGGAAGGCTAATTTTACGAAATGGAAGACACGGCCCGGACCAGGCCCGGACATGGCCCGGACCTTTCGCTCGTGGGTGTGGTCAACGCCAAGCTCGCAGACAATCGTCTGCCTTAGTGTCTTATTTCTGCAAGCTTGTTATTTCTCAGAAAGAGACCTTGGACCGCGAGCGGGAGGCTGACCCTTTCGTTCCATTGCTCCGCCGATGGCCGATGGTGGGCAGAGCGCGGACGAGAATCTCTGTAGCCAGACCTGCCCTGGGGAGGACGCAGAGGGCGGGGACGGGGGTCCCTCAGCCTTCATTGCACGTATCTACTTGGGCGAGTGTAGTGGCATGCACTGCCCCCGTTGTCCTCTCCCTTACATATCCAGTTCTAAGGCACATGATGGCACCAGGTGTTTTGCCAGATTAGACAGAGCCTTTTTCAGGTCTCTATCTCTGACTCTCGCATCCTCACCCCCTTGGACATGCAAGGCTGGCTCATAAATGAATTTCACGTGAATAATAAAAAAAAAACAAAAGAGGTTGATAAATTTACCCTTTCGTACACAAAAAAAAAACCTATAAATATACAAGTTTTACAGGTGAGTGTTTGGACTATCTGCAGTGTGAGGACTTCATACCACAAAATTTATTCACAAAAAAATTATAAGTTTCGTTACTATTCGAAACACGCTGTATCTCCAGACTGAACCATCAAGCGTAGTGTACGTTTTTTTTTTAATATTTTACTCTTGATACTGAAGAAAAATATAGATTGTCATAAAACATATTTTTCAGGTTTTCAATTATTATACATATTTTTTTTTTCATAAAATCAGAATAGGTATTTGAAAAAATATTCTAAAAATAAATCAACAACATTAAATGCTTGTTTTAAAAGTAATAACACTATAATATGCAGTTGGTGCATAATACTTTAAAAATAATAATCCAAAAATTTATGATTTTATCGGGTTTCGAACCTACTGATCGCCGCGAGAGCGCAGCTCAAAAGTAAACATATTCAAGCAGGGCTAAACTTACATCTAAACAAATCAGCGAAACAAAGCTTCAATATTATAACACCGTTACGCATCGGACGAATTCGGAAAAAACGAGTAGCAGGGTCGGGGCTACTCCGTCCCGCACCTGCCCGCTTCACCCCTTCAATAACACCAATGCTGGCTATACACAGCGCCTTAAAACCATCTAATAATTATATTTGGACGCTATCTGGTATGCCTTTGTAACTACACAGCTATGAATCTGTAACTATGCATATTTGTTCGTTATAAAAGTAAAGTCCAAGCGCCTTCGAACTACCGTCACTAAAACGCGGGTAGTCCGAACAGTTCTGGCTGGAACTTCGCTAGGGTGGGTAGTACGATAGTCGCGTGGGTAGTCAGTCTCTTGTCGAGGTGTGGGTCGGGAACCATGACTGTCTGCATGCCTGCGTCCTTGCCTGCTGTCACGCCGTGGGGTGAGTCTTCGAAGACTAGGCACTGGAAGGAAAAGGAAGCTTATTTATATGTTGTAAGTACGTTTTGCTTTGTTATATTTTTATATAGGGTTTTGTGTACGTCAATTCTTTATTTAGGGATGAAATTACTTCTCTGGGTAAAAAATTAAACTAGGCTGAAGAAATATAAAAGAAAATGGACTTTTAATCGTTTTCTGTAGATATCTACGTAGCTTTTTCAAATTTACAGTATAAATAAATTATTTATAACTCCATATGTATTTGGGCTTTTGATATCTGTGTCAAATTGGCCAAAATGTTAAACTCGATTATACAATATTACGCAATGTTTAGATTCCCCTTGAACTCAAAATCAGACTCGATATTGATGATAATTAACAGCGCACGTTTTCGCGACGGTATACTAATGACAAGCTTGGATTTCATTAATTCAATTCTAAGATTACCTTGTACACACAAATTCTCAAGGTTAATCCTATTTTCAAAAGCTAATTTTACGAAACAAACTAGTGATTATTCATTTTCATACTATGTCTAATATAATGTATCGTACCTAAGCTATTTATTGAAAAGATAATTAATGCCATTTTTAGTTATTACCTCTTTATTAGAAAATACTTTTGTTCTGACGTGGGAAAGTTACAGGCTGGTTATTATTACTAAGAAAATATACTTAATTTCTTGACATGTGGAAGGTAATTATGTAATTGGACTTTTAATAAATGACTTCATGATGCATATACCTAATAAATTGGTCAAAGTCAATTAGGCAGGTGTACCCACATCATTAATCATCAATTACCTAACAAAAGAATAAAGTACACCGCTGCCTACCTGGTTAGGTAGTATTAGCGCTATATTTTAATATAGTTTAACTAAGACATAGGTACATAGAAAGCTGTTTATCGTCCCACGCCAGTTGCCTTGCAGTTCAATTGAGGAAATGAGATATTTTGGTCGTGTGGGCGGATCTAGTAAACATTCTCTATTTTGAAAGCGCCGCTAATACTCGACTTCAAACGCAACTCGCAGTATAACAGTTATGAAGCACTTTTAGTGTGTATGTAATAGCTAAATATGTGCCATAATACCGGTAATTGGTACAAAGAGCTGGGCGGATATTTAGGTCACATGAACATTAAAATATTCGTACATTTTATTCGTTACTTTAGTCATATTTAAAAATAAATTATGTCAGTCGAGCGTATGCTACCCGTAGTCGTCCCGTTTTTCGTAGTCTTGAGATATTTAATCAATTAAAAATTTCAAGAAAAAAAAAAACACTTTTTGGTGTTATACTTACAAGACAACGTATTTAACACGACCTTAGGTATATTTGTTTAGATATCCATACATTTGTGTGATTTTGGACTGAATTTGCGTTATTAATGCTAAGAAAGATAATAAACTAAGTAAACCTCACCTTAGAAGGATCAGGTTTATCAGGAAACCTGGCAGCAGCGACCAGGAATATATCCGGGTGCGGCTTCCCGAACTTGACATCTTTATCCGTGCTGCCCATGACCATGTGATGGAAGTACGAGAACAGCTCCTTGTAGGGCGCTATCTTCGTTTCCACAGACCTGGCGCTGGATGAAGTGGCTAGAGCGAACGGTACCTTCGTTTTGTGTAAGTGTCGTATTAATCTTTCTGCACCTGAAAACAGATGAAAGAACTACTATACTTATAACAATATTTAAGGTGATCAAGCCTAGCCAATTGTGAAGTGTTGTCTAAAATTTATGTATCAATCATCTCAACCTATATTGACCATTTCCAAGCTAGGCCTCCTGTAAGTTGCCGCGTCCCGGGTATGCAAAGCACTTCTGGGGCAAGAAGGGAAAAGATATGTCTCTTGTCGATAGTATTTGTAATCAATCTTGATCACATGTTATGAAACTCGTTTGAGAAGCTAGTTGAATTGACTAAAGGCAAAGAAGCCATAAATTCTATAAATATGGAAGAACTAATGAGGTTTGATGTGAAACATGTTTCAGACTCAGTTTAATAGGAAGTTGTTTAAGAAAACAATTATGTAATTTAGTATCGAACTTTGAACACTAACAATTCAAATCGGAATATGGATTTATGCCAAACAATAACAATTTCAGTGTGTATATGATCATAGAGTTTTAAGCTTCATTAAACTGTGACTGCTAGATCAATAGGTTATGAAAATGTCTTACTGTATTTTATGTTTTAGTTAGGTACTTAATAAAAATCTTTTGAGTCCTAAATGGGCCCATTAATCTATATATATTTTAAGTGTTAATTTTCTTGCCCACAATCAATGTCAGGTTTACTAGTCATAAAATATATTAAATGCATCAAAAACCTGATGACTGAGTACATAATATATATTCGTGGTATCTTCTAGTATATATTTTACTTAAGATATTAATCGAAGACATCTGTGTCGCCTCTTATCTGACTTCTGAAGTAGTGCATGTAAGATAATGAAGTGATTTTCTCTGATTACAAGGAAAAACAAATAAATGCATTTGCTCACTGAGGTCTTAATATATTATGTGATGTAAATGGTATTTTGGTGCATTTTAGAAAGATACAGTCATCTTAATTACAGATAAGGTATAAATAAGAGCAGGAAGGAAATATACTAAAGGCATTGACTGACATGAAATAGATTCCCTGCCAGGACAAAAAGTCCTCAGTTTTTTGGATTTGAAATGTCTTATGCTATATTATGCACCTACAAATTTAATAATTATTTTTAAATAGCATGTGAACATACCGTCTAATAAAGGTGCATTAGCTAGCATAGTGTCTCCGAGCACCAACAGCTGGTCTCTGAACTCCTTGGGTGTGATGGGGAGCTTCAGCTCCTTGCAGAGGATCTCCGACAGCCGCTGCTCCGTGCCACCCAGCACCTTCATCATCAACTCATTCGTGTATTCATGCCCATACTTGGCACAAAGCTGTGTTATCATTTTCTTGTATACTAATTCCGTATCTAGAAAAAAATAATGAAAAAAATTAAAAAAAATGACTACAAACTCCATGGTGCTGGTAATCCTCAGAGGTGAGATTTTAAGCTTAATATATTCTTTTCACTTATATCATGATACCTGTAAATTCGAGAAAAACATACTATTTTAGTTGTTAAATCTCTGTCTTACTTATTAATGTATACAGTACCTACCTATATTTATATAAGCAACAATGGCAAGCACTCAGAAATAAAATATTTAAAGTAACGTCTAGGTAAATGAATACCAATGGGTACACAAAACAATAGGTAATTAAATGTTGTTGGTAAATGAAATATTCAATGACTTTGTATTAACAAACTTGTTTTAAGCTTTAAGAAAAATTTATACCTATATTTTTATTTTTCTAGTACATTACATACACCTTCGAATATCAAAAGATGGAACAGACATTTTTATAAAGATAACAGTAAAAGAATACATTATATTTCAATAATTATATTATTACCATAATATATTGAACTCATGCATTTTATTATAGTATTATATGTTAGAATTACATTTTATGTGCGATATATATATACATGATTATAATCATAAAACTTTGGTCAAGGAATTAAATACGGTCACAATGTTTGTTATTAATTATGTAAAAGCATGATCGCGTTAACCTTGCGTTTCAATAACATTGACTATTTATACGAAGGTCGTAATGTTAACTCACCGAGCAATAGTCCATCCATATCGAAAATACAGTGAGTAGCTTTTCTGTAAGTCTTTGCTGTCGAATAAAATCTCGCGCCTATCGCCTGCGACACACTTTTTAACAAACATATCCTCATGGTTACCGGTTATGTAAAAGCTAACAAAATAATAAACAAAATATACACTGCTATCTGTATTCTTAATAAATATAAGCTTTTATTCACAACTTCACTTAGGTTTCACTATTTTTATTTTATTTTAGAAATAGCCGATATCAACACGAAACGTGTGTTCATTGATTGAATAACATTTTCATCTATTTTGATTGACAAGAAAAAAATACTACATGCGTAAACAATCAATCAGCATATTGATTGGCAAATTACATCGCTGACAACAAGTAAAAGTAGTTTGCTATTGGTAAAATTACTTAATGCACCGAGCAACAGCCAATCAAATATAAATAATAAACATTGCTATTACAAATAAATGACCATATGATTGTGAAATGTTGCCAGTCTACGACTTAACCCAGTGAATGCCCAGTCAAATCTTTTTGAATAAATCCTTATTATCTCTATTAAATATTAATATTTGCATGGAAACAATACATAATTGATAACAATATTATTCACTTAAATCTTTTAAAACGGAAGACAACAATAAAATGGCAATATTACACTTGGGGAAGCTGTCGCTTCGCTTTCGGCTCACTTCAGTCAGTCAGAGTCGGCCAGTGCAGTCGATCTGCGACCACCATGGTTCGCAGTTGAATCGTCGCGACTCGTGCGTATGGCGTTTGAGTACCGCAACTTTAGTTTTTAAAAGAAAAACATTTACTTGTACTTAATTTATGAATCTTTTGTAAAAGTGTATCTAATTTCATTCTTAAAAAAATCACTTGTCGCGAACATGGCTGTGGAAGAGTGTTGTTGTGATAAACTGTCGCCTAACAAAAAATCGATTTTCGGATTCAGAATGAGGAGTCAAATATTGTTTTTACTGTTGGCTTCTTGTTTCTTAACCGTGGCCTCAGCCGCTGACTTTGAAGGAACTTGTGCTAATGTGAAAACCATCTTTGAAAAGAATGGAATGTTGATGGCGGTAGATTTGCAAGCACAGCCAAACTCAGGTGAGAATCACGCGCTATTTCACAGCTGAATGTGATAATGATAAATGATAATGCATGATACATTGGTGAATATGTTGTTTCGTGATAATAAACTAGGTAGCATGTATGTTATAGACCGTGAGCACCTGGTTTAAGGTGTCAACTTAAGGAGCTGCTTAATTTTTAATGTGTTTTATTAAAAACAATATTTATAAAAAAATATGATGGCTATGCATATTCTAAGCACATGGGAATATAATTTCCTAATATTATGTCTCGCATGCCCTCAAAAACTACAAATAACAAACAAAGCAAAACTTTATCTTCCTATCAGTTTTCGTTATCATAACAATGATCTGATAAATATTATTATATCTACGATTTCACTACAGTTTTAAACGTAGGTAGTTACTAGTTAGGTATCTCTATTGTTATTAAGAGATTTTTAATTTAACTCATTTAGTAAATCCCATTTCACGCTAACGGCATTACATCTATCGCAATACTCATGTTATTTTATGGCTTTTAAACAAAACGCTTCGTCTGAAAAACTTAAAACCTTTTGAACTAAGATTAGTGAAGACAATAGGTACGCAAATTTTTACTCAAATTCGGTTGGTCATTGCATAGACTTAACCTTTATTTAAAAGCGCTTATGAAAAGAAAGAATGCCACAGGAGCTATTGTATTTTGTTTTAAGAATAGAGACAAAATCCTTCGTGTTAAAATTATTTTTACCTGAACACAAGAAACACGTTGAGACAAGAAACATAACAAGTTTTTTTACAAGCAATAATCCAAGAAACTTCTTATTGCCGTCGACTAATTTAACTTTATGTTCATTGCTGTTTTAATGAAGCCACAACATGGACATAAAAGGCTACCTAATTAAATTAAGATACAGAAAAAATAGTGTTTGAAACCCACGTTTGTATTCAACACATATAAAAACATCTCTGTATTATGTAGCGTATTTATATAATTAAAACTGGAAACTAAAGAATAGTCGGGTTTGGAATGCCTAAACATTTCGCAACACTTAATACCTAGCTGCATAATCATCACATATTAAACGTAAACGAATAATCGTGACTAGCTGAATAACGTTATTATTAGCAATAATAAAACGGACTCCGCTGGTGTCTTCAATGCGCTTAGTCTCCATCAACCTTGAAAAAATCTTAATAGTCCAAAAGTGAACATCTTCCGAAACAATTTGTAGCATGTAGGTGTAGTTGATACGGTAGGCGGAGTTGTGAAATGCCTACATTGCCACATAAATGCTATAAAATAGACGATTCTGCGAAAGAAGCAAACTTTAAGTGGTGCTGCACACCACAATGTTCTCCGAATACCACATCTATGCCCCAAGTATAGAGTTTAGTTTTGAACAAAGAAGTGATGGCTTCGCCAGAAAACTAAAGTTAAAAGCACAGGCTGCAAGTAGGCAGGTAATGGCACGCGGAGTAAGCGTGGGCGACTACGCCGCGGAAGGTTCAAACACGATTTGACATGGTTTTCAGACGTTTATACAGATTTATGTAAGCTTTAAATCTGACATGTTAACAAAGCGTCTTTGAAAACATTGCATGACGTTTTTATCTGATAAGTATCGTCAATTCATTTAAATGTGTACTTACTGTATTCTATTTAAAATCGGGCCTATGAAGTAGCCGCTTTTATCAAAATAAGTCAATTTCAATTGACTGAACATCATTATTCTCGAGATTAAAGGCAAATATGGTATCGAATTTAAGAAATAAAATTTCCAGTTGACGGCGCGCGATATCGAGCCATCGATTACATTTCCAAAAATGTTTTATGCTTCGACCGGCTCGACGGCACCATTCAGTCATTACATCTTCCTTTTTTGGCATTCGAAAGCATGTTCTCCGCTTGCACTCTTTGGAATAATCGCCGACGAATTATTCCGTGAAAATTTACAGTCACGGACACGGTATTTGGCACGAGCACTGCGGTACCTTCCCACGACTGTCGTTAACACGAAATGCTACCGATTCAAACATCCAAATAATAATAATTATTGGAACGACGCAGCCTCCATGGTAAATATTCAGTGAGCGCAAATAATAAGACATTGTTTCATATAATGAGTTTCCAACACGCACACCTCTTACCGGCGAAAGGTTTTACATGGAAAGCTTTGAAGTCAAACCCATCCTATTCGTCACTGTAAACTGATACATTATTAATGATCCACTGCGCCACACCCAACGCATTACCCGTGAAACTGCTAAGCCCTACACCGACCTAATAACGTTAATTGGTATGTTTGTGCAGCCAATCGATTCAGGTCCTAGCAACTAGCCTATACAAACTTATTAAAGCTAATCATAATCCGCCACGCCGTATAATTTATACGCTAATTTAATTCGTCGCCAATGGTAATTCAATAGAAGCGGCAAGATCAGGCGATACCAGTTCCAGCTATTAAGATAGCGTACGTCTTAAGATCGCAGGTTGACGCCACGTTTCCCAATAAGGCTTACCGTCTGATAGATCGTCCGGCACCGGCGCAGTATCAAGTTCTACAAAGTATTTTGCATAGCCCGCCGGTTGTTTAGCATGCAATACTCGATCGCCGGGACTTCTAACGGAGACTGGTCGCGACAACTACCGGCATGTGTACACGACCGACGTCTGAATATACATCATATTTAAAATCCCAACGAACTTTGGACAAAGGAGATTTCAAATGATTGCAAATCGATATATTGTTAACTTTCTATAGTTTGATTGAACTTTTCTAGCCATTACAATCTGACTTGAAGTCATCAACATATTAATTTCGTTATGATATGAAGCATCCTCAATTAACAAAAAGGCCAAGTTATTTGTTCGAAATTCTTCAAGCAAGGTCGTTTAGCATTTTTAAGTTATTTGTCTAAATACTTGCTATTGTTTTATCATTCATACATTTATACAACGTATAAGCGAGTGCTACGCTTCTCTGACGTACGAGCCAGCTCGAAATTACACCGAGAAGTGTGATTTATTGCGGCGAACATTTGGTTACATTACTACTTAGTCTAGGTCTTGCGCATAGAAACAAACTACAAAGTCTACATACCAAGGATACTGTACGAGTTGAACACTCAAACATAAATCATCATGTTTATAAATATAAACTGCATTACCAAAAGTCAACGCCAGAACACGTTATTTCATCCTATGTTGTAAAAAAAAAGCGTAAAATGTTCGGGTACACGGGAATCTCGGTGAGATTAAGGTCAGTAGCCTCAGATTTCCTTAAATAAATATACCTTCGCCGCTCAGAATGTCATAAGGATGAACATCGTTATCATGGGTTGGGGTATCCTGTTTGGTTAGGTACTTATTTTCTAAACTAACCTATCTATCAAAGCTGTCAAAGGAGTCAAAGATAACGACCATTGACTGCGGGAAAGTCTACGAACTGTAACTATTTAGAATTCAATGTAACTACACGAACAAATCAAAACTTAAGCTGCGTATTAAGTAGGTAATATGGGCATAAATTTAAATTACCAAATATTTACCTTTTAAAATAATTTTCAATAGGTTCCGTAATTTATGACCAATTAGGTAGGATGATATAAATCTTTGGATATTTATGAGCGAATTATATTGTGGTTTAGTCGCCATCAAGAAAGCCTTTTGTGTGTTTTAAGAGAACAAATACCTACATCGTAAATGTATTATAAAACATTTAAAGTGAAGATTGAGCTGTAAAATTAACACTTTTGTGTAGTTTTTTTTAAAGCGCGGTAGTATTGAAATAAATGAGGAAATCAATTCGCAATACATTTATCTCCATATTACGAAGGTATGTTTCAGTAGTTTTTCACGATGATAGGTACAAAGGTTATAATTTCACTAGTAACATATAAAAGATTGGCGAACAAATCAAATCAGTCGGCTCACGGAGGTTCTAACAAAAGCATTCCGACCAATATTTGGAAAGCTACCGAGGAGCTCTCAGTTCTACCGAATGTTTGGAATGACTTACAAAATCGCTCAGTGGGTGGACTGGTTGACAAGGCGACTGAGCATTGAGTAAACACGGGTATAAGGTCGACAACCCACGAGCTGGCTTCAGCCTCATTGATTAAAGTCCAAGTGATTACTAATTTATCAGTTAACGCCTCACCGGAAAACTTCGGTAACCAAATTCTTTGATAACTTGTCAAATATGTTACGAAACTTTTACTATGAGTTATTAATAATTGGAAAATTATACCCGGAGTATTATAATAATATTTTGGAGTTTACCTACTTCGTTACCAATGTGTTCTAATTACATAACAGAAAGTGGGGAAAAGTTCGATGATATTCGAAGTATTTGATCGACATCGAGAATCAGCAGCAATATACTTATCCCAAACCATATAACAAATACTTGACATAACATGTTCAAGTAGATGCGAATTGCCTGGTTTGATATGAAATAAGTCATAAAAAACCAAGCCCGTTGGCGAATTAGCACATACCTGAAGAAGAAATCCCATTATGCCGACATTATTCGGGCTTTCACAGTGTACCCTTTCAATCAGCCGAGTTGAATGGTGCTCCATCAGTCACAGGCCATGTCAGACCTTTTATGTCGCGTTCGTAACCTCTTATTCTGTAATTAGGCTCGGATAGGGGAAACAGGATGCCGCGTATTAAGTTTTTTGCAGGTTATTATTAATTGTCTGTTTGATTGTTGAGGTATTCCTTTTATCTATACTATTAATTTTCGTTTCTAATGGTTCCTGATGTGATTTATAGCCTATATTAGAGACTGCAAAAAACATAATTGGGACTGCGGTTTGTTTTGAAATCTAATTTGCAGGAATTTAGGTTGGTTTTATCTTACGTCTTGGATGCTAACAATCTGTAATATTGCAGCTAGTACCAGCAATATTGGTAATCATTATACCAAATACCAATATACCAGCATTGAAAACACATGAATAGAATATTATAGATCGTAAAATTCGGTGTGTGTTTATGTATGACCGAAAGTCTATGGAGGTCGTGCATGACGTAAGCGCACAGAATGCTGCAAGTAGGAATTACCAGTCACGTGGTGTTTTATTTGTTTTATAGTATTTTCGCGCGAATCCGCGAATACTTTTATTTTCATCAAGAAACAAGAAATTAAGTGTAAACTATGGAATTGTCAGCCGCGTGAAGATTTTGACGGAAACGAAAACTCTGAAATGCCTAATAATGTGGTAAGTAAATTATAATTTAGACAGTCTAATATCTAATAGTCTTCGTTAATAAATAAAAGCTGAGAATGTAGTCTAGACCTTATTGATTTTGGGTACTCGTGTTAATTATGAACAAACAGAGTTAAGAAGCTTTTATTATAATATTGCTTTTTGAAGCTTTCATTGTAGTCTGAAGAATACGTCATAACTTGTATAACGGTATCTTTATTGTTGCTAAGCTGCATCAAAACAGATTTTTCTGCTAAACACTAAACTGTTTACACTATCAATACGTTTAACCGAATCCTATTAGATCTAAATTATATATGTGCATCTTCATAAGATATCCAAAATAAAAAGACTTGCACAAATAAATGTCGTAAGAATCATGACCTGTAACTACAGTTCAGGGCAGGCTTATGACAAAAAAATCAATAATTAAGAAAAAGTTTGGCTACATGCCTAAAAGTAAAACAGTAAAAAGTAATTAGATGCGAAAGCTTCAATCAGTTCCATTTCGTTCGTAACTATTTGCTGTTAAAATTGACCTTCGCGAGTTATTTGCTTTCCGAATAATGTTTGCAAGTATAAATAATTCATTCGTTTTGGAATTTCTTGTCAATGAACTCTGAGAACCCGATACCGTCGTGTCTATTGTAGAGAGGTTTGTCAGAACAATTGCTATGTATGAAATTAAAATCTATAAAAGGTAAACTGTTTATTCAGTGGACAGGTTAAGAGAAACCAATGCATTGCAGATATTGATTAGGATGGTATTCCACATTCTCCTTTTTACTGAAGATGTGACTTAATCACCCTATAAAGCACAGCAAAGGAAAAAAAAAGGTTTCATTTCTTTAATTGGCTTCCGAGCTCATTAAAATGCGATACATGTTTAATGGGAAAGATAAAAACTCTCGGTAATTAGCTGTAATCCGGAAAATTGTCATTGTCCGCAACTAAATGCGAGTATCTCGAAGGTTTTTAATTCGCGACCGGACATTCCGCGCGCGAGGCAGGTGCCGACCTGTCGCCGTGCCTCCGGACCGGTCCGCGCCGGTCGTGGCACTGGCCTGACAACGCGCGCAAAAAATGTGCATTCGATATTTAAAACCCGATGTAACCAATCGTTTATTTAAATTGAATAAAATATTTGAAGATTTCAGATGAATTGTGTTTTAGTAATGCCATTCGCATGTAATTCATGTTATTGAGCATAGCTTTTAATCAGAATTTTCTTGTATTATGGTCCCGTTAAGAGTTCCTTTGATTTCTTGCGGCACAAAGCATAATATATTTAACTCGAAGCGCAAGCCGGTAAGAAATCTATTGTTTTTACTTGGAATGCATTGTGTTGTGGAAACCCTATGTCTAAAGTTCATAAAATTCTCATGAAAGTTCCTTTGGTCTTTTTGCGGCTAAATTCTACAACGGATCTGCCGTGGAACGAGGACAACCGCATGGTTATTTGCACCATGAAGCATACTAATCCTAATATTTATTTATTTAGCTTTTCGAGTGTAATATGATATTTGTTCAACCACAAAGGTCCACACTACTTTATTGACAAAAACAGCAGATAACATGCAGAGACCGATTGCCGAATAAATTATTGAGATTTTATCTTAATTGCACTATCGGGGCACTTTGCGATAAACGCAGATTACATAAAATAATTTAAATAATACTCTTTGTCGGTATTCCTCAATTGCATTAGTGTTTGTTCAAAGTTAATTACCTACTACCGATTTTGTTGTTTTCTCTTTTCAACATTTAATGGACGGTAATGGTTCGTCACCGTCCATAGCATGAAAATAAAATTCTGAGTAGTTCAGAGTTCAGGACGCAATGAGGTCGTCATCCTGTTATTTATAAAAATAACACATTACGGCCTTTTCAGCACCATAAGGCACATATCAGAATTAGGGTAATTAATAAAATAATTAATAGTCATAGATAGCATGTATGTAAATATCATATTTACCGACTTTGCGACGAACACAACAAACGATAAAAAATGATTTCGATCGCAGAGACACTACTGACTACTTCCATTACACATTTTAAATGGTAAAGGATTCGTATTCACTACTCGCAGTACCTAATTATGAAGGTCAAAGAAGAAAGAATTCATTGTGACGAAGCAAGGCATCTTTCGCGCCACATTGACCGCGAGTCGCGACATGGCACATGGACGTCACTCAATACTCATTTATGCGGCAAGCACAATTAGTATCACTTACGTTCAGCCAACTGGATTTCAGCGTTTATCACCTTTTTTATGACCCTATTGCTTTTCAATTGCTTTCAGAGAATATGCATGCATGGTTTGTCTAAATGCAATTTGCTTTTGTTACGTGTCTTTGGCATGGTAACTCTTGTTTTCATAATGATGTGTTTTTAGTATTAACTTGGCAGGCGGGAAGGGAAGGTTACGTATTGGATTTGTTTGATTGAATTAAACATGGCATTTCACACCACAACGTTTATTTATATTAGGGACTATTTTATTATGAACTAGGTATTTACATGATTCCGAAACTGAAGGCAATAATTTAATCTACCTGGGGTATAAATGACTCATACACTGCAAAACTCGGACTCAAAACTGCACCTTGCAATTTAAAATAACTGAATATACCTACGAGTGATTTGTGATTCTTTTTCTTTATTACCGGCCATGAACCCCGCTTTTTCCCAAGCTATGTTAGGAATCACCTTACACTCTAATCGACTTACACAAATCTGTAATTGACTGAACCAGTACTAAGCCTTCAACTTGTAAACGTTGTGAGTATGATTCGATCCGCAAAATAACACGCCAATTTGGAAACAACGTGGAAATACGCTGCACATTGTGCTATGACTGTATCAACAGCGTTACATTGTCTCCCGTTAATCCAAATTGGAAAACTATATCGATTTAATATTCGAGCATGGTCGAGTTCGTGCAGGTCGAGATCGAACATCGAGTTATGACGTGGCGAAAACAAAACGACTTAGAATCGATTCCGTGCATTCCGACGCTTCACGGATTCTTCGTTAAGAATGTAAGCCCGCGAGATCGTATAATGATTATAATCTCGATTTAGTGGTCGATTCGTCATCGTCTGATTTAGTTAATGGAATAGGCAATAAGCGTGTGAAACGACCGAGATGACTTTACATTGTGATGGACACCGATTTTGTAATAGATGTTGATAATAGACACCTCCAACTCGAGGTTGAATAAAAAATGTTGAGCTCTGTGAGCTCTGCGACACCTTTTGCTATCGGTCTAATTCAATTACAAACAAAATGAATTGTTAATTTATTTTAGATCAGATAGCTGGTATGAGATTTGTGTTTACCAAACATACGGTTAAGGTTTTTAGAACCCATAATAATTGCAATGCGCTATGTAGTAAAAAATAGTAGAGATTTTACTTTTTAATTTAAACATGCTTCAAAGCCTCAGTCAACCAGTGCACCAAGTCCTTGACGTCTCACATATTTTCAACGTGAAGAAAGTATTAAGATTTAAGCTTATAATTACGATAATGTTCAGGAGTACAAAAAAACTAGCCCAAAGTCAAATTAATTGTTTAATTATTTATTTTGTTTATCAATTACCGATTTAGATCTCTTTACATACATAAGAGCACATCACTTTGAAGTTGAATAACATTTTTTACATGCAAAGCTATCTAGCAATCGCTAGACATCAATTAACAGATCCACAAAGATCCTTCAATAAAAGTTTAGAATCGCGAAGTCTGTTAGTATCGGCGAAATTAATAAAAACATGACATTTTGGAGAGGTCCTGGAGTCAGGAGGATGCAGGACGCAGTCGCATGGGAGCGGAATGCGGTCCGGCGGGCGGAGAGCATGCAGCGGGAAGGTTGGAGGGGGGGGGGGGGGCAGGCTGCGCGCCGAGCCGGCCTGTAAACTGCGACGAGTGGTTAACGCGCCCCGTAATTATTATGCCGTGAGAGAGCGTGGACGATCACCCCAGCACCATAACGACCAGACCGCCACTGCGCATTGTTTTAATGATCCCTAGAAGTAGTCCTTCACAAATTGCGACAACTTCAACTAAACTACTAATAGATAAAACAGATATAACCGACGTATAAACTGCGGTTAAAGACACTTTTGTTGTAAACAGAAGTGGGCTCTGAAATATTTATGGACGCGCCTCGACTAGCATAATAATGGCCTTATTTGTGACGAGTTTGCTTTGATCATGCGTTGACATTTAAAAACCTAGGTATCGAGCATATCAATGTTGAAACTTAAGCAGTTCGATGAAACATGCATGATTTAAAAGCTGTATCTAGAATTAAAACGTATTTTATGTGACCACAATTTTTTTTGAAATTCTTTTGACTAGCATTAGTTATTAGGTAGGTTTTTGATCACGGATGTCTTTATAAATTATAGCAGACAATAGGCTTAGTTTGTCTTACACCACGGCCATTCATAAGCTTATTGGAATAGCATAAATAAACAAAAAGATTTCTTTATATTATCGTTAATATCTGACAGGCTACCACTACTTTTTAATTAATAGATAATATAGCCTCCATATACAGTTTTGGACATATTACGGTCTTTACTTTCAAGTAAATTTCTTAAGCCATACTAAAACTTCTACACAATAAAACTTGAGTTCAAGTGAGCAAGTTTCCTAATAGTTTGAAACTGCTATTTAATCTGTGACCTACATAAAAACCTACGAGGAACGCCCACTACAGCGCGACTCGGCTTAACAGCCTGAACTTTTATTCATTACTACTCTATAAAAGTTGTCTTGGATTACATAAATCGACGATCATGAAACCTTCGAAAGCTGTTCTATTAAATTATTTTGTTAATTGAAACTTGTTTATATTGACCTCATTATGTACTTACTCCTCGAAAACTGATGATGACATATATTTTTTCTAGGAATATGAAATTACTCTCCAACAATTGAATGTAGAAATGTATATTTTAATTTCCTGAAATGTGGAAGTGGTTGCTTATTGTTTGCAATAAAATATTCGACACCGTCTAGTTTGTTTTATAATTACCCGTTAGAACCACAATAACATTTATATAAAAGTAGAGTTTCATAACTAAAACTTCTCGGAAAACTTGTGTTTCACGCGTCATTTCAAAGGCAAACGAACAAATTAGTCACGTTGTTTACAAGACTGTAAGTAATATTTAGTTGATTTTAAATTAAGACAACGACGTTGGTGGTTTATTTTTTGTTCTTCAATAAATCAAACTAGTAAACGAAAACAATTATAGGTTTGTTTTCGTTTACGTTTCCGGTTTGACTGACACATGTGACGTTTAAAGTCAGTGAAAGAGGGTATAGGTTTCACGCCGGGTTATGAATGAACCGGCCCCCGGCCGCGGGGAGACCGCTATCGGAATTCCAAAAACTCGAGTGGGCGATGCCGATGTGCTAGCGTATAAAAACTAGTCGATCCGACACAATAGCGCGAGGGGTCGCCGCCGCGTCCTATCGACCTGCGACTGTTTCAAGAATAACACAAACTAAAAATATTTATGAACTATGATATTTCTAAGCTATAAATATTTGATCTGCGATCGAAACGAGCGTTGGTATTTAAACTGAATGGATTTATAACTTTCATGCTCGTATAGCTGAGAAATGAGAACGACTTCCGTGTAACGTTCAATAAAATCTGTCCTGGCTCTTTGAAAATTCTCTATACACGTTCCAGTTATGCAGTTAAAAAAACTTCGAGGGGTACATTGTAGTGATGTATACGGGCGGCCGGTTTACGTATAAGGCATCGCTCCACGGCTAGTTAAAATAACAGAATAATGAGACTTCTGTTTGGTTAACATGACAAAGACTGGCTGAGGAATGCGGTTCATCTCACCGGCGCCTGCCTCGCGATTGAAAACTCTGGTTTTCCATTCGATCTGGTGGCCATGTCACGTAGAGAGGTGTCGGGTTGCTTACTAACAATACTCTAAGTAATTCAACCATTTAAAACGATGTCCTTAACTTGAGAGATAAGATATTTCCAAACGTGGAATGTCTAGTCGTCTGCTTTAATGCAAGCAAGATTGCATTGGACTGGGCGTTTTTACGACTAGGTACTTAATACTAACCTTATACATAAAAGGCGAAAACTAATAGATTTACCATAAAATGTTAATCTTGTGGTCATCTGCTACTATGTGTAACCTAAACCAAATAACCCTTTCTGCTACTATAAGTTTATATACTCTGTGTCATTTTGACAGTTGAATGAGTCTTGATTAAACACGCGGGACAATATCCGTAATGAAACGCTCGGCACAAAAGGAGTCTGTTTGATGACTTGCTACTGGCTTATGTAGGCAGACTACCGTAAATGGTCCAAGTTGCATTTATCCTTTAACGAGACTGGTTAATAGACAGATATCAACACTTCTTCGTTGTATGACTAATAGAAATCCTGACTTCCCACTTTCCCTAAAGGGAATTGCAAAAAGTCTTGAAGAGTGACGTCCAGGAATAGAGGAAAAAAAAATGAAAGCATAAAGTTGAGTGACTATTCATTATTTTTATAACTTTACGAAGTCGTTTAAGTTCTACTTGGATGCATATCTTGGCCATTTAATTTTAAAGTCCTTTTGTGATATGCACATTTGATAGTAAGCACTGTAAGGTCATTCGCACCGACGCGACGTCGAGAGGGGCGGTGCCTTACCAAGATAGGATTTCTTTAAACTGTACTGTGTTTGCGACGTTTTAATAACCTAAGTATGTACTTAGGGTACCTTTGTAAAGAGAAAAAAAGACAATCGATTTTGGAGAATAAAGACTTAATGCTTCGGAACGGATTGGAAGTTATTGTTCGTTGTATAGCTCCTTGACAACCTACGTAAGCCGTCAATGTAGAATACCTATATTCGAAACAAAACTCTTAAATGGTACAGAAAAACAAATGAGTTTAGATCCAATCACATAGTGTCGGAACAAGTCATAACATTAGTGCAAACTACAAAGGAAACGACAATCCAGTTCTGCTATCTCATACAGTTCTCATACATTTCTCGGTTAGTGAATGAATAGTCACGTGAAAACTAACCAGACAACTAAGTTGAGTCAGGTGATAATCTGCCGATAACAAACCCAAACAAATGTCTGCCATGTCATCGCGATAGCTAACTCGTTTGAACGGAACCGCTTCGCAAATTATATTTTCATTTACATACTGTTTGTTATTCTTCAAGTTAAGCTATATCATATGATAGTGTAAGTGTGCCTTACTGTAGAATAAATAAGAAGGGTAGTCAAATTCTAAAGATGACCTCCCAGGGTGACCGAGTTGTACATAAATATCGACACTCGGGGATGCTTTTTTTGTATCCATACTTTTTGAAAGATCGTTAGCCAGCTCTGTGGATATATTTCTATATCTAAGGATTAATGCAAGCTGATAACCTACTATTACTCCATATTGTCCCACTTGTTTTTGAGTGCGTTATTGATCAAGATTTTTCAGAAAATCATTTATTTTGTCCCTCAATTTTTTGCAGATACGGCGAAATTAGAATAATTTTAATTTATTTTAGAAAACGAATGACAAACATTGTTCTCATATACTCCGTCTTATATTACCGGAATTTCTAAATCTTAATTCCAAACGAAATCCGCTCCAGACACGATTCCCTTGAATATCTGAGAACAGTTTATCGTGTGAAAAACAACACGGGAGGTTCGTTGGCGCGGCCCTGTGAGCCGAGGGCAGCAGCAATAAAGCTTACCTGCTCTGCGTAGATATTATCTTGTCGGTCAAAGGCGCCGGCAATCCTACTTCCTAACAAAACACAAAGCAATCTCAACCCACCACCCAAATAATACAGTTCAAATTCCAACGCCAGGTGTCCCAAGTAAAAATATGTTACGGTGTAGAATTACAACACTTTGTCAAATTGTAAGCTTTTGTCATAGTTTATGTATAAACATTAGCCAGAAACCGCTAGTGCTGTGATTACGTCATTAGGTACTTAATGATATTATTTTGGTTGTAATCGATATTTGTGGAAGCGAAAGTGATGTGTTACTTGGAATATTTGCTGTGATAACAGAAAAAAAATACAATGCCATGTATTAAATTCTCTCGTCGTGAACTGGTAGATAAACTGTGCTTATTGAATCAACAACCTATAAAGTACAATATTAACGCTATTATTCTTAACTTTATACATTTATATCAATGGAAAACACATAATGTTACTTTTTATCACTTCATACATTACGACGATTAAAATATCGTACATTATTTTCGCACCTACTTTATCTACAGAACTTGGAAATTCTTAGTAATAAAGAATTAATTATGATAAATGTTGGGATTCGCCCCCTATTGTGAGGTTTCTGGAGTAAACAAACATTCATACATAATCAATAATGTATTTGTTATTAATTATCATGTAAATTACTGTCGTCAATTAAAAATATGCGCAAATAAGTGTTATTATTATTAATGGAGACGTCGACTTATAAATAAAAACAAAATTCGAATTACCTATTTATGTTTCAAGCAATCTGCACTGCCATCATTGTAAAACGGTCATTTGTAAAACAAGCGTTTAAGTAACAAACTGTTGTTAGTTATAAAAATTCTTTTGGAATTGCCTTTATCCTTCCAATGAGTCCAATAAAGCTTGAGGAATGCGGGCTGTGTATCAATTAAATTACACGTTAGACAGGCAGGGTTGCCAGGTGAAGGACTAGTAAGGTGCAAAATATTTAGTGGAAAAAAAAAATATGGAAAGTTTTTTTGCGGATGAATGTGTGTTTTGCTTTTATTGTTATCCTACGTCAATGCTTATAAAATTAACCGATTCGGCTTTTTCGACGAATTGCTCAGTTGCATATTTAACATTATGTTTATTTAATGTGCAGTCAATTTAGGCCAATAATGCATCTATTAGGTAAATATATTAGATAAATTAGGTTTGTTAATGTAAACAAAAGCATGCTGAACGATTTCTGCGAATTTATATCACTGTTCTCGAAAACTCCTTCAAATTAAATTATAAGCAATATAGTGCAGCAAGAAAATAATTAAATAAACGAGTTATGTTAGCGAAATCAGTGAATAAAGTAAAGGACAGCGACCTTAATATCTCCGTAATGATATAATAATTACAGTCGCCTCTGCGGTTTCCTTTTGAACAGCGATGCTCCGAAAACATCTATCAAATGCCGTCATCATAATCAAGTTAATTGAGTCAAAACATTCTTTATGTTAAAACTAAAACCTGCTTTAAGTAAACTCGTTTTTAAAATTCTAATGAGGTTTTTTTTTAATCATCACGTTTTTTTCTTCTAAATACGTGTTCTTTTTTTGAAAATTTGTTTATACAATGCCAGTATTTACTTAACACTCAATTATCCCTGATGAATACATCATCAGGTATTTTTATTCCATATCTGGCAACCCAGCGCACAGATAAACGAAACGGGTTGTGGCCAGTATAAATAAACTATGCAGCTGCGTTTAGGATTAAAAGAAATGTTTGGTGAGAGAATTACATTAGGAGGCGGTGCGCATTAGTTCCTGGACGATATTCAATTGCTTTTTTAATAGCAGTGTTAATTTTCGAATGCGTTCGCTTACCGTCTGTTTTATGTTATTTGTATCTGGCGTTTAGGGATTTTTGTAACTTGTGTGATTTAAAATTGTTTAATCCAAACTGTTATGAAAACTAGTGTCTTTATGTGAACTTGTGAACTTTTGCATTTCAGACAATCTAGATCTCGTAGCTAGTTTTATGTAGTACGATTCCCATAAAGATTTGGATATAAATCCTCGAAAATTCTTAGAATGAGAATTTCTGTTGCCCGTGCATATGCGTAGGTGTTTCGCAGAAAATCTGATTCATTGTCACTATCGTAACGAAGCTTTTATCTCTTTAGTTTCCGTTCAGGTAATACAAAAAAGGCTGGCTGACTTAACCAGACCACTTTATTTGACATAAAAGATACATCACTGATGTGAGTAATCTTGATACACTAATAAAGCGAAAAATATGAATGCACATTAAAAAAGCCACTAGAAAAACTCGTCGACAAGGTGCGTTCGAAAGATAGAGAAATGAAGTGGTGCTATTAGTTTTTATGTTCTAACACAGTACTGCGACATATGAAACTATTATCTTAAAATTAAATAACCTATGAACGTAACTCCAACTTTCTTTACATGAAAAGAATTTTAAGAATTAGTTTGTAGTTACCTCCCACGTTGAACGCAATGCTCTCGTACGTATGGTATATAGATTAGTGTAGCTGTAATATTATTGCTAATGCAGACTAACCTCAAGAATTTATATACGTAATATTGGAATGTTAACATAATATTCACATACAGACACATAAATATGAAAACTTCAACGTAGAAACCAGTCAACGAAAAACAAACTTAATATCGTGGAGACGAAGATTCAAAATCGAAGTAGAAAAAGTTCAAACTAATTTCAACCCACGGTTTCATTAGGTCTGACAAATGGCTCATTAATAAATACTTAAACCGTAGCTGTTATAATAAATGAGTCAGGTGTAAGTCATAGTTCTAATTCAATAGCTGTCTTATATTGTCTGTGGTTGTCAGTGCTGACAGGCTGTCTGATGGCTTTTGACTTATATCTCACGGTGGTGGACATACGATCTGTCTATTACGAAAAAATACTTCACAAAACACTCCATTATGGTAATTAGGTAAATAAAATAAATAAATAAATAAATGCGGACAACATCACATACATTGTTCTGAACCCAATTTAAGTTGCTAAAGCACTTGTGTTTTGGAATTCAGATACAACGAAGGTACTACAAACACCCAGACCCGAGACAATGTAGAAATGTGATTTTCTACATTGACCCGTCCGGGGATCGAACCCGGGACCTCAGAGCTAGCGACACCTTGAAACCGGTGCGTACGCCACTCGACCACGGAGGTCGTCAGTGTTGGTACACTTGCACCCTCAGATCACATCAAACAAGGGAGATTTGCTATCGTTGTAATTTTAGTATGCGTACCCGATGTCGCCACTTTTCACACATCTATATTTGTACACGCCCAAACGAATATCTCAACAGCGCAAACACAAACATAAAAGTCAACGTGATTTGCTGCAAACACAACAATATCATTGTTACTGTTAACTCACACAACTCACTGCTCCAATCACGGCATTTTTCACATACGCTAATGATGGGAAAAATTTGTCGATAAAAGATTTATCGATGAAACAGACGACAAAATATGGTTCATCAAATAAATAAAAAAATATTATATTGTCGGTATTATTCGGTATTGATATATCTATTTGACTTGAAAAATTAAACAAATGAGTAGGTAGATTACTCTACACTTATATATTATATTTGAGTGGTCGGTTACAATATGTACTAATGTACCTTCGCCTAAACGTAACAAATATTTTTCTGAAAACCATACTAAAATTGGTTTAGCCGAACACGAGATAATCTCGCAATAACATACAGATAATAATAATAATAATCCATATTTCAGGCATCAAGGCCAATATAAATATAAACAATACTCTACTTAACACAACTTAATAATACTATAAATACATACTACATAAAACACACGCTTTAACACTATATCGATACATTGTTTTATCGTTACGACAGATTACTCGTGAAACTGCATCACTATTTTACGGCCGGGTACAGCGGAGGTACCACGCGACTGTCATTACATTTTGAATTTGTGAGTATTGGTGACGCATGCATCCATTGCGCCATGAAGCGCAACGAATAATTTAATGATTCTTACTTAGCAAGCAATGTATTTTATTATTACGCTAAGGATGAATTGTCACTTAATGACATTTATGTTATAATTAATTTCTATTTTTGTGGTTTTATAGAAGAAATATGTAAATATTGTAATACTAACACATGAAATGATATTCTATCTTTCTCGTAGTTCATTTTTTTGCTTGTATTTTTGCAAACAACAACAGAACAACTCGGCATTTTGGCAAAAATCGAGAGCCGTGACGCGAGCGCGTAGTTACTGCCGACTGTCGGCAAAAATCGGTATCAAGTGCAAATTGAGCCAGATGCGTTCGCACGTGCCGGGGCGCTATAACAAATCTCCTATGTTTGATGTGATCTGAGCTTGCACCTATATTTTAATGCGTCTTCTAATATTAATAAATCAAGTAAATAATACCAGCCTATAAACGTCCCACTGCTGAGCACAGGCCTCTTCCCATATAGAGAAGGCACGAGCATTGATCACCACACTTGATCATTTGCGGATTGGCGATTTCAGATCCCAAATTTTGGAATCCAGGTTTCCTCACGATGTTAACCTTCTTATATTAATATTCATAAAATTGTATAACTTAACTGTTTAGTATTTTATGTTAAATTAAGCCAGACGGAACTTGTTTCTAATGCTACTTAAGTCGGAAAGGAGCTTACAAGCTTACCATTTTCTAGTAGTTCAATTTATTGCAGGATAAACAAACAACTTTTATGTGTTTATAACGCGAAAGCTTTTAGCCTTCTTATAGGTTTCGTATGTTTCTCTTGGTTTATAACTTTTAAATCCATCCTTTCCTGTATTTAATTTAAAATTATTAGATTTAAAAATTAACATTATAAAAAATACTGTTAATCATCAAGGATTTACTAATCGTAGTGAAAAGATGGCGAATACATAGCACATAAAGTTATTTAATTCTGTATTTATTTTACCGACTTGGCCTATAATATACTCGAATACATGACACTAAACTCCAATAAATATTGAAATACATTTACAAACGTTCCATTTCCATCAAGATTAAAATAGTTCCTGCATTTACCAGAAACTAGGTTCCATTTAGCGAAACGGTCATTTCTAAATGCCAATGTATTATAAGCATTTTGGCATGCCAGAATAACATACGACTTATTTTAGACGAAACTTACGCCCTTTCGAGTTTCCTACGACGTCAATATCTCATATCGCCTAGACTGGCTGACCTACTTAACAGTATTATTTTAGGATGGTCAGTTATAACTGCGTGAAACGAAACAGCGACAACTCTTTGAAGTACGCTCCTACTGCTCCTAGTTACTTTTAATTGTGTCTCGATGTTGACAAAGAACAGACGTCTGACAGCAACAGATAGCGCGGAATTTATGTTGTTATTGTAACCTTAAATATGTTGCGATCTGCGTTTTAATTTTCATGTATAAAAAATTGTTAATATGATTTATAGCAACGCATACAAGTCGTTTAATTAAATACTTTACACTAACGGAAATATAACTAGGTAATTAAATACAAGAATAAAAGCTATAAACGTTTATTTTTATAGTAGTTCTAAATTCGAAACGAGCCAGATGTCAAGAGAAATTCAACTTATATTTGCGGCAATATTTTAAATTCAGAAGCAATCTTTATAAGGACTGTTTCTAGCTCCCAGACGCTTTTGAAATAGAAGCTTCTAGAGATAATTGAATAAGGAATACGTCTTGTTTGTTTAGTGTGTGAGATGAACTGGCAATCTGACTTTCACATACACAAGCACAATCATTTACATTATGGCACCGAACGTCGTACTTTCGCGAGCCTCGAGAGTGCGGTTTGCCGGCTTTAAAAGGCCTGCTGTTTGCTTTGTAAATGACAAAGAACATAGTGTTAAGGGCGTGTATTTCCAAGCAAATATGTTAATTAAGTTGTGTCTGATGAATCTATTAATTGTTTCCTCTACCCGAGATTATGTATACTCGCTCCCTTTTTAGCACTGAGTTTACCAAAATGTATAGTGTGTACAGTAAACCTTTGTCTCAAAGTACTTATGACATGCATTCTATATTTTACGAACATTAATATAATATTGTACCTGTTCGCAGTGCCTAGAGCTTGTTATTATCTAGTCGGTATATTTGTTATGATAACGACGTTTCTCAGTATCGAATAAGCTTTCAGCGAATTGTGGGCGTTGTTTACAAGACGTTTTCCGAAAAGGTTATTCATAAAGGATTATTTAAAAGAGATTTTATTTGCATTGGTATCTCAGAAATAATTAAAATTTTTGATGTTTATTAATCATTGCAACCGATGACTAATTGGCTTTGGTATGTCTGACGTATCAGGATAGTGTGTTCTTTACTAAATGTAAATGATCTTGATCTGACGACCAAAAATATTTATATTAATTAAATTTGTCTGGCTTACTATAAATAAAGCCATTGTATTTGATATTTCAACCGATTCACATTAGTCACTGGTATTTTACATAGATCTAAAAGATATAAAGATTAATTGAATTGAATTATCTCTAAAATAATTTTATTTTTGTGTGAAGACCTCGTTATCTCAATAATACGCGTTTACAGCTAAAAGTATTTTAATATCATGAAAGCTAAAATAATTTTACATTAGAAAATAGATACTAAAACCTTTGAATCGACATCAAAGCATTCCTCAGTCGATTTACTTCAAATAGATAATGTTAAACGATATTCTAGGTCGTTGTAAAGTACTGAATTATTGGATCTACATAGGCCTATGTAATCGAGAAACACTCAAGACCTATAACAATCGAAAACATACTTTAATCTCTAATGATAAGGTTCATATTTGTTTGGTTTTGATGACTAGGAGATTAGATACTTGTTGTGAACATTTCAGCGTAAATTTTGTAGTAGCCTTGATATGATTGTTATTATCGCGGCACTTGATTTGCTATTTATAACAAGCTTACTATCTAATGATAGAGGATTGGCACATTTTTGAGTAACTGCGACCGTCAAAATTGTCTCTTCTAATTGATTTTATACTTTTTTACGTTTGGATACTTTGATTTGGTATTCGTAATGCGTGCATAGAATTATTAAGAAATATGATAATTTACAAAATTTCGTCTCCATGAACTAAAAAGAATTTGAAAAATTCTACCGATAAAATAAATACATGCATCAATAAGACTTACCCTTCGCAATGCGACTTACTATGTAAATTTAATAGTACTAAGTTCATTTTGCTTTGTCTAACTCCTTTGTCCCACAAATCTATTGATAAGGTTACATAACATGTTTTCTATAGCAGACAAGAATCAATAACAGGCATGTTACATTTCCCATGGATAATTGACGTCAATTGTTTCTTGTATCGGCCTGTTCATTAGCAATTATTTTCTAATGAGCCCGTCAATTTAAACCTTTCTAATAATAGAATAAGACATGGTTTTATAATATCCGAGCAGATAGCGGGTTTAATAGAAAGAGATTATTTGGATTATAGTTTTTTGTAGATTAGTTTAAGCTTTGATGTTTTTGCGAGTGGTTTTTTTCTTGTGAGACGTGGAAATGTATAGCTATGTTTGTGTAAGACAGGTATATTTTGACCTTCTTAGTTCAATAGTAAAGTCATGTGGAACAGTTCATCAAATCAGTTATATTGTGCTTTGTTGAATGAAAAGAAAATAAGATTTCTTTATCAAATCTTATCGAGTTTTTTCCGGCGCCAAACAAATCCTGCAAATTTTTATCTAGATATTAATATAAGACAGTAGAGCAACAAATCATAATAACAAGTTTATATAACGGCGGCATATCGAACAGTTTGGACAATGTTCCCCGAAATTTCTTCAAAAAATGCGTACGCTTTATTAAAGTCCTGGCGACACCGGACGGCGACAGAACTAAATATATTCACGACCTGATCAACCATTGTCGATTGTCATGCTTAGGTCATTCATTTAGGCCTGAGTCGCCATTTTTAAAAGCTCGATTCGTCATCAGAGCGCTCCGGAAACAGGTAGCACTAACATTGATGGAATACTTAATATCTGTTTTGCATTTAATTGTGAAGCTAAAAACATTGTAAACTTGTGGAGTTTTTTGACTTACACGTGTTAACTGATTTTGTATGCTGCTGGAATCATAAAGTTGTTGATCAATGGTTAAAGCGTCTAACGATCGTTGAGATAGTAAGAAAAACAACAACTTTTAAGTGCATTAGTGAGCCCTCTTAAACAAAGAGAAGGATTGAATATTTATTTTAATCAAAAAACACTTTATAGTTTAATGCTCGGTACGAATACAGACGATAATAGTATTTTTCTTGCTGAACAAGATTAAGATTCAAGTGAATTGCAGAATAGTTGGCTCGGTGCCATAAGTTGGGCTTAACTTAAACATAAGTGAGGCTTATCGTAATATTGCGAACCGTATCTGTTTTAACTTGCGATGTTATTGTTAAGTGTAGTCTGCTAGGATATCGTGGTCAATACATGTGGTCTGCATGTTTCTATATTGTTGTACAAGTTGATTTTCTGCAACTTCGTCATTGTTTTTAGAACTATATTTGTGATTGATCCCGCAAGAAAAAATTTCAAGAAGAATAAGAATCGTGTACTGTTATTTAGAAATGGTCAAGTAATGGGAATTGCTTTGTAATTAAAAAGTAATCAAGTAAATTGAGATATCTGATGCAGAGAATCACTTCTATCTTTATTTGAAGATATTTTTAGATAGCTTTGATCAATACTTTCATACATAAAGAACACCTTTTGTTGTTTTCAAAGTCTCAGTACGATGTTCATTTAAATCGTGCAAAGTATCTCAAAGTTTGCTAAATTCGATTCGTTCATCGAGTTATTGAAGAATAACTTCTCGAATTGTTAAAAGTTGAGAAACATTCATTGTGACTTCGAGATTCTTCGAATTCATTTATACGATGATCAGTTTTTATCTAATTAGCTTCGTATCAAGAACATTTAATAAAGTGTCTCGGATTTAAAGCATTTATGCAATAAAATTTATACCGAGTTTATTCAAATGTAAATCCAATGTAGATAGTATTAGTATTCATTAGATTAACGATAATTTGTCAGATATTTCAAACGTATTAATAGCTGGCTTTAATCTGAGGTGCGGTTAAGGTATTTCTAGGTTTTAGTTAAACATTAGACAAATTATTTTACAGGCTTTTGGTGCTGTCTTGAAGTTCGAGCTAAACAAGACAATCAATTTTGATTGACTTTCAGTTAGTTCATTACTTCTTATGTTCCTGTTGTATATTTTATTAGAATTTACTAATTATAGAGTTCAAATTCGTTAGTGTCATCTCTTTAAGCAATAAACCTGAACATTTGTTCATTCACTTAGCTTTTATTGTTTCCTCTATGTAACGTGTCTGGTATTTCAATATCCTAATATTCATAAATATCTGAGTACGACTTTGTAAAACAATTTCGAGCCAGACGTTTGAAATCATCAAGCGGTGGTGCTTGGACCTCCCAAGACGCATTGTTCGTTGCAGTAACATTTACTACGTTTTAGTTAGTGCTAGTAAAACGTTAGCTTAGACCACGTTGTTATAAACTTAGAAGAAGAAGATAAACTTATAACCAAGTAACGAAAATCTAACTAACTTATAATAAGCGCATTTCAAAAATATTTTTGTTACCCTCGGCTTGGCTGACACAAAAGCTTGAACGTTTTTTATAGGCTCGCCACTACGGTGTCAAAAATATCTAAAATAAATTGTCACTTCTTTCCTTTTTACCATAGGGGTCCACAAAAGGTGTGCGGTAGGTCTTCTGTCTCTCTCTAATAACAGTTTTGGGTCTCGGCGTGAGCGCAGGTAGGGTGAATCACCCTTGTTGATGACTCATTGATGTAACACTTGATATTCGTTCCATTGCATCTTGCTTTTTACTCATGTTTTTATTTTAGTTACTTTGGCGGTAATGTATTCTAAAAATAAGATGGTTGCCTCTTCTACTTCGAAAATTCTTGTTGTATACTTAATTTAATTTAAAGCCTATCTCGCTAAATTGAATTTTAGTCCTTATCCGTCTATAATATCGTATTTATGACTTTAATATTCGTTTAAAAGTGTCCGTGTCCGTCCAAACCTTTAGCTGCAATATATCGGTTGGTAGTCGACAGTCCCTAAGTCAGACGGTGTGATTTATGAAGCGCCTGCCGTCTGCTGGCGCCGGCTCTCTTAATTCTTATTACAATCTTCAAATTAACCGTTTTATTTCTTAGTTCTTTGTATGTTTGTTGTTATGTGCGGAATTTATGACGGGGTAGAACTGGCGACTAATTGTGTGAATATTGGCGGCTCGTAGCTTTGATTTTAAGGCGTAGAGATATGGATATTGAAACAAAAAAGTCTTTGGTTTCGGTCAGGAAGCCGACACTGCTAATTTAATAGTGTGTTGATCGGATGTCGATGGCCTATATTTTGACATTTGGAATGGTAAATGTCTATAAAAGGTTAATTGGCATTATATCGAAACTATTGAATTAGTAGGCTGGTGACAAAAGGTTTTTGCGGTTGTGTAGTTTTGAAATATAATGATGAGTCATCATCATCATCATCATCAGCCAGAAGACGTCCACTGCTGAACAAAGGCCTCCCCCCTAGAACGCCACAATGAACGACAACTCGCCAATTGCATCCACCGGGTGCCCGCCACTTTGACGATATCGTCAGTCCACCTGGTGGGAGGCCTGCCGACGCTGCGTCTTCCGGTTCGTGGTCGCCACTCGAGAACCTTTCTTCCCCAACGGTTATCGGTTCTTCGAGCGATATGGCCTGCCCATTGCCACTTCAACTTGCATATTCTTCGAGCTATGTCGGTGACTTTAGTTCTTTGGCGAATTTCCGTATTCCGGATCCTGTCGCGCAAAGAAACCCCGAGCATAGCTCTCTCCATAGCTCGTTGAGTGACTCTGAGCTTCTCCAAAAGGCCAACCGTTAGCGACCACGTTTCAGCGCCATATGTCATCACTGGCAACACACACTGGTCAAAGACCTGCGTCTTCAGACACTGCGGAATTTTGGACGAAAAGATGTCGCGTAGTTTCCCGAACGCTGCCCATCCGAGTTGGATTCTTCGGGCGACCTCTTTGTCGAAGTTGGACCGGCCTAACTGAACTATCTGTCCAAGATAGACGTAGTGGTCGACAACTTTGAGAGTATCATTCCCAACAATAACCGGTACAGGTGCGACATGGACATTGTACATGATCTTGGTCTTGTCCATGTTCATTTTAAGACCCACCTGTTGGGAAACGATACTGAGGTCGCTGAGCATAGTATTAAGCATGATGTATAATGATGAGTAGTCACAGAAATTTATATCGGATATACAAATAGTTTTTTAGAGTGGTTTTATTCTAGCATACAGTAAATATCAGTAGATATCTTCTCTATTAATTTAATAGAGTGAAGGAAACCGGTAAGGCCTGCACCTGTCGCAGCCACATTCGAAGTAAGTTTAATATTATTCATGAGCCACCCTCCACTTCGCTCGCGAACTGAACGAAACATTCTTTTAGAATATTCAAGAATTTATTGCGGCTTTATTGTTTAATGACATAAATAAACTAATGAGAAAACTTTATAACAAAAACTTGCCTATTAAAGTTGTTTTTGCAATATGGCGTCAAAATATTCGTAATATTTACGTTTGATTTTTTTTGTACAATGAGTTCTTCCTTTCAATTTCCACCAATCACGAGTCATTGTCTTGTTTCTTATTGGTGGAAATTAAATGATATACAGTATTGCATGAGAACCCTTATTCTAAGCGCACTGACTCCTTATGTGTATGCTCAAGCTTATGGAAACCAAAAGTAGAAGTGTATTTGTGGTCACAATATCCGTGTGTATTAACCACAAACAGTTTCTAATGTAAAACAAGTTTTAAGGTCTTGCTGTGAGTTTTATTTCATATCATGAATGTACCAACTGATTGTAGTACCAGCCCTATAATAGTGGCCAGTCTTGTCACTTTTATTGAACTACCAACAGTAGGTAAAGATTTATAATTGTTGTTTTTTATAATCACCTTGTATAGACTAAATAAACAACGCGGCATGCGGCAATGGCGTATCGATTTGAATAATAGACCTCTTGATGCTAATCAATAGTAAGGCAATGAGGAAGCAATTATTCACATAGTTACCATTAACGGGCTACTGGTACGAGAAGATACTATATATACTATACCTATGCTATATATTTATAGTGGGTGTCGGGTTCCACCGCAAACCTCATCATCTAGTGTTTGTGCGGTGACGGGGGATTTAACTAACACCTGTATTGTAAATGTGTATGTAGATGTAAGAAGTGTGATCTCAATTTAAGTAAGATGAAAGGTATCTGTATAAAAAGCGATTCGCTTTTAGTTTTTGGAACAGATTTTTCATGTTTCTGACAGCCGCACAGAGCGACGTCAATGTTACTTAACAATTCCCTATTATCGATTTAATTCTGAATTCAGAGTTGGCTTAAGAATATCGATTAAAGGAATTCCATATAATAATATGTCTTTGAGTGTGGCTGTAATTTAGTTTAAAAACATCTCATGATTTGAAGATGCATCTGCTCCGAACACAGGTTAACACCATTATTTAAAACATGCATTGATATACATAAACCACTTTAAACATACTCGAAAACTTCTTTGTGCTAGTTGAATAGCATATAATTGTGTTAACACAAGTGTGCCTATACGGCACAGTTGTTGCGACTGGCTGCATTCACTCAGAACATTCCACATTATACCATGTTTTGTTACGGAGCCCTGTTTAAACTACAAGTAATTATACATTTGTTTCCTGGAATGCATGAATGGATAACTCGTGTATTGTTTAATATCTCAGACATGTGTTTGCTCTCCAAAACTGCGCCGCTTCTAATGCGCCTCGAAAAGTTTGAGCGCGAAGATACTTGTCAAAATTATTGTTTATGGATCTTCAATTGTGCAAAGAGCTACTCTAACTTGTATGACAGTCTATGGAAATTCAATTCAGGCCAGTAATAATATTCTTAAATTGAATTTCTAGAGACGAGACGTGAGCAAATGAGGTTAAGGATCTCCTTTCAGGCGAATACATATTTCATAAATATAATGTACACAGTTCCAAACAAAACAGCTGTATTCATAATCTGTGTCTGTGAAAGCGTACTCGTTCGAAATATAAATTCAAATAAAGAACGATCTAATTTTCACAATGTTTGCAGTGACATTAATGATTGCAATGCAGTTCTCGGTTAAATGGATTATTTATTCCGAAAATATTATTGGAGTATTAAAGTCTATGTAATTCATCTAAAGTAAACTCGCGATTTTAAGAACATTGACACAAACTTTCTCATCTACCTTGGATGCGTTTACTGGCACGAATATCACAATTATTCACTGTCCAACAATTTGTTCAGAATTGATATTGGCAGGCGATGCAAATATTTGTTCCAATCAACCGTCACCAACTCGCAAACAGAATATCTCTCATAGCAATCAATGAAATTGTTACTTTATACAGTTATCTACGAGTGTTTAGCATATTCAGGTCATTTCGCACTTTTCCTTAAATGACTTGGCATTATACGACTCCAAATTTCTCTAATTTGCAATTTTGATGATTGATTTATGTGTCTCCTAATCAAGTAAATTAATTTAGACCATGTGGTTCTTAAATTTGCTTATCAAAACGTGTCAGTTACGTACAGATAAAAATAACAGATTTAGTATTAAGTGAAATCACGACAAAAGTTTTACAAAAAGTCTGTGTTGGTTTTGGAGTTTTTCCCAAATATGGCAACTATAATTAAGTATAATGGCAACATTATCACATCACTTAGCGATAACGATACCCAAAATCGGCTAAAGAGGTTGCAACACATGTATTTCTCAAGGAAAAAAGCCGTTTATGTAATACCGCCCACAATCGGCTTCCGTACACACCGCTCGGTAAATTTACACTAGGTTTTGGACAAAACGCGGCATCTCTGCATCATGAACGCTATCTAATCTGCATCAATGTTTGTGCATTGTTCGCTTTGAGAAGACAAACCGACTTATTAAAGGTTTTGTTCTCTATTTAATGTTTGTTTTTGACATTCTGATACAAATTGTTGTGACATTCCATTTACAATTTTGAAAGAGATTAATGTACTTCTGCCTGTATGACAAATGACAGTCGTTTTTATGTAACCTTACTAAAAGTATACAAGCATTTGCAATTCGCACTGGCCATTCTGAAGTGTGTGACTAAAAACTTATTGATTGTACAAGGAGTGCCCCTTGTCATTGCGCTATCTTTACCAATAATTGTCAATACTTATTTCCCCGCATCAGTATGCTCACATCCGATAACCTGTCTTCATAACCCTTCCGCTGCAGTGCATGACACACGTCTATTTGCGGTGTATATCGACCGCGCGCTCTACACCACCTTTGTTTACTTAACATCGAGATCGCCGGGAAACGGCTAAACATAGCACGCGTAGGGTTGGTGGTGTTCGAATTATGAATAACATTGACCGGTTACATTCAACATGGCCTAAAAAACAAAAAAAAAACGTTTTTGCTAATTTAATTATATTCTCTCTAAGGACTCTTCCTTAGAGAGAATATAATTAAATAATAATAATAATAAAAATCTTTATTGCAGACACAAGGTCCATACACAAAACTTACAAAGTTGACAAAACAAAAATAAAGATAATAAAAATAAAATTAAAACAGACATAAAAATAAGAAAAACAGTAACAAACAACATTAAATGGCAACTAAATAAACATACTACTAACTATCAATTTCTTACTTGCGAGTTGAGATCATTTTTAATATAACTAGATTATTTAACATGCTATGTATTTAGGCAGCTATTTCTAACCATCGCTTATAAGTATCGGTGGTGTGCAATCTGTGAGCAAGTTCCTTGATTAATAAAGGCCTCTGCCTTTGACCACGTTTAGAAGTTTTATATTGTTTTGAATCGCTTTTATTAACTGGGTTTCCTCAAGTATTCTGCAAAGGCAAGCTTATGTCAATCTCAATGTATTATAACTTAGTTCATAAGGTTGTTTTCTTGACGGAATAAAAACGTTGTACGCATGCGTTAGTTAGAAGAACCCTAGTGATTATATCTAGCAGTCTTATGTATGTATGTACGTATGTAGGTGTTGTTATCTGTCTGAGCGTTCATCAATCCTTGTAAGACTTCCTCTCTTCCTCTTTTTAAACCATTTGTTTAATGTATTTTGTAAGTTAAAACACGTGCCATCACGCCAACCTTTTAAAGGTCCAAATTCTATACTTTACTAATTCACCTTGCACTAGAATTTATGTATTATAAATCTTTTATTATATGATTACTGTTAAATGTACAAATGTTAATGGATCATTAGTCATACCAACATTCATGTTTGGGCTGTAGAAATTTGATTGAAACTGCGAAGGAATGTGAACTGATTTCTTTCGTTCCTTTTATGAGAAATTATCAAAAAGTCGTCAATTACTTTCGTTTAGTTCCGCAGTAATCTCAAGATTACTATCAATTCTTATATCTTATCATACACATTGTCTGTATCTGCACTGATAGTACTCATACCGTGGTCTGACGACCTCCGTGGTCGAGTGGCGTACGCACCGGTTTCAAGGTGTCGCTAGCTCTGAGGTCCCGGCTTCGATCCCCGGTCGGGTCAATGTAGATATCAACTTTTCTACATTGCCTCGGGTCTGGGTGTTTGTGGTACCTTCGTTGTTTCTGAATTCCATAACACAAGTGCTTAATAGCTACTTACTTTGGGTTCAGAGCAATGTATGTGATGTTGTCCGCATGTATTATCATTTATTATCATACCGATAACCGGTAATTAAAGCATCATGTTATATCATACGTTATGTGTGCAGAAAATATTCGCAATCAAGATAGCGAGCAAGGTTAGTTTAGGGCTTAGCTAGAGGTTTATAGTACTATTAGAAAGGAGATCAAGTGTCTTAGATCACAAGCAGCATAATGCGTTACCGTTTACATCAAATTGAAAGTATTTTAAACTTAATAATTATTGGGGGAAAACATTTTAACTAAATTCTTATATTAATAACTATAACCATACCATACTGGGATTTCTGATTGCGTATTTTGCGAAATAAATATTCATTAGAATTTCCTTTTAGTGTTGTCTGTTAAAATTACTTAGACAGAAATTAATTCTAATATACATTTAAAATGAATAAATTACGAATCCAATTCAATCCACGATACATTTAAAGGTTCACCACGCATGGCATCTCGACCAATAAACTTAACATTGCACTGCAAGATTCCTTAAACGCTTCGATCCGATTGGATAACGCCGCATACCGTATGTAGAAAGGCGATCACTTGGCAACGACCTTAACGAAACGTGTATTGAAACAGAAACGGAGGGAATGCAAGGCATGCTCGCGGTCCTTGCATGGCAACAGACCCTTGACCAGTCACATGGACCGCACATCCTTTATACATGGCGATTGGTTTTACCAGTAAATACGTTTAAGTAGGTTATTATTCGATAATGTTAACATTTACGTCATTTTGCTAATTCCGAAGTTTTTTCGAGATAAGAGAAGAGCAAGGCCAGCTGACAGGTCAAATGTCGTTTTGACTTATTTTTTCTTAGATATCAAGCTGTAGATTCTTTTGGTTAGGTAGACAACCCTATAAAATACACCGGCATCGACAGCGGCGTCTTTCCGGAAATTAACGTTATCATTAAAATCTAACGCTGACACTGTTTCTATCCCATTTAGTATAATGAGTAATAGGTGATAGTGACTCAACGGCGCATGTGTTGTAATTATTATTTAATGTGTAATGCAGCTGCTTTTCTGCAGAAATCATTGTTTTTACTAAACTTGATTCATACTCTTTAAATGTTCTGGTATCCCGGAATTCTTGTATAGGTTACCTGTCTTCCGAACGACGTTGAAACATGGTAGTAAATGCTTGGTATTTTTGCATGTATGACATACGGAAACGGTTGATTCCGGCTGACCTAGAGACTGGCCGCAATGGACAAACAGCAGGGATGGTACCGAGGTTGACTGCCCAGGGTGTGCTCGAAGGTACAACTTCGTCACTTGGAAACGAATAAATTATTTATTTCAATTAATTTTGCAATTTAACAATTTTAAATCACTGCTAAATGCAATTATCTTTTATTCATTTGAAAGTAATGCTATTATCGCAAAGCCCAAAAGGCACTTATTGAACAGTATTGAAGAGTGCTTTTATTATGAGGCCAAAGTTTAATTGCTTATTTAATACAAAAGGCTTTATATAGAAAGCTTTCCTTATATTAAATACAGGACAAAAGCGACCAAACACATCGTAACATGTACCAAGATTAACATAACATATATGTAGATATGTATGTAGGTCAGTGTATCCCACAGTTTGGCTTTCTGCCCCGCTGTTTCAACCTTATCTGTTCAAGCCAGGACTATAGTCTGTGACGTATCTTAGCTGTTGCAGTAAAGCGTCCTAGGGTATTCTTTTGTTTAAAAAAAAGTTCCGTTATTATTTACGAACTTCAGTGCTTACTCAAGACTTTTTTAAAGTCTATCGGTCGCAAATTCAAATTCATTCTTGAAATGAAAGAGATAGCACGAGATTCGATGATAAGAGTCATTATTCCGAAATTAAAACTCAAGTATTTTCTTTCATGATCCCACGCCTAAAAAAACTTTTACGTATACCCGAAGAATGTCTTGCAAATAACGTAGGAATTTGAACAAACTGTGACAATAAGTAGCTCAAATAACAGAAATACAAGGTTTCTATACCTTTTGTGTGGTTCGACAAATACTCGAATTACTCAGTGATGGGGTAATAAACACGGCTGTCTATTCACCACCTTACGTCGGATTAGTGGCGAGCCTTCCTGTAGTGATGGGACTTGCTTTTTGCAATTCGATAAACATGGCGGTGGTCGATAATTAATTTTTATGTAAACCTTTATACTCGGATGTAACCTTATGTTCAGAGAAAACTATTCAGTGTGTGAACTATGGTAATAGGCATATCGTTACTTCCTTATCCCGTGTAACTTATCTTTTATTATTCATATATTAAAATTTATTTTATCAAATCATAAAACATTTTTTAGTAACAAGGAATTTCATAATACCAATTACATGCTGGCACATCACTATCTTCCTGTTTGAACAAATATTTTGTAGTTTCTGTTTCAAGGAAAAAAATGTTCACTCTTGAGTTTCAGCTTGCTTTGGCCTATTGTCAAAGATAAAAAAACGAGAATTCCGTTAAAAAACCAATAAAGCTACGTCTCAGCTGCTAATCTACATGCATGCAGTTGTATTTTTATGTTTATTAATAGTTAGTGTGCAACATATTATGTGATCTTGATATAATATTTCTATAAAATTGGGCTTAGGTAGTTTAAATGGGCATGATTTATAGAGAACATTCAAAATCATGTTCGTTGCCAAACTTAACCTTACATAACCCATGGGATAAGATCGTCGACCTGTCTATCGATAAGATAACGTGCATTCCTACGCACAGGTTAGATCAACCAATTAAATACATGATACACAACTCAACCTCAATAATCTACCCAAAACCGATCTACGCGGTAGCAGATAAAGAAAAATAAAATACTTATATCAATCAATTTGTTTGTCTCGAATCAAATTCCAATATAATCAACGAATATCGATTATATCGATTACAAGTTTAATTATCAACCACGCCCACGTCCCTAGTGACCACGTATCGGTTACGACATCGTTCTAAATACGAATTAATTCAAATTTTATGGTCACATAAAATATTTAGCTCATCTTAAGGTCCGCTTACACAGACATTTATTGTTATATCTTTCGATAATTGTAAGAATCGATTATAGTTTTCATTACGATGTTTTTATTGGCTTGTTCGAAGTTTGCAGCTTCATTTTATATCAGATTTAGTTACAAAGGTATATCTTAAATCTAAACAGTCTTAAATGTCGTTAATTAATCGAGTTAATGATTTGAAGTGTTTACGTATGGGGTGATTAGATTATGTATTACAAAATTTGCATTTTAATTGTTTTATTATAAGGTTTCGTGTTCCTTATTTGTTCCACTTTGATACTTAACTAAACTTAAAACGTAGTTAAATTCGCATTATGTATATCTCTTTGACACCTTTTCTTCAAGGAGATATGTACGTGCCCATTGAATAAAAAAACTACATACACACTCAGCACTATTGTACTTGACTGTCCAACAATACCGATCGGAGATACTTCACATTCCTCGCAACAATTTTATACCCGACTGCACATTTTATTAAGACATCCTATTTAATAAAACATATTAATCCTCCTTGCTCTTAATCCGTAGCCCTCGACCAACAATAGATAAGTGATTTCACGTCTTCGATTATCAACAATGTACTCAACGAAACTTTTTTATTTTTCAGGTAAATGGCGTTGTTTATGGAGCTTTTAGGCTGAATGTGCTGCCAGGTGGCGTATGTAATCGTAAGATAAAAAATACAAACATATGGGTATGAATACATACATCATTCGATTCGTTTGGTACTTTATGAATTTTGGTTACTTACATAATATTTGCATGGTCTTTGGTGATTTGGCAAAGTGTTCAATGAGTTTTTGTTAAATTTCATAGCCGACAGCGACTTAGGTTGGAAAAAGGCTAGGCAGAAGAAGAGCTTTCGTTAAGATCAATAATTTGGCTTAAATTCATAATGTATAAGTCTGACCACACAAAAAGTGTTTAAAAATATGGAACAGATATTATAAACTCGTCGCATATTCTTTATATCTATCTAATTTATCAACACGCCAATTACAATTTCAGTACAACGCCAACACCTTACACATACTTTCCGTAAAGTTAGAAGTAAACGAACAACGCGCGAACTCCCAAACTTCTTCAGAATTCCTCAATAACACTAATGGTGTAACTTGCTTTGTCACTTAACCTCAATCGTTTGAAAACGGCGCGAAACCCACGCAAGAACTGAAGAATCAATTGTTACGTGTAATGGAGTGTAGTGATGGCTAACGCCAACTGCTACTATAGACCCACATGATGGGCTGTGTCAGTTCAAGTATATTAAAGCAAGTGCTTACCATGAACTCATAAAGGAGGTCTGTTGCCGTCATGTGAAAGAGACGCTGCTACGTGCAGTGTAGAGCGCCATCTCGCTTCTACAAATGGCGACAGTATTGCTTCAAGAGTTCATGGTGCAGGTATAGGTCATGAACACAATAACCAATGTGTACAATTTGACATTGAATAAATACACCAATAACGACACTCCGAAATCTCCCTGTACAAAATCTGTTGTATTCCAAATGAGAATTTGCTAGTTTGGATTGGATGTATTACACAGCTCTTGGGATTCGCTGTCTTACAGTAACAATTAACCCTAGTTGTTGATTTAATCCCATTGGGATCGGTAATTCTTCTACCTTCATACGAGTCTTATTTGTTATCTTTCGTTCGACTAGTATAATTTTTATGAAAGTGTGTGCTTTTATTTCCAAATGAATTGTAAATTTAAAAATTGTTCCCTTCTTTGTAGATTTGCGAACACAGTCTGAGTTTAAGTATATATTTTGAATCTCCACAGACTGGTACATTATGTAACATTCTTGTTTATATCTCAACGTTCACGGCCCAGCCCTTATAAATAGAATATAATATAATATTTTCGTCTGCCGATGAACCGTTCGGATCGACCGTTGATACATCGCGTGAAAACAAACGGGGGCCCAAAGTAAACATAATATGTAGGCGACGATGGACACGTTCCAACTATTTGGGCCCGAGTAAGGAGCTTCTGTACCTATGTGAAGAGTTACCGCGTATTCAGTGGGCTAGTAGCTGTTTTTGATGGGTACTTATGATTATTAGCCAAAGTTTCTGAAGAAATAATGCAGACCGTAGAAATTTGTGCCTAGAAAAACAGTAGAGAGATTTGGAAAAGTAAAGGAGAAATCTTTTCTAATAACGGAAGAAAATGTGTTTATGTATATTTCAAAGAAACAATACTTCAAATTATCATACCAGTTCTCAAAAATTGCTATAATTTATCTCATCTAGGTAATTCCATTTTATGTCTATAAGAGCTCCAACATTATGAAATCTCTAACAATATAAGCTTTCTAAAGCATCTTCCGACCTATAAACCTTTGTGGTCCAGGTGGCACAATGACTGCGGAAGTGCTCTTCACCTAGATAGCCGATGCCATCGACCTGTCAGTCTACTATCTATGTGAGATGGTATCAAGAGGGTTACTTCCTGGCCTTACTGCACTAATAATAATGTTTGACGAGTTAGCTCTTTATGATTTGTTTATTGTCACACTACTTAGAGGGCTGGCAATGTGCTTCTGAGTGCAGTTTTGGTTTAGCTGTTTTCGCTCATAAATTTAGTAGTAAAGTTTGTTTTATAACCGAAATATATATTTTTCTTTAATATTATGAGCGTATGCATATAAATGTCGATAGGTTTTAATTTTTCTTTCTAATTTGTATTTTCTCTATTTCTTATAATCTGCCACTAAATGCATAATGAAACATGCTTACAGAATTAACGAAACCTCCTTACAGAATTAAAGAAACCTCCAATATCCTAATTACAATAAAAGGCACGGTAGTCTTTTAGTAATTTTATTAGATTCCCCGATACTCTCGGGAGAAATATATCAATATAGTCTATGAGCCAGACGTCTACGAGTCGATGATACGGCACTAAAAGCACTCCGTACTGCTGTTACATAGATATTGCATAAAATTGAATTAATTGGTTATTTCCGAGGCGCCTACGCTGCCAGCCGACTGAGATCGATATACGAAGCTTTCCATTTGAAAAGTTTTAACATTATTATACCATTACTGTCGAAGACATAATTAATTAACAGACATTCCTAAGACTAGAAGCTGTTATGTTCTAACGAGCTCTTGAGTCGAATAAACTGAATACATTAATTGAAATCCTTTAGATCTGATATGAAGAAAAACATACCAAGCACATTTAATACTTCGACATTTGTATACAATACAGGTATTTCAAACATTATACAGTTTATGCTTAGAGTTCAATGAGTTCATTGAAAGCGTAATACAGAATTATCTAGAAGTACCTATGGATATTTTAATAACTGACAACAGATGAGAAGACTGTATTGTGTATATTATGCTTGAAACATTATACTTTATAGTTTTACTGAAGTCTAGCCAACTGGGAATTTTAAAATTAGACTAGATAATACGTAGGGATAACGTACGTAGCATTTGCGAAGAGAATAGGTGCTGGCAGATTGCTAAACTATTTTTCGTTTCAAATAAATAGCAGTATCCATCCACAATAAAAGTAATTCATGAATTCACAGATTTTAAAATGTCGTTGAGCCATAGATATTGCTCTTCGATATTCCAGAGTTGTCCCCTCGATTTCAAATACCGAACGTCGAACTTCTTTATGAACTATTTCAATTTGCATGTTCGAGATCGTTCGAGAATGTTCTGTCACCAATATTTATGCATTGCAGACATTCTGAATGTTAAATTACTGAGTCTCAGGACCATTGACGTACTATATACATAGACTGCTACTATCGCTAGTTTCCCCTTGTGCCAAGCGAGAGCAGTTTTTAGTCTGAACCTAGTACATTTCGTTTTTCATCTAAGTAAATTTTCGCGCAACGAGAAACTATACGAAAATATTGATGGTTTTGATAATGTTACGTGTTTTTAACGTTACATATGTAGGACGCCGGGTATTTTTATAAAAGACTAAACTAAAAGAAGACTGCAACTTATCGTTTTCAATATTTATTTTCAATTGTCCGTAACCAGCGATTCCCGTTTTCCAACCAACGAACTGCCGCCCATTTTTCTGACACGCCGAATGACAGCTAGCGTTGGCGGGAAAACGGGTTGTCTCACAATGCAACCACTTATTATATTATAACTAATATTTTAACTTTATAATAATGTTAGTAAATTATAAACAAATTAAATTATCAATAATGATTAAGTTATAGTTTTACAAACATCAAGGTTAATGCCTCGATTTATTTATATTTTACCACAACATCAATTAATACTTTTTAGCGATCAACCTCTTTATAATTCTAACACAATGCAACTACTTATTTTATTATTAGTAATATTTGAACTTTATAACAATCTCATTAAATGATAAATTAATTATATTATCAATATTCATTAAGTTATAGTTTTACAAATATCGAGGATAATGCCTCGATATTTATACATTCACAACTTTCAATACATTTAAGTCATAATTCTCTTTATAATTCTTACAATTCGGCCATCCATAAAATTTACACGTCCTCGTGTAATTAACCGTTTAAAAACAAAAACAATTAATGTAATATTTAATCCGTCTTCTTATTACTAATTTCTATTGAGCAACACATTACTTAATCTTATAGACCAAGTGCACATTCCACTAAACCATTTTAACACAGTCTAGGGACTTTTTTACTTTTAATCTAAATTCAACTAGTTTGGTCAAATTCTGCTCAAATTAAAATACGTTTTATTACAGGTTTGAATAAGACAACTTTGAAACATGGCACAAGTCGCTTCTACCTTGAGGCCAGAATTACTCAATACTCAATACTTTATTGCTAATATATACAGAATTATTAATATTCTTTAAAGATTGGCACTTCTAATATCAACAAACATAAATGCGGTACAAGTCGCTTCTACCTTGAGACCACAATTATTAACATTCTTTAAAGATTGGCACTTCTAATATCAACAAACATAAATGCGGTACAAGTCGCTTCTACCTTGAGACCACAATTATTAACATTCTTTAAAGATTGGCACTTCTAATATCAACAAACATAAATGCGGTACAAGTCGCTTCTACCTTGAGACCACAATGATTAACATTCTTTAAAAATAGACACTTCTAATATCAACAAACATAAATGCGGTACAAGTCGCTTCTACCTTGAGACCACAACGTTGCCTAAGTGATACAAGTCGCTACTACCTTGAAATCACTTGACTGAAACAGCAGTTCAAGTCGCATCTACCTTGATCCTGCCATGAGCCATGTCGCTTCCTCGAGACATGACGACACTTCTAATATCGACAAACATAAATGCGGTACAAGTCGCTTCTACCTTGAGACCACAATTATTAACATTCTTTAAAGATTGGCACTTCTAATATCAACAAACATAAATGCGGTACAAGTCGCTTCTACCTTGAGACCACAATTATTAACATTCTTTAAAGATTGGCACTTCTAATATCAACAAACATAAATGCGGTACAAGTCGCTTCTACCTTGAGACCACAATGATTAACATTCTTTAAAAATAGACACTTCTAATATCAACAAACATAAATGCGGTACAAGTCGCTTCTACCTTGAGACCACAACGTTGCCTAAGTGATACAAGTCGCTACTACCTTGAAATCACTTGACTGAAACAGCAGTTCAAGTCGCATCTACCTTGATCCTGCCATGAACCATGTCGCTTCCTCGAGACATGACGACACTTCTAATATCGACAAACATAAATGCGGTACAAGTCGCTTCTACCTTGAGACCGCAACGTTGCCTAAGTGATACAAGTCGCTACTACCTTGAAATCACTTGACTGAAACAGCAGTTCAAGTCGCATCTACCTTGATCCTGCCATGAGCCATGTCGCTTCCTCGAGACATGACGAATCTAACAAATATCTGACTTTAAAGTCGCTTCAAATATATTGACACTTAAAATTTAAACAATATTAGCTTGGACAATCACTCACGACATTTTCACCACTTTCTTTGACTCCCATCTGGTAATAATCAGAAGCTAAGTCGAGGGTGGTGTAAAAGCTAAAACCCTTTAAGTGCGGCAAGGTATCGTTATATTCCCCTTTTAAATTTATATATATTTATTTTATTTTTATATATATTTTTAAATTTATATATATTTATATACTTTTATATATATATTTCTCACAAGCAACTGATGGTTTTATCAATGTTACGGCACTCCCGAAATCAACCTTTTACTACTTTAACTTCTACAATTATCAGTGGCATGACCAAAACGATTGCATTTATCGCATTTAACTACGGGCTTAGGACATTGAGACTTGTAGTGTCCTTCTTGTGAACAGTTAAAACACCTAATGGGCCTATCAGAAGTCGTGCCCTTATTTTCGACTTCTGGTTTTACATCATTCCTAGACTGAACCTTTCGATCAACGTATATACTATTCTTAGCACTCTTTAAGAAAGGTAAGAGCTGATCCGGGTTTTCAAAACGAGCTGCTTCAGCCCCTAAGCGAACGCTACGATCATCTATCCCGAGTACTACACAATCAACAGCTCTTTTACCTATAATCTCGCAACGATTCAATAATATCATTTTATCATAGAAATATTCCTCCAAAGAATCATTTAATCGAGCACGTTTGGCAAGCATTGCCGTGAGTAAGAGTCCGTAATTGTCATTACAAGGGAAAGCAAGCAATAATTTTTCCTGCCATTCTTGCCAAGAAAACATAACAGTTGAGAGGCCGGCGTACCATTTCTGAGCTAAGCCCTTAAGTTTCGGTAACGCAAAGTGAACTGTTTGCCGATCTGTCCAATTATATATAATAGCACACTCGTTCACTTTGTGTATCCACATTGCGACTGTCTGTTCCTTGCAAGCGGGATCAAACTCTGGTACCGTATTAAGATGCGACAATTTCTCATTGGAGCCTTTGTCGCCAAGGGTACGCAATACCTCTACTAACTGCAAAACCATAGCATTATTACCAATAAGAGAGTTACAGTTAAATGGTTCACCCGTGGGTTTGTGCGGGAGATTGCTCCCCGTTGCTGATGCCTGCGTCCTCGTGGCGTCGCAGCGGGAGTGACGTCTCTCACTGCGGCGGCTGCGTGACTGCTGCATCTCGACACAGGAACTGCGCGACCGCTGCCTCCCAACGTGGCGAGCGCGCGACCAGCGCCCGCTAGTGTGGCGTGTGCGCGACCGACGCTTCTCAGCGTGGGCACTGGGGTGCCCCACGATGCGGTGACTGCGCGGGCGGCGCCTCACGCTGTGGGCGCTGCGCGAGCGGCGCCTGCTGACCCGATCGTGCCCGCGGCGTCTACTGCGGCCATGCGAGCGAAGAGCCTCCCAGCTGCCCGCTGACTGCCGCGTCCCGCTCCGTGATTTATGTCGATCAAGAGGTGGTGTTGTCAGAACACGCGACCGTCTCTGATTGACTCCATTTCGTTCCATTATCCTGGAATCCAAATTTACTGACACAGATTTTTGTTTTCGATATAATACATTATTGTGCAATCGGTGTACTTCATCATTTCATTATACTATTTAACCTTACAGAAAATTTACATCTTTACTGTGATACTCCAAGAACCCATCAACAATTTAGTCAATAAACTATATGCAATAGCTTTTAAAATGTAACTTATTAATATATGAAAGCGACGGGCAATATGTACATATTTTAAAATTTAATCATTTTATTAAACTAAATAAAATTACACTTAAATCCACTTTCAATTAATATTTACAAATTAATATTCATTTAATTAAATTTATTGTAATCCATTATATCCTTAATTATTACTGAGCAATTTAATCATCAAAAGCCTCCCAAGCGAAACAATAGCAATTCATAGAGAATAAAAAGAATGTAATCAATAAAAAAAATATGTTAAACAGACCATTACAAATTTTAATAACCTCTTAAATGCATAGGTTCGTAAATAAAATGTAAGAATAATAAATACTTTAAGAATAAACTGTTACTTCGTTATCCTTGATCATTAAAATATCATGATTTTGACTTAACTAAAGTGTGGGTAAAAAAAAATTATCATGCCATTACTTACATTTTCCTTTTAGTTGCACGTACAGGGTTCGATTTAAGAAACACTTACGGCTTCTTCGTATCCCTTCTTCTGACTTGTAGGACGCCGGGTATTTTTATAAAAGACTAAACTAAAAGAAGACTGCAACTTATCGTTTTCAATATTTATTTTCAATTGTCCGTAACCAGCGATTCCCGTTTTCCAACCAACGAACTGCCGCCCATTTTTCTGACACGCCGAATGACAGCTAGCGTTGGCGGGAAAACGGGTTGTCTCACAATGCAACCACTTATTATATTATAACTAATATTTTAACTTTATAATAATGTTAGTAAATTATAAACAAATTAAATTATCAATAATGATTAAGTTATAGTTTTACAAACATCAAGGTTAATGCCTCGATTTATTTATATTTTACCACAACATCAATTAATACTTTTTAGCGATCAACCTCTTTATAATTCTAACACAATGCAACTACTTATTTTATTATTAGTAATATTTGAACTTTATAACAATCTCATTAAATGATAAATTAATTATATTATCAATATTCATTAAGTTATAGTTTTACAAATATCGAGGATAATGCCTCGATATTTATACATTCACAACTTTCAATACATTTAAGTCATAATTCTCTTTATAATTCTTACACATAGATTTTTTAAAACGGCATGCTCCATCTTCATACATAATTCACGACAAAACCATTTCACACTAGTGCTTACGTTCAAACTCTGATAGGCTCACTCTAGTTCCTTATGTATACTCTAAGTTAAGGACTCAGTTGTTATTTTTTGTTCTTTGTCATAGTCAAGTAACAAAAGTTTGTTGAAGTTATTAGAACCTGACATAGCCAGGCGATCGATAGGTATGGATCAACGTCCTGAAACGTACTAGGTGACCCAGTCGCGTGAGAATTACCAGGTGTTGTAGTTGAACTTTGATTAAAGTAAAAACTAATATCTTATTAGTTTTTACTTTAACCTTTTTTTTTTCAGGGGGTGGATCTACCAGTTATCTGTCCGACAGTTGGCTAGATCCACCACGGGTACGCGACCCCGGACTGCCCTAGCTGTTACTGTCACATTCATTGTACCTCCGTGATGGTAGCATCCTATAACCCGTCCTACCTTGTTATCCTTTCCAACATATCCTTTCCCAAATCCTTATCCCGCAGGAACGCAACGGATAATTACAAAAATAATTTAATTATCCAAAATGGCGGCGATGTGGTTCGCCACCCATCACGTCTCGTTCCTCGCGGGGGCGAAAAGTGGGCCACGGAGAGCCGCCTCGCTGCGTTGAATGCAAGAGGAGGAATGGATGGTAAGGTGGATGAAGTGTGTCAGATGATGGATGTCGAGACGAAAATAAAGAATGGTATGCTGAGATGGTTTGGCTATGTCGAGAGAATGAATAAAAGAACGATTGACGAAAAAGTGTATAAGGCGAGTGTGAATGAGAAAAGGCCACATCAAGAGCATACCATAAACCGAACAGCATGTATGCAGGGAATAATAAAAGTGGACAAAGCGAAACAAGTGTGTAAGGATCGTAGCAAGTGGAAAGAAGTGGTCTCTGCCTACCCCTACAAGGGAAAGAGGCGTGATTATATGTATGTATGTATGTATCTTATTTAGAGCTGAAAACTCATGGCCATGGAAACTTCGGATAATACTTTGGATAGTGTGCCATCAGTAATCTATGAGAGACATCTATATGGTTTTTTATAGTTAAATGCTTGCAGACTAATTGCATCGTCTACTTTGTCTGTGTTCGTCATAATGATAACAAACATAATGAGGTATTTACAAAGAGGTCGGCTAACTTTTTATATCTTGTTAGACTCCATTCAGCTCCACAGGTATGATCTCAGGATTAAAGAAACTTGTTCGCGGTCGATAACCTTATCGGCTTATCTTTCCGCAAGTTAAAACGTTTAGCCGTAAGGAATTGCTCCGTGCAACTATGTAGCTTTTATGTAATAATGTTGACAAAAGACTGCCATTTTGTAACAATAGTTTTAGTACGGATCATAAAAATATGTCGTAACTTTTGTCGCTAGTAATAATGGTAATATTATCTATTGAAGTCTATCGCTTCGTTTGTATTAGTGTGTAACCTAGAAATAAGAATGCACAGTAAAAATAATGCACATAGGATATTATAAAATATAGAAGAGCAACATTTTAAATTGCTGTGTACGGTTTACGCGGCAAAAATCAACGACAGCTGTCAAACTCTCGAAAGTTTTTCGGCGTTTCGCCCACAGATTATCAAGAACATTTATCAGTGTTAAGTGCAGCTCGGTAACAGACAGTCAGAGGCAACGTGTGACTGTGCCTAAAGGGACATTTTGTTACACATTTAGCCGCGATAACGAGCTCGTCAACAGACATATCCCTTTTCTGACTAACGCGTTTGAGTTACTTAAAGTATCGTCTAATGACCTCATAAAAGTTGTGATTATGTCGTAAATTATGCATGATCCGTCTGACTTGTCTTTTTGATAATGGAAATAGGTTAAGAAATTAAAAAAGCAAAAATGTTAATAAAAATGTCGTTAAATTCGCATATATATATATATTTTTGTATGTAGGCTAAAAATATTATCCAAGTATAGTATTTAATAATTTACAGACCTTACAATAACATATTTAAAGTTATTATTTTTTACAAGCAAACTACATTCAAGATGTGATCTTAATAGCAACACTTACCCTGCAGTGTTTATTATTATTTATTTGTATGACATTTTTATGCATTTTATTGTATGAAAGGGCGACAATAGTTGGAACTCCGTTTACGGCCGGATGCGGGCACACAGCTAGTACTTATGATTACCATATGAATAACGATCAATAGATTATAATTATCACGTTTCTCATGCAAATATTAATTTTATTTAGCGAGCTTTGTAGTGTGAATAATAATTGCCAATTTGCGGCGTTTATTTATATCTAATCATGAGTACGCACAGATTTACTTAATTATTTATTTAATTTAAACCTATTTTAAAAACATGATTATAAAATGCTAGTTATGATAAAACAAGTTATTATTTTTAATGACAAATCAAAATGTCGATAACATTTAACTGAGTCGTTTTTTTTTAAACGGAGATATGAAATATGTTTTAAAAGGACATAAATTATACGTTGTCTTTCATTTTAAAATGTAGGTCTCGCATCTGCCCTCGTTGAGTTCGTTAGCTCAAAAACATTGAAGTTCATACAAGGCGTGCGTCGTAATTTAAGTTAGCAATAATGCATCAAGTAATGACGGGTTGCCAGCCACTTTACGATCGCCATGTAACCATTTTCCCTCGGACAATATTTAGTGCGCGCGCGGGAAAATAAGCCGCTGATTTAAACCTCCTTTTAATTTATTTTTACAGATAAAACATGCTGGCTGTATTTCATTCTTGCATTGTCAGTTCGGTTCATTGAGTTCCAATTTTGAAATATGCTGGAGTTTGAAATTCGTATTTTTGTTCCAATAAAACAAAATGGTTTCCTCGTAGGTTTATTATGTTTAGTAATACAGCTCCTGATTTTATTAAAGTGCGTTTTAATGAGGTTTTTACACTTGTGAACTAATGTATGTATTCTCTAGCAAGCGCATAATGTTTTGAAGCGTAAAATGTAAATTACGGCGTAGCTTTTGCATTTCTGCGTCGGCGAACAGTAGTTGTAGAACAATGGCTAATAAAATGTATTCTATACTATGCTAGAAACGTCGACGGATACCTATATTACCTATGCGTGCGTTTCTAAAGTTAGAATACTGTAAAAATAATATTAAATCAAGTCTCCTCTCTCTCAAGCTTATTGCTTTTTGGTTAAAAGATTTTCTGTATACCTTGAAAAATATTGCCTCGTATAAAGAGCGATAAATTCTTGTTCAGATTGAAGGCAGGTATAACAATTGGCAATGTAAAACCATATTTAGGTATATTAATTAGTTCTTGTGTCTAGAGCAAGAAACCTAAAAGAAAAAGAACGAAAGTGTATCTTATGTAAAATGTTTTTTCTCCATATATTTTGTACGGAATCGTAGTACACAGATGGAAGCAGGCTGACTTAAGAGCGGTCTAAGTGTACGGCTAAGAAAGCGCATACATTTTTGCGTTTATGAATAATAATTTGCAGACATGCACTGACATTGTACTGCATTGTGCTTGAGGAATTCCTACGCGATTCGCATTTTACGAAGCAAGTGTAAAATATATTTAACTTCTTTTTTTATTATGCGCCATTTTAAAATCTTGTACATCACACAGAAGCTCTAGTCTATGCGCAAATATTAGTTCTAACAAAAGAGGTTTCATAGCTTTGGACTTTGTTACTTGTGTTTGCATTTAATACAACGCATACTATTTATGCAATAAGCATATTTAAATAGCATTTTGTACACATAAAAAGACCTATTTAATTCATTTAAAAAGGTTAAAATCTTGACCGATTTAAATCCATTATAATATGTAGTCCATTTCGTAATACCATTAATAAGATCTAAGTTTGAATTATTTAGTGTTAAGAAATTTGTTATTTATAGATTATTTTTATTAGCAAATGAGGTGAAGATCACGATCAATTAAATGTATATTCATAGACAATAATATAGTGATGCGTTTGATCTGAATACGAAATTATAATAAACTGGTTTTAGACGTAAACTTATGCACCACACTTCTACGAAAATGTTACCACAGTCCCACGCAAAATTTATTTTAATTTGTAAATAGCCAATTGTATAGCTTTTAAAAATAAGCATCGTAATATCTTAGCAAGTACCTACTAAGGAAGCACCTTTTTGAGGGACGCGCAAGAAAGACAACAATGCTATTTTGCTACTATCATCTAAGATTCCCAACAAATTGGGGCGAAATTTATCACAGCACTTGCACTTGCACAGCATAGATCTTGTAAATAAATGTATGCTTTTTTGCCGAAATTCCGACGCCAATAAATGCAATTAAAAATTGTTTAAATTATTTCTTAGAACGGTCAGCGGCTCTCGTGCTATTCGTGCGCGCAGTGTGCATCGCGCACGACACTCAAATTATAATCTGTAATTATATCACGTCACTGCGCATTTGGTCGTTGAAACTATCATCGTAAGTTCAATAAGGTATATGCACGATTAAAGACGAAACTAGACCTAACATTATGAACTAAGATCAAGAAGCAAGGTCCTTTTATATAATAATAATATTAATAATATTCCAGGACATCCCACACACGGTTATCTGATCCCAAGCTAAGCAGAGCTTGTGTTATGGTAACCAGACAACTGATAAACACTTATATATTTCTAAATACATACATATTATACATAAATTACACCCAGACACAGAACAAATTATCGTGCTCATCACACAAAGATTTGTCCTGACGTGGGAATTGAACCCACGACCACCGGTATAGCAGTCAGGGTCTCCAACCACTAGACCAACAGGCCCGTCAAATATAATTTGTAGTACATCAGCGACTAGGCTAAGAGGAACTACGATCAATTTGCCTCAATAAAAGGGGCAAGGTCTTTATATTCGACACTAAAATTTGTCGTACATCAATAACATGATATATATCGATTGAGCCAACAAAACAATTCAATTTACTTGTAATGTGAACGGGCACACCGACTCGTTAATATTCCCGATCCGTACGACCGATAACAATCTCGGGTGCTCCCAAATTTTACGACATTTTTATTATTTCAATAGCGGCACAAAGTGATGCCGAAATAAACATATTTTTTTTAATAACGTGCGACAGAACGACTTTAGTTTTAGAACGAAATTTTTTAAATTATTGCAGGGGTACAGATAAGCATCCTTTACCACGAAACGATTTTTGTACAAATAAACATGTTTCTGAACGGATCATAAATTGATAATGTCATTACCGGCTTAACTCCCAATTTAGGGCAAATGCCTCTTCTTAAGGTCTGATGTTTGAGCCTAAAATTCATTAAAGCTTTAGAACTCCTGTATTTTAAATTTCACAATATTATTGGTATCAATCCCTTGTACATTCATCTTCGTAGAGAAAATAGAGCATTCAGTAATTTCAGTAACAACTTTGCATCAATAAAATATAAAATACAAATGGAAGACATTTATCAAACATTCCACAATTGATTGCGGAATAAATCTTCGAAGAGCGAAAACCGTAGCTAATTTCACTTTCGATATTAATGAACGCTTCTACTTCCCAATAAGTTACATATGTTAGTATATTGCTTTACAAACAGTTACTTATGTACCTGTTTGTAAATCAGAATAATGTTACCCGGCCCGGATGATACAGAAGCCACTAATTCTTCCCCGCTGGTAACAAAATCAGGTTATAGATTAAGAACGTTTTAAAATGATGATCTGTAAACCACTTTCGAGCGTTGCTACTAAAGTTCTATGTAAAAAAATCGGAAATATTTTAATAGTTTTTTTTTTCAAATTTCTTTAAAAAAACAGCAAAAAATGTTCGATGGTTGTTTACTAAGATGGATACAACTACAAAGTGTCTGCTTGATAAATGCGAAGCCTATAGATCAGACACAATAACTCAAACACTTCATTTCTTGGGATACAAAACAAATAATAATATAATAATATTCTGGGACATCTCTCACACGGTTTTCTGATCCCAAGCTAAGCAGAGCTTGTGTTTTGGTAACCAGACAACTGATAAACATACTTGTATATTTCTAAATATCATACATATTATAGATAAATTACACCCAGACACCGATCAAATGATTATGCTCATCACACAAACCCGGGTGGGAATCGAACCCACGACCTTCGGTATAGCAGTCAGGGTGTCTAACCACTAGACCAACAGGCCCGTCTCTTCTGTTCATTGTAATTTGTTCTTCAAATACATTTTCTTTTAATTCTCATACAGTATATTAAAACGTTCATCCCATCTAGAGACAAGTTTGAAATTCAAACAGTATTAACACGCGATACATGAATACATCGCATGCCACCGAAAACGTAAGTACGAAAACTATCACAAAAACAAAAATATTTACACAAAGTTATTTTAATTTGAAATCTTGTGGTAAACATATACGGTCGACCGCAACAAGTCAATGAAATGGGAAAAACAACCTATTTAGATGAAATTAAATTGTCTGTCGATATAACTCTTATTTTGTTAGCAGTAGAGTTGATTATCTGGAAGCAATAATTTTTGTACAGCCTACCACATATGATTAATGACTCTTTTATTATCGACACCACCTTTATAACAAAAGGGTAAGGTCGATTTTCCTAAATCTTTGCATCCAGTCATGCGGTTCACCGTATGGTCTACTGAACATAAAAAAAATCTACACAATTAGTCGCGAATGTCTTTTCTTGTTTCCAGCGCTCTTTAGCAGATAATAAACAGGTGTTGCTATAGTAACAAATATAAATTATAACAGTTGCTATGTGCAGCTCGTTAATGTAAGTTGGTTATATGCAGTTGTTATGAATGTTAGTGGAAGAGTCAGAATATTCGTTGGCAACATAATTATATCGGTGATGCACCGATAAGTTGTATAAGTTGGGTGGGCGTGTTCGCATTACTACCAAAACATGTCTGAATTAACTTTCAACTGAAAACAAGTTATATAAAATAACTACTTAATAAAAGTTATTCAAAGGTTTTCTCTAGAAAATGTCTCAAGTTTTCAGAACAATATATTTTTAATGGCGCTTAAAAATGTTAGTTTATCAAGATCTACATTAATAAAAATCTCGCAGAAATATGTAACATCACTTGAAAATAAAAATTAATTCAACATCAACATCACCTGACCTAAAATCCCGGCTATTCAAAATTAATTTTCTCACACCGCTAAAAAATCGCTTTAAAAAGCTAAAGCTCGACCCTCTTACTGCTGGCGTAAAAAGAAAAAAAAAAAGCCGCAAAAATAAACACGAGTTCTAAATAAAATGTCGGGCAGCGCTAGGGCGCTTATCGTGTCCGCTAAGTGGGGTAATCATTTCATTTTATGCCACTCAAACTCTCAAAGCTTTAATATTTTCGCAGCTACCCTTCAAACAGGGCTGCTATTTGCAATTTGTAAAACATTACATCTTGAATGAGTTGTTTGAATTTTATTTCCAAGTTTATTGGATAATAACGTTGCTGGATTGTTTTGTTTTTGTTGAAGAGTCTGTCACCTTTTGGTCCACAGATTGTATTACAATTTTCGTTACTTTCTTTGAAAGGTTAGGCTGAATTGTACCACGAATTCAATAACCAGCTTATACATGGAAGATTGTTCGATGATTTGTTTACTATTTGCGAAATCCTAATGGCAATTGGCAACCCTACCCAAATCAATATGGCGCTAAATCTAAACAGATCGCGTTATTCTCGACTCAGAGAAAAGCGTCCAGAGTTGACTGGCTTTGCAAACAAAGAGACTGATTAAGCACAATTATATTTTGAAATCGATTGTGAACAAAACGTTTTGCTTATTTATGTTTTCGTCAAAAGGAAATTGGGCTTCAGTTGTTTTTGATAAAGACCTTTGGAAATTGAAAGTTTCAGTGGACATCGAACCAAATTGAAGAACTTACTATTGTTCTGAACATAGAAATATTAAAAACTCTTTCTTATATTTACGGTTTTGAAAAGGAATCATAATCATTACATTTCGCAAGCTTGCCGTAGACATCATGATACGTTGAATTGCAAGAAGTTCAAATCGGTCCGTGCATGCATAAACTTTTGGCAACGATACACATTGTTTGTGCAATAGCAGTTTGTTTCGTAATTTGTAGATAAATATTACCAAGTTAAATCTTTATCGTGTTTCTGGCTGGTAGACAAAAGCCTGTCATGATACGCTTCTTAATAGCATCGTATATTAAATTCATAATAACAAATACTATTACAGCCACTGATGCAATCCGTATTGTGTAAAATGCAATCTATTTTCGCCTACACTCATCCCAAGCCACACCAAAGAACAATGTAATATCAATATTTCTGAAACCTACAGTTCTTTTGTTCGCTCATGCGATTTAACACCGTTTGGCATCTGCGGTCTGCCAACGTATCGATTATTTATAATCGATTGTGACCCGAACAGATTATCGATAATCGAATGATATAATTTTGAAATTGGTGTGTTGGACGCTGTTTATTTGTGAAAACTACGTAATTAGAGACACGGTGCCGGCCGACCACCTGCGTAGGATACATTAGGTCGAAAATTACGGGCTGTGAACACGAACCGCAGAGCGGAGAAATGTCAAATGACCCAGCGAGTGTTATGGTAGAGTATATTCAGAAATAACGTTATCAACACCATTTGATACGTTTAAAGAACATGCTACAAAAGTTATATCATTTATTGATTCAAACTTTCTATTCTTATCTACAAAAAGGACCACCGCTTATTCATGTTACGCCTTATCAAAATAAAAATAATTTACTTAATCTTTAAAAAAACTTTCACATGTAATAAATAAAAGTTGACACGATAATCTATTGGCAGCCATTGTTTGCATATCTCACGTGAGACGGATTAGAGCGATTACCTTACGAGTTAAAATAGTGTACGCATTTTGGTGGGCTATCACCGTACGTGTGAAAGAGAAAGGGCATATAGAAACTTGGCTGTAATTACATGGACCACCCGCGCGATCTCGCGCCGGCCACAGAAAGCTTTTTGTAGGAAAATAATAATCGAGACTTCGACACAATGAAGTCATCAAATGAATTCGTGGTCGCCCCTCTAATGGTCCGCTCTGTTATTGTCCCCTAGGGCATAGCACGGAACACCTCTAGTGCGTGGAACAAAGCAATAAGAGTTAAGGGAACGGCGTGCTACTTCAAATTAACGACGGTTTTTTTCATGATAGTCGACTGTTTCACTTGGATTTGTATATTTATTTAAATTAATATAAAAAGTATTATTTTTTGTAAATGGGTAATGGGACATTTTGACGACAGTGTTTTCTTTAATGGTTGACGCTGTCCAATTAAAAATGTGTTTGTTGTCACGCTTTTCTGTCCTTAAGAGTTAACTAGAGGTCGTACACATTTTATTTCCATCTAAGATTACGAGCACAAAAGAGTACTCGTTTTAAGGTTTAAACGTAATACCATTTTGTATACCTATCCAAAGGCGACTTAAACCACAGTAAAGACTCTAAATAGATATTTATTTTCCCACCTAAGAGAACTAAAATTTCGCAATAGCTACGAGCCTAGCAAGCAATAACTGCATCGATCAAAACTGCGTATAAATTAATGGCTCGCACATTTCGGAAACACGGCGTTTGTTGAAAGATTACTAATTAATTAATTACTTTGATGGATAACTGTTCCATAGCAATTGTGCGATCGAGCAAACGTGACACAGCCTTTATTTGATATTGATTTCATCTGTTAATGTATTTACTTCATTTAATAAATACCAATTTTAATTAAAATATGTAGGTAATTAGGTATAAGTATTTCAAAATATGCAACAATGGACATGGAAAAACCATTTGGCGTAGGAACTTGGAATAAACCTAAATATTGACACAAATAAAGTTATTGTTTTATGGATTAACAACAGTTAATTGGGTATTACACAAAAGCATTATTTAAAATTAACTTATAATTTTCATCTAACCACATAACAATAAAGTATATTGTTTAAAAATAAAATGTTATGAATCCGGGCTGTATATTGTATATACCTAACGAATAAATCATTATATGGTTAGATGATAATAAACATTTTATAAATTAATTTTAAATACTTAATGCTTTTGTGTATTTAACTGTGCCCATCAATTTACTTCCAAAAATTCAAAAAAAGAACTACGACACTCGTTAAAAACTAGTAGCTTAGTAAATAGTTCAACCGCTAATCGATAACGTCTACAACACAATTACTCGATCGAATACATGAATATTTGATTGGTATAATCGTTAAGCCTACAAATTGGCTTTGAATAAACCATTGTAGGTAAGGTTAGGTTTCCGCGCCTGCGTCGGCCGGAAGAATCGCCCGGCTGTGACTGAACCGTTCCGGACGATTCCTCTTTCCGGCTAACACTGACCCTCTGCAAGTTGTTTATGGTGTTATAACTGCTCATATGGTAACACTGTGCACTGTTTGAGGTTATTTCTGAAGTGCGAAGTGGTTTGAATACGTATGTGATCATATTTTCAACCGCCTGGGTTCGGATTGAAAATTTTCCTAACTAAAATTTGCCCGGACGCCTAGACGAAGTGATGGCAGGTGGACTAAGGCGGTGACAGAATGGTGGCCAAGGCATGGCAAAAGAGCCTAAAGAAGCGTCGGTCGTCCGGGAGCAAGATGGGTCGACGGCATTATAAAAGTCTCGGGTCGAGTCTGGATGAGGCTGGCACAGCTATTTACAAAGTACTCGTCTACTGCCTACACCGTTGCTTTTACGGAGTTGTAAAGATTCTATTCGCATTTATTTGCAGGATTTTATGGAACACATACAAGTTTACTGTCTAGGGAATAGAAGGACTAGTAAAACTAGATTACGAGAACGCACTTTGTAGGCGTGTCTAATAAAATAAGGACGGCTGTAGGTAATACTAAGACATCACAACATTGTAGAGACATGGCTGGAGGAGCTTAGTCGACATTTAGGTAAATAATATTTTTTATTTAAAGAATATACCGGTCAACACCCTAGTTCAAAAACCATATAAAACTATGACCTTCACGCTAGTAAACATTAGTGATGGGACCACTTACGAGACCGTTCAATGATCCGTAGCAACGCTTGGCTTAGATAGACAAAGTATGTTAGGGGTTGATATAATTAACAGGGGGAACAATAGGACCAGAATTATCCGATAGTAAAAACTGAATGACTGACATATTTCTGTTTAAAAGATTCAATCTACAAAATTGAAAGATTTTGCATGAGCATATTTCACTTACCATAAGATCACTTGCCCGCTTGTTCGTGATTCTGTAAAACGCCCATATGACTCACAGAACTGAAATGATTTAGTTAACACTAACTTAGTTTAAAATAATTATTGCAAACCCAGAATAAGTCATAAAGGAAGATGAATAAAATGGAAACAGGAGAGAACAGGTCCACACACTAATGAGTCATCGAAGTGGTTCGCGAAGTAATCCCAAATCAGCGGCAGCGGCAAGGCGTTGGCTTCCAAGCCGACTTGACAACGATACAGATTTATTGCGAGACTAATTTACTCTGAATTAAGTGCGTAAGTCCTCCGAAAGCTAAGCTAAATGCGTGCTAGAATTGTAATGTTATCGCCTAACCTATATCTAGCATTTAATGTAGTTAATCATCATTTGTTGCAAATTTATCTTGTTCTTTTTGTGCCTCGCCATTTTACGGAGGCTTTTAATCAGCTCTACGTAACATAATTATTACTACAGTATATTTTTTATTTTATGTTTATATCTCTGAAGTAAATGTCGTATACGTTAAGGCTACACTCAAAGATGCTTTTTATTCCAAGTAAAGTAAGTCTCAATTAATGTTATTCAAAGTGATATCAAACAATTAGTAATTTATGAACAAACCAAACTAAGAATCAAATTTACCTGAGATACAGGTTTAACTAGCAGATTTAATATGTTCTAACACTAATGAGTTTACTGTATTAGTTACAGCTTTATCTTAATTAGTTTATGGCAGTGAGCCCTGTTTAACTGTGAACGCCAACTTCTAACATACCCACGTGTTGGCCCTTCGAGAAAGATAAGAGGATAAGGTAATTAGATCATTGTTTCTCAATATGATACACCACTTGTGCAATTACTGTCATTTACCGTATAATACTTTGTAGAGATAGAAAGATGGATTTCGTTATTCCTAAATGCAAGCTTTCCTCGCATTAGATACCTACTCTTATCTCTTACTGTCTGGTACTAAAATGTACAAAGTTACGACGTAAAAACGTAAAAGCTTATTAAATATTCCGCCACACAGCGGAGCTTTGCCTTAAACAAATTATGTCGGCGGCCGGCGCCGTCTTAGATTTTCCACTTTATATTTAGTGCACAATAAATATGTCGAAGATTAAGTTGCGTTTATATCTGCTTCCACGCGTCGACCGGCAAGCGATAAGACACTTCCAATGCTCGTTTATTGAGTGTTATAATCTAACGCTGTATACGGAGGCGGCAATGGTTTTGATTTCTTGTAGATTGTCGTTTTGTTCGGTGTCGTGTGCGCAAAACATTGTGGTTAACCAGTGGTTTGCAGGTGACTGGCGTGCCTCGTAATATGGGTTAATATCGCAGTGAATGTGATACGTGATAGCCTTTGGTACGACACGGAAGCAATCTGCTCAAACAATTATACGACAGATGTTTCTCCTGAACATTTTCCCGGGAAGTTAATCCTGTTTTAAGAGTTTTCCTCAACCATCTTCGGGTCGAACAACGAGAAGGCTGATTGCTGTCCAAACAAGGAAGATCGGTGTTTCTTTCACTTTTATACCTCGGGTCTTGTAGCTGTTATGTTTAACAGCTATACAAAAAGCTACAAATCTATCCACCTAAAGCACAGAAGTATGATTTTCTTGTCCGTTATTAGCATTCATGTAGATCCCTGCCTACCCTCGTTCTGCTGTGCGTGCGTTTCTCGAGAGTGCTACGAGTAGGGTTCCAACTTGAGACCTCTTGATCACAGCGCCGCAGCTGGAATATTACTTGCAAATCTGTGTAATTTCAACGGAAATTGTGTTTGTAAAATAAAGTATGAATTTCAAATCTAGATAGATTTTAATAATATGTTCTTTTAAGTCGGTTCCTCTTTATATTCAAGTGTAATCAATTAACTTACCACTAGATACTTAACTTATGTAATTGCAATATCAATGCAATAAAATCCAAAGCAATTAAGATTCTATCTTTTATTATATTTTCAATTGTAGCTACACATCGCTAGACTTCCTTATTTCACGCGATACCCATAAAACGCTAGCCTATTTGGTAGACTGCAAACTTGGAATGCATCCGAACGCCTTTAATAAGCTAACCCGTTTCTTTTTGCTCAGCACTGGCTGGTCGAGATTCCCGCCAGATAAATAAAGGATGACGCATGAATTCTTTTATAATTAGACAATCTGGTGTTGGCGTGCCGGTCAAATTGCCCATATCTGGGAAGGGCCCTTGCAAAACGAAGATTGATTATCGCGAACTTAACTTCGAAAGGGTTAATTATATGCTCAGAGTACCGGAGTGTTGCTCTGTTACTTTTTGCGCTAAAAGCCTTTAATTTTACTTCATTTTTGGCGGGTTATGTTGGGTCTTAATTACTGTTTTGTTAACTTGATATTATAATATGCGCGCTGTCGGCTATTTAACATCCAAATCTTTCATGTGCCTGACAAAGGGCCACACTTAAGAGTTTTCTCGTCGGAAACCTGTGGGAATATCTACGAGGTGTATTAATGCATACAACCTGCCCAGTAATAACGGGTTAGTGTTAAAGCGATAATGCATATAGTTACTATCGCTATTCCAGCGGAGAGTCGCATGCATTTGCAGGGTTAAGCTTATATTGATCCAACGTGTTTAACACTCTCTGCTCCGTCATTAACTAATGTTGATTGTATATATTTTCCTGCTATCGTGATTTTGACAAATACTGTAATCCGACGATTAATAAAGGTTTTGTTTTTACCAAAGAAAGACATTTTTTCCAGACCATAGGCGATATTATTTGACATGCTTGTAGTCAACGTATTTTATGTTTCTTGAGTCGATTGGATTTAGTTTTATTAGAAAGGCTTCATATCTCGATATTGACAAATAGAACTGACAGTAACAATAAGACACGCCTACATTCCCCCATTCCTATGTAACATAAACAATGCCTTTCTATTAACCACGAAACAAGCGTTATCACTCAGTACGAGTCGTGACAATAAAACGCTGAGATAACATCTACGGCTCCCAAAAACACCGATCGCCGTATCTGTAGTGTGAAGAATAGCATTAGGATTGAATTAACATAGAGCATGTAACTACAGAAGGGCCAGTTTGTTGAAGTACGAACATCAAGTATTTATTTCTGCCTTGACAGACCCGGTGCCAAAGATTGCACTACCACGGCACGGCATTTGGTAGTATCTCATAAACTAACAAATTATAAACACATTGTAACTGTAATTGGTTCATTTCAAGATTTTAATCAGTAATCCTTGGGATAGTATTTGTATGTGTTTTTGTATTTATGAAGTAGTTAAACAATGTTTTTTAGAACTGGAACTTATTTTTAATTACTAAAGCTGAAATAATTCAAATTCTCTACCATGACACTAAACATACAATCACAAAATTTTACACATTGGAACTGCCTGGAGGCCTTCAGGTCCTCGCCAAAAGTCCGGCGAAGCAGTCAAAGCCTGCGCTCAGGCTAGCTGCAAAGATCTCAAAAAAAAAAAACACGTTCGTATCGACGAAGCACTCTGTAAAGTCTGTACTCTGTGGCGCGATGGTGCGACACGTCACATTTGTACAGTCACATCACGTAGATCGTACACGAATTCCCTTACGAGTAACGGCCTTATATTTATGCGTAGACTGTACGCATTCCGGAATACTTACACTTATAAGATTATTATTTCTTTCTTTACCACTAGCGGTACTTGCAAGTTTGTAACGAAATCTGACAATTTGAAGTAATACTTACTGTATTTTGACAAAGGACATGCACGAATAAACTTTATACATAGTTTTTTAGTGAAAATACTTCGATGTAGACAACTTTTGTGTATTAATAATGAAACCTAATAGCTGACGCTTTATTACTTGCTATCAAATGGAGCATGAAACTAGTTCGAGACGCTTGATCAGGCTCGTAGAGACGCTCATTATAAATGATTTAAGTTTACTTAAGTTATTGTTAAAACTTGTAGGAGTAAAAATGTTTCAAACAAAAGTATTCTCATCAAAGAGATTACTTTAGCAACGATGTTCAAATTAAAGAAACAATTGAATAGCGTATTCCAAATGCAAAATTATAATCCTGGCATTTTATTTTAATCTTAATTTTCAGTCAGCTAGAAAAAAAGGCAAAGTTGTATTTATAATTCCCAAACGAAACTAAAAAAAAAAACATAAAATGTATTCTTAAAACAATAAGATTCTCGTTTCAAACACCTCGCATTCGAAACTTGCATCTACAAAGCGTTGCACGAACAATTTTACAATGACCGTAAAACACGCAATGTAAATATAATAAATCATAAATATAAAGATAACACGTTTGTAAAACTGCTCCCATTTCGTAACAGTATTTGGGTCGAGCTACTGTAAACAGTGCTTATCTTATAACATCGAGATACTGAGGACCTGAAATGTTTCTAAAACAATGAATGTTGCTGAAATATTCTGCGACACTTTGACAATGTTGACTCTTCAAATTTGGTTCACATTTACCGAGTTTGCTTACGGTTTTCCGACCAATCACTGATTGATCATCCTTCTGTTTATCTTCTCCTTTATCCAAATAATGTTCGAAATATTCTGCCTTTCATGTTCCATATTAAGGCAAACGAATTCCTCTACTTCTACGGCGTCTTTATCATCAGATTCGCAGCTAATCTTCAATACTTTACCATTCTGGACCGCATCTATCGCTCTTTCTTTATCGCTGACATTTATAGAGTTTATGAGCTAGCAATAATGCGAAGTGCATCGACATTGATCAGTGGTAACGGTCCGCAATCGTATCTGGAACAGGCTTGGATTTATCACGATTGTGTGTGAACTCGCAAGGTTCTGCTAGCTGCGGAGGTTTTACAAGATCATCGTCGATAACGGATAACCTCAAAGCAGAAAAAACTACCTCAAGCAAACTAACTATACCTACCTAGTTGTAGATTTTTTTGTTTACCATTCACATGTTGGGATACTGTTTGAGTCAAAACATATTGCCAAAATTACAATGGGTAGGTACACAATAATGAAGAAAGTTTTACAAATAACCTAAAAATATAACGATGCTTCTTCAAAACTCATAAATATCCATGAAAGGTCGTCACACCATACGGTGAACTTCAATCTTCAAAAATATATTCATAGGGAATTCGGAAACAAATCATGCGCAGCTTGTTCAAACAGTCTATCCGGGGGAGTTTGTTTGTGTTGCGTCGCCCCGGGATTAGAGAGGGCACTGTGCACGATTATACGAAGATACGAACATCATATTTCAAATATCTATGAATAAAATTAACGGAAAGAAAGATGTTGAGGAGAGGACGTCACTTGACATGACATTTTAGAAAAAAAATATGACGATTTATTGGTAAAATTGTTTTCATTGCTAGAACCATATGCTATATCTATAGCACTTTATAAAGCTTTGACGTTTGAACACACCCATACATCCTAATTTAATAAAGCGATTGACGCAAACGTGTCCATACTCTAACTATACCGCCAGACAATGATTGATGAGACCTAAGTATTCATATTTTAGGATATCGATTAGAACAACATCTCGATATAATCGAGTAACAATCTGACATTCATCGAGTTCTTGACATTCTACTTAAGTAAAATTTCGTAAGAGATGGTTTAAACTGCTTAAATATTACACACGCTCAAAGTGATATTGAAGACTGAATTAAAATCTAGAATTTGAATTTTAAGTAATGATAATGTCAGAGCTATATTAAAACTATATGCCATAAATCCTAATCATGACTATCAAGGTTGCTATTAATACTTGACATTTAGATATTATGGTTTACATTTTTATGTCTTATGTTTCCATCAAAAATCTTATGGTTTTTCTAACATTATATCGTCAATCTTATCTGTTGTTAATTCCTTCCTACAACAAAGTGAGCTAACAGCAAAAAGCGTATATTTCCGTAGTGATGCAGTCGCCATGTATCAAAGCTGCGGTGACTCACGTTATCGACGATAGACATGTCGCCCCTAGTTTGGGGCTGTTCGTCTTTATCTGAGGTGTAAACGAAAAGAGATCAGCGGTTTTGATTAAGACAGCCACTAGAAAGAAGGCTAATTGGCCCGTTTACTCTTTCGGAATAGTGCGCTCAGTGAAGATTCTTTTTTTTTATTTAACGATATAGAAAAGTAGGTGTTTAGTAATAGGATCAGTTTGTTATCTGTCATTCAAGTCATAAATGCAGAATATGTAGTCTTTTCTTGCGTTTTTCTTTTAACCAAACATCTTCGTAAACGTAAGCAAACGGTGTTTATGTTTGTAATACTAACCTAAAGGACTAAAGATAAATGATATACGTCCGCTTTAGTCTAATAATTAAACCCAAAACCCCAAACACTTACTGCTCTATTAAATATTCAATATTAGAACTTAACACCTCCGTACAGAGTCCACATTCCATTGTGTACTAAGTATGTAAATCAGTAATTTCGGCTTATCCCGTCTCAGCCGTAGAAAGCACGATCGGAATGAGATATTAACATTGATTTAGTTATTCAATAGGCATTATGTTCATTGAGTTGTTGTTCACAGTTTCTCGTGATTGCTTAGAATAGCTGAGAAATTAATTACACATGCCTTCTAAGGTTTCGTTTGGAATTTAAGTATGCTTAGAAATTCTATAGATGTAGTAAGTATTGTTCTATTTATTATTATAAACACTTATACAGACTTATACTTCATTAGATATTCAGTAATCTTCCATAGGTATAACATAACCGTTTCCATTTTATCAAAACGATTCCCAATACTTCCTCTTTCCAGTCCAAAAGTTCGCGAACCCAAGTAAATAAACTTAAAACGAAGACCGTACAAATCCAAGAACCATTTCCGTCTATAAACGGTCCCAAAATCAAAGGTTACTCACGTAATACTTTATTTTCACGGCAATTTCCTTTACGAGGTGATAAAATTTCTCACGAGCTTCGTCTCAGACCGTCGCAAAAGTAACAGGTTGGCGTCCGAGTGCCAAAACAGGCCATTTTCCTCAACTCTCACGAACACCGATAAACGAGCCAACTTCTCAGACATCGTCCATCGCTTCCCCACCACTGGAACGGTCCCACAAAGTAGGAACGGACGACGCAATGTAATTACTCAGCGCCCACAAAGTAGGAACGGACGACGCAATGTAATTACTCAGCGTAAAAGCTTTCATCTGTGGCGGCACCTGACTGGACTTTTAAGTGGTTTCTTAGTAAAACGTCTTGATGTCCGTTAATTAGTATTTATTGTAAATAAAGATTGATCGCTTCGGAAAATCAAGATATCATTTAGATGTAGACCTAGTTATCTCTAAACGCGACTACGTCCGGTTGAACTTAGTTTTCCGGTTGCCCATGTTTTCGGTATCAGTTTTTATCATTTGAACCAAAATATTTGTTTCCTTATTCTACATTATTCTTCTGGTGAATATAAAATTGCTCGTAAGTGAGACATACTTAAAATATTATTTCCTCCGCTTTTCTGTATTCGACTTTTCCGATTGCAATAATGTATCAACCATCGCTTCCCTCCCGACTCCTCCCAATCCATCACAGCGCAGTAAAATAAATGTAATACACAAGCTATGTCCGTTAATCTTGGCGTGAGCATTTCACAAAATTTATCGATTTATCTAAGAATCGGAGGAGTCCCGAACCCTCGTTGCCTTCGTAATGCAATAACGTCGGTACTCGACGGATGTTTAAATTTATTTGCGCCCCTCACTACGCCCCTCAATAGCACCCCATTCGAAGTCTAGTTGACAATTATTAACTTTTCCTGATCGAAAATACGGGCGGTGTCATTGGCTGCTTTGATAGTTTGGACGAGAATCATGTTAACGGAACAGCTTTCGTAAACGAATCGTGACAAAAAGTAGAAAAAAGTTATCCAAGTCATATTTTTTGTCAATTCGTACAAATACTTCTTCAGAAGTTAAACACAAACTTCGACTATGCAACAAAAAGAATCGAAATTCTTCGGAATTCGATATAGCTCAAGATGGTCAATTTTCATCAATGGAATAAGCAAGAAACTAGGAAGACAATTCTAGTTAAGTGTTGTGTATAGTTTACTAGTCGTAACTTGTATAAGTGAGATGCAGTACAATAAAACGTAAGAACATGGACAGGAAATGAGTTCTCCTTGTGCAGTTAGCACTAAAGACTTACAAAGACGAATGCCCCGTTTAAAGGCACTGTTAAAACCTAGTCAGTGTTAGACATTACTTTATATTACTACGCCTACAGTATTAACCAAAATTAGCATCCATTTACGGATAGCATAAACTATCTCCTTATAGTTTAACCTACTACAGAAGAAGTTCGGAATTGGCTACTAAAATTGAAAGAAAGTAAGACGGACAATAGATTGATAACTACTATTTCGGTAGGTAAAAGACTGTATGTATGTATATAGGTACTTCTTTTCTAAAACTGGAGAGAAAGCCACACATCTGCTTGACATCCCACGCCATTTGTAAGTCGACCAAGGGAAATAGGGTACCAAGAAGCTCGTAGGCGAGGCATTGCCTGCCTAACTTGTTGAAGTGTTAAATGAAGAGCCCAAATAAAACTTTAAGTACCTGTGAGTAGATTGAAGACGTGTTTATGTAGACGGTAAAATAATCGCTAATTTTAACATTGAAAAACGAAACCATAATCACGCAGTGGTGGAGGATACATATTTTTTTGTTTTAGTATATAATAACGGCAATTAAATACAATATAACCTACTGCTGACCATTAACATCCTCGCCTAAACCCCACTCAGATCTATTTTCAGCGGTTTGCAGCCTTGGCAAATAATACCGAATTACAATGGGTTAATCTTAAATGCACAAAAGAGGATAGAAACTCTTTGGCAAGTAATTGGAGTTTGAGATTTTCTTTCTTCTATCCGAGATTATCGAGGTATAATTATGATCAACAAAGTTTTACACAGGTCCCATCCTTCTATATACATTAGCACTTAGTTAATAGCGAATGTATTACCGTGAAGAGTTTTATCGCGCAGGGAAAGCTTGTTAGATAAACGGAAAATGTTGCGCGGCGTGAAAGCTAACACAATCTGCATTGAGACGGACTAAGCTTTCAATTATATTTGTTAGAGCTTTAGTGGTTACAGTATAATGGCACGGAGTTTCTAATTCTCGTCTCGAAAGTAATTAAAAATTAATGTAATGGTTTGTATTTTAGTGAAACAGAAAAGTAAAAGTACGGTGTTATATTCTTGTTGGCATAACAAATCTCAAGGGCAAGTTTTTTTTTACAAATAAAAAAAACTAATTTGCTTTTGCTACACAGGTATTCTAAAACAGAGACTATTTTCTTAACTATACATACTTACACTAGTTAAAAAATTTGGATAATCAGCATAAGAATAATAATATACAGGCATTTACATCAAAATTAAATATTAATAAATCATTTTCCACCCACAGATGCAGACCAGCTATGTTCGAATCGCGGGTGTTGCGGCGCGGGCGCACGCACGCGGCTCACGCAGGCGGCGCGCACGCAGCTCGAGTCGGCGCTCTGGAGCGAGCTCAGCAAGCTCGCTGACACACTCACCAACAGAGCTATCAAGTTTGATGGTAAGTGATTCATAATGCATTATACGTAGTGTTTTCAACAACCCAGTATTTCATTGTAGTTCAGTAAAGCGTATGATCGACAAACGAGCCACGAGCCGACAGAAAAGCGGTGGTATTACTCGTGGTTCGTCGTCCCTGATACACTTCGACAATCCCCTTTAAACTGCCAAGCGGTGGTGGTAGGACGAGTTGGACACTTTTGATAGGGGTTGATGTACCATAGCCCTAACCAGAGAGAAATGGCTAGGAGGAAAAAATCGAGTTCAGCTCACGTATAGAGCTATCCAGCTCAATGGCAACAAATGTATTGCAACGGAAGATTCATTATTTTCACTCACCTGAAATAACAACGAAACGTTAGAAACTTCATTTTATGCTAGCACCGTCTGTTCGATTCAACATTAATGATGTGGAAAATAAGAAAATCTAAGATCTTTTATGAAGCTATTTGCTAAACACATAAACACCTTATAAGGTACATTAATAAGGAACTGAGCACAATAAAGTAACAATCTTAATTAACATTCCTTCAAACAGCGGTAAGTAATAAAGGCTGGCACACACTTAACTCTCTCGTTAGTGGATTTAACAAATATACACTTAATTGTGTGATGTTTTAAAAGACACAAGATCAGACATTCGGCACACATACTGTCTTCAACTTAAATAAGCTGATGAAACGCACTCTTTTCATTTTGGTTAGCTTTTTTTAGATAACTTACATAGGTACAGCTGAAAAGTCTACTCGGTGTACAAAGCCTCAAGACATCAAGGTCAGGCAGAAGGTATATGCATTAAGAACTCAGGTCCATAATGCATTTATACTTACCACCTACACATTAACTTCGCATAAACTGCGAGACACAGTTATAGCAGTGTGGCATCACCTTTGTAGCTGTATCCGGCGCCGGCGCAGTTGCATCAGAACGGGACCGCAGCCCGCTTGTCCAAACATGGCGACCGGTGACACTTGAAAGTGGACGCCGCACACTGCGCACGCCAGACAAATGATCACTTGAACAAACCTTGGCAATGCCGTAGAATAGTTCTTTTTTTTTCTAATTTTAAATTCGAATTCCAATCCAATTGTGCCAGTATGAAATATATGTTCGGTTTAGTGGTAAGATCGTTCTTCTTCAAATTTAGAAGTTCTGTAGTTAAAAAAAAGGAATTAGTCATTCAAAAATGGAATTCGGGTTGTTTGCAGACGGTCTGTAAAACACATGATTTCTTTTTGTCTGTAAAACAAATGATTTCGTTTTTACTATACGTTAACTTAGTTACCTGTTTGTATTGGTAACCTACTTTTTATGTTTGATAAACTTCTACAAGCGCTAAATTCTTTCACACGCCAGTTTCTATTGCTCAACTGCTAACTGAATTTTTGATGTGACAGTATTACGAAGCAATATTGATTAGTCTGTGTATCGACTATTTGTGTGACTATTACACGTTGCGTTGTGAAATTCCTGGCAACTCAGCAAATTTATACGTTGACGTTAAAATATTTGATACGTGTAAACAAAATGATTTTGGGTCAAGCAAATTTTTAAGGTTTTCGGTTCTCGAAACTCAGGGTTTAGGGATTTTAAATAATTATATTACATTATTTGATACAACCTCATTAATTTGTTATGTGAACTTCTCGCGCTCTAATTAATTGCTGACCTTTTTTGACCCGGGGAAAATTCTCTCGGACTCTTTTACTAGGGACCAGGTAGGCGCATTTGCAATTATCCCAAATTATCCGTGAACATAGTTAACATTGGCATAATAATTACTTATTACATAGTATCTCAAAATAATCCTCGAAAGGTGTATTTTTAGATCTAACTTGAAAACTGTCTTAAAGTCTTAAAATATTTTTTTACCATATGCAAAGAAGAGTTAAGAATAAAAACTTGATATTCAGTTTACAAAGAACTGTTTAGTAATTTTGTTCTGACCACGTATTTAAAGTTAATAAGTAAATAGAGAAGGTTTAGCGAAGTGTAGTGAAGTTAAACGGACAAGTTTGGTTGTGGTCCAAATTGTTGTTGTGTACTTTCATTCATGTTTAACAAGTTAGCTTTACTTTAAACAAGTTCGTAATGAACGGTTATTTTTAGATGAGTATATTACAAGAGAAAATCCTTTAACAAATTGGGTCTTTAAAAAAATATGTATACAAGAAAATATTTTTTGAAGGATAAATTAATAATAATACCTAATAAATAAATGCGGACAACATCACATACATTGTTCTGAACCCAAAGTAAGTAGCTATTAAGCACTTGTGTTATGGAGTTCAGAAGCAACGAAGGTACCACAAACACCCAGACTCGAGACAATGTAGAAAAGAGACTTTTCTACATTGACCCGTCCGGGGATCGAACCCGGGACCTCAGAGCTAGCGGCACCTTGAAAACCGGTGCGTACGCCACACGACCACGGAGGTCGTAATCAAGGATAAAATCATCATGGTGTTTTTTCATCAGTCCACGATCATCATGAGTCTATCAAGTTTCTTTCGTCTCTCATCCAGTCTTTATGTAACTAAACTAAACATAAAAATATATCGGAAGCCTATGGCTTCCGATGATAACAAAGAATATTTCTTACAATATCAGCAAGTAGCGATTGCAAATACATGCGAGTCTGACCTTACCGTTACTCAACAGCTTTACAAATTGAAAGTAAACAGAACGAAAACAAATAAGGTTCGATACCCGACGAGTGACAATCGCCAGGAACTGGTAGTGACATGCAAAAATACTTGCAACCTTAGAGTATACATATGAAACTAAAGAGTGAGTCAATCAGAGTTTGAACCGTAAGCTCTAGTATGAACTAGTTTTGTCGGGAATTATGTATGAAGATAGAGCTTGCCATTTTAATAAATCTATCTTAAACACTAATGTTATCCTAAAAATGTCAAAACCATCGATATTTTCGTATATAAGTTTCTCGTTGCGCGAAAAATAACTAAAATCAGTAAACGAATGTACTAGACACAGACTAAAAAGTGCTCTCGCTTGGCACAAGGGAAAACTAGCGATAGTATCGATCTATGTATATGTAAAGTCTATGCTTGCAACACAGTACGAGCTTGCAGTCCATGTTTAAAAGTTGAAGAGAAAATAGCTTCGTTTAAAAGCTTTGTGAAGGTTTTAATGAAACTGAGTGCGACAAACAACGACTTTTAATATACGTGAAAAAGTTCCGTTGTTTAAACTTTTCTGCAAAGTAATCGTTTTTAGCGTACAGTCCTTTTTTTAATAGAAGCAGAACTGTTTAGTGCAGCAGCAGATTGTAAAAGTGGCTAAAATTATAATCATCACTGTCATTTTCGATCAAAACTTAGTCCTTTTATTTCGAATCACAAGAGTCGCCGAAGCACGTTTAGAGAACAAAGCAATTAATAATTGTATCCTCCCGTTTACTAATCAAAATATTCTTCATACAAACGTCATTGAGAATAAAGCTTCCATGTTTACACGTTCGGCAATATGAAAAACATAGTACCCACCGCTACGTCTCAGTCCAGCGCAAGTATAATTACGGTGACCGGTCGTCCAACCGCCCGGCCCCGGATCAATATTGACACAGCCACTTTCCAACACTCATTCAAGCGACTCTGTGTTCCAATCACACGAGAAACTGTTCATTATTCATCATTTGTACCAAGAACATGAACGTACAATCGACAACACAGCACTCCCACATCAAACTTAAAAATCAACTCTACACTTTTGACAATAAAGAGGTTTTAACTCAAAGAGTTGATATACTGTGTGGTGGGTTGTACAGCCGATGCTTTTAATTTAGTCGTAAAAACAGAAGAATTTCGTCGACACCGACCAAAAAGTTTGGAGATCGAGTCACGACTTTACACTGTATTAACTATAATTGAATGTTCAAACGAGAATTATGTTGTTTATTTGATTTCGTGTTTCTGTGTGATAACATCAGACGAATATGCCGCTTTGTATAAAAGGTTGAGGTTTTTTAACAGTTACTAGAGCATAAAACGTTTATAGGAACTTATTTTCTCCATAAATATAATCCTTTTTAAGGTGGGAAAAGTCTATTTGTATCGGGGCTTTCGGTAAGGCTTTCCCCGAACAAAGAGATCCTAGTTCGGATATTTCTTTGGACTAGGGGGTTAAGCGGCTTTTCTGATGCAATCTGTTTTCTTTCTCTTGGTCATAGTGCAAAACCTTTAGTGGCCAGTGCGAAATACAGCCTTGTCAACTCAAATATAATGTACATCTAGGCTGAATGCCGCAAGAGCTTTGCAATATAAAACAAAAGAACTCCTACAACGCCAAAATCATATCAAAGATAAAATGAGCTTTTAATAAAGCATTATTTAAGAACAAAAGACGTTATAAAGCTTCGTTCAATATACGTTATCGTTAATAGCGAATGGCAAGACTAAACATTGCCCCTACAATGAGTAATAAGTCGACAATCGAGCCGGAGCGGGTGAATCACAAGCCTGCAGCCACAACCAAGGGAACACGATTGTTTTCCGATACTGAGAGAATTATTATATTAAACTTCCGTTCTTATTGCTGTACTAAAACATTTGGTTTGGATTGTTAAAGTTTCGACCTCTGTAATTTCTTAGGGTCATGCACAAAATCTAGTACCGTATGCTGTTGGCAATGTTGAAATGTGACTATAATTTACTACATAAATACCTTGGTAAGTTTTTCATATAGTTTCATATTTATCTTAGTCTTTTGGATAGTTAATTCTGATTTTTGAGCTCGAAACTGCAAATCTAGTCGGAAGTTTCCAAAACTCAACACAGTAATGGAAATACCTTCGTATCTTCCTTCAAATTAAAGACACACGTGTTTTACAGAAAAAATATGAGTCCGGTTTAATAATTAAAAGCTTTATTTTTAATCGAGTACATGTAGTAGTGGCACAGAAGTGTGAGTAAGTATTTTCTCGCGATAACCCGCCACTGTTTGCTGCTATTAATACCGCACTCGCGTCTGTCGATGCTCTTACCAGAACGATGATAGAACAAAGTGTTCTTACGAAACAGTGAATAATTGCAGCCACATGATGTACGGCCGGATAATCAGTTCATGGGAATTTAAGAAAAGTTTCGATGAAAAATTCATGTTCCATATTTACGCTGAAACTTGGTGGGGAAAATAGGACGTAAAAAAACATCTGGGTATTTTACAACTTAAATGATATTTTCGTAATGGGAAATCCAAATGCGACTTAGAAACTGTCATTAAAATTGAAGAATAAAAACATATCTAAATATATATTCCGAATACCTTACTATGGGATACTGTGTTTCCCAGTAAAATGGGTTGTGGAGGTCAGATAGGCAGTCGCTCCGTAAAAAATACGGTATTCAACTGAATCTGGTAAGACTGGAAGCCGACCACAACATAGTTGGGGAAAAGGCTCGGGAGATGATGATTCCGAACTCATTACATAAGAAAAAATTTAAGCCTCGATAAAAGAGCTCACTAAAGTACGTGCTCAAAATGAACCAACACTAAGTCCATTTGAAACCAATAACAGACCTAGCTTAGTACTGAATGGGTATGAATTCCCTAACAATAGTCACCATAAAGCCGTAGTCACAACATGGCGGTAGGAATGCAATACAGAGCTGGTCACACACCGACGCGTTACCATAATGACGCACTGGCCATCGGTTCACTGAAATGCGTGTTCTCGCATAAGTACGATCGTGTGTACCTTTGCTCTTGTAATTGATTCTTGAGTTTTGACCCAGAGTGGAATGTAAGTAGGTTTACTAGAATTTCTTAAAGAATGAAGTTTTTTCTTTTGACCTTAGCACAGCCTAACGAATGTCTCGCTGGGGAACTGGAAAGAAGCCAACTTCAAGGAGGAAGGATCTTTCCTATTCCGTCTTTTTATCCTCCCCGTTGGCATATTGGGTTCCCGTTGGATATGCCCAGATATGACAGATATAGATGTTTCACACAGAAAACCAAACATCGCGTTTTGCCAACAAAAAACACTGCCTAAGTAGTTTTGACAACTTAAGGAAGGCTACAAAACTACAACATGTAAGAAATCTAGCCGTTTAGGGTAGTATCAATGATTATACTGTACCGAATGACTACTAAATGTACCCAATTGTAATCCCCACGCCCCAACTACCGTTAAAATGTTCCCATTCCTCGTTTTACGAGCATCCATCGCCACTTCTGTCACCATCACGTTACTCGCCCCCTCGACAAGGTTACGGCCGCCATAATGCCTGGCTCAGATGCGAGAAATATGTTGCGAGCACATCCATTGCTGGGTCGTCAAGCTATGGTGTCTAAAGTGATGGACAATAGACAGCAATGTACTGCAACTTGTGCGATATTTCTTGTATCGTCTACTCCAGTTTGAATAGTTAACATAATATACATAGTTCCTAATGCTTTCAGATCATTATACAGGTATAAAAGAGTATTTGGGTTACTAGGTCAGCTCAGTATGTTTTGTTTATAACAGAATTAGCATGGAACATGACATTTTCATTTCATATGTAGGTATGCTTGTGACTTTCCGGTACTCAAAGTTCTTGAATGCATGAAAACTTGACGTTTTGCTCATTTATGTATGTTAGCACGCAGACCTAAATTCTGTTTGATTTAGGTAGCGATTACTAAGTTTGTCGTCACAAATATTACTTTTAAAAACTGTTATTTGGTCTCTTTTATTTGCAAGTTATTTGTAACGAAAAGACACATGATACAGACTGTCTTATGTTTAGAGAATAGTTGCAAAACTTAACTTTATTACCCTTCTCTTGGCAACATGAAAACAACCGCAACATAGATTCATAGCACTCTAGCTAAACACTAAACAGTAAATGATATCATCAGCACTAATAACAGACTATAATTCTACCATGACCACATCAATCGGGCTTTATTCTACTACACTACATAACCTATGATCTAACCATTTTTATACCGCGTACAGTAGGGTGCAAACTTAATGGCGGCTCTGAACACGAGGCGAGTCGCTGCGCAGTAACAAACTTATGCGCCAGCGGGGGTGCGGGGCGTGGTACTGCGCAGCGTGTAGCTAACTTCAGAGCCGCCATTAACTTTGAATCCAACTATAGCAATCATTGAAGAAAAATGAACGCCCTATGTTATCCGATCCTAGGGGTGGAATAGACATACAAACATACATATATACATCTATATGTATATGTCATGTATTTGTGTCGCTTGGCTTGGATTTCAAAGAGACTAATGGCTGTTTGGTACTGATAGTGAAGTCATAATATATTCAAAAGGTATTCGTAGCGCTCGTAGTTATTGTTGTCGTAGCGAATTTAGGGTTAAATAAAATTGTACATTTCTTGTGTACTAGGTCAAGTTTTATTAATTTTTGTAGCATAGGACACATTGAGATCGAATTTCTCACTGGTACTGGTAGTAAAACTGCGCGAATAGTTGTATTTACAAAATCATTGAGGGACTTACTTAATTGTATAAAGAGAATCAACACATTAGCATAATAAAACTTAATTTCTTTCCAACCCAAACATAAGAAAATAAAATTCTAAAAGATTTCTAGCTTCAAAGAAATCTATGTACTTATTTCAACTAAAACAATTTACTCGTAGTCTTTAACTTTTCTCTTCTGACATATCAATTGACAAATCATACCACAAATGTCATTTAAATCCCAAATGCTGACCTTATTCAACCTAACTGTCACTCCTCCCATCTGTTTTCACAAATAGAGAAGTATCGTCTGAAGGGTTAAGCTGTAAGCTGTATCCGAGGAGATGTATCGATTGTGTCGTGTTTCACGTTGTGCGCATGCGCCGTGTCCCGTGTCAGGCAGCTGGCTGCAGCGCACGTGCGCGGGAGACCGCAGAGCACTGGTTTTGATGTGAAACGTGATAGATTATGCAGAAGGTCTAAACCAAAAAATTCATAAAATCATAGCGAACATAAAATCATAAAATAAAATCTAATACATATGCCTTAATGATAATAATTTTAGTTCTCTTATTAGCAATCAAGTTTAGTGAGGGCTTTGTCTCCTTTGATAACCACTGTGTGTATTTTTAGGAATGCAGTTCAGTTTTCTGTCTGGGGCATACATAAAAGAGAGAGATTATGTGATAATTATATACGTAAACAATAGACACATGTACGATGTCTATTTAGTTTAGCATAATGAAAACGTATTTACTTTACCATGACTAAATATCTAATAATCATACTGTAATGCAAAACTTTTAGCTAAATAGTGGTAATGTTAATATTGAACCTTCTGCATTTCCCTGTTAGTTTGACCCGCCATCCACAGATGCGGTGCGCCTGCGACTCGATGCACTCCGCTATACGTTTTATGTTTTACGACGACGAATCGAGGATGTGTTTACTTTACCAGATGATGCAAAAACTATGCGGTTTTTGTTACTGAGTACTTCTCCATGCATCTTTAAGTTCGTAATAGATTTTTGCATATGAAAAAATGTGTAGTTGTAATATCCGTAGTCGGAGATCTAATCAAGTATGACCCGTTTACACAATCGGAAAGAACGTTCAATTGAACGATATATTGGCGAAATTAGATTCAGAAAAAAAGGTATAAATCAATAAAACTATGAATTATTCCTTAAAGTTTTAATACTTGAACATAATACTACATTCAACATTTTCATTTCTAGGTATAGGTATGTAACATAAATTAATGATAAGTGGCTGTTATAATAATAACTCACTTTTTACGAACTTAAGTAACGCGACAAAAACGCGATTCCATTTATAATTTCAACGCGTTCCGTGAAAAAAATGGCGCGTAAAAACACCAAGTTATTGAGCGTTAAAATCGTTAACATATTTGCAACTTGGTAATCGATTCGCCATTCGATTCAATGAATTTTTGTTGTTCAACAATCGATTCGTGAATATTTCCCGTTTCCTCGATCCGATGATGATTACTGATGTTTTTACTGAATAAAGTGCGTTGACAGAACGTTTTTTGACTGACAACTTGATTACGAATTGTTTTTTTTACAATAAGTTCGGTATAAGGAGTAGCTAATTTCACTCCTCATTTACTGTATGAAATTAAACACCGCAAGTAAGTGCTTTGCAGTAAATTAAATGATTAGACTCTGATGATAGTAAAAAGTCGTATATTATTCTATTGAGGGAAACTAGCGTGACTTCGACTTAAAACCTAAATGATGTTGTGTGTTATAAATAACATTCAAATGTCAACTTACTAACCTAATAAAATAGTTAATTAATTGATCGCGGTACGTAACAAACGCGTGCTTTTTATGCTCGTATAGGAAATACGTGAGCACGGAAACGACAGGTAACGTGCTCGGTAACCAACACCGATGGGTACTTGATTGACGTTCACACTAATTATTTATTAATTTAAGTCTTTAAATATGGATAGCGATCGATCACTGGCTGTATATGCTGACCTAATTCTAAAAAAAAGCTAAACTTTGTGATTTTATTATAGAGGCAACTTTTAATGTGTTCCTAATTTGAATACTAGAATTGAAGAAAAAGAAACTTAATTTATTACTGACCGCTTCAGTTACTACGAAGGATACATTAAGTTTTAACAAAATGTAAAATAATTTATTCCTAAATGCTAAAGTTCAAACGAATAAAATGCCTAACATACATTTAAATACATTTTACACACAACTCATATTACGCTCGCACGATTTCAGCTGGCGATGTTGTTTTTTTAGACCTACTAAATAACTATAGATTTTACACGCGACAAAAATACCGCGAGCCTAGCAAAAAGTGAAGAGTCAATGAACTTGCCTGTATAATCATAACCACATTTAAACTAATAGTGTGTAATTAAATGTGCTGTACTATTATAGGCAAAATATTGACGCGTATAAACGAATACAAAAGAGTTTTTTTTAATTGCTTTCAAATTGACCAATATTGATCTTGACTGTGAATTACACAAGATTATTCGAGCGGATTTTAAGAGAGATTAAAACCAGTAATTATATTAACATAATAACTAGTCTTCTTAGATTTCAAAACGATCATACAAATAACGAAGCAATTAAACTACTTTTATAACTTACAATATAATTTGTTCCTGTCAAAATTTTCTCACGCAGGTTGGCTGAAAGAAATTTCGTTAGCAAACATTATCTTTACTCATTTCAACGTTCGAACTTACATGATATATATCATAATTAATATTTATTTTCCTATAATACGAGTAAGTAAATACTTCCAATTGTAGTGGTAATTAAAGCTTCGTGCCTTCTCTATAAGGGAAAAGGCTTGTTCCCAGCAGTGTGACGTTAATAGGCTTGTATTATGGTAATAACTACGTATAGTTAGTCCACTACGCTAGAGTTCTTAGGTTCGATTCCCAAGTTGACCAAGCAGTTATTGGGTTTTATCTATGTAATTCTCAGTAGCAGGTCGGAGTTTGGATTTGTGCCCGCTTAGTGGCAATAGGCTCGCCCCCTATTACATGGGACCTAAACGTACCAGCGAACTGTGGTTGTACAATGGTACACCTCTGCCTAACCCTTCGGGGATACAGGCGTGATGGTATGTTATGTTAGTTAGTTGCTCTTAATAATTAAAGGCCTCTCGTCTCCCACACTGATTAAGTAGGAACAAGTATTGTTCATCACGCTTCACTGCATTAACTTCATAATCACAGTTGACAAGTGTACTGTTTAAACACTCAATCAATATTTATCACAAAAAGTGTATCGATCGGTAATGGAATTAAATTAGAGTTTTAAATTGTAGATGCTTTTTTTGTTCGTAGAGTAGTGGTGGTTTAAACGTTAATAACCGCTTATTGATTTAACTGTGAAAAGTAAATTATAAATGTCAATACATTGGAATAGTTGCTGTGATAATTTTTGTTAAAATTATTATATATTTTTGTTAATACGTTAAAATAAATGTAAAATTATAATCTGAATGATTATAATTTTAACGTATTATTTGCTTCAAAAAATGAGCATGTATGTCCTATATTAATAAATCATATTATTATAAAGCCTCTAATAAAACACACCTTTTTATAATTAATCGTCCAAACGCGTGAACAACCGAATTACTCGAGTTATTTTAAGTTATTTGTCACCTTAATTACTCTAACAGAAGCCAATTTGTTCTCGCTAATGAACTGTGAATGTAACTTAATACTTAACTCTCACTGCTTATGGATAGAGGCGAGAACTTCCGGCTAAAACATACGTAAATACAAATCAAACCAAACTTTATTTGTAAAGCATAGTTGGTTAATAATTCCAGTCTGTAGACGTCTCAAATCCCAATTTTAGAATCCAGGTTTCCTCACGATGTTTTCCTTCACCGTTGGTCAGAAGTGTCTTAGAATAATTAAGAAAGTACATATAACTTTGAAAGCTACATTGGTACTTGCTTGGGTTCGAACCTGCATCCTCGTGCATAAAAATCCGTTTATTGAACCGCTAGGCCACCACGACTTCTTCTTTTAGGTGTTGTTTAATAGGTGTTAATATATAATAGTTGAGGTCTGCTTCACCACGCAGATCTACAAATATGTAAGTGCAATATACCTTATAACAGAATTAAAAAAGTTAAATATATACACGAACACTATTTGATGTACTAAAGGCTGTTTACTGAAAAAGTATTCAATTTTAAGTCATGTAATGGATTGTGGAGGTCAGCTAAGCAGTGACTCCTGTTTTGCTTAATCCTATCCCAATATGTATATGTATAATAACGATAGACACTTACAGTTAATATGGTTTTTATTCGTTAAAACAGGAAAAAGTATATTACACTCTCATTCAAAAGAAATAAAATTACCCACCGCCTAAATAAATTTATTTAAAGTTTCAAAGAAGAAACAATTGGGAATCAAAATGGTTACTCTATAATTCCCTGAAGCCGTGTTCGGGTCGAATGAATCGTCCTGACATTCTGAGAAGGAACCTGTAAACAAAGCTCAATGCCCGTGTCACTGCCCGAAATAGTTCACTATTCAACACCGTCTATACGGATGTTATTATCATACAAATGTTTTTTATAACATAGACTTCTATTTACATTTTCAAATTCGTGTCAAATATGTGAAAGGAAAAATTGGGCATAAATTTTACTTGTAACTTTTTTTGAGCTAAAATTTCGTAAACTAAATCTATATCAGATGTACTCTTTACCCCTTTTGATTAGATATACCCTTTCGGTAACAACCTGTTTATATTTTGAAATAAAACCTCTTTCCTTTGAATTACCTGAAACGTTTAATCAGTTCTCGGAATTGTTAACTAGCTTTATTCGTTCCAAGTAAAATAGGCGGTTCTACTGCAATTTGCTAATCTAACCATGAATGGCTACTTAGAATTTCTTATAAGGAAAACACAAAACATTTAGCCGTAGGGTCAATTCAGGAAATTAAAATCGGTACCTTATTTACAGAAACTAAATAGAACTAAGAACGGACTTATCTCTTCTCTGTATGTATACATTTAATATATTGAGCACAACAAACATGTGTCTTCCACATTACTGATTCTAACAATCCCTTGACAATATGTGTGATTTGGATTATTATCAAAAGTAGCTAGTATTCGCAAGACTAAGATCGTGTCTCGGAAAGCAATACTCGCTATGTAATAATCTGCCAACGAGACTGACCAAACCTACCGTGTAACATTGCCAGGAATGTCAAAAGTAAAATACCATAAAACCACTTGACAAAAATGGAAGTCGACCCCATAGCAGTTTCGAACAGTGTTGATAACTTATACAGGGTATTACCAAAAGCTGAACCCTTATCAGCCTTTGAGCTAAAATATTGTAAATAGCCTCTATACCAGAATTGGATTGATATACTCTTTCAGCAACACACTATGAAAAGTTCACAGTTGGTCCGTGTGAAACATTTTAAACGCTTGATATCGACATGGAATACGCGTGACTCAAGCACAAACGAAACATAATAGCGTTACAACCGCCATCAAAACATCTGCCATTAATATTTTATGCGAGTATAAACGAGTTATTAATATGCTCTGCCTATTACTGTTTTATTACATACTTCTGGCTCCAAAGATCTGGGTCTAAAAGATATTCTTGCTAATGTCATTCACCGCCAATAAAAAGGTTTCTACCACCTGTGATTGCGTAAATCTTTTATAGTTGATATTATTCGTTTATTTTATTTCCATTTGATTTATTATGTTTACAGTCAATTTCAAAGTTTATTTTGTGTCGTATTAAATTTATCTTTAATTCTCACGCTTGCACTGTATCAAGTATCAGCTATTAAAATACATTTTTAGATCAAAATATTATTTTATTGACTTACGCAATCTCATGTTTATGACTGTTTATAGTCCAAATTTTGTGATGTGACCTTTTTGACATTTCTCTATGCTGTATTGTGTTCATTGGGACTTTTAGCTGCGAGTTTCCAAAAGCACACATGACAACGAATATTTTCTTTTCCCGAGCAGAAATGTAAAGTTCCTAATTTATACGCGGACCTGTTTAGCTTTCAAAGTATTCTGTAGTAACCGTCGTGTTTCTTTCCAGAATTCTTCAGGAGGTTGCTGAAGCAATCTCGGGAGGAGTTCCACATGATGTTCAAGAGGACGTACGGCATGATCTACGAGCAGCACTCTTACGTTTTTGAACAGCTCTTCGAACAACTTGAAAGGTAAAACTTCATTATCAGTTGATTTTGTTTCACTGTAATGCTGTATGGACTATGGTCTGGGAATAAAGTTTTTATTATTTTTAACCAACGGCATAAGTAGGTATATAAGTAGTAGGTCTCTCTCTAAAACGCCCACTCGTTAATTTTAGTTATTTCATTTGTTGGCTTTATTTTTCCTGTCGACTAGAAATTCCCCCAATCAAAATTGGAAATTAGGTATAGGCAGTACGTATTTTTTTCTTTACAATCGAAGCTCATAAACAGTAAATATTAAAATAACCCAGTATAATATCTTCCTCAATAATTGCACCGTACATTGCAAGTTTGCGAGCACTCGTGCACAAACATTTTGCTCCGCATATTTCGAACATTTACTTAATGAATTCCTCGGGTGCAGAACTGCAGTTATTCTGAATTACAATTCCCAGAACTACATATGATTGGTCAACGTACTAAAAACAGAAAATACTTGACTCGGAACAAGTCTACGAGCGTATTATTCAGTTTACTAAGCTTTCAAGTTTATCCTATTTTTACTGGCATTCGGGCTGGCAAAAGTTATGACCAAAACAAGATAGAAGTATTTCATAAGATAAATATTTTGAACAACATAAAGTATTATAAAGCTAAATCTCTGGATTACGCTGTTCGAGTCTGATGAGATTTATGCAAATCCTTCTGGAATCGCCAGACTGAACGGAGCGTTATCTTTTGTCTTTATATAAAAAATAGACTCAAACGAGAACTGGATGTTGTAATCTCAAGACTTTGATGATATCCCTTGTCAGTCAGTGGATCTAGATAGCTAACTTTGATGGCAAAAACTTTAGAAATTTTCAATAGTGGTCTCCATTCTGAATAAGTTTGCAAATCGTAAAATTTGATTAGACAAATAACTGTGAGCGTTTCAGCTTGCAATTAGTTTTTTTTTTTAATAAGTTTTATGGCTATGCTTATATACCTTGTACTAAGACCTCCTTACCCCCAGGTACTACACCCGCGGCGACACCAACTTCGACGTGATGATGGACGGCTTCTTCAGCATCCTCTACAACAAGATGTTTACTGTACTCAACTCGCAGTACGAGTTCGATGAAAAGTGAGTACCTCTCTATTTTAATATAGGTTAATGCTAAAAAGATTCAGCACCATAGAGTTGTCAACATTTACGTCGATAAAATTTTAATATTTTTAAACATCCTTTTTTATGAAACTTGATCTACTTTTGTTGTTTGCCAGTGTGAGTGATGTTCTCTTTTAAATTTGGTACTTTGGTGATCTATCTAAGAGTCGAACAGGGGTGACAATCTTAATAGTGGCAAACGGGAAAAAGTTTCATTATAGCTCTGCAAAATGAAGTGAGACAGTAAATTCATTGAGGTCCTTACATGACAGTGACATTTCAATTTGGTGGTATTATAATATAAGGGTTTAAATAAACATAAATGTAGATGGCGTAAGAGGGCACTATCACATATTTTATTTCATTATAATTTAATTTATTATTTATTTATTTAATAAGGCACAAGGTATATTTATGAAATATAAAAATTCCAACAAAACTAAATTTACACACATAGAGAAATATAATAAGTAGGTTTTATTTGTATAAGTCATAAAGAAATAAGAAATATAATAATAAGTTTTCTGTGGTTTAAAGACTGTCAAGCGTAAACAATCTTTTTCAAAATTATTATAATAAAATAATTAAATTATGATAATTACATTTATTTATATACGGTTTTCACCAAAGGACATTCAGTAGAAAAGTTTCGTGTACATAATTCTTTAATTCGTTTAGTGAAAATGGTGTTATTGTTTTAAATTGATAAAGTGGTTTAACGAGAATTTTTCGGTGTATAATTTAATAAAAGTGTGTGTGAATTGTGCCCCACAGGGCCTTTAAGTGTTCCTTATACTTGCTTTAAAGCTACTACGTGAAATACCAAAACAAAAAAATACATTTATAGTAAATTATTGTTTTTCTACGTATTGAGGTTGCTTTGTTATTATGTTAGTTCATATACATGTTATGTTTGATGTTTTATAACATTGTTAGCAAACAAATAATTGTGCAGCAATTATTGTTAATCCTTGTGCCCTATATGGTTCATCATTTTGTTCCTATGTTCTCATATTGCTTTAAGTTAGTTCATAAAAATGTTATGTTTGATGTTTTATAACATTGTTAGCAAACGAATAATAAAATTGTGCAGCAATGATTGTTGATCTGCATATGTGGCCTCCCTGGCGGTCCTTAAATTCTTGTTTTAACTTATTTACTACAGTAAGCTGCCCCCATAGCCTATATTTAAAGAAGGCTCTTGACATGCCTTGACATTCCTGTTAGGGATTTTATTAGGACTACTACATACATATTGATTGTATGTACAGTATATTTTTATTTTTTCTGTTTCCTTTGTCCGTCCTGTTTCTGTGTCCTTTGTAAATGTGACGACAATGTAAATTAAGTTGAATGTTCGATTCTATTTTTTCTTCCATTTTGGATGTCTTAGTTTATATTAATCTAAACATTCTGCTGTTTAAGTTGTTGCCGTAATTTTAAAATCAATATAATCTTAACATCGATGTTAACCTTTTTTTAAACGAGTGTCCTGTAGAGTTTCTCGCCGACTCTTCTCCATAGGACTTGTCTTCCATCACTTTGAAACCGAGCAACTAGGGTCAGTAGTTTTAAATGTAACATTTCATAAGCGCCTTTTTTTGGTTTACAAGTAATAAAAATATTTTAATTTTGATTTTAATCAGTGTTTTATTTATTGAAAAACATCCTATGAATATTAAAAAAAGAAACAAAATTTCCTGGGAAATTTATAAATTGGCGATTCTCGTTATTTTCCGGTAACATATATATTGACATTAGTTCCCTAAACCTACGTCCAGACGGCGCCACTTGTCTTACCCAATTTAGTCGTCGAGTTGGACCTCTATTTCATATTATAAAAAAGTACTCTGTGGAGTCGAAGGAGTCAATCGGCATATGTGTTGACTATTCATAAAAATACGTTAGACTCATAATACGTATTACTTTATGAATCACGCGATAGTTGCGAATAATTAATTATAAAACCCAGACAAGAGCAACACAGAGCTAATTATAATTGTAAATATTAATAAGCGTTCAATGGACTCTCGTCCTAGGTGTGAAGGAGAATATTGTCATTAGCTAAAATGGCGATGAAATATTGTTTGGCGGGAAAGACTTATTTCCAGCCAACTTTGTTTCATCTCCTTATTTTTAGCTGGTAAATATTGAAAACGAAAGTAAGACATTTTTCCTGTATCCAAATACACATATAAGAAAAAGACGTTTTATTTTGGTATGTGTAAATAAAAGTTTTAAAAGCTGTTAGATTTTAATACAAAAGAAATTACAAAAATGTGCAATAATTTGTGCAAAATCAACCGCCATTAGTCAGCTAAGGAAAACTAAAGAAATATTACGAATGTAGCCAATATGCACAATTATAATAAAGCAACGATTACTTATTATTGCTCATTCATTCATTAAGTATTATAGGCGCCAACACAGCACCGTATTCTCAACACAATGTTTAGTCTGGACCTGATATGAATATTACATAGACGGGTAGTCTCTATAAAAGTTGTCTGTTCAATTTCCTTTGATCATTCAGATTTTATGCGAGCGTTTCAGCTGTTTTAAAAGCTGGTTACCTAGTATTTGTTTCGTTACGTGTTCAGTTCAGTTTAGTCAAAAAATCTTATGCGTTTTTTTTACTTCCTACTTCTGATTCCTACTTTTGACTTCCACTTTTAACCGACGTCATATGCGGGCATCCGATTTTTATTTGGCGTAATTGAATTCTGCAATGGTAGTAAGAAGTCCGGCACTAGTTAGTCGCATATGCTTCACTATACACTAATGCTTAGTCAGTGCTATTCAGCTCTATCACGTAATCCCACATTTACTCAATCAACAGTTTTCCGGGTCCAATCTGCACTAGCAATTTGACACGAATATCCCACACAAGGCACATGTGTTTGTTAGCAGAAAACATCATTAAGTTGCGCCACTGCTCTTATTCACCCACTCAAAATATGAAAATGTTTATAACCCCGCATTGTACTTCGCACTGACAAACACTGTGTCTCTTCGCTGGAAAGCCTTTGTTTATGAAGACGCATCAATAAAACACTTGAGCAGACAGCTTTACTGTTATAGACACGTAAACAAACGATTAGGCTCGATAATAGGGCATAAAGTGCCGTGAACCATCATGATAGCGAGGGGCTATGGTTTATGAGCTCACAATAAAGTTATTAATATCATTGTGTAAGTATTTGAGTGCAGCGATCACGGATAAGGGTTTATAGGTTGTAGAGTTGATAGTTTTGTGGCGGTCGCGGTAATAGCTTTAATTTGTTAGGTAGGAAAAGCTTAATAAACTAAATTAATGACAGTGAAATCGATTAATTTTAGCACATTTTTTGGCTTTAGGCTCGCTAAAACCAACCCTTACTTTACATACATACATACATATAATCACGCCTGTTTCCCGTAGGGGTAGGCAGAGACCACTTCTTTCCACTTGCTACGATCCTTACATACTTGTTTCGCTTCATCCACTGTCATAATTCCCTTCATACATGCTCTTCGGTTTAGGGTACTCTTGACCTGGCCTTTTTTCAAGACATCTCCGATTTGGTCTAGAAACGTCCGCCTAGGTCTACCCCTTCCAACACTTTCATTCACACTCGCCTTATACACTTTTTTCGTCAATCGTTCCTCATTCATTCTCTCGACATGTCCAAACCATCTCAACATACCTTTATCAATTTTTGTCACTACATCTTCTTTCAGACCACAACGTTTTCTTATTTCACTATTTCTTATTCTGTCACTCAGTTTAACTCCTATCATACTTCTTAACGCTCTCATCTCAACTGCATTTATTCTGCTTTCATGTTTCTTCTGCCATACCCAACTTTCACTTCCGTACATGAGTGTCGGGACCAACACTCCTCCATGCACAGCCAAACGAGCCTTGTTAGACACCTTCCGACTGTTCATAAAGGAATGCAAAGCTCCATTCACCATGTTTCCTGCATTCACTCTCCTTTCAATATCACTCTCACACTTTCCATCTCTTGTAAACTTTGAACCCAGATACACAAACTCATTCACCTGTTCAATTGGTTCATCCTCAATCATGATATTGCAGTTTGTCACTGCCTCGTTTCTTTCAAACACCATCACTTTCGTCTTCTTTACATTCATCTTCATTCCCTTTCTAACAAAAGTTCCACTCATAGCAGTTACCATCTCCTGCAACTCGTCGGCTGAAGATGCAAGTAAAACTTGGTCGTCAGCATAGAGAAAACATTTGACGAGTAACTCATTCATTCTCAACCCACTTTCATTCTCTTTTAAATCTGTCAAGCAATTGTTCATGAACAGATTAAACAGCCACGGTGACGCTACACATCCCTGTCTAACACCTTTTTCGATATTAAACCATTCAGTGTATGCCCCGTTTATCCTTACACAAGCACTAGAATCCCTATAAAGAGATTGCAATGCTCGTATGAGGACACTGCTCACACCGTTCACGGACAATGCTGACCACAGTTCATTCCTCACCACTCTATCATAGGCCTTTTCTAGGTCCACGAACGCGCAATAGACCTTCTTGTTTTTAGCCAAGAGCTTTTCGGCTATGCACCGCAAGGAAAATACCTGATCCGTACATCCCATTCCCTTTCTAAATCCCGCTTGTGCATCCCATACTTTTTCGTCTGTTTCATTCACAACCCTTTCAATCAAAACTTTCGCATACAATTTGCCGACGACACTGAGAAGGCTTATACCGCGGTAATTTATGCAGTCCTGTCGTGACCCTTTCCCTTTGTACAATGGCACGATAACGGCTTTGCACCAGTCTCCCGGCACTAGTCCATCGCGCCAGCACAAATTGAAAAGGCGATACAGCTGGCTAGCCACTATGCCTTGTCCAGCCCTCAGCATCTCGACGGTAATCCTGTCATACCCCGCAGCCTTACCTAATCTCATACTTTTCAACGCTTTCACTATTTCATCCATTCTTATCTCACTTTCATCACCATTTATATTACTTTCCATGGAAGTTGCCGGACGTTGTACCTGCACTTCCTCTCTTTCAAACAAACTTTCAAAATACTCTTTCCATCTCTTTAACACACATTCTTTTCCTTTTATAATGCTCCCATCTCGACTCCTGATTGTACTCAGTTCCGAGGTAGAAGCTTTTCCTCTGGCTGTCTTGATAGATTTCCAGAAAAACTTAATGTTTGACTTGAAATCTTCAGTGAGCCTCCTATCAAAATCATCCTTTCGCTCTTCTTTCTTTCTAGACACAACTTCTTTCGTTGCTGATTTTAATCTTTTATACTTCACTCTTGCTTCCTTGATTTCATCATCCGTTGCCTTTTGAACTTTTTGGTTAGCTTTTGTTGCTAACCAATCCAACCACGCTTTCTTCTTTTCTTGCACAGCCCTTTGAACTTCTTTATCCATCCACACATTATCGTTCTTTCTTCCTTTTCTCCTTTTAGCTACACCACATACCTCAGTAGCAGCATTCACTATCCCTTTCTTAAATTTCTTCCACAGATCTTCAATCACACTTACCTCTTCTATGCCTTTGAAACTTTCTTTCAGTTTCTCTACATACTCGTCTTTCTTTTCTTCTTCTTGTAGATTTTCCACTTTTATTCTTTCCAAAACACTCGTAGCCTCGGCTCCTCGATGTCGCCATAGTTTAAAGAGGCCCCGCATTCGGGCTATGACCAGAAAATGGTCTGTGTCGAGGCCTGCACCGCGATATGCCCGAGTGTCTAGAACTTTCTTCCTCAGTCGTTCATCCACAATTACAAAATCAATCATACTTCTAGATTCACCCTCCTCTCTTGTATACAAATGGATCTTTTTGTGGTCAAACATTGAGTTGGCCACGCAAAGATTCTTTTCCAAGCATACTTCAAGCAGCCTTTTCCCATTATCATTCACTCGGTCGTCCCCAAACGTACCTAGAACTCCTTCATACCCATCACGCTTTACTCCAACCCACCCATTAAAATCCCCTAACATCACGATCCGTTCATTTTCTCCGCATTTATTCAGGACCTCTCGCATGCTATCCCAGAATTCCTCCTTCTTTTGTTGGTCTTTTAATGACCCACCTCCTCGCAGATCCGTTGGTGCATAGACCCCAAGGATAAACAAGCGAGTGAGCCCAACTTTTAACCTAATCCAGAGGAGTCTCGGGCTTACACATTCATGCTCCATCACACATTCAGCTACTCGAGAGGAAAGAATCACACCAACTCCCTGACAGCCTCGGCTGGTTTGGGAGACTCCCGACCAGTATGCCGTATAGGGACCATGAACCGTGATGTCACAACCTTTCCTCTTGGTTTCGTTCACGCACAGAATATCTATGCATCGTTCATCCATCATCTGACATACTTCGTCTACCTTACCATCCATTCCTCCTCTTACATTCAACGTAGCAAAGCGGCTCTCCGTGGGCCACTTTTCGCCCCCGCGAGAAACGAGACGTGATGGGTGGCGAACCGCATCGCCGCCATTTTGGTTAATAGAATTATTTTTCCGATTATCCATTGCGTTCCCACGAGTAGCAAGGGAAATGTTTGTCCACCCCAGCAGAGCCCCGCATGCCAGGGTAAGGCTCGCCTACTTCTGGGTCGCCCGGTCCCAGGGCAGTGTGGCACGCTCGCGACTAAGCTTGCCCTTAGCCATGCATCCATCCGCGCGGCATACGTTGGATTGGCGGAGAGGTTAGGAATAGGAAGAGGGAAGGATAGGTGGTGTGAAAAGGAAGACTAGTAAGCTGGAGGGAGGAATAGGAAATATAGGATATTACCGCCCAGGAGGGCAAGGGATAGGACGGTAATAGCTAGGGAAGCCGGGGTCGCATACCCGTATACTACTCCACAACTACCGGACAGGTAATTTGGGTTGAGTATCCCAAGACTTAACCCTTGCTTACTACCCTACTCTACCCTACCCTTACTTTACACGAAAGATATAAAGAGCTTTCTGACGTCATCAAGAAACAAATCTTAGGCCCGTATTAATAAACCGATATCAGCGTAAGAGTAAGATCTTAAGACCCGGTTTGAGATCCAGGCATATAAATAAACAAAACTTAAGATGCGGTTTAATACTCTGTCATCACCTGAGATCGTGTTGTTTAATAAACAGTACTCGAGTTTCAAGAGCGGTATTAAGATGCCTCTCAAGATCATAATAGTTGAGTTCAGTCGATCCGTGACTTAAGATCGTGAACTTGTAGTGGCGGGAACTATGGACGTCGAAAATATTTTTTCCGAAATTAATTATTATGATGAATTAGAATATTATGATGATATTCTATGGCCTTTTCTAATTCGATTACCTAAAGTTTATATAAGGGACGCGACAAATCCCTTCGAATTGCCTCCGCAAAACTTTAAAAAACGATTTCGTTTTAACCAAGAATCAGTTCTATATATTGTATCGTTGATAAGAAATAATTTGGTGAAAAGTGATAACAGAGGGCTACCAGTTGCGGCAGAAATAGCCGTCTTGTTAACTTTGAGGTATTACGCTACAGCATCCTTTCAGGTAGGTACCTACCTATTTAAACCACTTTCATCACTTTAATTGTAAACATGAAAATATGAGTATATCTGAGTGAAACATTGGTAAAACGATTTATTAATAATCACAAAAACCTTTTCAGCTTGTCTGCGGGGATCTTATTAATTTATCTCAGCCTACAGTGTCCAACATAATTACAAAAGTATCGCGACTACTAGCACTACTGCACAATACCTATATTAAAATACCAACAGGAGATCAAGCTAGCATAAATAGGCAATTATTTAAGGACTTGGGAAGTCATGGACGCTGGCCTGGGCTACCAGGTATAGATGGAGCCATTGATTGCACCCACATTAAAATTGTCAACACACCAGGTTGCCAGCACCATGAAGTTTATCGCAACAGAAAATCTTATTTCTCCATTAATGTTCAGGTAAGTCTACCAAACATGCTCAACATGTATTTTTACATTGATATAACTAAGTTTAGTGCAGCTACAACTATATACATATATCTAAGTATTGAACATATCCATATTATAACTTTCTTTTTCAGGTTGTTGTTGGCCCACAAACAGAAATTTTGGATATAGTAGCTAGATGGGCTGGCAGTATGCATGATTCAAGAATTTTCCAAATGTCCAGGGTATACATGAAGTATACACAAGGTGTGCTAAATGGTAAACTAGTAGGTGATAGTGGTTATCCAACATTACCATTTATGCTTACACCAATTAGACCAACTCCTGAAGATCCCCCTCAACTACGGTATAACCGAGCACAAATTAAAACTAGAAATATAGTTGAAAGAACATTTGGTATTTGGAAACGTAGATTTCCATGTTTATCAAGAGGTCTTGGTAATAAATTACAAACAGTGTCTAACATCATAGTAGCCTGTGCAGTGTTACATAATTTATCATTGATTTTAAATGATGACATGGCATTGGGTTTAGATTCCCATTCTAACCATGAGGATGATGAAACCGAAAGTTTGATGCCTAGCACAAGTACTGGGTTTACTGTCAGGAATTCTATAATAGAAAGTTATTTCCAATGAATATTGAAGTTGAATCTTTTTTATTATTGTTATAGCTGTTCTACAATAATGTTTTGAAGCTTGCAGTGCTCATAGTTAAGATTATTATGTTGTTTTAGTTAGATTAAATTCAGTCTTTATTTGTTTTCAAATTAAATTAATGTGTTTTGTGTTAATTAAAAATTCTATATTTTAATTTATTAAAGTTTTTACTTTTTTATAAAACCAGCCTGTAAGAAGCCCACTGCTGGGCATAGGCCTCTTTACATATAGGGAAGGAACGAGCATTGATCATGGCACGCTTGCTCAATTGCAGGTTGGCAATTTTTAGATCCCAATGTATGAGTATTATTGAGATAAATGAAACATTTTATTATTAAACTATTACAAATTTATTTATATCATTACTATAATTACATAATTCAATCTTGATATTATTGACCTGGAACAAAACAATAATCATTAAGCCAAAAAATAAAAAATCTTACTTATGTCAAAACTTGGAAGATACTAATTCCTACCTGTGGAATCTAGTTTCTGCTTCAATATAAGTTCAGCTAAGTCAGCTTTGGCTTTAGCTTCCCTAAGCTGTTCCCTTAAAATCTGCATCTCTAAATTGTGCTTTTCGTTGGCTCGTGCAGTTCTATCCTTGTACTCCTGTTGTATAATATTATATTTAATTTGATGTGGTCGGGTGTTAGACAAACGTGGAGGCGACTCACTTCTTAAAGGTGGTATGGTTAAAATGGAGGGTTGGGATATTTGTGATGTGGAAGGCTTTGGGGACTCGGGCTCTACACAGGGATCAACTGGATTGGTAACGTGGGAGATGATGGAAGTTTGAGAAGCTGGTGCGAAAACAGTTATATCCTCTACTTCTATTGTGGCTGAAGTGTTTGTCTTCAGAGAATCTAAAAAAGTAATGTTCAATTAACTTTAATCAAGGATTAACAAGACAATTTTTCACATGGAAAACCATAAATACCTTCAACTGCGTCAGAATCAATAGCACTATCAATTCCTACAATAAGAGCTGGGGCCACCATGGACACGTCAGGGTCAATGTCAGCATCGCTTACAGATGGCCCTCCTCCAGTAGCTAGCCTATGTTGGCGTTCTTTGGTCAAGGCCTCTCTTTGACGTTGCTTTGTGTTGATCCACAAGCGCCGTAGTTGTTTCGTCGTTACCTAAAATTAATAAACGATATGTAAACACCCACTGTCATTATATACAATCACGCATAACCTAAGTCGGCTCTTTTGATAAACAAAGCATAAAAACATGAGTATAAGTAAAGTAATCAATAAGGATGCCATTTTGTGAATTGAATAGTCACTTACCTGTCTCGTAGCAAGAGGACTTGCATTATATTCGGCAGTAATACGATTTCAAGCTTCGTTTTTTTTACGCAGTGAAGTTCCATCTGTGTCCTTATTTTCTATAACATTACTAAACTTTTTTATTATATCTAAGAAGTTCTTTTTTTCTGTCGGACTAAATACATGTTTTTTCGAATCCATTTTATTCAAGTATTTAATAAATTTAGTTAAGTTATAAGTAAACAAATACGAAACACTTGAAACACTTGACTGGTACAACCACAGATTATAATTATGTGACGCGTAATGACAGGCTTAAGTATGCGTTTTGTTGACTTGTAAAATTCAATACTTTTTGATAATATTGTGTTTTTTGATAGTGTTTAAAGATTAAAAGTATGAATGCGATCAAATTTTCTAAAAATGTAATCGATATAAACCGAAGAAGAAATTTTATTCGTGCTCACACAGAGTTAAACATTATACTTCTATAAGAAAGTACTAAACGTAATGAACAAAAGATGAAATAGTTCGTTCATTGTGACGTAGCAAGTCTTAAGATCAGGATTTCATTGGGTGTCGAATTACGAATCTTAAGATCGTGGTCATAAACTCGGTATCATCTGAGATGCTGTTGATATGGGTTTATTAATTAGTGTCGACATTAAGATGCTGGTTCGATCTTGAGAGCGTATCAACTGATGCCGGTCTTGAGATCACGTTTGAGACCTATCTATTAATACGGGCCTTAATAAATACACGCAACAAATACTAAGACCCTAATAATATTATATTGAAAATAAGTCCTCTCAAACATGTTATCAGTTTCGCACAGCTTTATAAACACACATATTGTGTGAAGCTCGTCCCCTAAGATAGCATTCAAGTACCCTACATTAGCGGGATAATGTAAACACGTCGCGCCACTCCGACGGCTAAAGATAGACTGACCCACTACAATTATAATCTCAAATTGACGCTAAATGTCAGCACTCACTGTTCATGAAACAACTATACTTACAAAGTAAGGTAAGTACGTATGAAAAAGTTGCTTTGCATTTCAGGTATGTCGATTTTTTGTGTTTCATGCAAAAGGACATCGCTCAGGATTGTGGCCATTTAACGTTAATAATTAAATGACAAATTGTTTATTCAAGCTCTTTAATGAGGTCACTGTTAAATGGTATTCCTTTTAATTAAATTAATTGATCAGCATCGGGGAGTAAAATGATTAATTGTAACGGATAAAGTAAGTAAAAAAATAAATTACGAATTAAGGACTTATTTTAGAACTTTCAAGATTAATAATATTTTCTTGATTAACCTTAGGTTGAATAATATTAGAAACTTCAAATTCATTTTTTCTACAATACGAGTGTGAATTATAATTTGCTTGTCATAATATCTTAAGCTGACAATCAACAAATTACTTATATAAACATTTTATTGTCATTTTATCCTTATTGCATGACCAGTACATAAATGTTAAAGTTTCTTTAAATCATTGATTCATCGTTGTTTTTGTCATCGCCGGGAATGACGCAAGGCGACAATTATTTTAATGTTACGCCTAACATACCAAATGAGCTCGGGATGCGGCTTCATACTCGTTATAATATTTATAAGTATGATAAACACTTATTAAAATAATAATAACCTTAGAAGCTTGGTTTTTCCTCCCAATATTCGAAGTAATTATAAATTATCTTTCATGAACTTAGGTATTAAATTATACTAAAACATGTTATTTAAAGTCAGGTCTTACCCAAGACCAGATTGTCGTCAAAAAATGTTTTTAAAAAGTCCACTCACAATCTCCCTTCACAATACCAGTGAAAGAGGGACATTGTTTCGCAAAATGAGTAATGTGGCCCAACGAATACCGCTTTACAAATATGGCGGTGACACACAAGTCGCGCCATAATTATGAGTGAGACGACTTTGGACATTACTTGCTCCTCGTCAGTCGAAACGGATGCTAATGAGCAGTGATTACGTATCATCAGCACAATCCTGGGCAGCTGCATCCTAAATTATCAGATTTTTTCGCGTACGCACCAATTAGAGTAACGAAAAGCCTTATGATGAATTGATTATTTTTTGCCTCCAACCTTCAGCAGTCGGAATTTTCCAGGATCGTAGGATATTCGAGATTTGATTACACATAAAAGTAAAAAAGTACCGTCTTCTATGTAATTTATATTAGACCACCTCTGAAGTAAACCCTATCGATGAAAAAGATGATTTTTGAAATCGAAACACAATTGCTTCAGATATGGCGAAACAAAATTGAGGGCCTCCTCTTTATAATTGGTTAAAACAATCTGTACTTAATCCTATTCCTCTATTCCAGGTACCTAAAATGTGTGAACGAGCACATGCGCGACATCCAGCCGTTCGAGGACGTGCCCAACAAGCTGTCGGTGCAGCTGCGGCGCGCCGTGGTGGCCACGCGCACCTTCCACAAGGCGCTGCGAGCCGGCGCCGATGTTGTCAGGAGCATGATGCAGGTAAGGAACCATACGAAACGTCCTCTAGGTACATTTCTATCTCTTTGTTTCAGAAATTTCAGGGCCTTAGAGTTCGCGATTGCTCACTCCAGGCCTAAGGTTTCCTATGCTCCACTTTTCATCCCTCATTTAGAGACAAAAAAACAACGTTAGTCATTTATAGAATTGAACTCTTGCTAAAATTACAGTGTTCTGTTCGTCCACCCCTGGTGAATAATTTTGGTCCTAAAGGCCTCTTGATTTGGTATACACTACGAGTCCGTTATAGTCACGTTAATAAATTTATTGCCTATTGAAATTCCATTCATTGCCAGTGTGTATTTGTCTAGTAAACGATTACAATGGGTGGTTCGTATCTATGCGGAAATAAACTTTATTAATAGTTTGCGCAAATGTGAGAATTATTAAGTGTCGGCTCGAGACACCTCCTGGAATAGTTAGGAGATACTAAATATATTCGCCGCCTCGCACATCCTGCCTCGGATGTATCTGCCTGTGAATTTATTAGAATGAATTGCATACTCATTAAAAGGTATTATTACCAATCCAAACTAAGCGACAAGTGTGATACTATACTCTTCCTTCAGCTCATAGTTTGGTTAGGAGACTGTTAATTGTCCCCAATTATTTGTATCTGATAGTTTCTTAACGGGCCATTTGGACTAAAAAAGGCGTGGCTATAATTATTCGGCATACCACCTTCGTGATTCGCGATGCCCAGAAGAGAAATAACATTGACAATACCAAACATAAATCAATTATCAAAGATCTATTCAGCACATAAGGCATGGGTTTCCATTCAATGTAAGGTTTCCCATAAACCGCAGCCAGCCTTCGGAAGTAATTGGACAATCATATTATATCATCGGTGATTACAATCGCAAACATTTTTGGTTTTAGAGGCAGACGTTGCCAAATCGCGGCCACATATTAATTTGTTCAATGTCAAGCTTGCTATTAGAATGCAAATATACGGTAATCAATGCGAATATATATTCTGATCTACACTCGACCTTCAACTTACTTCGCCTGTATGATTTTAGAAAATGACTCATTACTGCGCGATCATTTGTCGTGCGTTGCTCTCTTGGCGCCATTGGCGACACTCGTAAAGACCTTGGGTTTATTAAATGTAATTGTTATCTCGGCAAGTCGGCACTACTCGTTCCTCGTTTGATTTATTTTTATTTGCTCCACTTGTTACTGATGTTATTTAATTGGCGCAATAGCAACAATCATTGGGTTTTATTCATGTTTGCCTCGTATTAATTGGATCGACGAACTTTGCGATAACGCGGTTCTCGCTAAGGTTGTATTACATTTTAGTTCCTTCGTACTATTCTTAGTGATAGAACAGTAGTTTATTATTCTTTTCCTCGTCTATGTTGTGTCATGAGGTCGTCGCACCACCGTTCGTGTTATACAAATGTAATGAGGAATTGTTAAACAGAGAAATCGATCGACTTAATACACATGTCAAGTATTGATTGACTGTAACACTAATCGATTGAATTTTCATGTAGCTATTTTTCATATGGATGCTTGTTTTTTGTTGGGTTTAAAGAAAGGCCTTTACCATGTAGTAAAAAATTACGCACTGATTTGTAAACCAATGTTATTTAATGTTGATTGAGTGGCATACATTTTTTTTTTTAGTTTATTTGGCAGTCTTTGTTCGAATTAAACGTTTTCCTCCATATAATCCACTTAATTTTTATCTTTCTTTATGTGTGGTATCGTGAATCAACGCTGTGAGGTGCTGTTATCAGATTTATTTATCTGTTTTTACATAATTCATTCATATCCTTTATTAACGACACAACTGGGAAATACTTAGTTGTACTAAATTATCAACTAGGATCTTACCTATAGATAACAAAATAATCTTTACACAGTTGTTCAATATATCGAAATTATTTATAATACAGATGCGTGTATTTAAAAAAAGAAACCCCAAAAATAAATATCGATGTAGCACTTAACATAAACCTAAAATTTCGGTACGGATCACGGTATACCTAAGTATTTTTTCCAAAATTCATGATTAAGATAATTAATATGTTAAAATGTGAGTTTCTGTTCGTAATAAAAGGAGGAACATGAATTTACGTGCTCTTTTCTTTTTTTTTTTGATCCAAGCTGTGCTCTTGACAGCCCGTTCCATACTCTTTATTTTAGTTTGTGTATTAACGATGTCTTCCTGCACAGGTGACAGTGACCCCTGAATGCGTGACAGCCTGGGCTCGGCTGCGCTACTGCGGCAGCTGCGCCGGCCACCAGCCTCCCGCCTGCACGCGCTACTGCCACAACGTGGCGCGCGGCTGTCTGCCCGCGCACGCCGACCTCGGGGACCAGTGGGATGCTTATGTCGGTGAGTTACAATGGAACTGTTAATCCAGTAGAGCAGGACAGGATCTTGTTGTATAGCCTAGTGCTTATGCTGTGACATAAGTATAATTTGCTGAAATTTTAACGTGTGTTATTTGTGTTCCAGACGCCGTAGACAAAGTGGCCGACCGTCTGCTCGGACCATTCAACATAGCTATGGTGGTCGAACCCATTGACATCAAGATCTCGGAAGCCATCATGAGCTTCCAGGAGCACAACCGCGAGATCTCGCAGAAGATATTCACGGGCTGCGGGAAGCCAGTGCTGGGCGGTGGTGGAGGAGCCGGGCCTTTCTTCGCGCCCGGCAAGTCGCGCCGCTCCGTCCGCTCCATACCAGACTTCGATTGGCCGCAGAGAGTCGACGATGTCGACGACTTTGAGATCGAAGGCTCTTTCGAGAGTCTTATGAACGAGGATCCCTCCCTGGCTAGTATGCGTACTCCTGATGGTATCCGCAAGGCTACTGACGACATGGCGCAGCAGGCGAAGCTGCGGGAGCGGTTCCTGCAGTACATGCGCGGGAACATCGGGCTGGAGGAGTACGAGGAGCACGAGCGGCGGCGGCGCGACGCCGACCCCGAGCCCGCGCCCGCCGGCAACATAGACATCGACTTCAAGTCCTATGACTTCGACGAGAAGAAGGGGCCCAAGAAGAAGAAGCCTTCCGTTAAGAGCGAAGAGAGTCGAGGTGAAGAACTGTCCCCCCATATATTTATGAATTTAATCTTCCTTCTCTGTTCATCTATAGCCAATACTAAACGTGTGTGTTATCCCCAGGATCAGAATGGGGAGGTCCGGCGCTGGAGAAGCTGGTCCGCGAGACGCGCGTGCGCATGCGCAACACGAGGCGCTACTGGAATCACCTGCCCGCTCTGCTATGTACCTCCACCAGTATCACCACCTCGCCCTGCTTCAACGGCACCGATGTCGGCAGGTAAGACACAAGCTATATTTTATATTCAGTGAACTTTGTTCTAAGGAGAAACTTTTAAATGTGATAGGACTTTTGGTTTTACTTGTAGCTCGTTCCATACATACGTTACATATTTTGAGGCAAAAGTTAGTATAGCTACTTTGGCTTTCAATTAAAGAATATAATAGAAAAATCTTTGCAGCTAACGTTCGATTTCATAGCAATTCAATAAGACGATAATGATTATGGCCTCGATAATTATTAACCTCGCCATTATTATGGCTAAATAGTGGTCCATCATTAGGGGTTGACAAGAAGCTCCGTTAACTTACTTAACGTCAAAAGTAATTGTGAACCTGCTATCAACATAAAAACTTATCAAGAATGAGATCAGCAACGTCGAATGTCCCGTCGTTAATTTGCAACATATAAATATAAATAAGTAAGGACTATGAAGTCAGACCATGACGTAATGTATTAATATTCGCAGAAGATTTATGTTATTAGGATACGCTCGTCCAATGGGGTGCGCCCGGCGGATGTCATTTGACCAGACCAATGTGTCATGGTCAATGTCACATTGTTGTATATGATTTTTGGATTAAATATATTCCTACTGGTATGATATATAAAAAGTGTTGAACGACACATTTAAGTACCCAAAATATGTAAATTTTAATTTCATCATACTAAGTAGAGTAAGGCTGGCTGGAAACTAGACGTCGACATTTAGATATTTGTTTTCACCCATTTACTTACTTAATATATATTTTGTTATTTTTCTTGTATCATGTACTTGATACCAGATTTTTTTCCTACTTTTCAAGCTATTTACTGTTTTAAAAATAACAAATAATTAACCTATCATCTCTTATCACAGCTACACATTGAACGCCGCCAGCGAGGGCACGGCTGGGCTCGCGTCGAACCCCGAGGTCCGCGTCAGTAGCGCTACTAGCGCGGTGGGCGCGACTGTCCCCGGCTCGTCCGCGCAGGCCGACGCTCTGCGGACTCTTACCGCGAGGCTGAAGGACGCTTACAATGGAGTGGAGGTGCAGTGGCTCGATACTGATACCAAAGGTTAGTACTTACTGTATGTTTAGCTTGGCGTTCAATCCTGAGGTTCGCGTCAGTAGCCACTAGCGTCATTGGGGCTAAAACGTTAATCATTAATGTAGAAATAGATTACTTAATTTTAAATTTGCTCTTCGTTTTATAACATTAAAGGCATAGAATTTAAAAAAGAAAAAGTCACGTGACTAGGAGTTGCCTCTTTTCTAAATTTAACGCTTGTAGAAATGCATTTTGAGGAGAATAGTTTTTTTATTTACAGATTTATATATACCCTAGCATATTATTTAACAATTACTTTATTGTTCCAGACTTGGATGTGGCCAGTTCGTTCAGGCACGAGTTCGCGGAGGAGGTAGAGTCGGGCTCAGGGTCCGGAGACTACGGCAACGGTGACGGTCTGCCTGATGATGACGAGGACAGACTCAACGGATACGATGGAGGTAATATACGTTACATGTTGGTTTGGTTCTTGAGGGTAGTTGGAAAGATAAAATTTACAGAAAAACTTGACTGTACACGTTGTTTAATTTCTGGAGTTGCTTGAACATTATTTTGCATTTTTTTTACTAATACCTAATTTCTTTTATTTTTCTAGCGTCAGGCGATAGTCCCCTGGACGTGGACGAGGAGCAGACGGAGCGCGAGCCGGAGGTGTCCCCGCCGGTGCCGGCCGCGACCGAGCCGCCCTACGTGCCCAGCATCGGCGACGTGCCCGCCACCAACAACGTGTTCGTGCGGGGGCGCGCCGGCGACGTGGGCGAGCGGCCGGCCGCGCCCCCCGCGCCCCCCGCGCCCGCCAGCCCGCGCCCCCCGCCCGCCGGCCCGCGCGACCAGCCCGCCGCCGCCGCCGCCGACTCGCCCTCGCTGCACCGAGCCCTGCTCACCTACGCCCTGCCCGTCGTGTGCGCGTGGTTCGGCACCATCGTCACCGACCTCTTCTAAGCCGCTCGCAGGTCGCGACGTCGAGGACCTTATTCAACTGTACGGACGTTGCCAGATCGATATGTATAGAAATCGTTTGGTTTGTATATAGCCTAGTCAGTGAGCGACGGCCGTGGAACGTGACAGCGCACACGCGCTACTGTGATATAAACCGAGTGGACAGCTCATGCGGCGAGTTCGACGGACGCGGACTCTTAACAAATTTATACACGAATGTGTAGTGAATTAATTTATTATTTTAATATCAAATATTCAGTTACACCCTTATTCGAAGTGAACGACAATAAATGGGGAGTATTTTTTTATTCTGGCAATCGATATGGCATTATATTTTTAAATTTAGCAAAAATGATAATTCAGCCAAATTATGTATTTATTAAATGATCTTTTTTTCGTGTAAATAAATTGTAAATTATAATGAAGTAGATAGTGAATGTATGTTTTATTTTATGAGTAAGTATGTTTGTACGATTATGAGTAGTGGGTGGGTTGGCGTCCAAAATGGTTTACAAGCAGTTTTATATTTATTGCGTTTAGCGGCTATGAAACTTTCACTCTTACAGTAAGCCGTATTTCCGTTTCATTAGTGGGTATGCTTAAACATAAAATGGTTTATGTAACAGCCAATTAGCCCATAACATGTACATTATTACACAAAAGTTTCAATACCGCAGTATTTATTTTGGGCGCCAAACCACAGATTAACCAATACTTAAAAAAACATGTCTACAGATGTACATAAAACTTAGTCATAATTCTAAAGTAAGTTTATAGACTGATTTGCTTTCGATTAATATTTTTTTACATGGAAATTATATTATCATTTCTTTCGGGCTAAGTTAACGACTAATCATTTAACCGACTGATATAATGATAATTTGAATTATACTTTTTATTTTAATATTTTTGTTAAATCCGCGACATCAGTACGCCACAATATACTCTGTGGTACAACATACCTGCATTTAAATTTGAAATCGAATGTGTTTAAAATTTTATTGATTTTTTAGAGAACATTTGTTTGTGTTACTTTTCTCGAGCAAATATTTTACGAAACCAGTTGAATATTTAAGTAATATTGTACTAAGATGTCGTCGATATATATTTATCTTGGATTTTGGCTTCAGCTTTACTTTGCTAAGTATATAATTTAATTTGCAATGTATTGTCATAAGCAGTGTTATAAATAAGGCAAGTTAAACGGCCGGTAGATTGCAAATTGAATATTTTACGCGTTAGATAAGTCACTGTAAGTGTTATTTCTTTTTATACGTAATGTGGCGTCATATATGTAGATATAAGTCGCAGTCTAGAGGGAATCCAGTTTTTAAAGTGTTCACCTATGAATGGGTATGGAATCTTTGTTCAGCAACGTGTTCGCTTGAACGTCGATGTTTGACGAAAATCTAAGTCATTTTTATATTAAACTGTTTGGTACATAGTGAGTATCGACGGCTGCGACGAACGCACAATTATTTTTATAATTTGAACAAGCAGAGGAAGGTATTTTGTAATAAGTAGAAAGTGTACAATTTTACACGTTTTAATTAGTTTGAAATAAAACATATTTTTAAATGTAGTTCTGTTTTTGATTTTACGTTGTGATCTCGACTTAACCTTCCTTTGTGCTTTTGAAGTAAGACTTCAGCCTGTAGCACTAGAACAACAATAATTGGTTTGAACGAAATAGTGAAATAGTTGAGCATTTATTTTATAACATACACTTATACTGAATATATAAACGAAACTAATTTAACCGTAGTTGCAATATACAATTTTTTAACAAACAAAAAAATAACAAAAACATTAAATTTAATACGTTTTATACATTAAACACACAAGTAAATGTATACCGAAGTGAAACATGAGTACGGGACCAAACTAAGGTATCGCTTTGTGCCATCTATTTAATAATAATTTAGCGCACAATTATACTACCACGCTTCGGACCGTGTTTTTATTTCAATTATGTGTCGTGACTTCAGGCAGTTCCAATAGTTTACACAGATGGAATAAAAACTACTTGAGATTGTCCGAAAGTAGGATGTTACTTTGCTTTTCACTTATTCACACAGTGTGGTAGCTACTTACATCACTTAATAAACGAATAACTTACATAATAGTTGACAAAATACAATTGTGTTCGTGTAAAATATTGAACTGCCTGTCATTCTATGTAAATAATCATGTTTATCATTAGATAATGGAGATATAAAGATCTTAATTAATTGTCGTGTCTGTTTCACGGGCTGTTGACTATGAGGACGGCTTGAGAATAATCAAACAAATAACAAATACACTGCACATTTACTCAATATTCTACATTATAACACGATATAGTTATGTAATGTGTTAAAGAAAAAGGGACTTTAGTTTAATGTAGTAGAGTTTATTTCCCCTTATATCAACTGCTCGTGAAACATACTAAATGTTGGTAGAAAGTTGTAGTTTTTTATACAGTGTAATGAATTATTGTGTAACAGGGTACCGATATGAATAATTGCATGCTTCGTTGTAAACATTATGAGGTGCGACAAATAGTCGCTGCGTTTAAACGATGGTATCCGAAGACATGACTGGCCATGCGATTAATCGAATGTCTAGACAAAATAATGACGGAATTTAATTTACGCGAACAATAGATAAGTGTAGCAAAAACATGAAAAACAAACGTCGATAATGTAGTCGTAAAACTACTTTTTTATATTTGTTTACAATGCGACGTTTAAATTAAATTATTTAATGATGTACTGCAGCTGATTAAATTTTGTCTTTATTTTGACTGTTACATTTATTCAGTCGAATTAAACAGTCGTATATTTAAAAAAACGATTGATTGACTGGAATATTTACGCTTTGTCATGTCTACGGGCATAATCGTTTTTGTAACATTAACGAATACGTTCAGTTAATAAATCATTGAAAGCATCAATAAACATCAATCCTAAAAAGGACTAGGACATGAAAATTACAGTTTTTCTTGTATTCTGAATATTTTCTATGTTTTATTAATTGAAATTGGCATAACAGTTTTTATAGAACATATCGGACTAATTTTTAATTTATGAGACAAATTAATGTGCATAATTAGCACCACATGGGTACTTTCACATTATACCCATTTCCATAGCCATTTGTTCATTGACCTAATTCGTTATCTAAGCTGTTTTAAGCTAGTTAACGAAAGCCCATAGAACTAATGTTTTTACCACCCAGCTGCCATCGAAATACCACTGCCTTCATTTAAGTATAAGTTTTATCAAGTCATAGCACGGGCATGTGAATCGCATTTTATCCACATTTATTTGTTGATTAACTAGGCCCACGTTCAATGAGAAGAAATCACTAGGATTCTTGGCTTTGACGCCCAAAATGTAACTACACCCTATCCATAGATTGCTTTCTCTATCAGAGATAGAAATTTGTTTCGCTTATAAGTCAAAATTTAATCTTTAGTGAGGGAAATCTATCTGTGGATATGTTATATATATTTCCATCTTTATTTAACTATTGCTATACATGTGTTAGTAATATTTTATGGATTTGTTCTCATTGATCGCGTGGCTTTAGATACTTGAATACGTATTGTGTGAGCGCGTTAGAAATTTGTTAGCAAATTAAAATCTCAGAACAATGAATTTTTTTTATATAATATAAGTAATTATATAGCAGTATCTTCACATTAATAATTTTCTATCTATGCACTATTTTGTTTATAAGTGTTAGCTTTTATACTGACCATTTTTCTGTTTTTAAATCCAGTGGCTAGACTAGACACAACACAAGATCTCGTGGAAACAGTATAATAGACTTACTTAACATTTCCTGTTCTAGAATCCTATGGAATGTTTTTTTTTTTAATTCTGCGCATCCTTTCTAATAGTATTTTCAAAGTTCTGCGCGCTTACGGTGGGATAATGAATTGTGAGTTAGGACGAGTGTATGTAGACTAATGAATTTTTATAAAGATATATTATTACGTAGATTTATAATGTGTACATAAATAAAAATGATAACACGTGTAACATTGGCTGTTTTATTTTATTTTTAGCATTATAAATAACATCCTAAATTATTTTCCTAAATATATAATATTATTTTAAATTGTCTAATATATTAGGAAAAAATAAAAAAATATTAGGTTATGATGTCACTTCTAAATTCATAACTCAGGACGCTGATAACTTAAGTTCAAAATTGAAAAACAATATCAGTATTAAAATGCACTTTATTCTTAAAAATATATATACAAAATAATGTATTTTAGTTATCTTAAATCACTATAACACGTATTTCGAGTAACCATAGACACTGGGACAAAAACTGTAGTCGAACAATCTAGTCAAAAACAGTTCAACAACTTGTCTAGATTATTTTGTATTACCGATTCTATTTAGTCGTGATTTCTTTATAATGAGTTCATTTCCATTTTATACAATCAGATAGATCTTTAAAATTCTCATTTACTAATCCCAGTTATATTTAGATGAACACTACATTTGCGCTTACAGTACAATAAACTTACATGTCATCACAGCACTCACATTTTTCTCAAGAGTAAGATAAATCAACATAACTTAAAGTCAGTATTGTACAATACCGCTGTAGGAAATTAATAAAGGCTACCGGTGATCGAAAGGGATAAAGTTATATAAATAGATATATCTGTCTTTATCACTCTTTTGTACTATAATAACACTAATGAAATGAGTTATTCTTAGTGCCAAGAATGTTTATAAAACTCAAACCAGTATACAGAAGCTTAACTTAACTTTAAGACGTCCTTAAGTATCTCTATCGCTACATTGCACTTAACAATAATATAGACAGCATGACACTTAAAGAACACGCAAAAATTAGATGACACTCAAGTACTCGTTTACCCTTACTTCCATCACCTTTCATACAAGTATATAAAGTTAGGCTTCATCGGATGAATCGTCGCTGCCCTCGGAGTCGGAACCGGTCCCGGACTCGTAGTCCTCCGAGTCGGAGCCGAGCCAGTCCGGCAGTGATGGCTGCTCTATTAGCGTCTTCCACTCGTTCAGTTTGTGTAGATCTGTGGTACATAAAGGCTATTATTGTAACACATTCATTACCTTACCAAGTTGCAGAAATAAAATGATTTGTTTGTAGAGGGTGATTATAGATTTTTTTTGTTGTATTCATTGTATATTACTACAAAGACATTCTAAATAACGACAACCACTCACCAAATGAAAAATAAAGTTACATCTAGTCTGTTCCACCTTTAAAAATTACGCGACATGTAAAATATTTATTTGATTGGAGAAAGTAAAAGGAGAAAATTTTGCTTCTGTTTTTTTTTGTTTTATCTTTCTCTTCCATCAATCGTCGAACTACTCTATGGTCTACTTTCTGATACATAATTACATGAACAATGACCACTCACCCAAGCTATACATATCAGTGAGATAGAACTGCTTCTCGTCCTTCTCCAGCACGCCGCCGTACACGTAAAGAGTGGAGCGCTGCACGGCCAGCATGGCGGACATGCGGGGCCCGGGGCCCCCGCGGGGTAAGGGGCCACCGCTCGCGGGCTGGGCCGTCGCTGTAGGCGCTGTGGCCCCGCCCAGCTTCATGGTGAACACTTCGTCTGTTACCACTGCGGAGAGGTAGTAACGAAATATTGAGGGAAGGTTTCTAGACGTCTTTCAATTTCCGTCACTAAGAGACAAGCTACTGGCTGGTAATTGGTGAAAATCGACCGACATATATCATGAGAGACAAAGGGGCTTTTTTGATGGCGTAAACCTTCGGAGAAAATCCTGATTAATTATGACACAACTCACACAACCTAAAACAAATTCTCTACCTGTAACAGTCTCCTTTTCCTCCACCATGACCTCATCGGCAGGCGCCGCCGACTCGTGCGCAGCACTCTGCTCGGACCTTAGCGTCACGTGGTGCCACTTGCCGGCCTCCAGGTCCAGCAGCTGCAGGTCGTCGCTCATCTCTCCGCGGATGTCCTCCTCCGTCTCTTCCACATCCTGGGGAATATGGAAACATGTTGCTGTTATGTTACTGTTGCTATGCGTGTTGATGGCGGCGGCTTGCGTGTGTGTGTGACCTTCCTATGTACTGTATACTCACACTGACGCCGCCGAACACATAGCCCCTGTTGCTATGCGGGTTGGCGGCGGCGGCTTGCCCCGCGCGCGCCGGCGGGGAGCTGGCGCTCGCTGAAAGCGCTCGCCACGTCCAGCCGCCGCCCGTCTTCGCGCTGAGCCGGAACAGGTCCGTGTGCGTGTATGTACGCTCCGTACGGCCCTCACGGACGCGGGAGAATCCACCGTATATTAGTAGCTAAAGGAAAAAAAAAGTTCATTAGACATGAATTAGAAAAAAAAGTTAAAAACACAATGAATAATTATTGCTTACCGAGTCATTGCCCGCAGGCAGCATGATACACGCTGACCTCGCGCTAGGCCCCCTTCCACTGGGGGCCAGCTTGGTCCACACTCTGTTATCCAGGCAGAAGGTGTACACGTCATCGAAGTACTTGCAGTCGCGGCCGTCGTCCGCGTAGCCGCCGAACACGACGATGTTGCGACCGAGGAGGACCATGCGGTGGCCCGAGCGGGGAGAGGGGCCATTCGGGGCCACCACCTCGGGAGAAAGAGAAAGATTAATTAAATAGTCATAGAAATAAAAAAAAAACAAAAACTCGGTATATATAAAGATATTATTATGTATAAAAACAGCACATACAGTCACCAGTATACACATTCATTGTTAATCCTGACTGTTGCATGGTAGATATATTAATTGTTCTGTTGTTTTAACACTGGATAAAATAGTGATGTTGCATTGCATCATTAGAATTTAGTCAATTACACAAATATTTTTGTACCTTTTCCCATTTCTTCTCAGCTAGTGAGAAGCACCACAGATCCTTATAATGATGGAACTGTGTTTCTGATGGACTTGTGAACTCTCCACCAAACACCCACAGCTCACCTCTGAAAATAGTGCAGCAGTCAGGGTTACGAATTCCATATAGGGTTTATGTTATAAAAATCAAGATAAAGCTAACAAATTACAGAGAGTACTAGTACTGGTTTAAAAAAAAAAGTATTGGTAGCCCAATTGTAGACAACCTTTTAGCATTAAGTTACTGGTTATGGGAGAAAACCAAGCAGAGTGAAACCTCTGATCACAATAACATAAGTAGTCTTTTGTTGTAGTGAATACTTACTACCTACGCCCACCCCTACGGGAAACAGGCTTGATTATATGTATGTTTGTATAAATAGGCAGGCAGATCAGATACACCTCTGCCTAACCCTTTGTGGATACAGGAATGATATGTAATGTTTTTGTATGAATAAATACTTACTTGTTAGCAGGTGTAGCAACAGCTTGGTGAGCGCTGCGAGGAGGTGGCCCTCCAGGTGCCTTCACCAACTTCCAGGTGTTGTTCACTGGGTTGTAGAAAATCAACTCATTGTATACTTCTGTCTACAAGCAATAAAAAAAGGAAAACATAAAATGAAACAGTTAGGTTTAATACATGACAAAAAAAGATAAGCTCAATAAATTTTATGATTGAAATAAGTAACACTAAGACACCTGACATTATTTAAATTTTTTTTAAGCATTTGGGAAGTGCCTTCAAAATACTCAAGCCTAGAATAGTGTTACATATGCCTACAGAATGAGTTTTATTTCCTTTTATATTATAAGTAAAACAAATGAATAAAATATAAATCCATATAATACCTTCTGTCCATTATGGTATTCTCCGCCAAACACAATCAGCTCATTGTTGGTGGGGTGTGGTGTGAGAGTGGCGTATGCCCTGGTGGTCGGCGGACCCTGAAGAGTCTTCTCCGTGGCTGCTGACCGCTTAGCCTCCTGTTTCTCTATCTCTGCTAGCACTTTGGCTATGTCTTCCTGAAATTTTGTATGTTCTTTAATATATTAAACCATATGTTATGTCTTAATAGAGTTGGAGTAGGATGTAGACAGGTATCTTATTAAATTCAATATTATGGCATATTAAAGCAGCGAACTAACCTCTCCCAAATTCGCGAGCTCCTTTTTTAATTTATTTGCGAGTTTCTTTTCAGTTTTAGCAGCGGTCTTGACAGCGCCACTAACTTTATTCTTATTTTTCTTCTTGCCCATGTTTAAAATTTACGTTTGACTATAGTATTACAACGTGATATCAACAATTGTCTAAACGTTAATCAAAATAAATACAGACGTGCGACAAATTGTTTAGGTTATATGGCGGGAACGTTCCATACATCCGACAGCGTTCAGTATCATTCTTAGTGTAAACAAGATAAAATTTAATGATTACTAGTTTTTAAAATGTTTGTTGATCGATAGATTAAATGGTTTTTGATAATTTATTTATTCAAAATATTAGATGAAATAATAGTAACCAAAAGCTGTGCTCTTGGATTCAAAATTTAATTTGTAAAAAATTTTGCTTATCAATATATTCAAAACGCATAACAAAAATCATACTTGCGTTTTGTTCATTCAAACCATAAATCCAATTTGGTTACCTGAATAGTCACATATTGCGTATTCTTTAAAATTATGCATTTACTACGTTAATATTTTTTAAAGTTGACCCCTAGAATGAAAATAACGATGAATTTTGTTTATAAAAAAGAACTTTTGCATTGAAATTCAGTACCTAATAAAACGTATTTTGTCAATCTGGCAGCCAGCAGTTGCAAAATGTCACCATCCATAGGGCAAATGAAGTGAAGGACGTTAAAATTTTTTAGCTGCCCAAAAGACATTATTTTAATTAAATAAGTGCAAATATGTATGTAAGGACTATTGTGTAATATTAATTATCCAATCTGATTATAAGAATATACAAAATAGTTAGAACTATATAAATATGACGTCTCCAGGCCCATCGGTACGTATCTGTTTATATTTTTGTATTACATTATAACCTTTATATTAACAATATAATAAAACTTAATTTATTATATTGTTAATATGTCACAAAAATCTGGAGGAGTTTCAATTTATAAGTAATTAAAATGTTTCATGACTCAGCATTGCAAATTTGTTGTTTTTCTTATCTTTGCATAATACACTGAAATTCTGTTTACAGAATTCAACATAAATATTTTTCAAAATGGACGAGCGTTAGTGTTATGGTTGCCATTTTTTTCAGCCTGAATTATAACTTACTCTACCCAGGCCATATTTATCTACAAACTTAAATGGTCTACTGAAGCTCTTTTTAAAAAAATTTCTAGTATCAACAAAAGTAAAAACCGAAACCAAACTATTATAGTTCTAAAAATACCAATTTACATATTATATTTAATAACTTGAGCCCCCAAATGGAAACAATTGGTAGACCAAATCATCATAATCAGCCTAGCCTTTTCCCAAATTATATTGTTTATAAATGGTTGGCTGTACACGGAAGACCACAGCTGAACCTATATTATTGGTTACACTAAGCAACACCTACCATGAATTAACAAATTGCCATTATTTGAGTAATATTTAATTATTCTTCTTTTTTTAGAATTCTTTCCAAGCTAGTTCTGCCGCTGCCTCAGTCCAAGAGTTCAAGATCAGAGTGCCAAAGAATGTGAAAAAGAAGTACCATGTAATGAGGTTTAATGCCACTCTCAATGTGGACTTTGCAAAATGGACTCATGTGAAGATGGAGAGAGAGAACAATATCAAGGAGTTTAAAGGACTCGATGAGGATATGCCTAAGTATGCTTTTTTAATTTTTGCAGTTTGTTTAACTGCCCAAAAATTGTATGTGGAGGTTGGATAGGCCATTACTTAGTTTAAAATAGTGGTATCTCTAGCAAATTCCATGACAACTAAAAACCAAACCTATCTTTGACTGGGTGAAAGCTAAGCAGGAAAAATATATCACCTTAACTTACTAGATAAACAAGAATGTCTAAAATTAAGTGTCACTTTAGTACTTGAAAACTTAAATTGAAAATCAGGTTGATTGTATTTTTACTCAAAAACGGCATAGCGGAAGAGTAGACTATTGATTTGGTTGACATACTGGTCCCAAAATGTCACCTTTTTGTCTTTTGACAATTCTATATAGATTGACATATGTGTGTTTCTATTTATCTATCTACATAAGTACAGTACGGTGTAAACTTAATGGCGGCTCTGAACACGAGGCGAGTCGCTGTGCAGTAACAAACTTATGCGCCAGCGGGGGTGCGGGGCGAGGTACGGCGCAGCGTGTAGCTAACTTCAGAGCCGCCATTAACTTTGATTCCAACTATAACATGTAACATAATATACTTTTAGATTCGGTGCGGGCTCAGAGTACGGCCGCGACGTGAGAGAGGAGGCGCGCCGCAAGAAGTTCGGTATCATCTCCCGCAAGTACAAGCCAGAGGATCAACCCTGGATACTTAAAGTTGGTGGCAAGACTGGGAAAAAGTTAGTATTATAAACACTTTGTGGGGAAATAAGACCAGAGCAATATGGATAATATCATTATGCCAGACTTTCAGTCTATTCAATTGATCTACAGGTTTAAAAAAAATAGCCTTTGTGATTTTGCTCAAAAACCTTAGTAAATATTTTAGTTGGGTTTAAAAGTTTCACAATATTTTGCATTATAAAAGAGAGAGTTTTTGAGTTCATTTAATAGCACTATACCTATTTATGAATTCTTAATCTGCTCAATCAATTTTGAACTTTATTGCTAAGTCAAGTAAAGAAAATTTTCAAGAAGGTCTAACTTCCCCAGCCCACCTTACCCGTTGTCATATAGATGCGCATTTTCTTCAACTATTTGATAACTAAAGCTTCATAGCGTCGACCTCCGTGGTCGAGTGGCGTACGCACCAGTTTTCAAGGTGTCGCTAGCCCTGAGGTCCCGGGTTCGATCCCCGGACGGGTCAATGTAGAAAGTCATTTTTCTACATTGTCTCGGGTCTGGGTGTTTGTGTTACCTTCCTTGTTTCTGAATTCCATAACACAAGTGCTTAATAGGTACTTACTTTGTGTTCAGAACAATGTATGTGGTGTTGTCCGCATATCATTACTACGTTAACATAAGCACCATCTCTACAGGTTCAAAGGCATCCGCGAGGGCGGCGTGTCGGAGCACGCGGCGTACTACGTGTTCACGCACGCGGCCGACGGCGCCATCGACGCATACCCACTGCAGGAATGGTGACTATATACTTATTTATACCAGGTTAGGATTCGTTTGGTAAACCTTGACGTTTGTAGTGTGTAGTAACACAGTGTAGTACATAGTCCAGTCTGCTTGCGATCACGGTCGGTGTAAACCGGTCGAAACGTCAAGCCCCAAAAAAAAAAATTGCATGTACGCGCTTATTCCCGTGAACTATATTTCTATAAACAGTATAGTACAGTTTGATAAAAGTTGTAGGGCAAATTAACATGCACCTGTCTTCCGGAATCAAAAGCTTTAGGTTGGATCGACTAATCGCTTTTATCTCACTGAATACAAAAGTATAATCAATAAAATCGGAATGTAGGAAGCGCAGGCCCAGTAAAAAAGAAACTAAATTAGATGACTAGTGTAAATGTAGATACCTAACAATTATCATACAAATGTCAACTACTTATAATGTGTGAAATCTATTTGTTTTAAGGTACAACTTCCAACCCATACAGAGGTACAAAGCTCTGTCTGCTGAAGAGGCTGACGAAGAATTCGGAAGGTGAGCCAATTTAAAGTTTATTTCTTTGTATTCTCCTTCAAAACACATAGGTCACTTGCATTAATCACTGCCTGTTCCCAGATATATTAAGGTTCAAAATTCTTATGCAAGACCAGACTATCAAATGTTGTTGAATATTCAAAGTGCAAGAAAGTGTACTGTACTTTTCGTAATATAATCTTTATTTAAACATAATATTTCTCTCACCTTTATAATTTTCAAAGTGCTTTCAACCTTATTACATTGAGCTACTACTAAGCATAAATTCCCTATTTACGCAATCATTAAGGTTCCATTTTGCTTAACGAGACCAGGCTATCAATAGTTAACGTACATTTCAGACGCAACAAAGTGCTGAACTACTTCTCGTTGATGTTCCGGAAGCGCATGCGCGGCGACGACGCTGCGGACGACGCGGACGACCCCGACGAGAAGAAACTCAAGGGGGCTAAAGCTAAGAAAGGTAAGAACAGAATACAGCAACATAAAGTTATTAATGTTAAACAGAATAGTAGAGGAAAAGTAACTGTACCTTGTAGTAAATCTGCTGAGGCTTTAATTTATAGGCTTTTTTTTATTTGGTTGTAGTTTAGTTGAAGTATCTAATGTATTTTAGCAGATAATCCCTTTTTTAAATATTGATAATTTGATGATGATTATAGACTACCACTGAGCTCATATTAGATGGTAAAAATAATGTAAACTTGTTAAAAAAAGATCTTCTTCTAATGGCCGATTTGCACCTTACGAACAAATAGTAATTTCATCCCCCTCTCCTTCGAAAGGGTTTGACATTTTATATTAAAGTATTTTTACACCTTCCCAAAACATTTCTAATTGGCTCAAATAGGTTTTCACTGTATCTGACTTGACCTTGAAATCTATCTATTCCCAGATCTGAAGCTATCGGAGATGGACGAGTGGATCGACTCGGACGACGACTCCTCCAACTCTGACAACGAGAAGGAGAAGGACAACGACAGCGACTCCGGCGCCAACAAGAAGAAGAAGAAGAAAGGTAACTCACTCTATTCTTTCATATTATTTGTAGCTATGTATAGGCGGAGGTTATGAATAGAAGTATACAGCTTTAAGAAACACTACTCACCGACAAATCTCCGTTCTCATTGACCTGGCGATGATTACGATGATTCTAGTTTCATTTGCTGGTTTTTGCACAACAGTTTCATAATGGCTTAAATATGTATTTCAGAAGTATATCTTTGTACACCACTAGCCGTATATTGTTTCTTCAACATACATGATATGTACGAAAATAGTTACAGAAAAAAATAAACAACCTATTTTTTTTGGAGATAACTGTCAAACGGTTATCTGATAAAGAAATCTGCCCATTTTTTAAATTGTCTATTAAAATGTTCCCTTAAATTGAACCTTATTTAGACCAACATAAAGTTCATTTTACTAATGTTTGGACTCCCTCTAGCGGCTGCAAACAAGAAAAAGAAGAAAGTGGAAGACGAAGCCTTCGAGGAGAGTGACGACGGAGACGAGGAGGGCCGGGAGAAGGACTACATATCAGATTCATCAGAGAGGTAATATTTATAATTACTTCTATGACTTGATCCCAGTCTTACTGGATACCGTGTTTCCCAGCAAAATGGGTTCTGGAGGTCAGACGGGCAGTCGCTCCATGTAAAATACGGTATTCAGCTGAATCCGGTAAGACTGGTAGCCGACCCAAACGTAGGAAAAGGCTCGGAAGATGATGATGACTTCTATGACTGATGGTCCCTCTGCCCCCCTTTACTCGGCATGCTCTATTCTTACCCATACCATGTTTTGGAAAAAAGCAATTGTATCTTGAATGTCAATAATTTATCGCCTCTATCCTTTTCAGTGAATCAGATCACGAGACCAAAACCAACAAGGAGATGCAAGGTGTCGCAGAAGAAGACGCTCTAAGGTAACCATCATAATATTGGATTTCATATTATTCTTTTGGCTGCAAGTCTTCAACCAGTAAATTAATCGGCTTCTTCTTACAGGAAACTTCTGGCTTCTGACGAGGACTCTGAAGAAGAACAGGAGAATAAGGAGCAAGAGGAGGAGCAGGAGGACGAGCCCACCAAGGAGGGCGAGGAGCGCGCCAGCAAGCTCACCAAGAAGAAGAAGAAACCCGATGACGCTAAGAAAGGTGAGTCACAAGATACACAGAAGTAAGGAACTGCCGGAACTCAGTCAGGTTATGAACAATACAGAATTCAGTTCAATCCGGAGTCCAGAAGCCAACGCTATCATAGCTTGAAAAAAAAGGGTAGGCATAACGCAGAAGAAGAAACAGGGCGAAGGGTAACAAAATTCATTTTATACGGTTTTGACCGCGGAAAAGACAAAAACAAATAAAGTTTCGATTGGACGAAAAGGAGGGAGGTATTTGTCCAGCAGTGGAACAGTATGGACCAATAATATTAATCGATCTATGTCTATAGTCTCAATATCTATTTTTGCGTATCAAGGTGTTTCTCGCACAGATTCCTTATTTTAAACCGATTCAATGACAAAAATGACTATCTCCACAGATTCGAGTAGCGAGTTGAGTTCGGACTCGGACACGGACCCGGAGGGCGGCGCTCCGGCCGCTAAGAAACCTAAGAAGAGCAAGAGCAACGATAAGAATGCCGGCGCTTCTGGTATGTATACGAAATTGTAGTGTTTTTTGTACAGTTCAATTATATAGGAGATCCTATTAACATAACACATAACTGTTTGTCGCATGGGATCTAATCACGATACGAAAATTAGAGCTGTCAAATTTGGTTTATACAAATTAGTCGACACGCCGAAACAGTGATTTTAAAAGCGAAAACATCACATTTCTAAGTTAGCTGTTATCTATTGCAGTCCTTTTCTCACTTAGCATGTTCGTAAAAGATAGAAATAGTTAGCATTTTGTCTGCGTACAAGGCCCTCAGCACCTATATAAGCGTAGCAATCGTCTAGCCATCCATCATACCTGCTATACCACACCCCCACTACGGCAAACTTGACTAATGTGCCCTGTTGTTGTAGGTGCGGGCAGTGCGAGCACGTCGCGCGCGGGCTCTCCCCCGGCGTCGGCGGCGCAGCTGGCGGTGGCGGCGGCCAACGCGGCCAACTCCAACGCTCCACCCACCAAGCGACCCAAGCTCGACCCCTCCTACACGTGAGTGTATACCACTATACCTGTCTAAACTTGTTGTTCATGATATAGTACCTCCCGTTCATAAAGCTGCTTTTTCACCGTCACAGGCTATTTATAGCAAAAATCAGTGTAGTTTTTCTTAGATAACGATATAACTCAACTTCAACTAAAGAAAATATATCTAAGACTGTCTTTAGTTGAAGTAAATACAAAAAAAAATACTTGCATGTATTTTCTACTAATGATATTATTTGTTTGTGCTCATGATAATTAGAGTCGCGCACCCAAAAGTACCAAAAAAAAGGAAGATACCCTATGTTAGGAAAGTCTACCAACTCCGTAGTTCAAACTAAAGATATCTATATTATTCATTATGCCTAGTACTGGTCCACAAAAATCTATCTACTATGCCATTGATCGATACGCTAAGAAAAATATGCCTAAGTTGTACTAAAGTTGTCCCAAACCATTTCCAGCGAATGCGGCGTAACAGAAGAAGCAGTGCGTCGCTACTTAGCGCGCAAGCCGATGACAACCACAGAACTGCTCACGAAGTTCAAGTCCAAGCGCACCGGCGTCAGCTCCGAGCGCCTGGTGGAGACCATGACGCAGATCCTCAAGCGAATCAACCCCGTCAAGCAGAACATCAACGGGAAAATGTACCTCAGTATCAAGAACACGTGATTTTCTACAATAAACTCGTTATTTAATACGTTAATTTGTGTTTTTTATTTGTTAAATACTCCACTGTTCAGTATTATGTAGAGAATAGAGACCTTTCGTGTCCATAATGTATCAGCAGTGGCGCCCTCACAAGGACTGATTCCGAAACTATGCATCTTTAGAATGATGAATGTCAATCAAACGCAACACTTGCACCATAGAGTACTTTTTTGCACAGTGCTAGCGAGAAGCGACCGGACGGCACTAGTGCAATTAAATAAAGTCTTCTTCGAACAGTTCGCGAGTTGCTAATTTGCCGGATCCAATCCGAATGAGCATGAATGCAGTGAGCAATGACGCACCCGAAGAATTCCCAGTGCGGGAGCTTCTAGAACACACAGAAAAATATTCGGGATCGATTTATTTAATAGTTCACTTGCTGTTTATAATATAAACTATATCCAGTGGCCATCATTTGTAGCTATTGATAGAGCTCAAAATAAAACACAATATTCAAAATCTTAATTAATACTTTTATTAAAAGTATTGTACAACCTCTTGTTATTATTATTACAATTTAACTACTACTAATACAATTACTCAGACTTACACTATTTTATAAATAATATTTTTTTTAAAGTTACTTAAATATGTTATGTATTAACAATCAATGTGTGAGGCAGAAATTAAAAGCTACAAAAAAAAAACAACATGGAATTGTCTTTTTATATTCATGTTATGTACCATAATGGGTAGGACCTTTGCCCAGCATTGGGACTGTCTGGGAAAAGGGCAAAAATAAATTAATCATAACTTTCCATAGTTATTTTCCGCCTTACTTAGCCGACATAGTTTTTTAATCTCATATTCTCAATTTTAAGGATAAATACGTATTTACATAAGACTGTTGAAGCGGCTATTAGTCTCTTATAACAACAGTGTTGTGAATACTCAACAGAAACCTACAAAGGCAAGTATGTATCTTCTACGTACATTTTATTTTGATATGACATTATTGAATCCTTAGTATATCACAGTACCTATTGTTCTACATTTTGACCAATATATGCATTACATGGAATATGTATAATAACTAAGTAAGTATCTACATGAGTCTAGATTTTATTTCATAACATGAAAGAGTAAGCAAGTGGACAGTTATTGCATTATTTTTGCTAAACTGATGGAGTTCCAATTTCACATGATCCGTTTATTGTAATATATTATTATTATTGTTCAATTTTATTTAACATTCACTATACACTTTATCAATTAGCCTAATTGTAGAGGCACTGCAATTAATAGGTATTTATTATTACTTAAGTACTAGGTACAGTAGGCACCTAAGATAAAATTTCAAATTGACGAAATAGTTCTGAGCAAAGTATACCGTGTTTTTTACCATAATTTTTAGTGAAACTTACAGTCATTAAACTTCATTAGAAAAGTTTTATTACAAGCTGCTAACAATACCTTAACATATTGGAAGCTTCATCTAGACAGAACTAACGGCTTACAAAATTATTTATTGAATATCACAAAGCGATAACAAGGCATGCAACATCACTAAAACTTTACCTTACCGAGAACCGTTTGGTTCGATTTTTGGGGTCTTTACCTTACAATGTACCAAAACAATTTTATTGACACCCAAAGGCACTTGTATAACAATCTTTTGAACATATATATTCATGTTTAATCCTAGTGTTATATCTACTTATATAAATAACTTCAGGTCCCTGCGTATAACACAAAGTATCCCGATTTAATCACTGAAACAAGTTCGTTATACAACTATAAATCACTGAGCGATTTCAAATTTATAAAAATATTTTGAAATACGTCCGTATACCTAATATATAACTACGTTTATTGTACCTAAGGAGAGTAGCTTTAAGTACATCTGTGGGTAACTCTTGGCAATACTTCGAGTGCTTGTTCTACCGCCGGTAGATCCCGTAACAGCTTCCAATTGACGCCACAACGCTAAGTAATCAAAGCCTTTTCTTTCTCGCTTTTCCATTTGCTCTTCTCCATTTTTTTCCCTCTTCTGCAAATCAATGGAAATCTTATTAAGGTGGTTAAATTTTTTCTACATATAATTTTCTTGCGAATGGAATACGGGTATACAGAAAAATCGGAATTGACAAGAAAAAATTGTTTAACAAAAATTCCTACACCTTATTACTATACCTTAGACTTTTTTATATTTATTTGGATCCCGGTCCCAAAAAAACCCGAAGGATTTCAGATACGCTGCGACTCGCATAAAAGGGAGCATGGCTACAAGCAACAACTTAATTGATATTTATTCTGCTTCCTAGGTTGCCAATAATTTGAGGGATACTGACCCACAAAACATCTGCTCCCTGACGAGGTGCTCGCTGTCGGCCATGCTCTGCGGCATGGGCCGGCCCTTGGACTCTGGAAGCACGACGCTGGAGCCGGCCGCTGTTAGTGATGTTATGCCGATGATCAGCAGGGGAAGCAACGTCCATAGGCGTTCCTGTGGACCATAAAATATTGTAAGTAAACATTCTTCAATTAAAATACACGCGACTTGCTCGAGAAAGTTGCTATCTAGTCGAAAAAGAAGCAATAGGGTTTTCTTGAACCAAATCTTCAGATGAGAAATCAGATTAATCCACTCAATTTAATTTCGCGCAGTGATTACTCATTCAAATATATCACAAACGACTTGTTCTTCTTCTTCTCGAGTCAAAGATCCAACTTTCAAATTCTGTCTGACCATAAAGACGCAACCTGGATGGCTCGGTCGCTGGCCTTCATCACATCCTGGAGACTGCAGGTGATAGTGCAGGATGACTTATTAGCTACTGCTTTATGTACTACGAGCATCATCGGACTTACAGAGTAGACGATGTAAGGCGACAGCAGCGCGGACACGTATCCGCTGATGTGCAGCGCGGCGGAGCCCGAGGCGCGCACGCCCGTCGGCAGCAGCTCCGTCGCCCACTGGATCACCGCGTTGTACGCCATGTTGATGCAGAACCGGGAGAATATCGCGAGCCCCGCTTGAGGAAAACCTGCTCACAAAGAGTGGAAATAAGCATTTTTAATACTAGGCAAGGAGTTGTGCAGTGTTATCAAGTCAGTATCAAGGGATACGTGGTGTACTTCGCTGAATATAGATATAGAAACTAAATAAAAAAAATATTGGAAATAAGTATCAGGTGTAGGAAGGACAAACTAGAGCCCTTGTTGACTGTTTGTTGTTCACACGTAGGTACAATAAAAATAAGTTTTAAGTGCTATACATTTTTGGGTACTGTATGAGCTAAAGACTAACTTACACTACGATTTACAAATAAACTACTAACCTTTAGGTACAAACATGGCAATGAGTATCATAACTCCAGCCAACAACATGGGACCTGAAGTCATGTTTCTTCTTCCCAACCTGAAAATAAATTGTTACAGTCATATTTAAAACTACCTATTTAATCATTATATGAAGTATGTAAAATCACGTAAGGCGCGTCTTTAACAGATTACTATTACATGCTGAAAAAATATACAGGCTGTTACCAAAAGGGTATATCTGTCCAAAAGGGGTGAAGAGTACATCTGTTATAGAGTCACTTCACAACACATCAGCTCAAAAGGACTTTTAACTTCGGTACCTAGCATAAGTTCATCGTAAGCAAAGAAGAGCACGTACTTATCAAGCAGGTAAGCGAGCAGCATGACGGAGGGAATCTCAGTGGCAGACGTCATGGTGAAGGTGATGAAGAAGTCGAGCCCGAAGGCGTCCGACATGCGCACCAGGCCGTCGAAGATGACGGAGCAGGCCATGTAGACGAACGTCATGAGCAGCATCGTCAGCCGCAGCGGAATGTTCTTCGCCAGGTCCAGGAGGGTCTCGTTCGTGTCTGTGGTCTTGTTTGATGCCATCTGTGAGGGTTAGAAGTTAAAGGTTGTAATTATTCCTTTAGATCTACATTTCATCTAAACAATAGATTTGACAAATATAAAAAATAAAAGGTTTTTCTGACATTTAAATAGTCACTACCTCAGAAGTGACCACCTCCGAGATAGAATAAGGGGACAAATGAGTACCTCCTTCTTTTGAAAACGATTAATTACTGTTATGTTATAATACAATTTTGATACAAAAATGTTATGGTAATGCAGACGTAGATGCCCTTTTAATCTAAAACATAATACTTACAACAAAATCGTCCATAACGTCATCAGGAATCTTGGTGCCATTGACTTTCTCGAATCTCCGCAGCACCGACACCGCTGAGCTGACGCGGCCTCGACTCACGTACCATCTATACAATACACATATATCAAAAATGGTATTCAGACCCTGTCCTTTTTATATCTAAGCAAGACTTTTTGAGAGTATCAAACGAAAAAATATAAAATAGATCGACTGTTGGATCGAATACCAAAAAAGCGAGAGTTCACGTGAACAATCGGACTGAATGCAAGAGGCACTACTTAAAAGAGGATTACACCTAGCAATGAAGGTCGAGCCTAGCCTTATATCGTATTTATTTTAAGTAATTGTTCAAAAACCATCTTCATCGAGCAATATCTAAGTAGAACCAATAGACAGAAGTCGAAGACTAACCTAGCGCTCTCGGGTATGATCGGAATCGCGAACAGCACAAACAGCATGGGGGTGGAGGTGACCCACAGCAGCGTCTTCCAGTTGCTCAGCCAGAGCGACAGCCAGGGCAGCGTGAGGCAGCCCGTGCCGAAGTACAGCGCGATCGACAGGTTGGCCACACGTGTGCGGTGGCGGGGACTCACGTACTCCAGAACTAGAAGTAAATAGGATAAAGTAGGGATATTATGTGCAGTAGGTATGACATGGTATAAGCCTCTTATAAAAGAACAGATTTGGAATATAAGAACAGCCAAATCAAATATGAACACTGGTTTAAAAAAAAAATGGTGATCGGGCTTAAGTATGTGCACTGCGTATGTTACTGCAAATTATAATCATAACGCCAACATTAACAGCGAAAATAAAAGGTAAGAAAACAAAATTAAGTTATTGAATACCTACTTACTAAATTAAACATAAATAAATATCCCTTATATAACGTATCCAGTGGACCTGTTTCAAAAAACCTTAAGGGCTCAACACAGCGTATTAGAAAAGTGTGAATTATGCTTACCTAAAATGTATCCCATCATAAAGCAGTTATCAAAGGACATGCCGACGAGGAACCGGCAGAGACAGAAGTCCCAGACGCTTGTCGTGAAGATCGTCGCTATGCCGCCGATACCACCGATCACGTTTGATCCTAGAGAAAGATACAAGTACATTCAAACTAAATGGCAACACACCCTCACAAAATGGGGAATAATAGATCCTAGATACGAATGTGGAGCTCCCAACCAAACGGCAAACGTCCGGTTCGGTTGGGAGCTCCACATTCGCATTCGGTATGAAGGGTATAATGAGGAGCCATAAAGTTGCCAATTGTTAAATTGCCCAAATTGTCCGTACACCTGCACCTGATGACTTTAACGTCACAAAAATTAATGACACAACTTACTGGGTCAATTATACTCTAATTTCAATCTACCATCGACACGAGAAGAAGAAGCAGAACTTAATGGCGGCTCTGAATGCAAGGCGAGTAATTGCGCAGTAACAAATTAATACGCCAGCGGGGTAAAATGGCGCGTGGCTTGCAACGCTCTTCACAGCCGCCATTATCTTTGAATCTCACAATATCTGCGTGAACAATATCCGGATGAAAATATATGTATAGTGTGATGCCATAAGTGTATAGTTATCTTAAAAGGGTTGAAATGCACACTTGGTATATGCATAAAGTCAGTACAAAAAATTTTCAAAAAAATCAAAGGCCTTCTGTAACAACACCTTGTATTATTCTATACTCCGAACCATAAGTAATATTTATAAAAATTAATGAAGCCTAATTATGTGAAGAAAGAAGAAGTATAATTCTTATTACATAAAATAAATGTGAACCATTTTATGACTTCCTCGTATGATCTGAAACTTGAGAGAATATTATGATAAGAAGGCAAAACAATTTCAGTGTTATTTCTGAAAACCTTATGTGGTTTATGTGGACATATTCAATGATATTATATCGGCTATTTTGCAGCTTTATCGATGCTGCATCGCATTTCGGCGACAATCTAGTCTAGTAGTGTAAAAGTTCAGTAAATGCATTTAGTTTCTATAAAGCAACTGAATCACCGATTGCCGCATGCCGCTGTTAAAAAAATCCGCTCATAAAAGAAGCCTTACTAGGCTAACAACTCACCTATAAGAGCAGGCACCCTCCCGTACTCGTCAGCCAGCCAGCCCAATAACAGCCCGCCGACGATAGCGCCCAGGAAGAAGATGGCCTGCGCCAGCGGCACGTTGCTAGCATTGTCGCACACCCAACCTCTCTGGAAACCAAGAAACTCTTTAACACAAATCTCTATGAAATACTTCTAAGGCAACACCAACAGATCTTTATTATATTAAGAAATGTAGCACAGTCTGCCCTTGATCAAGATATCAACAAAGGTGTCGAAACTAAAATCTAAATACTAACAGCAATAAAATACTTAAAAGTAGTTTCATTTCAATGTAGGACTAGGCTAGCTCAAAACTCCATCATGACTGAAGACAGTGGTTGACACCGTGTGCTTTGATGACTGACTTACAGGTCGAACAATCCGTGGCATAAAGCTAGATATATATAATCATCATCATTATTAGGCTGGCGAGTGAGTTGTTGCCCCACATATTTTTATGGTGCTACTGCTGCACTGGTAGTATTGTTGAGTACCGGGTTGTGCAGCTTCCTCAAAAGTGGTTGTGCTGCATAAGCATTATTTGGACTATAAAAGAGACTAACCCCTGAGTTTGTTTCGACATTTCTTCTCAGGGTAATCAGTTAGGAAATGTCGACTTCATCTAGCTTAGGAAGACATTTTAAAAATGATTTATACAGTCCTACTTACAAGAATAAAATATTTCATTTCATGTACAATTATACGTCGGCAAGTATAGCTATTTACCTCAGTGACGACCGTAGCATAGGGTATATCAGAGAAGTCGAAGTCCCAGCCGTTCTGGCAGGGCACGGTGGGCGTGCTTGGCGAGGGAGGCGTCATGGTCGCCAGCACCTGAGTCCAGTTCACGTCGTACGTGCGGCATTTGTCGAAGCCGCCTGTCGCCAGCACCGGCGCTGATAGGTTGCGTCTAATATCGAAAAAAAAAATAGTTTAATGATAAAACAGAAGAAATTAGAAGAGCCTTTCGTCCAATATTGGCACACTTAAAAGATTCATTTTGGAAGTAGCATTCTGAATTCAAAGCCAGATTTTTTTAAATGTTGTTTTATTTGATGATTTAACAATTACCTTGAGCTATGTGATTGGTTGACTGAAAAAATACAAAGCCAACACTTGATTGAGAAATGACAAGCAAATGTTATGTTGATCCGCCCTCACGACTTAATCATTTTCAACAATTATTTATAATTTTTGGTAGAGATCTTTGCAGTTAGCCTGAGCGCAGGCTTTGACTGCTTCACCGGACTTTTGGCGAGGACCTTAAGGCCTCCAGCCAGAGCAATAGGAAAAACTAACTACGTCAGGAACGTCCACTAAGGGCACCCACTGCGGGGTTCGGACCTCGACTTAGTGCGTTGCTAACAATCTTAATAAAGCAAAACAGCAAGGGATGGTTGGATCTAAGTTATCTGATATCCTAGATACCTATGTTCATATCGGACCTAAGCTAGTAATTACAAACAGATCGTGATTCAATTTAATGACAATAATTTAGATTATTTTCATCAAAACTGTTGTAGTGATATATTCTTTGTGGTATTTCCCGAAGAGTTATCGCCAAGACATGACAGACACAATTTAATCTCACCTTGTCATCTCTGATTTAAATACAATATAGTAGGTAAGTATATACTCGTATAAGGAGATAAGATATTGATCAGTATAAATTAAAAATATTTTGATAGGTAAGTACTTCGGACTATTGATGACGTAAAGACACGATTAAGCCCAACACACACCCATAATTAAATTTATCGATTCTGATATTATAATTATTTACCTATACCCTTTTTAATGTTACCTAAAAGATTAAGTAATTAGTAAATAATTAAAAAGGTCTAGAGAATCTTTCCACATTGAAGTTCCTACTTTATAGGAATCTTCCTGTTTGCAAAAAACGCAGAAAGAAAAATGTATTGCCAGAACGACCAAAAGATTTTTGATTTTTGACATGATAGAAAATCTTTTCTAAGTTATCTCGATAGTGGATTCATATATTTTCCACTTGATATCTCAAAGAAATACCTAAGAATAGTTTTATCATCTCACACAGATGTTCATTGAAACGTAAAGTCTCATATTCACGTGTTTATTGCCTTTATAGATACTTATCTACCAATCACAGTCTTTATCGGACGTTTGTACTTCAATAAGACAAGAACATATTCGCAACACAGAAGGCCTTTGTGAAGGTTCCTAGTGCGGAAAAAGGAACATTTGGTACTTTAAATATGTATTTAAAGTACCAAATGTTCCTTTTTCCGCAATGACATTATAGTCCAGTCAACAAAGAGATTGTAGAGTGCGTGAGCAAGGCCCTAAACAATTACTTCAGAAAATTGTTCAGGGTGCTTAGATAGTTAACATACTAAAAGTCCTGACGTCTAGGGGGTGAGGCGGAGTGGGGGGAGGGGTTTAAAGGTCCCATTTTTCAGTTTTTCGCTAACATCTTTTAAACGGTGCGTCATGGCGATAAGAAGTCTTCTACGCAATGAAAGCTTATAAAATTATGTACAACTTTTACCTTATGCACTTTTTCAAATTCCTACCTATTTTCGAACTACACGTTCCGGAAGAGTGAAAATTGAAAAAAACTTCTTCGATTGAATACTACCTTATGTATACTACTTCTTTCACGTTATTTGGGGATCTAGACACGCGGCAGCGAGTCAATCCAAGTTCAAGTAAAAAAACTGGCTAACCAGCGCCAAGTGTATCATTACACGAACCACAAGGTGCCACTTTTGACCCTTGTATAACTCAAAACTTCTTTAACGTAAACACATATAACTAAGTGTGTTTATTAATATACATAAGGACATATAGAAGCCCAAATTTCATGAAGCTAGCTCAAACGGTTGTTAAGATATGAAGTCAAAATGTCGTAAATTTTAGCACTGACTGACTAACCTAATAATATAGTACCTAAACCTAACCTACTTCCAGATGACCTAGAAGAATGAAATTTGGCATCCAGCTCGGTAATAGTGTGTAAACTTAGGAAAAAAGCTAAAAACAAAAAAAAAGTAAAAAAAAAGAGGGGGTCCCCATATAAAAAAAAAAGTCTTTTATTTTAGCGTTGGAACCGTTACAAGCAGATATTTGAAACTATTCCAATATATGTATTATTGTATTTAGCAAAAATAATTATACATGTATTGGAATAGTTTATGACTTTTTGACTTTCATATCTCAATAACTGTTTGAGCTAGCTTCATGAAATTTGGGCTTCTAGATGTCCTTATGGATATTAATAAACACACTAAGTTATATGTGTTTACGTTAAAGAAGTTTTGAGTTATACAAGGGTCAAAAGTGGCACCTTGTGGTTCGTGTAATGATACACTTGGCGCTGGTTAGCCAGTTTTTTTACTTGAACTTGGATTGACTCGCTGCCGCGTGTCTAGATCCCCAAATAACGTGAAAGAAGTAGTATACAAAAGGTAGTATTCAATCGAAGAAGTTTTTTTCAATTTTCACTCTTCCGGAACGTGTAGTTCGAAAATAGGTAGGAATTTGAAAAAGTGCATAAGGTAAAAGTTGTACATAATTTTATAAGTTTTCATTGCGTAGAAGACTTCTTATCGCCATGACGCACCGTTTAAAAGATGTTAGCGAAAAACTGAAAAATGGGACCTTTAAACCCCTCCCCCCACTCCGCCTCACCCCCTAGACGTCAGGACTTTTAGTATGTTAACTATCTAAGCACTCTGAACAATTTTCTGAAGTAATTGCTTAGGGCCTTGCTCACGCACTCTACAACTACTTTTGGGTGATTTATTGACTGAACTATTATTGGAGAGTGGATGTCCACTCTCCAATAATGTCTGTCCAAAAATAAAAAATACCTGGGAGAAGGAAATGAAATGAAATTATTCAGAGAGAATAACGTTTTACGTCAATAAATAAATAATAATCTTAAACTTTAAAGAGTTCACAAGCCGCTTTCTTTATTTTTCATAATCCAACCAAAAATATTGATAAGTATATTATGTGACGTAGCAGTTCTATCGTAGCCGCGTAGTGCGGAAAGCTACGTAGGTAGTGCACTTATCAAAACTGCATTTAAGTCAACAATAAGCACGAAGATCAAAGTAAGAGCTGATTACATGGGCCTGGTATTATCATTGATATATTGATATGGAGAGAATATTTATACTTTTTATCGCCTTTATCATTATATCAACAGAATACACAATGTTTCATCACATAGCAACATTTTGTTGATTACGTGTGTCTATATCCCTTACGTAGCAGATAATTAGACAGTTGTAAAACTGGCCCGTCCCCTATGACGCGTCGTGTTATCAAATATTTTAATCTAGCCTATACCTTTTTTATATTTATAAAACTCGATTACAATTTGGCAAATTTTCAGATTATATAATTTTAATTATTGGTTGATACTTTGAAACTAGCCGTAAGGTCCTTTTACGTTTCAAGTGCCCCTTAAGTGTGCAAGGAACCGGGGGTAGGCCATTGAAAGGCAAGTCGCTACATTATGGATGCGACCATACCCCGAGTCCTTTCAGGATACTGTATCTTCCCTAGAATAATGCCGTTCCGTGAAGCGTTAGACTTGCCTACCACCATGTTTATTTTTGTGTTTCACTTAAACTTTTTCATAGGGTTACATGTAGTAGGGTCGCAATGCAAGGTATCATCAAGAATTTGGATTTTAAATTATGAACTGTGAGTAGTAAATTATATTTCTACCAATATTTGAATCTCTGTTTGAACTTGTTGTAGATAAATATCATTTGTATAAGACATTGCACGCATTGACACGGTTTCTATTAATCATTTGGAAAGATCACAAGTTATTCAGTAGCTACATCTAATACGGAAGTAATTAAATAGTAGGTATACCGTTATATAAGTACGAAGGGCAAGACCAAATATGAAGGGCAAGTTTAAAAAAGATATCAAATTAACGGATTGGTGCTTCTTCGAAGAGTGTGGCACAATGATGTTTTATAAAATAAAGACGAAGCAATATTGCTACACGTTAAAAAAAATCAAATTTTAATGCCTGTTAAAATACTGTTACTAAAATCATATAAATGTGTGAGACGGAAAGTGATAGATATATATAAAATTTGGTCAATTGTCTTGATTTAAAAGCCTCATTTTTGACGATTCAGTGCGACATCTACCTCATATATTTACATTTCATTGGTGTGGTATTCTGATCGCAAGAGGTTTATGTGAAACACGTCGAGATACTAAGAAAATACATTAATTATAACGCGGAAGTTAATAAAAAAAAGCTCACCTAATATCAGCATCCAAATGCGCTAACTCGGGGATAGCACACCAGTGCTGCTGCGGCGTGAGCGTGATGAACATCTGCACGAAGTAGACCCAGGCGAAGAAGATGCCGAGGGGCATGAGCAGCACGAACAGGATCTTCTGGTAGCGGCCCAGGTCCCCCACGTGGCGCAGCACGTCCTCCAGCTCGTCGGCATCGCTGTCCGGCTTCATCGGGAGACCAGAGTCCCTCTGCTCCTGGAAAAGGAAAAAACAGTTAAAGAAAAAGAAATATGGTAATATAACCAGCCTATAAATGTCCCACTGCAGGATACAGGTCTCTTGCCATACAGGATTTTAAAATTGCCATCATTGATCAACGCTTGCTCACTGCGGATTAGAAATCTAAGAGCAAAATTTCTTAAATCCAGATTTTGTCTGAAGATTAAGGAGAAGTCGATATTTATTTTTTGACTGTCAAAGGTAGGTAAACTGTAATAAAATGATTACGTGAAAAGATTCAGAACGTAGTTGCGGCGACAGCATTTTGAGTTGTTAGTGCACAGAAGTGCACTGAAATTAGACTTCAAGTCAGAAACGGTATACAGAAACTTTGTAAGCACTGGTGAAATAGACGAAGAGGTATTTAAAAAAATACATAGCCCCCACGCCCTAATTAGAAGAGGCGCATGTATCTTCTGAAGTAAAATTTCACATTTATTTTTATTTATAGTCCCGGTAATCTTTCTGATATATAGTTATCATATATTCGCACATTATCGCCGGAACAAATCACGGATATATAAGACACGTAAATCATTATCAAAAATATAAATCGCAATGACCACCAGTTTGTGCCTATTTGTTAAGTAGCGTTCGCAAATTTTACGTCTTTGAATATCATCGTCAACTGGAAAGGTACGATCTATCGAAAAAAACGTTATTTGCATCGTGTCTTAAATACCAGGTAGTATTGGTTTTTAAGCAAGTAGAAACCAGCAAAAATCCCTCCGTTCCTTCGCTGTTTAAAATTGGTGTATTACGGCTTTTGAATTCCCGTTTACGCACTCTGGATGTGGACGCTTGATTTACTGGAGTCGTTAACTGCTGTGAACGGTCGCTAGGGTCTCTGCCGCGCAGTGCCGTGGTGCTGTCTCTCTGGCTGGCGGGCTGCTGCGACAGGTTCGAGCTCGACCCTCCATCGCGAGGCTGTGGGGTTTCAACTGCACTATGAATGCTTTCAGCAGCGGCCGGTGCTTGCGGTGTGTCCTCCGTCGCTGGTTGCGTTGTTTCCTCCGTCGTTGGAAGTTGCGGTGTATCCTCCATCGCTGGAAGTCGCGGTGTATTAGAACTTGGTAACTCGGGCGGAGGATTCCTTTCATTTTGTTCGGCCATCTGCCGTCGATCTGAACTTTGTCTAGGAGTCCGTGAATGCCTCGCGTCCGTGTGGGCTGGCCGGGAGCGTTCGGAGCTGGTTTCTCTGATCCGCGGCGTGTCTCTGTGGCCGGCAGCACTCCCGGTGGTGTCGGACGAGGACTCGCCGATGGGACGGTTTCCAGGTGTCCTGGACTGGGGCGTCTTTCGTGAAAGTAGCCAGTTTCTTCTGCGCATATTATGTGCATAGTGCTGATTTTATTTATATGCCGTAAGATTATGTCCGATTTGACATCTGTCTTATGTCATCTAGAGATGGGAACTTATAAAATAAAATAGCTATTAAGTCTGATTATTAATTTTCTATATTAAAATCTTTTTTTTAACATAATTTTTCTCTACTTAAGCGTAGACATAAAACACTCCCTGTCTACGTACTTAGGTAACTATTTACAAAATGCTTTGATATAAAGTGCAATAACTTATAACTTCAAAACCGATCACAACCTTCTATTAGGTTGTAGAAGTCATCGTCAAAGTCAATTTAGTACTTTAAGCTACTATTTAGCTTTGTGATGCAATAATTCCTGAGAAGGATTAAAGCGAATCATGCAGTAAATAATTATGAATAAATTTTATGGTTAACGAATAATGGTGGCCTTCTATTGCAAACTGAAATTGATGGAAAACAGACATGCCAAGGCGGTTCCAAAGTATCAGTTCATTAAAAAATATTGTAGAATTTAAAAGCTGAGACACGATATCGAACGGTATGCAAATAGAAAAGTTTATTGTTAAAGCCTTCGCGGTAACATAAGTTTTTGACCTATTGAGAAATTACGTGATTTTGATCCGATTTAAATAAGGTGATTGTAATCTTGAAAAGTTTTGCATATGTTCAGTAAACATTTAATCCGTTATCAAAACAATTAAGGCTCATCAATAATTCAGTCTTCATAATATAAAGGTTAAATATTTCTTATGCAATCAAAATTAACACAAACTGAGAATGAGAAAGGGTTTACCCGTAATGTTACGGTTTCAGAATATTCAAAATGATAATATCATATTATGATATCTACCACGATTTATTTCTGCATCACCCTAAGGTTGACTGGCAGAGACTGCCTTTTTTGATAATGGCTTTGTGCAACAGTCTGCAAAGGACGTCTCAGAGATATAACAAGATATTTATTCAATAAGATTTTATGGTAGGCTTAGATGAATACGAAAATTAGGCAGAATGACAAGTACGCTGACCGAACACTAACGTGCATTTAAATTAGCTGAATCGAGGCCCTGTATTACTGGACTGCCTAGTAAATTGGTTGTATCAGATAGACAGCCTGTAACATACGGTACGAACCTGACTGGTCACATAAGTAAGGCTACGCAGAAGACAAATCAACGAAGGTTACCTAATCAACATGAATTGGTGGTACCATCAATACTGATCCAGCATTTACTGCGACGTAAGACATATTAGGATGTAAATAACTTGCTGACAGAGCTCTCGGGGGAAATATCTGGACGTTTAGGTATTCATGTAGTATCGTCGCGGTCGGCGCCATCTTGCTTTAGTACTTAAGCTTTCTCTACGTGTTTATGTTATTTGAGACGATTATAGTGGGTTTTGGAAAGGATGATGGTGATGTAAGATTTTGATATTATGTAATGAGTTGGTTAAGATTTTTGTAACGTTGTTTTAGTGCGTATTGAAGTGAAAACAGTTTTATATCTTAGACTACTTTTCTGTTTGGAGTTAATAAAATAATTCTTAACACACTTAAGGGCTGGTTTTTCAACACAAGATAGTTTGCGAGAGTTAAAATTCACGTCCGACATATTTTGTATTGAAGAACTATCAAAAAATCAATATTATTCCCAGTTAACATTCGTTGCAAAACATGACCCATGGTTAATAAAAAATCTTACATAATATTATAATGATATCATGTCCTGTCATGTCCTGTCACTATCATATCCTGTCCTATCATGTTATGTGTGTTATCCTATCTTGTCCTGTCACTTTGAAACTTTCACAGTATATGTATAGCTTCACGATAGTGCGGTAATTAGTAAACATCGAGATAGATATATCTAATCTTGACAAAATACTATCTAAATTATGTTACACGTCTAATTATTATTTATCTGAAGGATGAAATATAAATATCTTGGTTTTTCCAATGTGTTCACAGGTTCCGATTATCGCGGGAAAAAGCTAGCAACTTGTACTTTCTTGGGATACAAGCTGACTGGCGGCTATTGGTCATTTGAACATTCGAACCGAATCGTCCCAATGGCCAATTTTGACGTTTTGACATTTAGTAGATTGCCAATTATCTTAAAATGGACTTCCACCACAGGCCACCCACACAGATTATTGAAGCAATTATAAATAGCAGACTCGGGCCCCTGAGCAAATTTCATCAAAATCGGTTCAGCAGTTTAACCGTAAAAGCAGTAAGACAGACTTTCGCATTTATTATATTAGCAACAAATAGTTTTATGGTAAACTTAGTACAGGTCTTTTATATATGGTGAAATTGAATCGCAAATTGCGTGAACTTACATCATTCTATGAACTGGTAATAGTTATGCAAAAAGCGATCGATGTCTTTTACTGCCAAGGTTACAGTTAAACACTTGAATAGTCGCCCGGTAACTCTGTGTAGCATTAATACGTGTAATAGATATTGCTGAACCTAAAATATTCCAATTAAAATAGCAGGACAGACTTTGAATGAACCGATTGCCGATTAGCGAAAAGGTGTGTTGCTATTTGGGACTCTACGCTTACTTTGCGTATTTGATTCCCGCTCTTGACAGTTGTGAGTCATTGACCTTTGTGTAACGTTGAGGAGTTATAATTACGCTTTGTTTTGACTGCCCGATGCAAAAGAAAGTATGACTCAGGACAATATGAGTGTTGTAAACAAAGGAAACATGTAAGGTAATTTAAATCAAATGAAAACGCGATGTAAGATTTTTCAGTAGATTTGGTTACACCTTGCTCGTATGGATAGCTAGATTATTTAATTCTATATGTTTTAGAAGCTAACAGTGTACAGTATCTTACACTTGTTATATAAGGTCTTAAAAAATTGTGACTATTTTTTACTATTATCAATCTCGACAGAAACAACAATTCAATGAAAGAAAAGAAGAACAATGTAAAACACAAATAGTATTTCAAAAATAGTTTCTCAAGCAATAGGCGAAATATGCTAACTTATAATATTCCATTAAGTACCTTACTCAGTAAACCACAAGCTAACACAGAAGTCGGTTTAACGGTCATAAATAAACCAAAAACCCCCGATCGCAGTTAAGATAGCTAATGTTTATTTTGGTCTTGATTAAAACCACCACAGCACACTATTTAAATACACAGTGAAAAACTAACCTTGGTTAACATAGATACCACAGTTTAATTCAAATGCCAGTAACTAGACTTTCTTGGCAAGTTTTCAGCAGCTAAGTTGCCAAATTAAAGCTTTTGCAAAAGGTAATTTTATCTTCCCTGATAAACACTGCATAAGAAGGCTCTTAGGGACGTTCTTTAAAGGTCTTAGGATGCCCAATAACAGTAGTTTACTGAAGCAATAAAAATATAAGTATAGTCAAACTATTTAGTCATCTGTGGTATATCTGTGGTATATATATAGTTATGGCATTACCATACTATGTTGGATGATTGAAGAAACCCTTAAAAAAGATAGCTAAAGCAACTACTCCACGCATTGTATTTTTTGACTACATGACGCATAATTAATTATTCTGTTATGATCACTAGTAACAGCTTGCAAAAATGATCAAAACAAACCAACCGATCAGAAGATATATTTAATAACAGATGTATTAGATCGCAATCGTTAATTAAAACAGCATTCAATTTATAAATTGAATATTGAATCAAATTAGAATATTGATATGAAACTAGTTTTATACCCAGACTATGAATAATGTCTTGTGCTAAAACCATCGTCAGGTCAAGGACAACATATTTATTTGCATAAGAAACAGGTCTTATCTAGATAAATATATTCTATGACAGGCATAATCTCTGTCAGATTTATATTTATTGGTAAGCTTTCTGTAAAGCCTTATCACTGAGCAATTTTTATCAGGTAGACAGTCTCTATTTCCTTAGGTCTACTGAATTTTTTTTACAAAAAAAAAACCGACTTCAAAACAAAAAATAAAATGCACTAAAAAGTACAAAATAACTGCGTTATTTAAAAACTCTCTATTTTGAAGGCGGTGCCAAGTAACCTTTCAAATAAAAAAAAAACAATCGGTCCAGTCGTCTTTGAGAAATCGAGTAACAAACATAAAAAAAATACAGCCGAATTGAGAACCTCCACCTTTTTTTGAAGTCGGCTATAAATATCATACATCGACAGTAAACCACACAAATCAAACATACATCGATTCAGGTATTGAAAGCCTAAGTTTCACATGGTGTTGAGGTAGGTCAAGTCGTTAGACTAGGCTTCTCACAGTTGGAACGCTGAATGACTAGACAAGCGATGCATGAATATCTTTTAAAACAAAAGAGAATAAGAGGAGATGAGTCCTAACAATGAAGACTTTATACACCTTTTGTCCGGCCCGTCCTGCACTACCATCTGCACTCTACAGGACGTGATGGCCAGCGACCGAGCCATCCAGTTTGCATTTTTTTGGTCATAGAGAATTTGAAAGTTTGGATCTTTGAATCGAGAAGAAGAAGAAGACTTTATATGAAGGATGATTTAGACAAAAACATGCGTTTATGCTTGTAAGCGAGATTATCCGAAATCTATATACGTTAGGTATAATAGATACGATAAGTGCTATTACAACGTAAGTCTGTAAACGTATGTGTGACCATCAATTTAGCGTAAAATAAGTCAAGGTTACTTTGAAGATTATTATCGAATCAATACAAATCTACTTAGCAGAAATTCAAGAGAAGTGCCTCTTGTAATAGGTACAGTATTTTTTGCTGTAGCTGCGTATACAAATATGAAACATCATATACACAAACAAGACGTTACTTGGAAAAACATTCAATGTCTACGGACCATACAAATATTTGTCTCGATCGGATAACGTATAAACCAAAACCACAGACTTCTTTCATAGCTACAGTACCTACATAATAATTTTAGGTTATGATATAAAATGCTTGATTAAAAAACAATGCTAAGATACTCAGTTCAGACATAGATTAGTTTCCTGAAACTAAGATTTGGACTACAGGGCAATTTCACCAGTGTCAACGAGATTAAGAATTCTAAATGGAATCACCCTAAACTGCGTCAATTTACGTTTTGAGCATTCAACTCAATTAAAAAAAAAGCGACAAACGAAATAGAATCCAAATAATCGCGTGAAAAAGCTTATGTCTCTTAAAACTGATGTTGTCTTCGGAGTACAAAGTTTGAAGCTCAAAATTGTTTTATTTTATTGCATTGCAAACTTTCAAGCCTACAAGCTGTATCGCATCTCAACACAATACTTAAAAACCGCGGAATACAAAAATCGTTTAAAAATTTCATCGTCCATGATCTCAGTTCGACCAGACATGGTTTTTATCTTAAAAGAGGTTTTATGCCTATTATACGGAACAAAATGTCGGCAGTAAAAATATAAAGCTGATAACACTAGAATGGCTTGAATGATATAACACATCATTATGATATTATTAATTAAGTGCTCCAACTATCAAGCATCGTAAACAAAAAAAAAAAAAAACTATTACCGAAGCGAAATCGTATTATTGCAAACGTTATCTGTTTACAGTATAAAACTTTCCTGTTTAAATGTTTATTTTTTATTTATTTAATTCTCGTAAATGTAATGTACTTATATTAATTGAATACTTCAAGTTATTTATAGTGTTCTTTTTCTAATTAATGTATTTGTTTTATTTATTATCGTAGCTACCTGACTTGGGACATTGTGTAACTGAAAAAATAAAAAAGAAAAGTTCTTGCATAATGTCCTTGTAAAAGAAATATGTTCAGTCTTTCCATGCAAGGTTTACCTTGCTCAAATGGTTAGATTCAGCAGGCTATCTGCATTTTGCTTATGTATAAATGAGCTAGCCTAACAGCAAGTCAAATACCTAGCTATTTTAATTGAAGCTTGAATCCGAATTGCGAAATCTTAACAAAACAAAGCTTATCAAAACACGGAAAATAATGCCTACAAGAGTTCTAGGTCGATTAAGTAATCGCACATATTATTTGGTTAAATGTAAACAAACGTTTTACAGTAAAGAAAAAATACTAATTTTCGTCTAAGTCAGTAATAAATAGACTTCATAAACTCTGAAAACACGATTCTAAGGACCAGTTTCATGTAATGATTGGGTTTCAGGAAATTGCACTTAGCTACAGTTATTTGTGACCGTAAGTGATGATATGATACTTAAATACAGGGTGTCCTAAAAAGTATGATCCTGAGGTAGAACACAAGAGTGTTCTACCTCAGGATCATACTTTTTATTTTACATATTATACATTTTACACAATATCGCGGAACATACATGGATACTTCCGAGGATTCTAAGAAGAATCATCGGAATTATCCATGTATGTTCCGCGATTTTGTGTAGATTAGAGAAGTTATAACAATTTTCGTGATTTTTAACCGAAGTCCGACTTGAATAATATTTCGGTCGCACTGCCTAGGAAACATGGACCATATTTTTTCTAAAGAAGCAAAAAACAAGTAATTTGAAGTAGATGAACTAACGCAGAATGAATGAAAAACTAAAACATGTTGGAGCACGCTCATGGACAAATTAAGATGAATGCATATTTAATCAAGTTGTTTTATTTTTATAGGCATTTTTAGCTTTGTAATAAATCATCCACACGTTTTAACACACATTTAAAAATAACCCTACAAACCCCGCCACACAAAGCTATTCCTTTTATAAAACTCCTTTTGCACTTTCAACAATACCAGAAATAACACTTAAAAGAACAAATATATAAATAAAACTTTTCACAAAAACTTTCAAATAACATAAAACCAAAAATAAATAAATAAATATCTACTAACGTCTATCCCCCCGCTCAATTTTTTCATCTCGTGTTCCATGTCACAGTGTCACTGGCCACGTGTCACAAACATACCGTCCCTCTGGTGCGGAGGCCGGACTCCTAGTGATAACAGCCGGCGCCCGACCATGTATTTACGACAAACAGCTGAATCATAGAAACCATGCAGATAAAACGATTTTAGATTAATTTCAAGGTTTCTTCTGAATTTTGTTAGATTATTATCTTGTCTTAACTTTTATGATCAGCTGAAACTTTTTTTTCTCCTTTTCTTTTAAAGATTTTTGTCTAAAGTCTCAGTCTATCATTCAAGGGTAGTTTTAGTTAGTCATCAAATTCGCTAAAGGATTATCTTGTCATGAATTAATAAATAAATGATAATTATAATCGATCATATCCACTTGGACTCGCGTGCATTTATCTATCACAAACCAAGCTTTTACACAATTGCTTAAGTACCTACTTCTCGTCTGTTCATTACACAGAAGCTTTAATGCCTTAAAAACTTATTAATTCAGCATTAAGCTATATCCACCCATACCCAAAAATGCCCGAAATCTAACAACTGCTAACTGCGTCATTATTTCATCAATTTCATCATACACACCGTAGTATTGCGTTACACCGAGTCCAGTTCATTGATGCGATAAGAATATGATTGATTGTTACCGAATATCAAAGATATTACTATCCGGTATCCATGTGATTTTACGACTAACTTAATGAGAAAAAATAAACTATATGACAGTAACTCGTGGATATTACACAGTTTATAATTTTTGGTAGAGATCTTTGCAGTTAGCATGAGCGCATGCTTAGTCAAACTGTAAAAATTTTACAGTTTATCATTTCATTCTGACAGGCCTGTTGGTCTAGTGGTTAGAGACCCTGACTGCTATACCGGAGGTCGCGGGTTCGATTCCCACCCGGCACAATTGTTTGTGTGATGAGCACGATCATTTGTTCGGTGTCTGGGTGTAATTTATCTATAATATGTATGTATTTAAAAAAAATATAAGTATATTTATCAGTTGTCTGGTTACATAACACAAGCTCTGCTTAGCTTGGGATCAGACAACCGTGTGTGAGATGTCCCGGAATATTATTATTATTATATTCATTTAAATAAGAGGGGTGTTATAACTTTGACTAGTCGATCTGTGTGTGTATTTGTGTCTGTCGATTTTGATGCGATTTGTATGTTTCGTAGTAGACTCGTTTAAGATTGTTCATAGCAAATCAATGTACTACGTTCAGGATGTAGTTTCTAAACACCCATTCTCTTACACTTAGTATAATATGTTGTCTGTCTGTCGCATAGAGCAGTTCCTCTTTCAGTCGTGAGAAGTTTTCCTTGTTTAACAATAGTGATTTAAAATAAACATCCTCAAAACTGTTGGTATTAAATAAGGTAGTAAACTGTACAGACACGTTATAGTGCTCAATACTTAGCAATCATAGTTATGTTTGAACACGTTCCTTTTTAATAATATACAGCGAATGTTCATTACTATTATTGTTCTCCTTTTGAAGTAATATTCCATAAGTCACATACCATATTTATCATAAGGCATATAAAAACATAATCTTTTATTATTGATTATATTTGGGTTCTATATTAGTCTTGAAACATTTTATACTATGTAAGGAGTCTGGAGTAACCACACGTAATGTTATAGTAATAGTACTAGTGGTCCTAAGGCACCCCGCTGGTGCAGAGGGCCCCAACAAGATTTCTCCAAGCCGGCCGGTCCCGCGCGATTCTTCTAATGTTGTCGTGGTATCCAAATGCTTTACCCCTTCCAGACTTAGGTCTTATGTTTTAGACGTATTTCTTAAACAAGAATATCATCACATGCTTGTGACTAGACTCAAAATAATGTTATGTCTGTGGATAGTACGTGTACTTGCCCCGTGCCAGAAGATCCCTTGCCAATTGATTCGTCATGCAATAGAATTGCGATCTATTGTGCATCGGTGTCATTTTCATCGATGAACTTCTGATACTCGTAAATAAGTCGATCTAAGAAATAGGTTGGCTTTTACTTTCTGCACAGTATATAAATATACTTTAAAAACTGTACAGTGTACATATACTAGTATACCTGCAAAATAGCTACCATAGAATTAAAAGATTTTTAGAAACCTCGCTAACTAGGACCATTGGCCTTTATTTATTCCTAAAAAAAAAAAGCTTTTTCTTAAAACCACGCAAGACCGGTAACTGATTTGTTTAAATATCCATATATCCAAGTTCCATAGATTTCCAGAAAAGTTTTGGCTCAACAAAAAACAATTCTTCGTAAAAGTCCATCGTCACCCACAAACAATTAAAAATAGGAAATGATTATAATTAACGAATTAGGGTCGCCGCCGCGCCGTCTAAGTATTAAGCATTTGTGACTAATTGTACGCTACGCTTGATACTTCACGCAGGCGAATATAGATCGGATAAACTACTTAATTAGGTGTTTGTTTTGACGAATCCTAAAAATAGAAAATACTTTGATATTTTTCTCTAGTTTAACGACCCATTTCAGTAACATATCCGCCTATCTAGAGTTAATCATTTTACATAATTTTCAATGACGATAAGTACAATATCTCTCGTTGGAAAGGCTGTAGGTAAAGAAAATGTAACTTTAATTGGAAATATGAACTGAATTTTGAAAAACATGTTTTTTAATCCATTCTGCAGTTTAAGATAGCTCTTGTGGACCCAGGATGCTCATAAATGTTATGCTACTTATACTAGTTCAATGGACAATAACGCGATAGCACTTATAGTATGGCATAATACTGCCAGGAAAAGCATACTGTACTCAGTACTGTGACCTAAAATAGTAGCAGGTAAACTTTCCAAACAACACATTTCTTTCGTACGTAAGCTCGCATTCAAATCGTTCGTGTACGAGGTATGTTGCGTCGGGTCACGTATGGAAACAATTCTCCTAAACTCGGTCAATGACATCATGACCTGAGATTATAATTTGTTTCTATGTAAACTGGATTATTGGAGAAATACAAAAAATTAAAAATTACAAATGAGCCATTGTTTGCACTCTTCTGGGCAAAAAGACACACTGATTTTTTTTGCCCGAAACCGTCTGTTCAAATAACCGGCAAATTGATATGAAAAAAATTACTTGTGTATTTTATTTTTTAAATTCATTTGCGATTCTTGCTATACACACCTATAAAATACATGTAAAAAGAAACAGAAAATTAAATTATTTTAAAAACTAAATATTTCCACGAAGAGTATAAATTGGGAATAATTTAGTTCTGACCATCGAACATTTATGACGGCCTGTTTAACATGACAAAAACTACCGTGTTTTATAAACAGCGGCTTCTGAATGTGATGCAATTCCAGATAAAATATGTTAAGTTTACATAATACACGTCGAAGATTACCACCTTATTTGATATCTATTTAGACATAATTCTAACGAAAATTCGTTCACACTTGGAATCATATCATAACAAATTGTTACAATATTTTAATTTAATAGCATCTCTGTCTCATCATTTATTTTTATAAGGCATCTAATAACAACACAAGCATTTAATCCTGATGTATTTTATGAAAAGCAGCGATTCTTTTTCTGTCACAGATCTAGCTAAAGCAGTATCCACTATTAAATGACCATCTTCAAAAATAGGTACACGAGAGATCATTACCTCTATCAATAGTAGTCATCGGTGTTACCCTGTCAACGTGTCCACCCATACATTACGATAACCTGAACAACAAACAAAGCACGTATATGATAATCACCTAATAACATATCGCCATCGTAATACTTATCTAGTAGAGATGCACCGCATTCATTTATATCGATAACGTCACTCGATTTGGAATTACCTACATGATGATATGCGATATAGGTTCCAAAAGTATTTTCGAAATTAATAAGAGATATCATATGTTATATAAAATTTGATGATATCAGAATCCAATTACGATCGATGACGATTATTGCACTTTGAATTTAATGCATTGAGTTTGTCCAAAACGCCGACTTAGAAATGTATCTTAATTCTTATCTAAAAAGTCTCTCATTGATCTCCATTATCTACATAATAATGATGCATGATATTTTATCACTAAACAAATCGATAAACCGTCAAAAATCGCATAGATTACATCTCCATAAACAGAAATGATTGTCCATCCGTATATCATCTCCTTGACCGAGTTAAAACGCATAATTCCGCTAAGCTGCGTAAATCTATAATCAGGTAAACAGATCTAAAGAGGTTGTCACCATACTTGGCTATCGACACAAGACTTGCCGACGTTAAATGGCAAATATACTTACTATGACCTCTTATAGCAGGACTATTGCCGCTGTGGAAGGGAGACGCTGCTACGTGAGTGTAGAGCGCCGTCTCACTTCCACTAAATACAACAGCGAAGCTTTTAGAGCTCATGGTATAGGCAGTGAACTTGAAATCAAACATACTTGTCGCACTTGGAGTAGATTAATAGAAAGATTTTCCTGTGACCCGAATAGCCTTACAAAACATATCAGATTCTATCTTGCTACCACACAGAGCGAAGAATAGATTTGTGAGAGCCACGAGAGTATAATAATATTGAAAATAGGAAGACTAACGAGTTATTTTACTGGTATAAATACACGGACTGCAAAAAGTCTCTGCAATTTATGTGTGATTATAATAACTGTGAAGCGACACAAATCAATTTCTTTGTACAAGCGCAAATACTGTTTAGTTTTCACAGCCTAATCAGTAAACAACTACCGAAGAAAATTGAGAATTCCTTGTTCGTCAATCAGCGTACAATATAGCTATTGATTTTTACGCTGATAAAGTCATTATCGCATTGCATACATTCTTTATTAAAGTTCTTTCGTTAACTCATATTTTTATTTTTATTTATTTAGAATCTGGTATTCGCACGTACAATATATAACAATATACTACATAATAATATATACATATAAGCCATACAGCAAAGGGACATAATGTGGAGTTTTTATGCATTACCTGAATAGTATTCGTAACAATAGTATTCGATGCCCATGTCTGACATGGTCATGGGACAAGGTAACACTAACGGGTCAAAGGCGCCATGTAAGCGCCGGTGTTGACTCACACAAGTTAATTATATACGTAAATATATAACACATTATATGTGAACTGCATAATTTGTCAAAGAGGTCATCAGATAGGTTAATCAACGATTAAAGTTCTAAATGCATTTCATTAAATACCCAAAAAAAAATGATCATTCAGACGGGATGTTAAGAACTAAGTCCTAAATTATGACTATTAGACTCTTTTCAAAAAGAGAAGGTTCTCAAATCTGTCTGTGTTTATATTTTTATATTCCATTATTTCCGGTTTTATGCCTTTTTTACACATTATTATCAGAAATCATCTTGTTTCTTATAAATCCCATCATCGAAATAGAATAGATTAGACAAAATACTTGACCAAGCTACAGAGCCAAAACTGAAATACTTGTGGTAAAAAAATCGATCGAATAATTTGTAACATTATACATTCAAGATCCGCTGAAGGCTCAATTAAGTATGAGAAAATTACTTATATAGTCTGTTATTACAGTTGATGATCAGGTTTCACCCTTACGCCATTGTTAAATCTCGACCTTAGCTACCCTTGCACGCAATATCGTATAAAACGCATCGATTACCGACAAATTGCTGCGAAGATGTATAAGGTACGTAATGGCTTCTCCATAAAGTGTTCAATAGTCAATATATATATTTTTGACGATGTTAAATAGAAAACAATTGCACATGTAAGAAAGAACCGACCTCAATGAAATTTATATGTCACCAGTTCTGACGAAAAGAACTTTTGAAATCGATGCACATTTAGAGGAGATATCGAAAATTTAACCAAACTGTCATCTAATTGAAGATCTCCTCCTCCCTCATCCTTTCTTCGAAGTCGGTTAACCAATTGCTGTAGATGTATAAGGTATGCTAAAAGGCTGCATAAAGTATGGATTATTCCATGAAGCGCATACGTCAATAAATGTTCAATGATGATGTTTTAAATAGAAGAAAAATACTACATTCTTACATATAATAAATATTGAAAGGCATCTGATAAAGTGCAATGCTTATAGAAAATATATGATATGCATTCACATTTTACCTAAGTAGCTACACATAACTGATAAAACGTCAGAGTTGAACCACAATCACATTAACCTTATATGACTAAGAAATTAAAAAAGAAAATTTGAAACACGATTTGTGAAACCTAGCTTACCTTACTTACCTTATTAATTTTACCGATTATGGTTTGTTTTCTGAGTTTCCGAAACTAAATTTCCGAACAGAGCAGGGAGTCTTAGCGCTAGCGATACAACAATTAAAAAAGAATGATGTCCTAATTAAAAAACTTGCTACACATAATTGCATTTATAAATAGAGGATTTCATAAAGATATTCACACAATGCAGTAATCGGTTTAATCGGCGATTATGAAGAAGACTAATTGCGGAAAAAACATAATTAAAAATATATCACTAGCTACATGGCTATTATATTTTTTATGTAACTAGGTATAATTGAGTAAGGAAGACCAAGTATCTAAGTAAATAGATAATTTTTATTCGTTAGCTACGCAGCGACATAATGCACTATAAATGCATATTTTATTATTCTTTGTAACTGCCGAGGATCGTAAGTGGAAGGACTAGTCTATTCTTTCATAAGATTGGCGGCAAATATTTGATAAATACTTTTCAAGGCTTTAGAAGAATAGCCTAGGCTGGGCTTTAAAGTATGGGTCAACACGCGTACTGGCGTGGGTTCGGCAAACATCGATATGATGTAGTAATATAATATGTTATTAATTACACCATAATGTTAAAATGTTTGCTCTTAATGTCCCAGAAAAATTCAAATACATTGGTCAAATCATTGAAATAAAACTACTTTTACGGATTTTTTCGCGGTTTGTATTTCGATTTTAAGTCCCGACGTTTCGACACCTTTACAGGTATCATGGTCACGGGCAGACACACAGTCTAACATTCGCGTAAACCTCACAACTCAATATTGGTCAAATCAGTTTAAATGTTTGATTTTCTTATATAAGCTCAAATCACGGTTAAAGATGGTCAACAGCAAAGAGCATGGGCTCTTTAACATAGAGTATGTCGTAGAAAGACACAGTCATAAGCAACTGTTAAGACAAAAAATAGGGTATTTTTTGTTGAATAAACACTCAAATGCTCAAAAGATTGTAACAAGGAAAACCATATTTTTTTTTTATCAGACTGCCGCTAAATTAAACTGAAAATACATTTTATTAGATATTACCTGTGGTGGTATGCATAAAGAGAGTACCTTAAAGTTGCGTAATTACAACTAGGAAACCAACCAAATAATTAATTAGTTGTTGCATAAATCATTTGAATATGCATGGGATCCCTCACGAAATACAAACACAATGTTATCAATCTCTGTTGAAAGGCCTTGCCACGGGTCGATGACCTGTGAAGTAAGAATGTAGGTTCAGTAGGTTACTGGAAATATTTGATATTATTTTTATTAGGGTATAAATATTACATACGAATAAAATATTTATTTCTCAGTCCAGTTTAGGCACGAGTAGTAAGTAAAAAGTGAGTAAAAACAGTTGTATATTTGCTATTCTCAGTTTCCTGAAACGGCATTTCGGAAAAATTATCGGAAAAGTAGCTACCCACTTTTTTAATAGAATTTTAATACCTCAAAACGTATTTAAGCAATCGAAAATATATTATTATTTGCTCCGCAAGTAGGCAAGCAAGTGTGTTGATGAATGCTCGTTTGTTCTCTACATGGCAAGAGGCCTGTGGCCGGTAAGACCTTAGGCCATTATTATTATAATGTATGTAGCTAAGTAGCTATAAATACAATTTTTTCATATTACATAATTTATGGTATGCAAATTTCGATAAGTCGATACCTAAAATAAATCAGTGAGGTTACATCATAGAGCATTAAAAACAAATTGCCTCACGGCATATGGTAAGTATGTTTTTGGTATGAGGTAGGTAGGTACATACAAATTGCACCTTGTACCTATATTACAAACGTTTTAAAGAATTTAAGTAAGTATTTCCTCTACCTGACATGACAATGGATTGAGGTCGTTTTTGGTTAACCTGCTAAAATGATAACTAAATGTGTGTTTACGTGTTATTTATTCAAATCATGTTTAATATTTATACAGCTAGCTTCTTACTCGCAATCGGTCAGAAGAAAAAAAAATACCATGCAAAATAAAGGTGGTATCATCTTTGAAATGCTTATTACTTCAACTTATAATGATACCAGCCTATAAATGTCCCACTGCTGGGCACAGGCCTCTTCCTGTATAAAGAAGGCTCGAGCATTGATCACCACGCTTACTAATTTACGGATTGGTGATTCCAGATCCCAATTTTTGGAATCCGTCTTTCCTCTCACAGTATTTTGTTTCACCGTTTGTCAGAACTTCAACATTGTATTATAAAAAATTTAAACAACAGTAGTTTAATTAATAATGAGTTTGTTGACCCTACAGCTGAGAATCTCGAACTCTGACCGTGCAGTAACCAATTAACGCCCAAAGACCGTGGGAGGATGAGTAATAATTAGATGGTTAAGTTTGATGCAACTTTAATATTATTTTAAATGAGATTAACAGGGATCGAAGGATCAACGAATCGTCTTATTCGTGTGAGACTTTCGTGTGTGGACATAATACAGAATCTTTTGCACTAGCATATCATATTATGGATTCTTTATGTCAAGTGATTTGTAAAGGAGACTTCTAAACACTCGTACGCGCAGAAATTAAACACAGTGTTTAACAAAATGATTTCCGTATTAACTTCACACTTCGTTTTGTGGCCAACTAAGTACATACTTAACTGGTGTATATGTATACTGACGAAATCGTACATACACTTAAAGATTTGCGAAATTTAATTCCGAACATGCTCAAAGTAGCAGCTCACTGACCTAGCTGAGCAGAATTTTAAACAGCATTGACCAAAGTGCTTATTCTGTTTCTGACACTCGAAGGATTTGTTTAATATAGTTAGTGACAGTTTGGAGGACATTTTTTGGAATATTCATGTATGTTATATCAACAGAATAATGTACCAGGAGACTGCATCTCGACCATCATCGCCTTGCGGCGTAAAATAATCAGATTTTCGTTTCCGTGTAAAAATGTTTTTGCTATCAGGACAGCTACATTTATCTTTGTGATAAAAAAAAAACTTTTATGCTAAAATTATTTGTAACAACGATTTACACCTACGCAAGTTTAATCGATCAACTATTCTAAAGAAATCCTTAATAATAAGGTGACACAGCGATCGCTACTGCAAAAAATTAGCTTGAGAAAACCGTTAATACTGTAAAAAATAAAATACATTCGCGTCACGAAAATCAACTCACTTCCTTATTAAAATATGATTAGTCAAATTCAGAAGATAAAAAAATCTTAATCGATTAATTTACGACATAAGTACGTTGCCCACACGTGTTGCTGGCCGGTCGCCAGATTCCATCTCAGTTCAATCAACAACTCTTCAAAGGTCCAGACAGCAGCATTTAAGCACTTGAAGCTTACCTTGAACTCTTATTACTGGCCAGTTAAACGCTGCGAATTAACTAACCTACCTATTTAACTGACAAATGTTTACTGCAACTTGTTTTAATGATGGCATGGTGGAAAACTTTTGGTCTTAGTTTTTTTTTGTCTATATTTTTTTCATTTTACAACTTTTTTGATATGGAATATATTTGTCTTTTCATAAATTTAATTGATCTTTACCTTAACTACTTAGTAGATCTCTATAAGTTTAATACAAGTGCACTATATTAATTATTTTGGCATAAAGTGAAAATTTAATGGTCTTCAGGTCACACATGACTCAGGGAGATTTAAGTGCTGACGTCCAATTCGAATGACATTATTATATAAGTTATAAATCAAGTTTATTAAACCATGTAAAAAGTATTCCCACATGTTATACAGCTGCGTGAGAAATAAGCACACAGACCTTCAAATAATAAATTTTCTCAGATGACAATCAGACAATTACCAGTCCTAAATTATGACCATTGCGGAAACACATGTTTATGAAAAAAAAAGACCACACGAGATGTAAGAAAGAAAAAATATTGTTTAGTTTTGAAATAGGGAGATGGATAGAAGTGGTAACGTTTTCTAAAGAAAAATATCTAACAAAATTGAAATTTCCTCATTGTAGCTTATTTTTTTTAATTTATACCGGTCTATAAACATGTGTTGTTATAGCCCGGTAATGCCCAGTAATTGAAACGTACTATCCCGAAATAAGTAAATGCCACCCTGAGGCAGACACATCCTCTAAATAACTACTCCCTTCGGTGTTATAAGACGTACAGTTTGGTTCTCTCCAAGGAACTATTTCTATTTTATGTATTGAATAAATAAGTATAAACTATTTGGCCTAAGTATTAGTTGAAAAAAAACATCTACTACGTAATGGTTTTTCCGTTACAAAGAAACTGAAATCTTTTAAATAATAAAAAATATCGCACATCCTTAGGCGGCTTGTCAAAATATTTGAATTTCGAATCCATAGCAGGCGGCAGTTGTTTACTGTTTATATTCGAACTTCCTAGTCTGGTCTAGCATTTAGTTTTTTTCCAAATGGCTGTGGTGTTTCTTGCCTGTTATTCCAAACAGGCAGGCACAGGATGTTTTATCAAGACTCTATTTAACGGCCGCCACTTTTTTCCCGCCTTACATAAGGCAGGCATAGGACAAAGGCATACGGGTATTTTCATGGTAAAAATAAACGAAATTTGATCCGCATGCAAAATTCAATACGGTATTATGCAATGTAAAAATTATTGAAATGTTACGCGTAAATCTCGTTACCATTCTTGTTATCAAGCAACGTATCCAATCACTATGTTTATAAAGCTAGAAGGCCTTCAACAGGTTATTTAAAATATCTAACAACAATACTAAGCCAGAGTTTTTATATTGACATCCTTATTAAAATGTATTAGCTGAGAAGACTCAATGTTATCCTGTATCCATTCTGAATAGATAATCAAGTCTTCAAGATGCTGATTGTTGATAACTAAACGCTTAACATAAGTGAATGATTTAAACGAAGCATTGTCTCGGTTTAATGGTTTCTGTAATACGCTATGTGGGCCCACTTAAATAAATTGCTGCGTTTTGTAAGCTATTAGCAACAATTGTACATATATAGTTAGAGGTGACACATTGCTTACGATTTTGATTATCTAATACTAGTCAGATTAAAATAAATAAATAATCCAGCCTATTTAAATGTCCCACTGCTAGGCATAGGCCTCTTCCCATATAGAGAAAGCACGAGCATTGATCACCATGCTTGCTCTCTGCGCATTGGCGATTTCAGATCCCAAATATTGGAATTTAGGTTTCCTCACGATGGTTTCACCGTTTGTCAGTAGTGTCTTAGAATAATTAAGAAAGATTATTAGTAGAAAATATTTTTTGCCATACCTATCAGATATTTTGCGCCAACATCTTAACATAGTTTTGACTGGCAGTAGAGCAAAGAGCAAGCACGTGTTTATGGAGGCCTAAGCACAGATACTTTAATTGAAAGATCGTGATCGTTAGACTAAATCAAAGCCAAATCAAACATGGATAATAAACTATGCATGAAGGAAGCTAGCTAATCTTAGCAAATAGAATATAGGCAACAATTTTTGTTAAAACTTATTTGCTTGAGCCTTTTAGGAGATAATCTTTTTATCCTTAGATCATGATATAGACTCATTATCTGAAATCTCTTCAATGGCTCTAAATCTTAATCTCTGCCATATCTTAAACAAATACCAAGGCAGTTTGAACAACACGCATTGGGTAAGTTTTTCCGTATTCTTAATACTAATTGCTATAATCTGTAACTTCCTTAATGAGCACGAATTTCGTTAATCCTAAACGGCTGTATTATCATTTTATTTTGAAGTTATAAAGCTATTTTTTTCAGATACAAGTTGAAATAGCAATAAGGGCACACTTTTTTATCAAAACGGAACTATATTAGATTACTTTAACTCTTCTTAATACAACTCTAATCATCGCCGGAGAGGCCCGTCGCGTATTATAAATAATAGTACTTAACGTAAATGTTATCCTCCCGTCCCTAGACCAAGCTGGCCCGAGCCGGCCAAACTAGCAATTAAAATATGTCCCTAAATAATAAAAACTTAGATCCAGCCATCCCTTGCTGTTTTGCTTTATTAAGATTGTTAGCAACGTACTAAGTCGAGGTCCGAACCCCGCAGGAAGTGCCCTTAGTAGACGTTGCTAACGTAGTTAGTTTTTCCTATTGCTCTGGCTGGAGGCCTTAAGGTCCTCGCCAAAAGTCCGGTGAAGCAGTCAAAGCCTGCGCTCAGGCTAAATGCAAAGATCTCTACCAAAAAAAACTCTAATCATCAATGAATGAAGTATTATAATATTTATGTTCATAATCTACGTTTGTTTAGTCTGTAAAACACGCAATGAAGAATGGATTGTTAACTTTTATTGCAAAATGGTTTAAGAGCCCTTATAATTTGATTGCGAAATTCTGTAATACTAAGGATATCTTTATATTTACTATTGTCACGATTGTGCTGTGTGGTTTTATTGGAATGAATACAGACATGGGATAAGGAAGTTTTGTACATTGGTTATAACCATTATCATCTTGTATAAAATCCATGGTGTCAGTAAATGTTTTTCAGTCTTAATGGGGGCATGATTGTTGTCGTAGGCATAAAAAAACAGTTGGCGTTATTAGAATTAAAGTAAATCAAATAATTTTGCATGACAACAGCTAAGTACATCTGTTACTTTCTGAACAGCTGTCTTTACAAACTCCTTTTGATGTGTGAATGTGTCATGGTTTACTCACGAGCATTTGTCAGGAACGCCCTTTTGGTTTCGAACAACTGTTTTAACTCGCTTTTTATTGTAAATTAAATATAGTAAAATAAATAAAAACACCTAACAATCGTTTTGTATATATTTATTTATATTCCTTGTTGATAACTGGACCTAAGATCGAGGTACGAAGGCGAATAAAAATCTTAGTGACAAGATCCATCTTCAGAGCCAAATGATACGTTAAACGTGGATTTAAAATCAAAGACATATTTTCAAATGGCCGTGACCTCTAACCCTGTACGGCTAGACCTTGAAACTTCAAAGATAAGGTCTTGCGATCTGATAACACAATAATGGAAGCGATTACTACAAGCCGAACACGAACACACTTGCCTGCCTTACTTTAAAGGACGGTAGTTAGGCAGTAGTTTATATGGTAAGCAAACAACTATGACATAAGAAACGGTTATTTATAAGCAACTGTTCGATTCTACATAGACACTCAGATCCTAAGAGAGCTGGCTGTCTTTCCACGCAACCTATGGGAACTAAGAATATAAGGTTTGCTTCAATAGCTTAGCTTCTACCTAGGTCAACGCATAAGCATTGCCATACAACGTGGCAACGCTGTCCGCCTTTCGGGCACACTCCTAGTCGACAGCGATGTGGATGAATTTTTTGGTGTTTATTTTAGTTCTTAGTTTTGTTTAGTTTATATTTTTTCTTATTTATTGTGTAGGCTTAGTTTTTATATTAGCTATAGTAAATATTTTAATGTAAATTCCTGAAAAAAATAATATTCTATGTCTCGATAAGGCTTGTTTTATTATGATCCAAAAAGTCGTAATAGTTCTTCTACCACTTTTTGACAACCTAATGGACTTTCTAGGATAGGCATTGGGAATATTAACTTAAATATTAGCGGCCGAAAGCCACAACCATAGAGTGGTGGATAACTGGATAACTAAACGAGTTCTTACTGAGTATTACCAAAAGTGTTTCTTATGTGATTATAGAAAAGTGGCCCTCTGTTTCTAACTCCAAGGTTCTCACATCTTCCGCAATGTACCAATATCTAGATAAAGTACTAAGTATCACTCATGTCACGTTTGTTTATGTAATAAATGAAAAAAGGAAGTAAACTCGTAAATTTTTATTTACGATCTTGATCTCTTACAAAACACCAATCTGATGAAAATTTTACTTCAGAAAAACATTAAAATTTCAAATAGGTCTAAGTCAAGATCAGCGGGCTTATCGTAAATTCTGAATTCATTATTTAACTGTTTCCTAAATAAAAAACCTCTCTTAGGCCATTGACGCTCCATACTTTTCGTGGGTAGGTAATTACATTAGATAAAATCATGTTTCATAACGTATTATCACAATTAATGTTAACATCAGTGATTTATTTAATGTTTGTAGAGCACTAGAATCCATTCGCACTTATTCATAATGAAAATTCTGAATACTGTGGCTCAGAACATTATGTGCCTGCACAAAACAAAAATGGGGAAAACTGACTCTCTTTAACCGATTTCAAGGAAGGACGAGGTACCTACTCAATTCGACTGTGTTTTTTTATGATTGTTACCACAGAACTTTGGACTGCGTGAACAGATTCTGATGTTTCTTTTTTATTTGGAAGCTAGTTCTAGTTTTGACAGTGGGATCCATAAGAAACAGTAACAAGATTTATTTTAAGACGGGTTTGTTTGTTAAAATTAAACAGTACTGTTGTATGATCTCTATTTGAATTGATTCAATTTTGTGTTTATTTATTCTGAATGAAAGAGAGCAAAGTACGGGAGGGTTGTTAGTACAATGAAAACAAAAGCACACATGCAGCGAAAACAGCGCAAACAAAGTGATTTGTTTGTTTCAAGCAGTTAACATTAATTCAGAATACCAGACAATCGAAGTAAGTAGATCGTTCTCGAATACATTTTATTGTAACCCTATTTAATGAGTACCTAGGTACTTTAGAATATGGTAGGTATGCGATACTTGTATGCGGAATGTGTGTAAATATTTCCCAAGTGCGTTAACCTTACACTAACAGTATTTTTGTCAATACACCATTTTAACAATTTAGTAATTAATTTATGGATATTTGTTATATGCATAGGTTCTATGATTTAATAGCTTCTTAAAAAATATTAAATCCTGTGACATATTTAAATTCAAACAAAAAAAATACAGTTTTTGGGTACAGGTGACTTATTAAATAATTATTAATCACAAATGGGCCAAACTGGTTCGTTCTAAAAATAGGCAGGCCATTGAACTTATAGAAATTCGTTCAGGTATTGTGGTCCATACTTGTTATAATTAATTTTATCACAAATTGTTTACAGAATACTTATTTTTTTAGTTTGAATTATTAATCCTTTCTCGTTCATCGGCTGAAAAATGTTGCTGCCGACTCTACTTCCCTATTCATATAACTAAAGAAATAAAAAACCTGGAACTTGTGCCAACTTACCTTATGATACAAACACAATTTAATTATAGATTCAGTAGTTATTTTTAGTCCGATACATGTGCACTTAATTCATAAATATCCTTTGCCACATTAACTGCCACTTATAAAAAAAAATAAACGATCGTGTTCCGATTTTGTATTTTCAAACCGATTAGCGCGACCGCTCCACGGTACCACGAATGTGTACTGCCAGATGTAAGATGGCACAACACATGAATGACTGCAGTAGTATTTACGTCACTAGCCAAAGAAATTTCCACTTTACTCTGATTTTTTTAAAGCTTAGATTCATTCGTATCACTTCAGAGACAGTCTACCACCAGCTGTGCGGCGTAAACATACCTTTTTTTGTTTCAGAAGAAAGTTCTGTTTCACGTTCAGCGCAATGCCGCATTGTCGGCCCGTGTTGGCCAATGAGGTTAAAGCTAGCAAGTGTTATCGACGAATCAAGAGTCAAGGGCGCGTGAAAATTTTACTACAGTTTTCCTTCCTTTACGTACTTAGTACAGTTTTGAAATTCCCACAGAGATTTTTGTTTGGGAATCAAAAGCATGATTGTTGTTAAATATTGGATATGCCGGGCGCATTGAATGTCGGCGCCGGCATCAATTATGCAACGGACATAAGTACGCCAAGGATCAAAGTCCTCTCCTTTGCATACTTTCACTACAATATTTTAGAATTTACAAAGCGTGCAGGAAACTTGTTTTGTATCGCGGTGCCTACACATATTTTTACGCTCACGCACGCGATTATTTTTGTTGATTGGCATGAAAGCTCACGATATAACTGGTTCAATTTCAAATTAGGACATAACCTGTTACTAACTAATATTTAAGTTAAGTAAACCTTGTTAATATATGATCGGCATTACTGGGCGTAATGTTAAACTTACATGAAAACCTTGGAGAGCTAGAAAAGAAATTATGTATGATGCAGTGTGAATTACAAGCTAATGTTCCATGCTTCCATTCCTGAAAGTTGACTTGTCCTGCAATTTGTTGGTAATAGGCTATACTTTAAATATTTCATTCACTATTGTACGTGTTTACGTAAATGTTGATAGATGACAATGAGATTGGCGTCTAGAATTGGTTCCAATTTCACGCCTGTAACTTTAAACTCCGTAATTAAGTCATATCCGCTAAGATATAAATAAACGCTTCGTGGAAAATCTGCAAAATTTTCAACGGCAATTTTTTATTTAACACCTGATTACTTAAGAAATTAATTATCAATTAACTAGATATTTGGGTGTTTTAACTAAATAATAGTTACACCATGTTAGTTCCAGCTAGCTAGTTATAATTGTTATGAATTAAAAATCTAGAGAACTGTAAATTAAAAATATAACAACCGCCGACATTCTAGCAAATTTTTGTTGTTCATAAATTATAACTGTAATCAATCTCGATCACATCAGAAATTAAAAATCGCATCACAATCGGTGCATTCGTTTAGGAGCTAAGATGATACAGATACACACGTCGAACTTATAACATGGCCTGAAGCCTAGTATTAGTACCTAGAAAAGTATACCTAAATTGGGAAGAATGTAATAAGGTTTATTTCTGAAACTGCAAACCCAATTTATATACTCAATATTGCTTGGTATACCATTGTAAAATTCAATATAGCACCCCAGTCGCTCTCTTGAGTTTCTGTTATCAACAAGCTCGATAAGTATATAAAGTCTAAAGGATCCAAATATAAGCTTACAAAAACCCTTAAACATTAGTTTATCTTCAAAAAATAGCAAATTAACATAAACATGTGAAATTTTTTATACTCCTCGTAAAATATCAGGCGCTTCGAGATTTTTATTGCTGTTGAGATATGATAATGCACTTCTGGTAGAACACATGTAAATGCATAGTTATTTTAAACCTCAAAAGACATTAAGTTATGTAATTTTGTGGTTTTTGAAATGTCTTTGATCATAATATATTTTGATACAAATTAAATACAAAATACTTTATTTGAAATGCGGGTATGCTCTTTTTACTCTGTCACTAGTAATTTTACTCTGTGGGTATGACCACATCGTGCGTTCTGAATACTAAGATGGAACAAAAAAACATTAGATATAGGTAATTTTTTCAATATAAATTATAATATAAATTTGATATACCTACATTTTTTTTTCTATAAAACCACTTAACCCGCGAATAGTGTCCCTTTTATCAATATGATACTCATTTCCATTAGAAAAAAAAATTGTGGTAGCACTTTTTCGAATTTTCTGAATAAAAACTTTGAACGCACTTAGTTTTGACGTTTCGTTAATTTTCCTGCGAGGAGGAATGAATTAGTCGTAATTGTTATTTTTTCCTTTTAGTTCGGTCTAAATTCTCATGCGAAAGTGCATTGTTGACAATATTTGTGTATTCTAATTGCATCGCGGGAGACTATAACGCTAAAATTTATTGTAAGTGGTGATTTGTTACGATTTTCTTCAACATTTTTTATTTGTGTATTCAAGATATTTGCAGTGTTTTATTCGTGTGTGGACATCTCAGGAAGTTATTATTGTTCGTAAACACGTGATCCAAGGGCGACACTTGTCTCAACAATTAATTGAATTAACTTATTTGCGGTGGTCTGTGACATTTTGTAGTTTTCATGTCTTTACATTATTTTTTATGGAAGAGTAAGTAATGTTTTGATTACGAAATCTAATTGTTATCATCCGCAAAACATTTCCTTTGTGCAAAATCATGTGTTATAATGTTGTTTGTTGGATACAAGTTTGTGAACAGGTTCTAAGTATCTTTATTAGGTCATTGACTGATAAATGCATGACACAGTGACCAAATTGCAATTCTTAGATAAACATCATATTTGGTATATAATGTAAAAATCCAAGGTTATAAAAATAGCTTTAATTCTAAAAGTAATCTGCATATTCATATCACCTTGTGTGACATTGCCACAACTAAAACAAAGACTTGAAAATGTAAAAAAAAAGGATTTTACTTAACAAGACATTCCGCACAATGCATGAAACATCCATAATATGAAATGAAATGGACACAAATATGTTTTAAATGTTGTTCAAACAAAGTGTATTTAAAATCATTATCTTATCAGCAAAGCTTTGCAGTTTCTTAAGAGTATGTTTACAATAATAGCCTAAATTATATTTTGTATCTGTGGCAAACACAAACTTGGCCATTAACAGTTCAGCATGCAAAAATAAATAAATCAATGATGTAGTGTAATTAGGGGATTAAGTGAAGCGAGGTTTGATGAAATCATAGGAATAATTGATTATGTTATGCTTCAATAGGTTCAATTTATGGAGAAACAGTAACAAAACTGGGCTATTTGCTATTTTATTATAATTTATAACACCTTCAAGAGGTAATAATTCAATATTATTTTAAATTTTTCATTATATGGAAAAACTAAGTCAGTATACGCAGAATTCAGGAGATAATAGAGCCTATCTGTCTATTTTAAATAGGAATGTGTCATTATGAATCATTGTTTTATGTGAAGTATTGTGTACTTGGTCTAAACAATGAAGAATATAAAATCTGTTTGATTTAAGATTATAATTTTATTTTTAACTAGGGAATCTTTTTCAAGGGGTTATTTAACTATCATAATTAAATAGTATTTAATATTTAATTATTTTCATGTCTTCTGGTAAAGTACAAATACAAAATTTAAGAGGAAGTAAGATATCAGTCAATTGCAGTCCTTCTTATTCTTAAAAGTATTACTTTCTTATTATCATATTAAAGTATCATTATGACCATGAAAACTAACGGTTCAATTTTTTCTAGGTACAAAACCATGCGACCGCCTCCACGGCCCACACCCAGCATAGGAGCGCATGAGACTTGAGCACAAAGAGCTGCACGTGCCACGTGCCCCGCCACCATGTTGGGCCTCGTCCTTACCCTGCACATGGCGCTGCTGACGGAGTCCTTCGGCAATGTTATCGTCTATACTAGAGTTACACCACATGTTGTGAGTATTTTGTTTGAGTTAGCTATTGATATGTTGTTATTTGATGGGCCTGTTGGTCTAGTGGTTAGTGACCCTGACTGCTATACTGGAGGTTGTGGGTTCGATTCCCACTCAAGACAAATGTTTGTGTGATGAGCACAATCATTTGTTCTGTGTCTGAGTGTAATTTATCTATAATATGTATGTATTTAGAAATATATAAGTATGTTTATCAGTTGTCTGGTTACCATAACACAAGCTCTGCTTAGCTTGGCATAAACTGTGTGTGAGATGTTCCAGAGTATTATTATTGTATCATAGTGGATTGTGAAAGTTGTAGAGTAATTTCTGATCCTGTATTTTGCAGTGAGGTTTAGCGCCTCAAACTTGTTTATTAAGGCAAAATGACTTAGACTAGATGTCCATTGATTATTTTGCTAGCATCATATACCATGTTCAAAGTTTAAGCCACAACATCACAAAAATACGTCCCACAACAAATTTTCTATTAGCTGGTATATACTAGAAAGTGAATGGTAACCCCTTAAGACTGCACAGTACAGTACTTATGATAAAGGGGTGAGAAACTGCTTATAAAAAATGCCTACGATCAATTTGAACGCAATACATTTTTACGGGATTACACATGGCCAATGGCTCTACCAAAACAATGGTTATCACCAACCTTATTGACAATTAGTTATTAATTGTGACCACAAGGAAGTGTTAATTTATATTTGAGGCAGGTCATGTATTATGGCTATCTGTTATGATTGTAGGTAAACACTATATTTCCCCATTTATATTGGATCATTAGTTTGATTAACTAGAATATTTTTGGGTGTAATTTATCTATAATAAGTTTGTATTTAGAAATATATAAGTATGTTTATCAGTTGTCTGGTTACCATAACACAATCTCTGCTTAGCTTGGGATCAGATAACCGTGTGTGAGATGTCCTGGCATATTATTATTATTATTACATTATAGAAGTTAGTTTAGTTGTTGTTTCTAAAAGCTTAATTATATTTGAATATTAATTAAATTTTAGATAATAATTTCTGTGTCTACCTAACAATTTCTTATATATTTCAATAATGTTACCTTCTTTTTCATCTTAAACAAAAGCTTTCCAAACAACATTCCGATTGAATTAGTTTTGTGATTTCGCCAATATTGTTGTTTCAGTGCTATCAGTTAGGAAGCCACTTTATCATCATAATGAATGGCACATATTTGGATCCTAGTACGCACATACTTATATCATATTCTAGTTGCACTTCATTCTATGATTTCATACGCCAATCCAATACAAACAAATTATTTATTTCAAACTTTTGCAAAGAATTAAGGCTAAGGCCATCAATGCTTCTTGATTAGCAGTTTTTGTTAACCCCCGACGCATAAACAGGGGTGTAATAAGTTTGACGTGTCTGTGTGCGTGTGTGTGTGGCTGTGTGTGTCTGTCTGGTTAGGGAATATACTATTTGCAATTAAATTGTTAAGTTTGGAGCGATCCCCTACGCGAAGTTTTTTTTAGAATTATTATAACATACTTAGGTACTTTAAGATTGAGTCTTTTCATTATTTCTTACTTTTTAAAGGGAACTTAGATTTTAGACGGGTGTCTTTTTTTTTTAAGTATAAGCTGTGCTGTTTTCCATTTGGGTAATGATTTTTCTCCCTTTCAATCCGATTTTATTGTCTCACCTCAGGGCTTTATGTCTGATCGTGTACTATAAAACATAATTTTTTAGCGTAGCTAGGAAATCGTAATATTAACGGGTATTTCCGTGTAGTAACGAAAAGTGAATCAGGTACAGCTGACTTCTTACCAAACGGAGTCAAATGGGGGCAATGAATTACATAAGCATTAGGATGCTTTGAATAATTGCGCGCAGAAACCAATCAACCTGGTGGTACTTTAACCCAGGAAGTATCACCAAATTTAGATTCGATTATTTGTGCCTAGATGACTCGTTCGCAGGTCGATCATTGTTGATATTAATCGGTCATACGTTAGATATGTGACCGATATTGAACTCTGATGTCGGCTATAATAAACTTGAAAGTCAAACATCAAAAATATGCAGACATTCAATATGAATAATGTTTCTTATTTCGTGTCAGATGGAGATTTTTGTGATCCTGGCGATCTACAAATGTGTCTTCCATTTATGTTCCTTGTGCGTTTATTAGGAATGACAGTTTATAAAACTCCCCTAAGCTTTTTATATAATGTTTTGTAGTCGAAAATATGTGTTATTTAGCCGAGTGATTCTATCAGCACATGCCGTTAATTAAAGAAACAAAAATGGAAAGCTATCGCTGATAACCTCAGCTATGATCTTATAACATGAACCACTCGTAGGTACCTACAGGTTATCGCAACAGCTCCGATCACAGTCGGAGTTCTACCAATCTCACCTAGATTAGTAGCGAAGTTGTTATGCAAGTTATCTGTAGTCTTCACACTTATATCATCGGTAAAACCTGTAGCTAGACAAACAGATGACATTTATCCACATAAGCAAGCTCTACTCGATTACCATTTAATATATCCATTATGACGTTAAACGGTCTGATTCACTGAGCAAGTGACACAGTGACTCACGAGTGTTAAGTTGTGAAGTATACCAACAAATGTGAGGACCGAACATATTGGAATCGATTGGGACTGTAGTCTCAGGCAGACAGACCCAAATGAGTTCAATGGCTCCTTTAAACTGGTTTGCACTAAGATCTGCTGATAAATACAGATGTTTTAGACATGTTTTTTTTTGTTCCTGTTGATTGAAAATAATTAAAGTTTGTGTGAGGCATCTTACTTCTCCTTAAGAAAAGAGGTGTTTTTCCTATCCTGAACTTAAAGGCTGGTTCAGATGTCAGGAGTAACATACAACTGAAGAATCAGTCCTAACGCGAAAAAGGGGAAAGTAGACTCTCTGCATTACAGGTTTTGGCACACCTTGTGCACACAGGTTGACCATCCCAAGCATCATAAATTAAAACGTAAAACATGTGCAGTGACGTCACCAGTTAAAAGATCGTAGTGCATCAGTATTAATATGTTGCCCGCCTGCTACTATCGTCAGGGTGACTCACCTCTAAACGACGCGCAAAAACAACACCATTGAATTAATTTAAGGCATTTATAAATTTACCCTTTTGCGTATAATCTCTACCTGTGGGGGTCTGTGGTCCTCTAATGGATATCTTTTTTAATAAAATTTGTTGTAGGTATCCACGAATTCCAGCCTATAGGATGTACCCAAGCGACTATCTTTAGACTTACACATTTGCTCTCTACGTTATGTCATTTCATGTACTGGCAATGAAAGAAAAGTATTCCTTCTTCCTTCCGACATTATAAGTTTGATTTATTTACTACTGTATTATGTGTGTAGATATTCGCAGTCAGTGTTGTCTACGTACCTATGCATTATAAACGTATCATCTAGTAATGGATCAATGAAGGATCAATATTATTGACAAACGAAATTTAAGTCAAGAACATACAATATTTGATATCTGGACCATCCACCGATGATATGAAATGCATCGTCTATTTTTATATCCCTTCAATGAATTATAAACTCTAGCTTCATGAAAATAAAGCTTAAAATAAAACGTTAATGCGGCGCTAAGTAATTCGATATTGTTGAAACTTGGCAATTATTCGTAGTACATGTTACGTACTGTTTCGTACAGCTGTTATTATGTGTACATATTCATAATCAACTCATTGGCTGCTAAATATGTTTACGTTACGCCGCTTTTCTATTTATATGGAAGTAATAGAAGAAATTACTTTCACTACAAAGAATAAAAAAGGATTAGATTTAATCAGAATTGCTATAAGGACTATCGACTACTTTTATGCAAAAAAGATTTTTTTATCCTATCATCTGACAGTAGATAATACGGTGACTCTCTAGAATGATATACATGCTTGAAGTAACATCTGGCCAAGTTATTCTGTACAGACCTTTTATATGTAAATGTAGTTGTAATGACGCTTTGCAGCCGGATACATATAACAACGATCTAAATGTGTGAATCTTATATCCGTGTTTTAGTCTGGCACAACTTGGAAACGACCTAGTTGACGGTTCCAGAAGACTAAATGCAACATGTATATTCTTCCAGTAGCCCTGTAAAAAGGAATAAGCCCACCTTATTACCTATTTAAAATAGTCTACATGCTGCCTACACTGTGACATAGGGTTATCTATCCCAATCTAATAACTGTGTCCTAAGACTCAAGATAACCTCGTACCCAACCGTCTCACCGCTACACTTTGAGAATAAATTAGCTGCAATAATAATTTATTTGATTAATAACGTCCTTAAAAGTCCCTAATAAGCCAGGACAAAACCAAAAGTAAAATTTGGATATCGCACATTACCAAATTAATGTTTTAAAATCTTGATAAAATAATATTATGAAAAAGACGAGGAATGTTTTTGAAAATATTATATTGCCTTTTCTTGGTATTAAAAAGACTAATTTTAAGTGTGGTTTTGAAGAATTCAGAGCTCTCTTCGAGAGAACTACTGAGATTTGAAAATAATTGGATTGATAATAGGTCCCATTATGAAACTGTAGATATACTTTGTTTAGAAGTTTTTTTATATATACATTTTCCAACCATCATTTAACTCACTTAGAGCTTGTTTGTCATTCTTTTCACACCTATTGCCCTCAAAATACAATCTCAGCGATAGACGTTGATAATACGAGAAGGTTGACATATCGTGATACAGATTATCTACTAAGGACGACTGCACGTCGGCGGCCCCAGTATTGTAAAAAGCAACCTTATTGCTTTGCAATAAAGATGCCGACATAGTAAAGAATTACGCTGCACACTTGTCGATATGAAATTGCACTTTCCTTGCCACGAATGAACGTTCACTCATTTCGCATCAGACGCAGGCCTCGTAAAATCCACTATCCGCATTTAAATGATAATAGTGATTTGTTTTCTACTATTAATAAAGAGTGTCATGCTTTTTAGTCTGCCAATACCCATGACCAAGATAATTCTTCAAGTCTCGATGTAAGTATACCTTTTCTCAAATGTCATGGAATAAACAGTTTTATCTAAATTCAAAGCGAGGCTTATCTAATCTTAAATCTAAATGATGTTGATATATTGTTTTCAAACAATGCTGCGTATTTCCACTGAAGTAGCACGTTTCAACTATTTGCATTCAGTAATAGACGGCGCAACGCCATCTATAATTTTGATAGTAGAAAGAGCATTAAATATAATAATTATTATTTTTTCTTGCTGGGAAAGTACTATTTTATTTGCAAGAACCGCCATTAGGTGTATGTTAATGATTGGACGACCTCCGTGATCAAGTGGCATACACATAGGTTTTGAACTTGTCGCCAGCTCTGTAAACCAGTCCAGGGTGTAATCCCCGGACGAGTCTATGTAGAAAAGCACTGTATTTTTACTAAATTCGACAAAATGCCGACCACATCATTTTTTTTTATTCCTAGCCTTTTCTTTCCCACTGCAGGGCAAAGGCCTCTCTACCCTCCTTCCATTTCTCTCTGATTAGGGCCGTGGTCATCCACTCCTCATCAAAGGCCTCCAGTTCGTCCACATCATAGCTTAGAAAAAGGTTTTGCGTGCAGGTATTCAATACTTATACATACAAACACAATATGATCGGTCAAATATTTAAATAAACCTTGAATAATGTATTATCCTCTTTGAATTGTCCTCCTGTAACAAGAATGTTCTCGCTAATATTCTATTATTAGTCATGTATTCTCTTCCATTGGTTTGTTCGACAAACACATCAGTGCAATATCAGTTACAGTTTAAACAATATTATATTGCCACTCAGATATTGTTAAACAGTATTCATATATTAATACTCGAATAATTAGAAATAGATGTCTGTAAGTTATTCACGTTTGTTTGTAGTACTCGCTTCATTTTTGCTATGTTACATTATTTAAATCACCGTGTCTTCATAAACATCCTAGAATTTTTGTTCCACAGTTAATTTGCCTTATTTTTAAAGTCACACAAACTATCAGATATATTTCTGGTCTCTTATAGGTCATCTTATTGAAACTAGACTGTATCTCGAGTAACACCAGCCGAAATCTAATAGGACAATGATTATATTAGTTATCAACGTGCGTTATATTGTCATGATTAATCCTCTTAGAAGTAATTAAAAAAATCCCCGACAATTAACCAAACCACGGGATACAACTAGTAACATTATGCCGCAATGTACACACTCGACTAGTTACAATCTTATCTCGCATGGGGAATATTTCCACTCGATAACTGCCAGCTATTAGTCCTATTACCGAGCTCATTATTAAGTCACCAGGCTTGCTACGGGAGTAACATCCCTTTAATGTTCTTAATTTAAACAATCAAACCCAATAAAAATATATTGCGTTTCTTTATCAATTTTATTTATAAATTTAATGGCCTTCGCTAGTGTGTGTTTATGGTGAATCTTTTATAACGTGCCAGTATTTTGAAAGTTGTGTTTGTTTTTGAGGATAATTTAAAAATAGCGTTTGTGTTAATAGATTAATAAGTTCGGTTTTCATGACATACTCTTGTAATAGTTATGTATTTATTGAAAATAGAACACATATAGATATAAAATTTCTGTGGTTATTAGTAAGTGGTAGATTTTATCGACGCCATTTTAACCCGAGTTTTATCGCTAATTAAACTGTGTGCAACAAATATTCGAGATTTGATTACTATATAAACTAGTTAGTTTTTATCAGTGATTGAACAACTAACGTACATGGACAACGCATGCGTCTCGCGTCAAAGTAGAAGTGGAATTGGCTGAAAATAAATTTTCCTTTGGCAAATAATGTAACAAACGTGAATTAAAAGTGTTTGTTTTGGAACTTTTGGCTATTATAATCAAAATGGACATGGAAGTCTTTCATCAGAACATAAATGCGGTGCAAGTGCTTTACCTAGCTGGGATACAGCATTTTGTTAGTATTAATACCTATTAAAAACATACTTGTACGTGTTTTGTTTTGGTCTTTATCTGTTATACTTCTCTTGAAAAACTGCTGAACCAATATTGATGAACCATGACTGATAAGAATCGGAACTTGTACACAGGTTTTCATCAGATATTTTTGTTCTGATATGTCTCTAGATATACGAAACATAGAAATTGTTGTGTACAATTTTTATTCCTGATTCAGGATCTAAAATTTTCTCTTTCAATAAGAAGTATTTTAATTTATTTATTTAAAATAAACCTAACGTTCTCTTGCCCGCACTGAGATTGCTTTAGTGCCCAGTAATTCCCAGCGCTCATGACACAGAACTTAATAACAACATAATTTAGTTACTAATAAGTCATTTATAATAAGGTCACATTATTTCCCCTGGACTTAAATAAATTACCCATTAACTACGTATAGGTAATATTTGGTTTCTTTTCATCGTACTAAAAGACATCTAGACATTTCCAAAGAACGTATAAAACCTTTACTTTTAACTAATTCCAAAAGGTTCTCAATCCGAATGCCTATGTGTGTAATTTAAATGTTCATTATCATTTTTTGTATAATTCTTACCTCCGCAACCTGCAGAATAGTTTCAAAACCTATTTATTCAGCGATGGGGTTTTAAAGGTCCCAAAATTTTTCATAAAAGTCTATTTCTTTCTATAAATATGTGTCACTTATTCTCTTTTCTCCACGAAGTCACGTCAGATATTAACTTTTTCCCTGTCCCGTGAGTCATATATGAACATATCCATTGTTTAACTATTGTGTCTACTGGGACAGTTAAGTTGTTAATATGGCTACAATCCTCAGATAGCGGAGGAGTTCCGCGACATGCCGGCGTCGTTCGGCAACGACCTGCCGGCGGAGGGCCTGCGCGGCTTCCTCGTCGCCCCGGAGCCCGCCGACGGGTGCTCCGCCCTCAACCCGCCGCCGGTCGAAGAGAACTTCACGGGGAAATGGATTGTGCTGCTTGCCAGGTATGAAAAACAGTTATTGCTTATTTGTTTAACCAAATCCGAAAAAAAAGGTGGTTCTGAATGTAACTGTATGTTTATTTCGCCATATTATAGATCGGTATATTGTCGATAGGTATCAAATGTAGTTCCATATAATTTATTAAAGTCTTTTAGTTAGTTACAGTTATTTATAATCAATTATTAACTCTTTGTATGTGTTGACTGTAAGTAAACGTGCTATCTTTAAGTAAATGTGCGACGACCTGTGGATTCGATCCCGCGAAGGTTCCTAAATATTATATTCAACTTTGCGTGATAGTTAATTTGTACGGTGACATAATGTTTAAATTCTCTAGTGATATTTTTGTTATGATTTTTAACCAACGGCCTTGCTTATCAAAAACCAAAACCACTATTAAGACTAGTAAAGGCGTTAAGCTTATAATTTAAACGGCTTGATTTGATACTGCTAGTAAGATCTCTCTAAATCTGTGACAGTTCATAAGGTCACCTGTTTGTTTTATATACGAAGTAGATAACTGTTTCCGATCATAAACTAACTAAAATCGACGAAAGTTTACGATAACTTTGCTTAAAAATAGACTACACAGCTGATTGGGTATAAAGAAAAGAATTCTTAATACTATATATATATATATATATATATATATATATAATACTATATAATATACTCTACTTTGCTGTCTTTATTGGTCCAATCTTTACATGCTCAAAAAAGATCTATTTTCATTTGTCAGTATGAAACTCTTGTCACAGAATAAAAAGCTTACTCTACAATAAAATTTTACCTACAGTCTTTTTTTCTCTGTATTTAATTAATTTGTTTTAAACCAGGTACAACTGCAGCTTCGAGCAGAAGGTGCGGAATGCCCAGGCGGCCGGCTTCGACTGCGCCATCGTACACAACGTTAACTCCAGTGATTTGGGTATGTAGACCTTATATACACTTCAATGATAATAATAATTATGGTCTGTTAAATGGAATTCCCAAATCTAGACCATATCAGAGGCAAGAAGCATATTTTTTCGGTAGCAGGCCAAAGTGTGCTATGAAAAGAGAGCGTGAAAAGATAGAATATCAGGAAAAAAACCGTTGCTATGCAAAAGACAAAACACCTTTAAATTACGTACGTAGTATTCGTTAAATGTATGATACAGTTCCCTCTGTTGCCATTTGTCATAAACAGTATAAAATGTAGGAAATAAAATGTAATTCAGTCTCGTTCATTCATCAAAGCAACGCCCTCTACTAACATACAAAGTAAACAAATCTACAAAAACGATTTACACATGTTTACTAGGTAATATGAACCATAAGACTCAGCAATAGGGTATATATTTCGATGGTGGGTGGCGCCATCTATTCTAAATACAGAAAAAATAATGCATATCTGTAATTATCTCAGCCATAGTATATAATTCAGATTTTCAAGGCCAGTGGTCATTGTGATTGTGTTTACTGACACACAAATACATTTATTTATATTTTTCCTGTAGGGAAACCCCCTATAGTTCAGCCTTGACAATGAACTTAAGATGAACCGCGAAAGCTATGGGTTTCAAATATTGTGAAATATGTTTACCTCGCATTGTGAAATAAAGTATCAACTTCCTTGTTTATGTTGTCATGGTGCTTGAGCCAAGGTTGTCACAGTTGCTAAAAATACTGACACAGCTTTTCACGCCGTGTTATCGGATGTAGAATAGAATGTCTTTATTTGTAGATATGATTTATATAAAGCAATGTTTAATTAAAATAAAAAAGCTCTTGACCCATCTCACTTTTAGCAGGCATGCGAAAATATAAAACAGTATGGCACATAATAACTTTACTCAGTATAAAAATAACTAAAATTTTGGAACTAAAATTATAAAGTATCTGATCATGAATTTTATCATCATTGCACTGTTTTGTTTATGGAAAGTACTATACTACCTGACAGGGTTTGTCACATTTCTTATTTATTCTGTGCATTGTCAACCCTATTAGAAATTAATTGAAGTGGAATCACCAATGTAATGACGTATACTGTCATTATATCTTTCATACAGTGCATCCGAGAACTGAGTAATATTGTTATATCGAGCATTTTATTTCAAGTATCTATGACACATATTTGTTATATAAACTCAATTTCTCTAAATATGAAAAGTGCTTTAGTACTACTATTGTCACCTAGTCACGCAGTAGATACATACTTATTTTGTGTTTAGACGTGTCACTATATTACCAGATTTTATTTACTCAAAATAGGACATATTTGATTTAAGTCTTTGCTGTCTCACTGTTGGACAAAGGTCTTCCCCAAGTCCTTGCATTGGTCAATAACTCGCGCTAATTCGAACCAGGAATTAATAAATAAATAAATAATTAAATGTTTCTGGCTTCGGCTCCTAACAGAAATGATGAATTTTACAGTATAGTAAAAAATATGTTCTTTATGAAATATAAATATTGCAATTAATACAGCCATCTCGCTCACCCAGCTTTGGGGGCATCCCTATGTTTTCAGAGTGTACAATCGTAATTATCTGTATTCTGTGGCGTGGCTGTTAGTGTGATAAACTTGTTTTTGCGGCCGAAGGAGGCGTACCTTGTGTATTGCAGTGCTAGTTCATTTCACAATGGAATTATTTACAGCGGTCTTTTTTATTGTGAGTACTAAAATTCAATTCTTTTTTTTTTCTAATAATAGATTCGTTATATTAATCATTGCAAAAAATGTATGGTTGCCATGACAGTAGAATGTTTCTTCTTGAAAAAATAATAATTTAAAAGACAGGTTTTTAATCCCAAATAAGAAAATGAAGTGATTTAGTTTTTCTAAAAGTGAGCGTTGTTTTTAGGTAGTTTACAAAAAAAAATATTAAGTACCGAAAAACAAGCATCGCGAGTTGTGCCTATATAACATTTTTTTTTTTATTCTGTGCGTAATTTAAAAATGTTTTATGTTTTATATTTATTTATGTATATTTTCCTGCACAATACTCTAGGCTTTTAACTGTTAAAATAGGAATGCCTCTACCTAACTTTTGCCACTTGTTTTTACATTTACAAAATACTTTTTCGTTTCGAAAGTACTCATTTTTATTCAAACAGAAACTATCTTATTTATGAATAAATAAAATTGTCGGATGCACCTTATTGTTTGCTTTATAGATACATTGTATTTAAGATAATAGTAATTTCCTTACTAATCGTGTTGCGAGTTATTTATAGAATGGAAAATAATTGCTTATCGCGGATGTATTTAAATGAACTCCGTAAATAAATAAAGTTAAACAAGGAATTAAAATTTAGATACAATTGAAGAATAGAGCCTTGTGGGCTTGTGGTAGCTTTTGACCAGAAGCGGGAAAATGTGGCCTATGGCTTACAAATAGTGAATAATTAAAATTATATAATTTTATCAGAGGAATAATTTTAAATCTTTGCCAGTTCAAACAAAATAATGTCAGATGCGACGCGGTGTTAGAAAATCCGGCCCTTAGTGTATTATTTTAAATATTGTTTTCTCGTTTAGAATAAACCCATATATCATTTGACCAGCATGGATATAGATAAGTTCATTGAAATGCACTCAATGCACCCATCAAAGTGCAATAAGGGCAGTTTAGTCATGAACAGATTGTTAAACTCGTTCAAATGTATTTCCCAGGCACCGTATCAAGCGTTGTTGCTGCTACATTTTTTAATTAGTAATTTGTTGCCAATGCAATATTTATAACATAACATATCATCACGCCTGTATCCCCGAAGGGTTAGGCAGAGGTGTACCAATGTACACCCACAGTTCGCCGATATGTTTAGGTCCCATGTAATAGGGGGCGAGCCTATTGCCACTAACCGGGCACAAATCCAAACTCCGACCTGCTACTGAGAATTTCATAGAAAAGCCCAATATCACCCTGGTCGACGTGGGAATCGAACCCTAGACCTCTAGCGTAGCAGGCGCGCTTAACACCACTAGGCCAACGAGGCAGTGCAATATTTATCATAATTTATTAGTACTAAGAATTATAAAAAAAATATAAAGCATTCATAATTAACAAAGGCCTGTCTCAAGAAGAAAGGTTTGTTGTAATATAGAAACACAAAGTTAGGCTCATACTTAATTACACAGTTATATAAATAAGCCTATTTATAACTTTACAATGTTAAGTTAATCTGTGTTAATGAAGATAAGCGCTGGCTTATCCTGGTTAAAAAACTGTGCAACGCTTTACAATTTACTTTATATTCAGCTTGTTTTAGTCACTTCGGTACAGGACTCTGACCTCAAGGACAAAACTCCAAGCCAAATAAAAATGGTCTTAAAGTGTTTTATTTTTTATATTGCTTATGGATAACTAGCTTTTGCCCGCGACTTCGTTCGCGTGTAATAGTGACTTCCGTCAGATTTTTGGTTTTACCCACGTAGTTCCCGATCTCGCGGGATCTCTTCAAAAATGAAATGTGGAAGATATTCTAACTCTTCAAAAATCACCATAATTTCCACGACAGTACCGAAGCGCTCGGCTATTATATTTCTCTTTGCGCTCGGCCTATACCCAACCAAACGCGTGTAACTAAACCATAGCGCGATCTATTTCGATCCCAACGCCATCTATCGAGCAGAGTGACAACTCGGATTATTTATTTATACTCCGTTCGGGCATTTACTCTGTACTAAAAGTTTTATTATATTGATATTACTTTTTTCATACCTTTTTACTATCATTTACTTTTATCTGATGAATTTTCTGTACTGAATTGATGCCGACGCTTCACCAATAGATGGCGCTGTATGTCCGGAATAAAGAACAATGGCAGAATTTGGTCTGGACTTTTTTTGGCGTCCATAGATTTCATAAATATCAATCAAATTTAATTAATTTTCTACGATTTTTCAATTATTCAGTTCTTCTTGTAAAAGCCGGAGTTATTTTTATGTTTTTAAAAGCTCATAAAATGATGTTCGAATTAGGTTACCTACATTCGACATTTTACCATTAAAATAGTGGTGTGACGCTGTATAATCAAACGAATGATCGATATAATCGACCGATCGATCGACCCGTGTAGAGTTCGTTTTGTTTTTAACATAATATTAGAATTATCTATTCTTTCGTCTTTAATCAATGATATGTTTTAAGAAATGCTCCTACTTTTAAATCCAATTAATAATGGATCAAAATATCAGAGGATCGTTTCAGTGTCGTATCGATTCTCAAGAAAAACGAATCCAAAAGTGCAGCACTACTTTTGTTTTGGACAGTGAATGTTATCTGTGGTTGTCTGTCAAGTGAAGACGCTACAGAACTAACCTCCATTATATTTTTCTATGCTACAAAATCCTTCCGTGTTTACTATGTCGGTTGTGTTTTATGATTATATTTGGCTTTCTACTTATTTTTACCCTACCTGGACTGTTTATGGACTGATTGATACTGCCTTGTGTGACTAGTGCGTGCCCTTAGGACTACGATATTGCTTTTGCGTGAGCATAAGCTAATCTTACTTTGCTTCGATTGTGCCTATATAGTGAATTGGATTTTTGTTGTAAACCCATAACAATAACTATGGAAGATTACGATAGAGATCATCGTCGCACGCGCATTTTATGTGTAATGACGATAATGAGATGAAGAATGAAATAAATAATTATTTTAAACAAAATATGTTTTTTATTTGCCCTAACATAGTTCTATTGTTTACGCGGCAAGTGCATTTTTTTAATACGCGCTCAGCTTTCTTAAACATTCATTAATTGAGTACTATAGTAATATTAATGAACGGGGATTAGCGCGTACATGCGTAAATACCTTAAGGGCTTGACGTTTCGTTCTATAATATGCAGCGCGATAGTTTAAATGTTTAAATTGAGTACTACTCTACATCGAGTGTTAGAATTTATTTAGGTTTTTCCCATTTATCCGTAAATACTCTTATTCTCACTTAGACCACACCACATTATCATTTCTTAAGGACATAATTTCGATCTGCGTTATGTTTTATAGATATAGCTAATTGACATTGACGTTAATTCATAACCTAAATAATAAAATTCTAACACCGAAATCTTTTTTTTCCGGCTTTCCCAAATGAAAATAGTCTCATTTATAGATTCTAGAAGTAACGCCAAATCTTTTAACATTTTTTTCATTAAGGGACGCTTCAATTTGATCCCAGACAATTCTTAGTATGGAGACCTGCCATTGTCCTTTTATTTTTGATTTTTTTTTTGTTATAAGAACTATCCTATGTCCTTTCTCAAGTTCCAAAGTATGTCTGTACCAAATTTCACACAAATCGGTTCAGTAGTTTAGGCTTGAAGCAAAGACAGACAGACAGACAGACAGACAGAGTTACTTTCGCATTTATAATATTAGTTTGGATATACTCCGTTCGGGCATTTTCTTTGTACTAAAAGTTTTATTATATTGATATTACTTTATTCATACCTTTTTACTATCATTTACTTTTATCTGATGAATTTTCAGTACTGAATTGATGCCGACGCTTCACCAATAGATGGCGCTGTATGTCCGGAATAAATTTTATTTTTGATTTTATTTTTTTGTTATAAAAACTATCCTATGTCCTTTCTCAAGTTCCAAAGTATGTCTGTACCAAATTTCACACAAATCGGTTCAGTAGTTTAGGCGTGAAGCAAAGACAGACAGACAGACAGACAGACAGACAGACAGACAGAGTTACTTTCGCATTTATAATATTAGTTTGGATATACTCCGTTCGGGCATTTTCTTTGTACTAAAAGTTTTATTATATTGATATTACTTTTTTCATACCTTTTTACTATCATTTACTTTTATCTGATGAATTTTCAGTACTGAATTGATGCCGACGCTTCACCAATAGATGGCGCTGTATGTCCGGAATAAATTTTATTTTTGATTTTATTTTTTTGTTATAAAAACTATCCTATGTCCTTTCTCAAGTTCCAAAGTATGTCTGTACCAAATTTCACACAAATCGGTTCAGTAGTTTAGGCGTGAAGCAAAGACAGACAGACAGACAGACAGACAGACAGAGTTACTTTCGCATTTATAATATTAGTTTGGATAACAACTTAATTTTTCAAAAAGGGTGAGAGTATAGGAACAAAGAACTTTAAGGCTTTTTTTAACTGCAATAATTATTGACCAATTTTTTGGTTAAAAACGCTTCTGGACCATACATTATTTACTTTCCAGAACTCCAAAATCATTTTTCGACTTATTCCACTTTTGAGGTATGCCTCAGAGATTCATATGTTCAAAAAGGTAAAAAAAGGTTTTTTGTTTCCAGAAACGATGTCAGCAAAGAACCCGGAGGGGATAGAGATTCCCTCGGTGTTCGTGAGCGACCTCGCGGGACTCATACTGGCCGAGGAGTATTCGTATACTAAAGGGTGAGTGACATGCCTTATCACATTTTAATGATATTTACGTGTTTGAAATAATTCGTTCCCGATTTGCGTGGGAACAAGGGGATTTTTAAATTTGTACTGATTTCGTAATTAACTTATGTGTATAATGTAATGTCAGACCTGCAGAACCGCGTAATTTCAGGTGAATAATTGTATGGACACCTTCAGACTGTTTTCCCTGGTTCCCTAGAGTACAGCGTCATAAAACATTAGCTAAGTAGCAACTAGAATTCAAACCACATTTTGTTTATTTGTCCATAGACTATTGTTTGTCATCTAAGGTTAAAGTTAGTGGCTTAACTTTTTTAGACAAGACCTAAAGCTATAGCTAATGAAATAAATGTAAACTGCAAAGAATCATGGACACTCAAATGAGTCAATGAATGGATGGTTTAGGGCATTGTTTCCGGCTGTGACTATTAGATGTACGAGTAACTAACATTGTGAAGTCTCACAACTTGATGGTTTGTACTGGTTATCGCAGGTACTATATAATGGTGAACGGTGACCTGCCCTTCAACATCAACACGCACCTGCTGCTGCCGTTCGCGATCGTCGTCGTGCTCTGCCTGCTCGTCATACTCGTCTTTATGGTACGTTTGATACATAGACTTACATCCGTGACATCATTGTGCCGTTCCAATAAGACGTGTGTTGTTTTGCAGTATTTCTAGTTTTCCTTTTTTTGTTTTACCCCCTCTAAAATTCAAAGTGGAAGAGAAATATTGTCTCGAATTTTATGTAAAGCAGATGTTTCATATGCAAACAAGATACTTTAATTTCAGAGGTAGATAAATGTGTGAATTTCGTTGACAGGCAAGACCATTGTTTTCCACCGTCTTGAATTTTATTGCGAGATAAATCTGGTCATCCTGTCTCACCTCGCTATGTGGTTTCCAGATAGTGAAATGCATAAAGGACCGTCGTCGTGCGCGGCGGCACCGGCTGCCGAGCCGAGCGCTAAAGAAGATCCCAACCTGCAAGTTCAGCAAGGGGGACCCCTACGACACGTGCGCCATCTGCCTCGATGACTACCAGGAGGGCGAGCGCCTCAGGGTCCTGCCCTGCGCTCACGGTATGATACTCCTGCTTATTATACTCCAGTGTTCAGCAAGGGGGACCCCTACGACACGTGCGCCATCTGCCTCGATGACTACCAGGAGGGCGAGCGCCTCAGGGTCCTGCCCTGCGCTCACGGTATGATACTCCTGCTTATTATACTCCAGTGTTCAGCAAGGGGGACCCCTACGACACGTGCGCCATCTGCCTCGATGACTACCAGGAGGGCGAGCGCCTCAGGGTCCTGCCCTGCGCTCACGGTATGATACTCCTGCTTATTATACTCCAGTGTTCAGCAAGGGGGACCCCTACGACACGTGCGCCATCTGCCTCGATGACTACCAGGAGGGCGAGCGCCTCAGGGTCCTGCCCTGCGCTCACGGTATGATACTCCTGCTTATTATACTCCAGTGTTCAGCAAGGGGGACCCCTACGACACGTGCGCCATCTGCCTCGATGACTACCAGGAGGGCGAGCGCCTCAGGGTCCTGCCCTGCGCTCACGGTATGATACTCCTGCTTATTATACTCCAGTGTTCAGCAAGGGGGACCCCTACGACACGTGCGCCATCTGCCTCGATGACTACCAGGAGGGCGAGCGCCTCAGGGTCCTGCCCTGCGCTCACGGTATGATACTCCTGCTTATTATACTCCAGTGTTCAGCAAGGGGGACCCCTACGACACGTGCGCCATCTGCCTCGATGACTACCAGGAGGGCGAGCGCCTCAGGGTCCTGCCCTGCGCTCACGGTATGATACTCCTGCTTATTATACTCCAGTGTTCAGCAAGGGGGACCCCTACGACACGTGCGCCATCTGCCTCGATGACTACCAGGAGGGCGAGCGCCTCAGGGTCCTGCCCTGCGCTCACGGTATGATACTCCTGCTTATTATACTCCAGTGTTCAGCAAGGGGGACCCCTACGACACGTGCGCCATCTGCCTCGATGACTACCAGGAGGGCGAGCGCCTCAGGGTCCTGCCCTGCGCTCACGGTATGATACTCCTGCTTATTATACTCCAGTGTTCAGCAAGGGGGACCCCTACGACACGTGCGCCATCTGCCTCGATGACTACCAGGAGGGCGAGCGGCTCAGGGTCCTGCCCTGCGCTCACGGTATGATACTCCTGCTTATTATACTCCAGTGTTCAGCAAGGGGGACCCCTACGACACGTGCGCCATCTGCCTCGATGACTACCAGGAGGGCGAGCGCCTCAGGGTCCTGCCCTGCGCTCACGGTATGATACTCCTGCTTATTATACTCCAGTGTTCAGCAAGGGGGACCCCTACGACACGTGCGCCATCTGCCTCGATGACTACCAGGAGGGCGAGCGCCTCAGGGTCCTGCCCTGCGCTCACGGTATGATACTCCTGCTTATTATACTCCAGTGTTCAGCAAGGGGGACCCCTACGACACGTGCGCCATCTGCCTCGATGACTACCAGGAGGGCGAGCGGCTCAGGGTCCTGCCCTGCGCTCACGGTATGATACTCCTGCTTATTATACTCCAGTGTTCAGCAAGGGGGACCCCTACGACACGTGCGCCATCTGCCTCGATGACTACCAGGAGGGCGAGCGGCTCAGGGTCCTGCCCTGCGCTCACGGTATGATACTCCTGCTTATTATACTCCAGTGTTCAGCAAGGGGGACCCCTACGACACGTGCGCCATCTGCCTCGATGACTACCAGGAGGGCGAGCGGCTCAGGGTCCTGCCCTGCGCTCACGGTATGATACTCCTGCTTATTATACTCCAGTGTTCAGCAAGGGGGACCCCTACGACACGTGCGCCATCTGCCTCGATGACTACCAGGAGGGCGAGCGCCTCAGGGTCCTGCCCTGCGCTCACGGTATGATACTCCTGCTTATTATACTCCAGTGTTCAGCAAGGGGGACCCCTACGACACGTGCGCCATCTGCCTCGATGACTACCAGGAGGGCGAGCGGCTCAGGGTCCTGCCCTGCGCTCACGGTATGATACTCCTGCTTATTATACTCCAGTGTTCAGCAAGGAGGACCCCTACGACACGTGCGCCATCTGCCTCGATGACTACCAGGAGGGCGAGCGCGTCAGGGCCCTGCCCTGCGCTCACGGTATGATACTCCTGCTTATTATACTCCAGTGTTCAGCAAGGGGGACCCCTACGACACGTGCGCCATCTGCCTCGATGACTACCAGGAGGGCGAGCGCCTCAGGGTCCTGCCCTGCGCTCACGGTATGATACTCCTGCTTATTATACTCCAGTGTTCAGCAAGGGGGACCCCTACGACACGTGCGCCATCTGCCTCGATGACTACCAGGAGGGCGAGCGCCTCAGGGTCCTGCCCTGCGCTCACGGTATGATACTCCTGCTTATTATACTCCAGTGTTCAGCAAGGGGGACCCCTACGACACGTGCGCCATCTGCCTCGATGACTACCAGGAGGGCGAGCGCCTCAGGGTCCTGCCCTGCGCTCACGGTATGATACTCCTGCTTATTATACTCCAGTGTTCAGCAAGGGGGACCCCTACGACACGTGCGCCATCTGCCTCGATGACTACCAGGAGGGCGAGCGCCTCAGGGTCCTGCCCTGCGCTCACGGTATGATACTCCTGCTTATTATACTCCAGTGTTCAGCAAGGGGGACCCCTACGACACGTGCGCCATCTTTCATCACGATTGTGGTGCTCGCCTCGGTTCGAACCGATCGCCATGAGCGGCAAAGGGTGGCTCGCGGCGTGGTTCGATTCACACACAGACGCGAGCACACGTGTCGACACACCAGCCGAGGCGCTCACATCACGGTGCGCTCATATGTTGATACGAAGATTTAGAAGGATCCATGCAAATACTGATGTGACGCAGTAGTCGCCACTGCGACTTACTGAGAAGGAAATGTTCAACCTTTGTCTTATGTTTGCAGCGTACCACGCGGTGTGCATCGACCCGTGGCTGACGCAGAACAAGCGCGTGTGCCCCGTGTGCAAGCGCCGCGTGTTCGCCGCGGGCGAGCGCCGCCGCCTCGACACCGACACTGACTCCACCGACACCGAGCCGCTGCTCAACGACAATAGCGCCACGCAGGTAACAGCTAGCACCAACTAGGACAAAATGCAAAAAAAATGGGTCATGGAATGTTTTCGAGTTAAGCCATCAAGGTCCTTTCCTACGACCAGAAAGGAACACACTATCGCGGCCGCCACATTTTTGGCTTGAGCAACAACGTTGTGTGGTTGCTCTGCCCCCTCTTGCCGTCGGCACGCGGTGCCTTTGGTCTTTCTGGTTGCACCTTTGGCAGCCCGGCCAGTTCGGTACGATTGTCGTATAGTCTGACTCCATATCCGAACCTCCTTCGAGTGCTAAATCAAAAACACGACGCCGTGGACGCTTGGGCCCCCCAAGCCTGCGTTTGTTTTTTATCGTTGTATTCGACTGCGGGTTGCCAACGAACATAGCAACCAATAAACTACAAAAAGCTCAAAAATAGAGACGGCGGCGGTTTTTGCTGTAGAGAAAAGTATCTACGGCTACGTTCGTAATGTTGCCATCCATTTGTATTTGTTAACTTAAACGTTATGTCACAGGGCGGCACGTTTGACGAGCAGCGTGAGAACCCGTTCGTGCGCGCGACGCGGTTCATGGCCAGACTCCGGGCCAACCACCGAGACGACGACAATGCTGAGGTACGTACTCATTTTAGTAATATGTCACCTAGAATATATACCAAAAATTGTGATCGTACGGAACGTTAACTTAACACGAAGTTTTTAGATGAAAGATCATATTTAAGTTACGACTGTCGATGTATGCTGAAAGAGTTTGTCTTCTTTTTTCGTGTAAATTATTTTATTAATATTAATGAAATGTGATTTCGTTTTACAGGTAGCAACAGCCTCAGACAATGATCAGACGAGTAATGTTAATGATGAAGAAACGTGAGTTTTAATTTTATACCTAATTTTTACAAACGAGGGATTAGTATAAAAATATATATTATATTACTCATTAGATGATCTAATTTTAAATGGTAAAGTTTTCTATTTGACTGCACAATTTTTATATGTACGTTGGTTATGTTATATATCCGTAAAATGTAATATAAAAATATTATTGACATCGTAACGGTGTTTCTAAATAACTATTCATTAAGGAAGAGGTGGCGGGATGACTTAGTCGCATACCGCGAGGGCTGGTGAGAGGCGGCGCAGGATAAGGTAGTATGGAAGGAATTGGGGGAGGCCTTTGCCCAGCAGTGGGACAGTATAGGCTAGGGAAAAAAAAAAGTAAGAAGGTTATTTGTTTTATTGTTTGTGACCGTAACATTTGTAATGTATATCTCTTCCCGCAGCGTGGACGTGTCGGACCGTCAGCCTCTAGTGACCCCTACCGTGGCCAGCGTGGTGGGCGAGCGCCGGCCGCGTCGCTCCCGGCGCGCGCGCTCGGCCGGCGCCCGCCCCACCGCACCCGTGCCCGCTGTGCCCGCGCCCGCCACGCCCGTGCACAGTCACACGCCGCCGCTGCTGCACTCCGACTCGCACTCTATTAATACCGAGGCCAGCGGGGAGATCGGTCAGTAACACTCTGCTCCTATTTTACTCGCATAAAAATGACTACATTTGGAACTGAACCATGAAGCTCAATTTTACAGTTATTGCAGCAAGATTCTGCTTGTATGAACAAGTTGAATCTCGCTGTTCAGGGTTTAGCATGATTTAATGAGTAACTAAGGTGCTAACAAATCATTCACTTCAGAGGTGTTTACGTCCATCACGACTTTTTTTAGTTTTATGTTTTTTTTCCAAAACTAAAGTTATTATGCCCCATAACCGTAGCTTATAATAACACATCAAATTGCATAGGCATAGAAAAACAATTCTTACTCCTATAAATATCATTTCATTATCATTCATCTACCTTGTAAACCCCAAGCAGAATCTCCACTTTTTCCTAAATAATATAGTTCCTACAACTGTATTATACATTCTGAAAAAAGTCTATAATATTATTTGCAGGTGTGGCAGCCCTACCAGTCCAGCCGCAAGTATCGAGCGGCTCGCACCACATCGACTTATGAACGCGCGGCCAGTGACCCGCCACGCCTCGCTCCCTAGTACACACGCCGAGGGCAAGTCGCACGCCCTAACTTGCTGTTTACCCACCTCAATGACTAAACCACAGCAAAAGCTTATTTATTTTACAACTATGTGTTAAAGCAAGTGCATGAAGATTCGCTCAGATTCTGAAAGGCTGGTTAATATAAAAGGTATTTGGCTGTCAAATCTTGTCATGTTGTAATCGGTGCATGTTGTTTTGGTCAACCAATCAAACCAAGTTTTTTTTTTATTGAAGAAGCTAGGCAGTTAACATGAGCGCAGGCTTTGACCGCTTCACCGAACTGTAGATTTGACAAGATTTATTTTTAACAGCCTTTTGGAGATCTGAGGGTCGTCTGCCAGCTATATGAAAGAGCTACTTACAAAGGTTTACCGTCCTATCTTCTTATCGTCCATAAAGCAATTTACTTACTTAGTGGCGTGCGTGCGAGCCTCGTGTCATCGAATTAGATGTCGAATTTCAACTTCAACAAATGTACTGTTGATTTGCTTCTTAACATGTTAAAACTTTGTATAGCAGAGTTGCATCATTTATCTCCAACTTGAAGTACGATTGACGGTAATGTAATTGACTGAAGAAAACTACAGTAGAACATTCATAATTAGAAAACAATAAAGCACTCTAAAGTCTGAGTAATAAAGTATAATATTGCGTACCAACTCAAAAAAGGAGGTTATAATAACATGTGTTTACCGTGGTGCAACATTTCGTGCTGATAATATTTTGTGCTCACCGCTCTTATATTCATATGTTAGATCGGATTAGTAGTATTATAAAGTCCCAACTCATTGACCGTAAATATTTTTACATTGAGATTTTCTTGACGTAAAGTGATCATAATTTTATCGTCATATTAATCATTTAGTGACGGCCGAAAACAAAAATAAATATCTCTATAATAATTATACTTTAATAAAGACAGGAAAAATCTTCAAAGAGGCATTGCAGTTTAAACATTAAAATATTGGCGATCAAGATAGTTGGGACTTTTCCGGTGATATGGTCAATTTAAATCTGTTACTGTAAGTATTACACATGATAAGATGTCTTGAATATACTTCAAACTTCGGTTTATGTAGGCAATATTATTTTACAAGATCCACCCATAAAAATAACTGTTGTGCCGGCTGTACATAACAAAATTTAAGTGGTTTCAATAACCTCCCTATATTACCAAGTAAGTTATCAACCAAATACGACTTAATTCCATTTTAGCTAAACGAAGACTGGAATGACCTCTGCACTTGATAAATATTTCCTTACTGCGCTGCGTATCGGCGCAATATCACAGCCTTGTTTCAATATATTATAACATTTTGAAGGCAAGACATTCAAAAGTCTACGTATAGAGTTTGTAGAGGTTCTAAATGAAGATATCTGGAGGAAGTACATTATATTTTTGTCAATCACTAACGACACTTCCATTGCGTAAGACATCTTAAAATAGTCTTATAATGACGTTATTTAACTGTTATCATGATTGTTTTCTTAATAAAAGTGCCTCATAGCAAAATCGAGCAAAACTTATTCACTATATATTTTAATAAGGAATTCGGGGCAAAATTAACAAGGGTGCAATAACTCGAGTATTCTTTGAGTTTGTATTAATGTATCATTAATAAACAAAATGTATTGATATAGACTCGGGTCCCTATTATTATGTTATTTAACTAAAATATTATTAAATTTGAAATCATTGTAGATAGTCAGTTAGTTCGTAATTAATATCAAAGTGGTAGCTAAACTGGTTTTGATTCAGTCTCGAAATTACAATTTAAAATCGGTACTGCTTATTCAAAATGTATGAAATTATTTAACTTGTATCAAAACTATGGTAGCTACAATTTCATGTTTTCTTAAAGCAATAATCCTTTACAAAGTTTTATTTTATTGCTTTCTCGCAAATTAAGAGGGATTTTAATTATTTTTTGAGTTAAATTGTTTATAGTAACATTGCAGTTTTGAATATTTGGTCTGGCCATAAATTTTTACGCACCTAATTTTGGCCTTCATGTTTTGTAGATAAAAATTTGAAAAATAACTATATTTAGTTGAAGGCTCTGGTCAGATTAATAATTCCATGATGGGTTGTGAGTCAAACCACTTGCTAGTAATCCCTTATGAATCACATAACTACTGTACATGTTATAAAATTATTATGTATTATAAGATAAATAATGTAGTAGAAATTTTATAAATAAGTTAACGTTTAAATTTTTGTGGTTACGATAACGTTTAGAATGTTTTTATAATTCGTTGAATATTAACACGCGCTCCTTCGTTCTCAATTAAAATGCTTCGGAAATTTAAGTTTATATTCTATTTTACTTTGTTGACTTGCTCATAGATAGATTAACCCAACTTGCTTGACTGAAAGAGGTGTATTTTTCTACATTTTAGTTCAGAACTAAGGAGTAATCTCACTTATATCTGTATAAAAGAGAAATCACCTTGTATATAGGATCAGTTGGACTGTAGGTGACGGCGACTTCGCTCTGCCATAACACTGTGACTACCGACTAACATTTTACTTTATTATTTGTTAAATCAAGCTTGAATCGCTATATTGTCCATACATGTTGACTCTGTACTTGACAGACGGACTTTTTTTAACTAGCAACACCGTTAATATAATACAAGCAGTGTCAGTGTGGCTGTAGCGTAATTAAGTTAGATTTAAACAAGCTATCCCAAAAAGGTTAAACTGTTTATCGTTTTCCAAATTATCTGATAAATAAGTTACTTAATATATTCATCGTTTTTATATTAGTCTTAAAGAATATACGGACAAATATTTATGTAAATATTAAAGCTTCAAAATGTATTAAGCTCATCCAAAATTTAATGAAGTCTTGGATCAGTAATTTATTTTCTTCCTAAAAGGGTAGCTTGTTTAATTTTTATTTTTTAATCTGTTATAAAATGCTTTATTTACTTGTGATATATTTGTATGTTTAGAACGGTCGGTCGGGAAGAGAACTTGAATAAGTTGTGTATGTAACGCTGAATTTGTGGTCAGTGGCCGCGAAACTGATTCGCAAGTTTAGAAATAAAGCCAAAGGAAATATGAATTTTGTTTTATTTTATTATTCGTCATCTTATTAAAAAAATACCCATCAAAAGACATTTATATATCCAGTTTTTTTCTAAAAGTATCATCTACCCGAAACGATGATATTTTTTGTTAAGAATTATATATATTAATGCGATAAATTAGACATCAATTATCTCATATAGAGCTGAAATCTTGTAAACTGTCTTTACCAGATGCACTGTTCACCCCTTTATGATAGATATAACCTTTCAGAAACAACCTGTATACCTCGAAAATATGAAATGATTAAAACAAGAAGTAATATAAAGTTCATACCATTTATTCTCACTCTTGTTCTGAACCCTTCGTTATTTACATTAAATACTCGCATCATTCACAATGATCGTGCTGCACCAGCCATCACAATTTGTAAATTACGTTTCTATATTTAAATGTAAAACGCGCCATTTTTGCGACAGAAAAGTGTCTTAACCACTTAATTTTTCAATCCGCTGTATATATAAAATGTATATTTTTACACTAGACTGCTAAAACGTATTTTTATTAAGAATTACACATAAGGCGCCATCTTTTCTTTCGTTGAAACTAAAACCAATCGCTTAATCTAATACACAGCAACAAAAGGACATAGAGGCACATTTTAGATTCTACTAAGAAGGGGAGAGTCGAAAATCTAACGAAGAGAAGAAATATATTCAGGGTGTTACAAAACCCCTGTCCGACCCGAAAGGGTGATATAGGGTTCACAATCACATGCCCAAATAAAATATCGAATTTGCAATACTCATGATAATACCGATAATAATGAACTTTGAAATAGTCTCCAAAATCCCTAAATTTGAAGATAAATCAAAAACTACACCACCATGATTTTCGTCGGTATTAATGGTGGCCTTTTGTATGATCATTTGACAGAACCTGAGATGATGCCGTCACTCTCACCCGCAATTTGGAGAAAAAAAAAACAGGTTTTATTTTTTTTTCCATTTTTTTTCTACTTTTTTGTAATTATATATTGATACCTAACAACCCCTTAACGGATTGGACAGGGGTTTTGTAACACCCTGTAGAAGGCAATCGTTAATTACTAAATATTTTAGTGGAAGGGGAAAAGTTCTACACATATTTAAAACAAAAACAGTTTTCGTACTAAACTTTTTTGTTACTATGCTACCATCACAAACATTGCTTCTCGTTCAGTATCAAAATAGCTGATCTTTATTCATTCAATTACATTTTACATATAAAGAATTGACCAATATTATTTGGACCATTTATATTCGGCTCGTCAACATCAATATGCTTTTATACAAGTAAATAATGTTTATTTTATTTACATATCAATTTACTTCTCACATTCAATATAAAAAGTACGGATATACTGAATATTTACGACCAATTTCAATAACATATATATGAATAGTTTTCTCTATTAGCGATAGAATTTATACTCGCTCCATACAAGTAAGTCAAACTCCAAGCTCTTATCGGAATAATAAACCGTGAACATGTTATAAAAATTAGCCGTTAACGAATTACAGGATAAATATCTCTTTAGGTATAACATTTCGGGATATTCGGGATTCAATTTCTATTTCTTTTGAGTCTAGCTTGCGAGTTTTGTAGATACGCAATATAAATGTATATGAAATTGTCTGGATTCTATCGAGTTTTACTAAAACTACCGCCGTCTCTTCGCCGGCCTCTGGCTGTCTGTTGTTGCCGAGGGTCTTCTCGCGGGCACAGCACGTTCTGTGGTAGCTGGCTTGTCTGAAGTGGACGTGCCTTCCTGACTCGAATGTCATTCAACCGCTCGCGCTTCCGCTATCACTGATCTCGCTTGTTCTAAGGCTTTCCTGTAGACAATATTGTTCATTTAGTGGTTTGTAAATGGTAATAATATACATGAATCTGTATGCGTTTTTTAGAAGAAAATCTAGAGTCTGATTGTTGGTTTACATATCGAAAAAATTGTATAAAAAAAAATTAGTTATTTATTTGAACATAAATAAATATGTAGGTATTTGATGTCACAAAAAAATATTGTTAAAAATATTTTAGTTGTTGTGTTTTGAGTAATTGTCGTTTTGTAAATGTTATATTTTTCATTACATCATATATAGTGCGTAGAGCAATAGAAGCTACATAGTCAAGGTAACCAGATAGTAATAACAACTTTGGAGCAGAATCAGTGAAGAGAGAGTTTATTTGAAGGGGCTCAGTAACGAGGTACTGGTTGTAGAAGTGTGTAGACTCACAGATGCAGCGGGTTATCAGTGTGCAGTCGGGACAGCGCGAGTGCGGCGAGCGCGGCGAGGCGGGCCAGCGCGGCGCGGCGCAGGCGGCCGGCGCGCGGCAGGCTGTCCGCCAGCGCCGCCGCCGCGCTCGCCGCCGCCGGGCCCGCCGCCGCGCCCGCACCGCAGCACAGCGTCTCTGTAATCACCACATCACCATCAAATACACTGCTTACTATTCATAGGTACAGTCTAGCAAAATGTGACCCAGTACTACTAACCGCGTAGGAACAACTACGATTACGCTAGTCATTATGTATTGATTAATATTGCAAAATAAGCTGCTGCGATATCATAGGGATTAGAAAAACGGTAATACGCTCGTTATATATAAATTCATTACATAAACAGCACGCAGACTAATATTTCAAGGTAATGAATTTTTATGCCGTTGACTTACGGACATATTTAACCAAATTAATAATTATCAAAAGTGAATAAAATAAGCATCATATTAAAAACTATGCAGACATTTAACCTCCACACTTTATAATTATATCGTAAACAACCTAACAGTAGACCACAATATTAAGTTAATAGTAAGAAGAACATTAATAATACCTATAAGTGAGAGCACGAGTGGATCAGCGTGTAAGAGTGCAGGCGGGCCGGTGAGCGCCAGCGTGGCGCGCAGCAGGCGCACGCCCGCGCCCAGGCAGCGGCGCCAGAACAACCCGCCCGGACCGTCCATCACTCTGGGGGGACAAGGGACAGTTATACGCATGTTACATATTGAAAAAAAAAAACTACTTCTTATATTGCGAGAAGAATCTGCTTATTATCGGGACACCTGCAAATGCGAGGCGTAGAAAAGATGAGACATGAGAACTAAATAAAAAAACGTTTTATTTTATCCATTACGTATTGAAAATAATATGCTATTGATGATTTTTTCTAATTCATTAGGATGACAAAAATAGCACCACCCTTGATTTTGCTAATGGTCATCTAAATAAAGATCTCTAAACATCTGCCTTCTTGCAGCATAACACTTAGCCTCACTCTTTGTCACCGATTGAGAGGCAGCAAAATATGGCAAACTTTTTAACTTAAATATCACAAATATATTCAGAAAAGTCAGGTACATACTGCGGCGTGAGCGCGGGCAGGAAGACATCAGCGGCGAGTGATGCAGCCAGGCGCCCCCGCAGCGCCGCCGCCAGCCTGCGCAGTGCGGGGCCCGCGTGCGGGAGCCCCGCCGCGCGCACCACCAGCTGCCGCAGCCGCACGCACGCGCGGACACACATCGGGTCCCACGCCTGCTCCACTAGCTCTGAAAGAGATATTCTTCATTTTTATTCAATCGTCAATACGCGATATGAATAAGAAATAGTATGGCAGATGAATAGGTACGAAAATCTATAATCTGTTTAATACGTCAGTGAAATAATAAAAAAAAAATAACGTATATTTGCTTTTCCAAAATAGGAAAACACTAAAGCCGTTCAGAGCTAGGCCGACTGGTACAGTCACAAACACGTGTACAGCACGAAATGAACGCATTTACCATTTGTTTAATTGTTGCTTACTATATTCGTATAACACGTGACCTTTGTCCCACAGAAATTCACGAATACGAACTTCGGAAATTAGGCCCTAAGTGTCGATATATGCCATGTTTAATCACCAAAAGTAACGAGTAACCGGCCTATTGTTATTGACAGTTGATTGAATAAGCGGTTTCTTTGTATTTGACAGTACGCGCACGGCGTACGGTCAGTATAGCTCTGAACGCGTCCATACGTTGCCATAGCGCAAGCGCTAGACCGACGGCCCGCGTACGTAATGCGTAGCAAAATACGCGTAAGTCGAGCTCTAAAACGATTTGTGAATTTCCATACAAATAACAAACGCAACCGACATACGCATCGACCGTACGTAGAGATCTAAAACCGGCCTAAGTGAATAAAGCAAATGAAAGTCCAGGAGTGGGGAATAATAACGTCATACTTATGCACGAAATGATGACGTCATATATATTTTTATTATCTTCTACATCTCAAGTTGTTACCTGTTAGCTTAGGCAGCACGACCCTGCTGACCAGCGTGGGCACGAGCATGAGGTCGGGGTCGGCCCGCACGCTGGCCTCCGAGACCCGCACGGCCGCCACCTCGCCCTCCGAGCCCGACTCCGAGCCCGACGACCCGCCGCCGTGCCCCCCCATGCCGTACATCATTACACATCTGCGATACAAATAGAACAGTAGGTATATAAGGTCCTGTTAGAAAAATACGGGTTTTGTAACACAGTTTGGTAACAACTCATATATTGCATCAACAACAACATAAAACAGCCAACTTGTGTGCCCATTATCTACTTTTATTTTTATCCAACTACCACAAAGCAAAACAGAAGAATAAATCATCTTGGCTAGCTATTTCATCACTTCTTGCGCTATACAACATCGAATTTTCCAATCCAGAAACATTTGATCTTTAGATAACTTTTTGATAATGCTAGAAATATGATATCTTGAGATACTGCAATAAGAGTAGTAATATTGCTCACTTGTACCAATCCATTTTCTCGTAATCCTCGTTGTCTTCATCGGCCAGCGGGTTCCATAGTATGAGCTGTAACAATGAAATTGAATAAAATATCACCGGCGTCGTGATATCGGATTACGTCTCACTGGCGTCGCGACGCTGGATTACGTCTCACCGCCGTCGTGATACCGGATTACGTCTCACTGGCGTCGCGACGCTGGATTATGTCTCACTAGCGTCGCGACGCTGGATTACGTCTCACCAGCGTCGTGATGCCGGATTACGTCTCACCAGCGTCGTGATGCCGGATTACGTCTCACTGGCGTCGCGACGCTGGATTACGTCTCATTGGCTTCGCGACGCTGGATTACGTCTCACCGGCGTCGTGATGCCGGATTACTTCTCACTGGCGTCGCGACGCTGGATTACGTCTCACCGGCGTCGTGATACCGGATTACGTCTCACTGGCGTCGCGACGCTGGATTACGTCTCACTGGCGTCGCGACGCTGGATTACGTCTCACCGGCGTCGTGATGCCGGATTACGTCTTACTGGCGTCGCGACGCTGGATTACGTCTCACCGGCGTCGTGATGCCGGATTACGTCTGACTGGCGTCGCGACGCTGGATTACGTCTCACTGGCGTCGCGATGCTGGGTTACGTCTCACTAGCGTCGCGACGCTGGATTACGTCACACTGGCATCGCGACGCTGGATTACGTCTCACTGGCATCGCGACGCTGGATTACGTAGCACCAGCGTCGCGACGCTGAGTTACGATGCAGTGGCGCCGTGACGCTGGATATCGAAGCACTGGTGTCGCAACGCTAAGAGCCGTAGCAATACGTCGCGACCCACGAGTCGTAGCAACGGCGTAGCGACAAAAGATTACGTAGCACCGGCATAGCGACGCAAGAGTCGTAGCACGGGCGTCGCGACACAAGATTACGAAGCACGCCGCCAGCGAACTGGCTACATACCTGATGCCTCACGTATGGCGCCAGCAGCTTGGGCAGGCAGTCGGCCACGTAGGCGTCGGTGTAGAGGTCGGCGGCCCGCGCCCGCCAGCGCGACAGCCGCGCGCACACGCCGCGCACGCTGCGCCACGCCGCCAACGCGTCCGCGAACACCTGGCCAGCGTTGGTCCGGATACTCTCTGCAATACAGAATAGAGTAAAATAGTCTAGCGGGTGTAAAAAAATCAATAATGTAAAATTTCAGCAAACGCTCAGATTTATTGATAGCGAAGCGCGCGAGAGCACTTTGATCACACGCTGTCTTCGCGCGAGTCTCAGGCCGCGTGCTAACCACGCGAGCAGACCTAAAGCCCTCCACCATCCTGTACTCCATTTGCCGCAGCCAATTTACGTTGCATTGAACAGAGATAGCCGTTAACTTCTTCAAGCACACGCACCTCTCTCGTGGTTATGATGGTGCAGTTCGCTGGGCGGCAGGTCATCATCGTCGGAGTCACCGTCGCGGTGCGGGATGGCGGCGCCGGCAGCGGCGGCGGCGGCCTCCCGCAGCAGTCGCCGCGCGCGCCGCCGCCCCTCGCGCTCGGCTGCGCGACGCGTCTTCTCTTCGGAGTCCGCTGGCTTGGCGCGACCTGACACAAACGTATCTCATCAGTATGGTGTAGTATAGTAGATTATAAACGAGACAAAATTACACAATATAAATTTTTTAAAAGAATCCTTCGAATTACGATTAAATAGCTCAATAGAATAGGATTACTTATTTTTAACAAATAATCCTATTAAACAACAAAACATTACGGCATTTTATTCTAGGCGACACTTTTTTTTAAATGTGCACAGGCAGGTAATCACAATAGAAAAAAAATGCTTTGTCTTAAAAACTGGAACGCAAAATAGTCACAATATCTATTATAATCCATTGTTCATAATCATAATCCACTACAGTTAACGGACGCGAGTCGGCAATCCTAGGATTGAATACCTAAAAAATATCTATTTATTATTTTACCAGGAAGCGCGACATAAACAAAGAGGTAGATTATAATAAGCTTGGAAAATAAGAATAGTTTGTTCTTCTTTCGTGTTGATAGTTATTTATTTTTGTCCAGCCCAAAACATAGCCAGATAAATAGCATTTTTTTTTGCTGTTATTTTTGTACTATATCTCAAGACGTATAATTAAGTATGTATATGTTACCAGGCGGAGCGAGCACGTCTTGGGCCTGGTCCCTGAGGTCGGCTCGTCGGCGCTCGATGACGAACTCGCAGCGACGCTTGTGCAGCGCCAGCGCGCGGGCCTCCAACGCTTCTAGCTGCGGCATCTACATAACAATATTCATCATCATAAGACCTTAGACATCTTCACAGATGATTTAAGCAGCGCCTACGCGAGAGGAGCATCGTCGCTCGTGGCTAAAGAGACCGATCCTCGAGTGACACTTTCGTCCGCACTTAAGGCACGCAATCTAAGATTATACATTACATAACTATAGGAAAGAAGGAAACGGAAGCCATTGCCCTGCAGTGGGACGATTGTGGCTAAAAGTAAAAAAAATATTAACGCTTAAGGCTGACTTAAAATTGGGTCGTGTTTATGCGCAAAAATAAACAATGAGTAATTACTTCAAAAGTTTTCAAAGAAAGTTGTTTACGAAACGTAACGTACAATTCTCTGTTGTAAGAAGGATCATTGAGTAATCTTGAGTTGGAACTTTAATTAAATCTTTAATCGATTTAACACCTATTGTTCATCAGTTAAGAGTTCTGGCAAACCAAGCATTTAAACTTATTTCGGAAATAAATAAATGAAACAATATGAAAATATTACTGTTACTTGGAAATAAGCAAAGTAGTCCAGAACTTTTTCAAGCCAGGTGATTTCGTTAGTTAGGACAGAATAAGTCATATTGTCTTGATAGTGCCTTACGAATCTTATTTTTATTAATTCTATGTCAAAACTTTATTTGGAAATACCAACTTTAAAGTTTTTTGTATATAAAAAAATCCCAGCGTACATATAATAGGCTTAAATCATACTAAAGGTACAATAGATAGTATTTAAATTGAACTAAAAGTACAGCAGATGCATTTCTTAGACTAATCACATCTACAGTAACCACAATACCTTTTCATCCAGACACTCGATCAGATCGGTGAGGTACCCTCGTATAGCCTGCGCGCGACGGTACGCGGCGTCCAGCTCCCCGCAGCGCGCGGCTCTGCTCTCGCGGATACGAGCGGATGTCAGCAGGCGGTCACGGAGCTCCGACTGTGTTTTAAATGTCGCGTCGCGCTCGATTTGGAGCTCTGCTAGCCTGTTGGGTGAGATATATTGTTGTTATTGTGGATTACATCACGTTATAGAAAAAAAGTAGGTAAGTAGAGTACTGGTGTCTTGGAATTAGAGATGAATAAGGTACCAGAAATACACAGACCTGAAAGGAGACAACTGGTCTTCTACATAGAAATGCGGTGCCGACTACGAAGTCGTTCAAATTATTATAGGTACACATTTAGTTATAGGTAATACGTTAACAATAGAATGTCCATACAAAATTAATTACATGTGTAAGAAAATAAAGTGCTCTAGCCATGATAAAGATTTAAAGAAACCAGAATCCAAATAATCTTATTAAATTAAAATTTTCAATAAGTAAAATTCAATTCTTTAATCCACTACCTACAATAAACCATGGCTAAAAAGTAGATTCAACAACAGAAGTATTCAAAGAAATAAAAGGAAAAGACCGAAACATGAAACAATGAAATCCTTAAAGATATTGGACCAACTAATCACTATTCCCAGAACCGGCTTACTTAGTAATTAAATAAGACCATCCATTGACACCTCAAAGATAACATTATTGTTTAAACAATACCTGCTTATTAACAATTAACACTATGTCATTTGCTAATGACTTTTAATCCCATAATAATCCCTTTCCGGAATAATAACAATAGGATTAGCGCTAAGGATCGATAATAGCGCATTAGGGACCCTATACCCCCACCACTAATAAGGCGTAACCAGGAATATAAATTAGGGAGCAGCCTAAAGTTTTGTCATATTGAGTCTGGCTCTTGTAGCGTCTCGACCTAAATTCTATCTGCGGTACTACATTTCAAAAAAACTTAGTCGTTTTTGAATATCAAATTATCACCCGAAGAATTTACCAGTGTTCAATAAATCAAAGATAAAAAAATAATTTACGTAAAGAAGTGAAAATGGAAGAAGCAGCTTTCAATTACGTTATCGTGGCTCGTCAGCTGGTCATGAAATGCTGCTACAAGCAAGCATTCGAGATGTACCTGTGTGCCTTCGACAAGCAGCCGCGCATCAAGAAGCGATTCGAGATCGAATTCCGAGCGGTCCTCTCCCGAATGAACGAGAACTTAGCCGCGGACGACAACAAAGCAGACATCTTCGCCAACTTCGAACAGGCCATCAAAACCTTCCCCGGAAACGTCGACATACTCAACGATATAGGAAGGTACCTCTACAGATATGGGTACTTTTCAGAAGCTCTGTGCCATTTCGAAAAGGCTCTGAATATCGACAACAGTTTTGTAAGCATTGAGAAGAATTTAAACAATGCGAAGAGCTTCTTGTTCCCGAGAGGTCGTTTTCGTGTTATCAACGATAAAGTACGAAATGACGCGTACAGAAGAGCTATTAAGAGCAGTGTGAATCCTGCTACAGACAGCGTTTTGGATATAGACGGCGGGACTGGCCTGTTGGCGTTATACGCTAACGAATGTAACCCAGTCGTGATCACAGCATGCGAATCCTCAGCCACCATGGCCAAGCTGGCAGAATGCATTATGGTAGAAAATAATGCACAGGAAGTAATCATTGTCAACAAACCGTCAGTGATACTCAAACATGCAGACATCTATGGGTCCCGGTCCGTGCTGCTCACTGACATGATAGATGTCGGCTTATTCGGCGAATACATTCTACAATCCCTGTGCCACGCTTGGGAGAATCTACTGCACAGAGATAGTAGAGTCATACCTGGCAGAGCCGAATACTTCGTCGCCGGCGTTCAATGCGATGAACTAAATAAGAAATATAAACTCCATGGAGATATAAAGGCCATTTTGAACGTTAGTCATTTGGAAGTTCACACTACGACGTATTTTGGCGAAACTTATTACAGTGACGATGTGGGTTTGTACAAGAACCTGAAATACGTATCGGAAGCTCAGCCGCTGTTCACAATAGACTTCAATGACCACTTTGATGTGCACGATAAGTTGTATAGTCAGGACCCTTACACTGCGGACCTGAAGGCTACGTGCGATGGCGAGATTAACTTATTGGTTGGCTGGTTCAACTTGCATCTAACTGATGATATCATGATTACAAACGACCCGAGAAGCGACGAGAAATCCACCGCCTGGCAGCAAGCCATATTCTTTGATCTGTTACCGAAGAAACTTCGCAAAGACGAAACGAGCCCTGTAAATTTTATAACATACGGTGGCAGGTTAACCACCTTGCCCGATGTCGGAATCGCTATCTCGAGAATTTCACCCGATACTTTGGCGTTTTTAAATGACATTGAATACATGACAATGATCAAGAATTCTGTTTCAACCACATGCCTACATTTGGGGCAGACAGTGTCTATATCGGAAGTCGATATGGTCGACTTCAGTCCTTTCCCTTTGTTCGGAGTTCTAATGATGAAGAGAGGAGCAAACTCTCTTATATGCCACGCAAAAACTATCGACGACAAAGCGTTTCTGAAGAAGGTTCTACAGGTGAACGAGATTCCGGAGGATAAAGTGACGATACTGCTGTCTGAGTACTGGTCTCACGAAGTCTTCAAGAACAAGAAGTTCCACGTCATATTCAGTAACATCATCGAGTTTAACGGTGACATCGACGCGAGGAGGAAGCGAATGATACAGCATCTGAAGCACACGCATCTCATTAGCGGGGGTATATCACTTCCAGCGTCTGTGACAGTTATAGGTCAGCTGATTAACAGCAACTGGTTGGAGATCAACAACCGAGTGCTCGACGAGAACGTTGGCTACAAGATGGCGAAACACGTGAACAGATATCAAGTCTCCCAAGCATTGTACTTGGATATAGCGCGGTTGGACTACAAGCCTCTATCCGACACGTTTGAGATCAATTGCAGTAACCACATGACGTCTGACGTCATCAATGTCTCAGTGCTAGAGGATGGGGAGTGCACGGCCGTGCTGTGCTGGTACAAGGTGCAGATGTTCGAAGGCTGGGAGGACATCTACACGAACAGAAGCAACAGCTTCGTGGAGAGCATGGCGCATCTAGCGAGCGATTCTATGAAGGTGTTCTGTGGCGATCAGGTCAATGTACTCAAATGTGTGGATCCCGATGGATCGATGAAGTTAGTGCTAGATTTAGAGCCGTATTAATTTTAGTTGTATAGTTGTAGGTGTAAATATTGTATAATAATAAAATCTAAAACTTTTAATTGGCTTGTATAAATTTTAGCGATGAGATCTATTTGTGTAATTATTGTAATCAAATTGTATAAACTATGCTATGACGAATAACATTTTTTGATGTTACACAATTTTATAGCTATAAGTCACCCATTGTTTTGTACCTATTTAATAAAATGCCTTACCTTTAAAAGAATCGTAGTATTTTTACCCAACCTACACAAAACACATTACATACTCAAGCATACTACGAAAACTTCTAATATGAATACTATAGTCTTATCAAACTGCCTCGTTGCCGTCTGCGTCTTGGGTTTGATTCTCAAGTCAACCAAGGTGTTATTGGGGTTTTTATGAAATTCTCAGTAGCAGGTCGGAGTTTGGATTTGTGCCCGGTTAGTGGCAATGGGCTCGCCTCCCATTACATGGTACCTAAAAATACCGGCCAACTGTGGGTGTAAATTGGTAAACCTCTGCCTAACCCTTCGGGGATACAGGCGTGAAGGTATGTATGTAGTCTTATCAGTCACTGACCGTTTCTTAAGCGCCTCGACGAGTTCGTTAGCGGAGGCGGGCGCCTGCGTGTTGTCCGTGGTGAGCGGGCGCAGGTGCTCCGGCGCGTTCAGCTGCGCGGCCGGCAGGGCCACGGAGAACGGGTTCACTTCTATACCACCTTCTGTGCCTGTGGGGTGTAGAGACTTAACTATTGGAAAACATATAGGTATAACAGTATGTATATGCCGACTGTGGACAAGGTCAAATGGGGCAGAAGACTGGGCAAGAAAAGCGAAAAGCTATTCAGGCCTGTTAGATTATAAAAAAATGGAGTCATTTTATTTAAAAAAGATATATTCTTTGTATGTGAGTAGACGGTGGAGTATTAAGGTAATTTTTTTTTCAAAATTATGTCACTACAAGTGGGGTTAATTATGTAATGCGAAATTTTAAGTGAATGTTTTGTCGTTAGGTTCTGGTCACATAAAATGAGAAACTTAAATATCATATTATTAAATTATTTAACCAAAGATTGTAATGTGGCATGTTAGTGTTTCAACTATGAACTAAAGAGGTACAAGTCATTAATGTATGTTCATCAGACCAGTGAGATCCACAATGGCAGGTCTAGCTTTGAGAAGCTGCTGCTCCTCCCACTCTTCAGCCTCGCTGTCCAGCTCCTCCTCCGAAGCCGCTGCTGCGGTGCCACCTGGAGATCACAAATATTCAAATAGATTCTAATTATATAGTGAGATACATAGTTGCGAGTATTGCAAGTGTAGTGATGTACGTTTATATTTATAAAAAGAACGTGTCGATGCCGTAAGCAAAGTGTCGGCGGCCACAGGTAGCAGATGCGCGTGCCAGCCGGCCAGCCTACCGGAATAGCGGCCGGCTTAGCCGCGGCTCGGCATGTGTGGATGCGCCATTAGGAAGGCAACTTTAGATATCTCCAACTCACGTTTAGGCTTGTCACTGGGCAGGTCGAGCCCCCGCACGTGTATGCGGCCCTCCTCCTCATCATCACCCGAGCCGTCATCCCGCACCAGCCGCGAGGAGCCTACATAAGGTGGTACTCACGTTTAGGCTTGTCACTGGGCAGGTCGAGCCCCCGCACGTGTATGCGGCCCTCCTCCTCGTCATCACCCGAGCCGTCATCCCGCACCAGCCGCGAGGAGCCTACATGAGGTGGTACTCACGTTTGGGCTTGTCACTGGGCAGGTCGAGCCCCCGCACGTGTATGCGGCCCTCCTCCTCATCATCACCAGAGCCGTCATCCCGCACCAGCCGCGAGCAGCCTACATCAGGTGGTACTCACGTTTAGGCTTGTCACTGGGCAGGTCGAGCCCCCGCACGTGTATGCGGCCCTCCTCCTCATCATCACCCGAGCCGTCATCCCGCACCAGCCGCGAGGAGCCTACATGAGGTGGTACTCACGTTTGGGCTTGTCACTGGGCAGGTCGAGCCCCCGCACGTGTATGCGGCCCTCCTCCTCATCATCACCAGAGCCGTCATCCCGCACCAGCCGCGAGCAGCCTACATCAGGTGGTACTCACGTTTAGGCTTGTCACTGGGCAGGTCGAGCCCCCGCACGTGTATGCGGCCCTCCTCCTCATCATCACCCGAGCCGTCATCCCGCACCAGCCGCGAGGAGCCTACATGAGGTGGTACTCACGTTTAGGCTTGTCACTGGGCAGGTCGAGCCCCCGCACGTGTATGCGGCCCTCCTCCTCGTCATCACCCGAGCCGTCATCCCGCACCAGCCGCGAGGAGCCTACATGAGGTGGTACTCACGTTTGGGCTTGTCACTGGGCAGGTCGAGCCCCCGCACGTGTATGCGGCCCTCCTCCTCGTCATCACCCGAGCCGTCATCCCGCACCAGCCGCGAGGAGCCTACATGAGGTGGTACTCACGTTTGGGCTTGTCACTGGGCAGGTCGAGCCCCCGCACGTGTATGCGGCCCTCCTCCTCGTCATCACCCGAGCCGTCATCCCGCACCAGCCGCGAGGAGCCTACATCAGGTGGTACTCACGTTTGGGCTTGTCACTGGGCAGGTCGAGCCCCCGCACGTGTATGCGGCCCTCCTCCTCGTCATCACCCGAGCCGTCATCCCGCACCAGCCGCGAGGAGCCTACATGAGGTGGTACTCACGTTTGGGCTTGTCACTGGGCAGGTCGAGCCCCCGCACGTGTATGCGGCCCTCCTCCTCATCATCACCCGAGCCGTCATCCCGCACCAGCCGGGAGCCCGGCGCCGCTTCCTTCACCGGTATGTAGTCGCCGCCCAACTCGCGAGCCTACACATATGTCGCACTATTGGGTGGCTTGTCACACAGCAGTGCAGGAGACAAGACGAGCTTTCAATATTTGAGAGGTTATTAAAACTCAATCAAAGAATTTGAAATTAATGAAAAGATTCTTTCTGGATTCAGGGTGTATTCTGGCAAGTTTCAATTGAAAAAAAAAAAACAAAGTAGACTGTTTGTTTTTTAGTTGTTATACAATGATAAAACGAAACGAACATGAAGGCATGGGGGAACGTAAAGGTCGCAGCACACATAAACGTAACGTAAACGGATCGGAACCGTATCGCCTTTCACCGCGCCGTCATCTATTCGTCAACCTAACGTAAGCACATCCACGGATAGGTGACGCCGCGCTTACGAATAGTTGACGAATAGTTGACGACTGGCGGCCGGCTATCCCACCGCTGGTTGGTGGCAAGGTGTTCAAGCTTTATTTCGAGCGTCGGGTTCTATGCCCGGCTCTTTACTTTTTCATATTATTATATCATCAAAGTAAAATAATAACAAAAAATATAACAACGAAGAGTGACAACCACATTTTATTACCTTCTTAATTCTAAATATCTTATTTCTTAATATCTCTGTAAAATACTCAATTAATCCCAAACACAAATTTAGTAACAACTTAGCAACTTTAGTATGGCGGGAAAATATGAGCCGCTGATTACTTTGATGGGCCTGTTGGTCTAGTGGTTAGTGACCCTGACTGCTATACCGTAGGTCGTGGGTTCGATTCCCACTCAGGACAAATGTTTGTGTGGTGACCTTTTGTTCTGTGTCTGGTTGTAATTTATCTATAATATGTATGTATTTAGAAATATATAAGTATGTTTATCAGTTGTCTGGTTACCATAACACAAGCTCTGCTTAGCTTGGGATCGGATAACTGTGTGTGAGATGTCCCGGAATATTATTATTATTACTATCCATAAAATTTTAAATTATGTAAGTTTGATTAGGTTAGCACTAGGACAGGCTCTGGAGTACCTAAATGAGCTTATCCAAGTGCTAAGAATAAAACAACGATATAACAATAACGATTTCTATTTAGGTATTATTTTAAAAATTAAATATAAAAAACTTAAAGCAGTCTGAATTATGATGATATGACTACGAAGAGACATACGTTTTATCCAATACGTTAACAAAATAATCTAAAATATTGTTGAATCCAATAACAGGGGGTCTCACCCTACTTTACTACGATACGGAATGACGTAATCGAGGCGACGACTATTCGTCAACTATTCGACGAATGTTCGTCAACTATTCGACGAATGTTCGTCAACTATTCGACGAATGTTCTTCAACTATTCGACGAATGTTCGTCAACTATTCGACGAATGTTCTTCAACTATTCGACGAATGTTCGTCAACTATTCGTCAACGGGGCGTCCGCGAGCTTGTCCCGAGGCGAGGCGGTTACGTTACGATTCCCATTAGTGTGCGAGTTTCGTACAAATGATACTGAACGGCTCGAGTTGATACGGTTACGATCCCTTTCCGAGTTGATATGTGTGCTGCGACCTTAAGTTAGCACATTTTTTCTAAAAAACATAGGTTCATCATTTCATGAATAAATTCAGAAAATATGAGTGGGAAGCATATTATCTGTATTTATCAAAGCAATAACAAATAAATAAGAGAAAGATTAGAACTGTCTTGTCACACTGTACTGCATTTGGCCAAGGTAAAAAATAAAAGTTATATGGGTTTATTTCCTGTAAAGTACATAAAAATCCTGCACATATTGCACATATGCACGGGTACAAATTAGTTGCGTAAGTTGAAAATCTTGAAAGTTAATCCAATAACTATGAGTGGATCAATGGTCATCAGAGAAAATTTGCTGAAATAGACCCTCTTATTTCGTTTCTCTTACGTAATTGCTTGGATGTTGTAGACAAAGCCTATACTGCATTTCAGAGGCTGCCTTTAACAAAATCAAACCACGTTTACGACGAAGAACCGCAGTCAGGTGACGGCCAGCGCTAGTCCCTCACCTCTCATACCTGCTGTCTGGTCTTGCGGGCGGCGTGTATGAGCGCGGCGTCGGGAATGCGGCCGGGCGCGCCCAAGAGCGCGGCCCGCACGCTGTCGGCGCGGTACCGGTGGAACCCCCTGTGCTCCTGCTCCCCCCCGCTGTCGTCCGACACGTCCCCCGCGCCCTCCGCCGCGCGGGCCTCGCGACCACTCAGGATCAGACCCTCTAATGTCACCTTCTTCTTCGGCTTGTCGTTGCTGCCCTCTGTGTGGTTGTTCTTATCCTAAATTTATATAATTTGTTACAGTATTGTGGTCAGATATTGATATTAGTTTGTATTAGTGCAACTTACCATTGTATATGAGTATGTGTGGTATTGCTGTTAGTTTTATGAATTTCCACTATTAAATGCATAATTAAACTCTGCAGTTTTTCAAATAAAAATATGTGATACAGTTTGAAACACAAAATAAAATAAATGGATTGGTAATTCTGTTATAAAATTGAAGCAGACTAGATGCAATAGAAACACTTCATTTGATAATAAGATGTAAGGCTTTGTGAAAGAGTGAACATATTATGATAAATTTTGTTTAACATCTTGTGGTCCAAATCTTTATACCATAAACACATAGATTATTTACAAAATCCTTAGTAGAAGTTAGATTCTGTAGATATTACATAATTTTGTAATATTTAACCAATAAAGATAAAGAAAGAGAAAATGGCAAGAGTGTTGTTTGAAGGATGTCTTGTTCTGAGTCCAGTCCGCCTTACCTCAACAAGGATACTGTCAAATTTGTTACTATCACCGTCTGTTCTCACGTCACGCTTCTGCTTCTCCTTCTCCCTCCTCTTGGCCAGTCTCTTGCTCTGAGATGACTTCTTAACCTTAAACTCTTCTACTTCTTCCTCTGAAAAGAAAAGTTATAATTAATAATGATCCTATTTATTTCTAATGCAACCTTTTCGGTTTCCCACGGCTCGGCAAAGGTCTCCATCTTCTGACTCCAGACTTTTTGGTCTTAAGCCACATGACACCAATCCTATTCTTATTCATTTATTAATTATTTTGTTTCAGATACAATGTTTCAACAATGTTCATTGCTGCATTTAACTACAGTAAACTTTAAAGCTTGAACAATAATTGACTATATTACTTGATTCTATAAGCTAAACTTGCTAGAAGATCAGTAGATATAACTCCCTAGGTTGTGCCAGTCTCATTACTCTGAGAGAAGCACTTCTAAGCTAATATACCAGACCTAGTTAGACTATTAGTTAAGAAGTAGCTATCTAAGAGAAGATCAATAATTAAAGTTCTAATTAGAAGAACTGTGAAACCACAAAGTAAATCATAATCATTGCGAAACAACAATAAATTGCAGGCAATCCCAGTTGCTTAGCCTTGAAATATTAGTGACACCAACCTTCGTCGGCAAAGCTCAGTAATGGCGTTTTCTTTGCCGCCTTAGGTTCCCTCCTCTCTTGGCTGATAACTGGCGGCGGCGGCGCCTCGGGCTCCGCATCCTCATCGTCATCAGCGCAAAACATTCGCCGCTGTATCTTCTTTGGCTTACGAAACATCGACATTTTGTTCACACAGCACTCACGAGTAGTTCAAGAATTTGTACTATATACAGATTGAAAGAATTCCTAAAATGTATTGTAGTTATTGTAGTCAGAATTTCAGAAATTCAATTCCCTACAACAAATTCTTCATTTTGGTTGGAAGTGGAACTTCAATAGTGTTGGACTGTTGGATATTGGATTTCTAATTTGACAGTTAAACCTAAGATGCATAATCGCCTAAAGATCGGATAAGTAACACTAAAATAATAAATGTGAGTGTAATTCCGAAATTCACGGTGAAGCGCGTCAATACGGCCGCGGCGCACTAAATAATAATAGCAAAACTCTAGATTGCTAAATAAGGCTAACGCCGCACAACGGCTAAACCGTTGTGGATGTTAACCGTCTGATTTTGTGAGTTAGGGAAACTGATGGAAACGGCCACACTGAGGTTTTTTTCCGTAATTGATTTTTAAACCACGTATTGTTGCAGAATCGACCGGGGCAAAACCGCAACAAAATTTGTAGTACTGGGTAAAACGTGGCTATTGTTGCGGTTTTTCACCGAAGTGGGTGCGACGCGGGTGGATTTGCGGTTTCACGGTTTACCACTTGCGGAAAAAAAACCGTAGTGTGGCCTTAGCCAAAGACACACACAACACAACACGCCACAACACTACAAGATAACTCCAGCTTAGCTCTATTTGTATACATTTTATAAAAATTAGCATAGAGTTATCTATTTCAAGAAAGAATATACGGTACTTTTTGCTACTAGCTAGTCTTTTATGTACATTTATTGCCTTTTGTCACAGGCGACCGTCTTAATCTATGAGCCTAATTATCGTAACAATATCATTTGATGATGAGAAAATTAACATATTAAAAAGAATCATTTATTTTGACAAAATCTCTTGGCAACAGCTATGACTGTAATAAATATTAGTCGATTAAATAGTTGTGCAAACTTACTAAAAACATAACTTAACCTACAACATGTAACAACTCTATCTCTATCATATTTGTCCCGCACCGAGTTAAGTGCGTTTGCTTTTGGTGAGTTGGTGAAATTTTAAAATCTAAATTTATTTGATTAATCATGTTCCTAATTCTATCAACGTGGCGCTCGTTAACTCAAGAACCTAATATCTTATCAACGCTACGAATATTTTATGAAAAATAGCGAAATAAGTAACGCATCATGACGAAGTTTTTGTTTTGTAATTACAGTCCTTAAATTTCTACGAAGTCCCTACACCACACGCCACGATGGGTAGGGAGGACAAGGCTACTTGGAAGACCAACTACTTCACCAAGATCATCGTAAGTAAAATAATTGTTAATGTTCCGCACTCGTTGATAACCTCAAAATGATATCCATATGTTGGTTGTGTCTATCCCTTAGATTAGGTACCTAGTCTATCCCTCATTTTCGTTTAACACTGTTCTACGCCAAATTCGATAAATATTTTACCGTTTTACCCGATCAATTTGATCTTCTTCAAGTCATTGGATTTTAATTACCCTGTCTTAGTCATAAGCTTAAAACTCTTACCTGAATCTGTGTCCATGCGCTAACATTGTTTGCACTAGCATGCTTGTACTGAGGTACGGTTTATCTCCCTATTTTCTTCATTTGCGGCTATAAATTTAGAGCCAAAATTTTAAAATTTCAACAAGCTATGTTTCATGAATGGCAAAAACACTGCATAATGTATTTTATTAAGAAGAAACTTCTTCAAACTTCTTAGCTTTTCAACGTCTTAGCTTTTTAATCTCTTTAGAAAGTTAAAAGTTTGCTTTTTAAATCAAAAACCATGACAATGAAATTAAATTGACACAGTCACTCTGACAGAAGATTGTCAATTTGTATGATGATCAGTTCATTTATAATATAGGTAATAAATACCTATTTATAAGGAGATGAGCGACTCCTTAAGTGCGAGTAGCGACAGCAGTGAAGACGCTGATGAAATTAAAGCACTTGTTAGACATGGAAAGACATTTAGGTGCAGAGTCAGTCATCCTTTTAGTTTAACTGATTACACTATAAGGAGAAAGATAGGGGTAAGCTGTACCTGCAATAAGCTAAAAAGTAATAAACAGTTGATTACACAAATATTTTTAATCAATTGACTATTAAATCTTTTCAAAATCTTGAAGTGAAAATTGGTTGGATATATGCTTAAAAATATATTTTTCTCTTTACAGCAACTGTTAGACGATTACCCAAAATGTTTCATTGTGGGTGCAGACAATGTGGGCTCGACCCAAATGCAGCAGATCCGTATCTCGCTGCGTGGTCACAGCATTGTGCTCATGGGCAAGAACACCATGATGCGCAAGGCCATCAAGGACCATATGGACACCAACCCAGCTCTTGAGAAACTGCTGCCACACATCAAGGGCAACGTTGGCTTTGTCTTCACCCGTGGAGACTTAGTTGATGTGCGTGACAAGCTGCTGGAGAACAAAGTGCGTGCTCCTGCTCGTCCTGGTGCCATCGCGCCTCTGTCTGTCGTCATCCCCGCCCACAACACCGGGTTGGGTCCTGAGAAGACTTCCTTCTTCCAGGCTCTCTCCATCCCCACCAAGATTTCCAAGGGTAAGAAACATAGAATACCTTTTAGCATAAATACTATGTGGTCTGTTCTAAAACCAAGGAATTAATTCTTTATTCCTTAGGCTTCGCTTTCAGACAAAATAAAAGACTTCAAATTTATCCTAGTGTGATGGTTTAATTAGTAAATATTGCACTGGCATTTTGAAGTAACAAGATCTACTTAAATCCTGCATTTAGTTTGAATCTCAGTATGTATTGTGTGCTATAATACTAATTATTGTAAATTGTTTTATAGGTACCATTGAAATCATCAACGATGTGCACATCCTGAAGCCAGGTGACAAAGTTGGTGCTTCTGAGGCCACCCTTCTTAACATGTTGAACATCTCCCCCTTCTCGTACGGTCTGGTTGTCAAGCAGGTTAGTTATATCATATTGTTTTTAACAATAACTTAATAAATACTATCTAGTTCCAGTGCCAAAGTGTTGAGTACAGTTTGCATTCAACTGTGCACTCTGATAATTTACCTTTGGTAAACTACTTGCTGTGTAAATTTAAATATTGACTAGGTAATCATTATACTCAGTCTTAATTTATATGGCAAACACTTATACAGTGAATTTTATTGTTTTCCATATAGCGCTTGTTTGATTATAAACAATTTTAATTTATAACTCAATTTTGTTTAGGTGTACGACTCTGGCACCATCTTCGCGCCAGCTATCCTGGACATCAAGCCCGAGGACTTGCGTGAGAAGTTCCTGGCTGGAGTAGCCAACGTGGCCGCGCTTTCGCTGTCCATCGGCTACCCGACCGTGGCTTCCGCGCCTCACTCCATCGCCAACGGATTCAAGAACCTGCTCGCCATCGCCGCCGTCACCGAGGTTGAGTTCAAGGAGGCTGAGACCATCAAGGAGTTCATTAAGGTATGTAACCATTTTCTTACATCTTAGACTATACAGTTACAAGTCTTAGTCTATAAAGTTAATGATACATAGATAACCAGTTATTGTCTGTCCTAATACCAAGGAGCGTAATATTAGTTCCTTGGATTCGCTTTCAGACAACATTAATGGTCTTCAAATTTATCCTAGTGTGATTGTTTTAGAAGTGAATATTGCACTGGCATTTTGAAGAGACAAATGACCTACGTAATAATCATCTGTCAAAAGTAGAAAATTATAATGCTAAGCCAAAGACTAATAAAACCATTTTCGGATTTCTAGGACCCCAGCAAGTTTGCAGCTGTCGCAGCTTCTGCCGCGCCCGCCGCTGCTGCCCCAGCCGCCGCCGCCGCCGAAAAGAAGGAGGAGGAGAAGGAAGAAGAGGAGAGCGACGACGACATGGGCTTCGGTCTCTTTGACTAAGCCTGTACGTGAGGCCGAGACCGCCCGTACACGACCGAAAGGCGTGTAGGAACTGTTCGGAACGGCCTAGCCTCAACGTCGAGCCCCGTGGCTGCAACCACCAGTGGGGACTGTCAACGCCGCCGGGTTTGGACACCCATATGGCGGCCGACTTTCTCTCAAACATTGTGTGATTGTAATAAACGCCACTAAAATATTTTCTTGTTTTATTATTAAATCATTCCAATTCATATGTGATCTGCCCTCTATGCAAGAGTATCGAATGTACAAAGTTCCAAAGTTTGCAAGCAGAGAACTTCTAAGTTAGACGTAAAATTTTCGTAAAAATAAAACTTGCAATTAACATTTAATAAGTTATTTATTTGAAGATATACAGCTAAATCCACAAAAATATTAACATCAAGTTAAATGTTAGTTCCTCGACTAATTTATACAACATTATTTTCTGTAGATCGATATTCAATAACAAAACATGCGAACCTTAGGCCTCATTTACGGAGACGCGGGGCGTCGCGTGTGGCGTGGCATCTCGCGGACGTCGGGGTTTTTTTTCTGTTTACGGAGGGGCGGCGCGTGGAGCGGCACGCATCATCGCACGCGTAAACACAAACTTATAGCAATATACGACGTTGCTCATATAGAAGAGTGGCGGCGCACGCTCGCTTCGATCAAATTGAATAGTTTTAGAATTGCCGCCGCGATAAACGCCGCATGGGACGCGGCGGTGGAATCCGCGGGGTCCGCCGCAAAAAACGCCCTATTTCAAACAAACGCGTATAAAATCGCTTCTCCGTAAACGCGCTCGAACAACTTCATATAATTGAATTCAGTGCAGACCGCGCCACTCAACGCGCAACGCCCCGCCTCTCCGTAAACGAGGCCTTATACCTGTTTATCTAAGCTACAAGTCATCACTTTATAACACTACTAAGCCGCACTACGGTTCTTTTCCGCAAGCGGTAAACCGCAAAACCGCCCGAGACGATACAGTACGGTTAAAAATCAGTCGCGGAAATTAACCGTCAGTGCGGCTGCTTCTAGTTTACTCACAAAATCAGTTAAAATCTGCGGCGGTGTAACCGTAGTGCGGCCTTGGCCTTACATTATAATACTGACAATAAAAGTTCATACAACTTCGAAAAGAAATCCTATGAGTAATAGACACTGAAATATTCAGATTATTTCTTAGGAACATAATGGACATTTATTTTACACAAATATTAATATAGAGTGGTTAGAGAAAAATTTAGGTACTTACTGGTGACTACTGGCACACCCTGTGCTACTGAGTATATTCAAGTACCATGAAACCTGAATTTAGGACATCCATACATGCAGGCTACTGACATTATCCTAATGACTACTACAGACATTGTGTTTTTCTTACATCACTATATTTATAATACTGAGTGTATTTAAGAAACTAAAAATAAATGAATAATTTAAAAAGAGTATTTTAAAAATTCTTCAATTTAGAGCCCTTTTGCCTATGAGATTACATTTTTATCAGTAACTATGTTACCAATAATTTTAATTATGTGTTACAATTTAGAATCACATTAATTTCTCATTTGGTCACAATTATATTTTTGAAGTTCCCTCCAAATTACATTTATAAATAAATCTTTAGACCAAATATTAGTAACCATTTTTAAGAGTACAATTAAATCACATTCCAAACGAAAAGTACCATTCAAAAGCTATGTATATCTACATAGTGAGTACTAGTACTGTGTGATACCAGCAAAAGCTCCACACATACTTTATTGCATAACTAATAACAGTGAGTTTAATGAGATCCTTTGGGACCCTTATTATTCATTCCTAGGTTATGGTATAATACCATGAAATTAACATATCATAATATCTTTGAGCCTCTATACCTCCCTATGTAATGTAAATCGTACAAAAAGTGGCACATTCATAGATCACATACCTTAGTATTTTGGCTTACAGTCTAGTCATACATAAAACATTCATACCTAGTGTGAATGATCAGAATTTTTTCTCTAACACAAAGAATGTGTTACAAAAAAATAAATAAAATACATCGAAAGTCTTGCGACTAGATTATAGTATATAGATAATATAAATATATACGAAATTTAAACAAGTCTGTAAACACCCTGTACGGTAATCTTCCTGGACACCGAATTCATAGTACAAAAACACACCTTGTGTTATAATTATTAGATGACGTCGATACCTAGACAGTTCGAAAATAAAGCAGTGAAACATATGTCGATATGTCGTTTTAATGAGGAAATTAAAATCCTTTTCAATTTAAGTTCCATCTACTTGCATCATCAACTTGAATGCGCTGTAGTCAACACATCGCGCTATATAAGCTACGCCACCCTGTCTGAAGCGAGTCTCTTCGTCAGTTAAGAATAATATACCATCTACAAAGCAGTGCTTCCTGTTTGTGGATATTTCAGTCATATTTTCCATCAACTCAATTGAGTACCAGCACAAAATGACATTTCCGACACCTGCCTTTGTGATCGGCACTTGCAGAATTTCCACTCCGGCATCCGAGTCCCAAGTCCCCATGACGCAGGGCTCCGACAGTGGGGTGTATGGCAAATGACTGAAGTCAATGCACAAGTTCAGAGACATCTGATATTGATTCAAAAGTTTGCCAATCTTATAATTGTTCACATTCTCATCATACAACCTGTTATTGATATCCAGCCAGTGACTGTTTACAATCTGACCCATAATTTTCAAGTTAGAGGGCAAGAACAGTCCTCCTGGCAAAATATGGTTCTTTCGTAAGTGTAGGGCTATCTCTTTAGCTTGAAAGTCTATTTCCCCACTTTGATCTAAGATATTACAGAAAACGACATGATATTTGTCTTTTAGCTTTTCTTTAGGCCAATATTGGCCAACCAGAACAGTTACCTTTGACAGAGGTATATCATTTGCATGAAGCACAGTCAAGAAGAATTGTTTGTCACTGTTGCTCAGAGCACTGCATATCAATGATTTTGCACCCCTCTTCAAAAGTTGTAAGCCAAACATGGGGAATGGACACAAATCCACCACATCAACCTGAGACATCTCAGCTACCTGTCCCAGATACACACTGGCCATGCTGATGCTGCCTGATATCATCCTGATATACTCGGTATCGTTGAGGAACCTCAGAGTACTTGAAGAGATTCTGGTGATAGGATACATATATTCAGGTAACAATGTTAACTTTCCACTGTTCATTAAAAATTCTAAACTAATGGCATCACCTTCTTTAACTTGCTTAGGTAAGTTATCGAAAAAGATAGCTTGTTGCCAAGCATTAGCCCTTTTCTCAGATCTTGGATCTGATGTTAATGACACTGTGTCTGTCAAGTATAGATTAAAAAAGCCAATCACAGTATTCAACTCACCAGGTTGTGTTGCCTTCAACTGCACCTCATAAGGGTCTGCCCTGTTCAGGGCTTCTTCCAATTCTGATCTATTGTTAAAATTTACTTTTAGGACTGACTCAGCTTCAGTTATGTACTTTATATCTTCTCCATAAAGGTGTACATCTTCACAATCATATGTCTCATTTTCAGTAGAGCAATGTACAAACAACATTGGGATATTTAAGTTTGACTTGATAGATGAACACAGCTGATATCTCCTATTCAAAAAATCACACTGAGCACCAATAACAAAGAACTCAGCCTTGTTGGGAATCACTCTACCGCCATCGTCAATCAAATGCTCCCAGGCATGACTTAGAGTTTGCAGGACATGCTCTCCGAACAAGCCTGCATCAAACATCTCTGTGATGAGCAGTGAGCGCTTGCCACCTATATCTCTGTGATTCATGTTTGTGGACATCTTCTGTATTACCTCCACCTCTTTAGCACCATTATCATGGGTAACATCACTAGCAATGCAAGACATGACTTCTGAACCATCAACTGCTGTTATAGACATAGGTGAGCACTCGTTAGCATACAGTGCCAATAATCCAGTGCCAGTGCCGAGGTCCAGAACTGTATCTTTTTTTTCGATGACAGTTTCACGAATGGCTGCTCGGTATGCCTCATTTCGGATTTTGTCATTCAGCATTCTAAAATGCCATCTCTCAACAAGCATATTTTTGAGTAAGTTAAAGTTATTCTCAGAATTTGCATAAAAGGGGTCTAATCTACAAGCGTTCACAAAGTGCGCCCAGGCCTCTTTATAAAATCCAAACTTGAGCAGGTACCTGCCAGTATCATCAATAAAATGCACATTGTTTGGGAATACTTTAAGAACTCGACTGTAGTTGCAGAATATCTCTTCAATCCTGTTTACGGACATCAATATCAAGCTGTAATTTTTCATCATTGATCGAAATTCTTCTGCATGTTCATATTTGAGGGTCGCACATTTCTCGAAGGCCATTAAATAATAATCTAAGGCTTTATAAAAGCAGCCGGTCGTCTGCTTCTGCCTAGCCAGCGCTATATATTCTCGTCCCATTTCCTCCATTATAACTTTTTTATTCCTTAGTTTAGTAACTGGCAGATCGCGTTATTCCTTAATAATCAATATAATTTTAAATAATAGATTATTTAAGAGATTTATGAGACGTAGTAGCAGACCGATAGTTTTTACAAAACATAAATCTAATAAGCACACTGTATAGGCAGGTATTAATGAACCTATAATTTATTAACTGCAAAATTTCAAATAAACTTGGATAAAATGCGGTATCGAACACAATTTCAGTATTTCTTTTCACTATTGCTCATATACAAATGTACTCTGTGCTATTGCTTACAAAACAAAACGTCAATACTTTACAAAAACGCACAGAGTATATATTTTTTAGTTAAAAGAGATCAAAACTGTTGCACAGATGTCGCGTCGGTTGATGATTTATGTAGTAGGTATAGAAAAGTCGGAAAAGTCTTTTGAACAGCTGAGGTAAATATATATAAAATGCGAGGCAAATATTATATCCAATTATTATATTAAAACTAAAATTCATTTTTTTGATAAAAACATGTTAAATCTTGTGCTTAAAGAAGAAAGCAAAGGAATATTTGTTAGTTTATTTTATTGCGATTAAAATCAAACTACAAAATCCCTATCTACTTTTCGCAGTTCTGTATTAACTACCTACCTTTTGGTAAATCACAAACTTTAATAAATATATTAATCGATTTCTCGCCCATTGAGACGTTCAGAGGCAAAGGTGTGCGTGGGATGGGAACAAATGCATCACTGCGACCTTAGATTATGTACCTATCTAAGACTGCGACAATACCTACTTTTCGACATTTTGTGAGAGGTCGGGAAAATTACAATGTTCTAGGGTATGTTCGCACTACGATGAGCCTTTATGCAAGTTTGCAACACACTTTTTTACTGTACATTTGTATCTAGCCATGACTTTATCACCCATACCTACCTAACGAAAGCCACAGAGTCGTAGATCAAGTATTCAGAAGGAGTTTCTAGTAGTAACAGGTTTGTGAGTAGATGGACAGTAAGATCCCACTTATGCCATTCAAGCCGTATTCTAATAATAGCCACGGAATTTTAGTTCTACTATTCTTTCGTATATCAATAAGTATACTTCATGGCATTACTCGTAGAATGCGCGAGGAGTAACTTAAGGATACCAATAAAAAAATCCTACCAAGTGCGAGTTGGAATTGTCAGATTTACAATCGAGAAAAAAATCACACCTTTATGCACGATAAGGAATACCTCTAGGGTCAATCTTAGGTCCTGCAGCCTGCTGCTAACTAATATATATTTTTTTAAATATCACCTAGTTCTCGCGGCATAAATACGTTGGTTGGTCAGTAACATTACCTTGATCGTTTAGGTGGTTTAGCCGTAAAAGCGTAACAGTCAGACAGACAAACTTACGCATTTGTAATAATAGTAAGTAGGCATGAATCTCTACTATTTAATACAATATTAAACAATTTCATTTTATATTCATATTGTATTCAATTGATTATAATTAGGCAAAATAACCATTGAAGAATAGGTCTTGCACAGGAGTAGGATTAGATAGGTACTGATATTGTAGTATGTATAGTGTATAGACATAAATAAAACAAAATTATTATTATTATACAATTCTTTGGTAACCTATACTTTCACTACTAATTAGAAATTATCACAGTGTTCCATGGTCCACACATTAGGGAGCAGTCCCCATAACATTTAAAAGCCTTCTTAAAGTAATTGACTGTAGGATATTTTTCTTCTGAGAATCCCAACTGGCCATATTTGTTACATCCAGTAGTCCAAACTGTGTTATCTTCCAACAGTATAGCTGAATGCCTTGAACCACAGGCAATATCTTTTATATTTTTAATGACTTCTTTACCATTCACATCAAAGAGGTCTAATAATGTTGGGACAGAGTAGCTTTCATTACATTCTTTATTTGAATGTTTAATGCCTAACTGGCCAGTGTCATTCCAGCCCCAGGCATAGACATCTCCACATATGCTTAGTGCTAGTGTGTGCCAGCCATTAGCACTGATTTTGATGATGGTAACACCTGCCAGTGCATCTACTTCTGTGGGTATATCTTGATTGCTGATGTCACCATGGCCAAGCTGAAGCCTCCTGCAATAAGAAATATGCATGTTTTATTATCATTCTCAATGTGGGAAGTGACTTGTGTCTAGCAGTGGGCCATTTATAAGCAGGTATTATTAATTTACATACCAATTTCATCTGAATACCAAGACTAAATAAAGTTAATATCTTTGCTTTGCATGTAGTTTTAATTATATGGAGTAAACATTAAATATTCTGTTTATTTGTTCTTTCTTAATCTTAGTCATTAGAATAACTGTGTATATCGGCACATAACTATACCAACCTTCCATTTCCCCATGTGTAAACCCTCCCTTCTTCAGTCAGCAGCACATAGTGCTCATAGCCACACTGGATGTCACATATCTTGCCTTTACAGTGCCTTGTGTCCACATAGCTAGGTAGCACACCACTATACACACTTCCTTCTGATGTCAAATATAAGCAAGACTCATTGGTTACAACCACCTTGGTTATACTCTTATCCAACTTCTGCTTTTTAACAGATTGCTCAACTGGTTCCTCCACATCTAATTTTATTCTTTTAAAATCAAATGCTTTTGATACATCAAAAACCCATATAGCATTGAGGTTTTTACTTATTAGCACCACTTTATAATCATTACCGACAACTACAATTTCATCACTTTCGGCACTGCATTCTGCTGGTAAAGGAATTTTAACAAGTTGCTGCTCTTTGCCATCCCAACCACCAGATATGTAGTACGTCCCATTATTTCGTAATATGTTATAAGACCAGTTGATTTGTATAAGTTCAGTCACACTCAAACTAAGATCCAAATATTCTTTACTTGGCGAGAAAACACGAAATCCACTTAAAACAATATCGTCACAAAGCCACTGGCCAAAAATGTTAGAGCCTGATATGTAATAAATCATTATATAAATCTTTGTTGATTCTATTGGATTTTAATACCCAAAATCAGCATTATTACGATAGTAAACATTCAATTTATAAAATCAAAACACACAACAACACGACTCGCTCGCTGCCAGAATGACAGCTGATTGACAGCTGTGTAATAATGAGTTTGACAGTCAGATGGCGGGTATAGAGCTTATAGAGGTCAGTGTGCCGATTTTAAACAGTTTGTATTTACAAAGTCGAGTCAAAATTGATGTAAATTTCAAAATATTTTGCCAAGAAAATCTGCGCTAAAAGCTTTTAAGTACCCTTTCTTAAACACAAGTTAACGTATTATTTAGAAAAAAAGTGTTATCTTGTCTTTGTCTTCCCAGTATTTACGTGTGTGTGGTTTGCGACATCTTTATTTATCTATGTTATTTCTAAGTGTGTGTGCGTAATTTACGTGTGGAGCTATGAAGTAAGCCGGTTTAAAAAGGTGTTTTATATATTATTTATCTATATAATGAAAGTATTCTGTTAAAAATAGTTGTTTTATTACGGTGCGCTCTAAATATGTTATTAGTATCAGTGCTTTGGTTTGTTTCACAGATGTGATGTTATAATGACATGAAGTTTCTTGAGAGCAAATCAATATGGCTCTCAAGCTCGGAAAATGCAGGCTTTGCCTCAAGCTCGGCGACTTTTACTCGATATTTACGGTGGACAATGCCTTGCAACTTGCGGAGATGGCTATGGAATGCGCCCGGGTGAAAGTAAGTCCTTCCTCCTTCCTGTAACGTTCGTAACATTTCGATGAGAATCACCACTTTATCACGTAGGTATCCTATTTCAAACTGGCAATTTCTTAAATGTAAGCATGTTGTTTTTGCTAACTCAGATTTCTGTAATTCAAGCCTGACTTGGGTCCAATTCCTTTGGTATATTAGTGCTTTAATTGTGTAAAAGCTGTAAGTTATTTCACAACAACAAGTTACATTTTCATAATTGTTTTTATAGTTTCTTGCCTGATTTATCATTATGTTATTTAATAGAATACTGTAACTACTAGCTTTTGCAATCCCTTCTGTAGATGTTTTAGTGCCTTCCCTATTATTATAATGAATTTTTGTTAAATGTTGGACTTAAATAGCACACAGATAAGTTACTAATCTGCCCATTAAACTGCAACAAATTATTTGTTTTGTAGCTGCTAAGGCTTGAGAAGTGGAGATCCTTTAACACATGGCTGCTGAAGGAGTATTATTGCACTTTTAGTATTTAATATCCAAATTCATCAAACATTTTATAAAAGCTCTCAATTTTAAATTTGCTGGTAAACTATGTTGATCTGGCCCTGTTGAATGTTCAAATATAAACCCTAAGAACAAAATAAACTAAACCAAAACAAATGAAACTTTTTTTGTAATCTACTATCAGTAAAGTTAACATCCACTTGACTGTTCAATAGGCTCTTGAGAAGGTTCATTGATATTACTAAGATAAAAGTGTTGAAATATTATTGTTACATTTCAATCCTTACTAAAAGCAAACAAACCTTTTTGACTATCATTTTTTATAGTGTTCTGGTAGCTTAGTCGTTCAAAGACCAATACATATTTGTTTTACATGAACAGGGCTCTTATCTCAGTCAAAGTGCCATTGAATCCTTTTTGAAGGTATACCTTTCTCTAAAGTAAAGCAATGTGAGAATTATGATATCAAAGAATTGCATGATTAGAATCTGAAATTGCCAACTTGGGAATAAGCCAGCATTGTGTGATAAATGCGTGTTGCTCTTATGGTTTACCGTTTATAATTTTACCTTATAATGTTTTAACATCATTGTGCTGCTGCGTAATAAGTATTTGTTTTATCATGTTACTGACTAATTAATTTGGCATTATATTATATCTTTTCTTCTAATGTACATAAATGTGTGTGAGTGTACACTCAAAGAGACGTTGTATTTTTCAATATTTAATATGATAAGAGTTGTTGTATATAGCTGCTGTTTCATATCCTCTGGATGCTGAATTATTTGTAAAATGGCAAATATTTATGAAGCCAATGTTTAAATCAAATGTTGCCAGCATAATAAAAAGTTCTGATTATTGTCCTGTGCCACAGATTTACGATGGCGACGGGCTGCCAGACAAAGTGTGCTCGGAGTGCATACAGAAACTTAGCAGCGCGTACATCTTCAAGCAGCAGTGCGAGCGCGCCGACCAGGAGCTGCGGCGCAACTATGTGCCGCCACCAGGTACGCCTGCCATGCAGATTAATTCATAACATAGGAAATCTTAAGTAGAATGCATCATACCAAATCTAACAGAAAATGTAACTTATGGACTCTTTATTAAATATGTGCAATAAAACATAAATCTATCTTTATATGAGTAAAGAAGCTAATAAGAGGTAATTTTTCAGGGTTTAGTATCAGCCCTACACCACCAACAAGACAAAGCAGCGATTCCGCGTTTTCAAATCATACAGACAGCTCCAACTTAACCAAACAGGCGTCTTCGTTTGAAGAGAAAGAATCTCCCGCTACCAAAAGTAGGAAACGCAGCATCGACAGCGGAGACAACGGCTCCATAGGCGGCGCGTCCAGTGACTACAGACCCAGCGGCTCCAAGCGTATCGAAGAACTAAGGAGGTCACAGAAAAGGCCAAGGGTGCAGTCCGGGAACACGTCGCAGTTGGACTCGGATTATGAAGACAATAGCGCGTCGTACGCTCTGGAAACAGATTCCGACGAACCTCTACTCAGAAATAATTTCGACTGCAAAATATGTCCTAGACAATTCACAAGCAGACGAAGCCTCGCTAACCACGTAAGAATACATGAAAAATTACAAAAAAAAGATGGTTTAGCAGGAAATGTCGTGGTCGAAATTCCGCAGAAGGTCGAGGATGCGGCTGACGCAGAGGATAAACTGAGCTGTAACAAATGTGGGAGGACTTTCAAACTGAAAATCATGCTGAATAGGCATTACGAGGTGTGCGGCAAGATTCCCGTCAAGTCACCGCAGAAGGAGCTGCTCGTGACGCTAGAACCTATTGACGGAATGATGAACCGGAATATTGTGTGTGAAATATGCAACGCCAAGTTCAAAGCTATAGAAAATTTGGAAAAGCACATGAAAGTCGTACATGCGGCCGTTTTAAAACGAGAAAAACGTGAGAATAGTAAGGTGCCAGTTCCGTGCCTCTATTGCCACGAGGTGTTCGACGACTACTACGCACATAGCGCACATTTCTACGAGTGTCCGCGGAAAGATGATTCCCTGCCATATGAATGTCCCGTTTGTAAGAAGCTTACGACGAGGAAAACCTCATACTTCCAGCATATTAAGAACATGCACTTTGAGCCCCGTTCGTCCTTCGCAAATACTTCAATAGAGGCTGAGCCTGAGACTTATCATGAATGTAGAATGTGCAACAAGAAGCTCTCTTCACAAGACTTGTTGATCAAGCATTTAGCTGCCCATATGTCCAATATTGAAGACAACGATGTCGGCGCTGATAATGAGTCGCGGTATGTATTTAACTTTGGATATACTAGTTTTTATTAAATATTTATAACTTTTTTTTTTTAACTCTGAGAATATGAGTTATAAATAAAACTTTTCTATTTCCAGGGCTAGCACTATCGAAGATTCTGCGTCAATCCAATCCATACACAGCAACTCCAATACTCCAGGTTGTATTAAATGCTCGAGGTGTGACAAAGAATTCAAATATAGGAAGGCGCTTCTTACTCACGAAATGAAATGTACGGAAGTGCCGGTGGAGGTGAAGGCCGAGCCCCCGGACAAGCCGTCCACGAGCCTGCTGAGCGAGGCCGCGTACCGCCAGTCCGACTCCGAGTCCAGCCTGGAGGACGACAACACCTGCGACATCTGCGAGAAGGAGTTCTCCTACCGCCGCCAGCTGCTGCACCACAAGAAGACCAAGCACCACATGAGCTCGGGACACAAGCGCGCCAAGATCTACCTCAAGGACTGCAAGGTCCGCTGCATGATCTGCGACGTAGAGATGAAGGTCGGCGATATCAACGAGCACAATCAGAAACACATCTCTAAGAACATGAAGCCCCGCAATCTGTACACATGTGCAGAGTGCGAGGATACCTTTAAGAGTTGTTCAGCGCTCGCGAACCATATCAAGCTGATACACAGGTTGAAGCAGAAGAAGTTGGAGCTGGGCGTCGACCCGGCGGATTTTTGTGAAGTCGTTGTGACAAAAGCGGAACCCCTGGACTGGAGCCAGAGTCACAACGACTTTGGAGAGGTTCCGGGCGTGGAGACCAAGCCGCTGGTAGACCTTAGCGGCTTCACATGTCCTATCTGTGCCAAGAAAATGCCAACGCTCATATCTCTGAAGCGACACGTCAACTGGCATTCAAATGTTGGAAATAATATCGAGAAGAAGTATGAATGTGTTGTTTGTAATGAGGTAAGGATGGCTTTTACATATCTTTCTAAAAGTACAAACCTACTTATTCACTTATTCAATATAAATTATGACCTAAATGAATTTGTACAAGAACTAATTAACAAGAGTTTTCATTTCCAGGCGTTCAAATTCCAATGCCACTACAAGATCCACATGCGGGAGCACTACCACGACACGAACCTGGACCCGAAGCACCTGACGTGCAGCATCTGCGGCCGCGTGAGCAAGCACCTCCGCGCGGCGCAGGCACACATGAACTTCCACAAGCAGACCCGCTTCCAGAACAAGGACTACCAGTGCTCCATCTGCGAGCGCGTCTTCCAGCACCGGAAGGTGTACCTCTCCCACATGGCCATACACTACAAGAAGGGCGACGTCGTCCACAACACCATCGTAGGCGACGTGCTACCCAACACGGCCGACAAGAACGTGTTCGACGGTACCCACAAGTGCCACCACTGCGGCAAAGTGTGCGATTCAGAAAACTCCCTCAAACATCATCTAATCTGGCACACGTCCAAGACATTCCTGTACGGCGCCCGACACGAGTGCAGTATCTGTAAAGTTAAGTTCACAAACAAAAGGAGATTAGAGTTACACGTCAGGTCCCATTACGAAGATGATAATGGACCCTACAAATGCACCATCTGCGGTAAAGGGTACACTGATGAAGGCTACTACCAAAAACACGTCAAAGGACACAACTTTGATCACCAGTCTCACAAAAAGAGAATAGAAAATATTAGGAAGGATAAAGTCAAGTGCCCAATATGTTCTCGCTATTACCCAGACTTAGTCAAACTTATTCGCCATTTGAGGCGGACGCATCCCGAAAGTAAGATGATCAAGACTGACCCCGACGCGCCTCCGCAGCCATACTTCTCTTGCAAACTATGCGCCAAAGTGTTCCTCGATCAACGCAGGCTGCAGTATCACGAGGAAGCTCATCTCAGAAAGCCAGAATTCTTTAAATGTAAGTTTTGTGGAAAGAAAACCATATCACTAAAGAGTCATCGATTTCACATAAAGAGTCATTTGACGCAGAAGCACTTGGACAATCCACTGAAATGTTCTCACTGTGAGGAAACCTTCGTGAAGGGCTATGACTTGCACTACCACCTGCGTGATGCCCACGACATCAACGAGACGTGGATCGCTGAACGCACCGAACAAACCCTCAATGGCCCGTTAAAAGATCTGCAGTGCTCCATATGCATGAAAGTCCTTGCAACTAAAGGGAATTTTGAGCGACATATTGATTACCACAACTCATTAAGATGCAACTACTGCTTTGATTACTTCAGTTCACTTAGATTCTTGGAGGGACATCTAACATTCTCGTGTGAAAAGAAGAAGCTTCTAGGTGACACCGAAGTTTATCCTAAGAAAGTGAAATGTGATATTTGTTACAAAGCATTCCACGTTCAAGTCAAACTAGACTGCCACTTGCGCACGCAACACGGGATCAAGGTGAACAAGGAAGCTTCGGCAGGGAAACAAGAGATCGTCTGCGACTTCTGCTTCAGGGTGTTCGAGAATGAGTACGCTTTATCTACTCATAAAACTTACCATCGTACTGTCGGCTTCTATGGATGCATTTACTGTAACAAGAAGTTCAACACAATGACGGTCTACCGCAAACACAAGAACCACCATTTCTCGCAGCTGAACGTGGACAACCCTACCAAGTGCGAGCATTGCGACGAAACGTTCGTAGCGTTCAGGGAGATGATATACCACATGAGAGACGTGCACGGCGACGACAAGGAGTGGGTCATAGAGCCGAAGGAGTCCATCGAGGAGACCTGCCCCATCTGCAACAAGGTGTTCTACAACCTGCACAAACACCTCAGCTACCACGAGGACAACAAGTGCAAGAAGTGCAGCGAGTACTTCTACTCCAGGGTAGACTACGATAACCATCTCTGTGCCGTCGAGAGCGACGATGAAGGCTTTCCAGCCGCAGGAACGGAGCAGGCGGCGCAATACGAAGAGTGCAAGTTTTGCTTCAAACCCATCACGAAGAAGAGTTCCAAAGCTAAACATGATCACATCCACAAGGGATCCGGCTCTATTTCCTGTAGATTCTGTAAGCTTAAGTTTAAGACTATGGACGCTTTTAATATTCACGCCTTTTCACATCGAAGTAGAAAATACAATAAGAAGCCCATTAAATGCAGAAAATGTGGCGAGAAGTTCGTGAAATACGGACCGTTCATAAAGCATATGAAAACAGTTCATAAATCATTGAAGAAGATACACTACCGGGCTGTGGTGAAGCCCGAGACGTGCGTCGTGTGCAGAGAGGACTTCCCGAACCTGCACAACCACTACCGCGCTCACTTGTTAAACCAGTGCCACGATTGCCGCAAGTACTTCACATCCTACAGGCTGTTCACTTTGCACGAATGTGACAAAGAGGACGCGGATCCATCGAAAGTGTTCACCAGTGACGCGAACCTCACCGAGTTGATAAACACCTACGTTCCTAAGGATGAGAAGGATGATGAGAAGTATTACGGGCACAGTGACGACGAGGAAGAAGAGGAGGAGTACGTGGAGCCGCTGGTGTACGCCGACGATGAGAGCCAGGACCAGGAGACACAGGACCTGCCGCTCATGGCACAGTCACCAATCATATCGGATGTTCTGTCGCTGTACAAGCCGGATACTAACGGAGTGAATGATGACGTCGTCAACATAACTGACGATGAGTCCATCGACTTAAATCACGCTGCTCCAGTCGTAGTTATCGACGATGATGATGATTAAAGAATTTTTGTTTCAGTGTAGTGCACAAATTTCCCACCCATGGTGTTTTTGTAGAGTATATACACCAGAGAGATAGCTAAAAGTATCTATAGTTGACAGTGTAATGTAGAATACTTCCAATATTTTTATTAATACCATATTATCAGATTAAGATTCATAAACAAATACTTAATTATGTATTATCGTAAAATGATTCAATATCCTATATGAGGATAAAATTATATTGAAAATTATAGTGGTATTTGATAAAATTTATCTGGCAGTTATAAAAAATATAATTCGCATACCCAGACCAATACTGTATTATCTCGAAAAATCACAAGACAGGTTCAAGACATTTGCGATAACTGTGATGTAGCTGGTGATAACGATTTTTCGTCAATTGGGGAAAACGAGCTTTTTTGAAAGAGTGCAGTGTTGATCTGGGTGTGCGTATAGTAGGTGTGTATTTTAAAGATCTAACATTCATAGACCTCAAAAGGTTTTATGGTTTCATAATTATTGCAATAGCTGTATTATCTAATATGGTAAAATATTAAATAAGAGAAAAAGCATTTTTCCAAGACTTAAAATATGATGTAAAACGGATTTATTTACACTTATATTGTGAGATGTGCAAGTGTCGTGTGTAGAAGCAGTGCTTTAAGAGTGATAGTGTGCGATACATTTTATTTAGTTTTTAGTTAATTTCTTAGTAACCAGTTGAGAAACCGTGGGGCTGTGGCGACACTAACATTCTTTACTACTGTAATTATTATTTCATTTCTAAGTAATTAACGAATAAGAAATAAAAATAGTTTATAATTTGATAGGGGTAATATGATTATTGCTAGATCGAAATTATGTAATCTCTTGTAATGTGTTAGATCCTATTTATTTACATGCGATATACCAATGACTTATATGTTCAGCTTTGGAAACTAAATTTATTTTTAAAATTTTCTGAGTGATATTTTGATCTATAATTTCGTTTTTAAGCTTCGGAGATTAACTTGTTGGAGCAATCAAAAATAAACTAAAGTTTTAAAAAAGGGGAGCCCAAACTTACAGTGTAGTAGAGACAAAATCTCGACATTTTTGGTGATAATTTAGCGTTATATTTTATAAATTGGGCATTATATTCCAGATAATTACGGCGTAGAAACTTATAAATTGGTCAGGAATGGTTGAGATGTATCATATTTTAGGTGCCATCAGAAATAAAAATATTTCACTCAACCAAATGATAGTAACTGTACAGTAAGGCTGTAGGTTTTACGAGTCTCATAGATATACTTTAGAAGATACTTTATAAGATTTGTATGTATTGTACAAAGTTTCAATATACGAGTATTTAGGGTTGCATTTTTCTCCAAATGTTAATGACGTAAGAGAGAGATGGAGCATTAACAAAATTTCATACAATTTTCTGCGAGTTTTTGTTCCCATTCTTTTCCGCCATTAATATTTACGTGTGCCCATTAAGTTTTATAGTGCTGCTGCTATATTTGTAGTATGATTACAATTATAGCATTCATGGAAAGTTTTCTAGTGATTTGACTAGCCAAGAGATACAGAAAAACTAAAATTATTAATTATACTAAATAATTCAAGTGGAAAAAATATATTCACTGAAAATATTTGAACACCAATTTAGCTATACATTGTATAGTTGTAATTGCGGATATTTGAGACCAAATGCGTCATAACAATGTTTGTATTAGCCAAAGGGATGGATGTATTGTAACTAGGTGTAAGCTTAGACGCTGTAGACACGGACGACCATCATATTAGCTTTGAACAATGAACTCACCATTAAAGTGTTTTCGCAATAAAAAATCAGCTAGGTTCGCTAGTTCTTGCATGTAGTTTGAAAATTTACCGATTTTTATTTCGCGAAAGTTGTATTATACCCGGCATGTAAGTTGGCAAGATTTTGACGTAGTAGGGGTAAACACGTCCATACTCGACCTAACTAACTAATCTATAATCGACTCGGTCGAAAAACGCACCAATCGCGCGCTCGGATCGGCGCTACCGCATACCCCGCGTCTCGCTTGACCACCAAATAGATCTAAAAACGATTTCTGCGCATCTAACGACTCTTGCCAACTTACGTGCCGGGTATAATATACACTTCTATTCGATTTGTATTTTATTTTAAACGCGGGTAATATAATATTTATGCGTCTTCGGTCACTGGTGATCCATAAAATGGAAGAAAGGCTTAAAGTGAGCTCTGCCTTGCTGGGTATAAAACAATGTACACCTTGTGCGCTGTAGCTTGGTGCGGGTGACATTTGTCAGTATGACGTTGAAATCTATCAGTATCACATGGCTAAGGATGTAACGTTATGCAAGTCATTTTTATCGATTACGTTTTTCACAGCAAAAATCACACTTCCTTTTTCATTATTATAAAAATAATTGTAACATTAAATTTAATTGTATCTATTAAACTACTAAAAAATATATTTTTGAATATAAAATTTATCATAAACATTATGTCTGATTGGGATCGTGATATCCATATTGGTGATTTTATGGAATCATCGTTAATAATATCAGTTACAGATTCAGATGATAAATTGAGTCACAATTCAGGTGTTTCTGACTCTGATATGACTTAAGACGAATAAAATGTACTTTTTTATTAGTTATAAAAATATCGATATATCCATCGTTCCATCACTAAAGAAGTCTTTGGCGTTACGTTATACGCATAACACTTTGCTTGTTTTTTTTTCCAATATAATTTTATTTGTAAACTAGAACATTCTGGTTGGTTTAATTTAATTAAGAACAGTGATTAATTATTTAATATATTACAAATATGGTGCACCTGAAATACTAAGGTCATAATTGTAAATCGCGGCAACCTTCAAGAGTGAAACGAAACATAACTGACAACTGTCACCCGCACCATGCTACACCGCACAAACTGTAGTTTATCTTGAAATCCTCCATGGTGGTCGTCAGTGTGTACAGCTTTACTTAAGACTATTGTTAAGTTCAGTCAGCGTGTTAGACAGTCTTACTATAAGCGAAATAGTGATTATTCCACTTTATTATAAAGAAGTTACTTTTATTTGCGGTTATTTTTTATTATTTTCGAATGTCTATTCCTCCTTGTATTGTTTGTTTGTCTTATGTGTAGATTGTTGATGGACGAAATAAAATGGTCATTTAAATAATTTTAATATTGTTTATTTAGTCAACATACTTATTTATGAATGGCTGATTAACCACGATAACATTTCCCTCTAGTCATGTAAAACCAAACATGTGATGGACATTCTAGATTTATACGCCATTTAAATTGGTATCATTATTGCAATCTCAATCTATATAGCGTATCGTTACATTTTTTAACTACACGATTGATCTACCTACTTATATCTTAACACAAGTAAAATTCACTCAATTGAACAATTTAAGAAGCAAAAATATGCTTTTGACATGAATATACAATACATTAACATCTGTAATAACTGATCCTAATTTTGATAGTCATTTTAAATGTAACAAATAAATACCAATATAACCTTATCTCAGTTAACCAGCAATCCAAAATACTCTTCAAGTGTTACAGGTACATTACATACATCGTAAACATTGATAGTTATAAAAATATCTATCGTTATTTATTAAGATACACATATAGTCATAACCCTTAAACTAGTTTTAACTTCATTTTATACATAGCTAGTATAATTTAACTTGATCTGCAGATATTGCTCGATTGTGCCGCAATCTCTTCTAATATTATAACTTGTATTATGAGACAGATTATGCACATACAATTATGTGAAGAAAGTCAACTATTAAAATGTGAGCAAAATAAAGCAGATTTTAATTTCAAAGACTACTACGACAGACAATATAAAATACGGGCTTGTATACAGTAAATAAATAATTTATAAATTGGTAATAAAACCAACCAAGCGAAATATCTCGTGATATCGATAAGTTTTCGAACTTACCCAGTTATAAAAAAAATATTTAAAAGAATAAAAGTCGAACATTATTTATTTACACTTATAAACACATAAATCGTACTTGAATACTTAAAGAAGAAAAAAACCATGACTTAATGTACAAAGTTGGATTTATTTTAGTAGGGTAGAACAACTATTTTACGACGATTAAGAAAGTACAGTCACATCTCTAATATCGATAGTTCACGGTACACGTTTAACTATCGATACTAAATATAAATAATCGATTATTTTCTAGCTATGATAGGTTTCTAGCCAACGCATGTCTGGGCTATGTAACAGATTAGCATACATGCGATGAGTTAGCAGCTATACTTGATTTGTGAAGTGAAGCAAACCTTTTTGTATCCCTATCGCCTATGATGTGTCGTAGCAACAAAACGTAGTATAACTAGAGAAATACCTTTTCGATTAAAGGTAATTTATCGATAGCGATGATATTTATCCTAAAAGATGAAGTTTTGATCTACAACTCTCATCTTTCTTACAAAAATATGCTACCTGACATTTCTTATCACACACACGTCACAAATTGTAATTTTAGAATCACCGCAGATTTCCGTTCAGTCATATACAGAGCTTTTAGTCTATTAGAACTAACCTACGACATTATATACACATTTTACACCAATTATATAAAATATAAGTGATCTCGTCGAAAGAGTAAGTCAGCCTTCAGTTATCGATAATGTAAGGCGATATTATGCTTTGTTGGAGTAATATTAATAATACAATGTTTATAAAGCAATAACCATTAATAAACTTATTCTTTCGGCCTCACAAACATAACATTAAAGACATAGAGATGCCTTAATAAAATATTAATAACTCGTATGTATTATAAAAAGTAATTAGTTACTTAAATTATACTAAAAAGTATATACACTTGGACAAAAATAAAGATAAACATTTTAAATGTTGCTTTAGTCGAGGCAGCGGTTGAGCGTACATGTCAAAACAAATTGAGCACAAATTGATCAGTCGACTTTGTTCAAGGAACCAACGCCTTTAAAAACAGAATCGTTTAACTTACTTTTTTTGTATATTCATTGTGTTTTACGGCTGCCTCGGCCAAACAATAAATGTATAACTATCCAGTGTACTATCGGACACCTCTAAATGCTTGCCTCATACAAGAACATTCGCTGAGCACATTTATTCCCATATCACATTTGGACTGACGTTTCATACTAGCCAAAGTAACGCTGACACGATGGTGCTAACTATCATTGCGTATGACTATTTTCCGTAAAATTAATTAATTTCATCGCTACATCAGTCATTACTTTGACACTATTCTGGCACACAATTTTTTAACATAAATTTTTACACCTAACTTTTTATTTTTTCAAACCCCCATATTTACTTGTAAGAAGTTGTAAGTTAAGCCCATGCAAAAATGATTCTATTAAATTCAATCATATTGAATACAGTTGGGGTGAAACAAAATCAATTTCAATAAATGTTATAAGCAAGTAAAAAAATAAAGGATAATATTGACAACCTAAGAGTTTAATTAATATTTCAATACACATAGTTTAAATAAAGCTTATCATGTATATTGCTCAGTTAAATCAAAGCCTATTTATTGTAACTGTAAATAAGTTAAAATAATACTTTATAAGGATGACTGATTTAAGTATGCAACAGTTTTTAATTAGGTATTGATTACTTGACAGATACTTCGTGTAAGATCGTCAAACTTCGGAAAATAACGAAGTTACGCTACATTTCAATGCTACCGTTCTTTATAGTTACTAAAATACTCGGTTATTGATACTTGCTTTCTGTATTATATTAAACCTAACCTTTACATAAAAAAATAATCATACAATACTATATTTAAGTGATCATTAGTTTTAAAACAAACCTTACATACTGTTTATTATTGAATGAAATGTTAGAAGATATTAATGACCAGCGTACTAGGGAAGTTGCTGAAAAAGTGATTCAAACTTGTCAATGTATTTTTAGTCTTATGTGATAGAAATAAAGAACATATTACAATACAAACGATTTAACTGCTTCTGTGTGTTAAAATAAATAGGTACTGTATTCCAATGACATACAGTTCAAATTCCGTAAACAAAATTTATAAACATTGCTTCACTAGCCATATCAATATTTAAAAAGAAAAATGTCAAATAGTCGCCGAGATACAAAATACGTCTCATTCCTTGACTAGGTCTATATTAGTTCGTGAAGATGATCGAAGTAAGCTCAGGTCAGGTGATGATTTTAGTTCGTACTAACGAATGTGTGAGAGTATGAAAAGAAGTATTTTTACCCGATGGGTTTTGTAATAGGTTATGTATGACATGGAAAAAAGGGCAAAGGGCAAAAATAGCTAGAATAAATGTGTATAAAGTAGAACTGTTTTAACGGTAGATACAGTATATTGAACCGTCGCTGACGGTAGAAAGAATTCTCTATGCTGTACGATTATTTATTTTCATATAATGTTCTCGCTAGATCTTATGTTTCTGTTTCCGTACATTCCTTTAAAAATTGCCCTCTATGTATGTGAATTAAGTATGTATTTTTTGACTGATCAGTCGTCCCGTCTTATCCCGCTATTTAATAATAAGAAAATTAGACGCTACCGTCTTTTGTTTCTATCCGAGCGTCCTTCTGTATTCACCGTTCCTCTCCTTGTTGTCTATTGTATTGGTTTTCACCGCTTCTCTCTTATTTCTTGGCTATGTATGTTGTAGATTTCTGTGTCTGTATGTAGTGTGTGTTCAGTCGTCCCACTCTCCGTCGCTGGTGGTGGCGTCGGAGAGGTCGGAGTCGGAGGAGTGTATGGCGCGGGATCGCTCTTCGAGGGCTCTCTGTAGGGCTTCCGCCAGCCCGCACGCCTGCCCGCCGCGCTTGGCGGGAGCCGTGCCGCCCGCGCCCGTGCTGTCCGAGCGCGACACCTGCACAACACAACAATATTAATTCTCAAGCAAGGTAATAAGGCCTTCAATATCTATGCTCATTTTTAGGACTGGTATCAGCAAACTAGAAATGAAACTAAGTTCGAAAAATTCTAAACCATTAAATTGCTACTTGATCCCTGAGTAATACAAGTTATATTCCTGTCTCACCTGTACGAAGTCGATTAAAATTCCAACTGATTAGTCAAATTTGATTGAGTATAAAGGAGTGAAAATTTGATGATAATAAGGAGTAAGACTTACCGCTCGCAACTCGATTCCTTGTCTGATCTCGCTGAGTAAATTACTTCTGCTGTCTTCAACGACTGGCGCTTTAGCCGCAGGCTCGACTCGCTGTAAAATAATATAGTAAATTAATATTGTGTTACAATTACAGTAATCTGTGTACCTTAATGATTTTTATAAAATTTGTGACTGGGATAAACGAAGATTTATTTTCATATTCAGTTTATTAATGTTGATTAAACGATAAAAGTTTGTACTCCATACATGTTTGTCTAATGATTTAGATATAATCGCAGTGTAACATACCCGTAGCGTCTTGGATCCGCTGCGGATGCTCTCCATGAGCGCGGCTCTCGGGTCCGGGGTGGAGTCGTGCGGTTCCGCGGGCGGCGGCGAGGCGGGGGGCGCGGGCGGTGGCGCGGGGGGCGCGGGCGGTGGAGGTGGCGGGGGCGGGGCTGCGGGCGCGGGGGGCGGGACGGGCGGGGGCGGGGCCACGCCCGGCGGGGGCGGCGGCGGCACTGATGGTGGCCCTGATGATACCGCTGCTCAACACAAATATTACATGTTTACGTAAATGTTACACAGTTGAACGATCATTTTAAATTCGGCATTAAGTAGAAAATTTATGACTTTGGGCATGGCGGCCTACTCAGCTCAGCCTACATATCATTTGCATAAGTTGTAACCGTCTGAAAACACATGGTACCTATATTGTCTTAACATACTGAATTGGCCCATAAGGGTACTTACGATATGCAGGGCGAGGCGGGGCGACACGGTGAGCGGGTGGTGGGGGCACCGCTCGCGCTGGCGGCGGGGGAGGGGCACGAGACGCTGCAAACACAATTATTAACCATTAAAAAATCTTAAATAAGGTAATCTTGGAGGTTACGTATAGTTAAGCAACATAAAATCTGGTCAATATAATAGTTGACGGGATGCACGGTAAATCAAAGTAAATTGACATTAATTTTCTATATCCTTACTTAAAGTAGTTTGCAATAATAACATGCCAATATTTGATCACAATGTATAAAATAAAAGCTTATTTACGTGGCGCGGGTGGGTGCGGGGGCGCGGCGCCACGACTGGGCACCTGCGGCGCGGGAGCAGCGGCAGCGGCCGCAGTAGCTGAACCTCGCGGACCTGCAGACACACACAACTTTAAATAAGGCATGCTTTAATCAAGTTACTGCCGATTACCGGTAAGATTGGTAGTCGACCCCAATATAGTTCGGGAAAACGCTAGGCAGATTATGATGAGTTGCCGACCACAAAATACGTTACATTCAAATTAATATGAGACAGTTTTTACATAAGCTCGTAAGTAACCGCCAATCCGCAATTGAGCACGCGTGGTGAACAATACTCGTGCCTTCTCTATATGAGAAGAAGCCTGTGCCTAGCAGTGGAATTATTATTATTACTTGGTGAGATGTGACACTCACTCTTAACATTGTCGAGGTCCTGCTTGACCGCGGGCAGGCCGCCGTGCATCTCGATGAAGTCGTAGATGAACTCGCGCGTGTCCTGGTCCTGCAGCTGCGTGTCGGACACGCCCGCCTTCGTGAAGAACGACCGCAGCTCGTCCGCGTTTGGCGCGTTGTCACGGTCGAAACCTGGATATGAACAAAACAGTTAGATATAATCACTTCTAAAAAGCGCAAAATTTTAGGCAAAAGTAACGCGCCGGTGACGCCAACTGGTGAGCGCTACCCTACGCGCTTACCCTAGCCCTCATCTACTTTGAGTTGTGTAGTTTCATTTGTAGTAGCTACCTAAATCACATAACATGAATTACCGCTGATTTCAAATGACTGAAATTCATTCTGGATTGATGATCTAAAGACATTCAAGGGTATAATAGGACTCCATGTTTCAGAGTACTACGCGTCCATGTTTTAAGAAGTATTTACCTTTGTTGGCGTCCCATCCAACGTGAGAAACATGCTTGAAGTTCTGCGGGCTTCCGATATCAGCTTTGGTCAGTCTTCGCGGTTTTGATTTCTTGTTGCTGGTTAAAGTGTAACCTGAAAACAGAAGAAAAAATCCTTAGTACCCAAAAAATAAAATTCTTAGTTGTTGTTCAAATATCTTTGAGCTCGCCCTTATGTCGCGCGGGGGCCACGTTGGCGCTACTGTTGCGGCCGGCAGCATGTAGCATGAGTGTCAGTGCAAGAGAGACTTACTTCCTAAGCTGTTGTTGGCCTTGGGCGGCAGCGGCTGTGGCTGCGGCATGGGCGCGGGCACGGGCGGAGCGAGCGCGGGCGCGGGCTCGGGCTCGGGCGGCGGCGGGAGCGCACCGTTCTGCCGCGCCGGGGCCACGCTGGCGCCACTGTTGCGAGCCGACATCATGGAGCGTTGCCGTCGCTCTATGGAAATATTGGTATGATAGGTAGATATAGGTACATGGTTGAAAAGTTCAAAGATGTTTATTTGGAAGTTAAATCCAGTTTTGATCAACCATTTCAGCCCGATATTTACTGCGACGTTCACTTTCAACGTCGTATTTTTTGGCAATGTAACTCGTATAGACAAAATTTACGGATATTGCAACCTTAGATACTAAAATCGACAGTTCATTTCTCACATTTTATCAAAGATAGTGATGACTAACGTAGATTTGTATGTCAAATTAAGTCAAAATTCTTGCTTAAATTCATGTCATGTTAGTTTATGAGTCATGGTGAGTTCACGGTAATGTGTAATCTGGAAGAGGCTCGATTCTTCATATTTGTGTAAGGCTTCTCTTCTCTCTTATGGCTACTTTTTTGAGGAACTTAATGGCCGATATGTTACCATTTTTGTACCGAGTGTTACTAGACTTATGTAACAGTAATTAGCGTACACTTTTTAGCATACATAAAAAGAAAGATTGGGTCCCAAGTTTGACCGTCTGTTTTTCTGACAACATGGGTCCGATTTGAAAAGGGAGTTTCTTCCTGATACCATACATTTTGCTCATTTCGTGCTTTAAGCATTCTTGCTAATATAAATACTACAAGTGAAATTTAGGTACTCAGAACCAAAAACCGATGATATAACGCATAGGAAGACAACATCTAACGATGACATAGTGAACGAATTCCCCGCCTACCATCACAATGCGTGTTTACAAGGGCCCTGTTTGTAAACACGAGTAAAGCCATATCTCCATATAAACACGTGTGAAGTCATCTTTACGACAATCAGGTTTGTTCCGCGTTCAGTGGCATATTGTAACACCATAGAACAATCGCTTTCGTAATGTCATTGATGCCTGACGGGGTATTATAACATTTGTGGAATGGAACTTAAATATTTCACTTGAATTTGCATTCCTAGTCATCATATCAGTCATAACTAAGTTATGATATACGATAAAATAGATAACTAGACGATAGGTCGACGATTCGATCCTTTACTTGGCCACAACAACGTACCGTCCTACAATTTCTACAGTGCAAAGGGAACCGTTGGTGGCTCTTCCTGTTGGTGGTTGGAACCAATCCCCGTGGTATGCATAAAGCTAGTCAGACTATTTCGTTGTTCGAGCAAAAGATTATCTTTTAAAGTGTTACTTCCTGGACCTTACACTTCTACTTAAATAAATTTTCAAAAATATCTACCCAAGAAAACTGTTTATTTTTCTAGTACATAATTTAAGTAAACAGAGTATTGAAATAGCGAAGTAAAAGTACAAGTTGTTATAGATACTTTAAATACTGCACAAGTATTATGTGTAAACAAGTACAAAAATTTCATATTGTTGTTTAAATACAATTACTGTAGACACAATCGACTGCATAGCTGCACAGTTTTATGTACTTTTGTTCATTATTGTATAAATATGACAATTCATTCATTGATTAGTGCGAAACGAACATGAATGAAATACATATTGCATATTAGCTGACATTGATTCTTCAGTCTAAGTAGTCTTCCGAAAAACTTAAGTATACTTTAAAGGGTTACTGACTTGTGGAAGGAGAAAAGTGAGGCCTTTGCCCTGCAGTGGGACAGTTCAGGCTTTAAATAATAATAATACTTTAAAGCATATTTTCTGACGCAACCTATCTCCTTTAGAAAACCTGTTTTCAGCAGCGTTCTAAGTTACATACATACATATAATCACGTCTCTTTCCCATATGGGTAGGCAGAGACCACTTCTTTCCTTATTTTATCCTTACACACGATCTACATTAATGCATAAATACATAGCGCAAACCAGAGAATTTAATCTCAGTTCAATCGTTATTCCTATTTACGGAGATCGGTTTACGTATCGTGACATGCCTTTATCAGGTTTCTTTACTATGTTTAATAACTTGATCTGATTAGCTTGACAGAGGTGTGAAGTTCATGCTATGAGGGATGAGTACTAAGCGGTCTCGGGACTGTGTACTGATCACCTTCACATTAACTACGGCCCAGGGCAGTATACGTCGTATGCGTCTGGGTGTAATTTATCTATAATATGTATGTATTTAAAAATATATAAGTATGTTTATCAGTTATCTGGTTACCATAACACAAGCTCTGCTTAGCTTGGGATCAGATAACCGTGTGTGAGATGTCCCAGGATATTATTATTATACCAATGAAGTGAAAGATTTTTTTTTCTCCCGAGCCTTTTCCCAAGCTATGTTGGGGTCGGCTTACCGTAGTCAGCTGAATACAGTTTTTTGTAATAATTACGTGACTGAAATATGTAATGGAAATTTACTACTAGTAAAATGCACTAACCTTCTCGTTTCGTTTTCCTGAGTTCAATCTTCTCAAGGAGTATATTTTTGAGGATGTTCGCTTCATTTTCGTTAGCGAAGTTGAAAGCGGCCATATATTCCTGAAAATAAAAATATATTGCTATAATCTTACATCATACGTCATTGGGGGGAAAATAATAGAAATTTTACTTTAATATGTGCATGCTTTCTGATTGTATTAGTTCGTCATAGTACTATAGAAAAACCCTGACTACTATTTTAATTTTTCCGTAACGTGAGAGAACTCGAAATTTCTAAATAGGCAAAATTATTTTAACTTCTGAAATTCCATGGTGGCGACATAAACATCGTCAGAAGATGCCTTTGTAAGAGGAGGGTATATGCTATTTAAACGATATGCTATTTAAACTTGTAAATATCATCCAGTTTTTCATATCTCTATAAATACAATCAAATTATCCCTAACAGGTTATCAGTATTTTTATAGCTATATTCTCGTCTATATGCGTCTGGTATTGTTTTTGTTCCAACAAATACGAGTGGTCGTTGACTCAGCGATGACGTCAGTCAATCCATGTAACATATTCAGCGGCGGTGTCAGTTTATTGACAATATATGCGAATCTAATTAAGATTTTACTAAGCTCTGACTATTTGAAGCAGATTTTGCAGTTTGATAACTATACAGTGTACAGATTCGTTTATATTATTAACCCTCGGTTCATAAACCGATGATCAACACAAGCATTTGTTAATCTCTTGCCAAATCTCATGTTAATGAGAACGCTATTATCGGTTGTTAGTGTTTTGGTCAACCAATCTCAGTCGTGATCAGTTGATTTGACAGCTGATTAAGTTAATGCACTTTCAGAAATCGGTGGTAAGTATTACACTCTAGGGTGTTCTCTGGAGAGTAATACTCACTTACTTTGATGATGATTCATCAGCCTCGTATAGCTACAGTCCTAATGGTCAGCCATATGAGTCCTTTTATAATTTACCGCTTTCTCTTGTTTTTGGCAGTCTATATATTTAGTTTTAAATAAAATCGATCAGAGATAACGTAAATTGACCTTTTTATTGAATACTCTAGTCAAGAGAATTTTAATTAAAATGATCCAGTTTCTCTATCTAGGTCAATCAACAACCATCCGAACATTTTAAGGTAAAACGAATATCTTTACATAAATTCTAATAATAATTCTACTAAGTATTATTTATACGTAAGTTCATGACGGGAAACACTAAAAGGGTATGAGACATGTTTCGTAGAGGAAGAGGAAAACTAGACTAACTTTGAAACAGTTTGATTTGTTATTGTTTGTTTCCTTGTGTATGATGTATCTTCAGGTTGAGTATATTTTGCTCAGGAATTAGACATGTATTAGCAAAATAATAAATTATTGATGTAATCTATGGAGTGATTCTAAGATCAAAGATTGATATTTTGTGTGTTATGTATGTTTAAGACTAAAAGTCTCTTGGAGCCCAGTAATGATAAAAAGCTATAGATAAAAACGTACGATTTGAGGAGAAAAAATCTCCATTTAAAAAAAAATTGTCTCTGAGATAAAGTTCGATTTGGTTCAGGTTTTCTAACTTGCTGTATTATTTATTTGTAATCCAAACGTCGATGACACATAGTTATAAATGACTTTGACCACTCGTTTATGTAATAATAGGTGATAACAAACAATACGTCGATTAGGTAATACATTAATTTAATTAAACGATTAAATTACAAAAAGTGTCACATTTTCCTGCAATAAAATAATAATTATGAATACCCTAAAAGATTGACCAACATTGGAAGAAACCACAGAACCCTTCTGACACCTAGTATTACATCAACTGCTCAGTAAATAAACTTATTCCGGTAACCATTGTAGCAAAAGACGCCGAATCGTTTGAAGCTATTCTGGTAACCATGGCAACATCTTACACATAAAATTCTCGTGTCACAATATTAGTTACCATACTCCTCTGAAACGGCGTACCGATTTTTATGAAATTTTATATATTTTATATTATTTATATTTATTTATTTTATTATTATATGCTTATTCAGTAGGTCTGATAATCGGCTACTATCTTTCATACCCCTAAGGGGTATTAGGTAGGTAGTAGGCATGTGCTAGGTAGAAAGAATTGCATTGCAACGCATGCCGGGTACAGCTAGTAATAATATAAACCCTTACCTCAGCTTCGAAGGTATGTAGAAACGGCCTCGGATTCTTGTAGTCGATCTGGAGGTAGACCTCCTGCTCCCATATCATGGCCTTGCGGTAGAGGCAGTATATCCTGAAGAAGTACGACCGCTTCCCGTTGTCCTTGATCAGGCAGAGCACGCCCGTGTCCTTCTTCTTCCATTTCGAGTGAGACGGATCTTCCGTTGTGAATAGCTGGACCACTGCCGTTGCTAGACTCTGTGGAGGAAGGACCGAATTAGTATAAGGAAAAGTTTACAAGTATTTTCTTAAGGAGAAGAGTCTATAACAGGGAAAAGTATTTTCATGTAAGATTGCTATAATACTCTGGTTTTTGGGGTAACTCTATAGAGCTTTCAAGAAAGTTTTGTCCCAGTTAAAAAAATCACAAGGTATAAATTCACAGTAAACATTTTAGACCACCTGTTGGAACTAAGCTTTAAAGGAGCATAGCTATTATTTTAGTTTGGTGGAAATCTTTACGAGGTGTTTTTTGGTGGATTAGATTGAAAATTGTTTCGAATATCTGCAGTCTGCCTAGCTTTATACCAAACTATGTTGGAGTCGGCTTTTAGTCATAATGGAATCACCTGCTAGCTAAGTCTCTTTTGTTAAATCTAGGTGGGAACGCTTTTGCAATCGACCATGATCAGTCTGTTTTGAAGCTTAAGGGATCTACCAAGGTTATTGAATCTATAAATAATTATCAACCAAATCAGTCCAGCGAGTAACTTTGATATAATTATTATCAGTCGGCCGCCCCCATGGTGCATGGTCGACGTGGTCGCGTAACAATGCGTGAGCACAGGACGCGCGAGTGCAATCTGGTAATAGCCGACCTTTATAGGTCCAACCAACTGTGATAAGCTTATTGACATGACGTGCTCGCTTGGAAAAAAAGGTTGTTATTTAAAAGCCTTGTTAATAAGGCGAAAATAAATAAATATTTAATGTTAGATAACTTTTTTATATTTGTCATCTAACTAGAAAACAACTCGCAAGTTGATGTTACTACTAGTTACTTGTCGTAAACTATGACCCTCGTCTTAGTTTTGAGTAATTAACTTACTTTTGGAAGACTGGTTCTATTACTTTGCATTATAGCATTTGATAACGACAGAAATAGTAATTTGACTGCTGATAATAAAACTAGCAATATTTAAGGATTTTTTCATTAATTCCGAAAGTAGGACATTTGTTTAACTTAAATAATTCTCTCATAATTTGAGAGTTAAGAAAATGTAATTGAAATGTGGATTAAGTAATCTTATCTCTAAAGGCTGGTGCCTAATAAGCCGACTCTAAAAACTAAAAAGAAAAAATTTCATAATGCTCAGAGAATTCTTATTGTTTTCATCATATACTTAAGTAACTCTTCACAAGAATACTATGAAATTAAATATTTCACACATTTCGGTTAATTAGGCATAAAACACAAATACGAAACAAAAGCCAGAGATTTTGTCACAAAAGTTTCTAAAGCAGACCTCATTACATAAGTACAGTTTCCGCGAAACTGTGTTAAAGTTTCCACATCGAAACACCCTTATTCCCCAAGCAATAAGGTTGATTTTGGTAGTACTGTTATCATACAATAAGTAGCGATATAAAATTCTTTGCACAGAACGAGCTTATTTGTGGTTCTCAGTTCTGTTTCGAAACACGTAGGTGTCTTGTCGTTACACAATACAATATGTAAAACACCTGGTTATCGTCGTTCGCACATAATAAAATAAAGAGGTAATACTGAGATACAGATTGCTGTTGAATACATAGAATTAAAATGAGGAAAGAGTGTGTTACAGATAAAACTCATGATTGCAATGTCATATCTGATTTAATTTGACAATAGCTTGGGAGTTACGTGAAGGCAAAGCGAATTCTATCCTGGGAAATTCACAGCCCTTTCAAGACTTGATTGGTCTAACAAATGATGGCGGTTGGATATAAGTTTTTTTGGTGCTCATTATAGAAGAAGAGCGACTTTGTTCCCTTGAAGTAGTACTAGTATAATGTGTTCATAAAGTCCAGTCCAGACCATGTAGAAAACGGAAGCTAAAGTTTTCAAAATATAATAGGTCCGTTTTGACATTTGTGCAATTATATAAAGTGTTTTTAACATTAATTATTATTTTATTGTTTCTTTCAGTTTCGTTCCAAGTTACATTCTAGGGGTTTTCTCAAATGTCAAAACGGACCTAAGTATTATATTTTGACAACTGTAGTTGCATATAAACATAATGTTGATAGCCTAATTAAGTCTACAATAGTCGTTTTTAATTGTCAAGACGACATTGTACTTAAAACTTAATGTGCGTGAGAGAATAAAACAATACTTTATGGCACTTGCATTGTACTGAGTACGCAAAGGTCAATTGAAGGAATTAGATTCTAGTATTGCGTCAAAACCAAATAACTGAACCTGTCACGAACATCCTTTGTTCCTTAGCTTAACGAAACTCAAAGTAAAGGTTTTATGTATCAAAAGGTCAAGGGCAACAGTTTCATTCCTATGCTTAAATATTTTAGTGATCGGGTGTGTTTAGTTCTCAGAACTTTTCTGTGGTGTCAAATCTTTAGCAGCTCTTGATAAAGAGGGCTCGATAAGATTCATAAGAAAAGGAATGGATGAATTATTCACAGGTCGCTTTTACGAAGACCATATAAGTTGGGTGGTAAACAAGGTAGCTTCGACAATAAAAAATATACATATTAATAGATGTTTACAAATACGTTTTAACATTATAAGGGAAAAAAAAATCCATATCGGATCATAATTCTGCATCATTTGTAAGCATGGAAGTACATGTGACCATAAGACTTGCTTAAACTTAATTAGATAGGTGCTTGCTATGCACACAATATGGCTCGCATCGTCCGGTTTTAAATTTAGAAATCGTCCGTCTATCAGGCCTGTCTAGACTCTGAACGTTAACTATGGAGATAGAAAACTTTCTTGGATACGTGAGATATGTTGCCGATAACTATTTTAGTTAAATTGCCAATTTTTTGGCTTTCTGCATAGAGTACTATTGCGTTTAGACGTTTCAGCATCGATGTAAGGTGAATTGAAAAGCTATTTACATACAGGTGCTGAACCCTTTTGATAAAAGGAACGTATTTATCTTCAGTCGAAATCTGAAGGCTTTATTATTACCGTTATTTTGTTAAACCAATACATACTTAATAATTAAGCGGGAAGGTGGCTAAAGGAACTCTGTAAGGAAACGAGGCAATATCACAATGTTCACTTGTGAAATACGCCTTCTCTACTTGTTTTTTCATGCATTTGATTTATTCATACTTATTTACGAAAAATTACAGTTTTATTATACATAAAAACGTTTAATATCCAACAAAACATATTCATGGGCTGTTTAACACTCATAGTTTGTTGAAAAAATCGTTATCTTAAATATTAGCCAGTCTGAATCGCAGTCGCTACTGAAGATTTTCTGACAGAATCTAATCTCATTCATCCGAGGAATTTATATAAAACCTAGTAGTTTATTGTAGTCTGTCTCCAAAAGAATCCGACGTGTTAAAAATAAATCGATAACAATCAAGCTTGTTTACATTTATCTACCCGAACGAAGTCACGTACGGTCGGTAATCCCGTAATCGCTTACATTAATTTTGAAAAGTGCTTACACGTACATGCTTTCTATAACAAAACGGGCTGGTCTAGACACACTTTCGCCCTATAAACGCTTTATAGAGTGAAATTATGGTAACCGCTGCTTTCTATACAGATTGACTTACTACATTGTGTGCAAGGATGATGGATATAAGTAAACAGAATAAAACGTACATAATTATTGAAACATGCAAATAGATTTAATGGATACTTTGTGAGATAACGCAGCTGTTATTTTGTGACCTTCAATAGAAAGTTCGATTCAAATAGATATTGTTGTCAATAAAGAGCAGTCAACAGCCAACTCATGACAAATTTTGGTACGGCAAGTAAATACGAAAATAAAACAATAATGTGCTCAACAATGACTCATTTACTCTAGCGAGAGTAATATACTGCAGATTTCCACTTTGCAACGGTCCCTTTTCACATTCTTAATTCAAGTTTACTGCTCATTGATGTAAATTATTCAAGTACTGGCCAGCTCGAGAACTTTTTCGACGGTTTTTAAACGGTTTTTCTTTTTAACCTTGAATGCGTTTTATTATTACTACTGCTGGTTCTAAATAACCATTGATCTTACAGAGAGCTTAGCGGTAATGAAACTTGTAACCATTCATGTTCTCACAAGCAACCCAAGACAGTACTATTTTGAGCACGTTAAATGTAAATAAACATTGCTTCACTAGATATTTATAAAGTTTAAGATACAATAAACAGGTAAGGAATAAAGCTGCGGCAAAAATAAAATATTTTTAGGTAGAAAGACCTTGGTCGATAATCTAGTGATTTATAACTTTATGGAAAACTGATTGCTGACACGCACCTTTTGATAATTTACGAAAATAACCTAGGTACTTACTTAGGTAATTTAATGTGTTTCGAGAGCTTCCTTGAAAAGCTTTTATATAATAAAATATACAGCAGGTACATTATGAGTTTTCCTGCCAATAAATCTAAGCAGATTCAGAGAAATACTGAGATCCTGGCTGATATTGGTATAACAGAGCTAGCATTGAAAACAAAAAAATCCTAGGTATTCTAAATTCGATATGCTGATCTTTGGATAAAAAAAGCTCGTTGATTTGATTGTTATTTAATGCTATGGGTTGTCGTGTCAGGGACACTCAGGGTTTGGCATAAATTAGTTAATTGCAAAAAATATCGAGTTCTAAGGCAAGATAAACCCGTTCTGTAAGATTGTCGTGATTAATAATACTGTTTATACTAAAAGATTTTACGTAACGCCAATAAGAATTATTGTTACGTTATGGTTTAAATAATGTTCAATGTCAAGCGCGCGAGTTTGCACATATCTATAGGTAATGAATATTTTAGTACTTACAAATTATTTTAGCGATATTAATTATAGATTTATTTCTCGAATTCCGTAATATTTTCGAATATTCCTGCACTACAAGAAATAATACAGTATGAAGGATTACTAAAAAATATATGTCTTACTAAATCATTATTCAAGCATTGATTTACTTATTGGTTGCATTCTGTTTTACACACTTTTATAGTAATCAATATCTCTGTTTAATTAGTTCGTATGACATATGAACTTAATGTATGATTAATCACAATGAGTATTACATCAGGTCATTTTTATCATGTCAGTGTCATAGTCATTTAAATCGCTTTGTTTATATGATGCTGTTGCACCAGGAAAAGTTAAATATATGTATAGCTAGAATTATATTGGTCTTATTTAATATTAAATAGCATTATAAACAATTTACCTGGCTAACTATTGCCCTAAATAGTTGGGATCGGTAAATCCAGTGTCAACATTTCAAAAGGAATAATTGCCTATAATAATAATAATATTCCGGGACATCTCACACACGGTTGTCTGATCCCAAGCTAAGCAGAGCTTGTGTTATGGTAACCAGACAACTGATAAACATACTTATATATTTCTAAATACATACATATTATAGATAAATTACACCCAGACACCGAACAAATGATCGTGCTCATGACACAAACATTTGTGCCGGGCGGTAATTGAACCCACAACCTCCGGTATAGCAGTCAGGGTCACTAACCACTAAACCAACAGGCCCGTCAAATATATTATATTTCTACAGGTTCATAAACATATACCTTGGTAAGACTAGTTTCTAGTTACAACTGTCATAAGAAATACAAATAACTACTTTTTTTGTACGAAACTTTTGGTGTGTGTAAATAAAGAAATTCATATATCTTTCTGTTTGGTCAATGTACAAGTGAATGCCAAATGCTTGTTCCTTTGTTGAGATAGGGCTTTGACCTGAATGAGTAAATTAGGATAGTTTCGAGCAGGTATTCATATAAGAGTAGGAAATGAAATAGGTGTAATTGGCTTAGTAATTACAATATTATAATATATTCCGGGACATCTCACACACGGCTGTCTGATCCCAAGTTAAGCAGAGCTTGTGTTATGGTAACCTGACAACTGATAAACATACTTATATATTTCTAAATACATACATATTATAGATAAATTACACCCATACACCGAACAAATGATCGTGCTCATCACACCAACATTTGTCCCGGGTGGGAATCGAATCCACGACCTCCGGTATAGCAGTCAGGGTCTCTAACCACTAGACCAACAGGCCCGTCATTTACAATTAATGTATAAGACTAGTAATAATGTTGTTGATAAAGAAATGATAACAGTTAATAAAATTATCACACACAATATTTTTCTTGCATATTATCATGATAATTACTTTTTAAGAAATACAATTTAATAGATATTAAGCAACGTAAGGTTAAACATAGTTAAAGTCTCGGGTCGAGTCAGGGTGAGGCTGGCATAGGACCATAGAAAATGGCACAAAAAGAGGAGGCCTATGTCCAGCAGTGTGAAAACAAGGGCTGTGGATGATGATGATGATGAAGAGAAGGTTTACATTTCAAATATTTTGCAATCACTTAACTCACTAAATTTAACTTTCTAATAGTTGTACTAAAATCATTTTACTGTATATCTATTTGTGTTTCTTTAATAGGAAGAGGCTTTTTCTAATACATGGTTAAGCCACTATTATATTTTGACAATTCGATATAAAATGCTGCATAGAATAACTACTTACTGGGAATTCATAACTGCCAAAATCCTACATACACGTCAAAAATTACGATGAAGATTAAAACTAAACATTAATAAAAGCAATTCAAAATCTGTTAATTGTTAGTAATAATCTTAACAATACAGAGACCAGAACTAATTGTTATCAACAGGAAAATAACTTTTAATGTACCTACTTGATAAAACCAAGTGTAAATTATTTAAGTGGATATCTTTATAAGTGCCATTTAATCTAATCAAACAATTATGAGAACTTATCAATAGGTGGAAAAATACATGATTGTTAAAAGAACCTTGTGAGCCTCTCACTCATGTATCCTTCATAATTTCTGATACAAGGTTTTTACTAACTGCAGAGTGACAGTGTGTTTACTCAAAAACAAACTTAGAACTATAACATAAATAGAATTAATTGTTTATTTAATTTAAGAATGATGTCATTTCAATGAGTAAATGCTTGTTATAAGCATAATATTATTTAAATAACCAAATCAAAACCCAAAATAATTCCAACAGGTAGCCTAATAGAAACAAACAGTCTTAAAATAGATAGAAATGGATGGAATTCGACAGAGATTAAATTATTTAAAGCAAACAAAATATCTCTTGGCTTTATCGGTTGATAATCCGCAGATATGGACAGAGATACGTAATCGTAAGGGCAGTCTGAATCACGCGGATCATTATACAGAATCTGTCTCACTCACCTGGCATTTTGGTCCAATCAAACTGAAAACCTGTTCGTTCTCTTCCCGAGACAACAGGATACTCGCCCTGTTCTCTCCCCTCGGCATCCTGTACACTAATTTAACAAAACACACCTAAAAATTATTTTATACATGCGAGGACCGATGTGTCAATCGCCTCGACTTTCCAGCATTTTAAAGCAAAGTAAATAGCACTTAATTGGCACACACAATAATCCGTTGACGAAAATAAGAGCATTTCTCACTACATAAAAATGCTCATTTCACGATTTAAACATAATAAACTCGAAAAAATCGCAACTTCCAATTCACTTTCTCTCTCGACATCCGTATGTGAATAAATTGACTTTTAAAAAAGTTGCCAGCCTAATCTGCACAGATAATAAAAAAAATAAAAATGCAGTCGCAACATGAATAAACACACAGGTTTAAAAAATACTGTTTTAGCGTTCAAATAGGACTAAAACATTTTCATTGATAAATTAAGACCCAAGTTATTGAGCTCTTAAGCTATTCGCTACGTTGTAGAAATTAAAAAGTGAAAATGAACACAAAACTCATTTTTTTTACTGGTAACCTTTGAATGTTCTGTCATTTGTTATTTTGACTTTATAAGTTTTTTATCACCGGAGTTTGGAAAAGGCAATGATTACAGGAAAAACTAAATTGATACAAGGTTTTTCTCTGTATAACTTCATTTCTATACATAATTATATACTGCCGTAATGATCACTGTTATTATTCGCTTAAGGAATCAAATAGTCATAAAATGTTATTTTTTTTTACGCGGTAATAAAAAAAAAAATGCAGATGGCATGGCAGAAAGCGCGCCTTTTTAAAAATCTTCAGATGAAATTCGGATAGTCAGAGGTACATCGGTTTATTATTACATAGTTTGAACATATAAAATACATTTTTATCCCTTTCTATTCATACAGCGATGTCTTGGTGTGTAATCGCCCGTTTGAGTGCACTGATATTTCTGTTTCTCTAGTGTAGGTACTTTTAGTTGTCATTTCAGTTGCTAGTTAAAGTTTATGTCTTAAAATTGCAATATATAATTTAACTAAAATGTGGGAAAAAGCATGGGATTGTCAAGGGTGAAGAAATAAATAAAATGACCAAAAGCTTTTTACATTTTATTTTTATCTTTGTTTGCTACACAGCAAACTAGATACAAAACGATACAAATTCATTAATTCTATTTTCCCATTAACTTACTAACTTGATCTTACGGATTCCAAATTGCACCATTACAATATGACAATGAATTAAATATCTCGGTACATTTGCAGCTATTCTATACGTAGGTATATGGCTATATGCATACCAATACTTGGTACAATTGATTAATAGAACCTCTTGTCTTTTACATACTCTATGTTAGGTTCAAACACATACATTTGCATCTGCAACAAAAATATACCATAAAAACTAGAGTGCAGCTATAAATCGATTAACCAAATAATAACATAATCGATTCAGCTATTCTTCAAATTTCATTATTTCATGACTATTGCAAATGTAAGAACAAGTGAAAAGTTTGAGATTGTGCAATAAGAAAAGAAGCATTTAAAACATTTCACACAGTCTAAAAACGATTGATTTTTGATGCAATGATTAATAAAGATTGTTTTAGTTAATGTATTCGATGACATGATTCTACGTATCATTTACCTAAATAATAAATTACCGTATAATAAATACGTAAACAATACTACAGTAAACATGTATATTTACAGCTCATATAAACAAAGCTATAGCTACAATGACGATCACAATGTTACGATATCGGAGATCTAACAGAAATAGTTTATTATCTTAGACCTTACTACTTTTATAGTGTACTTAAACACAGCTTCCACTGCATATTTGTATAATCCAAAATGTTACGGTCCTCAATCCAAAATTTTAAAAATACAAGAATAATTAATTGATAAAACATTAGACAAGTTTCAGTACTGTATTACCAAAACACACAAACAATATAGTAGTATTTATTGACACAAATTAAAAAACAGTCATCTCATATAAAAGTAGTAAGATTGTAATCGAGATATTACATTATTTATTGTTAAAATAATAATAATTAATGACGATTTCGAGTAGCCCTCGTAATAAAAATGCATGTAGATTATCTACACCTACTTTATCCAATTAATAATTAACAATAGTGTTGCCATGTAGTGTAATTAGTTGCCATGTTAAAAATTAATTTCTTATTCCGTTTTTAAATATGATCGGTCTTAAGTGCTTTGTAAAGACTTGTATATCATTTTAGCTGCCGACAGTTTATGTTATTAAATCTATTTTGAAATAATCAAAGAGATCTTATATGTACTTCCATCGACACAATTAATGTTGGTATCCTTATCTTAGCCAACAATCTTTATTATAGACTCTGAATTAAAATGATCTGGGGCCTGAGTCTGCTATTGACAATTGTTTGAGTCGTCTTAGTGGGTGGCGTTAGTAGGTCCATTTTAGGATAATTACGTAGGTAAAACGTCATTTTAACGTCAAAGCTGGCCATTGGGACGGCCAATTTGGGACGTTCTGACATTTAGTATGTTGCTAATTATCCTAAAATGGACCTACTAACGCCACCCACTCAGACGATTCAAACAATTGTCAATAGCAGACTCGGGCCCCTGGTGTTTTGCAGATACTGTTTGATAAAAGACATGGCTTGAAGTAATTGACATTTAACCTTAGATACATAAAGCCAACATTCAATTAATTGCGTCACTCAGTTCTTTACCTTTTGTACGAAAGATCACAGTTTCTACACAACAATATAATAACAGTACGTAAATTATAATGATATTTTAATACGTATGTGGTAACATAACTACATCAAGTTGAAATGTGCCTTGCAAAACCAATTATATAAAAAAAAGTCGACACTCGACACATACTATAAAATTATCTTACGTATAGAAAGTACAGATTGTTACGTTTAAGTTTTTATAAAATAAATTAATTGAGGAAAGTATAATCATAAAAATGTATATTACAATGTAATTACTGGTTTCGTTTAAAGATTTCTCAATTCGGGCTAATGCACTTTTATAATACATACATACAACATTGCAAAAGTACGGAATTTAATAGGTGAACAGGAAATTACATAATTTTAGTAGGATACATAATTTCGTAGATAGTAACACCGAAACACCGAATAGGCCGCGAAATACGTTGAAATTCGATGTTTTAGATGAGGAAGATTAAGGCAGTTTAAGTATAAATGTTGTGCTTTAGTTTACAAGGTGGATAGAATACAGAACTATGATGACTTTTTAAGTAATTTAAATAATCTCATTGTACGCATACTGTTAACGGATAAGATATTAGAAGTCTTGTATTTAACAGAAACATTTAATATTTTTTCCCACTTAACTTCATCCACCTTGCTCAACTTCTATACGAGTCTATAATCCAGCGATACACAACATTCTCACAAGCAATTCCCTCCAAAACAAAGTTACGTATATATGAGAGGATAATTAATTTACTCAAATTCGTACTCAATATAATATTCCAAAGATTGAGTACCGCTGGTCTACCTAGTAAATAGTTTATACACTTAAGGCATAGAGTTCACAGCTGTGCTTAATATAATCTTCGTAAGAACTTATGGATATGTAAGACTGAACTACTAAAAGAAGGCGATATACACTTCCTTCAATTATTCTAGAGTTTAGTACAAAACAAATATCCTTAGAATATGTACTTCACTGAGATTCGAACTTTAACCGTTTCTTTAAATTATTTTAAGTAAAAGTTCTTTAAATATTACGTATAGTTGGATTCAAACTTAATGGCGGCTCCGAAGTTAGCTACACGCTGCGCAGTGCCTCGCCCCGCACCCGCATAAGTTTGTTACTGCGCAGCGACTCGCCTCGTGTTCAGAGCCGCCATCAAGTTTGCATCGTACTGTATTGAATATAGAAATCTAAAATAAGATAATGAAAATAGATGAAATGCATAACGACTTAATACGTTTTTTTTTATCGAGACAATGTTGCCATACTGAAAATATACAAAGCAAAATTGATATGAAAAGATTGCTATAAACTTAAAATCGTTGAATACTTTTTATATTATACATTAACTATATAATTAGCTACATACTATTCTACAGATAGAAATAGCTAGGATACATGTACAGCCTCGATAGTGAAGTCAGTCGATGACTTTGGCATAGCAAGTGAATTGTACATTCGAAAATAAATTAGCACTCTATTTCAAAGCAGTAACGTTCATTTTAGTTTGTTTCCGCTGACATTCAATTGACTTTATTATAACATACTTATTACTGACGTAATATACAGCAATAGGGATGTTGACGATGCAGCAGAACAAAAAAGTAGCTGTCATATTTTTTATTAAGTTTCTCTCTTCTTACGATTTTTACCAGTCAACATACCTATTACGATGCAACATAGTTTGAACCCACTAATGATTTTGTTAAATAAAAAGCGGTTACGTACATAACTGGAAAAAAACAATCGATTTCTTGTAAAAAGGTTTTATATAGCAAGAGCATCAATGTTTTCCTTAATTTCATCATTTTTATTATTCCTTCTTTAGTCAAGTTTCCAAATATAATACTTTTTGTTCGAAACAAGAAGTGCTTAATTAAAACTTAGTTAAAAATATTCACTACCAAACTACATAATTTACGTATATTTCATACACAATAAATAAACATAATTCAAACAGCACCAAATGTACAGAACTTATCTTAATAAAGAGAAAAAAGTCGTTAAAATAACATTGTACTCTTCAAATAATTACAAGTCTAAAGAATTTTGTAAAAATAAGCTGCATTTAAGCGTACTTTGAAACCTTTAGCTATAACGGAACAGCGGAAAAACATTCAGGGTAATATAACGTAAATAAAGACGGTACATTATGTTACGGACAATTGGGTAGATGACTAGGTATGAAAAATCAAAATTTATTTAGTCTGCCATTTAGATAATCAAAATATAATAGACACGTATTTTTCTTTTTATCGAATTTAAAAAAATACCAACATAAACCGCTTTAAAGTTCAGGAGAGGGGGCTTGTGGCGTCACGGGAAGGTAAAATTTGTGCTGAGACGTGACGTCACGCAAGAATTGTACTCGCTGTATCTTCATAATTCTTTGTTTACGAGCCAAAACAAAAAATACGTGTCTAATATTTTAAAATTATCTAAAAGATGGACATAAAAATAAAAACTAGTCATCATCCCAAATCAGCTGCTATCAAGTGCGAAGTAATTGAAACTAATTAAAGCACGTGACTGCAGCCGACACATCGCACACATCAATCTTATTAATTGTCGTATCATATTTCACGAAGCTGCCTCAAATAATTCCGTATTACTCAGCAAATAGCTTGTGCGATTGTGTAAGTGACCACGTGGGTTTTTATAGCTGAACGCTGGCAATAAAACAATAAATTGGAAATCCTATCGGTCTTGCGTTTTTACGCAATGCAAGTCATATATACCGCGCCTTGTATTTTCTTAAAATAAAATGTAATTTGATTATATCTTTTTCAAACATAATTATTTTTAGAATCGAATGTAATATTGACTTGTGTGGCTTTATTTAAAAAAAAAGTGATGGTAAAAGAGACTAAGAAGCCTTGAGCGAAATTTTTTCAAAAGCTGCGTATACTAATACCAATAATCTCTGAAATGTATGATACTGCTTTGTACAACTACCCACAATCTCATGTAAATGCTACGTACAGTTAAAGCTATTTGTATAGAATGTCAGGCATTCACGACTGTCCATAATATTATCCTATCAGGTTATTTCAGAGCACTGAACAAAGAAGTTTTTATTACTTACATGATTGTGTCAAAATGTTACATTTCCTCTTTATTTCAAGCTGTTTCTTTTTTTTCAAGGTACTTTTGCAAAAGCTGCCAATCCTGTTACAAGCAATAACTTACTATCGACATTCATTTTCTATACATATACAGTATTGTCTAATTCCAATCTTTACATCAATACTATTAAATATCGATCACTTTTATACAAAACTTTCCCATTTAAAATATAACGGGCTTTGCATACTTACAACATTACAAAGATATCATAAACAAAGTGTACATACATCAGCTGCATTATTGTTACATAATTTCTAATAATAAACAAAAACACTAATATACACGACGTTTAACGCCCAGTCGAGAACATAATTATAAAACTGCAGGTAATTTCAAACAATATAAATTCGACAAAGCGCCCATCTACATAAAATCTTAAATACTTAATTATGCAATTTCTACTTTGTCGCACTAGACATTAGAGCTATATTTGTACACCGTACCATCCCTATAAGGTGGGCCTACATTACTCAGTGCTTAGTTAGTATTTACCTGGTTGAGATTACTTTAGCTTTGGGCAAGTCCAGTGCAGTCCTCGGGACTGTGAGGGTCGGAAGCAGCTCAACTGTTCGTGCTGTCCTTCTTCTGGGGCTCTTCGCTCGGCGGCGGCTCGCTTATACTTTGTGCGCTGGTTGAAGGCTCGTCCGTAGGGTGTGGCGAGTCTGCCGAGGAAATGGACATATCATCTTTATTATTACAGATATTCATATATCATTGTCAACGTTTACGCAAAAGAGTTTTTTGGGCAGAATATGTAATTGTAATTCAAGCTCGGACGATTCCAAAATAAACGTCGAAATACCATAATAAACTATATAGATTGCTTAACTTTATAGCCATTTATTTCAATCAACCTTCGTATCCATTAAAATCAATTTATTTGTTGTTATGTGCAAGTCTGCGGTGGTGCGGTGTAGTCCATTTACGTCAGCGCAAGGTACCCTTATCGAGCGAGCACTAGACTGGAGACTATGCCAAGGTCATAGCGTGTTCCAAACACTATGGCCTATCAGTGTTCATAATACATGAGGTTACTATCCACCAAAAAGTGGACGTGAGCATGTAAAACGAATAATTTAGTAGTGAACTAGTGACACATCTATACAAGCACGTATTTTAACAGCCTTGCCGGTGGCCATGATACAGAATGGCTATTATAGGGCTTTATATAAATACTACCGAAACGAAAACAAAAACTTCGAAGTCAAATTTAGAGTAAATAAACAACGCGCTCTCATGGATCAAATACAAAATATACTGAATACGAGAAAGCCTACGCTTTTAAAATGAATCTTAAAGTGGATGAAAATTTCAAGAGTTAGGTATTCCTCTATTCCGTCGTACGTTTGAATCTTTCTCTAGAACTATATTTTAATTAATCTCTAGTATTTAAAAAAAAATCTTATATAATGTAATTAAGTTAGCTTCTCAAGTTTCCACACGATATCTAGACTAACGATGTAACCGATATTTACCTAGCCTGACTAAGAAACTAGTTACGACATCGCTAAATAACGTTATGCCGACCACGACCGAAGGGTAAAATGGTAAACAATTTTCTTCTTTCAACGCCTTAATTAATTTATAGTCGGGCTGCATATTTTAAATTAACATTCACGTTGCATGTTATAACGTTATTTCATCTAAAGTAACGGAGTGGTGAAAATTTCGCAAGATTAACGTAGCGTAAGTTATGTCGTACCGAACTGCGGTTAAATCGACTGAAATTATTAATTGCTATGGCCACTACAAAATTGGATGATCATATCATCCGCATAAGTGAAATGCCCTTTAAAACATAATAATAGCTTTATTAATGGATTACTTTAAATAGCTACCTGGAAGCCAAAATTGGCCATCACTTATCAGTATGTACAATATTCAAATTATAATTAACAGACACCAAGAAGTTGTATATGAATAACGAAAAGAAAAATAGAAACAATTAAAAAAAAGCATTTAAATGCAAATTAAGAAAATTAGAAAAGTTTTAAGAGAATGTAGATGTAGATGCCCAAATCGCTGATGAAAAGTAATCATAAAAAATGTGTCGCGTCTCATTCCTAAGAGAATTTCGTAGATTAACTCATCCGGAATACGACGACCTTATACACATTAGACTCTGTAAAAGATCTAAAACACTGGATCTGGCGAGACTTTTTTACAGAGCAAATAATGAAACGTTCTCGACAGCAGACGACCATAATTTTGTCTATTCTTAGAATATGCGTTTAGCCGTCGGTACTCTCAATTTTACATAAATGGTTTGATCACGGAAAGAAGAACGTTTTTTTTTTTGTAAATTCGTAATCGTTCGCAGACCGATTATAGTTGTGTCTCCACAATGACTAGTAGAAGCGTCTTATCTCAATATATCATGATTTCGTATCTTACGACGGTCGTTTACCTCATGTGAACGACCTGACATAGACACCTAGTTTCCAGCTACTGTACTCAAAACTTAGGACGACCTACATCGGAAAACTGAATCTGTAATAAACCTTCGTAGTGGCTCTTGAGTAATGTCTTTATTTTAAGAGCCCAAGTAACGTATACATCGGCTTTTTTTTAACATTTTAGAAGGAAATTAGAAGCAATGACTTAGAAGGACGATACTGAAACAGACGCATATGCAATCACATTCTCACAAAATAGCTACGACATTTAAATTTCTATGACACCGTTCATACACTCATATAATAGTATGAAATAAATGTAAAACCATAATTACATCTAGACCTCTATCCAAATAATACGTTAGACAGTTTACTGCATGTCTAGACCTCTATCCAAATAATACGTTAGACATTTTACTGCATGTTGAAACACAAATTGGAGTAAAAGAACGCCGACATTAAATTGCGTACTTGGTCTGTTTATTGCCTCTTGTACAAAATATGGCTTCGATCACATAACAGCGTTATTTCACGATAAATTCAATTTCTAGGGCAATACTTTAGCCTGTTTGTTAAACCAGGTGACAGAATTACGGGGAAAGATACCGGTTACGTATATACAGGCGCTTTCGACTCGAAGGGCGGTAAATTATATAAGGGCAGCAAATTAGATTCTGGCATGTTCCCTGATTGAATCATCCGAAATTTTCGCGTAAAAGCTAAGCTGCGTTCGTTGACAATTTCGGAATTGTAACATTTATAAAAATCGTGTACTTTGGTAATCGGAAGCGAATTTTGTGTAAATTTCGTATCATCATAGTCTTCGCTTGCAAACGAACGACCACTTTCATTTAATTAGAAATCAATTTATTTATCTAATCTCTTCAAAATTCACCTTTGATTTAATAATTCAGACAGCATATTTTAGAAATACGTTCCTTACATCTTTAACTCCCATTGCGTAATAGGCAAAACATAAATAAAAATAGACGAATAAAGAAGTCATTAACGCCGAATTCAATAAAGGTAAATAAGGATCCCATTAATCTTTATTGTCAGAAAAGATACACAGTAATCAGCCGTCCATTTATAACCATCAGGAGTTCTGCTTAAAGAATTACGGAAAGTCTTCCGTTATTGTAGGTTTCTGCTAAACATCAAACAATTTTCTCAAGAACTAACAATGCGACCGGTTTTATTATAGAATTATGTAACAATAGTACTTCGTGAATAAGATTTTCCTTTTTTTGCAATGTCGTTTATTTTGTTCCTGTGAATCGGAATAGTTGGACAAGTAAACATCTTATGAACTTGTTCTACGTCATCTACCTAAGTATTAGTCCTGTTGAAAGAATAAATTGATCCTTAATAAATTGAGGAGTAGTACTTATGTTTAGATTTGAAAAGGAATAAGGTCCTGTGATAAGATTAGAACAAAATATAAAAAGACAAATAATACTTGCTTAAACAACTATGAATACATGGCGAAACATTTTTATAGCCATGTTCTGTAAAATTCGTTCCAAATAAAATCGCAGTAACTTCACGTTCCACTCAATTACTAACAAGAAAACAACTCGTTAAACAAAACGTTACTACAATATTTATCACGATAAGATTTGTTCGACCTCAATTAACCTTGAACCAAGATCGATACGATAACAAATGTGAAATCAATAAATCCTTATAAAAAATAAACCCCATTTTATGATTTCTTCGATCTTATTACCCCACTCAAATTTTCTGAGCAACTCTATATTTAGACGAAAATATCGGAAAATCTTCCCTATCGGGGCACTTAAATAGCTGAGAAGTGGATTCTTAAGGAAAACAGTACTGCTACGCAATTCGGAACACGTGTATATTGAACAGGGACTTCGATACACTCAGGTTAATTAAAAAGTCCAATTAGGATATCTCCATAGGACGGTTATAGGGGTATTAACTTGCCAGGGGCATAACAAATGTATCCTTAATGTTGGGCCACGATAATGACCACTAAGTCGTTCACTATACGCGGTAGTATTCGGATAGCCAATGACGTCATCCGTCATCACACTAAAACATACTTAGTTCGCTTTTCGAAGAAGTCTACCCATTTCTATTTGCGTATGGCCTTGCGATGACCGGCCACTTCGCGATGTAAAGAATACTCTCAAGGTACACCGTTAATATAATACCCTATACAATTTACCTAGCAATCATATACGATGAAATACGAACGTCATACATAGTCATAAAATTTATCTATTTCACAAATCCACCAATACGTAAATTGTAATGAAATAAACATCGTACGTGCAAAATACATTATTTTAATTTTATTTCAATTCAAAAAGAAGCCGAGTGGAAAAGATATAAATTAGTCGCGCAACTCCCACGTTAAGCGGATCAAGATGCTTATCAATATAACTTCCTACAGTCTGGTCGCTTACGTGTCAATATTTATACTCGATAGATAAAAATGACACCTTTTCCCACAAACCTATTTCCCATGATTACCGGCTAATTACCATGGAAACAATGCTAGATTATCAAAAAACCGATAAGGTGTAATGTCGATAATTATTCGTGTCATAATTTACGATGTGTATTGTGAGTACGTCAGTGATAACCCGTGGTTATCGCCGCATTACTGCCGCACCTACGTCACACCGCAGCTCTCAATTACTGTAGTGACAGGAGGATTGTGATAAGCGAATCATACCATAAACACTATCTCTAACTATCGCATATTAAATCGCGTTCTTTTAGTTCGAGAAATCGAACAATTCATTTTTTGTGATTATAATATAAATAAGATACAAAGGACAGGGGTACTTACTGCACTACGAGCGTCTACCTGCAATTGATAATCTAAATAAATATTTCTTTGTTGTTTTTGCGAGAAAATTGTGTTATCTGCATTCAATTCCATTGTGTGTTCTGAACAGATATGTAATATCGTAAAAGCTTAATTTTTATTTCAGATTCAGAAACAAAGTATCTGGACAATTCAAAGCATACGTCAAATAAAACTGGAATAATACTTTTTTTGCTTATGTAGCAGTCCCACTTGGCACTTTTTGAGTCCAAGCGAAATGAAATCTCTTATCAGTATGCAAACAGAATTCATTTTAACTTCGGAAAATATTACTGAGCTGAAGTATCTGTCAAAATTCTGCAATTTATAATACCATAGACTAGAAAGTGTGGTAATTAATTATAATACTTAAAAAATGCTGTTGGGCTAAACGTTTTAGCAGATGTCATTAATAGATCTTTTGTGCATATCGGAACAATCTAGGAAAAGTACAGCGTTTCAAAGCTTAAGCTGACGGCGATACGATGATTATCGCCCTAAGCCCCAATAATTACATATCCTTATCGTAAACTAACTTCTTAATTAATTGAAGTTTATCATATAACGACGTTAAACGGAATTTACGTGAATTAAATGCCTAATTGGGTTTCCCTCGCGACTTGGTCCGTTTCGCTGTAAGTCATCTCTAAAACCTTAGCTTATGATTTCTTTCAATGAAAATATATTTTGTGCCGTAATTAATTAATATCTCTCCTTCAGAATTTCAGTAAGGTTAGGGTATTTTGTCTATATTTAGCCAGACAAGGTCTCAACCCACAAGAAGCCAAGAATTGATAAGTTTGGGAAAAAAATCGAAAACAAAATCTAATCGAGAGCAGGCCTTCAGAAACAACTTCAATATAAGGAAGGCTACGACGAAGTTTCGAGGTCTAGAATAATAATGACGTGTACAACAGATGTATTTCAACAGATACGCTGAACTGATTTTCATAAATAGGATACAACATTCTAGTGGCTTTACGTTACAAACATGTTTTAGCACGTATTACGCGATACATTACGCTTTGCGCATTCTGGCTTGATGCCTAAAATTGTATTAGTTTAACTCGGAATTACAAAAGCTGAACAGATGCTGACGCCTTCAATACGTAACTTCGTTCATTTATTGAATTATTAACAACACACGTATCTCGTTTTTTAAATAAAATCTGTGCGTCATTTCTTTTTGTATGACGTTCAAAACACGTCATAAAAAGCGAAATCGGATTTAAAAAAGACTTAGATAGATGATTATTGAGTTTTCTGGCTGATATAATTTTCAGTGGTCGACATAATCTTTAAGACTTATCAAATCAAGCTTGGAATAGAAATTGGCGCCAATAGGCAAGCTTAAATAGAGTATAAGAGTGACCTCTAGCTTTAATTTAGCCTATTTTAAGGATAAAAGCCTGATAAAGATCAGCCCTCTCGACATTTATAAAAGATTATATTTTGAGCATAGTTCTGTAGCCAGACATAGAATTTACGATGAAAGCGCTATTTATCTTTTTTCTTTAATGTCTGTGTCAAAGTTAGGCAACAAATTTATAAGGGACCGTACTCCTAATATATTTTATCGTTAGATAAGTCGTACGAGTACACACTGATAGTTATTTAGGATCGGGTAAGTGGCAATAAACGATAACGGTGGAGATTATAATATTACTAAAGTTTCAGTGAATTAAGTGATGAATAAGGGACAAACAAAGGACCTGTCGTGGCACGTTGACCATGCTCTTATGTCAAAGCAGTAGGGTTGATTGTCGTAGACGTATATTAACAAAAAGCGGACGACTGTACAACCGTAGAATTTCCGTTCCTATTCCCTACTTTAAGGATTTTTAAACGTATTTTACATAAGACATGAAATGTGTATAATATAAGAACAGTAGATTGTAACGATAATAATATTTGTCTTAGGCATGAAATTAAATTTTCTAGGTCATTCACAAAATAAAATAAATTGTTGTGCAAATATTTTTCGCTAAATTTTTCCACGTGACTCAGTTTTTTGTCACATGGCTGTCGCTATGTCGGTGTGTTAATAAATAGGGCAGACTGTGGTATCATTCATCATGAAAGTTGTTAGTGACTAAGGGATAAAGCAAAGGTAATGGACCTTAAGTGCCCTCCTATTTGCTAATGACCGACTGCGCTGTACAAAACGAAAAATAAATGTTCTGTCAAGAATCTTTTAAGGAGGCTGAGTAATATCCAAGAATGTTGTATTAAAAAGGTTGGAGACTGCTTTTGTACTGATAATGATGGACGCTTATAAAACCTCTAATTAGCAGCAGACATTTATGGGCTAACCAACACTAAAAACTGTCATAAGAACAAGGTATTAAAGTTTAATTTCGATAAATGGAAACTTGTGTGAAGCCGTGGGCGTTTAAGTTCGACTTATGGTCATCGACTCATCGCTCAGCACAACGGCCTCCGACACAGAAAACATGATTTAAATAAAGATCTTGTCATTACAAAACTTACCTAAGTTCTCATGTTATAAAGTCCTAACTGGGAAAGCACGTTCGCTGTTTTGAAGCAGCGTTGTTTTGTGAGCACGATTTAGTACAAGGAGCTCTTACGGCTTAAGCCTGTCTAGAGCACGAAAATAACAAACAAGTAGAACATCTAAAGGTCTCCACGTGAGAACAGAAAGCAATAAAGATCTGGTAGTTTGAGTAAACCTCACAAAACCCACAGTAATTCCAGACAGGAGTTATTGACGTATTGGGCGGAATCTATTTATGTTTTAGATATTGACATAGGCGGTTGGCATCGTGGAATCCGTTCTGTGATTTAGTCTGGTTTCAAATGAAATGGGGACACAGTATTTGATTGGAATATTTCGTGATATATTATGTTTCAATATTATTTGATACTTTTCAGGCTTGTTTAAGTTGATGTCGCTCTTAAGGCGATTTACATTATAAGGCTGAAAGTAATTTGTTATTAATGTGGTCGATTCAGTGCCATATACATATGCTGTATAAAATACTTTAGACTTATGTCTTTTTTTGTCACTGACCCAACTTAAAATTGCCTTTTGGAGCACGTGTTTATGGACTAGATCGCTGTTTGTCAGGATTACGAAAGTGCATGAATTCATATGTTTGCAGTTTTTGTCTTAGTGCGGAAATAAAAAGGCTTGTAAGTTGTAAGGCACTCACCAGTGGCAGTCAGCTGCTGCAGCCTGGAGGGCAGGTCTGCGGTGCTGACCTCGGCGCCCTGCGGGTGCAGGATGTCCGGCATCGCGTTCCGGCGCCCCGTCCGACCCGTCTCCAGAAATTCCTTCGGTACCTCACTGTTCCCTTCCTGCATTATTGCCATCATTCTCAGTACTGAAAACGTTGAACAAACATATTAGAATGACGATGCGTTATTTTTTGTTTGATCAGTATTCTGAGGCGTTTTGCAGCCTATCTCACACATACATGACTGATAAGGATTGACGCTATAGCTGAGTCAAACAATATTGTATGTACATCAAACAGAAAAATACGGTTCTAATAACACAACCCCTTTTAGCGACCAAATATGTGGAACTAAAGCGGTCGTCAAGGTTCTCTTCTCAATCAATGCTGTTGATACTACTATAACACTATGTATACGGACCCTCTCAACACCGGGCTATTCGTGTCATCGATTTTTAATACCATCAGAGCGTAATTAAAACTAAATTATCGTTGTCAGGGGCGATTACGGCGAGCATTAACGCATTAGCTGCTAATAAAGGGATAAAATGCGTAACAGAAAGTTACCGACTGTACATTTACTTAACGAAAAGATTACCTACTATTTAAACGGTATCAATAAGTTAAATAATACTCTAATAAGATAAGATAAAGTAGACACAAGGAAAATGCCTTGGTGCGTCTGTTGACGTATTTGAATACGAATATTCTTTCAAATTTACTGAGCGACAGCTGTTCAAATCTCTTTATAAGATAACATCATCAATCAATCTGTACAAAATTCTGTGTATATGGCGTCTTCTTGGTATTCTGATAGGTAATGTTTAACTTTAGTTCAATTTATTTTACAGGTATTTAGTTAAGATAAGATCGATGGAATATGTTTGAACAGTTCTTTTTATAAAAAGTGTTTAATAAAATATGTTTTTTTTCGCCGCACTATTCTTGTGGGGAGTTTTGTGGATACTTATTATGTGAATGTGTTGTATTATCTACCTTTAATCTAACGTAACATAGTTAAAGTAGGTAGTACATATTAGACGAATAGAACTAGAATTCAACTCAACTATAATTATTCTAATACGGATAAATCTAGCAATCGAATCTAAAGTAATGTTTTACAATCACTTAATGGTAGTTAGTGGCAGTTACATATTGTAGTTCACAATGAATAGCAATAAAACTGTCCACAACGCGATCGTACTCAACACTTCAGGGAGTAAGGGGCGCGGCGTATACAAATAGTCATTACTGTTATTAAATTTGTCTTTGTACTGAATTCTAGCAGAATAGATAAAACTCAATTTGATCTGTTTGCTGTTCAATCATTGCTCGATTATGCATCTTATTTCATCCTTGATTTGGTAGAGAATACTTTGTTAAATATTTAAATATGATGCACGTACGTATGCGTTCGACTAGATTTTTTCTATTGTTACGAATTTTCTTTTCCTGAATGGTTGTAAGTTTAATACAATGTTGGTTGTTGTCTAATTATTTTATTTCGTAAAAGTTATAGAAAAGTTCCGACCTTATTAAATAATAAGCAAAACAATCAGTTGTGTCTTAGAACAAACATAAAAGTATTTTAACAAGGAGATAAATATTGAAAATAGCCAGTTAGTCTAGCCATCATAATACTCAACTTATTGAATAAGAAATAGAAGTGGGACTTGGATTTTACACTGTGCATAATTGTTTGTGAAGCAAGCAGCTTAGTTACACAGTAAAATGAATATTATTACATTTATCTAGATATCTTCTAATTGTTCACTGGCTCTCATTGTTATGCTAATCATGAGACCTGGTTTCATAGCTGTATCTATGTCCTTTAGCTACATAATGGTCTAGTGATGTCATTGCATAGTCTATACTTAGACAGCCAGCCAATACAAACTTCTTGAAACTCTTTACACAACTTTGTAAGCCATTTTGTTTTAAACTTTGTTTTTAATATTTATGTTTGAGCCAAGTTTTATTGTTTGCAGCCATGAAACTTAGATACTTTAAAGTTACAATCGAATTTAAGTTTAGCATGTTTATTTAAAGCTTAAATTTATTCTATTTGTTTTATTGTGTTATTTATTCTATGTTTATCAAATAATCCAATTTTCATATTATATACAGCATTATGAAAAATAATACAAATATTGGTTACACTGTTGTTTGACTAGAAAATATTATTAAAAAAATAAAATATGATAGCTGTAAAGTGTAAACAGCTGAATCAACAATAAGATCATCTTAAAACTACAAATTATTTCTACCAAACATGCAACCAAACTGTGAAATGGTAGAAACCAGAAACATGCATTGATCAAACTCGAAAAACTGTATGTAGAGGAGTGAGAAGGAACCCCAAAAAAATATAAAAATTTTGTAAAAAAAAAAAGGAAAAATACATAAATAATATACAACATGAATGTACCATTTCATCCCAATAATCTTCGGTGGCTGCTAAGTAGGCACGTCCCAAGTTGATCTAAGAGATTGTCACTCTACACACATCATGCACCTCACAGTCCTGCATTGATATAAGTTGTTGTTAGTATGCATAATCAGGTGTCTACTGTTAAGGCAAACCAATTCTATTTGATAGCAATGTTAGTCCTAATAAATCAATAGTTCATTTTATTTAGGCAGTATGTCAAGTTTCCTTTGTGTATTGGTAACCAAATCAGTAAGACAATAAACATATTTATGGGTATGCCAAATTGTTATACAATGGTCATTTAAAACTGAGTTAAATTTTGACATATATATTATATACCAAATTAAGCTTTGTTTATGTTGCCACTGACTTCAATATTCACAAATAAAATGGCATCAAATTGTCACCACAGCAGTTCTCTTGTGGCGAGATTTCCAATCTTGTATTTATACATGAATTATTCAGTCATCTTTGTTTTGTTTTACCATCACATGCTTGCCTTGGGTAAAGAAAGTTGATGTTAGTAAATATCTGGTAGAAATAATAGTCCCACTATTCTACATAACATTGCACCCTAATTTGGGCCATCATAACAAAGCAAGAAATTATACTTCTGCAATTTGTATAGCAGTAAATAAGAATTGCTATTTTTTTATTAATATTGTTGTAGCCAGTTAAGAAACTCATTATGAAGTGACCCTGAATAAAAAGTGATAGCATGAGAAGGCGAATGGTATGAAGGACTAGCCAGTTGGTAATGTTTTAAACAAGCAGAACACTACTTAAATGAAAATCCTCAAGCGGTAATCAAACTGGTCGTTCAAGCGCGGCACCAGCATGCGACCTGCTTCGTACCTGTGCTATTCTTAACGCGACGGTCCCGCTTATGCTTAGACACACGACCCGATAGGACCTCCGACATTTTTAACTCAACAACAATTAACCACAATTTTAGTTCAAACTTAACACAAAAATTATATTGATTCAGTAACTCTAAAACCGTATGTACTCACGAGCACTTTAATTTATATTTTGTTCGACCGACACTGAATCTCTATTACACAGCGAATGCGACACTAAATAGACTCCGGACTAGGGTAAAAAGTTAAATGTACCCAGTTTTCATATAATTTTCTTAACACTACAATTATAGAGTGCACATAAATCGCAGTTATACACAAAAGACAGGCGAGAGAAAATTGTGATATGATGTCGAGGCCATGACAGATTTGACAACTTTGTCAGAAAATTACAAAACACAGGAATAATGTTGCCCGTGCTGGCATAATTTGTTACCACACAAACCAAGTTCTAGTTACCAAATTATTTAGATGTATCCTAAATATTTTGGATTGATTTGATTTTATCGTTTTTATTGATTCTGAGAAGTAATAAATTGAAGCAGCTACAGTAGGTACTTTAAGCGTAACTTTCTCAAGACTCAATCTTCTTTTTAACCTGCGGTTTTTAAATTATTGTTTACAAAAACCTTATAGTAACCGCCTTAAAATATTCTAACAGATTAGTCAGGGAGAGACATTGCATTAATAGAAGCAAGGAAAAGTAAGTAGGAAACAAAAAGAATATTGACAAAATAAAGTCATTGATTATCTTTTTTTTTATTAAATGGCAATTCGCGGTAAATAATTGACAACACCTCGCGCGGCTGTCAACAAGCAGCTGATCGTTGCAATTTTACATACAACATTTATGTAATTTTTGCTGGGAAACATCTCTTTAGAGGTAAAAAACTTTAAAATACTATATTCGTAAGTTATTATATGTTTAGTATTCCATAAAATAACAACACCTAACGCTATTTTCTTTGTGATTTGAATAGATGATTCGAAAAGTAGTGTTAGGTTCGGTCGGAATCGCAGCCTTGATTCCGGCGATCGGTGCTGCATCCCCTATCAAGGAGGAGCCGAAGACGTTAAACAAGCCGCCGCCGATGAAGCCCTCCGACCTGCCGATATACGAAGCTCCTCACGCAGATTACGCTGAGTATGTCTAACATTTCTTATATGAATACCACACCAAAACTAAAAACATCCATTTATTATTCTTTTGATATGATAACCCTTATCTGATCTTTCATATTTGGGATTTTCTTTAATTTGAAACAACATCATTACAATCTTCTTCCATCAGTCAATTTACAAACATACAATACATAACAGATTTGGTCAAAAATCATCATCATCCTACGTCTGGCGCACATCCGGGAGTCACTATTCACATAAAACTGAATAGAATAACATAAAAAATAGTCTACAAAAGTATACATAACATAAATAATCACTCGATTTAATTTCATAACAAAACTTAGATTCAAATTTCATAACCATTAAATTGTGTAGGATTATCATTTAATACTTAAAAATGTGATACTCCAGGTTTGTCCATACGAAAAATAAAGACAAAGGGAATAGTTATGTGCGGGAAATGCTTCTGACACCAGTGAAGGCAGTGCGAGAGCAGGTACAGGTTGTGATCGACCACACGGAGCACGTCAAACATTCTGTGCAGGACCAGTACCATGAGTTTCAGGATAAAAGCGATTGTAAGTTATTGTTACTAAATTTTTTTATTTTTTTTTCTATTTGTTGTACTATTATGTAGTGTTAAAGCAATGTTTTAAATAGAAATTATGTTGTGTTGAGTTAGAAGGTCCAGAAAAACTTAAATAGACACATATTATTTTCTTAAATCGATTTCATAACTGCAGTCATTAATACAATATACATAGTTCTCCTTTTGCGGGTCTGCTGGCAGAAATTTCTTGAAGAAATAAGCAGCACCTTTGTACATAATTTTTAAATACGAAATATTCCTGTGTTGTGTGTACATAAATGATTAAATAAATAAATCAATAAAATAGTTCACAGGCTAGTCTCTAAAATTATGGCCTATTTCACATGACTTTGTACATGTGTTTTATTATACCACCTATGGTGGCAATTCTTAAATAACCTCTACAGAGAGCACACCTTGTAAAATTGTAATGTGACCTTGACCTCAAGTTCTATTAATGTACTTTACAGGGATATTTAAATACCTGAGAGAAGAAGAAAACAAAGAGGTCAGATATGGTGCTGTGGCCATGGGTGGTCTGACTGGCTTCATTTTCGGACTAAGGGGAGGATTCTTTAGGGTATGTATTATTTTATTTTAATTAAGTCAAATCTGAACCAAAAAGACATTACTTTTGAGATGCATAAATAGGATTTGTAATATATTTCAAGACAAAAACAGTAATGTATTTTTTTTGTGATAAGTACAAGATTTTTATTTCTTGATTCTTCCAGAAATTCTATAAATTACTGGCATAACAGATATGGATTTTGTGTGAGATCTTTGTTTCTTGATCTTCATAGATTTCTGGCATTTTTTACTAGTTATGCAATGTTAAAAGAGAAACATGAAGATCGCATTTATTTGAATTGGATTTTAAAATAAAATACTGTAATTTCAGAGATTAATTTACGCAAGTGCTGGTACCACGGGTATGGGATTGGTGTGCTTCCCAGACGAAACGAAGGAAGTATTGAAAAACAATTCCGCGCTCGCCAAACAGTACATTAACATCGCCTACAATTTCCTGTATGGAGGTAAACTGGATTTTATTAATATTTTAATATAAATAAACATCTTATATTTCAAGAAAACACTAGGTATTCTAGATAAATCTGCATGATACGAGATGATATGAAAGAGTCAAGAGACATTACCTCTAATTAATTTTATGAGGATAGATCACATTTTCTCCAATTATCTGTATTTATATAATGATAGTTACTTTATTACATAAAGTCGTACATATTACACCTGATTTTGAGCTTTATGCAGTTAATGTTAAGGGTGAGATTTGTAATGCACAAAATCGCAGTTTAATTTTAGAATATAATATAAACAAAAGTTAATGAATTGATGACTCAAAAGTGCAAGATTGTCACATAATGTACAGCACTGATCTGATCTATAGTATAATTGGCATATTCTCATTATTATTATATAATGACTAGAGAAGATATTGTTCAGAAGACAGATTTAGGTTGTTGAATTAAACACAGTCCAGGCCACTTTCTAGCAATTGTTTTTGTCTAAGTTCTAATCAAAATTGTAAACCATTTATTAGTGAAACCCGGCGATCCTCAGCTGGAGGTGAAATTCCCAGAGTTATCATTCCCTAAAGACTTTTCGGAGTTTGTGGATTTGACAGTCTCTATGGCATCGTCAGTCAAGCAGGCGGTAATGCCTCCGCCATCTAAAGAGGAGAGCAAAGCACCAGAAAAGAAAGAATAGGTACAGCTATGGATGTGGTTCTGTGGCATGGTGGCTGGGTGGCAAGGCTTGTCTTTGGTTTTGGTTGCGTTTTTGCCGAATTAACATTTTATTTATATCTGAATGGAAGACAATCTCAGTGAATCTGTTAGGCCGCGCGCACAGGGACTGCTTGATGCAGTTTGACTGAAAAAAGCAATGGGTGGAAGGGGCACGTGAAGCAGAAGACAGTCGAAATCTCGCGCAGTGCGATTGCGTTGATCTGCTCGAGCAGTTACTGTTCGGGCGGCCTGACTGTTCAAGACAGTAATAATTAAAAGTGGTCAATAAAATGTTATAATTCAAGTTCAGTCTCATTAAGATTGTCTCAATTTGGATTAATGGCAACATTAAACTAACACGTGCTTGCTTTGGTTTTCAATCTGATATGTTAAGTTTTATTTAACTAAATATTAAAAGCTTGGATATCAGTTTTAATATTGCATGAAAATAAATAAAAATGTATGACTTTTTCTTTTCCTTTTAGCATGGTTGTGTTTAGGATCCACAAATTACTATCTCTATTCTAGGAATTTCAGTTTTCTGCACTTCTTCTTAGAAGATCGAGCTAACGACATATTTCTGCTTGGTTGACGCGTTATTTTGCATTTGCACGGTTTTCTTTGAGAGTTGCAAATTTTAACCTGAACTTCCATTTTTAAGATAAACTTAAATATTTATTTATTTTCAGAATATTATCCTCCAGAGGAAACCGATGATCAGAAAGTATCAGGTTGGTATTTTAGTGTATTTGACATAGATGTATTAGAGAAGGCTAGAGTGTGGACTTCGTTTCATGATAAACTAGCTTTTGCCTACGCCGATATTGGCTATCGCCTTATAAATAGCCTTACACTGCCTTTTGTTACCGATTACTCCATACTAAGTTTCGTCAAAATCGGCTCAACAATTTAGTCAGAAACAGATAAGTTTAGAATCTTCACAGATATACAGTTACTTTCGTATAGTATTCATAACTTGCAATGCTTTATAGCTCAATAGGAAAAAAGTTTATGATAACATTTCGACTTTGCATTAAAAACTTTTGCAATATAATACCATTATGAAAGTTTTACGTGCCAAGTTCCTGTTACATCATATCGCTCGTAATACGCACAAATCGTAATAGGCTAATTATAGATTTGTCGTTTTTCCAACATATTTCCTTACAGTAGGTATAGTATTATTTGTTTATTATAAGTTATGCAACATTGCGATGATTGTCGCAAAGTACGTTTATACTGATAAAAATATGCCATCATAGAGAACTGCTGAATAAGCCAGTATTATTTCCGTATTTGATTTTATTAATTTAGTGTTTTATTTCTTTCAGCGCCGTGATCTAAAGGTATCGGCATCCAGAACCGGTTTTAGTGAAATATTAAATTTATTTATTGTTTGCTAGTCTGTTAAAGTGTAACACAATCGACATATAATTAAACGAACTTATATTTTTATGAAGTTTTTATTCAATGCATCGACTTACATAAATACGTGTCCACTCTCCTCATTATACTTATGCAAATATCATTTCTTCGCGCCTCTTCTTGGTGACCACAGTTCCAGGCTTGTGTTGAGCTTCTGGGTGGTTCATGAGCTCTGGCGGGCAGGTGGACACGGAGCTCGTGAGTAACACTTGCTTCAAATCATAGAACAATGCCGAGTCCTCTTTAGTAACGAACGACATAGCTTTACCAGTCTTGCCAGCACGACCAGTACGACCAATACGATGTGTGTAATCTTCAATGGTCTTCGCCATGTCGTAGTTAATGACAATACTGACGTCCTTGATGTCGATACCACGACCAGCGACGTCGGTAGCCACGAGGATGTCTTTCGAACCATTCTTGAGACTAGCCAGAGCAAAGTCTCGCTGTTCCTGTCCTTTACCACCGTGCAATGTACAAGCATTGAAGCCCAACTTCTCCAAACCTTTAGCCAGAACGTCCGCACCTTTCTTTTGATTGACGAAGATGATAATTGGAGGTTCGACTCCTCTTTGTAAGATTTCTGTGAGCTTCCTACGCTTCTCGTTCTCACCGATCATGAAGACTATCTGTTCGGTCCTGTCAACAGGTTTACCGACGGATCCAATGTATACAATGGCCGGCCGACGTAAGTAGCTTCTGGCTAGACGCTCCACTGCGGGAGGCATAGTAGCCGTAAACATCACAGTTTGTCTGAACTTCTTTTTGGAGTTGTAATTGGCTAACAGCACAGAGGCATCTTCGGCGGCGTCTGAGTCGGGCTTGATATTAGAAACTGGCATGTATTCTAGAATCTTTTGTACATCAGGTTCAAAACCCATGTCAATCATACGATCGGCTTCGTCGAGGACTACGTAAGTACAGCGATTCAGGACCAAATATCTATTCTCCAGAACATCAATCAGACGACCAGGTGTCGCAATAACAATTTCACAACCTAACCTAAGTTTGAAACCTTGTTCCTCTCTCGAAAGACCACCAACAACTACGACAGATGTGATGCCTAAAGGAATTCCGAATTTGTTGGTTTCTTCTTCAATCTGCTGGGCCAACTCACGAGTAGGTGCTAAAATAATAGCATATGGACCTTGATCAGCATCTTCCAAACGCTCACTTTTCGGCAGAGATTGAATCCAAGTAAGTAGAGGTATAAGGAAAGCTAAAGTTTTACCAGAACCAGTTTCAGCAACACCAATAATGTCCCTATTTTGTAAACCAATTGGAATAGCCTGCCTTTGAATAGGTGTTGGACTTTTGTAACCAACTTTAGTGATTATTTCCATAATGTCTGCATGGAAACCTGCTTCCTTCCAGTTACGGATTGGATTGGGTATCTTTCCTCCTTTGATGGTAATGTTGTAATCTTCTCTGAATATACGCCAATCTCTCTCTGTCATTTCATCCTGATCTTTCTCAGACCAATGGCGGTCATCCCATTTCTGTTTATCTTCCTTCTTTTTAACTTTCTTTAGACGCAACTTTTCTTGTTCTTTCTCTAATTCTGTTCTACGTTTTTCTAAAAGATTACCATAAAATTTACTGTAATCTTTTTTCTGTGATTTAATATCAATACCAGCAATGTGACCACGGCCAAAGAATTGTACTTGATGCCGTTCTTTATACAAAGCATTGTAATCATTTGATGTATCTTCTGATGCATCCCAATCAAATACAAATTTACGGTCATTCAATCGCCTGACTCTACGTTTTTTCTTGACTATACCTAGGTAGCGAGCTTTGATTGCTTCCTCCTCTCTCTCTTTATCTTTAGTCTTAGAGCCTTCCTCATTCTTTTCCTTTTTATCATCCTGTCTACGGTCATTCATGGATTTTCTTTCTTCATATTTACGTTCCCTTTCCCTCTCCCTATCATCCCGTCTCTCCCTTTCCTTTTCTCTCATTTCTTCTCTATGTTTCCTCTCCTCTTCCCTCTTTGAAGGTCCAGTAAGATCGATGGTGGTAATAGATGGTCTGTCAACATTAGCTCTTATAGCTTCAACTTGTTTTTGACGTCTTTCCAAAGCCAGAGCTGCTCGCTGTTCTTTAGTCAAGAATACAGGTTTACTGCGGGCCTCTTCTTCGGCCTTCTTCTTAGCAAGTAATTCTTCTAGAGATAAAGGTTCTTTCTTTGTAGGTTTATCCTCATCCTTTACATCTTGACTGTCTTCTTCTTCTGGTTTAACCTCATCATCTTTTTTGCTTTTAGGTCTATCCTTGTCATCGTGTTTTCTACGGTTATCTGCGTCTTTTTCTTTGCCCTCGCGCTTTTTGGGGCTGCGAGAGCGGCCGCGTTCCCGCTCTTTCCTCGCCGGACTTTTGGGTCTTTCTTGATCTTTCTTAGCAGGGCTACGAGACCTTTCTCTTTCTTTCCTAGAAGGACTTCGTGACCTTTCTCGCTCCTTCCTAGGACTGCGAGATCTTTCTCGACGCTTAGTTTTGTCACGATGAGACTCACGCTCGCGTTCTTCATGCCGGTCCTTGTCTCGTCGTTCTCTGGACCGCGAACGCCTGCGTTCTGGACTTCTGTCACGAGCCATTATTCTTGTCACTCAATTTTAGAAAAATATTATCATAATCCACACCACAAAACTATTTATTCAACCAAATAATTTATTTCGCAACATTACTTTGTTTGACAATTTGACTTTTCAATATTTTCTCACAGAATAAAAATTATTAGCAGCATAGAGAAATTTAAGCAGGCTAGGCAGTGGTGCCAGTATTGAAAATAATAAACTTTTTAACTAGATACTTGAATATCATATTAGAGATAAAAACTTATGGAAAGCATTTGTAATTTTACTTTACCGTTAAAGAATGGACACAATTTGATAAAAAAATATATTGCAGAAGTATTTACTTAGCGTTCATTCATCTTTTTTAATAATCAATAGGAAGAAATTTTATATAGCCCTCAATTTTGCAGCGCTTGAAAAAGGCACTAAGTCCTGCACCAACTGTTTTGTAACACCTGTTATACACTTAGTTTGCAAATAAACTCTTTGACTTTGACTTTGAAGGTACGTGGTTTGTTTCTACTGTTCAGAATAACAACACAAGCAAACTGCAAAGTGCAAACGTCATTCTCAAGTGTCATTGAAAGTATAAATAAATACTCTGAAGTCTCGTTTGCAGTTTACAGTTATTCACAAATTCATGTGTTGTGTATCGCGTGTTTTGTCTGAATTAACCCTATTTCATTAAAGTGAAGTATTTCTCTTTACACTGTGACAGTATTAAGTTATGTTTAAATGGAAACATCAAGTAAATACCGTCTGTGTGTAACATCTGCCGCACTGGCTGTTGGCTGTACAGTTTCATACATTATTTACAAGCAGAAACAAAAACTTCGCAATGTTGTAGAATGTTTTGATAATTTGTTAATAAAAACTGTGACCAATGAAGAGTCCTGTAAAGAAGTTGTTGATGAATTGAGAAGGTAATTACTCTATATAGTTTTAATTAAATTGTGGCCTGTGACTTGTTTTTCTCATTGTAGGTTATACTAAATTTAACTTTGCCATGCTGATGTACAACTAGTTTAAACATCAAGTAAATTCTTATTTAAATAATTAATTTTGAACCCAAACTTTAATTACTTCGAGTTATATTAAATCATTATCATTATGAAAGAATAAAATCACAACAACACAATTAAGAAAAAACAGTAAAATTTCAAGTTTACATTAGAACTTCAAGGTACAATAAAAAAATACTCTTAATTTACTAATGTTCCATTTATTTTAGGCGATGCCAGAAACACAGAGCATTAGGATTTGACTGTGAATGGGTCACAGAGAAGGGTAAGCGGCAGCCAGTTGCTCTGATACAACTATCCTCTTTTGATGGATACTGTGCTCTGATCAGGCTGAATGTGATCAAGTCAATGCCAGAATGTTTGAAAGTAGGTACAATGGCTTATTTACTCAATGTGTTTTATTCACCAAAATATAATATGAGTGTGTAACTATTTGAAATATTGGGGATTTCAAAGTGTTCTCCACTCATTTGTGGTTGTCTCTATAATAACAACTAACACCCATAAACAAGATGTTTTTAACTAAAATAATCTCAACAGCCCTATGAATTATTTATTGGAACCTCTGTAAATGGTCAATTAAATAAACAATATAGCACATTTTTTTTTCAATCAGTATTATCTGGTAACCTATTATTATACCTACACAGTATGTATCATAGTAGCTACTTTAAACTGATATAGGGCAGTTATCTTAGAACTGATAAAATAATAATTTTGGAGGGTATGATATCCTTGGTAGATTATAGATAATAAACCATGAATATGTAAAAAAAACGATTTGGTATAGAATATAATAATCTATTTATTCTACAGGAATTGCTGGAAGACAAAACAATTTACAAAGTAGGTGTAGCACCTTCTGATGATGGTAAATACCTGTTCATTGACTACTCTGTGGCGATCAAGTCAACACTGGACTTGAGGCATTTGGCAGAGCTAGCTGGTGTTGAAGCTGGGGGCCTGGCAACACTGTCATCCAAACTTCTTGGAGTTGTCATGGATAAGAGTTGGAGGGTAGGTTGACATTTTTGTATTATTTATTTAGATTTATAAAAGTTATATTGATCTATATGCTACCATGATAATGACTGATGTGTTTCCGAATCTCACTTAAATTAGTTAAAAATTGAGTAGCAAATATATCTTATAATAAATAATGCCCAATGTGCCCATTGTGTACCCAATGTGTCATACAATCTAACTATGTGATCCAGTAATATGTTGAAATAACTGAACCAAAACACAAGATATTTTAAATTCGGCGGAAATATCGGAAGTTGGACTAGTTTCAGGACACAAGTCATTTCATAATTGCTATATCTCACGAATATTATCAGAAAAATGTAAAGTAATATCATGTAATTTACTTTAGAAAAATATTAGTCAGCTTATGTTCACAGATGAAGAGTTTGCGCAACTAGGCTCAATGCAAACTTTTGCCAAAGCCAAAGATTACCGAGTCATAAGTGCAACATATGGGCCAATAGTATGTGTCATAAAAACAGGAGTAAAACCCAGATAAAATACTTTTACATACGTCCTTATATTAGACTGTGTTTCTTTATATTTTCTACGTCACATATAAGGTCGGCTAAGTTGATAATTTCATCATAAGTGGGTGTGAGCACAATACATACCTACCGCTACCAAAATAAGTTCCGCACAGTGCTCGAAATAATCGTAGCTTTCTGTTTGTCAGTATTTCTTCTTGCAAGATAGTAAGAGTTTTTTGTCGCTGACGCATCGCAGTGGCCACAATTAAAAGTAAATGTAGGAATACTCAACTCTTTTTCTCTTAACAGATTCGATGTAGCGACTGGGAAGCGCAAGAGTTAACTGAAAAGCAAGTGAAGTACGCAGCTTTAGACGCGCACGTCGCTATTAAGATCTTCGCCATTTTGGTAGAAAAGATTGGAAGGAAGAAATCCGTGTTGTCATGGCTTTACAGCACTGAAGACAGTGTATGGGCGCGTCTCGACGAATATTGCTCACGTTACGCAAATGTTAGCTACAAGAATAGACGGACGGGAAATAAACCGTAAGTTTAACATTTTATAAATTAATATCTATGTTCTCATTTATTTCTATAACTTACTCGTACATACAACGATAAGGAATCTTATATTTTTTCATGGCTTTAAGCGAGATCGCGCGATCCACCTCTCTAGCCGCGCCATTTCCTTATACATAAATCTTTTGCCGATGTGTGACTCCAACCGATGGAGAGTAAAAAATATTAAATTTAGATAGTAAAGGTCATAGTACTAGACTTTAATTACTCATAAGGGTAAAAGGCCTCCTTAAACATATTAAAAACTAATTACTATAAACAGAATGACGCATCTCTCACAATCAGTGCATGCAGTTTTCCTGTTATTTTACTTCCTCCCGACGTCACAATATAGTGATGTAACATTTGTGAAATGCTGATAATGTGTTACAATCGCTAGTCTTTTGTTTACGCGGGGAGTACCGGTAAGCAAAACTCTCAAATTGGGAGAAAAGCTTTTTTATTAGGATTTTTTATTACTTTGCACATCTATCCTTAGAATCTTTGATTGCTTCACGGGACTTTAAGTTTCGTAACAGTAGGTGTAGGTATCTCACTTCTAGGCACAATGCATAATGCAGATAGTTGTAACTTTGGAAGTAGAAAATTATATTTTTTTGCATTCATTTCACGCCCCCTGAAAATTTTAAATCTATTCGATGCCTTGGGTCGCCTGTCGGCATTAGTCACCGCAGCGAATAGGTTAATTTTGTTTAGTTAGGCAAGAGTTTACTTAAAAACATCTTACATATAATCAGTACTGGTCATGTTTTAGAGGTCATCTTTAACTTTTTAAAGACCAGGAGGGCTAAAAATCTCTTCAGTTATCCCTCTTGGATCCTAACATATCGATTTTCCTCTCTCTTCACTTAATTCCTAAAAGCCACAAACTTTCTACATAAACACATTTCCTCACAGCCAAAAAGTTAAAGAAAAAGAGTTGAAAGTGAATAAAGAGGCGCTTCACCAGAGCAAGCGCTACCCATACGCGACGCTGGGCAAGCCTCTATACAACAACTGCTACTTAGAGGCGCCTGACGGTGAACTGCTCTGCACTTGTGATAAGAAGAAGGCGTTCTGGTAAGTCACTTTAATCTTCTTCTTCTTTTCGAGTCGATGGTAAACTTATTTATTTAAATTTAAATACGCTGTGCCCAGTAGTTGGCTACCCTTACTGCAGCGTCATTGGCAAGGTTTAAGTCCTCCAAAGTGCAGGTGTCCGGACACTTTGGGCACTCTAGCAGGTGTGGCATTATCTGATCGGAACCGCCATCCCTTCAATGTATAGCTATATCACTTCCGTAACAACCCCATAGTTCTAAGGGTGCGTCCAGATCTGACTAACGAGCTTTACACGAGCGGATCGCGAGCTGCTCGTGTACCTATTCGAGATTTAGACGCACCCTAAGAATTCAGCTTTATGATAAAACAAGTAAATTTCCATTTGCGGTTATGATATAACGTCACTGAAGAAACACTAACGATTCAAAATACCGTTTAGTGGTTGTGTTTTATTTTAGTATTTTTTTTTCATTGATTGATTACTATCTATCAATGTAATTCGAAGTCTGTGCTTGTCTTTGTCTCATATAAATGTTGTCTACAAATAAAGATAGTGGACGACGAAAAAGCATCACTCTATGTAAAACAACAGGTTATTGGCTGCATCCTGTGCCATTGAAAACCGACTCCAAAATCATTTGGTAAAAGGCTAGAGAAGAAGAAAAATGTATAATAAAAAAAAACCTCCTGTTTTTTTTAAGTCGAAGAAGTTAGTTGATAAAATCCCTTTTAAAGGTACGTGGAGAAAGCCGTGGCGGACATAGTGAAGGAGGATCCCCTGACGGTGCGGCTCCGCTTCGAGCCGTCCGGCCGCTCGGTGGGCGCCGTCGGCCGCTACTACCAGCTCAAGAAGGAGAACAAGTGCGTCGTGTGCGGGGATACCGACTCCTTCATCAGGAAGAACGTCGTGCCCAGGGAATATCGGAAGCTGTTTCCAGGTAGGTTTTAGTGTAAATGGTTGTGGTTTTTGGTTGCGCATTTATATTCCAGCTTTTCGAAGTCCTTTTTTTTTCTTGTGACATCCGTTCTTCCTCACTCAGAGATCATGAAAGACCATTCCTCGCATGATGTGGTCTTGCTGTGCATCCAGTGCCACCAGCTCAGCAACATGCGCGACCAGGCCGTGCGCGAGCGTCTCGCCCGCCTGTGCGACGCGCCGCTGTGCTCCGCGCAGCGCGGCAAGTTCACGGAGGACGCTGTCAGCAAGTACGTCACCATACACTGTCTTATGTAGAGATCATGATGCAACACTCACGAGCACATAGTGCTCCTGCTGTGCATCCAGTGCCACCAGCTCAGCAACATGCGCGATCAGGCCGTGCGCGATTTATGTCAACAACCCGAACTGACGAACTAGATTGACTTGTCTCAAAACCTGTCATAAAACCATGTATCTTATTCCATCAATACTGTCAACAGAAAAATCAAGTCAGCCGCTCGAGCCCTACTGAATCACTCTCGAAGACACATCCTCCCGGAAGCCAGGAGAAAGGAGCTGGAAGACGTCCTGCTGCAGCACTACCCTGAACACCTCGAGGTCACGGAGGAGCTGCTGCAAGATGCCAGCAATATACAAGTTCTGTAAGTTCTTTTATTCTTATTTGTTTTGTTAGTAGTTAATTGAACATTTAATTTGGAGGTATGGATTTATGGTTGAATATGGAAAGATGCAATGTGGGTTAATTTTTTTTGTAATAGGACCCAAGGAGCTTAACAAAAAAGCTAACTCTCTTTCGCACCGTTCTGTCACCTTTCACGACAGTGGCCCATCTAATATCGCTCAGAGAAATTTTCTGCTTCTCTGATTTTTTCATAATATTTCCAATAGAGAAATAAAATTGCGTGTTATTTTTTATGTTCCTAGACACGAGAACTCGCAGTACGAATCCCACGGTGAGAAGGTGGTAGACTACTTCCTGAACCGCGAGGGTCTGCTGCGGCTGGAGGAGGTGTGGCGCGAGCATTTCCTGAGCAGCATGCAGCCGCGACACATGCCAGAGCTGTGGTCCGTCAAGCATAATGAGGAGAGGTGAGGGACCTTATTTTCAATACTCAATACGATTATTGCATTCCACAGTGTGAACTTGGGGAACTTAAGTAACTTAATTTTAGATGGGTTGAGATTTTGTTTCATGTATTAGTTAGTAGTATAAGTTACATTTCCTTATTGCTAGGTTACATTATTCTCAAGAAAAGTGTATTTACCTACTTTCGTATGACTATTTTATTTTCCAATTTCAGTTAAATTGAAATTGGAAAATAAAATAAATTGTGAGGTATAGCGGTGTCACGTTTGCGTACAGTCTGCTTGTGACCGTCAAAACGTCTGAAAACCTAAATACACAGCGATATAATCCGTTTGGAAAGTTGTTTAATAATTTTTCCATAGATCATAAGACCTTCACTCCCTTTTCTTACCCTACTCTATTTTTCTGACTTTCTTTTTCACATTATCTATTTTGTGGCCTTCTGTAACTTTCTTTTTATATACCTTGTTTTTGTTTCAGGTTACGTGTAAAATGGGATGAAGGCCGACTATCTCAAGAGCATTTAAAATCTATTGGTTTGACAAGATTGTAAATAGTTTTAAATTGAAAGTAAATAGATGAAATGTTTTGGTGATTGGTTAAATGGACTCTGAAAGAGTACATAATATAGAAATAAAGATATATATTGTAGGTCCAAATATTTCAAGATGTTTTAAAAAATAATATTTTAAGAAATTAGAAGATTTGTTACTTTGGAATTGAATGATGAGTGAGAAGCTATTTTAAAATGAAAGACTATCTTTTGAATTATTATTTTTGTGCATGTATGTTCCTACATTAAAAGGTATTACTCGAAAAGGCATATCAACTTAACACGCTGACAAATCTAGAATAAATTTTCGAGGGCAGTTGATACTTTGATAGTATTGGACCTGTCTTAAATATTTTGTTTTCCCTTCTGCCTAAATTCCAGTCAAAGTTACAAACATGTATTTTTTTAATTTACTTTATTGTAAGTATCATATTATTATGTACAAATAATAGCGATCTAATCTGCAGTCAACAAGTAAGATTTATTGATCTATTGAAAGAAATTATATTTTTTCTGTAAGTACTTAATAATAAAAGAACCCACCGTTTAGTTATAATAAATGATGTGTGATTTTGTTAAACAAGGTATACTAAAAAGATATGACAAATATACTGTTTTAAATATTTGTGTTTTTTTGTGAATAAACCCTATTCTTCTATACGTTCATACTGATAACGCACAATGCACGAGACTTGACGTGAATTGAAACACCTCTTGAAGCAACGTATTAAACGTTTATTTTTCTTTAATTACTCAGTAGTTTTTATAAGCGTTCTCCTGCAACCGAAACAACGAATTTATTATTTTTTAATTTTATTAAACAGAATCGTTCGATTCAACCACATGAATATCCGAACGAAAAATTATGGTCAATGTTGCCAGCACAATAAATAACATTTCTTCAATGTTCCGTCAAATCTGAATTCTGTCAATCAATAAAATGGTTTGAAAATAATCCGTTGCGCGTTGTGTTTATAGTGATATTAATTTAACTATTTTCCATTGTTTTGCGTATTTATTATCTTGCTGTTTTGTAAGAACATGATGACGAATACTAAACAAGTAAAAATCACGAAACTATTTCGGAAAGGAGGTGATATATTTGAACTTATTGCAAACATATGCGCCGATTTTATTACGTGATAACGTTATTATTACAGTGATATTACCTTATTTTTTGTCTTTATAGTACTGTTTTGTAGCAGTCCCTATGTTTAATATGTATGCTGGTTTAAAACAATTCAGTTTCGGCAAGATTCGTTTTGTTTTTAGCACGACCGGTGGTTAATTTGTTGTTTACATTTTAGCGACAAAGCTCCCGGAAGATTGCGATGAGCTACAGGAAGAGGTACAACAGCTAGAATTAAAGCTAAAGGAGAAACAGGATGAACTATTTCAGTTGCAAAGAAACAGTTACAGACACAAGGCTTCACCACCTAAGAAGAAGCCTGAAGCTTTCATTAGACCACAAGTAAGTTACCACATATTAATAAGTTATAACATATTATACGCAAGATCTTTTTCTTAAGAAATAATGATCAGTAACAGATGCTTTAGATTGTTACCTGTTATTTAGGTACATTTTATCTAGACAAATATACACAATAATGTTTGTGTACCCTTATGTTACCCAGCAACTTTGCAGTTCACAAAAAAAAAAAAATCGATATAAGTCCATAATAGACAGCAATTTTTATTTTTTTAGAAAATAGTGTTATCAAATGCTCTAGACAGGCTGGGTATAAACTTGGAGCTGATGTCAGTGTTGACCGGTATAGAGGTGCAGTCGTATGTGCTGCAGGACCACTGCTGCATCACCTATCATATGCAGCACGAGACTCCGCTGCAGATCAAGCATGGCTTGAGGATTGATCTCAAGTCTGGTGTGTAGATTACTGTTTTTAATGTTTACTGGTATTTGTTAGTCTCCTGCTTTCTCTTTCTCATTATTTCTTATGATAATATCAATTATAAAATTTTATTGGTTCAATTTAAAGATTAAATTTCGTAAATTATATTGGTGTTATGAGACACAAAGATTTTAAACATGTTAATATTTTTGTTTGATTAATTTCAGATTGAAAATGTAATTTTTTTTTGCATCAAATTTTAATGATGCTAAATTGTGGTGTCAAACAGTTCTTCTATTGCAAACAAAGAATATACTAGCTTTTACTCCTTTTTAGAGTAATTATAATCATATGACTAAAAACATTTATTTTACATTTTCATAATCATATTACTTTGCAGGTGTAAATGAGGTTTCAAAATCATCACTTCCACTAGGTTTCAACCTGGATGCAGTGATGGAAGACTTTGATAACATTATGTTGCCAGAGTGTCTGGGTGCCATAAGGAAAGCTTTAGTTGCTTATTATAATAGACTTGAACAGTTTGAAACACTCAAAGTAAGTTTATCATTCGTGACTTTTGGGTACAACTCTTTATATAGATTTTAGATTTTTTGAAGTTGAACTTACACATGGACCAAGCTAACATAACATCTTGGGCTTTATATAATTATGATTTAAACTAATGTATCTAAGATTTTTTATTGACTGTTATATTGATGTAGAAGAGTGGAGTGTCCTAATACAGGCATTATTTGCTAAAAGAGGCTCCAACCACCAACTTGTTAAACTTTTGGTATAGAAATAAAGATTTTGTATGTGATAGCACTTTTAAATTATTCTTACAGAAAATGTTGAACATAGAAGCCCAACTCTTCAAGATATTGGACGGCTCCCACATGGAAGTGTCCTTTGTGGCTAAGAATGAGATGGACGAGGATGCTGAACCATTTGACATAGTGCTCATGCTGGACTACAGGGTCTATGATATTAGGCCCAAGCAGTTCTCATTCAAAGAAATTGGTAAGGGATTATATGGATTCAATTCTTAAAATTTTAGAGACTGAGTGAATAAAAGAAGATCACACTCATTACACATATCCAATGTGTAATGAGTGTGATCTCATAGACAGGCCCTTGACACATGGACAGTCTCTTCACTTATTTATCAGTTCCTATCCTATTATTTAATTTCTCTAACTACAGAAACTCTGATTACAATTTTTTGTAATGTATGATTTGTACCTAGTGGTGTAAAATTTTATTTTCCATACTAATGATATGGCAAAAATTAAAATCTAATAATTGTTGTTCCTTTGCAGACCTACCTGATGGAGCAGCAGATGTTCTGAGAGAACAATGTGTGTTATTCAAGAGGAAGCCACTGCACAAGGCGTTTAGAGAAGCCTTCATTGATGGTGCTGGACCTTATAAACTTGTGGAACAGGTGAGCTAACAATTTGTACAGGGCTAAAGACCATGTAAAAAATAAAATAGTTCCTCTGCTATGTAGTGCGCCATAATATATGATAGCGAATCCAAAACATATGAGTTGTTGGAATTGTTTCCGCCCCAGATAGCTGAATAACTATTATAATTTCGAATTAACAATATGTCTCGCAAGCACGGGAAATAATTTACGCGGATGAAACTGCTGCAGGTAGATTTGAATATTTGCTATACAAAAAAGACCAAGAATCGTTTCTGAAATCCTTTCAAAAATTGAAGTTTTAATACCATTATCGTTCTATTTTTAACTTGTAATTCTTTTCACTATCAGCATACCAATTCACCATCACCTTACGGTCTCTAACATCACTCTTCCCTCCAGGTGGGCACGCGGCCGGCCGAGCCACCGCGGCGTCGCCACAAGCGGTTCCGGCCCAACAGACACGACTACAACAACGACGACACGTTCTTACCTGAAGACTGCTCTGAACATAGTGACGCTGATGTCGAATGATTAAGGTTTTGTTGTTTTGCGTAAATAAATGTTTTTTAGTTACTAGAGTGTAATGAGTGTCAGTAGCTTTTTTTGACAGTATTATGTATAGAATAAGGTAGAGAATATTACAAGGTTCAAAGATTTTGTTTTCTAATTTAGCTACAGTAACAGTTAAAATCAAACAGGTATTGACTTAGACAGTAAATAAAAATCATAATATATTTTTTATCAATAAACTTTAATTCAAATAAAAATAAAAAAATGAATTTATACAACATTTTTCTTTACATCATATCATTTGTGTAACCAATACAATCAGGCATCTGCTGGAAGTAATTCAACCGACTAAGAATTAATGTGAAACTTCCTATTTGTGCGTAAATATTCAATCTGACCGTTACATGATAGAGGTAGACATGTAAAGTGAATTAAACACTATTTAACATACATCTACTCTATTGTTATATTTAACATTATTTGTGAGACACACTAGCAATGAACAGGATTCAGTCTGTATTAATCTATGTACACCGACTATTAAAAGTACACATTACGCGACGTATTTTTAATAATCAATATACTTTTACTAAATATAGGTTAGCCCTAGAAGTGTAAACAGCACCTAAGTCTTAAAGACGCAAGGTTATACTAGCAGTGTTATAATAAAAGACTAAAGTTTAGATATTTAGTAACTTTAATGATTGGCTTCGACGTTCTGAGTAAAATAGGCCAGTCTCGAGAACTTACATAGTGGTGTTGGGCAGTGAAAAACAAATGCGGTTATTAAAATACTGCCCTAATCTGCCTGGTTTTTGAAAGCTTGGTTAAACTAATGTATAGTCAAATAAACTTCTATGATTGGTTGGCCAAAAAATAGCAACCAATCACAACAATTTACTAAACCTTTTTAATTTAACACATTTTATCAAGCTTTCAGTATCCGGGCGTTAGTCGATAACTTATTAGATTACGTCCATACAAGATTGCACTCAAACAAGTAACGTGGCTCGCACGATAACTTTCGTCTACACTTTCATTCTCATCGTACTTATAAAATTACAAAAACTGTACCCCTAGTATAAATCATTTTAACAATAGATAACACAAAATTCAAAGAAAGATCTTAATGTATTAAAAAAAAGAACGTAGTGTTACCAGATGTTAAAACGATTCATGTTAAGGGTACTGTGTTGCAAACACACTAAATGGAAATGCGCCGAGGACACAATTATAATGTAGTACAGTGAGAACTTCAGACACTATTTCCTATTAATTTATTTATTTTTCTCTCATGGAACAGTATACTACAGAACATTGTGTAGTCGGCACGAAATGCGTTTGGCTAGAGTCGGTCAACGCAGTGAATAAGGTTGTCTTTTAGCGTATAAATATTCCCAATAATTATCACTTTTGCTTAATTTCACTAAACTAATGTCAGTATGTTGTAGCCTGACCGATAAACAGTACAAACAGATTTTATTTAAATATGAAGTCTTAAAATTGTGGGACAGTTAAAAGCTGGTATTATTATCATAGTGGTATCTCTTATTACATATTATACAAAGGTTAGTTCAAAGAATTTGGAAGAAAATGTTAACAACGGAAGAACATTACTGTGGTATTATAAGATCTAAGTAATTGATCTAAAAATATACAATTCACTAATTAATATAAGCGAAAGTTTTTACGTTTAAAATGAAGAGAACATTAAAATTCCGAGATACTAACGTTATTATTAAAATGACTTGAAGACCTTGTGATGCGTGATAACCTCTGACTTAAGGTCTTCCACACCTCCAGTTTCTGAAAGTCTGTTTATTCCTAATCCAATCTTAATGATTGCGATCAGAAGAAAGTAATTTGCAGCGCAAACTTAATGGCGGTTCTAAACACGACGCATGTCGCTGCGCAGTAACAAATGCATGCGACAGCGAAATGCGGTTTGTGTCCAAAATAGCATACTTTACAATCACCATTAAGAGTTGTTTTTTTCTTATATGTGAGCTACGTTATTCCCCACTGCTGGGCGACGAATTAAAATGCGCATGATAAATATTAGTCAAATAATTGACTAATTTCTGTTCAGAAACGGAGGTGTACCTAGTGTATACTTGTGCATGTTTATCAGTCAGACGGCGCGGCGCTACTCAGACGCCCCGGTTGGGCAGCGGCTTGACCTTGTAGATGCGCACCAGCCAGTGCTCCGTGGTGTACGCCTCCTCCAGCACGTCCAGGTTGAAGTCCTTGTTGCCGATCTCCGCGCCGCGCACGCGGTCGAAGCCCGGCGGCCGACCTAGAGGAAGATTAGTGTTATTTTATATTACTTGTTTTCTATATAGTTTAGTGGTAGCAAGGTTGGGATTGGCGAAAAGATCTTTTAAGAGATCGAAACTCATTTAATTAATGTCCAGCAAGTACACGCGATAATTATTTGCACCGCCTTTTTTCAAAAGTATTTTTCTGCATTCAACTTAGCAATAATACTTCTCTTCACGAGTTAAAATGCTGCGTGTGCGAGCCTTCGCTGTCGACGCGGAACTCTCCGGACGGCGTGTAGTAGTCCGCCTCGGATGGCGTAAGTGATACTGACCTCCCTCAGTATAGACGAGGCCGAACTTGTAGTAGCTCATCTTGTACATGAGGCAGTTGAGCAGCGTGTGCGAGCCGTCGCTGTCGACGCGGAACTCTCCGGACGGCGTGTAGTAGTCCGCCTCGGATGGCGTAAGTGATACTGACCTCCCTCAGTATAGACGAGGCCGAACTTGTAGTAGCTCATCTTGTACATGAGGCAGTTGAGCAGCGTGTGCGAGCCGTCGCTGTCGACGCGGAACTCTCCGGACGGCGTGTAGTAGTCCGCCTCGGATGGCGTAAGTGATACTGACCTCCCTCAGTATAGACGAGGCCGAACTTGTAGTAGCTCATCTTGTACATGAGGCAGTTGAGCAGCGTGTGCGAGCCGTCGCTGTCGACGCGGAACTCTCCGGACGGCGTGTAGTAGTCCGCCTCGGATGGCGTAAGTGATACTGACCTCCCTCAGTATAGACGAGGCCGAACTTGTAGTAGCTCATCTTGTACATGAGGCAGTTGAGCAGCGTGTGCGAGCCGTCGCTGTCGACGCGGAACTCTCCGGACGGCGTGTAGTAGTCCGCCTCGGATGGCGTAAGTGATACTGACCTCCCTCAGTATAGACGAGGCCGAACTTGTAGTAGCTCATCTTGTACATGAGGCAGTTGAGCAGCGTGTGCGAGCCGTCGCTGTCGACGCGGAACTCTCCGGACGGCGTGTAGTAGTCCGCCTCGGATGGCGTAAGTGATACTGACCTCCCTCAGTATAGACGAGGCCGAACTTGTAGTAGCTCATCTTGTACATGAGGCAGTTGAGCAGCGTGTGCGAGCCGTCGCTGTCGACGCGGAACTCTCCGGACGGCGTGTAGTAGTCCGCCTCGGATGGCGTAAGTGATACTGACCTCCCTCAGTATAGACGAGGCCGAACTTGTAGTAGCTCATCTTGTACATGAGGCAGTTGAGCAGCGTGTGCGAGCCGTCGCTGTCGACGCGGAACTCTCCGGACGGCGTGTAGTAGTCCGCCTCGGATGGCGTAAGTGATACTGACCTCCCTCAGTATAGACGAGGCCGAACTTGTAGTAGCTCATCTTGTACATGAGGCAGTTGAGCAGCGTGTGCGAGCCGTCGCTGTCGACGCGGAACTCTCCGGACGGCGTGTAGTAGTCCGCCTCGGATGGCGTAAGTGATACTGACCTCCCTCAGTATAGACGAGGCCGAACTTGTAGTAGCTCATCTTGTACATGAGGCAGTTGAGCAGCGTGTGCGAGCCGTCGCTGTCGACGCGGAACTCTCCGGACGGCGTGTAGTAGTCCGCCTCGGATGGCGTAAGTGATACTGACCTCCCTCAGTATAGACGAGGCCGAACTTGTAGTAGCTCATCTTGTACATGAGGCAGTTGAGCAGCGTGTGCGAGCCGTCGCTGTCGACGCGGAACTCTCCGGACGGCGTGTAGTAGTCCGCCTCGGATGGCGTAAGTGATACTGACCTCCCTCAGTATAGACGAGGCCGAACTTGTAGTAGCTCATCTTGTACATGAGGCAGTTGAGCAGCGTGTGCGAGCCGTCGCTGTCGACGCGGAACTCTCCGGACGGCGTGTAGTAGTCCGCCTCGGATGGCGTAAGTGATACTGACCTCCCTCAGTATAGACGAGGCCGAACTTGTAGTAGCTCATCTTGTACATGAGGCAGTTGAGCAGCGTGTGCGAGCCGTCGCTGTCGACGCGGAACTCTCCGGACGGCGTGTAGTAGTCCGCCTCGGATGGCGTAAGTGATACTGACCTCCCTCAGTATAGACGAGGCCGAACTTGTAGTAGCTCATCTTGTACATGAGGCAGTTGAGCAGCGTGTGCGAGCCGTCGCTGTCGACGCGGAACTCTCCGGACGGCGTGTAGTAGTCCGCCTCGGATGGCGTAAGTGATACTGACCTCCCTCAGTATAGACGAGGCCGAACTTGTAGTAGCTCATCTTGTACATGAGGCAGTTGAGCAGCGTGTGCGAGCCGTCGCTGTCGACGCGGAACTCTCCGGACGGCGTGTAGTAGTCCGCCTCGGATGGCGTAAGTGATACTGACCTCCCTCAGTATAGACGAGGCCGAACTTGTAGTAGCTCATCTTGTACATGAGGCAGTTGAGCAGCGTGTGCGAGCCGTCGCTGTCGACGCGGAACTCTCCGGACGGCGTGTAGTAGTCCGCCTCGGATGGCGTAAGTGATACTGACCTCCCTCAGTATAGACGAGGCCGAACTTGTAGTAGCTCATCTTGTACATGAGGCAGTTGAGCAGCGTGTGCGAGCCGTCGCTGTCGACGCGGAACTCTCCGGACGGCGTGTAGTAGTCCGCCTCGGATGGCGTAAGTGATACTGACCTCCCTCAGTATAGACGAGGCCGAACTTGTAGTAGCTCATCTTGTACATGAGGCAGTTGAGCAGCGTGTGCGAGCCGTCGCTGTCGACGCGGAACTCTCCGGACGGCGTGTAGTAGTCCGCCTCGGATGGCGTAAGTGATACTGACCTCCCTCAGTATAGACGAGGCCGAACTTGTAGTAGCTCATCTTGTACATGAGGCAGTTGAGCAGCGTGTGCGAGCCGTCGCTGTCGACGCGGAACTCTCCGGACGGCGTGTAGTAGTCCGCCTCGGATGGCGTAAGTGATACTGACCTCCCTCAGTATAGACGAGGCCGAACTTGTAGTAGCTCATCTTGTACATGAGGCAGTTGAGCAGCGTGTGCGAGCCGTCGCTGTCGACGCGGAACTCTCCGGACGGCGTGTAGTAGTCCGCCTCGGATGGCGTAAGTGATACTGACCTCCCTCAGTATAGACGAGGCCGAACTTGTAGTAGCTCATCTTGTACATGAGGCAGTTGAGCAGCGTGTGCGAGCCGTCGCTGTCGACGCGGAACTCTCCGGACGGCGTGTAGTAGTCCGCCTCGGATGGCGTAAGTGATACTGACCTCCCTCAGTATAGACGAGGCCGAACTTGTAGTAGCTCATCTTGTACATGAGGCAGTTGAGCAGCGTGTGCGAGCCGTCGCTGTCGACGCGGAACTCTCCGGACGGCGTGTAGTAGTCCGCCTCGGATGGCGTAAGTGATACTGACCTCCCTCAGTATAGACGAGGCCGAACTTGTAGTAGCTCATCTTGTACATGAGGCAGTTGAGCAGCGTGTGCGAGCCGTCGCTGTCGACGCGGAACTCTCCGGACGGCGTGTAGTAGTCCGCCTCGGATGGCGTAAGTGATACTGACCTCCCTCAGTATAGACGAGGCCGAACTTGTAGTAGCTCATCTTGTACATGAGGCAGTTGAGCAGCGTGTGCGAGCCGTCGCTGTCGACGCGGAACTCTCCGGACGGCGTGTAGTAGTCCGCCTCGGATGGCGTAAGTGATACTGACCTCCCTCAGTATAGACGAGGCCGAACTTGTAGTAGCTCATCTTGTACATGAGGCAGTTGAGCAGCGTGTGCGAGCCGTCGCTGTCGACGCGGAACTCTCCGGACGGCGTGTAGTAGTCCGCCTCGGATGGCGTAAGTGATACTGACCTCCCTCAGTATAGACGAGGCCGAACTTGTAGTAGCTCATCTTGTACATGAGGCAGTTGAGCAGCGTGTGCGAGCCGTCGCTGTCGACGCGGAACTCTCCGGACGGCGTGTAGTAGTCCGCCTCGGATGGCGTAAGTGATACTGACCTCCCTCAGTATAGACGAGGCCGAACTTGTAGTAGCTCATCTTGTACATGAGGCAGTTGAGCAGCGTGTGCGAGCCGTCGCTGTCGACGCGGAACTCTCCGGACGGCGTGTAGTAGTCCGCCTCGGATGGCGTAAGTGATACTGACCTCCCTCAGTATAGACGAGGCCGAACTTGTAGTAGCTCATCTTGTACATGAGGCAGTTGAGCAGCGTGTGCGAGCCGTCGCTGTCGACGCGGAACTCTCCGGACGGCGTGTAGTAGTCCGCCTCGGATGGCGTAAGTGATACTGACCTCCCTCAGTATAGACGAGGCCGAACTTGTAGTAGCTCATCTTGTACATGAGGCAGTTGAGCAGCGTGTGCGAGCCGTCGCTGTCGACGCGGAACTCTCCGGACGGCGTGTAGTAGTCCGCCTCGGATGGCGTAAGTGATACTGACCTCCCTCAGTATAGACGAGGCCGAACTTGTAGTAGCTCATCTTGTACATGAGGCAGTTGAGCAGCGTGTGCGAGCCGTCGCTGTCGACGCGGAACTCTCCGGACGGCGTGTAGTAGTCCGCCTCGGATGGCGTAAGTGATACTGACCTCCCTCAGTATAGACGAGGCCGAACTTGTAGTAGCTCATCTTGTACATGAGGCAGTTGAGCAGCGTGTGCGAGCCGTCGCTGTCGACGCGGAACTCTCCGGACGGCGTGTAGTAGTCCGCCTCGGATGGCGTAAGTGATACTGACCTCCCTCAGTATAGACGAGGCCGAACTTGTAGTAGCTCATCTTGTACATGAGGCAGTTGAGCAGCGTGTGCGAGCCGTCGCTGTCGACGCGGAACTCTCCGGACGGCGTGTAGTAGTCCGCCTCGGATGGCGTAAGTGATACTGACCTCCCTCAGTATAGACGAGGCCGAACTTGTAGTAGCTCATCTTGTACATGAGGCAGTTGAGCAGCGTGTGCGAGCCGTCGCTGTCGACGCGGAACTCTCCGGACGGCGTGTAGTAGTCCGCCTCGGATGGCGTAAGTGATACTGACCTCCCTCAGTATAGACGAGGCCGAACTTGTAGTAGCTCATCTTGTACATGAGGCAGTTGAGCAGCGTGTGCGAGCCGTCGCTGTCGACGCGGAACTCTCCGGACGGCGTGTAGTAGTCCGCCTCGGATGGCGTAAGTGATACTGACCTCCCTCAGTATAGACGAGGCCGAACTTGTAGTAGCTCATCTTGTACATGAGGCAGTTGAGCAGCGTGTGCGAGCCGTCGCTGTCGACGCGGAACTCTCCGGACGGCGTGTAGTAGTCCGCCTCGGATGGCGTAAGTGATACTGACCTCCCTCAGTATAGACGAGGCCGAACTTGTAGTAGCTCATCTTGTACATGAGGCAGTTGAGCAGCGTGTGCGAGCCGTCGCTGTCGACGCGGAACTCTCCGGACGGCGTGTAGTAGTCCGCCTCGGATGGCGTAAGTGATACTGACCTCCCTCAGTATAGACGAGGCCGAACTTGTAGTAGCTCATCTTGTACATGAGGCAGTTGAGCAGCGTGTGCGAGCCGTCGCTGTCGACGCGGAACTCTCCGGACGGCGTGTAGTAGTCCGCCTCGGATGGCGTAAGTGATACTGACCTCCCTCAGTATAGACGAGGCCGAACTTGTAGTAGCTCATCTTGTACATGAGGCAGTTGAGCAGCGTGTGCGAGCCGTCGCTGTCGACGCGGAACTCTCCGGACGGCGTGTAGTAGTCCGCCTCGGATGGCGTAAGTGATACTGACCTCCCTCAGTATAGACGAGGCCGAACTTGTAGTAGCTCATCTTGTACATGAGGCAGTTGAGCAGCGTGTGCGAGCCGTCGCTGTCGACGCGGAACTCTCCGGACGGCGTGTAGTAGTCCGCCTCGCGGATATGCGCGCCGCGCTCCGTACTGCCGCCGATACGGACCATCCATAGGAACTTGTTGATATCTGCGACAGAGACGAACATATGATCAGTATAGCCTTGTAGAAGGTGCTTGTATACAGACTGTGAAGGTAGGTGCGAGAACATGTTTGCAGATGGACCTAGTATTATCCACTCACCGTCAGACGAGTAGCCGACCAGGCCTCCGAAGATGACGAGCACGTAGTCCACGTCCAGCTCCTGCATGATCTCGTACGCCTTGTCCTCGGTGGAGGCCATAGCCTGGCCCACGCGCGAGATGTGCGTGTTGTTCCACGTATTGTTATCCACTATCACCGTTCGATTCGCCATCGCTGTTATCTGATACCCGTAATCCCACCATGACATCACTTTTGAATCCTGGGGAACATTTATTTATTAGATATGCTGGAATAAGTGTGGAAAGCGAAGACAGGTGGCGTCTTGGGTCGGGTATCCTCCTTCCCTCTAATATGGCGAGGGAGGAGATGGCTGATCCTTGCGTCATACTCGTGAACGGATGCCGCTTGCGGTGACTGCTCGTTCTGCTGACCTTGGTCTCCACGTAGTATTGTCTTTAATATTATTAAATACCCATCTACCTTAACCACTTGTTCACTCTGCGCGGTCCCTTATTGTTTGATATTATTTATTATTGGAATGACAGCGTGCTACTGGAGAGTTTGTTGCGCCGTTTCTTCTCCTCAGCCAAAGCACTTAGGAAGCGGTGAAGGGTGGGCGATTTGGGGTCGGTTCATGTCTGGCGATGGTGGCGGCGCGTGTTTTCGGTCGCGTGGCGCTGGGGCGGGCGGGCGCATGATAGAGCATTCGGCCTTTGAAACCTGACGCGTCGGTGCGTCAGGTGTGGGAGGTTCGATGTTTTGTTGTGTGTTTGGTCGTTCTGTCCTTGCGCGCTACCATTTCCGCCGGATATGAACCGACCCCTAGGGTGCTGTCTTTGTTGTAATAATTTTTGACGTTTAATAAGTGCTACTTCTTATCCTAAGTTAAATAAATAATTTTTGATTCTGTTTTTTTTTTGACAGCCAGGTGCAATAAATCAGCATATTGTCTGTCTGTCATTGGTAGAAATTGACAGATACACTCCAGAATAGCTAACCAAGCAGGTTAGTTTAATCCACAAAACTCTCATTGAGTGTTCATAGTTTTGATCTCATTCGCCATTAAGTGATTGTTGGCTTACGGACTCCTTACAACTTTTGTACTGTGAGATTCTATGCTTAATTATACAAGAGTTAGAGTATTCTATTTTATTTTAAGGCTATTTCCCACACTTCTTCATAGCCCGAGTTCGATTCCCTGCACATGAATACCACAAAAATCTTGCTATATTTCCCTTATCAAAGTCGCACTTACCTCAGGCGTGTTCATCTTGAGCCAAGTGTAAGCCTCGCGGAAGTCGTCGAAGATGATCCTCGCTCCGTCATGAGCGCGCGCCGACAGCACGATGGAGGGAGACGAGTACGCTTCTGACGTCACCCACGTGCAGTGGAACACGTAGGAGATGAGCAGGCAGCCGAGCACGCACACGAATAGGGCGCCCACCTACCGAAATATAGGTATGTTTTTAAAGGTGCCTAAAACTGCCTCATTGGCCTAGTGGTGCTAAGCGCGACTACTAAGCTATAGGTCTTGGGTTTGATTCCCAAGTCGAACAAGGTGTTATTGGGTTTTTCTATGTAAATATAATTAATGATAAAATTACGGAAAGAAGACGAAAAGTACGCAGTGTTAAGGAAAGTAGGCATGTGAGAAAAAATAATTACTAAGCTCTTTTTTGGATTGATGTAACATTTTTAGGAGAGATGTTTGAACTATGTTACATAAAAGTCAAACGTTTACCATTTGACGTGTTTTTTTTTTCTAGTCTGGGGCAGAAGCCACTTTGCGCGGGGTTATTATAATTCAGTTTACAGTATTAATACACACCTCAGAGCGGAACACCAAATTATTTTCATGCTTCTTCTTCTTCTCATGTTTCTCGACCTTGGGCTCGATATCCTTGACATGAAGACTCAGCAGACTGGACGCTGCCACTCCTGACACGATACACATGACCGGGGCCAGCACCAGCATGAGACGGACCATCACACCCTGTGTATAACGAGCTGAGGTTAAGTAAGGTCGGTGATTGGTCGGTGAGGTTGTACAGGGTGTTGTATCAGCGATCAAAGTGTAAAGATCATTGGCGGAGCAACAGAGTGGTACACTCGACGTTTCTCGACGCGCTCAAGCTTTTTGTGTCATCATTTATATTTAGGCATATTAATAAGTTTTTTTAATTTAATTACGACTTGGAGAGTACATGTTTATTTTAAGAATTTAAATGATAGAGACATCATTTAAACAGTTCTGGTCATTATGATGATGTCTACACATCCAAAACGTTTTTATCGTATTTCAAACCTTGTTAGGCTCAAAATATTTTATATTTTTCTAAGTACTTTATCGAAAAAACTTCTTAAAATCAATAATACTCACAGCGAAGTAGATACTGAGCACTCCGTAAAGAATAATAAAGATATTGGCGTCAGTCAGCTTGCTGAAGCAGAAGTACAGGCCCGCGGGGAACAGGAACACGAGGACTTGCAGGTCGAAGTAGAACGACGACCAGGACGTCGGCTGGTGCTCCGATACTGACGCTGTGGGGAAATGTATATTTTTGAGTGGGGATAAAGGTGCTTTTGGTATGGCAAGGTAAAGTAAGTGTGGAGGTCGGTTGGTGCTCTGATACTGACGCTGTAGGGAAATGTACCTTGTTAAGTAGGGATATATCCCTACTTAACCCTATAAGGTTGCTTTCAATTTGGCAAGGCAAAGTAAGCGTGGAGGTCGGTTGGTACTCTGATAGAGATGCTGTGGGGAAATATAACTTATTGGGATAATGGTGCTTTTGATATGGCACGGTAAAAAAAGGTTTGGACGTCGCGACGAATATGCCTTATTGATCAAGGAATAAAGGAGCTATTGATGTGACAGGTGTATAGTTTGGGCTGTTGGAAAAAAGTAAAACCTTATTAAACTGGAATAGGTCTTGTTGGGGTGTCAAAAGAAGATTAGGTTGAGCTGTTGGGGGTATATCAGTCTTATTAAATTTTAATAAACACTTACCAATGATGGGAATGTGATTCTTGGCATAAGAGGGGTCGAGCAGGGAGTAGAATCTTCCGGTCCATGGGGAAATTTTACCTGAAAGAAATATCATATTTAACTAAACAGTTTATATTTGATGCTCCAAGTTGCAAAATTTCTCATTTCACATTATATTTGTAGTAGGTAATTTTGTTTTCTTGTATTTTCACAGTATTTATATTTATACATACCAGTGAGTGTAAGAGCGACGACAGCTGTTCCTAGAGTAGCGAGGAGTGTGGTGAGCAGAGCCTTGAACAGCAGCTCGAAGTTAGCGGGCGAGAGGCGCTCGCGCAGGTACTGCGTGAACGCGTACAGCTGGCACAGACCGAACGTGCCCAGCGCCTGGGGAAGAGATATTAAGATTAATTTAAAATTTATGTTGATTATTGGTTTTTATCAATTGCCATATAAATGATGAGCAACAAGTGACCCGCCCCGACTTTGAGAGCGTTGCACAGCATAGTGTAGCATCGACGGAGAGCAAGAAGACTGCGTCTGTATGATATCGCCCGAATTAATGCTGCGTCTGTATAATAATAAAGAGAGGCTGCCATGACATTAGCGCCTCCCGAACGCCCGGTTATCGCAGGGTTGGCGTGCATCGGAGTTGCTCCACCAGTTTTAACAAGCAGTGGACGCGAAGCCTGCGTTGCGTCGACGTTGTGCGGACTAGTAGTAGTCTTGCTGGTGTCCCTTAGTGATGTAAAGACAATTGATTGACAGCTCACCAGCATATGCTCGGAGCTCTGCACGGGCTGGAAGCCGACGAAGGAGATCTGCATGGAGAGGATGGTGCCGACGCAGTAGAGCGTGCTGTAGGCCACGTACACGCGCGCGGAGAAGCGGCCCAGCAGCATGAGCGCCAGCACGTGCAGCGGGATCAGGTTGATGAGGAACACGTAGCCTCCCCATGACGATACCTGGTGCGAACAGAATTAAATATAGTCTCGATTGATACTACATAATTATTATATTATTCTTAATGGTAAGTTAAATTAAACTACGTAGTCTCGTGTCGCTTGCGAACTGTCCGCGAGCAGCTTGTGAGCAGTTATTGTAATGATGATGATCATTTGGTGCGTGTTTGCCATATCTGGACGCACCCTTACATAAAGGTTTTAGGGCTATGGAATTTCCCATTAAATTTAACATAACAGAAACTATCACATTATCGAGTAGTGGAAACACTGGTTTTCTTTAAATTACACAAACAGTTTAGTCAAAATAGTGTGTCAAGACAGCTATAAACAAAAGAGTAAAACAAAATGAATACTGGTATAATTAAAATATTTCACACATTTGTATGACAGAGCAAAAACCAAGAAGTTCAAGGCAAACTAGTTGGTGTGAAACTGTCATCTGAATATTCTGTGATTGGTATAAAGATTTCTAAGTAATATACAAAGAAACCTATATGTGTTCTTATACCAATCAATGTTATTTTAGGTAATGTTTATAAAGTATAATATTTAAAATCTATGTTCATGTTTACAATTTCCTGTTTTGTGAAAATAAATACACAAAGCTTACAATAATAAATTTTGTTATTAAATATTGCACCCTGCTAAACAGAAAACATCTACACTACATACAAATAAGCAGCTAAAATCAAAACTTTTACACATTGTAAAAGATCTTACCATATAGAAATACGCATTTTGGTATCTATCTATCAAGCCCGTCTTGTCACACTACAGGGCAAAGGCCTCCCTCTCCCACGCGCTTCTGTCTTGAGATTTTGTCGCAATTTAGTATTGTACAGTAAACACCGCCAAACAGAAAATACCTACCCTACATAAAAAAGTAGCTTTTAAAAACAAGGAACTTATAAATACATTGTAAAAGGACTTACCATGTAGAAATACGCGAGCGCAGTCATAGTGGCCCACAGTATGGTGCCGGTATTAACTGCTTTAATCCAGAAGTAGTAGGTGAGCAGCATGCAGAAGATGGCGATGCCCTCGTTGTCGTAGCTGCCGGCGACGGAGCGGCTGATGTAGCCGGGCACGATGGCGATCATGGCCGCGGCGACCAGGCCCGCGCCTTCGTCCTGATAAAATAAAATGGGGTGTAAGCTTAGAAATATATGTTAATTGTTTACTTATTAAGATTTAATGAGAAAAAAGGAGAGCAAGACTGCTCAGTTTTATAACAACTCTGTGTTATCTAGGGCATTCTAGGGTATACTTTGAGATAGATCTGTGTACAAAACTGACTTTTTGTTTATATTTTGTGTTTAGTATTGTCTTCTCTATTGTCAACTCTTTAAACTATCTACTAACTTAAAAGACAAATAATCAGTCTAATAACTTTATTATTCAGGCTATTGGAGCTTTTATCTGATGATTGAAAAATTGGCTCCTAGTAATATAAACTCTACTTTAAATAGCTTCAACAAATGAGAAACATGAAAAGCCTATAAAAGTGGGTCAGTTGTAGTTTTACACTTTTACTGATAACTGCTTTTATCTTACACATACCTACATAATTATCTGATGCTTGGACTTTATTTTTAAGTAATAAGGTTCATTCTTGCAAATCATTTGTATAACTGACATGTATGCACATTATTGAACATTTAAACACGCAAAATTACAACAGTATTTTTGTAGTTAGTAGCACTTTTATGGATAAATAAAAAGAAGAAAAAAAAACTTGTTTTTTCTTTTACAAAAAACAGACAGTTGAGAATAGAAGTAATGTAAATAAACAAAGTCATGTAAAGATTCTTTATAAAGATAGAGAAACTATTATTTTTAAGTTTATTTTTATGTATTACTAGTTATAACTAAGCTATTATGCAACATATCACAGAATTCCTTTAAAGTCTGGAGTCTGAAGCAGTCAAAGCCTGAAAATAGTGAAGATCTCTCCCAGAAAAAAACCACAGAATTCACTTTGCAGTGTAGTCTCTATTTACGCCCTGGCATTTATATCCATTCCATTCTTACATTAAATCAATATACAATTTCCTTACCTTAAGTTCCTTAGTGAGCAGGTAGGTGACAATAGTAGTTAAAGATGAGAAGAACGGCGCCAAGAACACACAAACATTTCTGATGTCTATCGTGATGTTCAGGAACTGCATGACATTGTACAGCGTGGCGGATGTCACCATCAGACCAGGGTAGATGGTACCTAGGATCATAATGTAATGATAAGTTAATTGCATTTTTGAGTGAAGCTCGCCTCTGTAGATCAACCTTCTTGTATGTGTATTAAATGTTATGTATATGTGTACAATAAAAATTATAAACAAGTAATTAAATTATCAAATATTAGTCTTCTATTGAAGATTGAGAAGGACAGACAGAGATGACTTTGCTCTGCAGTGAGATTGTTTGAGCTTGTTATCTTAAATATAATCATGGTACTTATAGTACATAATTATAATAATACACTTAACTTATATGTGCCAATGTTTTAATATCAAATTCTAAAATTAACCTGTTGTTTATTAGTTACTTTCATTTATTTGTTTAGAGGCATAAACATGCCACTGTAGGACAAAGGCTTCCTTACTTTATTTAACTGTCACAGACCAGGGCTAAATACATTATTTACATTAAATAGAAAATCAATACTACTTTGATAATAAATAAAACTGTTGGTTATTATTATGAATGTAAATAAGTTTAACTTACCACCAATAATACGTCCCAACGGATACCATGCTCTATCATCAAACCAGTTGTGAAAGTTATAGAATCCTTCCTCGGTGAGGTATCTCGTTGTTCTGTAGTTGAAGTACGGATCAAACTCGTGGATCACACTCTCGAACCGTAACACAGAGAACAAACGGGTTCCGAACGCTGGAAGATAATGAGCATTTAAAGGTTACTGTTTCCTTTTAAAAATAAGAGATTTATAATGTTATATATAATTCTTATTGGAACTTTTGCTATTGTTATTACTTATCTATTGCTTTGCTTGTAAAGAAACATTTCCAGTTGAAAGACCGTATTACGAATACAACTTGTCCATACATTCGGCTTATCCGCCGGTTTTAAATTGACATAATATTTATAGTTCCAACAACTTGTTAAGTACTGTTTCCAGGTTATTAACATCATCCAATGATGTTTTCAATAAAAACGTAACACGTTACGCTATGTTTTCCTAATATCAGCACATTTTATCGCCATTGATTTACACAATAAGACCACGTAAGTCATAACAAAAATCGATCAAATTCATGTTACACTGATACGATACGGTATGATGTAGTTCCTAGAGCATTTTGAGTGTTGATTAACATATAAAAATACTCACATAATATTGCTGCCATTGATAAAACAGCTAATTTTATAAATGTTAGTTGTTTGTCAGACGAAAGCTGCGGAAGCCTCGAAGGCTTAGCTTGCACCTCCACCGTCATTTTGGGTTTGTGATATTTTCCTTGCTTGTATTATTTTACATAAATAGAATTGTAGGTAAATAACTGTAAGTAATAGAAATATTTCGCCGGCAACCTCCTATCCCTTTACGTTTTTCGACAACGCAAATTGACAGTTCACGAGCGGCGTGGCACAATTTGTTGCCAAGTTAAAAACAAATCACAGAATTTTTGTATGATGAGTAGGTATGATAATAACAAGAGGCATTTACAGAAAATAGAACTAACAATTTTTTGTGCCCATTTTTTCAAGTGTTTTTCAGTTCAATGAATATTAAAAAGTCAGTCAATGACAAAAGAAAAATAAATCCATGATTAGTAATTTATTTTATTAATTTGCTACACTCAGTTGACAGGCAAAGTGATGTTCACTGAACAATTTATCGACCAACTTGATAATAATCTTGACTTGGCAACTGATGACTTTTTTAAGTAAAGAGTAACCTCTAGAGTTTCTTGCCGGTTCTTCTCCATTGGAATGACATTTTGGAACCTGCAACTAGAGTCAGTAAATTTAACGTTTTAAAAGAGCTTAAAAAGACAGACTTGAAATAATATCATTTTGATTTTGAAGTACATAACGTATAATTTTTCTCGTGTCCTTCCTTGCCAAGCTCACACTACATTTACAAATACATCATACCAGCCCGTAAGAGAGCAATACCTTTTTTCTTTGTTGGTTTTTTGGTACATTGCCTAACAGTAACAATGCGATTGATTTCATTTTAAATAAAATTCGAACGGGTTTTAAGCCAACACATTAACGTATCTGAATTCGATCATGCCTTAATAAACTTATTTGTTTGACAATGAGTTTTGTTTGCAAATGTCGATAATAAACCAAAATAGTTTAACAACACTAGGGTAATAAACGGGTGGTTAATTCACAGGCTATTTTAAGCATTTATTATTCTATATCTCTTTCTCGTTTGAGTGAAACGTGACTTGCTATCTCAGAAATCCAAAGCACCGAATGTAGCGGTGAAATAAATGTCATTTGCGGAGTATAAAAAAATCCTTTCTTTTCTTGTCGTTCCTTGGGATTTGCTTCGGCGCCCAGTCTTCCTTACCAAATAACGGAACCACGGAATTACAGTGTAATTACAAAGTGTAAATAGTGATCCACTTGTGGGTATTTCATAAAATTTCAAACAGCTGTAATAAAATAATTTTAGCTTTTAACCGTGGGAATTAAAACGAGATAAATCTGGTCATAGTTCGGTTCCGCCTATGACTAATATCTTGGTAGGAAGAACATCTTGGATATGACCTGTGTGAGAAAGTAATAGTGCTGTGGAAATTGTTTGGCGCGTTAATTTTATGTGATGTCTGACGGGGATCCATCTCTCGAAGAGGATGTGCCAAAACCTCTGCTTGAAAGATTAGAGGCCAATGTGTTTACGCCGAAGATCAGTACTCCTATTTACGCGGGCGGTGTGAAGCTGATCCACAAGAGATCTGACGCAGGGGAGACCGAGTCGTTTCTGTCTGACGCGCAGAGGAATGAGCTCGCGTTCCAGCAGTTGTTCCAGGATGGAGGAGAAGGAGGAGCATTTCACGAGGTAATTCCAATTTTGAATTTAAATTCTCTAGGCTGTGGATTTTTTTTTCGGATGAACTTTGAGCTTTCTATTTTCTGACTAATGGGTTTTTATAAGAATGTTTTTTTTCCTATTGGAACTTCTGTTATTTTTGTAATTGTAAGCTTGTAAATATTTCTATAACTTTGCTTTCATGACAATAAACAATTAACTCATTCAAGGCAATGTTTTCATAACATGTATTGTAAACATTGCTATTTAGTTCTAGTAAGTTATTCTACTTAAAAATAATGTGCAATAAAAATATGTAGATTCCACAACGTTTTTAGTTAAAATTAAGATTCAATCATTTAATAAAATAATGTATTTTAAGATTGTTATTATTTTCTAATTAAGGTGATTAGCTGATGATGATTGTCTTCCTAATATATTTTGACTGTATTATGAGCCTCATTATGTACACTAAACTATTTGTTTATAATATAAACCAGTTATTGTTTTTAAAAATATTGAAGTAACTGAGTGTTAATCTTTACTTAAAATTGTAAAATTCAATAAAACCTTTGTACAGATAATTGCACAGATAATTCCAATTAATGAAACTCATTAATCATAATTTAAAATCAAGTAGCCAATGATAAGATAATATAAAATAAAGATTTATAATACACAGTTGTATCTTACAAAGTATTATCTATAAATAGATAAGTATTAGTATTAATGATAGTATAAAAATAATAGTAAATATAGTTTCTCTTTGGCACTATCCACACAATATAGTTTAATTGCTCTGATAATGGTTTTGTTTATCCTATTACATAAATGATGTGATTTGTTTTGAAAATACTAGTATAATGATAGTTTTTGTTCAGATTGGGTTCCTTACTGATAATATGAATTTAAAATAACTTAAAATATTTTTTGGGAACAACAATTTCAACAAAATCTTATATTTACATAGCAAAACAACAGCATACAACTAAGTGTGATAGAAGAAAGTAAATTCAATTCATAATAATGATAAATAAATACTCTTTTTATCTACAACCAATATTACAGGCTCTTAATCAGCTATCCAGCTGAGTATTGCTACTTAAGCCACAGGGTGCCCATCAAATCAAAGTGCCTTGTCCTTTATAAATATATTTACAGACCACTTGTTGGATAGTCAACTCATTTCAGCCAATAATTGTTGAATTTCTGAGTATTTAAGTACTGTTTACTTAATCAATCAATCATAATCTTGATTGTGGAACAGAGGTTGGTACAAAATACAGATGTTATGTGGTATAAGGATGTCCTGCGTTCTAGGCATACAATAACTAAGTTTAGGTCCATAATTTATTATCAATAATTCTGTTATGTAAAAATATATAATGGAATTTTTACACTATGTCATTATTGTCAGTACAATTGTATCCAATAATATAGACAATTAAGTATTAATCATTATGTTGTTTAACAATAATCCTTATCTATTTGTGCAGCATCCATGATGACAAACCATATCCTTCCTGAGTGTTTTATCTATATTTATGCGAGATCAAAGTCTCTATTGATTTAGCTGTGAAACTATAATTTATAATGAGGCAAAGTTCCTTTCTTACACATGTCTTTCATTACATCATACTTGTAATAAAAATGCATTCAATAGCTACTGAATGGGTTTCTTTGATACTTTACACCAAGATAACAGAAACTGGACGATACATAGCCTATTATTATACATATGGACTAATAACTTATAAAAGACTGCTGGGTCTGTGAAACGCTGTTTATTTTTTTGGTAGGGATCTTTGCAGTTAGCCTGAGTACAGGCTTTGACCGCTTCACTGGACCTTAAGGCGTCCAGCCGAAAAATGCTGCCAGTTATATTGTGACTTCTGAATGGCCATGTCCAGCAGCGGACTATAATAGTCAGAGACAGTTACTAACCACCAGTTGCATACAAATATAATCTATAATGATTGCTGAGCACAATGACTCAGCTATTGTCAGTTAATAACTTCACTTGACCTCTTATCAAGTTCATTATATAAAACAGTTTTTAATCAATAAGATGGAGTTCTATCTATTTTCCATCCATAATTTCTGATGCTTATTGTAAACAAGTTATGTAGGATAAAAATAAGATTTAAGTGACTGTTAAAGTGGTTAAATAAATACTTTGTCATGCTAGAAATTATTTCTTGGTATTCAAATAGGAATTTCGTTGATCAATTCTAGTATGTAAACCAAATTTTGTTTGCAAGCAACAAAAGCTGCCGTGTTTGTTTACTTTTCTGACTAAATTATGTTGGTTAATTGTTTATAATTTTAAGACTACTATTATAAGATAGTCTAATATAATACAGTAAATAAATGGGCTAATGCGAGTAAAAAATCTCCTAGGGATGCTAGTGTATTGTTGCATCAAGCAAATATCCATTTTTACCAATTACAGTCTAGCTTGTCTCTCTTTGGTGGAGAATGAGAGATACACATAATGCACAAACACAACTACGGATCTTTGCCTTGCGCTAACCCTTTTTGTGTCCTACAATATTTGTATATAATTAGAGGACTGTACTCTCCTTAGCAAACATACAATAGGACTTACGCATATGGAAGTTGATAACCTTCCAGTTGCGTAAGGAATTTCGTTCGATAACACAGTTCTATCAGTAGCTAACAAATTTATCTCAATAGTTTCCCAGTCCAATTTGTTGCCTAGACCGAGTACCAATAGAATTTCAATGACTAAAGTCATGAAGGGGGAGTAAAATGGACCATTAAACTTCAATTTCGTTCCCCTGATATCCTTGTCGCGTGTTGGGAAATAGATCGATGCGGTTTCGTGTCCATCAGGATTGTGGCAATATATAGTTTACGACCTCTCGATTGCATGAGCACCGCGGTTTGATGGCAACCTCTAAAAATGAAGAAGTATGTAAAATAAAGTAACCTTGACCTCTTTCGTCCTTTATATAGGTGTTGATGGCAATAAATACCCTGCTATACTTAGTTTTCCTTAATTAAAATATGATATTGATGTATCTAGTTACCACATTTCATATACACAAGACGAACATTTTGGTACTGAATTGGGAGCCACGTTCCAATAGACTTCGAGTGATTAGTTTTAGGTCAAGTATGATAGTAACAATGTTTATAGACCTATGATAGTATGTATTGTCTAGAAGTTATTAGGATAAATGTTTGAAAGACACGCAAGCTGATAGATTCACCGATTTAACATCATCGCGAGTTCTAGAGCGCGAACATGTTATCCAATCGAGATAGCATATTCGATAGTTTCCAATCCAGAACATTTCAATCGAGATCGTTACATTTAAACGTGTTTACTCAACAAAGGAACTAAGCTTATAAAGATAGCAAAGTATTTCTGGTCATTTAACTGCAAAATAATTTACAAATTATAAAAAAAAGTAATTTAAGAATTTACTGCACGCCTATAACAAAAACACTTTTTACCCTTATTACATGCAATGTTATGATGTTAAAAATAGTTGTCATGTTACCTTTAAGTAGTTTCTGCGTGTTGTATTTCTGTATGTCTACAAGTCTTACATATGCAACAAGTTACTTATAGGCTAAATACGTACGTAAGGCCTGCCTTTATGTGTTCGTTACATTTGCCACGCTAATATCTATGGTGCTTAGCTAATAATGATAAGTGCTCATAAGGGTGTACGCACACAACACATGTCATGAGTGTATTGTATGGCTGCTAGATCAAATGTTGTATGTGACACAATTAGGTGGCGGGTGGATCGAATATGACCACCTTTCCGCTTCCCATGGGAGTCTGTTACGGATAAATTATGCCCGAAATTGGATGCCACGATATCCTATATTAGTGTATTGTTATAACGTGTTACCCGTTTGTTTTTTCCTCATTGACACACAAAAATGCGATAGGAGAGCTCAGTTAGTTTGTAATTAATTGTATTGTTCTTTTTTTTTGTATGTCGTAGGCTGATTTGATCATTTGAATTTTCGCGTAATACCTAGAGATATTGCTACAATGCGGAGGATACGGGAATCTTGTCATAATTTTCCTGGATAAAGAAACTCGCTTTTGCAAAACCCTATCTTTTTCTAGAAATATTCAGAAGTGTTTTCACCATTGTCTGTTGACCTAATTTTCCAAGTATCCTTGGAGGTTTCGCAAAAAGTCTTATTATCAAATCATCCTACGACACACTGTTTCCGTTATCGGGTATAAACTAGGTGAAATTCTATAATTACATTAACACTGTTAGTCATTACCATCGGCTTTTATAATTCATTCCATGTTATTAGTTAACGAACGCCGATTAATATTCATTTTAATACCCAGTGGGCACGATATTACCTAGAAATGCAATGAGGTCGTTAATATTATAAACTTTATTTATTTACCAAAGTCCTTCTACTTGTGACATTGGCCTTCGGTTTCTTTGCGGCATACAGTTGGCCGCAATCCCAATGTTATGTAAGGGATGCATGGCTATTGGCTAGTAAAATTGCCAGGGTAATAGGCGACGCGAAATCCCCCTGTGTGCACCGTGCCTACTACACGTGCTACGTTAGTTCACATTTATATAGTTACCGAAACACTCAGTACTTCGTTTATATTTAGTGAGAGAACAATGTTTTCAATACAGTAGGTTCGTGCCGAATTACCATAATTACAAATGTCTAAAGCGTGTTTTGATACTTTTAATAGATACCACTTATCTCAATTTCTAAGATTGTTGTTCAAACAAATGATTCAGTCTCTCGTGGTACAGTGAACGAAGCAAGGTCAGTTGAGCGTGTTCGAAATTTTTACATTCATGCAGTTTTTGTGAGTAATACGATGATAATGAGGCTCCGAATTGAAGGACTGCGATGTGGCATTGTTTAAAAATTAACATCTCAAGTGTAGTGTAAAAATATATGATGGTGTTATCATTAATTCTATTTTTTGTTATCTGTTGTGGCAATCCTCGACTAAGTTTTACATTGTAATTACCTAATTTGTAAAGTTATCATTGATTCAACAATGTGTCTTAAGTGTAGTTGATTAAGTTTGAATGTAGCTTGTGTTGTGGGTGGAAAGTTGTGTGAGTCTTATTGGCGTACTGTTTGGGCCAGACGGAGAGGGAGGCTCAGGAGAACGGGGAGCTGCAGGCGATGTCGGTGCTCAGCACGTACCAGGACAATCTGTCGCAGGACATGAACACCGACCGGTGAGTACACACCGTACACACCGCACGAACACAATGCGATGCAAATGACCCCACGCGCTGACGTTTCCTTAGTCATCGGTCATTTTGGTAGGTTCTTATTACTAACTACAAATATTGGTGTAAAGTTGCCGATTTCTTTTGCCTTTCTGTGTTAGAAACGTTTTCGGTGTTATTGTGGTTATGTAACGACTGCGGTTAACAGATTTAAAACTTAGACGTGATTGAAACAATATTATGATTGTTGTGTTCGCATAGATCTTAGATATAATTTTCTCAAGGCCTAATACAAGGGGTCTCTTACCTTGTATGGCACAATCGGCTCACAATTTCCCATAGTTTAGTTCTGAATGCGTTCTCTTGTTTCTTAGCACAATGTCTGATATCTTGTGTCGCGTAATATTTACCTAACCTTACATGTGATGACAGTGACATTTGGTTGTTAACCTCGTTTGAATGTATTCCCTTGTATGATATGTAACGAGTTCGATAAACTTGTACCGTTGAGAGAGTGCGGTCTGGTCATGTGGCTAATTATTGTTTATTTACATATAATTCCCTGTGGAAGTTGGTCACTGTCAGTCTACTTTTGAAGTTCTGTAAAATATGTTGTTATATTAATAAGAAAACTGACACTGAGCGTGTTAGTCCCTAAATGGTCGTAAATTCGTAGTAGCTATCCAAAATATCGGGTTGTAAGTTGAATGTCTTTATTTACTTATTTGAAATTGTCCCTTTGCGGAGACCCGTTTCCCTTACACGTATTATAACACCCGGTGTCTAAAAAAGATATTGTGATGTTACTTTTCTTCGCTTGAATTAAATTTTTAATATTTTTTACGAAACACTTCCTAACACAGAAACGAGCTTAACGAATCGGCAAGCCATCAAACTATTTATTTTACTAATTGCATCTAATTGCAACGTAATATACCTAGGTAGTAACAGCACTGTACACTTGTGATCAAAATAACCTATCTGAGTTCACAGAATCGGGTAATTATAACTTATTTAGAATACTTTTTATGATCTTGTAATTCTTTATAATAAGTGTTCCCATTTCTTTACAACAGTCAAAAGTTCTGAAGACATGTGTAGTATAAACTCAGCAAGTGTGGAATTTGCAAAGTATTAATTAGGTATCTGGAAGCACACTATTGAGGTTACGTAAGCGGGCATATCAAGTCGATTTGTACATTGAGTAAATAATGCTGACAGTAACTGTTTTTGGAAAAGCTGATACTGTTGATAGAGGTTCATTCCTAAAAAAAGGAATGATCCTTGTTTATGCGCTTATAGTAAACTCTTCTCGTACGTATGTTTTTAATGTTTACATTTTTTGTCTTCAACGAAGTTATTTTAGTTTTGGTAATTTTGAGTTATGATATTTTGTTTCAATGTACTACACTCACTTTAAAAGTTTAGGTTGGTTTATAATTTGTGTTCAATGTTATATTATGTTTGTAATAATTTATGTTATTGTTGTACTGTGTAACCGTAATGTTAATATATAAAAGGTGTTGGTCAAATGTCAATGTTAAAAAATATGTATTAATAATAATTATATTATTATTTTCCTAAACATTTTCCTTCGTTTCATCAACCATCATTTTGTTTTGACTGTAATATTTTTTCGATCAAATGTGTTTGCGTACTTATTCTAAATCTTATTTACGATCAAAACGCTCTGTGTTCTAAAAGTAGCTTTTATGTAGCTTCTTGTATAACTTCAGAGAAACGTGATCGATATTGCCGTAATTGTAGGGTAGTTGTAGGAATATCTATGATCGGTGGGAACTGGGTTACTATTGTAAATGTTTTATTATATCCATGTAATAAAGCGATAATTAATAGCCAATGCCAATCTATTAATAAAAGATTTTATGTTGCTGGTGACTGGTTTTTACATCTTTCAGTTACTTCCGTTCGATTTGTATTTGAAGTTTAGATTTTAGACGAGACTGATTTATTTGAGACTCTAAGTTAGAGCTAAAGTTTATAGTATTTTCTAATGACTATTTACAACGTTTGCAACAGTCCATTAAGGAAGTATGAGTGATTCTAAGTGTTGAGCAAATAGCAGCAAATATGCATAATGATGACAAACTGTATTGTTTGTTGTAGGGTTGGCGCATGATAGCCGGTCTTCTGACTCATGTTATATTACCTTAAAATGCCCATATCATTCGCTCATGACTCTTACTGAAGCACAAAGGCCGTGCCATTCGAGATAAACTTGCATGGATTACGCTTACTCACTGCGTCCGAAATTGGTACTTGGATTCGCTCTGCGAGCTTATGATAGCGTAGGAAACCGTTATTTAAACCCCAGACCATCGTAATTTTATGCTTCCTGTTCTCTTGGCACGCACATTTCACCCAGTCATTGTTACTTGAAATACAGGGCAAAAATATCAGATTTGCGAGAGGCTGTTACCAAATAAGCCTTGTGTAAAATATATTCCAGATTGCGTGTTGGTTGAATGGTAACCCTATCCCATAGAAATATTGGCAGCCATTTTTATTTCACTAATAGAATGACGTCACCGGTCACGGCAGCTTAGTTTCACTCGTCTTGCTATTGACAATTGACCAATTGATATTTCTAACAATTATATTGATGTGTCCACTCTATTACAATAAGGTCTTTGTTTGAGCGAGTAACGGGGAGCTATAATTAGCTTTTTACAGCATCTATTAAAATTATAGGTTTTAAAGTGACTTGGTTTCGGTTCTGGCCACCAGTCTTGTTACCTACTGACTTAATTTAAAACATAATAATATCCGATGCTATAGAAATTATGAACCTATTTGAAGCATTTAGAAAGTCTGATTTCTCCCCCGAAGAAGTGTTCAAAATACTACACATGTAAAACTAATGTTTAAGGACGATTGTCATAAAGTGGATACATACTAACAAAGCATGGTGTTTTAATATTTTAAACTATAGTACAGTAAATAAAACACTGTTTAGACACGTAACAAAATATGCCTCAGTGGCGCAGCAATATGTCCCCAAGTGTAGAATAATTTCAGGGACAACGGTAGCGAAGCATCAACGCGCGCCGCTGAAGACTGTGCGTGTGGCGATCCCTCCGCAAACACTGGTCCCAATGGCAATGGCAAACCTTCAAACAACCATTGCTCGTGAGTAATTGGTCAAACATTTGATCAAACGTTTTATCATTCGCACTTCATCTTTCATGGTTCCATATTTTATATGTATTTGCTTTTGGGACTGATTCTGGAGCATAACAAATTAAACAGTTTTAGGCATACTGTATAAGCATACAACTTGAACTTTGACGCAAAAGTAAGTAAGACTAATTAAACGGAAAAATTAGTTATTGAGATAAACAGTATGACTAAACGTGTTTAGTTTGCAAACAGAATCAGCAGTTTATTGTCTTGTATTGTGTAGGTGTGGGATAACGCATGGGTTTGGATAACAGTAACGTTTGGCATGCCCTACTAAATTTCTTCAAGGGTGTATTATTTGACCTCTGTGGTCTGGTTCAATAAATGTTGAAGGAGTTGATTTATTTAGTTGAGTATTGTAACTGATTTGTGACTAATCGTCACCAATTTGTTGTAATTTATAATGGTATGAATAAACAAGTGGTTCTATGCATATTGAGGAAGGTAGTGGACAAATTATGCGGTCTATTACTGTGAACTGGTCTTTACAGTTTACTCATTATTATTTTTAACTAGGATTACGTAAGTCTTTAAATAATTACATAGCATTCATGTAACTTACTTTATGGTTGTAAATGCGACCGACAAGCGTGAGTTCAAAGTATTTTTCTCGAGTCTGTCTAAAGTCTTATATTTTGCATAGACCAGCAGTGCTATTTGTAGTTGCAATTAATAAGATAAACTGACGAAGTCTCAATCACACTTGGCACGTGGCTTACTTATGAGCCTATAAATGATTATATGCTGTCATTTCAGGTTTAATAAGAAGCCGAAAAGGGCAGACAAACAGACAAGAATATTCTTCCAAAGACTACTGATGTTACAAAACTATTCGTTTAGCAAGAATATCAACTATGACATAATTAAAAGTAGTGCACATTGAAGTAGAAAAGAGCTTAGACAACTTCTTCATTCGCATCAATCATAAACCCACGAAAAATCAATAGCACTATAATCCTGCCCATTTTACAACAAAATCTAAACACCAGATAACCCTACTTATCCCTATTCTCATACAAACAGGATAGTGATGAACAGTATCCTCCACAATCCGTCTCTAACGTTCAACGATGGCGTCCGCTCCATCGACTACGTGCTGGTGTGGGAGGCGGCGAAGGAAGACGCCATCACGCCGGAAGCTCATGAGCAGCGGAAGATATTCGAGGAGAACCTCGAGTTGGAGGGCTTGCAACTCGAGAGAGAAGCCCCGGATAATCTGTACGGACTGAATTTTGTTAAGGTAAGCTTGCGATATTTATTGTTAGTGGAATTTGATTCTTATTGTGTTGCACTTAGAATAGCTTTTGCAACAATCCAGATTTTCCGGTCCCGATACTTAATGTTTGTACTGGAGCAGTCAGTGAAATGGGTCCATGATACTTTTGAAACCTATTACGATCTCAAAAATCTTAATTACAGTAAACACAATAATGATAAATCATTACCCGATTTCCTTAAATTTCTTAACTTTTCCAAACCTTTGGTCAAAAACTTTCTTTATCTAAGAAATTTTGTACCTTTATTTCAGATCCATGCTCCTGTGTCAGTTTTAAGGGATTACAGCGAGATACTCAAGCTTAGGATGCCAATGAAGGTAATTATAATATCAACTTAATTAATTAATAAACTAATGATTTCCCCTTAGGCGCAGAACTCGTGTTATGGCTTTATATGGTACTAGACTCCAAAGGGCTTCGCTTTGAGGTAGAAGTGTTGTGACCTTACTTATACATGTTGTTTTAGTAGTGGTTAGATACATGTTTGATTTAGAGTTTAGAGTAGATACTACATCTATAAAATGTTTTGGATTGAAATATATTGTTGTGGATTTTTCAGATGTGAATTAATAAAAAAAGCACGAATCTTAGTAAAATAATCCGTTTTAGTTGCAATGTTAGAGTCACTGTGTTCATATAACGTAATGTTAAAAATACAGCGGTACAAATACAAACACTTAAAAACAACATTTGTTAGTAAGGTATAAAAATATTTAATATTGTGGGGTTTAAGTATCGACAAATATTTATTACCTACATTGTTATGTATGAAAGAATTCACTCATGATCGGCGATGGTTTCATCGAGTTTACGTGTCGGCAGTATTAACAGTGCATTCGTTGTGTTGTCGATATTGTCTGTTTGTCGATGTTGGCACGACACTATGAGTACGTTGTTGCTCAAAAATAAAATTTAAATGAGTTTGTGTGTCACAATTTATAACTTGTCGACAGTCAGTCACTCTGTGTAAAATGCTGGCATTCTGCTGAATTTGGAAACTAGAAGCTTATAAGCAAGGCTTGATAAATGGCTAGACAAAAAATAACAAAAAAAAGTAATACTCAAACTAAAAGGCCTTTGAAGCCACACAAATACCATTTAAATTGTACTCCAAAATCAAAGCCCAACCAAAAAATACCATAATTGTCTACTAATGACTTAGAATGTGTATGTCGTGTACTAAAGCACCGAGTACCGCCCGCACAGTGACGTAACAGCAACATGTGTTGTAGGAATGCAGTAAGATAAAGAAGTCTGGCCGGACGAATGCGATACTGAATGCAGCGTTGTATATGTCTAAGGTATGCATACGGTATGGCGCATGGCTTGGCTAACCGCTTGGCTGATGTTGCTGGGTTTAGGTTAGGTTCAAGGTAAGGATTGGATGGGTTAATGTGAATAATGACGCTTATTTTGTCTCAGTAAGTTTCTATTCAGGGATGAAGAAGAGATACCTTTCAGTTTTTTTTATAGCCTACGTCAGATCCCACTGCTGGGCAAAGGCCTCCCCCTCCGTCCTCCAAACCTGTCTGTCCTTTGCGATTTCTGGCCACGTGCGTCCTGCATAACTGACTAGATCATTACACCACCTTCGCGGCCTTTTAGATTATACAGAAAAAAGAGATAACAAAAGTGTCTGTTGAATTTGGCCCAAAGTAGTTAAGCCAACGTTCCTCTCCTTTAAGGGATTTTAAAAGAAGCCCTGTTGCCATAATATGGTAATTTTTGAAGCCATAATGTTTATTAAGTACCTGGTATACAGTCTAACGAGATTAAAAGTCTGCCTCCTAAGTCTTGATCAGTTTTGACTTGCCTTGAAATAAAAGTCCCAACTTAACTCCGGCCTGAGAACCTTACAGTTCCAAATATGGCTCTTATTTATTTGTACTTAAGACATTAACTTAATTAATTCACAAAATAAGCGTCATTAACGTCTTTACGTGTAGCGTTCGTGCTATCTTCTGATTATGTTTGCTATCGACGTATCTTCTTGTGGAAATCGCGACGTTTCAATGTTGTATCATGCTGTAACATACTTATGTGAGCAGAACTGTAAGCTTGAAATTGTTGTGTGTAAAATGTGCTAACATTTATACCTACCTAACTTTTTTGTTGTGATTTGTTTTTGTACTATAGACTGTGTCGATTATCTATAATGAAGAAATAAATGTATAGAAGTTCTACTATTTACTAAATGCTATTAGTTTCATAATTATTAAAAATCATTATATTTCTTATTATAATTATTATTTTACAACGATTCAACATTATCATGCAACTATTATTTAATGTAGGTTTACTGGTGATGGTATTCTGGTGTTTTGCATTAACTGTACCTTAGTGACTAACAAAATCTATAACTTATTTAAACATACTAATATCACATTATATTAATTTGTATTACAATAGCTTAACATCACCGTAGTTACCGATCATCTATTTATAAACTCATTAGTTATCGAACAGCGTACGCCAGCTCAAGCCAGCTTCCTAACATAAATGTAACTATAATTAGAAATAAAATATATCTATATTTAAATGACGTCATGATATACTACTCCAGGAGAAAAGCCTCTCATACAGAGAGGGAGCGAGCATAGAACACGTGTGTTCGTTACGCGTCGGCGATATCACACAGACTCAAATAAGTCCAGTTCTCACGATTATTCATAGAACCGTAAGTCCGAGGTGGTATGTTAAGTATTATAGTTAAATACATTGCCACCTGCGACTTTATTGAGCTTCTAAATTGTTTTTAAGAGGCTAAATTTAATTTGATCAATTTGCAATAAGATATTGTGCATTTAAACAATAGTTTTGTATATGCCCAATGTTGACACCTTTGGAATTAATTAGAAGCAAATATTTTACGTATGTAGAAAATAGGCTTTGAAAACCATAGAGTAGTAAATTAGAATCATTAATAATAAGCTCAAACCGTAGTCTGAAATGGAAAGTAGTAGATAATAGAAAAAGCATCAGCTTTCAACTGTAAAAAAAGGATGTTGAAAATTTTCTTTTGTACACTATTTCACTCTCTTAACTGAAAATATTTACAAAGGATTAATTTTAAGATTACAAAGTAAGGGATTAATAAGCATGCATACAGAAATGTTTACTTGGGTCATAATATTTGATATGTTAAATCTCTTTTACTATTGTAAATCTTATCTTGATGTTGTAAAATAAACTGGTGTTCAGCCGTGCGTTAAACTAAGCCCCTTTGAATACGTACGTTAATAAGATCCAATCATAAAGAGCTAGGTTTTATATCTGAATAAAACCTAGCCCGTCGTACTATTAATTGAACCTCTTAACTAAACAGCTTTCTAATCGCTTGATAAAATCGAAAATCATTTCAAAGTAAAATTCATAATTATAATCAGAAAACACATTTCCTTTGTAGGTTTAATAAAGAAAATCACTCAAATAATCTTCCAGCTAAATCAATAACAACAATTAATTTCCTCCCATCCACAATACGCATTAATAAAGTAATGGCCCCGTTCAGTTCTCAGCTCTTAAGGACGTGCACGACAAGACGAACAGCTTGCTAGACCAGGCCGAGGCGTGCTGGGACAGGTTCATGTCTAGCATTAGAGTGGACGAGAACATGTTCCCAGAGAGAAGGCATCGACTCACCGCTATTTACTCGAAGGATAAGGAATATTTGTAAGTGGAAAAGAATTTCATTATGTATTTCGGACTACACACTGTAACGTTTGGCTTACAACTTAGATTAGAAGTTGAGTGTCCATTACAAACTCTCCTCTTTGCATTAATAATTTGTTTTTGGTTATCGTTCTTAATAGGGTACCGCTTTGTCTTGTATAAGTAAAAGTATTCCCATAAAAAATATCTTATTTACAAGTCATTAACTTGTATGAACTATCACACATAAATTTTGGCCCCACGTTGGGCGCCATTAGCATTGCCAACTTTTGAAGTACCCTCACTTAAGTTAATATTTATTGCCTCGTATTTTAATACATTTATTGTTTTTACTAGATTTGACACAACAGCGGAATGTTTCTGGACGCCCTCAATACGGTCTCGAATCGTTCAGTTCATTCTCGACCGGAAGAAGTTCACTCAGGCTGCTAACGATGACTTCGCGTTCGGCATCACAAGACTGATATCTAATTGTACTTATAGCGCCGCCTACCCTTTACATGATGTAAGTACATACTAGTATAAAGATTAAAAACAAAAAAGGATATCAGAAAAAATAATAAAACCAGCACATAAAGATCGAATGTTCAGAAGTGATTGGTTAGAATATTTAAAGTGGTGCTACAGTATTTTCGACTTTGCACCAAAGATATAAAGTTCATTTTCCAAAGACTACTACATAATTGTTTTTTTAAAATTACAGGGTGATCTCAAAACTCCAGGCTCTATGCGGCATCTTTTATACACGGAATGGGCGGCGGTTTCGAAATGCATTAAATACCAACCTCTAGACTATGTTAAGGATTACTTCGGTGTTAAAATAGGTGAGGATACATTCATTTTATAATGTTTTAATTGACTATATTAAAAAGTTTATCAATAAACTACACTTTTCTACATTATCACAAATCACTTTTTTTGGTTAAACTTGAAAATAATTTTGTGCTGTAGTGTATTTGATCAAATTAAACAAATAAAATATTTTGTCTATTTAAGACACTGGGTTCATTATAATCAGAGTTTAACAACGTCTTCAACACAGAAAATATGTACACAACACTGAACGATCTTTATTTAATTATTTCAGGACTATATTTCGCCTGGCTCGGTTTCTACACACACATGTTAATACCCGCTTCAATAGTGGGCCTCATCTGTGTCATTTATTCCGCCGCGACTGTCTACAGTAATACACCTAGGTAAGTACCAAATACTGAGTATCTAATAAAAAAATCATTTTTTTTATTCACTGTTATGGCTTTTTGTTATGGGCCCTCCGTCTCTTTAACTTTTGTATCTAATAATTTTCGTTTATGTTCAATGGATGGGTGACCATTCCGAAACATACCGATGTTAAGTCGTAGGACCCGACTGTCATACTATGGTAGTCGTTAAGTCAATTCTGACGGTTAGTCTTACCATGGGATACTGTGTTAATACCCAGCAAAATGGATTGTGGAGGTCAGATAGGCAGTCACTCCATGTAAAATACGGCTGAATCCGGTAAGACTGGTAGCCGACCCCAACATAGTTGGGAAAACGCTCGGGAGATGAGCCGATAGTTTCAATAAACAAAAACTTTCGAGGTGTAAAATAACATTGTGAACCTTTTTTCAGCGAAGACGTATGTAACTACGAATCTTCTGTGAAGATGTGTCCGAATTGCGACTACTTCTGTGACTACTGGGACCTCAAGGCGACGTGTTTGCAGTCGCGGATAACATACCTCTTTGATAACCCCACTACTGTGTTCTTCGCTATTTTCATGAGCTTTTGGGGTAAGTTCTTTTTTTACAATACTTTCCTTACGTAACGTCAATAATGTGGCTCGAGACAGAAATGTCTAGAGTCAGACGGTGGAGACCTTTGCCCAGCAGTGGGAAACATAAAACGTCGTATTATTAAAAGAACTTCAATAAATCTTTGTGAACCAAAAGCCGCTTCTACACGGACCTTAGTCAGTGATCAACGTACACGGAACGTGCGAGTTGTCGATCACTCTCGCACGACACGTGCGTCTCCCGCCGGCCGGCATATTGTTTTGACGAACGTTGAATTCGTATCATGTTATCACTCACACAAAATCCAATGATTAAAAAGCAAATTCGCAAGCATTTGAAGAAAAGAAAAAAAACGTCGCCTATCCGAGCCCTACAGATTCCAGTTTATTTATTATCTCTTCAGTAGAAATCTCTGAAGACTTCTACTGAGGACTGCCTCGTTGGCCTAGTGGCTCTTAGCGCGACTGCTGCGCTAGAGGTCTTGGGTTCGATTCCCAAGTCGACCAAGGTGTTATTGGGTTTTTCTATGAAATTCTCAGTAGCAGGTCGGAGTTTGGATTTGTGCCCGGTTAGTGGCAATAGGCTCGCTCCCTATTACATAGGACCTAAACATATTGGCGAACTGTGAGTGTACATTGGTACACCTCTGCCTACCCCTTCGGGGATACAGGCGTGATGATATGATGAGAAATCTCTTCAGTTAGCCCTTGCTTCACCGAAATAAACCTTTATCTTATCAGGCACTCCCCTTTCTGCTCTCATTTGTACCCATCTATTAATTGTCTCATGTATTTATTTACCAGGTGCCTGTTTCCTGGAGCTATGGAAGCGTTACTCAGCGGAGATGACGCACCGCTGGGACCTGACCGGCTTCGACATGTACGAGGAGCATCCGCGGCCGCAGTATTTAGCACGATTAGCGCACGTTAAAAGAACACAGGTGTGTTATATATCAGGCTTATTAATTCCCGTCTTATAAATTAATTCAAAATACTCAGACACGTATTTTATGTGCACAACAAAGCGTCGCACTAGGTCAGAATTTTGTGCAAAAGCATGACGTCATTGTAGCCACCTATGTCAAATAGTAGCAAAATGAGATTTAAATTCTATGACTCACACAATAAGATTCACATTTACTCATCACAACCTTTTCCTTTCCAGTTGAACGTGGTAACAGGCGAGCGGGAGCCCATGGTACCATTCTGGCGCATGCGACTCCCCGCCACACTCATGTCGTTCAGCATCATAGCTCTGCTCGTGCTGATGGCGCTGGCCACGGTGCTGGGCGTCGTGCTCTACCGCATGTCCCTGCTGGGCGCCAATATACTCCGCAACGGCAATGTACTCACCACGTACAATCCTATCATGTTCACCACTGCGACGGCTGCCTGTATTAATCTGTGCTTCATTTGTATGTTTAATTATGTGAGTATATTTTTTATGAGTACTGTTTTAGTTTTAAGATTTACTTACTTTAAATGCTCATCTATATGATCGGAATAAACGCGATTTAACTGTTTTACCGACAAAAGTAAAACTCATGTCGGTAAAACAATTACTTAGTTGAACTCTCAAATCTCTTTCGTCATTTTATTCTGAGCATTTCAACTTTGTTGTCACATTATTACCAAAAATATGTTACTTTTATTTTATTGTAGTTTAAATGAAATGAAATGAAATAGAATATTTTTGCAAGTAGGACTATATAAATCTCTTACAATGTCTTCCTAAGCTAGATGAAGTCGACATTTCCTAAGTGACTACCTGAGAAGAAATGTCGAAACAAACTCGGGGGTCTGAGACTAATTTAATCTTAAACTAATTTATTTTCACAGATATACCAATACCTAGCAGAATGGCTGACAGAAAAAGAACTACTTCGAACACAGACAGAGTTCGACGACTCTCTAACCCTCAAGATATATCTACTGCAGTTCGTGAACTATTACGCGTCGATATTCTACATAGCGTTCTTTAAAGGCAAGCTGATAGGCAGGCCCGGAGGATATGTCAGGTTCTTTGGACATCGGCAAGAAGAGGTAAGGAAAATAAATTGGTAATTATGTTTGTTGGTAAAATTATCAGTTTCTGCTCTTCATGTATACTTAGCACTGGCCGATAGAAGATGTTTTTATTTTCATCGAATCAACAATCAATTGCCGTCAAGAAAATAGATTTAGTTATCTTTCAAATATTTAATATTTAGATGTTTGATGAATATAGATTACATGCTATCTTAAAAAGGCTGGTTTGTACAAACTCCCACAATTAACTACCGTCCGAGAAATAAGCTGATATACAGCGTGTTATCGAAAGGGTATATTTATCCAAAAGGGGTGAGGAGTACATCTGGTATGGAGTCAGTTTACAAGATTTCAACTCAAAATGAGTTCATTAAATAATTTCGGTAACATCTTGTATAAGCAAGATAAACTGTCATCAAATAATCATAGTGACTGAAAAACGTGCTAGGGCCTATACTTTCTTATTAGATTGAAAAATGATAAACTGAAATCGAGTCCTGCACATTTTATTGCACATCTAACCTATCATTATACCTTTCAGTGTGCTCCTGGCGGCTGTTTACTAGAGCTATCAATACAACTAGCTATCATAATGGTGGGCAAGCAGTTTATAAACACGATCGTGGAGATGTTGATGCCGTATCTGCTCAAGTGGTGGTACATCATACGAACTATCGGCAGGAAAAGACAGTAAGGACCATTTTACATTGAACTTTGTTAAAAATTATGGCGATCTTGATATAGCTATCAATCCTTCTACAGGGTGTTACAAAACCCCTATCTGATCCTTCAAGGGGTTGTTAGGTATCGGTAACTAATTACAAAAAAAAAAAAAAAAATTACCTAAAAAATTATAACCTAATTTTTTTTACCAAATTTTATTTTTTCTCCAAAATTGCGGGTGAGAGTGACGGCGTCGTCTCAGGTTCTGCTAAATGATCATACAAAAGGCCAACATTAATACCGACGAAAATGGTGGTGTAGTTTTTGATTTATCTTCAAATTTAAGGATTTTGGAGGCTATTTCAAAGTTCATTATTATTGTTATTATCATGAATAAACTAAATTTGATAATTTATTTAGGCATGTGATTGTGAACCCTATATCCCCCTTTCGGGTCGGGCAGGGGTTTCGTAACACCTGTACATTGTAATGTAAAAGTTTTTAAATAAATGATTTATTTAGATGTGTTTGAGGTTTAGTGATTTAAAATGTCTAATAATTATTTTTTGTTGACAGGATAAAAAGTCCTATGCAGTGGGTAAAAGACTTCAAGCTAGTTGACTTCGGTAACATGGGACTGTTTCCTGAATACTTGGAGATGGGTAAGTGACTTGATACTATGTTTTAATTAAGGTGTACCCAGATTTATAATAAACGACCTTGATAGAAGATTTATAAAGACGTAGATTTGTAATGAAATGTCTTTCGTATGGTCGAGCCACAGCTTCATAGAGATAAGCAAAAAGGCGACACCGATATATTATTATGCTCATTTTACGAGCTACTTGTATAGGCAAACCCATACATAAATATGTATCCGTCTAAGGGTACGGACAATCTGGGTAACTTAAGCTTTCAGTACAACTTTGACTCACCACTTCCAATTCCGATTAATATTTTTTTTTCTGGCTCTGTACAAAACTTTACGCATAGAAATATTTTTTATTCGATACATAAAGGGCTTCGTTAAAACCCATCTAATGTCATTATTTGATAAATGTTAAAATCCATAGATATAAAATAAAAACGGCGGGCTGTGCGCAACGTCTTTTTAAAAGTGCTCAAAAAACTTTCTTGCTTTGCGATTCTTAGACGCTGAATAAAGGTGAGTTTCAGTTCAGACGGTAAATTAAAGTTTAAAAACTTAAATACAATTAAAATTTTCGCAATATTTTTATGAATATTGTTAATATTAGCAAAATTGTGCATCGGGTCCTTTAGGACTATCAAATCCGGGTAACTTTGACTCGGGTCAAAGTTACACTGATAGTTTGAACTAACTCCACTAACGTACTGGGGAAATTTAAATATTTTTTTTTTTTAAGTTAAACTTACATTAACATGGCGCGAAAAAAGTAGGTAAAAAAAATTTTATACATTACATAATTATTATACATTTCGATGGTAAAAAGCTTAAAATGTCGCTCATGCAGAAGGCGATGGAGGGCTGAAAGCTGCCTAATAAGCCTGATATTATACGCTGTTTCCCAAAAAATGTCGTGAAATATTTGCCTACTACTAAAGTGACCAAAAGAAAGAATTTTTTTATCATTGATGATGATTTTCTTTGTATTAAATGGGGAGAGTAAGGCTGGTAAAGAGCTGATTTTGTTATTTTCATTTTGGATTTTTATGTTAGTTTTTATAATTGATTAGGATTTGATAATTTAGTTTTGTTATTAATGAACAATTTAAAAGACTTATAAGACTGATTACATCTTAATAAGTTCTAAAAACCCGTCTCCTTTTAAAAACTAGTGATTTCCCTAACTGCGCACTTTATTTTTCATGTTTTCAACAGTAAACCATTGAGAAAAAAAAAATTGTTTCTAATGTTAGTTTGTTTCATATTACGGCATAAAAAGAGGGTTAAGACTCACCAAATATAACAAAACCTAATTTAAAACAGCACAATCCGTATCATTAAGTGTGTGAGGTAATGTTACCCAAGTCACCGTATAACTTTGCCTCGTTGAATTTTCAATGATTATAAAGCTGTAGTTTAAAAAAAAGATTAAATTTTTTTATTTCTTAAAAATAGGCATTGCAAAGCCACTAAAAACATTCATTTCACAGTAGTTTGGTTAAGAATTCTATACGTAATTTTAAAAAAAGCTCATAAAGTGGGTCAAAGTTACCCAACATGATGGTACCTATTATATTGCCTAATGCCGTTGGCGCGAGAGCGGCAGGATCTTGTGTCAAATGCACCGGCCCTCGAACTCGGCGGCGCGGCGGTGGCGTCTGCTTTGTAGTGTTGTGAACATATTATTTTTTTTGAATTGTCGAAATGTTCTTGGACGTGAGAGTAGTTATGAGAAAAAATTAAAAGTGAATATTTTGAAGCACAACTTCTTTTTTACGGATTATATCGCGGTTTATCGAGATTTTAGGTCCCGTCGTTTCAAATTTTATTTCCATGTCTATCATTCGCGTAAACCAAATATGTTATATAGTAACGAAACTAATATCTTGACGACACAAGCACGACCGCAACACTACAACTCCATATTGCCGCGTGATCTGACAGCTGGTTTCGAGGATGTGCCTGCGTTGCACGCCCCGCTCCTTCACCGCCGCCGTTGCCGCCCCGCTGCCCGCTAAATTCGAGCAGCTGCTTGAGAGTTGAAATTGTACGGGCAGTCTACCAAATACCCTGAAAAATATAAGTAAACCGCCTGTATCTTATTGCAGTCCTGCAATACGGTTTCGTGACGATCTTCGTGGCGGCGTTCCCTTTGGCCCCGCTGTTCGCGCTCATCAACAACGTGCTGGAGATGCGGCTGGACGCGCGCAAGTTCCTCACCTGCTACCGCCGCCCCGTGCCGCAGCGCGTCAACGACATCGGCGTCTGGTACCGGATACTCGACTCCATCGGCAAGCTCAGCATCATTACTAATGTGAGTAAATATACCTTACTAGCTAGGTAATAACAACGTGCTGGAGATGCGGCTGGACGCGCGCAAGTTCCTCACCTGCTACCGCCGCCCCGTGCCGCAGCGCGTCAACGACATCGGCGTCTGGTACCGGATACTCGACTCCATCGGCAAGCTCAGCATCATTACTAATGTGAGTAAATATACCTTACTAGCTAGGTAATAACAACGTGCTGGAGATGCGGCTGGACGCGCGCAAGTTCCTCACCTGCTACCGCCGCCCCGTGCCGCAGCGCGTCAACGACATCGGCGTCTGGTACCGGATACTCGACTCCATCGGCAAGCTCAGCATCATTACTAATGTGAGTAAATATACCTTACTAGCTAGGTAATAACAACGTGCTGGAGATGCGGCTGGACGCGCGCAAGTTCCTCACCTGCTACCGCCGCCCCGTGCCGCAGCGCGTCAACGACATCGGCGTCTGGTACCGGATACTCGACTCCATCGGCAAGCTCAGCATCATTACTAATGTGAGTAAATATACCTTACTAGCTAGGTAATAACAACGTGCTGGAGATGCGGCTGGACGCGCGCAAGTTCCTCACCTGCTACCGCCGCCCCGTGCCGCAGCGCGTCAACGACATCGGCGTCTGGTACCGGATACTCGACTCCATCGGCAAGCTCAGCATCATTACTAATGTGAGTAAATATACCTTACTAGCTAGGTAATAACAACGTGCTGGAGATGCGGCTGGACGCGCGCAAGTTCCTCACCTGCTACCGCCGCCCCGTGCCGCAGCGCGTCAACGACATCGGCGTCTGGTACCGGATACTCGACTCCATCGGCAAGCTCAGCATCATTACTAATGTGAGTAAATATACCTTACTAGCTAGGTAATAACAACGTGCTGGAGATGCGGCTGGACGCGCGCAAGTTCCTCACCTGCTACCGCCGCCCCGTGCCGCAGCGCGTCAACGACATCGGCGTCTGGTACCGGATACTCGACTCCATCGGCAAGCTCAGCATCATTACTAATGTGAGTAAATATACCTTACTAGCTAGGTAATAACAACGTGCTGGAGATGCGGCTGGACGCGCGCAAGTTCCTCACCTGCTACCGCCGCCCCGTGCCGCAGCGCGTCAACGACATCGGCGTCTGGTACCGGATACTCGACTCCATCGGCAAGCTCAGCATCATTACTAATGTGAGTAAATATACCTTACTAGCTAGGTAATAACAACGTGCTGGAGATGCGGCTGGACGCGCGCAAGTTCCTCACCTGCTACCGCCGCCCCGTGCCGCAGCGCGTCAACGACATCGGCGTCTGGTACCGGATACTCGACTCCATCGGCAAGCTCAGCATCATTACTAATGTGAGTAAATATACCTTACTAGCTAGGTAATAAAGTACCTTATAGTAATATTATGTAACAAGAATTAGCGTGTCATCATCTCCCGAGTCTTTTCCCAACTATGTTGGGGTCGGCTACCAGTCGTACCGGCTTCAGCATGGAGCGACTGCCTATCTGACCTCCACAACCCATTTTACTGGGAAATACAGTATCACATAGTGAGACTGGTTGTCAGAATTGACTTAACGACTATCAAAGATCAACGTATGACAGTTGGGACCTACGGATCTACGTGCTATCCGAGGCACTCAGTGGTCTCGGTATGTTTAGAAAACGATCACGCATTCACGGACCAAACGCGTAGCCTGTATTATCGCTCAAACCGTACAGCTTACACGAGTCCCCCCTGATTAAAATTACAACGACATAAATAAATCATCAGATCATTTTTCTCCAGGGTTTCATCATAGCATTTACATCGGAGTTCATACCGCGTCTAGTCTACCAGTTCTCAACGGGCTCTCTCAAGCAATACGTGAACCACACGCTCGCAGACTTCAACACAAGCGTGTTAGAACACCCGCCTATCAACACATCGTACAATGAGACTATGTGCAGGTTAGTTTACACTTTATTTCTTTAGCGATAAGGTTCAAAGTAGCATTATGCATTTTTATTTCCTTTTGTTAGCAAACTGAACCATGTGTGACGACCTCCGTGGTCGAGTGGCGTACGCACCGGTTTTCAAGGTGTCGCTAGCTCTGAGGTCCCGGGTTCGATCCCCGGACGGGTCAATGTAGAAAGTCACTTTTCTTCATTGTCTCGGGTCTGGGTGTTTGTGGTACCTTCGTTGTTTCTGAATTCCATAACACAAGTGCTTAATTGCTACTTACTTTGGGTTCAGAGCAATGTATGTGATGTTGTCCGCATTTATTTATTTATAAAAGAAAAAGTAAGTAACTTTCGACTAAATTTGCTGCCTATAAGGTTTAAAATAGCTTTTACTAGTAGTGAATGTCCAACTTCTAGGACGCCATATAACCAAACGATTCTGAACTCTATTTCCTTAGTGGTAAGGTTCAATATTGTCTTGTTCACAGTTTCCCTGGCTACTGGTACCAGAAGGACGGCGACGACTATGAGCACAGCAACTGGTACTGGCACATAATGGGCGCTAGACTTGCGTTCGTCGTAGTATTCGAGGTGAGAAAATGTTTTATCTAATCTTTTATATCTATTTTGTTTTATATTTATGGTTTGTTACATTACATATTAATTAATTTCATTTATCTTTTCTTTCGGTCGGCTTATACATTGTACAATCGTGGTATGGAAAGAAAGTTTAAGAAATATGCCCAGAAAATTCATGAAATTAATATCTATTCTTTTATTATTTTTTTCGTCTTTAACTTTTTGTCTTCTTCGTTGTTTTGAATAACATTTTTAAATGTAATATAATGGTAAAACAAACACACGATTTTTTTTAATGTCGTTGTTTTATTGTTATTTATTCTATTGTTATTTATTATTTTTATTTATTGCTATTTATCAGTTCGAATTGAACATTCATATTCACAGGTCAGCTATTCAATTATCAATTGCTTGCTATGTTTTGATACCTGAACAAAATCCTTCCTTCTAGAACGTGGTAGCCCTAGTGATGATAATAGTCCGGTGGGCGATCCCGGACATGTCGGGCGAGCTGCGCGACCGCATCCGGCGCGAGGCGTACGTCATCAACTCGTTCATCCTGGACGAGACCCGCGCGCGCTCCTCCCGCGACCCAGGTGTGCACGCTCGAGACGCTCGCCACACCACGGTGTAGTACGGTATGCACGCAGCGCTTATATACAACTCCTTACTAATCGCGGGGGCGGATCACTGGCTTTTACGAATTTGGAAGTGTTTTTAATCGGGTTCATAAGAATAGTTTTGTGTTTGACTGATTTTTTTGCGATATTTCCGGCAATTGAGGAAAAAGTTAAAAAATAGTCATTGTCAGTCATCGATAGGGGTTTACCTTAGATGTGTTCCCACATCGATTTCATTGACCTGGGTTCCTTTTTATATTTGTCTTACATCAGTGATATTGTTATGTAGGTATATCTACGTGCCCACAAGCCGTGCTTAGAGGCGGGTTTTCAATGAATAAGCTCATATTTGGGAAGTCATGGGGTACCACATCCATGCATATACTTTGCATGAAATGTTCTGGAAAAAAATTCAACGACTCATATAAAACAACTGAGAATATTAGGAATGTCATGTTAAAAGCGAAATTGTAAATCTAGAACAAAAAAAAAACAGTCAATGGTTACATATACCTAGAATTATAACATCACCGTTCGATGACACTTCTACTATAATTTAAGGTACTCTACCGGTGATTGCCACTTCAACGATTAAAAACTAAACTATTTGTCTCTTTATGCCAGTGACCTGTACCCGTATGAAGACTGTGTTTTGTGTGTTTGATACACTGACAGCGTGACGTCATCGTTCATGAGTCCCCTTAGAGAATATATTACAATACATTTTGTTTGAAGAGTGTGAATAACGAGAGTATTGAGTTGGTATCACCACGCTGTACGGTGGTTGAGTATGGGTTATTGCCTTTACATTATCATCTGCTTAGGTTGACAAGAAAAACGACGCAAAGGATTATACGGGGTGCCATAAATATGTGAATACTGGAGTATGACTAAAATGACGATTATTTCATTTATTTCGAATATTGATTTACGTTTCCATAAGAAATACTCAGAAATTTTCTTTAAACTTTTCTTTAAGTTTCTATGCCTAAAAGCGTTTCTTTCTTTCTCTTTTTTAGTCTTGTTTTTCTCTCCAGATTCGTTTATTATTTTCTATTCAAATTCCTTAATATATTTAATACGTCATAAAATTGAGTCGTATTTCAGAATTTACTTGTCACAAATGGGGTATTTTGGGAGTAGCACAAAATTGAATATATTCAAAATAGCTTACAAATGATTCCCTGGCTTCCAGCTTGTTTCCTACTATTCACGCCTTATTTTTAGTAGCAAGAAAATGGGTTTTTGGTTTAATGTATTTTTTACAGTTTTGAAAAGTTTGTATATTTTGAAAAATATTTTTTGTGTAGGATATTAAAATTTGTAGGTAAGTATTACCGCATTACGATGCGATGTATTTTTGTAAAAAAACGGACAGCCACAAGTTCAAAAATTGTAACACTGTTAAAACAGACAAGCATTTATTTGAAGAATTATTGTCAATAGACCTTTGCCGAGCTGTGGGACAGTATAAATAGGCTATGTAAAACAAATAAGAACATACTAAAAGAAGTTTTTGTACTACTTACTCAGCTTGTCATGTATGTAAGACAAATTTTAAAGAATATATAGACCTTAAGTCTTTCGAGCTACTAAAAATAAACGGTGTATAAAATAAATGACATAAATACTGGGGATACATAATATCCTGGGGATCAAATACAGAAGTCCGATGTCCGCTTATAAATACCCTGCCGCAAGAGTGATGTATCATACACGTTCAATGCAGTCTTAGCAAGTGTTGCTGGGAAAATCAAAAGAAAATAAAAACAAAGATGGTACTAAGTATGTAGGTATTTGTATTATTTAATCGATATTTTATATTCTTGATTCAAGGTTTGATTTTTACAGACTTTTGAAGCATAAATTGTGCTGAAGCTTTAGTCAAAACAAGACTGATTTTTAGACTACCGAAAAAAATGTTATAATTTTTTGTTAATTTCAGCGTGACCACGTATCACATGAGATCTTTAAAAAAAAGTTACCAACAGCCATTCAAGTTTAGGAATAATTTCTTTTGACATTCCCACAACACTTTTTCCATAACTAAAAAGACTGAAGCTAGCTTTATACTAAGTTATAACTTAAGTGTAAGACATAGAAGTGAAGCAGACCTGCCAGTCCCGGTGCTGTGTGAGTGAACATTTTACAATACGTAACCGCATGCTTGGGTTATAAGGAATGGAATTAAATTATATTTAAGTACTCATTACTAAACATTATTAAAGTGCAATGGAAACTATACCTTATTTAAGGAAAACATAAGATCAATTTGATTCATAATGTAAAAACTAGTTTTCTGACTAACCAAATCCAACCAAGTAAGGTCGATATTAATGTTCATTTTGAGAAAAAAAAAAACGGAATATTATGCCAAGAAAATCAAATATTTAATACGACTTATTAAACTTACTTGTTACATTCAAAATCCTATGAATCTTGGGAAGTATATTTACGGCGTCGCTTACAAGCGTCTAAAAGAATATCTGATCTGAGTATAATATTACAACTAAATACATCTATATATTTCCTTGCCCTTTAATTCCACATCAAAAAAACGCACAAACAAGATTGGCTTACTTAATGACATCACAGAAGTTCACGTAGATAGTCTAACAAACAACACGCTCACTATATTATCAACATATTTTATTTGACATACATACAATACAAGATTCTCCTAAATGGGTGAAGGGTAAAATATGGGAGGGATTAAGGTATGTGATCACAGATCAGTGAGTGAATTATTGTTATACTATATTTGGGAGACGAAAAATTGTGTCGTCAAATCGATTAATTATTTGCAATAATCGATTTTAGTATCATTCGAACGATAATCGATAATGAATCGAATATCTTAACTCTTAAATCGACTTCGATAATTTTATTTCTAAATATTGTATAACAAATGTTTTTATTTTGTATCCATACAATAGTACTCACCGTTTATGAACAGTGCTTTATTGATTTCAGCTTAAAGTATTTAGGCGGCTTCAGCTTGTAGAGCTTGACAATACTTTAATGTTGATTGACGTTTATATTGAAATTGACTTTTCATATGACACCAAATCACATCATTTTCAATATCTTTTGTCGAGTAAAGTATTTGTGGCTAGAAGCCAAAGAAATAACATTCTTAGTATCACCAGAATTCAATTGAAAACATAATTTTAAATGGTTAAAAAATAGAATTAAAATTTTGGAAAAAGATTCCAGATAAAGTTCTTAAATTCAGCTTAATGTTCATTTATATTTAGCTGTGCCTGTTATTTCAATAAGATCTATGTAAGACCTTAACATGCAAATAAAGATTTTGAGTTTGAGTGTGAGTTTGAGTTATTTCAAACTCTCAACGACAAGATTTAGAGTAACATCGAATTAAAATTTTCCAAGTCCAAGTTCAAATACATTCAAATCAATGCACTTACCAACACCAACACAGAACCACCAATCTCCACTCAGTCCCTATACTAAAACAGTATTAAACTACAGGTGACGCCACAGAGCCGAACTGGAACCACATAGCCTCTCTCTCAGGGTCGGACTTCGATCTCGCGGCGCACGGCGACCATCAGGACATCAACGAAATAGGCAAGCATGTCGTCGGGGAAGTAGTGCAGGAACCACCGCCGGCGCATGTCTAGTGCCTTGCGTATGAGTATTTAGGTACCAATGATGAGAGCGTTTTGTTTGATTGTAGGATCTGATTAATTATTGAAAACCTTGACTTTTTATATCATCGTTAGAAGTGACAAGCTTAGAAGAATACCGTTTTGGAAATTGGTACGAGTTTTAGGTAAAAGTTTTGAAATTCGAGATTTTCTTATATCGTTTTGCAATTTCCATAACTTTTTCATGAAGAAAACACCGTGTATTTATAACTACTGTTTCCAATTTCTACTAAGAAACAGTTGTTAAAGGGTAGAAGTTAGGTTTTCAGTTCGTCAGTGACCATTAAGCCTTGTTTTAAATGAACATGTATTATCACCATATTTTTTGTGAAACAGTCATACTTAAAATGCTGCCAAATTGCATAAAAATTGAATGTATAAAATTTACTAACTGGATGTTAAGTGTTGCCATGTAGAAGTTACCGAAATTATTATTGTGCTAAAATTTCCAAAATATTTTTTGCATGTGTTATTTTATAAAAAACAAACGTTTGATGTGATTTGTTCAATAATGATTTGCTTAATGAGGTTTTCTAACAAGGTGGAGTAAACTAATAGCGCTCTATTATTAATAAAATTTCTGCTTTTTTCGCCTTAATTTTATATCAACATTTGGATTGATTCGTGACGAAAGCAATACTTTTTTGTTGTTCATTTGTTTGATCCTTCGTTGATTTTAAAATGATTTTGGTTTTTGCCTTAAAATTAGTCTAAATTTTATTATTAAAATATAACTTTTGTAAGTGAATTGTGAGGCATAATTTTAATTGGAGCTTAATGCATAACCAAAGTGTTTTCGTTTTACTTATAAGTAAAGTATCATTACTATAACATAACTCCGACTGTAAGTCCCAAAAATGAAATACAATCGTATTGTTAAAGAATTAACAACCTTGTAATCTACAATCCTACAAATTGTACTTAAGCGAAAATAAGTTTTGTTTACATATCAAACGAACTCTATACTTGTTGAGTATTGTAAATGGTAGGTTGTACGCTTTGCTTCAAGTTGTACAAACGACGAAAGAATAAAGACGATACTAAAAGAATAATAAGAATATAATTTTGTGCAAGAATTTATTATGAATTCATGCAACAAATATGTTGTTTCAAAAGTGAAGTAACACCTAAGTAAAATAATAATAAAATAAACGCGTATATTATATTGATTTCTACAGAAATAAAACTAAACAGATTTTATTGTACATAGCATATATTTAAAGCTCATATACATATTTATTTAACGTTATCTTGTATATTTCAAGACTAAATCGAATCTCATTTTCTAACGGAAATATATATTTTATTTTGTGTATTTAAAATACAAGATGGGAGCTCAAATCTCGAAACGGGGAGTAAGAATGTTTTGTTCTTTGTCAAGCACTTTATAAAGCGACAATAGTAGTTAAGTAACTCCGTTAAAATATAATAATATATAGGTATATATTTGTGCATTTTCACTTGATAAATCTTTAAAGAACTACTCACAATGTTATATGTATTAATAATTATTATTTATTTATATAAATCATTAAGTTTAAAAAACCAACTTGATTGACTATAAGGTCTAAATTCGATTGTCGGTATAATCGACAGGACACTAGCTAATTTAAAATGAAGTGAATAGTCAATCAGTCTACAGATATGTATTTCAATTGTATCTTAATTCTGAAATGCTAGATTCATATATTATTTTGGTAATTTAGCGTGACAGAAGAAAAGCAGTTCCAAAAGTCGTTACCGTTTGAACAAAGAAAATTAACCTGCAAACTGCTAAAACCGACTGAGATTGATTCTAAGCTAAATAGTTTTTGAGCTAAATAATTTAATTTTGATTTATATTGTTTAATATCCGATTGAATGTTCTAGTAGTTAAAGTTGTCGCGTCCATCATATCTATAAGAGAATCCAGCTAACTTTATTATTTATTTTAATGAACTTTTTATATAAACCTATTTATAATAGTTTTTATATGTCTCGGTGTCGTACTACGCTATAAATATTACGGAATCGCCTGATTAACGTGTTCAGTAGGAAAGTAGAAACGTTTAGGATGTGTAAGGGTAGGCATTGCATTTTACGAGGACGCGCGTTGCAATTTGAACCTTGTGTTAATGTGTTATGATACAATATGGACAGTTCGACGGTAATCTAATGTACTGAAACTGTACAGCATAAAGTAATGTTACGCTAAGCTTCTCGGTCAATACTATAATGTATGAAAGGAAGTCACGTGACTTAGCGAGATGAAATATCATTATTAATTGATGTTATTAAGCCATTTCTACAGTACGATGCAAATTTAATGGCGGCTCTGGCGAGTCGTTGCGCAGTAACAAACTTATGCGCCAGCGGGGGTGCTGGGCGAGGTACTGCGCAGCGTGTAGCTAACTTCACAGCCGCCATTAACTTTGAATCCAACTATATCATCCTTGTAGAAATGTCACTCGGCCATAAAGGCTGGTTTGTTAAATACTTTTGTTCCCATTGTAACTTGTATTTATTACATATGTAAAACATAAGATATACAGATTTATATACAGTTTAAGAAATTGGTCTTGACGTGCTGAAATATTGTTTGAAAATATTGTCAATTGTTAATTACTGTTATCGACATATTTCATTTTTTTACCTTGCATAGTATGTTTAAAACAAATATTCTGTGTTGTTAACAATCATAAAATGTTATAAGAATTATAATGCCCGGGTCAAACCACTTTTCTGTAAAACAAGATACTCGTTTGCAAAAATGTGATTATTTACGTAATATTTTCAGCGGTGCTTTGAATCCTTATTTAATATTAATATCATACATTAAGACAGTGGTTTCCAAAGTTCTGACTTATTTACGCTAGGTAAATAGTTCTATATTTCTGTTGTACTTTGAGAATCACTGGATTATAGAATTAAGGAAGAATCCTTATACAATTTGGCTGTTTATTTATAGCTAGTCAAGTGTTGGAAATGATAGGTGTGGTGAACACATATTATACCTTTTTATTTTCATTAATATTTTAACGAAACCTAAATGTAACTACTAAGAGCAAGAACAAAAAAAAAATTAAATTGGATTAACATTTTAAATCTTTTTTTGTTTGCCTGCATCACACATTAATCTGAGATCGTATTTTGTAATACTGGTTTTTTTTAAGTTAGTAACTGTATTTTTTGTGCAAGCTGTTTTTATTTTATATTTAATTAAATATCAAAAAGATTATTAAGCCCAGCTTTAACTAGTCCAGATACTAAAATATATATTTGTTCAAATAACGCGCACAATTAATTAAATTACTGCTGGTTTAATAAATAATGTAAAAGATTTAGGCTACATAGGTACTGTGATAAGATTGTCAATCTTATTCTTATGGCATTAAAGTTCAATATACAATTGTTTCTTTGTTAAGCTTACAATGAAGGCTTTTTATCCAGAAAAATATTTTGGTATAATTTTTTATATCTATATCACATATTTTCTATAGTATTGTATGTGGTTATTACAAGTTGTATTAAGCACAATACATTGCTGTTTTAACAGTGTAATCGTAACGGTTAGGCGTACAAACCACGCAATGTCCTCGCTACATAGTTTTACGTCTTGTCTTCATTGTAAACTGTCCTTTATCGTTGTATCAATGTCTCACTAGTAGTAGTAGTGTTAGTGAACACAGACATATACAAATACATGAGATCGGTAATATGTCGTCCGACGCTCAACTTATTCATCCATTTATTCAGGGGCCCGAGTCTGCTATTGACAATTGCTTCAATCGTCTCAGTAGGTGGCGTCAGTAGGTCCATTTTAGGATAACTGGCATTTTAATAAATGTCAAAATTGGCCGTCCTAATGGCCAATTTTGACGTTAAAATGACGTTATTATTTACGATTACCTACGTAATTATCCTAAAATGGACCTACTGGCGCCACCCACTCAGACGATTGAAGCAATTGTCAATAGCAGACTCGGGCCCCAGTAGTTCTTACATTCAACAAGTAGTCCATTTAGGACAATATGACGTCATATTTGTCATTGAAGTCCCAAACCCATTATTGTTTCTCATATAATCATAGTCCACAATATACACTTACAGTAAGGGAACCCATTGTATATAACCATTTTTGTAATTATTATCTTCTTATTAAATAGTGTTTATGTGACTCGTCGGGCGGCAAGTCTAATATTGTAGAGAGACATCGAAAGTAGTAGAAGTTTTCAGAAGTTCAAATTATTAAAGTTATGTTCTTACTTTTACATCAATTGTTATAAAAAATGCCTTTTTATTTGTAGTCTTATTCTTATATACCCTGTTTTATCAATCACTATCTTGCAGTTTCTTCATTTGCAATCAACGCATTTTACCGCCTTTCGATGTCCTTTGCAATCTATGATCTGTGTGTTTGTATAGTCTGTGGCATCGGTCCGTGTACGCATGACGTTATGCTCTGTATGAGATGCTTTTATTTATAATGTTTATACCTATCGATTATATATGGAAAGTTTATATACTGTTTTATTTTATAACCCTCCCCTACTTTCCTAAACTAGGCTGAAGCTGTCCCACTTCAAGGCGATTTCCTCTATCATGACAAAGGTAGTATTGTTCTATTTGAAAACCTGTAGAAATCATTGGGTTAAGAAGTATAAAAAAATGTATAGTACAAACAAAGTTTATTCTTAAAGTTAACTTATGCTATTATATATCTGTAAACGTATCAATCAATCGACTCGCCTATCGCGGTCCACGGCTGGACATAGGTCTTTCCCAAGTTGCAGTACCACCCGGTCCTCCGCCTTCCGTATCCAGTCCGATACCAATAGGTAATAAGTTCCTATTGACTATCATCATGTTTGATATCTTCGCTATCTTGTTCTTTCATTTTGTGAAGTGGTTTCTTATCACTTTTATCTTTGAACTTGCCCTTGAATAGAAAGGCGTTTGTGATGGATCGGAGCCGGTGAGAGCCGCTGCCGCTGCCTGATGTCCCGGGTGAAAAACTGTACGCCTTTAGTCGGTCTCCTGGTAAATTATAATTGTAAATATTGTTATATAAAACAAACACAGGTCCTATATTGCTAGAGTACAAAAGACCGAGAGGAGAAGGAGAGACCAAGGAGACTCCTACGAAAGGATTGGCCGAGTCTAGCTCAAGACATAAGTAAAGAAAAGGTTATTGATAAAAAATAGTACTAGGTTATCGAACATTATTCTGTGGCTGCCATAGTGCATTAAATAAATAAATAAATGCGGACAACATCACATACATTGCTCTGAACCCAAAGTAAGTAGCTGAAGCAGTTGTGTTATGGAATTCAGAAACAACGAAGGTACCACAAACACCCAGACCCGAGACAATATAGACAAGTCGGTTTCTACATTGACCCGTCCGGGGATCGAACCCGGGACCTCAGAGCTAGCGACACCTTGAAACCGGTGCGTACGCCACTCGAACACGGAGGTCGTCAAATAGTGCATTCCGTAACAAAATAGAAATGAGTACACTGACAATGCTGTTTGCATACCTAGTCCCAACTTGGGTTCTTCTTTAGGAGGGCTGATAGTCTCTTGTTCACTGCTCGTTTCCTCCGGGCGAACGTCGGGAGAAAAGTCCACGGCATGCCGTTTTGTTCGGATTTCTTTAAGCTCTATGTCATTGCAGAACCTGCGTCGGAAACGGCAGAATATTATGGAGAAAAAAATTTGTATGTAATATCTTATTTGTACCATATTCTAACAAATAAATATATCTTATCTTATATCTTATCTGTATTAAGATAAGTATTAGTTAGCATTTGAATATTTAAAGGATACCTGTATAAAAGGTATCTGGTCAGTTTTTGGCACAAAAAAGCATTCGGTATTTAACTTCGACGGAAAATAACTTCGACGTTTTCAGAAGTAAAAGTCAGTAAGTCTAAATGAGCTATATAAACACTGGCATAAAGTTGAAATTTGTTTGAGAGAATTTTCGAAGGTTCCTGCAGTACATAGATACTTACGTCTTTGCGGTTCGTGTTCTAGGTGCCCTCATGGTGTCCACGCGTTGTTGAGAACCGCTCGGGGCACTTTCAGCCCGGATATGACGCACGCTATTATCGCGTTTGGCTGTAAATCGTATCAGAATGAACATTTTTAATATTTTTAACTGAATTCAGGCAAGGAGGAGGTACTCAATTCGACTTTCGACTGGGTTAACCGTTTTTGATAATTCTTTTCTTATTCGAAAGCCGGTGCTTCCCGTGTGATCACATTTCAATTGGTCCAGTTTTGACAGTGGGACTCGTAAGAAATAAATATATGACTTAATTTGAAAGCGGTTTCTTTTTAATTTTATAAATGTCGCCGATTCTAGTCTAAAATTTATGGGAGAATTGCTGTTTTTTTTTCGTGCAAGCCACGGGGTTAGACATGGAGGTGACACTTGTTGTTTTGTCGTAGTGAAAGTAAACATTAAATTTAATATTAGGTATTGTTATATTCTCTTACGCATACACGTGGCGTCGAGTGGATGTGTGTAAATGCGCTTCCTGGCTTCCATCATGGAGTAGACGAGTGCCGCGAGCGAGTGCGGCGGTAACACTAAGGCTCTGAACTTCTGTGACAGACGAGAGGGGGCGCGGCCGGACTCTCTCTTCTTTAACAGAATCCACCAGGTCTCCATCATGCCCTTGCCTTTCACCTTTATCTGGCCCCGACTCTTCAGCACGTAGCGGTTGTCTTTCAGGAGCTGTGACAAAAAAATCTTTTAGTCAAGGTTGATATTAACTCCTGAAAATGATTCTCCTTTCTCCATTATTACTTTACTGGAGAACAATCGGATAACACACCTATCTTGACAAATCACATAAAATAGGAAATATAAAAAGTTGGAACATATTTTCGCATACACGTCTTGCAGTGGTCGTTAGCGTGGTGGTTTATTTGTAGCTACCTAATTAACATGGAGATATCGGTACTAGTTTACCTCCTTAGTAGATTTCGTGATATGTATCATGTCTTTGGCGCCGTTGGTCTCCATGCGAGCCGCTTCGTTGACGGTGTTGCCCCAGATGTCGTACACGGGCTTGCGCGTGCCGATCACACCGCCCACGACGGGACCACAGCTTATACCTGAAATGGACATAGTTTATTTGGAAATAGGTCTATATAAACACTTTTAAAATGTCTTCTTAAGCAAGATGTAGTCGAGAAAGCAATTTTCTATTGCCAAAATGGCAACACAAATCTGCGTGAACCGAACCCTACTAAAGTCCTTTTTTTTTTTTTGGTAGAGATCTTTGCAGTTAGCCTGAGCGCAGGCTTTGACTGCTTCACCGGACAGGTACTAAAGTGGTTGGGATAGGTATCCCAACCACTTTTTTCGGTTGGTACATAGGGACGCGTCGTTGGAGACATAATTCGTCGGCCTAACTGAATGCTTGGTGAACATTGGGTCGAAAGTTACTAAGCGGCTGTTGTCAATATACTAAAAATAAGCATGTTTCCTATAAGTATATATTTATCAGGTATAAAATAGTACCTACTATGTGTTAAGGATGTTAGATAAGTAGCTTTTTACATTAGGTGCAGATGATAAAAAGCTTAGTTTTGGACGCAAAATTCAGCAAACTCCCCGATATGTAGATTAATTTGTTTTTTGTATACAAAGATCCTTTCTTACCTACTCGTAGCTGAAAGTTATATCGGATGTCATTTTTGTAGACGGTATCCTTGAGGGTTTCCATTAAAGCGAATGCGAAGTCTACGAGCGCGTGCAAGTTTTCACACTCATCGTCTAAATGCTAAAAACAAGGAGATATAATCTATTAGCTGCAATTATTTGATCAGGAGTGGTTCGACACAGCTCAAATGAAGTGGTTGTCCAGAGAGAGATGGAATAATAAATAATAATAATAAATAAATGCGGACAACATCACATACATTGCTCTGAACCCAAAGTAAGCAGCTATTAAGCACTTGTGTTATGGAATTCAGAAACAACGAAGGTACCACAAACACCCAGACCCGAGACAATGTAGAAAAGTGACTTTCTACATTGACCCGTCCGGGGATCGAACCCGGGACCTCAGAGCTAGCGACACCTTGAAACCGGTGCGTACGCCACTCGACCACGGAGGTCGTCAAGAGAGAGATGGAAGGAGGGTAGATAGGCCTTTATATTAATATTATAGAACGGGGATTAGCGCGAACATGCAGCAGACTGCTTGCGATCACGGCCGGTGTAATCGGTCGAAACGTCAAGCCCTAAAGGTATTTATGCATGTTCGCACTAATCCCCGTTCTATAATATTAATATAAACATGCAGCACGATAGGCCTTTGTCTTGCAGTATAAAATATGTGGCAAAAAAACCTCGTTTATTATAAACATGATTAAATATTTACCTTATACTCAGGATTGAGACCAGACGCAGCCATGTATGTTGAGCCAATCGTTTTAATCTTCTGGATGCTTGTAAAGTTATCTTGCATTAGCTTGTCGAAGGCAACTGTGGAATACAATGTCTATTATTCGATTTAAGTAACTCTAAAAAATTAATACAAGTACAATAGGCAGCAAGCAGATAATGGACCTTAGGTTCGTGGTCACAAACGTGAGGTCGAAAAGGATCGTGAGGACAATATGTTATAAGGCGTTATTGTTAAAAAGAAGTGTCTGCCATCTTGCTATGATTAACGAGTTTGAGAAGATCGCTGTCCGCTAGATATATTCTTAGTACAAAAAGTGCGGTCCCTTTTTAGTGTGAAATTAAATGTTATGCCTGGGCAGTATCTAAATCTACTATAGGGTATCTACCCTAAGCATTACCCGTATATTTAAGTACCCGAAGAAAAAGGAATAGATACTGCCCAGGCATGAAGACATGAATTAATGTTTGCAATGTTATCTACAATTAATTTTAAAAAGGTTTTCGGTCAAATTAAGATACGGAAATAGCAGCTGAATTCCGGTGTTGCAAGATATTCTGTATTTATAGGCTATTTCAGTACAATATAAAACTGAGTAATAAATGTTAAGTGGGTACATTACAGATGATCATGTTGAGCACGCGCATGCACTCCACTGCGTTCTCCTCGGAGTAGAACTCGCTGAAGTCGCTGACACTCGCGAACATCACGCACGCGGTCTTGTGGACTTGCGCGTACAAATTCTGGAAAAGTAATTCTATAGAATCCATAGGCTCCAGCTTTTCTTTTCCTGTTTTGTTGGCAAGGCTTGTATTTGTCGCTGGTTGTTGGTAAGATTGAAATTTTAGTTTGCCTCTTTTCTTTGGGTTAGGTTTGCTCCATTTTAATAAATTACGAATGTGCCTTATAATTTTAAAGGATATATTTTATCAGCTGCGAAAATTATTAAGTCACTTACACCAGGGCACCACTCTTTGCTCATAAAGTGGTTCACTACATGATCTGGTAGCACGTGTTTCAGCAAACTCCTAGTGAGAATTTGCGTGGCCTTCATTTCGTCCAGATCCTCCTTGACCTGCAGCTTCCAAAGGAAATCCATCCGAGATATGAACTCTACGAGGCGCGCGTGGATGATGACTACCACCAGGAATCCTGTCATTAGGACCAACATTTGTGCCGGTAATAAACTGCAAAGTTAATGTTAATTAGATATCTGAGCATGTTTGTATTTATTACTATAGTAGCTATTATGTAGCAAAAGTTAAACTCAGTGAAACATATCAACTGAGCCTTTAAAGTAAAAATTGAGGTAGAAAAAGTGAAGTGACGAAATGGGCTCCCACATTAAACTGTAAAGCAATGCGATGCGACGCCACAGTCCCTTCTTCTAGTTTCATAAACTTCTAAATTAACTGCTAGCTCGCAGATATGCTATGCGAAGTCGCAGTTATGAGTAGGAGTATTATCTTCACTAGCTAGAAAGGGGATTAAATACTCACGTGTCTTGAATCTTGTAGTTTTTGTAGTTGTAGATGAGTAGAGTGCAGTACATAAACACGTTAGCTGTTGCCAGAACGACCTTCACAAGGTAGTAGAGCTTGACAATGGATGTTAGAGCTACCAGGCATAGCACCCATGTGAACACTACGTATTCAGTGTGGAAACATTCTGTTGCTGTTCAGAAAAAAAAAAAACACCTTAATAGTCTTATGACATAAATCGATGGGAATTCGGGAGATCATGGATCCGCCGCTTGTAAATAACAGCAAAAGTAATGATTTTTGAATGAAATGTAAAGGATTGTATATCGCTACCACCAACCTGGATCGACTGCATCGATTGTTGAATTACCCGTTGTATTTGTCACCGTACAGTTTTCATTTTTATCAAATGTAGCCAACGGACAAACGTAAAATTTTGAGGTGCTGAAACGAAACGAATTAATAAACACTGGCTTCTGTTATTGTCTCTATATTTTTATGAACTGCGTAATTTTAGCATCAGAAAGGGAGCATTATTATCAAGCAATTTTTTTTGTAAAATTAGCCTGAGATGAGTAATTGTGAAGAAACTGTTTTTGAGCGCCATTTTTCCAATATGGCGGAGCGAGCGGCAACGATATAAGGTGGCAAAGTGACAATTCGAAAAGAGCAAGTAGTAATCTATAAAATCACCAATTTTAAACACTCTCGGTAAACCTTCCTAGTAACTCCCTTTTTGAGCACCAAATGACTGGACTACAATTAGTAGATTGGCACGGTATCAATAAAACTGTCTCTTTATCCCATTTACCTGGTAATCGACATAATAGTAACAAAAAGGCAGGTGTGGGCTATTCTAAGCCTGCGGGTGTTTCTGTCGTTGGCCCTGTACAGGTTCAGTCGAATGCAGGTGAACTCCTCCAGCATCGCCAGTACAAAGAACAGAGCCAGCGGCACCGTCATCACCAGCAGAATTACCATGAGATTCCAACAACTGTGGACAAGGTATTACATGAAAAATCCTTCTAAATTATTTATATGTTGCTGGTTTCATATGCATCAGGTATATTGGCCAGTTTCCTCCAATCATAGGTCAGTAGTTTTGTCTCTCATTGGTGGAGACTAACAGAAACATTGCGCTACTAGGTGATAGAGGTAGACGGAGAGTTCAATTATGATCACTGTTTGAAATTCTACGGAAATGTACCGACCATCTCTAATTCTGTAAAGACAAAGGACAATGGCAGGTCTTCATACTAAGAATTGTCTGGGATCAAATTGAAGCGTCCCGTAATGAAAAATATGTTAAAAGATTTGGCGTTAGCTCCAGAATCTACAAATGAGACTATTTTCATTTGGGAAAGCCGGAAAAAAAAGATTTCGGTGTTAGAATTTTATTATTTAGGTTATGAATTAACGTCAATTATATCTATAAAACATAACGCAGATCGAAATTATGTCCTAAAGAAATGATAATGTAGTGTGGTCTAAGTGAGAATAAGAGTATTTACGGATTAATGAGAAAAACATAAATAAATTGTAACACTCGAAGTAGAGTAGTACTCAATTATTGCATGTTTAAGAAAGCTGAGCGCGCATGCACTTGTAAACAATAAAACTATGGGCAAATAAAAAACACATTTTGTTAAACATTATTATTTATTTCATTCCTCATCTCATTACACATAAAATGCGCGTGCGACGATGATCTCTATCGTAATCTGCTATAGTTATTGTTATGGGTTTATAACAAAAATCCAATTCACTATATAGGCACAATCAAAGCAAAGGAAGATTAGCTTATGCTCACGCAAAAGCAATATCGGAGTCCTAAGGGCACGCACTAGTCACACAAGGCAGTACAATCAGTCCATAAACAATCCAGGTAGGGTAAAAATAAATAAAAAGCCAAATATAAACATAAAACACAACCAAGATAGTAAACACGGAAGGATTCTGTAGCATAGAGAAATATAATAAGTAAGTAGGGTATTTCTGTAACGTCTTGACTTGACAGACAACCACAGATAACATTCACTGTACAAGACAAAAGTAGTGCTGCACTTTTGGATTCGTTTTTCTTGAGAATCGATACGACACTGAAACAATCCTCTGATATTTTGATCCATTATTAATTGGATTTAAAAGTAGGAGCATTTCTTCAAAAATATCATTAATTAAAGACGAAAGAATAGATAATTTCAATATTGTTAAAAACAAACCGAACTTTACACGGGTCGATCGATCGGTCGATTATATCGATAATTCGTTTAATTATACAGACTCACACCACTATTTTAATGGTAACATCTCGAATGTAGGTACCTAATGCGAACATCATTTTATGAGCATTTAAAAACATAAAAATAACTCCGGCTTCTACAAGAAGGAATGAATAATTGAAAAATCGTAGAAAATTAATTAAATTTGATTAACATTTATGAAATCTATGGACGCCAAAAAAAGTCCAGACCAAATTCTGCCATTGTTCTTTCGGGATGACTTTGCAGCCTTTCAAAGATGTTGGTCAAAAGTGGCCGAGGTCTCCCAGCTATGCTATAAAAAGGACGACGTGTTCCTTCATTGGTTCTCAATCAAAAAGAGTCACAATCTGCGATTAAAGGCCTAAAGTTCTTAAATACTTACTTAAAATGCATAATACTTTGGACGGCTGCGATGAACACCCACAGGGCCAAACAGCACATGACGTTGGACTTGTAGGTGCCAGCATCCAGCTCCTCGAAGCGGCACTCCAGAGCTATTCTGCGGAACTTCAGCGACCAGCCGTGCATCCTTTCGCGCATTTTTTGGATAGACTTTGATTCGATCAGGTAGTTTACTATGTCGTTTTCCTGTGAATTGGTTATGAATTAAAGTTTAAGACAGGTTTTCCAGGTTGAAAGGTTGTCCAATGACTACCTTATAACAGCACTTTATAATAGGTTTTAGTCTGTGTTATACACTATACAGTTAGCTATTTTAATTTGAATATTATTTTTTTGTTGATACCTTTTTTAGAAAACAAGTCAGAATTTTTAAGATTCTATTCATTAATTTGTTGCTCTTACATTGATTTCGTATATTGGTGGCACGTTATACTCCTCTTCTTCATGGCACTCGCAGCACTGCATCTGAAGTTGTACATAAAAATGATTGTTTAAGCACATAAGAAGTGGCAACAGTTAGCCTTTAAACGAAAAGTGTAGATAGGGTTTGCCAATTTCTTAGTACAAAGAAAGTCTTGCATCTCATCATGAGCGTATAGATGTACTACATATTATTAAATTATATAGGTGTATTTACGTTATCGCTAGGCAGTTCCGATTTCCAGTCGATGTCAGCGATGATGCTGCTGCGGCGACGCATCGTTGTCGCCGGGCTCATCAGTAGTGGCCCGGGCGGCCTGTTGGTCGGTCAAACAAACTGTGTAAGGTCAATTCCGCAAAAAAGAACGCTGGTAAAATGGTATTTCCCGATAGGGAATTATATAATTTCAAGAAATAATCTTGGTAGCCTGGTGACAGAAATTAACTGAACGTTGCTGGTTCTAAGTCTGCCAGTGAGTCTTCTCTATCCGATCTTCGCCTAAATCTAATCTGTGAGATATTTTTGACCTGGCTTTAAAAGTAAACGATTTTAAACTAAGCAAACCGACCTAAATATTGATCTTGTCTATGATCTTTTTATTATCTAACATGGGTAATTTAAAAGAAAACGTTTATGGCCAATATAACAAGAGTAGTTTACCTGGGCTTGCACGTGGTCTTAATGAAGTACGTGACTGGATGATGTTCCTGCAGGAAGGGATCCCGCGACCCTCCGTCTGCGGGTTCCACCTCGAACGCATCTTTTAGGCATTCTAGTGTAGAAGACGAAATGTGCACGCGACTGGAAAACACGAAAAAGGGGGGTTTGTTAGATTTTATTTCCGGTGACAAGTCTAGTTTTTTTTGGATGGACTATTATTCCTCGATGAATTAGATGCATGTCATGTGGTTAAGAAATCATTATTTCAATTGAATTTGAGAACTGTCTAGGAGACATGAAAATTTTAACAATAGCGTAATCTCAGAGATTTTCTTCCTACATTGGAAGTGCGTATTATATTTATTAAGGAGTCTATTACCCGGGCAAGCCACCGCTCTCCATTCGGTTAGCTAGTGTAACGTCAAACGACCACAAATCGAACTGCCACTTGAGTAGCCCCAGCACGCCAGATAGCACCTTGCCGCTGTGGATGCCGATGCGCATGTCCAAGTGCACCTGAAATTTAACATGTAGGGTTACTTAAAAAACTGTTTATAAAAGTTCAGTTCAAAAAGAAGACTTTAAATGGGTTAGAGCTGATTCATCAATTCAGGATTTTTCGGATGTGGAAGCCAATTTAACATATTATTTACCGTAAAATTTATCAGACGAAGGCTACGTGGAAGACCCATGCTGAGATGGAAGGATGAACTGGACGCGTATATAAAGGAGTGGCCACAACTTGGTTAAAACAGAGACGTGTGGAAGGAGGAAAGGGACGCATTTTTTCTGCAGTAGGACAGTTCTGGCTCAAAATAAATAATAATAATAAGTACTTAAACAGAAAACACCGCAAAATTTTAAAATCTGACTGTTATGTTTATTACCCACATCAAAGTTTGACAGTGATGAGATGCTCATCTCTTGGCGCACGTCAGCGATGGCTGTGATCATGTGTAGGCCCATGTTGACGCAGCAGATGGCGTGGTCTTCGCGTCTCTCCGGCAGCCCGCTCACACAGAAGTAACAGTCGCCTAGCAACTTGATGCGGACACAGTGGTTTTCCTACAGGCATACAGTTTACATGTAAGTTTAACTTAGCTTGAGAAGGCGTTAGGCTCAGTTTAAACGATGGTTTTTTTTTGTTTTTTACATTACATTGCGGTTCCGCACGGCTATTGTGTCATAAGTGAGCGATCATAGACGGCAATGTAACACAGCACGATGGTGGTTTTAAACAGAATGAGATTTCTTACCGTTCCCAACTTATCAAAGCGTGCGAACAAAGAGTTAAGCAGCTTCACCAAGTCTGCAGCGCTGCAATTGCTTGATAGTTCTAAAATGCAAATACCCAATTATTTTTAACAGTTCACAACGAGACTATATAGCAAAAATTGGATGTTATATTGTTTAACAATGTTTCTTACCGGTAAATCCCTTGATATCAGCAAACAATATGGACACATCCTGGTGCTGCTGAACATCTATAATTTGGCTAAACTCCTTCTTGAAGTCAGTTTCAAATTTAATTTTCAGAAGTTTTAAGAGCTTGATTGCCATGAATTTTGGTATTACTGCAAATAAAGAATTTCCTCTATTTGAAACATAAACTTGGTGTGATCCTTATAAAATATCGAAGAAGGAGTGGTGCTTGTATATCACGCACTTATTAAACAATTAATAAGTCAATATAAAAAGAAAATAGTTTTTTTTTTAATAATAATAATAATAGTTTATTTGGTGACCTTAAAAGTACAACAAATATGAGATTGAAGCCTCCTTTTAAGGAAAATATGCCTGTATTAGGGGACTCCGTTCCTTCCTCTTATTACACATTAAAATTACGATTCAAATTACGACTTGCAAACGACAAAGCCTTACAGCCTTACCGCTTTGAAACAGGCTCCAATGTCTATCGCTCTCTCTCTTGGTTTTCTTCAGCGTGATCATGGACTTCACTGTCTCCAGAAACACTTGCCTCTGGCTCCAGTCGACCAGAGACTTGGCGTACATGCCAGCCAAGTTCACCGCCGTGTAGAGCAACACGTTACTCACTGACATACGTACGTCGCACAGAAAGGTCTGAAAAAGAAAATATTTTCACTTTAATTCTTTTTTTGCTTGTCTAATTATTATGATCTAAGGCGTTCGATCCATGACTTTACATAGGCTTTTCTCAAGGTGTTCTTGTCACATGGCCAAATGATGGAAATGATGGACCAAATCATTATGTAGTGATACTTCTATCGCACCAAAGTCAAATCATACAGCAAACAAAAAAGCATCATGAGCTCAGCTGTTTTGGTAAAAAAAGAACTACAGGTAGACTGGCATTGTGGCTTCAAGCTCAAAAAATCGGCATATTGCTTTTTGTTCTGTAGGCCAATCTCCATATATTTGTAAAAACTTACGTGGCATTTTACATTTATGGTTGGCAAATGTGTCAATATATGTGCCAGTGAGGACAGGATCCCGATGACGATGCACCAGCACAGCGGCAGCGGCAGCATGGCGTAAGGTATGAACACGATGAACAGCATATACCAGACTTGGTTCTCAGACTCGTGGATGCCTATAGTTTGCCTGCATAAACCTACAGGCAGAAGAATGGTGTTGTAATACTCGTATAATATAATAATAATCCAGCCTATAAACGTCCCACTGCTGGGCACAGGAATGGTGTTGTATGTTATATTTTTGCATAGAAGGGCTGTTGTATATGTACAGACATGAATAATCGGCGCTTTTACGACAGCTGGCAAGACCGTGATAATTAACCCCCACCTCTAAACTTAGATTTGCTTTATCTCTTAGGTTTTTCATGGTGTATAACTTTTGATATAACTTACGAACTAAATCGATTTTTAGTTTTTATACCTATATATTATAATAAAAAAAAAAAAACAAAAAAGGCGCTTAAGCAACGTTACGTTATAAAAAAGTGACTCCAGTTGCACGGTTCCAAAGCCTTCCTATGGAGAAGAGCCGGCAGAAGAATTTCCATAGGTTACTCTTGATTGATTTCGCGTAAATTGGCGCATACCCTGTGTGATGAGCAGCACCCAAGTGACGGCTGCCGCCCAGTGCAGGTGTTTGTTGGCGAAGGACTTCGACCAGCTCAGCAGGCACATGAGCACGTTGACGCAGGCGAAGCCGACCGTCCACACGATACGACGCCAGCGACTTTCATCATCCTCTGGATGAATGCACTTACTAGTAAGTGTAGCTAAGTACAAATTACATTGGATTTTGATTATCATCATCATCATCATTTCAGCATGTTGCAGTTACTGCTGGACATAGGCCTCCCCCAAGAAACGCCACAGCTCACGATCTCCCGCCCTTTGCATGCAGATTTTGATCATACTAATAATAAAATTCATATTCAAATAATTTTACTGCCTGAATATGATACTCGTATATGATTTTCAAGATAGATACGATGTGAAAAATATTGTGTTTTATGTCTGCATTATGTATAATTCGTTTAATGTTATAGAAATTAATAAGGGTACTTGAGCTTACCATTTTTGTGTGTGACTGTATAAATAAACCCCAATCCTATCTGGAAATAAAAATAATCACCATTTTTTTTAATATTTAGTTATTGCAGGTATGTCTACTGATTAAGTAGCTATTAAAGTTTTCAACTTACTTTTAGGACCAAATCTACGATGTTCACTAACAGAAGTGACTTCTTTCGCTGACGACTCAAGTATCTTTGGTAAGAGGCTTCTATAGCTTTATTCTGAAACATTCATAAAATAAAACGTTCAAATTGATTTACATGCTTTTATAACGAAATTAATTAAATTAATAAATAGTTCATACCTTAAAGTTATTTCTGAAGCTGGGACAGTATATTCCTAGGAAGTATCGCGGCTTTGGCATCTCCCCTGCCGTTACTATGTAAACATGTAAAATTTATACAATATACCAAACTGTAATTAATCACAAACTCATGGAAAATAACAGAAAAAGTCCGACTTGCAACGGTTAGTTGTTTTTTCAAAACGATTGTGTGTACAGCAATAGATATATAGCATTAGGTAACATTTTTATTATTAGTAGTTAAGTTTATATAGTATACTTTAATGTTAAAAAAAATGTCTACTCTATCGTATAAAAAAAATATTCCCAATTTACATTATTTAAGTCTCTACTTACTTGAATCGTCTTCCGCTTCAATGAACATGATGAGATCCTAGAACAGGTCGCTGCCAACCTGTCGAATAATATCAAAACATTTAAAACTATAAATAAAAAAATTAAGGATCCTTCAAACATATTAAAACAAATGAATTTTGAAGCAGTTATACAGATCTAAGAATATCTCTGTCGCGTTAGCTGTCAAATAAAAGAGCTGCATCTTGATCGGTACATTAGTTTAGGTGTTACTATGGAACAGATATACTCGTGTTCAGATAATATGTTATGTAAGTCAGAATAATTAGACTTTTCATATTTAATTAATTCGGTTTTCTTAATATTTAAGCCTTTTGCTGTGGTGTAATTGGTAGTAATATAATTCACGGGACTAAGTGTGTCTGCTTGCGACCACGGCCGGTGTAACCCGGTCAAGCCCCAAAAAAGGTATTTATGCATGATTGGTTTTATCAAAACATTTGCAATTATTTCCCATCCATGGACAACGGATCTCCGTTTATAGACTCCTTTGTAGAGCGAACTATTTTTCCAAAGTGTTGTATTTTTTCCTGTAGGTACCTATCCAAACTAATATTATAAATGCGAAAGTAACTCTGTCTGTCTGTCTGTCTGTCTGTCTGTCTGTCTGTCTTTGCTTCACGCCTAAACTACTGAACCGATTTGTGTGAAATTTGGTACAGACATACTTTGGAACTTGAGAAAGGACATAGGATAGTTTTTATAACAAAAAAATAAAATCAAAAATAAAATTTATTCCGGACATACAGCGCCATCTATTGGTGAAGCGTCGGCATCAATTCAGTACTGAAAATTCATCGGATAAAAGTAAACGATAGTAAAAAGGTAGGTATGAAAAAAGTAATATCAATATAATAAAACTTTTAGTACAAAGAAAATGCCCGAACGGAGTATATCCAAACTAATATTATAAATGCGAAAGTAACTCTGTCTGTCTGTCTGTCTGTCTTTGCTTCACGCCTAAACTACTGAACCGATTTGTGTGAAATTTGGTACAGACATAGTTTGGAACTCGAGAAAGGACATAGGATAGTTTTTATAACAAAAAAATAAAATCAAAAATAAAATTTATTCCGGACATACTGCGCCATCTATTGGTGAAGCGTCGGCATCAATTCAGTACTGAAAATTCATCGGATAAAAGTAAACGATAGTAAAAAGGTAGGTATGAAAAAAGTAATATCAATATAATAAAACTTTTAGTACAAAGAAAATGCCCGAACGGAGTATATCCAAACTAATATTATAAATGCGAAAGTAACTCTGTCTGTCTGTCTGTCTGTCTGTCTGTCTGTCTGTCTGTCTGTCTGTCTGTCTGTCTTTGCTTCACGCCTAAACTACTGAACCGATTTGTGTGAAATTTGGTACAGACATACTTTGGAACTTGAGAAAGGACATAGGATAGTTTTTATAACAAAAAAATAAAATCAAAAATAAAATTTATTCCGGACATACAGCGCCATCTATTGGTGAAGCGTCGGCATCAATTCAGTACTGAAAATTCATCGGATAAAAGTAAACGATAGTAAAAAGGTAGGTATGAAAAAAGTAATATCAATATAATAAAACTTTTAGTACAAAGAAAATGCCCGAACGGAGTATATCCAAACTAATATTATAAATGCGAAAGTAACTCTGTCTGTCTGTCTGTCTGTCTGTCTGTCTGTCTGTCTGTCTGTCTTTGCTTCACGCCTAAACTACTGAACCGATTTGTGTGAAATTTGGTACAGACATACTTTGGAACTTGAGAAAGGACATAGGATAGTTTTTATAACAAAAAAATAAAATCAAAAATAAAATTTATTCTGGACATACAGCGCCATCTATTGGTGAAGCGTCGGCATCAATTCAGTACTGAAAATTCATCAGATAAAAGTAAATGATAGTAAAAAGGTATGAAAAAAGTAATATCAATATAATAAAACTTTTAGTACAAAGAAAATGCCCGAACGGAGTATATCCAAACTAATATTATAAATGCGAAAGTAACTCTGTCTGTCTGTCTGTCTGTCTGTCTGTCTGTCTGTCTTTGCTTCACGCCTAAACTACTGAACCGATTTGTGTGAAATTTGGTACAGACATAGTTTGGAACTTGAGAAAGGACATAGGATAGTTTTTATAACAAAAAAATAAAATCAAAAATAAAATTTATTCCGGGCATACAGCGCCATCTATTGGTGAAGCGTCGGCATCAATTCAGTACTGAAAATTCATCGGATAAAAGTAAATGATAGTAAAAAGGTATGAAAAAAGTAATATCAATATAATAAAACTTTTAGTACAAAGAAAATGCCCGAACGGAGTATATCCAAACTAATATTATAAATGCGAAAGTAACTCTGTCTGTCTGTCTGTCTGTCTGTCTGTCTGTCTTTGCTTCACGCGTAAATAATCCGTGTTGTCACTATGCTCGATAGATGGCGTTTGGATCGAAATAGATCGCGCTATGGTTTCGTGACACGCATTTGGTTGGGCATCGGCCGCGCGCTTCGGTACTGTCTTGGAAATTGTGTTGATTTTTCAAGAGTTCCCTAGAATATCTTCCACATTTCATTTTTGAAAAGATCCCGCGAGATCGGGAACTACGTGGGTAAAACCAAAAATCTGCTGGAAGTCACTATTCCACGCGAACGAAGTCGCGGGCAAAAGCTAGTTTAATTATAAAACAATGTGAATGTTTACAAAGTAGAATGAAGCATTCATTTACCTTTTAGTGTAACACTTTATTGTTACATAGTTGTTTGTCGCGAAAGTGTGATTCATTTTAGAATAACAAACACTACGTAACTAATAATTATTAGCTTTGCTTTCTTAATCTATTATGGTTAAAGTTCGCTTTAATATTTTATATAGGTAGATAGGTACTATAAGTTAATTTAATCTTGCGTTTCAGAATTGAAATCAGAAATCTTGCAAGGAAGCAATTGTAATCTTTTCTCTTATCTTTTCTAGGTTTATGCAAAATTACCTTTTCTCTATATATCGACTTAAGTTAGGTTTTAAATTAGTGAAAAAAGCTTTGATTCGTTGAACAAAAGTCTGTCGCACATCATTCACAAGCCAACAAGTTGTTTGCATTAAATATACCTTAACCACAGCCAAACAGCTTCCTTCCACAGCCAGAACGAAATTTCCTTGTAATATACTGTTTGTTTCGCTAGCTTTACCAATAATGTTGCGATTTATAGGTATACTCACTTCTAAGTACATTTCTTTTCCAAGTCATCGACCTGTATTATACTTTTACAAAACATTCAGCTTAAGAAATAAATAATGTTGTAATCTTTCTGGACCGATTAATCTTGGAAATAGCTGAAGGCAAAAGGGGGATAGATTTTAAATAATTTGACATAATAATATGCGTACTGCAGGTATGTAGGTATATGATACATAGCTGAATAACATTCGATATGTGTAGTTCAACGAATACATTATTTGTATAATTTTATCCTTTATGTGACTAAATATAATTCCTAAATGGGACAATAATACCCAAACAACAGTTGTAAAATACAAATGAAATAAACTAGATAGTATCTAACGTACTTATTCAAAACCTAATAATGACTAAGAAAAACGTAGATTTATGGATGATGGAGATGGTGTCAAACCAAACACTTACTGCGATGTGTAAAGACAACAAAATATATCAAAAACTTACCTACAAAACTATCTAAAATTAGGAACGATAACTTTTCCACACACACAGTTCACATCACAAAAAGTATAAATTAAGCTATTTTGAATATTTTCCGACTTCGATCAAGGGATTTTTGGTACGTTCATTCTAACAGGCTGCCAGGACTATAATGAATTTCCCCTCAACAAAAGCAAAATAATACTATATTCTGATGACTAACTACAACTTATAATTATATTAAATTTATGGTGACGAGATATTTAGTATTCGTTTAATTATAAATAATTTTTCCTTATGTCATTGTGTTTATGTAATTCGAGTTGGTATTTTTAATAAGACAGGTTAGATACTTAGTTGACGCGGAAAATAGAAATAAATTAATATCGTTTTGTCAGAATTAGATACAGGAAGAGTTCATAGTTAGTGCTGAAGTGGTAAGCTGAGAGTAGACGCCTCTGTGTATACCGACCTTGTATATGTCTCATCCAGAGGCCCAAACAAATTTATATCCCTTATACGAGTATAATATATGTCGCTCCAGGCAATCTTCTCAAGAATTGTGGTGTTTATGGTCTCCATAAGTATCCGTGTTAACTTATATGAATAAATTATGCGTTGTTGAATAGTACCAGACTGGGTACATTTTCGTATTTTCAGCACGAGGTTTTTTTAGAAATCGTCTTCAGCGAGGGCTGAATAACGGAATGATTTTGTTTTTTTTTTTAATTTTGATTACTATATATCTTAAAAGCTCCATAGTAAAAAAGCTTGGTTCAGCCGGTGCTGTTAGGCCAATATAATAATACTTATGAATTATAAAAGGAAGGAATATTATCATATATTTTTTATCACGTCTTTTTAAAACAGTAGTCTTCACAACCTGTTTATTTTAACTCCTCAATATGCAACATAGATATCTTCATATCCCAAGTAATTTATTAGTATTAGGAAAGTAATTAAAATATGGTTTATGTCATTTCAAGTAATTATGCCGTTCTCTTAGTCAACGAGCACGGACGTCCTGTCTTTGCTTCTTGTCAAACGTAATGAAATAAAAACTGTATCGCTAATTGGATTCATGTTTTTTTTTATGTTTAATTTATAACAAGAACTTAAATTAAATGTTTTTTTATGTGCTTCCGTTTCTGCTTTTTAAGAATTATTGGCCTTTGCCCTGCTGTGGAACAGCAACGAATGTGTAGGTTAGTTTTTTTAACTTTAATAAAGTATGTACTAGATTTCAATGTCACTGAAAGCTATGAGTTGCAGTACATTGCGGGGCGGCTCAGCTAAGGTGTCTTATGTGATTGATCATAGGTGGTAATGTACTCCAACTTCTACGATGTATCTTAAATTGTCCATACGAGTCATTAAGGTTTAAGGTAAGGTTGCGCTCCTGCAACTTCTTCAATGGGTTCGCAAACATACCCACAAGCTTCAATAGGCTCGCTAACATACTGGTACCCACCTATAGAAACATTAACAACATAGCTATCAGAAAAAAGCCTACAGTTAGTGACGTTCCGGTATCAGACGAGGACGGTCGCGTTGAGAAACTCCGCGCATTTGTTACGCTCGCAAAAAACTTTGAAACAGTTCTGTGTCATGGAAAATATATGAACAGTGGCCATCTTATTATGTGTGTGGTTGTGGAATGTAAAGAACAAGGTATGTTGATTAACCTAGCTTTATATATCTTCCTTCACGCCTTATCTGATATTTGTTTTTGGGAAAATATGTGTTTTCATGTTAGCGTAAGATAAGCAATGCGTTTCGATTGTAGGGTTTTTGACGAACTTTTTGAGTACGGTTTGACGGACTTTCTATTTTCTATGAAATTTGCGAACTTTATATTTCTATTTAGCGTATTTGGTAGCACTAAATAACTAACTATAGTATTAATGAAACCTCATTCAAATAATAATAGAACTGCCATCTAATGACAGACGGACTTATTTCTTTTTTTACATATTTCCTTTTTAACTTGTAGCCAAAGTTCCATAAGGTAATGATGATGATTATTTGCATCATTATAGACTATTGGAAAACTAACATGGGTCGGTAATAACATGGCGCCAATCTTCAATAGAAACAAGGCTTTAAAACATTTTTAAACTTAATCATCACTTACTCACCTCATTATTTTAATAACTTTTTAAAATACCGCCGTTTATTTTATTATTTGTTTGCAGAAACAAAACACGAATAGGTTCTTAAAATGAAACAGTCAGTTGTTTTTGTCAAGAAATTCACAGGATGTTTGAGATTATAGACAGGAACTAACACTTCAAATTGTATTCTGATTGTGTTGTCATTTCAGGCAGGATGAACCAGCCGTTAATCCAAATTGTTTTATGTAGGTACTTACATATTTTAAGTAGGCTACTTTATTTTGGGATGTTTGTTGTTGCTACCGTAAGTGTAGTGATTTAAGAAGTACCCACTTAACTTTAGATTAGGTGTGTTGACTTAGTTCTTCTAATACCGAAACAAAATATAGATTTTGAGTAAGTATCTTCGTTTGCCTATACATAACACTTGACTAGTCTGCATTGAGATTCATGGAGAAGATTATTAAAATTAGTTCGGAATCATATGAAAATTGACGCTTTCATGTCCTTTTAAGTAAAATTCATAATTAAGGAATGACAAAGTACCTAATGGTATAACTAACTTCCTAGCTACAAAGTTGACACTTTAGTTTATTTTACAAATTACAAAAGAAAGGAGGAACTCTGTTATCAGTGGAATGGTCATCTCAAGGTCTTGTAATAGCGTTACCACTACCAAACGGCTTATGATGTGTATTTTATCTCGTAATGTCAACAGTTGTCATGGTAACAGAGTAACCAGGGATTTTGTTCAGCGCGGTAGATGAGGATTTCTGTATATTCTTTTTTTAAATCGTAAAAAACAAATGGCTATCCTAAGATTCAATTTTAGTTAATTATTATTTCCGCTTTCAAACGCGAGATAATCGCGTCAAAATATTAATACATACCGGTAATTCTGAGAACATCTTTTTTTTTGAAGTCGGTTAATTTAAAAACCAATACAGAAGGTATTGGTTTTTAAAGGAAGGAGGAGAAAGGAAGAAAAGGAGAACCTTGATCTAACAAATTATGTACTGAAAACCGCATCAAAATCGGATCAACCAAACGCGAGATAATCGAGCACAAACATACATACACACACCTCCTTTTTTTTGAAGTCGGTTAAAAAATATTTATTTTGTGACCCTCTGATTCTATCTGTAACTTTATGCATAAAAATCGAGGACCGGCAACTTGGCTGTCATTCATTTGATGACCACGAAATCACACAAACACCAACACATTTTAGATGTAGATGTTATGTAAGTCACTATCGGTCCCAAGGGGGAGAGAATAAAAACTTTTTTGATTGACCGGAATGTGGGTTTCCGAACTTCAAATTAAGTTTAGGATCACTTGCGGATGCTTCGCAAAAGCTAGGAATAATGAAAGCTTTCATCGTATCTAGGAAATGGTAGATTCTTGGAAAAGTTCTCTTTTTTAACCGACGAAAACAGAGGAGGTTCTCAATTCGACGCGTATATATATATTTTTTTTATGTATGATCACGCATAACTTTTTACTGAGTAGTCCGATTTTGATAATTCTTTATATTATATTGGAAAGAGTATAGTCCAAAATTGGTCCCATATAAATTTGAAAAAATAATTCCCACTCTAAGGGTGGAAAAACAGGGGTTAATTGATTGTTCACGCACTGATCGTAATGTATTACCACGCGTAACTTTTTTCAGAGTAGTTCTATTTTGATAATTCTTTTTTAATTGAGTAGGCTATACCTAGAAGTTGGTCCCATATAAATTTGGAAAAAATATTCCAATCCTAAGGGTAGAAAAACAGGGATATATTCATTGTTCACTAACTGATTTTAATATATGACCACGCGTAAGTTATTACAGAACAGTCTGCTGGTCCCATATAATTTTACTCTAAGGTTGGGAAAATAGGGGTGATTCATTGCTCATTCACAGATTTGAATACTAAAATAAGGTAGTTAGCTATTTTAAAAATAATAAATAAGCCGGCGCCGACTCGAAATTACTTAGGTATACTCACATTCGTTTAAGAACTTAGTTATTAAGATTAAATAAAAAAGGTTTCTTATTTTTTGCTTTTCAGTGTTTTCGGCGGTTTAATTTTTTTGTTTAAAAGTTTTTATTTTCGTGTTTGAGTACAACCAAACTTTTTAATTTGTGAATGTTATTTCAGTTATACTTAACCTGAAATCGATATTTAAGGTGTGTATTTTAGATACTTAGGGGCGAAGTTATAATGCAATAGATAAAATGCGAGATGTATACTTATTAATATAACATATCATCACGTCTGTATCCCCAAAGGGGTAGGCAGAGGTGTACCGATGTACACACACAGTTGGCCGATATGTTTAGGTCTCATGTAACAGGGGGCGAGCCTCTTGCCACTAACCGAGCACAAATCCAAACTCCGACCTGCTACTGAGAATTTCATAGAAAAACCCAATAACACCTTGGTCGACTCGGGAATCGAACCCAAGACTTCCTTAATATAATTATTAATTGCCCTAAATTTATACCATCTCATTTCTTCTGCTTCTACACAATTTCTTATGTGCTTGTCTATAAACTTTTCGCAAACAAAACACAATCCTGTAACTTTAATTTTCATCTCTACGTCAGCGTACAGACTAAAGGTAGATGGCATATGCAGTGCAGGCAAACCCGACAGGTAACAATATTACTTCCGCACGTAACTGGATCGGATGTAGAGCATCCTGATTCACCTTGTTACGAACGGAAAATAAACTTGCAGGTAAACTGCTGCTACTGTTTACTGCAGGATTTGTTTATTGAAAACAATTTAAGTACTGCTTACTTTGCTGTACAAGTTTACAATGTATGTGCGTTTATTTGGTCGTAGTATAAAAGTGGACAAGCATTTTTAACAACCAAGATAACCAGCCGCCTTACTGGCGGTAAGAGTATATTCAAGCATCCATGTAGTAAGGCGGCAAGACTCTGGCATGTCACTCTACCTTTTTTTTGTTACGCCAAGGCCAGTGACTGGATTCAAAGGGCTGGGAGATCGTGTGTGTGGTGTGAGATTACGAGTACATTCTAGTTACAACCGTACCGTTGGTGTTTTTCTTTTAACTAATATAATTCTTGGCAGCCTTCTGCTACTTTAGTAGTGAGTTGGTGTCTCATAGAGATTCACACTTAGCTTAAGTCACTTTCGTCTCACCAATAAATAATTCATAAGGTCATACTCAATAAATAATTACATTTAGTAAAAGAACCTGACAAAAAAGGGGCGTGAACGGATGGGCTCGCAATTTTTCAAGTCATTTAACAACGATTTTATTAATTGCTCTTGCTAGGTACTTTGTAGAGGTCAAACCCTTTATATTCCTTTATCCCAAATTGTTATACCGGTATAAATAATATTTTACTACCTAAACAAGCTGCGTACAGTCGACAGCAATTCACACGCGTCGCTCGTAATCCTAGCATTGATTGTGTCTTTATTACGAAGCAGTAAAGTTTATTTTCGTCATTCGTTGTTACTAAATCGGTAGGATGTTTGTATACAACCATTGTGTGTATATGATGGAATTTCTTGCCTTGCACCTGCAACTAGAGTTATTTAACGTTTTGTAAGAGCCTAACGCTTTTAAAAGGAATACTTAAAATAAACGTATTTAGATTTTGATGTCAATCTCGTTAATTCTCGTTATGAATAAAATTGTACAAGAGAATTTGTGGTGTAGGGAGCCTGAACTATCTAACAACTATCAGTAATTCTAATAAATTTTCCTTATACTACAGCAAAATATGACGTCTTGATAAGTGAGCTACACCACAAATGGAGAATGTAATTTTGTACTATTCTGCTAAGCATTGCATTTTGGTTATTTTTCATCTTTTCCTTTCTTTAATTTTCTTCATAAATCGTGAGGATTCCGTCAGTTTGTCACAGGTTGTTCTGAACGTTGTTAATGCATTACTAATGTACTCTTTATCTCGTATGTAATGTGTGTGTTTTATGCGACACTAAAATGTTAATGACGCAGAAACATTAGTTACGATTAGTTCAGGTTGGTTCACTTTACACGAGCTTAACTTAATGGTAAACATCTACTAATCACATTAAACAGTAGTTATTTGAACAACGCTATTTTATTATTTGTTTTCTTAAATTTAGGTCATTCGTTCCGCTTTTACTATTCTTGAATTAGGTAAAGACATAATCAGATAAAATACTATTCTTCAATTTTATTGAATTGAGTAATATTTATTTTATTTTCGGTAAGATAATTCGGATAATGGCTAAGTAAATAAAAATAAAACACTAATAAAGTTATGCTTATTTACTTCGGTTTTATTCATAAACTAACACACTCATATTATTTAAGCGTAGTAAACTATGTTGTGAATGTGTAAACTCGTGGTTTTTGTGTTAACAAAGCTTTCAGAGAAGTACATTATCGTGTACAGATATGAGATAACGATTGATAGATAATAATAAATATAGGCGTAGATACATGCATCACAACGATTATGTGGGCCTTCCGTACTGATTGGAATATCCCAATACCTTTGTGTATTTTGAATATATGTTAAAAATTACGTATTCTTTACAACTTCACAGAAGATTGGTCTTTCAGTGTTTCCAAAAATCTGCGTTTGTGCAAAAAGTCACTGCGTAAATACAGTGAGAGAAAACGGGGGAGTTTTAACAACAACGTTCAGTTTTCTAATTCCCTAAAGGTACTACGTCAGAACGTATATACCTAAGTTGAATTAAATATAATCGAAGACAAGTTGTTCCAAGCTACATCCTGTCAAATCCATACTATATAAAATACCCCGGAGCAAAGTACAACATAGTCTAAAGATAAACAAAACCGCGAATCCAGTTTTCCTCAAATAATGCAATCAGGGCTTAATAGGGAAAATATATGTTTAGATAAGTAAATGTATCTTCAATAGTAGTTTATATTAAGGACAATACGTTAGTCATAGCAGGAAGGAAAATATTCAACATGTGTTTGTCAATACGTTCTGAATAGAGTGCAGGATGACGACAACTGTGAGCGGGATTGCACTGAGTTTGAGGTGTGGGCAGGCCCTTTGCTCGAGTAATGTTTATTTATAGACTTACGACTTGGAGCATAAATAACTTCAAAAATTGCAGCGTCATATTACAAAAGTCTGGAATTTTAAAATTAAGTTTTTAATTCCATTCTAAGCTCTTTTTTATTTAAAAATAGTATTTTCGTATTTAGTGTTTTACTTACACTGATTTATTTGAATTAGAGTGATATTGATACTGGTTACAGAAAGTGTACTTACCGCATGCTTGCTGCCTGTGATGTCCAACTGTCCATGTTATCATAATAAGGAGCCATTTTAACTGTATTCTCGAGCAGACGTAGCTTTTTACAACTATATAAGTAATTATTAGAAGTAGAAAGGATTAGGTATACGTATCCGGACACATAACTCACGTCTATTTTTATTGAAGACCGTAGTTCTTGGTATTGGCATGATCTAATAGAAAATTCATGCTGTGTAGAGGGTAAACTGTAAACAAGGATGGTTCAACCGAAGTTGGGTTTTTGTCGAGTTATTTAGGGTAGGACTTTACAGCTATTCCTCGAACCCACTCTTTAGCCTAACACCTTTTTATTAGCAGTTAAGCTTCCTCTTATGTATGTACTATTTTTATACTTTTTCTATCGAAATCGAAGCAATAACACTCGGTAACTGATCATCTTTGAGTATCATAGCTTAAGCCAATTACGGTCGAAACCACGTACAGTTACGAGCAAAAATACGTATACACTTTTAACAAAGCGAAAAGTAAAATTGCAAGATTATGGGGTTGAAACATGATTAGGAAACTGTTTTCAATAATTTCTTCATAACTCGTTTTAAAATACCAATTTAGGATTGAAGAGAAACTCAGTGATTTTTTTATTGTTTACACATATTTGCTATGGACTGTACGAAAATCACAACCACAAGAATAATACAGTTTGCAACGTATATTAGTTTGATCACAAAATACCAGCGAGATTTATACGAAGCTCACCGATACGAAAAATCTATAGATATTAGATTTGTCTTCCCAATATGATTGTACCGATACAAAGAAATAAGAGAGCATTCTCTCTCCGACAGCAGAATTACATTGGATTGTATTGGACATAGTTTAATTAAACCAATAAAGGAATACACGTATCTTGTTCATTGGTACTTTTGTTTTGTTGTTCACTTATCAGAAGTTTAGGTAACTTTGTTGGTAGTTTTACTTGAGTATCTCAGTAGGCAGCAGTTTGTTACAATTGTTTAAGGCGCTACCCCGAGCAAATGACTTTGAGCGTTTGACCTCTAAACCCCCCTCTTTGCCCCTCTACATAAACATCGCTACTTTCTATGAAAATACAACGCCATCTGTTTGATATACCGACGTATTAAGTAGTAAAAATAGTAGACTTATGAATTTATAGACAAAAATATAATCAATCATGTTCGCAAGATTAAAAAAAAAGATAAGAGAAATATATTTTATTTGTATCTAAAATTATAACTCAAGTAAGTGAATCATTTAATGATGTAAAGTTATTTAGTAAGAAAGGTATTGAATGTCTTTTTACAAAAATCTTTTTTCAACCAACTTCGAAAATAGGAGGAGATTTTCAATGCGGATGTTTTTTTTTTTTACGTTTGAGTATTTCTCGAAGTTCGGGATTTCTCAAAGACGGCTGGACCGATTTCAAAAATTATTTTTTTAACCATTTATTCAGTGTGATTCTAACAAGGCACGTATACAGAGCAAAGGCGAGCGGCGAGACTTTTGAAAATTCGGTTCTTGAAGAAAGTATTGCTGTCTCAATACGGCATGATTTGTGAATGTGTGAAAGTTGACAGTGTGTGAGTGTGAAGCGCGCTCGCATGGAGTAGTACTTAAGAAATACTCTACGCACATAATAAAGGGCAATGGCGAAATATTTGTTGATATAATTCTTATGCGTGATATACAAACGTCTTAATTACAGATTTACATGAAATATAGCGTCTAAGTCCATGAAAAAAAATACATTAAATTGGAAATACAATTGATTGAATTGTACTTTGAGTGTTGCCATATGAACGTTAAATCTAAACTAAGTCATACGAATATCTTTGGCTAGTAAACTATGTATAAAAGCTTGCTTTTAGAATATATTGAAGATTTATGAACCTGAATAGTCTAAGGACATATTATTATTTCTACCCAATATCACCGAAATTAATAAATGACATCAAAATACTATTATGAAAACTTCAATCTAGCATGGCATCAACAACGGATACAATCAATGTGAAATTTTGCGTCATGCCACTGACATTGTCTTGCACGTCACTTTGCTTGTGCGCACCAAAATCTTTGTTTGCGCATTTGTTATTTCTATTATTTTGCTTTTTGACTTGGACTGCTTATGGACTTTCGAGATTTCTCCCTGTGCTAGCCAAAAGACTCCGATTACCCACCACTTACGACGAAATTTTGCTGTGATGTTTGACTCCGATTTTAAATTAAATTGGATTTTATTACGTGAAAAAGAACGAGAGAGAGAAGAAAGTCTTTTAAAGCCTCTTTGCACCTGCTGGTTTCCTGGATAATATCGTGATAAGGAAGGATGAAAAATAAATGTATTTGAATTAATGCTGTTTCTTTTTCATATATGCTTTTGATCATCTATTTTATAGACTATTTTTGTGCACTAAACAATATAACAAGAAAGCCTATAAGAAAACATTAACATACATAATATTATTCTGTCAGGATTATTAAAAAAACTCTGATTATAATTCTTTACAAGTATTATCAAAGCTATAGGCCAGGGAAAACCTAGATAATTATATCTCTAGAAATAAGTATAAAACAACCGCATTAAATATTTTGAATAGTATATTTCACAAGGTTTACTTTTTCAGAATCAAAGACTTTTTCAACATATTTCCTATGAATTTCTGTCATATAAATGCAAGGTCGGGCAAAAGTAATTAATTGCTTACGAGAGCCCATTAATTACACACATAAATAACTGAATTTAATAAAAACAAAGAACGATTCTATCAATTGTATTTCCAATTTTATATATTTTTTTCATAGACTTAGACGCTATTTAAATAAAACTTCAAAAAAGTAACATATTATTTCATGTAAAGTAATTAAGACATTTGTAGACGCATAAGAATTATTTCGACCTTTTGATAGTTGGACATATTTAAACAAATATAAATATAAGATGAAATAAAACTACTAATTATAAACCGCGAAAAAAACCGTAAAAAGTAGTTTAATTTCAATGTCAGATTTAAAAAAAAATCTTAAAACATAAATAAAGCTCGCCCCCTATTACTTACATGGGACCTAAACATATCGGCGAATTGTGGGTGTACATTGGTACACCTCTGCCTAACCCTTCGGGGATACCGGCGTGATGATATGTTATGTAAAACATAAATATGTATTCCATGCTATTTGAATTTTATCACCAGTGCCGTGTGTAAAACTACATAGGGCTATCAATTACTTTTTGACAGTTGTCATAATATTAAATTGTAAATGACATTTCAAATAAAAAACCGACGTGCTCTCACGTCGAGAGCCTACGGCTGACTGCTGAATCGCCGCCGCGACTGTGTTTATGTTGTGAAATTGACCATTTTTAGGAATAATTTGAATTATAAAATAGATGTTTGGTCTTTTTGAAAAACAAAGCAGATGAAAATGTTAAGAATTAAATCCTCTATCAGTTGGTATAAGTTACATTAATAAAATACGTGTACATCGTGAGCCTATGCAAGGAATAAATTTTGATAGACCATTTTTAAAATGAGTACTACTAAATATTCGCTGCATTAAAAAGAAAAAGCTCTGTTGAAATTAAAGACAACATATTAAATAATGATTTGGTATAACAGTGAATTTGATATATGTTTTAAATATCGAGTTTATAGCTTAATAAAACTCCGTTTTTCCGCATTTTGCTCGGGGGAGCGCCTTAAGAGAAATTAGATGTTTTGTGAACTATCATAAAGTTACTAAAGTTGCTATACAATAATTTAGTTACCTATCGATTGTATTTCATTATAATGAGAGACTACAACCCTGTAACACTTAGTATATGAAATTTTAGTAATTGGATACCCCTTGAATTAGACCTGCTTTAACCTCTCGTATGCCGCAATAAATAAGACAATAGAATTCAATTGTGTCTCGCGTGGATCCGTGCTTCCGGCATACAACGGGTTAATTTTGATTTTTTTTTTGTTTTTTTTTGTTTGACATTACTTTGCAACAATAACAAAAATTAACTTTCGTGATATGTTGATCATAGTCATAACTACCTACGTTGCAGACTTTAGAGGTATCACATGCCCTAATCACAGTAGACAGAAGATTATCCGAAGTTTATACATTCATAAAACAAATGATCGGTCCATATTTCGGGTTAAATCGCGCGCTGTCGTGGTAACTGCTTACAAAGGGTTATGTTATAACATTTACATAAGAATAGCCTCTTTTGATCATTCCCTTGCTTTGCTACAAGGACGATCACTGTTTTATTAATCAACTGGATTTATATTGTTCGCTGTTTGATGAATTATGGATTGAATTTTTGCTGTTCAAATACAGAGGGCGAATAATTATGCGAAGAGTAAAGACGGAGAATAAAGGAAATTGGGTCAAGTGTTCAAAAAGGAGATGATAAAGTAGTGGCCGTTCCATTGATTGAGTAAAAAACAAAGGAAATAAATTAAAGATATTCTTTAATTGCTTTACTTCAAAGCAATTGTTGTGGGCTCTTTTTAACTAGAAAATATAAAAGTTCATTAAACATAATTTTCAGTTTTTGTAACACATTTTTGGGAAATAGGTATTATTAGTATATTGTTATGCTATATTATTTCTCCACAAACCAAATAGATACTTCTTAAGTAATAAATAAAGAAGCTGAAGTGCATTCTTCGATTTACTGTTCTTTTTTAACGAAATAAATTTTCTTCGATAGCTGTTTATTTTTCTTATCGAAATCCCTTTACTTAGTACAAGGATTTATTCCATTTATAAACAAAATAAAATAAACGACTTTTTCTATTGCAGACAAAAACTTTTAGATAAAGTGCCCGATTTAAATCAGCTAGGGTGTCTAAAAAGATTTAAGTATAGACTGGTTTATTGTCTTTTGTTAGTGTTGGAAGCAAAACATGAGTAATGGTTACTCGTATTTTAAGAACCCTCATTCACAAAATAAAATGTTTTGCAAATTTTAGATACTTTAAAAGATAAGGGATCCATTTTACACGTTATTTTGAAATAGAAATAAATTATTAACTTACGCTGAAGTACGCTTCAGTATTTATGATTAAAGGCAGTTCACGGCTAATAACAAAAATAGTAATTAGTCGTTTTGCCTCCTATAAAGTAAAATTCCAACATAAACAGCTTTCCCATTGTTCAGTAGAACACCGCTATCTAGTACCACCATTACTTTTCTGATTAAAAGCGACAAATGCATTGATACTTGTTAAACAGAACATAACCAACCTGCCTTAAACCCTCTACTTTAAACTAATGTACTTACTCGTAGGTCTATATACACTGGTGATTTGTTTCATAACTGTCCAGCCAATTATGAACCCTATTTGGAAGACTATTAGATATAAAGTTAGTTGCACTTAAGGGGTTGTTTCACTGTGGTCGGCCATTAAGGTAGCCATTTTGTCTTTAATTACTTGGGGTGCATTCCTTTGGGAATCGGATAATTTATTAATGCATTGCCTGAAGAGTTTCCGGGTAACTTGATAGTGCTTTCATCGTTTGTTTAGTAAGTTTAATGCAAAGACAATCCATTATGGTTAACCCTTTGCGGTTTTTATTTCACTTTGTTTTTTTTGTAAAGTGATTTTAAGTAGTTTTATTGGAGCAAACTTATGTCGAATTGTACACGAATTGAGGTTGCATTGCCTACAATTTTTTTAGAGTATGTTACAAGTTATTTTATCTATTTAAGACCCAAACATTTTTCAGTCTTCAATATGGTTTATATTGAAGACTGAAAAATTTTGATTGTTGTTGCTGTTGTTGTCTAAGTTGTCTTGTTACAATCATTTTGTACTTGAATAATGTTTCACTCACTTATGTTAGATGAAGTCGTGGTAAAAATGTACGTGCTATATCAAGAAGTTTGAACCACACTAATTCATATGAATATTTAACACAAAATAAGTGCTTTTGTGATACATCTTAATTACATAAGCATTATGTAGCTTGGAACAAAACCAGGCGGACCTATTTTGTCATTTAACATAATGCTTGGCCTTCATAAATAATGTCCTATTAGGGATATTACTCAGTTTACTCCAAATAGCCTGTTCGTAAGGCCTTCTTCATACACGAACTACCCGAACATTTAGTAAGGCACACGCACTTTGCGACTTGTCGACCACTCGAAGCAGTTCAACTGCTTCAACTAGACCGCATGCTTGCGACCAGTCCAGACCAGACTAAGAGTAACTACGATTCATGTAAATTAATATTTTTGTTTTAAAGGCTATTTTTAGGTCTATGTTCTACTGCGGTGTGTTCCAATGTATGTAGATACGTAGATGTGTGTAATGGACTACAAAATTAGCATATAAATTCAATCTCATTAAGCCTGTCTGTTTAATTTTGGGCAATGGTATCGTCATTCATATAGCTGGAAAGCTAGTTTATTCGAAAAACCTTTTAATTTATTTGTTTTTTCTCGAGGTTTTGATTTCCTTTCGCTAATCGTATTTAAAATCTACTCAGGTTTCTGGTCAACTTTCAGGGGCCTTTTTTATAGCAACTATTGGATAGTTATATTTTAATGTATTTTTTCTTAAAAGACCATATCTTTAAAAAAGTATCTTATCGTTCTTTACCAGATTTAAGGACACATCAACATGACCTCCTTAGCCAGTTACAAAAACAAGCCATTCGTTTCGTTATGATATAGGAGGCACAAACATACTCAAACGGCGACGTAAACAGTTCATTTAGTGAAAACATCCATCATTCGGCATTAAACGATAGACACGCTTCGCGAGACACCTCAATTACACGAGCACCAGAGATAGTTGACCTTTTGTGTGATTAGTACGTTGTTTGTGTCCTAAGTTTTGAGCTAAATGTTGAAATTATAAAAGGTTAAAAAAGCGACTATTGGTGCAAAAGTTGAGGTATAAGCGAACTGGTATAAGTAATATTCCTCTCAATGGACATCAAATGAATGATGCACATATATTTTTTCTTGTATATGTTATGGCCTTTTTTCGCTAATGATAATTATTATAATATAATATAATATTCCTGGACATCTCACAAACGGGTGTCTGATCTTGAGAGCTTGTGTTATGGTAACAACAGACAACTGATAACCATACTTATATATTTCTAAATACATACATATTATAGATAAATTACACCCAGACACCGAACAAATGATCGTGCTCATCACACAAACATTTGTCCCGGGTGGGAATCGAGCCGACGACCTCCGGTATAGCAGTCAGGGTCTCTAACCACCAGACCAACAGGCCCGTATATTAATATGTATAATCGATATTAAAGGCAATGTTTTATTGGGTAAATGTATCTTAACGGTGGTTTCACGACGTCTTTTTCTATTCTTCGATCCCAATAATCCCATTTTATTGAATAGATAATACTTTACTCTTAAGAAACGAGGAATGAGTAGGTATTTAAAACAAATTAAACAACTTTAAAGTAAGTTGTGATTTATTACATAACTTATTAATTAATAATTTAAGAGGATGATTTCAATTTTAGTAGAACCAAGTTTAAGTTATAACTTAACAACTTAAGGTAGTCTTATTGAGTAAAGGACAAAGTGAGTATAGTAGCAATCGTTTGTGCTGCTAGTATGAAATATTATCGACATTCACAATGAACAATGTCGACAATGTTGCCATAATACAACGCTCGGTTTCCCTCCGTTGTAAACAGTAGTAGTGTTATGCATCGCTACTGTAATCCTGAGCTGATTGTGAGTCTTAACTCATTGAGAATATTACATGAACTATGGAGCCTTATGTTTATAGTAATATAATATTTTGACGACCTCCGTGGTCGAGTGGCGTACGCACAGGTTTTTAAGTTTTCGCTGGCTCTGAGGTCCCGGGTTCGATCCCCGGACGGATGTAGGAAGTCACTTTTCTACATTTTCTTGGGTCTGGGTGTTCGTGGTACCTTCGTTATTTTTATTATTATAGAACAGGGATTAACGCGTATATAAGGGCTTTCGGGCTTGGCAGTCTGCTTGCGATCACGGCCTGTGTAACCCGGTCGAAACCCCAAGCGCTAATGTATTTAAGCATGTACGCGTTCTATGATGTTATTGTCATGAAGGTTTTGGAGATAAAAATTGTACCCAAAAAAGACGAATAAAGTCAAAACATACGGTTTTGTATATTATGTATTAAAGTTATACCTACATATATAAATCAACATTTCCGTTACTTACCTGCTTTGATACATTATATTTAATGTAGGTATTTGTGTACTTTAGTGGATCAGTCCTAGCATAACTAGGAACAAAAGATAATACTTTTTCTCAAACATTAACTAAGAGTATCCATAGCTCTTTTCCATAAAGCGTGCAAATGGTTCGCAGATTAAAATGTTATAACGGAACTTCGGTGGAAATGTACCTTTTTTGTATTTTCTTTTTTTAAACAAAGTACTGCTTAATCACTGAAAGTTCTCGAAGCGAAAGAGGGCAGACTGCGGGCGCTCGCCAGAAAAACACCTCAGCATTTAAACAGTCTTTAGCAAATCGCTTCTTACAGAGAAATGTTTTACAGTATTACATCGGATCCCTATTTCAAACCGGCTGTATTTTTGTATTTTCTCAGTTTAAAGAAAACGGAAACTGTTTATTTTAAATTCAGATTGAGTTCGGAAGTATTTTCTCTAGAACAACGATAGGGTAGATTCCTTATACATCTGTTTTGTCAAATCCTATTGATTTAAAAAATAACGGAAGACCAAAAACATCAGAAAACCTTGTGCCAGATGTTCCAGAACAAAGTTATAAACATAGTGCTGTAATTCTACAGTTATACAATATCCAGCAAGGTCCCATTCATTTCAGAAGCAGTGACATGTAACAGTTAGCTACAATGAAGACAAAGCCGGGAGCCATCCGATACTTATTGGATGCATTTATTGCATCCCCGGGATTCCACGACCCGTAGCGTTCATTGTAGCATATTCCGTGCGAAGATATTGAGCACATAAATCGGAATCTTCATCTATAAAATACTGTTAAAGGAAAGCGTTTAAGAATCGTCGTAGTTACCTATTTCTTGGTTGGGGTAAACAGAGATTTTATCTTGCTTTGACCATAGTACAGGCAGGGAAGAATCACTTCGGGGTGGTTTTAGCTGATAAGAGTCTGGCACGACCTTTCGCTCGCCATAATTTTGTACTTAGTGGCTGCAGACCATAAGAATTGCTACCTACATACGCCATACCGGTACCACATCTTCACGGTACTGTCTCTAGTTACTTGGAAGCGAGAAAGCGCACTAAAGTGTACATATTGGTGTCTCGCTTCTATAACAAGGCGCGCTTTAAATTATCCTAGTGAGCGTGCATTTAGAACATAAATCCTAAATGTCTTAACTGTAGTCCTGATTAGCAGCCTTTCCCTTCAGATTATAAGCCAGTATAAAAAAAACACAGTAATATACTGCCATTAACGTTTTTGTAACCCCATGTGTCACAATAATCGGGATTTCAGTATATTATGGGGTAAAGCGGTTGCCGCAGCTGCCACATGTTTCGATCGGAAAAATGAAATGGCGTCAAAATATGAATGCCGAGAAAATGTGCATGTTTTATTAGGTGAATGTTTGTGATATGGGTTTCTATATCGAAATTGTAATATTTTTTCTGCAAGTAATGTTTCTCTATGTAATGCCTAAGTGTCTAAGTATCTTAATCTTAATTTCTCATAAACATAAATAATAAATAATTTTGCTTGCTGCAAGGCAAAATGTTAAAACTAACATCATATTTTTAAAACTTACCTACGTTATTAGGAAATAAATGATTTCTATTTATATAAAAAAGTAGCATAGATTATTCTGTTTACCTGAGTGGATATGCCGAAACAAACTCAGAGGAGAATACTACAGCTTAGACAAGGTAATCTTATTTTAATTATATGTATTTCATCCAATTTGCCTGTACTCCTGATACCATCTTTGTTTATCGAGACCTCCAAACAGTCCTTACTTCAAAAGCTAGCTCTGACGTACTCCCAAGCAATTATTTGTGCAATTTACGACAGTGTTGACTCTGTCTCCGCTGGAATAGGCTCGAATGTCTAATGTCACCTTTATCCGACTGTATCTATTGTCCCGAGTTCGCCTGTTTAAATACGTGGTTAGGTCAAAGACATTTAGAAGATTGGATTTGTGAGATCATTTGCTTTAGGGTTACATTATAATGTGTTTTGATTGTGAGTAATATTAATTAATTTATTAATATGCTAATATAGAAATATATTATGTACGTGGTTCCTTCTGTTCAACCCTTAAGTTACTTTCACCATTTCTATTGTAATTATTACGACCGGATGGGATTCGGACAATAGCTGTGATATATGCCGACACCCTTTGCATTAACTTGCCGCTATGCTCGCAACTCAGCCAGTTCGCACTATCCTTATATAAACTTTAATTCTTTTCATCCAAAAATTTTACTTTTAGTCAAGAATTCTTGCATACGTTATTTACTTCGATTTCAAACATTAATGCGATATCACTTGCCAAAGTTAGAATACCGCCAAAATTTCGAACGCGAAATTCTATGGCGCGGTGGCTATATCGCGGTATTCGCCAATGAAATTTCGAATTTCACTAACGAATACGTCTCAATCTTGTAGGTGGTATACATACAAATATGGTGACATTCTCTATGTGCTTTTAAAACTTCTTACTCTTTTGTTTATCATCTAATGACCTACGACAATAGCCATCACGTGTGGTACTCTACAATAGACTAACCTATATCGAGCTGATTGGTCAATCCATTTACCGCGATCGATGGAATGTCTTAGCTCCACTCAAGCCAATTTCCTCGGCTGACATAATTTACGACATGTAATTGACACGCTAGAAGAAAAATAAGAGGTAATAATATCTGCCAGACAGACTAGTTATTGTAGAAAATAAAATTAGAACCTATTTTTAGACATTTTATATTGACTCACACAGAGCTTTTATAGAACAGTTATTTCAGGCAAACATTTTTAATAATTATAATTTAAAATGTAAAGGTGTAACGGAACCCAAAAAACGGGCAGAGATAACAAAATTAAGAAATATTTCGTTTTAATTATAAACATAACATAATATATCATCACGCCTGTATCCCCGAAGGGTTAGGCAGAGGTGTACCAATGTACACCCTCAGTTCGCCGACATGTTTAGGTCCCATGTAATAGGGGGCGAGCCTATTGCCACTAACCGGGCACAAATCTAAACTCCGACCTGCTACTGAGAATTTCATAGAAAAACTCTGGAAAACCCAATAACATCTTGGTCGACTTGGGAATCGAACCCAAGACCTCTAGCGTAGCAGTCGCGCTTAGCGCCACTAGGCCAGCGATTCGTTTTATTTATAAGGCTATTTATAAAACTACGGTAAGGTCTGTCTGGATTATGAAATGTAGCACCTACGTTTTTATTCTAGAAATGGTCTTAGATTTAATTAAAACAAGTGCAATAAAAACTAATTATTATTTGTTGAATTATGATTTTAAGCTGAAGAAGAGTTGCCTGACTATTTAGAACCCAAATTCTACGTGAGTTGATGCATAGAATTAATTTAATATAATATTGTGGCTTTTTATTAAAGGGAAAATGTACTATTTAATGATTCATAGTTCATACATTGGTTCATACTATATGATTGCCAAACATTTACCCTTTTAATCAGCATACACTTTGCGTAGATAAAGTCTTTGGTAAAATTGATTTTGAGTCTTACATACATATGTTAGACCACATTGTCTGTACAATAATTCAAGACACTGAAGAAAATGATAGAAATAATTTGATATCCATAAATTACTTTTGTTTTTATTATATCTAAACTATAAAAAATGCAGACAAATTTCGCTCGCTCTATTATTTTTGTATTAGGTAAGCGGTGCCACGGTATTACTTATGTTTAAACCACTTTCTTGCAAGCATAAAGTCTATATGAGTAAGTGGGTTCTATGACAATGTCGTCAATGTAATATTGGTAAGTGGTGCCTTTTATCAGATTAAAAATGGCGTTTAGTGATCCGCCTTGTTATAGCCCCATATACTGAACGTAGACAATATAACTTTGTGTAATCATAATCATCTTTGTAATGGTTTAAAAATGTTAGCTTTACTGGAAGATAGTTAGGGCAACAATGTAAGCAAATAACAATAGTCCAAATTAACAGAAATTTATACGTATCCTTAGGTTATGTATTTAAATTAGATTTTTCTATACTCTGTTACATAGGAGAGACAAAAGTCCGGTGCCATCAATCTTATATTTTATGATGATGGAGCTGACTTGAGCTTCGGAATTATTAATTAGCTACTAATTAATGTAAAATGTCATCTCCTTTGTCGTTTCTTTTTCTACGTCTTAAAAAATACCTTAATATTTAAGGAATTCACAGACACTATCTTATTAAAAATATCGTTGTTCAACCGATTAAAAACACCAAAACACACAACCTAAAAGAGATTTCACTTTGATCACTCAAAAACATTTCAATGCATTCCCAAATAATAAAATTAAACATTCCTTAAAAACTTTTGATTGTTTATATACCGAGTTTCAGTAAAGTTCGCAGTCTCTGCGGATTCGCGTTGAACCAATAGATGTCATAAAAATTCGCTTGTCAAAATGTTTTTCTATCTCGACGATAAAAACAATCCCAACAAAAAAACTGTTGACTGGACTTTCACATTACATTTAAATTTCTTTTTGAGAATGTTGAAAGCTTGTTATTTGCATAGAGTTTTATTTTCCAGCGTTACTTGCAGATTGTAAGTTCACTGACCTGAGTGGCGATGTGTGGGGATTTGATGGATGGTATTGACACCCGAATATTATGGACCTAATACTTTTTGCGTATTTTGAGTGAAGCGTGCAATATTAAGACGGTGAGATTATCTGAAGATATTAGAGAGGTTTTATACGATATATTTCGATGTATCTGTCTGTGTAAAAACGTAGATTGATATTGTTTATATCTTTATTCGTAATAATAAGGTATTAACAAAGTTTATCGGGGGTAGTATAATATTGTAGTCTGTAAATGTGCGCTTCTTATTTGTTTTAAATTAATTGTTATTTTCCCGGTTAATTCAATTTACTCTAAGACAAGATTACACGATTCTTTAAGAAGATTTACATACACATTCATACAGATTTTTATCATTTATTTTAATTAAGAGAAGTTCAAAGAAAACACTGAAAGAGTAACTTTATCATTTCAGTTTCATCTTTCTTTTAACAATTTACAATATTTTTGCAGAACATTTACAAACTTCGTGTTTTATCCCAAATTCATGTTTAAAAGAGAATTAAAAAGCTTTTATGTTCTTGAAGTGAAGCTTATCGTTTATGAAAACATTCGTGCGAGTTCAGTTGGTTCACGTATTTTGAGTGTCGCATTCTTGATCAACCTTTTAACGTAAGTTTTATAAACGTCTCTGGTAGAGTAGGTAAAAAATAAGGATTCTATTACCTCGTGTTTGCTTATTTAATGTGACTGTTTATACCTAAATATTTAAGTAAACTAGTCAGTACAACTAAAAATAAACGATTATTGTTGTGATGTAAAGTTCTGAATTAGTAAAGGCCAACATCGTAATGAAACCTTACTTTAAAACAAATAAAAGAACACTAAAACAAAATTAATTGAATCCCAGGCTACAAAACAAAAATTGTCAATCCCAAACACAGAGAACAAAGAAAGGCTATACAAATATAATATTCGCACAGCAATCAATCCATAATACCTTAACAATGTCATACGCAATCTAAAAGTTATTGTTGCGAGAGCAGCCGCTCCGATAAACGGCAATGTTTTCATTAAAACTTCACAGAACACTGTGTTTTGTTTACCTATTGTTCGTGTCATACCTAGCTTGTAGGCAGCGCCTATAGAGTGCTGTGAGGTGAGGTACAGTACGATGCAAACTTAATGGCGGCTCTGAACACGAGGCGAGTCGCTGCGCAGTAACAAACTTATTCGCCAGCGGGGGTGCGGGGCGAGGTACTGCGCAGCGTGTAGCTAACTTCACAGCCGCCATTTAGTTTGAATCCAACTATATGAAATAGGATAGACAATGCAGCGATACGGTTTGTGAATCTGTGTTTTGTGATGGATTCTTGTCTCTTTAAGGGGAGTTTTCTTAATATTGTTCGATAGTTGGCCGCGTTATTACGAGGTGGGATACCTCTTGTTACATGGAAGGTCATTTATCATTTAAAGCTACATGTCTATAACGTTTTTGATAACTAATTGACTGTTGTATATACACCTCTCAGTAAGCTGTCCCTGTTCATTCAAGTTCCGCCAAATGCCTTTTACCTCCTTATGGAGAAGATGCCTAACATTTTATATTTTACATTATCGGACCGTCTCAGCCTTTACACCTTTCTCTTATAATTCTAATATATCACACGTGTTAGATGTTAAAATTCTCAACCCAAACTGTGTGCTCCCGATAACCCTGAAAATCCCTGTAGGCATAAATTGGTGGTTATTGTAAAATAGAGATACAACCGCAAGGCTGAGTGAGTAGGGTTGCGGATAAAACTATTGCGGTTGACATATTTATGATGCTGACTATTCAATACGTTTGGTCAGTCAACGATGGGAATACGTTTGTTTTTTGGGGATGGTCATAGGAGAGGTTATAAAATGTTTTGTTTAATTCGAAGATTACGTTACGATAATACTGTGATGATAGAGTAAAACTTTACTGTTCTCCTCTTGGCCTTTTGCTAGATTGATTTTCGAATTTGGCTTCCTTCTTCTTCTTCCTGCCTTTTGCCAATCTATTTGGGGTCAGCGCAAAACATTTTTCCATCCTTTCCGCTCTATTCGTTTGAATTCCATTTAGTCTTCCAATCTTCCTGGATACTTTTGAAAACTATGAAGGCTCTATTTGGTCTTATTTTCTGGGTTAAGCAGACTATTCTTTGGAATCTAGCTTACTGCTTGTCTGATCAGTAATATTTGTCACTAAATCTATCATCTAAGGTTTTGTGCCTGATAGAAGTTTTAGTTTGACTTTGGTTATTAAATAACAATGTTATATTCTATTTTTTGCATAAATTGGGTTTTTAAGCCAGCATCAGTTATATACGTAGGAACATACCTTTTGTATTCAATATAGGTATAACAAAATTTGTATAATTTCGTGCTATCATCCGAAAGTCCTAAGGGAGGAGTAGGGCCAAATTAACAAAAAGGGTTTTCAAACCGCAGCTCTACGGAAAATTATATCTTCATGGCCATATAGCTTAAATGTTCGTAGAATTAGGGTAGGGCTTTCATTTGGAAACAAATAGATTAGTTATTGTTTTTACGCGATTGGGTAGATTCTATACCCAATCTGGACTGTGGTTAGATGAGCACATTCTAGAACAAAGGTACTTCGCGAGTCAAAAACTTGTTAATAATTTTATGTTTTTTAAATATATCACAAGCTTAAATCTTTCCTGTACAGAACCCACTTTTGTTTTCATCGTCATATTTTTGTGAATTTTGGCCTTCATTGTAGCATTTTATCTGATTTACAATAATTATAATCCAGACTTAAAGTACAAAGAAAAAATCATATATGTATAATACCCAAATAACATATTCCATAAAACTCTAAATATAAATATTCCATTCACTTATCAAGTCATATAAGCGCAAGCCCGGAATTTCAATTATAAAATACACTGCTTTTGACGTCACAAATAATTATGAATCAAATTAGTTTCACTATAGTTTACCGGTAGACATTTGTAGACTAGCTAACAGGATTCATGACTAACGTTGCATTCCAGGGCTCTTTATAAAAATATGATAAAACCATGTTCCATTGCGAAAAAGAGATGCAACTATTATTCTACATAGCTCTGTCCTTCTCCAACACTGAACAATGATTGATCAAGAACGTCATCTTCAGGAAAGAAATGTGTTGAATCAGAATCAGAAATATTTATTTGCTTTTCCTTGTTTTCCTTAAGAATGCTCTGATGAATGAGAGAAAAACATGTAATTAATCATTAAGTGAGTAACCGTTGTAAAATTGTTGCGCTTATACTATAAAAGTCTGGAATTTATATAGGTAAAAATGAAGGGATATTACTCATTTCGTTATATATTTGATGGGAATTAAAACAATGTTTTCCTCTCACAATTGTCAGGAATTTGGTTCAGAGTTTAATTAGTCTATCTGCCCTCATTAGGATGAAGACTCAATTCATTTTATCCTACACTGGCTAGAGAGAAGCATTGGGAGAGTCGACCTATGTTTACCACTCATTTGTCCAGGAAAAAGCAAAAGATTCCTTCGTTTTATTATCTACGTAAAAATTGCTTCTCTACAAAATCAATGAACAAACTGATGTTACCTATATACTCAGCGGTCCCACCTCAAAAACAAACGAACCACGAGTTCCCCGCACTGATCAAGGTTGTGTTATGTACTTTGGGTTTTATGTACTTTAACAGGTCCCAATCAATAAGTCCTTGAGTACATTGACAGATTACAAACACTTGTTCGTGTGTAGCGAGCCCATTACGTGTATACGATTTGTTCTACCGACACAGCATAGTAAATGAAACATAAAAAAAATCTAACTTTTTTGTGAGTGCTGGCCGAATTTAGGTATACATGTACGAGAATGTGGGTAGTAAAACCCAAAATTAGAATCAGTTTTTCACATCCGATTGAGATGTCAATTTGCAAACTTTTTAAAGTTTCGGTGGAAATACATGAATGTGGTACTCATGAGCTTGTGTAATGATGGAGCCAAGAAGTTGGATTAAGAAACGTTGTCATTTAATGATGTAATCCAACATATTTGAGCTTTTTTTCAGGGGCCTTTTAAACCTAGTTGATTTAAAAGCTTGTCATTAAGAATGGACCTAAGTAATACAGTGACAGTTGTACGCCAACAGTTTAAACAATTTTTACAAATATAGAATAATCATACACTATTTGTTAATTGTATAGCAGTTATAAAACTAAGAGAAATAATTCAGCAATTGATCATCCCCGTGCCGGCTGCTGCGGACAGCTCTGTTGGTTTTCTCCCGAGTTCGTGTGCGCACATAAATCTGTGATAAACAAACAGCCGGACAGCCGGAATCAAACCCAAACCCAATTGTTAGGACTGTAGGTCTCTTTTTAGGAATTGCTTTTGATTCCCTAATTAAGACAAATATTGAAGCATTTTTCCGGAAGAAAAAGTATTTTTTTAAATCCATAAAAGTCTCGTAGATAAATCTAATTGGCCTGTAGGCGTAGGCTTAGTATGTAATTATTGCAGAAAATCAAGCTACATACTAGTCTGCTATTGAAATACTTACCTACTAACATTTAGACCCTCATAAAGTGTTCAGTAACTCTCAGTTTAACCATACAAAACTTACTTAAATTGTCAAAAAGTGGTTTAAATCATTCATTACATTCCTCTGTATCCGTTTTAAGATAATTCATGAACACATTTTACATATCACCTGCTAATCCCGTATCGCCTACGTAATGTCGACACGTGCCTGATGACGTCACAGCTCGGTAATCCGTGTGAACAGGCATTACTGGTTATCGTACGCTGCACGATGATTATTAAACTAATGATGACGTATGAGCTTTGTGTAGATACATCTGTAAAAAGTATGGACATAGTATTTATTGTTTGTTTTGAAAATGTGTGTTAGCGTTAGGACGCTAACACAGGTAGGTAAACAAATCGTTGTGATGCTTGAAATTAAGTTTAATTGGAATCTCTAGGCAACTATCTACTAATTACTAGGTTAATAATATTGAATAAAAACTTATATTTGACTAACGACCCACCCCGGACACGTATCACTATACATCCGTGAAAAACATAATTATGAAAATTGGGATTATCACGCTCACAAACTGTTTGTCTGAACGAGAGTGTCCCCGGGTTGCGAGTCTTTTTGTTTTATATTATGTAATAGATTCTATAACAAAGACACCAATAACTTATGGAAGTCATGTATCGAGTCACATTAGATATCCTTTGACCCAGTATCGCTCGATAACTGCTTAGTTCAAAGCCATTTAATTAAAAAAAGAAAAGATTTTGTAAGTAGCTTAGTGCTGTGCAGAATAACTCAATACTGAGTAAAGCCCTGCATTTGCAAATTCTACATACTGTCTTAAATAACTTAGTAACAGTGTTTTCACATCATCCGATACGATATCGATATCAGATACCAATACGATTTCGGTGGCAAGAAAAATATATTGTGCCATATATCTTTCAGGTCTTCAACATTATCCGATCCGATATCGGATATTGAATTCTTTTTTATACATTTAACTGGAAGTGCATGTGCATGCAGTGTATTCAAATCAAAAGCAAAATATTATTATTTCTTATAAACCAAAAAAAAACGCTCATGTAACGATACCCACCTTAAATCTACTGAGTCTAGCTGTGCGGTTCCGAAGTGTTCTTCCTACGGAGAAGACACGGCAAGAAACTCCATAGATTATGACTGTCCGATATCGTATCGGATAATGTGAGAATGCTCTAAGACTACGCTACGATAGTAATAAATTGCGAAACAAAACAATTCGTATATATCGCATTTATCGCAATACATTGACGCGGCGAATGAACCCTGTGATTTATACTATCTGCTGTCAGAGCAATATTGTTGTAAATCAGCGATCGTATAGTTAGCGAGTAAACTAGAGGAATCATGCTTGTTCTTAGTGTCAATGAGCCTTCGTTGGTACATTAATTTACATCACTATTGAGAAAGTTCTGGCTTAGTTCGTGAGAAAGTTTTTATAGTTACCTTAAATTGTGGCTAAGGACAGGGGCGTAATCTGGATAAGTTCGCGTCACGTAATTTATTATTTTCCGTAAACTTTTCGCATTTATTTTTTATCTATTAAGGTCTCTTTTTTAGGACTCATTTATATTTCTTTTATAAAGTTTTATACCTATTTGGTACCTTACATTAATACAATAAGAGATAGTTAGAGATAATGTGAACCGACCCTTAAGGTGCAGTAAATTTTTTGTATTTCGTGTTTGATGTTCGATAAGTGCTACTGTGTAGCCTATATTAAACAAAGAATATTTGAACTGAATTTGAATTGAATTGATCGAAAATAAGAGTTAATAAGTTTACCCTGCAGTTGGTTCTTCTACTATAATGCACGTTTTGTCGGATGACCATAACAATAAATACATTCCTATTTAGGAATGTATTTGTTGCATGTATGCACCTGCTATGTAATGAATGGATAAGTAAATTTCACAACAATCGTTTGTTTAACAAACAGATTTCTGAACACTGTGTTATTCTTAGATAACTGTAGGATGAATAAAGGTTAATCGGAGAAAGATTGGGTTTGGCAAAGGTTAATTGAGTATATATAAAACAATGTAATGTATGTTTAAAATTAATTTTATGCGTTATCCACTCTTATTCATATATTTTAAGTTTAGCAATTGTTTCGCAGGTTCATAATTTTAATAATTAATTAATTATTTGCTAATTAATTGCTAAATTCCATCGAGATGTTTATGTTGCCCAATATGTCATGAAATGAATGCAAATTAGTGTCTTTATGCACTTCCGAAACTACTATATCATCATCATCATCCACAGCCCTTGTCCTTCCACTGCTGGGCATAGGCCTTACCTTTTTTCCGTGCCCTACTACGGTCCTGTGCCAGCCTCATCCAGACGTCGAGTCTTTTTATCATACACATCGGAGACTTTATATAATTAAAGTCTCGAAACTTTTATACTTATGTCATCGACCCATCTTGCTCCCGGTCTACCGAAGCTTCTTTTACCATGCCTTGGCCACCATTCCGTCACCGCCTTCGTCCACCTGCCATCACTTCGTCTGGCCTCATGGCCTGCCCAGCTCCCTTGTAGCCTCGTCATTGTGGTACCAACTTCTATATGTGTACATTTAATTTTTTTATTTATTTTTTAATATTCCTGGACAATTCACACACGGTAATCTGATCCCAAGCTAAGCTCTAAGAGAGCTTGTGTTATGGTAACCAGACAACTGATAAACATACTTATATATTTCTAAATACATACATATTATAGATAAATTACACCCAGACCAGAACAAATGATCATGCTCATCACACAAACATTTGTCCTGAGTGGGAATCGAACCCACGACCTCCGGTATAGCAGTCAGGGTCACTAACCACTAGACCAACAGGCCCATCAACTAATAATAAATAATTATGATGGTAAAATGGCCTGGAAAGTGTACTTCAAAGAATATGCTGATATAATTACCATGTTAAAATTAGCGCGTCACCGATTTCCACTTAAAACCATTAAGCGTTCATTTAGTACTTTAATCAAAAATAAACCAGAGGTTAATTACGGTACAATCCCGAGAATCGACGAGCAGGAAAATAATTAGCAAAATAATTGATAATTTAATAAGATTACTAATATTAAATAACCGCAAAAATATTACCAAATAAAGCGTTTTGTATTTGTTTCCTTTAATATAACCGCAAGGTGTTAACTATAAAAATATTTTAAAGAAGTTTCACTTTAAACCTTTTTATATTTGTTTGATTGATGTTTAATGAACTAGCTACTATAGATAAATTCATTACTTGAAGTAACTAAGTACTAAATAGTCTGATAAAATAAATAAGTTTCACCAACAAGCAAAAGGATGAAAAGCCAACCAACATTGTTGTATTTATAAAAAAATACGATGGACAGATTTCTAAATTAAAATAGGCATGGTATCTAAACCTCGTAAGACTAATTCTAGGTGTTAGCCGCATTGTTGTCACCAATATATAAGCTCACGTAGATATACAAACATACAAACACACTGCCAATCACACCGATCACACAGACTTGTTTCAATTCGATTACTGCAACCATTGCGTTTAACCTCTATGAATCGATTCGATTATGCGGTGACTGGCAAAGGCAAACCTTACCGCTTAGTTTGGGAATTAATTGACATTATTAATTGGATTTAAGATTGCTTCTCCTTAAGCAATGTATCTAAGCTTACTGATCAAGCAATAACGCTAATCGAATAATTTTATCGATATCATCGAATTTAATCGATTAATGAAATTGCTTAGTCTCTTGGGTCTATTACCGATAGTTTAGTTTTAGAATATGTTTTATGTGATCGTATATTATAGACATGAAGTAAATATATTAAGCTTTGTATCTTATTTATTACTTTTCATTACTTAAACGATTTCATTACCTAGATTTATATTTATTGAGAACTAATCGTTTTTCTGTGATCACTTTTTCGCTAAGGTTAAGGTTAATTTAATGCTTGCTTACTGTCTATAGTTTAGCTGTTACAATATAGATAAGAAATAAATTATGTTTCTTAGTAAATTCGATTTTTAAAAACTAATACGTTATTAGCTGTTTACCAGATTTAATTTCGTTCAGAACGATTAGTTAACCTTCTGACTGTTACAGTTATATGGTATGTGCATGACTTAGCGTCAAAATATGTCATCAAGGACATTGTGTTTTACGTACGTCATTAGCATATGTGCCGTTTGTTATGGGTTATAGATAGTAAGCAAATACGTAGGTTATGTACATATAACCATGACTGAATATGTTATTATGCATATGACGTTCTGCCCTAATAATAATATATAATAATAGTCCAGCCTATAAACGTCCCACTGCTGGGCACAGGCCTCTTCCCATATAGAGAAGGCACGAGTACCTCGCTTGCTCACTGCGGATTGGCGATTTCAGATCCCATATTTTGGAATCCAGGTTTTGCTCACGATGTTTTCCTTTACCGTTTGTCAGAAGTGTCTTAGAATAATTAAGAAAGTACATATAACTTTTTATGACAATAATATAAGAACAACTAACTCTGCCCTATTATTACTATTTATTTATTTGCCCAGCGATGGAATAGCCTCCATTCATAAACTCCGTTCATTATTTCTGTTATAATCAAGATTCCTAATCACAGTTCTTACTATTTCGTTCTTGATCCTTGCGCATAGCGGCAGAAAGGCAATAGGATGTGTCGAAATAATTACAATTAAATACGGATTTTAGTCAAATAAATTAATAAACCCGGTTAAAAGGAAAATTAGGTAAATTAATATTTAAATACATTTTAAACCCTTGTAAAAGTAACTTATGTTTGACACTAAAAATGTTATTTGAAACACTGTTAAAAGTAATTGTCACTCATGTAAGCAATTTAGTCAAGCAAGTTATATAATTATTACTATAGTACAAAATGGTTTTGATAATTTAATTAACGATGTGTGGAGTTTTAATTAAGTGTATTGTGTGTACAGGTGCGGATGTAGAAGGTAAAGGGATCGGATTATAAAAGGTTTTTGACATGAATGGTCAGATTTAAGTAGGTATGTGAAATTAATTAAACTCAAGGATATTTAACGGAACAAATATACATGTCATAATTGTTAATTAATTAATGAATACATTTCACGAATAAATTAAATTAAATGAATAAATACATTAAAGAAAAAATAAATGAATTTATGTGTTGAAAATAAAAGAGAGTGAAAATATTATTATTAAAATAGCTTAAATGCCTTAAGTTAATTATTAAAGTTTTAGCTTTATTCTGAAAAATGGTTTTGATTGATTACATTTTCACGGACCTAAGTTGAATTTTTGAAACACTGACTATACACACTTCTAGTGATTGATTAAACTCCTGCTGGCTTTGAAAGGACACGAGAAAATGGAGTTTTCGAGAAATTCATAGTTCTCAGGGGAAATTACCAGAACACACAGCCTTAAACTTCGAGACTAAAAGAAGAGAACTCCTTCCGAATGATAATACACATTTGCGGTTATTTTAATAAAGTTTCTTCATATTTTCCACATTCTTAAAGTAAATTTCCCAGCTATTATGTGTTAACATAAAAAAACCGAAACTCAAAATCCCAAGGCTCTGGCGGAATCAAGACACCGACCAGAAGCAACGGTGGCTAGCAACATACTTTTTCTATTTTTCTGAGCCTTCGGCTTATAATAGAATGTTTATTTATTTAATACAAAAACAATCGTTTGGCTTAGAACTATTGTTAAATCCATATTATAAAAGAGTTGAATGTAACAAAAACATGTCGATACATACCATACGTATTATTAACTTAAAGATTACGTCAGCTTATTAAGCCACGACAGGGGCAACCAAGTTTTATTGCCTTTTCTATGGTAATGAAATCTGGTCAAAAATGCATTCTTAATCGCGATCAAAATAACTGAATTTGACGCGAACGAAGTCGCGGACAACAGCTAGTGTAAATATGTAAAGCTAGAACAAAAAAATAATTGCAAAAAGTTTTACTATTATCAATATGACTACTTACCTGATTATTGCCATACCTATGTAGATATCGCCGATCAATGTTCCTATTATATTACGAAGGTGCGTCAAAGGTAAGAGTTGTTTAGTATCGGATATCACTTCAGTTCCGCGACTCAAACTCTACCAATATTTGTCGAGCTATTTCGGTTTCGCTAAACTTTACTGCTTATTGCTTTTTGTCATTTACAAACGCTGTGTAAGAGGAAAATTTAAATTGAAAAATGTTTTTTGAGATGTGACAACCTAACAAAGCGTTTTTAACAAGATTAGAAAGCAAACATGTTTTTTGAAAAGGGTTGAATTAAAAATTAAATGTCCACATTGCGAAAAACGCACAAAACACAAATATAATTAAAAAAGGCATATTATTAATAAAATGTTTGTTTTATACAAGAATAAAATAGGTGTTTATTTTTTCTCAAAAAATGTATGTATTCGGAGAGCAGGTTTTGTAAGAGTCATAAGAATCCAGTCTTACGTATATAGATCAATACACACGAATACCTTTTGCTCATCTATACAGCCTTCGCCGAATACGATTGATTAAAAGAAAAGCCACGAACGGCCCGTTAAGGCGAAGATGCGAAGAGATGTTACCATTTATTTAAAAGAAACTATTATAAAAAAAAACTATACTTTTCTGATCCTAAGTAAGACCTCTCTACCTTCCTTCTATTTCTCTCTGGTCACACCTGTTGTGAACAGTCTTCATTTGGGTTTAGCTCTAAGACAAATGATAATATAAACTATTCAGTTTAAAAAAATATGGTCGCTTTTAGTTGTGACCGCCATATATGCCTTGATTATGAATGAGTTATATTTAAGGCATGTAGATATCTATAGAACAACACAAATGAACTGTTGTACCAAACTGAATTGAACATGTCTGTTGTTTGTTTTTCTGTACAATGGCATAAGCTAATTCAATCTTACATAACAACAAATAATAAATTATACCCTTCTTCTACCACATCAACAATTAACAATGCCAAAATTACGTCCTGTTGACTCTTAACAATCTTCCCCTTAACACCAAAAATGCAAACAGAAAAAAACTACGCAGAATTCCGTGATGAATACGAAGGAGCAATTTGGGTTGGACCTCCTTACATAAGTAATGCTATCCAAGCATTGCCATTGGTACAAAGATCGAACTCATTACTCATTCAGTGCCCTAACTTATATTAAAATGTATATTTTTGAGCACTTTTCTTAGAATTTTCTTCTGTGGTATATGGATGAGATTTTAATGTGTTAATTAAATATTTTAATACAACTTATTTTTGTGTGACTTGGAAGAAAAGGGTAAGCGGATTTTTAGGAACCGCTTTACAGTTATTTAATGGTTTCAATATACATAGTTATTACAAAGCTAGTGAAGAGTTGATCAGTACAAATTAATAGTACTTGCTTGGGCCGCGGTTTCACCCGTTTAGCTCTTACACAATATATTTTAATAGTTATTCTGCTCCTCTTGATACAGACGAAACCTAAACATCTGAGATCATGAAAATAAGTCCACTCGTATTCGAGTTATTATCGATATAACTAACCCCTCCTTTTTATTTATAAATAAGATTAGTTACACTGACTCATGTTAAATAGTATTTTTACAACCTTTTGAGAAATTCCATAACTGAGGACATAAATAACTAAACTACTCGTCTATGAAGCCATCGTAAAAGCGCTGCGTTTTTGCGGTTCTGCAGTAACAAAGTGACGTCACAGCCATACACTATGGAGTATTGTAGACACTTTGTCAGCGGCAGAGTTGTGGCAACAAAGACACGCTCCCCGCAACATTTACACTTGAGCTGCTAATGTCATTGACCTCTTTAAAAGCGTAACTGAAATATTTCAGAGTCAAATTGAATAAAATGTGGACGAAAGATATGGTGTGATGACATAGACTCATACTGCGAGTTCTGATTTGAGGTTGCGCGGGATCAGGTTGTATGGAAGGACTTGGAACATAACTTGGACGGCATTGGGAAAGAATAGGCTAGCAAAAATATTATACAGGGTGTTACCGAAAGGGTATATAAATCTAAAAAGGGTAAAGAGTATTTCTGGTATAGAATCAGTCAGCAGAATTACAGCTCAAAATCAGTTAATTTAATCATTGATGTCCAATTTTTCGTATCCATTATTTGAAACCTGAAACTGAACACGCTGATATTTTGTAAACATAATACGAGTGCTACTCTTCACCGCTTTTGGATAGATATACCCTTTCGGTAACACCCTGTATATTATTGTCAGGATTAACCTAAAAACTGACAGATAGTTCGATGTTTTATTAATACCGGTACCAATGGATATCATAAAGAATATTGCCTTTTAAATAAATCTCTTGTAATTAATAATATTCCGGGACATCTCACACACGGTTGTCTGATCCCAAGCTAAGCAGACCTTGTGTTATGGTAACCAGACAACTGATAAACATATTTATTACATTATATATTTCTAAATACATACATATGATAGATAAATTACACCCCGACACCGAACAAATGATCGTGCTCATCACACAAACATTTGTCCCGGGTGGGAATCGAACCCACGACCCCCGGTATAGCAGTCAGGGTCTCTAACCACTAGACCAACAGGCCCGTCAATTAAGTCGACAGCTTATACCGATCAACTTAATGGTATGTTTTACGCAATGCGTTAATAAACGGTAACATTGTTTGTACAAATGTTTTCATTTGCCGCGGTTAATATTTAAATATACAAGCTATGTCTATATTACAAATTGTTATGGGTATTTGTTGTGATAACAAGGCAATTCATAATAGATGTTTTCTGTGGTACTGTAGTATTTTGTTTACGAGAATGTTACACAATGAAATATTTTACTTATTTTTGTTGTGGTCTATTTTTTTGTTTTAGCTACAATCCTAACAACAATAGGGACTTGTGGAAGGAGAAAAGGGAGGCCTTTGCCCTGCAGTGGAACAGTTCAGGCTTTAAATAATAATAATAATCCTAACGTTTCAAGTAGTTTCAACGCCTTTCATTGCGAAAATTTACATTAAAAAAGAAACTATTTTATTTAGGTAAAAATAGCCTAGTAATAAAAGTTAATCAAACTAAGTAGGATGGTAGTTAAAGACCCAAACTACAGCTTTTATTATTGGGAAAGGGACTAATAGGATTTAAGGTGGACCCCTACATTAAGCTCCCTTAGTATCGTGCGATCTAAATTAGTCGTATATCTTAAAGGGACCCACCCACGAATGATTTGTTGTATTTAGCAGATTTACTTATCTGGAATAAATGTTGGAAAAGAGTTAAATAACTAATAAATGTTGGAAAAAAGTTAAGCAACAAATTATTCATAAAAATGAATAAATTATTTAGCCAAAATTACTGTTTATAGGTACAATCTTACTCGTAAAAAAAATCTATACCTTATTGCCATATAATTTTTCTACTTTGGTCTATTCAGATAAAAAAAAAAACATATTTTCAACTGGTAGATAGTTTTCGGGAGCAAAATCTAGTAATTACTGAAATATATATGTTATGTTTAAATGCGAGCAAACAAATATGTTGTTGAAGACAGAAGCATAACTTAGCGCAACCAAGTTAGACAAAAACAAGTGTGAGTTATTATTTATAGCAGAAGATTAACATTGATCGAAATGTTTACGTTCCAACTGCGCCTTGCTTGCTTATTACCGACGTTATTTACGTGTGTTAGAAAGCACGTGCCAGTTGTTTTAAAAGCTTACATATTAATTGTTCAATACATTATTACAATTATAAATTAAACTAAAGATATTCACAATAATAAAAAAACTAAGCCTACACAATAAATAAGAAAAATTAGAAACTATTAATACATATTAATTATTTTATTTTATAATTTATGTAAATACACGAAAGTTATTTTTTTTTATTATTAGCAAATAATTGTCATTATTTTTGGGAATTAGAAAAGCAACGTCGAATTCAAAAAGGTCGGAAAGGTTGGGTTTGTTAAATATGACGAGGCACCGAGAAAAGAGTTAAAAAGTTTTTAAAATTTATTTTAATAGATATGAAATTTTGTGGCAAAAAAGAAACGAGAATGAAAATGTTTAACAAAATGTTTACCAAAGGGTTAAAAAATTAGGATTTCTGTACAACTAATTGAAATGTGAACAAACTGTAATAAAATCTTCGCTGTTCTATGGTCAGCACAATACAAAACCTCCTTTTATAAAGCGGTACCTGTTAAAAAAAGGTTATACTGAACTTAAACGATAGCAAAACGAGCCTGAAAAGGCAATAGAAGTGGAGCTAAACGTATGTAGGTCACACGAGGCAAACAAGCGCGCAATCAAAGCTGCTCGTAGCTGTCACCTGTAGGCTCGGGGCAGGCTGGACCACACCTATACCGTGTAGGGGTCATTAGGAAATACTCTATGAAGTTCTCAGTAACAGGTCGGATTTGTGCCCGGTTAGTGGCAATAGGCTCGCCCCCTATTACATGGGACCTAAACTTACCGGCGAACTGTGGGTGTACATTGGTACACCTCTGCCTAACCCTTCGGGGATACTGGCGTGATGGTATGTTATGTTAATTAGGGGTCTTGATTACAGACGAGTGAAGGGAATTTGACAGAATATGGAATATGTAACAAACCTAAGATGGGTGTTGTTTGTCTGGGCATATGTTTTAGGCTAGACGGAATAATTGTTGATTGAAATAGAATAATTCAAGGTAAAAGCTTGCCGTACGTGCCTATTAGGAATAATGCACGAATATCGAATTTTTATGTTTAAAACAAAGAAACGTTATTATGGGTTCACAGAAAGTTTTATCTCCCGCGAGAATCAAACCTCGCGCAGTTGCAGTTAGCTTGGTGACCTCATATATGCAGCTTGTGTAGACAACAGTTACATAATAAAAATCTTGTACTTTAACTTGATGTAGATACTATAAAGATAATGATAACTAAAGCCGTTTAGTATTCGTGCCTCGATATATTTACATCACTGTCAGTTGCAGATGTAAATTGTTGAGTTATGTTGTATGGTAATGCTAGTGAATTTCTTAAACTAAATTAATTGTTAGCATTTTGCACATGTTCTGTGAGCTTTGCCAATACCAATGTTAGTCTTGATAATAAATGCGGACAACATCACATGCTCTGAACCCAAAGTAAGTAGCTATTAAGCACTTGTGTTATGGAATTCAGAAACAACGAAGGTACCACAAACACCTGGATCCGAGACAATGTTGACAAAAATAGCAGTTTTAACTGACTAGCGGTAAAAAAATATGCAAGTTTTAACTTTCAAATGTTAATGACGCATTAAAAGTTTCTCTGAATATCTTTGTCGCCATTTAACTAACCTAAACTAAATAGAATCGGAGCTTGTTTCTCATTGGTAGAATTGACGCGTAGACCGCATACGAGACTAGCATGTAGGAAATGTTTTAATCGCGAAAACCTTAATTGATTAATAACTTTTAAACTATCGCGCTGCATGATTATAGTAAGATTATAGAACGGGGACCAGCGCGTATATTCTTAACTACCTTTAGGGCTTGTTTCACTTTCACTGTGGGGTGCCAACTGAAAACCAGCGCTGGGTGTTCTACACCTAGCATATGCTGAGTTGGTGACCTTTTTGGTGCTGTATGCTGGACAACTCAACTATTATTGTGGTTTTTTGTTAATTATATTTAATTTCCTTGTTTTGTTAGTTTTGTGTTTATGTTCTATGTGTTTTGTGTACTGTACTAAATAATAATAATATTCCGGGACATCTCACACACGGTTATCTGATCCCAAGCTAAGCAGAGCTTGTGTTATGGTAACCAGACAACTGATGAACATATTTATATATTTCTAAATACATACATATTATAGATAAATAACACCCGGACACCGAACAAATGATCGTGCTCATCAGACAAACATTTCAAGTCCTGGGTGGGAATCGAACCCACGACCCCCGGTATAGCAGTCAGGGTCTCTAACCACTACACCAACAGGCCCGTCAAAATAAATGTCGTTTCTATTCTATTCTACTTAATTGATTAGCCAAAAAGCCCGGTCTATACATAGTACAGTTAGGTACAGTATTGGTTCGGCACTGGACTAATATTTGCGTGACCCACAATTGTTTTTAAACGATAGGTGGACACTTCACGCTCAAACACTCGTGTCAGGGGTGTGGCTTGCAAACATGAAATATTACTGTCGATTTCCTGAAATTCAGATATTTCACACCAGTAAAATTAACATTTATTTTTTAACTTCCGCTTATGAATATTTAAAATTCAACTTTATTTTTGGTGTGTTGGTATCGTTAAATACAATAAAATATTGTTTTATTTTTTCCATTTTGTAAATTGTGAAACAAGCTACTTTTAATAGTGACAAAAAATGATATCAGTCGAACATAGAACCTTCTATGATCATAGATTCCTTGAAGTCAGTTAAAACAAGTAACATAATAGACACCGGACACAGATCGTAGACAAAATACAGGACCTATTATTTAGTGTACTTTTTGTTAATTTGTTTTATTATTAAATTCTAATTGCCTTGCATTCTAATTACAATCTTCCTTGCACTTACGAACAAGTGAATGCGAACTAAGCTCTTCTACATGGTACCGCGTAGATGTATGGCTCATCCCAAAGCATTGTCGAGTGTTGTAGCTTCAAGGAGGATTTAATCACTTCCTTTGAGACTGAAACTACCCACACTTATGTCTGAGGCAGTTAAGCCTTCAGCTGTAGTTTAAGTGCCACTTGCCAGTACAGCACTTTGATAACTTGTAACCTAAAATGAGGTATATATCTGTACAGATCAGGAAGGAAACTCGTTATTATACTCCTTATTCAAATTTAATTTATCAGTGCTTTAGGTCACTGCTTATATATATTTTTTTTTTATTCTATTTACAGGGCACCTACATGTCAATTGCTTTTAAAAAACATTTAAAAGTGCACACTTTATTAAAGCTGCTTACGCCAATAGTATTATTACGAAGCCTTACTGGTTAAATCGTATCATACGAAAACTTGCAGTTTTTTAATATATATAGAAAAAAAAATTGTTTCCTAATCATATTACTTAATGTAATGCACATATGGTTTATAATCGACTGAACAGTTTAAACTTTGTAAAAAAATCCGTGCCATAACGTGTAACAACCAGTCATAGCATGATAAACATAGGGGTGAATTTCCCAACTGCCTTATTTTTTTGTCTTCGTTGAAATTAGTATTTGTAAAAAGGAATATAGATCTGAATTATTTTTTTTAATATTCACTAGGTAGTTATTGGGTTGTGGCAAAAATATGATTTGCCTAGGACTATTACAAAGGTAGAAATAAAATACATAAACCTCTATTTTTTTGCAAATCGGTGCTGTCCCACTACTTTTTTTGCAAACAAAACAGCTTATACACTAATAAAAATAAATAAATTAGGTATATAACTTATTCTATTTCATAGAATATTAGTTTTTTTATTAATATATAGCATATTTAATTACATCCTTTAATTACGTCCTGAAAAATATTCTCATATCGCTGGACAAAAGTAATTCAAACATAACTTTACATCGACGAGTCGGACAACATCCCCACCCTAATTGTATTTCCCTCGTTGGTGTGTGCTAGTGGGCAATCAGGATAGAAGTCGGTTAAATCGCTGCATATGCCCACCAAAACTGTGAGAACGCCATTTCAGGTACTCCCGGACAATTATTTTATATAATCGGTGGTTGCATTTTTCTAGTGTAATGAGTAGCTTTTTTATTGTTGTTTGGTTCTGACAGAGGTAGTAAGTGAATTAGCTTCATTGTCTGTTATTGAATTTATCCTAGATATTATGCATTTTTTATAATTTTCTAAAAAGTGTGTATTTTCTCATGTCGCTGTTCTCATATCGCTGTAATCGGTGGTCTTTTTTACCACCGATGTGATAATTTACACCGAAATGATAAGAAAAAATCAATCGGTGTCATATATCTCATATCGGTGTGTGGATTCGTGATCAACGCACAGTTTTGTCACATCGGTGGATTGCTTTATCATATCGGTAGATCATTTTATCATCTCGGTGAGTCGTTATATCATATCGGTAGATCCCATGTCATTTCGTTAAGTATACAAAGAAACAATGGCACATACAAACATACATACAGACACGTACATATATACAAACATTCGTACATACATATATACAAGGTAAGTTTACCTGCATAGACTGCCAAAATCATTACCACGATACCACTGGGTAGTAGAAGATGTATAAATAAATGTATCATTAAGGGAGGTCTGTATTCGGTAATACGTCCATAGGCTGAGATAATGATGGTGAGGTGGAGCAATTGAACACATTAAAAGATTCTATGGCAAAAAAAAAATAGTTAAAAAAATAGTAAGTACGTAACAATAAATAACAAAATAATTAATAGCTAAAAAGAAAACATAATAGTAGCTTAATTTTGTTTAAGAATGCCTAGGCCAAAACTAAAAGATGAGGAGAAAAGCAGGTGGAATAGGTTGCTGGAAAGAATAAGCAAAGCTTAAATAAAAAGCGATTCTGTGTTAAGAGAGGAGCATTTAAGAAAATGTTTAGCTAAACTTAGATATGCGATTTTTGTTTTTTTTTTTTTCATATTTCATTTTAATAAAGACAATGATAATAAAAATAATCATTATTTTTTTATACTTTAAGTACCTCTAGAAAACGTAAAAAGTAGGTCATAATTTCAAAAATACATTTTTATTTTATATCTAAGAACTCAGTTCTCTTTGGATGTGATCTACCCTAAGTTCTCTTCATTTCTAAGTCACCTTTAAGTACCTACTAACTATTTACTTATTGATGTTCAAAGGTGAATAGATTATCATATCGCTGGATAGGTACATCATTTCGGTGGATACACTTATCATATCGGTGTACAAAAAAAATAATCGGTGCCGGTTTTTCACATCGGTGGAAACCCAAATTCAAACTGAGATTTCTCCTCAGTCTTAAAAGATACGTTGATGATATTAAATTTGGGGATGTTTTGTATCCTAAACATTACATAAAACCTGAAAAATCTACAAAAAAATAAAAATTGAAAAAGTTCACCGATATGATAAGAAAAATGGCATTTGTTGAAATTCACCCATAGACTACATATTATACTCGACCCTGACTAGGTGCACGAGGGCCCTTGAATTGTGATGAAATCGATAAAACAGTTCATTATCGACTATCTACATCACTGCCCACACTGACACGATAATAGGTCAAACGCTGACAAACCGCTGACTTGACTCACTCACGCTGTTGGCTCACTCACGCTGTTGCCTCACTCACGCCGTTGGCTCACTTATTAGTAGTTATTAGTTAAGTTAAATTGTAAATCGATGAGTAAATAAAACATATCACGATGTCTTTGTTGGTTATTAGATTATTTATTTAAGGAATAGGTCAGTTTTTTTTTCACAGAAATGTTGCAATGGTTCTTGGATTCTTGTTATAATTTGTGTTTAAGGTGAAGTCCAATAAAGTGGGGTTATTTAAAAATCACGGAGTTATTTAGAATTCAGATAGCTTCATAGGACAATTTAAATTCTTAAATTAAACGAAATAAACTTATTTCTTAAGAGATATTGAATAAGAACCTCGAATCTAATGGAAATTCCAAACATCCCCACTTTTCTGTACCTGTACTTGTAAAACGCCTTATGTTATTTTATTGACGGGCCTGTTGGTCTAGCGGTTAGTGACCCGGACTGCTATACTGGAGGTCGTGGGTTCGATTCCCACTCAGGGCAAATGTTTGTGTGATGAGCACGATCATTTGTGCTGGTCTGGTTGTAATTTATCTATAATATGTATGTATTTAGAAATATATAAGTATGTTTATCAGTTGTCTGGTTACCATAACACAAGTTCTCTTAGAGCTTAGCTTGGGATCAGATTACCGTGTGTGAATTGTCCAGGAATATTAATATTATTATTATTATTTTGGTAAAACCCACTCTTTACGTAATCTCATCATCTAGTATCTACATATAATGACCAAGGTCACACTGGATCTTGTTAAGTCATCATCATTAACTATGCAGGTATTATAACCATGAGAATTGACAGTTAACGTATGTCTTCAAACAGGTATTTTCTATGCACGTACATTTAACTATAAATCTCTAGATTTCCGCATAATTAAGCCGGTATTTTCCTTGTTGATAGTACTATGATAATTTGCATTTGGATGCATCCATGTTGCATAAAAAGTCTATTGATAATAACTTTTAAATTATCGCGCTTTATATTAATATTATATAACGGGGATTAGCGCGAACATGCTTAAATACCTATACTATACACACCGGCCGTGGTCGTAAGCAGACTCATTCTGCTTGCGACCACGGCCGCTGTAACCCGGTCGAAACGTCAAGCCCTAAAGGTATTTATGCATGTTCGCGCTAATCCCCGTTCTATAATATTAAAGTCTATTGATTCCGTGAAAGATGGCTTGTTTAGTCACTGCATACTTTTTATGCTGTTCCCACGGTCGCGGTGTATTAGTGTTTATCCTTATATCAAATTGGTCATTGACAAAGCCTAAATAAGCTCACGATGACGTTATTAACATATAAATGTAATTAGTTATGATATCGTGTTTTTATTAAATACTTGCATTATGATAACAATAATTTGGATTATATTCTGTTGGAACCAAATCATTTGTTAGCACATACCTACCGACAAGCTCAGGCAATTAAAATGTACAAAATAAAATCGAAGTATTTTTATACAATTACAGTTTTATTCCATTCCTTCTGGAACTCTTTTTTACAAGTCTACACGAATGTTTGAAAACTTTCTAACTTCGCACCAAAATTGTATTTTTTCAATTGTTACCCGCTTTTTTCGTTTTTTTTTTTAATGTTTAACAGTGACGAAGATTTACTTTACTTCTTGACAAGTGGAGTGGTGTGGAGTTTTTATCATTCACTTTGGCGTAGATTTATGATATTTTCAGCTTTTACTTATTTTGATCCTTATAAAAAATGTATAACCTTTTGACAAAAACACACGTGCCAGCGATAAGCTTAATTGTATAAAGTCCAGCCATCTTGCAGTTCTATTTACTATGAAGTGTCTATCATTATTTAATAAATAGTATTTTCCTTCTTAGTGGAAACAAAAAATAAATGACTATCGGCATTCTGTGTTAGATTCCTAAGTAAATACCTATATCCATTCACGAATTTACGTAACTGGCCAAAAACAAACCATATGTAAACTTTTTTGGTAGTAAAAAACTAAACGCCTTTTTTCGTGCATATCCTCAATGGGACAAGAAGCCGTTAATGAACATTTGTAAATGCCTTACAAGCACGCTATCGGATCAAGGAAAAGAATACCGTTATTTAATAAAATATACACACATTTATTTATAGTATTATACTTTAGAAAACCTGTTATCAAATGCTAGTTGTAAGCTAGTCTGTGCTGGTGACTAGATCGCCAGTTTGCCGCCGGCCGCCGGCCAGAATGCACGTGCTCATCTCCGCGCCATCTATCGCACGAAATTCAAAAGTTTTCGAACTCTGTGATGATTAAATGTCAGTGTTTAATTATTTTTATGTATTAGTGATGTGAAGTTCGGATATTGTGTTTTGAAAATAGTTTGGATACTCTTTTGTTTTTTTATTGGTGATTGGAATGTTATCAATGTTGGATGGTAAGTTTTAAATATTTTTGTCATTTTGTTGGATTATGTAAATTATATGGAAACTTTCGAAAATAATCGTAATACCTATGTTTTATTAAATTATGTATATTATTTTATTATGTTTCTCATAATTTATTTGATTTTTATACAATTCTGACATAATAGTTCTGACGTTTCGTTTCTACGGTCCTTTTTCGGATTTGGATATATTTGTAAATTTAAATTTATGCAATATATTTATTTGTTTTATGCTATTAAAATGATTTTGGATGTATTGACAAAATATTAAAATATTTGCTCTTAGTAAAAAAAAAATCTGGATGAAAGGAAACTTTTGCTAGGTATTTTTATTTAATCTAACAATAAATATTTTTTAGCTGTGTCCAAAACGCTTTAGTAGCAAGAGCGACGGCAATATGTTTTGCAAATATGCATTTAAACAATGCACGGAAAATAAATTATGCACGTCACAGTTTGCTTACTTTGTTTATTTCGAAGAATAGTAATGCAAAAATCACAACTCTGTAATATAATATTTTCAGAAAATAACCCGATAAAAAACCTACCAAAAGAGCTGCTAATGAAATCTAAAGTTTTATTTATTTTATTTTATTTTTTGAAGACACTAGGAATTCCCAAGCTGCATGTAGACTGTGCTAGAGCATATTGCTGTGTTGAAGGCACAAATTGATTGCAGTCATAATAAAAAATAATAAAAAAATTGAAATTTTTTTTTTAGAGTGGCCATCATTCAAGTCATGTCTATTCAGCCTGTCTTGTCCCACTGCAGGGCGAAGGCCTCTTTCTCCCTCTTCCACGCACTTCTATCTTGAGCTAGGTTTCAGTTCTTGCGGTAGGATTAAAGTTGCTCTCTCCACCTTCTTCAAATTGTGTACTAATGTTTATATCAGTTGTACCAATGTCCAAGCATATTCGCATGTAGTATGTACTACACTTATATGTATTTAGATAGGACCTGTGATAGTCGAGGTTCTGAAGCGGATATGTACGGCTTTACCTGTCGTCACGTGCATGAGATCAGGGATATCCGTCAGCGCAACTGCCAGGGTGTGGCCCCTTTGATAGATGTCTACTAGCTGAATTGAGTTATCCTAAATTTCTTCCTAATTTAGTTACTGCAATAGGATGCCTAAATCTTCTTAGCGTGTCCATAAATGGCAATTTTCGTATTAGATTTTCCCGGACCAGTACTCAGCTATTGTTTTGTTCCCATTTAGAAACACAAAATTCGATATCACATCACATCATTTATTTTCTCTATAATAAGATCGTTACAACCTTTGAGGTTTTGTAAGATTTTTTTGGAAATTGTATAACCATCTGCAAGGACTGGATTATATAATGGAAAAACATCTCCCTTTGCATATTTTTAATTCGTTAATCTCCGGACTTATATGGTTTGTGGGTTTCTGCCGAGCATTGTAAAAGTTAGCTTTAGTTAGAAGGTGCTGATTTGTTCTTTTTAAGTTAGTAATGATTTTCATCTATTTTTCTTGAATGTAGTTAAGGATAACTTGGCCTACAAAATCTCCTAGCTTCAAATTACCAGCTCTCACTGAGACCCCACCTTACTCATCATGCGTTGACAATGTGGAAGCGAGACAGCGTGAGCTTCTGTCTCTGTCGTGTCTGTTGTTTTTGGAGAGTCAGCGGATTCAGACAGATTGTTGAGGCAGCGATAAGGGTGTTGCGTGTACTTCAAAGGCTTTTTATATTTGTTTCTGAGTGAGATCTTTCCCCAAATACCTGAAATAATGAAGCTTCATATTTTTTATTTTAAATTCTTATAAAATTACGGGACAATGGAATTCATCGTTAAAAATATCCGCTGTATTGTTGTCTCACACTTTTATGTCAAAATATGAAATTAAGATATATTGCGTTGTATAATGCTTGTGACCTCTGCTTATGCAATTCGGCGGTAACGTCAAACTATTCAAATTATAATATATAATCTGAAGGATAATTATTCTTCTTTAATATTAATATTTAGAAGCCAAAGCTAAGTATGCTTATATTATCACGCCGGTCATGGGTTTCGGATATTATATTCTAACCCTTAGAGTATACATGAGAAACTAGAGTGAGCCTATCAGAGTTTGAACGTAAGCACTAGTGTGAACTAGTTTTGTCGTGAATTATGTATGAAGATGGAGCTTGCCGTTTTAAAAAATCTATCTAAAACACTAATATTATCCTAACAATGTCAAAACCATCGACATTCTCGTATATAAGTTTCTCGTTACGCGAAAATTAAGATAAATCAGTTAACGAATGTACTAGACACAGACTAAAAACTGCTCTCGCTTGGCACAAGGGGAAACTAGGGATAGTAGCAGTCTATGTATATGTTTAGTCTATGTTCTAACCGTTTAAATAAGAGTAGGGCTGTCACAAAAAATGCCTGGTCATTAAAGGTATATAGCTATCCACCACTAATGGCCAATTTAACTCAACTCCAACTCCTGTACGCGTGTTCGTCTAATGGCCAATCATAGTGACGGGACGTGTTCTTATCGATATTGTCGATAGAAACGAGAAATAATTAGTGCGGTTATAATTATTAGTTGTTTTTGTAACAGGTATTGTTAACAATAAATTGTTGTTTAAAGTTACTTATAAATGTTTAAGTGTGAGGAAGCTGGTAATTTTTTTATCGACTATTGACATCGGATTATTTAAACACAGTTTGTAAATTAGATGTAAAAGTAACTGCAATGTTTTATTTAAATACATAAATAATAAATTAATTAAAACTAAAAGATTGCACATTTATGGCAACACACGTCTACAAAATAATCATGTGACAACAAAACAACCATTAATCGTTGAAGTCTCCCTTTTATTTCATTCAATAAAAACACGCAATAACGCAATAAATTCCAGTATCGATGTCACCGGAAACCGGTGTCAATCACTAGTCCTAGACTAATTAACATTAGCTAAGCTTTTAAGATAAACTAATGCTGTACCGACGGTTAACGGAAAGTGGACGAGGTTTCATTTACCGGCTCATTTGTTTGTTATTGGTGAGCCTTGGAATGTATGCCATCAAAGGTATGAAGCAGACATCTATATATAAATATTTAAATATAAAACACATACATACATAATAATAAAATAATATCCTGGGACAACTCACACACGGTTATGTGATCCCAAACTATTATACGTAGATAAATGAATTGCTTTTCGTCTCGTTTAAACTCTAAAGTGTTGATATTGAATGATTTGTTGAAGTCCGGAGAAGGCTTAAAGGTGAATAAATATGAAATGCTCGGAATTAAATAAAAAAACATGAATATTAAAGTTTAGGCTTTTATTTATCGATTGAGGCAGTACGGAGTTTGCCGGGTCAGCTAGTTGAAAATAAAAAATCGCTATAGTAAGTTAGTTGAATTCGTAATTGACACACACATGCAATATCACGGCATAATATGACATGTTGTCCTATAATCATACATGATACATAATTTAAAATCAATAGTTTGCGAATTAAAATGCAGAGTATAAAGCTTGTACAAGTCACACAGCTGGTCTACCTTCCCACACAAAAGCTGAAGCTCACACTGGTTTTCATTGCCTTTAACCAGACTGTATTTTAGGTTTAGCTGCGTAAGAGTGACAAACACACACACGCATTAACAGGATGAAGTACTTGGTAGGTAAAATAGTGCTCAGTAGGGCCAATGACAATATTTTCACTCTGCATAAACATCAAATATATTCATTTCAGATGAGGTACCCATAAAAATAAATGTCTACAAACATAAAAATCTCACATTAAAATTAAGAGCAATAAAAATAATAACAAATTTTTATTATTCTCAGCATTTTTCATTTAAGATATTTTTTATTTGTAATTTATTATTCTAATTTACCTGCTCATGTATGCATCTTGTCCTTAAACCGTGGGGAAACCACAACTATGTCATCGATACGGTTTAGTAACACTATCTCATCATTCAAAGAATGTGTGGTTATCTCTATTACCGCGTCAGGTCTATGCAGAGTAATGGACTCTCGGTAATTATAAAGTCAATTAGTTTCATAGCTTTTAGGATCTTCGATTTATTATTATTGGTTAAGACATAATGCGGATATTATTCTAATGCTAGATAGAGACTTTAACTAGACGTTTAATAAATTACACAAATAATTACCGGCTATTAAAAATACTAATCAATTAAAAGACGAAGATTTTCTATACAAATTTTCCTACACCGTTTGTCATTGTTATGTCAAACTTATGAACGTTTGTACCTATACATATAAATAAATGAAAAAATAAATATGTAATTGAAGATCATTATAAACATTTTTTTTATAGAAATACTGTTGTTAGTAAAACGCATTGTGACACAATTATTTGTGTACTGACTGTTGTTTATCTGGCTACTGACTGTGACGCATAATATAAGGATTGTTACGACAGTTTTAACATTAAGTGATTGATAACATTAAGTTTTAATCAGTCAACTGGAAAAGGCCAACTGACCATATGAGACAATAGGAAGTAAGGAAAGTAAGGCATTTACCTTCGGAACTACACTTTACCAAACGATATAGGTAAACAATTAATTTCTAAACAGGTTTAACCTAATTTAATTAAGTTAATAATAATTGGCTGGTACCACAAAACATGGCAATGAAATTGTAACATTCCCCAGTGTATTTTCCACAGATTAACTTACAATTGTAATCTTAAAAGTAGTTTTACCTACTTGTAAAATGTGTTGACCTTAATAAGTAACATTTTATCACATGTGTACTACACAGAGGATGATAAACACATGTACCGCGTGAAGACTTAACATCACTATGCTTTATGTTCTGCAAGTAATTATGCCTCAAGTCAACATATACCAAGCCAAAGATGACATCTGACACATTAAATAACAGTCCCAAGGTCAAACAAATCTCTGAATAAAATCTAATATCACGTTATTGGAAATCTCGCCTATTACAAATATTTTACGAATAGATTTTGGATTACAGCGATTTATTGGGACTAGTAAATTATCGCAATATTCAATGAAGACTTACGTTCACTATTCGAATAAGAGAGATTTAGCTTTTTGCGAATTTATTACATTAATATGGTAGTTTTCTCTAAAAATACATTTTTAATCTCCATATTACAATGTAATAATCTTTTTGAAAAACGTGATTGGATGTTATTTGTTGTACAGAATATTTATTTATGTTTCATTTTGAACGGGTTGTGATCTTACTAGAACTCAATGTTAACTTTTATAAATATAGACTTGAAAAATAGTAAGTAGATAAATTATTGATATTGATACGTAAATTATGTCATGTCTTTCATTTTACTTGTGTAACTGTTCAATGCTTACATAATGTTCTTAATTCTTACGGCTATCGTTCACAAACATACCATGGACGAGAGCTTACAGCTTTCCGAAGGGTCCTTAATTGGTAGCTTTGGTAGGCGATCAAACCTCAGTCCCAAATACTCCTGTTACGTAACTCAACAAAAACATGTCTTACATCCTAACTTGTTTAATCTCTTATCCGGAATAACTTAGGGAGAAAACTTTCGCCTTCCGTAATTCCTAAATATACTAAGACGAGAATTAAAGCTATTACATTAAGGACGTAAGGCCGGGCGTACACAGACTGTTTGAAACAGTCGGTGTCCACTCGATCAAGAAAATCGACAAAGCAAGAAACGAACGGGAGACATACTGATACATAAGCTGCAATCATGAGCATACTAACTAAAATATAAACGATTCTAAGTGCACACACATAATGCGACTGGACGAACAGCTTAGTGGTTTAGGTCACTACGCCAATTGCCATTGCTTGTGACGAGGTACAAGTTTGACCCCCACATGGGACAAACATGTGTGTTGTTCTAAATCTGGGTATTCTTTGTGATATTATGTGTATTTTCTTTGGTCGCATCCATCTCTGCCGCTTCTTTAAACAACGCGTTACACGGGTTAAGCTTATTAAGGACAAATTTTCCAAGGATAATATAAAGATATTTTTTGTACCGTGAAAGGTTTGCCTAATCATATGATGTATCTGCGTGGGTTGCTTATCCCTAAATGATAATGTGGCGTGATAATGCACAGCGAAAATAAGATTAATGTGCTTTTACAGAAAGTTAATACGATCGTCAATCATGTTGCCAAGCCAGATGGCAGACACTTCACACAATTTATTATTTGTTTTTCTTAACTTTTATATTTTAATAAATAAATAATGGTGTCTCACTGTCATACGGCAAGACAAAGCTCTCAAACAGATATAAAATAATCATCGCAATTTCGGACTTAAAAATTTTGTTTTCTTAATTTTAATCCCAGATTTTATCGTTCATTTTTTTATAATGTTGTCGTTATTTTTTTGTAAGACCAGCTGTATCATCTTGCGTAGTAATATAGTGATTTTGATGGAATGCAAATGTACGATTAGATATTTAAACTCATACCATCCTGTCTATTAAATAAAATAAAATATCGGTCACAAGACATAGGCTTCCGACATATTGAATATGATTATCAGCAGACATATAACCAGTTTCACTTTAAAAATATAATAATAACACCTATGCACATTAAGACACGATTTACATAAAGCTGGATAAGTTTTACGTAACTAGCTTGTTTGATAATAATGCTGATACTCACAAGTGAAGAATAGTGTGACGTCACAAACCCATTAGATATATCTGATGGTGCGCACTAGTCTTAAGTGCTGCTTTTAGTTCAGAATGGAACAATTACTTACGTGAGGTGTAAAACATGGCGCTGTTAATACCCTGATTGTAATCTAAGTATTTAAAAATTAAGTGATTTATTGGATTTCCCTTTACCGTTTATTTCTACTTAGGGACAAGCTAAATCATTACTTGTACTGTGATTTAATCCATGTTGAAATCAAAAATCAAAATTTATTTATTTAACTTAGGCTACAAAGGAGCACTTATCAAACATCAAAAATTATTACAAAAGGACTGCACTCTAGGGGTCGGTTTATATTCGGCGGAAAAAGCAGCGCGCAACATGGTGCATCGCCAGAACGAGCAAATACACAACAAAATAACCACAATATTGAATAATTACAATGTGGTATATAGTAACAGTCTGGACGAGACTGGCGCAGGTCTGTAGAGAATGGCTCGAGTAAAGAGAAGCCTTTGCCCAGCAGTGGAAGGACAAGGGCTGTGGATGATGATATAGAAATAAAATTTTATAGTAGAAATGTGGCAAAAGATGTAAAATTTGTAACTTGAGTCTCAAAAAGAGCTTTTGATCCCTCGGAATCTAATCCCTAGTTAGCCAAATGATTGAATTAGTTTTAGCTTAATGGTTTTAAGAGTGTCGACTGTTGGTACAATCAAAATATAAAAGCCGTGTAAAAGCTTAGTCATACCTTTTAAGTAAAGATTTTAGGAATTCTTTGTTGGCCACAAAAAATTCAAAAGGAGAGCTTCAAACAATAGACGGACGAAAGCCTCCATCTCATCGTTGTTAGCTCACACTAAACTCTATAAACAATGCTTTGTACTGGTCACGCAAATCGGAAAATCACTAAAAGTGGCGCTGTCATGACTTGCCATAACTTATATATGATATTATTGTCAAATATTTCAGTCGTATACATCAGTGTACGACTCAACACTTCAGGTAACCTTTAACGTATCAACGTCAACTCTCAACCGCAATAAAAACAATATATAATAATTCAGCCTATAAACGTCCCACTTCTGGCCACAGGCCTTTTCCGATAAAGAAAAGGCACGAGCAATGATCACCACGCTGGCTCCATGCGGATTGGCGATTTCAGATCTAAATTTTTGGAACCCTGGTTTCTTCACGATGTTTTCTAATTTTTTTTTTCATCGGTTTTCGATCGCTTCTTTTCCTCATTGTGTATCATATAAATACACTTTTAACTGAAACGTTTTATGTAGTACACTAGATTACATCCACATTTATTTTATAACATAGTAATCACCAAATTAACTAAGTGCTTTAAAAAAATATAACCTTAATGATACGTTGACAACTTCCATTGTCATAACTTCAGAACAAGCATTTTATTATAACGTAAAAAATCCACAAAGATACCCGTATCTCTGCTTAACCCTTTCACGAATATAGCTGTGATAAGTGAGCAAATAAAACTGTCGCAATAAATACAAACCACACATAAACATACTTGTTTGTTTGGGACATCAACTAATGTTTTAGAACAATGAAAAACATGACAACTGCGAGTAGGATTCGCACGCCGGGTTCTGTAGAGAGTATCGAAGTTTTTATTATTTATTAGCTGTTACAGCGATAAACTCTAGTCAGTAAAAATACTTTCCGCTTGCTTTTTCGGTTACCTTTCATAATTTTTAACAGACAAACAGACAATCAATCTTATGGGTTAGAATCCAATTGGCACCGCTTAATCTAACTGAATACGAGTATCTGACCTCCGCTACCTATTTTATTAATTAACACAGTATTCCATAGTAAGACAGGTTGTTAGATCTGTTATGACTTAACAACTATCAAATTTAAACGTCAGACAGTCGAGACTAACGGCTTCATGAGCATTCCGAGTCACGAATATGTCTCAGTACTTTCACAAATGGTCACCCATCCACGGACCATCCGCAACAAGCGCGGCTTAACTTTTCTTATCGGTCAGACTGTACAGCTTACAGTAAGCCACGAGCCCCTTCGACTCGGAATCCTAAAAAGGGGAAGAGTATCTTTTATATAGTGTGTTTTGCCTCGTAAGCCTTATGATGGCATGGACTCGTATCGTTAAGAGCTTGCCTACATTATTCTGTTTAATACTATTGCTGTAGAATAGGAAAGTAAGAAGGTCAACTCTACGGTGACCTCGGGATCAACAAATTGTGAGGTTCCATACGTGTTAGAACTGAATTTCTAAGACTAATTCGCTTATAAGAGTTAAGTTATTAAAAGGTACTAGCTTTTTATAGTTAATTGAGGCAACCCTGACAAATATTATACATAATATGTACAAGCAGACTGACACAAAATACAAAAATAAAAAATTACTGTTATTACGTATATAATTAAACTAAAGACCTTGTTGTATTTCGTAATTTAAATGACTTCTGATGGAGATGTTTTATAGATAAAATAAAACTTTATTTTTTTATAATGGTATGTGAGTCTGGTATATCGCGGTAATACAGATTATTACAGATTACGTTTTGGTATCTTTCCATAAAAAAAGACAGAAAATAATGGTTTTTCTGCATGTTTTATTCGATGTCTTTATGTCTACTGTAATTCATAGTTTTATGGCTTGTGGAAGCACCAACATGCTTTTTTATCATGTTTATGATGGCAAAGGAATAGGAGAAACCATTTATTGCTACTAACTATAAAAATATTGATTCACTTTTTATGAAACGACTTTTTAAACAATATTGTTTTTGTATTTAAATATCTTTTGTTTGCGATAATGACTGTCACCTGTCACTAGGGGAATCTTTATTCCGTTTCGCGTCATAAAAACAAAAAATCCTTAATGTTGTACCCTGAGGGAGGCCTTTGCCTGGCAGTGGGACAGTAGTCACAAGCAAATGTATAGGTATACATATTTTTGTTCCTGACTTTAAAGGCAAAAAATCAGAACCTACCTAGAATTTGTGGCTTGTAACCGGAAATTTTATTTATAAACCTAATTTATATGACACTTATTCGGATATGTGGCATTGAGGATGTCGGGTCGGATACAGAAATGAACGCCATTTTTATAACATTAAAAGGGTCTGAGTCTAGATGTTTATTCATATTAGGTCTGTATTACATTTCATGACAGGGTAAATCTTTAAGTAGGGTAAGAAATATGATTTGAAATGTTCTCCAGCTTGAAATTTGTTTTTTACAGAACATTTGGTCATCTATTTATATCATAACATGAATTTAAATAAATACTAAATATGTTTTGCACTATACCCATATTTGTATTTTTCTCATATCAATTTAAGATATAAATTTATACTCGTAATATTTCGTTTTGGTCAAAATACCGTCAAAGACAACAATTATTAAATACACCTTAAAGAAGCATTGAATATCCATGTATACAAAACAGCAGAAAAGTTTTTGTGTTGTGTGACCATATAATATATCTGTACATTTCACATGGGATCTAATTTGTGTTCCAAAAATACAGTAATAAAATTACATAAATAAAATAAAAATACATTATGTCGTTGAACAAACATACAGATAAATTATTCGCGACATTTGTTCGATTACAACGTTTCGCGTGTCACAGTCGCGCTTGTAATTTGTCATCGGATTCCGGTTGAAGCTAACGTACGACATAAATAACATACATTTTGTGTAAATATGCTGAAAATATGTATAAGGGTAAGATTATTTTGCTGATCATACATGGTACAGAGAGATACGTGTAGTAGGACTGTCTGCTGAATATTTTTATTTCTTACCTTGGCCTCCTACAAAAGTACTGATAGGCAAAAAATATGGTGAATTTACGAGCCTAACACAATAATGCGCCTTGTACCTAAGGCATGTTAGCATGCTTTTCCGTGAAAACTAAAGCTTTTTTATTAGATCCTACTGTGTGTTTACAATTTTGGCTGTATTAGGACAATTTTGCAATCCCAAAATTTTTACTGGAATAAGAGCTGCTTTTGTGGCTATCCGATCCCAATACCAAATAAAACGCATGTTTTCCTTAAACCGCAATAATACTGAAGCAAGGAGCACGCAGCATCTCATAACACGGTAACCAGTTCGTTTGATGTCCGATCTGTTTTCTCCACACTTCCTGTCAAAGGGAATTCCCGCCGGCCCAAAGGACCTGGCGGCGCCTTTGATTTCAACCCGATATAATAGTGATCCAAACTTTGACATTAACAAACGATATCCGAGAAGCGATTCCTATTTTGGTATATTGGAAATCTTCAAGTTAGTAGTTCGTGTATATAGATAGACGGCCGATATCACGATGTAAGCCTGTATCCACAGCCTTATGGCATTCAAAATCGCGGAGTTCACACTCGTGAACACATTTTAAGCGGATACCATGAAATAGAATGGATGATAGGTAAAAAAAAAATGACTAAATCATAAAACCTACGATCCATCAATCTAACTTTAAAAACACTGTTTATTTTTGTTTGTAAAAAATACTTAAGATACGTATCTTTAAGTTTAAAGCTTGGAAAAAGGCTAGACAAAAAGAAAAAGGAGAAGAAATGACTCGATCTAGAAATCAGCTATGAATATATAGTCTGACAAATACCAACTGCCAAACCACACTTATCTCCTACTGTCTTCTAAAATAACATACATATACGTTGACATCCTCCCCCTTTTCTACTCGAAGATAATCCACTTTACGTCACATTTCATTCGCTACATGACGGGAGTAAATTGAATAAACTAATTCCAATGTTTGGTAACATTTGTTTTGCTTACATAGGTGACTTTGTCTGCACATAAGTCAAACATAAATCGGAACTCCTGAAAAAATATCATATAACCTATTCTAGGTAGTGGTCAATATTTGTACCAAGTTCTATCCAGAATCATTCAGCCGTTTACGTTTGATCGATGGAGCAACATCCGAACTTTTACATTTGTATACACAATTCACCAAGGAAGTTATTTTCTAAGTAATTCCTTCTTATTACATGTTTCTGTGTAAGGTATTTTTGGAGTACCATGTTTATTTTGTACAGTGAGCGATGTCAGTGTAATTTACATCAGACATCTAGGGTTGTATGTAGTACTGGCTTTACTGTTAACTTGCCAAATTCTCATGTAAATGAATAAAACAAATTGCGGCTGGAATAAATGTTTACATACTCCAACATAAGTCAAGTTCTTAAACTGGAAGGCGCTATAAATCTCCATTTAAACAAATAAAGCAAGTAAATAATTTTAAACGTCTATTTTAAAATTTAGAAATACAGGATAGAACTTTAGGCTAGTCCAAATTTTCATTTTGTCGATGCATTTCAATGATATTTTTACATCAGTACCTTATTGTAAAAGTGTTCAGAAACTCAAAACGAAAAAGAATCTCAATTACTTACAGTGAGTTGATAAATGATCCTTATAATTGTAAGAAGAGACTTTTGCAATAGATTGAAAGTTGGAAATATGTGAAGAGTGGTTTGAATGTTTAAACTCTGTTTTCCTTTCATTCTGACCTACTTTCATCTCGATAAAGGGTTCCAGACTTTAATTGCATTAAAACTTCACAACTCTACATAAACACCTTTTGATTGGTTTGGTTCGCGCATGCGTGTTAACAACTTACAAGTAAATGGAAGTTTATTTAACTGCTGTATGAATGATAATTATAATTTGTTTTACTTTATAATTGAGTAGCGCTCCAAACTTCGCAGGTAGACAAAACAATTACGAATTATATACGCAAACTTTTCTCTTGAATTTCTACACATTGGTGAAACTTTATCACTTTTAGAAAGACAGACTTTGTTTTATGATATGTATAGAGCTTGTAACTTGAAAACTTTACAATTATCAAACTGAAGCATTTGTTAAACAATGTTTCTTCAAGAATATTTATTTTCCATTTGGGTAATTTCAAACTCCAAATGATTTTATTCCAGGAATAATGGATCCTGAATTTTTGACAGTTCTTTAGTACAAAACCTGTCAGACAGGAACTTCATCTGTGGAAGAAGATGTTTCCTTTAAAAAATTGGCCCTTACTGTGAAAAGCAATGTAGTAACTTTAATGTCTGCCTCTATAAATAGATCACAATTTATACATTATCTTTTGCCACTATCAAAATAAACCGATTCTAAGACTTAATTAAAAACGCCTTTTACCTTTCAGTACTTCGTTAAACCCTACCAAATCCTAAACCTCGTTAGATCCTACCCAAATCTTGTTGTATGTTGTGTTCCGTAAACCAAACAGTTTAGTATGCGAGCCATCCCCAGGCTCTCGCGCTGTAAACCTGTTACCGCGTTAATTAAAGATAGAAGGTCAATACCGAAGGGAAATGCACGTGACCACATGGTCCGAAGGCTTTACAGGTATGGCCTGTACCTGTAAAAGGTATGAAAGGTAAGTTAGTTAAATCCGAGGTCGAAGCATATGAGAGTATATTTGACTACCGTTTAATTTTTATCTGTATCGATAAAATGTAGATAAAATATGAATTCGAGGTTAGTAGTCAGTAAAGAATATGAAAGTAAATATTTTAATGCGATTTAACTTTTATTGCGGAATCAAAAAAAAATTGTAGATAATGCGGTTTTGTGAAGATCTGTTCAAGATTTTAAAGTTATTCAGTAAATTTCTAAAAACTTTAGGGCTTTCGTACATTTTTTAATATGTTTATTGAACAACACGAAAATGATCTCGAGGTAATTTTTAATATAAATCTTAGGTTTTTTTAGCCGTTACTGTCTCACAAACCTGTCAGTAAGAAACGAAGGGCGCTTTCAATTTAGACGACTGTCTATCTAATGTCAAAAGATAGGCCCGAACCGAAATTATACCTGTCTCTATTTTAGAAATTGAATCCAGTCTTTTTTTTTTGTTTATACTTTTCTTACTCAAAATGACATCATTCTTACAAAAAAAAACCGATTTCAAAATAGTCTTATATGGTTTTCTTATGGATCCCAGTGTCAATATTGGACGAAATTAAAATGGAGCCACACGGGAAGTAAAAAAAGAATCTTCAAAATCAGTTCACCCAGTCGAGAGTTCTGAGGTAATAAACATTAAAAAAATACAATTTAATTGAGTACCTCCTCCTTTTTGACGTCGGTTAAAACATACATTCAAAAGTATCTTATACCGTGCAAGGAAGAACGATTTTGTTTCATAGATTTCTATAATTTTTTGCTGGAATAATGAAACAGTGCAATTTATTATAGACGTGCTTAGTTCAGTATAGCAGATTAAAGAACATTCCTTATTAAACACCCTGTATATATTCAGGTAATAAAACTACTGTTACATGCTCACATCTTTCAGTGCTAAAACCAACCTTACTGCCTTGACATAAGGCTGTTTTGTTTGTTCAGCTGTACGTGTCATTGTTGACTAGTTAGCCTGATTAAAATGTGGGCACTAATGACAGTGGTCGTTACCTCGGATCATAAAACTAGTTTAGAACGTTAAGACTCCGTTACATGACCATATAGCGGTACTAATGAGCTGTGACGTCATGAGCATCATTCTTAGTGCTGCTAGCAAATGGTTTATGTAATGTATCGTCTTGGTTCAGATGTTAAAAGTCGAACTCATATGCTCAAGATTAATCTTCACCTAGTTGTTTTTTTGGTTCGATCCTAAATTTTCTGATGACGTTAATAAAATGTAAAGGTGATGGAAAATAAATCATTGAATTAAAAAAAAACAGCAATTAATAAAGTTGATATGAAGAAAAGAAAATAATTCAAATAAGTATTCATTAATTACGTGAAGACTGAAATAGTAGAACATTATTCGGAGTTCATTAAAACAAATACGGTCTTAAACTCAGATCACATCAAACAAGGGAGATATGTTATAGCGCCCCGGCACGTGCGTACGCATCTGGCTCAATTTGCACTTGATACCGATTTTTGCCGCCAGTCAAAAGTACCTACACGCTCGCGTCACGTCTCTCGATTTTTGCCAAAATGCCGAGTTGTTCTGTTGTTGTTTGCAAAAATACAAGCAAAAAAGTGAACTACGTGAAAGATGGAATCTCATTTCATGTGTAAGTATTACAATATTTACATATTTCTGCTATAAAACCACAAAAATAGAAATTAATTATAACATAAATGACATTAAGTGACAATTCATCCTTAGCGTAATAATAAATACATTGCTTGCTAAGTAAGTATCATTCAATTATTCGTTCCGCTCCATGGCGCAATGGATGCGTGCGTCACCAATACTCACAAATTCAAAATGTAATGTCAGTCGCGTGGTACCTCCGCTGTACCCGGCCGTAAAATAGTGATGTAGTTTCACGAGTGATCTGTCGTAACGATAAAACAATGTATCGATATAGTGTTAAAGCGTGTGTTTTAATGTTTTAGTTGTTTATTTAACTTTAACCGTCTTCAAAAAAGGTGGTTCTCAGTTCGACCCGTATGTATATATCCCGTATGTATATGTCAGCGAAACACGACGCCGACACTTCGTGTACATTAGTATTAGTTAATTATGTAGTATGTATTTATAGTATTATTAAGTTGTATTAAGTAGAGTATTGTTTATATTTATATAGGCCTTGATGCCTGAAATAAATGGATTATTATTATCTCTTTATTGATTGTTTTCTCCCTTCTGAAGGGGTAGATTAAGTCGATTCACACGGGCCGTAGCCAAGTGCAAATGAACGTTAAGTATTTGTTGTGTAGCCCGAGGAGACAGACGATGTCGTCAGGAACTTGCGGGTCAGTCGACAGGTGTTCAATAAGACCGCTTTCTGTATCGTGTTGAGTGTGTGCTTAGGAATATCTAAAAGGTCAAGGCAGCGCTGCAGACTTTTGGGGATGATACCTGTCGCAGAAACAACTATAGGGATTACGTGGATAGTTTCCGCGAGCCACTGGCGTTTTAATTCAATAGCCAAATCTTGATACTTCGATAGCTTTTCTGATATTGTGGACTGTAAGTTGTGCGTATTTGGAACAGCAATATCGATGAGGTATACGGTTTTATTAATTCTATTATGCAATGTTATGTCAGGTCTATTGAAATGGATGGTTTTATCTGTGATAATTGTTCGATCCCAATAAATTTTACAATTACGGTTTTCTAGTATGGCGTCTGGCTTGTATTTATAATAAGGATCTTTTTTAGGAATAAATTTATGTGTATGGGCTAGATGTTGATGTATAATGGCAGCTACTTGGTCGTGGCGATGCTTATAGTCACTTTGGGCCAGGGACCTACATGCAGATGTTATATGCTGTATGGTTTCCGAGCAAGCATGACAATGTCTACATAGATCTGTGGGGAAGTTGCGACTGCGTATTATATGTTTCTGGTAGTTTCGGGTATCAATGACTTGGTCCTGGATCGCCATCATGAAAGCTTCCGTCTCCGGAAAGAGCTCGCCACGCCGCAACCATGCGTTCGACATAACTTTGTCGACATGTGGTTGTTGCAGGTCGTGGCGATGTCTCCCGTGTAGCGACTTCTGCTGCCATAATGCGATCTTGTCCTTCATGTCAGTGATCCTTTCATTACGTTGTATGTTTCTGTCTATAAGATTAAGTGGTGTCAGGTGCTTGTCTGCCAGTATAACTATTTCATGGAGTGAAGAGCGATCTGAGTATTCATAAAAATAACTTCTGAGTGTTGAAATCTGTTTATTATGCAAGTTAACAATATCTATAACACCTCGTCCGCCCTCATCCCTTGGGAGAGTCATTCTTTGCACACATGACCTAGGGTGGTGCTTCCGATGAGTTGTCAGAGAGGTATTAATAGTACGTTGTAGGTTAACAAGATCACTCTGGGTCCAGTTTATTAAGCCAAAAGAGTACGTAAGAACAGGAATTGCGTAACTATTAATCGCTTGAGATAGATTGCGCGAATTGAGTTGAGATCGAAATAGTGTGTTGAGCCGATGTTTAAATTTCCGTTTAAGTTCCTGTTTTGTTTCTTTTTGATGTATTTGTCTGGCTTGCTGGAATCCTAAGTACTTATATGTTGTGTTTGCTTCTAAAGGTTCTACGGTTTCTCCTGAGTCTAATGTATAAAAGTTTGAGATTACTTGGCCTCTTCTAACAGATAGTGTTTTACACTTATCGATACCAAACTTCATATGTATGTCATTCGAAAACGCTTGTGTCATATCAGCAAGCCGGTGTAAGGACTCTGGAGTGTTGCTGTATAGTTTAATATCGTCCATGTACATGAGATGGCTGAGACTTACTCTCTTATGTGGTGCAGTGATATCAAATCCAGCATCACAACTATTTAGCGCGTGTGACAGAGGGTTCAGTGCTAGACAGAACCATAAAGGACTAAGTGCATCACCCTGGAAGATTCCACGTCGTATCGGAATTTCTGAAGTTTCTGTGTGCATGCATCCTAAGGTTTTCAGCCTAGTGGTCCAGTGTTGCATCGAATTTTCAAGAAATTGTATGAGTAGGTGGTGGATTTTGTAGTGTCGGAGAATATGGAGAAGCCAGCTATGAGGAACAGAGTCAAACGCTTTGCGGTAATCTACATACATGATATTTATGTCTTTTTTCATAGAAATGGCTTGCTTCATAGCTACCGAGTCGATAATCAGTTGTTCTTTACAACCTTGGCTACTTTTACGACATCCTTTTTGCTCCTCCGACAAGATGTTATTTTTAGAGGAGTGTTTGTGTATCAGCTCGGCAATGCACGCTGTAAGTATTTTATATACTGTTTGCAAGCATGTAATTGGTCGGTATTTGGCAGGATCCTGGTGATCTGTGTCTTTAGGTATCATATATGTGAGGCCCTGTGTTACAAACCTAGGTACTATATTTGGTGTCTGAATAAAATTGTTAATATGGTTGTACAGTACTGGATGAACAGATGTAAATTTTTTATACCAGTAGTTATGAATACCATCACTTCCGGGCGCTTTCCAATTGTGTGTTTTTTTTAGAACGTACATAAAAACATCAAGTGGTATGTGGTCGAACTCCATTTGTGTAATGTTATCAGTAGCGTTACATCCTGCCTGTAGCCAATCAGCTTCTGAATTATGCTGTACCGGAACAGCCCAAATGCTGGACCAGAAATCATGCAAATCGTCTGCTGAAGGACCTGGTGCAGTGCTATCTGAAGTTCTTAAGTGCTGCGTGCTTGCCGACAAATTTCTATAAAACTGTTTTTGGTTATTTGCGAATTGTGAATTTTGAGTTTTTCGGAGTGTACAATTGATGTATCTTTTTAACCTACTTGTAGCCGCATTAAGTTTTTGCTTAAGTGTATCAAGGAAGTGTTCATTGCTAGAGTTAGGCTCTTCATGTTGTGAATGTATTCGATATTTATTCTTAATTACTTCTATTAATGTTATTAATCTATTACCTCTATTGCCTTTTATATATTCCGTCATCCTTCCAATATCTCTTCTTATATTAAGTATCTTTTTCTGCAAACGTCTCTGCCGGGCAGGCACTCTTCTTTTGTTCTGGTTAGGAGTGTTATCTCCTTCCCGTATTTTTGTGCCATTACATATAGCTGCAGTATACGCCGCGCAGTAAATAACGGTATGAGTGGTCTCAAAGCTTTGATCTGATTTTATGTAATCTGGTAGTACGTGCATATTAATTAACTGGACAATTTGGGCTTGTTTCCTAGAGGTCTTTTGTTTAGGAATATAAGGTCGCCTTGTAGGGTCCGTATCTCTAAACTTATCAAGTGAAATTTTAAATTGATCTTTGATTTTTTCTACATCTAAATTACTGTTTATTATAGTATTTTGCAATTCTAACGGTGTTTGCAATTGGGATTCTAAAAGTTGTGATGTTATGGAAGGTGACTGTAAGTTAGGTTCCTGGGTGTCGTCTGTGAGGTGTGGGCTTGTAAAGTGTAAATTGTTTTCTACATCACTACGAGACAAGCGAAGACTATTTGCAACTTGATGGCGTAGTTCAGTAAGCCTCTGTTCGCTGATCATTTTGTTGTTAAGTACTACACGCAGTTGGTCCGATATTCGCTGCTCGCTAACTTCAGATAGCTCAGGATGTTCCGCTATAACTGCTTGGTATAGGGGCTGTCGGTACGCTGATCGGTTCTCCCCTAGTTCTGTTAGTCTATAGTAATTTGTAATGATGGATTCATTGTATTCAGTGGTCCACTTCCTTCTCTGCCCTGGTTGACTAGTGACAGGTAGCGACATGAGGGATGGTGCTATCTCATCCAATTGTGTTTGTTCTAAAAGTATCGCAACTTGATTTCTTATGTCATCTAAAATGTTTTGTGGTAGTAACTTATTTCTAATAATCGCCCTGCACTGGTCTCCTAGCCTCTGCCTTGACGCTTCCATCTGGGGGAATGTAACTGTAAATTCGCGGTGAAGATGATCTAGGTATTGTTTGCTAGTGTTTAATTTTGTAGCTGTGAGGTACGTGCGCCAGATAAACTTGTTCATATCTTCTGTCCATCTTTTGCGCGCACGCTTAGTACCTGTGGCGGGTGCGGATAGAGTGGCGCTAGCCTCCTGCACAACATCCTCAGGTACAGGTGATACGGTACTCGACCGGGATGAAGCCTGATAAAATATTGGTGATGAGCTCGGAGACTCAAATAAACTAAACGGTGAGGGTGTCTCTGTAAATCTATCCATATCGTTTTGCATTTCGGGTTCCATATTCGTTGCCGTAGTCGTTTGACGGAGAGAGATCGCCTCCCGGGGATTCTTCGCACCCCTAGGTCGAGCTGCAGGCTGGCTTCCGTCGTTGCCAGTGCTGCTGCTAGACCCGCCGGGAACTTGGGGCCGTTTACTTGAACTTCTTGTCTTCATATTGCTTTATTTCTTGAGGTTTTTAGGACCGTTTGTTGGGTTATGCCGAGTTGTTAAAGGCTATAAGTACCTCCTAAGTTCCTAAGAACTCAGGGTTAGGTCGAGGTGTAAGCGACCATCGAATTGCTCATGCCTTCATGAATGCCCCCCCGCCAAGTTGAGGTGGTCCCGTAGGGAGCATTCATTCAGGGTGTTTTGGTTTTGGGACCGTTGGTAGGAAAGGGTAATGCCTAGGTGTTAGTGGCTCTTAGTATCTCCTGCTTTCCTAAGACTACAGGGTGTGATCAAGATGTTAGTGATCATTTAGTAGTTCATGCCTTCCCGCATGCCCCCCCACCACGTCAAGGTGGCCCCGTAGGGGGGTTATTATTATTATTATTATATGTATGCTATTGCGAGATTATCTCGTGTTCGGCTAAACCAATTTTAGTATGGTTTTCAGAAAAAGTATTTGTTACGTTTAGGCGAAGGTACATTAGTACATATTGTAACCGACTTCTAAGAAAAGGAGGTTATCAATTCAACCCGTATGTATGTTATATTTCCAGAACTGCGTAGTTTCGTATATATTAGTCTATATCAGCGTCTGAACAAATGTGCCCAATTTCAAAAGTGTATGTATGTATGTTTTATGTTTGTATTCGCATATATTATGGAATTACCGAATTACTTAAGTCGGCCGGAAATATTTTTTGTTGTATTAGGTATTATTCAACTTAGGGAATGCTGCAAGCTTTATTAAAATCGGTTCAGTAGTTTTAGAGATACGACGGTGTCAGTTTTTTAGCAAAAATTAAACTTTATCAAAGTTGGTACAACGATCTGAGCATGAAGAAGTAACAAACACACATATTCACAATCTTTCGCTTTTGTAATATTAGTTTGACTAGCGGCCCGCCCCGGCTTTGCTCGGGTGCAACGCTGATACCAAATATAATATAACGCAATCATAAAGTTCTGTAGGCCGAAGCACGTCAGCCTTAGAAGAATTTTTTGGTATAGGCACGCGCCCCCCGTCCCCCGCGCGGCCCCTCGGCCGGTACCACCGCAAACGCTATGTCCCTGCATTTTAAATCTGTAATATCTTCGAAAATATTCATTTAAATTACATGCTGTAAAAGGCAATATTAGTCTATATTACATGCACAATTTTTTGAAGGTACTTAATTGGATAAGTTTTAATGCTGTATTGCTTAAAAACGTCTTTTCGTGAATAAGTAATAAATAAAGGTTAAAAATGGTTATTGTGGGTTACTCTCAAGAGATAGACATATACCATCGCGGACTTTTTTGTAGATCTTTTTGAGGTGCACAATACTGTAGTACATTATTTTGATCTATCTCGCAGGGTTCAGCCAGCGTTTGCAATGAAAGCGCAAAAAATGTGTTGATTTACGACCTGACGTCAAAAATCTCTAAGATTATCCTTGTTTCTCTACTATATTATGCATGTATTATACATATAAACCTTCCTCTTGAATCACTCTATCTATTAAAAAAAACCGCATCAAAATCCGTTGCGTAGTTTTAAAGATTTAAGCATACATAGGGACAGACAGCGGAAAGCGACTTTGTTTTATACTATGTAGTGATTAGCAGTGCGCCCTGGGTTTGCTCGTGGTACATACATAGTCTTATACGCTCAGGTATAAAATACTTTACCTTTCTAATTTTGACATAGGTCCGATTTATCCTGGGATAAGCGCATTCAAACAAACCCTTCAGCTCGTTAATATAAGTGTAGAGTAATCTACCTACTCATTTGTTTAATTTTTCAAGTCAAATAGATATATCAATACCGAATAATACCGACTATATAATATTTTTTTATTTATTTGATGAACCATATTTTGTTGTCTGTTTCATCGATAAATATTTTATCGACCAATTTTTCCCACCATTAGCGTGTGTGAAAAATGCCGTGATTGGAGCATTGATTTGTGTGAGTTAACAGTAACAATGATATTGTTGTGTTTGTGGCAAATCACGTTGACTTTTATGTTTGTGTGTGCGCTGTTGAGATAATCGTTTGGGCGTGTACAAATATAAATGTGTGAAAAGTGGCGACATCGGGTACGCATACTAAAATTACAAGGATAGCAAATCTCCCTTGTTTGATGTGATCTGAGGTCTTAAAAATAAAATATGTTTTCATACAAAGATTGCTTAATTTTTTGTGAAATTATTTGCACCTAAAAATAACATTTTAGCAAACCTAACAAAGAGCTGAACACTTAAAGTGACAAAACAATACATTAGATCAATTAAATTAATGTTATCTTTCATTTAAACTGCGTCGTAGTCACGTAGACTGTCTACGAGCGTAGCACATCACGTAGCAAGAGCTACGAACTTTTATTGGGGTTATTTTAAGTACGAATTTGCCCATTACCTGCAGTATAATTATTGAAATGAAATAGAATCGCTTTAATTTTATAGCTTTTTTTAAGTCATTCAACTTTTAAAAGGGCTGAGTTGTTTTAGAAAAAACTATACAGATATTTGATGAATGACATACAGACCCATTTAAGGTTTATTTCACTGTAATGCAAAATCTTTATAACATCGTCGTCGAGGTCATCCGTTACGAAGGTGGTGTGATGATCCAATCATGCGGGACACACATGGCCAGATATCACAAAAGGCAGACATGTTTGGAGGACGGAGGGCCTTAGCCCAGCAGTGGGATCTGATAAACATACACATACACATATAATCACGCCTTTTTCCCTTATAGGGGTAGGCAGAGACTACTTCTTTCCACTTGCTACGATCCTTACACACTTGTTTCGCTTTATCCACTTTCATTATTCCCTTCATACATGCTGTTCGGTTTATGGTACTCTTGACCTGGCATGTTTTCATTCACACTCGCCTTATACACTTTATTCGTCAATCGTTCTTCATTCGTTCTCTCGACATAGCCAAACCTCCTCAGCATACCTTTCTTAATTTTTGTCTCAACATCCATCATCTGACATACTTCATCCACCTTTCCATGCATTTCTCCTCTTACATTCAACGTAGCGAAGCGGCTCTCCGTGGCCCACTTTTCGCCCCCGCGAGAAACGAGACGTGATGGGTGGCGAACCACATCGCCGCCATTTTGGATAATTAAATTATTTTTATGAATATCCATTGCGTTCCTGCGGGATAAGGAATTGGGAAAGGATACGTTGGAAAGGATAACAAGGTAGGACGGGTTATAGGATGCTACCATCACGGAGGTACAATGAATGTGACGGCAACAGCTAGGGCAGTCCGGGGTCGCGTACCCGTAGTGGATCTAGCCAGCATTCGGACAGATAACTGGTAGATCCACCCCCTGAAATCTGATAAAGGTTACAAAAAAATGAAAAATCTAAAAAAAAATACGGAATGCTATGTTTTTCTACGTGGACATAGTCACGTTGAACAGCTTGTATTAGAAACAAAAAAAAATTACCACACGGGAATTATGAACTTACAAACGATTAACATTGTCATATAACATAATCCTACAGTTGTAACATTGTGCCTTCACACAGATTTATCTGGGAGTAGGGGAAATGAACCCATTTCCGGAGAACCTTTTATGAAGTTGGTTTACAGTAGCTGTAGCTATTGGTACGCGCTACTTTTATTGCTGGCTTTCAAGTCCACGTGTAAGCCTTTACATTGAAATTTTAGTTATTTTGTTCCTGCAGTTGAAATTTTTTAGGTTTAATTTTATTTGGAGTATGACTGTTGCAATTAAAAATACATACATTAAAATGTAGCAATCCAAAGTTAGGATAATTATTATTAACGTTTAGTTTAGTTAAGAAACTGAAAAAGAGTTATGTTTTGGTAGACCTTTATACATAGATAGATTACAATTTCTTCCTACAACATTGAAACTACGTATTTTAAAAATATGTTCGCCATCTATATTCGTTATAGTATGTGGGCGTATCGTATCCCGATATAGAACAATTTTTGCCAATCTAGATAAAATAAAAGTAATTAGCTTGTTCGATGCCCATTAAATAGTTTTGGCGCAGAAATTTACTACGAGTATTGCATTGTTAGTAGCGTTAATAAGGCATTTCATTATACAAGTGTACATAAGGGCACTACGACTATAAATAATGGACCCAGATTTATTCTGGTAGGTCGAAGCAAGTTAAAACAATATCCAAGTGGAGAATCATAAATGATTCCGACCTTAGCTAACTACGTCTGTTAATACTGTCTAGTCCTTAAGTAATCAGCTGTATGTACTGTGTGTACTTAGCATCTTACATATAAATATGTTAGTGTAGCAACAGCACCTAGTCACACAGTCTCGTCCCCCGCCGCGCGGCTAATCTCCAAATGAACTAGCGACCCCCGCGACTCGCGACTAATTGTCGCCACTACACCCGTCAATTGTTTTAATTATAAGCGTGTGCGACTTGCTTGGCGACGGTTATTAATCTAATTGAAGTTAAGTGGGATCATTGTTGGCTTGTGTTACGCTGTATGATACATTGGGGGCTTAATTGTTATTGATATGCCTCTGTGTGTGGACGGGAACATCGAAAACAAGGGTAAATTATATGCTACAGAGAAAATACGGTTATGAACTCAGTGAGTAGAAAACTTTTTAATCGGGTACATTTGATAAGAAATGCTTCGATTGTTTGGGATTATGTTGTGCTTACGTTTTTTAATGATTACGTAAAAAGTCACGCCAACAGACAATCAAATATTGTTAAGAAAATCTCTAAAATATTCCATGTCTCAGAAAAAATGTTGTCTTCTAACTTTTGACGTTCCAACAATTCTTTATTGTACCTTTCTCACTAGTCTGACACAATTCATTCATTTTTATGAACGCCTTTGTGAAGTCATGCACGAACTTATTTTCACTGATTTATCTTGGATGTTCATTTGAAATGATTTCTTGTTCATATATAAATCGGTCCCAGTGGTCCCAGTCGGCCATTTATACGTCGTTACACACTTCAATAGGTTTGCTTTAATTTATTGCTCCGTTATGTGGACTGAGATGTGATTTATCGAGAATGCGAGTGTATATAATGTATCTTAATAAATATTTTCTGAAATATATTTTTCGATAAGTCCGAATTTCTTGTACTTGCTTCTGCAGAAGAATTTAATGTATTTATGTATGAGAGAGGTTTCTTCCTGTTTTTGTTACTGGAGGTACAATTTGTAAAGTTTTCAAATTATTCCATTGTTTACATACATAGTAATTGTAGAAAACTTCATTTGGCATATTGGTGATACTTTTAAACTATCCTGTTCAGCCAGTCCCATCTGTCTGTTGACAGACCTTTTATCGTGCCTTGACAGACCTCTCACTAAGAAGACGAAACAAATTACTTTAAATTCAATTATGAACAATTAATTAATCCCACATACTTATCAACAACACCTACTATCAAAATCAACATCTCAACTCATTCTTAGGTGTCAATCACTCTGTAAACCGCTTCACCGAAAATGATAGGATTAAAGACATGATAACGTTGTGAAGTTGTCTAGACTGCGAGGGGTTAGGGGGGGGGAGGGGGGGAGGGGGGCGTGTTAATTACAATCAGGCTTCGGCCGCTATAAAGCGATGTCTCTAACGCGCTAATTGTATTCACTGCTTAGAGAATTGCTGCTAAAATTAGATGTACAATATAGTTTACCACACATTTTGCTGTGGATTCGTGGTCCTTACTTGATATGCTTTGCGCTGACGATAGATGATGATAATCTATGAAATGTAAAGGTGTGTTTTTATGATTTTGACAAATTGGAAATTCATTATCCTGCTTGTTCCAAATATGGGTTTTGTTATTGTATTATGTTTTGGCAACCTCCCGGGATACAAGCCCATCGGATCAACATATTGTTTTTAAATAACGAAGTCGTACTATACAAATTGCGGGTCGTTAAAAAAATAGGTACCTATATGAAATTGACACAGTTTACGGCGTAAAAATCGAAGATATCTGTATGGCAAGCATCCAAGAGAAAACTGCAAGCTTCGGTAGCTGTCGCAAATCTAATGCTATTATGCTGTTAGATAGCTAGCTAAATTGATATGACACTATAAATCATGTCAGTTATATAAATAAATATGATTAATTATAATACTCATGTTAGATATAAGTAATATTAACAATATTTTGTAACAACTAAAACACGTTGAAATGACTATGTGATCTCCAACTAGGCATAGAGCACAACACGATCAGACCAGAACAAGACCATGTATAATGTGGTAGATCTTTTCTAAACTTATGTTGAGCACATCATCATCAGCCTCTAGCAGTTCACTGCTGGACATAGGCGTCTCCAATTGCACACCAATTAAATCGTCACTCCACCTTATAAAGGATTTGAATTGGAAGACAACTGACAAACATGCTAAAGTGCTTTTCATCAGAATATCTCCCGAGTATTTAAAAGAAAAAGTATCTCTATGATAAGGATAACAGATTCTTCTCTAGGGATTGTGCTCACGGCTACCGTAATTACTTAACTAAAAGGTTTTAAATTAGAGTTTCTAACAAAAGATTAATTGCAAAAAGTAGAGGTATCTGAGTAGCTTTCGTAGTAGTACAATAATACTAAATTTATTAATATTCTTTCAAATAAAAATAATGCACAATTTTTTGTTTATTCTTATAATTTTTTAGGGATTTTTGTGATGCACTGCGCATGTCAGTACAATCGTAACCTGAAACAATATAAAAAACAAAAGGAGATCTGTGTCCATAAAGTAGAACTTTCTTGCATCATCTGAAATCTATTTATTAATGAATCTATAAATTCATTCATTATCTTGGAACTATACTTAAAAACATATGTAAATAAAAAAAATCTTTAGGGTATCAACAATTATGATCTAAATTAATATAACACATGACCTAAATATATGAATTTAGTTTCCAATTTAGCGTGTCGTTTACACACGTTGTGGCCGGCTCGTTATACTAACTAAATTTACAGGAATAACAAGATACAACCCGAGCGGAGATGGGTTAACGTAACTAGTTTAACTGCTCTTCCTAACTCGATGTAATTAACTGTTCTAACTTTGAGCTTTACAAGTTAAGTGTGTTACTAACTGATTTACGTTCTGGCTGGGATATTTTTGTGTTTGAAATGTGTCAGGCTGGTGGTGTGCTAAAATGATACATAATTGTAAAATAACTTAATATATTTGCAAGATGATGAAAAATTACTTAAGTTTATAATCCAAACATATTTTTCTTATTTGTATATTTTATAATGTTTTTCCAAATTGATATTTCGGACCTTATTAAATACGTGCAAAAGTGTTAATAAACGATATTGCCACAATTTGCACTGTATTACCAATATCCAAACAATATTATGACTCAAAAATATTCGCAATTTAACTTTAACGTCATGTTTATTTCAACATAACCAAATAACTGATCGATTCGAAAGCATATTTAAACTGTCGCGGCCCTGTCAATCTATCGTAGGGACGGGAAAATTTCCGTTTTTCAACATTGCAACGTCAGTGAGGCGACTTGACATTTCAATTCCGCTCGCTATGAATTTAGTTCAGTTATTAAAACTGAGGACGCAGGTAGGTACCGTGGGAAGCGGCACATGTAACCTCTACGGTGAATATCTAGAAGGTGCATCTGAGCGTACTTGAGGTTTATGAAGGTTGTGATAAAGACATTGAGTTGTAGGTTTCAGGCGTTATTATTTTATACTTTGTACTGTTTTTATTGATTTTTTTATTAGCCGTATAATGAAAAATCGATAAAAGAGTGTCGAGCTCCACTTTGCATTTTAGATTTGTTAGTTAATCTAGAAGTTATTTTTTTGTTCTTTATGAAGTAGGAGGAAACTATTGGACTAAGTTTTAAACTTAGAATTTAAAACCATCAAACTCACACCGCTAAATATGTATGACAGTTACTTAAGAATAGTGATTTTAATAAGCATTTTTGATGCCATGTTTTTTTTTGTAGGTAAATAGAATCTCTGATCTCAAATCATGTTTTCATTTCAGATCTAAAGTGAAAGGGCGTTGCGGCCCAACATGCCATCCCCAGATAATCGGAAACAAGGTGAGTCTTACACCAAAAACCTTTCTATTAATAAAATATTGTCCTAAAAAATTACGGAAGAGAAAACGGAAACGGAATTTGTTGATAGCTTGATATAAAATGAATCAACGTGTCAATGTTATGTTATATCTACAAAAATATTATGGAGAAGGAAATTGCTTAATAATTTGTGAAGAAAAAAAAGTCGTGGATTTAAGTTTTGACAGCTGATAATCTGTAAACATTGACATGGTTCTTAATAATTCACAATTTAAGTACAAGGATGACGATGAGTTCTTTGACGCCTCTTAGTTTTTATTTTTGTAAGTTTGAATTTTAGTATAGTTAGAGTTTGTTCTTATATTAAATTTACTTGTGTATTAATAATGAAATATCCAAAATTTAAGTACACAATCGCTGCTTTTTATGAATCTCGAAAAAAACAAAACTCGTGTTAGTAAGTACTGAATTATATTTAGGTACTTTTCATCTAGGGCAGGTATACCACTTATGTAATCAGTATTCTACAAAACTATTGATGTAGTAACTTTAGCCTTCGAAGCAATGTCGGGTCACAATTTCAATATGGGGTCGCACATAGCCAATTTTTGTGATAATTGCTACATTGCATTTAATTTATGACTCTGGGGATATACCTATACATACAAATATATTAATAAAGTCGACAGTTTTTGCTATGGATATTATTTATTTATTTATTTATTTATTTAAAGCCTGAACTGTCCCACTGCCGGGCAAAGGCCTCCCTTTCCTCCTTCCACAAGTCTCTATTGTTTGCTAATTGTTACCACTCCTTCCCGTATGCGTCCAGTTCATCCCTCCATCTCCGCCTGGGTCTTCCACGCGGCCTTTGTCTATTAGGAACCCAATTTGTAGAGGCTTTCGCCCACGGTCCTTCTGACATTCGGCACACGTGGATATTATGGATAAGGAATATGGCAAAAATAGTTAAAGACCTTCAACAAATTAAAATAAAGCTGATTAAAAAACAAGCCAGCGTCAATACGATGTGTTTAAGAATAGTACTACTTAGGTACTCTACAGCTGCATATGCTCTAAGTATTAAATACAAATAAAAAAGAACTGCTGAGAAATAAAAAAGTATCATGAAATAAATATTTCAAAAATCGAACAATAAAAACAAGTAACTAAACACTTTCCCATCTTGTTAAATTGAGAATTCCATTTGTAAAGCCTATTCCAAGTGATTAGTATTCGTTCGCGAGAGGGTTATTACAAACTTTATGAAGGGACCCGATTCTCAATACTCTCCAAGTAAATTATGTGGATATATGGACGAAAGAGGTTACATAACTGTAATAATACTGTAAGCCCGTGGTATCTGAGGAAATAAAGTTTGTTTTGTCGTAGGTAGTACGTAGGTTTGAGAAGATTAAAATTAAGCCACAATATTCTGACAAAAAAGGTGGCATTGTTTTTACATAAGTATTATTATTTCGTAACGTATTTTAAGCGATTTGACACACAAGTCATCTAGGTTGTATAATTATATCAAAACTACAATTAGTTTAAGCAAATAATCCATTTCTAACTTTAACTTAAACTACATCGCTAAAGGAACTGTATTCTAACCCAACTTAAGCGTGTTTTTAACCGACTTGAATTGTCACAGAACTTTTGACTGGGTAAACCGATTTTGATGAATCTTTTTGTATTTGAAAGCTGGTGCTTTCTGTGTGGTCCCAATTTGGACCAGTTTTGACAGTGGGATCCATAAGAAATAAATATAAGACTTATTCGTAGTCGTTTTTTTTGTTTAAATTAGAGTATACTTTAAATCTTTGAAGTCATGACATTAAAAACTCAACTGAAAATCTATTTCCATATAAATAAAATCCTCAATTGAATATGTAATAAAGGTACGTACATACCTTTAATTTAATCAGTAACGAGCGCACCAATTATGTTCTCCTATTAATGGTGTCGAGTGCAGTGCTTGATGACTGATGCAGGCTTTAATTACCTGCAGTCATTCCAAATGGGAGGAAAGCTGGTATTCATTGCGTGTCTCATTTCAAACTGGTAGAAGTACCTGTACTGGTAGTAAGTATATTGGTTTTTAAGGGTATGAGGTTAACGCAAATGGGGGTTAAAATATATAGTAAAGAATCAACTAAATAGACAGTGAGCTCAAGTTACGTTTTTATAAATAACGTTCAACAGAACGTTTTCGAATTTCCGCTGTCAACTTCTCGAAAGAAATTAATATTTATTAAATGAGGATTAAAAATACTTAAGAACACAATTAAATCTAATACAAGAACATACAAGAACAAACTCTAACTACACTAAAATTAAATCTTACATAAATAAATAAAATCAATCTAAAGATTAATCCGTTTAAATAGTTTAAGAGAGACATACGATAATTAGTAAAAAAAAAACATTGGATCGTTGTTTCATTAGGTACGTGTATACTTGTAGTACTAAGCTACTGCCTGTGTTTAGTAAGTGACCGATAACAGAAGCATACAGCTTAATGTGTTACACAGCTAACTGTGTTATGTCGGCTAGCGTAGCGCTTGTACAGTCGTACAGCAAAAGTTTTAGGAATATAAGTAATATAATTGATTGTTTGTATTAGTAAATGTTACTAATCAAAACAGTTTTTCTATCGTACTCCGAGGCGTACCTAAGTCAGAAATCTCTAAGTAACTGTAGTTGAATATTTGGCCGACATTCAATATCAGGATTGAGAAAGGGATACGAATTTACCCATAACAATATTTATTATAAGATAAACATTGTTATGGGTAAATTCGTACATTTTTATCTTTGACTACATTTTTAAGAAATCACTTTCAGTTCTACACTCAACAATTAAATCCTCATTTTGAGTCTAGTTAAAACACAAGAAAAAAACAGCATAAATATATTTTTACCTAAATCATTCAGCCGACTATATCTGCCAATTATTTTTCTAAATATAAACATTAATAAGGAATGTGTACTATTTCCTAGTAGCAATGTAGAACACTCAATACTGGACCTATGACGTCACAAAGTCGGTTGTTATCGGTGGTTAGCAGCCAATTAACCACATGGCGATAGCAACAATTAGTGGGGCTCGCTTAATTATAAAGGCCCTTGGACAAGGCACTGTTCGGTATTGAGTTTCATCTTGGTTTGGTAAAAAGCTAACGTATACGTTATATATGTTTTTTTTTAAATAATTGTTTTTTTCGAGTGGTTTCTAATATATTTAACAGCAAAATAATGTTTAACTCGCCTTTCTAATAAAACATTCACAAAAAAGTCAAACATTTAAATATAAAAAAAACGATGGTGCATGTTTTACATAAAAAATTTAACCTGTAAAATTAACTTTTTTACAAATAGAACTTTATCGTCGAATCTCACACTCCAAGCAATACTCTTGAAAGGCTATAAAGTGTTCTCTATAGTACCTTAAACTTAACTTATTTTACCCACTTTGTAACTGGATCCCATTACTCTATCATAAATCGGCACAAAATAATATAGGCGCAGTTAGTTTGATATGTTTATGGTGTTTGTTTGTTTACGCAAGCCGACCACCGGCGATACGCAACGACTAAGCAACGACCACGCAGCGTCCACGCAGCGGTAGCGGAGGTCGTAAACAAATGATCGGTAGTTCAGTACATAATCTTTTATATCATCCGTTGAACGTTAATAAATGTGACATAAATAGTTATTTAGGTATTTTTTACTTTTATTCTATGAGTATATCACTGATAGGTATCTATTTTTCAAGATCGCATTTATGCCCATAATAGTCTTATTGATTGAACATAGATACCAATTACCTATACCGATATTAAAAGTACGGCATTATGTCAATCCTAGAGTTCCGTAAATATTCGTTCACTGTCTGCGTCTTAGTGACTGAGAATCTAGAATCGCGGGTGGCAATGGGATATATTCGTAAGTTAGTCGACTATGAATATACACTCAATGTAACCATCCATCCTTTTCATATACGACCAAACCTACCAATCCAAATATAATTCTAAAATAAACATATAGAATCGATACGACAGGTACAAATGGCTGATAAGTTTGTATTTGTATATATGATATATGATGATACCCAATCCATTAGCTAAGCACGGTACGAAGCCACGGACTCAGATCATAGGTGCCGAACGCTGTATTTATAGCCGTGTCAATATTGTTGTAACGTGACTCAGTGGAAGTTATGTACAGATGAGAATTGAAAGTGGCTCTTGTATATAGTGGGTTATGACAATTACTAGTAGAATAGGGATACATGTTCTAACATTTATCCCTATTCTACTAGTAATCAGTATCCTAATTCAGATGAGGAATTAGGCGACTTTGTGGATGATTTTGGAATGATGACTAATTTGATTGCATCGTATAGCCGAGAGGTAAAGGTCACCACGCTAATTACAACTGTGCGTCCTGCAGGTCGGTCCGTATTGGATTTTTTGGGATCCACAAATGTTTATTCCAATTTTGGCTGTATTTTGTTTACGCGCACTGAATGTTTGCAATACTAATAGATAAAAACATTTAATTCCTTGTTGTGGGACACGACAAGAACAATATTAACTCTGACTTTGTATACATGTAATTTCATGCTTATGAGGGGTATTCTCGTAAGGTAAGCACTAGACAGGCACAAAGAGATATTAGGTATCACTTGCACTTTACAATACGTTTCTCATCAAATTAAAAAACTAGGACGAAACATTATTTAATTCATGTTTCTATTTACATGCGGTTGTTATGATTAATACCTCTGATTCAGGTGGACGGTTCTTCACCTATTACGACTCACTAAACTCTGAACTCTGGACTCTCAACTGACCATTAGGTTGACACTCGTTGGTACCGTGGTTGTTACTATGTCGCATCATAATAATATACACTCACCTTACATTTCCAATGCAACTTCACAAAATGAGTTTCTTCTGTTGAAAATATTTTACCAATATTAATTTTTTATAGAAAACAATATATTTTTTTGGGAATTTTATATATTTTTTAATTGTATGAAAGTTTTAGATTATCGATTAACTAACTAAAAAGAAAAATATGTTAAACAATTTAAAACTTCTTTTTTACATTTATCACGAATTACTTATAGTACTGTCACGAAAATAAAAGTCCTCCATTATTTTGCGAACTTACATTATAAAGTTAAAGTGGCCGGTTCATTATGCTTCTAAGTGTAATATAACGTATATACCTACCTTCCTACGTACGTACCTACATATTATATACCTGACTGTCCGCTGCGGGGACGATCGCCTCGATAACTAACTTAGGGCAGAACGGCGGCGCTCGCTTAAGGGGAATAACGTGCTGTATTTTATGTGTTAACACGGTCCTACCTCGTTAAATTTTAAAATTTATGTTAAGTTGAAATGTTTTTCAGTTTGTGGTGGAGTCACATATAAGATATTTTGCTCATAATGTACTAATAAAGTACTTAATTGCACATAACACACTCAGTTCAATTGTCTCCCCCTTGTTTAATTTAATAGGAACGAACTCTGGGAACTAGGAAATCTGGTATTTAGATCAAGATATAGACATTAACTGTTATTTTTGTCTAACTAGTCTCTCTAATTTCACAGCATTCAAATCACATGCACAAAGCCATTCAGATATCGACTGAGACATTTTCAGCTGGTAATGGTAAGTAAGATTTAGTGCTAGAAATGCAGTTATCACAAAACACAAGCTATAGGCCTCACCTTAACAAGGCCACAGTATGTGTTGGAGCCAGCGGACACCACGCCGGGTTCCTGAGTAATATCGCTAATGGGACAGAGAGTCCACTCCAGCACGGTATCAAGGTCATTGACTGAGACAAGCATGTAGATATTACTAGCTGGTAAGGAAGAGTACAGACAGTATGAAACAAAAGCTAGAGACCTCACCTTAACAAGGCCACAGTATGTGTTGGAGCCAGCGGACACCACGCCGGGTTCCTGAGTAATATCGCTAATGGGACAGAGAGTCCACTCCAGCACGGTATCAAGGTCATTGACTGAGACAAGCATGTAGATATTACTAGCTGGTAAGGAAGAGTACAGTTCAGTATGAAACAAAAGCTAGAGACCTCACCTTAACAAGGCCACAGTATGTGTTGGAGCCAGCGGACACCACGCCGGGTTCCTGAGTAATATCGCTAATGGGACAGAGAGTCCACTCCAGCACGGTATCAAGGTCATTGACTTGCACTATAACATGTAGAAGCTATCTGGTAAATAAGAAGATGTTAGGGTAGGAGTGTTGATAAAAACGACGGGCTTGTAATAATATACCAGTTGATCAGATCACTTAAAGAATAACACCTTGACAGGTTATATTAATATAACTTATCAAAGTGAAACAAATAAAGTTAAAAACTACGTGTAAAACTTAATGAGATATGCACCTAATCAATAATAAAACCTATCATAATCAGACAAAATATTTTTTAAATAGCAAGTTTTTGTACCATTTGTAAACATCAAACATATTATTTGGTAGTCGGTAATAAGTATATTACCGACAACTACAATATAAAAGCAAAGCAAATATGAAGCTACCTAGTAAGGTAGCTTCATATAATGGTACTTTTATGTTAATTGCAAAGAAAATACACAAACGTACATAATTGATAGTACGATTTTGCAATTGGAGTAACAATCAAACGGGTATCTAAAGTAGCCTTACTGTTCCAAAGTACTCCGTGGCACTATTCACAACACTAATGTCCTAAAGTATCCTAAAATTTATCGTTGCAGTTTCCGGAGTTTATAAAATATCGTTTGTTTTCTAATGGCCAACAAATAATAAGTTTCAATAAAACTCAAAGCTCATAAATAAAGATTAAACTTCTGAAAGTTGTTCGCTAATTTGTTTTAAAGTGAAGTTAAAAGAAAGGATAAGAATCGAAAAGAACTGCGAACATTAATATATTACGGAGAAGATAAAAGCTTTCGCCATTTTAATAACGAATTAAATTACTTTTTTGAAAGTAGAATTCAATTAAGTTTTTGCTATCATCTAAGACTATAAGTGCGTACTATGAACCGCAATTTATAGTTATTACCAAGAAACGTACAGCACACGTTTTACACACATTTTCCAAATGGGTACTACATAATTTCATTTTATTGTAGATTTGATAATAGATTTTTTATTTTATACTACTTTCCTACATAGTTGTTGGATCATAATCTTGATTCCCTTTTTTCAGATTGGTATTTAAACGCTGATGTAGTCTGTCTTCATTCATTCAAATCTCAGGTTGTGTCCAGATCTAGCAAACGCGCACCGAATGTCAGATCTCGACTTTTTCTTATGTTAACAGATATCTAAAACCACACATACTATAAACTCATCGTTAAATGTAAACGGAATTTAAAGGCTATACTGTACTGGCTTACACTTAACAGCAGGCAACTAAATCCTTCGGGAAAGTCTGTTGTTAAGATAGAAAATTAGATAGTTTAGTACCTTTAGTAGCAGTATATTATTTATTAAACAATTATATTGTACCCACTTGCCTTTGTACTACAATTATTAATTGTTGAGCGAGCTAAGTACACATTCGCGCAAAGCAATTTGTTCTCAAATAAACCCTACCTTTAGTGTAGCCAGTTCAATTCAAAGTTTAATTTCTAAATGCCTGGAATTGAGTTAGGTATAAAGGCATTTCAGTGATTGCTAAATTGGAATTGCAAACGTCATAAATAGTGGTGAATGATTAGTGTTTACTTGAGAATTAATGCAGACCTTGTTTGTGACAAAATGAAGTTCAATTTTACTGATTATAACTAGTCTAATCCAAAGAGAAATTTTGCATCTGTCGTTCTAACTTTGATCAGCTGATGATAATGATCGGTAAAGCCTTCTTAAAAAGAAATTGCTGTTTCTTTGAAGAAAGTTGAAGACTTCTATGTGGAACAGTATTTCAAATCCGACCATGCAGTTACATAGGACTTGTGTGTTCTACATATATGACATATGTATGTGGGGACCGCTTAGACACTAGTGTGCAGTCTTAGCAAAATAAAATAGGTAGTCGTATAGTCCCAATTTGATGTGCCAGTGCGATTCATTAAACATAAATAATACTAACACTTGTCTGTGTTACCTAATCGTTAGTATTTAACTCGTCCCCAACTGATCGGATTTGCCGACAAACCTATTGGCTCAGATATCCTATGAAGCGTGTCTTAGAGTATTATTAGACTACTCCCACATTCCCACGTAACGCACATCTCTCCCTTAGAATGTGAGGCAATTCAAGGTCACGGGGAAACGATAAAACAATGTTTACGTACGTAATACAGTCCACCACACAACCCTATCAAAACTGGTATTCAAATCACTTTTATTTCAATCCAGTAAGGTTGAGTTTTGTAAGCCGTTGTTCTCGCGAGCGTGCAGTCGTCTGTACTTGCGTCATGGGTTTTATATTAATAGCTGGATTTATTTACATACATTATGACATAGGAGTTTAATCTTATCTGTCTGATCGTGATGCATATCTCTTGTTTTTGCTTGTTTCTGATAATAGGATTATAGTAAAAGGCGATTTCGAAGGTGATTCATTTACATAAAATTATTAGTAGTAGTTTCCTACCATATGTAATGTCTACATACAGTAAAAGTTTTCTAAACTCTGACTTGCTGAGTCAGTTAATTTAAGCAATGAATAGATAAACATCAAGCAAATTAAATTTTCCTCGCGTCAAAACAGCTGAAAACTCAGACACATCACTTAATATTAAAAGATACAACCTACAGTAAACCCGACGCAGTACAAACGAATTACAATAATACACCTTATGGCATTGAAATAAAGACGCTTACAATATTACAGTAATCGTACTTAAAGTATATTTGTAAAACCTTACAGCTAAAGGAACGCCAAGAGCATTGTAAATTACTTAGAGACGCTTCAGAGAATGGAAACATTTGCTCAACCTGTACTACGAGTATAATTGGTTAAAGCAAGACTGTTGCCGACGTGGGAGCGAGACACCGCTATACGCAGTTTAGAGCGCCGTCTCGCTCACACAATAGCAAGAGTCCTACTTTAAGCGCTCATAGTAAGTGCCAGTACAACTGTTTAAGTATTCTTCAGTAGAATAGAATGAAATAGGAAAGCTGTCTGTCCGGTACAGTGTAACAGTGCTACAGTTTTCTAAAGGGCACTTGTGAGACACACCTAGACAATGTTTGTACGCGATATTTATGGCGCTGCTGTTGATAAATTGGTTTACATAGTACGTGAGGCTAGTTCTATGTAAGGGTAACCGATTAAATCAGCTCTCAGAACAAACAAATTCGGTACGCGATTTAGAAATAGCCATAAAATTATAATTTTAATAAGGCATTTTTATGTGGTTCCTAATTAAATTAAAACAAAAAAATTCATTCATAATAATAAAATAACCTTGACGTACCATCTTATTATTTAACGAATGGAATTGATAAGAAAAGGCTGGACATCCCAACCTATAAAATGCAATCACAGAATCTTTAAAAAAAAGCATCGGAGTGATACCTCATACCATACAAATGGTTTTCAGAAAATAAAACCTTTTCTTTACAAGAGCTTGTCATAGCGACGCATTGAGCCGAGCGTCCTGATTCCCGAGCAGAAACAATTGCCACAATTGGCGCAATCTCGATCCAAGTGTGAATGGCTCAGCAAGAATAGCCGTCATCCCGCGCTTCATCTGTTGCATATGCATGAGCGAACCGACCCAGCTTGCATGATACCTGCTCGTTTGTGATCGATGGAAAAATGATAGATTTGAATTGTCGCAGTGCAGGGGGAAGCTGTTTTGAAAAGGGCTGTATTTGTTACCAAAAATATATGTTAAATGTGCTATTTTCTTTAAAAAGGTTCTTTGTTCATTCATCAAGTAAATTACTTTTAAATTATAATTAAAACACTGGTATTTTTCCAAAATTTCGTTATTCTTATTTAATTAAATTCCAAAATGGTTATCATTTGTGTTTAATTATTCTTTGCAAAATAAATTACCCTTATTTATATTAACTGAGGGTTAATCAGTCCTTCGTTTTATTTTGAGATTATTTATACAGATTAGTCCGTTTTATTAATAATTAAAAATAATTATCAACACAGTATTTTTCGTCTGAAAACTCGTTTATTTGTAGGTATAAATTGAGTGGACAAATTAGTACTTAGCTAATCGTTTTAATAATAGGTGGACATTATACATGTTTCCTCCCTTATCTAGTGTTTAGATGTATTTGTTATAAAATCCTTAAACCTTCCTCTTATGCCTACGTATACCAATATAATTGTAATTAATTACAGCTATCAAACTTACGCTCACTACATCTATCATCTGTCTCTTTAACACCTAAAGGTACACTGGTAGAAAACCTTTCAGTCAACAGTAAGAGATGTTATGTACTATTCTTGCATATAAATTTAACTAATTTTTTTTTTATTAATTTAATCCACCTATTCCGTGTATAGGCTATAGTGATGCTGTGATGATGTATTATAGTGTTGACAAATCTGATTTCAGTCATTCTATCTTACTTTTTCTTGGGTTTTATCGAATTGTAGACATTATACCAAGATTTGTATATTCGCAGGTCGCAACTGGTTGGAAACAATGGTGGAGCTGCCATCTGGGGTCGGCGAGGAGGACGACCACCACCACACCTGGACTACTGGCAATGTGAGTACCTTTATAACACTTTGAGTAGAAATAAACTTTTTTAGTTAGTTTGTGAATTTCTAAGGTATGCTGAACAACGGTTTATTGCAAATCTACGATTGCCAGCGTAAATCCAACGAAAAATTTTAATCAGTAATTTTTTTATTTATCTAGTCAATATTCAGTACATAAAATTAGTTTTACTGAGTGTAAAAATCTTAATAGTACAGAATAACAAAAAAAGATTTTCATGAAAATTAGAATGTTTAACAAACATCCTAATTCGTTTATGTTTAGGGACAAGCTGTTTTTCTTAAACAACACTTTTTTTCACACATCACAAAGTAACAAAATAGTTTTATGTCATCTACCCAACTGTATTTTATCGATCCCTAACTTATCACATTGTATTTATAAAAGCCTTTTCCATTGTACCGTACTATAAAGAATATTCTATCTATCACTGCCTGTCCATAAGGGTCATATTAGCATATTGAACGGTTTTAGGCTATATACGTGAATGTATCAATAAACAATATACTCGTACAATATCACTCAGACCGCTATAACTCTTAGTAAATACGCAAGTATCAACAACCAACATTGTTATGGAAGCTCATACGGAAACTCCTGATAGCTAAAACATTCAAACTTTCAGCAAAGACCAATAAATGTCGACAGAAAATCAAGTTTTAAAATGTGATTGCGAAAATTTTAGTGTATATGGTTTATGTTTTAATAGTCTTTAAACAGAGGATCTTCTCAATTCCACGCTCTTCTATGTTTGGTTCGCGATATCTCCGGCTATTATGTTATATTTATGTTGTAAATTCATCGAAATCATAGAAGCACATACCGCTGCTACAATAGCTAGACGTACGTAGATTATACATACCATCACGGCTGTATCCCCGAAGGGTTAGGCAGAGGTGTACCGATGTACACACAGTTCGCCGGTAGGTTTAGGTCCCATGTAATAGGGGCGGGCCTATTGCCACTAAATTACGTAGATTATGTTGATTTTTATTTCTTGCAAATAACACACGCGTATATTCCATGCCATTTGCGTGCACTAGTCACAACAATTGAACACATGATGCACACGTGTGTATTCTGCTTGTTGTCTACTCTGTGGCTTTGAGCAAGTTAGAGTGGCCCAATAAATAAAGCGACCCGCTTTTACCATAACCGTGTACCCGGCTGTTAAGCATCGTAAGGATGTAAGACTGTCTCCACGTTATGAGTACTAAGGTAGTTTGTCTGAGACTAAAGTGTTATTGAAAAGGCTAACTGTTAGGTCGTTCCTACAAAGTATTTATGGAACGATTAGTGACCTTTACTTTTTCACCCCCAACGCAAAAACGACGGGGTGTTATACGTTTGACGTGTCTTGACAGACACTCACACAGCTGGACAGTCGCAGTCACACAGACGGCTGTGTGAGTGTCTGTCTGTTGCATCGAGTGGACCGATTATGATGAGTTTTTTTTTACTAAAAGCTGACTTAATCGATATAACCATAACTTATAAAATTCGGTCCCGTATTTTAAAATTTAAAAACCATTGTAAAAAAAGGTCCAGGGTTTTCTTAATTTATTTAATTTATATTTTGTTGTTATTGAAGAACTGTTTTTAAAGGATAAAGGAGAGTATTATGATACGATTACATTGTTATTACGTATTAAAATATCATTATCTGAGCTGTATTACTCATCGCTGTATATTCAGTGATTACGCTGTTGTAAACCTTTAATAGTCAAACAAGATAAGCGTCATGGGAATTGTAGATTAACAGTTTTTTTATTTGCAGCAAACGAATAAAAAAAAAACTGTTTGTATTCGTTTTTTTTTTTACCAATACTATAAGTTTACTATTTACTTGTTAGTAAGCAGTTAGTTACAGTACTTTAAATAGTTGAGAAACTGTCCTCTTATATAGGCTACATTATAGCTCGTAGTGAATAAGAGTATCCGTTGGAAATTACTTTTGTGTAAAAAAATATCTAAGGAATTCCAAAATATAAATACTGTTTTTTTTTACTATATGCTTTTACTATAACGGCATCATAATAATCCAGCCTGTAAACGTCCCAATGCTGAGCACAGGCCTCTTCCCATATAGAGAAGGCACGAGCATTGATCACCACGCTTGCTCTCTGCGGATTAGCGATTTCAGAACCCAAATTTTGGAATCCAGGTTTCCTCACGGTGTTGTCTTCACCGTTTGTCAGAAATGTCTTAGAATAATTACGAAAGTACAAGAAGGTACTTGCCTGAACCCGAACGAGGTTCCCCTCGTGCATAGAAATCCGTTGTCCCCCACCCCTACATAATACGAACGACATCGTAATATATATTCAATTAAAAACATTTCATTCTTCGATCAAAATAAAATAAGTTTATTTAATATCTATCCAGCCAGCAACAAAGCCTCTATGATGGGACCTCGTTTGTTTATCACGCATATTTATACCCGCGGTCCAAGGCCAGCGTTATGTAAAAGCTTATTGTTGACTTCGTTTGTCCACATATCCTTGTCACTTTATTTGTGTATATTCCAAGACTGTTATGTAGGGGTGGCACGCAAACGAGTTTTTATTTTTCATGATGAAGATCGGTTTTACGTTAGTAGGTAAATGCCTCATAAACTACTGGTTTAGACTTGTAACATAGCTAGAAAAGTTACACAACTCTTTTTCGATGAGAGTGAATGTAATATAAAAAATATTTCTGTAACTATTATTTGATAATAGTACACAGATACGTGTGAAGGTAAAACTCGTCTACTTACTGATGCATAAAAAAATGCAAACTTAGGCTGTACTTAGTAAACAAACCGCGTTTTTAAACACATCTCACAATAAAATGTGACAACCCTAACTAACCAAATAAAATATCACACTTGTCACTAACGTTATTTTAAGTATTTTGTTATCATTTGTACATCAACACATAAGTATATAAAAATCAATACTCCATTCCCACAAAGAAAAAGTGGTCTCTGTCTACCCCTACGGGAAACAGGCGTGATTATTTTTTATTTATTTATTTAATAGATTCACCAACATTTAATTACACTATACTAATACATACATTAAAAATAACAGATTATAGACAAGTGTATCAAATAATTAAAGGTGAATACAACATTCACATAAGTAATTATATGTATTTATTCCCACAAAATCCTATTTTTCATACATATGATGATGATTGATCATGATTGTAATTTATATCTGTTTGTTTCCCAAATAAAGTAAAATGAAAGAATAAAAAATTAAATTAATTCAAACAATATTAAAACACAAGTATATATACCCAAAGTACAGTCGTTGTTAAAAGTATTTAAACAACAGTTGGTAGCAGACGATGTCGAGACTCGCCGGCGCCATTTATTTACTGCTGTCTGCCGTAAACGTTACACGATGTTAATCTGATCTTATCTTATGATGCACATGTACGCATAATGCATATATTAAAGTCCCTTTATTTGTGTTGTTTGTGATAAGGATATAAGGGAAAATAAGTACTTAATCTTGAAAGTGTTTTATTACACCTTACATGAAGTCTCTTCTTGTTCGAGAATTCATTTAACGACGTATTTTAAATTTAAGGGGTGGTCCGAAATTTAAGAACCTTATAATTTAGTAAATACTTTACTTGCATTCTTTGATTACATACTGTATCAAACTATCAACCTACAATTTGCTACGATGTGTAGTGATCTGTAGAGTCATAGTATGTACATTATAAGCCCACGTTGTTAGAATACAAATAGCGCCTTTAATCTACTTACGGTATTCAATTAACCTTTACCAAGTAAAAGTAGATACAAAACTATAAAACAATAGCAGTAAAACGACTAATTGGCGAGGCGTAGCCGTGTCGTAGCACCGTAGCGGCGTAGAGGTGTGCTACGAACTGTCTACACTTATCACTTGTTTTGAGTTGAAGTGAACGCGCTGTCGTGGATTGAGGTGTCCTATGAATAGAAATTATTAAACATTTGTTAGTAGTGATAAAAAGAGTTGTTTTTTACGGAAAGGAAACCTGTTCCAATATAAAACCTCCATAACTTGTGTGATTTTACTCCACTCGAGAAAGTATCTCATGGGTCGCAACAGCTTGGTAAAAATTCTGTGAGCTCTTTTCCGTTCAAGATATTTTATCCTTTCTTATTTCTGATCTAGACGTCATTACAATGCGCTTTTAACATAACAGGGCTACCACGACACTTTTCATAAACGACAAAAAAACTCAGTTTTTTATTTCAGTTGCCTTTCACAAACTTTCTAAAGACTTAAATAACTTCTTACGTGATCAGTGCAAGAAAGGTATTAAAGCCACATACGTAAGATGTGAGTGCCACCCCTAGCCTACACTTGGCCTCCTTACCGAGGGTCAACAGTCCGCGACCCGAGCTGTTTGCCGTTCGATTTAATACGGGAGGACTGATGATCGCCATTTTTTATTGCTACTTCAAGTGTGTTTGGTGGCTTCTTCGGATGTACGTTTGATTGTGTAGGGACACGGTGAAGAAGATTTTGAGGGACAATGTCTAAAAGATTTTGTTTGACTGGTCAACTGTACACGCTTTGCTTGAGCACTAAACACATAAAATTGACTTTGTAACTTTCTTCTTTCTTTGTAAAATAATGGGAAAATAAAGATCATTATTATGAGTCAGTGATAAATGCACATAAAATAACCCAACTTTTAGAAGTATTCCTATAGAAGAAGGAACTTAACTTAGAGACTTAACTTACTATAAATATTACTAAGTAAGGCAGTTAGTGGTAAGAATTCCGTTGTTGATCTGTTAAATCTCTATGTTGAAGTAAAATTAAGATAATAACATTTTTACCTATATAAACAACATTATTTTTGTGTGGTAAAACTTTCTAAATCGGGAACGACAGTTTGGTTATAATTTCGCATTTAGATCTGGCAGCTATTTTTGTTGTCATGCTCATTGTCTAGACACAAAAAAGAACGATACATATAGGTAGTTGTATTTAAGACTTCAGAAATCTAAATGTAAAAGAATAAATATAACCCAATAAAAAGAAGACCTTTCTTAATACAATTATTTAGCAAGATTGTGTAATTTGATAATAAAAGGTGGATAAAAATAAAAGTATAGAGCTCAGGCTGTTGTTGAGATAATAGGGCGGGGAAGGGATTCCCTTAAGTTTGTTACACAAGTGGGTAAAGCTCTTCGCTCAGATAAGTGGGATTCAAAGAATATTGTAACAATAAAAATAACTTAACAATATAGGTATTTTAAGAATCCGTTTGTACTTAGGCTAAAAAATAAAAAATAAATAAAAATAAAATAATCTTTATTTCGGACAAGTTACATCCATAGTGGGTTAGTAAATAAATCTTATATCTATGTTAGTAACCTTAATATTTAGTGACAAGCTCATTGTTCGAGGTTTGGCTAAGGCCGCACAACGGTTTTTCTGCAAGTTAAACCGTGAAACCGCAAAACCGCCCGAGACGCACACAATTAAATTCTACACAGTTAAAATCCGAGGCGGTTTAACCGTCGTTTTATATATTCAGTCGCACACTCTGACTGCCAATATTGACACCTTCTCCTTTCGCGGGTCTGCTGGCAGAAATTTCTTAAGAAATAAGCAGTACCTTTGTATTAAATTTTTAAATATGAAATATTATCTATTAATGTATACACAAATTATTAAATAAATAAAAAACCGTAGTGCGGCTGTAGCCTTAATTCGGTATAGGATCCTACTATGATTGTTGTCTACATAAACAATAAACAGATGCAAATCCATAAATAAACTTCTTTGTTACCAAAAAATGATAAAATATTTAAGATTCGTAAATAACATTTTAAGAAGGATTGAACTAAGACTTTATTTACAGCATCCAAAGAGAAAGGCTTAACGAAACAATCAGTAGCCGTCACTAGAACGAAGTGTTTATGTATTCTCTTTGGTCACGACTCTCTTGGACTTAGACGACGAGTTATGATGGATCTGTTGCTTGAATTATTTTGAGCGCGAACTTGATTATGTGAGCGAAAATTCAGGTGGAATTTGTTATTATACTTTGTTTGAAATAAACAATTATAAAAGTAAGATAACCTAGCGGCTTGATTCTTCATTGAATGTTTTATTTAGTACCTCCCATCGAGAACAGACAAGTAACATTTTAGAGACTTTAATACTACTAATATTATAATTACAATTTTATCTGTATGTTACCTTAGAACCATGTAACCACTCATCTTAACTGCTTTTTCCAGTGAGTCACAGAAATTTTCCATTGTTTACTTTAGTTTTATATATCAAGATAGCGAAGTTCAGAAAAATCAATATTTAAAGCCTAGTCTTTAAAACTTCATAATCAATGAGGCATAAGTAGATACTTATTTTAATACTGATAATGAGTTCTCGAGGGAATTTCCACAACTACGCAGACTGAGTCAAGATCGTAATCTATAGCATATTTTAAGTCAAAAATCAAAATTAAAATAAAAACATTTTTATTTCAAGTAGGCCTTGTTAAGCTCTTTTAAAACGTTAAAGGAGAATGCCCATATCTGGGCCTACGCGTTACAGTCAATTATTGTATTGCAAAATTATCGTAATTTTATCATATAACGAAAACACAAAAAAGAAAAGAAATATACAGTTACAAAACTATGAAAAATGCATTTTATTGTATTATTTACAACTCCCACTAGCTAAGTATGGATACGTAGCTAAAAAGACATTGTGTCAGGTTTGAAAATATATGTCATGTATTTTTTCATTTGTCAAACATGAACTCAAAGTCTCAAACGTCAATTGATCAATCAAATTCTGGAAATTATTAATCGAAATATGTACATAGAAAATAGATTGGCCAATTATGTAATAGAAGAATTTGGAGGGCTATAAATATTGACAGTTTTAACATTAATATATAACTAATTACCTAATAAAAATGTTTGCAGGCAATTAATCTTTGACAACAATTGCACAGAGCTTTATGTATTTTTGAAAACATGATCTAGGTAGATACATACTACAAAAATATCAGGTTTCGGTTATAATCACACGTAAAACGATTAGGTACCAGTAACTGTAATTGTATAACAAACCAGTTAAATAAATGATTTCTGATTTAATTGTATAGTTGCTTGTCACTTAATTCATTTTCAAACCTCACTTTAGCCATAAATTCAAATTCAAAAATCTCAGAATACAAACTCTCAATTTCATTGAAATTAAGTGACATAATACTAGGTGAGTTATCCTTAAAAATAACACCAATTTCATGACTGTAACATGTAGGCCCCGAGATATAGGGAAGATGGGCTATCTCCTTTACTGACTCTAGTTGCAGGTTCCAAAATGTCATTCCAATGGAGAAGAACTGGCAAGAAACTCCAAGTAGCATTTATATTGTTAAAAATCGCGATGTGCAACTGTTTAGCATACCCTAAATTCAAAATGATTTCCATAGAAATATTGAATTAAGAATCTGCAAAAAACTTGCTTAAAACAGTCGAGATTTATATAAATAAGGTCCCATATAAGAAGGAACCTCTTTTGTTTTTCATAGACTGCCAGTAATATAAATATTTATTGCTGCATTATGTGTTTCGCAGGACAATGACCCCTTGTATTTCCATGACAGTAGTGGGTCGCTTGCATCCGAGTTACCCATTGACCTACTATATACATAGACTGCTACTATCGCTGGTTTCCCCTTGTGCCAAGCGAAAGCAGTTTTTAGTATGAACCTAGTACATTTCGTTTTTCATTTAAGTTAATTTTCGCGCAACGAGAAACTTATATACGAAAATATCGATGGTTTTGACATTGTTAGGATAATATAAGTGTTTTAGATAGATTTTTTAAAACGGCAAGCTTCATCTTCATACATAATTCACGACAAAACTAGTTCACACTAGTGCTTACTTTCAAACTTTGATAGGCGCACTCTAGTTGCTTATGTATACTCTAAGGAGTTACCTCACAACTACTAGGTCATCTGTTTACTGTTTAGCGGCTGTCAAATGCCCAAGAAAATATCTTGTTTATACGCACTTTTATCAAAACAAATTAAACATCATATTTATAGGTTGTAAGTTTCTATTGAAAATACTGTTGTTTGCGAAAGAAACTTGCTGTTTCTTCATAACTAAGCTGAACTAGATTGGTGAACGTCTCATAAATTGTCTTGACTTGTCTTATCTAGAATAGACTCAGAGTTTGGTTGGAACTATTATTGAAATATTATTGACAAGAATTCCTCCGTGACTTAGTTGAAAAATAATAATTTGGCATTGTAAATAAGGATCGGCTCTCATTCGATCTCATTACTAATTAATTAGGCAACAAGAGTATAAATAAGTGTAACAAGTATTCACAATGTTTTATAGTCGCTATTATGATATGTAGCAATTCCTCAGACTTTACTCGGCTTGCTTTTCTGCCAAGCAAGGTAAGTAACGTCGATTTTAAATAGTCATAATGTTGTTTTTTCAAAGATTACCGTGTACAAACAAACAAACACTTTAGCGCATTATTTTTGTATCATAGTTATTAGGAAATACACACTTTAGATTTCAATATAGGTGTATGCCATTTCATCAAACCTTATAAAATTTTCAATTCATCATTTTATAAGGTTCAAAATTTTATATTGGAAGTATATAACTACTTAAGCTCTTTATCAAACAAAACATAGTGTTAGGATAATAAAACATCTGTACTGAAGTTCGTAGCAGGAAAAAGGGGAGAAAGTCACAACAAGCTTAAGTGGAGCAAAAACATAATTATCATTCTTAAAAAAAAGAAACTATTTCTTATTCTCTAACTCAAGAGAATATGGATGGATAAATTACATTTATTATGGTAATTTGTTTACTACAATTATTATATTATATAACACAAAATATAAATACTCAGTAATGATAATACACGACCTATTTGTGAGTGTACTACGTGAGCTCGACAAATGGATGTGCGATTAACGCTTATGCGACAAAACTGTACTGCGACTCACCGTAGTTCGAATGCACGCTAGTGCGACACACTGAAGATCGACATCTCGCTAGTGCGACAAACGATTGCGCGACAGTAGTTCGACACTACGGTAGTGCGACACTACGGTAGTGCAGTACGTTGGTGCAGTATTGCAGTAGTTTGACACCTAGCAAGGGTAGTGTAGTACGTTGATGCAGTATTACAGTAGTTTGCTGAGATAAATTTTGAATTACATATATTAAATAAGTAGATATTAAATAATCAAAGGCCGTCGCTCGCTTCGCTCGCTCCATTGCAAGGTCACAATATCTAACCTAACCTAACCTATTGATCTCTGTCACAAAGTTGAACCTAACCAAGCAATGGATGTCTGGGCCTATGTCGGTTCTATATGTTTATGTTCTATTTCTTCATATCGCACTAGCGAGATGTCGATCTACAGTGTGTCGCACTAGCGTGCATTCGAACTACGGTGAGTCGCAGTACAGTTTTGTCGCATAAGCGTTAATCGCACATCCATTTGTCGCGCTCACGTGGTACACTTCCTATTTGTAGACCTAGAGTACATCGTATATTTAGTGGTCTTTAAAACCAGTTTAATTTAACTATACTCCGAAGTATTTACTCCGAAGAACGTTACGCTAGATTAGCAGAATTAAGGTATGCTAAAGGCGGTTAAACGTACTTAGTAAAATGTTCTGTAATATCCAACATTACAGAGTAGTAAAAATAGGCAACTGTATTTAAACACATTATTCGATTACGATAATGAAATAAAAATATTTGATTTTTAAGGATTTCCTCACAAATAAAACTATCTTCTAATGAAGTTAAGAAAATTTCGATTACGTCAGTTTTCAAACAAAAAAACCGTGTCATTATTGATCAAATTGTTTAGGATCTATAGGATAGACATGTCAAACTCATAACTCAGCTGTTTTTGCGTCGGGACTTCATAACAGTAACATACAAAGCTTTGTACATTATTATATTGTTTATACACTCTTGACGTGTACAACAAGGAATAGTCCACCCATTTATGCCACAATGACTAGATATCTTGGCCACAATACTCTTTCTCCATTTGATCGTCGTTGGAAAACTTTTACTTTTCGGGAGCCATCTTACATAGTTCGTTGAACAAGTCCGAGTGAACTCTCTCTAGTTTCTCGACACTGACACTGAATTTATGTACAGCTATTACAGTAGATTCTAGTTGCAAACCAATCCTGTATTAGTGAAGACATAAGACCAACAAACAGAAGCTAGACCTTGCTTTTTGGAGGTATTCGGTTTTATTAAACATAACATATCATATCATCACGCCTGTATCCCTGAAGGGGTAGGCAGAGGTGTGCCAATGTACACCCACAGTTCGCCGATATGTTTAGGTTCCATGTAATAGGGGGCAAGCCTATTGCCATTAACCGGGCACAAATCCAAACTCCGACCTGCTACTGAGAATTTCATAGAAAAACCCAATAATACCTTGGTCGACTCGGGAATCGAACCCAAGACCTCTAGCGTAGCAGTCGCGCTAAGCACCACTAAGCCAACGAGGCACTCTTGTTTTATTACAACTATGATATGGACGAATTTATAAAAATAGTGAGTTATAGTAATATTCCGTCGTAAATCACATTCTGGTCTACATTTTTATGAATGGATAAAGGTTAATAGTTGTATATCAAGCAAGGTCCTCTTTTATAGAAATATGCAAACTCCGACAATAGTTCGAAAGCATTTGCATACTTACATAAATCTTTCACGACCTAATAAATCTCCAACAGTCAAAATTGATGCATATTAAAGATCATAAAGTCCGATATTCTTATGACGTAAAATTTATTACAATCGGTTGAGTGGTTGAGCGGACATTGTAACAATCACATACAATGTCGAGTACATAACCTTTTTTATCTTCGCCACAGTATATAAATACCTCGACCGCTATTCAAATTAATTCAGCAGAACCATTCATGCGAATCGTCGTGGTGGCCTAGCGGTTCAATGAACGGATCTGTTTGCACAACGTTGCAGATTCGAACCCAGACAAGTACCAATGTGGCTTTCAAAGTTATATGTACTTTCATAGTTATTCTAAGATACCTCTGACAAACGGTGATGGAACCTGGATTCCAAAATTTGGGATCGGAAATCGCCAACCCGCTGTGAGCAACCGTGGTGATCAATGCTCACGCCTTCTCTTTATGGGAAGACCTGCCTAGGCCTGTGCCCAGCAGTGGGACGTTTATAGGCTGGATTATTTACTTATTTTATTCATGCGAATCTGTAAAGTCTAAATTCACAGCATCAGTGAATTTTTGTGTACCTACTAGCTGAGTCACGGCCACAGTTGACTATAAAAACTTAGAGAATTATTTCTAAATGAGTGCACGGATAGTCATGGTTAGGTGGCATAGTATCATCGCTGGAGCGGGCTGTCCACTTGGCTTGTCAGTCGTGCCTATTCGAGTGTTAAATACGACCTTCTAAATAGATTGAAGGCTCCGCTTTTGTCTAATTGTATGCAAAACACTAGGAAGCTAATATTTTTTCCTTTTCATGTCTCGTGGATCATTTATTGGTATTATGTTATCAACTTGCGACCTCCTAAATAGATGTAAGGTTTGTGTTTTGTCTTATTGTACGCGCAAAACACTGGGAAGCAATAATAGTAGTGTTTTTTGTTCACGTCTCTTTAAACTGAACTGTTGTTTACTTGTGTTATAAGAAACATCTACTCTTATAAACAAAATCGGTATTTTAACGTGCTTGGTTTGTGTACCCCATGTAAAAGAGGATTCCGTTTTCCGCCTCCCATCCAAATAATTATAAATTTAAACTGTCTTTCGCAGCTGTAATAAGTAGAGCAGTGAAGTAGAAGCTCGGAATAAACCAGCTGTGATAAAATACGCAGTTTGCCAACAAGAATGTCTAAAACAAGGTTGTAAGTTATACAGAAAATGGTTTTGCTTGAGCTCGGATGTAGTTACAAAGAAACTTATTTAAACTTCGCGACGAGGTTTAAGAAACTCAAATTGTTGGAATCTCGTTAGACTGCAATTTAGGTTGTAGGAGTTTTACAAATTAGATCGTGTTTAGCTTCCGTGATGTTTACTGACCAGGTACTTCTAAGTAACAAGTTATGTCAAGAGCCAACTTTCAAAAACAATCTGGATAAATTGTAATTACAAGAATGTTGCTAAGAGGTATGGTTAATGAAACTAAGTACTCCAAAAAAAGTGTTTTGACCTAAATGTATATTCCTTTTTCTGTGCTTAAATAATTAGTTGTACCTACAACTAATTATTTTGTTCCACAGAAAATAGGTTTGACAGTCAACCTTAATAGCAGTTGAGACCCCAAACGAAAAGAGATAGTTCAGACGACCTTAGAGTTAGAATCGAGAAAAGTTATACAGTTATCCTACCAAATTGTTTATTGCTTTTTGTTTAAGGTAATAAGGTCTATATCTGTTTGTGGGTGATTAAAAAACTTGTCACACGTCTTAACTCAAAGATAGATTTATTTGCACTAACTTTTACAACTCATTAGCTTATTTCTAGTGGACTGTATTATGAATGTGTGAGTGTAGTATGTATGTGTGCGTGTACATGATATTGGCTACTGTGGTAAGCTATTCAACTTTTTGAACATACCGCCCACCAAAGGACGTAGGACTTTAACAAACCTTCTAAAACAAAATCAAAGTATGAGATACAACTTCTTTCATCACTGATTACTTCTACTAAGTAGTAATACCAAATGTGTGTATGTATATCTGTACTTTATACAATATACTCTTATCATCTACAAAATATAGAAATAAAGTGACATAAAAATGTTAATTACAACAAAATGCAACATATCAGCCGCCCACCGTGATAGGAGGTGACAGCTTATACATAGTTATAATTATGTATATACCATTCTCACCATTTTTAAACTTAATAAAACAAAGTGGATGGTGTTTCTTAATTCATACTGAGAAACAAATTATATTAGAGACAACTTACACTGGGCAATGTGCAAGTAACTTAAACTATTAGTTAAAAAAAAATATGAAATAAACTAAGCTGGTAGGTATACAATAATATAACACACAAAAAAACTATCTGCAAAACAGTTATATAAAACAAAGAACTTACAAATAAAAATATAGTGAGTACCTCTAAACTCTTAAATCTAACTTAACTTTGTTATGTTAACAAATATGAAAACTGATTACATTTGTAAGTATATTGCATAACTTCATAATAAAGTAACTAAAGACACAATTGATAATGAATTATGAAACTCATTTAGGTAAGACACATATTTTACTAATGGGACGTTTAAATTCGCCATTCTTACATTTAATAGTTACAACACGTGCAATATTGTCAGGACCGACATATTTATTAATTACTTTACCTAAAATCCATTTCGCAGGTGGAATGTTGTCATCTTTTAAAATAACTACGTCACCTACTTCTGGCTCTGATTTTTTAGTATTCCATTTGTATCTCTGATTAAGGTTAACTAAATACTCTTTATACCACCGTTTCCATATATTATTAACCATTTTTTGGGTTAATCTCCACCTGTCCAAGCCTACAACATTACTATTTGAATTATCCTCATCAGGAATGCTCAGCAATGGCTCACCTATGAGGAAATGGCCAGGAGTTAAAGCCTGAGGGTCGGCCGGGTCATCACTCATTACAGTTATTGGTCGAGAATTAAGACAAGCCTCGACTTGTACTAAAACAGTAGTCAGTTCCTCGTAGGTGAGAGTGGCATTTCCAATGACTTTGTATAAATGTGTTTTAACGCTACGTACTCCGGCCTCCCACCGACCTCCAAAATTAGGTGCACGGGGAGGTATAAAATGCCATGTTGTGTGTTCTAAGCTCAATAATTCCTCAATTTCACGAGGTACTGATGATTTTGCTCTGTTGAACATGTCGCGAAGCTCCTTGTTGGCACCAATAAAGTTAGTGCCGTTATCACTGTACAAATTTGTACAGTGACCTCTCCTGGCTGTGAAGCGCTTGAAAGCTGCAATAAACGCTTTGGACGTCAAATCAGTAACCACCTCTAAATGTATTGCACGGGTCACCATGCAAATAAACAAACAAACATATCCTTTATAGGACTTTGCTCCTCTGCCAGACGAAAATCTTACACTAATAGGTCCCATATAGTCACATCCAGATGATTTAAAAGGACGAGTGGGCTTTAATCTAACCTCAGGAATTTGACCCATCAATTGATTAAGTTTGGAATTTGAATATCTCAAACAGGTCACACACGCTCTGTAATGTTTTTTAACTTGATCCTTAGCACGCAAAATCCAATATTTTGTTTTCAAGTAACATAGCATAGCTTGTGGTCCGCCATGAAAAGTCTTAATATGAGCCTCAGTAATTATAAGCTTGGTAAGATGGTTCTTAGCAGGCATAATTATAGGGTGTTTTGTCTCGTAACAAACTCTCGACTGATCAATGCGCCCACCAACTCTTAGTACTCCATTTTTATCTAAAATGGGGCAAAGAGTTCGTAGCTTACTTTTCTTGGGGATGAAACTCTGCATCTTTAACTGCTTTATTTCATCACAAAATTCTTCTTCTTGAACCAGTTTGATGCATACTTCTAAACTCTGATTCATTTCAGTAGGTGCTATAACTTGGTTATATTGTTTACGTTTCTCTTTTGGTAATCTTGAATTATTTAAAAATCTCCTGCAATATGATAAAACTTTTAGCAATCTAGGTAATGACGAAAACTTACTCCAAATAAATTCATTGTTTATTATAGGTGCAGTTAGAGATGCATGTCTTTCTTCTTCGCAAGTATCTTGTATAATATTAGGATTATCTAACTGTATAATTCGTTGTGAGAGCCAAGTAGGTCCAGACCACCATAAAGAATGTGTATACAAATCTTGTGCATTTAGGCCTCTAGAGACACAGTCGGCTGGATTCATATTTGTAGTGACATGTCTCCATTGTTCAAAGTCTAAAATGTTGAGTATTTCAGACACACGATTGCTCACAAAAGTTGTCCAGCGGCTAGACCCTCCTTTCAACCAGGCTAAAACTATCGTAGAATCTGACCAGGCGTACAAATCCTTTTTCGGAATTTGCATCACTTGGGACACCTCAAACATCAACTTAGCTGCTAGAGCTGCACCACACAATTCAAGTCTTGGAATAGATATTTCCTTCTCTATCGGGGCTACCTTGCTTTTAGCTGAAACTAAACTCACGTACACTCTGTCTTCTTTATTGATGATACGGACATATACTGCAGCACCATATGCCAATTTAGAAGCATCAGCAAATGCATGCAACTCAATCCTCGAACCTGGACTAAAATGTAACCATCTTGGTATTTTAATTTTGCTCAAATGAGTCAAATTCATTCTAAAGTGGAGCCACTCTTCACTCAACTCAGTAGTCAGTATGTCATCCCAATCAAGCTTTGACTTCCACAATTTTTGTATAAATATTTTTGCAGTGATTACCACAGGTGCAATCCATCCTAACGGGTCGTACAGTCTGGCCACATCCGATAAAACTTGCCGTTTAGTAACAAGTTCGTTTGAGTCTGGGAGATCAAGTGTGTACTGAAAAGAATCTATTTCCCTGTTCCATACCAAACCAAGTACCTTCAGTACAGTAGACGTTTTTATTTTCACTGAATCACTTCTTTTGTTTTTATCCTTTCCTATATGTGTCAGTAAATCTTGATTATTGCTACTCCATTTTTGGAGTTCAAATCCACCACAGTTCATCAACTTGTTCATGTCATTATAAATATGTATAGCCTCCGTTACAGTATCACATCCTGTCATGAGATCATCGACGTAAAAATCACTCCGTGTTATATTTGCAGCTACTGGATATTTAGACTTTTCTTCGTCAGCTAATCTTTGAAGCGTCTTTACTGCTAAATATGGTGCGCAGGCAGTACCAAACGTTAGTCGTAGAAGTCTAAAGTGTCTTAATGGCTCGTTTGTTTGTGGTCTCCATACGATCCTTTGGTAATCTGCATCCTCATCAGCAATTCGAACCATTCTGTACATTTTTACAATATCTGATACAATACCAATTCTGTGACTTCTCCATCTCATCAAAATGTGCCTTAAGTCTTGTTGCAACTTAGGGCCCACTAGAAGGTTATCATTGAGCGAAAAATTGTTGGTCCCTTTACATGAACCATCAAACACTATACGCACTTTTGTGGTGTCTTTGTCCTCTCTCACGACAGCATGGTGTGGAAGATAAACTGCCTTATCGTTGTGTATGTCTGATTCCTTGACCTGCTCCATGTGATTCAATGCTACATATTCCTGTAAAACTCTGTTATATTCTTCTTTTAATGAAGGATTTTTTAATAGCTTCTTTTCTAAAAATTCCCATCTTCTCTTTGCTATCTCTCCTAATCTTCCATATTGACACTCTGGGTCTTCTTTGTTGAAAGGAAGTTTAACTACAAATCTCCCTTCCTCATCTCGAATAGTTGTTGCGTTATAAAATTCTTCACATCTTTCTTCATCCTTTGTCATCCTCTTTTGTAAGCAGTTTGGCTCATCTTCTATCTCCCAAAATTTCTTTAGTAGCTCGTCTCCGTGTAGCTGTAAATGCATGTTTATTACTCTCTCAGCTGAACAAGGCTCTTTTGACACCCTCCCTGATAATACCCAACCTAAGGTAGTGTTCTGTGCCAATAGTGTATTGTGACGTATAATGCCGTCCAATAAAATCTCGCTATATACTTCGGCTCCAAGAAGAATATCAATTTTACCAGGTGTGGCATAACCTGGGTCGGCCAAGGGTACTTTATCTAAATGAAACCAATCTGGTGTTTGTAACTCAGTCGATGGAAGTAGTGAAGTAATTGATCGCAACACATAAGCATTGACTTGGATTGAAACCTCTGGGCTATGACGCGGTGCTACTCGTAATGAAACCATGTGCTTAATTCTCGTGTGGCCGCCTTCGCCTATACCTGACACCGTACCACTTATATGTTTCCGTGTAAGTCCAAGTAATTGTACAACTGACTCACTAATAAAGGACGCCTGTGATCCCTGGTCTAGTAAGCCTCTTATTTGTTGTTTATAACCGTGTTGGTTATATGCCCAAACAGACACAGTTGCCAGCAAAACATGACTCGGTTCAAGTACCTTTTTTGTAAAGTTAGTTGAAATAGATGTACTCACATCAATAGCAGACTCACTCTGTGTAGGAATGTCCTCATCTTTGGTGTTGCTGCTTATCTCCCTTTCGAAGTGCAATGATGAATGATGTCTTCTTCCACATCTCCTACAAGACACTGAGTTACGGCATTTCATTACTGGATGAGTGGGAGAAAAACAATTAAAGCATAACTTATTCTTTTGCACAAAGTCTTGCCTATCTTTTACATTAAGTTGACTAAATTCCTTACAGTGGTATAAATAGTGGTCACCTTTACACATAATGCAACACTTGAGAATTACGTTAGAATTATTTTTACTATTGTTAATTGAACTATGAAATGTTTTTGGTTTTATATTGTTAGGTTTTATATGTGTACGTAGTTTATTTGTATCAATCATTTCCAACGATCTAAATCTAGATTCAAGAAATTCTGACAGTTGAGCCCATGACGGTAACTCATCATTAATACTTACAAGTTTATATTCCCACTGCTTAATGGATTCAGGATCTAATTTAGAAACAACTAAATATATTATAAACACATCCCAATTATCAATACAAACTCCGATGTTCCGTAAAGATTGTAAACAAGTTGTCGTGGTATCTAATAAAAGCTTAATGGCACTAGAAGACTCGAACACGATTGGTTTTTGCGTATATAATGTTTTTAAAATGGCATTACAATTAAAACGCTTGTTATCGTAACGCTTAACCAATTGTTTCCAAGCTTCGTCGTAGTTAGCATCAGTTGTAGAAAAATTACGTAACAAACATTCCGGTTCTCCTGATAAATTACTTTTCAAATAATGTAATTTTTGTACTGACGACAACTTTTTATTGTTATGGATAAGCGAACTAAACATATCATAAAACGTTTGCCATTCAACATATTTACCGCTAAACGTAGGCAACTGTATGCGTGGTAGCTTAACCTCACACTCAGACACGTGACCACCACTTGCACTTGCACTTGGCGCCGTAGATGTTGCACTCGACGTCATCATAAAGGGCTGCAAAGCTTCCTTTAACATAGTTTTGTACGATACATACAACTCCTCAAACTCCTGGTAAACATCTTGGGTAAAATACGTGTCCTGCTTGTCCTTTTGGTTCGCCTTGCCGATGATGGACTTGTGCTCATCTCTGAAACTTGTCCACAGCTGCTCCAAATTGTCCAATCTGGTTTCCACATATGGCTTTTTTATTCGATCTTTGGGTGTTTTCTTGTAGTTTTTCTCCGCTTTCTTCAAATTCTCTAATGCCTCCCGCTGACAAGCCAGGAGTACCTCCATTGTGCTTAGAAGTATGTATTACGCGTTGAATCACCGAAAATCCCAACAAAATAGATACAGACTTGAATGATTATTTTGCTAATGATTATTATAACTCTCGATGTTAACAAGATAATCCGCTCAGGAATTCCTTTGTTCTCACGGTTGGCGTTGACCGCTCGATGCAACTCAATAAAATCCGGCTCGAAGGACCATATGTTTAAGGTAATAAGGTCTATATCTGTTTGTGGGTGATTAAAAAACTTGTCACACGTCTTAACTCAAAGATAGATTTATTTGCACTAACTTTTACAACTCATTAGCTTATTTCTAGTGGACTGTATTATGAATGTGTGAGTGTAGTATGTATGTGTGCGTGTACATGATATTGGCTACTGTGGTAAGCTATTCAACTTTTTGAACACTTTTATTAAAAACTTTATCGCCTTTTTAAGGTATTTTTGGTAACACTTTTATCCCTTAAGGATAAGGTCCGTTTTGAATATTTTGCGTAAGAACAACACACCTCAAAATGTCCTTTACAACGGAAGTAAACACACTTTCAAGTATAAACAAAATATTTTGTAACCATCTTTGTCCTTTACTCCTACTTTTGTAAGCCTGAATCTTTAATAAAGGTTGTTTTCCGAATATAATGCAAAAATTACGTTACTATATTTTTACATCTCTGAACCATGGCAGTCAATTGCACTGGATATAATCTTACAAAAGGTATTAAACACCCCTTTAATTATGCCCAAAATACAAATGAACAACTCACAAAAAAAAACACTTACAAAAATATTGACGTTTAAAGGAAAATACGCTTGCACAATTTACCTCTATAAACTCCAGTTTTAGGTATTAGAATATTTAAATACATTCTATTAACTTGTATAAAACCCAGTAATTACATAACTATTAATGGCAATGCAATTATCGAGTGTTGTGGTTTCATTCAGTAATTATATTTTGTATTGAGGAGCACTTGAATAGTAAATATGGGAAATACCGCGTAAAATACTTCGTCCACGTGCGCGCAATAAGTTATAGGAAATTCCCCTATGTTGAATAGAATGACGACCTCCGTGGTCGAGTGGCGTACGCACCGGTTTCAAGGTGTCGCTAGCTATGAGGTCCCGGGTTCGATCCCCGGAGGGGTCAATGTAGAAAATCACATTTCTACATTGTCTCGGGTCTGGGTGTTTGTGGTACCTTCGTTGTATCTGAATTCCATAAAACAAGTGCTTTAGCAACTTACTCTGGGTTCAGAACAATGTATGTGATGTTGTCTGCATTTATTTATTATTCAAAGTACATACCTATGTTGTTTAGTAGTAGTTATATATTATTTTAAAATTATGTAGGTCTTTAAACAGTATTTTGAACCTCAAAGTAACAAAAATACGTTTCACATAAAATGAATTAATAAAGCAAGTTATGATAGCACCTTTTATTTGCTTTTTAATGTAGCAATTTAACTCGTAAATTGTACGTTTTACTACTTTCAATGATGCTGAAATGAAACAAGAGTAGGTAGGCAGGTATAAATAACAAGATTTTTGTATTTTGACGGGCCTGTTGGTCTAGTGGTTAGAGACCCTGACTGCTATACCAGAGGTCGTGGGTTCGATTCCCACCCGGGACAAATGTTGGTGTGATGAGCACGATCATTTGTTCGGTGTCTGGGTGTAATTTATCTATAATATGTATGTATTTAGAAATATATAAGTATGTTCATCAGTTGTCTGGTTACCATAACACAAGCTCTGCTTAGCTTGGGATCAGACAACCGTGTGTGAGATGTCCCGGAATATTATTATATTATTATTATTATACAGCGTAAATTGTACGTTTTACAACTCTCAATAATATGATGGGGAAATTACACTAGAGTAGGTATAACCAATGTAGGACAATTTACAAGATTTTCGTATACAGTTGTTTGTATGAAAATTTGTGGAAACTAAATAAACTTTATTTTCGATGAGCAGATAAAGGGATGTGTCATGAACATACAAAAACAAGCTCGACTGCGAATGAATGGACATATTATTATTATTATGTTGCGTAGTGACCTAGTGAGTCACCTACCTACGTTGTTGTGAATCAGGACACACGTTTAATAAAGTTCGTTTACATGAATTTACATAATCAGTAATTAATTGCCTATCAGTAAAAAGAATACAAAGATAATTTACCTCCACTTTTTTTTTAGCATAACATAAGGTTTAGTTTCTCATATAATAGGGGGCGAGCCTATTGCCACTAACCCGGCACAAATCCAAACTCCGACCTGCTACTAAGAATTTCATAGAAAAACTCAATAACACTTTGGTCGACTTGGGAATCGAACCCAAGATCTTAAGCGTAGCAGTCACGCTTAGCACCACTAGGCCAACGAGGCACTTTTTATATAGTACCTATGCATAGTATGTATAGTATAAAGAAAAAAGCTATACAGTCCTTTCTAAGTTTTATCATTTGAATCGTCACAAATCAGGTGGAGGCTCAAAGGACCAAAAGCTGCGTAATATTATTTAGATTCCTTTTAAGGTACGAAGAGATAGGCTCTCTCGGAGGAATCCGGAAGAAGGTTTTATTGCAGTTAATGTTTTATACCCTCGACGGTGAGTAAGGGAAAATAGATTTTATCATACTCCTTAAGGTATGGTTGTTTACGGTTGTTGAAAAACTCTCTCTCTCAAACTCACTGAAATGAAGCATTTTTACAACAAAATGTTAAATTATTTAATTGTTGTCATTAAAATAAGCAACCTATAATACAATATATACATTTGAAGGAAAAGTTAAAATGAATAGTTACAGAAAAAGGTTTATTTAGTATTTGTAACATAAATTACATTGGATAAAAGGACATAACGCTGATTGAATACTTTACCTTATCTTGAACAAAACACACAAAAGTGAACAACAAAACGTAGTGTCCTCTCATAATATGATATGGATATACGGCAATAGGATTTAGCTTCGAAGAAGAACCAGTATTGCATATCCCTCTAAATCCTAGTTTATAGGAAAAATAAGGCGGGTTCCGTATGTACAGGATGCGTGCTCCGCGCATCGCTCAGGGGATCAACGCAGACCTGATCTGATAGGGATTCTTCCGAATAAAGCCAGCTGCGACAAGATTGGATAGCTCCCTCTAACAAAGAAACGAGCATCATCATCAGCACTATGTAATCGACAGAATAATGATATCTCGAAGAAAATAATAATATCTATGCACATTATAAAATAAAGTAGCTCGTCTTGTCTGTCTGTCTGAATGCAATAAACTGAAACACTACCACCTACATCAATGGATAGAGTGTTGTAAAAGAAACGTTTTTAATAATTCATTATTGTTTTATGTACCCGAGCGGAGTCGAGGATGGTCGTTAGTACTCGATTAATGTGTAACTGACGTACGGAAATAGCCATCAGCATTAACTATTTTATTATCAGCTAAAATCTTTACACACATAGTGCATCAGCACAAAAAGATGTAACTAGCATACAGAAAATGACGAATGATTGAAAAGTCTTTTTTTTGTCTTCCATTGTACGGAAATTCTAGTTAATACATTAGATGGAGTCGACAATAAAATCTGTTATAATTTACCCACATCTATAAACTTTGTATAAAGTACAACATATTTTGTCTTTTGATACGCAAAGTGAAAGCTTCGGGTCCTTTCCGTCCCCTATACCTAAAACAATGAAAGCGATGCCTTAATCGGCCTCTCATATATCAACAAAGAACTCGAGGGTGTTCTAAGATTATTAAAAGGCCTTCTCCTAAGTGAATAAGAACCTGATTGGAGCTCGCTCGAGTGTTACCGATATAGATTCTCGTCTTACATCGATGGAAGGTATTGTTTCTGCGAAGTCTAGATTATATCGTTGATGGGTATGGATAGTGAATCTTCTGTACTTTGGTTTCAAATGTCAAACTAATGTAAAATTGAATCTAGGATAAAACTAAGCTTTTTTAATTGATTTTTATTTATGCTGGTAGTTTAAGATGACGGATATAAAAACCACAAATACTGCAGTTAGTTTTTTGCAATCCATACATTAAGTAATTAATATAAAAAATAATAAGTATAAAATAATGATCGCTTGAATTATTGTGACATCTAAAACATTTAAAACTACGTAAATAAGTTAGGTAATATATTGTAATATTTTCTGGTCCTCCGATACGGACCCAGTAGTATATAACTAGGATTTATTTATTTTGCGACGTCTACGAAAACAGGTCAATCCTATTTAATCCTCTTGAAATTTATTTGGGGATTTAGATATTTGTGTAATTTCATTTTCGATCACGATCATGCCGTAACAGCTGAATCGACTTGGATTATGTTTACACAGAAATTAGGATGACTTCAGTTTTGATAAAATGAAATAATTATCTTCAATATTTTTTTTTATGTATCGGAACATCTCACACACTGTTGTCTGATCCCAAGCTAAGCGGAGCTTGTGTTATGGTAACCAGACAACTGATAAACATACTTATATATTTCTAAATACATACATATTATAGATAAATTACACCCAGACACCAGACAAACGATCGATGCTCATCACACAAAAAAAAACCCGGGTGGGAATCGAACCCACGACCTCCGGTATAGCAGTCAGGGTCTCTAACCACTAGACCAACAGGCCCGTCAAATGACAAGTACTAATAAAAAGCAAAAGCTGGACTACTTCAAAGTGAAAAGTTTGCAGTTTTACGAAATTAAGTTTGTTTCAGTAAAACGAACGAACGAACCATTCAGAGAATAATATGTCTGCTGTTACTGCACTGAACTCATAACACTACGCTATGCCTTCTATGACTTGTCGACCTCATATTGGTAGACGAACTAAAGCGTAGAATGAAAAATCCAATAATCCACACACAAACTTTACAGAATGAGCTCTAAATTACATTCAAACTATTCAAGTAGAAACTTAGTTTGCGTGAGAAAACTTTACGCGAATTTTACAAAGTTTTGTGCCCTACTTTACATATTTGATTGTCAAATTCAGATAATAATTACGAAAGGCCTCTAAGGGCGGAGGATGAAACGATAAATTATATCGTCCTGATTTAAATTTGTTTGATTTATGTTTACGCGTGACTTTGAAAACGTTGAGTTGTTTACGATTATGCTAAAATATATTTTTGAATGTCACCGAAGAAATATTGATTAAATTTTGTGCGTCGTTTTTGTCAAAATAATGACCTCTAATTTTAGGACTATTGTTTGAATCGTTGTCATATTATATGACATGCTTAAAATATCTGGATAGACTCGACTACAAGAGAGCAAATAGCATTTTCTTTTTACTAGAAAAGCAATAACTGTTCACACATGCCATTCGCAACATTACTTGTAGAAAAACAAAAACGTGTAATATGAGTTTCGGAGCTATTTACATACCTTCATATTATATCCTATACGACAAGGAACTCGGGAGGTATTTCCTCATATGTCATATAACGTCATCATCATCTCTTATACGTCATATCCCGGACAAATATGGCTCATAAAAATTCTTCAGCTCATTTCATTTCCCTTGTAGTGAGCCCATAAAAATCGCAGTACATACGATCGTTGTTATCAGATGTTATTATCAGTAGAGATAAGGCCGACAACGCTAATGCGTTTACACATCGATCCCATTAGCGCAGCCTTTGAGGCAGGTGTAATATTATTTTTGATGGCTGGACACTCCCTCTAAATATAGCTACAGCACTTTCCAAACAGTTATTGCGTAGTTCGTTGATTGGACACGGTGGCATTGTTTTTTGTTTCCTAATTGCTATATTACGCTCTTGTATTATTTCATTTATTCAGTCTGCGGATCAAAGGACCAAATCATGCAATAAAAAACTTACGAACAAAAACTACGTCTTGTCATGAAGACATCAATATAAAGATTAGCTAACACATAAGCTTTGTTAGCTAATTAAATGAAAAGCGAAGAAAGTGCACTTTACTCTTTGAATACCGGATTACATTACCGTGGGTGCGCCGCTGCACGCCCACATACGCTGAACATAAACCCCATTGTTTGCCACATACGCTCCATGACTATAATAGTAACCTACAGTTACTAAAGTAAAAATTAGTAAATCGAATAACGAATCTTATATCAGTGGTTGTAATTGGCTTCTTGAGTTTGGTAAAGTATCAATTGCATATCGTTCCCTTTTCGTTATGTATTAAGTTACTGTACTCATATTGATAACATGTTAAAAAAGAAAAAAACCACAACAAAATTAAATTACAATATTAAGTTACGTAACAAGAATGAACGCCATACTGTAGATTCTAGTGTCATTTGCAAGAATAGTAAACATGCAACGCGATAGCAATAGTTTCATATAATATGCCGTTCACAGACCGATGTTGATGCTAATTTGATTCAGTATCTGAGTGCTTGACAGATTAATTTGACTGCCTTTCGAACACTGAAGTATATGTTGTTGTTTTGTTGCAGTGCCTGAGTTGTGTGGACAACGTGCGCCCCACGGAGGTGAGGTCGCACACGCCGGAGGGGGAGCGGGTGCCGGGGGATGGCGCCAGCTGCTCCGCGCCCGAAGACCAGGTAACCGAGATACCTATATTAAGATTAAGTACTATTCATCACTGCCTCGTTGGCCTAGTAACTCTAAGCGCAACTGCTACGATAGAGGTCTTGGGTTCAATCCCCAAGTCGACCAAGGTGTTATTGGGGTTTTCTTTGAAATTCTCAGTAGCAGGTCGGAGTTTGGATTTGTGCCCGGTTAGTGGCAATAGGCTCGCCCCCTATTACATGGGACCTAAACATACCGGCGAACTGTGAGTGTACATTGGTACACCTCTGCCTAAACCTTCGGTGATACAGGCGTGATGGTATGTATGTATGTACTTTTATCCAATGTTATAAAAACAAACATGCAGATAGACAGTGTGCTCCCTGAGAGATAACGAGCCTAAGTGTCACAGTGGTTATCATTGTAGATCCTGGCTTACAGGAGTTGTAATTGTCTCAACAAACACACAAACTAAGTATCCCTATCCTTCTCTTGGCTATATTTCTAGTCAGCCTTAAATTAGTCGGTGCACCTCAAAGGCATTTAAAAATAAACCTTTATCGCTTAAAATAAATAAGGCTGATGTATTATTAGAGTGTGCTAATTATGAAAAGCTGTGTCCATTTTGGCACAGTTTACCTTTACGTCAACTAATAAATTATTGATGTGTCGTTGATCATATGTGATGTAATCTGCATATTAACCGTGTCATTAAACTGTAATGCGAGAGCTTTTAACAGGTTATAGCTAAAAGCTATTTACTCGCGTTATATTATGTATCAATAATTTATTAGTGTTTAACTTGACATATCATTTCTGTAGTAGACTTTGCAGATACATTAAGTAGTTAATCTTGAATTACTTTAATAATGAAGTGAAGTGAGCCTACTAGCTACCTTGTTATGTTCTTTTTTAAATTCCTGGTTCATGGTTTCATGAACTATTTTAAGTGTTCTTTTTCTACTATTGTGTATACCCCTAAATTTTTAGTTGTAAATGTTTTTGTTTAATTGATCTAATTTTACGTATATTTTAATTAATTTAAATTGTTTTCACTATTATATTGTAAATGTTGGCTAACCTATTATTGGGAACTATGTAAGTCCAAGTCGTGTAATCCTATTCCTATTTTAATCTCATTTACACAGAGGCTGTTGACAAGCCTTTTTAAATAAATAAATGTTTAAGTATAATTACTTACTCGCACACGTTTTTTCGTATCAGACCGAATAATTTGGAAGTTAACTGGGGTCCAAAAGTAATCGGGAGTAGGAACGGCAAATTATTTACAAGTAGACTTGCATAAGTTTTGCCTTATACAAGTTAATACCATTGGTGTTTCATAAATTACTCTACAGATAAGTTGGCTAACATGCAACAAGAACGCAACAATGTTTGTCAGTAACTTGTGACGTCATATATCAAATTCCATTAAAACGACGCTTTTATGCAAATACGCAGTCTGCAAAGTAAGAAACAAAATAGATGGTGATAACAATGTTTTGTAGCTTCTAGGAAAATATCACAAGTAAAGTATTATGAATAATGATGTAAACCTTTAATCTATTTAAAACTTCTTCTTAACTTTTCTATCTTAAGAAAACAAATACTTAAGTTACGCAGATCCTTTGTACAAACAAGGGAAGAAGCTTTGCTTTGAATCAAATCGAAAAATATGTATGTATGTACAATCGTTTAAAGCAATAAAGCAAGACTAATAAACGTTTATGCATTCCATAAAACCAAAGGGTCAGGAAATAAAACTATGTTCTGCATTGACTTTTAGTATGAAACGATATAAAGCTATGTCAAGAACCTAAATACATCTCGTATAAAATAAAAAAAATAATTGCTGTTCGCTAGTCTCGCTAAAACTCGAGAACGGCTGGACCAAGTTGTCTAATTTAGGTCTTGAATTATTTGTACAAGCAAAGGGAAGGTTTAAAAGGTGAATAAATCTTAAAATGTGTCATATTATTTATCGATTGAGGTATAAAGACTGCCAGGTCAGCTAATCTCGTAGAATATTCTCCTATTTAAAGGTTATTTGAATTCCCTTTAATATAATGCAGTACACGTTTGTTCGCTTATCCAATGTATTGTTATTTTGTCAGCCGCGGATCAGCGATGACGGAGTCTCAGGGCAGAGCATTAACCCCTTTCAAGAAGAACCAGGTGAGTTACCCATATAATACATGTATTTGAGTTAATTTTATCGATATTTTTTACAATAACATTTTTGTCTACATACATTTATTTAAAACTTAATGTAAGTAGAATAATTTACTTAAACATTTTATACCTAATTTAACTTTTCTTGTAAAACTTTTATTTGAGACAAGAATTAACAAACCTTTTTTATTTTTATTATGTTACAAAATGTTTCGTTTCATAAAGATGCATTTATCTATTGCGAGTTTATGCAAGAAACTAAAAGTATTATTTATACATGCATTCAAAATAACTACGTCTTGAAGACAAGCTATAATAATCTCGTACCAAACTTCAGCAACCAAAAACGAATTTATGTTAAAACTAATCTCGCCGTAAACGATGTTAACTGTAGCCGAAAGATCTACGAGGCTACGCTACTGCTACGACGTAGCACCGCTACGCTTTTACAAATCATATTTCAATAATGTTACGTAAACTTTAGAGGGAGAATATTGAATATAAAGAATATGAGTATTCGATTAAGAATAACTGAATGTTGTCGTGACTTCGATATTTCGCAAACTTTGAATAATAATTTCAATTTTACATGTTATGTAGGTCTTGTACAAAAATAAGTGAAGATCAGATATTATTTTGTTTGCAGTGGCTACAGAAGGCATGCTCAGGGTACCTCGGTACTACAGAGGAATATATTGGCCATCCATTACAAATACTTTTAAGGTAATTAATTTAACACTGATCAAAGTTTACGTTATCGACAGATTTATATGGTGAATTTTATAACAGAATTTTTAGTTTGTTATAAAAAAAAACTATAGTTAATTCGGGAGAGGTGACGCAATTTAAATATTGGTACTCACTATTTTGTTGACTATACCCACAGATAATTAATTAAATATATTATCGGTTTCAGAATAAGGCAGTAGAGCTATCATACCAAAGATATTCGCGGCGGCAGCGACAGAAGTCACTCATCATGGTCAACGTCGTTGACTTAGCACTTAAAGTAAGTTATCATTATTATATCTACACATAATTGGTTCATTAAATGTAATTTTTGGTAACAAAACAAATTATGTTATAACCCGTTAAAAGTAAAAAAAAATGACATTGTTGAAAAATCGAATATTGTTCAGGGAAACTTGTAATTTGATCGTTCAAAGAGACGTTCAATATTATTCCTTCGATCCGAAAAGCCAAAATAAAATGAACTTAACTGGCCAAGGGATGTGTTAGTTATTTTTTTTTTTCTATGATTTTCAATACAAATATTAAGCATTTGCTATTGAATGAAGAAACTGCAAAAGAGAGTGCAATATTTCTAATGTTTAATGTAGGTTTTGTGGTTTCCAGATATGTCTCGCAGTTATTTATACAGTTACAAACAGAGATGGTGAGTATTTAACGTTATAATAATAATGTCTTGTAGTTAAAGTCAAAATATAATTCAGTTTTATTTATTTAGTTAAAATAATAGTTACATGTTTTAATTCATTCATTCCACAAAAGTTGCATTCTAATTATAATCGAACACAACATTGTATACAATTCGTGCACCGCTGTTCAAGTTATAAAATATTTACATAGATTATTCATTACTAAGTGAATCATGCAATAATAAAACAAACACTCAAGTCCTGTATTTATAAAATAATTTGTAACACAAAGATATTACAATAGCGTATTCAATTCATCACTAACGCACTAATTTATTGGAACGTCCGATTTGTATCTATTAGTCTATACTATCTGATGACTAAAATAATTACTTTACTATGAGGATGCAACTTAAATAGTGGTGTAAAGAAAACCTGTCAACATAGCAACCATAGTGACCGATATGATTGGTTATATTATACAAAATAAATAAAATAGGTACATCCATATTCAAACAATTCCAATAGGTAGCCCCAAGAAATTTTAAAAATATAATGAAGTTTCATATTACCTAAACACATGTTAAGATATGTGACTTAAAGTTTTTACTTCTTATTTACGTTGTTCGTACCTAGAGTTATTTTCTTTCAACCCTGTTTATTCATTCAGTTATATTAAGTAGAAAAAGCGACACCTGTTATACAGTTTCTAGGTTGTACTTACACTTGTGAATAGGTACTAAGCATTCACTCACTACCACAGCTATCACGACTTTCTATAAGTCTACCACTAATGAACTTATAGCGATATTGTACTTCCTGTGTGGATACCCTCACCATTACGCGACTTTATTGGAGTCTACCACTAATGAACTAAGGGTTATTATGTACTTTCTGTGTAGTAGCATCCCCGAACCCGTACCAGATAGCATGGACGGTGGCGTTCGCGTGGCTCAACGTCGGCGTGTGTCTGCTCGGCTGGTGGCGCTGCTTCGCCAACAACTACCTGCATTGGGCTGCTGCTGCTACCTGGATACTGCTTATAGCTCAAGGTATATATGAGATTAAGTACCTACCAACTTATCTCAAATCAGAGGTCGGTCGGAACACCCCTCATCTTTTTGAAATTGTTTTTACATGGTTTAAGTGACATCACGACAGAACAATTCGCACTTACAATGGACTGTGAAAAGTTGAAAATCACTGATTAAAATAATAAGGGAGTAAAAAGCACAAAACATATTTTTTAATACTTTACTACTCATTTAGGGTAGTTTAGGGAAGTACCATTAATCAATTATAAAAGGAAGAAGTCTCTCAATCATGGTAACAAAAACATGATCATCTGATTTTAATGTATGTAAGAAACGAACATCTACAAGGTCTTATACTACATTGTCATGACATTCTTCGTTTGCAGGTCTGAGCGGCCAAAGCATAGGCTTCCAGGAGTCCCAGAACCAGGTCTGGTACATGCTATTCATCGTGTTCGTGCCGTACGCCATGCTGCCTCTCTCGCTGTTCTGGTGCATCGTGATAGGCCTGTTGTCCTTCATGGCACATGTCATCTCCACTGCGGTCGTTATTAAGGACCGCATGGATCTCACCAGGAAGGCTGTTAACTGTAATATTAATGTGAGTATACTTTTTCTTATCTTAGAACATTTTAAATGCACCTTTGCAAAATCGTATTTGAAATTTAGTTTTCAAGGTTAAAAACATATTCTATCTACAACCATCCACCTATAGGGTTTCCCTTGAGGTGCAATAATAATAGTTTATAATTATGACTTTAATATTTTCAATGATATCAGATTTAAGTGCAGCATATTTTTGTTTACTGGTTTGAATATGTGTGCTAAATTATTCTTATACATTTATACATATTAATAAATGTCTTATTATTGCAGTTTTCTGATATGTGTGTGAGTTGTTCAGCTTTATAAATATTTATTACTAAAATCCTTTTTGTTATGTCGCTTTTTATGGTTTACTGCATGTAAGATAAAACTAGACATTTATTATCTACTTACTACTTAGATGTACGATTTTTATAACACTTTTAGAGTCGTTCGTAATAGTTTTACTATAAGCCTTTTTTTGTAAACGTAGAATTTTAGACGATACCTAGTTAGTCAATTCCCCAAACAAAGAGATTTTTCACTATAGCCAATAATTTTTCGTCTCCTTCCAGACCTACACATGCAGTCTCCGCCTTTTAATCGGCAACGCGCTCCTGTACGTGGCGGTGAACTTCGCGGGCATGTACGCCAAGTCCCTCGCCGACTGGGGCCAGAGGAAGGCCTTCCTGGAGACCCGCCGCTCCATGGTCACCAGGGAACGGACTAAGAGGGAGAGCGATCGCCAGTGGAAGCTGTTTCAAAGTGGTGAGAACGTTAGCAGTACTTTTTTTAAGCTCAAAAGCGTGCTTTTTGGGAAACAATGCTTTTTATACCTTGGCCTGAAATCATGAAGTCCAAACAAATAAAAACATGAGTAGAACTATTTCGGCATAGGCAACTATTTCCTTTAATTATTGTCTTACTTAAATATTTACTGAAAACGAAATTTTGATCATGAATATATTAAAGAAAAGAAAAAAAAAACACACTCTGACGTCGCAAACACTCATTATAATAAATCCAAATCAAATGTATTCCAGTCATCCCGGATTTTCTGGCGAAGCAGATTTACAGTCACGTCAACAAAGAGAAGGGAGAGTTCCAAGAGCAGCAGTTCAACAACTTGTATATACAGCAGCACCACGATGTGTCCATCCTATATGCTGACATCAAGGGGTTCACTGGTGAGCTAATTTAGACCTTATTGTGTTCCAACATGGCTTATAATCCAATGACATACACCACAAAACAAAATCACTCAATTACTATATTTTTTTTATATAAAACGCAATTAATACTTTTACTTCATATTTTTAATAACATATTCTGATTTTGTTTCAGAGTTATCTAGCAAATGTAGTGCACAAGAGTTGGTAAAACTACTCAATGAATTGTTCGCTCGCTTCGACCGATTGGCATCGGTAAGATATTTTTCGTTTTACGTTTAATAGTACCAGCAGGTAAATATAGTTGAAGTTTTAATTTGAGTAATCCTGTTTCAGGAGAACCACTGCCTCCGTATAAAGCTCCTTGGTGACTGCTACTTCTGTGTGAGCGGGCTGCCGGAAAGCCGCGAGGACCACGCGCACTGCTGCGTCAACATGGGCCTGCACATGATCAGAGCCATCCGGGATGTTCGGTATAATGCGCAGGTGACCACTAACTTAAATTACTGGCTATGCACATTATTAAAATAAAATAAAAACTTCTGCGAATTGAAGGACCAGAAGTCCAAACTTTTTGGTCGTGTCGTCTTAAAGTTGTCTAACCATTAGGTACCTCATGTAGAATTATGTGTTTTAGGTGGATCTAGACATGCGAATCGGCATTCACAGCGGGAAGGTCCTGTGCGGAGTTTTGGGCCTTCTGAAATGGCAGTTCGATCTGTGGTCCCATGACGTCACACTTGCCAACCGTATGGAGAGCGGCGGCTTGCCCGGGTAAGTTATAATAACTTAAGTTTCAGTAGTACAATCTATTCTATTACTGGGATTAGCAACATAAGTCCGTTAGACCTTTTTTCTTGACCCATGGTACTCATTATATATGCTATTTTTTTCAGTCGTGTCCACATATCAGCTGCTACAATGGAATGTCTGAACGGTGCATTTGAGGTGGAGCCAGGGGATGGCGGATCCCGGGACCCTTACTTGAGAGAACATAACCCGGTCACTTACCTCATCAAGAGCACAGAACAGCCACGACGGACTAGACAGCGGTCTAAGAATAGGTAAAGTATACTTGCAGTTGACTAAGACTGAAGTAACTCGCCTGATCATAACACTATTTTGGTACCCTATTATCACCGAAAAAATACGTCGGGAACTAAAACCAAAACACATTATTATATTCCGCGATAAAATCCTTTTGAACCTGATTGACTTTACCACCGAAATATTAATAAAATAGGTTCCATTCAGAATAACCTTAAATGTACTTTATTTTTCAGTGTTCCTTCACAACCTACACAGCCGAATTGGGAGGCGACGCCGCGACGACCGAGCAGCACCATAGATGATGAGATGACAGCCGACTGGACGCCAGAAATGCCCTTTCAAAATGTAAGTAAATATTATATTAAAAAGTTTCGACTTATCTCCGACAATCATTAATAATAATTAACTCACTAATTATTTTCTTGATTGTTGGGGTTTTCCCATAGAAGCATCAATATAGACTAGTTGCTTTTTTGGTTTCTTGATTGAATTGGCCGAGATAATGTAGTATAAAGGCCGCAAAGTACTGCATTAAGTCTGTTATTGCTACTGCATCTGTTACTTTCTGCATTTCAGTACTACTCAAGTGGCGCTGCGGGAGTGGTGCGTGCACGCCGCGGTAACTGCGAAGACAGCAAACAAGACCAGGATATTGACGACGTGCCGGCTTTATCAGACGTTGAGGTATGAAACAGTTCTTTATGCGTTTAGCTTTTTTAAGGATGTTACTTACAGTCTATGTTGTTTTTTAGTTATCCTTAAAAACTATTGAGAAAACATCACCCTTTCCCTTTTGAAACGTCTTCCAAAAAAAGAGGATTAAATGTTTAAAAATATTTTTCTCCTTAAGTAGTTTTTGTGTGGTGGTGTGCTATTTTTTAATATGATCATTTTTTTTTTGTTTTATATCTTTCCATCGGCAAGACCGAAGCTGCTAATCCGATATACTTTTAATACCAGGAAGAAGACATAATAAACCACTCGATCGAGGTGAAGTCGAACCGGCGCATGCGCGTGAGCAACATGCACGGCTGGTCGCTGCGGTTCCGTCGACCCTCGCTGGAGGAGCGCTTCGGGCAGCTTGATGAGAAGACCTTCAAGTCTAACGTCATGTGCTGCCTCGTGCTGTGGCTGTTTATAGTGGCAGTGCAGTGTCTCGTGCATTTCAAGTAAGATTATAACCATCTTTAAAGAAGGTGTGATAGAATAAAAGTAAGAAAATCAAATAACACATTTTATTTATCTCGGATTGGACACCTAGCAAATAGAATCCATGTCAGTTTGTCGCCACTGTATACGATATGGATTAAAATAACAACATTCAAAGCCCCCATGCATATTTAATTTTTCTAAAGTTCAAATGTGTAAAATCGCAACGTATTATTACTTGAGGGCTTACACATACTTCTACTTGAGGGTTTATGTTTGAAAGCATTAAATCTCATCCTCCAAATTTGTCAACAGTTGCCGGAACCTGGTGATAGTCCTGATAGTGATGACGATCCCGCTGACGTTGTCCTTCGTGCTGGTGATGCTGGAGGAGTTCCCGGGGATCCTGCCGCGCCTCAGCAAGCTGTCCGCCAGCCTCAGCTCCACGCGCATGGCCAGGAACACGCACATCTGCTGCTTCATCACCATCATGTCTATATCCAGGTAAGCTAAGAAGGCTAACTTATTTTCGAAGACGAAAATCAAAACAATTTCGTATGGCGAGATTTTTAAGGACCTACCGGTTTTCAAGGTGCCGCGGGTTCTGAGGTACCGGCTTCGATCAATGTCCTGGATATTTGGGATTCCATCGTTATCTGTGATTCCATAACACAAGTGCTCTAGCGTCTTGGGCTCGGAGCAATATAAATGAAGCAGTCCACATTTACTCTTCGTTATTCAATAAATTTTCACCATACGGTCGGGCAAATATATCAATCACATCCAGCTTGTTTTAATGTGATGATTATTTTATTATTTTCAGCACAATAAAGCTTTACGTGTGCCCCTCATCATTTCCACAAGTAAATGTTACGTCTCCGAACATGACGTGTAACGCAACAGAAATACTATCCGAAGAGTTAGCCGATCCAGGTACGTTAAGTTCAGAAGCTGTTATATTCCCTTTTTTCATCTTTTATTTAGTGATGTAAAGAGCTGAATCACGTTCACTATTTGAAGTAGCTAAGCAACTTTGCTTATCTGAGAAATAAACGCTTTAAAGCCTGAGTTCTAAGGTGTATATTCCAACGCAGATGAGTGTTACCGGCCGGAGTATGTGGTGTTCACGTGGGTGTTGTGCCTGGTGGCGCTGACGTCAGTCCTCAAACTGTACTACCTGGTGAAGACTCTGCTGGCAACCGTCAATGTCATGATGTACTGCGTCCTACTGCTACAGTACTACAACTATAGGAACTTTAACCATAGTACCAACACGTGAGTAGTGAATAATGTACTTATCACCTCTCTTTGTAGTTTCAAAATATCTCCTCACTTCCTTTTTCCTTCTCACTTTCCTTCCTCACTTGTTTTCTTCTGTGCAATAAAATGTTATCTAAGGATAATGGCTAAAATATTCAATTTAGGATGACTTCCCCATAGAACACACATCTTCGAAAATCTTCAGATCTTGAAGAATGATTATCTCTATTTTAGATTATTTCGTTTTTCAGGTATAAGTCTTCTATCTGAAAAACGGGCATTGTCTATTTTTTATTATTATCCATTAAAATGTACTATTTTGATGAAATTAAATTCGATTATGCATTATTCTTCCAGCACATTGCCAGCCTACGTCCAAATGCTGATCCTGATGGCAGTATTCCTAGTAGTGGTGGTGTACCACGCGCGTCTGGTGGAGGTGACGTCACGGCTGGACTTCGTGTGGAAGCTGCAAGCGGAGACGGATCTCGACGAGATGGAAGACACGCAGAAGACGAACAGGCATCTGTTGAAGCATATACTGCCCGACCATGTTGTGGTACACTTCCTGAGCAAAGATTGGTGTCCTGATGTAAGTTTTTCTTTTATCTGAATTTCTGTTTCCAGATGAGATTACATTTTCTGCTACTGCAAATTGCTGTTATGCTCTAATTATGATTACATTATATACCTTAAGAGGGCTGGCTTAAATTTTATGTACCGATTAAAGTAGGGTTAGTTATCCTTTGTCTGTTGTATGCATAAATGAAGAAATAACCTACGTCACTATTTTCAGGAACTATATTCGCAGTGGCGCGACGAAGTGGGCGTGATGTTCGCCGGAATTCCCAACTTCGACGAGTTCTACTCCGAGGAGAAAGCCGTCGAGTGCATGCGCGTGCTCAACGAAATCATTTGTAATGTACCAATCGAACTAATCTATTTATTTTAAACTATAGTAACTGGGTCGAGTCGATACATCTGCGAGTTAACCTACTTCAAAAGGAGAAGGTTCTCGAGTGACTATTTTTCTCATTGGTCCGGCTATCGATTTCAAAATATTCATTACTAGCTTTTGCCCGCGACTTCGTTCGCGTGGAATAGTGACTTCCGGCAGATTTTTGGTTTTACCCACGTAGTTCCCGACCTCGCGGGATCTTTTCAAAAATAAAATGTGGAAGATATTCTAGGGAACTCTTCAAAAATCAACATAATTTCCACGACAGTACCGAAGCGCTCGGCCGATACCCAATCAAATGCGTGTAACGTAACTATAGCGCGATCTATTTCAATTCCAACGCCATCTATCGAGCATAGTGACAACTCGGATTATTTATTTATACTCAGTTCGGACATTTTCTTTGTACTAAAAGTTTTATTATATTGATATTACTTTTTTCATACCTTTTTACTATAATTTACTTTTTTCCGATGAATTTTCAGTAGTGAATTGATGCCGACGCTTGACCAATAGATGGCGCTGTATGTCCGGAATAAATTTTATATTTTATTTTTTTGTTATAAAAACTATCCTATGTCCTTTCTCAAGTGCCAAACTATGTCTGTACCAAATTTCACACAAATCGGTTCAGTAGTTTAGGCGTGAAGCAAAGACAGACAGACAGACAGAGTTACTTTCGCATTTATAATATTAGTTTGGATTATTATTATTCCCATCGTTTTGTGGTCTAATATATATTTTATGGAAATCGGTTCCATTAAAGTATAATAAATTATTGTTTCTCATTCTCCACGATACATGGCATTACATCATTACAACTTCTTGAGTCCCTCCTCTGTATCGCATCTATTCAAAAGCTAATTTAAGGTATTATTTACAGTTGACTTCGACAAGCTACTAATGCAGCAGCGGTTCAAAAGCATTGAAAAGATTAAAACAATAGCAGCGACTTACATGGCAGCTTCTGGACTTAATCCAAATCACAATAAGGTGAATTTACAATAAAACAATATTTCGTTTCTGGGATGATATGATATGCTTTACTATCTTCAATAGCATTTCATGTTTGACTGACCTGTTGGTCAGTTTTCTTTTTATTATTATAAATAGCGACCCAAGTATTATCGAGTGCGAGCAGTTTGTGAACGGCTCGCGAGCTGCTCGTGTAGTGTTCGTTCGTCAGATGTGGAAAGGATTATTATTGATACATGTTTTCTTTTGCAGACAGGAGAAGACGATTGTGAGCATCTATGTGCTCTGGTTGACTACGCTTTCGCTTTGAGGGAGGCTCTTGAGGACATCAGCAAACATAGCTTCTACAAATTCCGACTCAGAGTAGGTAAGACGCATTACAACATAAGATAGATTTTCTACCGTCACTTTCATTTTAATCGTATGCAGGCTTTGCGCTGAGAACAGATATTCTATTATTTTTTGGTTTTCTTTTTTTGTAATTATTTTGGTTCTGGTTTTTTACTTAATATACCTATTTCTCTTTGTAGGAATAAGTTGTGGTCCACTAGTGGGTGGTGTGATCGGCGCGCGTAAGCCAGTGTACGACATTTGGGGTAACACAGTAAACGAGGCATCGCGGATGGAGACCACCGGGGCAATGGACAAGATACAGGTCACCAAGTATACGAAGCAGGTATGGTCTTTTTTACACGGGATACTGATGCTATTTGTTTTAATTTGCCTTTCCGTAAAACTCAGAAAATGGGATTACAACATGTTTTTTTTTTTTTAAACAGATCATATTTTTTATTTTTGTGGTCTTTTAAACCAACTTCAAAAGCAGGAGGTTATCTCCCGCTGTCTTTTTTTGTTGTTTATGTCGCGATTTCTTTTGTAATTGTAGATCGAGTAAGTACATTCTTTGTCATCTGGTATATTTCTGAGTTGGTCTCATGTTCATTTCATAGAAATCAGTTCGTCTTTTTCTGTTTTCCTTTTTATAGTCGGTTTCACCACTTTCTTGTTCATCTTCTAGCTATTGGAGCGTCGAGGCTACGCGTTAGAGCGTCGCGGCGCCGTGGAGGTGAAAGGCAAGGGTCGCATGGAGACGTGGTGGGTGCTGCGCGCGCGCGGGGCCGCCGTGCCCGCGCCCGTGCGACCCGCGCCCGCGCCACCGCGCTCGCTCGCCGCTCTGGTGTATACCATGCTGCAAGCGCGCAAGCGGATCTATACGCATCCACTCGATACTACCGCTTTGCGTAAGTACAAGCACATAATGTACCTATGTTTTGAATATTAATCTTCTTTAGAATGACATCGAAAAACCAAAATTAGATGTGAGGCTAGAAATTGTTCATAAATTTTACATTTTCGATATGTTTGCAGCTAAACGCGGCGGCAGTGTTCGGTCTAGTCGTGCAGAAACTGCACCAAGCGGCTCGCAACGTCATCGTTCTGAACTTCGTCGAGCGAGAACGCGACATACAAGAGCGTGAGTACACTATTTCTGTTTCATAATCAACCATACAAACGGAACTTACTCTAGCAGGGTTTCTCAATTTATCAGTGTGTGAACGTTTTTATATATATTACGCGATATTTAGGCCAAATGAAGACCGGTTTCATAGGTTTATAACTCAGAGGCGGTTTCTCACAAACTTCACTTGTCGCCTCTTTATTACATTTATGTGAAATCTATGATTGTAAAACGACATCTGATAAATTATTATTATGCTTATATCTATTCTTCTAACAGGCTTGCTTCTTCTTATTTCATTCAAAATCTTTGTTACCCTTCTATGATTGTGTTGACATCGTATATTCCAGTACTTACAACGAGCTGGAACTGGGAGCCATCCGTCCGCACTCGAGCAGCCTGGTGGTGCGGCGTGTAGACATGACGGCCGCGCCGCCGTCCTCGCTGTCGGCGCCGCACACGCCCACCGGCGGCCACGCGCACCACAGCCCGCAGGAGCCCGACCCGCCGAAGGATAAGCAGCCTAAGTTGGGACTAGGTAACGAACAAACTTTACGTAAATGCGTCATAATCATCTTATCAGAAAGACGGCCGCTGAGGCAAAGACGTTTCCCAACGATTTCCACGGTAACCGGCCCTGCGCTTCTCGCATATATCAGATACATATGCAACAGTGAATTGGCAACAGATAGTTTAAATGCAGTATTAGTAATCTTTCTTTTCTTTTACTAAATAGAGCCGTAAACTGTACCTTAGATACAATAAACTATGGAAGGTAAGACATACAACAAAAAAAAAACCAAACGTTTAGTCTATGAATCAAGACAAACTCAAAAACAATCACACTATAATATTTCAGGAGCACGTCTAAAAGCAGCCAGCTTCTCCTCACGGACCCGCCCACGGGATCGTTCGCCGAACATTCGAGAACAGCCGCACCAGGGCTCCGGCGCCTCCATAGGGAATGGCACCCCCGGGTCCTTCAGAATCCGCTCCATAACCAACGCCTCCATATTCAAGAGCAAGAACAAAGAGAAAAGGAGCAAGGAACAGCTAGATGTTGAAGGAGGGAAAGAGAACGGAGATGCGGTCTCCACCAGGATGTAGGCCTGATATAAGTTTTAAAAGAATCTTTTTTTTTAATCTGCGAGTATGTTCGTGGCATTTAACGATTGGGCTATACGCACACCTCGATAGGAGATGGTTGACATGAAATTAGAAAGGCATCTGTAGAGATATTTCTCTCTTTGAATAATTTATGTAATGAAAAGTTACTGTCGTCGAGTATAAATTAGATTGTAAAACACACAAGTTCAGTCCAGGTGGGCGTTATAAGTTCTTTGTTGTAAAAAATGATTATAATCTTACAGTAGTAAACAAAAATCTACTACTTTACGGCCTATTTTAATAATGCTAATTGTTATTTTATGAAATAACGGGTAAATAGTAAGCGTTCTTCCAAACTATTGTAATAATTGGAGACTGTTCGCACTAGAACGGATATATTAGCAAAGTGCAGCTAATAAGTTAATTTATAAATTTCCTACTTGTACGTAATCAATGACTAAGTTATTTCAGGTAGCTTGCGCACAAATTGTGTCATTTAATTATTTTGCGGATTTAGTGACGTAATTTTATACCTGTTTCAAATGCGATATTTTAGTCTCTACTTTATGGTATCAAAAAAATGTTCTTCTAATCGTTATGAGAAGTGTACGTACGTAAACTGTTTAGTACTAAATATGTTTTATAAAAAAACTGCTAGGATACACTACTTTACTTCTAAACATGACACTAAGCCATTCACATACCTTCATTATTTTTGTACATAAAGAGTATTTTAGAGTCTATTTATTAACACAAATGTTTATGAAATTATTTATTTTTATCGATGTACTTTTAAGAAATATTGACTTAACGCTTAAGGTATGGAAAATTAGATCTTATTATTTATTGTGGAAAGCACAAAATGTAGCATTTACTATATTCTACTATTAGTTTAATGAAAGATGTAAATATTGTAAGATATTTTTGTATAATCAGTCATAACTTATGAACTCCCGGCGTGGGACCAAAGTGACAAGATGTATAGATGGAATATAAGAATTTGTACGCCTTACAGAAGACAACTAGGAAATCTACTTTTTCTTATAAAAATATAGAGTTTTATGGAAATATCAAATAAGTTCAGAATGTGAACTTTGTAAAAAAAATCTATGGATAACATTCAAGGACAAATGTAATTCAAAGCTAATTGAAAGGAATTCCTAACATATTGTTACATACACAAATAGTAATTTCTACGTACTAAGTATTACAGCATGTAGATTGTACCTAATAGTTCCGTTTTCTTCTGTAAGGCGATAGAGTTAATCAGTTCTGACTGGTTGCTATATTCTAGCACTAACTATAGTATAAGGTTCAGACAGCATATTAATTTAATTGTTATAAGCGTAGGGAATTGAATGTGCCACCTTTACAGTAGAACAGACAATGCCAAAGATTATCTCTGATCTCAAAAAGCATTTTTAATGAAATATACAAACTTAGAAATTTGTATAATGTATTTAATATTTAAGATCTGACATTTTACATTATATTATAAAAGTAGATCGTTTAATTGTTTAAACTTCGGTGTTGCCAAAGCCAAAATATATGTAAGTTACTTCGAACAAAATATTTTAGAATGGAATCTATGGAATAAAAAGTCGAAAGAATTTGAATATTTCCTTTTTATTTCAGTTTACACAATCCTGGACAGCGGAGTTTATTTTAAATAACATTTTATAATTTTTTACTTCAAAAATATAATCCAATTAAATAATCATTACAAAACATGTATGCTTCTTTTAAGCGTATTTAAATTAAACCATTTTACTTATTACCAAAAAATATTGCTAGTGTTGAAAATAAATAAATCTATAAATAAAAAGCTTTGGGAATATTTCACACATATTAGCACTCGAAATATAAAGTCTACATAATTTAGCGACATCATTAGTTACAGTATTATAGGATACGGAAAAATGATTTTATATCAAAACATACATAAATAAACGATTCTATGAAAATGGGAGAAAATATTTAAAGATTTCACATCATTTCATCATCAGCAACAATCACGCATCATTAAATAACTCTAAACCGTTCAGTCGGTCATCCTTCGTTCAGTCGTTCATTCCATTCGTTTCCATTGCATCGTTTGTACCATGTCCACGTTTGATGAGCCATCAACCGCGCTTATAAAAATAAAACTTTATAAAATACGCACATAATTCTTATATTAGCTATATTTATTATACCTGTGATGTTTTATTGCTTATCGTCAAAACTGACCTTAATAAATTGAATTTGTTAATATCTTATAAAAGTCTATACTACACAGCCGACAAAAATTTTGGAAATGATTTTATTGGATATAATAATGTATTACAATCTTTAGTCGCGGCCTTTACCTAACCACGCAGGGCCCACTGTCTTACGCGACTTTGAAACCGATAATGCATAATAACTAAAATAGAATATTATATTTTCTGCTTACGACTACACTGTACTGTTAATATTCAGCTAGATTTTGGCTGGGGTACAATAAAGGAGCCTCACCAATAGCACTCAAAATCTTCCTCAAAAGCGTCCTTTAACTTTTCGCGAGTCTTAAGACAGTCGACAAAAGAAACAAAAAGATATGTTATAAGTCGGACAGTTACACTTAAGACAATTAAAGCGGATTGTTCGATAAATGACCAATCCTGACCAAGCTCTTAAATGTAACTATCCGACTTAAGACACTTGGAGCATTTTCTTCTTACGTCGAACTGTTATACTTAAGACACGCAGAGTTAATGATCGAAGGACCAATGGCAAACACATAGTTCTTGCGTTACCATAGAAGTACTAAAACATGTCTTTTATGAGATAGGCTCCTGATATTCGTATCTTAAATGATATTGAGTATAAAGTTATACTGTACTGTAATATCTATCAATATCAAGCGATCCCTTTCAGAAAGAGTACTCACATCACCTAATAACTACGTGTGACATCTATACCATTTTTTAAACTTATCACAAAGCTTAAATAAATATTATTTTATTAAAATAAGGGTCTCAATGAAAATATACGTTTGTGAGAAAAGGCACAGTCGTGGAAAGTTTTGCGGTTTTAGCACAAGATATGAAATATTGCTTTTTTTTTTTTATTCGTTGGTACAATTTTAGTATACTAATAACACGTATGGCAATGGCATGATTGCTTTGCCAAACCATAAAATCTTATCAAAATAGAATGATTACAAAACTGACTTTTTTCTAAATTTTAATTACTTATGACTGGTTTAGATTATGCGAGAAAAATCGTACAAGTTGCAATACATTGCCGTCTATAATCGATCACTTACAACAACATACAGTGCAAGTGCCGCAGTGTACAGCTACTCGCACCATATTCCTCGCATCATCTAAACCACGCCTTAGTCATGAATATGGAGTCAAAAAGGTTAAGGCATATAAGATAGTATGTAAAATACTAAATTAACAATCCGCAGAAGCATTTTAAACTTAAATATAATAAATCATTAACGTATCTTTGACACTCGATATTATGACAATACCAGACGAAATAGTTTCTTGGCAGCACAAGAAAACTTGTCAGTATTCAATCCATACAAATTTTTTTTAGGCCATACATATTTGAATGGCATTCGTTCAGTCTTCATCTAACATTACCATAGTTTTCTCACACAATAAATACAGGCAAGACTCACTTCGCGTTTGTAAATGATTACAAAAATATATGGGGCACAATACTATGGCACCATTCCAATTAGATTTCACTCACTTCTTGGGTATAATTAACTATGAACCGATTAATTTGTCGTCAATGGTCAATGGTGTTCGGGCTGCATGGTCGCTGTCTGTAGCACTTCCGTCCATCTGAAACGCAGCGTAGAATTTTTAATAATGAGAATAGAAAGATGGAATTTATTTGCACTCGTACGTTCAACATTGAAAACCAATTCATACATGGTTATTTAAGAGACCTCTAGGCCATATATCTTATGTACAGTAAGAAAACACCAATGTAATAGGGACTTCCACAGTTCTACCGACGTTCCTTCACAAAATTATCATTGGCATTGGGCATTTTAAGTATTTTCAATTTAAACCCATCTGTGTACCTCATTCAAGCAACAAGTAACTAGTAAAGGGATACAGATCATGATTGTCTTGAACTTCGCTATATCACGGTATTGATACTAATTGTATAGTTACCTGTTAAACGTGTAGTAGCTGTCGGCCCTGAAGAAGTACACGTGGTTCTTGAACTGCAGCTTGAACACGAAGTCCTTGTCGATGCCGTCTTCTGTAGACGGCGCGCCCACGCTGTATCTGCAAATGATGATCGTTTGTCAAGATTTTGTTTGGCAAATTGTTATAGAACAACCGAATTTAAGACAAATCCATTCACATAATTTATTACACAGTTGAGATAAAAAGATACTCAAATATTTTCTTATAGATATTCTAAAATGTAATAGGTCGAAAATCATTATCGCATACTTAGACCTCAGGGCAAGCATACATTAAAAGCTTATGCACTTACATATGCAACTGAGACGAATCTAAAAAATCTTATCGAAGGAATAATAGTACTCTTTGCTATTTAGTGACAGGGCCTATCAAAGTATAGATATTACTTTCGATAGTTTCCATTTAGTTTTTTATTAAGCCTTCAAGTCTAAACATTTGTTTCTTTCACTATAAGTTTTTACATCCTCTATCAACTGACCCTAGTAGCGGCAAGGAAGCTAGCGGGGTCTCGTCCTGCCAGCTCTTATAGAAGAACAGCGTGGACACCGCGAACACCACCCACAGCTTCTGCCAGCCGGGGGACTTCTTGAACTTACGGAGCAGGTAGCCGGATAACTGCGTCTGGAATTGTTATTGGATTTAGTAACACATGAACAGAGAATGTTGTGGCCAAATGCTGCAATCTAGAGGGAAAAAGTCTTGTATTTTTTACAGTGAAACGCTTACTTGTAGTAGTAGTGAAACTCTTGATCAGTATAATCTTATATAAGAATTTAATCAGTTTTGCGCGAATAAAAAATCGTTGACATTTAATAAAGAATTGGTCTACTCTGCTGCCGGCACTAGGTACTACACCTATAAAGTAGTGTAATAGATAAAGTGTGAAATGGTGTGGAACATGTAATTTCCGCAAAACGGTTCCAGAAAAGACAATCTTTTGTTTTTTGGCTCTCTCAAGATCACCGGGATGAGGGACGCGCAAGACAGAAAACAATAGCAGAAAAAAGGAGAAGCCTATACCCAGCAGTGGGTGATTCGGAGCTGAAATGATGATGAAGATCACACAACAAATTATATTTCTACTAAGGCAGTTAAATGCCGACCTACTTGATAAAGTAAAGCTGAACTTTGAAAGACACGTAATATATACGAGTATAGAGTACGTACCCTCATGGCGAGATGCAGATGGTGCGTGTCGAGCGAGGTGACGCGGTGCCAGCACACGTGCGCCAGCCCGCCGCCAGACTGCGGGGCCTCCGTGCCTGCCGCTGGTGAAGGTTAAACATGTTACTTTGATTGTATACACAATTTAATAGGTTTGTTATATCTATAACACTATTTAAAAACAATCATTACAAAAAGGACGACTTTCAAACGTAGTAGACACAAACCACACACTGTATTTAAACAAAGTTAAGTTATTTTTTTTTGTAATTTGATGATTTTCGATAAGTCTCATCTTTGAATTTTCTTAAAATATTAATTATTTCTGTACGTCATCGTCGGTCTTGTTATGTTGTGCCCAACAGGGCTCACTATTCTTTTTTATTGTTTTAATGCTAAGGTACCGAAATCGATATGTTCTTAATAAATAATGTTATAAAATTTATCTTCTTCTTCGTCTATCCTACTTGGTATATTAGTAATATAATAATATATTAGTTAGTCCGAAGGTAAGCGCCTACAACTTTACTAAGAAGTGCAAGGTATACATACCAGTCTCAGCCTCATAGGGAGTCAATTCAGTGTCGACGTCGGTGTACTTGTCTCGCGCGTTCTCTATGGTGGTCTGCAGCGCGTTGTACCAGCCCAGGTATTCCACGTCGTTGGGCGCACTCATCAGTAGGTTGATGTCTTCGCCTGTCATCAAATGTGGGTATTAGAAGCTTATTAACAATAAACGTGCAAAACTGTGTAGAAATATGGTAGGGTCGAAGGATAACGATATTGTTGGCTTGAATAATGAGAGAAAAATTAATTGATCTGATGGGTAACAAACTACACTCCTAAATAAATGGTGTTATATATTTATTTTATGTCTATTAACATGACTCCACATCAAAAAATGTAACTTTAGGACAATAAGGCATTGGACAAAAAAACATTAGGTCCTCGACCATGGCTACTTCAATGATCAATCTTTAAGTACCCTACATAAAAAGCTAATCCAGTTAATGTTTTGCAGGACCTTTCTCACAATAATTCATATTAAATATTTCTGTCATTCTTACCAGTAAGCGTAAAGGAGTGTGGTAGCTCGGAGGTCTTTAGTTCTAAGGCGTGCAGCGGCAACGCCGAGTGCGCGCGGAACTGCGTCGTACCCAACTTTGAAGTCACTACTAGTACGTCACTAAACTGGAACAAGCGAATGAGCAATAAATAAAAAAAAAACAAAATTTGTGCAGAAGAACTAACAATATAATTCCGAATGCATTTATTTGAAGCAAAAAGATTTGATTTGTCGCCATCTCGGCTCTCGCTTATTCAAAGCTATGAGGATGAGTATGCAGGGCGTCAAATAATTGATACGAGAACTTGAGATATCAATTACTTTACTAACTTATTTTGACCTGAAACTTTGTAAACAGTCTCTATACCAGATGTGCTCTTCACCAATTTCAGAAATATATACCCCTGCGGTAACAAGTTTTATAAAAGATCTCAACATACCAAGAACAGCATTCTTTGCTGAAGCCCTCTCGACGAGTGTTTATACACACATCCCATCCTGATGAACTCTCTTTCGGCCACCAATAGCTTGTCGTAACCTGGAAACATATTACGGTTATTTTTTTCTAATAGGCCGTGTGTCTGAGAGGACCCCTAGCGGATGTCAGCGACCGCGACATCGCCAGTCTTCCCGCAGTGACGGTCGTGTTCTATTGTAGTACGATATGTCGGACAATTCCTCCGGAGCGAAAAAAGTTATTCAGCAGCTATTGGAGGATGAGGAAGATGATGTTAATCTTATTATGTTATTATCCCCTCCGGAAAAAAAAGATGAAGATCAATTCAATTTTCACATCGCGAGAAGAAGTGGGTTGCTTTCAAATACTCATAAAACGACATTTAATTTATAAAGAAAAAAGTTCCGAAAATATTAATGGTTAAATCATAAACAGTTTGATGTTGTCGCCGGCGTCGCTCTCGGGCACTGGCTCCGGAGCGACCGGGTTCGCGGTCGCCACGCCGCTCCCTGGCCCCGCCTATTGGTCGCACGAAGCGGTCGCGGGAATTGTTTAATGCTCCATATAAATCAAAACAAAGCAGTGGGTCACGCGACCCGGTCGCGGTCGCGGGTCGCCGTTGCGCGTCGCTGTCGCTATGAACTGAATGCTAAATTTACAATTGTTTTTTCCTAAAACTCATGTTTTTCAAATTGTGAACGCATTATACATATGAATAGTTCATACCAGCGATGTCTCTCTGCAGCTGGCACAGGGCCGCGTGGTTCTCTCCGTGCTGCAGCTGCTCGCGCGCCTCGTCCGCCACGCGGCTCGCCAGCTCCAGCGCCGCCGCCGCTGACTCGCTCTCCGTCGCGTTGTATAGCTCTGTTCGTGTAATACTAATGTTAATAGGGAATGCACATGTTTGGTGGTCAGTTGTTGATGGTTTTGGATTTTTCTATCTTTATTTTTTCGACATAATTCATCTTCCATTTCTTGGGATGCGGTCAATTATGTTATCATTAGCATCCTTGTTTTCTGATCAACTAAATAGTTCTGAGTAATGACGAAGAATTACGACTGTTTTTTGACAGAGATTAGCTATTAGTTAATGCTGCGTAATAGCAGCACACACGCAATGGCAGTCTGCATAAGAAAGTTAATCTGTACTTCGAATAAATGACTTCCGCGAACCCATTGCGAGCCATCGCAATAGTTGTGCAGTCTACAGCATTGGTGCGCCTCACCACAACTGGCGTCCTGTGTGCTGCAGGCCTGAACCTCGAGAGAGGCTTTCAACTAACTACCATTCGATAAATCTGATGTTGTGCAGCGCGCAGTGCCGTCACATGCTCGCCGCTCTCGAGCACGTCCAGCTCCGTGTGTCAAACGTACCTGTAGCCAGGCGGTGCACGTGCAGCGCGCGGTGCAGCGGGCGCAGCAGCAGCGCGGCGAGCGGCAGCGGCGCGCGCGCGTCGAAGCGGGCGGCCGCGCGCCCCGCCGCCAGCCCGCGCCGCCGCACGCTCTCCACCACGCCCACCAGCGACCCCGCGCGCCCGCAGTACCACGTGTATGCCTGCACATAACAACACATAGTCAAGACAATAAACCAAAGAGAACAATAAATTAAAGGTAAGACCTAATAGGCATTTATAGAGAATCTGACAGCCGGTGTAACCCGATCGAAACGTCAAGCCCCGAAAAGTAAATGTCTCGCGCTAATTCCCGTGAAATTATATTATTATTAAGAATCGTCAAAAAAATGTAAGTAAACTCATTTCAATTAGAGTTATGCATGCTGGCAAATCATTCCGCACAAATAGTTTAATTTGCACAAAGCGTGTGTGCAATCTGCACAGGGCGTGGGCTCGGCGCAGCAGACCACGACGAAAGAAAGAAAGTAAGAGAGAAAATACATTTATTAGACAACACAAATCAACGAAGCCCGCGACGCTCGCGGGCTTCGCTCTAAGCGAGAGTGCAGACGACGCCCGGGTCGCGCTTCCGCTACGCGCAACAAGCACGCGATGGCAGCACCGTGTACGTGAGCGCTAACGCTACCATGCAAATATAATTCCAAAACTACATGAACCACAAATTTTTGTCATTTTTTCAAATCTATTAGCGACCTAACGTCGTTCAGTACGGCAATTTTTTTTTTTGTCTGTGACTTTTAACCATTTTATGAATACTAAAAGATCAATACATGCAGGTTACATACATTCTACTGTCATTAGATTATCGCACGAAATAATCGTAAAAACTTGGTATAATAGTGATAAATTAGAGTATATTTACAAACTTACGTCAACTGTAGCAGCTAAATGTTCGTATAGAACATCCGCGATTTTCTTGTACTCTGGTTCTTCAGATTCTTTAAATAGAAAACATAAACATTAGTATCTAAACTACCTTTATCGATTTGTAAACAATTTAAAAGTTGAACTTGAAAAATAAAAACTATCAGGTTACTTGGTCTTCCGAAAAGCACATAAGGACCAGTAATTTTTATACATCCATCTCTGATTATAACACACCAGCCCATATAGTTACCATCGCTGCGATCTAAACATCAGAAGACCAGAAGTCATCAAAACAAAAGTAAAATAATAAATATGTCAATGTTGTTTACCATTCGCATCGCTCCTATTAGTATTGGTGTTGGCCAGCAACCGGTCGAGCCTCGCCAGTAGCTTGCCGTTACGCAAGGCCAGCGGCTCCAGCGCGAGACACGCCCGAGCCAGCGCCGCGCCCGCCTCGGCCCCGCCCTGAGCTAGCTCCGATACGCTGCTGCTCCATTTCTAACCATAACAGGATGCTTTCGATTAGGTCGAATGTTTTACGACTTTCTCGCTACGAAATTTTAAAGGCAGTTCGAGGGATTTTTTGTGGATCTACACAGACGAAAAATAAAATTGTGTATGTTCCACGCCAATGCGATATAAGTCTTGCTGTGTTAGTTAGCTTATTGACTTATACCAATAGGCTATTCATGCAGTCAATATTAATATTGTCCGCCGTTTTCAAAATTACTTGCAAATATATAAGCAAGTCCGCCGTTTTCAAAATTACTTGCAAATATATAAGCAAGTCCGCCGTTTTCAAAATTACTTGCAAATATATAAGCAAGTCCGCCGTTTTCAAAATTACTTGCAAATATATAAGCAAATAAATTCATATCCTTTACTTATCATTGGACATATTCTGGCATATGATGATGATAATAATCTTAAAAAAAAAAGGTAGAGTGTCCAAAGGGCCTTAAAAGTTTATGCAGTATAGCAATTCTGCTATTACAGGGTATCTTACCACAGTGACAAGCTCGAGGTCTCGCTTGTAGGTGCGCTCCGTCATGAGCAGCTCTTTGGCCACGAAGTACGTGATGTCCATGTTGCGCTTGCGAGGCGCGTCGCTAACCTCACGCAGGGTGCCTAGCAGACCGGACGATATACTGTCAACAATTTACATGTTCATAGTACTTGTATATTATGTGAAATTTAATACAATGTTTTTTGGTTTGGTATCGTAAACATAGGGATGTAGTTCATCATCATCTTCTTGTCTTGTTCTAAATTATTTGGGGTCGGTGCAATGCGCAAAAAGACAACAGATTAATACTGTTTAATTTGTGTTTACAGAGTAAAAGTTTTATGTATGTTTTTATCAATTTATTAGACACAATAAAAACTATAGATTAATATAGATAGTCCTTGACTTTTAATTAATTTCTGCACATAAATTGTTCACTGAAATGATACCCTTCCTTTATGAATTAAAATTAATGTGTTTGGACGGTAATTGATCAGCATATATGGAGCGACTAGTAAATGGTAATCAAATCAAATAAATTTGTCTGTAAACTTATACACAAACACAAATCAAGTTAAAATATATTTTCTGAACGAATATCCTCACCTATTATTATTTCGCCTCGAGAGCGTGTCTCCAGCATCACTTTCCCCGCCGCTCAGGACGTCCATACTGTTCACTGACTCCGACACTATTGTCACTGGAAATAAAACTCTTATCAGATACATATCATATCGGTGACTCATTTTATTGATACATACACTCAGATATTTCCGATTATACAATGCTTATTCATGGTGAACAGTTTTCTGATTAGGATGATATCTTTAATTATGTGTACCGGAAATTGATGAGATTATTTTAGATGCGAGTGGGAATGAAGAAAACATACATAATAAATTAGTATATAGCTGGTTTCTATTTTTATAAACCACTCTAACCATCATAACTTACTTATAAAACAAAAACATTAAAGACTTCTTGCTTCATCATACGTTTCCAAGACAGCTAATGTTAAAAATGTCCTCTTATACAAAAATTCACAGTAATTTAATGTTGACGTACATACTAACGCTTAATGGCAGTTCATAAAGAAAATGTTCTGAATATCATATTAAAAGCTATTAAAAAGTAAATAGATAATTCATCACTTACCACTAACATTACCGTTGAGCGTGTCATTATTATTCTCTCCGTTGGTCTTGTTATTCACGACATCGTGTCCATTCGTCAGCTTGGTGACGAGAGGAGTGGACGCGCAGATCGGGGGGCCCGCGGTGCTCTGGTCGCAGACCGACGTCGGCGACATGCAGAGGCTGGCTGACGATACCGTGTTATCCTCCTCTGATGTGTCGTCTGTTAAGAGGTTAGAGTTGTAATTTGTGGCAGAAGTATCCAGAAGAAAATTATGAAAAAGGAAATTTAAGAAGACAAAAATAAACAGGAATTAAAACATCACTGGTCAATCTTAATTATCGATGAGATATAATGTGAGACACTATAATTATTAACATCCGTTAAAAATATCAGACAGTTGCGACCGCGACTGACCAATGATGCGGTTGTTTAAATATTGTTCAAAGTTTAAATGGAAAAAGGGCTACTATATAAAAAACATAATCGCAAGACAAACTTAAAACTACATAAAAATATGGGTAAGCATGCAGGAGAGAAAAGCAAATCTGAAAACAAAAGAAAATCCTGAAAAATGAAAACGACAAAAAAACGAACAAGACAAAAAAGAAAAAACCTCTTGAAAATAATATCATAACAGCTAATAACAATACAATAACAAAAGTTTCTACAAGGTCTACATAATTGATCTTCGACGACAATTTACCCATCATAGTTTTTTGATTCTCCAAATGCTCAATATTTTTTGAGAATGAAAGTTAGTTTAAATTGTCATCGACGAATATCATAAACGATACAACATTTATATCATAATACAACTCACATGATTCCCAGCTGCTTAACACATAGGTTGTAAAACATAACAAAACTTAAAACAAAACATTAAAACGCTCGTATATTTTTATTTATTTATTGTTTAACTATCCCCGAACGAGACGGGGCAGTGCCGTGTATTGCGGGACACAGTACACTAACACTCACATATAAATTCAAAAAGGAAGTAACGTTTCAATAATCGAAACAATAAATTACGTAACGTATATAACGTAATACGTCCACTTCAAACGCGGTGGCAGGAATATGAAACCTTGAAAGACTGAGCTTTTAAATGAAAATAATCTATTAAACTCCAAATGGGACTTCAACACGAATAATTGAACTGGTATAACAAATTAAAGCATTAATGACCTGAATATAAGCTTAAAGAGTAAAAATAATATATAAAGATAGTATAACTTCGTACTCATTTCTTTTAATTAATTGTGTCCTGTGCACCTATTTTGTTTGTAAATGAATGAATAAAATTCGTAAGTACGCAAACTCAAAATAAAAATGGTATAAAAACTTATTCATCTGCTAAAAAAAATACGCATAATTAAAACTTAAAGCCCAGCTTTTTTTCTGTGTGCATAACTCTACCACCAACATCTGAAGTGGTCGTCAAAAACAAACAATTCAATGAAATCGTAACAATACAGTCTATTCGGATTGTACACTCTCAATCGAAAAGTCGAAATACTTATGTACTAAGATTGTTTTAATATCGTACCGTACAGTTATTGCACTAACTAGGGAGGTCCGTGGGCCCCTTACACGCTAGTAGTCTAAAATTGCTTCGTGCACACACAATCATTTATATCTTTTTAATTCAATTATAATTGAACACTATTTAGCACAGGGTTTAGAGGATAATATCTGAGAATATGCTCTTCTGATATGCAAGCATGTTCATTTATTATATAACTGTTTTTCTAGAACATTCTGATAGTCTTCAGACGGTATTTGAACAACGTTTAGCAGCTAATTTTCAACGGAAGATATTGACTTGCATATCAGGAAAGTACTAAAACATTACACTGTAAAGGATATAATTATTTCAATTTAATATGTAGAGGAAATGCAAATAATATTACACATTGACTATCATAAATGCTTCAATTCAATTCTTGGAAAAGAATCATTATAATTCCCATGAAATAATTAATTAGTCTCTGAAATCAGTATTATATTATTAGGTATTACGCATACATTTAAACCCAATTTCCAAGAAATCAATGACCGGAAAAACAAAAGTAATTTTATTTCGACTGTTGCGATTGGCTATTAAGATGACTGACATAAAACGGCCCTTAAAGAGTGTATCGTATGGGAGACGGTGTGTGCGTGTATGTATTGCTTGGGTTGCCATTTATAAAGCTAGGGGGCAGTGATAGTAGGTTTACTGGCAAGGTGTTGCTTCACTGTTTTAATAAGTTATGCAAACATACTAATTCAAAAGTTTTCTTTAAATTCTTGCGCTTTGGGTTTAAATATACACATTTTCTACGTACACATAAAATAAAACGGATTATTTATATTTCTTAATTTCAACATACATTATACATACTCCACATTACACGACCTATTTCTAAATCCCGAAAAGAAATCGTGTCACATCTATACCAACATACAATTCGTCTACTTTGTTCGATAAATTTATTCCTATCTAAAAATGTTTAAGAATCAATTATTTGGTTTCAATTAAAAATTATACGGATTTAGCATTTTGCAGTAAACTATTGCAGAATTGCAAAAGTGAAATAATAAAATTAAGGATCGTGTGAGCTCAACATTCTTCTTACATTTCTATCAATAATACAAAAGTAATATGTTTTCAAAATATAACTAAGTTAGATATTTAATATTAAACTTAACAGATCTTTGAGTGTATAAGAAACTAAAAACGTATTAAGTTCAAAATCCTCACCACTCTATAATTTTAATAAATTTTTAGTGACCTTTTTCAAATATTAACATAAATCGATGTCTCAGAACAGCAATGCATTACTGTGATTACCTGAATCATGAAACTCAATAAATCATCTAATTTAGGATGACGTTAGCCATGGAATCAAATTATTATTTCTCACACTAATAGTGTTAATTTTGATTTGATCAAATAAATTATATCTCTATTCTAACATGTTGAACATATTATATATTCACTCTCTGCACTTTTGTGCACTGTAAAGGGTTTTGTGCGGGAAGTAATATTATATAAAACCAATCGATCGTCTTCGATGATTATTAATTAACAGCGCTATTAATCCACACACACGACACGTAATCTCATATCTATTTCAACTATAACATATTTAAGATTCCTAAAATCCATTATTTAAAAACGTTACAATAAATTATCATAATAAAGTGTTGGAAAAAATTGAGCAGATTTGGCACGAATGCAGATCCCATGATGTCAATAACTAGTGTCATGTTGCGAATAAAATTATAATAATTTTAGACTATTAAAACTTATAGCAATAAACAATGTGCATGTGCGATATAAATAATACATGTTTTGTCGTTTGAGCAGTAAACGCCTAAACAAAACAACTCAGATCTAGGATCTTAACACACAAAGTAAATCACAGCCTTTACAATAATACTATTTTGTTCAGGATATATTTAACAACGAATATAACTTTTATAAAGGTTGAAAACACTAAAATATTTGACTAGAAGAATTTGGCACTACATTCTTAATATACCTGTATTGCAGTTCCACCAAGCTTTAGCTCTAGGGTCTAAATAAACTAAAGTAATGAGTATAAGGGACAGTTTATATTTGAGTTATCGTTAAATTGATCAGTATATTATAAGTGAGATGTCTGAAGATGTATAACCTGAATCAATACACATATAACTACACCTAAATACTTAACAAGCTATAAGTATAAGTCCGCGTACACACACGATAGTCAAAAGGGTCGCGCTATTCGGGAATTGGCACTAGATATTCTTATTAATTCATTATTTTGCTAAATATTTAAAGTGACAATGTAAATATTCAATATAATGAGTACCCTAATATCAAATATTATTATAACAATAATTGCATTAATTGGAATTCAAATTTCGAAACGCTGACCGGCCGGCACGCTCGCATACCGAATAGTGAACGCACAGCCGAGGAGACGAGGGGGGCGAAAACGACCAAACTAAATATAATGATGAAATTGCACTTCAACTACAACTAAGTTAATCATTTTCATCATCGGAGCAAAGAGGCGGGGGCAGTGTAGACACATCGAACTTTTGCTCAGGGCTATCGCTTGAAGCTTGAGAATCGACGTAGTGACTAGAATAGAACCTCTCTACATTATTCAGACTGAAACGTTGGTCAAGATCACGAGTGTATTGCTCCTGATTAACATCCCTACTTTCATTCATATCATGCTCGTACTGCGGGTAACATTCCTGCGTTTGGAACATCCCTACTTCCTCGTAATGCTCGGGGTAAGGGCTACCCCTGTACTCTTCGTATTCATCCTTATCATGCGGCAGCTCTGTATCCGAATAAGCGACCGACTCTCCACGTTCAAACAAGTAACTGCCAGATTTAGGCATTTTTGGAGCTCGTTTAATAGTATCGATCGGGTAAGCGTAGTCATCGGAGTCATCCCTATCACTTTGTTCATCATAGAACACTATCTGCTGGTGCAGGCCAGAAGGCTCGCCTTGAGACTGATCTTCAGGTTGACGGTGATTCGAAGTCGACTTGGATCTCTTCAGAGAAGATTGACGACTACTTTTATTAGAATAAGATACCCGCGGAGGACTGTCTTCAGATACGTAAGGTGGCTCTTGGGAGTCGAGATAAGGATGCCGCAAACGACCTAATCTATCAAAGCGTGGAAACCCCATTTCATCTTCATCAGCCGAAGAACCGAATCCTTGGAATTGCATCGGCGCTATATTGATTGGGAATTGCTGTGCCTCATAATTAGCACTTTTATACTTGGCATACTCATCTTGTCCCTCATCCTCGGAATAACTGGCTTCCTGTATATCATATTGCTTAGAATCTCCCTTCGACATTTCAGAAGAACCAGATTCTACTTCAGGCAGGTAGCTGTCGGAGCATTCCGAGCTTTCCATGCGACGCAAAGACTCCTCTACGGCCAAATATTTGCCTCCCAGCATATCGCTTTCCGATGAGTATTGGCTTTTTGTCGAATCTTCCTCTAACACATCTTGAATTCTCTCTTGCCTTTTACGTGCGCTTGTAACTTGCTTCTTTCGCCTGAACGTTTTCATTCTCTCTCGTGGGTCACGAATAACGTCTAATGAGCTGTCGGTATCATTACCACTTGGAGGACTTTTAAGCGATATGTTTCGAACAAGGATTGACTTTTTAACGGGAGCTTTCAGTGGTTGTATAGGGGGAGACTCCGAGCTCAAACTGCTGGAATAATAAGGCGAACAACGAGATAAAGGAGTTTTACCAGACCTTTCAGCCGATCTCTTCTCTGACAACTCCCTATGTACCGAAGGTATTTCAGGGACAGAGATCATAGGCAAGTCAGAAGAAGCAAGGTAATGCTCATGAAACGACCAGCTTTTAGGCTTGCTCCGGTACTGCTGAGACGTTTTATACTCCTTTATTTGGTTTTTTGACAGAGTTTTGTCATCGTAACTGGCGTGCTTAGCCAGAGGTTTGTAATCAGATCTAATAAATTTACTGCTGGTCCCTTCTTCACGAATTATGTTAGAAAATTCCTGGCTCTGGTAGCGTTCGCTATGTTTCTCTTCCTGGCTGTAAAGTTGGGAAGGCATATCGATATCTAACTCCGGTTGTTCGCCAACAAAATAAGGCTTGAATCCACTATCTTCGCTTTGACAACGCATTGTAGGTTTAGAAAACCTATGTGTTTGTTCTTCGTAACTCAGACTTTTTGGGGGTACCTTCGGGTATCGCTCATGGGTTTCATCATTCAAGGGTGGGAAACCTTCTAACCTTTGGTCGAATCTAAAAACCCCATTAGCATGTTTTTGTAAGCTACTTAAGGAACTGGAGCTAGATTTGTCAGATTTATCACTATAACTAATTGACGAAGATTTATCTGTTTTACCCGTGTATGCAGCAGTTAATCTGAGTACGGGTTCCTTAGCTTCTTCCACTTCTTTTGTAGGAGAAGTTACAGTAGTGATGATTATTTCCGTATCTGGCTTATCGTCAGCATTGATGGGATCTTTAACTATAGTGTCATCAGATTTTGTGTTGTCAGCATCTAGTTGGTCTTCTCGAGCCGTCGCTATCAGCGTATGACTAGTACTTGCTGACCAATCTGATATAGACTGTGCTAGAGTTAAAGTGCTATCGCTTTTCGTACCAGAACTGCTATCCATACCTTTCCTTGATATAGTCGTTTCAGAGCTACACAGCTTGTCGTACTTTATATTTTCAGAGCTCTTATCGAGACTGCTGCTTTTAGAGCTCATCTCAGCTTGAGAACTCATTTTTGGTTTTTGATCACTTTTCTTACTCCCATGCGAAGATGAATACACTTTCGAAGCCTTGTCAGACTTGTCGCTCTTAGGTACCGAGACACCGGAGATACTCTCAGAAGCTGATAGATTAGCGTACTGACGCACTGTGTTAGTGCCAGTAGACCATTCAGAAATACTCAAGCATATCGAAGTATCCTCAGAATGCGAGCTATGCGTACATTTCTTTTGAGGCAATCCGATTTTAACAGTTCCGTCTAAATCGGTACCAAAAGAACTAGTTTCTTCTTCGGAATGGCTACTATGACTGCATCTTTTGCAGGTGCCAGCGCTTCCAGTACTCAGCTTAGCCACTGCGCGAACAGTATCTTCTGCATTAGTCTGCGATAAAAGATCATCAACAGACGTATCAGAATTATTTGAACCAAATGAGTATTTCTGTGTGCCTAATTGCGAAAACCCTTTATCAAAATCCGGGGAAAGAGACTTACTGTCACCACCGAAAACGTCATCAGCGTACAAATGATCATCCTCAAATATAGGACTGTGATTTGTAGGAGACTTTTGTGGTTGACTTATAATAACTTTGTCTTCAAGATTGTTTTTGATGCTAAATGATTTATGTTCTGCGCGTGTACAGCAAGAGCCGACATCACCCATGAGACAAGATGCCTTGCTAATTGTACCACTGAGACACGACTTATCGTAGTTAGGTACCACACTCTTGTGACAAGTGTACTCATCGTGTTTCTCTAAAGGCTCCACCATGTAACCAGACTGATCATAAGGAATAACTTTAGCGCCTTTAGGAGAATCTTCGCTTAGGTCGTTCGATTTTTCCGATTTCGATTCTTGTACATCTTTTTCCAAATCATCATCGTTGTTCAAAGTGTCGCTGTCATCATCAGAACCAGCCAAGTGATCCTTTGAGCTTTCTGACTGTAGCGTCACTTTTGTAGGTTGTTCCGGTTCGTTGCTCATGTAATAGATATGAACTTTTTCTATGATGGGAGTCTCTAATAGGCTTGAAGGCAGTGAAGGCCATTGGTCAAAGTCACTCGAGTCTTTTCTACCTATCTCTTGTAAGTGAGATGGCCTGGGGCCCGCTTGGGGTGGCAGTTCTGGCAAAGGCCAGTCATCAGATTCCTGGCTTTCACTGGCAGAAGACTGTTTTGATGGTGCTTTCGGAGTGTGAACTCCAGGCTTTGATGGACTACCATTATTCCTCTTAGCATCTAGTGCATCAAAAGCCTTGCTAGCTTTTTCAACATCTCTTTTCGATTCATACATTTCGCTGATCTTAGTTTGATCGATCGGTATGTCTGGCATCTCGGCCGAAGTTCGTCTGTCTGTATCAGAAATGTAGGCGACGTTAGCACTAGGTGGATCGGAGCTCAGACTAGCTTGGTGGTCGCTAGAGTTCAGTGATTCCTCGTTAATACTCTCTGAACGTGAACAAGCTTTAGTGGAGTCTTCATCGGCACTTGTCTTTTCTGAAGCCGTGCTGCGTTCCGATATGCGTGATAAAGTACGACCGAAAGTTTGACCATATCCAATAACAACATCTGAAGTGTTACTAGATGACGTAGCTGGGTACAAGAAATTCACAGGGAAATCATTGAGATCATCTGTGAAGTCCGCATCGGTTGAATCTTTAGACGTATTTGCAGATAAAGGTGGATTCTTTGCGAATGTTTGAAAATCATCTAGAAGCCTTTGGTTGTTATATTCGAAACCTTCTTTGCTCGCTGCCAAATTTTCGTATCCTTCGTGGTCTTGTGGTATCCAAGCTTCCTCTATACTCGTGCTATTTTCACTGCCCGAAGCACCGAAAAAAGGTCGCCACGTCGGCTTTAACTCCTCGCCGCGTCGATAAGCTTCGCCAAGAGACCCAGACGTTGATTCCGTAGTCTCGAATGAACCTCTAGATTCCACGCTAAGAGATCCGCGAGAGTCCATACTAGATTTAGACGAACTCTTCTGATCATCGAGTAGACGTCCTTTTCTCCTTGATGAAGAATCATCAACACTTAGAGACCCTTTCGAAGTAGTGGTGGTAGTCGTAGTGTCTACACTAGATTTAGAAGAACTCTTTTGGTCATGATCTTTTAGTGCCCGCTTCTTCATAAGATCTCTTTCAAATGAAGACGTTATTACGTTACCATCATCATCAAAGTCAATAGTTGTGTTTTGATCTTCTTGAGATATTGTGATTGCTATTTTAGTCTTCGTCTTGACATTATTTTGAAGTTCTTTAGCAGCGTCAGAAGCCTTGGAAGCGGCGGATTGACTAGATTCAGATTCTTCTATTACGGCTTTGCCAATTTTGTCTAGACCACTCTTTCTGACACTTGGTCTAGACAGTTGTTCAACCGTCTTATCGATGCTTTCTGAGCTAGAATCAGAGTCAGTAGGAGCTTTTTGAGAATCTACTTGGCCTTGTTTCTCTAATGTTGGCGTGGGAGACTTCCTAGTACCATATTTGGATGGGCTCCTTGGACTTTCAATACGAGTTAATTCGGGTATAGGAGAAGGTGATTTGGAATTCGACTTAGAATGGTCACTGGATATTGTGTGTTGAGACAATAAGTGCTCTTCACCATATTCCATTGCCTGTTTTAGTTCTTCTAAACATTCACGATCCTTTTTATTGAGTTTTTCTATGTCTTGCGATATACCTAACGGCCTAGCAATAGAACAACTTACACTCGACTCATCATCAATGGAGCTACCTTTTATATGACTAGAAGGACTAACATCCTTTTCGATGCTAGTCCAAGATGTGGACTCAGAACTTCGAGAACGTTCTGCACTGAGTTTCAATAACTCACTGCGCCTAGACTTAGCTGTCAGTAAAGTCCTTTGGTCTGGTTTAGGTTCAGTTGGAGACTTATCACTGCCAGAGCTGCCGGTGTGTTCACCTTCAGATTTATTCGACTTCGAAGTACTCGAATCAATAAACGGTATGTTCTCGATAGTCGGACTATTTTCTTGAGGAGGCGTAACTATGATCTTATTTTTATTCTTCCATTTTAGTGACAAGTCTATAGATTTGGGAGGCTCACGAGATACTCTCGAACCACGCTCCGTTTCACTGTCAGACATAATTTGTGACATTGACTCATGTTTAAGGAACTCCATCAAGCTAGCTGACGATTCATCAAACGTTCCTTGAGGGTCTAATGTCCGCTTACTGCGTGTTTTACTACTGCCGTCCGAAAGAGGTAACTCTGTATCTAAAGTAGTTTCTTCGTAATCTACAGTGACCCAGGAACCAGAGTCATCGCTCTTGCCTCGAGGTATCCTAGGCTTCTTCTGGTCCTGATCTGATGAACTATCTGCATCAATATACGGCAAACATATTCCAAGCATGTGGCTTTCATCAGACACTTTCAAATCGCTAACTTCAGTAAGCGACTCTTCCTCGCTAGTCACCCGCGTCACTTCTGCTCTGCGCTCATTAGTCAGCAGTTCATGAATATCTTGATTACTCTTGCTTTCTTGCAGTTCATTCTGCCTTTGCTTATTATAAATATCAATTTTACGGCGCTCCATAATAACTGTTTGTGTATCGTTTTCTATGATAGTGTGCTGCGAGCTCGTCATCCATTCCATAGAAGAATCGTCTTCAGTTTTATCTTTGTAACTGTTTGAAGGTGACACATCCTTCGTCTCCTTTTCAGGTTCTCTGGGCATTACTTCTGGCTCCTCATCGACTGTCGGATGAACATCTACTTTTACTACCTCTTGCTTGAAATGCTTTTCATTCTCTGGTAGCATTGAAGCAGGCGTAACGTAATTCCTATCTAAACTCTTAGACTTTGCTTGAGCATCGAGGTGGATATCTGCTTTTCTATCCAAGCTCTTGGATTTCGATCCAGGGCTCATCTTTTGATATACAACTTTACCTTCGATTTGTTGTTTGATCTCTTGCTTTTTAGACAACGTTTTGGGCGACTTTTGCAAAGCAGCGAGGTCATCAAATTTATCTTCTAGCGACTGACTTGATTTGTCATCCATACTCTTATTCATTTTGCTGGGTGTCTTAGGAGTCTTTTGATCTTCGAAACTCCTGCTGATTTTGCCAGCTAACTTGTTATCAAGCTTTTTAGGAGACTTCGCTATGAACACATGGTCTTCAGCTTTGCTATTTATTTTAGTTTCTATAATTATCTTGTCACCTTCTGTTTTGACAAGTATTTTATCCTCTGGCGGTGGGAACGGCGGCAATGTGTCTTTCACTGGACTAATCAATGTCTTAGTTTGTTTCAAAGCAGCTTCGAATAACATTTGTTGTTTTTCTTTACGTTTAGCAATTTCCGTATCACTGTCTTCTTGAGACTTGGTGCGCTCCTTACTGCTTCCTCGTCTCACATCCATCTTTTCTAATGACTTAGACTTTTCTTTAGCAATTTTCTTTGCTGTTTGATCTAATTCCTGGCTCTTAGCGCGCGCCATATCGAGTGGCGGTACAGTCAAAAAGTCTGGACGCTCTTTCAAAGAAGATGGCAGCGATTTTTGAGTCTGAAGAGCTTTAACTTTGGAAGCGTTTGTATCTAACGAACCGCCTTTACTTAATTTACTGCTTATCTTCTGTTTTTCCTCCGGTTTGGCTTTAAGAGTTAACTTCTTCTTTTCTTTCCGCTTGATTCTTTCAATGTCCGGTACTATTTGGTCTTCGCTCAAGTCCGATAGCTTGCGGATACTACCTCTAGGCGAGTTTAGCGATGATGTAGGCGATCTAGATGGTGACTTAGATAGCGGGGACCTAGAGAGCGGTGATCTACTGAGCGGAGATCGCGAAGCCTGAGATTTCAATTTCGTCAAGTCGTACCTCCTCTTAAACGAGCGCGGACGTCGTTGTTCAACCAAGTCTTCTAGTAATTGTAATTCTTCGTTGTCTATGACGACCGACTTTATTTCATCGGGTTCAACAGGTTGTTCTTCCTCAACCTCTTCGATTTTGTCTATAGTATCCTTCTTAGCAGGTAATTTACCTTTCTCGTCAATCAAAGGTTTTTCCTCAAGTATATCACCTTCCTCATTAATATCCTCTACAGTGTCATCTTTAGAAGAGAACGCATTCATTGGCGGCAGTCTGTGCAACTGTATAACAGGCGTGTCTAAGCTTTTAGCTCTGCGACTGGCTGTTGGTGAATCTTGAGTAGCTTTCTGACGTTGTAGCGAGAACACAGATCCTTCAGAAAGATTTAGTCTCGCATGAGCAAACAATATTGGAGTACCACCTGGTTTGCGCAACATTGGTGAAATTAACTCATCTCTAAGAGACTTCTTTATATCGAGTTTAGTAAAATCCTTTTTATCGCCTTTTTCTTCGGAAGATGAACGTATACCTGTAACTTTCTGTATTTCCATATCGGCTAGATGTTCGTCATCAGATTTTAGAAACTCGGCATGTTCTAAAATGGGCGACGGGATGTTCTCGTTATATTCCCAAGGAGAACTCTCCTTGCTGACTTGTTTCAAATCAGGTAGTTTTATAGCAACGTCGTCTTCGGAACTCGGAATGGAAATAGACCTTTCAGAGATTCGACGTAACTCTGTGGCTGTACCACTTACGCTGTCCAGTTTACTGACTTTATTGACTTGGGGATTATATTTAGCCTCCAGTTCAGCCAGTTTCCTACACTGAGGTGGGGAGCCCTCAATTTCTGTAGAGCTCATAGTCTGCCCGCGGTGCCACGCTCCCGACGTAATCTTATCATATTCAAGTTGTAGTATAGGTTCTAAATCTTTACGTGACTGTGGCGGCGAAAACTCCAGTTTAGGAGCCGCTTCCGTGGTGCCGAATACGTCATCAGAGTCAACACTTTCATCATCCGAAGAGAATGATGTAATTCTTATCTTATTATTACTCTTCCCTTTAATTTTACTACCAGGTCCTTTCTTGCCAGTTCCTCTACCCTTTTGACCTCTTTTCGGAGGCAGTTTTTCCGACTTCGACTTAATATCGGCTCGTAGTTTTTCAGCCGCAGTTAGAGGCTTTGGTTCTTTGCAAATCGGTGGTTGTTGCACATTACGACCATTGATCGCAAACTTGATGTCATGAGGGTAAACAGGCTCCTGTCGTATGCTATCAGTTTTAGAGCTGGTTGCGGAATCACTCTCTATCTGACTCAGTTTTGAGTTCAGCGTCTCTAGTAGAATAGGATCTAAGTTCTTAGTGATATCTCTTTTAGGACTAGGGTGATGTTGCAATTGACCGCTTTTGTCAACCTCTAACGTTACCGGGTCCACTTTGGACAAGTCGATATTTTGCGTAAACAAAAAGTCGCGACTTTCTACTTCGAGGAACTTAGAAGAGTGTTCGATTTGTACGCTGTTGCGAGGGGATTTAGGAGACTTAGGAGATTTCGGTGACTTCGGTGACTTGGGTGATTTTGGTGATTTAGGTGACTTAGGAGATTTAGGCGACTTCGGCGAGCGTGGTGACTTGGGATGATCATGATACTTGCATCTGGGGTGAGCGCTTACTACATGGCGTCCGTTTTGCGGCGGAAGCATTATTATATCTGGCGGCTGACGATTATCGTCATGCGGAGATGGAGCAGTTCCGTTCATCACGTGTCGCTTATGTAACACATAGGGAATGTCGTAACCATCATCGACTTTCTTGTTATCTTTAAAGCCAGCTTTGAAAGCATCGAACTCTTTGAAGTAGTTCTTAGGCAAGTCAAAATGAGGTCGCACATGATCAGGTAACCTCGATGGCAATTCAAAGTGAGATCGTTTAGTAGCGATCGGAGGAGCACTGGGTATTTGACGAAATATGTAATCTTCGTCACTGGATTCCGCCGGCGTTAGATCAATAGACTTCTGGTGCATTAACACATGTCTACGTGAATTAACGCTGCTAAACCGAGGTCTGTTGGCCAAACTATTTGGATCACTCTTAGTACGCTCAACAGTGGGATGAGTGTAAGGAACGCTAGTGTCAGCCAAACGACTACTCGAACTCGTTTCCAGAATAAGTTTAGGATTGTATTCGTCAAAGTGAGTTTTAGCCATCAACTCTTCCTTCAAATTCTCTTTTCTAATAATGTGCGTGTGGACCTTACCACGCTTGTCAAACTCAGATTGGAGAATTGACGCAGTACCAGACTGAATGGAAGCTTGTTTTGCTTTATTTTTAGCATACTCAATACTGTCCATTGCAGGCAAAACTCTTACATTCACATCAGACTCATTGGACGATTCTTTTACCAGATGAGATGTAGTATTCTCTTTGCTGATGGATCTCGTTAGTGACTCTATTTTTTCTTTGTCGAAACTAAATACAGTATCAGAGGAGCGACGACGCTGATAACTATGTATTTTTGCAGCCCTACTGCTATCAATTTCTGTATCGAGACCGACTATTTTTTCAGGCCAAATGTGTGTGGTCTGAGGATGCATATCTTCATCCTCGGTCGTTGATAACTCATCAATTTTCTTCGTTGGACTCGAGTCTGAGAACTGACCAGAGTACAGTTCGAGATCAACGTGTTGTAAGCTTGCCGAGTGCATTGGACTGGGCTCCTTCACTTGCTTGCTATTGCTGGGGAAAGTCGAGTAAGGGGTGGATATATGATAAAAATTGGGAGAATTCGCTAAATTAGCAATCAAATCCTCGTGAGACTTATCAAACAGGATTTTCTCTGGATATTCGGGTTTTTCCATGCCAATGAAAGTGGACTGAGTATCAAAGAAATCTTTAGTCGAATCCGGACTTGATGAGGGTGAAATGGGTTCAAACGGATCAATATAAGCGTTCTGTATACTAGTGATACTACGTCGCCTTATGCTAATTTCATCTGGCTCATACAAATTCTTTTTACAATCGTAATAATCTGACTTCGAGTCCTGACTAGAAGTACGTGACCCGGACCTATCTGAGCTTTTACTCTTTAACGTCTCCCGAGACTTTTTACTGTCCGTATGATAAACGCTGTCCCGCGATTTTTTACTAGACTCTGCACTACTTTTGGATAATTTCGAATCATAAATGTCACTTTTGGACTCTTGGCTAGAAGTGCGCGAGCCAAGGGCACGTTTGATTTCCTTGTAAAAGTTGCCATCGGAGCGCACGGAGAGCTTCTCTCGCGGCAGCACGCGCGGGTCGTCCACTAGGAAGGGGTCGAGCGGCATGTCGGCGTCGCTGCGGTAGCGGCCCGGCACCTCGTCCGGCACGCCCTCGTGCTCGTCGCTCTCCGACAGGTGCGACAGCGAGCGGTCGTCGTCCGACGGCAGGTCGTTGCCCGAGTCCAGCGAGCACGAGCGAGTGTGCGCGGTGCTGCGACGCCCGATAGGATGGATGCGTGCGTAGCGGCGCGTCTCCGACTCGTCGTCGGAGCGCTCGATAACTTCGTAACTATCGTGTGACAAATCATCCTGCGAACCGGTACGCGCGAACGGTGGCACGTCAAGGCGCGGCTCGCCGATCGCACCTGGAAACGACGAGGAATAAGCTCGGCCTAGCAACATGCGCGCCGACTCGACGGAGCCGCGCTCGCCGAAGACGAAGGCGCGCGTGCGGGCCTCGTCGTAGCGCGTGACGGGCGAGTCGAGCCGCGAGAGCGCGTCGAGGTCGGCCAGCAGCGAGCGCGCGTCGCGGCGGCGCTTGGCGCGGCCCGCCTCGTCGAAGCTGTAGTCGCGCAGGTTGCGGCACGACGCGCTGCGCCGCCACGTGATGCGCGCGCGCCCGCCCGGCGACTGCTCGCGCTCGCCCTCCTCCACGTCCTCCACGTCCTCCACGAGCAGCGAGCCGCCCGAGCGGCTCGAGCGCGTGGACGGGCACGCCGAGTAGATGTTGCTCTGCGACAGCTCGTACTCGAGCCGCTCGGACGACTTCTTAAAGCTCGAGGAGTGCTTCGCGAGCACGAAGTCCGGGTAGCCGCTAGAGGGGGGCGCGGCGGCGGGCGGGCAGGGGGGCGGGGGCGAGGCGGGGGGGCTCTGACCTGGGCGCGCTCGCGGCGGCGGAGTGGGCGCGCGGCCGGGCCCACGCACACGCGCCATACTCGCCTGGCTCCATGTACTCTCCGGAGAAACCTGCAACGCAACAAGACATTCGTTCATTAATACTCAATCATTTATAACGAATTTTTCATTATGTGTTTATTACAAACACAGTTTATAATCGTCTAGCCCACTCACCAATGGTGTCGTCGTCCGATGAGGCAGAGGCGAATCCTCCGTAGGATGATGATTGACCTCGACATGGGTCACTAGCTCGGGAGCCTGTGAACGCGAATTGGCAGAAGTTTATTAAATTGACTACCACTACCTACTTTCATATACTCTTGTTCACAATTTTATGAAATATATTAAAGATAAATAATTTAGGAATACTTTAAAGTTAAATATCAATGTATGTTAATATCTCACTAGATGCTTGTCAGAAAATTGTAAACAAGAGTTTAGAACTCCATAAAACAGGTGCGTAACAGCAAATGTGCGAAATGTCCGAACTGGTGCGAAAACGATTGCATTCAATACCCTGCCACCCTCAAGATGTTAGTAATGGTCGTCTCGAAACTCAAACAAATAATATTTGTTCAAACAATTTTATACGACTTATGTTAAGTACATAAGCAAGAATCAGCAGAGCAAAGATTCTTCCCATTACCATCCCTAGTAAACACTCCAAATCACGTCAAAATCATGATACTCAATTTGTATTAAGACCACTACTATATCATCTTAGCATTAATGTTCGCATTGTTAATTACCAGCATCAAATGAGCATAAGAAAGAATAGACAATGCAACATTAAACTAATATATTGCCAATATTGATAGGCAATACTTCATAACATGATTACTGTCTGAGTCTTAAGTAAACCATAGTCAATAAATAATATGAACTTAAACTACACAAGGCTAAGTCTTATTTCTTTGTCAAGAAACTAATTTTAAATTTTATGCTCACTTGTTTTGCCATACGACAAAAAGATTTTCAAAATTATTCAAAAACAGCATTAAAGAGCGTTGATCACAAACAGCCAATTAGTCGTCGAGTAAATAATTAAAATTATTCTAGTTATCAAAAACTCCATGACTGCAAAACATGCTTGGTTGGTCTAATTTGGTTACTAAAGAACTTATTTGATGTCAAAGTCCGAAAAGTACAAGAAGTAGACGATGATAAAACTTAGTATAATTATGAAGCCTTATTATTTTTATGTCAATTGCGTGTAACCAAAATAGACTTTGATGATGTAAAAACGTCGTAAAATGTTAGAAATGATCCATCGAACAGTTTAGAGACATTGTATGTAATAAGACAACTTATACTGAGCCCTTACGATTTGATCGCGGTAGAGTTTTGTGAGCTGAAATAAACAAATACAAGACTGTGTGAAGCTGAAATATAAGCCTAATTCAAGATATTGAAAAATATATAAGTATTCGAAGTCAATTTGGCAAGAAAACTAAGACAATGTGATACTATAATGGCGTCTGTGAATGTCTTGTGTTTAGTCAAAATTAACATAAAATCAAAAGCTAAATCAAGATAACTTTGTGTTTTATTTGCACGTGAATATTTTTTAACATAATACTAAACTACAAGTTAAATTATATTCATAGAATCCAGTCTTATCGAGGATTTTTAATATACAAAACGGCTTTAAATTACTTTTTGATCATTAAAGCGAATATAGAAAGTCATAAAGACAGGTTAAAACTGTTACACTTTCCTATGTATGTTTTATATGATAAATATGGTGTGTGTTGTGCATACCTTGTCTCTCGTGGTGGCATAGGCGGTAGCTGCGAGCGGCGGGCGAGTCGCGGCCGCCGGACGCCGCGCCCGCGCCGCTGCCGCGCGCGCCTCCTCCGCAGTGTAGCCCTTCATCATCAGAGAAGCCTCCAGGTAGTGAGGTTGCTTGTCCCACTCCAGGGAAATCGCTGTAATTAGGAACCACGCTTAGACAACATCCCGCGCTAACTCAACAGGGCACGCGACTCGGGAGGGGACATCAAAGAGAATCAGCTGAAGTTCAGAGGATGAAAAAAGGAGAAGAGGCCATGTCCAGCAGTAGACTACAAAGCCTGAATAAATAATACAAAATAAAATAGAATAGAATAGTTGTGCTGCAGTGTGTGACCGCAGCAGTGTTGGTACGTACCGTCGGAGCCGGGCGGCAGCGGCAGCAGCGGGTGCGCGGAGAGGCTCTGGTTGAGCGCGGGCGGCGCGGGCGCCACGCTGCCGCGCGAGCCGCACACCGAGCGCGACGCGCGGAACGACCCCGACCTGCCGACAGTCGGGCAGAGGATGGTGACGACTGACACCAGCTTTTGGTTTCGTGTGTGCCCTCTACAGATCACATACTACTCTCCACGGAAATTGCTGTGGACCGCCCCATTGTCTGCCTTCACGTATCAAGGAGCTTACGATGATCCTAATCTTAGTGCCCCTTTAAAAGTACTGTCATCAAACTACCCTGCTATTTTACATAATTGAATAATGGCGAACTGGTCAGTATAATAATTCGGCTCACACACATAGTTCCACAGAAATTTCCGAACATTACACACATTTACTTGACTGTCTACATTTGTCGCCTTTGCACACACAACATAATATGCTCGTTAAAAGAACTGCCCGTTTTGTAAAATTAAAGTTTACGATGTGTGTTTGTAGGGGGGAGGGGGAGTTTTCACATATTTCAAGGCGGTTAAATTGCCTCTTTTCGAATTGAATATAAGCTAAGAAAAATCTTGTTCCTTCGTATCCCGTTCATTTATTATTACGAGCGATGCGTGCGTGTGCGTTAGTCGGGCGACAAATGTATGAGGCCAAGCAACGTGTAGTATGCGATCTGTGCCCTTATGATGCTCGCGTCGCGCGGCGACGGGCCTGCGGTCCTTGTGCGTTAAGCAAGCGTGACCATCTAAGTCCTAGTGTCCGCCATACACTAGTATTTTGATTATGAAAATATCTATAAAAGTTAAGTTGTTTTTGTCCGTGAGAAGGTAAACGCGATGCAGTTTATTTATTGTCACATGGTAACAATCAGAGCGCAGACCCGTCCTGAGACAACAATCCCTAGGTAATACGACAACACCATCCTCCGACCGATTGCCACAGTGCCGTCGCAACGCAACGCACTCGCCACTACACCGTACTCGTTTATTTGGAAGAAGCGGAAATTTCAACGGATACAGCGCATGCTCGAGACAATGCTAATCACCATCGATAAATACAAACTATCGAAGCCTCACTCTAACCGATTCGTTTTAATCGAGGGACTGTTGTTTAAGTTACATCATGCATCTGTTTCGTACGAGTTCGCTTCTCTTGTCACACAAACGCCCACAAGACAAAACCAAAAGCTAGTGTCTCCCAGCCCATGCTAACCACTCACCTTTCGTATTACTTATGCTAGGATTAACTTAGGCTATGTTAGGAATACATTCCTATGCGACGCACCTACACCCTGACGATTCGTTTAACAGTATAACATTCTATATTACATCTATAAGCTTGGTCTAGCTACGCCTAGCGGTAATTAAATGTAAGTTACAGTAAGAAAGCTATATTTTAAGTATATTGACTATGGCGGCTTTAAGCTTATGTATTATTTGTTTACATGCAATTTTAAGGTTGACACGAGACAGAATTAACATTTAGATACACATTACGATGAGTAATCAACTAGTCCATGTTGAATGGTAATCAACGTGGAGTGGTTGAGTTCAGATCGAAATGTCTCACCCAAGAGTTTAAAGGTATGTGATATTAATAATTGAAAATCAAAATGACTTACTAAGATCTAAATAGAGATTTTACAAAATTTCCACTCTTTTTGATATTAAGTCAATTTCGAAAATGTGGCTTTTATCTCGTGTCAACTTATAGTCTACACTGGTAGATAGTTGGCAAATAGCTAAGCTTATATGATAGTATACAACAGCCACGTACCTCTGGAATGTCTGTCGCTTCACGTAGTTGTCTCTCACGTACTCCACGATCTGCTTTTGGGTTTTACCGCTATACCTATAATGATAACACAATAATTTCATATAATTACAACAAAAAAAAACACATCGTGGTAGTTTAAGATATTTGTGTTAAAGAACATATAGTGGGTAGTGTGTGTGTGTGTGTGTGTGTAGTCCAGCGGCTGAGCGAAAGATTTAACAGAAATGAATTAAAAAGGTTTGGTGACTAGCAAACCAAGATGTTTATATATCAATTTCCACCAACCACGAGCCAGGAGCTCGTCTCTTATTGATTTACCTTGATCGCTTGACAGACTAGCGAGCCTAGTTGAACAATTTTTATGCGTAATTTTTAACTCTAAAATCCGACTGCCTTCAAGAACTCAGCCTTGCTTTTTACCAAGCCGTCGTGCTCCACGCACTTCTTCCAGAAGATCTTGCATTCGTTTATAAAGGTAAACAGCATCTTACCTAAACGAGGAACCTCTGGATATGACCCTGGTCTTCTGGCGCGGCTGTCGCTGCACGCTCGAGCAACGGAAGAAGCCGTGATTCTCCACGCACTTCTTCCAGAAGTTCTTGCATTCGTTTCGACCGTCGAAGAAGAATTCTACTACGTCGCGGTAGTAGCCCTGGGGGTAGACACATAAAGCATATAAGGCAATCCTTAGTTACAAATTAATAATAATAATTAGTTCATAAAAGCTCATTCATCATCTTTCTGCCTTGTTGTCATTAACTTAGGTTCGAAAAAATTAGATTGTTTTTTCTTCAAATATAAATACAACTTTATGTCACAGTGAATAAAGATCATTTTAATTAAGACTGGCTATTACTCTTGAAAATTGAAAGATATGTAGGATTAACATACGTTCCCTAAAACTCATGGTTCACGTGTCACTCATGGTTCTCTCATTTGGCCTAGAAATTGGGGACATGTCATCATCATGACTCAAATGATTTATACGTTCTTCAAGAACGTATAAGTCATTTGAGAGCACTTTTAGTTAACTTTTATTTAGTTCATCTGTATACTTACACTAACATAACCCTCTGGATGCAGCTTGATAAGGAACTTTTTCCTCTTGAAGGATATCTTCCTGATCTTGGCCCAGCTGAAGGTGTTGATCTTGGTGTTGTTCTGGAACACTATGATGCCGAGGTGCGCCACTGCTAAGTTTAAAGGTACGCCCTCGTGGTCCTTAGCTGGGTGCATTTTTATACCTGCAGAGAATGCAATTTGTTAATATGTATTATTATAGGTTAGGTTGTGGAATTTTAATACATATATTGTAGAGCTACTACTAAAGCTAAACTATTAGCTAAGAATACATAACCGCTTTCTGCTTTTAAGTCGTTTGAAAGCACTAAAAGGTTCAGTCAGCATTGTGACTGAACTATCTTGCAAGACAGTTTTGGGTTAACCTATTTATTTACTCAAACGTAGAACTTAATATTAAAACAATATTCAAAACTGGCATTTTAAATTATAGTATTGATCTTTTATTTATTTAACAAAGCATAGGAATTTAAAAAGGTGTAGAATAGAACTTTGTCTGCAATAAATTTTAAGTACTTATTTGATGAAATAATTAAATCAGTAGAATACACAACACAACACTTCCACTTACCGTACAATTCACACCTTCGCGCCGTCTCCAATAAGTTCAAGTCAGCCTCCGCGGGGCTCTGGCCTCTGTAAAAACAACAGCACTCGTTTAATTGGGAACACGATTGGATCCAATTACTCTCAAGAATTACTTCCCAAGTCTAGTATTGTACTTTACTTCTTTTTCTGCTTGTTACCCTTGTTTACGGAATTTTGATTTAATTACAGCGGAAAATAAGCATTTAATATTTCTTTTAGTACGTCTGTTACATAAACCTAGGTGCGTACAGAGACGGATTTACAAGATTCGGGCACTTTTAGAAGTTGCCACCTTCTGGATGTTTTAAGGACTTACTATAAACTATTACTATTACTATATTACTATAAACCAAAAAGGTTGTACATTGTTGCTGTACTAAAATTCGGGCTTGTGTGTTAGCCATTTAATAAGATTTTTGATTTAAAATGAAATGGCAATATTCATATGTGTATTGTTAGTATTTATTTCATAATATTTCTTCTACATTCAAACATAAAAAATCTCTTCCATGTTGCAAGTTTATTAGTAAGTTGTAAATGTATGATATTCTGACGGAAAGAGTATAATCAATAACTTACAGATGCTTTTTATGGTTCTCCATGATCCGTCTCTCGGACTCGGAGTCCTGGCCGGGGAAGAACTTGTAGCCGCTGAGGTAGGTGTGGTCGGGATAGTCCTCTGGCACGAAGTCGCCGCACTCCGCTATAACAAGAGTTGACAATAAGATATGGATAATTATGTATTCAGGTACAACAACTTGATTAATAATTATTATTATTTTATGATAAAGGCATGTAAGTTTGCATTAAATAACAATTTATTATGTCTCTATTATAGTAAGTTTGGGACGACAGCAACGTCACTGTCATCGGACTTTTGTAAGGTTAACAAGCCATATCCCACAGTTTGTCTTTATTCATCATCTTTGATACACTCATATAGCGGTCATGGTCATCATGAACTTTTATAAATGCCCCAATTCACGACAGCTCGTCTTTTCACGCGAAAACCTAAAGGTACGATATTCTATACGTGAGCATTCAGCGTGCTTTGAAGAAATGTAAACACAGATCCATGGATGTTAAAAAACTGTTATCATGTCTAAACACCCACAGAAAGTATTATTTTATCAGAAGCGATTTTTCATTCGAATTAAATTTCGAGATTAAAAAACACCAAAGGTAAATGATGAATGGTCAATAATGTAACCTCATATTACGTAATACCGGTGTGATAATAACACATAGCAACAAATCACAAGCCTGAATACAAACAGGCCGTTAATATACGAGACACAGTGGGATACCGTTATTAATATGGATTGCTGATTTAGGTCAAACTCGCTAATTTCAGACGTAATGTACTCTGAAAGTTACTTTGGAACAAGTTGCGCGGTTGTTTTGTACTTGTTTGTTGTACTCATGTGTACAATGATGATGTATGAGATAGTTTACTTTTAACTATGTTTATGTAAAAACAACTACTACCCAAGTACCGAAACACAAAAACTGGATACACAAGATATCAGCCCGTTTGATCACCACCGCGTTTCTTTATCTTGCTTTTATAACGACAAGAATTCTCATATAGCACCAGAAAAACCAGCGTAACAGGCATTGAACTACTATAAACATGTGGTAAACAAAATTTACCCCTAGATATCACACATTAGCCATTACCATGAAAACTAAGTACAACTCGTTCTAATATTAAGGACTCCGGTTGTTGCCGAAACCTGTCAGGCACCGTTCACCAGGCGAATGCAAAAAACAAACAAGTATCTACCCCTCTTTACATAAACTTAGTAAATTCCCACCTTGCACGATATAGCTGGCCATCAGCGCCGCAGTGTTCTCGTTGCACTGTATACAGCCGGTCGCTAGATCCTTCTTGACTTGCAGACAGAAGAGGTACCGCGTGAATTCCTCCTCGAGCCGCGCGGGGTCCGACGTGTAGAACTTGACGCAGAAGCGGAGGGTCGGCTCCAACATTGATAAGCCCACTTGACGGCACATCGGTTTCTCGGAATCCAACCAGTACTAGAACAAAAATTTAAGTTTATTTTTTTGTACAATTGTACAGGTGTTTGGTAGCAGTAGGTATAGGTTATGTGTCTGTAATCTTTCTGTGGGTTAATTAAGACAGATGTCTAGCAATTGGACTGAAACAGTAGGTTTCGCCCAGACTTGCTTTTAGCTATTTAGGGGCACCGACCTTTATGATAAGCTCGGTGCATTTTCGTCTAGATATGCACGGACCCTTTACGTATATTTTAAACCAAATCTGGTACAAGGATTACTGAGATTGTTCTTTTTGGCTATTTTTGTTCAAGCAAGGCAGAAATAAAATATTTTATGATTTAGGTGAACTAAGAATGGGCAGTTTCTAGACTTTTTTATTTAAGTTCAGTCTTCTGTTTATTTACAACTACGACTAACAATACATAATCAAGTTGTTAATTAGAGCATTAAACGCCGCCCTTCAACCTCATGAATTTCATAACCGCGTATCGGTAATTATAGGAATGCCCGTCATCCAATTACCGCTGCACCGGAGGCTACTGCGAATATAAGACTTCTTGCAGACAGTTTACTTCGCATTATACGTGTATAATTACAACCTATTTGTACTCGCTTTACTTAATATGATAATTGTAGACTATGGTGCAATTCTGCATGATCAGAGTATCTACACTTTTTTATAAACAACTTGCTGTGCCCCGCTGTGCTTGCTGTGATCGCGGTGTTTTACTAGCTTTTCTAAATATATTGAAAACGTAAGCACGCTTTTTAATGTTTTACATAATGAAGTTTGAATCTTACTGGGGTTTACAGCCTAGTCAAAGTTAAAATATACATGTTCCTCTCTTTCTCTCTCACCTAACCTAGTTTACCCTATCAAAGCTGCACTTAGAACCCCGCTTCTAAGCACGCTGTTTATCCGGAAACAACTATTTTTTTTTCTATTTGATTTACAAAGTATTAAGTCTTGTAGAATATCATTATATTAACTATTCCATAGAGATACCCGTTCTCCGCCTCAAGTACATAATCACAAAAGCGACGAGCAGGCACATACTTATAAGCTGCATTGCTTTTATGACACGAGCAGACTCGAGTGCCGTCCGCCTCTTGACGTCAACTCTTAATACCAGAGCATCAGAAAGTTAAGGATCAATTGAAAATAATTGGTGTCGAGTGATAATCTAATGTCATGAGAACAATAGACTGCTTTACAGTTAAAGATTATGTTTTTAGCTAGTATGTGTTGAGTGTTCAAAGAAGCTATAAGCTACATTTTTGTTTGATACCTATCCTGATAACTGAACACTCAAACGAATTAATTTTAGGACGCGGTTAGTCTCATGCTACCTCTTTCAAGTGCAATAAAGCAACATAAACACTGTTTAGATTCCTTAAATATCGGGGTTAGATAAAGCCTAGCGATGACAATATCAAGCAGATTATGTTTCTCGATATAAGACTGAGAGTCATTAGTGCTTAAGGCTTACAATCTTTAGGCTTCATCATACCAGCTCATAAGCACCTAGAGAGAAAGCAAGAAAGATGATCTAATTTATCGTAATGTAAATAAACACTAATACCATCCAGAGTATGATCCCGATATCAATGTGAGGGCCATTAGTGCTTTAAGCTTACAATCTTTAGGCTTCATCATACCAGCTCATAAGCACCTAGAGAGAAAGCAAGAAAGATGATCTAATTTATCGTAATGTAAATAAACACTAATACCATCCAGAGTATGATCCCGATATCAATGTGAGGGCCATTAGTGCTTTAAGCTTACAATCTTTAGGCTTCATCATACCAGCTCATAAGCACCTAGAGAGAAAGCAAGAAAGATGATCTAATTTATTGTAATGTAAATAAACACTAATACCATCCAGAGTATGATCCCGATATCAATGTGAGGGCCATTAGTGCTTTAAGCTTACAATCTTTAGGCTTCATCATACCAGCTCATAAGCACCTAGAGAGAAAGCAAGAAAGATGATCTAATTTATTGTAATGTAAATAAACACTAATACCATCCAGAGTATGATCCCGATATCAATGTGAGGGCCATTAGTGCTTTAAGCTTACAATCTTTAGGCTTCATCATACCAGCTCATAAGCACCTAGAGAGAAAGCAAGAAAGATGATCTAATTTATTGTAATGTAAATAAACACTAATACCATCCAGAGTATGATCCCGATATCAATGTGAGGGCCATTAGTGCTTTAAGCTTACAATCTTTAGGCTTCATCATACCAGCTCATAAGCACCTAGAGAGAAAGCAAGAAAGATGATCTAATTTAAAGTGATGTAAATAAAAACTAATACCATCCAAAAGTGACTGACAGCCTAAGGTAAATGATTAGCGCGGTATAAACATAAACAAAGACAGATGATCCGCTAATGCGTCGCCGACCTCTGGCTCTCCCTGAATTTATATATTTAGCGGGATTAGGTTTCCGGCCCTCATCACTCATTATAAGACAGCCACATAATGTAGCTACTTGGCATTGGGTTATTCATGAGCTGTGGTCAACTATTAGCTACATTTAAGAAAATATTACATTTAGCAAAATACAATTTCGTCTTATAACTCCTCCTGTTCACTTAAACATATCTCTAAATAGCACTTAAACAATGAGTTTGGTAATTATACAGAGTTTACGCAAAAACATAAAGTAGTTGTTGTCTTACTACAAAATCTCCAAAAACTAATTACCTCAAAACAAGCTTATCCCATCATAAATATAAAGAAATATTGTAAAAAATGGACTATCGCATATTGCTTTATTGTGTTAAGATTTGTTTGAAAAAAAAATACATAAATGTAGTAATAAATTTCGATAACGTACCCATACCTTGGTGCCATTTGCGTCGAGGTACTCCAAGCCAAAGTAGTCGGCTTCCAGAAGATGAAGCTGCCGACATACTTGATCGAACAGCACCCTGCCTAGCGCCTTCGACTGTAACAAACAACAATTTACATCAGCATAACCAATCATTAATAACAAAACTTGTAAAAAGCCAAACAAACTGCTAAAAGGAATAATTTGAAACAAATTACAAAATAAACGTTTTCACAAAAACTTCGCACACACAAGTCTTTGAAAGCGGTCGTAACACGGTAAACTTGGAATCGTTTAAAGTATTCAGAAATGCCGTCTTTTTTTATTGCGGCTTCCCTTTCCGTTTGTGAGGTTCGCCACAGAACATATATCTGGAAATAAACCCGGGGCAAGTAGCTTTACGGATTCTTTGCGTCATCAATGTCGGTTTACCCTTTTTCTGTATAACTTATTAAAAGTTCGGTTTCGACATCGTCTGAGTTTAAGAGGCTTTTAAGACATTACAAAACGAAAATATTTTTGCACGGTGGACAGAAAAATGTGATTCGACATAACTTGAAGATGACAATACGGGTACGAGAAGTCGAACTTTTGTTAAAGATTAAACTTTTTTTGTACAACTCGTTATTCAATAATACAACAAGATGCTATTTTTTCCGATTTCAACATTCGAGAGTGTTTGGTAACCACATTCTACAAACATCAGCATACAATATATCAAACCTATGATAGCTGAAGGATACGCGCTCATCAAACAATCGTAAATCCTAGAGGTCGAGGCCGGGTAAACAAATGAAGGAAGTTAACGATTGGAATCGCGTCCGTTGCTCATACGAGCCCCGAGACCTGTGGGATACAACATATAAAATCTGCCAAACGCGCATCTGACAACTATAAATAACAGTTAGATCACCTATTGTTCTAATACAATAAACGAGTAACAGCAAAAACAATGCAACAAACTTATTGTAACGGACAACTAAACTAGTTTGTATACAGTTTATCTGCAGAGGAATAACAGTCCTACAAACTTCGGGCATTTCCTTGAAGTTAGTCGGGAGTTTTCTCCTTATTAGATACATTTATTTCCTTACTATTTTCATTGATGTTTCCTGTAGGGCTACCCAAAATATCGTTCAACAATAAGATGATGGTGACAATGTTACAAACGATAAGAAAGGAAAATGTGAAGATATGAGAAACCCTCGTGTCGTTCGTGACAATATCTTTGCACATAATATAAGAAATTCTGATAAGAAATATTTCAACACAGGATATTAACCTAAGACATAAATCTGGAGAGTGGCAACCTTGTATCCAGGGCTCCCAGCTCATAGGTTACTAAATCATAAAGGCGTAAATCAATATTCGTAACGCTATACGCCTATCGCGTTTCATATTGCTTCTCTCGTATCTTAGACTTGCTATAAAGTTACTGTGTGTTGACAAACAACCTTAGTTAAGTAAAACAAGCAAGCTTAAATAATCAGGCGTCATTGTTATTACTTTGCCGTTTTGTAAATAGGAGCTTAGTGTTTTGTCACGAGCAACGCATTATGTTCAACGTCTATTTAGAATTTGAATACTGGAGTTATGGAAGGTCGTGTTTAGTTTTTAATTATCATGCTCTTTATGACCTACGCTAATCGCTTCCAATGACCTACATAAAAGAGAGACAAATTAAAATTGCTAAATCTTCAGGAAAGTGAAGGGAAATATTAGTATTCAATAAAAAAAATCGCAATCATAATACAGAGAAAAAAGGTTCTTTAACCATACGCTTCAAAAACTAGTTTCACAAGAAAGTGTAATAACTAAAACAGAACAAACTGGTACTGTGATAAGATTGCTAAAAACTAAGTAATATCGGTTCTGAACAATAAAGAACAAGTAACTAAAATTCATACCTCAATTTGTAACATTACTGGTGGTACTACTTTACCAAAATTTATTGTCCCAAAAGATAAGGTCTCAGAATGTCTTCAGACGGAGGACAGGTGTTCCTAACAAATACTAGGCTTTAGCTGTCTCTTTGTTCTAATGCTGGTAAATAAAATACTTAACACATACAACTTCCAAGACTATGCCAGGTGTGGATGAAGCAGACATGCAAAAAACGTATTCTGAGTTGAGGATGACAATTACGTAGGTTTATGAAATAAAAACAGTACAACTCAAGTAAATAATATACTCAAATTAATTTCAAGCGACACAATTATCACGTGATATCAATTAAAGAAGTTTTAACGACGCCATAAAAGAATGAAGATAAGGACGAAGCAGTTAAATCAATATCACGCGGCATATCACCCTCGGGTATCAAACTGGTGACCTCGGGCAGCAGGCGTTAACGAGACGCGTCGGGCCGTGCACGAGGGGACTCGCACCCGCCGTATTATAAATAGTTATCGGTGATTAGGATGACATTGGTTTAGCTATATGACATTTAGATCCTCTCGATGGCCAATAGAAGCCTGATTTACGAGAACGTTTTGAGGGTCGGGGTGATGATCAGCCGTTATGCTGTAGTATTTTTATAACCCTTCTGATTAGATATTTGAGATATGAGATTTGAAAATCTAGTTCGATAATATAAAACTTTCGCAATATCTAGGCTATGATCACAATGTTTAGTTTGATGTTACGCACTCTGTTGTTACGCTTCAATTGGTTCAACTCTTTTGAACTTTTAGTTTCATTTATAACGACTGTGATCTCAGAACAAACTTCCAAACGGCTAAGAAGTCACATAAATCAACAATCTTGCTGAGAACTCCATCAACGACATCATAAACCCATCTCAGAAGGGAAACCGACCAATCATTCATTTTTCAACCGAACAATCATTTTCCTAACCCCCAATGTGCCAAAAACATCTTAAATATGAGCGACGAGGCAGGCATAGCGATAGCCGTTTCGCCTAATAAATCACAATGTTAATCCTATTAAGTCGTGCGGAAGGAAGTGGTGTTCGTAGGCACCCCGTAACGGTTGTGAATATGCATGAAGTACTAGACAATTAAGAACGCAGAGTTTATGGTTACAACTATTTGCATCTTCATATTGCGGTGCTCGATTAAAAATAACTCGCCTAACATGGATGTCATGGCTAAGTATTAATATGTTTGGCTAAGCAACCCATAAGTAACCACGTTAATGAATATACAATCCTTTAAGCACGTCTAAAACATTTGGCTATATGCTTGCAAAGCTGTAGATTATTCATGTTATAAAGAACTTCAGATTGAATTAATAACTAATCAAATTTTCAATGTATAACATTCGAGTGAACCTCAGAAAGCAATAACTAATCAAAAGACCAATTATTTTCCAATTTTCAGTAGTTCTTCTGTGGATTAAAGCAAATATTAGATAATGTTGATAAGAAAGTACAAAACTTCACTTACTCCGACTACTGTGTTATTTGTGTCGGAGAAGAGGATTTTAAAAGGACATACAATTATATAGATTTAGTAACATTCATTCGTGAAAAACTGCAAAACTTAACCCACACGAATTTTATAGTTTTTCTACCAACCTATAAGTATATGTTAGATAAAAATTTAATGTTTAATAGTAGAATCGAAACTTTTAATAATCTAATCTATCTAGATGTTGGGACGCATAAGTATGCGTATATTTTGGATTCAAACATGAATCTTCCGTACTCCTATGAAACTTATAACCAAACATATGGAAGCTTAAATAATAAAGGTTTGAATATTATTATAAACGATTTGCAAGACCAAATCCTAGATCTAAGTAAAATAAATGTAAATGGTTTAAATAAACAACTATCAGAATCTGACGATGTAGATGATACATTGAATGTTATGGTAAATGATAATTGTAATACTAATAATTTTTTTCGTGTATAACAGAATACACGTTCTTCATCAAAATATTAATGGTTTACTACACAAAGCTGATGAACTTACAATAAATTTAAATAATATTAACAAAAACTTAATTGATGTCGTGTGTGTTACTGAGCACAATATGTTAACAAACGATACAATTTTTTTCCAAATTCCCAATTATACTTTGGCCACAATGTATTCGAGAACAAATAGAAATGGAGGTTCTTGTATCCTAGTGCGGAACAATCATAAATTTAAAATAATACACGAAGCAAGGCTTGTAAGTGTATCAAACCTCATAGAATGTTCGGCTATTGAATTGTTAGAGCATAAGTTAATAATCGTATGTGTGTATAGGCCTCCGAAGACAAACAGTGAATGTATAAAAATATTTTTTGACCGTTTAACGGCTATGCTTGCTAAATTGTGCAACAAATGTAAGAAAATTGTTCTTTGTGGTGATTATAATATTGATCGACTAAAAGATACTCCTGTTTCAAGAGAGTTTGAAGATTTGTTAAGGAGCTTTAACTTGAAACTCGCAATAAATGTACCGACCCGCTTGCAAAGCAAAACGTGTATTGATAACATTGCTCATAATATAAGAGGCTGTACACAATGTGTTTTAGACCTAGCACTGTCTGACCATACAGCACAAATACTGTCTTGTCCTGTTAAGAAAACATACTCAATTACTCACTGGTATAAATTTAGGCGAGACTATAGCAAAGAAAATATTGAAAAATTTTCTAAATGTTTAAAAGCCCTTACTTATAATGATTGTTATGAAAAAAATGAAGCAAATGCTGCTTTTGAAGAATTCCATAAACTATTTCAACTTTTTTATGACCTCTGTTTTCCAAATATAAAAATTAAAGTTCCTGTAGTACGAAATACAAAATGGATTAGTAAAGGACTAAAAATATGTTCCCTCCGTAAAAGAAAGTTACTTAAAATATATCGACTATCGGGTGAAAATAGAGATAAGAGTGTTTTTAAAAATTATGCAAAAAAGTACAAAAAAATCATAAAACTTACCCAAAGGTCACAAAACAACTATCATATCCAAACAGCCACAAATAAATCTAAAGCAGTGTGGCAAATAATCAATAAATACAAAAACAATAACCCGCCTGAAAAAATAAACCGGATAAAATGTAATGACCAAATAATAACTGACCCTGAGTCTATAGCTCAAGCATTCAACAACTTTTTTATTGATGACGTTACAAAACTTACGGATAATACAATAAACTATACTAAGATTTTAACTTGTAATAGACCAAACTCTTGTTTTTTGACACCAATAACCCCATACGATATTGTCAAAATAATAATGACCCTAAAAAATACAAACAGTACAGGCTATGATGGAATTTCCACAACAATAATAAAACTTGTAGTGTACGAAATTGCTCCAATCGTCACCTACATAATAAACAAATGTCTTGAAGAAGGAATTTTCCCGACATATTTGAAGACTACTGTAATTACACCCATATTAAAAAAAGACAATAAAGAAGATGTTCGATGCTATAGACCCATAGCTCTTATTCCAATACTGGCAAAAATATTTGAAAGAGTTATATATAACAATCTTAGTGAATATTTCGAAAAAAACAAAATCATAATCGATAATCAAGCTGGATTCAGAAAGGGTAAATCGGTTAATACAGCAATGCATGAACTTTTACAAAAAATTCTAACGGAACTAGATAAAAAAAATCAGGTTACAGCATTATTCATGGATATGACCAAAGCCTTCGATTATGTTGACCATGAAATACTGCTACATAAATTAGAAATATACGGAGTTCGTAGAAAGGCACTAGAGATGATCAAATCCTATCTGTGTAACAGAATTCAGTTCACGGAAATAACACAATTATGTCCATTCACAAAAACAGAAACTAAACATAAATCAAGCCAAAGATCCATTAAATATGGTGTACCTCAAGGATCGATACTAGGCCCACTGCTATTCCTCATTTATATAAATGACCTACCGAACGCTATACGTCACCCTATGATTTTATTCGCAGATGATAGTACGGCTCTTTTCACAAATAACAAAAATAAAAATCATGAACTTGAAATAAATGACTCCCTATCTAAATTAATAAACTGGCTTACGATAAATAACTTGAAAATAAATCTTACAAAAACCCATTACATGAATTTCAAAAATAAAAATTCAAGGGCAACTCCATTATCCATTGACTTTAAAAATGAAAATGTATCTGAGGTTACCAGTACAAAATTTCTAGGTATCCATATAGATTCTGATATGTCATGGAAAACGCATGTAAGTAGTGTATGCAGTAAACTAAACCAGTTTTCTTACGCACTCTATATGCTAAAAAAAGTGTCTAACCAAACCGCACTACTTAGTGCATATCATGCCTATGTTGCATCTACTCTATCTTATGGGGTACTATACTGGGGGTACTCCACAGATAAAGAAGCTGCGTTCAAGGCACAAAAAAAGTGTATTAGATCTATAAGTGGGATAAACCAAAATGAATCATGTAAACCTCATTTCATAAACCTCAAAATATTAACCCTCCCTGCTCTTTATATCTATGAGGCCTCAATACTCATAAGATCAAACATCACTAGCTATGACACATTAATAAGCAGTAGACTTAAAAATACACTACGTACTAAAGCATCCCACACTACAGTGTACCACAAAAGTATTTTTTGTATGGGCATAAAAATATATAATAAGTTACCCATAGATATTAAGGACATGAGTTCAATTGTTAATTTTAAAAGAAAGCTAAAAGACTTCCTTATAAAAAAGGCTTATTACTCGGTAAGTGAATTCCTGGATGAAAAAATAATACATTGATGAAACTGTAATTTTGACATGTACTATGTATCCTAAATTTGTTTAATATTTAACTAATGAATGCATCAATATGTAATTAACATAAGGTAAAAATATCATAAGATGAAAATTTATTTTATGCTAGATTGCTATTCATATTTCTATTTGTATCTCTTTTTTCCATAAAATATTGTGTAAATTGCAATGCCTAAACAGGTAACTAAGTTCTAAGAACCGCCCTATTATTTACACCTTCAAACTTTGTACACTTAGTTCGCAATAAAGAATTTGACTTTGACTTTGACTTTGACTTCTTCTGCTCTGTATCAAAAATAAAATCATAGCTATCAAAAGCGCAGTCCATTATTGGTTAAACCGCACTTTTTTATTACCGTGGGTCGGCGCTCGGCACTCGAGGGAGCCGCGCTGGTCACAACAGCGACCCATTTTGTACGAGTTTGTTTAAAAGCATGACTAATGGAATTGTGAACTAAACAAATTAGAGCTACGTCATCAGCGTATTGTACGAATGATGTGACCATAAGTGGACAGTATCATTAGTTTGAAGGATTGCGTCAGTAGTTAATAAACGAAACTGTGATGACTATTTATGGTTAAGTTATGCGTACGCGTTTTTGTCGATGATTATATTTACTACTGCAAAATAAATATGTATTTTAATATAAATAAGTATCTGGATATTATAGAAACACAAGGTTTTGATCAATAGAAGATTAGACAACAATTCAAAGTACAGGTAACAAATACAGTAATATAAATTATTAACATTGGATACGCTACATGATCATTATAGATTTTATGGAAGGTTAAATGACTAATCAGTAATCACTAATAACAATGAATGATTTAAGACATCATTTTATGTGTTTTCGCAATAACATCTCCGAGGCTAAGGGTAATTCCTCAAATGCTTTAACTATAATGTTTAAAATTAACTGCGAATAACTACATAGGAATCCAAACATAGAATGTTGCAGGATTCCATTCGTAAAGTTCACATTTAATAGGTGGGCATTACTACAAGAAAACCCGGTCGCGGCGAATACTACACACAATTACTCTCGCCGCTAGAAAGGGTAATACAATTCTAAAATGAGATTCTGAATTGTATAAATCTGTTTGTTTTCTGCGAAAGCATTACACCGATATTTGAACAGACGGCGGGCTCCGGTCGACACGGAGGCGTATAAAATGAGTTTCATGCTACTTGAAGGAATCTAACAAAAAATGCTCACGTACGGATTTATTGAGAAAAAATCTCGAGGATGTTTTTCCACCTCGATACGTATTACAACAATACGAGATAAATGTGTTTGTACTAGGTAGGGTCAAAGACGTGCCTGCCGAAGAATTGAAACTTTTATGTCAGTAAACATGACCAGAATGTACGATCCATTTTCACCGACAGATACTGCACCCCGTATTTCTGTAGCTACACCGAGGTTAGCACTCGCTCGTAAATAAACAAAGATCTGTTAATCCTATATAAAGCCTAGGATTGGATACTTCACAAGGAAATTCGTAGGTTCCTCAATACTGGATGAAATGTTTGAAAATACAGTGTGGATACCTGTAACTAAATAGACAGACCTGCTAATACTGCATCACGTAAATAAGTCATTATGATTATTATCATTGGCTAAGAATAGAACTATCATATGAAATTGTGTTTCGTGTGATATTTATTTATTTACAATATTAATATTGGTACACGTGTCCTGTGTACCAGAAATGAATTTCCGCTACAAATGAAAAAGGAAGTCAAATTAAATCCTGTAAACATTCCGCACATTGAAGCCCACTTGAAGGTAGAACTTTTTGGGTGGATTATGAAAACATTTCCCTAAAAAAGTATAATACGTAACTGTTTTTACAATTCTAGTAGAGACCAACAGTACTGTCGACGATGCCAAGAGGACACGGTCGAAAAAGCAGTTAAGGCTCTTTTGTTACAAACTTGCAGTAGACAAGCCATGATGAAATACGATTGCTTTCAGAACATTTGTTTCGTGCTTTAAATTCTGTGTTTTCCCGAAAATCGTAACCATGTACAGGACAGTTCCGCTCATTGTGTAGTATATTGGACGGAACTGTTCAGACTTAGCAAAAACCTCAAAAAAATATCACATATCTCCTTTCACAGCATGATAATGAACATCTCTTATCTCTCTAATCCAAAATACTGCCTTTTTGCAAGACCTTTGGTACACAGAGACAATAACAAAAAATTGTGAAACTCCTTAAAATTTAGGTTGTTTCTACAGGCAGTTAGTTCTGAGAAAGTATCCTCAAGTAAGAGCCCCTTAATTAACAAAACGATCACGCTGCAGTTGTCCGTGTACCGTAGACTATATAAACGGCGACCTATTCTTAAAGTAAACAATTAGGGCAACCCGTTTTATTTTTGTTTCTGTTTATTTACGGACTTGTAAGGCTGTTGCTAGTGTTGGGGCTAGGTATATTTTACTCGGGTCAATCGAGTTACTCTGATACTGCGATAAAATTCGATTAATTGCATGGTTATTAAAGTTTATATGTAAATAGAGATGAAACCAATATTAAAAGTTGCTTCAACTTATCCCTTATGACAATATGCTCACTAAGGAAAATAGCAAATTGGATCCCGTTTCGGATAGTTGCACTTTAATAACGAACAATTTATATTTCTTATGACTTAAATGCAGTTAATATGCTTAATCTCTGGTTAAGGTATATAATTTGCTTTAACGATCTGAGTAAAATAAAGGTAAACTTCTACAGCAAGTTGAAAATTTAATGAATGAAGCTGCATCACTACTCCTGCTCTGACGTCAAGCTCACCCTTTAGAGTTTATGGCTTAAAAGCAAGAAGTTTGTTTAAACTATATTGTATACCTTGCCACAGCTATACATCGAAATCTCGTAATATTACGTCTGGTTACACGAAAATTAATGTGATTTGAATAACTGCCCTTCTTAAGTAAAGAATTTAACGAACATAAACATTGAAATTTAACTATTTCAAACGGCTTTTATCGCAAGCATTCACGAAAATCTCATTCAAATCATAAAATATTGTCATTTTGTAACTTTTAATTAAGTTCTACTTTAGCTCTTCTACTTAAAACTTGTTAGTAAATTTGAGATGGAAGCCAAATCCGCAGACGAACGGCTTTCAAGTGTTTCTTACTCCGGCGAAATGCGAAATCTTCAAATTGAGACCGGGAACGAAATTGACCTCCATTCAAGGCGCTATTTCAGGTGACAGAATAATGAAAATATATACTTTAGTTGGCGGTATTCCTCTCGTGTCAATGTGGTAAAAAATGGGGGAAGGGGAACCCATGTCAAGGGGTTTTTTTTGCTTTGACGAGCTCGTTCCGTTGTATCAGAAGAGAACCTCTCATCTTTTGATACTCACTTTGCGTGGAAACTGAAATGTTATTTTTAACGAGTTTTAGGGTGTTATAATCGTCGACTTTGCACTACGTAACTTGGTCGTTAACTGTTGAATTTACACGTTATCGTTAGAAAGTTGAACTCAACATTTGTATGATATTTTTTATTCATATCATCATGTTTGTTGAAAAACATAATTGAATTTTTGCATTGCCTACCTCTATATGATTAATCAGGTAATAAGCGTTTAACAATATTGAAAAATATAGACCTATTTTAAATAATTCTCATCTATCCGAAAAGCTTAATTATCCAAAGCAACATAATGAGGTGCTAATTGGCGCAACAATTAATCACCTACAGCGGCGTAACGTCGATTATAACCAAACCAACAGCAATGGCCTATAATTGGGACCTCTACGTATTTAGGTCACCGTTCCATTTCCCCACGCCACCGACCAAAAATATTATTACCTTAAGGGCTTCTGATGTTGATAAATAATTTACGAACATTTTAGCCGATATTCACCTTCGAGGAAACCACAAATGTATATCAAGAGGCGAAACTTAATTTAAGTTACTGACTTCCTCGAGAGAACGATACAAATAGGTTCCTTACCTAATGCTGCACTAAATTGAGTGAAGCGGGAGACGGAAAGAGAACAATAGAGTCATTGAGGCAATCAAAACTGGCTGGCTCAGGGTTTCAACGATAAATTTCTGGCGTTACGCCAGCCGGCTCACAGATAAGGGTTGACACAAACACAGATTAAACACGACAGGACCACCGCACGGCGTGCGATTTTTTATCTGCAGAATCATGACAAGAAGATTAATAGGTTTATTGTTAGATGTATAGGAGGTTGCTGGGCCACGATACGCCACTTAGGGTGGCAAACAAAAGTGTTAACGAGCTTACAAATCTGAATTATACTCAAGATCAGTTAAAACAATCGATGTTGTCTATCAACAGTGCAAGTTATTTGGGTAGTCTTAAATCTCGCAGATTAATTATTTTACTTTACTCAGTAGGTACAACATTGCTAAAGGTACGTATAAAATGTATTTTGCTCTGTAAATACACCAAATTCACAATATTTAAATTCCTAACATACCTGAGTCCCAACCACGCTGCCTGTGAAGGCCCTAACAGCTGTCTAAAACATTCTATAAAATTCAAACTGAAATACTTTTGTAATATTTCGTTCATGTTTGTAAAACTTCAGTCTAACACAAGTTTGCAAAAGAAATTCTATTTCAACAATTTTCCATGCCTAGTTTGAAATCAAACTTGCCTATGTGCCATGAAATAATAGCATATTTACAAACGAATTGTGCGCATTGCTATGATATGAAAAGCGTATAGAATCAAAAATGTGATGCGATATTCGTTCATTAGTTACGGTAAGATGAAGTAGCAAACTGCTGTAAACATCTAGCTCTAGAATAACTCTCCTTGTATTTATATTTACTGGGAGCATATTTCCAAATAAGAAACAAAATTGGGTAACAAACTATTTCCTTTACACTAGCCTAAGTTCGCCTTCTGTTTCGACTGTAACCAAACTTTATATTTGCACTTTCAGTTCAAGAACATAAACAAATATCTACGGAACAAATACAACTTCAGGCTCTCCGTGTACAGTGAAGTCCAATATCAATAAGATACATAAGGACTAGAACATAAAACGTCTTGCCTAGAATATGTACCACGAATAGTGTATCACGAAAACAATATTTCGACATATGGAAGAATACTACATTGGCAGTTTTGTTGCCGAACACATAATAGCGATAATAATATTTCCGTTATATTATTTACGACTATCGAGAAGTTAGCCTTATTATGTATAAGTAGCGGATCATTATTATAACGAAGGACTGATTAATTGATTTCCTTCTTTCGCTAAGTGTTTTTTCATGCTCATTACTCTGGCATTAATTATAATTATTAAGGAATTCGTAGAGTGACTTAAAAAGCATTGTATAATACGTTAACGTGTAAGAATCGCCACTTATCTTCGGAGCGGCAGTGGAGGGCTTGAGCCGTCCGACTCAAGTGTTTGGTGGTCTCGGCGAAACGACAGTATACATAGCCCCGTCCCTAACTTTTGTTCGACGAAACGGTTTCCAATAAAGTCTTATAAGCTTCGTATCTCTACACTCGCTCTACGGGATTGAGGATAAAAAGACTCGGCTTCTTTATGGATCAGTTGCACACAAAGAAAAAGATATTGATGTAGTTCAACGGTTACATAAATGACAACGTAATTATTTATTTATTAACTGAAACCTAGACGTTATAGCCATGCTCCACGTGATTATAAAAAATGCTTTACTCGCTCCACTCACCAAGCAAAATGGACAACTTTATCCAAACCATTATTAACTGCCCTCTCACAAAATTCTCCGGAGGTCTCTATTTATGTGAGTTGACATATAAGGAACGTGAACGAATCGCGACCCGGCGTCGGCTTGTCTACATAATACAAGTCGTGCAGCGAACGGGGCGTCGCATGCTAAATTGTAGTAGTTTTACAAACGCCGCCGCAAAGCCGCCGCAAAGCCATCGCGTCGCAGTAGCGAACTGTCTTCAACAGCGATCTAAGACCTGACTTGAATTCCAATGACTCTAAACGCTGCATGCATTTTTCGGCATTACAGTTTAAAAGTTGACAGTGGCTACTAAAATGATACAGAGCGAAATTTTTGTGCCGAATTTTTTTAAAGGCTTATAAGGAACAAATTCCTTGTCTAGAGCTACTAAACGAGATTTAAAAAAATATTATTGCAAGTACGGAAATACTTAAGCTTCTTAAGAACTCGATTAAAATCTAATATTTATGATCAATGATATCAACACGCCCTTGACAGTGTAAACAGGATTGGATTGTAGAAAGTACGTATTATGTACTAGCACAAATTGCTGTCAAGTACATCGTATATTGTACCGCTGCACGCGATTGTTGATTGTTGATATTGCGCATTATAATAATTCGTCTCGATATACCTACTTTGTTTCAAAGTAAACAGGACAATAGGGTCTTTCTATAAATAGAAGTATTTGTTATAGTAGGTAAATACCTAATCTCAAACAATCTTACTGAGAACATTTAAAAAATATAAGATATGTCGAGCATCTATGTTTAATACCAAAAGTAAGTATAGTCTGAAAACAACACTAAAGTTATGAAATGCACTTTTCTTTTTTCAATTATTAAAAATTTTCAATTATCCTCTTTGGAAATGAATATTATCATATTCGAATCCAATTGCATTCATATCATCAATTCCCATTTAACTTTTTCAATTTGATATTCTATCTACATCCATTATTTGGAATAGTGTTTACAAATAACAAATCTATATTTGGTCCGCGAGAAATTCCAAATCACATCTACCTCTGAATTCAAGTACCCTTCGAATATGTTCAAATAAGGAATGAACGTGAGAATGACGTCACCGCGTTAAAAACATGCTGTGAACAAGTGCTTCTATTGTCGTGGTTATGTAAGAGACAGGTACAAATAAACTTGGAACTCCTACACGCGAGTGATCTGTGATGTCACTCGTAGTGCCAACATGACTGATGGGTTTCCTCGCTTACGAATTCACGAGAATATTTTAAGATCGTGTTAATATTCACTTGCTTAAACATTGAGTATTTGTAATTTAGCATTGCTTGATTTAAGTTTAACAAAGATTGATAAATGTGTTTTGTTTTACTTAAACGTAACCAGCCCTAACATTAACCACTTCACTTATTTTAGGAATACCGAAATATTTGTCTGCACAACCCTCTCGAAATTCAGTACCACATCTATTATCTCTTAAGAAAAATTTCCAAGTAGGTACTTAAAATGAAAATTCTCATACATATTTATCAATAATCGGCAGTAACATTTAGTGGTATGAATAAAATCATCGTGTACATCGAGACGGGCCCTAAACGCCTACATAAATTGAAGATGATATCGGGGTTCAAGTATAACCGTCCCTTATAAATATCTGCCTCAACTAAGGCGAGATTTGAACAGAAAGGGATGCTAATAATTTGAGCTTACAGCTGTAAACAGCAATGTTTATAGCTGTAAAGACTACTAAGGAGTCTAGGATTTGTGTTGATACCCTCCTATATTTTGACCTCGACCTGTCCGGTTTATATCCAGCCTGTATTTAGAACATTTCAACAGTTAACAATTAATTCAAAATGAATATTAACGTAACATACCATCTCGCCTGTATTCCCGAAAGGTTAGGCAGAGGTGTACCTATGTACACCCACAGTTCGCGGGTATTTTTAGGTCCCATGTAATAGGGGGCAAGCCTATTGCCACTAACCGGGCATAAATCTAAACTACGACCTGCTACATAGAATTTCATAGATAAACCCAATAAAACCTTGGTCGACTTGGGAATCGAACCCAAGACCTCTAGCGTAGCATTCGCGCTTAGAACCGCTAGGCGCCAACGAGGCAGTTCTGTCAGAAAAATGAATATTCCTGTTTATTAACCAGACTCGTTGTTTACAATAAACAAGATTAATAAAGCAAATACATATCAAGTAGCCAATTTATAATCTTGTCACTGGCTGGGTTATAATTCATACTTGCTGAGTTATGTGAACTGTGTTTATGCTTCATAATAAGAGTAATTTGTATGGAATCATCATTCTCCTACGAATACATAAAATAATATTTTCCATAATCCCATTTGAATAAACTAAGTACATGCTTTGCAACAGAACTGAACATACACATTTTAATACGAATATTTAATATTCAGACTTGGTATTCCGTGTTCGGCATAACCAGTAAATAATTTGAAAACAGTTACAATAACAATGAACATAAAACCAAAATAAATTAGTAGCCCATTCAGCCAATTGTTTGGGAAAATGCTTAAAGCCTTATGTACACTAAGTATTAAAAAATATTGGCTTACAATTTGAGCTCGGCGCGATAAAACTGTTTAAAATTCGTTGCCACGTTCGCGTTATGGCAATAAGCCAGAAATTTCCGTACGATTAAAATCACTTGAGAGTTTCCACAATTCCGTTACTTCGGTAGGAGCCTGTGTGGTGGCATCATATCACAAGTAGGCCACCCGAATCCCCGCCCCGCGCCGGGTCAGCTTACACTATGGAGCTTTTATCATGCTCTAAATAATCAAATCTAGTTACAGCTTTAGTGTCAGGCTCTGCCCCTTGTGATGCATATAGTTTAGGTCTGAGGCGGTTAAGGCGTATGCATGTCGCTGCATCTAATACATTATGTTATTTTCAGAAATATGTGCTCAAGTCTTGATGTATCATCACATTGTATATCAAAATTACAAGTAGACTTTAATGTATTTTATTCCGTGTGATCCAGACAAAAACTACCTAGGACTACTAAGTCATGTTTTTAGCTTATTACTTCTCTCAAAGCAAGCTGCAAAGCATACGATCCTTTACAAGATGAATATTATACTGTTATACACTTATATGACAGGCAGATGTACAAGTCTGACCAAGCTAATATCATTCACTGACGCACAAAGGATGTCATGTGACAATGAAAGCGTCGTTAAACCATTATCCTGGCCAGTGAATGTTGTATCGAAGCGGTCAGCGTAAATTCTAGTCACGTGAATGCCAATTAACTTGCACGCCAGTGTAAATATTTTGCATAAACTGTAAGTTGATGAAAATTATGGGCGCATGAATGTCGCCTTATCTTGGGGATGAGGGCATATTTTGATATTGAATGGGTTGTAAAATGTATACAGCAAATGAGGCTTTTCAGACCCGTTGAATATAAACAGGTTTTGAGCAACGTCTCCGAGGATCAATATTCTATACAAATACATGAATGAAGCAACTTATCGAACAAATAAAGTAATGAAAACATAGCAAAACATTTTAAAGAAATCGTAGGTAGAACGTGCACGAGAAATTATCTTGTCTAAGGAAAACAATTCAAACGATACCTACAAGGGGAAACGGGGATAATATTAATAATTCATAGCTTCTAGTTTCCAAACAAAATATACAAACTTAGCTACGCGAAGAGGGTACTTTATTCATCCCCGATATTAATATACCTTATATGTATTCAGTATGTTCAAGCAGACTCGATAATATACTAATTTATAAATGCAATTTTATTAAAACAGCTGTGCAGAACAAACAAAAACCATTTGCAGCATCCACATTATGCAAAACGAAATATACGTCCATATTGCAAAATGTATATTTATAGTAGTATCGTTTTACTAAAATTACAACGGCGACCTACAATATAGACCAAAATATAAACACATTTGTTTTTCTTATACAATGAAATGTTTTCCGACTATGCCTAGTCTAATCTATGCGACAATCGCCCACCAAATAGTAAACTTCCAGCAACGCGAGACCTATCACTACCCAAGACATAAACAAAACTATCTAAAACAAGAAGCATCAATCAACTATGTGTCATAAGAAACAAGCGTAGAGGTCATCCAAGTATTTGAGACCAAGCAAAATAGTGTTCTATAATTTCTTGTTGCTAAGCTAGGGTCATAAGAGCGCTAATATAATATCACTCAAATCGAAATTGAACAACTTATTCAGAAGTTCGGCCAAACCGCTGTTCAAACAAAAACATATTTACTGTTAGAACGTCGTGGAAACGTTTAGGAACTTGGTGTTTTATTATTTAAAGTTCAAGGTTCGAACTTTGACGCTATTAAATTCGTTCAATACAACACTTAAACAAGTCAGAACTCATTTAAATTGGAATTACATGAGGATTTCCAATTATCTCAAACACATCCCTGTAGGTACTTCAGGACGGCGAGCGGCGGGCGACAAACAGGCGATCTAAAGCAGTTAATCAAACCATTTTATAGAAGGGATGTCGAAGCCGTAAAACCGATTACTATCTGGCTATCTGCCTAAGGAGAAGGATAAAATCATGGCTTACTTTAAAAACGTTTTGTTCCTGCAAAACGTGGCGACCAGACAAAGTAAAGTCTAAGCACGGTAATATAATAATTACCGTGGTCTAAGTATCACAATATTACAACTAGCCACATGACCAATTGGTGATGTTAAATATTTAAGTTACGACCTATCAGTTATATTATTGGGCAATAGTTAATATAACCTGATCTTAATTATATTCAAAGTGAAACTCTTGAATCAATTTACCTCTTGTAATGCTAAAAAGGAACAAAAATAATCTTCTATACGTAAAGACCACCAGTCCCAACGAACAATTGTTAAAACTTTGGATATTATAATTCGCAGCGGCGCCTACAGTAAAACTAATTAGGCAGGAATAATGCAAATTGCTTAACTAATTGATTTTTAAACAACAGGATACCATTGACTAATTGTTTCCAAAAAATAACTCGTGACATGACAGCATAATTGTTACTAATGCAATATTCCTGTTAAGTATGTGTTAAGAATTAATTAGAAATTAGTTTTCCAAACGCTAATTGAATCATCGAAAACGCAACGACGCATATTTAAGCTGCTGTGATTGAAAAGGAAGTGTCAAATATTGAACGGATCTGAAATGTTTCAGCAAGCGACAATACATATCGTAACTTGCGTTTTAATTGTAAGTCTGGGAATGTCGCGTTTTTTTTTTGCACAACAATTACACATAATGTTTGTGTTAAACATATATTAAGTACCAGTCGTTTAACTACTACAGGCTGTTAGGTATATTCCATTTTATAACCCCAAGCAATTGACTACACAAGTTTTTTAAAATTAGTAAGAATTCAAACAAATTAATTAGTCCTCGTTTTAAAGCTCACCTTAGGTGTCATATTCAAACTAAAATTACAATCTATCTTTAAAGTGTTTTCTTTTCAGTCTAGTACACTGAAAATTGAGTACATTCAACTCATCAAGGTAAACGAACTTTGCACAGTATCGGGCATTGTTCATGAATAATAAGAAAATCTTTATTTGGGAGCTTTTCAAAACCGTACATGAGATGAAGCTCATTACAAATATTTAATGGTGATGAAAATTCAAACGTCCTTAAACATTTGCTGGTCAATAAAATTCAAGTAAAAGAATCAGACTTCAGATTAACATAACCTTAAAGTAAAATTAAAAGAGACGCACAAGGCTTTTGCACAAAATTTCTTACTTCCTTGGAATTTTGATGTGACATTTTCGTGGAATTACTACGAAGGAAGCCCTATTTCCATAGTCCCAAAAAGAGATGGATAAGAGTTTAAAACTTTCTAGAGTTGTAATAACGATCGATTGGCTCTGGGCAAAGTTGGAGTGGCCTATAACAGATAATTGAAAAATCGCATGGCTCGCAATCGCATCACAGACCAAGTTGATTGTTTCCGAATAGAATCGTGCGAATAGTGGATTTATTGAGAGTTACAAGTTCACATTGTTTCCACGATGAAAGCTCTGTTAATTTTAGCACCAGCTGGTAACTATCGATACCGTTCGGCTCTTTCATCAAATATTTCCTCCTTATTCACGTATATATTTTCATTTATAGTCCGACTGGTTTTCTTATTATTTGTTCTACCTATTAGTAAATATGATACCTTCAATATAAGGCAAGGTTAGGCAAATACTTTTTGCTACAGCTATTTGTAGTTTCATCTAATTAAACGCTCGGTGCAAAACTTGTCTGTTATTAAGATAGGTTGCTGCTAAGAAACAAATAATGAAAAAGGTTTATAAAATAGCTTAGACTTTTGCCTGACGACCTCCTATTATTTAAAGAAGCGTCAGAAAATTCTTGAATGAATTGTCAGTTTTTCAGTTTGTTTTGAGAACCGATTTTCAATTATGTATGTATACAGCATTTAACTTATTTAGATGAAGTTGGTGGATTAACACCTGACTCAAACAAATACAATAGTAATACCAATTTCTTAACTAAATACTCCATCATATTGTTCAGATAACCGCAGCTACAAGCCTAACGAACGAGGTAAATTAGTAGAGCGTCAATATTTGGAGAGATAACAAACTAATAATTACAAAACTGGGATATCCGTGTTGGCATTTCATCTAGCAATCCGTATGGATGAATCAGGTATAATAACAGTGACAATGCAGATAATAAAAATTCTGAAGTCATCATCTGTTAGCTAATTTATTAATTCCGAGAATCAATTAACAATTTTGGCGTGAGTATATCACGCAAAAAAGTTTATTTATTCTATACGAAGTCTTGAACACGAGGAACATCAAAAATATCAAGTGGTGCAAAACTATCTTCGTAAAAAAAAAACAAATCAAATAAAATCTGTATTGTCAATGTATAAAACGGGATCAGTATATTATTTTTTTATGTTGAGCTTTATTGAAAACGTTGAAGAAAGCAATTTTGAATTTCTAACCATTTCCAATACTCATGTAGATGTCAAATTATTTCTCGGTAGCAAAACTGTATGTCTACATCTACAGCTGATACTCGGAATTCGGAAAAATCAACAACACACCAAACTCTGTATTCATCGCACATTTGGGACCAAAATTGAGTTTGTCAGGAAATAATGGCGATAAAGTTAGCGTGTACCACCTGTTTACACGTAAACCTTTGCACAGAAGCTAGTATATTGATTGGAAAATTGAGTTAAAATGTGTTACGGCACATGCCTCTATAGTATTATTTAATCTAAGGTTAAACAAATATTATAGTGCTATCATCTTTGTATTCTATTCCCAGTCATTTGGGATCAGCTGAAGATGTATTTTTTGCACCTATCAGAAACAGTCGGATCGCGACAAGTCTTTGCCAGAGTTGCAGGATCGCAAAACCATGATCAGCGTAGCTTCAGCGGATTTTGCATTTTGGTCCTTAGAATCTTGTAAGCGCAAATACATAAGCACAATGTCCAAACCACAAATCACTAGTTATGAGCTTGGCAGTACACAATAACATATTTTACTTCAATGATCTATGCAACAATGCATTATTTGTCACCGTCTGACTAAGCGTATACATTGTATCACAGTAACATCCGAGTTATGCTAGGACGGATAAGGGTCTGCAAAATAAATCGAATTAAACGTAACATGAGCTTACGTAACTAAGACCTTTATCCCGATCCGCTGGGGCCGGATAAAAATCTCCGCATCCGACGAAATCTACTGCAGTATCGAGACATTTGCGAAACCTTTAGCCAGTGAACTATTAGTGGGGATTAGTTATGTCCAAAAAGCTCATAGGAAAGCTTTACAACCAGTATTGTGAAGAAAATTTTTAGACACTTAACATTAGGTATCAGTTAACTTAACTTGGTTTAAAGTGGGTATACCACTTTAAACCAAGTTAAAAACTAAGAACTAAAATACATAACTGGTATTATGTTTTATTTGTATTGTTCCTTGTGAAAAGGAAGATTTAGGAAGCTTATGTTATAAAAGGGATGTCATCAATAAAGTCAATGTAAGTCCGTTTATAGGCGTTCCGGTATTTCTATTAACTGCGTTCTCCGAGTTCCGAAATCCCTTCCTTTTCTTTATATTTTTCTGCTGAGAAAACATTCCTGACTCAAGCGTTTACCCTCTATCGTGGGGTCATATATCTGAGTACAACGTTAGAAGAATTTATCTTTCAAGAAACACAACGCGGAAGGGGAGAAAACAAGAAGGCTGGATAATTTATAAGTTAAAATTAGCGAAAACTACACGGCCCGAGGAATAAATACAGCTCATCGTTCCCCCATAGCTGACGTAATTGGCAATTAAGAGATATATCAGGAAGATAGGTAGCGTCGTAATACGCGACTAAGGGATTAATTACATAATGAACACAGGTAATTAATGCTTGAAAACGAAGCAGTGCTTAAACCAAGGAAAGCGAAGCTACGGATAATAAGTCGGGAAATTCAAATTGCCATTCGTAGGTCGCGTATCGATATAAACCAAAGCTGAAGTTACTAACTTTGTCGAATCAAATATAAAAAAGAGCCTTCTAAAATACCTTTTGGCAAAGGACGTCCAGGTTGTGTAAATAAAAAACCGTGCCGGCCTTATGTAAAATGTACAGTTTAATACCTTTCATAATCCAATTACAAATTTTCCAATCAGCTTACTTATTATAACCAAGCGACATGGTTTATGACCTACAGCCATGTATTTATTGTCCACATTATTTCGTAGCACCCGATATTTACGACATTTATCAATTAGTCACTGACAATATGTCGGACGCGCTCGCTGATTGCCGGTAATAAATGTCATTAGCAGTGGTCACACCGGAATATTCTGTGATTTTGTTGTAAACGTGCGTCAGAATGTCAATTGCATCCTAACGGACATGTCCATCGATTATGAGACTAAATTGCTCGTAAAATTTTGCTGGACGTTAATTATTCTACATTATTAACATTTTATAGTTAACTTTGTCGTTAAATTGAGTCTATTTAGTATATATATGCATGATTGGCCACGTCTAGTTTATCGTAATACTATAATGTATCATACAATATAAATATGCAGCCCAGTTTATGATTCAAATGAATATGATGTTCAACAGTAAGCACCAAAAAACCTATCGATCCTATCGATATCGATCTCTGAAAGTCGAGTGTAAAGTGAATGTACTGAAAATAAATTGAATGTGTCGCTCAATCACTACAACGATGGTTCGGCATCCATTGAGTTTTGAACGACAAGCAGCATTTTTATAACTCCCAGGGGCGAATTGTAATCGGTTTTACATGCGGCAGTCGCGCGGTCAGGGGCCGATGCCCGCCACCTAGCCTCTGCGGAAAGTGTCGGACAGCAATTTATGTAATGTTTTCACCTTAACTTGGAATGCTTTGAGATTCCCATAATACAGAAGCTTTATGTGCCAAGTTTAGAATTTATCAATACGATAGGTACTAGCTTCTGTAGTGTAAATAACTTGACATTCAGCATTTAAAGTTTCGTGTCAGATATAAGTAAAGATTATGGATAACCTATTATTTAAATGTCAGGCTGTGTATTTGGTTCCATCATTTCGTAAATAATATTCAAGATATTTGTAGTTACGCAGTATTTAACACAAGAATATTATATACTATGGCAACTAACTTCATAACCACACGTTGAGCGTCATAGGTCCTTAGAGACATAACGGCGAAGGACCCTGGCTTGCGGGCTGCGGTCATATTATGCACAGGACCGCACCGCACAAGGAAAACTCATTTCAAATTCAAAATAGTTGCCAACGTAAATTAGAGGGAACGTCAAGTTGTGTATTCACACCTGTATTATGCATCAACACATCGAGGTACGCGCACGAATAATGAGCCAACTGAAGGGGATGAATGTACGGCCAATTTCAGCCGCTCAATAAACATATTTTCGGTTGAAATGGATAGCGTCAATAATGCCCACGTTCGGTAATAGGAAAATGTTGTCAATACGCTAATGGGTTGTCTAATGACTTACATAAATGTATATTAATGAGATGACAGCTTTAGAAGTTATATACATCGTAATAAACGCTATTTTGTAGTAAGTACTTACTATTTTAGTAATTACCAAGTATTAAATAGCAATAAAACGGCGCTCTGAATTGAATTCACTTGAAATTTGATGCAAAGTCTTGGAGTCACATTTTGTTTTGCCTGCAGTATGACAATTATTCATTATTCTTATTTTTACTATGGGTAGATTCTGATACTTAGCACCATTTAGCACTGAAAACTGTTAATAGGGACAAAGAGTATATTGATTTCTAAGAAATAAATTCACACTTTAAAGTACAATACTAGATAAATCTAATACCAACACATAAAATACCTTATTTAAACAACATCCATTATGTTTTTGACTATTTATCTAAATACGAAGGAAATTTTACATTTTATAATATTCGAGTATAGAATTGCAATGCTATGTAAAAGTCGTCAACATAACCATGGAAAAATCTGTTTAATGTGAGAAGCCATGATAACAATAGTAATATTAGATGACCCAGTTGTCTGAGAGAGCACAAGTTATCCACATTAAGCATTCTCCCTTGAGCCACGCCCACGCGACCTGCCCTGCAAAGCCGCCAGGGGCGAGATTCAGTAGCTCTATTGAAAACCGAAACTAACCATTTTGGGATCCGACGAATTTCTTATGACTATATCAATGGTTGTACTCTTTTGTATTTTTATTTTACGACATAATAGGACGACGAATTTGGAAAATGTTTGCATGTGTATGTTTCATCGTGGATAATGAAAAAATAAAGAATTTTGTTCATCACTTTACTGTAAAAAAGTACTTGCACGAAAACTTAATAAGATATTATGTATGTATAGATAGATAGTAACGGAATATTTGGAAACGCTAATGACTTAAAACTACTACTTGCTTGTAGTGGCCAAAAACATAATCGATAATATAATTTACGACATCCATCACATCCACTTTATTAGTTATGCTTAAAAAGGCAAAGGAATATAAATAACCCATTACTGGACGAAGCTATCAAGTCAGAGGGAAGTTTGTAATCACCCTACGGTCAACTGATAAAAATTTCATTACCATCGGGTCGTTTCACCAACTTATCTCGTGCGCATCTAAAAATAAAACGGGACTAATTTCTGCCCTCATTTTCGACATTAGGGAAAAGGAAAATGATTGTACAATCAGTTGACAACGCTAACGGATATGAGACACGGGACTTACATAGATGGCATTGTGTTTCTTTACGGGAACAATGCAGAAAATGGCTTCATTTGTGTTCTTTATTTATAGAACAAATCTTTTGCAAAATGTCGTGATTTACGGGTTTTTACAGTTAGATTTAAGATGAACTTTTTGAGCATTTTCGTAAAGTTTAATATATGTTAATTTGTAGTTGTTTTAATGGATGTTAGTCTTACTTTCCCGAACAACCTATATAAAATTAAGGCAGTGTTTGGACTTGGAACTTTTAGGTTCAGCCTAATTTGAGCTAGTTAGGAACAAATATTGAAATAACCTGGAAAAAGCACAATCAACGTATTCTGCTAACTAGCTGTTGCCAAAAAAACTTGTTACAAACTAAAATAACAAATGTTTCAAAGAGTGTTCTCTATGGCAGAGTCTGCACAGGTTTACAGTTTTCCGTTACAGCGAACGTTTTCCGGATTTTTGTGAGTTTGCCATTTTCCTCAAAATTGATATTAGTACGGTATTCGTAATATTAGTCGTCCCGCGGGTATGTTCCGGGTATTCGTAATAGCAACACTTACTAGCAATGGATTTGGGTAAGATTTTGGGAAGAAGCGAATTGGAACCACACGCAATAAAATAAGTGCAATTTTAAAAGTCCTCTTGAACTGATATTAATAATAATAATAATAATAACATTTTTATTAATATACTAAAGTAATATCCATCATCTAAAATAGTATCCAGTTCAAAAATGATTCTGTTAAATGTAAAAACTTCTCTACATAATAAAATTACGTATGAGCTGACGGATGTCACTCTACCAAACAAGAACGAAGTAATAAATATGAGCGGATAAAATGTTGACGAGAAGCAGAGCTCGCAAACCAGCACGCCCACCATCCCCGGACCCGTCGCCGAGCTCCGCCTCCCAGCTGCCGGACCATGTTCCAGCCCCGGCACCTGCAGTCGCGTCGAGCTCCAGCGACGAGTATTACTCTCCGCCGACGTCGCCAACACCTGTGCGTCGGCAGGGGAGACGCCGGCCACCGTGCAGCTTGGCGCCCTCAGGCCAACCGGCCTCGAACAGGGCTCCCGCTCCCGGTGGTGATGTGCGGCGCATGAAGTGGACTCTCAGTATAAATGAGAATGTCATGCGCGCATACTACGGGGCGACAGAGGGGGGAACTAACCTCACTGCGTACCGTGCGAGAATGCTGTCTCTGTTTCAGGCTCTTGAACCGGGTGTCAGTGTATCGGCACAACGACTGTCGGATCAAGTGCGGGTCATCCAGCGTAATCACAGGTTGGATGACTCAACGCTTGATCGACTGCGCTCCGAAATACAGCATAGCCCTGCTACCAGCACCTCGCCACCAGTGGCAGCGCCAGTTTCTGGTGCTCCGCTCACCGCCCCTAGTGATGGGGAAGAGGAGGATGGGGCTATAACTGTAAGTACCCAGTGCAGTGAGTTAATAAGGAGTACATTGGAGGATGCGATTCGGGTTTATCGGAGATCGCCGCCCGACCAGAGGCCTCGATTACCTCGTTTGCCCATGCATAACCGCAACAAAGCGATAATGGGTGCCCTAGATTCACTGCTCCCTGTTTACTTTGAGAGCAGTGAAGACCTTAGGGACACGCACTCGATTTTGTACTGCGCAGCTCTTACGGCATGTCGTGTAGCTAATGTTGCAATGTGTCATAGTAACATAGCTACACGACCGAAACCAGCCGTACCAGCTTGGCAGTGCAGGATCGAGCAGCGTGTTGCTGAGGCTAGGACACTCATTGCAAAACTAAAAGCATTTAAACAGGGAAATTCGCGACCACGCGTGATGCGCTTTGTAAGGCGTGCATATGCCGGGACTGATATTAGTCCCAGTGAATTTATTGCCCGCGTTACAGAGCGCATCGACCTGTTTAAGCAAAGAGTTTGTGCATGGGCAAACCGTATTCGACGCTATAAACGGCGGGCGGAACGATTTCACCTGAATCGCATGTTCCAAAAAGATCAAAGATGGGTACATAGACTGTGGGAGCGGCCGGTGTCAGCCATGGATGGCGGGTGCCTGCCGGATGGTGATGCCACAAATTCGTTTTGGCACAGCATCTGGTCGGTGCCTGTCACCCATTCCGAAGGCGGCTGGATGCGAGAGGTTGAGCAAGTATGTGAACCAATACAAGAGATGGGGGCAATTACCATCAGCCCCCAAGACGTAGCCAATGCAGTCCGTCCGATGGCAAACTGGAAAACGCCAGGGCCGGACGGACTGCAAAATTTTTGGTTAAAATGGCTCCGGAGTTCACATAGTTGCTTGGCTTCTCAATTCCAGTCTGCTGTGGAATCGGCTTCGCTCCCACAGTTCTTGACTACAGGATCTACCCATCTGCTCCACAAAACTGGTAGTGCTACGGATCCAAAAAACTATAGGCCAATAACTTGTTTACCGACGGTCTATAAGCTCCTTACGTCCATTCTGAGAGCAAAAATTAACGAACATATCGTTAACTTCTCTATTATGTCTGCTTCTCAGAATGGATGTAGGAGTGGATCCCGTGGCACTAAGGAGCTACTCCTTATTGACACGGCTATTTGCCAACAGGTTCGCCGCTCTAAAAAAGATCTGTCGACATGCTGGATAGACTATAAGAAGGCCTACGATTCGGTGCCGCATACGTGGCTCATGAGGGTGCTGGAGTTGTATAAAATTAATACAACTCTACGCGCTTTCTTGATGTCATGTATGGGGCAGTGGAGTACGGTTCTTCACTATCCAGGATGTCGAGATATCCAACAGGGTGGGGAACCAATTAGGATTGAGCGGGGTATATTCCAGGGCGACAGTCTGAGTCCCCTGTGGTTCTGCTTGGCCTTGAATCCTCTAAGCACTTTGCTTGAGAATTCGGGGCTGGGCTATTCGTTGAGGAGAGGGGGCCAGGTTATCTCCCACTTGCTGTACATGGATGACCTTAAGCTCTTTGCCACCAGCGGATTTCAGCTGATGGAGTTACTGAAGATCACTGAAAGCTTCAGTAATTCCATCAGTATGGAGTTTGGTGTTGACAAATGTGCGGTCATGCATGTGATGCGAGGTGGGATTGTGGAATCCCAGGGTATACAGCTCTCGGATTCCATAAACCTAAGGTCTCTCTCTGCAACGGATACCTACAAATACTTGGGTATGTCAGAGGCGTTAGGCATCAACGTTGCTGATGTGAAGCAATCGTTACAGGCACGTTTCTTTGGCCGCTTGAACAAAGTACTAAAAAGTGTTTTGTCAGGCGGCAACAGGGTGCGTGCCTTTAATGGTTGGGTCATGCCAGTGTTGATGTACTCCTTTGGTGTACTCAAGTGGACTCAGACTGAGTTAGACGCCTTGGATAGGAGAGTCCGAACACTGCTAACCGCAAATCGAATGCATCACCCACGCTCTTCAGTAATGAGGTTATATATCCCGCGGAAATGCGGGGGTCGAGGCTTTCTAAATGCTAAGACCCTCCATAATCGCGAGGTATGTAACCTCAGGGAGTATTTTCTCCAAGTCGACGTGGGGATGCATCGAGATGTGGTGGTAGTGGATAAGGGCTTCACACCGCTCTCCTTAGGCAAAGAGAACTGGCACAAACCTGTCGTACTGAGCGTCAAGGACCGCGAGGATGTATGGCAAAGCAAGGAGCTCCACGGGCGCTACTACCGGACCCTTCATGGGCCCGATGTAGATTTCCTAGCGTCCGTAGCCTGGCTACGCTTCGGTGATCTTTTTGGAGAAACCGAAGGGTTTGTTTGTGCAATTATGGACGAGGTTATCATGACGAATAACTATCGGAAATATATCATATCAAAATCAAAATCAAAATCAAAAATCAAAATATTTTTATTTCAAGTAGGCCCTTTTAAGGCTCTTTTAAAACGTTAAATTTACTGACTCTACTGCAGGTTCCAAAATGTCATTCCAATGGAGAAGAACCGGCAAGAAACTCCAGAGGTTACTCTTTTAAAAAAAAGGTTAACATCAATTATACCAATACAAATAATTATAAATATCTACAAATATGCGACAACAGCGTAAATAGCAATGTAAAAGATAACATCCAAAATGGAAGAAAAATTTAATAGGATACGCAACAAAATTTACATTGTTGTCACATTTACAAATGTCGCGTGTGCAAAAGAAAGAGAATAATAAAAAGAGACTAAACTCAATGAATAAAAAATAAAAATAAAAAATAATAATAATAACTAATTAAGTAAGTAAATAGCTTTACATACAAAAGATATGTAGTCCCAACTAAACCCTAACAGGAATGTCAAGGCATGTCAAAAGGTTTCTAAGAATAGAGACCGTGGGGAAGCTAATCGAGAATTATTAAACAACATGACAAATGAATTAACGGACCGCCAGGGAGGCCACATGTGCAGAAGGTCCTAGATCCACGCGCTTTTATCCTCTACATAGTCACTAATTTTATAATAAGCCTTTCCTATCAGTTTGGATTTCACGCATGTTTTAAATTTTTTGTTGGTTAAATGAATTATACTCTCTGGTAATTTATTATAAAAGCGAATAGAATTCCCAAGGAAGGATTTAGTATTTGTTTTAGTTAGTCTAAACCTTGGGACTACTAGCTTATTTTTACTACGGGTGTTAATGTTGTGATAATCACTGTTGACACTAAAACTATCTAAATGATTACGAACGTACATTATATTTTCCATAATATAAAGCGATGGCAGCGTGAGTATACCAATTTCTTTAAATTTCTCTCTAAGTGAATCGCGGGGGCCCATACAGTAAATGGCGCGAATTGCTCGTTTTTGCAAGATGAATATAGAATCTACATCGGCTGCAGAGCCCCATAGCAGGACGCCGTATGACATAATGCTGTGAAAATACGCGTAGTAAACTAATTTGGCCGTGGGGATATCCGTGAGCTGTCTAATTTTCCGTACTGCAAATGCAGCTGAACTTAACCTTTTCGACAATGCTTTGATATGAGCACCCCACTGTAACTTAGAGTCTATAGTCACACCAAGAAATACCGTTTCGTTAACTAATTCAAGTTTTTTACCATCAAGCATTAGGTTATGATCTAGATGAGATCGAACGTTCGGAAGTGAAAATTTTAAACATTTTGTTTTTGAAGCATTTAATAGCAAATTATTTGCTGAAAACCAATCCGACAACACGTTGAGCGCACTATTTAAATTGGAATAGTCATGCAATTTTCTATTAATTTTAAAAATAAGAGAGGTATCGTCTGCAAATAAAATTATATCTGTTAAATTAGACATTATGAAAGGCAGATCATTTATATAAGCTAGGAAAAGAAAGGGGCCTAAGATTGAACCCTGCGGCACGCCCATTCTTACTAAAGACCCAGGTGAAGTCACACCGTTAACGCCTACCTTTTGCTGTCTTGTTGACAAATATGACAATACTAGATCTAAAGATTGTCCTCGTAATCCGTAGTATTTTAATTTTAGGATTAGAGTGTTATGATCAACGCAATCAAAAGCCTTGGAGAGATCACAAAAAATGCCAATGGCATCTTGTGAACCCTCCCAAGCTCCCAAAATGTGAGAGACTAGCTTAACCCCGGCGTCGGTCGTCGACCTTCCCTTAGTAAAACCAAATTGTTGCTCATGAAAAATATTATTCTTGCTAAAATGTGACATCATTTGGTCAAGGACCATTCTTTCAAATATTTTACTTAAAGCAGGAAGTACTGAAACTGGTCTATAGTTAGATGGATCATTCTTGCATCCAGATTTAAAAATAGGTATTACTTTACTGTGTTTCATTAAATCAGGAAAGGTGCCACTATCAACACAGTCATTAAAGATCTTGGCAAGAATAGGGGCAATAGTGTCAATAATGGATTGGAGTACTTTGACAGAAATTCCCCATAAATCTTCAGTGGTCTTTACTTTAAGCATACTAAATGTTTTCTTAACAATACTAGGAGATACATGAGAAAAATTAAAATTTGGAAAACTTTTATTAATAGATGTCGTTAATAATGATTCTGCTTTTGAAGAGGATGAGGAAAGAGACTTCGTTACCTCTACTGGAATATTTGAAAAAAATACTTCAAAAGCGTTAGCAACATCTGACTTGTCTGAAATTATTTTATTATTGATTTTCAAAGACAGGTCTGTATCTCTTTGAATACTATTCCCAGTTTCAGAATTGATGATCTTCCACACTGTTTTAATTTTATTATCAGATTCATCTATACGCCTGCTGATAAGTCTAGATTTGGCCGCTAAACACACTTTTTTAAATACTTTTGAATAATTTCTAACATAGTTAAGAAAATCAGGATTAGCGTTGAATGACTTTTCATCATAAAGACCGTAAAGAACGTCCCTACTTATTCTTATGCCTTTAGTAGCCCACTCATTAAATTTGCGCTTCAAGTTGATTTTAACATCTTTTCGAGGACACGTTTTGTTAAACGATTCACGTACAATACCAAATAGTGAATTATAATCTTTATTTGGAACTCCAGAAAAATAATATTTAGAATTAAGGGCTGATGTAATATGATTTTTAAATGAATTTAGTTTATGATTTGTTAAGGGCCTAGTTGAAACAACTTTAGCTACAGGTAATTTACTTTTAGCTTTGATAGTAACTAATTGACCCATATGATCAGATCTTACACCGGGTATTAATCTAGAGTTTAGCACCGAACTATTTGAAAATATATTATCAATACAAGTAAGGGAAGTTGCAGTAATCCTCGTTGGTTCGTTGAAAATATAATTTAAATTAAATGACTTAAATAAAGATAAGAGTTTACATTTATCCGGCGAATCAATCAAAATATTAACATTAAAATCTCCACAAATATATAATGGTTTATTATTGCAGCATAATTTACTTAAAATTTCCTCCATAATAATTAAAAACGATAACAGGTTAGATGAGGGAGGCCTATAAACGCAAAGAACAATAAGAGATTCTATTTCTGCACATGCTACCTCACATATGCGGTCAACAGAGAAAGAGGAGATGTCTTGACGTTCCTTGAACTTAAAATAATCTTTACATAGAATCAGACACCCACCCCCCTCAGCTGAAAGTCTGCTGAACGCACTGGCAATCGCAAAGTTATTTACATTAAAATTCATCATATCTGGTTTAAGCCAAGATTCACAAAAACAAAGAATATCAATTGAATACTTGTCTACTAAAAGTTCAATATCAAGAATTTTGCTAGAAAAGCGATTTATATTCTGATGATACAGCAAAATGTTATCAGAGTGCTTCCCTATTGTCTGCGTTGAAAGTTTAAAGAATCTACATTATGACTTAAATCTAAACTTAACCTATTCTGCGTTATATCTCCTATAACTGTGTTAATATTAAAAGCTATTAAACTAGCAACTAAAAATTTATATCTTCTAGGAAGATACATAGTTTCATGGGTTAATTGAAACCCAGTAATAAATTGATTAGTGTCAAAAAACACTAATTTGTCACTATGACAACAAGTAGACATGTACAATGTGTTATTTAAGTAATGTACATACTTATTGTGGTCGCTACTTAATGTGTTTGCATAAGGCAAAGCACACAACATAATTTTACCTAAATCTAATCCTAGCAAGGTGTCAATGCCATAAACAATGTCCTTTCTCTCTATGCCTAAACTATTACCTACTAATAAAACAATGTTTGTGTTTTTATTTAATTTCATATTTTTTATTTTAATTATAAGATTGTTGAAGTTAGAGTTAGGGTAGCAGTGATTTGTGACATTGTGAATGTTATTGTTATTTAACAATGAACCAAACCCTGCTCCTATTTGATCAGAAACTATAATGCACTTGTCTGAGTTAAAATTACTATCAATTGATGGCAGTGAGACCGTAGGTAAGGAAGGAACTTCAGGAGGCTCAGATGGTGTAACAGTGTTAGTACAGTTGCAAGAGAGATTGTTTGTCAGAGACTCATACCTCTCCGCATTGCCTTTGACTAGGTCTAATAGTTCACTAGCCTCTAACATACGCTGACTAAGTTGTTCCTCATTTGAAACATATTTGGTAAAGATATCTTTCAGCATATTCTCCTTGTAAACTATTTCTTTATATAATAATTGAGTGTCAGTATCATATTTTTCTCTACATTGATCCAATTCACTGGTATATAATTTTAATTGAGTTACCAAGTGAATGTGCTTTTTATGACTATTAATATTGTTTAATTTAAAGTTTTTTATTTTTCTTAAGGCCATATGGGCCTTCCTAATTAATTTACTACATCTTATGTATTTTTTTATCTTGTTATGACATTACAGTTACATAAAGGACGGTACAGTTGACATATGTCGGGCATGTCACTGTCCAGGTGAGTCCTTGAGACATATTATTTCGGGTTGTTCTCGTCTTGCTAACGGCGAATACTTGCACAGGCACAACCAAGTGGCCAGGATTATCCACCAGCAGCTTGCTTTGAGATACAAACTTGTGGAATCTGAGGTGCCGTACTACAGGTATGTGCCCGACCCAGTTCTCGAAAATGGTCGTGTCACTCTGTACTGGGACCGATCTATCATCACTGACAGGACTATTGTAGCCAATAAGCCTGATATAGTGGTGATAGATCGATCGGAGCGTCGGGCAATCATTGTTGATGTCACTATTCCGCATGACGAGAACCTCGTGAAAGCTGAAAAAGAAAAACAATTAAAATATTTGGATTTAGCGCACGAGGTTGTCGACATGTGGGAGGTGGACTCAGCGATGATTGTCCCGATAGTCGTTACAGCCAACGGCATAATAGCCAAGAGCCTCGACCAACACCTTAAGAGGCTCTCGCTAGGCACCTGGGTGAAGGGTTTGATCCAGAAAGCGGTACTTCTCGACACGGCGCGTATTGTGAGGAGGTTCCTCTCTCTGGAGTCCTAACCACCGGCAGCTTGGACCCTGTCCCGAGGCCGGTTGGACACTATATTTTATATTTTTAAATGTATATTTTCTTTTTTATATATTTAAAAATGTATTTTATATGTTTATTGTAAAATAAAGAAATAATAATAATAATAATATTCCTGGACAATTCACACACGGTAATCTGATCCCAAGCTAAGCTCTAAGAGAGCTTGTGTTATGGTAACCAGACAACTGATAAACATACTTATATATTTCTAAATACATACATATTATAGATAAATAACACCCAGACACAGAACAAATGATCGTGCTCATCACACGACATTTGTCCAGAGTGGGAATCGAACCCACGACCTCCGGTATAGCAGTCAGGGTCACTAACCGCTAGACCAACAGGCCCGTATTATTCAAAAGCTTGTATTTTCCCCAACATGTGTGAACATTCATAAAATAGGAGAGACGTAAGTGTTGAGCTAAGTAGCTTTCCATTAGAATTAGAGTACGTTTCCTGTAGCTCCTGATTAACGGAACTTCTGTAGCAACCACTTACAAGTTAACGCAATTAATTCCACTGACGCAAAACTAAGTAAATCCGTATCCGCGAATCGTAGAAGCGAAATTATTACGAGTGAAACATGTTAAGGTGCTCCCTCACCGCGAGCAATCACGTGTATTATAACATTATAGATTCGACTTTGAGCATTACATTACAATAATACCCCCTCCCTGACTAACAAGCATTTGCGTGTAATGTAACATCTTGATTCGACTTTGAGCATTTCATAGCAATGAATTGATGTTACAAGTTGTATCAAGATATTACATTGTATCAAAATCAACATCAAAAAAGATATTGATCAAAATCAAAAAGATATTACATTGTATCATTACAAGGTGCGCATTGTAATGCTCGTTTCTCCTCCTTCACTGATGTAATGCTGAAAACTGTAACGTTACTTTATACGCGAATGCTCCTGGTGAGGGAGCACCTTTACATGGTGATACACGAAAATTATGTAACGCTTCACAAATAAATGATTTCTTTTGCCATGTGAGCTTTGAGATATTTAAAGATATGAAAATTGCTGACAAACCGAACGTGATTGTAATATCTCTTGTAATCTTTGTAGCAGTGCTATCTTTGATATTTAACACGGCTGATTTGTATGTCATAACAGTGATTTTAATCAACTACTCAACTATGTATTGATCGATCACAATGTTTTATATCAAGTTTTATTTTTAACTTCTTGAACTAAATGTTACCTGCATTAAAGCAAGGCTTGGCACATAGATTCCATAGGTGCGTTTATCGACATAGCGCTTGTATTAAATACCGCCACAGCCATCAAAAGCAGGCTTATATCAAGGATCGGCATTTTCTAACTATAACGAGATTAAATAATACCCAGACCAAGCCCATAATCTCTAACGGATTAACAGTTTCCATTAATGTTTGAGCTAAACTCAAAGGGATTTCATATAGCACGCAAATTCAAATTAATGAGAAAAAGAGGAAAACCTCAACTACTATAATGCAAGCATCGTTAGTCTTATTTTTCTGCAAATGATTGGAGTCACTGAATTATAACAAACTTAGCCAAGGAATACTTAAAGTAAAGATGTCTATTAGCTTAGGCTTATTTATCACATTGAAGTTATCGTAGAAGCAATTTTAGTCTTTAAATTAACTTTAAACGAGTCAGATACTCCATCCTTACATCAGACATCCCTGGGCAAGTGACAACTTACAAAATAGTTAACGATGATAGAATCGCCCAAATGATGGAAGTCTCATTTCATATCGTACACATATTTTCGATAATTAGTCACGTGACTTGTAACTCCCATACATTTGCTATCTAACATCGTTATAATTTTACATATGTCACTTATCTGGACGGGCTAATGACTTTATCAAGTCTTCAGATCAACCTTGTACACCGTAATTAGGACCGATTTCCATTACGACCAGTTTTGAGGCCATACTTCCTAAACCTTCAATCAATGGACATTAGATTATTCTCACCTGTATTTGGAACATGGATATGGAGTCGTCCAGCATCTGCACCCTGACGGCGAGCATCTTGCCGCCCTTCTTCGGGGTCGCGGGGGGCGTGCGGGACCCGCCGCCGGCGCCGTCCACCCCCGCCGGCGTGCTGGCGGAGTGGTGCATGCGGCCTGGAATAACATACCTATTAGTATACTTTAACAGGGACAAGGGAATGGCAGACTGTACTTCATCATCTCCCGAGCCTTTTTTCCCAACTATGTTGGGTTCGGCTACCAGTTTTACCGGATTCATCTGAATACCGTATTTTACATGGAGCGACTGCCTATCTGACCTTCAACATTTTACTGGGAAACACATCGTATCCCATAGTAAGACTGGTTGTCAGAATTGACTTAACGACTACCAAAGATCTATGTATAACAGCCGGGACCTACTGTTTAACGTATGGCAGACTGTACATAAACATACGAAAAGCATTCACCGACGTGACCTTGCAATTTATTTATCATTGTCTTAATGGAAAAAGGAAACAGTTTCGCTACCCTACATAAATATTGGTAACCGTTCTCTGGTTCCATTCTGAGAGGTATACAAAACTTTTCTGAGCTTTGGAGTAACAGCAGAAGTTTAATATTCTTCGCAAAACTCTTCAACTTTCCTAATTAATTAATGATGTATAAGACTTTGAAAGTAACTAGTTTCTTTTCGCCGGCCAAAATGCATTTGAAGTTAAGATCATAAACGCTGCATTGTACAAGTATACAAGCAAGCATCTTGTCTTTATTAGACCAAACGGAGATCAGTGCGGTTTCAAATCGTGATAGCTGTACAACAGCGTGACACATACAACACAATAGGTATATATACAATATGACATGAACATTGATCAACCGTGTTACAATATAACACAAGCTACAGCTCATAGCAACGCAAGTACTAGTCATATTCCTCAGATAAACCAGCAACATTCCTGACCTACGTCTACGTACGTTGAAGAACTTTTGAGTAAATCAATAATACTTTTTCTTTTTTCTTTAAAACGGTACTCAGAATGCCTGCTCGTATTGAAACGATATTCGAAAGAGCTGAGTAATTTGTGAAATAAAACTCAATTCAATCACTATTAACTGAATGAATGCCTTCAGATATCTTTGCGATTCGGAGCCAAAGGTCAATGTTCTGAAAAGGTTCAATCGACGTTATACAAGAGGGCTGAAAGCTTGCTACAGTGCAGGAGCTGTGTGCGGGCACTTAGCCGATATCGAGTGTCCTGCTTACGTTCTACGGGCTCGTTCATCGCTTTAATACATTGAGCTAAGAAAGGACTACTGGCTCGTAACATATCGACGAACGAAAAAATCTCATAAAAGCTATTGAGAGAGATTCGAGTCGAGATTCTTTTCAGTCGTTATATTTTAGGTCGTTGAAGACTTTTGATAGTGCACTTACTAAATTGAACTGAGATTTGTAACTAATGTGAGTGAAAATTTAATTTTGACTACATTTTGGCACCGTGGAAGTGTGACCGTTCCCATTCATTTTTATAATGCAGAGACAGGTAATCTTTAAAGCTTGAATGAATATTTTTAAAGCTTGGCGCTCGCATGCTCTTTGATTAGAGCCTCTTCGTACGCAAAGACTAGATAAATCAAGTGATATTTCAGATAAATATTATGGAAATCCCCGACTGGTTATAGACTAGTTTAAATCGTATTAACTGAAATATGACCTAGGTAACCGACTTGAATAACGAAGGACGACATTACTTATTCACTTCATATCTAGAGTTGATAAGACCACATCGTTAAGTGCGAAATGTTACGCTTCATACGAATCACGCCTTCGAGGCGGTCGTATAATGTTTTACTTGCAATAAATAGCTAAGTTTATGACGGTGATTATAGACAACGAGCCAGCAAATTGACGTTATTTGCACAATAATCCCTGAGTCAAACATGTTCTTGTAATTTAAAGATAATATGTTCGTTCTATTTACGGAAAATACGGTTTTGAAAGCAAGTTTATTTTATCTCGGCATTTTTGGGTAAACATCCAAAAATTATTACAGTTCTCAAGCTCAGTCGTAAACAGAAAACCGTAATAATTCTATAGAAGGTGTACAATAAAGGTTTCTGGATATTAAAGTTATATCTCATGATAAAACGGAAAAGAATGGGATAAAAGGGCGTTCTTGAGTTTATTTTTCACTTGATAGTGGTTTTTACTCAGGAGCCATTAACCCTCTGACATAAAAGATTTGGCAATGACTACCTATAATCTGAGCCTTTCAAGACACCAACAATTTTAGTCCTTCTTGGATATATTTTCAGAGACTAGTGATTAGGGAATGGCTAACAACCCTTGCTAGAAAAACAGGCAGTATACATGTTTTATAGCAGATAAGTGGATTCGCATGATAAGCCTGCCACAATAATAATAGTATTAATTGGATTTCATCCTACAAGGTAAGATAAACAGCAGTGACAGCCGAGTTGTTTTTATACAAAGGGTCACGTGTTTGACCTATACGCGGAAATATCTTTGCGATTGTCTATTTTAAATTAACAATCTTATTACTTTAAAAGTACCTATGTATGTTTTAGTTAAAGCCTGTAACGGCTCAGTCGCAAAATGACCACTTCTCAAAAAGACTACAGGTATCAAAATGTCCCTTTCGCAAAATGTCCCCTTCCTCATACAGGCATTAATTACTTTCATCAGTAAAAAAAACTGGTCAAGAGCCAGCAGGTGTACAACACAGAGGGGTACTATACTAATGTTTCATCATATATGAGTAAACCTATTTTAATTTGATGTGTGTATCTAATTTTTGTGTTTGTTAGTCTAGTTCCCTTAGCTCAAGAATTATTTGTTTGTTAGAAAAATATTTGGCTTCCTCAATTGCATTTTCGTGGCAGTTTTACTAATTATCATTAGTATGTTATTTGTTTGAGAGAGTAACACTTGCATTCGTATTGGCGTATCGGTTACGTATCTGGCCAACTGCGCAGGTTCGGGTTTGGCGAGTGACAAATGAACCTTCCTAAATGGACGTCCAATGCACCTGGCTATACTAATATAATACTATGTATTACATACTGGCTTATCGTTACAGACCATAAAAGGAGTTATACCTAACTAAAGAACTTTGTTCATGATCTGTTAACACTGGTAGGTATTACAAAATAAATAAAATAAAAATTGTTTATTCTTCAACCATTGAACTTTTACAGTTAATCTTACGTAAAAAGATAAGAAGAGAAGAGTCCCTGACTCTTCTCTTCTTGTCTTTTTAAGTAATAATGTACTTGGGCTAGAAGGACCCGCTCTTCAATTACATTGGTAAATATGGTAAAAGTTATGTACAAGTTATGGATGTATGTTATTTTTTTTACTAGCTTATGCCAATATACTGTTAAGAGACATGAAGAATAGTGACTAAGTAATTATGCTTACCTACTTGTTTGAATATACTTGCAAAAATTCAATATATATCATAGAAAAATCGCTTTTTAAGATAACTTATCTAAAAATGTTCTCCTTACATAACTTAAGAACACTTAAATTGAAGATCGCAGTACAATATTTGAGAGCTCAAGACTACAAGATCTATCCAAAAGCAATTACTCTGAAGTGTTTGCTGACTAATCTCTGTGGGTGATGTCATTTTACAATCACTATTACTAAAATAAACTTCAGTCAACATACATGAATATTTTAATGCAAATTATTAACTGTATAAATTAAATAAAATTTTACATTTGTCCAGCGTGTTTATTAATGTATAATGTACCTATATGCAAGATTGGTTGACTGTTTATTGCAGATATTAAAAGCAGAGTCATGTATGAGGCAAAAACCTTTATAATTTTGCATAATGTTTTGTACTTACTAGTAAAATTCAGAATCAGATAGGTAAACATATGCCTACATATGTATTGATTGTTTGCCATTGACTAACTTACTTATGATAAGATTTGAAAACTAAATTACAATTTACTTTCTACATTATAAAATATAAGCCCAGCTTCAAAGTTACAGTTTACCTCACTTCTTTAGTAAGTGTAATAAGACAGAGTTTATCATGATAGTCACAACTTTAAACTATTCTATTGTCAAGTTAATGCATTCTTTCTATCAGTGCCAGTAATTAAAAAGTTATGAAACAAACAGAGATAATTATTATGTTACAGTTTATCATTTGAAGGGACATAATTTATGACTCTTATATTTCCACCATACATAGGTTACAGTTATCAACTTATCACCAAACAATAATAATAAAGATCAATAAAATAAATCAAGATTTGTATGGTAAATAAATCAAGATTTGAATGGTAAATAAATAAAAATACCTAATTGTATTAAATCATAAATAACTTAAAAATTAAGTATGCTAAGTTATGATAAAAATATAATTTTAAGGATTTTAGATTCTGTGTACAATATAACAAAATCACACAGGCTGAAAGCAAGCTACACAAAAAATAATGTACAGAATATTTTAAACCTTTCATATATTTATAAACAATTTTTTAAATTGAATTTAAATATAATAAAAACTAAAAAACATTTAAGAAAGTCCAATCAAAATTTAAAAGTAAGTAAACATATTTAACCCAACTTTCTTGTTGAACAAACAAACTCAGACCATTTGAAGTTACCTACACATTATCAGCTGTTATCAGTCAGTAAACAGCCAATGTAAAAAGTGTCAGTCTACATAATGTTTACATTCTGATATCACGCTAGGTATAGGAATTTACCTAGTAAAGTCATTACACCAATATTAGTGACCATTGTTGACTGAAGTTTAGGAGGAAATCCCATATGAATAATGTTTGATTTGTTGATATATAAGGTAAACAGAATTGTTAATAAAATTTATTATATGTAACACAGAATTAGGTGTTTCAAAATGGTGAATTATTAAAATGGAAAAAATAAAAGGAAATACCACACCTAAAAATATAATAAATAAAGTTTTATTGTGTATGTCACTCACCTGGCAGAGTATGGTATCCGATTGTGGACAGATGTCCAGTAGAGTTGCAGCTACCAGGTGGCAGGTCCGAGTCCATCATATTGCAGTCTTCTCACCCTTTATCAAACCCAAACCCCTGGCTGGCACACCACATGCCATCATACCAACACTACTATACATATAACACTTCAATTCACTGTCCTCTTGATTCTCAATATCTGTGACAATACAACATTTTAATCATTAGTTCTCATACTTTTGCATAACACTGATTAACATGATTAAAGTCACATCACTTTCTGCACTTTTAAATATTTATTACATTATTTTAAATCAAATAACTTGGATTTATGGACTGCAACAGTGGCTGACAGGGGCTAAACTGAATTATTGCATACGCGATGCAAAACCGGCGGCCCACTTTACACCCCAAGACATAAATAGTTAGGTTGAATGCAATAACCAGAAAATAGGTCAACGGAGGTGTGCCCGGCCGCCGCGACAGAGACAACAGACGCACTGCCTCCGACGTTTGCGGCGCATTACAATCTAATAAGAGCCTTTGCAAACTTAATTACTAAGTACGGTGTATTACGAAAACTTCGCACTAGACATCAAGAATCGTGGAATAATTAACAAGAGCCCGCAATTTCACTAACTACGTACAACGTACAAATAAACATTACTATAAACACATCTTGTCTTACTTTCTAACAAGCGCAGATGAGAGAGAGAACCGACGGCGACGCAGCGAAGCCCCGACTCCCCTAATGTCAACCACCGTACACCATCCCGAGTCATTGATCTAATTGGTCATTACTTACACACGCAGTTTTTATAACATTAAATTATTTATTTTACACTGTGAATATATTTGAACCTTTAACTATGTCAATTTAATGTTATTTATTGCACTTTTAATGGCTTAGACTTTATTACACGCCCCGACGTTACTACACGGCCATATTTATTTACCTACTAAATGTGACCAGTCTCTTTAATAATTCTACTAATTTAAAGCTACCAATTATGAATGTTTATGGTTTGCAAAAACAACAATAACGAAATCTATTTATGTAAAACTGGTGCATTCAATATTTCAATTTACTGCAAGTGGACTGTGAATAAAATCTAATAACTTGGTGATAATTGCTTTCAAAACATAAAATGAGACCCTGCATCTGTCATAAAAATGTTTCGTGAGCACAAACATGTGAAATACATTATGTATGCAGTATATTTAAATAAATATCATATAGTTATAGTTTTTAACTAATTTCTAAAGTATTTTTATTTCAAAGAGTTCTAACCATCGATGTATGATATGCATAGACTGGTACTATCGCTAGGTTCCCCTTATGCCAAGCGAGAGCAGTTTTTAGTCTGATCCTAGTACATTTCGTTTTTCATTTAAGTTAATTTTCGCGCAACGAGAATCTTATATACGAAAATATCGATGGTTTTGACATTGATAGGATAATATTAGTGTATTAGATAGATTTTTTAAAACGGCAAGTTCCATCTTCATACATAAATTCACGACAACACTTGTTCACACTAGTGCTTACGGTTTAAACTCTGATAGGCTCACTCTATAGTTTCAAATGCAGCCTCGTTGGTTCTAACTATAAAGTAGTAGTTTTCGATAAAATTATTTTGTAACCCTTACTTATTCTCTATGACTTTTTTGACAGTTAACGCCTTGCTGTCAAATTGAGGGCTTGTGTTTGTATACTTGTGTTGAAGCGACTTTATTTTTATTGTGCTTTTGAGGGAAGTTAAAATATTTCACAAAATTTTTAATAATATGATGTACAAAGTTAAATAACATAGTGATATACATCGTACTCTAAACATGGAGACCACTCCGTTGCTGACGAGACCTAAAAAGAAATCCTTATGGTCAAGGTAACATATTTTTTGTTATTTTTCTCTTTGTTTGTTATAGAAATTACGCTATATTTAATTGTTTTAGGTTGCAATTTTGGAGGTTTCGTAGGAAGAAGTTGAGTTCGAGAGCAATCTATTTGGGTCAACTACCAGATGAGGACTTTCCGCCTAACTACGTGTGTAATCAGGTCAGTATAACATATTTATCTAAATTATTCAAACCAAAAAAAGCGTCGTAAACCTGTTATGATTCGAACTATTTATTAAGTAGTTAAAATTTGTATGCTGTCAACAGTAGATTATTTATATGATCAATATTAACAAATAATAAAAGAAGAAAATAAAAGCCACACGGTATAATCTAAAAGATAATTGATCTTTTTTTGTGCAGTCAGAAAGTACTACTTCCATACTTAATATATAATGTACTGTACTGTACAGGCAATCATTGTTTAAATACATTACAGGAACTGATAACCGTTATTGTCATGTGCAACTTGTTTGCATAGCCATCATAAAACACAGTACCAATAATATTACGCATTTCCTACATCATCATAAAGGCAATTCAAAGAAAAACCAATTAAACAGATTATTGTAAAAACTGATAAGAATCCAATAGATTTATAATTCGTGTTGGAATTAAGTCATTATTTGTTTTAACTGGCTTATTCTCCCTGACCTTAATCATTAAGATAAAGTAACAATGCACACAGCAATTAAAGATTATAATATTATTAAACACAAATACATCTTCAATGTTTCCAAACACAAATAAATTCTCTGAATGCAAGGAATTTATAAATAACATAACATAACATAACATATCATCACGCCTGTATCCCCGAAGGGGTAGGCAGAGGCGTACCAATGTACACCCACAGTTCGCCGATATGTTTTAGGTCCCATGTAATAGGGGGCGAGCCTATTGCCACTAACCGGGCACAAATCCAAACTCCGACCTGCTACTGAGAATTTCATAGAAAAACCCAATAACACCTTGGTCGACCCGGGAATCGAACCCAAGACCTCTAGCGTAGCAGGCGTGCTTAGCACCACTAGGCCAACGAGGCAGTTTATAAATAACTAATATATTACTAATCTTTTAAATATGCATGAGGTTGTAACTCTAAGAGATTTCTTTAATAAATTAATAACCTGTTTTTGTTTTTGTCTGTGTATAGAGTTAGTTGGGTATTTTCCAAGGCTTCTAAACGAAATGAGTTAGTTAAATTAATCATGTTGACAAATATACTATGTAGAGACATTATTTTTTATAATACTATTTGTGAATTATTTGCTTTTCAGTTTATCTATTTTGAATTTCAGTCTTATTAGTTTATCAAAATATCATTTTATTTATTAATACACAATTAAATCTAATATAAGAACAAACTTTTATTTTTTTATTTATTTATTTATTAATAATAACCAACTTGAATTTACAGTTTAAAACCACACACACAAGTTATAGGTCTGTACTAAATAACATAACTACTTAAAAATAAAACATACTGACAAACACAATTATAAATATAAACAGAAACAATTGAAACAATATTAAATGGACTATAAATTAATAAAACTCTAACTATACTAAAATTAAAACTTACATAAATAAAAACTAAACGGCGTCAAAGAACTCATCGTCATCCTTGTCAATGGAGGGGAATGTGCCCAGAAGGCTGGGAGCATTGCCACGTTGAATGGCTATGCCGATTCTCTGTGCAAGGAACAAACCAGCCCCCTGATCACGAGTAGATTCTACCAAACGTTTGGAAAGTTCATTTTGATTGCTCTTTTAACTATACCATTAAACACACACATGTGATCTTGTTTCTATATTTTTTATTGCATTAATTGTTGCTTATTAATATTTTTATGAAAGAGTGTAACATGAGCAGTTGGAAAGTAGCTCCTATAGATCAGTGAGCATAATGAAATAAGAAGGTCATAGTGTTGCAAGTAAAAGTAAATCTGAGAGTTAATGCAGGTTTTGTGCACTGTTTATTTTTATTATGACAGATGAAAGCGATTTATTTTATTATTTTATATATCATGGAATGTATGCTATTGAATATGTTCATTTCTCCCTTTTAATGCCTGAATATATGCCTTCCGCAAAACGTTTTCCACCACAATATTAAACAGAAAGATGAGTGGTGGGTAGATATACCTTGCAGTGGGATAGAAAGGACAAAATCCTTACTTTCCTATAAGATCTTAGCCCTGATATATCAATCCCTCACAGAAACCTGAGTTTCCCAATAAAGTCATTGCAAATTCGTGTTTTTACAGATTTATATATTCTAGATAGGCGATTAGCTGATAGGGGAAGTACCGCGATATAAAATGCATATAATATTTATTTGCGTTCATGAATAATTAAACAATGCAAGTGACTTTGTAGCCTCTTTATACAACCGCCAATGAAATAAAGTAACTATTAACAACGTGTTCGTCATTCTTATATTCTCATTGCGTTTAGCTTACTGTTCAGCTACATACTTGGCAACATAAGAAACAGTTGTAGCTGTGAAAAAAATCTCTAATAATAGACACGTATTTAGCTTCTATTCGCTCTCAGTTCTGCCCTTAGAGCGCGGGCACACTATGCGTTGCAGCGCTGCATCGCAAAGATTTCACGGTGAAATCTTTGTCAGTGGGCACACGAGTGGTGCGGCGCCGTACGGTGTTATGCCGCAGCGGTCCCGTAGTAGCATTGGACAGTCTGTTAATGAATATGGATCGTAACAACTGAGCGGTGTGCCCACTGACACGGTGAAATCTTTGCGGTGCGGCGCCGCAACGCATCGTGTGCCCACGCTCTTAACGTAGAAAAGACGTAACTATGGTAGATAGATCTCAGGGCATAATTTAGGCCCCAAATCACATTTTAAACAGTACATTAAGTATTAACATAATTCGGTGCCGATGTTCGATAACGATATCGATCATACCTTATCGATATTTTGTTAAGTATAGCACTTTTAAAACGCTTAGTAATTGACCTTTTTCGGTATCCATGGTCCATTTGTAGTTTCTTGGCTTTCGTAACGCAACGTTTTCGCTGCCCATTGCTGGGCAAAAGTTCAAAGCAGTATGACAGCACAGGCTAAGAATAAAAAGACTTATTGATTAACTACATTTAGGTACTACTGTTAAACTTGAACCCACATATAATAATGTTGATGTTCTACTAAAGTACTAATTAAGTCGGCTTCGATCATTGTCAGGGCCGTTTCAGTGGAATTCCGTGGGCTGTGGTTATGTAAGTAATTAGTAATTCAATAGGCACTATTCTATTACAGTTGGCTGCTAACGGACTAGCTATACCTACTTAAATATACTCCATTATACGCATTTGTTTGCGCATTATATGTATGTTTAACTCAACAGTCTGCCCGTGACCATGATACCTGCAAAGGTGTCAAAACGTCGGGACCTAAAAACTAAAACAAACCGCGAAAAAAATCCGTAAAAATTAGTTTTATTTCAAGGGCTGTACTATTTGTATACAGAAGCAACATTGTCTACTGCATAAAAAAGTAGTTTTTAGCACTCCTGCAAAAGGTAAAAATATTGTCGTAGTCCCCAAAACTGGGTCATAGTTAATCATATGATTGAATCTCTCTTTTCGAGTTTTTTTTCCATTCGTTTTATATACCATATTACTCTTGGATAATACAGGCACGTAATATACTTGCGATATTCCAAGTAGTACCGCCTTTATCCGTTCGTCCTTGCAACAATGAATGCCCATTATATTTCGAGTTGACCAATCAGAAGCGCTCAGTTCGCGCACTCTTTGTAGATATTACGAGTTCAATAGCTTGTAGATGTGAGCAATAAACACTTACACCCACGTTTTATCTTATGAATAAAATGCCTCACTCGGTGACACTGCTAATCTTCGAATTCTTACTATATAAACTATTAAAACAGTTCGTATTATCTCGTAGGCGTAATGAACATAAAGAAATATTTGGTATCCCACATAAAAAAGAATGGTATAGCGCAAATACAATGTAGTAACAAGATTCTCGTTAAGAACATAAAACTATAAGTTCTTTTACACCCACGATATAAGCGAACAAATTTGGTTAAAACTGTACTTATTATATTCAATCAAGACCTCAAGATACTTAGATATTCGTCGCCAAATTAGACCATACACCATACCAACTTCAAAATATTTTTAAAAACTTGTGTAAAAAAAAATTACAATGAAATTACAAATTCAACTCTTCGCCGTCAATTTCAGTGATTCATGATTCCTAATTAATAATTGAATTTCAGAAATACAACATAATAACATTCCTGCCGCTGGTCCTGTACGAGCAGTTCCGCTTCTTCCTGAACATGTACTTCCTGGTGATGGCGGTCAGCCAGTTCATCCCCAGCATCCGCATCGGCTATCTGTATACGTATTGGGGACCTCTGTGCTTCGTCCTGGCTGTCACGCTGTTCAGAGAGGCTGTTGATGACTTTAGGAGATATAGGTGAGTTATTATTAGTTTATTTGCATCGTCTTGCCCTTGTCATAATTGTCTGGCAACCCCTACACGTATTGGGGACCTCTGTGCTTCGCTCTGGCTGTGACGCTCTTTAGGGAAGCCGTTGATGACTTTAGGAGATACAGGTGAGTTGTTATTAGTTTATTTGCATTGTCTTGTCCTCGTCACAATCGTCTGGCTACCTTTACACGTATTGGGGACCTCTGTGCTTCGTGCTGGCTGTCACACTGTTCAGGGAGGCCGTTGATGACTTTAGGAGATACAGGTGAGTTATTACGAGTTTATTTGCCATCTTATTGCCCTTGTCGAAATCGTTTGTTATGTGTATTTTTTTTTCTGACTTCGATGTCTGGTCTGGGGTAGAACAAAATAGACTATCGGTTTGAATAGGTGTCAATCAAACAAACAAACAAACCACAGAAAATAACATTCCGTGACTCAAGATTCAAGGGCCGCCAATAAACAATCTTCTTTTGTAAAGGGTTAAGGGCTCTACCCGATATCAACACACTCTTTTTACAATCTTACTAATCATCATACATGCACACTATGTACTTCATTTGAGATTTTATGGGCCCATCTACTGTCATCCGCAGTCATCCGCTGCACATTATCTCTTATTAGTGGTGGAATAAGATATTTATTTAATGTCGTTCGATTGATGTAATTAATGTTCAAGTGTTTATATCCATAGATTTCCATTAAAGATACAGCGCCATTTTACTGCATACCTAGAATCGCTATCTCAAAGTTTGGAACTCTGTTAGTATTCGGCATTGCGTCGTTTGACGTAATTATGCAGAGTTTAACTCGTTCTAATTAAAACTATTTGTATTCTGCACGTATCTCGAACACGCCAAGTGTTCAGTTTAACCTCTTTTGATGAAATAAACGTTTACTCATTTATCTGAAATAGCCTAATAACTAAGTATTTATGAATTATAAATATAGGCACATGCCTTATATGATAGTATTTGCGCGGACATTTCTTCTTGTGACAACAACACATTTTCATCTTAAAGTATCACGTTAACCTTAATTTAATGAGTTCACAAGTTCATGAGTATTGATATTGAAACAAAAGATGAACTTTCATTTATACTTTCCGTCTTTAATCATCTGCATTTAAATTACCAATGACAATGTTCCCACAAACCTAGTTGGAAATTTCACAATTATATCCCGTGAATGTGAACCACACATCACTGGTAAGCACAAACGAAAACCTAGCCGCCGAATAAACGCGCTAACAATGCAAAAGTGTTACCTATATGCATCCCAACGGTCACCAACACAGCATACATCAATCTTATTCTCAGTAATTACCTCTCCCAAATATTTCCAGTCATATAAAACTTTCAATTGTTTCATAACGCTTGCAGACGAGACCGCGAAGTGAACAGACAGCGTTACGAGCGCGTAGTCCTGGACTGCCCGTCATCAGACTACCGGCCGTTCATCATAGAACAGGTGTCGTCTTCAGAGCTCCGAGTGGGAGATATTGTGATGCTGCACAAGGGCCAGAGGGTCCCGGCGGATATGATACTGCTGAGGACCAACGAGACGATGGGCACCGTGTTTATAAGGACCGATCAGTTGGATGGAGAGATTGACTGGAAGTTGAGGTACGATATATTTATGTTCTTACAGGGTAGAAGGCTTTGGTTTAATATCCGACTGATAGATAAATGAAAACTATCGCTTATTTATTTTTACCAAAAACTCACGATGAAACATCAATTAGCTTTGTACTTTTTGGACGAAAGCGCGACGTCATTGGCACCCATTCCTCCCAACTTAGATTTGTTTAATCTACTTGGATATATCTTATTTAAAAAAAAGTGTGTACTTCTTATTTATTATCGAACTGACGGACTTATTAGATGTAGGCTTATCAGACCCACTCATCTATCCTATTGTCTTTAATCTTGTTGAACCTAATAAACGGGTTAAATATTCTAAATATCAACAAACAATTAGGTTGAATCTCTATGTACTAATGATGTAATGATCATGCGAGAATGAACTTTATTTCTTGGTCATTAAGGTGCAATGCCGAACCTCTGATGTCCAGTGTTCTATACAACAATAAATATGACAAAATCAATTAATAGTCTATAAACTTGGACAGCGGATATTTACGTACGATATGTGAACGATAACAAAACAGCAGATCACTATAAATATTGTGTTACTTATCTAGTAATAAAAATACTCTTATCTTCGTCTCGTGTCATTGGCATTAGTCATACATCGAACTTCTTCAATACGCTGCTAACGAATGATAAAAATGTTAACATTGTATAAAAACATTATAGGCGCAATGTTACCATGCGATAACTCTACAAAAGGAGAAAATTAACCTTATTGTTTTGAAATACGGCGTTGTTACGAAGCACCTCTAAAACTGAACTGTTTCTGTGTTGATATTGTACATAAATTTTCCAGTTTCAAAGCTTTTGAGAATGGAGTTTCTAATGGTAATTAGGTCTAAATTATGTCAAAAATAAACAGATGGATATCTTATATGCTCTACATTTTCACCCATTACACACATTGTACATAACATTAATTTACTCATTCTACATTTTCCCTGCTGCAGAATTCCGTTACCATCAACTCAGAAGCTACAGACGGACGCTCACCTCCTCGATATCAATGCTCAGATCTTCGCGGAGAAGCCAGAGAAGGATATACACGAGTTCATAGGAACCTGCACTCGACTGGACGAGGGCGAGACCGACTCGCTGCACATAGAGAACACGCTGTGGAGCGGCTGCGTGGTCGCGTCCGGACAGGCTACAGGGCTCATCATATATACTGGTGAGGATATATCTCCTGCAGGATATACACGAGTTCATAGGAACCTGCACTCGACTGGACGAGGGCGAGACCGACTCGCTGCACATAGAGAACACCCTGTGGAGCGGCTGCGTGGTCGCGTCCGGACAGGCTACGGGGCTCATCATATATACTGGTGAGGATATATCTCCTGCAGGATATACACGAGTTCATAGGAACCTGCACCCGACTGGACGAGGGCGAGACCGACTCGCTGCACATAGAGAACACCCTGTGGAGCGGCTGCGTGGTCGCGTCCGGACAGGCTACGGGGCTCATCATATATACTGGTGAGGATATATCTCCTGCAGGATATACACGAGTTCATAGGAACCTGCACCCGACTGGACGAGGGCGAGACCGACTCGCTGCACATAGAGAACACCCTGTGGAGCGGCTGCGTGGTCGCGTCCGGACAGGCTACGGGGCTCATCATATATACTGGTGAGGATATATCTCCTGCAGGATATACACGAGTTCATAGGAACCTGCACCCGACTGGACGAGGGCGAGACCGACTCGCTGCACATAGAGAACACCCTGTGGAGCGGCTGCGTGGTCGCGTCCGGACAGGCTACGGGGCTCATCATATATACTGGTATGAACTGTTTCCAAAAATTCTTGGTCCTTTAAAACTTGTCATCCAGATTATAAGATGTGTTTGAAATATAAGATAAGTAGATTTTCCCGATATAGATATCGCAAGGGTTATGTGCCCTGATTGGTGAGTGCTAGTATTATACAAATTATTTTAGGTTGTTTAAAGCAAAGGCTCATTGAATGTAGAAAATAGTACCTAAATGTATAACGTTGTCATTCTGGCTTCATTACACAGTATTTTCAAACATTTAGACTCTAAGCTATCCCACTGCAAGGCTAGATGGCCAAGGCAAAGATCTTTATCTTCAAGTGTGTAATTTAAGTAACTTGCATCAAAATTAAATACAATTTCGACCTTAACCATCGCCACAGGTAGCGAAACCCGCAGCGTGATGAACAACGCGGCCCCCCGCTCCAAGGTGGGCCGGCTCGACCTGCAGGTCAACAACCTCACCAAGCTGCTGTTCGTGGCCACGCTCACGATATCCATGCTGCTCATCACGCTCAAGGGGTTCGCGGGACCCTGGTATGGGTTCCTCTTCAGATTCGTGCTGCTATTCTCCTATATTATTCCTATTAGGTGAGTTTGATGTGTCGTAACTTTTGATTATGTTTTCACAACTATATACGAAATAGTTAAATATTTATTTGATCTCAAGTTGTTTTGTTTCTAATTGTGGCTTTCAGACGGTTCCACATAAAAAAGATCTGTCAAAACCCTCGCAAGTTTTGAAATTAGTAATTTTTTTTTATCACGAAAACTATCACATTTTAAAAATAGCCAGCTATTTTGAAACCGGCGGTTAATGTCTCTTATGAATAAGATTACAAGCTTTGTGAAAAGTTTACTCGCCCCTTTATTTCTTTATGATATAATTGTCTTAAAAACCTACTTTGTTAACAGTTTAAGAGTAAACCTGGACATGGGCAAAGCGTTCTACTCGTGGACGATTCAGCGCGACAAGAAGATTGAGGGCACGGTGATGCGCTCCACCACCATACCAGAAGAGCTGGGCCGCATACAGTACCTGCTGGCCGACAAGACCGGCACGCTCACCAAGAACGAAATGGTCTTCCAGAAACTGCATCTAGGGAATGCGCTGTTTGACAAGAATAATTTTTATGAGGTTAGTGCAGTTGAGGAAGATTTTTTAGATGTTGTCCCACTGCTGCGCAATGGTTTTCCCGATTTATCTCTACTTTTTTGTGTCTGAAAAAAAAAAGATATTTTTACTGTTTTTAGCAACACCAACTGCCTTCGCGAAAATTAAGAAAAAACAAAAATTCTAAACTATTTGTGAAATCGAACGGTGCAGAGTTCCCAATATGACTTATTGTTATTTGTTTCATCAGGTGGAAGCTCTTCTGACTCAATACGTGACGAACGACGCCCATTCTCTGCCAACGTCTCCTACATCTAGTAGTGAGACCCTGGCCCCCACACCGCGGCAGGTGTGGCAGGCCGTGCTGGCGCTAGCACTCTGCCACAACGTGACGCCAGTGTATGACGTGGACAACAGCGACCAGAACGCTTACGAGGCCCAGTCAGGTATGTTACCCTCTCACCTAGTGACTATGTCTCCTACATCTAGCGGAGAGAGCTTAGCTCCTACACCGCAGCTGGCGAGCCGCTAGCCGCTAAAGACCTAGAGGTTTTCTTAAGCCGACCGACATACCTCTTCCTCGTTCTCTCTGCGTGGGTTTGGCTTTGCCATAATTTAAGCTGCAAATGGTATTAAAGAGATTTCTTTTTTAGACGAAAATGTCCCACATTTTGGTTCGTCACGTCTAACGGTAATGCTATCTTAATTTTTGTAGAAACAAATTATTTATTTAATTTAACACTACTTTTTTACCAGACATGGGTAGCTCAGTGATATCCGAGAGTTGTGGCGGCGCGGTTCCTCAGCAGCAGCTGTGTGACTACCAGGCCTCCAGCCCTGATGAAGTGGCCTTAGTCAAGTGGACTGACATGGTAAGTTTACCAACCAACGAGGTTGCATTTGAAACTATAGAGTGAGCCTATCAGAGTTTAAAACGTAAGCACTAGTGTGAACAAGTGTTGTCGTGAATTATGTATGAAGATGGAGCTTGCCGTTTTAAAAAATCTATCTAAAACACTAATATTATCCTAACAATGTCAAAACCATCGATATTTTCGTATATAAGTTTCTCGTTGCGCGAAAATTAACTTAAAAACGAAATGTACTAGGATCAGACTAAAAACTGCTCTCGCTTGGCACAAGGGGAACCTAGCGATAGTGGCAGTCTATGCATATCATACGTCGATGGTACCAACATATTGCCTTTTATTTCTACATACAAGTGATGAGGAGATAGTTGAGCAGTTAAGCCGCGCGGAAACGGTCAGCTTGAAAAATTTGATTGCTTTCGTTTTAACTGTCTTAAAAAAAGTGCGCAACTAGCAGCACACATTACGTGCGAGAGACGTCGACAGCTCGCGGAGTGTGTAAATATTTATCAATGTATGTGAATATTGATCAATAACTATGAGAGCAGTGTATGGGAGTCCTTTATATCATCAATTTGAGGGCGATTCCGAAATAGCTCCTAAATGTTACCCAAAAAGGTCGACTTTGTTTTGAAATGTTAAAATATATTTTCGTTTCAGATGGGCGTTTCGCTATACAGGCGCGACTTGCACAACATATCGTTAAAACTGCGAGCAGCTAACGAAATCATGCAGTATTCCATATTACAAATATTCCCCTTTACTAGTGAGAGCAAAATGATGGGTATTATTGTCAAGGTAAGTTCTAAATTGAATTAAGCTATACATAACTACACGAAGAGTTGTACCTATAGTATATATGTATAGTATAGTCTAAAAATCCCAAAAGTTCAATAGATTAAAGATAGACCCAAACGGGGATCGAACCTGCTACCTCAGAGCCTGCGACACCATGACAAACGGTACGCCACTCGACCAAACCATCAAAATAAATAATATTGTCATATTCCAGGAAGAGATATCCGACGAGATCACATACTACGTAAAGGGCGCAGACGTAGCGTTAGCAGAACTACTCGACACGCAGTGGCTCGACCCTGAGTGTAAGAAGCTGGCTGCCGAAGGTCTCAGGACGTTGGTCATCGCTAAGAAGACGCTCACCAATGATGAGTATCAGAAGTTTGAGGTTAGTTTTTATACAGAATGATCTCTTTTTTATTTGTATTATTTTTGTTAGTGTCTGTATTTGAAAGCAGATAGGTTGGTTATCGTAAATCAAGTTAGCCGATATATCTTAACTTCTCTGACGTGTACTCTAAAATCCTTGTGCAAATTGATTAAACTTCATTTTAGATGAACATCAACTTAATGCTTTTGTAAATAAAGTTTATTTTACACTCACTAGATCATTTGAAAAAGTAGTTAGAAACCTGAAGTTGTCGCACAAACTGAACCTTATGTGTAAGAATTACAGCAGTTTATCCTAAAACTTATTTTTGACAAATGAATTTGGAATCCAGTTAACAAGTATACTCTTGTCTGACTTCACAATACTTAACAAGTGAAGGCTAAACTCTAAGCCATTTTCTTCACAGAGCGAGTACAAAGAGGCCCGCTTGACCGCCAACCGCAGCGAGCGAGCCGTGCTAGCTAAGCTGCAGCAGGGCCTCCAGCTACTGGCGTTGACTGGAGTTGAAGACAGATTGGCTGATAATGTGCCACGGACACTCGCTATGCTTAGGACTGCGGGCATTAAGGTAAAATATTTATAGCAATTAAAGATGGTTCAGACCTACGTATTCTTGTGCAATTTTTTAATACTTTATTATTACCCATGAAAAGTGTATTTAGATAAACGTTTTTTCTAACCTATACCGTCCCACTGCTGGGCAAAGGCCTCCCCCAATTCCTTCCATACTACTTTATCCCGCGCCGCCTCTCGCCAGCCCTCGCGGTATGCGACTAAGTCATCCCGCCACCTCTTCCTGGGCCGGCCCCGGCGACGCCGTACATCTCTTGGCTGCCATTGTGTACAGACCCTTGCCCAGCGGTATATTAACATGTTTTAAACGGTGTTTATAGTCCTGGCATACTTTATATACTCAATCTAATGAAACAAATTATTTCAATACATAAAGATACCCTTAGTATAGCGCATATTCACGTGACGCTTCAGACACGCTTCCGTTTCTTTGTTTTTATGTGTTGGTGCGGTTGTTTGTTATGTTCGTTGGCGACTCGTAATAGAATAAAGCTGGGTATCCATTATGCGCTTCTGGCGCACGTGGCATGAACACCCGCACCAAAAGTGCGTTCTGCGGAACGCGCTCCAAACATTTAAATGATATCAACTAAGCGCGCACGGTGTGCGTGGCAATTGTTTCAGTGTCGGTTGAACTGAGCTTTCTTTGATGTGCAGTAAAAAACCGACTCTAGATGAAACGGGCCGCTCCAAGTTCGAGCGTTCCAACACATAAATTGGCGCGCGTTCCGAAATGGTAGCAATTTCGCGCGGCCGGAACACGCGCCAATGTTCGTCCTCTTGGAGCGCGAAGTCGATACCCGGCTTAAAAAAAAACAAATGAAAGCGCGCGGGACGCGGCTACGTCTGCACGAGTGCACAAAATGGTCAAGCGTGGTGTGATATTTTCCCATGTTGTCAGCAAACCGCTTTAAAGCTATTATTTCTTGTTCAGATCTGGATGCTAACGGGCGACAAGCTGGAGACAGCTCTATGCATCGCTCGGTCGCTGCAGCTGGGCGGAGGCGCGGGCTGGCACGCGGCCGCCGACTGCCGCTCGCGACACGACGCGCACCGCCTGCTGCGGGACCTCACGCGCGCAGAGCAGGACATGGACCTCATCATAGAGGGGGAGACGCTTGAGGTAACTCCTGAAGTAGTCGGCGCGGGCAGGCACGCGGCCTGTACTGAAAGATGTAACCTAAAGCTACTGAAAGATAAAACCTGTACTGTCCCACTGCTTCTGTCAAAGTCCTTCCCCAAGTCCTTCCATTTGTCCCGAACTTGTGCCACATACATAAATCATTATAATAATTCTTAGATTGCATTTATTTTTTCAACAGGTTTGTCTCCAATCTTACGAGGAAGAGTTCGTGGAAGTGCTGTGTCGGTGTTCGGGCGTGGTGGTGGCTCGCTGCTCGCCCACGCAGAAGGCGCGCGTGGCTCGGCTGCTGCGGGCGCGGGGGCACGTGGTGGCCGCGGTGGGCGACGGCGGGAACGACGTGGCCATGATACAGGAAGCCGACATAGGTACGACATGTTCTGTGACCAGGGTTGTCCTAGTGGAATTGCTGCGTCGGTGTTCTTGCGTGGTGGAATGTTTGGAAGTGACATGTTGAAGTCACTTGAGTTCTTGGGATGAAATGTAATTTTCACAGCATTTTAATGCGATTTATATCATCAGAGACAGCAGAAGTTATGTTGGTATTCTGGCTTGATGCTCGCCATCGCAAAAAACGCGTGTGGTGAACCTATTTCAAGCCTGGATTTAGTTAGTTGCGTTTGCATATATTTATACTTTAATGAAATAAATTTTAACTAAACAATAAGTAATAGAGGTAGAGGCCTACTTCGCTTTACTAACCCGCCTTCCTTCTCCCCAGGTGTAGGCATAGAGGGCGCTGAGGGGCGAGCAGCGTCGCTAGCGGGCGACGTGAGCGTGCGCGAGTTCTGCAGCCTGGCGCGCCTGCTGCTGGTGCACGGCCGCCGCGCCGTCATGCGCTCCGCCGCGCTCTCGCTCTTCATCGTGCATAGGGGGCTCATCGTGTCTACCATGCAGGTAGGAACATACAGGTGTAGGCATAGAGGGCGCTGAGGGGCGAGCAGCGTCGCTAGCGGGCGACGTGAGCGTGCGCGAGTTCTGCAGCCTGGCGCGCCTGCTGCTGGTGCACGGCCGCCGCGCCGTCATGCGCTCCGCCGCGCTCTCGCTCTTCATCGTGCATAGGGGGCTCATCGTGTCTACCATGCAGGTAGGAACATACAGGTGTAGGCATAGAGGGCGCTGAGGGGCGAGCAGCGTCGCTAGCGGGCGACGTGAGCGTGCGCGAGTTCTGCAGCCTGGCGCGCCTGCTGCTGGTGCACGGCCGCCGCGCCGTCATGCGCTCCGCCGCGCTCTCGCTCTTCATCGTGCATAGGGGGCTCATCGTGTCTACCATGCAGGTAGGAACATACAGGTGTAGGCATAGAGGGCGCTGACGCTGTCGAAACAAAAACTGTCGAATATGCACTGCACGTCCATATATTGTAGGCTATTGTTTAAACAGCAGTATGTTTGTTTGCAGGCTGTGTTCTCTGTGGTTTTCTACTTCTCGTCCGTGTCGCTGTACCCTGGCTTCCTGATGGTCGGCTATGGAACTGTCTTCACTATGCTTCCTGTATTCTCCTTGGTAAGTTTTACTTATAAACGACTATTTATTTTTATGTTCTTCAGATAAATGGTAACAAAATGTTAGTCTAGATTTTAAATTAATTTTATTAAAGTAATATAAGCCCTCACTTTGCCACCCCAGAACTTTGACGTGCTATATCTAGTTTAATTTTTCCACGTGTGTAGTATTTTCTTTATTACACTAGTGACGGAATAACTAAATTTTGGCATTATATACCTGTTTTGTACATTGTGTGCTGTAGTCAAGGAACATTCCTTAAAAATATGCTTCCTATATTCAGGTGCTCGACAAAGACATACCGGGTTCTACAGCGCTCCAACATCCGCAGCTCTACAAGCAACTGACCAAAGGACGGCAGCTTTCCTACAAAACCTTCTACATATGGACCGACATTTCTATTTATCAAGGTATGAAATATAAGCTGCTTTGATAATAATAATAAGTTGAGGCTTCCTTCAAACTACATATTGTGGGTATCGTTTTCTAGCTATATACCAAAAAGTCTATAAAATGGGAGTGGTATATTCTGGGCAATATATAGTTTTGTAGTGCTGCATTTGTACACTTTACAAATAGTTCCTTCTGTCGTGCGACGTTGCCGCTTTGTTACCTACAGCGGACAGTCATTAGTTTTAAAATATTGTTATAATAATTTGCGCGTATGTTTTTACCGTCTTACTTTTTAACTGATCACAGTAAGCGTATGGTTAAGGAAATAACATCGGTCGTTTCGTTTTTTTTTACTATTTTTTACAATGACGGAAATAAAGAAAGTTATATCTATTCAGGTGGCGTTATAATGTACGGGGCGCTAGTCCTATTCGAGGACCAGTTGATCCACATCGTGGAGATCAGCTACACGGCTCTGATCCTGACGGAGCTGATCATGGTGGCGCTGACCGTGGTGACGTGGCACTGGCTCATGGTGGGCGCCGAGCTCGTCAGCCTGCTCATGTATATCGCCACGCTCTTCATATTCACCACGTACTTCGGTAAGTGGGACTGGTATCACCAGCTGATCCTGACGGAGCTGATCATGGTGGCGCTGACCGTGGTGACGTGGCACTGGATCATGGTGGGCGCCGAGCTCGTCAGCGAGCGATAATATAATATTACCAGCCTGTAAATTTCTCAATGCTTGGCACAGGCCTCTTCCCATATAGAGACAGTACGGGCATTGATAACTACGCCTCACCACCCATTACAGATAGGCGGTTTCAGATCTCAATTTTGGAATCCAGGTTCCCTCACGATGTTTTCGTTTAACGGTTGTCTGGAGTGCCTTAGAATAATTAAGAAAGTACAAGTAACTTTGTACAAGTCACATTGGTCCTTGCCTGGATTCGAAACTACTACTTAATTTAATAAATTAACAATAAAATTGATCAAACTAATTTCCCTCAGACGCCGACTTCATTCAACACTGGGACTTCTGGTGGAAGGTGATAGTTATAACCCTCGTCTCCTGCCTACCTCTCTACATCGTCAAACACATGCACAGGAAATGGAGCGACCGCCAGTACAAAAACATTAGGAAATGATCTTTATTCGTAAGTAGTTTAGGCCCATATTTAAATGTGATCCACTCTTACTTTAAGGTCCTGTTGCACATTGTTTAAATATGTTAGGGTTCGTTTGTATTGGTTCGATTGCATTTGTTTATAGATTTTATTTACACTGTATGTATATTTAAACGTATTTACGCTTGTCCTTTTATTATTATGGAAATGACAGAAATAATACTCATAATTTAATCCATATTTACTAATATTATAAACATAAAACAACTTTGTATGTCTGTTACGTTATCACGGCTAAATTGCTGAACCGATTTTGATAGGTGTAACTCGCATACTGGATTACCCGGTTTCTGCAATATTTCGTTAATAAAACAAGTGCAGTCGAACCAAAGCGAATCGTTATAGTATTTTGTTATGTTAAACTTTGATTATTCTCTAGCATTACAGAGACTCTCTCTTGTTACAGTGATAAAACAAGACTCTCAGTAGAAATAATATATTTAATAATACCACTGATTAATTATTAATATGACGAATATCTAAACGCACTTTATTACTGGATTTCAAAGCTCTTAGGACCAACTGCACTACTGGATTACGTATATCTTAAATTGTAAAGGATCGGTCACTCTCATAGTCACAAACATTCAACAATATAAATCAAAGGGGATGTCAGTACTCGGCTGATAAAACAAACAATACTTGGAAGGAATGTCTCAAAACCTTAAATCAAAATCAAATCAACCTTCACATATTTATTAGCAAATGTCATCCCACAGTTTTAGTTTTTGTGCGAATCCGAGTTAGAGCTACTGGGAATCAAAAATCCGCTAGGGGCGCTAGTGTCGCCTAAGATTTATATGTAATTTTCCACAAATGAAAGACAAGGCTTGTGTTTAGTGTAAATTGGCTGATATTCCTTAACTGTATGCGAGACTAGCGATCTTAGCGAATTTCTGGTATAGGGTAGCTTTAGGCTTTCAATTGACAAAATATTTCTTTGCCAATATATTTTATGTACCTATATGGCTCTGCGCTGTCTACATATTTTGTCTCATCATGTTAAACATTCAGTTTCGAGTAAGTGCCTTAGTTAAATAATTCAATGTGTATCATTATAATTACAAATGTTTAAAGCCTTACTGTTTTAAGAGCTCTGTTTTGATATCCACCGACACAGTAGATGAAGTATTGGTTATTGTATAAAGTTAATGTATTTCTGATGTAGTCTATATAATCGTTGTGTGTATTATAATGTATAAGATTAAGATACACTGAATTCTGCAGATTATTTTCATGGCAACACTTTTTGTAAAGAATCTGGCAACATCGGAAGTCGAAATTGCGACCTATTGACAAATCTGCTAAATCCAGTTTTAAACTTTTCTAGATTAAAATATATCAATTTAATCCAGGGCTGTGTAATCAAATATTCTTATTTATACACCATTATTAGCTAAATAAATTTTAGACAAGTTATTTGTCTTAATTTACAATGGCCAAATAAATATTACAGTTAAGTCATGCTATCTGTCACTTTTTGGTGTAAAGGGGAAAAGACCCGCTAGAATTACAGGCCAGTAGCTTGTTTATCATTTGCTGCCACTGCAGACCCTAGTGGGTTTTTTACTCTCGGTAGCCTATTGAGCGACAGATAACCTTTTCAAAACAATCAATCGTCTTAATATCAAGTTTCGTTTTAATACATTGCGGTGAGCATCACATACAAGGGTACTATTATGTCCAGAAGTATTAATTTCTTTTTCTTAATGTTTACAAATATTTAAAATTAATTAAATCATATTAGCTTTAAATCAATTACAAATACTTTTTATATATATCGGCGCTTCGCAAACATTTAGTGATTTTCGGCTTGTCTCGGTAACAGGCTACTGACGCTTGTGTCTGATTGCCGACACCGGACACCGAGTGACGTTGCAACAAAAAGTGTCCACCTTTGCATAGAACTGGTGACGTAATATAATCATATGTTTCTAGACTGAATCCTATTTCTTTTGGATTGTTATATTTTTTTGTATCATACTAAATATATTTTATTGCGTTATAATTTATTTTTTGTTAGTATTTGTCCTGGATATCGTTCAGTAATGTTGCTGTGATTCATTTGTTTATATTTAGTTATGTAAGCGCAATTCCATAGTTAATGTGTGATGACTTTTGTAAACTTTTGGGCCATTTGACATAGACTGCTTTTAAGGATAACAACCTTTTTATCATATTCCTATTTCTTCTTTTTGAACTCTTAGTTCTAAACTATGATTATTCCTGTATTTTCATACTTTATTTGAATGTGGACCAATTTATTATCAAAATATTTTACTAACTTTAAAAAAAATCTTTTAACATGCTATTTGCTCATATTATGTCAAAAGTGGCCCTAACTCTTTGACGATGTATTGTAAACAGTTTCCTTCGTATACTTTCAAACAAGGTACAAATTGCGTTAATATATAATGAAGTGATATATCTATAGTATTTATTGGTTAAACAAATTCGTATTAAATATGTTAAGTATTGTTATTGGTGCGTTATGGTATATTAAGAATAACATTTTTGGCTACCAGTACTGAATGAATTAACGGATCCTTTTAACGTTATTTTCAATTTTCTTAGTACTGGTTGTCTAAACTTTTTGTGTGTAGCAACACAGTACGAAAGATGTGTCGTTGGCAACTACGGGTGCTATGCTCATTGTAATTTTTCTCTTTATAAATACAAAGTTAGCTCAATCAAATGGATATACGATTCATAAGTTCGGATATGAATATTAAATGTAATGCATAGGTACCGTAACAGACATTTTAAATGGTGAGCCATGCCTTTTCCATTTCATATCATATTAGTTTCAGTCAAGGTCATCCCCTACCGAATGAGGGCTACGGCAAATAAAGTCGCGGGAAAGCTGGCCGAAAAGTCCAAAAGCATTTTTCACAAGATTTTTTGTGGTACTCGGAAGCCCTCATGCGATTGCGAGGTAGAAAAACTCCTTAATGCATATTTTCTTTGAATCGCTGAGCATAAAGCCCATTCATTATAGTAACATTTTTCACCTAGTGTCGCTACACAAACTTAGATGTAAGTAAATAATGTTCTGTAAAATAAAATATTTTATATTATTTTGTTGGTTTTATTTGACAATCCGACTTTCAATACAGTACAGTCGCTTTCGAAGGAACCTTGTTAAAAAAAATCAGAGGTTTAGAAACTTCATTAACTTTTAGGTGAGTTTGTAATATCACAGGCTTCCGACAGCAACGAGTAGAAAAAAAGAGACAGAAAAAGTAGGCACATTGTTGTCACTAAAGCTACAGATACATATCTTCTACAACTTACAGTAAATACATCTTAATATCATCTTTTTAATTCGAGGAATACAGTATAGGTACTACTCGAAATTGATATTTACTGAACGCTGAACTACCAAAAGTTTTTAGCATAAATCCATTCTACTTTTTTTATTTCCATTGCCGAGTGAAAAACCAAATGAGGTTATCATGAACTGCCCAAAAATCAATAATAATATAATTGCTGTGGTTCTGTATTTTGTGTCACTTTACTGTCATTAACTTTGTAATGAACATGAACGTTTTTAATATAATATTTAAATTCAATGTTATTTCTTATGGTTGTTATAATATTTTCTAATGTAGATTATGTTAGCAATAAAAATGCAGGTACTACGATATTCGATCCTGTGAAATCCAAATTCAATTGCTGGACCGAAGAAGAGGTAGCCAAGTTGAGAGCTCGCAAAACATTCGAGGACTTAGTACCACCGTCAGTGAGCCCGGACAGAATCAACAGCCGGTACATCAAGCACACCTTGAGGTACTACAGACACGCGCTACGGAATGTGATCCAGGATGTGGATGATAAGACCGCCACGATACTCAGAGAAGCCTTGTCGGACACCATCGGAGCTCATCTCAAGAGCGAAACTCTACCTACTGTTAGATTTGCGTACTACGCTGGTTATGTTCCATACAGGAATGCAAGACAACTACACAATTTTTATGATCAAATAAAAGTTACTTTAAATACTCAGGGGTTGGGCTGGAAACGACCCGAGCGAGTACCTCAGTGGTCAAATTTAACCGTCGCCAAAATTGTAATTGGATCTGGAAAGCTCTTAGACCCATGCTCCTGTCTGGTTACGCGACGTGATACTAATAATTGTATTCATTTACCTTCTCCTAGGTTGGATGATGAAAATCAGCCATCAGCTATTGCACTACCGTTCAAAGTGGATGGATTGGTGAGTTTACTGTCTCCAAATTCAGAAAATATTCTCTTAAAGTACTACACTACAGCATCGAGATGTATTTTACACAGTTCTCCTGAAACTTGTCGCCATGCTGATTTCGTTAATTTTAACAACGAGCTGTGGCACTGGATGAAACGCGATGTTGCTCCGCATCTAGTTGACGAAAAGTTATACGCTGCTTACGGCGGCGTCCTAAGAATAGCAGCTGCTGTACAAAACTACGGAAAAGGTTTATCCAGGCGGAATCTCTTTGAATATCAAGACGCTGGTGTAAGCAAGTGGAATCCTTGGAAAACGCTTACACAGTCGTACCTGTATATCAACGCAGATTGGACACCAAAACTGTATATATGTCTTGTGTTCTTGACTGCATTGGCCATTTGCCTCTTGCAGGTTTGTTATAACTACATTTTCGGGGATGCAGATGCTTGTGGTTGTAAAGGCAGAACGAGAGGACCTTCATTCTCTAAAGAAGTAGCATATACAAAGGTAGATAGTAATTTCCCAGCTGTATTACCTCATCAAAGTGCCATTTACTATAGTGATAAAAAGCGTATGAAACGCCCACCATCTAGGAGTAAAACGTCGTCTTTAGGATCTATTCGAACGCAAAAAGTTTATGATTTGAACGAAAATACGGAGAAACTGATGGCCATAATAATGAGTGACAACGAGGACTCTGAAGCGGGATCCTCGCCCTCAAAAATGGACAGCGACGAAGAATGCGAAGAAAAACGTATGAATGAAACTAAAGAGTCTCCTAGGCCAAGAAGTCCTCCTAAAATAGAGACCTCCGTAGCTCAGTTAACAATAGATAAAGTACAGTCTTCTGACAAAAAGAATTCGATGCCAATGTACTCGACCAGTACTCTAACTCGATCCGATCTGACGTACTGCCCTGAGAAATTGTTGAGTGACACTGGTTGGTCAGCTACAAGTACTAGTTCATCAGGTAAGACTCTAAGTTCCACAAGTTCGAAGTCACATAGTAGAAGATCAAGAAGTTCCCGGGACCTGGCATGGGCCCGGCACGTCATATCCAGGCATTCTCGAAGAGGTCCGACGCAATCAACCACAGGAACAGAATTAGACGCTAACTCGTTCTTAACACCACCGTCGCGCCGGTAGCGATTCTTCTGATATAATTTATGTTGATAGGTTTTTTATTTGTAGGACGTTTAGTTAGTATTATTGTATAAGACATGTTGGATATTTAAGATGTATTTGAGGTTTTATTAAGAATATATTGGTACATGCTAATATTGGTTTTATAGCAGTTAAAACGGTCTATGTTCAAGGTACAATGAAATTGATTTTGACAGTCATAAATGTGCAGGGCGAAACGTGTATCCTCTGCATAAGTATGGAAATTATGATTATAACTGCAACAAACTCTACCACTGTTTTGATAACACGATTGGATTATTTTTTGTGTTACTTCATTCACATCATTTATAGAATGATTTAGGTCTACGAGGTGTCTGGTTGTTCTGGCTATATGTATTCAGGTGTGGCTGAAAAGCTGAATGAAGCTGTAAACATACGGCACAACAGAAAAGGGACAGTCCTTAGTATCTGCTTACCCCCTACAAGCTTAGTGATAAGTATCATCATCTACATCTACCTTATCTACCTATATACCTACATCTAGCTTTTTCCCAACTATCTTAGGCTCAACTATGTGTGAGTGTTGAGTACCTACATGTTGAGTGATCAGATTAAATAAAATCAACACTAGTATATTTATTTGCAAGTGAATATTTCGAGAGGCATATCTACAAAAGATTTTATTAATAAATAAATATTGAAATAAACAGTCACGTTATTTTTAATTCCATAAATCGATAGAAGGTAAACGGGACTAACATATTTAATTCTACAGGCAACTTTCTGAATTGAACGTCAACTTACCCACAATTTTCTTGCTTGACACTTGAACGGCTGTCAACAAGTCTAATTCGCGGCGAAGTGATCGTTAAATACAATATTTTTGGAAACCGGTGAATTTCTAATAAATCCACAATTATATTAATAAAAACATGAGAAATATATGCATCATATAAAATTTGATTAATTTTATTGCACCATGTCCAGAGTAAGTAAAGTTATTGTAATGATTAACACCGAATCTTTTGTGTACGAATTAGACGAAAATATGTTTGTTTTTAAATATTTAATAGTTTTAGCAGATTTAGATATTACTATATTCATCATTATATATTTTACATGTTGGTAATTTCGTAAAAAGGATCTACTACGTTTCATTCAACGTGTTTTGGTACTTACATTTTCAAACACTAGCATTATCTATTTAATCTTATTGTATGCACCTAGATTGCACATCTAATCGACAAAGTAAGTGCACTACATGAGATTAAATTTTATATGAGTTATAATTATAGTTTAAAATAAAACCATATTGGTTATATCAAGTCAAGAAGTATTTATTTATTTTTCTAGGATATTAGATCATTCTTTTCGTTGAAAAAGACTCCGAAACCCACCGTAGAAGATGATGACGACGTTATACCAGAGTCACCTGATGTACAAATTACTAAACCTAAGGTAAATCATAAAATAACCAATACACTGTATACAAAAAAATACAAAAGTAAATTTCAATCTATGTAATTAAAAATCTGTTTATTTTCCATCTTATCATTATTAATTAAGACTATTATTCAACAGAAAAAAGATATTAAAAAGAGGGCCATAATAAAAGATGATTCCGATGAAGAAATATTTTCAACCAAAACGAAGAAAATGGGCAACAATACACAAGCAACAAATAAAAATAAATCACCGAAGCCGGCTCTCAAAGAGGTTAAAGTTATAGATATGTTTGGTAATGAACCAATTAAACGGACAAAGCCATTAATTAACAAGAAAAAGAAAACTGAGCTTGGTATACATTCAGATGAAGAATTTGACAAGAGCCTTCTAGAAATAGACAATGAAGAGTTTGACTCATCAAATAAACATGTAGAAGATGAACCAAGTTCCTCTGCAAATAAAAAAGAAGAAAAATCATCTAATGCTACTACAGATTCAAATAAAACTGACAAAACACCATCAAAAAAGAAAAATAAAAGTGATCATGATATAAATAAAGAATCAAAATCAGACGAAAGTAAAGCAACTATTAGAACAGAAGACACTGAAGCAAAGTCATCAAAAACCAATAAAAATAATGATTCAAAAACATCTAAAATGGAGAATAGTAAACGTAAATTTTCACAATTTCTTGATGATGAGCATCCTGACCAAGATACTAAGAAGAAGAAGCTGAATGAAAGTAGAACAAAATCTGAGGAAATTGATGAAGAGATTGATTCATCTGTTATTGAGGATGATGATCAAAGTAAGAATAAGAAAAAGAAGTTCAATAAGAGCTTGAATGAATCAGGTAAGTGATAAATGTTAACAAATTGTAATTCTTTTTTTATGAGGTGTAGGCAGAAATCCCATTTAAATGTTAACGTATGCGCTATGCCTTCTCTATATGGGAAGAGGCCTCTGCTCAGCAGTGGGCGTTTATAGGCTGATGATGATGATGATGATGCGCAATGCAGCTCATTCTTCTTAAAAACTAAATCAATTTACCATGACATTAAATCTAACTTAACTACACTTAGGGTGTTACCACACCAATCGATCGATAGTCGATCGATGTTATCGAACAATGGTAGAATGGACTAGTCGACGTCGATCGACAGTTTCTACCATACCTTTTACGTCGACCAATCCATTCTTCCATCGATCGACTATCGATCGATTGGTGTGGTAACACCCTTAATGGTCAACCAGGAGGTCCTTTAAGGGTTTTATTTATTGTTTTAAGATATGGAAACCTACAAAACAGTGTATATTTCGACTATTTTGTAGGCATCCATATGTGTTCTAAGAGTGACAAACAATACAGGGAAAACCTTACATAATGTGCATTAAAGGTTCCGCTATTAGTTCCTCTAAACTAATTATTTCAGCATTAACTGATGAAGAAAGACATGAAAGGAGAATGCATTCAGCTGCTTTATACAAAAGCTATTTAAACAGATCTGGCCCCAAACATCTTGGAGCTAAGGAAATTCCTGAGGTATGTGCCTACTTAATAATTTTAAATTTGATAACCTCTGTGGTCGAGTGAAGTACACACCAGTTTTCACCAGTGTTGCTTGCTCTGAGGTCCCGTGTGTGATCCCATATTATCTCGGGTCTGATTGTATGTAGTACCTTTGTCTCTTAATTACGTAACACAAGTGCTTCAGCTACTTACTTTGGGTTGAGAGCAATGTATGTAATATTGTCCATATTTATTATTTATTACTTAACATTTTTTCTGTAGTAATACTATTGTAAGCTGTAACAGAAAACAAAATTTAGGTAAAGAAGTTTATTGCATTCTGTGTGTAATTCTATATTATGTGTATTCACTATTCTTATAGGAAAATACAAGGTATAATCATCACAATAGCAGTGTGTAATCATGCAGTTATTTTACAGGGTAAACCAGATTGTTTGAAGGACTGTGCTTTCGTTTTAACTGGTGTACTTGACTCATTTGAGAAAGAGGAAGTTACTGCAGCAATCAACAAATTTGGCGGATCTGTTAAGAGTGGAGTGACAAAGAAGGTTAGTCTCATAGCTAGACCTCCTTACAATATAAATGAATTAAACCTTTTAAAACTCAACCTGTCTATAAAGCAATATAGAACAATCTTAAATAATTGGTGTTTAATAATGTTTTACATTTAGTACAAGTACTTTTTCTTGATTAATTTTGTATTTTTCTTCCTAATGTATTGTAGGTAACCCATGTCTTGGCTGGTGAAGACGGAGGCCCTGCGAAACTGGCAAAAGCCCAAGAACTAGGCATTAAGATAATTAACGAGGATGAATTCCTCAAAATGATCACGGACAGATCACAAAACAAACCTGCCAAAACTGAAACGAAACGAGAAATCAAGAAAGAAAGAAGTCCAGCCAAAAAAGTATCAAAAGATAAATTGAGTCCAAAAGACAAAGATAATCATGTTGAAAGCAAAATAAAGAAGAGCCCTATGGACAAAATAAAAACGGAATCAAAATCAAACACTAGTATTACAAAGAATAAATTAGATGTTAATGAATCAAAGAATCATGATAAGTTTAAAAGTCCTAAAAAGATTAAAGAGGAAAAAGTAGAAATTAAAGTTGAACCAAGTTCAAGTAAAGCTACAAGTCAATCTAGTGGTAAGTACATAAATCCATATTACCATAAACATAATGATAAAATATAAATATCATAACATCAACAAAGGAATCGTCACGCCTTTATCCCTGAAGGGTTAGGCAGAGGTGTACCACTATACACCCACAGTTCGCCGATATGTTTAGGTCCCATGTAATGGGAGGCGAGCCTATTGCCACTAAATGGGCACAAATCCAAACTCCGACCTGCTACTGAGAATTTCATAGAAAAACCCAATAACACCTTGCTCGACTGGGGAATCAAACCCAAGACCTCCAGCGTAGCAGTCGCGCTTAGCGCCACTAGGCAGATTAATTAAAATGCTTAAATAGCTCTGTACACTTTCACAACTAAACCACTGAACCAATTTAGATGAAACTTGGCATGTAGTAAGCTTTAATCCTAGATAGAACATAGGCTACTTTGTGCTGCGAAAACGTACACCCACACGGGCGAAGCCGCCGGCAAAAACTAACAAAATTTAAGTGGCTTTTTATTGCCCTAATGATGGATAAACTCCCTTTTTTATATAGGGGAAAAACAAGCAATGTTAACTTTCATCTTACAATCTTAGTGGAAATGTAAATTTTCTTCGCCTTTGCAGGTACTGTAAGAAAGGTAACTGAGCAGCCAGCTATAAGCAGTATGTGGGTGGAGAAATACAAGCCACAGAACATTAAACAAATCATCGGGCAGCACGGCGATGCGAGCAACGTTAAAAAGTTTGTATTAATTTTATTTATTTCTATGTATGGCTATGGCAGAACATTTTTTTACAGATTTAGGTTTATTTCTAACTAATGTAAGCAAGTTATGCTTTTAAATGAATAGGTAATTATGTATGATGATATGAAAATGCGTAATAATAAATTAAGATGTCACTTTACTCTAACAAGGTCATGTAAATTTCAGAACTCAACAAATATTTGCTAAGCCAAACTAAAGAAATAAATTACATATACATTTTGTTTTCAGACTTATGAACTGGTTAACAAAATGGTATGTGAACAGAAAAGCTAAAATACCAAAGCCTAGTCCATTTGCGAACAACGACGACGGAGGGTATTATAAAGCGGTATTGCTTTCGGGACCTCCTGGCGTTGGTGAGTAAATCCTCTTTATAAGACCCCATTTATAAATAATAACATGATTTCCAAGGATATACTTTTGTTGTTATTAAATTTTTTTAAAGTTATTCAACCAGCAAATTGATTAATTTGTTAAATTTCTCACTTCAAAATAGTTAGTTATCATCTGATTTGCTGTCATCTCTGAACTAAATATTTGTGATGATATGTGTACACAAATCATACGATTATTGTTAACACTAACGTTAGTTAGAAAGGAAGAACATTCTTAATTTTTTATGAATAACTAATTAGCAGATTAAAATGGAACTTGGCAAAAATTTATAATTTATTACTGGAATCACGCAGTGAAACCGCGTGGCGTAATTATCATAATATTGTCCTCTTTATATATACTTAATTTAACTAATAATGTTTCCCTATTTCTGTCCCAATGCAGGGCCTTTCTTTCCATTTCTCTGATTAGGCTGCGGGGCACTAATCCTTATCAAAGTAGTCCAGATGGTACATAAATACTAAACAAAATAAAATTTCAGGTAAAACAACAACAGTGAGCCTAGTATGCAAGGAGATGGGTTTTGACATGGTGGAGTTCAATGCCTCAGATACCAGGAACAAGACGCTCATTAAGGAACAGATTGGCCAGCTGGTCAACACCAATTCACTCTCTGAATATGCTTATGGTAACTACATATTGTAAAATGATGACTAACTGACCCGGCGAACTTCATACCGCCTAACAGTCACTCGATTTTGTGAGAACCATTCTGTAATTCAAGGAATATTATAAAACAAAAATCGGAAAGCGAAATCGTTTCAGCTACTCTCGGTATTTGCGCTTCACAACATATTCAGCGCTTCATTTTTGTATAATAGTTGATGACTGAGTGCATTTGAATGTTGTGCATGCTGGTGTGTAAATGATAACGACAAGTAGTATGATAAGTACAAAGTGGCATATACCTATTGAGGAAACAATATTTGATAAAACAGCATAACATAACATAACATAACATATCATCACGCCTGTATCCCCGGAGGGGTAGGCAGAGGTGTACCAATGTACACCCACAGTTCGCCGATATGTTTTTAGGTCCCATGTAATAGGGGGCGGGCCTATTGCCACTAACCGGGCACAAATCCAAACTCCGACCTGCTACTGAGAATTTCATAGAAAAACCCAATAACACCTTGGTCGACTCGGGAATCGAACCCAAGACCTCTAGCGTAGCAGGCGCGCTTAGCACCACTAGGCCAACGAGGCAGTTTAAAACAGCTACACAATATTATGCAATTAAACTGCACTGCACACAATATTTAAACTACTCTAGCGTTATCTCATAATAAAATTACGGGCTTTAAGGCGCTCACTAACCACTAGACAAATAGGTCAGTCAAATATGAAAAAGTTAAAGTTTTGCTTTAGGTAGTCGCTCCCTGTAAAATACGATATTCAACTGAATCTGGTGTGAATATAAGCCGATCACAAACATGGAAAATATATCTTGAATTAGGCGCTCACTAACCACTAGACCTTACAGGTCAATCAATACGATAGGTAGTCACTCCCTGTAAAATACGCTATTCCACCGGAATAATCCGGTAGGACTGAGAGCCGACCCCAACCATGAAGATGTTGATGTAATTTTATATTGTACAGGTAACACGGGCAAACAAGCGGTGTCTAAAAAGCACGTCCTAGTCATGGATGAAGTTGATGGGATGGCGGGGAATGAAGATAGAGGTATGATATTTTTTTAGTATTTTTTACATTGTTGGGCCGCCCGTACACGAACAGCTCGAGCTGTCAACCACTCTTGCACGTCAAACAAAACTGCTGCTGTGGAACTGCTTCAAGCAGTCCGAAGAAGTGCTTCAAGAAATCCCGTCACTATTTCTATGAAGCTGATTTTCACCAAAAATTGTTATGTCAAAAGTAAATGTATATGTAAAGAAATCTGCAATTTAGAAGCTTTAATCTTCGCCGATGACGCCGCAGTTTATGTAGCTACTGCGCTCGTAAAATTTAAGCAAAGTAACTTCGGATCCAGTGCTGTGATTGGTAATTGTCAAAGTTCATCACAAAATATGTACAGGTTAGAATTGGATAAAAAAAAACACTATGTATGGTATCATTCCGTCATTATTTATTTATGAAGTAGCTATTTTTGTTAAAACGAATCCAAATTTATTCAGTAAACTATCAGATGTCATAATTCGCAATCGCCGTGATAATGCTAAACTTTGTATCGTAAGATCAAACACTGCATTAATGCACAAAAGTGTATTTTGCTTGGCACCCATAATATATAATAAAATCCCTAGGCCTTTAATTCAACTAGGCCTTTAATTCAACTACCCCATTTACAATTTAAAAAACAACTTAAAAAGTATCTTATTGCCAAATGTTATTATAATCTAACTGAGTTTTTAAATGATTGAATTTTAATGTATAACAAATAATATTAAAGAGTTATGTGTAATGTTAGAAGCTATGAATATATAATTTATATAAACAGTTTATATTGTTATCGATTAGCTTAGCTGTAGTTTTAATAGTTTATAAGTAAATAATTTTGTACGCCATTATTGGCAAAACATGCAGATCCCATACCTATACCTGGAACATCTTACATGCGGATATTGTAAAAAAATAATCCTGTATTGTACAATCATGTTTTACAAAATAAATGTCTTTGTCATAATTTTCCTTCTATGTTGTTTTAGGGGGTCTCCAAGAGTTAATCGGGCTAATCAAGACGACATCAGTGCCTATAATATGCATGTGCAACGACAGAAACAGCCAGAAGATGAGGTCTCTAGTCAACTACTGCTACGACCTGCGCTTCCATAGACCTAAGGTCGAACAGATTAAGGTACAGTTCATTCCCTTTATAGACATTCACTATCCTTGAAAAATATTTATTCTATCTTTACCAAACCAAGTTTTTTTTTTCGACCCAATTGACCATGCTCGCCAGCTCGCCCCGTATTCGGTTTGAGCAGAATTATTCACTTGATTCCCAATTATGTGCACGTATCCGGCTCTAGCTTTGAGAAATTTAAATCGTAACCTACTTTTATAAGTATGAATCTTATCAGAATCAAATATACCTTAGACTTTTAATACTTGTTCACGCGATAGTACCTATATTTTCGGTTTTCTATCAGACATTTCATCACCCTAAGCGCTCATGCCGAAGAAGGCGCGTCAGCACCGCGGCTTCGCGCCGTCTTTTGTTTCCATTGTTGGTCGCCAAAGAAACGGTGATGAACGGCGACGGCGTGCGCGCGTCCACACAACGCTTTCAGTCAATAGGAACTATGTAAACCCCAACTAAAATAATCCATTTTATTCCAGTCGGCAATGCTCTCAATATGCTACAAGGAAGGCATCAAGATCCCTCAAGACGCGCTATCACAGCTGATCGTGTCTGCAGGCCAGGACGTGCGCCAGACGCTCAACCTGCTGTCGCTGTGGGCGGCCGACACCGGCGCCACTGCCGACAGTCTGCGGGAAGACGCTAAGGTCGCCAGGAAGGATGTTAAGCTGGTAAGTAGGTTGCTAGGCAACGGAAACAGGTTCTCTCTGACACTGAGAAGATCGTGACTAAGTGTAAGCGCAAGTTCTGGCTGAAAATACGTTGCTCATCTGAATCCGGTAAGACCACCAGCCGACCCTGACATACCTTATGAAAAGTCTAGGCAAATCATAGCATATGAAGAAAGCGATATAAAAAAATATTTGTCTGTTTTGTTGGCTAAGTATAAGGACACGTTTTATAGTGCGACAGTTACACATAAAGAACGTCCTAATGTTAATTTGCGTTTCAATACTTTCTATGTTCGGCGGTAATGAATATGTGAAGTCTAAAATACCCTGGTTTCTGTCCCAGGGTCCATGGGACGCGATCCGCAAGGTGTTTTCAGCTGAAGACCACAAGACCATGTCTATCAACGACAAGAGCGACCTCTTCTTCTACGACTACAGTCTCGCGCCGCTCTTCGTGCAGGAGAACTACTTGATGGTCGAACCCCATTGTCCCAAGTAAGACATGTCTTGATAACAAATATACACTTTATTATTATTATTATTTATGGGAGGGTGAATTAAGTTCATTTTAGACTGGAGTGTAAACTGTTAAAAGTAAGAAAGTTTATCGCAAATTGAACCTTGTATGTAAGCATTACAGTTGCTTTTGCCTTAACTCGTGTTAATAATAAAAATATGATCGTGTTATTTGATTGGAACATTTTAACATAGTATGTGTCTGATCTCCCCAGAATTTCGTCGATTCTTCGTTGAATTGCGATTTTTCTCATCGATCTAGAGATATTGCGGTGATGTCAGCAAAGAAGAAGTTAAATTCTCTTCTCTTAGCCTTAGGCTTGCCGTCTAAAAAAGGGCGAAATATATTTGATGTATTTCATAATGTTATAGGCATGAAACTCTTCAGAGGATAAGCAGAGCTGCCGACAGTATCAGTTTGGGAGACCTGGTCGATGCCAGGATACGGCGACAGCAAGCGTGGAGTCTATTACCGTCGCAGGTAGAGATACTATATTAATAGTTATTATAGTTAATCTTGAAATACATATTACATACTTAGTAAATCCCATGTTTAGTTTGCTAGTTTCTTAAATTAAGTCATTATTGTGGCAGATGACTAAATATAAAAAGATAAACTTTACAAAGTTGTTCAGTGAAACAATAAAAAATGCATGGCATGTATTTTTCGACTTTTCAAAAAAGTAAAAACTTTTTAGATTAGGCGAATCAAAAATCAGAAGTAGAGCCCAATAAATGATGCTATCGAAAAAAATGTGAAATCAAGTGACTTTTAAAATTTTTACTCAGGGTCATTTGAACTAGCTATGAAAGAGTGGGGACTCCCAATACAGGCTTTTTCTTTGCTGAAAAGGAGGTTTCAATCATCTATTATTCGTTCTGTTTTTTAGAACATTTTCCGTTTACAACAAGAACTACAAAAAGAAACGACGTTGATTTCTTTATTATTATTAATTTGTATTATGTTTTGAACTTATTATTATGTTTAGGCAATGCTAAGCTCGGTGATCCCCGGCTTCGAGATGTCTGGACACATGAAGGGGCGCACGAATTTCCCCGGCTGGCTCGGGAAGAACTCGCGCGCCACCAAGATGAAGCGGCTCTGCCAGGAGATACACGCGCACACTAGGCTCAGGTAATCATGATATATTCAAAAGTATGTTGTAGTACAGTAGCAAATAACAGTGATAAAGTAACAAGTAATTATTATCTTGGGGTATTGTGGGATCGTCAGGCAGTGTGAACTAAAACAGATGTGCAAAATGATAAATGGGCTTGGGTTGCGTTTCAGCTGATAGTAAATAACCCTTGAATATCCTCAACACTGACAGATATAAAAATATGATTCTTAATTCTTAGAAAGTTATATCAAAAGCTCCGGTTTTACTTAAGTCGGCATTGATTTACTACGCGTTTCGGTCAATTCAACACTACCTTTTACACATGGGGCTACAGAAAAGCGTCGTTATATTCGAAATACCGATTCTGCCCTTGAAGAAAGTTCATTTGTATAGACAGAAACAGTATTTCAAAATATATGACCACCCATTCCTATCAAATTTAAACCCTGTGTAGTGTGTATACAGTAATCATTGTTTAATATTAAAACTTATTCCACAGCACATCAGGTTCAAAATCGTCTATCTTCTTAGACTACAGCAGCCACATCCGCGACGCTATCGTGAACCCTCTGATCAAGGACAAGTCTGACGGCATCGCGAAGGCGCTGGAAGTGCTGGAGTCCTATCACCTGCTGAGGGAAGACCTGGAGTCGCTAGTCGAACTGTCCGTGTGGCCGGGGCAGAGGAACCCTACTATACTGATCGATTCTAAGGTAAGCATAAAAGTGACATTTAAAATCGTAGCCTAACACGGTAAGGTTATTTGGTGTCAAGAAATACAACAGTTCTTTTATAAATTGCTACTAATATAAATACGTATAGTCACGCCTCTTTCCCGGAGTGTCACTTCTTTCCACTTGCTATGATCCTTACATAATTAGTGTATTAAAATATGTGACATTTGAATGAGAGCCTTTGCCTTACAGTGGAATGAGACCGGCTTAATGGAATAATAAATATTGTAGAACAAAAACGAAACGTATTCAAAACGTGATTAAAAATCGTAAGAATCTGTCCTCAAATCAAACTTTACACTACTTTACTAAATCATTATTTAAAAAGCAAGTTGATTTTAGCTATATCCAAGCTCGACAACTTTTCTGACATTTGTTCTCACTCCCAGGTGAAAGCGGCCATGACCCGCACATACAATAAGAACGCTCCCGCACTTCCGTACGCGCCGGGCGCCATCAAGCGCGGGAAGCCGAAGGACGAGGACGAGTTCGGCGAGGACGACGCCGAGGCCGAGGACGAAGAGCAGGCCGACAGCGACCCGGAGAATGATCTGCTTATTAAGGTAATGTCGCATAAATATATGGCCGCTAGGAGATTGCTTTGCTGACAGCTTTAAGCTTTAATAACTAATTAAAAAATAATTCCATGGTTATGTCCCCATATAAATATGTGTCAGAAATGCAGATGAATGCTCTCAAGACGGCCAAAGAATAGTTGTTGTGTGTGTGTTTACATACAAGATCACATACCAACCAATTTTCCGTCAGACATTAACCGGCCCCCTATAGTTGAGTTTAAACTTGCGAAATCATAACATTTCTACCTTTACAGAAAAATAAAACCAAGGAACCCGTGAAACCGAAAACCACTAAAACTCAGGCTAAGGGGAAAGCGGCGACCGGTAAGAAGAAGAAGGAGACCTAGCATCGGCGATCAGTGATGGCCTTCTTGTTCAGATAAGACGGACCATACACGAGACCTCTACAGTGCAGTGATTGTGATATATTGTGAAGTGGATGTTGTAGTAAAGCGAAAGTGCAGTTTGATTACATTTTTGTTTTCTTTTTTTTTTATTGAGTTTCTTTTTGGTTAATTACTTGAAAAAAGACAGTAACTTCTTGATTATTTAGGTAGAAAAAACAAAATTTTTGCTTATTTTGTATGATTTCAGTTGCCCTAGACCTAGACAGCTAGATGATTACTAATGATGATACAAATAAAAAAATGACTTTTTAAGCTTGTAAAGCTTGATTAGTTTCCAAGCCCTGTGTTCTGTATTCCCATGGTACATAATATTATTTTAGGAATATAAGGGCAATATACATGAATAATTCCTGTTATTGCCAGGTTTGCTTTCTTGCCTAATTTAAAATTTTAAAACTATTTTTAAAAGTGATTGTCTGTTGATATTCAGCAGGATCTGGTTTGGCTAGATGCCAGATAAAATAATGATAAAAAATTGTTTTTAGGTGTTTGTTCAGTGAGGTAGGTATTAAATAAATAAGTATAAATCTATCTAATCAGAGTTAAGAACTTTCAATATTACTAGAGAGACTTGTGTTTATTAAAACTCTACTTATCCAATAAGATTGGGAATGTTTTTACGACTATTAGATCATTTGTATTTATAAAAAATCACAAAGCATTTTCACTACAATTAAAATCACCTCACAGCATGCAAAACACAGGCAGGAACATATATCTTATCTTATTATTTTGATAAGAACACAAAATAAGTTTTGTTATTTATGCTACCAACTTGATTTTACTTATGATAATGAACCTTTGTCTAAAACCTATATGGTAAGCAGTGATACTAGCAAGATGAAAATGTATAAAACAAGTAAGAAGTAGCTTAGTTATACTAATAGAAGGAATTGCCTTATTAGACAATTCAAATATAAGATCTGTGGGCCAAGCACGAATACTTGCGAAAAGTTATTCGTATCGAAATCGAGTGACATTTGTATGACAATTGTACAGCGCCCCTATCGGGCGTAAAAGGAAACAAAACATGGCAGCACGAACGATTTTAGCGCGCTCTCGTAATCGAAATCGAATCGACATGGTAAACGAAACTCGATACTTATAAACAATTGTGACATTTTTGATAGCACGAACATTGTTTTGACGTACGTTAATGTAAACTCTCGAAGGCTGGCTAACGAGTATGCTCGAAACATTATTCACTTGAAAATAGTCGGTGAGAAAGGTTTCGAAAAGTGTAAAATTAAAGTTTTAACCGTGTTTATGATTTGTTTAAGAGTTAGTTTTGTGAATAAAAGTGTTTTAAATTATTGTTAAGTTATTGGAACAATTATTAATAGCTCCAAAATAATTTAAAATGCAAAGACCGCCACTGTATGAACGTAGTACCATATATTATTTAAATCTTAATCGATCTTAAATCACATTTTATTTATTTGCATACCTATAGAATAAATGTGTTTGACAAAAGATTTGAGATAGAATAAAAGATTTAAGTTGCTTATATGTTTTTTTTTATCATTATAGAGAAATTACGCGCAGAGCAAAACTTAGGAATAGAATTAACCCACTGGACATAAATGAAACCGAATTTAAAAATAGATATCGCCTAAATAAAGAAGCTTTTAAGTTCCTCTGTGAGCAACTTCAACAAAAAACAGCATTAACATCGAGTTCTAGAATTAGTCTAGAACTTAAGGTACCCACTTTGATGCCACCTAAGTATACCTATTCAATTTCTTCTACTTGTATTTCAGTATTAAAATGGAATATACCTGACTAAAATTTATTTAGTATTTAATATCACAAAATAGGTACCTATAGCGCGGGAAATTTTAGGTATGGATATATGTCCTCCCCTTGTACGTCACGAAATCTCCAGGAGATTTCTGTCAAAAAACGCGCGTCTGGCGGAAATCTCCTGGAGATTTCGTGGATCGGGTCGTATTAAATACCAAATATTGAATGTCTAGAGTATACTTTTCCTACTCTAACTTACACAGACTATAGGTGAAAGAATGAGAAAGGCATAAAACATCACATGCTAAACATTCAACAACATTTATTAACGGAATGTTTTTCTGTTATAACCTCGTTGTAACGGCCTCATTTCGTTTATGCTAAACGCCCTGACGCGTCGGATGTCAAGTGGGTGCGTTCGGTACCCGTAATTTTTTTTAAATGAAATCTCCAAAACTATGTTATATTGCTGAAGATAATGCCACTTTATAATGTCTAATAATTAACTTTGGATCTCTTCTTTATATAACATTAAGTTTTTATTTAAATTTAATAATAATAAAACGTTTATTCAAAGGTGAAAAAAATATAAACAACTTGATTTAGTTTTCGAACGCACAATTCATTCAACAATCGTTCATTTTGCTCACTATGGCGCGTCCCTATTTACATTAGCATGACGTCACCTTCAAATTCGAATCGAGTGTTCGATAGTGCTTCGAATGTGCTTCGTGCTGCCTACTATCGACAGACTCTGTTTTCGAATCGAGGCCTCGATACATTGTCGATACGAAATCGTTTGATATTCGTGCTTGGCCTACTGGAAATTGTGTTTTGACTGATAAAGGCGTTAAATAATGCATAAACAAAAGTATACTAAAATATTATTGGATATATATAAGTTGTAGTCTGTGATGGTATAATCTTTCTTTAAGAATCAGTGTACTGTTGTAACTTGTATGCATAAAATAAATAATCACAATTTCGAATATTGATGTAAAGTTTCGTAAAATAAGCAAATCATGTTATTAGCAAAAATTCTTAAACATTATTTTGATATTACTTATTGATAAGTACTTGACCAAAGGTTGAGGTTATTAATTTTAAGAATATTAAGGCACTAAAAACAAAAGAAAACAGTAATTTTAGTTTATCAAAAAATATAAATAAGTAAGTCTCTTGTAACACTAAGAGGCATTAAAAGTAAAACTTGTAAATGGTTTCTTCACCCCTTCTCACTGCTGAGGAAAGTATGTAAACAGCTTTTGAACAATGTTCCTATTAAAATTGTTGCAAATAAATAAATCATTATTTTTTTACTCAATTCTATAGCACTGCACATTTGTTTTCAGATGAGGTTGCTTTGCTGCCTTAACATTGCAAAAAATTGCAACATTCAGAACTCATTAGAACTTAACCTTGTTTATTTATATATTTAAATAGGTATCATAGGTTTACGCCTTAACATCTCTCCCGAGTAGGAGACACTTAGGTTATCACTTATAACAGTTCCGATGGAAGATGCACAAAAAGAAACAACAACTTTAATAAACCGACATTTATTACATAATGATTGTAACTAACATTCCACAACGGCAGTAATTTATTTACACGAACTATACTTAATCTTTTTTAATAAGTTTTGCTTTGGGATCGTCTGGCCTCATCACGACGTAGGTGCTCTTGTACCTTCTGTTATCACCATCCATTTTCATATAGTTATAGCAGCCCACTGTGGCCAGGCCAATACCAGCGAACGCGAGGCCCGTTGATGCTAAAATTTCAGGGATTTCGTTCCATCCCTGCTGGAGTAGTTGGCCAATACCGCGCCTCGAGGCAGAAGCCATTATATTTAATTAAATTTCGAATTGATAAACAGGTACGTTATGCCTGTAAATCACCCTCTTTTTCGCGAAGGCCCTGTGACAGCTGCGAGGTGATTTTTAGAAGTGACGTCTGTCAGCTATTCTTGCGTTGACAGTTGGTATACAGTTCTAAAATATGAATGCCCAGCACAGATGATTTATTTCGGTTGGTTTATGGGAGACTGCACGGAACAGAAAAAACAGGATTTTTGCCCGTTATTTCAATTAACGCCTCTAACGACACAACGTTACATGCGAAATAAATTAAGGGTAGACTCAGTCAAACAATTTATATTTCTAGCTTAGAATCATCTTGATAATTAGGTGTTCAAACAAACAGTAATTAAAAATACTTTATTGGAAAATTCTCGTCTAGGTACGTTTTTAAACATCATGACAGGGACTGAAAAGGTTCTCAAAGAGTTTTACTTATTTATTAACAAATATCGTGACAGTGAATAGGTACTCTTTGAATACGATTTTTAATTGTTTAGAAGCATTGCAACAACAAACGTTTTGACTTTTTCCACTATTGTCAAATATTTGTTATTCCAGTGGCATTTCTAGAAGCTATTAATAACGACTTCGATCAATAATATATATCATCGATTTAAATAAAGTACAACATGACTCCACCCGCTGAATATCCTGGTTATCGACCTAAATTCGGTAAAGGTTTAATGGCGTTATTCAAACGAGCATGGTGGGAGATACCAGACGTGATGTCATCCTCCGTAATGGCCCTTGTGGGAATGGGATTAGCTTGTTATGGTATGTACAGTTACAGAAAAATTAGGGGCGACAACAGCGAATATAAAAGCGTTTATTACATAGTAAGAGACAACGATCCACGACAATGTGACCTCAAGAATCCAGCTCGAACTGATTATACATGTAAATAAATAGGTCTGCAGTTATTTTATTTATGCTTACGTTTTAGATTGCAAAATATTAAAAACGATATTTTTGGTTCTTTATTGTTTTATTTTTGCAACGTCAGAGCTAATTGCAAATTTCAAGCAAAATCATAGTAACTATGGGTATATCACCAGCGTAAATGGCGGTGGGTTTGGATGAAGATGTTGTTAACATTTGTGTGTATTTCACCACCAACTTTGCAGAAGACGATATTTTTTCTTATAAAATTGTACTTCGAAATAGAAGAATCTTGCATTGCGCGCATACATTAGGTTAGTAACTAACCAGTTACTTTTACTTTCTGTTTGTAAATTTTTAACCAAGTGGAACAACGTTTCCTAATTGGACTAGTCTGGATCACGAAATTTACTTCTAAGGAAGACTTGTTTTCACCTAACAGTAAACTACAGGCCGTGCGGAAAGACAACCGTCGCGTCGTCGCCACGTTGTGAGGTTGAGGGCGCTGCAGTGCTTATATCCTATAATATATTTCATTTTGAAAATACTGTAGCGTTGTTATAGCGCCACTGTAAAATCTGTATATTTATAATATATTTTGGAACCTGGAGAATATTTTTAAACGCCGACTTCATAATAAATTTCTTTTAAGGATTTTAATGTAATCGTATTGTTAGTTTCATTTTACGCCACGATAGTTCTCTTGCCGCATATACCTACTCCATACAGTCCATTGAGTCCATACTTTTTTGAAATTTAAACGCACATATACATATTTTGTTAACTAGATTCTAATGATAACAAAACGTTGTGTTTGTCATAATGTCACTCGATTTGACTTGTTGTTTCAAAGCAAAGTTTCAAACTGTGACATTTCTGTCATTGCTAAAGGTCAACGATAAATTAAATACTTCGTGTGCACGCATACGGTAAAAAATATACAGAAGTTTTTAATTTGATACGGCATCTACGGACACCGCATTCGTAGCCTAAGCTTGTAACTGACCGGTTGTGTGTAATATAAATCAAGAAAGATGGGATCCCGTTTCCAAGTTGTTCAACAAGGCCCGCCGATCGAGGTTTTCCAATTAAATCGAATGTTTTTAGAGGATCCACACCAAAATAAAATTAATTTGAGTATTGGAGGTGAGTTTTTGTTTCATAAACTCTGTATAATTATATTGTTGTGTTAAATTGGTGGTATCTTGTGATCGATTACTTTATAACCTAATTATATAATATTTAAATATAATTATGTTTGGCTAGTGGTGTTTGTGCTGATAAATATTAGCGTTTACGTACTTAAATTCATATAACGTAATCGGACCACTGATATAACTATCGATGCATGAAATATTTACAGTAGTTGTGTCACCTTGTTTTTTTGCCGCTTTTTGCGCATACTTATAATAATTAGATGTAATCGCACTTTAAAGACAAGTCCAGATAATATTAATAGCCACGACTAATGTTTGAATTTATTGGTTAATTTTGATTTCAACACTAAAACATTAAATTTTTGGTTTATACTAGGTAACCAATGCTGAGGTATTTTTTACCATTTTGATTTATCATGCCTGGCATATTTATACCTTGTTTTTCTTTTTTTTTATAATTATAATTTTGCAGCTTACCGAGATGACAATGGTAAACCCTGGGTTTTGCCCGTGGTCAGGAAGATGGAGAAGCAAATGGCTGCTGATGAGACGCTCCTTCACGAATACTTGCCTGTACTAGGTGAGTAATATATTACATACAAATATTATATACCACAAACAGTATTTTGAACATTTTAATTCAAATCAAATCAAATGTTTTATCTGGAACAAAAACCAGTAAGTAACATTAATTATGCGTTAACAGCCACATTAGTTACAAAAAACTGTGTCGCAGCTTTTAGCGCCCACCTCCGAGATGAGGACTGTTCCAACATAAAATTATTAAGTATAAAAATTTGTTAGATAATACAAATTATGCCTTACCTTTCATGAATAATATACAACAACAATGTTGTTTTTGGTGTAAAAAGCTAACTCTAAAACATAGATCTTATTATTATACAATTTCCAAATTTTTGGGTTTATCTTGATTCTTCTGTATAATAGAAGAAATGTTTCTATTGTTCTTATCCTATGTGTTACTTAAATTCTACATCTAGAGACTGTCATGATTTGAAAATGCCTGAAAGATGTTAAGGTTTGAATTTGTGTAAACTTAAATATCAAGAGGAATTAAAACCTATAATATTTTAGGAATACAAATAGAATATAAAAGTAATGATAAAAAGATAAAAATTAAAAATAATTTACATCTATTCCGAGATGTAGGCCGAATAATGTACCTTGTGCCTTAATAAATAATAAAATAAATTTGTAATAAACTTAATGCAGAATTGTAACTTTTATGTAATTGTAAATTTTATCTTGAATATGAAAAAAAAATGCGAACCAATATAAATTGTGTTACAGCACATTTTAAGTCACGCTAATTATGAGACTTAATTAGCCAAAAAAAAACAGCTCATAAACAAGTAAATTTGAATATTTCTTATCTTTTGTAACAGCTATACTTTTAATAAGAATTCAATAAGTTATCACGGTCATAATGCCAATGCCATTGATAACACTGAAACCATAAACTATTGTGCCTTTTCATTTGAAACATTAAAACCTTTTTGTTGGTATAATCGGTAATAGTCATGCTATTTTCGCATTTAATGTAGTGTTAATTTTATAAATAAACTAGCTGTGCCCTGCGGTTTCACCCGCATGAATACCTAGGTCCCGTTCCCGGTGCCTTTATGTTATTCATGGCGCAGGTGAATCCAACAAATTATTATCGTAACAAAGGTCAGGCTAACTTAAAAAAAAAATCCGCAATTTTTCTTTCATAAGAACAGGAGGTTCTTATGAAAGAAAAATTGCGGATTTTTTTTGATAATAACTAAGACAATAAAAAAAAAAGAATTAGCGAAATCGGTCTAGGCGTTATTGAGTTATGCACTTACAAACACTTTAAGCGATTCATTTTTATATATATAGATATAAAAATGAATCGCTTAAAGTTATATAAATTTTTCTTCGTTTTGGTACCTAACTTTAAATGATTTGTGAGTAGAGTAATATTGTTTTGACCTTTTTATGGAATCAACAAAACAGTACCATGTTTTAATGATTTAATTAACTGGAAAGTATGTAATAGCAAAATTTTTTGTTTTGTGCCACAGAATGTCTGTTACGATAGCTACTTTGCGAAACGAATTGATCATCAGTTTATCTATACGCATTTTTATAGCCAATACGCAATGATGTTAGAGATAGGGTTAATCTCAAAATATAGGGTTTCTCAATTTCATCCACTTCTTATTCTTAATTGCTTCTTACTCAATTGTAATTCTTGTTTTATTGTATGGCTTCCAAGTAGAAACGAGAGGAGAGAAGAGAGAGAAGTTTCCTATTCTTGTATTTACAGTCAAATCAACCTGTTTACTATATCATATGACAAACTGTAGTACAACAAAGCAAAAAGCTTTTTTAATTAACGTTCAAAAACAGTATGACATTTAACATAACATATCATCACGCCTGTATCCCCGAAGGGGTAGGCAGAGGTGTACCAATGTACACCCACAGTTCGCGGATATGTTTAGGTCCCGTGTAATAGGGGGCGAGCCTATTGCCACTAACCGGGCACAAATCCAAACTCCGACCTGCTACTGAGAATTTCATAGAAAAACCCAATAACACCTTGGTCCACTCGGGAATCGAACCCAAGACCTCTAGCGTAGCAGTCGCGCTTAGCACCACTAGGCCAACAAGGCAGTCCTTATCCTTAAATGGACCTACTGACGCCACCCACTCAAACGATTGAAGCAATTTTCAATAGCAGACTCGGGCCCTTGAGCGTCTGTATCGGTACGAAATATCGTTTACGGCGCCACAAAACATTCGAACGTGTGCAAATGTATACTGTCTGCGTCTGTATTTCGTTTAACGCACATTAGCGCGCGTCATCTGGGTGTTAAAAATACGCCGTGTGCATAGGCCCGTAGAGGATGTAAATATGTAATGTACGGTCGTATTTACTGTTAGTAGTACTAGTATTTGAATAGTATAAAGTATCGTTTATTATGCCTGAAAGATACTTGCGTTCTTGACATACACGTTACGCGATACGTTTGATAATAACACTTTATTGTCGCAAAAATAACTAACCGATATCAGATAATTGACTATCTTGTTTTTATACTGCAATAAATAATAAATAGTTAATCATTATCTACGAATAGCGTGTGTTTGTCCACCGATAACATGACGCTTGTCTATTAAGGGGGTACAGTACGGTGCAAACTTAATGGCGGCTCTGAACGAGGCGAGTCGCTGCGCAGTATAAAACTTATGCGCCAGCGGGGGTGCGGGGCGAGGCACTGCGCAGCGTTTCGCTAACTTCAGAGCCGCCATTAAGTTTGAATCCAACTATAGACAGAGGTTTACTCTATCAGTTACTTATCGAAATTTATTAGATAATTAGCTTTCATCCACGGCTCCGCCCCTTAGATGTAAATGATCTGTAGTATATCTGTATGTCACACTTAACTACAAAACTGAATTACCGGTTTTGGTAAAACTTTGTATTTAGTTAATTTAGGAGACTTTTTGCCGTGACGCAGGCCGGCTAGTAATTAACATTTTGTAATCGTCCGATTGACGTCAAATGTTTTGGTTAAAATGTTTCCACACACGTCTTATCGTTGTTTGTCATTAATATTGCATGGACTGGACGGAAATGGAAGTACTGGTTTCATCATCCTAATTAATTTCACTTTGTCCAATAATCATCTATAGGAAGACTGAAATTAGCATACCAGGTACTAAATAAAACATCTAATTAGGCAGCAAGATCTTTGAAGATAATAATGCAACTGTATGTTTTAAAGCAAAGTTGTTAGATAGAAGCAATCTTTTAATTACGATCTATAATTTTAAATTTGTCTATCTGTATTTTTAATGAAAAGAATGACACCATACTCGAAATATTTTCTTGACAAAAGGCAAAAAATCACCAATATTCCATAGTGTGTGTAGTATGCTCTCGGGACTCCGACCCACTGCCATAGGTCATTGACCGGAATTCCAAAGTTAAACATTTAAATATTTGTTGCAGGATTGGACCAGTTCACAACAGCTTCGACTGCTATGCTCCTTGGAGATGACAGCCCTGCGATCGCCGCTGGACGCGTAAGTGACAATTCTTTTGTTTTTCACCATTAAATGAAAAAATAACAGAAAAAAAATAACAGCTATGGCGGGGGTGCATGAGACGTACTGAGATATTATTAATAAGATAAATTTGCAGGTTATGTAATTGTTGACCGGTCTTATCGATATTCGAGTGCACGAATAGCTCAGCGGTATTAGAGGTCACTGCACCAATTTCCACTATGCGATGTGTTGCGGATTGCAAATTGGAACCCAACTGGGGCCAAAATAATTTCCGCTTCTATTTCCGGATTTTCTTTCACATAAGTTAATGAGGTATCAATCTTTTAAAAATTAAGTTTTTTGTGGTTGAAATTAGTATTTCATAAGTATTATTTTCTGCATAATACCACAACATCAGCTGATTGTTGACTATGTCATGTATTACATACAATACATACCAATTGACACGATGTGAAGTCTATAATTTATCTGATAACAACTCCGAACATATTATATAAGGTAGATAACGTAATATAGTGTTATTGTCTAACATTTAAGTCAAGGTATGGTGGAAATGTCACGATTTTGAACCTTACTGCACTAAAAATAAAGATGGTTTTGAGTAAAACCGGATTGTTAGAGTACTAGTAATGCACTATGATTGACGTTGAGCTTCCACTTATAACGCCGTAAATAGCCGACACAAAATATTTCATTTTTATCAATTCAATTTGATTCTTATGCGATTGAAATAAAGTAGATATTTCATTGACCGTAGAAATTCCTTGAGATATGCCGAAGGGGGTCTAGATAAGCAATTGCTTCTTACGCGGCAGTGTTCCTTGGCCTTCAATATGCAATCGTGTCGCTATCAACTCATCTATCAACGTATAATTTTGTTGATATTTTCCTTAAATTTCCTATTTTTATTCGTGACTTTTAATTAAGAATAAAATGACGCATTATAAAATTATTTAAATCCAGTTTTAGTTCTTATAAATACTGCCCATGTTAAATTTTTGTATATACATACAAACACTTTTATGGTACTTTAATAACAAACTCACTTAATAAACTGAATAAGTTTAAAAGCCACAAGAATAATAATGGAGCGAAAAAAATACCATCAAAATTTGGCCAACGAATATTTAAAACTTGTTATTATAAAAACCTTTTAAATTTTGTCCAAATAGCTCATTCTCTAGTTAACAAGTTTAATGGCTTAACTGATAGCTTCCTGCGCACCGCGTCCCTGTCAATACATTGATATTGACATTGTATGCGCGAATAAAATAAATGGTTACGTGCCTTGTTGTAAACACAATTACGTTTTCTGTATGTGAAGGACCACAATATATTTAATGAATCACATTGCTCTCTCTCAAATCTATTCGCCGTATTCACTTAGCGGAAACTTATAAAGAAGGAAAATGTGTTATACTTATTCTCACAGTAGTAGTAACCTGGAATTTTGTAAAAAGTAATACAAACCTTTTTAAATGTGGTAAAACTTTGTGCATAAATAACGCATCAAATGCTTGCAATGATTTGATTGTTGGCAATGGGATTTTGATGATGATGGAATGCATTCTAGCCTAAGGCGTGTAGAATGCATAGATTTAGGTTCAATGAAATCAAATCGATATAACGTTATTGTGTTGATGTGCCACTAGATCTTTTTAGTATGTAAAATGCCATTGTTGTAACACTATTTATTAAATTACAGGCGTTCGGAGTACAGACCCTGTCCGGTACAGGCAGTCTGCGCGTCGGAGCTGAGCTGCTGAACAAGCACCTCAAATACACCACCTTCTACTATTCCGCTCCTACCTGGGGTAAGTACTATATGAGGAATGATTATATCTATTCATTTGTGTATTCTGTAAATTAAGAAAGACTTCCTTGGCGTCGATGTTCCTGTTGACTATAACAATTGCTGCATTCTAATGCAGCAAATGTCCTAACTTGTTAATAAAAGATGGAAATATACTGCCTCGTTGGCCTAGTGGCGCTAAGCGCGACTGCTGCGCTAGAGGTCTTGGGTTCGATTCCCGAGTCGACCAGGGTGCTATTGGGTTTCTCTATGAAATTCTGAGTAGCAGGTCGGAGTTTGGATTTGTGCCCGGTTAGTGGCAATAGCCTCTCATTACATGGGACCTAAACATATCGGCGAACTGTGGGTGTACATTGGTACACCTCTGCCTACCCCTTCGGGGATACAGGCGTGATGATATGTTATGTTTATGTTATGGAAAAATATGAAATAGTAACCTAATAAATATAATATTTATAAATAGTTCGCCTTTAAATAGTACTGCAATGCAAATACGACTAATTAAGTTAGGGCGTGGAATAGTTAAATATACAATCGAGCCTTTTTGACTCGCTAAATTCAATCAGAAAACTATTTTGAAACAATCCAAATTATAAAAGTAGTTTTATTTTAATGTTTATCTATATATATTCGCGTAAATCTAAGGAACCAATAGAAATTCATTTTACATATAAAATATGCTTTGCAAGTCAAGTTCCATTTATCGCGAGTTATTTTAAATGGCGGTGATTGTCACGACAAGGCTGAAATATATTTCTATTCATATGTTTTATGAACTCTCAGCCATTGACAACAACTTAACAACACACTGTTCTTCACGTGACAAATATTTAAATTATTGCCTCATAGCAATTATATATCCAGATAGGCTATCGAAGCCGCCTAGTACCACTTATCGCTATCAAACGCACTCAAAGCATTATATCATGTATCTAAAGATTATCACTAATGGATGTCACTTCGCTAAGTGTTGTAACACTTTGTTTTTATTATGCAAAAATGGCTCAATTGTAGTTGAACAAATTAAGAGATCTAGGTATAAAAATATTGATAACTATCCATTATACATTCATTGGTATAGCTATCAGATATCAATTAGAAGGGTATTCCAGAAGTTACTATGCGGAAAATTTTAACATATTTAAATTATGTGTCTCAGGATACCGTAACATAACGAATACAAAAATGTCAGTCAATAAACTTTATTAAGTTTTAAATTATATGTAAATGCTTTCTGTTATATACAAACGATAAGCGGCTTATTTGTAGCTCCTACATATAAGCCTTTTATCCTGTTTTGTTGGGCATATTTTTATAGCTATGTTACTGTAATAATTTCCATACCATACATCATCTTCTTCATCTTCCTGTCCTTTTCCCAATAATTTTGGCTGGCACGATACGTATATTGTTTCCAGTTGTACTACTTCTTAAGCTAAATAAACCAGACAAAAAAATCGTTTATGCAAAACGATCCCACTCTTTTATATACATACATATAATCACGCCTGTTTCCAGTAGGTAGGTAGGCAAAGACCACTTCTTTCCACTTACATACTTGTTTCGCTTCTTCCACAGTCATTATTCCCATACATGCTCTTCCGATTAGGGTACTCTTGACCTGGCCTTTGTTCTAGACGTCTCCGATTTGATCTCGAAACGTCCCGCTCTTTTCTCAGAGGAAAATTATGAAATTTGTGGAGACCTCTTATTTTTTGGTATTCAGCTTCCATTAATAATTCGCGTTATCTTGGGACCATACCACACATACATCAACTCACTAAGGACCACCAACCTAACTCTTATCCACCCATTGGCAACAGAGAACCACCACCTAGTGTTCCTGAACGCCGGGTTCACGTCCCCCCGCACGTACCGCTACTGGAACGCCAAGACGCGCTCCATCGACTTCGACGGGCTCATCGAGGACCTCCGCAGCGCCCCCGAGAACTCGGTGGTGTTGCTGCACGCCTGCGCTCACAATCCTACTGGCATCGACCCCTCGCAGGAACAGTGGGAGAAGATCGCTGATGTTATGGAGGTGAGGATGATTGTGATGAAGAGATTTATGGCTGATGTAACTAAATAAAAATAAATCTGTCATTACATAAGCGAACTATTTGCTCGTGAACTGGCATTATCCCTATATTTTTGTCGAAAAATCTTCTCGGTTAAAGCTTCTGATTTTGTGACTCTGGAACGATAGGAAATATATTACAAAAGCACTGAATTGTATAGAGAAAGAAAGTTCTTCAAATATCAAGGGAATTTTATATGTCTGATCCTCGCGACATGCCTATGAACGGGTATTACCTTCGCTGACTGGTATATTACTGGACGTTCGTCAACAAACATCCGTTACTTTTCTTCTTAAGTTATTCATATTTTTTTGGCAACAAATATTACCAGGATCGTGTTTCCCTATAGTTTCATGACAGTCTCTACTGCAGGCTTGAAAAGTTGTCATTTACCCACAGTAGAGGCGCTTGCCTCTTTTCTAATAATAAAATAATAAATAATATTAAAAGTATAATAATCACCAGAAATATAACAATGTTTTTGATTTTATCGTAGGAGCGCAAGTTGTTCCCGTTCTTCGACAGCGCTTACCAGGGCTTCGCGTCGGGCGACCTCGACCGCGACGCGTGGGCGGTGCGCTACTTCGTCAAGCGCGGCTTCGAGCTCATCTGCGCACAGTCCTTCGCCAAGAACTTCGGATTATACAGTGAGTGTGGACTGTTCTGAATAGTTTCTAAATGGATTTTTAATGAAAAAAAATGGGTTCAAGTTGGTTATTAGAAATCTCTGAATGTGTCTGATAGTCCAAAATCTCTTAATAATTTTGTACCTGTACATAAAAGGTCTCGAACACCGTTTCTTATTATAAACTCATTTTGAATTAACTTTTTGACATCTACTTAGTTGCTGAAAGATCAGCTCATTTGAATCTGTTTATTTCTCCATCTTAAAGCCTATATTTTAATCTGTTTTCCTTGTTCCCAGACGAGCGTGTCGGCAACCTAGCCGTGGTGATATCAGACTCGTCGCTGGTGCCGGCCCTGAAGTCGCAGCTGACGTGGATCGTGCGCGGCATGTACTCCAACCCGCCCGCGCACGGCGCCAGGGTCGTCGCCAACGTGCTCGCCAACAAGCAGCTGTTTGATGAGTGGTATGTATTAACTAGGGATAATGGATAAACTAGAGTGTAGGTGGTCAGCCCTAGCCAAGTGACAGTTCTACAAGCGTTAACGCTGATCGGATCGTTCAAAACTAACCAGCCTTTCGACGAGTGGTATTTACTTCTGCTCTCCCCCCTCTACACACTAGAGTGTATGTGATAAGCCCTTCTAGCCAAGTCATACTTCTTCAAGCGTTAAAGCTAATTGAATGGCCAGGCGCGCGGATGGGTGATCATCAGTACATACCGAGACCCACCGTGCCTCAGAAGGCTCGTTATGCAGTTAGCCCCGATTGTCATTATCTTGATTTTTGGCATTCGTAATTTACTTTGCTTAATTCAATAACAAAATGTAATTAAGGATGTCATAATTCATTATGTATTTTCCTTTTGTTTAACAGGAGGGAACACATCAAAGCCATGTCCTCCAGAGTCATACAGATGAGGGAGGCTTTGAGGGCAGAGCTCGTCAAGTAAGTTTACTTATTAAAATCTCCTCCTTTTATGATACCCCAAAATAGTAGAGTGAGAGTCTCGCTGCATGCTCAATATAAATGTTATTATAAGTTTCTGTTTTTCAATGTCAGTAGATGATATTCTAGAGTAAACTCGTTGTTATTGAACGAATGTGAACAAACAAAAACCAAAACGTACCTTTTAATTTCTATCAATCGCTACTTTAAACCTTAATTTGACAGAGACGGCACCTGACTTACAGAAACTATAAAGCTTCATTGCTTATTCGACCTTTAGCTATTACAATAAGATTCAAAATGATCTGCATTTTATACTGCAAGGTGCTCCAATCCATACCGCCTCTAGGTGTAAAACAATAAGTTTAAAAATCACATGAAAGGTGAACCAGTCTAAAATTCAAATCCTATTTCCGTAGGCTCGGCACCCCCGGCAGCTGGGACCACATCGTCAAGCAGATCGGTCTCTTCTCCTACACCGGTCTCACCCAGCGCCAGTCCGAGCACCTAGTCCAGGAGTACCACATCTACCTGCTGAAGTCCGGTCGCATCAACATGTGCGGGCTCAACCCTTTCAACGTGCAGTACATGGCGAGGGCCATGCACGACGCCGTCAACAAGTTCCCCGCTGATGAGTAATGTTACACTTGTATTGGAGAGAAACTTGTGTGGGCGGATGTAGAGATATTGGTATTGAATTTTGAACTTTATAACGTTCGGAATAGAGTTGAATTTCCTTTGATTGATGAAAAGAAGTATACTGCAACGTATGGTATAAAAGCTATGTAAATGTAGCCGTGAAATCCGCTCACACAATTTTCAATCTTAACTAAAAGGAATACGGTCGTGTTTACATTGAAGTTTCGACAATTTAATGTAAGATTTAATTAATTATACAACCACTACCCCCAGTTTTAATCCAAACTATAAATCCTGTCTCTTTCCATTTGTATGTAAATGAAAAGGACAGGAATAACGAACTAATGTAAACGCGTCCAAGCGACGTAAATGAAATTGTTATTTATTAGACAAATGTTCACAGCTATACAATAGGTTCACATAACAGTTGTTAGTAGCTATTTACACTGCAGCTAGATCGATATGTACTAATTATTTAATAATAACACATTTGGGTAAAGTAAGAGGTATAAAATATTGCTCAAAGAGAAAAACGTTTGGAACGCGCCAAACATAGGCTTGGTAAAAAGACCCATTACACAGAATCTTAGAATTAAATATTATATACAGCTACTGTAGCTGTCGCTGTACGGGTTTTTACACATACATTTCTTAAGTATAAAATACCTCAATTTAAAAAGACAACAGCTAAAGCATTTAAAATTAAACACCTTTTTTTGTTCCAAACAAAACATCGTAAAATAAGTTAGATATTAAAGTTTCTTGCCCTTACTTAGCCCAATACAATAGCAATATAATAAGTAGTTCCTTTATATAATATAGCGATTTACATACAGTAGTTACAACGATACTATATCTTTTTAATTTACTTTATATGTACCGTTTAAAACGGGTTTGCGTTAAACGTGGCAATAAGACCAAAGCTTATAAGGGCTCTTCTTATCGTTCTAAAAAATAATCGAAACGCGCGAATTAAAACGAAATAATTAAATTTAAATTATGTTTACACAGCATTGTTTGCGTATGAATGAAAAAGCCATTCAATTAATCGGGGCTAGCGTATGTAAGGCCGCCCGTACACGGAACACTCGTGTCACTTGTACCATCTGGCCGTTAGCTTTTTGTTTAATTGGCCGCTCGAGGTAGTCGAATTGCTTCATACACCATACACATGTGTGTACATGGAATAATGTCATGGAATAGTGTAAAAATGAAGTCAGCTTAAAGCTGCCGATACTGACTGCTTCAAGCAATCCTTCTGTGGGCGGATTTACATACTTGAAATCTGCGTTGAATTAATATAACGACCAGTGTCACGCTGCTTTATGTTAATGTCATATACCAGTGTGGAAGAGCCTTTACAGCACTCCAATAACAATAAAAACGAGATTAAGTATCGCTAGTCTAGTTCGGTTGATAGTAGAACGTAAAATAAATATGTATTTAACAGTAGCCAGCAAATCATATTTTTATATTAGACAAAGCCTTAGAAATTACTTTAATAAATAGTCAAATGTGTTTACAGATTATATTGCGCATGATTAACAAGAATCAAGATGGTTGATAATTAAATGGTATATAATACCAAGAAGATTGCTATAATAATCTATACGATTGAAACGCACTATGGAAAACGAACAAATTTTATTTAATCGCATTTTTATACAATTAATGAAGTTTAACTATAATTTACTCTATAAATATTAATTCAAATATAGATTTACATTGCATTTTTATAAATTCGTTTAATTTTCGAGTAGTGTAATGACTACGTTTTTCTATTTAAATATGGGCTCGAGTTTCAAAAGGTAATAAAATAAACACTTTGATAAAGGCGTTGAGATTTTTGCAGCTTATTTAACAGATACATAGGCTTGTAGTCAATATTGCTTGTCATCGTATATACACGATTTAAAACAATTCCAAAGACGGTTATAAAGCTCTACTATTTGAAAGAACTCTTTCTATTTAAAAAGATCTAAACATCAGACCAACCAAACCACAGATAGTATTAAATCAGAGCAATAATATTTTTAAAACGTGTCTTTTACACACAATATTTTTATATAAAAACATATTTATCAACGTTCAATTTACCAGATTATTTGGCTGTGATTTATATTGAAATTATTGTCAATTCTGTTTAATTTTTATTGATATACACAGCTGCATATTTTAATTGTCTTTAATTACCCAGACAGCTTTTATTTTCGTTTTAATTATAATCTAAAATCGCAGTATTACATGCTTTTAGTTCAGAACGAGATAACTATACCATTGCTTTTAATGCATATTTATATTGTGTAGGATTATTATAAGATATGTTGCAATTACATAATCTCAGTTGTTATATGTTGTTTTATTTGTTACCTTGGTTTCAATAAAAGTGTGGATTTCTTTTGCAGTGATGCACGTTCGAAATTATAGCGTGGTTGGGACCGAACGGAGGTTTATGAACGGTATGTGTTGGTTACCGGTGACGGGAAGATAAATGTATTGGGTTGGAAAATAAACATCATTGATAACAACACAGACCGTTTCACATTATTTCTTTACTAATTACGCGTCTCACTACAGCTACAAAACTCCGTCAAAGTTTATTGTTTTCTCTGTTTTGTGCATTTACGGCCAATTCATCGATCTACGAATATCTTATTGAAATTGGTCGGTATGGGTAGTCGATGTGGTGTTGAGAGAATTCGTTATCCTTACAGCTGTTATATGCCTGTTTCTATGAATGTGGTAATTGGGAATATGGAACTAAATCTATTCTTTGTGAATGTACCTTTATTTTAAACGGATCTTGTCATTTTCGGTAACTGCATTCTGACTGCAAGCTGTCAATGGTACTGGTATAATTTGATAAACTTTTGATGAAATAGACGATATTACACAAACTATTTTACCAATTATTTTTTACTTCAACAGAGTACAGCGTGCGCATATTGTATCATGTAACTAAGGAGCAACATATACCTACTACCCCTACAGTAGTGTCTAGACATACATTCTATTAGGGTACGTCCAAATCTGACGAACGCGCACCGGATGCGCAAGAACTGCTCGCAAACGCTCGCGTAAGTCTTGCGGACAGCGTTATTGACACTAGTGAGTTCGCGAGCTGCTCGTGTAGTGCCCGTTGGTCAGATCTGAAGGCACCCTTAGAAATTTTACATCATCATCATCATCAGCCGGAAGACGTCCACTGCTGAACAAAGGCCTCCCCCCTAGAACGCCACAATGAACGACATCTCGCCAATTGCATCCACCGGGTGCCCGCCACTCTGACGATATCGTCAGTCCACCTGGTGGGAGGCCTGCCAACGCTGCGTCTTCCGGTTCGTGGTCGCCACTCGAGAACCTTTCTTCCCCAACGGTTATCGGTTCTTCGAGCGATATGGCCTGCCCATTGCCACTTCAACTTGCATATTCTTCGAGCTATGTCGGTGACTTTAGTTAATTTTACATATTGATTGAGAATTCCATTCTAAGAGATTATTTAAATACTCATTACATAACACAAATTATATACCAATTTCAAAATCTTTGTGGTTTTCTTTTCCCTGTTATATCAATTATGAACTTTTTCTGATAAATAAATAATAATAAAAAAAAAATCTAACAAGTTTCCAGGTGAATAAAATAACAAAATGTATAATAGTATAATATAGTTTATTATAAAATATAAAACCATCTATGTCTCCATAGCATCTTCGTTTGGTAGAGTAGCTAAAGCTATCAGCGGCCGTGACGCGAATCTGCTTACAACTGAAAACAATAAGAATATATTAGATAAAACTACGTTACGATTTGAGAAGATTAGTAAAAGGGCAGTTGAACTACGGGGATAGTTATGATATATGTTATTTCTTGGAAACACTATGATCTAAACTATATGATCACGACCAATTAAACTAGGTACCATGTTTCTTATCTATTATACAAAAGGGCAGTATATATTAACGTATCTTAACAAATATGATGAGCTGTCTATCGTACCCTACCACTTGAACAAGCAAGAATCTTTCAATCTGAAAATGCCGTCGTAGCTGAGTAGTTCCAAGAAAAAAAACAATACTAGTTGTCATTGGTCGACATGCTAAAAAGAGGATCGATTGTTGAGGTAGGTTTGAACTGTAAATATAACTCACACTGCTCATTAATCTGTAGGTCTAACAACTCTATGTAGTTCTGCTTGTTGTCACCGCCGATGGCGACGTTGTATGGCGCGTCAGGGCAAGCGGCCGCGCACAGCGCCTGCCCCACGCGACACACGCGCTCGCTCACTTGCACGGGCGGGGAACTAAACACAAACGTAATTTTGTAGCAATATGTGTTGTTAAATACAAAAAATAGGTTCTCAAATAAACAACTTATAAGTTCTATGTTATCTGAACAGTTAACATATTAGTAACATATCAACAATGAGATTTTCCTGACACAAAATTGAAACTGATGCTATATCATTGCCAAGTGGCTTAAGCTAGAATGTGGGTTAGGTTTTTAGAGACATTCATTTCTAAGATTCTTCGTCAGAACCTTTCCGTAGCCTAGACACAGGTTCTGATAGATTCTCACCTAGTAATATCCCAGGTCTTGAGCTTCTCGTCCGTGCTGACAGTAATCATGAGGCCGGGCACGCGCTCGCTGAGCACGAGGCCGGTCACCTCCTTGGCGTGCGCGTCCACGGCCCACAGCGGCTCGTCTTGCCGGCAGTCCACGTACGCCACTTTACCGGTGTTGTTGCTCATCTGGAAATGTCATTTAACTTTTTATTTTATTTACTTCATTAAATTTTTTACCCAAACAAACTTAAGGTACTGTTATGGTTTAGAAAAAGTGTGAATCTGAATTATCTTTAGTATCATTATCTTTTAATTATTCGGAGATACATGAGATCGGCACGCGGCGGGGCTGCGGCAGTCCCACACGCGTGCGAACCTTACCAAGTATGGTAGGTACTGAAGACCAGCCTAGGATAGTAACCAGCACTGACCGCGAAGCAGTAGGGGTTCTGCGTGTCCCACACCACGCGCTCGATCTCCGGCGCGAGGCTCCAGGCGCGGCACGCGGCGGGGCTGCGGCAGTCCCACACGCGCGCGAACCCGTCGCACGACCCGCCCAGCAGCGTCTGGGCCTCCAGCGGGTGGAACGTCAGGGATTGGACCTGGGAACAGACAATGGTTGATTGAGTATGACAGGCAACCGCTTTACGATGCCTTAGAGCGTGGGCACACGATGCATTGCGGCGGCGGTGCGGCCTCGGAGCGGTGTCGCTGCATCGTCTTACAGAAATATCTGTGGCATGCACACGCTGCGCTCTGGTGCCGCACCGGACTTGCAACCACCAAGACAAGGCGAGGAGGGGTGAAAGCTTTGTGACGTCGGAGCGGCACCGCTCAGTTGTTATGATCCATTATCATTAACAGACTGTCCAACGCTATTACGGCGCCGCTGCGGCATAACAACGTTACCGCACCGCTCGTGTGCCCGCGCTCTTAGTGTCTAAACACACTATGCCGAAGTTACGCGACTGAGATTCAGCACAATTACGCCCGCAATCCTATTTGAATTACTGAAGACTATGCCGAAATGACGTCGTGTCATAGCGTACAGGCTAACTTCGGTCGGGCATAAGGTCAGTGACAACTTATTCTGGTAAGCACACATTAAATAAAGTTCTTTGTTTTGCGTCCGTCTGTCCAACTGAGTAGATTATACGACAAGACGCCACGACAGCCATCGAGACACTGAATACACTCACAATGTTGCGGAATTGAATTTTTGCCGCTTAAGTTCGGCACTTGTGGTGTCATATCAGCCGAATACGTCGGAACGTAAAATCAGCGGCCGAACTTCGTTCGCGTAACTTCTGAAGAGTTTGACACTAGACTAAAGCTAAAGCAATGGTCCAAACAGGCGATAAAAAAAACGAGAGAGGACAAGAGGCCTAAATCCAGAAAAAAATATGTTCACCATCAATTTCTTTTATATTTACCTAAACGAAAATACTATGCCTACATAGCAAAAACATGTATAGCACCCGCGACTCATCATGTGTACACATCTATACATAATGATCCTCATACCACTCAACATTCAACACGGTACTCAATCTAGTAAAACGCAAAACCCTAAAAAATCTTAATAAAGGATATTTATTCCATACCTTATCTGTGCAGCTGTCTATTTTTGTGTGTGGCGTGCCTTGGTCCAAGTCCCATAACAAAACTGTACTATCTGCAGAACCACTCGCTAACACATGTCTGTGAAATAAATAACAATATTATAAATAAAATACATAAAAAAATATACATCTTATGTCTATTTGTATGTTCTACTTTCACTAAACTGCTAAACCAATTTTGATGAACCTTGATATCAGCTAAGCTAGCATCCTAAAAAAGTACAGTGGCTACTTTTTGCCGCGAAAACCGGCATCGAATCGGGCGAAGCCGCATGTAAAATCTAGTAGTTTTTATTTTTATTACAGCTTTTATTTGCTACAAAACAAGACACGGGTTATTTACAAAATAAATAAACAAAGAGAAATAAAAATAAGTGGAAACAAAAGATTTAAAACATAAAAATTAAAAGAAGTAGCATTATTAGTATACATACGTAAAATTCCTATTCCAAGAGAGATCCAGCACAGCATCCTTGTGTCCGACCCGTTTAGTTTTCTTCTTTTTATTAGGTTTCTTGCCGAGTTTGAAGGCCGGCTCCAAACAGTTCTCAATATCTAAGTCCCACACCTGGATCACTGGGTCCATACCACCTAGGGCACATAGGTTACCTGGGAAGACGAAATATGGTAAAGTATATCTGTAGTTTCAAAGGGTAATCAAATAATGAAATACCATGTTATATTTTTACAATCTACTACACTCTCTTTCATTTACTGACTTTGATCATATTTTGTGTGAGGCTCTGTGAAATCTCAAGAATGATAATGCCTTACATTTTACTGTGATTACAAACATTCAAGCAGGTGGATTTGCTCACAATATGAAGTATTAAGTACATAACTATTTGTTTATATATTTGTGGTATATGTTCATTATTTTTGATGGTTATTGAATGAAACCAGAACTACATTATATTATTAACACATTAATCATCTCTAAAGCATTAAAATAATCTTATAACTTACCAGGATTTGGGTCCGAGGGGTCATGGCTCAGCCACTCTATACACAGCGGGAACCACGGCAGAATGATGTCATGGTGCACATAGAATGAATCCTCTTCTTTGTTGTAAACTATAAAAAAGCAAAATTAAACATATTTTTCTTACTCAAAACAAACTCCAATCTACATTTGTATGTACAAAACAGTAGCTAAATACTTTCAGAAACTGGTCAAACAATAATTTAAATACAATTAGTAGACCAGTACCTTAGAGGTGCTAGTTCAATTATTGTTTAACTACTTACTGTATACTTCTAAGACACTGGCGTCACTCTCAACATGGCCCACTAAAAGGAGGTTGTCATTTGGTTTGATGATGTCATCCTCTTCGTCACTGTCAGGTCCCTCCGTCTACAATAAATTACAATTAATTAACAATAGGGAAAATTCATGGAGAAATAGAAAAGAAAGTGTTTGTCCTTACCCTGATCTGTACATTTTCACTTAAGTCTCCCAAGTTTGGTAATGTGGCTACAGTGCCAATACCAACAGGGTTAACTGAAAAAAAAAAAAACATTTTTATTGTTCTCTGAGGTATTACGCCTCAGTCATAAAACAAATACTGCAGATATAGTGTAACAAAAATAAAAAATAGAAGGTGGTGCAATATTGCAGAATATGGAAGACTTTTAGGATTAAACCCTTTACACCTTTTTTTGGTTAAACCTTCGCTAATAAGGAGAATTTTCTTTTCAAATTAAAACTCACTATTATCTTCTTCATCATAATTCTCAAAGTTGAACTCATCATTTGGGTCAGCCGGGGGCTCGCTTGGCGCTACATTTTCTTCACCTTCCTCATCACTCTGGTCATCACCTGCTTCTGTTATTCTGAAAATAAGTATATCAAGTTAAAATCCAAAGCAATACTGGTACACACATGCACTACCTATTTCACAATGTTGTAGCAATTAATTGCAAACAAATCTTACTTCAAATCTTCAGCAGTCTGTTTTATAATCTTCTCCAATTCTTTCTCTGTCAATTCTATCTGTAATAAATAAATAAAACACTCTTTATAGTCTGATTTCATTATTGTTACTAGACGAACTTAAATAGCTTTGGTACCATACCTTTTCTGGTACAGCTTTTGCAACACCGCGTCGCACAAAGTGCATGCAAGATATCAAGCTAACTGTCGGCGTTGCTTCGTCCATTTTAATAGTAAATTGTTAAATTTTACTTAAAAATAAATTCACACGACGAGAATCACATGTACCAACGTGAGTTTGACATTGACAGTTATAACCAAAACATTGCTGATTGCTGCATTCCTGTGCCCAGTGTAAATTTTTAAAAGTGTTGTTCATAGAAAAAAAACTAAAACACCTAAAAGTTATAATGTTCAAATGAATTAACCTAGTATTAAACCGATCTAATTATGAGTTCATACATATTACTTTGTTTCTACTCCTTGACCAGTTATTATGATATGGATAAATTTAACTCATGAAACTATTTCCATTTGTCCTTTACAAGACCTAAACATGTAGTGTGTAGTGGTAACCCTTTGCAATCATTATACCTTTCGCTATACCTACTTTCAAGCTATCGTAAAATGCCGCTTGGCAGCGTTGTATACGCTTGAGACTGCGTAATAATGTTCTTAGTCTGTGCTTGAGACTGTCAAAATACAAAACAATAATACTTGGGATCTTTTATATCAATAATGCCAAGATGCTCAGCTGCGGGTTGCAAACAAATGGGGTCACATACATTCCCAAAAGACCCTCACTTGCGAAGTCTATGGGAAAAAGCCACGAATAAAGAACATTTTAAAGCGTCTAAGCATTCGAGGTTATGTTCCGGACATTTTAAAGAAAGTGATTACATTAAAGTGTGTGTTACAACAGGTAATTAATTAAATAAATTATATCTTTATATTTAATACATTTTTACAACAATGTAGCTAGTGTAAGTAATTTTTTTTTAGAAGTTTTAGATACATATTCACTATAGAGTGTTCCCATTATTATTTTCAGGGTTGGCCCCATTTCATAGATATCTTAAGAAGACAGCAATGCCGTCTGTATTTCCATGGAGTAATGAAAATTGTTCAGGTTCTGAACAAGATGATGACAAACCTACAAGTAAGTATCATATTTATTCATTGTAAAATTTCGTTCATAGGGTTCGGCCATACACGGGTAGATCGGATCAAGATTATTACGTGAACCTAAATTGTAATAATGTTTGTCTATTTTGTCTGTTCTTTTTATGCGTATTTATGGGCCATGGCAATTTCTGGCCCAACCATAACAATACATTAATTTCCAGATAATTATAGCCTACATCGCCACGGTTAACACAGTATCTAGTTTGTATTAGGGTTAAACCTGTTTGCGCTCTGAATTGGTCTACGGTCTACGCTACATCGGTTTTATTGATCCCCCGACAACAAAGGGAAGCAAAAAATCTAATCCTGCAGTATTTTGGCCGGCGAATTCCGCAACGCCGATTCGCTATCCCCAGTTATAAGCATTCATAAGATCTTCTACAGCGTAAACGAAGGGGAAAACGTAATAATAATCAGACTTGAGACGGCGCGCTCCGTAATAATCACACGACAGACTTCTTTAACTAATGGCTGTGGTTCACAGATGATTAATGTACTACCAAGGAAAATAGGGCCAGTTAATTTAGCGTATTACGTTGAGATAAAATTAGATGCACAGATACCTATAATAACTACATAGCTACTACATGGGTACCTGACGAAAATGTTATGTAGCTATGTATCTAACCTAAATAAAATTGTGCTTAATTAAAAAAAAAATGTTGGTATTAAATGCCAACTTTCTGGGTAGCTAATATTGAATTGTAGGAAATGGGTTTGGAATGGCTAAATATGTGCCAAATGTGGCCTTTAATCTATATTATTATTATGAATGCAAATATTTGGCTCGATGAATGATTTTACTAAATGAAATAGATATGTTGTGTTGCCGGATATTATGTACTTTATGAAATAGATTATTTTTATCGGTTTTAGCATTTTGCGGACGAATTTATAGTGATATTATTATTTAGCTAACACGTAACGTAACGTTTTCACAATGAGAGATGAGATAAATGACAATTATTTAATAACGTTAACGTATGTTTGTACACTTCGCATTTGCATGAATACGATTATGAGAATATTATTTATGATAGCAAATGCGATAATGCATATTTCGACACTGGTAATGATCCAAGAAATCAAAGAGAATAAGAGGTAAATGCATCGACGGTAAATGAGAGGTAAATGACAACTGTCAGTGTCAAAGTGGCGCTAGCATAGCTCGTTCCTGACGAGTTTGACGACCTTACAAAATAATAAATTGCAATTAAACAAAAATGACTCTCTGTTGTGTACCCAAGTGTCCTGAATTAGGTGCTCATAAGTTCCCAAACGATGAGAAATTGCGTAAAAAGTGGTTAAAAGCAATACGTCGCCAGGAGTTTATCCCAAGCAAGTTTTCTAGGTTATGTCACAAACATTTTACGGATGATGATTATCAGAAAGTCAGTAAATACACAGGTATGCATCCATACTGAATAGTTTAATATTCTGCATTTGAATTTTTACATTAATGACGGTCAGTTATCATTAAAATTTCCTGTTATTAAGATTGGTATAATTTTATTACCAGGTTTAGCCAATCAACACAAATTTCTTAAGAAGTTTGTAATACCAACATTATTTCCATGGAACACAAAACCAGTGTCGGAGCAGCCCAAATTAAAGAAGAAACCAACAAAATTTAAATCAATTGCATCAAAAGATCAAGAAACTGTTGGATTAAGCAGTGCTAGGCAAGGTTAGTCACGGATGGGTGACCATTATGGCAGTTCAACATCCGTATTCGAAGATACTGTAATGACTGACTATTCTTCTCTAGATTCCAGAAAGCCTATATTAAACCAAATAGACTAGGCTGACACTTTACCAAATAGTAGCTCGATGGTTTCCATTTTGTCTTGTCGTCGACTACTGTAGCTACTCCGTCGTCTATCAGGACTAAAATATGTTGTTACAAACATCAAATAAAAGTTTTATAATAGCAACGTGCTTTTATAAATGTCCTTTTAATCACGTAAAATAAATAATAGTCCAAATCTCTATTAATTTGCAATTAGGTACCTGATTGGACTAATAGTTATAATAATTAATATTATTAGCTAGAGAATGAGTCGTACGAACTCACAAAACGCCTTTGTGTAGATTTTAAGTAAGCACCATACCAATATGCATTCAAAACGTTGCATTCTTGCTGTTATTTTTTTTTCTTATTTTAACATTGCTGGACCAGGTAAAAATCTAATATCCGTGACCCGTGTGCATCGCGCGCAAGGACTGCAATTCGACTGCTTGTAGCTGTTGATAAAACAAAAAAGCATGACGCACGAGAGCAGCTGAAAGCTCGCGCGAACCGTGTATGTTGATCACTGAGTAACTGCTCGAGCAGTCATTCTTAATGTTAACTATTCTCATGGTATGACAAAGACTGCTCCACTAAACACACCGTGTATGAATCCAAGTGTGGGGAAGTCAATGAATTTGTGAACGTGAACACATAGCGTGCGCTCTGGCTGGAGGACTTAAGGTCCTCGCCAAAAGTCCGGTGAAGCAGTCAAAGCCTGCGCTCAGGCTAAGAGCAAAGATCGCTACCAAAAAAAACACATAGGGTGCGACTTAACCGTCACCGAAACCGCCGTAAGGAAACCAGAATTAAATATTTCTTGAATCGCCAAGAGTCTCGTAAGCTAAATAAAAAACTGCAAGGCGTAAGGCAGATTAAGCTTAATAAAAATATAGGGCCTATGGCAAATTGTTATGTTTACTTTTGTTTTAGGTAGCCCGACAAAGAAAAAAGTTGCGAAGAAGAATGGCTCTCCAGAATCAGTGAAACGCGAAACGAAAGAAGAGGACGACCAGCCCATTGAAAAAAGGAAACTCAGAGATAGATCTGTTAGGTTAAGAAACAGAAAAGCATTTTTGTAAGTATTTACGATACGATACATAGCCTACGTATACAGACGACTTTCTACAATTCAGTATTGTAGAAATGTTTGTAAGAATATTTTCCGTACGTAAAATAAACGTCGTACGGTAAAAATCCCTTTTCAAATTTCTATTCACCCTGGCTGGCATTACCCATTCCAAGGCATGTCATCCCCTTGGATGTTTATCACGTTATGTTTTTATCTTTTAAGGGCAAACCGAAGATGTTCCTTACCACACTGCAATACAAGGCCCTCAAATGATGTCTCCCTGCATCAGTGTCCTAACAATGCCGCAGTCAGAGACGAGTGGGCAGAGGCCCTCAAAGTTAGCAGACAATCTATCAAGAATATGGTGGCATGCAGTTTGCACTTTGCTAAGACCGATTTTGTTCAATCAAGTAGGTAAAACAAAAACGATTTTTTTTTGTGTTTTGTGAGAGACAACATTATATTGTATTCCTTTTTTTAGAATCTGCAGGTAGTCGAGTACTTAAGCAAAATGCTGTGCCGTCCCGAAATCTTCCACAGAGAAAAAGGGTGGTTGGCCCTGTGAAAGATAAACCGCACAAAAAGCAGTTTAAGCCATCCGAGAGGTGAGTTCAAATAGTAACATTAGTATTTAGTATATTTCATTGCTGAGAGTAAACACAAATAAAAAAAAAAGTAGATTAGAGTTACATTAAGATAACATTCAAATCATTACTTAAAACAATTTCCTACTTGCTACTGAAAACGTTCTGTTCTAACGAAATTTCAAAATAACGAGACCTAACGGTGCGTATAAAAATTACGTTAAGCAAACCGAAACGCTTTTAAATCTCAAGACTGTCACTATAAAAAAGGTAAATACGTATAAGTATAATGTCGCGCAATGTGAAGTACTTTACTGTAACCTTTATGACATTGCCTTTGGCAATTGCATATTTTCAAGGCAGCTTTAATAGGGTACATACATAATTTACTATCGACCAATAAGCTACGGACAAATGCTGCGATTTTCTGGCACCAGAGTGCAGCACGAGCATAAACAGTAAACAAAACATTTTTGACGTCGTTCAGACTTATTGAAAAACATAATCAAATTCTACCTTTTGTTGAGAATTAGGGAGAGTGTATTTTAATACAATCATGCATCAGTGCTGCGTACCTAGATGTAGGAATCAAGGAACCCATACATTTCCAAAAGAAGAAAATATTCGAAAACAATGGGAATCTGCAGTACGAAAAGACTTTCGAGCTAAAAAATATTCTAGATTATGTTCATCTCACTTTAAATTCGAAGATTTCATTCCAACGGGAAATTATTCAGGTGAGACAGTCGCATTTAAAGAATAACGTTTACTTTCATAACGTAAATACAATACAACTACTACAACTACCAAATATTTTGATCATAACCTAAAACGTTATTATTCTCAGGATTAACTAACACCAGGCGCATTTTAAGGAAAGGAGTAGTTCCTTCTGTTTTTTCAAGGACGGAAGAGACTAAGTCAAAACAAAGGCGAGAAATGATTCGTTAAATATTACAATCCTTTCAGGATCATACAAATATAAAAAAAAAACACAGAATAAAAGTCGTCAGCGAGTGGTCTTTGGCCCAGCTCTATGGTTTTTTGGAAAAGTGTTAGAAATATTTTTCGTTAGCGTTATAGCTAAAGATAAACAGCGAATATTTTTTGTAGGTCCTGTGCAAGTGACGTTATTTAATTTACACTTTTACGGGTATATAAATAGGAGCCTGTTATTTTTTTTAAATAGTGCGTAACCAAAATGTAGAGTAATGAATGAACTACTGTCAGTGTCACACGCGTACCTAACATCGCTGCTGAACCGAACCTTAAAACAACTATAGTGCTTTCACGTTCACACGTAATCGTAAATACTTTTTAGCGAGTCATTCAAGAAAATAAAGTGTTAGTGTTTTTTTATTGTATAAACCGTATTTTCAATATTAATTTCAGAGTGCAGTGAATAACATATTATAAAAACAATAATTTGAACAGATAATTTTAAGTGCTATTTTGTCTATTCTATTGCAAAAACTATACGTCAATTGTCATAAAAATTGACAAATGAGCCACTCGCGATTTAAATATTTTTAAATGTTTTATTTACTTATTCCATTTATCCATGATCGTTTATCCTGATGTGTTAGGCAGAAGACAATGACCGATCAGGTTGCTGGAGAGCCGGATGTCGACAAGGAGAAAGACGTTCGTGAATGCCGAGCCTGTTTAAAAAAGTTGGATGATAAAAAGAGTGTCTGCAATGTTTTTCAAGCTTGGAGTCCCGCATGGAACGGTATGGAGGCCACCATAGCAGAGGATTTAGCTAAATTAGCAAATGTAGAGGTGAGTGATGCACTAAATATGTCAAAACAGTTAAAAATACCCCATTTAGGTTAATTAGTACTGGTTCTGGTTGTTGTGCATTGGGGGACTTTTGTTTTACACAGAACTCGTCTAAATTTAAGTACTAACTATCTTTTATGATAACTAATATTATATACTAAGATGTTAAGGTTTAAAGTGTGATTGGAGATAGGTCTTTGTTACCATACAGACTTATACATAAAAATGTTATTTGTGATGAGTATTTATAAGTAAGCAATCTATTAATAACCTAAGAAACAAACATATCAAAGGAGAATTGTTGAATTAACATAGACATTCGTCAAAATTTTCCGTAAATAGTTGTCATAATTATATAATTTTAAATAAACAATTCCTTTTATTCCCATGTTAATGTTAGTTTAATATGTTATTAATAAACTATTTAAACTTGCAGATATCGTTAACTGACAGACATTCAAAGGTTATATGCTCACCATGCTACCAAAGCTTGTTAGATGCTGCCAAATTCTCCGCCAATGTACGAGGTTGTGACCTACTACTTAGACAAAGATTCACAGATGAAATAGACATTGAAAGAGTTTGGCCAAAACCTATACAAGTTGACAAGAATATAAACGGATCGGTGTTTACTAATACATTGGATGTGGAGATAAAACAAGAGGTGGTGTCTGATGATGAGCAGACGGATGCATTTAATGTGAGTGGGACGGAGAATGCATATGTTGAGACTGAGCTGTCCAATTTGGATATTAAGATTGAGCCTGAGGAAATGGTTGAGTCACCACCTATGAATATTACTATTAATGGTATGCTTTTGATTATTATTTATGCTAAAAAAAAATTTGTTATACATTTTGATTTTGTCGTACTTCAAATTGGAAACTTTTTTGCTGTTCTATATACCAGTAGTGGTTAAAATTGGTTTTTAATTTAACTTTTCTTGATTTCAGGTACCATATCACTAAATCCTTTAAATTCTGAGACAAAAGCTCTGACAAATGGTACAGACTTATATCATGATGATCAGGTGAGAAAACAAGAGAGCATAGTTCTAATACATAATTATTTTAAATTAAATAAATAAGTAATAATATGGCTAAAGCCTAAATTAACATACAACATACTTCCTCAATGCTGATTGGTTTATTCTACTTAAGCCTAGGTATACTAGGTGTTCTGGCTGTATACTGTAATTTAGTTATTATAGATTATTAAGGCCACCTTAAGCCTAGCTTTCGCCCTGCGTGTATGTTTGTTATAACGACAACAAGTAGCTTATGCCCTTTCTTGGGATATAAGCTAACCAACTTCTAAACTCAATACATAGTTTTATATAAATCTGTTTAGCATGAAAGTGTGTTGCTGACAGACAGTCTGTAACTCTCATTAACAATATGACTTAGTATGGATATTTTTATTCCAGTTCTTGGAGATGGCAGTGAAACAGGAGCCGATGAGTGAGGAAGAGGAGGTGGAACAAGTCCTTGACATGCCTCTGGAGTGTTTATTGTGTACTAAATCATTCAACAGTGTTACTGGACTTAAGGTTATTATCTATAAATCTAATTGTTGTAAAGAACCTATTTTTGTAAATATTCTACACATTTACAGAATAAGACAACACTATGACTGACCAGACTAATGTGTTTAATTTGCTACACAGATATGTTTCTAAATTATGGCTTCTATAAGTAGGTTGTTTTTGAATTATATCTCTAAAAAGATCAAAAAGTAAATACTGTTTCACAATTAGTTATATATTGGGGTAGAGAGTTTTTATAAAAGCTCGAAAAAATTGTGCTAATCATTTGCTTTACTAACAATTTTAATTACCAATTAAGAGTACCACTGCTGGGCAAAGGTCTCTCATCAGTTTTCCCCATTATTGAAGTCCCACATTGATATAATAGTTGCACTTATCATATTTAAGAATATGTAAGTTATTTGTACTCCGAAAAGGCAAAACTTGACCGGACTTTATTACCTACTGTAATATCTTGCAATGCCCTGTGTATATTAATATTATAGAACGGGGATTAGCGCGAACATGCATAAATACCTTTAGGGCTTGACGTTTCGACCAGGTTACACCGGCCGTGGTCGCAAGCAGACTCCCTGTGTATGTTAACTCGTGTTTTGAACAAATAAATGCTCTTGTATCTTTTATACTGAATACATTTTATTGTTGTACACAGGCACACGTGATAGCCCAACATTCCTACAAGTCTGTGAAAAGAAAGGCAGACGGCAGCGTCTCGCCGGAGAAGAAACGCAGCGATAGACATCAGTGCGCGATATGCAGACGAAGTAAGTTCATTTACGTTCATTATTTTTTAAACATATATGGAATTATTTTAAATAGACGATGGTTAGTGTATAAGGCGAGTGTGAATGAAAGTGTTGGAAGGGGTAGACCTAGGCGGACGTTTTTAGACCAAATAGGAGACGTCTTGAAAAAAGGCCAGGTCAAGAGTACCCTAAACCGAAGAGCATGTATGAAGGGAATTATGACAGTGAATGAAGCGAAACAAGTATGTAAGGATCGTAGCAAGTGGAAAGAAGTGGTCTCTGCCTACCCCTACGGGAAACAGGCGTGATTATATGTATGTATGTATGTTATTGGATATTGTGGTACATAAAAAAAACAAAATATTAAACCAACTTCAAAAGTAGGCAGGTTCTGAATTCTATGTGGTGTTTTTGGATATTGATGATAAAAATCATTTTTGTGGTCGATAGATCCTTCCATAAAATTTTAATTGACGATTTTTTTTTATTTATTTATATGAAATCTATTATTGAACTTAAAGATTTCGTTTACGAAAATGTGGTTAAGTATGAGGTAATGAGTTTCAATGTTTTGACGATAATATATTATCTGGCATTACATGTTTGTAATTTGTATGTTTTAAGCTTATCCTGCTTTCCTATTCTCAATCACAAATGTGTTTATAACCATGATGTTCATAAATAACAACTTCTCTCACACCCCCAGGTTTCACAACTCCAACAGACCTGATGGTGCACGAGACGTGTCACAACAAGCACTCATGCTACGGCTGCACGAAGAAGTTCGACACGTTCGAGCTGCTCTCGCGCCACAGGAAGCAGTGCAAGGCCATCGACAAGTCCGCGCCCAAGCTTAAGACTCTGGATGATGTCAAAAGGTAAGACAATAATGAGGACCTAATATGTGTAATGACGATGGACTTGGACTGACGATATCGTCAAAGTTGCGGGCACCCGGTGGATGCAATTGGCGAGTTGTCGTTCATTGTGGCGTTCTAGGGGGGAGGCCTTTGTTCAGCAGTGGACGTCTTCCGGATGATGATGAATATGTGTAATAAAAAAAAAAACAACAGTATGGAAATATTATAATTAACTTACTTGTATGCTCTGACAAGATTAAAAAGAACTTCAAATCTTTTTAAAACCAAGTAAATAAGTAGTAACAATATCCTATTTTCTATCAATTTGTATGTGTTGTTTTAATAATAAAATAAGCCTTAAATTATCTTTCTATACCTTATTTTTTCTTTTTCAGATCACTGCCAGAAGCAAAACCAGAAACCTTAGTAGTAGAAATTGAAAATAGAATAGAATTACCAATAGAGGCTGAACCGAAAGAGGACACAAGTGACAGTATAGAGCCCAAACAAGATGACCACTTAATGATAGAAATTAAGGAGGAGGTTGATAGCAGCATGAAACTACATCTAGAAATACATTCAGCGGAGAGTGAAAAGGAGAATGCTATTAATGACAGTGATATGCAAGTGACACTCAAAAATGATGATTGTGTGTAGTAGTGAACAAACATTATTAATATCATGCTTGGCCTATCTTAACAACTTAACTGTCCCGCCAGTGAACACAATAGTTAAACAATGGAAATGTTCATATGTGACTCACGGGACAGGGAAATGGTTAAACTCGAATCAAAGTGTTCGCTTTTCTGATTTTAGGGATTGTCAGACTATTCCCTGCTATTGTAATTTTTATTTGCATGAGTCAGCCAGACTAGATTGAAATTTTATTATCCCAGCTAGACCAAACTAGCTTATGAAACATCACCTGTTTAGATAACCTAGTTTATCCAGGGTCCTAAAATCTAGCTTAGCACTCGTAAATTGAATTTATTCTATTGAAGTAAAATTGTAAATGATAGCTGGAATAAAATAACTTGAACTACTTTAATGTTCGAGTTACCAAACAGCATTTTTAACTTTTTGCGCGCGAGCTAGAGTGTATTACATTGCGAACCAAATTAAATTTATGCTTGATTCTTCAGAAATCACATTGACAAATATATAAGTTTAATTCGTTGAATAGAGTATATGATCAAATTAAAATCTGACCACTGTTGACATTTTACCTTATTTAGTAAAGTGGTATCAAAGATACAGAGTATTTACTGACTAGCCATTCGTTTTGTTTATATTTTATACTTTAATTGTATGAGATAAAGCCTTTGCCCATTAGTGTTACAGTTTCAGGCTAGCATTGTTGATGTTTCATTTTATTTAGTACTTTAATCTTGATACAGATGAAAGGACTCAATGAGACCTATAATATTCTTAACAATAGGTCGCATCGTTTTAAGGCGTATTTACATTGAGTAAGTTACTTGCTTGACTTTTGAGGCAAGTGATGAGCATGCGAAACCAGCAGCAAGCGAATTGATCGCGTAATACCTTCTTAAATAGTTACAAGACAGTAGCTCTCCTCATTACTGGCTTTTGTTACTAGTCTAAAGTAAACAAACCTTGTTGAATGTTCTCCGATTTTAACTGATCCATTTTACATTGATAGTCAATCGAATTAATTTCATTTCACTCATCTGTAAATTATCATGATTTGTAAATATTTTGTGACACTTTTAGGTTATGATTATGTGATGTATGAAATAATGGTTCCCTGTAAAATATATTGTTGTATTACTCTAATTTACTGCTTTTATTTATAGCCCATTGTGCTGGATTTCTTCCTTGCAGGGGCTAGGAAGCACCATAGAAAGATATGTCCAAGAAGAATTAGGTAGTCTATATTCAGAATATTTTCTTTTCTTTTCCTTACTTACTATCTTGCAAAATACCCGGACTTTAGATTATAAATAAAGCACAAGGCACAAGAAAAAAAAAAAAAAGTAAACTAGGTTTTAAGATTACAAAATAACAAGTATAAATATTTAAAACAATTTATTATCATATAATTTATGTTTCAACAGTTGTGCTCCACATGATGCTTCAGTATAATATCTGTGACACGTTCACAGTGACGTCATATCCGGTGAATTGATGCAGCATACTCCGTTACAATAATAAATAATCATTTACTGTTGATTTCATACAAGATTTTACTTACAAACATTGGAATGATGTTAGACGGATATATTGTATTTTCAAATTAGTCAATTTCACAACTTACTAAGTAGATATTGGATAAAATATGCATAAAATCAACAATTCGGTTTGTAATACAAAATAATAATGTAAAGATGTCCAGGTATCTTACTTTAGTTGCAGGGCGTTAAAACAATACCTCTGTCCGCAACTCTGTCGCGTTTGAAAACAATATACAAATTTCAAATCACAGCCGTTTACATCAAGAATAAAACGTGCAATAAAATGCTTTTAATACACAAAAATGCCCTACGTCCCAATAAATTAACTGTTCAGTAATTAGCTTCATTCAATAATAATACTTAGGTGGGTACTGATGAATATCTGTTCTGCTATAATACTCTTCCTCAAGTGTGCTTATATGAAAATTAAAAGACCCATAAGGTAATAAAAAATCAAAATAATTGGATCTAGTATGAGTAATATTTAGTGCGTAACATAAATAGCAAGGACCAAAGACAAACGAAAGCACCAAAAAAGTAAACAAAGTAAATAAAAAAACAATACTGAACAGTAATTCTACTGAGAAACCACAAAAAATGCTAAAATAAATACTGAATTAATTCCTGTTCAACTCATTGAGGATGCGAAGAATGTAGAGAAACAGGTTAATGATATCGAGGTACAGGTTAATGGTGGCCAGGATGTACTCCTCGGGGGAGAGCGTCGTCATCATCATCTGTGTGTCGAAGATCAGGAACAGACTGAAGAGTATGGCGCCCACGAAGGATAGCGCGATCTCGAAGGCCGAGCTCTGGATGAAGAGTTGGAGCAGACCACCGATGATCAGCACGCTGAGCCCGGCGAAGATACTGGAAGGAAACAATCGTATTTGTTATAAAATAATCCGTATAATTCAATAATCAGTAGAAACAGTGTGCTGCTACTACTAGGCACACAAAATTAAACAGAATGTCTATGTGTGCAGAATGTAAATTAATTTTATTTATTAAATTTAGTTAATTTTAGACCTATAGATGTTGGACCTGTTGGAAAGGGACTTTTCAGAGAGTGAGCTGACATACTTAAATCAATACTATGTGAAATAGAATAAGTTTACTTAAATCGATAGAAATAACGTGCCCGTAACCCTTAAGTAACGTGCCCGTAAGTCTAATATTAATGTATTATTATTAATAGTTGGGTACTGAGTTGTATCTATCTGCTTACGACATAAAATAAAATGAACTAAGTATCATACCCATATCCAACGAAAGAGAAGTCTGTCTTAGTGTTGAGCGTGAACACGGTCAGCGAGAACACGACTGCGAAGGTCAAGGTCAGCGCCTGCAGCACCACCGCCGTGTTGTAGTACGACACCACCACGCCCACGGAGTATGCTTGTACTACCGTCTGGAAAATATATAAAAGTGTTAATAGGTGTGGCAGTGAAAAGTTTATAAAGTTGTATTGGAAGTCTTTGGAAGTGTATGTGCAAAAAACGAAGAGAAAGTTTGTCATATTTGAGTTTACTTCATAGCTTAAAACAAGCTGATTAATTATAGTCTAGTGAAGCAATCAAAGCCTGTGTTGAAGCTAAATGCAATAGAATGTAAACAAAAATTACAGGTTACAAGTAGAATTTAGCTGTTTAAAAAAGAAAGTTTAAATAATCCTTATGTCTAAGGAGCTATTTAAATGAAACATACATTTGTAGTAAATACGCAGTGTGCCGACCCCAAATAATTGGGAACAGGGCAGGTCAGGCATAAAAATTAGTACTCAGGCAGCTTTAGCAGGGTAATTGGCAAAATAAACTAACGTCTATATGGAATAAATGAAGTAAATAAATGTACTTACAAAAGCTGCCAGTAGGTAAAGATTCGCAGGCGAGTCCCGTCTCTTCGCGATCAGAGCGAACAGAGTTATCAAGCTCAGCACGAACGCTATTATCACCATCCACTCACTGAAACATAGTCAACATTCAATATAACAATGCCATATAAAAGAGAAAAAATAAGTTATTTGAATATACTTAGTTGGAGATTTTCTCGTCTACCCATGTAAATAACCACAGAACATATCTTCTAATAAATAAGTAACTGCATTGTCTATCTACTACAATTTTTATAGATGAATAAGTGACCCAATTTGCATGACACTGAGTTTTGGTGTAAGTTTAAACCTTTATAATGGACTTAAGTCGCATTTTGACTGGATGACCAGTACTAAACATCGGCATCATCAGAACTAGTGTATGTATAAACGCCCATGTACACGATTTCGCTACCGCATTGCAACTGCGCCTCCTATGACCGCCAGTTTAGCACGCAGCAGTCAGCGGTGATGCGCCCATGAGGGCTGTGTATATGAACAGCTTTAGATGATTCTTCTTAGTGTCATACTCACTTCTGGTGTATAAAAAGCTTGACAGGCTCAACCAGATGGAATGTAGCAGCAATAGCCACGGTAGCCAGCAGCTGCACCGACAGCAAGCCGTACACCTTGCGCACGAAGCCCAGCCGGATCTCCTTGTCGGCGTTCATCACATTGTTACGGTACGAGAAGTCTTCCTGTAAAATAAAATAATATTCTAAGTTACAGTATACTGCATTGAAGCTGCTAGAACGAAAGCAAAAAGGGGGCTCGCTATTGTTGTAGGTCCATTAAAAGAGACAATAGAAGTTAAATGATAAAACAACATGCTAAAATAGTTGCACTTTTGCGTAGAAAAGTAAGAAGGCTAAACTCCAGTGGAACGAGGGTATGTAGATTTTTTGTAATGACTAAATATGAAAGGTTGCCTGTTCTGTTTTTCACCTTGTACAATAAATTAGCCATCACCAATCCAGTACAGGCTTTTTAAAAGAACAGGCATTCTGTAAGAAGATGCATAATGAAAAAAAAAAATAGTTCTCTCGAACTTAACCATTTAAAACAGCTAATATGTGATTTGTGTATATTCCCCTTTGATTCCAGATCCCGCTTGTATGTAGTTGAATGTGTAGGTCATTGCTCACTAGTTTGTGGTATTAAGCCCTATGGCTATACCTTCTGGCTTTATACTATGCACTCTATGCTTTGGCATGGATAATGTGCCAACCTATTTAAGGTTTTAAAACATGTTCAATAAAGTACATTTTATAATGACAATTTGAAATAAAAGAAACATCTGCCAGTGTGTTATTTACATTCAGCTTTAATGAATGGTAAGAAAAGGCTAACCAGTCTTTAATATATCCAATCAATGAGTCATTATTATCAATAATTAAAAATATTTATCTTTTCATAGATATTATAATAAAGCATGGTTTCCCTCAAAAGGCATTGTTTCCAGCTAAGAGAGAATCCCTAATAATCAAATAGTTGAATGATATTTTAATCACCAACTAATTTAATTTTAATTATTTTAATGATTATTGAGCAAACTAGTGTGAGTAATAAAATAAATGCACCTGTCTTCTGTGCAAATAAATGTTTCTTACTTTCTTTGCAATCTTAATTCTCGCATTTATTTATGTGTTCTAGAAGCCAATCCAAACAGATTTGAAAAAAGGCTAGGCAGGTGATGATTTTAATATTTTTCTTTTAATTTAAAATTTGACACATAGGCCAGTAGGTTTACGCTCTTTATAGGAATAAAAAGTTACATAAAATACTTCAATGCGACATCAGTAAATACTATAGTAATAGTGTGTGTACAAGCACTTTTGTGTAATAGTAAGCTAACAACAACCTGACTGCCTGACCTTGTTCTGCTGTCGGGTAAATCAAAATCAAAATCAAAATCAAAATGTTTTTATTTCTTATAAACCAAAAAAAAAGGCGCTCAAGAAACGTTACGTTAACTCTACTGATTCTAGTTGCTCGGTTCCAAAGTGTCATTCCTATGAAGAAGAGCCGGCAAGAAACTCCATAGGTTACTCTTTTAAAAATAAACTTATTACAATTATTTTACATTATTGGTTAAATATATGCGTCAACACCGAGGTAAAACTACGTTAATAAAATAACGAAAAAAATAAATTAAAATAATAATAATTTATGGCAATCAAACCGTTATAATGAATAATAAAAACCGCGTTGTTGACGCATTCACAACAAAAAAGTACCAAAATTTAAAAATGAAATTGTATATAAAATAAAATAAAAAGAAAACAGTTTTACATACAATACATATGTAGTCACAGAAAAAAAAAACGAAATACCCTAACAGGAATGTCAAGGCATGTCAAGTGCCTTCAGGAAATACAGGCGGCTTATGAACTCCTTTAAAGTAAACAAGCAAATCTTAAGGACCGCCAGGGAGGCCACATGTGCAGATATTAAACACTCCACGCCCTTTTGTCTTCCACGTAGTCTTTAACTTTATAATACGCTTTCTTTAAGAGAATAGATTTGACACAAGATTTGAATTTCTTACCGGGCAGGTTGGTAATGACCTCTGGTAGTTTATTATAAAAACGTATTGAATTCCCTAGAAATGATTTTGAATTGGTTTTAGTAAGCCGAAATTTAGGAACTACTAATTTATTTTTATTTCTGGTATTAATGTCGTGATAATCACTTTTAACTCTAAAACTAGAAAGATTTTTACGCACATACATAATATTCTCGAAAATGTAAAGGGAAGGCAAAGTCAAAATGTTAATTTCTTTAAACTTTTCTCTCAATGACTCTCGAGGGCCCATGCCGTATATTGAGCGAATTGCGCGTTTCTGCAAAATGAAAATGGAATCTACATCGGCCGCGGACCCCCATAATAGAATACCGTAAGACATTAAACTGTGAAAGTAAGCATAATAAACTAATCTAGCAGTGGGTATATCAGTAAGCTGCCGAATTTTCCTAACCGCGAATGCAGCCGAACTTAACCTAGACGACAGTGCCGTGATGTGTGGCCCCCACTGCAACCTAGAGTCAATTGTTATACCAAGAAATACGGTTTCATTAATTAATTCAAGCTGGTCACCATCAAGCATCAAATTTAATTCTGATTGATTATGGGCATTAGAAAGCGAAAACTTTAGACATTTAGTTTTGCTTGCATTGAGAAGCAAGTTATTTGTAGAAAACCAATCGGAAAGAACATTAAGGGCATTATTGAAGGATGATAAATCTGGTAATTTTCTATTAATTTTAAAAAATGCCTCTTGACATTAGAAAGATATTTACATTGAGGTTTTCTTATAATATTTTTCCTTAATATGAGTCAGTGTTCATTTCTAAATTATAAATGTATGTGATTTTTGTGTAATTCCGAACAAGACTGTTTATAAACTATAAATTTTAGTTTTAAAATAATACAATGTAAGGTCCCAATATCAGAAATAGTTTTTGATTAGCATTATTTTTCTGATACATAAGCCTGAAACATAAAACTCAGGAAAGACAAATTATCTTGGTTCCTTAATTTTGAAAAGCAAGATAAGTTGTTAAATACAAATAACAAAACAGATTAACAATGGTGTAACATTGCAAATTAACTTTCATATTAAAGGATAATTACAGTCAAATGAGTTTTATCTTATCGCAACTTAACGTGTTCATAAAAGGAAACAAACGTAACCATATTTTGCCTTCGTTTCAACGTTACATTGAATGTTTACGCTACGAAGTGAATAGGTAATTAGCATATGAATAAGTTCTAGTAGCAGACATGTTTGTTTAAGAGAGTTTAATGTTTTAAGCCCATGTTGAAGGACAAACGTGTAAAACAACATTCAGTTTGTACAACAAAATGATAAAAACTTCGAGCATCTTACCTCCATCGATTCCTTTCCGCCCAACTCACAGTCTTCTTGAGCGTACATTAGCGGTATTGAAGCCATGTTTGAAAAGTTTTAATCACCGTTTTTAAGTTTTATGGAGTTAGTACAACTGTTTTCACACAAATTAATAACTATTATGATTTTCCCTTTACGAATGTCGCAATGACGTTATTGACGTAGCAAACTGTCATGTCAGGTGATTGAGTTTTGTTACTTTTTTTAACAGTTTGAACACCAGTCTTTTTAGTATTTTCGCACCAGTGTTAGTTTGGGTTCGTCATTCCATTATGATTATTTTCTTTCGCCTTCGCCTCATTCAGTCAAATATAATTGCACTACGCAAATAAAATGTTCAGGTTTATTAAAATTCTATTCCTTTTTTGTAATCAATTTCATATTTCATTTTGGCTCTGGATCGTCATAAGTACTTATAAGGATTATATTTCAGTACAAAGATTTTAGGTCAGACCAACTATTTAACAAAAGGACAGATCTCACTAGGAATCACATTAGGCAATTATTATAATAACTTAAAGAGTGAATGCTGCCATACCAAAAATAATTTTACCTAATTATTTCTTGTTCATAAGTATCTTATAGTAATCAACTAATCAGGTAATCCATGTTTCCTGGAAGGTATACGTTAATGACCTGTCGTACCACTTTCGCTTTATTTACTTAGCTACCCTCGTCACGTATGTCTGTTTTCGGCACATCTTTAAACAAACTCGTTTCCCTTTAATTCAATCTGACCAATGGTTAGTACCATAGTTCCTTGCTAATATTATAAACGCAAATCCTAAATAAAGCTATAGCTATAGTGATTTTTAATTTACGCGATTGTAAGACATGGAAATAAAACTAGTTTGTAATCGGATTCTATCGCAGTTTATCTAAAAATATAAACAAACCGTAATTAAAGAAATTAATGAATGAAAAACCACTTAATAAAGCGGAACGAGGCAAGTCGAAAAGATAGTGGTGAGACAATATCGATTAGAAGTGACTTAGGTCAAGATAGAAAGGTCGTAAGTCTTCGAAAAATGGTAGGTATAGGCTGTTATAGATAGTAGCTACCTATCTATTGATTGCAGTACTGATCAATGGTAAAGTTCGATAAATTTGTACTTAGGCGGATGACTCTGATCCTATACCTCATCCACATAGCCTTAAAATTGAGTTGGGCCTATTATATCCCATTCACATATCGTTAAAGTAAAGCAAGCGTAGTCAGAAACTTAAGGGTGTCTGAACAATTCGATTTGCCTCTAATAAGAAAACACCAAAGCAGAACACAAAATGTTCTAGAACACAAAACAAATAAATACAAAGGAAGCATTTATCTATAATATGTATGTATTTAGAAATATATAAGTATGTTTATCAGTTGTCTGGTTACCATAACACAAGCTCTGCTTAGCTTGGGATCAGACAACCGTGTGTGAGATGTCCCGGAATATTATTATTATATTATTATTTACTTGTATAGGTATCTGAAAAGTAAACAACTTACTTACCTAAAAATCGTTCTACAATTTCCTAAAACGGACAAAAACATCTCTATAAAACATATAAGTAACTGGGGCTGCAGTAAATGTGCAATAAAATGAAATCGAGTTAAGTCGAACCGGAGCGGCAGGCGAGTTCTGCCCCTAAATCAAGTTTCAACTGAGAAATGTATTTATCTGAACCAATGGAATCAGTGCGAGTAGAGGTATGCTCACTGTAATTTAGTGCTCTAATGCAATTCCATTTGGATTATGTTATGTCATAGCTTGTTATTGAATATATCCGCTCTGAACGTATCCGAGACCAGTGGATGGTGAGTGATATAAGAGGTTACCGCGCTATGTGCCTTTTTATTTCATGTTGCTGGTTCGAAGCCAGCAAAATTATGTAGCTAGTTCTTGATCGAACGAAATTAAAGACGCCTGGATCATTTTGAGTTCTAAAGTTAACAAGGGTTACATACAAGTGGCCACATGCAATTTGTTCTGAATTATTGAACAGTCGCATAATTAGCTTAAAAATTATCAAACTACGTTAGCTTATCATTGGGCTTTCATTATGGCTTTCATTGGGCTATAAACGATACTACATGCAAATGCACAAAATGCATTTTAAGAAAGTAAAGTAATAATCAATGCACACCTACACAAAAAGTTAAAACTAAAAAAGTTAGAAACCTCCTTTCGTCAAGAACTAAGAAGGTCTTAACACTTCATAATGTGGCCTAATATTCAGTACACAGTGAAGGTTGCAAGATCATGTAGTGGCACCGCTATCGATTCACTCGCCCATTATTTTTACTGCCCGTAAAAGTTTAGTGTCATCAGCAACCGAGAAAGGTCGAGGGGTAATTACAGCTTTTATAGTAACTGCCAGCTAGTGCATTAGGTCTTAGGGCTGCCCGTTGCCAGATACTTATGTCTTACACATATAGGCATGTTTAGTGCTTGCAAAATGGAAGCTTAAAGTTTAAATAGAAGAAAAAGGATTTTAAATTTTGGGCTCTAGTGAGGAATCTCTTTTTAAGATGTGGTGGGATGTAATTTATACTACAAGACTTGATAGAGGCTTCCCTGAGAGGTAATATACTTACCTTTATATTATGTTCAAAAGTACAAGTATGATTTGTTTACAAAATATAAATAAAACTATCAATCTATCAAGCGAGGATGCATTTATGCGGCAATTTTTTATTAAGATATAAGTAGTACCAGTAAATTGCTCACGTACTAAGGGTATGTACTAAAAACTGCACAACACGTTTTATTATTAAAATATGATAATAAGCTATAAAGCAAGGCTTAAACATAAGTAATAAGCTATAACTCAAAAATATAAAAAAAAATCAAGCGTCATAACAAAAATGGCAGCTAGTCATAAAATCATAAAACTACGATAAAATAACTGTAGTAGTTGTAACTAGAACTGCTTAAAAGATTATTATATTATGTCATAACACAACAGGGACCATAAAAATGAAAATTGTCAGACTGAAAGTGGACCGCGGCCTCGCACACTTTCCGTAAATCGTTCGCTCAACAAATTGGTCGCCATATTTATGACCCAAGTTATAAACTGTGGGTAATTGCTTCGTGTTTACTGTTTAAACTCTAAAGAATATTAAAAAGGGAAACGTATTTGCTATAACTTATGGTATTAATATAGGTCAGTTCTTTTGCGAAAGGTTTTGAAGAAGGAAATAATTTTAGATATTTAACAAAACGAACATAACGTATAATGACTATGCTATGCACATTGCACACGTAAAATAAATGGTCTAACAGGATTATGGCGAAGTACATTAATTTTCAGGACATTTCAGACTTTTCACATCTGTAATAACTTTTAACTGTACACCTACAGATTTTTTATTGCAAGTATCGTTAAAGATCCGTAAATTAGGTTATTTTCTCCCTTATGTAATGTTTCGGACATAATTATGAGTTATCATATAAATAAACAATTATGTAGACATGCGTGATCAGGATTTACTAAATGTAAGAAAAAAGAAGACTTTTATAAATAAAATAACCAAAAAGAAATTAAAAGACATTCTCTTTCTTAAATTTCGTAATTGACATACATTTCGTTCCTCTACCGCCTTTTCCTTAAAACGTACGCCGCAGTAAAGGTGTCTCGGGTCCCATTCTCAGGGACTTGCCTATAAGAAATTTAATTAGAATTCTCACGAAAATTTCCTCCATAAAGATGTGCCGGATAAAAGAGTACGATAGATGTTGGGGGGCTATTATTTAGAACTGACTTCGGGCGCACGTGGCGAGGGAAGTTTGTCGAATGATTAGGAAATAGTTACGCTTACTAAAGTTTTCCTATGTTCATACTATAGACATGTCATGTTTTGAAAACTAAAAAAGACCTTAGACTTTTTAGCTGTGTATGTTAGTGTCAACTTTTCCATATTTTAGTGGTAGGTCATGATTTCAAAACATAATTAGTTAATGCAATATAAGTAAGTACTTCGATTACTATATTAGTGAAGTTAGGTATAGGTTTAATAAAGCGTATATATGTATATAAATGTGTAATGTTATTTAAACAACATCAACAAAAAACACCAACATAAATAATCATAATGTTTTAAGCCCACAATTAACCTCGTTATTATTTTCGTACGACCGCAGAATTTATCCCAGCGAACAGAGAGAACGCGCCGATATTTATCTGTAATTGAAAACGTTTCGATTTCGCGCCAAAACGAGGTATATAGGAACAAATCCGTTTTTAATGGCCGCTCTCATAATGGTTTGGGTTGGCCTGCTTTGTCGCTTTGAGGTGGCGGTTGCATTTATTTTTTATTTTATTTTCAGAGAGGTATTTTATTGAGCGTGCGTGTTTATTTTTGCTGAATTAATTGCTTTTTAAGCTACTTAATGTATTTAACTAGAAATACTGTCCAAAGCTAAAATTTTCGTAAATATGGTATAGTATATTAGTATTAATACATTAGTAGTATAGTATGGTAGTCATATTATTATAGTTATGTTTGTGAAATAGTGCGCCGGACGAACTTGAGACTCGATTCCAGAAATCGGAACAATATCTACTTACATTTTATTAAAGTTAGAATAAAAGCAGATAAATGTAGAATGTCCAATGTCCATGTTTCTTCTAAGTTTTGGCATAAGCTAGAGGTGTGTGATTGCTTTAAATGATTCTTCAGAAACCTCATATTCAAACAGTAAAAAGCCTATAACTACAGCAACTGTTATTATCTTTGATTCTCTGAAGATAGACTATATTTGAGTTTGTAAAATACAGTCATTAGCGTATCAAAATGTTTTATAATTCGCGGCGGTGAGTGCAATGCGGCACTCCTGACCATAATGCAGATCACTGGTGTTTTATTTTACAATTGTTACTTCGTGTTTGTAAGATATTTATCATTATTTATGATTATTTCTTGAGTTCTATTCAGCTAGGCTTAGGTGAACTAAGGTATTTGGAAAACTAAAACGGGGTATACATAGGATGAATAACATTGCGCTGTTCTATAAATTTTAAAACAAAAAAATTGATATTATAATACAGACACACAGCTGATTTAAATTATTAAATACATAAGTCTTAATACTAACTAACATTAAACTTATTAATTCCGTCTACAATTTACTTTTAATCTGATTAGGGGATATTCCGACTGAATGGAATCAATTCCTTTTTTAAGAATAAGAATAAGAATAAGAATAAGAATCTTTATTTGCGTGAAACATGGTTTACAATATAGGTGGTAATATTAATACATGGTTCGGCACATTCCGCCATAACATAGGCATGCAAATATTTTCTTAGGTTTAGACCTAAGTACACTAAGTTTCTAATTATATAGCTATTACATTTAAAATTACAAGATATAAAATAACACTCTAAAATTAAACATTACATCAATAACTCAAACAAAAACTAAAAATTTTATACATACTAACCAAAAACCAAAAGAAATAAAAGGTAAAGCAAACAATTATGTACCTTACGACAATATTTATTATTTATGATTCATGAATTCTGAGATACTATAAAAACATTTTTCAATAAGCCACTTCTTTAGTGCTCTTTTAAACTTGGTAAGTGGCAGTTCCCTTATAGCTTTCGGTAATTTGTTGTATATTTGGATTATCATCCAGGAACAATTTCTCTTAAACAGTGTCGTTGATATCATGGGAACTGCCAACTTAGTTGGATCTCTTGAAATGAACTTTTTAGTAGCATTTGCTTTTTTAAATAACATACTATTTTTCTTAACAAATAGTCCAATCTCAGATATATAGAGGCACGTGAGCGTAAGAATTTTGAGGTCTTTAAACAGAGGCCTGCAAGACTCCATGGGACCAATACCTTTTATTGCCCGGATACATTTTTTTTGTGAGATAAATGCTTTATTTATGTCTACTGAGTTTCCCCATAGTAGAAGTCCATATCTAAGAATTGATCCCACATACCCATGATATGCTAGTATAGCGGCCCTATCAGATGCCACTTTCCTTATCTTTCGAAGCGCATACACAAACTTATTTATACGAGAGCAAACACTTTTTATATGCGGTTTCCAGTTACAGTTCTTATCAAGCAAAATACCTAGGAACTTTGTCTCATGAATTTCTTCAATTTCTTGACCGCAGTAACTTAAAGTTAAAGTTTTAGGATTACTATTATAATTTCTGAACTGAATCACTTTAGTTTTTGATATATTTGCTGTTAGATTATTGTGATTGAGCCAGTTTGTTATGTTTTCTACTGTTTGATTGAGTATATTTATGTAACTTGACAGATCTTTGCTATTATCCGGTATAACTATTGAAATGTCATCTGCAAATAATGTACATTGAAAATCTGTTACTTTAGGGATGTCATTTATATAAATCAAAAATAGGAGAGGCCCTAGAACACTCCCTTGGGGAACTCCAAAACCATTGTTTATATAAGGAGATCTGTATGTTGTGGAATGTAAATTTTTATCTATGCGATTTATTTCTACGCACTGTGTACGGTTACTTAAGTAACTTGCCAGCCATTGAAGTGCATTGCCTCTTAAACCATAGAAATCACACTTTTGTAGCAAGATCCGATGATCGACAAAATCAAAAGCACTAGACATATCAAAAAATATCGCTGATACTCTCTTTCTTTTATCCAGGAACTCAGTTATATTTTTAATTACAGAATATGCAGCATGTGTAGTTGACTTGTTCTTTTGAAACCCATTTTGATCATTTGACAAAATGCTATGTTTATTTAAAAAGCTAGTTATGCGATAGTGCATTAATTTCTCAAAAATTTTAGATATGATAGGGATTAACGTTATTGGCCTGTAATTATTAATATGTTCTTTTTTATCTCTTTTATACAAAGGCTTTACAATTGATAATTTAAGTTTTTCAGGAAATATGCCCTGATAAAACGAGAGGTTAACTAAATGACATAATACTTCAGCAATCTCGACATTACATTGTTTTAATATGTTTGTTGAAATAGAATCATATCCAACAGCACTGGTGTCTCGTAATGATTTTACTGCTTTCATTACATCACTTTCAGAACAAGGTAATAAAAATATAGAAGATTCAATAGTTTGTAAATGTGTGTAGTTAGGGCGGTTCGTGTTCGGCTTGTTTGTTTTGTTAATATAAAATTCATTAAATGCTTTGGCAATTTCTGTAGGATCATTAATAATATTCCCCTTATATTCTATATCATTAATTTCACAGTTGCTCACAGGATTATCAATTTTATCCCCAATAATATCCCATGTTGCTTTACATTTGTTTCTCGCATTCGCAATAAATCGACTATTTATATTCTTTTTACAATTAGTAATACAATTTTTCAAGAGCTTATTGTAATGTAAATAATGTGATTTAGTAACATTGTCTTTGGTTCTATAACAGTTAAATCTAAGTTTTCTTTTAGTAACAGCAGATATTTTAATTCCTTTTGTTAACCATTTCGGTGACTGAGTATTGCTCTTTAATTTAGCTCTATATATGGGAAAACATAGATCGTAAAACATCTTGAAATTTTCGTAGAATAAGTTATACGCTTGGTTACAGTCAGGTTCATTAAGTACCTCTTGCCATGACAAATTCGAAAGACATTCTTTAAATTTCAGTATATTTTCTTCGTTATAATCCCTTTTTATCACATAAATGTACTCTGGACTAGGCTTTTTAAAATTAACTGGAAAATCTAAACTTTGAGCAGTATCATGGTCAGACAAGTAAAGATGGTGAACTTTGCCAACAGCGTTGCTCATATTGCTCATTATATGATCTATGCAAGTTAACTGGCGTGTTGGTACATTAATATGTAATTTTAAGTTATATGTATGCACGAAATCTTTTAGAGTAGCTGAGATATTATTGTCTATCAAACTGTTTACGTTAAAGTCACCCGTTATAATTAATCTTTTATGGTCTTTTAAATTTAACTTGTACATAAGAATTTCTAACTTCTCAAAGAAAGTATTTACGTTTGAATTCGGGATCCTATATACACATAAGATTATAATTTTTAGTGACGGTATTTCAACACCACAGCACTCAAATACTTTTTCGATTGATAACATATCACATATTTGAATATCTTTGCAGTCCAAGGATTTATCGACAAGAATACAAACACCTCCGCGTTTGTCATTCTTTCTTGAGAAAAAACTACACAATTTAAAATTATGCAAGCGAATATTGGCTTCATCACCTGATTTTATAAATGTCTCTGATAAGCATAAAATATGAATAGGGTTCTTATTCTGTCTAAATTCATCTAAACATACTTCTACCTGTTCTATTTTATTCAATAACCCTGCTATATTTTGATGCAACAAGGTCGCACACTTGCGGTTGCTCTCGGAATTATCAGAAAATTTTGTCTTACAGAAAAAACAGCTCTGGTTCCTTCTCTAAATTTTTACTTGATACTACACTTTTTTTTACTTTAAAATAATAAGGAATAGTACCTATTTTCGGCAAAGACGCAGGGGATGTATATGTTTTAGACAATATATCGTTACATGAGATTTTACGTAAGTTTAAATATTCATTGTTGTAGTACTCAGAATCTATAACAAAGTTTAATTCTTTACATACATTATACATATACAGTTTCTTATTATTATATGAATTAGAGGTAACATTTATAAATTTACAATTATTAAAATGGTGACATACATTTTTTAAGAGATTATTTAACATTATTTCATTCAAGGATCTATTTCTAAGCACATTAACAATCAAAACATTAATGTTTTGTATAGTTTTTAAAGTTCCTATCAAATCATACAATACCTCATTTGGGTTTTTATCGTATTCACCTACACATAGAATTAAATAATTTTTCTTGTTGTCTTGCACTTGGGTAGTAGATTTTAAGAGCTCAGCTGTTGAGGTATTAGTCTTTATGACAGAAGTTATACGATATTTTTCATACTTTGAACTTATTCTGGACGATATTAAATGGGAAGCCAATCCTGATAACTGTCCTCCACCAGCAATGAAGATGTGTGGCCGTAGATCAGATTTGCCGTTCTTATCTCAGAAATGTCAAGTGGAAATAAATCGGATTACCGTTTAAGAATTTAATAGTGATCGCGGTAAGTTTAATCTTCTTTTCAAAACGATAAGTAGATCTAAATTTAAACTTAATTGAAAAAATGGAAATGTCAGATTTTGACATTTCTAAATTAAGAATTTTGCACCAAAGAGTTTCTAAATTATTCTACACGAGGTTGAACTTTATAGATGTCAATTCACATTATTTCATTTGCATTACATACGTTAGTTAGTTTTCAAGCAGTCAGAGGTACTATGTTGTTATGTACTTAAGCATTTAATTCCTTTTTCACTTATTGACAATGAAACATTGTAATGAACATTATGTATGAGGTTTTATATCCATTACTTGTAAATATTATCTACACTAATATTATAAACAGGAAAGATTTGATTGTTTGTTTGTTTGAAATGAATAGGCTCCGAAACTGCTTGACCGATTTGAAAAATACCTTCACTGTTGAGAAGCTACACTATCTCCGGTGAACATAGGCTATATTAAATTTTCAAAAAAGTTAGAGATTCATACTAAAACTCCAATAATGTTACCCAAGGTGGAACCGCGAGGTGTTAGTTACAGTATTCTTAACTCAAGAACGGGTAGACCGATTTTCAAAATCTTTATTTTTTTGGTTTCGTCCGCCCCGTATATCAAAGTAATTATAGACACATCGGGATCGGAATAAAGGTATTAACACGGATGAAATCGCGGGGCACCGCTAGTTTAAATATAAATTGAGGATACTATTTATGATCTAAATACTATGCATGTTATTTACCCTTTTAAAACACTGTTGTTGTGAACAATACAGCGTCATATTCCAGCGTTCTCCTGTGTATCGGTTAACCTATACGCGCTGTAATTTGGGCGCGAAATCAATCAAACATGGCCGCGGTATAATTACCAGCTGACAGGACGTCAGTGCGGTCAATGTACTCTACCTATAGTCTGGCGCTCAACCGATTCTTATGAATTCTGATTGACGAGTGCCATTTATTTCGCAAATGTTCAATTCAATGTACTGCACTAAAAGTCTTTTATTTAAAGGACGAAATTAAGAGTTAAAGCCCAATCATGTTTATGTAGGAACTTGACAGAAATTATATTGTACTTTTTTGTACTAGATAAATTTATCGAGGCCAATGATTGCCGATCACACAAATATTTCTACCAAGTGTAACCTTGAAAACGTTAGGGAGAGAAACGTTACTAAGAATGAGGATAAAATATTTATTTACTTTTACTTTACTGCGATATGCAAGTAGTTAGAAATAGAGACTGAAACTTATCTAAAACTACAAGATAACTTATTAAAACAAATAAATGAAATTTAAAATCCAATACTCCTATTTCTCTTGTGTCGTATAAATCATCATTATTTAGCAAAAAACTGCTGAATGCGTTGAATAAAGTGGAAGAAAGCTAACCAATGGCCGGGGGCAGAGTCAGTGCGCGTCCAGCATGTCTGGAGCCGCTCCAGGGCCCACACAATGCTGGCTTTGAAAGGCCGGTAGTCCACATAGGTTGGCCAGGCTGTTAAACTGAAAAGCAGGACAAACCAGATAATTAAGCCGAACACTCTTACTATTTTTGGTTTTCTGTAAGATGACTCGAAGTTAGTAGACTATTTTTATCATATATTCTTGAGGTAAAAACGCCAGAACTATAGTAAACAGAATAAAAGGGTGCATGCAAAAAAAAACTTATTTATTTTTCATCTATTAGCAATCTTTTTCTAATTTCACTGACAATCGTTTAGTACAAACCTTTTTCACAACATATTTTTTTAGAAAAGAATAGAATACAGAAGTAAAATCTTTTTAATAGGCCTTTAAGTGACCGATCGGTAACGTCTTATTTGGCCGGACATGCTACCATGCTACCATAAAGCCTGACTGTGTCCCATTTTATCCAAAAGCCTGGAAACTGTTACCGTACGTAATGAAATAGCAGAGCTCAGCATACACTGGACAGGGCATTCACGTGGAAAACGGGTGCGATTCAATTTGATTTGAAATAGAATTGTTTCATTCTCGTTAGTCGGTAAATGCATATCTGTAATTATGTGTTTATGTGATTATTGCTATGTGTTTAATGAATATTTAGTGATCTCGAATGTCGATAAAGGTAAAGAATTCGAACATTTTACCTCGAAACAAAGTATTTGGTGCTTGTTTTTCGTAGTTTTCTTTGAACGTATTTTGATTTTCCTTTTTCTCGGCTGTAGAGTTTCTAGGGTTATCGTTTAGGCATCTAGTTGTATAATTTTACTTTTATTTACTTCGTCAATTGCTTAGATTTCATCGGTTTATTTAGAATGCTCTGATCGTAAGGGAATTAAAATTGACCATTGATATTCAAGATTGAAAAATAACCTGCGGGACTTTTTTATAAATAAAATAAACCCAATACTTGCAGTTAGCTACTTTATTCTACTTACTTTCCGTTGTTATGTTTCAAAAGTTAATTCTTTCAAACTTTTTGTTTGTTAGTAGTTGAGAAGTAATATTTGGCTGGCTTCAGTAAGTCCATGCGACATCGCTGCGGATTGCGCGTCACACTGCGGTGGAGAGGAACCGAAACTGAAAGTTTTGCAGTGCGTTGACGCAGAGCCTATATAGGACAATGTACAAAGCTAAATGAATGAATGTTGATTTTATCATACATAGTTTTTGTTGAAAAGATTCAAACTCCTCTAGCTTAGTGACATGTCTATTAGTGTTGATGATGAATAGTTTAATTTATGGAATTGGCAAGTCTAAGTCTAGCTTTTCGAAATTCAAATTTGATTTTCATGTGGAATTTAAGCGATTTTTATCACTTTTAACGGTTGTAAAAATGTTGCTTTGCTACAGGGGCAGTTAATATCCTTATACATCTGTACAAAATGAACATGAAGTTAGTATATCAGTATTAATATAGTTTTGTGTGATATTGATATATGTTTAAATAAAGACGTTTGATAAATATACAAAGAGAAAAAAAAAATGCACTGAACAATGCCAATTAGCTTTTACAAACAATTGAAAAGCTGATCAAATCATTTACTATTCCTTACGAAAATGTTTTTTTCTAAGCGAAAAGATTTGCAGACTTGTCTTGCAGTAATATGTAAGGTTAAGGCGTAGTGTCTTCCTCAAATACAAGGAGTGCACTTTGACAGCAACAGGTAGCATTGAACCCTGACTTCTTAATCGCTAATCCATCGAGGTACTTTCCCTTTCAGAAGCGATTTAATCAATGTTCTACAAGTTTTTACGACAAAGGTTGGATAATGTGTTATGAATTATATTATACTATAATGTGCGGACAACATCACATACATTGCATTGAACCCAAAGTAAGTAGCTATTAAGCACTTGTGTTGTGGAATTCAGAAACAACGAAGGTACCACCAACACCCAGACCCGAGGAAATGTAGAAAAGTGAGTTTCTACATTTACCCGTTCGGGGATCGAACCCGGTACCTTAGAGCTAGCTACACTTTGCAAACCGGTGTGTATAAATAATTACAATGTTTAATGAAATTGAGCAGATTTCTTACTACTTGGAGTATTTTTTATTTGTCTATTTCAGGCCAATTACGTGTATGTAAATAACAAACTAAACATACTATTGAACTGTTCCTGTTTACAAAGCTATATGGGTACATAATCATGTACTAAACTAAGTATTTACCAGCTTTCCTCGAACATGGCAGAAGTAACGCTTAAAACCTTTTTACTAAAAGCCGTTTGAAGATAGATTAGTACCATGAGGTTGTATAAAGGTATTTTTAAACGACTTTAAAAAAAGGAAGAGGTTCTCAATTCGGATGTTTTTTTTATTATTTTCTTATGAGTCTATAAAGCTCTTTTTCCTATTAACTGCACAATTAAAATAACTAGTCATAAAACTCTAGGTAACATGCAGCGGTGGGGTAATTAAACGTAGAATGTAAAATATTTGATGAAATCCAAATGAAATGAACAGGTGTACTGTAATTAAAGAGAAAAGAGATAATTAATTGCAACAGGAACTCGTTGGGGATAAAGAATATTAAATATTTTCATTTCGCCCCACCGTATAGTTTGCATGGAGTGTTTTAATTAAATGCAATAGGGATGTGACGTGAATGTCGATATTTTACGAGGTTTATTCTTTTGCCGATACAACGTTTTATATATCTTAGTAAAATTTATACCTTAACTATTATTTAGTTTTTTTTTTCTATTCCATTATCTATGTATTCAAAATAAGAGTGTTTACATAAACATAAACATGTTAATTTTATATAGAACTTCTTATTACCCGTTTAGAGCAGATATTGTCAGATCGCTATGAAAAAAATTGCTCAGTATTTGACTCCTTAGATAATATTGAATTCACAATCTTAGATGAAATTGAATCGATTATTTTATTCAATACCTACAATATTTTTACTTTTACTGCTCAAAATTTAGTTTTCTGGATCAATTCATACTTTAAATTATGAAATATAGTTCAGCAGTTTCAACGCAATCCCCAATATAGCTAAATCTTCATTCCGGCCCCAATCCGGGTCACAGTTAACATAAGCAGAGTGATTATTTGGCAAATGCAGTAATTGCAAGCTGGCTGCAGATGTGTGGGCTATACCCTAAAGATCTTAGTCTAATTAAGTTTAGGTAACCTAGATAACCTAGATCCAGTTGCAACCTTAGACTAAACATACACATAGACTGCTACTATCGCTAGTTTCCTCTTGTGCCAAGCGAGAGCAGTTTTTAGTGTGAACCTAGTACATTCGTTTACCGGATTTAAGTTAATTTTCGCGCAACGAGAAACTTATGTACGCAAAATATCGCTGGTTTGGACATTGTTAAGATAATATTAGTGTTTTAAATAGATTTTTTAAAACGGCAAGCTCCATCTTCATACATAATTTACGACAAAACTAGTTCACACCAGTGCTTACGTTCAAACTCCGATAGGCTCACTCTAGTTGCTTATGTATACTCTAAGGTCAGTGCTTGTGGTTTCTGAAATCTTTTTGATGCTCTTTAGATTAAATGGACCGGCTCTTTACGTTGGTTTGGCTCAGCTTTTGCTTTAAAAAGTGTGTTTTATATATTTGACGTGAAAACGAAAAGTTTGAAGTTACGGAACTTATTTTTTTTTACTTTTTCTCGTTTCAGTTTTTTTGCCAAAGTACTTTATTTAATCTTTTCATCAGAAAATTATACAACTCTTTACGGGAGGAGACGACATGAATTTTTGAATGGAGAATGTAGTGTCTCAGAAAACACAAAATATTTAGTCTGTCAGTTATTTAATAAGGTAAATAGAAACCAACTTTTTGCGTCGTCAAACTAAGATAAGAAAAATAAATAAAACTAATCAAGCTAAAAATGGAGCCCATGACGTCACGATTTCGCACAAAATGTACAGCATCGTGTCACCATGCGTCTTGTTATCTGATGTCACATGACAGCTGTCATCGATAACCACAGAAGCTGGTACGATCCCATCACTAGAGCTTTTGAATCTCGTAAAAAGCAGATTGGATTGCTATTTGAGTTCACCGTCGCTTTATGCCTTTGTACTGGTTTTCATTGAATTTCTATTATTATGCGCATTTATGCAGCTCAGATGAATGTAATGTTTATTAATTGATTTCGTTGAACTGTACTTGGGTAGATGAAGATTTTTATTATGTTAATTGTCTTGTTCTCTAGCAGCGTTGTAAGGCTGAGACAAGTGGTATATTTGAACTCTCGTTATGATTTTAGCTTAACTAGATATGGAAAGTATTTGTTCAGTTATAAGCGACACTTTTAAGATAAAGGGCAAAATAAACTATAACTTAAATTAATAATAATTGAATGACGAAAGTGACCAATTCCAAAAGCACAATTAACCTACGTACACATAATATGCACACATAATATATTTAAATCTCAGCTTCACAACTAAATATCAAACAATATTTTCATGCAAACCCATTTCCATATTAAAATTGCAAGTTTTATTCACACAACACAATTTGTAGATAAAACGTAACGCTAATAAAAACAGCTGAACCGTCCGTCGTAGTAAAGCGCTACGTATATGCTACGACGCTACGACGCTACGGCGTAGCATAGTGCAGTCATAAAGTTTATTACTCAGATTTTTATGGGAAACGTTATTAAATGCTGCTATTTGGAACATATTAAAGTGAATTTAGCGCAATTTCGTTTGTCATTTGTTTGTTAAATGTGTCAAGTTCCGAATATTAATATTCTGAGTTTAACAAAATATGTTTTTTGCTGTTGATCTGTAGTGACTTGGATTAACTAAGAAAGTACTTAAAAAAAAAACTTCTTAATTTATACCTTTTTTGTAGGCATATAAAGTATTTTTTCAATTTCTGGAATTGTGCAGTTGATACATTTAAGAGATTTGTCATACCTATGAGTAATAAAAAATATTTAAACTAATATAAATATTTCTTCAGAATATCTTTCAACCAATTTGTACCGACTACATACAAGTATAGGGTAACCTAGTTGTATCATAAGAGGGGCTCGGGAACATCGCTCAAAAGTAGTCGCAAATAACATTTACTTCCTGCGATAGGTTCGCAGTATCAACATAAGTAATAATAATAATATAATAAAAATGTTTATTTGTACATAAAACAACACCTCATATGCATATAATAATAAAGTAATAGCAGGTTGTACAATAAAGTCAAAAATTAATATCAAATTTCCGAGCTCCTAAACTAGGTACGTAGACCTGTATCTTAGGAGTCAGAGATTTTACGGCTTCATTTTATATAATACAACCGTGACATTTTTGTTTTAAAAGAATAGTTGTTGTTAAAACAGCAAAACGTAGTACATGAGTGTGACAGAGTGAGTACTGAGCATGTAAGTGGGTATTTGTGTTAGTGTGAAGGGGTTGTGTGTAGTGGAGTATGTGTGTATGAGCATGTGTGCTTCATGGGAGGTTTGGTCTATTTATGAATTAATGGTCAATATGTTTTCAGCTTCGTCATATGTTAAGGGTTGTAGCCATTTACTTAATTTATTTTTTACTTCGTGTGAGTTGTATTTATACAAAGAGATGATTTTATTTATTTTGTTATACATGCGTGAACTTTGAGCCAAAAATTGACGACTTGCAAATGCATGTCGACAGGGGATTGTGTTACATATAGGGAAACCTTGACGCTTTTGAAGCAATTTTTTATCTAAAGGTAAGCTAGAGTGTCTCCGCAAGATAGAGCGGAGGATGTATAATTTCCTTACTGTGAGAACTGCGGCTTCAGAATATAATTTATCGGTGGGGTAGTCTCTTGGTTTAAAAAGCATCACTTTGAGAACCGCTCGTTGTGCACGCTCAACAGAGATCATTGCGGTTTTAAAGGTTCCACCCCAGACCGGGATGCAGTACGTAATTATAGATTGACATAGACTGAAGTATACAAGATTCAATATTTCAGAATTAGCGGAATGTCTGAGTTCTTTAAAAACGTATATTAGTCGTCTAATTCTATTACAAAGTGCTTCTATGTGTGCGCGCCAGTTCAGGTTTTCGTCAATTATCACTCCCAGATATTTAATATTTGGAACCATGCTTAAAGTCAGACAGTTACAATTTAATGATTGATGAGGGGGGCATACGTGGGCTTTAATTGTATTAGATAAAGACGGTGGAGTAGCTGATTTAAGGCGACTGAACCTAATTAATTTTGTCTTTTCTAAATTTAGCGTCAGTAAGTTAGTAGACAGCCATTTCATGATTAACCGGAGTGCATCTTCTGCTCTGTCTTTGACTTTAGCCCAGTTTTTGTCATACACTAGAAGTGCGGTATCGTCTGCATAGCAGAAGATTTCGCAGTTTGATATAGAAACTTTGCATAGATCGTTGATATAGAGCAGAAAAAGTGACGGTCCTAATATACTACCTTGCGGAATGCCAAAGGTGAGTTTATTATATGAACTTGTTACAGAATCAACAATAACACACTGGGATCTATCACAGAGATAGTCTGTAAATAATTTTAGAGCTGTTCCACGCACTCCTAAGCTTTCCATCTTTGATACAAGTCGGGGGGCAGAAACCGTGTCAAAGGCTTTAGTTAAGTCCAAGAAGATACCGTAGCAGTTCAGATTATTATCTAGCTTGCTCACCAGACTATTGTTAAAGTCGGAAACGGCATCCTCTGTGGAAATGCCAGGCCTAAAACCGTACTGATTTTGAGCTATCACTTTGTGTTTTACCAGAAAGCTAACTAGGCAATTGTTTAGAATTCTTTCTAGAATTTTCGAAAGTGAGCTCAGAACGGAGATAGGTCTATAGTTTGACACCTTATCTCTGGCCCCGCTCTTATAAATTGGATGTACGACCGCCATCTTGAAAGCTTCGGGGAAGGTTCCCGAATCAATGGACAGATTACAAATATGGGTAACAGCGGGGATAAGGGCATTACATGAATTCTTAATTACTCTGGCTGGAATATTGTCCCACCCCGTAGCACAGTCACTGCGCAGGTCTTTGATAATTCTACCAACTTGTTCCTCATCCACTGGAAGGATTACTAGGGAATTAGATAACTGATTAAGCGGTAGTGCATTAGAAGTTGTTGCGTTGTTGGCAGTAATTTTTGATGCCAAGTTTTTGCCTATATTAGTAAAATACTCGTTGACTAGGTTTGCAGATGTTTTAACGTCAACTGAGCTACTCAGAAGTTCGCGAGGGGATCGAGTTTGAGCGCTGGTATTTGTAATAGATTTGATCACTTTCCACGTTGCTTTTGGGTTATTTTTGGCTTTTTGAAATTCTTCCTTTTCAAATGCTCTCCTCAACTTCTTAACTAGAGCATTACAAAAATTTCTGTACCGCGTGTATGATATTTTAAGGATTGAATCCTCGGGCCTCTTCCTGACCTTGATATGCATTCTGTCGCGGTTTCTTAGACATCGAACAAGGCCGGTGGTCATCCACGGTTTTAAAACCTTGCATTTTTTATGAGTTCTTGCAATTCGAGCATGATTAGTAATTACACGTTGTATACTAGCAATCAAGAGATCAGTTGCTTGATTAGTGTTCGTACAAGTTAAGATAGGGCTGAAGTCTGTGCTGTTCAGTTCCTTACGGATGGCCTCATAATTATACTGGGTTATAGTCCTTTGCTCTTTACATTCCGATTGGTTATTGAGGAGTAGAAACAGGCAGATTGGCAGGTGATCAGTAACGTGGGAGTCCAATATTAGTGCGGTGGAAATCTTTTTGGATCGAAGCAAAATATGGTCGAGACAGTTGTTAAGCCTGGTAGGTAATGAATGCGCAGGAAGGAGTCCAAGAGAAGCGGTGAGAGTTAGATAGTCACCAGCGTGCCGGTCAGTAGATCCTGACTTGATATCGATATTCATATCACCTACCAAAACTATGTTAACATAAGATTGTAGAGAAGAAACTACGGTTTGCAAGTCGTTATAAAAGTTTTCTAGGTTTTGGTAGGAGGGAGAGCGATATATTGAGACTATTGCTGTAGAGCCTGTACAGGATACAATACAGTTAGCATCCCGGAATGGTGGTTCAGACGTTACACTTTTTAAACTTTCTCTAATATAGACCACAACTCCGTCATTTTGTATTATGTTATTAGTCGAAGCAAATGATGAATAACCTTGTATTATAGGAATGGGTCCAGTAACCTGCAACCAGCACTCCGTCAGAACCAAAACATCAAACACTATTTTCGTAGTTGAAATCATCATTAGGAATTGTTCTAAGTTTTTATTAATGCTTCTTATGTTAGCATGAATTACTTTAAAGTTATTACTAAGCATTGGGACAAACTCATGACATTTTTCAGGAGAGCATAGGAACGATTGAGCAACGGATATGTTATCTAATTCATTGGAAATTTGATTTAAATTGGCCATTGTTTACCGGTTATTATAAGTACACAACATGGAGATAGGTAATCGGTTAGCCTGCCTGAAGAATTACAAAGTATGTAACATATTATAATATAGAAGGCGCAATTTTTACAATGCAACAGCAGTATATATGGACAAAATAAATAAGATGTGGTTGTATAATAATATAGAGCCATCGAACCCAGAAATGCCGAAATATCATAATTATTATCTTGAATAAATCTGTGATTATGTGTAGTGTTATGTGTTTGCAATTGCAGTGTAAGTGATGCGTAAATACAAAATAGAAAGTAATTAAAATCAAAATAAAAGTAGTAAAGAGATACAGAATAAGATTGAATGCATGCACAATCCAAAATATAATGTGATAATAGTCATTGTTGACCAGACACCACCAATGTTGACGTGGCCAGACATTTCTCCGATTTAATTTCAATAGGCTTTTCAGCTGGATCCTTCCGCAAGAGAATTCTACCGTTGGAGTACCAACAGGAGTAGTTTCGTGCCTTAGCAACCTGTCGGGCGTCATACAACAACTTTTTGATTGCGGGAGGTAAATGTTCATCGACGTATACGGGTTTCTTTTCTCCGGCAATCCCAATCAGTTGTGTGTTGAGCTTGTCGTTGATGGACCGTTCTTTATTGAATTTTCTGACCTTTGCGAGAAATTCATTTCTCAGATTAACACATCCGAATTCAGCAACAATTGGTCTACATAAGCCCGATTTTCCGGGTATACGATATACATCTCGAAAAGCAGACGTCTGGATATTCATGTCAACAATCTTCCCTACTTTAGATACCACAGCAATGAGTTCTTCCGGTTTTTCCTGCACTTTATTTGGTATATTGCGCAATTCGATGGTAGCTTGCCGTGACATGAAGTTCATGTCTTGTACCTGCTTCTGCAAACGGCTCATTATGTCAGCATTTTCCATTTTCTCCTTCTTCAGTTTCGATATTTCAGAGGTGAGATCTTCATAATTTTGGTTTATGAAGAACATGCTGCGATTCATTTCGGCATTCGTTTCCTGGATTGAGAGACATTTCAGTTTCAGCTCGGCTACTTCGCTGACCAGTTTTGATAAGACAGAAGATTGTTCATCCTTCCATCGTGTTAGCAGCTTTTCTTGCTCGGCTTTCCAGCTGTTTAACATATCCAATAGCTCGGATTTAAATTCCGACAATTCGGAGGATTGATCATCGTCGACTTCTTCTTTATTTGGGGAATCGATAAGACGCTGACGTTTAGATCTGTTTCGTACGGTGACGTTTTTAGGGTCTGTTTCCGCGATGGAAGTGGGGATGTCGGGTTCAGATAAAGACTGACCGTGGCTCATGCCTGGTTTAGGCGGTGTTCGTTGCATTTTTTTTTTTTTTTTTTCAGAAATTACCAAAAATAAAAAAAAAAAAAAAAAAAAAAAAAAAAAAAAAAAAAAAAAAAAAAAATTTGAAGGGTAGAAACAAATTCCGATCTTAGGTTTCGAAGTCACGACTTCTCGGTCAGCGGCGAAGCGGACTATTACACAGTGCCAACCGAACACTACTGCAGTGCTCGAAATACGTGTATCGTTTGTTGTGCTTCGTCAATATTGGTCGGTCTTGGTGATTCCTTTGTTTAGCTCACGCGGTCAAAGTCCAAAAAGTGAACACATTTTAAAACATGTTACGTTCGTTATAATGTAAAAATGCCCACACACTTGTTTAGTGCTGGTATTTCACTGTTATTTTTGCACACGATTGACACTTAATTGTTGTAATATAACTGTATAGTTTTAACGCTGTTTTATGCACTTTTACTTAGTTTTAGAATTTAAGAACACGGAGGTAAAAAAGTACGTTAGTGCGCGGTGCCGTCACGGACGAGACTCCTCGTAGTCCAAGTACTGAGTATGTGGCAAATATACAGAGTCAATACAATTTATTTTGAAAATAAACCCTTTCATTGTAATGAAGGAAAGTTATGTAGTTTTTTTTGCAAATATGAAGATTTGAAAAAGACTTAATTGGAAAAATAATCTAAGATTGAAATTGGTTGATTTTTTAAGAAACAAAAAATATTTCTGAGATTGAAATTAAAAAAGTTAATAACGCATTTTTTTCATAATGTTTCATAATCTATTGAATTATGATCAAGCCATAAATAGGTGGTATGTTACGTTAGTTTATTCTAATTAACAATTATTATGTACAGTATTTCAAGCAAAAACATATATCTTAGTAGTAATAGTCCTATCATATTATTGTTACACAGAATACAATGACCAAAACTCCGGTGAAGCAGTCAAAGCCTGCGCTCAGGCTAACTGCAAAGATCTCTACCAAAAAGAAAAGAATTCAATGATATATGGATCTCTACCTTTCTATTTATAAAAAAAAAAAACTAGAAACTAACATCTTAAATAACCAAATAACAGTAGGTACTACAATTCAGTACTCATTCCAAAGTTATCGCCACACTTTGAGTGACACCAGTTAGTTTGGCCCACTGATCTAAAAAAGGCAGCACCTTAAGGCATCGCCGTTAACCCGTGTTGCGCCGCACTGCAGTCAGTTAAACTTTAACGTGTAACGGTTAGAGCATACGTGACGTTCACGTTATGCTATTCTACGTAAACTACGTTGTTGTCTCTGGAAGATGTATTTGTAGTAGATATCTGTTTGGTGGCTTTGATTCTTTATTTATTAGCCTATTTGTTTATATTGTGGAAAAAGGCTTAGATATAGAATAACAAAGACTAAGAATGTATAGGGTATGGTGCCTATATTCAGACGACCAAAGAGGAATATACCGGTGAAATATGAGTCACAGAAATGGCTAGAGCACCGCATATGTTGCGATTATTGAAGAAAAGATGTGTTATGAGTTAAGATAGATAAGTTTCTAAATAAAAATGTTGCTTTTTGCAGTTTGAGTTCACTATGTCCGACTTGTCGTTTTTGCTACTAGATACATTTGATAATTTTCGATTCAATCAATCAACTCTACCTACCTCGGACCACCATACACTGGCCTAGCCAATTCGAATAATAGTTATTACTCCAGTACACCATACCACCACACTAGTTCATCTCCTGTAATGCATGCGCAATCATTTCCATACTATAATGACTTGTATATTATCACGAACAGATGCAATTTGGAGGCAGACAAAGGTAATATGATGATCAATTATCGTTCAATTCGAGCGGTCAGGTACCACGACCTATGCATAATTTTGAGCAGTACCTATACTATGAGAACTTTAAACACGATTGTTTCCGTCGTGGGAGAGAGGCAGCGCTCTATACTGCGCATAGCGCTGTCTCGCTTACACAACAGAAACAGTACTGCTTTAAGAGATCATAGTACGTGCGCAGGTCGCTCGAGGCTAGTCCACAATAAGCTGACTGGACAAGATCAATCCATGTTTCCATATGGATACAAATGTGAGTTGATAATTCCGTAAAGGAGGTCACAGAATCAGAAAATCATAGAAAAATTGATTTGTAAATACTAACTGATTGAACGGAATTCATAGAGCAGTTTTTAAACTAGTGATCAAATTGTTATGTAGTGGGTTAACCCAACCAAAATATTTCTTTTTATAAGGCGACCTACAATCTCTTCATTATATTTTTTACATTCACTATTCGTAAGTAAGGAGACAATGTATAAAATATGTTGGTCAAAAAGCTGTTCGTCGGTCTCAAGTAACTGAAGCAGTATTTAAACCCTTCAGAAATAAAGGAGCTTTTTTGCTAGAAATGAATTATGGTATAATAGGAAAGTCACATTACAATGATTTCAGAAATAAAACATGGGGTCCTACCCCATTTCTACTTTTGAGTTGGAAAAAGGCGTAGTCGTTGTCCAGCTATGGGACAGTAAACGAAATGTAGTTAGCAATAGCTGCCAACTCATCATTGTTTCACCTACAATTTGGTAACACAGTTAGTATGGTTATTTAACAGATATATACTGTATACCATGGTTGCATACGGGCTGCATGGTCGACCGGTATACAAATCGGTTTTTACGGTACGATTGGCGCAGTCTCTGAGTAATTGGCTGGCTGGAGCTACTGGATGGCGGAGTGGTTGAAGGTATCTTTGCTGGATATTCCTGGATTTGTATTTGTAAAGTCGTCATCTGTCAAAGTATAGAAAGTAATCAGAAACATTATTCTCCTAAGTATTTTTATAAATGGTACTCATAATTTTATATTTTATACATTGCTTCTAAAATTATTCTGTTTCTTGTGCTTAAATAATATTCTGGTATAATTTTAAAATTATTCTTTAGCGAAAGAGACCTTTACATTAGCACATTTACAAAAAGCAATATAGCAAAAAAAACTAATCAAATACTTTTGATTTCACCCACATCATTGACATTGTAAAATGTAATTTTATTCATGTGAACTAAAACCTGTATCATTCTTCTAACTTTTTGTAATACATGAAATTACTCTAAAACCAACAAATAGTCTCGTGAAAAAAGGTTTAATCATTTAATGATTGATCCGCATACGCGAACATAATTAGTGTGAGCCCGTAAGGCATGTTCACATCGACCCTCGGCGGCTCGGGTACAGCTTTTTTTATCTTCCCCCGCCATGCCCGAGTAAGTATCGGATAGCGGTGCCTTTATTTGACAAATTTATGCGTGGCCATGTTTTGATGGAAGGTTTATTTATAGTGCCTTTTAAATAGACCTGATTTGTTTCATTTAAAATCTTTCAGAGAATAATCTAAAGAAATTTCGTAAAGTTACATGTGGTATGTTATAAAAGAAATTGTTTGTGGTATAGCAACTTTAAGCAACTTACATTAGTGACAGTTCATATTAATGTAGACTTCTTCGATATTAACATCTTGGACATGGGTTGACGGCTTTTGTTGTCAACATCCGTGGTCGAGTGGCGTACACACAGGTTTTTAAGATTTTGCCAGCTCTGAAGTCCCGTGTTTGATTACCAGGACGGGTCAATAAAAAAAACAACTTTTATACATTGTCGCGGGTCTGATCAAGTCTGATGTGGTATCCTCCTTGTCTCCAATTTCATAAGTCAAGTGCTTTAGCTACTCACATTATCGGTTCAATATTTGGGATGTTGTTCACATTATAACGGCTTAAGCCTTCAGATATAACCACAAAAATAGTCTGAAAAAAAAACCCTTGATACCTACCACGAGCCGGCAATTGAACAGTCTGATAAATGACATACATTCCCGTGAAACTATAACTTTCAGTACTAATACCCCTTCTTACCTCCTTTACCTATTTCATTCGTAGAAGTCAAAACTTCAGCTAATACTGCAGAACTGCAAAATATATTCCGCGAATTACGACGACCGCTTTCTTTATTCACCTTTTAATACAGGCAAACCGTTTTTAATAATACACCTCTTTGGTAGTAGTTTCATAGTGAAATGTTTGTAAAAATAAATATTTCCGCCCCATAGAGGCATTTTGTACTAGTATTTCAAACGAATATGAGAGAATGGAATGAATAGACCAAATCAACAAAGGGGCATTCCGATGAGAGTATTGAAAAATGCTTTCAATGTTTTTCTTTCATTTTTTAACATTTTTGATTGAATACTGAATTTTTCAACATATTTATCAAGTTATGTTATTCGGAAAATCATTAAAAAAAATGCAATTGTTAGCCAATTTAAGTGACTTATCTACGTCAGTCACGTGACTTATTGTAATGAAGTTCCTTTTCATACATACATTTAATCACGCCTCTTTCCCTTGTAGGAGTAGGCAGAGACCACTTCTTGCAACTTGCTACGATCCTTACATACTGGTTTCGCTTAGTCCACTTTCATTATTCCCTTCATACATGCTCTTCGATTAAGGGAACTCTTGACCTGGCTTTTTTCATTCACACTCGTCATATATACTATTTTGTCAATCGATCGACTCGATGATTCACTCTCTCGGTATGTCCATTTTCATAAATGTAATGTCATTTAAGCGATTTTTATCATTGATAACGCTTCTACATTTAGCTACAGAGGCTGATCTCGTGGTTTGCCCATAACTAATACATTTAACCTACTACCTTCCTTTCTCAAAGCTATACCACTTGATACAACATAAGCTAGAATAAATAAAACTCGAGAGTTTCTCGTACACGACCAGTCGCTCGTCCGGGTCCTGAGTATTGTATATTTATTTCGTCGCAAATTGTGCTAACATTCAAGTAGGTAAGTGCTATCGGACAACAAAAACATCTGCAGTTCTATGTATATTTCGAAAGAATTATTGATATTTTGGAACTACTTAAATAATATTTAATATTGGTAAGCATTCAACTCGGCGAAGGTGGTGTGATGATCTAGTCAGTTATGCGGAGCGCATGTGGACAGAAATCGCGTAAGTTTTGTGGAAGAAGAAAGGGCAGGCCTTTGCCCAGCAGTAGAATCTAACGTAGGCTAATAAAAAAAGTATTTATAATTATTTAAAAACATTGTTCATAGAAAGTGTAGTTATTTATGGGTTTAAAAATGTTTTCAAAAACATAACCTAAATGGTAAAAGACTAGGGATCTCACTCATTTATTTTCCGACTTCAATTTTAAATTCAAAATGGCAATTGCTAATTAATTTGAGAAAAACATAGAATACGGAAAGAGAAAATTCAGTAGAAGGGAGCTTAACGTAAACTCTTAATACCAGCCAGTGAAGGCTAACGGCACTGGCCGGCTAATTGGTACCTTAACGTCAATTTAATGAAGGAGTCTTACCTTCCAAACAAGGACTTCTATCACAAATTTAAAAAGCATCATTTTACCGTTGCGAGAAAGAGATGGCGGTATCTGAGTGCACAGTGCTATCTCTTTCTACTAAAAAACAAGTGAAGGGTTGAGAACGCTGTAATAAGGTTTGTGCAAGTTTGAATCAAAAAAGTTTCTAATACGCTCCCGGTGTGGAAATACTCGAGATTGTTTTGTATTGTTTTGATTTACACGTGTATGTGATTATGTTACTTTTAGAACCAAGGTTGTTAAATGTTTTACTTGGTGTAAATTGCGATTTCGTTAGCTTTGAATTCGATCTATACTTATAGCAGCCAATGCCGCTCTTGATCGAATTTGGTACGATTGCAGTTTCATTTCAGTTGATTTAGCTGTTAGGGCGTTAGACAAAAATAAATATATTTATTGAATACTTATAAATTCACACCTGCATATACTAGAGCGGGACCAAAAATACTTGAAATTTTCATTTTTTAATCTATTATTTAGGATTATTTAAGTTCTTTTTATTTGAGCATAATAATATGGTGGTGTTTAACCTCGCATAGAAGAACAAACACAAAGCATAGTATAACAGATGTAAGTTGCAGATCGATGGCGAATGAAATGTCACTCATATTGATTGATTGTTAGCATTCCGAGTTTGTAGGTGCTCGCTGTTTCATATTTATCTTCAAGTGTTACATGTAAAGGGGAGGACAGAGGGGTGTCGTTAGACTTGGGAGAACATTGACCGACTCAAATGTTGTTGAAAAGATAGAGATTGCATTTTTTATACAAATAGTCCAGAAATTTAGAGATTTTTTAGCGAATATTTTAACGGTACTCGTTACAACGATACAATCGTAATATTCTTATATTTCTCAACGAGCTACTAGCTAATACTATAAAAAGAACAGTTATATTTTCTGACTGTCTGTTACGCATTCTGTAATAAAACATACCGAACAACCGACTATGATAAAATATAATATAGATTTAGCTTGAAATCAAAGAAAGGAGAAATGCTACTTTTCACCACCGAACCACGTAAGTCAATACCTCAGTAATACATGTATAAAATTAATGTATACCCTCCGTAAAACAGGCGTGACAATACATAATTATATATCAAACGTATAATTACAACAAATAATGACTAGTAATTACTGTTTCAGATAACAACAGATGCAATTTAGAGAACAAAGGTAGTTTAATGATCAATTACCGTTAACCTGTGCGGCTGGCAACACACAGGGTAATGTTATTGTAATAAAATTAACACCTGTGAATAGCCCACTGTTGGGGAAAGATCTCTATAGTAAATATATAAATATATTTGTAATTTATATCTGTTTGTTTCCCAATAAAGTAAAAAAAAGAAAGTACAATTTGTTTTACTGTGGCCTTTAAAAATAGGCAGGAAAGTTATAGTAGTGGTATACAACATATTTCTTTAATTTACGTATTCAATCACCAAAAAAATGTGTTTTAATATTGCACTATTGTATACAAGTCTTGAAGATATTAAAAACAGTCAAAATTATAACTGATTTTTCAAATAGTCTCGCGGTTTCTAAGTAACTCCACCGTACTGAACCTAAAACAATGATTTATCACGATGCTCCTTTGTCTTGCATTGTATGAGAAGGTATTTACTTGGCAATACTTACAATGTATTGGCTAGGGCTTTCAAGCTTCAACTTTGTACACAGAAAACAAATCACTTTGTCACAAAAACATAAATAAATATGATAATTATATTGAATTTTTGCATTAACTAGTATTTGAATTAAAAATATTATACGTAGCACAGAAATGTTTAAATTCAAAAGCCTGGGAAAATAATAGAGATGTGCTGCATACATATTCATAACTCGATCTCGGATTCAGTGCGGGCTGTAGTGTCGACTGATGCCGTTCGTCACACGTATAGCTTTTGATAATATTGATATTTGTTCGCTCTCGCCTCTACTACTCAACCGGCTTTATACAAATGCGTATTACGAGACACACCCTTTTTGCACACAAACGTACTATGAAATAATACACAGTGCATTTTAATTTTGATCTTGAGTTTTAGTACGTCTTTGTAGCACGTTTAAGCTTCTTTTGTAGTACAAATACCCCCGGGGCCAGTCGATATACAGAGCAAACAAGTCGCCATTATGTACGGCTATATCATTGTCCCCAATCTATGCAATCATGGAACTTAAATCCAAAATCTATAACGCTAGACTTACTATCTGGGCGGAAAATTTATTTGATAACCATTATACTTCTAGTTGATAACATCGCTTAGCTCCGTATGTAGTGTACATTGAACGTTCGCTTTAAACTGCGAGAGGTGTGTCCCTAGTGTAGCGCGCAATGGATCGGTAAGTGGGAGAGGATCTCGTGAGAGGTTTGCATGTGTGTGTGAAGCAGGGTAGGCCCACAGATCGGGCCCACAATGCACGTTGTTTATCCGCTAGGGCGCGGGGGTGGGGCGAGGGGCGCGGGCGGCGGGGCTCCCGGCCGGGCCCAGTCAGTGAGTTGCCAGCGCTCGCAGCAGCCGCACGCGCCCGCGAGTGCATCAGTGCCCATACACTACAAACACTGACACTCCGACCTTCAATCCGTGAGAACGAGACATCTATATCAGGTAAGGTACTTTTTTCAAAAAGGATCCGTTCCGTATTTTTTTTCAGACTTTTATCAAACCGCCACCTTTATCGAGATGAAAGTTATATAATATTAACTAATTACCGATAAGATCTTATCGGCATCTCATTCTAGTAAAACCGTCGTTGCCGACGAAAAATTGTAATTAGTCGCTACGCGCCTACGTTACCGTAGCGGCGTAGCACTGGCGTAGAAAACAATGCGTTTGAATCCTGCGAATTTTACTACGGCGTTTAATTTTGCGGAAGTGATATTAATTTGGAAGATTGGGATGTGAGGGTACGAGAACGAGGAGACTACTGGGTTTATTTTTCACGGTCAAGCCAAGGACTTGGGATTTGTGTGGGGATAGGTGTCACAGTCGTTGTGATCCCACGGCCGCGGTTCGTACGAACGCTGTCATTTTGCCATAATTGTCCTGAACAAGGTCGAGGCTACCTCGCTCCGTAAGCGAACCATGAGCTCTTTGTTTCCGCAGACTGTTTTTATAATGCGTGTAGCTCTTTTTTTGTACGATTTTGTTACGGTAATGTATTGGAGACTTCTCTAATAGAGAGCTCTAGAGATTGAATGGTATTAATATAATGTTGATAATCATTTTCTTATTTATTTGGGACACCATTTATTTTTAATATGGTGCGATTGTATTAGCAAGATGAAAAAAAATAATAATTGAGGCAAATTACAAAATAAAAATCAGTTTCACGAAAATAAAACTGCAACGGTCATAGGAATAAGTATTAAAACAAATCGTTTTATTCAGTTGCTATATCAATATACCACTATTTGTAATTTTACCGAAAAGAGAATGCCGGCGGCCACTCATAAACGCTTTTAAATTAAATGCGCGATAATATTAATCATTCTCTCGAATCCCTATATTACTAACCAGATGAACATTTAACAATTATAGTCCTCAAAAAATATTTAATTAAATAAAATAACAGAAAACAGACAACATTAAATCCATAACCCCTTATATTTAAATGAACATATATTTAAAATGCTCAGTAATAGATGTCATAAAAAAATACAGGACTAAAGGTCTTTCTATACCTAACGTTTAGTTGCCGACGGCCAAGTTTTGGAAGGCAGCCGTGTGACGGGACCGTACCTATAGGAAAATAATACTAGGGCCCTCTCTGTCCCGGAATATATAGTACCTATTAGTTTTTGCCGGTAAGAGATCGGGGCCCCTATGTCGTAGGTAACATTTTATTTACGTGAGCTTACTATGTATAGTCGAAAAATCTTGTCATACTGATAATAAACGGGCATTATAATTGAATTGGTCGGGCGTTATAATTATAAATAATAGAAAAAGGTATAATATTTCATAAATGAAGTTTATTATAATAATATAAATGTTAGTTGAATTGCGTTCTCTCCCATTTAATATGCTGGTTTTGTGTGACTTGGCCTTAAATATTAATATATCAAAAAAATATATAACGTTCAAATGTAAAAAGCAACTTAAATAAAAAAATTAAGACACTTTGTAGATTTTTATGCAAGTATTCATCAGTCTGAAGTATACGCTATCGATTACATAATATGTTTTTAATCGAAAAAAAAAGCATTCCACCCAATTGAGATCCCCCTCCTTTAGCAGTTGGTTAAACAGAAGATACATCATTTACTGCAGTACCTACATAAAAAAATATCCCAAAATATATACTTTTTATCTGCAAGTTCTGTATATTTTGCAGTCCCAATTTTCCTGATCTACTGGCGAAACATTACATGGACGATATCCCTAAGCACCTATGAGTTTTGAACCGTCTTCGAGCGCTGCATAACTCATGAGCTTGCATTTTTAACTTCTGTGCTTCGAACAAAACCGGAATCCCTGAGTCTCGGTATTTGGATAAACTTATGCCGCTGATAATTTTATTATGAAAGCCAGTAAAGCTGGGTTTAAATTTCTCGGAGTTTTTATGTCGTTTTGTCAAGTGCCAAATAAAAATGGCTCCTTTCTAGTGTTTAAACTGGATTGTAACTGAATTTAAGGCTTAATACAATTTGGATGCAATCGAAATCATGAAAGAAAAGAGTGAGTCTGAATTTCTTTTTTGCTTACTGAAGTAATTTTTGCAATTGCTCGGGACCTACGTTCTAAACGATTGCAGTGACACGGCCATTACAAAGTAACAATAAAAAAAAATCGGCATAATCAGTTACAATTAAAAAAAAAAATGCCAATATGGAAGTCCTGCCGTTACTTCTACTTTTATGATTATTCTTTTTCACTCCTCCACGATACCTTATTGCAGTCATCCAGTCCAAAGTTCATGCAACTTTCAACGTAACATAAGTCTGCAAGAAAACTACTCAATTGCTTTCTTAGAACTTCACGACCTTTCATAAACCCTATTTGCATTGTTGATGAGACGTACGAACATAATATGCAACTGTGACCAAGAACCGAATTCCATAGTTCTGTAGATTGTACCTGACTGTGACCAAAAAGTTTTCATGTGGATCTATATGAGTTCATTGAATTTGCATCGCTCGGTCTGGAAGCAATATGTATGTTTATATTCTTCGTCTTTTGTTTTTTTCTTCGTCAACCTAACTCATTTGTCACAAGAGCTGCCTATGCTGTGTTATAAAGATTATCCAGCCATCAGATATGGCAGAAACATTGACTGTCAAATGTACTCAGAAAAGCATAATATTACCACCCAAAACCTGAACCAAATATGCAAATTAATTAAAAAACCACGAAGGTTTCTGCCCACCAGAGATTTTTAAACAAACAGTACCTAAAACCAACAACGGTACCTCGAATATTTTTTCTGTTATTCTTCTGTAGATTTTTGAGGGGATTCCGTTTGCATTACAAGGATCAGTGATCTAAGACAGTTGGCGGGTTGCTCTCCTATTACGTGACCAAAATACATTGGTCGGTCCCAAGGATAACCTGCTTAGAATTTGCCGGGTTCTTAAGTAAATGTAGTGTTTATTTTATTGGTTTGGCTTCTGCCTGTCGTCGGTGATTAGGTTTTGGATTTTGAGGATGCTGATTGATTTTGGTCGAATATTTTGAATATATTTTTAACTTACTAGATTTTGGGGTGTAATATTTATGATTTTGATGATAGCAACCTAAAACCTTGATGTCGTATTCAAATCTAATTAGGTGTGCCTGCAGGATGTTCCGATTCTTGCAGAAATATAATAAATTAAGATCAAGTCATGTCAGCCTCATCTGTCATGTCTTACTACACATCATTCAACGAGGTTGCATTTGAAACTATAGAGTGAGCCTATCAGAGTTTAAACCGTAAGCACTAGTGTGAACAAGTGTTGTCGTGAATTATGTATGAAGATGGAGCTTGCCGTTTTAAAAAATCCATCTAAAACACTAATATTATCCTAACAATGTCAAAACCATCGATATTTTCTTATATAAGTTTCTCGTTGCGCGAAAATTAACTTAAATGAAAAACGAAATGTACTAGGATCAGACTAAAAACTGCTCTCGCTTGGCACAAGGGGAACCTAGCGATAGTAGCAGTCTATGCATATCATACGTCGGTGACATCATTGCTATTTTTGTTATGGAATAAATACAGTAGAAAAATGGCTCAGTGGTATCGTATACAATGGTAGTCCATCGAGGTGATGGATCTTTACTGAAGTCCTGACCCTTTAAAGTCATTGCGTTCATAAGTATACACAGCTCTTCATAACCAGGATTATCCATTTCCAATCTCTGGCTATATCGAGAGGTTTTTCTTACCGAAATTACTTATTACAAGTTTCGCCGCCTTGGGAGCCGACTCAAGGATATCCGAATCAAAAATATTATTAGTTCAGAAACAAATCATATAATTGAGTTTTACGTTTTTGATGTGATTTAGTTCTATGGACTATGGTCATAACATAACATAACATAACATATCATCACGCCTGTATCCCCGAAGGGGTAGGCAGAGGTGTACCAATGTACACCCACAGTTCGCCGATATGTTTAGGTCCCATGTAATAGGGGGCGGGCCTATTGCCACTAACCGGGCACAAATCCAAACTCCGACCTGCTACTGAGAATTTCATAGAAAAACCCAATAACACCTTGGTCGACTCGGGAATCGAACCCAAGACCTCTAGCGTAGCAGGCGCGCTTAGCACCACTAGGCCAACGAGGCACTATGGTCATTTTGGAATTAATTCCATATTTGCCAATGCATGGTATGTTATTAGCAAAGTGAGCCTCATTTCTGCTGTAATGTTGGACAGCAAAAGACTTACCGATTTTTCGATGTACTATAAAACTCTACCTCTGTAAGATAAAAGTTAAAATATTTAGTGTCTAACATTTGGCAATAAGAGTAATTGGTACTATGGTTTAAAGTGATGGAATCAAAGTAGATCATTTTCTGCGACTATTTGGACTAGTTATCATTATGCAAAAAAATGTCAATATCCAAATACTAATACTTACACAAGAAGAAGTCGCTAAATCGAACTTACACACCAGGAAAATGACTTAAAAACCAGAATCACCATCTGTGCAGTTAACATAAGATATTAAGAGTCGTTCCAAAGCGTTCTTATATCTTCGTATAATTTTATACTTAAAGCCGTGACCTTGCAGTATTGCACGAAAACACGATAATAACAGTTTGTTTTGTCCTTACGTCGGCTCATTACTGGCCGCCATGACATTTGGTTAACGACCACCGTTCCTCCCGACAAATATTTGCAATGAACCTTTATTACAGTGTTATTCTTATGACTTATGTTTAATTTTTTTGTTTGTTTACACCAGTTTTATCACTTGGTGATTTTTGAGAGAAGTTGATTGTGACTTGGCAGAGGCCTGGTCTTGATCAGTAACTTAAGTATTGTTATAGAATAACAAACATTAAGCAATGAATAGTAAATACATAACCTAGTATTCTTTATACTTTTAACGTCTAAATAATACCTGCTTAATTTTGTGTAGTTTTGGCATTTTTTTTAGAATTGTTATTCAGTTTGCATCCACCTTTACAAATAAATGTTTTAAAGTGCTTGAAAAGACCTACTTGAAAGAAACACATTTTGAATTTTTTACTACTGATTTTGATCAATCATTGAAGCTCTGCTCCCACATTTGTGTGATTCATCACCTTACTTTTCATCTTGCTAGGCTGAAAGCTTCGTCCTACACAAGGCAACTCGGCTATGCTTCTTGGTAGTCAACCTTGAACCCGCCGCCTACAATCTGGCGTTATTTTGGTGGACGCCCACGCATCGCCTCCCAGCTGATTGCCACGTGGTAATAACTTTATTATTCGCTTGACCTACTTTTGTATATCATGGAGGCAAGACCTTCACTGTTTAAAGTGAAGGGGTGATCAGAGGTATGTGAAGAAAAAAGGTTTTGTTTGAAATTGATTCGGGTTATTGAAGTCAGATTGGTTTTTGAAAGTTAATGGTACACTCTCCAAAGAGCTCCATCTTCTATCGCCAGTGAGATATTTTTAGTTTCAGTGAGTATAGGGAGTGAGTGCGACTTTTTACTAAGGTATGCTTCTGATAACGAAACATTTTTTTTAGTTATAAAATTATGTTCGTTTACTTAACAAGTTCCACCAATGTTCATTTAAAATATGTTTTTTTTTAATCGTAAAAACATGTTTTATATCATTGGGTATAATATACGTTCTTCATAAAAGATGTTCGTCTAAACTATGTGGCCCGATATGAAGTTAAAAGATTACCTGAAAGTCAATGGTCTCTGATCATTTTGCTACAAAACATACACCTACGTAAGAAAATTATCAACATTTTTCATATTTCTAATTCTAATAGGCATCTAAATAATTACCTTTATACTAACATAATAATAAGTTTATGTAACTTCTATGTTTACTCACATAACAAATTCAACTAACATTTGTTTTTTTCATACGAGTAGTCGAGTACCGCTAATTAAAATGGCGGCGATCGCAGCCCTGTAACCGATACCAATTAGTTGTGACGGAAAGCTTGGCACAATGTAATGATACCGGGTTTGTTTACGTTACGCTAGATTTACGGTAAATATCGTTCGCTTTTTATTTGATTATGTTTTGATTTTTTGTTTGTTATTTTTTGAGGATTATTGGTAGGTTATTTTTTTGTTTGTTTTTGCAGCGGTATTCTTTTACCGTATTATCAATATTTATGATTGGTGGATTAAGCTTTTATATAGTTTTTAGCGGAAGTTAATATTTATTTCTACGTTCTAGCATGTTCGAATCGAAAAAAGAATAAATGATTTTGTACTTTTAAAATTGTTGCATCCACTTTAATAGTTATTTTATGATTTAATGTCTCTAGTAGCGCTGTTTCAAAATAAAGAAGCATTTACATAAAGCTCTACAGATCAAAGTAAAAAGGTGTTAAAGAGAAATTTAAATTATACACCATTATAATGCGGACAACATCACATACATTGTTCTGAATCCAAAGTAAATAGCTAAAGCACTTGTGTAATGGCATTCAGATACAACGAAGGTATCACAAACACCCAGACCTGAGACAATGTAGAAATGTGATTTTCTACATTGACCCATCCGGGGATCGAACCCGGGACCTCAGAGCTAGCGACACCTTGAAACCGGTGCTTTCGCCACTCGACCACGGAGGTCGTCATTATTTCATGATCATTTGCGTATGAAGTATGTAGTTAATGAAATTAAACATAATAGGTAGAGGCAAATTTAAACATAAAATGTAAGCGTAGTAAAGAAAACCATTTGTAAATGATACATTAACAATAAACGTGTAAGTGAATATTAAATATACATCTATCCGACTAGAAGTCGTCACTTTAATCGAATAACCGGCGAAACAATTGACGAACATTATCAAAGTTACTGCGAAACTGGAAGTTGTAACAATTCTAGCGAACACTTCAGTTTTTACGTTGTAACTATCGTCTGACATTGAAAGGGGTTCAATATTGTATCCATGTAAACGTTTACCCTGATGTAGAGTTTATGGAAGCGGTAGAGCGTAATTAGAAGATTAAAAGTATGTACTTAATAATATCTAAAAATTACAGCTGTGGTCTTCAATCTGTCTCAAAGGATTTCCAATCCAATTTTCAATACAGTGATTTTTTTTGAAATATTTTTACACATTTAAGTAGTAACTCTCCGAATGGTTTTTCACCGAGAAGAAAACTTTAATTAGAGTTTTTCATAAATACTTCGACAGCAAACACTTTTGTAGATAAAGGTTAACCAAGTACAATTCTATTTATTCTACATCCTTCTATTTATCTACATAAAACCGAATCAAAAGTTAAACAGTTCCTCAAAGTACGTCCTAACCACTTCCATTGGCCATACATCTTAGCCCACACTTTCTCCAGCCGTTCCTGACCTTTCGATTCCGTGAGTCGCGGCGATACATCATCTGTCGTCCAGATAGCGTACATTTATTATGCTTTCTTTCCACCCTATCTGAATGCCGAGGAGCTAAAGCTTTTGTTTTATACAGCTGGATTAAAAGAAATGTTCTTGAGGAGTTGGTTTGAATAATAGTTAAGTTCATACTAATCAGTGTACCTATTCTTACATGATAAGATTGTTTTACGTATACTATATAAATTGCCATGACCATTTGTTTCAAGTATTATTTTAATTATCGAAAATAGGAACAGTGTATGTTAAAAAAAAGAATTTTGTAAAAAAAATGTTTGTGGAACAATTTATTCGGTATATTATAAGTCCTATAGACTACATTCAACAAAGCGAAACAGTAGAACTAAGATATCAATAACAATAGTTCATGATACCGTGCACCGATTTGAAATGAAGACATTTGAAATGTCAAAATTACATAGAAAGTCGTTTTTGAGATCGATTTATCGACAGCTCCATTACTTGTTAATACTAGACTCAAGGCGAAAGTCAAGGTCTGTAAGTCTAGACTTTCTTAGGGCAATAATTGGCAGAAATGTAGCACATGCCTTTTCACTTCTTAGTTCGACAATATGCTTTTTACACGTGTATTTAACACGTGTAAATGGAAAATATAAAATGGTCAATAAAAAAGAAGCTGGCAACAAGAAAAAAAATACTGAGTCTAATTAATGCTAAGGTATCCTTTTCTTATAAAAGAAAAGTTTAGTTAAAAACACAGCTTCGTTACTCTATTTTTATTTGGCTAAATATTATTGTCAAGTCATGTGCATTCTAATTATTTTTTTTAATTTATTCTAATTTACAAGGGGGAGGAACCACGAAATACCAAACATAGAGAACGTTTTTCTGTTTTTCGGGTTTCTTTGGTTATTTTATAGAAGTAACTTCATGTTTACCGAGTAGTCATCTATTTTATAGGTCTTTTAAACAAAATGCAAGTCACCTTCATTGCTTGTCAACCTATCATAAGGCGGCTTGAGCTACCATCGACATAATTTGTTATCAATAAACAATTTAACTGCGCGATGCTTTATTGATTCTTTGTATTTTCATTTTAAAGTTCAATTTTTCAAGGGCGGTTATAAGGTTATGTTATTACTTGACTTTTTTCGTAGTTCTTTGGTTTTTAGTTATGTTTATGTATTTGTTATTTCGTTAGTAGTGATTTTTATGTATTGCAAGATAACTTTGAGATGAATGAGAAAAGGTATTACGAAACTGCCATAGTTTTCCTAAACTACGTCTTATTATCATGTTTTTTTTACATATCTTTCTGGTATGTAGAAAAATAAATTTTATATAATATATTTTGAATACAATTATTTTGTAAAATTGTAATTAGGATAAAAACCGTATCAATTAATTTACTTAATGAGAATAAAACTATAATACCGTGTATTCTACTTCAAAATGTTCTATTGTAGAACCGTTTAGAAACATGAATTTTACATACACAAACTGGTAGACGAGCGAATATTTGGGGTCCCGCGAGGCGGCGGACTACGGCCCTCAGCGTACGAAGTTCGGCGCTCGGGTACTACGTCATTCAAAATTAATAGAAAGAACCTACTCATCAGTTTACACGTGCCTCGAAAATATGGAAACTATCTGTTGCTGGGAACACACTTAAATGTATATTGAAAAAAGCAAAGTTAGTGTGTGCGTTTTTGTGTCTTTATACAAGAACTAGCGGCCCGCCCCGGCTTTTCTCGGGTGCAATGCTGATACCAAATATAACTACACTATCATAAAATTCTGTAGGGCGAAGCACAGCCTTGGACGCACTATTTGGTATAGGCACGCGCCCCCCGGCCCCCGCGCGGCCCCCCGGCCAGTACCGCCGCAACCGCTATATCCCTGCCTTTTAAATTTGTAATATCTTCGAAAATATTCATTTAAATTACATGCTGTAAAGGGCAATATTGATCTATATTACATGCAAAATTTATTAAAGGTACTTAATAGGATAAGGATTAATACTGTATTGTTTAAAATCGCTTTTTCGTAAATAAGTAATAAATAAACGATAAAAATGGTTATTGTGGGTTATCCTCAAGAGATAGACATATGCCATCGCGGACTTTTTTGTAGATCTTTTTAAGGTGCAAAATAGTGTAGTACATTATTTTGATCTATCTCATAGGGTTCAGCCAGCGTTTGCAATGAAAGCGCAAAAAAAGTGTTCATTTACGACCTTACATTAGACATCTCTAAGATTATCCGTTTTTCTACTATATTATGAATCCTTCCTCTTGAATCACTCTATCTATTAAAAAAAAACCGCATCAAAATCCGTTGCGTAGTTTAAAAGATCTAAGCATACATAGGGACAGACAGCGGAAAGCGACTTTGTTTTATACTATGTATAGTGACGACCTTACATTAGACATCTCTAAGATTATCCGTTTTTCTACTATATTATGAATGAATTATACATGTAAACCTTCCTCTTGAATCACTCTATCTATTAAAAAAAACCGCATCAAAATCCGTTGCGTAGTTTAAAAGATCTAAGCATACATAGGGACAGACAGCGGAAAGCGACTTTGTTTTATACTATGTAGTGATAATCGTAGTCATAATCATTTTATTATTTGTAAAACATAGGTAGGCGTCAAAAATAAAGATCTTACAAATATAGAGCGCTATGTTTTGAATATTACTAGTCTTCAACTAAACTGTATTAGTGTTATATTTTAGCGCATCAAATATAGCTGAATACCAGTATTTTACGAAGAGAAATGTCTCCATGTATGACTATTGTTTTCAGGTGAAGCCTGTCCCGACTAACAAATACAAGCCAAGAAACAAACACATATATCGACTTAAAACCTTACGCTTTTAAATCAGTCGGTCACCCATCTTTTGGCAATCCTCTCCACCCGTTGCTTAACCTTGATCGATAGTACTCTTTGCTTAGGGCTGTTACGGCGTGAATATGTGCCAAATAACCAGTTGATTCGGCTAGGGTTGCGACCGCAGCTGTGTGCCGCATCGCGCCGCACTGCGGTACACACGGCCGAGAGCCCGGACAGACCGAACAGAATACAGCGCTTTTTATAATTATTTTTTAAATTATGAGACGTTTTTTTGTAAAATAATAAATTGAGTTATACTTTAAATGTTAGTTCCTATTGATATTTGCTTCTTTTCTGATTATATTATTAGATTTTTTAACGTTTTTTGACTAGTTATTTATTTTTGTACTTTGAGTAAAGACACATTACATTGTTAGCTTTTGTCGATTATGTTAATTAATTATGCATTTAAGTAATACAGAATTTTAATCACGCATTATTGAAATTGAAATTTTTTGAGATACGGATAATTTTCGATTTTCACACACATTTTCTATATAACTTACTGTGTTACAAAAGATCTAAAATCCACGTATTTTTCTTAAACATAGGCACAAAAAATGTAACATTCCCTCCAAAAAGCGGTATCGATTCTCTAAAGAGGTTTTATCACATTAGGAGCTATACGTTACTCTGACACAGTGATCCGGCGACCTTGAACGGAACGGGACCGTATCCGACACCCGAAGGGATTTATAATTTTTAATTTAGATTTAATAAGTGACGCACTGGTTTTTTCGCGTCCCAATTTTACGCGCGAAATTGAATAATGGATGTGTGTCGTGTGACGTGCGTTTTGAGTCGCGAATACGAGTTCGAAATTTGAAATGATTTTATTCTTTTGTCGTTTAGGGGAAAATGGTTTTGTAAATAGAAGTTGCCATCGTTTTTAGCAGATGTGTTAGGGTAGTTTTTACCTTAACACAAGCCAAAAGATCACATATTTTTTTGGCTTTAATAGGTTTCTAGATCATACTAGATTATGTAAAATATGTGAGGACATATTTTGACGAAATTGGGCATAGTCTATACAATTTAAGTCCACGGGACCGAAGCCATGTACCTCAGTAAGGCAACAGAAAAAGGTTACTATGCTAAAAAAAAAACTGAACAAAATATCCACATAATATACAAGTAGATAACAAACTACACATAATAACTGAGTAATACCTGTTAAATGGCATAGAAAGGCAGTAAGTGCCACTACCGGGAAGTGTTTCGAGTAGTTTCAAGTGTCCGCCATTCAGCTCATAATTGACACTTGTTTAAGTTCAAAGGAATATGGCGAGCAGTTGCAAACCCATTCATCTGTGCAGTAAAACCTCATTGCTCTACCTTAAACTTTTGCAGCTGGCATAATAGAAGTGACATTTCGAAAATGGAACGTCAAAAATTTCAAGACGATTTTTGTTCTTCTTGGCGACAAATCACATTTAAAAAAAATGTGCTTTATTTGTTTTGTTTATGAGAACGTTTGGGTAATGGAGTTTTTTTATTGTCTTTTCAAACTGATTTTTGACACTTTAAAGTCGCTCGCCTTTACCGACCTTAGAAATAGGCGTTAATAGTAATATTTCATTCCTTTTGGTCAGGGGTAAAAATCGTTTTTTGAGACGCATAGATAGATGTTAAATGAAAGATGTATGGGCTAAAGGTAAGCTAGTAGGGCTGACATAATTTCTCTTTTTGAAATGAACAAATATTTATCTTTACACATATTAGTGTGTCTTTAAATATATATTACTCTATGAAAAGAAGATCTAGCTAACCTCAAAAAAAAAAGGAGATTATAATATTCCCCATACGTTAGGTAGTCGTGATTCGAGACCAGTAAAACATATCCAGGTCAGCACAGCACTAAACCGGGATTATTTACTTTAATTAACTTATAAAGTTACGTTATCATAACGACGTGCTATCGATGTGACGATTTCCACTTTAATAACTGTTTGCCGTGATCAGAGGTAATTTATATAAGCGTCGTTAAACGTGGTTTAGTTTTCGCGTTTATTTGTTTATTTAAAACTAAATGGTTTGGCTTGAAAATGGGGACATACTGTTAGGTTTAAATGAGTAGCGAAAACCGTAGCGAAAGGAGGTTAGTTTTGTTTCCGGATTTTTTAGATGTTTGTCACGAAAATCATGTAACAAATGTATAAATACTTCACGTGCCTTACAGGTGAAGACTATTAATATAAAATATACAAAGATTTGTCTTCTATCGCAAAAAAAAAAAGAATTGTAGAGGTCACTTTCAAGAACGTACCAATTCTTTGGTCTCTCGGTGCGTCTAACTGTTATGCTTTTACGACTGAAATAAACACAGATTTTGATACAATAATGAGAAATTTTAAGAAGCCCCAAGAAAACATAAGCTTTTTGCGTCTAAAATTGGCATCTACGCGGGCGGATCACAAAACAAAAGCTAGTGAATCCAAAAATATTTACCAAAACCCATTAAAAATATAACGTTACATTTACCAAAGAGTTACCAGGTTTATTCTTTTTACTATATAAATAATCGGAAGCTTTCGGCTTCGCAAACGGACGGGCGCGGTCGGGATACTCAGCCGTGTATAGCTGCCTTTATAGGTAGATTAAACAAAACGTGTCCTTGAATTGATAATTCGTGTCTGTGAACCTTTTTTTGTGAAGACTTCTTTCTGTAGATTGTGGGGATTTTAAGTTGTACCTATTTTTTGTTTGGTAGAGAGAGTTGTGGTTCAGGTATCGTTACGTGTTGGGCAAGTGAGAATTGGGCGGATCGTGGATAGGCGAAAAAAAAACTAAAACTAGATTTGAGCCCCCTTTGTTTTATTGTGAGTTTTTATGAATAAAGAACAATTAATTATATGAGTCCCCTCAGAGCAATTTATGTGATGTGGTCCGCATTTATTTATTTAATTTAATTATTTTATGGCTTATATGAAACCATGATTTTAGAAATATATACAAGTATGTTTATCAGTTGTCTGGTTACCATAGCACAAGCTCTGCTTACTTGGGATCAGACAACCGTGTGTGAGATGTCCCGGAATATTATTATAATTATTTTGGTTGAAAATTGCCACATTACGTTTGATGTATACCAGAGTTAGCAATAATTCTGCTAATAATGGGATAATTTTTTTTTCATACGTTAAAGTGTGATCTCTTTCTAGAACGTGGATAATAATAAAATATCTATAATTTTCAAACGTTTTTTTTAACACCTCGTACAATCTTTCTAATAAAAGTATAGCCGTCAATATAATATAATAAAAGAGCGTATAGTAACAAATGAGACCGATTTGTTGGTAGCGAATGCACAGTGTCGGGTGTGGACCATCGCTTGTAATACGAGATATATTCGATAGACGGGTACGATTGAGCTGTGAGACGAAATATCATTTCATATGACCTTTTTTGACATTCAAGAAAAATTGATGATTATTAACTAAAACAGAGACTTGTACCTGATATGTATAAGTGCATTTTACGGATATGCTTTATTACTTTAGTTTTCTTAGGCAATTCTGTTACGGTACATTTCTCGATTCGAATATTAACGGTAAAGAGCATTGCTCTAAGCAACGAAGATAAAAACAAATATGTTATTAGAAAATACTTTATCTTTTTTTCGTTAATGTAATCTAAGTACTCTTAACATAGTAAGTACATTCTTTGCATCCTCACACTAGCTGAATACATCTTACGAGATACGCAGCCCGCTAAAATATAAGCTTCTAGGGCGGTCAACTTCGTAACCAACACAGCTATTACGATGTTTCCATACCAGTATTAACTCGCATCGATACAAAAGTTATCCTAAAGCAGTACGTATCAAACACACATATCGCCACAGTACTCATAACAAACAGTTACACATAGTCATAAAGATGTCAATTGTAAACGGATGTCACCGCGTTGGGGGCTATGATTGCGTTGTCAATGCCCGAACACCACGCTCAACCAGATAAACTTAGGGCCGGACTCCACCAACGCGGAGATGAGATGAGCGGAGCGAGGAAGTACCACAGCAAAGTTTGAAACGAATTCCTATTGGTTATTTAAAAAACTCCGCTCCGCTCAGCTCACCACAGCTTTGGTGAAGTCCGGCCCTAAATCGTGAGGAACCAACCGCTTTTTACCGATTATAACCAGTTCTGAGTTTCAGTTGTTTTCGAATGATTGTTCTGAATTTGAATTGCGAGTGTAAAATGGCAGGTTTATTGTTCCGTTTCTGGTTGTCGTATTCGTTAATTTGTTCGATAAAGTGGGAAGGAAGTTACGCATATGATATGAGGACATTTAAATCGGTATACAGGATTGTTTTTATTGTCAGTCAATAATACAATCTCAGGGAAAGGGAAATCTATGTTTTTGACCAATTATGATAATTCTTTTTTTATTCAAAAGCTCGAGCTTCTAGCGTGGTCCCATTCTAATTGTTTTCCAATTATGACAGTGGGGTCCGTAAGAAAACCAAATAAGACTTATTTTGAGTTATATCTGTAACTTGCGCAGATCACAGAACAACAGTTACCTATGTATTTTTTTGGTGATTGCTTATTTTTCTCTTCAAAGTTCAAACCATTATAATATAATGCAGATAACCTAGTAGGTAATATAGGTATTTTTATACAGCGGCTTGTCAACGTATCACAAAAAGAATGAAATCGAATTTCAGTCGCTAAATCAATGAGCCGAACTGAACAGATACGAGTCACAAATAACCTTTATATTTATACTCTCATACAACAATCAGATATAGGTATTATACCCAGAAACATTTATAAAGAAAACTCGAAGTTATAAAAGACTTTGGTAGTTTCTTAGTCAAATCTAGAAAATGGTTTCGAACAGACAAAAGTATACAAAAACAAAAGAAATCCGATGATTATTTTAATACATTGCCGGAACTACGTTGAAATATTGAAATAAACATCACCACACTTACATCATAAGATATTTCTTAATTTGAATATCACTACTAACAAACATATGAGGATATTTATTTTTAAAATTTATATAAATTCAGTACGCAAATCACAAAATCTCACTCAGTTCATAGTATTTTAAATTTAATAAACTCACAATAATATAAAGCAGAAAAGCACTTTAAAATTCCCAGCTTATATTCTGCATATATACAGAATTCAAATGTATATAATAAAGTAGAAAAAGGGTACAAATATTAGCATAATACCATCATTCACAGAGCAGTGTGCTGCAGTAGTTCAATTCCGTTCCGTTGTTACGTCTAATGCAAGTATTCGGGTCAGTGATTCTGGCTGGCAGTCCGCCACACATGCACATCTAACATCTGGCTATGTTCATATTGGACAAAATAAGGTGGATAAATATTATCTGGACAGACGTTTTTGGAGAAGGTTTGGTGTTTACTTGCTATACAAATGAACTTTTCTAAGTTTTTAAATGTAAAATCGAAAAACATTGATTCGGTTTTGTAATTTCTGTTTCAATTATTAAGATATAGGATAGTTTAGGCTATTTAGTTATGATTTTAGAGAATAACATTTACAACAAAGATTTTTTTGAGGAACCTGTAATCTATGATACATTAGTAGTATACTCGTATCGTAAGAGTTTTTGCACAAAAATGTGTTAGGTTATCAATTGTGAAATTATACATTCAATATGTATCGTAGCATTTTTAGTTGGATCTTGTTATTGACATTATTGATCATCTAAACCCATAGTACTCGGTTTTAGCAAAGATACTATTTAATACTACTCCAAAGCAACCTTACAACAAAATTTAATAAATCTTGAGCAATTAAGTTAGTATTCTAACCTCACTGCAGCGGCCTCAGCCAAACAATTAAACACTCAAAATAATTTATCGTTAACCTTGCAACGTGCCCCAAAATCTATGCTCGAAAATAACCCAGTTTACGAGGCCAGTAAGTTATACTTTATAAGGTTAATTAGGTGTGTGACTGGTGTATTCATAGTAGTTATTATTACTGATCTTTTTATGAATTAGTATTTCGACTAATACTGATTCGATATATCGTATTCAATTTATTTTTGTGAAAACCATTTATATCAGGTCGAAAATTATCACTCAGACTCAGTCTGTCATTCAGATTTTTTGGATTCAATAGTAATATCATATCATGTGAATCATTTGGATTCACTTTGACCGTTGTAAACGAAAGGTATTGAGATATCACTTATAATAAAATATTAGTTTAAATATCATAAGATTACTAGACCAATATATTCATCATCATCATCTTCCGAGCCTTTTCCCAACTATGTTGGGGTCGGCTACCAGTCTTACCAGATTCAGCTGAATACCGTATTTTACATGGAGCGACTGCCTATCTGACCTCCACTTCCCATTTTACTGGGAACCACAGTATCTCATAGTAAGACTGGTTGTCAGAATTGATGTAACGACTGCCGAAGATCTTTGTATGACAGCCGGGACCTACTGTTTAACGTGCTTTTTTAAACTAGACCAATATATTCATATTCGCGAGTACTTATAAATATCGTCAGTAACCCATCCTTAGTTATAATGCAGTATGCAATGAATATAGGTGTATGTGCATTTATCGGAAGGTCAAGTCATAAGTATCGAATACTACTAAACTGTTATGAACACGATTTGGTTTAGAGATATGAATGGTAAGGAAAGTTTTGTCCGTTGTCATTATTTATGAGGCCTTCGGTATTTTTATTTGTACAACTGTTAGGTTTGTTTGAGTTGACTTGCTTTGTATTGACTTAACGATCGATTAATCGAATTTTTATGTTACATAAAAGAAATCAAGCTATAAGCTAAAGGAACATCTGCGCTGCTGAGCAAAACCTTCCCTTTTCTTGTTCCAAGCTTATTAAGTTTTTTTACCGATATTTCCAGGTAACTATTATATCTGAAAAATACATTATGCAACATCCACTTCGCTTTGATCTTGATCGAATTTAATATTTTTCACCAAAACAATAACCAAATTATATGCGAATTCTCATCACACACACAATGACTTTATTACGTTTCCCCTTCTACACAGAAAGCCTAGCATTACCAACCAGCTGTGCCCATCAATTACTCCAGTCCTCGCCTTACATCGCGAACTGTACCAAATCGTCGTACATCTGTTAACCTATTCATGCACGGATGTTAACAAAATCCGTAAATCCGTGAATCCGGTGGCGAGTTGCCAGCCGGATTCACTGACCCGATTAATTCTCGTTGCATTTGACGTAATAACTACAAAACGGAATTGATCTACTGCAGTGTAGTGGACTATGGCGTTGTTCGAATGCTACTATTTAAAAGCGTTTGTCTTGTGTTTCTTTTTGAAGGTAATGGTTTCTTTTGAATTTGGAACATGATAAAGGGTTTTTAATTTTTATATACCTACTGTACTAACTGAAAATAATAATTTGATGCCTGCCTCGTTGACATAGTGGCGCTAAGCGGGACTGCTACGCTAGAGGTCTTGGGTTCTCTTCCCGAGTCGACCAAGGTGTTATTGGGTTTTTCTATAAAATTCTCCGTAGTAGGTCGGAGTTTGGATTTGTGCCCGGTAAGTGGCAATAGGCTCGCACCCTATTAAATGGGACCTAAAACATATCGGCGGACTGTGGGTGTACATTGGTACACCTCTGCCTAACCCTTCGGGGATACAGGCGTGATGATATGTTATGTTATGATAATGGAATGACTGCACTAAATCGAAAACGATAAAAGAAGACAGTTTTGTTTTCTTTTTATTCCTGTTAATCGCCAGCCAGTTCTGTATTAGCTATATATTGAAAAATCGGTACGTAATCAGCTAGTATCATCATATATCTTTTTCTTGAAAACTAAACTACTAGAAACCAACACCCAGAAACCTTGAATCTGTACATTCTGTTCAGATAGCAGAACCAGACTTATTATATAGCAATTGGCAACTCATTCTGCGAAGTTGTTAAACCTAGCACAATTTACTGTTTCATTAGCAGAGTATTTGTGGAGGCAGCTTTCACACATAAATCATATTGCTAAGCTCACAACCGGAGCAATAGATGAAACTTTTACAACGCGTAACGAATATTAATTTTAAATTGAGTAACTTTGCGACGAGAAAGATGTTTTGATTACTTTGATGTTCTTTTATCTTTTTAAGTTTGGGGTGTAGTTAGTGGTTTTTTTGTATGACTCGAAAGATGAAAAGGACGGCGATATGTTATTATTATGTTTTAGAGAGTGTTAACAGCTACGTCGATTTTCCCATTGCAAGCCTCTTGATTAATATAATTTTCAGTTATATGGTTTTTTCTTGCTTTTTTCGGGTACTCGTATTTCATATCCAGATTGTGTCATTATTTTTACTATTTTTGTTGGACAGCGTTGTCTGCAACAGCATTTTTTTTTTCTTTTTTTTTTTACCCGGGGAAATCCTCATGGACTTCCTCCACCCTGGGGAAGGCGGAGGGGTATGCCGGACTCTTACCGGCTAAAACCACCGGAGTGCTTCACCCTTCCCTTATGCTGGAGACCAGGCGGTCTGCAACAGCCTGCCACAGCATAAGATGCTTTAAAAATATAACTTTATTTTGAATTATTCTAATATGAAAGGGAAAGTAAAGCATCATATTTATTAAGCTGTAACTTTTCATATAGTATTATTGTTCCTTTTCACAAATCTCCACGATTAAGTTGAAAATCAAAATTAATATAACATGAAGGAGTTCACTATCATTAACAGGTTACGTTGAGTAATCACAAACAATAAACTATGGAAACTGTGTTTTACTGATACAACATTATTCCTACACTGTCTGCGCACTTCCTCAATCGATTATCAACTTTATGACTCTCACAATAAGGTTTCATATCAGTCCCTTAATGGTATTAGAAAATGGTATCACCAAATTGGTAGTTATGTCGAAATGAAAGGTCACGCGAAGCACAATAGGTGTGATTTATAAATTATGAACAATTTTTTCGCCTTAATATGAGTAATTCACAGGTTTTTATTGCTACGAAATTACTTGATAATTAATAGCCCGTTCAATATCAATCTTTTCGGGCGTGTATTGTTTTCTTAATGCGACAAATCAATTTGTTAATCAATTAATAGGTTGAACAAATTAAGACGATACATATTTTTTTAAACTATGCTCTAAAGTATCAACCTGATTTAAAATAATTGTGAATGTTTTTAGCATTGATGGTAAACATCAGCTGTTATTAAGGCTAATTATTTAAGGATCGTAGCAAGTGGAAAGTAGTCTCTGCCTACCCCTACGGGAAACAGGCGTGATTATATGTATGTATGTATTATTTATAGGTACCATGCATTTGCAAACCATTAGGCCATAATACCTTACCAACTACTGTTGCCATAAATTCTAAGCGTGCCACGTCACAGATAAAAAATCTAAAATTGCAACTCTAAAAATAGTATGTAACTTTACTTTTCACCTTTTAAAGTCTACTCATAGTTCAATGGGTCAAAAGTCAAGCCACACTCTTTGCAGTGAATGAGGCAAAGGCAACCCTCTGTGGGCCAATTTCCGGAGCCCGGCACTACTCGGCGTATCTATTGCAGCTAGCGCCATTGTCTAAACTAACTTTAAACCATTTGAACTTCGAATACTATCTGATGTAATTTGTCAATGTTGGATTGTTAGGTTGGCTGGATTGATGTTTTGAATTTGTAATTCGAATTTCGTTGACAGTTTACTGATTGCCGTTTTGACGTTGTTTTTTTTTTAATTTCATTACTCTTGTTGCTATTATTTAGCTTATTCTTGTTTTATCAATGATATTCTAATAAACAGATATGTTATAAGCGTGCAATCGTGAAGACTCGAAAACGTCCTAATTGGGACGTATTGCCATTAACAACAACACTATTTGTCTCTTTTTTTCTTATGGGTTTTATCGCGCTATCTCTTTCGCTAGCTGTCGCGCTGCGCGGAACACTTTTTTCGATTGTTTTGTATGTGTATAACATATCTGTTTATTAAAATATCATTGTGTTTTATATTAAAGATCGTTTCAAGGTGAATCGATCATGATCTTATTAGAAGTAATAAAAGCCTTCTCTATCAAGTACCTGACAAGTTTCTGATATTACCCAGGGCGCCTGCCGCCTGACTTGCGCAAGCCTTTGGGAAATCACATTTTTGCCGTGAGCTGTTATCAGTTTTGCAGGTCAATACTTTTATTAAGTAACGTCAACTTCTTTGTTTCACACATAGAGGTAGGAACTATCTAAATAAAGTCTATATCATTATTATTATTAGTGGTACCTTATAGCATTGGCTGAGAGATTGTGTCTGTGTTTATAAAGAGGAAATTATGACAACCGATTAACATGCTTTGAGTTAACCACATGGGTCTAACTTACCTACAGTCCGATACTTCATTTATAACAACATTTTAAAATAGTACTTTATAAGAAACTAACGGCTTCACAGATAACTTGGTATTGAAGGAAAACATCGTTAAGATACCTGGATTCAAAAATTGGGATCTGAAATCGCCAATCCGCTATTGAGCAAGCTTGGAGATCAATCTTCCCGCCTTCTCTATGTGGGAAGAGGCCTGTGCCCAGCAGTGGGACCTTTAAAGGCTGGAAAATATTATTAATAAAATAACGTACCAAATAAAGCAGCATAATATATAACCTCCTTACTTAACTCGTATCGTATGAGTAAAGTAAATAAGTTGCCAACTAGCCTCCATTTCCTGCCAACATAATAAACTTAAATAACTAAGAGAATTTTAACGAGGTTAGTTCGTTCTTAATTAACTTGACACGTGTTTTCAGGACTGAACGAGTTCTTGCCTTTGCCTTTCGTTTTGTTTAAAACATTAAGCTTGCATTTTAGAATGGAGATATCCGGTTGACAGAACGCTAGATTTTGTTTTGAAAACATTTTGTTAAGTTTAATTAAAAACATTGGAACTTAAAAAAAAACTGGTCAGCGCCTGAGAGAATACATTCCTGGTAGATGGAGGAAAACAGAAAGGTGATAACTACAATGTAGCGCAGAATTTTCTGAACATAAATAGCTATCAGCGACATTACAATTAACAATATTACACCGTTTTTCATTTCCCGTTATTTAAAGTTCGCATTAACATAGTGGCTGGATCATTAAAATGAAAGTTGTGAACAAAAGCCATATATCCATAGTAATATATGATATAACACAACAAATAACCTATAGTGGGCGTAAAAACTATCAACAGGGCCAAACAGTCAAATTCCTTAGTTAAGAAGAAGAATTAACCAGCAAAACAATTTAGTACACTATCGTTAATTTAGACATTTGTATCACAGTACGGAAGCCAACGTTCGTAAAAATATGATTATGGCATCCAAAAGTTATTTCCCTCGCTGCTTGCGATATGAAACTATATTGACATCATCGAAAGCTTTTATTGATCTTCACTTTTTTATTTGGAAATTGTATATTTAGAAACTTTTTTATATGCCAAAATGTTGTCAACTCTTGGTTTTGCTACCATAGTTATTGGCGTTAAAAAATTATCTATCTATTTTGTTTTGCATTTGTGTATAAAACTCTTGTATTTTTTCAAAACCAAGGTAACTCGAATCAAGTTTTAGAAAAACAGAACTATTGGTTTTTACGAACAGACACAACCATTGTTTGGTCCCAAAGAGTAGAGAGTGAGATAGAGTCCAAAATGAGATACAAGTGTACTAAATTAATTTTAAGCTATCATTTTGTGCTTATGCTTCCACACGACATTTCTAAAGTCACCCATAACAACACTTGACTGCCATGTCCCCATTCGCATCTGCATAAAAACCTCAGCAAATTGCATAAACGGGTCATACCTCAGAATACCTGCATAACATACATTTAGAGCATTTTCTTCAGCATTACGGTGTCATCGGGTCAGTGTAACATTTAGTCGGACAAGGCGAGGCCACTCCAAACGACTCGAGTACTTCATATTAGGTGGTATTGTCGCATACAAAAGTGCTTTCATTTTGTACGGTATTGTGCCTGAAGAGTAACAATGTGACCTGTATTTCTTGACATGTGTTGCATTGTAGTTTCAGCTATAATAAGTAGAAGTATGGATATAGACTTAATAAATTGCTGCAAATATTACAATAGTTTATCTATCAAAGAAGCTAACAGTTATGAAAATATGTTCGATATTAAGGAAACAGTTTCTATGTAAATGCAATAAAATATTTTAAAACCTAATGAAATCTGATATTGCATTTAGTAAAATGACGAACAGGAAACTACTTGAAATTGAAAACAAAATTCACTTGAGTTTACTTTTCCTTATTTGCATGTAACAAGTCATCGTGTAAGTTTCAAAACCTTCTGAGAGGAATAAAACATTTGCATCAATACTATTTTCAAAGAACCTCAAAAAATCAAAAACTCAAAAATGATGTCACAAATCCTGTCTCCCTTCAACACTGTTGTTAGCGACTGTACTAAGAACCTCAAGGCGTGTTGATAAGATGTTTTTCTACGGTTGCCGCTATAAAAACTTTCCGATTGCCACCGAGGGGTGTGGCCGACCTCGCTCATTCCTCGCCCATCTCTCTCTTAGCTTCGCTAGAGTAACTATCTAGTGTATTATTCAAGGAGTTCTATTGAGTGTATTTGTATTATATTGCATTGTACGATGTTCCATTGTCAATTTGTACCTGTATGCTATGCTAGGGGGTATCAATTAGCATTATCAAAAGACAGTTTTGGCTAAATTATGGATTAGGTTCAGTGTAAATTGTACATGCTCCATAAAACAATATTACTAGAAAACTGTGCATAGTTATTACCGAAAATTCAGTTTAGTATTATAAAATCAATATTATTTAGATTTTTACAAAGTTTTATCTTGACTTTTTTCAAGCTATGTTGCGGTCTGCTTTCAGTCTTACTGGATTCAGCTAAATATGCGACTGCTTAGCAGACACTATATTCTTTGACTTTTAATTATATTGTTTATCGATAATTTATTTAGTTACGCATCTTTCTTGAATTTCTTGGACCCTTATAACATTACTAGATGAAACATTACTACTTAGACACTACTATTCCTTCACAAACGTAGACGCATTTTTTTTGAGCATCGCAATTCTTTTTCGTTTTCTTTTTTATTTATAATTTCTGAAAAATAAAACCTACCTACTTACCCACTTAATCCTCTGAGTCCCAGCTATATTTCTACTCGATCGTCATCAATAGCAGTCACTCAGTATCCTGAGAAAAACCGAGTCAAGATGCTGAGCAAACACTCGATCACATCGGTGCGTGCGTCCCCTAATCCCGCAGTCTCTTCGTCCCACACGCAACGCAGTAAACACCGATTCATATATTATTTACTTAAAGGCTATGTTTAAGGTTTACTTATGTTCTGCTGAAAATATGCCAATACTCCAAAAAAGAAGTGGATTTGACTGAGAAATTTTACTTGTTCAGCCCTTTGTTCTAAATTGCCTATATTTTTGTCTAGAATTTTTACTGTAAAGCATATCCTCCGGTTGCACCAATGTAGGGTTTTATATAATTTTCTAAAAAGGCAAATACAATTATATTATAATTAATATCACTTCCATCAGTATTCTATTATACTCGAAAACACGCACTTCTATTTCAAAGATTTTGTCATGTTTATTTTTTTATTTTTATGCATTTATTAAAAAACAGCTACAACATAAGAATAACACACATAAGTAGCAATGTTTACTTTGGTTATATCATTTCTTGGCGATCCGGCTACCCGCGACAGGTGATATCCATTGACTTACTTAATGAGGCTAGACCGAACAGACCTGCACCGTTTAGACAGTTCAAATGTTATACGTATTACCTAGATACCTCGCTCAGCTAACTTAAAACCTCTTTCAACCCCCAACAGCTCGCGTGCCGCGGATGGCGTTTCACTGAATATATTAAGTCTTTATCTTTCTTTTTACCTTCCAATGAAGTGTTCGAGTTTTGCGATGACGCAATAGACCACCGAGTATCACCGGCAAAAATAGGTTACAAACCTATTTTATTATGCTGGTTGTACACAGTCAGCGAGACACATTGAGAAAGGCCGGGAGCGAGTAGATTGCACTCTCGTCTTTGCTTGCTCTCTGGAGTGCTTATTACGCCATTAGATATTTAGTTTGTCTTAAGAAAACAACTCGTAATGTAATAATAGTTAGCCAGTTAGCCATGGGGTTCAGAGACTTACCGCGTGGTGTCATAAGACACAGAGCGTTTGCAGTGTTCGGTCTGTGTTCAGTAAACGCCAATGAGTTAGTAGCCGGCTTAAACTCGTTAGTTGGCTAGTAAGACAGACTGGTAGTACTAGTAGTCCAAGTTAAACATCGTGTAATAAGCGCTTCTTTTCTCGTCTCGATCGGTCTGTCGCTTGACGAGACTCTGAAAGCGAGTTTCTCGGTGGGAGTGTATACGTGGCATTATAGGTAAATAATATTCATGTGTGTTTGCGGGGAAGGAAAATAGACGATATTGGTCCGTTTTGTTGGCACAGTGAGATATGAGTGACGTTGGCTGCCAGTTGAATGATTGTTTTGTTTTGGTTGCGTCGGTTTCAGTGTGGACGGAAATAAAAGAAGGTCCTAAAAATATACCGAATAACAGGAGAAAACATCTGAAAGAAATGCATACGTGGATACACTTTTAAACTATTGTTGAAGATGTATCTAGCTTTTATGTAGCCTTGCACCTAACCTTTTACATTGTCTTTCCAAAACCAGTCAGCCAGGAACCGAAGACCCTTTCTAATTGCAAAAAACATGGCCAGTAAATTCTCAAGCCAACACAAAATACCGTGCCAAAAAAAGAAGCAAATAAAACCTCTTTTCAGGTCAACTAACTAACCTCGATCAGGAAAAGAGGGTAAACACTTGAACCGTTCAGTTAACGTAAATCGGTAAGAAATCGTTTTAAGGGCGCCGACTTTTAATTTCCTATCCAATAACTCTAGGCGTCTTTTTTCATATTTCTCCCCTCTAATCTAGGAAAATAAGAGCTTTCTTGGGAGAAAATTTCTGAGGCATTTTTTCTTTTTATAGTATTTTTGTGAAGATTGAAGTAAATTAGAAAGGAAATAGTTCAAGGAATAATGATTTGTAGAGATTGTAAGCAGTCTGTAAGTTTTAAAGTATCTATTTATTCATAAACTTAGTTTTTTACGTCACGGTGACTATGATAGTAGTTATATGTGTTATAAATATGTAGAAAATGTTCTCAAAATTGACTTAAAATAATAGCTGTGAAATATTTGAAGATAAAGGTATTTTTAGTATAAAACAAAATCTTTCTTTATAATAGGTACTAAAGCTATGATGAATTTCTGCAACGATACGTTAAAAAATATGTTTTGATGAAGAACAGTAGAATAACAATTCAATAAAATGTATTTTGATCGATCATTTAATTTAGTAAACTGCCTCGTTGGCCTAGTGGTGTTAAGCGCGACTGCTACGCTAGAGGTCTTGGGTTCGATTGCCGAGTCGACAAGGTGTTATTGGGTTTTTCTATGAAATTCTCAGTAGCAGGTCGGAGTTTGGATTTGTGCCCGGTTAGTGGCAATAGGCTCGCCCCCTATTATATGGGACCTAAACATATCGGCGAACTGTGGGTGTACATTGTTACACCTCTGCCTACCCCTTCGGGGATACAGGCGTGAGAATATGTATGTATGTATTTAATTTAGTGCGACTAACCTTAAAATAACATTACAATTAAATAATTTGTAAGACACATTTGATAGTCATTAATCATAGTAACAATAAAGTATAGTAATATTAATGAAGAAGGTTGTCTCATAAAGGCATTATCCATTGGTGGACATCAGTGTGTTTTGGACTGACGTGTGTTGTCTAAACAAATAATTGATTATCGGAAACTTCAATGTAAGGTATTGTATGTGAATTGTAAGACAGTTAGAATGGAGTTTAGAAACCTGTTTTAAATCAATTTGTTCGTTTTTGTTACAAGAATTTGTATTGCTTAGTTTATATAGCATAAGTAAAGTATCAGACTCGAATGTAACATCTCATGTTAATAGTAGGTATGTATAGTATGATTTGGCATTATTAAATGTTTTCTTTAATACTTCAAAATCAAAATATTTTTATTTCAAGTAGGCCATTACTGACTCTAGTTGTAGGTTCCAAAATGTCATTCCAATGGAGAAGAACCGGCAAGAAACTCCATAGATAAACTAATTACCGCCCTTATGTACTGGGTTAAGGGTAACTATTGTAGTTCTTCTCTACACAATACTTGCAATGTACATTCATTTTATACCATACAACTCACCTTTTTCCCATCTCATTTCGTACATATCAGCTAGTAAATATCGACCTCTCTCCTAGAAGTATAAAATAAAAGACTGCGTTTACCGACGTTCAAAACACTAGACTACGTTCAACATCGTTCGCTGACTAGACTGCGTTGAACAGCGTTCGCAGTAATATGTGGTCACGGACGCGCGTCCTTCAGACACGTCCTTGAATCGCTCCAAGGCCGCGAACTTGTGGTTCACTGAAGACTTGGTTGCTGGCAGTTTTGTTATAACTGTCCCGAGTACGAAAGAATTATTGTGTTTGGTAGGAGAATACTTTTTAGTTTTGGCGATGAATTATGCTGAAATGTGGATGATGTAACTTACAATTTGGTAATCGGCATTTTTAAAGCTTGAACTGTATTAAGCTTTGTGTCTAATTAATTGAAATAATGCGACAAAAGATGGTAACTAGCAGAAAATTCTGTTATTTTTTTTTTTTTATAATGGATGTAGTGATTTCGACAAAGAACCTAACGAAAAATATTGACGTTTAATTCTTTGTGTGTGTGAGTTCCTACTTAACCACAAAAAATAAACATCCAAAATTATTTAAATATTTTATAGAAAATCCAGTTTCCATTTCCAACGGCTGCAAAAGGCAATGCTGTACATTTTTATTAGCGGAGTACTTTCCAGCTAGTTAAAAAAAGTTAGCAAAAAACCGGAGTTGGTTCGTTCACAAAACTACGAGTTGAGTTTAGTTTCAACGGGGAGGGTACTAGACCGGTTGGCTTGGACAAATTGCACTCGAGTGGCTCGCGATCTACGGACGGATTTCTGAGGCGAAGACGCGGCGTTCTTGGTATTACATAGAGCATGACTAAGTCTAATTCGTTAGGAACTTTAAAGTAGATAATTATGTGCTTAATGTTACACGTTAAGTTATTATTCAATCTAGTTCACAGCCTACCAGATATCTAGTATCTTCGTTATACAAGTATGACAAATGTAATATGTAAGCTCACGTCAAAAGCAGTCAATGCCAGCTTCCTCCCTTTTGGGCAGTGGACATTAATGATTGACTAACTTTAAAATAAATAAAACCCTGACGTTTATTCACAAAACCGCTACCCATTTTCCTTTGTAAAGATAGCCTTTTCTGAACACTCATATTTGTGAGTGAGTTTTGTTGTCCGCGTTAGATGGGCACGGGGACGTTCCTTTCAAGAACCTGTATGTTTCCACAGTGAGCCCCTATTTTCCGCATTCGTCTAAATTTCAAATGCTATGCCGAGTCTCCAAGGGTTTAAGTGTTATATTTCCCTCTTCGTTGGAAATTCAGACATGTTTTTTTATTTACTTTGTTTTTTATAGCGAATAATAGACAATGTCAAGTATTTTTCGTTCAGGGCATTAATAAAAAGGACTGAAAAATATCACAAGCATTTGTTTTACTGGAATTTCCGAGATTCCTTAAATGAGATGCAAACAGTCCGGGACATATGAGAATTTTAAATTGATGATATGATCAAAATAATAAAGTTTAGGGTATTGCGCTGTCTATTTATTTGTATACGTACATTGTACTGTGTCTTCAAAAATAACAATTACTTCACAATCTTCCTTGAAAATATCTTAACCGATATAGAAGAGCCTTTTCTTTTAAAATCTTCAGGGGTACCATTAACTGGGCAGCATTACAAGCATTAAGCTGATAAAACATTACCAAACAAAGGAAAAAACGGGGAATGGAACCGACCGACCGACTACCGAGTTACTTTGGCAGCAGTATCGGTACCACTAGACATGGTATATTCACTAGGTTTTCTTGTTTAAAAGCTTTTCTGGCATTTTAGAGTCAAGTGGCACTTCTGATGAGGGTGCTTTACATTGCTTCACGTTAAGTGCTGAAAGGGTAAATTCGTACAATCGATGCAGAGTTGGAGTGAGACTTTATTGTTTTGTTCGAGTTCATTTTAATGGGTAGTTTTGAGGTATATTGGTATTTGTAAACGGTTTTTGAGGACATGCGTTTGTGATACTTGCCTTTATATTTTTTGTTTAAGAGCCAATCGTGATTTTAGCTTTTCTGATCCTTTAAAGTCTCTTATTACAAGTTTTTTTTACCTTAAAATGTAAATTTTGTATAGGGTAATTTAAAAACATAAGATCGAATGGTATATCTAGGAATCAGTGACATGTATAATCAAATATTCTCAAATAGCAACGGTAAATTAACAAAAATTCAGTAATTTATTATGATAAAAGGTTCATAGAAATCCCATCAAAACCAAACCAAGCCCACAAAAGAAACTGAAAATTAAATCAACAGTAAAACGGGTACAATGATCAACAACGCAATATATTTGTTCCGTACAGGTACGTCCAGCGAGCAATCAGTTAAGTGCTTTTCGAGATTGAGGGCAAGTTCTACTATGTACTTACTCGGAGCTATACATTCTGTTGCTATGTGTACGGTACATTCCCAAGGGTGGGTAGGGTAAATCTGAAACGTAGTGATATGACATTGGATTGCTTTGTCGGTGATAAATAGCGTTGTTTTTTGTTTTTTGTTGTATTTCGAACATTCTTGCGTGGAATGGTTTTTGGATTGAATTACTTGTATATTAAAGTAATGGGGAAACCGCGATTTAAAAATCTTGCATCAGATCTGTCCGTCAATTATGTACATGTACAAATATGTACGTTTTATATGCAGAAAATTTATTATTTAAATTTCCATTTAATATAAATTTTTCTTCTGATTTTTCGATGTTTAGGCCAATAGAGTTCTATGAAATAATCAGATTAGGTAACTGTAAAATTGCCCACCATTTACAGTGATTTTATATAATACACTGGTAGGCACAGACCTCTTCCCATATACAGAAGGCACGAGCATTGATCACCGCGCTGGCTAATTGCATAACATATCATCACGCCTGTATCCCCGAAGGGTTAAGCAGAGGTGTACAAATGTACACCCACAGTTAGCCGATATGTGTAGGTCCCATGTAATAGGGGTCAAGCCTATTGCCACTAACCGGGCACCAATCCAAACTCCGACCAGCTACTGAAAATTTGATAGAAAAACCCAATAACACCTTGTTCGACTTGGGAATCGAACCCAAGACCTCTAGCGTAGCAGTTGCGCTTAGCACCACTAGACCAACGAGGCAGTCATAAACCACAACTATATTATAAAATGTATATTAAGTGTCTTATGCTTGTTCCAGGTGGTGACACATAGGATGTGAAGTGGTGTCCTGCAGAGTGCTCACGCGCCGCTCACAGCGGTCATGGCGACCCGGAGATAGTGTCAGGTATTTATCATACAATATAACATATCCAACATACGTCATAACAGTAAGGTACAGCAGTAGAAAAAAAAATATACATCCATATATACATGATCACGCCTTTTTCCCTTATAGGGGTAGGCAGAGACCACATCTTTCCACTTTCTACGATACTTATATAATTGTTTCGTTTCGTCCACTTTCATATTCCTTCATACATGCTCTTTGGTTTAGAGTACTCTTGACCAGGCCTTTTTTATTCACACTCGTAAAATATGTAGTATAGATAATACGATTTATAAACGGCTTCAAAAGCAGGAGGTTTTTAAGTCGACTGTTTGTTCTTTTTTTGTAGGTTTGTAACGCTATTTCTCGATTCTCCGGGATTTGTGGCTCGTTGCGTCGATATGGTACAACTCAGAGGTGGTCGAACATAAATTTAATTGAAGTCGTTTTTTTACGTTTAAATGTTATCATTGTGATCATAGATTTATGTCCAAGTTTTCAATCGATTACTTAACGTGTTATAGGAATTAGTTGAAACCCTCAAGTCCTCCCGAGAATCTTCACTACAAAGCATCTGTATGCATCTCAAGTCATTAGTCTCAGCTGTTATGTGGTGGCTTGATCCTCACTGACAAGTCCTCCCAAAGATAGGTAGGTCAGCATAGGCAAAGAGTACAGTGTGCGAATGTCCAATAGGCAGTCACTCTATGTCAAATCCCAATATCCAGCTGAGTCGAGTGATTCTTAGAGTCACGAGTTCACCTACATATTTCAACGAATATATTCGCTGCGGTAAATATTTTGCGCATACATTTGATAATATGTTAGAGTAAATACGATGTTTGTTGTAGCCGGATGGGCAGAGAAAAATATAATTAAGTCGTTTGTATGTGCCGGCACGAAGGCAAGCGTGCGGGGACTTTATGGAGTTCACACTAGTGATGTGGGAATGTATCGATGTTTTTGTAGAAGTCTAGAAGCGGAATTTGAAGTCGTGTTGGTGTGAAAATGAAAGGAAAATGGAACTTAAAAGTTTAATCGATTACTTCTAGTTCGGATGATTTTTCTCTTTATTATTTACTGGAAGTTGTAAATCTTAATTTGGTCCATTTAATTTCTAAATAAACCAAACTTTCTTAAAAAAAAATTTCTTAATTTCAGTTAGTGTCAAGAAAAAAGTATTTATTCATTGACTTTTAATCAATTAATTAATTATCCATGATTATGACATTTAAACTACATTTCCTTTTTCTATTTCTCAAAATTAAATTTATCAATAATACTCATCTTTAAAAATGTTGCCTATGCAAGGTTTATAAAATGCCTAGAATGTAGTTTCAATAACTATAATATATTTTAGGTTATATCGATATTTTCCCCTCACTAGTCATACTCTTGCCCTACGCTACGTTATCTCAGCTTGGCATGTCTCATGTTTAAAAAGCGCTGGCTAAGTTTTTAATAACATTTTTGCTGCTATGTGTCGCATCAGTATATTTTGTCACGGAAACCTTGAGCACTTTAGTTTTTTTTTCATTCCATTATGTTTTGAGGACAAAAAAGTATTTAGACATTATGATCTGAAGTTCGACGTCTTGGATAGATAGATTTTTCAGAGGACAATGACTCTATTTTTACTATTAAGTAGATAGTGATAATGATTTTTCTATGACCGTGATACCTTTGTTGTTTCAGGCGTATTACTGTCTGGTTTTTATTAAGAAATAAATCGGTAACTTTTAATGTGTTTTTTTTTTTCAAATTTTGTGGATAAAACTTGATGGTTATACACAGGAATCTGACCTAAGACCCTTTGCTCAACCGACCGAAAATCTTAGCCACGACCCCATTGATACTCTACGTAATGCCGGGTAAAATAATCAAATTATCTACAAACTAAATCGTCCGAAAACTACATTAAGTGTGATTGAAAGACAAGAAATATTCCGTTTAACAAACACTAAGACCCAACATTCTTGACAAAGACATTTGAAAATAAGGAATTCAGAGCTATTGCCGTCACTTTCACTCCATATGCAAAACGTTTCAACGTATACAGCTATCTCTTTTCCTCGTACAGTAATATACAGTTTATTCGAGATAGTCGGGGACTCGGAAATATTCCAAGACCACGGAAATGAGGAAAGAATGAAAACTCATTAGTGTGGTTATTAGGGGCGGATTACACCGAGCTCCATTAACTGGAACTTAAAACTGAGTTTAACCTATTTCTTTGATATGATTACGTCAGTTTTGACGTTGCCAAAACTGCTTTGCCGGAATTCTTAATTTAATAGTTTACGGTTGCTGGGTTGAATTGTTCTTAGTAGTTTCGCTTGTTTATTTCTTCCTTTGTTTGTATTGAGATCGTGTCTTAATAGTAACTATTAAGATCCATAACCGTTCTTAAACTTTTTAAGCCCAATTTTAAGCTCAAGCGCATTTGCCCAGGTGACGTTAACACTAAAGATTTTTTTTCTTCTCTTTCACGCTTCCCATCCACAAACGCAAACTTAATATTATTTTATGGACCGATGAACAGAGATATGATGTCAAATACTTATTATTTATTGCGAAAAATTTTCAAAACTGATTTTGTCGCATAAAACCTACTTGCCTCTAACAACATACAAAACCTAAAACATTTGGATCTCTTCTTTACAAAACAACATCTTACATACACAAAGTCTGATTTTTTGGTACTTGAACCATCTTTCTATCAATAAAACCTCTTTGCATGTCTTAATATCATAAAAGCTAACACCATATGTTATTTAAGGGCTGGAGGCTCTACAAATACGTTTGATTGATTAGTAAGCAAGAATCATATAAAGTCATGGAATGACTTGCGAAAGCGCTTCTTTGGCGGAGTTTCACGGTTTTATTGCTTTGTAACATACCTTTGTATAATATATTAAAGGTGTTCCAATGATTTTCTTATGAAAAATGTTTTTTTTTACTCTAAAATATTGAGAGCTATTTATAAAAATATTATAACAAGTAACTGACGTGTACCGTAAATTAATCCGTAACAGCAGCAATAGTTTTTAGACATGAACCGACTACAAAAGGAGGAGATTTGTTGCGATACATTTCCGCCGCCGTGATCTATTTTAAAACGTCTTCTGCAACCGATAGAAAAAATCGATTCAGCGGTTTATTGGTTAAATCAAAATAATTGGAAAAGATACCAAGAATGAGATTAGAGAAAACGAAGCTGCCTTTATTTCGCAATACGAATTAATTATATTTAACCTAATTTTGAAGTAGGTTTTTCTAAATTTTTCAGTCACTTTTTTATTTTCAATGAGAGTTGAACTGTATGTTGCTAATTAATAGCAAATTTTGAATCATAATTTTGATAAGACCTTATGTCATAATCTTAACATTATTACACAAGTACAAAGTATACAACACCTTACTGTTTACCTACAGCTATACGAAATACCTGCTAGCCAGTATCTAAAAATAACGCATGAATGATGCGAATGAGGTACATTTCTGTAATATGTTGAAGTTTTTACCGAGTTGTTTTGTTCCCTAATATTCATGCTTGTAAACTTGCGTAATTCATGGACAGTAGTCGATGGTGCTCCGTATTTCAATAGGTGAGCACTGTAAATGGTTTGTGTGAAGTTAAGTTATTATTAGCTTCCATTCTGGTTTAGACTCCGTCTAAATCTGCACGCTCCTCGAATCGATTAACTATTTCAGTGATCTCACGTGAGATAGTGGTTTTATAAATTTTAAGCTTTCTTAAATCTGGTAAGGATAAATCTAGATAAATCGACGAAATGTCGTCGGTCTCTAGTCGAGAATCTTATTTAATGTGGATATTGTTGTGTGTTGCAGGTGGTGTCAGTGGGAGCGGGAGGAGCGGCGGCATGCGCGTGGTGTTGGCAGCGCTGACGGCGCTGGCGGCGCGCGCGCTGGCCGGGCCGCACGAGCACCGCGCGCGCCACCACGCGCCCGAGCACGCGCCGCACTTCCCCGCGCCGGCGCCGCCGCAGCCCTACCGCGGCCACGGCGAGGCCGTCCGCTACAACCCCGAGCTCGACACGATCCTGCCCCGGCTCGAAGATCACGAAACATCCTCCAAACACGCCAAGTTTGAAGACGCAGAAACTTCTTCCAAGAGAGCCAAGTATGACGAGAGGTTCTATTCTAACCATGAACGGGCCGACGAAGAACCTCAAGCCGACGAGCCGCAGCTCGGGCCAGAGGATGAGGACCCGCTGGTTGTACGCACAAGGAAGGGAAGAGTCAGGGGCATCACGCTAACTGCCGCCACCGGCAAGAAAGTCGACGCATGGTTCGGCATCCCCTACGCCCAAAAACCTTTAGGCGACTTAAGGTTTAGACACCCCAGACCAGCGGAGAGCTGGGGTGACGAGATATTAAATACTACGACACTGCCACACTCATGCGTCCAAATTATTGATACTGTGTTTGGTGACTTCCCCGGTGCGATGATGTGGAACCCTAACACGGACATGCAGGAAGACTGTCTCTTTATTAACATAGTGACGCCAAGACCGCGACCCAAGAACGCAGCTGTCATGCTGTGGGTGTTCGGTGGAGGGTTTTACTCGGGCACTGCTACTTTAGATGTGTATGATCCGAAAATACTGGTATCAGAAGAGAAAGTTGTATATGTGTCTATGCAGTACAGAGTAGCATCCCTTGGTTTTCTGTTCTTTGATACTGCTGATGTTCCTGGCAATGCTGGCCTGTTTGATCAACTGATGGCATTACAATGGGTGAAAGATAACATAGCTTACTTTGGAGGAAATCCACACAACATAACGTTATTCGGGGAGTCTGCTGGTGCAGTATCAGTTTCCTTACATTTACTGTCACCTTTATCAAGAAATCTTTTCTCCCAAGCGATAATGCAATCAGGAGCGGCCACTGCTCCTTGGGCTATTATATCAAGGGAAGAAAGCATATTACGAGGTATTCGTTTAGCAGAAGCTGTCCACTGCCCGCACTCTCGAACCGATATGGGACCTATGATTGAGTGTCTTCGAAAGAAAAGTGCTGACGAACTAGTCAATAACGAGTGGGGAACTCTGGGTATATGCGAATTTCCCTTCGTCCCTATTATAGATGGCTCTTTCTTAGACGAATTACCTGTACGATCATTAGCTCACCAGAACTTCAAGAAGACAAACCTTTTGATGGGTTCAAACACGGAAGAAGGTTATTATTTCATCCTGTATTATTTGACAGAGCTGTTCCCTAAAGAGGAGAATGTTGGAATAAATAGAGAGCAGTACTTACAAGCTGTCAGAGAGTTGAATCCTTATGTAAATGATGTTGCACGGCAAGCTATTGTGTTCGAGTACACTGATTGGTTGAACCCAGAGGACCCTATCAAGAACCGTAATGCGTTAGACAAAATGGTTGGAGATTATCACTTTACATGTGGAGTGAATGAGTTTGCACACCGTTACGCAGAAACCGGAAACAATGTCTTCACATATTATTACAAGCACCGCAGCAAGAATAACCCCTGGCCGTCGTGGACGGGAGTGATGCACGCCGATGAAATCAACTACGTGTTCGGAGAGCCCTTGAATCCGGGGAAAAACTATTCGCCGGAGGAAGTGGAGTTTAGCAGACGTTTGATGAGATATTGGGCTAATTTCGCAAGAAGCGGGTAAGAAACTTTACTATTGTTTTTTAATAACGGACTTTGTTCTAAGTGATATAGTAATCCAAAATTAACGAAAAAACACGACATATGAAGCCGAGAGAGTAATCTTTATGAAGGTCATTAATATTTTGTATTATTTTTTTATTTATATTTTTATAATACTTATTTTGTTGTCTTTACATAATATATCAGCTTACATTGCAAAATGCTCTTTTAAATTACATGTGTTTATTTTCAAAATTCCAGAAACCCATCAATAAATCCAAGCGGTGAATCTACGAAGATCCACTGGCCGGTCCACTCGGCGACGGGGAGGGAGTACCTGTCGCTGGCCGTCAACTCCAGCTCCATCGGCCGCGGGCTCAGGGTCAAGGAGTGCGCCTTCTGGCAGAAGTACCTTCCTCAACTGATGGCTGCCACAGGTAAGTTACTTATCTAAACATATGAAAGGCAAACCTGACTGAGTCATCTATCAAAGCACAGCCGAAACAACTGAACGGATTTCGCTGAAATTTGGCATAGATATATTGGTAATGACTTAGGCAACTGTTAAGAAAGGATTTCTGAAAATTCATCCCCTAGAGGGTGAATCCGTCATTTTTAGAGCAGAAACTTTGTTTTTAGGTAAAGGATCATAAATGAACAATCGTTAGATAATTTAAATCATTTATGCAGAAGTTCTTTAAAATACATTATTTTAAGAACTTCTTAATCGTGATCATAATCAAAGAAATTGACGCGGACAAAGTCGCGGGCAACAGTTAGTCGTCAATAAATCGTTTCAGAGAATCGTCTAGTATGTTATTGGCATGTAATGAGGGGAGATAAATATGTGTGGATAAAAGTGAGTGATGAATTTGGATGTGGAGGGCTGGAGAGGAAGAGGAAAGCTGAAAAAAGAGTGGATGGATTGCGGGAGAGATAAAATTAATTAAAAACTTGTACATAAAAGTATGTCAGCTAATAGAGTGAAATGGATGGATGGAAGAGGAAAACACATGGAGAGAAGAAATAAGTCCTTTTAGGCTATCACGGCCTTTTGCGGGATTTTCTCCTAATTTGCTTCACAACTCCCAGTACACTGTCTTTCGCGTTTGCACAGTAATACTTGATATATGATAATGTACTACTACTAGCAATTTGTATTATCTTAATTAGTTATTAACTCTGTTTTGCATTGACTATCTACGCGACAACGAAGCGCTAACTAGAGATAAGGTCAATCGGGAAATTGTTTTGTATGTATCATGTGATGATTAAATATTTTTGTTATCAATTCATCAAACCTTGATTTGAAGGAAGTTTAATTGTCAATTTTGTTAATAAATTACTTCCTTATTATTTACAAATGATGTACAACTGCAAATGACACGTTTATTCCAAGGTAATGCAGTTCGACCCTGACTTTAGGTTTCTGCAAGGTTGAAGAAAATTTAGATATCCTGCCATGATTGGCTTTAATTTATTGTTTCAATCAGCTTCGTAGATATATTGTTTAACAATAAATGAAATAGCATACGAGTATCCTTTTGTAAACCAAGGATCACTGAATGTCAAAGATATACAAATGAACCTGAATTGAGTACATATTATATAATATGATGATGATGCAAAATGTGTATATACAAATTTTGCATCATTCGACAATACTAGGTAAAAATAACATATACATAACCGTAAGCATAATATTCACTTTAAAATATAATTAATGGAGTGACTCTTATGCAATAAAAAACATTTCATTCCGCCGCTCCCTACTCCTATCTCCTATTTCATGTTTACTTTTTTCTTTTTTCAGTGAAGCCAGATCCGCCGAAGAACTGCACGAACAGTGCAGCGCCTGTTAAGGTTCCGTACGAGATCTTCGGCATAGGGGTGGTGGTTGCGACTGGCTTGGCCAAGACTTCCCTATTCAAGTACATCATATGAGTCTACTGTTGTCTACTGGGATCCACTGTGGTCTTCTGTGGTCTATCGTGGTCTACTATGGTCTACTGTGGTCTACTCTGTTCGTTTCCTTTGCTTCGTCTGTTGCTTGTTTGTTAAGAGTTATTGTGAAATAAGAAATAGGTATGTGGTTTCCATCAGATTTTTGAGATTGGTCTTTAGAGAGTGGTAATTCATTAAAATCTTTTCAAGTAACGTAAACCAATTGGATTCTGAAATTCCAAAATGAGATAAAAATACGTTATATAGTTCTTAATCAATAACGTCTACACTAACTAATGAAGAGATTTAAAAGAACAGCCAGAACCGCTTGTCAGAAAATCTGGTGGCAACCACATGCTACCAAATACATTGTGTTCTATTTATGAAGACGGCTTGAAGTTGCATAACTTATAACTAATCTATCATCGTAATCATTTAAATAATCTGGTCATTTGTTTTGATAATCACAAGGGGCATGACAACGATTAATTGCTAATCTATCTAGATATTGCATACAGAACATAGATGGCTGGTGATGATAGCTAAAAAAGAAAAAATGATTTTAGTCTAAAGTCTAAATGTCTGTCTAAAGTCTAAAGTACCCAATATCACGACAAAACCGAGTCAAGAATTCGAAATTTATATGATTATGATGACTTGAGGAGTTTTACAATTTCAGACGCCTATGTTTAGTAATATTAAATTAGTAAACAAATTAATTCGTACATTATACTCGTATGTGTTGCCGCCAAATATCTGGAATATTTTCTTATCAAGTTATTTTTATAAAGTAGAGTATTTTAGTTGTAAGCCACCTCGAGTGTTGAATTGCTGAGTCCATTAATATTCGTCTAGATATCTGTTAAGTTCAATAGTTAAACGTAAGCGATGTAACGTATTGTTTAAATTTTAATGTTATATTTTAAAAGGGAGTGATTTCTCCAACTACATATCACTTGTTAATAACAAATTATAGATTACTGGTAGTCGTAATTTCGTCATAGTATAAGTATCTACATATCTTTTGTAGGTTAAAGGACTTTTGCCGTGTGGTGTGACGTTTCATGAAAGGTCAACTTTGTCTTCATATGCTAAGTGGCAAGTTTCCAGAGTCTGCGGTGTGTTACGAAGTTCTGTGAAGGCGTAGATATGAGAAAAATGATTAAAAATGTTAGCTTTAAATCGCCTCTAACGCAATACATATCACGCAAGGCATAGAAAAATTTAAGTTCATTATAGCCTTAGATAGTAAGTTTAATATAAGCTAGATCATTTCACAACTCTGTAGCGGACCAATATTAGAAAGTTGTACGTGTTATGACGGGTCGAAGTGAAGCAGTCGGTGGGGAAAACGAGGTTCGTCGAACACAAACTAACAAACAAGAAAACCGAGAATTTAATATGTTTAAAGAAAGTAAAACAAATGAAGCTGACGATACAGATTTAAAGAAGGGTAAAATACAAAATGATGTAAGTAAAAAATAAATTGATACAATAGGACGGACAAACGACGAAACTGCAAGGAATGGTAAATGTACAGAATGTAGTATACTGAACGTATTAGAGGATACAAAACTTAGTACATTACGTTTAGGATCGATACATCTAGCTTAGAGATCGTAGTGCCAGCAGTTCAGCTTTCAAATATTGGTGGACGATAGATGAATCTTTACAATTCGAGATTTAAGATAAATATTATCTAGTACAATACTGTAAGTTTTTTCGCGACAGCCGACTAGAGAACCGCATACTTCATTGATGTAAATAAATGGGTGTTAGTATTATGTAGGGACTCGTTATGCCCTTACTACTTTTTTTAAAGGGCAGTTCAGACGAGTGCCTATATCGTATTTATCGAAAAAAATATTAACCTGTTGTGAAAGACGATACCTATGAGATTTAGATGCTAAATGTAATTTTTACGTAGTATTTTGAGCTTCTGTTGTATTATTTTCATAGGCTACGATCGTGTATTTGAATGGACGGTGTCTTTATTCGCTATGTTAGTAATGTATAGTAATTCATGTTTCTAGTTCCACGTTCGATGTTTCACGGATTACGCTTATTCTAGATCTGCGTATAAACCTATAGAGTGCCTCTTATTCACTTTTATATATATTGATACATAGGTGATACTGGTAGATGTAGTACGCGTTATTTCTCAATGCACTGTTATTTTTTTCAATTATTTCTTGTTCAAAGCGTCGCGTAGTGCCAAATGAGAATGGAAAATCTGAGAAGGGTATATAGGTTGAATTTTGCTAAACAGATAATTAATGCTTAAAAATAAATGCTATTTAAATTCGAATTTCAGAACACTGTTTTCCTTTGTTCCTGCTTTTTTAATAGCGGTGGTTGACTTATGATAATTGTATTGTAAAAACTAATGTCTGGTTCATTGTGCTCAATTAATTATTTTGTCAGCAAAACGCGAGTATTCGCGATAATTTGTAAAATTGTCTGGTCACTGATGAAACTCGCTGATAACGTGAAATCTGAAGATCTCTGAATAAGTACATTATTATCATGCTAATTAAAAATCAATTGGTTTTTACAACGTAATTATAATAATTATTCTGATACCACGACAAATTTATATTACACAATATTCCTAAGACAATAAAACGTTTAATCCAAACTTATTTTTTATTATAATTAATGTAATTCCTTTGTCTATTTAATAAATAACTGATATTAGGCTATCAACATGAAAATGAATTTTACAAAACATAATTTGTGTAAAAAAATGTTTTAATTTAATTTGTTATAAGTGTAAATTAATGCTTATAAATATGTTCAAAATGTTATTACCAGAGAATGATTTATAGACGTAATTGTGTACTATTTGTTGGTAGTTTATGGTAGATAACAAAGTAAACGTAAATTAATCGTAAATATTTAACAAGTATTTTTATTGATGTATTTAATCCCTTCAAGATTTTGTATGGTTTTGTTTTTATGTGTATCAGTTTTTAATTAGTGTTATATATACTATAACAATATTATTAATACTTTTGTTTAATACATAATTTTTAATTATTTATAAAAATACTCAAAAACACATTTATTTTAGAAAATTGTATGTAGAGTTTAACTTGTATTGCTGTTTCTTTCTATCATATGATCTAAGTCAATGAAAAACAAAGACAACACTATTAACGTTGTGTTCTGTAAAATTCATGTAACGTGCATTTTCCGTTGCTCCTAATACACTGACTCTTTGCTTGGATACTCCGCTTGGCTATAATATTAAATGTATAATAAAATAATCAATGTATTACGAATGGCCTAATGTAGGAGGTATGACGTCAAGGCCTACGACAATTTTCCGTACTCTTATTTTCAATTGAAAAATTATCTTTTTTCGATTCTAATAGCGATTCAAGTAAGTTAAATAACATTAGTGCTATGATTGCATTATTGAATGTTTGCAAAGTTTGTGTTTAATTATAAAAATAAATGCTTGTATATAAATTGTATTTTTTATTTATTGTCCAATTTAATTCTAGTATTTTCATTTTTTTATAAAACAAGATATACCTATTCGTAGCTAAAAAAGATTCTACTCGTAGACAGGATGGTTAGAAAACAATGTCCAATTCGTGAAGGTATTTTCAGGTATAGCTATCTGATTCATTAAAAAAAAAAGCTAAAATGACCTTTAGACCCATAAAAAAATAAGAACATTTCTCAAAAGACGAGAAATAGAGTCGGCGTCGTCACACTTGCCGCCAAAGTATCAAACAAAATGCCGTCTATCATACCGCGAAAATGACGGTGTACTAAAAAAGAAACTGAACTTTGGGGGAATTCATCATTATTGCTACTATCATGAATACTTGAAGATTCATGTTTAATTTGGTTATGTTATTGTAAACCTATATCACCTGTTGTGGTCGGACAGGGTTTTAACACTTTTTGACCGCATGAATATAAATATGCAATAATAATAATCCAGCCTATAATCGTCCCACTGCTGGGCACAGGCCTCTTCCCATATAGAGAAGGCATTGATCATCACGCTTGCTCTCTGCTGATTGGCGATTACAGATACCAAATTTTGGAATCCAGGTTTCCTTACGATGTTTTCCTTCACCGTTTGTCAGAAGTGTTTTAGAAAAATTAAGAAAGTACATATATCTTTGAAAAAGCCACATTGGTACTTGTCTGGGTTCGAACCTGCAACCTTGTGCATACAATTCCGTTTATTGAACCGCTAGACCACCACGGCTTCTATATTATAATAATATGCAAATGCTATATGAATATGCAATAATTAGAGCTAAATTAAATAACTACATGTAGTGTAGTAATATTATACAAGAACTAACTTGTCTCTACTTTCATCGTTTTTATCTATTGGATAGCAATCTTCTCCGCACATGTCTAGATATGCAAACTGCATAATCAGATAGCTTTTATCGATTTCTAATATTTAATGACAAGGTTGGAAAGTTCTAGAACTTGTTTCCAATCTATGTAATATAATGTATATAAATAAAATAAAAATATATAATCTTATTCCACAATTTAAAATTACTAGAAAGTTTGTCTTAACTGTTAAGCTGCCCGTCCACCGGAGCGGAGCTAGGCTGCGGAGTGAATTTAGCATTATTATATATTGCCCATTTAGCATTATTTTTACTCCAGTAAATTAACTGATACATGTGGAATTATGTAATAAACGCTGGGTATTTAATGGTTGGCCAATTGACACGAGCTTGTTCCGTATAAGGGAGTGGAGAAACTAAGAAATATTAACCAATAGGATTGCACAAAATCTCAGGAGCGGAGATTTTGTGCAATCCTGCTAAATGGGCTCGTAGATAAGTGTAAGCCGTACGGTTTGATTGATAAGACAGGTTAAGCAGCGCTCGCCTCGGTTGTTCCATTGATTGGTTACCGAGACTACTCTACGCCTCGGATAGCATGTTAAGCCGTTGGACCCGACTGTCATACGTTGATCTTTGGCAGTCGTTAAATCAATTCGGACAACCAGTCTTAGTATGGGATACTGTGTTTTCCAGTAAAATGGGATGTGGAGGTCAGATAGGCAGTCGCTTCATGTAAAATACGGTATTCAGCTGAATCCGGTAAGACTGGTAGCCGACCACAACATAGTTGGGTAAGGGCTCAGGAAATTATGAGATGATAATACTAAAAGCGTTTATTTCGACGTCTGTATGTGAGAAAATGATATTTCCAACTCACAAGAACATACGTGAAGGAACAGATTTTTCCAAAGGCAGATAATTCTATCCGAAGAATGGTATTGAATTTTTGACTGTTTTTCGATACAGTATCAGTCAAAAGTGATTTTTATTTACACTCATATAATCATGACTCTTTCCCGTAGAGGTAGGCAGAGTCCACTTATTTCGTTTCGTCCACTTTCACTATTCCCTTCATACATGCTCTTAGGTTCAGGGCACTCTTGACCCAGCCTTCCTTCAAGATGCCCTCGATCAGGTTCCGAAACCTCCACCCAGGTCCACCCCCTCCAACACTATCACTCACACTCCCCTTACACACATCATTCATTCTCTCATCATGGCCGAGCCATCTCAGCATACCCTTCTCAATTCCTGTCGCTACATCCATCATCTGACATACTTCATCCACCTTACCATCCATTCCACACTCAACGCAGCGAAGCGGCTCTCCGTAGGCCGTTTTTTGCCCCCTTGAGAAACGAGACGTGATGGGTGGCGAACCACATCGCCGCTATTTTAACCAATTAAATCATTTATTTACTGCCTCGTTGGCCTAGTAGTTCTAAGCGCGACTCCTACGCTAGAGGTCTTGGGTTCGATTCCTATGCCGACCAAGATGTTATTGGGTATTCCTATAAAATTCTCAGTAGCAGGTCGGAGTTTGGATTTGTGCCCGGTTAGTGGCAATAGGCTCGCCCACTATTACATGGGACCTAAACATACCGGCTGTGGGTGTACATTGGTACACCTCTGCCTAACCCTTCGAGGATACAGACGTCTTCTTATGTAATGTATGTTACGCTATGTTAAATTACTTCTCTGACCATTGCGTCCCTGCGGGATTTTATTTACCGTATAAAAATCATTATTGATTGTTAAATTAGCCCTGAATATTTCTCTTTATCATTCTCTCATTATATATATCATATCTTCTCATTATCTTTTCATCATGTTTTTATTTTTCTAACTCCATTTCGAACACCTGATTTTTGGAACACATTTCAAGATTACGTCTAGTGATAGCTTTTAATGCTTCTTTATTATTATTATTATTTATCGACAATCAGATGTAGGTCGCAATACCATGATAGTGACGTATGTCTATAAATCAGTTGTGATGATTGTCATGCAGGACGATAATGATCTAATTAGAAGTAATTAGCATCACAAATTAGTGGCAGGTGTTTTGGAAATTTACTAATACTAATTATACACATACTAATTATAAAATTAAATTTTCTGAGGATGTTTGTCTGTCACATTTTCATGAAAACTATTTTGATGTAACCTTTGGCATTGCTTGTTTTTCAGTGAACGATTTAAACACAATATTGTGAGTTACTATTCACTGCGAATACTCATTAATTCTAAGTTACTAAGGTTAAATTAATTAACATAATTTAAAAATTTTGAAATAGAGTTTTGACAGCTTTAACCTAAAATATAGGACACCTATATCTTTAGTTTAACTATGGGAACAACTACCTTTAGGGCTTGACGTTTCGACCAGGTTACACCGGCCGTGGTCGCAAGCAGACTCTATGGGAACAAAACCGCAGCTGAGGCGCGGCTAAATAAAAACAATATGTTTTTAATTAAAACAACGAGAGTCCTACATTCGTTATTTACGTCTCCTTATCGTTTCGATCTCAATAGGATTGCAATTTTATTTAATTATCAATAGTTCCTACCTATTCATGTTTCTAGGCAAGCTTAATCACAAAAGCAATCTATCACTGAAATCTGCCAAACATGCAAAAAATCCCCAAGTCCATACTGTAGATACTATATACAAGGTGTTCCGATAACCCTGTCCGATCCGTTAAGGTATTGTTTGATATCGATGTACGATTCCATTAATAAAAAGATAATTGGAAAATAATTAAAACAATCATTTTTCTCAAACGGCAGGAGAGAGAGAGAGTTGGCGTCGTCACAGATGCTGCCAAATGATCATACAAAAGGCCGCCAATACTCGTAATACCGGCGAAAACGGTGGTGTCACTAATAAACTTCAAATTTAGGGAATGTTGCGGCAAAAAATGCTTATTTCAAACTTCATTATTATTGTTACTTTCATGAATTTTTCCAATTTAATATTTTATTTTCTATATCACCCTTTCGGGTCGGACAGGGTTTTTTTAACACCCTGTATACCTAAAAATAGGTGTACCTACTAATTAGCCTGCGCAATTGATTAGAAATTATCAATATATTTTAAACAATAATGTAAACAGTCTTATAATAAACAATTAAGATTATCTTTGAGATGAGAATTATTGATAATTTGCCGACTGATTAAAATTTGCTTCCGAATAGTATAAATACGTTTGTGTTTTTAATTAACATCATAACACTACTAATTGCTTTCAAGGTAAGGCTTACTAATTAATAATTAATATTTATTTATAATTTGGTGTCGAAAAAGAATTTTAATATTTTAAAATACAAACTAAAGATTTAGTCGTGGTTAAACAAAAGTAAAAATAAATCCCATATCTTGTATTTTTAAGGTCAAAACTTCTTAATTTTCCTTGAATACTTACTAAAAAAAAAAACTGTAGTAAATTGTAAGAAAAAACCATTTTAAATGTAGTTTTACAAGATTTTTTCAAGATTTACCTCTCAATCTATAATTTTTACCTCCATGCTTAATATTCAATTAATAATTTAACTATAAAAGTGCAAAGTGAATTATGTTTATAATTTGAATTTACAGTACAGAAAATAAAATAAATCATCATGAAGTTCTTCATCGCTTTCGCCTGCCTTGTCGCCAGCATCAGTGCTGTGCCTTACAGTGAAAAAGTTGCCAGTAAGTATTTCATATAAATTGATAATAGAATTTAAACCTAATTTCAATCTTGTAAGGTCGAATTTACCGGAAAGAGAGAAAGCAAAACGTTCATTTAGATATTTTTGTCCCTATATGATTATAATCCTTTGGGTAGGACTAACTTATGCACAGTGATGCAAAAATGAGGTTTCTGATAGGGATTAAACTGTACCTTAACGTCATTGTTAAACCTTTATTTCAACGCCATAAAGTTTATTTACGTATCGCAGTCTGGATATGTAATAATAATGAAATGAATGAAATAATAATAATAAGCAATTAAACAACAATAAAACAAAAAAAGTATTAGCAATCTCCAGAGTATTTTGTAAGGAGTGCATAGTCAGATTTTAGTGTGCCTTAACATCAGTGTCACCTTTATTTCAAAGACATAAGGTTTATATTCGTATGACAGTTGTTTAGATATCCTTCTGATCATTTTGTTTTGTGTTTCCAGTCGACTCTAACCTTTATCTCAAAGCCATAAGGTTCAATTTCGTATCAAATTCTATATCTATTATCATTTTGTTTTGTGTTTCCAGTCGACTTCAATGACGAGCGTCTTGTGACTGGTGCCATCGTCAGCGCTATTCAGGATGCCAGCCAGGCCATCAAGGACGCAGGTCTAGACCCCCTGTACATCAAGAGAGAAGCCAGCCAGTACGCCCTACCAGTGCCTAAGTAAGTAAAAATAAAACTGATTTTTATGATATACATTTCTTTCTAATTTGCAAATACTAAGTAAACCTCTTTATAGCATAATTTCAAGAGGTTTATAAAAATGTTTATGTCTTCAAACAGTATTCGAACAGGTTAAAAGTTTTGAAGGTTATTTTGTTTTTATTATATGGGATCGACCCTTACCTTTTGCAATCACTTATCTGGATTTCACAATCTGATTTTCACTTGTATGACAACATATTCATCCAGGTTTTTGTGTATCCTTCCAGTATCTTCAACTATGCCGCCTTCGTTGAGGAAGTCTTGAGCACTGGTCTCAGTAACATCAAGGTCAACAGGATGAGCTACAATGTGATCACATCTCGTCTTAACTTCGACGTTGAACTGCCAAGAATTGACTTCGCTATTGGTAAGTTAAAGACAAATAAAAATTAAAAATAGTAGTACCAGCATTCCCACAGCGTATAGCAGTCCCACTGCTGAACATATGTGCATATGCCTCTGCCCATATAGAGGTCATCCAATTTATAATAAGTGTTCCTTTTTTGAGTGTCAATATAAAATCAAGAACACTATAGCAGAACATAAATGACCTCTTCCCATTCAGACACCTTCCAAAGTTCCAATTTACAATTATTACAATGTTTTTTAGAAAAATAAAAGTGAATATCTGTTTCTATGGAAAGTTGGTTCTTAGGGCAAAATGAAATCTAACATAATTATTTTAATTTCAGGTGCTGCCCAGACTAGGGCTGTCGTTTTCAGCAATGACCTTAGCGGCCAGATTTCTGGAAGGTAAGTTTATTCCCACACATTTAGGATATTGTAATATATGCCTTTAATTTTTTCTGGACGAGTTCAAAATTTTAAATTACCTGTTGTGATTTATATAGTTAACTGTTAGTTTAGCTTTCGAAAAAAATATTTCAAAAGTTCAAATCATAAAATAGTTCGGTGTTACCAATTTCTGAATCCTTGGAATCTTAACAGTTTTATTTTTGATGTATTTAGCAGTTTAGTATGTATTTGAACTATAAATCTTTCTACTTAAAAATGTTGAAATCATATACTTAATCTTTTTGTCCTTGTTCCAGGGTTGTGATCGACAGAATCCGCTTCGTCGGCAACGTTCGCATCAACATCGGTATCATCTCCGGCATCTCCGTCCGCAGCGTCGACATGAACTTTACTCTCAATGGAATCGACGTATGTTTTACCTTCTGTTATTATATTTATTTCATGTTTAAGTTTCGAGAAATCGCCAACCCGCAGAGACCAAGCGTGGTGATCAATGCCTTCTCTATACCGGAAGAGGCCTGTGCCCAGCAGTGGGACGTTTGTAGGCTGAATTATTATTATTATTAAGTTTAGATGCTTTATGAGTGTTAATTGTTGACGTGACAAAAGTTAATGTATCAATTGTTTACCCTTAAATGTCTAGAGGGCATGCTACTGATAAGATAATACATTGGAGAGACTAAATGAGGGAAAATACTTGACATTTCAAAATTTTGAGAATGTAATTTTTATGCTATTGAAAGATTTAAATATGATCAGAATTTTTAAATTCTCGTATGCTCTGCTGAACTAAGTAGTCAAATCTGTAATTGATTCTCCAATCTTTCAGGTTTTGGATAATATTCTATTTGTGTTTTAATATTCATCTTTTCCTTACAGTCTGACATCCGCCTCCTCATTCAGGGTGTGAACTACTCTGAGCCGATCAACCGTCTCCTCGGTGCTACTATTCCTAACACCATCAAGGATCACTACGTAAGTATTGATAACTATAATCCACCCTGGATTCAGAATAAGATCTAGAAAAAGTTTAAATTGGTCAGTGACTGTTGTGTGAACACTGAAGAAAGTAGCCAATACATATAATAAAGATGACAAAGGTTATTCTTTGTAACTTGGCAAAATTATGTAAGGTGCAAAAAGAGAGTAGTACCGACTGTATTCAAGGAATGACTACGAGAAAAATAAACTATTACGCAGCAAAGCAAACTTAAGTGGTCGCAAAAAAGATAAATGAAGTAAGACACATGACAATTATTAAAGATATTTAGTGAAAAACGATAGACAATAGAAAATGTATACATGGGATACATAATATATTTCTCTTTCTTTACTAAAATGTACTTTTTGCATTACAGAAAGACATCAACAAGCTACTCGAGATTGTCCTGAAGGATCTTATCAACGAAAACTTGTAGATGCAGTTAATTCGTTTTACATGAAAGACATACAGTGATATTAGATATAAGGATTTAAGCTTGTAAGCCCGGTACTCATAATGTAAGATTAAAATCTTAATAAATATTATTTGAATTGACTTTTTTGTATTGATTTCTATTCCGATCATATCGATCGGATATTATCGTATGGATCCCTAAATATGGAAATAAATGAAAAGGATTGAATTGAAAACACAGTCTTTGTAGAGATTGCCTGAAGATGAGATTGAGATTGAGTCAACAAGACCACTGGAGGACCTATTTTAGGATCATAATATAATATATTATATACATATAATGATCCAGCCCTAAACGTATCACTGCTAGTTTTGAAATCCAGGTTTCCTCACTAAGTTTCCCCTCACAGTTTGTCAGAAGTGACTTAGAATAATAATTAAGAAAATATATATTACTTTGAAAAAGACACATTGGTACTTCCTGGCCTGGGTTCGAACCTGCAACCTTGTGCATACAAATCCGTTCATTGAATCGCTAGACCAACCCGCTTTTTTTTTGATTACTTGAAGAAATTGAACTGATGATATTTGACATGTTTTCTGTAGTTTTACTTTTCATTTATTAAGATTAGATTCAGTCACCTAAAAAACGTAAGTAATATAATATTTCATGAATATCCAATCTTTAGAGCTAAAATGTCACAGACAGATACTATAGAAAATACTATACTATATAAAATAGAATTTATTTACTTGCTATAATAGATTCTGCTTGCATCCTAGGTTAAAACCAGGTTATCTAGCACAATAAACCAACTTGGCTATTTCTAGCACTACCTATATTAAAAAATCATGTAGAGCTACACTACTAGAATTATGTAGATTGTAGGAGTTAGGCAGTAAGATTTTTTACTCCGGGAAACCTTTCCGGGTAGCCCCTTTTTGAGCACCGAATGACTGGACTACCTCGTTGAAGTGAAAATGGACTGGACACATCTGTCGTGTGCCAGTGAACTGACACATAGTAGGCACCAGCGAAGCAAACCAAGGCGCAGATGGTGGGATGACTTATAATGATTAGTTTTTATCGAACTGGTCAATCAAGGCTTTTGAGAGAGAAAAGTGGAACAGGATATGGTTCTTTTTTAGTTTTATAATGTAGAAATGTTTGCAGTTAGCCAGAGCGTAGGCTTTAACTGCTTCACCGGACTTTTGGCAAGCCAGCCAGAGCAATAGGAAAAACTAACTACGTCATCAACGTCCACTAAGGGCACCCCCTGCGGGGTTCGGACCTCGACATAGTGCGTTGCTAACAATCTTAATAAAGCAAAACAACAAGGGATTGCTGGATCAGAGTGTTAAATATTTAGGGACAATTTTAGCTGTCTTTATGCATTACGTCTCCGTTTACAGCAATTTAAAAAGGCTATCTTAAACAATTTTGTATGTTTCTGCTTTAAAGTTATTATATGATATAATAAGAATCGTAGAGCCATAAAAAAAAAGTAAAAAAAAAACAATTTTAAGGTTATAAAACAACAACAAAAGAGGCAAGAGCGTTTGTATGGAGAGAGTCCAAATTTTTTCTTAACTTCGTGTAATTGTTTAATTTATGTTGGTAAAGTGCATTGGAGAGAGCATTGATCTCAGTTTAGTGCGAGATCTAAGATTAGTTTTAGCTCATCGATTTACATGCACCTGTGAAATGGGCTTTTGGCGTTTTATTTTTAAATGACCTCCTTTAATGTAGGTGAGTTCTCAAATTATTGTTATATCATTGATGACTTGGTTTTTCAGATTGTCTAATTAGATAGATAGTTATTTGTGTCACTAGTTGTCTACTGATTAATAAAGGGGTTAATTAATTTCTATTGGTATAAATACTATGTGATTTTGTTCCCTAATTATCAGTTCCTTCTTGGACACTTCGAAGGTAAGGTGGAGTTTTATTTTAAGTGTCAATTTATTTTTAACAAAAAAAATATTTTATATAATTTTTCTGAATAATTACAAATGTCTTGAAACTGGGTGATATGTTTTGTTTATGAAAATTGTTTTTGTACATTTTTTTTTATCGTTTACAGATAAAAATAAATCAAAATGATGACCATCAAAGCCCTCGTGTTCCTCATCGCAGTAGTAGTTGCAAAACCTCAAGTTGAAAAAATAAGTAAGTCCACAGTTTATTTTATTTTCCCTTTTTAACTAGCACTAATGTATTGATTGTGTATAAAAAAAATGTTTGTTAGTATGTATATTGTGTTTGTGTGTGTATGTGTATTGTGTATAAATGTGATAGAGAACTCAGCCTGTGTATTCAAGATACATGTAAAAAGAGTTAACGATATATAAAAATAGTTTAAGAACTAAGTTGTAGGAACAGGAACTAAGTTGTAAGTTGCAATAAGACTTTGTACTTTTTTTTGACATAACTATTAATTTTTTTGAAACTGCCATTTTTTTTTTTTGAGATTTGATGAAAGTGAATGATAGGATTGCTCTAGAAATGGCACTGACCACTTTATTAGTCCACAATACACGTGCTACAAACAAATAAACATTCAGTCAATATGAGAACTTCCTCCTCTCTTATTCGATAAAAATTTGCATACAATACTGTAGCCATTTTCTTTCAGTTGACTTCAGAGACGAGCGCTCGGTGAGCAGCAACGTAGTGGATGCTATCGAGGGTGCTTGCCAGTCTATCAAGGATGCTGGTCTTGATCCCCTGCACATTGAGAAACAAGAACTGGCGTATGAGCTCCCTGTGCCTGTGTGAGTTACTTAACTTTTCTTCTTGATTTTATCTATGTTGGAGTTTCAGCTACAAAATTATCCTTTGTTAAAGAATTGCTCGTGTATTCTTATTTATATAGTAGATGAGCAGAGTATTTGATACTATATTGTATCTACTTTGAGTGGAAGTTAACTGACAAGACCAGGTCACATCATTTGTAAAATATAGGCAAAGAGAGAACCTCCTCTATTAGAAAGTCGGTTAAACATTGCCTATGAATTGGTATTCCCCATGTGTGTAAGTTTAACAAGACCTTGAAATCCAATTTTATTCAGTGGAAGTACCTACTTTGGATGATTAAAAATATTTTTTTACTCTTCTTAATTATTTGCTACATAAAGGATCAATTACTATAAAACAGAGCAAAAAGTTAAGGTTGAATTTTGTCATATAATATTAATACTTACCATTTTATTTTTTAATTATTTATTCTGCAGGATCTTCAATGGTGCTGGTTTGATAGAAGACGTGATTAGCAACGGCTTAAGTGAAGTTGATATCAAGAGTGTGAGCTATAGTGTCGTCACATCCCGTCTCAACTTCGACATAGAAGTCCCCAAAATTGTTTTCGGCGTCGGTAAGTAAATAACCAGTACCCGTACCATGACCAATAAGCAGTACTATTGTGGTGGTGTAAGCGAGACGGCGCACTACACTGCGGATAGCGCTGTCCCACTTACTCAACGGCAACAGTCCTGCTTTAAGAGCTCATGGTAAGCATGCAGTTCACTCTCATATAAATCTTTGTCAACATTTTAATGAGACAGAAAGACAAAAGTTAATTAAAAGGAAAATGTACAAAAAAAAGAACTCTTCAAATTTTTCTTCAAGGATTATCAATGGTGTTTAAGAAAAATTAAGAAACTATAAATAACTAGGAAAAAACCACAACGTGACCTTTTCTGCACCGGGTTCGAACCTGCTAACTTGTTACACAAATAAATTAATTCAACCACTGCGCCATCAAAAAAGATATACATCACGTGTAATTAAATAGTTTTACTAACTTAAAGCTATTTGTAAATTCCAGGCGCTGCTTCAGCCAAAGCCGTTTTCTTCAGCAACAATTTTAATTTGGAGGCATCAGGAAAGTAAGTATTCCTCTAACACCTCAAATTTTAATATGGTCTTGGATACCCATATTATTTATTATTTACATTTTTTTTATTAGCCTACGTTAGATCCCACTGCTGGACAAAGGTCTCCGCTTTCTTCTTTCAAACCTCTCAGTTCTTGGCGATTTCTGTCCAAGTGCGCCCCGCATAACTGACTAGATCATCACACCACATATACCCATACTATTTTTTAGAGAAACTGATTATAAAGGATATTTCATTATTTTTTGACTCAGATTATCTTGGTTGGTGGACTCTCCCAAGTATAATGTTTTCTTTTTCTGCTTAGGCTTTTACAGTGGGTGGGTCGGCAAAATGTTATACGTCACATTTCATGTTTATTTTAGTATCTAATCAAATCATACGATAAATTTCCGGCTTAAATTGTTATGGTAGTAAGTAGATATAATATTGTTTTATTTGTATACAGCTTTAGTTTTTGAATGTTATTAAGTACATTCCCATAATTGTGGTCCACTTTTTGCTAATTGAGGATGTTGTGGCAGTTTAGTTTAACCTGTAATACTTTACTTTAGTATTACGCATACATATTAATATACGTTTGGTAGAATCTACTCGGGATCAGAGGGCTGGTTTGTTCCTTGCACAGGCAATCGGCATAGCCATTCAACGTGGCAATGCTGCCAGCCTTCTGGGCACGTTCCCCGCCATTGACAAGGATGACGATGAGTTCTTTGACGCCGTTTAGTTTTTATTTATGTAATTTTTAATGTTACTATAGTTAGAGTTTGTTCTTATATTAGATTTAATTGTGCCTTAATAAACTGCATTGCGCGTAAAGCAGATTGGTATTAACCGCCAAGTAACCTAAGACTTTTTCACTTGATCTGGCATGATATCGGGGGCAAGAAAATGTATAAATATTACGAATCCGATATCAGACAAGTAATAATAATATGTTATACACTTACTTGCCTCCGATATCATGTCGGAGTTCGATACCAATATCGTGTCGGATAATGGAAACCGCTCTAAATCTCCTCCGACACAGAAACTTAATTCCGCATATTAGTACAATACGTACCCTCTCCACTCTTACACATATTTATTGTGTATTAATTTTTCTCTTGTAATATTTTCAGCATTGAGATCCAGCGTATCCGCGTGGTAGGCCACGTGCGCGTCAGTATTGGCATCATCTCCGGCATTACTGTCCGGAATGTGAAGATCACCTTCACTTTAGGAGGCATCGATGTAAGTTACTTAGAGCATTTTCACTCTATTTTACAACTTACCCAGTAAAATAGGTTGTGGAGGTCAGATAGGCAGTTATACAGATAAAATTAAATGTTCCAATTAATTTCTAACTAGACATCAAAGTTATAGTTTTCATAATTATCAAATTTTTCATCTTCTTTTTGAGGATTTTTTTTCTGGAAAATCCTTGCAACGTAACTTTTGTATGTATCTAATCAGAGTTTTGGATTTTATATATATTGACCGTTAATCTTATTACTATTCTTCTTATAAGGTATCAGGTATATAGAATGCCTTTAATAAATCTGTTTTTATTCCAGTCTGACGTAAAACTAGTCCTTCAAGACAAAGATTATTCGGACGATGTCAACAAGTTCCTTGGCACCACTATCCCTACTACCGTGAAAGACCACAGTGTAAGTAAACAATGTATTTATTTACTTTTCAGGATAAAATCAAAATAAATCATACAGATAACATCACATAAATTGCTTTGAACCCAAAGTACTACTACTAAACTTTTGTCATGGAATCAGAGACAACGAAGGTACCACAAACACCCAGCCGCGGGACGAAGTGACAAACAGTTTTTCTTCATTGACCCCTCCGGAAATTAAACTCGGTAGTTCTAGTTCCATTGTGTAGAGGGCTATTTTCGCAAATGTTATAAATTACTTATTTTTGTTTTCAGAATGAAATCAATGAGCTTTTGGAGATTTTGCTGAAGGACATCATTACTGAATATTTGAAATCATCTAAAACATTAGCTTAGTATTTCAAAATTAATTTAAGTTTAGTTACCTTTTATTTTTAAGAATAACCGAATTTAATGTTTAAGTCATTGTTATAGTTTTGATACCTATTGAATTTGAATAATATATCTACGTATAATTATAGTAAATGTATATTCTTTATTATTACAATAAATGTTTATTTTTCTGAAGACTTGTTTTTGTTTCATTTTGAAATTGTGTAACATTTTTACAGGCCTTTTGGTCTAGTGGTTAGAAGCCCTGACTGCTATACCGGAGTTCATGGGTTCGATTCCCACCCAGAACAAATGTTTGTGTGATGAGCATGATCATTAATTTTTTCGGTGTCTGGGTGTAATTTATCTATAATATGTATGTATTTAGAAAATGTATAAGTATGTTTATCAGTTGTCTGGTTACCATAACACAAGCTCTGCTTAGCTTGGGATCAGACAACCGTGTGTGAGATGTCCCGGGTTTTTTTTTTTTTATAATGTTCTTAAAAAGTTAACAGTTGGCAATCTAATAAAAGTAAAAACACAACTCTAAATAAAAAGGCTACAGCTAATCAGACAATAAGCTTAAAAATCTCTAATTTTTTCAACAACAGATATAACCTTATTTTTCCTTTTAAAACAAAATTTAATTGATAAAATATTAAGCTTTTTCTTTATGATGTGATTGGCAGCCTATCTTTAATATTATGATTGACGTGCTCAGAAATGAGTTATCACACCTTAAAATAAAACGTATGTAGACTAAGCATGTGTGCATTCTAAATTGGATTTATTCTTTGAATTGATAAACAATTTACCTAAAAACATCTTTTAAACAACAATTAAGTTAATTATCATTTTCCATAGGCACGTAAAAACCTGATAAACATGCAATAATGCGTCATATTGTAGGTACTTGTGAAACTGGATCATTATTAAATGTTAAAGTTTAATAATGAATGTTAAAGCCAGTTCACAAAGCTAATTGTAAAGAAGATATGTCGAATTATCGACCAATAGCTCTAATTCCGGTGTTCTCTAAAGTAATTGAAAAAATAATGTATAGTTCCATCTATAGCTTCCTTACTAAATATAACTTAATTTGCAAAGAACAAAATGGGTTTAGGAAAAACAGAAGTATAAACATGGCTGTTTTCGACTTGATAAAAGTAATAATGAATAATGTAGATAACAAAACCCCTGTATGTACTATATATACAGACATGTCCAAAGCTTTTGACCGTGTGGACCATGATATACTATTACAGAAGCTTAACGCCTATGGTATCCGAGGTAACGTCCTTAACTTAATAAAATCTTATCTGTGCAATCGTAAACAATATACAGAAATTTCTAAAATATGTACAAAATCTAAATTTGAAACTAAATATCTATCTCCACCTAGAATAATTAAGTATGGTGTTCCTCAGGGAAGTGTTTTAGGACCTTTACTATTCTTAATTTATATTAACGATCTTCCACACCATGTCCATCATCCCATGGTTCTATTCGCAGATGACAGCACAGCAATTATTGAATGTTTAAATAAAGAAATATATGAAAATGACATCAATAACACTATTAAAACAATAATCACCTGGCTTAATAATAACAATTTACTCATAAACATCACTAAAACTAAACTCATGCACTTCTATCAAAGAATATACCCAAAACACCTAAATGTTAATTTCGAGGGTCAATGTATAGGAACTGTAAATAATGCAAAATTCTTAGGTATACACATAGATAGCAAATTGACATGGAAGGCTCATGCTGACCATGTATGCCAGAAATTAAGCTCGTCTGCCTACGTACTATTCAATCTTTCGAAAAAAGTCAACAATAAGACAGCTTTAATTGCTTACCATGGTTTAGTAGTATCGATACTACGATTTGGGGTTATATTCTGGGGCAACTGCTGCGAAAGGGAGAATATATTCAAAGCCCAAAAACGTTGCATAAGAGCAATTTTCAATATAAAAGTCACCGATAGTTGTTTACCGATATTTAAATCACATAATTTGTTAACTTTCCCATGTATTTATATTTTAGAACTGTCTTTATTTGTAAAAACAAACCAACATCTATTCCCAACTTTAAACGAAACTCGTAGTAGGACAGTAACCTTAAGATCTCAATACCAACGCTTATTATATACAGGTGCACACAAAACTGCTTTATTACAGAAAAATGTTATTGGCATGGCACCTCTTATTTTTAATAAAATACCTGATAAAATAAAAGATGAACCACTAAGATTGTTTAAGAAATACCTAACTAAACTACTAATAGAAAAAAGTTACTATTCAATATCAGAATATCTAACCGATAAAGATATATAAATGCCATCCATTCATCTATAATACTATTTATTGTATAATTGTTAACTTTTATAGTTTATAATGACATAGCTATGAAGATTTTTGTAAGAGTTTTCTAATGTTATTTGTTTTTACTATTAAGTGTTATCTTAATTACCAAATATTAGTTTAATTCTTAGTTTATAATAACAATGTTTGCATGCTAATGTTTCTATAGCAGAATGTATGGATCTTCAAATAATTTGTAAACACCTTATTTCTTACCTACATTCAAGGCAAATAAATGATTATTATTATTATTATTATTATTATTATTATTAACGTAAATTACATAAGACAGGCGTTTTGTTAAACTCCTAGTTATTCTTTAATGTGAACATGTCTTAGATATTTTTTAGCATACCTGCACTATAATGCAGTAGATCATAAATCGTAAAGAACACCTAGAGAAAATCTTTAAACCTACAGTGTTCGTACCATGAGCTCTTAACGTAGGAATGTTGCGGTTGAGTAAGCGGGACAGCGCTATGCGCAGTGTAGAGCGCCGTCTCGCTTCCACAACCGCAACAGTACTGTTTTAAGAGATCATGGTACGGCCCTCTGGTCAGAAATATGGATGTTGATATATTGCATATAGGGCCCGTAGTATAGTGTCCGTATATATCGTACTTATATATTTTTGTGGTATACTACTTGCTATCCCGATCAGGAGACTGTGTTTCCCAGTAAGATGGGTTGTGGAGGTCGGATAGTCAGTCGCTCCATGTAAAATACTGGATTCAGCTGAATCCGGTAAGACTGGTAGCCGACCCCGACATAGCTTGGGAAAGAGGCTAGGCCGATGACGATGATTTTTTATCCCAATAAGCAATTAGGAAAAAGAACAAAGCGGCAGAAATCGCGGTGCTCGGCTAGATAGGTATATATAACAATGCTTTAATTGAGCGTTAGGCATTTTATGGAATACCGAATCACATAGATTAGCAACAGCATATTATAGATAAAGATTGTAATCGAAGTAACAGATTGTTTCCATAAGAATTAGGCGTTTTACAACAAATTACAGATTACGGATTAATTAATGTGCTAATCGTTTGATAACTATAAATATGATTAATCAGGCCACACGACTGTAAAGGATTACGGGACTTCAAAAAGGTAAGACGTTTTTCTTACATTTTGAATTTCAATGCAGTAATATATTATGTAGTGGTATCGGAATTGAATTTGAATGATACTTACAATTACGGGAAATCTGAAAAATAGCTTATCTACGTAGACTATATTATTATAGTTGCAGTGAAAGAATCACACAAACAGGGTTTTGTTGTAAAGTTTAAAGTTTTTTACGAAAAATGGGATACGAATAAAAAACCAGTGACCGTAATAAAATCTCATTTATCTTATTAAGAATTCTGTTTTGAAAAGCAGTTTCATTATCTTTTTGTTCGACATTATTCACTGTGGTATGTTTATAATATGTTTCTATTTCTTCAGGTTAAATCAAAATGAAAGGCTTCATCGCGTTTGCTTTCCTGATTGCGGGCGTCAGTGCGAATGTCCTACCTACCGATAGTAAGTGCAGTTTCTAATCACATTACAATATTATACCTATTTTAACAACTTTTGCCTCAAATAATTCTTGAACAGACAGAAACATGACAGCTGTGCTAGCAAATTTTATTTCACCAACTTCATAAAAAAGAGTTACATTGTCCCTAATCTAGTTTCAATTTTGTAATACTTTTGGTGCTCCAGACCTGCCTATTTAAACTATCAATATTTTCCTTTAAGTCGGATGTGTTGCTCATTAAACGATGATCGGAATCGAATATCTGAAACTGTATATAGTGCCTTATTAGAAGAAATCCAAAGTCATAATCCAACGTTATTGTCTTTACAGTTATTTCCAAAGACAGTCGCTTCGTGACCGACACGATTGTGGACGCCATAGACGATCTGAGCCAGTCCATCAAGGATGCAGGATTCGATCCCCTCATCATCAAGAAGGAAGTCTTCTCCTACGCTTTACCGGTTCCCACGTAAGTTATCGTGTCTATTTGTCTCTTTCTCTAAGTTTACATTATGGTTAGGAGCGTGTGTGATAAAATGTAAACTGTATACAGTATTCGATATGATTGAAAGTGATTGCGCTCAATGCTTTTAGAATTAAAACGATTGGTTTTCCATTTTGTATATTAGTGTCTCTGTCTGGGGTCATTCTAATTCTTCTCTTATCTTCATTCATGCTCTTCTGCTATCCAGAAGGCTCAATAATAGCATGACTATCGAATTAAGTCAACTTCTTTTTACACTTATCTCAGTCCTCGTTTGCCCTTGGTATTGTCCTCAGCATCTTCAACGCCGCTGCTTTCCTTGAAGACGTGTTAAGCACCGGTATCAGCAACATCGTGGTAAACCACATCAACTACGCGCTCCTCGCCTCTCGTCTGGACTTCAACATCGAACTGCCCCACATCCACTTGTTTGCCCGTAAGTACTTCAGTTGTTTGGAATTTTGCTCGATTGTATTATTGTCAGTGACATTGTTGTTTTATCTGCCAGTACGTTCTTCAATTGTCAGTGATTATTATAGTTTTTGTGGATATAAACTTTATCGACGTCAATAGCTTGTTCTTCAGTCCGGAATCCAAATTGTTCTTAGAAGTCAACAGAAGAAAATGGATGCCGAAATATGATGGGCAAGGCGGTTTTTTTTTTAATTAATAAAGTCATTGCAAAATATATAGGAATCAAAATACCAAACATTTGTACAGAATCTTTTCATAATTACATGAAAGATTTAACTTAGTTACACGATATAAAGAATTGGCATTTCTAAAGACCATTTTTCAGAGAGAGATTTTTTTTATATAATTGACGATGATTTGAAAATTAAATACAAGACCGTACAACATTTACTTGATAATAATTGAGAAAGTATTGGCTGACGGTATAGGAACTAAAATCTATGTATTATGTTCTTTTGAATAAAATATTACTTCTCTATTGCAGACAAAGCCATTGGGGAGGCTAACCTCTTCCGTGAGACGGTTAACGCTGAAGTTGTTGGCAGGTAATGTCTACTATTTAATGATAATTTTAACTAGGCTAAGTAGCTAATGCTTAGTACTCATCACTTAACACTAATACCCTCTATATGAATATTTTGATAAATTGTTTATGGTCAAGCCGCTGAGTGAATAGGTTCGTAACAGTTGATGATCAACAAAAAGAAATAACTTTAAATAGTAACTTTAATACGACAAGGATTTAATAAACATAATTTACTTTTTTTCCTAAAAACAAATAATATTGATCAAAACTATTAATTATGTCAGGTAACAAAGAATATTATAGTACGGTATTTTATTTCCCCACTAATCAAGAACAACTTTTACTTGCGTAATGAACGCATTTTGTCAACGGCTGGACCATAATGATTAGTACCCATCACTTTTCACTTATACCCATGTATAAACAGACTGAATAATTGCTTAGTAATTTAGTATAAGTGAGTTACTTTTAAATCGTGATCCCGAAACCGTTAAAATTCATGACATGAAAAATATTTTAGCTATAAACTACATATATGAATCCAACGTTATTTATTATGTTACATTCATAATATGTTATGAACTAAGTTTATTTTTACGATGAATTTTTCATTTTTCATAACTTTGTAACTTATCAGAATTTTCGTTCATTCTTTTTACTAGGTTAATGTATACTCACGTTAAAGAATTTGTAATAATTAGTTATCATTAATCAAAATTGATTAACACTTACGATAACAAAGAATTAGAGGTATTAACAACGGTATTTAAAGATTACATTTAATTTCCTCTGATATGTGGGGTCTCGTGATTAAATAGAAAAACAATATAATTCGCTTTTTTAATTGTTCAAATCTGATCAACTTATCAATCTGATCAAATAAAATTTTATTAACGTTCAAAATGTATAGTAGGTATGTAAACAAATCATTGTAGACCTTTTTTTGGTAGAGATCTTTGTAGTTAGCCTGAGCGCAGGCGTTGACTGCTTCGCTGGAACATTGTTGATCCGTTCGTCATTATTCGTACTATACATCAATACACAAATGACGTATCTACCCAAGTCAAGCGTAATCTATCATTCAGCATTTTTCTGTGATTGAAATCGCAGTATTAATCAAGAATTATGCTAAGTCAAAAGATGGACGTCATAAATTAGCTATTTTTTCTTATCAGCTGTCATTGATAATTTAATAAAATGCAATTCTATAATAATAGCTATAAAAAATGCTATAAGAAAGAGAGAGCTTAATTGTTACTCTTTTGTGCAAACACAGAAAACACTATTTTTAAGCAGGAAAGTGCATCCTCATGCTTATGCAAAAATACACGAAAAGTGAGAAAACAGTTCTTTCCTGCATGTGCATATTGCACGAGGGCGGAAGAGTGGGACTACATCCTGCTTCCAAGCCTGGATTTTTGTAGCGGGTTTAAAACTAAATATTTTTTATTACATATTTTAATGTCATGGATCTTAATTCAATTAATTTCTATTCTTTATTACATACCATAATGTTGTATTACATAGGTGGTCAATACAGTGAGTTAACAGTTCATTATGGACCCTGTCGGGCACAGCAAAAGTAACTCAAAGCAAAGTAGCACCTGATTCTGACGACCTCTGTGGTCGAGTGGCGTACGCACCGGTTTTCAAGGTGTCGCTTGCTCAGAGGACCCGGGTTCGATCCCCGGACGGGTCAATGTAGAAACTCACTTTTCTACATTGCCTCGGGTCTGGGTGTTTGTGGTACCTTCGTTGTTTCTGAATTCCATAACACAAATGCTTAATAGCTACTTACTTTGGGTTCAGAGCAATGTATGTGATGTTGTCCGCATTTATTTATTATTCTATAACTTATCTCGAGAATATTTCTTTTGTTACAGCGTCGATATTAAGAACATCGTCGTGATCGGCTCCGTTCACGTCAACATTGGTATCATCTCCGGAATCTCCATCGGCAGAGTGGACATTGATTTCACACTCGGATCTATTGACGTAAGTAACAGAGTTATTTACAAATGATATATAAATCATATACAGGGAGTCACTGAAAGGGTATATCTATCCAAAAGAGGTGGAGAGTACTCCTGGTATATAGCAAGTTTACAAAATTTCAACTCAACATGAGTTAATTAAATATTTTTAATTGCAAACTGACTCTGCACCAGATGTAATCTGCACCTCTTTTAGATAGATATACAATTTCGGTAACACTCTGTATAAGCAAATATCACATAGGCTCAAAGTACTAGTAAATTCAAATCAACCAAGTCCAAAACCAATGAAATGGAATTTAGACTCCATCATCAGATCAGCTCGCAATAACTGAATATCATCTCAATCGTAATTAAAAAATAAATAAATAAACTTCATTAATCTCATAGTCATTAAATTCTGCTGCCATGCTCCATTGTTCATAAACGGATTATTTTTTCTAACAGACCAACCTCGGAGTAGCTATTCAAGGAAACAACTACTCAGCAGAAATCAACGAATTCCTCAGTGAAACTATCCCTGATGTACTCACCGAATTCAAAGTAAGCATATTGAATACTTCTATACTTTCTTAAGGCTGCCGTCTTACGGTGATGCAGGAGTGAGTTTTACCCGCGAGCCAACAAAACCGCGGTAAACTTCGCTCGTCCATAACACACTTAAGACTCCATTGAAATCGTGCATAGAGATAGACAAATTGGCCATTTTGTCCATTAGCGGAACAATGACAGTACTATACCTTACTTCTATACTAGTCTTTGAGTTTGGATCATTGTGGTTAAGAGATTAGTCCTTCAGGATGTGATGGCAGCTAACGACAGTGCTACCCAGGTAGCGACATTTTAGTCAAAAAAAACCGGCTTCAAAATAAGTCTTATATTTATTTCTTATGGTCCCACTGTCAAAACTGGACCAAAATGAGACCACACGAAAAACACTAGCTTTCAAATAAAAAAAGAATCATCAAAATCGGTACATCCAGTCAAAAGTTCTGTGGTAACCAACATAAAAAGTACAGTCGTACCTATTATAAATGCAAAAGTGAAGTCGACTTTGATGAAGTTTGGTATGGTTTATGCTATAACAAAAAAATCCCTGAAAAATTGATGCCAGCCTAGTACTAGCCTACTTCTTTTTGCAGCTATTACCGACACACACACGGGTGAAGCCGCGGGCAACAGCTAGCTATACAGGGTGTTACAAAACCCCTGTCCGACCCGATAGGGGGATATAGGGTTCACCATCACATGCCCAAATAAAATGTTAAATTTGGAACATAATAATAAACTTTGAAGTAGCCGCCAAATTCCCTAAATTTGAAGATATATCAAAAACTACACCACCGTTTTCGTCGGTGTTAATAGTGGCCTTTTGTATGATCATTTGGCACAACCTGTGACGATGCCGTCAATCTCACTATCCATTTAGAGAAAAAAAAAATTTTAGGTTATAATTTTTGTTTAATTTTTTTAATTTTTTTTTACATTAATGTAATCAGACATCGATACCTAACAACCCCTTAACGGATCGGACAGGGGTTTTGTAACATCCTGTATAAAAGAATAACGAGTGATAATTTATTATGCCATAGTTAGTTCATAGTCTTAAATAGTTTAATGTATAATTTGATCCAGAAACTATTCCTATAATCTCAAGTTCAAGATTACAAATCTATTTATAGACTTTAGCGCATTTCGTAAATATTTACATTTTGCCAGTTATTCGCAATCCGCTTACAGATGTTTAACTTCTGTACGTCTTAACATCATGAGTTGTTATTTTCATATATTATACCCTTTGTTTTTTTTTTTCAGGAGGATATTGACGAACTCATTGAGATTATCCTTTTGGACATCCTGAACGAAAATATATAAAATGACACGTTAATATAGCACGAAATTGACAACATTTTAATTTAATAAATTATTTTATTATTATTATTTATTTTTTTTATAAATGTTTTCCATATATAACTACAATTATTTATTGATACGTTAAATTAATGATAATGAAAAAATACAGATATGAAAAAGTCTATAAAAAAATACACTTTTTGTTGTCAAAAATAAATACACTTTTTGTCTATGCCAAAATATTTACACATGGCAACACTTACTAAAAATGTCGGGGAAAAACCTGATTATGTTGCATTTTTGTTATCTAACAACATTGAGATTGCGTTCGCTGTTTCGTGTTAGTATGTTGGCAGCATTGCATTGAGTTTATAGTTTTGCAAGGAGTATTAATCATTAATTCTTAGTATATAACCCAGACCAACCGTACAAGGTACCGTGCAGTGTAAAATACAAAGGAAAAGATTTTAAATCTTATTCGAAAGGAATATAAGGTAAGAATTGCATTAATAATAAAACTAAGATAGTGTCAAAGAACTTTCCAAACGTTTGGTAGAATCTACTCGTGATCAGAAGGCTGGTTTGTTCCTTGCACAGAGAATCGGCATAGCCATTCAACGTGGCATTGCTGCCAGCCTTCTGGGCACGTAAGTTTTAATTTTAGTATAGTTAGAGTTTGTTCTTATATTAGATTTAATTGTGTACAATAAATACTAAATTTATAAAACTAAGTAAATGTATAAAATTGCAAAATTACACATCACAGATAACCGGTTGAAGTAAGTGCGCGATAATGTTTTTTTTATTTGCTTATGATAGAGGTAGTTTTATTAACTTGGATGACCGTCTAGGAATCTTAATCCGTGTCGCAAAGGTATCAGAAACATTTAAATTACAGACTCGGAGATCACCCAAACGTTGAACAAGCGTTTGGTGTTCTCACAAATATTTGTGGGACGTCGCGACTTATACCAATCGACCACTGTTAAATCTTATATATAAAAATAGAATTTAAATAAACTTCTTGTTCTTCATTTATAATAGTCCAGTAAAGTAGTAATCAAATATGTCCTGCGTGTCCTTAAGAAACCTGTACTTTTCTTCCACACCTCTCTAAAATTGATAGGTTTTAATACAATGAATGATGATTTTATTTACAAAGAGCGCTCCTCTTTGTAAATAAAATCATCATTCACTTTAGCATTCTCAGAATATGCATAGTCAGGAAATAATATGGTCTCTACATTAAATAGTTTATTACAATGTATTGGCATCTGACGGGCCTGTTGGTCTAGTGGTTAGAGACCCTGACTGCTATACCGGAGGTCGTGGGTTCGATTCCCACCCGGCACAAATGTTTGTGTGATGAGCACGTTCATTTGTTCGGTGTCTGGGTGTAATTTATCTATAATATGTATTTATTTAGAAATATATAAGTATGTTTATCAGTTGTCTGGTTACCATAACACAAGCTCTGCTTAGCTTGGGATCAGACAACCGTGTGTGAAGATGTCCGGGAATATTATTATTATTATTATTACATTAAGATAAATACAATTTAACCTCTATGTATGTGTGTATCAATACAATGTAACGATTAGCGCCCATACACAAACGCGCCACGTTCATGAAATAACTCGTTCACACGGGTTTCGATGGGACTCATGTCGGGGCTTTAAGTGCTAATTTATTCATGAATTATGGTTCGGTCAGAGAGAATGCGTTTCTGATAGGTAGTAGTCAGTCAACAGGAATATACAACTTTGAACTGCTGAAGAATTTACTAAAGATAAATTACTATCATTTATTTGTCGTATAAACGAGTACTATTCAAAACTATTCATTATGCCAGGTTACAATCAATAATATAACATGGTGTTAATTTCCCCATACAAATCAAGACCAACTGACATGTGTCGGGATCGCATTCTCTCAGCGGCTGGTTGAAAGCCGCCGGATTTAATATAGTCAGACACGAAAGTAATAAATACACTCAGTACAACATCTTGAATCACTATAATAAAAAAAGTACACATACCTACATATAATCACGCCTCTCTCCCTTGTAGGGGTAGGCAGAGACCACTTCTTTCCACTTGCTACGATCCTTACATACTTGTTTCGTTTCGTCCACTTTCATATTCCTTCATACATGTTTGCGTATAAAAATATCCATACAAGAATTTATGAGTTAATCGTGATCACGCGTAGCAGGGGACTTTTTTGTATTATATAGACTCGTTATATTATACGTTGTTATTGATAGAAGTAAACGTTTAAAGAAGGATATATTATCCAAGTAAGCTAATCTTACACGTGCCTTTAAATTAGAGTTCGTTCCTACTATGTCGTCTGTCGGGGCGATTTTTTATCGGGTGTCGTAGCGGCAGAACATTTTATAGGAAGCTATTCACACTTGTCCGACACCGATTTCGTGTTGAAATGAACGAAATTGAATAAGGGGAGCATTATACATAGTGACATAGTGGGAACGAGCTCTTAGTTGTCGAAAGCCATTACTAGTTCAAATAATTGCTCTGTCAGGGAATATCCCTGGGGTTTCTCTTAGTTACACTAACTAATACGACTTAGATACCTAGTCAAACTAGACGCAAGTCTATTTTAAAACGTGTGCCATTTGATATTACTTCCTATTTTACAATTATGAACTTTATGTGAATGAGAATAAAGTTAGTTTTAACTTGACTAGTACTGATAAAAAAGTCCTAAGAAATATGAAGGAGTAGCACAAATTGAATCTTATGTGCATACATTAGAATTGGTTTTCCCAAAACTCGTGATTGTTTAAGATTGGCAGATAATTGCGAATGCAGAATAATTCGTGTTGGACATAAGAGATGGCGCTAGTGGGTGACTCGTGTAGGAATATGTAATAAATACATAGTTATAAATAGTTACAAGTTTACATTACTTTGCGGGGATCCCAAATATTGCACTTAGAGCATGCTTTTTACAAAAGTTTTTTTTGTAGAAAACTAAAACTGTGGTGTAGGTGAAAGATGGGGAAAGGTGTATTTTGGTATAATATTCTAATTTTAGTGTATTATACAAATGTTAGATTGTAGATAAAATACGTGTCTCGTAAAGAAAACGTAGGAGTAAGACGGTTCGAGACCGATTTATTGGCTGTAAGGGAGAACAAGATGCTATAAGTATAATATGGGTAATTCGTATGGACTATTTGTTTACCAAACATCATAAATACGTCAAGTTATTTGGCGTGAATAGATAAGAAACAGTTACAACTAGACTACCTATAAAGTGTTTAGATCTAAAGACAGCGATAGAGATATAAAATTTAGTCATAAAAATAATGAAATAAACGAAAAAAAAACATTTATAAATTAACATAATAATGCCAGCCTTCTGGGCACGTTCCCCGCCATTGACAAGGATGACGATGAGTTCTTTGACGCCGTTTAGTTTTTATTTATGTAAGTTTTAATGTTAGTATAGTTAGAGTTTGTTCTTATATTAGATTTACTTGTGTATTAAAAAATAAATTGATCCTAGAAAAGTCACATAATAATACAAACGTTTAATTTGCCTTGTATTTGTGTCATTCTTGTAATATAATTCTGTTTCTGTTTTTCCCAAAACTGTTGAAAATGTGTTGAATGTATAAAATGATGATAATGATAATAATTATATTGGCGCTTTTATTTGTTGTTGAAATAACAAATTTTCTATACATACAATAAAAATTACGACGCGCACAATGATTTGGGTTGGTCAATTTGGAGGTTTCGCGTTGATTCATCTAGGTTGATTTATTTTTGGATCAAAAAACTCTTTCTATCGATTTTCTACGGGGTTGGTAATAACTCACAAATGATTTTGTTTTTAACCCACTGTACCACTGTAACTCTGTACCTTATGCTTATATTTTAAGTGGGTTTTATTCTCTTTTCAGAATTAAAAATGGGTACCAATATATCGTTCCATATCAATGGAATGTTGATTGAACACTTAAAAACCTTGAAGACTGGAAGTGAACTTTACAGTTTGAAGAAATATGAACACGAGTTTGTGGGTGTAAAGTAAGTTTTAAAACTACAAATTCAAGAGAAAACCTCATACTTCAGTAATAAAACCGCCTAATAAAGTAGATAACTGGATATGAAAAGTCAAAATCTATTCAGTACGCTTAGATAATCAAAACATAATAAACACGTATTTTTTTTTTTTCTCAAATCAATAACAAAATACGAAGACAAACCGATTTTAAGTTCTGGATTGGGAGCTTGTGACGTCACGGCTAGGTACAATTTGTGCTTGGACGTGACGACATGCAAGAATTGTACTGGCTGTATCTTTATAATACTTTGTTAACGCGACAAAACAAAAAAATACGGGACACTTTTTTGTTTATCTAAAGATGGACATAAACATAACATATCATCACGCCTGTATCCCCGAAGGGTTAGGCAGAGGTGTACCAATGTACACCCACAGTTCGCCGATATGTTTTAGGTCCCATGTAATAGGGGGCGAGCCTATTGCCACTAACCGGGCACAAATCCAAACTCCGACCTGCTACTGAGAATTTCTGAGAATTTCAAAGATGGACATAGGAACAAAAATTAGTCATCATCACTATTGAAAGCTATACATTGGGCCGCTTGCGGTTGAGATCCTTGGTCTGTTGGGTCCGAGTGCACACATGCTATTTAACGATCTATCAAAACGCCTGGTTGACACTTTGCGTAACCTAAAGGCTGGCTTCTACCTTAGTCAAATATTAAGCATTGTCATTAAACGTGGCGATGTGGATGAATTTTTAATGCCTTATAATTTTAGGTTTTGTTTACTTTATAGTTTCATATGCTTATTTTTTAGTAGTTAGGTTTGTATATTGTTGTATTTTACTTACTTTTAACCTACTAGACTTTTTGCACCCAGACTGAAAAAAAAATACTATTAATTGATTAATTTCAGGTATCTTGATAATGTTTTGATTTCAATTTCAGCTTACCGAAAGTAAAAATATCCGTCAAAGATTTTTTTATAATCTCTCCAGACGATTTCCTCTTTGACGAGTCAGCAGATCTGATGGAGTCATCTGTAAATGTGAAATCGCCCTTAATTATTTTTAAAATTGGTAAGTAATCCATTTTTTATTATTATGGAAACTTGGAACTGACCAGAGCAATTAATAAAACCTGTTTAAAAATGTGTACAGTCACGAGCGAGTCACGGACAAAAATATGTATAAACTCTCTAATTTTTACTTGAGTTTTATTATTTATTTATTTATAATTGTTAAGTACAAAAAAATAGACTTATGTTTATACATTGGTCCACAAAATAGTTTATAATCTTCAATCCTAGATTGTTATTATAAAATGCGTAACGAAGAAATGAATTAAATCAGTTTCTCGATTTGATTATTTACAAAAATCGCCTAAAATTTGTGTGACTGTACATAAATGAGTACATACTTTTTCCAAGAACGGGCAATAAATAGATAAATAAATATTGCCAGCCTTCTATCGAATAGCAGCTCTAGTCCTAAATAGAACGAGCAATATGATTTTTAAATTAAGCCCATACTATCCCACTGAAAAGCTAAAGCCAAAAATATAAAAAAAAACAGGACTAATGCATTTAATTCTATTATTTTCAGGCGACGCAGCAGTACAAAGCGCAGAGCTTGGTTTTGAAATCCATTTTTCAGGAAAGTCAGTAGTTTTATATAATTATTTCTAAATTTTATGTATTCATTTGTAATATTTAATAATCAGTTTCTGTTCAGCACGATTTCTGTTAGTCTTTCGTTATTTCAAATTTATAAAACCCAAGTTTAAGCGTTGGAGCTGACTTTCTATTTGTTGTACGCGTATAATGTAGACTAGTTTATTTTTAATTTCTAAACGGAATCCAGCAAATTTAAATATTGAATACATACATACCATCACGCCTGTATCTTCGAAGTTAATGTTAGGCAGAGGTACACCAATGTGTACACACAGTTCGCTGGTATTTTTAGGTCCCATGTAATAGGGCGAGCCTATTGCCACTAATTTTAAATATATCACTATCCAAATGAATACCTACGTATAATTTTTACTGCCTCGTTGGCGTAGTGGCGCTAAGCGTGACTGCTACGCTAGAGGTCTTGGGTTCGATTCCCAAGTCGACCAAAATGTTATTGGGTTTTTCTATGAAATTCTCAGTAGCAGGTCGGGGTTTGGATTTGAGCCCGGTTAGTGGCAATAGGCTCGCCCCCTATTACATGGGACCTAAACATATCGGCGAACTGTGGGTGTACATTGGTACACCTCTGCCTGACCCTTCGGGGATACCGGCGTGATGATATGTTATTTTATGTTTATAATTTTTTCCAGAATCGAAATTCACGATGTCCAGTTGAAAACAATCATAACTCCTTCATTTGAAAATGGCCTTAGAATTTCTGAATGTGATCCGAGAGCCAAAGTTAAGAAAATTAAGGTAATTTGTTTGCTAATTGTCTAGACAGGACAAACAGCTGTAGAAACGTATTCAAACTCTTGTATTTATTCTTTGGAAAACTTTTAGGAATAATTTTAAAATGTTTTTCAGTTTTCAAGTGACAAACCTAAGTAAAAAGGTTTTGTTTTGCAATTTGATTAGATGCCTTTTTAGTTTTAATCTAGTTCATAACTTTTCTTATTTCTAGAGTACATAATATGGCAGAGTTTTTACGTTACGTAAATATTTGAAAATAAATAAAAAATAATGTTAAATAAATATGTATATTTTTTTACAGTTTGATCTCCATCTGATGGTGAATGGAAGGGATCATTCACATACGTTGAACTTGTTATTGACTGCTGTCAGCCCAGAAATAGTAACCATGCTATTGGTAAGGACTCTCTAAGATGACGACATCCGTGGTCGAGTGGCGTACGCATCGGTGTCAAGGTGTCGCTAGCTCTGAGGTTCCGGGTTCGATCCCCGGACGGGTCAATGTAAAAACTCACTTTTCTACATTGTCCCGGGTCTGGGTGTTTGTGGTTCCTTCGTTGTTTCTGAATTCAGAAACACAAGTGCTTCAGCTACTTACTTTGGGTTCAGAGCATATGGTATGTAATGTTGTAAAAAAATATATATATATATATTTTATTACCGACTTTAAAACGAGAAGGTTCTCAATTCGATGTACTTGTTGACTCCAGCTTTTGGTAGTCGATTTCAAATTAATTGTAATCGTTATATATTTTGGAGGTTTCATATAATTATTCTATTCCATATAATATTAATATAATAGGCCTCACCCAAGTTGGGCAACGAAACATATCATCCACAGGCGTTAATGTTTTAGACTAATCTTTAAACAAGGAGTATTGTATTTTTTTAACTACCCAGAACTTTTGACTGGGTGAATCGAATTTGATGATTAAGTGTGATGTTTGATGAGTATGTGTTTTCCGTGTGATTCCATTTCATTTTGGTCCAGTTTCGACAGTGGGATCCATGAGAAATAAATATGTGACCTACTATAAAATCGTTTTCGTTTTTGTTAGAAATAATATGTTATTATAGTATAATTTTTATTTATTTCAGAACGCTGCATTGCAGTCTCAAAAAGAGAATATGAAAAACTTCATTAATAAACATTTAGAATCAGTATAAATCCACCTATTATTTGGTCGCTGAGAGAGACTTTCCTGACACATGTCAATTAGTTTTGATTTGTATGAGGAAATAAAAAACTATGGTTTATCATTGCAACTTGCCATGTAGATAATTATTATTATTCATTTTTAAAATAAATAAGTGACAGTAATTTATTTATTTCTAAGGCATATTGAGGTTATTTCTGCCTCTTGTCCACGATTTGTCAGGGCTTCGATTCAGCTATTTTAAATGCATGCCAATGATCGGTCAGTGTACTTGTCATTATGCCTAATTTTCGTATTTAGCTGAGCCTACCATAAAATCTCATTTAATTCTCGAAGAGTATGATCGAGATGAATGCCAATTATCGTAATAATGACCAAAGAAAGGTAATTCGGTCAATTCAACACATAACATATCATCACGCCTGTATCCCCGAAGGGGTAGGCAGAGGTGTACCAATGTACACCCACAGTTCGCCGATATGTTTCGGTCCCATGTAATAGGGAGCGAGCCTATTGCCACTAATCGGGCACAAATCCAAACTCCGACCTGCTACTGAGAATTTCATAGAAAAACCCAATAACACTTTGGTCGACTCGGGAATCGAACCCAAGACCTCTAGCGTAGCTGTCGCGCTTAGCACCACTAGGCCAACGAGGCAGTTTCAATCAATTCAAACAGCTCTTATATAGCTGAATCGAGGCCCCTGTTGTCCACGATTTGTCAGGAATGCGTTTTCTCAGCGGCCGTACTGTATGTATTTAAATTATTATAAGTCTGATAATAGAAGGTGTGACAAGTATTCGATTGTCGTATTTCAATAATGAGATACCCAAAGTTTAGTAATTTAGGTTGTCGGTTGATACTGCTAATGTAATAAAATGACATAAGTGCAATGCCTTATGACTAATTTACTATGATAATTATGCTATATGGGTGAATTTCGACAAATGCCATTTTTCTTATCATATCGGTGAACTTTTACAATTTTTATTTTTTTGTAGATTTTTCAGGTTTTATGTAATCTTTAGGATACAAAACATCCCCAAATTTAATATCATCAACGTATCATTTAAGACTGAGGAGAAAATTCAGTTTGAATTTTGGTTTCCACCGATGTGAAAAACCGGCACCGATTATTTTTTTTGTACACCGATATGATAAGTGTATCCACCGAAATGATGAACCTATCCAACGATATGATAATCTATTCACCTTTGAACATCAAAAAGGAAATAGTTAGTAGGTACTTAAAGGTGACTTAGAAATGAAGATCTGAACTTAGGGTAGATCACATACAAAGAGAACTTAGTTCTTAGATAAAAAAAAATTGTATTTTTGAAATTATGTACCTACTTTTTACGTTTTCTAGAGGTACTTAAAATTTAAAAATAATGTTTTTTTTTATTATCATTGTCTTTATTAAAATGAAATATGAAAAAAAAAACAAAAATCTCATATCTAAGTTTAGCTAAACGTTTTCTTAAATGCCCGTCTCTTAACACAGAATTGCTTTTGATTTAAGCTTTGCTTATTCTTTCCAGCAACCTATTCCACCTGTTCTTCTCCTCATCTTTTAATTTTGGCCTCGGCATTCTTAAACAAAATTAAGCTACTATTATGTTTTCTTTTTGGCTATTAATTATTTTGTTATTTATTATTACGTACTAACTATTTTTTTAACTAAACATTTTTTGCCATATTAGAAACTTTTAATGCGTTCAATTGCTCCACCTCACCATCATCATCTCAGCCTATGGACGTATTACCGAACACAGACCTCCCTTGATGATACATTTATTTATACATCTTCTACTACCCAGTGGTATCGTGGTAATGATTTTGGCAGTCTATGTAGGTTAACTTACCTTGTATGTATGTACGAATGTTTGTATGTAGGTATATATGTATGTGTCTGTATGTATGTTTGTATGTGCCATTGTTTCTTTGTATACTTAACGAAATGACACGGGATCTACCGATATGATATAACGACTCACCGAGATGATAAAATGATCTACCGATATGATAAAGCAATCCACCGATGTGACAAAACTGTGCGTTGATCACGAATCAAAACACCGATATGAGATATATGACACCGATTGATTTTTTCGTATCATTTCGGTGTAAATTATCACATCGGTGCTAAAAAAGACCACCGATTACAGCGATATGAGAACAGCGACATGAGAAAAAACACACTTTTTAGAAAATTATAAAAAATGCATAATATCTAGGATAAATTCAATAACAGACAATGAAGCTAATTCACTTACTACCTCTGTTAGAACCAAACAACAATAAAAAAGCTACTCATTACATTAGAAAAATGCAACCACCGATTATATAAAATAATTGTCCGGGAGTACCTGAAATGGCGTTCTTACAGTTTTGGTGGGCATATACAGCGATTTAACCCACTTCTATCCTGATTGCCCACTAGCACACACCAACGAGGGAAATACAATTGGGGTGGGGATGCTGTCCGACTCGTCGATGTAAAGTTATGTTTGAATTACTTTTGTCCAGCGATATGAGAATATTTTTCAGGACAAGTACGTTTGTGCCTCTCAGTAATAATAATCGTTAATTATGTAATAAAATATGCTATATATTAATAAAAAAACTAATATTCTATGAAATAGAATAAGTTATATAGCTAATTTATTCATTTTTATTAGTGTATAAGCTGTTTTGTTTGCAAAAAAAGTAGTGGGACAGCACCGATTTGCAAAAAAAATGAGGTTTATGTATTTTATTTCTACATTTGTAATAGTCCTAGGCAAATCATATTTTTGCCACAACCCAATAACCACCTATTGAATACTAAAAAAAATAATTCAGAACTATATTCCTTTTTTCAAATACTAATTTCAACGAAGACAAAAAAATAAGGCATTTGGGAAATTCACCCATATACATCACAAGTACAACTATTATTATAAAGGCAAAAATATTACTTTGATAAAGAAAATCCTATTTTGTGTGTTCGTACAAATAAAAGCCTTTTTGACACTGTGTGTAATTTTAATATTTTTAAGTCATTGCAAAAAAATTGTTTGAAAAGCACCGCATTTTATTTTTAACTTTCCTCTCGTTTTCACCAGTTGGTATATGTTTGATCAACTAATTGTATCAGAAAATACTTAAAAATATTTTTATTTACATATAAATAGATGTTTTAATTTTAATTAAGTACCAGACTTTCCAGCCAGTCTTTAACCTATGATAAATTAATACAGTCATGATACCCATTAATAAAACTTTATTAAAAAAAACTTATCGTGCAGAACTAATTATTACTGCCTATTAGCTGTTTTCTTTCTTATTCCATTATTATTATTAGGAGCCTGGAATATCCCACTGCTGGGCAAAGGCTTCCCCAATCTCCCTCCATTTGTTTCTCTCAAGTGCCTCGATTGACCAGTTTGGTAAGAATGAAAATATGTCGTCTCGCCACCTCCGCCTGGGTCCACCTCCCTGACGCCTAATGTGTGTTGGGAACCATTCGGTGGTAATTTTAGCCATTGATGTATTAGCATACGATCCTATTCCGTAATAAATATCATACTTTTCTATATAAGAACTTGAGTCTATGTGTTCAATGATCGTGGCTTGTTATCTGTCATACTATTGAGCTGTTAAAGAGGGACTGATATCTTTCAGATCAACGAGTGTTTGTTTACGATAGCTGTATTGTTTGTTACTGACCGATTTCAAGGCCTAATACAATATCTACAAAGTATGTTATTGTAGTTGTTTGAAGAGACTGCTTTTGTTTCGATAGTTTTTGAAAAACCAGGGTTGGAAGGCGCACGTGACGCACTAGAGCGGTGACAGCTCGCGCAGTCTCTAGAGTAATAGTTTTAACTTTGTTTTTCTGTCCGGTTTTTGTTCTACTTTATACAAAAAATCATTATAATAATATATTATTATGAGTATGTTTATCAGTTGTCTGTTTACCATAACACAAGCTCTGCTTAGCTTGAGATCAGACAATCGTGTGTGAGATGTCCCGGAATATTATATTATTATTATTATCTGTAATTCACTATTAAAGCCTTGATGAATTTGAATCTATTGTACTGAAGACATATTTTTTTTAACTTATTTACTGTCCCACTGCTGGGCAACGGTCTACCCGTCCGATTCCAGAATTTTCTGTCTGGCACCAATCATTAAGAAGTGATCGATGTCATTGCGCCAAATAACATCACGATCGAAGCAATTATTTTTTTATCTGATTTATGTATAAAGAAACGTTGCGTCATTTCACGAAATATCGATAATACTCGATAACGACTTGCTACAAAATGTTACGGATTTATAAAAACAGTATTTTAATTAATAGATATCTACACGCAATTAAATTCGTATTACACACGCATGAAATCATGAATGTCACTCTCTCATGGTAAATGGATAATCTCTAGTTGTTGATATGGTCTTAAATGATTGATAGTTATTAGATTATTTGACTTACTATACTAGTTGAATACCTTGTCTTGGTCCGATAACCAGTTTTTAACGAGTGTGTCAGCGGCAAGACGATGCATAAGCTTTAAATTCTCCAAATACGTGTAATTTCCTATTTTTACTATATTTCTTCTACCTAGTTTGGTCACAAAACATTAATTGCTATGTGATCTCCTATAAGCGAAGGTTTGTAATTGGCTCACTGTTGCACAAACTGTTGTTATTGGAATTGTTTGTAGCTGTAAGCCTTCCATGCTGTATTAAATAAAAAAATAATAATAAAAACGTGACATGAATTTTGCTTATTTGTAAATTAAATCGTCATTGGCATAGAGCTTAGATAATATAATAAGGTTTTCTTGGCCCACAAGTGGGAACTAATCTAGGATGAAAAAAGCTGAAAAATACTAAGGAAAGAGTAATTTCGTAAAGTAATTGTGCTTTTCGTAAAATGACTATGAATTAAATAATTAAGAAACTTTCGACTATTTCTTTAAAATGTTTACAACCTTAAAAATACTGAACAGATCTTCACGAATTATAGCTGAAAAGGCTCTTAACTAATTTCTCTTGAAAAAAGCTAAATCAAAATCGGTTCATACTTTCGGGAGCTACTATGCCACAGACAGACCAACACATGCAAACAAACACATCAAACTTTACCGTCGTTTTGCGTCAAAGGTTTGAAGGTATTTAGGTATAAAAAAATGTTCTCGGTATAAGAACTAAACAAAAGCATTATTAGTTATTAGAAATAAAATAATTCTTAAAAAAAATCGACTTCAAAATAAGTCTTATATGATTATCTTATGGATCCCACTGTCATTACTGGACCAAATTAAAATGGGACCACACAGGAAGCACCATCTTTCACATGAAGACAGTCCAATTGAGACCTCCTCCTTTTTTAAGTCGGTAAAAAAAACAATGGCGGAGATGGCGAGACGAACTGGAGGCCTTTGATGAGGAGTGGATGACCACGGCTCTAACCAGAGAGAAATGGAAGGAGGGTAGAGAGGCCTTTGCCCTGCAGTGGGAAAGAAATGTATAGTAAAAATAATAAAAAAAAAACAATACGTCACATTTGAATGTGGAACACACGGAAATAACATAAATTTTCTTTGGCATGCGAGCTATGTGGCCGATGGGTACCGTATCGCAATTTGTTGCATATCTCATGCGGGAGTTTAGTTTGACATAGTACTGTGTGCAGTTTACAAGTATTAGTGCAAATAATGAAACAATCAAGTACAATTTACATGTGCAAATGTATATTAAACTTAGTGTCAATTAACTGCAAGTAAAAAAGTTTAAAGCGTAGATTAACTCCGAGTAATAACACTAAAAATTAAAAATTAAATTCATCATCTTTGATTTTTTGTTAAAATTGTTACGTATCTATTAAAAATAAGTGATTTATTTATGTCAACACACCAATGTATGTCAACATAAAAAAGAAGTACCTACTAAGGTAGATAATTGTTACAGTAAATGAGTTTAATTCTTTAAACACACTAATTTTAAATGTCTTCTTAATATTTTTACAATTTTAATTAGTTTTTACACTAAAACAATTGAATAAACTACGCCTTAATTAAATAAATAAAACATTCATTCTAAATGTTTTTTGAACAATACATTTTATAAGTAATTACGAAAACAAATACTGCTATCGGTTGTTATCCATTTTTTTAGATAATCCTATCATTATCGTTTGTTAATAACGGATTATATTTTATCTCTAGACAAGGCATTCTCATTAGCAGTTTGAAACTCGAGCAAACGGTGAGTTTTTGATAAAATTAATACCTTTTTAGTACACTAAAAAATAACCTATAAAAAACATATTTTAACCTGACTTTTAATTTCACTCTGAAAAGGTGCTTTGTAAAACAATTATTCATGCTAGTGTTAAATTTTTTGGGAAAAAAATAATTTTGCTCAATAAGAAAATCCACCATTTTGGCGAATAATATTTTTTTTACTTTGTAATTCAAGGCGTTAGCCTTCTTTGTCGGACAATAACAGCTTGATTAGAAAACGCCAGATGTGTATACAAACATAATTATATTTAAATTGTAGATATTTATTAATGCAATTCATTGTATCACGATAAGTAATTAAAGTGTTTTGTCTAAGACTCGTAAACCTGAGAAAGGAATATTTTATTAAGTTCACTTATGTATTTCAGGCTAACAAAATGTATTCTCCACTTGCATTGCTTTCAATACTTGGTTTCGCGCTAGCGTCGCCTATTGAGCTACTGAAAATCCAAGAGGGATTATTAAGTCAAGGTAAGCAGATTTCATTTATACTTAAATACATACATTAATACTAAAAATAAGTTGATTTTAACAAAAATAATATTTAAAATGATTAAAACCATCACGTGAATGCTCAGAGGAGTATAATAAGACCACAATAATAATTTTTAGCTACTGCTGCTACCTGCTCATGTTTTTTTCTATTTAAATACTAAATTTTTATAATCTGACTTCTACTCGTAGCCCTACTATGAAATATTGTGTTTCCCAGTAAATGGGCAATGGAGGTCAGAAAGGCAGTATTCTTGGTAAAGTATAGCTGGATCTTGTAAGACTGAACCAACCCAACACAGCGGGGAAAAAGGCTAGGCAGAAGAAGATTATTTTTTTAATTTCAGTCAAAGAAACTTTGACTGACAGTCAACCTATTCTTTCTAAAACGCAGATAAATATGAACATTTTTATCATGTATTTTTTCAACAAAGATGTAAGTATTTTTCAATAATAATAATTGTCTTTCCAGATGCCTTCGTCAGGAACAGTGCTCTTGAAAACCTGCTGATAGGTCTGGTGGAAGACCTGAGGGTTACCATGCTGACTGGTAGTGATGATGTACCGGTATTGGATCCCCTGGTGTTAGACCACTTGCTCATTGGAGACGATGTGCTACCTATACCCGGGTGAGTGGAAGCAGGTTTTTTTAATATAATTATTATAATTGTTTGCAGACAAATGTGCAATAAACCGACTTAATAAAAACCCTACTGATTCGATTTTCGCGACCATCTCTGAGGAAAATTCCCTATCCATGATAATTAATGTTTTTTGTATGCATTTCACCATTGCCGTAGATATCGCGTAACAAACATAAAAAACGAACAGGTGATTTAAAAACCCCCTCATTTGGGTTTAAAATTTGAATCTGTATGTCTATTCTGTAAATGATTTGGATATCGAGCTTCAGCTGAGTGATAATAAAGCTCATTTCAAAAGTGAACCCAATTGGCCTTGATTTAGAATTCAAATTTGAGAATACGTTTTTGACACTTTTTGACATCTCACCGCGGATTCCGCTGTCGAGATACTAAAATAATGTTACAGAATAGCACTACTGGTGGTGATGTTGTAGATTGTCTGTAATTGTATTTGTATACGGCGTGCATCTTATCTAAAAATACGTAAGTTTTTATCATTGTTTGTATAGCTGAATATTGGAGCATTAACAATAGACTATATACAATAAGAATATTTGTAGATAAAGATTTGCACCGTTCAATATTTAATACATTACAACGAAGTTTTTTAATTCCTATTTTTAAATCTACTGTTAAATATCGGAGCGCTAATGCTTTTCTGAAAATCTTTAAGATGACATTACTTCTTTTTCAGGGCAAGAGTGGAAGTGAATGACGTAACAGTCTCGAAGCTGAGTACCTTCGTTGTGGATACTCTGACGGTGAACACACAGTCTGTCATCCTGCAGAGATATAACCTTGAGTTTGACTTCCACGTACCCGTTTTAGAAATTGATGCCAGTAAGTCCAAATACACGTAAAATAAATAATAAAATAATTCCAGCCTATAAACGTCTTGGGCACAGGCCTCTTTCTATGTGGAGAGGGCATGAGCATTGAGCACCACACTTGCTCATTTCACGTACACGTACATAATTTTCCATAGTCTTGACAGGGCTAGTAATTTTGTGCGCATATTTGTGATAGATGCAAACTATGGTTGGGTGCAATTTAGAACACACCTACAGCCTGGTCTATCAAATAGGGTGTATTTTTTATATCTTTTACTTTTAAGGGAAAAAAACTGTTTCAGTAAGAGCTTAAAATTTGAGTATGTTTTAAGACACAAACTTTGGCATTGTAATAGCAATTAAGGGACTTAAAATGGTTTTTTTCTGTTTTCAGAGAAATACGATTTGGATATCTCTGTGGCTGGTACAAATATTTTTGGGAAAGGAGATGGCACGTAAGTTTAAAATACAAAAAGTAATATTTTTCTGCGTATAAACAATAAAAAAAAACAGATTCAGAGTAATCTGATCGTATAGGAATTACTATACGATCAGATTACTCTGACTCTGTTTCAAGTTGTTACCAAAAGCCACATTTATATGGATCCGGATATAAGACAAAACAGAAAAAGAATAATTTTAATAACAAATAAAATAACAAAAAAATAAATATTTAGGAATAAAACTTTGTTTCAGGATCGATATAATCAAGCCAAGATTCAAGGGATCAATATTACTGGCACCCAGACTTTCAATTGGCAGTGGTCTTCATTTGTCCATTTTGGATAGTAAAGTTGAATTTGAATTGGGAGGTTTTGAGGTGAGAACATTAGTTTCTTATTTATTTATTAAACACAATACAAAGTTAATTACAATACGCGGCTCCAATACAAAGTTTATGGTAAATCTTAACTGGATTTGGGAAACTTTGCATCCGAACTAGGTGGAAACCTGTACATCGGATTACAGTTCAAAATTATAGAAATAATAACTTGTAATTGATATAGTCATAGCAAAATTAGTATACTCGTTTTAGGCATAGGCATTTTGTAGTAGGTAAGTGTAAAAAAAAACTAATAATTAAAAATTTGCAGGCAATTACGACTCCCGCGTGACCATTTTTTATTTATTTTTATTTAATCATTCATGTACACACAACACATTAACAGGGAATATTTCGCATTTAAAAATTATGTACAAAGGTACTGCTTATTTCTTCAAGAAATTTCTGCCAGCAGACCCGCGAAAGAAGAAGTCGTCAATATTGGCAGTCAAAGTGTGCGATTAATGTTCACATAGCCTATGTCACTCGGAATAACTCAAAGATTTTAATGATACCACAAACATTGAAATCGGTCAAGCCTTTTAGAATGGTGGATTAAAAACTCACAAGCATTCTCTTTTGGGCAGTCGTGTATAACACTCGTTTTTGGGCAGTCGTGTAAAAAAGACTACGGTTAACTTTATTAAAATATGAGTTCACATGAATTTCTAGACTTAGTACACGTGATCGTTTTAATTTTCATCTTTCTTCATTCTGTGAATTCTTTAAGTGTTTTCGGTTTCTTTTTTAGTCTCAAATCAACGGCTTGTTTGGCGACGATTCGCTATCAGGTTTCATTAATACATTCCTGAAACATTTCGTGCCTGATTTGGTGAAGCTTTATGAGGTAAGTGTAATGAACAATTTAACTGATCCGCCAGTAGACACAATAGTAAAACAAAGGACATGTTGATATATGACTCAAGGGAAGGGAAAATGGTCAAAATTAAAGTTCCTACAATCACATATATAAATATAAATGTATAATTATTAAAATCGTGAGATATAGATGTGGGTTTGGGTCGAATTTTGGTTCTATCTTCGATCCCTATGTTTTATAAACTTTGAATTACATATTACCTACCTTGCTGTTAGCCTTTTTTTTCTAAATTTCAATTTTTAACCGACTTCTTAAACGAGCAGGTTCTCAATTCGGATGCTTATATATATTTTTTAAACGTAAAGTTTTATACTCATGCGAATGTTTTCAGGATGACATCAATAAAGTCTTGAGTGAGACAGTGCATGAAATCGGCAATGACATTCTGGCTGATTTGAATCTAGGAGGTATCCTCGGTTGATTTACTCAAGAATTACTAAGAAAAGTACAGTTGTATATAAGAATGCAAATATTAATTATAATCATACATTGATGAACTACATTGTTTTGTTTTATTTAAACTGTGTACACACTTACTTGATAAAAGCGCCATCTGTTAGCGAAATGTAGCAACGAGATGAAGCTGAAACTTTAGAGGCGCATGAAAACTAACTTTTATGCCAACTAGATGTCGGTATAGAACAAAAACAATTGCAAAGGTTTTTAATTGGTCGCTTACATCTTATTTTGTTTTAATTATTATTTCATTTTTACGTTAGGCACCTGACTTTCAAAAACGGTTTAGATGTGACTCAGCCATCAAGTGGTAACTTTCTGAAAGTTTACAGTAATTTGAAAAATCCTTATATATAGCAAATTAAAAAAAAATTGTAGATACCTTTTGTTACATGTATAAGATAAGCACAGAAAATCATCCAAGTATCTTTTTTTTATTGCAAGTTACAGATAGCTGTCTGTTTATTCCTTAATTCTTAATAGCGTGAACGTTTTTTGGTGTTAGGTACCATAAAACAAGGCTGTTAAACCAAAATAAAATGGAACGCAATTATTAGGATTTTGATACATTACATCGTAAAGTGTAAAAGTAAGGGTGTCTGTTGATGGCTATAGTAAAATTTTCATTACGACGCTCCTGGCTATGGGTAAAAGAGGCTGTTACTTAGGATATATAGATACGATTTTCTTTATAGTTACTACTAAAGACCACCGTCGAGTATGTCTATATACCTACGTATTTATATAAATTGTGTATAACATCGTGAGGAAACCTGGATTCCAAAATTTGGGATCTGAAATCGCCAATCCGCAGTGAGCAAGCGTGGTGATCAATGCTCACGCCTTCTCTATATGGGAAGAGGCCTGTGCCCAGCAGTGGGACGTTTATAGGCTGGATTATTATTATTATTATAACCTATTACCTTTAGAGCTAAGATATCGGTTACTTTAAAGGTGGGAAAAAATGTGACTATGAAGGAAATCTTTTTTTACCTCATAATATTTCTTTCATTAGGATTTATACCCACTATTTGAGTCATATTTGTAATTATGGTAAAGACTGATAGTACTATTATTACATTACAAAGAACAACCAACATTCCCTAATTATTACTAAGTGGTTTGCAGAGGTACTCTAAGAGGTCTCCGAAGGCAGATCCCTAGCAATAATACGTATTACCATTCCGCAAACTAAGTCCAAACTTTTGCTAACACGACAGTACGTGAAACAGTACTGACTTAATTAGATCTTAGCTAATTCACCTGTACGCTCTGATTAAAGTTTTTGAAACATACCCCTTACCACGAAACCTTAAAGCAGGACTAAACCTGTCGAGTAAACGAGACGCCGCTATGCGCAGTGTAGAGCGCCGTCTCGCTTACGCACCGCAACAGACTTACTATAAGAGTTTCATAGTACAGGCACTGAGGAATTTAGTACTAAAGTTTGTTTGAAGGTCACGGATTTAATAAACGTGACATGCATGCGAAGTGTTGGGTTTAGAGTTATTTTAAACTCAGTTGTGGGTAACTAGCTGAAACTTACATCGTTTTTAGTCTATATGTCTTGTTGAAGGTGTATTAGGAACCAGCTAGGTAGTTTCACCAACCTTTTAGTCGCCTTTTGTGTTATTAGCTTTAGAAATTTCATAAAAATGGTTTATCCTTAGAGTATACATAAGAAATTATAGAGTGAGCCTATCAGAGTTTGAACCATGAGCACTAGTGTGAACTAGTTTTGTCGTGAACTATGTATGAAGATGGAGCTTACCGTTTTAAATAATCTATCTAAAACACTAGTATTATCCTAAAAATGTCAAAACCATCGATGTTTTCGTATATAAGTTTCTTGTTGCGCGAAAATTGACTTAAATCAGTAAATAAATGTAGCAGTCTAGTATATGTTTAGTCTATGGGTTTATCAAATGCTGACAGGTTTTAAACAATCTCTTTAGTTATATCTAGTATAAATTTTGTAGACAAAAATGTTAAATTTAAAAATTACACATTATATCAAATTCTGCTGCAACTTTTAAAATAAAATACATCTTTAATAATTCCACAATCTTCAGAATAAAGTGCCGTCTTGTGAACGTGTCTTGAAATATACCATTTAAGCGTTTAATCTTTTGAAACGTTTTGAAAAGTGTTTCTGGAGTTAAAACTTTGCGCTGGCCTGAAAGACCGCGTCTGGCAGCAGTTTAGGGTTGGCGGTTATAAATGAGCTCTCTGAAGGAAATAATAGTTTTTAAAACATACATTAGGATTTTAATGATAGTTTCTATATGTTTCTGATGTAGGTATATAAGTTTGTGTAACTGTAATTTTTAAAATTTGTGGGAATATTTAGAATAATAAAGTTTCTGAATATGCTTAGGAAAAGGAATCATATTCATAGACGACTAAATATAAAATATTAAGACAAAATATTATGACAAAATATTATATTAAAAAAAACCCACACGAAGTCATCTGATCGCAAACTAGTGCCTGTACTATAATATTAATACTTACACATTATATTTCTAAATAACGCCATTATTACCACCATCGTTTGCAAAAATTCTAGAATGTATCAACCCTGAAATCTAGGATAAAACTGTCAGAAGTCATCCTGAGGGACCGATAAGTCGCAGCGACGGAGATTCCGATTGCAATCCCTAAGTATTACTTTATATGACGTATTTATCATGCTATTAAAGGCTAAACATGTCTAGTTAAGGCTAAAAACTATTAAAGAAAAAAAACATGAATTATTTTTTCGAAAATCAAATTACTTATAAATATTAATTCCTTTTTTTCTTCAACGCAAGGTAAAAATTATTATAATCGTCACCCTCATCTTTCAATAGGCCATTGTTGAACAGACTTTGTAAATATAACGAAAGTCGTATACATAATGTTTCTATTAGATACATAAAAATAAATTTATTAAAGGATAGAGTAATTATTCAAGATTAATTTGATGCACAAAAAGTATTACGAAAGCTATTAATCAGCAAGAAAAATAGAAAAGTCTAAAGCAAGGTAGAAAATTCTAAAATTTCCGAAAATTGATTGTAACTCGAAATCTGTAACTTTTCGGGGAACATATGTTGCGTTCATTTGATAGGGCCTGACCTAAGGTATCAGCCACCACAGTTTGTCGGACTATTTACCGGACACCCTGTATGAAGGACATAATGAAAGTGGACGAAGCGAAACAAGTGTGTAAGAATCGTAGCAAGTGGAAATAAGTCTCTGTCTACCCCTAGAAGGGAAAGAGGCGTGATTATATGTGTGTATGTCAACCGCATTACAAAACCTAAACAAGTGACCTGGCCTCGTTGGTGAACCTCGTTGGCCTTGTGGGTCTAAGCGCGACTGCTACACTAGAGGTCTTGGGTTCCATTCCCAAGTCGACCAAGGTGTTATTGGGTTTTTTATGAAATTCTCAGTAGCAGGTCGGAGTTTGGATTTGTGGCCGGTTAGTGGCAATAGGCTCGCCCCCTATTACATGGGACCTAAACCTAAACATACCGGCGAACATTGGTACACCTCTGCTTAACCCTTCGGGGATACAGGCGTGATGATATGTTACGTTTATGTTAACAAGTTATTTCAAACCGCATTCCCCGTAAATTCCTGCAAGCGATTCCCGCAGTTTCCCGGTAAATTATAGTCCAACTTAAAGCACCGTTTAATAAATGTATGTATCCGAATTTCACATTTAGTGTATGCTTGTATTATTTTAATAGCTGAATTAGCAAACTGCATAATTTGTGTAATGTAGACCGCTTTATATCGCTTTTGGCTGATACTGAAATTAAATCGTTGAATGCTAATGTTGTGTACCCTATCTAATGTATAGATAAGTATAATGAAAGAATATTAATTAAATAAATAATTTTTTAATTATTTAAATTAATTAAATAGTACTGTTTATTTATTGAGATATTCCGTACTTTCGCTTTAAATAGTTATTTTGAATTTATTTAATCAATAACAGTCTTGGACCAATGTACTTTTTCACAAATGGAAAAATCTTAATTCTTTCGGTCTTTCAGAGTTTCCAGGGCACTCAAAATTACTCAAAGGAGTTGTTTTTTTAACATCACATACATTGTTCTGAACCCAAAGTAAGTAGCTAAAGCACTTGTGTTATGGAATTCAGATACAACGAAGGTACCACAAACACCCAGACCCGAGGCAATGTAAAAATGTGATTTTCTACATTGACTCGTCCGGGGATCGAACCGGGGACCTCAGAGCTAGCCACACCTTGTAACCGGTGCGTACGTCACTTGACCATGGAGGTCGTCAATCTTTTTATTTTAGTATATTAAATTTTTCTTCATAACAATAGCATTTATATAAGAACACTGAAACTAGAGTAATTCTTAATGATCAAAGGCAAACTGCATTTCAATTAAATGAATAATTCAATTGATTGATTTATACTCCAACCAATTTCGTGGCAAACCGCAACCACGTAATCACCAATTAAATATCAAAACAAAAACAAAGAACTTTCACAAAACACGTCCAATTGAAAACAACAGACAATCGATCGGATTCAATAAAAAACTTTCGATAGGTATCTAATATAATTAGACCTGAGTTGGTAGTGTTCGAAGTTGCAATATATAAGTTTTAAAAAGCAATAAAATTAACAGAAGCCAAATGGAATGGAATGGCGAAAGTTTTCGTACATTTTTAGGGTTCCGTACCCTAAAGTTGTGAAGGACCATATTTGTAAACCTCCTTTTTTTTTTAGAGATCTTGCAGTTAGCCTGAGCACAGGCTTAGACTGCTTCACCGGACTTGTGGCGAGGACCTTAAGGCCTCCAGCCAGAGCAATAGGAAAAAACTAACTACGTCAGCAACGTCTACTAAGGGTACCCCCTGCGGAGTTCGGACCTCGAATTGTAAACCTCCTCTAATAATCCCTCCATTCGTCACTCTGTCAGAGAGCTAATGCATTATAAATTAAATGATTAAATGTCAAAAGAGTGTATTTTTGTCGAATCTAAGAACATGTAAAGTTTAAGACCTTCGATTGGGGCCAGGAGATCCAAGACACAAGCTATGCTTAGTTTGGGCTCCTGTCTTTCTTTAAAGCTTGTACTACCTCTAATTGTCAATTTGTCTCAAGGCAGAAAATAAACGAATTTTTATTATATCCTTAATGTAATTCGTGGACGGCCCAGAAGGAGATGGTGTGACGAACCGAACCTTTTCAGCATTTTGGAACAAAATAGCTCAAGACCGGGAGTATTGGAACAAGGAAAGGGAGGCCTTTTGCCCTGCAGTGAGATGACAATGGCTAAAAATAAAATAATGCAAAAGTACACAGCATCTCAGAGGCATCTTGAAAATGGTACGAAACCCCTTCTGTAATCCGACTAATACTAGACCCTTATTTTTCTTTATTTCGATTTGTGTAACTTTTAGTTTTGCTGCAAAACTTTTCTAAAGATAAAAGATACCTTAAGCACATGCAAACAGGATTCTCAAAGTTATATTGCATTGTTGTGGCAACCGCATACTTTGTATTGCAAAGAGAAACGAATGAGTTTTTATTCATTCGTTGAAGGACACTTAGCTCGTCTTTGCAAAGCTTGGGTTATGAAAGATAATATTGTATTGTTTAGTATGCATTGTTATATAAATGAAACATAATTAAAAAATATTGTGGAGGGCACTGTGTGCTGGAAATTAGTTTTAGATATGATAATCAGATTTTTGTCCGGAGGGAGATTTGCAAAGTCATTTGGTTGCAAATGGTTCATGTTAAAACAACCAATCGTCAGGCCTATGTGAAATGCTTAAGTTTCAGGAAAAAAATACAATTATTTAATTTAATATTTGACTACACCTAATATTTACATTAAAATGCAGCTAGTAAAGTAGAGTAATGTTTAATTAAAGGGATTTGTCTTGGTAAAATTGCGAGTAGATATTTTCATCTCACTTTTATATCGCGACATAAGATCACGAAAAGGTATAAGATATAATAATATATAAGTAATAACTAGGTATACAGTTATCTGAAATCCCATAACATGGTAACCTTCCAAATAGGAAACACAATTAGCATAATTATTCATAGATTCCCGAACGAAAATCCTTTGAAAAATATTTTTATTTTCCCATAAAATATCAATACAACCTTGAGCCGTCCCATATTGCAGAGATGAAAGACAAAAAGCCGCTACACCCGGTCCTGAATCAATGTACTATTGTGTGTACATTTTTGAAGAAAATAGTCACAGAATTGAGTCCACTGAATTTATTGGATGACATACCTAATCCTAAATAAATGACGGCTTTTTGTACTTTGAGTAAATATTTATTAAATATTTTAATAATTTTAAAAACATCATTTGAATTCCTTTGAATTAGAAATAGGAATAATATAAAGCAAATTTAGCATCACGTACGTCGCATTTTTTTTTGACAACGTTAATGTTGCGTAGCTATTGGCGCCTCAATCGATTTATTTCAAAAAATTGAGCCTCATACATAATATGTTTCAGGAAAACGTCAGACTATAGAACATACCAAAATAATACGAATTTGGTGGGTGTGGTGAGATTAAAAGCTCATCTTATTAAAGTTCAAGAAACTTTTTACCGAAGACTTAAAATGTACGACAAGAGTGCTGCAAATTCCCTAGATGTCTTTTTGTTTTCGCCTCGCGGCAAAGCGGAGTGTTTTGAACATTTTGTAATTGGTGCACATCCGTGACGACAGGCTCCATCCAGAGCTAAACCTCTACTATGAACTCTTAAAGTGACACTTTTGTCATCGTGTAAGGGAGATAGCGCTATACGCTGCGCGTAGTGGCGTCTCGCTTACACAACTGTAACAGTCTTCCTTTAGGAGTTCATGGTAGTGATAGGGATAATAAATTTAAAGCTCACTATTTTATCTAGGTTTACTAACTACTGGGATTATAGGATTGCTTTGCGGGAGTTTGTGAAGTTTAAGACGGCTTTTCTTGAAGGTTTTGGTATGGTGTAGCCTTTTTATGTTTCTAACTTATATCATTTTTGGTTAGACTGCTTTAATTAGAAAAAGGAGTGAAGTTAAGACATCGGTTGTAGTCTAATCAAGAGAGGACAAATTATTGACTCTCAAAAATACTTGTGGATTTAAAATGGATTCATTCAACAGACTTAATCCATTTAAAGTTGTAAGAAAATAAGGAGAAGGAATCCGACGTCCCTAAAAAGTTTATACCTTATATTTGTATACAAATAAAATATCACATATAGGTATACATTAACAAAACCAAATACACGTACGATAATGAGTTCCACAACACATGAATTTGTAATTAAAATAATACGATACAAATAAACAAAAACATCACATTTCAACCATTACGAAATATCCTCGAGGCCGGAAAATAAACGTTAGTCCAAAAAACAAATTGTTTGATCCAATACACCCACACACACACTTACATACACACTCACACACACACACACACATACACACACTTATATTAATATTCTTTTCTCATTAATAAGTACTCTGTATTTTTCTTAGTTATAAGTCTTTATACTTAATAATTTTATGTTGGAGCAGTCCTCATCTCGGAGGTGGGCGCTAAAAGCTGCGACACAGTTTTTTGAAACTAATGTGGCTGTTAACGCATAATTAATGTTACTTACTGGTTTTTGTTCCAAATAAATGATTTGAAATGAAAATTAAATTATATATTTAAATTCGTATTGTCAAATTTTGTTCCGTACCGAGGTCCATTGGGATCGAGACGAAATTGTACAGCATCAGAATTCACGAGGGTAGAAGCATAAATCGAAATAAGGTAGGTGACCTATTTAGAATAGGATTTACTACCCAATCCGTGTTGGTCTAGCCAATTCAATTTTAGCACTGGCGGTTTAAACGACACTCTAAAAAGAACTATAGACTTAATATCATAAGGAACGAAAATGCAATTTTAACTTGTGTATGTTTTTTTCTGTTTCCTTTTACTTAAACTATGTAGGGGTCGACTTCTTGTCTTGTAGTACCATATTTTACCTACTATTTACTACTATTTTACCTATTCTACATATGGAACCTATGTGACATCCACAATCCATTTACTAACCTAAACGGGTACAGCAGAGTATATCCTATAAATGGTGGTCATCAGATTTTTAAAGTTGAACAGAAATGAATAGCCATCTGCTAAATTATACCAGGCCTAAGTCTAATGGACAAACGGCCTATGATTGTGTATATATTGATAAATAAATTGCCTATTTGTATACCAACTATTAGATAAGTTTCCTAAAGTTTTGTGACATGACTCTAGGATTCTAATTCAAACGAAGTCCTTGGCAGTAAGTGCTCCAGACATTGTACATAGCTAAGTTTAGTTTGCCTGGCATGTCGGCTTTAATTTGTGTACTTTAACTGTAGAGGTGTGACGTATCTCTACGATAGCATTTTAATAAAATCTAGAAGACTGTTCTTTCATCAGTGAGAGATCCCTAATATTTTCATAAAAAGTACCTAAATAATAACATAACATAACATATCATCACGCCTGTATCCCCGAAGGGGTAGGCAGAGGAGTACCAATGCACACCCACAATTCGCCGATATATTTAAGTCCCATGTAATAGGGGGCGAGCCTATTGCCACTTACCGGGCACAAATCCATATTCCGACCTGCTACTAAGAATTTCATAGAAAAACCAAATAACCTTGGTCGACTCGGGAATCGAACCCAAGACCTCCAGCGTAGGAGTCGCGCTTAGCGCCACTAGGCCAACGAGGCAGTTAAATAACAATAATAATTAATTCCTTTTGCCACTTATTGGGCAGAGAAAGCAGACACACGGCTATCAAAAATGGACAAGCCATCAAAACGGCACTCTAAAAGTTATAAAGTTCAACAATCTAACAAACAAACATAAAACTATAAATACCTTATAAAGGAACTTAAAACCTAGTTCTGTGTATAATATTTCAAATTCCCTCACAATTTACAATGGAGTGCTTGTAAATTGAGTATCAGGTCGCATAATGAAGCTGCGAGCTGTTCAGATAAGATGCCTCGGAACTGACGTAATGGAGTAGAACAAGGCTTGTTATTTTTTAAGTTTCGTTTTAGCAGACAAACATTTTCTGCACAGTCTTCTTAAGGATTCCTATTTGAAATTGTGACCAATGTGACTAGACCGTGGCAATTCCAAGAAGGAATGAAATCCTACAGTGTGACGATCATGGCTGTTTTCTGAAATAATAATCTGTTTACATTGACGAAATATTACAAACAAAAATGGAAGTACATTAGTATTTTTCGTGCATTAACTGTTCCGGTGTAATTCATAACCACTGAAGCGCTTATGCTTCTTGCTCGGTTTAGGTGTAAAATATTGGCTTATACTTAAATTACTTCTGTACCCTGGAGAACCCACCCTTTCTTTAAACCAAGCGGTAAAATATTTTTCAACAATAAATAGGACCAACAAATTTGGAAAAATAACAAAATTTAATACCTACCGTCTCCACGACACTGCAGTAAAACAAAAGCATAACTATAGCATTCCCTAATGAGTGTTCAGAGCGGACCGTTTAAGTCGATTCGATGCCGTCTGCTGCACAATAGGTACCAAATCAGAGTCACTGGGAAACGGGCAAGTTTCTTTGTAGCTTAATTACTAACAGTGGTTTAGTCTGACTCGCTTAAATGTCCTGTTGATTGCCTATTGGATGGCTGGGGCAGAATTCTCAGAACTGTAGGCCATGCTTGTGGATCGCTTGATCAGATCAGTGCTTATAAGTTATTTGAGAGTTTTGGTAATATAGATTAAAATCTATCCATTTAGTACCTGTTGTACTATAAAACCCACAACTCATTACAGAACCAATAGATACAAACATCCATTTTCCCTTGTAGGGGTAGGCAGAGAACACTTCTTTCCATTTGCTACGAACCGTACACACTTGTTTCGCTTCATCTACTCTAATTTTTTCCTTCATACAAGAACAACTACAGAAACAGCGCGAGATTCTGAAAACGGCAAAAAAGGGTCTGCTTTTGTTTTTTTATTACATGGTCTATTGGGAATATCTGCAAGATATACGTACGGCAAGCATTCAGTATTTATCTGCGCTTATTTGCGGGTAAGACTAATTAAGTGAACAATTATCGTATCGGCTTCTGACAAAAAGCTAATTGGAAAAAATCATCATTCTGCGGCTTTTTAAGTCTGCGATATATTGGCAGAAATTATTCTAAATACTGATCTCTTAAAAAAAATGCTAGTAGCTGTTTCGATTAATCGTTAGAACTTAACTTTTTTACCGACTTTAAACCGAGGACGTTAGTAATCCACGTTGTGGAACGATTTCAAAATTTCCATGTCCCTCATTGGTCCCTATATATTTTATCAAAGTCGATGTATTAGTTTTTCTTTCTTAATAGAAGGCGTTTTTTTCACAGCATTTTTTATTGTAGTCTGTATTTTTCCACTTCAGTATAGTCATGTATGTGCATTCGCCTATAATTGTGGAATTGTACGACAAACATACAGACCGCATAGTTAGCAGCTAGATCTAATTATGCGGCCGATGATTGCATTATCACATGCCACCAGAATTTGTGGCCGCGATGGGATTTAAATCTATTTACAATGTTTAATATGCGGTAATCCGCAATTAGGGGTTCTGTTTATCACCTGTTAACTATTTTGTACCCTGATTTTATATGAAACTATATTTTGTCTGTTTTCATAGTTCATAGCGTGGTGATCAATGATCGATAATGTCTAAAAATGTCGTGGTGGCTTCTGACAAACGGTGAAGGTAAACATCGTGATGAAACCTGGATTCCAAAATTTGTGATCTAAAATCGCCAATCCGCAGACAGCAAGCGAGGTGATCAATGCTCTTGCCTTCTCTATATGGGAAGAGGTCTGTGCCCAGCAGTGGGACGTTTATAGGCTGGATTTTTTTATTTTTTTATTTCATAGTTATCGCGGCAAAAATTATGAACCTTAAACATGTTAATGGCCAAACTTAGTTTAATATATGTGGGATCAGGTTTATCAGTCAAACAAAAATGCATATTTTAATTTATTTTATTTTAAGCAACTTATTCTAAACGTCCTACTTCTTTACACCATCACGTCGTTCTCCTGTTTTACTTGTGTTCCTTCTGCTACGTCAACATTTACGTTATCTCAAGCATACACAACTTGTCTCACTCACACTTAGCTTCTGTCTTTTTCACACATCTCATGTGTCAGTCACGTTCCATTCCTACATATATTTTACATGAAAAAAAAAATAACCATTAAGTAGTCAACTTTTAAAAAAAATTATATTACAAAACACATCGCAGGCGTATTTGTATAACCAATAAATAGCTATCATTAACATAAATACATCTTCTCAATACCATGTCAACGTAATGTAATTTTGATTTTATATTTCCCCATTTCAATAAAAACAATTTTCTCTTTATCATCATTATAATACGACTCTTAATACATTACAATACCTACCTATCTTTAAAAAATAGATTGATGCTTTTTTTTCTGCATTTTCAAGTATAATGATATTCCGGGACATCTCACACACGGTTATCTGATCCCAAGCTAAGCAGAGCTTGTGTTATGGCAACCAGACAACTGATAAACATACTTATATATTTCTAAATACATACATATTGTAGATAAATTACACCCAGACCAGAACAAATGATCGTGCTCATCACACAAACATTTGTCCTGAGTGGGAATCGAACCCACGACCTACGGTATAGCAGTCAGGGTCACTAACCGCTAGACCAACAGGCCAGTCGATAGAAAACTAATACGACTTAACGTCTCACGAATAGGCAGCTTTACCAGCACGCTTGGATGAGCAAACGATTTCCGCAAATATAATACAGGCAGCATTGAAAATACCTCCCGGGACGCATCCAAGCGTTCCTGTCTTACTATAACTCCACGTGGACAGTCCAAGGGGAATGGTACCGACTGCTCAGTCCTGGATAAGTGAGTATAAGCGTATAAGCTTAGGGAATAGGATAGTGTTAACATACATGCGAAATCAAGCATATAAACCTCTTTTTTTTGTGTAACAAATATTATTTATTTCAGAAATTAAAATATTTACAATAATATAAAAACTAACCCTACACAATAAATAAGAAAAAATATATACTAAATAAAACTAAGAACTAAAATAAGGCATCAAAAAATTCAGCCACGTAGCTGTCGACTGGGAGTGTGCCCAAAAGGCTGGCAGCATTGCCATGTTGTATGGCAATGCTTATGCTTAACCTCTTTTTTGGCTTAGACTTTGCTGTCGGGTGAAAATGTAAAGAATTAAAGACGAAAAATTATAAAGTTAGAATTTTTTCTAAACCTTTTAACTAAAAACATAAACTGTTTAGTTTTTATTCCCTATCAACGATGCCGATGTTTACGAAACGTAATTTCTTTCTGCATTCTGCAAACGATGGCTGTCACTTAGTTAGTTGTGTACTGTTGAGTACTTTGCTAAGCTATTTATAGATGTAAGTATCTAAATGAAAAAAGACTTTCAAGATATTGACTTAAATAAATAAATAAATAAAGTCACATAAATTTTGTTGTACAGGAATGCGTATTTAAATCATTTATTTTAGTGATTAAATCAACCTTAATTCAAATTTTATTCAAGGGTCACTAAGGGTCGGTGCATATGCTGCGGAAAATAGTTTCAAGTATTAAAGTTTGTATAAAAATAATGAAAAAAGCACACTTAAATATAGATGCGAATGTAATTCTATAGTACTCAGTAAGTCACGTTTACTTGTACGATAATAATGCATTTAACAGACAGTAATTAACTTATTTCAATAAAATTACTAATTAAGTATATTAATTAATCAAGAAATTAAGTTATCAAGACGAACGTTAACTTAAAGTTAGTCTTATTGAATTCCGAGTTAACGAGCTTCAAACTAAGTTCGATCAAGTTGTATCTTCTACGTTTCAATGTGTTTTGAAACTTATTTAGTTTGATATATTTACGACGTAGTTATTGTTTGTGTGATATATACGTATATTTATTCCTCTGTATAAGATAAAACTTATACCTACTGATGATTTATTTGCAATCGTTTTGATTCGAATTGAAATCAAAATTTGTTATTTAGTGACTTTGAAATTACCTTGCGGAAAGAGTGCCTTTAGCACACTATTGCACTATAGCAATTATTTATTTTACAATTAATGAAATACTTGGACTACAGTACCTTTTCGTTTTTGATGTTTAACTAACTTATAAAAAAAAAGAGATGATGATCTATAAAAAATAAGCAAGAATAGAAAAAAAAAATCTAAATCGAAACTTAATTATGAAGTTGCAATCTAACTACTTGATAGCAACTAGTTAAAAACATCTTAAAATACCACAAAGACCCACAACGTAGTAACGAATACATATTTAAAAAATAAAAAATGACAGTTATATCTCAAAGAATATTAAGAGACGTCAAAAAAGAAACGAGCGCCGGAGGTCAGAGAAAAAGGAAGATTTCATTAATATCTACAGACCAGCACGCTTACCATGAGCTCTTAAAGCAAGACTGTCGCTTGAGTAAGCGAGACAGCGCTATGCGCTATGTAGCGCGCCGTCTCGCTTCCACAACCGCAGCAGTTCTGTGTTAAGAGATCATGGTAGGGGACAGAGCTCCGTGGCTCCGTATGGAAATATAAATTAATATTTCAGATGTTATTTAATAAATATTATTTCATTTCTGCTTTTTAGCTGAGAAAGAAATGTGTAACATTTCTGTGTGGCTACATTTTTTGGTGTTATAATAATGAGTTGTGTTTTAAAGGTTTCTGTTTAGCTAATTAGTTTAATGAATGAGCAGATATATTTTTAGTTACATTTTACGTTTTTAATAAGTTATAATATATTATGGATGCCTTCATAGTTCGATTTTTTGTATACAGGTCCAATGTCAATATGCCAGGCTCTTCATACCACTTTGTAATTTATTTCAATAGTCAATACCCTACCTATTGCTAATAATAATGATTGAAATATTAAATCTTTGACTATATCAGAAATAAATAGAGTTTTCATTTACTTTACCTCTACTATGTTTAAATCCATTTCCTAATTAGTGGCCAACAGATACACTGACCAATTACATATATAACTAAGCTCTCTTTGCCCTTATCCTCAATAATACGTTTCTAAGTAAATTGTGACAAACAAATTGACATTGTAAAGGAATATAGCCCACAAAGGAATACAGAATGCAACTGAATTCTACAAACAAGGCTTCACAATATTGCATCGTCTACATGTCGCTACAGAGATGCAGATGCCAGAATGTGGGTACGTGTACTGACATACTGACTGTCTATCACTAGATGAACTCAGTTATAGTATATACTAGAATAACTTATTTTTTATACTTGACCAAAGATAATTAGCTCTTTAAAGATAAATTGATATTTTTTTTATGTTATCACGATTTGATTTAACTAGTCTAAGAAGATAAATAATATTTGATTTAATATCAATAATGTGGAAAAACTAGAATTTTGCAAGACTACTAATTCTAACCTTTCCTTAACTACTAAAGTTACAAAAACAGTTTGTGTACCGTATACAAGCAGCACTGACCTACAAGGTCTAACATTTTGTATCAAAACATTCAAATAATAAAACAAAATTGCCTTCCAATAATTTTGTTAGCATGTTCAACACCAAATCAGTCTATCTACAATTGCTCGAAAACAAACAAAAGTCGAGCAAAAATTCACGAGCGACTGACGGCTATCCAATCTGCATACTAGAGCACAAACAAATGAGATAGTATTCCAATAATATTCGCTGTAGCGGATCGAACGGGGATAGAACTTTTCAAATAATGCATTTCGAGTTATTTGAATCTAATATAGAATTACAGAAGCATTTAGAATAGAGTTAAAAGTTTGTTCGCGTGTAGAATTGTTTATTAATTTATTTGTTGTGGTCCAGTAGTCTGGGGTTTTAGTATTATGTTTTTATGAATATTTAAATATTGAAAAAAACTACCTAATTTCATTTTTTTGTTAATCGTGAAAATTTATTCTGTTAAATAATAAATGTTACTTTATAATGTTATTTGAAAAGACCGGGACCTCTGGAAAGAACGAGGGGCAGCCTCTACTCAGCAGTGTCACACACAAATCACTGTTCCTTTGTCTCTATGTTATTAGTATTATCTTCATTACATACCCATACCACGACAGATTACCATTTTACGTTTCGCTGGTGATAATTTAATCGTTCCTTTTTTCTAGCAATCAAAACCACACATCATAAAAACATATCTCGTTATTACTTTTAATTGCTACAGGTTGGTATTATTTAAACTAATTCCAATCTATTTTAGTTTATTACAAAGTGTGGGTGGTTCGTGGGAGTTTAGTGTCATATTATCATTTCTCTGTGAATTTTGAATCAAATAAACGTTTTAATGAAACTCAATATTGTTAGCAACTTATTTATTTGACATTTAGCAATGTTAAAGATTCTTAGACTTTTTTGATTGCAAATATAGTAAGGATTGGATTTTTTTTTTGAGATTTTTTTCTTTAGCTATTTCTGTTCCACTACAGGTCAAAGGACTCTCTACAACCTTTTCGTCCATCATATAGTTAGGGCTGTGATGAATCACCTATTATCAAAGTAGCCAAGGTCGTCCCGCATTTAAAATCGTAGATTTATTTCATTTAACCACATTATTTAGACGTAACTTGAAAATCATTACATAGTTATGTTTATTCCTTGTAGATAGAGAAAAAATATTCCTTACAACCTACAAAATTGGCTCAGGTTCAGAAGTTCAGGTTTGTGACGTTACTGCTTGGTACAAATTTGCTAAGACGTGAAGTCACGCAAGATTTTTTTTACTATATCTCCATTATTTTTTGTTTACTAGAAAACACAAAATTACGTCAATTATTTTTATGTAATCGAAAAAAATAATACGAGAAGATGGACATAAAATAAAAATTAGTCATCATCCCTATTCAAAGAAAAGAAGGCATACTTAAATACGAAAGCTACAATATAATAAAGAGTAATATCTGAACTTTAATCCAGTCTTCTTGGCTGAACAATGAAAGTCTTAGGCGAATACTATGACGGACACAATGCATTTTTCCATTCTTATTCACAAAGGAGGTCCGATGCAACGGTTTTTTTATAATGAATTCTTTTTTTGAACGACGAAATTGGACGTCCACTGAATGAACGATTTGAACTGTGTTTTAATCTTAAGATTTCTTTAAGAGTTTAATTTTGAGACGTTTTCGAGTTGGGTTTTAGTACACTTGTATACTGTAAGTTTTCATTTTTTAATCATTTCGTACATGCTACCCAGTTATAGCTACTTAAGCAATAATGTATATAATTACGATGACGACCTCCGTGGTCGAGTGGCTTACGCACCGGTTTTCAAGGTGTCGCTAGCTCTGAGGTCCCGGGTTCGATCCCCGGACGGGTCAATGTAGAAAGTCTCTTTTCTACATTGTCTCAGGTCTGGGCATTTGTGGTACCTTCGTTGTTTCTGAATTGCACAACACAAGTGCTTAATAGCTGCTTACTTTGGATTCGGAGCAATGTATGTGATGTTGTCCGCATCTATTTATTAATTATTGTTTATAAATATAATAAATAGTAGTAAGTCATAATTAATGGCTTGAACTTATGTGTGATGTAAAAAAAAATATTATGACTGAGTTAATAAAACCATAAAATAAGGTTTATTTATAAAACTCTTAGCAGAGAGAAAAGAATATATATTTCTTGTATAAGTGATATATATATTTTTTTTTATACCCAGGACATCTCACACACGGTTGTCTGATCCCAAGCTAAGCAGAGCTTGTGGTATGGTTACCAGACAACTGATAAACATACTTAAATATTTCTAAATAAATACATATTATAGATAAATTACACCCTATGAAATGAAAACTTAATTTAAAAAACAATACAATGAATGAAAAACAGACAAATCATAAGATAAAAGTACAATAAACTCGAGACGTCTCATCTAATATGTATGAACCATAACGCAGCATCTGTGTAATTGGATGCAACACAAGTACAGGCGAGAACAAAAATAAATATTAATTGAAAAATAAATAAATAAACGTTTTTGTATATTTGACACTGAAAAATTAAAAAAAAAACAAACTACAACATTTGATTTACATAAATGTAAGGAATCAAATCACTTCTGAGCTTATATTTAGTAGAATTTACAACCGTTGAAGTTGTTTGAAATGAGTAAAAAATAATTTAGTTTCCAATATCGTGTTATTTTAAATATAGTTAAAATGTTATAATTTTATAAAACGGCAATTTAAGTATCAACGAAACCAAGTAAGTGTAAAAAAAAAAACTATGAATTCTGAAAAGTTTTTTACTCTGACTGTACTAGATAACTAATTATTTTGAGTACTTATCTAATATTCTAATGGCGGTACTTAATCACTATGTTTATTGCAGTTTCCATTTTGTGTATATTTTGAGGTTTAGCCATTAACGTATTAATTTTTGTAATGTGATGCATTTTGTGCTGGCATTTATTTTGAAATTTTAGTATTTACTAAGTATAAGTATATGCTAAAATTGTATATTGTAGTTTGTTGTAGTAGTTATTTTACCATTTTTACTTTTAAATAGCTAAACAGTATATACTTTTTCATGTTTTATTAAGGGTCTTGAAGATTCAGGACACAAACCGTTCACAATCAAAGTCTAAAAATGTAACTTTAGAGGTACCTCTGAAACTTAATAATTTTGTCCGTCTTGACATTGCGATCGTCTCTTTTTTAAAGGTCCTTTTCGGATATGATATTAATCCCCTTTTATTTGATAGCTGTAAAATATGAATATCGAATGATGGCGACGATATTTTGGTGTGTCCGTTTAGGATATTGTTGATGGTCTGTACAATATTATCGTTACCTTTCTTGTTCTTTTATCTATGTGCCTTAGATACGATTCATATTATTTTTATCATAGTTCTTGTACGGGTTAAGTTTAACAGGAATATTTTACCAAAATTACTGTCGCAAAGAGAAAAGTTATCCAAAAGTTGTATTCAATATAATTATCTAAAGTTATGATAATCCTTTGTTGCAATAATAAAAACATTAACTATTCATAATTAAATTCACAATTTCCATCACAACAAAGGAATCTGGATATCCGGGTTTTAATCAAAAAGGGACGGAATCCCTATAAAATATAGATTATACATTAGAGGGACAATTAAATGCGAAACTTCTCTGTTGCCTAAAATAATTAATAGTTTGCGGTCCCACAGTTTAGGAATAAACTTGAATAGACTGAGGTTAGCTTAATCAGATAGAACTATGAATGGGGTAATTAAGAATTTGTAGCTTCTCGTATTTTGAGATGAAAGTACGGGAATTGGCAAACTTTTGCTTAGTAGTAGGTACGACTGCCTCGTTGGCCTAGTGGTGCTAAGCGCGACTGCTACGCTGGAGGTCTTGGGTTCGATTCCCGAGTCGACCAAGGTGTTATTGGGTTTTTCTATGAAATTCTCAGTAGCAGGTCGGAGTTTGGATTTGTGCCCGGTAAGTGGCAATAGGCTCGCCCCCTATTACATGGGACCTAAAAATATCGGCGAACTGTGGGTGCACATTGGTACACCTCTGCCTACTTCGGGGATACAGGCGTGATGATAATATGTATGTATGTATGTAGGTACGACTGAAATCTTCGCACATATTGGGCTGAATTATTTTTTCTTTTATGGATGCCTTTTTACATAAATATGTAATTGCATTACTGAACACACTTTCTTTGATCGTTGTTTATAAAATAGTTTCAGTATTCTTTATGAAAAGAGTAATACTTTTCCACAGAAGACGAGTACCCATTAAATGAACTCTGATTATCAGCTGTCTAGTATTTTCTCTGAAACAACCATCCGCATATGTAATAATAATAATAATTTAATTTAAAATATTTAGATAACTAATCGTCTATTCGTAAATCCCGCCAGTTGCTTGACAATTAATTCCCTTAGGCATAATATATTTATATTATACGTTAATAATTCCAATAATACAAGTTATATACTTACTAGGTCAGCATTCCCAACTGTACTCGTACCACGATCTCTTAAAGCAGTACTGCTGCGGGTGTGGAAGCGAGACGGCGCGCTACACTGCATAGCGCTGTCCCGCTTACTCAACGGCTACAGTCCTACTTTAATAGCTCATGGTACGGTCTCTGGTCAACAAGACAAGTCTAACAAGTTCGCAGAAGTCGCACGTTATCCGTATTATAGTTCGTAATTGTATTATCAGTTCCACAAACATGTTGACATTCCCGCGTAAACATTTTCATAGGAATGACAAATATATCCCATTTAGGGTATGTACCTAAATACGCATTTATATCAATTAAGGACACAGGTAGAGGAGAGTGTATACCAGCTTTTATATGGAGACAATTCGTAATAAAATTGATTGCAAATAAAAGGAAAATAACACATTTCCTTTTGTAGTCGGTTAAAAATCTATTAATAATAAAAGAAGTATTTTACTTGTATTATTTCTAACTCTTTTAAATGTTTTAAATTCTCCGAATTCCTCAAGATTTATTACTATTTCAAATCTTTTCAATGCTTAATAGTAAGAATATAATTTATTACCATACAATGAATGCAGGTAAGCATTTTGTCTAATTCAAACTACGGACCAACGAAACATAGCTAGCCATCTCCAACTTCGTTTTAATTGTCTAATTGCTGTAATTTACACAGGCGACCCAAGGCCTTAATATTTAAGTACGTTTACCTTTAATTATTATTTAAGGGTCCAAGATTCTCATTACTTCTCGGAACCTAATTTAATCTTTGGCCCTTACCTTCTACAAAGTAAACTCTGGTAAGGGACTTTTAAGGAAATGTCTACATGATGTAATTTAGGTGCCGTTGACGCCATTTGCGTTGGGTATTTAAAAAGTATAGAAAATCACCAGCTTTTATGAATATTTACTACTTGGAAGAACCATATTTTTACTAGAGAAAGTAATAAATTCTGTCTATACAATTGTTTTTAAAGAACTGCCAAAACGTTTGGTCGACTCTACTTGTAATCAGAGGGCTGGTTTGTTCCCTGCACAGAGAATCGGCATAGACATTCAACGTGGTAATACTGCCAGCTTTCTGGGCACGTTTCCCGCCATTGACTAGGATAACGATGATTTTTTTGACGCGTGTTAATTTTATTTATTTATATAAGATTTAATTTTAGTATAGCTGTAAGTGTTTTTTGTATTAGATTTAAGAATTAAATTGTTAATAAAATATAAATTTATTGTTTTCTATGTAGTATGAGTGTCTGAAATTGATGTATATATGCCTGTGCAGCTATAAATAGTAAAGAAGCTTCTACGTAGTGAGTTGATGTTGCTCTACTTCAAAAGTACCATTCAACAAAAGCATCTTCTTTTATTAATACAATTTGTAGTATAAAGGCGAGCTCAATGACAGAGGAGTCTACCAGTTAATTCATTGACGTCAGTACTGTGAATGAACCCTTAGTATTTCTGTCAAAACCGCGGGCTTCGAAATTTGCGTGGGCGGCCCCAACTTAACAATAACATGCTCAGTACATTCCTGGTGAACTATGTTAATATTATGAGAGCATTACGCGCGGTGGGCCACAGTTATGCAGTCGCAATCAAATTAGCCAGTTCTGGCCAATGCTGGTGGGAATGGAGAGCTATTGATCGTCGCCGATATGTCAAATTGAGCGTGTAGTTTTAGAATTTGTTAGGTTTACGGGGAAATATTGTTCAATGAAAATTTAATGGAATAAAAATGAACAAATCTATACATATAATAAAATTGTAGAAAAGTGGTGTCTGTACAATGGAAATATAAACAAAACAAGTAGCAAGGGTTGTTATAATATCGATGCCGAACCTGAAATTATAATTAATTTTTTTTTTGTCTGTTTGTCTGTTTATCTGTTTGTCTGTATGTCTGTTTGTCTGTGTGTTTGTGCACGCTAATCTCAGAAACGGCTTACTCGATTAAGATGCGGTTTTCACGAATGTATTGTAGTAAGCTTCACTTAACATTTAGTGTTTATTTCATGTCGATCGGTACATAAATAAAAAAGTTATGTCAATTTGACAAATCATCTATACATATAATAAAATTGTAGAAAAGTGGTGTCTGTACAATGGAAATATAAACAAAACAAGTAGCAAGGGTTGTTATAATATCGATGCCGAACCTGAAATTATAATTAATTTTTTTTTGTCTTTTTATCTGTTTGTCTGTTTGTCTGTGTGTTTGTGCACGCTAATCTCAGAAACGGCTTACTCGATTAAGATGCGGTTTTCACGAATGTATTGTAGTAAGCTTCACTTAACATTAACACCCTTATTAATAAAAATGTCGATATGGATTAGCCACGGATTAATAGATTCTAAATTCAAATTCTCTATAGAAAAATTGAAATTAGAATCTGCTAATCCGTTGCTAATCTACATCAAGATTTTTATTAATAAGGTCTTTAGTGTTTATTTCATGTCGATCGGTACATAAATAAAAAAGTTATGTCAATTTGACAAATCATCTATACATATAATAAAATTGTAGAAAAGTGGTGTCTGTACAATGGAAATATAAACAAAACAAGTAGCAAGGGTTGTTATAATATCGATGCCGAACCTGAAATTATAATTAATTTTTTTTTTGTCTGTTTATCTGTTTGTCTGTGTGTTTGTGCACGCTAATCTCAGAAACGGCTTACTCGATTAAGATGCGGTTTTCACGAATGTATTGTAGTAAGCTTCACTTAACATTTAGTGTTTATTTCATGTCGATCGGTACATAAATAAAAAAGTTATGTCAATTTGAAAAATCATCTATACATATAATAAAATTGTAGAAAAGTGGTGTCTGTACAATGGAAATATAAACAAAACAAGTAGCAAGGGTTGTTATAATATCGATGCCGAACCTGAAATTATAATTAATTTTTTTTTTGTCTTTTTATCTGTTTGTCTGTTTGTCTGTGTGTTTGTGCACGCTAATCTCAGAAACGGCTTACTCGATTAAGATGCGGTTTTCACGAATGTATTGTAGTAAGCTTCACTTAACATTTAGTGTTTATTTCATGTCGATCGGTACATAAATAAAAAAGTTATGTCAATTTGACAAATCATCTATACATATAATAAAATTGTAGAAAAGTGGTGTCTGTACAATGGAAATATAATCAAAACAAGTAGCAAGGGTTGTTATAATATCGATGCCGAACCTGAAATTATAATTAATTTTTTTTTTGTCTTTTTATCTGTTTGTCTGTTTGTCTGTGTGTTTGTGCACGCTAATCTCAGAAACGGCTTACTCGATTAAGATGCGGTTTTCACGAATGTATTGTAGTAAGCTTCACTTAACATTAACACCCTTATTAATAAAAATGTCGATATGGATTAGCCACGGATTAATAGATTCTAAATTCAAATTCTCTATAGAAAAATTGAAATTAGAATCTGCTAATCCGTTGCTAATCTACATCAAGATTTTTATTAATAAGGTCTTTAGTGTTTATTTCATGTCGATCGGTACATAAATAAAAAAGTTATGTCAATTTGACAAATCATCTATACATATAATAAAATTGTAGAAAAGTGGTGTCTGTACAATGGAAATATAAACAAAACAAGTAGCAAGGGTTGTTATAATATCGATGCCGAACCTGAAATTATAATTAATTTTTTTTTTGTCTGTTTATCTGTTTGTCTGTGTGTTTGTGCACGCTAATCTCAGAAACGGCTTACTCGATTAAGATGCGGTTTTCCCGAATGTATTGTAGTAAGCTTCACTTAACATTTAGTGTTTATTTCATGTCGATCGGTACATAAATAAAAAAGTTATGTCAATTTGACAAATCATCTATACATATAATAAAATTGTAGAAAAGTGGTGTCTGTACAATGGAAATATAAACAAAACAAGTAGCAAGGGTTGTTATAATATCGATGCCGAACCTGAAATTATAATTAATTTTTTTTTTTGTCTGTTTATCTGTTTGTCTGTTTGTCTGTGTGTTTGTGCACGCTAATCTCAGAAACGGCTTACTCGATTAAGATGCGGTTTTCACGAATGTATTGTAGTAAGCTTCACTTAACATTTAGTGTTTATTTCAAGTCGATCGGTACATAAATAAAAAAGTTATGTCAATTTGAAAAATCATCTATACATATAATAAAATTGTAGAAAAGTGGTGTCTGTACAATGGAAATATAAACAAAACAAGTAGCAAGGGTTGTTATAATATCGATGCCGAACCTGAAATTATAATTAATTTTTTTTTTGTCTGTTTGTCTGTTTATCTGTTTGTCTGTATGTCTGTTTGTCTGTGTGTTTGTGCACGCTAATCTCAGAAACGGCTTACTCGATTAAGATGCGGTTTTCACGAATGTATTGTAGTAAGCTTCACTTAACATTTAGTGTTTATTTCATGTCGATCGGTACATAAATAAAAAAGTTATGTCAATTTGACAAATCATCTATACATATAATAATACATATAATAAAATTGTAGAAAAGTGGTGTCTGTACAATGGAAATATAAACAAAACAAGTAGCAAGGGTTGTTATAATATCGATGCCGAACCTGAAATTATAATTAATTTTTTTTTTGTCTTTTTATCTGTTTGTCTGTTTGTCTGTGTGTTTGTGCACGCTAATCTCAGAAACGGCTTACTCGATTAAGATGCGGTTTTCACGAATGTATTGTAGTAAGCTTCACTTAACATTTAGTGTTTATTTCATGTCGATCGGTACATAAATAAAAAAGTTATGTCAATTTGAAAAATCATCTATACATATAATAAAATTGTAGAAAAGTGGTGTCTGTACAATGGAAATATAAACAAAACAAGTAGCAAGGGTTGTTATAATATCGATGACGAACCTGAAATTATAATTTTTTTTTTTTTTGTCTTTTTGTTTGTGTGTTTGTGAACGCTAATCTCAGAAACGGCTAACTCGATTAAGATGCGGGTTTCACGAATGTATTTTAGTAAGCTTCACTTAACATTTAGTGTTTATTTCATGTCAATCGGTACATAAATAAATCCATAGAAATACATAGAAAAATCGTATTCAGAGAAGTATCTGTAAAGTAAATTTATAGCTACCCAAGCGAAAGTATATGTATAAAAACCTAATTCTAAATATGCCGCCCGAAAAGTAACTATTCCACGCGGACGAAGTCGCGGGCACAGCTAGTAGAAAAATAAGATTTTAAAAATAAAACTATAGTCTGGTTTGGTTGTCTGGAATAAAATGTGTATAACATCAAAAACATTGCTCTAAACCCAAAGTAAGCAGATAAAGCCTTGTGTTATGGAATCGGAGACAATTTATAAAAGTGATTCTGCATTGACCTGTCTGGGGATCGAACCTGGAATTTTTGAGATGGCGACACCTTACAATTACTGGTGCATAATCCACTCGACCGTGGAGGTCATTAGTTATAGTAGAAGCTATAGAAATACTTAGAAAATTAAAAATATCACAAAACAGCGCCAATTACGTGAAAATACAAACCCTTCACGGAAACCCAAAAATAGCACCAACACAAACTACTTAAGCGGTTCAATCAACCTTGTAATCTTATCCAACTACTATCGACTATGAAAACTAAACTGAACTCCTACACAGCAATCAATTATGAGATACAAACGTTAAATCCAAACGTATTTTACTCCCAATGATAAATTATATCCGAATTGATTTGAATTATATTGAAATCCGCTTAATTTGGACCCGGATCTTATAGAGATAGGGCGAGGTGATGATTGAGGCAGGGATCGCGGATAGATTGCAAATGTGTTTCTGTTTCGTCTCTGGTACTTATACATACATACATATAACTACGCCTGTTTCGCGTATGGGTAGGCAGAGATCACTTCTTTCCACTTGCTACGATCCTTACATACTTGTTTCTTTCATTATTCCCTTCATACATGCTCTTATTTTTAAGGCACTCTTGATCTGGCCCTTTTTCAAGACGTCTCCGATTTGGTCTCGAAACGTCCGCCTAGGTCTACCCCTTCAAACACTTTCATTCAAACTCACCTGATACACTTATAGTGAAAGAAGAAGCTAGTTGTAGTCTTAACCTACCACTACATCTTTCTCCAGGATGGAGGTAGACTGAATGAAAAAGTTCTATTGATGGAAAATGTCACAGTTATTTTGGTAACTTTTTATGACAAGTATAATAATATCATTCCTGTCATAGCAAATACCTTCCTTTTTCTTGACAAGAGACATGGCGATAGGACAAGACAAAGATGGCGGGACGAAGGGGACTCTTGAAATTGGTTCACCACAGCCCTTACCAGAAAGAGGGTGGAGACAGAGAGAGACCTTGCCTTGCAATTGGAAAATATAACTCGAAAAAAAAAAAACATAAACTTCATAATATATTTCATATGTGTAAATATGCTCTTTTACATAAAATTTACGCAAACAGTTAAGATAACACAAACATCCCTTGTATATTTTTATCTGTAACTATTAATTTGGCCACGCACTGTCGTTAAACCATTTTATATAGCCGTTCGGAACTATACGTGACGAAAGTACGAAATCCACCCAAAGTAGGAGCAATGAAATAAGCGACAAGGGTCCAAATTATATTTAAGGCTTCTGTTCCAAAGAGGTGAAGGCCTCAAGAAGTATCGACACTAATTGAATTGGAAATTGGACGCCCCAATTTATTACGTGATCATAATCTTTGGTGGATTTCATCCTACGCTTAATAAAGGCGAAATAAATAGAATGTACCAAAATCTGGATTACGGATTTTTAGGCAATCAATACTTTGATTATGTTTTAGCCTTTGTGGATTAGGAATAGCTTAAAATTTTACTTTGCAGTTATGAAATGAGGTTTTTGGTCTTGGGAATTTCAGCGGGATGCAAATTTGTGGTAATGAATCTTTTTATGAAATAAGTGTGATTTAAAAAAGAAATCATAATTATTTAATGTAATTTCAAAGATCTGCGAGTAGTATGTGTATAAATATTTTTGTGTATTACTAGACTAAACCTCATACGTGTTATGTATTACCAAACTACTTCAAAAGCGACCATCCAACGCCTCATAGACCTACAGGTAAGGGCTGTCACAAAAACACCCTAAAAATTCACTTAAAGTTTGGCATTGGACTTTGGACTTTGCATACAAATGTGACGCGGTCACCTGGTTTTTGATACAAAAATGTATCCGTCAAACGCCCTCTGGTGGCGTGCCCAACATAATAATTAGGGTTACATAAGTAGATACCTTACCTTCAGTGATTGCGGTGAATATTGTTTTGGACGTGACGTGCTTTCAAAATGGGTTCTTCTTCATTTTATGAGAAGTTAGTGAGATTGGGTGAGTAGAGATAACTGAATGTTTGTTTCTCTATTCAAAGAACTTGTTGGCTAAGAGTTGAGTAGATTTAGTTTAGTTATAGCTTGTGTTGATGAAGTATTCTTTTTCCATAGAAAATGAATTTGTTACTAAGATCAGATAACAAAAAACATAATATAACTTTTTCGTTGTTGATGAAGCAAGAAGTAAATAAAGCATGTATTTTGGTTATACCAAGTGTGTTAATAGCAAAAACCAAGTTCACATCAAGCAAGAAACTAATAAAAGTTTCAGTCAAATAACATTTTGACGTCTGTCAATTTCCTGAACAATAACTTTTGTGATTTAAAGTTTGTGCAATTGTCGCGATATTAATTTGATTTATTTTTTATGTGTAGGAAATAAAGACGAATTATGTTAAAAAGTTTTAGGAACTTAGAATAGAGAGAAGAAAATTCGAAAAGTATTGTGAAAGTAGTTTCAAAGTTAAAAAAATAATACATATTTAACTATTAAAAATTGTGACGATGCTGATGGTCACCGCTTCATAGATCCATTACAAAAATTTGTAGGCGTTCGAAGTCTGAAGACTAATGTTCAAAGACCTTAAAATCGCTGAACGTAAGTACAAATAAATCTAAGTTAAAAAAAATATACATTTTCTGCATACAAACAAAAGTGCCACTTTTTCTTCCTTCTACTTTTTTAACAAAGAGCCTTTCAAATACCATACTTATTATGTAGACCTATATTAAATCGGGTTTCAGACATCCATGTCGGGACGTGCCACGCATACACCTCCCGAGTGGAACCGAAGAGACCCGACTATTACCGATCAACCGACATGAGTAATGAACTATTGAGGCCAATCGAGTCGTGTGAGAAACGTACTCGGAATAAGAATCGAGTACGGTGATCGATTACTTTGAATCGATTGTGATAATGTCTGCGTTAGTTTCAGCTGGAGATTTACTGGTTCATTTCATAACGTTTTTCTTTTTTGTAACTGTAGCTGGTCATATACAAACTGCTCGAGCAGTTAGTCAATGATCGACGTACACCATTGGCAACTCTTGCTTGCTTTATGTTTTATATACCAAGTGAAGCATTTTAACGGCTCAAGCATTTATTGTCCATAGCAATCCAGCATTATTCGCGTGTTATTGTAGACTATACAAAATGATAGAGATTGCTTTCCTAATAACGATTTTTTTTTATTGATTATGCCCTAATGTCTTACCGCTGTTTGTCAGTTTTACTATTGTTATTCTAGTTAGTATATATTTGGTGAAGGAGATAGTTATTGTATTTGTTTATTTTTGATAGAGCGAAGAACGCAACAAGGTAGTGCAGATAATTAAATTTGATCGTCTTAGAAACATAAACTGTTAAAACTCCCTACCTGACTTTTACATAGTAACATAGATAAATACTTCTGACGCTAAATAAAATATAATTTAAATTCAATGATCCGTGAATAACGTGGTAGCCGAATAAAATTTAAGGCACCTTTATTTAAATAATAATATTCTGATCACGTTCTCACGTCACTCAAGTACACCTGAAACATTTTTGAGACAGGATCTTGGTATACGAAGGCTGTTTATTTTCTTCCTTAAATTACATAAAACACTCATCGAGTTTATATTATATTGTGCACAAATAAATATAAGTATGAGTCTACTGCCGCATACACTTTTTGGGTACTATGTACTTAGGATTTTACAGAGTGTTATCGAAAGGGAATATCAATGCTAAAGGGGTGAACAGTACTCCGAGATTAGTTTACCAAATTTCAGCCTAAATTGAGTTTTTTTGCAGTGTGGTGACAAAATTTTATTTTTTTACGTCAAACAGTTAATACGAAATTTGGATATCGATACTTAAATTAACTCATTTTTACACGACTGCCCAAAAAAAGGAGTGTTATGAGCTGAAATTTTTTATACTGACTACAGTACACATGTACTCTTCACCTCTTTTGGATAGATATACCCTTTCGATAACACACTGTATATCATGCCTACTGGCATGATATACAGTGTGTTATCGAATATACCGTATATATGTATTACTATACAGTATCTTTTATATTTGTCTAGAATTCTGACACTCACTATTTCATGATCATATTATATACTACAAAAGTATGGTAAACATAGTTTCATCTACATTACAATACAACGTATGAAGTTCAATACATCCACGTCACATTATTGTGTCTATTTGACTGCACAATGAGAACATTACATACATTTATGGATGATATTTTTGTATGTAAAATATTATCGTAGTCATTGGAAATCTTCCACAGATATATGAAACAGGATGTAAAAAAGGGGAAATATAAAATGTACTTTTAATATATCATTCAGTCACTACCTACCGAGTTTGTTTGGACATTTCTTCTCAGGGTAGTCAGTTAGGAAATGTCGACTTCGTCTAGCTTAGGAAGACATTTTAAAAGTGATTTATATAGTCCTACTTGCAAGAATAAACTATTTCATTTAATTTCTACCAAAAATATATTATGTAAAGCATCTAACAAAAGTGCCTAATTTTTTTACGGAAATTTACAAGAAAATATGAGAAAGAAAGTTCTTTTCGCGAGACGCTCATTTAATTTGTATTTTAGGTGTATCATTCGTGCCCACGCAGATTCTTAGCAAATATTTTATTTTGTAACATAGTAAGGGAGATTGAAGACGTATTAATTTGAGAATATTCTTTTACTTAAGGTTTAGGAGCTTCTTTTCTTTTGTTTCTTGATTTTTGCTGATAAATGGTTTTTTTATTGGATATGCAACGTTCATCTTTTCCGAATATTTTTGCGGATCTCACAAGTGTGTTTAAGGGTCGAACTATACATTAACTAAAGAATGTTAAATTGCGTTTTTATTTTTAATTTATTTGTAGTCTATGTTATAGTACTCCATTATCTTAAGCATTAGCGCGACTACGGGGGAATTAAATTTATAAAATCACTTACACGTAAATTGAATTTTATTTCGTACCTTGCCCATCCTTATTTATAGCTTTCAAGAGTTCAAATACGTTAATAGTTCTTTAATAATAGCCTAATGATACAACACACACGTAACATTTAAATTACAATCGTATTGAAAATTCTGGTAAATATTATTCTTCGTTCAAGCTTTGCCCTGAGGGGAGAGAGCTGGAGTAAATCGCATATTATTGCAAAACAATCGCTTCCTAACGTTAAGTTTACACAAGCTTTGCTATATATCCAATATATCCATGCCACGGCAAAGTTTTGTAATCAAGATTTTTCACAAATCACTAAGTGACATGCGAAAATCGTGGAGACTTATAGCAATCCTATCATTAATGTTCTACGTTTGGTAACTAAGGAGTCACTGAAAGGAAGATTGGGCAGTTCCATATTTACAATGAACCCTAAGTTTAGTGGCTGCGTTCGTGAATATGTAGGCGTGCTATTCCTGGTTGTAAAATAAAAAATAGACCTTGAGATTGTTGTAAGTTGGAACATAAATAAATTAAAATTGGTAATATTTCTATGCGTCTGACATAACAGAAACAATAAAATGAAATTAGAAAGACTACAAAATATCTGGTTTTTAAATATATCTGCTACGTAAATGGAAGGTGTATACTGAGTAGGTAGAGATCGATATTATTTTGGTTGTATTTGGCTTTACAGATTACAAACACAACTTGGGATTTTGCGAATTTTGGTGTTTATGCTGAAGTTAAATGCTATTTTTAGAGTCCAGAATTAATGTCTTATTAAGTAGTCTATTTATATCCTGATAGTGGGAGTTAAAATAGAGGAAGATCTCCATTAAATATAAATTTATGAGTAAGTTTGAAATAAACTTGTAAATAGAGAAACATAAGTTAGATTAGAGAAAATTATGAATTATTCTATTTTGATTCAAAAATACTTTTCTCTAAAGGTTTTATCGTATATAAAATATTTCTATGCTACACAAAGATCTTCATTCGTGGTCACGTGAAACCCATTTCTCTTACGCTATAGAAAATAAAATATAGTTATACACCAACACTTTATCAAGACGTTCCTCCTATTATATTTTTGTTCTGTATATTTTTCTTAGGATATTAGAAAAGCTGAGTATATAGTAGAATTTGGTAGGAAATAAGTAGCGCGGGATATTTATTCGGCAGCATGTTAGCACGTGTCGTGATAAATCTCAGACGCTGCTCTCTAGCCGGTGAGATTAGGTTGACCATTGGTAGGTTGGCTTGTAGGATACACTTGAGATATGTTGTAAATTTTTAGTGGCATGAAATATAATTTAACCTATTCTATAACCTAAATTATTTTAATTCTTTTGAAGTAAAAAAAAATAGGGATATAACTATTTAAAGAAACAAAATTACAAATGGGAAAATTAAGTTTTACTGATTAAATCTCGAATTCCATGGCATTTCGTAAATAAGGTAGAGTTGGTACGATTACTCAATACTGTCCTTACAGAAAATTAAATGTTTAAATAATTAGATAAATACACAAAATTCCAATGATGTTTGTACAGAAAACATTAAGTAGGTAATCACTTTACTAAGTGATTAAATTTACCTATGAGTACCTACCACGAGTACCTACGAGTAGTTACCACCACTACCTAATTTTTATATCGAAGTCAATTGCATTTTTATAGAATAAGACGTGCTCCCAAACGATAACAGACTGATGAAGTCATACACATGAAACGAAATAAATCTCACCTTAATCCAGGACTATTCCTACACTATCCACAATACATATCCCCTCTACTTAAGGTTCGTGTTGCCAATTTCGATGATGTATAGCCGGGGGTCTCATCCTGTGTTAAAGAGCGTTTTGTTTTACCCTACGAGAGGTCCGAAGTATATGCTGGAGACCAAGGATGTAACGGTATTTCTACCTTTGTGTGAAAATGTTTGGTGTTGATAATGTAATTAATGAAGGTATTTTTAATGAGAAAAATACGTCATTTTTGTATTTCTCTGGTCAGTAGTTTATTTTTATTTAATCCTGTTTGAAGATGCATACACCGTATTGCCGAGGGTCTCATCCTGTGTTAAAGAGCGTTTTGTTTTAACCTACGAGAGGTCCGAAGTATATGTGCTGGAGACCAAGGATGTAACGGTATTTCTACCTTTGTGCAAAGTAACTGCATGTTTGGTGCTGATAATCTAAGGAATGAAAGTATTCCAAAAGAGATTATTACGGAAATTTTGATAGCTGTTTGACCTTTTGTTTTAAATAATCCTTACGCTCTGATTCACATACAATAATAAGAACGTTATATCGACAGAGTGATAAAAGATATGCCTTTGAAATGCAGTGATACAAAAACAAAAAAAAATGTGTAACAAGTAAAAATAAACGCACAAAATACAAATAAACAACGTACAAATAAAAGCAAAATAATATTTCAATAATATCCCTGAAATAAACTAAGTAAAAATACCCGAAAACAATTTTGAAGCATACATTTTCAAACAAAAACATAAATAAATAAAATCTCTTTACACGCGTCCACGTGTTTCACGCGTCATGTAACTCAATCCTATTTGCGGACCCTTATTACTGATATCAGATAAACACAAACGTCTTGATAAAACACTGGTGTTATCTTAATCCGAACTAATCTATTTGTAGTTCGATCTAAACATAGCGAGGATATGTTTAGAAGGGTTCGGTAAACGCCCACATTTAAATAAATATTGTCAAGTAAGACGATCTTAGAAAATCACAAACTTACAAGAGCAATGAGCTTGACACCTTTTACTATACCAAAGACTATGATCTCTGCATAGGTTTTTAGCTTAGGCATATATAACTTATGGATATAAACCTAGGTACTTAGTTATTTTTAACTTAACTGTATGTTTCGATTTCTTTTTGCATGGTCCTTGTTTTTTCCGTAAATAGAACCATTTTTCTAAATAAAGTTATTTTATTTAAATTAACATCGTGTTAGAATCTATATTTATTTATTCAACTTAAATTAAATTAAACAGCTATTATACTCTCTCTATATATTTGCATTGGAACAACAAAAGAAAAGATTTTAAACCATCTTCTGAGAACAGAATATAATATTAATAATTGAACTCAATTAGAGTTACATTGATAAAATAATACACAACAGCTAAAGCATACAATGGCAGTCTATTTTATTCTTAAACCCTCTTTACTTTTTCATGAAACATGGCACATACTGTTTAAGGATGTAAAAATGTTATAAACCGTATTCGGATTGACGCATATGGCGCGCCCCGAATAATGTTATGCATGGAGTTTATGCTGACGTCGACAAGTTGGCATGGGGTGGGGTCTAGGTTTGAGAGGAAACCATGTCTCCGTAGAAAAATTATATAAGAAAATTACTAAGTACATAAGAAAGTAATCTTTTGAAGAGACAGAAAAGGGATTGTTTATTTCAGAAATTAAACTTAAAATATTTACAATAATATACAAGAACATAAGTAGGTATGCATGAAATTTATGCAGTAGTTTTCATGGAGTCGAGTCGCAGTGTCAGCATAAGACCCATGTTATTGAATTAACATTGGACATAAGCAGCTTGGCTATGTTTATGAGGAGTTTATGAGGAAAATGACTAGTAGCTGGAATGAGGTTGGGTTACAATTTCGGTGAGGAAACTAAAGTCGAATCCTAATTTTAACAAGGTTTTTCGAGGTAAGTTTGTTTAAGATTTTGGAGTTCATAATTAATAATTAACAATATTATATTTAAAGTTTATGTCGTTAATTTTACATTGTGTAGTTAAATAAAAGCATCAATTAAATAATCATGTTTTCATGAATTATGAAAAATATCACGTTTGTTCAAGCTTGTGTTACATGATATTAATCTGTGACTACTTTCTTATCCTGAATACTATTTCGAAATGACAGTTATTTAGATCTTTCAAAATAAGTTTTCAACCCGCCGTTACTCAAATCATACATCAAACCAGCGGTTCGTATTTCCTCACACCTTATACTTCGTGAACTGTACCATAACACCTACGATAAGCCATATAACGTGTTTATTGTTCAAGGAATTAACCCTTCATAGGATATCTTCAGAAAATACCCTCACTTTAGTATCAAGTGTTCCTAAAACATCTTAGATATCGTTAAATTCCTGTAAGGGAAAAATTCAGCAATTTCTACCCATTTTTATAAAAAAAACTGAACTTGAGACTGGTGAAATATAATTTTAAGTTATCAAAAATTACTGGCCCGAAAAAAAGAAACAAATTAAAACAAATGAAAATCGACTTTGACTTCTACTCAAGAAAAAATCAACACAAAAAAAAAACAAATGAATTAAAACAAGTGAAAATCACAGACTTCCATGATAGAAACACAAAATTGAAAAGCAAAAGACCATCTTTATTCCGTTTATCCGAAAAATAGAAACTATCAATGTAAAAGTAATAAGCAACAGAATGTGTTGGATCTTTTACCGAGCATTGGCGAGCAATTCGGCCGGTCGGTAATATTCGCTGCACCCAATATTCGGCGTTCGGAATCAATTCGAGAATTTGTATTCGAGGCTGCGATGTCAGCATATACGCTGACAAAGTAAGCCTTTTTAGATTGAATGTTAGGTTTTTAGGGTGGGTTTACTTTGTCTTCCTGTTAGGTCGATTGCAGTGTGATGTCAATATTTTTTTTGCAAAAAAAAGAGTTGACGTATGCAGTCAAAAATGTGAAATAAATGATATATTTTTAACAATAACAACAAAATAAATTTCTATAATCTGCACGTTAGTATAAAGATCTTTGACGAAACATATTTTTTTTTTCATCTTTAACTTACGCATTAGCATTTAAAGCACATTTTCTTAGCTTTTCCCCTGATCAATAGCATGTTCTACAGTTCTGAATATCAACTAACTTAAGCACTTAAGTTGTCTTAGTTCTAATAGCTAAAGTCTTTCTCATGGGAATACTAGCTAGTCCCTCTACCCAATAACTATTGATTCTAATTCCGTAAATTAGGGTCTCAAATCGCCAATCCATAATTGAGCAAGCGTGGTGATCAATGCTCGTGCCTTCTCTATATAGATAGAGGCCTGTGCCCAGCAGTGCGACGTTTTTAGGCTGGAAATATTATTATTTTATTTTTTATTTTCTAATAGCTTCCATACGCATTAGCCGAACTTTATTACAATAACTAGCTGTGTCCCGCGGTTTCACACGCGTGAATGACAATTCATACACTATCTTTATAAATTATAGCCTACGTGTTTTTCTAATGTATAAGCTACATCATTGTAAAGTTTCATTAAAATCCAGTCAGTAGTTTTTGCGTGAAAGAGTAACAAACATCCACACATCCATTCTCACAAACTTTCACATTTATAATATTAGTAGGATAATACTATCACCAAATCCTACGATCGTTTATCTAGCGCGATAATAATTACACATTTAGCAGGCTTACACGATTACCGTGCTGACAATGTAATTCGCAGGTATAACAACGAAAAAGCTTGTACGACGTTAATGAGACAATTAAAATTCAAGGTAGCTCATTTCGTTGTCAGCTTACATTGTTTAGAACAAAGGGAATGCTTCAACAATGCTGCCTAGTTTAACATGATTTGGAATGAATAAAGTGATTTTCAGTTTTGTTATTATCAGATTAAGATGTAATCGTTTGAATTAGTCAGTGTGCTTATTAATATTTGAGGAGATAGGTTTAATGCTCTTTAAAGCTTAGAGGGCAAAATTCTATTGTGGGTTAGTAAGGATTTATATTAGAAAAGTGATTTTGGGGACGGGATATGGATGGAGTAAAGCTTAAAAATAGCAAGTCGTAATTAACATATCATGGGCTAGGCTTAGTTATGTAATTAACGAATTCAGAATTTTACTCTTCTATGTAAAATCTAGAAAATTTCATCTTTTTTGTATCACACTTTCATAAAGTTCGCAAATAATGATAAGTAATGCATTATTTACACTGTGATAAAACAGCCTTATCCCAGCTATGCACTGGTACTATGTCTGGTAGCCGACCCCAAGTCGGCTACCAGTCTTACCGGATTCAGTTGAATACCGGTTTTTTACATGGAGCGACAATCTATCTGAACTCCACAACCCTTATTCAATTGAAACCTAATATAAATGTAAAAATATTATATAAAAAAATAATACAATAAATAATAATAAAAATATGATTAGCAAATTACTCTCAACATTACGAGAACAGACACAAAGTGAAATTCCGAATAGCTTCACCCTTTTATTGACTTCCAGGGTTTTATTGGTTCAATGTTTTGCCCCCAAATGGCCGATATTAGGGTAGAAGATGATTTTTGACGATAATGGACGTCCATTCGTGGGAGGATGATAAAATTTTATGGGATAATGTCCGGCCCAACGTTTTGCTGTTCATAAAATTCTTGTGTGTTACGCTTCCTGAAATTCTGATAGGTGTATGTGTGGATTTATTGCTGAAAATAATTTATAGGTAACATTGAGTGTAAATGATCTATGTTTAGAAGGCGTTAAATATTTAATTAACGCTAATATTAGGTAGTAAACGTAGATACACTTGCTAATTTTCATAACATAACATATCATCACGCCTGTATCCCCGAAGGGTTAGGCAGAGGTGTACCAATGTACACCCACAGTTCGTCGATATGTTTAGGTCCCATGTAATAGGAGGCGAGCCTATTGCCACTAACTCGTCACAAATCCAAACTCCGACCTGCTACTGAGAATTTCATAGAAAACCCCAATAACACTTTGGTTGACTTGGAAATCGAACCTAAGACCTCTAGCGTAGCAGTCGCACTTGGCATCATTATGCCAACGAGGCAGTGCTAATTTAAGAGACAAAATTGTGATGTTTTTGCACTTTAGTAAGAATTCACACAGCAACGATATGTAAGATGTAGATAAAAAAAAATGCCGTTGAGGTGAATAAAAGGAGTTTTCAGTCATAAATACTGTCACACACCACACTCCACTAAATTACATTCAAACAATGTAACTTTTACACATTGCAGGCTTATTAAGATTTATCAAACTTCTTAGTCTAAAAACTTCAAGAAAGTTTTGTCTGGTTTTACATAAAACACATTTAGGTAACATATCTCTGTTCCCTAAGGTTTCAGAGCTCACAAACTGGAATACTTGTGTTAAATTTATGACTGTAGAGACTTTCAGATGCATGCCCATCGTAAATCAATATTATTATTCTTTTTTTAGTAAGAGACCATTATGGAAATTGATGTACTGGATCACTTGCTAAAGAAAACATTTTTAAACGTACAGCGACCTTATTTCTAAGCGCTAAGGTTCATTCTCGTATTACATTTATAACCCCTGACCGCTCATCATTAATTTTGGTCGGGAAACAAAAAAAAACTTAAAAAACGTAAAACAATTCAGACTGTTTTGTACGTAAAGTGCATAAAGAAACAGAGAAATATGTACAGAACCAATTCGTTTGTGAAAGTAAAGCTGTGCAATTTATTTCTTGAACTTTTTTTTAAATTGCAATTTTCACTCCTCATTATGATGTGACCATGCTGCAATTATAAAAAAAGACAAGCAAAATTTTGTAAAAATATCTTTTTTATGCATGAAATATGCTACGATTAATATAGAGAGAGGAGGCGTTTGTTTAGCAGGACGCGGTTAATTTTTAATGTTAAATAAAATTTATTGTAAATTATTTTCCTGACAAAATCTTTGGGCTAAAACAGTGGAAACTAAAATAACTGACCTTATTAGCTTAGGTGTCATTTTCATGTCGATAAAAAGGTATTTTCAACTCTAAAAGACAACAGTCAGTTCTCTCTCCTTGCACAAGGCTGTTAATGGCAATATATGTGCAATAAATTCTCCCGAAATAAACAGGGTAATTTATTCGTAACAGGGTAACTTCCCCGGATCGTAGGAAAGCATAAAATATGACGTCATACATTATAGTTACGGAACGTCAGTCCGCATTGCGAATTATCAATCACTGATGCTGTTACTGCAGTTCATGTGAAGATTTATTTTAATTAAATACAGTAGAAATAAATATACGAAAATTGGACCGATACGTGAGAAAAAAATATATAGGTACAAAATATTTTGGCTGGGTTAATGAATAAGTAAGTTTATTTAGAAAAGCTTTAAAATGTGAGAGCTGGTTCTTGATGTACATTGTCGGTCAGATTTTTTCAGAATTATTAATTGTCTTTTCTTATCTAACCTGTTTAGTATCCCACTGCTGGGCAAAGGTCTCCCCCGTCCGTCTCTAGATCTTACTGACATTATTCTTAGAAAAAAAATCGCTATGAATCAATACGATATTATCATCTTTTTCGCCCGAAAACCTTTTCAGGTAACTCTTCGACCACTCAACAGCCCACAAAACATTAACCAAAAAGGTGCATACAACATGGCCGCATGCATTATAGTTGCAAGCTGTTCACGTCAGCCTGCATTGCGTTCTATCAATCACTATGCAACTGCTACGGCACTGCAGATCCCAGGAGTAATCGCTCGCAGATATCACTCTGAATGCGAGCTCCGAATTTTAGATTTAAATATAGTACCAATTTAGACAAAAATAACTTGTGGGAATGTTCTTTGAGTTTTAGCATCATATTTTTTTCAAAGTCATAGACACACTTTAGTTTACATGCTGTATCTTAAAATGTATTTATTATAGGTAGATGTCGGGTAAATCTAGGGATTTTAATATTCTAAAATTCTAAAAGTATGAGTTTTGGTAGGCCAAAACTCATACTTTTAGAATTTTAGACGTAAGATATCTAATTATTGCCTTCTATAACTTCAACCAATCGACTTAAAATTGTAGAAATACTTAGATATCTTAGTTTGAAACACGAAGTATTTTACTAGAAGAGTGTACCTATTTATACATTTTCACCAACTAATTTGTTTATATTACAATTTACGTCTTTTATCCTTGCACTGCAAGTTCCAAATCGTGACGCTAAAAAAGCAAAACATTTTCAATTAAAAATAAAATTTTATTGGTCGTATAATTTATTAACACTCCTTTAATACTTGTGATTAATAACACTTCTCTAAAACAGTTCAAACTTTGAACATAAAAAAGAATCTTACGATTGATCATCGTGACGTCACGAAAAACTTTTCCAATTTAATCCGGGTCGTCTTGAAAGCAGAGGCACCCTACCTTAGCCACGTAATTTGTGCTTGGATTGCTAGCGGGAACTATTATATTAGAATTATCCATTCGTTTTGAAAATGTACTCAGACGGTGAAGAAGTTTAGTCGTTTAAGGTAGTTTTTGGTTAAGAGTTCATTTATAATATTAAATACAATTAGGTGGAGAAGAAAACATGTATATCATACATTAAAATTCTGACGAAATTTCATATTGCACTCGTACTATGGTAACGTGAAATGTTTGGAGAAAGAGACTAGTTTGACGTGATAATTTTATGCAAGGTAGTAAATCTGGCTATGGTATGGTATTATGACAACTTTTATTTCAATTCGATACTTCAATCTAATATAACAATAAACACTTAAACCTATACTAATATGAAAACTTATATAAATAAATTAAAGGTAGTAAAAGTGTTATTAAAAATACATTTCATGTACATTTTGCTTTTGTTTTCAGCGCCACATAATCGTACATTTAATCTTTAATATAATATCAATGCTCGTGCCTTCTCTATATGGGAAGAGGCCTGTGCCCTGCAGTGGGACGTTTATAGGCTGGATTATTATTATTATTATTATATAATATCATAAGTGGTCTTTATCCGGTAGTATTGCAGCAATAAATTATTATTACAAACACGTTGCGTTTAGTTTAATTTCTATTCAAAGCTGACCCCAGAATGCCTCTGGACTTGCACCGACAGTTGAAACCTTTGATGCTAAAGGCTTACGATTCTCGTTTGAAAACCGGCTTAGGTACGATTTCAACATTCTAGAATCTGAGTTAAAGTGACCGAGTTTATGTTTATAAATCAAATCATTTATTTTTGTAATTAGGCTACAAACTTCATTTTTACATGTCATACCAACACATGTTTTTTTTTAATTCGCTGTTTTCCAACTAGCTACGCTGAAAAATCAATGTTTAAAAATTATCTCTCTCTTAACTTTACTCGTACCCCTCATAATTTTTCATATTAGTCGGGTTTAATTACATTTTCTAAATTGAGTTCTACGTTCGTTCACAAAGGACATTAAAACTCAGTTTACTGTATGTATCAAAATTATTTTGAACTAATCGCGTTCATAGTATACCTTGAAATCGTTCCCTGGACGTGCTTCATGCTTCCTCCCGTAAGTCCCTTTAGCACCGCTCGTGTATATTCGGCTCAATTCGTTTGAAATCCAACGTGCATCGGAATTCTAAGATCCTTTGAGCAGTATTTCAAGATTTATTTAAGACTTACGTTTATGTTGTGAATACAAAATTACGTGAGAGTTGATATATTGATGAATCTTATAAATACTGACAGCAAAAACATGTATATTTAAAAAAAGTTGCTAAAATGCTTCTTACCATATAAGGTACGAGTAAAAGTATATTTGACTTTAAGCTGTTCTTAAAAACCTATCAAACACGACATACTTAAAATTACTATCCTGAAAATTTCTATTGAAAGAATGCAAAATAACATGTGTACTTAACAAAACTCAACTTAACTTTATAAATATTCTACAAGCTACTTCAATACTCAGAGAAACCAAAATAAAAAAGTACTTATTTTCAGTTCTCATTATATCCTTGTTCCTATTTAGAGTTATTATAGTGTCTCTGTGTGCGCGCAAATATTAATATTGAGCTAAATCAATCCTGGGAAGCTTTAATCAAGCGATAAGCCACTGTGTCAATTGGATCTTCAAATGTTATTTTACAATTAGGATTTGATGGGAATTCCTATTATTACGGTCTGGATTCAACTTCTGAAGGATTAATAATTTCCTGTTATATTATTGTGAGGAAATTGGAAATAAGAATGGTGCAAAGATAGAGGAGGATGAAAAGAGGGGATGATCTTTTGCCCAACAGTGAGAAATTATGGGCTTAAAAAGGTTTTTTTGTCCACGTTTTTTAAAACAGTGATTAACGGATTTATATTATTGTGAGGAACTGAGAAAAAGGAAAATTGCAAAGATAGAGGAGGATGAAAATAGGGGATGATCTTTTGCCCAACAGTGAGAAAGTATGGGCCTAAAAAGGTTTTTTTGTACACGTTTTTTAAAACAGTGATTAACGGATTTATATTATTGTGAGGAACTGAGAAAAAGGAAAATTGCAAAGATAGAGGAGGATGAAAAGAGGGCATGGTCTTTTGCCCAACAGTGAGAAAGTATGGGCTTAAAAAGGTTTTTTTGTCCACGTTTTTTAAAACAGTGATTAACGGATTTAAATAATAGTGAGATAGTTTTATTACAAACCTTTTATTGTCGAATTAACTTCAAACAATTTATTTGTATTGCTAGAGTAAGGTTACTATGTATGGTTGTCTTGATGGTATGTATTTATGCAATAATAAAGATTTGTGTTTGTATTATAATATTGTAATAATGAGGATTATGAGAAATAAACTACATTTCATTTTGATAGGCTCACCCCCTATTACATGGGATCCAAACATACCGGCGAACTGTGGGTGTACATTGGTACACCTCTGCCTAACCCTTCGGGGAAACAGGCGTGATGGTATATTATCTTATGTTATAAGTCTCGTTACATAAACTTATCTATTCTTTACCTATGAATGAGTCAACTTCAAAGCTTTTGCCTGTTGGTCTAGCGGTTAGTGACCCTGACTGCTATACCGGAGGTCGTGGGTTCGATTGCCACTCTGGACAAATGTCGTGTGATGAGCACGATCATTTGTTCTGTGTCTGGGTGTAATTTATCTATAATATGTATGTATTTAGAAATATATAAGTATGTTTATCAGTTGTCTGGTTACCATAACACAAGCTCTCTTAGAGCTTAGCTTGGGATCAGATTACCGTGTGTGAATTGTCCAGGAATATTATATTATTGTATTATATTATTATATTATATTATTATATAAAGCTAGAAATATGTAGAAATGTCACTTGGATAGATTGTAATTAAAAATTATTCTAATTATATTTCCACTGTTCTATGACGTAACTAATAATACAGGAATGAATGGGCTGGACATAAATATGGCTTTCATTTCTAGGAATATGGTTGTGTCGATACATCTTACATAGAAATATATTTCCATACCCATTGTTATATCAAATTAGGTATTATATACATGTAGGTGTTTTTATAGGATTAAAAATAAATGTGACAGTGACATATGATATTTATCTTGACCTTAGAGTATACGCAACTAGAGGGAGCCTATCAGAGTTTGAACGTAAGCATTAGTGTGAACTAGTTTTGTCGTGAATTATGTATGAAGATGGAGCTTGCCAATTTAAAACACTAATATTATCCTAACAATGTCCAAACCAGCGATATTTTCGTATATAAGTCTCTCGTTGCGCGAAAATTAACTTAAATCAGTAAACAAATGTACTAGGTTCAGACATACAGAAAAACTGCTCTCGCTTGGCACAAGGGGAAATTAGCGATAGTAGCAGTCTATGTATATAGTACGTCAATAAACTTGACTAAATATTACACTTTTGTTAGATATCAGCTTTAATTAACTTGATTGACGTACTCGTTGCATTGCAGAAACTAAATATTGGTGTTGGTAGGCGTAATAGTATGTTAAAATCAAACGAGCATTTCGGTAAACAAGTGACATTTTAGTTTTAATAGAAGTTAATGTTTATTTAACACAAAAATAAACATTTTAAACAAATGTTTGGGTTTGCAATATCACGTTTATTTTAGATACTATAGTACAATAATCCGGTATTTTTAATTTGAAATTTTATACTCATTGAATTTCAATCACCTTTACAATTTATTTTCTCTCTTAATATTCAGCTGTATACCTGCCCATAAAAACAAAATTCAAATTCAGACACTTGTCTAAAGAAAATTTACCTACAATATACCTACAAAAAAAAAAAACTTTCGACAACCGTAATACGACCTCTGCTGACACCAAATAGAAAAAGCGTGAAGTCTTCGACTCAAGGGATTGTGACGTCACTACAAGTTAAGTTGATCCTCAGCCTTTACTAATACTTTTCCTGTATTTTCAGGAGATTAGTGGCGTCCTACTTAATCGTGTTTTGTTTAACAAGATGGGGCGAAGAAAATAATATTTTTATTATGGTCGCTCGATTTTATTAGTTCCATAATGGAGTAGGAATTTTATTTGTTTTGAAAAGTGGGAACGTGAACTGTAGGGGATAAGTGAAGATTGGTAAGTAATGATTTTAACGTTTGATGTTACGCAGTTAGTGACTTTTGAAATGTTGCCTATGGTGTCTATTTTGTTAGTGTTTTGTATTGGATTTTACTAAATTGTATTTCACATTAAAATTGTTCTTCTCTTCTTCCAAAATTGCCCTATAAATGATTTTTTTATTAGAAATTCCGAATGAACACTTGAATGAGGCAGGTCAGGCTCTTTAAAAATACTCTTAGTTAGATAATGACACTCCAGATGCAAATTTCAGAAAAAAAAAATAGCTAGACAGAAGAAGATACATTATTATAATAATACTAGTAGGTGTAAGTAACTATGTTTAGTCATTGCGAATTGTTATTTCCAAATAGACTGATATTTGTCTCAAACCTCTAAGACAATGAATTAATATAATGAGATAAAGCTATTGATCTGATATCGATAATGAAACTTGAAGTTTGTTGATTAGTAATTCATTATTTTTAATGAATGCTTGGAAATTAGTTTCTAATTAAATAATTATTCATTGATTTACGAATGTAAGTTTTCAGAATTGTTGATTCAGGATTGAAAGATTTCTCGCTACAGTAAAAACATTAATTATGGAATTATAAAACTTATACTTGGATAACTTTTATCTGATTTTGCGTTTATTTTGTACAAATATATGTTGCATACCAAATAAACAGGCTATAATATCCATTATGTAAAATAAACTTGCAATTTAATTTCAAGCTATTTTGCAAAACTAAATAATTTAATGAATGCATAATCGATACATCCATTTATTCCTAAATACAAGAATATCACAAAGTGCTTTAAACAAGCAAAAAATACTCCCACCTACAACAACAAAATACTAAAACATTAAACAGTTTACACAAAAACATAATCGCCCAACAAACTGTAAAAAAATCAATGAAGCATTTTTATTAAAACGCCCCTAGTTCCACAATTTAAAGAAAGTAGGTCGGACCTAACAAAGGTCGACCATTTTTAAGGAATAACAACAGACGATGCGCTTTTATTTTAAACCCTTTAAAATATAATGCCGTTGTACCAAGCGACAGGAAAAAACGGTGCAGTGTAACTCGGTCGGAAAAATGAGGAACTACTTTTTTGGGTATCTTTTTTTAAGGTTTTGTACCTAATTTGTGTGTAACGGGTGTGTCAATGTGGACAAAGGCATACAAAAAGATAAAGTAAAATTAATTAAATTTTGGTCCAAATGATGTCTGTTATTTTTGTGTGCAATATTTAGTGTAAAATAATCAGTTTAGTTATTATTTAGATAACGATCGAGATGTTCCAAAGTTCTATAAAAAAACCTTTGATGGAAATTATGAATTAAATAATAATATCCCGGAACAACTCACACATAGTCATGTGATCCCAAAACTAGGCAGAGTCTGTACTACGATAACCAGCCAACCAGTAACATAATAGTAAATGGGTGACTATATTATTATTTTCGAGCCGTTTGGGGTTGAAACGCTCGGGTCATGGGGTCCGAGCGCACGAAATCTTTTCAAAGAACTTTCCAAACGTTTGGTAGAATCTACTCGTGATCAGAGGGCTGGTTTGTTCCTTGCACAGAGAATCGGCATAGCCATTCAACGTGGCAATGCTGCCAGCCTTCTGGGCACGTTCCCCGCCATTGACAAGGATGACGATGAGTTCTTTGACGCCTGTTAGTTTTTATTTATGTTAGTTTTAAGTATAGTAAATTAAGAGTGGAATAATTTAAATTTAACAAGAAAACAGAATTACTAATACCATGACAATTGACATAACAACACAATGCAATATAATTAATGCAATAAATTAATTTCTAGGTAACGTAATTGTATCGAGCCTCAGTGTATGCCTTAGGGATACAAGCCTCTATGTAGGTCGATTCACATAAATTAATTGCAGCCCATTTAACCAATCATACGAAATGACGTCGCAGTAATTATTGCTTTGTCATTAATTTATTATAAGAATTATTTTCATCTATTGTTCATTCAAGAGAAATTTCCTTTTCTAACCAATTTATTAGAAAATTATGACTTTCTGTGAATAAAAATGGTGCTCTGTTTGGGTTCTAATGGTATCCGGAATCCTTTAGTTGTTTAGGCATACAAATAATATACATAAAAAAACTGTTTTTTTTTTTCAGAATCTTGTAGTGTGTATGTTTGAAATTGCCCATTCTAGAACCTTTTTGTAGGCATGGATAAAGTGCATGCTGAGAGTGGGTCTGTGTGTCAACATAACCTTACTAAGACCTACTACTACTGAGATTCCAAAAAGGTTCTATTTCATTTCATGGTTATAGAAATAGCTCAAGAAGTAGTGTAACTGTTAAAATGAGAAAAAGGTTAGAAATTAAATTCCTTGGGCGGTTTTAGATAAACTTTAATTTTTTTTTGTCTAAACCAATCAAGCAGATAAACTTTTTAAACCCCAGAAGGAATATATTCCTCTTTCATTTAACCCTGATTTGTTTAATAAATTATAATTTTGACCTTAAAATCTTAAAGTTTGCAACCAAGAATTGCTTTACCTTAATAACAAGGACCGATTATTTTTCATTAAGCATTCAAATTTTGTAATGGTCCACAATTTTTGGCTTGAAATTGTTTAATGAAGAATTTTCGGTCAGAAAAGTTTGCATCCACGTTTATCAGTGGGTTTAAATTTTTGGATAATTTAAGGAATTTAAATTTTAACTCACCTACACAAATTTCCGACCAATATTTGCCCTTATCCGACGAAAAAGGAAGGGTTTTGCTTGTATATATTTAGGTTCTGGATTTCCAAGCTCTCTTTTACCTTTGCCATTTGCTTATATCAAAAATCTTCAAGAGTTTTAAAAGGAAAAAAAAAATCATTTAGAGTCTACTTGTTCCCGCTTTATTTTGACCATATTTATGTAGTTCATAATGACCTCTCTAAAAAACTGTGACTCAATTTTTGTTCCATGCTACCTATGTAAGTCCAAAAAATCATATTGGAACCTATTAGACTACGGGCCCATGAACAAAATGGATGGGTCATATGAACCACCAGGTGACGTATATAGGACGATAGAAGAGCATAAAATAATAAGATTCAGCACTATGCCGTCACTTGTGATCAGTCCAACTGGGTGCTGGTGAGCATTCAAGAGTGCAGCTAGAGTGAGTACATTTTGGTCATTTATTTCTGTACGGCATTGTTACCATCGAATAGATCCATGAAAAATAATAAGAAAGCGCGCAGTGCCGTACAAAAATAGTGGTCCAAAAAGTTGGTATTTTAGTTTTACTTTCTGTCAATTTCCAGGGTAAATATGGTCATTTGATTCTGTACGGCGTCAGTTTCATACTGTTTCAATACAGCTTTTAATCCATTATTCCACAACGCCGTACAAACGAACAAAAATCTTTGAACAAGGGGAAAAAATCGAGTGTTGCAACCCGCCTTCATTCCGTGGTCCGAGGGGTGATTTGAACAACATAAAATTATTTATTTTGAAAGTATTTCATGCATAGATAATATTTTTTAGATAATGGATTAGAAGCTGTATTGAAACAGTATGAAACTGACGCCGTACAGAATCAAATGACCAAATTTACCCTGGAAATTGACAGAAAGTAAAACTAAAATACCAACTTTTTGGACCACTATTTTTGTACGGCACTGCGCGCTTTCTTATTATTTTTCATGGATCTATTCGATGGTAACAATGCCGTACAGAAATAAATGACCAAAATGTACTTACTCTAGCTGCACTTTTGAATGCTCACCAGCACCCAGTTGGACTGATCACAAGTGACGGCATAGTGCTGAATCTTATTATTTTATGCTCTTCTATCGTCCTATATACGTCACCTGGTGGTTCATATGACCCATTCATTTTGTTCATGGGCCCGTAGTCTATATTTAGTTCTTATATGTTTTAAACCTCTTTCTGAAGTTTATCTTGTACCAAAAGTCTCGCTCAATTTTTGTTCCGAGTAATTCGAAAACAGCGCACCGCAAGGTTTGCCCATGAATAGTGTATGAGGCAAGTTCTGAGATGCTCTGCACCCTCTCGGGTGTTATTTTGTTCAGGCCACGGTCTTCGAAACAAAACGATAAAAACCGTCTGCGTTCGCAGTCCATCATTCTTTATGGCGACCTAAAAAGGTCCGAAATAGTAATATTTTTGATTGGAGAAAAGGTTGACTTGATATTTGCGTTCTTGTTTTTTGAGTTAGGAAAAAAAATAACTAGTTTAAGGGGTATATCAGTATACATACTGAATAAATACACTGCTCGATTAAATGTATATGTAATTACTTTTTCGAAAATAATTTATTATGTAAAATTCTACAGTATCCTGTTTCATTATCTTCGTTATAAAACAGTTTTTTTTTGCAAATTGTTTCGATTGTGCTGTTGTACAACTTTATAGAAAATAAAGCCTTTTAGCAATGACTTAATCCCTAAAAGTGTTAAAGTCCGACTGAAAAATAAAACATAACATTTTAATAAATAATTATTGTCCACAGCTTAAAACATATATAAAAGTAATAACTAATTTTCATATATTCTTATAAATCTTTGTAATTATTAAAATTATAAAAATACAGCGAGTGGCATGGAAACAAAAAAAAACTGAGGCAGGACTTAAACCTGCGACTACTGGTTAGGCGAACCAGTCGCCTTGTCACCAAACCCTACAGATCACTGGCTGAGATATGCAAATCTCTGCCTGACACGTGTTTGGAATTATAGTCTTTTTGAAATCTGCCTAAATCTGATGTATTAGTTAATATTGCATTTATGTTTATAAACGTTCATACCTGATGATAAAACCACCATTTCTTTTCCATATCTTCAAAATGTACACCGGGCATAAATTCTGAAAAATCTGGTGCTTCCTGATCATATTTTACATGATCATATGAGTCCTGAAAAATAAACTAATAAAATAAATAAAAAATGCTACAAAGATAAGCAGTTTCCAGTTTCGGAATTTGTACAAATTAATTATAAAAAAGAAACAATGAAATTCGCCTTTACAGTTGTATTCTAATTATGCAACTTTCAAACGTTTTATGATATTTTTGGTGACCAAATGCACTGAATATATTTCGCACTTTCAGCTATTAGCATTTCTTTAATTATACCCAGCAGTGGGATCAAATATAGGCTAATAAAAAAAATACCAAGAATCATGATGTAAACAAGAAAAATATTTTAATTTATATTATTTTCAGTTTGTGATATTCAAATTCCTGATACCGGAAATATAATCTATTAGTTCAGGGAACCGTCAACCCTTATCCCAGAAACTCAAACAAATCAATCCAAAAAGCGAAGAAAAACAGATTACCTGAACAGTTTGGTGCCAAGGCAGTTTAGGGTACTTCCGATCGACGTTCATTCTAGGGTTATGCTGTACCTCTTCGAAATCCGAGTCTATCCGTGGATTGTATTCCATGGGAGTTACTACTTTCTCGTTGAGCAGATCCATTGCTGGCGAAGTCCGCTGGGTGAGTTACGGTTGGTATAATGGTATAAAAAAAAAAAGAATAGTACATACTTAATAGTAAATAATCATTGTCCTCATAAACAAACAAAAACAAACGCATATAAATGTATAAATTAATATTACTAACTCGTAACAATTGTATAAATCGGTTACTTTCTGCACTGTGTCGTAGGCCTTAGTAAACACGCAACATCTATTAAATTGTACCCTACCCTCATCGCTCAAAAGTTTTGTGGTATTTCTTGAATGTAACCTACCTTCTTCTAATTTGTTTGCTGTTTTATTAATTGTCGTGCTAAATGTATGTGTATATTATGTGAAAGTATTCTGTAATGTTAGTTTTAAGATACATATTTTGTTATAGTTTTTTATCTACGCTTGCTGGCGGATAAATTACCTTGCTCTAACTTATGTTTTCTCTATAAGTGAATTTGTAATTCTTTTGAGAAATAAATTTCTTTAACCGTATAATAACAAAAAATCTAACGTTCACTTGACCTAATGTCAGTTAATATACTTTTGTTTATTGTCCATCAATTGAGATGATGAATTGTTGATATAATTTTAGTTTACCTAATTGTTATAATATAATGAACATTTCCTATAGTGCAAATTTTATTAATTCTCGTTTAGTATATTACTCATGAAGCTATGTCTAGCAGTGGACTGCAACAGGCTGATATGATCATGATGATGATTACTCATTTAAGCACAAATCAAATTCTCGACTTAGTATAGAACCGCCATATTCCGAGAGATCAATTGCTTGGTTAGGTTAGATATTGTGACCTTGTTGCAACAGAGCGAGCGAAGACATATGTTATTCATAGGCTAAATGAACGCTAAAAATATAAAAATAATGCTATATACATATTAAAGATTTTATAAAATAAATGATATACTTATACTATGTTATTATATTAAAGGAAGATTAAATTATGATATCAACCATTAGGTCATAATCTGAATTTAGGTCATTCTTCTTATCGAGTCGATCAATGGCTATTAAATTTGTAACGACCAGTACTCAGTCACGCACACGGCATTGTCCGTCGCCTCACACAGGTCCTCGCGTGTGCAGGTGGCAGGGCACGCTGGACAACTCATTAAGAGAGCCATGGTTTGGGGGAGGATGCCACACTCACACGGCTCAGGTGCTCAGGTCATTTGATATTATAGTATATGAAAATTATATCATATGATCGTTATTCGAATTAAAATTAGAGCATTTGTTAGTATATCAAACATTACACACCCCAGCCCGCTGTCGCCTGAATAACTGGATGAATTGGTCCAGGTTTTCCAGGTCTACGTAAGCGTACTGAAATAGAAGACTTATTATAATGAAATAAACGCATGATATAGATAAATTTTCCCAGGCACACAACAAGTTGTCCAGAGTGGGAGTCGAACCCAAGACCAAATTATGTCCTGGTTTAAATTACCCACAGTGTAATGGTATGTGGCTTCAGATATTTACTTACTTATAAATTCTGATATAAGTCGGTTGACTAACTTGAATATTAAAATAGAAAATAAAATTTTAAAAAAGGTTGCTTACTTACCGCGCCCTGTTTCTTTTTAGGAAATCTGTAAAGAGCGTTATCTTTGTTAATACAAATTTCTCAGTAATTAAACCAGCTACTATGAAAGCTTTTAAACGATATCAGAGGTAAGCAATCGTAGGAGAAAGAGACCACTACATGCAATGTAGTGAGCTGTCTCGCTTCCCCAACGGGAACAGTCTGTAATATCTCAAAGTAAAGGTACTGGTAGCATGATTAAGTCTTATTCCTCCATTTAATTGACGTAGTTTGGAGCCACATCCTAATAATAATTTTGTAAATGCTCATAACTGCCTATCTTAAACTGGCTGGGTTTGATCGGAACTGAAGATGGAAAAAAATGAACTATCTTAGAGTGCGTTCAGATCTGACAAACACGCAGCGCACGCGGCTCGCGAGCTGTTCGTGTAATACTCGTTCTGTGAGCGTTTATTATTTATTTATGATTATTAAGTACAGAAAATATTAGACTTATGTTAATACATTGGTCCACATAACTGTTTTGAACAGTTTGACTGTGGGCTTCTGTTGACTGTCATATAGTTTGTCAGACGTCTACGTCACACGCTTAGGAGAGACCTGCATTTAGTTTTGATTTTCTGTATCGATAAAGAAGTTGATTCATGGATTTAAAAATATACCTTTTTGGTCTCTGAGGTCTACGCTTTTGTATGAGCAGCAGAAACATCTGCAAACATAATATTATTGACGATGAATGCTGACTAAATTGGTTAAAAAGGTGTCTGTAGGTCAAAAAATTACCTTGTTTCCCAGGGTTCTACAAGGAAAAGAAAACATCATTAAGATATTATTATGTCTGACGGCTAGTTATTATGATTAGTTGGTAATGAACGTAATAGTCACATAGAATAAAGAAAACATATAGTACCTCAAAAGTTGCATGGAGTAGATTATTTTGGTGTGATTTGTCACATTTAAAATATTTTATGATGACACGTTCTAATTTAATGATGGATAAATTAAAACTGTTTTCTCGTTTGAAATCGATACTATACAAAAACACACAATTAGTTACAAACACCAATAGCTAGCTTACAAAGTTAGCTAGCTCACAAAATAGTTATCCAATTTTGGCGAGTTCATAAATTGAGTCCATTTTTTTGGTAATTACTCAGTTTAAGGCAAAATAAAATAATATCGTATTTCAATAAAATCAAAGGTCATTATTGTTTAAAAAGTTCTGCCAGAAAGAAAGTAGTAAATAATTACAGTCTGGTTGCAACGTAATAAATATCTTAAAAGGCAAAACTTTTCAAATATTGGAGCTCTTCATGTTAATTGCTTTGGATCCCGCATTTCTTGGTATTATTTGATTTGATCTTTTGAACTGGCAGAATAGTTTCTTCTTTACCTATTCTAATTGGGCTGTTGACAGAAACTTTATATTCTTCAGATAGATGAATAAAACTACTAAATAGACTCGTATTTTCTTTTTTTTTTGTAACTTATTTTGTAATTTAATTTAAAACTGCCTCGTTGGCCTAGTGGTGCTAAGCGCGACTGCTACGCTAGAGGTCTTGGGTTCGATTCCCGAGTCGACCAAGGTGTTATTGGGTTTTTCTATGAAATTCTCAGTAGCAGGTCGGAGTTTGGATTTGTGCCCGGTTAGTGGCAATAGGCTCGCCCCCTATTACATGGGACCAAAACATATCGGCGAACTGTGGGTGTACATTGGTACACCTCTGCCTACCCTTTTATGTTATGTTATGCTTAATTTCACGATTAATGTAGTCGTAGTACTTGAGATGCCTCATGACGTCACAGAAGATCAGAACAGTTTTTTATTTATTTCTGACATAACATCCACAGTTCGCCGATATGCTACGTCCCATGTAATAGGGGGCGAGCCTATTGCCACTAACCGGGCACAAATCCAAACTCCGATCTGCTACTGAGAATTTCATAGAAAAACCCAATAACACCTTGGTCGACTTGTAAATCGAACCCAAGATCTCTAGTGTAGCAGTCGCGCTTAGCACCACTAGGCCAACGAGGTAGTCACTGTTAATTACCGTTGTAATAATGATAAAATGGTTCACGTATACTACCGTATCTGGTGTTCAATAACTTTTGTATCTTACTAATTGACTGAATAAATTCATTATCTTTATATTTGACGACCTCTGTGGTCGAGTGGCTTACGCACCGATCTTCAAGGTGTCGCTAGGTCTGAGGTCCCGAGTTTGATTCCCGGACAGGTCAATGTAGAAACTAACCTTTCTACATTGTAGCGGGTCTGGGTGTTTGTGATACCTTCCCAATTCTAGAATACTACAGTAGGCATAGTTATTGCTGGTAACGAAACTGCAATATGTCATGAATGTGTGGTTTTTCAAATAATTTAGGACTCAAGGCCAATTACAGGACTTAAGACGATGCATTGGTCTTGGTTATTCCCGACTCAGTTTAAAGCAAACATTTAAAACATCGGAATGAAAACATCAACAGTGCTTACTTAAATAATATGCTACAATAATGTTGAAATAAAACTAGTTTTAATATTGCTTTTATTTTATTTTACTTTTTACATTTCTTGGCTTACAAATTTTGAGCACTTATTTTGTTAAGCTGTGACAATAATTACATTTAAAGCAAGTTCTTCTGCCGTAGGTAAGTCTTGATGCCACGGGCAATATTCACTCTGGAAAATGCTCAAAATATCAAGAAGAGGCAAGAAAGTAAAAAGTATAGTTCAAGAAACTAGTTTGATTTCAACATTGAAGTATCAAAAAGTATTATAACAGTAGATCGGTGAGAAAAAGTAAAAAAATATATTTTGAAATGAGAAAAAGTTGTTAATTTTTAGATAAGTGAAGAATAGATTTGTTATGTAATGTCCGAGGCGTTATTATTCTTGGTGAAGAGGTTATTAAAGAATTTTGTTGAAAATTGATTAGTCAAATAGCCAGACGCTCTTTGAAGGCATAAGGCTAAATCCGGAAATACTGGAATCCCTTAATTTAATTGCTTTTATAGAACTTATAGAAGGAAGAAGAAGTGGAAATTGTAGCTTATTGTAATATAGTCAATGAAGCATCAATGGTAAAAAGTTAAATGTTCGGAACCCTTATGTCAAAGCAGTAAGGTCGGTTTTTGTTGTTCTTATTACCACTGACGCTTGAGAAAGTAAAAAGCTAAAAACTAGTTACCCCCCAGTTTAGAATCTGTTAATGTAAGCTTACCTTTTAAGGTTTTTAGAAGGATATGTTTTGCCACCTAATGTCTGTAACATACAAATGACTTACGTATACTAAATTACCTTTTTACAAAAGCAAGGAATGACTAGATAATACTGTGTTTCCCAGTAAAATGGGTAGGTCCCGGCTGTCATACAAAGATCTTTGGCAGCCATTAAGACATTTCTGACAACCAGTCTTACTATGGGATACTGTGTTTCCCAGTAAAATGGGTTGTGGAGGTCGGATAAGCAGTCGCTCCATGTAAAATACGGTATTCAGCTGAATCTGGTAAGACTGGTAGCCGACCGAGTTGGGAAAGGGCTCGGGAGATGATGATGACGGGTAATAGCAGTAGTAATATTTAGCTGAATCCGAGTAACATTGGAAGCTGAACTAAACATAGCTGGCTTAAAACCTAGGCAGAAGGAATATGTATATTATGCAACAAATGCAATCAATTACTCAGCAAACACAGCGCTTAATAAATTAGCCTTGAAAAGAACTCAGCACATGTAAGCGGCTTCAAAAAGTGGTAGCTTTTAAGCGCTTCGTAAGCGATGGATATGAGCTGAGTGATCCAATTGGAAATTTCCAAGTCGGTCCCTGCTAAGTAAACCCAAGCAGTTGGGCATGGGGTGCCTCGATGCAAGACATGGCACATCTTTTGTCCTTCTCGTCCTTCTCGACTTGCACTCTCAAAGACATGATGGAGGCCAGCGACCGAGCAATCCAGGTGGCATCTTTTTAGTCAGATACAGTTTGAAAGTTGGATGTCCATTTTATATTACAAAGATTTAATAAAAAGGCCACAGTAGCTTACCCCATCCTTCGGTGCCGGCGTACGTATTTTTGCATACTACGACAAGCAATATAAACAATTAAAAATATATCTCACTCAATTAGATACCTTTTAGCACAAAAGAGTCATTTGGTGCTAAAAAAAGCTCCCCAATTTTCAAAACTCTTGAAAAAAAATCCAGGTTTGGGAAAGTTTACCTGGAAAGGTTTTCAAGAGTAAAATTGGTAATTTTATAGATGTTGACGAGCTTCTTCAACTTCGCGGTTCGCGCCGCCATATTGGAAAAATGGCGCTTACTTCTCATCTTTATTGGAAGAACTCTGCAAGCGCTGGATCTAGCAAGAAGAGCTTACCTTATACTCCACATCTTTAGGTCCCGGCGTACGGATTTTCGCGTACTACAACAAAAAAGTAAAAATATGGAAAAGAAGACTTTTTAGCATTAGCAAGCGGTTCGATCTCGGAACTCAAACATTGTTACTTGCACAAAAATAGCATTTATAAACTGTATAATAATTTCAAGTATTCCGTTGACCCCCGAACCGTATGTTTATAATAAGAGAAATATACTAAATACTAACATTCATATAGTTTTCACCAATTGACACAGTGATTTAAGAGAAAGGATTGTGTACAAAATTTTTAGTTTTTTTATTACTCTTTTAAAACCAGGCGGGATTATGATAAAATATTACATATATTTATTTACAAAATTGTACAAGTCTCTAAAATAAGGAGGCTTATATAGATGTGATGCATAATGGGGTATATGACTTTTTTATGACCTTCGGCTTATGACTACATGCAAAATATTAGACACATTTTTAATATTTTGTTACATTATTAAAAATGCAAAAATGACGACTCAATTTTGAGTTTTTTTTTTGTAAAACATCAATTCATTTAACTCCTGAACTTTGATTTGCATTAGGTATCTACTAAATTTAATCTTTAATTTGAAAAAAAAAATGCAAAAGATGCGTGTGTAATAATTTTCCATCAATAAGTCTTTTATTGTTTCCTAGTAGTTTGCCCTTTTGAATAGAAACTACTTTACCTTGGTTTAAATCTTTATAATAACTTACCCTTGGTCCGCTTGTCGTGGGCTATGAATAAAATAATACACAATAAAAAGCAATTCTTAAATAAAATACAAATAGGCTAAAAATATATTTAGAAATATTTTTTCTTAAATAAATATTCTCATTTTTACAAATATTGAATAAAAACTAAAAACATGGCATTCAAGTTATTAAGGCTCCTACTTAATTCATACTATCTACGAAACGAGATACAGACGAATTGAAGTTTTACTCCTTTTTTGAAGTCGGTTAGAAATAAAGTGAACCTAAATGTTACTAACCCCGCTATTTCTTACGTTATTCTGCAAAGTGAATGTGAAGATTAGAAAATAAATCTCAAATAAAAAACAAGAGACAAAAATGATGAAGAAGTGTAAAAGAAGATTAATTGCTTCATGATTTTCCTGGGACGCTTCTTATTTAATATATCAATTATCATACAAAAATAGTTTAGCTTTGTTCATTGTTAAATTGGATAAAGGATATTCACTTTTATGTAAAGAAAAATGTATTTTTTTATTTCAAATTTTAATTTGTTGATGGACGTATGAAATACAGGTAGGATTGATACAACCCATGAGATTTCCTGTTCACCACTTATTCTAGGTAGCATATTCAGGTTACACCAAAGAAGAATAATATATGAGCAGAAAGTAGCTTTTTGAATTATTTTTACTAAAATTGTTTGAAAAATCACAGGCACCGCCTTCCGACAAGTGACGTTGCCACTTTGTTACCTACAGCCGCCAGATGAGTGGACTTCTAAATAGTGTTTAAAAACTTTGATTTCAAGCAATATTTTTTTTTGTCACGTTTTATTTTTTACGGTAACGGAATTATTATAGGTTGTATCAACCCTATATACTCTACTTTAACTTACCCTTTCACTACTTCGTCCGTATGGAAAACTAACAAACTAGCAAAATAAAAAGATATTTGTAATAAATAATAGTGAATTAAATCAGCAAATATCCAAAACCTATTCTTTAAGAGAAGATAATAACTCAATTCATGATTAAAAAATAGTTTATTAATTAATAGAAAACCCTATAAAAATTCGGGACTTTTTAATACAAATGCGAGATCATCATCAAAGATTTTTCATTCTTTAGTTTAATATACACTTCTCTCTGAAGAGAAGTCAGACCTAAGGCGAGAATCAGATACTAAGCTTTATACATAAAAAAATCATCTACCTGTATTAGAACCCCGTTTATTTTTATTGTCTAGAACAATCATAAAAAGAAATGATTCAAGTTTACTTATTGTGTGTCTAAATTTTTAATTATTTGTTGTCCGAAAAACGAAAGTGTACCTAATGGGTCAATAAGTCAAGTAATAATGAAAGCATGAAATATGATGAGAGATTGAAAAAGGTGACAAAGTAAGATTCTTTTTAAACGAAAATGAGTAAGACTTAATAAAATCTATTATGTCGAACCTGATTCAAAAAAGGAGTACTTCAATAATTCGACTGTATAATATTCTTGATAGTGACTGTACAAAATAACAGAATTGATTTCCTTTTTCCCTTTTAACAGTTTAAATAAATAAATAAATTAACAGTTAAAGAAAAACCACCAACGAATGAACTAGAAAGTCACAAAACTCTATCAAAAGTCCGAAAGGCTACTTTTTGAATAATACCAATGGCTTCTTTTGGTATCAGAAGGCTCAAAACGCTTTTTCAACAATATTTTTTTATTCGCGGTGTCTTGCAATTCTTGATAATACGTTGTAGCCTTAATTCTTGAATAGAGCATGCTATTAATTATTTACAATAACTTACCTTTGGTGCCTGATAAGTCTCCGGCCGCGATTAATATAAAAAGTGTATACAAACTTAATTTACGAGTATGTGGACGTTGCTTAGATAAGTGTAGATAAATTTCGCTTCACATCTCAATATTGTGTGAATCTTAATTATTTGAAATAAAATGAATTTATACAACTTAAACAAAGAAGCTTCGATGTTGGAAACTATTAATTAGACTAGTATTATTGTGCTCACCAGTGGGCACCACTGGCGCTTCAGGTGTCAAAGTCATTGATTCGTAACTTATATTTGCCATACTAATGAAAGGTATAGGATAAAACGCAATCTGAAAATTATTTAGAAAATTCTATAGAATTTGACAGCTTGAAAGTATTAGGCGTGGCTAGATCCTCTGTATAATAATTTTTTTCTTTCTTTCTTTCTTTCTTTCTTTCTGGTGGCGAAATTAATATCACACAATATATAGCCCCATTATAGTAACGAGAACTACATACAGCCAATTTGAGGAACTACTCCTTTTTTGAAGGTCCTGAGATGTTAAAGCAAAGGTAGGCAATGACAGTATGTAAAAACTATCGGTATAATTTGTACTATTTGCGACAGCGCACGCTTTTAGTCGCAGTCTTGCATCAGTATTACCTAATTTGCGATAGCAATCACCATTGGAACTGATGATGCAGATTGCAATTTTTTGCTGTCAAAATGATACGGTACAAATCTATAAAATCGATTCGCTATGGCTTGGCTTTTGCCAGTTAGGTACCGCCACCGTGCTGTGCTGGAATATCCTGCAACTTTTAAATATTAAATTAGTTCCCTTACCTGGGGTTTCTGTAAAATAGAAAAAAGTACTTTAAATCAGATTCCAAAGAATAGGAATCGTTAGTCTAGCCACCATTTGCGGTCTCCTTCTCAATTGTATTGGCAAATTCAGCAACCGCCTCCAGCTAAGTCGCTGACTTGATAGCTTCGTATTGCTAAACTCTTCATTTCCCGAGGCTTTTCCTAACTATTTTGGGGTCGGATTCCAGTATTAACGGATTCAGCTGAATATTATATTTTAATGGAGCGACTGCCTATCTGACCTCCTCAACCCATTTAACTGGTTAACACAGAACTCCATGGTAACACTGGTTGTCAGAATTGACTTAACGACTGCCAAATATCATGGTATGACCTACTTCTTAACGTGCTATCTGAGGTACGAAGGGGTCTCAGTATTTATAGAAATGGTCACCCATCCACGGACCAACCGCGGCGAGCGCGGTTTACGTAAGACTGGTTGACAGAATTGCCTTAACGACTGCTTAAAGATCAGCGTATGACAGTCAGGACCTTCGGCTTAACGTGGGGGCACGGAGGGGTCTCGAATGTTTAAAAATGTTCACCCATCCACGAACCAACAGCGACGAGCGCGGCTTAACCTGTATTATCGGTCAAACCGCACAGCTTACACTTAGCCTCGAGCCCCCAACGTATTGCTAATCTAAATAACTAAAACTAATGACTGGGTATGAAAAGCCAAATCTAGTTTGTCCATTATTTAGAGAAGGAAAAATAGTAAAAAAAAAATTTTTCATCAATTAATTCAACTTTAATTGACTTTGTGTTTGCATTATTTCTCTCGTCTTATTTGTTGAATTTATCTCTTGTACAGAACCGAACATCAATGTAAGATTAAATAGATAAGGGCTTTATTTAAATTGGCTTAAGGTCCAATTTCGTAAGATCCACTCTATCGGTTTTTGAATATATCACTAGCTTTAAAAATATATGATTATAATTTACTTACTAGTTTATTTGGATCCGCCAGAATAGATGAGTGTCTTTGTTTGTAATAAATAGTATCATCGCTAAGAAAAAAAATGAAATTATTATTTTTCTTTTTTAAATAAAAGTATTTTTTTTTTAATTTTATCCATTGTTTTACGCTTATAGAATAGATACCTTACAATAACTTTACGGATCGAAAAAAGGTTTTCTTAAAATATTGTATAACACATTTACTTTGCCTAGTGGTGCTAAGCGCGACTGCTACGCTAGAGGTCTTGGGTTCGATTCCCAAGTCGTCCAAGGTGTTATTGGGTTTTCTATGAAACTCTCAGTAGCAGGTCGGAGTTTGGGTTTGTGCTCGGTTAGTCGCAATAAGCTCGCCCCCTATTACATGGGACCTAAACATATCGGCGAACTGTGGGTGTACATTGGTACACCTCTGCCTAACCCTTCGGGGATACAGGCGTGATGATATGTTATGTTATGTCACATATACTTTAAAAACTTACTCTTCTATTTCCTGTCCGGCTTCCTTTTGGCTTTGTAGTTCCTTCTTCCTTTGTTCAATGAGGCGATCGCGTTCAAGCTCAAGTTTATAGTAATCCTTAATTACACGAGAAATTGGCTTCGGCTACAAGACAAACACAAAGTAAAAAAAATGGGAAATTGACACTTAAAATGTTACTGTAGTATTTTTTTTTTATTCATATACTTATCTAAATAACTCACGCTTTTATACACATCTTCAGGATTCGAACGTAATATTGCAACTAAATATCTAAAACATACAAACTATTGGTTAAAAAAATATATATTTCACAGATACTCGTACTTGTGATTCACGAAAATGAACCTTACGATCTTTACATAAAGTTGCTATCAATGTGCAATGTACTGTAATTATTTAAACTCACCGCGGCTTTTCCTGTAAAAGAAAATTTACTTCTTTTAAATGGAGTCTGAGTGAGTGAAAACAGTATTTCCACTGATGACGAGCACTTTAATAATCATAATATATAATAACTAGCAAACCCGGCGAACTCCGTTTCGCCACCAGATGGCTTCGTTTTATGTAACATTTCGTTTGGTGATTAAAAAATGAACATTTTTTTCCTGAATTTTCTTTGCTATAAACTCACGGAGCCCAAGACCTTTCTAACGATTGCAAAACCGTGGAAATCGGTTCGTGCGTTCTGGAGTTATAGCGTCAGGAAGGAAAACCCGACTTATTTTTATATAATAAATAATATTCCGGTACAACTCATACACGGTTATCTGAACCCAAGTTAAGCAGAGTTTGTGTTATGGTAACCAGACAGCTGATAAACATACTTACATATTTCTATATACATACATATCATAGATAAATTACACCCAGACACTGAACAAATGATCGTGCTCATAGCATAAAATTGGTCCTAGGTGGGAATTGAACCCAAGAGCTCCGGTATTAGCAGTCCGGGTCACTAACCACTAGACCAACAGGCCGAATAAAATAAGTTTATGTTGTATAGCTGTGCCCTACGGTTTCGCTCTTGTAACTTTTCTGCATAAGCATTGTTTATTTTTTTTATAATATCTTATCCAGCTCCCTAGTCAATGTGTCGCACATAAACGTTCCAATAGGGATGAGGCCATATTTTTATTTTTATGTCCATCTTTTAGTTAATGAAAAAATGTTAGACACGTATTTTTTATTTGTGCTGAAAACAAAGAATTACGAAGATACAGCGAGTGCAAATCGCAAAAAAAATGTGCGACGTGACGTCAGTCATGTCCACGCACAAATTGTACCTAGCCGAGACGTCACAAGCCCAATCCTGAACTTTAAAGGGGTTTATCTCAGTATTTTTTTTATTTGATTAAATAAACAATACCTGTCTATTATACTTTGATCACCTAATGGCACACTAAATCAATTTTGACTATTCATACCTATTATCCTATAGTTAACCTATTGCGTCTAGTGGCGGGATAGTTAAGTAGTTATTTGTTAAAAAAAAATATGATAAAATTTTGAACGCATTTTTATACGTATATTTTTACGTATACTTACTTGGTTATCTTCAAAACTTTCCTCGTCATCCCTATCGTTGGATCTTCGGAAGCCTGTGTACAATAGCCTTTCGCCTGTACCGTCCCATCTGAAAAGTATTTTAAGATTATTGGAAGATAGGTCGCATTGTTCGTTGATATTTTTGTTCATATACTAACTGAAATGTTGATACAATTATCATTTGGGTCTTATTTAAAATCACTTCTTAAATCAAATTAAATAAATTATATTATTAAATTCCTAATTTGGCGAATAATTGTTGTTTATTAAATAAAATAATTGAAAATTATTGGAATGAAAAATAAAAACATTAAAATTTTCGCGTAAGGGTATTTGAATCTGCGGGCACGGTAGTTACCCCGCCAAGACGAAACCACAGATTTTTTTTTGTCGTAATAAGATGCACTTACGTAATACCCAAATTCTCAATATTGCCATATACTCCAGCGCCATCATCCAAGTCTTTATGTGGGAATTTGACAGCAGACTTTAACATGCCAAGAGCTGGCCTGATCAGCGTGTGGCCTGGCAGAATGGCCTCCGCCTCTGGCAAATGGCCTGGCATGCTTGGTGCGCCAAGAATCGTTTGTTGCGTTCCGGGATGGAAGTCGTACATCCTTCGCTGTAAGGTGAAATTATCACTTATTATATCTCTTGGTAACCTTTAAATATTATAATATTTATAATTTAGTATAATATGATATTTTAATAAAGAAATAACTGGAAGTCAAAAATAAATTTTGTACTATTTAAACTTACGAGTAGTTGGGTCTGGTAAGTGTATTTACTTTCTTCATCGTCATCATAAATTCTACGCTGTAAATATAAAGGTAATATATTTCAATCTGACACTTAAATTAAATCCGAATGAAAGTGTTGAGGTAAACTTAGTCTTACGCTAGGTATCATGCGGTATTCATCATCTTCTTCATCGTTCTCGTTGTAGTTTCTTCTCTGTAAAATAATGAAAGTAAAAATCCAAGCTCTCGTGTAATCTTCACTGCCACCGCATCACCACACGTCCCCGTGTTTTGTTTTTATTATTCACTATACTGATGTTTGAGATTCAAAAAATTGGGATCTTTAACCGTCAATCCGCAATGAGCAAGCATGGTGATCAATTTTCGTTATCTATATGCGAAGAGCCCTGTGCCCAACAGTGAGGCATTTATAGGCTGGTATTATTGTTTTATTATTTGTACGGATGTTTGTAATACATTGCGTCCGGTAATAGAATAACAATATAAAAAAACTGATGACAGCGGCGCCGTGTGTACGAGCACACTATTGCGCAAGAAGTTGAGTACTTTTTGGTGTGATCAGATGAATAATAATCGAGTTGTTCAGATTCCGAGACGAAAGTTTTCTTAAATTCGGTTTTAGTGAATTTAAATCAGACCTAGTGTCAAAGAATGTCATCGAATGACCAAAAGACCAGTGTTAAGACAGAATTAAAAGTTTTTAAACTGACAGAAGGTATAAGTAAATAAGAATATAGTAATTTATTACACATTTATAACATATTAAATCTTACACTTTCGTATAGCTGACGGTCTTCATCCTCTAAGTCATCATCAAACTTTTTCTGCATCTGTAAAAGTTTAACTTGTAAACTTTTTAAAGTGCAATTAAAAATATGCTCTATAATCCAAATAGAAAAAACATCAACATTGTGTTAACCTACACAATGTTTATGTTTTTATCAAGACGATCTAGTTTTTGACGGCACATTAGTAAAAACATAACATAAAAATGTAACTAAAATGCGATACATTGAAGTACTAATTACTCTGCTTTTTTACCGAACTGATGTCAAATAGAAATGAGGATGTCCATATATTCAATGGAGCTATTATTTATCATACTTTTGCTTTTTCATTCTGAATCTTTACCAATTATTATTTTGATATGTAATAAATTAAAATCTTACCACAGCTGTAAATTCATCGTCATCAAGATCGTTTAGACGTCTAAACTGCAACAGAATAATAAAATATTTTCATGAATGAAGATAACGAAAGATCGACACAACGTATTCGCCGCACCATGTTGTGAAAATAGATTTTAAATACTGTTTATATTAAAACCACGACTAAAGGCCTTGACTATATTAGAAACCATAATTAAGGCTTAAATAGGAAATAAACCTTTTTATATGACCTCTCTTGTGTCCCACTTCTGGGCAAAGGTCTCTCCCATCTGACTCCAGGCTTTTCTGTCCTGAGCCACTTGACACCAATACGGCCATACGACTCCTTACTGTTAAAAAACTTCTAGAAATAAACAAAAACATTCTCACTCTAAACGCTGAGTAAAAAAACTACTGGTAAATAGATTTGAAAATAATAAATCGTTTTCTGGAAACCTGAAGGGCTTCAACATGCAGGAGGGCCGAGTAAAAGATATTAATACGAAAAGGATTTTTCTTCACAAGTGAGACTAAAATGGGTAAATAAGTAAAACCTTACTGAACCAGTCTTAAGTTGCGTCACATCATTAATATAATTGTTAACAACTTTTTGCTATTTTGCATAATTAAGATATATTTAAGTATTGACAAAAAATGAGAAAGGCTTGCTTAAATGGTTTGGCTATGTCGAGAGAATTAATGAAGAACGATTGGCAAAAAAAGTGTATGAGGCAAGTGTGAATAAAAGCGTTGGAAGGGCGGAACCTAGGCGGACGTTTCGATACCAATCGGAAAAAAAGAGAAAAGAACAGGTCAAGAGCACCCTAAACAGAAGAGCATGTCATCACGAAAGCAAGAATGAGAGTTGACGAAACGAAACAAGTATGTAGCAAGTTGCAAAAAGGGTTCTCTGCCTACCCCTATGGGAAAGCCGCGTGATTATATGTATGTATATTAAAGTACAAAATAATAAAAGTGTAACTAACAGGAGACTTAAACGGAAATAAAATTGTAGAAGCTTGTTTCAGTATTTTCACGAATGTTGGCATCTTTATTTTTGATTTGTGGGAGACTCTGTCTTTTTCCTGTAGTGAGACCGATACAGGTTCCAATTATTATTAAAATAAATCAGTATAATTCAATAAACGTAACTTGAAATTTTAAAACTTACAAATTCTAAATACTCCATTGAATCATCAAAAAGGTGTTTATACCTATTACGGTCATGTGAACGTGGAAGTGCATTTCTTCTCTGCATTAAAAACATAAGTTTATTATTGACAATAACATGAAGCACATTTTAACAACAGTCTCCTTAAAGTTATGCTTGTAAAAATATAATGAAAAAATCATATACTTTTATACAAAAGATTACTGTTGCCTAAGTTACGCTGTTTCCAACTAAGAAAATTCTGGTTCACTTACGAAGTTTTGTTGGTCTTCATTTTCACCATCGTCAAAGCTTCTTCTCTGTAAAGAGGTTTAATCTAATTATTGAAAATCACTTGCAATCCATAAATAAAAAAATAATTATAATTTTTATTACATAAATCCACAATAATTTCGGGATTAATCATTAGCCAAAACTGATATTTTAAAACTGTTTCGTGTTCTGAAACTTGGCTGAAAAACTACTGTAACTTAGGACATTTGTTTTGAGATGAGAACTATAAATATACTCGTAGAGCAATACTCACTCAAGGGTACAAGTGCCTTTAAGACTAGGCCTACCTCTGGTTACCAACTTATTCTTGCCATGTCATGGAAATTAAGAAATGTCTTAAATAAAAATTATTTATATCCCTGGTTACTATAACAAATAAAACTTACAGATGGACGAGTCTCGAACCGGTATTTTTGATCTTCTAAGTTTCTTCTCTGTAATACATTTTTTATAAGTAAGGGTAGCTTATTTATAACGAATTAATATATAACGAAAGGTAGCTTAGTCGAAGAGTCAATTCTTTCCATGTTGTACGGATATGCGGGTATATATTGCGTTATATTGTTAAGTTAAGAGTGCATTTCTATGTAAATTCTTAGAATGCGCTGCCCTTTGACGAGAAATAATTATAAATTAAATATGTATTCCATAATCACTGCCCAGTAATAAGAACTATGAGAATTTGCTTTTAAGTTTCAACGAAAATAATATTCGTAAAGATATTAAGAGTAATAAATGAACGATGATTTTAACAAAATGTTCCTTATACCGAATGCTTAAGAGTACTCTGTAACCTGTTCACCAGAAAGTCTTTACATACTTACAGTCGGACTCACGTGACTCGCTTTTTTTTCTAGATTTCTCCTCTGTAAATAATAATGTACTTGTGTGAACCTTGGAACTACAGGAATTATTCAAAATCTCTTTTGTATTTGCAAGGAATATCGTAAAGCATCCCAGCTAAACCGGCTTAAAATGGCTCCTAGTGTGGGTTTGCTTCAAAGTATGACTTTAAAATAATATAATTGTACTTACACCGACGGCTTCTAACCTCCTACTGTTTTCCTGAAAAGGATATTCAAAATAGTAATATTTAAACTATTGCGTACCGTAACTTATGGTACTGGAATTGACGCTAACACATGCACTAGAGACCAGTATGTCTATTCTGTAAATAATTTCGATATCGAGCTTCACCTGAGTGACAGTAAAGCTCATTTCAAAAGTGAACCCAATTGGCCTTGATTTAGAATTCAAATCCGAGAATACGTTTTTGACATCGCACCGCGGATTCCGCTGTCGAGATATGAGAATAACGTTACAGAATAGCACTACTGCTTGCGACAAAGGTCGGTTCTACCTAGTTTAAATCTATGTATTTGTTCGCGTTAATTCCCCTACTTTTTCTGATGAACATTCGTAACGAATAAGAAATTTTTCACGACTATAGTACATATATTTTTAAAGAATTAAAATAAATAAATAAATAAAAAAATATCACCACATTAAAAAAGTAAGTATGTTATAGAAATAAACATACCAAATATTGCCGCAGCTGGTCCTTCAAACTGATTCCATGGCAGTCTAGAATATTCTGAAACTAATGAGCTTTAATTATTCATTGCTACTAATTGCCTCCAATAAATGACGCGGGCAATCACGTAATTGGATTTGCCGATCAATGATAATATCAGTAACGCGAAACATGGATAAAATAGGCTTCTATAAAGCTGGTATACACTGTGGGACTGTTAAGGGCTATGCACACGATGCGTGGAAATGACGCTGCGATAAAGTAACGCACTGACATTTTATCGTCGAAACCAAATTCAAATATTCTTTATTCAATATATCCTACACAGTAGCATTTATCAAACGTCAACGAAAAAATACAAAAGACAGCACCCTAAGGGTCGGTACATATCCGGCGAACACGCACCGCGCACCATCGGCCGTGCAATGCCAGAACAAACAAACACGCAATGAGACATCCAACCCACACCTAACCGTTTCGGAACTTCTTTGAAACAACCCGCGTAGTAACAGCGCCCCCTTGTTTCTTTGAAAAAGCGCTGCGTCACTACTGCTTTGTCATTGCTGCTTCCAAACAAAAAACAATTGCCATTGCAAAGTAAGGTTGCCCGCCCACGTCCGATAATCGGTGACCGATTTTTTGTAGGAGATAAATAGAACACACTGATAGTAATAGTGCAACGCACACGTCCTACAAAAAATAGGATGGAAATCGGTTCTAACAATCGGCAGAAATTAAGGAGAGGGGGAAGAAGAAGAGCAAGAAGAGGAGGAGGAGAAGAGAATCGGTCCGATTATCTGGCCTACAAAAAGTCGGACGTGGTCGGCCAGCGGTATATGGATGTTTAAAAAGCCGCAGCTTTAGTTCAAGACTGCACCATAAAGGAAAACTCACATATCGGAGGAAAATGCCAATCCAAATTATTTTTGGATATTTTTTCTAATAAAACGATACTAAATAATACCTACTAGACTACGGGCCCATGAACAAAATGGATGGGTCATATGAACCACCAGGTGACGTATATAGGACGATAGAAGAGCATAAAATAATAAGATTCAGCACTATGCCGTCACTTGTGATCAGTCCAACTGGGTGCTGGTGAGCATTGAAAAGTGCAGCTAGAATGAGTACATTTTGGTCATTTATTTCTGTACGGCATTGTTACCATCGAATAGATCCATGAAAAATAATAAGAAATCGCGCAGTGCCGTACAAAAATGGTGGTCCAAAAAGTTGGTATTTTAGTTTTACTTTCTGTCAATTTCCAGGGTAAATTTGGTCATTTGATTCTGTACGGCATCAGTTTCATACTGTTTCATTCAATACAGCTTCTAATCCATTATTCCGCAACGCCGTACAAAAATCTTTGAACAAGGGTAAAAAATCGAGTGTTGCAACCCGCCTTCATTCCGTAGTCCGAGGGGTGATTTGAACAACATAAAATTATTTATTTTGAAAGTATTTCATGCATAGATAATATGTTTTAGATAATAGATTAGAAGCTATATTGAAACAGTATGAAACTGACGCCGTACAGAATCAAATGACCAAATTTACCCCGGAAATTGACAGAAAGTAAAACTAAAATACCAACTTTTTGGACCACCATTTTTGTACGGCACTGCGCGCTTTCTTATTATTTTTCATGGATCTATTCGATGGTAACAATGCCGTACAGAAATAAATGACCAAAATGTACTCATTCTAGCTGCACTTTTCAATGCTCACCAGCACCCAGTTGGACTGATCACAAGTGACGGCATAGTGTTGAATCTTATTATTTTATGCTCTTCTATCGTCCTACATACGTCACCTGTTGGTTCATATGACCCATTCATTTTGTTCATGGGCCCGTAGTCTATACTTAATCCTATAACATTAAGTGCAATGATTATTCTAGAAAACAATGAGAACAAAACTCTCTCTCTCTAAATAAACTTTTAACGACTACCTTCCGTATACTCAAACGATAATAAACATTAAGACGTGCTCAAAAGTCTCTATACCTCCTTTCGCATAATTAGCTTAGAATGAGAGAGATAGCATGATACTTAAAACTTAGTGTCATTTGAGTTTCCGGCGATTAAGGGTAACTTATCTTCTGTATATATATCTATAAATGCAAGGCTGATCGTTAGTATCCCTAAAACTCGAGAACAGCTGGACCGATTTGCTTAATTTTGGTATTGAATTATTTCTAAAGGTCCAGAGAAGTTTAAAAGGCGAATAAATACTCTTTATTAAATAAAAGAAACAATATATAGATTGAGGCAGTACAAAGTCTGCCGTATTAACTAGTCTAAAATAGTATAACAAGAAAAATCCTTACAACAGTTATTATAAAAATAACGATAGTGGAATCCATTTCATTATTCAATCCATACTCGTGTTTGTTTCAACTATTATAAATATCAACTGTTCATATAACTTCAATAACATTAAAATAATTGCCGTGAAATGAAGTTATCGTAAAACGTGTCGATGATAAAATGAAGTTTTTAATAAGTGTAACGGTGATTCAATATGAAGTATGTTCCTTATCTTGTTAGTATCTTGCTATCATTATACTATTCTAATAAATATATTGAACTACGTTTTCAATCAACTGTTATGTTTCATTATTTACAGTACAATTAATGTATTTAGAATACAAGTGTCGTGGAGTAGGACACATGATTCAGTGACGTATCCAAACCATCTCAGCATCCCTTTTTTAATTTGTGTCTCAACATCCATCATCTGACATACTTCTTACACCTTACCATACATTCCTCCTCCAACTTTTATAAACCTGGCTTTATTTTAACTGGCCTTAACTATGTAAACTAGTGTCTTGTCTTGGTTTGTAATGTAAACTAATTACAAGATCTAACCTGCAAAAAACCCATTGCAATTACAGTAGACCACACATTAGGAGTAACATATAGACAGCCTTTATTACAAAGTCATAAGGTTCATATCTGTATACTTTTTGATAGCAATGACAGGCGAGTTAATCGGTACAAATTCTGATACAAAGTATGAATAAATTCTTAAGTAATTTGTAAAACAAAACACTTACAGAAGTTAGTGTCATACCTGTTCAATGCAAATTGTAATATCGATTCTTGACCCGACCGTAACTGCTCTGTTTCTTTCGCTTTCCACAAAAATAAAACGTATTTCCGTTGTATAAAGTTTATATTTGTTTGGCATGTTCTTTTATAATTGTGCCAATGGTTACCAGTTCATGAATTTTGGATCGACGTGTCATCTCTCCGGCGTGAAAATGGAAATAAAAATAGACTAGCTTCAGTGTGATTGGATTAAGTTATTTGTGACATTTATTTGATAGCTATTATTGGATATTTTTGTACCTATCTGAAGATCCGACAGATTGATAAATAATCCTTTACTTGTTACAGCGTAAATAGACATGATTATAATAATAATTCTTTCCAATAAGTTTTATCACAGGCTTTTACCTCGATTTAAAACAAAATGAAAATTATTGTTGCCTCGTTGGCCTAGCAGTGCTAAGCGCAACTGCTACGCTAGAGGTCTTGTGTTCGATTCCCAAGTCGACCAAGGTGTTATTGGGATTTTCTATGAAATTCTCAGTAGCAGGTCGGAGCTTGGATATGTGCCCGGTTAGTGGCAATAGGCTCGCCCTTTTTACATGGGACCTAAACATACCGGCGAACTGTGGTTGTACATTGGTACACCTCTGCCTACCCCTTTGGGGATACAGGCGTAATGATATGTATATGTATGTGATGTGAAAACTATTTACTATTATTAGTAATCGATGTATCAAATATCCTCGTAAGTTTAAGGTGCAAAAGTAGTACAAATATTTATAGACCACACAAATTGCCTTCCATACATTCAAACCCGTATCATATCCCATTCCCCATAATATTAATTTGAACTTTCAGTATCGAAAATCATTTTCGAGCAAACAATTTCCAAACTTAATTACTCTTAAGTTAATTATCACTGATGAAAATTTCGTACACAGGTGTTTTTGGTGAGCACGAAAATATTAATTACAAGTTTAAAGAGAAACCTCTGAAAGTTGGAAATCTCTTGTACCTCTTTTCTAAGCCTAGCTAATTTTAAGGTGAAACACTACAGCGGCCTGCTAATGGCTTTCGGCGGATGTGTTGGTATTAACGTTTGGTACAAAGAATATGTGGAGCCTTTTAAAATGATTTTTATGTTTTAAGTTCAAATAGTTTTTATTATTTCGTTTTTGAAGAAGACTTGCTTATTTGTTTCCATGAGTGCATATTGACTTTAATACTATTTCTACGTCTGTTTATATTGTTTTGGCTTCTCGTGCTTATCTTAGCTTCAGCGGTAGGCTTAATATATTTAATTCCTTGAAATCAAGTTAAACAGAATTAATTCTAAATCTCATTTTTAGGATCTCTAAACAAGTCGGAAGTAAGATTGTAAGAAGATGTAAGAAGGAAGTAAGAGAATTACCTATCCACATAGTACACAATATAGTACGATAATTAACTGATTTTGGAGTAAGATAGCACAGAACCCTGAAATATACTTCTAATAAATATTGTCTGCTGTCTTTAAGCAAACATGCATTATCATCCGCCCCTTCCCCTTGTAGGGATAGGCAGAGACCACTTATTTCCACTTACTATGATCCCTACACACTTGTTTCCCTTCGTCCACTTTAATTATTTCCTCCATACATTCTTTTTGGTTTAGGGTACTCTTGACCTGGCCTTTTTTTATTCTAACTCGCCTTACATTTTTTATCTTTTGTCTTTTAAATTAGGACTAATATGTGAGAAGCTATTTTACCGCGAATCCTTGGTAACTTGGACCACAATCCGTCGTGAAGTTATGAAACTGTTTCTGAACTTTGAAGTTCTATTTATATCTGTCTGTCTAGGATTAGTCATTTAAAACGAAATATTAGAAATAGACCATAATAATAATAAGCATATTTCTGTGATTACTGGAATTAAGTACGCAATAGCAATGGATCATAAAGTTGTCATAATAAATACCTAACTTTTGCTCATAATGATAATTAATAGGTTATGAAATTCGCCAGATTCATAATACTCGTATTACATGAAGACTAATTAACAGTTTACTCGTGTGTAGAAGAAGTTTTTAAACGATCGATAAACGACGACGAATCTTGTCGAATAGCACTGTATAACCAATACTGCCGCCAATAAAGTACCTTTTGTTTATTTTTTCTTTTGTTTTTAAGGGAAAGTAACGCAAATGACTAAACTCCTCCGTATAGTATCTGAAACTAATTTCCATAAGCAAACAACTGTCCATACCAGTAAAGACAAAGGGAGCCTCCCTTTAGGTCTTCTTGTCTCAATAAAATCTATAATATTTATTTTTGCACCTCCTCCATACTTCGTGACTCCGCGTGATTATTGCATTGCTTTGTTTTTGTCGCCACCAAAGCCAGGGAGTTTGACACGACCCGTGTGGGTGTCAATGCCATTTAGTGTAGCGAACATGATATCCATACCTTTCACGTTGTTCAGGAAATAGAAGCCTGTAGACATCGGTTCGTTTGAAGCTACATTCAATTCAGATATAAAAATATCTTTTGTGGAATCTTTTCAATCTGTGAATTGAATTGATTGAATGAAAAATTCCTGGAATAATTGGATGGAGTAAAGGCTGGTGGTGGGTTTGCACCTTTTAATGGATTTCCCGGATAGGATAACGAATCTACAGCCCTTTTAGCTTATTTATTTGCGAATGGAAATTACTTTTCTATTGAATCAATGACTAGGGTTAACATAAACTTTTGAGCTGTAATATGCTCCTCATTTAGACGGTCTTGATTATGGTCTACTAAGCTTTTTTTTAATAGAACATCGAAAAAAATATCTCTTAAAAATTTTTTTTACTGATATTTTTTTTTCTTATTCAAAGAAACGATATCGTTGATCAGAACTTAATATCTCCCATGGGAAATTGGAGGCATAAAAATCTGATTAAGTAATCAAAGTTGAAAGTTGTTCACCAATTTCTCAGTTCCTGACACTTGGGGTCCAGACCCCCGGCAATTACTTTCGGGTCTAATAAATTTATGCTTAACTAGAAGTATGAAATGAGTTTCACAGTTTTTTTGTTCAATCAGACGAAGGATTTTCGAATATTTTCAGAGTACTTTGAAGAATGGCTTATGATGATAACTTGACCCAGTAGCAAACATTTTGAAGCCTTCTTTTTGTAATTTTATGAAAGGGTTAATAAGATTGTTTAAAATCAAAACTCAAAGTGAGGTCTAAAAATTCTTTATAGATATAATGAAAATCTCTGCCTCAGCTTACAAAAAAATAAATAAATTTTAAATCTCTCCTTAATTTTTGAGTGTCGTGGGGTTACCCACGACATTCAAAAATCGAATCAAAAATCTTCTGAATTTTCACCATGTCTGCAGATTCCAATTTCTTTTGTTATAAAATGGCATCCGAATAAGTAAATGAAAAAAGAACGTATCAAACATTCTATCTAAAGTTCGATATAAAACGTGGCCCAACGGAATCTTTTGAAATATTTGTAGCAAAAGGAAATAGATTCCGATCGAAAGAGTTGTATGGAGGAGGACACAAAATGATGTAATATTTCGTTCAATGGACGTGTCGCGATGCGTTTAAACTTTTCTGATGGATTTTCGTATCGGTACACAAATGGTTGCATTTTTGTGAACGGTAAACACAAAAATGTGTTTTACTTCGTTTTATTTTGTCTGCTGCCATTTATTTCGGAGAAGTTTCAGTCTATGAGGTTATTGCTCATCAAAATGAAATTTTTGAAGTATTATCTAAGGCCATTGCTTGAAATTTTGTTTAATTGCACAGTTTTTAAATTTTGCAGAAATTTTAGTCATATAATTGGGGTTTAATGGATAAAATAAACAAAACGATTTGAGTTTTGAGTATTTAAGTAGATATAATATTAATTCTAATCAGGCTTTTAAGCAGAGTTTTGTGAGGATCCAACAATAAATATATGTAGAAGAAACATATTGTATCGTTGTTAAATGCTAAAAGAAAAAAAAAACAAACTCTGATTTAAAGCCAGGAACATTTTTTCTGGATATTCGATTAACATTCTTAGGTATTCTAGTAGAAATATATCTTCTGCAATAGTAAATAAAAGGTCATAAATAAATAATTATATTTATACGAAAGCTTATATTATTTAAAATTACATTACAATTTCTTAACCCATTGGTTTGTAGTCATCCTGAAACACAAAACACACAAACATTATTTAACGTATAAGTAAATAATATAGTTACGAAAATTTAAAGAACGAGAGTATAAAACGAGAGTCTAAAATTTGCCAATAAATGTGCCTATGAATCTACAACTGACTTAAATAAATAGTGATTTTATACCTGATTGAAATACCACCATTTTCTGCCAAAGAACAGTTCGGGTCCACTCGGACCTAAACTTGCAAATTGCGGTCCCAAAGGATTTATGTTCATGTGGTCACCATCCATCTGAGGACATAACATGGTGTTCGTATAAATTAACTTATAAACATTTTCCTCTCGTTTAAGGAGGTACTCAAAAATCTCTAGAAATCAGGAGCATATATTTAAAAAAAGACAAGATTATTTTTTAGATGAGAAGTCAACTAGCTCAAGCTTAGCCTTTCCCAAAACGCAAAAACACATCCCAACAAAACCAAAAAGTGAAAAAATTATCTAAAATGATTTTAAAACGAAGAAGAGGTTGCCTGGAAGAGATTGCCAGGTGCAATAAGGCCGCCTTTTGTACATATTTTTATTTTCTTTCATCATCATCATCATCCACAGCCCTTGTCCTCCCACTGCTTGGCATAGGCCTCCCTTTTTCGCGCCATTTTCTACGGTCCCGTGCCAGCCTCATTCAGGCTTGACCCGCGACTTTAACTATGTCGTCGACCCATCTTGCCCAGACGACTTTTGTTTCTTTATTTATTTCATTTTATTTTGTATTTTACCAGTACAATAAATAAATAGAGCAACTTACATAGTGGTTCCACAACCAGTTCTGCCTGTACTTATTCTTGTGAATCGTAAACGGGTTACCGGGGTTCTTCTCGACTCCAGACCCGCTTGAAGACTTGTCAGATTCCTTCTCCGTAGAGTAAGTAGCATGCGGTGCCTTACTGCGCCTGAAGCGAGGGTTCTAGAAATTAAATTACGTTTTTAATTCATTTATTTCAGGCACCATGGTACCTAATCTTTTTTATGACTTTATTAAGAATAATTATAAAAATCTTAATTACAAAATCACGTTAAAATTAATACGAAGGAATTAAGAAAATATTTATAAAAATACGATCAATAAAAAATAAATTAAAATTAAATACATGTTTTTTTTTTTTTTTGCTAGCGTCCTGGACTCCCTAACGAAATGGTTAATTTAGCATAAATTTTGTTTCGTTTTTTATTTTGTTTTGATCTACTGAAAACATCCAAATAATATTGAGTATATTCTTAAATAACTTTAATAATAACTTGTATTGTGGCAACCATGCAACAAATTCCTTCTTAAATATTTCTAAGTACACAAAGATTTATCCTGGGTGGGAATTTAAACCACGACCTCTGGTTTCGCAGTCAGGGTAAACAGCCATTAAATTAACACACCATTCAAATACTTACATTTTCATCTTCTTCGTCATATTCCCTAGAAAAATATTAATAATATATTTTATATGTAGAAATTAAAAGTATAATTAATATTTAAAATTAAACATGATAAAAATAACAGAAATGTTCCAAACAAGTGTTTTAGGAAAGATGACTTTAATGCTCATGTGTAAGACTCAGTTTGAGCTACAACTTTTATAACAGCACACACTCCACACCACAACACTTATCAGTCTAAAATGAATTTATTTCTACTGAGATAAACTTGATATTTGTTTACGTGGACACAACATCAATTGGCATTTTATTTAAATAGAGTTATTAAAACTAATACATACTCCTCATCCAAGATTTCTCTGCCATCGTTTTCTAATGCTTCCATCTTAAAAATAAATAAATAAAATTAATTAATTTGTATGTTAATAAACAATGTCGTGGTGGCCTAGCCGTTCAATAAACGGATCTGTATGCACGAGGTTGCAGGTTCAAACCCAGGCAAGTACAAGTGGCTTTTTCAAAGATACATGTACTTCCTTAATTATTGCGAGTACTTCTGACAAACGATGAAGGAAATTATCGCGAGGAAACCTGGATTCAAAAACAGGGATCTGATATCGCTAATCCGCAGAGAGCAAGCTTGGTGATCAATAATAATAATAATATTCCAGGACATCTCACACACGGTTGACTGATCCCAAGCTAAGCAGAGCTTGTGTTATGGTAACCAGACAACTGATAAACATACTTATATATTTCTAAATAAATACATATTATAGATAAATTACACCGAACAAATGATCGTGCTCATCACACAAACATTTGTGCCGGGTGGGAATCGAACCCACGACCTCCGGTATAGCAGTCAGGGTCTCTAACCACTAGACCAACAGGCCCGTCATCAATGCTCGTGCCTTCTCTATATGGGAAGAAGTCTGTGCCCAGCAGGGGGACGTTTATAGGCTGGATTATTATGTAAAGCATTAGTAGTAGGTCTCAGCCACCGATGAAAAAATGGAAAAGAGAGGGAGGACCTATGCCCTGTAGTGGGACAGTCTCAGTTAATTGTTAATATTTTTTTTTTATATACTTATGAAAAAAATATCTAATCGCTCATACTTACATCAAATTTGTTTAAAAGTTCTTGTATTTTTAATGTTGCTGCCCTTTAACATAATTTTTTCGGCTTACTTTTACCATATAAAAAATATTAATATATAACATAATAAAAATATCGATACATACGACTTCTTCTGAGAACTAGGCTTTGCTTTAATTACGATCTGTAAAATAGCAAATTAACAATATTTAATTTTGAAAACTCGATTTCCTTATGTTACAGCTGGATAAAATAAAGTGAAAGAACCCAATAAAAATCATTAATTGCTGTGCACAAGAAATAACTTAAACACTTACTGTGGGAGGTCGCCTAAAATGGTAATAAATATTATTAAGAAATCTTTACATATAACATTATCAACAAATACTAGGTAGTTTATTCTTTTATTTAATTTTTTATAAATACATACTTACTTGTCAATCGCCGAATTTTCCTCAATGTTTTTGACTGCTTTCATTATTCTTGCCTAAAATATGTTTCAATAAATTATATTGCTATGTCTAGGAATAACAATTAATAAAACTACAATTTATATTTCAAAGCGTAACATTCGCATAACCATACTTATTAATCTTGTCAGTTGATTTTTTTCTTATGATATTATAATTGTATAGCATTAAAAAGACAGCTATGTATTGCTATAAAAATCTTACCAGCACATCCTTGTTTTTTGACGGCACATTCGGTAAGCGTTCTTTGATAATATCAGGTTTTTTTGCAGTGTACCTGTAACTAATGCCAGGCAGTGATCAAAAAGCATTAAAAAAAAATTAAGATGCCCGCAATTTGATTTTCCAACGACGTTATCGTTGTAAATTAATTAGGGGATACTGTCTGTTTTTTATGTTTGTCTAGTAAACAAAATTAGGATGATACCTAGTCAGCGAAAATTGTGCTAGAAATTTTGCCATTCGAAAGTCCTTTGGCGTGACCTCACAAGCAATCCTAAACTTTACTTAACTATTAAAATATGAGAATGGGCAAAGATAAAATGATTGATAATATCTTTGTCCATTCTCATTGTTTCGATGAAGGGACAAATAACTTTTATTGTTGAATGTGCAATTAGGAGATAAAAACACGAAATTTTCTCTTGATAACATTTAAATCACTTACTTCTCACTTGCTCGATTTTTATGAAGGTTTTTAACTGCATCCATCATTATACTAGACTGCAATCCGAAAACGTGAAATTATTGTTTGTTTTAATTGAAAACTAATTTTATTGATAGAATGAATGAGGAACGATTGACGAAAAAAGTGCATAAGGCGAGTGTGAATGAAAGTGTTGGAAGGGCTAGAGACCTAGGTGGACGTTTCTAGACCAAATCGGAGACGTCTTGAAAAAAGGCCAGGTCAAGAGTACCCTAAACCGAAGAGCATGTATGAAGGGAATTATGACAGTGGATGAAGCGAAACAAGTATGTGAGGATCGTAGCAAGTGGAAAGAAGTGGTCTCTGCCTACCCCTACGGGAAACAGGCGTGATCATATGTATGTATGTATTACCAAGACATCCTTATTTTTGAATTCAGCGTCAGGAATGTATTCTTTTGGTATACGCTCTTGATTCGCAACAGTTGCATACCTGTGATTAAAATAAATGTAATATTATTAATTTTTATTTTTTTCAATAAACAGTAAATATTTTTGACTTTTGTGTAGGATACTGAATATCTAATTTAATTGCTTTTAATATACGGCGTAATGATAAATGGAAATAAAGTTTAAAATAAAAATCCAAGCCTTAATTTACCTCTGAAAAATATTGTATGGATGATTATTAAAACAAAAATAAAGCCGATCGTAGTAAATAGAGATCATGAATAATTTTTATTTTTGTGATCATCTTTTATAAAATAAAAAAATATTAGACTCGTATTTTTTCTTTTGTCACAGTAACAAAAGAATTATGAATATACAACGAGTACAATTCTTGCGTAACGTCACGTCTTAGCAAAAATTGTACCTACCTGTGACGTCACTTCTTATGTTTAAAGCGGTTTACCTTCGTATATCTTATTGAATTGATAAATTAAAAAAAAAACCGTATTATAATTTATTTATCTAAATCGCGGACTAAATATTAAGAGACCAAGTAAACATTCACTTACTTGTAATTTCCGCTGCTGTCATGAGTCTTTAAAATTATTTCTTTAATTTTCGCCTGCAATCCAATTTAAAAGTTATTTGTTTGCGAAAATATAATTGTCATTTTGATTCGCAAAATTCATTTAAATTGTGGCTAGAAGCAATTTTCGTTATTTCATTCGTTGTAATTAATAATTAAGTTTCGCTGTGTTTTGGGATACATTTTAATTTCTCCTTTTTTATTTTTCGAAACTGCCTCGTTGGCCTAGTGGCGCTAAGCGCGACTGCTAGAGGTCTTGGGTTCGATTCCCAAGTCGACCAAAATGTTATTGGGTTTATTCTATGAAATTCTCAGTAGCAGGTCGGAGTTTGGATTTGTGCTCAGTAAGTGGCAATAGGCTCGCCCCCTATTACATGGGACCTAAAACATATCGGCGAACTGTGGGTGTACATTGGTACACCTCTGCCTAACCCTTCGGGGATACAGGCGTGATGATCTGTTATGTTATGTTTTTTAATTTCATAAAATATTGTAATAAAATATTTTCTAATCTTACCAGTAGATCCTTGTTCTTGAATGTGGCAATTGGAAAAAAATGCTTTGTGATATTATCTTCTTTTCGGTTAGTATCATACCTGTAACTAATTATGAGGTTAATTATTTATAAATTTATCTTAACGCATTATGTACCAACTCTCTAAGTATGGGTACAATAACATTTGACCTAAACTATTATGCCAAAAACCGGGAAACTTCTCTGAAGCAATTATTTTTATAGGCCTTGAATGCTTAACTATATTACCCATATATATATTTTTTTTACTAGATTTTTTTTCCATTTTTTTCTGTAACTTAATGTAATTTACATTTTCGGTTTATCCAGTGCATATTATTCCATTTTAATGAAAATATATTCTCATATAAATACATAAACATTTACCACACATGAACAACTAATTAAAAGGGCCAAAAATAATAATTAAATAACTCACCGATCACGTGACTTTGGGTCGCCATGAAAAACATCTTTAAATATTTTCAACTGTAACACAAACAAATTGTCTGATATTTATCGTGTTGCGGTCGGAATTGTAATTATCAAACGTTACAATAATTGGAGTCTGCAATATATTGCGGTAGTTAATAATCAAATGTGTTTTAATGAAAAGCATGTATTATTTTAAGTGCTTTTCCTCTCATATTATCCATTAAAACTAGCATAATTATTGTTTTATTGCTCCTATTATATTAGTAGATACTTTATTGTTTGCTAATGCTGATAACTGCTTTTAAAGTAACATTCTATCATACATAACTTATAACTAAACACAAAATTATTATTTCAAAATTGTTTCTTTGTTCTAAAATTATTAATCATGTTCAAGATTAAATATAAAACTAAAAAGAAACTTGTAATTGCTGCCAAATATAAAAGGAACTCGGTCGAATATCAGAAGGACCGTGGGCAAAAGCCTCTACAAATTGGGTTCCTAATAGACTAAGGCCGCTTGAAAGACCCAGGCGGAGATGGAGGGATGAACTACACGCATACAAAAGGAGTGGCAACAAAAGCAAACAATAGAGATCTGTGGAAGGAAGGAAGGGAGGCCTTTGCCCTGCAGTGGGACAGATCAGGCTTTAAATAAATAAAATAACAATTATAAAAAACTTACTATCAAGTCTTTGCTAATAGAATCAGAAGACGCCAATTTTGATTCTTTTTTGCTGCAAAAAAAATGAGTTAATTATTGACATTGAACATGAGACACTTTTATGAGTAAAACGAAAAACTAAGTTATCTATGAAAGTAGTATTATTTTATAAAATCATAATTATAATTATTTCATTTCCGGAATAGGTATCAGAATGTTTGACAAATTCGCAGAAAACTTTTTAAGTATGACTGCAGGTACAATTATCATACTTAACGTTAGATAAGTTGAATTTAAATAAACGTAATTTAATGATGGTTATGTAAAATTTGGTTTCCCAGTGAAAAAAAAACAATCCCGTTACATTTGATCCCACCAAAAACATTTCATGTAAAATGTTGCCAAGACGATCACATAAGCTTTGCCCTGTGAAAAAGATATTAGATCTCATGTGGAGCCAAGCTTCTGAATCTACACGGCCTAACTCTACCAACCTTAATCCTTCACAAATTCTACATATCAGTAAAAATGTACTTCATCATCATCTTTCTGATACTTCATCACAGTGGTGCATGGATAACGCTCAATAAAAATATCTATCCTTATTTCATCCTACCTCACACTTTCCTTCTTCTTATTACTATACACTGTATGGACATTCCCTCCGGGGTACTTAAAGGCTGTGTTGGAGATCCCGTCAGGCTTGACCATGAAGAAACCTGGCATTATCGGTAACGTCTCCACTGGTTCATTTGTTTCTCTCGACCCTGAGTGCTCATTGCGTCTCTGTAAGAATGAATTATGGCTTAGATATAGGTATTTTTAAACAATAAATTTCGGCTTAAGGAGCACCTATAACAACTGATGAAAACTTATGAAGTAGTGAAAATAACACACTGCTGGGCACAGGCCTCTTCCTATAACGATGGAACGAGCATTAATCCACTACACTTCCTCATTGCGGGTTGGTGAATACAGACTCCAATTTTTGCAATCCAGGTTTACCATGATGTATTCCTTCACCGTTTGGCAGTAGTGTATGACAAAATAATAAGAGTAGAAAATATAGTGGTAATAGGTTTTTTTATTAAAATTCTGTGTATTCATCAGGTACATCAGTAGGTACGTAACCAAAGAGCTTTTCTCCACCAAAAAGTTTCAACATTTGAAATAAAGTCAACATGCTAAGCAGTGGCGAGCATTTAAAGGTAACAGAATGTATTCAATTTCTTTTTACAACAGATTTTAAACTTGTTCTATATAAAACATTTACTGTTCAAGTAACGTAGTGCACATAAATAACACGTTACTCAGTAAATGGGTATTTTCGTTTAGTTTTCTTATAGTTTGCTGGTAAGGAATAATATGCAATTTTACTTGTAATATATAGTACCTACTCGCTTTTCGACGGGCCTGGTGGTCTAGCGGTTAGTGACCCTGACTGCTATACTGGAGGTCGTGGGTTCGATTCCCACTCAGGACAAATGTTTGTGTGATGAGCAGAATCATTTGTTCTGGTCTGGGTGTCATTTATCTATAATATGTATGTATTTAGAAATATATAAGTATGTTTATCAGTTGTCTGGTTACCATAACACAAGCTCTCTTAGAGCTTAGCTTGGGATCAAATTACCGTGTGTGAATTGTCCAGGAATATTATTATTATTATTTTCCTTTGCTGTATACACAATAATCAAACTGTATTCTTACATCTTTGTCTCTTTAATAAGACAATGTAACTCAGACATCTATTATTCAGAACACAAACATTTTTAAACGCAAATTAGACAATACAATCCCAGACATTTTATTTAAAACATAAACTACATCACTTTTCGTGCACAAAATTAAAAAGAGCTACAAAATTGTAATAAGATATAAATCTGCACTCCGTTTTGTCAAGCGCGGAGCTCAGTGACAATTTATGAAGGTGATAGATTGTGTATACTCCTGCCGCGGTTATAATAAGATAGAAAATTCAATTTATAAAGTAAAAGATATTTTAGAGTAAATTTAAGTGGAGTTATTTATTTTGACTGAAATGTGCTTTAAATTTATTGGTTTCAATGTAATTTGATGTAGTTTTCACTTGTTAGTTGAGTGTTTAAAAATACATTTAAAAACTATAGTATTTATAGTAATCTTTAAGTTTAAGTTTGTATAAAAAACCGTTTTGTTTTTCTTTTTTATTAAGTTTGTTTTGTTTATGCTCAACGATGGAACTCCGTACTGGTTTGCGTAAGGTGAATTTTAGACTAGTAAAGGGAGCCATGGCACCCATAACTCAAGTAAAATCTTAGCTTGGGTGTCAGTGGTACAATCAGAAATGTATGCAATTTATAAAAATAAACCTTACTACTACTAATATTTCGTAGATGAGCTTGTGTATTAGCTATTGTTTTCCCCTTTTAAAATCTACCTATACTCGTCAAGAAATATATAATAGTCATCTATGGACACGTTAAGAAAAAGGTATTACTTGAGCTCATCGCATTTGTATGACTTTTATTAATTAAAGTAGCCCATTTTCGTGTAACGTTTGTAGGAAGTCAAAACTTTAAGTGTGAGAAACATAAATGATTTTAATAGCTGTCTTGAATTGTTTAATTATAATTGTTTGCTTTGATATTATATATTCCCTTCACACAACTTTTATGTTATTCTCGAGTTTCCTAAGTATAAGCATACGTAAAGTTTTGTATATATTAAAGGAGTTCCGAACTGAGTACAATATTGTATATTTGTAGGCTAAAGAAATTACTTTCTATATTTCGGGTTGAGAACCTATTTAAACTAGTATTTCCAACCTAAGTTTTAGTCGCATTTAGCATTCTGAATATCTTTAGAGAGTACATAAAGTGTAGTGAGAGTGAAGATTTTAGGAAGAAATTGAATACCAAACTTATATATACGCTTAAGGATTCAATAATTTAACTCGAATTAACCATTTCCCTGTCCCGTAAGTCACATATAAACATTTCCATTGTTTAACTATTGTGTCTACTGGCGGGACAGTTCAGTTGTTAAGTTTATATCAATGTATGAATAAAAATATGGATGATGATGATGATGAATGTATGATTTTTCACGCTGTACGTAAAACAAGGAAACAGAAAGTATAATCTTAAAAAAATAGCAGATGTATAAAAACCTCTTACAGCAAATGAAAAAATATGCTCCATATACCGAGTTTTTCAACTGAAAATATTCCAGAAAACCAGCCAATGGGCGGCAAGATTAACGGACAACATTCCAGGGTCTCGATTCAGCTATCTTACTTCACTTGTCATTGTGCCTAATTTTCGTATTTAGATAAGCCTTCAATAAAATCTCATTGAACACTCGAAGAGAATGATCGTAATAACCAATTAATCATCGTTATGTCATTTAACAGTAAGCCAGTTACCGTAAAAATTACCAAATGAAGCGGGTCATTCAGTCAATTCAAGCAACTCTTAAAAAGCTGAATCGAGGCCCAGTAACCAATTTACTAGTGTCCTCTAATAAACTAACTGTTTACATACTTGTGGCCCGCAGTATACGTTGCTGGTAATTTGCTGAACATATAAAAGGATTTGGCAACTGTACACTGCATTTCGCTTCAACACTCTGTCGCAGTCAAAATATTTTAACGGTGACTTTGGGACAGAAAGTTCAAAGTTAAAAGTGTGTTTTTGTGTTACTCTGCATTTTAGTCTTCGTTTTAACTAGAATACCTTTAAATTCTAACTCGGGACTATTAAGTTAACATTTTTTTTTTTAGTTTTCATTTATCTAAAATCGAAAACTAAAGAACTAGTTATTGATTTGACATAATTACATAAGTGCTTATGATATTCTCTGGTTAGTCAGATAGGAAATATTGACATCATATAGCTTAAAACAAAGAAGAAAAAATAAATGTGAAGAGATCGTTGCATATCCTATTTGCAAAATAAATAATTTCATTTTTGCTTTTTTTCGGCAGATATAGCTTGCTTCATCAATGTGTTCTGTTTTTTAACCTTTGTGTAATGCTGCTCGCTTAGTATAGGAGAAAAATAGAACACACTGACAGCAAGGGCGCAACGCACACATCCCTCAAAAAGTAAGTCAGAAATCGGTACTAATGGAAACGGCTGAAAAATCGTCCCGATTATCTGACCTACAAAAAGTATGACGTGGGCGTGCAGCGTAAAAAGTAACACTTTAAACAAAAGCACACCAAGAAAGTATGTATTCTTTTGTTTTCTTCAAAAGATAAACAAGTTTCATTATAAGGATCCGCATATAAAGTAAACAAGAGCAATGCTGAAGTTTAATTTGCCTGGCTGTATACGAAGCGACTGTTTGCTAGACACCTCGGAGATAAGTTTGTGTCAGTCTGTAACTTGTACAGTGTATATGTTTTGTTTGTAGTTATATTTCTGAATACTTTGTATGCTAACTGTCTTAAATAAAAGAACATGATTCAAAATCCTTGGATTAAACGGTGTAACTTAACTTCATTCTTTTTAATTTATCTAATTTGACGACGATATATATTTTTAAGTCTAGTTATATGCTCGAATCTTATACCTAATCCAGATTTTTATATATATATTCATCTTTACAAACAGATAAAAAAATGGCCTCAGAATAATTGTTTATTCTGGAGGACTCAGAATAAACAATTATTCTGAGTAATTTTCATAGGGGCAGAATGATTTTCAAAATAATGTGCTGGCTTTTAGCTGACTAAAAAAACGACTAACGAAGGGTAGAATAACTTTGTGGTTGAAATTAATCATATTCGGTAGAAAATCCACCTGATGTTCGAGTAAAGAAATGGATAAATTAGGGACACATTAGGAATACGTAGGCACACAATTAAACAACAATATTCAGCTACTTACTTTTATAAATGTTAGTTAATCAAGAAAAGTGGTAGAGTAGACAATTTAAATTGTAATAGTCGAATTTAAATATCACCACTTAAAAATACGTCACTGGAAACCTTTCTGAAGTATAAAAAGCGAGATCGGAAATTGTAAGACGATTGCGCAGTGAGTAATGTTAGTTGTTACTTTGAGTAACAGCCTAATTTGTAAGCGTCGCGTGGCGGGATTGGCTATACTGAATGCTATGGAACGATGGATATTATTGTTTTGCCATTTAAGAATTATTTGCTTTATTACTGACTTTGAAAGGATGAGGTTCTCAACTCGAGTATTTTTTTTCTGTTGTTTGATTCGCGATGTCTCCCGTAATAGTGGGTTTAAAAATATTTTTGTAGTTTTATAGAATAACTCAGATGTGTTTTTTTCTCAATTCTATTAAAGTCGTTTTTTTTTTAATATTTTTGGGTAAATAATATTTATATCAACTTTCGGTATGGTTTCACTATCAATGTGCTATATTTGCGATGATACTTTTTCACTAAGCTTTCATTGAACCTTAGGCCTAAATCTAAAGAATTTTCACTTTCATTATTATTTAGTTTAAAAGTATTTTAAAAGAAATGTCTGTGTATAAAAATACTTATAACCAAATCAATTTACGTTGAACTAACATAATCTGTTCTGAATAAACTTCTAATTTTATCAAGATCCATCACGTACGGACGGCAGCGCATATTGCAAATGAAATTCATCGTATGTGCACTAAAGGCTATGAACCACGGGGTGCAACCTGCGCTGCTATATGTACTTAATTTCCCATCTACGTACGGAGTGAGCTCGTAACAAGTTTATAGAAGGTAAATGTGCCAATTATCGGTCATTGCGATTAAAATATCTGTCTTAGGTGAAAAGGAGACTTTTAAGTGAACTAAAAAAATACAAAAGAAATGGATTTGAATATTATGAGTTTTAGGATTATAAATGTAAATAGCCTTTATAAAAGTCAATTATTTAAAAATCTCAAGAAATATAGCAAAAGTTAGGTCGTAAGGTATATCTATACATTTCTATTACTTTACTAAATAGCTTTTAGTAGAAAAGTAATTTACGATGTATCAGAACATATCCAATGTCTCTATAAACGCATTATTTACAATCTCACACGATTTAGGCAATTTCTTTTCAGAAAGCTCCCAATAACCAATAACAGGGTACTTCACCCTATTATAAAATCGATTTTGAGGCCGACACGAGTACCTTGCATTATGTGGAAGCGTATGTTTGTTATAACAGCAAAATTACGTTGGACACGTGTTCAAAGGAATTTCTGCTGGGAAGGCGACAATTTAAATTGGTCGGATTAAACAATATTTGTACTAGGCGGTGTTAGCAAATTACGTAGGGTACAGATTCCGGGAACCTTTCAGAATTTAGGATTAAATCTGTATTGGGATTATTTAAATGTTGTTGTCCTTTTGTTCATGTCATTGGGTTTTGTCACGTTTTTACAACCGGCTGGTTCTATTTGCGTATTTAATTCTTTTTTGTTTAATGTACAGAGGTGTACGGTGTATACTATATGTGTTAAGTCAAATCAAATCAAATCATTTATTTGCATAATACAGATGTAAAATATGTTACAAATAGATATAGAGTGGACTGTATCATTACCTAATTAGATGTGCAAATATTGATATACTCTTTAGGCAATCAAATTTTTCTGGTTGGTTATAATTGGACAAATGTCGTTTTTACAAGTGCTATAGAAATGCTAAATCATATAACTTAAAATACTGTTTCACGCCATAATGAACAGCTTTCTATAAGAAAGTAACCGAAAATTCAGATATAAAGTAAAACACTTGGTCCCATTTTGATGAGCTGATAATAATTTTGACGAATAAGGCCAATTTTCTGTTTGCTACTTATGCTTTCCTTGACGAAAATTGATCATTCTATTGACTAAAGTAGTACTTTAAATTTGCTCCACAGTATTTTTGACACCCTATAACTACTTACTGAAAAAAAAAACTTCTAGTAGTCACTACCTACTTTTGAAAATAACATATTATATAAATAAAAACCAAATAAACCCACATTTCCCTACAGAACATGTCACCAGAAAACCAAAAACTTTGCAACAACATGCAAATACGTAATCCCACTAGATTCATCTCCTAATCCATCCAGCCAGATGGAATGGGAAATTCCCATTGCAAACGAAAGTTTTCTCACGTTCGAAGTTAGGTCGTTCCATCATTTATAACTACCTCATAAGCGGCTATACGCAACCGACTCGGGACATATGGAAAAAATACGTGTCTGTAATGTATTCTCTTTTCTTGGTATTCTTTTTTGGAAGTTTAGTTTCTTTGGCTGGCGGATTGTTTATTTTTTTGTTATTGAATAGTTTAGATTTTGTCTCAATATCGTAATATTATTTTTATATGCATATTTTTAACTGACGACGCCTGGTGTAGGTAAAAAAATAGTGCAAAAATTGGCACGGCTTTAAAAGTTATAAAAGCGTGAATGTTCGAAATCGACCATTTAATCTCAAATGAAAGTAATTCTTTTCGTGAAATGGTAGTTGGCACAATTAGGGAAAAAATGGCAAATTAAATCTGCAACTGCTTCTTTTGAAATTGAATTCCGATATATTAAAAGTTTAAAACAAAAAACATGAAAAATAAAGTCTATACATAATTGACAACAATTTCCTTCTTAAACCTAGGAATAGACAGAAAAGCATTCGTCATCAACTACGACATTTTTCAAAGGCTTTTCCATCCTCGCACACCAGTTAGTAAACGAAACAGCCCTACCATATAATTTACTAACACTATTTGAGTTGCGATAACAACAGCGAGTTCAAACCGAATCCACAAATTCGTTGGCATCAAACTTAATACGAGATTAGTTTCGGATTTCAGATATCCGCAGCTCAACGCAGATCGCGGATACGAATCCCACCACTAGCTAATTAGTTAGGTTTACATTTGACGTCTAATTTGTCAAAATAATTACCCTGTTAGCGATTTCACTTGCAATTCGGAGTTTGGGTGGTTCGTGTAAACAGTTATCGGTAGTTTTTGCATGTATAAATAGTTAAAGCGGCTGTGTTTTATATTTCGTTAATAATGTATCTTTTTATTTATTATGAATTTGTTTTTTTTTTCTGGATGAAAAGTCGGACGGACGACAAGGTCGACGTGGCAAGACATTGACTGAGGTCAAATTCTTTATGTAATATTTTCAAATTTAATAAAGGGATCAGGAAGGGTATAAAATAGTATATTCCGTTATACTCAAAATAAATGCGGACAAAATCACATGCACCCAAAGTAAGTAACTAAAGCACTTGTATTACAATACCAAAGAAAATGGTAGTAAAATTATAAATACCGCTGAAATCATAACGCTAACTCTTTGCTTCATGAGCTACATTAGCTACATCTTTATTCTTCAGTCGTCTAAATAGTGACACTTATTCGTCATAAATTTATTAAGAAAAGCATAACCAGCTTACCTGTATAAAATTTAATATCTTATCTATGTCGATGACAGCGTACCTCGCGTTCACAATGGCAATATTCTGAAAGCATTAAATATATTTGTTTGTCTGTTTGTCTCTTATTGGAAGTACTCGATAAGAGGCTTAAAAGGTATTGCACGTTGATTGTTGTGCGGACAATGGTATCGAATGAGTTCGCGATATCATGTTTGTTTTAAGATCAGTATTTTTAATTTGTTTGAAATGTTTTAAGACTAAAATAGTAACATCTAAAAGGGGATTTACAGTTACGTTTAATTTTGAGTCGAAAACCTGAATGGGTTAAGTAGCTTGGATTCAGAAGGTACATGACTCAATTTTAGAAAGGCCCATAGTTAGTAATAATGTAAATAAGGCCGTTTCGATAAAATTGACAAACAGCGCCTTAAATTTTTTGCACAGCAATTTGTCAGTTTGATTACAAATACATTTTAGTTCGAAATTTACCTAAAAGTTTACCTAAAAATTTATATACTTGACTTACTTTTATGTACTTGTAATTCTTGTATTGCCTAACTAATAGCGTTAGGTAATGACAAGTAAGATTCACAAATAAAACATTTTACTTTTATGGGGGAAAAATAAAAGACAAAATCACCTACCATACAAACAGCAACAATTAAAACATTCATATTGATTCACTAAAAAATATACAAAAAAAACCGTCACATTTCCGCGCTATGCAACAGTCATAAAACTTTTCTCATCAATTCCACTGCAACTGCAATATTGAATGCAAGCCGTGAAATAGGACACTTGCAAACCAAGTTTTCTCGTCTGTAAAGGATATGTTTGCTTGTAAGTTTGTATGTTAGAATCATGTAAACATTACAATGTTTTCAATTTGGTCCAAAAGTGCAGGATTGTAAAATTTGAAGAAGGACGTAAAATCAGCTACTTCTATGAAGAAATTTTATCAAAATTGGAATAAAGATTATACACAGTAAGTCAACTTCTGTGACCTGTATAAAAATGTTGAAAACCAAATGCGTTCTTGAACCGGCAAGGACGCATTTGGTTTTTCCAGTCCAGTGCAGTTTAGTTTACATCCACTTTTGACAGATCTGAAGATTTGAAGGTCTTTCAAAACTGGAAGATTTTCCGTCGTATTCATTTCGATAATGATTCTCATGTGTAAAAACAGCAGGAGGTATGGACCTGAAAAGTGTCTCCAAAATCAAAGTAAAATGTTTATATATACAAAGATATTAAAAAGAGCACATTACCACATGCGTATGTCAGTGGAACCACACAAAAACGGTATCCACAACTTGTTGACTGTAAATAATCTAGACATTTGTCATAATAGTATAGATTTCTACATATCTATTGTAGACATTAACGTAATTTAGAGTACTATAAACCGAAGAGCACGTATGAAGGGAAAAATAAAAGTGGACAAAGCGAAACAAGTATGTAAGGATCGTAGCAAGTGGAGCATAGTCTCTGCCTACCCCTACGGGCAAGAGGCGTGATTGTATGTATGTATGTGAATTAAAGCAAGCCAGGTAATACAACAACACTTGTATAAAACAAAGGTTACAGATGATTTCGTATAAGACTCGCATCCTTAACTTAACGGTACTTACATTTTTACGTCTTTATGCTCAAGTAATTTTATTGCCACCAACAATCTATGAAAGCATTCCACATTCTTCACTTATCAAGTGTCCCTGAATATCTATTTATGGAATATTTTAAATATTTGTTACATCGTGAACTTTGGCTTCAGAAACCGTTCTATTCTAAAATTATTTTTCAAGATATAAGTGATTTTTCTGTTTTTCATTATGTATCTGTCATATCCTTGACGAAGGCTTCTTGATATTTGTATGTGGCTTCTTGATTTTATATCTTTCTGGGTACGGTGGGAAGCCAGTTAGTGATTACTACGAATCATGAAAATAACCCATATCGCTTTGAAATAAAGACCATCAATATTCGTACTACCATTGATAAACTGCAGGCGTATTTGTTTTTTTTTTACTAAAATAATAAATAAAAATAAGTATTGCACCTAACGTTCAAGTATGCGTCAGTTTCTTCTTTAAAATATCCCCAACAGTAAACTAGGCAACGTTTTAATAATTTACTTTAAACAAAGGCGGTACATTAAGCTATAAATATATCACTCCTAACAAAAAGGTTCCACTAAAATTTACGAGTCCACTAAGTGACTGTTCGCAACTCTGAAACACGCTTTTCAAAACTAATGATACGAAATTCCAACGAGACATCGAGCACCTTACTTCGGTACTATTAAAATAAAAATCATTACAAAACGAACTTTGTTAGCAAACAAATAAGACTCAAAATTGTAGTCAGGAGGTTTTAACAAATTTTAGTAGTAAAGTGTGCTTGTAGATACCCTTGCAACGATTCATGCTTTATCTACATCTATTTTGTGGGCAAGTTCTCTTGAAGCGAACAGTTGAAGGCCGATATGAAGTACCTTTCATGTTTTAACCTTTTCACGGTCAGATATATCTGGGCAATTTAACATTTAGCGGAGAACTGTCGCTACTATTTTTGGATCGACAGTGTTTTGTTCGCGAAAACAATAAGTTCATAACCCGGTAAAAGGGGCGAGCAGTGAAGAGAAATTCTACAGATAAGTGTTTTTGAAAGGTTTACAATGAAATAGTATTAAATATTTCTGCTGTCATAAATCTTATTTACTAAGAGAAATGTTAAAATTCAGTCCAATGGTTCACAATCTCTAATTGGTTGAAAATATTTTTTATAGTTAAGGTAGTCCGCGGCGAAGGTGGTGTGATGATCTAGTCAGTCACGCGGGGCGCAAGTGGACAGAAATCGCCAAAAACAGAGAGGTTTGGAAGAAGACAGGGGAGGCCTTAGCCCAGCAGTGGGATCAACAGTAGGCTAATAAAAAAAAAAGGTAGTCTTTTGTGTACCTACTACAGTAATAACTGCGTTCCTAAGTTCACCAATTTCAATAGTTCCATAATACAATGTAACGCATATTTTTTTGTAACATAATAAAGGAATAAGTTCTTACAAAGGTTAATGCGGTGAATAGAGGTTTTAACCCATTTTCATTACGCTAACAATGGACCAGAAAAAGTCGTTAATAACATAACTGCACCCGCTCACAAAATGGCCGATTTTAATTCAGAAAATGTTACAAGCTCTTAGTTTTAATCGTTCTGCGACTGGGAAATTAAAAAGACCAAAAAAATCTCAAATGAAAACGTTTCTGAAGGGAAAAGCCTTAAGTGGACTTAATGGCATTTAAATATAAAACAAATAAAACTACGATGAGAAAAGTACAAACTATAAATATATTTTAACATACGTATAATCCAATAAATAGAGGTATATCATTTAGAAAAAATAATATTGATATCATCTTAATACTACCTAAATACATGAGGAATGTTTCTTTGGCTGGAAATGTAATGAAAGAAAATAATTTAATTAATAGGGGGCTTAACTTTGCTGGCAAAACTACCGATAATATTGCCAGGAGGGTTGTAATAGGCAACTACATAAATCTGCCCTTCTTTGGACTTAGCTACGCCTACACCTAACTCCTTCGTATCTTCCCAAATAATCTGCGAGAAATGGCCGGACTTTAAATCTGAAGGTTCTCGACCAAATTGATGGTTATTCACTTCACTGTACCATTTGTCTACAGGATCTTTCCCTGATACTGTGAAGTTAGGATCTGAAGACCAAGCAGAGAATATATTTTCTCCATAGTCGTTCTGATCTCTGTGCTCCGTTTCACCTTTCTTCGCCAATACTTTGGACCATTCTTCGGCGTACTTACAAAGCTTCTTACTTAATTCCAAAGGTTTGACTCCATGTTGTTTTCTGTACTCATTGTGGGCCCTCAAAAATTCGTCATCGAATTTCTCACTTGATATTGAAGTCGATTTAAATCTGCTGACTAAGTCTGATGCAAGGTCACTCAAATTCTTGCTGTTTCTTTGGTTTGGTGAGGGTGGGGATAAATTGTTGTTTGATTCCCTCGGAGAGTTATTTGAGCTGGTCCTAAACTGACCAGCACCAGGTGGAGGAATATTCTTTACAAATTGTCCACTGTAGTTTCCTGGAGGGTAGTAGTTTGCAACAACGTAAAGTTTCCCAGATTTGCTCTTCGCGCTTCCGATCCCTAATTCTTTAGTTGATTTCCAAACGACTTGAGTGAAATGCCCGCATGTTAAAACTTCAGGTTCTCGACCAAAGGAGAAATTATTTATTTCGCTGTACCATTTCTCGATGCAGTCTCTAGCTTTTATTTTTGTGTTGGGATCCGCTGACCATCCACAGTAGACGTTCTCTCCATAATTCTTGTTGAGACTGTATGCCATAGCATCTCTCTTTGCTAGCTCTTCAGCCCATTTCTGGCTGTATTTACTGATTTCTTTGCTAAGTATAAGAGGTGGCACTCCATGCTCTGCCCTGAACTCATTGTGGACTTCTAGAGCTTCGAGTTCGAAATCATTTGACTTTGAAGTGAAGAGTTTCGTCTGAAAAAGATGAATGGACAGATTAGTTATCAATTGTAGCAATATGGATTATGACGTCAGTGTTCACGGACAAGAATAGCGTTATCTTATTGATTTAATTTAGCCCTATTAGCGATAGCTTTCGTCGTTATCGTTAGTGTAAATTTATGGGTATTTTTGTGGCTTCCTATGTATATCTCAGAAATTTGGAGAGATTTTCTCTTACTTTTGTCCATCCAAACTAATATTATAAATGCGAAAGTAACTCTGTCTGTCTGTCTGTCTGTCTGTCTGTCTGTCTTTGCTTCACGCCTAAACTACTGAACCGATTTGTGTGAAATTTGGTACAGACATAGTTTGGAACTTGAGTAAGGACATAGGATAGTTTTTATAACAAAAAAAATAAAATCAAAAATAAAATTTATTCCGGACATACAGCGCCATCTATTGGTGAAGCGTCGGCATCAATTCAGTACTGAAAATTCATCGGATAAAAGTAAATGATAGTAAAAAGGTATGAAAAAAGTAATATCAATATAATAAAACTTTTAGTACAAAGAAAATGCCCGAACGGAGTATAAATAAATAATCCGAGTTGTCACTATGCTCGATAGATGGCGTTGGGATCGAAATAGATCGCGCTATGGTTTAGTTACACGCATTTGGTTGGGTATTGGCCGAGCGCTTCGGTACTGTCGTGGAAATTATGTTGATTTTTGAAGAGTTCCCTAGAATATCTTCCTTATTTCATTTTTGAAGAGATCCCGCGAGATCGGGAACTACGTGGGTAAAACCAAAAATCTGCTGGAAGTCACTATTACACGCGAACGAAGTCGCGGGCAAAAGCTAGTTTACTATAATTGGGGCAGAAGAGCTCGTACTTTTTTCGTGATGGTATATGGTATAAGTCTTTTAAATTTTAGAGTAATTAACCAAGCGTTACCATTTTCATATAACCGGTGATGCTGTTTCTAGTTATGGATAATGGTATTATTGTTGTACTAATAGAGTGAACGTAGCAAGTTAAATACTGAAGTGTAAATAGGTAGGTTGATAAGAATGATTATGTTAACGATTTATCGCATTAGATGAAATGTGTTTCTTGCTCCAAATCGTTTGTGATCAACAAATTAATGACCAGTTGGATTTAAATGCACTTAAGAATTCGATTGTCACAATGATTAGGATTACATTTGTCTCTTTTTTAACATTTAAGTTTTACAATATTATAGGTGGATTTTCGTGTTTTGGAGTAGAGTCGTAAAACGTACATTTAAGACATGGTTTTTCCACATAATTTACGACATAAATATTAAGTAAGTTTTGGGTATTTTTTCATACTTTTAATCTTCTTAATTATAGTTATCTAATGTATTCGTCGTCGAGACCGGCCCAGGAAGAGGTGGCGGGATGACTTAAGTCGCTTACCGCGAGGGCTGGTTTGAGGTGGCGCGGGATAAGGTTGAATGGAAGGACTTGGGTTAGGCCTTTGCCCAGCAGTGGGATCTATGGGAAGCTAATAAAAAAAAATATGTCTTTAGTTTCTCACAGTAGTGCTTTACTTGCACTCTACAAAATACCACACTAATTATCTAAAGTTTCTAATTGAACAAACCGTATACACGTTGCCCTGTTTACTCATAAATCATTATATTCAAGGTAACCTATCGTTTCCTTCAACATTTTTCTCTGACTCATTTACAGTCACAGTTTAATAGCTTAATCTAACGCCAAGCATACAAGTTTATGTTATCAGTAGATAACTTTTATTGCACCTAACCTATTTGTTGATTCACTGACTAATGTTTGGAAGGTTGTTCTTGAAATTTTTTATGCAGTACTTCCGCGATTATAGTCATTAGTGGTAATAAAATTTAGGTATTTGCTTTAATATTTTCGGAAATGAGGATATCCTTCAGCCATTGAGTAAATTAGTTTTTGATAGATATTTATTTCGAGGCATCTTTATTTTTGCTAGGAACTGTACTTTGAATGGTAATAAGAATAATAATATCGCAACTAAGAATAATACAAGTATCTTCTTGAAATTAATTTAGAAGATCCTAGTTATTCTGAATCAGTGTTATCAATTAGTCTCTTAATTATCTAAAAGTACCGTACTGGTACTTACTTTATTTAATTCAACATTTAGGTAAATTATTATTAGTACATAATTTATTACAGGAAAGTTATTTCGATAATACAAAAGTAAGTACACACTCATCCAATTCCATTATCACGCATAAATACAAACTCATGACAATTTCACTTCATTTGATAACGATCATGATGATAAAACATCGTTACTAATGTGAAGTGTTTCCGCGAATAAAGGCAATTTATTCAAAGTGTTTTATTTTATTCATGAATAAATAATTAATAGAACATTAACAGGTCTAAATTGGGAAATACGTGACGTGATTAATTAAATCTAGACTTGCTGGAAAATAGATTAGAGACTTAATAAATATTTAATTATTTTTAATGTACCTAATAATGGAGTGTTTTATACGTTATTATCCGACTGAAAAAAACGGGTATCAATTAGACTTTCTTGTTTGTATATTAACGTATAATAAAAAGATGAGAGGTCACCGTTTGTCGTGGTATGGGCATGTGATGAGGAGGGATGAAAGTCACGTAACGAGACGAGTTATGAGTATGAATGTGGATGGGTATACATGCAGAGGAAGACCAAAACAGAGATGGTTGAATTGTGAGAAAGATGATATGAGAAAGAAAGGAGTGAATGCTGAGATGACGAATTGAAGAGATGAATGCAAGCTGAATACGCATTGCGCCAACCCCAAATAATTGGGAACAGGGCAGAGAGATGATGATGATATTTATGTGATTACCTTTTACATAATTTTGTTGTTCGTGGGGTATAACTCAACTAGGCTAGAACTGGTTATGTATAAATAATGAATAAAATAAAATGTATACTATCAAAATAAATTAGTACTATCTCATCGTCAATACGCTAAATAAACATGACTTGCTTTTATATTTCAATATATATTTATGAAATCCTTATTATTTTCACGGTAAATGCCAACTTTAGTAAACTAGCACTAAAAGTAATAGACTTCAAGGAAAACTTAATAAAATAGGCGTAAAATTCTCCGAATACATACCGTAACATAATCTTATGTATTTATTGGAGCATTAATCTGACGGCTTAGTAGTTTTTTATTATAGGATTAGAAATAGATATTTGATAAGGCTTAACTATGTTTCGTTAGAATTGAGAATCCTTTTTTTTATACTTTATGTCTATCAATCAGCCTTTTTGAAAGGGTTTTCTGAGTTTGGTAACGATGATTGATTGATGATTATAAAAGTTTATACTAGTTTTTACTTATAATTGTGAAATACTAAAGTAAATATCGACCTTAAATACGTTTGTGTTATTTTTTTAAATAGTCACAGTTTTTAGCTTAGTTTAATTAAAATTATTATTTCTCTTAAAAAATTTGAACATTGCCCCGTGTTATCAACAATTCAATTTTCTTTACACAATAGGTATACATATAAATAAATTCAACATTTCATCCTGTGAAATACCAACATTCATGATAGGAAACAGTACTACTACAACTACATCCTCAGTCCCATCCCGCGGCCTACATTACTCAATTGAGGATATGACTATGAAGTGGCCTGGCCTTAACTTGTCAATATCCTAACAGGTCAAGACGCGGCCGTTAACCCTAATTCCACCGCCGTAACAATTTGTTCCGATGCATCGCGTGCACCATCCTATGTCTGACACAGTCTGTTAATTTATAATGCAGGTTGAATACAGGTTTTAGTTTCAAAGGTCAGATTAATAAGTGTGAAGAAAATACCGGCGAGTATGTTCCCTTTTTGTGGTAGTGGGCTTGTATAGAAATTGAGATCATGAAATGCAGCTGAATTGGTTAAATGTATGACAAACTTGTATATAAATAAGTTACCTTTGTACTTTTATATTGTAAAAGAAAAAGTCGAATGAATGGGAGTTATAGTAAAAAATAAAAAAGAGAGGCATGATCAGAGAAACTATGTTAGAGAATATATATTTAAGTTATATATTTTTAATAGGAGATTGCATTAGGTTTAGCTATAAGTTGCAAAAAGATTTCTCTATTTATTATTATAAAAATAAATGTTTATGACACTTATATCCGGTAATTTTTTAAAGTACCTAAGTGTTAGTAAAAGTAAATTATTAATGTAAAGTATCATTGACATCATATTCTTGGCATTCCTCAATCACAGTATTGGAACTTCCTTTAAAAATCGCAAGGATTTTAGACCACAAATTTGTTGCCTTTCCAAAGTACTGTCAAGCGCACGATTATAGTTCAAATGAAAACAAAAATCAGCACACTACCTTGAAACATCGGTACTTTCAATGCTAAATTGTTACCACCAAATTACGGTTGCCTGTACACGGAAAATATTTGCAACGAAAACACGGCCTTAACTCTAAAAGAAGGTGCAATAATTCACAAGGTGTTTTCCTCATTATTGAAGCAACCGTTATAAAAAGGTTATGAATATAAATCGAAATATTATTTCTTGTTATTAAACAATACATAACAATAAGGAACGTCCTTGATCTCGATAGACGATGTTATCTTTTAAACTTGATTTAAGATACCTTCTTAATCTCTTTCTTTGAGTGAAACTCTTTATGTTTTTTTTTAGATATATTTCCTATGCATTTGGAACGATAGGTTAATTATTTGTTAGGAATGGGTGAGATTTTGAGCTTCAGAAACCTCCTAATTGACACAAAAGTTAATAATATTATTGCTGCATTAACTGCTTTTTTTTAATGGAGTCTGTGATTTCTCCGGCAATTGTGGATCAATTTTAAACGTGAGAATGTCAAAAACGATATTTACTGTGTCGATGAAAAATATATAACATAACATATCATCACGCCTGCATCCCCGAAGGGTTAGGCAGAGGTGTACCAAGAAAATTACACCAAAAAATATAGTAATGTATTGTCGAATTTAAAATTTTGCCTTATAATACACTGTCAAATATTTTTGACAGTGTATTTATATTTGCAAAACTACTTCGCATTAACTAAATACCCATTCATTAGGTACCATAAAGGTTTAAAGCCTTTTCAATCATATTAAATCTTTTATAAAAGTAATAGGTATACACTACTCAATCATGCTAATAGTTATTGATTAGACTGTTATTGTAGTGACTTATTGTTTTCAATTGACGAAGCTAAGTGGATCGGTTTGTATTTATTGGTTTTATCTATTTGCATTGAATAATTTAATTTTATGTCCGAATATCGGTATGATTTGTCGAATCATTATCGATTTGTAACAAAATTTATCTTTGGACTTTAAAAGATAGATAGAGAAATTTTGCATTAGACATTGACCTAGAAACTTACTGACATTGAGATTTAGTATATTTGACGAAAATAACACGCGTAATAAAATATTTAATCCCTAATCACATATTATTATGTAGGTAACTGATAAACGGATTAGAATGTACCTAGTAGGTGCAAAGTCAGAGAAAAAATGTATACGTTTCGAAACAATTCTTTAAAAATATTTACCGCAGCACTGAATAAAAAGAAAATTTTTAAGACAAGAATAGTTGATTAGAGGCTGAATATTTTGTAAACACATTCAGTAAAAAAACATAACCCTTCTTGGCAGTCGGGTAATAAAAAAAACTCTCAATTTCTTTAAACAAATTACACGTGACAAATCAAACGACCTTTGCATAATTCTTATCGATACAATCACTGCACTGTTCCACATTCAAATATAAACAAAAGAAATATTTACCATCTCGAAAGAGTTCCAATTACAATTTAAAAAAGAACAATTTGCAAGACGTCCCCTTGCCACAGAGTGTTAAGAAATCCTGAGTCGTTTCTATCCTGCCAGCTCTTATCGCGATAAAGTTTCGACCAATGTATAAATGACGAGTATCGAGTTTTGTGTTATCGAGATAAAAATGTTGAGTATTTTGTAATTGGAAACGTGTATATATATATATTTATACTGTTTAGGGTTTGAAAAAAAATGTTAGAAGTTAAGAGGAAAATATTTTTTTAGTGTTCTTTAAAAAAAAAGTGTGCCTTAAAGTTATTAAAATATTATTGGTGTATTTTTTTGCGTTTGTTCTTAAATTTATTTGGTTGCAAAAACAGTAAAGAAAATCTACAAAAATATACCTAAAATCTTTTGAAAAAAGAAACAAAATACAAGTTATATTAACTCAAGATAAAAAAAAAGAAATTATAACTAAACGCTTATACGATTGAAGTATCGATATAAACTAATTCCAAGCCGATTCAATTCGTCTATAAAATCGACTAAATCGTATTTTTTAGCTAATGTATTTTCAATTTATCAAAGCAATATCGTTTCAGATAAAGAAATATTTTGATAAACATTGCGACCGTGACTAAAGCAACGTACAAGTACAGAAATGTGATTAATGGAACAGCGATTACTTTTAAACGATTTTGAAGTATATAATCGCACTATTTAATTGCAATAAAGGCTATTTTTCTTTGAAGATTTTGAACTTAATCTAGAATACATTCAAAGAAACAGATAATTGTTAGCTGTTATAACGTAACGGATAGATAAATAATTTCTCGAAGATTTATACCTTTGTAAGTTGTCATGATTTTAGGGATTAAATAGTCGTTTATTGAAAAAAAAGAAAATATAATCATTCAATTTAAACACACTGCTATCATCATTTTTCTGTATGCTGGCTAGCTTAAAACAATGATAAAGTGCCAGAAAGCTGTTGCAACATTTTAACATATTATTATATTGTTTTTGTAAATAAAAGGTATGTAAATTTATTGAAAGACAATCCTAACAAATGAAAGTTACTAATATGTAAATCGGTTCAGTTACATTATAAATGTGACAAAAAAAAAAAACGATTTCAAAATAAGTCTTACATTTATTTCTTATACTGTCAATACTCGACCAAAATAAATTGGACCACACCTGACAAGCACCAGCTTTCATATAAAAAAGAATTATCAACATCAAAATAGGTCCACAGAGTCAAAAGTTATGTTGAAAAAACATAAAAAAATACAGTAAATTTGAGTACCTCCTCCTTTTTTAAAGTCGGTTAAATATGTATGTAAATGTATTGCAAGGCAAGCCTAACAAATGAAAGTTACTAACACATAAATCTCTTAAGTTACATTACAATAGAATTTAAAAATCCAAATTAAAATCACCTTAAACATTTCCAAACACGAATCAAGGTTTATCACATTTAATCCAGCCAGTATTCACTAAACAGTCTTTATACCTTCAAATATCCGCACAAACTGACACAATTACACAATAAATACGCCAAATAATTGACCCACCATGATTTGTAGAAACACAATAAAATGGCGAACAAAAAAAGGCGAACGTCACGTAAATTGATAGCACACGTAGAGAGAGCCTTTGTTATGAACTGTGGCTCAGATCACTCAGTTTTTAGTATGTATTTCGCTTAGAGTAAGGAATTTTACACACTTTCGATTTTACAACGTAACTGTCCCGCCAGCAACGGTAGATACACTTGATAAACAATAGAAATATTCAGATGTGATTCACGGGACAGGGAAAGGGTTAAGTAACAGGATAAAGTATACAATGTTATAAGATGGTAAGGTTAAATTTGCATAGACGACGTTCAAACTTAACGTTAGTTATTTTGGCTTGGCGATTTTATGACTTAAAAGAAAATTAAACTTATGTATTCTTGGTGTCGTTCTGATGCTATTTTCAGTAACCTCCTTTTTTAATATAAGTGGTAGAAGTGTGGGCAAACTTTGGCAAAGATCATGTTGTTTTGTTTTTCTCTAATCCCTTTGAAATAAGGCTGACACTCTTTGATATAGGTAAATTTTGACAGTCATATTTTCAATAAAATTGAAGTCCAAAAACTTCGTTCTTATCTTCTAAACTAGTTTCTTGTATATAAACAAAAAGAAACACAAAATATTTCATAAATATCGCAACAAAGGTCGTGTTTCATATAAATTGCGCTACTCAAATCAGTTGAGCGTGTAACCGGCCTAAGCCACTGGGTCGTGAAGTTAATTGAAACGTCATATTTTGGTCATTAACCTTAATAATTGTGAGAACGTTTGCCGACATTCGTGGAAATAGGAAGATACACGAGCCGTTTGCGAATTAGGAGAAACACTTTTTATTGATGTTAATCTTTCATAGGTCAACATTACCTTTTGGCTTTTGGCTTTGACAGACCTTATTTCAATGTAAGTAAGGTCGATTACAGCGATCGGTTTATTTAAACATGCGACGTGCGAGTAAAAAAAATGATATTTTTTCGACGCGAATTACGAATTTAATCTCAGGAATAGGTATTTTAATTATATTGGTAAAAAATATAAGGAAACTAGTATTATAGGTATAAAAAGTTACTATGCGTGTTAAGGTGTTTTTTTTTGTATGTTTTATTCACATGAAATCTACCTAAATCATTCACAGTAACTGTTGTCTTTAAGATCAGTATGTTTTGTCTACTACATAATAATATACAAACATGATATGGCAGGAAACAAAATAATCTTAAGCGCTATTTATTAAAGTTCACATCCCACGGTAGTTAATGTTATCATAATTACTTCTAGGTATTAAAATAAATACTAGCTTGTATTATTGTAAGCTTTTTCCGGTTTTTATCTAAGTAACTATAAATATCATGACACCCGTATTTTCCAGACAAGTAGTGAATTACTGGCTATTTGTCTCAATACTTTAATTTATATATTAGATATTCAGAATTTCCTTTTAAATAAACCCAATAATTTACCCAAACGCATAGTACCATAGAGTATACGTACTCATCTTATATATAAAAACTAGCGGACCCGACAGACGTTGTCCTGTCTACATGGCCAATATGTAATAATAACAAATGATAACAATGATAACAAAACTTTTTTTTAATTTGATCGCAGCGCTAACTGTCGGGACGGACTAAAATTAAAATTCGAATATTATTTAAAATTTGACACTGCGATGGTAGCGCCGTCTATCGGATCCAATGTAAAACATTCCAAAATCAACAACTACTATTAAATTAAAAATGAATTAAAAAAACATTGTCCAGCGGACAAAATTGTGAATCTAAACCATTCCCAGATCCCCTTGAACACACACAAAAAATTTCATCAAAATCGGTCCAGTCGTTTGAGAGAAATTCAGTGACATACACACTCACAGAAGAATTATATATATAAAGATGAATCGCTAAATGTGTTGGTAAGCGCATAATTTTTTAAAGCGTTGATTTTGCTAATTTTTTTTGAGGTATTTGTAATTGTCAAGGCAAGGTTTTTATGAAAAAAGCGCGGAAAAGTAGAAAATTTTAGTATATTTAATCACCATATTAAGTAATCCTGTCTATTGTTATTTGATAGTTATTTGTTGGATTCATCTCCGCCCCCCATAATAAAAACGGAACGGGACCTATGGATTCATGCGGGTGAAACCGCGGGGCACAGCTAGTAGTAAAATAAATTTATTGAGAATTCAACCTTACTACATTGAAATAAGGGCGTTTTCATTAACAAAGATAGCTGCATGTGTGGCCTACTATGCTGTAATATACGCTCATAACTATGAAATATTAATTATTATGTCAAGATAAGCTAATAATTACTACGTAGTTTATCATTTTACTATAGGTTAAATGTCTAGTCTCATTCGGGGAATCTTGTATAAGTTATTGTTTGTTGATTATTTGTGACCTAGGTTTTACTCATATTTATTGATAATATTATAATTGATATTCAAGATGGTTTATTTCTGGTTGTTCACACTCGACATAAATTCAGTTTATTTGGGTGATATATTAGAATATACACCGGGTACATAGATCGGGTTAGGAATACAACTATTCGTTCCACTACGAAAATCACTGACGTCACTCGGAAAGCTGCCACGCTGAAATGGAACTGGGCTGACCACATCTGCCGCATGTCAGACGACCAATGGGCCAAACGAACGACCCAATGGTTCCCTCTAAATGGCAAGAGACATCGCGGTAGGCCCAGACGGAGATGGCGGGACGAACTGGAGTCCTTTGATAAGGAGTGAATGACCACGGCCCTAGATAGAGACAGATGGAAGGAGGGTAGAGAGGCCTTTGCCCTGCAGTGGGACAAAAACGGCTAGGAAAAAAATAATAATATTATAATACTTTATTATTATTGTACACTTAGTGCATAACAATGACTCTATTTTGAATTATTGCGGTACCTTCCAGAAATACTGTGGAAGTTTAGAAAGATTTTTAATGTTCTTTGACCACTAAGGATTACCTTCATTAGCCCTAGGATCTCATCATTCAATCGCAAAAATATTTTTCCACATCGTTCTTTAAAAGATTATATATATATTGGCCACAGCATCTTTGCAGATGGTGGTTGCAGCGTTTGTGGGTTCGTAATTACTTTTTACTGCAGAGCCTCCGGTGGTTAAAGATTACACCACAATTTTCTTCATTTATTCATACGAGCAAAAAAATAGCACAATATAGTGGAATCAACACTAATTGTTGATTTAACGTACAGCTTAACCGTAAACCAATTATAATCGTTTAACAATAATAGTAATAGACCTAATTACCTCAACACAATAATAAGAACCTGCAAGTGACACAATACGATAATTAACGTTCTTGTTGATGATAATTAATTAATTGTATTATAATCTTGATTCGGTAATTTGGAAATTTGAATCTGGGAATTTACCGATAATGTTCTGGTAGTATTGTCGATGACTTCAAGCGAATATTTCCAAGAGGTAAATAAAAATAGAAAATTATAGAGCGATAAGAATGGAAGAGAGATTTTGGGCTAATAATAGTCATAATTACTTTAAATTAATAACTCAAGAAACCGATTTTCATAATTTACAGCTAAGAAAATCGATCAGTTCAGTTTTCTAACGAAAAAAAAAAAAACATTTAAATCAGTCACTTTATTTAGAAGCTACGGTGCTACAGACATATACATAGACTAACAAACCACTCTCTTTATACGTCTGGGGTTCATAAGCAAAACTAAACAAGTACAGGTTTATAAAAATCGTATCAGTATGTCATTGGTCATTCTATTGTGTTTTGACTTCACTTGCTCTTTCTTACCAATTTAGAAGAAAGCATTGTCAAACAACGTGGCAATGGAGCCAGCTTCTTGGGCACACTCTCATTCGACAGCGATGTGGATGAACTTTTTGATGGCTTATTTTGGCTCCTAGTTTTATTTAGTTTATTTCTTATGAAGGCTTAGTTTTTATATTATTGTAAATTTATACCATAACAGATGCAACGATCCCTTTCTACGTCTGCATACATTAATACCATTTCTTATCGCTCGATCTTTAGATAGGCAACGATTAAGTCTACACATCCAGGTAGGTTTATCAGATCGAACGTTAGTGGAAGGCTAATTAACGCCTGTATGTAGGTTAACCTCTCACATATGTCTTGGAAACAAGGTGTGTAAGTGGCTATATCGATATGTAGTGTTTTGATACTAAATAAGTTTGATTAGAAAGACTGAAGACTGGCTTTTTTAAGTTTACTCTCCTACTTATTAGCTACTACATTCATGTTCCTAGTATTAAGTTTTTAAATTACGAAAATTATGATGCCTTTTGCGAAAATTGGGATACAATAATTATGTTGGTAGTTGAATACTGAATTTGAAGTGTTGTATGTAATGAGTTAGTGTAGTGAAAAACGTAAGTCATTAGTTTAAAAGTAGTAAAATTTTACGATTTCATGAGTTAATCTTGGGCATACTTATTTTTCTGCACCCTATTTATCACCCTTAAAAATATATCATTTTTTACTTCTTTTAAATCACTGGTACTGAATTACCTTCTGTTTCAGATCTTGTAAGCCATTGAGTAAAAGATTTTAATTAGTTGACATTTCTTCTTAAGATTCGTTTTTAATTTAATCCCAAAGAAAGAAGAGTGTAAAAGGAACGGACGGTTAACTTATTTCAGTCCCGTTTTAATTAAAAGATATTATATTTGAGGGATTAAAAATAAATCTGTTAAAGCGAATTGAAGGGAAGTTTAACTTTCACCAATTTTATTAACTTCCTAGGTATACCCATCCTACGTCACAAATTAAACCGGGTGCAAGAAATCACTGAGTAAAGATTTTCATCGGTGCAGTTATTTACAGTTTTTTTTTAAGTACATTTATTAAAATATAGGCGCATTATTTATTTATTCAATGTGACTTTAAGTCTAGAATGAGCAAAACAAAAGAAGATTTCCTACACTGCGAACAAAGGAAGAAGGTGCCGACTTACGACTGTATTGTGACTTCTTTGCGTGAGACTGTTTTCAGTTGTCGGCAAAACAAAACACAGTCGGACGTATCACGGTCGGCAGCTAACGCAGTCCGAGTGCAATGAATAAATAAATATGGAAAACATCACATACATTGCTCTGAACCCAAAGTAAGTAGCTAAAACACCTGTGTTTTGTTAAGAAATTTTAAATCAACGAAGGTACCATATAAACCCTGACCCGAGATAATGTCCCGTCTGGAGCTCGAACGCGGAACTTAGACCAAGCGACACCTTGAAAATCGGTCTGTACGCCACTCAATAATGGAGGTCGTCAAATTATCACTGGCTATCTGTTAGGTCTAAGACAAAATTTCATTGCAATTAAATGCTGCTTACAATTTGTACAAACTAAGCCTAACTGTGTGGGTAGATAAACGCTTAAAATATTTTAGGTCAATCGACAGTCATTAGATAACTAATTGATATTTTATTAAAGTTTCCATTAATGGGATATGTGTAAGTAATGATCGGTTATTATAATGAGTCGGTGTTATGTGATATTGATAAATATAATGATTAAAATATTATTCCGTTAAGGCCGATTTAAATCAAATGAACCAATACTCATTTTATTCCTTACTCCATAAAGAGCCTAAGAAATTATTACAGAATTTGATAGGGTGGGGGATAGAATAAGAATTCGCTGTTTGGTGTAAATCGGGCGTTACAGGAGCGCCAGGTCACTGACATTGGGAATTAGTCACTGAACAGCAGTCGAATAAGTATTTAGCTTCTAATTATATCTTCAAAATGAAAGAACAGAGATCCTGTTGTGTTTGACTGATTCAGTCACAACTAAAGTAACACAAGATATTATACAGTTAAGTTTAAAAAAAAATACTTGTATTTGAAAATAACCGTGTTTTTTTTTTTTTTAGTAGGTTCATGCAGTTATCCTTGGCTCCACTTGGCTTTTTTTATATTATTTTAAATTTGAACTACATCTTCATGATTTTCTTGAAGACAAATCGTAAGGAATAGCCACAATACTACTCTTTGCGATTTTTCTTTTCAGATTTATTGAAACTGATGCGAAAGAAATAATTACTTGCTCTCCAAAAATGGGTCATGCTGATTAGATAAAACTGTCACACGTATAACTAAGATGTCTTAAAACCTCCTTGATAAAAAATCTCGTGGCTTATGACGCTGTTTACATCTTGATAAAGATAGTCTATCTTGTTTAGTGCAAGACTTTCTTTAGTCTACTAAGATGTGACTAAATAATAAATAGTGGAGACTTCTTTATGTCTAAGCAGTTTTTCTTAACGCACAACCTGCTGAACGAATTTTGATTTACAGTTTCAGCACGTATGATCCCAAATTTTGGTATTTCGTTATGTAATGAATAATAAAAAAAATGGTATCTAGCTGAATAATAACAAATGTATTGACAATTTATTATTGCCGATAAAAATTAAACCGAATCAATTTTTTTTTTGTTTTTTTTTCAAAATGTTTTCTAGAAATTTTGCGGACTCCTGTTACATTTACTGATATAGTAATCTACAATACGAATAACATCATTTAAAAGGGACTTGACTCGTCTTATAACACAATTGTTTAAAAAACTATCAATTAAGATCATGTAAGTAACATTGTATAAGAATTGTCAGTATCAGTCCTTTACAATATTATGATTAAAATAATATTAATGTTTTAAACATAGGTCGCACATATTGACATAACTGCATATTATTATGACAGGTGTAAATTGTCTAAACAGGAGTTATGTCATACTGCACTATAATAATATGATGTTTAATAACAAAATATACCTAAACAAATGCACCAAAAGTGACGAGTTTTGTGTATTACTTTAAAAAATATTTGACCAGTGGATATAAAAAGTCTAGTATTATCAAAGATCGGTTTTACTCAAAGCAAACTAATTAAAAAGCTATCCAAAAATATAGAATAAAACAACCTATTTTTACATTAATCTTATGAAACAAGTATTTACGCAACAACAAAACAGGTGTTTTTGATGAAATGATAATCGTAATAATATATATTATGTATACTAAAAAGATAAAAACTACAAACACAAATAAAACTATTATCTGATTAAAAGCCATAGTACCATGTACAAGTTTTAACTATTTAACATAAAACAATTTTAAAACTTCTCTTCAATAAAACTCTTTGTAAAAACTACACATAACAGTATGTCTTATACTTAACCTAAAAACTCAATTGATCTAGATAAAAAAATATAAATACTTACTATATAAGAACATCCAGGCAATACACAGGGTGTCTTCATTATAACACAACACAAAACTTTAATTATCACGTTTTTAAAGATGGCACCTTATTTAAACTGCATCGCATCTCGCGGTAGCGAGTGTAGTAAGCGATATTGTATTTAGGAGATAAGTGACGTATAGTGTGCGGTGCAAAGAGTAAGCGGGTAGCGGGGAATCATTAGCGGTAGCGGGTGTAAAGAAAAAAGTGTAAAATTTCGATCGGTATTTTGCATGACGAACTGTGTGTTTAAAAATATTCATCAGTTTTAAATAAGTATTCTTTAGAAGCCAAAGTAGAAAAAAAACGATGACTTAAAATATTGAACAAAATTTAACTAAGGGCGTGTCAAATATTGACACTGCATCCAAAATTACGCAGTGTCATGTGTCACTTCTAATTACAGAACACTTTTTCTCTACTTATTTAATTCTTATAAGCAGTAATTGTGATGAGCAGTTATTATGATGATATGACACCTAATTTACTAGCATCTTATTGCAAAATTGGTATCATACTTTTTACATAGCATAGCGTTTTAGTTATAAATCGCTATGTCTTGTACCTTGAACCATCGTCATATCAATAAGGCCATGACCATATCATACGTATAGTCTCCGTTTATTGGGATTAGCGTAATATAAGAGATAAGTAATGTATATGACGCTTTACTTTTTATAGTATAGTCAATATTATGCTTTGTATGGAAAGAACTTTGAAAACATAATTGAATTATGATATTTTATACGGAGATGGTAGATAAGAATTGAGGTAATACGAGATACTGCTGAGATATCGCTATAAAAAACGTTTGGTTGACTTTACTCGTGATCAGAAGGCTGCTTCGTTCCCGGCATAGCCATTCAGCGTGGCAATGCTGCCAGCCTTCTGGGCACGATTCCCGCCATTGACAACGATGACGATGAAATTTTTGACGCGTGTTATTTTTATTTCTTTGATTAATTTTGATATAAAAATAAGGCGACTCCAATGATGTTATGTGACCTATCCTAAGGTGTACCTATTATATCAATAAGAATACGTTCCACATTTGGTAGATTTTGCACAAAACACAAACACATAAAACTAAGGTCCCGACGCGGACGTGTCGACACCTTTGCAGATGTCATGGTCACGGGTAGACTGAGGTGGTGTTCGTCTTGACGGTTGATGTTGCTCGTTCTACCTTCATTATTTATTATTTTTTGTGTTTCGGCCTACGCAATATGAGCTCCAAAATCTAAATACACGAGACAACGAGTCTACCCGTGACCATGATACCTGCAAAGGTGTCGAAACGTCGGGACTTAAAATCTTAATATAAACCGCGAAAAAATCCGTAAAAAGTAGTTTTATTTCAACATCTTTATACAGATAATCTTCATGATTTTATTACAAATAAATACACATTTCGTAATAGATACCTAATACGGAGCTCCTAAAACCATTCTACCGTCAGACGTGAAAGATAAAACAGTTATTTATTACTCCGTCTCTTTTTCTCTTATGCAAAAATCTTGCTGTCTCTGTCCCACATTGCGTGACAAGCAGACATTTCAGTTACTGGGCTTGTGATTGAACAAATTTCAGGAGAATACTTTGTATCGAAATGGTGTATTTTATGCGAAAACGTCGTTTACTGAGACTTTTGTTACTGCCGATGAAATCCGAGTTTTTAGTTTATAGCCAATTTATTGATGACGTAATTCGTTGTTTTGTTAGTTGGAGAAAAAGTTATTGTTCTGTTTATACCTTGAGATGGTTTTATTAGGAGAAAATAAATTGAACAAATTTTCTCTACACTTCGAATTTTAATAAGCATTAATGCATTTTTGACGTTACGGAAGATGCGCTATATTATATTAGAATCTAAGTTTTGTTAATTGACCGTATTACTTTTCACTTTTGTACTTATTTATTATATTTTATTTTTTAAAACATAACGTAGTATGATGTGCAATATAATATCCCACAAAACCAGTTCAGTGGTTTGACTGTGGAATTTACTCGAGCTTACCGAGCCCAACATAACTTGTGAGAAATCTATGCAAAAATATAAATATTTATAGACTTAATTATCTATCATTGCATAATTCTTACCTATGCAAACGAAGAAAGGTTCAAAGTTAAACGAATTCACGAATTCGATGAACATTTTGAGTTCAGGGTCAAAGAGACCCTCGGAATCAATACGAACACCATTATCTTGTGCTTTACATTCACGACTCCAATTAGGGTCAGTAAGTCAGAGTTTTAAACTTATTTAATAAAGGTAATTTAAAATATAAATAATATATAAAAATAACAAATAAAAAAAAATCATTTAGAAAAAAAAATGATAAATACCAATATTTTTAAATTAATGCTAGAATCTTGTGGTAGTAAAAATATATGTAGTTAACTTTTAATAAAGTACTCCTCTTTACAAATGCGGCAGAATTTCTTAGGCTATTGGTGTCCGTAGGAAATATTACATAGGTAAATCATAATTTTGGAGTCATTATTTTATTAAGTATTCCAAGTTCTTGAACGATTTACGTAACAAAAACTATAATGTCTACAAAAAAACTCTCTGATGGAGAGCAATATTGTTATAATAACTATATTACCTTTTCTAAATTAATTGTAACTTTATTAATACACAATTAAATCTAATATAAAAACAAACTCTAACTATACTAAAATTAAAACTTACATTAATAAAAACTAACAGGCGTCAAAGAACTCATCGTCATCCTTGTCAATGGCGGGGAACGTGCCCAGAAGGCTGGCAGCATTGCCACGTTGAATGGCTATGCCGATTCTCTGTGCAAGGAACAAACCAGCCCTCTGATCACGAGTAGATTCTACCAAACGTTTGGAAAGTTCTTTGAATAGATTTCGTGCGCTCGGACCCCATGACCCGAGCGTTTCAACCCCAAACGGCTCGAAAATATAATCACCCACAATGTTATTATACTTCCGCCGCTTAAGGGTCTCCGCAGCTCCAGCAGTAGCGCCAGGAGAGGCTGCTGAACTTAGAACGTGGGACGGCGCAAGGGTGTCGACGCACGTTGCGTCCCACACCAAAGGCCGACCCAACTTCCAAGGCAGCAATGACATACCGTCAGGTCTCTTGCCATCGCCGCGCACCAAACCATTGGGTTCCAAAACAGCTGGTACACCGGCGGTGACAAGAGCACGACGAATTATGTCATTCAAATTTGAGTGGCGAGATATACGCCCTGCGCTCCTGCTGCAGGACAGGCCATGGTGACCGAGGTTGTCGACTGTCTCACCGCATTGACAACGATGACATGCGACACAGGGTATACCTAAACGTAAACTCATGGCGAGCCGAAAAGTATTATTATCCAAAATGGTACCAAGAGTGGATGATGGAAGTGCCTGTAACCAGAGGCCCGATTCCCATTCTCCCACAGCCAGGAGACGCGCACGCTCTGCAGTGTTGATTGACGTATTGATCAATTCTTTCCGTATCAAACTGCAAAGCGGCTCGTCCCACTGCCTCTGAGAAGAACGTTGCTCGGGTAGATCTGTGCCCGGGCAGGACATTTCCCAACTATTTACTGCCTCAGTCATGCACAGAATCTGAAAATCAACCAGAGAAGACCCTAAGATTTGCCTGGTCAACTTTTCAGTGCTGTGGACAGATGACAAAAATGCTGGTAAGCCTAAACTGGAAACTTTACGTACACCACTATATTACCTAACCTTAAATAATATTGAATGTCGACTAAAGGCCTGTAACTTATTATTTCCCCAAGTCCCAATTTTTTCATGGCCCAGTATCGCCTATTTAGTGGCCACACACCATAATATCGTTTCCAATAGATCACAATATTATATCCATTACGAGGTATGATTCTATGGAAATGAGATCGAATTCGGCGAAAGCGAGAAAACGATTGGCTTTATTCGGCGATAAAAAGCGTAATTAAATCTGGGTCGACGACAAAAACTTTGTAATTGTATTTTTATTCGCTAATATAACAGAAGTGTCGAATTTAAATGATTTTTCACCTCTTATAGTACTTATCTTTATGTTATTGGAAAGAAAACAATAAAAATTATGTGTTATGGGAATTTATGAACTGTAGTATTATATAGTAATATTATAGAACGGGGATTAGCGCGTACATGCATAAATACCTTTAGGGCTTGACGTTTCGACCGGGTTACACCGGCCTTGGTCGCAAGCATACTCTGTAGTATTATAGCTTTTTTTTTCGTTGATTCATTTTTTTTTTTACTTTTTTTGACTGCCTCGTTGGCCTAATGGTGCTAAGCGCGACTGCTACGCTAGAGGACTTGGGTTCGATTCCCGAGTCGACCAAGGTGTTATTTGGATTTTCGGGTTTTTCTATGAAATTCTCAGTAGCAGGTCGGAGTTTGGATTTGTGCCCGGTTAGTGGCAATAGGCTCGCCCCCTATTACATGGGACCTAAACATATCGGCGAACAGTGGGTGTACATTGGTACCTCTGCCTACCCCTTCGGGGATACAGGCGTGATGATATGTTATGTTGCTATTTATTTTTTTTTCCGTCTTAATATACCATGGCTCCTTTTCCCTTGAAGAGATAACGACCGGAAAAAAATCAAGATTTAAATTTAGCCACTAAAAATAAGTTCACATAACCTGAATTACCTAACAAATTACAAGACAAATAATAAAACCATTATCCAAGATTACAGCTTCAAATTAAACGGCTATTTTAAGCCGTCCCATTAGCAATGAACGTTACATAAGAGAAGCTACGCCTAAATAAATCAGAGTAAGCAATTTCGGGCCATTAGTGCGTCGTAATCTGTAACGGGAATGTCCGCTGACAAATACGAAACGAAACATATTGCCTTCTAGATATTTTAAGGGTTTTTCGGACTTGATTTGGGAAGAAAGAAAGTTTCCTTATTTTGTAAGCCTTTTTTTCTGTTATATTTTGTAGTAGGCGTCCGGAATGTAGATTTTAGGTGAGCGGCAATGTTTGATGAACGATTTTTTGGAATTATGTAAATATTTGTGTAAAAAACCGAACAGCTTTAACTTTATTGCTTTAATTATTACAACATGAGTATGGATTGGAAAATCTTGATGAGTACATTTTGTTGGTATGTAACTGTAATTTAAAACGTCTCACTAAAATATATATTTTTAAATTACTAATTGAAAAATAAGCCCGACTGCCTAATTTATTTTCATAACAGTCAGGAAATTGGTCGCATTTAAGAAGATAGTAGGCTAAGCCGTCTTTTTTAAAAATTTAGAAATGAAAATACTAAAAGCTAAAGACATGCATACTAAAAGCCGTTATATTCTAATCTAACCCTTACTTACACCTAGGACTATAATCATTATCAAACTCAAAAGGTCATAACCACCACATCAAAATCGAACGAATCTAGAGCAAAAAGTACCAGGGCTACATAACTCGCTACTACACAAAATAAGTCTATTACACAATATTGTCTTCCTCTTCGCTTCGCTGTCGGAATTTATTGGTTCGCGCAAGGAAGTTGTAAACTTAGCCATAAAGTTATCGGGAATCAACATTTTATTACCAGAATGCCGCAGTTCGCGATATTGTGTAACCTGTATCTCTTTGCTTCAGTGCTTTTAACATGCGTAGTCAAAATGTAACGTGTATTATATAAGCAAGTAAATGTTAGTAAAAATAATATGTGTATTATATAAGCAAGTAAATGTAAGTAGTCAGGGCCTTGATTCAGCTGTTTAAGAGTTGCCTGAATTGACGGAATGACCTGCTTCATTATCCGACTCAGAAAGGAGAAGGTATTCAACTTGACTGACTGACTTTTTGACTTTGGGTGAATTGATTTAGATGATTCTTTCTTTTTTTATTTAAAAGGTGGTGCTTTTAGAGTGGTCCTATTTTAATTTGGTTCTGTTATGACAGTGGGTTCTATAAGAAAACCATTTATAAAACTTATTTTGAAGTTGTTTTTTTTCTTTTTAGAATTATTTGGTAATTTTCACGATAGTTGGTATTTTGCTAAATATCATTGCGATCATGAATTGGTTATTACGAACATTCTCTTCGAGAATTCCAATGAGATTTTAGGGTACGCTTATCTGAATTCAAAAATTTGGCACAATGACAATTACAGTAACCGGCCACTGACATGTATTTAAAATAGCTGAATCGAGGCCCAGGAAGTTACATAAGTAAAGTATTACAAGACTTGGATTGCTGTTGACATGCGTAGATGAAATAAAATGAGTATTGTGTGATATAGAAGTCAGGAAGTTACGTAAAGTATTTTATAAGTTGTACATGACTTATTCCTGTAATGCCGGAAATCTATAAGATCATACCGAGCTTATAGATATTTTTTATAGAGCGGCATGTCTTGGGGTTTCGAATTTGGTTTTCCCTGACACAAATAAAAATCTTTTAATTTTCTGATTTGAAACACGCATGTCTAAAGTATAGTTAGGCAAGTTTTTAACACTCCCTTTCATAACTCTACTAAGAAAGAGTATGAAAATTCATTTAAAAAAGCTATAATGAGTAATTTTAAATACAAAATATACGGCACTTAATAACAAAAAAAAAATCTTAAAAATCTTTCACAGAAAAATATATCTACATTAAAATAAAAAACCTTTTGATTCTTCACTCGCATAAAAAACACAAAATATTGCATTCAGTCGCTTTGCAAGCGAATCCAATGTCAGTTATCAATATAAATCAAGCCGATTCAGTTGGTGTATTAAGTTAATTTATAACAGGAAATTCTGAATGTTATTTTTACAGGTTTCGTTCGCAATTACTTTTAAGTTGCCTTTAAAATTTCGCCTATAAATGGTTTTTCAGGCATCGCTTGATGGATAAATGTCAGATTATAAAAAATATAGGTTAAGGTTTCTGTTTTTATTTTTGTCGACCTGTAACAGTATATTCGGTTTTCCTTAAGATAATTTTAACGGTTTTCCTTGAGGGAATTAGATTTTGGATAATTTTTAATATCTGTTCTATTCTATACCTGTAAGTTATGTTTATTTTTAGCTTTACTAGGATTCAATTGATACAAAATTCTGTAAGTAGAGACATTATAAAAGACGAGAGTTACAAGCTGTAAACAAACTCCGAATAATTCAGAAACCATAAACGAATAAATCATTAAGTTCTATAATTTATTAGTAAGAATGTACCTAGTACATACAGTTAAGATGTTAAAAACATTTTGATTCATAATATTCTGCCGTTTACGTCGCACGAAATTCGAGTAGGTACAAATAAAAACACATAAACAACTAATTACAAAACAGAGAATTTCATTAGTACCTATGTTAAACAGTGCACCTTTTACTAAATAAACAAAGTAAGCTCTGTATAAATACATAAATTAACTAAACATAACAAAAGAATCGACGAACGCACAGACGAATAGCAGAAACAAAACAATTCATATTGCCCCAATTCTCAAACTCAAAACCCTGCAAAACACACGGGGGTAATTTGTGCCGAGCTGCCCATTCCACCCTGCATACAGTACGGAACAATACAAATCGTTAGAAAGGCAGTAATGGTAGGAAATTACCTGTACCATGATTTATAACCGGCTTTGTATGGTTCTACAATGCGGACCGTTGACCCCAATAGATAGTGGTTTAATCTTTTTCAGAAGCAACCGCGAATGTTTATCGTACACGGAAGGCTTGAGCTGTGATTGATATTTATTTTTCGGTGGAATGACGTCGCAGTTTGGGGTTAAGTAGAGTGGTAAAAAAAAATCTTGTAGTTAATTATTTTGTTAAGCTGTTTTGGTGTATTTTGGTTGGGAGGTCTTTGCCCTGCTTATGAATTGTAAAAATTTGGTATACGTTTAAAGTTTACTTTGCTTGTGTTAAGGTAGTGGAATAACTATAGTTTTACTTTGATCTAAAGCCAATATTTATAATCGTTCTATGGTTGTTTAACATAAAAAGGTAGTTTAAAACAAATAGTATAGAGTTTCTTAATTTTTAAGTGATCCTGATTTTGTTAAATAAAAATAACTGAAACACCCAATATTGCCGTTCGCCCTTCCTAGAACAAAAGTTTCCACTGGCTTAGCAAACAAAAAATATTGTTGTGTGAAATAAATTTTCCATCGACATTGGATCCGAACGTTTAAATAAAAACAATCTTAATCCCGTCAGTGCAGTGTAGCTTTGCGGGCGATGTACCAGACATATGGGGACCAACAATGAATGTGAGCGATCGGATGTGGTATTTTTGAAAAGGAGTATTTTGTTGTGCAAATATAGTACTGGAATTACTTTTTAAAGTCCTATTAAAAAAATCACTTAACTTTTATTTATGTTGATTGAAGACTTATGTGTTTACCTAAGTGTTTTGATGTTCAATTGTTTGATTGTTTTTGGTGGACAGTTTACAACCACTAAGAAAATTCTACTGTTGCGCAGTGATAATTAACAAGGTTAGCTTTATTATTCGTTCATTTAGTAAACAACTTATACGTACAGAATTCTTCAAATGTACCATAAAAAAGAATTAAAAATAATATGCTATGGCATATCTCCAGTACTGGGTGCGGCAATAGCCTCTAAGTATAATGCCATATCCAAATATAGTCTATCCTTGTTCCCCGACACATATTTCAAACAACCAGACCTTTTAATTCTCCGTTTTCAATTTTATCGAGGGTGGATTTGTGAAATAAAGTAAAAAATATTGATACAATGTTTTAGACCGTTTGTAGCAGTATTTATCTACTTCTGTTCTTTTTATTGATGAGTTAACAAGGCGTAGCCGCGTAGGTAGAAAATAAAAAGGAAAATATATGGAGGGAAATATTGTTGTCTCGCTACAACACATTAACACAATAAGAAAAAAATACATCAGTTTTTTAAATAAGACTACTCTAAGGCCCAGGCCCGACGTTTCGACACCTTAGTCTACCCGTTACCAAGATACCTGCAAAGGTGTCGAAACGTCGGGACCTAAAATGAAAAATAATCCGCGACATAATCCGTAAAAAGTAGTTTTATTTCATTGTCGAACATTAGCGTAAACCTAAAAAAAACCAATATACATCGGTTTTTTAGTCTAATATTTTTACTCGATTTTTGGTTTAGTTCTTAGCTTGTTTTTTAACCTCTTTGACCTTATTGACTGACCTTTTCTTGGACAATTTCTTCATTAATGCCTCTCATGCACCATAATATAATAAATTGAGGACGGACTTGCTGCTTGAAAGTCTACAAGACAAATGACAGTCAGTTAGCTTAGCCTTCAAAAATAGTCTGTGATCACTTGAACACATTTCATCATCCACAGCCCTTGTCATCCCACTGCTGGGAATAGGCCTTTTTCGCATTTAGCATGTACAATATATGTAACCCACAGGTGAACTTTAAACAATTCTGTGCGTATTGCCAATTATTGTATTTTGTATATGTCGTAATAAAAACAAATCGGTAGTTGTGTCTAGACAATGTTTTTGTCAACGAAATATTCATAGGCAATCAATAACAATGGCATCAGTTAGTTTGGTTGATAACTTTGATATTTATGTTGTTGACTGGATTGTACGTAAAAAAGGAGTTAGAATTAATGTTTTATTGACCTTTACGTACCGTAAAATAACTTAAAGTAAAAGTACTTCACAGATAAACTTACGTAGTATACTTATGATTGTCGTGAAATGAAAAACAGAGCTTTTTTTTTGGTTTTGTGCTCATATTGCAAAAAAATATGTTAAATAAAAAAGTAACTTATAAAATTACTTACCATATTTCTTCATATCATAGTTAATAATAATAAAGTAAAGCATAATCGGCATAGCCATTCAACGTGGCAATGCTGCCAGCCTTCTAGGCACGTTCCCCGCCATTGACAAGGATGACGATGAGTTCTTTGACGCCTGTTAGTTTTTATTTATGTAAGTTTTAATTTACGTATAGTTAGAGTTTGTTCTTATAGTCCATTTAATTGTGTATTAATAAAAACCTGTTTGACATAGTATAGTAAAGTTCTCAACAACACTGCGTGTTGGATCTGTCTCCACGTAAGCCTTTCAAAGGACCGAGTATTTTGAGGATAGCTCGTTAAAAATAAGAGATACATGTCTGGTCATTTTCAAAATATGTATCCCATTGCACATAGCTATTATCCGTTTTTAAATTAAAAAGACAACAAATGTGAAGTTAGAGATACATAATAATAAATTTTCGTGGTCTGGTCATTTGATAATATGAGTACCCCACATAGCTTTTTAACGGTACTTAAATTGAAGAATACCACTTTTGTGTTTGGTATATATGCGTTCAGTAAATGCATAAACCGGATTAATACCTCGAATAATAACCGATTCTATAAGTTGTAGAACAGGGTAATGTATTACCCGGTTAACGTTAGACCGGCTAGGCCAATGGCATGGGATGAAATACTGACGTTTAATAGCTATGATTCCGGCACTAATGGCCGAAACGTTCGCCAATGAATTTCCAGTATAAGCTTAATTAGATTTATTAGTTGAGAATAATTGGAATTAATTTAATTATTATTGTGAGATTAATTGTGATTAGTGTTGATATACTTATGAAATTAAATGTTAATGAATATAAAGATATATTCATTATTTTAATGTTTGATAATTATTCAGTATTCTGTGGTAGTAAAATACTTGTATACCAGTTTGGACTTATGTGTTTTGTAGTTTTTGCATGTAAGAGTAAAAGAAAGCACAAAATAATTTTCGAATTATTTTTAATACTTATAAATGTAAGAGCTTAATTTAAAGTCATTGACCTATAGTAGCTTGACGCCTGAACTTCAGTTTTATTATTCTCGTTACGTAGGTCTCACGCGACGATAAGTCTCTCAAGCTTAGTGTTTAATCCTGTGTCTACAATGTAGTAAAATTTACCACTAAATTATATCCATTGAGACAAGACGTACAAAGAAAATAAAATTTTAATGCCTTACAACTATTAAAAAATATGCCCTTACTTATTTTGAAGAAACCTTTTTTATATTAAATTATTATATATTTTCGAACTACGGCTAAACCGCCGCGGATTTTGACCACCTGATTTTGTGACCGCACTGACGGTTTTTTCCGCGACTGATTTTTAAACTGCGTTTTGTTGCAGAATTGCTAGTAGGGAAAAACCCCGTCTAAGTTTTTAACCGTATTTTAACCGTACTGTGTGCGTCTTGGACGCTTTTGCGGTTCAACGGTTAACCGCTTGTGGAAGGAAACCGTAGTGAGGCCTTATTCTAAGGCCACATAGACACATACTGTTTGAAGCATTTTGACTTCTTCAAGCGGTCGACAAAACAAAAAGCAAGCGAGTGGGAGGCGCACGTGACGCGCGAGAGTGGTTGACATTTCGCGTACCACGTCGATCACTGTCAGAAGCGACACCTCTGTGTTACTACTACAATTCTCCTCTGCTACAATTTCTTACCAATAACTTGCAAAAAAAGATATGGATATCAATCCGTTTGGATAACCTTTACATAGATATACCCTTTCACTAACATCCTGTACGGGTCTTAGATCATATCCTTCCCACAGACACTTTACTATGTGCATACAACCCACGGACATCCTACGAGCTTCGTAGGTGTAATGTCAATGGCACCCTTATGACATTTCACTCCGACTCGTTGGCCTAGTGGTTCTAAGCGCGACTGCCACGCTAGAGATCTTGGTTTCGATTTCCAAGTCGACCAAGGCGTTATTGGGTTTTTCTATGAAATTTTCAGTAGCAGGTCGGAGTTTGGATTTGAGCCCGGTTAGTGGCATTAGGCTCACCTAAATATACCGGCGAACTTTGGATGTACATTGGTACACATCTGCATAACCCTTCTGGGATACAGGCGTGATGGTATGTTACGTTATGTTATGGTATGTTATACAACCCACGGACTCCTACAAGCTTCGTAGGTGTAATGGCGCCCTCATGACATTTCACTCCGACAGAAAGGCGCCAAAATAAAGTATAATAAAGTATAGAAAATATTGTATTCAATGAGGTATTGGTGTCATGTGCCTGGCACGTGCCTTAAATAGGTCACGCTCGCCGCCTTGCAGTTTGGTACATCAAAGGTCTACGACATCGTTTAACGTTTTATGTATTAGGAATCTTGTTAATGAGTGCACAACTCGTGGATTTGAATTAGAATGTTTTAGTAATAATATTGTGCATGTAATTTGAATGATGTAAGTTATAACTCTGATAAAAATAATTTTGTTACAATTACAGGAAAAACACCATGGTATTGTATTTATTATACAAATTTTTGATAATGAGTAGAAATATTTTTTAATCAACCACATCTCCAAGAAAATAATTTAGTTAATGGCAAAAAATTATTTAATGGTGTCACGAATAAAATTGGATATTATACCTCTACACAGGACACATGACAACTTGTAATGAGTAGCCATAAATGCGTTTAAAAAATACATATTTGCAAGATATTTTAAATGACATTCTAATTTAACAATTTAAGCTAACAAAATCGAGTTTCCACTAAACATTAAAGTTACTGTGATTGTTTAAAAAAGTACCTAAAATCTTATTACTCAGAAATCGGAAGAGTAGTCTGAAATAAAATCCTATTACGTAGCTATTATTGTGTATCACAATTTCGTCTCATACAGCAATTCTTTGAATACAATTACCTTTTACCGAGAAAGGCAATAGAATCGTACGTAAGGACCACTCGTTACACTGTCAAGTATTAATTTGTAATGTTCGAGTATCGTTTCATGATCCAAACATCCAATTTGAGTTTTGTACAGATTTATTTTATGTACTGGTAGTAGTATAGTACATTGTAAATTTTTTTTTGCTAAATATGTGATGTATTTAGCAAAGTTACTTTACTCAAAATATCGCAAATTACACTCAAATTAAACACACGTTTACCCCCATTTTGTGGAAGACTGATGATAGATAATATAGCAAGAAATAGTCAATCACATGACCAAAGTTAAGTGTCGTGATTAGTTCATCATCATCATCCACAGTCCATGACATCCTGCTGCTGTGCATGTCCTAAGTGCTCTGCTCTCCAATTCGGTGCCAGTCGCATGTATTATATCCTCAACGCATCTTGCTGCCGGACCACCAACGGCCCTTCATTTGCGTCGCCTTGGCCACATTCCGGAATTACTCTACCTGCTGAAAATAATGCAGGTCTCTTCAATTGGACAACCAATCTCATTACTTGATATATATTTCTTTAGAAAATTAAAAAGAAGAACCTAAATTCATAAATATCAACTGTGTCCCACAGGCCGCTTATTCATATTAATTATGGGTGTAATTTATCTATAATAAGTATTTATTTAGATGTATATAAGTATGTTTATCAGTTGTCTGGTTACCATAACACAAGCTCTGCTTAGCTTGGGATCAGACAACCGTGTGTGACATGTCCCGGAATATTATTATCTTATTGAAAACGTAGACAAGCTCAACAAATCAGCGATCACAAATATCGGTTCACTGGTGTAACTAACCCGACTTTGTTTTATGAATTAAGATTTGGCTTCCCAAACCTCTCAAGTTACGAGCTAATAATATTATTATAATTTAATTCTAAAGTTGTCAAAATTGGCTGTAACTTTTAACTGTTTCTTGTCCCTTCAACTTATAACGGTATTATTTGTGTAAAAACACTGAATCTACATTCTAACTTCGCGATCCTCTTAAAGACTTACAAAACTCTTTTGTTTTTAATTATGTAGCGTTTTAGGGGTCGCAAACCTTTTGACATTAAGCATTACAAGTTGGACGAAGGAATTTAAATGATTTAATGCTTGTATTTAGAAATTAAAAGATTTGAATTTAAGTTGTAAAGTAATTGTTATAATTTTATAATGTTTGCTAAGTTGTTCTAAATGTTTTTGTTATTTATGTTTGGAGTTCAGGTAATTAATGGTACTTTAAACTGTTTGTGTATAGTTATCTAAGTACTTTTGTTAAACGAATTGGTGAAAAGCTGCAATATTTACCATACGTAAATCTTATGTATTTATGATTACAATTAGAAATGTTATAATTTATCCTAGTAATATTATGTGAAAGTTTGTGAGAATGGATGTGTGGATGTTTGTTACTCTTTCACGCAAAAACGGCTGGACCAATTTGGTTGAAATTTGGTATGTATATAGGTTGCCTGGATTAACATATAGGTTACTTTTAATCCCGGTCAACAGAGGTGAAAGCGTTTTACTAACGACAATTGTTGACATTGTCGGAAAAAAATCGTCAAAAGGATCAAGTCGCTCATGGCTGATAATTATTTTCAAAAACATAACTCAACCATTCGAACTCCACGCGGACGAAGTCGCGGGCACAGCTAGTTGTAAATAAGTAGAGAAGCTGGTAAGTACTTTAATCATCAATAAAATTATCTCTGAATATCTCTTGACATTAAAAATAAAGCACTGATTACAATAACCTTAATTTTTTGTCACCGTGCATTTAAATGTTCAATGGACTTTCTGAAGACCAATTTTCAAGTCACAAAACCCATTTGAAAAGTCCCAATAATTGGACTGCGAAAGCCTAAAGAGTTAAGCCTCATCTTAACTTGTAAATGACATTTAAGATTAATCAAAACTTTTTGGTAGACGCTACGAATCTCGTAGATTATTCGTAGCACGCGTAGCTTATTGAATTTGTAGCACGTAGCCGATGTAGTTCGCATACAAATTGACAGAGGCTCATTTTTGAGAAATGAAACTATATTTTTTCGTGAATTGATCTGCATGTATTTTTAGACTTGATCAGTATGTAACATAAAAAAAGGATAAAAAATGGCAAAAAAAGTCGAAGCAAATTTTTTGTTTACCTATAAATAATTTTCAACCCACTCAGATACAAATGTTTTTATTTCGACTATAACTAAAATATTATTTTCGCATAAATACAATCCTTAAAATACTCATATTATTTTGTATCAATACTAACTCCATTTTAGGACAACAATAGTCACCCACGTAGTAAAATGAAATGAATGGCGTAAATGGCATTTTCCGAAGTAGTGGGTTGTATGAATTATTATTCGCATATTATTTATCTTAATGTAAAGGTAGAAGTCACTTTATTTATAGGTTCTTATTGAATGTAAAGTAAACAATCTCGTAATAAAAAACCCTACTGCTGCACCGTCTTTTAATTTGCATAAACATAATATAAAAATAGCGCAAAGAGCTATGGAACGTGCTATGTTGGGCATATCACTCTTGGACCGCTTACGAAACACAACCATCCGGGAAAGAACCAAAGTGATCGACATAGCCCTAAAAGTGTCCAGATTGAAGTGGAGATGGGCTGGCTATATTGCTCGCAGATGAACAGATGGCAGGTGGACCTCTAAGGTTGCTGAGTGGAGTGGACCCTGGATGGGACGTCGAAAAGTCGGGAGACAACCCACCCATTGGGTCGATGACATCGCCAAAGTGGCAGGAAAGGGCTGGATGCGATTGGCACGGAACCGCAATACTTGGCGTGCTCATGAAGAGGCCTGGGGTGAGGGGTGACTACAGGCTGAAGAAGAAGAAGAATATAAAAATAAACTCGTTTGCTACTTCTATGATTTTGCAGGTTTTCATAGTTCTATCTCAATCTTACAAACTGCTACCGTAATAAAAAGTCAAAGTTACTAAAATATGTTAATAAAAAAACCGCTTAATGTAATTATTCAAAATACTATTTGATTATTCTTATTCCCTGTTGTCCTATATCCCTAAAAAAAAATTGGGAAATTAGGTCAATAAAAGACTCTTTGGTCTTTTATTGACCTAATTTCCCAATATATTTTTTTAATTTTATTCTTAGCTACATAATTTACAAATTTATTACGACTTCTATGGTAAAAACTAAGCGTGCGTAATTATCTATCCCGTAAAAGTCATCAAATATGTATTGTAAGTATACCAATTCTTCTTATCGAGTCGATCATTGGCATTTGCTATTGGCATTTAAATTTTTCCCGACCAGTACTCAGCCACGCACACGGCGTTGTCCGTCGCCTCACACAGGTCCTCGCGTGTGCAGGTGGCAGGGCACGCTGGACAGCTCATTAAGTGAGCCATGGTTTGGGGGAGGATGCCGCACTCACACGGCTCAGGTGTGCTGTAGCCCCACCGGCACATATTTTCATTGCACCGGCCGACTTGGGTCCGGAGTCTATTTAAAGACTTTATACCAGTATATATATATATATATAATATATTATACTTTATACCAATAAGGATGATGAAAACATTTTTCAATATCCTTTTTCCTTTTGTACCGTAAACAAAAAATAATTAGGACAGAGTGAATTAAAGTTTCGTCGACGTCATCCCTCGCTACAATTTTGGCAATGACGTGACGTCACTCAATAAGGAAGCGAAAGCGCTTTAAATATGTATTTTTTTAGTAACATAACATACATATCATCACGCCTGTATCCCCAAAGGGTTAGGCAGAGGTGTACCAATGTACACCCACAGTTCCCCGATATGTTTAGGTCCCATGTAATAAGGGGGCAAGCCTATTGCCACTAACTGGGCACAAATCCAAACTCCGACTTGCTACTGAGAATTTCATAGAAAACCCCAATAACATCTTGGTCGACTTGGGAATCGAACGCAAGACCTCTAGCGTAGCAGTCGTGCTTAGCGCCACTAGCACAACGAGGCAGATTTCTTTAGTGTTTTAAAAAAACAAAAAATCCCGTCTTTTATTTTTACTTTCCACACCCTTTTAAAACAAAAACTTTCTTAGCAAGTCAACAAAAGCTATAATCAAAATTTTGTTAGTAATCAGACACTTTAGTCCTAGCTTTATTTAAAGACCTAAAAGTTTCTTCCATTTATTATAACACCGAAAACAAAAGGAAACATCTGTTGAGTAACAATAGGTCGAAAGTTCGCAAACTTGTCCTTTTAAAAAAACAAGAAACTTTGGAAGGTCGAGAAAAGGATGAAATGATTAAAACCGGAATGTTGTGAAAATGTTTTTGTGATTTACTGTTTTTGAAAGAAGAAGAAGAAGAAGAAGAAGAAGAAGAAAGAAGAAGAAGAAAGAAGAAGTGAACTTATGAGCTTTTATAGCAAATATGTGCATTCTGCGTAAAATGGCTGAGCAAAGTGTACACAAGGTCAGATGATACATTTAATCGATGGTCTAAAAATACACCAAAATTGTTATAAAATATTAATATTCAAATAAGATAAAGTAAGATGTTACTTTAATTTAAATTTGTATACATAACTTAGGTACTCAGGCTCACAATGTGCCTTAGCTATTTTTAGCATCATACAAAAAAGGAAAAAATTCAATGTACTTTTTTCAGAGTTTTACCCGCCTACCGAAAACACACATTGTTCTTCGGAATTCAATAACCGTAAAGAGTTACTGTTAACATATTAAAGTAGACCCAAACCCAAAAGTTGGAAAATAAGTTAAGGTTTCGTAACTCACACCTTTTTCCCTTGCGAGCGAAAATATTGAACCCTAAGGGCTAGTACTGAAGACTGGTGGTATTATATGATGTAGACACAATTTGTCGGTAACCTAGTGTGGGAAAATATGGCGGTTTCATATTTTCGTTATTAACAATGTGAGAAAGCGTAAGTCAGCTAAATTCTTGGAGCGACGTGACTGAAAAAGCGAATGGACTACTTAGCTTTCTATTTTTAGAGATTTCGAGTTTAGTGAAACGTAAGGAAAACAGGAAGGAAGTAAAATAACTATAAGATCAGAAACCTTGAAAAAGTGGCGATAAAACAAGTGAAAGCGTTTTATGGATTAAAGACGCCCACTTCTTAAGATACATCGCTTCAAAGGTCTGTTCATGATTTTTGGCATCGTAAAATTGTTGCGTCAAAATTAGATATGGATTAAAAAAATACAAAATTTGAGTTGAAAATTTGTAAACCGACTCTATTTCAGATGTACTCTTCGCCCCTTTTGGATAACAATAACCTTTTGGTAACACATTGTAAATAAAAAGAATACGGAAAAACGACCTAAACTTTTTGATTTTCTTCATTGCTCTCCTATCAGTTCCGAGATACATTCCTACGGAGAGTCTTCAAGGAATAAAACTGTTCATCAATAAAAAAGTTAAATGGAAATCTAGTCTTTTGGTTTCTACTAAGAAATGGTGATTTTATGAATTCAGTCGAACTGAACTTGAACTTATCTGGAACTAGAAGCTCTTTAACAAAGAATTAATTAATAAATTATTGAGTTCTAAAGTTGAATCTTGTTACATATAAGTTACTGATTTTCCTGGAACCCTGCACTTTCTTTAAGACTGAGTTAAGATATCTAGAATTTAGAAAGTAAAAATATGAATGTTATTGAATGTCAATATTTTCGTTCATGTAAACAGAAAAGGTATATTTAGTGAGGTGTTAATTATATCTAATAATATAACCAAAAGCAAAGCGATGGCAGAATTTGAACAATAGGTATGATTATAATATTCGAATAAAACATAATACTTTTTCATGTTACCTATCGACACCTATTTATCCAATAACTAAATAAGATAAATCAATAATAAATCCATTAGCTGCAGTCCTATAATTAAGCAGTTTACCTCTAACAAAATAACCTAAAATAAACAATAACAAGTACTTGACCTCAAGTTCAAGAATCAGAAAAAGATTACTACAAAAACCAAGAGTGGGTAATATCGTACTATTTATTTATCAAACTTTTTTATTGCCACTACAGAGTCCAACTAAGTTACAAATCAATTTGAGGTCGAAATGCAAACACTCAAGTCTTCGACGCTTTTAATAACGTCTATATTAAGACTTGTTTTCTTTTCAACTAGCATTCTTGTAGAATTACCCAACACAAAGGCTATTTATTTTTCTCTTATTAATGTTAATTACCAGACTATTTTCCAATTAAAGATTAATGATTAGTGTTTTTGCAACAAGCCCATTAGGTATAATAATTATAGTAAAAAAAAAACAGCTGTTAAAATGTTCAGCTTACTATACATTAATCCTTCTGCTAAACCCGTTTTGTTCCATTGCAGGGAAAAAGGCCTTTTTCTTAAGGCCTAAAGGCCTTATGACCGAAAAGAAGGTGGAGAAACCAAGTAGGCTCCTACCAAAAGGACTGGCCCATCCTAGCTCAAAACAGAAGTGCTTACTAACAGAATATTTTTATTTTATTTTCAAATCTCCAAACAATTTGGCTTTTGTTGATCTGATCAAATTGCGCCATAATAAGGCATAAATACCGCCCTCCTCCACTCATTCAACTTTTTCATCGCTAAAATTAAAACACTAATTTATTATTTTCAATTCTGCAATCAATTTAGCTTTTGTTGATCCGACCAAATTGCGCCATAATAAGGCTCCTATAAATATCCCGGCTCCACTCATTCAACTTTTTCATCGCTAAAAATAGAACACTCATTTAAAAAAACCATCTTATTAACAGCTAAACAATTGAAGTGGTTAACGATCGTCAGCCCTAAGAGAGTCGTTTGTACTTAGACTCGTTACGGTAAAGCTGTGAACACAACAGGTGCGATCGTCATACGGCCCCAACCGCCGGAGTGGCCGCACGCGTCCTAACCGCTCCGCTGTCGGAATTTAAAAACTTTACTCCAAATTCAAATTGTGCTTGTGAACGTGTAGTGTTTTGTTTTAAATTTTAACGGTTTTGGATTAAAGTTTGTGTGGTGTGTTTATTTTTTTGATATGGACTTGGTGTTTTGGAGGTATGTTTTTTTTATGCTAATTTATAAATATGAAATACTGTATACCTATATTTAACGGATTAAAATAAATTGAATTTAGATAAAATTATTTTATATTAAACAGTTTTATTTTAATTTATAAAAAGTTGAAACTTTTTTGCGCGTCATACGTAATTCAAGTTTTATACGCAGTTATGTGCGTGAAATATTTTGGACATTCATCCTTAATTTTTATTCATTCTTTATTCGATTATATGAGTAAACTATATTTATTTACAACAAAAATGATGGTCATTATTAAATAACTAAGTACGAATTTTTACATTAAATTGACCGTGTTCCGCAAATATTATGAAATTTATTACATACGACGTTTTATGTAGGAACTAAAATCGGTAGTAGATTTAAACATCTGTGAATTGTATTTTTCTTCTTTGTCGTGATAATTGCCAAAATTATTGAAAAATTACATTTAATTTTGTTCGTTTAAAAAAGTGTTTTGTCAGCCGAAATAAAAAAAAAACGACAAATGTAGAGTAAATTTGACGATTTTTACATCCGTGTGCTTTGAGAGAAAAAAAAAACAGCCATCGAAGGAAGAGTAATAAATAATAATATAAATATACTGTTCGGTAAAAAAAATCTGATCTGAAGTCTACATTGTCATCTACCTGTTAGGTTTAAATATCAATATTTAGTAACTAATGTAATGCTACAAATATATTCGGTATTGAGTATTCAAAATACATTAAAATAATGTACTTACACGGAGTAAAAAACAGAAATTTCAGGTCGTTTCCCAGCTCATCATTAGCTGAACTATCTCCTTAAATTACTGTTTTTTTTTCTTTTCTTAGAAGTCCAATATGTACAGTTTTTAGTAGCAATAAATGTCTGTATTTTACCGTGAAAAAGTCCGACGAGAATAGTTCAATGTCATACAAATTAATATTTTATGCGGTAATAGTACATCAAAGCGGTACAAATACTAAAATACTCTATTTCTCGTTGTTATTCAAATAGAATGGGAATTGTGACGTCATTACATGATCGATTTTTTATTTAATACGTAACAACGTGTTTACGAGAACATAAATGTAGTTTGACAAGTGCGAGTCAAAATAGTTTTTTTTGGACGAGTTTTGGCATTGAACCAATAATGTTAAACGGTAAGAAATTGTAGTATGTAGTTTTCTATAAATATTCATACACAATTTTTTAAACATTCATAAATATTAAGACAGATTTTCAACCGACTTCTGGGCTCTCAATTCGTCTACGTCTTTTTTTGTATTTCTGTTATCCGATATATAAAAAAAAAACCGACACATATTTTTTTAAATCGGTCCGGTCCTTATTGCCATCAATAAGGACCGATTTAAAAAATTATGTGTCGGTTTTGTTACATTTATGTATTACCAATTTTATTCATTATTAATAGACTATTTTATTTAGTTTTTCACCTAGATGTCTAAATATGAATGCTGTGGTCTCCTGTAAATGATTGAGCACAACTCAAATGTGCACGATTATAGTTGTCTGTTTATGCGTATTCTTGTTGGAGATCCAATAAAATAAATAAATAGTATAGTTCTGCAAGAAAAAAATTACTGAAAAATATTTACTTTGCCACTTTAATACTTTACTTGTGGTCCGTAGTGCAAACACCTGCATTTTGGAGGGTTAAAACCTAGCCAATGACTCCGCAGTGATTGTGCCCTTTAAAAAAAAGTACCAACAAAGCTTTAAACTTCCAATGACGCTACAGTAAATGTGCCTTACCACTAGGCCCTTTAAATAAAAGTACCAACGACGCAAAAAAAGATTTTTATATTAGAATCAGGAAAAACATTTCGAAGGCTTATCCGTCGTTTCATAAACAAGTGAAATACGATCTATGTTTTATTGGAAAAATTTGATGGCCCTGATATTTGTCGAGAGCGGCACAATTGAATTTCAACAGGGTTCATAAAAAGCTTTTGTTTTTATATTTACTACGATATTATTTTCTTGTAGGTTTATGGATAAGAGATTACTTACTTATATTGGATCAGATATAGCGTCTGTGTTGTTTTTTTATTTAAGAGTATATGGGAGGCATTAATAGGTGTGTCTTGCCAAAGTTTATTTTCTAATTATTTTTTTTTACATTTGACAATCAAGCCTGGTATAGTTAGCTAAGTGGTCTGGATCACCACTAAACTTACCATAGTGTGTGGCAAACATTTGGATGATCGAAAAAATTAAATACTTGTTCCAAGGCTGGGTGTTCTTTGTACATGCCATGTTATTTAACTGTTTGTTTAACTAAGCTTGTCACAAAGAATTATTTAAGAAGTGCGGTTTCAATTCTTCCTACAAAAAAAACGATCAATTCATTTATTGAGGAACATTACTAGCTATTTACAGCAAGATCTTGGAAACTGAACAAAACGCGTTTAAAAGCCAGTAACATTAAGTTTCGTTTACTCCACAGTTTTATTTCTAAAAGAACTTTATATTAGCACAATAAGACTACCTATCGCGACGGTTCCAAGAATTCAGTGGCGACAGCTCCACAATTTTATTACTAACTTTTCCAACTCTGTAACTTTAACGCCATATTACTTACTCTATTTCTTATAAGTTTTTATTTAGACACCTGCTTTTATTGGCGCCACCGTGGGGCAGTTTTTATTATATGTATAATTCAACATTAGATGATACATAGGAATAAAAAAAACAAATGATAATAAAGTTAGATATTGTGTTTATCATAATAATGTATTTAACACAACTAGGCAACAAAATACCCTATTATATTATCCATGTTAATAACTATCCGGTGCGAATATTTATTGAGAATTAATCGCGTATTTAACTCACAAAACTTTACTTTTTTAACTAAAAATATGAGTCTGTTACAACAATGTTAATAGTGCTTATATTATTGTATCCATGTAATTTAAAACTATCTCAAGGTATTTTTCTTTAATAGTTTTACAAGTACGTTTCAGAGACCGTCTGCGTCCAATTCTTAGCACCAACAACTAAACGCAGCTCATAAAACACAGCTCACAAATATGTTTCTTTGACAGAACGATTTATAACGCATTACGAGGATACAGTGCACCACACAAGTTTTGAAACAAAGATCTACAAATTTCGACCTTAATACGTTGATATAAGAGTGATGTCAATGTGGAATTGGTGTTTTATATGTGAGGTTGGGTGTAGGAAGTTCTTACAAATCATTCTTAACAGTCTACTTGGAATACGAAAGAGGTTTTACGCAACAAATGGACTTTCGTATCTGATTTAACGTGGACTTACGTGAGAATTGAAGCCCCCTTTATCAAAGTTGGTAAAGGTGGAAGAAGTCGTTTCTTCTTTACGTTTCGAATGCGTTGATTAATGCTTGTTGGGGTGTTCGCTTTTTACTGCGTAGAAGACTTATGTACGGATGTACAGGTGCGAGGAAAAATATGTTTACGCATAAATTGATGAATATATTTAGCGATATTTTTTGTTGAATCTACGTGTAAAACTCAAAAAAGGAAAAAGTGAAAATCAACCTATAATTGAAAATATATATATATTTGCTCGTGACTTTGGTATGGCGTTTAGTAGATGTGTAAATAATGGTAAAATTGTATTTCTAGTTATTTCAGTTTTAACATTTATATTAGGTAATTATGTTTTTGTTTTTGCTGCTGTTTTTTTTTAGTTTTTGCAATTAAAAATGCATTGCCATTTTCGAGTATAGGTCCTAATGGTTCATTATTTCTCATTTTTTCCCAAGGCTTCATTATAACATTTTGACTCACAATGTACTTTATTCTACAAGCTCTTTTTCAATGCAAAACACATGCTTATCTACATCCAATCTGAACAGCAACACGTTACTTAGTGAACAGATGAAGGCAGTGACGTCACGTAACATGCTACCCTCCAGACCTGAGAGTAATCAGTGAGGCTGCGAACTGATTGGCTAATCCTCGCCTTGCATCTCCGATGTATGGTGGGTCTACACTATGCATACCCTGTCGTTCAGAGATCTGTATAGACTTTAAAACCTGAGTATCATTTTTAAGCACGCATACAGAATATTTTCACAGAGTTTTCATTAGTTCATTGTAGTTATTGCATAGTAAAATATTTGAAAAAAAGAATGCAAATAATATAGCTCAAAAATATGTCCTGCAAAACCGTATGAATGGTTTGTCCGTAATTTATGAAGATAGTTTTTAACTTTGTAAATCGACTATGCAAGGGTTTGTCGATTAGTTCATTTTTTTATAGGGTCTGTCAAATACATGGATATACATGAAGACTTTCGACTTTATTTTACAGAAAAAAATACGAAAAATTGAATGAAAATTTATGCGAAGTCTGTTTCGTGTAGACCCACCACTAAACATGGAATTCTTAGACGTAATTTGTTTCCAAACAGCTGTCTTGAATCAACGTATAATGAAGGGGAAATTCTTAGACGCATTAGCTTCCCAAGAGATACAGCAATAGGTTAATCAGGATCCGCAATACATCGGCCATTTTGATTTAGACTTAAAATAAAAGCTGTTTCTAAAACTTTAATAGAAAAGCATAAATAATATGGACATATTTGATTTAATGACAGTCTAATTTTCCTACGTTCTTCACTGTTCATAAAATGAACTTTAAACAAGACGAAAAAATATGGAAGAATTAGTGGTTAGATAGAAATGCTTTTTACTATAAATATTTTTTTTTTATATAAAAAAAAAAATTAATACAATTTATAGACATGAAAGAAATAATAAAAAAAAAATAGTAACATATCATCACGCCTGTATCCCCGAAGGGGTAGGCAGAGGTGTACCAATGTACACCCACAGTTCGCCGATATGTTTAGGTCCCATGTAATAGGGGGCGAGCCTATTGCCACTAACCGGGCACAAATCCAAACTCCGACCTGCTACTGAGAATTTCATAGAAAAACCCAATAACACCTTGGTCGACCTGGGAATCGAACCCAAGACCTCTAGCGTAGCAGTCGCGGTTAGCGCCACTAGGCCAACGAGGCAGTCAAAAAATAGTAACATTTTGAAAATTAATTCGTTCAATATTATGTGAGTTGTTGGTCTATCTTCTTTCCCATATCTATATATTCATAACATACAAACTAAAGTTCGACCACACATTTCAATAACACTCACTGACGATCCAAAGCAAACATCCACTCACATTGATCCCTATACAAATGTGAGACTCCGCGGAAGTTTTTCAATTACTCTTTCAATGGAATTTATTGGAACGCTTGTTATTTCATATTTGTTAATATTATGTATTGCTAGTTCAAAGGCAGAGAACGACGATCGGGAAATTAAATGGGGAAATAAATATGATATTAATTTCTTGTATCATATTGCTGCTATTTGTTTTTTATGTTTGCAATCGTAGTTTCAAATTTATACTTTTTTTTTCTAAATGAGTATAGAATGTTGTCTAATTGAATATTTTACTTAAGGGTTATAATATGATAATTATGTGACTATATAAAATGTGCGAAAAGTAGTAGAAGGTTATTAGGTGTGATCAGAAAAAACTTCGTTTGTGAATGATTTAACAATAATAAACCAATTTATCTTTCTACAAAAAAATATTTATTTTTTAAGATACTAGATAGAAATTACAGAAAATCTGCGCTTACCGCAACGACTTGTGATTTCAAAAGAAAATAAGCTTACAATCTTGTCAATAAATATGTATTTGTAGCACAATATTTACCTTATAACATGAGTGTTTAATGTATAAAACATTACTGAATATATCATAAGGTCTAATAGTCAAAGCGGTTGTACTTTACTGGAAAGAAAATCTGTATTTTTTTTGCTTTTTACCTGGAATATAAATACAGATTTATTAGCAGTGATATTTTTCTCAAAGATTTCTAGATTTGTTATTACGAAAAATTATGCAATATTAAAGATATACACAAAAAAAAAAAGTTTGATTATGTAAATTGTCATAGCACCGTACAATGATTAAGTAATAATATACAATTAAAGTTTGTTTTTTAATTCATTTCTGTCCCACTGCAGGGCTAAGATCTCTCTACCCTTCTATCTCTCTCTAGTTAGAGCTGTACTAAACATTTTTTTATCAAGGGTCCAGGTCGTACCTCCAAAGTTTTTTTTAACCTTCAACTTTCCTCCTTACAAAACGAATACTAAATCCAGTCTACACTCGCAATATGCTAAACACACAACACAGTATGTACATACCTTATGCACGTACCTTTGCTGTAGAAAGCGACTATCTGAAGTGTAAAAAGGTCTTTACCAGTGACGGCGTATGCAAGGCGCAGTGTGGAAGTATGCTCGGTCAACAGCAGGTTCGCTTTTGTGCGGAATTTTTCAGTGTCAACGGTATATACCTACAAACTGTGTAAATACATACCAAACTATAAGAGTACTTACGTTTTTTTACGATACTTTCCAAGCAGTACGTACTACTTCTTTGCTTAGTATTTTATATGTATACTTACTTTTCTAGTGTTTCTTACCCAAAGGGTAATAATGTGACTTTTTACTTAGCCGCTGTCTGTTTGTCTATCAGTGGGCTGTATCTCATCCGAAAATATAGGTAGACATCTGAAATATCTAGAAAAAATATACATTTTTAAATAAGGGTGATATTCGTCTCTGATTCAATTTACCACAAAAAATTATCAATGTCTTAATTTTTTTTATTATCTCTGTTACCAATCTTTCAGCATACTAGGCCATTGAACACAACGATAAATACCCCTTACGAACATTAAATTACTGTCCATACAATATCGAATCAGATTCGTCAGTTTAATTACCCCGAGGTTCATCCTTACCGTCGTAATCTGAGGTCTGAATATGTCTCCGCTGCATAACGTGAACACAATTACTTAACGCTTGTCAGTCAGTCATTGATTTAGCCGCTTTTGCTTGGGTCCTGATTTTACTTAGATTTAATCAGTTGTTTATTTGTTTTTTGGGGTTACAGATCGTTTATAAGTTAAAAAATTAGAACGAGTTTTTATTTTGCTTCCATTAAAAAAATACTGTCAGTATGTTTAAGAGTATTGTAGCTGAGGCAAAAAGCCAAATATAATTGGCCAAAATATAAATATTTTAAGCATAGATTTTTTTCAAGGATTCTTTGGTAATATTAACATCACCAGATTTAATCTGATTGTTTTGTAGAACATGTTTGAATCCGCTGCATTATTACATTTTATAGCTTGACTCTGCTACATAATGCGTTTTTACGGAAAACAACAAAAACTACCTGTCCGTATTATCTATCTTTTTCGATAAATTGAACCTAAAATAACAATAGCTTATGCCTATGTTTTTTTAGAGTAGAGTTCCTCTGTAGAGGTACCTCTAAAGAAAACTTAAAAACTCCATAAACTTTCAAGTGAGCCCGCGTAGAGGTTCACTTGAGTTAAACCTAAGCGTACACTGAAGTATATTCAATTTGTCACCGGATGAAAGCCCGTTAACGCGATCGGAAGCGTACGGTGCTGCCCCTTCATACGTACTTACTAAGTTACTTAGTTTAAATGCGTGATAACCACATTGTGGGGGACCGTTTATGGTTTTACGTTACCCTTTTTTTACTGTGGGGTCGGGTCCCAGTCTTATCATATTCCAGCGAGCGAATGTCTATTATGTCCATTTGATGCCTTGTTAAATTCCACCTTCTTCCATCTAGCCTTTTTTCAAAATTATGGGGGTTTAAATTTTCAGTCTTAACAGATTTAGCCCTTACCTATTATAAATCCATAGGGATTTATAATGTAAGGGGTAATAGGTATTATAGCTGCATACATGTGTAGGCTTTGGGTTCAGAGCAATGCATTTTTACGTGGAGCGACTGCCTATCTGACTCCCACATAAAATTTTGTCTTCTGCCTGTCGGTCAGTATTGTTATGTCTAAAAGACTTTCAAACGCAATTTCTAACAGAATATTTTTTTTCTCAGCCCATTTTGTCTCACTGCTGGAAAAAGGCCTCCCTACCTCCAATCTTCTCTATTGAGGGCAAACGTGGACCAGTCCTTCATAAAGGAATCCAGCTCATTATTATTAAAAGGATATTATTTATAATAAAATTATATTATTATGTAGGTATCAACAAGAAATAGTGGCAGAAAATTATAGTCTAAGTTTTCATAGAGAATCGAGAGATTCTATGTATATAAATATGTGGATAAATAACCTATAATAGCATTTTCGTTACTAATACTTGTTAACAAGACATGAATAAATATTAAATCTTGAGGTACATTAATAATATTATTATGTATTTCACATGAATAGGCTCTTAAGATCGTGACATGAAAAATGATGAGGAATAAAAGGAATAATCTTTTCTACCTACTTATCCGTCTGGTGAAGCGATTCTTAATATTTTGCCGTTTTCATATTATATTTGAGGTCCTACAATATATGTTTTGATTGTACGTTTTTTTCTAGAAGGCTTACGGAACTATTACCTTAATTGTTGCACGCCATGTTAAAACGTAGACAAAATAAAAAAGTAAATTTTAAATTCCGACAAAAAATAAAATATAGAGTAAAAATCAAAAATAAATATTTAATATTTTGAATTAAAGCTAATACACAATATAACAAGAACTAATTATGTCGAACGCTGTCGGAGGACTCAAAAAAAACCGAAATTTCTTATAATTATTTAATTAATAAAAGTATTACAAAACTTTCTTACAATTATAATAAACCTAGTATCCAGATTCGAAGTGGGAATCGGAATGAACGAGTTCCAACGTCACGTAGGCCACCGCGCCGCGCGTCGCTTACACGTGCCGCATCGTCAGCGTTTCCGTCAGCTTGCACAATTCTATGTATTTGTGTCGCGAAGGTAAATTTCCACCGTCGATGCACCGTCAGCGATATAGATATAGGGCTGGCGCGTAACACCTCCCCCCGTAGCTCAGCAACTATTTTAGGACGTTTAGTGAAAATGTTGCTGGCATCTGAGTTTCTCTCTGGCGTCGCGATGTTTCTGGTTCTTCATAAGGATGATCTCGATTTGCAGCAGCAGTATTGGGTGATTGCTCTGTTGGTGGCTTGAGTTTCCAGGCGTTGTAACGGTAACACAGTACTATGATGGTTAGTACAAGTGCACCAGATAACATTACGTAGAAAGGTATGGTTGTATGGTAGAATGATGATGATGACTCCAGACTCTCCAGCTGAACAGGTGTTTGAAGATTGATCTCATCTTGTAGGTTATGCAGATTTCTTAGGTTGATAGAGTTTATCTTAAGCGGAGGTTGAGGTTCATGATCTTCATGCATTTTTGTAGTAATTTCAGTGATCTTCACTGGCTGGCCGTTCACTCGATCATTGATGTTAACTATGGTGAATTCATGTGTTCTCAGCAGGCAGTTATGCGGGATGGTAACCAGGAAGCTGCCGGTCAAAGTGTTGTATTCATCTCGTTCGCAGGTGAGTTGCAGTTTCGTTGGTTGTGGGAAGACGACTACGTAGTGGCGGTCATCCAGCTTCTCCATGGCTTCTCTTGAAAGGGAAACGGTTGTCTTCGTACAGGAATCGTCCATCGTTTTGCCGTCTATTATACGTTGTATGCAATCTGGTTGCGATCTTAACTGATGATTGAGTTTTTCTTCGCAGAGATACTGCTCGGTTAACTTCGGGCATTCAGCCTCTATGTACACGTGAAAATTTCTAGTGATAGCTATGAATGGGTAAGGGGGAATTACTACCTGCTCACTTTCGTTCGGTACTATAGCTAATCTATACAGAATATATTTGAGAGGAGATAGGATGGGAAATTGGAATACTAGTACGATGTGTTGACCATTATAGAATGATCCTGGTTTTATGACGTCATAATATTCCCTAATCTCTATATCTAACAGCTGATCCTTATCATAGATACTACTAAGTTTTCCTAACATACTAGTCATTATCTCTAACGTTATCATAGAATGGTGCGTGCTTGCGGCACGGCTGAAGGCTATTGCATCTTCAATTCTATGTAACTCATCTAGTAACTTATCTACGTTATCGCTAACTATACCTAAGATTTGCGCGAACTTCGCGAATTTTAAGAGACTGTGCTGCGCATACTTTTGCTTATCTAGTAAATCATGTAGTGTATTGTTAATTTGCGACTGATTTTCAACAATTTTGGTTATAATTTCGGTATGATGGCCCATCCAATCTTTGCTAAGACTGATATGATGGTTTTGTTCAGAAATTATTTTATCCTGATTATCCTTGAGAATTTTAATAGCATCATTGTATCTCGTAGCATCAGTATAGTCGAGATTTCCGGTTATACTTTTTACTACGGAACCTAAACCGTCTATAAGACCTCTTTTGGGACGACTAGGCCCTAAGCTGTATAGTTGAAGTGAAGCTTTATCTAGTTTACTTGTTAAATGATCAATCTGTAACTCATATAAGGCGTAAGTATAGTTATCTAGAATTTCTTTGATTTCAACTAGTTGTATTCGTACGGAGCTAATTTTATCATTTATATCTTTAAGTTCAATGTATTGTAGAAATGTATGATAGTGGGTCGTAAGTCTCATGGGTCCTAATTTAAAAGGTAAGATTCCCGGTCCATCGTTGAGTCCTTCAAGTTTTATCTCTTCCGCCTGTATCAGGTGGAGGACCAACATCAGTAGTGGAATCCTGTAACAATGTGGCACTTTTAGGGATTCGTTTGAGTCTCGATTTTGCTATTGGACCACGTTTCTTGGAAGTATATATGTGAATTGGAAGATCTGCTAAAACTGTATCCTGAGTGTATCTTGGTGCGAGCTTTTGACGGCTAGCACTTGGGTTTTTGATGAATATTTGCTGCTGTGGCTGATAATCTACTTCTGATTCACGACTTTTGTTCCTATTGTCTATTATTGCAGTTCTATTAGAGAGAGATGATTCATTGATTAATTCATAGACCTTTTTCATTTGTTCCCTATGTGAATGTGTGTACTGTTGTAGCAGATGTTCTGTTAAATCCATATCTAGTGGATCTCTTGGATCTGTGTGTCCTAAAATGATATCGTATGGCCTACACTTCGTGAAACTATGGACTGAGCTATTATACCCTATCAAAGCATATGGCATTAGATTAATGACAGACTCGTCTCGATGCTGTAGTTTTAGGATGCGCAAATGTTCTAACAAGGTCAGATGAAATCTTTCGATGTTGCCGTTGTCGTTCGGTGCGTGAGCTAATGTTGTATGATGAGTTATTTTGTGTGTCTTGCAGAACTCTGAAAACATCTGGTTTGAAAATTCTGTACCCCGATCAGTAATGATGGTGAGTGGCAAGCCATGATGAGTGCTAAATGTTAGTAAAGCCTGTATAACGCTAAGTGCAGTACCATCTCTTAGGTTATACGCCTGCCCATACTTAGAAAATACATCTATAAGAGTAACATATTTTTCATTTTGTGCTGTAAATAAATCCATATGAATGATTTCGAACGGTTTTGTGGCTGGTGGAACTATATTAAACCTAGGCTTGACAGGGTTCCTGTCATATTTGGCCTGGCCACATATAGTACAATCATTGATAAATTTGGAGATATGCTCCTTCATTTTTGGCCAAAAGTACCTACGCGATAAGGTCAGGTAACATTCATTAATACCGCGATGATTAGTTTTACCATCGTGATAGTGACGGATAATATCCTGCTGCCTAAGATATTCCTTGACATTTTCAATTTCTGTCTTAGCTATTACCAGATTCATGGCTGAACTCTTGAATTTCTCTTGTAAGATGGGGACAATTTTGTACATGGCCAAAGGCGGGTTTATAAAGAGAGCTGTTTTAATTTTAGGGTTTACATACTCCTTTATTGCATTGACTAGATCCTCCTCTAAGTTAGACTCAGATAGTTGCACCGATGTTCGGGTATGTGTGTCGAAGGGTTTTGTCACTGTCGGTCTTCTTTTTATATCCCCTACTATGGTCAAACATAATTGTCGATGGAATTTGTTGAGCGGATCGTCAACGATAGGTATCTCAAGTATAGGGTGTTCATTGTCAGTGTGGGCAGTGAGAGTGTTTGAGTTACTTAAGGTTGGAGGTTTATCTGTCGGATTGGCAATCATTGAGCTTGTCTCTTCGTTGTTTAACTCGATACGGGATAAGGCATCGGCGTTGGTGTTATTTTTGCCTTTTTTGTAAATGACTGTAAAGTCGTATTCACTTAACTTTAGCCGCCATCGAGTTAACCTCGAGTTCGGCTCTTTAATGTTCATAACCCACTGGAGTGGTTTATGATCCGTTACGATTTTAAATTTGCGTCCAAAAAGGTATGGTCGGAAGTACTTGGTGGCCCAGACAATAGCCAGCAATTCCTTCTCTATCGTGCTATAATTAATTTCGCTCTCGTTGAGTGTACGTGAAGCGTACGATACGGGTCTATCTGATCCTATCGGTCCTTGTGATAGCACTGCACCTATTGCATAGTTAGAGGCGTCAGTGGTAAGTATGAATTCTTTCGTGAAGTCAGGGTATCTTAAGATGGGGTCATTGGTCAGTAATGTCTTGCATTTTTCGAAACTGTTAATGTAGTCGGGGTCAAATGTAATTTTCTTTCCTTTCTTTAGGCACTGTGTTAGGGGTTTAGTAATCCGGGCGAAGTCTGGAATGAACTTCCTGTAATATCCTAAAAGTCCTAGAAACTGTTTTATCTGTTTAGGGGTTTTTGGTAAGGGATACTTCTTTACGGCTGCTATCTTGTCGGGGTTAGGTTTGATGCCTTCATTGCTTATTACATGACCGAGATAGGCGGTTTCCAATTTTAAAAATTCCGATTTGTCTAACTGTATTTTGAAATTAGATTCACTTAACCTCTGAAAGACCTTTTCTAAGTTAACCATATGCTCCTGTAAAGATGTACTGAATACTATAATATCGTCTAAATAGACGAGACAGATAACATTCTGGAGCCCTCTGAGGACGTTGTCCATTACGCGTTGGAACGTTGAGGGCGCATTCTTAAGTCCCATGGGCATTCGTAAAAATTCAAAATGCCCATGTTCTACATTGAAGGCGGTCTTGGGGATGTCGCTGGGGTGCATTTCAACCTGATAAAAGCCGGATGTTAAGTCAAGGGTTGTAAAATATTGGCATTTCCCTAATTTATCAAGTACATCATTGATATTTGGTATTGGGTACTTGTCGTCGATCGTCTTTTCGTTCAGTTTCCGAAAATCGATGACGACGCGCCACTTTTGCTTTCCTGAAGCATCAACCTTCTTTGGTACTACCCAAATTGGTGAGCTCCATGCTGACTCCGATGGCCTAATTATACCCTGTTCTAACATTTTTGATATTTGGCTAGTGACTTCTTCCCTATGAATAAATGGATACCTGTAACTTTTAGTATATACAGGGTTTTCGTCGGTAGTTCTAATGCAGTGCTTTATTTTATTGGTGAAAGTTAGCGGTTCTCCTTCGATATAAAAGATGTCAGCGTATTTAGCGCACAATGATTCTAAATTTGCCTTCTCTTCTAAATTTAAGTGACTGGTACGCAATTTTGATATAATTTCTTTTACGCGGGGTGACGATTGTTCCGTATGCGTACACTCGATATTAAACAATGATGCTTGCGCCGGATGGTCTAGCGAGAATATTATATCGTTAGGGGTAGGGTTCTCAACTTCTACTATGCCACGGTTACTTACAACGGTTGTTAAGCATTCATGAATAGTACAGTTACAGATAATCTGTTCGTTAACTAAAACTTCTCCGTCTTGTGCGTTAATTGGTAATCTAAGTAGTTTACTGCTTTGAGCCGGGATGATATTTTCATACAAATTTAAATTGCTGGAGTTGTATATGTTAATATGATTTACCGCGGATTTCGTGGTCAACGTCAAATCTTTAAGGTCCAATTTCGCATGCCACTTTGTAAGTAGATCGAATCCTATAAGACCATCAAAATGATTATGGAATTTATATACGAATAGTTTTATGGGCTCTAAATCGTTGAATTCGGGGAAACATGGTATATTTATGGAGTGGTTATGCCTACTCGTCGCATGTACGTTGGTAACCTCGAATGGATCATAATTCAATGGTAAATGTGAAAAGTATTTCTCCACAGCATCCGGGCTTATGAAGGACTGGTTAGCGCCGGTGTCTATTAATAAATTTAAGTTAGGGTTAGTAATATGAACGTATGGCAATTGTCGCTGTGTTTGAAGGTTCAATTCTATTTTGATTTTTTTGATTTCGTGACTCCCTGAAAATCCTCCTTGCTGGTGGAAGGCTGGGGCTGGACATCTACCTGAGCGTTGCCGTCATTTGTCATGTCAGTCGTCACCTCAGTCTGCGTCTGCGGGACGCTATCGTACACACAAGGATAATTGCCGTAGTAGTCCATAGGATAATTGTTTTCATAGTAATTAGGCTCCTGCTCGTACACGTAATATTCGGGATAATAGAAATCTTCGTAACTTAGACATTCGTTAACATTTACATCGCGCGTTTTGAAGTAGTTCATGGGTGGTGGATTGCCTTGCCTAGACCAATCCCAATTATTACGAGTGGGAGGTATTGGCTTAGCAACAAAGTTGCTCACACCACTCATGGGCTTGGGCCCTAGATTTTGCGGTGGGGGTCTTGGAGCCATTCTAAATGCGTTATTGTGCGGATTGTAGTTTGGGGGTGGAGCGCCAAATGTTCGTTGCGTATGCGAAGGCATACGGGGTTGATTATAGGGGGCATTAAAACCGGCGTTAAATCTAAATTGAGTTGGTTGCGGCAACTGCATCATACGTGGTTGTGCATAAGCGGGCGTGACCGGTTTAGGTAAGGGCATAGCATTAGTATTGCGTAAAGCGGGGAAGCCTGCATGCATGGGTGATGGGTTAGGCTGTGTCACAGACTTGGGATGAGTGTTAGTGAGTTTAAGCACACTATCATTTCTCTGTTGCAGATACAGCACGTTTAGCTCCTCCTGTACGAATTGTAATGCTGTTTCAATAGAATCTGGCCGCATGCATCGTATGCGTGAACCTAAGGGTTCTTTGAGCCCGCGCACAAAAGCCTGCATTGTCAGCTTCTTATACAAATCGCGTTTAGCATTAATAGTTGTAGGCACTGTTTCATGAAGTGTAATATATGTCATGATGGTGCTAAATAATGTTTGGCATCTATCATAAAGTTCTTGGGGCGTATCATTTCCCTGTGTCTGCAACGAGAGGTCATTATAGAGGGTGGTTTCATCCCTACGATCCGCGAAATTATTTATTAACACACTTCTGATGCCATTCCAGTTCTCGGGGATACCGTTGGAATTGACAGTTCGCGCAGCGGGGCCCGTTATTCTATTTAGTATACCACTAATCAAAGACAAATTATTTAACTCATGTTCGGGACCCTCGCGTACATACGCATTCACTAACTTATCGCAAATCCTAATAAATCTAGTTAAGATATGGGGGTTCCCATCAAATTCTGGGACCAGGCGGAGGGCCTTCCAAATAGCATCGGGGTCATGTGCCATAGTGCTGTCTATATCTCTATTACTATCTACTAAATCTTCCCGTCTCAACTGTCTATAAGAAACAGCCTCGCGGGTCCCTAAACTCCTAGGGTGAAAAATCTTGAAATATATTAAGGGTTAAGGGTAAGGAAAGCGACACCAGAAAGATTCTTGTGCACTTACTTGTACATTCCGGCTTCTCCTGAGCAGTATCAATGTCTGGATCTCCGCAGCTCTTCGACGGTTCGGGATACTCGTCAGAGGTGCCTAAAGCCACCCGGGCGGCTCACCTAATTTCTATAATTCGAAATTTATCTCGCGAACCGGCCCGCGAGTATCCTACCGACTGCGCCAATTATGTCGAACGCTGTCGGAGGACTCAAAAAAAACCGAAATTTCTTATAATTATTTAATTAATAAAAGTATTACAAAACTTTCTTACAATTATAATAAACCTAGTATCCAGATTCGAAGTGGGAATCGGAATGAACGAGTTCCAACGTCACGTAGGCCACCGCGCCGCGCGTCGCTTACACGTGCCGCATCGTCAGCGTTTCCGTCAGCTTGCACAATTCTATGTATTTGTGTCGCGAAGGTAAATTTCCACCGTCGATGCACCGTCAGCGATATAGATATAGGGCTGGCGCGTAACAAACTGTTAAACAAAACCAAAAATAAATATTTTTTTCCAAATATTGGATTCCACAAATCGAATACAAAACTACACTTTTGCATCAGAAAATACCAATCAACCTTAAAAAATATGCATCTAATTCAAACATATAAATAATGGCATTAGGATTTTTACCAGTCAACCTTTTTTCTCATCCATCTCTATCCCACTGCATAGCAAAGGCCTCTACCCTCTTTCCATTAATACTGCAATAATAAAAAAGAAACTAATCACTGTCACAAACAATAAATGATTTAGTTAAGGTTCTCATAACGCTGACCGGAGTCGCGTCAGGCCTAGAGGCTTAGCCTGCAATCTTCCAGGGCAAGGGTCCGAGCTTAATCTACCGTCAAATGATTGTCGAGATATGGTTTGGGGTTCCAGTGTTAGCGAGAATATTACTGGGTATATTTTTTATGAGATATGGTTAATATATGAAGTTCTGCTGAAGTTACTACTGCCAGGGCAACAGTAACTTCAGCTCATCATCATTTTCTGTATTAGGAAATGTTGATCTAGAGACTTTAAATGTTCATAATTAACTTTTAAAATTATTGTAAATATTTTAAGATTAATTTCTAAAATAAATGAGAATATCATTAAAAAAAAAATAATTAAGTTTTTATTTATTCCGAATATTTTTACATTTGCTATAAAATAGAAAACTTTTAAAATTGATATTTTTTTTACTAGTGACGCAAATAATTAGATTCTTGCATTCTATAATTTCGAAAGAGGAATAATTTTGTTTTTATTACTACAAGCTTTTAAAGAAGCTATACATGTAAAGACAAATGAAATAAACCAGAAAAGTCCTAATTAATGTAATTTATGATAAGTTTAGTACTAGCCCTCATATTATTTGCTATGCCTGGAAAAGGCCGTTAAGCTGTGCCTGTTTTTTCGAGACCTATGTAAGACCTTAAAATGCAAATAAAGATTTAGGGTTTTTAAAAAAGTTGGCATTACATTATTTTGTTAGAGTATTAAGACCAGGCTTTACTAATTGATTTTAAGGCCTGTTACAGTGACTATAAATAACTTACAAATTACTTTATTTTAGGTTTATTTGAAATTTCAGAAACCCTGTTAGTTCTTACATCTATACAATAATTCTCCATTAATAAATTTTACCGAGCATTGATCTTTTCAGCAGAAAGGTATTTGAAGTATAAATGCTAACTTTGAATACCTTAAACTTATTTCAACTTTGATTTGGTCTTAAGAAATATCCTAAACTAAACAATAAACTCAAAATAGCTCTAAACTTATTGAAACCTGTTACAATTGATATTTGTTAAAGGAAAACCTTAGAAAATAAATAATTTGAATAGAATTTTCATAAGAAATAAAATTACCATTTAGTACCTTTACGAACTTTATAACTTTCTTTGAAAAATTTATGAATAATAAAGTAATAACAGGTACATCTTATTGGTCATTGTTTTTCGATGTTCTAACTGTTTACTCTCAAATCAGCTGGAGAATTAAAACAATCATCAAGCATGGTAATCAGCGCTTGTTATTCTCTACTTGAAAAGAGGCTGGCGCGCAGCAGTGCGACATGAACAGGCCTGTGTTTTTGTATGAGCATGATACATTATTCAAACGTTTAAAGATCATTTTATTTTTCCTCTAGTTATATTATGAATTAATGGTACTGACACAGAGCACTCAAGACAGATAATCACGTACTAAGCCTATATTTAACAAGGACCAAGTTAAACTAGGCACAGATTCCACTTATTTTTGGAATGTTCCAAACGCTCACTTCTGTTCCCAATATAGACCGTTTTAAGTAATTTTGAAGCATCGAATAGACCTGAAAGTGCCTATTTTTGGCCTAAAAGGATTGTCGCGAATAAGCCGACGTTGAGAAAGTCTGACTTAATTGTCACCGTGTTCAGAAGATTTTGAGCGCTCAAAAGCCAGAGAAGTTACTTGTTTAAATGTATAATAAATAATCCCTAATAATTAATCATTAAAGTCTCTAAGTTTGTTAATAAAACTTTATATGGTAAGGACTCGAAATTTGAACTTTATTTTCAACCTACCTACTTGAAAAAAAAAACCTTATACATTATATTTATTTTACTACTAGCTGTGTCCGCCGCGCGTATGAATTGTCATTCACGCGGTTTCACCCGCGTGAATGACAATTCATACACTATCTTTATAAATTATAGCCTATGTGTTATTCCGATGTATAAGCTACATTATTGTAAAGTTTCATTAAAACATTAACATTCAGTAGTTATTGCGTGAAAGAGTAACAAACATCCACACATCCATTCTCACAAACTTTCACATTTATAATATTAGTAAGGATTAAACGCTATTACTGGTACCCCACCTTTTCTTACCATACAGTGGCTACATTAATATGTGTTCCACCCGGACAGATACGATAATCCTTAGGGAAAGGTTTACTAAGTATGTTTGGTTTTAGGGCATCCGAGAAAGTTTCAAGTAAGGCCTTTGGCATACTAACCCAAGCTACATGACCCGAAATATTATTAGAACTGGTAATTTCCAAAGATCGTAAAAGAGTATGTGAAAGGCGATATTGATTTAAGCGGAATATGTGAATATTTGAGCTATACAGTGCCTGTACTATGAGCTTGTAAAAGAGAGATCTTGTTAAAGTGGAAGCGAGACGGCGAATAAAACTGCGTGTAATTGTGTCTCGCTTCCACAACATCATAAGTTCTGTTTTAAGAGCTTAGTAAAAGCGGTGATCTCTCTGGGGATTTGACGAAAGTACGTTTTTTCTTGATTTTATATTTTGGGAAATATTAATGGTACCGTTTAAGGTTTAAGATTGATTCATGTTAACTGATTTGCTGAAGTATGTTTGTTTTTATATTTCGCAGAACGTATTTGTAATACAATTTCTGTACAATTTCAATACAAATCTTATAATATTTTAAAATAATACCTAAAATAAGTCCAGTAAACATTGTGTTTCTTTTTCTAATTGTGCAGATAGTTTGTAATTTAGGTATTTCACCAAACTTTTATGCATGATAAACATTACCACATAGCACTGCGATGTATTTCAGCCATAATTATAATAACTTCTCATGTGACAAAATTAAACCCTTCATTCGAAACCAAATTAAATTTCAATTTACGACCTAGCAACTATGATGGTTCATTAAACTTTCATAATGTCAAAAGTAAAACTGCACAGTCACAGCCTAGTAATTCAGGCCCAAAGCGTCAACAGAATGCAATTTCTTGTTCCCTAAAGGAATGTTCATTAGAGCAAGCGACCTTTGTTATGTACCCAAGTGTCAGCCATGATAAATTGTGCTAATCCTTTTTAGCTTACGGGTTCAAAAATTTGTTGTTGTCCCTTTCTCTCTTGGGGGTTGAGTATTGTCGTCCTTTTTGTTGGCTTTTGAACTGCTTTTAAATCTGATTCGGTTGGTTGAGTGAAAACTTTTTGATTGTGTGTTTTTGCTTTTTGGGTTGATTTACAGATTTCCATACGGCGTAGTGTTTTTGAAGTTAATTTTATTTTTTAATTTAGTTTTATTTAGATTTAAAAGTCTAGTCTGTATAAATACTATGTATTATACATTTATGATTTCTTCAGTAGGTAAGGTATTCATTAAGGACAAAATATAATTAATTTAAAATCAACCTTGAACCATTACTATGACTTGGTTTGACCCTAAAATCAAGTCTGAGAATAAATGGAATATTATAAAATAGTTTAGTTAATTAGGTAATTATACACTACAAGTAATAGTTTTTTTTTTATTGTGAGCCTTAGAGTAATTAATGGTCTGCTATACTAACGTGTTTGAATAGTTAATAAAGTCGTTAAAAGTAATGTTACATGTATTTTACTCTTCGCTGGTACAGGTCAATGCTTAGTTCAACAATTTTAATGAATTATCGTGACATAAAACATTAATCATTTTCAATACATTCAAGATGATATATAATATCATGGTTTACAATAATTAGTTTTATGTTAGCTTTTCCCGACACGTGTTCTTTTGTTTATTCTTTATAGCGATTTTATGTACTGTTTTGCGTAATTTATTGACGAAATCCATATAAATTATTGCAAAAATTAAAATAATATATTCTGGCTGGAGGCCCTAAGGTAATTGCCAAAAGTCCGGTGAAGCAGTCAAAGCCAGCTCAGGCTAACTGCAAAGATATCTACCAAAAAAAAAAAACAGAACATTTGTTGTTTGTCCTGATTTTTTGTAAAATTTTCTTTTTGTGTGTCAGCTATAAGACAAAAAATTAATTACAAATCTTTGTGAAAGTAGTTATCTCCAAAATAAATATTCCATTAATATGAGATCCAAGGACTTTAATGAGTAAACAACAGTATTATTAATGGGCTGTTTTTATTAATGAAGCGATATAGACCCTTGAACCCAATTTGCAACTGCTCGAGTAATTTCGACACGCCACGTCTTAATACTGGGAATTGTTGTGACGTCACTTGTTGATCATAATTATCTTAGCGGCTTATCTTTATCATCTATCATCACGATAGGAACAGTCGTATTGTGATGATATACTTAACAACGTAACATTTCATCACACATAGGGATAATAATACATAAGGTATTATTATCCCTATGTGCAACTTTGTGTAACTTTAGTATATAGTGTATCCTTATGTTAATTATCACAATAAGAATGTATGAAAATAATTTTGAACAGATTTTTTTTTTACCCTTATGAGTAACGTTTTTTGTTTATTAATAGGTTCTTTGTATTTCTAAGGCTTTCTGCACTAGTGCGCCAAGACAGGTTTGTAAGGTACCCCAAAATAGTAAAATAACTAAATCAAAAAATAATCTTGTCCTTTGACATAAGTTTAGTTAAAACTTGACACCAAAACGTTTTTTTCGACGCATTATAGAAAAAAATCTTTATCTAAACTTCAGCTAAGATATTTTACATGTCTTCATTTAACCGTACCCTGCCAAAGATACAAAATTTATACAATTAGTACATCTTACATAAAATATATTGACAGTCGTCATAAGCTTCTAATTCCATACCCCGTTCAAGATCCAACAAAAAAGGCAAAACATTTTATCAAGATCAAAATCAATTTGGCCAAAATCTTTAGAAGTATTGAAAACTGAGCAACTTCAGCTACTTATTTCACAAATGGGCCGTCTATCAAAACCATTGAACCATACTAAATACATAAAAGGCTAATACCACTTCGCTGTCTATTCAAAAAACCTTTTGAACTATAATCCGGGAACTTGAAACTTGTCACTTGGCGAAGCTCGCTTGGGAAGGATTTTTCGTAATTCTAACTCTTAAGGGAAATGGGAGTGTGGGATCAAGTTCATTGAGTTGTATTATGATAGTGACCGGATAGGCAGAGGTGTGGCTGTTCCGATACTGGTAGCTTATAGATAACTCAGTCTGCCCATTACCATGTTACATGCAAAGGTGCCGAAATGTGGGGCTTAAAATCTAAATAAATTTCCGCGATAAAATTCGTAAAAGTAGTTTTATTTCAATGTCTAACATTCAGGTTAACCTCAGAACGCAATAGATAATAGATGTTATTTTAAACAGATAACGAACATTGTACTTGTTATTGGATCTCTTTGTTTAATTGACTTCAGAAAGAGCAGGTTCTCAACTCGACTTTATTTTGGTAATTTTTGTCATATGATATCTCCGGCAAATAAAAAACGATTTTAAAAATCTTTTTTCGTTCAATAGAGCATGCCTTAGAGGAAGGTTCGTATAAACTTTACTAAAGTCAGTTATTTTTTACATTTATGTGTACTTGAAGAATTATTTCTTACCTTCTCTTTTTTCTTTAGAAATATAGCTTATATAATCATATTTCTTAAAAAAAAATATAAAGTTACTAAAAAACGTATTAGACAACATTCATTCAAATCCTTACTCCAACGTAACCAAAATCCTCTTTGAAAAAAAATGTCAGACACTACGCACACAGATGTCGCCAGTGTCAACTGTACACAAAGAGAAACGTTCAAAAGACGGAAAATGCGACCCAGAAATACTTCTTTCAAACGAACGCCGCTTTTTTCCTAACAATTTTCGGTAATGTAGATGTTTTGAATCGAATCTAATGAATGTTGGTTTAATTAAAAATTGCTGGGTTTTCAAGAATTTGTTTAGGAGCTTTCATATTTCTGTCTAGTTATGACTTGTTATTTGTGTTCTATTTTTGCAAAGAGATACGACTGATATTTTTTGGTGGAGTTTTAATTAAAATGTTGCGTATTTTTCTAGATTGTGTAAATGAATGTTGCTTTGATGTCGGTTTTTAATTTAGTTATTACGTAAGAAATAATTTAAATTATTTTATTACATAAAAGGTTTTTCTATATTACCGTAACAGTATTATCATGACTTGGAATTGGACAAGTATCACACAATTTCAAAACATCTTTCTACATTCGTTTTCTTTTGAATTTACTAACCACTGCTCGAATTAACACATTCAATATGTTTTTTTAACATAACCATTCGAAATCTCGTAAATTATTTTTTACCAAAGATTTTCAGGTGTCCAAAAAACAACACGCTATAAATACGTTATACAGCATGTTTTAGAAACTCATGTCAAACTGCTCTGTGCAATAAACAGCGATAAACGTCCCGTGTGTTCGATAGGCCTTGTTTGGGGATAATTAGATTCCAGGCTAATTTTAGTAGAACGGTCAGAGCAGGAATAAGGCCGGCTTTGGCTAAAACATAGCTGTCACTAACCTGTGTTTCGATACTAGTATCGGTGCATTTTAAGTGTTTGGTAGATTTTTATGTTGATAGAAATGTAAGAGGATTTTTAACTTGTTTACCAAAAAAAAGCGATCAATCTGCGTTATTCATTTTATATGATTTTCTTCTTTTGCATAAATAGCAAAGAAAAGGAGTACAAATGCCAACAATTTCGGAAAAATATTAATAATCAGGACAATATAATTATAATAATTCCTGCCTATAAAAGTCCCACTGCTACACACTGTCCACATGCCTCTTCCCATACGGAGAAGGCACGAGCATTGATCACCACGCTTGCTCATGGGACAATATAGAAAACCAAAAAAAAAAGCACAACGTATTTATTTACATTGTAGAATAATTACAAGGTTACATAATCTTTAGTTTATATTTATCTGTAAGCTTAAAGATATGTGTCACAAAAATCCCCCTCAATCTTATCATAGTATCTTCCAAAGCAAAATAACGGTCGGACAAACAAAAAAAAAATAACAAACTAAAATAAAATATTGTGCCTATTCCAATAATCCAAATGTGTGTTGAATAAACAAAAACAACTAACACAGTCACGACACGAATGTTCAGTTTTGTCACGTTTTTTCATCTTTCTAGGAATTCAAATGTACTGATGTTTTTTATTCAATGAACTAGGATAGGTAAAGTTTCTATACTTGGAATGTTAAAAAAACCGGTATTACCGAAACATTTTTAGATTTCAGAGTAAATAGAATTTGCTGATTTTAAATCCAAAATTGTAAATTTTGGTACTTCAACTTTTCTACTTAATTTGGATCGATTATTAGGAAAAAATTACATATTTTTGGCATTCAATTATAGCAATATTTTTTACATAAATAGCTGCTTGAAATGGTCCTAATACAGAACATCCACCATCTAGCCTTTTCTCAACTAATTTGGGTTCAGATTCCAGTCTTACCAGATTCAGCTGAATACTGTACAGAACATACACCGTTTTCCACTTAAAACAAAAACCATCGACGCACACAAGCAAAATTTTAATAACAATTTTTTAAACAATCTTTATTAATTCAAAAACCTATTAAAAAAAAACTCCAAAACAATTATCCGGCCTATCTTCCTACAAACGCTTGACCAAAACACTTCCATCCATTTCGTTATGTACTTCCGTAAGCCGGTCTTATCAGGGGCTGTTCCCATTTCCCTTACGCTAAAGTAGGTTGGGCGACGTCACTTATAACCGGACCCTACCTTAATACGAAGGGGGAAATGCAGTAGGTTTTTGTGTAGGTTCATTTTAATGTAGAAATATATAATACTTAAATCACTTTTAAAGGTGCGTTCACATCTGAAGAACGATCATTACACGAGCAGCTCGCGAACGGATCGCAAACGGCTTGCGATTTATATTGTTTTGTTTTTCGTCAAATGAGTATTTTTTTTTCATCACTAATTGTCGTACTCAGAGACGGTAATGCATACTTTAGGAATTTCTTCGATTTGGCACTGGAGGAACTTATTTTCAGCGTACTAAAAGTTGGCTATGATAAATTGATTCCGAGGAGTAAGTTTGCTTTCTACTAAAAAAGGAAAGTATCGGTGTTGACAAACTAAGTTTCAGACGTAACTATAAAAGGAAATACCTTAAAAACCATAAACATCATCGAGTGGAGTAGTTTGTATTTAATAATTTAAAAAATATTCCTAAGTGTTAAAGCAGTATTTCTAAGCTCCGTCGATCCCCGGAAGGGTCAAAGTAGAAATCAAGTTTTCTACTTTGTCTCGGGTCTGGGTATTTGTGGTAACTTCGTTGTTTCTGAATTCCATAACACAAGTGCTTTAGCCACTTACTTTGGGGTTAGAAGAGCAATGTTTGTGATGTTATTCGCATTTAACACATAGGTGTTTAATTATATTATATTATATTCCTGGACAATTCACACACGGTTATCTGATCCCAAGCTAAGCTCTAAGAGAGCTTGTGTTATGGTAACCAGACAACTGATAAACATACTTATATATTTCTCAATACATACATATTATAGATAAACTACACCCAGACCAGAACGAATGATCGTGCTTATCACACAAACATTTGTCCTGTGTGGGAATCGAACCCACGACCTCCGGTATAGCAGTCAGGGTCACTAACCGCTAGACCAACAGGCCCGTCAAATTATACACACACTTCCTTATTAAGTTATATACTTTTACCTATTAATCCCTTGACATTCAATTACATGTTGGCATTACATTGCCCTTAACCAACATACTACATAAAACCTGCACCATGAACCTGTAAAGGCACAACATAGTATTTTACTCTGTAAAGTGCAGTTGACAAGGCACGTTAAGTGCAAGTGTCATTACAGGCCGAGCCTTGCCGCACCCCCGGATTAATATGTTACGGCTAGTGCTTGGTCACACGCTAGCTCTACATTTAGGGTTAGATACCATAATATAGTATGGTGAAAAGTAATATATAAGTATGTTAAGAAGTCGAAGAGATGTCATTGGTCGGTTGTCTTGCAATAGTAAAATTATTTTGAAGGAATTTAGCGTCACTGTCTTTTGTTTCTGCTATTTTGTATACCATTTATAATATGTTGAAAAGTAATGTTAAGAAGGAGATGTAAAATGATATTTTTTTTTAAGGATTTTGGCTCTTTTGCTTTTACAGTTTTAAATTTTGTTTTCCTGTTGTATTTTCAGTAAAGAGTCCTACTCTTTGGAAAACTATGAATCAAAATTTATCTCCTGTTATTATTTTAGGGCAGATGTTGATTCTAAATAATTTAAGTTTTGCAATACGTAGGAAGGTAACACTAAAACTTTATAAAGCAAAAACATATAAATAAAGAAATCTAGCACTTAGCAGATGGATAAGTTCTAACTTATCCATCTGCTAAGTGCTAGATGTTAGTTTGTACAGGATACTAAAATAAAAAGAGTGATTCAAATAGGATTTTGATTAACACATTGGAAAAAATAGAAAAAAAATATAGCCTAAAACTAAGAAGGTTCTGTAGGTCCGCATATCACACTTGACTATAACTGTTTCATACATTGTAATAACGGCTATTAACTGAGCTAAGTATTTTTAATAGTATGGTTAGAAAGTAGGTTCAGAATAGAAGTTAATTGGTTAAAAAGCTATAAAAAATTACTTATTTTTGCATATCGCTCACAGTAATAATCATTATTTTACAATGTTGTTTATAGGTTTATCGTGTAAGTATCAAGGTTCTGAATTAGAATAATTATACATTTTTCAAATTAAAAAATACGTCGTTTTTTGTTAAATAGTTTTTTTGTATTATGTTTTATTCTTTAAAGTATTATTGTAAAATATTAATTTTACAATAATATTGCTAATTTATGATACAATAACTTAGTTTTAAAGGTTATATCTGACTTCCAAACGTATAAGCTATGCTCCGTTATATTATTAGTGTTTAATTTATTAAGCAATATAATATCTACATTCATAATTATATTTCAAGACTATTTATTTTACTTTCAACCTTAAGACTGAATAAACAAAGACTAAATTCCTTTACGTCACTAACCAATTGAAAGCCTAACAATTCAATAATTAATTATTACACAATAGTTAAAGTAATTACAGCCATCAAACAGTACCTACTCGTAAATGACGTCTTTAATGTGCTCGATCGATCCTTTTGTTGAGATCTGAATCGGTAATAGGCTTTAGTTTACAACAGGTTTGTTACTTTGACGTTATAATCATAAAGCAGAATTTTTCCCCAGTACTTTAAACAGAAATCAATAAAGGAAACTTGGAAATAGTACCACAACAGATCTTTTATCTTGGGTATTTTGATCCCAATTTTTCAATTTTTCACGATTCAGATCAGTATGAAATGCTTTCAACTAGGTATACTTATATGCCCAATCTCATCTGTATTACTTTAGCAAATTTTACATAAAAATCTAACAAACATTAACAAAACCAGAAAATTTACAATTTGAATAATAATCATACTACGTACAATCTTTATTTCCATCAAAACTCAACATTTCAATCACGCAAATTAATGCTGCTAAATCTCCTTATAAACAACAAAACAAAAGTCTTACAAGTACACCACTTTCCCTGCTTATCCCCCAAGTTGGTGGCGTAAAGATAAGTTCAAACAGTATCTCAAACAAGTTACGACTTAGTTGAACAGACTTATGTTATCAACCTTCACAGTTGGTTACATCGTTGTTTACCTGAACTAAATTTAATGTACTGATTAACTGAGACAGTTAATTTTATCTAATTAGTTCAATAGCTGTTTATAAGACAAATAATAAGTGTTAAGGTTTTTGTGGAAATAATAATAATAATAGTTTATTAGACCAAAAAAAACATTTTTACACAATTTTGTTTATAATCTAGAAGCTAAAACATAATACAGTACCTATTGTGTACAACTTTTTAGCATCTGCTGCTGAAATAGGTCTAAAGCCTGTGCTTCAGCAAGCAGCGCCTCTATCCTCGGATCAGGTGTACATTATATTATAATAATTATTAATATTATAATATTATAAATATTCTTGAAATTATTATTTATAATCGTTCATTGTTATGGATGAGCGGTACGCTGAATATTGACAGACATTTTTTGATATTTGGTACGAATTTAATGTAGGTACGATTTTCTATTAATGTCTATTGTGAAAGACAAAAATAGGTAATCGTTGATTATTGTAAATGAATGGTGCTGTTAATTGACAGTTTTTTTTTCGATATTTGATATCAAAGTAGTATTTTCTTAAAACCTCTCTTTTTGTTTTCATGCTAGGATTTATAAACAGGTAAGTGTGAGAATATTGTGTTTTTGGAAATGTAGTTTAAAAGAAAAAAAAGACAAAATCTTTATCAATTTTCTTGCTAAAACTCTGAAATTTAATACATCAGTCCAATGACACGTAACATTGTATTATATAACTTATGAACTACGAGTGGACGCTATCGGCTTACACGGATCACTGGTCATGACTCGACCTAGTCTACCTGAACCTAATTTTAATGGAGTTTTTAGGAGAAGGTTCAGTCTTATCTATTTTGCTCAGATGTAGGTATTTTAGTATTATATGGCAAGAGGTAACGAACTATGAAAATTTGCTATGAAAATCTAAGGCGCAAATAATTTTCATTTTAGCTACAATTTTAGCCCATTTCAGTGTGGTCTTAAGTGAGTTACAGAATTCCAAAATGTCCTATAATATTCAATGTATAACACATAACAACATATCATCACGCCTGTATCCCCGAAGGGGTAGGCAGAGGTGTACCAATGTGCACCCACAGTTGCCGATATGTTTAGGTCCCATGTAATAGGGGGAGAGCCTATTGCCACTAACCGGGCACAAATCCAAACTCCGACCTGCTACTGAGAATTTCATAGAAAAACCCAATAACACCTTGGTCGACTTGGGAATCGAACCCAAGACCTCTAGCGTAGCAGTCGCGCTTAGCGCCACTAGGCCAACGAGGCAGTTCAATGTATAGTTCATAAAAAAACCTTTATAATAAAAAAATGAAAATGAAAAAATACCCTAAGGCTATCCCTCAAACTTTTCTTTACATACTTTCGACGCGTCAATACATAAAATTAAAAGCACTCCAAAATAATTCTCAACAATTTCGCCCATTTAAGTATCAAACACAATTACTTCATTCAAACTTGAAAATCCAAACACCAAAGAAATTTCACACACAAGAATTCACGTGGAAACTTCCAACAATGTCTTAAGACCCTTTCCACATACTTATTAGGGTTCCGTAGCCAAAGGGTGATCACAGGAGTTTAATGCGAAGCTTTCGTTTTTGTCTGCGGTAGCATGAACCGTAGTAAGTAGAGTCAGATAGAAAACAAGTAGCCTTATCAAGGAATGATAATGTTTTTGCTTACATTTTAAAATTAGAAAGGACATAATAATATCGCTACTGTTTTCTTTTCAAAAGTGAATATAATTATTTTAAAATTATGTGATGTGTCCCATTGTTTTAATTTTATATAATTTTGGATTCTAGTTTATAGCTCATTATCTCGATATCCCAAGGGAGTTTTATTACCAGTGACACTCACTTTTAGGCTAATCTTATGATCCTCTATCAAAATTGTTTAAATTGTTTAGTACTAGCAAACATACATACTTACGCACAGGTCAGATACATAACCCTCCTTTTAACCTTCGCCGCGGTTGGGTAAAAACAAGATGGCAAATTCAAAATGACCAAACAAATAATGAAATAACATAATATTTAACTCTATAAAACGGTACAGAACACTAAAACCTCCTACTTATCCAGCTTCAAATTGCTTAAGGCTATACCGCTAGAATGAAGGCGTCAACAAAAGGTAAGAACGTAAAAGAACGAGTAATTTGCACGCGTTGAAACCCTTAAGACGTAATTGTCACAGTCGGCCCGATAGATCGGGGCCGTTAAATACGCTGGTAATGTCGCGAAAGACTTGGAAACTAAGGACTGAATAAAATAGAAGTGCTATTTGCATTTTGGTAACGTTGATAGGCTGTTTGGCTGGTGATTATCTACCAATTACATGTGCAGACGATTTGAACTGATATTGTGATTGCTTTCTCAATGTTTTAGGTATTGTGGAAAAAGAGTTTGCTATTTATTAAACTGATTATGTGTGTGCCTTCCTCTGGCGAAAGCATGGCAAATTCTGACTTATAATAATATTTTCTAAATTGGAACCTTAAGTTTTTTAAAAAACATGATGTTATGTCGTCGTTCATATGTTCTTATGAGTCTGCGAGTTTAATTTTATTTATTACTAGCTTTTGCCCGCGACTTCGTTCGCGTGGAATAGTGACTTCCGGCAAATTTTTGGTTTTACCCACGTAGTTTCGGATCTCGCGGATCTTTTCAAAAATGAAATGTGGAAGATATTCTAGGGAAAATCTAATAAAATAATCTTCAAAAATCAACATAATTTCCACGACAGTACCGAAGCGCTCGGCCGATGCCCAACCAAATGCGTGTAACGAAACCATAGCGCGATCTATTTCGATCCCAACGCCATCTATCGAGCATAGTGACAACTCGGATTATTTATTTATACTCCGTTCGGACATTGACTTTGTACTAAAAGTTTTACTATATTGATATTATTTTTTTCATACCTTTTTACTATTATTTACTTTTTCCGATGAATTTTCAGTACTGAATTGATGCCGACGCTTGACCAATAGATGGCGCTGTATGTCCGGAATAAATTTTATTTTTTTATTTATGTTTTTGTTATAAAAACTATCCTATGTCCTTTCTCAAGTTCCAAACTATGTCTGTACCAAATTTCACACAAATCGGTTCAGTAGTTTAGGCGTGAAGCAAAGACAGACAGACAGACAGACAGACAGACGGAGTTACTTTCGCATTCATAATATTAGTTTGGATAATTTTAATGCACATATTTAATGATTCATCATGTTCTGAATGAATGTGCTTTCCTCCCTTCACATAAATAATCTTACACCCAGCACAATCATCGAAAGAAACAAACACGTAACAAGCTCATATTTTAAATAATTATAACCTGTAAACCATAAAACAGGGAATATTCCACAACATTCTCTTATAACCACAGAGCAGGGCAATAACAGTAAATCAAGTGTCCACTATCACAGATAGGTCCAGCCATTACCTCGGTGAGACGCGGCTACAATTACAGAACACCTACTTAGTGTGAAGTTATGCTGTTTTCTTACAAATTGCTGTAGTCTAGTGTAACGAGCATTTTCCTGAGTTGTTTGTGTTGAGTTTTGTATGAATATAAGAGTCTTATATAATTTTCATGATGTAGACTTTGCTATGCACGTACATGTATTGACTGAAAGTAAAATTTCTAGTATAGTAGTAAATTTTTAGTATCTTTAATAAAAAAATGGATGCTATTCTCCTATGACTCTTAGTGGGTTACAATAAAAGTTAATACTATTATTGTAAATATTTTAAAATAAGCTTATTTATAGGAAAAAAAATACTACGGAGTTTAAGATGAATATAAATAGAGATATAGCTTATTATTAAGTACTTTGACATATTTAACTGTAACAAAAATTATATATTATAAACCATACACGCAAAGTTTACCAACAAAGTACTAAAAATACTAGGCTTATTTTAGAGCTAATAAAACCTACAATCAAGGCGTACTAATATATACAGAGTTGTCCGCCCGGCTTGGCTCGTAAAAACTGGCTCACTTCCTATACCTGTTCCTGCTCTGTTATAGCTTTAGTTTGGAGACAAGAGCGATGTGCTTTATTTAAATGTTGCTGCAAAACTAAACTATGTTGCAACTATTTAGAATATTCTGCATTGCTAAATAACTCTGGTGAGGTAACTTAGTACTAGGAAAATTAACTAATGTGCTATTCCCATTCTTGTCAGCTTAAAAAACTTGCAGATAATCAATTAAAGCTATAAAAATTGTAGTTTACCTTAAGTGCAATGTTAGGGTACAATTTTAATCGCTTCATTAAAAGTAAAGTAACTTTACAAATAGACAAAAAAAAAACATCAAATTGTGTTCCTCTGTTCCAACCAAATTGGTAACAATATGAAACAAAATTTGCCATAGTATAAAAAAAAACTTAAATACACTTTATTTCACTATCTGCATTAAATAAAAAACCTACAACACATAAACAGTCCATATCGTCCAATGTACATTTTATATAGTCTTAACAAATAATCTAAAATTCCCAATTTGGGTCAAACGAGAAAATAAGAAAACGAAATGGGTTCCACTCAATTTTTATGACTCCAATAAGCGTCAGGTGTCCAGTAATTGGGAATGAAGTTTTTTGAGCTTGGATCCTAGATTGCCCTACTTTAAATGTATGACCTAGGTCTTGTAGGGTTTTTAGATAAAATTACGTCATAAAAATAAATGAGCTCATCGATAAGACTATAAAGAAAGTTCAAATACATTAAGTTTAACTGTTTACAGACCGGTTAAGGAATAGACATTATCAGTCTTTAGATTTTTGTGTACAGACTTGAAAATAGGAGGTACTCAATATTGGGTTTTCTTTTTGTTTATTAAGTAGTTGCTCTGGTAATTAGTAGTTGAAATCTTTTTTTGTGTGATCGACCTTTTATCGTTAAGTGAACGAGACCCATACGTTTTCTTTTCCTTTTATGAGCCACCATTATTTAAACTAAACTCTTTTAGCACTAAAACTGCAATAACACACCTATTCTCGACAAAAAGTCACTACAACCATAAACTAGAGCAAGAGGCCAAAGTTTCAGAAACAAAACACAATACATTTACAGCAAGAATTTTAATAGCTTATACAAGACTACAAAGTGTATAACATTTAAAAGTTTGTGGGAAACTCAGCAAAAACTCGAAGAACCGCAGATTCTATCGAAGCGAAAGTGCTTGGGAACCTAAACTTTGTTGCTAGTGCTTAAAAATAGTCCATTAAACTTTGCCCGGTAAATTGAAGGTACTAGAGCAGAATTTGCTGATAACAGTTAATTTAATGGCTAAGGAATAATGGACTTCTTGTACTTAATTTAGCGCGAATAGGCTGGAGGAAAATTTGGTAAAAAGTTATAGATGTTTGCTTGAATTTTGAAAAATATTTTGACTTTTCTGATGCGTGACATTCAGTATACAATAGTCTAGTGTAAGAAATAGGCATTTTTTTTTAAGTGCCTATCATCGGTCTTCCACTTTCTTGATTCAGTACAAAAAGCTTATACAGGGTGTAACGAAACGGTTTATCAATCCAAAATGAATGTAGAGTGTTCCTGGTATAGAGTAATCTTACAAAATTGTAAACTTATTTTTTTTTTTCAAAAATTACCTCGTTCTGTGCAAAATATCTTGTCCGAAAATGTCAAAAGTAACAAAAGCACTTTCTATAGGTCTTGTAGATAATAACGCTATCTGCCCGACAGATGTCGCTTTAGGAGTACAGAAACATTTGTTCCAGTCAAATCATTCGCAATATAAGACAAGAAATAATTAACAACACAATCGCAGACTGACGGAAGACATTTATTTCCTTTTGTGAGTTGAGAGGAACTGGAGTAAATGTGCATAGAACTGGGAACAGACGTTTTGTTGGATACAGATTGTTCAGTCATGTATTTTAATTGTATATAGATAAACATTTTAAATAAACGAAACTTTCATAATTTTGCTGAAATGTCTTTACCTGGTATTTTGTCTGTTCGAATTGACAGTCAAACAGCAGAAGGATAGGTGCCTTTTTTAATTGTATTGTTGTATAGTCAAGCTCATAATAATATGTATGATCTCAGGCTAATGAAGAACAGAATAGTTTTTTTTTGTATTCTTTGATTTTTTTGTATTCACAAGCTCTGAAACAAAAGTTCTTCCTACGCCCAGCATTTTACTAAGCTAGTGAAACCTAACAAAATAATTATTACACCTGTCAACCTTCAGAGTACGTGGCGATATTAACTCCCTCTCTTCTTTAAGGGAAAGGGGCAGCAGTGGGTCAGTTTACAGGCTAATAATAATTCGTAAATTTTCCTTACTTTCCGCTACGTCACAACATTTTTGTAAAGACATTTTATGGTAATGAGTGTATGGGTCCGCGACCCCACCGCAGCTCATAAATACAGGCTTGGCCTGAATTTGTTAGGTTATGTTTCAAGTTGTTTACCGCAAAAGAAATACTTATTTTTCTAATATCTTTTATTTATACTTTTTAATACCGCTTTGAGGAACGAAATGGCAGATGTATCGCTGTATGTATCTACAAAATAGGCAAGGGTTAGAAGTAGATTTTTAAGCGCAACATTTTTATAGCGTAGAGCGTAACATCTCGAAGCTTAAGTCTAGTCTTTTTTTTATTCTTTGATTGGCATCAAAATATTATACGACTGACCGTGTGGGAATAGTTGCCTTATTCGGGAATGGTCACCTTTATATTTTTATATCTGAACTAGCTGTCAAGAGTTTCTAGTACCGACCACAGACCCCAAAGTCTGATGCCAGTAGATGAAACGAGTTGGCGTGTCGCTCAGATTTGGAAAAAAAAAAACGAATGGCCGTTGTTTGTTTCTTTTCTTCCCACAAAATTAAAATAACTATAATAAACCAAGTAGACTATGTACCTGTTTTTCATATTATTTAATTTGCTGTACTAATGTAATCATGTGTGGTAGTCAGCTTATTCAGGTAAAATTTCACGCCTCACCCGAAAATTTCGGTCAGGTCATTGTTATTACTACGTTAAATAATAATCTTGATGTATTTCTAGTCGCGACAAACTAGTGAGCTTGTGATCCGACCTACGTCTACATTATTCATGGAAAATTACGTCAAATATCTTAGAGATGAGGCTTACCTAGTCACATCCTGCATACATTAGATACAGGCTTTAAGCTTCACTTCACTTGTCAGGGAAATAATTATAAATGCAACGGTACTTATTCAGGCGGTGTTATTTAACGCAATTCAGAAATTATTTAGTCAGAATTAAGCAGATAAAGAACTCTCAAAATTATGTTTTTAGAAATATGTGTTTTTATCAGTTGTCTTGTTATTACGGTCTCTGCATAGTTTGGGGACAGATGGTATGGTATGGTCTTTATTAAGTATAATAGAACTAGTTACAATTACAAGAATAGGCCCTACAAAACCCTATATTCGGTTTGTCTGTAGGTGCGTATTTACATCTTTTAGCAAGTGACTTAGTAAGATGCGGACATTTATAACTATCTTTTTTTTTTTACATAACACATATTTATCTATCATTGTAGTTCAGTGTAGTGATTTAGATGGCCGTGTGTGAGTTGTAATATAAAATTATTATTTGGTGATGAAAAAACTTCAGTGGAATTTCAAAGCTCTTACTTTTGTTTTTCACTAATAATTTCTTTCAATAAACATTTTTCTACCCAATTATAACCAAATTGGAAATAAATAAAATTTCGCGTGAGATCAGTTATTTTTCCAAAGAGTTCTTATTTCCGTTAACCTCTAAGATTGGTTTTACGAACTCTAGTGACTGAAAACTATTATTTTAGTGCCGTCCGAGTTTATTTGTGTCTCTTAAAGTTTACGAGGTCACTAAAACTGCCCTCTTCGTATCGCCTTCTGACATTTACACTAACTTTAGAATCTATTTTTTTGGTAATTGACTTGATTTTTGGAAATAATTGTCAATTATTATTTTACTATATAATTTTTTTTTCTATATTTTTAGTGTCGTCGTAAATTACATAGATAAAATACATTTATTAATGTTAGACTAGAACACATGTTTAAGTAACCGGACGACGATACTTAGTTTAAGGCATATGCCTGTAAAGATAGATTAAAGGACAATGTCAGATGTCCATAGTAACTTAGGCCCAATTTCTTTTTCATATACATTGAAAACTTTTTGTGTTTTACACTTTGGCATAGAACTTCTCAAAAATACACTTTTCAGATTTTAATTATTTAAAAAAACATAACTTTATATTCCATTTAGGTCATAGAATACTGTTGAATATTCTGGCCTAGACTTTCAAAAGACTTAAAGTCTTTTACCTTCCTCTTTGCATTTAATTATATTCTACCCGTTCGCTGGGTATCGTTTTAAAATGACAAATGGAGCACTTTTGCTGTTGCGAAATATTCATTAAAGCTATGTTAATTTAATAATAGCAGCATCTTGAGTTGTGACAGAGAAAAGAAATAGAGGAAAGAATGGAGAAAAGAAAGAGACAGAGAATAGCGTTGTTTTTTGTTTTTGGTGCGGAAAATTCATTTCTGTAGGGTTTTGTTGACTTATTGATTTTATATAGGCTTGGATGAATAAAAATCTTCTTTTTGGGTTTAGTATTAATGGGCTGAGTAGGAGTTCGTTCGATAGATTTTTCTTTCAATGAAAGTTTGGACTTTGGGCATGCAGTTGAAGTAAAATATAATATCAATGGAAATTGCAGTGAAAATGGTGTGTCAGTGTAAGAAATAGCAAGTATGTGTGCACTTTCAAGTATTGATCTCTAGTAAATAGCCACACAGAAAAAAAATATCTCAGAGTTAACAAGTAACTATCTGTCAAATAAAAAAAGAAAAACAAACGAATTAATAACTTCGTAGTTAGATAGAACATTTTTAATTTAAACCAGCTCATTTTTCCACGTAAAGCCAACTATAAAACTACGTCAAGTAAAATTCTTATTCGCAGAACGTTGGTCAGCATAAATTAAAAAAAAACTTCATACATCCTACAGCTTGACATTTAGTACCTGGTGACACATAATTTCCGTGGTCATCTATTATAAATTATTCATATTGTAAGGGATGAACCAAAATAGTCGATACCGAGACTATAAAAGAGCGCGCCCGCACAGGCTCGCCCTCTTTTGATCGGCGACCACCACAGCGCGCGGACCTACATGACGTCAGGTGTCATCTGTATCGTGAGATTGCTTTGTTTAATTACTTAACTGTTGCATTGATTTACACATGTTGTGAACTAGGATGTAAGTTTTGATTCTGTTGTTTTATATAATCGTTCTAATTACTTGTAAAAACTGGTAAAGTAAAGTTTAGGTTACGTGTTGTAATATTTTTTTTTTAATTGATATTCCTCTTCCGGTCTTATATCAGAAGTGGGATCTCAATCCTAAGCCCACAGACCGTTTAGATTCGAATTAACTGCTGGTAAAACTTGACAAAAACTTAAGGAAACAGAATCAAAACTACCCTCTTTTTTTTTTCTTTTTTTTATCTGGATTTTTGTTTTGCTTTAACCGTTCTTTGAATCCACCATGCCGAGAACACATGACTCGCGAAGTAGATCACGTAGCAGGTCACATCGACGTCATCGTAAACGTCACGAGTCTCGAGAAGCGTCTCAAACGAAATCTCGCAGACGTCATCGATCGCGATCGCGGCTCCGATCTGAATCGCGACCTCGGCACCAATCCTTGTCTCAAACCCGGTCTCGGACACCGCCAACAGTGTCACGTAAACAATCGGAATCTAAGAAACCTCAACCGCACACGACCGTTGACAAAACGTTAGATACCATCCTTACGCGATTAGAAGCAATAGAAAATAATTTTACATCTACCCCCATACCACATTCCGATATTTCAACCCCGTCGGCCGCCCAGACAATTGTTGACGCGATCCAGGCCATAAACCCAATACGAACGCACAACTACTACATCTCCAATTTCGACCCATCGATACACGACATCGATGCATGGTGCGAAGAGGTTGACCGCGCTCAGTTGACAAACCGTTGGAACGACAGAGAATGCCTGTCTCGCGTGGCAGGTTGTCTGAGAGGCGATGCCAAAACTTGGCTGAACGAGTGGGTCACTAGTGATAGGTCATGGGCCAGTTTTAAACGAGAGTTTAAACCCCTCTGCCCAAGGAAGTTAGACTACGCGAACATCTTGTTCGAAACAATGAACCAAACATCGGACAAATACAACTCGTACGCCGAATACGCACGACGCAGCCTTTTGCGTTTACGTATAATTAAAGGACTCAGCGAGGAACTTATGACCTTAATTGTCATTCGAGGTATTACTGACGCGCAAGTCAGGGCAGCAGCCGCTAATGCCGAACTTTCACCCGAAAATTTAGTTTCCTTCTTGTCCATCTACATTAAACCCACGCGACCGAAACCTACAGTGCCACCTCACCCTAAGAGCAAATCCACAACAAAGCCAGGTCCACCTTCAAATAAATGCTTCGTGTGCAATGAAAGTGGACATAAGAGCTATACTTGTCCAAAAAATACTAAGGCGTCCGAGTCTGGCACAACTACTTGCACGTTTTGTAAGAAGACGGGCCATACAGAAGATAAATGTTTTGCCAAGGAAAGGTCGGCAACACGATACAAACGTAATGTTAACCTTTGTACTGATCATTCCACAAACAGGCGCAATACTGACATAGTGACCGCGGTAGTACAGGGTATCCCCGTTGACGTGCTCATAGATAGTGGTGCACTTAACGTTTCTTTGGTATCCTCCAACGTACTTAAGTACCTATCGTGTCCCACCAAACCTAAAAATTGTACCCTTAAGGGTTTTGGTAACAACGAAATAGTGGCCGAATCGTGCGTAACACTCACCGTAGAATTTAGCGACATTACCTTCGAAGCCGATTTTATCGTTGTACCTGCGGAATCTATGGTCACACCTTTAATCATAGGTACGGACATCCTAAACCGGGACGGGATAACGTACGTCAGGACTAAAGATAGACAATACCTCACACGTACGGAAGGAAAATCACATAAGGTAGCTTTAGCCCACGTGGTAGATAGTGCTGACATAGTATCACCCCTCCAAGGTATAGAACGAGACACTTTGATGAGCGTAATCAAAGATTTTACTGACTTCTTCATAACGGGTACCGCCACCACCACGGTGACCACGGGTGAGATGCACATTAACGTCACCACAAATACACCGGTCGCGTATCGTCCGTATAAACTCTCTCTAGCTGAAAAACTAAAGGTCCGCGAGATCGTTAATGACCTTCTGAGTAAAGGTATCATTCGAGAATCAGAGTCCGAATACGCAAGCCCGATAATCCTCGTAAAGAAAAAAGACGGCTCGGACCGTATGTGCGTCGACTACCGGGCCCTAAATAGAATTACAGTGAGGGAACGATATCCACTCCCGCTTATTGATGACCATATAGACCGGCTAGGTGATAAGAGTATTACTCGCTACTCGTCTCTTGATATGGCCACTGGCTTCCATCAGATCATGATAAGCCCCTCATCAGTTCACCGCACCGCCTTTATCACCCCTGAAGGTCATTACGAATACCTGAAAATGCCTTATGGTCTCACCAACTCACCGATCGTGTACCAGCGTATTATAAACAAGACACTGCGTAAATTCATTGACGCAGGTAAGGTACTGGTATACATTGATGATGTACTTTTGATGAGCACCACGGTAGAGGAAGGTATTAATTTGTTACGTGAAGTACTCACCGTCTTAACTCAGGCTGGGTTTTCAATAAACTTACGCAAATGCGTCTTTTTGACAACTGAGGTCGAGTATCTAGGCAGAATAGTCAAACAGGGTCAGGTTAGGCCGAGTCCCCATAAAATAAAAGCATTATTAGAAGCCCCCCCTCCAACAAACGTTAAACAAGTTCGGCAATTCTTGGGGCTGGCTGGATACTTTCGAAAGTATATCGAAGGGTATGCGACAAAAACATTCTGCATCTCTCAGCTCACGAAGAAGGGCGCTATGTTCAAGTGGGGCCCCGAACAAGAAAAAGTCCGCCAAGAAATCATTTCACGGTTAACCAGTGAACCCATATTGGCCATCTTCAACCCTAAACTACCAACCGAAGTCCATACGGACGCGAGTAGTATCGGCTACGGAGCTGTCTTATTGCAAACCCACGATGACAACAATAAGAAAGTAGTGGCGTATTTTAGTAAGGTCACACAGGGCGCGGAGAGCAGGTACCATTCCTACGAACTGGAAACCTTAGCCGTTGTGAAAGCGCTGCAAAACTTCAGACACTACTTGATCGGTATTAGCTTCAAAGTTGTGACCGACTGCAACGCTTTCAAATCAACTGAACGAAAGAAGGACCTGCTTCCGAGAGTAGCGCGCTGGTGGACCTACCTTCAGGACTTTACGTTCGATATCGAATATCGAAAAGGAACTATGATGCCTCACGCTGACTACCTGAGCAGGAACCCCCCTTTACAAGTCCTTAACATCACGAGACCACGTAACTGGGCCCAGATAGCACAGGCGGCAGACGAAGAAACCCAGACTCTTCTTCAACGGTTACGTGATGGTGACCTAGACTCTAGTCGTTACGTTCAACGAAACGACCTTTTATACTACAAGTATACACCGATAGGCGAGGAGCCCAAATTCCTCTGCTTTATTCCCAAAGGCCACAGGCTTAGTCTCCTTCGCGTCTTCCATGACGAACATAATCATATAGGCTTCGACAAGACCTTAGATCTGATACTCAAACACTTTTGGTTCCCTGGCTTAAGACAATTCATAAAAAAATACATTGATCACTGCGTAACATGCATTTCAAAGAAACGTGTACCTAGAGCTCCACAACAGAATATAACTTCATGGACAAAACCCGAGGTCCCGTTCTCCGTAATACACGTGGACGTACTAGGCCCCTTACCTGAGTCTAATGGTTATAAATTCGTACTCCTATTAACAGACGCATTTACAAAATACACACTGCTGTACTCCATCTATAGACAAGATGTAACAGAACTAATACGAATTATTACTAGTGCAGTGTCTCTCTTTGGAGTCCCGAGCTTAATTGTGACGGATAAGGGTCGCATGTTTGAATCTTCAAAGTTCGTGGAGTTTATAAAAGAGATGGGATCAGACATCCATTACATAACACCAGAGATGCATCACGCAAACGGGCAGGTTGAACGATACGCTCGAACCGTACTCAACATGATCCGTATAGTGGCTAGTCATGAAGAAGGTCACTGGTCCGAAAAACTGTGGAGGTTGCAATTAACGCTCAACATTACAAAGCAGAAGACGACTCAGGCTTCTCCCCTAAACCTCATGATTGGAACCGATGCCACTACTCCAGTGATTCGGTCACTCGTTCGAGACGTGGCAGTGGACGGATCCCAACCGAACCGTGAAGCACGAAGAGAGCTACGCAGAAATCGTGCTATTGAGTTGCTTCGGAGCAATCAGACCCGTCAGGACGAATATGTGAACCGGAACAGACGCCCACCTCGGACGTTCAACATTAATGACCTGGTTTTCGTAATTAAGTTTTCACAGTCAACTGGCAAGCTGGATCCCGGTATGCGCGGCCCCTACAAGGTCGTTCGTGCGCTGCCTAGCGGACGATACGAGCTGCGGCTATTGAGCGGCTCGTACGGGAAGACTACACAGGCTGCAGCCCAGTATATGGTCCTGTGGAAGGGAGAGTGGTGTCCCGACACCTGTGCTGCATTCTTTGAGCGTAAGTACAGTGTTATGTTGCACTTGATCATTTTCGTAATGATCTAGTACAAAAAAAAAATGATGAGATAACAGACAGACTGCGGGATGTCTAAGTTTTCTGTTTGGTAAACTGCGGGTTACCAAACTTAAGTAGAGGACGGACTGCGGGACGTTCCTGTTAAGCAAATAGACTGCGGGATATTTGCCTACATGGTTACAGTGATGCCTTTGGCTAGACAGACAGACTGCGGGATGTCTAAAGTTGTAGCTTTGGTAAACTGCGGGGTACCAATGTCATGTAGAGGACGGACTGCGGGACGTTCCTGTTATGCAAATAGACTGCGGGATATTTGCCTACATGTTTAGAAACTAAACCTTTTTAGCTTTTTAGGATGAATACGAGTGTGAGCTCTTATTCGTCAAAGCCTACATCTGTTGGCATGTTTAACCTGTCTAAACACTAAGTGTTACGTGATGCTTTTACAGAAGCCGATTCGACAGAGGATGGCACCACCCCCGACCACGAGATGATGCAGGATCCCACCGACACACCCATGGCAGAGGCAGAGGTGGAGGCTGGTCCATCTCGTTTAGCTGCCACTGAAGACAACGCCCCAGCACAGGCTTTGCCGGACATATCGGATGCCGTCGCGGACGACGCATAGTCAGGAGAGGCCGTGTAAGGGATGAACCAAAATAGTCGATACCGAGACTATAAAAGAGCGCGCCCGCACAGGCTCGCCCTCTTTTGATCGGCGACCACCACAGCGCGCGGACCTACATGACGTCAGGTGTCATCTGTATCGTGAGATTGCTTTGTTTAATTACTCAACTGTTGCATTGATTTACACATGTTGTGAACTAGGATGTAAGTTTTGATTCTGTTGTTTTATATAATCGTTCTAATTACTTGTAAAAACTGGTAAAGTAAAGTTTAGGTTACGTGTTGTAATATTTTTTTTTTAATTGATATTCCTCTTCCGGTCTTATAATATTATTTCCGACAAAGCAAGTTATTGAAAATACCATGAAAATGAATGAATATCCAGTGACGTCACGTCTTAAGCTGCCCATACACGAACCTTTGAGCAGTTTTTCAATAATCGCGAGCTGTCGACCGCTCTCGCGCGTCACTTGCGCCTCTTACCTGCTCGCTTTTTGTTTTGACTGAACTGCTTGAAACAGTCCGTGTGTCTGCGGCTTTATGTGTATACGAAGGTGACAAAAATAATGGAGGTGTTGTTTGTTCTTTTTAATCTGGATCCTCACCTGTTTCGGTGTTGTTATAAATAACAATACGAACTCGTAAATGTTCCATTACATAAGCCTCTTTTTGTGACGAAGATTATTGATTTTGCTTTTGTTTACTTGCAGATTTGAGATTATTTATAGAGTTTTTATTCCAATTTTTTTCTTTACGATTGGTGAGTACTTATTTTAGTACATTGTTTGCATAAAATGTATATGGGAGAAGGGAGATGAGAATTTGTGAATAAAAGAGGTTTTAAACCAGATCTCAGAACCAGATGTAAAATTTATATCAAATAAAACGTTTTTATGTCATAAAATGGCGTTAAATAAAACCTCAATTATATTGGTAAAAATAGAAAAAAACAGTTAATTCATTGATCAAGATTAATCTGTTGTCCAAAAAATATTGAATAACGCGATCGATTCAATTATTGTAATCGATTTAATCATTGGAACCGTTTTCAGATCTCCAATTTGATTACGCCGGCCTCTGTATTCCAAATTGGAATTTAAAATCTTTGAGTCAGAGGAATAAATTAATTCCTGGTTTATATTGTTATGCGATAATAAATTTGCGACGATAGTGAAAGTTGAAATGAAACTATTTATATATATATATTTTTTAATTGCTTGAATAAAAACCATTTTTTACATTATTATTTATTTGGCTAAATGATTGAGATAGATATCGTTAATGTCATCTAATCTCTACTCTACTCTACATCTAATCAACGTCAAAAATTTTGATTTTATTTAGTTTGTAATTTCTGGTTTATTTTTTTCTTATGGGTGTAGTGAAGATTGTATATCGACAACAAAATTAACAATGCAAGGTGTCACCGAAAGAGTATATCTATCCAAAGGGGTGAAGAATAAATCTGGTATAGCGTGTTTACAAAATTTCAGCTAAAAATGAGTTCAATTCAGTTCAAAAAATTAGGGAATCAATTATTTGACAGCAATGAAAAGTTCCTTAAAAGTGGGTCTAAAGATGAATATGTCCAAGACCAAGGTGATGTCAAACGTCTCCAGCACTTTCCATCCAATTAAAGTTGGAAATGAAGTCCTGGAGACTGTAGATAGCTACGTGTATCTTGGTCATATTCTATCTTTTAGCAGGGAGCATCAGCTTAGGGAGATTTCCAGACGCGTACAACTTGGATGGGCTGCGTTCGGGAAGCTGGAAGACATAATGAAGTCACGCCAAATTCCACAGTGCCTTAAAACTCGTCTCTTTAACCAATGTGTCCTGCCTACTATGACCTACGGTGCCGAGACATGGACGCTCACACATGAGGCTGTACATAAGATTAAAGTAGCACAGAGAGCCATGGAGCGCGCTATGCTCGGCATCAAACTTCAAGACCGAGTCCGTAATGTGGATATCCGGAAACGAACCAAAGTTCGAGATGTCGGTACCACAATATCGAGACTGAAATGGAGTTGGGCAGGCCATTTGGCCAGACGAAGTGACGGCAGGTGGACTAAGGCGGTGACAGAATGGTGGCCAAGGCATGGCAAAAGAAGCGTCGGTCGTCCGGGAGCAAGATGGGTCGACGACCTAATACGGGTCTCGGGTCGTCTCTGGATGAGGCTGGCACAGGACCGTATATTATGGCACGAAAAAGGGGAGGCCTATGCCCAGCAGTGGGAGGAAAAAGGCTGTGGATGATGATGATGATGATGAATGAAAAGTTTCAACGATTATGGATTAACAAACACTCTTTAGCTTTATTATTATTGCTTAGTATTGTGTTTAAGTAAGTATCAAGTAAATTAAGAGGATATTTTTAGATCTCCTTCCTTGTTAGATAAAATGCACCATTTACCCGTTTTACCTAACCCCTTCTATTGTACCTGTTTCTTGTCCAATGTACCAGGGGAGCATGCATATTGAGGAGATAGCTTTGAAGCGATAAATGTCAATGTTGTCAGCTTGCAGTGTACCGCTGTGATCGACACTTCATTTCCTAACGCATGTATAAAGGCTCTGTTGGTTCTCGTAACAAAGGTTGTTGTTTTAGAGAGAGAAAGACTACTTTTAGGCGAAATAGATTGAATCTAGGATAGCATTTTATAATGAGTGACACTTTTACCGTGATTGATTTTTTGTTGAATTTTGAGTTGGGTTAGTAAGTAGTAATTATAACCTACTATTCTTAGTCCAATGTACCAGGGGACCATTTATATAAAGGAGATAGCTTTTAAGTGGTAATAAATGTCCCGTAAAAATAGAAGGTCGGTGTTAGTTCTAGTAACAAAGGTACTGTGTTGTTTTAGACAACCTACTTTTAGGTGAAATAGGTTGAATCTAGGATTGCATTTATTACGAGTGACTCTTTGATCTTGATAAAGTTATTATTTGGATTTTGAGTTGCGTAATTGTGTGTAAAAGTTATGTTACATAACTATTACGCAATGTTTGTCTATACGTTAACACGTGCCGTCAAATCTATTTATATTTTATCGTTATTTCGACATTCAAAGTCTGGTAGACATATTAGATAGAATTTATTGGAAAATCTAGCCATTTCAGTTAGTCAGTGGTGTTTTGAGATTACTTGAGAATATGTTTATTAATATTTACCTTTTGTTGAGTATCAGAAATGAAAATATATATTTTTTTCATTGAGGTTCAACTTTTCATGTAATGTAATAACAAGAACCGCGTTAAAAAAAGAACTGTATTTTCCTACCATAAAATAAAGGGTACTAAAATCTCCAAATTAAACGTGTCACTAAGTCGTAAACTTCTGAAACATAATGCTAATTTCAAACAAAATATTCTCTGGAGTCGTAAAGCCGAGTTTCAAAGTTTTCATTCAACAAGAAATTTCAAAATGTCTGTATAATTAAGAGTTTTACGTCACAGCCTAATTTGGTTAAAGAAGGAGTGGGACTTGAGATCGATGTCTCTTTTATCAATTTTCTTAATAGGGTATAGGGTATTGGTACTTAAGATGTGCGTTGTCAGCATGTAAAAAGGATGAGTACTCATTTCATGTTCTCATATTATTAAGGGTGTGTATCCTTAACTTTTTGGTCAAGAAAGTATCTACAAAAGTGGACGCTTCAGCTACGATTGATTTGCAGAAGTGCTTTTTTTGTGTACGTCATCTCATACATTGCTTTGAATACAAAGTAAGTAGCTAAAGTACTTGTGTTATGCAATTTAAAAAAAACGAAAGTATCATGAACACCTAGACCTGGGACAATGTAGAAAAGATAGTTTCCACATTGACCCGTCTAGGATCAAACCTGAGACCTCAGAGCTAGCGACACCTTGAAAGTCGATGTCGCCTTTCATCTTGTTTGTCCTTTTTTATAATAATTTTGACAAAAAACCTAATGAAAAGAGTTCAGTTATTAAATCAATATTAAGTTGCCATTTTCTCAAATACTTATTCCGCTTCAAGATCCAATCACATGCATTTTTCAATCCGTCAGCTCTAAAACACACTACATACGAGATCAAACTGACTAAAAATATCTATCATTAGAAAACGAACTACACTAATTATAATTAATTATGCCATTTCATTAGAAACCTAACTATTTACGTTCACGTGTAGGTTCTTGATAAGCAGAAGTCTGCAGCCTTATTTACTCGAAGGCAACTTCTTATCATTTCGATCATGTGCAAATCTAATTAACGTTACCTGGTGCACTGGATTAGCTAGTGTTAATTAGTAAGCCTTCATAGTGGTAAGGTTGTTTTATGTAATACCTGAAAATGCAAAGGTTTTTAGTACGGGGTAGTTTTGGAAGTATTTTATTTTACAAGAGTTATAATTATGACATGTCAATCCGTATGTCTGTGGTATGGTAGCCTGCAAACGGATGCACTAATAATGATTTTTAAAGCCATAAATAATCATGTGAAGTTTATCACGGGTTTCAATTTTTTTTTTATTTCTTTTTGCTGAGATTCACTTCCGTTCAACAGTTTACGGTGTTTTTTTTAGATCTATAAGACATTACACATTATTTATAATCTAAAACTACTACAGACACCTTTTAAAAAAATCGAGAGGACAGCAGACTATATCGATAAAGGTCTTTCATCAAATACGACCTTCAAAAATGAAGAAAATGACTACGACCTAAAAAAACTAACACTTATAAATGGGCGACTGTTCAAACTCTCCAAAAATAGACTTCAAATAAGTATCATCATTCAAAGCATCGACTTCTAGACTCTTTGACACTTAAAGCCTCCAAATAAATTAAAGTAAGAAAAATATTTGCATATTATTGTGTTACCCAGTAAAATGGGTCGTGGAGGTCAGATAGGCAGTCGCTTCATGCAAAATAAAGTATTCAGCTGAATCCGGTAAAGTCTTGGAAGCCGATTGAAATAGCTTGGAAAATATAGGCAGATAAATATTTAATACTAAATAGGTATATGAAATAAAACTACTTTTTAAGGACTTTGTTGCGGTTTATTTTGATTTTAGGTTCCGACCGACGTTTCGACACTGTTGCAGGTGTCATGGTCACGGGCAGACTGTCTGCACTCTGTCTGTTAATTTTAATGTCTTAGGCGCAGGCCAGACAAAAGAGACGTAAGACGCAGACGGGGCGCGGACAAGCATCTAACATACAGAAGAGAAGGGGCGCGGGCGCTGCGCTTCTATACATTTTGTATGAAAGGGACGCGGTAGAGACAAATGTCCCCCGTCTGCGTCTTACGTCTCTTCTGTCTGGCCTGTGCCTAACATTCGCGTAAAATCAAAGAATACTAACTATATTAGCTAATAATGACTAATTCTATAGTTATATCACTAAATAAGAACGCGTGACGTCACAACTACCTAGGTATGTTGTAGGTCAGAAAAGTTCACACAAGAAAAACAAGGTAGGATCTGGGTAACATGGGATTGGTGTAATCACTATGATTTTATTATTACATTGACGTATAATGAATACGGTTGACATTGTTTGTTTTTCTTATTTTGTTATGGAAATGTGATAGTGTTTTGTTTTTTATTGTCGTCTGTAAGTCACTTGATCACAGCTCAGCTCATCATTTTTCCATTGTGGGAATCGAACCCACGACCTCCAGTATAGCAGTCAGGGTCACTAAACACTAGACCAACAGGGCCGTCGAATGAAATGTATGTACTCGTAAATGGTATGACGTTATAAATATCTCTAATACTGGCAACTTTATTAACTCTAAATAGATTTATAGAACTCTATTTAAATGATCTCACAATAAACATAGTCTGTCCCAGAAGATCAGTCGCGCGGCACATATTAATACTAAACAATAACAGTCGATAGTTTTGCGAACTCGTTATTACTGCGATAAGTGTAATTTTCCAACAATTATGTATTATTATGTATTATTGATTTAATGATAATCTGTATATGATGCCGATGGCGCAACTGGGCAATGTACGTCAGAGTATCATGTGTAGGTTTTATCGATAATTATGAAGAATCATCTATCCATGTACTTGTTTTATTTTCATAGAAATACAGTTTTAGAATCAGTTCCATCTTCCTATATTTTATATCTTCTTCTTTTCATCCTCGGTCCCTCACTGCTGAGGATCGCGACCACATGTCAAGCTCCTCCACAGAAGTCGATCGTACGCAGTGTGGATCGTGAGTAAAAGAGCACTCAACAATTACAGTAAATAAACAAATGTAAAAACATAACATATCATCGCGCCTGTATCCTCGAAGGGTTAGGCAGAGGTTTACCAATGTAAACCCACAGTTCGCCGATATGTTTAGGTCCCATGTAATAGGGGGCGAGCCTATTGCCACTAACCGGTCACAAATCCAAACCTGCGACTCAGAATTTCATAGAAAAACCCAATATCACCTTGGTCGACTTGGGAACCCAAGACCTCTAGCGTAGCAGTCGCGCTAAGCACCACTAGGCCAACGAGGCAGAAAAATGTATAATTTAATTATTTTCCAACTTAAACAGAAAATACAGATAAAATTTGTTTTTACTGCTCCATCTCTTCCTTGCCATAGCACTCATACATAAACTTAAGTAAAAAATACTCTTAACTATATGAAAAACAAAACTATTTATTACTTTAAACAAATGTATCTTAAAAATCTATCATAACTAAGAACAAGATATAAACTCGTCTTCCTCGAAACTTTAGGGTTAATGAATTAATGTACATCGCTCATGTGTATATCTCGTGGTAATATCTTAAGAGGAACGTCGTTTATAATATGCCAGGATAAACATGGACCCGTTTTAACTTGTTTTAATTTAATTATTTTGCGAAACCAGAGTTCCGTAGAACTTTCTTCGTGCGCTGTGTACGAACATTGCAGTAGGGTAGTTACAGATTGGTTGGGTGATTGTTGTAAGTAAAGTTTCCGATAGTTATTGAAACTATGCTAAAGTATCAGAAAAACAAATACGACATAAAAATAAAGCGACTTATCGTAGAATAATGTCGGTTTTTTTTTTAACTTCAAAGTTGCAGATTCGTTTACTGATTGTATGATTTTTGTACTACAGAGTTCAAGTCACTAATCGATACATAAAGTTTTTCAGGTAGGCTACACAATAAAACCTACTACGATAAATAATTATGAAAAGATATCAGAGGCTGTAGATAACTTGTATATTAAAAATATGTTGATTAACACCACCTATGTACTTAATCGACATCATACATGATAACGATGACCAAAACCCTTTTTTGCTATCACAAATAGTAATATTACGAACATAGACTTTTTCACTTTTATTTCAACATACAGAAAAGACTCTTTAATACATACTTACATATAATCACGCCTCTTCTCTTGTAGGGGTAGGCGGAGACCACTTCTTTCCACTTAGTACGATCCTTACACACTTGTTTCGCTTTGTCCACTTTCATTATTTCCTTCATTCAAAATATTCAGCATAATATTTTAACAAACCAAACTTCTCAAATATATTAATATATTTGAGGTATTAATATATTGAAATATATTACCTCAAAATATATCTAAGTATTCCTATCCTAAGTCTAGACTCGACACGTGCCTTAACCCTAATGAATCGATCTCACGAACCTCCTCAGAACTAACTTTATTAAGTAAAGGTTCTATACTTCAATACTTGTAGCTTAAGATATTGAACAAGCCGACCCGTGTAACATATTGCATTTAAAGGTTATTGCTCTTCTGTAAGGGCCTTCACATTATCCGACACGATATCGGTATTTTACACCGATACGATACCGCGGTAAGTAAAATCTATGCAAAATACGAATCCGATATCCGATATCGTATTAAAATGTAAAAGAACATGCTTCATGTTATTGTTTTATGTTTATTTTTTTATTTAGTTTTTTAAAGAGTTTTGTCTTATCATTACTAACATTAGTTTCTCATAAGCATTTCTTTGTTACCAACAATTCTTCATCACATCATTCAGTTTTTAAATGAATATTGGTAAAATATTTTACTTACTCCCGATATTATATCGATTACTGATATCGGTATCGTATCGGGTAATCTGAAAACGCTCTAAGACTCTTTACGTAATATTGTTTAAGTTCTGATCGAGATGAACAATGGATTTGTCATTTGTTTTTTATTTAGTTTTGCAACTTTTTTATATCCTAGTATATTGTATTTGATACTAGGTAATAAGCTTGATATACTCCGGAACGACATACATGTTTATGTTAGGTACTTGTTTTTTTACTATTTGTTCTTTTGTATTTCGACAGAACTTTCCTCTTATTATGGTCGGTCAGTGCACAACACATGGCGGCTTTTTGCTCAATTAGATTCTCTTACTTTCAGGAAGAAATAATTTAATTATAACTATTTCGATATGCTCATAATTTAAAGCGTATTTTTTTCTGCGGAGTATTATATTAGAAAACAACTTTTAATTGTTTGGTTCTCAGTCTATACTCTTTAAGTAAAATACAAGTAATGATTAGTTTTTAATTGTACATTAAAGATCATTGATCTTCTCAGCTGTTTAGATTTCGTACACAAATTAATTTATCACATTCAAACCAAAGTTAAAAAATCTTTTGTGTAGTAACTGGCTACCTATATCATAAGATAAGTTAAGTTAACGTAACTTAAGGACCATCACCTCCTTAGGGACGATATACCGTATCTAAGCTTATCAAGTACTAAGTATAAAATATTCATGTCAACATGTACTAAGAGAAAGCTGGTGACCCAATTATCGGAGCTGAACTTAGGTAGATCCCACGTGACTAGCTGTAATTGATAATTTTAGATAGGTGTATCGGAGAATTGTAATAAATTAATATATTACTATTTTTGAATTCTTGAGATTTTATTGAATACTACTTTTATTGGTTATAATTTCTGTTATTTTTAGTTGTTAATGTTTCGTTTAGGTGTTAAGATTGGGTTAAAATAATCTCAGATTCTAACTTCGAATGAACGGTAAACTTATTGGTGAGATCTATTCTGTATGTTTGATCGAAAACTGTTTTTATGTATGCACTCGTATAAGATAATGATCTTGTATAATAAATATTTTTCAAGTACAAACATAAAATACAGAATGATCAGGCAATAAAAAAAAAGTTTTTCAGTTTTTCGTCCATAAAGTAGGTACTTAAAAACCAAAAATATAAAATACACAATAATTAGGCAATAAAAAAATCTTTTCTAAATTCGTCTTCTATTTGCTACCTAAAAACCTTTGTTTGAATTAGGTAATTAACATAGTAATTACCTACACAAATTACTAATACCAAGCTTTTTTATTTCTTTTTCGATTAATTCTTTCGCCGTCTTTGGAATAAAAGCTAGCGAGATTATATCAAGATTGATTGCCAAAGAACTGTTTTCACTGTTTGTTTTACGGATAATGCCTATATGTATGGATAAATGCTTATTCTAGATAAATGTCTAAGTATATAACGGGTAAATGTCTGCTTGTAAAGAAAACAATATTTTTTAAGAAACTTAATCATGTGATTTGTTAAGAAATTGTGGGTTCATGTATTAGTTTGTAATAATAATCTAAAAAAAAAAACACATTTTTGATTGACACTATGATGTCGGAAATTATAAACAGTTTTTTATTAATATGTTAAAACTTAGTTTTAAAGACGAAAAATTTAAGCAATCTTTTCATGACTTATAAAACATATACTCTCCTTTTGGTTTCGTTATGTCACAATCAAATCAAATCCTTTTGCTGTTTCTCATGCACTTCTCTTTCTAACAATAAACACAGTTGTTTATAACATTAATTTCTTTAATATAATTTTACTAGTAGTCTAGCAATTGATAAGCGTACTTAAATAAGAATATTCTTTATTTTTCTTTTATTAAACTGTATCGCAACAAATTGGCTCGTACAGTCTTTATTGCTTAATCGGACAATTTGGCGAGGCCAGAGAGCTCTCCAGCCAGGCTTCAAATTAGATACACTGTAGTGACGTCACCTAATGGCGCCCAACGCGGGGCTAGGTTTTGTGGTTCGCTTTTGTGATTATTCTTCCCTTGTTATCTTGTTTATGTTTGTTTTGTGTATTATAATAATGTTAATGTGTATTAAGTTCCCATTTTTTTTCATATATTTTTAAGCACTCAAAAATGATTAGACATTTATTTTATAAATCGTTAATTGAAAATTGTTTATTATTTTATTAATACACAATTAAATCTCATATAAGAACAAACTCTAACTATACTAAAATTAAAACTTACATAAATAAAAACTAACAGGCGTTAAAGAACTCGTCATCCTTGTCAATGGCGGGGAACGTGCCCAGGATTGAAAATCGAGTAATTTAAGTTTAATTTAGTAAACTGAAAATCAAACTCAAGATTATCAAAAGATGTGCAAAAATTTTATCATCATAAAGTAGTAAGACGACTGACTTCGTAGCACTCAACACTTTGATGTGTGCTACGCCGTAGTTACGCCGTAGCTCTTATTCTGACTGCGTGGCTATTAATTCAATTTGTAAATAAGACATTCACACTAGTTACCCGCCTTTTGACCAGCTTAAATAATACCTACTATTTGTCACAAGTCCATGATTGTCTGAATAAAATGAATTTTGTGTGACTGTAAACTAATATCAATTCCTTACATAAATTTGCATACCTTTTCAATACGCTTGACTTTTAAATAAGTGAAAAATAAACATTGCTATCCCCTATATCTCTTGATAGTACACTCAAACTTCAATAAGTCAAGCGGTTAACTTAAAGTGTACTTAGAGATTCAATGGCTTTATAAAGTTTAATACCGACTTAAGATGTCTATTGACACAGTATCCGAGAGAAGGGACCGGTTATGAAATTTGCTTACTGGACTTATGATTATTTTTGTGGTAAAGATGGGATGATTGAAAAATCTCTGTATTACTGTTAGTTATATTTTTTTTCAAAACGGTTCTACGTTTTGAAAAATTTTAAGGTTTTTAGAACTATTGTATACTGTCAACCGAGGACTGATTTATGAGTAGCCATTTTTTAGTTATTTTTAAACTTTACAAAACATTTATGTATGGTATGGTAATTATAAAAAAAATGGAATATTTGAGTAAATTATGTGTTGAAAAGTCTCCCTGTTAGAATGTTTCAATTCAATTCAATAAATAATTTATTTTCATAAATTCAATAAATTTAAATAAATAATCTTTTGGGTCCCGATTCAGTATAATGTTTTACCTAATTTCCCTTCAACGAATTGCACAAACTTCTGTTTTTCCCTAGGGTACCATTAAGGAGCATCCTAGTGTTACCAAACCACTTTGGTGCCAATTAAGTGGCATCATACATCTAGTGTAAATCTCTGTTTAGCATCGCAGCTAAGCCTCAAAGGGGCACTAAAGCCTCATGCATATTCATGGATTCGGAACATAATTATCCAAAATGTGATTACGTAGGCCCCGTGCCAAGATGCCTCTGATTTAAATACCTTTTTCTTTTGATAAAAAAACACATTTACACCTTCTGGTCTTTGGAAAAAAATTGTTTATATTCAGTGAATTTTTAGAGTGACTTGCTAATATTTTTAATATACATAAATGTTTATAAAATAGGCATAAAAGACACTAAAGAAATTGTTGTGAAAATATGTAAAAGAACTTTATTATTATACTAGTAAGATAAGACTTACATAAAAAAATGTTATTTACAGAACTGCCTAAATCACTATAAGAAACGATTTTCATGGACTGTTGCCCAAACCCACAGCTGGGCAAAAGTCTCTTCTCTAATAACTTTCTTTATACAATATACTTACCTATCTATTCTAAAGTAGTAAACCTCAATATCAGCAAACACGACGAAAAAAAAAGAATAACTGATATTTTTGTCCGGAAGGTTGACTTCAGTAATAAATTTAACCCTTTTTTTACCTTCCATTGTTTCGGTTTAAACAGTTTGAGTTATTTATAGACAAATTTTATTTTCATTGTTCGTTTTTCCCAAAACTTCTCAATTTCAGAAAAGTAGAGTTTTTGAAAAACATTGTTTTATTTTTGTTGGATTTTTGTAAACTCGGCTTTAAGCGTATTTGTATTATTTAAAACTTTGATTTTTTGCTGTTTATTTTTTAACTTTGAGTTTTTTAACAAGCTATTTAGCTTTGTTATTGGAATCTTAATGAAAACCTAGTTTCAATCAGTGACAGTCCGTGTATGATGTTACTATTCTGAACTATGATAATAATATCTCCTATTTACGCTGTATCAAAACCATACGCGCAACATATTGCTCAAAACTCTTTGATATAAATCAAACCCGCTTTACATAGACTGTAATATACCAACACAGGGTGCTACGGAAAGGCGTCATATTAGAAACACTGCTTCTGCCAATATCAATTAATAACTACCTTGAAGGAAAACATAGAAACTTCCCAAAAAAACTGGCAGTACCATACAAAATTTTCATCACTTCATCAAATAAACTACAAGAGATTTTTTTTTTGTTATGGACTATTGCTTTCTTAGTAAAAGTCGTTTTAGTATGTTGGTTAAGTATGAGCAAAAGCAGTATATCAAATATGATCACACATGTCCATGACATCCTGTAGCAATATAGTATACACAATAAGGTCGCCATGTTCGCACCGCAGTCTGAGTCTGAACACATTCGCCGCAATGAATTACCTACAATACATTAGTGGACGCACGAATGCTATTGCCGTAGTATATTACAAGATATTATCTGGGTACGTATTAGATTGCTCGAAATAGCTCCTAAATGTCTTTATTGTGAGGTTTATTGTACATAAAGTATTTTTATTAATAGTGATAAAGTTGGTTTGATACATTTTCGTTATTTTTTTTTAATGTGTTTTGGTGAGAATGTTAGGTGTATTCTTTTAGTCTTCAATTCTAAGTATGAAGTATCACATTAAGTAAAAAGTTGTATTTGATTCTAACAAATTAACACTTTAAGAACTTCTAAAAGACCGACGAATTCCTTTTCTAACTCGTCTCCTCCTATAGTCATTTAAAATGTTAGGTATTAAACCTCTGCGGCTTAGGAAAAGGAATAGACGATGGGTGTTTTTAGTTTGTGCATTTCCGACTTATACCCACACTGTGGAACAAGACGTTTTAAAATAATATTATAAATGTACACCATCGGTTACAATTTTTAAACTTTCAATCCGACAAAAAATAAGGTATTAAACCTAACTAACATACTTCTAGAAAAACAAACTTCACGAAATTTTTCAACAATTCCGAAAACCTTCTTGTATGTATAAAGGCTATAAATTCAAATATCTACAGAACAAATATAAATGAATACGAAACCTAGAACATTTATTATAAGTTAATGACAGTTTTGAAACTGAACGCGATGTCGCGACGGTGGCGTGGCCGCGTGGACACGAAAATAGTTTAATCTAATAACAAACGATTTTACGACAAAATGAAAACGTTTGCGATTAATCGCTTAAAATATAAGTCTAGAAATGTACCTGTACTACGAATTCTTAAAGCAGGACTATTGCCGTTGTGGAAGCGAGACGGCGCTATACAGTGTATATAGCGGCGTCTCGCTTACACGACGTTAGTTGTAAGAGGTCATGATAAGCGCTCTAGTTTACATATCGAATAGTAATATCTAAGTATTTAACATTTTATTGCCTAAATTAAAAGTACAAATTTAAGACTACCGAATCGACAAGCAATAAAATTACTATAGCCAATATTACCACTAGAGTTTATATCGAGGGGTAACGGGCTATTTGGTTTAAGCGACATTTTGGGTGATATTGAGTTATATACATATTTGGAATCAGCGAATTTTTCTCCGTCGAATGATGCCGGTTTCATTAAAATCGGAGCACTTTTTTGGCGTTTGAAACAATCCTATTTTCGTGTTGTTTCCAAAGTGGCAGTGTATTAAACGACGTGATTTTCGCATTTTTTTTTAAAGTATGTACTTGAACCATACCATCATATTAATAACCGAGACATAAACCAGTCACCCTGTCTCTCATAAATATGTCCATAAGAGTTAATGCGTTTTTCCTGTTTCTAATTTTTATTAAAAAGTAACTTAAATCATTTTGCCTTCCCACTAAACACACGGTGTGATGTCGCTTAAACCATTTGTCCGTCACCCAAATACGACATGGTTCGTCGCTTAAACTCTTTTAGCTGAATCTATTTTCCACGCAGGGCGCTACTTAAACCAAATAATCATTTTCGTTCAGATATTTTGTTGAGTCGTTAAACCATTCAATCCTACTTTTCTTTTTAAATGCATGTCGTTTAAAACAGATGATAAAATGAATGATGAATATTAAAACATTTTGCCAGTATTCATAAAAATACGAGTCGGTCTTTGAATCACAAAATTTTAATATGGTACATTTCAATCATGTCATATGATACCATATTTATTTCATCGCCCGGGTGTAAAAAATCGTAATCATTCAACTGGACTATCGTGCGCGGGCGCTTCAGTCACACTCCAGAGTGCGCCAAAAACTGACGTGACGCGCGTACACCGCCAGTGTTTACGTAAAACGCTCATTGACTACTGAATGAATGGGTACCTAGTACATAACTATAGGTGGCCTGTCCTGCAGCAGGAGCGCAGGGCGTATATCTCGCCACTCAAATTTGAATGACATAATTCGTCGTGCTCTTGTCACTGCCGGTGTACCAGCTGTTTTGGAACCCAATGGTCTGGTGCGCGGCGATGGCAAGAGACCTGACGGTATGTCATTGCTGCCTTGGAAATTGGGTCGGCCTTTGGTGTGGGACGCAACGTGCGTTGACACCCTTGCGCCGTCCCACGTTCTAAGTTCAGCAGCCTCTCCTGGCGCTGCTGCTGGAGCTGCGGAGACCCTTAAGCGGCGGAAGTATAATAACATTGTGGGTGATTATATTTTCGAGCCGTTTGGGGTTGAAACGCTCGGGTCATCGGCTCCGAGCGCACGAAATCTTTTCAAAGAACTTTCCAAACGTTTGGTAGAATCTACTCGTGATCAGAGGGCTGGTTTGTTCCTTGAACAGAGAATCGGCATAGCCATTCAACGTGGCAATGCTGCCAGCCTTCTGGGTACGTTCCCCGCCATTGACAAGGATGACGATGAGTTCTTTGACGCCATTTAGTTTTTATTTATGTTAGTTTTAATTTTAGTATAGTTAGAGTTTGTTCTTATATTAGATTTAATTGTAAATCAATATTAAAAGAAAAATGATTATAGTTGATGTTTCTACATTGAGACTGATTTTACTTAATTATTTTACAAAATACTTATAATTTAACTGATTTTGATGATTAAGACTGAAAAGTAAATAAATATAATTGATGATCCTATTGAGACTGTTCTATCATAATATTATTACTCTAAATAAATATACTTTGATTGATTGCACCTGAGATTTTCGGTGATTGCGATGTATCCAGGTTGTTTTATCAGCCATTGATAGTTTTAGATGTTAATAAACTTGACCATTTAACGTAACAAATTCGATGTTATATGTCACTTAAGTAAATTAGCCTGTCAGTCATTTTAGTCTAAATTGGTCGTTGAGATAAATGGCTTGCTTCTATTAATTTTGGGTTTCGTTACTTCATACTTTTTGGCTTACTCTGTAAATAGAATGCGTCGTCGCTTAATTGTTTTCCCCTGTAGCCAATTGTAGTTATGCAGTCACTTGAAGCGTTTTTCCTGTCTCTAAAAAAGGGCAGATTGTATTAAGCGACATTTATCTTTGTAATTAAAGGTCCGCTTTATTTGGTATTAGCATCAACAACTAGATATTTTTAATTAAATTTTAATGCAGTTTACCCCGTTCAAATAGCTGCAGAAGTTTTTGTGTTATGATTTTTTTTTCGAAATTTCAAACTTTAAATGGCTCTCCTGTAAAGTTGCAAAAATGTCGCTTAAACCAAATAGCCCGTTACCCCTCGATATAATAAAGACCAAGACCAAAGAAAAACATAATGTTAAAGCTTGTATGTAGTTTTGTCAGTCTTCTTTTCTTCTTCAAATCATCTTCAGTACGCTTACTATGAACTCTTATACCTTTGTAAAAGCGAGACGACGCTACACGCATTGTAGAGCGCTGTCTCTTTTCCACAACGTCACAGTTCCACTTGAATAGTTCATGGTACAGGTAAAAGTCGTAAGACTGATTGCTATAACCTATTTGTTTTGTATATGACACTTGTAGATAGAGTGCTAGGCGCAGGTGGATTGTGCCTTGGCAAATATTTGATGAGTTAGATGGCTGAAGTGGCTATGCATGTTATGTTTGAGTATTAATTAGTACTATCATGAATAAGTTAGTAGAGCTATATTTCTCTACAGATATTATGCTATGAGGTAGTTGAATCAATAAATAGGAAAAATCTATGAAAAGAAAAACTTATTAAAACTTATAAATATATTATGCGTTAACCTTTAACTTCAAAGCCAAAACAATATTATTTTCAAAACTGAATGCTTCCTGTTGTCAATTATAATTATGTAAGTATACGCCCTTTCTTATGTCAACAAAATCTACCAAAATACCCGACTACATAACTACAGTACGGTGCAAACCTAATGGCGGCTCTGAACACGAGGCGAGTCGCTGCGCAGTAACAAACTTATGCGCCAGCGCGGGTGCGGGGCGAGGTACTGCGCAGCGTGTCGCTTACTTCCGAGCCGCCATTAACTTTGAATCCAACTACATAGATATAAAGCGATAACTAAGCCATCTTACGCACTTGCGGCTAACCGCGGGGGCGGCTAGCGGTTCAGTTTTTATTGCAACCGTTTGGCGGTTAAGTGCGTACAATCACAAGCGGTTGCATAATAATATAAAAACTGAACGGTTAGCCGCCCCCGCGGTTAACCGCAAGTGCGTAAGAGGGCTAAGTGCTGTTAAATTGAAAGGCCTCGTTATAATACAAGTTTATATTTCATAGTATTATTATAACGGTGATTATAGAAATTATGGGCCTTCCGGTACACTATCGCGTTTCGAGGGTTTAGTTACTTTATTAAGGTGAAATGGTTTTAATGGTTAAAATGTTTTTGTTATAAAGTGATTATTTGATTAGAAACTGTTTTATGTTGAAAATTATTATGTTTTTGTTAGCGGCTAAGTACTTGTGAATATATTACGATGGATTATTTTAATTAGAATTGGCTTCAGTAACATAAAATGTGATTATGTTGATAATGTTGTAACATAGAATGTGATTGTTGCGTGTGTTATTTTTAAATATGAAAATAATAATACGAATAAACTAATACGAATTTGATGATTTGTGTTAACTTTTTATTCATTTCTTGTAACATAACGACACCTATCAAGGTGCTTAGAATTAAAGATAAAATCGATCAAAAAACAAATAAGAGCTTAAAGTCTGATCCAAGATTAATTCACAAAATATATTCACGAAAACAATATCCAATGATAATAAAAAAGTCACAGTTTCCATTAAAAAGAAGTGAGATTTCTTCAGACTTCAGTCCCGGTTTTACGGCACTAAGAATTTTAATAATAATTTTACGATATGATGGTAATTTCGTAGATATTGCTTTATTTTGTTTTATGACTAGCTTTACCCATTCGAATGTAATGTCCCCAGTAAATTAAAATGGAAAAAGTTTTAAATTCAGCTTACAATGCCAGTTTTTGTACGGTTCATAGTCTTTTGTTTTCTTTTTAGTTTTTATGGATAGAAGCGGTTTAAATTTGTAGTTTGGTCTGATGCTAAGTTTTTAATATAATTGTATTCGTCGTTGTTTTAATAAGATTAGATTCAAGGTTTTTTAAGCAACAGTAGGTCTTGTATTTGTTTTGAATATGACTATAGTACGATTAATATATAAAATATGTATAGATAGACTATGATTTTAAGATGGAGTAAAAACGTTGTGTATGTTTATTAAATGTATAATACACATATAAGTTCATATTGTTTTGTTAGTACTTTTGTGAACCGTCTGCAATTTGAAAAGCTAATGAGTGAAATAAAAATGCTTAAGAAGTTGAAAACTATACCTACTAACGACATTATCACTATATTATATCTTTAATTTATTACACCTTTAATTGATGATTTATAATCATACGTCCAATTAACAAATCTCTTAAAAGTTCACTGACCTTTTATAACACCAATTAATTATTCTACTTCAATAAAAACAAATGAACAAAACCAAATACTTTTTCCATCTCATTAATTAAAATAAAACTGGATGAAAAACAAATAATTTAATGTTACAAAATGATTCTTAAACTTATTAAAAAGGGTCAAAATTCACGGTTTTCGTATCGGATATGATAAATTAAAAAAGGGTAGAAGGTAAGTTACATTAAAAAGGTCGTTTGCTTTATCACGGTATTTAATTTCTGCTTCTTTTGGTTTTAGTACTTACAGTAATGTAGGGTCTTGAATTAAAATAGAAATAAAGATTTTTTTTTTCGCGGCTATGCCATCGTTATTGGCTAGTCATAGCATTCTGAATACAAACTCTGTTAGCTTTTAAAAATATATGTTATAGTAATATAATTAATGGCCTCGGTCACAAGCAGACTAGTAGTCTGTTTGCGACCACGGCCGGTGTAACCCGGTCGAAACGTCAAGCTGTAAAGGTATTTATGAATGTACGCGCTTATTCTCGTGAATTTTACTATGAACATGCAGCGCGATAGTTTAAGAGTCAATATATGTTATCTTCTACTTTAATTTTTAATTCACACACTTTCTATTTAACACCCAACTGTACATTCAAAATAATAACAAAAAGCAATCGAAATTTAATTCAAAGATCACAGCTATCTGAAAAATGTGTCTAAAACACGTTTCTAATAAACCCGCACGTAACGAAAACAATGATTACTGAATACCCGAATCATTGTAAGCAACAATTCAAGCGAAAAGATTAAAAGAAAATAAAAGAAAAGCGGAACTGTCGTTGTTCCTTTACAAAAGGTTTATCTTTTGACGTAAGTACCTTAAGGAACAATGTGGGAGTTCGAAATTCGGAATGGCTATGAGTACGTCCTCTAAAAAGATTAAGAGTATGGAGTTTTAGAATTAGGATGGTTTTAAAAATAGACTGGAATAGTGATATTAAGATAGAGATGATGGTTCTATGAATTGACTGACTAAAGTGTTGATTTTCTAATTATTTTGGTAGTAAATTATGTCATAGTTTTTTGAGCCGTTTTAATCTCTGAACTGCCTTGTTGGCCTAGTGGTGCTAAACGCGCTTGCTACGCTAGAGGTCTTGGGTTCGATTCCCAGGTCGACCAAGTTGTTATTGGGTTTTTCTATGAAATTCTCAGTAACAGGTCGGAGTTTGGATTTGTGCCCGGTTAGTGGCAATAGGCTCGCCCCCTATTACATGGGACCTAAACATATCGGCGAACTGTGGGTGTACATTGGTACACCTCTGCCTAACCCTTCGGGGATACAGGCGTGATGATATGTTATGTTATGTTAACCCTTTAAAAATATTGACAGTCAAAAGACCGACGACTACCTTCTTCTTCTTTGCGTGTCTCTGGTAGTTTTAATTCGAGTACATTGGCCCAGTAACTTGCGACATTTTGACGACCTAAAATTATGTAGGCACCACATAAAATAAGGATTGCGTATTACGTGCAAAAGTACATGTAGCTATGTTAATGTGTTTTTTCATAATTATAACTTTTATCCATCTTTAAATTAATTTTCCAACTTCACTTTCATACAAAAATACACACACGGTTTTATAACAAATTCCTTATTAGACTCGTAAAGACAAACACAGCGCTCGTAACAAGACCATTGATAACCGCCCCCGCAATCAGAGTCCTGATTAGCTAATCCCAAGGCGGATCTTTTTCCTGCCTTCCCTCTGTTACAAACCTGACTATGTACCTAAGGGAATGGTCATATAATACGTATTCTTTATTGCCTATAATTAAGACACGAGAAGAAGAGTTTATCATGTCGATTTGTATATTTGGTCTATAATACTCAGTCGTCATCACAAATGCTGAATGCTAGGAAGAATACTGACGAGTCTGAAGTAGAGGCACTGGTCGCTAGCTGAACATATCAATCTTCCATTTGCATCATTGACATTGCAACCCTTTTCATAGCTATGTTATACTACGCGTTTGTAAATTTTTGTACCCGACTGGCGGAACCAAAAATGAAGGGTATCGTTTGATCTAAATGTATTTTCAGCTTTTTTTTTCCTGTCGTCCTTATAGGCTATTTCTTGTAGTATATAGGCAAAAAATTACACTTTGCCTGTACGAAATTTAATTAAGTTAAGAAATTATGTGACTTTATACGAAATGGATATTATTGGTCCTATTATGTTAAGAAAGTTAAAAAATATTCAAGACTTGGAACAAATTTCATCATGAAATGCTATTTCATAGGTGCACTATATTTAAACCACGCTTGTGTTTGTCCCGTGAGGTGATTTAATCGCAGTTGTGCAGTCACCGTTACCATGGTAACCTATTATTCTATCTATGCAGTCAAGTCATAACTTCATTAAGGTAGTATCTTAGAGTATACATATAAAACTATAGAGTTAGCCTATCAGAGTTTAAACCGTAAGCACTAGTGTGAACAAGTGTTGTCGTAAATTATGTATGACGATGGAACTTGCAGTTTTAAAAAATCTATCTAAAACACTTATATTATCCTAACAATATCAAAACCATCGATATTTTCTTATATAAGTTTCTCGTTGCGCGAAATTTAACTTAAATGAAAAACGAAATGTACTGGGATCAGACTAAAAACTGCTTTCGCTTGGCACAAGGGGAACCTAGCGATAGTAGCAGTCTTTGCATATAGTACGTCGATGGGTAGTATAGTATCTGACACACTAACACATACTCACAATGAACATCTGACAATCGCCTTTTACGTCCGTGTAAACGTGACCTAAAGGTAAAGGTATTGATTGGGAAAGCATTTTAAACCTAATTCATTTAAACTTTGTCGAAAAATACCCTTTTCTAGTTTCAGCTGGTTTCAACAAAATTGCTAGAGTAGATTGAGTAGATTGAGTAGATTGCTAGGCATTTCTTTTGTTTGTACAGCTCAGTTTAATTGGTAATTTGATAATAGCTTTTCTATAGGAAAACCAATCGTGGATTTAAATACTCGAGGATTGTAGTTGGCAAATGTTATCATTTCATTTTAGAATCAATAATAGGGTATAGCTAAGTGATTGCTCTTTAAGCATAAAAAAAATGTTCAGTCTAGCTTTCAACAGCTCTAAATGCTATTAGCTCTTGGCATATTAAAATTACCACAAAATGTACGTATATCCATGATATAATTATAATAACAATAGGTGTATAATATTAGCCCATCAAACCTATTTAAAAGTAAAGCCGGAAACCCACAGCGGCGCACGGAGAGGCTTTGCACGTGTGTTTAGCTTCGCTTTAGTACAAAATGTATGAAAGCGTTTCCACTGCAGCGCACGGACATGCTACGCAGCAATTGACGTCATAAACACACGCGTAGCTAGCTCGAATGGCCGGTGCACAGCTCAACCCACGGCCGTGCGACGCATCCCAGCTGCGTGGGTCGGCCATTTCTCGGCGACCCACGAATATGTACAGTCTCGAGCAAAAATATGTATACACATAATATTTTTAAGAAATTATTATAAGAATAAGCAACTATAAATAAGAGGTACAATTAATGTTCCTAGTATATATGCATACATTTAAGTTGTGATAAGTATAATTTATGTAACAACTAAGTAATTTATAATACAAATCAGTAAAACAGATGTTACTACACAATAGCTAAAATATATTGTTACTTGGAAGAGCTTTTGTCTATATTATAAAAATAATATATTGACTTTTAGTAATTTTTTTTTTTATAAAAAAAATATTTGAACTATTTTATTTTCAAGTGTCATCTGTCAGTATGCATTGATTGCTAGATGGCAGAAGAGATTCGACAAAAAATCTCACTAATTTCGTTTAACAATTTCGCATATTATTATGTTACATATTTTTGCTCGTGACTGTACCCCACGCATAGCTATGGGCTGCGTGAGCGACACATCCGTGTCCGTGCGCCGCAGTGGAAACGGAGGCCGACGCCTACGAACTAATGAGCCCACGCAGCAGAGGTGAGCCACGCATCCGTGCACAGCCTGCGCAGCGGTGGGGTTCCGGCTTAAAACTTAGAAGGTCAATTATTCTTTCATGCATACTAATTAAACCTTTACAAAGTTCATTCTTATCATAAAATGGTCATAAAACAAACTGTTATATAACGCAGAAATGACATAAACATCGTTCTAATTACAGTATATTGTAACGCCCTTAGAAACTGTCTTCCATTTTGACATAATCTCTTAATTGTCTTTTACGACACTCACGGGAACGAAGTAATGGCATTCTGTAAGCCGAAAATGTTTTAAACAAATCCTTTAATTTTAGGTACAATGTTTTTGGATATTATATTTTAGGGATACGGTTTTTGGAACCTTTGGATAAAGGAACATCATATTGATCCATCAACATTAGAAAGGCGTTAAGTTAAGAAAGTTATTCAATTTCTATTATTGTCAGATATTAACCCATAAAACGAAAGAATACAGAAAATAAAATAAAAAAAAACATAACACATATCATCACGCCTGTATCCCCGAAGGGGTAGGCAGAGGAGTACCAATGTACAACCACAGTTCGCTGATATGTTTAGGTCCCATGTAATAGGGGGCGAGCCTATTGCCACTATTCGGGCACAAATCCAAACTTCGACCTGCTACTGAGAATTTCATAGAAAAACCCAATAACACCTTGGCCGACTCGGGAATCGAACCCAAGACCTCTAGCGTAGCAGGCGCGCTTAGCACCACTAGGCCAACGAGGCAGTCTAAATAAAATAAAAAATATAACAAAACATGGAATAATTAGAACAAAAAAAAAGATAACATACATAGATACTTTTAAAGGCATTCGTTTCCAAAAAAAACCTGACAAATCAAACTCAGTAGCTACACTTTTTAAAGAAGAAATAAGTTTTATTAAAAAAGTAACTTAATAACTACGCTCTCAATATTTTTGCAATCAAATCAACTTGTATTCACATACACAAAAACTGAAAAACCCTTTCATTTCCTAACGAATCATTGAATGCGGGTATCGCAGTTAATTCTCGGCACTTAACGTTTCAATCCGTGTCCATATACAGGGTGTTACGAAACCCCTGTCCGATCCGTTAAGGGGTTATTAGGTATCGATATCAAATTACAAAAAAGTAAAAAAAAACCTAAATTTAAAAAGAAATAACCAAATTTTTTTTATTCTCCAAATTGCGGACGAAAGTTACGGCATCGTCTCAGGTTCTGCCAAATGATCATACAAAAGGCCACCATTAATACCGACGAAAATGGTGGTGTAGTTTTCGATTTATCTTCAAATTTAGGGATTTTGGAGGCTATTTCAAAGTTAATTATTATTGTTATTATCATGAATATTAATATTTTATTTGGGCATGTGATTGTGAACCCTATATCACCCTTTCTGGTCAGACAGGGGTTTCGTAACACCCTGTATATGTCTATCTATGTATCGTATACAATATGATTCTAATTAAGTTTCCAAGTCAGATTGACGGGCGCCAGTAATTACACATCGCAGCCTGTTCACTGTTACGCTTCAAATAAGGTGGTTTTTAACCGTATTGAAAGAGGAGGAGGTTCTCTATTCGGTTGTGTTTGATTCAATATTTGCGACAATTGGAAACTATTAAAATTTTTCGTCCCTAAGGTATGTTAGAGGTAGTCGAATATCATTTCATTTTAATCGTTTTCTTTTTACATTTTCATTTATGTTCAAACATTGTTGTTTTTTTTTTTTAAATCAGCACTATTTCAAGGGCTAAAAAAAATCAGATTCAACATTAGAGTAGTAAACTCTGATGTGCCACAATTTCATGGAAATGAAGAGCTGTTTAAATGTATCCTGAATATGACCTACTTAATTACAAGGACTATGAATACTAAGTTAGGTCTAGACAGCTAAAACCTCTGCGCATGGATATATTTTGGTTACAGCCATTTTCAGTAACTGAAAGACTTCTTGAAATACCAACTGAAATCAATTTATATAAATAACTGAGTATCTATTCAAATGTATTTATAGAACCAAAGTTTCGAATTTCTACACAAATTCAACACTTAGACTGTCTCTTATTAAACCGTGTCTCTTGAAGCATATTATACAAATTATTATTACACGTATGAAATTCAATAATAACTAATAATAATGAATATGTTGAGAAGTCAACCCAATAACTTCACTATTGAGCCTTTCAATTAAACCCACACCTTACTGGAAATAACTACATTTGCTTTTAATAAAATAATTTCTAATTATTTATTGATATTATTTTTTTCTTAGATCTTTATTGATCCGTCCGTTGGGCAAAGGATGAAACCTTTTCCTTTTTAAACGACTCGGTTCTTGAAATTTTTTTTTTTTATGATTTAATTTTGTATCTTCTTTTCATTTTTATATTAACGGCATCTTGTTGTAACTACAGTGTATGTCTGTCGTGTGGGCATATACTAAGGAAGGATGAAAGACTAGTTACAAAAAGAGTAATGAATATGAAAGTGGATGGCTGGTGGATGGTACCGCTAGTAGAAATGGAACTTGACTAGAGGGCTCATTTAGGTTAGACAGTAGAGATTTGAATTAAGAAATATAAATTATACGCGCATTTTTAAGTTGCAAATAAATGTAAAAGAAAAAACAGAATATTATAAAACAAAACGACTTGATCGATTTTGAGGAAATTTGTGTGGTCTTCTGACGTATAGAAAACTAAAATGAAAAAGATATTGTGAAATTGGTCCACAATAAAATACCATACTGACAAATTCTGAAACTCCTCTTTTTAAGTCATTGATTATAATAATATTATTATGCATTACTTCATGTTGGGTAACTTTGACCCACTTTATGAGCTTTTTTTTAAATTACGTATAGAATAATTAACCAAACTACTGTGAAATGAATGTTTTTAGTGGCTTTACAATGCCTATTTTTAAGAAATAATTTTTTGTTATCTTTTTTTTAAACTGCAGCTTTATAATCATTGAAAATTCAACGAGGCAAAGTTATACGGTGACTTGGGTAACATTACCTCACACACTTAATGATACGGATTTTGCTGTTTTAAATTAGGTTTTGTTATATTTGGTGAGTCTTAACCCTCTTTTTATGCCATAATATGAAACAAACTAACATTAGAAACGATTTTTATTTTTTTTCTCAAAGGTTTACTGTTGAAAACATGAAAAATAAAGTGCGCTGTTAGGGAAATCACTAGTTTGTAAAAGGAGACGGGTTTTTAGAACTTATTAAGATCTAATCAGTCTTATAAGTCTTTTAAACTGTTCATTAATAACAAAACTAAGTTATCAAATCCTAATCAATTATAAAAACTAACATAAAAATCCAAAATGAAAATAACAAAATCAGCTCTTTACCAGCCTTACTCTCCCCATTCCATACAAAGAAAATCATCATCAATGATAAAAAAAATCTTTCTTTTGGTCACTTTAGTAGTAGGCAAATATTTCACGACATTTTTTGGGAAACAGCGTATAATATCAGGCTTATTGGCTGCTTTCAACCCTTCATCGCGTTCTGCATGAGCGACATTTTAAGCTTTTTACCATATATAATAATGATGTAATGTATAGAATTTTTTTTACCTACTTTTTTCGCGCCATGTTAATGTAAGTTTAACTTAAAAAAAAAAAATAAGTTTCCTCAGTACGTTACTGGAGTTAGTTCAAACTATCAGTGTAACTTTGACCCGAGTCAAAGTTACCCGGATTTGATAGTTCTAAAGGACCCGATGCACAATTTTGCTAATATTAACAATATTCATAAAAATATTGCGAAAATTTTAAGTGTACTTAAGTTTTTAAACTTTAATTTACTGTCTGAACTGAAACTCACCTTTATTCAGCGTCTAAGAATCGCAAAGCAACAAAGTTTTTTGAGCACTTTTAAAAAGACGTTGCGCACAGTCCGTCGTTTTTATTTTATATCTATGGATTTTTAACATTTATCAAATAATGACATTAGATGGGTTTTAACGAAGCCCTTTATGTATCTAATAAAAAATATTTCTATGCGTTAAGTTTTGTACAGAGCCAGAAAAAAAAATATTAATCGGAATTGGAAGTGGTGAGTCAAAGTTGTACTGAAAGCTTAAGTTACCCAGATTGACCGTACTTGATTGTTAGTGTTACTAAGCTATTCTGAAGTTAATGTGGACACTTAATAATTACTTTTGTTTTCGGTCACTTAGCTGGTCGCAAGAAACGTCACAAGTCAGCATTTATAAACTTGATGAATGTGAGTCATTAGTATTATTCCGAAACTTTAAGGAAATGGGACCTGAAAGTGGTTTATTTTGGTACAAAGCAAACAGCTATGTAATTAATACATGATTTATCGTGTCCGGTGTTAGTGCTCTTAATGTTGTTATTAAATATCGTTTTAGGTAATAGGCGCTATACTAAAATTAGGAAACATGACTGTGTTTATTTCGAGTTTGTGGTGAAAGTGATATTGGTTAGATTTGTTGTGACTTTATAATTTGTCTTAATTAAAAGCATAATCATCACGCCTGTATCCCCGAAGGGTTAGGCAGAGGTGTACCAATGTACACCCACAGTTCGCCGATATGTTTAGGTCCCATGTAATAGGGGGCGAGCTTATTGCCACTTACCGGGCACAAATCCAAACTCCGACCTGCTACTGAGAATTTCATAGAAAACCCAATAACACATTGGTCGACTCGGGAATCAAACCCAAGACCTCCAGCGTAGCAGTCGCGCTTAGCGCCACTAGGCCAATGAGGCAGTCCGTATTATTCCGTATCCAATTAGTATTAAAAGCCTAATTTAGAATTTATTTATTTGCTTTACTAATATTAGGATCGTTACTTGATTTGTCATTAAAAAATAAACGCAAAGTATCGTCTCTCTCGCATCCAGATAACGTAGTCAGAATATCTGCTAGACTTAGTTAAGCTTCATGGTTTTACACATACTTTAAATGTTTCATGCCTATCAAAATTCTTCACCACCTTAAGCTTTTTTAGAATTTTCCTTCTCAAAATCAGCTTCCACATTTTGAATAGCTTTACGTACCTTCCGTATTTCCTGAGAAATATTCCGAGGCTCTCATATTTTCAAACGAGTAGTTAAAGTGAACCGCTGGGAACTAATTGTCGCGGCACTTAAGAACGATGGCCTCCCGCCGTGTTAATTACACACTGTTAGAACGTTTCATACCGACACCTTCGAAACTAAGAAATGTGTTTTGTAAGTTTTGTAGAACCTTTTGTTTGAGAGAGCTTTGAAGTTTGGTGGAATTTGTTTTATAAGTGTTTTTGAATCTACAGATGCTTATGCTTTTTGAAACGTCTCTTTTCTGTTTACCTGTTAAAGATGCTTTTGTTCGCGACTACACTCGCGTTAATGTCAGATGTCGCGGCAAAAAGAAGTGTTAGTATCCCATTCTTGGCATCCAAACAACACCACGCAGTTTTAATATTTAAAAAAGAGGCGGACTGAGTTTTTTTCGCATTTATTATAATTAGTATGGATTAAAATTAAAAAAAAACATACTTACGTAAAACTATTTAAATGAAGTTGTATTTTTATAAACGCCAAAAAGCATCCACAATAATTTATTCTCCAAAGAAAATTACCTGCAATTTTGTAGACACTGATTCCTCTGATAAACGATGCCACGTGCGAAGAGAGAAACCGAGATAATCCAATAAGAGAAGCCGCCATTTTTACTAAATACGGCTTGAGTTTTCGTCGGCGACTTACACAATTTATGGCTTTCTTTTCCGCAAGCTTTTCCTAAGATTACCTAACGTACTGCGATAAAGAGAGACCTTTAGGCAGCGTGCACACAGACTGCTCCAAGCAGTTTGATTCCGACGAGCGATCGAGAACTGCTTGAATTTCGATTGTTTTGAGCGGTCGACAAAACAAAAAGCGAGCGGGTGAAAGGCGCGAGTGACGCGCGAGAGCGGTCGACAGCTCGCGCAGTCCGTGTGCGTTGATAATTAGCGTATAAATAAGAAACTAAAGAGTGAGCCTATCATTATATGAATCGCAAGCACTAGTACGAACTAGTTTTGTTGTAAATATTGTATGAAGACGCAGCGCGCCGTTTTAATGTACCTATCTAAAACATATCATCACGCTTGTATCCCCGAAGGGATAGGCAGAGGCGTACCAATGTACACCCACAGTCAGCGATATGTTTTAGGTCCCATGTAATAGGGGGCGAGCCTATTGCCACTAACCGGGCACAAATCCAAACTCCGACCTGCTACTGAACATTTCATAGAAAAACCCAGTAACACCCTGGTCGACCCGGAAATCGAACGCAAGACCTCCAGCGTAGCAGGCGGTATCTAAAACCCAAATATAATCCTAAAAATGTCGAAACCATCGATATTTTTGCTTATTAGTCTGTCGTTGCGCGAAAAATAACTTTGCTCAGTAAACGAATGTACTAGATACAGCTGCAAAACTGCTCTCGCTTGGCAAAAGTGGAAACTAGCGATACTAGCGGTCTACAGTATATCTAAAGTCTATGCGTTGATCACTAACTGCTCAAGTAGTGAGTGTATGAGTCGCCTTTAAATGTCTTTTCAAAATGTTTTTTATTCTGCAAGGAAAAGAGTAAAATTTAATGTTTCTGAATCTCAGTTTAATGACCGCAATAAATATGTCAGTAGATTTTGGTGATGGAAACTGAAAGTTTTGGCAAATTTTCTTACAAAGTACCCTAAAAATGTTGAATTTCAAGTTAGGGAAAATTTATGTGAAAAGTAACTCTAATTTTACCTTCTACAGAAAGCTATTTAAAGGTCTGCAAAGGTTTTTAGTAGACACCGTATGATATGAAAAATCGAAAAAGTCGAATCGAAAAATAGCTGTTAATTTTGATAAACAAAGATTTTAACCTTTCAACCATATTCTTTCTTGAAAAAAACACCTTATGTTGATATTTACCTAATGGGTGAATTTCAACAAATGCCATTTTTCTTATCATATCGGTGAACTTTTACAGTTTTTATTTTTTTTGTAGATTTTTCAGGTTTTATGTAATCTTTAGTATACGAAATATCCCCAAATTTAATATCATCAACGTATCATTTAAGACTGAGGAGAAAATTCAGTTTGAATTTTGGTTTCCACCGATGTGAAAAACCGGCACCGATATTTTTTTTGTACACCGATATGATAAGTGTATCCACCGAAATGATATACGTATCCGTATGATATATGATAATCTATTCACCTTTGAACATCAAAAAGGAAATAGTTAGTGGATACTTAAAGGTGACTTAGAAATGAAGATCTGAACTTAGGGTAGATCACATCCAAAGAGAACTGAGTTCTTAGATATAAAATAAAAATGTATTTTTTTGAAATTATGTACCTATTTTTTACACCTTATAGGGGTACTTAAAATTAAAAAAATAATGATTATATTTATTATCATTGTCTTAATAAAAATGAAACATGAAAAAAAAAAACAAAACACTCATATCTAAGTTTAGCTAAACGTTTTCTTAAATGCTCCTCTCTTAACACAGAATCGCTTTTGATTTAAGCTTTGCTTATTCTTTCCAGCAACCTATTCCACCTGTTTTTCTCCTCATCTCTTAGTTTTGGCCTCGGCATCCTTTAACAAAATTAAGCTACTATTATGTTTTCTTTTTAGCTATTAATTATTTTGTTATTTATTATTACATACTTACTATTTTTTTAATTATTTTTTTTTGCCATCGAAACTTTTAATGCTTTCAATTGCTCCATCTCACCATCATCATCTCAGCCTATGGACGTATTACCGAATACAGACCTCCCTTAATGATACATTTATTTATACATCTTCTACTACCCAGTGGTATCGTGGTAATGATTTTGGCAGTCTATGTAGGTAAACTTACCTTGTATGTATGTGTGTACGAATGTTTGTATGTGCCATTGTTTCTTTGTATACTTAACAAAATGACACGGGATCTACCGATATGATATAACGACTCACCGAGATGATAAAATGATCTACCGATATGATAAAGCAATCCACCGATGTGACAAAACTGTGCGTTGATCACGAATCAAAACACCGATATTAGATATATGACACCGATTGATTTTTTCTTATCATTTCGGTGTAAATTATCACATCGGTGGTAAAAAAGACCACCGATTACAGCGATATGAGAACAGCGACATGAGAAAATACACACTTTTTAGAAAATTATAAATATATAAAAATGCATAATATCTAGGATAAATTCAATAACAGACAATGAAGCTAATTCACTTACTACCTCTGTTAGAACCAAACAACAATAAAAAAGCTACTCATTACACTAGCAAAATGCAACCACCGATTATATAAAATAATTGTCCGGGAGTACCTGAAATGTCGTTCTTACAGTTTTGGTGGGCATAGGCAGCGATTTAACCCACTTCTATCCTGACTGCCCACTAGCACACACCAACGAGGGAAATACAATTGGGGTGGGGATGCTGTCCGAATCGTCGATGTAAAGTTATGTTTGAATTACTTTTGTCCAGCGATATGAGAATATTTTTCAGGACAAGTACGTTTGTGCCTCTCAGTAATAATAATCGTTAATTATGTAATAAAATATGCTATATATTAATAATAAAACTAATATTCTATGAAATAGAATAAGTTATATACCTAATTTATTTATTTTTATTCGTGTATAAGCTGTTTTGTTTGCAAAAAAAGTAGTGGGACAGCACCGATTTGCAAAAAAATAGAGGTTTATGTATTTTATTTATACCTTTGTAATAGTCCTAGGCAAATCATATTTTTGCCACAACCCAATAACTACCTATTGAATACTAAAAAAAATAATTCAGAACTATATTCCTTTTTTCAAATACTAATTTCAACGAGGACAAAAAAATAAGGCATTTGGGAAATTCACCCTAATATCAATTTTGTTAAATTAACGTTAAATATAGTACAGCATACAAAGCAGCCTGAAATAAAACTTTATTTTCATAATTTCTTCAAAATGAAAACATAAATATAAAATTAATTGATATCTAAATAAAAAACTCATTTGGCAATTTTACCACCACAATTTTTTTGTCTCTTTCACCTCTTTTTTTAGGACCTTATTCTTCCTTAGTTCATAGTCAAAGCATGTGCTAAATGTCGTTCATTAATATCGATCTAAGACCTTGTGACACCATCATATTTCATTCCGAAGGCCTTGAACGTGTAGCTGAAAGATAATTATAGCACAGTTTATTGTATTTTTAGATATAGCTAAATATGTTCTGTATATGTAAAATAGGTACGAAAGAGGTTTTTTTTTAATAAAATGATTAACAATACCAAGTACCTGCTTTTTTTGGAATAGGCTACTTAAATTTCGGTTTTTGACAGAACGTTTAAGAGTTATAAACGTTAGAAGCATGGGGAAGCATTTACCAACCAGTTGGATTTCCAATGACATTAAAAAATCTACTAAATGTTGCTCCATATAAAATACGGTATTCAGCCAAATTTGGACAAACTGAAAGCTGACTTCACCATAGTTTGGTATAAGCTTAACCTACCAAGAACCCTTTATTTTTTATCAGTCCGAAGAAAATCCATATAAATTGATTTTATGAAGTAATTCCGTTAACAGGCTGGGAAGTTGTCATCCCCTCATCAAGCGACGGATTTCGAGCCCTTTTCACCCCTTTTATCAGTTTAGTTCTAAATGCTTATCAATTATTTAACTTCCGAAGGGAATTTCTTGAGGCGTTCGATTTTGATGAAATTTTCATGATACATATTTAGGCGACTGCTACGCTAGAGGTCTTGGGTTCGATTCCCGAGTCGACCAAGGTGTTATTGGGTTTTTCTATGAAACTCTCAGTAGCAGGTCGGAGTTTGGATTTGTGCCCGGTTAGTGGCAATAGGCTTGCCCCCTATTACATGGGACCTAAACATATCGGCGAACTGTGGGTGTACAGTGGTACACCCCTGCCTACCCCTTCGGGGATACAGGCGTGATGATATGTATGTGCATATTTAGGTACTTTTTGTTTCATAATTCGAAAGGTTTAGTGCCTATATTATTTGATCTTTTTTCAATGATACTTATGATTAAGAATTGTGATTTTTTATCTATTCTATCAAGCTAAAATTAATTTTAAAAGTTCAGGAGTTATATAGTTTGAGGCATAATTCAAATAAATTTAAGAGTCTATATGCACTTTCAAAACTCAGAACTAACCTCTTTTGAACTCTCCAGTAGTAACTACATAAACATAAAGAAAAATATATTACCACTTCAAATCCTTTTATAGCCAATAAATAAGAACAATAGCAAATTAAGCTTTTATATTTACATAATAGAGTAATCATAGAAAATTGGAAAGGGTCCAATGACATTCTTTTATCTTAGATATTGGAATGTCTAAATAATGTGACCAATAGACCTTTGGTAAGCCTGTTTTTGACACTCAATAACTTCGATATATTCAAAATGGCTGTTGTGTTATTTAAGTATTACATCATATGAATAATTATTTTTATTAAATAATCTAATATTTTTTTTGTCTATTTTCTGATTAAGTTCTAGAATGATTATTAGTATAGAAAATATTAATTACTATGAGGTTTAATCGCTTATCAATTTCATGAGAACATTTCGGTAGACCTACAAAAACAAAATTTATACATCGCAGTGTCACATTACCTCCAAAGAGAAATAAATTAAAATCAATACTCATTGTACTCAATCTTGTTCCAGATGCTGAATACACTTGCAAATCGAAATTGAAATCCAAAGATGTATCCGGAGACAATCCACATTTACGAAATAAGATGAATGGAGTACCACCGAAGATGAGACTGATAAAGCAAACACGGCACAATGCATGAACACAGTTATAGAACCTTAACAAAGAATGTTCTAGAGAATGAGAAGATCGATGATACAGTCAATTATACGATAGACAATTTATTTTATGTTGTTGGTAATGAGACTGGGAATAGTACAAATGTGTTTGATGAAGATAATGCGGTTAATAACTGGTGGGCTCTGATTGCCCTGGTACTTGTCGTGTGTACGGCTGCGGGCAACGTGTTGGTGTGCTGTGCGATCTACTTGGAGAGGAGATTGCAGAATGTGACGAATTATTTCTTGATGTCGCTTGCGATTACTGATCTCCTGGTAGCTATTTTGGTTATGCCGCTTGGGATTCTGACTCTATTGAGAGGTGAGTTTTTTATTTTTTTGTGTTTTAAGACTTTCAATTTTTTTCAAAATATTATGTTTATGACGTTTGCGGAATATTCGCGTGAAAAGGCTACTTAGTTCTAATTTTTAAATTCGACATGTTATTTATTCCATTCCAATTATTTGTATGTGTATCATAGTTATTTGTATCATAGACACGAACAGAAAAACAAAAAAAAAGAAAAAATTCAAGATAGAAGTACAATGTGGTACTAACTTCTGATTAAATCAATTTAAGACCTATTGTCTGTATGTGTTTAATCGATATCAAAAGATGCCATAACTTTATTCCATTGAACCATGAATTCCGAACATCACTTAACTAAGTATAACGTACTTCACGAACATACAACAATAAGGCTTCTACACTCCTGTCACGACTAAGTATCGACAATAAAATTACTTTGGAATTTAGTTTGACAAATTAATGCCACTTTACAATTAATTGCAGAAGGTCAATTTAATTTGAATACTTCATGTATCGTAAATAAATTAATACACATTCACATCAATACTTACACTGTAAAATAAAAAAAATATATAACCATAATTATGTCTTATGTATAAGTAGGCTCATCATTGCAAGTCTTGTTGCATGTCACTTAGTTATTAACACTCGCCAGCATACCATTTATTTTAATTTCCGCTTAGTCACGTTAACTTCATAACATTTTAGCTGATCGTATTTGCACACACGTGATAAAGATTGCACTATAAACTCGTGTTACTGAGAAATAAGAGGCATTAATACATACAACACGCACAAGTAGTTTCCACTACATATATTATGTAAAGAACCCATGTCCCCAATCAGAAACTCATCGTTGAAAGAATTATAATTTTGTTGCGGTAGAGTTAAAAAAAATATTTTGAACAACCAGAAAAGGTGGAGTAGACCTTTTGTTACTTTTTTATATAGTCATGCTTTACTTCGCTTTAATTAGTTTACGTTAGAACGATAAAGTTTGACGTCGTTAAATACTGAATATAAAGCGAGAGAAAAATGTGATTGTTTTTGTAAAATTGGATAGTAACTTTCGCAATCGAGTTAAAAGTAAACCAATAATACTCGTAGAATTTTGTTTGGGTTTGGTGTTTTTGAAACAAATACTCGGAAGACCGCAATTGGTTAGATGTACTTCAAACACAGGTGTATCTTGTTTGAAGTAGTTTTTGAAGAAATAAATTCACTTAACAATCTAAATCAGTATTTTCATGAGTAGTATATACTCGGTTTTAGTTAGAAAGTGTAGTATGGTAAATTTGTGTTTTTTCAAAGTTTTACATTTTACTAAAAAATCATACAAAAAGGTGTGGGAACTGATTATTTTAAAATACTGTCAGGTGAATGCAGCTGATTAAATACAACAAATTGGTCAATCATGAAACACATTTATAGACACAGACTCATTGAAATTTCTTCATACTTATGCAACCCTTAAAAAATGTGCTTGTCATTTAGTTAACCACTCAGCAATTTGCCATTTCTACAGCAACAAGCAACATATTACTTTACATCTATAAAACTAAAATTCTCGTCACTAAATTGAAATTACGAAACACAAATCTTTCCAAAATTGAATTACAAATCCTTCATTGATCGTTACCACAAAATAGTGGTAGCTAACACAAATTTTATTGTAATTTAATTTCCCCAAAAGGTTCACTTAAGTTCGGGGCGTAACTTAATTCTGAGTGTGCACAGCGTCGATTAGAGGTTCCAAGAATTAATTTGTGTAAGAAACAATGCTATTATAAATTGATTGAGTGGAAAACTGATTACTTAGAGGTGAAATTGTAAAAGTTTTGTAAGTGTTTTACGGGGGAAACGAAAAGAGGTAGCTTTTATAGGTCAAACTTTGGAACAATGTTTACTGTATTTTTAATTAGTATCTGGATTATCATTTTGAAGGATTTTCAGGAAAATGTTTGCAGTAAGTAAGAAGCTACATTTAATAAAATATAACACTGCTGCATTTTGAGTAAAATTTCCTGAATTGTCATCGCCTTATAGGTAAAGAGTACAGGACTTTTTTTTACCCGGTGGATGTTCTCCATGGACTACCTCCGCCCTGGGGAAGACGGAGGGGTGTGCCAGACTCTTACCGGCAATAACCACCGCTGTGCTTCAGTGAACATCCCATAAAAAGATCCACCATCTCAAGAACTAATAAATTTAATTATAACCAGAAACTTATTTGGAAACTTAGATACCATACATTACTTCAAAGTAACGAATAGTCTTACATCCAGCCACTATTTTCACTACAATCGTTCCTAAAATATCCCACACCCAGCTGCTTATTTTCTGAATACGACAGACAGACAGACTAAAAAGTTTTTCTCATTGCATACATGACAAGACCGCCATTCTACCAACATGTGCCTATGTATAGTGACTAGTAGTTTTTCGTTTCTAGGTCTATTTTATGTACACACTGACTGGTACTTTTTAGGTAGAGCAAATTACAATAGGCGTGATGGATAGTACCACATAATTTGGAAAGACATCTGATTCATATTGTCTTAGTTACTCTTATGTGTACAAATATTAAAGTTACGCACGCTCTTACGCACTTGCGGTTAACCGGGGGGCGGCTAACCGCGCGGTCCAGTTTAATATGCAACCGCTTGGCGGTTAAGTGCGTACAATCACAAGCGGTTGCATATTAAAACTGGAAATGCGGCTAACCGCGCGGCTAGCCGCCCCCGCTTTTAGCCGCTAGTACGTAAAAGGGCTAATTGTATTCCTAGGTGTGATTCTTAGTAAGGAAAAAAAGACAATTATAGAAAAGGCTGTATTTTCGGCTAATATTCTTTTATCGATCTCTTTATATCCACTTTGTAAGGTGTCAAGTGGGTTAGGACAGAAAAGTCTGGAGTCAGATGAGGTAGACATTTGTCCAGCAAGTGTTGACAAAAGAGGTTATTTAAAAAAAAAAGAATTACCGTAATAGTCCTTTGTCATGGTTCTTTTCTATTTTTATTACTCTCTTAGACAAGGAAATCAAAATATTATTATGTTTACCGTCACCATTAAGACTGATTTCCATGAAACCTCATTTCTTTCTCTCACAATTTTCTGTTACTGAGAAGTAATAAAAATAATATTGCTTTCTTAGTTTCCAGATACAATTATTATTACATAAATCTCTATCCTGCATTGGTCGAAGTCTAAAGCATTCTAATTACTTTCCAATCTCGCTTAGATTCAAGGCTAGCTCAGCCAATTTCTCTAGATTATTGAGCGTAGTTATTAGACAGCTATGTAGTTGTTACAGGAAATCAAATGCCGGTCTGTCTTCCGGCGAGATATGATGACCTTGAACTTGACTTATTGGATTCATTAAGGTCCGAGAATCGGTCTATGATGAATATATTTTATTCTAATTATCTAACAATAATGATTAATTAGTTGTGAATAGATTTTTTGTGTAACCGCTATTTTGTAAAAAATAAATAAATAAAATAATTGAACTGCTGTTAAGACTTAATTTATATAAATTATGAGCTTTAAATTTGAAATTACCTTTGAAGCTCAGCAAGAACAAAGGTTTCTGTCCCTAAAAGTTTCCTTGAATCTAGATCGATAGCTTAGAAGATTACTTTACAAATTAAAACTTACAAAATTACAAACTATAAAATAACATACCTATCGTTGTTTGGTAATCTAATAAAATTAAGTAACTTTTTATTTTTACGAAATCGAAAACAAATTTTCTAATTATCTTTTCCACTTTATCTCAGGATTTTATTTCCCTTTTGACTTATTTCGTGAAGTTCTTCAAACCATATAAAATCATGCTTCTACCCTTTCCATAAAATGCTTACCTTCCCTCATTACATAAACAAAATATAAGACAAGTGAACCATTATTATCGGATTACCGACATACCTCTCAATCAAGCAACTCTCTAATTCAATCAAACACTAAGTCATTAAACTAAGCAAAACCTGTACCCGTACCATGATCTCTTAAAACGGTTTTATAGCGGGTGTGGAAGCGAGACGGCGCACTACACTGCGGATAGCGCTGTCCCGCTCACTCAACGACAAATCTTGCTTTAAGAGCTCATGGTACGGCCCCTGTTTCATTAGACCCATATCTAATGGAAACAACACGTCCATCCTTGCTTTCCCAAAATTAATGGATTACAACATCCCTTTACAAAGGGACTATGGGATCTCGCAAGTCCAATTCTGAGTCCAATTGTAAGTTCAATTGTAAGTTCAATTTCAATTAAGCAACATGTCATAACTGGTGGAATAGGTATGTGATTTAATGTGTGAAGACGGGATTTGGTAATTGGATAATTAAAGGTTTAATTGAGATTATCATGTTAGCTTGGTTATCAGATTATTAATATTAACTGGTTTATAGTTAATTGAATTATATTCGTACTTCACTATGTTCTAGGTGCATTGTTTTCATTGTTTCCATGATAATTTTTTTTACCAAAATTGTGTTGAACTGAAAAAAATATGTTTTTTTTTTTTTATTGAAAGTTTCTTTTTCTGTCCACAAAACCAGAAAGTAACGTTCGTTCAACATGAATTTTCGCACCCAAATTTTTCCTTAATATCTTTACCGAATTCAGATTCATCTGCATAGACAGGATAGCTGACACATTTACGGATCTTTTCATAGTTTACAGAAACACTACGGACCCGTAATGGGACCCCATTCGTCTAAGAAAATGTAACACGATACACCTTGAAACACACGTTAAAGAGACGCTCATTAAGATGGGAGCCTCCGTTTGAAAACATTGAATGAATGTACAGTTCTATGTGCCATCTTTGAAGCTAGGCATTTCATAGACTGAACGATTCCTATGTAAGGACAGAAGATACATGGTGAAACGCGGTAGTAGACTTGAATTGTTTGTACATTTTTAATGTACCTAGACAAGATGTTGTACAATGGTGTGTGATATACCAGTAGGATTCAAATGCTTCAGAAGCTCTGAAAGGAATATCGCTTTTACCCAGACAGACCTAACTTGGGAAATACTGGTCCTAAATGCTTCAGATAGAGTATTTCTTTCCCCTGAGCAGCCCTAGCTTGGGAGATACTGGTAAATTGAAATTGTTTTGAAAATGTAGAAATGGTTTAGATGGACCGAGTCAACTTTGAAGGCACGAGCATAGTTCACCACGCTTGTTCATTGCGGATTGGCGATTTCAGGACAACTTATATTTTATTTATTCTCAAGGTTTGTTTAACCTATAAATCCATTTCCCGTGAACAAAAAACAGTTGTTGAAAATTTTCTCCTGTAATTTTATTGACACCTTAAAAGTAACCGTTTATAGCATCTTTGAATAGCGTCATCAAGTGCAAAGAAATTTACCATTTCCTTATTCACCACCAAAACATTCCTCGGTACAACGCCCTTCTGTTATTACCCGTTTGATCCCAACAGCAAGTAAATACTCCCAACATTAAAGCGAGGTACAGTCTACATTAATACAAACGCTGCTGTGAATTCTTCGCGAGAATAACAGAAATGAGATATGAACCGACGTAATCCGAGTGAAATTACTGACGTTATATGTTTGAAATGTTACGGTAGCGCACTTAGTTTGTGTGCTAATATTTTGTTTTTATGTCAGTTTGTCTTTTGTTTTTTGGATAGTTCTTTTCTAGAGGTCGTAAATTACTTTTCTGAATAGTGTTACTTCCTAAAGGAAAACAAGTGACTTTTATTTGGTTGTTGATCAGTGATGTAGTGCCAGATTAAAAAGACGAAGGAAACTATATTTGCCAATATCAATAAAATTTTATAGAAATTTCTTCATCTCAATAGAACGTCGATCCAAAGATCTTAATAAAATCGGATGCTAAAAGTTTTGGATTTAGTACCTATTGTGAGCCTAAAAAAGTGGTTTATGTCAACTAAGTCCAACAGTTTTATACACTGAGACTTCATTACATCACAGCATCCAAAGCCTTGCATAATGGTAAAATATGATTCAGAAACAAAAATTTTAATAAAATAACATTTGTATTGTTCCCCACATGTTGCACGAGCAACACGTGATTAAATATTTCTGCTTTACACATAAATGTTGTTACCTCCGTTGTTTTAGTATTACTCTCACACAAATGCTGGGCGTTTTGTTATTAAAATTCAACGGTGTGTTATCGAAGAGATTTTTGTGTTATAATCCTATTTTATGTTGAGTTAAAATATTTTGTTGTTAATGTTAATGTTTTTATTCATTTTTCTTTATAGTCGTGGTGGCCTAGCGGTTCAATGAACGGATTTGTATGCACGAGGTTGCAAGTTCGAACCCGGGCAAGTACCAATGTAACTTTTCAAAGTTATAAGTACTTTCTTAATTATTCTAAGACACTTCAGACAAACGGTGAAGGAAAACATCGTGAGGAAACCTGGATTCCAAAATTTGGGATCTGAAATCGCCAATCCGCAGAGAGCAAGCGTGGTGATCAATGCTCATGCCTTCTCTATATGGGAAGAGGCCTGTGCCCAGCAGTGGGACGTTTATAGGCTGGAATATATTCTTTGATGCTTTTGAAATAAAATTTTTCTTTCGGATTATATCATGTTGTATATTTAGAGTTTTACTTCCAACGGTTCAACGCCTTTGGAGGTGCAGCTATAGTCATGATCAGACTGCTTTCGCTTTTATTTTTTTAGAATTACCTCTTATTCCCACCATTTTAACTCTAAGTTTGTACGTAAATTATCTTGCATCTACTTCTCATTATAATTATCTACATCATCCTCTGTTTAACTAGTAGAGAATGCAAGCAGTCAGGTCTACGATGTGCGAAGTGGTAAAAGCCTCGTTTTGGTGTCAAACCTTCAAAGTCCCCATTTGCGTCCGTGTAATATTACCAGTAATTTGGAAGCACACATCGATTGCACGGTAATGAGCGGTCCGTAGGGCAGACCGCATGTTTGGTTAGGGGCCGCGCCCTATTGACAAATTTGTTAAAAGCCCAACCAAAGTGATGTGTGCCTCAAAAATGTTTGTCTACCTCCATTTGTAGGGGTCGACGATTGTGGAAGTTTTTATTTTATGTCCAGTTACCAGATTCGTTGGGATGGACAACAGTTGAAAGCAAAATTCAATTGTGACATTTTATGAGTGATTCCAAATGCATGTCTAAATATTTGCAAAAAGTCCCTTCCTATTCGCTCTTATTCCCAGTGATATGGTATAAGATTTAAAAGATTGACGAACACACTAGGCTGTTGACATAACATGCAAAACACGGAAGCTTCTTAGAAGCGTACATAGGAAAGTCTGATATAAGCTTAGAGCTCTGCATATACCTTTTTAGCACGAACGTGCATCCAAAGACGTGTTCCAAGACACTCCTAATAAAATCACATCTTTCCATTCAAAACGGAATTTTATTACAATTCAATTCGAAGGCCTCATATGTTTAAAAGCCACAATATAAATCTAATCGAAATTCGTATCGATGCAAATTGAGAACCAAAAATAAAAAGGGGGAATATACCTAATTCCATTTGAATGGTACTTCACGTTGAAGATCTAATATATCTTCGCAAATCATGATCCTTTAGTTCAGAAAATACCTCGTGGAAGTTATTTGTTCCATTCGGAATGGATTTTGACATGTTTATGGCTCTAGTTTCAACCTTACTCCACGTGAACAGACAAATTGACCTACTGAATTTGATCGCAATGAAATGTTTTTAGGTAGGCAGTGCTTTATTGAGTTCGTGAAGGGGCTTGGCATTATTAATTGACTGGCAAGCTATTGTTGGTGAAATAGGGTGAGCAAACAAGTCTTAACCCAAAAATGTTAACTCAATGTTTTAAATTGTGTTCCATATTTCTGAAATTACTTATGGTCATTTAGGTAAACATTTGTCTCTAATTTATACTTCTACAAAACTTTTTTTGAAATATGTTTCTACGTCAGGATTTATTAATGAAATGGCTTATTTTGTGATTTATTTATGTCCCTGTTTTGTTTGTTGCAGGTTATTTCCCATTGCCAGCAGTGTACTGCCTGTGTTGGCTGTGTCTGGACGTGCTACTCTGTACAGCGTCCATCATGCATCTGTGCACTATAAGTGTTGATAGGTAAGTTTTATAGTATAAATATATACTTAAATAGTAAATAGTGTAATTCAACTAATAATTATGATAACACCGGAAAAATACATTTCTAAAATTACTTAAAGAAATCAAAAACATCGTGTAGATTGTCCTGAATCCAAAGTAGGTATCTAAACCAGTGAACGACGGTTACACAAACACAGGATCTAAAACAATGAAAAAAAACTTTTTTTAGAAAATTCGTTCTATGATTGAACCTCAGAGCTGGCAGCACCTTGAACACCGGCTTGTTGGCCACTGAACCATGAATGTTGTCTAATTTTAATCAAAAGTAGAAACAAAAACGAAATATAAATAAGACAAAATATAACTTAAGTAATTTGTTCCCAGATACCTATCCCTCCGCTATCCGATGAGGTTTGGAAGAAATAAAACGAGAAAGAGAGTGACGGTGAAGATAGCCTTCGTGTGGATCCTGTCTTCTGCCATGAGTCTGCCACTGAGTCTTAAGTATTCCAAGGTCAGTCATACATTCTTTAAAAAGCCTTTTTAGAATTTCACGTATTTTCAAGTAAGTGATTCAGAGTTTATGCGATTTCTCGGAACATTTTTATGTTCCGAGAAATCGCAACTCTGAATTATCGCTAAACTTATCCGTAATTATTTATTAGTTTATATTTGTAAGTATTCATGCATTTAGTAACCTAGTTCTTGAGGTAGGCACAATATAAATGGTTTATTTCAAGGACGGTAATTTTTTTGGAACATAAAAATAAACCTTATTTGTTCTAATATAATAAAACTAAAGTTAATTTATTTTAAATTTATTATATTTCTCAATGTTTTAAATCTTATATAAAGAATGACCTGTCGGATTCGAAAACACATTTCGCGTTTAATAGCTTAATTCGTGAGAAAGTTTATTTAACATCACGCAACAGGCATTAACAGTTAAGCAAAAAAGCACATGGAACTGCGATATATCAAAAGTAATATAAAAATTTAAATTATTGCAAAAACTTTTATTGTTTTATACATGAAAACAACAAGTCCCGCGGGGCTATGATTCTAAGTGTGAATAAATGTAGAAAAACATTCGATCCTGAAAGTATAGTGTTTTGTAAACGTATCTTGTACCATGTTATGTAGACCACTTCGTACCTTTGAAGGCACAATCAGTCCCAACTGTAATATACATACATTAATCATTGACAATCAATTCAGTCGGTCATTACAATTCTGATAACCAATACACGTTTTACCCAGTAACACGATTCATAGAGGTCAGATAAGCAATGTTTCCACAAAACAGCTTTCAAGCGAATCCGGTGAGACTCTGACGTCAACACCAAGCCTTTTTCCATCGACGTACTATATGCATAGACTGCTACTATCGCTAGGTTCCCCTTGTGCCAAGCGAGAGCAGCTTTTAGTCTGATCCTAGTACATTTAGTTTTTCATTTAAGTTAATTTTCGCGCAACGAGAAACTTATATAAGAAAATATCGATGGTTTTGACATTGTTAGGATAATATTAGTGTTTTAGATAGATTTTTGAAAACGGCAAGCTCCATCTTAATACATAATTCACGACAACAATTGTTCACACTAGTGCTTACGGTTTAAACTCTGATAGGCTCACTCTATAGTTTCATATGTATACTCTAAGGTACCTTCAGAAGACTTCAAAATATTACAACAACATTTCAGAAAATTTGTTTTGGAAGTTGATGTTATTTGTAGCTTTGAACTGAAGGCTCCGGAATATTAATCAACCCCTTAAGGTAATTCAGCTTTAGCAATCTAACTTAGAAGATTTTAATCAAACTTACCTTCAAACTATTAAGTTAATGTGATTCTTAGAAATTAGATTGAAATAATTTTGGTTGAAGTAATCCTAATCTGAGGTGTTGTGTCGAAAATGTTGCAAATTAATGAATTTGAATGAAGAGTTAATAAAAAGTGAGTGTGATATTAATGACATTAATTATGACTTTATGTTAAATTATGAAAATTAACATTTGTAAGTTTTATATGAGCCTTAGTTACATTATTAACCTGGAGTCTTTTGATCAGAAGTGGATTAACACGGCCCTAACCAGAGAGAAATGGATAGGCAGGCCTTTGCCCTTGCAGTGGGACAGAAACGGCCAGGAAAAAAATACCTTTGTTGCTATTTGTGCCAAAATATTTATAGTCTTGAATGGTGAAATTAACTAACTTGCAGTAGAGGAGGTTCTGTTTTTTTGTCTTGTCCTACTATTCTACATTGTGCGTAAGAGAAGAAAGACCGTAATACAAGTTCTGCCTAAAACCTCAAAATGTTTGAACCCTCAATTACCTATACAACTAATATTAGCTATAAACCTGAAACAATTTTCACATGCTTCCCCACATCCCTTTACCACGTGACTCAATTAATTATCGAAGGGCTTCACAGCTTTTCTTTTTTGATAAAAGTTAGTATACCTAGGTCATAGGTTATTGGCTAACTCAACTTTATTGGCTGGTAATTTTGTTTGAAGCTTGAAATATCTTGAGGCTACTTGATTTTTATAGAAAATTTTGCTGTAATTTTAGACCGGTTTTCTCATATCTATATGTTGCAGAAATTTCTCATTTAGTTTTGGTTGTTTATACAATCGCCTTTTGGCTACAAAAATTGGTTGAATTTTATCATTTATTATGAAATAGAAATGTAATATCAATATATGTTGCTTTCAATTTTTTTTTATCTGGTTTTGCTAACAAATGCAAACTCAAATTCCCACGAATATTAAAACATATTTTTTGGTGTATTAATTAACAGCTTTCCTTTAATAAATTCATAGTTTTTCATCTATCAGTAAACCGATACGAAGAATTACATTTTTAGATCTGAAAAAACATATTTTAACCTATTTTTAAAACTATTGGAAAAATCAAATATATTTTTAATGCTAATTTTATTTTAGTTCTAAAAGAGGACTAATAAGTAATACCATACTTATCATATTAACTAGATGACATTGTTCTTGCACTTTGCATCGGCAACTGGTTTTAATAACTTTGCAAGCTAAATCATATTACGCCAGCTATTACTATCCAGCGTTAAGGCATGTGAAATTGAAATTAAACGTGGTATTAAAAGACTGGCAAAAAACCTGTTATAAATGAGATTTCGATATTTTTTTATTCCCTTTGTATACAGGCTAATTTTAGTCTAAGGTTTTTAAGATGCACCTGTAATAAACAATACCGACTTTATTGTTCATGAGAAGTTTTTATATATATTTTTTTAGATTTTAAATATCGAGACATTATGCTATTGAATGTCAGTGTTTGAAACTTAACATAATAGAATGCCTTTAACCATCTAAGGCTTTGATATTCTTAGTCATAATTTAGGATAATCATTAAGCATTCCAAATTCATCGCTAATTAAGTTCAAGCTAAGTTGATAAATACCTTCGTATTTCAAAACAGTGGCCAAAGATACAACCCATAAAAGTAGGATAAGCTACATTAAAATAAAAGGAACATAAAATCACAAACGAAGCAACTCATTAAAAAATTAAAGTCAGCAAGCTGCCTGATTTTGGTGGACCTGTACAAATATTGCCTCCACAAATGTTTGCTTCAGAAACCCGGGTATTGTTCACAAACAACCGGTATATTATAATAATATAACAACAAACAGACCTACTAACAGTTATACGTGTTATAGATACTTTTTCCCGTCATTAAATTTTGTATTTTTAGGGTTAAAACAAAAGACACTTACGTGTAATGTAATAATAAATATAAACAGTTTGACGTTTACGTATGAAACAAGTGAGCATCGCGATAAAAATAAAATTTGTTTAATATGTGTGTCGCGTGTCTTTTTTTGTCTGTTCGCCTCTTATGTCAAAGCTATGTTGGGGTCGGCTTCAAGTCTTAACGAATCTAGCTGAATACCGTGACCTCAAACCCCACTTTTCTGATTAATCCAGTATCCTGTGGTATGACTGCATGTCAAAATCAAATAAATTCAAAGAAAGGTCTATTATTTACTTATTAGGTTTTTTTTTTATTATTTTTCATCAGCGAAATTGAAAAAATGCTTCGCTGCACAACTTCACAAGAAAAATAATATAATTATGTTTTCTTATTACATCCCTTTTTCCATCGTTTCCTGTCAAGACAATAATCGTAGATTTAATTGAAAAATACGCGGAACCCAAGTCAGGAATGCTCAGGGGACTCATTTATATTACTTTCTCTCCCCTCTAGAGGAAAAAGTCTGATATGAAATAATTATTATCCGATGCCCCAAGTGATATTGTCATTTTGTGTGTCTTTATTATTATATTCATGGCAAACAAAAAGTCGCACAAAAACTTTGAGGTACTTTTGTACCACTTTATTATTTCGTTGACTTTATGAATTACCTGAGCCTAGGTATGTAATTTAATAAGAGTAAGTATTGAATATAATACTGTGTCGTGGTGGCCTAGCGGTTTAATGAACGGATTTGTATGTACGAGGTTGCAAGTTCGAACCCGGGCTTATACCAATGTAACTTTTCAAAGTTATAGGTGTGTACTTTCTTAATTATTCTAAGACACTTCTGACAATTGGTGAACGAAAACATCGTGAGGAAACCTGGATCCCAAAATTTGGGATCTGAAATCGCCAACCCGCAGAGAGCAATGCTCGTGCCTTCTCTATATGGGAAGAGGCCTGTGCCCAGCAGTTCGACGTTTATAGGCTGGATTATTGTAAGAATTTGAAAAATATATCCATACAGACTAGTTTTTTCGTTGAATATAATACTTGTATAGTTGTATTACATTCATGAGAAGTAAGTTACATTTGTTACTAATGATGTGCAATAAAATTAATTTTAAGAAGATCTACGTTGCTAGATAAGCAATGAAAATTCTTCATTTAAGCTCATAATATTTACATTATACGCAAGCTTCTAATATTCTGCTTCATAATACATACTCCTGTCATTGTACCTCGTTTTGACGTGAACCAATGATAGCGAACCGTGAAATTAAAAACCGCTCTATTGTAAAACGTAGAATTGATTCTCTGTATTCATTTTATCTACAGTTTTAATAACCAGACTGTATTTAACTAGCAACCTTTTAGAGATGATTTTTATAATTATGTGTCTCGTCACACAAAATGCTTAACAACAACAGAAATAAGCAATAAATGAAAAACTTACATATGAATGCAATATATCAATAAATGAGCCTATAAACGTCCCTCTGCTGGGCACTGCACTGAGCTGAGCACTCTTCCCTTGTAAAGAAGGCAGGGAAAAAGTTATTTATTATTTTACAAAACTCTGTATGTGTAATTTCTTTTTCACAACACAAATTAACTACATACATCAAAAAGTATTACAATTCCGAACCAGAAAAATCTACAGAACCTTTTGTACGAAAGACCAAAATCCTTTCTAATCTTTTATCGACAAGGTATTACATAAAGGCTTTTAAAATGGGTCATTGCTTCTAATCACTGCGTGTTTTTTACCTCTAAAGATACTATGTGGGATAAATCACTGATTATACATGGGCCGTGAAATTAAAGAGTTCTGGTTCAGAAGGAAATTGATTTTCCTTCATTGGTTTGGTCCTTTTGGGAAAAAGGGTACTTATTTTCTTGTACAGTCAACAATGATGTACTTAATGAATTTACTTATTGATTATTTATGGGTTTGTAATAGATGTCTTTATATGTTTTCTGAGGATTGTTTTAAACACTTCAATGCCACTTTGAACATGAGGAGTTCTTTTTTGGACCTTTGAAACCAATGTTAATAAAGATTCTTCTTCCCCTTGCCTCTTCCTAAATTCCTACTACTAACCTATTATTTAAAAAAAAATCATACATCATCAATACATGCATCTTTTTAAGGCTTTCCTCAGCCTGTGTAAATGTGCAAATGTGCCTGTGTGCAATATTATTATAACGTATTGCAACAAAATCACCTGTTTCTGCTAAATAAGTGTTTGTTTCACTAAATATAAATAACCCATAATACTATCATCTGCTGCAACTGACTGTCCTTTACAATGTAATCCAGATCTGTGACATGTCATGAAGGGATATCTCGGAAATCCCTGGTGACGTCATATCATTTCCTGCTAAAGGACCAATGCGAACGAGCCGTGTCTTCGTCTCGGAGGACCACATAGCATTTCCTGAATCCTCTTTTAGAAAGTGACAATAAATAATTATTTATATATAAAACAAATATTTTGTAGCAGAATGATATTAATAAAAAATATTGATATAACAATAAATTAAATATTTACGCAAAACATTCTAAAATTTTTCACAATGTTACAAAAAATAACGATCAAAACCAAAAAAAAATCTATGATATGTTCTTTCCTTTAAGAGCTGCAATGCCATAGATAGACCCAAACAGACACGTCAAACTTTATGCGTCGGCGGCAGAATTCATAATAATAATAATAGCAGAATTCATGATTATTTTCATTCGACTTAGCTATAATAATTTTTGATAGTTCAGAAAACTAGCAGACTCAAAATCAAAATCAAAATGTTTTTATTTCTTATAAACCAACAAAAAAGGCGCTCAAGAAACGTTACGTTAACTCTACTGATTCTAGTTGCTCTATTTTGGTTTCGGTCCTTATACGTCATATTATACTACATCTTAATATCTATAATTACCTGCGTTTTCCTTCCCTTCAGCAAGGTTCTCGTGGTAAGAATTCCTCGCGAATTTCGTGAATACTTGTGATAGTATGCGCATTGTGGATTGTTTGTGCCTAACGTTACCTTTGAAAATGCTTTCATTCATCTAAATGTTTGTGTAAATAATACCTTATTTTGTTATTTAAATGAAATAATTGTTTCCTGTGGCACGTGCATTTTTCTCTTTATTAAGAATTTAAAAGCAATGTATTTAATCCATATTGTAATTATAAATATGAAAGTCACTCTGTCTACCTTTTACGAATTTACAGCTAAACTACACTAGCGATTATGATAAAAATTGTTATGCAGCTTTTTCTTCGATACCCAAACAGCGAGTGTAGATATATTATTGGTTGTAAGATAAATTATTTTTAGTAAATTGAATATCGATACAAATATCACATCTATTCGCCTTACAATAGCTCTCCAAACTAAACGTAGAAATAATTCTGGATAACTTTTAATAAATTGTTTTAAAAGTCTACCAAAATTACGGCGTAAAAGCCTTAGGCATAGCTATTACTTAAGATAATACTAAGACATTATAATTGTAAACAATAGAACTAAGTGCCATTTTAATTGCATAAAACTATTTGCATTTAATCCAATGAATATCACTTAATCAAAATTCAACTTCAAGCATTCACAGTTTTCCAATCTTCATTTATTATTATCCAAAATAATTGAAACTTCAATTAATAACGTTGGGTGCATAAAATGAAACATGAAACGATCAATTACATTGAAACTTAATTCAAACTTCGAACTAATCAATGAGTTGTTGATCAATTATTTGAAAGTCTTCTTTAATCGTGTTTGTTTCGATTAATTGAAAATAGAATCCTAAGCAATTAAATTGAAACACAGATGTTTGATCGGTGTTGTTTATAAATAATGGCTATTGAGCTCAATTATATCGTATAACAAAGACTATTGGAGCTTTGGAGTTAGTCAAAGCACTAGTGCCTAAGCACACAAACTGCTCGAGCAGTTAGTCAGTGATCAACGCATACGGATTGCTCTCGAGCGTTACGTGCGCCTCCCTTCCCTTGTATTTTGAAATCATTCGAAATAATAAAAAAAAGACTTCTAAATTATTCTTTTATTTATTCTTTTTGATTCCACTGTCAAAACTGGACCAAAATAAGCACACCACACGGGACCACACAGGAAGTACGAAATCTTTCAAATTATAAAAGAATCATGAGAATCGGTTTACCCAGTGAAAAGTTTTGTGGTAACATGAGAAAATACAGTCGAATTGAGTACCTCCTCCTTTTTTTTTAACAAAAACAGTTCACTACATCAAAGAGTCCGTGTCTCGCTGCCTAAGAATAACAATATGAATCAAGATATACTGTTACAATACAAAGGCGTTTGAAACAAAAGAAAAGAGCATTGAACTCAATGTACGTGTTGGCAATGTTTCAAATCTTATAGTGTCGTTAATTTATAAGTTTCAATTAAAAGTTTGTAGTAAATGATATTACGCCTGATATTAAAAAGATAGGCTGTATTCAATTCCATAAGGCTAAAATTCTGGTTTTCTACCATGCAGGGTAGTAAGATTCCTATTGCCTATCGTTGCATAATCTTGAAACGAGAAAAAAAAATGTACACGTCATTAATAAATCACAATTTATATTTAACGAATAAAACATAACATTGAAAATCGATTAAAAAAAATATACTTAAATAACCATGAAGTCTAAAAAATGTGCACAAAACCGTTGATTAAAGCTATGCTACCTTCTCGTCTCTAATCTCCAGGGTCTCGATGCAGCTATTTGAAATGCATATCAATGGTCGGTCAGTGCACTTGTCATTGTGCCTAATTTTCGTATTCATAATATAAGCCTACAAAAAAAATCTCATTGAAGTCTCGAAGAGAATGATCGTAATGACAATTAGCAGAATGCCAACTATCGTAAAAATGACCAAATGAAGCAGGTCATTGTGTCAATTCAAGCAACTCTTAAATAGCTGAATCGAGTCCCTTTTCTAATACATAACAAGTATTAGACAATACACGAACATTTCATAAAGTCCCACTGACCCTGCACTGACAACCTTGGCATAGCTGTATTATAAGGAAATATCATTACATTGTTAACCAACCGATCAATACTCCCTTTAATGCTTAACTAGGTATTGTCTGGCAAACGATAAACAAATGGAAAGCTAGGCCATTAATTTATATTTCATTACTTAATGCCATTCAAATTTGAACCCAGTAGAACAAGAATAGGGTTGGTTTTAGATTGATGGGTGAAAGTGTGAGCTAGGTTTAGTATTCTAGTTTTATATAAATAATAAATAATGTATTTAATACTAAATTAAAAATGCATGCGTCTGCTTAGTCAGATATTTGCCGTTATTTTCATTAATTGACAGTTCAAATTGAATAGTTTAACAGCGATTTTAAAAGATAAGATTGTCTTCTATTAACTAGAGACTATTCTAATTATATACAAACTATATTAAAGGTAATGTGTCGAAACTTGCCTTCAAATGTCTAATTTACTAAGCCTAGAAGACACGATCAATACAATTTTTTATTATTTATTTATTTATTAAAAAATTACATAATTGAACTTATACATAAAATATCGCCAAACTGTACAGCAGCTTGTTGGCGATAATAGCGCTCTTTAGTAACAAAATGATTTAGCAATTGTGTATCTATTTTAATATATATGTAACAATATATATATATGTGTAACACTTATTATTCTTTCTGACTTATTATTATTCATATTATATCTATAACACTTATTTATTATAACATATGTTTAATATACATGCATCTTATATACTTATTTGTACTATAACTATCTTATTTTCTACATTAATTATACTTATTACATTTTAAACTTATATATACTAGGAAACGTTTACAGTACTTCTAATTTATAGTATCTTATTCTAAACATCCTACTATTATATAATGAGATCTGTTGCTTCTTACTTATATGTTTATTTATTTATACTAATAATACATCTTTCAGTCTTTTCTTTATAGTAACTATTTTATCATCTTTGGAGTTTCTTATACAGTCTATTTTATTAAATACAAATGGGGTTAAATATTGTCTTGTTCTTTTGCCATAGTAATTCTTTACAGATGGTATTACAAATTTACCCTGATCAACCTGCCTAGTGCGATATTTGTGTGTAATTGGATTCTTGTACATACTTAGCTCTAACTGTTCTAATGCAATGAGGTAATCTACTTTTGCATGCACTGGTAGTATTTTACATTTTTTAAATAATTCATCGTAATTTGGTTTACACTGCAGTTTAATTTTTTTCCTAACTAAGTATTTAATTATTCTAATTTGTAATTGCTTAATGCGATCTAATTGTGTTTTGAATGTGAGGCCATAACAACTTAGTCCATAACTAATCAATGAGTCGACGAATGCATAGTACAATACGTATAAAACTTTTCTGTTTACAAAGCTACTCAAGTGAAAGAATTTGCCTAGGATTGATTGTAGTTTATTGCAGATATCATTAATATGAAGTTTCCAGTTAAGCTCACTATCCACTGTCAAGCCTAGGTACCGGAATTTATCTATATTAATATTATAGAACGGGGATTAGCGCGAACATGCATAAATACCTTTAGGGCTTGACGTTTCGACCAGGTTACACCGGCCGTGGTCGCAAGCAGACTGGAGATGCGGTGTCATTGCTCCGTGCACGAAGTAGATGATTTTTCATCTACCCCCTTTTCTTCAAATACCCTACACACTACACTGACCGTGTCAGTACTATGTTCACTAACCGACTTTGCAGAGAATCGAGGTTGTGTTAAGGGAATCACTGGATACCAAGATGCAGGTAGTTTAAAGCCGTCTTCCCGATTGAAATTTGGATGCTTCTTTATTTCAATCGCTTCTCGCACTACTCTCGAATGAAAGTGGCGATCGGTGGAGAGGACTTGCGCGCGATGGAATTGAATCCAGTGATTAACGCCAGCTTGGAGTACGTGATCTGCTATTGCCGATTTAGTGGTCTGACGGTTCTTAACAGCTGCGATATGCTCTTTGAGCCTTTCCGCGATAGTTCGCTTCGTTTGCCCGATGTACGATTTACCGCAGCTGCAGTCGATTTTATAGACACCTGGCTGTTGTAGGGGTAAAACATCCTTCGGTGTGCGCACCATGTTGTGTACCTTTGTCCCCGGAGTATAGACAGTCGGTATGGAGACTTTTCTAAGTACTGCCCCGATCTTGTCCGTAACTCCTCTGACATATGGCATGTAGGCTCTTTGTCTATTAACGTCCGGATGTCTGACCCGCTTTGACGGTCGTTTCATTTTCCTTTTCACCTTATATCCATTTTTGTGTAGTACCTCCTGAACATGATCTAGCTCGCGCTCTAAATGTTCAGGGTCACAGAGGTCATACGCTCTATTCTTCAGTGATGTCATCATGGATTGCAGGTGTCCAGGGTGGTGATGCGACGTACCATGCAGGTATCTATCTGTGTGTGTAGGTTTTCGGTACACAGTGTGTGATAATGACCCATCTTTTCTCGCATTCACTTTGACGTCCAGGAAAGCGAGTGATCTGTCCTTCTCCATCTCACACGTGAATTTCACCTTTGGATGGATGGAGTTAAGATGTTTGAGATACTGATCTACTTCTTGCTGTCTGCCTCTGATGACACAGAAGATGTCGTCTACGTATCTCTTCCACAACTTGATGCTATTTGGCCCCAAGGCCAGAGCTTTTTCCTCAAAGTGTTCCATCCAGAGATTAGCAAGTACAGGGGCTACTGGACTCCCCATTGCGACACCATCAATCTGGAGGTAATGTTGGCCGCGGAAGAGAAAATAATTGCCTTCTAAGCAGTGTTTGAGTAGATCAATATAGTTGTGGGGCATCTCCATATCACTCAACTTATCCTTTACTACGTCCAGGCATTCACTGATGGGAACGTTGGTAAATAAAGACTCAACATCAAAACTTACCATTGTGTCTTCTGGTTCCAACACTAGGTTCTTTATAACCTGAACAAAGTGACGCGAGTCTTTCACGTAAGACGGTGTTTTTCCCACAAGTGGCTGCAATACTGATGCAACGTGCTTCGCAAGGTCGTAGGTGGGGGATGCAATTTGACTTACGATAGGCCGCAGTGGCACGTTGGGCTTATGTATTTTTGGCAAGCCATATAATTTTGGTGGTTGGTGTGATTTCGGTCGAAAAAGGTTATGGTACTCGTCTTCAGTGAATAGGTCCTGGTGTTCTTGGATCAAAGATCGTATTTTACGTGTGACTCTGGCTGTGGGGTTGTACGTAACCGGTTTATAAACCTTATCATCGCTTAACAACTCACGTATTTTATTTTCATAATCAGTAGTGTTCATTACTACGGTGGCGTTTCCCTTGTCGGCCTTAAGCACTAAAATGTTCGGGTCACTCCTAATGTTTTTTAGCGCCTGACGCTCTTCCATAGCAATGTTGCTAGTCGGGGGCTTCGCTTTACGTAATATTACCGCGACGTCCTGTCTCACGGCATCGGCATCACCGGGCGGCACTTTATTACGCATTAGCGTTTCCTCTACACTACTGATTATGCTTTCATACGGTATTCGTTTAGGTGTCAGCGCAAAGTTCATACCTTTAGCCAAGATGTTGACGGTAGATTCATCTAAACTCGTGTCTGATAAATTAATGACGGTGTCCTTCAGTTGGTCCGGTGCGTTTTTGGTTTTCGAATAGCGGCGGTTATATAAATTCGAGAACTTACGCTCGTGGGTAGCACTGTTTAAATCGAATGTCCGACTCGCTTGCAAAAACGTAACGCGATCACACACATCATAATCTTCACGAGATAAACAAACACTACACTTATAATGCACACTATACAATTCACTTTGTATTTTGTCCAGTTCACTGTGTTTGTTCCGAATTAATTGTCTCAGGAGACGTACACTCGCGTTATGTAGAATTCTACGTGAAAATGCGATATCACTACGCGGTTTTATACGAACACACGTAGGTAATAAGTCCCAATCGCGACACTTTGTTAAAAATATCAACGATGTTTCAATTCTCGCTCGTTTTTTACGCAGTAATTCTAGTTGACGAACTTGTTTTGCACTTTCCGACCCGTAGCGGTTAGCAATAATAACTTTTAAACTATCGCGCTGCATGTTTATATTAATATTATAGAACGGGGATTAGCGCGAACATGCATAAATACCTTTAGGGCTTGACGTTTCGACCAGGTTACACCGGCCGTGGTCGCAAGCAGACTGGAGATGCGGTGTCATTGCTCCGTGCACGAAGTAGATGATTTTTCATCTACCCCCTTTTCTTCAAATACCCTACACACTACACTGACCGTGTCAGTACTATGTTCACTAACCGACTTTGCAGAGAATCGAGGTTGTGTTAAGGGAATCACTGGATACCAAGATGCAGGTAGTTTAAAGCCGTCTTCCCGATTGAAATTTGGATGCTTCTTTAAAAATTCGTCAAAGCGGGTCAGACATCCGGACGTTAATAGACAAAGAGCCTACATGCCATATGTCAGAGGAGTTACGGACAAGATCGGGGCAGTACTTAGAAAAGTCTCCATACCGACTGTCTATACTCCGGGGACAAAGGTACACAACATGGTGCGCACACCGAAGGATGTTTTACCCCTACAACAGCCAGGTGTCTATAAAATCGACTGCAGCTGCGGTAAATCGTACATCGGGCAAACGAAGCGAACTATCGCGGAAAGGCTCAAAGAGCATATCGCAGCTGTTAAGAACCGTCAGACCACTAAATCGGCAATAGCAGATCACGTACTCCAAGCTGGCGTTAATCACTGGATTCAATTCCATCGCGCGCAAGTCCTCTCCACCGATCGCCACTTTCATTCGAGAGTAGTGCGAGAAGCGATTGAAATAAAGAAGCATCCAAATTTCAATCGGGAAGACGGCTTTAAACTACCTGCATCTTGGTATCCAGTGATTCCCTTAACACAACCTCGATTCTCTGCAAAGTCGGTTAGTGAACATAGTACTGACACGGTCAGTGTAGTGTGTAGGGTATTTGAAGAAAAGGGGGTAGATGAAAAATCATCTACTTCGTGCACGGAGCAATGACACCGCATCTCCAGTCTGCTTGCGACCACGGCCGGTGTAACCTGGTCGAAACGTCAAGCCCTAAAGGTATTTATGCATGTTCGCGCTAATCCCCGTTCTATAATATTAATATAAACATGCAGCGCGATAGTTTAAAAGTTATTATTGCTAACGGAATTTATCTACTACGTCTATGGCTGTGCACTTGCATCCTATTTTATTGTGGTGTAGACATTCGTAAGTATGCCCGTAGATAGGTATACTTAACTTACCTTGTTTATTGTAGTGACTATACGGGGAACTGATGTACATTGCCTTTGTCTTAGCGAAATTAATAATTATGCCGTTATCATGTGCCCATTTAATTATATTTTCAAAATCTTCCTGTATATGACCTTGGGCATCTCTTGGGTTATTGGACGAATACATTAAACACATGTCATCTGCGTACATAAATGTCTTGCAGTGCTTTATCACGTTAGTGACACTATTTACATGCATAATGTACCCCACCGGGCCGTACACGGAGCCGGTCGGCACGCCAAGACTCACGCTCACCTCTTCTCCTGTGGTTCCGTCTACCGAGGTTCGGATAGTCCTGTTCTCCAGGTAACACTTGAACCACCTGCTGATGGGGCCTCTGATGCCACATTCCTCCATTGCTCGCAACAATACCTCATGGTCCAGGGTATCGAAGGCCTTTTTATAATCTATGAATAAATTAAATAATTTATTAATGAAAAATAATAAAATACGAAGGATCGTAACAAGTGGAAAGCAATGGTCTCTGCATACCCCTACAAGGCAAAGAGGCGTGATCATATGCATGTATAAAATACGTTGTGAGAGACACACTAGCAAACACAAATACGATACCATGCTTGCACATACCTAAACTTCTCAATTTCAAAATCTATTAGCTTAAGTACCAACTTTTCAAAATATATTTAGTCCTTGGCGACAAAGGTTTCATTACCATTTCAAGAAGGTCATTTGGACCCTAGTGTTTAGAAGTACCGAAGTACACTTGGCATTAATAGGTTAAGTTTAAAGGGTTATTAAAATCGTTGGGCCTAAAAACTTTTAACTGCGTTACAGTAATCCTTTTGAGTGCAATTCCCAAAGTTCTTAATACTGTTTAGATTTTAAAAGCCTGTGAAATAAACTTTTAAATGCGAATTTTACATTTATATTTTTATTTATTTATTAATTAACTAAAATTTTTATTTTATTTGTAAATTTAGTTCTGCTTTTGTGTCGTACACAAAAGCAGAATTAAATTTACCCAATATAATACTAGTTTTAACTAAACTTTACAATACTACACTATACTTATCTATATGATCTTTAAGTTTAGTATTAAACTGCCTATTCCTTTGTGATAAGATCATTTTTTATTAGCTGATTAATACCACCAAAAGTTACATTGAGTATATTAAATATCTTTCCGCCTCTTTGAAACAAAATCATCGTAAATCTCTAAACAAAACGAAACTGAAAAAGGACAGAATAAATCAATTAGTACCTTTAATTAATCCCTAGTTTTAACTGTTTTCTTTATACATATAAAATCGTAATTAGAGCCTGAAATACATACAGTATTTAATCTGCCTTTTATAGAATAAAACTTATAAGCGACTCGAAATAAAAACCTACAACCCGACTTATTTTATTTCTATTAGGCCCGGTTTCACCAACATAGAATAAGTCTTAGTACTAGAATAAATCGTTAATTACTCCCGAGTATATCCATTTTACGTTTCACCAACATTTAAACTAAGAATAAAACCTCTATACTAGAATTAAGTCATATACCACTGTTTTCGGCCATGTAAGCTGCTATTCTTTGGTTAGTAGTGTCAAAGTCAAGTCAGTTCATAGCATTTAACAAATGACGCGCCGTTTGTATGCATTAGTAAAAGAAACCGATAGCGAAGATGACGATTATTTTGTCCTCATCCACGGTGGTTTAAGGAAAGGGCTAATTATTTTGAAGAGTACGACGAACACGATTTCGTGATAAGATTTCGTTTATCCAAGAAGGCAGCATTACACAAACGCACACAGAATTATTCACCCAAGTCAGTGCAGTAATAGTGTCGGCGACAGAAATGTATAAGAAATACCATTAGAATAGTTTAGATGATAAGTTTACATATTTTACTAATAAAGTTAACTTAATGCGAGGTATCGCGCTAAACGCCGAACCAGATTAGAATGTAAGGTGCTAACGCAGTGTGGGGTACCCCGCTGAGCCGCCCACCTATTAGCAATAATTGTTTATTAATTCTTTAAATTTTGATTGTTTATATATTGTTTTATATTATATTTAGAGTTTTGTAATGATAAGTAAAGTTAGGAATAGTAAGTAAAGTATAAGGAAACACAATCTCGTAGAAAACACAGATTTGTTAAATTTACACAAAAATTACGTAACTTGAAAATCAAGTTTTTTAATTGTATAGGAAAAATGTTATCATGGTGTCTATCATATGGGAAATCGCCCAGAAATGCCAAATCCGTTTAAATCATAACGATCGGTTCACGGGTTTAGAAGATATTAACATATTTAGTTAGTAAACAAATATAAGGATACAAGTTTGGCATTTCTGGGGCGATAATTAAATAAATAGACAAGAAAGGGTGGTTATCAGATCGCTTTTTTTTATTGTTGACCATCATTCAATTATCGGCAATAAAACTAATAACTAAATAGGATGAAAGTATAAGTCAAGACGGTCGCTGTTTTAAGGTTATTCTAAACGTCAGGTTTACGTATTATCCAAACAATTTTAGGAAATAGGAAGCGCCATTGCTGAGGCACGGAACAACCTGACTATTTGACTTGGGAGCGTTCTAATTTCATTCTATACATTCGTTCACGGTTACAGAGTAGCTATATGAGAATAAGATATTCGCGGACTAGCATGGTGAAATGAAATTAAAGTTAACCAAAGAGTAAATCGTATCTATAAATTAGTACTAGGGTAGCTACTCTCGCATTCATTCTAAGTTGGTGAAATCGACTCTTAATCTTTCAAATCAAAGCGAACCAGCCAGTACAGTAATGAATGTTCCTTGATTAAAATTCATAGGACTTCAGATCTAAGGAGGCGGTATAGGTCCTAATCCTCTGTGGATTAATGTATGACCTACTTTCTGTTTCAAATGCTGGCTGGCAATTATATGTATGCTGCCAGTTATAATTAATTTATTGGTGTGTTGAACGTGGTAGGTTGTGAGTTTTACTTTTGGTTGTTGTAATCATTATATTAATAATATTATAGTAATAAATAAATAAATGCAGACAACATCACATACATTGCTCTGAACCCAAAGTAAGTAGCTATTAAGCACTTGTGTTATGGAATTCAGATGCAACGAAGGTACCACAAACACCCAGACCCGGGGCAATGTAGAAAAGTGACTTTCTACATTGACCCGTCCGGGGATCGAACCCGGGACCTCAGAGCTAGCGACACCTTGAGAACCGGTGCGTACGCCACTCGACCACGGAGGTCGTCTATTCATAGTAAATTCACATCTATATATATATCATCATACACACATTCATAGTAAATACACATCTATATATATATATCATCATATACACAGCTGTCTTAACGGATAATAAATGAATGTGATCATAGGATTATTATTTTATTAATTTTGACACTGTACCATTTATTATTCGTAGATTGAATAAGAATTTCAATTACTCACTGTAACAATTAATATAATTTCATTTTATTATTTAGTTATGTTACTATTCACTTGGTTTGCACGTATTATCTAAATATTGTTTAATATATTTAAAAACCGTTTGTGTTTGACTCCAAAATTTTTGGCCTCCTCATAATCCTTAAGGTTATAGGCTACTTAACATCGCTCTCCGACCATGAGTAGCCGAGCAAAAAAGTGGGCGAAACCATTTTGCGGCTACCTAAATTGAACTAAAGAGACTTTTGAGGTTGGTTTTATTTTGTTGAAGGTTATATTTGCGATTACAAAAAAATCACAAGTTTGATCTTAAATATTCCTACCAAATGCCAATACTTCGATGCACCGTATTTTTTATATAACAGTATGCGATGCCATCGCAACCAAACAAAAATCTTCTACTAATGTTTTTTTTTTCTTTAACAGAATGCCGACTCAGTCCTGATCGACGGCTCCTGTCAAGTGCCAGACAACCTCTACAAGGCTATCGGCTCCATCATCTCCTTCTACATACCGCTGGGCGTGATGCTGCTGACGTACGCCCTGACCATCCAGCTGCTGGCGCGGCAGAGGAAGGGGCTAGGAGCAGGGTGGGCGCCCGGCTGGCTCGGAGCGCCACCTATAGGTAGGTTGTTACTAAATAACCGCACGGATAGCCGATTGGTTTAAATAGGTCACTACGTCTTTTACGGACCCCGCAAGTGACAAACATTGTGTGACCGGTAAATTTCTGTTTCAAGTCCATGTGATCTTTATGTATGTTTCACAATTAGGCAATTAACTGCAAGTAATTAGTACACTAAACATTTTTCCTCAGTCATGAGTATGTCAGGCATCCCCTCTTTAGGTTAAATCACAAAATTTCAAACAACCTTTTCATGCTGTTATTTATGGAATTAATCTACAGAATCACGTAATTGAATTTTAAACACATAACAGTTTATCCATTAAGTCCCCTAACTTAATCCACATCCAATTAAAAAATAAAGATCTCAATCTAAAATTAATTTTCATACCAAGAACGTTCATCTAACAACTATATTTGCTTATAGGTTTGTTTACGCGACGAAAAAGGTCGCTAAGATTAAAAACCACTTACTCACACCGAGTAGGCTTCATTTTAATAGGATTTAGCTGGAATTACATCTGATAGTATGTACGGCGAGCAAGACGGGAGCGGAGAGCAACAATTTTGTATAAATGGGATGAACGTTTTCAAGCTATTAGTGGTTAGGTAACACGTTACATGTTTTCCTGGTTGGCGGCATTGTGTGTAACATTCGAATGCGTAAAATATGGGTATATAACTGAATCTTGAAAGACTTACTTTCACCAAAATCTAGTTTGGGAAAAAGCTAGGCAAAAAAAAGGACTTATTATCTCGCTTATTTCTTGTTTATATTCCTGCTTTTCAAGTCTGACAATTGATTCTCAGTTGATCTTCTGAAATCTACGTGAAAGTACTATGTCATTCATTGTCACGTTGAAAAATTAATTTCAAGTTCACTGTCTAGCAAGCTTTGGCTGTATTTCAGAATATTTTTTTTAGTCTTGACGTATTTTCAAAGCAGTATGTTTAGTGTAAAAGTATCTGCATTCAGTTCATTTCGCAGAAACATTAGCCAAATGAAAACATCCAATGATTTTAACTCCTTACCCCAATAATGTCCTTTTGGAGCCCTTTTCCAAGAGTTATCACTGAAGAGATTCAATTTAGTCAAAGTAATAAGTAAACGGCAAAAGTATTTCACCCTCGGTCTTTTGTAATGTCCCTCCAATTTTATATAAGTGGATTTGAAACGAAATTCAAAGGTACAAGGAAATGTGTGCCTTTGAAAAATCGAAAGATTACGTTTATTTGGATCGGCAGTGTGTCCCAATTTTCTTGCTTACCTAAAAGTGCTCTTATTAATCTTCGCGAAATTATCGAGATATAATTATGGGGTAAAAATGCTTTCAAGAGCGAAATCCCTTAGGTTTGTGATTAGAGGGCGATATGAGAGTCGGATTAAGCGAGGATTGGGAAGCCTATATAATCTTTGGGTAAATGAATGATTGAAGATTCGTTCTATAGGGATGTTGACGCAAAAAATGGCTGTCAGGTAGATTAATTAATTAATTTGGACGTGTATTTTTCTTGTGTCGCATAGTCAAAATAAAGTGTCAAGATATCTTGATAATTGCAGGTTTAACTAGTTACAAAAAAGAAAACAGAATAAGACGATTTCCTTACGATGGAACTATCTTTTCAATAAAAAATATATTTTTCGTCTAAACTCATTTTGGTTTCGAAACTAATTTTAGTGATGGTCTCACTAATCAGCATTCTACTTCTACATAGTACATTAGTACAAGGCCACTCTTACTATCTATTCTATCTTTAGACCTTAGGCCTGTCTAATTTAATGACAGCGCGACACGAACGCGGTGACAATTTGGTCTTATTGCCGTTTTGAAATACGAGTAGGTATCTTTGGAAAGAGGTCTGAATATTTTCCGCTAAGCATTCTGTGTGGATCGAAAATTACTTTTTATAATAAAATAGTATTGTTGTTATTCAAAATGAATTATTTTCGTACGATAATATTATTTATAGCACCTGATTTACAATTTTATTAAATTCTCTTGATTCACCTATTTGGCTCACTTGTTTACTCATTCTGTGTCTCGTTTTGTGTTTTTTTTTTATTAATTTGAAATTACATTCCATGGTTCTCTTCAAGAGAAAATCTTTCGATGATGTTATTATATCGAACATATAATTCTTTTAAACATACTTTTTGAAATTAGATATCGAAAAACTTTAAAAAACAGTTGGCCATCGTAAGAATAATATCTTTATATTTTGTGTTGTTCTTTGTAACGAAGTCTCGTATGTTGTCTGTAACGTAAGTCGTTTTAGTTACTCTATTTAGCGTGCATTTAAATCTAGTTCTAAATAATCATATCCAGTTTATTAGTCAAGTATGATACCAATCGACTTACAGCTATTGGCTTACTTTCCACATGTTTGAAACAACTATTTTCACCGACTCAACAAAGCACTATTCATTCTCATCCTTCCAAAATATAGTCAATTCTTCTCTTAAAATCTGACTATTTGCTCATACAAAACATAATCCATAATCACATTTTCCAAAATGTATCTCCAAGTGAAAATCCAACTAATTCTACATGAATGAACGAAATGAATGAAATAGTAGGTAGAAAAGAAACTACGTCAAATATTAATCCGATAAAAGCTTTTATATTTAATATGTGGAAACGATCCCACATGTTGTCATTCTAAAAGGGTTCGAACTAATATTTACTTGCGAACGTTCAACGGAATCGAGGGATAAGCCCTTTTGTACCTATGTCTGTCTGGGTTTAAACAATACGAAAAATTGCAGAAACAGCTTTAGTGTTTAAGCACCCCAATAGATCTAGCTGATGATGAGATTTACGGTAAAAGAAGACATCACTGGAATACCATACTAGAATCTGAAATTAAAAAACCCATTAAGTAAACTACACTTTTAACATTTTGTTTATTAAACACTACGATTCATCATCATCCTCAGCTCTTGTCATGCCACTGCTAGGCGTAGGCCTCTCTTCTCACATGCCATTCTCTTCCGTTCTATGCCAGTCTCATTTACATTCAACCCGAATCATTTTTATCATCGTCTCATCACTTTATGGGTAATCAAACAAAAACTCAAACGTAAAACAGTATAATCAACACACACTTATTTTTAATACCACGATTTACTAGCGTGAAATCAAACCCGCAATTTTGCTCCGAAGGTCAGAAATCGTTTAACCCACGCCATAGCGACATTAATTTTGATGCCATACCTATAATATTAATGTCAGACTCATCGGGAGCGACGCCATCGCAAACCGATTCCCCTAAAAAATGTCCTTGATCAATGTGATACCGCCGTTTATGTAAATGTCTTGTCATTTAACCAAATGCCATATTTGGCTAAATGGTTCTATCTTGCAGCGTTTTTTTTAGGTATAAAAGTCTGTCGAAGCCGTTCAAATTGGGTTTAAAAGGAAAATTGGATCTACTGTAAAGTGTTCACCATCTTTATTTAGGTCGTAGCTATCTGCACAATCCCTTATGCCTTCCTTTTTATCTTATTCAGACTTCATCCATATGCCATCGATTGCCTTCTTTATACATCCCAATTAGAACTACGTAATGTTTTAGTTTTTATTTTATGTTTATTTTATTTGGGAAAATAAGCGGTTACACAATACATGCAGTACAGAGTTTAAGAACTGAAAAATAATAATATCAATGTATAACCAACAACATTTTCCACAAACTAATATGAACTATTCACAATGGTCAAAACTTATCGTATCGTATTAAGTATCCCGAATAGTCTCTTGTACAATAAATACTAAAAAAAACATAACATAGTCAATACACTCATTTCATTTTATACATGGATAAAATAATATTTCTAATTAATACGTGGGTGTCGTAAAATTCAATAAAAACAAACGACGATCGCGTAAATAGATTTCGACGAATCCATCTGAAATCCTTTTAGTAAAGGGCTGCGGATATGGAGTTCGCATATTTTAGTTAGACATTGAAACACATTGATAGCTTTGGTTTTATATACGTACCGATTAACAAACTCTGGTGGTAAAAATAAATCCGTTGTACAATCAAAGGACAAAACGCGACGTTTCTACAAGCCTCCACGCATTGCTGTGAATATAATTTTGTACAGCTTAGAAAGCTCTGATAGTAATACAACCTGCGTACAGTAAAAATACAAGTCGCATTTCTACAAGCGTTAATAAGACAAATGATGCAAAACTTCTAAAATGTATGGAAGTGATATTTCTATTCTGTCACTTGACTTAGACTCGTCCTTAGGGAATAGATAAGAAACTAAAGAGTGAGCCCATCAGGGTATGAATCATAAGCACTAGTGTGAACTAGTTTTGTCGTAAATATTTTATCAAAATGGAGCGCGCCGTTTTCATGAAACTATCTAAAACCCTAATATCATTCTAACAATGTCGAAACGATCGATATGTTCGCATATAAGTCTGTCGTTGCGCGAAAAATATCTTAAATCAGTAAACGAATGTACTAGATGCAGCCGAAAAAGTGCTCTCGCTTGGCACAAAAGGAAACTAGCGATACTATCGGTCTATAGTATGTCTAAAGTATGGACTAGTAGACTAGTTTCAAGTGTTGCAGTTTACATCATTTTAGGACACATTAATAGATTTGTGGTCCGCTAATCGACTCGAAATACAGTACTGTATTATCAGGTAATTTCAAAGTTGCTTTATAATCATGATTAAATTAATTTGATAGTTTAAATTTATTGCAGATTGCGATATCGAGTGAATTATTCAATATTAATTTGTATTGCGGTTGTTGTTTGTAATTACGTCGTTGTAGAGTAATTTGTTTGTTTATAAACGTCCAATTGTTATAATGATAGGGTGAGAGTTAATTGTATAATGAAACTTTATCATGCTTTTTATATATAATCCCTTTATATTTTTACTTTACGGAGATCTCTTTTATGTACCAGTTCCTTTGTAAAAACATTAAATAAAATTAAATATTCAATCGGTACTTTAATGTATTTTTTTTTTTTAGCTATTTGTTCTTTTGTCATATTGTTACTGTTCAACTGAGTAGGAAAAGTTCTCTACGAAAACTTTATGTGTGTCTCAATATTAGCAATGTAGCCAATCTTTTACCAACATCTTTTGCTACAAATTACATTATTTTACCAAAAAAAGGTTGTAACCACCAAAATCACGCCATTTTCATCATCAAAGGTAACCTTATTATGAAAACTTTATAGACAGATTTATATTTCTAGTTTACGATAGTATGAGTCGCATTACTGTGGGTACAGTCTGAATTATGTAAGAGTGTCTGAAAAATATGGGGAAGGCCTTTGCCCAGCATTGTGACATTGTTCTTTGGCCTACTGATGTTTAATACCATAATAAGAAAGAAAACTACATGAACTTAAAAGTAGGGTTTCACTTAAAAATTTAAATCTAGTTTGGTTTGTGTACACAAGTTAACACGATTCGGGTCAGATTATGCCCAGCGACTTTTGAGAAATAAAGACAATATTATATCCCAATTTATTTCCCAAAAAATATTATTATTATTGTATAACACAATAACTGAGTACTATTATAACGTTTGACACCGCCCTTGACCGTCGTGTCCTAGGTAACCTACGTGGTGGTCATGTAATTTATTTTAATCGATCTACCGTGTGACGTAGGCGACACTTATATTCCCTCACTGTTTATTTAAGGCTTGTAGTTATTTTTGTTTACTTTTCATAGTTTTCATGTGTATAGGTAACAGTTATTGAACGTCAATATTTGTTCTAGATACTATTATAGTTTTTTTTTTGTATTTTCTGGTCTTCCAATTTGTGTTTGGGTTGGTAGGTATTTTATTTTGAGGATATGAAAGTATCGACTTAATTTTTTTTTTCATAATCTTCATGAAAATTTGCATTTAAATAATTTTGATGGTCTATAACTTCGTTTTTAATTAATTGGTGTATAGCCTAGATCATTAAGGGCACATTAAGTAGGCAGTTCATTAAGTCTTAGATCAACTTAAGTATTGAAATAATTCGTAGATGCTAAAACATTTAAACAAAGAAACAAGCCCAGAAATACCAACCAAGATTGGTACTATTTGTATTTAAATCTATACCTAATATAGGCTTTCCAATCACTATGAATTATTTTATCATCGTCCCTACTGAACCGTGCTTTTAAATCTATTTTAATCGAACGCAGTCCGCAGGGAATCAATTCAATTATTGACTCTTTATATTTGGGAATTGACGATTAAAAAACGATTTCAATAGTGATGTCTGATTTGATTGTTTTTTTAATATTTCCCTTTTGGGTTTTGATCACAACCGTGGATTGTTTCGATAACATTACTTTTTTTTTTATGCAGGTATGCTAGATATAAAAATAATAAAAATGGATGAAATTTGTGTCCTATATGAAAAAATCTAAAACAGATTATCAGATTATCAGTAATGAAAAAACAAACAATCAACATTATCATCCATCCAAGCTTACAAATTAGTATAAAAATAAGTAATAACTGCTTATGACTAGCCTAATCCAAAGCTATTGGGTTGATTTCCCCTTTAACTGGATTCAGCTGAATACCCTATTTTAGAGCGACTGCCGATCTGACCACAGCCATTATTGGGTAATACCAAAGATGTTTAAATATATTGAAGACGCATATCAATACTGCGAGAGGTTCCATAGTGTTAAATAAAAATGTAACACCTGTATTTAACACTTTGGAATGCTATAATAAAGAATTGAGAATTGAGTTTTAAAAACTGATCCAATTTTTATGCCTGTCATAATGTAAAAAACAGATGATAACAAATGCACGAGACGGATTTCATTTTTGATGACCTAGTGCAATATCTACCTCATTTTTGGAAAACAAATGAAGAATAGCTAAACCAAGTATAGGTATAATTGTATATATCAAGTATGACATTGTTAGTTGACAAGTGACTGAGTCCCCTCTGATTAAAAGCTATGCGAACCTAAGTTTACTTGTTGAATGTTCTGAGACATGTGGGTGTGTGAACCCAGGAATGTGCGGTATTTATACCAACGGTAAAGTAGGGGTTACACGTAGTTAGTGTTTTGATGTCGAGTCTACGTAAGTTATGTTGACTTAGTAAGGGTTGGACCTATCATTAAGCCAAAGTATTATGTTTCATAGCATGAAGGTTTCTTGAAATATTTTTTGAGTCTAATTTATGTCCATTTGTCATTAACCCCAAACGTGTTTATTAATTATGTACCTAAAGGATTTTTGATGGTTATGTTTATATCAGTCAAAAAACACATTTTTTTTTCTTTAAAACCATAACCAGTAACTCTGCAGAAGTGAATTATATCAATCATCAATCAAGTGTTTCACCAAAAACAAAATTAAGGAGCCATACTTTTACAGCGGTTTCTATCAAACGCTTTTCGTTTTCATCACATATATTTCGCTTTTCATCATATCATTGTCTAAGAGGCTGAAGAGTAAGAAAGAAAAGACGGACTTCTTTTGTTTCAAATACCATTCAAAATCGAATCGCCCAATGACACCGCGTTAACACTACCTCTATTAAGACATTTACATACTACATGTAGTATAACTCCATAACGCATCGATTCCCTGACAGAATATACTAGAGTATCTATTCTCCGATGACGTCACACGGTTATGTTCGAGCTGTAATCGCGTTAGCAGACGTTATGCACATCAACTATACTATGCTACCGACCACTGATACTATAGTACTACACTGACCCACACGGGTGTAAGTGAATTGATCTATTGCATATACCTTGTCAAGAAGGGAACCACCCTTCTTGTTGACTGTTGTAAGACTGATATTGGCTGGACCGGGATACACGTCAACTACAAATCCTTTGACGACCTCCGTGGTCGAGTGGCGTACGCACCGGTTTCAAGGTGTCGCTAGCTCTGAGGTCCCGGGTTCGATCCCTGGACCGGTCAATGTAGAAAATCACATTTCTACATTGTCTCGGGTCTGGGTGTTTGTGGTACTTCTCATTGTATCTGAATTCCATAACACAAGTGCTTTAGCAACTTACTTTAGGTTCAGAACAATGTATGTAATGTTGTCCGCATTTATTATTATTATTATTTAACGAATAAAATGAAAACTACGGGTAAAAAAATATGAAAATACTTCACATTGACCATCGGCTTGCTTTAAAAGTTGTTTAAAAAAACAATAGTAGAATAGTAGAATAAAATAAATAAAACAAACTTTATATTATTATAATGTTCCAGTAAGGTGCCAGTTTCTTCAATGTTTAATAATTTTGAATTTTTCATGGTTCTTCGCTACAAAATAATTATGTCAGTCCTGAATTTCATCTCTCAAATAAATAATCTTTGGTACAAGATAACCTGGCCCTTAGAGAATTAAAAACACCGTTATTATTTCAGTCTTCCAACGAAAAAAAAACAAAATGTAAATTCAGCACTCCCTTAGAATGCTAACGATGGGGAACTACACAGATTGCTAAAGGACTAAGCCATTAAACTCATTATCGGCTTCAACCAAAGGAAAGCCAGACTAACACAAAAGGAATAAAAAACCTCTTTCCGTTTATAAACTACTAAGGCCTGTTCTATCTCGGAAGATAATAAACAACTTGAAGCTTAAAATTCTTTATTACTAAGCTGGAGTAAAAACTAAGATTTCATAGTTTTTAATAAACAATATACGATCGTTTCATGGGGCTAGATAAGTACGTAGCTGTTAAGAGAATAAACCTTTTTTTAAATAATTTGTGTCTAAATAATTACACAAATTTATTTGAAGACACAATATTTATTAATTATCTATTTATTAATTTATTTAAAGTCATCATGCACGACTGCTACGCTAGAGGACTTGGGTTCGATTCCCGAGTCGAGCAAGGTGTTATTGGGTTTTTCTATGAAATTCTCAGTAGCAGGTCGGAGTCTGGATTTGTGCCCGGTTATTGGCAATAGGCTCGCCCCCTATTACATGGGACCTAAACATATCGGCGAACTGGTACACCTCTGCCTACCCCTTCGAGGATACAGGCGTGATGATATGTTATGTTATGTTTATAAAAAATATATACATCGTCGGAAAATTTATCATTTAATCTCATAATAAAAAATGCAGAGCTTGACACAATATTAAGGACATACGATTAATAAACTAAATTGAAACCTTTTTGTGACATTGAAAGACTAACATAATTAATCAGAAATACAAATTAATTCAAAACTAAAAGTAAATTATTAATGTTCTTTATTTTAAAGATAGGTTTAGTATTTCGAGTACTAAAACCTGAGACTTATTGTTATTCTGAAAATAATATCTTAATATTAATTATCGTATCCTTTTGTTTATTAAGCCATTTTGAAATACCTAAGATATTCGTTTCAATAGATGCAACATGTTCAACTTTCATCTAATTAAAATTCAAATTTAAAGAACAAAATAAAATATAAAATTCAAAATTTAATTCTTTAATAAGATATTTTTTAAGACTTCTCAAAAAATCTCTTCAGATATTACAAGAACAATCTAAACTTTTTTTTTATTTGGCATCTCCAACAAATAATACACCTTACAAGCTAGAAATCACAAATCACAAAACCAATAACATAGTGTTTCTTCAGTTACAGGAGACCACATCATGTGTATTTATTTACATATAATTTATATATAATACATTTTTAAGCAAGAAAAAAACGAACTTCACCCATGGTTAGAAAATTAAATATCAAGGATTAGTTAAAAACACAGGTTAACCTAAAATCTAATATTTCTGCTCGTAATTTTTCATCAAGGTTTAAACACCAAATTATAAGGCTAAGTCCAATTAAAAAGATAACACGATAATTACGAAAACCATTTTAACTAGAACTGGTTCTCAGAATTGACTAACAGAATATTCTAATCATTTGATCTCTTCAAAAAATTAGGCGTAAAATTATTTTCACGCTAACTAAATTGCCAACCATTACCCTGTTCTAGAAATAATTTATTTTGTATTAAGAAAACAGAATCAAAGCACAGTAACATTTATCTTACTAAATAATACACAAATCAGAACGTGACATCCTGTAGTTTCATTCAAATTAGTCTTCAACAATCGTAACAGAGTAACAAGCCCTTTGACAAAACGTGCTGTTACCATAACCATGCTTATAAGGACCTCTAGAGGGGCTCGTGGCTAAGTGTAAGCCGTCGGTTGGACCGATAATACAGGTTAGGCCACGCTCGCCGCGGTTGGTCCGTGGACGGGTGACCATTTATAACATACCGAGACCCCTCCGTGTTTCGGAAAGCACGTTAAACAGTAGGTCCCGGCTGTCATACATCGATCTTTGGCAGTCGTTACGTCAATTCTGAAAACCACTCTTACAATGGGATACTGTGTATCCCAGTAATATGGGTTGTGGATGTCAGATAGGCAGTCGCTCCATGTAAAATACGGTATTCAGCTGAATCCGATAAGACTGGTAGCCGACCCCAACATAGCTGGGAAAAGGCCCGGGTGATGATGATGATGCTTATAAGGATCTCTTTTGCAGGCCGTCGCTGTACGTGGAGAAGGTTCCTGGGACCTCGAGGTGGGACCCCTCAGCATTCAGCAGCCTCCACGGAGACGGAACTACCTCCCATAGACACGAGGGACCTCTGGATTCAGGACTCAAGGTATGAAATACGGTAGTGTATCGAAATTTGTATTTATATAAATGTGAATGTGTATGGCTGTTGTGTTTGTGGATGTTTAAAAATACAAGGGATGAAAAATATGGTAACCTATTCTTAAAATATACGGCATTGAACGCAGTCAAAATTTATGTTTTTGGATTCGATTCTGGCTCCAAACGAAGTGAGTCTGTTTATCAAATAAGTAAATATTAATTATTAATTTATTTACTTATATATTAATAATAATAATAATTCTTAATTTATTTACTTATTTATTAATAATAATAATAATTCTTAATGCGATGTTCCATGTTTTCATACCACCGAAAGAAATTAATAAAATAGAGCTTACTTGGCGAACTGACATAATCGACATTCAAATTTTCATTATTTTGATATGATTCGTTAAAAGATCTTGAAGATTGATGACAAAGACAAGTTTTGACATATTATTATTTGATAGAGCGAACAGGAAGTCTTTAACTGAACATTTATATTTTCAAGTTATTTTGGTTATTCTCTTAAAACCCATTTTTTCATCCCTTGTATGTTATTCGGTGTTGTTATCATTGATTGTATAACTGTATGTGAATGATATAGACCAGAAAAATTGATGGACGGCACCTACTCAAACAATATAACATTATTTTCATTTTTTTTATTAAATTATGTAATTATTATTTTATTAATTATTTAATTTTCAATTATGTTATATCATATTAAATAAAAAAAAAACTTGCAATAAAACAAATTAATGTCTTAATCGACAACATTTTTGAATTTTGGCAACCTTATAATGACTTTATATTAATAAGTCGATGCTCCATCTATTTTCTGGCCTTCTGTGAATGATTTATCAAATGTTAGCATTACATGTTTAATGTTAAATGCATTCAAAACCACAGTGATTTTAATGTTCGTGAATTTGTGTGAATATTGGTTTACGCAGCGTTAATGATTTCGTGTAATAATCCAACTAAGCGTAGTTAGATTATCACATTGGGAACCAAATGGTTTAGAAATGCATGATGTTATTGTCGCTATAAATTCAGTGGTTTATTGCACGGACTAATAATTAAGCATCATTTAATTTTAAATCCACGTTAATTTGTCATGCTGTCTCTATCATTTTAAACTGAAATATAGGGACGGATAGACTTTTTTGATTTTGAAAATTATCTTTGAGTATTAAACTGTTTCTTTTACTTTTTTCTTGTTATTCAATAGGACATAATGCATGTTTGTGACTGATAGTGATCAACCGTGTATTACGTGCATACTAATATAATTACAAACCAACTATTAACTAACTAAAAAATGTCGTGGTGGCCTAGCGGTTCAATGAACGGATTTGTATGCACGAGGTTGCAGGTTCGAACCCGGGCAAGTACCAATGTAACTTTTCTAGGTTATATGTACTTTCTTAATTATTCTAAGACACTTCTGACAAACGGTGAAGGAAAACATCGTGAGGAAACCTGGATTCCAAAATTTGGGATCTGAAATCGCCAATCCGCAGAGAGCAAGCGTGGTGATCAATGCTCACGCCTTCTCTATATGGAAAGAGGCCTGTGCCCAGCAGTGGCAACTAACTAAATATTTGTGACATGAAAATATTCATAGCATGTATTTACAAGAATACTAATGATTAAGTTTCATAATTTCTACCGGTATCGTTTTTGCCAGGTAAATAGTATTTAAAAAAGATCTATAAATACGTTTGTAGACCTCAATTGGACACCTTGGTAAATATATTTTTTATGTGAATTTATAATAATCATATCAAAATAATAATAAACATCTAATCACAAAAGAAGTCAAAATACTGTTTATTTATATCATTAAATTAACCACATTGCCGGTCTTTTACATTTGAATACGACTTAAGCTACGTATACACTACGATACTTGCGGTAAACATATTTCATGACTTTTGCTCGAAGCTTTTTTGTAAACACATCTTGTGTGTATCTGTGTCGTAATTAATACCACTCCTCGGACACTCGTCTTTGCAAACTGTCTATTAGAGTGGTGTACTTAGGCTGACACAGAAATCATGTAAAGTTATAGGCTCTGATTAAATTACTCATGTCGGTTTGCCATTCCATTAACATATTATTATAAACTAGCTGTGTCCCGCGGTTTCACCCGCGTGAAAGACAATTCATACACTATCTTTATAAATTATAGCCTATGTGTTATTCCGATGTATAAGCTTCATTATTGTAAATTTTCAATAAAATCCATTCAGTAGTTTTTGCGTGAAAGAGTAACAAACATCCACACATCCATTCTCACAAACTTTTTACATTTATAATATTAGTAAGGATGTGAAGAAATGATACATGGAAATATTTTCTGAGTAGATGTTTTATTTCTGTGGGTCCTATCTGACGAACGTGCACCAAACAAGCACTGCTCGCGAGCTGTTCGTGTAACACTCGTTCGGTGCACGTTATTTTGATCTGAACGCCGAACGTACAAATGACGTATGGTATTCCCCCCTTATACTGTAATGCAATATTCAGGCCTTTTTTAATACTTAGTCTTTATTTACTCTACACATTAAATGACACAGAAGCAAAAAGCAAGCTAATTTAAATCTGACTTATACCTAATTGACGTTGCATTATTCGGCTACTCGATTCGTACTGTATAAGTAGCATTAGGTTTTGTATAATTTGCCTCAAACGTTTTAACTCGACCTCAAGCCACAGTTAGGAAAATTGGTAGGGACGTTCCTTGCTGTTGCCTTTTTAATCTTTCATTATGGTAATGTTAATTGTGGGATGAATTACTTTGGACTGTAATTGTGTTTAAGAGGCTCTGCACTAAGTAGGCTGGTATTCATTGTATCACTAGTGTACTAAGACTTGTTTTCGACTGTATCAATAATGATTAATTTGATCGAGATAAAATGAAATAAATTTAAATTATAACACTAAAAGTTAATACGTTACCTTTTATGTACCTACAATTATCTTTTTGTTCAGGGTAAAGACAAATCCAACAAAAAAAATAGTTCTGTCCTTTCTTGAGTTTTAATATTGTAGCTAACCCGCCTTTGTTTCCAAACTAAAACGAACAAAAAAAAAACAAAATCCATTTATGTCTAAACTAAAAATACTTAATCTAGTAAACTCGAGTATGTTAGTTCTGAAATGAAATGTTACTCGCATCGGTACGAAGCAACAAAACTCAATTATGTTTAGTGCTGCAGAAATTGGTTTTATAACGTATACTCGATAGCATCGCTTCGACCCAATGAAGCAGTAAAGTGTTATAATACTCGATTTGAAAGCTTTACAGATTAGTATTTGAAATTTCTAGTTTGCAATAAATATATTTTGAACATACTCTTATCTGTTGTAATATATATAATATGTGTATCTTTGCTCATCTTAAAGATATTTTGGAAGAAATTATATTTCAATTAAAATGTAAGCAGTCGGTAAATGTAAACTACGTTTTTGCTGTCACTATAGGGACCGGAAGCGTCAAATAATTTGACAAATGGTAAAGCAAAATCCATGGGAGAAAATATATTTAGTCTATCTTTTTCTCACGGTTTTACGTAGACCCCTATTAGTAAAACTAACGGAATTCAGATAATTATATCTTAATCCAGATTTTAGTTTAAAATCATGCACAACAACATGTAAAATTTAATCGGAATCCATCAAGTAGTTTAGGAGTGAAAGTGGAACAAACATCCTTGCATCCCAGCAAACTTACTCGTTTATAATATAACTAAGATTTTTAGCAAACGCAAGTTTGTAAACAGCCTTACAATATAAATTACAGCTCTACATACTAAACTAAAAATTAGTTCAGCCATTACCAACACTTAATACAAAATTACACAGAAAACTACACTGCATAATCACTTTCTATGAAATGTGAATTCTACTTTTAATAGTTCAGAAATTGCACAATTATTGTTAAAATAAACACGCAATGAAAACATTACGTTTTTCTTCGAATTTTCTATTATTTGGATTTTAAATAAAAGATTTGAAAATGTCTGTGGCATAATCATATGTAACATATCATCACGCCTTGATCCCCGAAGGGCTAGGCAGAGGTTTGCCAATGTACACCCACAGTTCGCCGATATGTCTAGGTCCCATATAATAGGGGCGAGCCCATTGCCACTAACCGGGCACAAATCCAAACTCCGACCTGCTACTAAGAATTTAATGGAAAAACCCAATAACACCTTGGTCGACTTGGGAGTCGAACCCAAGACCTCTAGCGTAGCAGTCGCGCTTAGTACCACTAGACCAACGAGGCAGTTTATATGTATTGATATTATTATTATCCGCTATTGTGTCCCACAGCTGGGCAAAAGCCTCTTTACTCAATAGAGAAGAAACGAGCGTTAATAAATGACTTTGGTTATTTTATTTGAGTGATTAATGTTGTGAGTTAACGATTTGTGGTTATACAAACTGTATTGAGCGTTCTGTTTTGATTGGAGTAACATAATATATTGAGCCTTTAATAAACGAATAGTTATGGTAATTTGTTGGTATATTGTTTACAAAGTGGACAAAGCAAAACAAGTGTGTAAGGATCGTAGCATGTTGAAATTAGTGGTCTCTGCCTACCCCTACAAAGCATATAGGCGTGATTATATGTATTTATGTATCATTTACTTAATCATAATGTCCACAAAAGCCATCATTTTTATCTATCCATAAAGTTATTTTAATCCCTTATAAATAGTTGCATTAGGTAATTTTTTATATAAAATATACCTACATAGAGTATTCTCAAAAGACAATCAAAACTTAAATAAGTAATTCATGTGTACATAAACCTAATCGTTTCTACCTAAACACTTGAAACAAAATTAACCCGCAAACGTCCAATCCAAAAACTTGTTGAAAATGTTGAAATACCAAGTGGGAGTACATTATTCACGCCAGTGCACACGTTTACACAGTTTGCACATAAACACAAGCTAAGGTTTATTTTCAATTTGCCGGTAACTGTAGCAGACAGCGAAGGGTTAAGTGTCGTTCGCCGGTTTATTTCTACTCGTTAGAGGAATTAAATTGTGTGGTACTGTAGTGTGATTCGCGCTTCAAATGTTTTTAGTTTGGTTTTAAGGTTTTTGATTGAGTGAATCGTGTCTTTTTTGTTGTGACGTATTAGAATATAGATAAAAATGCGTCGTCTTATGATGCATCATCAGGTCTTTAGGCAATTTTAATCTAATAAAGAGTTCTCTAAATCTTCGGGTGTATTAAAATAAAGTAAACATGTAAAGTAAACAAAACTACGATACAGTTAACAAAATTTAAGTCTTGCTTACAAGGACAAACACACTTCTTCTCCGATTTGGATTGAACAGTTTTCAAAACATTGAAATTGCAATTTATCTGAAGCACAAATTTAATTGTTTATTAATTAGTGTATCAGAACTACATATCAAAACCACAAAAATCATTCAAACAAACTGACGACCGCCACCTAATTTCCCATAGCAAAGAGTGAACGGGTTCCCAACGAGCGTTACTCAATCAGAACAATTTGCAGGCAATTTGTATTCAAAATGAAAATCCTAGTTACCAGCTAAGTGGTTCAAATGAAAGCTGCTTTTTTGTATTAATTTAAATCCTTACTTTGAAGTCTTAACTAAATCAAGTGTTCTGTAATTTGAGTCTGGTCTTACAAGTAGTGTAGTTTCGTTAGTTTGGTTTGGACTAATTAGTTTAGTTCGTTACAGTTTTAGATTCGATCAGAGAGGATTGAAATAAATTTGAACTGATTTACCAAAGAACTATGTCTGAAAAAAATATAATTAGTGTACCTATAAATATTATCACCAAAATATTTCGTGAATATTATTTTAGCAAGCTTTAGCTCTAAATTTAGCTAAAGTAATTTTTATTTATTATCTAAGTTAGGTACATAAAAATGCAAAAATATTCAACACGTGACAAAAATATCCGAAGGCTTATTTTTCTTAAAGGTAAACAACAAAGTTTAATACAAAAAAATACTCTAAATAAATTGGAAAGGTTGATTCCACAATTTGGTAACGCCTTTTAGTTGATCAATATGAAAATGTTACTAAAAAATATCAATACACTTTGACGTGAAAAAATTTAACTTCAAGAGATGAAAAATTACAGGATCTTTTCTTGGGCGCTGGCTTATTATATTAAAACATTTTTTTCTGTACAAAGGATGTCGTTGAAGTATAAATTAGTTTGGAATTTCACTTTTTTTTCTGTCATCAACAGGAGTCTTAGTAGATTCAACTCTTTTCTTGTTACTTGTTTTAATAGTATTATTGTCAATGTTTTTTGTTTGAAGGTTTAGGTTATTATTTAAGATAGCGTTTGTCGTTTGGATTAGGTTTTAGGCTATTTTGGGTATTTGATATTCGGGTAATCAGATAAGAAAAAATGATTTTACGTTCGTTTATTGTATGAAAGATTTTGTTTTTCTAGCTTGACTATAATAGGTTCAAGGTCGATTGAGTCCCTAATTATAGTAAAGTTTGTCATTAAAAAGGTTTTACCAAAAAAAGTTTAAATATACCGATTTACATCGTATCCTTTATTACAACTTAACTTTGCATGACACTGCATTAAGGCCATTGACAATATACCTACTTAAACCGATTTTATGTAAATCATTTACATTTGCACTTATTGTTTTTACAGCTGATTGAACAGCTTTAAAATAAAAGTTACATGCAAATTGCTTTAAAAAATACATATTACAGTTTAAATTAATCTACTATTCACATTTCATTGTTTACCTACCGTGTTAGGAAATTGATTGTCAATTATCTCATAGAATAGCTTTGAATGCTTAGAGTACACATAAGAAACTAGAGTGAGCCTATTAGAGTTTGAACGCAAGCACTAGTGTGAACTAATTTTGTCGGTAATTATGTATGAAGAGGGATGCTTGCCGTTTTAAAAAAAATATCTAAAACACTATCCTAACAATGTCAAAACCATCGATAATTATTTTCGTATATAAGTTTCTCGTTGCGCGAAAATTAACATAAATCTGTAAACAAATGTACTAGGTTCAGACTAAAAACTGCTCTCGCTTGGCACAAGGGGAAACTCGCGATAGTAGCAGTCTATGTATATGTTTAGTCTATGATTGAATGTATCGATGACAGATATATCAAGCGTATTGTGACAGGCTGACCTATTGGTGACCCGCAGATAATAATCTTCCTTGTAGGATAACATCAAATTATGACAGCCAATTACATTAGCTATTCTGTCCTAATCAAGAGACCTTGTTGATAGATTGAGATAACACAGTTAATTAAACATCTGAGGTTAATGAGCAATCAAAGTATTGATAGAGTTTTAGAAGATGCACCTGAAGTGATGATTGTGACCAGTGGTTTGCTCGATTCAGCTATTTTAAATGCATGTCAGTGGTTGGTCAGTGTACTTGTCAGTGTGCCTTATTTTCGTATTCAGAGCCTACAAGAAAATCTCATCCAACCCTGTTGTCGTAATGACCAATTAATGATCGTAGTAACAGTAAGCAGAATGCCAGTTATCGTAAAAAATACCAAATGAAACATGTCATTCAGTAAATTCAAGCAAATCTTAAATAGCGGAATCGAAGCCGTGGCGGTTTCTTAATTCACCTGTTTTATATTTAACTTCAGCGACTCAAATCTATCGTTATCTTTGTTCCATTTTATGTTCTTAGATATTTCTGACTTCAATTTAACGACATGATAATATTGTAACTAATTCGCTAGTAACATATTTGATAAGTGAAGATGATGATGATGATGTCTGATGATATTTTACAAAAAACTATTAAATATTCCCTTTGAACGTGTATGTTGTGTCAAAAAAAGGTAGTGTCAAACCTCCATTTTAACTCCTGTCATTCATATCAAAGTGACATCGTCAGTCTAACTAAAATTCTCTTTTTTGCAGGATTCGTTATAAAATATCCAAACAAAACTGGCGATATCGCAAAACCAATGAAACATCACCCATTTTGTATTCACAAACATTTTTAAAACCGTATACATCATGTTTGAAAGCAACAAGTGGTTTGTTTTTGAATATACTGTGTCGATAAAATATTTATTATACGAATTCCCTTTATGTAGCACGTCAAAAGTGTCATTTGTACACATTTATAAAAATAAATAATAATACTTTGAAAAATATTGTGTATCAAATAGAAACAAACCAGGCACAAATTACTTTTTTATGTCAATGATAACCTACAATTGTTCAAAGTTCTAAGACCAGATCACCTATATGTTTAATAGCGGTTATCCTATTACCTTAGGAAAACAGTAAATAAGGGTTTAAAAAACTTACTGGATAGCTTGCCTATAAAGAACTATACAACCATTATGTCAGCCTGAATTCATTCCACTGCTAGATACAGGCCTTTATACATGTATAGAACAAACGAGAAGTAATCACCACTTTTCTTCACTTTAGATTGGCGATAACAGATTCTAAATTTAGGTATGCCCAAAATACAAGAATTTTGAAAATTATATTGTAGTATCCGTCTTGATCTTTCGATCCTAATCTTTTATATCTTTGCTAGCAGCGCACGTAGCCAGTTGTAATAGGAATCGCGGCACGTGGCGAGTTGCAGTAAAAGTTCTCAACTTGCCGAACTGGAAACTCTTTGTGATAATCCTAGATTACTTACTTACTAAGTCGAGTACATCACCTTTGTTTGTCTAGAAAATATTATTAGATAGACTCTTATATAAATTAATATTAATAAATGCGGACAACATCACATACATTGTTCTGAACCCAAAGTAAGTTGCTAAAGCACTTGTGTTATGGAATTCAGATGCAACGAAGGTACCACAAACACCCAGACCCGAGACAATGTAGAAACGTGATTTTCTACATTGACCCGTCCGGGGATCGAACCCGGGATCTCAGAGCTAGCGACATCTTGAAACCGGTGCGTACGCAACTTGACCACGGAGGTCGTCAAAAAAACCTGTGTTCTGTTTGATACGTCAAATCTTTAACTATTTGTTGACCACCAAAAAGTACCTAAATACAAAATAGTAATAATATTACGGCCTATATTATACGTCCCACTGCTGGGCACGGGTGTCATTCCATATAGGGAAGGCAAAAGCATTAATCATCACGCTTGCTCAGGCGATTTTAGACATACATTTTTGGAATCCAGGTTTTCTAGCGAAATAAGGAAACGCATAGTATTTTAGGCGCGGGCCAGACAGAAGAGACGTAAGACAAAATGTATAGAAGCGTCGCAACGCAAAACATACAGAAGAGACGGGGCGCGGGCGCGACGCTTCTATACATTTTGTATGAAAGGGACGCGGTAGAGACAAATGTCCGCGCCCCGTCTGCGTCTTACGTCTCTTCTGTCTGTTACGAAGATAAAGTTCTACATATCGCAACAAAGCCTACAAATCTTATACCTATTTTGACACCATTTACAAAGTCTCTTTTATAATTCATACCTTTAGTAGTAATTCGTCCATATTTTACCAAAACAAGTGTGATAAGGCCTTTGGGCATTTTTCACATTTTAAACGATCGTAAATTATGTTCTATCTTGCGAAAAGCCTTAATGGATTCTGTGTTATTTATAAGCTGTTAAGGTCTACTTTGTATTGTTTGAATTTAAAAATCTATTTTGAATTATAGTAACCATTTTCTTACACAACTCAATCACTTTGACAATAGCTTTTGCTAATGTATGGGAGTATTAGACTTAAAGACATTTCATTCAGTATATTTATTTATTTACCAATTTAACATTTTTAATTTATAGACCAACGCCAAGCCATGTGCTAATAATAATAATAATGTTTAAACCCTTATAACATATATTATACACAAACGGTACTTATTTAAATCAGTTCATAAGATATATTTTACTTGATGTAGTAAAATAAAAATGTTATTCCTGAACTGCTTTAAGCTGAGGAAAGTTGTGGAAGATTTGCGAAGATCAAACCAAAGTGTATAGTAAATATAGTTAAGAGGTTGTTAATCCGCGAACCGCAAAATAAAGAAGCGCCGTATTCTTGAAACTTAACAGCTACGTAAAATTTTGTCGCAAAATAAAATGATCATACCATTCAAATAATATTCATTTAGTTTTATAGTATAAATAGGGATGATGGCTAATTTTTGTCCATCTTTTAGATTATAAAAAAATATTAGACACATATTTTTTTGTTTTGTCCCGTAAGCAAAGGATTATGGAGTACAGCGAGTACAATACTTGCGTGAAGTCACGTCCAAGTACAAATTGTCCCTAAACGTGAAGAGTCCCAAACTTGAAAGCGGTTTATATTCGTATTTTTTTCTTGATTTGGGACCATAAAATATACGTACTTTGATTATCTTAATGGCGGACTAAATAAATGATGAATTTTCATACTCAGTCATCTACACTACTCGTATTATACTAAAAAAATTGAGGGGCTTTGTGGCGGTTGGACACTAAGCCCGTTTTGATGCTGGTTTCTAATGTCTTATGTCGATCTTTAAAATAAATATTTATTTGCTAACTATCGGCGTCTTTACTATGGAGCGCTCAAAACAATAATAAAACACAATACATTTTGGTGGACGTAAACTTAATTGTTAATTCATGGCTTAATTATTATTCTACCGTTATATTTATGTAATAATTTTATTTGCATGATAATTCATGAATGTTGATTACACAAATTCGCTTTGTATTTCGTTGATAAGCTCGGTCCACTTTATTTTGTAACGTTTTAATTACTTTAAATAACATGTGAATTGTTTTTAACACGAACCAGAAATCTGTGGTATAACACGTTTCAAACAACTTTATTTAGATTTTCTATCTGTCACAATAAATAATTATGTATAATTTATTTATACATACAAAATGATAAACAAAAAAATTAATTATAAAGATTCTGCCGGATATGAACCGACCCTTAGACTGCTGTCTATTTTGTTATATTGTGTAGGACGTTCGATAAGTGCTACTGTGTAGCCTATATTGAATTATTATTTTTTTCATTTGAATTTGAAGAAAGCTTTCTTCACAAAAATAAAGTCTCCTTTCAGACCCAAAAGCTTATATCTATAAGGAGAATTAAAAACGTTTTTTTGAAAAATATGAATATTTAACTATACCTATTTACTTCAACGAGAAATACAAATCTGAAGATACATTAAAAATCGTATTTCCATTTTATTTTTGACGTAAAATATTCTCAATGGTTACATCAGTCATTCGCACCCATTACTCAATTCAGTTAAATCAAAGAATCCAATGATTTGAATTGTAAATTTTCTGCCTTTTTAGTAGGGAATCCATTGAACCTTAAGTGGTATTCGTTTGATGGAGAAATGTAATCTCATTGATGTTCTGAAGCCACAGATTTCTGGAAAAATACATTTTATAAATCAGTAAATAATTGATTATTAAGTGATCAATGTTCGTTACTTTTTATATGATGTTTTATAAGGGTAAAAAGGAAAGCAGACTAACGTTGATACATTAACAGGAAAAATCCTTCATTTTATTTTTGAATCGAATACGTCTTCCGTTAATTGTGATTCGTATTGAGTCAAGCAAATAGCTTCATAATTATCAATATAACTAGGCTAATATAACATATCATCACGCCTGGATTCCCGAAGGGGTAGGCAGAGGTGTACCAATGTACACCCACAGTTCGCCGATATGTTTAGGTCCCATGTAATAGGGGGCGGGCTAACTAACTAGGCTAATATAATAATAATAATAATAGAAATGGAAACAAGTCGAAACGAAAAAAGTAAATATTGTAAAAACTTAAAATCCTTGAAAATCTCATATTCAGTTATAAAATGTCAAATGCCGCAAGTAAAGGTAAAAGGAATAATAAAACAAAACATCAAAGTTCTATATTTAAATCTCAATAAAGAAGAATCAGTTAAACAGGGTTACCGTGTCGAGTGATTCTCGTTCATAATACATGAACGTGAAAGCCTTAATGAAATAATTATCGTTGAAACAGTCATGAAACTCTACCTTTTGTTTAAAACCTTCACGCTCAGCTGTCATGTCAATGAACGTGTAATCCATTAATGTGTCATTGTATGTATGACTGTGTGTCTGTATGTATGTTGTGCTCACGGAGTCGAACTACCTTTGTTCTCGATGGATACGATTCTTTTGTCTTTTTCGAAATGGTATTAAAGTTTGAGTACGGCTCTGATCTCGACTGCAATACTGCAGTTTAAATCAGGTTTTGTGATCTGCTGTGATATTTTACAAACGTTTAGCGTTGGACTCAGCTGAAATAGACAGATTAGACTATGTCTAAGCTTATAAGATATTTAGATGATGATTTTCAATGAAATTTTTTCTTGTTGGTGATTCGTGTAAATTGCAACAAAAGTAATCCAGTACGTAATTGTTGGTAGTTACTGTAGTAGCTGATCCAACTTTATTGTTTTCTTTTTGTTTTGTCTAATTAATTCTGTAGCGTTGCATTTGAGGTCTTTTAAGTTAAGCGTTCGGTACACAACTTAAATAGCATGAAGAGCATGAAAAGATTGTTATGTGGTCTGGTCTTGCATGTTTTCATTATTACCTAATTCGACTCCGTAGTGTGAGTTTAAATTTTACGTATAGCAGAATTTAGAAATGTAATTGCGTCGTATCCACTTTATGTTATACGGGGTTTATGAAAACATATCCTATTCTAATGCCTTGCCATGGTAAAAGTTTAATCTCACACAATGCAAAGCTTGCTTTCATAAAACATAACCTACTAATGCTATACATGTAACATGCCATCCATGTGTATGTCAATGTGTAGTCCTCATACATTATGTGTTGTGTTGCACAGCGAGCCTGCCCCGTCAGCAATGACTGCACTGCATCAGTTTGGGGCAGAGATGTTGCGACTATCTCGCGGCTTGGAAGCTTCTGCGGCGACAAAGCCACAATACAGAGGGTATATAACAATTGGCATTATTTGTTCGCTTCAAAATTAACCCACTCTACATTGGCTGATCGGAAGACCAGACAATCCCAACAACAATGACCACCCATTAATGGAACCTCTATTTTACAGGACGAACATATCTGAGCGCGGTGGGATGCTCACACCAGGGTCGTTGAGCGTCTCATCCAGTTCACCGTCATCGATGCTTCAAGATCGACGTAGACCATCCTCTGCCGGAGACCCGAACACGCCCATTCATCGACCAAGAAGTGCATCAGACGATGAAAGCAACGAGGGATTGCTTGCACCAGCTGCTCTAACGGCTAAGTCACGTAGTTCTGAGGATGGCTTACTTTTACCTCCTCCTTGTACCTGTCCATACTTTGGATCAGAATCCACCCCACCTAGACGCACGACCGAAGTAATTATAGTTCCTGGTGGTGATATTAATGGATGCAATGGATATTCTAGGAACGGAAACATGAAAGACGAACAATCAACTCCGTTTTTTAGGAGATCTAGTCGAGGGGCCGCGTCTATGGTGACGTGGGACGAAGCTAGAAGATTCCGTAGGGGATCTAGTTTTGGAGGAGCTAGGACTACTTTGTCCACTCCAATACGGAGCATACGAGCTCAGAGAACCATAGCTAGGTCGCAGCAGGTGACTGCGAGTCCTCAGCGCCAAACGCCTAGAACTCATCATTCTAGGAATTCTAGTGTCATATCTAGAAATTCCTCGCGTCACGGACGAATTTTGCGCTTAGAGCAAAAAGCCACAAAAGTTTTAGGAGTCGTATTCTTCACGTTCGTGATTCTTTGGGCTCCTTTTTTTATTCTAAACATGGTGCCGGCAGTGTGTCCTATCTGCGAGGAGCGAATCTCACCTTGGGTGTACGATTTCGCCTTGTGGTTAGGTTACGCTAGTTCGATGGTCAACCCGATTTTCTACACGATATTCAATAAGATATTTAGGCAAGCCTTCAAGAAGGTCCTTATGTGTGGTTATTGTAAGTCAACGAGGTAGCCTGCACCCTGGGAGCGTGTTCGTCCGACTTCAGACCCCGGTATCGGAGCGCTCTCAGTAAATAGGAATATCCGATCTCAATTTGTGTGAACTCATTAAAGAGCTTTAACTATTACGCTTCTAGTTTTTAGTACGCGTCAGTGGTGTTTAGTTAAGAAATCAAACTTCTTTGTGTCTGTTTGTTATTTAGATTTAAAATTTAAATCATAATTTCTAAGATATGTTCGCTATATTTCGATTACTTGGTAATTATGTAATTATAATTTTACCAAAGGCTTAGTACTAATGACTTCTACTTCATGAGCTAAATTGTTACTGGTTTCTAGACCTGTCAAAAAACGATTTAATTATATAAGCGGCATCAGTCGACTTGGTGGTCTAACTTAAGTTTGGATTTCATATTGCAATCTATTATGTCTCAAAAATAATTTTCTTTTACTTAAAATAAAGAATTGATGAAATTGAAGCGATGAATTCTTTTGGGAAAATAGCTAAACAGCTATCTTTTAAATTTATCTCTGTTGTCAAAAGCAACTTAATTTAAGCTACTAACTCAATTTTTCCATTACACTTTATTCGGTTTTTGGTTACAACAGCATCTTAGAGTTTTCCAAGACAATTCAGTGTGTAACCACTTAAATTTCCATTAAAGGACTTTTAAAGTCTATTGGGACGTGTAATTTGACAGCCTGTAAAAAGTGTTTTTTTATCCATGTAACAAAATGATAAAAAATTCATCGTATTTTTCTCATTTTGCAAACATGCTTTTTGCAAACGATTCTTGATATTTTTCTGAAAACAAATCTACATTAATTTTCATAGATTTTTTATTTATGATGACAGCTAGTAACTTTACCTCAAATTTCGGGAAAAACCTTTGCATTATCAAAAATGCAAGCTACTACTGAACCTTTGCTTTATAAACGTTTTTTTTAATCATAGTGATGTGTACCACTCAGTTTAATGCGGTGCACTAATATTTGCCTTCACACTGACCTTATTATATTTCTACGCATTTTATATATTGCATATCGCACTCAAAACCTAATTGGATACTAATTAATTACGAGCTAATACAGAAATAGTATTGAATAAGATGCTAAAAATACTCATTAACTGTCTAAAAACCTTTTCACTTTTCTAAAACTGAATGCAGATTTTTATAGGTACCTATTTATTTATTTTGATTAAATTCCCCATTTTTATAAGATTTTCTTTTATCGATAGTTTTAGTTTGTAAAATTTTTGAAAAAAAAATATTAATCTTCAAGCAACAAGGAATATGATACAGTCATTAACAAGAGTATTTTAATAGGGGTTGCACAAAGTAGGATTATGTCCCTTACTTTAAAGACACTAGAGTCTACAATCGCTTAACAAACTGGAAGAAAAAGCCAAAAACAAAATAAACGGGTTATATTTTAAGCATTTAGTAGAGTGCGGCCGACATAACTTGGCGCGTCCAAAAAGAGATGGAAGATAGTCTTAGCGAGATGCAATATACATGCGTGGTGTGTGAGACAGGGACAGTGATATGTTATAGCCTCAGATCACATCAAACAAGGGAGATTTGCTATCCTTGTAATTTTAGTATGCGTACCCGATGTCGCCACTTTTCACACATTTATATTTGTACACGCCCAAACGAATATCGCAACAGCGCACACACAAACATAAAAGTCAACGTGATTTGCTGCAAACACAACAATATCATTGTTACTGTTAACTCACACAACTAACTGCTCCAATCACGGCATTTTTCACACACGCTAATGATGGGAAAAATTGGTCGATAAAATATTTATCGATGAAACAGACGACAAAATATGGTTCATCAAATAAATAAAAAAATTTTATATTGTCGGTATTATTCGGTATTGATATATCTATTTGACTTGAAAAAATAAACAAATGAGTAGGTAGATTACTCTACACTTATATATTATATTTGAGTGGTCGGTTACAATATGTACTAATGTACCTTCGCCTAAACGTAACAAATACTTTTCTGAAAACCATACTAAAATTGGTTTAGCCGAACACGAGATAATTTCGCAATAACATACAGATAATAATAATAATAATAATCCATTTATTTCAGGTATCAAGGCCCATCACTACATAGTATAAAACAAAGTCGCTTCCCGCTGTCTGTCCCTATGTATGCTTAGATCTTTAAAACTACGCAACGGATTTTGATGCGGTTTTTTTTAATAGATAGAGTGATTCAAGAGGAATGTTTATATGTATAATGCATGCATAATATAGTAGAGGAATACGGATAATCTTAGAGATTTCTAATGTAAGGTCGTAAATGAACCCATTTTTTGCGCTTTCATTGCAAACGCTGGCTGAACCCTATGAGATAGATCAAAATAATGTACTACAGTATTGTGCACCTTAAAAAGATCTACAAAAAAGTCCGCGATGGCATATGTCTATCTCTTGAGGATAACCCACAATAACCATTTTTATCGTTTATTTATAACTTATTTACGGAAAAGCGATTTTAAGCAATACAGTATTAATCCTTATCCAATTAAGTACCTTTAATAAATTGTGCATGCAATATAGGTCAATATTGCCCTTTACAGCATGTAATTTAAATGAATATTTTCGAAGATATTACAAATTTAAAATGTAGGGACATAGCGGTTGCGGCGATACCGGCCGGAGGGCCGCGCGGGGGCTGGGGGTCGTGCCTATACCAAATAGTGCGTCCAAGGCTGTGCTTCGCCCTACAGAACTTTATGATTGTGTAGTTATATTTGGTATCAGCGTTGCACCCGAGCAAAGCCGGGGCGGGCCGCTAGTATAAATATAAACAATACTCTACTTAACACAACTTAATACTACTATAAATACATACTACATAATTAACTAATACTAATGTACACGAAGTGTCGGCGTCGTGTTTCGCTGACTGGCATATATACATACGGGTCGAACTAAGAACCGCCTTTTTTGAAGACGGTTAAAGACATATTTCTATACCTTCTGTAAGCTAAATAAACAACTAAAACATTAAAACACACGTTTTAACACTATATCGATACATTGTTTTATCGTTACGACAGATTACTCGTGAAACTGCATCACTATTTTACGGCCGGGTACAGCGGAGGTACCACGCGACTGTCATTACATTTTGAATTTGTGAGTATTGGTGACGCATGCATCCATTGCGCCATGAAGCGCAACGAACAATTTAATGATTCTTACTTAGCAAGCAATGTATTTTATTATTACGCTAAGGATGAATTGTCACTTAATGTCATTTATGTTATAATTAATTTCTATTTTTGTGGTTTTATAGAAGAAATATGTAAATATTGTAATACTAACACATGAAATGAGATTCCATCTTTCTCGTAGTTCACTTTTTTGTTTGTATTTTTGCAAACAACAACAGAACAACTCGGCATTTTGGCAAAAATCGAGAGACGTGACGCGAGCGCGTAGTTACTGCCGACTGTCGGCAAAAATCGGTATCAAGTGCAAATTGAGCCAGATGCGTTCGAACGTGCCGGGGCGCTATAACAAATCTCCTATGTTTGATGTGATCTGAGGTTATAGCTCTTTTCAGACGTGCCAAGTTACGTTTTCCGCATAGTATGTTGTTTTTGTCAAGTAGTTTTACTAAAGTATAATTTTATTTAAGACTGATTGTTTTGTTAATAAGTTCTTATTTTTATGTAAGCTTTTGTTTAGTAACCAGTGGATCTTGTAAATAGTTATCAAGTACTGAGTCGCGATTGATTATGAATACAATTAATTCAGTACTTTCTCATGCATTTTAATGCACCAGTGTTGTATGGCGATAACTCTGCAATTCTGTTTAAGTATACAAAATTATTTCTGTAGAAAATATCGATCAGAGGTAACTTAACCAATTTCTTGTCCAATTTGTCACATATGAATATTCCAATAAGGATGATGACTAATTTTTATTTGTATGTCCATCTTTAAGATACTTAAAAACATATTCGAAACGTATTATATTTTTTGTTTTGTCCCATCAAAGAATATCGAAGATACAGCAAGTACAATTCTTGCAAGCCGTCACGTCCACGTACAAATTGTACCTAGCCCCAGTATTGAAATTTAAAGCGGTTTATCTTCGTATTTTTTTAGTGATTTGAAAAAAGAAAAATAATATATTTTGATTATCTAAATACTCATAAATTTATATTTTTCATACCTAGTCATCCACCCTATTATTTTACAGTGTGTGCCCACTGGCAAGACAAATAAGTTTTTTTCGTAATTCGTTTTTTTGAGTTACTATACTTTATACTAATAACATACTTTCATGTTTATTTTGCAGAGTTATTGCGTGCAATTTAAAATAATTTTGTACAGATAATATCAATGTTCCGTATGTAGGTATGTGTTCATGTAATTATGTTATAATTTCGCATCAAATGCCAAGCTTTTCCTAGTCCTGTGTTAAATAGATTTAGTGATTAGTACATAATTAAATGTGATGTTATGTAAGAACGAAAATCATTATTATTTATGTGAAATCAAGTCATAATAATCTAATAGGATAAAAAAACTATTTACCTACACCATTTTTCTTTTCTTTGTAAATCTTTTGTAATTAAGCCAGCTACATAATTGTACATACTTTTAAATTTATTTTATTAATTAACAATGTTTTACTAAAGTATTCAAAAGTATTAAAATTAAATATCCTAAATTCTGTAGCTGGTTGCAGCATTTTGTAAGGTAGGTTAAAATAGAAAATAAATGCAATATTATGTAAATAAAATATTTATTTTACATTTGTACGAACAAAAAGTATTTGTTTAAATTTAAATCGTGTTTTGCATTTTTTTATTGTAACTAATATAAGTAAAATAGTTCCAGAACAAAATGTGTAGTCGTTTCACACGAATAAAAATGTAAATACAAATAAATATAATTATTTATTATTATAAAATGTTAAATGGATATAATATAATAATCTATAAATGTAAATACAATAAAATATATGCAATGTTTAAAAAAGGTGTCAATATTATGATTTTATCGTTAAAAATAATAAAACGATTGGATCGTATTTCTTTTGTTTCATTTCATAATATGATGTTTTTTATTTATTTATTTCTTGTTCTAAGTCTGACAAAGTAAAGCAGAAAAAAACAGTTTAACAAAAGTGAAAGCTTAAGCTAAGTTTGAAGTAGGGAAAGCATTTTTCATTCCACGTTTAATACCAAGTAAACATGCACAATACAAACCAATGAAATTATAAAAAAAACATTCGAGACAAATGTCTGGAGGTCATTGGACTATGAATATTTTATGATGTCTTTCAAAATAAACTTTTAAGGATAAGGCTTTTAAGGATTTGTCTTACCTAAATATGTATATTTTTTTCTTTCATTGGCACTAAGGCCAATGAAAAAAAATATATACAAGTCTAATATACAAGAAAAAATAAGTCAGCTTCCAAATAAATGCTTGCAATGTTAGGTAGTTAGAAGTAATATTATGGTCACAATGATAATTATTAAAGAGCATGCTTTCAATAATTATGAAAAGAACTAAAGTCACAAAGCCAGTCTTAATCAATTTTCCTCTACTTATGATAATTAATTAGATTAACTCAAAGCAAATACATCTTGCGATCATTAAGGACTTCCTCTTTATAATTTCTTATCTGAGAATGCTCTTAGAAATATCGCCCACACTGTGGACACTTTCACATTCGTATTGCGACAAAATGGATTAGGAATACAATAAAAATCAAAGTTATTTATTTATATGCAATGTATGAGGGCATCTAGTCTTAACAGTATTTAGGGTCTTTAAACTAAATTATGTTAGCAATCAAGCAAGTACACATTATTCTATTAATAGAAATATTATTCTGATTAAAATTAAAAAAAACTAATCAATTTTTTTTTCATGTCAATTCAATAAATAAATAAATATCACCAAAGTTCAAAAAGTGTTACCAACATTTTCAATTCACATTGGATACCTATGTTTAAATGTCGTACAGAGTTTTAAAATTTTCGTCTAGGTTAAAAAAAACACTGCTTTCTCCAAGACGAGTAAGTTACGTACTTGGGTACCACATGATACGATCGTCTACTTGACCTGTCTATAACTTATCGTGATGTCCTAAAAAAGCCTTGAAGTAATATAAAAATAATATTCATTAAAGTAGTTCTACTTTACATATACCCATAAAGTTACTGCCATAAAAAAATAAAAGCATATTGTTCTACCTTCAAAAGTACATTGTTTCGTTTACTGGCATATGGCATAAATATGGCATATAGTATATGCAGGTACTTGCCAGTTTCGTGTACGTTTATAGCTCTATAATTTTGCCATAAACCTGCCTGTTTATGGCATATATTAGCACGGAAACTAACATAGTGTAGTGTTTAGCCAGAATGATGCGTACCTTTATTTCTGGATTTTATTTGGATAGTAAAGTGTTTATATAGTTGGTACATATTTCATGATGCTATAAAATAGTGCACTCAAAGATTAAAGGTACAAATATGACTGAGCCACATGATATAATTGAAAAATGATTCAATTAAAATCTAGACGGTATCTGAACACGGCAAACTTTGAGAGAAAAATATACAGATGTCATGAAAGTAATACATAATATTAACATTACTTGGTGACACATGCAATGGTAGATCAACAAATAACAACTATTGATAAAGAACTTGAAATTTAAAAAAAAAAAAAAAATTGCAATCTGCCATCCAAAGTTTACCGTCACAACATCTGAAACAGTTTTCTGTTAGTACCTACCCAAATACTAGCAACGACACTTAGTCCAAATTGTGCTAGTTCATTAACTTAATTATTAATTTAAATAGTGACGGGACTTTCTAATTGAAGATTTTGTAATTGTACTTACAATCTATCTCATTTGTGATTGAAAGAAGTGTGTGATAAATACAGGTAATGAGACATTGAATGTTAAGAAAGAAAATAATAGTTGTAGTGTTTTATGTCATACGTGGAGAGGCAGGTTAGCGTTCTCTGCAAGATGGATGTCATCAACTTTGGTAAGAACCTTATAATATCACATAAAAGTTATTTATTGGTTTCTTAGATTTACGTGAATATTAGACATTGAAATAAAACAACTTTTTTATGAGGATTATGTCGCGGTTTATTTTTGATTTTAGGTCCCGTCGTTTCGACACCTTTGCAGGTATCATGGTCACGGGCAGACTCGATTCTGCCCGTGACCATGAAATGAAACCCGTGATATGAAAGTAGTTTTATTTCAATAAAACTTAATGCATGATGGCAATCTAAACCCTCCCCATAAGATAAACATGTAAAAAATACTCTTAGAAAAATATATGGAAAGTAAAACACGCACAGACAGTCTCTCAACTCATTCGAGAATTGAACTTCAAATATCTTCCAGAGAAAAAAGTGCCAAACACTTGACAAACCCACAACCTAACCTATTAACATTGTCAACAAAGAAGCGGATATTTAATATCGAATAGAATAAAATAAGGATAACAATATTTTCGTCTTTTATAAGGAAATGAGGCTGAATATAATTTTCTGCGAAATTTCAATAGCAGGAAATTATCAATGTTTTTTTTCACGCCCTATTTTTATTGTTATGTATTTGTGTTGAGAATTTTGATAATACTTTATGTTTATTTTTGTAAGAGAAATAATACCTAAATAATATATTTTGTTCCTTAATGAAATGATTTCTGTTTCAATCATTGCTTATACGTGCCTCCACCTTTTAACCGTGCTTGTGAAAGTGATATTTTTAACGTAGTTCTTTAGACATAATTGAATATGTCTTATAGCTAACTTTATCCTTCAGCAAATAGTTATTAGTACATTCAAAAAGGATGTCAGGCGTCTTGCATTGTCTTTTTTTAGTGACGACAATTTAGTGTACTCAAATAATTAAAGTGTCGAAGTATATCTTTGACACCTCCGTGGTCGAGTGGCGTACGCACCGGTTTTCAAGGTGCCGCTAGCTCTGAGGTCCCGGGTTCGATCCCCGGACGGGTCAATGTAGAAATTCACTTTTCTACATTGTCTCGGGTCTGGGTGTTTGTGGTACCTTCGTTGTTACTGAATTCCATATCACAAGTGCTTTATATGTAGCTACTTTGGGTTCAGAACAATGTGTGTGATGTTGTCCACATTTATTTATATCTACGCAGTTTGTATTGTCGTTCTTCATTGGCGACAATGTTAATATACAAATATTAAATTTGTCACACCACATTTTACATCACTAGAAAATAAGTCAAATTGTTATACTATACCATTAACCTACATAAAATCATAATACGTACTACGTTTTCAGTTGAACACACCGACTTTAAGATAATCGATTTCGACCGGCCTTAAACGCGTTTAAACTTTAATGAAGGTTTAACAACAAAGAGAATACATTTAGGTACTGTATGACCCTATTGGTAATACATTAGACCTTCTATACAGTGTGTATAGAAAGGTCAATATCGTAATACAAAGTTGCTAAATGATAACCGATACATCGCTTCAAAAGAAGTGTTATGATTTTTGGTGTCAAATAAATAATTTATGCGAAAAATTTGGTACCGTATTGATTTTTGTTATTTTTTTTTTGACATTGGCTATTGTATTACCAGTAATGATAGTAATATCCCCAGTAAAATTGGTTGTGGAGCTCAGATAGGCAGTCGCTCCATGTACAATGCGGTATTCAGCTGAATCCGGTAAGACTGGTAGCCGACCCCAACATAGTAGGGAAAAAAGGCTCGGGAATGATTTGTAATGATAGTTTTATGTTTAGATGTAAATAAATAAATAAAGAAAAAACAATAACAAAAACAATTTAACGAACTCATTTTGAACTGAAATTTTGTACACTAACTATACCAGATGTCTTCACTCCTTTTGGATAGAAATAACCTTTCGGTAACACCCTGTATATTTATACTGTAGTTTAAAAGCTAGCCAAATGTGGTGATTTTGGCAATACTCCCGATCATTGTCGCGGTCTTTGAAAATGCCAGTGTTTGGCAAACACTGTTCAGTGAATTGTTGCCATTATGAAGTGTATTAAAAATAAATATTTCTTATAGAAGTATACAATAAAATATGTATGTATATCATTTATTTATTTTATACTTTAATAGCTTTAAACTTACCATCACCTTATTGTGCCTCTGACAATGTATGACTAGTATACCTAAAACAAATATTTTCTTGATTAAACATCATTCCAGTTCGGCTTTTTAAATTTTTTGTAAACGTTAATTTTCTGTGTAGAATATATTTTTCATTGATTTGTGTAGAAGAGTGATCATGATTCCTATTTTATTAATAACTAGCTGTCATCCTGCGGTTTCACCCGCATGAATACCGAGGTCCCGTTCCCGGTGCCTTTATGTTAATCAGGGCGCTGATGAATCCAACAAATCCCTATCGTATTTAAAAAAAAAACCATTTTTTTTCTTTCATAAGAACCTTCTCCTGATAATAACTAACAATGCAAAAAAAGAATTAACGAAATCGGTCCAGGCGTTATTGAGTTATGCGCTTACCAACACATTTAGCGATTCATTTTTATATATAAGATTTCTACACGCAGAAGCAGTATTTCAAATGACCTCGCATTTCCATAGCATTCTGCATAATAACAAATGTACAATAATTTCTAATCGAATTATTTTTCAAGGCCTCAGGAAAATGCACGTATTTCAAGCGCTGCCTATACATAGATACTTGTACAGCTGGCCATTAAAACTATAGGTAACTATAAATATAAAATTTTAGAAAATCCCCGATCTATAATTTGTATTACTATAAACATGCAGCGCGATAATTTAAAAGTTTATAAATTTTATAAAACTGCTGTATCTTTCAGTATACTGCACAGATCTTCACATAATAAAGCTAAGAAACACCTCAATCACGTCAGTTTTTAAACAAAAAAATAACACATCACAATCATTCCACTAGTTCAGCAGCTACGAATCCACAGATGGATACACAGCCATGTCAAACTGATAACAACGCTCTTTTTTCTCGTCGTGGTTAAAGATACTTATACACGGACGTCAAGGTTCGACAATAGGAGGTCACTTGGATATTGATTCCGGGCCGAGTAACGAACTCGTGACCGTGAACTCAAAACCAATGCGAAACAGATGTTTTTGCTACGATTTAAATGTGAAAAGTGAAAATATTGGTCGATGTACCAGTATTTTATTTTATGAGTGATAAAACAATATATTGTCATACATAGTATATATTTTCCTGAGAACATTTACATATTCATAGTTTTTTTTTAATAAATTTACTAAACACCAGTTATGACGGAACTACGTATAATTTAATCAAATTACTTCATAACTGTATCTAATCTAAAATCACAAAAAAATGAGTTCTATTCGAAGAAAACCACGAACCAGATCCGTATCGTGAAAAAATGTTCTGAACCCCGACCGAAACCGCAAAACATGCTTGTAATATCCAACCCTAACTTAGTCACGTCCCGCTGTCGTAGCTCACCCAACCGGTGGCTGTATTAGGTATCCTGCAATAGCAAAGCGATGACAAATTTTGCACATTTATTGCTGTGTTATTGCGTGTTGTTTTACTTCACCTGATATGTAATAAATCAGCAATTCGGAAGCAATAACTGATTGCTTAGCTGTTTTACTTCACGTGATATGTAGTAGGTAAATCAGCTATTCGGAAGCAGTAACAGTGCAATTGACACAATTTGTGCAATGACTGCTGATGCATAGCTAATTCGTATTACATGTCGTGACTATGAAATACATACTGTCTCAAGTAATTTGCCAGCTATAATACTTGTGGTAGTTTTGCTATTGCTTTGCTATCGCAAGATATGTAATACAGTAGCCGGTTCGTAACCGTACGATTAATCACACCCACACCGTACGAACACAAGTGGCGAAAATAAATGAGATTTTCAACTTTTCGTATTAATAAATTGTTTTTTTTTTTAACACTGGCGTTCATTTATTCAGGGTTGAGAACCAATTTAGAAGTCTTGCAAGGCAAAGCTTTATCTAAAGCAATTTAAATATTTTTCCCCTTGAAATTACGTTACAGTCCACATAGCAAGTAAATGCTTAGTTAATTTTCTATAAAAGTTAACTAATTTATACATTAACGAAGAATTTTAGAATTTAAGAATTAAAAATAATATATAATTTTATTATATATTTTTATTTCAAACCAGCTTAGATAAAGGAATTTATCACACAATTAATATAAAACTTTTACAACAAACCTTAGCAAATGAACGTAAACTCAAATACTGCCATTTATGCCTAAGCAGCAACCTTCAAAAGGCCTAACCTTGACCATAACTCCTTATCAACGAGGAAATGGCACAAACTGCTAGAATTAAAGTAAAGCCTTAATGACTTCATTTGCACGACGCAAAAACGTGAGAATTTACACCTGATTTGCACTTTTTAGGGTTCCGTAGCCAAATGGCAAAAACTCAATAGTTAGCGAAACACTTCCAAAGTAAAATGTGTGCCCATGTAACTTCTAAAATAAAAGAATGATGAAACTAAAAATAAAAATACATGATGACCATGCAATCTTTTACAGAAAATTGGTTGAAACGAGATCTAGAAAGCAGTTTTTTTTTACTACGTCTTAAACAGTCCAGTCTTACTATAGGATACTGTGTATCCCAGTAAAACGGGTTGTGGACGTCAGATAGGCAGTCGATCCATGTAAAATACGGAATTCAGCTGAATCCAGTAAGACAGGTAGCCGACCCCAACATAGTTGGGAAAAAGGCTCGGGATATGATGATGATGTCATAAGCCCGTAAACGGCAATTGCCTTTAATTAAATCAAGTGAAATATACGGTACGGAACCCTTCGTGCGCGAGTCCGACTCGCACTTTACCGGTTTTATTTTATATCAGCCTAGATAATGACCTCAAATTATATATCCTTCAATATCAATGGCAGAAAATAAGTGGGTGTAATAAGAACTGCTTATTAGTGTCAGAAAAATCACGGTCTTTATGAAGTGTTTCGTATGAAATTGACATAAAGTACGGAGAAATATTATTACGATAACATGAAATAGGAAAGTCTTTATTTTATTTGATTTTGTTTATAAGGTCAAGTGTAAAATAGATAACAATATTATTGTCTTATTATTTTTTGTTTCATACATACTCCACATACTTCTACTAACATTACAAAGATCTGAGGGTTATGAGTTTGTTAGTTCACTGTAGTCGTAGGAAAGAATCTCCAGGACAGTATAATTGGAAAAAATTTTCATCATCATCATATCATCACGCCTGTATCCCCGAAGGGGTAGGCAGAGGTGTACCAATGTACACCCACAGTTCGCCGATATGTTTTGGTCCCATGTAATAGGGGGCGAGCCTATTGCCACTAACCGGGCACGAATCCAAACTCCGACCTGCTACTGAGAATTTCATAGAAAAACCCAATAACACCATGGTCGACTCGGGAATCGAACCCAAGACCTCTAGCGTAGCAGTTGCGCTTAGCACCACTAGGCCAACGAGGCAGTTGTTTTTGGAAAATTTTAATTCTGTCATTAGTAGAAAACTATATTATTCCGTATAGCAGAACTAATTTAGTTGGCTTTGAGACTATAAAAAGAAATATCTACGACCCTTCAAAAAAGCCTAAAATATCTTAAGAAACAGGAATCAGCTACAAAACTTTGTATAATCTAAAGGATATAAGCTTTAGTTTTCAATAAGATCTAGAGAATACATAGCTAGCAAATCCAACAGTTATATAACTCATATAATTATATGAAACTGTTCCAGAATTCGCGAACCTTGCGGTGTAATAACTTTGTCTTGAGACTGAAGACGCTTTGAGCAATATTATCTAAATCTCTACAGAATACCTATATAAGACGACCTCCGTGGTCGAGTGGCGTACACATCGGTTTTCAAGGCAACTCTCTGTCCAAGGTACCGGGTTTTATCCCCGGATAAGTAGAAAACTAAAACTGTATAAAACTAATTTTGAACCCTGTCTCCGTTCTCGGCGTTTGTGATTCCATAGCTTAATTATTTTTAGCTACTTACTTTAGGTCCAAAACAAATATGCGAAATTTTCCACGTTTTTTTTTTTTTAATTATATTTCCAAGAATTATTTGATTGTGAAACTTAAGATGTTTTTATTGTAAGAAACCTATTAAACAAAGTATTTTCTTGATTATGTCATAATTAAGAGATTAAAAACCAGATACATCAAAATCAAAATGTTTTTTGTTTAAGTCCGCCTAGTAACTAATTATTTGTGAAAAAATTATTTATTTAACTTTATCATTTATAATGTATTTAGCACATTAGGTATGGGTTGTGAAAGACAAATCGAGAGATATAACTCACTTTTGTGTACGATTTTTTATGGCTGACGTCTTACACGGTAGGACAGAATTTAGGACGGATTAAGTACTACAATTTATAATTAAAATATCATGTATTTTAAATAAAATTTGGAGAACGTCAATACACCTAATTTCAACATGTCAAAACATGCGTAAAAAAAGGACAATGATGAACCTGAACCCTGCATTTACCTATTTACTATCCCTACATGTTTAAAGTACTTGTTTTTACCAAACTCTTTGGTTTGCTTACTATAAGTTACTTTAAGAGAGAGTTACAGATCATAAATGTACCTAGGTGCATTTATGACAAAATCCACCCACATTTTCATTGTTCATTTATATGTTGCTCTTTCCAACAATTTAAATAGTAAAATAGCATTACTTTCATTAAAAATATCATTCACTTTACACCATCCTTTCTTTGGCGTGTTTGTTTTATTCTTCATAGAAAATACAGCTTAAATAGTTATGACATAATTTGCATTTCCCTTGTTGGTCCATCAAATCCGGCTCTGTCCTTCGATGTCACGATACACGGTTATCGATGATAGATGTTAGTTTTTGCAAAGCAATCTATTGAATTGGAAGCTTGCCAGCCGTAAATCTATATGCTGTTTGCTCAGGAATCCTGTTAAGAGGGTTTTTTATTTGTGCTGACGTATTGATAAAGTTTGTAATGATAGGCAGCTGGTTATTAGTGGGACGGATGTCTTGGATAATAATTCAGTCAATTTTGGTACTTTTTTTACATTAGATAAGATTTGATCAGACTTAGATAGCAATCTCTTTACAATACTAACTTTTTAACTATATCATATTTACAGAAATACAGTTCAATGGGAATTAGCGCAGTCTACTTGCGATCACGGCCGGTGTAACCTGGTCGAAACGTCAAACCCAGAAAAGTAAATATGCTTATTTGCTTAAATAAGCGTTATTTTAATTGCGCTAATTACCATAATCTTACTGTATATATATAGTTTTGCATATCCATCCTTTCCTTCGGTTTACACTATAAACATTAACCAGGTCATTTCAATCACCTAGAAATAAATCCAAATGCGGATAAAACGAGCCCAATCCAACTGTTTACACAAGATGAACAATGCGGGCTTTCAACTCAAATGCTCGTACTGACCGGGTTCAGTACAATTCTCGATATATCTACACATATTACATTAAAAGAAACATTTAAAATGTTTTTGAGGCTGTAGTAAATTATAGATTGTTATTAAATTATTTCTGGAGTAGTTTTCCAATATTTTATAGGTGGAGTAATTGAAGTAGTTTTCCATATCATGTGATCTAGTTTTGGGTAAAATTATTGCTATGTTTTTAAAACGATGTCTGTAAAAATATGTAGATTACTAGTATGATGGAAATTTCCTGAAAAATGCACAATAATTGTTGCTAACTTAATTACAGTCATAGATGTTTTGAAAATAAAATTATAATTATGATATTGATATCGGATGACTTATAGTGCAGTTAGATAGTCATGTGTTTGTTTTAGTAGTTTATTATATCTATTTAAAATACTGATTTACTTTTTAACCTTTAAAATTATTATTACTTATTGACCAAATTAACAAACCGGTATTTCCTGTAATGCAAAGTAACTAGTCCATCAATATTCTTCAGAAGAGAACCCGTACCCTGTAGTAAAACAAACCAAATAAAGTAACAGTTATCGACAAACACAACACTCCCGTCTCATCTCCAAAAACAGTGAAACAAAAGCTGGTTTTTTTACATAGTTATCGTCGAAGCACAGCGTAATAAACAACACAGATTATGTTGGACAAGCATTTCAGAAACAACAGTATTAAAATAATAGTCGGCGAATGGAACTTTAAATTGAATCGGATCCCGGGGGATTCACCAGTCATTTTCAGCTGGAAAAACGTCACAAATGTACCACGATTTATGTTTTTGTTAGAGTGTAGAGTGAGTCAGTTTCTTGAGTTATAATAAAAGTTTGGTGGAGTATAGACAGGTGTTGTTTTTTGTTTATACACACGGGATATACATTTTTGTTTTAGGCACTTATATGTTCGGGGGTTAACGAACTTTCAATATATGAGAAATTCTTACTGTAAGAAAGTAGAAGGTTAACGAACTTTTAATAAATGAGAAGATTTTACTCGACGTCTTTTTGAATGAAACATAGAAAACTTTAGTTTTACTTTGATACGGCTTAGCCAAAATATGTCTGATTATTTTAACACAAAAAATAAAACATTATTTTGAAGACACAAAAAATTTATGAAACCATAACAAAACAACAACTTTTTCTACATATAAAAGTTCCTCTAAACTCTACCAGACCATTTGAAAACAGCGCTCCGTACACATTCAAACAATGGTCATACATACATAATTCCAGCGATACCTCGAATAGCAGTTTGTATGGATAGAGTGCAGTCCATTTGATGAAATTCGAAAGCCCTCGTCTCGACCAAGACAACTGGTCTCGGGTGAAAGCCTTGCTGAAATATTAACGAGCCTTCCAATGCTCTGTGAGCTTCCGAACCTCCACTGTTTTAGATGTTTTAGTGTGTGTTACTTGTTTGGGTTGATCTCAATGTTATGTGGACTTTCAGATGTGGATAATATAAAAATTACAATAACATACAAAACACTTTTTCTTGTTGTATAATTATGTGTAATGTCATAAGAGATACTTTTCGTGGTCCGAAGTGTTGTTCTAAGAAATACATATTTTTTCAAATTAAACTAATAGTAGAATCTTTTTTTCGGTGCTCAGCATTTTTTGTAAGTAAAACCTACATATAATTAAGTGGTTAATGAAATAATTTGATCTCGTGCCGATTAATTAATATTCATTCGAGCTTAATACGAGAAAAAATAATCCAATCGTAGGTATTTAATTGAGTTGTGAAGGAACAAAAACATCGCCGCTTGTAACGGTGATGTAGTCTCATTACTGTTATTGAAGTAGTTACAAATTAATTTATATAAGATCATTTAATTCTTATTAGGTTAACTTAACACAAGATAAAAAAATAGGAGGAAAAGTATTTTAAACAAAAACGATGACGAAAATTTGGAATTTGAATACCGACAATTTCCACAGACTGTGATGTTTTTTTTACTTGATCATCAATAGTATCTAATACCCGAATAGTACCGGAACACCACTAGTAGGTTTTGTCGTTGACCGCGGGAGATCAGACGCTGTGACAAAAACCAGACGCACGAGGACTACCTCGTTTGTTAATAAATAAAGCCCAAAGGGTCCGGTAAAAACAAGTACCTACTGTATCTAGAGATAAACATGTTGATATACTATAGGACATAGGTAAATTTAGGGTTGAAGTAAATCGTTGATGGTCATTTGTTTTTTTTTGGGTTGGATGATAGACCAAATGGCCAGAAGTTATTATACCTTTGAATTGCAATAATCAACCTCACTTGGTTTGAAATAAAGATGCTAATCATGTCGACACAACTAAATGTTAATCAAATGCTCTTGGATATGCATGCTATTTAAAGATCCTTAGTACTGGTCTTTTGATTTTTAAACCCCATTTGTTTTGGAAGCACCACAAAGATCCTTGATTACACCGTCAAAATTAGTAGATAAACAGTCGTTGAGTATTTTTAATTTAAAAGTAAACACGACAAATCTTTTTTTTTTCATAATATGAAACGAAAATTAATTCAAAAGACAAAATAAGTGGAATCTTCTTAAATCAAGATTGAAGGCTTGCACACAACAAGACAGCGCGACTGGTGCCAAGTGGTGCAATCCAGTGTTGGAAGCCGATCTGTGATGCTTTGTTACTCGCTTGTATAGTGGACACCATTTAAGAGGATTCCTGCTTAAGGAAACATACGTTAAGGTACAGAATAAACGTATAAATGTAGCTTTGAAAAAATGATCTAGTATATCACGTTTCTCATATATCACATAGTGTCGGATTTTAATTACACTGAAAAAAGTCTATTGCATTTATATTGGTCTATTTATTTACTTCCGATTTTTGTTCGAATACATAAGATTATTTTCCTAGTTTCCCTTTAGGCTGTTTTTGCTAGTGATTTGCTTAATTTTTTAAAAAAAATATGACATTAATTTGGCACCAAAACCTGTCTGTCCTCTAGCTATATAAGCTAGCGGACGGACAGGTTATGCCTGTCCCAAGTCTGAAGTCCTTATTTATTTCCTACAATGACTAAATATTTTGTTCTTTGGAACATCTTTTTCACTGTTGTTACAATTCATAACACAAATAAATACCTTGTCTACAGCGTACACAATCGTACCGAGCTTAAATCTACAAATTACAATATTGGCCAAATCCTTTTGTTGGTCCGGTTTAGGCCTCCCGACCCAGCTTTAATTAACTTTGGTCCTACGAAGATTTCAATTATAATAGCTTCAAAGATACGCTTAAAACATTATCATTTGCAATCGAGAGGTAATGGGCTGTAGTTTCTATAAGTTAAATTTAAGTTTGAAGTTGGACTATCAAAGGAAAAAGCGGGAAAATATCTATTTTTACTTAAGGGATATGCAGTTTCTTAGGCGAATTAGAAAAGATAGTTTAACATCTATTGAAATGAGAAGGAAAAATCTTATAGACACAACTGATTTATCTCAGCTACTTTTAGATTTTTTAGTCTCGTGCTACTTATCGAGAGCTCTCTGCTTATGAAAAATGTCTAGCCTAATATAAACAACACGTTTAAAAAACAAATGAAATCAGTCAATGTAATATGTCTACATTTATAATCATTGTTATATTATTTTCCAAAATATTCAATAAACCGCTACAACTTTCACCGATATTAAATTTTGATCCCAGAATGTTCTACAAATACTCCGATATAGTGAAGCAGGGATCCAATATCAGAAATCCAAATTGATTTGTTCTAGATAAAAAATAAATCGAGGAAACAAAGGACTATCCACGTAGAACGATATATAACAAGATTCCTGATCAAATAAAACAACTGCCTTTGGCCTGATTTATACCGTTACAAGCTGTACCCACAGTTTCCCGAAGTAATATCACGCAGACCCTGAGGGGTGAACAGGGTATTCAAAACGCCGACTGGTTTTCGGAATACTTTTGGATAAATTTGCTGTTAAACGAAAAAATGAAATGTTGTAAATTTTATTATTTTATCCTAGAAAGTCTTATGTACACAAGTGATACCACTTTGTAGGATCAAATACCACAATATGGCTCATTATCAATTTGGAGAGAACACCTGTTTCCCATCCTTTAGTATATAAAGAGGTTGTATAAAAAGTCGATTTTTTCCACGTGCTAATCATTACACGAAACGGCAGAAAAATAAACGTCTTCCTTTTTCCACCTTTTCCACAATATATTCTGTTTCATAAACCCTGATCTTAATGTTAAGGAAATTCGATTGGGATGCTATTTCCAGCCCGGTCACACAATGGTCAGAGGAAAAGCCGATAAAACTAAATAAACCTTTCGTCACTATCCTTACAATCGTTACGTCCGAAAATAGATACCAACTTCTTTCCTAAGATAAGGGCGAAAACGAGCAATTTAGTTAAGAATAGAATTTGGGGAATATTACTTTTTGTTCCCCAAATCAAATTCAGGACGAATTTACTAAACAATTGAGGTTTACTTGGGAAGTGTGTCGATAGCAGAAGTTTATGTAGGGTTGTCAATATTGGATAGACAAAATTGTTTATAGTTATACAACTTTATAATTCGGGAACATAAATGAACAGGTTTTTTCTTGTAAAGATGTCGAAATTTATTATAGTTAAAAGTTTTCATATTTACTTATATCAAATCCGTTGGATGGACCTCTGATTTCAACTTTTACATTGTCAAAAGTACTTGACTATTATTTTATACTAACTGGTCAAAAAAACTTGATAAACGTCTGCAAAACTGCATCAAAGTAAAAAAAAGAAACTCTAACCTCCACTGCTTCTAGATAACCGTTTATAAATGACATTTTAAAGTTAAAAACTGTAGGAACTCTGAATGTAGATGTCTGCAATGAAGACAAATTCCCTTCAGTCGCGTTAGAAGGCAACCCCAAGCGGAGTCATATTTCATCCGCGAATCAGACTCCACATTGATTTGTCATTGTCGTGGTCTTACGAAGATATAGGGAAAATGGAGCTGGCTTGGAGCTGCACTAGAAATTTGAACTTGCTTAAATGGATGATTTGAGCAGTGGCTGAATTTAAATGTAAGAAAAATCTTAAAAACAACGAAGGTCAGTAAGTATTTAGATTTTTTATCTATTGGTTACATACAGACAAAAAATATTTTGAGTCAATCTTTGCTTCCCATCTGGAATTGACAGTTACGAATTTGATATAATCAAGTTTAGATATATTATGATTAAAGTTAAATAGTTGTTTATGTCATAAAAAAAACCTTTTGTAAATGATTGACAGTTCAATAATATTTTCGTATTTATGTTTTATAATATTACATGACAAGTTAAATGATACTTATTTATTTGATAAACGGTTTGATAATCTAATTGAAATACATAAAAAAAATATTGGAATTTACGAAATAAATATATTCAGAAGGTTGTTTGTCAACTGTTTTTATTCAGACAAGTAGGTAATTGCTACCAGCCGCTGAGCACAATATATTTTTTTGCAGTTCAAAAAAAACTACAACTCTTGGGTCTAACTATTTGGTCCTACCATCGACGTATGATATGCATAGACTGCTACTATCGCTAGGTTCCCCTTGTGCCAAGCGAGAGCAGTTTTTAGTCTGATCCTAGTACATTTCGTTTTTCCCTTAAGTTAATTTTCGCGCAACGAGAAACTTATATAAGAAAATATCGATGGTTTTGACATTGTTAGGATAATATTAGTGTTTTAGATAGATTTTTTAAAACGGCAAGCTCCATCTTCATACATAATTTACGACATTTGTTCACACTAGTGCTTACGGTTTAAACTCTGATAGGCTCACTCTATAGTTTCAAATGCAACCTCGTTGGGTCCTAATATCTCCAACGATCCGCGCTCAGACTTCTAAGGTATTGCAATGTCAGATATGAACTGGTTTACCTTTCTTTATTCAAAAATATACCTTTAGAATATAAAAACCTCATTACCAAGAATACGTTGCCACTTAAAAAATATTTAATATATTCAACTACTGCGCGATAATCCGGTTATTAAATCCGCATATCGCTTATTCAAATGAGGCCTACGTGACGGATTAAACGTTATAATTACTTAAACGTACGTTAATCTATATATACCGACGTTTAGTAGGTATTACCCCTTTTTTATTGAATTTATAGTAGTTTATTTAATTTATTGATTATTTAAGAATTATTCTATTAAATCATATTATTATCACAAACAATATAAAATATTTTTTATTATTTAATGTGTAGGCTTAGTTTTTTATAGTATTGTAAATATTTTAAGGTATTCTGTACATATTGTTTGTGATAATAATATGTTTTATAGTAGTTGGTAGGTATTTTTTTAAGTTTTTTTATGTGTATCTGAAAAAAATATAAATATTCGTATTCCTTTCTAACATGAACACTCATGTTAGAAAGGAATACGAAATTACCGTTGTTATATGTATAAAACCTTTATGACATGGTTGTCGAGAAGAACAATCACCAAACTTGACCATATGAAATTCTTGAAATAAAATGGGAATGAGCACTTGTAAACTTTTAATTGTTTAATTTTTATGTTTGCGATACCAGACGGGATCGCAATAATTTTAAACCTTCAACAATTATTTTAAGTAACACAAATACAGGCTACAGTCACATCTAAAATGTAGCATACTTTTATGGCAAATTTCTGAGTATTTCAATATAATATAAAGCGTGCTTCCAGTAATGAACATCGTTGTGATCTATAAAAAGCTCTGATTTTACGTTCGCTGGAAGTGTGGGTAGTGGCGACACGAACCGATCCACTTTTGTTTGCTACCCGCTAATTCTGCTAATGACTGTAGTGACGTCACGGATTACACAATGTTTCGGATTATCCGTTTAGCATTTGTTTTTTTGTGAAAAGTTTTGAATACGTATGCAACATGAAACTGTTTCGTTTTGATAAGGCCCCTGTTAACGGACTTTGCTTGATAAATTTATTGTGTCAAACATTTTATCAAACGCAACATACACGCTGATTGTTTGACTAACACCTCAAACACAGCTGGTACAATATCAAATAATTTGCACAAAAACGTAAAACTTGACAAAAAAGATCGTTCACAGGGCACTTTAGATATAGCAGTGATCATCCATCAATAGAGTAATTTAAAAACAAGTTATTAATTTTCCTTTTGGTAAAGTTGCAAGAAGGTTTCATAACAAATGTATTTTGTGTTCCACAGTTAATTTTCTTTTAAATATTAAACTCATTCCGTCGTACGTGTGTCGTTCTTTTCATGTTATTTCATCCACCCAAAGTTTACGGGAAAGTCCAGCCAACAAAGGTAATTTCCTACTCTAAATGCAGTACCAAATAAAATCACATATCTGATACATAAAATTCCGTAAATCAAAGTCTTAGCTTCTGAGGTAAAGTAGCCAATATTTTTGTATTTCCATTTTAGGACACGAAACTCGATACTAAGGTAAGCAATCTTTACGCTCACCTCACAGAATTTTGATACGGTTTGGTATGATTTTATTTGAAATTTTATGGTAGAGGAATAAAAATTGGGGTTCGTTTTACTAGATAAGAATATGAGCTACATGATGCGGAAGATACTATTTTTAGCTATTTTTCATCACTATGCTTGTGACCTACAGCTACTTTGAATATTTTCTCACAGACACAGAAATCTTGATGAAAAATCTTTGACTTTAGAAAATACCTATGATTTTAAAATCACGTACCTAATTGAAAACTCATAAATTTATAAAGGAACCAACTTTAATGTTTACATAAGAACATGTCTGAGGCATGTCCTACCCATTTGCATTTTTTTTAATACCCCAACTTCTCAAATTGTCACTTAATAAATAGAAAAAATATATACCGACGATTTGAGCACATGCTCGTATTGAAGTAAGTTTAAAATACTTTGTAACATGGCTTGCAGTGTATCACGAATAGCATAGACGAAAATCTTTTTATCAGAATGTACACCAGCTCTCGGTCTATACTCGAGTATAAAAACCCAGGTGATAGTCCTTCATTACCTTACAAAACCTATCACTACAAAATAATATCTATCAACAAGGTAGTTTACAGTTAATAGAGCGTTAGACGGCGTCGGAATTGGATTACCTGTTGGGGTCGGTTCCATACAAGCTCGCAGCACTATATGTACCCCATGTCATGTAGCGCACAGTACTGTATATGTATAAACGCCTGTGTTGCACAAAAAGGATAAAGTGCATTTGAGGCTTATTATGTATGTTTTTTAGGGTTCCGTACTCAAAGGGTAAAAACGGGACCCTATTACTAAGACTTCGCTGTTCGTCCGTCTGTCGGTAACCGGGCTGGCTCGAGAACCGCGATAACTAGACATAACTACTACATATAACAACAAAAAACCTAGTACATGGTACGAAATCTTTCGTGCGAAAGATAAGTCAATCAAAAGTATCTTATTCTTTTCTATTCAGATTTGACACATTTCTCTAAAACACAAAAGCTTAAAAAACAAAGAAAAAACACTGAAACAAGGTTGCCTGGACGTTGAAGAAAGGAAATCCTCTTAAAGTTGCTTACAATAGTGTTATAGCTTGCAACAAAGAAATATAAAGCTTTATGACCTAAATGTTCTATACAATTTCCAATTAGAGTCTTTGTGAAACTGAATATTCGGATAATGGTATCTTTTGAAGATTTTCCTTGAGGAATTGTATTGTTGTTTAATGCAATGGTTTTCCTTATCTTGTTCGTTTAGCAGGTTAACGTTTTGATGTTGAAAAGATTACCGTTACGATGAAAAGGATTATTTTTACTGTCGTGGAGTCATGTTTAACAAAAGTTTTGAATGATATTTCATTATTTTATCTAAAATAGGTGAATAACAATATACTTGTATAAAATGTTGATACTTCTTTCGATGTGGATACTAAAAAAAATGTTTTTTTGGTTATCGTCATGACGTCATATTTATAAATGTTTTAAATAAAATTACTCTTGTAATGGTGCCGTCTAAAATGCATGTATAAAAAAATCTTATTTATTATGTGTATGTTTAGATGTTAGGAATATATAAGGATCATTTTCCGATAAAAAAAAAATAGTTTGCTGCCAGAATGCAACTACTGGACTAATGTAACCATTGGTCTATTCTCCCCATAACACTTATTGACACTTTTAGTACCGTTAATGACGATCATCCACCATAAGAGGCCATTATCGACGAATTAACATCAACACATACCTTTTAACTATACACCTGCATACATATTGCATACATCTGCCCGCGTTGAAGCCAAGTGACGTCATTTGCAATTAGGCTGCAGTGTCCAATCCAATTTAGGTGTTGTAAATACTAAACTAGTTGTGCTTTGCGGGTTTACTCGCCTTTTCTACCAGAGCAAGGACCGTGAGAAAAATAGGGCTATCAAATGCTGAAAGATATTTTCAATACGACAGTTTCAGAAAACAATCAAAATCAATAGTTTTATTCAATTTACTAGTTTGAGGTGTGACTAGACACGTGTAATTTACGCTGTGATAGAAATATGAATGTGATGGAAGACACGATGTAAGTATATAGTACCTTCTTTATGTAACCTACTTGTAAAAATAATTACGATGACATAAAAAAAAAATACCAAGTCGTTATAAAAAATTAGACAATACCTAGAATAATCACCATTAGGCCACCTTCGGAACCTAGCACAGAGTCTAGGGACTAGCTTCATAATATCAAAACTACTAGATTTTAGAAATCGAAAATAATATAGGTCTTAAATTCCGAGTACATCTGAGAAGAATTTTCCCGGTTTCCCTAAATATTATTAACATTTTATTACCAAGAAAGAAATGAAAAAATCTATATAACTAACAAACTATATTAATCTACCTACACAAAGTTCCAAGGATCGTTTATGAAGAGCTCTCGTAGTCACTTGAAGTGGGCTTGAAGTGAGCAAGAGGACGTTGACCAAAAAATAAAGTAACAAAATGGAAGCCACTCGATAGAAGATTACAATTTGCCAAGTGGAAACTTGACTTGCTGCAAATAGTTCGGCCGAAGGGATAAGTCTCACTGCGAATGGGTGGCGTTTTTTTTTAACCGATTACAATAGAGGGATATTCTCAATTCGACAGTATTTTTCTGATGTGATACCTCCGGCAATTATAGAGCGGTTTTTAGTTATAATCTTTAGCGACGAGTTTTTAATTAAATGTATCGCATTTTAAACCGCTCAGGGGCAATTAGTTGCAAGGTTCAAAAAAAGAACAAAACTCTGTGTTTTTGAAAACTGAGAAACTACTTATCATCTTTGAAATAGTAAATTTAAAAATTGTAAAGAAAGAAGTCGTAAAATGACGTTCTTCGACACAAATTATTATCAAAATATGTCTATGCATACATATATGTATATAAGAATAAGTGACATTCAAACCACAACAGTATTGTGCGACTTTCACACTGAATATCAATATTGCTACCTTTAATATTGATATGATCCCGCTTACGTTGTTACCTCGCCTTACCTAGACCCTTGTCCCGACGTGAGACAGTAATAGCCCATTACAGATCCAAAACTCAATCGCCAAATAAAGATATTACTCGGCTGAGAAACTACTTCTTTTATTCTTTTTTACTCAACAAATACTAAAATAGACAGAAAGCCTGACGTCATATTATTAAAAATGTAGAACGTTCAAGTTTTCACTCGATCGCCCGTTTATTTTCGTACAGCACTTAGTCTTATCGTAGCTTAAATTGTTTCTGAAAATAGTCTTTAATTGATGCACATTAAAGTCTATTTTTGGGAAGCGGAAGTTAGTTTCGATTAGAAGGCCTGTGTTAATTACACTATCATAGCGTTTTATGTAATTGTCAATTACAATTCTAATTGGAAGAACTCCTTAATACATTATACATTGAGTAACCTACCTATTTACAAATAAATAAATAGGAGAACAATAATTCCATACAGAACCATCTTGTGTCTATCAAGGCGACCAACTGTTGTTATCTTTTAAATAATCATTTAATGTGTAATAGGCTTTCTTACATAGCCTAGTTTTAAGGACAGATTAAAATGAATTAAAAGGTAAATCTAACAGGCTAGGGGGTATCTTATTATTAGTTGTGTAGCTTGTGTAGCCGGTTTTTACATCAGATTGAACGCTCGCCAATCCAAGATAGTTTAGGTCGAAATACGCAATGTTATGCGCAGAATGGATGGATGGGATGGAATGGACCGGTGGTGGATGCAATTGGCGTGTTGTCGTTCATTATGGCGTTCTAGGGGGGAGGCCTTTGTTCAGCAGTGGACGTCTTCCGGCTGCTGATGATGATGATAATGATGCGCAGAAACTAAGGTGGTTAGTATCAAAAAACTTTTGACCAAAAAACATTCAAAGGAAAAACATTCCACTTAGCAACACTTCTCCTCTCAACAAGTCAAAAACAAACTTATAAAGGTTAAACTCACCAACCTGACCCGTATAAATCATATCACTTAGTAATATCAATTCATAAATAATTCCCAAGTTACGTCCAACTTCCAGTTAGCTTTGTTCAAGTTAAACTGACCAACAACTTCGAACTAAGAAGTTTTAGTACCTGTTTAATGAAACGAAACGAAGCTGAACCGAGGGAGTGTTTTGGATAAACTTCTTAGATTAGGTACTGGGAGAAGTGACCATTAGGGTCAACTCGTACTCAGAAGCTCTTCGAATTGTTCATGTAAAAGTTGATATTGTAAAATCACCCTTAACCGAAGAACATAATGCTCATATTTCTAAAAGAAGTAAAAATCATTGCCAAATGGGCCTGTTCATTATAGTTTGGAAATTCCGTTAAATATATTTAGGTTTCATATTGGTTCCTTAGCTTTACGCGAATGTTAGACATTGAATAAAACTACGTTACGTCCCGACGTTTCGACACCTTTGCAGGTATCATGGTCACGGGCAGACTAAACGAAACGTCGGGACCTAAATCTAAAATTAAAACCGCGAAAAAATCCGTAAAAAGTAGTTTTATACATATTTAGTTTTTCTAAAAGGTACTTAAAGTTACCAAAATGTAAACGTCATTCTTAAGTATAAAAAAGGAAGGTCTAAAATAACTAACAAGGTGTATATGAGACTATAATTAGGACAGTATACAATTCAATTCAAGGTTCTGCTACAATTATACATTTTATTTCATACTAAAATATCAAACGTATTATCAAATATATTTGAAACGGTCACGGCCGTGAGTCATTAATTTCTAATTTTAGATGAACTATTATGGATTTGTATAGTAAAGTAAATAAGCTACCGATGTGTGAAATAAATTTATTTATACCTGACCTAATTCAACATCGAAATTTCCAATTTACATTGGCAAAAGACAAACAGGGCTGCTGTATATTTAGCTTATGTTCCAGCAGAACTTAGCTATATAAGCTGCTTATCACAAACACAGCTACAAAATGCATCGAATACATTTTTGGAGAATCCGTTAAAGGAAACTTACCTACCGAAGTGTGAGCTAAAAGCCAACAGATTGATTCTAGTAAAGCCGTTTGGAATAAGTCGGTGAAAGGCTCAAAGCCCTCCATCTATCGGATGAAATCGATTGTTTGACCTCAGGCTGCAACAACTTGGATATCTGAAGCGGGTACTTAGTTTCAGCGGGTTATTATCGATGTTATTATAGTAACTAAAGGGTTCCGAACCTCCAAAATTTATTGTGTGAAAAAATGGACTAACAGAAAATTAAAATATCTAATGACACCCAATTGTCATTTAATTACACAGGTAGCTAAAAGCCATTTATAAATGTCCTAAAAATACAAAAGCTTTATAAGGATGGTGACAGGTTTTGATGAAGAAATCATTACTTTAGAATTTTCTGAATTTAACGACCTCCGTGGTCGAGTGGCGTACGCAGCGGTTTTCGAGGTGTCGCTAGCTCTAAGGTCCCGGGTTCGATCCCTGGATGGGTCAATGTCAGTTTTCTGCATTGTCTCGGGTCTGGGTGTTTGTGGTACCTTCGTTGTTTCTGAATTCCATAACACAAGTGCTCAATATCTACTTACTTTGGGTTCAGAGCAATGTATGTGATGTTGTGCGCATTTATTATTTTTTTCTACATCTGCTTGTCAAAATTTTAATCTATAAACTTTACACAATCTCCACGTATATAAAAAAACAGGTATATACACGTATACAAGATAAAAGACAATGAAGCCATAAATACGCTCTCTCTGAGACCACACATGAAAGCACAGATATTCTGAGTTATACATCAAGCCGGTTTAAAAGGCAATCTGGACTGAATTTACGTGCCGCTCCCATTTTGTTGATGTAATGTAGCTTGCTAGAAATCAGGTCGTCGCGATCCAGCGATACAAGGGGTGTATTTAGATTTATTTTGTTAATATCTGCAGTTTTATAAAGGCTTTGCGTACCTATACAGGAAGGAAGATAAAATATAGCATTATACTATCGACTATGTACGAGTAAGACAACACTTAACTTCTTAGCCTCAAAAATCAGCAATAAATCGTTTTGTCGATGACGAAAGTTCAGTTATATTTGTAGGTACAACTTAATTTAGCCTTTGTTTAATTTCAACCAGTATGGTTACAATTTGAAGTGTTTTAAAAAACGTTATAATCATCCCAAATTTAAATTCAGGATTCATCATCATCTCCCGAGCCTTTTCCCAACTATGTTGGTGTCGGGTACCAAAAAATCAGGATTGATTGACAAATTTTAATGAAGAAAAAATAAATGAAGAAAATATGCAAAATAGTTTGTATATTTCAATCCTCGCTGCCACTGACACCATGCCTCAAAGCAAAAATATTCAGAAGCGGGTAACGTGGTGGTTTTAAAAGGCAATCCGTACAAAATTGGCATGCTATGTGGTTTTATTGATCTGCTTCCGTTTTAATAAAATGCAAAACTTTCATGCTCTATTTAGGAATTCGTTGTAAATAGCTTTCAGTAAAGCATTTTTCGTCTTGACTAAACATTTTGGTGTTAAAAATCATTACAACACCAACACACAACATCTCTCCACCGATTACGGACCCAAGTGGGTCGCTGCAAAACAAACCTGTGCAAGTGGTTCATCGTAGACCCAACACTAGTGGCATGTGAGTGTGGTGCCCCATCGCAGGACATGGCACACCTTTTGTTCTGCCCGTCCTGCACTACCACCTGCACTCTACAGGACGTGATGGAGGCCAGCGACCGAGCCATCCAGGTTGCATCTTTTTTTCAGACAGAATTTGAGTTGGATCTTTGACTCGAGAAAAAGAAGAACACCAAAGAAGGAGCAAGACATGAGTCTTGTTACTTATGTTTTTCAGAAGTCTGATTTACTGTAGATAGTTAAATAAGAAATGAGTGAACAGACAATTATCCAGGTAAACTGAGCGACTGATTGTGTGATATACCAAAGTTAAAAGAGTACTACTATAGATTTCAACTGTCCTGCTAACTTGGCCTTGTTCGGATTCTCTTCCTTTTCATGCTATAAATAGAATACACGTTACAAATGGAAATGCAGGCTACCCATATACGGCACGTTCATACATTTCCCAATATAATGTAAATACACCAAATCAAACTCTCACAAAGGGATAAAGGGAGCCATTTTACATTCCTCAGCGCAAACTAGCACAACCCAATATACATACTCGTGATATTGAAAAGCTTACTGATCGTGCCGGGAACATTTCAATTTCTATCCAATTCAGGTGTCTATTGACAAGGCTGCTGGCGACCCGAATGCATTTGCTTAAAAGCATGACAAGAAGCAATATTTTGCCTTCGCGGTTCGGGCGGGTAATGCGACGTTACGGGCTTTCCCAGTTTTGGATTTTGGTTCATTTTTGTTACATGTCTGGGTTTGTAAATGGAAATGTCATGTTTCTTTGTTTAAACAGGTAAATGAAGTATGTGAAAAATGCTTTCTACAGTTTTAATCCAAGCTACGTGTAGCCTATACAGTTTTCCCAGGTTAACGTTATTTGGATCGAATCATGACAAATAAAAAAATGTTTTTATTTAATTTCCAAATAAGGGATCTCCTCAAAAGACATTCGGGCAAGAAGTTGTCTCAAAACAGAAAAATAAACATGAACCCTTTTTTCCAATATCTGTATCAAACACAGTGGATATTTTGATCAACATAAGTATTTAACATTCGAATTAGGACAACATATAACTACGTTAAGCTTCATTGAGGTTGCAACTTGACAAAGCCTTCCTTTTATGTTATTGTTTTCCATCCAAAATCCCAGAGGGACAGCGGCCATATTTTCGTCTGTCATTCCATCTCGGACACGAAAATATTTGTTTTGCTTTCCACTCCTTTTTGAGCCGTTGAAAGTGTTTTCCATATTTTTGCATATGAACGAACGGTGATCAAAAATTTTGATTGTACATCCTATTTTTGAAACACTTTTGCTATTTTTTCTTGACTCATATATTTTTTTATCTCGAGTGCACTACAACAGAGATATTGACTTTCTCAGTGTGGCCATTCCTTTATTGTTGGATAAATAGTAATGCTGGGTTCCCACACAGCCAACTATCGAGAGAATTTAGTAAAGAATTTTTTTTTTTAATTTTCCCCTTTCACATAATTTCCCCCGTTAAACCCAGGTCGTCGGCCTAAAAGAGATCTAAAAATAAACCCCGACATAATAACTTACAACCCAATGTAAATATTAACAAAGATAAAAGCTGAAAATATAACATAGAAGATATGAAGAGCCTTTGCCTTATATTAATCTCTAAAGCATTCATTCTCGAAGAAGGTTCATTAAATTAATACGAGCCAATGGTTGCGATATAAAAGTGTTTACTGGATAGAATATTAAAACCTTTTTATACATACGGTATTAAAATCTGCTTTATATTTACTGATAAGACTAAAAGCCAAAGGAGTCATGAACAACCAAAGGGTTAGTGAAAGGAAAAAACGAATACTACGGAATCTTTGGCTAAACTTGATTTATGTTACGAATTCAGACTTATATCCATGGTAATATTATAAATGCGAATTCTGTCAGACTATTACCACACAATTTTTTTTTTATAAATCTTTCGTGAACACTAACAAAGGACATAGTCTTTTTGCCGCTAAACGACATCCATGCAAGCGAAGCCTCGGGCTAAAACTTGTTTTATATAAAAGCAATTCTAAGATCATTGTATTCTACTAGTTTGACATTTGTATACCATATGGGATCTTTGATACTTTTAACCTTACATTCAAGTCACTTTAGCTAACAAATCTTCAAAAATAAGGCCCACAAAATAAAAGAAAATCTTAAATGCTAAATACGGTACTGAAAACAGATAATCGTTCCCTAATTGAAATAAAAGATCGGTACATTTAATTCAAGTGCTCCATTTTTCCGAAATCAAATACGTTTGAGTACGAATTCCAGGCAATTACAGCAAGACTGTAATTAGCATTTGACTACCTAATGACGTCATAGGACCCTCGTTTCGCGAACACGTTTCTCGAAATATCTTGTTAAACGTATAATTTCCCAAGGTACATATGACCGATGTATCATTGTTATACTGCATATCAGTTCCAGACGAAATTGAACTGTAAGTTCAAATAGATAAGGTCTTTTTTGAAGTGGGGTACCATGACTATATTTAATTCGTTTTAGGAGCCCTAATATTTGGTTTGAAATAAGGAAACGCTCTTTCTATTTGATGACTGCATTGCAGTTCTGACGTTGCATTTTGTTTAGTCAGTAAATATAGTTTAATTTCACGCCTGCTAGAGCGATTTGGTTATACGTTTAAGTTCTATGCATATTAAATGTTTGATGTAGATTAGTGGCATATTACATGCAATATGCATGTGCTGTTACTTTTGGTGGTTAAATAACCCAATTTACAAGGAAGATGGTCCATATGGACTTTATTAAAGGACATGATAGTTTGTTAATGAGGTCAAAGCTTATGTTAATTCCGTTTTTCCCACAAATCATCTGTAAAAAACACATATGAATAATGATCATGATCATTTATGGTAGTTTATTTTAAATAGCGCCTTTTAGTTAAAAATGTTCGCTCTCACTTTGATCCATTATATCATGTGGTCATGGTTTTCTATGCTAAATTATATGACAAAATGTGTATTATCTTCTCAAATTAAAAGACGAAACAGATAAAAAAGCTACATTAGTTTCCATTTTCGTTTTTCTTTTTCTTTGTGTTTCGCTGCTTTCTCTTGGTTATTCCATCAAGAACAGTTCTTTGTTAACACGGCTACTTCAACTAAGCCTACACCTGCACCGCTTGTAAGCGCTAACCGACTGAAGTGGATTACTAAATCGAGCTGATGCTATCTCCCTTATAGTACAGGGTTTACACTCGTAATCAAACTGGACGAGTTTGTGTTGTATAACATGAAGGTAGAGGCTTCAAATCTGGTATTTGGGGAAAGAATCGAAGCTGAGAACCACTTGATATCGTAAATACCTATTGGGTTATATTAAAAAATCTATAAGAGTATTTATGTAGGTATAATGTCAGCAAAAATAGATCAATTTACTAACTGTGGTGACAATTATTAAAAAAAAGCACAGAATTTTGATGGAATTTCCAAGCTGTAGATTTCAAAAGTGTTGATAATAAGGTCCAATATAGTTCTAGACTATATTTTTGTAATTATTTTTGTATGATATCTTGGTATGATTCTTGTCACGAAGGAAATCTTTTGTTCGTGGAATTCAATATGCTACATTTTCCACATAACCCACACACACACACACACAGAACATAGAATTTATGCTTCGAAACTAAAAAGGTGTTAAAGCCAACAAAACAAACAGGTTTAAAAATGCACGTGTAAAAATATTCGGAAAAATAGCTAAAGTGCTGAAATATATCCTGGTTGGTGCGAAAATACTTGAAGTTTCTACTTGCACGTATAACTTTTTAACTGGATTGTCGTGGCGCTGAAAATGTTAATGGAATGTGTAACTATTCTGCGACGGAACATCGGATTAACGCGGTGCTACGAATTTGTTGAATTTTAAAATAACTTATGTTAAATTCTTTATAATGTTGCGCACTTGCTGAAGTTTTTTTGGTTTTTAAAGTCGTTTTAAGAATAAATTCCTCGTTTACTTTGCAAGATTTTTTTTATTTCCCACATATCCGACTCTATCCATAGTATCCATGTCCCTGTTTCGTTTGTCACATATAAATTATCATTGTTTAGCTAATGTATCTCTTTAAAAATTTGGACCAAAACTTTTCCAAAACAGCTTATCTGTAAGAAGATAATAAAACCGAAAACATGAAATCAAAAACCAATATTCATACTTCGAAAATAAAAATTTAAGCTCATTATGAAAGTCAATTAACAGACGGAAAGATAAATCTGAAATTTAAACTCTACTTTATAAATTATAAGGTTTCAATTCATTTTGGACATAGTAACAAAATCTGCAAAACCATCGTGATGATGACCTTACTAAACGTAAAGAATAATAAACACACGAGTACGTCGAAATCCATCGATTTCATGTTACCACGGTCAAGTCTATAAAAACTGTTTGTTGATCTTTATCGCTTTTCATATTAAAATGGACCTCTGAAAGTAATTAAAAGAAGATTGGTATTTTAAATGGAATCTGTTTTCAATTTTGTTTGCATGTATCATTTGAAAATATATATTTGTATTGCATTGTTTTCAAATCCCGTAATACTTTGAATTCATGTGTGGCGTAACCACAATACATACATATAATCACGCCTCTTTCCCTTGTAGGGGTAGGCAGAGACCACTTCTTGCACACTTGTTTCGCTTTGTCCACTTTCATTATTCCCTTCATACATGCTGTTCGGTTTATGGTACTCTTGACCTGGCCTTCTTTCATTCACACTCCATTATTTATTCTTATTTTTGCCATATATTGGCTCTGGTCGATGCAGTAAGAAACGCTCAAAAGAAACCCTTTTTTTAATTATTCTTAAATTATGGTGTACTACCATAATTTAAGATCCTAAAGGTCTGCCTTAGACTATTATTTAATAATTGTATAGTCTTTTTGTACGGGCAGAACTTTCAAAGAAACATATACTTTAACTAAAAAAGGGAAACCATTTTTCACAAACTCAAACATCGAGATCAAACCAACTGATAGCTGTCTTAATCAGTATAATGTTCTTCACAGTATTTCACAACCAGTGCTTTGACGTCATACTTGGTAAAAATAGCCACGATCTAACGAAAAGTCCCGATAAAATTATAATAACAACTGCATAGAAATTTCAAAGGGAAATATTGTAATCACTTATTGAGTTGTTAATAGAGAACCAAATACATATCAAAAATGTTTTGTAAACAATTTAATGGTTTTACCATCTGTGTTGTATCGATCCGCGCTTTCTAACCCGACACATGTATACCTTTTTTAACAGTTTCCACATAACTGTTTTAACCCTTTGTGAATCATGAAATAAACTGTTTTGTAAACAGTTGTTAGTCTATTTTAGTTATGGATTTGAACTTTGAACTTTTAGTACACAACATTATTCTGTACCACCTATGCCAAAGCCTTGTCTAAAGTATTAATTATTGACGGCTTATATTATTGTTCATCACTAGAAAGATTTCAAAAAATATATGGACTTAACAGACACACTAAACTTTTAATTCTATAACGTTAATACGTTGTATGTCCCAAACAATTATATTATTCGTTTCTATCAAAACTTTGTCAAATAACAATCGTCGATACGATTGTAATTTGACAATACCGATGTACGTTTTATTAATATCCATACATTTTTAACGTGTCTGTGGCGTGTAGATCGTATCTAACAAATTATATTATTAATAGTTACAAGCAGAACGTTACTATGAAACACTTATTTAAAGGCAGGCTGGCTAGATAAGAAATTAATTAATTGTATAACTCTACAAGAAGGTGTAGCTTTAACAATAATCTCAGTTAAAAAAAAAACTACTGAACCAACTTTGAACCATAACTGTCGTGTACGATATCGACAAGTTCTTTTTATCGATACTGTTTCATAATTGCCAGATTCATCGCGAAAAAAAACCAACAAAAACCTCCTCACGATAACCTTTCAAAAGCGGTTAAAAATAAAGTAATACTAAATTAAACTCCCGCTCCAAACCTTCAACATTCCAAGAAACTGAAACACTTTACGATGGCAGCCACATCACGAAAGCTATTAGCGTAAGATCATAACCCTATTTAATCGATTAACAGCGTCACGTCAAGACCCCTATATTTCACACTGGTAAGGCTGTATTTATATTATTCGATACGATATCGGTGTCGGACTAATAAACGATATTAGTATTGAACTCTAATACGATATCGGGGCCCAGTAAATATATGAAATATGTGCTATACAAATTATCCGATACGTTATCAAATATCAGATTGCTAAGTTTTAGACTATTTTCACACTATTCGACATGATATCAGTATCGGACTCGAATACGATATCAGGGGTAAGTAAATATATCCAGTCGAAACGTCAAGCCTGATAAGGTTTCTATGCATTTTAAGCGCTAGTTCCCGTTATATATTACTATAAGTAAATGTAGGAAATATGTATATACTGTGTTTCATATTATCCGATAAATGTATGGAACAAATATTCGTCTTTCATAATATCCGATTCGATACCGAATATACGCTTCGAAACTCTGAAATATTTTTCTTGCCACTTTATCGGATCGGTGTCTAATACCGATATCGGATCGGTATCTAATATCATATCGGATTATCTAATAAAGCTTTTATGGTTAATTGCAAACACTACGTCATTATTAATGCGTCATGATTAATGATGGAACGGCAAAGCGATGACGTCGCACTTTCCTTAGATCATTTAATTGATTCGGTTTTTGGATAATGGAGAGTAGGAGTTGTTTTTAAAGCCCTGAAATGGGAGTCTCTTTTGTGTGATTTCTTTTTAGGGTTCTGTTTTCAAAGGGTACCAATGGGACCATAAATGAAGGCCTCAGTTGTCCGCTCGTCCGTCTATCTGTAAGCGAGATTTAGTTCAGGCACGAAAAGCAATAGACGTTAGAGGATTGAAATTTTCACAGAGAATAGAAAAAAAAGGAAATTAGTTAAGTCGCGCCAAATACGACGCATAAAAGTATGTCTTTTGTGTTGCTGTTATAACAAAAAATAATCAAAAATGCGAACTATTTTATTATTACCTCATAAAATGATACGGAACCCTTCGTCGTATTCTCACTAGACCTTATTTTTTTGGTAACAGGAAAGATGCGCTTTTGTGTGAACCAAATACGAGAAGATCACAAATGCGTTTTAGACTACGGGCCCATGAACAAAATCGATGGGTCATATGAACCACCAGGTGACGTATATAGGACGATAGAAGAGCATAAAATAATAAGATTCAGCACTATGCCGTCACTTGTGATCAGTTCAACTAGGTGCTGGTGAGCATTCAAAAGTGCAGCTAGAGTAAGTACATTTTGGTCATTTATTTCTGTACGGCATTGTTACCATCGAATAGATCCATGAAAAATAATAAGAAAGCGCGCAGTGCCGTACAAAAATGGTGGTCCAAAAAGTTGGTATTTTAGTTTTACTTTCTGTCAATTTCCAGGGTAAATTTGGTCATTTGATTCTGTACGGCGTCAGTTTCATACTGTTTCAATACAGCTTCTAATCCATTATCTAAAAAATATTATCTATGCATGATATACTTTCAAAATAAATAATTTGATGTTGTTCAAATCACCCCTCGGACCACGGAATGAAGGCGGGTTGCAACACTCGATTTTTTCCCCTTGTTCAAAGATTTTTGTTCGTTTGTACGGCGTTGCGGAATAATGGACTAGAAGCTGTATTGAAACAGTATGAAACTGACGCCGTACAGAATCAAATGACCAAATTTACCCTAGAAATTGACAGAAAGTAAAGTTGTTTATAACAACAGTGAAATGTTTACATAGAAATAAACATACAGTTCTTCGACCTTAAGGGCTGGCACTGTAAATTATTCATATGTCTGGTTCTAGTTATTTCAATACGATCTCTACTATTAGTGTGACGAAATAAGGATCGTTATTACAAAAATAATACTGGCATGTTAGTGTGGACCCTGACTGCTGAACTAAAGGTCGTGGCTACGATTCCCACTCAGGACCTATCTTTGTGTGATGAGCATCATCATCAGTTGTAGGTCTGAGTGGTATTTATCTACCTATGGTAAAGGTAAGTATCCCGTAAAATATATTGTCATGCCTAATGATTGTAATAAAGTTGATGAATATTTTTGCTATAATTATGATTCATTTTGACTTCTATAACCCTTTTAATTGATTACACAAGATGCAATTTATAACCAATTTATAAAATTAATAGTGTTTATAATCTCACATTCCAAACAAATGACAATCACTACTCTCAATAAATAAAATAAACTAATTAAGCAGTTGATAAATCTAAATGGCTAACAACCAAAATATTTAAACGGGCACATTTATAAAATTAGATTTGACTTGGCTCACTAGATTAATGATGATTCAAATAAATTATTGTCTTTTATAAATTAATAACAATATATTACTGAGGCAGATAGATTCCCCTAATTTGTTTCCCAAAATAAACTCGATTCAATTTCTCTGGAGATTTGAATGTCCGCAAAAATAGAAAATTGTTAATTTCTTTTTCCTGGACTTGCTAAACGTTATTCATTGTTTTGTTTCTAATTATTGATCGAATTTACATTGACTATAATTGTTGTTTAATTTTTTTTTTAAACTAAAACAATATTCAGTTTTTAAACTAAAATTTTTGCTCTTTGGTTTTGATTTGAACACACGTAATATTAAAATGGGTGAATAATAAATAAAATAACTTTTCACATTTTTTTTAATTCACGGGCTTGTAGTAAGTTCACAAGCCTCTAGGTTACAAACATTTTATTAGATTTCGAAACTTAAATTTTATAACAGCACAGAATCTATTGTATATTAGGTAGTATATATTGGATCAATGACCTCACCAAAAACTACCATTCATTTACCAAACACTTAAAACACAAAATGAATACGAACTAAAAATAACGTTTCTATTCCAAAATCCTTGACATCAATGCATAGAACTGCAACCTCCAGCTCCACAGCCTCCCTTGGGATGCAAGAGTATTCAGCTAAGTGATAAGATGCATCGAACCTACATACCAACCTGTACCACGATCTCTTATAGCAGTACTGTAACCGTTGTGGAAGCAAGACAGCGATATAACGCACGTAGCGGCGTCTCGCTTACACGTCGGAAACTGTACAGTTTTGAGTGTTCACGGTAGGTGAGCAGTTCATTGAAGGATTTAAACTGATATCATGCTGTTTTGTGCTTGTGAGTGCATTCATTTAAGCACAGTTTTTAGAAGACACATTGAATATAAGTTTGTCTACAAATGTAACATATTTCAAAGTACACTGTTTTTTTTTATGATTTCGTGCCACAAAATAAACGGAACCCTTATGTGATGAAGCCTGTCCGTCGAATTGTAATTTTCAGATGTATTTCTAACTTCTATGAAATAAAAGAACATGAAATAATCCAAGTTCATTCGATAGTTCAATTTGAACATTGATGCAAACGGAAACATACCTTTTTACTTTTAAACACGTAGTTGTTTATAATTAAACAGCCTTTTTTGTGTTTGCATACTGTCCGTCACTCGTTTTTAGTAGGTATGAATGACAGGTAACAAACAGGAGCAAAGGCCGTGACTATGAAGATACTTTGACACTAACGAACAAATGTGAATAAAGTTGCATTATTTAATAAGTATTTTTGGTGTAAAATTTGACACCTTGCATCACAAAAATAGTTGTATATTTCGAATATTTCGATTTTAAAATAAATAGGTAAGTATATAAGTAGAAATCCAATTATCACTGGCCGTACCAAAGACGTAATTTTTCATTTTTAGAAGAAATATTATCTTAAGACGATCGGCTTAATTTAATTAAATACATTTTGTTTATAATTCAGGGATCCCGAGAGAAATCATTAAAGATAGATTTAATCTCTTCATCGTACTTTTTATTATTTAAATAGAGCGTTTATTTTTGTACTTAATTTAATTGCGTGAGAAATTATTTAATAGGATTATTCCTAACTAAAACATTTAAAATATCTGCCCAAATATTTTCGGATCTTGATCTTGCGATTAGTAGTCTTAAATGTAAGAATAAATTCTGTATTATAATGTGATTCATTTTGATGATTCTTGTCGCAATTGGTTTTACTGTAAAAGTTTTACGTATTGAGATGCAAGTTGAAAGCTTGGAAGACTCTATTTTCCATACATCAGAAAAAAACCGGTCAAGAACGGAAATACATAGACAACTCCGTAATCCAGTGTGTAGTCTAAATTAATCCATGTGAAAAATACAAAACTAACAAAAAATCAAATAACAATACCAACCGGTAAATACGATGTGTGTGACGAATAAAAACAAAAGAATACGTAAATTATAGAAACAATTGAATAAGAACTCCCTAAAGTCAACAGCAAAGTAAAAAGGGAAATTACATTTGATTCCCAATATCTGGTTCTCTGATTCGGAATATTCGTTATCAGTTCCTATACTATAAACGCTAAAAGCTGTACTTTAACCATTGTGGGAGCGAGACGGCGCACTACATTGCACATAGCGGCGTCTCGCTCACACGACGGGTCCAGTCCTGCTTTAAGATTTCGTGGTAAGCGCAGGAAGCAATTTCGGCATAGGTGTATGGAAATTTATTTGGAGTGGGAAAGTAAGTAGATTATCTATGGCGTTACGATTTAATGCAGGCGTTTTATTATTTAACACGCTTATTCTTTCTTTATTTCTATGTTTATAAATTACTTTTCGCTGTTGACTTTATTTTCCTTAGGTGATTGGTGTTGGTATCTAAATTATCATTAGGTACTTAATTTGGATCTGAGTAAAAACCTTCAAGTGTACGGTGGATTTGTTATAATTTAATTTAACGTACAAAACATAGTATGCATAATCATTTCTTAAAGAATTCGGTTTTTACTTTCATAAATAAAAATAAATTCACTGAAACTTTCGAAGACAGTTTGTGTAAAAGACAAGTCCTATCATTATAATAAGAAATATTAAATAAATGCAGACAACATCACACACATTGCTCTAAACCCAAAGTAAGTAGCTGTTAAGCACTGGTGTTATGGAATTCAGAAACAACGAAGGTACCACAAACACCTAGAACCGAGACAATGTAGAAAAGTGACTTTCTACATTGGCCCTTTCGGGGATCGAACCCGGGACCTCAAAGCTAGCGACACCTTGCAAACCTGGCTTACATCACTCGACCACGGTGGTTGTCAATTCATAGGTACATACATTCATACATATAATCACGCCTGTTTCCCGTAGGGGTAGGCAGAGACCACTTCTTTCCACTTGTCAATTCATCGTTCAGTAGTTATATACAGGGTGAATATCAAGTCGTTGTTTTCCCGAAGCGAAATGAGTTTGTATCGGTCATACAATCGATTAATATATGTAAAAAAAATTAGACTCAATAAATGGCGGATTAACAATTGTTATAAACAAAACTCGAAAGTGACTTGAATCAGTAGTAATACATCGCGCTATACCTACGCGGGCGGGCGCGCGGTTACCCCGAACGCCGCGCGGTCGTTGCACTTCGCGTGTAAATCAGCTGATCGCTACTCGTGATTTAATAAAACACAAAACCAATAAGTAATTCAAATTTTCGCTTCAAACTTTTACGGGCTTAGGATCGTCATAAATACTTAACAAATCAAAATAGGTATCTTTAAAAAAAGTCGGAATTTGATAATTAAGTATTTAAGGCGTAGGTATTTAAAAATGGAATCGACTTATTTACAATGATTTTGATTACCTAACCTACTTTTAAATGTTTATTTACAAAGTACGAGTACTTACACTTAACGGTAGCGGAGTAATTGTTCGAAATGTAAACCACTACGTTCAATGCACAAACGAGCACGTTTTAACTGATTGTCTTTCAGTTTCATTAAATTGTCTCTGTCACGTCTCACGATATTAAAAGCGTCCACTATCGCACTTATCAAAGAGTCGCGTGTTTGGTGTTCCTCACGATACACCAAGGGACTCAAGTCCAAGGGAGTCAAGGCCGGGCTCCTCGATGGCCAAGGGTGTGGCCCGCCACGAAAAAAAAATGATAAGGATGCAGTCCTTCTGTGTTGAGCACTTTCATCGCACATTCATCACTAGACGTCATCGACGTTCGCGCACAGAACACTAACTAAGCCGTAGGCACAGAGCGCAACATTTGGCGGCATTCTATTGTGTTTCGGCGCTTGCCGCGTGCATGCAAGCTAATTTATACCGTATCACCATGACCGAGAGCTTATTTTCCTCTGAACATTTATTATTGATTCTTTCTTTGTAAGTTTGCCGACAACACGTGGCGGCGGCGTGTGCGTTTCGTGTTACCTACAGGTGCCTACGTGATCTCTAGTGAGTGAACTACTATTGATTATCGCTCTTTCGAGTTTATGAATACTTTTTTAATGATGTGAAAAAAAAAACATTATGTTTTTTAAGTTAAACTTTGTATTTCGATAGTACTACTGATGGGTAATCGTCCTGCCGCGGGAAAACAACGATTCAATTTTCACGGTGTATAGTTAGTCTTGAATCATTAATACCCTAATCTGCACCTACCAGTTTAAACACACAGGTTAATTCTCCACATAATATGCTCGTACAACCAATAGCTTCGATATTTGGTACCCTAATCGTCTTTTACGACGCTCCCGGGAAATAACCGTTCTTCTGTATATTAGAATGCAGAAGATATTTAATTATAGATACAATACACGTGTAGGTTCAATTTGATTTGAAAGATAAGTAAGATCAAATATTGCACATTTTATAAGCACTAGAGAATGGCTATTCATGAGAATTGTTTAAACAATTTTTTTATATAATAAATAATAATATAAATATTCCAGCCTATAAACGTCCCACTGCTGGGCACAGGCCTCTTCCCATATAGAGAAGGCACAAGCATTGATCACCACGCTTGCTCTCTGCGGATTGGCGATTTCAGATCCCAAGTTTTGGAATCCAGGTTTCCTCACGATGTTTTCCTTCACCGTCTGTCAGAAGTGTCTTAGAATATTTAAGAAAGTACATATAACTTTAAAAAGTTACATTGGTACTTGCCCGGGTTCGAACCTGCAACCTCGTGCATACAAATCCGTTCATTGAACCGCTAGGCCACCACGACCACTTTTTTTATACACCAATTTTTTTTATAATAATGTTTATATTGTATGTATGTAAAAAGTACACAGTGCTTATATAAAATAGAAGTAATTGGATATTTTATCTCATTTAATTTTGTTAAGACAACCGATATGCTTTTATGTTTTGCGTAAATGTATCTTGGAACATCTAAACGACAGAATACTTTAAAATGTTTTTAAACTTTTTGAAATGTTACTTAACTTATATTTATAGTAAAGTACTACGTACTTTAAGATTTTTATTATTTGCAAGCAATGTTCACAGCTGCGTTAAGTTTTAATATTTCTGAAAGTATCCTTTCTTATGCTTTTTAGAAAATGCCAACAGTAAGACTTATGTTATTATTTTACAGCTGAATAAAGTAACATAAGTACATAATAGTAATGTTTAAAATTTAGTGTAAGTACTGAGCTATTTCCATACAAGACTAAGATATGAAAAAAAAATTTCAGGAATTCGCCAACATAGTTACAAAATTGAAATAGGAATTGTGCCCTGTTTTATAATTATTAAAATAAATAAATAATCCAGCCTATAAACGTCCCACTGCTGGGCACAGGCCTCTTCCCATATAGAGAAGGCATTATTAATATTATAATAATTAGTACATTGTTTTTACCAATCGTGGTATTGTTTGTTTCATGATTTTTTAAACCTTGATCTAACGCCATTGGTACCACATGCAGTCTGATCAATTGCTTTGATAGTGATCATTTTGGTGTACATTCTTAAAACAAACTCTAACAGATTAATCATGTGACTAAAAATTATTCTAGATTTTTCATCTTTTTTCCTACAAAATATAGAATCCACAAATCAAAACAATATCAAGAGGCTGCATCTAGAAATACAATTTTTAGCCGCGATCCTCGAGTGGATCGCTTCAGGAGTTTATGAGGGCTCCCAGCGCCGCGGGATGAATCTCAAGATATAATAGGACCAATAAATTTACACTTCACACTCAAAGTCATAGAAAAAATAATAAAATTCGCAAATATGAATATGTGGAGATCTCCCCATGTTTGATGATAGTGTGTGTTTTATTTTTAGTGTATGCTTACTGTAATATTGGATTTTATTAAAATTTTATATTTATTCTACTTGAAAATGTAGACTGGTTTTTTAAATTTGACTGTTTACTGCGAGATATCCATTTAATTTTATTGTGGTTTAGAGGTCGGCATCAAATTCGGTAGAAACTAGTTTAAAAATTTGTTCTTTTTTTCAGTTTTGTGTATGAAAATAGTTAATTACTTTTACTCACTGAGATGTACGTAGAAAAATAATAGTTTCTAACATCCAATAACCTTTTTAAAACGCATAAACAATAAACTGTATAGCAAAATACAACCGCTACAAAAGTAAAACAAAAACGAAACGCCCGTTCAAAATATGAATTTATTCAAAACGAATTCGTATTTCACGTCCTGTTTTCCATATTCAGAATGAATCAAAGAATGGCGGTCGACTAGTAAAATGATTTTGTTTCTGGATGCACTTTTCCAATGCAAATGTGTGGCACGAGAGCGCATTGAAGATGCAATGCGGAAACGGATAGAAAGAAATACGTTTGCATTTATTTGATGGAGGGTTGAAAAAGTTGTGAATGTCAAAAACCTTTTTAGTGATTAGATGACTCACTAAAAAGGTTGTTGAACTTTTGTGTTGGTACTTTAAAATCAATAGGTACGATAAATCAATGTGACTATATTGTACCAACTATTTAAAGGGTATTTGTATGATAGGCTACTATCATAAATTTAATATATTTCCATTAAAATAGAAACGGAAGAAAAGAGAATGTAGCATCATCCAGATTCGCAGATTTGCAAAAAGAGATTAGAAGAATCCTTTAATACTTATTGATTCTACGGCCAAAGGTTCTTTTGGGTATAATCCCTAAGCTTGTCCCCAATATAATTAAGACTCTCATACGCCCACAATTTCGGTTCGATTTGATACAAAAAAAAAAACTTTTTCATCGTGTTCATGAATATTAGGAAAGGTACGTATAGATTCCGAGTGGAGTAAATTTAAGGACGGGATCAACCGAGCCTTTTCAACACTTCTGTCACATTCTGATGGTATAAGTTAGAGGACAGGAATAGTATATTATTTTTAATCTTACTGTCATGCACAAGTGTTTTTTTTTGCACCCAGGGTAGCACAGTATAACTATGTATCTAAAATACGTTATAGATATTTTTCTTTATTAATACACAATTAAATCTAATATAAGAACAAACTCTAACTATACTAAAATTAAAACTTACATAAATAAAAACTAAACGGCGTCAAAGAACTCATCCTTGTCAATGGCGGGGAACGTGCCCAGAAGGCTGGCAGCATTGCCACGTTTAATGGCTATGCCGATTCTCTGTGCAAGGAACAAACCAGCAATCTGATCACGAGTAGATTCTACCAAACGTTTAGAAAGTTCTTTAAAAAGATTTCGTGCGCTCGGAGCTTCGTATTTAAAATTAAATTTATTCTTAAAAAGAAAAATTAATAAAATTTAAGAAGATACTGTAAGAAATCATGGGTTCAAAATTGCGGTGAAAAATAACCAATCTCCGTGGTGATCAACGCTCGTTCCTATTCTACATAAGGCCATAAGTTAAACTGGAACAGGCTTCATAAATTCATCTCACTGTTGACAGCTTATAACTTGCACCACAACCCAACGAAATTCCCTGAAGCTCCAAGGGGCCATTCAAGAGATAGAATACTAGAAACCGACTTTTTCTTAAGACTCCGAACGTTTTGTGTTCTATTGCAAAGGAGACATGTTATTTATCATCTTCTATCATCGCCTACGTTCTACGGGATATACAATTCTGTATTTTATTACGTCGGCTTAGGTTATAAAATAAATTACTTTTGGTTAGCTGTATTTTGTTTTTGTCCTACATTCTGCTGCTTTGTTTTCTGTGTCAACTATTTTTTGTTATTAAATTACCTTTTTTATAGCTACTAAAGTGATACATATTACAGGTTATGTAGGTACAATATTGTATATATTAACTTGTAGCATTTTTAGATCTCACTAACGGTATCCCGCGGTTTCATCTAAGTAAATTGTGTCCGTTCTAGTAAGAAATAAAATTTTCGATTATTCCTATAGTTATGTCCTGACATGTCATTCAGATTCAAGATGACCAAAAACACAAAAATCATGTAAATCGAAAATGATTAAGATTATAATTAATTATTTATTAAATCTAAATAGTACAACGTATTTCCAGAAAGCTGTTAGATAGCAAAAATTACAACACATGTAAAAACAACCTACAACGAAAACTTCCACATTATTATTTCCAACCATTACTAGTACAACATATTATTAACTTTTAAACGGGAAACATAAAACTTCTAACAATTTCCTTGAAAACGATCCCTTGAGGGCAGTTTGTGGTCTTTGAAAACAATCAACCTAACTGAATACAACTTTTAAAGTTAGATTGGAATGACAAACAATTATATCGTAACCTTTTCAAGATTAAATTATATGCATTAAGCTTGTTTTGAGACGATTAAATAAAAGGGTATGATAGTGAAATAAGAACCTCACATTTACCAGGGAATGGTGTATTTTAAGACAGTATTTTTACCAGTCATTAACTGACCTTAGATCTAATCCGTAATGTGGATATCCAAAACAGAACTTCGAGATGTCGGTAAAGCAATCATGAAGCTAAAGTGGATCTGACCAGGCCAGTAGGCCAAAAGATTGACAATGAAAAAGTCAGTGAAAGAATTATCAAATGTTTTATGGGTTTCATAAAAACATTCTTAAATTCGAAAATAGTAAAGCTGGAAACCCACAGCGGCGCACGGAGAGGCTGTGCACGTGTGCTAAGCTTCGCTTCAGTACAAAATGTATGAGAGCGTTTCCACTGCAGCGCACGGACATGCTAAGCAGCAATTGACGTCATAAACACACGCGTAGCTAACTCGAATAGGCGGAACGTAGCTCAGCACACGGCCGTGCGACGCATCCCAGCTGCGTGGGTCGGCCATTTCTCGGCGACCCACGACTATGTATAGTCTCGAGCAAAAATATGTACACACATAATATTCTTAAGAAATTATTATAAGAATAAGCTACTATAAATAAGAGGTACAATTAATGTTCCTAGTATATATACATACATTTAAGTTGTGATAAGTATAATTTATATAAAAACTAAGTTATTTATAATACAAATAAATAAAACAGACGTTACCACACAATAGCTAAATTATATTGTTACTCGGAAGCGATATTGTCTATATTATAAAAATAATATATTGACTTTAAGTAAAATATTTTTTTTATTTAAATAAAATATTTGAACCGTTTTATTTTCAAGTGTCTTCTGTCAGTATGCATTGATTGCTAGATGGCAGAAGAGATTCGACAAAAATCTCACTAATTTCGTTTAACAATTTCGCATATTATTATGTATACATATTTTTGCTCGTGACTGTACCCCATGCATAGCTATGAGCTGTGTGGGCGACACATCCGTGTCCGTGCGCCGCAGTGGAAACGGAGACCGACGCCGCCGAACTAATCAACCCACGCAGCAGAGGTGAGCCACGCATCCGTGCACAGCCTGCGCAGCGGTGGGGTTCCGGCTTTATGCCTGTCTATTAATAGATACATATACAAACATACGTATAAACCTGCTTATACATTTTCGGTAGTAAACCCCCACAAAGTGATATGTTAAATCCAACGTTTTCAATGCGAAGAATGCAAGTGAGATTCAAAACAGAATTGCATGAATCTTACAGACCTTTGTGCCTCGAGACACATTCAACAAATATTTATTCTACTCTTCCCTAGACACATTCTTTGACAGACTTATTTTAAACACTACGACACAATATATTCTTGTATTTTGTTTGAAATACTACAGACTTTTAAGTGAAATATTTTTGTACTTTCTTTCATTTTCGCAAAGTGTCTTGAGTATGATGGATTTGAATTGTAGATAATCTTATAAATACCTAAGTCTGGATTAACTTTATTTTCGACTTTTGTGTTTAGAAATCTGAATTAAATATTGAATTAATTTGGGAGAGAAAACAAGTTTAATATTTTTTTATCTATCTTTAAATAGCCCTAGTTTCTCAAATAAATAATTTAGTAGAGCTTAACATCGCATACTTTTGCTGAAACCAATGTAAATTTTATGTTATTTAATAAGCAATCAAGATTAGGTATCGCCAAAAAAATGTTGTGCAGTTTGGCGATATTTTACATTTAATTGTTTTCTCAATAATAATATCCATTTTAATAATAAATTATAAGTTTACAACCACACTCCTCTTTAAAATCCATTTGAACAAACGAGTACCTAATGACACATCTACATTTAAAATGCAATACATTTAAAATATGTACATATTATTATGCTTAGTATGTAGACTATAGAGCATGCAAATACCAATTTCATATTACTTACTTTTTCTCGAACGTTCCACGTATACAAAGGATCAATGAAGAGCTTAGATCTTGAATAGATATTACGATAGTCGTATACAATGTAAACCTTGTGATATTAAGAAAAGAAAGAAAATGCCTTTGAGGTTCGTAGAGTAGAAGTTAGATTAAAAACGATGTGATTATGTTTACATAGTATCAAAATTCGTTATTAAATATTGAAATGAAACTACTTTTTACGGATTTTTTCGCAGTTTATATTTAGATTTTAGGTCCCGACGTTTCGACACCTTTGCAGGTATCATGGTCACGGGCAACGTCGGAATCTAAAATCTTAATATAAACCGCGAAACAATCAGTAAAAAGTAGTTTTATTTCAATATTTAATAACGAATTCTGATACTTCTATCTATCTAACATATCTATAAAACACTCGTGGCCATAACAAATGCAAAGTTTTTTTTTTAAATATTATAATTATAATTATTGAAAATGATATAACCTAAAATTAAAACATTACTATTTAAAACTTGACATTTTATTTAATTTCAAGTACTGGCTCTAATTTCACCAGTAATTCTAATTGCTTTTAGCTGGGAAGCAAAATTTTAATACTGAGGAATAATAATTAACTCTCATTATAAGATTAAAATTTAATAACGAACAAAGTCTAAAGAGTCATCAAACACTAAAACTATGTCATATTCTCCTAAAATTATCTTAAAGTAAGATTGTCAAAGAAATACCAAGAACGCATGTCTTAAATATTTACAAGCAAGAATTTATTATGCGCATAAGTGAAAAGTTGTATGTTGAATTTTAATTAGAAACTTTGCTGTCACAGCTATGCGAAATTAAGAGGACAAACATTGTTTTAAAGTTTAAATATTCTGTTGTAGAAGAGCTACTGTAATTATATTTTGGCTGGAAACAGAACACATGACAATCTGGGCTGTTTTAGTAAAGGCGATGTTTCACTGCATGCTTTTAGTTTGCTTGAATATTTTAATTCTTGAGCGTTTGAGCATTTATAGTTAGGCCTTTGAAAATATGACCTTAAAGGAAGGAGCTTCTCAATTCGACGGTATGGATATTTTGCATGTTAGTTTTGCAATATACGCCGATAGATTTTGTGAATAACTTTCATATAGGATAATTGTCATCGATTGGTCTTTAGAGTTAGTCTTACATTGCATACCCTTCAGTTAACTTAATTGAAACATATCCTTTTTTATATTCTTGTGTTAGCAATTTTTTATCTAATATATCCCTTACCGGTCTGAGTACAAATTGAGGTGAAAATCGGTGAAATACCCAAGTATAAGAGAATCTCAATTTTCATATGGTCGCCGGAATTGGTCAATGGTCAATTTACCTACAATACAAGGGACACTTAATATCATCTCTCTTATTGTAGTACCATTTAAATCACAGCTTCACCCCAACCAGTATGCATTACCGCTAAGTTGGCAAGATTAATCCGTTCACGACGCACCTGCCAGAACAACTGTGTCTTCTAGAGCTAACACGAATAAAGACGTACGTGACTTTTTTGTAAAACAATAATTCGTAATAGTTCAGGCATTTATTAACATAACATAACATATCATCACGTCTGTATCCCCGAAGGGGTAGGCAGAGGTGTACCAATGGACACCCACAGTTCGCCGATATGTTCTTAGGTCCCATTTAAGAGGGGGCGAGCCTATTGCCACTAACCGGGCACAAATCCAAACTCCGACCTGCTACTGAGAATTTCATAGAAAAACTCAATAACACCTTGGTCGACTTGGGAATCGAACCCAAGTCCTCTAGCGTAGCAGTCGCGCTTAGCGCCACTAGGCCAACGAGGCTGTCGGCATTTATAGGCATTTATTGGTTTAAATATCATTACAAAGTAATAAAAATCACCATACTGTCTGTCAGTTTGTCGGTGGTGGCGTCGGGTACTCCAATTTATTGCTGTAACAATAACACCATACTAAATTGAAGTTTTATATTTATTCATTGGCATCGGTTTGAATGCGCTAAACTCCGCTTAAAACAATTGGATCTGAAAAAAAAAGTTTTGAATTTCAACTGTCCAATTCTAGAGCAAAGATATTGGACACTTAATATCATGATACCCCTTTTAGAAAGCAGAAAAATTAAAGTAATAATAATACAAAAAAATAAGTGAAACTAATTTATTAAACGTGCGTGCCATGTAAAAATAATTTGATTTGAAAATTCACGTCGAGTAAAACACACGAACACGGGTCTCACCTAGTTTAGTATTACAGATTACGTTACGACTAGACATTTACTGTGTATCACACATTTGAATAAATTTAAATAATTATCGTTCTATTGCTGGTACTGTTCTCATTTAATTTAAGTTTTTCTGCTGTCGATGTCGGGTGACTTCTTACGTCAAGACTTGTACTTTTTTAATTAGCTGCAAGAAACTTAGTTGGGTCCTACTTATTGTTCCTTTGATTTTCTCCTCCAGTTCATTTGGCATTTAACAACAGAAAGGTTGTCTTTGATTGTGAACGCTATGTTAGTGAGGTCATTATGCAAAGATAGAAATATAAATAAGTGCATGCACTTTTCATTTTGGTCGAAACATGATAAGTACATTAATATAATTCACGGGAATAAGCGCGTAATAAATACAACAGTAAATATGTAGCGCGATAGTTTCGAAGTTAGTGAAAACAATACATTTTTTTTATTAAGTTCTAAGATCAAAAGAAAACAAGCATTATCTTTTTAAAGAAAAAAAAAATAGTGGCTGTTTTCGATAGCGACATAGTTGACATTTAAAATAACTATTTTATAAACAAAACAGTCAAAAGTATAACCAGAACAACTTTACCTACCTATGGTGAACGAAATTAGTTATAATTGTCGATACGAAAATCTGAAACAACACAACACTTTATTGACGTACCAAACGAAGCAAAAATCTAATTCCATTGTCATAAAAAAACAAAAGACAACTTTCCGAATACCGAACGACATTCGTTATTCATGCCGACTGTCCGCGAACGCCCGCAAAAGTTGAGTCGTTCACAACATTGAAATATTTACGTTGTTTCAAAAATATACTATTGTTTACATAAACAATTAAATAAATATACATGGAGGTCTCATAGCTCAGGGAAAGAGGTACAAATTGATGACGATTTTGAAGGTTAAGCTGCGCTTGCCGCGGTCGTGTCTTGGATGGGTGATCTATGTGAAACGGACAAAACACTCCTTGTGGTTAGAAGGCATATAGGTGTTGATATGTGATCTTTGACAGTCGTTGAGTCATTTCCATTCCCGCTAATATGAATTATGGAGGTAAATTTAGTAGAAATGAAAGCTGACTAAGGAAAAGGCTAAATAGTTGTTTTTAAAACATACATGTGTTGCATTTTGCGGGGTAAGCGACGTCTTTGTGCGCGCTTTGTGTTTGGATTTCACCTCCATACCGCTCGTTTTAAACATACTACGCTGAAGACGTGTTGCGTTTTATTCGCGTCTGTTTTGTTCAGTTAGTTAAAGACCATCTGTTGCCATGGTAACCAAGCGAGCGGATCAAGAAGGAAACTGTATTATTTGAAAAAACAAATGCATATTAGAATACGGCGTTCAAGGCGGCGCAGGATAAGGTAGTATGGAAGGAATTGGGGCAGGCCTTTGCCCAGCAGTGGGACAGTATAGGCTGGAAAAAAAAATAGAATTCGGTGAAATTAAACGTACAAGCATTTGAAACATTCGTTGCCATGGTAACCAAGCGAGGAGGAACAAGGAGGGAAAACATTAATTGAAAAAACAAATGCGTTTTAGAATTGGGTGCAAAGAGTAACGTTTAACGTACAAGCGTTTGACCGCAACCCAGAATGTTGGAAATAGGTCACAAAACCACAGCCTCGGGATTTGTTTAAAATGCCTGATTAATGGAAATGTGTCACGTACACATGACTTCTCTAAGGGAAAATGAAAGCATGTCTACCTACTAAGATTTGACATGTAGCACCATACAGACGTTTGAATTATTTAGAATAATATTTTTTTGCAATATCTACAAAAACCTTGGTGTTTTTAAGTACCGTGTGTTAATAAAGACGTTCTAACGATAGCGAATAAATGCAAATATGTATATTTTTGTTGTTTATAAGACAATTTTGCTTAAATAATAACAGAACTGTCTTTGTTACATAGTTTTACTGTTCATTTCATTTGTAGCTTAGATCTTCATACATGGACGGTAATTATTTGTTTCGAGCAGAATTAACAGTTTTAAAATGTGAACTTTTAATTCTCTGTATTAACATTATTTTCTTTCATTAATAAGTTATGTTATGTATGTAAAAAATATGGTGGGTGGAAAAATATTATACACTTACACACTAACACAAATTCTAAAAACATTACACCCTTTTTTGCACCCATTCCATAAACACCAATAATCACAAAACCTCAGGCAAAAACTAGTGATACAACACTTTTTTTCCAAGATCTCTTCATAGCTTTTCCTCTCAATTGCACGCATACAAGTGTACACGAGCGAACCTGAAAGCTTGCATCGCTTTATTAAATTAAATTCTCACAAACTTGTGTCTCTGTGATATAGCTTTGAACGTCAGGCTCAGATTTAGTTTCTGTACAGAAATAGACATGCTGGCTTGGAATAGGCTAATATTGTTGTCTTCAAGTTTTTGGAAAGATTTGTTATACAATTATTTTGTAGAAGACTTATTCTAGCGAACGAAGGATATAAAATATTTGTGCGTTTTGAAGTATATATTTTAATGTTTTATAGACTGATATTGAGGAGTAGTAAACACTAAATTACGATCGTAAAAAGAAAAAATACCATCAATTGTATCCAATAAAAAAAACATGTTTACTGTCAAACTCTTAAGCAACCATATGATATGAAATACAAACAATCAACTACTTCACATCAACAACAACAAAAAATCGGCGACAACTCAGAAAACCTGTATTTTTTTAACTACGTCCCTTACATTTATACCCTCCACATGGTCATGAAAATAACAAAAATCTTCAACCTACCTATCCAACCTATCGCTCTACCTACCCCGCATCAATAATCGAGTAGCGACAACACGTCAAGAAAGCGGACATGAAGCTACAAAAAGGAAGCCGCTGCAGGAAATGACTCGACATCGGAACATAATTAAAAACGTTTGTCGCGAGGAATTCCAATATGTTGTGCGGCTGTGCGAGGTAGTAAGCTGGGTGTTTTGATAACTAAAGGTAATGTTAAAGGTGTTAAATTAAGAAAAATGTTTTATGACCAATCTAGTCTCAATGTAAACAAAAATTATAAGATTTTTTAAGACGATGAAAATAAAAAAAAACTAACGTATTTCTGCCTGTACCGCTTTCATGATAATTCGATCCCCATTAATGGTCATAATATGCAATTGTTCTGCATTTGCTTTGGATTATTGATGTCTTTTTTCTCGTATTGCTGGAGTAGATGATCGACGGTAGATCTAAGATACTATACATTGAAGTTCTTGATAAAGTCCAGTTTTATTGAAGTTGTCTCGTAATTGAAAAGCAATACAAAATATTCATAATTTAGTATGTGGATATTCCATGATCAATATTTGTAAAAGCATGAGCAGGCGTAATTATGTCAGGATCAAATCCTTATAAATCTAAGTCCTTATCAAAAGCAAAAAGAGCTCAAACGATACTCTAACATATTCGCAACCCTTAAAGCTTTATACGGTGTAAAAATATCAAGCAAGTTGCGGTTCATTGCCGTCAATGATCGATCACTTATCGCAACACAACCGTGTAGCCGCGCAATGTATAGCGACTTATACGATATTCGCGTTTCTAAATTAGCCTCATTCTATGAAGCGTCTGTCGAGTGTATAAGTATCAAATTACAGTGAATCGAGTATCCTACATGTAAGAAGTGAGCTCGTTTGAAAATACGTAATTAATTTCATAGTCTATCGGTTAATGAAGGCTTTGGTACTCAAAGTTTGTTATATTCTTAATTAAATTGACAAAATTTTGGAGGTTAATTAGGGATGATTGTCAGGTAATACTTTTAAACCTTTATTTGGTAGGTAGTCTGTAAGGTTTATTTTATTATCTTGTTTGACAACTTTTATCTGATCTAATACTTTATAATTTAAGCCATATTAGTAAACTTTATGCCTCTCGTGTTACATAAATTCCTAATTAAGTTAAATCTTAAATTTCGCAAGTTTCCCTAATTATTAGGTCTACAAAAATACCGAAGCTTCCATCTCAATGAAAATATCTAAACAAAGACAACACAATATCCAAAAAAATATTTATATCTTGACGAAAAACTTTGAAAACCGCTGATTGCGGATACAAATTATTCGAATTTGTACGAAAATCAATTAGGTAGCGTAAAGGAAAATTCGAGTTGATTAAAGAAAATGTTTGTGTTTTGTGTAATTTAATAATATTCCTGTACATTACACCATTATTCACTGGAGCTTAGGTGAAGGTGGGGTAATTCACAGACACGTTTTAGATTGTATAAAATTATGTTAATTAGCGGGATGTTAAGACATAGAAAAATAGTAATATTTATTTACATCGATAAATGCCTTTGCACTCAGTCTTGCTTGTTTGCATATTTAAAAAATGCATATACAAATAATTAAGTGGTCTTATTTGAGTCAAGTTCAGTGAAAAAACAGGACATTCTAAAATTTCAGTAACCATAAGCAACTAAATACGTACACCAGGTAGTGGTAAATACTTAAAGAACGAATTATCTAGTACTTGTATTAGTAACAGAAAAAATCTACCTTATCATTATATGACTACTTTCTTTACCTTAAACTAGTTGTAAAACAAAGTTTATTTCTCTAATAACATAACAATCAAAATCATAATGTAACTCATTAATATAAAAAAATGGAGCACAATACATTCAACCGTCCTTAAACTTCCAAGGCCAACCCCAGCATTTCAGAATAAAATAATATCATACCCAGTAAAAGTTTTGTTTACTCCATAAACGAGAAAAGTGTGGGCGATTTAATAAAAAGTTATGGGAACAGTGACAAGCACGCCATCTGGTGGCTTCTGTAGGACACCCACTCGAACTGAGTAGGTGGCAAGGGTAATATCATATTAGCATAAAGCATTAAACTCTTAATTACCTTACTGACGTATAATTACAATTAACAAGAATGGGTTTAAAAATATAGCACGACTATTTACATATACAAAAAAGAAGGTAAATTTCTTAAGGTTCGAAGTATTGAGTGCAAAGTAAATATATCTCAAACTCTTTTAGGTTTATTCAAATGTCATAATAGGAAATAGTTGCATTTCCCTATTTTGACATCTAATTTAAAGTAACCAAATTGCAATTTTTTTTGGAAAAAATATATTGAAATGTATATTTAAATATGAGCAGCAAGTCTTAATTAATTACCTCACTGCTAGCACAATAAATACCACCTTAATTATTAACCAAATCAAAACAAAACACTAATTAACATAAAAGTCCGATTAGGATGCCCCAACAATTGGCAGCAAAAGCATTTAATGAAACGCCTTTATTATAAAACAACTTAATCACTAGCAAAGGGGAAACAATCGAGGTTAAGCTCGCCTTCAGATGAAAAATACGGGAGAACCTTTATTGGCCTCTATTGAGGGATTGGAGCATTAGTGACGGGAATTGGTGTTTCTACTCCGATGGGATGGAGTGAGTAATGCTGGATGCAGATGAGGTCATTTACTAGGATTTTGGTCTTTATTAACTGACTTCGAAAGGTGGGTCTCAAGTTAAATGTGTTTTTGTTTTGGAAGTCTGTAAAGCAATACCTCTAAGAAATGAAGATCGATTCAAAAAATATTTGCTTCTTCGATAGGCTTTCAGAAGTGGTTTCATATGAATTTTATTCTTATCGATTATTTTTCATATTTACTTGTATTTTATAGCAAATTCATGGAAAATGTAATTCTCCAAGACTTTACTAGAACTAAACTTGCACATTTCAATATTATAAAACAACAGAAACGAATACCGAAAAACATGCCAAAATTAATTTAATTTAACAAAAATACAGTCCCAAGAACAACACACCAAAACTTTTTTCATGCTACAAAAATACTACTTCCATTTCACACTATACAACTCAACTTCCCTTCTACGTCTATTTGTTCGTATAATTCTCCAAACATCATAAGTATAAAGTAAGTAGGTATTTACTTACAAACTTGAGTCAATAAACGTAGAACTTGAGCCATATATTTGAACCTATCCCTGCCAACGGCTTGATGTTGCCAGCAAAACATTGCCCGCGGAAAACTTTAACGTTAGCACTTCGTATTTCACGGTGATACTAGTTTTTGTAGCGGAGTTGCTTGTGTTATTTTATTAGTAAATTATTGTATTTGTTAGACATTGAAATAAAACTACTTTTTACGGTTTTTTTGCGGTTTATTTTTAGATTTTAGGTCCCGACATTTCGACAACTTTGTCGTTGTCGTTTCGACAACATGGTCGTCTAAAAAAACCTAAAAATAAATCGCGACAAGTAGTCTTATTTCAAAATTATGGTATTATTTTTGGTTCTCTGTTTGCTGTATTTTGACTGACAGTGACATAATATCCTATGCCAAATGGGGTTCATTAGAAAAACCTCAGTCTGTCTGTGACTATGAAAATGCAAATATGTTAAAACGTCGGGAGCTAATTTATTTCGTCGGAAATTTATTAAATTAATTCAAAAAGTGAAAATACCAGCCTTTATTTGGAATCCTATTTAGAGAGTATTTTTTGTTTGGGTTTTAACCTTTAATATTTAAGTATTATGACCCTAGTAATTGAGATCATATTTTGAGTGTCAAGGCTATTAAGTTCACCTTTTTTCTACATTATTTTTTGACCTTTTTCTTCCTGGCCATTATTTAAAGTCATTTTTCTGTTTCCTTATACTATTTAGTATTTACATATAATTATTCTAGCTCGCTTCATACACTTGATTATGGCTGTATTCGTGTTTTTAGACACTTATAATCCTACTTACAACATAACTTGGTTGTAACTTCACCCAACCTATATATTATATGTATTATATATTGTTTATATATTAAGCACTTTTTTCATCCCACCTCCTTGGTACCTTTATGTGTGCTTGTACAAGTTTTTCTGTATTTTCATTATTTTCATACATTATTGTTACATGAATATACGGAGTCGACTATGTTTTACCAGTCGTAGGTAATTACAGGTTAAAACATTACAATATTTTTTAATTAACTTTGAGAAAATGTTTTTGTGAGTGTGATTTTTCTTTTTCACCTGAAAAATTGCTTACTTCATTTGCAAAGCAACAGGAAGAATAATTATTTACCTTCTTGAATGTCTCAATTCAGAGCTGAAAAACTATCTGTTAGAGACTCACAAATAAGACCTGATTGTATTTACATTTATATAAACCTTGTATGTTTGTCTGTATGTCTCTAACAGATTGGTTACATAAAATTCAATTCCGTCGACTCAAAGGCTAAAAGGGTATCTCTCTTGTGTTTTATTTGAATGTCCATTCCTCGTATGGACTGTGACACAGATTTTAAACCAACGACGTGGCAGACATAAGGGGTAGACTCCACCAAAGAAGAAACAAAAAAATGCGAGTCAAAATAACCAATGAGAATTCGTTACTCAGGCCCGGACTTTACAGCGAAGTAAGTATAATGGATTCCTATTGGTTATTTTAAAAGCTTTTTTGCCCTGGTCTTGTCGGCTTTGGTGGAATCCGGCCCTAAAAGCAGTGTGAGCATTCAGCTAGTATTTTTCTTCTATTTTGTTTTGTGCTTTCCATGTCAACACTAGTCCAGTCTTATCCTTTGCATTTGCAGACTGGACTGAAATAAGCACTTTGCTGTTTTATTTTTAGCTTTCTTTGTATTATAGTTTGTTTTTCTTTCTGTAACACTAACCTACCTTAAAATATTGAATGTAAAAGAGTTTTTGGTGTTCACTAGAACAATATAAGGACTGCGAATAAGAATTGAAACAATTTTGTTTACTGTACAGCGACATAATTTAATCTTATGCATTTTAAATTTTTAATGGGATAATAATAGTTAAAAATAAATGTTATCATTATTATATTCATAAATTTCAAAAAATTAACTAGCATACCTAAGTCTTAGTGTATCTCAAACTAGAGTTACATCGATTCTTTCTTTCATAATTATTAACTTACTTATCATAACAAGCATAAAAAGTGTAATTATTAACTTTACCTTATAGTTATCGTTGCAGTAGTCTACTAACTTTCTCCTTCAACTAAATAGAAAACACCTTCAAGGAACTCGTTCAAGTTTTTATTAATCGCAAGTACACAGCCTCTTTTCCCCTATTACGCAGCGCTCAGTTGCATTGTCGAGACACAAAAGACGTAAGTAAAGCTCTGCTATCCTATTGTACTATCTCATATTTACACGACAAACAGTCCCAGGCATACATTTGTGAACGCGTCATTACCTAGATTAATAACCCAGCCTATAAGCGTCCCACTGATGGGCACAGGCCTCTTCCCATATAGGGAAGGCATGAGCATTGATCACCACGCTTGCTCTCTGCGGATTGGCGATTTCAGATCCCAAATTTTGGAATCCAGGTTTCCTCACGATGTTTTCCTTCACCATTTGTCAGAAGTGTCTTAGAATAATTAAGAAAGTACATATAACTTTAAAAAAGCCACATTGGTACTTGCCTGGATTCGAACCTGCAACCTTGTGCATACGAATCCGTTCATTGAACCGCTAGGCCACCACGACATTACATAGATTAGATTTAAAAAAATATTCAGGTATACAAGTTATTTTTTGTTTGAAATAAAACTACCTTTTATGGATTTTGTCGCGGTTTAATTTTAGATTTTAGGTCCCGACGTTTTGACACCTTTGCAGGTATCATGGTCACGGGTAGGTAGTTTTTTTTCTTTATTTGGAAAAGGCCTTTGCAACAAAAGAACGTTTAAGTACAAGCCAGTATTGTATCGAACATTTGAGTAAGGATACTTAATTTAATTTTTACGTTAAATCACAGGCCAGTAATACATTGAATATTTAAATTAGGAATAAAACTTTTGTTTCATATTATCGTTAGAAACTTGCGTAATGTGATTTCCAGTTGCATTACAATTTGTTTTGTCAAATTATTAACATTATCAAGCAATGTCTAAACTCAGCCTATGTCTACTGCTGGACGTAGGTTTATCAAGTGGCGCCACAACACCCAGTCCTTCGCTTTTCGCATCCAGTCAGACCCAGCTAAATTTTTTAATTGTCCATAGGTCTTTTTTTTTCTTGTTAATTCAGCCGCTGACAGAATGCGTGCCTGACATCTGTAAGTTGAAAGTTTGTAAAAATATTCATTTGTATGGGTAAATAAAAAACCGCCGTATATTATTTAATGTTTCCTGGCTTACTTATATAGTTTTAATTTATATTATTCATTTAAAAGGCAAATAACTGATAGTAATTCATATCTTCCTGTCAGTCAGGTAGGCATTCTTTTAGTGGCCGGACTATAGTATAGCTATAATTCTGCTCTTATTATGAAATCTAAGTGAATTACTTAATAAAGACGCAATTGTATACGGAAGCTGGATATTGGGAGTATCTAATCAAGTAATAAAAGGAAAAGGTTTCCGGTGATTCTACTAACACAATCAGGATATTACTTTTGATAGTATTACCGTATGAAGATCAATAATATATTATTATTCTAGAAACATACTTGGGTCAAAATATGACAACTAGATTGATATTGATTGCCTCCATTTTCTTAGATAAGGGATATATACATTTCCTTGCTTCGTTAATTCCACGAAAAAATGGGCTGGTTATAAATAATATAATCACACCGTTTGAAAGCTGCTAAACATTCTACCTTACCTACCTTATTTTTTCCGCCCATTTTAATATTAATAATAAAATTTCCACTTTTCAGGAAACTACATCTGTATTCACCATGTCTTAAGGTCGTCGAAGAACAGAACTGAACGCATAAAAATACCTATGCTTAGGGTCAGATAGGAGGAAAAATATATAACAATGTACGTAATAATATAATATATTTACCTTCCAATAATAAACTACAAAAGCAAAGAAAGCTACCAATATCCGCCAATCAATCCCAAACACATACAGGGTGTGCACAAATAGAACTAATTAATCATCATAATTTCTGTCTCCACGAATAACGCGGTACAGCTAACAATGGATATACAGGATGTAGCCAAAACTGTGCGGACTAATTTCGTGATAGTTGTATTGTTCCTGTTTCAATACTCTTCGGTCATGTTCGTGATTCGTTTATATGGATGTCTGTCATTTATATGACAATTTGGGTATAGTTTTCTAGTTGTATTTATTTTTGTTAGGATTTTTATTCTATGAGACAATTAGGACACGGAAATTTGGCAGTTTCTGATCTTGAAATTGGCTTCTTCGACAAACATGTAGATGTTTTTAACTGACCATGACGCACTAAAACCAATTCCACCATTTTCCTTGAGAAGGTTTTGAATTCTTGTAATACTCCAGGTATTCTCAACATTTAAAGATGAAAATATACATACATTTTGGCAATAAAAGATTTTGACTTTTAATACAATACCTTCACCTAATATAAGACAGTAATATAAATATAGGTAAATATGATTGTTATTATTCCGTATATAACTTTACGTCAATTATTAACTTGACATTTTGACGTGTACCCACATCAGAAGGTTCCACGTGCCGTACCTCGGAACCACTATAACTGCCAAAATTGTATTTATTTTGCCTGAAAATCATTGTAATAAAGGTTTCACATCAAACGAGCAATAGCTCTTTCTATACCCCACCCCTTCGAATTCTTTGAAATTCTGAAAATCGGCCGAAAGACGACCACAAAGTCTTTACTCAGAGTTAAAATTAGTGGAAACTATTTGACTTTATTAGTGCCCATTAATATCGCTAGAAGCAAAATACTCGTATGTTCAATTTGATATTTTTCAAGACTTTTCTTTAAACTACCCTGCAACTTTGACTACTTCTAAAGGATCTCTAAGTTTTTGAGCCATTTAATAATATTTTTTTTTTCGAAATTTCTTTCATAATATTTGTAAAACAAGCACTATTAGAAATCGTTTGATCAATCATCCATATATGAAGTTTTTACTTTAGAAATCTAAAACCAAGTTCTAAATTGGTTCTGAGTAATTTGCTCATAGCATAGCGATTGTGAGCTAACTTTCATTGGCAGTATTTTTGTTATATATATGACTAGTATTTTTCCAATGGTTTTATTTATTTATATCAGTTTTAATTTTAATATAGTTGTATGTGTTTGTTGTTATATTAGATTTAAGTATGATAATTTGAATTTTTCCAAATTATGTTGTTTTACTATTTCGTTGTTTTTTATATGGATCACAATTAAGGGCAGCAAGGTTTGAAAAAAAAAAAACAGAAAACATATAAACTGATAAAGGTTTTTCAGTCATTTGGTTGAAACATTCACAGTTTAAAGTTTCCAAATGTGCTTGTAAATATGTAACGTGCATTTTGTGGTACACCTCAATTTTCCATTTAAATACGGAAATGTAGAAAAAAATCCCTTTTCCCTTTCAATATTTTCTTAGTCATAAACGAAGCGGGCCCGCAGTAAAGGTTGGTCGTAAAACCAAACTGTCGTTTGATTGTACTATATGCGACCGTGACCAGATGGTACTGGGGATACTATATACATATATGAAGGTACTATGACTATATGTGGATGTATATGACATGTGTTGCGTGTAGAGAGAAAGATTTAGGATGTATCTTCATTTTAGGGTGCCTCCAAATCTGACGAACGCGTAGCGGCTCGCGAATCCTGTTATGCTCGTTCGTCAGATTTGGACGCACCCTAATACTTCTTCGTAAATCAAAATTAAGATGTATTTAATTGTGTTTAGGTGGAAACATGATTATTAGTATACTTTTTTTAGAAATAGACTTTTTAATTTGAATGTTTTTCGGAACCATTTTTAGATACATTTACAAAGCTATGTTACGTATCGCACTTTTTAGAGACGCTGTATAGGAGTCAGCAGCTCTATATGGCAAGGTCCAGATGCTTCCTTTAAAATAATAAATGTAATACATAATAATTTTGCACACTGCTAATAAAAATATAAGCAGAATTTCTCAATAAAATCTAATCTTTGTAACATATTTAAGAATTTAAAACACAAATCTCAAAAATATTCAAAAAAGCACAGCCCATACGAAGCTGGTCGGCAATGAGTAATGATTCGTTCTGATAGATACAAATGCTGTATGATCAATCAAATGTTCCTTCGCTGTTTGCTGGCTCGGACACTGACGTCCACAGGAAATCGCATTTCTGTCTGCTTTTTTAATTCGATGGAATTTGTTTTTTTTTTTATGTACAGTTTTCCACAAGAGAATAATATGTGAACGAAGATTCCTGTGATTGTTTCTCAAGGGCTAATTTGGGTGACTACTCAAAGGACAATGGCAGATCTCCATACTAAGAATTGTCTGGGATCAAATTGAAGCGTCCCTTAATGAAAAATATGTTAAAAGATTTGGCGTTAGCTCCAGAATATATAAATGAGACTATTTTCATTTGGGAAAGCCGGAAAAAAAAGATTTCGGTGTTAGAATTTTATTATTTAGGTTATGAATTAACGTCAATGTCAATTAGCTATATCTATAAAACATAACGCAGATCGAAATTACGTCCCTAAGAAATGATAATGTGGTGTGGTCTAAGTGAGAATAAGAGTATTTACGGATAAATGGGAAAAACCTAAATAAATTCTAACACTGGGTGTAGAGTAGTACTCAATTTAAACTTTTAAACTATCGCGCTGCATATTATAGAACGAAACGTCAAGCCCTTAAGGTATTTACGCATGTACGCGCTAATCCCCGTTCTATAATATTACTATAGTACTCAATTATTGTATGTTTAAGAAAGCTGAGTGCGTATTAAAAAAATGCACTTGCCGCGTAAACAATAGAACTATGTTAGGGCAAATAAAAAACATATTTTGTTAAACATAATTATTTATTTCATTCTTCATCTCATTATCATCATTACACATAAAATGCGCGTGCGACGATGATCTCTATCGTAATCTTCCATAGTTATTGTTATGGGTTTACAACAAAAATCCAATTTACTATATAGGCACAATCGAAGCAAAGTAAGATTAGCTAATGCTCACGCAAAAGCAATATCGTAGTCCTAAGGGCACGCACTAGTCACACAAGGCAGTATCAATCAGTCTATAAACAGTCCAGGTAGGGTAAAAATAAATAGAAAGCCAAATATAAACATAAAACACAACCGACATAGTAAACGCGGAAGGATTCTGTAGCATAGAAAAATATAATGGAGGGTAGTTCTGTAGCGTCTTCACTTGACAGACAACCACAGATAACATTCACTGTCCAAAACAAAAGTAGTGCTGCACTTTTGGATTCGTTTTTCTTGAGAATCATATCATTGATTAAAGACGAAAGAATATATAATTCTAATATTATGTTAAAACAAAACGAACTCTACACGGGTCGATCGATCGGTCGATTATATCGATCATTCGTTTAATTACACAGACTCACACCACTATTTTAATGGTAAAATGTCGAATGTAGGTTACCTAATTCGAACATCATTTTATGAGCTTTTAAAAACATAAAAATAACTCCGGCTTTTACAAGAAGAAGTGAATAATTGAAAAATCGTAGAAAATTAATTAAATTTGATTGATATTTATGAAATCTATGGACGCCAAAAAAAGTCCAGACCAAATTCTGCCATTGTTCTTTAAATGAAGGAGAGTATATCTTACTTTTTAGACAATGATTTTTTAGAGTATTTTTTTTATATTCAGTCAAATTTCATAACTGAAGAGCAACAGTCTAGCTTTTCGTTCTGTATATTAAACTTTTCATGGTACCTTAAAAATAAAAGAAAAAGTAGTAGGTCCTATCGTAACCTTCCAAGTAGATACATTTTTAACCCACCCTTCACAACATACTGGAAACATACGTCTCCCATAATTATGTCCAACTCAGTTTCAGCATTACAAAAAAGGGACGAAAAGGGTCCATGGCAACAAACTGCATGATCGATCAACTTTTTCCTGTCGACCACGTGGACGCTATTAGTCTTGCGACTGACTTAGAAAGCCATCATTTATGTCGGCGTAACGGTTTGTAAGGCTGAGACGGATTGATCGGAGGAATGTAATTGACATGTGCGTTTCAGTGAACTCCACTCTGCTCGAGGCTCTTTATGTTCTATATGCTTTAACATCTTGTTTCTTGCCTCTACTTTATTTCGATATGATATGTAACTGCCAGTCTTTCAAATACATAATTAGCTAGTTTTTTCTTTAAATGAGGTTTGCTGAAACATTTCCATAAACTTTTTGAAATAATAATTTCGTAATGAAACTAAATATTTGGTCTTCTTGGAACAAAATTAAATATCTATGGAAGCGCGAAAAATTAAGAATTAAAGTTTCTGGATAAATAAATATAAATCCTAAAAAAATATGGGGTGAAAAATTCTCTAAAAAATCTAATTAGGATAGAAATAACCCTCCATCGCCGCAATTACGGAAAAATACACCTTATGATCCTAATTAACTTACAACCGTCATGTTGGCATATTTCCTAGGAAAGTAACCAGATAATTAATTAGATTAAGTACATAATGTTATAAGGCATGTGGGTTCCGCATATATCCATCAGTCTTGCCTCTTAAGTTTATCATAAGCATGTTACGTCTTGCGAACTAATCGGTTTTCCGGTGAGGGACGAGATGATCACTAATTATATTTCCTTGCCTTATTTTTTTTTTTTTCAAGATGGAAAATAGCTACTATAATTGAAATAAAACTACTTTTTACGGATTTTTTCGCGGTTTAAGTAACCGTTTAAAGTAGTTTTATTTCAATGTCTAACATTCGCGTAAACCTAAGAAGCCAATAGCGACTATAAGATTTAAAAAAGAAAATCTCTTTAGTAAGTCACAGTAATAAAAGGGCTTCAAAATGTGGGCGTAACTGGAAAGAAAAAATACTGGTCCAAGAATCATTATTTCAGTAACCTATTGCACATTTTTTATCATGTCGTTTGAATGATTCCTATTTGCCTCTTTTTTCCCAAGCTCAGATTTAATAAAAAGAAAATGATGAGTTTTATGCTCCATTGTGGTCTGGTCTATCCAGTGTAGACCAGACCAAGAATCGAGTGACCGGTGACCGATGACGTCAATCAAGACTTTTCTTCTTTTCTTCTTGACGTTTAGATGCCTAAACCTACCTTTTATTATGTATTGATTGCACGTGTTTGTATTTCTGATGACCCTTGAGAGTATATTTCTCTCGGAGCACGTATAGCTGAGGGTAGAACAGCTGATCTCCCTCCGGTCGTGTCAGCCATCCTATTGGGTTGTTACGAGTTGTGGGTACACCTGTGTACACTACCACTATATCAAGGAATCGAAGAAAATATGAATATCGACCTTAGTGCTTTGTAATAGAACTGATAGTGACTTGTTTTTTTTGCAGGGGCCGTGTTTGGGTCAGTTTGATAGAGCGATGGAGTAATCTACATGCTTTTGTTTGACTCTATGACTTACTCTTGGATTCAAAAGTCTAAATTAGTCATTCGTAATCAGATGGAAATGACTTCCGAAGCATGAGAATTAAAAAAAATGGTATGTAGAATTGTAAATTCGTAAATTATTAATCAGTAGGTATTAGTTAACTATGATTGTGTTTTTCAACTAATAAGACCAGCCTCGTCGTGTCGTCAAGCAGTCGAGTCGTGGTGGCCTAGCGGTTCAATGAACGGATTTGTATGCACAAGGTAGCAGCTTCGAACCCAGGCAAGTACCAATGTGGCTTTTTCAAAGTTATATTTACTTTCTTAATTATTCTAAGACACTTCTGACAAACAGTGAAGGAAAACATTCTGAGGAAACCTGGATTCCAAAATTTGGGATCTGAAATAGCCAATCCGCAGAGAGCAAGCGTGGTGATCAATGCTCATGACTTGTCCATATGGGAAGAGGCCAGTGCCCAGTAATGGGACGTTTATAGGCTGGATTATTATTATATAAGACCAGCCTTTGTAATATTGTTTATCGAAGTTTCAAATAAAACTTCAAAGAGAATAAAAAAATTCATGCCAGTTTTTTTCCAGCAAAAAACATCCAGCGATTTCTTTATGAAATTTGGTTAGCATATCTCTGCTTATAAATTCATTTTAGTATTACGAATTCTCCGAAGTCTTGAATCAAAATTATTCAAAATCAATTTCATTGTTTTAATGGTAAAAAGAAAATTGAATAATATTGTATTTTTATGCGAGAGTTTACGTGATTAACATACGTAAATAATGAAAAATTCTGAAAGCCGTTGTTTTTGTATTGATCAGAAGATTTTTCCGACGATCATTAGACTTTAGGGAATTCGTAATTGAATAGTCAAATTGGTTTACATAATTCAACGAACTCATGAGGATTTTCCAGTTTTATCTTGTTTTCCTCTTTACTATACTGTTTTTGGTGAAAAACAAAGGTAATATCTAATTTTATCAGTGTATCCTAACTAACAATATAAATACTTCCTCATACAGAGATGCATATTATGAAGAATCATAATTGACTTCTACAAATGTAAAAAAATCTATACAATATAAAATATAGAAAATGTATTATGTAAATGTAAATTATGCATCTACTTGAAAGGTGTAAAAAAATAGAGTTTTCAAACACACTTTTTCAGGTACAAAACTTATCAGATGTTTTATATTGTTTAAATAATAGCACTGCAGTACTTTAAAAAAGTAAAAATTTATCAAAATTGTATAGTATTCACAAGTGAACAAACCTTAACGAATCACTAACAACTTCAATCGTTCACTTATACTTTCAACAGTAAATTCTCCTCAAAATTAGTTGGCAGAAACGTTGCCAGTTTAATTAAAATTTGCCCAAAGCTATAACAAAGCATTAATTAAAGATATCCATGATTTATGTTACAGATTGGTAATTATAATCTTCTGTAATAAACAGTGAAAAGGACCTTTAATTATGTATTTTATCGTTTGAATGGCTTTAAATAAACGACATGCTAGTAATCCCTTGGGCAGACAGAGATAAATAAATTGGTACTTTTGTTTTATATTGACTTTATATAATCATTTTGTGAAATATTCAGGGTGTTACGTAACCCCTGTCCGACCCGAAAGGGTGATATAGGGTTCACAATCTCAAGCCCAAATAAAATATCAAATTTGGAAAAATAATGATAATAACAATAATAATGAACTTTGAAGTAGCCGCCAAAATCCCAAAATTGGAAGATAAATCAAAAACTACGCCATCATTTTCGTCGGTGTTAATGGTGGCCTTTTGTATGATCATTATTTTGGCAGAACCTGTGACGATGCCGTCACACTAACTCGCCACTTGGAAAAAAAAATAGGTTATATATATTTTTTTTATTTTTTTTTCTACATTAATCTAATCAGATATCGATACCTAACAACGCCTTAACGGATCGGACAGGGGTTTTGTAACATCCTGTATGTAGTGTAAATTAACTACATCATTGTAAATTGGAATCGTGGAATTGATTTGAAACTTTTGTATTGTGAAAGAAGTTTGTACCAATTTATAACTTTTTCACATTTGATAGAGAAAGTTTATTAAAGTTTATTTACTTTTCTAATATGCGAATTTTCATGCCATATACATATTTTATTCTAAATAAGTAAAAAAATATCTACTTTTCACTGCCTACTTAGAGCCAAGCTATAACTAGGCTGGTGCCTAGGATCATGGTGAGATTATTAAGTTCTCAACAAAGTCACGCCATCTCGGAGCAGCTCGTGGTATCAATAATGTTCAAAAGGGCACAGATTACAAGGTGCGAAGTTAGTACCGTGGTCGCACGCACAGAGCAAAGTAATATCGTACCTGCACCATAACCATAGCACATAGTTCACTAAACAGCGTACAGATGGCGCTGTTTTATCTTTAACGTTTTATCTACATAGATATAATCACGTCTGTTACCCGAAGGGGTAGGCAGATACCACTTCTTTCCACTTGCTACGATCCTTACATACTTTTCTCTACAGTAATATTTTTAATAAGTACAAACTATTTTTAAGGTGTTTGTTTTATAAAAGTTCAATGGCCATTAAACCAGCAATCTACTATGTGACAACGTCGTAGTACAACTTTTTACAAGCTATGCTCATAATTGACGTAGGTTCGTGGTGAATATGTCCATTACAATAATGGTCCATTTCTTCACTTGTATCCAACAAGAATATAAATTATTTGTATTTTCTGGATCTAACAATCTCAGTTACCTTAAAGAAAATTACAATATTGAGCCCGATTTTCGATATAATAAGCTGTTGTACATTAAGTAACACCCCTTATAAGGACAAAAAGAAGATGGAACAACGGATCCCAGCTAATAATGTATTAGCTTTTTTTATAATAAGGTATTCGATAAAAAAGATTTAAGATACATTAACAGATAAAATATATCAAAACATGACGTACATATTTTAGACTCTGAGATTGAAATTAAACCGTAGTCTTAGTTCATTTTTTTCGTTTCAACGTAGACATAGTAGATATAAACACAATAATAATTACACTATCTTATCCGTTCAAGCATTATGTAGTTAATACCTAAATTAATATTACAATTATTATCTTTATACTCGGGCTTAAATTGTAAGTATCTATCTTTATGACGAAGAAGCAACAGATTTGTTTCCTAAAACACTTTATTTTGTCCCCATTTTCTACTTTGCGAGAGTTTCTTTGTTTTTCTTGAAAGAAAAATCAAAAGTGTAAACCTAAAATATATTATTTATGCATTGTGTAAAATTACATAAATGCTAAATACAAGGTTTAGGTGTTCCTAGGTTGATAAAGAGTGTCGTTTATCTTCAAATGGTAAAGTATGATTTAATTAATCGATGAATATTTGTTCATCATCATCATTATTTCAGCCCGAAATCACCACTGACGAGTATATCCTGGCCTTATATCTACATTGAAGTATTTACAGTAAACAATTAATTTTCACTGTGTTTATTGTTTACAATTACGTTGTGCTCTTAATATCACCTGAAGTCGTCATTATCTAGACAAGATTAGATTTAAAATAACATCAACTGCCTTGATTCTAACATAAAAAACTGGCAATAAAATACATAGTAGAAATTTCCAAACGTTTGTTAGAATCTACTCGTGATCAGAGGGCTGGTTTGTTCCTTGCACAGAGAATCGGCATAGCCATTCAACGTGGCAATGCAGCCAGCCTTCTGGGCACGTTCCCCGCCATTGACAAGGATGACGATGACTTCTTTGACGCCGTTTAGTTTTTATTTATGTAAGTTTTAATTTTAGTATAGTTAGAGTTTGTTCTTATATTAGATTTAATTGTGTATTAATAAATATGTTATATATAAATACATAGTGAATACTAGATTATCGTTTTAAATACTAGTTGTAGTTCAGAGCCTACGGAATTGGGAGAAGGAAAGGGCTTTGATTTACAGTAAGTTACTGCAAAGCCAAGTCCCTATAGGTGCGCTAGAACGTGAAAATATTTAGTATAGTCACAAGAATATAAATATATACGTAAGTACTGTGGTACTTAAATTTATCTACTGCATAATTTAGTCGTAAGTAGATAGTAGATACAATTTTGTAAAAATATATTATAGAATAAAACCAAGTTACTAATCCTTAAAAAAATAATTTATGCAAAATTAAATGTTTGTGAAGATGGATTGATGTATGCTTGTTACTTTTTCACAAGAAAACTAGGTGATTCATTTTGTTTTAATTTCGCACACGGATAGTTCATAATCTTAACTAACACATAGGATACTTTTATGCCCAAAAATAACAATAAAACGGGAATTATTGTAACTAAAGCGAGCGCGACGAATGAGTCTGCTTGCGACCACGGCCGGTGTAACCCAGTCGAAACGTCAAGCCCTAAAGGAATTTAAGCATGTACGCGCTAATCCCCGTTCTATAATATTACTATAAACATGCAGCGCGATGGTTTAAAAGTTATTATGAGCGCGACGAACTTTCCTACTAAAATAATTGATGTGCCCATTCCACTCACACGAAAATTGATACTGCTTCTATTAACTTCAATTGTTCGTCGACACATTCAATTAATTTTATTATCATGCTGACTTCAGTGTTATCTAGCAATCAGATATCAGACAAAGTCAGACAAACTCGGCATCGCGCATGAGTTTCATTTACATAATACGACAAAATTCAGACAGTGATTTTTAATTTAATTTATCTATTATTTTTTAGTGTGTCGCAAAGTGTTCTAATTAAATTAAGTGTTATGAAATTGAAATTTTTGAATATTTAGATTATAATTTATTAAATCATAGTGACACGAATTTTGTATAACTAAATAATAATACATAACATTTTTAAAACGAGTTGTGAAAAATATAAGTACGAAGATAAGTGCGATAGATTATAAGGATTTTGACGAGCAAAATTGTTTCAAAAACCGGACTAAAAAATAATTTCTTCAAGTTTAAAAAGAAGTGTTGTCTGTGACGAAGTGTTACTGTCAAATGATTACAGGTAAATACTTAATAGGTGTATTGCTTACTATAGTTCTTTCAACTTCATTTTTTTGGAAATAAATAGGATATTACATTTTAGACCAAGTAAAATTCGAATTTCCCACATTTATATCTGACTAGAGATCCGCCTGTGCTTTCTGTACTATAATATGCATGTTTTATACATGTCAACCTTCTTTTAAATCACTCTATCTATTGCTGAAAACTGCATTATAATGTGAGGAGTTTCAAAGATAGCGAAAATATATGATCGATTAGATAGCGGAAGCAACTTAATTAACTAAGTAAAAATATGAGCATAATATCGTTTTATAATAGGGACGATGACAATTTTTTATTTATTTGTAAAATATGAGATGAGAAGCGTATTTTTCTTTTGTCGCGTAAACAAAAACATGTGAAGACGCAAGTAATTAATTTGATAAAAGAAAAAACACATGTATTATACTAAATTGATTTTGACTTAATATCATACCCTATAAGACCGATAGCCGTTGGAGCAGACGAGTCCTAGAATGGAGACCGCGGCTCAGCAACCGTAATGTAGGACGCCCGCCTGCCAGGTGGACTGATGACCTGAGAAAGGTCGCTGGAGACTGGATGCGGAAGGCGGAGGAGCGGGTGCTGTGGCGCAAATTGGGAAAGGCCTATGTCCAGCAGTGGACTATGATTGGCTGATTGATTGATTGATTGATACCCCATTCTTATAAGTTCCACAGAACTAACAACAGTGGTTTCATTCTGGTTGGTCAAGTTTTGTTCCCATATACAAATGAGTCGTCTTATAATTAATTGACACTCATGGAGATGTTGTGTACACAAATTAAAATGGAATGTAACAACAACAGTATAATAAATACATAGCTTATCTAAAACTGCCTAGTTGGTCTAGTGGTGCTTAGCGCGACTGCTACGCTAGAGGTCTTGGGTTCGATTCCCGAGTGGACCGAGGTGTTATTGGTTTTTCCTATGAAATTCTCAGTAGCTGGTCACAGTTTGGATTTGTGTCCGGTAAGTGGCAATAGGCTCGCCCCCTATTACATGGGACCTAAACATGTCGGCGAACTGTGGGTGTTCATTGGTACACCTCTGGATACAGGCGTGATGATATGTTATATGCTTATCTAATAAATTGAATTAAATTAAAATATCCGCACTACTTGCTACGTAAATACTTAATTTAATTTTATCATTAAATGCCTGAATATAAACTATAAACCGCTTTCGATTTCTTTTTCCATGAAAATGAACTACATATTATTATTAATATTCCTTTTGTTTGTTTCTTTTTAATAAATACTTTGTATATCCAACAAAATTCGATTTGAGATACGGTTGAATAATATTGGACAAGTTTGGAATTTCTAGTTAAACCACAAAATAATTAATATTTGTACTGACAAACAACTTGTTTTTAAATAGAAACTAAAATGTTTCGTATTAAATACTATTTAATTCTTTTAGGTACAAAATTAAGGCCTAACCATGATGACGAAGAAGCACTGTGCCTATGTTGGAATACCTCTGTTGGGTCTTCTACTGGTCGTCGGCAGTACTTTGGGGTTCATATTTTATTATAAAACGTAAGTAGACACTTAAAACAAATAGATGTGTGTGTGTCGTCGGTCGCGTGGCGCTGGGGCGGGCGGGCGCATGATGGAGCATTCGGCCTTTCACACTGACCTGACGCGTTGGTGCGTCAGGTGTGAGAGGTTGGATGTTTTGTTGTGTGTTTGCTCGTTCTGGCGTTGCGCGGCCGATGTTGCGCGCTGCCTTTTCCGCCGGATATGAACCGACCCCTAAGGTGCTGTCTTTTGTAAAAAAAAATATTGACGTTTAATAAGTGCTACTTTGTATAAATGATTTTTGATTTTGAAAAAAAAAAAAAAAAAAAGATATTCTGGGATAACTCACACACGGTCACCTGATCTCAAACTAAGCAGAGCTATGTACTATTGTAACTAAATGACTAATAAACATACTTACATATTTCTAAATACATACATATTATAGGTAAATTACACCCAACACAAAACGAATTTAATGATCGTGCTCATCACACGAACATTTATTTTGTCCTGGGTGGGAATCGAACCTCCGGTACGGTCACGGTCAGGGTCACTAACCACTAGACCAACATCACAGACCCTATAGCACGCATGCAAAACTGCACCATGAAGTATAATGAGTTAATTATTTAAAGAGCCGGAATCCACCAAAGTGGAGACGAGCAGAGAGTAACGGATTTTTTTTCAGTAACCAATGGTAAACCTTTTTTTTATTCTGCGGTGAAGTCTGGGTTGAATAACTTTATGACTTGACTTATAAATAACGAACTATTAGTTATTTAAAAGTCTCCGCTTTTGAGTCCGGCCCTAACACTTTCTACAAGAACATAAATATTCCTTGTGTGTATATGTCGGGGGAGGACAGTCTACCTCATCATTAGCACTCATTTTGGGCTACTTAACTGTAGGCGTCTGTGGGTAGTGTTGGATAAAGAAAACACACTTGTACACTGAATCAAGTAGGTTATAATTATGTACGATTTGATATTAGCACTTAAGTAGGCACACTCTTATAACTACGTAGATACGTATCGCAGAACGCGAGATGGTTCAGTGATCCGCACGCGCCGCTTGCCAACCGAGAACTGTCAAGTGTCATCTTGACACGCCGGCACGCGCGCCACTAACTCCATCGAGCGCCACCAGATGGCGCTGGCGTACCGGATACGATGCAATTGCGACATATACATGATTAAATGAATAAATAAACATAGGCCATACATTTGCAAAAAAACTATTAAAGTAAATTCGATTTATGTTTTTACGTAGAGAAAAGAAACAGAAAACTTGTTTATACTGTTTTGAAATAAAAACAAAACACGAACCTAGGTACTTTCTAAGATAATTTTAATTCATTAATTGTTTTTAGTAGGTAATGTAAAACAAAACGGCGTCATAGATAACTAAATAAATAAAAAACCCGAGATATAACATTCTATGTAGTAAAAATGTATTGCGTAATACATTTAATAAAAAAACATAAACATTATTTTTATTTAAATAGGTATAGGTTTTCTCTTGGAGAAAAACAAACATTTGCGTCGTTACCTTATAATATTGCTTATTAGAATCAATTCTTTTGTTTTATTTTAATTTTTAAATGCGCTAAATTGATTAATATAAATGCCTATAAAGTGATATGAACCACAAGTTGGTAAACATATTTTATGTGCATATTAAAAATAATCAATGAAATGACCTTATTTTATTCTTCATTTATTTCCTTGAAGCGTAACTTTTATTTTTTCCTTTTTAATTTAACAATTAATATATATATATTTTAGGCTGGTAACTAAAGTAATTGTTTTACTGAATCTACTAATGACTATAATTAAATTTATTAGGACCTGCCTTTGAGATAGATATACCCAACAAAAAAGTCGAAAGAAAAAGGAAATTTGAAGTCAAACACTAGGTACTAATAAATTAAAATATGAAGGTATAACTGTCAAGACGAACGCCATCTCAGTCTGCCCGTGACCATGATACCTGCAAAAGGTGTCGAAACGTCGGGACCTAAATCTAAAATTAAAACCGCGAAAAAATCCGTAAAAAGTAATTTTATTCAATGTCTAACATTCGCGTAAACCTAAGAAATCAATATCAACCACTACTGTCGAAGTAAGCGTAACAAATAATTATGCAAAACAAAATATGCATACAAGTTTAGAAACTTCTTTTGAAGTCGGTTAGAAATGCTAGATTTGTCACCAGGCCACTCCTGTATGTCTATTCTGTAAATGATTTCGATAGCGAGCGTCACCTGAGTTATAATAAAGCTCATTTCAAAAGTGAACCCAATTGGCCTTGATTTAGAATTCAAATTTAAGAATACGTTTTCGACATCTCACCGCGGATTCCGCTGTCGAGATACGAAAATAATGTTACAGGATAGCACTACTGCTCTTCAATATTAATATGATGTACGTGTTCTGGTTAACGCAAAAAGTATAAGTAAATATATAGGTTGTATTTTTTATATAATATGCCTTATTTAGCCATGCAAATACCAGTGTCCATAGATAAAAGTAAACATTTCTTTGGCAGTGTTATAAGTGTAAAGCCGGAACCCCACCGCTGCGCAGGCTGTGCACGGATGCGTGGCTCACCTCTGCTACGTGGGCTTATTAGTTCGGCGGCGTCGGCCTCCGTTTCCACTGCGGCGCACGGACACGGATGTGTCGCCCACACAGCTCATAGCTATGCGTGGGGTACAGTCACGAGCAAAAATATGTATACTTAATAATATGCGAAATTGTTAAACGAAATTAGTGAGATTTTTTGTCGAATCTCTTCTGCCATCTAGCAATCAATGCATACTGACAGATGACACTTGAAAATAAAATGGATCAAATATTTTTTCTAATATTTTTTTTTTTTTTTTAAAGTCAATATTTATTTTTATAATATAGACAATAGCTCTTCCAAGTAACAATATAATTTAGCTATTGTGTAGTAACGTCTGTTTTACTTATTTGTATTATAAATTACTTAGTTCTTACATAAATTATACTTATCACAACACGTGAACATTAATTGTACCTCTTATTTATAGTAGCTTATTCTTATAATAATTTCTTAAAAATATTATGTGTGTACATATTTTTGCTCGAGACTGTACATAGTCGTGGGTCGCCGAGAAATGGCCGACCCACGCAGCTGGGATGCGTGGGTCGGCCACGTGGCTGAGCTACGTTCCGCCTATTCGAGTTAGCTACGCGTGTGTTTATGACGTCAATTGCTGCGTAGCATGTCCGTGCGCTGCGGTGGAAACGCTCTCATACATTTTGTACTAGAGCGAAGCTGAACACACGTGCACAGCCTCTCCGTGCGCCGCTGTGGGTTTCCGGCTTAAGGCTTAGCACACACTAGGTAAAAGGTGTTACGTTAACTAAAAACGTCACGGAAAAATAAATAAATCAAGAAAAAGAATTATAAAATGCTGTTTTTGTAAACATATCTGCAATTTAAGAAAGGCTCAAGGTTCCGGACACAATGGAATAAATAATAAAAATAGTAAAGCGGTTATTTGCTAACCATATTTTGCGATGCAATAAGTTCATCATGGACTGCCTCGTTGGCTTAGTGGATTCTAAGCACGACTGCCAGGCTAGAGGTCTTGGGTTCGATTCCCAAGTCGACCAAGGTGTTATTGGGTATTTCTATGAAATTCTCAGTAGCAGGTCAGGGTTTGGATTTGTACCCGGTTAGTGGCAATAGGCTCGCCCCCTATTACAAGGGACCTAAACATACCGGTGAACTGTGGGTGTAAATTGGTACACCTCTGCCCAACCCTTCGGGGATACAGGCGTGATGGTATATTTAATAAGTTCATCGATCCTTGTCTGCTTGGCCAGTGTGTGCCTACCTTTATACAGGTCCTCGCAAGACGAGTCTTATGACTGGTTTAGATTATGCGAGAAAAATCGTACAAGTTGCAGTACATTGCCGTCTATAATCGATCACTTACAACAACATACAGTGTGCAAGTGCCGCAGTGTACAGCTACTCGCACGATATTCCTCGCATCGTCTAAACCAGGCCTTAATCTCGCTTTAATTACAATAATGGCCCGGTTTCAACCGACCTTGACTTATAACATAATTTATTTAGTAGTCAAACAGGAACGAATTTAGTAAGAGAATAGACGTTTGTCGTGTGCGAGTTAAGAATGACTAGAACTAGTTTTTTTAAATAATTAATTTGTGTGAATTATCATTTCATAAATTTGGATAATGTGTTATGTAATAATTTTGGAATATCTTGTTAACCTGTGTACTGAATTGAAATATTTTATTTTTGCTTGTAGGATATAAATCTCTTTACAATGTCTTCCTAAACTAGATGAAGTCGACATTCCCTGACTACCCTGAAAAAGTACTTTTTTGGTTAATAATATTCGAGTGATTGTCACATACTTTTTGTTTACACTTCTGACAAAAACGAAAGGATTAAAATATAATTAATGTTCATTATTATATTTTTTTGCAAATAAACATGAAATAAGGAAGCCAAAATTAAACATACTTCCTTGAAGATAGTGACTGAGATTCGTAAGGACAAAATTATTTTACTTGTTTTCATAGCCAGTAAAACCTGAGCAAAAAAATATATTACCGTTGTCTATAAATAGCTGACAGACGAGTAAACACTAGTTTAGTGTTTTAAATAGCTTCATCGAGTGACGACCTACGACCAAAGAGTCGGAAAATAACAGTGTATTGAACAGAAAACAGTTATTTTTTAAAGTGTTGCGAAAATTGTGTAAATTTTATTTAAGTATTTTATTTCGGAGTTCGGATGCAGAATTTATCATTAACGGCAAATAGATTAGAGATTTCAAAGTTCTGAAAGTAGTTTTTTTTTATAATGAAAGCTTGTGTGTCCTAAAAATAATTATGAATGTAAAAAGTGAATGGAGGATGGAATGTGAATGATTAAGAATATTTGTTTAAAGTTCTTAAAACCGCAGCTGCTTTTAGTAATCGTACTTGTTTGTTTTGTTAGTTTAATTTATATTTTATAAAACACAAAAATTTTGTACAATTTACCGAGCAACTTAGTACCGAAGTTTTGAAAATTTTCAGATTATTTTTTCTATTTATGAAAAGCACGTTCGTTATCATAAAAATACATTTTGATAGACCATTAATACAAAAAAAAAAACAAGAACAATATTAATTATGTATTTGCAAAATTGAAGGTTAGGTAAAAACATATTACATGATATATTAAAAAGATAGTTATCCAGCGATCTGTAATAAAAGATGTATCGTGATGAAAAGATTAGATAGTATATTAATAAAACTAATAACTGTCAGATTATATCGATAGGAAAATAATCAAGTTTATTAAAGATATATAAAGAGGTGGTAACGTAAATATCAGTTATATCTTATTAGTTATCTGGAAAAGAGGACGATTTTTTTTGAAGTTCAAGTTCAAAGAAAATAATGGAGAAAATAACTTTTGCGCTGCTTTTTATATGTTTATTTGGAAGGTAAGACATTTCTATATTTTTAAATCTAATTACATCACAATGTTAAATATAATATAAACTATATTATCTCCTAAATATAAAAATAAACTCGGAATACATTAACTTTGTTTTCCTAGTTATAAACCTACAGAAACATTTAAGGCGACAAAACGCTCCGCTGTACTTATAATTTTGTAATTGAATACTTGCAAAACTAATCAGTAATAATTATGAGATAATAAAACTCAATAGTGCAAAAACGTTACTTCAAACGTTATAATAGTTAAAACGTGATAGTTGTAAATATAAAAACAATTAACTGGTTACTAAAATAAAAGTAACAAAACAGCGCTTCACGTTATTTCATGATCAATATATTTAAGTGTTATACCTAAGTTGGTAAAGTCCGGTGAAGCAGTCAAAGCCTGCGCTCAGGCTAACGGCAAAGATCTCTACCAAAAAAAAAAAAACCTAAGTATTTATTAAAAATGTTGTGTATATTGTGATTGTACATTACATACCTTACACTTAACTGTCTCAGTAAATCTGACCAGGAATTGTGTTATAAATTGGCGGTAAATGATTTTGACATAAATATTGAGAAACGAAAATAAGTAATCAACCTTTTTTTTCTTCTGTGGCGGTGTGTCGCTTTTTTTGCTCGAACTTGGCGGACACACTGCCGTGTCTCTAGATTTTATTTTACTAGGGAAACGAACAATTGTACTATACGTATTATATCAAGGTATCTAAAAATGAAAGTTGAAGTACAATCCACTACATTTCAACAGACTACTACTTAAATTATAAATTAATCACAATGTGTGTACGAATTTACTTTTTTGAGGATATGCACCATACTTTGCCCTGTTACTAACCAGAAGAAATTACCAGAACAATTATAAGGTCATATTAGAACAGAGCAAATAATTTTTTTTTATAAAACTCTTAAATAAAAACTTGTTAACTACATGTTTTAGTATTGTTTTGAAATTAAGTCGAAAGAAAGAAATAGTTTGTAGAGAATAATTGTTGCCACTTTCCTCCATAAAAGTAGGCCTCAGGCAAATAACACTCTTGTTTTGTGGTAACTACTGCAAAGTAATAATATATAGTAATGACTCTAAGGTATCTATTTGACGGGCCTCTTGGTCTAGTGGTTAGAGACCCTGACTGCTATACCGGAGGTCGTGGGTTCGATTCCCACCCGGGACAAATGTTTGTGTGATGAGCACGATCATTTGTTCGGTGTCTGGGTGTATGTATGTATTTAGAAAATATATAAGTATGTTTATCAGTTGTCTGGTTACCATAACACAAGCTCTGCTTAGCTTGGGACCAAACAACCGTGTGTGAGCTGTCCCGGATCATTATTATTATTATTATTATATTTTACATTTCCACTACTGGAAAGTCTCCGTCGAACCTCAAATCCAGAAGAAATCCTTAACGCTAAAAAGTTCTTACCATTGCTATAATGTTTAATTGTCTTTATTTCCAGCCCTGAAGCTTCACCATTTAGACAGAAGATGGTCATTGACCACGATGGGGGTGCAGACGATGCGTACGCCATCACCATGGCCTTGCAGTTTGAAAAATATTTTTATGGGTATGTATTTATATCGGGCCATTTATATTGGGCTTGCCATTATGCTCGTTCAAAAATACATTTATTTAGAAAGTCGTTTCATTAATTTCTTACGTTGTGGTGTGCAGTTTTTTTTTGGTTAGACAGCACAGCTTTGCATTTACTCTGGTCCTTCACCGGACTTGTTATATATATATATAAGTGTATCGGACACATTATATTACATAGGTGTAGTACATAGGTGCCGCGTGTTGGGGCACAGCACACAAAATGTATTACTGTGTACTTATACTTTTACTTTACGTAAAAATATGACCCTGATTGACCCTGAGAATCCACAGTAGATATCTGTTCATTTTTTCTTAGACTATAGAGTTTGAATGCGACATGAAACGTGGAACCTGACCTGCCTCTAGCAACCTCCCTTCAGATTCGATCTTTGATCCGCCGCTATATCTAACAATCAGCCATTAGCAACAATCACTATCTAAAATCATTCTAATCCCATTATTTTGACAAAAAAGATGTTTGTAGTAAGCGCTTCATTTTGGATAAGATAATATACGATCTTCCAAATAAACAGGTGAAAACGTGAGAGAACGATGATTCACAAAGATTGGAAAGCATGGTTCGATGGGCAGGGCTGGTAGATAACAATGTCATCATGAATGTCACATTTGAGGGGCTATCAAATTAGGAAATGTTTTGAGGATAATTAAAAATGTTCACTCCCTCTTCCGTTGTAAAATTCCTATACTTTAACAGAAATGAATTCTTAGCGATAAAACAATACCTACAACATTGATGGAAGGCCAAATAAAAGGACGAAGTTTAACAATAATTATCACAAGATTAAACCTTTTTTAAGTCCTTTATATCTCATTTGTTTTCTTAAGAACGGCTCTTTTAAAGGGTCGATCCCAAGATCCAACCTGTACATTATACAAGTATACTTGGGTATACTTGTATAATGTACATGTTTGACCTTGTTATCACTATCACTATCACTACATAGTATAAAACAAAGTCGCTTCCCGCTGTCTGTCCCTATGTATGCTTATATCTTTAAAACTACGCAACGGATTTTGATGCGGTTTTTTTTAATAATAATAAAATTTATTTAATCAGATAACAAAGATCCATTTATGACATAGGTACAATATTAGTATAGTATAGTAAGCAGGGACTTAGTCCGCTGCACTAATTTAAACATTATTGGACAGTCATGCTTATCAGCTATAGTGTTCAGGATGCTGTGGCCACCTCCACGCAGCCTACTCACGAGTGATGCAGTCTTTTTACGCCAGATGGCTGCAAAATCATCTGTATGTGCATCAGCAAACATGCCTGACGCACTGCAGAAACGTGGAAGTCGCAACAGCGACCTGAACGCGTTGTTGAATTGGATCCGCAGAGCACTATAAGCTTTTTGGGTATAGTTGGCCCACAGACTCCCCGTGTACAGAGAGGTACAATAAGCCTTAAATAAGGTAATTTTGACCGCGTCTGTACATTTGGCGAATCTGCGCGCCAACATGTTCGCCCGAACTGACAGTGCTCTTCGTTCCCTCTCCATATCCATGTCGTCCTTCAAGTCGTCGGTTACCCAATGTCCAAGATATTTAAATTGGTAGACTCTGTTAAGAGGCTCACCGGACATACAAATTGGTTGTACAGGTGGAAGCTTGGGGCCCGATTTGAAGACCATGTATACAGTTTTTTTTACATTATACATGAGACTGTGCGAGGCAACAAAAGACTCACACACAGCGAGTAATTTTCGAAGTGCTCCGACCGAGGCGGCCAGCAGCACCATATCATCAGCGTAGCTGAAGTTGTTGCAACAAACACCATCAACATAGCATCCGACAGGCATGCTGCTGAGCTCCTCGACCAGATCATTCATGTACAGGTTGAAGAGCAAGGGTGAGCTCAACCCCCCTTGCCGCACCCCACACTCCAACCTGCTTGCATCGCTCAGCTCGCCTGCCCACCTCACACGGTTCTCCTGATTGACATACCAATACCTCAGGAGTGACACCAACTCTGATGGCACGCGGGTGTTAGCTAACTTTTGCCACAGAACGTCATATGACACGAGATCAAAGGCCTTACTGAGATCCAGGAAACAAGCATACACAGGTGTATGTCTATCCGTATAGTACTTAACAGTGTGCTTCAAACTAAAGATGGCTGTTTCTGTAGAGAGCCCAGGTCGAAACCCAAACTGGGCGTCGTGCAATTTTACATGTTTTGAAAAATATGAGTTGAGCACACTGTCAAGCACCTTAGCTATGATGGTCGCCAAGGAAATTGGCCTATAATTATTCCTGTCTGCCATGTCTCCCGTCCTATTTTTGGCAATCGGCACCACCAGCGTCTGCATCAATCCATGAGGAAGGTACGCGTGACTTATACACAAATTAAATAACAAGGCAAGGACTCTAGGTAGATGAGCACCAGCATATCTCAGATGTTCGACGCTAAGTCCATCGTGACCGGGAGATTTGCCACCTGTCATTTTTTTAATTGCATTTTTAATTTATTTGGCTTTAATAACAGTTGATATGTTAGACTGACAGGTGTCAAGGTTAATAGATAGTGTGATTCAAGAGAAAGGTTTATATGTATAATACATGCATAATAATATAGTAGAGGAATACGGATAATCTTAGAGATTTCTAATGTAAGGTCGTAAATGAACCCATTTTTTGCGTTTTCATTGCAAACGTTGGTGAACCCTATGAGATAGATCAAAATAATGTACTACAGTATTGTGCACCTTAAAAAGATCTACAAAAAATTCCCTGATGGCATATGTCTATCTCTTGAGGATAACCCACAATAACCATTTTTATCGTTTATTTATTACTTATTTACGAAAAAGCGATTTTAAGCAATACAGTATTAATCCTTATCCAATTAAGTACCTTTAATAAATTGTGCATGCAATATAGGTCAATATTGCCCTTTACAGCATGTAATTTAAATGATATTTTCGAAGATATTACAAATTTAAAATGTAGGGAAATAGCGGTTGCGGCGATACCGGCCGGAGGGCCGCGCGGGGGCCGGGGGTCGTGCCTATACCAAATAGTGTGTCTAAGGCCGCGCTTCGCCCTACAGAACTTTATGATTGTGTAGTTATATTTGGTATCAGCGTTGCACCCGAGCAAAGCCGGGGCGGGCCGCTAGTAAACTATATCCTAAGCTCTATTCTTTACCCCTTAAAACACAAATTTGTACAAACAATGACATTGTGTATTTTATCTGTTTCAGGCCAAAAGTTGTAGCTTTAACCACTACCTACGGCAACGTGAACCTAACTCAAGCGATCACCAATAGCGGAAGGATACTAAGATTAGTTGATAGATCAGATGTAAGTACGGTTTTAAGCTGTGTACAAACTACTGTAACATATCATGCAATGTAACAAAATTCCCATATGGACGCCTTGCGTCCTTAGTCCCCCTCCCCTGAGCCTTTTACTAACTATGTTGGGGATAGCTACAAGTCTTACCCGGTTTTAGCTGAATACCGTATTTTACATGGAGAGACTGCCTATCTGACCTCCACAACCCATTTTACTGGGATACACAGTATCCCATAGTAAGATTGGTTGTCAGAATAAACTTAACGACTGCCAAAGATCTATGTATGAGAGCCGGGACCTACTGTTTAACGTGCTTTCCGAATCACGGAGGGATCTCAGTATGTTATAAATGGCACCCATCCAAGAACTAACTGCGGCGAGCGCGGCTTAACCTGTAAAACCGTACCGGTCAAACCGTACGGCTTACACTTAGCCACGAACGCCTCACGGATTCAGACATGCATCCACACTTTTTAAATGCTCCTTTCTTGTTACATTGCGTGTTTCGTTACAGCAGTTTGCACCTGGCTTTACAGTTACTAACCAACCGTTATCACTATCTCTTAATAAGCCCCCCTGTCAGATCACCTGTCTTTCGAAACAGTAATCTTGGATTTAATACCAGCTTTCACGAAGCGATAGATCAGATAGCGGATTTATCTGAAGTATCAAAATGCTTTGATGTTTTCTTCTTTTTTCATGAGTGTTCTTATCAATGTCCGTACATAAACAAGAATACTGGCTAGCTAACATAAGTTACCTATCATCTACTAAGTTGATCATAATTAATGAGTATTAAACCTTATGGACAGGTAGATAAGGTCTAAAGTGATCTAAGTCACTAAGTTTCAAAGAAACTAGGTATTTACTCAGCGCCATGAATTTTCTATAAGCGGCAACGCTGACCGAGAAGCGTAATATATGGAAGTATAAACAGGTCTAGGTAATGCGAATGAAAAATTCGTATATTTGAGTCATTTATATCGTCTTTTGACTGCCTTGTTGGCCTATTGATGCTAAGCGCGACTGCTACGCTAGAGGTCTTGGGTTCGATTCCCAAGTCGACTAAGGTGTTATTGGGTTTTTCTATGAAATTCTCAGAAGCAGGTCAGAGTTTGGATTTGTGCCCGGTTAGTGGCAATAGGCTCGCCGCCTATTACATGGGACCTAAACATATCGGCTAACTGCGGGTGTACATTGGTGCACCCCTGCCTAACCCGTCGTGATATTATGTAGATTCAACAAGTTCATGATATGATATGTTTATATCGTCTTTATTAAGCGTTAATGACTATAGAAATCGCTCAATGTGTCCTTGTTAATGTATATGGCTATAACAAGGATTAGCAGAGTTCACTGCATTGCGTTTTTAGCGGCATATAATTACCTATAATCCATCAACATTGTTCTCTGCGTGCACCTTATTATCTACTACGATTAGATAATTATCATTTTTATTATTCTTGACGTCAAATTTTTTAATGCTGTTTTATACGTAATTACATCGCCATGGCTGGAATATTCTATGTAACGCTTATTTTACATAACATCGATGCACAAAAACATTTTGAATGAAATATTTCTTTATTAAGTTTATCATTATGAGAATGTATGAGCAACCTTTGTCATTTCTCAGTTAGAAACATCGACGTACTATATGCATAGACTGCTACTATCGCTTGGTTCCCTTTGTGCCAAGCGAGAGCAGTTTTTAGTCTGATCCTAGTACATTTCGTTTTTCATTTAAGTTAATTTTCGCGCAACGACAAACTTATATAAGAAAATATCGATGGTTTTGACATTGTTAGGATAATATTAGTGTTTTAGATAGATTTTTTAAAACGGTAAGCTCCATCTTCATACATAATTCACGACAACACTTGTTCACACTAGTGCTTACGGTTTAAACTCTGATAGGCTCACTCTGTAGTTTCAAATGCAACCTCGTTGGTTAGAAAGTATTTGGGCCATTCCCTTAAATATATTTGCAAATTGTATGTGTATTTTTTGGATATCCTTGTTCAATATTCCTTCTCTATATGGGAAGAGACATTTGCAATTTTTTGTATTGTTATAAATTTGGTATTATTTCCTTGTTGTTTCCAGGTGCCAATATATTCAGGTGCATGCCGTAGTCTCATAGAGGGAATTCCAACTGACAACTTCTTTGGCTTCGACGGTTTAGGCGACAATGAGTATAAAGAGGAAGCACCAGTTGTACTACAGAAGGAACATTCTGCGATTGCTCTGATTGAATTGTCCAAGAAATATAAAGGTTTGTGTTTTTTATAATAATTCATACTATAATGAATTATATGAGTGTATAAGGCGAATGTGAATGAAAGTGTTGGAAGGGGTAGACCTAGGCGGACGTTTCTAGACCAAATCGGAGACGTCTTGAAAAAAGGCCAGGTCAAGAGTACCCTAAACCGAAGAGCATGTATGAAGGGAATTATGACAGTGGATGAAGCGAAACAAGTATGTAAGGATCGTAGCAAGTGGAAAGAAGTGGTCTCTGCCTACCCCTACGGGAAACAGGCGTGATTATATGTATGTATGTATGTATAATGAATCCAAACTAGTAATTATTATGGTAGAATTGAATGTTTTTTTAACAATTAATTTGATGAAGCTTTAATTGTTTGAAGCCTAGACCAATTATAGCAATAATATAAAAGAAAATGTTAAAGCATCTAATTGCAGTTCAAAGGCATATGTATATAATAGATAACGGCAAAAAAGAAAATTTTAAGCAAACAACGTTGCTAGCTAAATCTTGCATTTTAGGACGAGTTGCACCATTTAACTATAACGATAACAAAGCCATTAACAGTTGTCAATTCGTCGAATTGTCCAATAGGCGGCCGTTTCGCGGCTGGTTATGGTTTAGTTAACGTTATAGTTAAATGGTGCAACTCACACTTAGTATGTTCTGTGAATATAAAAAGTACACATAGTTGATATTTTGACTATTTTAATAATATTTCCGACTAAACTATTCTGGCGACCTCCGTGGTCGAGTGACGTACGCACCGGTTTTCAAGGTGCCGCTAGCTCTGAGGTCTCGGGTTCGATCCCCGGACGGGTCAATGTAGAAAGTTTATTTTCTACATTGTCTCGGGTCTGGGTGTTTGTGGTACCTTCGTTGCTTCTGAATTTCATTACACAAGTGCTTAATAGCTACTTACTTTGGGTTCAGAGCAATGTATGTGATGTTGTACGCATTTATTTATTTATATTTATTTATTTATAAATTAACGGAACATCCTTTGTTATTTGCACTATTTTATATTATTTATTAGGTTATTATTTCTTTAATTACTCTAATATCGGTGTTTTCTCTTTTTCAGGAGAACTCGTAGTAGTAGCTTTAGGACCTCTAACGAACATAGCGTTAGCCATAAGATTGGACCCTCACTTTATAAGCCGACTGGCGCATTTGTACGTCGGTGGTGGACATCTGTATGGTAAGAATTATTTATAATAATATTTTTTAACTGTAACGACTGTGTTTTTATTTTATTTTTGTTGCCACAAAAGTTTTCACTGGGTGAACCGATTTTAATGATTCTTCTTTATTTGATAGCTGGTGCTTCCGGTGTGATCAATAGTTTTGACAGTGGGATCCATAAGAAAACCAAATAAGACTTACTTTATTTTCCTTCAATTATTACGTAGCCCTCTTTTCACCTCCAGTCCCACTGTAGTAGTAGAAATCCTTGCACATGGACTGCTTATACAGTTCATCAACAGGCGATTCTGATTTGTATTAAATGTAATAAGTTCTCTTCCTCCAAACCTTTTCCCCAATTTTACAGCTGAATAATTATATTTTAAATAGACCTCACAAAACATTTATTGAAATTGACTTAGAGTAACAAAATCAGTTGAAGGGTTCAGCTGTAAAAGCGTAACAACAGACCAACAGACATAAAAAGTGACTTTTGCATTGCAATGCATAATGTGTAGCATATTCTGTTGGTTCATATTTTATTTATTTCTTTATTCCTAGGTAAAATACATTAATGCAATTAAATAAGTATATGAAATTTCTTTTTTTACAGGTGAAGATTTTCTTAAGCCGGAATTCAATGCGGAAATGGATGTAGAAGCATATTACATTGCGGCAGACAGCGCACAAGCAGACAAAGTCACATTTGTGCCGTTCTCACAAGTTTATGAGACGTTAAGTATTTCAAACGTAAGTAAATTAATTAATTTATTTATTTATTTATTAATAATTTTATTGATAATTATTTATTTATTAATATTTTTTTTAATAATTATTTATTTATTAATAATATTTATTTATTAATAAATTAAGTCTATGATTTAATTAGAGATTTCACAACAATACTATCTGTTTTTTTTATTAAGTATCGGTTCAGTTAGTTTTGTATAAATAAGTGGTAAGCTGTGTGCAAAAGTCACCAAAAAAAAAAGGTTTGGAACGTTGAGAAATGGAGTTTAATAAAAAATCGTTCAGAAGAATATTAGCCTAGTGTAATAAATTGCTAAAGTATCTTATTATTTTCCTATTGTCCTTTTTTAGTATTATAATATTTTCTCCTAATTTTACTGCCTCGTTGGCCTAGTGGCGCTAAGCGCGACTGCTACGCTAGAGGTCTTGGGTTCGATTCCCGAGTCGACCAAATTGTTGTTGGGTTTTGCAGGTCGGAGTTTGGATTTGTGCCCGGTTAGTGGCAATAGGCTCGCCCCTATTACATGGGACCTAAACATATCGGCGAACTGTGGGTGTACATTGGTACACCTCTGCCTAACCCTTAGGGGATACAGGCGTGAAGATATGTTTTTCATCTTTTTCTTATTTCAGGAATGGCGTATCAACGTGTTCGGGGCCATCAACAGCCCGATAGTGGAAGAGCTGACGCGTTATGAACGTATATCCCTTCCGTCATCACCCTCCTGGATCCTACTGGACCCCGTCGTGATGGCCATAGCACTGGACGAGAAAATTGTCACGGAGTTCAAGAAATCATATAACAGTATTATTACTTGTGGTAAGGGATACTTATAGTTCATTATTTTTTATGTCTACCAATACTGCCACATATAATAGTAATAATAAATTTAAAACAATACTACTAATATTAAACTTCTAAACAATAAAAATATGGATTATAAAATCTTGAACATTTTATAAATTCTGACAGATCTCATCTCAGACAGACACACCTATACACAGGTTAGGTTATTAGAAACCATTTTTGACTAGAGTAAAAAAAAATTGCAAAGTGTTAAAAAGCTATCAATCTTTTCTTGAGACGCAAGCATACAACACACCAAGTTTCATCAAAATTTGTTCAGAAACCAGAGTACTTTTGTATTTTCAATATAAGTTTGCAAATCGATCTTTATGATTCGGTAATTTATGTCTATAGAGTAAGCATATTTATGTAGGTACTTTTTATTTATGTGAATCGTTTACTAACATAAATTTTTGCTATATTTCCAGGTGAACAGAGAGGTGTGAACATCAACAACTTGACTCACTCGGATCCTAACTCGCGTATAGTATACTCGGCAGATGTACAGACATACAAAGATTTTCTAATAACTGTCTATTCTGTTGACGCAATCCCTGCTATGGGAAGTTATCAAATTTCATAATAAATGTTCAATAACTGGCATCAAAGACATATCCATATACAAGTTATGCTGTTGCATAAACCTACATCAGGCGCACCAGTCTCTCACAAAGTTAGCAATAGTTTTGTCATTATTATTATCTTGTATATGTTAATCCATTGTAACTTTTGTGAAGAGAAAATAAATACATAATAATTCTATAATTCCAGCCTATAAACGTCCCACTGCTGGGCACAGGCCTCTTCCGATATAGAGAAGGCACGAGCATTGATCACCACGCTTGCTCACCGCGGGTTGGCAATTTCAGATCCCAATTTTGGAATCCAGGTTTCCTCACGATGTTTTCCTTCACCGTTAGTCAGAAGTGTCTTAGAATAATTAAGAAAGTACATATATCTTTGAAAAGTTACATTGGTACTTGCCCGGGTTCAAACCTGCAACATCGTGCATATAAATCCGTTCATTGAACCGCTAGGCCACCAGGCTAGGACACAATAAATACATATTTATTATTTATTATATCCAGCGGATCGCCCTGTGATTTTCATTAATTTATGACACAGAACTGTAAATAGGAACTAAATTCTATAAAACTTATCATCATCATCATCTCCCGAGCCTTTTCTTAAATATGTTGGGGTCTGCTTCTAGTCTTACCGGATTCAGCTGAATACTATTTATATTTTAGGCATGGAGCGACTGCTTATCTGACCTCCACAACCCATTTTACTGAAACCCAGTATCCAATAGTATGACTGGTTGTCAGAATTGTTTTAACGATCGATCGACAAAGATCGATGAATATGGGATTTAAAAGCACAATTTCCCGAGACGTGTCATGACGTGACGTGTTACAAACACAATACAAAAAATATCAAAATTTGACTTGGAATAGATCTCGAATAGAGAACTTCATCCTTTACAGTAATTGAATACTTACCTATTCATTGTGAAACGTACCAAAGGAGGTACTGATTTAACAAGATGAACGTCAAGCTGGGTTTGTTCTAAAGAAAAAGGGCTGTCTTTTGAGTTGCCAATCCGTGTGTGACACAAGTTTTAGGAATTGCACTTATAATGGTTTATCTGAGGTGTTCGTTTTTCACTTGTTTATTGAGTACAAAACACTGCACAGACAACTGACAATTCAGTTTACTGAACCAGTGAAGATCAGTGCTCTTAAATTTTAATTTTACCTATGTAGGTAATGTAAACAAATACAAATTTTCTGTTAAGTAATTAGCATTAATGAGAAATCTAGTTGTTTATGCCATAATACTTAATTAATGTTTTAGAAGTCTGACTGTATTTTATTTATTTTACTTAGGTATATTTTTTTTTGTTAAATAATTATGCTCTTAATAATTGTGTACTGAATAAAGATCAATATAAATTTAGTTTATTTTATTCGTTGACGAAAAATTAAGGACTGATGATAATGATTTTAATATAATGCTAAGCATTAAAAAAACTTGACGACACGTCATATAATATTTACGTAATTACCTTTTTTTTTATTTCCGACCTGATGTAAATTCTCAAAGGACTATCTCCACCCTGGGGAAGACGGAGGAATGTGCCGAACTCTTACCGGCTAAAACCATCGGAGTACTTCACCGTTCCCTATTGCCGGGGACCAGACGGGAACGCATTACGCAATACTACCGCGAACCCCTGGCAGGGAACTTCGATTTATGGAAACCGCTTCGTTTGTAGGAGGTACTCTACCCCTTTCGCTTAATTTGAGGCGCGTGGATGCAACGCGCACGCCATCTTTTGCCTTTAATAGACAACAAACCTTCCCCAAGTCTGCTACCCAGGGCCGATTATGGAGCTTGGAGGAAGACAAATTAAGCCCTTCTTCTACCCCTTGCTCGCCGGACGAGGACTGGAAGGTCGCTTGTGGAGTTGTGGCCTCTCGCTCTCCCCGCCCTCCTAATCAGAGTAATTACCTAACTTATCGCTTATTTTTAATTTAAATGATTAGGTACTAAATACACAACTGACATATACGTTAATGAACTGTGATAAGTGAAGTATAAACATAAAAACGTTATATTTCCTCGCAGATAAAGTAATTGTTTTTACGGATATTATTGATGCTTCGTTTAGTACCATTTTTTAACTAATAGCACTCTTGTTTTTGACTATCGAATTTTGGTTGCGATATTTTTGTATCTATTATTTTTTTGCTGAACTGCCTCATTGGCCTAGTGGTGCTAAGCGCGACTGCTACGCTAGAGGTCTTGGGTTCGATTCCCGAGTCGACCAAGGTCGGAGTTTGGATTTGTGCCCGTTTAGTGGCAATTGGCTCGCCCCCTATTACATGGGACCTAAACATATCGGCGAACTGTGGGTGTACATTGGTACACCTCTGCCTACCCCTTCGGGGATATAGGCGTGATGATATGTATGTATGTATGTATTATTTTTTTGATTTTGTAATGATGATAGAAAAATTTAAATGCGATCACCGTTCCAGTATAACATAAGCAGATTTTTGTTATTATTTACCCAACCCTCCCGCTTGTCTGTAAAAGTAAGTACATTTCATACATTTCTCCCCCCCCATGCTTTGGTAACATTGGTAGAATTGATTGATTCATGAGCAACAACTTGCTTTGCTTACAACATGAGAAATCTACAGACTGTTTTCACATTATCTGACCCGACAGGCAAGATAATGTATGAAAACGAAGCCAATATTAGATCGGGTAATGTAAAAGACAGGTACAATCGTATATTATGTTTCAAACTTTTATATGCACCAGTATCGTATCGGAGTCCCATACGAATATTGTGTCGTATAAAATCGTACCGAAAAAAACAATATCTTGACGAAAAACCATTTAGGCAAGTGAATAGCGCGCGGTGATTCCCCTACTGAGTTCTAAGCGAGTACCTAAACTTTTTCAAAATTTATAGAAATCCCCGAAACTCTTTTCACGCGTACACAATGTGTTTATTACTATAAATTGTAAAAAGATATAATAACTGCTGACGTTATTGCCATCCACCCCCCTCTGTACTTCGGTAATACTTGAACGTCCTCCAATCTATAATCTACAGGGTGTTACGAAACCCCCTGTCCGACCCGAAAGGGTGTTATATGGTTCACAACCACATGCCCAAATAAAATATGAAATTTGGAATATTCATGATAATAACAATAATAATTAACTTTGAAATAGCCTTCAAAATCCCTAAATTTAAAGATAAATCAAAAACTACACCACCATTTTCGTCGGTATTAATGGTGGCCTTTTGTATGATCATTTGGCAGAACCTGAGACGATACCGTCAGTCTCACCCACAATTTTTTTTTACTTTTTTGTAATTAGATATCGATACCTAACAACCCCTTAATGGATCGGACTGGGGTTTCGTAACACCCTGTATAAACTATCAACCTTATCGTGTGTTCAAATACCGTGTAAGTCCAAATAGACCTGTTAATGTTTTTATATTTATATAGCATTCTTTAATACTACATTTTTAAAGCTGAAATCTATATTTTTGCTATATGATTAGTGCAAGGCGTCGTGTCATTAATTTCAAGTAACCTTTACGTAAAAAAATTAAAGCCGGAATCATTAAAATATCGTCATAAAAATATTAGGTATAGTTGTAATGAAACCAAGCCATTTAATACGATGAAAAAACATGACAATAACTAACACAAAAATATAAAACAACTTTCTAATAGCTAGTAATAATTTTAACTACATTATTTACCAGATGTAACAAATCAATGAGAAACATTATTAAGTTTTTCCTAGTTCTATAGGTATTTAGTAATAAATATTGAATATTACCGGAATATGTATGCAGGTACCAACTCTGCAAAAAGAATGAAACAATTTGACCACATAAAGTAGATGCCATACAAAAATAAAACAAAATCGAATCGAATTCTAATTATAAATCGGGAGTTTCCAACACAGTTCAACAATCGACAAGGGCAAAGGACAAAATTGGAACAATTCAAGGGCGGTATTCGAAGTTCATTTGCCTTATTTACATTTTGTCGACAATCGTCTACACGCGCGGTCGCGTCACACGCGCCGTCGAATATATCTACAGAATATTATTGTGACTAAGGCCGACCGTACACGCACTGCTAGCCACTTAGTCACTGATCAACGTACACGCACTGCGCGAACTGTCGACCGCTCTCACTCGTCACGAGCGATACTTTCCCGCGCTCGCTTTTTGTTTTATCGACCGCTTGAAGCAGTCAAACCGATTCAAGCAGTCCCCTTCCGAAACTATAATAGTTACTCTCGCGAGTCTCGTCACGCTTCCATCACGCCTCCCGTCCGATTGCTTCTTGTTTTGTCGACCGCTCGGAGCAGTCAAACATTGCTTCTAGAACTCCGTGTGCATCTACGAAGGTATATAGTTCTCCAGTATTGGCACTGACAGGTTCAAGCAATTCGTGTGTGTACGGCCTTAGAACGATAAGCGTTGTAACAAAGAAACATCAGATAAAGGAGATATTTCTATTCATTGTTATTAGTTTGTTCAAAGTGAGTGTTTGTGTTAGAATTGTGAGGAAAATGACTGATAAATTGTGAGTATCTAACAATTATAATAATAAATATGATATAATAAATGTGTTTATTTGATACTTAGTAAGAAATTAAATTAAAATTATTTGCTGCGTTGCATTTCTAATTAATTCTATTGTTTCATAATGTACGTGCGTTAATTTTGTTACAATTTTACTTTCTTATCGTGTATTCGATAGTATTTATTATTAGATACTAGTGTTGTGTTCGATATTACGGGATTTAGTGTTTCTCTTGCCAATGTAATAATCTGTACTCGTGAGTCGGTCATGGCTAAATTTCTGAACCGATTTTGATGTACCTTTTATATATATTACCTATGTGATGTAGTAAGTAGGTTCAGAAATAAAAATATGTATTATGTATTTTTTTATATTTGTTATTTACTAGCTTGATATAAAATGTTGACTAATGTAATACGTTTAGTCATTATAATGGATATAGTTCAAAAGTCCAGCTAATTAAGCGATTAGCATTTTGATTGGTTTACTATTGTGTACAGTTTTTGTTTGTAAAAAGTTATATTTAAAACTAGCTGTGCCCGCGACTTCGTCCGCGTGGAATAGTTACTTTTCGGGCAGCATATTTAGAATTAGGTTTTTATACATATACTTTCGCTTGGGTAGCTATAAATTTACTTTACAGATGCTTCTCTGTATACGATTTTTCTATGTATTTCTATGGATTTATTTATGTACCGATTGACATGAAATAAACACTAAATGTTAAGTGAAGCTTACTACAATATATTCGTGAAAACCGCATCTTAATCAAGTAAGCCGTTTCTGAGATTAGCGTTCACAAACACACAGACAAACAGACAAAAAAAAAAAAAAATATAATTTCAGGTTCGGCATCGATATTATAACAACCCTTGCTACTTTTTTTGTTTAAATTCCCATTGTACAGACACCACTTTTCTACAATTTTATTATATGTATAGATGATTTTTCAAATTGACATAACTTTTTTATTTATGTACCGATTGACATGAAATAAACACTAAATGTTAAGTGAAGCTAACTACAATATATTTGTGAAAACCGCATCTTAATCGAGTAAGCGGTTTCTGAGATTAGCGTGCACAAACACACAGACAAACAGACAAACCGACAAACAGACAAACAGACAAAAAAAATAATAATTATAATTTCAGGTTCGGCATCGATATTATAACAACCCTTGCTACTTTTTTTGTTTATATTTCCATTGTACAGACACCACTTTTCTACAATTTTATTATATGTATAGATAGATGATTTTTCAAATTGACATAACTTTTTTATTTATGTACCGATTGACATGAAATAAACACTAAATGTTAAGTGAAGCTAACTACAATATATTTGTGAAAACCGCATCTTAATCGAGTAAGCCGTTTCTGAGATTAGCGTGCACAAACACACAGACAAACAGACAAACAGACAAACCGACAAACAGACAAAAAAAAAATTAATAATAATTTCAGGTTCGGCATCGATATTATAACAACCCTTGCTACTTTTTTTGTTTATATTTCCATTGTACAGACACCACTTTTCTACAATTTTATTATATGTATAGAAGATAGATGATTTTTCAAATTGACATAACTTTTTTATTTATGTACCGATTGACATGAAATAAACACTAAATGTTAAGTGAAGCTAACTACAATATGTTTGTGAAAACCGCATCTTAATCGAGTAAGCCGTTTCTGAGATTAGCGTGCACAAACACACAGACAAACAGACAAACCGACAAACAGACAAAAAAAAATAATAATTATAATTTCAGGTTCGGCATCGATATTATAACAACCCTTGCTACTTTTTTTGTTTATATTTCCATTGTACAGACACCACTTTTCTACAACTTTATTATATGTATAGATAGATGATTTTACAAATTGACATAACTTTTTTATTTATGTACCGATTGACATGAAATAAACACTAAATGTTAAGTGAAGCTACCTACAATATATTTGTGAAAACCGCATCTTAATCGAGTAAGCCGTTTCTGAGATTAGCGTGCACAAACACACAGACAAACAGACAAACAGACAAACAGACAAACAGACAAAAATAATAATAATTATAATTTCGGGTTCGGCATCGATATTATAACAACCCTTGCTACTTTTTTTGTTTATATTTCCATTGTACAGACACCACTTTTCTACAATTTTATTATATGTATAGATAGATGATTTTTAAAATTGACATAACTTTTTTATTTATGTACCGATTGACATGAAATAAGCACTAAATGTTAAGTGAAGCTAACTACAATATATTTGTGCAAACCGCATCTTAATCGAGTAAGCCGTTTCTGAGATTAGCGTGCACAAACACACAGACAAACAGACAAACCGACAAACAGACAAACAGACAAAAAAAATAATAATTATAATTTCAGGTTCGGCATCGATATTATAACAACCCTTGCTACTTTTTTTGTTTATATTTCCATTGTACAGACACCACTTTTCCACAATTTTATTATATGTATAGATGATTTTTCAAATTGACATAACTTTTTTATTTATGTACCGATTGACATGAAATAAACACTAAATGTTAAGTGAAGCTACCTACAATATATTTGTGAAAACCGCATTTTAATCGAGTAAGCCGTTTCTGAGATTAGCGTGCACAAACACACAGACAAACAGACAAACAGACAAACAGACAAACAGACAAAAATAATAATAATTATAATTTCGGGTTCGGCATCGATATTATAACAACCCTTGCTACTTTTTTTGTTTATATTTCCATTGTACAGACACCACTTTTCTACAATTTTATTATATGTATAGATAGATGATTTTACAAATTGACATAACTTTTTTATTTATGTACCGATTGACATGAAATAAACACTAAATGTTAAGTGAAGCTAACTACAATATATTTGTGCAAACCGCATCTTAATCGAGTAAGCCGTTTCTGAGATTAGCGTGCACAAACACACAGACAAACAGACAAACCGACAAACAGACAAAAAAAAAATTTAATAATAATTTCAGGTTCGGCATCGATATTATAACAACCCTTGCTACTTTTTTTGTTTATATTTCCATTGTACAGACACCACTTTTCTACAATTTTATTATATGTATAGATAACGGAATTTGACAGTACTATTCATATCAGGATAGATAATATATGGTTAGGTCCCATGTAATAGGGGGCGAGCCTATTGCCACTAACCGGGCACAAATCCAAACTCCGACCTGCTACTGAGAATTTCAAAGAAAAACCCAATAACACCTTGGTCGGCTCGGGAATCGAACCCAAGACCTCCAGCGTAGCAGTCGCGCTTAGCACCACTAGGCCAACGAGGCAGTTGGCCTAGTGGTGCAAAGTTTTAGAAATTAATGTGTTGCAAATTATGCAAATTGCATAATTTGCGTTTAATACATAACGTAAACCGAGGGAATTGCAGAACTGAAATTAAACTTTCACATAACAAAACACATGTACGATATTCAAAATGCATATTTGTCTTTAAAGCATATTTTAAGTGTACTTTTTAAGCTATGTCTAAGGCTACAGAAAAAATATTCAATTCAGATATACCCTTCTTATGATCCCTTCTAAATATCATTGAAGTCGATACATTTACACATTTATGAATTACAATCCATTATTACTTTTAAATATATCTGTAACTTATATTCATTCATAATAATAAACACAACATTTGAATATAATGAGGATAAACTTAGACGTTACTCTGATCGAGGTCTGTGAGTGACTGAGGTATATTTAGATGTGTTTCGCTTTTATGTGTGCTTAGACGTACCCATATTGTCCACTCTACTATACAAAACCATACGTCATATACTACAGTATTATATTGTAATACGCTTGTATGGCGGCCACACATTCATATAGTAACCAGTATGTCGATGTTGCTTGCGTTGACTGTGGTCATGGCACATAGCCGCAAAGCTCCTTTAGAAGTACTATTATTTATAGAACTTGTAAAAGCATAGACTGTCTGATTGTAAAACGAGAGAAAATAGATCTAGTCACAGAAATAGGCTAGTTTATCTACTGAATATAAAGAACAGTGTTAATTATGCGAAGCTTTTGAGTTTGAAACGTACTTTATTTTTAAGCGTTTCTTGATATATTATTTGATTTATCTTTGGATTGTCCAAAATTGCTTTACCCATACAAAAGTATTATCAAAATCGGTTTATCAATTTAGTTATGAAAGCGTAACAGACAATAAAACAGAGTCAAAGCTACTTTTGCATTCATAACATCAGTATGAAAGTTAATTTTAAATGATAAACAAACTATTTTATCGTAGACCTACTTAAATCAGTTACAAGTTACAACACAGCTACTAGCTCCAGTCACTCGACCGACACAAACAGGTCTTAAGATTTAGTTCGACCCTCAAGATAAAATTACGTATAAATCTGAATCTTGTTAGTCAGTTTATCTAATAACGAGGTGTATAGCAGACGTGTGAAGATGTCACGGACTTTGTATATGTTGTCGTTGGTTGTGTTGTGTATTTGTTGGTATGTTGTTGAAGTTTTTTGTGTTGTTAAAAGTTAGTGATTGGATTGCCCTTTCATTAACTGTTGATCAGTGTATGTGTGGTTTTATTATAATAAATTTTAAATTATTGCGACAGTGAATAATGTAAATAATATTTCATATATAAGAACAAAATAATAATAGCTTTAAACCCGTTTGTAAAGAGTTTAAGCAGGATTTGCTATTTTAAATTGTTAATGAAAATAAGCACAAAATCTAATAACAAAGTCTAATAGACTAATGCAAAGGCATTGATGATGAAATGTTGAGGTAAGAGTTGTAATAAAATGAATCTATAAAATTATATGTTATAACATAGACACAATATCGTAGAAATAATCTAGTCTCTAGTAAAACTAAGATTTTATTTCGGGTGTCTAATAACTGATGTAAATCTATTCAAATATGAACTTTAACAAATAGGTATTAGATCTCAAATTTAAAATTAGTAGTTGATGAAAGATCTCAGAGGTCAATGCTCTTTGATTGGGTCTGATTGGTCGAAGCTTGCCAATTTGTTGTGTTTCCTTATTTGCAGTGATCTATACATATAATAAAATTGTTGAAAATTGGTATCTGTACAATTGAAATACATATAAAAAAGTAGCAGGGGTTGTTAGTATATCGATGCCGAACCCGAATTTGTAATAGCCATTTTTTTTTGTCTGTTTGTCTGTGTATTTGTGCACGCTAATATCAGAAACGGCTTATTCGATTTAGATGCGGTTTTCACTAATGTAATGTAGTAAGCTTCACTTAACATTTAGTGTTTATTTCATGTCAATCGGTTCATAAATAAAAAAGTTGTGTCATATAACGTTCTACACAAATAGCACTTTTCACAAAAAAACTCATTGATACGCTTCGGCATCCATGCGAACAAAGTCGCGGGCACAGCTAGTTTAAAATAAATGTATTATATTTAGATTAATGAAACAAAAAAATAACGCCTTAGTTGCCCTTGATTAGCTCTCAAGGGCATATTTTTTTTCTAAAACGCTCTCCATCTTATTTCAAAAAGATAGTTTTGTTTTGGAATACCAAAACCTACAGAACCACAAAGTTAAATTGAAAGTCAAAATTAATAACTTTTTTTGCTACATAAAATGTCGTTGGGAAAACACCTATTTATATTTTTAATGAACAAAAGGCATCATATTTAAAGAGTCGTAAATAGTATTGTTTACAAGAGAATTATGTGACTTTGTTGCATTACAGTAGGTCATACAAATGCATACATGTGTAGTGAAAATGTTTTCTTGGCGATTGTTTTTCCAACTGTCCTAACATAGTGTTGTTACTTAGTAGCAAAATTTCTATTACTAGTTACATTCATATTTTTATTCCATTCTTATACATCGTCTTATGGTCGAAATCCTGAACGTCAATCCCATTAAAATCGCTAATGTCTCTTGCTATTTCCGTCACTGTAGTTTATAATGGCTACAGATAACAATTTAGAAACGTGTAAAGATTATTTAGGAATCAGTATTTGGGGGATATACTATTTTTTTTTGTTTGTTTTTCAGTGCTTCAACTAAAGCAAGTAAACCTAAATTCATAATAGACAATGACGCAGGTGGCGACGATGCGATGGCAATATTCCTTTCTCTGCTATATGAGAAACATTTTGATGGGTAATGTTATTTCTAAAATAAATAAGATTTTATGAATACCTTTATTTGAGGAAATTTTGTAATACTAAACCGGACACCCAGCGGTAAAGACCACTATCCCAATTAACACAGTGTATGGCATACTACGGCTTCAATTCCCGATCGCATTAGATAAATATTTATGTGACCCCACACATGCTAGTTTCAAGTCTGGGTGTTGTTAGGAACCCTTTTTTAGACCTTGACACTGAAAGTCCTGATACTCCTACAATAATACATTTTTGTGTATATTTCAGACCTGAACTATTAGCATTGACAACTGGAAATGGTAATACAAATGAAGATAATGTCTGCATCAATAACCAAAGGATATTAAAAGTAGCTAAAAGAGAAGATGTAAGTATACTACATTATTTAAAGAACAAGAATATGTATAATAATAATCCATCTTATAAACGTCCCACTGCTGGGCACAGGAATCTTCCCATAAAGAGGCACGAGCATTGATCACCACGCTTGCTCCTTGCGGCTTGGCGATTTCCGATCCCAAATTTTGGAATCCAGGTGTCCTCACGATGTTTTCGTTCACCGTTAGTCAGAAGTGTCTTAGAATAATTAAGAAAGTACATATGAAACTTTTGGTACTTGCCTGGGTTTGAACCTGCAACCTTGTGCAAACAAATCCGTTTATGACTGTTTAACTAATCATAAATTATTTAAACACCATAACCTTCTATGTAGGTCACAAAGGTATTAAGATAATTTCGAAATACTTAGCAATAAAACGGTTAAATATTTCAAAACTAGAAATAAGTATGTCAAACAAACGACAATAGATAACAAGATTTATCTTTGATATAAGTGTTTATCACTCACAATTGACGCGGATGTCAACACATACAAACATACATACAAGTCCAATAATAATTATAATATATTTAATCAGACGTAATTTTGAAATCACGGTATTCAAAACTGAACCTTATGCTCATTATTATAAACATCAATATTAATTATAGACATAGTAAACAATAATCGTAATGTTCGTTTAATTATGTAACTTAAGATTGTATAAATTATTATCAATTGTTGTAAATATAAACTGCTAAATTTCTTCACCTTTGACATTGCCTACTAAGATAATGTATTTATACATAATGTTATAATTTATCAGTCACTGTTAGGATAATAAATTAGAAAAACTGTTTTATCTTAATGTTGAACTTATTTTTTTGTTTACCTATTAGTGTTTTACTTCCGACAAGCATTTACACGGATTAACCAACCACTTATGAAATATTTTACGTCAATTAGGATAACATCGTTTTTCTGCCCTAATGTACGTTAAATAAAGGATGGCCTTAACCTTTCAGTGGGACCACCAAGGCTGAAAAAAAAAAATACATTAAAAAAACTTAACTTTTAATCACCGATACCCTATCGGTGATTAAAAGTTAAGTTCAGTCGGTCAGTCGGTCAGTCTTCAGAGATAGTCTCATAATAGATCTACTTTTGTGTTTATTTTTAAACAAGTTTTTTTTTTATATCAAAAATAATTTGCATTTTCCAGATACCAATATACCGCGGATCAAAAACCTCCTTAGTGAACACACCATCCGTTACAGACTACTACGGTAAAGATGGTTTAGGTGACACTGGGGAATCGTACCCAGACCTCACTCCAGCGAAGCCTGAGAGTGCTGTTTCAGCCTTGATAGATTATTCCAAGACTTATGAAGGTGAGTTAGACTAGAGAACGAGAGAAATGTGAATGTTTGGATGGATGGATGAAAGAGTCACATCTTTCAGCATAGTTCTCCTGAATGGATAGTAATGCACATATTTTGGTAAAAAAATTGTATTTTTCTTTCATTAAAATGTAATATTAATAATAAAGTCTTTTTTTAATAACTTAAAAAAAACAGATAGGATGCAACAGAATCTGACGTGCATATCAAAATAAATAAAAAAGAAATCATAGGTATACAGAAGACGGGATCAAAACTTTAGTTTTTTGTTGTTTCTTAGGAACACATTACATAAAGTAACATATTTTTGAATAAACAGATAGACAGTAAACTACATAAAGCAAATGATGACGTATATTTTTCTACATCTGCAGGAAATTTGACTGTGATAACAATTGGAACCCTGACAAATGTAGCGTTGGCTATTAAACTGGACCCAGACTTTCTTTCAAGACTGAATCATTTATACATCGGCGCTGGACACATTCATAGTAAGTTAAATTTAAGGCAACATGCACACATACTACTTAAAGCAGTTCAAACAGTCGATAAAACAGTCAAGCAAGGTGGGCAAGTAGCGCGGAAGTGGTCAGTTCCTGGGCGAGTTTTATAGATGCTTTTAATTTATCTTCCCTTTTTTTTTTCATAATCCCGCCTAATGCAAAACAAAATCTGATCTTGTATTATAGTCGTTGGGTAAGAAAGTTGAGTTCAATGTATATTTTCCAGGTGAAAGCAATCCAACGCCAGAATTCAACGCGCATATGGACGTAGAAGCATACTACGTGGTGGCACAGAATGCCACTCCAGACAAAGTTACTATATTCCCATTCTCACAAGCTAAAGAGTATCTGAATTTCACTAAGGTAAGCTTATACTAACTTGGCTAAATAAGGGTCGGTAAAGTAGCTTAAAACGTAAACGATATTTTTTACCCAACTAGGTATCGCTTATCACGGCGAAGAACAGCGTAGTCTATTTTTGTCGTACCTACCAAGTTTCATCTTGAACAGTTCAGTTTAGTTTACAAACAGAAATTGACGACAGAGTCCGATTTCCTCAAAGCATTTGCAAGTTGTACCCCACATGCGACGGTATTCTTCTTTACAGTTTATATTTCCACATTCTCAATATCTTTACAGGAATGGAGAACAAATATCCTAGGCAGCATAGACACGGACATAATAAAGGCTCAGAACAAATATGAGAGGATATCGATGGGCAAGGAGGCGACGTGGCAGGCGCTAGACCCAGCGACCGTGGCGTTGTTCCTCAAGCCGGACCTGGTGCAGGAGTACAAGTATTCTAGGAACGATATCACTGTTTGTGGTGAGTATAGACACTGATATAATAAGAGTAAAGGCTCAGAGCAAGTATGAGAGGATATCGATGGGCAAGGAGGCGACGTGGCAGGCGGTATACCCGGCGACCGTGGCGCTGTTCCTCAAGCCGGACCTGGTGCAGGAGTACAAGTATTCTAGAAACGATACTACTGTTTGTGGTGAGTATAGACACGGGTTTAATAAAGGCTCAGAGCAAGAGCGAAAGGATATCGATGGGGAAGGACGCGACGTGGGAGGCGCTAGACCCGGCGACCGTCGCAAATGAAATATTGGATACTTTATATGTAGGTCTCTTTTATTTTTGTATTTCAATGCAAATTATCTTATGACAAAAGAGATCTTGATCTGGATTTTGTTAGAATCAAATAAGTTCCTGAGTTAGTAATCAGTAGGTAGTCATTAGGTGCAGTTCATGATATAAAACATTAGATTTCTGCAAAATGTACACTTTATTTCAAAATGGATTTTCATTCGTTTTCTTTGTTCATTTCAGGTGACAACAGAGGTATAAACACGAATGAGTTTGTGGAAAAAGAAAAAGCTAACGTCAGAATAGCTTACTCTGTAAAAGCAGAAGAGTACAAACAGTTTCTACTAGATGTATTCCGAGCAGAACTCAACGATTCTGTTGAAATGAAAAATGACCTCATGGGTTAATGACAAGCTATACGTTAATAAATGCCAAATAAGTACAATTGATCCTAAAACGAATTTTATTGGTTTGAGTTTCCCCTTCCTGCATTTTTTTATTATTTTTTTGGTTTAAACACAACATAATAAAATAAATGTTCACAGTTGGTAAGCTTAATTCCTTAAAAAAACTATGCCAGCAGACCCGCGAAGGAGAGGCCGTATCTAAATATTTTGACATTTTAGCGCCATCTTTTGGTAAGTGTAGGTATTTAGCAAAGGCTTCTTTCAGCTCTCCATCTCAAAGTACTAAGGTACCATTGCCCTTACTTTGATATGAGATTGTTGTTCCAAAAATTTACACTAGATGGCAGAAGTTGTCTGGTTAGTATAAATTGAACTTTTGTTTTACATCTCAATTAAACTAGACAGTAAATAATAGCAACAACAAGCTCGATTGAGAGTAAAAATAAATTAGTTTAAACTTTGGTACTGAAAAGAACCCATTTCTTACTCTGTTCTTGAGTGTACTTCCCCTGCAGGTGAATGCAATAATTATCCTGTTAGTAGCAAAACATGTTACATACATATGTCGCAGACAAATAGTATAATCTGCGTGTTTACATACGGCGTCGTCAGTTTAAAAACGTTTGCGGTTATGTAATATGCCGAAGGCAAAATGTTTATTGCCGAGTCACTTTATAATATGCCACAACATTTCATCGAAAATTTAAACACCATATATATATTGCCTAGGCAAATTGAAGTATTTAGTTTTTGAGGTTATCCGGCACGTCAAAAATGCTAAGGTATCCATAAACTCTGGGTCGTGAAGGACACCTGCGGAGTATTTTTGGTCAAAAAAACATGTATTTGAACGAATATTCAATAATTCATAGGCCCAGAAATCCATTGCTTGATTAGGTTCGACTTTGTGACAGAGATCAATAGGTTAGGTTAGGTTAGATATTGTGACCTTGCAACAGAGCGAGCGAAGCGAGCGACGACGTATGTAATTCAAAATTTGTCTCGAGATTTTAATGAGCATGGTCACCCTAAAATAACACAAACGTCGCGTTATAACGATTGAATGAGTTGTCATTTTGCCTACGGCATATTACATAATCGCAAACGTTTTTAAACTGACGACGCCGTATGTAAAATGCCAAATTATACCATTTGTCTGCGACACATACATACATACATACATATAATCACGTCTGTTTCCCGTAGGGGTAGGCAGAGACCACTTCTTTCCACTTGCTACATGTTATTGGCATATATCCATTTCTATCATAATGTATTGCTTTCTCACTCAGCCTCGTATTAAAAAGTAATAAAGTGATATAAAATAATGTACCTATCCACAAGAGACTAGACGTAGGCCCAACACGGGGGGACTTTTAATACTTCAAAAGAAAGAAAAGTACTTAAAAATCCAATTCGTCCGCTTCAGTGACCAGCAATAATCGCAATATTAAATTTATCTGGATTTACGCCCTGAAGCAAACAATATATTTTATTACTAAACATTAAAAAATGCCTTTTATCTCCCAAATGTAATCTGTAGCCGAAAAATGTGTATTCTGTAATAAAATATAGTTTTATAGGCAACATAAAAGTCTAAGTTCGATTTCATTTATGTTTGTGGACGATATAAAGTTTATTAGTTGTTTTATAGGGCGAATATTAGGGCATTTTAGGTAGTGTGATAATAAAACTACTGAAACATGCATTCTGCAATTAAGGGCTTTACAAAAAATTTTAATTTCTTATAGCAATTTTTGTTCGTTGTCATCATCATCAATTTAAGAGCCCGGCTCTTGTCAGTCCAGCTCTTTCCATTTGATTTTCTTTGTTGTATGCGCGAGGAAATAATTCCTTTACAAACAGATGTTTGTGTATAAATAGAGAGTATGTATGAGAACATACACCATGTATACCTAGGTATGTGCGTGGTCTTACTTGAAATACCTGCCCATGTAAATTAAGTTCAATGTTTTCAGAAAATTTATTGGAAAAAAAGTTATAACCGAATACTAATTTTGATTTTTGGAATTGACTCTGGATTCATTTATAGATTTATCAACGAACCGATGTCGAAGTCACACTATAATACTTTTTAAGTATTTACAGGTAAATCGACCCCTTGGTAACTTCAGCCATCAAAAGTTTCTATCCACATAACTTCCGGGTATATTATATTTCAGAGCTCACCTTCAAAGAAACATAAATAACACCGGGGAAACAATTATCATGTTTCTTAAGTTCTGACTGTAATCGATCAAGCTGTCACCATGAGATCTGAGCTTATGATCATTATTATAACAAACGGAAGTTTTCAACTAATTCTAAAATTTGGACTTTTCCTCTTTTTAATAAATTGGAAAACATACTGCTTTAAATGTAAGCGTATACATACATTGAATGCATGACTGATCACATTATGTAATGTGTCTGTGTTCAAGTCTAGGTGTTCTTAGAGCATCTGTTTTGAAAGTTTGTAAAACCTACCTCGATAAAAAATATTTCATTCCTGAGAAGTTTACAAAAATGTAGAATTCAGTAAAATGTGCAGAAAAAAGTTTTTGTCTTTCGATGGCTATTTTTGACGAAAAATAAGTTACATGTTAGATTGTATTAGTTTCATATGTCCAATTCATACGGCATCGAATAAATCACATTCTTAGCCCCTACAACATATAATTAGGATACGATACTATATAGATTAGCACGATGAAAACTGATCGAACTTTACATTTATAAATTACAAGTTCTCTGATACAATTTCCGCGGAGGACCTTAATCTCAGAAACTTAGCCTAGCCCTGCTGATTAAAATTAATGAATTTCCAATTTAATTCTAATTAAAATTTCCAATAATATTTTGATATTCTAGCTAAATATAAGATGCTTTGCTAAACAATCATAAGCAAAATAAATCAACAATAATGGCTGGCAATCTTCTTTTAGTTTTTTTAAATTATGTCAATCATCTTTAGTTTTGTTTTAATTTTTCCCCCTTTTTACTTTTGTCATCTTCTATTTATCGTGATCTAATTAGGAGCTGAGTGTCTGACATTATTGTTAGGCAAAAAGAAAACACAACGATTAGTCCTTCTCCATGGAAAGAAAGTATATATTATTATGTCAACAAACAAAACGGAGCAGTCACAACACACATACTATTTATTCGTAAGGTAAGTAGCTGCCAAAAGTACCACCTGTGTTTGACACAATTACCGAGAGATGGCGTTGTTCAGTTGTTTAGAAGTTATAACACGCAATAACACACGTTAACGTGCCCAAAGTACTTTGTAATAAGAGCAATCAAAACTTCGTAAGTTAAGTTATGCTTTTCAAGGTGAGAATGATGATTTTGTGGCGTTGATTATGATTGAATTACTTTATGAATTTAATGTTAATTGTTATTGCGGTATATATTTTGGTACACTGATTAGTTTCTATCGCCAACCCGCAGAGAGCAAGCGTGGTGATCAATGCTCATGCCTTCTCTATATGAGAAGAGGCCTGTGCCCAGCAGTGGGACATTTATAGGCTGGATTATTATTTTTATTATTATTGATTATCTTTCTAATAAGGACCATTTATTTAGAGCAGTTAGAGAAACTAGTTCTAATATGTTAAATGGTCGGTATATTTGATTGGATATTCCAGTGAATAAGGTAATTGCGATTCAGTGTGTAAAGTTTTATTTATACGTGCAATATTTAAAAAAAGCATGCATAATTGATGTTGTCATTTTTCTAATGGACCAACGCGGCAACGACTTAAATAAAGGAGCTCGGTTGGACAAAATTGGAAAAACAGAATATAGAATGGGATGGAGTAATTATTGTTATTATATCTAATCTAATATCTAATCTCTAAATTGTGTTTTTAATCAAACTTACCTCATTCAGTAATAACCAAATTAAATTGTATTTCAAAGTAATATTGATATTTAGTCAATTTACTGAAGCAAAGCATACCAAGTTAAAGGTTGCGTATGAAACTTGAACTACGAACTATAGACAGTTTACAGGATAACTTGCTTACACAAGACGCAACTGACATGGATTCTTAGAATTAACTCGTACCTAATAGTTTAACCTTTTATTAGGGTTGGCACTACCTGTTAGTTTTTTTAAATACCTGTGTTACTTCAATCAGATAAATACTGTTAACTATTATTAAAATGATAAATAGCAGTTTCGATTATAATATTATTATACGCATAATTATCTTTAAAGTGTTTATAAAATACTGGTTTTTAATACTAAATAGTAATTATTTACTAATTACTATTAAGTAAACTAATTTAGTTATATACCCGTATCTTTTGCAAATATGCAAAAACTACCAACCGAAAGCCTCAACAACTTTACAAAACTTAACTTTACAAAATAAGTCAAGAGAATTAAGTCATAACTCAATTATTACCTAAACAAAAAATAAAGCAAAGTATAAACTAAATACCATACAATAATTTTACAATAAATAACCAATAATGCATCTGCTTGATGCGCCAAAGTCATTACATATTTTCCCACATTTTTGCCCTTTTCATAAACTAGAAGCGACAACCCTATTCATAAGGTACGGCGTTTCGTCAGCCGTTGGGTAGTATTATTTGAAACTTGGTGCCGCTAACTTTGTGCCCGCGACGGATAGCGTTTACTGCGTGTTATGACGTCATAATTTATGCATGTATATCGTTCAACTATTTTAAAGTCACAAGTTAGGGCACAATTTTATTTAGTACGTATAAAACCCAAATTAATTTAAAATTAAACTGAGAGATTTAGTTTTTTTTTACACTGAAGTTTTGTCTGAAGTCTGAAGGTAAAAAATACTAATTTAATAATTAAATTAAATCAAAATAACGACTCTTGAGTTAGCTTATTACTAATAAACTTTCGACTAAACCTGTAAGTTCAAACCTTCAAACAATCCCCACACGAAAAGAAAGCCTAATAACAATAACAGCACAAAAGTCAAGCTCTCCAAAATCGTAGCTAATAACATTAAAGACACAAAACTACCTAAAATAGCTGAGCATTTTCCTAAGCCCCTACTTATTTTCAAAGTGGGGGGAACAAAAAAAGCTTGAACAACACAGGTGGTGCCCGTGCACCGTTAACGTAGCAATTTGCTAAATGTCGCCTTCATCCCCCCCTCCCCCTTCTACCCCTCTGTGCCCCTAGACCTACAATCTGGGAGGTTTACACTTATGGACGCGAATGTCGAACAAATGTTGGTTTTGTTCTTATTTGAGTGACTCTTTGGATGCTGTGTTATGAGAGATTTTTTTTGATAGTAGTAATATAGATGATGCGGACTTTGAACTGATTACTGATAAGAGAATAATTCGGGTTTTCTCTGAAAATGTATTTTTCGTATTTATAAGATAGGTATGCAACTTCATATCATTATCGATATTTTTCTGATTTGCAAAAGGTGGATGACTTACAATTTTCAAAAAAAACAATTGCGTCTACTGGTTGCTTTACTTAAATCTGCATTAAATTCTAGAAGAATTCTAGAAAAACAAGACGTGAAATTACCCTTGAGAAAACCTTATGTATGGTTTAATTAGAATCCAAATCAACCGCATTAACGTGTTAAGCTTAGGGAAATGTTTGTTTAATAAACTGTGAGCGTTTATCCGTCGACGCTTGCTCTTTGCTCTTAAGTTTTACATCAACAACAAAACATAGAATTACTCTATCAACATGGTTATGGTTTACTGAAATAGGCGAAGAATAGATTTTAATGTGCCGCTGATTATAAGGCCTGGTTTAGACGATACGATGCAACTCAGCATGATATTTCTAAGGTCTAAGAGTCCACTGGTGGAATATGCTTGTGGGGATTTTTTTTCCTTGCAATTTCTTTCCTACTGCATAACAAAGGCCTCCTTCCATTTATCTCTGGTTAAGGCCGTGGTCATGCACTGTCTAGATAAAGTTTCATTTTTGTACATGATAAATAGTGCTTTGTTTAATATAATTATTGTCATTACTTAGTGAAAGCTCTTGGACCATAATCGTGTCAAAACAAAGGGAAACAGAAACTTAAAATTCTTGCTAAACTACTATCATGCCAAAAAATCACCTGATCGATAAGTTTTTCATGAGAATTCCAATCATAATTGCCTACTACCATAATTCACGTTCGAAGTAAATAACTCAGACTCATAACCGGTGCAAACAGGATTGAACCAACCATAAACCAATGTAAACAATTATACAACATTAGTAACATCAAAGGTCACAAACATAACAATAAAATTCATTTGAAAACAGAACATCAAACGGCTTTCCATAAACAATACATCAATGATACTATTTACAAAGATTTGTGGAAATTAATGGCGTTGGAAATATGTGTATCGATCAATCGGGATGGTAGCTAGTGGATTTTGGACTAAAACCTTTTTGAAAGCAAGGCAACCTAATATCCATCAGCAGTTATGTTTACTGCCTCGTTGGCCTAGTGTGTCTAAGCACGACTGCTACACCTGAGGTCTTGGGTTCGATTCCCAAGTCGACCAAGGTGTTATTGGGTTTTTCTATGAAATTCTCAGTAGCAGGTCGGAGTTTGTGTAGGGTTAGGCAGAGGTGTAATGTACACCTCTGCCTAACCCTTCGGGGATACAGGCGTGATTGTATATATTAATGTTATGTTTACTAATAGTACAATGTTTCGCGACCATAAAATAAAAACTAATTTCCGAATAAAATATATTTCATTCGTACATAAGTTTTAACAGCTTATTGTTCCTTTGACTTACAAGATAAATAATATATTATGACTCACACCATGTAGCAGTAAAAAAATAGCTTATGTGCTATCTTGGAATCGCTTAGCCCTTAAGGCGCTGTGTATAGCCAGCATTGATGTTTTTGAAGGGGTGAAGCGGGCAGGTGCGGGACGGAGTAGCCCCGACCCTGCTACTCGTTTTTTCCGAATTTGTCCGATGCGTAACGGTGTTATAATATTGAAGCTTTATTTCGTTGGTTGTTTAGATGTAAGTTTAGCCCTGCTTGACTATGTTTACTTTTGAGCTGCGCTCTCGCGGCGAACAGTAGGTTCAAATCCCGATATAATCATAAATTTTTGGATTATTATTTTTAAAGTATTATGCACCTACTGCATATAATCGTGTTTTTACTTTTAAAACAAGCATTTAATATTGTTGACTTATTTTTAGAATAATTTTTCAAATACCTATTCTGAATTTCTGAAAAAAATAATAATATAATAATTGAAAACCTGAACAATATGTTTTATAACAATCTATATTTTTCTTCAGTATCAAGAGTAACATATTAAAAAAAACGTACACTACGCTTGATCGTTGAGTCTGGAGATACAGCGTGTTTCGAATAGTAACGAAAATTATTATTTTTTTGTGAATAACTTTTGTGGTATGAAGTCCTCACACTGCAGATAGTCCAAACACTCACCTGTAAAACAAGTACATTTATAGGTTTTTTTTTTTGTGTACTGAAGGGTAAATTGATCAACCTCTTGTTTTTTTTTTTTATTATTCACTTGAAATTCATTTATGAGCCAGCCTTGCATGTCCAAGGGGGTGAGGATGCAAGAGTCCGAGAGAGAGCCCTGAAAAAGGCTCTGTCTAATCTGGCAAAAAACCTGGTGCCATCACCAGTTTGCATTTGTGCTGGATATGTAGGAGAGAGGACATCGGGGGCAGTACATGCCACTACACCACCCCCGCCCAAGTAGATACGTGCAATGAAGGCTGAGGGACCCCCGTCCCAGCCCTCTGCGTCCTCCCCAGGGCAGGTCTGGCTACAGAGATTCCCGTCCGCGCACTGCCCACGCAATGGAACGAAAGGGTCAGCCTCCCGCTCGCGCTCCAAGGTCTCTTTCTGAGAAATAACAAGTTTGCAGAAATAAAACACACCACGAGCGAAAGGTCCGGGCCAAGAACTCCACGTAGGACACGGCACTTAGCTTCAAAGGCAGTGCACACCTCGAATGTGTGCTATGCCGTGTCTTCCATTTCGTAAAATTAGCCTTCCCAATGCGCCGTTGGGGCCTGGGCAGGAGAGACAAGTTTATTCTCCTATAAAGAGAGCCCTATATTGGGGCGCATTAGCTGCTTTTAGAAGGCGCGTGGCAAGCATTTAGGGGCCGTCCTCTTGCACTTAGACAGGACATCGCGTCCCCAAACTCTTCCGGGGACAGCAGGGAAATGTACTCCGATGAGCTCACCCGTAGGTTGAATTCAACCTGGGCAGGGTAACGTTGACGGCTCTCGGGAAAAACGCCTGAACCAATGAGATCAGTCTGAAGGGTCTCCGTCAGTGGAGGACTAATGGGGTGCAGATTGTTGCGCAACATTTTGTAAGGTCTGACCCAAGGATTGGCGTTGAGACCCTCCAACATCGCCTCCCTCTCCCTCTCAAATGGCGACTGTCAGCGGCTTCTTCGCCTCTTGCTATTGCAGGTGGAACCGGGTTGAACCCTAAAGATCCCGGTTCTGGCGACGTCGACGAAGCCACTCATAGCTTATTGTAGCGGCCGAGCAGGCACGTCGTAGATCGGTCAGCTCTGCAGAAAAGCAGTGAACCGCCTTCCTAGCTGGAGGTCCAAGTAGGTAATGGACCACCTCGAGAACGGTGAGCACCCTTGTGTACCCTGTGCTAACTGAGACGAGAACCCTATCCGTATGTATCGGTGATCGGATAGGTTCTCCACGAGCTCGACCTGCCTATACGCAACGGTGGCGGCAAGTGCTGGGGTGGTGAAGGTTAAATCAACCACGGACCCTCCGTGCAGCCACCCGCACATATGCGTCGTCCCTCTATTAAGGAGGGAGAGGTAGGTGAAACCACCCACGCCTCCAAAGCATGGCCTTGTGCTTCGTTCGATGGATTACAACACGCCAGTGACTTTGCATTAAAATTACCGAGGACGACCACATGCTTCTGCACTAAATGCAACAAGACCCCCGAGAGGGCAGCCAGAAATCGCTCGAATTCCAACGGTGTGCGATTAGAAGAGAAGTACACTCCTAACAGGGCATTATCCCCGAAGCAACAAAGCCGAGCCCCTTTCCAAAGATGTCAGGGGAAGGGAGTTTGGAGAGGGTCGTGGGAGAGGGTCCTGCCATAATGTCAACAGTCGGTCGGGTCGGAATTGACTCGTTCTAGCATGTCCTCAGCGACTGAAGGTTCTTGGGAAGCTATACTGATCCGCGCCGCAGTCCCTCAGGGCTCCGTACTCTCTCCACTTCTCTACACACCAACGTTAGCGACATTCCTCGCGGTGGCAAACCCCAAATGTACGCCGACGATACGGCCATCTATTATTCAGGCACCAGCCCCTTAGCGATAGCTCGAACTCTCCAGACCGCGGTCACGAACCTCGGGAAGTGGTTCACGTAATGGAGAATCGAAGTTAACCCTACCAAGAGCGCAGCCGTGGTCTTCAGCAAGGAACGGCAGCCTCCCGCTACCCCTCCACCTATCACCCTCTTCGGCAAGCCTATTCCTTGGCAGCAGCAAGCCAAATACCTGGGTGTAATCCTTGATCGGAAGCTTACCTTCATAGCTCATATTAAAGCTGCACGCACGCGAGCCGCCAGAGACTTACTCTCTCCTACCTCGACGATAAAAGAACGCTTCTCCAAGAAGCATTCGATTTACACAACCGCCGTATATTACGTCCTCGCCGGCCCGTCGCGTATTATTAATAATAGTAACGTAAATGTTATCCTCCTGTCCCTAGACCAAGCTGGCCCGAGCCTTCCAAACTAACAATAAAAATATGTAACTAAATAATAAAAACTTCGATCCAGCCATCCCTTGTTGTTTTGCTTTATGAAGATTGTTAGCAACGCACTAAGTCGAGGCCCGAACCCCGCAGGGGGTGCCCTTAGTGGACGTTGCTGACGTAATTAGTTTTTTCCTATTGCTCTGGCTGAAGGCCTTAAGGTCCTCGCCAAAAGTCCGGTGAAGCAGTCAAAGTTAACACTCAGGCTAACGGTAAAGATCAATACCAAAAAAAAATAATACTTTGCTCTGTCTGCGCGCACACTTTTCGTCGTCTTTCCATAAGACGCAATACATATACTGAATTTGTCAGATCCAAAATATTTTTAATTAAATAAATGACTCCTCACAAATATCTCACATTATATAAAAAAACAGCAGTTTACTTCATTATTGTAATTATTACAAACGTTATTGCGTTCAATTACATCTTTTGGTATTACTAGTTACTTTAATATTGTACACCATGTATAGTCATGAAAAAGTTGTCATGAATGAAAATGAAAAAAATAAGCATCTTATTAGAAATTAATAATAACTAATTGTTTTTTATTATTAAAATTGAACAATTTATTAAAAATTACACAAAAAGTAAAAAAAATACATCATTGAAAAAAACATGAAAGCAAAATAACAAATTTCTATTAAGAGGTTCGAACCTGCGGTCAGCTATCGCATCACAAATTTATATAAGCCCGCGACCGCTAGACCAATGTAGATTTATCAAAAATTTTCAAATTACGCTTCTATAGAGGATCAAAAGAAAAGAGATTAGATGTGCAAAAAGCAGGAAGTAATCACTTTACAAATTCTATTATGTGTCATTGTTTGACAGATTTCATGAAATTATTTTCGATTTGTCATGTATTTTAGATCTGTCAATCAGAAAAAAAGTGACACAGGTCCATCTAGCACCGCGCCTCAGCGCACACTGTCTGTCCGCGTAGGAATGAAAGAGAAGCGAACAAAACGCCATATTTAGTTTGTCAGGAATGTGTTATTTTTCATTAAATATCTGAATATTTGGAAAAATACTACCTTAATTGAAAAACTAAAATAAAGGTTATCTTCATTATTAGTTATTACGTTTCTGTTGAAAAATTTATCAACATTGGTTCATCAGTAATACCGGAAAACTTTTTTGAAAATCCATTTTAGAGGTATGTTTACGAATTTTTTTTATCGAGAAAAATTTATGAAATCGTGTTTTGGAAATAAAGGTTATCTCACAAAAATGATGAAGATTAACATATATTTTTTTAGCTGCTCTGACATTTACCCAGTTTGCTAAAAAACTGTTTGAAAAAGCCCATTTTTACTATACACAGCGCCTTAATTATTTTCATCAAAATCAGTTTATGTTTTTAGCCATGCAAGCTTTACTGATAGACTAACTGAAAGATGGATAAAGTTCCATTCGTATGATTTACGTTATGTAAGGGTTGCAAAAAGTGTTGTATCTAATAATAGGAAATTGTTCTAAAAATCCATTTCCCAAAAAGAAAATAAAACCCAATTTACGGCTACAAAGATGCGCTGGACGTTTTAGCAACAAGATCGATTTATAAATGTCACCGAGACGTTCTTGCACCCCGTCTCCCAATGCGGTAAATATCTATTTATATTCCTTAGAAACATCTCAAACACGGCACGTGGTAAAAAAGGAAATTCGCTTAGAATTTACCCACGTGAGCTTTACCGAGGTAATTTATACTCATCGTCTAAGGAATTTGATGTTGAAACTTGCAGTCATGGGGAATGACGAGTCAATTTGTTGTTGTATTTCGTATTTTTTGTCTCCATACAAAGAATTACAATACTTCTACTGTGCTACAATCAAAGTTTGATCTATGTAAGCCAACATATTTTTTCAAGATCCATTAATTTACTAATAAAAACTTACTTCATGAATTTGGTCGCAGTAAAACTTTTAACCAATGTAAAATGTAAGACAAACATTTCTACGCATTTTAGTTTTTCAGATTTCACGATATTATTACATAGTATGATTGACTGATATGTATGTCATTTCTGGAAACCTACTTCTACACTAACTCATAGGTCAATATTCAGTACAATTCACCCTTTACGCTATTTAAGCATTGTCTGTAGTCCAATCCCTTTGATTCGAACACACTTGAATATAATCATAAAACCGGTATTAAATCGTAAGAACGGTCTTCCGTTTCGGACTTCGTCGAGTGGAGACACGGCCTTCCGGCACCGGTTTCTTTGTGTCCTCACACAATATAGATTTTTGAGGCTTTTCCTAAGGGTTCTACGCACCTAAGTGGGCTCTAGTGGTTCTTTAAAGGGTTCAAAAGAATTTTTGCTTTTTTTGTTTCACTATTTACTGATAGCTTGTATCTCTGAATATATGTAAAATTTTGAGCGAAAATAATAACTCTTATCTTATCTATGCTTGCTTGTTTAATTTAATAATAAGTGAAGTAGCTACTGGACTTTATAAAAAAAACACAAGATCACCTAGGAGCCTAGCCCTGGGCCTAAGAGCTACAAAATGTTGTAACAAATAGCGCCATCTAGTGAACCTATATATATCATATGGTATTAAGCCAGAAAAATTTTGACTCTGAATAAATATCTTTTTTATAAATAATCTAAATTCATATTTGAAAACAGTAAGGATTTCCGATATTGATTTACAGTGCTTAAAAATAATCCTTCACACTTCACATTAGAAGCTTTGCAAAATCTATTTGCCGTGTAGATAACAATTCGAAATTGCGTCATACACTCAATTATCATTTCCTGCCGTTTATAATCATAATAATATGATAAAATAACATACTATATAGCTCTTGTAAAAGGCTTTACAAAGGTATGTTCTACCTAGAACAGTAAAAGGAAAAAGTTTTGACAACCGCGGTTGTCGGCTGTTTGTGGTTATGACAGAACGTCGAAAGTAAAAAAGTGGGTATTATGTTGCTAGGTACTTAGTAATTAGTAAACATTAAATTATTTATTAAATATTTGAAATGTGAGAGATCAAAAAAGGGGTGGTTGGTCACATTTTTTGTCACTATTTATTAGATTATTACTATGTACCTGTTTGGCAAATTTTCAGGACACCTTATTTTTTGGTATCATTGGACTATTAAACAGACAAGGCAGCGAGTAGTCGCTATGAGAAACTAGACCCATCTCATCATCTACCTTAAAAAAAAAAGTCTTAACTTTAAAATCCTGAGATTAATAGACAATAAATATCGTAAATATTATTTCACCTATCATTATTGCCGTGACATTGCTCAGCCCGCCACAAATTCTCTCATTCGCAAAGATTTCCCGCCAGTTTCCCACGAGATACTGAATGCTGTGGACGCGTTATCCGTGACGTCACCCACGCGTTCCAAATACGAAATTCGCGCGCGAATATTTTCTTCTTTTTAAACAGTTAATAGTGATTTTCTTTTTTGTAATAGTGAAGGTGTATTTAAAAAGTATTGTTCAGTTTTTGTGTTTGAGAAATTAAGTGCGAGTAGTTTTTGTGAATGTTATGAAGATTAGTGAAGAAATGGATAGCTGAAGTTTTTGGATAAAAAGGTTTGTAATTAAAAACTTTTTACTTCAATGGTCTTTAATAAATAAATCAATAGGAAGTATTGTTAAAATATTATTACAGGTAATGGAACATTTTAGATAACTAAGAATTATATAATAAATTATGTGTCATCTGTCGATTGTCGGTGTATAATCAGATATGTAGGTATATTTAAAATAGTATTTTCTGTGTTTCGAGATAGCCTGTTAAATTATTAAATCTATTATACATATAAGTAGTAACATTAACAGCAATTAAAAATTTCTCGACTTAAAAAAAAATATTGTTCTAATATAAGTTTCAAAAAAATTATAAACAACGTCACATTCCAAATTTAACAAAAATTTAAACATCTACAATTCCTCACCAAAAAATATAGCCTTTAGGTATCCTTCTTCATAACAATACAGTAACTAGAAAACCACTTTAAAAAAAGATTAATCATGAAAAGGAAAACAGTGTCAGCCAATCCGGCTGTATTTATAAAAACCATTCCCTTACAATGGTTTTAAAAAAGTTGCGAACAAAAATAGTCGTTCGTCAATTATGGAGTCGGATTGTAGGCACACGAATTTTGATTGATGCCTTTACAATACTGGCCGTTTTACAGAGCCGTTCCAATTTCAAATTTCAGAAGAGTAAAACTTTATATTTAACGTTTGATTTTAATCGTAACTTGAAGGATATTGAGCCGCTTTTGTTTGATTTTAAGATAAATAATGGAATTATAGAGCAGTAGTCCAGTCAACAAAGAGATTGTAGAGTGCGTGAGCAAGGCCCTAAGCAATTACTTCAGAAAATTGTTCAGGGTGCTTAGATAGTTATCATACTAAAAGTCCTGATGTCTAGGGGGTGAGGCGGAGTGGGGGGAGGGGTTTAAAGGTCCCATTTTTCAGTTTTTCGCTAATATCTTTTAAACGGTGCGTCATGGCGATAAGAAGTCTTCTACGCAATGAAAGCTTATAAAATTATGTACAACTTTTACCTTATACACTTTTTCAAATTCCTACCTATTTTCGAACTACACGTTCCGGAAGAGTGAAAATTGAAAAAAACTTCTTCGATTGAATACTACCTTTTGTATACTACTTCTTTCACGTTATTTGGGGATCTACACACGCGGCAGCGAGTCAATCCAAGTTCAAATAAAAAAACTGGCTAACCAGCGCCAAGTGTATCATTACACGAACCACAAGGTGTCACTTTTGACCCTTGTATAACTCAAAACTTCTTTAACGTAAACACATATAACTAAGTGTGTTTATTAATATCCATAAGGACATCTAGAAGCCCAAATTTCAAGAAGCTAGCTCAGACGGTTGTTAAGATATGAAGTTTTAAATTATAATAAATATGTGCACAGTTCATATTTGTTTTGAATTAGGCATCTATTCGTGACATCGAAATAATCAAGCTTTGACAACGAAATGATTACATACCGTATTCCTACTTTCTATTTCACTGCAATTATTTCCTATTTCAATTATAACTTTATTCCTAGGTTTTCAAATTAAATACTTCTCTGACCTAAAATTTCCAGATCCCATTTCAGCTCGCATTCTCGTCGACATATCATACGATACGGACGTCTATTTCCTTTTGTCCAATCTGTAACAATTTCGTCTCATGTCATAAGTTGGCCGCAATCCCCCCTCCCCCCTTCCACTTGAATTTGGAAGCCGTTTGAGCATCGTCGCTCCGTAATTGGTGTTTTGGGGCGCAGTGCAATATTCCTAACTCGATCAGTTAGGTTAAAAGTTGTGCGTTTTGTAGCTGCTTTTGGGTAATTGCCATTGTTTTAGAAAATATTATCCTATGTATAGGCTATACATCAAATAAAACCTTAAACATAAGCAGTATTTGGCTTAAATAGGCTATGCGGTCAAATTAAAAGCGACAAAACTCCACCAATGTCGGTATAAGCTTTTAAGCATCACTCTGAAGCCTTGCCTCGTTACCTCACAAAAGAAAATTAGGGAAAAAGAGTGATAAAATCCTTGTTCAAAGGCAAAGGTACTTTAATTATGGTTAATAGAATAATGGTAACATGAAATTACAATAACATCCACAATATAAATATTCTCAATTATTATTATTATTAGCCATAATCGTCCCACTGCAGGGCAAAGGCCTCCCTTTCCTTCTTCCAATTCTCCCGGTCCTGTGCTACTGTTGTCCATAATGTAGAAAAGGAGTCAAGCTCGTCCCGCCGCCATCTCCTTCTGGGACGACCACGAGGTTGTTTGACGTTTTGTATATTCACAATAGTCATTAAATTACGAAGTATCCTGGATAACTTAATCCTAAATAATAATAATAATAATCATTTATTCTCAGATTTACATCCATTATTGTTAGTACAAAGCAAGCTTACAAATTAGTGTTAGTAATAATTGATTGACAATAAGGTTGCCTGGAAGAGATTGCCAGGCGCAATAAGCCCGCCTTTTGTTCATGTTTTTTTTTTATAATTTTTATTGTATTGTATAATTAGGTATGTATAATAAAGAAATAAAATATAAATATAAATCCATACGGAACAGCAAATTCGGCAGAGGCATGTACTGGGTAGCCTAGTCCAAAAAAATATCATCTCGTATCTAACCCTAACAAGTAATAATCGTGAGTGCAGTAAAGAGCCCCGAGTGACGACATGATACGTAACTACGTCAGCGTGCAGCGTGGGCGGTGAACCTCTAGCATTTTGTTGACAGACCAATCTCTACGCGATATTTCATGCATGTTTCTATGTGACAATTAAATGAGGAGAGAAACTCGATGGTGTATCCGTATGTATATTTTTTTTTGGAAATTGTCGCGAATTGTGTAGTTGATAATGATAGTGAACCAATTAAAGATATTTTTTTATTGGCTGGTCATTCACTTTAAGCAATTTAGTAACAATGAAACTGGCTTAATGCTTATTTAATAGAAAGGAGGTTTTAGAAAATAAAAGAAAATTTTAAGAGGGTCGGGTTATGAGATCACAACTAAAATTTAAAACGAATAACAGTAGTGTAATAGCAAACACACCTACGTACATTTATAATATGATACAAAATCCTTAGACTACCTAGGTCAGTATCATCTTATTAGTTACACTGTCTTCCGTACTAGTGAACACTGTATCACTTATTATACACTATAATATGTAGGTACAATGTTTTGTCTCTACCTTGTATGCACATTGTACAATACACACAACGTAGTGGGTAACAGGTGTAAGACAATAGCTGAATAACATTTGTTACAATGACACATTTGCTACTGTTCTTCTGTTACTATTCTAGCCTAGGATCTAAATACGTTTAACACAACTGATAGCTGTTAATGAAAAATTTAAGAAACCTCCGGTGAATGGTGTAAAGCAGCAAAATGTTTGAAAATTTTCAACATAGGTATCTTCATAAATTATAGTTCAGAACCAACTAGCTGACTTCAGCTTTTAAAATTAATACCACTACATAATCGGTGTACTCCTTTAGTTTGCTACCAAACACCTTATCATAACCAATCCGTTCGTTTAGGACCTACTTTGCCACAGACAGACACATACATACATACATAGACCGACAGACACATCAAACTCGTAGCACCCCTCTTCTTTCGTCATGGTTTCAATATTTCAACATACAAAGTTCAAGTACCTATGTCTATTGAAAATTTATACCAAAATTCTTTATCAATAAAAAAGCGGCCTTATAATCTTAATGGATCTCAAAACAATAACAAAGGCATCGTTGTTTTACGGAATTGAAAATAAACGATAAAGGTGTTTTTAAGTTATCGTCGCATAAAAGTAAAAGTTGCCGAAGAAAAAAGGTTAACCCTTCAAGGGTTGGCTTTACATTTATTTATCTTATTATCTGCTGCCGGTTTTATAGTACTTTGTATTTGTAGATATTGGGTTCAACAGACTGTGCCTTGGAAGTACAGTAGCTAGCTACAGTAGTAGCGATATTATAAAGTGATTGCCATCATTCAGTTACAAATAAGAAAATCTGGTTATTGATCAGTACGGCAGATTTTTTTAATAAATCATACCACATAAATCACAAAACATTTTTTTAGATTAAAGCTTATGTTCACATAGCTCAATTTTATAGATTTACATTTATTATAAAAACATAGAAATTATTTCATGTTTATTTGTTTATGTCTACTAACAATACACATTAAAGAACATTCAATATTTAAAGTGTGGATAATAAGACTTCTTCTTCTTCTCGAGTCAAAGATCCAACTCCAATTTTGTCTGACCAAAATGATGCAATTTGGATGGCTCGGTTGCTAGCCTCCATCACGTCCTGGAGAGTGTAACACTTCTAATATTGTATAACGCATGTCTATTATACGTAAATACACACACATTATCAGAGTAACAAACTAAAGTAAAATAGTAAAAGAACAGTATTATGCAAATTTAATAATTAGTCTCCAAACTACAATTAACATCATAACATCACCTTAATTCCATCAATCATAACAGCATAAATTAGCTCTAACAAGGTGACCAGAACAGAGCAGGTCTAGGCAAGGTAGGTTACCTAATTAATCTAACGAGCCGCAGTTGCACATTTCACGGGTACAATCACGTCCAAAAAGATTTGTGTGTTTCGCAACACTGGTTTAGCGTCCTAATTCCGAAAATCTTTTGTTTTTGGAATACGGTTTTGTAATTAGAATAAATTAAATGTTGGCTGTAGTTTTTGATGACTGTGCGTTTGTTTTTTGATCCGTATGTTATTGTAGGGATGAATTTATTAAGTGCCAGTATTTTATGATATATGTAGATCAGGTTTGTATAAAATCCTTGTTAGGGATCGATACGATTTATCAGTAGTTTAAACTATCAATTCAGTAATTTACAAGATTAATTTACAAGTCAATCCGAGTTTCAATGAGATTAATTTGAAACAAGAACAAAATAATGTTTTCTATTTAAAATTATATATGTGGCAACCTTGTAAAGTTTTTTAATAAGTTTTTCACACACATTTTTACTTTATCCCCAAGCAAGTTAATTCACGTTATGTTAATTAGAATTATAATAACTAACAAAACTAAAATTATATAAATAAACCAGAAGCTTTTTTTACCGTTTGAAAAAAAAAACAAACTCGGTAGCCGCAATAGATAATTATATTCTGAAAAAAAAAAATTAGGACAGGTGACATGTGTCAAACTGCTAATTAAAATGTAACGATAGCAAAAAAAAACTTTATACAATAAACAGATTTAATTGACACAATTAAGTTATTACATAAACTATGTCATTCTTAATCTTTGTAAAGATTTTCAAGCTTACAAAGGTTTTACTCCCACACATTTGTTAAGGCTTTAAACTGCGTGGGTCCTCTTAATTCTCAGATATTAGAGGAAGATATTATTGCTATTTACATACCAGCGACTTTTTCAATCAAAAATCAATTAGGTATAGAAATAAGAAACAAATTTTATTTAAAAAAAAATCAGATGTATCTATGATATACATACCTAACTATACCTAAAGACACTTGCCTACATGAGGGTTGTTGAACTAAGATTCAAATTTCTGCAACACTAAAGGAACAAAGTCTTTGAATTCTAATTTTTTTCATTTACATGTCGGGCTACCTTTTCTTAAATTACATATTGTTTATTTTCTTAATGCTTAACTCAGAGATTTCTCTGTTTTAGGGCAAAGAAGCGTTCTAAGGACTGTTATTATTTTCTTTACTTTGCCTAATTAGAAAATAAACACAGGGATTATGCTTAATTAAAACTGGCACTTGAAAATATACAGATTAAATCTTTTGCCAAGATTTGTACAGCCGTCTTCCCAACTCTGAACTAGATCTAGATACTTATTTCAATTGAAGCATTATTAAAATGATTGGTCTAAAAAAATGCTCCATCTATCTTGGAAATAAAAACTCATCATTAGCGAAAAACAAAAAGATTTTGTCGACACAACCATTTACATAGTTGTCGAGTTTATTTCGTAAATTAATTTCTATAAATTATTTCTTTAATAAGTTTTATTAATAGTCAAATTCGTTATCGAGTGTACAATTTTAGGCACATGAATATTTCGGTAGTTGTCGGTCCACGTGCAAGCTTTTAATTAAGGGCTCAGGTTGCGGTCCAAAATAATCGGATACACCCTAAATGTGCACGTGAATGATGATTTCGTGGAAGCAGTATAGGAAAGAGGAGGATCGGGATTATTTTTGCAAGTTTTGTTGTAAGGTAGGTTACTACCTACCTAACCAAAAAAAAACGATATGCTTCTTAGGTCTTCTTTCAATTACTTTTTCGACGTCATTCAAAATTGGCAGCTATGCTAATACCAAGCTATTTACACGATACATTTTATTCGAATTTTGTGAGAAAGTATAGTATATATCCACATCTGATAAACGAGCATTACACGAGCAGCTAGCAGGCCGCTCGAGAGTTAATTTCAACTCATTTCTGTCCCACTGCGGGACAAGACCTCTCTACCGTCCTTCCACCTGTCTCTCTGGTCAGGGCTGTAGTCAAACACACCAAAAACCAGTCCTAACTGTCTTATAATAGGTAATAATTAATAATTATGATCATTTAATAAAAAAATAAAAACAAATTTTACCGAACCTTACTCGAAATTACACAAACTTTACTCAACATATACCTTTAAATAACCTTTATGAATAACGAACCCTGTCAAGCACAGTATACAGAACCAGTACATTATAACCAACACAATATAGGCTGCGTTTAATATTGTTGCAGCCACAAGTGCCGCCATGATTGATCGATGGGATATTGACAAAAGGACCCAGTAACAAAGAGTGTAAAAAAAATGTAAAAAATAGAAAACACCAAAACGGTATTTGAAAGTAAAAGCTTTTTTAACTTACCAGTGAATAAATATGAAAGCAAGTTTTTTTTTATTGATACTATTTACTGTTAGTACAACATGGCAGACATTTATTGGTTTAATTTATTTAAATAGAGCATACTTTTACAATTTCCCGCCGATAAACTTACACACAGTTTGGTGGGTTTAATTACTTTGTAATGATGTTTAAACCAATAAATGCCTTAATTATTATTATTTTACTTTACGTATTTAAATAGTATAATAACATCAATATAATAATTATAATACACACAATCATGAAACATACAATCATAAAATGAAAATGGCTCATTTTCCTTTTCGTATGTAGGTTTAATTTTAGTTCTAGACTAACAGATGTTCCCAGATGGATTTATATTCGACTTTCATAGCACAAAGCTCATAACTCAAGTCAAAATAACCTATATTTTCATCTGAGCTATAAAAGGTTTAAGTATACTTGACCGCATGTTTATGGTAAAAACTGCAAACGAAAATCAACCTTATGTGTTGCAATGTTGGGGTCAATATTAGAATTCATTGGACTAAAGAAATTTTAAAGTGTGACTACTGATGTGCGGTTGCCTGTACTCGCATTCATTTAATTCTTTTGCTGTAGAGAGATGAATATGTAGTGGGAGATCGTTGTACTAAAGGACCAGTTTTGAAATGCAATGAAACAGAATGGTGAATTTATTATAATATAATAAAAATGAGTAACTAAATATAAAAGTAAAAAGACGTTACCATCAACAAAGATTTTATTTGTAACACATTTACTAAGTTAACTTTATTCTTTATTATAAAGACAGAAAAAACACAAAAATGAAGGTATATTTTAGAATTTTTGTATACAAAGGCAAGCTCAACTGTGCTGAGTTGAGCTCTTCTCAATATTACATGTTGATGAAAATGTCTTTTATACAAGATAATACAACTTGTATAAGAAAATAGTAACTATTATCATGATGTGTCCTATTCTATTGCAGAAATAATTTAAAAAACCAACATTAAAAAGAAAAAGTCTATCAAGGTTGCCCGAAAAATCTGGAACCAGCACAATAGAAAACCTACATTGTATCAAAGGACCAAAAAAAGTAGCCGGCAAGTGACACAGGACTGTCCAGTTTGAATGACACTGCGATTTACTTGTTTCGGACATTCCATTATCGTTTTGGGCAATGATAAATTATAGCTGAGAATTAGTCGTGACAGCTCCGAACATCATGATTGATGAAGAGGATGTAGGTATACCTGTATTGTGGAGTAGTGTAGGTGTCTTATGAGGAAAACAAAGGGTTTATCTCTGTCCTACAGGTTAGGGATTTGATTATGACAAGGGGGACAAAAGTTTTTGTTATTTTGGCACTTGGTGAAATAAATGTTAAATAAGACTTATTTCTAACTAGACATTCAAGCTTAGCAAAAAAATTGTGTATGTAAACCTGGATTATCAAACTGGGTGAAAAAAATGTTAAATAGAACTTATTTTTAGAAAATATCTTTTAGTCTTATTATTAATTTTAATTGATATAACGTTGACATTGTCTTACTTATTTCGTCACAAATTATTTCAAACCATATCTGTACATTACATGTTAAATTAAGAAAACTTAAAAACATGCTTCTGGTATCTCGGGTCTGGTCACCAAAAAAAGAAGAAAATGCCTTCAATGAAAAATATCGGCAAAAGAATTAGCGATAACAAATCAATCCTTTTGATCTACTTCTTACTATCACCAACAGGTACGCTATCTAGGCAAAGTTGAATGTCTAATGCATAATTCATTGGTCCTTCTGCCCGCAGTCGGGCTTTGAATCGCTGAATTGAGATTTAGTTTCATAAGACAGCTTCAGCGGCTTCAAGGACCAGAAAATGACGTAGTCGTGTCAATTAGAAGCCTTCAGAATGACGTTGCATAACCATTATCTGGCCATCTTATTATGTGGAGTCTATGATAAATATTTAATAATAGATTATACCCTTGGGATTAAGGTCGAACTTTGTCTGAAGTTATTTGCAAGGTTATGATCTTGTGTTTTAGTTATTATTTATCAATTTTAGTAAAAAAATATTTAAATATGAATAATTAAGTCAAGCAAGTTTACCCTAAATATATTTTTATTCATTTAGATTATAAATGCACATTCAGATTAATAAAGAGGGATAAAAAAAAAGTAAATTTTTGGAACTGATTTTATCTAGGTTCGTTGTTGAATTCTATATTTCGTATTGTTTTCCATCAGAAAACATTGTATTGAAAAAGATAAAAAGACACTTTATTCATATTTGTATGCTCTGATTTAGTCAGTAAACCCTTGAATAAATTGTATTTGGATTTATATTTTTCTGTTTGTTTTTATCCAATCGTACGTAGGGAAACCTAGGTCACTGACCTTTAGAATCATGGGAAATATATCAGTATGATGTACGCAATATTTTTATGTCAAAATTCAGCATCTGCATTATATTTATTTCTGTAAACAAACCCTCGTCACGTTTACAAACGAACCTCGTTTTATTTTAATATTCGTAACCATTCAAATTGTATTTTTCCCGAACGTAAGGAAAAATGAATATTTTCACGCCTGCCCTGCGAAAGGGTGGTTGGAGAAGAAAAGTCTATTTATCCTGACAAGCATGCATAATTGGTGAAATATAGTCATTTCAACAAAATGTTTGTACTAAAAGAGAGAATCTATGTCGTGCATTATGTTATAGATATGAAAGCTACTTAGTATTTAATATCTTAAACTAAAGGTTCATTATTGCCTTTTTGAAATGTTTACAAATTAGTATCTAACCACAAAAAATAGAAGAATAAATCACAGACATATTTTTAATTAAATATTTTTCAATGTATTTTTATATTTTCAACTTCCAATAATATTTATTTAGGTTATTTCTTACTTATTTAATTGTTTCAAAGCGCGTCACTTCAATTATCTTTAGAATTATCAAATATAATTTATGCACTTAGGTACATGTATAAAAATTCACACATTCAATTTACCTAGCAACTAAAATTGAAGAAGGTTATATGCTTGTGTAGCTAACCACATATAAAGCGACCAAAACCACAACACCCTTTGACAAGCCACTGCGCTCTAAAATATCGTCATTTATTTTTACACTCTCTGTAATAGAAAAGCTAAGATGTTTCATTCAAGCGTATCTTTTAAATAGAAGAGTGGGGACGGATTTAAACGACGGATAAAAGAAGAAGTAGGTACCCTTTAAGGTTATATCAATAACTTGATGTTTTAGTCTTAGTTTTCAATCATTGCGAGGTAGAATTAAATGTGAAAGTGGTTGATTAAAAAGGTTTTCATCTAAAACTTTTGTGTAACTATAGGCATTTTTAAGGGGCGTGTCGGTTAAAATTATCTTTAAATTATTATGTAACAAATATCACGCCTCATTCACATTAGTGTAAATAAACAATTCACATTTTTCGTCACTTGTCATATGCCGTAGTTTGCAAAATGCTTTCCGAATTCGGCCCTGTGTCTCCGTTAAGTTTGATGTAGAAACGTCTTTTCATGGAAGTTACAGTGTAATGAGGCTATAAACAGTTTCTATCGTAAACCCAACTTAGGAATCAAGGCATGTAGTTAATATGCTCTTACATTCTTGTATTGGATTGTAAATATTTTATATGCTTGGTGACCCATTAGTGGAATGGCCAAGTGATTGGGCTTTGTGGTTTGGGTTCGTATGTTAGTTAGTCGAATTATTTTTGAGGTCTGTAGTGAGAGTTTATAAGTTTAACTAAAGCAAACAGACAAATAATAAGCAGAAACTTGGTTTAAAAGGGCTAATTACGTAGAAATTTCTAAAACAAAAAAATATATTTTTAAGTGACTTCGTTGCTTTACCTTGATCAATATTAAATCCTCTGATAATACTAACATATTGGCCAACTATCAATGTATGTGACATCATTTTAATTTACACATTACAATTTATATTTAGCACCGTAAAGTGAAACATAAAATAAATAGTAAGGGAACAAAAAAAAACTTGTATTTTTTTCCTCTAAATATAATCATGGAGCACCGTCATTTATGCAGATAGAGCAATATCAAAAGACATTTTATTTTTACGTCGACACAACATCAAAACTTCCACTATAACCAAAACAAGAAAATCTTAGCGAAGTATTCGAGGCAGGAATTTGGGGCAATATCCTCTTTGGGAAGTTTTCGTTAATAATCCCAACTTGCGAGCTATATTTAGAAGTTAAATATATCGAAGGTTAGCAAGTATTACGAAGATAAATATGATTATAATGTTAATATTAACTTTCGTAATAATGTTTTACTACTTTTGATGTATTTATGATAATTTTTTCTGCTCCTATTTTAGTTAGAAATAGGCAGTATTGTCATGTCGTGATTTTGACGACCTCCGTGGCGTACGCACCGGTTTCAAGGTGTCGCTAGCTCTAAGTTCCCGGGTTCGATGCCCGGACGGATCAATGTAGAAACCAACTTTTCGACATTGTCTGGGTGTCTCATGGTCTGGGTGTTTGTGGTACCTTCGTTGTTTCTGAATTCCATAACACAAGTGCTTCAGCTACTTGCTTTGGGTTCAGAGAAATGTATATGATCCAGCGGATCCGGCAAAGGCACAGATGGGACCGGGCGTTTTAAGTTAGTGCTAGGCCATATCCACAGGTCATGCCCTTAGTATTAACTTACTCATAGTTGATGATCTTTGTCTTTACTATTTTAGCATCTAGGTTGACAGACCTAGTGTTTAACCTGTCTTACAGTACCGTCGTTTTAAAGACAATCGCTATGATTCATATATTTACTAGTTCCAAAAATATGTTAACACATTGGTTTTCACCATAGACTAAACATATACATAGACTGCTACTATCGCTAGTTTCCCCTTGTGCCAATCGAGAGCAGTTTTTAGTCTGTATTTAGTACCTTCTTTTACTGATTTAAGTTAATTTTTGCGCAACGAGATACTTATATACGAAAATATCGTTGGTTTGGACATTGTAAGGATATTGTTAGTGTTTAAGATGGATTTATTAAAACGGCAAACTCCATTATCACACATAATTCACGACAAAACAAGTTCATACTGGCGCTTACGGTTCAAACTCTGATAGACTCACTCTTTAGTTTCTTATCTACTCTATAGTCCGAAAATATATAAATATATTAGTTTTCACATATTTTGGAAGGCATCTATCATTATCTTCCAAAACCTTGAAGTCTATACAGCTTCAAGTAAATATTTGCGAAGTAAAATAAGACAGGCTTTGCAGGAAATCGGTCAAGTACGCTCTCAACGAGGCTTAGAAAAGATCTAATTTGTCTGACTTAATTGTATTGGAGTTTCATTGTAAATAATTTCCATCCTTTTTTAATTACTGCTAAAAGTTTTCCACTACTAGCTTTCTATTTTTGCATAAAATGTTGCCTTAAATTTAATTGTGTTCTGCAAAAAAAGATTGCTTGAGTTCTTAAATGCGGTCGAGTACACAATTCTAAGTTTAACTGTCAACCATATTTAGATGTAGAAATTGACATACATATCATCACGCCTGTATCCCCGAAGGGGTAGGCAGAGGTGTACCAATGTACACCCACAGTTCGCCGATATGTTTAGGAAATTGATGACCTCTAAAATTCCTGAATTTCAATACGTTATCAAAATATTTCGTTATCACTCCCCAAAGATACAAGACTAGGTTTTGGAAGTAACCTTGTACAATGTATCATCATCTCCCTGCCCTGTTCCCAATTATTTGGAGTCGGCGCAATGCGAATTCAGCTTCCATTCATCTCTACAACTTGTCATCTCAATATTTAGTCCTTTCTCTCTCATATCATCTTTCACACAATCCATCCAACCTTGTGCAATGTATACTACCTAATTATTATGTCTTGCTATTTAAATTAATTTAGGTGAAAGAACTAACCATACCAACAGCATGCAGTTCAGTAGCCAGTATTAATAACAGCAAGCTTTCACTAATGAAAGCACCACATCTTTGAACATTGAACATGCTCGGGAAACTTTGTATCATATATCGCTGAGTGGCTAGTTGCAACTTCCCACTATGACATTCAACTGAACCCGAACTTGTATTATGAAGTTCTGAAACCACAAAGTTCTTCTGTAGAAAGAGACGGTGCTATACGTTGCTATCGCTCTGTCTCTCTCTGGCTAGGTCATGGATTTAGAACAATTCGGTGTTAGTTCCTCAGTATTTAATGGATGTCTACAGAAGGTTATATGTCAAAGTTTAGGTCGAACAGTTGGGCTATTGTTGTTTATTTATGTTCTACCTAAGTAATATTTACTTGGATGTCGGTAAGAGGATTATCCGTGAAAGCCATTGGATTTTCATTTTTTTTGTATAACAACTCAGTTTTAAATAGTAATACGGATTTAAATGGAAGTTTTAGGACTGTAGGTCTAAAAACACTTATTTATGAAAAATTAATAAAATTCTCTTTTCTTTTCTTCTTTATAAAAGAAACAAATTCATGTAGGTATTATTTTATGTCAGCAAAAGAATATAACTAAATACATTTATATTTTTTCTTATTTACTGTGTAGGCTTAGTTTTTTTTATTATTGTAAATATCTTAAGTTTAATTTTTAATTGCAATATAATATGTTTTATTAATTAGTATCCTACTAATAACCATAATACATTTACACAAAAATATTTTCCAAAAACACTTCTCTACTTTCAAAACGACAAACAACAACAAAAAAAAACATAACATAACATTGTACAAAAATAATGTAAAAATACCTAAATAATTCCTAAAATTCTAGACTCAAAATATAAATGGATCATAAAATATATTCAAGTCCACAGCTGGACGTTAGCTTATCATATTCTGGCGTATCCAACACTCTGTCTTCCACATCCAATTTACCCAGCCATCCATTATGTTCAAAATATAAGGATCAAAAACACTAACTTCATTATAAATATCTCCGTAATATACTAGTGAAATAAACTACGACTAGACCACTAAAGCTAGAAAATGTCTTCATATTTTTCAGACTAATCCGTATTAATAACTTAATGAAAATGTTTCTGTATTATTCTAGGATTTTCTTTATGAAGTAAACAATGAATTGCTATGATTAAGTTTTGTAAAGTAATAGCCTAGCTGAGCATAGGGCTTAAAGTTCGTGAACTTATTTTATTTGTACCAAAATGCATCTTATCGTTATATTGTAATTTAAGAGATTAACATCGCTACATTAGTAAGCTAGGGTTCATTTTACTCTAATAAGCATAAATAAAAAATGTACATTACATTTTTGTTATTTAATTCTTCTTGTACACTATTGCACAAAGGCGGACTTAATGCCATTAGGCATTCTCTGCCAGTCAACCTTAGGGTGATGCAGAAACAAATCGTGGTAGATTTTTTCTTTCAAATAAAATAAACTAGCTTTTTTTGTAAGTAGCCCGCGTTCCTATCTCGTTTCGATGTTTTGTAGGTATTCTGCTGAGCAGGACAGCGATAAGTCTAGTCAAAGATCATGAAAATCGGTCCATAAGGATTTTATTGTTTCCCCATTCAATCTACTTCCTTAAAGAAAAATTTAATACGTATTCGAAGGCACTTCCTTTGTGACATTTCACCAGCATTACCGACAAGTACGAAAGTCAAACAAACTCAGGGTTCAAGGACAGAAATTTCTCGAACAAGAAGATTATGTGAGAACAATGTTGGGTCACATCTGAACGATCCCCTCAAAGAAATGCCACACAAAAAATTACATTGTTTTTATTTTAAATGAGAATAACTTTTGAAACAATGGCAAAATGTTGGATTCTTGGTAGATAAGTTTTTAGGTTTACGTATTCAAATGCTTTATGTTTTTTTGAACTGAATTTGGATGTTTAAAGGTAGCAATTAGTCATTTTTGACATGAAATAAAAAATAGAGGAATTTACTAATGTCAAGGGTACTATCATTATGGAAAAGCGGTCAAAGATATTTATGATAAAGTTATAGATTGAAGAACAGTATGGCTCGTTATGGTTTTCCATGAAAATGTTTTCTTTTTGTATATTTTTACCCTTTGTCTTGTTAACCATAGGCTCTCAAATACTAAAAACTAGAGTATTGTTGTTTTTTACCCAAAAATCTTGATCTTAACAAGCATTATTTGAACAAAAAATCTAATCTAAATTCTGTGTGAGTGTTGGTATTTTTTTACGAGGGCGAAATAGTGGCATCTGTCAGGCAGCGTCTTCACAAATCCGCTTTGCTATCTCTCGGAGATTAGCGATGACATTCACTACGTATAAGATGCCCTATATTGTATTGCCTTACGTATATTATTTACTAACGTATTATGATATGTATAGGGTGCTTATATACTTCAAAAAGCCATGAATATCTTGCGCATCAAAGCTTTTCTTTGTACATGTAGTCAAATAATGAATAATTATCATTGTTTGAAACATTCATCAATCATTAATTTTATTATTTATAATAGGAAAGGCAAGTAGGAAGACCAAAAAATACAAATTTTACAAAATTGCAAATTACAGAGCGCTGTGTCTTGTTTATAGTGAGTAATAAAAATATCGTAAAAGTAGATTTAACCAAAATATATAACACTTAACTCATATAATATTTGAGACTTAAAAGTGTTAGGCTGACGGATTATTAATGAAGTAAAAGTGGACAACATCACATACATTTCCCTGAACCCAAAGTAAGTAGCTAAAGCACGCGTGTTATGAAATCAGAGACAACGGTGTGTATTATTGTTTAGATCAGGAGTGCCTAAAACAATAATAAAAAATTAGTTTAATTTTACGTACGATTTTCATGGAAGACCAAATTGCTCACATTTTTGACCTGTTCTTAGAATATAGCTACATGGTTAGTTATTAATGTTGCTAACAGTAGGAAATATTATAAATATTAAAAATATAATTCTGAGTAACAGTAATTCATAATATCATGCTGACGCAAAAAGTTCACGGCAAAACATTTTTAAACGATCTTGTAAATTAAATTTTACGATGTTACACATTAAAACATACATGGGTAAACAAACAGCATTATTTTTGGATGATAGTAATCTCTCATGATCCATTTTGAGAACATTTTAGATTTGAGAGAATAGTAAGGGACGGTCAATGACTTAAAACTAAAAACTAGAATGTTACTTTTTCTATTTTGGTTGAAGCTTGTGCTATACAATGGCACATATACATACATTCATGCATACATAATATCATATAGGGTTGTACGGAAATGTGTGATCACTTGAAATACTGCTTCTGCTCATAGAAGCTAAAAACTTTCTTTAAGCATACCAAAGTCAATTCCCAAAACAGCTTTTTCTTGACCTCGTAAATTTATCATCCGCTAATTAAATTTAGTTTGGGTGGTATTTTTATTGTTTGAAATAGACTAAACTTCTTGGATAACGTTGGGAAAAAAATGTAATTTCTAAAAATTTACAAATAACTTACAGAAATAAGAAAAAAGGTTTTTGAGTATAATGAAAAGCATACGTGTTCTTGAAGCTCTGCAATTCAAAGACACGTACATAATATGTGCGACATATAATAACGAAAAAACAATTGTGAAGCAAAAATGGAGTGAGCATTTCTTTAATGCTATAGACGAAGTGACCTAATGGAAACATTATCATAATGTGACCTTTGGACTCTGATTTACAGCCACTACGAGTTGACCCCTGGTCACGTACCAAGTTTTTAATATAGTGGATCTGTTTAAATGGGTAACTAAATTTTGCAAGCTGGTATAGGTCATTTTATAAAAGAGAGAGATTTTTTTTCAATATTTTACTTAAGGGTGATCTGTTTTCTTAAAAGTAAAATGGCTTACTCTGGACATAAAAATATTCAGCCAAAAAGGTCTTGGAAACTTTTCAGTAAATAAACTTTCATCATCATCATCTCCCCTGCCCTGTTTTCAATTATTTGGAGTCGGCGCAATGCGTATTCAGCTTCCATTCATCTCTACAACTTGTCATCTCAGTATTTACTCCTTTCTTTCTTATGTCCTCTTTCACACAATCCATCCATCTCTTTTTTGGTCTTCCTATAATGTTTATAGGAAGACCAAAAAAGAGATACAATATCTTAAAAAAAATAGTTCTTATGAAAAGTATAAATTTTTGAAAATTCTTTTTTTTGATACGTCATAAGTTCCGGTACGTATAAGGTATAAAAACACTAAACGCTGAGACAGGCAAAGACAACTTCTAATTACCTTCCTTCAACAATTTTACTTCCAAGAACGTGTTTCACAGAAAAGAAAAAATAGTCTAATTAGCAGATTATCAGCCAGTTCTCCACGTTAGCACTCAATCTTAGTGACGTCATTACTGTCTTATAATGCTTCCGTCATCGATAGAACTATAGCTAAAACGCTACTTCTAAAACGCTATGCTATTGAATTAAATATAAAATAGTTTAAGACAAATTTTCGTGTAATTGAATAAGTAGTCTTTAGAATTTTATTCAAGTGTTTATTTATGTTCTTTTTTATATTCAAGGTACAGCAAAGAAACTATTCACAAAAAAATTGACAATTTTATTTACATCCGTCCAACTATTTGTAAAAAAAAAAGGGAAACTTGTTTTCAAATTTTACTTCGCTAAACCCATTCATAAAAGTGTTAAATTTTAATAAGCTTCACATTTTTTAAAGACATATATTTTCTTTTCAGCATTAAATGAGCTAAATAGTTGACACCCAGCATAGATCTTATAAAGACTCAGACTTCAGTAAATGTAAATTATTTCTTTTTTCAGGCACAGATGTCGCTTAAGTTGAAAATGAATTTTAAAATAAATGGATTCCCATTTCCCATCCAGCTTATAAGGCTAGGTATTATCTGCAGATGAATAACTTTTATTTTTTAGCTCTCGTGTTCAATATTTATTTAAAGGTATTTTAACATCAATGGTGGATAAAAAAAACTGGCATATAATAAATACACAGTGAACTTTGAAAACATTATACCCTTTTTGTTTGCGGAAAAGGCGGAAAAAGACGCTCTCAATACCAAACTCAGGATAAGAATGACAAAAATGTGTCCTTAAATTTTTGGTTTCCTCTTCTCTCGTTCTGTCATGCCGAACTTTGTCTTCCCGTAATATTTTCGAGAAAATACCTCATAATAAAACAAAAAGTTTAATTTTGATTTTCTCACTCACATTTCTTGTCTAATTGTTAGCTTATTGTAGGATTTACACAAATGCGAGCTATTTATTTGTATATTATTGAACAAGGGAAAAAAAAACAGTAATATATTATGTAATAACAATTTGTCCTTAACAACTAAGCTTAAAAATATATTTGAGTAATTTATCTAAAATGGTGACCGGATTTCAGACTTCAAATGTCTGGTATATGTACAGAGGTCAGATTTTAGCTAAGCTATACGAGTTTACCGTTGAAAAAATATATTAAATGTATCATAGTACCTAAATGCATCATTATTTTGTTCTATAAATGTATTTTGATAAACAAAGGTGGACATAAAAGACACAAAATACCACAAGTATTGACAAATACATTCCTTTATGATGCATTCACATTATTGAAAAGCCTGTAAAATCGTGATCAACTGCAGATCTAAACTTGTAGGTCCAATTAGTAAAAAGTCCATCACTCTACTTCGGATATCCAATCCGAAATTAGCCTTAAGTCTTCCTCTCCGTCTCTCAAACGAAATGTAATAAGATATCGGAATCTAGATAAACGACCACGTCCTGATAGACATTTTAATTTAAGAAGACATTTTACTTTTAGTATACCTTTTACTTCTTACTGGAGAATTGATGTCGGTTCCCGCTAATACCCGATTAGCTTTTGGCGTTTCTATATTAAGAAGTTTGCGATTGTCGAAGCGTCGAGGGATTTGAAATTATTTAAGGTGCCTTTTATCGGGCATTTTTTGGATGAAATTGATTTTTATTGGGACAGTAAAGATTAATGTCTATGATTTTAAATGGAACTGGATTTTGGTGATGTTGGTATAACTGACACTTAGATGTTATGTAGGTATGACCTTCATTTATTAATGGTTAAAATAGGAGGAAGCCCTATATTTGTTGGATTTTATTTGTTTCCCGTTTATTTAAAGACGTCTGCAAGAATTTGGATTTTATTTTTCCTAGTTTATACCTTTCAAAAAAAGGTAATATCGAAGTTATTCCAATGGTCGAGTGGAATATGTATAAAAGGATATTGTATATTAAATGGGATCCTGCGATATTGAGGGAATCCTTAAACTTTTATCTCGAGTCGGTTTAATTTCCTTCTTAAAGGCTTGTTTTATATGTATGAGCGTCGAAACATAAAATATAAAAGCTATAATATTATTTATAAGCCCGCAATACAGCACATTACATTGTAATGTTCTTTGGGTCCCTTCTCCACTGAAAATAATGACAGAAACATGTTTCAGGCTTCTTGCCCAAAAGTTTTTAGACCCTCCTTTGTCATCTCAATTGATTCCTCTAAAATGCTATCATACGAGTACGTGAAACGGGGGTCTTAAATGGATTGTTTGAAGATCTTAATTTTAAACACTATGTGGATCCACAGATCTCTGGTTCGATAAAGTTTAAGATAATTCTGAAAGACTATATTATTAATTGATTAAGACTTTAAGACTATATTATTGATGGACGGCGTCGCCGAGGCCGGCCCAGGAAGAGGTGGCGGGATGACTTAGTCGCTTACCGCGAGGGTTGGTTTGAGAGTGCGCGGGATAAGGTTGAATGGAATGACTTGGGGGAGGCTTTTGCCCAGCAGTGGGACAGTATAGGCTAGAAACAAAAAAAAAAATAGGATTTTCAGACATATTTCTATGGCCAACAGATTTTTTGTATTTAGGTATAATTTTCAAGTCTTTACCAATTATTTGGAATAGTTCTGAAAGTAATATTATTTACTAAATTTTTGTTAACTATAGATACTCTTGCGCTTCTTTCAAGTATATTAATACTAGTATACATTACATATCATCACGCCTGTATCACCGAAAGGGTAGGCAGAGGTGTACCAATGTACACCAAATGTAAACACGATGCACACAGTTCGCTGATATGTTTAGGTCCCATGTACACAAATCCAAACTCCGACCTGCTAATGAGAATTTTATAGAAAAACCCAATAATAATACTAGTATGATATAAATAATATTTACCAATCACTTAAAACCTGCGTTAAAGTAACTTTCATCAAAGATTTAAGCAAGGATTGATATTTATCAAAGTAAGAAATAATAGACACAGTTTAAGAAGATCTTAAAGGGCTTTGATCCCGAAGGCTATTGTAACAAAACCCTAATATTGTTGATAACACGATACAAGTAAACGACTCTACGAAGTTTCAAACGTTTTTACTTGATAATGGAGTATTACTTTTATTTGTTTGAAACAATTAATGTGTTAATGTTTGCGATAATCTGAGTAAAGTTTGAATGAGTTCAAAAGGCTCAAACAAGCCTTTAGTAAAGGTGAATTCATACCGCAGCTGATTCAAAACGATGCATCGATACGCGTTAATCTAAAAGTGAATATTGCAAATCCACCTGTAATTCCATACATTAATAATGTGATAACATATTTATTTTGAGATAAATAAAAAAATCTCGCGACTGACGCTGATTAGTACGCGCGTATTTATGCGAATTCATGCGTCTACCACGCGAACACCAATGAACCAGTGCCACTTGTATAGAATTTGATGCTTCGATGCGTTTCGAATCTGCTGTAGTACGGATTGATCTATAATTTTATTTTTAAGTTTTAAAAGTCGATCGAAAATGACAGACATCTATTGTTTTTTACTAATTATTTTTATCGTTGGGTACTAGAAATTAATTAACAAAACTTTGAAACACTATCCTCTTTGAAATAATATTTGAAATGTGAGTCGTTTCGTTTGTCTGATTCTGAGTATAATTAGAGTTAGAATTTAGTTACCTTGAGATGTAATTGATCAATAGTTATTTCTTCGAAGAAATATAAGCTTGTATTTAGAATTCCTGATCCTCAGTAACTATGATAGTTGTATATATCTTAATTAATAACCATAAATAAGAAAATCCATCATGTAGTTTTTCATTAAAATCCGATGTGTAAATAAATATCCTGGGACAACTAACACACGGTCTTCTAATCCCAAATTAAGCAGAGCTTGTGCTATGATGACCAGACAACTGATAAAGATACGTTATATTCCCCGGGTTCGATCCCCGGACGGGTCAATGTAGAAAGTCACTTTTCTACATTGTCTCGGGTCTGGGTGTTTGTGGTACCTTCGTTGTTTCTGAATTCCATAACACAAGTGCTTAATAGCTACTTACTTTGGGTTCAGAGCAATGTATGTGATGTTGTCCGCATTTATTATTTATTTATTTATTTATTTATATTTCTAAGAACATGTCATATATATATTAAAGATAAATTACACCCAGACAGAGAACAAATGATCATGCTCAGCACACAAAGATTTGTCCTGGGTGGGAATTGAACTCACGACCTCCGGTATAGCAATCAGGGTCACTAACCACTAGACCAACAGGCCAGTCTAATATCGAGTGATTCACCATTTAAAAGGAAAGTTATATACCAATGTTTTGTCTTACTCAAAGCCAGAGCGAGCAATAATACAAAATATGACAACATAATTGGATATTACAGTCCCGTATGTAAAACGATAAATAGGGTAAAGCCTTATATATGATAGTGGTGTATTTCGTAATAAATGTTACGAGTTCCCCAGTACAGAGATATAAGCCGGAGAACTACGAATATTACTCTACCGGTTACATGACTTCTTTAAGATGATTCGAAAAGGAAAATGAAACTCTACAAAGGAACTATTGACTTATGTAAAGTTTGAGGCAGGTAGTAGAATGAAAACGTCAAATTATTTTAAAGCACAAAGTTATATATAGTTTTTAGAACCCTAAAAAGTTTATAATCTTTCTGAAGCTCAACTGTTTGCAGCAGCTTCGACCGTATGGGTTTAGGCCATCGACGTACTATATGCATAGACTGCTACTATCGCTAGGTTCCCCTTGTGCCAAGCGAGAGCAGTTTTTAATCTGATCCTAGTACATTTCGTTTTTAATTTAAGTTAATTTTCGCGCAACGAGAAACTTATATAAGAAAATACTGATGGTTTTGACATTGTTAGGATAATATTAGTGTTTTAGATATTTTTTTTAAAACGGCAAGCTCCATCTTCATACATAATTCACGACAACACTTGTTCACACTAGTGCTTACGGTTTAAACTCTGATAGGCTCACTCTATAGTTTCATATGTATACTCGAAGGTTTAGGCTATTTTAGTAATAGGTGTTGTTTTCTTAGAATCTAATCATGCCAATTTTCATTCTAATCGGTTCAGCGATTAAGCCGTAACAGTGTAACAGACAGACAGCCAGGGTTCATCATCATCTCATTATTGGGGGTCGGCGAAAAATGTATTCAGTTTCGAATCATCTCTGCAACTCGTCATCTCTGTATTCACTCCTTGCTCTCTCATATCATCTTTCCCACAATCCATCCATATCTTTTTTAGCCAAATTAAGGTCAAAGATTTTTCAAATGTACTAACAATAATATAGTGAACTCAAAATAAAGTCTTCAATAGATTAACAGCGCATGTTGGCATGTCCCCCTGTCTGCGTGTAACTACGTTTGGCTGCCAGCCATCTCCGGAATGGTTTCGCTAATCTGTGGTAGACGGCCACTTATTGCTCTAGATTATTGAATTGAGATGCAGTCAATTGTTTTGTACTTTTAGTAAGATCATCATCATCATCATCTCCCTGCCCAGTTCCCAATATTTGGGGTCGGCGTAATGTGAATTCAGCTTCCATTCATCTCTACAATTAGTCATCCCAGTATTCACTTCTTTCTTTCTTTTTTCATCTTTCTTAGCTTTTGAGCTTTTGAGCAGCCTCGTTGGCCTAGCGGTGCTAAGCGCGACTGCTACGCTAGAGGTCTTGGGTTCGATTCCCGAGTCGACCAAGGTGTTATTGGGTTTTTCTATGAAATTCTCAGTAGCAGGTCGGAGTCTGGATTTGTGCCCGGTAAGTGGCAATAAGCTCGCCCCCTATTACATGGGACCTAAACATATCGGCGAACTGTGGGTGTACATTGGTACACCTCTGCCTACCCCTTCGGGGATACAGGCGTGATGATATGTATATGTATCCTCTTTCTTTAGGAAGATAAGATAATAATTTATTTGTGAAAACAATACAATATTTCGATTCGACATGCTCTGCCTATTGGCGTACAAACAAGTCACAAATGAAAGTCACAGTGCCTATAAATAAATTGTTACACATCTAAAAAATCCTGCACGCTGTAGTTTTCCTTTTTTTTGTTAACATTTTCTTTATTTTTTTTGGAATTTATTATTTTCTTGTTATTAATATTATCTGTTTATGCACTTTAGGTTAGCACATGTTAGTTACAAAGACCTAAGTGAAATGTAGTTCAAGATAATTGTTTTACACATACACATTCAAGATGTCTTAAAGCAATATTAAACATAGTGGCTTGAAATGAGTCGTATAAATTCGGCGTTTTTTGACTGTAAATATGTTTATGTATTGTGCTCTTTAGTTATAATATTATTAGTATATCCGTCATTCAAACAAATATTCATAAAATTAAAACTAACATAAATAAAAACTACATACATCCTTGTCAATGGCGGGGAACGTGCCCAGAAGGCTGGCAGCATTGCCACGTTGAATGGCTATGCCGATTCTCTGTGCAAGGAACAAACCAGCCCTCTGATCACGAGTAGATTCTACCAAACGTTTGGAAAGTTCTTTAAAAAGATTTCGTGCGCTCGGACCCCATGATCCGAGCGTTCATATTAAGTTAAGTTAAAAAAACAAATTGTCTTTATGACTAAACTAACATCCTACATCAAGTTATGCTAAAAAATAACTACAAAAGCATCATCGACTTGACCTATATTTTCATGACCTTCATACAAAACTTCTCAAGAACACATCCTGACACAAACTGTTATAATTCTAGACAAGTCAGCTTACGTAGCGTTAGCATCGCACTAAGTTTGCAGTGCTCATAAATAGGGTATAAACTGCAGAATAAAGGTACGGCAACAATGTTTATTATCGTGTTTGTATACTTATGTTGGCACTCCCTTAGGAGTGCTGATGTACATTGTACACTCATTCCGTGTGTAAGATGGTTAAAGTCTTAGGTTGCGCATACATGGACCGCCCAAGCAGTAAGACTGTAAGTCCTCCACCACACATAACTGAGAACTGGCATCATATCGCAAATACCTGCGAGCTTTCATTTTAAAATAAATAAAGTTTAAGCTCCTAAAATGCGCGAGTTGTCACCGCTTTCGCGCATCACGTGCACCTTCCGCCCCCTGCTTTTTGACAACAATCGAAACAAAAGCAGTCGCCCTGCTTCCACCAACCATTCCGTATAAGAGCGATCATTAAAGTGTACAGTACAGTGTGTTCGCCATGTAGTCGATACCAACTGCTTCAAACAGTCCGTCTGTGCGCAGCTTTAGTTTAACCCGATTGCTATTTATTAGGCTTGTATCTCAAGTGGATAAAGTGTAAAGAAACGTAGGTGTGGTTATTAGGTGCCATTCTATGAAGCACAGTACACTAGTTAAAGAGGTACACCCACGCGGAAGGTTGCGATAAGTTTTCGTGTTTGTTAGTCTATTTGTTTATGTGTTTTTCACGGAAAATTTTGAGAATTGGAAGAAGGACAGAACAATAAATAAATTAATAGAAACTATTCGCATTTTCTGTGTTAACTTATGTCCTTCATAAGTACAAAAGGATACGCAACTCTTGGAAACTAACTTAGTCGGGTATCAAAAATGCTCTTGAGTTTACTAATTAAGATAAAAATTGTTTTATGTAAAACATTATAGTAATTTATGTTTATAGTGTGTTTAAATAATTTTGTATATCCTTTACATCGTAAAACATAGTAGGTACCTCAAACACCTTTTTAAACTTTGACACATTCTCAAACTATTTTTATCACAGCCTCTTTAAAGAGCTTTCTAACATATAATACATTGATTATAGTGACCAGCAATCTCGGTGTCAAGGTCAAGAGGTCGAAACAAACCTCTCCAGCACATTTTAATGACGCCTCTAGGCCGATATTTCCATATTCTTTGTGGGAAATCGGTAGCCTTCAATTTTTATTTTTGTCTGAGTGTTATACAGGAGGCGAAGTCCTTGTGAATTGTATTCAACGGTCATTTATTTTTGATATTCAAATAATCACTTCGTTGAGGTTTGGATATTTACGATCGTTTTGGTAATTGTATTATTCATAAGTTGTTAATTCAAATGTAAAACAGTGACTGATAGGTAAGACTCTTACCTATCAGTATATAGTCCTTTTGTATACTCTTACCGTAAGAGTGTACAAAAAATAGTATATGAAAATAGCAAGCATATGCAGTACGAATAAAATTAATTGTTACATTTATCTTGAAAATCGATAAACTTGATTCATTTTTTGTACACAATTTTGTAGGAGTAGTTTTTGCATGTTTGTGATTTGATATCACCGCATTTATTTTTAAACTGCTTTTTGTCATGAATAGATGATAAGATGTGATCGGAACCCTTTTGTAAAACATTTACAGTAATATCTCAGTCACTAAAAAATTCACAAGAACTTAAAGCTCCAGAGAAATTATAACACCCTGTATCTAAGTAAGCGCAACTTAACTAAGTCTAATGCCTAAAGTTTTTGATCTAGATTCGTTTTCCCGCTTTGTATTCAATTGAATACCTTTCAATGGAGAATAATGAATGGATTTATGATTATTACTAAAACTTTACTTTGTTACTCTGCCAAAACCATTATTATACTTAGAACTTCAATTAGGTATTTCTCCATCAAAATAAATAGGTAGACGTTTTAAATACCTTGTATAGCTTATTATATACTAGCACTTGCCCGCAGTACTGTCCGCTTGTATCTTGTAAAAAGCAGCCTATATTTTATCTTATTTTTCAAGCTCACTAGATGACTAGATAAATATCAATATTTATAAAATTGATTGTGTTTGTACAATGGTTTACTCGTTTAAGCTTAAAAGATAGACCAACAGACGAATAAAAAATAAAATGCGGACAACATCACATACATTGCTCTGATCCCAAAGTAAGTAGCTATTAAGCACTTGTGTTATGAAATTAAGAAACAACGTAGGTACCACAAACACCCAGACTCGAGACAATGTAGAAAAGTGACTTTCTACATTGACCCGTCCGGGTATCGAACCCGGTACCTCAGAGCTAGCGACACCTTGAAAACCGGTGCGTACGCCACTCGACCACAGAGGTCGTCAAAACTAATATTTGCATTTACACGAAATATTATATGGATTTTTATTATTTTTTCTCTTTCTTTTTTACATAATTAAACCATTCAAACATACATTATTACTGACGATAAGTTATACTTTTTATCAGCATTACTCACTTTATTATAAAACATGGGAAAAAAATATGGAACGATTGGAACATTGAAATGTGCTTCAAAGTAATGTATGTGTGGCAGTTAATCCATTATTTTTAGAATTGAATGATATTCTTCTAAATGGAAACGAATGGATTTAAAATAGTACTGTTTTCATTGAAATTAAAATGTGTTAGTGGAAACACTAATTAAACTAGATACAATTTGAAATTTTGAAAATGAAATACTAAATTTTATTTCGTTATTTCTTCTTTCTTTGAGAAGGAAAAATTTTAACGTTAAATAATACTAAAAAGTTTTGTAGTTTTTGTACTAAACAATAAATACTTAACTGTGTTTTGACTTGACTTGATAGGAAATTCGTGGTCTTATTATTATTTTAAATACTTCTTGTATAGAGTGATAAGAAATCCCTGTCTGATCTGTTAAGGTAAGGTATATCTGATTCCATAAACGTTAAAATTAGGAAAAATTAAAAATTATTTATCAAAATCTACCCAAGAAATCAATAAATTAAAGAGTGAAACAATAAAGTCAAAAATAAGTAAAGGACTTATTGTTACGTTCATCAAACTAAATTTGAATGCAAAGACATGCAGATATTACGTCATACCCGCATGCAAGTGCAACAATATACATGTGGTTTTAGCGTTCTAGCTTAATATACATAAGTCAAAAACGTATCTATTTCCACTAAAATGGTATTAATCTACTACAGTGGTATGACTTCCCAAATAGAGCTGAATCCAGAATCCTTTATTGTACACCATTAAATTTACATCTTGAAAATAATACGCAATATCGAAATTAAATGATTAAAATTACCCGTAATGCAAAAAAAATATATATCATAAAAATCTAAGTATTCGATCTTTCTTACTTTTTTTTGTTCATGAAGAAAGTATAATTTCCTTTAAGACGCAAGTAGCACCTAAGTAGGTATTCAATTAATTTCCCGACAAAGACTAAACCACTACATTTCACCCAAAAGTGCCGTAAAGGCTAAGAGGTGTTAAGGAACACACTAAGGCTTTTATTTAGTGAAGCTCAATGATATTTTAATAAACAGATATGTTATACGCATACAAAACAATCGAAAAAAGTGTTCCGCGCAGCAGCGGCAGAGCAAAAGAGATAGCGCGATAAAACCCATAAAAAAAGAGACAAATAGTGTTGTTTTTAATGGCAATACGTCTCAATTAGGACGTTTTCGAGTCTTCACGATTGCACGCTTATAACATATCTGTTTATTAGAATATCATTGGTGAAGCTCTACTCCTATTTATTTTAATTTAGGTGTTGACAAAGCCCTAATCTTTTGAATCAACGGAGCATTTATAACTGTCACATAATACCTTTAATGTCTCTTGTTTTATTGAATAGCAATCAAGCAAACTTATTTTATACCTTAAAATTTAATGAACAAAAAATGTGATGAAATAATTTCAAATTTTATTTTTATTTACCTTAAAAAATTAAGTTTTTGATGTTGAACTACTATTTCTCTCGAGTAACTAGAAATAAAGCAATAAATTATTACGGATATAAGAACAGGGCCTCGATTCAACTATTTTAGGGCATGTCAGTGGTCGTTCATTGGACTTCTCATTGTGCCTAATTTTCTTATTCAAATAAACGTACTATAGAATTTCGTTCAACTTGCGAATATAATGATCGTAATGACCAATTAATGATCGTGATGACAGTTAACAGAATGATAAGTATCGTACAAATGACGCAGATCTTTTGCTCAATTCAACCAACTCTTAAATAGCTGAATCGAGGTCCAGTAAGACTATCTTATTATCTCAGTAACCTTACAGACAACCTCTGCCAGTCTACCTTGCAACCCGACCTGTCACGGTCTATTAAAAAACAAAAAGTTCCAAGACCGGTACACATCTGCGCAGAAATGCATGCTCTAACGCATTCGCAATTGCATGCAAGCAACGCGTTTATTGCGTGCAAAATAGCGTTATAACGCTGCAAATATTGGCACTTAAATATATTGAATAAATCAATATTGTTTTGCCAGTCATTTGCGTATTGGGTATTGAGAATTTATGAGATTTGTATGCTTTATTTAAGATGAAGATATTATTATATGAAGGCAGTACGAAGCTAAAACCTTGAAAGATCAAATTAAAGATTGTCTGGAGATAAGCCAAGTAATCAAACCAACTTGGGTTTCTAAAAAACGAAGAGAAAATGCAACGAAAAACTTGTCTGCACTATGTAAAAATCTTTTAGTGGTTACGTACGTTTTAAAATCTTTGGGTCTCAGAAATGATTTTAATACAACTCTATGTTATTATTATTATTTAGTTAATTTTAGCATGGATTTCAGCACCTTAAAGTTTTATTAAATTGACTATAACGTTGGGTTGACGACATAGCCAAGGTAATGAGAACCACCTGGATGACAGACAACAATGCCAGAAAAAAGGGGAGTGCTATATACCCTGCAGGGGGTGATTCCGGGCTGATATGATGATGATGGCTATTTCGCATACTCGAGTATGCAAAGTTTCTTTCTAGAATTAACTCTTATAATAATTCTTTATGGTACATTAACAGGTACATTCTCGAAGTTATGTAATACTTTTAATCTTATTAAGATTTCGAAACCATTAATTCCCGTACCGAGAGGCAAGCATAACCCTAAAGTGCGCGTGCCAAGTATTTCCCGATAAATCTTAACCCGGGAAATAGCTTCGGCTGCACGTAACTAACTGTCAACTGTCGACCTGTCACTCGCTGCACCATAGACTAAACATATACATAGACTGCAACTATCGCTAGTTTCCCCTTGTGCCAAGCGAGAGCAGTTTTTAGTCTGTATCTAGTACATTCGTCTACTGATGTAAGTTAATTTTCGCAGAAATTTTCGAGAAACTTGCATACGAAAATATCGATGGTTTTGACATTGTTAGGATAATATTAGTGTTTTAGATAGATTTTTTAAAACGGCAAGATCCATCATTCATACATAATCCACGATAAATCTAGTTCACACTAGTGTCCCACGGTTCAAACTCTGATAGGCTCACTCTATAGTTTCATATGTATACTCTAAGCGCTGCAGCAATGATGAACCCCTATTATTTGACATTTCGTAACATTCGATCGTAATTCGATATTTTTTGTCGGTAACCGTTTATAAATGTCACAGAGGGTTTGATCCTTTTAATGCTGAATTGGCGGAACATTAGTGACAGGTATATTTCAAAGGGCTCACTTTATGGTAATCCGAGTATTTATTTACAAACCCTTTTTTGGAAGTTATGTTTAACTGTCTAGTCAAACCTAGACGGACAAATTATTGCCATATGAATAGACAGTAAAAATTACTGATAAAATACCTGTAAATCAATTAAATATTCTTTTGATTTACGAGTAATTGGTTAACAGTTCTTTGATGTTCTATAAAAAAATAATCTATTTTCAAAGGTTTGAAATAAATAAATAATTTTCTTAAATTGAGCGCAACTATTGTCATTGGCTTGTTAAATATTTTATTCACAGTTATTGCAAATCTCTTTACAATAACGGTTTTGTGGTTCTGTGATCTGGCGTACCTAGAATCACAGCGTTAAAAGCAAATTGAAATAGAAAAAAAAAAACTATTTAAACTCAGATTGCTTTCAGTAGGAAGAATCCCGTTTTATCTGTCTTACACATGCATTTCTACGAAATTAAAGTGGTCTAGTTCTCAGCATGTTTGTTTGGTAAGCCGAACCAGCCACTGAAGGATTGCTTACCGTCTTGTAAGACTCACCGAGATTTATCACTGCACTTTTACTAGACATTGATAGTGTGTTCCGTGTTAAACTTTGTGATATTATGTATGTAGTTGATATTGCCGTCTTTAGTTTTACTACTATTATTTATTTATTACAAAAAGTTTATAAAAACATTTCTCAAAACCATGCCCCGCAAAACCATTTACGCGGTTGTCTGACTAAAGGTCTACTATAATTGCAAACATTTTACCACTTTTTTACTTTTTTTAGTGGTTGTCGGATTATTTATCGTCCGAACCTTACTTCTGTCGATCATAAATATAAATTGTTAATTAATATAGACTTTTTTATGCATTACTATCATGCAGCGGTAATTTTGTTGCAAAAATATAAAAAATACTCAATTTTATGCATGCCCTAAACAAAAAGTTCAGCTATGAACAAAAAAAAATACTTTTCCTGTAAATCAACAGGTAAATAACATAACATTTTAAACCGATTCTTTTGAAACAATTATTTTGAACAACGTGAGTGATTTCGTAACTCGACTCTGACGTATAAAAGAGGTAAGAGAAACAAGCAATCTGTCTTCACCATTTATTATATTGCTATGATTTGTTTGGTCTACTCGACTGATGGGAAACAAATCGTAAGGTTTAAATATATAACAGTCTCGTGCGATTTTGAAACGATTATATAAACAGGGAATCCACTTTGTAAAAACCCTTTGTTTTAATCTATTTTTACACCTTAATTAAAGCTTTTTTTTTATATGGGGTCATCGTCTGTGGTTGATTAATATGGATTAAATAGAAATACAGAACAGTTACAATTTAATTTATAATCTAATATTCTTTCAACATTTAGTATTGCTAGGCCGACACTATAGTAACATGGTTTGGAGATTTTCTCAGAAACAGTCAAAAAATCTTCTCAAAAAGTCTGTAAAGTAGTCGCACGAAAGTAAAAAAAATATATTTTGTAAATTAAAGGTTATGAAATTAAAAATAAATGTAAGTTTGTACGAAAACTGTTCCAGTTCAGGTTTGACGAACAAACAGCGTGTGTTGACGACGTATCGATGTGACTGCGATTTACGAGCCGGCTATTGCGTTAATTTATAGCGCCACGATGTTTAGATGAAAACAGGACTGGATTCAGTAGTGTAAAAATGTAGTTTTAATTAATTAAATATAATCACTCAATAAACTGAACTATCTTAATAGAAAATCTAAGCTTTGCTGAGGTTTTTAGACGATAATTTGAAAAGTTAACTTAACATTTATTAAACTTTTGATACATTTTTTTATATTCCTTTTTTCAATAAACCTCGACAAACATGGGCAACAAAGAGAATTCTAAAGTAATTTGAAAAAAAAAATACAGTACTAGTTAGATGTTTTGATTTTAATAATGAAAAAGTACTGAAACTCTCAACTCTCAACTCAGTATTGCTCAGTAACTGTTACTCAAATATCTCTAAATCCAGCTCTGTACGAACAAATCTTGATAAATCGATTTCCTAGTATTTGGCCGCTGTTATTTTCAATTTAATGTATCGGAGATGCTAAGGATTAGATTTATGAAGTCTATTTGAGATAAGTCAAAATATAATTTATCTTCAAAATATATAAATTATAATTATAGGTTATCGTATTGCAAATAATATTGTTGTTTATTTCTGATGCTTACTATTTTATCATAATAATATAGTTCGAACGGTTGCCTGTTCTATGTTTGATTTTGGTAAATAAAGAGTGTAAGTATTTATTAAAAAGCATATAATATATGCTTTCTGCATTTTGCATCAGGCCACTAAAAGTATGAATTTAAATTTTAATTTGGTAAAAATAATTTGTCACTTTAATATTATTTGTTGATCGCGCCACATGATACCTTTTTCAATGAAAATGAGAAACTTTAATAACGTTAAAGATCGCGTGTAGTTTGGATGAAATATTTTCTACATAAAATACTTTATGTTAAATCCGAGCTTAGTAAAAGGGTAACCGAATACTTTGGCTTCGTCCCAGCTTTGGTTAACCTTTGCAGGATATGCAAACGAGATTCCTTGGACTCTTACAAAAACATTTTTTCATACACCACAAGTTATTTTAACTATTTATAAAAGTTTTCTCTAAATACACTAAAGTGCACTTTAATTTTTTACATTTAAAAGACTATACTTTCGTAAAAGAATGTTGATAATTTTTTAAAGGCAGCGGCAGTATGTTCTTTTGTTATATTGTAACACCCTGTATTACTATACAAGGTGTACTGTATGTGGAGTGATTGGCTACTGCCAATCTACTCTAACTAATATATAGCTATCTACACACGGTACAGTAGGTATAGTTCAGTTTCTATTAGATTGGTAAAGACCTCAAATATAGAGACAATCCTTCTCCAATTTACGCATACAATTAATCACAGCAATTGAACGCATATTCAAGGAAATCCTTTCAAGGGTAACTATAATTTAAAAAAGAAAATATAAAACTATATTTTCCTCTATTAGGAAGCTGAGAACCCAATTACGAGCAACTTCAGTCATAATTATAGTGTGTAACTGATTTATATCTGGCTTACATCAGGACGTAATAAGATAGATAAAAAGCCTCTTTATCTAATGAAAGGGTAGCGCAAAAGTTTTATACAAAGTTGTTGGTTGCATATTGTAAGTAGGTAATGGCCTAATTGCGGAAAAAAATAAACAGGTTTTAAGTTCGCTGTCAGTCACTTTACTAGTTTCTTTCTTACAGCCCTTCTGCCTATCCTTTTGCTAAACTATGTTGGGGTTGGTTTCGAGTCTCGCAGGATTTAACTAAATACTTTACCTTTTTTAAATGTAGCGTGCTGCCAATGTTGTTTTCACCACCCTCTTTACTGAGTAGTACTCCTAGTAAGACTGGTTGCCAGAAATGCAAGTACATAAAGATTCAAGATCAATGTATGACAGTCAGGACCAATGACTGAAAATACTTTCCAAGGCACGAAATTAGAGTAGTTTTACGTTATAACATACCTACAAAACTCCTTCTTACTGATGACAAAAAACTTCAAGGCAACATAAAAATTCTTTCAAAAAGAGTTAAGAAAAATACTCTACTTTCGTCTAAATTACTTACACAAATATTTCCTAAAGCCTAGTCAGTACGTCTAAACTGTATTAGCAGTCAGCATCTACACATGTATTACCATAATTCAGGCGTTAACAAGATATATCAAATTAGGCGAAGTATCTGTCGCATACTGTTTGCTCGCTCGAGAATGTTTGCGATCCCAGTTCGGTCGTACCTCGGTAAGGAATCTGGTATTGTGTACAAATATTAATTAATATGGTATATTGTAGTTTGTGTTTCGGATTGTTTTGTTATGTTGGTAGTTATTGATGAGGTCAGATAAGGGGCATGCCGCGTTCAATCAAGGTTAAGAAGATAATGTTAATTTTCAGTCAAAGATAGTTTATCAACCAACTTCAAAAAGAGGAGGACATCAATAATGGACGGAATTTAATTTATCTTTCCGCAAAAATAAAGTTACATTTCACGTAGATTTCTGATCCTGGCAGGTTTGAGGAGTACAAAATATACTTAACATTAGACATTTTTGAGTATCTAGTCCTTACAAACTTTTTGACAACATTCAGACAAGACGACATTTTTTTATATAAATATACTACGTGCCTTGTGTGAATACCTATAATTATTTTCCGATAAATAATTTTAGAATTTTCGTCGTATTTTTAAAAGATTTTTAATTTATTCCAATGCATTAATATTTATGCAAGAATGTTTATGAGTATTATAGATATTGTTTTCTTTATTTATGAGCACCATTATTTCAATTATTTGTCTATTATATTATCATACAAGGATAATGAATGCATTAACGTCACAAGATATTTGCCGGTTCACAGACCATCACATTCCTGCACAATTAGCAGACGCATGTCTAAGCTAATAGCTAAGTTGTTTGCTTAGAACTTAAGTTAAATATACATCTTACAACAATCATAAAGTTATCAGACCGGCAAATAAGTTGTACCACATTAAGGTTACGTGGTATGCTACGTATGCTTATTAAGGTATTTTGATTATTATATAATATATTCTATATTTTCTATCTATATTCTGCAAATGGTTTTTTTTTCTACACCTAAGTATAATATAATAAGCTTATAAAAATTTTCTTTCTCATTATTTCATTTAATATTTTTAGAGAGAATTTTACATTTAAAAGTTAACTGCAAAAAAAGTAAGCAGTTTTTTTTTATTCGATTTCAAAATGTGGAGGTTTCTATGTGTTTTCAATTGGTTTTTGTGTGTGTGTTTTATGCAATAACTCCGGGAGTTGTGGATCGATTCCAAAAAATGAAGTACTAACTAACATTTCTAACTGACCTAAATAAATATAAATCCAAACACGAATCTATCTAAATGAGAAAACGTACTGAAAATCCGGCCAAATGCAATCCAAATGTATTGGACTTAAACCGAATGCAAACGAATTTATATTCACGACTGCAACATGCAAGTAAGACATGCTTTGGCATATTAATTAAACTCCACACAAGAGTTCTCTACATAAATCAATTAAATAAAGTCATTAGTGAAGTGTCTGTTTGTAAATTTACTGATATTCAAACATTAATTTTGGAGACAACAAGTAAATGTGTTCGATTCCCACCCAGAACAGATCTTTGTGTGATGAGTATGATCATTTGTTCTGTGTCTGGGTGTTATTTGTCTTTATGTATGGGTTTAGAAATATATGTATTATTGTGTATGTTTATCAGTTGTCTGGTTAGAACAGCACAGCTTGTGCGAGTTGTCTCGGGATATTATTAATTAGTGCCTGAGAATTCCCCATCTTTCCTTTTCTGATAGGTAATTGTTTAAGCATTTTCATAAGATACGAGATTTTCAAGACTCAGAGAGTTATACAATTTTGACAAAAACAAATTACGTCGTTTTATGTATTACAGTAATTCACACACAGGTCAGAGAGGTGATTATGGTTTTTAGCTGTTCCGATGGATAACATAACATAACATATCATCACGCCTGTATCCCCGAAGGGTTAGGCAGAGGTGTACCAATATACACTCATAGTTCGCCGATAGGTTTATCCCATGTAATAGAGGGCGAGCCTATAGCCACTTACCGGGCACAAATCCAAACTCCGACCTGCTACTGAGAATTTAATAGAAAAACCCAACAACACCTTGGTCGACTAGGGAATTGGACTCAAGACCTCTAGCGTAGCAGTCGCGCTAAGCACCACTAGGCCAACGAGGCATTCTGATGGATAGAAAGGTTATATACTTTTAATAGCTGAAACGCAATGTTTTCGTGAGTAACCAAGCTCAAAGGGTAGTTGATTTAAAAAACATAAGGCGAGTATTCTTGCGAGAAGCAATATAATATATCAGAGATAAACAGCTATGTTTAGAGTTATTTACACATATGGTACATGTTTAGCATTTATTTATAGACTCCGAAACACATGTTATTATTTTGTTTACACGTAAAGACTGTTAATTATACATTGCGTACGATTGAAAACCATTTATTTAAATTTATTTAGTAAAATATATATTATATTAAATGTGAACTATTTACACAGTTCAATGTTTGGGTTTGATTTAATTTTAAACGGATTTAATTGCTATTTTATACCGCCGACAAACTGTTTTTAGTTCGGCGATATTTAATAATATTCTTTCAATAATGTCCATTTTTAAAATCAATAATAACATTTATGTTTTTGTATATATTTTGTACAAATATACATAATTTTAATATGCAGACTTCTTGAAATATTTAGATGTAACAAAAATAAAATACATCGTACCCTAACACGGAAAATCTACCAAGTTCTTAGCTCTCTCTCTGCTCTTCTTTTTACTATTATTGTAACTTTACGATTCAAGAATTAATCAACAAAAAATATATATAATCGTACAAAAAAGTGTTCTTACATAGAAAAAGTTTACTAAAAACCTAATGATATGTGTGTACATTTTTCACAAGTAACATCCCTTCAATCTGCTAAATAGTACATTCTTTATTTTTCGTAGGTAAAAGGGTTAATTTCGTATTTTCGTGTTGACGATAATATAACGAACTACCGCATTTCAATAACACTGAAATAACTCAATAACTCATAAATATAATTTACACCCTGCTGCCGAAATCACAGATACTCTACGTAGTAATGATTTATATACCCATACACTTGGATATTCCGACACTACGACACGTGTAAGTTTATTGAAAGCCACTCGACTGCACTCTCGCGGCGCCTGCACAAACAGATACGTAAAACTAATTAACGAGCTTTCGGTATCCCTATCGAACGTGGTAATGGATCTGTGTTGCTGGACTTTTATGATAGCGTGTGTTTGATTTTTTTGTGAAGTTGACAAAATAATTACACTTATGGAAGGAATTTTTGTTTTACAAAAAAGAGAAAGAAAGAAATTTTTATGTAAGTACTCTTAAACCATGTTGGCAAAACTATGAGTCTATTAATCTGCCCAATATTCGCAATTAACCCTAATAATCAGATAGCTAGATCAATCAAGAAAGAAGTTGGCATAATCATAAGAAAGTGACTATTTAACTACAAATAGTTGGGAAAGGACAATGGGCATTATTGTAGAAGTTGTGTCCCAACCCTTGTAACAAGTTGCGGCTAGTATAAACATGTTCAATTAAGCTCTTTTATGATCAATATGCTAAGTTTTTACTGTAATTGCGTGCAGATCAAAAGTTACTGGGCTTCAAGTGAACAAAGGTTTTTGTTTTAAATAATGCTTTAATCTTACTTTATTACACTTTGCGTTACATTTTATTTTATTTTATTTTGCATTTTTAGGAAAACTTACAGCTGCATATTACAATAATAGGAATTATAAGTAAAATAAGGCCAATTACAAGTTTTCACTACTAAGATAAACAGAAGTAAGCTAGTAAACAGTACAAACTATAACCAAAACCAAAAACAAAACTTGACATACATAATATTTGATGTTTAACTACAGCCTAAATTTATTAAATTTACCAATTACATTTAACGCGAACAGTTTGAGTGCGTGCTTGTTACTAAACATGATTAAAGAAGTAATTGTCACACAAAATCTTTTTAAGTTTAGCAATACTAGTGTCAAAGAGATCGATGTCAACTTCTCTGCCGGTCGAATTATAAGTACGACTCGCCCTTATCAGATACGAATTTTGCCTGTATGCAGTTCTTGCCGCATGTGTGTCTAAAATATTAAATCTACGTAGAAATGCAGAGGGCACACGCAGCCCTATTTTATTCACCAGTTCCGGAGTGTCAGCCAATCCATTCATGATTTTAAAAAGAAATATCAAATCTGCAATTTTCCGACGTTCGTAAAGAGGAAGGATATGAAATTTTTTGCATCGTATAGGATAATTAGGTAAATAAACCTTTGTTCGAAACTGAACGTACCTTAGAAATTTTCTTTGAATACTCTCTAAACGATTAATGTAAACGTTGTAGTTGGGATTCCAGACTTGAGAGCAATACTCCAGGTGACTACGAACAAACGAACAATACAATATTTTAACAGTCTTGATGGTCTTGAACTCTGATGATATTCTAAGGATAAAACCTAATGCTTTTGAAGCTTTTTTGACTATATTATCAATATGTACATCGAAGATGAGTTTTGAATCAAAAGTCACTCCTAGATCCTTTATAGTATTAACCCTGGCTACAGGGATATCCAACAGTTTATAGTTATAGTTAAATGGGTTCGGTTTTCTAGTGAAAGAGCAAACATAGCATTTGGAAATATTCAAATCCAGTTTATAAAGATTACAATAGTTTTGAAAATTATTTAGATCTTCTTGTAGTAAAACGGCATCTTCTATAGTGGAGACCTGTTTCATGATCTTCATGTCGTCTGCATATAACAATATTTTAGAGTGTCGGAAACAGGAATCGATGTCATTAATAAAAATGTTAAACAATAACGGTCCCAATAACGAACCTTGAGGAACCCCGGAAGGAATGCACATAGCTCTAGAGGAGTAACCATTTAGTACAACTGTTTGACATCTATTCTCGACATACGATATAAACCAACGGTAGAGATTGCCTCTTATGCCCATGAAGAGAAGTTTTTGTGTCAGGATAACGTGATCTATTCGGTCAAAACATTTGCTGTAGTCAGTATAAATAACATCGACTTGGGACCTTTCAGACATTGACTCTGATAGGAAGTCACTACACATGATAAGATTGGATGTTGTAGACCGACCTCTTAAAAAACCATGCTGCTGTTCACTAAAACTGAGTTTAAGTGCTGAGTAAACTTGTCTGTAAACTATTTTCTCCAAAATCTTAGCGAACACGCACAGCTTTGAGATCGGTCTGTAGTTTTCAACTACAGTTTTTGAGCCTTTTTTGTGTATCGGTGTTATATATACTGACTTCCAGATCGTGGGTACTATGCCAGTGTCAAGTGAGCGTTTGAAGAGGATTGAGAGGGGGATGGATATGCTTTTAGCGCAGTTGATTACAAATACTGGGGAAATATTGTCTGGGCCTGAAGATTTATTCAAATCCAGTTGTTTAAGTAGCTTGTATACCTCATCTACAGATATTTCAATATCACTGATATCCTGTGTACTGTTCTCAGTAGGATCGCAGGGGATATGCAAAATATGTGATGACGGACTGGTATAGTTACCCGCGTTATTGAGAAAGTTTGAATGAAAATATTCACTGAACATATTGCATATTTCATCCCCGTTACTCGAAGATTTCTGTCTAAACTGCAGCACTGAAGGATAAGATTTAGATTGTTTCTTAGATTTGACATAGCTCCAAAAAGCTCGAGGATTTTTACATATATCTGATTCTATTTTTTTGATGTAGTCATCAAACATATTTTTTTCTAATTCTTTAGCTCGTAGACGTAATGTGTCGAAGGACTGATAATCTGAAAGGTTCTTATACTTTTTGAACTTTTTGTGAAATTTAGATTTTTCTTTCAAAACTTTTATTAACGGGCTTTTATACCAGGGAGGATATTTTGATTGGCAGAATATTGTTTTTGCTGGTATATGCACGTCATGCAGTTTATTTATAATAGCGTAAAAATGTACTACAGCGTCTTCCAACGACTTATTGTTAAATTCACTCTGCCAGTCCACACGATCCAGTTCGTTTCTAATTGAGTCGTAATCGGCTAATTGATATAAAAATTTTGTGTATGGACGAACCGGTAGACTATATAATTGAACAAAGTTTACCGTAACACACAATGCTTTGTGATGCGAATCTTCAGGCACCAGAGGATCGCTGCAGCAAGTAACCGTGACCTCGTCGTTGGACAACACTAGGTCAAGAATCTTACTGTTATTATTGCAGTGCGAATTGTATTGTAGAAGATGACAAATATTAAAGTTGTCAATTAGGTTCGACTGAATACCTCCGTGCACGTTACTGGGATTTAAATAATGATCATTTGCGGCCGGGAGCCACATTATGTTGGGTTGATTAAAGTCACCCAGAATAATATATTTGTCAGTAGGATTCCTTAAAACTATATCTACTAGATTGTCCGAAAAGTTACCTAATTGTGCTGATAACGAGTTGCCCTGATTCTGACCACAGACATACACAACACATATGTGCATTTTATATGTCATTTTGGGTTTCTTTTGTTTCAATGTTAAAGTAACCCACAAGTCCTCCGCAGACGAGCACCACTCACTGCGTGCGTCAGCCACAAGTTCGCGATTAACTGCAATCACCACACCCCCTCCCATAGTTTGACCAGTATTGGAATAATCACGATCCCGCCTCCATACAAGATACCTATCATCAAACAATTCAGCATCGGAAATCCCCTCCATTAACCATGTCTCAGTTAAACAAATAATATCATAACTATTAAAACACACATTTCTATAAAAGATATTCGTTTTAGTTCGTAGGCCCCGCACATTTTGATAATATATATTAATAATAGATGCCATCACAAATGGTAATAACGTTAACAGTTGAATAGAAAAAATATAAGGCACATTCAGTTCTTGGAAACAAGTAGATATTCATGTTAATGTATAAGATTATTAATGTGATTAAGCGGCTTTGAACTTTAGCAACATATGCATTAAGCTCATATTGGAATGTGAATACAGCGACAAAAAAATATAAACCGTAATTAATTAAAGTTAAAAAGAATTGCATATAAAAGCATAAATGATCCTTATGCGAGAGAGAATAGTGCATTAAATCATAAAGGTAATGACGTGCGGACCGGTTGACACCAAGCGATAAGCAAACAATAGGCGAGTTTGAACGGAATGTATAGAAAAAACCTGTACCTGCGGCTCTCAAGCTTAATGAGCCAAAGTGGATAAACAACCAGCAATGAAATTGACTCGACAACCTTAACCTAAAAACTTTTTTAAATCTTGCTCTGTTTTTATGTAATGTTTTGGAGAAGTGATGTTCTTTCGCACTAGTATTTTGCAACCTCTAACCCAGACATGTTCAAAACCTCTTTCTTTGGCTTGAGCTTTGGTTTTATTCAACAAGATTTTGTTTTCAAAAGTCAAATGGTCATTAATGTAGATTCTGTTCACGCCTTGTAAGCCCAGATCACCAGCATTTAGTTTTTTATACTTTTTCGCAGCGGCTACAAAATCGTTCTTCAAGTAGCTATTATGAACTGAGCAAATTATGTTTTTACTTTGTTTGTCATTACGAGTCGGCACCCTGGCTACATAATTGATATGTTCTTTCGGAATATGAAAATTAATTGCATCTCCAATCTTTGCCATTATAGCAAACAGGTTTTCATCATTAGATAAGGGCACCCCTTTGATCTCGATATTGTTCATGCGAGACCTCTGTTCACTTTCACACTGCTGATTCTCGAGCCTGACAATCCGTTCCTGCAAAGTAGCTATCTCGTCTTTAGTCTCCTTCAATGACTCGATTTCGTCCTCCAGAACTGATACTTTGCATGTCAAAGCTTTTATTTCCTGGCTGACAGTCTCGAAGGATGATTTCAATTCTGAGAATTCTTCCTTGAAAGTTTTTAGTTCCGCGAGTTCATTTTTTATTGCTTTCATGCTCTCTATCAACGTGGGTAGGGCCTCCATTTGAGTTGATAGACGTTTTAGCTCCGATATGATGGTCTCGGAGTCTGCAGATGATGCCTTGAAGGATCCAGTGCGAGGACTGACGGCCGGAGTAGCCTTGCAACTCTGGCATTTCCAGGTTAACTTACGGTCCCCGAGCTTTCTCCATCCGCCCTCAGTTATGCCTGCACAGGGAAAGTCAAACTGCGCATCACAAGCTGTGCATGTGACACCATCCCTCGATTCCACCGCACAACGTTTGCACTTAAACATTTGGAGTGACTTTATTAAGATAATTTGAGAAACGCAATCTATTCACAAGTAGCACCAGCGACACAGATAATTAGATAACTAGATTATCAGATAACTCTGTTTAATTTAGTAAAAATATTATTATCACGACACAAAGCGTCACGGACGTGCGTGCGTCGCGATCGGTGCGTGTAGACTGTGTGTAGACTGTGTGTAGTGCGTGTGTACATGTAAACATAATTATTACATTTACAATAATTATACAGTAATAGGCAGTAGTAGTTATTTTTTTGCCATTATTAACAACTGCACAGTTGAAAATATGTAAATAACGAAGGAAATTATTATAAATGTAATAATTTCTGCATTTCTTAATGCAGTTTGGTGTAGGCCTCCTTTGTATTGTGCCATCTTCCTTAAAAACACCTTTTAACTTGAATACAACAGCAGTTTATTTAAAAGGGAACCAAAAATGCTAGAAAAATGAGAATTACAAAAATACATACTGTAAATTATGAAATGTCTTGACAAAGAAAACTGAGTTCAACAAAAGCTTTGCCTTCAAATACAAGAATCTAATATAAAGGACATTCAGGCTTGTTTTCAATGCGTGGGAGTAAGGCAACAACATCTGCCATGCATATGTAACAGCACTTAACACCGAGACTGCAAATAATTAAGATTCCCGCTCCATTTCCGTCAATTAATATACTCAGTTAGGTGCACATCTCTCGCTAGCTGGCGTTTACTGTACAGATAAGATACAGAAGGCTCACTCCTAAAAACATATAAAAAGTTGTGCAAGTATTTAGAACAGGCATCCAGGTTAGATGTCGAAAAACTACTTAAAATATAGAGAGCCACGTGTGTTTCTTTTTCTTCTAAGTTACGGTCACAATCCGATCAATGTTTAAGAAAACGTGTGAGAAAGACACATTTTATTATCATCATCGTTTACACATTAATTAATCTGACATTATACGTAAAATTGGACATTATCAGTAAATATATTTTAATTCCAATAATATTTCGTAAAAACGTGTGGGAAAGAGAAGCTCCTTTTCATCGAAATTTAAATATTTTATGCTAAACGAAAACATATTTTTGGTATACTTTTTTACGATTGATGCAATTATTAAAACACATTATGTGAATTTATTTATCAAAACTCATTACATTTAGGTTCACACATAAATATTGTGGTTTTGTACTAACCTTCTGCATAATGTACAGTATCACTTGCTAGTAAGTATCTATTAGGCAACTAATACGTGTAACAAGCTACCTGTATCTACTTAGGTTTAACCAAATATGCCTTAAGCTACCTCCAAGGTGATTATCTTATGCACACACTACACGAAACTAGACATGTTATGTATACTGCAATTCTATACATAGGGATACTGCCTGTTGATCTGTCAATGTTTAGAGCAATATTGATCAGAATAATCTATGGTATGTTATTTGAATAACTTAACCAAAGAATACAGTTCCAAAAAGTGTGGTAGTTATAGATTTCAAAATAGTCCGGTGAAGCAGTCAAAGCCTGCGCTCAGGCTAAATGCAAAGATCTCTACCAAAAAAAAAGATTTCAAAATTCTGCTGACAAGTTTAGTAATAATTAAGTATAATAGTCGACAGCGACGTGGGTGAATTTTTTGATGCCTTATTTTCTTTGCTTATTTTAGTTCTTAGTTTTATTAAGTATCTATTTTTTCTTATTTATTATGTAGGCTTAGTTTTTATATTATTGTAAATATTTTAAGTTTAATTTCTGAAATAGAGGAATTGTTCATGTATAATAGTTTTTATATCAATGATCAACTTTTTCGTTGGATCCGTCACAGTAATGTACTTTGTTTTATGTTTAACGATGCACCTAAAAATATAGTGAATGATGATTCAATATTAGACATCTATTGAAAGGATAGCATGTTTTCTAAATGATTAGACTAGTTCTAGTTGGTTAATTAATAATATGATACGTTTTAATTTTGGATATTAATTATTAAATAAAATTTATAAAGTGCACTTTCACTGCTTTACGATATATATTCTTACACCCTGTAAAAAAAAAATCTGTTGTATGACTTTATTATATCTATGCACTAATTATAATAAGCCGACCTGTCTGTAGGTTTTTTACAAAAAGTTCGCATTGATATTAAGAAGCAGTGAGTTCATTTTGTTAGTATAAAATACTCTCAATCTCTGCTAGAGTCGTGTAGAGAGGTGTCACAATGTCAAGAGCTTATAAATGTTACAACGTAGGAAGCCCAATTAAAATACAAGTAGTTTTCATACTTTTCAAGCACTATGTAGATATTATTTTACGAAACGAATGAACTTTTTAACTAAAAAATATGGAATTTTGTTTATGAAAATACTAATTAGCTATTGAAAAAAAAAACCATATTTATTTAGCTGCCTGTTTAAATAAAATTATTAAAAAAAAATTACGACTTTTAGTTTTTGCTATTAGATACTTAATTTGGTTACGAGTGCAATTAGTATTTTTAAACAAAGCCACTAAAACCTCCTATTAACAATTATACAATTTTCCCACTAATAGAATGTCCAATGTGTAGTCAGATTGCAGGTACACTGCAAACCAAAATACATTCCGACAAATCGTTTGACGAATGTAACGGAAATATTTCGTCCGAACTTAACGATGGTCGAGGTATCGAATGGGTCAAGTATGTCCGTTCATATAGGTACAACTTTACATCGCGACTGTACATAGTTACGCGACTGTGTCAAGTCGCATTGCACTCGCGCGCTTGAGTGTTCCTGACGACTGCTTCACTGTTGAATGCGGTAGTGATGTGCGAGTGTTCATATCGATAGTTTATTTTAATATCGATATTGTGTTGGTACTTTTTGTAAAAACAAAACTGCTTTTCGAAAGTTTTTTATTTTATTTTAATATATGCACAATATTATCAGTGTTTTTATTATTATATAAACAAACTCTAACAAAACATCACTTAAGAGGGGAAGGTCAACGTTATATAACCTCATAACTCAGATTACCCAATGAGATAAGTTTCAATTCACATAATAAATTGTATTCAGCAGACCAAATTATTATACACTAAAGTAAGGCCTTACCTACAGAAATACAAAGTAGAACAATAAAACGGGGAATATGGGATGTGATTTGAATAATAATGTGAATAGTTTTGTGTTGTAAGGATGTTTCGACATAAAGGACGTGATGTATGAGATATACTAAATTATTAGACAAAACTTTCAGGAAATGTATGTAACGGGATAATGGTCATTGTTATAACAAATAATGATGGGAATTTAAAAGTACCCTCTGATATCGTTTATAAATGTATTTGGCATAAGTTAAATATATGGAGATCTATTCAGCATTTAAAAAACAATCTGCTCTCGTTGAATTAGAATTAGCAAAAAGTCTACATTTAATAAGCGTAAATAAATAAAACAAATATTTATGCTTTTTAATAGCAAAACCCTAATTCATTTTCCGGAAATCTCCATGGATATTTTATTTTTTAGAAGTCCGTAAAAATATATTGTGTATTAATGCATGTTTATCGATAAACCTAAAGTAATATAATAATGTCGCCCACGCTTTATTTATATTCATTGATATTGAAGTCCTGCGTGGGTTAAGCTATTTTTTCACTGATTTGTTTGGTAAATATTGAGAGTATTTATGGATGAACGTTTAACGACACCTTTCCATTTCATATTTTTATTAAATTGACATGTCTTACCTACACATAATCAGGTTGGCGTTTGTTGTTTAAAATAAAGTAATCACTTTTGTCCTGATGGTTAAGTTTTTATCATGTGGGTTTACATTACCTATTTAAATAATATTTTTTTTTTATAATAGCAAGCATATTTAAAATCTCCACAATACAATCGCTTAAAAAAGTGGAGACATAGTGATGGCCTTCCTTCCATGTCTCTATTTATCCAATTATTTTTTGTATTTATTTTTCAATACACATTAACTCCATAGCTTTGAATATTATTACTATCTAATTAACATTTTTTCAAAGATTTTTATCGATATGGATATCGTTTCATCACTAGTAAACATTTACTTAGTGCATTCAATTTGCTCGGATGGCGCACATTGATCGTCAAATATTACAGCAGAGATCGAGACCGTCTGAACGTCTGACACCGTTTGTCTATTGTACTCTTTATTATGACATGTAAAGACTTTGTTACATTTCTGTTAATATTGGAATACCCAAATCACTTTGGGTTACATTTAACACCCTTTCAGAAGTATTTGATACCATGACCGTTTGCCCGTGACCATGATACCTGCAAAGGTTTCGAAACGTCGTCACTTCGGGATCTAAAATCTAAAATTAAACCGCGACAAAATCCGTAAAAAGTCGTTTTATTTCAAGTATAAAATTTAGTAGTTTTATTTTTAGTATTTGGTAAACATTATTTTACAAGGTCTTCCGATCTTTAATTTCTTTGTTTTGGAGAGCATGCAGCAGATTTTGCTTTTTCATAATTTTATCTTTACCTTAGCTTATAATATCTGAAAAAGCTTGAAATATGTGCTATCTACAAAGGTATAGAAATAGGCGGTCGCTCCTTGTAGAGTGCGGTATTTAGCTGAATCTGGTGAAACTGAAAGCCGATCTCGACATGGCTTGGCAAGATTCAATGGTTTTAAAATCAAGTTTCTACTTAATAACCATTTGCCCTTGAACAAGAAATTATCAAGTAGTTACTGGGTAGTCAAACGTTGCTCATAAAATATTTCATCCAAGCTTTTAACTCCTCAGTTCTTCAATAAAATAGTGCATTTTAAATAATTCATTCAGACATTAAAACGAAATGTCTTTTATATTACTTAAAAACTGTATAATTAAAAGCATAATTCCATTATATCGATTCAAAAATTTGGGTTTTAGTTCAATTTTAAAGTATTTTTTTAAATTACCGTTGTTGTCAAGGGAGGCCTTTGCCCTACAGTGGGACAGTTCAAGCTTTAAATAAATAATAATAATAAATAATTGGTGGCAAAAGAAATGGCGCTCTTAATTTAGAATTTATTTATAAAAATAAGGAGTACGACATTTCCCCAATATTTCAAACAACGTAAATACTTTTAAATCGAGTCAAATGGAGTGGTTCTTCATTTATTTTATACAATCAATTAACAAGTAGCTGTATGGTAAAAGTAATACCATTTTTAAGTTCAAGAAGCAGGACTTTCTCTTTTCTATGTCACACGCCATACATCAAAAATTGTGTGAACCGCATAAAAATATTACTTGGATTTGTACTACCAAATTTGCTATTTAACCTGTGTGTTTCAGAGTTAGAAAATTAATCCTTAACTACACATAAATCAATTTCAATAAACCTTATTTAAATTCTCAAGTCAGTTTCCACGTTCATTGTTTTATTGTTCAAAACTTATGGAATCCAGCTCCGTATAAACAGTCAGATTATGAGTTCCAAAATGATATCCAGGATTTAAGTTTAAGAGATATTTCAAAGCGATGAGGTTTATCATGTAATTGTCTTTTGAAAGCGTGGGTGCAATGCGTCAAACTGAAAATCCACGAAAATCTATGATAATATCCGTTATACTATATTATCAAGTTATATAATCCCGCAGGAACGCAAAGGATAATCATGAAAACAATAATTATCCAAAATGGCGGCGATGTGGTTCGCCACCCACCACGTCTCATTCCTCGCGGGGGCGAAAAGTGGACCACGGAGAGCCGTTTCGCTACGTTGAATGTAAGAGCAGGAATGTATGGAAAGGTGGATGAAGTATGTCAGATGATGGATGTTGAGACAAAAATTAAGAAAGGTGTGCTGAGATGGTTTGGCTATGTCGAGAGAATGAATGAAGAACGATTGACAAATAAAGTGTATAAGGCGAGTGTGAATGAAAGCAGGCCAGGTCAAGAGTACCCTAAACCGAACAGCATGTGTGAAGGGAATAATTAAAGTGGATAAAGCGAAACAAGTGTGTAAGGATCGTAGCAAGTGGAAAGAAGTGGTCTCTGCCTACCCCTATAAGGGAAAGAGGCGTGATTATATTTATGTATGTACGTATCAAGTCATAAGGAATGCCTTTGAATATATTAATAGAGTATAAAGTTAATTGTGTGACCAAATTGTGAGAAGTTAAATAACTTAACAGTTCACATAAAGAAAACTTAAAAGTTAACACCATTCATATTTAACAACACAATTCGGTCTTTATAACAAGCACCCAGCTACTCCTGTATCTATGTCCTTGACATAATCCTCTACAAATATTTGCGTGCATCTTATTGCATAGCATCTAAACCTTCAGTAGAATGCACCCGGAAATGGCAAGGACGTGCTCCCTTGTTTATGGCCGGCATTATGATAAGTATGAGGACAATGGTAGTTTTCCATAACATTTAAAGTCAAGATATTTGCAATATATTTTTAATGTTGGATTTTATTATTCGTACAACTCGTAAAATACATAGTACCTCGGTATCTAGTTTTCTGTTTCTTATAATATTATCGACATCGATAATATAATATATTCCGGGACATCTCACACACGGTCATCTGATTCTAAGTTAAGCAGAGCTTGTGTTATGGTAACCAGACAACTGATAAACATACTTATATATTTCTACATACATACATATTATAGATAAATTACACCCAGACACCGAACAAATGATCGTGCTCATCACACAATAATTTGTCCTGGGTGGGAATCGAACCTCCGGTATAGCAGTCAGCGTCCCTAACCACTATACCAACAGACCCGTCGATGCATTTGTTTGGTTTGATAAAAAACAAAATGATGCTTACATAAATACTTTAAATTACCGTAATTGGTCCGTCAGCGTCATGTCCTACAAGAATTTTACTGATACCGATAACACAAAATACTCGTAGCACATGTTAAATATTCACAAAAAATAAAATCTCTAAATATTTCACTCAGTAGATTGTCGACAACTAATTTATATAAAACCTTAATTAAAAACAATTGTTTCGAGACAACAGTTCCATTAAAATAGACCAACTCAACCCTAAAGTGATTGGCCCGTTTACAATTAACAAAATGAACATTTCACTTATTATAATTCCCAGGGCAAACTAACGTAAAATTGACGTTTAATTAATAATTTTTAATTACATTTGCTTTCGATCCGTCGAATCAAATATTAATGTTAATAGCAACACCTCGTTCGCCCTTTGTTTTGGAACAATCGTTGTTTTCTCACTGGCAACAATGTTATGAATTATTTACAATAAGGCCCAATGAATAGGGTTTTACCTTGAAAAAATCGGAAGGTTTCGTGATTCAATTTTACAAAAATTGTTTCTGTAAAAGCTTGTTTCGTGTTTTCGTTCCGTTTAAGGTTTTATGTCAAAAATAATAAAGGAAATGGTTTTGTTGTTTTTTACTTGAGTATTTTTAAATATGAGTTGTTTTTTAGATATCGCTATCGTCCTTTTTTCTTGTCCGTCTATTAATTTTATATACATCTTAATAAGAAAAAAAGGGGATATTTTTGATATTTGATTTAGATGTCATATTTACGAAGCAAAATCTTATTAAACTGTAAACAAATGCAAATGTCATTTTCATTTGGCACACTTTCTCAGACTTTATTTCTTAAAGTGGATGCATGCGTTTCATACGGCCTATGATGTTTTCAGCCGAGATTTCCTTTGGGTGAGCGAGACGTAGCATTTGTCTTGACTTAAATAGCTGCGTCCTTTTGTATGCGACTATGTTGTTGTTTCAGTATTAAGAACATGTCAAGTCACTTTTATGAAACCAGTTGGACTACAGTTGAGGACTATGTGTTGTCAAGCTGGTAGAATAGTTTGCTTTTTTTGTTTGCAATTATAAGTAGGCCCTAGTTAAATTTTAGCTTTAAATTAATGAAAAGTTAAATACAACTTTTTTTCAACAACTTTTTTACAGCCCCACTGCTGGGCCATTCTACTACATCAAGAAAATAATATCACAAATACGATCAAAAACAACAAAAATAACTATTATTATTTATTGCTTTCTACTCACCAGTCCGTGTCCCAAGTTATTGAGTTCCTTCGTTCACTACAAACGTAATAAATCAGAGTCCTGTCACTAGTTTCGACTTCGCCGAAAAAACATCCTGATACGTCGTCCCGATACGATAGACTTGTTAGCTGACAACTTGGGTTAATATTAGTGTACGTATTGTGTAGACACGGGAAGTTTCCTTGATTGAACCGATTCTTTCCGTTTGCCGAACATCTGTAATGAAAAAGTTTAATTGATTGTGCTGTTTTTTTTGTATAAATAGTTTTGTTATGCTGTTTTAAGTTGGAAAGTTGAAGCATGCATTTTAACATGAAATAAATGAGATAATATGAGTACGGTTCCGTTATTTCAAAAAAAATAATAAATGTATGTACAGACCTACTAACCTAAACTAATCGTATATACCTCTAAAATAATTTACATAGCTATCACCAGATAAGCCCACTTTAAAAAGTTTATAAAGAGATATAACTTTTTGTAAAAAATATATTTTATGAAAATAAATGTTTTTGTAACAAAAAAGAAATATATTCTCCAACAACTAACAAATATTCCATTTTCTTGTGACTCCATCGATAATCATAACCCATGAATGTTTGCTACACAATAACTTACGCAAAACAATTTCTGTCGTCACAAGCCCCGCCATGTCATTTCCATATCAATTCACAAGACATCCGCGATGAGGGTCGACGCCAATACTTGTCTAAGGCCCTTTGTACACGCGGCGACGCAAGTACCACACACGACGACTTTTTTCTTCGATTTTACTCGCCAAATGCAAATGGGCGGGATGTGCTGTGGACTGCATACCCTCATGGGAGAAGCATTTGTGAGATCTACCAATTTATTTTACAATTCTAGGTGCCCTTCTTGAATGTGATTTAGGTGTAAATTTCTTAGTGCGGGAAACAATGCAGTTTATTTTTAAGAGATAACTCAGTTAGCTAGAGCTCTGACAGCTTCACCGAAACTTAAAAATGAAACAAATGTAGGAATGTCTATGAATTTGTATAGCGATAGTCGCTCGATTACTAAAATTATCGGGTAGCGGAGACTTGAGTTGCTTCGTGTATGAACTGCCTTACTCATTATGAGTGAGGCACCATCTCAGTATGTCAAGGTTATAGGACTTACAGGATATAAGAGACTTTATGAGATTGACGGAAATGGGAGATGTGATTGGAAAAATTATACAAATGTCAACTCCTTACATTTTAGTTCCTTATTACTTCACAATTAGTTTCAAGGGTACGTTTACTTATTACTTAAAGTTATTTCTAGGTTTATCTTATAACTACTAGATTTGAACCCACAACCCAAACACCTTTGGCGGAACTTTCTGTGTAGTTTTTAGTTCTTATCAAAAAACTTTCATAAAAGATCCAATAATCTAGAAAGATATGATGAAAAATGATTCATAGTTTGGTACAATCGGGATCCATGCCATGTAAATTGATAATTTTGATTAGCATTCGTTTAATATTGCTATTTACTAACAAGGCCGATATTGATATGGATGAATGAAAGCATAGGCCTACTGCCTAGTATGGTAATGATCAAGGGTTTAGTTTCCCCTACTCCGTCACCCTACTGTCTGACTGACTATTATTAGTATTGTACGAGTATCTATATATTTATCATAGTATCTATTCCAGTTGCATCGTTACTGTATTTATATAATCAGTGTATAACGTTCAAAATCGATGACGAAATTCAATGGGATCTTTTGACTTGAAAATCCAAGCACACATTTAATCAATCACAGTTTGTCAATAATTATGGTAAAAATGGCCTTGTTTTTCCTAATTTCAGACACAATTTTTAGTACGAAGAGTTAATCATACAGCAACATTTTCAGTTCCATTCACCTAACTAGAAATACAAACAATTATATTATACCAACTTAATCACCAAAGACACACAAGAGAAATTATTTTAGTACAAACCATTCCTAAATAAAATTGCTATACTTAGTCGCATATAGATGTAATCAGTCTGAAGCCACACCGCCACCAGACACCAATTAGTTTGTTACCATTCCTGAAACGACAAAACTTTTTAATTTCATTCGCTGTAATTCCGACCCACAAGTTTAACTCGATGCAAATGTTACCATTTCTCGAATTTGCACATTCATTTATTTTGAGTTTTTAATTTCATATTAAATGGGGACATTTTCGCTTGCTCAGTTTCATTTCGTAAATGATAAAATGTTACGTCCATTTTTAAGATCATGATTAAACATGGAGATATGTAATGCGTTTAATTTTCTCCTACAATTTAACTCAACTTATTTATACTTATCTATTACTGATTATTGAGCATTTGTTTCATAACCCTAATTTATAAGTAGGTAACTGACTTATCTTACCCTTCCATTTTAAACCAATTTCAAAAGTAGGTGATTCTCAATTTGAATGTATGTTTTTATAGTACATATTTTATTTACGTGATACGAGTAACTCTAGCAATAATTGTGGACCGATTTCAAAATTCATCATCCTCATCATAAGTATACCTTAGAAATCGGTTATTTTTTTTATATCTTCCTCTTCAAGTAGATACATTTCAACTGTTAAGACTCCGTTTACGCAGCAACAGACCTCCTCAATCGATGGGGGTTCCATGACCACATTGTAACATAGAAAACTTAATGACACCATTGACCATTACCAAAGTTTAATTACACAAGATAAAAGTACTTAGATTGTACCCAAGGTGGTAGTATCACAATCAAAGCTAGCATTACGAAAAGAACATTGTACTAGGATGCTTCCCGCCTGCTAAAGTGTTCTTAAGTGCCGGAATGACCTTTAGGGACACTATAAAATATAAAGGACTGCCATTAGCACTTAATAGTGCACTTAGAGTCAAACCTCACACGATACTCTGAGCATCGGGTAGGACGTAGGTGATAGTGAAGATACTGCTTGCGTTACTTTGTCGGGTATTCGTTTAATTGCTAGTTAAGGTCACTGAGTCAACATTTTTAATTGCCCTTGACCTAAGGTTTGAGTCTAAACAAATGTATTTAAACCAAAAAAAATGATCACTGTAAAATCTTTTGAATAATAATAATAAAAAAAGATTTAATAATTACAATAACACTAATTAATTACTAAAATCGTTATATATATTTTTTTATTTAGTAAATGAATTCAGTATTTAGTAAGTAAATGAAATGAATTAATGCCATTATACTTGTATTTTTTATTCAGGCAGTTAATTAAAAGAAAAGTAGGTAACATGTAGTAAATTTATTTTACAGTATTTTACTATTAGGTATGTACACAAATGTTTAAATAAATAAATAGGTTCAGTATAAAACTAGTCTATACTAAACATTTTACATACCCCAGAACTTTACACATCTCAGCACTTAAAGAGTTTTTCTTAATACCGTACAGAATTTGAGGTTAAAAACAAAAACACAACATTGTAGGCGTAACTTTATCCTGCATCTGATCTTTCATATCTGCGTTAATATGCGGAGTAAAGTGCACTCCAGCGGCCTTTGATGCATCAACATGAATATCTGATAATATAAAACATGAAAATTTAATACTACCAGCTACATTGTGTGTGGATGTATCCGTTTTGACGTGCACTGAAAGAATATAACGGAGTTTTTCTTTATTTACATTATTTTTTGATATTGTTATGCCTTTGTTTGTCCACTGTCCAGTCCATTTCAGGATCCATTGCTTTTGTACATTAAAACATGATTTTTTTGTTTTTTTATTAATGTGTAATGTGGTTTTAACTCCTGTCGAAAATTTCATTTTTATTTTCGCTTCGTACTATCGTTGTCACACAATCTGTGATAAAATTACTTTTTTCTACCGCCCATTCATTATACTTGTTAAAAACTCCTTGATATTTAACTTCCCCTAGAATGGCATTCCGCTTCACTTACAACTTGTGCAGGATAATTAATCTCTCGTTAATTACGTGCTCATTAATAACAGCGTCTATTTGTCATTTTTATGTGCATTTTAGTACGAGACTTTATGAGAAAGAAAATGTCTTTTAATATTCACGTCTAAAGTAGTTAATTGTGTTAGATTAATTTTTATTAAACGTGTGTACTTGTGCACTTTCGCTTATTTTTCATATTTTTTGTGTCTAAAAACTTACTTAAAAAGGGCTTTAGCACTATTTATTTATAGGCTTAAAAGTTGATAAAATTCATTAGAATTGAAAAAAAAATGCAAATTTTTCTTTAAAACTGGACTGGACTGTTCAAAATTCTCATTCGTTTTTGGTACTAAAATAACCAAGTAATCATATTTCCTTTTGTTCCAGGTCCCGTAAGGATGACCAGCAAAGACGGAATGCTACAAAATGTGACCTAGTATGGTCTTGGACATGCATAACTACACATTCCTGGACACAGCGTTACAAGAGTTTCAATGCCGTCTCGTCCACGGGAGGGGTTGTGGCGAAACGTTCTCCGGGCTCGACTGCGGTACTGACGGGACCATCGACTACACTTGCCAGCTCAACATAGACATCCAAAATGAAACCTCCTACACCTGCTCTTCGTGCAACACCACGAATGCTGGTGGCAACGACACTCTCTGCAGTCCTTACCTCAAGCTGAATATGATGACAATAATCTTCGAAAGTGCACTCAAGAGTCTCTGGCTCCGAATACCGAATTTCTTCTGCGATCTAGATAATCTTTTTTGCTATAGTGAGAACCAAAATCGGACGTTGTACATTGACGTTGCGAACGACACTTCTGTGTTAGGTGTAGTAGAAAATTTTCAATGTAGCTATGATCTTAGGAATGTGACTGATAATGTGACAGTAACGGCTGGGTACGATTGGAGTTTTCTATTTGTGATATTATTCATAGTGGCGGGTGGTGTGGGTAATATATTGGTGTGTTTGGCTGTGTGTTTAGATAAAAGACTTCAGAATGTTACGAATTATTTTCTTCTGTCGCTGGCGATAGCTGATCTTTTGGTCAGCTTGTTTGTGATGCCGATGGGGGCCATACCAGGATTCCTAGGTAAGATATCTGACTACTGATTTATTTTTGTACCTAAATGGACTATTTAACTTTTTTTTATAATGTTTGTATTTACATTATGGACACACATTGTTTTTACATTAGGTACACACATTTTTTATAATAATATAATTTTATTGAAAAAATAACCGTACATTTTGTACTTCAATCAAACGAATATATATAGAGTCAAAAATCGTCGCCATATTCCAAAAAACACTTTACGATATTAAAAATCTAAACTAAAATTCATACGTCTCTCTCAACTATACTAAAATGAAAATCTCGAACAATTCTCTTAAAACGACACTCTGGGGTATCTAGAAAATTGCACGAGAACCGTATATCATACTGCTCCATTATTGCACCTAGACAATCCATTTTCACAGATACTCCACATATTTCATAGCCATCGTGTTCTCGACCTTACAAATTGTACCTATTTTCACAGTCCAAGCCTTTTATAAAAGGAAGTTGAACCAATTGTGTGAATGGAACGGCTACGGCTATCTAATATAAGCTGGTGTTACACACAGCTGTGGCGATGAATAAGCCTTTTCTTTAGAATAGAAATGTTTCAATTCACGATACAATTCGAAAATGTAGACGACAAATTGTACCATAATAAAATATTAATTTTGCCCTGATGGTTTTAAGCCAACGAAATTTAATAATTGAAATCATTACACATTTTCTATTTGTGTAAATAAAGAAACATAAAATTAGGGCTATTCAATATTTCAATTTAAATTAAGTATCATTTAGGGGCCAATCGTAGTGTGTTAGCTAATAATAATTTTCGTTGACTAGATATAAAAAGTAGATGGTGCATTGTCCAAAATTTTCCAAACCATTATTGTCCAAAATTCGAAACAATTCTGTCAATTCCCGTATGTCACACAACAGGGGGATCTAAAATCGTATTCCCGATTTCTGTTCCTTTGAATTCGGAATATTTGTCAGGGGGAAGCAATTTGCGTCTTGTAGTTGTATAGGAATTTGTTTGAAATGATCAGATTGTTAAAGTTATGCCTGTCGTGCTTGGATTCAATTGGCTGTATTGGCAATATTTCTTTCAGTTTTTCGAATATTCTGATTGGTTTTGCTTTGGGAACATTATAACCTGTTACGTCATTATACCATTGTTCTGTACCATTTAATAGGTATTGATTGATATTTGGAGAGTTTCACATAGGAAATATTATTACCTGCGAATACCATTTCATTATTCTACTAAACCATTCAATTGATATTATCTCTTTGGAGTCTTTCACATTTGTTTTGCATTATTTTTATTTTCAATTGAAATTAAACTGTTTTAGTTTTGTCCTTTTCTCATTTATTACTTTACTTCTAAATACCCTCATTTCTCAGGGTACTGGCCGCTGGGCGTGGTGTGGTGCAACGTGTACGTGACGTGCGACGTGCTCGCGTGCTCGGCGAGCATCATGCACATGTGCTTCATCAGCATCGGCAGGTATGAGCTGTTCATCATCATCATTGAACTATTACTACTAATTGTCATGTTACTCACTTTATTTTTTTGTAAAGTGTTGTCATTGCCATAGATAAAATATATTTTTATTTAACTTCAATATTGCTTGGTTGCCAAAAAGTATATTTACAACTGTATAATAAAAACTTAAAATGTGATTATTGCTAAACTTATCATTTAAATGAAAACTACATAAAAAAAAATGACATGTAAACTAAAATATATAAAATTAATTCATAAAAATCATTATCATCATTAGGCCTCAGACATCTTGACAGATGATTTAAGAATAAAGACATATTAATTAACTAGAAGCAGACTTACCTAGTAATTACTATTAAATTGTTCAATAGCCGCTAGAAGAGTTTTACAAAACTTTTCGTTGTATTTATTCAATGCTGACAATATATTATTCACTTAAAATATAATCTCAGTTGAGACGTAAAAGTATACACAATGTATCTTGCCTCATAACTAAAAATATAATTCACACATCGGTCGCCTTTGATCACAAAACTAAGACAAACTAAATTTATCTCCATTATGATGTGACAGACTTCAAAGCCGACAGCGTCAAAAACCGTTGCATCCTTCCCATTCACTCAAAAATCACTTATTTTTAAAGAAACAAAAATAACTTAACAGAAATACTTTATTGTCAGAAGACGTGTCAAACAAACCATTGCATGAAGGGCCGGTCATTTTATCTGAAGAATACCTAATTTTGAATTTTTGACCAGTTTTTCATAAAAAATATTCAAGGCATGAAAGTCACATTAAATGCTGTGTCTGGAACATTTTATCTGATAAATAATTTATTCTTCACGGTTCAGTTTTATTAATAATTAAAAAGGTCCCGAACTTAATATACTAATGCAATTTAGGTGCTTAATAATAATACTTCAAACCTCTTTAGCACTAACTAAAATTTCCACTTTCATTAAAATTCTCACTTAAAAAAATAATATGCATCATTAAAATTTCATAAAATCGCAATCTACTCAACACCTCTATATTTCGTCCAAAAGTAAAAAAAATTACCGACGCTTGAAATGATGAATATTTTTGTAATAAAAACGTATTATTTTACGAACGTAAAGTGTTTTATTTGAGTGCTGCGTAAAATATTTTATTTAAACGACCATTATGGACATAATGTACTTTTTAATAATCAAAAGAATACTTGCTAAAATACAGAAATTGTATTGTGCTTTTGTATAGACGAATCACTTGAGAGATTTTGGCTGAAATAAACCAAAACATTTAAATTTAGACACAATAGAGTTTAGAGGCCATTTTAAGGACCTAAGATTATTTCCATCTTAAATATTTTGTTTTCTTTAAACGCCAGAAGAAAGTTTCGTTGTGATATCTAGCTTACAATACCTATAAGAATAACACCAAAACAATTTGTATTTCCATTTCTTTGTGTCAGAAATAAATCTTCCATGCACAAACGCTTCAATACAACAAATTCACGCCACAAATAGTTGTTCGAAGTAAATAGATTTGAAAACGGCGTTTTCGTGTATTATAAATTACACAAAGCCGGCACAAAAGCTAATATTACCTAGCTACGGAACCCCGAAGGGATTTTTTTCGGTTTATTTATTTTAGGGTTCGATTTATCCAGATGGGAGATGGAGGTGTAAATCTAAGAACGTGACGTTACAAAAATGTCGGAATGCGATCTAAATCGTTTTGGTATTTACCTTTATTCGAATTGCTTTTGTAAATAAATCTATTGTGCCCTGTAATTGTCATAGTCTGGAGAGGTTTGCCGTTCACTAGAGATGAGCTTAAAATCGTTGAGAAAATGTTGTGTTTATTTGTTTAGGTAAGAGATTGTTATTCAATATTGTTCTATGCTCTTGTTGTTTTAGGTAACGTATTCTCTATCCAAGAAAGTAGCAGGTAATTTCTTTAGTGTGAAGTTTGATTGATAGGTGATTTTATATGCATTGTTTTATCAAACCAACAAATAAACTGAAACTATTAAACTTAAACAATAGTCAAGCTAAATCAATAATGAAGAATGTTATTGAATTAGCTTGACATTAAATAAATAATCAGTCTGAATACTTAAATTTCATAATATAAGTATTCAGACTGATTATTTATACTAAATTTCTTCCTTAAAAGTCAGCTTACCTATTTTTGCGAAATTCAAAAAATACTAACCAACAAACAATCGACAAACCAGTATCTACACGTATTTAGGTAAAAGGATAAGCTGAAAATATCATAAAATAGCAAAGATAAGAGTGATTCCTAAACTTAATATATAAAATTCTTTTATAAGTTATCTGGAAGCGTTGCGGAGAGCGATGTTCATAAATATTGTTTTGAGGCCACTACATCAAGCGCCTCTTCAACGGAACCCGCTGGCGATTTATCATGCTGCTCTTGGTTTGCTAATATTATATTATGCTGTTAAGATAAATGGTAGAAGTAGAATTGGAAATTATTCGAAACCAATAGTAAAATGTTTTAAAAAAATAGAATTATTTTGTACTAAAAATCGTAACTGTTCTCAAACTATTTCGTCTATAGTTCTCTTTTATAATCTTCTGTGCTCTTAAAAACTTAATTCTTAATTCCATACAGTAAAAATCAGCTTCAAAAGTGTTTTAATTTCTAATACCTATTTCTTTATTATTTCAGTTCATCAAACAAAAACAATAACGAACATTATCAACCTAAATATTTATTTTCAATATCGCCAACACCTGAAATTTTCTACGCAATATAATAGACTGTTTCAATACACCTCAAATTAAAATCCGTCGTTGACAAGACAGTTTTATTAAAATTTTGGAAGACGACCATTTAAAACGTCTTTTGTGCTTATAAAGATACCACGGAGAAGCAGGTTTTAACTAAAGAATCATCTTTAATAGCTAGACGTTTATAATATTATTATCTTTTTCTTCGACCGATTTCTATAATATTTCCTACTTGAAAAGCAGGAAGCGGTGAAAGATATGTACTTTCTGATTTTAAAATGTAATTTTTTCGAAAATGTTTTTTGGGATATTATTATGTTTGTATGAAGAGATTTATTGCACTCACAGCGAAATAATTTGATCTATGGCTCCTGTGCCAATTCTGCCGTCATAATTGCAGTTAAAATTATTTTAATATCGCGATATTATTATTGAAGAATCCGGATGAGAGAGAAAACTTCCGCAGCCATAAAATCCAGTTAACCAACCTTAAGAACTAAATATATGCCAAAAGTCATAAATATCTAGGGAAACTTTCAATCCCTTTGAAAGGTGAAGATTTCAATTCCTGAGCAAAAAATCTAACAAGATTTCGTCACAGAACATGACCTGTCGATTTTATTTTGGTCCAATCTTTATCCTTTTACCAAGATTGATACGTTAAATATCACAGAATAGTCACGGTCATAATCCGTTCACATAAATATTGTTTCTCGTCACTAGCATTAACACGTTTAAAAAAAAAGTAAGGATGAAAACCTACAGGAACAACTACGAAAATAATCATAAAAATACATTTTATAAGTCTTCATACATACTCGTATCTTCAGATATTTTAACCATATAGACTTGTCGATAACACGCCTAATAAGTGGTCTGTCAGTATGCACATTTTAAATATCATCGTTCTCTGAACCTCTTAACAATTTTCTCAATATTAATTTTCACAGGGAACTCCACATATAATCATCACTATATTTCGTAAAAGATTTCTTAAGAATATCAATACACATCTTCACATGTCACATCTTCGTAATTCCCTCCGTCAGCCAAAAAACTGGTAAAATCCGAAAATTTGAAATTTACGTCCAGCCCCCGTACTCTGAGCTCTTAAAGAAAAAATATTAGCGTGTGGGAGCGAGATGGCGCATTATACCATGCATAGCAGCGTCTCGCTTCCACCACGGTATAAACCTGCTCTACTTAGAGCTTATAGTAGCCGCGCAGGTAATTTTAATATATCGCCCGCTTGCTGTGGCGACATATCACTTATGTAGGGCCAGAAAGGCGACATCGATGTTCTGAAAATGTTAATTAAAATTTTGGGATTCGAGGTGCGAGTATTTTGCAAAGTACTTTTCTTTTGTACCATCTATAGTCAATGTTAAAAATAATGATCAAGTCAAACGTCAATGTGTTGATAAATACATTAATTTATTGTATTCGTATTTGACCAAAAGTTAAGCTCTGTCTGAAAGTTAACATTTTTTAACAAAAACAATGACAAACTATCATACATGTTAAAGAAACCGCCTTAAAAAAAAAGGAAATATCGCGGAATGAACATATAAAAAAAAATCGTAATTAAACTTTATACAACCCAAATCAGGTTACCGCTGACTCTAAAGCCAAACTTAATATCAAACTTCGTCCATCCGTATCGGCGATACTAAAAACTCATCAATATCACCTCGAACGTAGAAATAAGGTATTTCTAAACGATTTATGGCAAGGACTGCGGCTGGGACTGCAGTCCAGTGGAACGGATCGTGTGTAGAATACCTTATTGGAAAATTGGAAGCATACGAGTGTGCGTTCGGTTTGGCGCGCTGCATTTGTTTTGTAATTGTGACTATTTTGTAGTCTTCCAGTAGTAATTTTTTGTTATTAAATGCTCAAAAATGCTTCATATACAAAAAGATGGAACTCATTTTTAGCAACTCGTAAATTAGACGCAGGCCAAATAACTGCTTAAAAAATATATAGATAAGAACCATCTTTTGTCATGTTCGATTAAGAAACACACAAATTATTTGTCTTTTTTTTATAAGCTACAATGTCAAATACACACCTACACGTCTAACTTAGGTATAACACTCAGATCACATCAAACAAGGGAGATTTGCTATCCTTGTAATTTTAGTATGCGTACCCGATGTCGCCACTTTTCACACATTTATATTTGTACACGCCCAAACGAATATCTCAACAGCGCACACACAAACATAAAAGTCAACGTGATTTGCCACAAACACAACAATATCATTGTTACTGTTAACTCACACAAATCAATGCTCCAATCACGGCATTTTTCACACACGCTAATGATGGGAAAAATTGGTCAATAAAATATTTATCGATGAAACAGACAACAAAGTATGGTTCATCGAATAAATAAAAAAATATTATATAGTCGGTATTATTCGGTATTGATATATCTATTTGACTTGAAAAATTAAACAAATGAGTAGGTAGATTACTCTACACTTATATTAACGAGCTGAAGGGTTTGTTTGAATGCGCTTATCCCAGGATAAATCGGACCTATGTCAAAATTAGAAAGGTAAAGTATTTTATACCTGAGCGTAAAAGACTATGTATGTACCACGAGCAAACCCAGGGCGCACTGCTAATCAAACTAATATTACAAAAGCGAAAGATTGTGAATATGTGTGTTTGTTACTTCTTCATGCTCAGATCGTTGTACCAACTTTGATAAAGTTTAATTTTTGCTAAAAAACTGACACCGTCGTATCTCTAAAACTACTGAACCGATTTTAATAAAGCTTGCAGCATTCCCTAAGTTGAATAATACCTAGTACAACAAAAAATATTTCCGGCCGACTTAAGTAATTCGGTAATTCCATAAATGCGAATACAAACATAAAACATACATACATACACTTTTGAAATTGGGCACATTTGTTCAGATGCTGATATAGACTAATATATACGAAACTACGCAGTTCTGGAAATATAACATACATACGGGTTGAATTGATAACCTCCTTTTCTTAGAAGTCGGTTACAATATGTACTAATGTACCTTCGCCTAAACGTAACAAATACTTTTCTGAAAACCATACTAAAATTGGTTTAGCCGAACACGAGATAATCTCGCAATAGCATACATATAATAATAATAATAATAATAATCCATTTATTTCAGGCATCAAGGCCTATATAAATATAAACAATACTCTACTTAATACAACTTAATAATACTATAAATACATACTACATAATTAACTAATACTAATGTACACGAAGTGTCGGCGTCGTGTTTCGCTGACATATACATACGGGTCGAACTGAGAACCACCTTTTTTGAAGACGGTTAAAGTTAAATAAACAACTAAAACATTAAAACACACGCTTTAACACTATATCGATACATTGTTTTATCGTTACGTTACGACAGATCACTCGTGAAACTACATCACTATTTTACGGCCGGGTACAGCGGAGGTACCACGCGACTGACATTACATTTTGAATTTGTGAGTATTGGTGACGCACGCATCCATTGCGCCATGGAGCGGAACGAATAATTCAATGATACTTACTTAGCAAGCAATGTATTTATTATTACGCTAAGGATGAATTGTCACTTAATGTCATTTATGTTATAATTAATTTCTATTTTTGTGGTTTTATAGCAGAAATATGTAAATATTGTAATACTTACACATGAAATGAGATTCCATCTTTCACGTAGTTCACTTTTTTGCTTGTATTTTTGCAAACAACAACAGAACAACTCGGCATTTTGGCAAAAATCGAGAGACGTGACGCGAGCGAGTAGGTACTTTTGACTGGCGGCAAAAATCGGTATCAAGTGCAAATTGAGCCAGATGCGTACGCACGTGCCGGGGCGCTATAACATATCTCCCTTGTTTGATGTGATCTGAGGTATAACACCTGCTGGCATTAAGTACGCCTATACACGTCCGCGGATGATATATTAAATGAATAAAAAATAACACCCTTCGTCGGGGGTTCAATATACAGGACATACTTTTGACAGTAATAATACGTCGAAGTATAAAACGTCCATTTAACCACACGATCAGCTTTTACGTTTGTTTTATACTCGACTATGTTTCCATACTTTATGTTTTCTACAACTCAATGTACTTGAGAGTTACAGTGCGTAACCCAAATACCTGAAAACTAGAGATTATCATGTAACATTGTGATATAATGTAACTATATTTTGTTTGTGTATAAAAGTTACGTATTGATGCAGTAATCGGATTATAGTGCTTTTAATTGGCTTATGCAATGATCGGGTACGCACGAAATAAACTTGTATGACGGCTCGATAGACGATAGTATTTACACTTATGTAACAAAATTGAAGATTCTTTTTGGCAATACAACAGTTGGTTTAGTTTATTTATTGATCATTAATCTTAGAGACCATTAAGTGAGATTAAGAATATTCAAAAATACTAAAAATATATTTATTTGTTTTGAAAAATGTCTTTGTTCTATAATGGCTCGTCGATCAAAAAATGAAAGGCAAAGCAATTAGAAGATTTAGAAAAGTTACCTCAAACTTTGCTCTCTTTTATTGACAAGTGTTTGATAAATTATCACGATTAAGACATTTTAAAGAAACTTTTATTATTATTTACTTTAATATATATATAATAAACTTTATTTATTCGAGTAACAAGACTCATTTTTTGTGTTAGTAATACAAAATTCTTACCCTATATTAGTAAATAACCTAGAACATCAACTTATCACAACACTACAATTATAATACCTGAGTCATCACTGCGCAACCCCATGCGAGACTTTACAGCAACGACTCAAGTAAGGACAGTCCAGTCTGTCTGAGATCACGGTCAGCATGCTGTTGGAGCTGGCCCTCACTCTACGCACTAAGGAGGCACAACGCTTACGCATTGTAGCGAAAAAACAATCCATATTTGCCTCCGCAAACATTCCAGAAGCACTACAAAAGCGAGGTAGCCCCAACAGCACTCTGAACGCATTGTTGAATTGGACACGGAGGGAGCTATACGTCTTTTGAGTATATCTAGCCCACAGGCTGCAAGTATAAAAAGATGTGCAATAAGCTCTGAAAAGAGTGATTTTTACTTCATTTGAGCATTTTGCAAACCTGCGGGCCAACATGTTCGCTCTCACCGACAGCGCCCTCCGCTCCCTTTCCACATCTTCATCGTCCCTGAGTTCAGGGGTCAGGATATGCCCAAGATACTTAAAACAAAATACCCTTCTCAATGGATGCCCATTGAGTAGCAGAGGTGGAATTGAATTTTGGCACTTACCCCTAGCCTCAAAAACCATGATTTCGCTCTTTTTTACATTGTAAATCAAACCGTGGTTCTGAGCATAATTTTCACAAATGCCTATAAGTTTTCGTAGGCCACAAGGCGACGCACTCAGCAGCGCCATGTCATCTGCATAACTGATATTGTTAAAACATACTCCATCGATATGACAACCAACTTTGACGCTGCTGAGTTTGTCAAGTAGATCATCAACGTAAAGGTTGAAAAGTGTAGGTGATGTTAAACCACCTTGTCGAACCCCACATTCCAACCCATACGCATCCGACTGCACGCCTGCCCATCGCACGCTATTGACCTGGCCACCGTACCAATATTTAAGGATATTGATAGCTGCCGTTGGTACTTCAGACTTTTCCAACTTTTGCCATAAAATATCGTAGGAAACCAGGTCAAAAGCTTTTGACAGGTCAAGATAACAACAATACACAGAAGTTTTCCGCTTCGTATAGTAATTGATAGCATGCTTCATACACAGTATCGCGCTATCAGTTGATAATCCAGGACGGAAACCAAACTGATTGTCATGTAATTGGATGTACTTATTTAGCTGAGTGTTGAGCATGCCATCCAATACCTTGGAAATGACAGTTGCTAACGATATTGGTCTATAGTTTGTCTTGTCGGAGAGATCTCCAGTCTTATTTTTAACCACCGGCACAACCAAAGTATGCAACATTTCTGTGGGTATATAACTGTGAGATATACATAAAGAATATAACATGGCCAAGACCCTGGGTAAGTGAAGACCCCCATACCGCAGATGCTCAATACTGAGGCCATCGTGGCCCGGAGATTTACCCTTCGACATAGAATTTATCATGTGGGCAATTTCCTTGGCGTTGAATTTTATCTCAGGTTCCACGCCGACCTCAATATCGGGCCTCACCACGGATGGCCCCAACGGTGACTTGACATAAAAATAATCCTTGAAAAGGTTAGCGATCTCCTTTGGTTCCGCAACACCGCCAACGCTCACAGGCAGCCCTGGCTTGTAATTCAGTTTATTAGTGTTTTTCCAAAATGAACGAAAATCATTCCTAGTGTGATGCGACGCAAGAATGTCCATTTTGATCTGGGTCTCATGATCTTGACACCATTTTAGGCGAGACTTAAATATTTTTCTAGATTCACACATTTCCGCATAATAAATACCAGAAGTGGGTTTCCCGCACCAATGCCATAGCAAAAATTTTTGCCTGGCCTGTCTGTGAGCGTTGGCAACGTGCTTGTTCCACCCTACAATAACTTTCTTTCTGCCTCGTTTGTTACTTCCCCGACCCACACTGGCTGCCTCAGTCAAAGCTTGTACAATGTTGTTATAAAGTTTATCTATAACAGGTCTATGAGATAATTTATTACACATTTTATCACTACAAGAAATAAATTCGTGAGGAAAATCTATAAGTCTTAACCTGTTATTACATTCATTTCGGTAATTATCAATTTCTTGTGGACTTCTTTCGCCCCATAAAGCCATATTTTGGTATATATTTACAGCATATGTTTTTGATAAGATATTATTTAAATTACAACTAATTACAAGCGGATAATGGTCTGACCACAGTACATCATATAAAATATAAACCTTTTTTACTGTATGTATAGAAGCTTGAGTAACAATACAATGGTCAAGCCATCGCTTAGAGCCGTGTGACTCACTCAAAAATGTATAAGTATCCGATGCCAACCCTAACATTTTAGTGTCAATACATGACCATTTTTGATCCGTACAAAAGTCTGTCAATTCACGATAAAATCTCTCAGCGGGGTGCGCGTTATAGTCACCCAACATATACACACAATCGACGCCACAGTTATCTATGATAGCACTTACCGAACTCAGTACATCAGTGAAATCCGTCAAATTCGTTATTACATCAACCGGCATATACACACTCATCACTAAGAAACATTTATCATTCGACACTATTTTAATTGCACAGATCCGCGGGTTGTTACACGGCACAACAGTTACTTGCTGGAAAACACTCCTTCTCCATAACAGCGCAACTCCTCCATATGGACGTCCGTATAATATACCTTTAGATATATCCACTGCAGATACTCCTGTCGAGCTAAAGTCATCACTTATAGTATCCAGGAAAGACAGCTCATTCGGTAGTAACCAAGTTTCTTGTAAAGCTACTAGGTCGCTTATTTTGCAAAGCTCCCGAATATCTTCCAAAGATCGCTTAACGTTTTTACAGTTAAAAGAAATAAAATTGCATATTTGGTCATCCATTTCTATTTAAGATTGTTTCGTTCGACTTATCGGAAACGTTACTTTGGAGTTTCGGCCTAAAATTAACAAATTTTCTAAACACAATACCTTGTGGCCATATGTTTTCATCTAAATATAGCGGTAATTTATTTATTGATACAAAAAATTTATAAGCATTATATTCACATTGGCGTCTAATTGATATTTTCTCTAACAATACTCTTTCTTGAGTTTTCTTTTCAATGTAGTTAACAATATCTATTTCCGAAGTACTCTTGTGAACATTTGTAATAAATATCGGTAATTTTCGTTCTGCCGCTTTAAAATTATTATCAGATTCTATTATCGCCTGTCCTTTTTTACCTTGTAAGCGATAATTTCGTTTATTTCTATTTTGTACTTTTATCCATCCATCCTTTTCAACATGATTAGACTGTTGTAAAACACTTGCATACGATCGAACTTGTGACACAGTCAACATCTGATCGGCCGGTTTGTTATCGGTTAACGGTAAGGATGACGCAGTGTCCCCACCTCCGCCGCTTCGCCTGACACGGGCGGCGCTCGAGCTCACGTTATATTCGACATCGTCACAGCTGACATCGCAGCGACTATCAGTTGTTTGAATGAGTAACGATTCACTTCTACCCTCAGTGCACTTTGTGTTGGTATTTTTACTTTGTGAACAATTATTTAATTTACGTCTTTTATTAATTGTTGTTTCGTCGACAAAGTTTAGTATAAATAACTAAATGGAGTTCTTTTAATATTCTCAACTTTGGCAACTAAAAATATTTGTTATTTAGTTTAAAATTGATCTCACTTCTTAAAATGATTCATAAACAAAATACAATACGTTCACAAGTTCAAGCATAAAATACTCGTATGCAGTAGAAACAGTTCAACTTTAAAAAACAAATACTACGAATGATGTTAACAATTTTCTTTCCTCATCCTGTCAATCAAACAAATATATCTTTATTTAAATTAATAAATGTTTTTTTTAAGTAATGCTCTTGTTCTCAGGTACCTCGGCATCAGAAACCCTCTGAAGAGTCGCCACCACTCCACCAAGAGAGTGGTTGTCATCAAAATAGCTCTCGTCTGGCTTCTTAGTATGTTTGTCTCTAGTTCTATTACTGTTTTAGGTAAGGCATATTTATTTACCTTTTGTATATAAAATATAAGTAACATAAAAAATTTAGAACGATTTCCATTTATCTTAAAAGTGTAGTAGATGACATTCCTCAAAATGTTTACTGGGTTACCTAATTTAGGTTCATGTTATTTTGTTTTTCTCTAGTGAAAAAAAACAAGAGATAGTTTTTTATACAACTTGCTAATTTTTATTCAACTTTCCCATTTAGAGTAAAAGTAAAATTTTATATTTTTTTAATCTGAAACAATATTTTTTACCAATACCATTATTATATCTATAACTGTTAAAACCAAGCAAAGTGATTTTACTAAAACCGATATATATAAGAAATATAGAATAGAATATAGTACTCAACTGTCGATACAGCAATTGATATTCAACAAGACACGTATATTAAACGCTAGATGACATTTAATACCGAAGTATTAAATTCCAATCAGGAAATAACAGTTGGCGGAAGACATTAAACCCACAATGTTTCTGGAAGCAGAAACTAAGATTAAACTGTGCTTATAAAACGTGTTAGTTTCTTAATTACGCACGTGTCTTACGAGGAAATAGGAGGATTAAGTTTTATGAGGGAATAATATGAGGTGAGATTTATGAGCTGGTAACGTATGCTTTAATTACACGTGTCATGTCCGCTTAAAGTTTTGATCACCTCTGATTCTCCAGATGCGAATTTTAGATGCAAACTGAATAGCATTAATATAGCTATAAAACAATATGAACTGACTCAAACAAATAAAGTGAAAAATAAAGATGAACATTTTGATAATGAAAAAAAGAACAAAAAGATTAACAAATCCCCGAAATCAAGTCTCAACTAAAGAAAAATATTGAATAACAAGTAATTATCAAAGCTTCAGAAACAGACGGATGAGTTGCTTATTTTTCTCCCCATGCCAAACAAAACGGGGAGCTTAAAGTCTTGAAGAATAACAAATTGAACATCGCTCGTGTAATTAGCTCGACGTTTATAGCCTTGGACTGATAATGAGGCTTTGTTGCCATCTCATTAAGGAGATTGATAGATCAGTCTTAGAATTCAGAAGTCGATTGACTTTAAACGGATGCTGTTTAAAACAAAAGGTTTATTATTTTGTCGACGAGTTGTGACGTGTAAAATGTGGATTTGATTGATGGTTAGATTCTGGAGAAATTACTTGATAATGATTAGGTTTAATTTTTGCAACTTCACCCTATGGAACTTCCCATAAAAAAATCCATGAGGAAGAGGTACTGAATTTTAATTTACAAAAAAATCTTGATGGCAGGACGAGCTTGACTATTTTTCCATGGGAGAATTGGAGGAAGGAAAGGAAGGCCTTTGCATTGCAGTGGGACGATTATGGCTAAAAATAAATAAAAAATTCTAGTCGTTACAATAAACGTCTTAAAAATTATTTTGTTGGAGAAATTGTTACTACATGTTTGTTTTGTTTTTAGTATTCTAATATTCATGTTCATTACAGGTCTCATAAATCGCACAAACATAATGCCGACTCCCGAGCTCTGCGTGATCAACAATCGTTTATTTTGGATCTTCGGCTCGCTAGTGGCGTTCTACATTCCTATGCTGACGATGGTGGTGTCGTTCGCCCTAACTGTGCAGCTGCTGAAGAGACAGGCTCGGCTCGCGGCGACGCCTGTGCCTGGGGGGACGCAAAGAAGGTAAATAATCTAAGCTTTAAATGTATTATGGTTGTCAATTATAGTATGTGTGTAGCATTGAACCGGAAAATGTCCCTAAATATTGTACAGTTTACACTTTTTTTTAGGTACTTTTTTATAATAGATCATTCAACCATTTCATAATATTAATGAAATACGTTTGTCGATGTACATTCGGTAATGAATTTGGTTAGAGATCCAAAATAAACGGTTGTTGATCACACAGAGCTCGGGAGCTTTTCACTTTTTCATAAGGTACAAAACTTCAACAAGTAGAATTTTCTAGGTACTGTTTGCGAGAAATTTCATTTTGCAAGTTCGATATTTTGGAATGTGATCAAAGGCTCATGTTTTGCACAAAAAAATTAACAAGAGATTAAAGGGCTATTTGGCTAGAAGATTAAACGAGAACGTTAAAATTAGTTACAAAACCGTTTATAGTAATTGAATTATTTAGTTTTTTCGCTGAAAATATGTAGTTTTTCAAGCTCAAACAGTCGTTAAATACTTCTTCGTAGAATGTTCTTCTGCTTAATACATAATCGTCGTTTTTTGCTACGAACTTTTCTTGACCCGCTTTGTAATTTAAAGTTAATTTATTTTAAACTTGACTCTCAGACTTTTCTTTAGCAAGACTTCTTAGCTTACTGACAGCAGTTGGCGCACAAAAGAACAACTACTCCTTTTTTTCAAGACCTAAATGTTTTGAATCTGAGTCCTTTTTTTTCGCATTAAAGTTTATTTGACTTAAGGATTTCGTTAGAAGTTGTTCTGCATCCTTCAGCTGAAATTTTAACTAGGTCATACATAATGCAAAGCCTTGGAGTCGAGATCTTTGAAATCTTTTATTAAATTGGTTACAAGTTTGTCATAATTTTATGACGACTGCTTCGCAAAAGATTAGGAGTTTTGGAACTTGAATTTTGCAGGTTCCTTGAGAAACTTTGTCGAAGTTTTCTTAAGTACAAATTTTTGGAAGAGTTTTTCTATGTAATTTCTGTGTCATTCTGGTAGTAACGAGTCGTGTTCAACTTATTTTTTTATGTTCCAGGCGTTATAAACCTGTTCGCTTCTGTTTTTACAAACTCAATGTTATATGTAGTACATTCCTAACTGCTAGTAGTATTGCCAACTACAGGACGGAGCGTATTTAAATTAAAATAAATTAGTTTTCCATCGAAGAAAGAAAAGAAGAAGAACTGCTAGTAGCTCTTTTTTCAACCAATCCGGGATAACTGCAAAACAATGCTACAATTATTATAACAATATATTCAAGTTGTATTTACTTGTGCAAAAACACCTGGACAAACATCTCAGTTTACGATTATAAGGCATTAAAAATATATATATTCGACCGTGATACTTAGAAGGTAAATAGAAGTTCTTCCTTTATGTCTTATTGCCTTTAAAGTAAAGATTAGAATAAAAAAAACAAATCGAAGTAAAACAAAAATACCTAAAAATGTGGTTCGAAAAACCTAATGGACCAAAATTCAACCAAAAGGTTCGAGTTTTTTCTGAGTTTCATTACGTATTTACTGCCCTCAATTCAGATCACGACGTGCAAAAACCGCATGTCATTTGGACCGTGTCTCGTGCAGATGGGTGCAGTGAGCCGAGGTGCACAACTACCGAGGCCGTATTAAGGCCAAAACATATTGAGAATACGCCACGTGGAACTGCACATTATTTGGATGATCGTGGGCTTTATTTTGTGGATTTTAACTTGGCGATGTTGAATAAAAAAGGTGAATGAGTATGAATCGATAGAAAATTTGGTCCAAAAGTATATAATAATATTTATATCTATTCGCAGAGAATATTCCCGGTTCCGAAAATTATTTCTAACGTTTGGATTCGCGTCGGTTTTAAAATTTGCTAGGCTGGACGGAAAGATGTATGTAATAAATTCAGGTGCGAATGAAAAATAACAGACATGTTTGTATAGAAAAGTAATGAGTATACAAAAATTGAGCGCGGCTTTTGACCTATAAACCAAATATTTACATAATCATTTCACCGCTTTAATCGTAGCCGAAAAATCTGAGCATAAATTACCTTCTGAAAAAGCAAAATTCACCTGTTTTTACTCCATCTTTGGAGTGACGGGTGGTAAATCTGTCGACAGCTTTTGGTATAAGCGCGGCATTATCTGCCATAGGACAATTTGCTCAACAAGATTTAAGAAACCGAGGAAACATCTATCATTCTTCCAAAATAAGGAAAATGGGGAACAAACCGAATCCAATGAAGGTTAATCTGTTTGGGTCATTTCGAGAAACGATTGTAATTTTTGGTAGATTTCCGATTATTAGGGATCCTTTTTGTTAGGTTTGGATCGTATTTTGCTGACAGACTGGGATTTTGCTTATCAGTATAGTTATTCGAGAGATCAAGTTTTGTTTCTTGAGACATCATGGAGGGGGTTTTATTTTTCATATTTATGTTGGATATGAGAAAGGACTTTTAAGTTTTAAAATTATAGCGGAAACAATAAAAAAAAATGATTTTAGTAACTTTTATCGATGCCGATTTCGTGAACATTATGGAAGAAAAAAAATACGAATTCGGTCGTACTCCCGTCTTTGTTATACAACTAAGGTCATTTTGTTTTGTCTGCGACTTAAAACTCAGTAACTTCTTGTCTCAAGGTTCTATATTCCTTACAAGTGAAGCTAAAAACAACGTAAAAATATATTCACGATCGATTGAACCACTTGAAACGAAAGAACTATTGTTTATCCGAAAATGCTCAATAAATACACTTTGATCTCATGCGAAAACAAGGCTTAAACAATTCTTTGTAATCAAAGGCTTCTATTGAAGTTTAAAGGAGTAAAGGAAAGTTTTCAATTTATCCTCAGTAGACGAGTTTCATTTAGATGTTTTTAATTAGGAGCAGAGTTTCTTTTCTAATTAATTTGACTTGCTTATTAACATTAGAAAGGTTTAAGTGGTGGCCTTTTATTTTCACTTTTGCATTCTGTTTAATATGCGTCGTGGATTTCGTTTGAAAGCGCTGGTTTTTCTTAATTTGTAATTATTACAGGTACCTATAAACCGGAGACGGTATAATCTTTTTTTTTTAATGGGCTTAGTCTTATGTGATCGTTTCAAAAGGCTTAAAACACTACTTGAAAATTGTTTTGTATTGTATACAAACTGTTTAAATTCAAGTCACTTACCTACTTTCAAAATTGGTTGATGTCCAGTCTACAACATCGCAAATAACAAACTATTATAAATCGTAGTTTCTTTAAAACATCCTCATATTTCTCCAGTAAGTTCCAGCTAGCTCTACCAATATTAAATATTATCTATCTTCGAGCATATCCCTATTGATCCAATACCGATAGTCTTGTGGTTCACAGCTGTTCGTGTAAGGGTTGATGCCATATGCTCCATAAGTGATGTTCAAAATATCTTCATCTTTTATGAATAGATGCGAAGGTAATCTTTTTAGGGTAGCTGTCAGTTCGTGGTAATTTATTTTGTGGTAAGCAAACTTTTTTGGGATGGTACTTTAATGACTTTGGTAGGTTTTTACAGTAGGCCTTTTTTATTGGACCTCTGTAGTTAGACAGTTTTTTTAAGTTTACGGAATTACGGATGGAAATTTGTCGTCTTTATTTCTAGTATTTTTTTTGTGTTAGTTAAGTTGAATTTAGAGGATACATTGAAAATAATTTTCCTCTTAGCTGAAAATTCAAATTAAAGAAGTTAACTTGACTTATAAAGTAAACTTTTAAATCCTCGTAAATCACCCTTAAGTATTAACAATGGATTTACTAAGCCTTATACCAAAACAAATTCCCAATTCCCTTGGATCAGGACCAATTTTTTTTCATCCCGGTATCTGAACTTTGTTTATGCGTTAAAGGGCGGGAAAACAAACAGGTTTATTCATACATCGGTCGTTCATTATGATCGATGGTACCCAACCCTCCACGTAAGCCGTTTGGCAACCAGCCAGCCCGGATTAGGAGAAACACACAGGAGGAAAGTGGGAGCGGGCTCGGTATGTAGAATGCTGCACAGATGTGGAATTGAAGTTTGCGAAGTAAGGTGTTTTGGGAACTATTATTAGTTTAATTGTGATTGGATTTTAAATATGTACACTTGTGTGAAAGTAATGTCATGTTGGAAGGTACTCGATTTTGAACTACAAAGATAACGGTAAAAAAGGAATCTACAGAAGGAATTAAGTGTACTCGTTTAATTTAACGGAAATCTCAGTCTGTGCAATATCAGAATGTAATAACAACCAACAACTCAAAAATTGCTCTGAACCCAAAGGAAGCAGATGCAGCACTTCTGTTATGGAAACATACAAATATAAATGATTTTTTATGTTCAAGTTAGTCGTTGTCGTGTCTATAGTTACATATTATGTAGTTTATTTCCCTGTGAGCGTGTACGCTACTGATAGCCAACTGTATGTTTCCACAGACATCGCACTAATATACTGTAATGGAAACTTAACTACCGAAATAAACTTCACTTACCCCACTATTCTTACCTATTTGTGAAACTATTACCTTGCATAGTTAACTAAAACCTACGTTTTTACTGTCTACGAGTACGAAGTGACAATATTACGTCTGTTTCTTTTAAAAGATGTTCATTGTTGGACATAATAATATTAAGTGGTGTATTTTTCTTTTTCTGTTTTATACGCGTATTTATTTACTAAACAACAATACAATTTAACATTTAATTACAATCACTTGTCAAACTTGATAACTACATACAAGTCACTTGCGTAATTATAGGATTTCGTATTTTTCTCGTAATTCTTCACTGCAAACAAATCTCATCCCATTTAAATGTAAAGGTGGTGTAATTTCTTGTTCCTTAAAATATTGGAGCCTACTTCTGAAACATTGGTCGTAGCTTATGCCATGTCAATATTTATTGAACACACCTGTTCATTCCTTAGGGATAGAATAGGGCTTTCCATGTACAATGCTTGAAATACCTGCTAAGATTGATACCAAGCCTACACAGGTTGCTTCAGAAATGCTCTGTGCTACGTACTGTGCGCCTATGTGAAATACTCCTGCAACCCATACTTATGAAGGTTTTTTTTTAAGAAACCTTTAAATATTAAATATCATCATCAGCCGGAAGACGTTCACTGCTGAACAAAGGCCTCCCCCCTAGAACGCCACAATGAACTACAACTCGCCAATTGCATCCACCGGCAACTTCGACGATATCGTCAGTCTACCTGGTGGGAGGCCTGCTAACGCTGCGTCTTCCGGTTCGTGGTCACCACTCGAGAACCTTTCTTCTCTAGCAGTTATCGGTTCTTCGAGTACATAGAAATTATCATCAGTTCATCAAAAGTAGTACGGTTGTTTTTTTTTCAGATTGGTCTGTTTTTTGCTTAGAGAAAGTTGTTCATTTTCTTCTTGTATCCCATAAGATAAAGCAGTATTTCAAAAATAACTAGACTTTTATTTAGCACCCTGTATATATCCACAAAATATACGAATTTGACTTCGATCGGAGATGTGTTCAAAGGGTATTTTATCTGAACGAGTTTAAAAAATATATAGGAGTGAACCTTAGTATAATAATCTTCCGAACCAGTGAACAAGATCAGTATCGAAGGGAAACGGTATTGATATCTCTGTAGCCGTCATGCTTTTAAGTTTGACATAGTGGAAAATGTCTGAGAGTCATGTTTGAGATGAAATAAAACATACTGAAATTTGTATTGCACAAATCTGAAAAAAAAGGTGATTTTAACATAAAGAATAAACAGCGTTTTTAGTCAACTTTCTTTTTTAACATTATTATGTTACTAACTTCTTTATTGAGTAGTATGTCCGAAAAAAAATAATAATTTAAATAACATTTTAACCTAACTATGCATTTAAATAAATATTTATTTTATAATTAATAAATATGGCATAATTTGACACAACTGTCTAGTTTTCGCGGTTCTTGAGTTACAGCCTGGTGAAAGACGTACTGACTGACAGCAAAGTCTTAGTAATAAGGTTCCGATTTACCCTTTGGGTACAGAACCCTAAAACTGAAATAAATATTCGTCAAAAAAAAAGCAAACCATTTTTATGCAGTCATCCAGGTCTTTCACATTTTGACGTGTTTCAAATCATAACGTCGATATATTTCACACCGAAACGAAGGTTATACCGAGATATAATCTTTATTGGTTAGTTCATTCACATCCCAGCAGACTCTACGTTATAGATTTATAAAAAGCTCAAAATCTTTTAGATAAACTTTTTACTGACTGCTCAATGTATATGAGTTTAGGTATAGGGAAATTTTCTATCAAGTATTTGTATCAGTCTCCCGGTTATTGAAACGTTGTTCAACACAAGAATTAGTTAATCTTATGTCAGATCTCATTCTAAGCGCTGTGATTGCTTGTTAGTCTTTTGGTCGACCAATCACAGTCGTAAGCAGTTTATTTAACAGCAGACTAAGTTCTTCAGCCTTTAGTAGATTCTTGATAGAGGATAGATTTATTTTTCAGGTTCCCATATTATATGATAAGTACATGATTCTTGTATCCTGAAATTTAAATGTAACTAACTTATGCCCAAACTCAGTTAGCAACAGCCTCCGCTCCCAAAGCTACTGTCCCAAATTCCAAATATCAATAACAAAACAAATTCCAATCACATAAACCCAGCAAACTATGTCCGCAAGGACATTACTGTAAACAAGATCATAACAAATTGCAACCATAAAATAAGCCAAATGTTGGCCGTTAATACCAATACATAAAATACAGGCCGTGTTATAATCGGCCGTAAAAGCCTAATGTAATTGTTTGTCCATACTTTCTACCAATATTGGATAGTTGGTTAGCTAAGACTACAATTTATGATCTTCTGTCTAGCCTTGTCGACTTCCAGTCTAATTGAATTCAGCTGAATATCAGAATCTAAGATGGATCGACTGAATACCTGAGATCCATGATCCGTTTTACTAGGTAATACAGTATCCCTTAGGATAACTGGTAGTCAGAATTATAATCACTTTAAGACTATCAAAGATCAACGTATGTCAATCAGGAACAAAGTATTCTATGGGTTTTAGAATGATTCTGGATATTGTAACGACGCAAACTTGATTTTGTATTTAGAATAGAATGTAAGTAGAATTTGGCCTCTGGTGGTCCTCCAACTGCCTCGTTGGCCTAGTGGTGCTAAGTGCGACTGCTACGCTTGAGCTCTTGGGTTCGATTCCCTAGTCGACCAAGGTGTTATTGGGTTTTTCTATGAAATTCTCAGTAGCAGATCGGGGTTTGGATTTGTGCCCGGTTAGTGGCAATAGGCTCGCCCCCTATTACATGGCACCTAAACATATCGGCGAACTGTGGGTGTACATTGATACACCTCTGCCTAACCCTTCGGGGATAAAGGTGTGATGATAAGTCGAATTGTTGATAAAACACCTAGCTAGCGAAGCAAAGAGCTCTTCGCTTGGTACGAGTAAAATTTACGATACGTCAATAAACACATTACTGTATTGAAGCTGTAGGTGTTTCTACCTTTTTCTGTTGAATCGGGTTACCGGCAGCCAGGATTGATGGTTTTTGTTAGATATTAATGCATTTCTTGATATTTTTAATGTTTTGTCACTGTATTAGTTTTGTGGCCGTTTGCACTCTGTTCTGGATTTCGAATGAATGGTTCACCCACGCACCACCGCGCCGTTTGCTCGATTGTGGCGCTAGCGTCGTGCGTACTTTCCTGTGTTTGCCGCGCTTCCGCTGGTTTTGAATTTATGATTTATAACAGCGCGGGAATATTCAAATCACAACATTTTAATGACAGTGCGGTAACATGCCCCCGGCCTTGGAAGCTGGAACTGCTTGCAACGAAGTATTATTTGATTGATTGAAGATTGATTAATAATTGATATGATTGAATGAAGATTGATTGAATGGGTTACGCCTTCCCGTCATCATTCACTTGCGGGAATAATGGACAAATTTTAGTGAATGCTCTCTTTATCAACCCGGACGTTGTTTTTATGTTGGCCACACGGGAAACGCCATCTTTGCCAGGAAAAGTTTCTATCACTCTCCCAAGTCGCCATTTTAGCGGGGGAAGATTATCTTCTTTTATTAGTACCATTGTGTTTGGCAATATTTCTTCTTTACTTGACTTCCATTTTGTTCTAGTTTGCAGCTCCGCGACATACTCTTTGGACCACCTTTTCCAAAAATGTTGTCTCATTTGTTCGGTGCGGTCATACCGAGACAAGCGGCGTGAATCAATGTTGGTAATGTCTGGACTGGCAGGTGCGGTGAGGGGCCGGCCAATCAGAAAGGAGGAAGGACAGAGAGGGAGTAGGTCATCTGGATCCGTAGACATTGGATACATAGGGCGTGAGTTAAGGACTGCCTCTATCTGCGATAACACTGTGCTGAGCTCCTCATATGTCAAACGGGCATTACCTACAACCCTACGTAAATGAAATTTGCAGGACTTCACTCCCGCCTCCCATAGTCCCCCAAAATGCGGCGTATAAGGTGGTATAAAGCGGAATTTAATACTGTTATCAGCTGCGAATTCTATAATAGTATTATTATTATTTTTCAAAAATTGCGAGAACTCTTTCATAGCCCCTACAAAGTTCTTTCCGTTATCGGAGAATATTTCCGACGGTTTACCCCGGCGGGAAATAAACCTTTTTAATGCGAGTATATATGCGTCGGTTGTTAGACTTGATACAAGTTCTAAATGAACTGCGCGAGTAGAGAAGCACACGAATAAACAAATGTAACATTTCTCTAATTTAGCACCTCTTCCTTTGCGGTTTAGAATAAACAGCGGCCCAGCATAGTCCACACCACAAATTAAGAATGGATAGCCCGGATGCAACCTTTCAGCAGGTAAATCGCCCATTTGCACATCAAGGGTATTGCCTTTAACGCGTGTGCAAGTTACGCAATGATGTACAACATACCTAGCTAGGTTTCGACCACGGAGAGGCCACCAACTTTCGCGGATTGTTGCTAAAAGTGATTGAGGACCAGCATGAAGTTGTTGCTTATGTTCATGTTGAAAGAGGAGACGTGTGAATGTATGCTTACTACATAGCAATACTGGATGTTTTTTATTATAGGAAAAATTTAAAGAATTATTTAGGCGACCGCCAACCCTAAGAACATCATCATTATCTACAAATATATTAAGACCGGAAATGGTACGTTTTAATGTGGAATTTTTCTTTAAAAAAGACTCATTGAAATCTGGAAACGATTGCTTTTGAGAAAGCCGTGTTAAAATTAAAATAGATTTACTTAATTCTTCAACTAAAAGCGGCCCGTATTTGCGGTTTGTTTTTATTTTTATACGAGAATTTTCAATAAAGCGTAACATGTAAGCACACACTCTTTTCATGCGATTAAAAGAAGAAAATCTCTCAAATGGAAACGTATAATTATTTTGACAAACTAATAGCGTAGTATTTAATTTAATATCTGGCAAATCTGAAACGTCTAAATTTTTACAATCATATTCATGATCGAAATTACAAATAGGTTTATGTAAGAACTCCGGACCGCGCCACCAAATATCAGCCGTGCACAATGCGTCGAGCGTAAGCCCACGTGACACTAAATCAGCTGGGTTCGATTTGCTGCCGACATGATACCATGGTAAGCTACCGGTAAGTTCATTGATCTGGGCTACTCTATTTTGTACGAAAGGTTTTAAAGAATTGGGAGACATACGGAGCCATCCCAACACTATTGTTGAATCCGACCAAAAATAAATATTATTAAATTTTAATCGAAGCGAACTAATAATTTTAGTATAAAGTTTAGCGCCTAATAAGGCACCGCACAATTCTAAACGCGGTATGGTTATAGGCTTGACCGGCGCGACCTTGGACTTAGCGCATAATAACTTAACCGATACATTGGAATCATCCGAGTAGGTACGAACATAAGCGCACGCACCGTATGCGAGCTGTGATGCGTCGGTGAATATATGAAGTTCACAACGCGAATGATCTTGTTCACTATCTAGAACATGACGCGGTATACGTAAATTTTCTAAATAACTTAGTGTCTTAACGAACTTTATCCATCTGTCAAAATTCTCATGCGGGACTGGGTCGTCCCACCCTATTTTAAACAACCATAATTTTTGTAGAAGTATTTTTGCGATTAATATAGTAGGAGCTAATAAACCTAGCGGATCATAAACTTGTGAAATGGCGGATAACATTATGCGTTTACTTACGTGAGTTGTAGGCATTTCTAACTTGGTCGTGTAATGTAATTCATCTGTATTGGCCATGTAACCTAAACCTAGCGTTTTATTCTGACAGGTATCGCCTAAAGATAAATTTTTCGATGAATTTAAACCAGTTAAGTCAAAGTTAAATAACCATTTCCTAAGGGAAAAGCAACCGGATTTTAAAACTTCAGAAACCTTATTACAAATGTTTAACAACTCATGTTTATCATTATAACTTAAAATCAAATCATCTACATAAAAATCTTTACTTATGATATTTGCGGTTAAATCATCCGAGCACTCGGTAGCTAACTGTTGTAAACAACGCATGCTCAAATATGGCGCGGACGCCGTGCCATACGTCACAGTATTAAGACGGTATACACCGAGCGCATCGTTTGGATTTTCCCTCCACAAAATAAGTTGTAACTGTTGTTGATCGGGTTGAATTAAGATTTGTCTGTACATTTTTTCTACGTCTGCACAGGCAATATATTTGTACTGGCGGAATCTTAACAGAATGGATAAAATATCGTTTTGTAATGCGGGACCGATTAATTGTATGTCATTTAGAGACTTACCAGATGTAGTTTTAGCGCTTGCATCGAAAACGACACGTAATTTTGTTGTAGTACTAGAGTCTCTAAACACACCATGATGCGGTAAAAAATAATGCGGAATTGAATAAGTATTTATTTTTGTCATATGACCGAGCTCTATGTACTCACGCATAAAGTCGACGTATAGTTGCCTATAGCTCGATGTGCACCGACCTAGCTTGCGCTCGAGTGCAAGGAACCGGTTTTCTGCGAGTTTGTATGAATCTCCTAACTGTTCGGCAGATTCGCGTAATGGGATACGTACCGAAAAACGGCCTAGCTCATCGCGTTTTGTAGTTGACATGAATAAATCTTCACATGCGCGTTCATCTTTTGTCATATTATTTGAATAAGAAACAATTTCTTCTAATTCCCAAAACTTGCGTAATTGACTATCTAAGTCTGTAGTATGTGTAAAATTACACTGAACTCGATTAATGCGCGAGTATTTGTTATGAATCGTGCCTGATACGACCCAACCTAATTTTGTGTTTTGTAAGTAGGGTCCCGTAACAAGACGAATTAATCCCTCATTGAGGAGATCCCAAAATGTATCCGCTCCGATTAATAAATCTATTTTGCAAGACGAATAAAAGTTAGGATCAGCGAGTTTTATGTTATTCGGAATACATAATGTATCGATATTATTGCGGATTGACGGCAACGTTGCCGTAATGCAAGGTAAAACAAGACAATTTAAATACGTACGGAATTCACTTGTTTTGGATCGTAAATGTACCTTGCATGAATGAGTAGACTCCGTAACGGAATTACCTACTCCTGTGACGTGTACAGTGGACTGTATAGGACGAATACGTAATTTATCGCATAAGGATTTTGTTATGAAAGAATGTTGACTACCATTATCTAGAATGGCGCGAATTGTATGAAATTTATTGTTATTATCTGCGATTTCGACTAATGCGGTTGAAAGTAAAACGGATTCTTGTGTGTATATGTACTCTGTGTCAACCTCGCACGTATTTGTTGAACTAGAGTGTAGCGATGTACTCTTTGCGGAACTCGTCGCTTTTGGCGCGCTGTCCGACGACGTTGTCGGTGCAGCTCGCGGCCTTACTGACGACGACGATGCGCTGCTGTTGTCGCAGCACTCGCTGTGCAGTAACGAATTATGTTTGCGGTTACATTGCCTACACGGACCGAGCCAACAGTCCGACACAGTGTGCCCGGCGCGCATGCAATTTTTACAAAGATTGTTTTCAATAATAAACCTTAACCTGTCCTTAACAGAAAGTTCAATGAACTTTGTACACGAATAAAGAGGATGATTCTCCTTGCACATAGTGCATTTAAAGCGCTTTGAATTAAAATAAGGCGTTTTTTGCGGTTTATTTGAATTATAAGGACGTGTGGTTAGGTAGCTATGCGTATTAATGTGATTCGACGAATTTCTCTTAACTGAACCGTCACCTGTTTTGTTCGGATTATGCGTAATTTTAATAGTTTCCAACATGTCGGCTCTATCCGTAAGAAATTTGACTAAATCTTTTAATGTGATTTTGTCACTTTGCGGTTTTAAACTAGACAGAGTACCTTTGTGTTCTTCCCACTCCCGTTCGGTCGATGGGTCTAACTTGGAAACTATTAAATAAATAATAAGCGTGTCCCAACTGTCGGTGGGCTCACCTAGACTTTGAAGCGCGCGAATATTCTTCAAAATGGCGTCTATTAATTTGCGGATTAAGGATGACGATTCTTTATTAAGAGATTGAACAGAGAACAAGGCCTTTACGTGATTGTGCACCAGTAATCTATTGTTATTGTACCTATTTTCGAGTAAACCCCAGGCTATAGAATAGTTTTCAGACGTGAATTGTAACGACTTAATTATTTGAATAGCACTACCGCTAAGTGCTGAGCGTAAATAATGAAATTTTTGTATTTCGTCAATATTGTTCGATTTATGGATTAAAGACGTGTATGTATCCCTAAACTCGAGCCACTGCTCAAACGACCCGTCAAAGGAAGGCAAACTGATGGTTGGCAACTTGATAGAAGACGCTTTATTGTTACTCGCGTGCTTCTCCACTACGTCGACAGTACGAGTTTGAAATAAACATTTTGCTTTAGCGATGTATTCGTAAAAAAGATTTTCAAAGAGTTCGCGTTCGACTAATTCTTTTTCAAGGTCTTGCGATTGCAACTCAATATCGTCTTGAAATCTATTAAATTGAACTAGTAATGTATCGGCTTTACTGCAGCGTTCTTCTAAGGCTAACTTTTGCTCGCGGGTTAGTTCCGTGCCGTCTAACGACTGCACGTGTTTGACGAACAACGTAAATTTACCTTTGACTAAACCGCGCTTTTTAACTAAATCTTTAAAAATATCGTCAGCCGGCATTTTGGGAGAATAATAAAGACAAAAGAAAAGCACTTACAGGGGCGCTGCACTGGTTCTGGCGCGAAGTAGGTATGAACGCACGTGGCGTGCGTAGGTACGCCGCGCCGCGATCTCGACGAAAAGCTAGTATTTCAGCACAATATTAACACAGACAAGCACTGGGATAGGTTTAAGTATAGATTCTGATGGCCAGACCCTTTTGCGATGATCTTCTTGGCGATTCTTGGCTGCCCGGCTCCGCTGCGAACCGCTTCGATCCGGCTCGAAGGACCAAATTATGTAGGTGTTTCTACCTTTTTCTGTTGAATCGGGTTACCGGCAGCCAGGATTGATGGTTTTTGTTAGATATTAATGCATTTCTTGATATTTTTAATGTTTTGTCACTGTATTAGTTTTGTGGCCGTTTGCACTCTGTTCTGGATTTCGAATGAATGGTTCACCCACGCACCACCGCGCCGTTTGCTCGATTGTGGCGCTAGCGTCGTGCGTACTTTCCTGTGTTTGCCGCGCTTCCGCTGGTTTTGAATTTATGATTTATAACAGCGCGGGAATATTCAAATCACAACATTTTAATGACAGTGCGGTAACAGAAGCTTCGGTTTTAGTGAGGATATCTTGTGCATTATTGCGGTATTTTATGACGTGTTTCCTCGGCGGCATTCAGTCATATCTTATGTTTCTGGCGAACATTCAATGACTAATTCAGAAGGCCGCTTATGTTTGAACATTTATTGATTATTAGATTACAATATTGTGTTGAGTGTTAACTGTTTAGTACTTTATCTTTGGCAGGATATTGTGTGTCAGGGAATTGAGTTATTGTAGTTTTAGTAGTCTATTGTCTTGTTGTATCTACTTAGTTTCGTGGTAGTCTGAATCTGATTTGAAACTATTTCAATCTAAATTATACAATGACTAAACTGTCTAAGTATTGTAAAAGTAATCAGAAGTGAAAATAATTTTGTTAAATTTATTTATTTGTCTTTCATTTAAATTCTGTATCTATTATTTTTAATTTAAACCGTCAATAATAAAATGACTTAAAGACTGCTATTTAATGTGAAAATTACTTAGTCTCTTTAGTTCTAAATATAGTTCAGATCACTTATACTACGTTTTGTTCTCAGACAATGTGGTGGTTTCGACAATGGACCCAACCAGGGCATGCGTCGCGTTGGCGTCAGAAGCTCTCCAGACCTCTCCCCTAACAGGACAGTGTCGAGACAGCTGACTTGGAGGATTACTAGCACAACAAGGTAAATTTTAGTAACTAAAAAAGTATCTTCGAAAAAAAAAAAGTATGGTCAAAGGTATGCAGGTATTTGACTAAGAAATATCTGGAAATGCTTTAAACTTTACAACCTAAAATATAAACTATCAAGCAATAAACCTATTAATTCGATATTTGCACCAAAAAAATTCAAACCAATAAAAAAATATCATTCCATGCGACGTAAACATTTATCCGACCGCAAACCACAAATGGACTCCGATTAAAACTCGATACGTTACGTAGTAAATCCAATCAGTTCCAAATTCAGAGAGCTGTGGTTATTGCCGATTGGCTGAAACCGCGGAAGTTTCATACAACAAATATGTATGTTAAATGTTTTAGGTTCGATTCCCACTCAGGACAAATGTTTGTGTGATGAGCACGATCATTTGTTCGGTGTCTGGGTGTAATCTATCTATAATATGTATGTATTTAGAAATATATAAGCATGTTTATCAGTTGTCTGGTTACCAAAACACAAGCTCTGCTTAGCTTGGGATCAGACAACCGTGTGTGAGATGTCCCGGAATATTATTATTATTAAAGTCCTATTTGGAATCTCTAAACAACTTGTATGATCTGTGACCACAACCCCCGGCGTCATTGTGTGGGGCGATCAATTGAATTAATTGATTGCCTACCTCCTTTCAATTTAATTGGTTTGCCTTATTAAGTGGTGCACGTGATTATTATAATTATAATGCAGCTCATGGTTTAGAAATAGGGGATTAATACAGGTGATGTTTGGATTTGTTTCGATAGTAATCCAATAATGATTTGAATTAATTAATAAGCTCGTTTGGGGAATAGATATATACTTTATTGAATTTGTGAGCTATTTTACCTTTGATATAGATTGTTTTTATTTTTGTATGTCTATAAGTTTCCTTTACATGTATCTTTTTCCTCTCCTATTAAATCTATTTAAATTGTTGTTATCTTCGTTATTGGGTGCATGAGGTAATACAACAAGATATTTAAAAATGATACCCAAAAATATTTCTGAAGGGTATGATAGAAACCAGTTATTAAAAAAAAAACACTCTTTGGGTGTTATGTAACTACATACACATGACATCCCAACATAATATTGTTCTTTTATATTCTTCTAATTTCTTTTCACCCACCAGGGCACAACGCAACAAAGTCGGCATGAGCGTCTCCCACCCCCAGCTCTCCTACATGAACGGCTGCGGCACCGGATCCTCAGGGAACAGGCGGGGGCACGATGTGGCCACCCAGACCCCGCCCAGCATAGCTGCGGAGACCAGGCGAGCGAGGTTGCGGCCGCTGAAGCTGACTCTAGCGGCTCCTAATGCGCTTACGCTTAGGTAAGTGGTTTTTTAAAGCCCTACGCGAATGAATGCAATAAGTTAGACGTGTCGGTGCCATACGACGATATTTGGCAATCGTTCAGTTAAATTCTGACAACCAGTCTTATTAGGGGATACTGTGTTACCCAGTAAAATGGTTGTGGAGGTCAGATATACAGTCGCTTTATGTTAAAAACGGTATTCAGCTGAATCCGGTAAGACTGGAAGCCGACGCAAAAATAGTTGGGAAAAGGATAGGCAGATGATGAAGTAAGACGTGTTCGTCTGTCGATCTGTCTATTGATCTGTCAGTCGGTCGATGTGTCGATCTATATGTCTGTCTGTAGCATTGTAGCTTCTAAAGAAATGGTCCGATTCTGATGCGTTTTTTTTGTTCGCAAGATCTTTTCGTTTTGGTAAGTTCTTTTTGTTTCTTAATGCACCGCTAGCGACGTCTACAAACAACAAATATCAATTCTTCTTTTTAGCGTGTAGATACCAATAACTGTAATGCAATAGGCTACCCAGCATAATTAGGTCTGGAATTACCAATTAATTATTACCAGAAATTCTCGATGTAACCTACAATTTACTCAGAGGGTCTCAAAGCTTAATTTATTATGCACTAGCGGCCCGCCCCGGCTTTGCTCGGGTGCAACGCTGATACCTACACTATATATCTGTCGCAGACAAATAGTATAATATGGCATTTTACATACGGCGTCGTCAGTTTAAAAACGTTTGCGGTTATGTAATATGCCGAAGGCAAAATGTCAAATCATTCAATCGTCATAATGCGACGTTAGTGTTATTTTAGGGTGACTATGCTCATTAAAATCTCGAGAAAAACTTTGAATTACATACGTCGTCGCTCGCTTCGCTCGCTCTGTTGCAAGGTCACAATATCTAACCTAACCTAACCTATTGATCTCTGTCACAAAGTCGAACCTAATCAAGCAATTGATTTCTGAGCCTATGAATATATGAATATTCGATCATGGATTCGTTCATACATGGTTTTTTGACCAAAAATACTCTGCAGGAGTCCTTCACGACCCAGGGTCTATGGAAACCTTAGCATTTTTGACGTGCTGGATAACCTCAAAAACTAAATACTTCAATTTGCCTCGGCATTATGTATATGGTGTTTAAATTTTCGATGAAATGTTGTGGTGAGGCATATTATAAAGTGACACGGCAATCTACATTTTGCCTTGGGCATATTACATAACCGCAAACGTTTTTAAACTGACGATGCCTTATGTAAAATGCCAAATTATACTGTGTCTGCGACATATCAACACAACCATAAAGTTCTGTAGTGCGAAGCACAGCCTTCGACGCACTACTTGGTATAGGCACGCGCCCTACGGCCCCCTGGCCGTTACCGCCGCAACCGCGATGTCGCTGCATTTTAAATTTTGTAATATCTTCGAAAATATTCATTTAAATTACATGCTGTAAAAGGCAATATTGATCTATATTACATGCACAATTTATTAAAGGTACTTAATTGGATAAGGATTAATACTGTATAGCTTAAAATCGCTTTTTCGTAAATAAGTAATAAATAAACGATAAAAACTGGTAATTGTGGGTTATCCTTAAGAGATAGACATATGCCATCGTGGACTTTTTTGTAGATCTTTTTAAGGTGCACAATACTGTAGTACATTATTTTGATCTATCTCGTAGGGTTCAGCCAGCGTTTGCAATGTAAGCGCAAAAAATTTGTTCGTTTACTTAAATCTCTAAGATTATCCGTGTTCCTCTACTATATTATGCATGTATTATACATATAAACCTTCCTCGTGAATAACTCTATCTATTAAAAAAAACCGCATCAAAATCCGTTGCGTAGTTTTAAAGATCTAAGCATACATAGGGACAGACAGCGGGAAGCGACTTTATTTTATACTATGTAGTGATATACTATACTACTAGTAATTGCTCTAACTTAATTTAATTATTGATGGGAGTATAGCAGGCTTAATTTAGAATACAATGAAAACCGTCACAGTCTAGGTTAACCTAGCCAAAAATCATAAATCGTAGAGACAAAAATTGTTCTTTCTCTTCTCAAATACTATTAGTAAGTGGTACGGGTGTTTCCATCTCGTGGTTATGATTTCCGTTGTCAAATAATTGTTTCAAAAAATTGGTACATAATTATTTAATAAACTCATTTTAAGCTAAAAAAAATTAAACTTACTCTATTTACTTATACTATGTGTAATCTTCACTCCTTTTGGATTGATATACCCTTTCGCTAACATGCTGTATATGATGTATGTGTATCATACAATTTCTGTATGTGCGTTGTTCTATCCTCCAGCGGCCAATTCCAGTGATCGAACCACTGATCAAAAAAATCTAGATCAGGAAAATCAGTTTTCTTACCCCTTGGGACAAAGGATAAACCCAAGATATCAAAATTGAAAAAAGTTTTTGGGTTATGATTTATGGTTTCTTTTCTGCGACTGCTACGCTAGAGGACTTGGGTTCGATTCATAAGTCGACCAAGGTGTTATTGGGTTTTTCTATGAAATTCTCAGTAGCAGGTCGGAGTTTGGATCTGTGCCCGGTTAGTGGCAGTAGGCTCGCCCCCTATTACATGGGACCTAAACATATCGGCGAACTGTGGGTTTGCATTGGTACACCTCTGCCTAACCCTTCGCGGATACAAGCGTGATGATATGTTTATGGTTTCTTTTCTTGTAATATAGAAGAAGTGAAAACGATATTGTGAAGTAGAACTCTTTATACCTAAACGTCAAAAACATATTTCTACAAAGACAGAAAACAATTAATCCTAAACTGTTATTGAATAAACAAAAACAGCAAATTAATAAACAGTTCTTTATTGAATAAACAAACGGAGTTTCAAATAACCATTATTCCGGCGTTTATTTGATCCGCATTCGTATATTTTGGATCCAATTTAAACAATAAAAGCTTATCCCTTTGTTCAGAGCGTTCAGATAAGATCGGGATTTGTGTAGTAAGGTTATAAAATCTTTAGTTAAATTTTAGGCGAAGGTTCTCAAAGTTTTTGTTTTGTTTTTTGTAGTTTTGTTACTTTTGTTTGCAGGTGAAAATTATAAGGTTTTTTTTTAGATCGATTCATTTATTTTTATTATAACAATAGGACTGTTACTTACTTAGCGTGCTATTTTAATGAACTAAACTTAATAATGTATAATCCTGACCTTCCTCGTTTGCCTGTGCAATACGTGAGCAGAAAAAATATATATTTTTACATTGATACAAGGTGTCCATCGGATACTTGGTTTAACGAATTTTTTAATATAAATAAGAAAATATGCATAACTTCTTGATCTTTGACTGGCTACAAAGCCAGAATAATGCAAGCCCTTACTAAACAGTTTGAAGTATAAAATATTCTTTCTTAATTAGTTTTGAACTGCTCAAAATTTCGGAACAAAAGACAATTAAGTATTTACAAGCATTGTCATCCAATTGTACAATTTAAATTATTTCCAAAGGCCCCATGATTACAGAAGAGCAGTTCTTCGAAAACCGTTTGACAAACTTTGAGAAACTCCAGGTAAGAAAATTTGCTTTTACATTTTCAATGAAAGCTGAAACTGGGGGAGTTTCGTGAAACGAGCCCGACATTCGTTTTAATTTATCAAAATAAATGTTTGAGGGGAATAATACTTTTGGTTGAAATCGTCAGATGTTTTAACCACAGTAGCAGTTAATTGTTGGAATTCAGTGATGAATAAGTTTTAAACTGTACGGGCGTATTGTTCGACTGAATGAACTGAAACGATGGTTTATTTTCGGAAGAGTTATTGTGTTAAAAAGTGGGTGAGTGAGAGTCGGGTTTGTGGTTTGAGTTCCGTAGCTTGTTAGTGGAAAATGTTGTTCTTATCGTACATGTCGAGATATATGGTAGTAATTGGGTATAAAAAAAAAACAAAATACATAATTATAGTTTTACAAAATATCCATGAGTTGTAAAATTACTACTGTACGTACATATTTCGACACTTGGGTATTTCATAAACTTTAAAAATTAAATTTATGAAGTCAAAACTGAACTAATATTTTTTTTAGGTTTAAAGTACAGACTTTGTTCATTTTATTTATTTTTTTAAGGTGACTTAACAAAGCATATTATTTTGCAATTTGTATGACTATTCACAATTTTTAATAAATATATGGAACCCTGAAAATTTGATTATGGATTTTTCTTAACGCTGTAAACTGTTGACAATGCGGGTAGTTTATTAAAAAGTTCTACAATATATTTACCGTAATTTCAGGTGTAAATGCAAAATGTAGTCGATATAAAATTTAAATTGCATTTAGACACGGTTAAACATAATTACAGGTACCTAATAAGTTTTCAAGCGACTACTGTAAGACTACTTTACTAAACAAAAATATAGTACATTACTGTTACTATGCACAAAAAAAACCGAATTTTTCTACAAAGTATTCCAAGCATAAAAGTCTACTTAAACATAATTATTATCACTTTTAGAATATTCTTAGCATTGTACTTGCCAGCTTTTATATAAATGTATGCAACGAACTGAAATAAACTTTAACTCCAACGCTCTTTGTGCATTTAAAAAAGAGGAGTGCATTGCCAAAAATGTTAGGTAGAAGGTATTTTATTGTGGTCTCATTTATACTAGAAATATATTTAAACTAGTCGGAATAGCAGCAAAAATGTGCATTGTACTTATAGTTTTACACAAATAATTTAAAGATAGTATTTAATTTTGTTCACTTCCATTTTCAGATCAAATTCTTTTTTCGTTTTTTATTTATTTTAATTTATTTTAATTAATTTGTTTATTTATTTCAAATTACACATGTCATTACAGGCCACTTAACTTAATGCGACGGTATAGTTATCAGCTTATATGTACACTTAAGGTACATAAAAAATGGTATTTTTAAAACAGTTGCCTCTAGTGTAATCATGATCCTAATCATTTAGTGAATGATATGAGTGCAAATTATACTAAATCTTGAAAAAATATGGCATATACTTCTCATTCTAGCCAAACCTTATTAACAATTTTCCATATCACGTGTTGGCTACATTTCAAAATTTCAAAGACAGTTTTATTCTATACACTTTTTAAAAAATATTATTCTGAGTGTCCTTGGCATGTAATAAACGAATGTGTTTTTAACTAAAACCGAACATCTGTAGGCTGAAATCAAACATAAACAAATGAAAAGCTTTCCATTAAGCGAAACAAACAACAAGGGAACAACACATTTTTACGGAGAAATTTACTTACAATCGTGTTTTGGATTCCCTTCAATCCTGTTTAACACGTGTTTCGAATCTTTTATAATAGGATAGAAGACTAGGTATGAAAGTCGAAATTTATTTAGTCCGCCATTTAGATAATCGAAATATAATAATCTATACATATGAAAATGAATCGATAAATGTGTTGGTAAGCGCATAACTCAATAACGTCTGGACCAATGTGGCCAATCCTTTTTTTTAATGTTCGTTGAAGTTTAAGGATGGTTTTTACGGAGAGAAAAATGCACCGGAAACGGGACCTCGGTATTCACGCGGGTTAAACCGCGGGGCACAGATATATATAATATAATCGGGCTTGTGACTTCAAAGGTAGGTATAATTTTTACTGAGACGTGACATCATGCAAGAATTGAACTCGCTGTAACTTCATTATTTGATAACTAAACAAAAGAAAAAAAACGTGGTTAATAAATAATAAACCTTGGTAAGAACAATAAAATTACAGAAACATAACATTACATATCATCACGCCTGTATCCCCGAAGGTAAAGGCAGAGGTGTACCAATGTACACCCACAGTTCGCCGATGTGTTTAGGTCCCATGTAATAGGGGCGAGCCTATTGCCACTAACCGGGCACAAATCCAAACTCCGACATACTACTGAGAATTTCATAGAAAAACCCAATAACACCTGAGTCGACTTGGGAATCGAACCCAAGACCTCTAGCGTAGCAGTCGCGCTTAGCACCACTAGGCCAACGTGGCAGTATATATATGAACTTACATAGGCTTAAATAATATGCACTCCACAAGATATCTTCCTGCATTTCTATTGTAGAATGTCTGCATTAATTTCAGCCTGTAGCTTTGCAAGTGGCTCTTGCATTGTATTAACATGTCCATGTTTATTTATGTTGCCAGATGTATTGTTGGCGTGTTCTGAGGTGTTGCATGTTTTATTTATTAACAGCTGCACTTGAGAGCTCTATGATTGTTGGAGGTCATCTTTAATGGGTTTTGTGATTCATATCGTATTAACTCTGAAAATGAATATTATGTAGAAGTATAAAATATATAATAAAACAAGGTGCACCCCGCGCTTCCAACCGAGTTATTAACGAGTCTCCTTTAAATAAAAACTATTTCAAAAGTTGTCAACCTGTGCTCTTTCTAACATTCCTAAGATATTTGCGAAATGATGTAAATTCAAAGCCGGAACCCATTTTTTTTTTTGTGAAAATCTCTTAGATAATTTGTTGGTCGAGCAAGGTAGGTCAATCATTAATCTAAGGAAAAACTGTAATTTGAAATTACAAACAGACACTTCGGTTTGTAGATTACTACAGATACGAATACGAGTAAATAATAGTACTTCAAAGATTTAGAATCTGATTTCTTTCTTATATAATTAATTTGTTAATTTGATTTTATCTTCTTATTTTAGAACACAATTAAATACGTATGTAATTCTAGAATCCTGTTCAATCTGTAGTCTATTTTGGTAGTAAGAAATTAAGTAATTACAGAATCAAATTATACAGAAGTTAACACTCAATCACATTCCGTGTACGAGTTTCATTTCATCGTTCATTAAACAGAAACATGAATCACTTGTCGATGATGAGTCCCCAATTAATTGGGTAATGTTAACAGACGTTAAATATACCAGCCAAGTTCTCTTATTGAGAACAATATCAAGGAATTAAGATATTTTTTCTCCAGTTATCATTTCATTTTTGTTACAGATTTTTGTTGTAAAAAATAAAGAGCACTGTAAAAAGTAGATCGTATATTTTTACAAAGGAACAATGGTAAGTATTAGTAGTAGACTAAATAGGTCTTACCAATAATTTTCTTAATGGCTTAGCCTTAAAAACAGAATAGATGTTTGGACTCGAAATAAGTCGAGCATCTTAGTAACCTTGCTTGAGAACAAGTACCGTCCGCACCTAAATCTTTAAGTACAATCAGCAATAATGTGTCACGAAACGTATTTAAAAATATTTGTATACCAGAGAACAGATTTCAATACTCACTTTCTTAGGAAAAGTAATTTGATTAAAAAAAGTCTTGGTAAAGCCTTTTGTTCTAAATATCAAAGTTGACCCGAATCCTTTAAGCCACAATGTAAACATTAATTAAAACTTAAGCATTTAAATATGAATAAATGAAATTGCTTCGGCAAAGACTGGATCTGAAACTTGAGAAGTTTAATCGAGATTATGATTATGTACTTAATTCCCTTTATAGCAATGTATAAAATGTATATCTAGTAGGTATACCGATACTCATTTCACCGCAATTTTTTTACTGTGTTTCAAGAATTATGTGTCAAATGAGTATTACTAACTGGATACAAACACGAAACCGAATTAAACTCCGTCTATTTTCTGATTTCAGTTTACATTTTAATTTTGTATTTAACAGTTAGATCTCCATTCAGAAGGATTTGTGTTTAGACTGCAGCGCTATACTTTTTGTGTCTCTAAAGAGAAAAAGTTGCAAAACAAATCCCAGCGAATGTAATTTTATTATGTGACCTCCTAATGTAAAAAATTGCCTGCCGTGAATAAAAAGATACTAAATTTCCACCGAACGTGTTACACAAAGTGTAGAAACGATCGTCTAAATCTCGATGTATAATGTTTTATCATTACACAAACGTAAATGCATTTCGAAATCCTTATAAATTATTATTAATTCTTAGATCCATAATTCCAGATCCATAGCCTACATAATATGTAAATAGTGTTAGAGGGTTAACACATCATAAATACCTAATAACCTATGTAAGGAAAACGGGAAAAGGGTTAACCCGAATCCGACTTGCGGTCAGCAAGTAAATTTTATAATAAGCTGTTACCATATTTTACGGTCGGCCAAATTCATAACTATTTATGAATCTGCCTCAGAATAAAAATGTCTCCCATTTTAGCTTCTGCAATTTAAATTTGGTACACTAAGGCCGCGGGCACACGGACTGCTTTAAGCTGTTTGATTGTTTGAGCGGTCGACAAAACTGCCTCGTTCGCCTAGTGGTGGTACTAAGCGCGACTGCAACGCTGGAGGTCTTGGGTTTGATTCCCAAGTCGACCAAGGTGTTATTGGGTTTTTTCTATGAAATTCTCAGTAGCAGGTCGGAGTTTGGATTTGTGCCCGGTTAGTGGAAATAGGCTCGCCCCCTATTACGTGGGATCTAAACATACCCGCGAACTGTGGGTGTACGAGTACATTGGAACACCTCTGCCTTACCCTTCGGGGATACAGGTATGTTGGTATGTTATGATATGGTCGACAAAACAAAAAGCAATCGGGTGGGAGGCGCACGTGACACGCGAGAGCGGTCGACAGCTCGCGCAGTCCGTGTGCGTTGATCACTGACTTACTGCTCAAGCAGTTCATGTAAAAGAAGCTTAAAACAGCTGTTTTCGTTCATCGCATTGCCATAATTTGTTTTGACATTGTATAAAAAGTTTAGGATTATAGTTGATTTTTATGAGTGAATGCTTGCATTGCCAAAATTAAATGCAGTGGTTTCGGTAGCTAGAAGCGTGTACTATATTAAATTTTACGAGTATTATAAATGCGAATTCTAGTATCAATAACCACTCTTAACGACCGTACTAGCTACCATTATCTCTTTAAGTATTGTAGTTCATCAGAAACACTATGTTCCTGTGATTATTATTATTTATTTTATATTGTAAAATTTAAAGAAATAATGTTCAATACCAAAATTATTGTTAGAAAATCAGCTAACTTTTTGCAATTAACATAATGTATTTAGTTTTAGATATTTTTAAGTGTAGTGTGAAACGTTAAGTGTATATAATATTATATACTTTTGTGTATGTAATATGTATTTTTTATACGATTTGAGTTATAAAAAAAAAACATGCAGCTAGCTACCATTTCTCTCCTGTATGAGTATTCATATTTAACTTTAACCAGAAAATTTCCACATAATTAAAATAATAAATGCTATCTAAAACTCAAAGCGAGCTACATTAGCGCTCATTTGGAACCAATATACAAAGTTATCTTACACTTTGACATCCAACATACCCTAACTAACTTCTGACATATTTGTATAAAATGATTAATTGCAAGCGACTACACTTAGTTACAATATAATTTATTCCTATGATTAATGTATTAACGAAACTGCTTCATACGTCTCGTATCACTGAATAAATTATTTTGCTTTAACTATTTTGAGAAGCACTGATGCTCAATTATTCAACTAATATTTTATGTATGTTTGTACGTTTCATTTGTTTATTAGCTTTTAATGTCAACCGTAAAAAAAGTCAAAGGTAAAGGATTTTAATTTAATTGGGCTCACAGTAACCTCTAGGGTAATTTATAGGATGGCTAAATAAAATCCTGTTTATGAGATAAGTAAAATAAAGTTTGTTTTTCTTTATGTTATCTGCTCGAACACAATGTTAACGAATATATGTATTTTTACTTAAAAACTACAGAACAGATTTTCATATAATTTAAACCAATGGATAGATTGAATCAAGAGGACGTTATGTGTGTATAATCCATTCATATTTTTCTACCTATGCGAAGACGTCGGGCTGGTAGTATTTAAATAAATCAAATCAATTTACACAATTTAAACAAGTTATGTCATAGGGTTCATGCTATCGACATCTAGTACTCTCAACCTACCATCTTTTGCTATCATAATTAATCTATTCATTTTTGTTGCAGGTTCCTAGCCAACCGTAAAAAGGGGAGGTCTCTTTCAGCGAACGCCGTCGCGAACGAACAAAAAGCCACCAAAGTGCTAGGCCTGGTATTCTTCACCTTCGTGCTGTGCTGGGCGCCATTCTTCTTACTAAACATCCTCTTTGCTGCCTGCCCAGCCTGCATTGTACCTGGTGAGTTATAAGTTATTAGTAAATGATTGATGGGTGTTGGACAATATGCTTTGTGTGTGTCGTGTAAGGTTGAATTTCGGTTGAGAGTGATTTAGTGTTTACGATGTGTCATAGGTACTAAATGGATAGGTTTAGATGACCTTGATTGCTAAGTTAAGATCGCTATGTGAGGCTAGGTTACAATAACTGAGAACACATAACTGTTTTACATTGCTTCAAGAGTTGCTTTAGTAACACGCAACAATAAAAAAATAAATTGTTGAATGAATTTAGTATTCTATATTGCTACATTGAGATGAAGTTGCTTGATGCATAAAATCACAATAAAAAATGCAAGATACCTTAATTCCGCAAATATAAATGTTGTAACGAACGATATACATGACGAAGAGGGATGGCGGGCGGTCGTTGTTGCTCAGCTTTCCTTCTGTTCCACTCTCCTTTCATCGTGAATGTATCCAAGGTACGCGGCGAAGTCGGTTTCTTCTGTTAGCTTCTCGTGCATTCCCAACCGATGTCAAACCACACTCTGCCAAATTTGACTGCCCGCACGGTGCTGCCAACATCTGATCCCGAATACGCCCAAGGCGGTTAAACCTTGACGCTCCTCTTTACACTCCGACATATAATAATATATTTTATACCTTTGTTATATAGGTACTACAGTTTAAATCAACAGACTAACAAATCAGTTAGTTTTTGCTTGAAAAGTCAAACAAAACGAAAGTTTAAAATAAAAGGCACTGTAACTTAAGTGCAACAAGCAAGTCTTTCAATACTAACTATTCAAAAGATCGCTAAGTCTGCTAACAGTTGTTTGTTAAGTTAATTAAAATTGTTTGCGAATCGTCTTGAAACTGTTTTTAAAGTGTTGGACAACTGCAGATGGACTTACTATCAGTCTAGAATTTAAACTATTTAAAGTAAGGAAGCGGATCGTGACTTCTCACCAGTAGCTTGTTTAATAGAAAATAATAAACGTTTTCTAATAAATCTTGACATTACTGAAACAGATGTTTCAGTATGTAGTACTGTATGTAATGTCAAGATGAATTAAAGTTCCGGTTCTAAAGTTAGTTAGAATTTTCTTAAATTAAATGTTATTGCAATTTTTTTGGTATATTAAATTTGAGGTTTTTCGTAACCTAAACAATTTAATTGAAATACATTTTTCATGATATCTGCAACGGTCTAGACAATTTAAGAGGCTAGACAGACATTACCTAACACTTCAGGAAATCTTAAAGTACACAATAGCTATTCTAAATTGTGTTCACGGATCATTGCAATCCTCGACCGCAAATGTATCTGAGTATGTATTGCAGGAGATTTTGTGTCCAGTGCCAAGAGATACAGTAATATCGTACAGGTCATATCCCCTAATGTTTCCGAGTGCTTAGTACTATATGGGTTTTATTACTAGAACTATACTTACTGTAAATCGACGAACTGTCAAGAATTTTTAATGCTTTAAAACAGAGAAGTTCTTTTTTGTTCGGTATAGGGCAAATACGTGTTACATTTTCGGTTGAGTATCTTGATTTTTACATCTGTTTAAAAATGTTTTTTTTTGTATCTACACTTGACCAATGGGGTCACAAACCATCCAGTCCAGTTTAGGCATAGCTATTTTTAAAAAAGAGGAATTAGATTTTATAAGGAGGTTTAATATATTTTTTTTTGTGTTCCATTATACCTATCTCTAGCTATTGTAGACCGATTTAAAAAACTCCTCTTTTCTTCCACAATACGTCACTAAAACAACATTTCCTTCCACAGAGCACGTGGTGGACATCTGCTTATGGCTCGGCTACGTGTCTTCCACCATCAACCCTATCATCTACACCGTGTTCAACAGAACCTTCAGGGCCGCCTTCCTCAGGCTGCTCCGGTGTCACTGTACCAGGTATATAGAGCTCAATTTTGATTGGCAACTTTTTGTAGTGAAAAATATGGGTGTACGTGAAATGAAATATTGAAAGTAATCCGTGTTATAAAATATGTTCAGGATAAGATGAAATAAATAAAAATAATGTGTTCAAAAATCTTATCGCAACAACGTATAAATTCTTGTCATTAATTAAGCGTTCATTTACTGCCATAAAGAAACATTTAATAACATTTTATTGTTTCCTATATTTATATATATATATAAGGTTTCAGTGGTAAAACCAGGATAAACATAAAATATGAAAATAATAAAAATATAAGCATCAAAATATTGAACGATCGGTTAGAGAATTTACTAAATAGACACACAAATATATTGGTATAATGATCACCTTTATCATAATTGCGGAAGCGCATTGCAAAATTATCAGCAAATTATTTTTCATGGCTAAGTGTTTTTAGTGTTAATAGACTAAATTAGTACTAATAATAACAACAATTCCAGAGACCATTATTTTTTATGATAATGTTTGAATCAAACAGTTGTAATTTAACTCCATTGTGATATATATCACGTATATATTGTAAAGTCTACCGCAAGATATAAGTAATGACATACGATAATGAACCTTATTGCTTTTAAATAAAAGTAATACAAATAGTAAATTGTTACGACTTATGTGCAGTCTGTACGAAAGGTAATTTAGTTTTTATTGCTATAAGAACTATTGATAGAAACACAATAATTTATAATGAAACATGGTATGTGTAAAGTTTATTAATTATATTTTTTTCTAGCCTGTGCGTTACTACTAAGTGATGTTTGCTAGGCTTTTACGTGTCGAAAAGGTTTTAACCGGCGGCAAAAGTTTTTTTTATGTGGCTGTCAGGTCCATGCTATGTTATTTGTATATAATTTAAAGATTCCCCTTAAATGCATACTTAAAAATATTTTCTTGTTTCACGACGTAACAATTAAATAATTCTTAGCTACGCTCTAGATGTTAATTATTAAAAGCATAATTTAGCTTCGCATGATTAAACCTATACGAAAGATTTATGCAAACATCTTGCTAATTAAATATCTCATTAAATTCATAAATATGAAGAAACCTTGTTCTTGTGAACATTAAGAGCGAGTAGGTATAATAAAAATATTTTTTCTTGTTCGAGGATATACTGTAGAAGTGTAAACTAGTTTTCAATCTCGGCTTTGACCGTAGACTTAAGGAACTTTTAAAAGAATTTAGCTTGTATGCAATTTTGGGTTAAGTGCACGTGCTTATAAATAATGTATTTTACTGTCATTATTGTTTTTGAGAAAAATACCTTGCCTCATACTTTCGTATAAAAAAAACTGACTTAAAAAAAAAATGTTTCAAAACTACAGAGCTTCTAAAGTCATACCTGTACCACGAAAAATATTAATTTACCGTTTTGCCGTCACATTCATATGGTATGCTCTCAGTCGACAGCGATGTAGATGAATTATTTGATGCCTTATTTTATATTTTATCACATTACATTTCCTTCTTACATATATTTTTTATGAACATCTCAGAAAAACCTTTTGTTTCGTCTAGACGCGGCCGCTGCACCCGCTACCGCTCCGTGGGGTCTACGCGGGGGGCATCGCAGCTCTGCGCGCGCTCCGCCCTCCCTCTAGCCATATCACTGCGACCAACAGCTCTGCCTACCTCCTCGCCGGCTGCTCCTGAGACCACTGAGACAGTACTTATGGAACCACCTTTAGGAGATTTTAATCTAAGGTATTAGAATACTATATTGTAAAAATGTTTTCTGAGGTTTATGTGTTTTTAATATTGAAATAAAGCTTTTTGAATGGATTGTATCGGGGTTATTAATTGTGTTGGATTAGTGGAAAGTGACGCAGGACGGAAGACCTTGCCAAATAATGTGACAAACCTTGTCGCAGAAGTCGGACAACTAAGGCCCGCACTCCACCAAATCGGAGATAAGCAGAGCGGAGGGGGGAGTTTCGTTTGTCAAACTTCGCTGTGTAGTCAAGTCTAAATAGGTAACGAATTCCTACCGGTTACTTAAAAAACTTCTGTTTTTGCCCTGCTCTTCTTTCCTTTTTTGGAGTCCGACCCAAAGAGGTTAAATGAAGGAAAATCGCCGTAGAATCCATTCAAAACAGTTTTATATTTTTAATTGGATTTTTTCAGTAGTGTTTTGTTTTACACATAATACTGCCAAATTGAAATGAAGAATAGATTTGATGTGTATTAGATTTGAAGTCTGATAATAGTTTGGTATATTCAATTTTATTTAAGATATTTTCAAATTAGTGCCAAATTATTGAATCAAATAATATTATCGTGTATTAGTTGAAGTGTTTGTATTTAATTTATCAGGATAAGAATATTTAAGTATGACTTATTTATTAAACAAGTTTAAAATAAATATTATGATTCTTCCAAATTGTCTGAAGACGAATCTGTCACTATCTTTTTCTATCAATATGGCAAATGAAGTTTGTTAAGTAACCTATTATTTTTTAATTACAAGGTTTCGTGTCACATAACTCACAGAATTATTAAATAGGCTCTCAGTTCGTTAAACGAAAGCATTTGATGGGAAATAATGGAATGAATAATGAACGTTCATTACAACACCGCGTTGATTAACTTCATTATTTGTTCGAAGATATTGTCGAATAATTTTTGGTACTGTTCTACGATAAAAGCTATCTATCTATCCATAGCTGTTTTTAACCCACGGCGCAAAAACGACTGGGTGTCATAATTTTGTAAGTTTCACGGATCTGTGTTTGGCAATGAAGCTCTTTATCGAATAGACCGATTTTGATACGTTTCTTTTTGTTTGAAAGCTAATGTGATTGAGCTAGTGCTATGATTTCTGAAAATCGGATTTTATGCTGATACTGTAAAAGATATAAGCAATTTACTAAAAAAACTTGTCGCGGTTTCTATAATTGTTAATATCTAGTAACACTAAAGGAAGAGATTAACGATGGTATTTCTTGTTGGGTTTTTTTCTAGCCAATCATTCACATTAAATAATTTATTTCTAAATCATTATTTAGTGCTTACTCTGAAGCAGTCATAATCAAAAAATATTTTGAAGTACTAAGGCTAAAAAAATAGGTACCCTTATTTCAGGAAGAAAGCTTTATCTACATTTTTGTTTCACCAGAAAATGGGTTTAGCCAGTAATGCAAGTCTATAAAATAAATCATTTTTATCGCTGTTCTAGTGGCCTGTGCCATTAGCCGGCTTGCTTGCATCACTCCAAATAATGACCCGATAAAACCCTGCCAAATAATAATGCCAACGAGTTTAGTATATTATAAGCTCAAATACTAAGTTTTTATTTTATGTTCTTAATATTTTTAATGTTGTCCTACCAGTGACCTGATTATTTTATGTTAAATTTTGTGTCATAGTTTGATGTAGTTACTTTTAAATGGTATTATTTATAAATACTTCCAAAGTCACCTTGCGTTGGTCGTTATAATGAAAAACAATTTGAATTACTACATTCATATTTGAGTAACTTTTCCAATTAGTCATAAGAATAAAAAAGAATAAGACAAAAGCACAACTACTTCTAAATAAAATGTAATATCAGAAAATACTAGATAATAAACTTATATACAAATTCTTCTCAAAGTTTTAATTTGTGGTATTATTTTTGGTTTGGTTTTATGTAACATACCTCAACATATTATTCTTCTGAATAGAAACAACTTTTAAGAAAGAATGCTTGCTGAATAGCTTTAAAGCAGAAGCTCATGACGATTTTTACATCTACGCTTGTTAGCGTCAGCAACTAAATGAAACAAAAATGTTGTTATCCTTTTTTTTCTTAATTGCTCTTTTTGCCTTAAGGTTGCAATCCTCAAATTACTTAGTAGTTTCACAGAAGATTAATGGATGGATAAGTAAGAAAGTTTTACTCCATTTTTTGAAGTTGAAACCGAAGTAGGATTACAGGTAAGCCTTTTTCAGTCACAAATGACTGCAAAGTTGTTTCTTTTTTAAATTCAAAGTTTTCAACTAGAGTTTTAAAAATAATTTCGTATTTCTTTTAACCAAACGCTTTAAGCGAACAAATCATATTTTTTCTACAATTTATGAAATATAGTTTTTTCATCTCAATATTCCGACAAAAAAACTCCGACGACAAAAATCGACGCTGATCGATATTTTAGTCATATAATCACATTGATACAGCCATTTTTACGAGCAAAAATAAAAATACCTTAACTTTGTTTTGCTTTCAAAACAGTGAACACACAGCAGGCATACTACAATAATATTCTTAATTATATAACGGATAAAGTTTAATCAACAATAAAATTTCTAAATTGCTTCGGTTAACCACACGTTTTAGTTAATGAACGAATAAATTCTCAAAGAGCACCTACATCAAGCAAATTAATTATGTACATGCTTTATAATATATTCTGTTGACATGGCTTTTAATTTAAGACTACAGAACAAATGAGTTAATTAAAATTTTCGACTGTATTTTGAAATATAAATTGGAATGAGGGATGATGTGGTAAGCTACTTTGATACCGTTTTTTAATTAGATTTTTGATATTTTTTGTTATTTATTTTCAATTTTAACAGGAAAATATTTGTCTTCTTTCTGTAAATAATCCAGTCTTTCGTACTATAAACAAATGTTTTATTAGTTTTTAATGGGACGTGTGCAAAAAATATATGGTGTGCAATTATTATGAAAAAATGTTTTTTTTTCCTAAAAATTTCATACTGTAAAATAATCTGTATTTTCTTTCAATAATTAAATAAGTATTTTAAGTGTTTCTGAAACAAATTCTGTGAATTTATAATAATAGCAATGATTTTACTCTACGTAAGTAATATAGAAACTATGTAAGTGTATAGAACTAATTTATTTCTTAAAAGATGTTCAATTAAAATATTTTGTGTATGTATAAAATGAATGTTAAGTAGAAATAAACGTTATTTTCGAATTACTTTGTATTTTATTTTTAAAGTGCACTTAGTTACCTAATATCGTAAGTTTTTAACTATCAGTTTGTTGTAAAATATAATAAAAAATAATAATAATAAAATGCGGACAACATCACATACACTGTTCTGAACCCAAAGTAAGTTGCTCAAGCACTTGTGTTATGGAATTCAGATACAACGAAGGTACCACAAACACCCAGACCCGAGACAATGTAGAAATATGATTTTCTACATTGACTCGTCTGGGGATCGAACCCGGGACCTCAGAGCTAGCGAAACCTTGAAACCGGAGCATAGAGGTAAAAACGAGGGAGCTGAGGAGACTTTTATTAATAATGAGAAAAATAAGATGAATACAACAAAAACACACATTAAAATGGTGACTTTCAGATCTATTGCAAAAACAAAGGTAGGTGTTAACAGAAACTATATACTTTGCCAAAATACCCGACATCATTTAAATCCAGTTAAAAAGTTTATTAAACGTAGATAAATTTTAGGTTTCATGTAGTTCATTACAGACCTATAACTTGTGTGTGTCGCTTCAAACAGTAAATTCAAGTTAATTATTTTAAACATAAATAAATAACTGTCAGTGTTGCGGGTCGCACGTGGCCAGAAATCGCAATGGATAGACAGGGTTGGAGGACGGAGGGGGAGGCCTTTGCCCAGCAGTAGGATCCTGTGTAGGCTATTAATAATTTAATAATAAATAAATAAAGTTTTTCTCAACAAAGATCCATACATCAACAAAACATCTTTGAAACATACAACTCTAATAAAAACCCAGCCTTATCAAATTCATTAGCCTTGCCTTTTAATAAAGGCACGAGCATCATCTCTCACACTGTTAACAGTTGTGAAGATCGTACAAACTTCGTGTGTTACAAGTTCCGTATCAGATACATCGCGTTTCCTTGTATACAAGTCTGTAAAGGGTGTGAACAGTATCTTAAGGAATGAAGATGAAGTGAATAAGGAAAGGATATTTACCGACCTCCTTTGAATGATGTGAAGAATATAATGAATTTTTTTTGCAATGAAAAAAACACAGTTTAGTTTTTAAGTGAAGATAGTCCACACATGGTCTCTGTCTAAGCAATCATAGAACATTTTTTTACTTTGTTAAAACTATGTAAACTTACATATTTTAGTGTAGCAAAAATACACAAAAAAACATTGTAAAGTCACCGGCAATTATAAAGAATTTAAAGTCAATATTTATAGTAAATTAGGGGTCAACTGAATGGACTGGTATCAGGTACCTTTCCATATAAACAACAAAAACTACGGCATACACATTTGAACAAAACTACAACAATACTTAAAGGTCCAAGCCAAACAGAACATGTCTGATAATCCGCTCAGCCAAACATGTTACAACTTCCAGGTACAAAGTTACAACAACTTTAGACGTTGCCCATGTAAATATTTCATAGAAATATAGCCTTTATTTATGCCCGTTTTAAGTCTCAAGTTCGCTTGATACACAGTGACACTATACTATAATTTTTGGCTTCGTAAGTACTTTGTGTCATTGTCCATGTAATCCATACAAATATAGTCCTTAAGAAGATGGTTCTAAGTCTCAAATTCGTATGATGTGGTCGTCAATATACTATAATTTTTGGCCTTTAAAGTACTTTAACATTGTAACCTTTAGAACATTGTTTTCCTTAACTTTTGGAGTTTTGGAGACCCAGTTTTATAGTTATCGGGGATGAAAAGTCCGACCGTCATATTTTACGGTTTTAATAAATTCGACGTTAAATTATAACGTTTTGAAAGCTTAATCACGGGGAAAAGGGTCAATTTTACACTCAATTTGGAGATCGATTTGGTTCACACAGAAATACAATTAATCAAAATTAGGTTTTAAAGGTAATAAATTGTTGGAAAGAGTAGGCATCCCGATTTCCAAACTAAACTTTTAAGTAAAGAAGTTTTATGATCGATAAAATTTCTAACAGATATTCACAATAAACATACTAGTGACATGAGAATTCAAAATTCTAAAACATATCACGCCTGTATCCCGGAAGGGTTAGGCAGAGGTGTACCAATGTACACCCACAGTTCGCCGATATGTTTAGGTCCCATGTAATAGGGGGCGAGCCTATTGCCACTAATCGGGCACAAATCCAAACTCCGACCTGCTACTGAGAATTTCATAGAAAAACCCAATAATACCTTGGTCGACTTGGGAATCGAACCCAAGACCTCTAGCGTAGCAGTCGCAATTTGGACCACTAGGCCAACGAGGCAGAATTTAATTTTTTTCCGAATTTTCAGGTTAAAATGTATCGAGTAGCGATCGCATTTAAAACCTTTTAAACTGATTTAAATTAATTCGAGATCGTACGAGCGAATAAAATCGCATCGATATTAAGTACTCTTATCCAGACATCGGCAAATTAGGTTAATAGTGGTGCTTTGGCCGACAGAAAATAAATCGACTGTAATTAGGAGTTCTGTGAGCGATTGTATTAAGTAATGAGATTCTTAGATATTGGTGTAGCCTTTTCCTACATTACAGGGTTAAATATAACTACTAATTGTTAGAATAAGGGTTGTTTGATTTCGTATCTTAAAGTCATTGATGGTGGTCATGTATTTCTTTTAAGTTTTGTGTAAAATATTACATGATAACAAAAGAAGGTAATGCTTATATGGTGAAAAGGGTTAAATGGAATAGAATAGAAATCGCATATACCCCAAATGATTATCAGAATAAAAGAGAGAAAATTATGTATTTTAATTTTCCACACATTCTGTATATAAAATTCGATTTCTTAGTGGTTATTAAAATGTAAGTTTTTTTAAACACAAATGTAACTACAATAATCCCGAAATTCTTCAGGGTTATTTCACATTTAAATCCGCAAATATTTACCAATTTGGCATCGCAAACAAGAGAACTACTAAATCTTCTTAGTCTAAATAAATTTTCTTAATATCATCCTAAGTACCTACTTTCTAGAATTGAAGAGATATTACGTAAAGAAAAAGGTAGGTTTTTGAAAAGGATAACACTTATTTTCACGAAGCTAAGAACGAAAACAAGTTGGCTCGTTAAGACAATTTATGAGTTCTTAAAATTAAAACTACAGTCTAAAATTATAGGACGCTCTTCAGATTTTATTACTCACTTTGGGATTGTAGTTTTTATTTATGAATATATTTTAGAGTGCTCATTTGTAGCCTATTTAATAAAGTAATGCTATTGTATATTTTTGTATCCGATCTAGAGAACTGAAAAATATGTCATGAAATCCACCTCACTCTCCTTTCCCTTTTAAAGCATTTAGGGATACTCAATTTATTTCTCGTTCATAATAGAATGATGGTATTAAGAAATGAGCATTTGAGAGCTACAGCAGACTTGATAAATATGGTAGTTAGGTGCCGTTTTTCAAAACTGTTTTTATTAAAATTCCGTATTAGTCTGGGGCAGAATGAAAAAAGTAAGCTAGTATTTTAAACTCAAAATGGTCTTAGTTTAATTGATGGCTGTATAATCTGTCCATATTATTATTTAAAAGCTAAGGTTTTCTGGATTTATGTATTGTCCCAAATCTGTTCAGCCTTGGACTCTAATAAAGCTAATTGTGAAGAAACACTAACTGTAATAAGGTCTAGACAACGAGGTCAGCTCCAGCGGGTGTCGTTAAAACTAAAAGAGTTATCTCTACTTTATATCATTTACTTGTCAAGAAAAACAAATAGGATAAGTACAGATTAGACTATTGTTCAAAAGAAATGCAATAATAATAGACAAACTGTCTTGATGAAACTGGCCTTGTGAATTTAAATCGACTTGATTAAATCCGTACTGTTTAACCAGTATTTTGAGCCCTAAGGAAGCCTCTTCCTAGTTGCCCTATACATGTTACGTTCAAGGGCCCGAGTCTGCTATCGACAATTGTTTGGATCGTCTGAGTGGGTGGCGTTAGTAGGTCCATTTTAGGATAATTAGCATTCTACTAAATGTCAGAACGTCAAAACTGGCCGTCCCAATGGCCAATTTTAAAATGACGTTTTGCCTACGTAATTATCCTAAAAAGGACCTACTAACGCCAACCACTCAGACGAATCAAACAATTGTCAATAGCAGACTCGGGCCCCAGTCTACTCCTAAGTAATTCATTTTATTTAAGTTAAGTAAGTCTTAAATACCCTTTCCAGTTTCCTCTATGTGTGTATAGTTTCTGCATATAAGAGCATCTTCAACTCTCAGTGAATTATATATATTATGACGGGCCTGTTGGTCTAGTGGTTAGAGACCCTGACTGTTATACCGGAGGTCGTGGGTTCGATTCCCACCCGGGACAAATGTTTGTGTGATGAGCACGATCATTTGTTCGGTGTCTGGGTGTAATTTATCTATAATATGTGTGTATTTAGAAATATATAAGTATGTTTATCAGTTGTCTGGTTACCATAACACAAGCTCTGCTTAGCTTGGGATCAGACAACCGTGTGTGAGATGTCCCGGAATATTATATTATTATATTATATGTATTATTATATTATATTATTATTTTTTCAAATATAAGTGTTTATGAAAACAATAAATAAAAAACAACTGATCAGTCGACGATCGTATAAATCTTCTAATTCAAGTGGAGCCACAAATGATTGAAACTTATCGTGCCCATGGGAAATCAAAGCAGCTGCAGAGAGATCGAAAACTTGTTCAGCACTCCATGAGGGTACAGTATGAGTGTATTGCGGTTGATAGATCCAGTTCAACTTTAAACAACAGTTCTATAACATTTCACAAGACAATTTGAAGAAATCGGTGACAGTGAAATACAGTTTTAAATTCGAAAATTAAAACTACAAAAACTTCGGAAAAAGTGTTTTAATATGTTACGGGAACAATTCTACCCACTAAAGTACGGCTAGTTCTAAATAAAGTATTGACGGAAAGACTATTACATAATTAATAATATTGGAAATAAAAATAATTACTGATTACAAGATGATGAACTTTTAATAGACACTTAATCTGTTTTAAGGAAATTGAATTAATCTTTACTTGGAATTTTTGTTTCATCCAGAACCACAGTTCATTTTTTTACTGATAATTAACTTCAAACGGAATATTTTGAAGAATTAGATTCTTAATCGGAACTTAGAACATCGTTAGATCCAGTCGGTGCACGAAAAACATATATTATTGAGGCCGTCCATACTAAAACCTAGTGCGTAATGTCTTGAAACACAGCTGTAAGTAACACTCTATCACATCTGATGTTAACGACCACTGAGATCGGAAGCCATAGGTACTACCGATAAACTCTTATTATGAGAATTTAATGTAAAGCAAAATAATCAAACATGGCTTGATATATTGTATCCCACATTCAGTGCATCTACGATATCTTCACAAATACACAAATGAACAGCTTCTTCTTCCTGCTCTTTTTCCAAATTAATTGGGGTCGTCGCACCATGTCCTTTTCCTTCAACTCCACTCTGTTAGCTGGCATACTCTCATTCACTGCTTTTTCATTCATATTATCTTCCACGCAGTCCACCTTTTCTTCGGCCTTCCCCTTCCTCTCCAGCCATCCACATCCAAATTCATCACTCTTTTATTCACATGCCTTTCTTCCCTCCTCATTACATGCCCATACCAGATATTTATTTATTTATTTTTATTTATTTATTTTTATTTTTATTGGGACAACAAACAGTAGCATGTTAAGGTTTACATTTCAAATACTTATTTGCTAAAATAATAAACATACTACCCACAACGCTATCCGCAGATTACAACACTGAATAGCTGTTAATAATGACGTGTTTATGCTGCATACATATTTATAGTTATAATATATAAACAGCTATAAAGAGATCAAAGTTTTGAAGAAAGTAAACGGTGTCAGCCTGTTGCGGAAGGCGTAGGACTACATGTTAAAGCAAATTGGGAAAGGTTTATGTCCAGAAGTAAATCGATAATGACTGAGTTGTGACGATCAAAAAATAATTATTAGATTCGTTTCACTGATATTCTTATTTCTAATAGCTTCTATTTCAGATGCTCCGAGAGATAAGCTTGCTATATACGGAAAGATAACTAGATAAGATCAGATGACATGATGATACTTGTCTGTATGAGATTTTTTATATTGCCTAAATAAAATTATATCGTAAGCGAGAAATGATAAACACCACGTAATAGGAAAGCACTATTTTTATCAACGCTTAAACTGAAATATTGTTTGAACATGTCCTATTTTCAGGTAAAATATATCACTTTTCTCTTGAAATGGAAATAAATATCGGAACGTTCGTTATCTACATTTAAAATTGTATACGACTGTATTTTGATGATCATATTTTTCTGCGCGGTTGTTTTTTTAAATAAAACCTCTACTGTGGTGGTGTTAATAACGAATGTGTATTGTTTTTGTGTCACATTTTCATGGCACTGTCTTATATACCTTTATAAAAAAAAATACTGGCTTCTGATAAAAAAAAATCTATGAAAAACTGAAAAAAGTTAAGTATTTTTAGTCTTAGAAAATCATCACTTTTCTTTGCTCATCAAAATATCATCATCACGCCTGTATCCCCGAAGGGACTGTGGGTGTACATTGGTACACTTCTGCCTACGGAGGTGTACCAATGTACACCCACAGTTCGCCGATATGTTTAGGTCCCATGTAATAGGGGGCGAGCCTATTGACACTGACCGGGTACAAATCCAAACTCCGACCTGCTACTGAGAATTTCATAGAAAAACCCAATAACACCTTGGTCGACTCGGGAATCGAACCCAAGATCTCCAGCGTAGCAGTCACGCTTAGCACCACTTGGCCAACGAGGCAGATTCATCAAAATACTTGTACTATTTTATTAATATACCTACTACTACTCGTACTCAATACTTTTACGCTGTCCTCTTTTTAGTCCAGTCAACAAAGAGATGGTAGAGTGCGTGAGCAACGCCCTAAGCAATTACTTCAGAAAATTGTTCAGGGTGCTTAGATAGTTAACATACTAAAAGTCCTGACGTCTAGGGGGTGAGGCGGAGTGGGGGGGGGGGGTTTAAAGGACCAATTTTTCAGTTTTTCGCTAATATCTTTTAAACGGTGCGTCATGGCGATAAGAAGTCTTCTACGCAATGAAAGCTTATAAAATTATGTACAACTTTTACCTTATGCACTTTTTCATATTCCTACCTATTTTCGAACTACACGTTCCGAAAGAGTGAAAATTTAAAAAAACTTCTTCGATTGAATACTACCTTTTGTATACTACTTCTTTCACGTTATTTGGAGATCTAGACACGCGGCAGCTAGTCGACCCAAGTTCAAGTAAAAAAACTGGCTAGCCAGCGCCAAGTGTATCATTACACGAACTACTTGGTGCCAATTATGACCCTTGTATAACTCAAATCTTCTTTAACGTAAACACATATAACTAAGTGTGTTTAATAATATCCATAAGGACATCTAGAAGCCCAAATTTCATGACGCTAGCTCAAACGGTTGTTATGATATGAAGTCAAAAAGTCGTAAATTTTAGCACTGACTAACATAATAATATAGTACCTAAACCTAACCTACTTCCAGATGACCAAGAAGAATGAAATTTGGCATCCAGCTCGGTAATTGTGTGTAAACGTAGGAAAAAATCTAAAAACAAAAAAAAGTTAAAAAATAGAGGGGGTCCCCATACAAAAAAAAAATCTTTTATGTTAGCGTTGGAACCGTTACAAGCAGATATTTGAAACTATTCCACTATATGTATTAAATTAAAATGTAAATATTGGAATAGTTTATGACTTTCATATCTTAATAACTGTTTGAGCTAGCTTCATGAAATTTGGGCTTCTGGATGTCCTTATGGATATAATTAAATACACTTAGTTTTATGTGTTTACGTTAAAGAGGTTTTGAGTTATAGAAGGGTCAAAAGTGGCACCAAGTAGTTCGTGTAATGATACACTTGGCGCTGGCTAGCCAGTTCCTTTACTTGAACTTAACTTGACTTGCTACCGCGTGTCTAGATCCCCAAATAACTTGAAGCAAGTAGTATCCAAAACGTAGTATTCAATCGAAGAAGTTTTTTTCAATTTTCACTCTTCCGGAACGTGTAGTTCGAAAATAGGTAGGAATTTGAAAAAGTGCATAAAGTAAAAGTTGTACATAATTTTATAAGCTTTCATTGCGTAGAAGACTTCTTATCGCCATGACGCACCGTTTAAAAGATATTAGCGAAAAACTGAAAAATGAGACCTTTAACCCCCTCCCCCCACTCCGCCTCACCCCCTAGACGTCAGGACTTTTAGTATGTTAATTCTCTAAGCACCTTGAACAATTTTCTGAAGTAATTGCTTAGGGCCTTGCTCACGCACTCTACAACTCCTTTTGGGTGATTTATTGACTGAACTATTTGGTTACTTTTAATTATTATATTAAAAAAGAAACACATTACTTAGCTACGATTTTATTAACAAACAATAAAACGCCAAATTGCCAAAGCATTTTTATTTCTGGTTTCTATTGCCTAATTTATTATGATCAATAGCGATGTCTTAGTTTATTGCCAAGTAACTGTTATTTAATAAATTAGGGATACTTACTAACAAAAGTATGTGAAAATACTTTTTGCATTAGCTAGTACGGAAAGGAATATTGGATCTCAGGTTTTTATTTTCAACTAGCTGTGCCCTGCGGTTTCACCCGCATGAATATCTAGGTCCCGTTCCCGGTGCCTTTATGTTTGGCCGGTGATGACTTATTTTTTTTTCGCGCAATTTTCCATTTTTTTTTCATAAGAACCTTCTCCTGATAATAACTAACACAACAAAAAAAGAATTAGTGGAATCGGCCCAGGCGTTATTGAGTTATGCGCTTACCAACACATTTAGCAATTCATTTTTATATATAAGAAGATATGAAAATTTCATGGATTATGAAAATTAATCTCTAATCAGTTGAACACTGAAGAATATAATTTCAAGGTCTTTTGGCGTCTGCCACTTGAGTATTTTCAACCTTGTTCCGTCGATGGTACTTTGCAGTCATCTTTGGTCTTGAAAGACAGATGTATTTTTGCAATAACTACTACTATTACTCACTTTATTGAATTTGGAAATTAAAAATATAGTATATTTTGTAGTTGAACTGTTAATAATAATATTCCGGTACATCTCACACACGGTAATCTGATCCCAAGCTAAGCAGAGTTTGTGTTATGGTAGCCAAACAACTGCTAAACATACTTATATATTTCTAAATACATAGGTACATATCATAGAAAATGGCTTCTATTTCATCAATATCACAGAAAATATTTCGATTCCTCTTCTGCTTTGCAGCTTGCAGTGTTATCAAATTTAATTAAATACCGTATTTTACATAGAGCGACTGCCTGCCTAACCCACACACTCAATTTACTGGATAACAGAGTATCCCATACTACACTATTTTACACAAATAAGATCAAACAGATATTTTTGTTTGACCTTTACCTACACTACTAATTTTAGCGTCAAGTTTATAGCAGCAAAATTAAATCTGACGTTGTATTTAGCATATCTATTTCCAGACCTCGTTCAGTTTTAATCGTCTGCGGTTCATGAAACTAATACGTCACTTCCTACGGTCTAATGAAATCTCCTTTAAAGGCCACTTTGAAAACCAAACATGGATTTCGTCCTACGCCTTTGAAACATCCAGAAATACTTCAAGAAGTATATCTATCTATATTTATACGTTAGTTTAATCAGCTTCCTGCACTAAGTACTAAATGTTCCTTATAACAGTAATTTGCACTATAATTATTAGTTTGAAGTTTCTGTCGTATATATACCATATCGTCATATCAGCCTGTTGCAGTCCACTGCTGGACATAGGTCTCCCCAAGTAACGCCACAGCTCACGATCTCCCGCCCTTTGCATCCAGTCACTGCCAGCTGCCTTCTTCAGGTCATCGATCCATCTAGTCTACATCCTAAACTACGTTTTAAGTGTGGTAATTTTTTTCTTTCGGAGGTTCTCAAATGGAGATCACGCTTATAAATGATCACCATAATTCAAATCATACCGTTCACTATGTATTCAAATGTTTACGTTCTGTCGGACTTTCCCTGTAAAGAAAAAAGTTCAGAAACATTTAAACTCACCCATTTACGTTAAATGTTTAAAACCTTACCTTTTGACTACAGGAGGTTTGTCAATTATTCAGGGAGCCATTAAATAGTTATTATTGACTCGATTTATATGTTCGATAACTGAATCAGACGATCGGATCGCGTGTTTTCCTTTTTTTCTTTTGCAAATAATTAAGACCAGTGTAAATTGAGCTTTCTGAAATAATGGTGAAATGTTGCCATATGTTTCATGTAGTTTAGTAAATGTGTGGAGTAGGTAGAGAACTTCAGGTTTTGCCGCAATAAGCAGTCTTTAGCTTACTGCTGTTAGTGTTATAGAAAAATATGAAAAGTATGATAATGCTACAAAAACTAAAAGTGAAAGTAACAATGAACTATTTTATAAAGAAGAATCGATCAAGAACAAACAAAACAAACCAAAAGTTACTGAAAAATTCAAAAACAAAAAAAGCCCAATTTATTAAAAAATCGACGTGCTAAGTGAAAATAAAAAATGGACAGAAGACCAACGAAATCTGGACGCACTGGAATTTGTAGCAAAAACAGGTACTATCTAAAATCAATTATTATTTTTGACACGTATTGTGCATGGTTGGAGCTATTGAAATACATTGATTTCTGGCCAGTGACAGACAAGTGGATACTTATAAACATGTACAGTAAAGAATTTAGGAAATTATTGCGACCGAACAAGTTACTCCTACCAAAGCAACCGATTCATGATGTAAGAATACTTGATCATTCTCTTTTACCTTGGTTTTAGGTTTTATGCTATCCATTCTTGAATTTACATTAATAACTTTTTTGCTTTTGATTCTCATATTACCTACAACAGCAAGTTCAGCTGTATCATTATTAATATAATTTATAGGTTATGTTTGTTCACCTGGATGTCTAAATATGAATTCTGTGATTTCCTGTAAATGAGGGAGCACAACTCAAAATTACACTATTATATTATTCTGTTTATTTTGTGTATTTTTTGTTGGAGTTAGTTGTCTTAGAGCATCACTTAAATTAAAAATTATGTCTTCGTCTTCAATTGTATTTTTTTCTTTTATCAGGATTTCTTATACGCCATCCGCAAGGTGTTTCATTGGTCCAGTATATTTGGTGTCTACGGTACTAGAAGCTACATGAACTTATTTTGGACTGCCGTTATATTGGGCTCGCTGCTTGTCATCGAAGTCATGGCTATCTGGAAGGTCATTAAGGCTCTTGCAGGTTTAGCTAGAGACATTACTGGCAATCGTGAGTAGAAACTTTTCTTCTTTAACCAATATTATTAATTTAATGACCGAGTTATGATAATTCGTCGATGGCTTTGAGGAGCTTCCCCCAAAATGATAAAATTACTCTTGTGAATGAAACTTGGATAGTCAAGGAAATTGTGGACTGTATAGTAATTCTTATTTTATTATATGTTGACCTGAAGTACCTTAATTCACATCCTCTTGTTTTTAAGAATTTAACCTATTAATATGGAAGGATTATAAATCATATAAAATTATTGCAATTTTCTTTCCAGGTAGTGTAACAGCTCGTCTATCTGGAACTATTTTCTATTCGATATCAATTATATCTTTAATTCTAAGCTCTAAATTATCTTACTCTTGGAGAAACCTATCTGAACTTTGGGCTAAAGCAGAACGCACAGTGGGTGTAAATATACCAGCAGACAAAACGTTGAAGCGTCGGATATTTTTTGTGACTGGTGCCATGACGTTTTTTTCATTGTGTAAGTAATTACTTTGATCTGAATAATCGTAGATTGTGATTTTTTGCCTGTTGCATAAAAAGCCTGCTTGGTCTTTAGATAGAGTAAGAAACCATCTAATGTGCCTAATCGTTTGTTAATTTAGGACGGTGTACATGCGTTCGATCTTCCTAAATGCGAATACAATAAAAGCTTTAAGATTTTAGCTTCCTTACTTAGTGAATAGTGACTAAATGTAGGTGACGTTTAGAATGGTGTAATAAGCCTTCAGCATTTATAAATGTGTCCTTATTTTTTGTGACTTTTGCGTTTAACGAACTTGTTCATTTTTCAGTTGAGCATGGATTAAGCATACTATCAGCAATAGGTTTGGATTGTCCAGCTGCCCTGGTACTCAAACGATACGTTATTGTATCACATGGATTTATATTTATGGGTCGTGAGTATTTATTACCATAATTATGTGCTTTAATTTATTATTATATTAACCTAGTATTTATGCAATGTACCTAATTATTAATAGAATTAATTGACATACGATAATGTTATTACATCTTGGTGGCAAGTTCTTTGTGTACATAATTATGTATAATTTACGTCTAAATTATGGGACGTTTATAATATTAACTATATTTTACAACTCAATAGCTTGTGTGCTAAAAATAGCATTTCTTTTAAAACTGTAATTACTTAAGCATGCATTAAATATTATTTATTACGTAACTACAAAAACTAAAACTTTTTAATAAATGGCCTATCGGTTCAGTGAACGGATTCGTAAGGAAATAGTTGCAGGTTCGAACTTTTGACAAACGGTGAAGGAAAAAATCGATTCCACCAAACCTAGATGCCACAATTTGGGATTTCGGGAAATCGCCAATCCACAGTGAGCATGCATGGTGATCAATGCTCGTGCCTTCAATAGTGAAGCCACAAGCTTTAATCACCACGCCAAATAGATGGTAAGAGGCCTGTGCCCAGCAGTGCAGCAGTTGGACATTTATAGGCTGGATTCTTATTGATTAAATACATTTCAGAAGACTATTCAGAATGGTTTGCTCTACCACTCGTTTTGATAAACACGATAGCCGGCATGCTATGGAACTTCCAAGACCTACTGATAGTGCTCATCAGTATGGGCCTAACTTCAAGGTATCACAGACTCAACCAATGTCTGGCGAAAATATGTTTGTTGGAGAGGAAACAAATGCAGTCAGATAAAGTAAGTATTTAGTATCATGGGATGTAAACTTGTTGGTGGTTCTGATCATGAGGCGAGTCGCTGCGCAGTAACAAACTCAGGCAACAGAGGGGTGCGGGGCGAGAAACTGTATTGTATAGCGTAATTCACAGCCGCCAAGTAATTTGAATCGTACTACGCAATATTTTTAAAATAAGAATGGTCATTGGTCTTTGATCTTTTGTGTCTGGTAACACCAAATTACACGCACACACGTACAATGCTCGCATTAAAAGGTAGGTAAAGTTCGGAGGAAATTTGATTTCCAGCCATACAATGGGTGCAATCAGAAATATATAATAAGAACGTTTATCAGAGAAGTTGGTGCTATCATACAGGCTCTGTGAAGTTAGGGACCAAATGGCCATGCGTGAGTTATCCTTTGGTATTATTATATTACAGAGAACAGAAGCAGTGAAAGCATACACGTGGCGTAAACTACGGGAGGCATACGTGAAGCAAGCGATGTTAGTGCGGTTAATGGACGATGCGCTCGGAGGCATCATCGTCTTCTCCTGTTCTTGCAACTTCTACTTCATCTGTCTGCAGCTCTTCTTGGTTATCACGTAAGTTTAACCGACTCCAAAAGGAGGAGGTTGTCAATTGGACTTTGTTTTTTCTTTTTTTGTTACATGCGTAAAAATATTTTTGTTATCCTCAAAATTTTATCAAAGTCGGTTCTTTTCCACATGTATGTGTAATCAATTATTTAAAATTTTATTTGAATGAGTCTATCTCATTGGCAAAGAAATTTGGTTTACCTCAAAATTACCTTCGTGGCCCTTTTATCTAGGCAATTTGAAAAAAAGGGTTGACTTAAAGCTTATTCTTTTGTAAATGAACAATCATCTGATATTATACACATTATATACAGAAAAAGACTATAGATGTATTTATACAATAAAAAAAGGTTAATTTTGGACCCATTTTTGGAATACATTCCAAGAACACAAATCTTCGTCCATATTTTTCTGGTTTCTCCATTCACCATTTTCTCATTTCCAGTCAAGGTCAATCCAGTACCATTATCACGAGCATCTACTACGTCGCGTCACTGCTCTGGCTTTGCGTCAGAGTGGGCAGTGTGGTGCTCGCCGCATCAGACGTCAACGTTCACTCACGGGTCGCTCTGAAGTATATCTATACTTATGAAACTCATGGGTATAATGTTGAGGTAAATTTATGTAATAACTTACAATGTAGCTTTTCAGCTAGGTTTAGATTTTAGGTTCAGGCAAAATTATCAAAGAAATAAGTCCTTTTAAGTCCCACTGCTGGGCAATAGACTTCCTGGCCCTTTTAGGAATGCGAAAGAATATTAAATAATTTTAAACGTAAGTCTATCAGAATTGTATTTTTTAATATTTTTTCATCAAATATTTACTCATTTAAATAACAACGCTTCACATCTTAGTTTGGGCTAACAACTTTTGTTCATTCGAATACAACAAATGATAGTTCTGAATACAACACACATTAATCTCTAAGTTCCATAATGTCCTTTCTAACCCTCATAATTAACCCAACGAAGGTCAAGACCAATCAACTCCCAAAATGCTATACAAGCTCATCAACACAAAACTACCTCCAAAAAAACAAAACAAAACCGCTTAATGTTGCAAACGTGCAAAACTTCCAACACCTACCATGAAATCATAAAACAGGACCGTTCGTACTGTGGAAGCGAGACAACGCTATACGTAGTGTATCGCGCCGTCTCGCTCCCACAACGATATCAATTACCTTTTCAGTTCTCATAGTACAGGCATAGGTCGTTAGTTGCACCATCTATTTACTTCACGTAACCGCAATTAGAACTTCGTTTTGCAGGTAGACCGGCTCCAAGACCAACTAACTAAAGATTACATCGCCCTCAGCGGAATGGGCTTCTTCTATCTAAATAAAACTATTTTGTTACAGGTTGTACTCTTTTTCTTATATACCATGCTAAGATAATTGTATCTCTATCTTTAGAGCAACAAGGTTGAGATTAGATTGATGTTGGAAGAGTTTTTATGCTTAATTTTGTTTGAAATAAATATCAACTGTAGTTAGTGGAAATAAGGTTGATAATTGTAGATGTTGTTTTGATCGTAGCACATTAGGCTGGACCCTTAGTCTAGGCTTGATAAATGTGTGAATTTTGTTTGTTCGAAGATTTATGAAAACATAGCTTTATTTTGCCATTATTTGGTGAGATGGAGCCAAAGCCTACTTAATTTAAAAAGATGTAATCGTCCATCTTCAATTAATTATCTGCAAAAAAATAAGAGTATATTCTACTAAGTTAATTAATGTACTTGGTTATGCCTAAAAATATCCAGAACTGACCGCACATTAAAATGAGGAATTCTTTTGAGTTTAGACAAAATCTCGGTCTCTTCTACAATTACATCAGCAATTATGTTTATGTAAGATAAATACAAAAGGACTGTTTTCTTTAAGGCTTTGATGGTAGACAGTCTTCAGGAAAGGATTCTAATCTTTTTAAATTATTACAGATGGCCGGCGCTATAATAACTTACGAGCTCGTACTGATTCAATTTGATGACCAGGGAAATGATGGTCTTCAGGTCAACATTACTAAATAGTATAAGTTAGTCTTATAAATAATATTTACATATTATGGGAAAGCCTGTTTTTGTAACTATAGAGCATTACACACGAGAAAGAGCTGAATTCCGTCTCACATGTTGGGATTGTATTATGTACTGAAAGGACAAAGTTTGACAAAGTTACAAGTTTACGATATTAGTCAGTACCCGATGTAAATATAGAATAATTTAAATACTAATGCCTTTTATTTACTATGCATATCCAGCAATAGTTACGTTCTTTATTAAATATCTGATAGTAACTAGGACTCGCGTTAATATCCGCCTTGAACAAATATTGATATGACCTTGAGATATTGGTCCTTATCTCCGCAATAGTATCGATATTAAATAAATGAATGTTCTGAAAGGACCATTCAAGTGTTCTTATTGATAAATAATAAATCATGGTTTTCATTTAAAACTGTGTTTCAAAAAACAGAAAGCAATATAAATAAATAATGATCGATGATAATCGGTCAGTAGTTTTACAAAAGCCCTTTAAATTATCGGGTAGGGTTCGATATTTTGATTTATATCTAACAAATTGAATGAAATTACTACGTCGACACCTTTATTAACTTTTTCTGATTACAGGGAAAACTTTGTCAGTCCAACAAACATTATTATTTGTAAGGACATAAAAGGCAATATCAGCTTAATAAATATGTAAACAAAAACACGAAAAAAGCATTAAACAAAATTGTTTTAGACAATCTGCAATAATGATCTCTATTTTAACGGGAATAAAGTTTAAATTACAGTGTGTGGTATAATAAATATCTATAATCGTTCCTATCATGCGATTGAGTGTAAAGCAATATTTTTCGTAGTAAATGTAGGCTGTTAGTACCATTCATTTATTAATGTCAACAACGAAATATGAATAAATAAAATTCAGTGTAACAATAAAGTTTAGGAGGACGAACATTGAAACAGTTTTGTTCAACTTCTTTGTTTATTATTTTTAAGCCATTTAGTGTGTATAGATGCTTTTAATGTTAGCCCGGTAGTAAATGAATTGGATGATTGCCGCTGGCAAAGTTGTCCGGTGAAACAGTCAGGCTAACTGCACAGAACACTTAAAAAACCGTTGGAGATTAAAATGCAGGTAAGTTAACTTAAATTGAATTTCTATGTTTTGTTTGCCTTCCTAGTTACACTTGTTATTTATACATAATTATTTATTATGTGCCCTAGTTCATACATAACCTCAAACTTTAGCTTGTTAAATTACCTCAATATTCAACGAAATGATAAAAAAGTTATAAACACTTACTAAAATAAAAAAGTAGACTAATTAAAACTTTTTTCAGGTTATATTTTAAAGCGGGATGCGAAGTAATTTATGGTGGCTTATAATATGAAACTAAATTCACTTCAGACGAGTTATGAGAAAAAAAGCGACGTAAGTAACTTTTGTTTGAAACAGGTGGTCCTTTGGTACAAATTTATGGTTAGGTCAAACTTTTTGGTCCTTTTAAGTGTATTTTTATGATCTAGGATTTTATAGAAATTACGTAATTTGAAAAATATGTATATCTAAAAACGACAAAGTTTATACCTATAATTATATTAATTTATGTAATTTTTTCAGCATTTTCTGCCTACTTTTAACAGTATCTTGTCGAAGGCTCGGTTTTTCGGTATTTCTGGGTATGGAGTCAACGTCTCTTTTCTGTGGAGCCTGACACTGCTTGTGACTCTTATAATTGTAGAGACTCGAGCAATATACAGGGTTTTAAAACTGGTCACGGGCTATGCAAGGACTAATGATGGGCGTAAGTAATACAATTTTATAATATGTGTGCAAAAAAAATATACAGAAAATATTTAGATAGTATTTTTTCTATACATTTGGGCAATTTATGTCTTCGCAACCGCTTGTAGATTTATCACTTCTCTTAGAATCAAGCCATATTAATTATATGGAAAAGAAAATCGAGTTGGAAAGATTCAGGTAAAAGTCGATCCCTTGCATGGTGCACGGTGGTGGGGTAGGAACTTATCTTCAGTGATATTAAGAGTATTACCATTGGTTTCTTAGGTTTACTCGAATGTTAGACATTGAAATAAAACTACTTTTTACGTATTTTTCGCGGTTTATATTTAGATTTTAGGTCCCGACGTTTCGACACGTTTGCAGGTATCATGGTACTGACGTAAAACATCGCCGCTAAACGAAGTCTGCAGTCGCCGAACATACTGAAGGCTCCAGTCATTATATTATAAGATTTGACCAACCACAGATACTCGCTAAAGAACCCAAATTCCTACCTAGTATGTTTCGCGAGGCTCTTGAGATTAAAAAACACCCTAATTCCAATAGAGAAGATGACTAGAAGATATATTTTTTACTCATATTTCTTTTCAGAAGGTCTAACAGGCCACCTAGCGGGTTCCATGTTCTACGGCAACGCTTTGTTCTCTCTGTACTTCTCCATCCAATTCACGCAGTCTTGGAAGAAGCTGTCAGTACTATGGATGAGGATGGAAACCACTCATGGAGTTAACTTCTCTCCAGACACTTCTGTTAGGACGAAAGCTATAGTTATCTCGACTTCAGTTATGGTTTTAGCAGTTGGTAAGTAATTTTCTGTCAATATTCAAGAAAATACGAAGACTTCCATTTTATACTGTCAATTTTGTACACTTAAAATCGCACATGTGTAAAAATACCATTTGGAATTATATTATGAACCAATATCTTGAGACAAATAAAAATTCAGTTATCAATGATATCAAAATGCATAAAGACAATTAAAAGAAAATTATTCTTACATAAAAAATCGACTTCAAAATAAGTCTTATAATATCGTTTTCTTATAGATCTCACGGTCATAACTGGACCAAATTGAAAAAAGAATCATCAAAATCAGTTCACTCAGTCAAAAGTTCTGAGGTAAAAAACAAAAAAATACAGTCGAATTGAACACCTCCTCCTTCTTGACGTCGGTTAAAAAGAAAACCTAGTCTATTTCATACCAAAAACATAAGTAAATGACCTGTGGTAAATCTGTTTTCGTCGTATGAAAATGATGCAACTGAGTTTCATATAAAAGATAATAGCAAAACTATCAAACTAGAATCTATTGAATCTTTAGTGCATAAGACACTAGTGCACAAGACAGATAGTCTAGACTAGTCTATTAACTGGTTGTCTATTTAATCTGGTCTCGTAACCATTTACAAATGGAAATTGTAAGTAGCGAGGATTGTGTTTGACAAGTGCTGTCCAAATCAGACTTTCTCGTATATTTTATTTAAATTATGAGATTCGAAGGATTCTGTATTATATTTTTGCTGTGTAATTCTTAACAAAATTACGCAAACGGTTTTATTTTTTTCTGATCTGTAAAGTGCTAGTTTGATTATTTAAATTTTTTAAACTACGACGCAAAAAACCGTGGTACAAATTTGACGGGTCGATCTGTTTGTCTGTCTATGGCATTGGATGTGAAACGAATGGACCGATCGTGGTGCGGTTTGGTGAGCTGACGCGATCGAGATTGTTCATAGAGCTATAATTTTTAACTATCTGGCCAGTGCATTGAAACTTATTAGCAATTTTATATATTCTTATACATAAGCAGTCAAATTGATTGACAGTTAAATGTACATTGTGTTATGAAATTACATAAATTAATAATTTTATTTTCCCTTGTTTTAGTGGAGCATTTAATGAGCATCATAACAAAACTAGACTCCACCTGTCCTGCCAAGGAAATGCTTAAAAGCTTAATTTTAACTTCACATGGCTTTTTATTAGGAGACAGTAAGTACGATTTTCATTTTTTTTTTTTGCGTATCATAGGAAACATTATAGAAACCCTTAGAACTTACTTTTTGCATTTTATATTTTTTTATACTTATTTTTTAGACTATGACAATATTTAAATAAAATTTCTATTTTACATTTCTCTGTCTTTTTTAAATATTTTCATGGGTCATATGTAAATTTCATCATACCAATTTACAGAGCCCAGCACCAAATTTATTTTAGTCTACGTACTTAGGATATTACACAATTTTATAAAAAAAAACTGAATTTGAATATTATGGAAATAAATATCATTTAATTTTATAAATACATTAAATTATATATTATTTTTTCTTCTTCTTTCTTACAGTTGACTACAACTTCAGCATAGGCCTATGTATATTCATTCTGAGTAAGTTCGCGACGGCTCTGTGGAACTTTCAGGATCTAATCATTATTCTGATCAGTATGGGCCTGACTTCGCGGTACCAGCGACTTAACTTGTATGTTACGAATGCTATCGCTCTGGAGAAGGGTAACGGGGAGCAGCAGAGGGTATGTGTTTTTAAGATTTTTAATGTTGGTTGTGTTTTGTTTCACAACCTGTAATAACTTTTTTTCACCAATAATATTGTTATTTAACTGCAAGAATAAAATAAAAAAAAAACCATTAATATGCAACACACAAACTGTGTAATACCTTTATATTGGGTTATTTTCTTTTTAAAAACCATTTTGGGTTCCATTCGTAACTCTTAGATAAAATCTTTGACATAATTTTGTTCACTATTCCACTTTGTTGGGATAAAAAACATAAAAAGCTTTTATGTTGCTAATATTATCAGTAGGGTGACATAACATAATGAATTATGCTATGGATTGTATACCCAATCCAAAAAAATGGTGACCGACGACCTTACTTTTTAGAAATCCGACGGTATAAAACTAAGAAATACTCTACTTACTACTCCAATTTATAAGTTCAAAGCTAATAACTTCTCACCAGTTCGACACAGACCTCTACCTCCACATCCAGCTATGGCGGCGCCTGCGAGAAGCGTACGTCCGCCAGGCCGCGCTCGTCCGCCTGGTGGACAAGAAGCTAGGCGGTCTGATACTACTGTCGAACGTTAATAACTTGTTCTTCATCTGTTTGCAGCTGTTTAATGGGATACAGTAAGATTTATTGTTATATAAGTATACTGTAGTTATAAACTAGCGATCGCGTAGGTGACCAGTCTCTAGGTACTCTCGCAAAACATCGCGTCGTTATTGTGACTTTTTCTAATGTTTATATAGTTAATCTGCTATTCGGGGTTAAGACTCAAAAAGATAAAGGTCATGAAAATTAACTGTTCTCAGGTCACTCTTTCTCTCAACGGTAAACTTAACAACAAACATCATTGGTTTATGAACAGAAATAAATAATATTTGCTTCAAACCTATTTTAAAGTTCACCAATTCAAAAGTTGTGTATAGAATCTAGAGTACTAGGTAATGGCTACGAATATCACATTGCTGAAAATACTTGTATTACTCATGATAAGTTCATTGCCCTCTTATGGGATTCCACCAAAAAGAAAACTTTCGTTCCACTTTCTTTTGATGAAAATGCGAATTAGATGAGATTACACCGACTAGACAAAAACGAGCAGATCACGCCTTGTTTACTTAAAAGAGGCTCTATCTTCTTAAGTATTTCTAAGCTTTAAAATTCCTTCTAAGCTATCCAATAACAAGCCTTAGCCAACAGGCTTTGTCGATTAGGAAATTGCGCGCGAAATCCAAAATAAAGCTGTGATATTACTTTTTGTAAGAAAATGGCGGTTACAGAGATGATGTAGCAATATCAGAAACTCTTTATAAAAGCTTTCCACATTTAACACTTGGCCAAGCAAAATGACAATGAGCTCTAATGAAGTGTGTAATACAGTAATGGGTATAATTTCTCCGGGAAATCGGTTTGCGACTTAAGTTGTGTTTTTCGTGTTCAGGGTTAGTAAGTTTTGTAATTTCGTGTGAGTATTAGTAGGTTCTACTATGTAGGTCTTTGTGTACGATATTTCCTGTACGTATAGCATTTTTTTATACTAATGTACAAAAAAACTGGTAATGGTTAAATTTTACCAACATCCTAATTGTTTTTTTTTGGTTTCGGTAAAAATAAGGTATATTTACGCTATGTAAGTAGAAGGTAATGGTTATAGTGCCTGTTGTTATTTCAATAGCTAAGCTTTTATTTTATTATTTTTATTGTTTAAATGGTATATGATATGCAAAAAAAAACTACTTATGAAATGAAACACACGCATTTATCGATAAAAAGAGAGAATTATATTTCACAAGACTTTACTTTTGTAAAACACTTATTCCCAGGCATTTCGTAAGGAATATCAACTACTCTTAATAAAATACTACCTCAAATCGGATTCATCCGTATCATATGAGATTAGCTTCTTATTTCTTATAATGGAACGAGGTAATGGTGAATATCTCTGGTAAAGCTAGATTATCCGGCGATGTGATTGAGATATTTTGTAGGCTTCTTTATATTAGTTTTACATAGAACTAGCTGTAGTCCAAGCTTCTTACATAGCAAATGTTTGATTTAACTTACTATGTAGTAAATATCTATTTTGTTTTTGTAAAATTGTAGTAATAGAATAGTGAGGACTTAAAATAATATTATTTTTTAACTAAATTATTTTAATCAATTGTGGTGTTACAAAGTACTACAGATGTAATACTCGAAAGAGGAAAATATTTGCTTTTTTTTTCAAACAGTACATTGATTGTTTCAACAAGCGTTCATTGAGTATATAATACTTCGGTCATTGATGACAGTCAGATCATTTTCCTAGTGCAGGAAAAGGTTTCAAAAATCTTTTGGTTATAATTACAAGTAAATATTCTTTTTTTCAGTAAAGACAAAAGTGGTGCCTTAAACCGCGGCTACTACCTATTCTCGACCAGTTTTCTGATAATGCGAGCGTGTGGCGTCGTGTTAGCAGCCTCGGACGTACACAGACACTCGCTGAAGGCTATCACCTGTCTAAACAACTGTCCTAGCCACAGTTATAATATTGAGGTCAGTTATTAATCCTCTTCAGTGACATCCCACAAACAAATAAGTATTAATATGACAATAGATTGTATCTAATCATATCGGCAAACTGTGAGTAGACATTGGTACACCTCTGCCTGACCCTTCGGGGATACAGGCGTGATAATATGTTATGTTTGATTATATTTTTCGTTTTCGAATTCTGTTACTTACCAAAAAATATTACGCGACACGTCCTGATTTTGCTAGCGATATTTGTCATGCGGACTGTAAGCTTCGTTTTACCCCCCATATTGTTGAGATATCGAGTTAGGATCTACATTTTGTATATTTTTCAGATCAAAAGGCTGCACTACCAATTAACACATGACTACGTTGCCTTGACTGGTATGGGCTTCTTCTCGCTAAGAAGAGAAGTATTGCTAGAAGTAAGTTTGTTTTCTTCCTCTTTTACGTAATCATTATATTTCCATACACCGATGGAAGTTATATTTGTACTTATTTTATTTACAGGTGGCAGCCACAATATTGAAATATGAATTAGTACTGATACAGTACGATACGTAACAAGAAGAGACCATAGATAAATAATCCTATGTTATTCACACTATAAACTAATAAATATTTTTTTTGTTAATTTTTTTAACGTTAATCGCATCCTACCTTGAATTAATTAAATGTGTTGTTTTGCATTTCATAAACTAGGTCAATAATCGAGGCCAAAGATTTTTTTTTTGAGGCCATGCGTTTATAGTTTATAACATTTCGATTTTATTGCAATTTTCAAAACTTAGTTCTTAAATTACCATGTCAATTAGAATACACTGGCTGGTTTATTTTATTTCCGTCAAAATTTGAAACATCAAAAATATTCTCTATAGTTTTGACTGTAGCTCAAAAATCAACAAACAAAAAGGGAGGTGTAATAAAACTCCATACCGAGCCAATTTCGTTCGTGTTGTGCACGAATGCATAAAATACTGGTATTGTGCCCGAAAAAATAGTAACCCATTCATGCCCATTCATAAAAATATCGAATTCTGAACTGCGAGATTCAGGAAGGTACAATGGGGAAATAAGCCTTTTAAACTGAGGTACAGATTAGATAAAAGGCTTCAGCCTAAATTAAGTACTTACAGGTAAATAAATTGAATGTTTCTCCGTTCTTTTTCTTTAAGTTATTTCACAATCACATGAGCATCATGTACAGTATACAAATATATGTCATCCGTTTCTTTTGAGAATACAGAAACAATTGAGGTATTCGCCCTTTTATTAGTCAAAATATTGTATTTAGATCTTTCGTATCCGAAACAGCTAACCTGAGAAATCCATGTTCTTTTGTTCTCTATTTGAGAAGTTGCCATTTAAAGGCAGTGGGCCAAATACAAGCTATTATTAGTGCCAGTAGGCACTGAACTGACATAACATTGACAGACATTATTATATAATAACGTAAAAATAGTAATGTATCCCACACTGGATCACTGAAATGAAAATAATGAAAGTTGGTGTTGATGCTCCATTGTTTTTGTTGAATAATTTAATTTGAATTTCGAGTCTTTGTTATGTCAGTTCACTTTTGACTATTTTGTTTTTGTAAAACCTCAGCTCACTTACTTTTTGGCATCATTAGTGATAGTAGCAGTTTATAATTTACTTCAATTGACGGGCTTGTTGGTCTAGCGGTTAGTGACCCTGACTGCTATACCGGAGGTCGTGGGTTCGATCCCCACTGAGGACAAATGTTTGTGTGATGAGCACGATCATTTATTTTGTTCTGGTCTGGGTGTAATTTATCTATAATAAGTATGTATTTAGAAATATATAAGTATGTTTATCAGTTGGCTGGTTACCATAACACAAGCTCTGCTTAGCTTGGGATCAGATAACAGATATTGTAGTTTAAATTCAATAGTTTTTCTATATATTTCATAATTCTTGAAGAATATTGGTTACTCAATCCTATACAATGACGAACAAAACCTCGTTCTGATCTTGTAAAATCCGGCGCCATTATACCTTAACAGTGTTAGCTACATTAGGATCGTCTGCACGTAGGACCACGGTGGAAAGTATTGCCACTTTCAATATTATTTCACATGATATTATGGAAGCCATTCGGGATTCCTTCGGTTATTTGGAACCGAAGCACGTTTAGGCGCACTCATTTAGAAGATGTTTCGTTGTTGCTATTAATACGGTTTTCTTTGTGAAATTTTCTTTTTTTAATGGTAATTTTACTGCTCAAAATATGTGTATTCATTGTCAAAATCATATTTACATTTTAAAACTAATGAACATTTAAAGGTTTAAAAATAATTATCTTATTTTGGTCAATTACAAGTTTACACAAATAATAAAATGTAAGTCATGAAAAAAATATTCATATATTATATCTACTTACCTACAGATAAATCGAAAGATTCAAACATATTTACATTCAAGGGTTAAGAAATCAATATTTTTATTATTTCAATATTTCACCAGGTACTTTCTTTATTACCCAAGTGGTAACACCATAAAGTATTACACACTGAAAAAAGGCCTACAGAAACTGCACTAAAGAAATATTTAAACATCAGATTATTAGAACTAGTATATAACTGAAGCTTATTATTATTAAAACCACAATACTAAACAGAACAGTGTCACATATCAGAGACAGCCACAAATAAGTCTGTACCTCTACCATGATCTCTTAAAACAGTACTATTGCGGTTGTGTGAGACGGCGCGCTATACTGCGGATAGCGCTGTCTCGCTTACTCAACGGTAACACTCCTGCTTTAAGAGCTCATGGTAAGCGGGCTGTATCTGTTTGTAACCTGATTAATGTAGTTTCAGGAACATTTATCATGGAGTCACGATGACTGATGTAGTTATCACTGCGTGTGACGGTTACCAAATGTAACTACGTATTGTTTTTGAACGGAGTATGTCGGCTTATTAGTGGGTACATTTTGACATTGATACTCGTATTACATTTGATTCAAAGATTATGTCTCTCTTTGAATACGCAAACGAAACTTGACTTATGTAAAGTGTTTAAAAGTCTGTCTGCTACATAACACTTAAGTGATAAAACATATGTAAAACAATGTTGCTGGTTCGCCTTTAAATTAACTTGTAAAAACTAAGTACCTAACTCCTAGGTGCTCATAATCTTTTGAATGAAGTGAGTATAAAGTTGTTTGGATGCATTCGGAATTAAAGAGTTTGTCTTTTCTAGTACCTATTGTATAACATTTTGTTTAGGAAGTTTCATGATCAATTGATCCCCTTTCAGTGTGAGATCAAAGCTCTGCAGTTTATGGAATAAGTATTCAATTACACAAATAAAACTACATCTAACCTGTTACAATTCGTTTATTTACCAATTAACTAAACATTACTCCACACGAAGTTTGTACCGCTAAACAACTAAACAAACAACAAGGAAACTACTAGTAAAATGGTCTTTACAAAGCCTTTAGGCATCCAATTATTCTAAATTAAACCATGGGCACGAATGTAGCCCCGACCCCAAGGTACTCAAGTAACACTATTGTTTTGATGTTCTATTGAAGACAGACAGATATTGACTAACCAATGAGTGATAATATACGAAAAAGGGGTTTACTAAATGTTAGATAGATATTTAGGTTAATTATGAAGGAATGTGAGCAAAAATCGATTGGACATAGGAACTAAAAAATAGTGTAAGTTTTTTTATTAATTTCAATTATAATCATTTTTATTATTATTGTTAGTTTTTTTATTAATTTCAATTTTAATCATTTTAATTATTGAATTTAAATGCCAAGTAAGAGACGATACTAAAATGTTTATTTTATCCGAACAAAAAAAATCGTAAATATTCATTGACCGATTTTGACCCATTGGAACCCTATACATTCTAGCTTACTGTTAAACTTCCATCTCTAATACAAATAATAATATTATAAGAAGTGGGATTACTTATTTTTTCTCTAAACCGGTTCAGGTGTTACCGGTGAGACGCCAGCAAACTGCAGCAATACCAGTTCGTAGGTCACTATGGTTCCAGCAATCTGAAACGATACATAATGATCATGTTAATAGAGTATAGAGATATTTAAACTGAAAGTTGATAGCCTACTCAATGAACAATATCTGAATACGTCAGAATTGCAGTAGATATCATAATAGGTACAATGTTGAGTACCCACTGCCCAATGTAGAGAGAGTATAACATCAGGCGTATTCACTATGGCGGTTGTCAAAAAACTTGATAATTGCTTTCTTAATACTAAGTGAAAATAACAATTTCGCATCGCCTAACTTCGATTAAGAAAGAGATGTACTATTAAATAATTAGTCAACAATGATAGTCGATGCTTTACTGAACATCGCTTGGGTTGTCAACCAGCGATAATGAACAAGCCAACAGGCATTTTCATAAAGCCTATTAGTCCACATGAGTTATGTAAAAGACTGAGATGTGTCTTAGAGTTTTAACAAGATGTGGGTGTAATTAAAAAGTTTTTTGTCTTTTAAACACACGATGAAGTTCATACTAATATTGAAAATCTTAGAAACCGCAATAAAATAATTCAAGACTATAACATAGATTCAAAGAGAAATACAAAGATCGAAATACAATGTCAACCGACAATAGACCGTACACACAGTACAGTTCCATAACCATGTTTACAGAAACAATCAAATCCCTAACCCAATTAAGTACAAGATACAAACATAATGTCAAACAAAATTTAATTACGCAATACGGATTATAATTACCAGCAAACAAGTTAATATAATGCCATTAAGATATAAAGTTGCGACTTAAGACGCAGTCATAATTGTAGCGTCTTGCTCAGATACAAAGGAATCTCGTAATAGTAAAACCGCACCCTGTATAACTGAGTTGTGCTTGTGATTGGTTTAGATTGTGAGATGTAGCGGTTCAATCTCTTGAATTCAAACACGATGGAAGTATGTAGGTAGTAGGTACATCAGAGGGGAAACTTGTATTTTGTTGATTAAATTGTGCTTTTAATAATGAATAAGCACATAAAATTAAGTTTTGCATTATATACATTTAGTCAGTTAAGATATTGTTTTTTGAATTAGTTATCTTTAACAACAGCAAAGCTTTGATTAAACTGAACATATGTACGACCGCAAAATTAATAATTATAATCATAGTTTACAAGTATATTTTTATGGATTAAAATTTTCATTCTAAGCTCAGAAAATAAAGCACTAGATTATATTTCACAACCCATAATGACTTATTTGAAAGATGTGCATGCAATATAGTTCAGTCAATAAATCACCCAAAAGTAGTTGTAGAGTGCGTGAGCAAGGCCCTAAGCAATTACTTCAGAAAATTGTTCAGAGTGCTTAGATAGTAAACATACTAAAAGTCCTGACGTCTAGGGGGTGAGGCGGAGTGGGGGGAGGGGTTTAAAGGTCCCATTTTTCAGTTTTTCGCTAATGTCTTTTAAACGGTGCGTCATGGAGATAAGAAGTCTTCTACGCAATGAAAGCTTATAAAATTATGTACAACTTTTACCTTATGCACTTTTTCAAATTCCTACCTATTTTCGAACTACACGTTCCGGAAGAGTGAAAATTGAAAAAAACTTCTTCAATGAATACTACCTTTTGTATACTACTTCTTTCACGTTATTTGGGGATCTAGACACGCGGCAGCGAGTCAATCCAAGTTCAAGTAAAAAAACTGGCTAACCAGCGCCAAGTGTATCATTACACGAACCACAAGGTGCCACTTTTGACCCTTGTATAACTCAAAACTTCTTTAACGTAAACACATATAACTAAGTGTGTTTATTAATATCCATAAGGACATCTAGAAGCCCAAATTTCATGAAGCTAGCTCAAACAGTTATTAAGATATGAAAGTCAAAAAGTCATAAACAATTCCAATATATGTATAATTATTTTTGCTAAATATAATAATACATATATTGGAATAGTTTCAAATATCTGCTTGTAACGGTTCCAACGCTAAAATAAAAGACTTTTTTTTTTGTATGGGCACCCCCTCTTTTTTTTTACTTTTTTTTTGTTTTTAGCTTTTTACCTACGTTTACACACAATTACCGAGCTGGATGCCAAATTTCATTCTTCTAGGTCATCTGGAAGTAGGTTAGGTTTAGTTACTATATTATTATGTTAGTCAGTCAGTGCTAAAATTTACGACTTTTTGACTTCATATCTTAACAACCGTTTGAGCTAGCTTCATGAAATTTGGGCTTCTAGATGTCCTTATGGATATTAATAAACACACTTAGTTATATGTGTTTACGTTAAAGAAGTTTTGAGTTATACAAGGGTCAAAAGTGGCACCTTGTGGTTCGTGTAATGATACACTTGGCGCTGGTTAGCCAGTTTTTTTACTTGAACTTGGATTGACTCGCTGCCGCGTGTCTAGATCCCCAAATAACGTGAAAGAAGTAGTATACAAAAGGTAGTATTCAATCGAAGAAGTTTTTTTCAATTTTCACTCTTCCGGAACGTGTAGTTCGAAAATAGGTAGGAATTTGAAAAAGTGCATAAGGTAAAAGTTGTACATAATTTTATAAGCTTTCATTGCGTAGAAGACTTCTTATCGCCATGACGCACCGTTTAAAAGATATTAGCGAAAAACTGAAAAATGGGACCTTTAAACCCCTCCCCCCACTCCGCCTCACCCCCTAGACGTCAGGACTTTTAGTATGTTAACTATCTAAGCACCCTGAACAATTTTCTGAAGTAATTGCTTAGGGCCTTGCTCACGCACTCTACAATCTCTTTGTTGACTGGACTAATATTAACTTTTAAAAGACCGTTTCTTTTCCACTCGATATTTTTTCTCAACAGATTTGACTTAAATTATATGCAATCAAACCAATAAATAAATTTCAAAAATGTTTTTACATAATACTAATTTTTACTAATAACAAATCATAAGTTCATCGTTATTATAAACAGCCCTAAATCAGGGTTGTCTCAATTTACGAACAAGAACTTAAGACAATTTAAGTTATTATTATTCTATTACAAACTCCTTCAGTATTCTGGAACTATTTCGGATATAATCATGTATTTAATCAAATCTTTGTAACAATGCTTTAAACTAACAATCATAGTAGTTAATTAAGACACTGTCAAAGTACTCCAAATACTTCCTTTCAGAAAGTTTTAATGATTGTTAACAAAAAAATTACACAATTTAGTAAAACATCAAGATTTTTATGAAAATTGTATAGATTGCCTCTAAGGTACACAAGACAGAAAAAAACGCAATACTAAATTGAAATCTTACCACAATATCGCTTAAAACATAAGAGAAAAGAGTCGAATTTTGAACTTTTTTAAAGCCATTTATAATTCAAAAAAGCTAAATATTTTGTTCGTGTCATCACAAAAATGGAAGAAAATCCCAACTTGTTGGAGTTTCGTTCAGTTGACTGAGTGAGTAAATTTACTTTAGCGCTATTGGTAGCGTTTTCAACACCCACTCAAAACTAACATTTGTCAAACCCACGGATATTTGTACTAAAGTGTTTGCGTTTCTCAAAATTGGTCTTAAAATAAAGTCGTACATGTCGTCGTATAATGAACATCCTTGTAAACATTTTGAAGCTGAAATTGCATTTCGCCAACCCCAAATAATCGAGAACGGGGAAGGGAGATGATAATGAATTGTTATAATTTTTACATATTAGTTTACTACACATACTTAATTTAAAAAAAAGCTAAATTCAAACTCAGACAAAGTCTAATTAAACCGTACGCATATTGAAAAACATGATGAAAAACATTCCCAACTCTTAACCTCAACTATCAAAATGAAAATGACGGTCAAAATTGACAACCCTACATTAGGGCTGTTCCACAGTCGAAGCAGCGAGGCAAAGCAAATCCGATGTTATTATTTAATTACAAACTCGCTCGAGAAATGAAGACGGTAGCCGGGGAATGCCGTCCAAGTTACAAGTGGACGGCTGTGATTGGCTGGCATGTTCCGGTCAAGATTTACCGTCTCAATTTCAAATTTCGATTAGATTGCGAAATAAGAACGGAATATCTGTTTCAAATCGGTTCTTATTCGGATTCCGAAGTCAAATTTTTAACGGTTCTATGGATTTGTTTAGGTAATACTTTTTTAAGTTTCTGCTTACCTACCAAAATCTTTTTTCCAGTAAATTTTATTTACTCAGAGCGTCCTTAATTTTGAACATACTTTTTTTGATGTTATACTTAGTGATTTTTTAATATTTTTACTAGCACAACTTTTCTATAGTCATCGCAGACATATTTAGTCGTCGCAATGCGTACAAAAACACTTTTTGATTTCGTCAATTTCGTTTTTAGGCACTTTCATCATTTAAAGATTTAGAAGACTGATAATAAAGGGATAACATACCGTCAGTATTAACCCTCGCTTAACATTGAAGAACTGGAGTCCGCTGAGCGCCACCGTATCCCCGTGTATCTGGTCCAGAAACCTTTCTATCTGAAATAACACACAACATTACCACCTACAAAAAGGTCAGAAGTTTATCAAAAAAATATAGTTAATAAATAAGTACCTAAAGTGGAATCTATATTTCATCAGTGTAAAGCTAGTGAAATAAAATTAGACGCGTACTCACTACATTATTTAAAAAAACTATTGTTTTCATTTTATGTACTTTTGTTCTATACACTAAAGTCAGTGTATAAAACAAAAGTTTGTGTTTTAACCCCCGACGCAAAAAGAGGATTATATGCCAGTGTATGAAATATCGATTTTCAATAATTTCAGTATATATTTTATGGTGCTATAATGTAATTATTATTAATGATATTAAGAATACTAAACTACAGTACAGACACAATGCTGAAAAAATAAACAGTAGAACTTCTTATTTACTTTTCGTATGTAATAATTTCCCTACTTAATAGTTCAGCCGTTCGCTCGACTTGCGTTAGATAATGTTTGTTCCGAACTTTTCCGCGGTGGAATAGGTTTAGTAAAAATAGACACGTTTGCTATAACGGAGGGAAACTTCTATAAGTAGTAATAATAAGCGTGTTTTGTTTGCTATTAGTTAGAATGGAAAGTCAAGGTTAAGGGATCAATTGAAAACAAAGAAAGAGAGGGCCTGTAACGGTCTGAATTCAAAAAGTTATGTTAGGGAAAAATGATAAGAAAGGAAAAAGATTTTGAAGTAATTCATAACGAAACTGATATTTAAATTAGGAATAATGAAAATTTAATTTATGATTTGGTAGGTCTAGTAATATTGGTGTTACACATGATAAACCTATTTCTGAAGATTCAGAAACAGAGATAGTCGGATTGACGATATTTCCCCATATGGAAAAACCTAAGCTAGGGAGAAAAGAAAGAGATAAAGTGTTGTTCATAAAAAATAAGTGTTTTTTTTTTACTAGTTACCTCAACACAAAACGTAGCAGACGAGACATCATACAACGAGTACGCTGGCTCCAAGCTCGCAGCATGCACCTTCGCTGCAGTCAGAGACACAACAAGAGCTCTTGCGACTAGGAACACGAACGAATAGGCAAAGTACACTGAGTTCTCGTAACCATGGAACAATCTGGAAGGGAGAACAAAAACGGTAATGTATTGCAAACAGGAGCAATGAATTGAAAAACAAATGAGTTGCTTATTATATTTGCCTGGGATCTGCCGGAGGCTGCGGTCGACATCGTGGTGTGGCACTTAAGCCACCGCTGTAACAAGTAAAGGTTTAGTCATTTTAATACATTCAAGATTTAAAGGATATCAATATTTTTGTAAATTACTGAATGTCATAAAGTTTGTCTATTTTATATAACAACTTCAAACAGTTCTCGAATCGAATGTATGTATATTATTAGTCGTTCTGTAGGTCCCTTATAATCTCATCAAAGTTTTTTTTTTTGTCTTTAATGTGTAATCAATTATGTCATTACTTTTGATAAATAATGACTGCCTGTGACATCAGGCATTTCGACAATTCTTTATAACAACTCTACGGAAACATATCACAACAATGGAAATGTTTAAATTCACAAATTGCATATACTCACGCAAAAGTATGCAAGAGTTGTGAGCAGATGAAGAACAGGTTGCTCGCGAACGATATGAACACAATGCCGCCAATAGTGTTGTCCACCAGACGCACCAGGTGCACCGACCTGTTGTAGTCCTCACGGACCGTGCGCCAGAACGACGATGGCGAGTTCTGGTGGAAAATGTATTTAATTCTTTGGTGAACTTTTTTGATATACGCCTAGAAAAAACTCTTTAAATAAATATTTTGGCACCGACTTATGATAGGAGCAACTCTTTTAGTAAAAGTTTTGGTCTTTTTATTTTTATAACTGAAGTCCTATAAAAGAAATTCAGGGCTATGTTCTGAAACTGATATTATCACAGTCCTTGAAATCCTACTCTAGTCCTATTTTCAAAGTAAAGTAAAACCTTTACCTAGAATAGGGATTTGCTATCCGTATACCGATGGTAATTTGTATAGCTTCCTTATTATAATGTTTAGTCTTATTTAGCATATTATCGTAAATAATGTAGCCTTATAATTAGATATAATATCTTTGTTCCACTTAATGTGAAAGTTATGGGACGATATATATAAAATTGATACACACCTTGACAATGTACCTTTTTAGGGGTAAGTAGTAAGTAAGTAGTCGTTGTAAAATAAATGGAAGAGTCCAAGCGGCCAGTGAATAAACTTATCCTCAATACTATTGACTTGTATATGAAAAGCAAGTAACTAAGAAAGTGATTGATACGTCGGTGCACGGAAACACGGAAGGAGATGGATGGGTTGTGTAAAGGATGATATGAGTGGGCTGCGTGATGAATGGAGAAAAATGCGCATTGACCCCGAATAATTGGGAACAGGACAGGAAAATGATTGGATAGGTACCCCCTGCAAGGGTAAGATCAAATTACATTGAAATTACGTGGGTTCTTCCGGCTATAAAAAGTAGAAATTTTTGGAACGTGTATATATTTGAAGGTCGAATTAAATACTACATCTTTGTTTTTGATAACTACAATTTTCCAAAGTAAACATATATTATTTAAGTGTTATAAACTACATCTGTTTATTAGGCCAATATCTTTTAGACATGTTAAAAAGAAGACTTTTTGAAGCATTTTTGTCTGCCTAATTGGAAGACCGAGCTTTTCTTTCACGCCCTAAAACGCATTAGGAAAGACCTGTGTATGGTGAAGACTAGTTTCGATGCAGCAAAAATATTGTGTGAGATGCATCACATTGCGTAGCAGCTGGGCTATGGTTCCATAAACGTTCAATCACAGACGGCAATGTACTGCAGCTCTCAAGATTTTTTCGCATCTAAACCAAGTCTAATTCTAGATTAGTATCAAAAGTTTCATACCTTATCTTTAGCAGCCAGGACTCTCTGATTGACTTGCTCAAGTCTCGAAGTCACATAAATACTCATGCAAATGACAAACAAGTCGGAGAAGTTCCAGTTGAACGTGCACTGAATGTTTATGAACTGTAACAACAACTTTGGATATAACTGCGGCAATTCTAGTTCTGCTTATGACTTTAGTTGACTGTTTGTATGGAAGGCTGTGATTTAAGTTGGGTTACTTTGTACTTCTGTTTTTTACAAAAGTAATCAATATTTTACATAATCTTAATAGCTATTTGTTCGGTCGTACTTCTTTTTCTTCGTCATTTCCAAAATTTTTGATACATGGTTTCTGACCAACAAGCGGCTTCCCTAGTTGTCTATAAACTATAGTGTGTTTTAAAGCCTAATTTCTTCAGAAGTACGAAAATCCGAAGACAATTTGGACAACACAGTCTCATTCCCATTTTTTTTACTTTTTAAATGCCTCATGTTCTTTTAACAACTCCGGAACAAAACAGGGAAAAAAGTCACAAAAACAGAATCAAATTTTTTATGTATTTTACTTACGTGTGTCAAAAACCCAATAAAGTTGTTGTACGGCACGAACGCATACAGCCAGGTGAAACGGTGCTTCACTGAACTTTCGTATATGGGACTGTCGGGCTCGCAGTCCAACGCTAAGGAAATAGAATGCACCTCGGAGAGCATATGCTCCACTGCAAATAAAAAAAGATATAAATATTAAGGATTAACTTATTGAATTATAAATCAATTAGGTATCCATTAACGCGTTTGAGTACTAGTTTAGAAGAGCTTTAAGTTAAAAATTGAATCAGAAATCTCATTACTTATATAATTGCCAATACGAAACAGCTGATAAACAGGCATGCGGTTCTCCCGATGGCAAGTAAACAACGCTTAAAAATCTTTCTAGCACTGAAGGTTTTAGATATACCTTTTGACTGAGTTTAAGTCTCAAATTACCTTCCAAGGCAAACTCACATAAATGACCTAGAAAACAAGCAGTAGCTTTTTTATCATTTCTTTACCTATTAAATATTATGGATGGACTAATTACAATCTACATTTAAACATAAACTCACGAAAAGCCAAGAAGAGTATGACAAGCAGAGCGACATTGAACTTCCTCTTCAGTTTGGTGTCCGTGTTAGGATCCGCGGCCTCCATCTTGGATATTTGAGTGCACAGCTTCGGCCAGTTCATGGCTACCCGCAAGAATAGGAGGGTTGTAGTAAATGCTAGTGAGTAGAATATTAATTCGACTGGAATGAAAAGAAAACTAAGTAAAACATGATGTTACGGTAAGTAGGTTATAGGTCCAAATTCCAGTGTTATTAATTATTATGCTTCAAGTAAATAAAATAAAAGTACATGAATAATTATCGTAGTGTTTTGGTATTGTTTTAATGCTTTACAGTGTGACAATACTGCGCATTAGCTTGATAAGCCTCGTTCATACATACTTTTTACTACTTAAATAAAAGCTAGATACGAACTTATAGAAGTAAATAAGCAACTTACTGGCTGTATCCACTGAAGAACTACTATATTTGACTGCACTGAATAAGAGCAGTACCGTCATTGCTATCTGGCTTAATATTGAGACTACAGTGTAAGCAAAACGCCATGACAGGAACTTGAATCTGTTGTAGAAAAATAACATTAAATTCTGCTAGACTATTAGTTTTAACCGAAGTTCCAGCTTAAAACTACTAGACAAATAAAACTCAACAATATGTAATTACAAAATAAATTTTATAGTATAAAAAAAATAAAGTAAGGCACCAAAGGCATAAAAACATAATAAAATTTTGTTACAGGTAATGTAATTTGCTTATTGGCTTATTTTACAATTTTTTTTTTTTGGTTGTACTAGTTATTAATTATATCACATCACGAATAAATAATCCGTAATTATGCAAAATTTAACCACACGAGGGTGTTATTTATTTTATCATAACTACTTAAAGTTTCAAATGCTTTGAGGCTTTTAGCTTACCTTAATTTCGAGGTATCTTCGTCCCCAACCCCCAGCACGGGGAGCAATCCAAAGCATTGTCCAACTATCAACGTCTCTCTGATCGCAGCTTGGAAGGTGATCGGACTCTTAGTCTTCTTGGTTGAGGCTTCCTGCTGTTGGTAGCGAATTTGTATGGGATCTGAAAGAAAACAATTGTAGTTCTGGTGAAAAGCTGCAAGGTTAAAATAATTGAGAAATATACTTCAACATATTTTGTTAGCCTTACATAAAACACGCACAAAATAAACTAATCTATACAAGTTTTCCTTGTTTTACTAATATTATATGGACACCGTCAGAAATACATGTCTTATCATTATTATTTATATTTATTTTAGCTACTTAAATATCATTTATTTATTTTATGAGCATTCAAGCAATTTTAACAACTTAACTGTCCCGCCAGTAGACACAAAAGTTAAATAATGGAAATGAAATCACGGGGCAGGGAAATGTTTAAAATTAGTCGATTGCTCATTAAAAGTGGTGGTCACAAGAGAGGTAGTTATGTATTATGTACAGTAACGCAAAACACGGCATACTTAAAACATAAAAATAACAAATTACTCATTCATTAAGCATTCCTTGCTAAAAAGTAAAAGGGCAACCATTTGCGATCCCTTTGTGTACTTAAATATTTTGCCGACATACTTTAAAGTGGCCAAAAGTTTTTATTTCGAGAATAAACTACCATGTTTATTTCTTCTTTGTAATTAGATGCTGTAATGAAAAGGATGATACCATCTGGCGACAGCTATGTTTTATTGGTGTTATTTTTTTTTTATTAAAAGCGGCCTCTACCTCTTACAGATAAATATATAAAGATGAATTTGAATTTGAATTTGAATTTGAAAGATATGAGCTTACATTAAACGAAAAGTATTAATAATCCTGCTTAAATTTGACGATTACAAAAATAAATAAAAAAATGTGAGGAATTAATTTTACAATCAAATAAAACCAACTGTGCGAATATAAATCTCTTAATAAAAAAAAAACTCTAAAACTAACTAAACAAACTAAACTAGTAACAAAACTAACTATCATTAAGTTCTAATTAAATGATTAGACTATCGTAGGTAAACTTACGTTACGTTACGTACTAAAGTAAAAAATACATTACACAAGTCAAAGCAAATGATTTTAAAATCTAAATTAGCGTAGATTTCAGCAAAAAAAATTTAAAGTACTTACAATTCCAATCACTTTTATACGTTTTAAACTTCTCAAGCGAGTACAGATCCATGGCGGCCGACACCGCCGTCTGCCATCTTTGAATCCGGCCGCAAACAAACCCGCAGCAATAGCCGATGCAGCTGATAAAACTAATGAACCGCTTTCGCATTAGTTCTGTAATAACAGTTTATTATGCTCACAGGATTATTTTAAAGTGTTTATTGTGGGGATTTTGTTTTGTTTACAGGTTGGTGTGTTTAATAAAACTTGTGGTTGGCGTACTAAAATATTACTATTGTAAGTCTTAATTGCTCCATGCAAGTCAACCCACTCTTCTCGTATTAGTTTTCTTATTGAAAGTTTAAAGAAAAAAATGACATGACACAGCTAAATAACTAGAGGGATTTAGAGAAAAATGAATGCCTTTACTATAAACTCTACTACTCTACTATGAACTTTTAAAGCAAGACAGTCTTCAATGTGGAAGCGAGACGGAGAACTACGCTGCGCTTAATGTTATCTCGCTTCTACATCGATACCAGTCTTGCGTAAGCGCAGATCCAGGTTCAAGTCAAGTAAAAAGAAAAGTCAAGTATTATTTTCCGGGTACCAATTACTCTGATTTTTTAACATTTGCCAAAAAAGACACATAAATTATTGTCTGTGTTTGAACGTCTACCATCATAAATCTTTAACACTTAAATATTATATCTCAGAAAATGTGATTAGAAATCACAACTAAGTTGCTAGGTTACATAAACTTTAGCAAAATACAATTAAAGCTAGACTTCGATACAGACAATGTTGTCTCTATGACAAGCAACACCGATAGTAATTTTGAAGACGTTTACTATATACACGAGTATGTACAGCTAACTACACTTTTTTTGTAACAGCGAACAAGGAAAATCAACTTTACTACCTTGAAATAAAGGCGATATTAATTTGAAGATTTTACCTCTTATGCGTAGTCGGCTATACCTTTAAATAAATATGTTTACATTTCAGGTTGTACACGTGCTTGTGTAATTCACAGACACGTGTATTCTCTATCCATAATTAATGGTAATATTCGAATAATATTACACACGGTTTTCAGCATATAGTATACTTGGAAATCTAACCTATGAGTTGTAAAAGATATCGAAGCGATTTCTACACCCTGTATATTAAAGAAAAACACTTGAATTCAAAAGGTTTACTGCAACTAACTAATACTTGTTTTTCTTTGCTGTTTGTAACAGTGATGTGTGCGAGAGCTAAGTATCTGATTTGTCGCTAAATTTAAGGTAAGTGATGAACTAACTACTTATAAAGATGAATTTAAGCTTATTAGAAATAAAATACGACTTTGAAAAGTGAAATAATTACAACTTACCTGTCCCGCCAGTAGACACAAAAATTAAACAATGTAAATGCTCATATTATGTGACTCATGGGACTGGGAAATGGTTCAGTAAAAGATATTGCTGTATTCCTACACAAAATGAGTAAACAAATATAGTTGATCAGATGGAAATTCAAACTTATACCTGAGTGAGACACTTAATTCAGAGTAATAAAAATTACTTTGTAAATAAAAATATCATATGAGCACTTTAAAAGCAATAAAGTAAAGTTAAACGAAAGTAATTAAGACAATTCGATATGTTTTTATTAAACCTTTTGATTTATTCGTTGGCTTTGCTCGCTAATGGTTTTTAAATGATCTGTGAGTTTAGTAAAAATAATAGGAAGTTGTTTTGCTGCACGGAAGACTGTTGTTCTTTTCCTATTTTTAATTGTTCTTATGGCTATAGTCATTATGTTTTTATACATTTAATTATGCAATTATTTATTTTGATACATAGTGATACATAGTTCATTATTTAAAGTCAGATATTGTTTTACAAGAGATAAATTTCTCGTCTGACGTATTTTGTACTAAAGAACTGTCAAACAATCAAATTGTTTTTCAGATAAAATTATCTGGCGTGAAAAACACAACCCTTAAATCTGTCTTATATTTATTTTTACCTAAAAACAAATGGAATTTAGGCCATTTATTGTTAAAATGTCAGGCGATATGGAAACTTTTCAGGGATCACGGTTAAACTGGTAATTTTTAAGTTTATTTAAAGTAAAATTATAAAATTCTTTAAAATATAATTAATGATAGGCTAAGTAGTCCAAGGCGTAGGAACAATAAAGAAAAAATATTACCGACGCTAAGGTAATCTAATTTTATAATCTTTCAGTCGCTTATAAAGAGATAATTCAAGATTATAGGTACTTCTTAGACACAAACTGCGTAAAATTGACCAATAAAACCGACTTACAGACTGTTCTTTGTTTTTATAACTTCTATAGTAAATCAGCTTTAGAATTATAACATAAAATATCATCACGCCTGTATCCCCGAAGGGTTAGGCAGAGGTGTACTTATGTACACCCACAGTTCGCCGATATGTTTAGGTCCCATGTAATAGGGGGCGAGCCTATTGCAACTAACCGGGCACAAATCCAAACTCCGACCTGCTACTGAGAATTTCATAGAAAACCCAATAACACCTTGGAGGACTTGGGAATCGAACACAAGACCTCTACTACGCGTAGCAGTCGCGCTTAGCACAGCTAGGCCAACGAAGCAGTTTTAGAATTATAAACTTTATAAACTCATTATTATATGTAACCAAACACGACTAAAAAATACTTTTAGCTTCATATAGTTCATTGGAGTGATACGAGTATATAAATATATATCTTTGTGTGATATCAGACAGATCCTTAATAAACCAGGAAATTAAATTTTATTGGTTATTCTTTTCAGAAAATCTGTATTATCTCATATTTGTTAGATTTATACGAAACACTCACACCGGATATTTACCCAACAATTTTGATATTTTGTATTCCATAGAATGAATTACGTGAAAACTTAAATTGATGGCTTCATATCAACAAATATAAATAAAGTAGGAGCTGAGACTTATGCTTAGAGAAACTAACTAACTTACCATAAAATTAGCAGGTATGCACAAAAACAACTGCAAGTATACTGAACTACAATCATTAACTGCAGTCAAAGAAATCACATGTTGGTGCAAGGTGTAATGACGGCCAGCGATTTATCAATAGAAACAGAGTTTTAATGAAATTTTTAAATGTGCCTAGGATTGTAATCGAAATTAAATTGCTGATATTAGTGTCAATATAGACTTGATTATTTCTTAATAACAGGTATCTACCCAAGTTTCAAATGACTGAAATTGTTGGCATGTATAGAAAATGGAACAAACATTACGTCATCTAAAAATGTAGCCAATAGGCGATTATATTTAAATAAAAGCATATCTTTAAATGTCGAAGTGCAAACACTTTTATAAGACGTATAATAAAGGCAAATATAACCTGCATTATTACCCATGTTATAATTGTATTGCTGAAAGATTTCACTTTAATGTAACAAGCTTATTTATTAACTATTATGGTATAAAAGCTTTAATTAAATAAAGTTAAGGGTCCTAAACATAAAGAGTGCCGACGGGACCTATTACTAAGCCACTGTCGGTTGTAATGAACCGTAACAGTTTGAGACTCGAAAGTTCACTGTTTATCCATTGTCACTATAACAAATAATTAAATAATTGTAACAAAAAAAACGACTTGAAAATAATCTTATGGGACCACACGGGAAGCACCAGCTTTCAAATAAAAAATAATCATCAAAATCGGTTTACCCAGTCGAAAGTTCTAAGGTAAAAAACATAAAAAAAACCTTTAAATTGAGAACTTACTCCTTTTTTGAAGTCGGTTAAAAATGTAATAGTACGGAAGGTTGTGCCGCGAGTCTGACTCGCACCAGTTTAACACCCCATTTCCAGTTATTCATAGAACCTTCACTGCATCTGATAGATTAATTGTTACAGCACTTTACACACACTTCGCACATAACAACTATTCCTGAGAATTTCAAGACTCCTTCATAAGATTAATTTAGTGCGAGAATAAACAGAGGGAAACAGTTTTCTTCTTGAAATGAATGATGTCGTTGATATATTAAACCACGTTTCCTCTACTTGAGGGTTCTCGTATATGAAATATAAACTCTGTAATAATGTTGTTCAGTTTTGATAGTAAATTTTCTTTAGGATGGAATGTTTGTTAATGAATTTATTTATGTATGGTTTCTTTGGCTACTAGTTAAATATTAAACCCATTCGAAGATCTCAAAAGGAAAACAAAATAATAAGTGTTAAGTGTTTTCTTCTCATAAATTTCCATACTAAAATACCTATAAACATGTTAAAGGTTGTTTCTTTGTATGATAGTTACCTCACCAAGATTAACAGATACGATTTCAGATGGTTCGGAGCGTAGGTAACCGTGAGAGAATCTCGATCAGAGTTGCCTACATTTCGCACTTATCAAATTGATGCCATAAGCCAGTTATCAACAGATACGTCATAGCTTTTATTTATTAACTAGAAAATCTATCTTAGATTTTCTCGATCAGTAGCTTTTTTACTCTTTGGATTGCTTAGAAGTTAGATTTTTTCACAACTCCAAAGGACAGTAGACGGCAGTAGACCTGAGTATTAAGATATAAATTTCAGTTTTATCCCTCCACGCGTTCCTGAGTAAAACGGTCTTGACAGACGGACGGACGGACAACGAAGTGATAATATAAGGGTTCCGTTTTTTTCTTTTGAGGTACGGAACCCTAAAAATACGGCGTTGAATAATGAAAATATAAATATTACTTTCAAAGTGTACACAAAATACATCTCTACGTATTTAAAATCAGCTTGAATCTCATCAATTTGTCCACAATCAATCTATTTTCAATCACTTTGTAGTAAATTACAAACAAAATACGGACTGCCACCACCATTAACTAAATAAATTTCTTACTTCACGTTAGTTTACGCTTACCTAACGAACCTTTATTTGTAACGCACCCTACGTTTGCCCAAAACTTGTTAAATCAGTTACATTCCGGAGTAAATAGACCCAAAACTGTTAAAGTATTTATGTACAGTCTACCACACTTTGCTGGTTACATAAAATCTCGTATTTGCACCTTATGACATTGACATAAAGACGACTTCCATGACGATCTTTGACATGTAATGTGTGGTTTATTGTACTTATCCTACAAATAAAGTTGTGTTAGTTTAAAATACACTAAACGTGTAATTTAAACGCTTGTGATGTGAGTATAAATGCAAATAATTAATTCACTAAATTAATGACGTTGTCAAATAAAATGTATGTATCTGTAAAAGAACTGCTTAATGCTTATTTTAAAGTAAGACATGCGAAATAATCAGAAAGTAGTCTTCAAAAATCTTGAAAACATTTCATCTGTAAGTGAAAACATGCAATACTACCTAGAATTTTAAACTTTCATTCAATTTTAAGAAAAATCTAGGAAGTTCATGACCCAACACTTCCGCAGGCTCAAACTCACCCTACATAATTTTTCAAGGTAGGATAGCTAAACGTTTTTTATAACAAGACCCTACGATCCGCCACAATTCACCAGTACCTATACTTTTATAGACTTTGAGAGCATAAAGGGCTGATAATACCCTTCTTAAGTTACTTTAGGGCGCCGTAGATAAAAACTACTTACAATTTGAGAGAGTTACTACAAATTGTATCTAGTTTTTTTAGAAAAACGATCTTATTTTTGACCCTTTTATAAGCACCGTATAAATATAATGGGTATAATCTATACCTTCATCTTTTTCCGGCATTACATTGACAAGGATAGGCATAAAAGCATCGCTTTGTTTTTACCTGTGTTAATAAGAAATTGATGTATCTATATCTAGATGTTGAAAATAGTCTGGACACAAATAGGAAACAAACAAATTATTCTGTCAAGTTTTTTTGTCCATTCAAAATAACTTTGTCGATTAAGATTATTTTGTTGATAGTTCAAATGCTAAAACGTTCATTTGAACCAGTTTCTTAATTCCCTTTTCCTAGACATCTACTGTAAAACGTTTGTTGGTTAATATTTTAATAATCCATTTTTGCCTCTTAAAGAACCTTGGGAGGAACGTTCTAGCAGGTTTAGACCAGGGTTGCCAGAACTATTTTTAATTTCAAACATCTCCAAGAAAAATTGGGACGAAATTCTAAAGGAACTGGTCCTTCGAGCAGCTCCTCATTCTTGTAATTTTCAGCGGTATACTCTATTCTATCTTAGGTACCATGAAGGTATACCAGATGACGATCAGCGAATCCGAGCGTCCGTGCAGTCTTCAGATATGCCTTCGTCATGCGTTGAGGCTCGGCAGGTGGGCAGGGTTCTTTCCGGTCCAGGGTCTAGGGGAAACTGCTGTTGATCGCACCAGGTAAGCATTATCTAATCGGTCCTGTAATTTGACCCAAAGTACGACATAATTCGTCACAGAAAAAAAACGCATTTATTTGTTGGGAATTAAGGGTGATCCTTGTTCACATCTCTTATGAACTTTAAAGAAAAATATTTTTCTACAAAACTTTGTGTATATTAACTTTCCCAAACTTTTTGGAGGCAAGGTTGGAAGTAGTTATTTATACCTATTTCTTTTTTGTTTAGTTTCAAGATAAAAAGTCTCTACAGCATTTACTACATAGCAACGATTGTGGGACAACTAACTATGACCTTTTTCTCTCTGCTGTGGTTCTTCCAAAACGATGTCACTTTGACTACCTTATGTAAGTTATTACTTTAGCTCAGAATTTGCTTGAAATTGCCTAACTTATGACGAAAAATGTACCGACTTCAAAAACATTTTAGCGGATGTCATATTTTACATAACAAGCCTCCTTTCGGCAATACTACTTTTGAAGATGGCGGAAAAATGGCCGAAGCTGATGAAGAAAGCGAAAGAAACCGAAAAAATACTGACCGAAGTGAAATTAGATAACAGAGCTATATTGAAATCCAGTATATTTGCCTACGTCACCATGGCATTGGCTTTGGGTAAGTTTATTGGCCTTAAAATTTATTATCATGCTATATACAAGTATTGTAAAAATCTGATACTTAGCCCATAATCGCATGTTTGGTTCATCCACCACAAATTTTATAAATCAGAAAAGGGTAATATAATAATATCTCATAGTGATGAAAATCTAAATATTGCATATTATCTGAGATTATACACGTATTATAAAAAAATACTATACTGTTTCTTTTTTTATTTTTTATTTAATGAAGCTTTTTGCGCTGGTGCGCCAAGACAGCCTCGTAAGGTATGACAATAAATTAACAAAATTAAAAATAATCTAGTCCTAAGACATAAATCAAAACTATTGTTCTTAAGAATCTTTCCTAATTCAAACATGGACCAATAGCTGATCCTTGAGTGACACCTGTAAAAAATACACATAAATTAGTTACCCCGTATTAAGTGGACCATATCTTCTGTTTATTTGTTATGTATTATCGATATTTTTTACATTCTTTTTCCAGTTGAACACATCCTCTGCACGAACTTCAATCTGAAGTTTGTGATGAACTGCCTGCACGAGTCTTCCATCACGAGCATTGTTATGGAGAACTACGTCATCCATAGGATGCCATACGTATTCAATTACGTTCCTTATAGCATTTTCAATGCTATTTTATTTAAGGTAGTATTTTTTATTATAATACCAGCCAGTAAATGGTTTTGCAAGTCTCTAACTTTTTCAATTTCCATATTTAAAGACGGGAAATACATATATAATACAAAAGTTACTTCCTATACTCATTTTAAAGTCTGTGCTGTGAACCCTACATTGTTAGTTAATTCTTGAATTCATTTTCAAAATATCACAGCTAGCGGCCGACTATACTTATAAACGGAATTTCTCCATCTTTTTCCTTTTGTTTGTCTCGTTTGTTTTTACCTAGCATTATTTTGTTTTCAGTATATTTGCGTTCAATCAACCTTTATTTGGAGTTTCAACGATGTTTTAACAGTATGTTTCAGTATTTATATTACGAATTATTTCCATAATTTGAATAAAGTCATTGCTAATGCCGCTGCTAAGAACAAGGTAAGATTATCATTAAATACGTTGTCTATGTTTCCAGAATACAAGACTTTTACCTACTTTGGGTTCTGGGGCACGATTCCGCTATTTTGATGTTCATTGGGTGGCAGTTTAATGAACGTTCCAGTGTACTTGTCATTGTACCTCATTTTCGTATTCAGATAAGCCGTACATTTATCAAAAATACGAAAATAAGGCACAATATATACTCGTAAGGAAAGGAAAACAAGTACACTGGGACTTTCATTAAACTGTCACCCACTGATTCTTAAAATAGCAAAAGCGTCCCCCGAACAGTTCATTTAGATTAAAAGACATAATACAAATTATTGTTATTATTTATAATACAATAACACCTGCAATCAAAGCTGCGGGTGCGAGCCCTCATTTCATATTTTTCGTTACAAATTTTATCTTACTTTTTTAGACGGATGTTTCGTGGGCTACTCTTCGAGAACACTACTCCAGCCTCGTAAAGCTGGTCAAAGAAATAGATGCTCAAGTCAGCTTTTTCATTCTGCTATCATTCTTCACGGACCTGTTCTTCATTTGTCTGCAGCTTTTTAATTCTTTGCAGTAAGTTCATAGCAAGATTCATCGTATATAGATTTATACTCATTAATATGCTCTTCGCTATTTTGTTGTGAAGGTCTAATTATTATTGCTTTTGATTTGTTTTACTTATTAAAAATTCAAGATAGCTGTATGAATTCTATTTTATTGTTAACTATTTTTCGCAATCTTTTTCAGTCGTAACTACGTCAGTTTTAAATACTGTGATGAAGAGGAAACAAAGCTGTAAGTTTTTTTTTATTATTATTCATTCTCATTTTACGTATAATAGAGTTTGAAACCGATTATACTACTTTTTTATTGGCAAGAGTTTACTCTTACCCAATTTTCTTACCTAACCCATAAATACATCCAACCTCTACGATACGTGTTGCAACATTTACACCTATTTCAGCTTCGTCAGGGACACCCTTTGGCACAACCTCTTGAATATAAATCATTTATTTCATAACTAGCTGCTGCCCGCTACTCCGCCTGCATGGCAGTCTTATATTGCCGAAAAATTTAGCGACTCCATACAAACTTTCGTCTTCTATGATAACCTTTTGAAGCCCTTTAATCTTACCTATGTCCTTTCTCAGACTTTCTTCATTCTATACTAACATTTTTATGCCAAGTTTTACTGAAATCGGATCAGTAGTTTCGGCGTGATTGCATAACATACAGACATAGTTACTTTCGCATTTATAATAAGAATCTGTTCATTTCCAGTGCGCTGACGTCACCAGACTATCTTCTTTACTACCTCTATTCCTTTCTGTTTCTGGTCCTGAGAGCCTTAATGTTGTCATTATTTGCGGCTAATGTACATTGTGCGGCGCTGGAGCCTATATTCTCAATGTATGATGTACAACCATCAGCTTATGATAACGAGGTAAGATGATATTGCATACTGACTTACATATATTTTGCCCTACGTACACACTAAGTGCCAAAATTGTATTGACAAAAGTATCTTAAAGGCTCTAACATAATATTCATAGTCAATTATAGCCAGTTATGTAGACATCAGTGTCAACATATTATAACTGGCTAAAATTGACTAAAATTGTCAACACTGATATACTGTGTACACCGATATTATTTTCTTAATCATTATGTCCACATATGCCTTTAAAGATAATGATTAAGTTTCATGTATTAGTAAATATTCAAAATTATCACGAAAATCGAGCGAAAGTGATTTTTAAAAGAAACAAAAATTATGTATTTAGCATGCAATTTATTTCAATTTCTTTCAATTTCCATACGAAATAAATGTTAAATTCCAGTGTCGTCCATATCGACTGAAGAAAGCCTTGACATTTCAGGTCAGAAGATTTCAGCTACAGCTCCAAAACACGAAAGTTGGTCTAACTGGGAAATTCTTCTGCGTCACCCGAGAAATGGTACTCAAAGTGAGTTCCTTGAGGTTTTCATCAAAATTCCTTACTTTACGCAGTAAACGGTTCAATGAACATTTGGAGACGGGCAGAATTGAATTTAATGTTTTTATATAAACTGAATTGCTCAATTTGAATAATTATTATACGCTCAAAGTATTATCTTCTACTAGCCTTTTAACAGTAAATAGCTTAAAACTTAGGAGTTTGGTCTTATATAATACTTTATTTTTTGAACATAATTGCTCTGGAAAATGGAAAAGCCATTTTCCAGAGCAAAACAGATTCTGCTCTAAAATATTTTAGAAAGGGAGTAGAAAAAAAAAGTTAATCCATATTCTTTAATATAACATTCTTTTTTAATGCCTGTTGAATGTTTATTTCTTTCTCATCAATGCAAATGCATTTTATTCTATGGACTAAATAGCCTGTTTCTTTGGTTTTCAGGTAGTAGGAACAATAATAACGTATGAACTAGTGTTACTGCAGTATTCCGTTGCACCGGAGGTATCCCACAAGGCGAACACTATGACTACTGCTATTGCTAATGTTACCCAGAGTTATATGAATTAAATACGTAATGAAGGAAACAGGTAGAAGAAATAATAACAAATTTTAAGAAATAATTATTAATTTTGTTGTGTAAGGAATAAGAAGTGTCTCAGCCGTATTTTGATAATGTTATATTGTTGGATATAAAATCTTTGAAAAATATGTTACAAAAAAAAAAAAAAACAGTCTATTTATGTATGCAAGGTTGGAGAAAAAATCATTTTTGGACAATTTATTATTTTTATTAAATGTTTTTAACTCTGTACAATCTACAATAGCTGGATTTAATGACAATGGACAGAAGCCATTCTTTGCTATCTTCCTTATTTATTTTAATAACTAATCAAATAAATAAAAATACGTGTTTGTTTTTTTATTTAATGAAACCATTAGTGATTTTATCCTTTCCGTGCAGTTATATTACTTAAACGAGACAATAATATGTATGTATTCCCAATAAAGGGTTAGTACAACTATTTTGCACAGTCTTAACGCTGCTTCGAGACGTGTGGGGCTTGGGATGAATTTGGACAAGACAAAGATAATGTTCAACAGACATGTCATCCCGGAACCAATTAGCGTCGAGGGCACTACGCTTGAGGTTGTCCAAGAGTACGTCTACCTTGGGCAAGTACTGCAACTCGGTAGAGACAACTTCGAGCGGGAAATCGCCAGAAGAGTGCAGCTTGGCTGGGCAGCATTTGGGAAATTGCGTCATATCTTCACGTCGACACTGCCGCAGTGCCTGAAAACCCGGGTGTTTAACCAATGCGTCCTACCAGTTTTAACCTACGGAGCCGAAACGTGGAACATGACAGTCAAGTTGGCCCACCGACTGCACGTCACTCAGCGTGCTATGGAAAGGTCTATGTTGGGGATCTCATTAAGGGATAAGATCCGGAACGAGATCATACGACATAAGACCAAGGTGACTGATATTGTCCAAAAATGTAGCAAGCTGAAGTGGCAGTGGGCTGGCCATGTCTGTCGCAGAACCGACGAGAGGTGGAGCAGGAAGGTTCTCGAATGGAAACCACGCTTAGGCAAACGTAGTGTAGGACGCCCCCCGGCTAGATGGACCGATGACCTGAAGAAGGCAGCTGGCAGTGACTGGATGCAAAGGGCGGGAGATCGTGAGCTGTGGCGTTCCTTGGGGGAGGCCTATGTCCAGCAGTGGACTGCAACAGGCTGATATGATGATGACAACTATTTTAATTATCTTTCTTAATACGTTTCTCCAATATTATACCGATTTTTATTACCATTATCATTTATCCACAGAGACTGTGAACTCGCAAATGTGGTTCATAATGAATATCAGACGTCTAGCTGGCTTAGATTAACAGGTAACTGGGATGAACAACTCAAATTGCATCTTGATTAAACCTTCCTACATACCGTGTATGTTATTAAAACCCATCACGTTTAGTATACTGTAAAACAAATGTGAAAAAGCAAAATTTCCAATTTGGAGCAAAGTGCTACGTCAGTGCTACGGAAAATCAAGCTACGCCCACCCGTGCTACGCATGGCTACGCTGCGTACACAACGCTCACAGTTTTGTTAAGCGTAGCTGCGTCGCGAATAACAAACATTAGTCTAACGCTTTAGAGATACAAAACAATTCAAGCTAAAAGGATAAATAAAAATATAAACGAGAAGGATTTGTTGATATTTTTTTTTTTTTTCAAAAAAGTACCAAAATTTTCGCGAATTTTATTAAGAACACTACTTATATTCATCAACTTAGCCCCCACTTTATGATCCACATCAATAAAACCACTCGTTCATTTCCATCCTGTTCTTCTTTATGACTATATCACCCAATAAAATACTATTTTTCATAGACTCCAAGAAGTTTATAGTCGGGAGTTAGTGTCGCAACAAATAAGCTAGTAAAATTACTTTGTCTCACCAAAATGCAGGGGTTCATAACATACTAGTTCAACAATCTATAAAAGGAACATGATAGGTACCATCACATTTAATTTTTATTGAAATATAATAACAAGTTAGATTTTGGCTAACATATGTTCAAGGTTCATAGCAACATAATCTTGTATTTATTTACTCTCAAAGTCAAAATATTTTAACAACCACTGGCAATGTATGTTGGGGACTCTATGGATTGGCCAGACATTATCCAAGACTGGAAAATAGAGGATCTACTTAAAAAGACGAAGCAAAGAACAAAAGCTCAGCTATGGAAAACGGACAGAGGTTGAGCATCCCTGGTATAGGAGGTCACGTAAAAATGCCGTTAAATCTTCCATTGCTATCTACAACTTAATTCATCTTCGCGCTTGTTTTATTATACTACGAGAATCCTTAATTCTTTGAAACAATGTCGGTAAGTACTACGACATAAAAATGTAAGAACATGCGTTAAAAATTTATATATTTTTCATTTTCTAATAATCACGTAAAATATTATTATTAAATACCTATTTTAAGACATAAAAAAAAGAATTTTTAATAAAAAAATGAAAGAATATCCTTGTACCCGTAATTCAAGTGTCTTGATCAAAATTTCAGGATCGACAAGATACAGAGAACAGAACATGTGTTTTTATCAAACAACATATTTAAAGGTCAATTTGTTGATTGTATCAAGATACTAGTAAATTGAAGAATCATTAATAAAAAACTATACATTTTCAAGCCTACTATTAAAAGGCGATCAGTCAAAATGGTGGTGATCAAGTGACATCGACTTTCATGTTGAATTAATGAACTTACACATGTAAATAACTAAATTGGTTTTATGTGAGAATGTTTACACGCGATCTTAATCTGTATAGCATGAGGATATATGAGAGGTAGGCAGAAGAGTTAAATGAAATAGGTATATCAGGAGACAACTCACACGATCATCTATCCCAAACTAAGCAGAACAAAATATGCTATGTTTATTATTATATTAACTGATAAACATACTTATACATGCAAGTTTTTTTTTTAGGAATCCTTTCTCATAAGTTTATTTGGAACAATACAAAAAAAAAATGCCTACTATTTTTGACATTGCAATTTAATACTTATTGAAACGGGATGATACCTATTGTTTTTTTTAAATGCTTTCCAGAAAATTACTGCATAATATGGAATTATTTTCATCAAAAAAGTCATTCATCTATTTACATAATTCACAAAAAAAACAATCCATCAATGACTCTTCGAAGTAAATTCAAAAAATGTCATCCATCCATTTAGTGAACTCAAAAAAAAACGTTCCGTAAGCATTCTGAAAGTCGAGCGAACGAATTTCCCCTTTCGTTATATTTTAAGTTCTCCCAAATTACTACGGAAATGACAGCGGCAGAAATCTCCAGACTAATCAAATAAAATTGTCATTTTGCTGAGACATACATTTTTCGACGTTGATATACTTTGGCGAGAATTCTATTTTTTATGGACGAAGAATTAAAATATTTTGACAGCGAATTATTGGCTTGGTTTTCAGTGTACTCGTGGTGTAGTAATGGGAGGGTATTTTAACAGCAGGTCGAGGGTTGGTTACAAGTAATGCTTTTTAAATAGAAAAATAAAACCTACAAGATATTTATTTATTTATCGTTTTACATGTTGCTAAGAAAACTTATAAACTAAGCCCCACAAAACCGTAGTAATGGTTTCACTGTGAACTCTCTGAGTCTCTGCATTACTTAAATTTGTTTTATAGTTATATTGAACTGATTTTGCAAGGAACTTAAACTATATTCTTATTTTTTATTATTACAGTTATCTAGTCTATGTTATTATTATTTTTAAGCATATGGCACCAATTCTTGTCTTAGGTTTATTACAGAAGAAACCTTGAAGACAATTATTGTATAATGTTTGAAGTATTTTAAGTATTTAAAGAAGAAGTATACGAGAAGACGATTTTACATAATTAAATCTAGACCTGTTCTTCTTAAACCAACTAAATTCTTTCTTAAACGTAACAAAACCTAATTCATAAATTTTAATGGCACACCAACTCGCTTAATCATCGTTTTCTTTGTAAAAAGGTTTTTTAACGTTAGACTCGCACGCAAATCCGGTCGAGACTTCAGATAAAGATATCTTACCTTCCGGTCCTAGTTAGATTTTTGCAAGGAACCGACTAAACCTAATGTTTTTTAGCTTTTCATACATTTATCTCTTTGAAATACAGGGTAAGTATTATTTAAGGTAACATTTTTGTCGTTGATAGCCTAGATTCTTCAAGTTAAAAAGTAAATGATTTTAGAACGGTAATGCAACAAATTAAGGTTAGTTTTAATAATAAATAGGTAAGTTTACCTGGCTTTTCTAGTAAACGAAAACCACATTATTTACTGCAATTTTTAGTACTCTACACAGCTGAGAACGGAACCTTGAACTTCGCGGCAATAATAAAATAATAGTTTTGAAATCTTTTATCCACAAAATATTTAATTTCCCTTGCCTGAAACTTACTGGCGACCAAAAAGTGCTTGTGTTGGTACCCATATTTTGAATAGCAACCATTTTTAAACAATCACCCTAAATCAAAACATTAAAAAGGTAATTGTTTTGACATAGTTTTTTATTTGATCAGCTGCTGAATAATTAGCACTTCTAACAAAATTTATCTGACCAACGACGTTTCTACCTGCTCTATTAGGAGATACAATAATAATAAGTAGTATCATAATGTTTCTAATCTATGTCAGTATAACTATGTTATTAATATAGCAGGTAAGAATCAAAATGAACGTCACAACCTTTGATATATTGATTTGTTTGCGTCGAAAGATAACAAATAAGTCAAGGTGGAATGTTACGTGATAATTATTTAGTAAAGGTGTAGTAGGTATCTATGTACAGTATACAATCATACCTATCATATATCTGTGACATAATTATGTGACATAGATATTGGGTGGGATCACAAGGGTATGTAATGTGCCATTTCCAATGAAGATTTTTCTGGATTTGTTTGATCTTTAGTAGTTTTTAATGGTTTAGTTATGATTACACATAAAAATAAAAATCCTCAAAGTAAGTGTGGTTTAATTTAAATATCATTATTTTTTTTTAAATTTCACTGCGTGAACAAAACGACTCTACTTTCAACATAAAAAAAATATCTCAAAATACTATATCAAACCAGAAATTTAATATATTTCAAGTATCAAGCTCAATGCACGCCGATTACATCAATGGCCCGAAGTCCGTACTTCATTTACATTTCAATATCAAACGCTACAGTTTATGCAAATATAGCCTCCTAAAATATAGCCATAGACTCGCAAGTCACGTAATGATACTCTAGCTTACTCTATGGTACTGAAAGCCTGACTATTTTGCTTAGAAATTACCTACGACTGTTTTAAAGTTGGTCTGTTGGATGTTTCATATAGTTTTACTAAGTAATATTCATATTATAAATAATATTTAATATGTAATATTTATTAAACTATTGCGTGTCTATAAATTATTAATAAAAAAAATAGAATTTTATTTTAAAGAAAAAAACTGTTGCTGAACACGATTTATTAGACACTTCTCACATACATATAAGAAAAGCTCATGTTTATAAATGTACATTTTATTGTTCTAATGCCTTATTTTTGGCATAAAAAATGTGGATTAAGGAGTCAAAGTCTACCATTCTTTAAAGTAAATACAACAATAATATTAAGGCTTCACATGAAATGGTAAGTACTTGTTATTTTATTTTTTCCAACAGCCTAAAACGTTACTAAAACTTAATACACAAAAATGGCTAGACATTGCCCTATTGTCGACAGCAAAAGTTAGTCCGAGTACAACATCAATATGTTAGGTCATAAACACAACAATCTAGATGAAAGAAAATAAAATACGCTGACTTTTTGTTTCCCCTTATTTGTGCCTTTACCACATTGTAAAGCCACATGCTAGAAAATTGTAGCAAGATTCAATTGACGTACTGCAACAATGAGAGAATTGTTATTTGTATTTTTCTGCTCTGTGTAACATGGTGATAAAATAGGGTAAACGTAACAATTGTGAGTCAGAATATATTTTTATACAATTTTCACTTTGTGGGTAAAGGGAAAGCGATGTTTCGTTAGCACACGATCAAGTTTATATTCGCTGAATAAGGGTGTTATTGAACGTTTGTAAACCTACTTCGTATGTAGTTTACACTCTTTTATTTTTGCGTTTTTGTACCGAGTTTGAGTTGGAATCAAATAATGTGTTACAATTTTCTGTAACTTTGTGAGTGTACTTTTGATACAGGTTTTTTACGAAAGCTATATATAAAATTTATAATGCTAAATATGATGTATAAAGCATAATGTGTTTTAGGTTATTTTTCGAAGCGAGTACTTTTATTTTCGCAAAAAAATTATACTCAGTAAGCAATCTTCAAGCAAATAAAATCAAAGAATCCTTTTAATATCCACTCAATCGAATCGAGTACATCTGAGTATATGTAAATGAGTTCTCGATAAATAATCGATAACCAGTCGTGTCGATAATCCCATTCGATTACACATACGCGCATTCATTTGTCAATCAGCGAAGTTTTGTGAATATTAAAAACTGACATCCTTTGTTATTCAGTCTTAAATTTTAATGGACCAGTGCTCAGACTATCGAGTGCATAAAAATATTAAAAACTTTAATTAAAAAGCGGTTTTAAAATGCATACTAATGTCATGTGATTAATCAATTATTGGTTAAATTTGGTTATACTATTGCTATGTATTATCGAAGCCCTAATTCTAGATTAAAAAGTGTAATATCTTTCACGAAATTTTTTCTTTTGTAATTTTTACATAATTTTGGGTAAATAGTCATGAGTCTCGTTTAAAATAAATGTACTTGTATATTATAAATCTCTGACCAGTCTGTCCAGTCTTACTATGGGATACTGTGTTTTTCAGTAAAATGGGTTGTGGAGGTCTGATAGGCACTCGCTCCATGCATTATACGGTATTCAGCTGAATCCTGTAAGAGTAGTAGCCGACCCCAACATAGTTGGGAAAAGGCTCGGGAACGATGATGATTATAAATCTCTGTCCTTCGATACACTTACAGGCAGTTTTCACGCATAAATATATAAATATATTATTATAACATGTCTACATATGAATCAAACATCCAACAATAACAATTGACAGTCGGCCCACCTTCCACTTAAAATCATTCAACATGTTTATTTTAACCCTAAACATGCTTTATTATATAGTAGACATAAACATAAAATATTCATATTATAAACATAGGGTTATAAATCATTTGGAAGTATGTGTCAAGGCATACCTTGTTTGTTTTATCATTTGCTAGTGAACTTGAGAAGTGACCTAGTTACTTTAGATATTATTATAGTTTATGAGTATTTTTTGTTCAGTAAAATTATTTTCGGACTAAGAGTGTTTGTGTCACGAACTTACAGACACTTTCCTTAAGAGTGCAATCGATAAAGTTATTTTTATATGCGTGAATTAAAATGTGAATGGAATTTATTTCGTCTGTTCCATAGATTTATCTTTCTCAAAATAAAAATATTAATTTTTAACTAAATCTCAATTTGTTGTCTTCTATATTTTTACGATAGAATTGTTTTTTTTTTTTCATTTATCTTACAGAGAGTGCAATCTTTTTTTTTGGTAGAGATCTTTGCAGTTAGCCTGAGCGCAGGCTTTGACTGCTTCACCGGACTTTAAGAGAGAGTGCCATCTAAAACTTTACACCTGTTGATATGTGGATACAAACTACATGTTAAAACGGGCGCCTAATTTGAATCAAATATGAAAATAAACACAATAGATACACATAACCATTTAGGTATGTTTTTATGTTAATAAGTAAAGTATTAAAATATAATTTATTTCGTAGTAGTTACTTAAATTAACTGCAGTGTTATCGGGAAAGTTATAATCTACCAAAGTGAGGTGTTTGGCACTATGTGCATTCCAACAAGTATGACATTGCTTGGCTGGGCAAACTCGTTTGATTAACAAAACATTGTAAAAAATGCGTTAACATTGACATATTGTGATTTAAACCAAACACAGTACAAAACAAATAATAAAACTGCAAAGACAAAGACTTTAAAATAACCTTTGAAATTAACCAAGCAATACGAGACGGCAATACCAAAAAAATTAAGTCGAAACTCATTTTAAATTGAAATACTTTTGTTTGACGATAATCAACTAATGAACCAGAAAAACTATATAAAGAAAAAGTTCTTTACAGACATTCAAGCAGAAAAATACCAATTTGTGTGAACGATAATCATTTTGTTTTCAGAAATTTCAAAGGAATTGGAAATTATCAATTTCAGAGTTCTGAAAGAGAATTTACAATATGGGTAAGTGAATAACTAACAGTTCGTTAAAATATTATGCTTGGAGGAATATTTAAGCCTGATTTTATTTGCTTCGGTGGTTTCAGAGGAAAGAATTTTGGGAACTGGATATTGGACGATAGTGAGTACGCTTTTTTTAATGAATAAACTCGTCACGTAAGCGACTTAAATGACCAATTTTTTTTACAAATTTCAGGGAAAGTTAGCGACACAAATGGAGTAAGAGATAGTCAATTTACAACGTTTCAAAAAGCTATGAGATTTTTGTTTATATGGGGACAGTGTGTTGGATTAAACACTGTGTGTGGAATAACAAATAAAGATCCTTCAAAAATGAGGTAATAATAATAATATACTTGTATGGGTAACATATATATAATTAATTATAATTATATTTATCAATCAAATAATGTTCATCATCATCTCCCTGCCCTGTTCCCAATTATTTGGGGTCGGCGCAATGCGTGTTCGGCTTCCATTCATCTCTACAACTCATCATCTCAGCATTCACTCCTTTCTTCCTTTTATCGTCAATCACAATCCATCTGACTTTTTTGGTCTTCCTCTGCATGTATACTCATAACTCATCTAGTTACGTGACGGGCGCTACTTGCAAGCTTCCTCTAATACACTCATTTCTTATCCTATCTCGTTAGTCCAATCATCGATTGTTTATAATATATAATTGATATAATATACGATTGTATATATATATGATATTATGTTTAGAATTAAGTGTTCACATGTCAGGTTCAAAAAAGGTAGTGTTAACACCACCGCGCGCCAAAGTAGCTTATGATATCATGATTAAAGACTGAGTCTACAGGCTACAAGTGACCCCGAATAGCGCACGTGTAAACCGTACTTTTAATTCAACCCGAGGAAAAGTATTTATACTAATTATCAAGGATCAATCATAAGGCCAATCATGAAATGTGCTCAAAGAATTTCCTAATTGAAAACATGTAAGGAACACTTGATTCTGAATGCTGCTCCTTTTTATGTTGAATCTTTTTAACATTTATTTCAGCAAGATTGAACAGGAAGAAAATTTTATATCTTAAGCATGTTTTTTTTTTTGTTTATCCTTATTCTATTAACGTAAATAATATATATTTTTATTAAAATATCTTTTATTGCAATAAATTATCACAACTCTTTACTCATGTTCTAAAAATTATATTTTAAAAAGGATAGGAACTATGAATTCTTGACTGGATATAACTTTGGATATGGCTTTATATGCTTAAGATTTCTAATGAAGCCTTTTGTTGACAGGTTCACAGTCTTCTCTTTAAGATTCCTTTATACCTTGATAATGGCAGCCATGAATACTATAGCAGCCCTCCTCTGTATGTACAAACTATCTAAGGCACCCTCACATATTAATTCCCTTGGTAAGTCATTTTGTCACATAATAATATTTCTTCTTGTTTTCGAATTTTATTTACACTCGAGAGCAATGAATCCGGGTCACTTAAAGAATGTTAAAAATCTCGGAAACTAAAAATGCTACGTTAATGCAATAAATTGTATTTAATAGACAATGTAATACTCCTTAAATGAAGGTATTAAAACTTCTTAGTTATTGTAAAGTTATATAAAAAAAAAATCAAATTTGAAAAAGGGCCACTTTCGAAGATGGAACTACGAAATTACAGCATTTGGTTTTACTTTTGTTTGTAATCTGTCATTTATGTGGGTACATAAACCATGTTGATAGTGCTCTATATTCATTATTCAAGCTGAAATTATGTCGCTTACGCCTAAAGAATGCACCAGAATACTTACAATGCTGGAAACCGGCCGGAGTTAGCGCGATACAGCCAGGACTGTCGGTGTGTCGCTGTCAACAGTACAAAGAGTTCTCCGACGTTACGAAGAAACTGGTTCTAACCTACGCAGACCAGGAACGGGCAGAACCAGGTGTACCACAGCACGAGAAGACCGATACTTGGTGAACACCATGCTTCGAAATCGCATTCTCACAGGAACTGAACTCACAAATCAGTTTCGACGCCTCGGAGGAAGTAACCCAAGTGCATGGACAGTAAGACGTCGGCTTGCTGAATCTAATCTAAAACCCCTTAGACCTGCAAACGGCCCTAAACTGGAGCGTGGGCATCGTATTTCAAGACTAAGATATGCCCAGAGCCACGTAAATTGGAGTATTGAAGATTGGTCAAAAGTTATGTTCTCCGACGAATCAAAATTTATGCTCTACAAGCACGATGGAAGACACAGAGTGTATCGAAGACCAGGGGAAAGATTCAAGCAAGCATGCATCGAAGAAAAAGTAGCCTACGGTGGTGGGTCTGTACTTGTGTGGGCCGGAATTTCTTCTGAAAGTCGCACAGAGCTGATGATCATAAAAACGGCTCTTTAACTAGCGAAAAATATGTGGAAGAAATCCTCAATGATCACGTTGGTCCATTTATGGTCAATTTAGGTGAGGATGCTATATTTATGCATGACAATGCCCGACTTCTTACAGGTAGGATTGTGAATGACTACCTTCAAGAGATGAAAATTACTCGTATGGAGTGGCCAGCGCGCAGCCCGGATATCAACCCGATCGAGCATGCTTGGGACGAGCTAGGCAGATGCGTAAAACAACGAAACCCTCCCCCAATCACGCGTCGTGAGCTCAAAATTGCTCTCACAGAGGAATGGGAGAATATTCCCCAAAATCGTATAAGGAACTTGGTGTACAGCATGCCAAACCGCGTAAACGCAGTAATGGAAGCACGAGGAGCCAATACGAAGTATTAAAATTAAAGAAAATCGTAATAAAGTTCAAAAATTTCATGTTTCCTATTTTTGTTTTAAGGAGAGATCAGCAGTTTTTTTTTCTTTATATAATTTTGTGTTAATAAAATGTATGGTGTCTCATATTTTTTTTTTTCTTTCATTTAAGGAGTATGACATTGTCTATTAAATACAATTTATTGCATTAACCTATCATTTTTAGTTTCCGAGATTTTTAACATTCTTTAAGTGACCCGGATTCATTGCTCTCGAGTGTAGTTGAACTTTAAAATTACCTAAATATATTTTTGACTTAAAGTGAACATGTTGATAGAGACTTGATAGTTCACTTGTAACAAAACGTGGAGCAGTCACTTTTTTTGTCGACTTGAACGAACATAGCCAAGCACAGAGAAAAAATTAAGAACACCGCATCAAATAATAAAATACCTATTAATTAATAACCTTTTTTCCAGCATTCACAGTATTTTTCACAACAATATGTCTGTCGTTAATATTTTTTATTCCGATCGCAAAAAAATGGCCGACTTTGATGAAGGAGCTGTCAAACTGTAAGCTCGATGATTATGTTGAACCTGGTCTTGTCAGAAAGTGTAATTATACATGTTTGGCATTCATTATCGCGGGATTCTGTAAGTATTATTTGTGAGAACTAAAGATAATTGTTTTTAAATTGCATGTATGGTACAAGGTAACCAACGTATGGGTGGCTAATTCAAATTTGGTAGAGACAGTTAGGTATTTTCATTTCAGTTTCTAAGTTTCTAACCATCGTAAAACTAAATACATACATACATACATATAATCACGCCTCTTTCCCTTGTAGGGGTAGGCAGTGACCACTTCTTTCCACTTGCTACGATCCTTGCACACTGGTTCGTTTTGTCCACTTTCATTATTCCCTTCAGACATGCTGTTCGGTTTATGACTTGACCTGGCCGTTTTTCATTCGCACTCGCCTTACACACTTTTTATTCTTTTTTTTTCAATCGTCTTCATTCAATCTCTCAACATAGCCAAACCATCTCAGCATACCTTTCTTTATTTTTTCTCGACATCCATCATCTGACACACTTCATCCACCTATCCATTCCTCCTCTTGCATTCAACGCAGCGAGGCGGCTCTCCGTGGCCCTCTTTTCGCCCCCGCGGGGAACGAGACGTGATGGGTGGCGAACCACATCGCCGCCATTTTGGATAATTATTGTTTTTATGATTATCCTTTGCGTTCCTGCGGGATAAGGATTGGGAAAGTATGACAAAGTAGGACGGGTGACAATGAATATGACAGTAACAGCTAGGGCAGTCCGGGGTCGCGTACCCGTGGTGGATCTAGCCAGCTATCGGACAGATAACTAGTAGATCCACCCCCTGAACCTGCATAATCGATTTCTCCCACATGACACGTTTTTGGAGTTTTTTTCCCCGTAGGTATTTGCTTATTACTTTTTATTAAATTTTTATTTTTTTTATGAATTGTTTACGACGTTCACCACATATTTATTGAATTGTTCATAATGTTCTTTAGAATAAAAAATATTTATTATATTTATACTTTTTCTTCATTCTGTTTTAGTAGAACATACCCTATCATTACTTGCGAAGATCGGAAGAATTCTAGACTGCAGCACGAACGAGAACCCTTGGAACGACTTCCACAACTCTTCGTCACCCTGGTACTATCAGTTTGATATTATTGATGACCAACCAACGAGGATCTTGTTACAGGTCTGTATAAATATCAAACCATACACCAAAATAAAAGGCTTTAAAAGTTAGCTAAATTTGTATTGCACTTTCCTAAGTTTATATTATCTAGCTCCTTAGCTAGCTTTGTTTACATGTTGCTAAGCTAATTAGGGTTTCGTACCCAAACGAAACCCTTTTACTAAGACTTTGCGGTCCGTCCGTCTTTCTGTCACTAGGCTGTATCTCACGAACCGCGATAGCCTAGACAGTTGAAATTTTCACAAATTATGTTCTTACCTATTTATTTGTTTTAAGTCACCTTGTTTTTTGTGTTGCTTGTTTTTGTTTTCTTTGTGTTGTCTTGTGTTTTTTGCTAAAGAAATGTTTTTCTATTCTATTCTTCTTTTTTCTGAAAGACGAGACGGAACCCTTCGCATAAACTGGCTTTCACTCCATACTTGGGCTAAAGCTTTTCAAACTTACCTGTACCTATGAACAACATGACATTTTCTTTTATTTTGTGTCATATTTTTCAGTTTTTAAACATTACTGGAACAGTCGTCTGGAATTATCTGAACATGTTTATTGTTTGCATCAGTTTATATCTAACTTCTTTATTGAAGCAAATAAATAAGAAAGTTGTTAAGGCTGCAAATAAGGTAAGGTCAATATTCCATTTTTTATGCACTCATGACAAGGCCTCCATCTTCTGATTCTGCCTGCGTGCTTTTAAATCACTACGATAGGAAGCAAAACTAAATTGTAAATTCTTATTTATTAAAAAATATTTAATTTTAAAATGTTATTCACCCCTTGTTTGTTTAAGCCGTGAAAGCGCATCAGACTGTCAGACGAACATATTTTTTTAACTGAATTTAAATTTTAATTATTTTGTTGTTTAAATTCTTATCTAATTCTTACCTCGCTCTTTGGAATATTAATATTACACTTCACATATTTTATATTCACATATATGCAATATATTATTATTATTCAATATATATTTTCAGAACTACTTGCCATCTTCGGTATGGGGTTCGCTGCGAGAGGATTACACTCGAGCTACGCGATTGGTCAGACTGTTTGATGACGTCATCAGTCCCATCGTATTAGTGTCCTTCGCTAACGACCTCTTCTTCGTGTGTGGACAACTATTTAATACACTTGCGTTAGTATCAAGTTATTATAATGAGTATTTTAAAAGAATACCTCTAAGAATATGTAAGCTTCATTTTGTGGTCGGTTTTGGGTTTCAAAACTGGATATCGTGGAACATCTAACATTCACATATATTAAATATAAACCGGCAGTCATAATTATTACATTAAAGTTTTTTCTGTCTGTACATTTCTCAATCCAAACAAAAGCATAAAAAAGCTCAATTTTTGGTTACTACAAATAACTTGTTTATAAGATAAAACAAGATTTCGTTTTCTTTACGTTTTTCTAATTTCAGGATGGGAGTCCGATTAGAGAGATTGCAAATACGACAGTGCCCACATTATCCCAGTGGGTAAGTCAGTAGAAATAATTTACGTGAAACAAATGCTTAATATCTTGTTGTATATTACTACCTATACACTGTACTGCTATACGGTGCGCAATGCTCGCTTCATGCTCAGAGCCTCCATTAGACCAATTGTGGCGAGGAATTTACAAAAAAATATCACACAATTTATCCGATAATCGAATCACATTTATCAAAGTTACCCATTATGGCTGGTTACAATGAATAATATAAATATAACACGGTTTTTTACATACCCATACAATTCAAGACCAATTGACATCCGACAGGAACACATCCTCTTTACAGCAGGACCATACACGTATGTTACAAGTTCATTGCCTTCTTCCAGAGCACTCGGAGGCTACGAATACCCTATCTACCTGACGTACTCCTTGGTCTTCATATGCTCTCGCTTCGTCGTCCTCTCTCTGGCTACATCGGGAGTGAACAGCGCATCGGTAGAGCCTTCTACAGTGCTATACAGTGTGCCATCTACTGCTTATAGTAAAGAGGTATGGTTTTATGGTATTATAATTTAAACGAGCTTTAAACTTTTTAATCTATTGTCGATCCTATGAATTTAGTTGTAGTGTTAGCGCACAACGTGGGGCCAAACCTTGTGGTGAAAAGAAAACCACTTGGTTGGACAAATAGTTAAATAATTTTTGAGTTGACTGACAAACTGGGTTATAATATTTCGAGGGCTAGAGGTTCAAAATATCCATGTTATTTGTTCTCTTAACTAATGATTTGGAGAAAGGCTTGTCACACAAGAACAGTACAGACTAAGTACAAAATCAAGTCACAATTTTACCTACATATTTCCTTCTTTTACAGATAGAAAGATTTCTAAATCAAGTTAATGGTGATTTCGTGGGACTAACCGGTCTTCGTTTCTTTAACATCACAAGAGAAGTCATTCTTTCGGTGAGAATCTAAAGAAATGACTTTTGATACACTGATGTGTGGAACTCTGTGTTTGTGTGAGTGTGTGTGTGTGTGTGTGTGTGTGTTACTTATCTTTACTTGTTTTTTATTTCAGGTCGCCAGTACCATAGTTACGTACGAACTAGTGCTTCTTCAGTTCAGCAATGTGTAATGAAAATATTGTAATAGATACAAACGAAAGTGGGCGCCAGAGTCCCCAAAATAATCTTCGTCTATTTACAAACTCCAATTAAATCTCAAGATTATTTTTCATTGTATTTTAAGAATGGAACGAGTAAAATAAGAAACATGATAAGTTTACGAAGAATTGGTTTCTATAAATAATAGAAAGCAATAAAACAAAATTGGATTTAAAATTGTTTTTTTTTAAACCTATTGTTTGGCATGTTTTTGCCGCCTGTCATCAGTTTATACTTTTTAATCGGTAAGAAAACACCTGTTTTATATTGTGCCTGTTCATTAAAGATATTTGAATATTTTGAAGAATGTTCTTAAAAATATATAGCAGGCTTCTTGTAAATGGAATAGAAATCTATTAACCATTGAGATCCGTTTGTGAATAATGGTGATTATACGTAATTCCCTTACAACCGTTCATTACCACCGGTCCAGTGGAGTCACTTAGAGGCGGGGCAGTAAGGGTATATTATCACGACTTTATCACAAAAGGTGTAAGCAGATATTATTATGTGAATTATTTTTATCTTTTATATAATACCAGGCAATACAAAGTATGATTTTATAACTATTACTATTCCACTTCGGCACAAGCTAATTTCTTAAAGATTTTTTTAGGTAATTGCAATTAGTGTCATCGTGGTAAAAAAAATGTACGAAAGTTTTATTGTGGTTTCACACCTAAAAATATACTTAACATACAGGGCTCCCACACAAATCATTGCATCGCGAAAACTACTTAAATAAACTTCATATTAGAATGCGACCCCGCCAATATTTGCAATACGATGCGTATTCACAGTAATGTGTAGGACCTCATCGGTATTCTTACATAAATAAATTCATAATTCCACCACTCTACACAACTAGCCCTACCAATCCTGGTGACATCCATACCGAAGCTGACCGACCTTCTCAAGGGGAATGCTCCTGTCAACGAGGAGTGCAACCAGGTCTGCCGCGACCTTCCCGACACAGACCTGGAGCCCGTCTGCATGATGTTTAGCCGGTATAAGAAGGGCTTCCAGTTTTTCGTGAACCAGTGTCATGCGAGAAGAGCTATTTGTAAGGAGAACCTGTGTAAGTAGCTGGTATTCCTACCTTTACTTTTTTCCTCGTCTAGACTATCCTACTACTGTACAAATGCCTTCCCCAATTCTTCCCCTTCAAAATTGTTCCGCGTGACCTCAAACCAGCTCTGTCACATTCTCTCTACATATACCAAACTGTTTATTGAGCTAAGAGGCCGGCTTTCTGTCTCTCCGTGTACTGGTAAGCATTTTACATGGAGTAGTTATCTAAACTCTATATCTAAATCTAACATAACCTTCCCGACGTACAAGAAGGGATTCCAGTTCGTTGTGCACCAGTGTCACGCAAGACGAGCGATTTGTAAAGAAAAATTATGTAAGTTGCTGCTTATAATATCTTAGGCTCGGCGAAACACAGCCCCCGGTGGCTAGCAACACACTTTTCATATAATTGTTTGCTGTTTTTAAAGTGGAACTTAATTTAGCGACATCTTATGTGTTGTTCTTCACAACTTATGTGTTATAATCATTAAAATCTACTGAGGGATCGGTTCTCGACATAAGAAGTTTTTTTTTTTTAAAGATGCTGTCTGAAGATATCTAAGAGCCTACTATCTTAATTAAGTAACCATAGATTACCGAAGCAATAAGGATACTAATATCGTGTATACAAAGCCTACATAAAACTATAAGCCATAAACAAACAGCGTAAGATTGAATAAGGCATACACGCTTAGTTCCACACGAATAAGGCTTACTAAACAATTTCATGCAGATGTCGTCGGCTCAAACAGTTTGCTGGGCCACAGACTATGTACCTCACAGAGGCAAAGCTTCATTCAATCGGCGAACAATAGGTAGGTACAGAAGAAGAGCCCTATGCGTCTCAACCAAAAATAGGAATTACCTACGTGCCATATTTTGAGTTGTATTAAAGTTTTCCAACCAATTATTTTTTAATAAAAACTGCAAATTAAATGTTTAAACTTAGTAAATAAGGTAAAACATATGTATAAAATATATCTGGCTTCTGTGCAAACGGTGATTTTGTGCATGGCGTTCGATTACAAATAAATAATAGCAGCACAATAAAATTATAGTTTTAACTGGAGTCAGTTGCCACGTAGACAGAGAACGCAATAACTCTCCTTTTCTTAGTTTTACTCGTGGCCAAATCCTAAATATTTGTGTTGTTCGCGGGCAAGTGTCTTGTGATCCATCAATACTTAGTTTAAAACCCTGTGTCTCTGTAGGTTTTACTCTGTGGCATGTACAGGGTTTAATCCATTAACACCGCTTATATTACAAGGCTCTAACAATATAACAACACGTATTGTTTAGTAACATAATTGCTGGATGTACTTAACCCTACTCCCACTGTCAGGCTGCCGGTTACAAGGTGTTATAACTAAAAGTCGTGTGTCAAAGTGAATTTATAATTTTCACAAATATGAAGTTAATTCAAAATGACGACGAAAGTACTGATTGTTAGATAAATCATTGACATTTGCAACATTTTTTTATACAAATTTGGTACTATTATATATTAATGAATGCATAATACCTACTACGTACACAACGTTCACGAAAAAAGGTAAGTCGCGAAACAAATTGCTATTCACCTAACATAAGGGCTTCACGTAGAGATCTTTGTAGTTAGCCTGAGCGCAGGCTTTGACTGCTTCACCGGACTTTTGGCGAGGACCTTAAGGCCTCCAGCTAGAGCAATAGGAAAAAAACTAACTACGTCAGCAACGTCCACTAAGGGCACCCCCTGCGGGGTTCGGACCTCGACTTAGTGCGTTGCTAAAAATCTTAATAAAGCAAAACAACAAGTGCAGACAAAACAACAGTGCCTCTATCTTTTAACGAGTAACCATGTAGCGTTAAGAGTGGGAATTTGTGCGTTTCATCATAACTGCCGAAAACAAAGGTATCACGCAACGCAACTACCGGCAACCGAATGGTAGTCACCATTCGACTGCACGCGAGACGCGTCGCCTAAACGTACCAACTGCGAAGTGACATCCCCCGGGTAATACCACAAATATTTACTAATTGACTCTTTTTATTTTCTTTTACAGTGCTCCACATAGTCCACCCTAGCAGATGCAGAAAAGGCAACCAGTTCTTCCTGCCCATCGTATGAAACCGAGTTTAATTTCTACCGACAAAAACATTAACCCTAAAATGCTTACTTCTAAAAGAAAAGAAATAAAAATTGTATGAAATTGGGTTATATTTTTCCTTTACAAATTACTTTTTTACCCTTTCTTTTAATTGTGTTGTTAATGAGATCTCTAGTGGATGTACAGAATGAATCTAAGTTTGCTTTTTTAGTTTTATGGCTTGTTTGTAATCCTAGTCTGTTTGAATGTTTTGTCTTTCTTTTTCTCTGTATAGTTGGCACGATTTCTGGTTGGTACTTTGAATGTTTCTTTTCCTTTTTTGTGAGTGGGTTTATTTGTTTGGTTACATGTGGGTGTTCGTTTTTATTTGTTTATTATTGACGTTGAGAAAGTTACTCCATACTAATTAGTCGTCCCGTTACATATGAATATTTTACGTATTTACATGCAATGTAACAATGTGTCAAGGTATTTTCCCATAATTTTAAAATGCCGTAGTAAATAAAGCCTGTATTTTCATTTTGTAAAAATGTGTTTCATTAGCGTAGATCGAACTTACAAATCAAATTTCAAAATTTTGCAACGTAGGTAAACATCAAATTAAGAATGTAAATATAACTTAGTCTAACAATTGTCTATTTTTCGGTAATTAGGCAGCAAAATTATTATAATATTTCTGAAACTACAAATCGGCCTAACAACTGTATCTGCAATTAGGTCCTATTCCATATTAATATTGACATCATTAATATTCAGCGAGTCACGTGCCAGCCTGATGTGCAGAACAAAGAAAATAATTAAATAAGAAAGAAAATCACAGCGAACAAAATAATATTAGGGAAAGCAAAAAAGAGTCAAATGTTCTGGAATTCTTAGAAAACATTCTATTTTGGTACTGTTTTCTTCTTCGACTGCAACGGACTGCATCTAGTTGTATTCTTGAGAATAATACCTTTATGTAATGGTCAACAACAAAGTAAATGTACTGTAATGAAATTAAAGGAAAACAAAAAGTCAGTCCAGTACCTATATTCACGTATCCAGTAAAATGAGGTCTTAAGTTCGAGAGTTCTTAAGAAGCTTACTTTGTATTCTAAATAACTACATGACCTAAAGAAAGTCTAGAAACCATGTGGTTTCTACAAAGCGTAATTATTAGAATTAAACTTAGTTTTTAAAAGTCTTTGAGCCTAAAATTTTGCCAGTACCCAACGCTTCTTTAAACTGTGTTTTACTTACAACAATCTTATATATAAAAATGAATCGCTAAATGTGTTGGTAAGCGCATAACTCAATAACGCCTGGGCCGATTCCACTAATTCTTTTTTTGTTGTGTTAGTTATTATCAGGAGAAGGTTCTTATGAAAAAAAAAATGGAAAATTGCGCGGAAAAAAAAAATAAGTCATCACCGGCCAAACATAAAGGCACCGGGAACGGGACCTAGATATTCATGCGGGTGAAACCGCAGGGCACAGCTAGTTTATTATAAAACTGTGAAACCACAAAAGCAAACGGCTTTTACGTCGCTTAGCCGCATAATTACCAAACACGGCTATTTCCAGGCCTTATTAATATTCCATAGCCGGCCGAAACATGCTGAAAAACGCTGAAATTTTCACAAGTATTCCATACGTTTGTAAACCGTCACGTTAGGATATAAAAGTGAATAATTGAATATAATCTTCTTCGCTTTGCTTAGGTTTCATTTCAATATTAATGATTTGGTTGAATAAGTTTAATTAACCATTAAAAAGCAATTAAATACACCATTCAAAAATATTATTAATAATTTAAGAATCTCGAACAATAATTTTAGGTATATATTTATTTAGATTACTTACTTTCTTTTTTATTTTATTTTATTGGGCAAAACAAACAATTGTACATTGTGTCTTACTGGCTAGATACATAACAAAATAATTTTAACATTTAATTTCCCACCCGTGATAGATATTCGGATGTTAATAAAATTCAAAAACCATCAGTTTTTCCTCTTATTAGTAAACCTAGAAACCAAGCTTCCAAAAAAACCCTAAAAACCAGTATCAAAAACATCAGGTCATTTCTCTCTATTCCCTTGAGACACGAAACCTGACGAAGTATTGAAAAGGATCCATTTCATTAATTGCGAGCAACATAATATTTTATCCAGCATTCTTCCGCTGCTTTTAAATTAATAACTTAATGTTCAGAGTGTGAAAAATTTACAAACTCATTTACTTGAACGCACTTAATCATTTCAACATGCATTTAATAAAATCAGCTTTTAATATAAATTCACACACATCAAAATTTTTAAAAAGTAATATTTGTGATAAACTACCTCGTTGGCCTAGTGGTGCTAAGCGTGACTGCTACGCTAGAGGTCTTAGGTTCTATTTCCAAGTCGACCAAGATGTTATTGGGGTTTTCTATAAAATTATCAGCAGGTCGGAGTTTGGATTTTTGCCCGGCTAGTAGCAATAGACTACTACTCTAGTACATGGGACTTAAAACATATCGGCGAACTGTGGGTGTACATTGGTACACCTTTGCCTACCCCTTCGGGGATACAGGCGTGATGATATATTAATATTTTTTACAGCTGTTCAATTTTAAGTCACTTTTAAACCTCAGTCAGTCCTGTCAATCAATCAAATAAATAAACATTTATTTAACTTAGGCTACAAAGTAGTACTCACCACTTCAAGGTGATATGAAGCAACAAGACTTTCACATAAAAGTCATATCTACAGTACAATCTTTAGCAGTTTTCGGTATCTATCTTAATAGATATTCGGCTAAATCCAATAAAATTGAAAGCCAACAAAGCTTGTAACGCAGTAGAATACGGCTTATGGTTTTTAACTTATAATCATAAAAAAAAAACAAGTTGAAAACGATAGGATCACTATCACTACATAGTATAAAACAAAGTCGCTTTCCGCTGTCTGTCCCTATGTATGCTTAAATCTTTAAAACTACGCAACGGATTTTCATGCGGTTTTTTTTAATAGATAGAGTGATTCAAGAGGAAGGTTTATATGTATAATACATGCATAATATAGTAATAGTAGTAGATAATATAGAGAAACACGGATAATCTTAGAGATTTTTGATGTCAGGTCGTAAATCAACACATTTTTTGCGCTTTCATTGCAAACGCTGGCTGAACCCTACGAGATAGATCAAAATAATGTACTACAGTATTGTGCACCTTAAAAAGATCTACAAAAAAGTCCGCAATGGTATATGTCTATCTCTTGAGGGTAACCCATAATAACCATTTTTTATCCTTTATTTATTACTTATTCACGAAAATACGATTTTAAGCAATACAGCATTAATCCTTATCCAATTAAGTACCTTCAAAAAATTGTGCATGTAATATAGATCAATATTGCCTTTAACAGCATGTAAATTAAATGAATATTTGCGAAGATATTACAGATTAAAAATGCAGGGACATAGCGGTTGCGGCGGTACCGGCCGGGGGGCCACGCGGGGGCCGGGGGCGCGTGCCTATACCAAAAAATGCTTCTAAGGCTGTGCTTCGCCCTACAGAACTTTATGATTGTGTTATATTTGGTATCAGCGTTGCACCCGAGCAAAGCCGGGGCGGGCCGCTAGTTATAAATAAACCATTGTTTGTCAAGGGAAAAGAGCATTATTACAAAACCTTATTAAAATTCTGTTGATAAACTTGAAACGCAATCAAATAATGGAAAAGGCGACATTTGAATGGACTCCTTGGGATATAATTGTAATTTTTTCCAATTCAAATCGTAATTAGAAAAGTTCTACACCTTAATTTGCATAACGTAATGAGAAAGTTCATGGATACTTTTGTTTCTGGATGTGTAAGGCGCAGGCCAGACAGAAGAGACGTAAGACGTGTCTCTACCGCGTCCCTTTCCTAAAAAATGTATAGAAGTGTAGCGTCCGCGCCCCGTCTCTTCTGTATGTTTTGTGTCGCGACGCTTCTATACATTTTGTATGAAAGGGACGCGGTAGAGACAAATGTCCGCGCCACGTCTGCGTCTTACGTCTCTTCTGTCTGGCCTGCGCCTTAGGAGTCGCAAACGCTGATTTTCTTTGTACCTATTCCTTTACTTCCTATTTAGGAAACTTTTAGTTTGAAAGTATTGTTAGTTACAGGTATTTATGTTTTACCGACCACAGCAACTATAAATGGTTAATAATTAAAAACACCCTTACTTTTGAACTTCGACTTGATATCTTTATCTAAATAACAAATTGTGATAAAATCACAAAACTAAAGCTTAGTCTAATAAGGTAAAAACATAAAGGTACTCCCTCACCGGGAGCATTCGCATGTAATGTAACGTTACAGATTTGAGCATTACATCAGTGAAGGAGGAGAACCGAGCATTACAATGCAAAAAAGCGCACCTTGTAATGATACAAAACGGGCATACATCAGTGAAGGAGAAGAAGGTCGATTTATATCTTACATTACACGCAAATGCTCGTTAGTCAGGGAGGTATTATTGTAATGTAATGCTCAAAGTCGAATCTTTAATGTTACAATACAAGAAACTAACAGAAAGGACTAGCATTGAAACGAAAAAAGTATGATATTGGTCAAATAAAATTCTAGGAAATAAATCTTATAGACCTAGCTTTACGTAACATAAAGAAAATATTAAGGAATAGTTTTTGAAGAAAATCGCGTCACTAAATATGTATCAAGTCGGACCTTTGATTTGAACGCTTTGTGATTGAAAAAATGTATATCATATTTGATACGGTTCGACGATTTCGGTATGTCAAAGCTCGCGTTATAAAATGTTATTGATACATTCCATATTTTTTTGTTCTGTCTGTTTGTTACATAGTTTTGAAATGAATTTGAGTGATTTGTGTTTTTTTTTTTTTATAGAATGTATATTTTTGTTACATGAGTTTTTATGAAGTGTTGCAAGTAGACTTTTTCATAAAAATAAACTAAGCAATAATATTACGGTTTTGACTACTTTTATTCTTTTTGTGTTACATACACATACACTAATACCTCATATCTATATTATTTTATAGAAAAATATATTTTCGTCTAACTATGTCAGGAGCTTCATTAGTTAATATGGAATCGGGATATACTACAATCATATTATTATAAGCCAACGTTATCTAAAGCGCCACAATGCAAATCTACGAATGTCAAGCTCATATAAAAAAAAAACATTCAAATAAATTATAAAACGATAAGATTTTATTCCTAGTTTACAAAGCGCAGGAAATAATTAGTCTGTGCTTAAAAAAAGCAAACTTTGTCGGTCGGAGCAAAGCAACTAGCAGTAACTATGAGTGCTCTCCGTTCTGAAAAGAAATCTTTTGTTAAAAATACTTAACTTGGCTTTTTCTCAAAATACAAGCTTGCAAATAATTTAATTGTGTATCTGTGTTCTGAAGCGAGGAAACCTGAATGGCTCATTAAATTAACCCATAGATAAAAACCCACGTTAATACATGGATCTTGTGTGGCTTTACTATAATTTATCCTGGCTCATTAACCCATTATACATAAATCGTAAGATATGTTACAAAATATGATAATGTGCGATAGAGTGCAATTACCTGACACACTGCCAGTATGTTACTAATTGCATAATTGCGGAAAACAAAATATATAGATAGAATTTAATGGAGTCTATACTATTGTTTATCATTTTCGCAATGTTCAAATATATAAGGTAGGTATTATATATGTTATGGACCAGGTGATTAATACGGGCATTATTCATAGTGCACGAGCATTATGAATAATGTCTAGCTTTATTGGGCTAAGAGATTAATTACTATCTCAACTTCATTATTTATCACATTGCAAGGTCATTATTATATTGCTACATGATAGTTGGGCAATTTGATAATAAAGCTATATTTAACGCGGTGCGAGGGCGGGGAGGGTAGTACTCATGGCGTGACACGCTTTGACCATACAGAGACCGCCTTTCGGCTCGTGCGGCAGACTTCAAACGGACTTAGTTTTGCATTGTAAAGCGTGTACGGACGGACGCGAATGAGTTTTACTTGAGTTAATTAAATCCATTGCTTAGTTAGGTTCGACTTTGTGACAGAGATCAATAGATTAGGTTAGGTTAGATATTGTAACCTTGCAACAGAGCGAGCGAAGCGAGCGACGATGTATGTAATTCAAAATTAGTCTTACTTAACGAATGCGTGCTTTTTTTTTCAAACTAACCTACAATAAAGACAAACTTTTTTAATATTAAGTTAAATGACAATAACAATAAAAAATTTAATTAAATATGTTTGTATTACTCTGCCCAAAAGGTGATAGGCAATATGTATAGTGCCCGGTCAATTTGATTATTTGAATAATTATTGTCAAAATACACTCTCATATTGGGCATTTTTCATAATGACCGGGCATTATGTATACTGCTCAATTTATCACTTGGTCCATAACATATACAATTTACAACAACGGTGAAGACAATGTTTTAAAAAACTCCCAATAATATTCTGTAATTATTTTCAGCTATCTTTGTTCCACTATTTTTCGTATCTTCTTCGCAAAATAAATTAAAATACAAACTCGTTATTGGAACAGACAAAAGCACTAAAATTAATCGTTGTCCCGTGAGACCGCGCAAGTTAAATGTGTTAACTTTAACAATTCGTCTCTGCTGACCGACCGCCCTTGTAGCTTGCAAATCTCAAAGATTTAGAAAGTTGAATATCACGGCAACAGTTTTCTCGGAAAATGTAGGAGACAGATGTTGCATTTATTTTTCCCTAGACGGTGGTAGTCCCGTGTGGTAAATTCTGTTCTTGTTAAAATGTAATTTGAAATATAACAGTCGGAGTTGGGAAAAGGATTGCCGTAGATGGAATTAAACATGCCATGGATTTTAACAAGCAAAATATAGTATTTGAGACTGTCAAAAATGGACCCAACAATGACTATTCTTTTTTTTTTATTTGTAATAAAATGTCAGCGTTTGTGTCTTAAACCATACGGGTTCCACAAATAATTCTTATGGTCACAAATTGTTTACTAAATAGGTACAAAAAAATATTGGTAATCAAGTTTTCATCATTTATCTGTACCTATACTTTGCTTTGCTTTTCTTTAAACAACACAGGCTCGTGACTTAAGTGAGAGCGACTCAGTGGGACAAGTAAATCCCTTTACGAGCTGCAGCTAACGACTGGCTCCCGTGCAGTGTACGGTCTTAACTGCATCTTAAACGTGGTTGCATCCCGTTACATTCTAAGCTAACATAGGTCTAAATAAACTAAATACATTTCCATGGATAAACTTGAAAGATCTTTGTTTGTTTTCTTTTGACCTCTATTTACTAGCAGCCCATGGAAAAATCCTTTATGGTCAATAATACTTACAATGATCTATTTAATTTATAAGGAATTATGTTAGTCCAAACTAATATAAAATATGAACTAAAAATCTCATGATTTATTGTCTGCTAGTAATAAAATCCTAAAAATGTTCCGCTCCTCGGAAAAGAGGTTTAAGGAAAAGTAAAAAAAGGCTTTTCACAAAGAGAGCTCCTTTGTGGAAGAGCAAAACCTAATAAACGTACATTATGCTAATGAAATAATACATGATCCTAGAATATAGAGGGAGGATGTATAATCTAGCGGCCAGCCCGACAAAAGTATCGCAGATGCATTGCACAGACAAATAACAAGGAGGAAGAAGCAAGAAAGAATAGCGGATACGGCTTGCATGACAAAGTTGTAGATTCATCAGTTTTGTTACTTTTATTTACTTACTCTTGTTACTTAAGACATAGATGAGATTGCCACATGTCCAAAAAAAAAAGGACTGCGAGTGGGCTATCGGGGAGACGTGGGATATCAGATATCAAAGATTTTGATGGTGGTAAAGATCCAATCCAGGAGATTGATAGAAGGTATAAAGTGATTTGAAAGAAATACGGTAATCTTTGTTTTAATCTTGAGGCATCTAAGAATCCTCTAGAGATCAGGTCTGAAATACATAAAGGAATACAAACAGCCTCATCCATCCCTCTAAGCTGAAGGTTGAAACCATGCAAGAGCAGCTTTGTGGCGAGGGTCGAATGGAATCGGCAGATTATCAGGTTTGAGCTGGAACAGATAACATGTGAACTGCGACCTGGGAAAGGCTTCGGTCGGATCCGGAAAAGTCGCTTTTTGTTGGGCGAATTGTAAAGAACTGTATTGTTAGGTTAATAGAGCACGAGGCTTATTTTTATAAAATGGAATACCTCATGCTGCGATATATTGGTCTCTAGTATTGGGAAATATCATGCAGTTATACAAAAACAGTGGGAAAAAGTATAAATTTTATTCAAAAATATTTTTGTAAAAACCGTATTGCTGGTGTATATAATAATTTGTGGAGTGGTGAAGTCATTGATGACCAAATAAAGGTGTGTAATATAATTATGTTGATGACAGTTAAGGGTAGGTAATTTCAATTATCAAATTACGTAAGTACTCATTAACTCAACTTAAACTGTTTCTATACTTTTTTAGTATATGCCGCACCGCAAATTAGCTATCTACTTCTTGAATGTACAATGTACATTTTTATGGTTCGTTCGCGGTACTAAAGAGTGCCAAAAAGACTAGTATTGCAATGCCTAGTAACGAAGTTGGCAACGTATGTGTTATCGTGGTTGTCGTGAAGACAGCGCGTTATTAGCAAGAAAAATGTATTGTATGTGGTTATTCGTTGATGTTATTTTTATTTCATTTGTATCCTTTTTGTATGTGAGATATTTAAAACTAAAAGTAATTATAACTACTTGGCTTTAAATAACTCCTTAACTAATTGACTCTAAATGAGTTTTATTTACTGATTGAGGTTTCCATATGCTAAGTAAATAGAAAAAAAAATGTAACCACACTAATGTGAAATTACTATTACAACGTACCTTATTCAAAACAGTTACTTAAACACCTGCAATGCACTTAGAATTTCTTAGATTCGTGATTATCCTAGTACAGTAAAAGCTAACTCGCCCCCTGTTACATGGGACCTAAACATATCGGCGAACTGTAGATGTACATTGGTACACCTCTGCCTACCCCTTCGCGGATACAGGCGTGATGATATGTATGTAGTAAAAACTAAATAACCCAGATCTCGAATAAATTGTAACTCCAAACACTGATTAAAGAAAACCTTCGCGGGAACTACTTTTCAGCAACTTTTCAACTCACGCCTTTGAAATCTTTGAAGTCGCCCTGATTTAAAGACTCTGCAATGAAATAAAGTCCGGATTGTAAAAGAGATTACATTTAAACGTCTGTTAATCTTTCTCCATTCTTATTCTATTGCATTTGTTTTAATTGTTCCTTAAATTATGTTAGGCAATTGTTTCTTGGCTCCGATTTTTTCTTTTTAACAAAGAGGCGGTTCTCAATACGACGGCACACTTTTTAATGATTACATCGCGATTACTCTGTCAATTATGAATAGGTATTCGGTAGATTGTCGTGGTCTTTCGCGGGTCTGGTGGAATCGCAGAAATTTGTACATCATTTTTAAATGTATTTTTTTTTTCTTTGTATGTGTACAGAATTTATTAAATAAATAAAGAGATTACAAAAGGAGACAGATACGCTTTCATACAATTTTGGGCCAGAATGTAAAAAGATGAAATTGGTGTGAATTGATAGCTACTATATTAACAAACAATCACTGAAAATATGGCAGATTTTGGCAATCTGAGAGCTGAGATAAAAGAGATTAAGTTTAAGTAAAAAACTATACTTAACTGCCTTAGAGTATAGGTAAGAAACTAAAGAGTGAATTTATCATGGTTTGTTTAGTCCGCTCAGCAGTCAAGGTTTATGATGGTTGTGTTTTTTTTTTATAATTTAGACAGTATTCTTTATATTTCTGTATAGTGGGAAGGAGATGATGTACCAAAATGAAAATCGAATTTTATTAGTATTTTTATTCTTCTTCTATTATCACAAGAACGTCATCTAAGAATTGTGCCGGTGGTACTATGTTATCTAGTAGAGGTACTTAGCCTAACTAAGGTATTATATATAAATATATATATACCATATTATTGACATCACATGGGCGCAGCAACCCACAGTCCGTTGGCCTACGATGCAGTTATAATAATATTTTAATATTGCTTCCCTACGACCGACGTATATACGAAAATATCCATGGTTTTGACATTGTTAGGATAATATTAGTGTTTTAGATAGATTTATTAAAACGGCGCGTTCCATCTTTATAAAAAAATCACGACAAAACTAGTTCATACTAGTGCTTACGATTCATACCCAGATAGGCTCACTCTTTAGTTTCTTGTATAATATATACTCTAAGGTAGATAATTCGACACTCGTTTAGTGTCAAATGTCGATCGATGTCAATGTCATGCATGTCCAGTCAGAGTTAGCACAGATTAAAGAATACAATAGTCGATTAGTAAATGTGAATCGATTTATCTTAATTATGTAAAACTTAATCTCTTAATACTCTAATTCTAATGGATTTAATTATTTTAATTAATTGTATCATCTAGTGAAAGCATTTTCGTAAATAGTATGAACTCTGTTGATGATGACATTAAAACGTCATCATCAACAGAGTATTTACTTAGACTATTTACTTCGTAACCCAAACTTAATTATTGGATATTTCATTTTCCAGATTGTAAATTGAGTTGATTTTTCACACTTTGAAATAGAAAAATATAACCTTTTTTTTCAGCCATGTCTTAACTTATTACAATTTGGCCCAGAAATCCCCGTCTCCTTTGGTTTTTTGCATTTTATAGGCTATGTTTTTTTTAGATATATTTATACGTTTGTAACTTTGTTATGGAATACTTAGTTTTATAGGTATACCTTACATTAATATTCTTCCCAAAATAAAAGTAGATGATTGACAGTCATAATAACCATTACCAAGGGAAGCAATCATAAAATAATTTTTAGTCGTATTTTTTAGATTTACGAGCTCTACTGAATACTGTTTTGCTTTGCAAAACCAAGGGATTTAAATGTCAGAGATTAATCTGTGGTCTAATAATCTAGGTATCTGAAATGTCAGCGTAAACTAGTATTTATATGGGTTTTTATAAAATTCTGTACTACACTGATGTTTGTGCGGTTAAAAATGAAAAATCCCTATTCTAATCATTTAAACTGACCTTTTAGTTTTCTCTTAGTTTTAGCGAGTAATAATTCCATACTGTATCTTAGCTTGAAAGAATAAAATCATACAAAAGTTATTTTCATGGAAATTAGCTCACAAACGTAACACTTCCTTTCTTAATTAGATTATAGATATTTCCTATATTCTACCAAGCATTAATTACCTGCTACTATTTTAACTGGTTGGAACAAGATTTAGGCAGTTAATTATACGACATGACTTCCTAAACTATATACAAAGTATATTTTCCAGTACATCAATATTTATTTATTAAAAATAACGAGCTACTTAGACAACAGGGATGTCTTTTCTCAACATTTCAAAGCAAAATCAAATTTTCTCATAAACATTAAATTATATACTTATCAAAATAAATATTGTGTGCTTCGTATATTGTAATACATTTTTATTTCGATAATTGGGCACGCGCTATTGTACCATCCATTCTGATATACCTACTTACTAAGACTTGATTTATTTAGGTACTTACAAATTCTGAAACCTCATCAATATTCTAGTTGAATTTCAGAAGGCTGAAAAATAAAGTAGTTTCTTGAGTGGCACATCTAGGCTCTTTACTGTGAATCTATAGTATACCAACTATAGAACATCGAACTTTCTAAAGGTTATTAATCTTATTAAAATATTGATTGCCTTGTTGCACACCTATTTACTCATTATGTCTTCTTTCAAACTGATAGACTATAATTATCAAAATACTTATTTTTTTAAAGAGTAGACACATGTTGCAACACAATAAATTGAAAAAAAAAACACTAAAGAACTCGGTTTAAAAAACAAAAACTTTCATTGCCCAGCAAAGGAGCACAAAAAATCTCAACATTTTTTTTTTACAAACCCATTTTTTACGAGCACATTGTTACCAAATCAAGCGGTTTTGTAACAAAATCTTTGTGCTTTGATAAATTCGTTTTGTAATCACATAATGTTATTGAGAGGATATCGGTGAACCAGCTGTCGGTTCCCACGCACATAAGATTGAGCCTGAGTGCTCGCTCCATTATTGCGTTTCATTACAATACCTACTCAAATTTAGGCCTCTTAGTATTTTCAAGGGTATTTAGAGGGGCAATGACCGTATTGGGACTTGAGGTGAGAACAAACTAAATACTATTTATTCTACATAAAATATTAAAAATATTAGGACTTCCGTCGTATTAACCAGAGTAACAGATGATTTCTGTTATTTTTGAAGAAAACTTACATTACCTTACATTAGCAAAGGTAATATTGAACTAGTAATATTCAGATATTTAAATTGTTATGAATACATAATAAGTTATTTTTTAAGTATTAAATACCAACTATACCATAATTTGCCGTAAACAATTATATTTTGTAAAGAATTTTCCATACCTAGACAGAAATGAAATGTTATACATTTCATTTCAGGTATAACATGTCGAACCCTTTTCGTTTTATGCCATCTTGTAACACACATGTTTATTGCAAAAAAATATATTTTGTTTTTGATATAGACAAAAAATTCGCAGTAAATTGCAATAAATTCCACACGAAATTATTATTTAAAGCTGTACAATTTAATGTAATCTTTTTTTCAAAAGTACCATTAAAGTTGTACCATTTAATATTAAAACAGCTGCCATCTGGCTTTCAACTGAGCCTTTACATCAAGTATTATTGACAACTATAAACTTACGAAGGCTCTATACGTGACTTGAAAACGTAAACGTTAATATATTTTTAGACTGACAGCATTCTGGGTCATTTACCGTTGTTTCGAATTTTTTGAGCAAAATGTTTTATTTACGATATTATTTTTATAAATCCCAGTTTAGTACCGGGATTAATAAAAATGATATCGTAAATAAAATAATAATATCTTTTTTTGTTCCAAATTTTGGGAAAATCTGTTAAGAAGATTTTGTTGGAAAATGTGACAAAAATTGAGCCATCACAGCTATGGTGGATTACGAAAATGAATCTCGTTTTGACACAAGGCTATATTTAGATCAAAATAAATAAAATCTTCACAATTATATAATTTTCCAATGGTATCAGGTACATAGTAGAAAATAACAAAGTTGTCAACCAATACAGAATCTATTTAAATCTTCTTTGATGTGATCTCAAACGCTATGAAAGTGAAACCTTCAATATCCTACCTTTAATTAAATAGTTTTATCTCCTACAATATTGTTTTGATCAAGGATCGGTGACGTCATGACAGTCTCTTTGAAAGCTATTGTGTAGGACTTGTAAGTAATTGTAATTTATCTGTTGAAGTTTCAAAAGCTTTTTAAGTATACCTGGAAAATCGGTTGAGTAGTTTTCATTATATTGATACATGTTTATTATTAAACTACATTGAATTATATGAAGTAAACATTAGGTTCCTAGATCTAGCAGAAGTACTTACCGCGGTACTCAAATGTTTTTGTTATTTCACTAACATAAATGAGGCGAACTTAGCACATTCGTAAAAAAACGTTGTACCTACGTTGTATCGTTGTATGTGTCTACTCTCCATACATAAATGTGTATTACTCCGATCAACTAAATTGACTGATAACAAGAATAATTGATTGCGTAATTAAGGATACATACAATAGAAGATAGAAAAAAGGAAATAGTTACAAATAAAGCCTTCGTTATGATCATATTATTACGTGCTTCGTAAAAATGTATAGTTTTCTGCACGTGTTAGTTATATGAAAATGCTCAAGTGTACCAGCACCTTAACTACTTTAAAACAAACGAAACATATTCAAGAAGTTTTTATTAGATTTCTTTAAGCATACGTCTGCGGTATATCTAAGTAACTTCTTAAGTTCCACCTGCGAACTTCGGAGCCTCAGATTAGCAAGCGAATGGAAAACAGATGCATAATTACAGCCAGTAGCGCACGTAATATGCAGTCTGAGTGAAGTTGAACAACACTATGGAAATAAGGTTTAAGTAGATAGTTAGTTTAAGTCTTACATAGTTCAACGGACAAAGGATAGAAAGGTTTACAAAAACTGTATGACAATTATAAAAAAAAGAAAATTGTTTCCTAAGTCTAATGTTCTTTTTTGTATGTTCTAAGATACCAACTAACGAGAAAATAACATTGAAAACAAACTTACATGACAAGCCAAACAATGTCTCCAACCAGCATCATTAACAGGATCCAAGCTGATATTTTTCTTCAGAACCAGCAGTATCATTTTTCTAGCTGACCACTGGAATCAAAACAAATTCGGGAATTTAAGAAAAAATTGTCAAATCTATACATTCAGTCTACCCGTGACCATGACAACTGCAAAGGTGTCGAAACATTGAGAACTAAACTTTAAATTTATCCGCTATTTCATTCATCGAAACTTGCTTCGCGGAAATCTCAGAAGACAATTAATATTATCATTTATTTAGCCAAAACTGTCCTACTGCAGGGCAAAGGCCTCCCTTTTCTCTTTACACAGGTTTCTTATTGTCACTCAGAGACCAATATAGAATTATATATTTTTGTATTTACTGTTATCAGAAACAGGGTCTTAATGTTTCATAGCAACATCAATCTATCCTAAACTTAGGTAATTACATAGGTAAATTGGTTTTATTAATTCAGTTCAGCATGAGTGTGTGTATGCGTTGTATTAATTACGTCTTAACTACATCGCCCATGGCTGTCCTATGGGATGGCTACTGAATTAGGCTCTAATGTCCCCCGGCATTGCGTGTATTCGGAGTACTGTCGATGGATTTAAACTAATTTATATAAAATAAAGCTTGAGCATTCCCTAGTGAATGCCAGAGGGTTATTTTGTCAGAGCTTTCTTTTGTTTTATTGTGATGTAAACTAAGTTATGGGAAAAAATCGTGATGCGAAGCTTGATCTGTCAACTGAAATGATCATCGAGGTTATGTATCAGCGATGCACCTGACAGACACAAAAAAGTGACCTCTCATTCTTGCGAACAGATGTCAATAATTCTGTTCGCAAGTTATCCTAAAACATAATTATACACTTATTAATTGTTTCATCTTCTTATTTGTCATCTAATTTTAATTTAGTTCTCCATGTAATGAGTAACCATTCCACCTTCTTATACTATACCTTATATAAAAAAATATATAATTATTACCTTATATAATTATAAAAATCGACGTTTTTTTTCATCCTAACCATGAAAAGTTTTTATACAAAACATGTATGACAATCAGACTACAAAAAAGAAAACTTAAGATTTTCTCAACAGTATAGAATCGAGTGTCATTACCCCGAATCTCCTGAGGTCGCCATTAAGCATGCTAATTCAAGATGCCCACTTTAATTGGCAACGTCTTGTTTAAATTCCGCGTTGTCCTCCTTCACTCATTAATTTAGTGTTATTACAGTAATTAATAGCTCTGCTGTTGTTTCAATTTGGAGTATTTATTTAAGCTTTAGCCCCAAGGTTCGTCTTATTTATTCTTTTTCTGTTTTTCTCGTCTTATCATCTGGGTAAGAATATTTTATGAAGATATAGTGTTTTTGTAGGCTGCGCACACACGGACTACTGGAAGCAGGTGAACTTGCGACTATATGGAGAATTATTCTAAGGCTGCCTATACACGGAGTGCTTGAAGCAGAGCTGGACATTCGTTGTACGTTGCTTACTTACCATCTGCTCGTTAAGTCCGTGTACGAGCAGCCTTATTATTAAAGTACTTTAATACCTATTTATTTTATTCTTTTGGCATTTCTTTTATAAAATATTTACCAATACATAGACTGTCAAATCATTATCACTCATTTTCGAAGCTTTATAAAATTTACCGTGTATTTCTTTAGACCCAAAACTGAACAAAAGATCTATCTAGACATTATCAATTTACATAACAAAGCCAACTTTTCCGAAGACCTAAAACATTTTTACCGGAAAACTGTCTCGTTATGTGTTCACTATTAAGGTAAGGTAAAATTCAGGAAAACAGTCCAGACAATGTATAAAAAAAGGTTCTATTTAGTAGACTGAACGCATGAATATTGAACACAGCTTTTTTATGTAGGTTTTAAAAAAGAGGTTTATTATCAGGCATAAGAAGCTTTTGTAGCTAATACTCGAACCGACTGTTGTGTGCCAAATTAAAAAGGAATAAACAAAAGAACATTTTAAATCTCAATGTTTTAAAGTTCGAACGGCATTTGTGTGCGTGTATTTGTTGTGTTATACAAAATATGTACAGTCACGAATAAAAATGTTTAATTAAATTTTACTTCAATTCTAGATCGATATTGTAAAACGCGTTATGATGAAATTATTGAAAACAGTTTCTTAATCATGTTCATATTTTTCTTTTTTAGTTTCAACACAAAAATTCTCGCTAAATTCGTGTTATAATTTCGCTATGTGTATATCTATTTTAACTCGTGACTGTGCAGGAACAAAACAACAGATAAGATATAGATTAGACATAGCTAGGTATAAGTACAATTGCAGCACACCTTTTCCCTAAAAAAAATAGCATTTCCCTCGAATTCATTTTGCATCAAAGGTCTAAAAATTGTCTTTTCTCATAATATCAGGATCACGGAACAAAATACGTTTTATTTTCATAAAACTACATCTTCTATTAGCTGCTAATGGTTAACGTTTTATGTACTATGTTCAACCATACAAGCTTTTGACTAGACTACTCTACGCTATTCCCTTATTGCTCTCCGTGCTCGCGTTTCTCAGGCAATTTGGATACAAATGGTATGAAAGCGAGGTTACCTTTATATTTAATTTAAGATAGCGCTTAACAAAAGTACCAGCATTGTTTTACATTTGAAACAGAGTCAGGTAATTTTATAATTTGGTTATGACTAATTATGTTAGTTGATGTTTTATTTTTTGCGTACTGAATTGCAAATAAACTCATTTAACGAGTTTATTTGTAATTCAGTACACTGACTTTATTAACAGGTGTCAATTAACGCCAGTTAATAAAGGCTCTAAACAAAAAAAACACTTCTCATAAGACTATTTAAAATAACAATTAAAATTAAAAAAAAAACTTTAAAATGAATGGTTGACTAAAATTGAAGGTAGTAATTATTTTACACTTATTTCATAACTACAACATGATGCAATCTAAGAAAATTCAAACAAAAAAACAAACAATCAAAATGTCTTCACTAATCCACTAAATAGTTTCATGTAAATAGGTTGAATAATGTTTCTCAAATCCTCCAGCCAGCATCTGACTCACAACATAATTCAGAGAGATTTATTATCTGTAAACATTTTCCCGCGCTTTTCTTGATATTAGTACTTCAGGCCATTAGGGATAGGCACTAGATATTAAATCTAGATGTCTTAGGCTGTCTGGGACTGAGAATGGCTGTTTTATAAATACGTTACATAATTGCTGAGGTTGAAAGGTAAAATTATGTTTTTAAGACGCGGAGGACCGTACTTCAAAATCACAAGTTTTTTGCTACTGGCAATACAAGGAAAATTTTCAATAAATTATTAGCATGAAAATAATATTGTCTCTCCTGTTTTACAAAAAGGTGGAGATATTCCGAGAACCAACGCATGTAGTACAGGCATTTATTTTTGACAATAAATTAAATTCCTATTAAGCAAATGTTTTACATATTAATCATAGATGTGTTGTGTAATACAGATAAAAATATAAAACACTATTCGGAAAATTGGTGAGACTAAAAGCCAAGCCTAACATAATATTAGGCATCATCATCATCATCCTATAGCAGTCCACTGCTGGACACAGGCCTCTCCAATTGCTCGCCACTTACTTCTATTCTCGGCATGCCGAAAACTACGTATAAGATAAGCCAATTAAACAAACCGTTAATCTTGTTTACGAGTAATAAACTTAAAATTGTTAAATATAGACTTACAAGAGTTATCCTTAAAGGACAAAGTTTGGTTTCGCCATCATAACTTTTTAATCGCTGCTTTATTTATAGCGAAGTTTACCTTTTAGTTAAATGTTTTTTGAATAATTACTCCGGGGCGAGACTTGAATTGGTGCTTCATAACTGTTATGTTTTTTGACACTTTTGAGGTAAGGTTTGAAGGATATTATAAATAGAATAATTTTTTATTTATAGATTTAAGAGGGTAAAGTTATAGCTTCAGTTTGCGCACTTGATATAGGCAGGAATCATGGAAGTATCATATTATACCTATAGTTATTATTATGGTTATTTTTTTTTTGTTTTTCTTTTGTTTATTCATATTTAACTTAGTTTTAAGATGTTAGGTTTGTTATTTTAAAATGTTGTGTAGGTATACCTATAATTGGCATGTACATTAGACCCCACCTTCTTTTAAATTTGTATTTGGAATGTGAAATGCTGTTGATGTACCGTTTGGAAATAAATAAAATTGTGCCTTATTAACATAGCTTTGAAATGTAAAACAAACATTAAAATAATTTCTAAAATTGAGTCCTCATTTTAAACTGTTCTTGGTTCCTATTTAAACTTTAAAAAGTGACACAATAAAAAGTGAAACAGTCGCAGTTTATAGCTTCTAGATTTAAGGTTTTATGACCTAGATTTCCCGTAACCGATTTTAAGTTTAATTGGCCGATAAATTGCTACATTCACTGAGTAATTCCGACGAAAAACCTTTTTTATGACTTTCTCTATTATTGTTTTAGACCGAAAAGTTCCTGAATCAGACTGTAGAGATTAAGTTCCTTTTTGCAATAATGTATTTAGAATTGTGAATTAAGAAATTTAGATTTCTGTGTAAACAAGTAAAATAAGCGTTGAGAAAACAAAACAATTTACTTGCTACACAAGTAAATTCTTAGTCTTACACACATAGTAATACATACTTTTTTTTTTTTTTCCGCGGGGGGAAACCTTCATAAGTCTTCCTATGGGGATTTATAAGACCGGGGAGTGTGGGATTTTTACCGCACTAAAACCACCCCGTTGGTCACCATCAGCACATGAAAAGGGACTTCTGTTACCTCTTAAAGAACAAGCCAGAAGCCCCCCTGTGCAACGCCCGTTAGAGCTCCTCTCTGGGAAGACTGTAAAGACACACATAGTGTAATACATACCTACTCTTACTATATCTACTCATACAATGCCAAACCTCAGAGAAAAGGTCTTTTTCCAACGACTACTATTAACAGACTTTAATTAACTTCTGTTAAATATTTCACTATACGTGTAAACCACAAGAGTCGTTTACAATAGCCTATTAAACCACAAAATATGTTGACTGCACATAGAACACGTACAGAGAGGAAAGTGTGGCCTTAATCTAACCTGTGGTTACATTAGCTATAATACGAAACCTAAAGTAAGAGAAACCTCATTTATTATACATGAAAACTGCCTCGTTGGCCTAGTGATGCTAAGCGTGACTGCTACGCTAGAGGTCTTAGGTTCAATTCCCAAGTCGACCAAGATGTTATTGGGGTTTTCTCTGAAATTCTCAGCAGGTCGGAGTTTGGATTTGTGCCCGATTAGTGGCAATAGGCTCACCCCCTATTACATGGGACCAAAACATACCGGCGAACTGTGGGGTAGGCAGAGATGTACCAATGTACACCACATTGGTACATCTCTGCCTACCCCTTTGGGATACAGGCGTGATGATATGTATGGAAATGAACTCCTCGGAATTATCGTCATATTTATATTACTTGCCGAACCCAATTTTAAGTTGCTGTGAAGTATCATGCCGTCTCTCTGTCATTAAGGTGTAGAATAGAGACAAAGAGACATTAATTAACAACGTCTTTAAGTAAAGTTGCACATAGAGTAACAGATCTACACGAACTCCCTGGCCATTTTAGCAAGATGAGGCAGATTTAGAATCTATGCTAAGATTGACTTAAGAATGCATTTTGTTAGAAACTATTACCCTATTTTCGTTATCCCAAATTTACTACATCGTAAAATGTATTTTTCTAGTAAGTCAATATTGTGAAACTTTACTACAACGATCATAAAATGTACCAATCACTTCCTCTAACAATAAAAATAAATATAACATTTACAAAGTTAAAATTTTTTCATTTTATTACACTGCATTTGTGTTTATTTTTGAATGTTTGTAACGCGTCCATCTTCATTTAAAGTTCATTTGTTTTTGACAAACACGTGACAGCGATCACGTGACCGAGTCCTTCTCTACATTCCATTTATAAAAATGATTTTGAAATATACTTCTTTTTTATTTGTCGTTCTTAAATTCGTGGCGGTCTATTCTCAAGACATGTTCTATCCTGATAACTTAGTGATTGGTAATCTGAGACGTCGAGAAGTGATTCCTTTGCATTCGATTAATAATAATTTTAACCATAATTATAGAAGAAGGTATGGTGGGGGTGATCCGCCCCAACCAAACTTAAATTATAGACGGACAAAGGATATTCGGGAAGAATTTATTGATCGGAGGTTTGAGGTGAGAGGAACTTTTCTAATTAGCAGTTACATAAAGTTGATTTTGAATGAGTCAAATATAAGAGAAATGTTTACCAAAGTTTAATTTACGGATATAATGTTCAGTAGCGCATGGTATTCCATTCAAATATTTCTGGTTATTGTATTGTGCCTTTTTAAGCTATCGTACTCCATGTTTACAATTAATTCAACGGAAATTAGCGCGTTATATGCATGAATACATTTTTGTGATTGTTGACGTTTTACCGAGACCAGCTTTTTAAATGCATGTCAGTTGTCGATCAGTGCACTTGTTATTGTACCAATTCAAGCAACTCTTAAATAGCGGATTTGAGGCCTGTGGTCACAAGCAGTCTGCTTGCGGCTTATAACCGTAGAATTACATTACTATTGTATTGTACCTGATAATAAATTTTCCACCGATGGAATTCCCTCGATTTATAATTACTTATAAAAGTTACGAGAAAAGAGTACATCAGTTTTAAGGTTTTTTTTTAGTACCCAAATTAGATCCCTCTGCTGGGCAAAGGCCACACCTTTCTTCTTCCAAACCTTTTTGTTCTTGGGGATTTCTGTCTGTCCTAAGGTACATTAATTGAAAAAAAAACTTTTTCCAGCTAACAGAAGCGCAGATAAGAGAAGCAAAAATGGCGGAAAACAAAGAAAGTAACCTGGACAAGCTGCACAGTGAACTGAGATGGCTGACCATAGACACGGACGAAGGGATCGGTATCGGAATATAATGTTATTATAACCTCTATAATTAATAATACCAATGCCTGTAACTATCCCATTGGTAGGCAAAAGCCACTGCTCATAGGGACTAGAGTAAAAACGAACATAATTAACCACGCTATCACTGGCGCTTCGTGATTTTTTTATTTTGAATTTTGGAATCCAATTTTAGAATCATTTAAATCTTCATTATATTTTTATAAACTTTTATTAATAAATAGGTCCATCAGGAATGTAATACTTTTTCCATTCACAGATCAACAGCAAAATGTGGTGTTTATCGGCCAACCATAGTTTAAGACCTTTTTGTACGAATATTTTTGTATTAAAACCTTTTGGTATGTGTGTTCTTTATTTCCAATAAGATATCAACTGTCATCAAAATAGTTCCCTAGTTAAAAATTACTTTTTTTTAAAGGAATCATTTAAATCTTTAGTAATTACTCTAAGATTTAAATGGTAAATTATTCCAAGTTGTAGATATACCTGCCTGTTATTTACAGAGCTTAACTAGATTTTAAATGCGGAAGTAAATTTCAATAACGCCCTCACGGATTACAACACATAATCGTTTAAAAACAAATCAGTTAGATATCCGGCCTTTTTTCGTTTTAACACAGATAATTCTTCATATTACAGAGGACGCCCTCGTAATCCTTAGTACGATGGAACAAGCACGAAGCTATTTAAATAAGATCACTGTACTTATATACAAAATTTGTAGACTAAGTTTTAGGGTTTTAGGGAGACTAGCTTTATTAATGCTATTGTGACCTAGTAGGACGTGAAGTAACTAGTAGTCAAATAAAATAATAAATAAGGACAACATCGCATTGCTCTGTCTGCAAACCAAAGTAAGTAGCTAAAGCAATTGTGTTATGGAATTCAGAAACAACGAAGTTACGAAAAACACCCAGACCCGAGGCAATGTAGAGAAGTGATTATCTACATTGACCCGTCTGGAGATCGAACACGAGATCTCAGAACTAGCGACACCTTGAAACCGGTGCGTACGCCACTCTTAATAGATTTTTTTAAGTTACTGTGGCGTCAAATTCTATATCTTTAAATAGCTAATATAATATATAGCTAATATATATATATATATATAACAACAAATAGAACTGTATTATATTTGGCTATAACTTTGTAATAATAAATATATTTAAGACTAGCTGTGCCCGCGACTTCGTCCGCGTGGAATAGTTACTTTTCGGGCAGCATATTTAGAATTAGGTTTTTATACATATACTTTCGCTTGGGTAGCTATAAATTTACTTTACAGATGCTTCTCTGTATACGATTTTTCTATGTATTTCTATGGATTTATTTATGTACCGATTGACATGAAATAAACACTAAATGTTAAGTGAAGCTTACTACAATACATTCGTGAAAACCGCATCTTAATCGAGTAAGCCGTTTCTGAGATTAGCGTGCACAAACACACAGACAAACAGACAAACAGATAAACAGACAAACAGACAAAAAAAAAATTAATTATAATTTCAGGTTCGGCATCGATATTATAACAACCCTTGCTACTTGTTTTGTTTATATTTCCATTGTACAGACACCACTTTTCTACAATTTTATTATATGTATAGATGATTTTTCAAATTGACATAACTTTTTTATTTATGTACCGATCGACATGAAATAAACACTAAATGTTAAGTGAAGCTTACTACAATACATTCGTGAAAACCGCATCTTAATCGAGTAAGCCGTTTCTGAGATTAGCGTGCACAAACACACAGACAAACAGACAAACAGATAAACAGACAAACAGATAAACAGACAAACAGACAAAAAAAAATTAATTATAATTTCAGGTTCGGCATCGATATTATAAAGCTGGGTATCCATTTGCGCAGCCTCGTGGCGAGCTGCCTCATCCTGAGCGTGCCGCGGGCCGCGGAAAGTACATGCGTCTCCACTTGAGCACACATAATATCGTATTGAGCGGCAAGCCTCAACCCGAGCCACGATTTTCTCAGTTCCTCATTAACCACCATGGTTGACGCACGTAAAGTCGCTGCAGCATTAGTAGTAATTAGTCATTACAAAAGGAAGCAACATAAGAAACGGAAACATCAATGGTGGATTAATCATCACATCCATCCATCCATTTAATTTGTTCAAAAAAGAAATTGGGAAATAACAGTTTTGGTCTAATCTGTGGTTATAGTAGTTTAGTTTTCGACAGTAGAACCTTAATAATGTTTGAATATTATATTTTAATAATGTACATTCAGTCACTTACAATTTAAATTTATTATATGGCGACCACTAGTTTTTATAAAAGTGTGCGTTACAATAAAGTTTATGTTCAACAAAGCTCCTAAATCATTTACCTACCCACCCCGACTACACAACTAATTTTCAAAAACCAATGAATTTTTACCTGATCCCGTGACGAGACTTTTTTTATGTCGAGATTTTTCCCGCCGAAAAGATCCACAAAGCGAAGTAATGTTTTTTTTTACTTCGGAAATGGGTATTTCATTTCGTTGCTTATTATTTTCCAAGAATCTTCTTTCAATTGTTAATTATAATGATTCGGTGAAGTTGGATCCCACAAATGTCGGTGATTTTCATATAACTTAATTAATTCGATACATTTCTCATGATCCATTTTGCCGCGTGCCGAGCTCACTTACGTCCGTCTCCACTGAACGCACGCCTCACACTGAGGCGTCTTTGAGCATGGCCATTTACCGACACGATTTGGCTCGCTGCGCGGCCGCCTCGTTTGGTTCAAGTCGCGGCAAGCCTCGACTCGCGGCACGGTCTCCACTAGATCTGCCTCGGGGCGAGGCAGCCGCTCGGCCCGAGGCTGCCTCAAATGGATACCCAGCTTAACAACCCTTGCTACTTGTTTTGTTTATATTTCCATTGTACAGACACAACTTTTCTACAATTTTATTATATGTATAGATGATTTTTCAAATTGACATAACTTTTTTATTTATGTACCGATCGACATGAAATAAACACTAAATGTTAAGTGAAGCTTACTACAATACATTCGTGAAAACTGCATCTTAATCGAGTAAGCCGTTTCTGAGATTAGCGTGCACAAACACACAGACAAACAGATAAACAGACAAACAGACAAAAAAAAAAAATAATTATAATTTCAGGTTCGGCATCGATATTATAACAACCCTTGCTACTTGTTTTGTTTATATTTCCATTGTACAGACACCACTTTTCTACAATTTTATTATATGTATAGATAGATGATTTTTCAAATTGACATAACTTTTTTATTTATGAACCGATCGACATGAAATAAACACTAAATGTTAAGTGAAGCTTACTACAATACATTCGTGAAAACCGCATCTTAATCGAGTAAGCCGTTTCTGAGATTAGCGTGCACAAACACACAGACAAACAGACAAACAGATAAACAGACAAACAGACAAAAAAAAAAAATTATAATTTCAGGTTCGGCATCGATATTATAACAACCCTTGCTACTTGTTTTGTTTATATTTCCATTGTACAGACACCACTTTTCTACAATTTTATTATATGTATAGATAAGATAGAGATTGAATAAATAACACTACCTGACTGCTTACCATGAACTCATAAAGAGAGACAGATGCCGATCGAGTAAGTGAGACGCCGCTATACGCAGTATAGAGCGCCGTCTCACTTCCACAACAGGCAACAGTATTGCTTTAAGATTTCATAGTACAGGTACCATAAGTGTTATTGTAATCAATCTTACTTATTCCAATTACCTTTGTTTAAAGTTCCATCAATCTTCAAACAGGCACTAATTCTAATATAACTAATGTACACAATTTGGTAGTAAATAACATAGTAGGAACTATAACACTGATACAATAGCAAACAATACTAATTTAGAGTGGAGCCGATAGTAATCTGTTTTCTATACAAGGCCGCACGTTATTTATGAGAAACTCACGCGAACAAACACTGCTATGATAGTGTGGGTTTTGAAGAACTAATAATTAGATGTAGGTCAATATACTTGAAGGGATATATTTTTAATGCATTAGCTCATTATATTTGAAACCTAAAAAGTATTAGCATAGCATAGAATAGCATATCATCACGCCTGTATCCCCGAAGGGGTTGGCAAAGGTGTACCAATGTACACCCACAGTTTGCCGATATGTTAAGGTCCCATGTAATCGGGGGCGAGCCTATTGCCACCAAAAAAAGAAAAAAGTATTTTGGGAAGAAATTTCGTTTTTTATAACGTATACACATCATATTTTTTAAGAGACGGTTTAGCAGCTTTTCACTGGCCTTTTTTGAACACCTAACAAGTGACAGGTCGCAGCTTCAAGCGAAATCCTGGGTAAACATAAAAACAAATGAAAACCGGGTACTTTTACTAACCTTCAAAAGAAGAAATGAGACTTCTTCCAAGTAGGTTTTTTAGAATACCTAAAATAAAATTCATACTTCAAAGTCGATACATATTTTTTTATCAGTTCCTAACTTGTACAGGTAACAGGTGTTCTTTGTCAATTTATACAAAAGTTTAGAGGACAACTTCTGGTAAAAGTGGAAAACCGATGTAAAATTTTCTCAAAACTAGTAATACTTTTTTATACCTTATTGGTCTGGCAATATCTGCTAAATTCCTATTTGTCAAAAGAGGACTTTGTCATTACTCCTTTTTTTTTTCAAGAGATTACTTTTTTTTGGTTAAAGCGTATTCCTTCCTTTTCATGTATACATTCATAAAAATAAAATGACCTTACGCCCAGCTAAAAGTTTCTATCAATAAGTTATGTTTATAATACATTTATAGTGTCTGCCGAGTAATAACCGAAAAATTCGTCACTTGGGAAGAAATTTACTATCCCTGGAATAAAAACTTCACCATAGGTACAAATCTCGCTGGGATTAGCTAAACATACACCTAAGTATCTAGCACCTAAGTATCTAACTATTTTACATGAAGCGACTGCACCGATCACATGCCAAGTTGTATAAAACCTTCAACTTTATAACATTTCTGCATCGATGGGCACGTCATATATTATTTATAGTTTTGTTTTGAACTAAGACATTTGTATGTATGAAACGCAGCCTTAATGCATCCGCCGTTCGATGTCTTATGCGATGACGAAAGTTATGCTGACTATTATTTGTTTGAAAATAGGTCAAGTGCGTTTATTTCTTGTGCAGTATTTTTACGCAAGCATATTACTAGATATCTAAACTTTTTTAATTATTAATTTGCACACTCAACATAATATTGAAACAATATGCAGGGTGATATTCAAGAACCAACAGCGTATTTAAAAATAATAATATACGATTTTTGTTTAATTTAAAAATAAGATTTTTTATTAATCAATTACATAGCGATATAGAATATAATAGTCTAACCACATTAAAATGAAGGCTTATTTATCTTACTACTTAAATTGATGTAAGACAAAAGCCTTTCACTCCACATAATTCTGAAATTTGATAGTACTACACCATCCACAAATCTATAATACGATTTAATAACAGCACTCTATTTCAAAACAAACAATATCTTATAATCCTATTGTCAATTTACATTAAAACAAAAAGCTTTTATTCACACAAACACAACTTATTCACATTAAATTCACATACAATATTCACACACACATGCATAGTGCACAGTTGCACACATACGCACTAGTTATTCAGAAATGCTATTAAACTGTTACCTGCAGTACTAATCTGTTATTAACATGAATTACTGTGATTTGTGAATCTAATTATAATTAGTCGCCGGCTGGTCTGAATATTGTTAGTTGGTTCCGTATACAATTAAATAGTGTTTTAACTCGTTCATAATTTGAATGGTTTAAAAATTGGTGATTAATATTTGTCTATAGCTTAAAGAGGTTTAAGTTTTTTTTTCCATTAGTTCATATAGGTATCTGATAGCTAGGCTTCCAAACGTAGATCTGGAAAAATATTGACTAACATAGTAACATGTAACCCTAATGTTGTATATAAAATGTGTATCAAATCAGCACTCACTTTCTTACTTACAGCAATATCTGATAGGAATCGAGATTTATTTTAACAACGTTGTGAAAGGGCTAGTATAAAAAGAAACACAGTAAAATAACTTCACATACGTACATTTGTATGAGTCAACGCAACTAAAAACGTTTAACAGACATCCAAGGAACCCTAACTAGCACGAACGTAGTAAACAAACCAGTCCATTAACGGCTATTCGAATGATAGCAGTAAACACCACTATTTCACATCACACCTAACAGAAATGAGGGAAAAGTGCTTCAAAAGAAACATGGCGTTTTGGATCCCTGTTAAAAGTAAGTCCCTTTTTATTCTGTTTAGTTGCGACCAAAAACATGTACCTAGGCACTGACAAAATATAGCTAACTATGTTGTTCAATGTAATTTATTACTTAATATCTCAGTTTAAAGTATATTATGTTATAACTACTTCTTCTGCCAAGCCTTTTACATAACCCATGTTCAGGTAGACTTTACCAGATTCACGTACAGCGACTGCATATTTGACCTCTACAACAAAGTATCCCGTGCTACTGTTACTGGGCAGCACAGTATCCCTGGTGAGACTAGTTGTCACATGATTGTCGGAACCAGCAGTCTCCCATCCATGAACCAACTGGCTTTTTAACCTATATTATCAGTCACACCGTACGGTTTACATTACACATAGCTACGAGCCTCTTTACTATGAAACTACGTGAAATAATAAATAAAATGTAGACGACTAAATATTTGTCAAAACGAAATTTAATAATATTAAGTTCAAGTTCAATTTATTTTTATGTCAATTTGGATGTCAACGAATGTCATTAAATGACTAAAAAAACTAATCACAGCACGCGACTAGAGGTTTGAGTGATGATTAACAAATATGGCCTTTCAATAAACATTAGCTTAAAGCCATACTAACAGTATTGATTAAAATTAATTGACACTATATTGACATTGGGCTAAAATAACCACCGAATGGTTCCCTACACACATAAGGCGTCAGCAAAGCAGAACCAGGCGGAGGTGGCGGGATGACCTACAATCATTTTTACAAAACTGGTCAATCGCGGCTCTTGAGACGGATAAATGGAGGGAGAGTGGGGAGGCATTTGCCCAGCAGTGGGACATTACAGGCTCCTTATAATAATAATAATATTGACATTCACATGACTTAAAATTGATCACCGTGAGAAATTCTTAGTCGAGGTAGACAGATACCAATTTAAAGTTAGAATATTGGAAAACCTTATACTTAGTTAGGAACTTCAGAATCGCTGTCTGTCGGTAACAGTCTGCATAATAATATTCTTACTACATTGAGATGTAACGTGTCTCTTAATGAGGCTTTGTCAGAACTTTACCTTACACTGAAATTGATTTTTTAATAAAAGTGACGTAATTGCTACTTTTTTATGTTCTTTCGAATTTTTAATAATTTTAGACTTTTTTGTCATCGATACACAGAGCTAAAAAATAAAATATATCCAATTCTTAACAAAAAAAAAAAACAAACACCTATTAGATACTCATTTACCCTCAATTTCATACACTAGAACTGTAACCCCTCAAAATTTCCTTGCTCATAAATTATTTCAAACCCGAACTACGAACAAACATCACACAGAGTTCAAAACAACATTTATATTACAAACACAAATGACACTTTATCGATATGACTCGGACAATATCGTGCAAACTGCATGCGAGCTGATCGTTTCCAACCAATAATAACATGCCAAGCTAAACTCTCACCTTTGGTATACTTACCTACAAAAACATGTGACTCGCGATTTCGACGAAGTTTGAAATAATATTTCCTTTGAATGATTTGAGTCACTGTAACACATGTAGTTAGGTAGGTATAGTAGTCTAGCTTATATTGCAGTTTAGTTTTGTCATTAGTCTTATAGTGGTGACTTCTGTATTGAATAGTGTTTGTTAGATATCGGGCAGATGGCGCGAATAAGATTGGAAGATTTTAATCCTACTTTGATCAGGCTAAGAGGTGATTAAATTTTTATAAATGCCGTGCTAAAAAAATGGTTAAATAATGTACCTGGTACAATTTATATGTTTTTATTTATTAGAGATTATTTATGGAACTACAAATATACAGCTATTGAAACTCTGTGATGGCACTTGAATTTATCGCAACGTAAAGGTAATTGCAGAGGAGAAGATAACAAATAAATAGACTCTCAGACTCGAAAACAAAACACTACCTAATAGCTACGAACGCTTTATGCCATTTTGTGTTCTAAATCCAAGTATTAGTTTACAACGAATGATAAAACCAATTGATCATTTCAGAGAACAAAGTCCACGTGAGTAAGTACAAGCCACGGCACAGCATCACCACCTTCCAGGCCGCGCTGCGAGCCACCATCATCGTGGGGCAAGCCTTCTCCCTCATACCCTTTGTCGGCGTCTTCACTAATGATGCTAAGAATGTCAAGTAAGTGTTCTTATGTATGAGTAAGAGAAGAAAAAACTACTTTATCCCCTCAGAGAACAGGGTCTATGGGAGTAAGTACAAGCCGCGGCACAGCATCACAACGTTCCAGGCCGCCCTGCGAGCCACCATCATCGTGGGGCAAGCCTTCTCCCTCATACCCTTTGTGGGCGTCTTCACTAATGATGCTAAAAATGTCAAGTAAGTGGTCTTATGTATGAGTAAGAGAAGAAAAAACTACTTTATCCCCTCAGAGAATAAGGTCCACGTGAGTAAGTACAAGCCGCGGCACAGCATCACCACCTTCCAGGCCGCCCTGCGAGCCACCATCATCGTGGGGCAAGCCTTCTCCCTCATACCCTTTGTGGGCGTCTTCACTAATGATGCTAAAAATGTCAAGTAAGTGGTCTTATGTATGAGTAAGAGAAGAAAAAACTACTTTATCCCCTCAGAGAATAAGGTCCACGTGAGTAAGTACAAGCCGCGGCACAGCATCACCACCTTCCAGGCTGCGCTGCGAGCCACCATCATCGTGGGGCAAGCCTTCTCCCTCATACCCTTTGTGGGCGTCTTCACTAATGATGCTAAAAATGTCAAGTAAGTGGTCTTATGTATGAGTAAGAGAAGAAAAAACTACTTTATCCCCTCAGAGAATAAGGTCCACGTGAGTAAGTACAAGCCGCGGCACAGCATCACCACCTTCCAGGCTGCGCTGCGAGCCACCATCATCGTGGGGCAAGCCTTCTCCCTCATACCCTTTGTGGGCGTCTTCACTAATGATGCTAAAAATGTCAAGTAAGTGGTCTTATGTATGAGTAAGAGAAGAAAAAACTACTTTATCCCCTCAGAGAATAAGGTCCACGTGAGTAAGTACAAGCCGCGGCACAGCATCACCACCTTCCAGGCCGCGCTGCGAGCCACCATCATCGTGGGGCAAGCCTTCTCCCTCATACCCTTTGTCGGCGTCTTCACTAATGATGCTAAGAATGTCAAGTAAGTGTTCTTATGTATGAGTAAGAGAAGAAAAAACTACTTTATCCCCTCAGAGAACAGGGTCTATGGGAGTAAGTACAAGCCGCGGCACAGCATCACAACGTTCCAGGCCGCCCTGCGAGCCACCATCATCGTGGGGCAAGCCTTCTCCCTCATACCCTTTGTGGGCGTCTTCACTAATGATGCTAAAAATGTCAAGTAAGTGGTCTTATGTATGAGTAAGAGAAGAAAAAACTACTTTATCCCCTCAGAGAATAAGGTCCACGTGAGTAAGTACAAGCCGCGGCACAGCATCACCACCTTCCAGGCTGCGCTGCGAGCCACCATCATCGTGGGGCAAGCCTTCTCCCTCATACCCTTTGTGGGCGTCTTCACTAATGATGCTAAAAATGTCAAGTAAGTGGTCTTATGTATGAGTAAGAGAAGAAAAAACTACTTTATCCCCTCAGAGAATAAGGTCCACGTGAGTAAGTACAAGCCGCGGCACAGCATCACCACCTTCCAGGCTGCGCTGCGAGCCACCATCATCGTGGGGCAAGCCTTCTCCCTCATACCCTTTGTGGGCGTCTTCACTAATGATGCTAAAAATGTCAAGTAAGTGGTCTTATGTATGAGTAAGAGAAGAAAAAACTACTTTATCCCCTCAGAGAACAGGGTCTATGGGAGTAAGTACAAGCCGCGGCACAGCATCACAACGTTCCAGGCCGCCCTGCGAGCCACCATCATCGTGGGGCAAGCCTTCTCCCTCATACCCTTTGTGGGCGTCTTCACTAATGATGCTAAAAATGTCAAGTAAGTGGTCTTATGTATGAGTAAGAGAAGAAAAAACTACTTTATCCCCTCAGAGAATAAGGTCCACGTGAGTAAGTACAAGCCGCGGCACAGCATCACCACCTTCCAGGCCGCGCTGCGAGCCACCATCATCGTGGGCCAAGCCTTCTCCCTCATACCCTTTGTGAGCGTCTTCACTAATGATGCCGAAAATGTCAAGTAAGTGGTCTTATGTATGAGTAAGAGAAGAAAAAACTACTTTATCCCCTCAGAGAACAGGGTCTATGGGAGTAAGTACAAGCCGCGGCACAGCATCACAACGTTCCAGGCCGCCCTGCGAGCCACCATCATCGTGGGGCAAGCCTTCTCCCTCATACCCTTTGTGGGCGTCTTCACTAATGATGCTAAAAATGTCAAGTAAGTGGTCTTATGTATGAGTAAGAGAAGAAAAAACTACTTTATCCCCTCAGAGAACAGGGTCTATGGGAGTAAGTACAAGCCGCGGCACAGCATCACAACGTTCCAGGCCGCCCTGCGAGCCACCATCATCGTGGGGCAAGCCTTCTCCCTCATACCCTTTGTGGGCGTCTTCACTAATGATGCTAAAAATGTCAAGTAAGTGGTCTTATGTATGAGTAAGAGAAGAAAAAACTACTTTATCCCCTCAGAGAATAAGGTCCACGTGAGTAAGTACAAGCCGCGGCACAGCATCACCACCTTCCAGGCCGCGCTGCGAGCCACCATCATCGTGGGGCAAGCCTTCTCCCTCATACCCTTTGTGAGCGTCTTCACTAATGATGCCGAAAATGTCAAGTAAGTGGTCTTATGAAATGAGTTACAGATAAATAGAAGCGGTTTTTCGTTTGAAGCGTATAAATTTGTAATCCGGTAATTTCAAATCCAAGAAATTTTGAAATTCGTCAGCAAAACATAAGTTTAAAATAATACCGTTTTAAGGAGATAGCCGGAACTTCATTACTAAGCCTTAAATGCACTCCTGGAAAACTGAACAGAATGTGTTTCATGTACCAAGAAGGTAGACCGTTGAAACTTTCAGAATGTGCAAAAGAACTACTTTAATCTCTTTTCCTAATCATTTACTAGATTTTCCCTCTTTTTCACCAGATTCGTAAGAACATCATGGAAGTGTGTCTACTCGCTGATGTCTCTCGTCGGTCAGATGTTCATGACAGTGTTATGTATCAACAAGCTGGCTAAGACCACGGTATCACTCAATGGCACTTGTAAGTAGAAAATATATACAGGCTGTTACCAAAAGGGTATTTCTATCCGGCAGGGGTGAAGAGTACATCTGGTAGAGAGTCAGTATACAAATTTGCTACTTAAAATTAGTCATTTACTCATTGATATCCAATCTTTTGCATCAATAGCAGCAATCAGCGGGGTATTTTATAACCGACTTCAAAACAGGAGGAGATACTCAATTCCAACATGTTTTTTTTAATTGGTTTACTAAGTGAACCATTTTTTTTTCTTTTTCATCGAAACCTCCCGTGTGGTCCCAGTTTTGATGGTGGGATTCATAATAAATAAATATAAGACATATTTTGCGTCGGTTTTTTGTAAGAATTATTAAACTGCTTTTATACCTAAAATACTTCTATTCTTCTTCCAGCACCGGTAATATTCTACACGACGACCTGCGTGACGATGATGATGTTCTACCAAGTGGCGAGGCGCTGGCCGGAGCTGGTGCAGCACATCTCCAAGGCAGAGGAGATAGATCCCAACTACGATTGCAGTTTGGCAAGAAAGTGCAATATTACGTGTGGAATTGTGCTGTTTTTGGCGCTGTGTAATTATTTTCTGGCTTTACTGCATCACATTTCTGATTGGAATGGCCTAGCCCACGAAGGCTGCTTTGATAAGGCCAATAGCGAGCAGTAACACTTACGAGACCAAACAACGGTTCCTGAGATATTGATCAACTTACTTTGTTTGTAAAATCTGACCCCAAGGATTTTTATAGTTGATCTCTGTTGTCACTAAAGGGCAAAAAAACTAGACGTCATGTCTTAAACTTTATCTAGATTTAGCATAGTGGAAGGTTTTGACCATCGATCAATTCTAATTAACTTTTCCAAATCTATATTTTCAGTGGAACACATACTATCGTTACTATCAGCATTTGCATCAGCCGCAGTGTGCTACGCTAACCTGGACACCTACGAAGGCTTTGTCAAGCACTTCTACCCCTGGGTCTTCAACTTTATACCGTATTCCATGATATTGGGGCTCGTTACTCAGGTAATTATTAATCCAAACAATTTTAAATGGTTAATGACCTATTTATTAGTCAATCTTTCCAAAGCCAGCTTTAATTATATTGGAACAGTTAGCGCCAAAACGATGACTTATATAAGGCTAATCAAAGAGCAATCGTTTTGGGCTGGTTAGGTAATGAAATATGATTTTTAATAGACTTTAATGCGAGATAAAACTGCTTTTTGCGTATTTCTGGCAACGAAACTCTAATGTGTGAACTTTTTTCAGTTCCTTCACTTCCAATCTACCTTCATCTGGAATTTCTCTGACTTATTTATCATATGCATGAGCTACTACTTGACGTCTAGGATGAAGCAAGTCAACAAAAAATTACTGGCAGCGCAAGGAAAGGTCAGGAACATAACCTTACTTTATTTTCTTCAGGTACCTTCTCTTTTGTCTCAAGTTATCCTTCTACTGGGCAAAGGCTTCCAAGTTCTTTTTCCTGTTATAATTTTATAAAGTTTTAATTTTTATCTTATAGCCCATCTCTACTTCTGGAACCAAAATAGTCGAATCTTTTGTAAAGGGTTCATTAATTACAGTACATTTTTAAAAGATTACGAAATAGAAATACATTGCTTATAATGCTGAAGACCGAAGGATTTACTTGTGTAATATTGCTGAAACAAAATGACGTAACTTAAACCCCTACGCATTTTACGTAATTTGTCATCTGAATAAAAACGTTTTCGATTAAAAAATGCAAAGTATTCAACGACATGGCATGGTGACGTCATCACGGTCAGACGCACGCTCGGCTTGTATTACGTGAATGACGTTTAAATGGATAATTCTTTTATTAATATCGTTACTGACAACCCATTTTTTTAAATAAAACAATGGGAAATTGTTTTAAACCACAAATTAATAAAAAATTTAGACTTGTATTTCAAATTTTTTATGTAACCAAATCTGGTTCATTGTTTTAAATGTCGCATTATTTTATTTTATTTGATAGGGATAACAAACAGCAGTATATTACATAGTAGGCATACAATATTAAACTTGCAATAGAAGTAAAAAATACACTACTCAAGACGTTATCCACAGATTACCATACAAAATAGCTAGCTGTTAGCAAACCGAGTTAAAAAAAGCACATATTTTACTTATTTACTTACTATATATTAGGGCTACGATCTCTTAAAATAGTCGTAATTTCTCTCTTAAATACACAGTTTATTATGACACGATTTTGTACATTATTGCGAAATAATAACGTCATTAACCTCTAGTCCTGGAATTTGATTCGCTTTATCTACTTAGTAAATGATACTCTTACTATTATTTATTAGAAGGACTAAACATTTTTTGTCTTTTCATACCTTATCATCAAACTTGGTTTTGGATATTTCGATACTTTTATATGATATTTTTGCGCCAAAGTACTTGTCAAGTATATCACACAATAATACATGTTGGATCTGGTAAAATAAATCTACTATCTCAATCTAAATCTATATAACTATATGACACCAACCGCACCTCCGAAACTGCATTCAGTGTGTCTAATGCTCTTATGTGTACTTAACGAAGTTCGTCGTCAGATGTGAGTGACTTTCCAACATGGATGTTCCCACGGTTACTTTGAAACCCGAGAACACCTATAATAGCCTCTCTAATATTTATATTTTAAAGTGTAAACTGAAAATTGCGAATGAAAATTAAATATCAAAAACGTTCTTATTTTAATGGAGAGTTAAATAAAGTATCAAAAAATATTGTTTTGTTTAAAAATTTCACTGAAAATTGTACGAAAAAGGGGGATTTACCATCCATATGAATCTACAAAATAATTGCTAAGCTACTTATTTTGTGTGTGTGTGTGTATGTGTACAATGTGTGTTATTATATCCACATTAATTACTTATTATTTTCAACCAACTTCACTAACAAGAGGTTCCCAATTCGTCTTTCTGTTTTTTAAGTACTTGTGTTACGCTATATCTACAGCAATTGTGGATTGATTTCAGAAAATATTACTGCATTTATTTTGTCATCCCTAGGGTATACCTAAACGTGATACTTTGTTATTAATTTCATCAACATCGTTCTTATTTGATTTAATTGATTTGTATTATTTATTTTTCCTTATTAGTACCTACCGGAAGTATTTTGGAAGACGACTCGCGAGGACTACTGCCGGGCGACGCAGATCGTGCGCAAGGTCGATGACGTCATCAACGGGGTCGTCTTCATCTCCTTCGCTAATAACCTCTTCTTCATCTGTTTACAGCTCTTCAATACTCTGGAGTTAGTGATTTTCTTACAACCTAGCTATAATATAATAACACTATTGTTTATTACATAAGTTACAAAAAAAAACGTATGTTATAATGAATTATTTCTAACATGAGAACCAGTCTGTTTTCAAATACGTCCAAGCCGAAAATATAACTCAATCGAATTATACCTCAAATTATATTTATTTTGGGAAAACGTAGTTTTGTGTCGTCATGGGATTTAAATAAATCTTTCTGAAATCTATATTTGTAACGTAGACTGAATGGTGGTAGAATACAATAGATAAAAATATAAAATTTAATTTATTTTGTTTTCACATTTGCAGGGATGGTTTAAAAGGAACTGGAGAATGCAGCAGCAAGGCAAAAAAGTAAGTAAAAAATTAATGAATGTAGGACTTTAAAATCTTCTTTAAAACTTCAACTACAAACCCCCTTGATACATTTAAGTTCGCTTTAATTCAAAAAAGCGCGATCAACATAGCTTTAGCCAACTGTTTGGCGTCCTAACTTTTTCCAGTAATTAAAAGCAAGATAAAACTTAGCGTAACTACAACTTATCTTAGTTTAAAAGAAACAAGCTTAACACTGGAGATCTCGGTAATTGGAAAGGTACTTAGACTAGCTCAGAAGACGATAACGGAACAAAATAAACAAAGATAGAGAAAGGAAAAAAGGAAACTTTGATCGGTAAACACAAAGAGCTACTACGCTTAATAAAATATTTTGCATAAAGATGAAAAATTTACTTACTTTATTTATAACAGTACTGTAGATTACTATATCTTTATAAAAGCATAATACAGCCATACCTAAAATACAAATTTTCAACAAAAACACTGTAAATTAAAAATCAAACCCTCGACAAATATAAATGGCTAAAAACCCTCTCGATCACGTCAGTTTTTATCCGATCTAACTACATCATAATTATTGCATTCGTTTAGTACCAACGATGCTACACACACACACGTCAAACGTCAAACGATTAATGTGCTGTTATTATTTCACTTACAGTCTGTAAGTTGGCTAGAAAATCAAGAGCTTGCCTGTAATCACAGATCTGAGTCCTTTTTATTACCATTTATGTTTTCTAGAATCGTGGTCCCCAAGACTGGCCCTCTCGGCGGTCACGAGGCCGCCACATACTTCCTCTTCTCGCTGGTGTACCTGCTGTCGCGGTCGGTGGCCGTGTCCCTCATAGCATCGCAGGTCAACAGCGCGTCCTCCGTGCCAGCGCCCGTGCTGTACGATGTGCCCTCACCGGTGTACTGTGTTGAGGTATGTTCTTGTTAGGATCGTGCTCTTCTCGCTGGTGTACCTGCTGTCGCGGTCGGTGTCCGTGCCTCATAATAATATGTGACATTAATATTGCCCGTTTCTTACATATATGCTACTGTCGTATTTCCTGTCAGAAGAAAAAGAATTTAACCCCTATTTCCATTTTTCACAGGTTCAAAGGTTTTTGGACCAAGTGAACGGGGACAAGGTTGCACTAAGTGGTCTGCAGTTCTTCTCGGTAACTAGAGGATTACTATTAACTGTGAGTTTTGTGTTAACACCATTTAATGACATTTTGAACACGTTCATTAGTTGGTCGCAGAGTTTTTGCTAGAGCAATAAAAAGCTCTTTTTCATTTAAAAACCTAATTTTGCTACTTTTAGACTTAAGGCCAGTCATAACAATATTGTTTTTGAAATGTCATGCCCTACCTCTATAATCAAACTATGAACAAAATTTTTCCCCTCATAATTTTCCAGAAAACATGTTTTTACTTTTATTTTGCAAATTGATATAAGCCAGAAATAAATACTGCCTCAGGATATCGTTACACTAACGAAATACGTCATTATTTTTTATACATTATGAATATGTAACTGCCTCGTTGTTCTAATGGTTCCTAGCTTGACCGCTACGCTGGAGGTCTTGGATTCGATTCCCAAGTCGACCAAGGTGGTATTGGGTTTTTCTATGAAATTCTCAGTAGCAGGTCGGAGTTTGGATTTGTGCCCGGTTAGTGGCAATAGGCTCGACCCCTATTATATGGGACCTAAACATATCAGCGAACTGTGGGTGTACATTGGTACACCTCTGCCTAACCCTTCGGGGATACAGGTGTGATGTTATGTACAGGTTGCCGGGACGATAGTGACGTACGAGCTAGTGATGTTCCAGTTCAACTCATCGACTCCGCAGCTGAACATGACAACACCGACTTTACCTCCATTGTATAATGAATCTAGTTCCTTATTTACTACCTTGGTTACTTAATCATTCAGTTGTTTTATTTATAACCTTTTCTGAGCCTAAAAATATATTTCAGAGTTCTAAAAAAGAACAAGGTGATATTAAGATGGGCTTCTAAAACCTCCGGGGTGCTTCTCATACCTTGGAAAGCTGCGCAGGTTCTAAGAGAAAATCCATAGAATATAATTAATTTATGGGATATGCTTTTTTTTTGGAAATAACATTTATAAAAAAGGATGCCGTTAGAGAACCACATCTATTGCAAGTAAGTTGTAAACAATATGACTCTATCATTAAACAAACAAACGGACTTCAATCCTTGGGGATGTATTTGTATCACAAAACCTACGGAACAACTATTCTAACACAAAACATGGACTAAACTATGCAAAACGGAGAATATTTCAAATTAAAGTGCCGTTTACAGTAAGTACCATAACTTGTGTGGAACAATAGCCACATGTAAATTTTATTGTGAAAATGTTCAGGAAACACAAATAATAGCAACTGTGAATAATACTGGTAACCGGTTTAAGACGATTACTTAAACTACTGAAAACCTGTACTTAAAATTATGAGAATTTTAAGTACAGGTTTTCAGAAAATATCCTCGAAATTAATTTTGATAGATATGTTTTATTTATTAATACACAATTAAATCTAATATAAGAACAAACTCTAACTATACTAAAATTAAAACTTACATAAATAAAAACTAACACGCGTATTTTGATTAGTTTACATATAAGTCTTGTTTTTTCCTACGTAAAAATTGTGTATGTCACAAAGCATAAATAGGCAGTGGATCTTTTAAAAAAAAAACGAGAATATGACCAAAAATTCGACATAATCATAGAGCTGCTATTTGTTTCCTTAAATTCCAAGCTACAGAAAAAAAAACCTGCTACTTAAAGGCAGTTATTTATACCCACTTAAAGTATTAAAAAATCTTATAGGATAGTTCATCAATACCACCTACTAACAACAATATTGGCAGTGACTGGATACAAAGGGCGGGAGAGATCGTGCGCTGTGTCGCTTCTTGAGGGAGGCCTATGTCCAACAGTGGACTGCAGCAGGCTGATATGATGATGATGAATAACAATATTAAACTTAGCAACCTTATAGATTCAGTACTAGTAAAAAAGGTTTAGAAGTAGGTAGTATCAAAAGGTATATAAAAACACAACATCTTGCCTTTCGCCCACAATTCCTTGTTTACTCTCTACAAACACAGTATCCAGCTAATTGTATCTACAACTGCAGCTTAAACAGAAGTTAAGCAAACACTGGTAACTTCGCTTCGACGCTCAATGAACGTTATTTGTTCCATTAAGCGATGCTCCCATTGTAAGGCTACGCGCACACTTAGTACGTGGCCTTCTGTTATTGAGTTTCTTTTCTATAGATGCACTTGGAGCAGCTAATGTAGTAATTTCGTTAGCTATACAAAGTAAATAATAGTACATAGTCACATGCGAGTAAAATCGATGTTTTAAGCAATTCATTCTTATTGCCTCTTTTTGACTCGGTGAAAAGCCTCGTCAATTTTTTTGACCTTTAAAATGCTGGACTATGTGTCCCCTATTGGCTAAAATTGTTACGAAGCATTGAAGACATCGACTTGTTTATTTCTGTAATCGGACGGGAAGTTTTTTGAAATCTTTAATTTTCCGTCTAGATATTGTCTAATCTATGCTTTGATTTGTTTGTTTAATTAGTCAACCTACCCTTTGGAGAATCACACCAACATAATTATCATACCAAGTGACTTCTGATAATTAAACAACAATAACTGCTTCCCTTCCTTAATCTCTCCAATGATAATATATCCTGACAGTAATAAATCTAGTAAATAAAACTCCTGCATTTCAAACAGACACACTCCTTAATATGATAAGGTAAATCAATCCTGAATATTGAAAGAGAAACGACGATATTATACCGATGCCAACTCCAGAAATTTGCAATCGTAACGTTATGTAAATTTATTTCTTGGAAACATACACAGAAAATCATTAGGAACGGACACGTTGTCATTTTTAAATGTCGCATTTAAAGGGTTTTGTTATTTTATATGTGACTGAATAGCCAATAGCTATGTGCATTCTGCTGTGAAGTCACTGTAAAGATATACATTCTAAAATTTTCGAGATCATCTATCATTTAACTTTATATGCAAAACCCACTACAAACACAGACATTTTTAATGAACTAGAATCAGATGAGACTAAAATAGATACATTATTTTACATAGGCCTTTGCCCAGCAGTGGGATCTGACGTAGGCTACAAAAGAAAGTAAAGTTCTTCTGAATATTACATTCGTCGTCAAATCTAAGAATCTTTCTATTTACTCATGACAATATTCCTTGGGGACTAATTGACTTGTGTCTACGGGCATCCTTTACTTAATTAAAGCCGTATAATTGCATTAATGTCGCCTAATTAATAAGTTGTCACTACTAAGGCACTCGAATATAATTATGTAGTTAAGTAGGTATATATATGGTATCTAACTATCAAGTAAGCAGAAAATATAAAGGTATTTGTATTTTAATATTTTCAGAAAAATAAATAATCTTAATAAATATATTTTTGTGTTATTAGTAATATGTTAATTTGACTGGATACTAAAATTTAATTTCACATAAGCACTGCTTACCGTCATGAATTAAAAACCAAGCGCGGCGAACAAAGTCACAATACATTTCAGTACATTTTCTAACCTCCGGTAAGAGTTTACCTGAAATCTAAAAGAAGGCAACCAGAGTGGAAACTGATTTAATAAATTATTCCAAATGTAATTTTTCATGGCTAATCCTATTTGGCACAAAATAACATGAAATAAGACAATTCACTTGGTGCATTGCAGAGTTAGCATTGTGGTGTCGTGGTGGCCCAGCGGTTCAATGAACGGATTTGTATGCACAAGGTTGCATGTTCGAACCCAGGTAAGTATCAATGTGGCTTTTTCAAAGTTATATGTACTTTCTTAATTATTCTAAGACACTTCTGACAAACGGTGAAGGGAAACATCGTGAGGAAACCTGGATTCCAAAATTTGGGATCTGTAATCGCCAATCCGCAAAGAGCAAGCGTGGTGATCAATGCTCATGCCTTCTCTATATGGGAAGAGGCCTATGCCCAGCAGTGGGACGTTTATAGGCTGGATTATTATTGCAGAGTTAGAGGCACCTCTACGCAGATAAAAAAATCATGGATCACACAAAAAAAAATCCTCAGTATTCTACCCCGACCTTAAGGTCGAAAACATTACATTTTGCAGATATAAATGACCTACGTACACAGCTTTTCGTTTCAGTCAATTTACCAGAAAAAATGTACCGTAATATAAGAAGGGGTAAATATGAAACATCCAATTAATCTTAATACATTTTACCTTTAAAAATGAGGTGCAGAATTCACACTCAACTTTTATTAAATTTGAAATTATAAATACTGATATCTTGACTCGGTGATGCTCAATTATAACGAAAGCTCAATATTTTGCACCTTATTACATTTTATATTAAATGGATCAACCTTAATTGAAGGTTGGGTTATGCAGACTTTCGAGATTGAAACGTTATCCTTTTTTTTATGTTAAAACGAAAAAAAGACGACTCTCTTTATTTCTGTTAAGATTTAAAACGTTTATACTGAGATTATTGTTTGTTTTATTTTGGTACGTTCTGATGTTACGATTTCGGAAAAAGCAGAAGGAAGTACCAATAAGTAATGTACCATAGCTTTCTTCTTTTTATTACGCTGAAAATGCATTTAAGATGCAAAATTGTGTTTTAGAAAAGAAACACTTTGCACACAAATATTCAGGTTACTAAAATCTGAAACTTATATAAAACTTCACAAGACCATGTGTTTTTCTTCTGTAATTCATAACATCTGAATATTTTAGGTGTAACCAAAGAACACATTAACCTCGGCATTTTATTTATCATAAAATATCATTATCAATTTCTTCTAATTATGTTTTCAGTAAATAATCCTTCACCACATAAATGTCAAAATAAATTTAACGTTTTAATATCGTTTTATTATCCCCATTAAAGTCGTCGGTGATCTTTAATTATTTCAAAGCTCATTATACAAGCATCGCCGTGTCGTTTAATGATTAAGCCTAGGTTCGACAACGTTACTGCACATTTTAATTTTATAAAGTGTGTACAGGGGCCGTACCATGATCTCTTAAAGCAGAACTGTTGTGGTTGTGGAAGCGAGACAGCGCTCTACACTGCGCATAGCGCTGTCTCGCTTACTCAACCGCAAATGTCCTCCTTTAAGAGCCCATGGTACGACCCAGGCTGATGAAATTATACAAGACTGATGATATTATTAATGATCTGAAAATATTTTTATAAATTACACGAACTTTTTCCACGTGTTTTTGTCCCCGGGGATTTTCCATTTTCATTACTCGTGCCAAGATTAATAAAAGTTACTTTGCACGAGTCGATCATAAGTTAGTTATAAGACAGGTTTTTACAACGTCCTTGTATAGATCTTCAGGTTGATTTTCGCAACTCAATTAAAAAGTATAGACTTCAACAATCTAACTAAACAAAAACTTAGGTATACCATAGTTGTAACTTAACTAGTCCTTTTTTTACCAAGTTCAAATCTAATGAGTTCAACCCACGTCGAAGGCACGACGTGACGTGGGGATATGTCGGACTTGTACCGACCAAAAACACCCCGGTCCGTTCTCGCCGCGGGATCGCTAAGCTGTTTCAGCGCAGCTCCAGCGGAGCTTAACTGTTCCTACTATTCTGGATAGAAATATCAGAGTTTCGTTAAATATCTTAAAATATATCTAAAAATCACCTCTCATCATCAACTCTGAACTACTGCTCTCGTTCCTTCTTTCTACATCCTGTATATTAAGAAAGAGATTTCTCTACTTACAAAAAAATACACTCCTCATTCGGAATAAAAAATACACAAATACGTATCAACATATCACATTATTGGATTACCTCTTCCATTCGGAGATCTTAAAATGCCTTTTTTGCGTTCATATATTTTCCTTTAACTCGTGTTTATTAAGTATCACAAGTAAGACTTGTTAACAATTTGTAATAAAAATGTAAATATGATCTCGAGAAAGCTCTTCTAAATCAGCTTATTGCCACAGACCCAGTAAAAAATTTAGATAAACCAGTCACACAACAGTGTTTATTGAATTGGTAGCAATGTGTAGGGTATATTCGTCTCAGTTATTTTTTTTTTTTCATTTAAATCAGTTTTCTTTACTTAATTAGTAGCTAGATTATTGGTTGAAAGCCTTCTGGCGAAGCTCCCCGCATGCGGTATAACAACTGAGATATCGCAGATCATTAGACATATATAACGCCTAATAATAAGCCTTTACGAATTAAAGTTGGTTAGCAACCATTCTGTTTGAAAACAGTAACAATTGAAAAATACAAGTTGATTTATTTTTCGTTACCTTTATTGTTTTTTTTTCTCGTTTTTTAGACTGATTTGGCAGGTTTTTCAATTTCAATAGAATATCCTTTTTTCAGACAGATCAGATCTCGGAGCCCTGTCTACCTATTATTCGGTCTGCGCTTATCACACACAAAAAGTATTGCTTTAGCTAAAATTAAAAATGTTTTGTGAACATTTCAAATTATTTTGCGTAAAGAGTTCGGATTTGAGTTTGTGCGGTAAAGAATTTAGGATTATCGTTGGTACTGAATTCAGTGCGCAGGTTGTGAAGGTTATATACTGGTAGTCAGCTTAATTCAGGTAGGCTGAAAACCGACCCCGACATTGCTTTGGAAAAGGCTAAACAGAAATTGGTCCTACTCGTATGTTTTTATTAAAGTATGTGTGTGTATGTTATAAAGTGACGAACATACCAATTTCTGATATTAATTATTTATGCATGATACAAAATTACGTATGCTTCCCTTTAAATATTTTAGCTCTAATTTCGTTATTTCCTGTTATTTATTTAACGTGTTTAATATTATTTCAGGTATTTATATTATTAATGTTTATTTATACTGGAATATTCAAATGCAAATTATGTTTCACGTAGATATTTTCATAAAACCATTCAATACAAGTTATAAAATCAAGCGTACATTTGCTCATTAAAGCATTTTAACCGAAGCAAGTATCTTCGTTAGTGCTGACTTAAATAATAGCAAACTATACAAGGTATGGTGAATCGAAAACTTAAGGGCTAATTAGGTACAATTTTGTAAAGGTTTAAATGAATTATTCGTTGCTTTGTGCGTTAAACAAATAAAGGAAGAAAACATGATTTTCCATGATTTTTTTGTTATGTTTTCATAGTAATAATATGAGGAATTAATTCGGCGTAGTGTATTCAATATCTAAAAGAAGAATAATATTGTTTTTTCCTTAAGTTTTCATTGGAATTAGATTTTATTTCTTTTCTTTACTTAAATATGAAGACTGAATAACAAATTAATAGTGATGCTTTATTTGGTGTGTATAGTTGCAATTTTCCATTGCAACATTAAAATATTTCTTGAAAAATATTTACCAAAGAAAGAAGTATATTATGGATTAAAATGTTATTGACGTTTTTAATTCAATTTCTAATTTTTCTAAGCTACTAAGCACATTATATAACTCTCACCCACGAAAGTAGATGTATTGTTATTCCTACAATAATTGTTTAACGATTCTAAAGCTAAGCTAACAATGTGTTATCACAATATTATCGTAACGTACTCTTGTTAAAACGTGGGCCGCGCTTAGATATGGATTGTTACAGAGAAAATACTCTTTTGTATTGTAATAAACATTTATTTCAAGTATATTCCTTTAACTAGAAAAAAGTAACAGTGCAAGATCCTAAATACATTTTCTTTTTGTACTATAACATTCTGAACAAAAATACCCTTAATAGTAATAATACACATAAATAGTATTTATGTGTATTACATTTGCCAATTAAAGTTTAATTTTACATCTACGGTGTGTGTTTATCTGTTAAATTGTAGCAGAACCAATTCATAAGTCACTATAGTTCCGAGTAGCTGTAAAGTAAAACATATGGTTAAAAACAAAAGACGTAATAATTGATATATTATGAAAATAGTTATTACACCTCAGTTCAATTAATTTTAGTTAAATTCCTTCTAATATAAGTTTAGAGCATACCTGTAACAAATGCTATTAGCGAATATAAAACTTTTCTAGCTAAAACTTCGTCGTTCGATTCATATTTCGTTGAACAAAAAAAAAATAATGTATATAAACATCTCACCGTTAAAATCATAGTTCTTGTAACATAGAAGAAATCCAAGCCGCTCATGGCCACTTTCAAGTTGTTTATTTGGGCTATAAATCTGTCCACCTGCAAAAATATTTTCGTTCATCACAGTTTGTTGCTAGGGGGTTAAAAGAGAAAATAAAAACGATATTCGAGGAAACTTGGTAGTGTTCAGCCGCCGGCGGTTTTACTGAAAACCTGTTGGCGCTGTGGATTAATGATGTTGTGCTTTATGGGTGCAGTATTTCAGATCTTGATATGTCTATAAATACTGGAGCTGGAATTAAGTATAGATCATGTATTTAGCATTTAAGGGGCAACTTTTGATTTCATTTACCAACATTTTTTTATTAAATGGCCACTTCAGAACCCTTATTACAAATCAAAATCACTTAAAGATCTGTAACTTAAAATTATCCTAATTATCAAAAAAAAAGAGAGTTTGGACACCGCCCTTAGTCTCTAAGTGTCAAAAGTCTCTCTCTTTTCTGCCGAACTATTGTATCTTCTACTAATTCTAGCCGGTTTAATTTGCTGTTCGAAATACATTTTATGACGTCTCCTTTAACTTCACACAAAATCAGACCACTTTTTAGGCAAAGACTAAATGCTGAGATTATTAGTAGCGGCATGTATCGAAAAGCCTAAATAGACCAGAGAACAGGGGGCAGGTCAGTCACCTCAACATGGAACCTGGAGCTAGGAACCCTGTAGAGTATGAAGAGCGGCGCCACCGAGTGCGAGTGGATCCTGGCGGCCAGCAGCAGCACCAGCAGCGTCCGCAGCACCAGGAACGAGAACGAGTACGTGAAGTAGATGGAGTGCTCGATGCCGTTTAGGGCCCTGGGGAACGAAGATAGATTTATAGAAAAAAAATGTTATTATTACATAAATAATTATTACCAATAATACTTTGAAGTATTAAGCATTACCAAAGGTTTAATCATTATATAATATGTATAGTAAATAAACATGATTTTGCAATATTTTTTTCCCCCGTTCTGAAGAAGATTCAAATAAAAATTTCCAGCACAAACTACTGGATTTATTTAACAGTACCTGCACTTATGTTTATCAAGCTATCACATACTTGAAAAACGCAAACATTTTTAAATACGTCCTAAATCATATTTCCCATACATACACTAAAAGAAAATCCGCAGAATATATTAATAGCAAAAAATATTTATTTTTACTTACTTAGAACCTTGAGAACCTTTGAAAGTACAGGCGATAAAATGTCCAGTTTGAGTTTGGCTGCGAAACAGGAAATTCAAATTGTAGGTCAACGCGAAAGGGAAAACAAAGCAAATAATATTATAATAGGAAACCTCACAATACGCTGAGCCCTCAAATTATCGTATTAGACCCTACCTAGGAAATGATATTGCAAACTGTAATTTGAAACTAACCATTTGTATTTCCTTGTTCATTTATAATATTAATTCTGAGTAGACGGGTGAGTTTTATATTTCGGTATTATTTAATTAAATTAATTAATTATTTAAAGTCAAAACATAGAACATAGGGTGAGTTTAAGAGGTAGAGCACAATGATAATTTATACAACCCTTTCCACTATTACTACAGTTTTTAAATAGCAAACTTTTACGATATATATTATAAAGAAAACCTTTTTGTTACGACACGAATTAATTTATCACAGACCAAATGCAGTTATTACAAGTTTACATTTGGTTTTAAAGGAATAAAAAACATTTGCTAACATAATTCTATAACTAATGACTTACATAAATGTAATAATTTATTATTTATTACAAACTCATTTATCTTAACAATTAAACAACAACCTGTCATAAACACAAATAAACATATTATAATCGTTTGAAATAAACCCAGATATAACAAACGTAATTTATAATCAGCAGGTCAAAACTTCAGAGGGAATTATCGAGAGTACCCAACTGTGCTTAATTAATTCAAAACACGAGTAATTCGGACCGTACACTACCGCATTGCAACAATTTTAAATGCTCTTGATAAGGAAAGGTACCGAAAACCTACCTATTTATATATTAAATGCCGACTTGTGCATCTTTGCAAAAGCTTGCAATACACAAAATACTCAACTTATTTATAATTCTTGAATAAAAACAACTTCAAAATAAGTCTTGCATTTATTTTTTTATGGTTTTGTTGTCAAAAATGGACCAACAATGGAACCACACGGGAAGCACCGACTTCAAATAAAAAAATAATAATCAAAATCGGTTCACCCAGTCAGTTCTGCGGTACCAAACATAAAAAATACAGTCGAATTGAGTACCTCCTTTTTGAACTCGGTTAAACCATACTAGTCCAAAGTAAGTATACGTAAAATCAAATCCCCAATAAAAAAATCTGTATGCGACCTGTAGGCATAAAATGTATCTAACGGAATTCCTGTTTGCATAAACTGCGTAGCGGGCACGCGGAAGTCTGCTACGCCGTAGCGTGTACACAAGCTACGGACGAACGCTACAACGCTACGAAATTTTGTTGATAGGATATATTATGTTTGTTTGTAGCTAAACAAACATCTAAATATTAGTTTTCGTTATGAAATTGAATGTTTTACTTACTTGAGGCTATAGAATAACTGAGTACAGATCCAATACAGGTTACTTCCGAATGACGTCAGGATATAGATACCAAACTGTCCGTTGATTAGCCTTACTAAGCGAACTATATTCAAGTATTGAGTCCGGAAATCGTCGCAGATGAAATGTTCCTGAAAAAAATAATGCGTTAGCCGGTTTTGCAAGAAGAAAAATGAAAAGTACACATACTAACATATACAACATTACTAACAAGTACTCACACTCACAACTCAAAGTGAGTTGTGAGTGTGAGTACTTGTACACATTACTAACTTTTAAACTATCACTCTAGATTAATGCCCATAAAGGGCATTTATGCAAGCATTCATCACTGGCAAGAATGAGTTTTTTACGCCTGTTGGTTTTATTTATATTTATATAAGTTTAAATTCTAAAGTCGTAAGTTTTTACTCTTCTTCTGTCTGGTTGTGGTTTCCACAAATATTTTAAAACAAAACATAAGTGCAATTTCCTTAGACTTGACCTTTTACAATCAGGCTACAAATCTCTTGTACCTTCTATGATATAACACAATACTGAGTTTGAATTATACACAAGTATTTTTTTATTTTTAATCCAGCGAAGTTAGTTCAAGAGTCCTATTTCCGGGGGGGGGGGGGGAAGCTGTTACAAGGTTCGAACGATACTAGTTATACATAAATATAACCTATCTTATTGTTCTCAATAATATAAGTTATGCTCCTTAACGCAACGACAAAAGAAGCTTTCTTCCAGATTATATGGAATCCTAATCAGTATGCCGTGATGAACTAAACCTTAAAGTCGAAATAAGTTGAATAACGCAACGACGCTAACCAAATATAATATCAATTGAAAAAAGTTTTCATCATTATTTTTTTAAAACAGTCCCAAAAAAGCTTTTCAAGGATACGCCAAAAGCGTAATCCATCCATTAATGCATTCCCATTAAACCAAATGTATATATTGCCAGTAATAGTCCCTACCTACTATTTCATTTATTTATTTATCCCCACATATAACTATTATTACAGATACAGTACGGTGCAAACTTAATGGCGGCTCTGAACACGAGGCGAGTCGCTGCGCAGTAACAAACTTATGCGCCAGCGGGGGTGCGGGGCGAGGTACTGCGCAGCGTGTAGCTAGCTTCAGAGCCGCCATTAACTTTGAATTCAACTATAACAACCTAAGACAATAACCAATGCAAAAGAAAAAAAATATAAGTTACAAAAATCCACATAAAAGAATAAGCTTAAAAAATGCGTCAAATAATAATCAAGAAAAAAATATATGCACCACTCAAAAAATTACAGCAAATTATGAACTAACATCAACTTGCGCTGCCAAAGAGACCAACAAGCTAATTCAACTTTATATAATTCATACTCTAAGATAAAAATGAAGTGGGATAACTATCTCTCGAGCAATTAAGTTGGGTCACTACACAAATACGCTTGTTGGTAACGAGGCATTTTCTACATCCTGTGGCTATTCTCTTTTATCTTTAGATAGGCTTATTATTATTATTATGAATGTAGATTAGGTTTGTAATACGTTAATACCAGTAAATACTTTTTTCGTCTAAAACATTCACAGAATACTAATTCTGCGTTATTTTGTGTTCGGTTAACTAAATATAAATAACCATGATAATCGAAAACTAGAACCTTTTAGTAGAAAAGTTCTCCCTTAGCAGAAACTAAATAAATATCTTAGTACCTAAGGTGTAATAAAACACACTTCTTATACCTAAAATACACTTAAATAAAATAAGGCATCAAAAAATTCACCCACGTCGCATTGCCACGTTGTATGGCAATGCTTATGCGCTGACCTAGGTAGAAACCAGCCTTTGGGTCACGCGAAGTGTGTGAAGAATGTACTAATCTTTAAAAAATCTGTTACCACTCGGTTAGTAACTAAGTCTTAAATAAATAATATTTTAAATCGCCCAAATTACAATTTGCATTTACAAAAATACAAATTAAGTTTTTTTCGTATTCTCATTTCTGTAATAATAATGTGCTGCAATCCTAGGAAGCCAGCTGGCATGTTTTGTTGGCACGAAGCCAGGTACCAAACTATATCTTGATTATAACATTAGCAAAAAAACTGAGATAATTGAATTTCATATTTTGAACGACATAAAAAAAGTAGGTAGTCTTCTTTTGACGTGTACCAACATAACGGACTTTGGACTAATGTGTAATGTTAATATTACACATTAGTCCAAAGTCCGTTATGTGAACTTTACAAAATGATACTTTTTCTTCTATAATCAAAATGCTTTTATAACTACTAAAAAAGTTCTTGAGAAACGAAGCATTATGATACAAATCGCGGTTTAGTGACCCATCTCTATCAAGTCAACAACACATAAAAAAATGGAAACCCCGACGAACTTTTAGCCTCCAATTAGATCTTAAAAGGTCACCTTAATATATGGTGCATAGTAACAAATCCTAACATAAGCTGAAAATGTTAATTAGAAAGTTAACTGTATTCATATAGCAAACAATATCAACGAAAGCTCAACACGCTTTTATTTAAAGTTTAGCTCTAATAAATAACTTTACCAAACAACTCTTAGTTAATAACGGAAACAGTTTGAATAGCTTATTGAGGTTCTTGACAATGTTGTACGATGTTATAATTAATGTATTGATCTTTATAAACTCAGAATGAAGGTAAAATAGGAAGGAGGATGTCTTGTATTTCCTAAATAATTTCTAACTATTTGAAAACTTGAAAACATTGAACACATCAATTTGTGTTCAATGTTTTCAAGTTTTCAAATAGTTAGAAATCACGAAAAAATAAGCTTGGTTTACGTATTGAACATGACAATAAAGTTATCGTTAATATATTAGTGTTCTAACATGCATCAGGTAAAATTAAAAATAAAAACTTAGTACCAAAGAAGCGCAGAGTCTGCGTAAGCAACTTGTATTTAAACCCACGCTGTACATTTGGCGTGGGTCGCAGTCATTAACTTTTTAAACCATCAAAAATGTTGTAGATACAGTCGACATATGTGCAAACTATAATAGCGCAGTTCACTGTAAGTTATTAAAGTCAATTCACATTCATTTCAAGAGTAATAAACTATTCCTTAACCTAACTTCTCTGTATATTTTTTATGTTGAAACCTCTACTATTTAGCTGGTATTTGATACAGAAACTTACCTGAATAGCGGCATTCTGCAAGAGGTCATTATGCACCTTCAAGTGTTCAGTCAAGTATATACTGATCACCATTATAAGTAGGTCATTGTATGTCCAGATAAATGTAGACTGTAAGTTGAAAATCTGTAAGAAATATTTGTATGTACTATGAGTACCTTTCAATTAATAAAATCAAGGTACAAATTTGGACTCAAAGCTCGTATGTACTCGTAATAGTGAGAAAATTAAGGTCTAAATATTGACATGTTAATCTTATTTTAAAAACTTTTTAATGAGAAAATATTTTAAAAGTTCACGCTATATGGTGAAGCGCTCATTTCAACCTATATTAAACACAATAAGAGCAATATGGAACAATAGCTCAAGACCGGGAGAATTGAAAGAAAGAAAGAAAGGGAGGCCTTTGCCCTGCAGTGGGACGACAACGGCTGAAAATAAATAATAATAATAATTAAATATTAACCAGTCCTTTATAATAGTTAAAGTACATACTACTTTCTTAAACTTCTTACCTCACTAAGAACCCCCTTCCAAACAGTATAGGGTGTGTAATCGAAGATCCACGGCATGTTAAACTTGAAATAATTCTCAGCGATGTTGTTGGAGTCACAAGCGTTGGCCACGGTGAGCCCGTAGTATGCAGACAGGATGTGCTCCACTAAAACCAAAAAGAAGTTTTTCTAACTGAAAGACTGATAATGCCACACTCTTGTCGTTTTTCGAATTTTGAAAATTAACTTTCGACGTAAAAATCGGGTCTACTGCTTCTTTTGAACAAGCAGTGCATTGTTTAGTTTATTCGTGTGTGGAAGATCTGAAGACCTAAACTTTTTAAAAGGTAAAATACAGTACATCCCATATTCGAAAATCATCGTTGTTGAAGACGATCATGGGTCCGGCCAACCGGGTATCTGGACACTTACTATCAAGTAAATTAAATAATTAAATTTTGCCAATTTTCAATACACACGAGCGTTCAGTTTGGTGTTTCGCTGTTGTAACGTAACTGTAGAATCTAGGTCCATATAGTACTTGCCTGCACCAGCTATCAATATAGACATCATAGTGACATTGCTCTTGGTGGCGACATTCCTCGAGAGCGGAGGTAGCTTAGCCTCTATGGTCTCGACCTGCGTCATCAGCGACGGCCAGGAGCGACCGATGTGCATTAATATCAGGAAGGAGATTAGGCTTGAGGTATAGAACATAGAGTTGGCTGGAAGATTACAAAAGACTATTAGGATATTCATAGAGAGAGATGGCTAAACTATATTATTCGATATTTTTTATTGACATCGAGTAAAATATTGATAATCCAAATTCCATGTCTTTACACAGCTGCTTTAGATACTTATCGAAAAATATTAAGTTTCACGTAACAGACTGCTTTAGGTTATTTAGTCCAGAAAATATATTAGGAAAAAAGAAGAAAAAGATCATTTGGTGCATTTCAAAATTTTAATAAGTTACGCAGAACATCATAATTATATCATATCGACATAGGTAAACCAAAAATTTCTACGTACAAAAACTACTACTATGTAACAATTTTCTTTGACAAATCTCTCCAATGTTCAGATCTAATACAACAATAACTTACTGATGTTCGACAGCGAGATCCCATTCTGCGTGAGCCAGCAGAAAGTCATGACGAACATCAATATCTGCCCGAAGAGACTGATGCCATAGAATACTGTGTACGGAGACCGAAGCGAGTACCTGAAAGTACTATAAGTTACTAAAACAAGTGAGGAAGCGAGACGCAGCTACATAACGTAGAGCGCTATCTCGCTCCCACAACGGCTACAGCACTATTTTAAGGGTTCATGGTACAGCTACAGGTAATATCGGTAGAACGATACGCATTACTTATAAAAATACAAACACAATTTTGAATGAGAAATCGGTAGATGTTTTCGGATGAAATTGGTAGAGAAAATCAAAGGCCTTTTTGTGACTAGATATCCAATATTTTTTTAGGATTACTACTTTACTGTCGGGACTTACATATCAATCTTAGCGTTATGTTTATCACGGTCATGTCAATCTATTGTTTGATCAATGATTTGAACTATGGCGAACAAATTGTATGGGTTTCTTTTTAATTAAAATGATCATAAATGTAAATAACGGCACTCGGCAAATAACTATGAAAAAAAAACAAAAGAATGTATTAAGAAATGAACTACCTGAGTTACACTTTTACTGAACGTTACAAAGCTCGTGTTCGACTCACTTACTGAAAACCTTTTCTATGTCGGCTTTGATTTTTCGTCGTTTCCCAAATAAACCCTTAAGCTGAAACGCCTATAAAACTAAGGGTCTTTAGGTTTGGTCTTTGTAACTAGGTTACCTCTTAGAACAATTTATTCCGATCGCCTTTGAAGGCTTACCAAAAATAATCTTTTTTTGGTGTGAGGATACAGATTTTTTTATAATTACAGATACTATAAAATATTAGTTATATTCCATACTATAATACCTGCCTATCCCTATTTCCATAATCCGAACTAATAATTGAAAGACGATGAGTTCTTTGACGCATGTTAGTTTTCATTTATGTAAGTTTTAATTTTACTATAGTTAGAGTTTGTTCTTATATTAGATTGAATTGTGTATTAATAAAAACCATGTAATTGAAAGTCATTTTTTATGTCTTCACGGAGCAACCGCTACAACCAAATTTTATGAAAATTTGTATGTGAGCATCCACCTTAAGAAAATATGTAATCTAAAAAGGATATACTTTTGTCAAGGTAACCGACACCCTCATTACATTCTCCAAAAGACTTATTATATAACTCCTACGGAGGATCCTTATAAAACCACAAAAGATTTAGAATAAAGCATCCTTATATTTCAGTCACTTGATATTCGTACGCAAATGAACCTCTGGAAGCCATTCCGACTGATTTGCATCCAGCTAACAGGATTACCATTCCCATTACGTATTCCACCTCATTCGTTCGGAATTTATTTAATTACTCATATGGCTTTAATTAGACGTTTCGCGGCGTGGGTGGATGTCATAGTGGAGCATGTAAACATAATAAATTCAGGGAATAGCAGTGTTAGGTCTTATTAAAACAGTATGTCTTACGCAGTTCGGAATGGAGCTGTTTCGTAATAAGATTCAATACTGACTTTAAGAGGGAACGCGTAGTATGTAATATTACAGTTTTGTCTCTGCTCTGAATGAAGAGATACGACATAATTATAAAAGGTTTAGCAAACAAGCTTCGGTTAAAAACATAAATACTTTAACGAGCTCTAGTTACTTAACTATAAAGGCGACCAAAATTAAATAAATAAATAAATGCGATCAACATAGAATACATTGTTCTGAAGCCAAAGTAAGTTGCTAAAGCACTTGTGTTATGGAATTCCGTTACAACGAAGGTACCATAAACACCCAGACCCGAGACAATGTAGAATTGTGGTTTTCTGTATTGACCCGTCCGGGGATCGAACCAGAGCTAGCGACACCTTGAAACCGGTGAACTCGACCACGGAGATCATCAAATTGGATCATAAGACTACAAAGCAATTACTGGTATTTACAATTAAAAACTTTTAAATTGGTTTAGGTGTATTAAAATAGTCGAAATCGCAAGTAAGACAACTCTACAGCCACGTTTACGTTCAAAAACCTTTAAAAACTCAATCTCAAAAGCAAAACGATCGTATTATTTCATCTTCCATGGCGCTCAAAGTGGTATTCTATGTTAAACCTCTTATTCTTATTCAATAGTCCCCGAACGCGTATAAAAGTGGAAACATGACAAGAGGACTTCAACATTTGTATGTATAAAAAGATACTCCATCCATTTTGAGGGATATGAATAGCTCAGAAAGAGGAGAATAACTCTGCGTTTACTTTGCATGAAATCAATGTAAAAAATATCTGAGGTTGATTACTGCAATTAAATAATAAAATATGGTCTATTGCAATTTTATGATTATGTTTTGTTAATCTAGATAATCTAGTAACGTTATTATGGACATAACATTAGCTACTGTGTTATTTAATCATATTTAGCTAAGACATGTGGGACTGAAAATCATAACTACTTAGGCACCGATTGCAACTTTTTTTTAAATAAAGCTTAGTATTTTAAATATCTCAAATATAAAACCGGGACTATATTGAACTGGATGCAGACGGTGGAAGACAAACAATATTATGCTACAACCTTGGAAAGGGTTAAAGAATTTGTGATATTTTGACACTGTTTAACGTTGAATGTTTGCAGAAAGCCTTGTAATAGAACCTAAGTCTGGAAGTAGTTTATCGGGATAGGCTGAGCCGATACATAGTGTTCTAACAATATTTGTTCTCAAGGAGCCTTAATGTAGGCTTCAGTATATACAGGATGTTTAGCAAGCAGACATTAACTAAGTAGGGAGCGAAATTGTGTCAATTTAGGTTCGCCGACAAACGCAGCTCTCAGGGGATTCAAGCCTGCTCAAATATGTACCTACAAGATGTGTTAGGCTGCTTAGCAAGATCGATAGATGCCCAAATTTTGAAGTATATCTTTAGAATGTGTGAAAAAATATCGTGTGTAATATCAGAAGAAAAATACCTAACAAAAATTGTTTCTTTTTAACAATTACTTTTTGAACCTGTAGTCTCATTTAAATATTGATAAAATCTGTACGAGAGATCCATCTAAAAGTCTTTAACGGCCTGCCTAATTGAAAATTGATTCCTTAGCTTCCGGTAAATATTATGTAAGTTAAAATTCACCTTATAGGTACTTACATACATACTTAGATAGAAGGTATCATTAAGAACGTAATTTCCGCACGAACGTAGAGTCCGCTCATCACAACGTTCATGTAACTTTAGTTAATCCAGGGTCACAAAGGAACCGCATTACCTAGTCTTCCCTTATTCCCACTACTATTTATCATATTGTATCTTACCTCAGCTTCTGACTGCTCGGGTTACACAGGCCACACAGAGGCAGGAGCCCCATCACGCGGCTACAGAACAGCGTCCCTCTGATAGTGGAGTGAAGGCCATACACCTCTCGCCGCCTGAAGCTGTGCTTCTTCTCCAATTTAAAGGTCTTTAGGAATAACTTGCTCGACATTCTTGAAAGCTAAATATTTAAATATTAATGATATTGTAAGCAATTTAATGGCAAATATACATAGTATCTGTTTATTCAAATTTACAACAGCAAATCCTTTATTTTAACCACAGCAACCAATGTATGCAAAATTTTGCCTTGATTTGAATCAGAATGACACGGAAAGTTAAATTTAATTACAGAACAGGTGGCTCGAACAAAAGACTAGAAATTTTGTACTAAAAATGACAAAAAAGAAGTTTTCATTTGCAAGTATCTTAAATTTAATAAACATCGACGATTTCTTACAAAAATATGTCATGCTGCACAAATACAAAAGCCAAACAATTTACCTTAAAATAGACTCAAAATGTCACACGGAATCTTCAAACGGCAAATTTCCCAAGGTGTCTATTAAATAAATGTATGTTTTAAATGTACAACCTTCAGAATGTGAGGCAATCGTAAACGTTTACCATTCTGTCAAAATGTCCCTTTAAATATTTACTGAAGGGTGTCTTTCAAGTAAAGCGACACAAGGAAATATTTTGCTTGAAAACATAAGACACTATAATATTATAGCATGTTTGTATGTATGTATGAATATGTGGAAAGGTAAAGTGTTTCTGATTTGAATAAACACTTTTGTTTGTGATGTTTCTATAATTTAAGGCGCTTTTAATGTTGTATTTACATAGTTACTTTTTACAATAATATTATAAGGTTACGATCAACTAGTCGTAGAGGTGGAGAAGTCCTGGATAAAAAAAAAATCTGACAAAAAAAACTTTATGAGCGCTAACCTCCTACAATGTTTTTAAGTCTCACAAAACATCAAATTCTTTAGGCTAAAGTATTGAAGTATGTAGGTATTCTTATCCTCAGAAAATGCGAGAAAATCTTCCACGCGAAACCGTGGAAGCTCAAAACTGGCAATTTATAACAGTCAGCACATTCTTGTACCACTCCAATTAACATGAGCACCTTAATCTGCGAGCGACAGTCCGCTATTCATGTGTTATATTCAAATAGATGAATATCACACGAACGCAATCCTTACTAATAGTATAAATGTGAAAGTTTGTGAGAATGGATGTGTGGATGTTTGTTACTCTTTCACGCAAAAACTACTGAATGTATTTCAATGAAACTTTACAGCAATGCAGCTTATACATTGGAATAACACATAGGCTATAATTTATAAAGATAGTGTATGAATTGTCATTCACGCGGGTGGAACCGCGGGTCACAGCTAGTATTCAAATAGATGAATACATGATATCACACCATCTAGGAGTACGGATTCAATTAACGCGTAATTGTGTGCGTTGATAACGTTAATGTAGATTGATGCGATCTCTAATAACTAAGAACTTATGATTTTAGAGTAGCATCTTGACGAGGTGTGATAATTATTGTCGTAGTCTGATATGATTATGAATCCAGAAATTAAGGATGTTATGTCTTCAATGTAAAACAATATTAATTAAGTCTTCGATGTAATAAAGGCGTGCTACCTAAGTAGGTACCTACCTTACATAATAATAATATGACCTATTACATTAAGCTGTAAAGGCCAGACACAGAATTAGAATATAGAAAAAGTTAGACTTCGTTCCTTTGAAATGCACTCATTATACAACACAAACTCTTAATAGTTTTAGAGTGTTCAACCTTTATAGATAGGTAATTATTTAAAGAACTTTTAATAATGATTCAATCAATCTTCAAAGTTGTTGCAATTAGGCACAAAAGCTTTGAAATAAACAACTTTTTAAGACTTAAACTTCTTCACTTAAAACTATTAAAAAAACTATTATATTTTTTTTTTTTAATTAATTAAAAGCTTAATTTTTTAAGTAGGTGCTTTACGTAAATCAGAGAAAACAAATGGCATTTAGAGTAGCGTTTTAAAATAGGTTAGAATGTTAACATATTACTGTGAAAGTCATTGTAAGCAGCAGTGGGAGTCCGCTTTGTTTTCATAATATGCGGCGACAATTCCGCTGGAAATAACGTAAATAAATAGTCACGTCACGAAACACGTGGGGCTGGGGGTGGGGCGAGGTCACACTGTCAGCGAGTTTTGTTTGAAAAGCTCTGCATAGGTAGGTAAGAGTTATGAAAGTGTACTAACACGCAATACTGGGATGGCTTTGTTTTTATTTATCAAAACTATTTGGGTATTCTATTCTATCGTCTAAACCTTATAGTTTTTTTTTTGCCGAATATCAGTCCTCGTGTTTTAGCCACCCTTTTACATGGAGTAAGCGAGAACACATTTACTACAATCAAGGAACAACAGCATTTTAACCCGAAGTATTTAAGTACTGATCAAGTCCTAAGATGCTTCACAATTTATGTTCTTCAATACATACGTAAGACAGGCAATCCCTTTAGATAAAAAGGACCATCGCAAATCAGCCAATCAACATAAATTATTAGCGGTTAGAACTTTAAGCGTGTAACTTAAATCGCTAGCAGTGTGACCTCAAGTAATCTAAACCAGTGTGTCATGAGTACGAAGTAATGTAACGAGCGGGATGGTACTTAGAAATGTTTTGTTTGCACCGGCTGACATTACGCTAAAAGTATTTATGTGGCTTGAGATGCTATCATTTAATTACGAATGCAGGATTTTTTTGGTAATTAGCCTTAAAACAGGGAACATTATTAGATGAACGTGTGATGATTGTCAAGTTGGTTGGGTAGATACATTGTGTATTTACTTATGCAAACATTTAGGATCTTCCTTATCCCTTAGATACAATATACAGTACCTACCTAGTCTTAAGGTAATTTTTGGCCTAAGTTCAAAGTTCGTCTTGAAAAGCGCTATTCCCACAGTTATTACTACACATGTTACTTTAATTTATTATAAGTTTTTACTCTAATGGGGGAAAAACATGGTATCTCGTTGCGATACACGGGCTTTTAGTAAATAAAAATATATTAGTGCTTTTAAACATTTTGGTTACTTTTTTACTAAAAGCTAAATACAACAACTAGAAAACAGTAGGAAATCCGGACGATGGATTTACAGAATTAAAACAACACCACGACATAAAACTCTTCAAGAACATAAAACATTTAACAACGTGAATCAAAAGTTACTTGCACTAAACCACGATTTCTATTTTTAAAACTATCCTTAAGACAAGTTTAAAACCCCACGATGAAGTTAATCCTCTTTCTTTTAGAAAGGATTAGTATTCCGCGTTCCGTTGCAAATAAAATGGCGCTTGATTTATGTCAAGACGTTGCGGGGGCGCGCTGACTCGATTTTCCGCCGTGTTTAATTCAAACGTGGATTACCACTATTGTAAGAAAAGTGCATGGCTTTACGTGGCCACTTTTTTAACCACAACGCAAAAAGAGGGGTGTTATAACTTTGACGTGTCTGTCTGTGTGTTTGTGTCTGTATGTGGCATCGTAGCTCCCGAACGGTTGAAGCGATTTCAAAATATATTTTTTAATATTAAAGTTGACTTATTTTCAAGTGTTCTTAGACATGTTTGATGAAAATCGGTTGAGCCGTTTAAAAGTTGTGGGGTAAAAGTGGGAAAGAATAACCGAATGTCTGAAAATATACTCAAGTGGGGTCTCAAATGAAAGCGCACTGAATTAAAAATGTCTTTAAGTTTCTTAATTACCAACCTAACGCTGATAAATTTTACTGTAACCATAAATCTGTCCTGACAACAGAACCTACGTGGGTTTCACAGGGAATTTGAAAAGTTTCAAGGCATTACCGCCATGTTTTTCGCTTCCCGCTCGTCCCTCAAATGGGCCAATTAGGTTAATTTATACGCGACGATCCGGATACATTTTTACTCTTCTTGATTCCGAGGCCTCGGGTAAAAATTGTTGCTGATTACTCCTAATGTAATTCGAAATATTTACCTCGTGCAACAAAATTGTATCTATACAAAGTTAGGTACCTTGGTACCTAGGTGGTACGTACTAACAAGGTAGATTTTGGATAGCAAAGCATTAAATCACCATACCCAGATAAATGAGCAGGGTAGATAGGTAGGTAGGTATGTTAAAGTAGCAATGAGATCTAACAATTCGCAAAATCCAGGAAAATTTTGCGTCAAAATACTAACTCGCAGTAATATTCGCCCAAACTACAGCAAATTTGAATAATTAACCAATATGTAATTATGTAATAATGATTGTTAATATCCTGTATGTACAACAGGATGCATTATGAATAAAACATGAATTAATTTAGCGCTGCAATCAACACTACGCAGGAATACTATTTATTCGCACGAACGGTACCTACGTAGAATGGAGACCGCGGCTCGGCAACCGTAAGGTAGGACGCCTGCCTGCCAGGTGGACTGATGACCTGAGAAAGGTCGCTGGAGGGGACTGGATGCGGAAGGCGGAGGACCGGGTGTTGTGGCGCAAATTGGGAGAGGCCTATGTCAAGCAGTGGACTATGATTGGCTGATTGATTGATTGATTGATTGACGGTGCCTACGTAGTATATCTGTATGATCATCATACATACATTAAATGTATGTGTATTATATTACATACGTAGAAACTAGGAGTTAGATATTATGTAATTCCCGTTACATATTATTATTAATAACTAGCTATGGAACGTTAATTAACGCGAGCACATGCATTTACCTTCAAACGCTTGACGTTTCAACCAGGGTACACCAGACGTGGTCAAAAGCAAACTTACCTGAACCTGACAAATCTAAACATTATGTAAGCCTACTAAGTACTATATTATAGTCTGTATTTACTATTTGACTGGTTAGAGACACATTTCTGCTGTATAGCGTCGTCTGTATGGAGGTTCAAAGCCAGGACGAATCTTTGTGTAATGAGCACGATTGTTTGTTCTGTGTCTGGGTGTAAGTAATTTATCTATAATATGCATGTATTTAAAAATATATAAGTATTTTTATCAGTTGTCTGGTTATTATACCTAACACGAGCTCTTCTTACCTTAGGAACAGCTGACCGTATGGGAGTTAAAGATTGTTAACATTTTAAAAATAACCCTTCATTATATTTCAGAACGTTATTATCAACTGGTGCTCGGAGTTCCTGTGAGCTGGCGATATATACCTCGTTTGCCCACGTTAGACCCCGTTTGTGTAGGGTCCCAGGATGTTATTATATTATTATTACATTATTATGTCTAACATTGAACATGCTTACTTACATATTAACTTTTGATTAAAGCTGACAACATTGGCTTGAAGTTTTCTTGCAAAACTTAGTCGTAACATCCTTGCTTCATAACTCTGCAAGGAGTCTTGTTTGTGTTATCTAAGAGTTCTAAGACTTGAATACAAGCTATTAAAATATAGTAGTAGTTAAATGCATGCTTCAGCAACGGAATATGAACCTTATTGCGTCGAAATAAGGATCTCAATAGTTACCGATGTAGTCGATGATTGTAGTTTATGTATCGTAAAAGCTTTGTATAGGTAAGTTGTTAAAGTATTTCATTGTTTGTATAGTTAATCAGTAAAATAAATAGTTATTTTACAACAGCTGTACTTTAAAGATAAGCATTTACCTACTAACAACAATTTTGATGGAAGTTTCAACTTTTTCATTTAGAATATAAATATGTACTAAGTTAAGTTCTCCAGATATGTAACGAACACTTTATTATCAAATCTAAGGGTTTCTTTAGACGAATTCCCAAAAGCAGAGCTAAATGTGTACATTGCGATGAAGGTCAGATAAAAACCTAGCCAATCTACTTAAAAATCTAGATATAAATGACCAATAACCAATCGCATAACAAACCAATCGCAACTACAAAAAGGTTTTTTTTTAAACGGAGGTTACAGTTGCAATTCTTTTAGGTTTTCTCATAATATATAAAATGCTTTGAAGGGTGCAGCACACAGCAGGTAGCCATAATAAAACACTGGTATATCGTAAATCATTGTAATTCCCCGCAGTTGGTGATGGTGACCTTGGAGGAGACGGCGCCGCCCTTGCTGCCGTACTTCTCCATCTTCTTGATGACGTCCAGCCCCGAGATCACGTGCCCGAACACCACGTGCTTGCCGTCCAGCCAATCTGTCCTGCAGGCAAGACATAAAAATTGATAGAGGTTTAAAGAGAAAAAAACACATGATGAAAAAGTCTCATGTTTTTAAGGTATTAATACGGGTCGTTTTAAATTAATCAAATGTTGACTGACTTGCTTCAATATCTATTGTAATCGTTTTTTTTTTTTGACAATTTGGACTGAACCTGGCTGGGCCTAAAAGTCTATTGACCCCTAGGTTTGTTTCGACAAGTGTACTATGTTATGTTTTGATAGCAGATGTTAACTCTAGCAAGCTTGAAAGATATTACGACATACGAAATTGATTTTTTTCCAGAAGATTGTTATATTTCGTTCATAAATACGAGCAATCAGAATGGTACTTTGTGTCACTTACTAGCAAAACTTATCATTTATAATTTTGCATCTGGTTTCACATAAACTAATCGTATCAAAATGTAACCATTGATATTGACAAAATTAAAAGAAAAGCATACGACTAAATAAACATTAATTCAACCTACTTGGCAGTACACAAGAAGAACTGCGATCCATTAGTATTAGGTCCAGAATTCGCCATACTAAGTATTCCAGGGCCCGTGTGACGTAATGTAAAGTTTTCATCCTCGAATTTACGGCCGTATATCGACTTCCCGCCGGTACCATTGTGGTTCGTGAAGTCACCGCCTTGGCACATCTGTTTGTATAGGGTTAAGGATGATATTTGCATAATAACTATTACGAATTTAAAAACTCAAGTTTTGGTGACTCTAAAAGCTGCTTATAGCATTGATTATTCGACTAATAATGTGTATTTAAGAAACTTAATATATTCTGTAGAAATCAAGTTTAATAATACTAGAAAATAATATATAAATAAATTCTATTCTATTCTAATATTGCTAATCTATTGATAGTCTATTTGCTCCCATATTGCCATCTGTCTTGATTGATACTGTACCTACTATGAAAACTATTGTTTGGGAGAGCGCCATCTCATAGTAATTTTGTGAATTCTTTATTATTCACAACTCCAATATACTTAGCAATAGACTGCTTAGATACAGTACTCTTTAGTTAAGTATAAACCATAATAATTATATATTACTATAATAAAAATAAAATAAAAAAAATTAAGTCTTATTCAAAAGGATACAAAGTCCGGTATGATCCTGTGAAAGCAGCTCCCCTGGTATCCGAACCCCTTCTCATGCGTGCACAGTGCCCTGAAGTTCTCCGCAGTCTTCGGAACAATGTCTGCTCGCAGCATCATGATCATTCTGCCTAGAGACTGCTTGCCGACACTCACATCAAAGTACACTTGCGGGTTACGTTTCTCTGTGGGTTTTGCTGGTATCTGGAATTATGAATAATACATAATTATTGAAGAATAATGGACATACATTTTGTTATTTATTTAAATTGAAAATTCAATCTATTACTAGAAGAAAGCACATAAATATTTTTATGGGAAACAAAAATGTAAAGATCGTAGCAAGTGGAAAAAAGTGGGCTCTGAATGTAATCCTAACTTCCAAGTAGCTAATCAGTTTTTTTTTTTTTTCTTGGGTCACTTGTTGCTAATTATAATTAGTTTAAGTTAATACAACAACAAAGTACAACAATGACTTAAGAACATTAAAACTAGTCTTAAAACATGCATGATTAACTAATGAATAAATGGTTTATAACTACTTACAGTAGCATTTTCTGTATTTTCCTTAGTACCTTCTTCATTATCATCTTTGTCCTTATCTTTAGTCACTGTAAGTGTTTCTCCAGCATGTTTCTGGAGCCAAGTATCCTCAGACCAAACAGGTCTTGTTGAACCTTCTTTGATTCTCTGTGGAGCCGCTATGTTTACTCTTATTGTTCGTCCAAAAAGCTCTGAGTCATTCTGAAATTGTGTTATAAAGTACAATTAACGTAAATATTTAATTTTTCCAATCATAAAATATTACAGATAGTCAATTTTTACTCATTTGGCGGCAAAACATACCTAAAGACATGATGTATAGGTTAGTTTCCTTTGCTATTCTTTTTTCAAATATACTTAACGAATATTAACTTACCATGTTGTCTATTGCCGCGGCCGCATCTTCAGCATTCTCAAACTCAATAAAAGCGAAGCCTCTATGCTTCTCAGTCTCATAATCCAAAGGAATTTGTACATCAACCAAATCTCCGAACGGAACGAACGCTGCGTTTAATACCTTCTCATCTACCTCTTCTGCTAACCCACCCACATAAATTGTACGTTTAGAATTAGGTTTGCTAGACATTTTGCTAGAAATATACTTAAAAACTCTTAACCGGTACAAAATATATTTATTATTGTTGTTATAACCTAAAACTCAAATGTCATTTAAAGTCATTTTGATAATGACGTTTAACTGCTAGTGTTGTACATGAGTTGAGCGTGTTGTTTTTAGTAATATTTTTTCTGTATGAATAGTATGATTATAAATTACTAAAATGTTTTCGATGTTTACTTACTTGGTTTGTTTAATATACAGTTAACTACCTGTGTGTTAAGACTTTAATGTAGTCCTATTTATTCATAAGTTTTATTATCTATCAATTCAAACATTAAAATTAGAATAACGAATAAAATCTAAATGCTATCATAACCTAAGTGCTAACTTATAAATTAGCATATTAAAATCGATGATACTAAGTAATTTTATTTGCAATTATGCTCAAGGCTAAAACGGTACTTTCGGCCTTTGACATCCCCGTCTCTTGATCGGCTAGACCGCAGTTATCGCCTCCAGCTAAAGGTGTTTTAAATAACCAGCTGAAATACCATGTTTCAATTTTATTACCTATCCGTGATATTTTATGCCAGTGATTAGCAATTAATGACGTGATTGATATCATCCTGTAAGATTTATTTTCATAAACCAGGATACTAGAATAACTTTTAGTCAGCAAAAAGTTACATGACTGGATTTAAAATATGGTACTTATCTATTATAGACCAGGTATTACCTAAGTAATAAAAAAACCTAATAGTCTTTTTAACACCTTAAAAACCCGACAACATCTAGTAAATTTATTGCAAGTGCATAGATAAAAGGCGTAAATAAAAGACTTTAAAAAAGTACAGTATGAACAAAAAGTCTTGTGATAACCAAATGAACTAGGTATACCTAATTAGAAAAGAAGAAACAAATATCATGATACAACAAGTCCTATTACCGATGCTAAAGTAATAAATATCTGTTATTATCTGTAGTTTACTAGATAATTCTGCACATCGTGGAAAAAAACGCGATAAACAAAATCTCGAATCTAGAAATTAAAGAACAGAAATAACTTGATAAATCCATCAACATCATTGTACAACGTTGATATAATTAAAGGGATGGCCAAGTGCACATACATATGCATGAGAATCTGCCGATGGGAGATACCAAACTAGTATCGAATGCGTATTTTATAACTACTACTAGGTACAACACTAGAAGCGGGCCATGACTCTTGTGAAATGGGGTAGGTTTTCAGAATATGGGGTGCATACAAGAGTATAATTATGTTATGTAGCAATACATCTTTGACTTCATTCATCGACACAATAAGTGAAAAAGAAACATATACTTTTGCCCTTAACTTATAAGTCATTAAAAATAAAGGTCTTTCGCAACTTTAGCAAATGCAAACACCAATTGGTTTAAAATAGTAGCACTCATGTAAGAGCATCTTGAGATCACGTACTATTCGACATCAATGAGGTATCTACTTCTAACTCAAGAAATATGATGGCATTTCGTTCCTGTATTTTATTTATGCAGTATGTAATACTCCAGCGCTACTAGAGTTCGTAAATACGCGTACATTCGGAAGAGCAAGCGATTATCTCGTGGAGCGGCGACGGATGTCCACCGTTCGTCTATTATTTTTCATTACACAGATGCATCTCAGTATTTTTCCTATACCATGTTCCTTTTAAGTGCTTATCTCGCAAATCGATTAATTTATCGATCTCGCTACCATCGCCTCGTAATCTAGGAAGTCCTATGACACTTACACTTTTGATCGATCTAAGGAAATCAGCGCACTCTATTTGCAAAGAAAATAATGCCGTTTGTGTACAAATAAATAACTTTTTACTGAGATAGATTTAAGTAATTATCTGCAAGACTAAATACTGAAAGGTGGAAGCGAGACATTTATTTTTTACATTGGACTAAAAACTGTGATATTAAAAACACAATTAGCTAATTCTTTTTAGATAATAAAACTACTTGATTGGATAGCAGTGGAAAGTGCTATGACTTAGGAGATAAAAGTTACATAAAAACAACTGTCAAGTAAAGATTTAATACTCTCTTTTTTTATTAAATGTTATCGTATTTTATAATTTTGTATTATAGGAAAAAAAAAGGCGGGACCATCAGTCTATGTGTGAGGTAACTTCCATGTCCGGTTTTCGTTCAAACATGGAGCGTCGAAACATCCGGTTTGTGAACTTTTTACGGAATGCGGTTACAGACGGCGCGTCGACTATGTCTGGGCCGCTGAACGAACTATATCTTACCTTTTTAAGGTTTTAATGCATGTTATACGTGCTTAAGTAATTAAGTAGGCTCGACATAGATTTACGATGATTATCTCCCTGTGTAGGCAGTATCAGACCGCTATTTGCCACGGTTAAGATTTATAATGTTCCTAGGATTTAAAATATGTTTGTAAGAACACCATGTAAGCTCGTGTGGTAAAACAAACAAGATTTTGAAAATAATTCTTTATAGCTACTTTATTGTACACATATACATGTAATTATATAACATTTATTAGAATACGTTGATGTTCCTACAAAGGCGAGCTTAACTCAAAAGCTGCGACACAGTTTTTTGTAACTAATGTGGCTGTGAACGCATAATTAATGTTACTTACTGGTTTATGTTCCAATAAATGATTTGATTTGAGTTAACTTTCAGCAAACCTTTGAGTGACAGTGAAATATAATACACTTATTACTCAAATTATTAGATACTAATATTTATTTATTGCGTAATGATAAACATAAACAAAACATATCATCATCACCTGTATCCCCGAAGGGTTAGGCAGAGGTGTACCAATGTACACCCACAGTTCGCCGATGCTTAATGATCCTGCGATTTATTATATTCCTAATCCTGTTTACTAGTTATCGTATACTGTTATCTCTTTTACTAGTACAGTTTAAATATAATTTCCGCTTTAATATCTTCTAAACTAATTCCTTAATAGCACTGATACACATTCAACAATAACTTTGTATTAACATCTAAATAAATTCCCGTGTAATCACACACATAAAGTGTTGCCACAGATTAGCCGCTAGTCGGAGCCACTGTAAAGTAACAGCTACTAATAACAGTTACCGTACTCGATACTTTGTTGGTCCAATTGATATGTTTATTGGTATTTGTTATGTTAATGCCATGTTTATCTAATGCTTCCTTCGGCAACTATTACCGGTAACTGGATTAGCGGTCAATTAAATATGGATGCTATTTTGCTATACTTAGCTAATATTTCTTTGTACGTTGCTAGATGTTAGGCTTAGTGGTTAATTAAATGGGTTTGTAGAGGTTTTAAACAAGGTTACAGGTTCTGATCCGGTGAAATATTTTTATCAATATTTCTGTGTATCCTAAAAACACTGTAATAGTGTTATATTAAAAAAATAATACCTTCTTATTTTAATTGTGTACCTTATTTTAATTACTGTCACTTTACTTATTAAGTCCTTAGCTTCTTAGTAAAAAACATCACGTTTTGTTTTATACTTCCTAAAATTCGTACTTCATTTGTAAACTACTGTACCTATCTACTATGTCAATTAAACTAAGGGAACAGTTGTTTTAAAGATTTTATCCTAAAGTTTATAAACCTTCGAAGTAATATTATGTATCAAGAATTAGCTATGCAATGAGAAATAGTTTTAATTAAGGGACTGGTACAATATAAAACGTATTGCTATTTTCAACCTGGCCCTGTGGTCTAGTCTTTTGAATTTTAGATTTGTATAATCTACACATACAATTGAAGTGCAGCAATAAATAAAATACCCTTGTAGAGTCACGATCAAAAAAGAGAGAGATTTATAATTATGTTAATCAAAAAGAAAAATATAAAAGTACCTAGGAGTTTTTTCAATAATACTTTTTTTTCTTCTTTATACGTTTTGCAACATGAATCAAAAATTAGGAGAAAATTATTAAAAATTTGAGAGTGTGTTCATATTTTTGCCCGTGGCGGTAAATCAAGTTTAAAATAAATAGGTAATACAGCTTTGTCCTGTAAAATGTATAAAAACTCTTCAACAACTTTATTATCAGTAATCAGTAGTGGATAGTTGAGTAGTCTAGTGCTAATGTACCTAATAAGCAAGAATATCTTAATCAACTTATACTGGAACTAGTGACCTGCCCCCGCACAGGTAAATATAATTTAAATTTTAAAACCTTCCTTTTGAACCACTCTATCCAACACCGAGAAATTCTCTAAAAATCCCTTCGTAAGTTCTAAGTTCATCGCGTTCCGACCGACACACTTTGGCTGACTTTGTTTTATAATACGTATAGAAATGCCCTACATTTAGTAACCTAATTATTGTATTGAGATGTAAGGCATCGTATGAATCTCATTGTGTTCGTACCAACAACACTCGCGATTTGTTACGCTAATGCGAAGCGTGCTCCATTGTGCTTTACCGAAGTGTATCCGAGCGGTTAAACGCTGCGTTTAAAACGCCACACACTATTTACTTAATAATTAAATAGATTGTTTTGTAGGCTATAAATTGTAATTAAAGCGAGTCTTGTTTTTTAACATCTGGTTTTGTTTTTCGAATAATAGACTTAAGTTTCTTATAGATTACAATACAGACTTTTAACTTCACGCATTTTTTTTTTATTTGATCGTCAAGTTTTTAAACCTCTTCTCCATTTTAGAAGGCCCTGTGGGTTCTAGCTTCTAAATTCCCCGCGAAAGACAATTCTTGTTTCTTGGATTTCATTGAACCATATTTTATTCAGAACTATAAATAAACGTTCGTCTGCCATGTCAGTAAGGACGACCCACAAAGCCGTCTGTAATCGCAGTCGGTAAGGACCGCGCACACAATTCATTAGTCACAGAGAAAGTCACACAAACATACACACTCACTCACACACACAAGCTCATACATACATACCTGCGTATCGAGAGCCTTTGTCAATAAGTCGCAGAATAGACACGTCGACTTATAATCGCGAGCCATGACTTATTTCTGTAGAGTTTTATATCGGTATCAAGTTGTAAATCGAAGCGATTTGCGTGCTGTTTATTTTCGCAGACCTATTGAATTTATTTTATTTTTGTTTATTCTTCTTTTGAGTATCAAGAGAATCTCGTTACAGTCCTTAACGTGTAATATTATTGTGCATCTCTAAAGACCTTACTGAGCATTCTTCATTTATTGATAGTACCTGCGTTGCTGTTGGTAGTCTTAAAGCAGCAAATTGTACAGAATATGTACTTTATAAAAATGAAATTACATGTTATTCTAATCATTGGATATGGTTGGGTATTACCACATGTCCAAAAACAAAAGGGAGACTAAAAACGCCGTATGATGCATAATTATTTCTAAACAATAACTTCTAATTTCTATAATTCTCATTATTTACGTAGGGATTGGCTTTTACGCCCAGGTCTAGTTCCATTTTCAGCGGTAATTAATAAAAAACAGTCAAAAAAAAGTTCCTTGTCGGGTAACCGTAAGTTATAGAAAAAATGTTGTCAATATTTGTCGAAGCCGTTTTTACGAAAAGGCAACATTCAAAGAGTTTGCAAAGCAAAGCTTGAAACTGGTTTGCTATAAAAAAGTGTAAGCATTTAAATATAAGAAAGACATCGCGCTTTTTTTAAGTTGATGATCCAAAGGAAGCAATAATATATAAGAAATTGAACAGAAAAGGCATTGGTATGAATTTCATTTTATTTATTTATTTTATTTTGGTAGTCCATTCTAAATATACAAGGTAAACTTTGCCTTAGGTAAATTACAAGAAACTTGGTCAAGTTATTAATGCTTCTGTCCAATAAAGAGAGAAAAAGCGTTATTTACACATCGTCTATAAATAGAAAATTGGACATAAATTGGTTAACCAATTCCAAGAAAACATGAAATAGACACAAAAGTAGCTCATAGGAAATAACTAACTCTACATAGAAACAGTATCTAAATCCAATTTAGAGTTAAAGGTAATAAACATATTTAAGATGTTCATTAAGTTTAGCCTTTTAGACTACGGGCCCATGAACAAAATGAATGGGTCATATGAACCACCAGGTGACGTATATAGGACGATAGAAGAGCATAAAATAATAAGATTCAGCACTATGCTGTCACTTGTGATCAGTCCAACTGGGTGCTGGTGAGCATTCAAAAGTGCAGCTAGAGTGAGTAAATTTTGGTCATTTATTTCTGTACGGCATTGTTACCATCGAATAGATCCATGAAAAATAATAAGAAAGCGCGCAGTGCCGTACAAAAATGGTGGTCCAAAAAGTTGGTATTTTAGTTTTACTTTCTGTCAATTTCCAGGGTAAATTTGGTCATTTCATTCTGTACGGCGTCAGTTTCATACTGTTTCAATACAGCTTCTAATCCATTATCTAAAAAATATTATCTATGTAAATAAAATAAATAAAATATTATTTAGTATAGACTTTATACACAGTTACCATAGGGTACTTATTTCACTGCCTTATAAAGAGTTACAACTATTTTAGGCAGTAAAATAAGTAATCGTACATAAGTGATAACTATAACGAACGTTCTCAATTTTGTTCTTTCAAAAGATTTTACTCCTGAGGGTATCATTATCATCATCCACAGCCCTTTTCCTCCCACTCCTGGTCATAGGCCTCCCCTTTTACGTGCCATAGTATACGGTCCTGTGCCAGCCTCATCCAGACCAGGCCCATCTTGCTCCCGAACGTCCGACGCTTCTTTTGCCATGCCTTGGCCACCATTCTGAGGCATTCTGTCACCGCCTTAGTCCACCTGCCATCACCTGGCCAAATGGCTTGCCCACCTCCATTTCAGTCTAAATACTGTAACAATCTGTGTTTCTTCCATTTACTAACACCTGTACTAATTTCGTTAAAAAAACACCAGCTGTCATCGCTCTATAATAGCATATCATCGCCGCGCTTGTAGTGTGCAAAAAACTTTATATCACTAAGAATATTTGCTATCGATTTGTCATCTTAAGTTCCTATTGATTTGACCTCTGTTAACCGCAAACCGCACAAAAACATCAATAAGTAACGAAGATTTACAAGCAAAAACACTTTGAAAAACTATTTAAACAGTTTCGCATTCCAATATATTTCGAAATAGTACGAATTTACAAAAAATGTTTTGATTTTGATTGCTTGACTAAGTTTTCAATGTAGGTCACAAAGCCAAGTATCTATTTTAGTTTTAAATAACAAGAATTGTCAATTTACGGGATCTTTATAAAATATCGGATTTGATTGAACTACAGAGAAATGAACAGACTCGTAATCTGATAAAAATACAAAATCAGTTATTTCTATGAAAACAAGATAAGGCTTTTAATTTCAATACTATATTGTTTCCCCTATAACTAATCTATTAATTTTTAAACCGATAAATAAGCATGGTGCATTCATATTTTGTAGATTGTCACCTCCATTAACGCTATTTTTAATCTTGTTCTACTTCTGTAGCCGATTCGCAAGCTGTGTTGGGATAGGCTTCCAGTCTTATAGAATTCGACTAAATGTCAGCTCTTAACTGACCTCTACAACCAACTCTATAAAGTGCGAAAATTAAAGTATCCATATGAAAAAAAAAATCTATATAGAGAGTCACACCAGTGAAGTCATAACGACTGTCAAATATGAAAATTGTTTATCACGTATGCAGGTGCTAACCCAAGACCAATGAATTTTCATATGCAAATATAATAATTTTTCTTTGCATCGTTAAATGGACAATCGTAACCAATTAAATACATCAAAACACATTGTATTGTTTTACGACTATTAATATTTCACACATTATGGCTTGGCACAGCTTGGCTTTAATTCGCAAAAGTATTAATCGTTTTGGCAAGGTTTCTAAATAATACGCTGATTAGAGAGTTTTTTTGCGTCAAAATGAGGAAAATACATAGCGCCAATATGTGACCAATTTTTATAATCGTGTAAAACAAAACCTCATAAACTCTTGTATCAGTTTGTAACATCATAATTTGTAGCTTCACGAATGAAAAACAGTAGAAATCTCATTCGTCAATAATAAAGGCATCAAGATCAATTTAATGCAGTTAAGTGCACGTTAACTTGCAACCTTTGCAACTCGTACGATAAGTATCTTGCATCGGACAAAGCTCGGTATTTATACGCAGTAGCCACAGAGCGAATTAATTAAAGAATATTAAGTCACACTGGAAAAATAAGACATTAATAGTGATCGTTATATTTACACGGTAAAATGATTACACTTATTTTATAATACAGAATACAAGCTAGTATTCAAACCAGTCAATTATATTTCACACGCTTTTTAATTGAGATGAGAGAATATAAAAACGATAATAATTGATAGTTATTGACATAGATTGATAACTTTTCGCAGACAACAGATGCTACTAATAGTTTCGAATCGTAGAAGAAAAAGGGTTTTTTAAGTCCTAGTTTGTCTTTTGGAGTTTGCACAAAACTTTACTTTTGATAAATGTGCGCTTTTTACCCCTCTTTCTATCCATTCCTGTCTGTTCCTTGATGATTTTCTGCGCACTATGGAACAGCGTGTCGTGAAGAATTTAAGAGACATTCAATTTGATACAATATGTACCAGATACCTATATCTAGGCTTACCTAAATCAGGATCAAAATTTGTAGATCACACGTTTTGTTCGTGTTCATTGGAAACGTATTAGCTTAGCGTGCTATCACCATTCGTGTAGCCAGAAATACAGGCATGTCGGTTGCCATAGTTACCAATAAACAGCTGCTACAAAATCCCATGCAATCCACATGGCGTAATGTACAGGCGGAACATCCTCAATGGTGTGTTAAACACCATCTAGTGTTACACACGACCCCGTTGCCGCAGGTTAATGGTTTGACACCGTAACGGTTGCGCGTTCGATTCCCGCACGAAACAAAATATATCGACTGTAGATAATTAGGAGCTGATTTTCCTGAGGAATATTGAACTTAACTGTAAAATTTATGAGTGTTTAGTTTAAGAAGAATTTTCTTAATTAATTATTTTGTTTAGAGTCGTGAAATAAGCTGCTCAATGAAACAATATTTCCTGCTATTTGTCCGTGTAATTGGCGTCAATTAAGGAAACCTAATTAGCAATCTGTATACATATCTCGACGTCCTGTCTTTATAGCATTAGACTCATCCCATGGTGGGTACCATAAAAATGTGGCTATCCCACACGGACACCTGCCGCGGGCCTTCTAGCCGACGGAATAGGGTCTAAGTAAGCTGGGTAGCTGAAGCTGCATGCGGTACACACGGCCGCAAAATATGGTAAGCCAAAATGTAAACAGAACAATGGCAGTAAAATACAAAAACAGAAAGTATGTCAAATGTATAGTAAACTTAAGTCTAAAATTGCTTATACCATTCTATGAAAATCTATACTAGGTTCAAAAATATATTTTAGTTAAGCTGACTTTCCTCTATGGAAATATTCGGGGCCTTATCCACAGCTGGGACGAGGATCTAGGCACAATTGAAAGTTCCACCAATTCTTGGCAAGGGAGTTGACTAACCGAGGTTGTTGTTTCTCCCTCCTGCGCTTATTGAAGAGACGCGCCTTCTTTAGCCTGTGATGTAGGTTATTCACCAAATCCACTGCCCAAGACTTAGTATATTGGCTGAGAAAGTTATGAGATCCTACTCCTGACATGCCGGAAAAATGTTGAAAACTTTAGAAGAGAGCTGGGATTAAAGAAACAGTGTTCTTTTGTTCTGTATCTCTATAACGTCTTTCTTCAGCAAACAAACAGCAAGCTGACATCAACGATTGGCTTTTGGATAAGTGCATTTCGTATAAACTTCCAAAAAGCTGTCCATCCTTACCAGCTGTATGTGTAAGCAAGAAAGCTAGTATAAAACGAGTACGGCTTGATGTTTCGCGTATACTCGCTCCCCACAAGGTCAAGTGCGAGCGTCCGAGTCATTGCTCTTCGCGTACATCGCATAGCTGCGCCGGCGCAGCTATTAGTGCTCGGAGTTCCACGGAGCGCGGTGAGTTGGAGCTTTCAGTTTTTATATTTTTATTTTTATAATAAATATTTTTATTATAATTTTTAGTGATGTTTGTTAAAACTGGGGTAAATAATAATTGCGTTTTATAGTATCACAATTTTTAGTAAAGGCTTTTTTGTTATTTCATAATTTAAGTTATTTATGTTTTTTTGAGCAATTACGTTTCAATTAATTGTTAATATTTATACAGCAAACAAATAATAGTTAGTAAAATAAAATGCAAAAATTTCCAAAGGCAATTAATGTTTTTTTTCAAGTTAATATTTAATTTTCAACAAAAAAAACAGTTACCTAAATAATTAAACATAAAATAAAACATATTGGTTTAAAATAATTCATTATTTTTTTCCGCACTCGTTCAAAGATATTTCTATTAGACAAAGAAGTCCCTAGTGTATTTCCATAATTTATTTCTTTTTTTTTATCTTAAAACACTTTCAACCACAAAGATAATTTTATATTACTTTTGTAATGATAATTCCATTAAACTCAAATATAGAATGATTAGCACAAACAAAATCAACAAAATCAAATTGATTAAAGATTTGATTAATAAATTTATTAAATAATTGATTAAAGTTATACGAATAAAAAATAAAAATAAAGAATAAAAAAAATCTTATCGGAAAACTTAGGGCAAAATTGCTTGAGCAAAAATTTTTAAATACTTTCAAGTTCAAAGGAATATAGCAAGTCCCTCAGTCCATCCCTAGCCCATTACGACGAAGTTTATAGGTCCCTTATTTAGATTTTATTGTCCTCTCGCCGGTCGTACGATGTACCGCCAATTTATTAGGGTTGACACCTAAACATTAAAACTACAGCTTCTAACTCATAAAAAGGTTAATATTCCCTTCGCTGATTTAGTGCTGGTTGAATCTTTAACAGCCTTTTTGCTGAAGGGCATAGCAAGCGTATAATCTACATACTTTGTTGTTTTAAGAACTTTTTAGGTACCTATATGTATATTTATATATTTTTTTAATTTAAAAATTTATAATACAGCAGTAAGGTTATATTTCTATTACTTAGTTCTAAATAAAACAGAAAAACTGTTTTGCTTAAAGTCAGATAGATTTTTCATCAGAAACCTTTGCACCCGACTAGGGAAAAAAAATATAGTGAACATACGTCTATGAAGATTGATGATAAAAGTCTCCCAAACCATCTTGTCATACATAGAGCTAACTCTACCTTTTTACACTTTCGACTTGCAGTGTATGTATGTATAATTTTATATATGCGTACTATATATTTGTTTTTAGGGCAAATCTCGGAACTCAAATTATCACAACAAGATTTGTACCTCTACTCTCTTCAGGAGAAAAATAATCTTTACAAGAAACATTTATAAATAAACCATGGCATCCTATTTTATTTTTAACGATACATGTCCCTGGAAATCTCTTTTATTTTCCCAATTAAAGCCTTATTTAGTTCAAGCCAGTTTACTAGCATTTTGCGATGACAGCCAAATTACTTTGCAATTAGGTATGTACTTACTACTGGTGAAATGAATCTATAATAATAAGCCTTTTATTATGCCGGTTTAACGGAACACTAGGTATCTTCTGTTAATCTATTTGATATAAATGAACAATCTTCAACTAAGATAACAAAAAAATACGAATCAGTACCATAAACTGAACAGCATGTAAGAACTATGAAGGGAATACTGAAAGTGGAGAAAGCGAAACAAGTGTATAAAGATCATAGCAAATGGAAAGAAGTGGTCTCTGCCTGCCTACCCCTACAGGGATAGAGGTGTGATTATATGTATGTATCTATGCAGGTGTGTAAAAAATTTTTCAAACATAAATCAAAACTAGACAATTTTGGGACCTCCTTTTTTTAATTACTCAGTTTAAAGTTATACCATGTAATTAATTTTAATATTATATACTTTCATTGTATATAACAGTAATCTTAAGCATCAGCACATAATAATTATTTCCAGTTTGATTTACTACATAAACGTATAATTAAATATGATAAATGGTCAGCAATTAAATATACCTATTAACTACTTAAATAAATATCTTAATTACATAGCATCTATAAATATTAAATAAATGTATGTTACTAGTTTGGCATAGATAGTAATTAAATATTTTAATGTATTTTAAATATTACATTGAGTATTGTAAATTCAGTCTATTTATTGTAAGCATCTAATGTTTGTTTAGCAATGGTGTACATTTTGTTGAAATTCCAAAAAATAAAACAACCAAATGATCCTAAAAGGATTTTACTTTCGAGATACGCCACCCTAAAAACTGAATCGTCACGCAACTTGAAGAAGACATAACATAGCTGCGCAACGAAAAATAATAATTAATTATTATTTGTGTTATAATAGAACAGTTAAACAACAATATAACAACAGTTATGTAATTTCAGTAATAAATAACAAACAACGGTAAGTTTGTCTGCCGTTGAAAGTTAAAGAACGATTTTACTAATAATAAATGTTATAAAGGTAGGCTAATTTCCTTTAATTATTTTATTCGTAAAAATATCGGGGTAGCCTAGCGGTTCAAGGAACGGATTTGTATGCACGAGGTTGCAGGTTCGAACCCTGGCCAATACCAATATAACTTTTCAAAGTTATATCGACTTTCTTAATTATTCTAAGACACTTCTGACAAACGGTGAAGGAAAACATCGTGACGAAACCTGGATTCCAAAATTTGGGATCTGAAGACGCCACCCGAGAGAGCAATGGTGGTGATCAATGCTCATGCCTTCTCTATATGGGAAGAGGCCTGTGGCCAGCAGTGAGACGTTTATAGGCTGGATTATTATTATTCGTTGAATTCAATAAGGAAACGCTATCGACATCAATGCACTGATATCTACTAAACATTATGTAAACATTTCTATTTCAATCTAAACATTACAATCATTCAATGCAAAAACAAGATATCGCGCGACATCTCAAGCAAAAGCTCTTTCCCGTTCTTTCCGCTCATTCACTCATTCCATTCGTTCCTCACGTACGAAAGGCAAGTTTACATCAACCGGAAGTCTAGAGGAGTAATTACGCGATTTTTTATCCATCTTCAATTAAGTGGATGCTAATCTTAGTACAGTAATACCGTTGCCACAATTGAAAAAAAAAAAACAATCTCGTTGGATTAACGAGTTTTTAAAATGACTGGCTGAATCCACGGATTTGCTTTTTGTTTTTCGAATGTGTAAAGTGCCAGTATGCAATAGGTTTGAGAGCAATGAGGTGTTATGTGGTCTCCTTTATGGCTTTAACTGGGTCTTATTTTTCATTTTAATATTAAATAAACAAGCGTTTAGCATTTGTTTATCAAGAACTAACGTGCAATTGTGTTTTACTATCGGATAATAATTAAACTATTTATTTACATAATCATGTACTTATTTAATTTATAAAATACTTATGCAAAACTTTCTTCATATCGACGAAAGTGGAAAAATGCAAAGAAAATTTTTCGCTTCGTTTGTTGAAATATTTTCAATGGGTATCTTATTTTGTGAGTTCTAAATAACATGTTTTGCCGAGAAATTTCTTTATTTCTTTCGCCCTGACCTTAGACAATACATGATCCGTCATTTACATTCGCAAATAACACGGAAAATAGAACAGCAAAGCAATAGTGTCATTGGGTCAACTATTGTTTAAAGCGGACACAGAACTCATAAAAATACAATAAATTAAATTCTAGTATTAATAATTACTATTGAAACTTCAACCAACACAAATTTAAAAGTTAATAGCTTTCCTAACAATGAGTAATAAACGAAGTGAATATTCTTCGATAGTAGGACTGCTATAACTTTTGCAAATTGATCGTTTCGTTCAACCCATCGACGTATGATATGCATAGACTGCTACTATCGCTAGGTTCCCCTTGTGCCAAGCGAGAGCAGTTTTTATTCTGATCCTAGTAAATTTCGTTTTTCATTTAAGTTAATTTTCGCGCAACGAGAAACTTATATAAGAAAATATCGATGGTTTTGACATTGTTAGGATAATATTAGTGTTTTAGATAGTTTTTTTTAAAAGGGCAAGCTTCATATTCATACATAATTCACGACAACACTTGTTCACACTAGTGCTTACGGTTTAAACTCTGATAGGCTCACTCTATAGTTTCAAATGCAACCTCGTTGGTTCAACCATTGTTTTGTGAAATTTTAGGGCGTTCCCGACCGACTTGAAATCTTTACTGCGTATAACCTTATTTATTTATGGCTTGCAAATTGGTTTGGCTGTATGGTAGGATAAACGGTAAATGCTGATTGCAATGGTAGAAAGCTGGCCACAGGCAAAATAAAGGAGATTTTCATGTGTGACATGGGATAGAAAATTTACATGTGTATGTGTTTGCTTGACTTACTATTAATATTAATGTTACTATTATTTAATATTCTTTGATTTAGATGACTATTTATAAAGCTCTTTTTCTCTGTTTTTAAAATAACTTCCTTACGATCAAGTTAAACTTAGAGACGGTATACCTTAAGTATATCTTTTTTTAGTTTGTAACGTAACAAGTGGGTAGGGTCAGATTGCAATTGGAAAGATTAATTTTCTAAGCCCTGGTTTCCAGCAATTATATTTATTTTTTGCACAAACCAATTCCAAGTTTAAAACGAAACGTTATATCCGGCTGTAATTACTCGAGTCGAATCGAAGATTAAACAAATGAATACAGTTACTTTTCGAATCGTATCTCACACAAATATCGATAATTTGATTCCTTTCACTTTATAATGATAACTCTTATCAAACACCTGTGCTTCATTTAATATGGATAACTTATTATTTTAAAAGAAAAAGGTAATCTTCTTCCAAAATTTTTGTCCGACACCATATTGAGAACAAAGTACATTCATTAATGGATAATATTGGATGAAGACAACACTGGCACACAATAAAAAAGATGAACATAATCCAAACAAGATTCCAAATTCAAAAACAACATTTCACCTTCAAAACGAAGTGTACAGCTCTCATCGCATGTCGTGCCACAAATTGAACTACCGTGTACTAAGTAAACAAGAAACTTGCGTGTTACATTGTACTGGTAAAGACAGTCAAAACAACGGGCATGTAACAGTTATGCCAGTCACCATGTTGTGTTGGTGAGTTCAAGACGGATCCATGACCGTTAGCCGAGTTTATAAGATCTGCGCTAAGTACGCGGTAATCAAGTTTTTTAATAGAAATGGCCTCTGTTTAGTAGAAGTACCAAGTTATTCATAAACATATTTTTGTGTCAAGGAAATTATTAAAATTCAATAAAAAAAGATGGTTTTGAAATACTTAGATCGAAGGCATCAAACAAAGCATTTTTTCATTGTCTAGCTTATTTAAATAAAATGCTGCAATCATTTAGCAGTTCCTCAATTTCTCTAAAAACTATAAATTCAAATTAATTTCATAGCTACAAATCTACAATTAATGCAAAATCTAAGCAAGTTTATCAATTAAAACAAGGCACGACCTCTCAATCAACCCAGTTCCGATAGCAGATATTAAAGCAATATATTAAACCAACCACCATCACGATTCAATTAAGAAAAGCGGATTATTTGCTGCCTTCGATATACATTAACAAGTTTCTAATCTATCCATCGTGTGTCGTCGAAACCCATCTGTCAATGTATCTTAAAGTCGGGATTAGAAACGGAAATTGAAAGATATCTAATATGTACTGCATCAATTTTGTACAGATACTGCAGTTTTTACTTAATTATTTTTACTTATATAAATGTGTATATCGCAAAAATGGAACTGACCACATCTGCCGCATGTCAGACGACCAATGGGCCAAACGAAAAACCCAATGGGTCCCTCTAAATGGCAAGAAACATCGCGGCAGGCCCAGACGACGATGGCGGGATGAACTAGAGTCCTTTGATGAGGAGTGGATGACCACGGCCCTAACCTGAGAGAATTGGAAGGAGGGTAGAGAAGCCTTTGCCCTGCAGTGGAAAGGAAAGGCTAGGGAAAGAAAAAAAAATTGTGTGAAGCTGCAGTATCTTTGTTTAACCCTAATTAAATTTACACCAGCATTATAAAATTTTGTGCCTGTAGTTATTTAACTATATCTTGCCAGCATGTACAATCATAACAGAAAGTTCAGCATCGTATTGAAATTAGATCAGTAACAATAATCATAAATGCCACATTGAACAATTCAGAAATTTGGAAATCGGTTAAGACACATTTTTAGTCACAATTATATGGCGTCATGAGCATTGTCATATTTTTCATTCAGAATCTTACGAAGCTTTTTCGCTACTGAGAACTATTACTGATTCTGCGCAGAATGTTAAGAGTAGAGCCGATATTTCATAATTTACATGTCTTACATCTATACAGTAATTACAATCTGTATTATTGTGGTATTATACTCTCATCGATGGCCTGATTCCGAGGCGTGGTCTTATAATGACCCGCTCGAGAATCTCGGAACTAACTATGCTATAGTTGTAGAACAAAAAACTAATCTGTGTAGCTTATAATGTAGATGATGGGTCAATAACCTGTGTTTACGCAGTCGTTAGTGCTCGGTGAAATTAAATAATTTTGCATATTTTCATCAAAGTCATTTTTACAAACTTTTGTAGTTTTTTTTTTGCAGAATATTTTTTAAGGCCGATTTTGTTCAAACGGGTGATATCGTTACCCCATTCTTCTTCTACTTGTAGATTTTTTGTCTTTGACTTTTCGATTGGATGTGGGTGAGTGATAGAATGAGCATTCCCTCGTTTGATGTAAATCGGCCATAAGTATTCAATCTTCATACCTTGTAACACTATACGTGGACGCATATTTTAGGTTATATAGTTTTCCAGTGGTTTGTTTTGATGTTTAAGCTTTTCTTTTAACTTTTTTTTAAGCGGTAGAAAAGTATTCAAACATAGCTTAAGTTGTGGTAAAGACATTATCAAGTTAACAAGAACATTAATGAAACCGGTCTTACGAAGGGATACCGTTTTATCTACCTTATGGGTTGCCTGATAATAAATGATTTTATTTACTATTATTACCCAGTAGTGGGTTGTAGAGGTCAGATAGGCAGTTGTTTCCAGTAAAATGCAGGTATATAGCTTCTTCTTCTTATCTAGTCAGTGGTAATTAAATTGTGTTTTATCGTCAGTCGGACAATTGCACAGCTGAATCCGGTAAGACAGGAATCTGACTACAACATAAGTTGGGAAAAGGCTAGGCAAAAGAAGACGAATATAGCGAAACGTGAAAACAGCATAAGCATATAACAGATACTTTATATAAATAGTAGTTTTCCAGTAAATAGTGGGATATAGTCCGGGGGTACCTTTTACGCAGTCAGATCTTAGAGAGCGTCCACATCTGACGAACGAGCATTACACGACCAGCTCGCAGCCGTCTCAGTGAAAGATGTCCGTTTCCTGGGTACCCAGGAAGAATTATTTGTAAATAATCCAACAGCACAGTTAAGGCAGTACTTTAAATAACACTTAAAGCACTTTGAAGACAATACCTTCACGGCCCGATAAAGATAAAAGCTCCAGATTACGCAACACAGCATCCCATATTGAACCAATCATCTGTGAAGTTGTTTTACTTTTTATATTACGAAATGCGGCTTAACCATAAAATTGGAGTGTTGGCCAATACAAGTTATGGTGTAAATTATACGCTTGGGCCAACGTTGATCACGTTCGGTGCTTTGCGATATTTTTATAGAAAATGAGACATTACTAGTAAGTTTATAAGTTTCCGAGTAATGGTATGTTATGGTTCTGATTTAGTAATCTTTTCTTGGAAAGCTACGGACAGTTGGATTGATTGGTTATAAGTTCTTACCTTCTTCTCTCTACGTACTATGGGTATGGGCTTTTGGTTGATTATAGCACGATTACAGTTATTGGTTCTGGTTACAGGCTCTTCTAAGGTATTCTTTTTTAGAGTAATTTCACCCACAGTCAAACCGCTAAACCGGTTTTGTGGGAAATTGTTTTAAATGAATATTGTATCTCTTTTATAATAATAAATAAATAAAAAAAAAAGCTAATTTTTTCAAAAAAGGAAAACGACGTTATGTATAAAATATAGTTGAGATTTTGTTAACCCTTATTTATTGAATAGTATTTGTACGTACACATATAATAGTAAAACAATACATTAGATCAGAAACACACAAAAGCGCTGCTTATTTAACAAAAAAATACTTTTTTCTAAGTTTGAACGAGCTACTTACTTGCAATTTTTTTTTTACCACTCACGAAATAGTAGCCAGTACCTAGTGGTCACTGTATCAGCCGTAGTATCGTTCTCATTTAATCTGCTATTAAATATTTGTGTCAATGAATACCTTTGCATGCCCCTTCTTGCGTGATGAACATACATACTACAGGGCTTTTGTTATGCCAAGCCTTGTGTCCTGGACTTGGCATTGAACCTGGTTACGAAGTGAATAATACATAGCTCTGCTCTAATAAAATACATTACTTTTATAATATGGTATGCGATATAAATATCATGGTGTACTATTTGGAAAAGATCAAATGTGTTTTTTAGTTATTTTTTATGGTGTCCAGAAACCTGGTGGAAATAACAGAAATGTAATTTCCATCTCTTCTGAAAATACATCATGCAAAAAAATTTAATTGACAATAAGAATAACTAACAAGTTACAAGAATGATATGTATTAAGCAGTCTCAGGCAATATACACAAACATTACAACACAAATATGCAGCCTCCATGTCCATACTAATTTAAACCATAAAGAAAAAAATCTATAATCATAAAGCATAGACAGTCATTACATAAACCCGGGTACTAAAATCGATTATTACTGATCATATTTTTTTGAATTACACACTTATTCTGGTTGTGAGGTCGTTGCCCCCGCGGCCTTGCTCGGAGCTATGCGTGTGCGCAAACGGCCATCTGCCACTGCACTTGCGTAATGAGCTTTCCTACACTTATGCAGGGGCCCTCAATCTTTTGATTGCGATAAAGATAACTATTTAATGTATAAGTAATTGTTGACTAGATAAGTATTGTAAGGCTTATGAATATGTTGTTAAGACCTGAGCAATTCCTGAAATTAATAATGTAGTACTCTTTTAAAACGATCTCTCTATCTATTATCTACTAGAGGCTTTTAAAAAGTGGCAAAAATAGGCGGCAAGTAGGTAAGTGGCTGTTGTATTAAGTCGTTTAATGTAATCCAGACCGCAGGTTTCAAACCCCTGGCCCGAAGCTAGAGACGAACGACATCAACCTGACTCGATTAGTCGTTATAATCGAATGGTATTAGTCAATTTATCGATTAATTTAACGACACAAGTTATCGATTTAGTCAGCCGCAGTAAATCTTTGTTGTAGTCGTGAGTCTTGGATTAGTCGTGATCAAGTAATATTATAAATCTATAAGGCTTTTTAAGGCAGTTCTTGGAGATAGTTTGTCGTATTGTTATAGCAGATCTTCGTCGTATTGTTTCCAGATGATGATTAGGTCAATTTTATTGCTATTAATTTAAGTTGTAAATTTTTATTGTCGATATGATGAAAGACATTGTTTCAAAAGTTATAAGACAACTAGACTAGGTACATGTGAAACACAATAGATGCGACATAACATATAAAATGGAGTGTCGCTTAAATAAGTTTTAATTTACATACAAACAATTTCTTTGTCTACGAGTCGATCCTATAAAACAATAGCTCTATCATTTCAGTACATACCTAAAACACATAATTAAGTACTCTTTACTAATTGCTCTAAACAAAACCGACGACCTCTTTGGTCGAGTGGCGTATACACCGGTTTTCACGGTGTCGCTTGCTCTGAGGTCCCGGGTTCGATCAATGTTTACGACAATGTTTAAAATCACTTTTCTACATTGTCTCGGGTCTGGGTGTATGTGGTACCTTCGTTGTCTCTGAATTCCATAACACAAGTGCTTTAGCTACTTAATTTGGGTTCAGTGCAATGTTTGTGATGTTGTCCATATTTATTTATATATAAAAAAAAAACCTATTTGCCCCGATTAAACTTTTTACATAAGTAGTTGGTATAATCAGTTCCGCCATCTTGGATTCCTGACGTCATCAGCTCAAACAAATCCCAGTCGAGTCAGCTTCGACCAAACCAGTGGGTGTTAAGCTTAACGAGATAAGATCGCTATCGGTGATAACAGGAATGGTTGCTAACTGTACATGCTTAACTGACTGACTGTACCTCGTAATCAGGTACAAGATTATAATGCTTGTTATGTTTATCTGCACGACATGTGACAAGTACTTTTTTATGGTTAACTAGCTGTGCCCCACGGTTTCACCCGCGTGAATACCTAGGCCCCTTTTTCATGATCATTTTAGGCCTTTTTCATAAAAACCTTCTCCTGATAACAACATCGGTCCAGGCGTTATTGAATTATGCGCTTACCAACAACACATAGGTATACATTTAGCGATTTATTTTAATATAGGTATATAGATTTGATGTAGAAGATCTGCACTAGACTTGTATAAACGTACTTACTGTATGAATATTTACCTATGTATTGTTACCGTTTGAATCTGTGTAGACCTACGCCGATATATACGTCATTAATGTAGGAACACCAGAAGGATTCCTAGAACTTCTTTTTTTATTTAATTCTTACGCATTTACCACCATAGATAGATCTGCTTTAGGCCAGTTTGCTATGGCTATAAAATGAGTGACAGTAATTTTTTGTTCCGTTTTAATGCTCTTACTGGACACCCAGGAAGAAAACCTATTCAATAAAGTGTACAATATATTATATACCTTTACACATATAGGTACTATATTTAATAACTTAGAGAAATCGTTGAACGTAGCATTCGATATTCAGTTAAGTCATAAAATCTCAACACTTAACGGCTTTTAATTATCTGAAGTTAAAGGTAGGCATTAATAATTATTTACCGTAACTCATTAAGGCTGTGAAAAGCACAACACGTCATTAAAGGTAAACTTAAAATGGCGCCCATTCGGTCAACGGTCATGAAACAACTACAATAAGCTTTACCGTGAACCATTAGTTATAAAATTAAATTACTGTTAAACTCTATAGCTCTTCCATAGACCTCGTAAAATGATAGACAGAGATTCTGCAAATAAAAGTTTGCAAAAGGAGAGTTATAGCTTGCACAATTCTAATTTCTGTCGTAGAAAAAATACATTACATTAGCAGTATACCGCAATTTAAGAAATTTTTTGTTAATTTAATTAGTTACACTTAAACAAGAAAAAATTTAAATCTTGTTTTGAATATGTATCATCTTTCAAGTTAGAATATTTTCCCAGTGGTATGTCATGTGACACTTATTTATTCGAATTGAAAGCTTGTATAAATCATGATCGACTGTCATTCAATTTAATTTAGAAATAAAAGTAGGTAGGTATGTCTAACTGTCTACAATTTAACTCGTCTGTGTACAATCATAGAAATTCTCTAATAAGAATTCCCTTACCGGTCGACGTCAGTTTTTATGGTGGGTCTCTACCAGGATGTTGGTCTTAACTGTCAGGTCTAATAGCTTGACTGTTTGCTTTTATGTTTTATACAATGTTTTATTAATAACTGTTAAGGTTCAATCACTTTAATTGATTGGTAAGAGTTGTTAGAAAGATATGTGATAAATAATAAATAAATAATAATATTCCAGGACATCTCACACACGGTTATCTGATCCCAAGCTAAGCACAGTTCGTGTTATGGTAACCAGGCAACTGATAAACATATTTATATATGTATTTCTAACTGCATACATATTATAGATAAATTACACCTAGACACAGAACAAATGATCGCGCTTATCACACAAACATTTGTCTTTGATGGGAATCAAACCCACGACCTCCGGTATAGCAGTCAGGGTCACTAACCACAAGACCAATAGGCCTGTGATGGCCCGATTCATAAAATTTTATGGTAAATTTTCACATTTTCGAAAGATAGAATAAAATTTCTCTGAATAAAGCCGATAAATATAAAATAAACTTCGGAAACATTCATTTGTCACACCATAAACAAAACAGGGCTCTATAGACCTATTTATAAGAACTCTTTTGTTCGTCTGCCTCCGTTGTACAAATAATAAAATGCTAGCGCTTCATTTTAATAATATTTGCATTATCATTGTTGAGCAAAAATAATTTAATATTTAATTGGGCTAGCTGTATAACGTCATGTAATATAATTTATATTGTATCTTGTGTACAAATGTAAAAGAAAGAATCTATAACGGTTAATGTAGAAGGTGCGTAAGTGTTAACGTGACTCTCTGTTGATTTTATACCAGTGGCTAGCAACCTTTTGTCACAATAAAATGTAATTTGAATTACACTCGCTTTGAGGTTTAAACTGTTTTAAGTAGCTTACATTAAATGTAGGAATCATTTCTTACCATGTTTGAATATTATATTCATAATTTGCAAGATGTTCCTCAGTATGCATAAAATACATCCTTTTAACTAATTTAAAGGACTAATGTAGAATATATTTCTATTACGGTAAGTGCATTTAGCAAAAACTGCATTGGATTAAACACTGCAAATATCATTTGTTTTAATTTTAACCTATTATTTACGATTTACACACATTTTATCAATATAGAGCGAAAATCCGCAATAATCTGCACCCGATCAAAAACACATTAAAAAATAATCACCCGATCAAATTACATTTAAAAACCCCGTCTACGAATCAACAAAAAATGTTGCGAGCCCCTGTCTCATTGAGTGCTAACTTACAAGTTATGGCGTTTAAGTTTTTCTCGTACAGCCTTCATATTTACAGCTACGTTGAACACATAACTGTTGTGTGTTTTTGTTGAGTAATCGCGATCAAGCCGTGAGACTGACTCTGTTTCCTCCCATGCCGCTTTAGATTAAAACTGTGTGTATAGGATGACATTGATTTGTAGTGACTTTTCTTTATGTAAGTAATAAAATGTAGTAAAAGTCAATTTTAATTTTAGATTCAAGATTTCAGATTTAAACGTACTACTGTTTCTATCCTCTAAAGCTATAATTACTTTGAGTTCACAGTGTGTAGTTGAGGGAACACTTTTCGAGATTTTCCAAATTTTTCTTAAATACATAATTGTGTTTTCCTATCCTTGCTCTGCAAACTAACTAATATCTACTAGTCTATACATCATGAGCGGTGTTTTCCAATTCTTAGAAGGGAGTAGTGATTAGACTGTTATCGAAAACAATTCTGGTGATAACAAATAAATGAATTTGCCAATTTAATTTTTAACGATACAGTAAACTAGACTTTAACATAAATTTACGAAAGTCAGTCTTATGGCTTTGCAATAACGGTACTAATGAGAAGTATTTAAAAAAAATATGTTTTTTTGCTGTCGCATAGTTAAATATTTTAATAGAGATGCTTAACTAAAGTTGATGTATCATCGCCTCTTTAGCTCAGTGGCAGAGCACTGGTCTTGTAAACCAGGGGTCGTGAGTTCAATCCTCACAGGAGGCATTACGACACAGACTTTTTAAATCATATTCACATTTGATAATTTGAAGTCTTAGGAAGTCGTTGTGATAACAGTTTTGCAGGACTAAAGAAAATTTTTGAACAAAGCAAAATCTGTATTCGTTGTTTGCGATAAATATTTTTTTATTCCGCAATGGTTCAAGCGGCCTTTTATCTGCAGTGAAAAATTGTCTGCAAAAGGTTTTTTCAGCCAGCCCAATACTATTTAACTATGAAATAATGTTTTGAATAAAGAAAAGATTTTAAATAGTCTCTATCGACTGCATCTATCAACCACCTTTTACTACTTCCTTATTCCCATGTTGTGGATAGAAGAAAAACTTACTCCTAGAAGTCCCAGAAGCATGTTATTTACTTGATAAAAAACTGCATTGTTACCTTAGTTTATCTTACCACACAATAGAGTACTTATGCAGTACAGGGCAATAAAGTTGAACCTGACGCGAAACTTAAGAGATATTGTCATCGCCTCTTTAGCTCAGTGGTAGAGCACTGGTCTCGTAAACCAGGGGTCGTGAGTTCAATCCTCACAGGAGGCAAAGGGCACTAAATGTACATTAATATTTGACGTAATTTTTAAATTGGAAAATCTATTGATGAGTCCATATGAAATTAAATTACTCTTACACATTTAATTACGAAGAAGGATGAGAAAGGTTGAAACCCTTCCCATCCTTCTTTCCTTTATTTTATCAGGAACCATAACATAACAATTATCATCACGCCTGTATCCCCGAAGGGGTAGGCTAAGGTGTACCAATGTACACCCACAGTTCGCCGATATGTTTAGGTCCCATGTAATAGGGGGCGAGCCTATTGCCACTTACCGGGCACTAATCCAAACTCCGACCTGCTACTGAGAATTTCATAGAAAAACCCAATAACGCCTTGGTCGACTTGGGAATCGAACCCAAGACGTCTAGCGTAGCAGTCGCGCTTAGCACCACTAGGCCAACGAGGCAGTTATCAGGAACCAAAGCCATCTAAGTTCAAAATACATAATTGCGTTTTCTTCACATTTTTAACATTATTTTTTACTTTTAAATACATCGGGAATGATGCACTTGTAAGGAAGTGAGTGCTCTCTACCGGAAAATTATGATTGTTGCGATTTGCAGCACGTCAACTAAACAATACATTATTTGTACAAAAATGTACCTTAGTCCTTTGACATAAGGGTCAATGATTAAAATGACAAGAAAAATTATAACATTCTCAAGCTTCCCACAATTATATTTAACACAATGTTTTATAACTTAGTTGTTTAAGTTATTCTTTATCGATGTTCCTACCAAACGTTATGTATGGTGTAACTGAAATGCGAGGTCATATAAAACGGCCTCGTTGGCCTAGTGGTGCTAAGTGCGACTGCCACGCTAGAGGTCTTGGGTTCGATTCCCGAGTCGACCAAGGTGTTATTGGGTTTTTCTATGAAATTTTCAGTAGCAGGTCGGAGTTTGGATTTGTGCCCGGTTAGTGGCAATAGGCTCGCCCCCTATTACATGGGACCTAAAACATATCGGCGAACTGTGGGTGTCAATTGGTACACCTCTGCCTACCCCTTCGGGGATACAGGCGTGATGATATGTTTATGTATGTATGTTTATATAAAACGGCTTCTGTTAATGCAAATGCTCTTTTTTTTTTGGAAAATAGATATGCATAAAAAATGCGATGGTAATTTAGAACTGAATGTAATATTTGCTTTAACATACCGCTTGATTGAAGAAAGTTGTTTATTTCCATGGGCAGAAGTAGTATTTCAAATGTGGCCATATTATGTTGTGTATGTTGTATTATGCAATTCTAGTTCTAATATATTATGTGCATTAATAGATTATATTTATGCCCACGTTCCGCCCGTGTATAATGTTTAATCTCCTAACTTGAATTTCAAGCAAACTCCGTACCATTTTTTATCAAAATCGGTTGCGTGGTTTAGCTATCCGTAAAAGCAAAATATTCTGATAGACAGTCAGAGCTATTTCCAAAACTGTCTTTTGAACTAGCTAAAAAAGGTTTTATTAAAGACAACATATTAATAGCCTCGAATAGATATGAGTAGAGTTTTATTGAATATCTTTGATGAAAATGCGATTGCAGCCGCAGGCAATAGCTAGTTATTATTACATATCTAATATTCTTTTCATTGAAACTTACTTAGTATATCGTTTAATAACCAATTTATTCTATTGTTACAGGTACAAAATGAGGACACAACTGTTTGTAGGATTCTTCGTGTGGGCAACTGCCCTGGCCCTAGACAGCGGCGATAATAAATTTATGAAAGACTATGCTATGTTAAAGGTAAACTTATGCACAATAGAATATAATAAAAATAAACATTTATTAAGAAAATGTATAAAACAAATTACAAAAAGGGTTTCCGCAGTCGGTAGGATTCGAACCTACGCTCCCAGAGGGAATCTGATTTCTAGTCAGACGCCTTAACCGCTCGGCCACGACTGCTTGTATGTTCTAGTTGAAATTAATGTTCTAGTTGAAATTAATGTTCTATTACAACAAACTGTACAAAGCATCCTTATCTAAGTATGATTATTGTATTAGTCTTTTTAACATTTTCTCTTCAACACTACTAAAAACATTTCTTTTTCTTCAAATGTACTATCTTTTAATAATTTTATAAAACAATTTTCTACCTTCGCTGTTAGATTTTATTTAAATTGTGTTTATGTTTTTTCCAAACTAAAACAAATTATTTTACAGATTTACGAAAGCTGTTTCGGCACCGCTTTACTAAAACAAATCACCAAAGAACTGAAAGATGCTTACGCCAAATGTTCAACAGCGCCACCTATGAAGGAACCGTTGAACTCGCAGATACCGCCATTGTTCCTAAGCAAGCTGCCGCCCGGCTTCTCCATGGACCCTAACTCACACACCATTACAAAACCGCTAGATGGCGCTATGCCAAATAAAGACGACGAAGGAACAATAATTCAAGATCAAGGACAACAACCACAAAAACAAACTTTAGGAGGTGTTTTAACTTTCAGACCAAATGCAGTAAATGTGAGTTGATTTATTCTTTAAAATTTAACAAAACGATGCCGCAGCGCTGCCTCCTGTGAGGATTGAACTCACGACCCCTGGTTTACGAGACCAGTGCTCTACCACTGAGCTAAAGAGGCGATACTGAAGGTCGCGAAATATCGCTTTGTAATATTATACATCGATAATATTACGAAAATTTTGCGTATTTTTTTTTTATTTTTGTTTATCTTGATACTCTAGGATATTAATAATGAGTCACAATTGTCTATTTGAATGAGACTTATTGGAATTCTGTAGATTGTAAAATAGACATGTAGAATAGAATATTCATTAGTGTACATCGTTAGAGGTACTTATATTGTTAAAATAATAAATAGCAGTGAAAGTTCACAATGGCGACTGGGAACCGATTATACAGTCAGTGACACTCAATAAAATAATTTATATACAAAAAAAAAACTTTAGCCCCAATGTTTGAATTTTACTATTATGTTGAGCTTGCAATAACCCAAGTGCAGTTGGGTAAGAAGGTATTTATCACAAGTTACAGTACCTGTGAATAATTGTTACTAGTAATTTCGAAACGTACTAATTTATAGGTATTTAATCATCTAGGGCAAAAGGTTATCTAAGTATCAGACACGTGTAGAATTTAAAAAGAGGTTAAAAAATAAATAAATTCGATTTTTGAGGATCTACATTTAAATAATTTTATTGAGTACTCTAGCTATCAATAATGACAGGTGAAGGGCGCTCTACAGTTCGAATTAGGTATTTAAATTTGGAATGATTGCAAACTATTTGTTTTTTTTTTCACGCGCATTTTTTTTTCTTTGTTCGTTATTTAAATTAGGAAATCAATTATATTATTGGGGCTAGATATGCAAAATTAAATCGTTGAAAGAGTTCATTTTGATTTATACAATAAGGTTGAATAATGTCTGTGACCGCTAATAATAATGCAATACACTTTAAATTGCTGTTTTAATTTAATTTAACTTTAAAGAATTATTATTGAATACTTAGTAAGTTAATATTCATAAATTATTTTTAAAATAGAGTTGTACGGAGAGAGAACAGAATCAGTAGGTTTTGGCGCTAGGTACCAGGTTGATTACCGACCTTGTTATGTTAAGGACAATGTTACCTCATTGTAATGCGACTACGACATCTTGATATTTTGAAAACATGTTATAAAATAATGTTTTCATCTTAATAGATACATTTTTGTAAACTCAAAATTTCTTTTTAAGGAACTTATTTACATTTTTTTTTAAATATTAACATTAGCCTATTATTTAAATAAGTGTGTTTAAGAATGTGTCTGTTTTATTTTTTCACTATGTAACAGCTGATAAAACTTTAATATTTTTTCAGGGCCCATTCCCTCAGCCGCAGGCGGCGGTCCCTCCGTACATGGTCCCTACGCAGTTCCGGCCCTACAGCGCGAACCCTTACTACCAGGTGCCCTACAACACGCCCATGTTCTACCCGCCCAACATGCCCTACAACCCTTACTTCGCACAGCAGCAGTTCCAGCAAGGGTACTATCAGCAGCAACAACCTTTCTACGGGAATAATAGGATGTCGGTAAGAAATGTCTATTTATTTGTACACCTAACTACTTTGTAAAGTTACATTTGCATTAAAACTATGCAGTTTAAAAAAGTTATACATAAAATAAGTCTTACATAATTCTAATATAATAATATAAACATATTCTGCTTGTCCAAAATCTGGCCCTTATGAAGAGTCGTCATACTCCTAAAATAGAACAATCCAATTAATTTTCTGACTGGCCTTCAGGGCACAAACCGTACCTAAGCTTTAATATCTTTATCAGAATCTCATACTAGCCGTAGTTTAAACGCCAATGCTCACAATTCCTTATTCAGTAAGGTTTCCATTACTTAACATTGATACGAGTATGTCATGTTTTTCTTCTAATTTTAATATTTAAAAAAGAAACTTTCTTATCAATCAATTAAAGTTTTCATTTTAGATAAACAAATTTTGTGGAAGTACGTGACGTCTACTAGTAAATAAATAACTTACTAGTATATAAATTATCTTTTACACCACAGCGCCACCTCGGTCTCCGCGCGCGCCTGGCGCTGAACGCTCGCGGCCAGCAGAGCCAGAACGTAACCTGCGTGATGCAGGAGCTGGGCTACATCGACAGCAACATGGAGCCCAACTACGACCAGATCACGTCGAGGATCAACAACCTGCCTGTCTCCAATGAGCTGAAGAGCGATATTCAGGAGGGTCTGCAGTTCTGTCAGAAGTTCTCTGTAAGTTACTTAGGCTATTTTTTCCTTTTCTATGTGAGAAAAGACCTGTACGCCACTAAAGGAACATTTATAGGCTGGTATTATTATTGAGATATTTAGACGCATTGACGAACTCATTAGTTTACTAATGTTGTGCCTAGTGCAAGTGCTACTGGACTTATAAATGTTCCATTTTGACATCGATAAAAATTGTAACAAAGTAAACCCTAAGGTGGGTCCGAACAGGGAACAGACACGCAGTGTACTTAAAAATATGATAGGCGCATTATTTATATATTTACTAACACTTGTTATACACACGTATTTTTCAATAGCAGACTTATTGCATGAAGCACTATCACCTAGTTGACCCCACGATTGACTATTTGAACTCTTGTGTAATATATGCTACCATTTACATAATTTACATAAAAGTCGAAATAGGGAACGTGCCTGCTGTTTTTAATAACTTCTTTTGAACTCTACGTTTGTTCTTCTAGCAATGTGTACCGGAAGATAAGAGAGACATCGTGCCTCGTCCTCAGGAACAGATCAGAGCCATCTTCTTCTTCCGCTGTTACAAGGTAAACACATAGCTATTGCATTTTAGTTATTATGGTAATACGTGTTTATGTGGTATGGCAGAAGTAACTTTTGCAGGTATAGTTATAAAATTACACACGTAAATAAAACTGTCTCATCTATAAGAAATAAATTAAATTAGTTAAGCTGCCAGTGGACTTCGATTAATATATATTTTTAGTAAAATATTAAATGTTTGCATTTAACATTTCAGCACAAGAAGTTGGAGGCTTGCATCATGAAAGACATCAACCAGCACTTCAACAAAGAGTACATGTTCGACTCTGACACTGACTTTGCGTGAGTATCATTTATTTGCCCAATTATACTAGAGAAACCTTTTTTCTTGGTAGAATCCCTTTGTGTCTCATCATTACTATATTGCTGTATATGTACTAGGTGCTGGATGAATATGGGCTAACAAATACATACGTCTTCCGTTCTGACTGCTATTCTTGTTGTATTCCGCGCATCATACATTTATTTATTTATTTATTTATGGCCTCTATACTTCCTATCAGTGTATCTACCTACACCGTACCTAAATCCTAAATCTTTTAAAGAGAGTAAACTTTAAATAAAGAGTACTAAAGTATATTTTCATTTGTCAGTCTGTCCCGTGCCGCCCGCTCGGTCCGCGACGTGCCGCTCCGGGACCCCAGCATCGAGGCTCTGGAGGAGATGGAGGTGTACCTCTACGACTACCTCAGCGGAGGAGGAGGCTTCGACTTCGACCTGTACATCTAAGACTGAGCCCTAGTTGTAGTCCAGTTCAGTCATTATTAGAGTAAGTCATTCGTGGTAGTGTAAGCTCTATTATGTTTATGTATGTTCAAGACAAAGTTTTGCATGAGGCTTTTGATTAAGATGGCCATGAACAAATATCCTTTGAGAATGCGGCTTTTTACCCACTGGGGGTTTAGCCAAGTGGCATAGATGAAGATGTCAGCTATGAACAGTTGCAGACTTGGCTAAGCTACTAAATATTACGTTCCCAGATAATCCTTAAGGTGTCTTGCAAGGCGCTTCATTGGGCTCGTCCTTGAGATTAAATCTCATATGAACGAAATAACTAGTTTTTACTATGTGACTAATTTTGAGATTTGCTTTGGCTGTCTTCAATATACTAATTTCTTTTATTCCTAATATTTATCCAAGTAAGCGAAGTTTGGCCAATTTTAAGGTTATAAAACAAATGCTCAAACTGAAATAACATACTTAATTTGTGTACTTAGTTTTACGTTTTATGTATTTATTTACTTTAGTTTGCGCCATTGAATGCATTTAATACTTTAAGCAATGATAAATGTTAGAATATTAACATATCAAGTATTTGTGGCTTAGGGAACAACCGGGATGTTTGCTTCTTTAATAATACTTTACATAACAAAAATAATAGAAAAGATAATTTTATAGTTAGCAAAAGTTTATCATTCATTTTTTATTTTCTCCCTTTCGTAAAACATTGTCGAATAGAAGTTCTGTGGCGTCATATTTTTTTGTTTTGATATTTTTGAACAATGTGCCCATTATTTGGAAAACTATGATTAAAAAATATTATGCAGTATTATTTTGTGTAGCAAACTTAAGTTCTTGTCAACTAAGCTCGCTAGCTCGCGCTTTTTAGATGACGACATTAGGTAAGGTAAAAGGTACTGTTGATGTCCTTTTGTATTTAAATATATTTTTTTTATACATTTTGATAAGATAATGTCAGTTTCTACTACATCGGTGTTTGACTGTAGTTTTAGAAACTATTTTTAATTTTGTGTATTTTTTTTTCTTTTTTTTATTAAGTGACTCGTGGAGATTATTTTTGCAAATGAACAATGCATTTATTAGTTTAAGATTATAGTTTTAAGTTAGATTAGTTTGAGATTTGAATGTAAAATGAAAATGACAACTGATTTTAATAAATAACGTAAAATAATTTCCTCTTTTACTACCTTCAAAAGACATACCTCCTACTACTATGAAAAAATATGTGAGTACCGTAAGTAAAATACAATAACCAATGATATTCTAATAAACAGATATGTTATACACATACAAAACAATCGAAAAAAGTATTCCGCGCAGCAGCGGCAGCTGACATACATGTCAAAATTATACAAAAGAGATAGCGCGATAAAACCCATAAGAAAAAAAGAGACACATAGATAGTTGTTGAAAGGCAATACGTCCCAATTAGGACGTTTTCGAGTCTTCACGATTGCACGCTTTTATCATATCTGTTTATTAGAATATCATTGACAATAACCATATTTTTATCCCCAAACCGTTTGGCAAAATACACAACAGTTTTTTTGACACTGACATCAAAAATTATTCAATGACATTTCAATTCGAGCTGTAATTTTTTTTTCTAACACGGCCAATTATGAACTGCCAAGAAAGAGATTATCGTATAAATATTATATGCGGCAAAAGGGCACGCGTGCGGCACAAAGGCCAGTACAAAGGGCATGCAAAGGTGACTGTCCATCAAACACACAATCGACATGCACAATAATTTTCTTGTCAGTACGTCAATTATTGTAAAATTGCTCTATAAATAATTTTTTGATTCTTTGATTCTTGTTATGGATTTTTTCGTGACGATTCATGGCGCTGGTTTTATTATTTGAATACAGTGATTTTATTCCAGATATAAACTAGCAGTAAAAGTTGTTGTGACTACAGAAATGAGTATGAAGTAAACCTTTGCTTTAAACAATGTAAAATGGAAGACATCTTAAATATGCTAATCATAATACTTGAGGTTTTTTTTTTTTTTGGTAGAGGTCTTTGCAGTTAGCCTGAGCGCAGGCTTTGACTGCTTCACCGGACTTTCAATACTTGAGGTCTACCTTATTTCGTGGTAAATAACTATTCAATGTTTTTATTGAATTCAATTAGCTATGTTGTCATTTGTGTGTCTTGGAAGTTATTTCTTCTTCAGAGGTAGAGTAGAGTAGAGGTTCTCATTGACCCTGGCATGAATAACACTATTTGTAAAGTGCGTATACAATATTATTTAATACCAGTTGATCGATGTGATCCATATAAAATACCTAACAAAAATATACATATTTGACAGATGTCACCCAAAAATTACATACACAAGATAAAAGAAAAAAAAAACACATCTGTTTGTGAAATCTAAAACCCTTTTGTGGTAACCATTCATTTCGGAGAAAGGTCCAAGTATCCAAACGAAGATTTTTTGCTAATATCTCTCGATGTATATAAAAAAGTAGCATTATGTTTGTTCGTGGACTTATTTTTGTACAAAACTTTCACCGGGGTCCTATTATTGAGGACTGCGATTTTTTCGTTTGGAAAAAATTGCTACCTGTCATATTGAAAGAGGTTGATGGGAATATGGAGCAAGTACCTTAAGTGTAGTGAAAAAAACGTTCTCATGACTCAGTTGGGTATTTTGGCAATATTTTGCAAATACAACTCTACTTTAGATAGTGCCTAAATATCATGTAGTTAAACTATAGATAATATGTTATTTATTACTGAAACTTCCTGCAAATTAATTATGATTATACTCCGGAGTATTAACATATTAAGTTATGATTATTTTTTGAGCTGGTACCTAACACTCTGAACTATAAACTTAATTTACGGAAAAAATTGTGTAATTTATCCATACGTTTAATTACATTACATCTATTATAAATATTTAAGGTAGGTACGCATTCCTCGAATACAGGCATTAAGACAAACTATTGTGATTAAGCGATAGCTTTGCTTCCTTATTTATTTCCAAAAGGTACACCAACAGCATGTACTACATCTCACATTGCATATAAAATTAGTAAAAGAAGGGAATTAATGTAAAAATAACAAAGCACATCTTAAATTTAGTAAATTATGAACACACAAAGCATAGGGGTCTGAAATCACAAATCCGCAGAGGGTAAACGTGGTGGTCAATGCTCGTGCTTTCTCTATATGGGAAGAGGACTGTGCCTAGTGGGTCGATTTTTGGCTGGATTATTGATTATTATGGCTATTAATTATAGTCCGCCGTATATCTATACTAATATTATAAAGAGGAAAGATTTGATTGTTTGTTTGAATTGAAAAGGCTCCGGAACTACTTGACCGATTTGAAAAATTCTTTCACTGTTGGGAAGCTACACTATCTGCGGTTAACATAGGTTATATTAATTTTTCAAAAAGTGAAGGATCCTTAGTATATCCGCGGGGCACAGCTAGTTATTAATATATTAAAAAGCAGCTTAGTAACCGAAAAGTGTAACTGATCACTTTCTACATTACGGGAGTAATCTTTGTAGTTTCATGTACATTCGACATCGTTATTTCTGGAAACAATAATACTAATGACTTAATCCGTTTATACCGTAGCGGCGTAATTTATTACGGCATTACAATTCTTCACTGTTACTTTCTTTAAACTCTAAACACAATAGTGTCAGACATTTGTTTATTGCAAATAGAGCAATATTTTAATTGTTGTTTGTACTAATTTCACCCGGGTTTAGTTCAGATAATAGTACGGTTATCTTTCACTGTTTTTATTACTGCTTATTTATGATTCAGCTTCTTGTTCCTGTTAATTTTTACCCTTTTATGTGTAGTTACCGCTTGGTATTTCATTATTATATAACGGATGATATTTTACGAAATTAAGGCAATTAAGGGTAATATTATTAACAGGGTTATTGAAAGAAGAGTTATTGTTATAATATTAAAGTGCCTATCGGGTATCTAAAATATTTGCTGAATTTTGTGTGACTAGCTATCTGTTGACTTAATGCAATTCTTATTTTCACTAAAACATTTTGTGGACTGCTAAATTGAAAATATTTACCTTAAGTTCCAATAAATAGGTATCTACCACCTTTCTCCACCTTGCGTTACCGACAAGCAGCTGACTAACAAAACCTTCAAATTGCACATCAATAAATAATAGCACATTATCAATTCATCACCTACATAAAAATATCATCTCTAACCTTTGTATAAAGTACCCTTTGATACACTTATGCATGGCGGATTCTGTTCCATTTGTCAAAAACATACATATGTTGTGCCGCAGATGCGTTCGCAAATAAACACTTATTAACAAAGCCATTTAGAGAGTACATACTCAACCCGTCCGTGAAACGCACCTTTAGATTTGTTAGGTAAAGGAGACTGTTGGCGGTGTTGAATTAAATAGATTTTTGGAAAATATATTACAGTTCGCTTTGAAAAATATCTGAAGAAAACATTGTCTTTTATATAGGAACCTGGATACCTTCTTCAAATAATAGTTTTTTCCTATACCTATCTCCTATCCTATAAGAAATACATTTTTTTTAAATATCACATAACGTTGATAGCAGAAAAAAGACATACCATTAATTTTTGTCGGACCAATTTACTATTTAATGATAACCAACTTTAATTAATTTTATTTAGATTTAAATACTTGTCGTAGTTCCAACAGCCAGTAATAGTAGCTCTTACCTTACGCCAAAAATATGAAACACCTTTCCAGGTAAAGAAATGGTTAAAGATTTTTGTCAAATAATCGCCTGCGCAAGTGTTATGTCAGAATTCAATGAAGACTTCGCAAAAAAAAGGATTGATTTAAATAGGGCTTTAGGCCATTGGGCCTTATGGAAATTGCGAAGATCAATAAGAGATACATCCGCAAGGTGCTGGGTTAAATAAAAAAAAAGTATTTTTCTTGGTACGATAATAGGGTTTTGCACCCTACTGCGTTGGAACTTTCATAATAATGAAATTTAAACTTACATTGTTTCGTCAAAATAAAAATAAAAAAAGAGTTGAATTCAATTTAATTGGATAGTTTTTAGCAAGTATGATACAAAACAGAACAATTTTTAGTTTTTCTATCTTCTAAAGTATCATTAATGTCCTCACACATTTTTTTTTCTTACTATGTAATGACTAGGTATCTAAATAACTATTTTTAAATACAATAAATACATAGCATCCTTAAACATTATGGCCAAAGCAAATTAAAATCTTTTTATGTAAATGAGGAAATTACATTTATTTTAATGTTGAAAATAAAATCAGATGTTTTTGTTTATCGTTGTAGGTACAATAAAATGTAGGCTATTTACAGGTTATATAACAAAAATATGATCAATTTTAAATTAAAATCATGAGCTAATTTCACTAATTTAATAAACATTGTGTTCTTCCTGTACTTATCTACCCAGTACCGAAAATTAACATTTAAATTCGTTACAGTTTTCAGCGTTTCTTATCTCGATTTACCATGTTCGTCATTTAAAGCATGCATAAAATTTCGTTTGTCCTGTATTATCTAACTCACAGCAATCCACTAAATATGACGAATGTTCAGTAAACATTTTAATCACTTAACATAAGACCAGAGAGAGAGACTTAACATAGACCGATCGTAAAATGAAAAATAAATATTTTATAAGACAAGTAAGTAATAATCTTTTCAAATTAGAAGACAGTGTATGAAGAAATTCAAATACATAATAAGTCCTTTTAAAATTGTGCTTTATCCTCGATTTCACTGAGGTCTCGTCATGAGTATTCATTACCAAGGGAACATCTGAAAAGAACACACTTAAAAAAAGGAAAATCGGGGAACAACCATAAAAAGCAAAAAAAATTAACAATCATTACGAAAAACCTCGATTTTTTAAGTTGGTTCACGAACAACCAACAATCAAATCAAATCAATAAATTGTTTTAATCATTCTCGATACAACACTATGCTATTTCTTTCAAATACGAGTAACTAACAAGGAAATTCACCTAAAAGTGTGAACAACATCCTTAACACTCTTGTTCCGTTAAACTCTAGCAAAAAGTGTCAAGTGTCCACGTGCTCCAGTCGCAAGTCCCACGGGTTGACTTCCTTGGACCACTACTAATTAGGCCGGATCACGACATTTGTACTGCAGTGAATAATGATCGGAACTTGCATCTGTGGACGGGGGTAAGGCAGATGATCTTTAAACCGCATATTTGGAAGGTTCACTATTTTAATTGGACATGACTATTTTTGGTGCGCAGTTAACTCTTAAGTTATAGCAGAGCTGTATATTTGCATGGTATATGTAGTATGCCACAGATCATCAAGAGGGTCTTTATACTTTACCATCGCACTAGGCACCATGACTTAGCTTTGCACACTTCTTGTCCTACTGAAAGAGTTACGGACCATGTCATATAGAGGCGATTGACACCTAAAACAATAACGTATTTTAGTCAAAAAAGATATGGGCGTTGACGCAGTGTTCACATTTTTATAGAATAAATATCGTCACACAACTTTATATAACTCTCAAAATAATATTTGTGCAAGATTAGATACATCCTGGCCCAAAAAATGGCAAACTTTTTCAGAGCATCCGAGTTATAAATCTCGTGAACTTTTAATATGGGAACTATCGAACAGTCCTAGTTCCGTAGATCCTCCCAGGGGTCAAATAAGTTAAACAAGACGTAGGCCACTTGGCTTATTCCCAAAACAATCGTAATATTATAGGGCATGCGAAAAACATAAGTTCCTCGAATACGACAGATATGTTGAGGAAATTGATGGCTGATTCATTTACATGGAATTGTCTTTATGTATTTGTCTTTTTATTGCCATTTCTTTCCCTTCTTTTTTATTAGCCTTTGTGGAGATATTTTATAAGAAAGACAGAAGCATCATGTGTACCGCTGTGTCTAGTCAGCTCAGTTGATTGAAGAGCATATGCAACACTGACGCAATGACAATAGATTAAACAAGTTTAGGTATTACTTTCAAAAATAATAATAAAAAAAATCTTATACATTAACCGAAGCAGAAACAAGCCTTAGCTTAAAAAAACGTGATTAACGACTACCAGAACCAGAAATTACATTCAGATGTAAAACCAAAAAACGTTCGGACACCAAGATGTCGCTAACCAAACAATTTAAAAAAACGGTTCCAAAAACATTTGAAAGCCGACACTTGCCGAACAAAAAACGACATCGGCAAAGAGGCGCGGCAAACCTACATTTTCGATGATTTATGGTGCAAATTAACGAGTACGTATCCTCATTCCTGAACGTCATTTCCTGGTAGAACGAACTCGCTACTCAGCTGAAAGCGGAAAAAAATAACAGCAAACATTCTTAGCGAAAGCTTTTTGCTTGTTTGAGAGATTTTTGGGAGCCTAGACTCTTTTTGTCGACTATTTTGTTTTATATGACTTCTAAGTAGCGTCGTTAAGTAGAAAGCGGGTTTATATCTGACTCTTGATAAAAAGCCCTTGGTATTGAAAATCAGCTGCAGATAATTTTCAGTAACTGTCCAGTGTCCGTGTTACGAAAACAAGCTGAAAGCATCAAGCATCCGTAGTACATTCGAATATTCCATGTGTCATAAAACACAATATCTTTTACAGCAAACATGTTACATTTCGACACCAAATAACGTATCAAAAATGAACAAAGTCTGTACCACATTAAGCTCAATTATAAAAAAGCTCATGATATACCTAGACCTTTAGCCCTTACTTCAAACGGCTCACCTAATTCCCAATAACAAGCGCGACTAGTCAGACATCCGCATACCGTGCGGCTCGTGTTGCACCTTTTTATACTGAAACAAAAAGCCTTGTAAAAAGTTCGCTACATGCGGGAAGGGAACAAGTGCAGCCGTCCTATGTTACGCAAAGAGGAGGGTGGTGAAGATGTGACATGTCACAGAAGATTATTTAGTATCATCTAAAAAGGATTTGTCGGTCCTATTGGTTGCGTACTTTTAATGTATAAGATGTTATATGTTATGGAAGAAGGTTTTTTTAAGTGGTTTTGCCCCAAAAATATTACATTTCTTCTTTTCAGATGTCGTCGGTGATGAATCCCTAGTAGGAGTAAGTATTTAACTGTTCTGAAACTTCTGTGTAAAAATTATAACATTACATTCAATCGTTACCCAAAGCTTTCATTTCACTATAATTCCTTGCCGATAAATGCTCGATGCAATGTCAGTCTTGTCAAATAGGCTACAGAGAGCTAAATAATGCATGGCTGTTTCAGGAATATTTGTATGATCAGAGCAAAAAGATACTTACTAAAATAAAACTTCCAATGTTTGCCTCAGTGCGACTCTCCTTACATAGGCACAAATCAGACAACCATCATTTTCTCTCTACTCTATGACCATCCCGAAGTGATTCATTAGCCGGGTCGTTCGTCTTCATTGCATGTGACGGAGATAGTTTAACGTTTAAGCGACTAGTTGAAGCCGGCTTTAAAAAGCCATATCTTAAGTCCATCAACTTTTATGTATAAATTGAATTTAGTTAGAATACGGGTGGGGGAATAAAGGCGGAATCTTTTTTGGAGATAATCATGGGTCACAATTGGCCAGATAATGACGTAGCTACCTATTTATTAAAAGTTTTATCGAAAACCTAATATAATATGTTAAACAAAAATTACCTTTTATCTGATTTGCAATCCTGAAATCCTGTATTTTAAATAACAAATGAACTCAGTGAGAACAATTATGAAGATTGTTGTTTATTTTTTTATATATAATTTGGAATTAGATAATGTTCTAATGAAACTTTAGTATCCTATCACAAATGACTAATTTATTTTTATTAGTGTGGCTAACATTCCCACACTACTTGAATAAACCCTTTGATCAAAGCTCAAGCAATGTTTTAAAATTAGAATATCCAAAGAATAGTATCATTGTTTAACGGCCGAATCATCGATGTAAATCAGACTTTATGTGTAGGTCATAAAGTTCAAAGTGGATGTAGTGGTGTAACCACATGCCAAAGTCAGTTGAGACGTTGAAAGCTTAGAAAGTGCAGACGAGGTCTGTCAACATTCTGAGTGGTGAACCCTCGTCAGACTTCGATGAGGTCTCAAATTCACACTCAGATAGACTTGGAATGTTTTAAGGAATTCAGCCACCAGAATTTTTGTAACCACAGTATTTGGCAATTTTTAAACAGCGGATTCGAAACAGCAGCTTTTCAATGCACTGTTTTTTGTTTTGCTTGCTGAAGAGTACTATTAGTACAGTCTTTGAACGATAAATAAATCAATAAAACTAACAAAGAAGCGTTCCAAATTTAAAAAGAAGCGCCGTCGTTCTTAAAAAAGCCGGCGCTTTCTTTTGGTCTTCGCTCAGTTGGCAGTATGTGGACAACAATAGTGGATTTTTTATCTGCACACATCTGCAACCGGACACCGAGCAGTGGACTAACGTGCCACCACAATGACTACTAACTACATAAATCTTTCCAGAAAACATATAATTATTTTAGGATGTTTTTTTTTTTTTGTTTAGTCGATTATTGATCGTCCACCCTCGCATCGAGACTATTGTTGGCTAAAAAGAGCGGAGTTTTTCTGGTCATTTTGGGGGCTATTGTAAAAAGATGTCTCTTAAATGTCCCCCTTTATGTTTAATGGCGCAGCTGAAGCTATTTCTGTTATTTTCGACGTTGGACATCGTAAAGAAAGTGTGGATTACACTAAAAACGTGATACTTATCTGGACTTAATGGTGTATGAGAATTAGGCGATCCGTTCATTGTTGCTGGCGGCCGCTTGAGTTAGTTCTTTACGATAGGATTTTTGAAGTGTAGTGTTGTGGAATTTATTTACTGTTACCGCAGATTTGTTTCTTAGATTGAGATAAAAGGTATCGCATGCGTACCTGACTACAAAACACTTGGAATGTTAATAAAGATTGCCTAATTGTTCGGAAAAGCTTGCTAAAAAAACATATCTCGGAATAATTTCGTAAAAACATATCAATATGTGCTCTTATCTATTGAATTCTCAAGGAATTTCATAATTAATTAGAATTAAACTACTACTTCGTACCGACGTCTTTTAACAAAATCTATTTACTAAAAAAAGCAAGAGAATCTCCCATTGTCTCTCTCAAAGTAAAGCAAAAAACAACAATACAAATAATTACGTATGCAAAAAGAGTGACAAATAAAAACTCGGGTGGTCTGCCCAGTGTCCAGTAAAACGAGCCATAAACAAAACTAACACATTTCTTACCGGTAACGCGTAGGTGGCGAGATCAGGCAAAGATAACGCAATTTGCAGCCACCATAGATAACAAATTACTAAATGCTTTGACAGATAGAGATTAATAGATGAAGAAAGAAACTTTTTACTAAGTTTAACACATTAAGTTGAAGATTTATTTTTGTGAAACTTAATTACCTACCTACCTTCGAAGATTTAATTTGCCATTTTGTTAAGATTTTATAAGACAATTTTGTTATTTTGATGTTACATTTACATAAACTTTTACATCATAATTAGACTTTCCTTAACTATTTCATAAGGTCGGTGTTAAAACGTAACTTTCCGAGTTCTGTACATAAGGGATATTTAAATGCATGAAATATAAGTAGAGCCAAAATTTGTAAGAGAACATTATAGGTAAGTAGTGGTATCAAGAAATGTTTAATTTAACAAAAGTATGATACACCTAGTAGTACAATTTTAACTATTACTTTCGCAAAAATATAAAGAATCATTTCCTATGTGTTCTACTCATCAAACTATACATAAGGGAGAGATTTTATCATTAAAATCTATAATAACAGTGACCCTAACAATTTGTTATCAAAAACACAAATCACGCCGGCATTATAAAAACACGCCGAACCAATGGCTAATTTAATTAATATTTTACCCGCATGTGTTACGATGTCTGTATTAATGTAAAAACTATTTCTCACACAATCATTTGAAGTAAATTACAAAAAAAAAAATGTTACATCGAAAGTGGACAAGGCTCGTAGTGAATGAATATGAAGAAAGTTTGCAAATCCTAGTACAGTACACGTACAGTATTCTTAAATATTTTACTAAATTTACGAGGGTTTTACGTAAAACACAGCTTTTTAGTTAATGCTAAGAATCTTAGATTTCGTCCCAATCGTAATAAGACTCTACATTTAAATACCGACGCCATTTTCTATTCCACTATGTAAGTAACTAAATCATTTAAAATCCGAACACCTTTTTGTCTCTGACAGTTTTTTGTTTCATATACCACATGCCACTTACAGCCGCAGTAAAGGCGGTAACGAATTCGAAATTCGAACAGCAGCTGAAGATAGATATAAATAAGGCGGCAGTGACACGCGCGCTCCCTCCCTTTTATAATTATTACATTTTATTTTTAAATTGTTTTTTCTACTCCACAAGGATTCCCCTCCGTGTTCACGGTACCAAAACAATGTCCCCTCGTACCTAATGGCTCCATTCGGCCGTGCGTTGTTTTAAATTGGATACGGGTCCATAATAATAAATTGTCGGTCTCAACCCGACTTTGGAGCGTGTGAGTAATGATAATTAAATTGATCCTTGTTTTTGTCTCTTTTTGTTTCAGAATTATGCTCATTGATATTTACTGGGACATTCTTTCAGCCTTAATTTCTTAATTTATTTCGCTTCTAATGGATATCAATAAATATGGTAGGTGTCTTTTATGCTTTCGACGTCATATATTTACACTGAGGAATGTAAATTGGATGCTCTTAATCTACAAAGCTTTCAAAAGACTTTACCACTAAGTCTCAACCTAAGTAGCTAATAGTATCTGTGGTAATGGAGCTTAGTTCCTATAATGCAGAATGTTTAAAAATTTAGGTTCCTTTTTGAATACTTATAACCAGGTTACATAAAAAACTGGCTTCAAAAATTTCAAAAAGGCCCGTATTTACCTAAACCCGAGCATCCTCCATAGCAAATGTACTTGACAGAGCGGAAGCCGGTAACTTGAACTGGCAGGTAAACAATATCTAGAAACTCGATCCTGTGGGGCGAGACACGCGACAGACCTAAAATAGCGGCCACAAAGCGCCGCATTGACAAATCTTACGGCCTCGGTGAACTAACACACTGGCGTTATTAAAATCCCCAGTAACTCCGGCGATACATCAACCGTTCACTCCCCTAACTCGGAAGGGAGACCTCTCTATTTTTAAAATACTTCCCCACCGTTCATTTTATATTTTTTCCGTGCGCGCGCTTATTTTTACGACAACCAACCAGTGTTACTTGAACCCCAAAAGCCCGTCATTTTGAGTTGAAATAGCTTTTTCTATATGAAACGTAAGGGGCGCGAAGGATCACTTCAAAATGGACTGAATTTTAATAATAAGTTGCAGCCGCTACCGTGTGTTACATACGGCGCGCGTGCGTTCCTTATTTGAATTTGAATGGTGGAACGCGTGCGCGCGCAGCACGCGTCTTTAGCTTTTTTATTGGGGAACACAGCCAATGAGAACAGTTTTATTTGTAAAAAAGTTAGGGGAGTTTTTTATTTATGTTCATACATAGAGCATAGGTGTTCGTTTTTTATCTGGGCGTGTGTTATGGGCGTTGTATTATGTACCATGAGAGGAGTTTTTTTTACATTATGCTACTTGTTATTACCATGCAAAAAACGTTATAATGATTATTTAACAACTAATGTGAAAACATACAGGTAAGCTTAATGTAATCTCCGTTACGCCATAAATTGAGCACAATACCATAACTTTCCAAGCGATTCGCCAAGCCTGCTTTATTACTAATATTCATATAACAATCAGAAATATACGACAGTATATTATTCCCTTAATCCAGTTATTTTCCGGCCAACAAATACTTCTTATGGATAATTGATTTCCAAATATTAAGTTACTGGCAGAATGTTTGTTTGTCTGTACCAATAGTCGGTAGAAAGAAAATGATATATTTTTGTGTTTGCCATAGATACGGCTGTATTTATTCTGTTATTCGGCAACTAAGCAAGATATATTAGGTAGTTGTTGTACTAGCAATTAAGTTAACAGGTTAAGGTAATGGTCGCGGAACCTCTTCATGACGTCACAAAAGCGTTTTGTTATAATTAAGTAGGCCGATACTTTATCTAAGTAACGCTGTATTGTCTATAGAAATTCTTAATGCTAGATACTATTATTGTGTTTTTGCTTTGTTTGACTTGAAGAATAATTAAACCATTATTTCTGCTCAAATATTGAAAATAATATTATCAGCTTACAATCGTTTTCCCGCCCTACCCGTATGTTATCAAAAGCTATAGCAACATTGCTTTTGATAACAAACGGCTCTCTTGCATACAATGACCCCCCTCTGGTTCATCTAGCATTTCCTTCCATCTTACATTATATCATTTCTCATTGTTTCTTAGTTTACAGAAAAAGCCAAAATGGCAAAATTTAGTTTTAATAAAAAATTTATTCTATGTACATAATTTTTTACATGTAGCTAGTAAGTGCAAGTTTCATAAAATACAATCGACCACCGATTCTCAAAAACTAGGTTTATCGGCCCAGACATGAAATAGGCTATTTATATACTATTCAGGCAATAAAGAAACATAAGTATACGTCTTCTGATGAGAGGCGGTCATCGCAACCTATGGACGCTTACAACCCCAGATGTATCACTCGTGAGTTGCCCCTTGTCCTTGATTGAGCTCTGCCAACCCAGCTCACCTAAAGCAACGCATCTCACAGATATCATATTTGGCTGAAAACTTCAGCTAGGTGAAGGTAGTTTTGTACTGAGGCAACTCAGCGTTAGAACGGGCATCTGCTCAGTAGACTTCTTTGCTATCTCTAGTTACATACAGAGTTTGAATCAGCTAAATGCGGTAACAGATCTAGATCATCATCGACGCTAGACGATACGAAAATTGTTTATTCGCAGCGACTTATTAAGCTATTTTCTCTTTAATTGATAACCACTTTAACATTTATAATTGGGCTTTTTTGTAAGCAGACCAATTGCTTAAAAAACTATTATTTTCTAAACGACAACGACTATACGACATACTTAGATGCAAAATATAACTACGTTAAAACTGACGAATTATAGTAATTATTCTTAAGGATCAATTAACTACATAATAGATGTGTCAGTATTACGCTTGTTATGAGAAGGGACTAAAGTATTAAGACTGGAGGAGCTCACCGACGCTAACAATAACATTCGGTAATCAAGCTGTTTGTCAAACAATTATAACCTTCCCCTGTACTATTGAATTTTACTCGACTTTGTTAAAAACATAAATAAGTAGACATTGTTTATTTTAAGTAATGCATTATATATCGTAAATTTAGATAATGATAAAAAAATATTTAGCATAAACATTGGTTATTATATATAGATTGCAAAAGTCAACTCGCGTACCTTTTCTAAAGCGTTATAAAACTTTTCGCTTACAATATTTTCAATCAATACACCAACCCTAAAAGAGTTACTAAGAAAATAAATCACAAAATCACCTTTCAAAGAAAATCGTACAAAAACAAAAGAAATCGAGAAACCTAAGAATCAAAAGCAAATATAGCTTTCACTTCCCATAAAAATATTGATGCAGCTTTTAGCGTCGGCCAGGGAAGGGGGAGGGTGGTTGCCATGGCAACGGGCGACCCTCCTAGGGGAAAAAACGGGTAAAAATTGCGGGAGCGGACCGACGCTGATTTTTTATGGCATCGTAGATTTTTTCTTTCGAGCGCCGCGACGCCGGCCACGGCCGTGTGGGCGGGAGTTCGGATACAGCGTGTTGTCGAACGCTACTGTTTTTAAGTTTCAATTGACGGTAAAAGTATTAATTCAATTTATTTATAAAAATAATACTTCATTACAATAAAACCCCATAAACTTATACTTGTACAAATAATTAAAACTAACAGGCGTCGTTTCAGCAAAATTGTAGGTTTTTTTTGTTTTATTGTGATTCCATTATAGGGCGTTTGGTGTACTGTCAGATTTTCTGACGATTTTTATTAGGTGAAGATAAAAAAAATCCTTTTTTTCTTAATGATCTCTGAATAATCTGACTTAACGTAACATAAACAAATAAATTTGTCTTAAGTTTCCTCATGTTCATATTTTTTCTCCTTCTCCTTCCTCGTATACAATTTCATCTATTTTCACGATTAACTGTAGAAAACAATTTTGTCTGCAATCTAAACGTATTGAGTATTCATTCACTAAAAAATCTACGCACGACTTCTTTTATTCAACGAATCAGGTGTGTGTTGACGCAAAATTCTGCGTAATAAAAAAAACTGCGTAAAGATTTTAAAGATGTTTCTAAACAAACAAGATTTTTTTACTGGAAATGAATTGATTTACCGTTCACTGACATGTAATAAATGTTAATCCGTAACCCTTTTAATATGCTGGCACATGAAAAAAAGTATTTTTCTTTTATTCAATAACACAGGTGTGTCATGACGAAAATATTTGCAAGATGCCTTGAAAAACAAGAAGTCTTGTCAAAAAAATATTGTAATTCATTCATTCTTAAAAGATGTTAATTTATTTAATTATGTTGCTTGTGTTTTTAAATCAATATTAGTGCCTAATTATCGGCCTGTTTAAAATTTCACTTATCATTAACAAAATTTGCGTGTAATAAATAATTTAAATTTGCGTTAACTAACAACTTGCAACGGATTTGCTCGGATGGTGCTACTTAGTTATTCATATCCTAAAAAAAAACTTTGATATTGCTACAAAGTTTTTTTTATCTGTCAAAATTTATTATTTTGCAAAATCTATGAATAAATGTTAATTTTTCATTCAAAATAAAATTTGGTTACACTTTTTTAAGTATGGTTTATATTATTATTGTTTTCTTAAAACATACATCAAAAACAACTGGGGTTATGGGTTAAGGTATCACAACATATAATTCTAAACTAAAACAAAAACATCAATACAATTCGGATTTAAATAATAAAAATAAAACTAAAACGTATATTTTTTACACAAAGACCGACCTTACAAGTGCTAAAATCTGCGCATTTAAACAATCCACATTTTGAAGTCAAGACCTTGATCCGAGTTAAACTATTTCATTAATAAAGAAATAAATCGTTATTTACTTTAAAATGTAATGAACCTACCGTGTCTCAGCTGGGTAAAAATATTATTTTCCCTTTTTTCATAATATTTTTGTTTTTTGTACCTTACATAAGATCCCATTGCTAGGCAAAGGCCTCTCTCCGTCCTTCAAACTTGCCTGTCTTTTGCGAGAATTATTATTAGCCAATATAAAATAAAAAACGTTTTCAAGAATTAGAGTTTCGAAACATCCTGTATGCTGTCCGAAACTCTCCATGGAGTGCTAAATCGTGTTTCGTATGTGTGAGTGTTGAGAGTGGAGGCTGCAAATATTATAAGTATGGATTTTATTCCTCTCTCGCTCGCACTCACCCCTTCTCGCTCCCTCGCCAAAGGAAAAAATATTCTCGGAGGGAATCTAAAATTATGAAGGAAAGTTTCATGCGTTATATGAAAAAGGAATCTTGGAGCATATCGCATCAATAAATCTTGTGGTATAGAAGGTAGCTCGTTATTTTTGCTTCGGAAAACTGTCGCCATTGCAAACAGTTTTGCTCTCGGCCATGATGTACGAGCCGAAGAATTATGTTTTATTGACTGTCAGATGCAAACTTCGTAGGCCGGTAAATTTCTACGGTAATGCTACGCCGTAGCTGTAGCGAAGGTTTTGTCTACATTGTTTTTCGAGTTTGTTGAGTAGTGATGATCTGTTCCTAATTTGAGGTATTTTGTAAGATACCTATGTGCTACTTGAACTATCTTGTTTTTATAACGAGTTCTCGTATTTATGATCTAGCTTTGTATAATTAATTATTATGAAAAAAAACACAGTAACGATACTTAGTTAGGTCTTGCCATTTCTTTGGGTTACGTCGACTAGTTTTTAAGTTTAGGTAGTAAATTCAATCTCCAAATACCAACTTACATCCACGCTGAAATCACTTATTTCAATTTGAATCAAAGTTATGCGATCTACAATTAGTACATACTAAGGGACCGACTCTCTAAGTAAGAATAATCCGGTACATTGAAACGTTATATTTTTCACACGACACTTTATATAGGGTGTTCTGTCAATAAAAGGGTAAAATCCCTGATGACAACTCTTTTGTTCGCCACCCCTTTCGCTAAGTCACTTGTCAATGAAAAAACCACCCCCTATATACTGATTACTGCATGTACTATTTTGATTGAATTCTGCAAAATTATAAGCAGATAATGTATTATTATTATAGTGATAATGTAATGTAATGTAAAATAAAGTAATGTACAGCTGTGCCCGCATTTTTAAATGAGTTAGGACCTAGTACAATTAAAAAAAAAATCAGTAGAACCTACTATAAACCCCCTTTTAAAGATATTTTTAATAAAAGTAGACAGAGCTTTTTTAAAAGAAATGTTTTTTTGATTGAAGAGCAACAAATTGTGTGAAAGTGTGTGTAGTGAAAATCTGTTAATTTCAAAATTACAAACAGACACTTTTATTTATTACATCGCGTTCTAGCAACGTTGTAAAAAACACTGACGCACGTCTAAGACTGTACGCTTTCAAAAAAATGTATTTAATTAGAAAAGACAATTGATTAAATGGCCTTTTAATCCAATAAAAAAAAAAAAACAATAAATGTTAATGAAATTCATTGACATTAATTTGCAATTTTGTAGATTTTCAATTTCGACATTTACATATGTAGTAATTATGGTCATCCTTTGTTTCGTTTTGTAAATTAATCAAAACTGACAGAGCAATGTATTTAAAATATTTACATAACTGTACTAAAGCGAAAAAAAAATATGTTTGATTGCGCTAATCTCTGAACCCGTCAGTCGAATTTGAAAAAATATTTTGCATCGGTAAGCCCTTGAGAAGGTTTAATATTACGTTACTTGCCTCGGAATTAAGAAATGCCAGTGATACCGGCAACTTTTTCATCATAAAACGACATACATTTGATTCAAGTCATTTATTTAATTTATTTACACGAGTTTTCACCAAATACATTAAAAAATCCTCATTAACAATAACCAGATAATACCAGTCTAGGTCGGCAACAAAACACTTACGTACAAAGAGTGCTAAAAACGTTTGACCACGTCAAGCGATTCGTGTACATTGATCAGACTAACTGCTAGACCAGACCGTGAACTGGTAGCTTTTATGACGTTTAAAACTATACAGATTCCACCGATTGGGAAATATTAGAAAATAATTTTCTATTTATTTTTATTATTTATTTAGTTAAAAAAGTGTCCCACAAAACAGTACAAACTGTTTGACTGTGGGATAAATTTTAACAATTTTGAACATATATACTAGCATATTATGCATATAAAATATTAAGCGACCTAATTATTTATTTATATTGTATTAATTATAAATATGTTTTTTAAGGTAGGGAATCTATTAAATATTTTTTAAGTACCTATACATTTAAATTGGTCTTTATTACGTTCATCTCGGATGAACGCGGGTAAACTGTTGAGAATCTAATCTTATAACTATCTATAATACTACATACTTTTTGGTCATCTCTAGTGCGTATTTACCTACATCGTACACCTATCGTTCACAACAAATAATTTTCAATATCGTCCAAAGCAGACGCTCCACCAAAAAAATCGATACCACCCCAAGCGAGTGATCTGTCACAAAAAACCCGAGGGGAGAGCCGGCCAGGATGGAACACATTTAATAAACCGAGGGAAAGGGTTGCCCCTCCCTGTCAAAGTGGCATCTTTTATTCATGACGCGTTGAAACCGAATCAGGACTGTATCGAGATTGAGATCAAATCTTTTTGTTATTTACCCATCGATGTCTATTTACCATGGCTTGATTTGAGAGTTTCGATGCGCCTAACGATGGATCGATACTGTTTCTTACTATTTATGTAAATGTAATTAACTATCTTATTTTTCGTGAGCACAAATAGCATATAGGTAGATACATGTATAAAGTTTATACATAAAAGGGTAGATCACTGGGGATAAAAAGTCGAAAATTTTGTCCGCCTGTTAGGCAATAAGTATAAAATAAACAAGAGCTTTTTCTTATATGTCAAATCAATAAAAAATACGATGATATAACTTTATGCTACTTTAAGTAGCATAAAGTGGCCCTAACAGGGTTCTGAATATTTAAATAAGTTTTCTCATCTACTTGATATGTATGTTTATTCTTTGGCGGAATTGCAAGAGGCGGCAATGGATTATTTTAGCTATTTTTACTCTGCATTGTAATAATTTTTAGTTTTATATGATATTGGCTCTGTAGCCACTAACACCAACGTGTGCTAGATAAGTACATTCCTGTAAATAATTTTATATAGTTCTCCTTTTTCGTTTATTTTCAAAAATTTTGGCTTTTTAGACACAAAACCTGCAAGTTAGTGGCGAGTGATTCGAATTGCCTTATTAATATGTAATTTGATGTGTGTGTAAAGTCCAATAAAGTCCATTGGCAAGGCGAATAACAAACGACGCAAATATACGCGTTAATGTCTGCGCGAATAAATTGAAAAACAATACAATTCAACGACTAATTAAAAAATTCGTGGTCGTAATGCAGGTTTCAGGAATTGAAATAAATAAATAAATTATTTAAAATAAATTGACCTAGACACAAATAGGCATATACAGGGTGTTAAGTTAAGAGTCAAGTCGTTGTAAAGAGCATTTTTTTAGGTCTCGAATGACCCTAAATACATTAATGTAACAGCTTTTTAAGCAATTCCCGCGGATGTAAATGGATATCGTTTTATCGGATTACCACTAGGTAAACCCGACAACGCTTCCCAATATCAACGATTGAGACCAAACCAAACCTTAACTATGAGACATACAGGATAGAATATAATGTTGTATTAAACATAAAAGCAGTTTCCTAGATCTGTTACTTTTTTAACCTATTAGGGCCAGATTGCAGATTTATTGTCTCTACCAAAGCTGAGCGGAGAGATGTGAGTAATGAATTTCTATTGGTTATTTAAAAACTTCTCTACTTTGGTGGAATCCGGCCATTTTTTCTTTTAGTAGATACAAGGGATGTTAGTAAGCCTAGTGTTAAAAAAATCAGTTAGTAAGTTGAATAAAGAAGAGAGTAACTTGGTTATAAGACAAACTTCAGATTATTTACGCTTTTTTTCACGTCACTCTTTCAACTTCACATTCTGATGAGTATTGTATTGTATTTTAAAATCCAAACTATTTTATAGGTACCGTTATAATATGGCGAGTAGTCTAGTCTTTAATCGGGATATCATTTACCTGTATAATACATAAAAAAGATATTTGGTTACATTTTATGTGATATTTTAAACACTTTACCGGAGATGTCTTTAATTTTAGTAAAACGTTACCAAGATTTTTTGCACATTTTTACGAAAAACCAATCCATTTTATTGAACCTGCCAACTACTCAATTGTGTAGTAAGACCCAAAAAACTCGTCATTACCGAGTAATTCTCGAAATGCAGGTGCTAACTGCGCCTATCGATCAAATGTGACATTTACCGCCGATTCCCTTGCAAAACTATAAAACGATACAAAATGGACAAACCTAATCTGGCTTGTCCTTTTAAAAAATAACAAAAGAATCTCGAATAAAAAGATCACAAACTGGCAATACGAAAATCAAGAAATAACAAAAAAGGATCTTAAGGCCACGCAATAAGGATTGTTTTACTTTGGAAAATGTTTTGAAATTGGCCAACTGCACTTGCCGGTTAAAAAATGTGGCCAGTGTAAAAAACACATCGATCTTGCTTTATGTTGCTGTAAAAGATTTCTTACGTATCATCTACGTGATTTTTGTACTACCTGAAGCATTTGTGACTTTTTAAGAAACGTTTAGGGAAAGTTGAAAGCATGCTTTGGACGTAGTTTTGGGATATTGATATTATACCAATGTTAAAATATGTATACCATAGCATAGTAGACTAGAATGAGAACAAATAGCATTACCGCAGATGACTCTCATAAAATATACTATTATATCTCTAATTAATCTATAGTAGGTACTATAATTCACGGGAATAAGCGCGTACATGCATAAGTACCTTTTTTTGGGCTTGACGTTTCAACCGGGTTACACCGGCCATGGTCGCAAGCAGACTGGGTATGCGGTGTCCAGTTAATTTGCAAAACACTTCAATTTTAAAAAGTCGGCTATTTATACCTTACAAGTTGTACATATGCTACAATGTACTTCTTACCCTTTATACATTGACTTGAAAGAATAACCTTTATTTGGGATTCATCTACTTCACTCGAAATCTTCTCTAAAGCTTGGACGTCGTTTGTTTTATCCATACATTATTACTTTTTTTTAATAAAGTATTCAAGATATATCCTAGGAATCATACGATGTCCATCAAAGCTATATTTGTTATAGTCTATTTGTTGATTAACTTAGTAGTCAGTTGTTTTATAATATTATGTAGTTATAAAAATATGAAAATAGTTATGTATTTGTACTGAAGTTTAAATATTATTATAGGTACTACGGTATATACCTACGGTAGGTAATAAAATAATAGTTAGTGTTTAATTTTATCTTTACATAGTGTATTAAATAGGCAATAATGGTATTGTAGTTTAATGTTACTTTAGTTTAGTACACTTTGAGTATTATACAAACTATTCAGGTAATGCATGAATTAGATTTTTTTTTATCTTTTGGTAAGTGGTTTAATATATAAGGTAAACGGTCTTTTAGAGTACAGTCTCCATATATTATGTCGGAGAAGCAAGGTTCTCGTCGACATCGTCATTAGTAATCGCGGGCTTAGTAGGCGCAATTGGCTAAAATACGAGCACAACACAAAACAATTTCACACCTTTTATTAGATTAGATATTTCAACGCTATTGCAAAATTTCATTTATTTTTAAGATAGCAGCGGGTTCAGGATGGATTTCAGTTCAGGAGGAAATAGAAAAATAGGTAAAAGAAAAGTCAGTGCTTTTCTCCATCCAACTCGAGCTGTCACTCACACCCAAATGTGTCACACAAACTGTTAAACTCGCCAAAGTAAAGATGGCGCTTTGACCCCGCTCGAGGCACGCGCTCTGCTCTGATTGGTCATTACAAAATTCAAAACTTGAAATCTGTTTCTAAATAGAAAAATAAAGAATCAAATAAAATGAAAGGGATTAATATGGATTAATATCAAATTAATTAAAGTTCACAAATAATATTTTTAATCCATTATTAGTTTTAAGAACCTAATTTGTAAATTTTCTAGCTTTTCAATGCAAGATTTAAACTATTACAGATTTATTGGACTACCTTCACAAACCAGACAATTGGTCTTTATGACTAGTGCATACGATAGCATACCATGATGCAATCTTGGGCCTACTTGAAGCAGCCATTTTTCTTTTTGACATATGCAACATCAAAAAGAAAAATGTTTGTATGGACAGTCGACATAACGGCTTCGTTCCGCATGTTTCCCGCCCAAAATGTCCAAAATGTCGGTCTGCAATAAATCGTACACGTCAAGGGGTATTTTTGAACCATTTTTAATTTATCTGCCCTCTGCCATTATTTTACAGCGAGGGGTCAAGCACAATGACTGGCCATTTGGGCTGATCCTGAGTGCGTTTTATTGCCGTTTCTAAATTCTCGATACATATTTTATGTAATATACTTATTCGGGTATTTATTTGCACCCTTAATTTAAAAGTGGCTTAAGTCACAAGGCTTGGGTGTACAGTATTTTTTGTAGGTATGTTTTTTTTCAGCTTTATGTGTGTACGCATTTTTATTCGTGGGTAAAGTTACTGGCTGAAAAGAAAAACAATACTTTACAATGGCGATCTAGCTCAAAATTAATAAAAAAAGCTGTAGTTAGAGAAGCAAAAAAGTATTCGTCTATTGCTATCCGTGGTATGATAGGAACTGAACATCACTCTGGTAAATTGCAATTGAGCTCTCGAAGACTTTACTCTTGAGCATATAGTTATGCCTTCTTAGGGACATAAATCTGTATATAAATTAAAATAATTCCCCTCCTATGTAAAGCTCGCTTGTCTTTGAGTGGGTATGGGAATAACGAAATTTTTAATTCCTTAGATTCTTTAACATTTATTTTATTTTAATTTGAAGATCTACATTTCTTTACGGCTGTTAATTTATGATTTACATTCCAGTTCAAAAGTACCCATTGTGAAAACTGTTTTTTATTTATGTTTTAGAGGTTTTCTATTATCTTTCTTCAAATCATCACCTTACATATACATTTACATTTTACTAGGTATATAAATTATTAAATAAACTCTAATTTAACTCCAAATAACACCCCAAATTGTGAAACAGAATATAATTACGAATTTCAATGGTTATTCAGGTTCAATAGATATTCAGGTTCAATAGTAAAAGGCTTAACTTTTGCATGTCATTACCCAACAAGGTTAGTGAGTTTTCAATATGTAGACATATGATAATTGTATATTTAATTATTTACCTGTGCTAGAATGTTAGAAAGATATAGTAACACGAGAATAGACAATTGAATAAGACTCTATACAATTGAATGAATGTTTGAAGGTTTGAAAAAAGTTAGGATTCCATTATAGTAATGACATAGAATTGTAAATCCACGTTGGGCTGTGCTCACGAGTGAATCGGAGCTCGCAAATTGGTGCTAAGCCTGCTGGGGTCACGGACAATGCAACGGTCACACATATTGACACCCCGACAATGCCCAGGGGTCACTTTTATTTGTTGCAGAAACTTAATTTATAATCTTTTCACACACGCCATTAAGAAGATTACTAAAATCTACCCTTTTTCCTTGACAATTGTATATTGTTACATTTTACGAAATAAAATAAATGCAGTTGGGCGCCATTGTCCAGTGGCCGTTGGTGTTCGATTTTTGACACATTTTCGAACGTATTTCTTGTGTTCGATCGTTTGATTTATGTTTTAAATTGTGGGTTATTTTAAATAGTATCGGGATATGAGTGTTTAGGTTACGGGTCAGTAGTAACAATGAGTTCGGATATATTGTGTAACGGTCAGAAGGTCGCACACTTCTTAAGTTCACAGAGGTTAACGATTTAAGACGCTGCCTGGAATACTATTAATGTTCTTTTTTTCTGTCATCGTTATTCCATTTTGAATTTATTTTCAAGGGAATTCGGACGCAATGAAAAGGATAAGTAATGATGTCTGTTATCTCTTACTACATAGATGGCACATAACCGTAAGAAAACTATTTGTAAATAGAAACACATCCAGCTTTAGGAATTCCATATTCACACTACATCATAATTTCTTACAAATACTTTCATTTTTATTCGTATTCTTTTTTGTTTTTACTTTAATGCTAATTATATTTGTGATGTTTTTAGAATTCTGTACTGATGACAAAAAAACGTACTACTGAATTTAAATTAATATTTTTGTTTATAACGTACAACACATAAACCGTCAGTTTTATTTGTCCTATTAAATCTTATATCCTCCACATCAATAAACAAAAGCCAACATACAAGAGACACACAACTGATGCTTTCATTTCACAATTTGACAACAATGTTAAGGGTGTTATATTTCTGCAAAAATTCAATAAATCGTTTGACCCTCGACCATTTGACCCTATGGTCCACGAACAATGGAATTGGACGTCTTGGGGCGAGTGATCCGTAATAATAACTCCAATTACAATGGTTATTGAGATAACATAAATTATAAATTTCACAAAAGTAACACAAAGGTCACATAAAATAAATCGTTCATGGCCCAACGGTCGAATTAGTACATATCTACTTTGTAAGTTCACACTGGCTTCCCCTAGGAATGAAAGAGAAACAATGTATTTTTTTTCTATGAAATAGTTTTATGTTGCAAAAGAGTACCTACCTCATGTATGATTCATACTTTTAATAGAATAGAATAGAATAGTATTTATTTCTCAGTATATGGTACATTCAGATCTTACAGTATAATACAGTTTCACACATACTACCGTTGCCGGTGTAGAAATATTCAGTTAAATTTAAATAAGAAAAAAAAAATGCCATCACAACTAATCACAAACATCATATTATATTATGCCATTAAAAAAAAATCTATACAAAATGTTAAAAATTAAATGTAATGTCTATATTTTTATTATAAGTACAGTCAAGAATAAATAAAAGTCAATTTTCTAAGTATTATGAAAAGCAAATAAAAAATAAAACTAGGTATGTCAAAATTGTTTATACAATGTCAAAATTTGTGATTAAAAAAATCAGTAACTGAGTAGAAACATTTGTCTAGAAGCCAATCAAATAGCTACACCTACAACATAACAAAACATACAAATGATCTAATTATAAAAGTATAAAAATGTAATGTAAATGTAAGATATTTAAACTTATATGTTTTATACCGCATTTCTTATTAAAAACCTTTTCAAACAGAAAGACATATACCCAACCTCTTATTGAAAACGCACAAACTATAATAACACTGAACTAACTTACATTAAATTCATCAACAAAAAAACAGCGACACTCAAAAAAAGCATTCCAAAACATCCCTAAACGAAAAACTCGCGTTAACATCCCCTAATCAATTGGTATTAACACGATACACTAATAAAACCTTAAAAAACGTGAGAGAGATCAGTATCAAACAAAAAACAACCCCAAAATGAGGACGCGGGTAAAAAGTACCCCCAATAAAGAGTAAGCCAAATCGCTTTGAAAAAACACCGTTTTTTACTAACCTGATATAACAAGGCACCCTTATAAGGTGAATCGGCTTTTTTCATTCATGTACAAGTGTTTTAGTGAGGTAATCGCATTTTATGGAGAGATTTGAACTTAGGGTGTTTTTTTTTTGTATTTTATAATTTTAAGGTGTTATAAAAAAAGTATCTGGATTAGTTTATTTATTTTTGTGTTTTATATTCTTTTTACTTATATTGTTTTAGGTAACGTTGTAGTTGTCGTGAAAAAAAAGATGTTTATCTATTTATATTAAATTTTGTTTTAGTATTTATATTTATTTGTCGATATTAGAAGTACACACTTTCCGTTTCGTTTCGAATAAATCATAATAGATATTTAGCGTTCACTTTCGCATTGTTTTGTGCAAAGTCCTTCTTGGAACTGAGACAAATCTGCTACCGGGCTTGCAACATCCTTTATTAAAATATTGAATAGCAAGAATTTTTGCCAATTGTCTCAAGTAAAAAATATCTAAAGCTTTTACTTTTTGTTACGCAAAATTACTTGTTTATGTAAATGCTACTGTCCATTTAAATTACAAACTACTGAGGTTGCAACCAAAAAGGTTAAAACGTTTTCCTTTTTTAAATTTAATCTTTTCTTTTTAGTCGACAGTCTTGGATATCGAATTACTTAAAACGTTGGAACAAAGATGATTCTCGGTGACAGCTTTCGAGAACCAATACTTTTGCATTTTTTTTTTTCTTCACTCGGAAGAGGAAGCACGGCAGCTGCGTCTCGTGCCGGCTAGGACTTGCGCCTGCGCCGGTTTTTGCATGCCCAACTAACACGACAATTTTTTTCTCTTTTTTTGCATTTTGAACGTTACTGGTCTATTTTTTTAATATAAAAACAAGAAGCTGCTACTCATATGCTTACTAACAAAATATTTGATATTATTCGTAACACGTGTGATGATAAATGCATGTGTTTTTAAATGACTAAAATGTTTTAAAATACTTTATTTATAATTGAATTAGTAGTACATAAAACGAACAACATATTAGCTACATTTATGACAGTAAAAACTTTAAGACATGACGCCAGACAAAACAAAAAATATTTATTCTGATTTGGCATAGACTGGTTTGAAAGCAAAAGTATTTTTTCAGTAAAACAATAAAATAGCACGAAAAAGGTGCAAATGACGCCACAATGCTTCGCCAATTTGGGCTACTGAATGGGCAAGCGGTTGATTTATGATGGCCGGCAGCTGAGTTCACCGATGCCAGTCGTACTTTAAAGCAAAAAATACGCCAAACGACATTCGCTTTCATAGGTCAGTTTGTTAACTATATACAGGCCGTATGCATATTAATGAAAGAAAAAAAAACGAAAAAAATTTTCGAAATTCAATTAATGTTTATGCAAAAACGTCACCGTCCAGTAGTAAAATCAAAAGTGTACAACTCTTTTGAAATTTAAACACGGAGTAAAATATAAAGCAAAGAAAATGTGTTAAAATAAAATTTACCAGAATCATCTAATTTTTATGATGGTATTTATGACAAAAAATATCGTTGTCGGTATGTTTTGTATAATCCCATAAAACAAAAAGTGCAAAAGAAACTCTTTTAAAATCTAAACGGATTATAATATAAAATAGAAAAACAGCGGTCAAACTAAATCTAACGGATTAAATTTTTATTTCATCACATTTCACAACCCAAACTTTTTAAAACCCTTATTCTTTTACCTACTATTTACAACATCCTATAGACTATAAAACGCGGACAATACTTAGGACTATGCGGTCCAAAAGACCGATGGCCTCGCTCCGAAACAATCCACTCATTGTGGGGTTGCAATAAATTATTTTATTTTAGCACAAAACGCTTTTGCTTTTTGCTACCAGTTTTTTGCTTCCGGGTAATATGCGAAGCGAATAACGACACGTGGCTGTTGTTAACTTTTAACTTAGGTGGAGTGTAGAGATAATATGCAGTTACGTTTGTGTTTTTGGAAGTAGAATGGAGTGTTAGGTTTTGTTTTAGCTGCACAGATAAAATGGTAATTAAAAAAATGCTTGTTTTATATAACGTTTAACCTTATTGGTTTCTTAGGTTTACGCGAATGTTAGACATTGAAATAAAAGTACTTTTTACGGATTTCGCGGTTTATATTAACGTTTCGACACCTTTGCAGGTATCATGGTCACGGGTGGTGGTGCGAAAAAATCCGTAAAAAGTAGTTTTATTTAAACGTTTAACCTTCTGTAATGTTTTAGATAGAATCCATCCACATTGTAACTACAAAAGTATCTCTGTCTGTATGTCTGTCACTCTTGACTCTGTCACTGTTGAACCGATTTGTGTGAATTTCGCAAGCTTGTATCTCAAGAAAGGATATTATAGTCATGGCATTTATAGTAATATGCTATAAGGAAGACTGCGATAGACTATCCGCAGGCGAGCGAGGCCGCGGTCAGCAGCTAGTTACACATACATAACAAACATGATACGTACACATATATATAAAATCTAGTAGGTAGAGAGTGATTAATCATAATATCACGGTATCGTATCTTATATCGTTTTTACGTTTTCCTCAATATCTAAAGGCATGTCGTCAATCACACCGTCACGATTTGACGTTTTCGTCGTAAGAAAACTTTCACGCTTTTGAACACATATAATATTAAATCATTATAAGTCTCATTTAGTACAAAATTCATGTCGGTTGAAAAAATATACAAAACTTTTTAAGATTAAATATATTAACTTTTAAACCATCGCGCTGCATGTGTAAGTATAGTAATAAAATTCAAGGGGAAAATCACGTACATGCATTATATGTAGCAAGCCCTACATATATCAAGCCCAAAAAAGGTATTTATGCATGTACGCGCTTATTCCAGTCAATTATATTACTATAACTAGCTAGCTGTTTTCAAAGAAAGTAAAATTACACCTACATTAAAACAAGTAAAGTTAAGAAATACATAACATGCTTTTAATTCAATCTAGGGCATAAAAAATAGATTTAGATTTAAATTAATAACAACTTTTTTTCTTAGATTTTATGGTTAAATAGCCAATTATAATTATCAAAGTAACAGCGCATAAACTTCTATCCAGCACTAATTACCAAACGCGATCGACTTATTAAACACACAGTCTGCTTCAGATAACGTAGTTAAACAATAGCTTGAGATAGCATCGCCTACTCACATGCTAGGTATAGTTCGATTCAAAGTTAATGGCGGCTCTGAAGTTAGCTACACGCTGCGCAGTACCTCGCCCCGCACCCCTGCTGGCGCATAAGTTTGTTACTGCGCAGCAGCTCGCCTCGTGTTCAGAGCCGCCATTAAGTTAGCATCGTACTGTACAACTGCCTCGTATTTACTTCCTACCAAATTATATCTACGTCATACGAATACTAATTACCTTTAAAATGCATTTGGTTTTTTGTATGTTTAAAAGATTACGTCATTGTCATGCTGTTTAATGTGTTTCAAATTTGGTAGTTTTGGCATTGAAAAATAAATAGGTATGAGAAAACAGTTTTTTAGGTAATTTCAAAAAAGACAATATCGATAATATACTCTTTTCCTTTTTAGAAGTCGATTAAAATACATATGACTACATTTCCATAAATTTTACCACGCTTAAGTTTAGGTAGACGATACAGAAAATAAAAACAGAAATTCCAAAAAAATACTTCGCTAATAATACCAAGACAATTTATCGTCAAAATACAAGAAACAAAATAAAATCCTACATTAATAGAACGATCAGAATCCACTTTTCCTTTCTAAATCTTGTGTAGCAGTGAAAAGCATTATTTTACGGCGGTATAGTTCAAGTCATTCATATACGAAGGGAGGGCATTAGGGCCGACGGAGGGAGCGGCCCTCCGCCCGGGATAGATTTGAAGGTACAATCATTTTTTATGCGAGGGGAAATAATGCTGGGTAGGGCGGTGGTACACTGAGAGTAACTGTTATATAAATGGATAAGATTTTATTTTAATTTTATAAAATTTACCTAGCAGTTGGTAGCGCCTTTGTATTTGAGATGAAAGTAATAGGCTAGATTATCAAGCATATATTGCACAGAAACTTGAAAACAATATTAATTGAGAGGTATTTCCAATGACGTATTCTGCTGTTATAATTAAATCTCCGTGTTTTTTTTTCGCTTACATAATATTGAAAATGATTTTTATCATAAATGGAAGTGTTTATAGTGAGTTTCGATAAAGCCAAATAAGTTATATAACCAAAACTGTAAGTCATTTCACACTCAATAATTAAACTAATATCAAGTACCGATCTAATTATTTAGCGCTTTCCTTATAATTGTGTAATATTAAAAATACTATATGTTACCCTAATTACGTAGCCCCATTGAAATAATCATGAAATTATCTTGAGGATAATCGGCATCCATTTTTAGTATTGTTTAATGTTGCTGGTTGGAAAAACCTATTGTTTTTATTTTTAACACAATGCTCGATTAGTTTTTTAGTATGAAGTTTCCCGTTATACCTTAATGTGGCGTTACTATGTAGTAATTGACAAAAAAACAAGGACATATAGTATTTCTAAATGAGCGTAAATAATGACCGTACTTTACGTCGAAATTTCCAAACTGTGTGTGTGTTTATGCCTATTTATTCAACCCAACAAAAACAAGAAAATCTGGACACATGACAGTATATCAGGACCTCGATTCTGCTGTTTAGGAGTTGCTTCAATTGAAAGAATTAACTGCTTCATTTGGTAATTTTTGCTGTATTTGGCATTGGGCTAACTGTCATTAAGATTATTAATTTGTCATTACGATCATTCTCTTCGAGAGTTCAATGAGGTTTTATTGTAGGCTTATCTGAATACGAAAATTAGACACCATAACAAGTAAACTGACCGACCTCTGACATGCATTTAAAATAGCTGAATCGAGGCCTGAATTATACCATCAATTTAGATAGGGAATAGGTCATGATATTAGTATTGGAAACTAGTAAACCATTACCAAATTCTACAATCGAAACGAAAAACAGAATAAATTAAAAGTAGCATCCCTATTGTAAAATATTCATTGATTGACCTATAAGACCTACATCGTTAAAGCAATTTCAAAATTTGGGTAAATGGTATCATTAATTCAGAATACAAATCTGTTTAGTGTTAAAAATACCTCAAAAATATTTTACGATGTGTTTTCAACAAAAAAATATGAACTTGAGTCTGTTTGCGACCACGGCCGGTGTAACCCGGTCGAAACGTCAAGCCCAAAAGGTGTTTAAGCATGTACGCGCTAATCACCATTCTATAAAATTACTATAAGAAATGTATGAAAAAAGCAATTTTATTTGCTCCCAGTGTGTGGTCAAGTTAACCCAAAGCCCTGCCCTCCGTAATAAAGAGCGTGTCTCGAAACTGCCATAAAGGCTGGACGCATTACTTTTTACACGCTGCGATAAGACCGCTTCGGACTCGTACATACGAGCGGGTGTTATCGGCTATATAAGCCTTATGTAGACTTATCTTTATAAGGCTGTCATTATATTTTATGCTTTTTTTTGTAAGACTGAAAAATATACAAAGCAGCTGTACACACCTAACACTATTATTTTCTGACGCCATTTTCAAAAATGGAGACTAAACTTAATAAATTATCATGACGGAGACGAAGATTCGAAATTTAAAATACCTGGCGGTTTTTTTTATTAATTTATTTTCGATTAGTTAAAATTACAATACAGAGGGCACAAAACAGTCAGAGTTTTTGACGATATTTTTAAAATAGTTAGGTACTAAAACTACTAACATCTAATTTGAAAACGATTGAAACTAAGTAGCTCCTTGCATATTATTAAATTCACAAACTTACAAATAGTTACGAATGACGAATTCCTATTAATTTCGGTTAAAAATTAAAAGCAATACGGTTTTAATGTTACCAAGGCCAAGGCATAGTATATACTCGAACGTAGCTTTCTACTGCTGTGCACATATCTTCGCGAGTGTAGTGACCGGAAAATGGGAATTTCTGCCAGCGATCGGGGGGTTATTGCCAAAATATTGGATGCCGCGCTCCTCGGTAGACCCCTATCTGAATTTTAGTGGCCTTTATACTTTTTCGTAGAGAAATGGGGTAGGCAGTGGTAGCGTGCTTAATAGTATAAAGGCCTTGATACCTATTTTAGTATTTTTCTTTGGTATTCATAGAGAGAAAATAAGATCCATATAAGGTCCATAACTGCGGACTTGATTTGTTTTTTACACTATTTGAAAGTATTTTAACCATTGATACTAATATCTTGTAAGTACTTTTTTTTACTTATTGTTTATTCAAGTAAAACGTTTTTTCATTAATCGTAATACAAAAGTTCTCAAGAACGTTCCACTAAATGCCTATTATTTATTAAAAAGATTGACAAATGATATAAGCTATTAAAAGGTAGTTAGAACAATAAAAACAATTTCAAACTTTGACAACAAACGTTAAGATGGAAGTTTGCTTATTTCAAAACAAAAACCCAACTTGTCTCTGCATTTCTTTTTATCGCTTCGTTTTGTTTTACAACTATTATGTAGATAAAAAAAAATAGTTTTTCAGAAACGAAAGTTATATAATGAAAGACTATAAAACTAGTCAAAATGCATACCTGTGCAAGTTTATTCTATTTAAATCATAAAGAACTAAGTTGCGGGAAATCTTAAACAAAAAACTCATGTATCCCGTTTGACAAAATCCTGCTTATTTTTTTCGGTTTTCTAAGCATGAAAAGCAAACGCTGTTTGAATTTTGATTAACTTTATTGATTTTGGAAAACGCTGCTTGTTACAATCATGGAGTTGTTACTAAAACTATAATACCATTTTACTTAGTGTAAGTAGGTATATATTCCACTGTTCTAAGTACTAATTAATAACAAAACAGTAGAGTAAGTGTTAATTACGTTTACTTAAGGACTATTGACTTGAGTTGACGCCACTCCTATCAAAACTAAACATTATTATTTTTGTCGCTCGATATGCACGTTTGTTATGAGTAAATAAAAAACTGGGTTAACATTGATTAGACTTCGGTTCGTAAATAATTAATATGTAATAATAAATTTTAATGTAATCATTAGACATCTCTGCATTATATGACAAGAAAAAAAGTATTTAGGTATGAACGCAATGACGTAATTTATAATTAATTTAAAATAATTTTGACATATCTGATTTTGACGTAGGTATAATATCAAGAATCTAGCACTTTTATATATATTTTATGCAAAAACAGAACCAAAGTGACGTCCACATTTAAATGTATTTATTAATTAGTTAATCACATTAGTTCGTCGTGATAGTGAGTAGTTACCATTATTTCGTAATTAACTACAGTTTACACAAGATACCGGCTGTTTGTCGGCGATATATGTGATGCACATTAAAACATTAAATAACTATAGTCATTAAGTATAGGAATAACTTAGATTTTTAATGCTCCTATATAATACTCCTAGTATACAGAATTTGATATTTTGAAGGGACACAAACTTCTAAGATACAAGTCAAAGTCAGGGGTTTTTGCTTTATGTTGTAAACCATATTCTTAGCTCTTAAACAAAGTAATATTTAGGATTTATTTTTTTGTGTATAAATAGATATATTTATTATAACTACTGCGCGTTGGGCTGGGTTACAATTGTATGGGACAATCATTTGTAATTAAATATTTCATAAATTTCTGTTCCAAATTTCCGTTCCTTCAAAACAGAATATAATTTATTAAAAAAAACTTAATTCCAATAAAACCCCGTTTCCGTATACTATTGTAAAAATAAAATTTTATTACTTATAAAAATCCAACTTTTGTTTTAGGCACAAACACATGACAAGTTTAGACAAGCTGAAAAATAACATATTTTTTATGTGGTTGATACTTCACATTAATATTACAAGACATATTTTACAGTATTAGATTAACAAAAAGTGAAATTACTGCAAACATTGAAATTAATGAAATAATTAAAGAGACAGTTTTTCGTTGATTAACCCTACAATGCTTAAGAAAAAAAAAATATATAAAAATATCTTGACATCATAATATATAGGGTACACTTTTGACATAAAGTTATAAGACTGTCTAGTGCTTTTTAGTATTTAAATAAAGTAATTAGTCCCTGTTCATAGTATAATTAGTTTCACAGAGATACCGCCAAGCCGCAGCGTGTCAACTTAGGTAATAACTTAATGACTGTCCTTAATTTTTTAACAATGACTTTTTTCTTTACATTTTACCGACTTATGTCATTTTAATAGCTTCGCCCATTAAATCCTATTATCGTTAACATTAATTAGCCGCCAAATAAAAACTAGTTGATAATACGTTCGTAAGAAAAATACTTATAAGTTAATTATAAATGTATTTTTTAATGATTTTTTGTGTTCATTTTGAATGCATGTTCTCTACTCTTTTGTTTTATTCGTTTTGAAAGAGTAAATGGTTATTAAATGCATTGGTTAAGTCAATTTGTGTTTTATATTTTTTTCTAAGAAACTTTAATAACTGCATTTAATGTTAGCTTCGGTGACATTTCGTCATTCAAGTATTTAAAAAAACCGACCTTTATATAAAATTTCAGTTAAGCGAAGGTGCTCACTGCGACTATAACTAATATTTAAGTTAATATGTGACGTGAAAATTAAAAACTATAAATGTTTTATTGTGAATTATGTTAAATAAAAATTACCACCCTTGAAAAAAAAACATGTTTTAGTGAATGGCTTTTCTATAAAACTTAACTCAAGCAAATATATTCTCGATTTAAAAAATTCTCAGCAAATATATTTGCATAATAGATTTTATTTACCTAATGACTTAGTTACCAAGAACCTAGACCATTCTAAACTTAGGTAACCGTCTAGGTAAAAATCTAAAATTGCAAGTAAATCCATTAACCTATGCATTTGTGTTTGAAAAACTATACTTACGTAAGCAAACAATGAAAAGTTAACAATTAATATTTTATATTTTGCAAAAACTGAAAATTAATTACAGCAGAAGTCTTAAAATAAATTCCGAAATACCTAGCTAGATAATAAATATGAAACTAAATTCAAACTAAATTATTTGTACTTAATTTATCATTTCAACTTTGTCTTCAATTTTATTTTTGTGTCCATAATAAATAATTAATTAATAATTAGAGAATAAAACAAAAAAAAGAAATTTAGGTATTCATAAATACTTAGCGCTAGGAAGTTGGGTTATCGTCAACTTTTTTTATAATCTTCCTCCTTCCTCAAATAATTCCTACTTACTTATTAAAATAAAACGAATTTAAATTCAAAACAAAGTTTCATCGTGTCCATGAAAGTATTGTTAATTGGAATAATTGTATCAAATTATTTACCTATTGATTATTCAATTAGGTGTTAAATCCTGAATAGAATTTTGATTGATAATGTTTTTTGCAAAAAATATTTTTTTACTAAAAAAGTTGAGAATAAATCCTCGTAGATATGTAAAAAGTATTGTTGGAACCAGCAGCCAAAGGAATGCCTAATTTTACTTGACTTATGATTTTATTGAACTCTTGAACGTAAAAATAAACTATTCTACTCTTCCATATATTTAAAAACGAACTCCAGAATTAAATACATAAAACACACTACCCTATTATCTAAACTATAAACCCTGGTGAACAAAAATAGAAAACAGTTTTTAATTGGTCGCTGAGTTTCGAAAAAAGGTGGCGTTCCTTTTTTAAGCGACAGTCTGCTATTGGTCGGCGAGTGACGTAAAAAGCTGAACGCCCCTTCGACGTCGCGGCCTCGTTAATACTTTTTATACCGACCTTTTTTAGCTATAAAATGTGACGCATATAGGGGAGAAATACATAACATGAAGGAGGGTAACTATAAGACTAATCTATAACCATAATATATAAGAAAGTTTTGGTAGTATGTAATTACGTATTATGATTTTATGACTAATGAAGGTAATGTAAACAACCCATTTACTTTAAGAGTCGCCGTCAAACATTTATTGTCTTACTCAATAATGGGGTAAACATACATAAAAATCACATTATAACCATAAACATTAAGTGATACAATACGAAAACAATCTAATTTCCCTACACGCAGTTTCATCGGGCAATAATAACTGATATAATACGCCTATGCTTTATTACAACAACAACTGGCAAAAGACTCGGGGATGCTTATTTTTTATTATTAATATCGCATAAACAATAACTTAATAACTTGATCCCCACCCACAGTAGCTCGCGCCGTATTGGTTCGAGTAAAAATAGGCTGTGGGGCCGCGAGCGAGACGCGCCTATCTGGACGTCGTGCTGTCTCCCTCGCACTACAAAACACCGTCGCCTTCAAACATAGAATACATTTATCGATGTTTGGAGCATAAAAATTGACAGATTTTTTTCAGTTCATTGTGAGAAGTGGCGTCGGTCAGACGTATCCCGACCGTCGCAGCGAAGGGTTGTCCCAAAAAATACTTAGGGTTTTCGTGTGAATGAATATTTATTTTTGAGTGATAATAAGGACTAAGTGAACTTTATGGAACTATATTGATGAAACATTTGTTGTGTTGTGTGTTTTGAAACTTTCCAAGTTAGGAAAGCCTTTACGGTGAGTTTCATTTTTGTTTATTATTAATATTTTCTTAATTTATCAATGTATTTATTTTTGTATTTTAGGTCCGTAGGTACAGACATTTTACCTATCTACTACTGAACTACTGCTATATAATTATTTATTTCAATTGCCAAAAAAGCTTCATCAAAATTAAATTATAATTTGAAAATCAGTAATTAACACTTTTCACAGTTAATTTTCATGAACTTTTACCTCTAATTAAAGGGCATAACAAAAGCTAATTATTTTTTACATAAATTATTTTATGTGTTTCAATAGTACTTATTACATCAATTTTAATTACTATTATTTTCCTGTAATTCAAAATACATATTTGGTAAAATAATTTTGGCAAATAAGTGGCAGTACTGCAATTTATTTTTAGCTTATTTTCCTACTTAACTTAAAGACTGATAACATTAGGTTTAAATTAAGGATAAATTTACTGTTATTAATTATAAATGTTCATTATGTATGCTTGTACATTTGTCATTCTATTGTATAATGTCAAAAATGCATCGGTCAACGCTATTACCAGTCCTTGGACGACCTTAGTTAATTGATTCTTTTTTAATAAGTTTCTTGAAAACACAATTAATACAGTAACTATTATCATACCTCAAATTGAATAATACATTTTTAAGTGTATTTTGTTTACATGCTATCATATAGCTTTTAATCATCCCAGTTATCTAGGCTGACATATTTGGTCCCCAGATAAAGGGCCATCAATTGATTGTCCTTAACAAAGCAACCTACAAAGAGTCGAAAGTTTAGCAAATATACTATTACCTTAATTACAACACGTACGTGACCGACCGTTCCGCATTTTTCCATTACTCATTAGCTTGGCAAGCGGATTTCTGCGAATTTATTTCGCAAGTGACATACGTCGCTAAAATGTTGGTGTCCAAATGTTAAGGGTGTGTTGTCTCTGCAGGTATGATCAGCTGCGCGTCCCCCGCCGGCATGCCGCCCGCGCACCACCCCACACATCCCCAAGCCTGGGGATCTCTACTACAACCTCCAACAGTGGTATGTATCTAACTCAATCAAACAATTTATTATTCTCTCTACTCAATCAAGCATATACCTACAATATATCCTTCTTTATAGAAATCCGAACCAATGGAAGACGGAAGCTTTCTGAAGGATCAGACGAGCGGCTTCTACTCCGAGGGCTTCCACAGCGCGTCGCCCTCCTCCTCCAGCAAGGACTCGACCGGGCACTCCCCGCGCAGCGTCGGCAGCTCCGGGGAGCCCTCGCCCTTCTATGACAACATGTCGCTCAAAGCTAAAGCCAACCTCGGCATGCACCTGGACTCGTTCCGCAACGGCTTGCCGTACAGCTTACTTACGCCGCCCGGCTTCGAGCCGCGGAACAATGACGGCCGCGAGCCATCGCCTGGCTACGAAACATCTTACTCGCCAAGAAACCTAGCCCCGCCCGCACATGTGTCAACACCTTTAGCGCGCGCCGACGCTACACCACCTAAGTCACCGCCAAGAACGCCGTCATCCCCTGACCGGGACCATGACAGGCGATCCTTCGACCGTTACCATGACTCCGGGTTTGACGGACAGAAGATGGACGGAGACGACGGCCGTGATGTGTCCGGGGACGAAGATTTTGATGATGAACCAGGTCTCAGAGTCCCCGCGGTCAACTCCCACGGCAAAGTGAAAACTTTTAAATGCAAACAGTGTGAATTTGTTGCTGTAACAAAACTTAGCTTCTGGGAGCACAGCAAGGAACACATCAAGCCTGAGAAAATGTTGTGCTGCAGGAAGTGTCCGTTCGTCACAGAGTACAAGCACCACCTAGAGTACCACATGAGAAACCACCTAGGTTCCAAACCATTCCAATGTACTCAGTGTTCGTACTCGTGCGTCAACAAATCAATGCTTAACTCTCACTTGAAGTCGCACTCTAATGTGTACCAGTACCGCTGCGCTGACTGCAATTACGCGACCAAGTACTGCCACTCCCTGAAGCTACACCTGCGCAAGTACCAGCACAATCCTGCCATGGTACTGAACCCCGACGGCACGCCCAACCCGCTACCAATCATCGACGTGTACGGCACTCGCCGCGGGCCTAAACAAAAACCATTGTCTAAGATGTTCGACCACCCGTCGCAGATGAACAACAACCACCAACCGCAGGCGCCACCCACGCACCCGCTCTTCGGCAACCATTTCCCTGTCAACCTGCCTTACCTCCCGCCGCTCCTTCCTCACTCGTTCTTGTTCCCTCCCAACAATAATTACGAACAACGCACATCACCTAAACTACCAGAAATGACGCATGAGAAACCTCAAGCAATATCGCCTCCTCCGTCGCTACTGCACCAACGGCTTGCTTATGCTGAGAAGCATGTAGAGAGCGGAACAACGTCGCCACCTGTTTCTTCCCCTGCAAGCCTCCCGCAAACACCGACCACGCCCCGCGAGGTGCCCGCGGCGCCCGCCACCGACGCCCTCGACCTCACCAACACGAAGACGAGCGACGCCGGGTCGCCGCCGCCCAGCGCCGAGCGCGCCACGCCCGTCACGCCGACCACAGCCCTCAAGAACAGGAGAAAAGGTCGTGCCTTCAAGCTACAACCCGCAGCGCTGCGACTCCAACATGAAGATGAGAAGACTAGGGACATGGAGATCTCTGACTCCGAATCAGAAGGTTCAGTAGAAGCCCCCGCCGCGTCGCAGTCGTACTCGTGCCAGTACTGTGACATCACGTTCGGAGACCTGACCATGCACACCATCCACATGGGTTTCCATGGCTACAATGATCCGTTCATGTGTAACAAGTGCGGGGAGCGCAGCCCGGACCGCGTGGCCTTCTTCATCCACCTCGGGCGCGCGCAGCACGCCTAGCCGCTCCGAGCGCGCTCTAGTCACCGCATCCTGTACGAGAGGCTATGTATTACACGCAACTAAATTATTGTAGAGTATTTTCCTTAGGCCAAAGACTTTGTAACGTATTCATGTAATTGTCGCAAAAGTGAATCGGAGAAAACAAAGTAGATTAGATTAGGTTTTAAAAAACATTGGTCAATCCTTTTCGCGATTCACTTTTACATAATCAATTCATGTTAGTTTTATAATAAAGAATGAAATTCGGAATGAGTCACGTGTTTCAAATTTCATTTCTTGTAATGTAAATTGTAGATATAAATATATTTATGCTGATTTGCGCGTATTAGTCATAGTAATGTAATTAGGCCGTATGCCCTGTGTTTTGGTAGACGTAAATACGTAGTTACACAAGTGACCAATGTATAAACAAGACTGTATCTCTCGATTAAGTACAAAGCAGTTCATAATTCACGTGTTTTAGTTTAGTATTAGTTACGCTGCGGAGAATAACTTACTAATAAACGGAGTCTATAAATACTAAAGTAATTACAATTAGTAAGAGATGCCTCCAATATATTGTGTACCGAAGTGTAACCGCCGTAAATACAGAAGAGGACATTTGCAGATATAAATAACATTTTTAACCTTAACTAATACGAGGTTATTGTTATGCTCATTCTAAAAATAGCTGTCTGTACTTACGACGTGTTACATATAGGACAAGTTAGTATAACATTATGTACAGTACAATACAACGGTGAAGTTACCTATTAGTCATAGCGTTAACAATAATGTAAGTCATAAAAAATACAGTAACAATTTAATGTATATTTTAATTAAACAGAGTGTATTTATAAATTAGGTACGAATAAAATATAGTTTATTTATTTATCCTTATTTTGTATGAGAGTCGAAATTCGGACGCATATTGATTTTAATATTGTTTGTGAATATATTAGTATGTTGCAATGCGACCTTGCTTTGTTAAACAATACTGTCGCTTATGTTTCAAAAAAAGAAACGTCAACGGAACGTCACATAAATTATTGTCTACGGTGTATTATTTTTTGTTCATTCATTAATAAGTTATGGAATTAAAATTGCTAAGAATAACTTTGGAAAAAATACCTTCATAACAATGTTTTGGTCTTGAGTCAAATAAATTCAAATATATTGTATATCTGTGTACATTAATAAGATATAATTGTAAGAAAATTGAATAAGTTATCAAACATTGAATGTAAGTTATTGGCGAATGATTTTGTGTGCTGGATACATAATAAAATTTAAAGTTTTATCGTAATTGACTTTTGTTTTAATTAAAATTTTAAACCAGGTATTGAAACATTGGATTGTTTTTGTTTTCATTTAAAAGACATTTATTCACACAAACTGTCTTAATCTATAATACCTGTAATCATTTTGATATAACAACGGCGAATCTGTTCTACTTCTGATTATTACTACATAACAGGTCTAAAATTACTATTACAAAAAAAGGTCTGTTACATCGCCAAAATTTAATATAGCTAATAAAATTTAAAATGATTTATCGAGTTACAAATCTCAAATCAATGACTAGATGGACATTACCAAAAGCTTTCCTACAGAATAGGTGGGAACCAATTACATTACTCAATGATTTGTTAAATTAACTGTCAACCTAAGACTATAAAGAATAGAAATATTAACAAACCTTCAAGTACTTACACTTGAACAGATTAAGAATATAAACAATTATGTATTATATAAACAAAATTAACATTCTTAATTGATGAATATCGTGGCAAAAGGCAAATGGACGAAAGGGATTTATAATTGGTCGCGATTTAACAGACTTATACATATCGACATAAACACACTAGGCCTATTCCAGTCGGGAATGATATAAGATTATTTAGACAAAATGTTACTGATTACCATTAATAAAAACATATCAGCAGAGAAATCCTCTCAATATTGATCGTCAAAAACAATGCTATGCAGCGACAAAACCACGACAAGAGTCAAATATTTTCGACATTCCGACACTGAGTTCAAGTTTGAATGTCTAGAAAAAAATTAAGCATACAAAATGGCCAATTCGGCAATGTTTAACCACTCAACGAAAAGAGTTTAAATTTAACATGTTTATCCGACTGAAAGATTAGAGGGTGCTAAGTGTAAGCCATACGGTTTGAACGATAATACAGGTTAAGCCTCATTCGCCGTAGCTGGTCCGTGGATGGATGACCATTTCTAAAAACATACCGTGACCCCTCCGTGCCTCGGATAGCACGTTAAGCCGTAGGTCCCGACCGTCATACTATGATCTCTGACAGTCGTTAAGTCAATTCTGGCATCCAGTCTTACTATAGGATACTGTGTTACCCAGTATTAATGGGTTGTGGAGATCAGATAGGCAGTCGCTCCATGTAAAATACGGTATTCAGCTGAATCTTTTAGGACTGGTAGCAACCCCTACATAGTTGAGAAAAGGCTAGCAGGTGATGATGATGATCCGAAAACTATCCGCTGTTTCATTATGTTTTAAGCTGAGAAAATTCTCCTATTTATATAAAGGAACTTTATAGTCTTAAATTGGTACCATGAAAGTCCTACTTCCTTAGTCCACTGACCTCGTTTCTACCAGACCCGCGGGAACACTTGACGTAACACATATTTTGAATAGGTCATCATTACGTGTTTGGTTTACGTGATATACATTTTAATTGCAACTTCTTTACGTTTAGTTGACCACTGACCTCGGCTTATACGTTTGCCTAATTCGCGTTTAATTTCAACAATTGACTTTTTAGGTAGGCATACCTAACTCAATTAAAACAAATCTATATTTATGTATTAATGGCTTCCGTGTTGTTTAAAGTTCATCGTATAATTTTAGGAATTCTTTAATAAATATAAAAACTATTTGCAAACATTTAAATTTTAGTGCCCTATTTTTTTTATTTATGTTGGTTTTCTGTCTCTTCCAGTATACAAGCGCGAATATATTCAGCACTTATAACAGTGTATTACTTGCTTAGTAAATAAATTTATAACTTGTTTCCTGTGATTTCCATATTTGGTTGCTTATTTAGCCATATGTAGTATTTCCTTATAAATACTTACCTATCCTATTTTTAAACTTCTGTTTTACTTCAAATTTCTTGTCTTTAATTTCAACCTTTTAAATGTAAGAAGTTAAAAGTTTCTAACAGATCCTCGTAGCACCCGTTTCCGTTGATGATAAATTAAGAAAAAGTACTTTCTTTAAAACATATTTACAATAATATAAAAACGAAGCCTACACAAGAAATAAGAAGAATTACAATAAAACCCATTTTATAAATATCATCATTATAAATATCTGTTGTCCAAATCCATGATAATACTTTAACACACTTATAATTAAAGTAAAACATTTACAAGCATTCAGTTAAATCTTTGTATAAAAAAGTAGAGCGGGTAAATGCAGTAGTGTGCACTGAGTAGTTTTTTTGTCGAATAAAATTCAGCTGTTGGTATAGTACTATAAAATTTTCTTTTAAAAGTAATTAGTATGTCTGGCTTGGCTTTTGAATGATAAAAAGTGTCAACCAATAGAAATTCAGTGCAATCAAAATTACTATAATAAAATAAATGAAATCCATGAAATTAGCCAACTTTTGTCACTATTTCTTTCAAACTAGTTTTGAGTTTTTATTTGTCAGACTTTCGTCAATTATTTTATTACTGACATTGTTCTTTTTTAATTAGTAATGATGAATAAATAATAACTCAACTTAATACTTATTTTATAGTTGAATATCTAATATTAATGTCTCAGAAATGTAAAAAGTTCTAAAGATCCCTTGCTTTTGTGGGCATGTAGATAAAACTAATAGGCAACTTTTTAAAATAATATTGCGAAAAAAGGGGGAAATTGGTCAAATTTACCTTTCAAATGTTTTTACATAGAAAAAGTTATATTACAGATAAAACTAATAGAAGCTTATTAAAACAAAAAAAATACCTAAAGGAGACGGGGATTTCTGGGCCAAATTGTAATAAGTTAAGACATGGCTGAAAAAAAAGGTTATATTTTTCTATTTCAAAGTGTGAAAAATCAACTCAATTTACAATCTGGAAAATGAAATATCCAATAATTTAGTTTGGGTTACGAAGTAAATAGTCTAAGCAAATACTCTGTTGATGATGACATTTTAATGTCATCATCAACAGAGTTCATACTATTTACGAAAATGCTTTCACTAGATGATACAATTAATTAAAATAATTAAATCCATTAGAATTAGAGTATTAAGAGATTAAGTTTTACATAATTAAGATAAATCGATTCACATTTACTAATCGATTATTGTATTCTTTAATCTGTGCTAACTCTGACTGGACATGCATGACATTGACATTGATCGACATTTGACACTAAACGAGTGTCGAATTATCTACCTTAGAGTATATATTAAACAAGAAACTAAAGAGTGAGCCTATCTGGGTATGAATCGTAAGCACTAGTATGAACTAGTTTTGTCGTGATTTTTTTATAAAGATGGAACGCGCCGTTTTAATAAAACTATCTAAAACACTAATATTATCCTAACAATGTCAAAACCATGGATATTTTCGTATATACGTCGGTCGTAGGGAAGCAATATTAAAATATTATTATAACTGCATCGTAAGCAAACGGACTGTGGGCTGCTGCGCCCATGTGATGTCAATAATATGGTACCTTAGTTAGGCTAAGTACCTCTACTAGATAACATAGTACCACCTGCACAATTCTTAGATGACGTTCTTGTAATAATAGAAGATGAATAAAAATACTAATAAAATTCGATTTTCATTTTTGTACATCATCTCCTTCCCACTCTACAGAAATATTAAAAATCCTGTCTAAATTATAAAAAAAAAAAACAAAACCATCATAAACCTTGACTGCTAAGCGGACAAAACAAACCATGATAAATTCACTCTTTAGTTTGTTACCTATACTCTAAGGCAGTTAAGTATAGTTTTTTACTTAAACTTAATCTCTTTTATCTCAGCTCTCAGATTGCCAAAATCTGCCATATTTTCAGTGATTGTTTGTTAATATAGTAGCTATCAATTCACACCAATTTCATCTTTTTACATTCTGGCCCAAAGTTGTATGAAAGCGTATCTGTCTCCTTTAAACAGGAAAAATTATTTAACGGATCAAAATAAAGCCGGTGTGTGCCGAAATCGACCACAAAGTGACCTAATTACTGTATAGAGCTTTTTTTATAGAAACCTAATACATAATAATTATACTAACCAGTAACCAATACATGAGTAAAACGAAACCATCTATATACCTATTTCACACCAACATTCGTTAATGTGCCCTGCCTGCTACCCGATAAGCTTTATAAGTAAAAGGCCGAATATGCTATAATAAACTTGTCGCGTAGGTATGCAGGTTACTGTTTAAAAACCTTCGGGTGGCCTTGTCTAGGAGCCGTCACGTCCAACGAGGTTGCATTTGAAACTATAGAGTGAGCCTATCAGAGTTTAAACCGTTTAGCACTAGTGTGAACAAGTGTTGTCGTGAATTATGTATGAAGATGGAGCTTGCCGTTTTAAAAAATCTATCTAAAACACTAATATCATCCTAACAATGTCAAAACCATCGATATTTTCGTATATAAGTTTCTCGTTGCGCGAAAATTAACTTAAATGAAAAACGAAATGTACTAGGATCAGACTAAAAACTGCTCTCGCTTGGCACAAGGGGAACCTAGCGATAGTAGCAGTCTATGCATATCATACGTCGATGGTCACGTCAGATCCCGACTGTCATACTTATATTGTAATGACTTAGCGATATGTACTTAGATACCAGAAAATATAGAACAAACGTAAAACATTAGTACCTACGTGCGCAAGCGACGTGACGCGAGCCAATGAAAAATAAAGAAAAAGAATCATTACCAATACATGTAAAATACAGCCGATTGCAAATTTAAGCAATTTGTTATTTGGCGAGGTCCCTTATTATTTTAATTATATAAAGAAATAATTAACTGACAGATTTTTTGAGGATTTGGATATTAGCCCGATTTCAGCATTTCCTCAGATTCGCCTACATTTTGAAAGTGAGTGACTAATTAACATAATACAAAATTTGGCCGAATTCCGGCATCATTTTATATTATGCCGTAAAAATCTTTCAGATTCCTATTGTGTATAAAAGTTAAAGGTTTTATAAATGTCTCTCAAAAATAATTAAGTAGCTACAAAGTAACTTTTGGAAATGTTTAAAATAAGAAATCATGATGAAAAATAATAGTTACAGGGCAAGGCAGATTCAAATTTAAAAGGGACAATAAACCGATTTTTTATTTATATATAAAATAAAGAAACTGATATCAAACATATAAAACACATAACCCTCCCCTTTTTTACTGTACGTTAGTCGGATAAAATTATAACCGAATTGAGTTATGTTAATAAAGCGTGTTTTTAATTCAATTGACAAATTAAATAAACATTTTGGCAAGGGCGTCTAGTTTTTATTAGTTCATTAAAGTTATTTATGAGTAATTGTTGTTTATGTCGAGCAAGTTACATAGCAACTGAAAGTCCTTGACTGAAACAATATATTCACGCCCTCTGAAAACATGAAAAAACAAAAGGTCAATGGGCACCTTAGTATGGCAACTAACTATATATGTACAGAAACAAAATAAGGTGAAAACAACGAGGTTGCATTTGAAACTATAGAGTGAGCCTATCAGAGTTTAAACCGTAAGCACTAGTGTGAACAAGTGTTGTCGTGAATTATGTATGAAGATGGAGCTTGCCGTTTTAAAAAATCTATCTAAAACACTAATATTATTCTAACAATGTCAAAACCATCGATATTTTCTTATATAAGTTTCTCGTCGCTCGAAAATTAACTTAAATGAAAAACGAAATGTACTAGGATCAGACTAAAAACTGCTCTCGTTTGGCACAAGGGGAACCTAGCGATAGTAGCAGTCTATGCATATCATACGTCGATGGGTGAAAAAGACAGATTAATGTCTCTAGTTTACGATAGTATGTGTCGCAGTACTGTGGGTATAGTCTGATGTTACGCAAGAGAAGAGTGTCTGGAAGGATATGGGGAAGGCTTTTGCCCAGCATCGAGACATTGTTATTTGACCTACTAATGTTTAATAACGCAATAAAAATAAATAAAGGTACATGAAATTAAAAGTGGGGTACAACTTAATAATTTAAAGTTACATAGGTTTCTTAGATTTACGCGAATGTTATACATTGAATTAATTTGGTTTACTTACACAAATTTTCACAGACCGGGTCAGATTATGCCCAATGACCTTTAGTTAAAACTACAACAACAACTAATAACAAATATGATCAATCTCGTCGAGAAAATAAATTGAGTTATAGGTACGTATAATAATGATTCTAAAATATAATTACAATACAAAAAAACCATTACCAACAATCGTCATCCTAGTCAGATGTATATGTAAACTTTATTAGAAACCGGGAAATGGGTCTCCAGTTATGTATAAAACACTTAGGTCATACAAATCAGTACTACAGGTTTGTACGTAATCTTCGGTGCGCGAGTCCGACTCGCACTTGGCCGTTTTTTCTTTTTTGTATCTACTAATAATTTACCCAAGAATGTTATTTCTTAAAAAATGAAATTGCGTATTGTGCTTGACTTCAATTGTTTTTTTTTGTCAGTATTTTTTACTCTTAAGAAGCTATTATTTGTAGGTGAGGCTTGAATGTTAGATCGATTTTAATGTATTTTATATGGGACCACCTCTTAAATACACCCTATTGATAAAAATCGGTCCATAATTGACGTAGATATCGCGTAAAATACACACTACAAAAAATACTCACAATTGACCCTTCTTTTTTGTAAGTCGGTTAAAAATTACGGTTCCAATTCAGTATTTAATTCCACATTCATGTTAATTAGTACAACGCTTACACTTTTTAAAGTCCAATAAATTAGTATTGTTCATTGTTTAGCTTGTCTGCAGTTGCATATGCATAACATACAAATTAATGTAATATATTATACTTAACTACGTAAAACTAAGTCAGCTGTTAAAAGTAACTAGGAAGTTAAGCTATAGATATATATATATATATTGTAAATTAAAGGGGGAAACAACAGTACAGACATACATAATTGAAAGACGCCAAGCATGTGTCGCCAAGCAGGTGTCGTGGTGCCCTAGCGGTTCAATGCACAGATTTGTATGCACAAGGTTGCAGGTTCAAACCCAGGCAAGTACCAATGTGGCTTTTTTAAAGATATATGTACTTTCTTAATTATTCTAAAACACTTCTGACAAACGGTGAAGGAAAACATCGTGAGGAAACCTGGAATTTGGGATCTGAAAACGCCAACCCGCAGTGAGCAAGCGTGGTGATCAAGCTCATGCCTTCTCTATATGGGAAGAGGCCTGTGCTCAGCAGTGGGCGTTCATAGGCTGAATGATGAAGCATGTGCAATAAGAAACAATGCTCACCTGTAAGCAAACCTTTTACTTAAAAGTTAAAATTATGTATCTATCATTTATTAATGTAGAGTCTAATCAGCAGACGTTTTAATAATTTGATTAACTATAAAATGATAAAATACTGATATGCACTTCATAGGTAATTATGTAAACCTAGCTGTCACGCTGCCACGATGCTAAAGATTTAATTAATGATAAAATAATCAGCCTATTTCTTAAGAGATATACTGCCATTAGCCTGAACGCAGGTTTTGACTAATTCATCGGATTATACAACTAATCAGGCATCCCCAATGACTTCGCCTGAACAGTCATCGTATTTTCAAAATACCTTGCTGGAACATTCAGTTTACATATGTTTTACTTCCTATTACACAGTTTTTTCTAAATTATGAATACATTAGACGAGACAGACCAAAAAATCTCCCACATTCAAGATAATTAGCATAGCCAGCAGACATAAAAAGACAAAAAAGAAAAACGAAAAGCAAATGTCATTATAAAAATAAAAATAGTTAAACTTACAAAAGAATAAATTATTCATTTTATTAAGTTTATTTTTATTAAGTTCAGCGCATAGTCTGCTGTTAGTTTTTAAATTTTCAATAATTATTCTGAGACTAGAAAAACGGTAGACGGAATTCACGCAAAAAAATTGACGGATGACGTAAACTGCCACCAAAATTCCTCATTATAAGAGATTATTTATTTTTCTGTATACCTAAATAGGAAAAAAAACATTGCGGCTTATTAAAATTGGCACCCTGGCCGCCATCCTTCGATCTAGTTTATGTTCACTTGTCAATTTTCCCGCCTTTCCTTTTGCAGACCTTACGTTAATGGCTGAAAAGTTCAATATTTTGGTTATCATTATATTTCTTACTTCATGAACTTTTTAGTCGTAGTCTAGTCTAAAAGTCTAGACAATCTTATCGTAATTTATTCAAATATAGGTACATAAGTAGATATAGAGTTTTTCTATTAACCACGTCTCACTTCTGAACAAGGACTTTTTATAGGTGTGAGCTCAAGTAACAAATAAAATTACAAAGACAAATAGAAACTTCACGAGACAACAAAAAAGTTAACATATTCTATTGTTTCTATAATACTTATTTATGAAACGACATTTTTTACGAACAATACTATTTTTATGTCACTGTTGCGGTTAAAAACTAGACATGAATATTCAATACGTTTGAGAACATTATTATTTAACTGTTCTTCGTATTTTCGCTTAATTGTCTAAGTTAAATTAATACATAAATAATCAACCTAAGAGTTTTTATCTATGTTACGTACACGTACGTAACGCATAATATTATTTTTACCTACGTAGCTAGTAAACACCACACTTAATAAATGCTTTTTTTCTATTACTCATTGCCTCACTGTACTAATCTCGTCTATAAGTGCTATATAAATTAAATTAGCAAAATTATTCGACACTTAGTCAGCTGTAAAGATAATTTCTTACTTTTTTTAGTAAAATTAAAACAGATATTTAATTAATTTTGGAGTTGTTTTAATGTTCTAGTAGTAAGTCATAGTACTTAGAGCATAGATCATTTATAAATAATAAAAACACATTATAACCAAATTGCATAAAGCGACGCAGAAATTTTCTGCAAAATTTTAATAAATATTTACTAAATTAAATATTGGCTTATGTAAAATATTATGTTGACGTAGTTCTTTACTCAAAATAAAGATGCTTAACATTATATTTGTCCATGATACTATGTTATATGTCTGGGTGTATTTAAGAAAATTAAGCTGATCAAAACATCTGTAATTTGTAACTAATAAATGATAGGTACCAATAAGTGACTTTTGTAAAGTTTCGAACGCGAAAGTTTTAGCATTTTCCACTTTTCCTTTCTAAAACACCCCCCTTAATAGGAAATAATAAACTTTGATTTAATATAAAAATCCCACTGGTCTTATTGGGTAGTAGTCCAGTCAACAAAGAGATTGTTGAGTGCGTGAGCAAGGCCCTAAACAATTACTTCAGAAAATTGTTCAGGGTGCTTAGATAGTTAACATACTAAAAGTCCTGACGTCTAGGGGGTGAGGCGGAGTGGGGGGAGGGGTTTAAAGGTCCCATTTTTTAGTTTTTCGCTAATATCTTTTAAACGGTGCGTCATGGCGATAAGAAGTCTTCTACGCAATGAAAGCTTATAAAATTATGTGCAACTTTTACCTTATGCACTTTTTCAAATTCCTACCTATTTTCAAACTACACGTTCCGGAAGAGTGAAAATTGAAAAAAACTTCTTCGATTGAATACTTCCTTTTGGATACTACTTCCTTCAAGTTATTTGGGGATCTAGACACGCGGCAGCGAGTCAATCCAAGTTCAAGTAAAAAAACTGGCTAACCAGCGCCAAGTGTATCATTACACGAACCTCAAGGTGCCACTTTTGACCCTTGTATAACTCAAAACTTCTTTAACGTAAACACATATAACTAAGTGTGTTTATTAATATCCATAAGGACATCTAGAAGCCCAAATTTCATGAAGCTAGCTCAAACGGTTGTTAAGATATGAAGTCAAAAAGTCGTAAATTTTAGCACTGACTGACTAACATAATAATATAGTACCTAAACCTAACCTACTTCCAGATGACCTAGAAGAATGAAATTTGGCATCCAGCTCGGTAATTGTGTGTAAACGTAGGAAAAAAGCTAAAAACAAAAAAAAAGTAAAAAAAAAGAGGGGGTCCCCATACAAAAAAAAAAGTCTTTTATTTTAGCGTTGGAACCATTACAAGCAGATATTTGAAAATATTCCAATATATGTATTATTGTATTTAGCAACAATAATTATACATATATTGGAATAGTTTATGACTTTTTGACTTTCATATCTTAATAACTGTTTGAGCTAGCTTCATGAAATTTAGGCTTCTAGATGTCCTTATGGATATAATTAAATGCATTTAGTTTTATGTGATTACGTTAAAGAGGTTTTGAGTTATAGAAGGGTCAAAAGTGTCACCAAGTAGTTCGTGTAATGATACACTTGGCGCTGGCTAGCCAGTTCCTTTACTTGAACTTAACTTGACTCGCTACCGCGTGTCTAAATCCCCAAATAACTTGAAGGAAGTAGTATCCAAAAGGTAGTATTCAATCGAAGAAGTTTTTTTCAATTTTCACTCTTCCGGAACGTGTAGTTCGAAAATAGGTAGGAATTTGAAAAAGTGCATAAGGTAAAAGTTGTACATAATTTTATAAGCTTTCATTGCGTAGAAGACTTCTTATCGCCATGACGCACCGTTTAAAAGATATTAGCGAAAAACTGAAAAATGGGACCTTTAAACCCCTCCCCCCACTCCGCCTCACCCCCTAGACGTCAGGACTTTTAGTATGTTAACTATCTAAGCACTCTGAACAATTTTCTGAAGTAATTGCTTAGGGCCTTGCTCACGCACTCTACAACTACTTTTGGGTGATTTATTGACTGAACTATAGGTTTTTTAAGAAAAATAAAACAGACGGTTAGTCATTTTTCTAAGATGAAGCAAAAAACCAAGAAATAAAATATATGCATGCAGTAAGAGAATTTAGTATTTATTGTTATTAGTTATAGTTAAGTAGTAGGTAATTTTAAGGTGATTTTTGTCATGTTTTTTTTTTTTTTGCTTTTTCGTTTTAAATCCCCTTTTCTGTCCTAAAGGAAATTCTTAGGGTGGATTTGTGGAATAAGTCAGTTTTCATGGTTCATATGCCAGAGAAACTAAATGACGAAGTACACATTATGTATTAGGGACCTTATTTTGAAATCTAAAAAATCTTATTCTCTCGTGTGCCGTGAAAATGCGTTGTCCTGAAAAACAGAGCATGACAACAATTATTAAAGACAGTTTCCATCATTATACGGTTTTATTATTCTGTATACTAATCCTTTAGATATAAATATTTCTTTGGTTTTCAGTTTGCCCTTAAATTTGTCTGCCAAAGGCCGCTTACTTGTTAGAACATACCTACTGTAGTATTACCATATTCTGTAATTCACGAAGCAGGTACAAATTATTTGATTTCGGGTTTAAGATGCAATTTGTTTTTCCAAAGTAGCTCTACAAAATAGGAACCAAGCAAAGCCTATCTAAATTCCAAAAGCGTATAGATATTAGGTCCCTTTTAAGTTCACGCATGCGCAGTACCCTACCGCGCAATATTAAAACATTTCAATTAAAAACGCTTAAGTATGGTATAAAATTGTCACTATCACCAAACCCACGCATTCCGACACGTGATAGTACCACTTAAACCACTTATCACCTCAGTTCTATTTATACCACTTTTATTTTGGGCATCAATGCATAAATTATACGCTCCAAATTTATATCTCTTTGTTAAACGTTTATTACTTACATTTTTAAATGTTTTATTTTAGGATTACTTTGCCCGTAGCCCAGTAGACCTAGTAGGTAAGCTGTTTGTAGCAACACTAGTTTTAATAGAAAATTTATTAGGATTAGAAAAGTAAACATTGAAAAGACATACCTACTATATTTTATTAAATAAACTGCTGTATATGTACAATATGATGTCATGTGACAACTTACATAAGTCGTTTAGATGTTTTTATTTGTCGATAAGATTTTTGCGCATAATCTAGTATGAGATTGAACCTCTTAAATCTTGACTCGCTGGCTATTGCTTGGCCAATGTTGACTGACTTCTCAAAAATAATGGTATTCAACAGTTAAAAACCTAGGTTACTAAATATGTTGAATAAATTACACTCACATATTGGGACACTTCTGGCCGCTATTATAAACGAGAGACCAAACAAACATACATACCTATATGAATAAGGACATACCTACGTGACGTCATAAAAAAAACAACACGCATTTAAAATAAAACCTTACGAAAAAACAGTTCGCTACTAATTTAACGGTTTCATGTAATTCTATGGAAAATTTACGTACACATGTGTCCCCGAGACGAAGACAATTGTTTGGTGCGTACAGCCTAGTTTTTTTACTAAAACAATTGGAATACGTCACAAACCTTCTTACGCACATGGCCACGTACTACGCATGCAAATATGCCTAAAAATAAACTGTGGAGTAAGATTTAGGATGCATTCCTTAGTGTAATACGCGTAATGGTTTTTTTTTTACATAAAGGTAGCTACCTAAAATAAGGTTGTGTCTGATATCGATATCTAGTTATATTATACCTACTGGGTAAAGGGGAAGCCCACAAATTAAATATCACGAAAATCAGTAAGCTCGTTTTTGACTTATAAACTATGAAACTAACTAGATAAATGATAAAACTACAATTGTTAACATTTGTTTTATTAATAAGCCATTATCTTGAAGTCTAATAAATCCATTTTGCTGCCGGTAGAGAGATCGCCATCTCATTATTTACAATGCAAAAAGTCTACTCCCGCTATCTCATCTTTAGCTATCACTTACGTCAGTCACCTGAAAGAGGAAACAAGAAAAAGAGAGTCTTCATTAATTATACAAAAACAAAGTAACTAGTCGAAGTAGAAACTAAACTTGCAAAATGACTTTTCAATTTTGTCGAAAATATAATTATTAAAACGGTCATACTACAATAAACTTTTACTAAAAATCGTCTTCTAAGTAAAAATTGCAGGTTTCAGCTACTGTCAAACACTTGCAAATATAATGTATGGTATACTATCAATATAGAATGCCACAATTGTCGCCTGACCCAAATCCAGCGGATGTTGCAGTTTCCACAATGAAAAGACCGTTTTAAAAAAAAACTCACATAAAAAGAATTCGGCTTAACTCCATACGAGTGGTATGGGAACAAAAACCTATGGAGTAGGTATGGAAATAAACTGTTTTAATACAGCATTATTTATTTTAAATTAACTTTAAAATATCACTTTTTTATTGCTATTTAATAGTTGCAATCTATTTCAGCATATAACACTGCTGTATTTTACGATACCTTTTTATAACGAGTTAAATAAATGATACTTGCATATCTAATTAACTTACCTGAATACATAATGATATAAAATAAATATTTTACGTCACAAAAATAAACGCCAACAGCTTAAAATAAAAAGAACTCCACATATTTTCTGTTCCAGTATCGTTTCCAAATAAATCTATGAATCAGTGTGGATGGAATAATGTGGTACTTTTTTGCCGCGTTCGTGCCACGCAGGTGGTTACTTGCTGCAAAAAAGCCTCTAAAGGACCTGCATAAAACGTGCGCTATTACATTATCCTGGTCTTTTTATACGAAAGATTTTGGTAACTTATGTGTAACGCATCGGACCTCGCCATTCACTAAACTTGAAGTAGGTATACTTTGGAATTCATTTATGCGAGCTTGTCCCTTTTGCTGTCCATTCGGCGGTAAATATTTTAAATTCTGGTCCTAAAAATGTTGGTCCTTATTGAAAAATGTGTTTAAAAAACTGCTGCCTAAAATTTAATTTAATAACACCATTAATCTTTGGAGCCATTTATCAAGAGGCGGCGCCAAAGGTTCTAAAGGTACTGTTAAGGTTACAATCGACCTCTAATTTGTGATTTTTCACACACACCCCAACATTTTTCGCAATAGATATTAAAAAATGAAGCTGTAATGATTTATCGTTTCGTATGAAATGGTTTTTTAATGTTACTGACTTCGGCTTGGCTTTATTCTAAGAATCGATTCATAACGTAGCAAAGGCATAATGTAAGGGTAGTATGAAACGTGTACAAGATATTTATGAAATAGTCATGCTGTACGACATTGAAATAAGTTTTCAGATCATGCAAATTGTGACATCTACGTTTTAGCACAGTTTCTGAAATATACATGACATTTTTTGTACTTCTTAGGATTAATTTCTATGAAAAAACAATCACAACCATATGGCACTGACCGCATACGGGTACCAACCCACTAGCCTTCAAATAAAAAGTAAATTCGTGAAGTAGAACTGCAATGAAGGGCGTTATCGGGGCGGCACGCTTCGTAACCTCAAAACGCGCCATTTTTTCCTAAAGGACCAATTTTTTCCGCCAATCTCTGTTCCTAAGAATCCAGCTGTTGTTTGATGACCACTCGTACTGTCCTTTTTTGTTCCTATCGACCGTTTGTTAAACGATACTTTGATTGAAGTGGATTGAACGTATAAAGACGGTAACAGATGCCATAGACTCACCGTTAGAGATTAGATCTGTTTATTTCTTTATTTCTCTAACAAGGCTTAGGTACGGTTGTTTTCATGCTGATTACTTAATAAAAAGAAAGGTTTGAGTGCAGCTGCCAGAATGCGGACTATATTATTATGTGCGTTTTTTTTTATTTTTCGAAACTCCGAAGGCTTCATATTACACTAAGACATGTTTGTTACCTATCCTTCGTTATATCTTACATGTTTACAAAATGCAAACAAATATGAAAAAAAAAACTTCTTTTTTTTCCTCCGTAACGTTCGTGCTTCAAGCGTTTGTCTTTGTATATTATTTATTTTAAAATCAAGCTTTGGCCCTATTTACTCTTTTACACCTCCTAATATTTACCCACATTTCAACCCTTGCTCTTTCAAACCACCAGAAACTTTAATCCTAATTTCTAAACACAAATTCTAAATACCAACCAGGTGCACCTTTATCATTTTAAAACCGAAACTAAAAATAAATCGAACAGCATGCAAAAATATATTTTTTGTCGCGAGCTTTATAAAAACTGGTTCGTAATCCCCAAAACAAGCGAGCGATGGTTTGTGGAATAAAAATCGATTCGTTTCTAGGAAGAGGGTGCACTTGCTTAATCTGGCGTCGCGTCGCAGTAACACAGCATTATTACGATGCGACACGTGTTCCGTATTCGTTCTTACGTTTTTTATGAAAATAATAGATTATCTTAAATTTGATTTTCGATAGTATCGAAAAAATGGCATGAAATTGCAGTTGTTGTGATTTTCATGCTTCAGGCAATTAAAATGCAATAAACTTTCGCAAGAATGAAAGTAACATATACATTTTTACTATTTGTGTTTTCTCCTCTGATTTCTTCTATTCCTTTTCATGTACCTATTTATTGATTTATGCCATTCGTTGCTCTGAATTCATCTTTTATCTATTTATCTTTAATAATTTCAGTGTAAAAATATTATCTAAGAATCATAAATAGTTTTGAACGACAAATCCACAAAAACATAAGTCAAATTTATATCACCTAAGTCATTTCAAGCCAGTGGTTCCCCACAATCCGTATCGACTATCGACCTATCTTCCTCGCAATCGACACCTCGAAAGCTTCGCCACTAAGGACTCCGGATTAAAGATTATCATTTTAACAATAAAACATTGCAGCAACTGCTTAACTCAGATGTTATCACTTATTCCAAACGACAGGTAACAGAATGTTATCACAAATTAAAGAATTGTAAATATCTTTATCAGTTAACATTTAATCCGTCCTTTGTGAGGATATTATTTAAATCGTTATAACAAGTTTTACTTAACATTGCATTTGTGGTTCATGGAATGGCTTTAATCATTTTTATTTGTTAGAACTGTCTGTATTAAGTCTGAGGCTCTTTAGATGTTTCATAATCCCAAATAAATTAGAGGAGAAGACTTTATACTTTTGTGGACTAACAGCAACTAAAATATACTGATGAAAAAAGCTTGAAAAAGTTTCTTCAATTATCTGCCTAGTTTTACAGTTTCACATTTCGGATTCATGATGAGACATTTTAGCTATTATATTTCTGATGAAAAGTCAATATATTTTATAAGACTAACGTGTATCGTGCATATTGCCAACAAATACGAATGACACAACAACAAATAAAAAGAAGCCAAAGAGCTTTTACTGTGAGTAAGCATGTATTTTATATAACGCCCTACATTCCCCCGTCACTATCGCCCCAAGTCTTAGCAGTAATAGATACACTGATTGGAAATTCAAATGAGACTGGCCGAATTTATGGCCGCCATCCCTCCGGGGGCGCCCTCTTTTTACTTACACCTAAACTACATGGTAGGAGGAACTTTATGAGTGGCCTTCGCTTTGTTTGGGGAAGGACTGTGCTTCAAATTTGGAATTATTTTAACCGAAATTAAAAATAATATGTCATTTATGTTTTTGTCTACGGAGACAGGATTTGGCGATTTCGATGTTCGAAATTTAAACTTTAGTAAATAGTTCCTGCTACAATATTTGAATAAAAAAATGAACGGTGGTAACAATTATTATTTTAGATGAATCCCTGTCAAGCGATGTCGGGATTATTTATTTAAAAGAAAGTTTTTATTGTAAAAAGCTAGGAAAGGAAATGCAAAAACGCGAGTACCTGCCCCGCACTGTCCCTTTACAGCCACATGCGCATTCCATTTTTAAATGTTATTCTCGTGATTGCCACATCAAAAAAATATCTTTCATAAACTATCCATCTTTGGCATGCGAAAAAATCCTTTTGTCATCAGAAACTTTTTGTACAGTTAACTATAAGGAAAAACGCGAAATATGCTCCAAATTTTAATCCTTTTATGCTCTGCATGTATTTTAATTTTGTTACAGAATTGTAATATTTCTAAAGAGTATACGCTTGGTTTAACTGAGTAAATGTGACAAGCTTACATAAAATTATGAATACAATGATAGTAGATAGGTAATTGTATGCTATTTGCTATTTAATTTAATTCGATCAGCGCATAGTGAAGCCTAAACTTTTGGTACCAGGTTTATCAGTCATATTGATAGTCTAGTTTAAAACATTAATTTCATTTTGTTGAATGCTCCTTACTTTTCTACATAAGAGACCCGTATCCGGGATTGGAGCAATTACCGGTCAATATTATTTGAAAGAGGATAAGAATCTGTTTTATGCAATCTATCTAACAAACTATTTATAAAAAAATGTAGAAAAGTTGTTTTCAAGGATAAGTTACATAGTCGTCCTGACTTCGCTAACTATTTTGCTTGAGCCAAGCTTTTTCTAATTTAGGATAATAAAAATAAAATGTGTTAATTTTAACTAGCCAACAAAATGTAAAATAATGTCGCCAAATGACAACTGGTCCAAACCCAAACACGGAACAATACTCTGAAACAGTAAAACACTTCGACCATTTTCTATTGATTTGCATTTTATTATTTTAACTCTTTGTCATTACTGGACGTGAACGAAATAAAACTTAGTTAACCCGTCAATAGTGCTACGGGAACAAAATGCAAATCTCCGTGTTTGAATATGCAAATATATTACTTTAAGTTCGACAACAAAAGACCAGCACCCGACGTCGCTGACTGTCGTAAAACGCTTAGAAAATACACAAAGAAATTGTTCTAAATATCACCGAGCTAACGGTACGGACTTCTACGATAAAAAAAGGGTTGGACTGGACATCAAAAGCGGACACTTTTTGCTATTCCGAAATCCTTTTAACTTGATTAATGGACAATAGTATTAATTTTTCAAGGCTTTGTTTGTATAGGCCTGTACGCTGAGTAACGGCGAAACAAACTGTGACTTTCATCTGCCGACCGCTATTCTGCCAAAAGTCCAACGTGGATTAAATAAACGGGATTTAACTGTTTTACTTACAAATTAAAGTATGCCGCTATGCTTGTTTTTATTTTTACTGTAATCCTATTACAATACTTTTTAAAGGCACTGGCGGCATTCATAACTTAAGCCTTTATTTTTAAGTTTTACCTATCTTAATCTATACCTTATGTAAAAATCTCTGGTACATTCTAAGTAGGTACTGACAGAAAATGTTATTAATTAACACTTATTGCGTTTTGTATAAAATAATTAATGTAATTTCGAGATTAATTCATTGCAATAATTAATTTGCACATATCTCGAAGGACCAAAAAACTAAGTAGGTAAGTGGATTAATAAAATGTGAATAACTGAGGTATTATTTAATTATATTTATTCCAATTTATACACGTCATAGAACTAAAGATAAAGTGTATAATTCATTTTATTATTCACATACAATTAGAGTTACTTTTTTATGAAACATGACGAGCATCTACAAACTAGTCTTCTTTAAAAGCGCACGTTGTTTCACCCTTAGAGCCAAACCTACATAAACACCTCACTAGCTAAAGTAAGCTAAGATGACGTCATGATCTTATCCCTATTATTAACATATTAGTAGCACAAAGCTGTGACCCTGCCTAACAAGGAGGGTAGCACACAATACCGGAAGCAAGCACACTTGACATTCAGCCCCGCGTTAAAAACGCACACGCGACCGCCAAAAAACGCACGATTGTTTATTTATAAGTTTTTGAACGCGCCCCTGTGTTGCCCTTTGCGGTTTTTTTCGTTTTTTGTTAGTTTCGAACGCGTGTAATGGTAACCTGATGACATGATTAGGGTGTTTAACTTGTTATTTTGAAATTTTTATTAGTCGATTACACTTTTTTAGGGGAGATGAATATTGTTTTTTTTTTCAAGTGCGAAATCGTTTTTTGCAATATTTGGTTTTGATGTTATTATAGATAGGAACTAAGTAATTTTAACTTAAGTATTTTATTTATTAAATGTCCTTGGGGTCTTAAGTCTTATCAAAGCTTTTTAAATTACACGTAGGTAGGTCATCGAGTACCGTCTAGGCTTAGGTATACGTAAACGTCAATGCCATTAAATGAGCAGATAAACAAGATACTTTTTTTTTTGAGTCTAAGTTAACAATGACAACTCTAGCAAATGAATGTAGCATAGGTAGTGTGGGCAACTCAAAACTAAGATAATATGGATCTGAATTATTAATTCCCTCATATTTTTGAACAGGTATCACATCAAATCACATGGCTTCAAAGAGGTTAAAAAAGTGAAGCCAGTTTCAACTTAATGTAAACTAAATAAAGGATCCCTAACTATCATTACCTGGGTGGCATTACCATCGATAATTACTCCCCCATATAATTGTGGTCCCATCTGTTTTACCGCACCCACTAAAAACTTTTACCACTTGTTAAAAAAACCCGTCACCTAATCTTTTTTTAATAATAACATTTCTTTGTCTTTTTTAATACAGGCTGGTTATAAAGATTATTTTAAAAATGTTTAGGAACTTTTACAAGACTTTTTTCGAGCTTATCCGTAAGTAAATGACTTGTTAATTATTTTAAAGTTTATTTATTTGCTTAGGCTTGGGTTAAATTAAACATTCGGAATGTAACCCAAGTTTTTAAGTGTTATTATCTAAACAAAAAAATCGTTTAACATATTCTTAATGTAGTTTGTACTTATTTTATCTAGCTACTAACATTTTATGAAAATCTGATAAAATAGTGTATCAGCATACGTTTAGAGAGCTCATGAATATGAAATTTTGTTAGTTTGTAAGTTGCATGCTTGTCCCATCTTCTATAATAGACTACTTTGGATAAAACATACAATTTCGACAAAGTTTGGCATGAAAGGTGATAGTTTGCTCATAATTATATCAGTATCATATTTTACCTATTTGTCTATTTTCCAGCATAATTCAGTTACTAAAATATAGTTTTTGGGTAGGTATATACGCGCAGATGAAGAAGCAGAAAAAAACTGACACATAAAACAGAAAAGCGATACGACGTGTCACCTCGGTAAATAATAAAATAAAAATAGCACAATTACGAGCAGAAATTAAAACTCTACAAAACACTTGATTTGTTTTATAAAATAAATTTAGTGACACAATGTGGATATTTAATAAATATGTGACCTATTCTTAGATTGTGTTGTCGTTCAGCTGTCTCAACACGTCCATCATTGAAATCTATATTAAAGCAAGTTAAAGGCAATTTCACAAATGACGAAATATCTTGATCTTAGATGTGTATCAAATTTTCCGGCACTCGGACGTTACCGATAAAGATGTAACCGATCTCCAGTAATCCGCCGTTACTCTATCCGTTGTACAAAACGGTCAGTCAATGGGCCTCTTCGCTTTGTCCGACTTTTTCGACTCCGACTCACAATGCTCAATAATCTCCAAAAAGTGACCCCAAGTGCTCAGGATTGTGCCAAAAGCCCACAGTCCGCAGCAGCCGACAAAAAAATATAATCGTCTATTTGAACAAAACTTTTATATATACAGCATGTTGTCTCGAAGCTAGTTAACAAAACGAATTTGTTTTAAGCCATACAATATTTATTCTACATTCGTTATTGCTGTTTTCAAGGATTAAAACATGTAACAAACATGTTAATTCACCTGATACAACAACGTTACTGAAAACATGTTTGAACTAGAAGCTCCTCCATACAGAACTGAACACAGTGATGCCTGTAAAGTGTGATATTTATAGCTCTCTTGTTGTCTCAAGTGTGTACCATTGTGACGTAGCTATAACAAAATAATGTACTTACACAAATAATGTACAAAAATAGTTTTACACGAGGCATATTAAAATATTCCCAGATTATATAATTATTAATTACATACCTATAAATGTTTTCTGTAACGGCCATGAATGACATGCGTTTGGTGGCAATTGGCTTAAATAATTAAATATTACCGAAATTAAATTTACATAATTAAAGTTATTGTCATTATGTATACGAACAATGCACGTCATGATATGTTTATATAAGATTATCCAAAAATTAAACATCTGTATTTAACTCAAATATAGACATGAGAAAAAATATAAATAAAATGCTACAGTTTTTTCCAGAACTTAAATTAATTTATCAATAATTTAATGTATTATTTAACCTACTACTATCATGTACAATATGCATGTACCTACACATTTTTATTAATTGTTAATGTTTTTCTTATAATTTTGTCATTTAGCTGAAAATATTTATTTTTTAACATATTGTGTTTAACCTTTGTCCTGTAGTGAGACAAAACACGCTTAAAATGCTAAAAATCTTCATCCACAAATAAAAAATCACGCTAAAAAATTTCCGCATAGATACCTGTAGATCTCTTTTAAATAATTAATTCATTAAAAAAAATACTGATATCCTAATCCTCCATAAGTAGTAAAATCGCACTTCTTATAGCCAACTTTGCAACCAAAAATATTTCATTATTGTATTTATAATTATTGGTATCCCCCTGTATGTTGACATGTGCCCTAGTGTTGTGCGAGCAGCTTGTCCCATTGGCATAAAGGGATGGACGCGCGCCGGCCGTGCTAACCTACCACCTGCTTACCGCGAACCCATCACTACACACAAAATACGCACCTATGATAAAAAAAACTTATTCTTTTAGTCATATGTCACTAGAGAAATAAAGATGTAGTTAACTGAAAAAAACAAGAATTTTTGCTGAAAAGCAGCAAAATCATTGGTTTTGTAGAGCAATAAGGCATTTATAAACATTTATTAATCGTTGAATGTATGCTTCATAAAATGGAAAAGAACAAAAGGAAACATCTGATCGAACTACTCTTTCAAGACCAGTAATCTAATTTACATTAATCTTAGTTTATTTTGTAATCTTCGTTGAAACTAAGTATTTTTTTTAACCATTCTAAACTTTAACATCTGTCATACATTTTGTAGGTACTAAAGAACAATCTACATCCTCAAGTACTCATACCGAACTTAATCTGTTTAATAGCAGCGTAGATAACAGGCAAGTTGATTAATTAGCTTTTATAAGTTTGATACACGAGCAATAGACACTAGTCCGGCGATACAAATTAATTGGTTATGTTATAATGATCGATTAGATTAGGCTCAAGACATTACACAAATTCTCATACTTATGGATAGAGTCTGTGACTCTATAGGTACATAAGTGTGATAAACATTCTAATAATGACGTTCTGATTCTGTTCCGTAACTGTATTAATAAAGTATTATTTCAAAGTCTGAAATAAGGAAATGATTTTAAAAGTAATGAATCAGAAAAATTAAAAGTTTTACATACAAATCTTTAAAATAGCAATCGATACTATAATGATCTTCCCAAAAACCAAATTTACATAATCCGCTATCGCTAATACAAAACTATATCAGTTTAATGAAAATTCCCAAACCAATAATTTCGAAAAACAGAATCATAAACTAAAAATTACATCTCAAAACTAAACCAAAAGCGAAGAAAGTATCGAGTGTAGGTATATAAGAGGCAAAAGCTAAACGCGCGGCGGATCAATATCGCGCGCCGTTTCATCACGTCGATGAGAAAAAAGAGGGAAAAAAATACATAACTTTTTAGGGGCGGCCTTCTCCCCACACCGCCCGCCACCGTTGCCACCTACCGAAAATAAAAAAAATATCGACGCGAGCTCCAGCGCGTGCTTACAATACTCTATAAAATATCGTATCAAATTTATATAATGGGATGTGCCTTTGTTGGCACGAGGAAGGAAAAAAACTTCTTTCCGTATAAAGGACGGCGATATTAGGGCTGTTTTGATGGATTTAGGGAAGCGTTGGATATTACTTAGCAATCTGCGGGCACGTGGGCTTAACTTGTGGCTGTGTGTTACATACCTTTGCTTAATTAAAACGGAAAGTGAATTGGGTCAGGCCGGTTTTAGAACGTAGGTATTTCAAAACAATTTTGACCGTCTAAATAAACTTATTGTTTTTATTTTGAATATTCCATATTACTTCATTTTATATTTCTTAAACGGCTCTATATCGAAGGAAACAAATAGTATAATAGTTATACAAAACTACGTATACTATTAATAAATTCAGTGATGAAACCTAGACACCTAGATAAGTTCATAACACCTAAAATGTAGTCTAATTAATACAAAGTCTATTACCTAATCTGTTTTAGTATTTTGATACGAATAGTTAACTTAATTAAAATGTTTAAGCATAAATTATTAATTTAAGTCATTTAATTTACAATGACACAGCAGTATAAGAAATTCATACTAGATTATTCTCTTGTACCTACTTAGGTATTTGCATAAAATTCATAAGAACTTTTATTTAAAAAAAAAATTACTTGTCATAATAAATAACGATTATTTATAATGGGTAGTTATTATATGTTATTTTATTTAGGTCAATATGTTGGTTCTATAAGTTAGTAGGTTTCATAACTGCTGTAAAAGTTTGTACTGCGAGAGTCGTTGGGCGGAAGCCAGCCACTGAGATTAACTTTGAGGTAATGATTTCCTGCTGAAATATAAGAGATTAGCCTTTACTTTATTTAGTTTATTGCCTTTAATTCGCGGATTTAAGTAAGCTTTGATTTGTTTGAGGCATGTCTAATGTCTTGATGTTATGACACTAAAATTAACTTTGCGTCTGCAAGTTAATTAAAAAATTTCAGATCTCGTAGTCCTTCGTAGTTAGTTGTTGTAGCGCCTGTATATATAAGTAAAATGGTTTGAAATTGTTGGAAGTGAATTCTTAAATTAAATATCCATAACGAGTCATATTCCTAAAACTACAAATTACAAACCAAAGGAGAGCTCGTAGCACTACCGCTATCGAAGACCAATTCATATTGAATCGTCATCATTTGTATGGAGAAAGTTCTAGATTAAAACCCCAATACTAATTGTACTTTTTTTTAACTATTCTACCAACACCACAGAACGATAAGATAATATGTAAAAGTATTTATGATAGAAGTATTTAATGCTAATAAACTTATTTTCGATTGTAACATGTTCATGGTTGATAAGGTCCTACGCAAATAACTTTATGGCCAAGACAGCCTACAAAACAGTTAATAAACGATATACTTCGAATAAAATTACAGATAAGGCCATGATCCAGCGTAAGTACTTTACAAGGTACTGTCGTAGTTTTTCCAATGAGGTATATAATAAGTAATATGGGGACGAAAAACTGGTAAAAAACTAATCTATTTAAGTCAAGTTTAATTTAAGAGACAACTGATCACCAACAACGGATTATTTTTAATTATTGCATTGGTAGGTGTTATATTCATACCTATATTATAGGTGATTTCATTAAAGACGGTTTAGTCATTGTACTATTAAAACTAAGTACTGTTGTAGTTGGTACAGTATCTTACCAACCACTATATAAGATCCTGTAAAATAACATTTTTTTTTATTTGTATTTTAGTTACTGTACCAGAGTCCAGAGTACATAATCGACAAAAGTCGACGTCATAACGAATACTAACAAAGGAATAAACAGGATTTAATATTAGTACTAAAGTTAGTATAGGACACTAACATTTTATGTTGTTTTCTGCTTTTGGGAATGAGAACAGAGTTATAGCAAATAGCTCTACAACTGTCAGTAGAAGAGACCATGATACAAAATAAGTATCTTCGCAAAATGATTATTTAATTAACCTACCTAAAAGACTGAAGGTACCATAATAGGTATTAAAGAAATTGTCTTTTAGGTAAAAAGACTATAAAGAAAAAGGCCTATCTATGCAAATGATCAAAACGGGTGTTATAAAGGTACAAGCTCACTCGCTGAACAAATATTATTTTATGTTATTTTGGCTACCTATGTATCATGAATCGAATGAACTCTGACAGAGAATGACTGACAATTCAGCTGACGTATAGCCGAGGGTCTAACGGAAACAGGCATCACGCGACAATGCCTATCGAAACTTAAAATACATTGTAATGTAGAAAAAAATATCAACATCTGGCCATTGTGCGGGTCGCGGGGGAGTCGCCGTGAAATAAATAAATAAATAACAAAACGTCGCCACCGCACGCGTCATTATTCAAGTGCGATTGACAGGCACTTCCACGGCGCAAGCGCAGCGCGGGGTCGCCGCGGACTCAATAATACGCCTACTTACTGCCGATGAGCAATACACTGTGTGCAGAATAACTGCTCTTGATACTTGATTATGGACCATGATCATACATTAAAGAAATATACAGTCTTTGAAAATCTCAATGATTTTGTTTGAAAAATTACCAAGGCCGGTGGTAGTAATTAGACCTCGATAGTGAAAACAATTTGATTTCTAAATTTTCTATTAAAAATAAGCACTTTTTACGTATTTTACTTACTAACTTACGTACAGTTGACCATAAAGAGATAACTGCGTATGCACAAAATATACCGCGAATAATGTTTAAGAGATGTTATGAAGTTTCGCAGCTAAGTTCAAGTATCAAGATTAGTTGCTCCTACTTCGAAATAAGGATTTTTTTAAGACGTGTGCTATCAAATTGAACAACGGTGGCGAATCGAAAACTTCATGAATAAATATAAATTCGTTATTCTTTTGAAAGAAACGTCGAATAAAAAGGTGATTTATCATAAATGTCGCTAGAATTGAATAGAGGATAGTCTTTTATAACTTTTAAATAAACATCGTTTTTGGGATGACGTACAAAAGGGTGCGTGGCGATTTTTTTTATTTTACCTTTTTATATAGCGGCACAAGCGATGCTAATGAGTGGAGGACACCCACGCTACGATTACGTTGCATTTTCTTTTTAAAATTCGAACAATGTTTGCGAATATTCAGCAATGTGTATTTTGGGACCAATGTTTATTAGGTACCCACTAGATATCTCTTCCCTTTTTTTATAAAGTCCTTGGAGAAGTCTTTATGGATTTTATAAAAAACCTTTAGGATTAAACTCATGGAAATTCAAGAGAGAAGATTATTGTTTTATATAAGTAAAAAACTTATATAAACCAATAATCTCCTCAGTTATAGCCACCTTGCTAGTCCCATAGCGCCTGTAAAAAAATAAATAGCAAACATACAAGTTTGCGACTATTTGTTAATAAAATACTTTGGATTGTATTATAATTTACCAAATCATATAATATTTCTAATCAAGTTTGGAACAAAGTTACCTTTGCCTACCGGTTCTTAGTGTTCTTACAAAAATTACACACATTAAGAGAAATGTTAAAATACGCTTATGCGTAAGGTTTTTTTTTTCTTCGCTTCATTACCTTACTCAGATGAACTGAAAAGTTTGTAAGACGAACTTATGTACATTACGAAACTAATATCGTGTATGTATCCTGGACCAAGATTCCTGGTATATACAGCTACTTACTGTATAACCTTTTAGGCGTTTATTCTAAATAGGCTTTCATTCTACATACTAGTGGTTAATTTAGGAGACAATTGAGTTTACTAGTCCGAAATACTAGGTCCTAGGGTCTTTAGTTACTTACAGGAGTTTATTGATTTTGTTTATATATCATTATTTTTTTAACATTTATTATGGTTTTCATGCATTTATATTTTTTTACATAGGCTAATGTGATCTAAATTGTGTTATGTATTGGTATTAAAACAACGTGACATAAATTCTGCGTAAAAAATAACGTCATGCGTCTTGCGTCTCTTTTCACGTAACAACAATGATGAACAAAATATAGAACATGACGATAAAGAATAGATTTAGGTTCTGTTTATGTGTTTTATATTGTTTTACCAAAATAATAATAAATTGGTCATTTTAATACGAATAAAACACATTTTGTTTAAATAACTGAGTAACATGTTATAAATTTCTTCAAGTATACTGCATGCTACAGAAAGCAATAGATGAGTTGATGGTTTCGATGACATTCCAATTTTGACAGTGACAACAATTCACCGCAGCCAATCGTGACTTTCAAAAATTGTTTTAGCTAAATAATTGAATTCTTACTACAAAATAATGTAAGTACACTTGATTTCACTGTCATTTTTATTTAATTATCTTATTCTACTTTAAATAAAGTTGTTTTACTAGCATAACCTGTCGAAGATGGCGTTGCAACAAACAATGAAAATTCACTTCCAAATAAACGCTACCTCACTCAATCAGTTAACAGTCAATTACATTATAAATGTCTTATTGTTTGCTTATACGTGAGACTAATATCATCATCAATTCCAGAAGAATGGCGGCTTCAGTGGTAAACGCTTACAATGATCCTTGCATCCCGGAATGGATGAGCGCGCCCCACGGCACGGGTACGTCTATCATGGCGTGCGAGTTCAACGGCGGAGTGGTGATCGGCGCCGACTCCCGCACCACGACCGGCGCTTATATCGCCAACAGAGTGACTGACAAGCTGACCAGGGTCACAGACCACATCTACTGCTGCAGATCTGGGTCCGCGGCTGATACGCAAGCTATTGCTGATATTGTAACTTATCATCTGAGTAAGTACACTAATGTAACATTCTAAATGAAGTCTCTCTAGTAATGGTGACATGGATATTGCTTTTATTGAAGACATTCATAATAAGGGATGTAGTATACTGCATATACTAATATGTTGAAATAATACTCACCTAAACATTTAAATCACAGAATTTGGTTAAATCCAAAGCAATAGTAAATGTTTGGCACATTTGGCATCAGTTTCATGATTATATTTCTTGAAAATTGACTTGAAACACGACAAATAAACGATTTTACATGTATTTTTAATGTTGAATAAACCTATATCAAACTCTTTTACTCAATAGACTTCCACAAGATGGAGCTTGGAGAGCAGCCCCTTGTGCAGACAGCATCAGCTATCTTCCGTGAGTTGTGCTACAACTACCGTGACTCTTTGGTTGCCGGTATCCTTGTAGCAGGCTGGGATAAGAAGTGTGGAGGTAACTATTGCTTAATTTATATTCTTATTTGATAACCTGCAGATTTAATGTCTTAATACCTGATGTGCTCAGTCACTGACCTGGTGATTTATGACCATAACAAGTGTCTTACATCTAATCTTGTAGTTTTTGTAAGTAGAAAGAAGTAAGTTGAAGGAGTAGCAATTTACTCAGCATTTCATGTATCAATGAGTGTTTAGTGAGTGGCTTGGTGTGTGCAGGAATGAAGTGGTACATATAAGACACACAAGCTGCTTAGTTTACTTATTAGAAGATTTCTAGTTTTTAATTTTACTTATTAGAAGATTTATAGTTTTTACTACATTGATCGTAATGGGATACTTTAATATGAAGTGTTTTTACTGTAAGCTGTATTCATGATTTGTCAATAACTTCGTTATTCCCAGGCCAGATCTACTCAGTTCCCATTGGTGGTATGGTGCAACGTCAAGCGGTGTCTATCGGCGGGTCTGGTTCTACATACGTGTACGGTTACGTAGACGCTAACTTCAAGCCCAACATGACCAAGGAGGAGGCCATGAAGTTTGTCACCAACACCCTTACACTGGCGATCCTGCGTGACGGCTCCTCTGGTGGAGTGGTCAGGCTTGGAGTCATCACCGAGGCTGGAGTAGAACGCTCTGTTATCCTAGGAGACCAGTTGCCCAATTTCTATGAAGGTTAATTTTTGTACTCGTATTTTGTAAGGTAAATAAACTGTGAAAATTATTTTTGAGTGTTTTATTTCATTTACATCTTGAAAAAGGCTCACTTAAGTAAAGAAAATTCAATGTAACTTTGGTGTAAATTCAATGTATCTTTATTATTTACGATATTACATATCATATTCCACATTCTTACAGCATATAACTCATATCTTATACAACACTATACATACAACTTAGGAACAACTACAAAAAACCTGTAATCAATGTATATTATACCTACACTAAAACATTCAGTGGGATAAAGGTTGTATACATATAATGATGTTTTAAAATGTCTTATATGACAACTGCACAGTTTAAATTCTCCTTGTATTATTCAAATACGGTGTCAGGGTCTTGCAGACTACTTTTCATTTCATCTAAAAGCAGTGTTTGTTCTGTAATATACAGCGTGTCTTTAATTTAGGTTATAACTCCAAGCTCTTCCATAGTCTCTAGGTCTCGCATCAACATCTGTATGGTCTGCTTCGTGCGCGGGAAGAACTCCGCCGTCTCGTCATCTTCCAAAGACGGGCTCTGAGATTCTAGCTCTGTAAAATATGTGTCATTCATAAAAAAGTATCTATTACATAGTAAAAAGATATGCTACAAAGTTTTCAAATGAAATAAAAACAGTATAAATCAAAATGGGTATGGGACAAATATGACGCGTCCCTTTTAGCCATTCCCACTCCAATTCGCAGAATCACATAAAATGAACATGATGGAAGGTTTACAAACCTGCAACCTGTGCCTCTATGGACTCGAGCCTGGCATCTATGAGCGCCTGACATCGTTGCACATGCTTCAGCAGCCGCTCTCGACACACGCTGTTCTCTATCGCCGCCTCTGGCTCCGGGGCGGTTATAGTTGTCCGCTGGGCTTCTTGCTCTGGAAAGAAATGTTGAGATAAAATATTAAGCAAGTTTTTTATTGGCAGAGTACCTACTCAGACACAGCAGAATTTTAATTCTCATGCTTTTCTTACACTTATAAGACCGTCTGAAAGATAAGTTGCGCTATCAGTCTTTGTCATTATAACCATGGACATAGCGTCAGATAAGACTAAAAAATGTTAAAAAAGTTAATGTTTCTTTCAGTAACATATACTTTATACAAAAGTTACATATTTTATAATACCTTGAACAGATTTGGCGAGTCGCTCCAATTCTGAGGTACTTATAGGAAGGTCGAGAGACTCCGCGCCGGGGCTGGACATCAGGCTGCTCAGTAAGGCCTGTGTGCCCATGGAGCCATCTCTATGCATGTACCTAAAGTTAAAACAACATAAATCGGGTTTTTTTGTAAATGCTGTTACCGGCAGATTTTGTCTGGCATAACATAAAATAATTTTAAAATAGATGAGAATAGGTGTCTTATTGAAAAACTCGAATTTGACCAGTAAAAAAACTACAAAAAGTCTTCTAGTCAAAACATATTTGAAAACTCTGATTGTATACTAATTACTGTGAAAATCTTTTTTTCTAATAATTTAATTTTGTAAGGTAACATACCTGTCTTGCTCATGGTCTTCAGAAGGCAGTGTGTCCTTAACATCCTCATGTTTCACAGGCAGGTTCTCCTTATCAACACTGTTGATCACGATGTTCAGGTCGGAGTAGTCAGAGTTCAGCTTCTCCTGTGTGTACTGAATCTCCGCCTTCTCCCAGTCTTCAGCCCATAGGTACAGCTTTGGATGGTCCTTTTTTCTGTTGAAAATAAGTTACAAGATATAGTATTTTGCATATCCTTAAATTCGGCTTTTGAACAGCAGAGTGGCAGCTTAGGCCAAAGAAGAAAATAGAATAATTTCCTTATTTCCTAATGCTACAATTTATATACTTAAACCATTAGGCATTATATTAAACTGTGCTTTTACTATTGACTTTTTACTTCACATATTTTGAGCAGCTATCTTACGACAGTAGGTACATAAAGAAGCACATGACTCACGTGGCGACATAGGTCTTGACCCGGAGCGCGTGCAGAGCGTCCTGCAGCCTGAGCAGGTTGCCGGCCAGCTCGTGGCTCCGGCGCAGCGTGTCGCAGGGGCGCGCGCCCGCCAGCTGCCCCTCCAGCATGCGCTCCTGCTCGTGCACGAAGCGCATCGAGCGACGGCCGCGGCGAGGGTTCAGGCAGATGCTGCACGTGTACTTCTCCGGTACCTACGTAGTCATTTAAGGGTTAAAAACAAACTAGTAAGTGGAATAATAATGGTTACTTTTATATGTATAATGTTGAACTGGAAAAAAGTGGGTACCTCGCTCTCGCGCTGTATGTTGTGGCAGAGCGCGTGCTGCCAGCACAGACACAGCTCGCACTGCACCATGAGCCCGTCCTCCTCACGGAACCCGCAGTGGCAGTTGATGATCTCCTCGCGTTTCATACGCACCAGCTTTATACGCTCACCATCTGCACAAAACATATTACACCTTATAGTAAACTGCCAATTTAACTTTACTTCCAAAGAAACATTCAAGAAGAAAACACTTACTTTCATTATACATGTACTGGCTACTTGGAGGCTTTTGTTCTTCGACAGTCTCTTGCAAAATCGCAGGTTTTATATCGTACTTGTCCGGGGTCTCTGACCGCGGGAAGCTAGACCTGGTGTCCAGGTCAGAGTTGATCCCGCTCCAGTCATCCTCCTCACTCATAGGCATCTTAGGTGTAAACGCAAATGTCTTCTTCTTCTTTTCAACTTTCCGCTTTTTATCCAGGAAAGGCTTGGTCACAGTGTGCGTGGATATCGCACTCTCAAAGTCCAAGGGAGCTTGTAAAGATGGGAAACTTGGGGAAGGTGCCATAGGCAGTTTGTTCTCAAAGACCATGTCCTCGATTATAGCGTCAGGTACGACCGGTTCTGGGTCGGGCCGCCTGACTGGCAGCAGGACTTTAGGTCTCTTCACAGGCTTGTTGATCAGGGCCTGCCGCAGTTTAGGCGAGTCCTGGCTCTTTGGAATGGGAATGTTCTCAGGTTCGCGTACTGGCGAGTGTAATCTGGTATCGACTTTAAGCTCGTTAACAATTTCTTTAACTTCTGGTTTGGGCTCTTCTCGTTTCGGTGGCCGCGGTATCTTGACTCTGATGATCTTGTCATCCCTGGAGCGGGTTGGTGTTTCCACTGTCAGTGGCATGGTCCTGGCGTACGCGAGGTCGAGTACCTTGGGGGTTGCTCCCATCATCTTCTTTAGTTCGCGGTGATAATGCTTAATGTGCATTTGTAGAAGGGTGTTGTTTCGGAAATTCTTAAAGCAATTGTCCGCAGGACATCGAAGTAGATTATCGATTATTTGCACTTTCAGCGACCCCACAAATACTGTAAAAAAAACATGATGATGGTTTACAATCACAACATACTACAGATAATAAAGGATCCATTGCAATATGTATACATACCATATCCATCTTCGAGCGGTGGAACATCAACAGTAGTATCCACTGACGTACTGCTGTCGTCTACACTACTTGCAGCGACTGGGGATGGCACCACGTTTTCCATTTGCAGGGCCTGTAGAGAAATATAGTACTAGTATAATTTCTCTTCTGCGTAAAGTCCTGCCCTAAAGACAACTCAACGTATAGTTTGACAGATTTTATGGGCGTAATTTTTTTTATATATATATTTTCTACATAATATACAATGTAAACACAATGTTAGAACAGCACTTACCTCAGTACGCGGCAGATTAATCTTCTCTGATTTCGGCTTCTTCTTAGACTTGACCTCCTTTCTGAGGCTGAGTTTCTTACGCTTGACCAGTGGGGAGGTACTGCTCAGAGTACCAGCTGGTAGCGGAGACGCGGGACCTTCGGCCGCACCGTCTGGGGTGTAGGATATCCAGCCCATCCGTCTGGACAGCTTCAGGTGCACACCAAAGTCTGTTAACGCGGCACTGTACTCTTCGAGGTTCAAACCTGGGTTGTTGTCTAAGTAGGTTCGCACTTCATTCTTGGTATGGAACCTTCGGTTTTCAGGGCTGTTAAACAAAACAAGGAAGGAATATTATGATATTGAACTTTAGTAGTTAATCCATTCTTTAAACATAACAATAAAACAATCTTTCTATTTACCTGATAAGCACCACATCCCATTTGCCCGCGGAGTGACCAAAGCTCCTACGCACCATATGCTTTGTCCAACCCTCAGGTAGTCTTTTGTCCTCGACCTTAGGACAAAGTAAAACAAAATAAAGCTTAGGACAAAATGAAACAAATCTTACTCATGTACAAATAACATTTCTGAAAATAATTTTAAGTTTTACCAAATACTTAATTTTAGTATTGAAATTCGTGCATCGCGTTTATGTCCACATTTGACTCTGTATATTCATATTACCACAACACTACTAAACCAACCTGGGACATTATAGACATGCTAGTTTTTAAACAGCGAAGATTTACCTGTACACTTCTCCTCGGCAGCGGCGGCTTGCCTGAAGCATCGACCGGCGGCTTGGCGTCGCACTCGATCTCGCTGACCGTGCCCACCGGCTGGCCGTTCACCCAGCGACAGCACCACTCGCCCGGCAGCATGAAGCTCTCCGGCAGCACGGCGCCGGGCGACCGCTTGGTATAGCCGCGCTGATTCGTCAACATCTGCTTCCGCATCTCGTTCACTTGCTTCTTCATCATTTCTAACTCATTACGTACTTTCTCGACCTGTATTTTGACTTTCTTTTCTCGGAGGAGTTTTAGTTTTTTGCCTTTCTTAACCTTTGATAGTTTCTTTGTTTTGTCTTTTTCGGGTTTTTCTGTATTGTCAGTGTTTGTTTCTACTTCTTTAAGTTCGATTTTGACTTCCTGGGGTTCTTCTTTTGGCGCTAGTGGTACTATTGGGGATATTATTTCCTCTTTTGGTTCTATTTTAGGCGAGTTGATCTTCTCAGCTTGGTGGATGCCGTCCTCTAATTTGTTGATGACTTCCTTGATTCTATCAATCACTTCCTCATGTGTACCTTCGTCTGGCTTCTCGAATTGTTCGAGTATAACCTCTTCTTCCAGGACCTAAGTTAGGAAGTGGTAGAGTTAAAAAACTAATGCAGATCAAAGCAAAGTTTACATACCAATATTTGATAGTCACTTACTTTCGGTTCTTCAGTGGGTTGCTTTTAAAGGAAACATCAAGAACAATATTAAAACTAGAGAAATAATTAGATCTACATAAAACAAAACCATAACTTACCGGGTCCTTCCAGTCACCTTTGAGATCCTCTAGCTCAATAAGATCTTCATCCTTCTCAGGTTCAGTGAGAGGAACCTCCTTTTTATCAAGACTAATATCTTTTACTTCTTCTTCCTCTTCCTTGTTTACTTTGATTTCTTCTGGTTTTACAACCTCAGTCCCTTTTGGCTCAACCGTTTCGGGTTCCTCTTGGTTAACAGTGCCAATGATGGACGCCACGGCATCTACAGCTAAATTTAGTTGTAAAACTATGGTAACTAGTTAAGAGTTATCTAGACATACGTAAATGTCTCAGAAGTATTACTCATTGGTATAATGCAAAATCATATCTATTACGAGAGACTGAACAAGAATACTAATTGATATAAAATGTTATTAAAAGTAAATATGTTTTGATTACCATATTAAAATCCTACAACATGTAGAAATAGTGTTTTATTTATTCGTGTCTAAAATATATTTTCAAATTTGAATGCCACTTACCAGGTAATTCGGATTTAGGCTCCAACTTCACTTCACTCTTTAGTTTCAACTTTATCCTCTTCTTAATAGTTCGAGGTTTCTTTTCAACACTTTTCACCGTATTCTCCTTTGGGCTCTTCTGCTTCCGTGACCGTTTTTGTCCTATATTAAATATTTCTTTAATATTTAATTTGCGTTTCATTTCACGCCTTTCACTTTTTGAGCCTAAATAGTCTCGGGTAGGGTCAAATAAGTGTGTGTGGAATGCAGGGTACTGCGGGTTTGCTGTACTAGGCCCTGATCCGAACGGGCTAGGGGACACTAGAGCGGCGGAAGCGATGCTTTTCTTAGACCGCAGTTTGTAAAGCCTTGACGTATTACACGTCCAATGGCACCCATCATCGAATAATATCTCGTATTTGCCTGTCAAAAAAAAAAGAAAAAAAACTTTATTTTGATGGCTTAATCTAGCAGGAATATTAGTGATACGTCTATATAATGTTAAATGGAGGTTTCACGAATGCGAGGCAACGTATCTTACTGAATGTTACAAATAATGATGAATATTATAAAGTTTTATCATATTTACTACGATAAGCAAGCACTCACCTTCCCCTAAATTTTTCAGTACAGTAGCTACAAACCGCCTATTATCGCGCCACCTAGCGAGGCATCTCTCGCCCACTAAGAAGGTCAGCTTCACTTTATCTTCCGTCTTCTGGTCCTTCTGGTCTTTAGAGTCTTCCCTCAGGCTGGCGATAGGCAGGGAGTCCGTGAGACTGTCCTCAGAACTAGGGCCCGGTAGGACAGTGGTCGTGCCACTACTACTAGCTGTCGAGTAGCTGAGTGGTCTTAGACGCGGACTACTAACGTTTATCCATTCGTCAGGTCTGAAATTGATATGAATAATTAATATTATATTTTACTGCAAGAACGAACGAAAAAACCGCAAACGCTGAACTATATGAACATTTTTTTACAGATTTTGACTTCGTGTGTCATCACGGCCTGTCCAACCTGGTCTAAACGCCAAGACATCAAATATGGTAAACGCAAGGTCACGATAGGTCTCGTGTCGTAAAAAGCTAGAAATTACTTTCTATGTAATACCAATTAAACGATTTATTAGCAATAACAAAACTTAGTTTAACTAAGAGATTCGAACTATTGTTCTTCTTATTAAACGAATCTAGTTGGTTTGCTGGCAAATAACATTACTTAAAGATAAAAGTTATAAATTTTATTAAATGAAAGTTGATACACAAAACTTAATTAATATGGCTAGAAATTGGAAACCTCGTCGATACCAATATAATATTATTATATATACTATTATACTAATAGTAGCGATCAAAAACGTATTGTTTATTGTATTCTATTGCCATGTACTTACGAAAACTTTAAACACCATTAATTACATTTGGAAGTATTAAAAAACAAAATAAAAATATTATTTGTAACATCACATTTACCTTTGTGCAGCACGTAACTTTTTATTGCGCGTATTATATGAATAAGACATTAAAACAATATATTAAATAATTTTATTAGGTTATAAATAGAGCGAATAATAATAATTAAGAATCGAACGCTGGTAATCACGTTTTTAAATTACTTTTTTTTTCGTTCCTCGTGTTTTCTTTTTTAGCAAGCCAGCGTCACTGCATAATATAAAAAAAGTATTTATTCTTATAAAATATACAACGCAATTTTAAATGATATTCGTTCGGTTATAATTGTACCTACGGACAAATCGGATATTTTTATTTGCAAATCTGATCGCTGTATAGGGTTTTGGTCGAAATTTCGAAATTTTAATATCCTATTTTTATTATCGTATTTTCTTCCGTTGCAATAAATGTGTTTAAGGAAATAGTTTGTATAGAATAAGAATATAACGTAAAAGATTTCAAAAAATTGTTAATTCTATTATTTTACGTAACATGTATGTTTTTTTTATCATTTCATTTTAGTTAAATACTCAATAAAAGGTTATTCTCAGATATTAGTTCACTCGCCTCTTTTTGTCGTGTTGATAATGTACGAGCACCTCCATGTCATCATAGTCTACCTCTATAATCTCGGCAGGATGCCAGTCTTCACTGAAATCCTTGGCCTCCACTTTAGAACCGACTGACAGCGCCATACTGCCGCATCCTACGAATAATATATTGATTTGTTAAATAAACAAGAATTGAACAAACACGCGATCGTTGTTGGATTCACGTAATAAGAACCAAACAACCGATAAAAATGCAATTTCCCTACCTTTGTCTGAAGGACTAAACTCATCTTTAGATTTCCCATCATCTTTCCTCGAAATTTCCAATTCCGACTCATTTATTACCATGTCAATGACACCACTAGACACAGATGAAGTCTCTTCCTGGCTGGGCCTGTTACTGTCCGTGCCATCACTACTCTTGTCACCAGACTTCAAGTCTACCAATCTCTGATCTTGGATCTCTTTCTCCTGTGCTTCAATAAATTTCTTGATTGCGTCCACATTTTCTATTTCACCCCCTTCTTCTGACGTTATTGAGGAATCCATGTAGTCGTCAGACGAGTCTGAGTCACAGTTCCAGGGAAATATGGAAGGTACAGCATCTGAAAGTTACTGTCATGTCAGCAATTGTTATTGATCACTCATTTCGTAGATCATGCAATGAAATGCAGTGTTTTCTACAAGTGCACCCTAGCAGAGTTTTAAATATTTATCTTTCCACTAATTACATTTATTACAACACACAAAATCTTTTTCAAGTACTGACAGCAATGACATCATATGACAGAAAACAAAAAGATTTAATATGGTTACAAAAATAAAATAATTTTAAATAGGTAAACATTTACACATTCAGAGTCAGTTTTAGCAAGTTTAAATAAAACAAGTAATAGCCCCTAGAGTGCTCTTAAATTAGCAACTAAATCTACAGTACATTCAATATTAACAGTAAATAAAATCTAAGTCTACTGAGATGTCTACATAAAAAAATAATAAAACAATAAGTAATTTAAACCAAACACTGATTAAACAAAACCCATCAAGCAGAGGAGTTTCTATTAAATACCTGATCTCAACATGTACTTAGAATCCTTGTAAATTTCGAAATCGGTTTTACAGAAATGTCGCGAGCAGACATACTTTAGCAGGGCTGTGTGTTTGGTACGTGTTACTGTAATCCAAGTTCCACATAATGAAATGTCTTTTGGAAATTTGTGGAAAGTGACACCTTTGTCTTCTTTTCTTGTAGAACATGACTTACAGTTGTGTATACAACATTTTTTTACTGCCATCCTAATGTTAATATTAGAATGTGTTAACAATACAGCACAAACAACTCTGCTCCTCTGAAGTTGGCACACAACTAGTTGATACGGGATAATGGAGCGGGACACAGGCTCTGGAGCGGAAGCCCATGATTGATACTTGAGTTGATTCAATCATTCACTTGCTGATATAAAGACATGTCAGTTGTAAATTACAGTTGTTAGCAAGTGTTTTGTGGTTGTATAATATTGTTTGTTTAGATTAAGTTAATTTATGTTTGAGATGATTTATTAGGGTTCAGCGAACTAAACAAGGAAAGGTAAAAGGTGTTACTATAAACAGTAATTTTCGTTTATTTACAACATTAGTTTGTTGTCACTGTCAGGCTGGTGCTTGTTATGATACAGATCACATTAGTCCTATGTGACTGATGCAATGTGCAAAATATTGATGAAAAACTTAACAAAACAACAAGCAGCATAAAATGGTATTTCATATTGGAATTTAATAGAATTTTTATCCAGTATGGTAGAAATATCTACATAAATCTATTTAATTTAGATCAATGTTTGTGCCTAGACCTTCAGAGGAGCAAATAGATTTAGACCCTATAAAGAAAATACACAAGAAAAGATAATTATTTTATGGTCTGGTGTGCTTTATCTACAACCATACCATAGGTGTCACTTCAAACTATCGTGCTATCTATACACCTCACTCAATTAAAAAGCATTGCTGTATTTTTTGTGTATCTTGAGCTAGAAGATTTGTTCACCCAAATCCGGCCTTTGTTGTTAGAAAAGAGTGTGAAAGTGAGCGACTTTTATGTATATAACAGAGCACTATAGTGTGAACTGAGAATCAGGTTTCATACGAAAATATCAAAACAATAGCACCCATTCCTATAGGAATAAACTTATGAAAATTAGGAGCTAATATTACAGTTATTATTAGTGGACAGCAAGGGATTCTTCAAAGTTAAAACAGAATATAAATATGCTGTATAAGGATTATCATTCAGATGATTAAATGTATACAAATTGATTGATATAATGTGTGTTTACAAAAAAACATGAACTGATTGATGATTCTTGGCGCTTCCTTGGATACACTTCCAACACTAGAATCCTATATGTATATTTCTTATCAAAATACAATATACGTACCCATTTCAAAGACTACCCTGTTGACAAAAAATGGTACGCAAAAGAACACCACACAATGTATGCAACTAGAGATGAATAGTGAGATTTAATTAAAAGGGGAGTCACTTATTAATTACATATATTAGCTGGTTACGTTTAAATCTTATTTCTAGGCTAAATAATCACATTTTCATAATCTCAAATTTCGGGATACTAACCTGCTGACTGCGTCTCAATTTATTCGATGTTTTAACAAATTCATGCAAGTACTAAATGGTTCCAACGTTAATAAACATTGACCTGATAATAAATATACAGTTTGGCAAAGCGAGCTTCTTCAGAATATATAGAAAACAATTATTCTCAGATCTTTCAGCTTCTTGTAAAAATCAAAACACAAGAATTGACTTATTCATAGACAACAAAATTTTACAACATAGATTATAAAAGGGCTAGGTTGGGATCAGTCAGAGAATAAAAATCAATTAACGGAATCTGTTTTTGCTTATACTTATTGACGAATATAACTAACTGGCTTCATCGCCTTAAAGATAAATGTATCAAATTGCATTATTTACATTTATAGATTCAATTTATTCACACAATTAAATTGAACATGCAATTACTATTTATTACTAGTTGGAGTATTACTATTTGATGAGAAAGAGATGGATGGATTGTGTGAAAGATGATATGACAAAGAAAGTGGTGAAAATAATACTGAGATGATAAGTTGTAGAGATGAATGGAAGCTGAATACGCATTGCAACGACCCCAAAAAATTTGGGAACAGGGCAGGGAGATGATGACATTTAAGGTCTACAAGAAGCAAATATAGTCAGTAGGTGTTTTAAACGAAATTAAGTACTTTTATATTTCTCGAACATTAACTAAAAATCCGTCTCTTTTGGTTTACTGATATTATCAAAAGTAAGTTGTGTCAGATCTAGTGAGTCTTTCAAAAGGCATTAGGCAAAGCCAAAAAACATTATATCTTGTCTATACCTCCATACTTGTGAAAAAATCAATACAATTAGAACCAAGATAACTTTGCAGTTGCTTCGTAGAAATCATTAGCATTTCAGTTACACGTAACAGATAAGTAACATGTACTTTTTCAATGTGTGACAAGGACAGCATCAATATAAGTTGGCAATCTTAACGGCAAATAAACTTGGTTAAATAATTTTCTTTGGAATGGGGTTGACGTTTGACCTTTATTTATTTTGACGTTTACTATCTTCAACAATGAGCGTATGTGAAATTGTTTTGTAAGGAGAAAGTGCATATATTTCGTTAAGAATATTGTTAACTAACGGGAAAATTTGTTGAGAACAACATGGATCTAGCGAAATCACTATTTAGTTCACGTGATCATGAGGGTTACGTGGGACGGGAAGATCATGAACGTAAAATAAGTGCTGCGCTAGCAGATGACGACCCGGAAGATATGATTGATGCTATACGAGGATTGAACCTTGCTGATGAGTTGCTTCCAGCACCTGGAGGACCGTTTTCTGCACTTACACCAAGTATGGTACCTCAAGATATAATGGCGAAATTAGCACAACCAGAATCTGAAGGTCACGGGGGAGGTCTACCAGACTACAGATTTGACGAATTTGGATTTTGTGTAGAAGAAGAAGATGGACCAGAGCAAAGTTCAAGCAAATTATTAGCAGATGCATTTGTAGAAGACGATCAACACCGACTCCAGTGGGAATTTTATAGTAAAGAAATAAACTTTTCTGATGGTGATGGAAAACTAGAAAAAACTGATAAGTTACAGAAAATGGTAAAAGATGGTGTTCCGCACTCTTTACGCCCTCAGGTATGGATGCATTTATGTGGCGCAAATAAAAAAAGAGCGTCTACTGAAATAACATACCATGAAATTGTAAGAGCATCAAGTGATGATGGTTTGGTAACTAGTAAACAGATTGAAAAAGACTTGGTGCAAATCCTACCTAACAATGTTTGCTTCTCGCACCCTACAAGCACTGGTGTGCCACGATTACGAAGAATTTTAAGAGCTTTAGCATGGCTTTACCCTGACATTGGATACTGTCAGGGCACTGGAATGATTGCAGCGTCACTTCTGCTACTGATGGAAGAAGAAGATGCGTTTTGGATAATGTGCACAACAGTTGAAGATTTATTGCCAGCGTCGTATTATTCTTCGACGTTAATAGGAATCCAAGCTGATCAGAAAGTATTGAGAAGTCTCATCTCCACATATTTGCCAGGTATTGACCAAGTTTTGAATGCCCATGACATTGAACTCTCATTAATAACCATGCATTGGTTTCTAACATTGTATGCAAATGTCGTACACATGAAAATATTGCTTAGAATATGGGATCTGTTTTTCCTTGATGGGTCCTTAGTACTTTTCAAAGTTACCTTGGCTATGTTGAAGATAAAAGAAAACCGTTTTAATGAAATCTCAAATTCAGCTCAGATTTTTAATGCACTTTCGGACATTCCTGGTGAAATTGACGAAGTTGATATTTTGATTAAAACAATTGACGAAGTATGTGGAGACACTTTGAGCCCTACACTGATTGACACTCATAGAAGGCGACATCTAGCCTACTTGATGGCTGATCAGGGAGCTCTAGTCGGAAATCCAAGTGCAGTTCCAAATTTACCAAAGCAGCAACTACAAAGACGTCAAATAAAGAAAACTAAGTCAGTTATACAAACAATACTATTTGGAGAGGATAGTAATAATGAAGACGCTGTATCCAAAAATGTCAAACAAACAGAAATATTAGTTGATCTCAGAGAAGCAATCCTACAAGTAGCTCGACACTTTCTAGCTCTTGAACCACAACTAACTTCAGAGGTTCAATTGACCGCGGACTACACTATGCAGAGTCATGCAGCCGATAGAGAAAGATACGTTAACGTTTCACGAAGTAAAAGACGACGAGCAAAAGCTCTCTTAGACTTTGAAAGAAGAGATGGAGATGAATTAGGTTTTAGGAAAAATGACGTTATTGAAGTAATTAGCTCAAGAGACGAACATTGTTGGATTGGGGAATTAAATGGACTGAGGGGCTGGTTTCCTGCGAGATTTGTGAAGCTACTGGATGAAAAAGGTGTCAAATATAGCAGAGCGGGTGATGATTCCGTCACAGAAAAAGCTGCACATCTAGTCAGAGGAGTTTTAGCTCCTGCTTTTAAGAGAGTACTTTTACATGGTATAAAACGACCTAGCTTCTTGGACGGCCCATGTCATCCATGGCTTTTTATTGAAGAAGCATCTTCACGTGAAGTTGAAAAAGATTTCAATTCCGTCTATAGCCGCTTAGTTTTATGTAAGACGTACCGTTTAGACGAAGATGGCAAAGTTTTGACTCCTGAAGAATTATTATACAGATGTGTACAAGCTATTAATTTATCGCATGACAATGCCCATGCCCAAATGGATGTAAAATTACGTACACTTATATGTATGGGACTTAATGAAGAAGCTTTACATTTATGGCTTGAAGTGTTATGCTCTTGCGTAGACGTAGTTCAAAAATGGTTTCATCCTTGGTCTTTCATAAACTCTCCAGGCTGGGTGCAAATTAAATGTGAATTGAGAATTTTGTCTCAGTTTGGATTTAACTTAAATCCAGATTGGGAACTACCTTTGAAGAAAGACACGCAGAATCAGCCGCTAAAAGAAGGAGTTAGAGATATGCTTGTTAAACATCATTTGTTTTCGTGGGACTTGTAAAATGTAATTATTTAAAAATGTTCAGATTTCCATTTGTCTTACGCTACTACTGATAAAAATATATGTAAATAATATTATTGTATAAAAAACACGCACTGTTTGCCTAATCTATTAATATAATAATTTAAAGCTTATTTCAAGTACTGAATAAATAATATGATTACACATTTGTCATGTTTTCATTTTAACCAAAGTAGTTTTCGAATTACTTACGTTTCGTAAACATTATTTCTTCATCGGAAGTATGTTAGGTAGTAGTGCTAAAAAGGTAATAAATAATATTAATGCTTTGGCAACATTAATTCGTGGCGTTCCAATATCCAGAGCTGTGAGCATACGAGATATATAGCATAACAGTAATTTAATTAGGTAGGTACTTACAAAAACCAATGAACATAGGTACCTTACTTGAACTTGAATTTAAGCAGTTGATTTTAGTTACGAGAATATTATTTAAAATATTGATGGCATGTTAATACACCATGTAGGTAAGTAATTTTTTGCAATAAAATCGACTAAAACGATATGGTTATTTTATCTGTATAAAACTATGCTTTAGTCTATGCTGAACTCTAAAATTTGACAGAAACACAGCTACTGACAGCTTTTCGCTTTTTGTTTCTCTTCCAAATCAAGAAGTCAAACGTGCTTGTTCTCTGAGAGCTAAGGCCTGTTGGCGACTTGCACGTCTTATAATTAAAAATGGCATCCAAGGCTGAATTAGCTTGTGTTTACTCCGCTCTCATCCTCGTTGATGATGATGTAGCCGTAACTGTAAGTATTTATCAAAATTTACACTTAGTTCGTGTCTTTGATGTTAGGTTATGATCGCGCATACCTATAATGTTTATCCATTTTCATCTCGGTAATTCCCTCCTAAATAATGGTCTTATACTATTGTGATGTGTCTCAAGATCTGTATAATACAGTTTAAACATATATTTTTCCACACCGGCTCGTAAATGTAGTGGCGCGAAATGTGTTATTAATGCTGTCATGTTTGTAGGGTGAGAAGATCTCCACCATCCTCAAGGCCGCTAACGTGGACGTCGAGCCATACTGGCCAGGTCTTTTCGCTAAGGCTCTGGAGGGCATCAACGTCCGCGACTTGATCACGAACATCGGATCAGGCGTGGGAGCCGCCCCGGCCGGTGGAGCTGCGCCCGCCGCCGCCGCCGCAGCGCCCGCTGCCGAGGCCAAGGAGGAGAAGAAGGAGGAAGAACCCGAAGAGTCCGATGACGACATGGGTTTCGGTAAGTCTTACATCTGACATTGTTTATAACTGGTCTTTAACATCATGGATCCCTTTGACATTGTGAAATCCTACATGCCACATGTGTGTATTTATAGTTTTAAAGATGTCCCGAATTCAATGATGTATGATAATCATGTATTAGCTTCAGAATCGAATGATTGATAAACTCCTATCACTGAGTATCTAAACTCACTGTTTATAAACAGAAGAGCTTATGAATACCTACTAATATTATTTTTTCTTTGTTTCAGGTCTCTTTGACTAAAAAGCTTTATATTGAAGCTGCGATATTCCATTGTAAGCTTTATGAAGCTTGTTTAGTTGTAAGGATTAAATGACTTTATAATAAAGTTTTTTTCAAATTGATATGAGTTCTATTTATTTCATTGCTATATTGTGTGATCCACTACTAAAAGTTATAAAATGTGTAGGTTTAACCTACACATTTTATAACTTTTAAGCTAACAAATTTTCTCAACTATATGAAGAGTAAATGAACACAAAACAAAATCTAATTTTAACCTGCCCATCATTATTTTAGAATTACACCTGCAAGATTTCTGGAAATTCTCTTAAAAACTAACTAACTTACCCTCATGATTGAAGTAGAAAAACTTGCTGTGCCCTGCGGTTCCACCCGCATGAATATCTATGTCCTGTTCCCGATTAAGAATCGAAGAGAAATCGGTCCAGGCGTTATTGATACTGACATTTACATTGATAACACTGTTTACAGCCTTAGCATAGCTTTGTTACTTTTGGCACTTCTGCCCAATTTCCTTGTGTGCCAGCAGCATTGCAAAATGCGTTCTCTAGTCCACACTCCACGGCACAAGAAAAGGAAAAGAGATCACCCCTCAATTTTCACCAGGGCAAGAGTTTTGCTCTGTTTACCAAGTGAACCATGAGAAATCATGTTTGTCTGATAATTCACCTAGGACCAAGGGAAATACTGTGAAAAAGCATTTCAACCCAGTTTGATTGATTGTTTTTACCCCAAATTTCTTCTGAAGGTATCCATCCTAATTAATTACCTAATGCAATATTGTAGGCCATAAATAAAACTTTGATATAGATCAACATAATTTATTTAACCTAAATATCCACTATTTGTACATAACTAAGATACAATTCAATCTATCCCCACATAGCTCTCTGTACTCCAGAGAGTTTGTTGTAGTCAGCTAAGTGTCTCCATACTATACGGCTCATGCGCCACTCCTTTACAATGCCTCTGGGTCTGAAAATAAACATTACAACCAAGTTTTTTATTTACATAACATTGGTTCCCAAGGTAAAGTACATCTAATCCTTAAAAACAACAGCAATAATTAAGGTAAAAAAGGCACAAAATAGTAATGTGATAGTTATAATAAACTAGTAATCAGACAGAACGAACTGTTAATTTTCTTAAGGCAGCAAAAGAATGAAGGGAGTCCTTTCCCTAGCGGTGCCAATACAGTCTAAATGTAACAATAATCCAACAAACCTTGAAGTAACTACGCATCTATTGTTTATTCTGAGAGGGATGGCGTTCATCTCGAATTTGTTAACATCCTTGTCGGCTAGTTCCCTGATCTCTACAGGCAGAATATCATTCTTCCTTAATGCATTAATTCGGGTCCTTTCGAGGAAGTTTTCAGCACTCATACGTCGCCTCTTGACATCTCGAATCATCAGCGCATTTGCCCATTTGTTTCTGACTTGTTGAAACTGAAAGAATAGTTTTATTTTGTGAAATAAAACATTTAGTTTACAAGGAGTTAAATGAAGTCAAACAACATCTAGAATTCAGTATATTCAGGTTTCTAATACGCACCCCAAAACCAGCGACTGCTTGTGATTTCCAAACGTATTTTGCCAAACCAGATACATTTAAATTCATGTTTATATTTTGATAGATTCCCGTGAAATTAGGTTTATTATGTTTTAGGTTAGGGCACAATTTTTCTTTATTTGACGTTTATTTTGACTCTGACAGATAGTATCCCCCCCCCCCCATTTAGTGCTGCCATTCACTTAAAAAACATAAACATCAATAGATACCTATATGTACCTACCTATTTAATGCGTCTGTCAACGCCTTGTTGTTATTTTTACCACATAAAAGCCATTAACACTCAAGAATTATTGTTATAACACCAATAACTATTGAGTGTTAATGGTGGTAGTGTAGAAACAAAAATGCTTTTTACAAGAAAAACTAAATTAATGTCGATCATTATTATTTGATTTGCTTGCAACTCCGCCAGACTCAGTCAAAATAGTCAAATTCAAAAATGTCAGTCGACTGCAACTCTGTCAAGTTTAAACTTGTCTGCTGTTTGTTTATTTTGGAGTTTAAAACTTTTAGCAAGCGGTTGTAGGCCGCTAATATAATCGGACCCCCAAAAACAGACATGACGACCAAAAGAACTTCTTCTCAGCGAAGTCTAACGAGCCAGAGCAAGAAAACAAAATTAGCGGACATCAGTAGTACATATTTACATGTGTCGCTAAAAGAAGGCGGGCTTATTCTAAAACATCCACCAGAAAAATGCATAGCTTCGAACGAAATAATTCAAGTTGTTCGTAGTATAAAGAAGAACCTTGAAAAGCATTTTGATTACCCCAGGAACCTATCTGATCTATTTTCTAATTTGGAGAAGGAATGTAATAATATAGATGTTTTTAAACATTATTTATTTCCGAATATCGTGAGGATATCTGATGACAACTCTGAAGAGTACCCGGTAAGCGACAGTGTGATTAAAGTACTATTAAGTGTTCCAGCTCTTCAGAATAAACTGACTGACTACATATTTGAGAAAGCTATTGATCTAGCAGCTGAATCTAAGTGCGGGCCTTGGATACAAATGATATTAAAATGTTTTTCATCTTTGGACAGTATTGTAAATACTGACAAGATGTCTACAAATCTTATTAACTTATTAGATGTTGCATCAGAGAAAATGGTGAAACTTGAAATAATAACATCCATTCCGGATATTATTGGTGACCAAGAGCATGATAACATAGCTGCTGAAATGAGTAGAATTTTAAGTGAAGATCATGATATGATTCCTGCTATACTAGATTGTCTATCATACCTTTGTCTATCTGATGATCAATATGAACTGTTACAGAAGAAAACATTGAATCTCCTGATGAGTCTCTCAAAGTGTAATTATTTTGCGAATTTCGTTAAATTCCTTCTCATTCCTGGCAGAATTAGTGATAATTCCTATTTGGAAGCAGTACAAGGACTGAGAAATGCCTTGGGTTGGCCAACAACTCCATCCCAGGCTCAGGAAGTAGCTACAAGCCAAGTCCTCACCGCTACAGCTATAAGAAACTCAATGGTGTCTTCTAAAGTCATATCAAACTCATGGTTGAAAACAATATCCTTATGTAAAGCAAGCACAGACCATAAACCTATTGACTTCATCATACTATTAATTGCATATTCAACATCAGAAGAAAAACAAAGATTAGTAGAAAATCTAATAAGAAAACAAATCAAACTTGACATATTAAAAGAAGAGTTATTAGATGATGCATTCAAGATGTTCAAACCAATACTAAAAGAGCATTTGAGACATTTGATAGATCTCTCTAACTCCCTTTTAAAAACAAAAGGTGATCCCACAGTGGAGTCCTTTGCATCTCATATGTATTCTCTCATGTTTGCCGAGTTAGAAGACTGCTGCCAAACAATTGTAGCTGAACTATTGCAACTGGGGTTGGATTCTAAACAATGTGTCATGAGCATTTTGCTTGTATTCAACAAGGTGGCAGCAAAAGACAGGTCCCTTTTAAAACCTCAGAGTGTTCAAATGCTCACTTTATTGGACAGAATGGATGATATGCCTTTGGCAGAAGTAAGGGCGGTGATGAATTTACTATGTGGACTTGCTTACAGCTATGAAAACTCAGTCATTAGAGATGATATTCACATGATTATAAGGAAAGAATTGGGGTCATCTAACCCAAGAATAAAAGTCCAAGGTATACTTGCTGGGATCCATGCTGTTAAATACCTGATGGTTACAAATACAGAGGAAGATGATCAGACAAGAGAGGTTCCAGATGATGTGAGCTATGGATCAGTCACACATTTATCAGAAGGAGATCTCCGAGAAGCTGCACAAGTTATTGAACTCATTAGCAGAAGCACAAGACAATTTCCAGATATGATAGCATTCTTTTATGATGAACTGTCTACAGTGATCTCTTCAGCATCGTTTATTAACAAAAACTTCTTGTCCTGGCTCACAGATGCTGTCACAAATGACCTCCAACAGAACTTTATAGTTGATTCAATTGAAGTTGATACCATTGGTGAGTTAAACCTATGTATGGAGTACTGCCTGAATGCTGAAAGTGAAATGGATGAAGTCATAGCCATGAATATAGCAGGGTTAACTTTATCAGACTCTGAAGTTTATGTTGGCATTCTGTCACCCCTGTTCCAGCTGGTTCAGACACTACATTATAAGCAGCATGAAGGTAACCTATCTAGCATTGATGCCCTGTTAGGTTGTCCAGTCATAATGCCCAAGTTTAATATAGATACAGTTGAAGATATGGATTTAACAGCAATTACTAATATCTTAGACTGTCTAGTTCACTGCATTAACTGGTTCAGGGAATTACTTAATGCATTTGCTTCCCAAGAGGATGAAGACCTTAAAACAAAGATACTCAAAAGGCTCCTTCAGGTTGAAGAGTTAGAAAAGTCTGTTACTGAAATTCTAATCAAAAGTAAGATATCTTACAAACCACCAGTTTGTACATTTAATGTAAATAAATATACTGGAGAAACAGTTGAAAGGAAACCCATAAAAGCACAAAGTATAAAACAAAAAGTCACCAAGAAACCTGGACCAAATGACTCTGTGTTGCCTGAGACATCCAGGACTCAAACAACACAGAATAATGTGTCTGTTAAAAGTAGCCTTGAAATATCTCACAATATGCCACTCAGACAGCTAAGTTTAAATTTACTGCATTTGTTGAAAATGGATATGACTGAAGATAAAGTATCTGAAACAGAACTTACAGTCAACACAGTAACATTTTTATTAAAATGTATTAACACCAACTTGAACAGTGTCTTGATTTCCAAAATAAAAAGAGTTACATTTCTAAGTAAACAAGATAATGTTGTGTATGATGCAGTAAAGGCTGAGGAATGTGCTAAATCAGTCAATGAAGTGCTACCACAGCTTGTGGAGCATTTAAAGTTTGTTACTTTATGTATAGACAAGCACACTGCAGGGAACTCACAAGAAGAAAATGAAGTATTGTATACCCCAGAATTGCTCAGCTATCTTTCATGCTTAGAGTATCTATACAACTTATGCACTATCTACTTTAAGTGGATTGGTTTTAGAAATCAACAGCATAATGCCTTACTAAAAAGTTCGCTAAGAACTCTCGCAAATACAAGTACTGCAACTGTATCTTTGAAAGATCTTTTGGTAGCTACTGCACAATATTTACAAAAGCATGAGAAATATTGTTTACTACTATCCACTGCTGTGTCGTTAGTCGAGTTTCTTCAAAGTATTCGAATTTTCTCTGATAACAGAGTAATACTTAACATTCTTAAATCTTTAGCTCGAAAATTCTTGTCTCAACAATGGAAAACGCCTGAAGGTACATTGGAGAAAGGACTACTTTTCAATCAAAGCGTCGATCAGTTAGCGTCTATTTACTTCATAAATAACGAAGTCCTGGCGCTAAAGAACTTGACCTTATTATTAACCCAAGACATAAAGTTACTCACTACAAACAAAAATACTTTGAGTACGCTGAAGTGTATAAATAAGAGTAATTTTCCTATTTTGTATCGAAATCTTGGAACAGCTCTCTATGAGGCAACTAAGACAAGGTTAGATAAAGGCATGACCAATTCGGAACATTTAGATTTGTGGAAGGATGTGGCTGGAATAATGAAGAATATGTCGGATATTGCCAAGACACTCGAAACCAGACATACTTTATCAGCGTTTTTCAAGAAGTCTATGCCAATCCTCAAACTATTTCTGTCGCAAGGGATACCAATATTAGAAATTCAGTTTAAAAATGAGACGCAGGAAGTGTTAGAAATATTAAAAATTCTTCAGCAATCGACGAGGTTCTTGCAGACCTTATGTTGTCATTCAAGACTTAAAAAAGATACTGCCCTGATGAGTAAAGTGCCACACATGAGGCAGTTACTTGAAACTTTAATATACAAGGTGAAAGCGGCGTTAGCTGCAAATAACTGCTCGGAGGCCTTTTGGATGGGTAATCTTAAAAATAAGGATATTCACGGAGAAGTGATAGCCTCTCAACAGAGCATTGAAAGTGAAGAGTCGGTGGAAGATTGTGATGAACAGTTACCTGAAGATGATAGTGATGGCACAGATGATGAAATGCTTAACCCTGATTCTAGAAGTGTCAGTGATATCGTGTAATTAAGAGTAATAAAAATATTTTTATTTAAATTATAATTTTATCTTTCATTCCTTTCCCATACGCATCCTATAATTTTATAAATATGTCGCAGATCGCCTAATGGAATGTCAAGCGTTTATCATAATTTTAGTTTAGTTTGTTTAATTTGATTTTAGTCTGGCAATGCTTGAGTGTGTTTAGTCGATTAAGTTGTCGTTGGTCATTTTTGAAGTAAGTAATAAAAAGGCGGTAGATTTGTGCAGTGGATACTTTTAAAGTTTGATCGCGGCGACCAACGGTTGACTTAGCTAACCTCACTACATTCCATTTTCAATCCGAGAATACATTTTTAATCCTTTATTATTTTTATTGTAAAGTGTTGCGAACAGTAAAGTTAAGTGTACCGAACAGTGCCTGTGTATTATTTCACGTCGAACTCCGCGTGCCATCATGACTGACCAACAAAATAATGAAGACACCCCAAATCTGTCGTCATCAGAAGTGGGATGCCCACGTGCTTCCCGATCTGAACCTGATGGAGATGAAAAATGGCGCATCATGTTCGAGCAACAGAACCAGAACTTTCTTGCAATGTTGCAAGCAATGTCACCTGCTTCAAGCAAGAAAGTACAGCTACCCGAGTTTGATCCTGATAAACCAAGCGTCGATGCACGTGCGTGGGTCACCACCGCTGATATGTGCATGGCGGATTGTGAGCTTCAAGGTGCGCCACTTATGATTACTTTGAGCCGAGCGCTGAAGGGCCAAGCGTCGTCGTGGTTGTCACAGATTTCGTTTCCTGGCATGACATGGAACGATTTCAAGGACGTATTTGTGGCAAGATATGATTGCCCCGAAACACCAGCTGCTTCGCTTATTAATCTAAATAACAGTGCACCGAAAGAAGGTGAGTGTTTCGCTGCTTATTCTTCACGTGTGCTTTCGTCATTAATGTCACGCTGGAAGAACCTGACGGTGGAGCAGATAGCTATTTCTACCGTGCTAGCACACATGTCACACCTCGATCATCGTGTCCAGCGACTGGCATTCACTACCGACATCGACACAAGATCTAAACTACAACAAGAACTTCGTGCGATGTCGTTCCTGAAACGCAAAAACCCGTTTAACCAGGGTGCTTCAGGTGTGGATAGCAAGCATTTCAAGCCTAACCCTACAACTAGTTCACCCAAGTGCTACGTATGTGGTAAGGCAGGCCACAAAGCTTCTACGTGTTACCAGAGAAGAGACAGCAAGACTGAAAGAAGACCGCACTCCTCAAGCTCTTCTTCTGGAAGTACACCGTCTGTTCCGGCGAAGCCCAAGGACACCAGCTCCGTTACCTGCTTCCGGTGCAAGAGCCGAGGCCACTACGCAAACCGTTGTCCTGCAGCAGCCCAGGGTTCAGGCAGCGGCGGCACTGGTGGCGCTGGTGCAGCTCCTGAACAACGTCGTGTGGACTTGTGCGTGGTTAACGCGCCTACTGGTACTCTCCGTCACTCTGGTGAGTCATTTAATTTTTGTTATGATTCTGGAGCAGAGTGTTCATTAATGAGAGATTCTATTTCATGTAAATTTATTGGTGAGCGTAATTATACTGTCGTTACTATGACGGGTATTGGTCAAACTTCCGTGAATAGTAACCTGAACATTTTAGTTAATGTCGATATTGGTAACATTGCTTTAGATATAGTTTTTCATGTTTTACCTGATGAATATCTTCAACATGACATAGTGATTGGACGTGAAATTTTGATTAATGACTTGGTGATTAACATGACTTCTAAAACTTTAACCTTTTCGAAAAATTTACCTAATGTGAACATTTTAAATGTAGAGTCAGATGCAGTTAAATTTAATGGTATTGATACCGACGTTTCTCCGGATATCAAAGCCAGACTTATTTTAATTTTAAATCAATTTTCAAATAACTTTATTTTTGGAACACCTAGCTCTCCCGCAAATACAGACCCTATGGAAATTAGACTCAAAGATCCCAATAAGACAGTTTATCGTCGTCCTTACCGGTTAAGTCCCCAGGAAATACAGGTAGTGCGTAATAAAATTGAAGAACTTCTCTCCTCTAATGTGATCCGCCCAAGCTCCTCACCTTTCGCCAGTCCTATTCTTCTAGTGAAGAAGAAGGATGGCAGCGACCGCATGTGCGTTGATTATCGCGAATTGAACGATAACACAGTGCCTGACAGATTTCCATTGCCAATGATTTCCGACCAAATTAATAGGCTTCACGGTACTCATTACTTCACAACTCTAGATATGGCTAGTGGATTCCACCAAATACCAGTTCATCCGGATTCCATTGAGCGCACTGCATTTGTTACGCCCGACGGGCAATACGAGTATTTAGCCATGCCATTCGGTTTGCGCAATGCCCCTTCGGTTTTTCAACGTGCAGTGACTAAAGCCTTAGGAGAGCTTGCAAATACGTTTGTCGTGGTCTACATGGATGATTTAATGGTCGTAGCGTCAAATGTCGATCAAGCTCTACATAGGTTGCAATTGGTTTTAGATGTTTTGACAAAGGCTGGATTCTCATTTAACCTCAAAAAATGTTCGTTCCTCAAACAAAAAGTTGAGTACCTGGGTTTTGAGGTTAGCTCTGGTGAAATTAGACCGAACCCTAAAAAGATAGAAGCCCTTGTTTCTCTCCCTCCCCCAAAGACTGTAACTCAGTTACGACAATTTATTGGTCTGGCATCGTACTTTCGCCAATTCATCCCAAAATTCTCGCAAATCATGGCTCCTCTTTATGCTCTGACAAGTGTCTCTAAAGGTAATATCAAATGGGAACCTTTTCACGAGACTGTTAGACAAACAGTTATCTCTGCCTTAACCAACCACCCTGTTCTGACTATATTTGACCCAAACTGTCCCATTGAATTGCACACAGATGCCAGTTCGTTAGGTTATGGTGCAATTTTGATTCAGAAAAAGGATGCCAAACGTTGCGTGGTCGCCTACTATAGTAAACGCACCACAGCTGTAGAGTCTAAATACCACTCATATGAGTTGGAGACTCTTGCAGTTGTGAATGCGGTTCGGCATTTTAGGCATTACTTGTACGGCAACCACTTTACAGTCATGACCGATTGTCACGCTCTTGAGTCCACTCGTAAAAAGCTAGATCTCACACCTAGGGTTCATAGGTGGTGGGCATTTTTGCAATCGTTTGACTTCAACATTATTCATGTTGATGGAAAACGGATGCAACATGCTGACTTTTTCTCTCGAAATCCCGTACCTGACAAAACTCCATTCACAAGGGTAGAGCAGAAGCAAATCAATGTCACTAATTTCTCTGCCAATTGGTTGCTGGCTGAGCAACAGCGTGATGATGAGATCTCTGAGCTTATGGTTAAAATTAAAGACGGGAATCTTGACAATGATATCGCAAAAACTTACGAGATCAGATCTGGTGTTTTACATCGTAAGATACAGCGCAATAATAGGAGTTTATGTCTGCCTATAGTACCTAGAGCTTTGAGATGGTCTATTGTTAGCACCACTCACGAGTCCCTTATGCACCTAGGTTGGGAGAAAACCCTTGAAAAAATGTACGATTTGTATTGGTTTGAGCATATGGCAAAATTTGTTAGGAAGTTTGTTGAGAGTTGTGTTGTTTGCAAAATTTCTAAATCGCACTCAGGCAAAGTTTCAGCGGAATTACATCCCATTCCTAAAATAGCGATCCCTTGGCATACCCTTCATATTGATGCTACAGGCAAGTTAAGTGGCAAAAATGATAAGAAAGAGTATGTCTTCGTTCTCATTGACGCCTTCACAAAATATGTGCTTCTACATCACACACTGAATATCAATAGTGCTAGTGCTATTCGTGCTTTAAAAAGCTGTGTCACATTGTTCGGAGCGCCGACGCGAGTAATCGCAGACCAGGGCCGTTGTTTTGCAAGTACCGACTTCCGCGAGTTTTGTTCCTCTCATAATATTAGTTTGCACTTAATTGCTACTGGTAGTTCCCGCGCGAATGGTCAGGTAGAGAGGGTTATGAGCACTCTAAAAAATATGCTCACGGCAGTAGAGACTAGCAAGGACCGTTCATGGCAAGACTCTCTCCCAGATGTGCAGTTAGCTCTTAATTGCACTGTGAACAGAGTAACCAAACACAGCCCTCTAGAACTTCTCATAGGGAAAGTTGCACGTCCTCTTGGTTTAATGTTTTCCGATGAGCCCGAAATTAGTATTGACGATGTACGATCTGACACTATCGTTAACCTAAATAGGAATGCAAATTATGAGAAAGCAAGATTTGATTCCAATAAAGCTAAGTTTGATAGATTTGTAGTAGGTGATTTTGTTCTCCTGAAAAACGAAGAGAGAAATCAGACAAAACTTGACCCTAAGTATAAAGGTCCATTTAAGGTCGTTGAAGTGTTAGACGGTGACAGATACAACTTAAAGTCTCTTACAAGTAATCGCCACTATAAATATGCTCACGATCGCCTTAGAAAAATGCCTGATTCTAATGTTCCAATGGAAATTAATGATGATGTAGAGACTAATTAATGATGATGTAGAAACTAATTAATGAACCTGTTTAATTTTTGGAATATAATTTTTTTATTTTTATCATTACCCTTTCCCAATACATTACCGCTGGTTAAGCGAGTTAGTTATGCAAACTTTCGCTGGTTAAGCGTTAGTGGTGTTCTCGCTGGTTAAGCGAGTGATGTTAACTATCGCTGGTTAAGCGCTAGTAGTGAAATCGCTGGTTAAGCGAGTTGTGTTGACTCTCGCTGGTTAAGCGAGTGATGTTGACTATCGCTTTAAGCGCTAGTAGTGAAATCGCTGGTTAAGCGAGTTGTGTTGACTTTCGCTGGTTAAGCGTTAGTGTTATAATCGCTGGTTAAGCGGATTATGTTGACTTTCGCTGGTTAAGCGGATTATGTTGACTTTCGCTGGTTAAGCGTTAGTTTTTGAAAGGCTGGTTAAGCGTGTTATGGTGTGCTTTCGCTGGTTAAGCGTTAGTGTTAATATCGCTGGTTAAGCGTTATTATTATTATCACTGGTTAAGTGATAGGGTTTGTATCACTGGTTAAGTGCTGTGGATTTGTTTGTTTGAGTCCTAAATGCTTTCAGAATTTTGTGCTTTCAGTAATGTTTAATTTTAGTTTGTTATGTTTGGTTCTCAATCAATTAAGCTTTCTTATTATGAGTATTGCGTTTTAATCTGACTCAATTATTTTTGTGAGAATGTCCCTGACGTGGGTCAGGATAGCCGAGTGAACTAGTTACTTTTCTGGATTATTCGTCTTTTCAGGTACCTCATCCCACGAGGTCGTGTGAAGGTCAGAAATGGCCGTGTCGCAGATCGCCTAATGGAATGTCAAGCGTTTATCATAATTTTAGTTTAGTTTGTTTAATTTGATTTTAGTCTGGCAATGCTTGAGTGTGTTTAGTCGATTAAGTTGTCGTTGGTCATTTTTGAAGTAAGTAATAAAAAGGCGGTAGATTTGTGCAGTGGATACTTTTAAAGTTTGATCGCGGCGACCAACGGTTGACTTAGCTAACCTCACTACATTCCATTTTCAATCCGAGAATACATTTTTAATCCTTTATTATTTTTATTGTAAAGTGTTGCGAACAGTAAAGTTAAGTGTACCGAACAGTGCCTGTGTATTATTTCACGTCGAACTCCGCGTGCCATCATGACTGACCAACAAAATAATGAAGACACCCCAAATCTGTCGTCAAATATAACACATTTACTAACTGTTCACTTACCTACTTTATTACACCTGTCTGGTCTTGGGCTTAGTGACCCTTAGGTTCGATTCCCACCCAGGACAAACCAAGCAATGAACATAAGTCATTCCTGTGTGTGGGTTTATTTTTTCTTACGTTTGTATTTAGAAGTCTGTTTATCAGCTGTCTGGTGACCATACCACAAGGTCTGCTTACTTTGGGATTAGATGATGTGTGAGTTGTTCCAGGATAATATTTATACACTAGCTAAGGTACAGTACGATGCAAACTTAATGGCGGCTCTGAACACGAGGCGAGCTGCTGCGCAGTAACAAACTTATGCGCCTGCAGGGGTGCGGGGCGAGGTACTGCGCAGCGTGTAGCTAACTTCAGAGCCTCCAATCAGTTTAAATCCAACTATACTTGTATTCTTGTTTTCCGCCTGGTTTCGGACGTAGCGTAGCAGTGTAAACCCAAACAATTTATAGTTTAAATAAAACAGAAAGTAGGGTTAAGTCAAGTTTATTGTAGTAGGCTTAGTACAATCTCTGGGGTGGGCCCATGGTGGACTTCATATGTAGGGAGCGCACGTTCTGCCAGTGCTTCTTGAGCAGAGACACGAGGAAGTTGATCGACAAGTGCACGTTCTGTGCAAGCTCGTCGGGTGTCATGTCCACGTGGCCGACCGCCACAGATAAGCACAAGACCTGAAATGCGCCAAAATTATGATTAAAATTTGCATTTATACTTCTTATATTTTACTTACATAACCAATTAATGTAAGTAAAATAATTTAACAGGAAGAGTACCTATGCAGCACTTACAATCTATGAGTAAATCTTTTAAGGAAATTATTTCAATTAATTGAAAGCTATTTTAACTTAGCACAGAAAATGCATGTATCCTGATTAAAAATAAACATCTGGATAAATTACCTTCTTCATCTGGAACTTGATGGTAGCCTTGACTTCATCAATCTTCTGTGTCATGGACTCCTGGTGGGAGAGGAGACCAGGGAACTTACCGGCCTTGTTCAGACCGGGTCCCAACAGACGTGGGATCTGCTTGATCAGGGATTCTGATGCCAGGAAAGCATCGTATCTGGAATTAACAATTTACAATGTTATTATTTTATACTATGACAGGTTCTCATTCAAATGCAGATTTACTTGTCTTTGACATGAACATAAGCAAAATATTAGATAAAAATGAATTGTTCTCATTAAGTGGTCTGTTGTGTGATGATTACTTATTAACATTTCTTATCTAAATCTACAGAATGTGGCTACAACTTACTTTTTGGCTAGTTTCTTAACAAGCTTCTTGTTCTTGTTAAGTTTCTTGAGTGCCTCGGCGTCCATGCAGGGTACCGTCAGGGTCTTAGCCTCGTCACAGTGCTGCTGGTCTCCAAGAACGCACACTTGCATCTTGGGACGGGGAATGTACTTTAGCCTGAAATATCACATCATGGTTAGCTTATTATGGCAATCAGAAATCAAAATTATAGTTTGGTACTATGTAATGCAAGCTTAAAAATTGCATGTGGAATAAATTAAATTTTGGAAAGGTATGGACAGTACAGCTGAGCAGTAGTTTTAATACAATAAGTAACATAATAACCAACAAAATGATAAGTGATTATAAAACTAGGCTGTGTTCTAAAAACAGTAATAGTAGGGTTCTAGACTGAATACTGGTATGTAACAGAAAAAAAAAAACATGCTTTTAACATACCATTACTTTCTACATTACATATTTCATTAAGGCGTACCTGAGAAGATGTTTTCATCATATTATGCTAAGTCGGTAAGCCGAGGCATACCTACCCGATATTTAAAGACTCTGGGTCGAGTCCCGTCGGTTTTCACCAACTCCCTGTCCAGATTCACTTTGGTGGAATTTCAAAGAAACTATTCCACTAAAATGCTCTTTCCAGGTAAACGTACTTGACGGTGCCTGAGAAACGCTTGTCCTTCTGGGGGTCATAGTTCTTCAGACCGATTTGAAGCTCCACTGTCTCCAGGAAGTTACGTTTCTTGTCCTTCGATGACTGGAGGACTGCATTTACGCATTCGTAAAGCGTGTCACGCGATACTTTAGACCTGGAAAGATATAACCAAACTAAAATACCGCTTCTACAACATGTTGTCAGAAGTTAGTTCGAATCTATGTTTTAAAACTAAAAAACTATGAGGTGGGTAAAAATAACATGTATGGACAAATATATTAAATGACTTAGATAGATCCGAAGACAATGTATAAGTAAAGGTGATAGGATTTCAATAATATTAAAGGATTACTTACGACATGTTGGAAGAGTTGTCCTCTCTTCACGTTGTCAATGAACTGAAAGAACGACGTTTCATTTGACGTTCGGGAATCAACATTTACAGATAATAAATAATCAAATGTGTCTAAGTTCACGTCAATGTTATTATTCGACAAAAATCGACTAATAACTTTGAACCATACTAAATACCATTTTATTTCTAAAACTGAATGCCTTAAAATAATACAAAAGAATTTGTAGGTAGAATTGTCTTTAATAATTATATGTACTTTCTTAATTATTCTAAGACACTAGAAACAACCGGCGAAGCATACCTAGATTCCCAAGTGAGTAAGCGAGCTGATAAATGCTCCTTCCTCCTGCTTCCTTGCCTATATTAGAAGAGCCCTGTGTCATGCAGTGTGACATACATGGGCTGGTTTATTATACTATTCATTAAAGTAAAATTAAATGACAATAAATACGGGGTTTATTTCAGAATAATCATGTGGAGTAACAATCAGAACAAAGTCGCGAATTTGTTATTCTTTCGCACTTTGTCAAGAACCAAAGTGTTCGGGGATGCCGGCTGTGGGTATCTTGGATGAGTACGGTACCAAGTTTCCTTCAATAATTCTGGATCATGTTGCCACCAGCCAAGCTGAAAAATTACCATAATTTGTCGATTAAAAAATCATAATATTCAAATTCGTATTTTGAGTGCATATGAGTATTGAGTATACAGTGTAAATATGAGATTTGTTACATAACTAACAGGGTTATCTTACGGTGAACAATAAGATTTGCATTCAGCCATCTGAGACATCATAATATCAATTGTTATCAAAAATATATTTGTACTAACTTCCATGTATGTTGTCGGCGGAATTCTATACATATCACAAGGATAAAGAGGCTTAATAACTCCTTTTCGTTTCATTCTAATGAAGCGTTGCATTGAACCGTAGGCAAATCCGTTAACTCTTCCGATGTAAACATCAATTACACGAATAACGTCTGCATCAGGGCGTTTTATCTGTAACGTAAAAGGAAAGGATAAGTATTATTTTCTCGTGTCGCGAAGTTTTCAAAACATGCTCATTTGTTAAAAATCAATAGAATGGGTCCTGATGATTCTGTTGTAAAAGGTAAATGAATTTATTCAAACGTTCATTTCGAAAAGCACTGCAATTTGAGTAAATTCTTTGACATATGGGTTTGTCTCACCTGTAATGTAAATATAAATAAAAATAGTGTAACGACGCCAGCCACCGAGCCACTTGATTAAAAATTAATCAAAAGGAGCACCTGGACTTATACTACAGGGATAACAAGTATAGTCAAGACCTTCGTCATGATTTTTTAATATTAATAAAATTCGAAAAGTTATTTTTCGATAAGGATTGGAAAGGTTTGCATCTATAGGTAATGAAAATTGATCAATTATGTACTTGTTTTGGAAGTGTCGAATATTCGTTAATTTTTTCCATTAAAGGGTTAACATCTTCTTTACACCTAGGTTCCTTATATTCTTCTCTCATAATATCTTTAATGTAATTTTGGGGGCCATACATAGTTATGCCGAAGAACTCCATGATGTAAAATTTCGTATAAAGACATTAAACACTGAATAAATCAAATAAGAAATTATTAACAAACTGACACTGTTACTGTTTTTTCAGTTTGAGGTAATAAAGGTAAAGTTACGTTAAAACAAAGTAGGTTTGTACTACTAAAGATAGTTTTTGATTTTGAGAAAGCAAAGATTTTTATAAAAACCTTCCACACTTGGCCACATACTACTTCTATAATCTGCGAAATAACCAATAGACAAATAGAACATTCTCAATGTCAAAAATTTGTCATTGTTGTCAATATTTTTGTCAGAAAACCGAGACTTCGTTTAAGCTGTTATTAAATTAGTGAGTGTGTCTATCCAAACAAGGGTCTAAAGTAAGAATAAATTGGAATAATCGGTTGTAAATACATTAAACTAATTACACATTACTTGACTGCAATAGTGAGCCTGCATTAATTAGATTTTGCGTGTAGTCGGCTTTTCATTGCATCTTTCTCGTTTTAGTTCCTGCACATATAACATTTATGGACATTCCCCGGTCGTGTATGTTTGTACAGGTGTTATAGTTGCTCGTTGATTACCGTAGATTTCAGCTAAACAGCATGGAAGAGGTAAGATTCATTTATTAATAGTCATTCTTTAGTTTTCTTAATTATGGTTCTTAATCACTTGCTTTGTAATACCTATTTATGTAAGTATTTATCTACAATTCTATTTTTAGTTGAATTCACTCTTGATTGTTGTTTTTGACAATTTACATATGAATTTTGTGTGTTGTTCTACATGAATATTAATTGGGTACATGCAATTTGCGTGTGCATACCCAATCGTGATTATTACCCGCTTAAATTAATTGATGATGAAATTCACGCCATGTATTAAATTTTCTTGTGAATGAACTTGACTGATTCCCATTAGTATGCTTCTACCTATTTCTTCACATTAGTCACTTTAGATAATCTTATGTGAATCACTATGCATCTAAACTATATTTTAAGTATAATGACATGTTAGATTTGAAATTACGTTGATTTTAATTTATTTATTTATTTTTTTCATTGTTTTAAATTCCAAACTCATTGTTTCATATATTTTAAAAGTACAATAACTACATGTTATAATACCATGACTGATTATTTAACATTTTATTACTAAATATACACAAAACTTTTCAAGTTATATTATACACATGCATGATGCAATCTGTCTGATTAGTCATAGACCACACCACCCTTTTTGAAATTATCCTCAATTTTTATATTACATACTATAAAATGATTTATGACTTCAGCTTTTAGGTCCAGATTCAAGCAAAGGGAAGAGGAAAGTCCACCCGATGTTGCAGAAACTCCTCCACAATGACGTGCAGATCACCAAGAAGTTTGTGGAGTTTGGCTTGAGGACCACCTGGCTGAGATCCCTGCGCAACCATGCACAACTCTTTGATGTAAACTCCTTTATCTATCTATGTCTTTTAAAATTAGAATAGGCTAGTCCACTGTATCTTACTTATATTTAATTTGGATCTCCCTGTGTTATAAACATTAAGCAAGCTTTTTTTGCAAGTGTTGCAGGTTTTATTATCCAGATATTTTGTAATATAGCTTATATTAACAACCCTATCTTATTCTTAAGTTGTTTCAAAGCAGTTTGTAATGTTGCACTTTTTTATACATAAGTACACATAATATGCATATAATCGAATTTAATATTGGTAAAGTGCAATATACCTTTACAAGTTTCTAAACCATCTTTTTCTATGTGTACAATGCTAAAGCAATTACTAGTGTAATACTATTTCATAGTTATCTTAGATTGCAATGAAGTGTTATCTATTTGTTTGCAGGTATCTTGTCATGGCATCGTCTGGTTGGCCGGCTGGCTCACGTTTATCTGGCTGTTTAACAACAAGGAGTTATATCAGTTGCAAGTCAACATGCTTATAGGTATGATAATACTACACTTGTTAAACAATATTAAATCTTATCACGCTTGGAATAGAGTCACATTTTGACCCTGCTTAATTGTTGGTATGATTAGGCTGCTCTGTAAAATAACAATAAAGATAAGGAAAATTAAAAAAGAATAACTGTTGAATTGTAATTGATAGGAGTTTTATTATTAAGTCTTGGAATGGTTTCTGTCTTTTTGTTGTTTCGGTCTTTCTGACTTCATAACTCGACAGTTCAAAAAAAAAAACTATCATTTCCAAAAACCTATTGAGAATAATTTCTTACAATTAAACAAGTCTTTGTTAGCTACAGTTAAGCTCTGAAGGTTAACGAACAGTTATTCACGCCGCCGATACATGTTTTGAATTCGTAATGAGTTCTTATTCACCCACATTCGAACGACACTCGGTACTGTATCACTCACAGAAATATACGTGACGTCATTTTGAGTCGAAAACGTACTTGAATTGCTAGTTTCCATACCTATGCTATTCTAGTTGTATTTTAGAATAGAGTACCTACGTATCGAATCCAGACAGTACAAATAATACAATCAATTGTGAAATACTTCAAAAGTTGAATTGATTTATCGCGTGATTTATGCAAACTTTTAAATTGTAAACTAATTTAGTAATAAACCACGCCTTTCACATTTTATTTACAGCGCTGATCTTGGATATCGTGGTGATAGCAGTGATCAAGGCGTTAGTTCGTCGTCGCCGGCCTATCCCTATGAACAAGCTCACAGATATCGGGCCAGACAAGTTCTCCTTCCCTTCAGGACATGCCAGCCGCTCAACTATGATCGCGTTCATACTACTATCAGGAGATCTCTACGACTATTTCTTCTTGTACCCACCTTTTCTAGCCTGGGTCGGCGCCATTTGCCTTTCAAAGGTAATGGCAGAGAGACACTATCTATTAGATGTCCTTGCCGGAATTAGTATTGGTATCCAAGAAGCTATATTCATGCATTTGATCTGGCTTTCCCAAAGCACCTGCGCCGGTATTGTTGCGTCGTTGTCTGATGAAAAGATTGATGGCGGAGAGTACCATGTGTAGGTAAACCAAAAGCGTAACCTTTTGGTGTGTGAGTTAAGATGGGCCGAGAATCGACTGAACAGTGAAGAACATTACTTGAAAAACAAATGAGCATTTACAATAATTATGCGATGTAGGCTAAATATTCGTAAGATTTAATATTTTAGTCTTTTAAATACCTCATATCAACTATTCAGGCACTGGGCTGACTCGAGTATCTTAAAACTGTACATACATCAAGAACGAATTATTGGATGTTGTTTCGACAGTTTTAATTTAATAAACAATTACACCAAATAGGTTACATCGTGTATTAAATCTTCACTAAAATCCTAGTCCTTTACATTGTGTTTGAAAGATAATTGTGAATGGATTTACTAAATATTATAAACTTTTGTTATATTTATTGTATTGTTATCGTAAATATGTAATGTAAACGTAACCCAACACATTTCGAGGCCTGTGATGAAGTACTTTATCTAGTAAGTAGTTAACTAATACAAATTTAAATAATGCGCGATTAAGCGAGTGACGTTTGTGAAACTAAAATCTTATGTAAAAATTATACTAATATTATTATAAATTAATTCTGGTTTTATTTCTCCTAAGCCTACAAGCATTTATTGACATGTATGTCGGTACTATGTAGTGCTAGATAAAAAATATTTGGGTTCTTTTTCACCAATGATGTAGTATATAGCTAGTTCCACAATCATATTCTTTGGTCTACTGATGGAAAATAAGCTCCGTTTTTGTGTATAGAGAAATATAATAAGTAGGGTAATAGAACGATGTGAACAGAGGATGCTTACTATAGGTGGCGTCTAATGGTGTAGTTATGCTGAAAAGAGAGTAGGCGAATATCTCTGCATACTATCTAGAGACATGGTCAGATCGTTTCGAAGCTAAGCTGTTGCCCTCCCTCTTGCAGCATAACTGGATGGCACAACTCTGATGAACAGGCACCCTTATAGCTAGACGACAATAGCACCTAGCATTGATATCTTAAAAAGTAGACTCATTCGGAATATTTTCATCTAAGTTTCGAAAAGTTTTATTAGCGCTGGCAACCATTTACATGTCAAAAAACTGTCATGTGACGTGACAGTTACGTGTTACTTGACGTTTGGTATTGTGACGTGTGATGGTTCGGTGTTGTGTATTTTTCGGATGAAATTAAATACAATCAAGTTTTGAGAGAAAATAAATTCAAATATTATATTGATCTGTAAAGAGAGTGTATAATAAGGTAAAGCATACATTTTAGTAACTTATTACCATTTACCGCTTTAAAAGTAATACAGTTTTGCGTTAAGTTTGATAAGAATTAAGATATTTAATTTGGACGTGGCATAACTAAGATATATTACAAGAAGACTTATTTTGCAGCAGCATCATGAGGAAACTAAAGGGAGCAGTCAAAGAAACGGCGAGACAAAAGCGCGAGAGGAAACAGGAGTTCGCCAAAATGCGGCAACAGATACATACGATTGTTTTGCCGACTTTCGCGGTTATTTTTCTGTTAATCTGCGTTTACGTGTACCTTAAAACTCGGCCGACGTCGATGCAATACGCGTAACAAAACTAGGTCTAAGGTGTTTGAAATTGTACATAATAAATTATATATACCATCAATTTTGTATTGGTTTGGGAAAATTTATTTTAAAATATTCTATGGTTGTGAGCTTAAAAGGAACATAAGATGTTGATGCTTCACATTTATTATTGTACAGATATTCAGTGACTGAAATATTTTTATAATTAAAGTGCTATAATTCATTCCACTTTGTCGTCCACACATATCAACATTATTTCAATGTTAGAGTTAAACAAAATTAATGTAAATATTAGAATAAATATATTTAAATAAATAAAGACATGAGTGTTTTATATGCCACATAACTAGCTTTAGAATTCAATACATTTAAATTTATATTGAAGGAGACAAAACTTAAAACTACAAGCTGATCAAATAAAATAATTTAATGTAAATAGAATAAATTAACTTTATACACTGGTATATTTAACATACTATGACATTAAGAAAAGTATATTAAACTAAAGATGGAATCATGTTACTTAGTCTTGTGTATAAAATAACTTTGTTTTAGAAAATAATAATAACATTTGTCTATAGGTAAATATTTACAGAAAAATTCTAAGTACACAAACACATTATAATACTTAACTTCGTTCATTATTATTAGTGTTTATAGAAACAATTCTAAAGTACAAAAATCCTATCACAAATAAATTGCATTTGATATGTCTACTTAAACAGCATGGAACCGGTTTCTTCATTAAGTAGCAGCCAGAAGAAAACATGAACATCTAGCAACTAACACTAGATACATAATAGTCTATTTAACATATAACTGTATTTTATCTTAAATTATTTGCCAATTAATCTACGTGCTTCTCTATCACTGATTCAACTTGATTTGCTTGCATCTAAAGAGAAATACTTAAGATTTGTACTTTGGGCTGTTACTGGGTAAATTCTTACAAACCACATACACACGGACCGCATGAAGCATTGACTGCATCAAGCTGATAGTCTATGGTAAACTATTTTACAAAATTCCATGGCCTCACGAATTCTTTTGATTATCCTGGAGTATGAAAATTTCAACATCATTGCTGAGTAGAAAACGTCTGTAAATCTAGTAGAAATGTAGTATTTGAGATTCTTTCAACTCAGCCTAAACTTTTTCACTGCTGAACATAGGCAATAGTCTTTCTCATAGTGCCAAACATTTGGTCCTTCACCTTTTTGAGATTTAGCTTACAAATATAATAAATCACAGCCTTATAACTAACAATATTGCAATTCTAATAAGTGTAGATAAAACAAATTTAAAGTTAAAATAAAAATGTAGTTGTTCTGAACACAATTATGACATTACATGTCCTTTACATTCATACTCATTAAGTAAGTTGGTTGTCCCAAAACATATTGTATCAACACACATATGAGACACTAAAGTTCAGGGTTAATTACACAAGTTCTGATTTACCGAACTTTTTACACAAATGTAGACTGTGCTACACAACAGAGGCTCTTAATTCAACGACACAAGGTTTAATTTACCTCACACTAATACTGGTTATCGTTCTGAATACTTTGCTTCTGTTTGCACGTGTGCACCGTCCAGCCGAGGAGCCACACCGAAGCTAGCAGTAAGAACAGGCCGCTGATGGAGTAGTACTGGGAGGCTATCGGCAGCTTGAGGGTCTGGATCAGCACCACGGTGAGGATGGACTGCAGGCCGGTGCCCACCAGTGTGTTGATGCCGAATATGAGGCCGAAACAACTTTCGTCGCTCAGCTGGCCGGCTATTTTGGCACTGAAACGAATAGTTAATTAATGTAATAGTCGTAATAGAAGTGTTCGCACGAAGGAGTCGAGTATTTCGCGGCCTTTTTTAAGTTTGCCGAGAAATCTTTTTTTGACTAATGGCACTGTGTGGTTGAGTAGATCTCGTAAATGTATCGGTATAAAAAGTACACTATGTGTTAAACCAGGTTATAAACTAATTTCGTGCCAAAATTCATCTTAATCGGTTACGTAGTTTTTGCGTGATAGAAGAACTAACATTCTCACATACTTTTACGCCTTACATTCAAATTAAGCTTAATTGATACAATTTTGCTTACTAAGTGCAAATATAATCACATCTCACCTGGCCAGCGTGATAGTGTAATGATACAGCATGCCCATGACGACATATCCCGCGTACGACGCGAACACGTTGTTGACGTAGGTGCCAATAAACATGGCGACCCCCTGCACGGCGGCGACGGGGGCGGGCGCGCCGGCCGCCGCGTGGATGGACGCCATGTACGCGCCGCCCGCGCCCAGCAGCGTCTGTACTGCTTCTACTGCGCCGTTGTAAGCTACCTGGAACATGGCATTGCCTATTATTTTCAAGCTCTAGTATGGTATGGATAGATAGAATATTCTTTATTGTTCACTATTTAAATTACATAATAATAAAGTACATCAACAGTAAAGGGTACAATGGCTATTTTAAGGTTAGTGTAGGTATGGAAGTCTCCACTAAAAATGCATTTAAAACTGGAACAGTATCACATAAATGGTGTAAAGTTAAGACAATCAAGGTGGAAGAAAAAGATAGATGTAAAGATGTTTGAGAGCAACGGGATTTTGTAAGATCTGTTGAGTTTATAACAGGTAAATTTAAGGAGTTTTCTGGATTTCTTCTTCCCTAATAGATAGTAGGAGCTATTGAATCATTTAACTTATTATTATCGTTGTTTTGTGACATAAGAATAATCGTGTGATCCGGTATAAAGTAAAAAATCATAATAATAAACATGCTATTCTAAACTAAAAATGTACGCTCGTAAATTCTTGTACCTACTGCTACACAAGTTCATATGCATTCTTGATAGAGATAACCAATTTTATAAGCCTCTTAACGTTTTATCGTGCATTGTATCATTGCACGTTCGAAGACAGACAAACAGTGCAGCTAATCTAATTATCTCGAGATAAGCTTTGATGAGATTAAATGCAAACTGCCAGCTGTTAAACAAACTCAAATACACGGAGTTTGTTGATCATTTGTCTAGTCTTGTAGTCTCCATGCAAGGACGAGTCACGTGGGGTAGATAACAACGCTAGTTGGACTAATAAATTATGTAACCAAATCAGGATAGAATATTTTATTGATTAGAAATTTCGTCTGATGTCACATTTATATGCATTTAGGGCAAGTTTCATTAGTCCTTTGTACTAAATATATTTTAGTTCCATATTTTTTATTATCTAAAATATATTTCGTCTTACCATATTATATAGTCATCTCTGCCCCATTCGTTTTCTTTAGCCGTACCATTGGGTATCGCCTGCCTATATTTCTCTCGGCAGGAAAAATAAGTTCATGGCTATATATTAAGAAAAACAATCCAACCCTTTTTTTGGTAGAGATCTTTGCAGTTAGCCTGAGCGCGGGCTTTGACTGCTTCACCGGACTTTGTGAAGATGTTTATTCCTTTCCACTTTCGCCTATTTGGGTGGTTTTTCGCGGCAAAAAGTATCAAGTACTGTCAGTTAAATTAACTTTCACGCTAACACTCACCGGCGCATTACTAGTCTCCTGTATCTGTTTCCACAGCAGCTGCATGTATGTCTGAGCCTGCACGAACAGCGCCAACGCCACCGCGTACAGTGCCGACCACGCCAGCACCTTCGGCCGGGAGTACGCGGCGCGCGCGTGACTCGTGATCAGAGTCGACGCTTCTATTATGTTCGAGCGGATTGACTGGAAAGCAACGGGAATATGTACGTTTAAGATGATGATAGTGTTACTACACTATCTTAAACGTTCGTACGTTCGACTAACGGTTCGTAGGTATGTGATGTAAGATTTAATAAAAAAGATGATAAAAAAAAAATTGTGGCTCTAAGTTTATACTTTACTTAAATAAAAAGTTTAAGTCGTAGTCTCGAAATCTTATATTATAGGAATACGACGCTAATTAATCAAACGAATATGCATGTTAAGATAAGATTTAAACGTTACAAATTGGCCAGAATTAAGTACTATAATTTAAATACCTACGTATAATTAAACCGTTTGCATGATTATAATTTAAGACTTGAATAATAGTTACCTCATTAGGTTGTAGTTGTTTGTCCGGCGAAGTACTTCCCGTGTTAGTCTTACGGTGGAAGTAGATCCCGTACTGCACAGTCGGCAGCCAGAACGCCCAGACCGTCGCCAGGATCTGAGCTAAAATGGTCTTACATTGTAATGAAGTCTTATTCTTATTCTAAACATTGAAAGGTGTGATATCCATGGTAAAGCGGTTGGCGTAAAGTGGCTTGAAAGAAAGGTGAAAATGGCTCATTTGCATTAGTCGCTAGGACCCGTATTTGGGGTGCGGAAGATTTCGTTAAAGTCACCCGATGACTGACATTGGTTGCTATCTACGCCGCGTGCGGTTGTTACCAAGTACAGGCCGCATGAAAGATAGCAGCTGGCGCAATTTCACTAGTCGTTATCCCGTATTCGAAATCCTGCCGCCTGCTTTATAACGACCAGTGTAAATGGGCCATAATGGCTTAATATCCTTGATACGTAAATTGCAAAAACAGACCTTGAGTTTTTTTTTTGTAATAAGATTAACATACAATAGTTCAAGTTTTTATCTGACTCACTCACACGACTATAATGGCTGATGAAGCGGCCACATATTATGTAGTAATGATCGGTATTCACCTAAGTGAATGTTAGTAGCCACCTGTGAATGTGATGTAGTTGAGGTCGCGGTAGTTCATGAGGCCGAAGTTGGTGAGCAGCTGCGCGCTCAGCCCGGACAGGAAGCGGCCGGTGAGCGCCGCGATGCGCGTGTATGATGATACGCGGGGGTACTTCGCTGAGTCTACCTGGAGAACGAAATAAAGAAAATTGTTGCAATAAACAGTAGTAAAAGAGAAAAACTCGTTGTAATAGACAATTATATTAATAAAAGTAAAGGTGGAAGTCTTGATGTATAAGAAGGTCCAAGAGTTGAGAGCACCTGACATAGAGAAATGGAAGGAGCTGCACCGAAATGAGCTTAGTAAACTAACGTAGTGTCAGGTGCTAACTCTAAGGTGCTAAGTTGATAATTAGACACTCTACGTAGAAAAGATATCGTAGATACTAAACTAGGTTCAAGCTGCATTGTAACGATATTTGTGGTACTTAAGGAATTAAGTTAAAGGAAAAAAGGCCAAAGAAGCTCTTCCGGGATAAGATTTAAGCGCCTTGCAACAGATTTCGCACCAGAAATGTGTACCTTACACTTAGTGCATCAATGATAATTAAGTTAGGTACTTACTTTAGCATAAATATATGTATAGTAAGCGACTTCCGTGGCCATGTACAAGCCGTAGAAGAACTGTGTGACCTGCACCCATTCCAGACTTGTGGTCCATAGCAGTATGGCGTATACCGTGATACCACTTAAACCTGAAACAGACCGAATGAATAAACTTGTAAAGAGTTGTACGGAACGTACAACTCTTTACGATTTTACGATCGTAACTATTAGGTTGATTTGTGTAAAAATAAATTTGATTATTCATCTTTTAAGCAGACTTCAACGTTTGTAAGTGCTGGGCTACAGGGCTTTGATTCTGCTTGCTGTCTGTTTAGTGTGCTATCAATCAAGCACCACTTAGCCGGTTTTCACGTGTTGCCGTTGCCGGCTTATAAACACGTGTCACCGGCTATGCATATTACTTAAACTCTTCATATTTATTAGAGCGCGTTACAGGCAAGGAGCACAAAAAACTCAATAATCAAGAATGCAAATAAGTTAGTAACCAAGACTTTTCGGTGAAACGACTAGTCGACCAACTAGTTGCATTACCGGTTTAAGTTTTTAGTGAAACGGATCTTAGATTCCTCAATTCAAGGATACAGAAAATAAAGATCTCTTTTTTCCCTTATAAAGGTCTATTTGGCTATCAACTCCATAACATTTTGTCGTCATACCAACGTCAAAGCTATTATAAGCATCCAACGATACTTCTGACGCAAGACGATATCCGTTAGCGAAAGCTGGTAGGCGTATATTTTCTAAATAAGCATTGATCTTAAGGATGTGATGCAAACACACAATACATACATACATACATCCAGTAAATACATAGGTTCTACGTATATACGCCAGCGAGTATATATAAGTCAATTGATTAATAAAGTCTGGCAGTTGCGAATTATTACGACCAAACTATGGGCTGTTTAATTGTTTACAGCTCGCTTTTTTAATTACTAACATTAAATTGATTGCGTCTACCTATTATTGTTGTATGTTGAATAAGTATGACGTTTCATAATTCGTTATTACTGTTCACATGCACACATATCTACGTAATATTTTAATTAAAGTACCTACATACTTATATGGGCAGATAAATGAAAAAATTGGCAAACATACGCATTTATTTGTCATATGACCGTCATTCATCATATGAACCCATTCATATTATCATTTCCTCTTAAGTCATAGTCTTAAGGAACATTTGTTACGCTTGCTATAATTTTAATATCCAGATATTAATCCTCCTTGTTACCCCAACATGTTGCTACTTCTAAGAATGTTTACCAATTGCATGTTTATAAATTGTGAGATGTTGTAGAGATTTTATTGTGTTAGGTCAGTGCCTAAAGATAATCTGTCCTAGTCTAACAACCTTGTATCATATTGATAACTTTGTTTACTAAACAATATTTCTCTCAATGAAATTTTTAGTGTTGCAAATTTAAACTAGGATACAAGGAAAACCAATAAAATGATGTCGTTTTTTTATAGTTTTAACAGCTGCAACGAATGCTTACTATTTTGCATTAAGTGAATGAATCCTAATATCTAAATTGGTCTGAATAAAAAAAGTTCCTCAAATTGTTATAATTTTACATTGTAAGAAGTTGGAGCAAAAGGATACAACCACGTCTATTATTAAACATTGGTTGAAGAAATATCACGAAAATCTGGATAAAATTTACTTTTTAATTGTGTGCATTTCATTCACAATTGTTTAATTAACAAGATACTAAGATGTCAGTAAGAATTATAACTCTGCTGATAAGATAAATATGTTTACACTAATTAAGGCATTTTTATACCTACATTTTGAATTTCATGCTCATTATAAGTCAGTGCCAAAAGTGCATGGACAAAAAATTGATAAACGTGTACATACTCGTAAGATTAACAAACTAATTGGTAGTTCTAATACTTATTAAATTTGTTTAAGTAAAGGATTTTACCGTTGTATAGTGTACAAAAAGTACATATTTATTGTTAAGTATTTATTAGAAATAAATATACACAAAGTCATGAAATTAAAAAACCCTTTTTCAACGCTAGATCAATCTTAATCCTAGTCACATTCATTTAATTGATGATAAATAATTAATTATTTAATCCTTAAATGCACTTTATATCTATTGAATTTGAGATTAAGATGAGTTTGTTATCACTAATAAATTATAATAATGATGTTGATAACATATACATAGATACTTATCTTGCACAGATATCATAAGTTGTCTTTAATATTCAGTATACAAATATGTTCAAAGTCACTTTGTTAAGTTTTAGTCTTTAATATGCAATTACATTATCTTATAAATAACCATAATATTTTAGGTATCTACTTTAGAATTTATTACTTTGTATGGTTATTTGTATATATTACAACATTTTGTAATAATACTTTGTACCTGAGTTACAAGTGTGATGACCTCAACAATACAATGATTATAAATCATCAAAAACTTACCTGATAAAATAATAACTGGTTTGAACCTCAGGAAATCAGTTATAAGGAAGACTAAAACCAGCAGTGCTACATAGGAGTATGTTCCAATAGGATACACCTCTCTGTTCAGCTGATCCTCAGTTATATCCCGCCATTCTCCAAGGAGGAACTCCGTCACAAAAGGCTCTGACGGCCGAATTTCACGAAGGAGGCCAAAGGCGCACAAAATTAGCGTCACTTTTACCCAAGGCAGCATTTTAAAGCTTGATTTATGTAATAAATGTCGGGAATTGTCTCCGCGTACTTTTGGCCTTGGCGATCGTCAAGAGCCGTGTTACGTGCTCACGTGCCGCGTGCCGACTAGTGAGACCGGCTGCGACGCTCCCGCCTCGCTTGACACATAGCTTAGCGGGTTTATCTACAATATTTAGCATTCTACTTTGAGCTAAGACATGTGTGGATATATGTTACGAAATTAATAGCAAGTGTTCAAAGTGATAGCTTGAAACTACTTTCCGATGATAGGTAATGCAACTAAAATTGATTGCTAAATAAAAGATTTATTTCAAGAAGCAGTGCACGACTCTCTGTTAACTTTTTGCCTCTTTGATTCTGGGTTTTATAATATTTCATGACTTCCCGTTTTCCGCTACAATATTCATGCAATTCAAGCAAGCAGAATCAAACATTTCATGACAGAACAGAACACACTACACAGCTGTTATTCAACCTGTCAGTTGCAGTCACAGATAACTATATATATGTCAGAGACAGATAGGACAGTACTAAGGTTGACGTCTAGTTCTAAAAATATACGCCAAGCGCTAGTGTCGTAATGTCACCTACTAGTCATGAACCACAGCGCACTACAAAAGCCTCGATAACCGGCATAGAATATCGATAGCATAGTGATGTACCATGGAAAATTCTTGTAGGGTTAATTATATTATTTGCAAGGTTCAAAGTTTCTTTCGTTATGTTCAATGGATCCGAATTTAAGGAAAGAAATATAAAAATACAACAACATTTCAGATTTTAGTTTTTATTCATTTTTCCTCTTAGCCTATGGGTTTTATATTTCTCGTAGGCAATTTTTTGAGGTGCACACATCTGTTTAACAAGTTTTTCTTGAACACCTCCTTTTAATATTTTATTAATTATGTTGCACCAATTATGGGTATGGGTGCGTATCATTAAATTAAGCAACCATTCCCTTGCTTCTGTTCTGTGATGTGTACACCCCAACCAATTTACATCAAATTTCTCTAATATTTTCTGTTTTAAACGTTTTTTTATGCATGTTTTATAGGCATACTTATTCAAGTAATCATGTATAAGGCCCGAGATATCCCTATACAACATTAAAAATTTCTTTGAGGGATATGTTAGATTTTGATGTTTTGAAAGGGTGAATTCTTTTTGTTCGATCCATTTATGAAAAACATCTCTTTTTGATTCGGTATAAGTATCAGAGCATCTTCTACATTTAAATTTTTTTGTCACTCTCCTGCACATATACCCTGCTGTATATGCAGAAGAGTGCACGCGCAATCTTTCATTCACTGGATTTAGAGATACACTGGATTGGATACAATTATTGCTCATTTTTTGGGTTATTAAAATGGCATTTTCTTTATCCTCATCAAATGTTGATGAGGAACTCTCATCAACATTGGATGAGGATATGAGTTTTAAAAAATCGACTACTGTGTCTCCTATGTCATCCTCACAGTTCGCGTATAAGGAATGTGGACCCATAACGTTGGACATTAATAATGATTTAAACGCATTCAAAAAGCTATTTGCATCAGGATTGACGTTCCGGTAGTTGATGGCTCTGATCCTACCAAAAAAGTTTTCTAGAGGATCCTGATTAACATTTCTAGGATAAAAATATTTTATCTCATATTTCTCGAACAACAGTTTAGACAACCTTTCAAAACTTTCTACAGTTGTAATCCATCCATTAAGAGAAGGAACTCGAACCTTATAGACTTTGTTATTTTTGCGAGCTTTCTTGCTATTCTCGTCGATAAATTGTATATTTTTCAATATTTGTTTGGCTTCTGACCAAAAATTGAAAATTTGTTGTGTGTTCGGCTTTATAGGTCCACGCAGTTTGCCCCGGACGGTGCTTCCTCGAGAACCGTTCACGCTATCAAATAGCTGGTCAATAAACTCCACAGCTTCGCCTGTTGTGACCATTGTCTTACTGACATTTTGACCAGAGGCTGTAGTTTCTGAAATATTACATAATAAAATTAGTATTAATACACAGGTGGTATAAAACAAACTTGCTCCCCGCTGTCTGTCCCTATGTATGCTTAGATAATTAAAACTACGCATCGGATTTTGATGCGATTTTTGTTAATAAATAGGTACAAGTGATTTAAGAGGAAGATTTATATGTAGAATAAACACTGGCAAAAACTAGTAACACAAATAAAATATAAACAAAAATAACAACTTCTGTTTCTGTCTTAAGAAAGCATACATTTGTTTGAATTGAATGTCTTATTACTCATAAAGGCTAAATTGTAAATTATGAATATGAACCTAATTCTTAAATAAGTATCTACATAGTGTGAATTCATGGTGTTTATTTTGTTGGAGACTGTAAATAAATAAATAAACGTAAAGTGAGTGAGGGTTTAAGAGGATAATTTTAGCATTTTTAGATACTTAATGCATATCGATAACAGAGTAAATACTTACTGAACAATGCAGTGTATTTAAGCATTCCACTGGTTGTTGCACTCAGAGTTTGGGCAGCTACACTAACTTTCATTTTTTTTATTTTTGCTGCGTAAACATGGTGCTCTGTCAGCTTTTTATGCATTCTAGTGTGACCTAGTTGGCAATCAGCATCAAATACTGTTTCAATATCTTTCCATGTAGCAACTTTGCCTTTGAAGAGCATGTCTTTCGTGAGCAGGTTGTTCCTAAGGCCCTTAAGTAAGTGTGGGGGATCAAACACTACACTTAACTGTTGTCCTGACACCTCAATAGTTCCATCTGCAAACAAAAAATATGTTGAGTTCAACAAGTTAATTTGATGTAAGTATTAAAGATCAGATTACAGATCAAAATTAGCACACAGGTGACATATGACATGTACTAACATAAAGATGGATATTTAGATATGTTGATGGGTACTTTTTATCCCAGATATTTTCTAACTTCTAAACAGACAATGGTGCCGATTCTCTTGTACACCGAACTAAACTAAACTAAAACTAAAATTTCTTATTTTTAGTTAGTTGGTATAAGTAAGTTATTCTGAAAACAAGATTCACTAAATTTAGATTACAGTTTTGACACAACTAAAATCGAGTTTGACATTCGTTATGTTGAGTTGGCCATAGACCAAGATGGCAGTAGACCATAGACACAAGCTGAATGAAAGTGAACGAAATGATCTGAATTGCAAAAAAAAACCTGAGTAAAATCAAATAATTATTTAAAATTTGTCTATTAGTAATCATTAATGAAGTTCAGGGAGCATAATGATGGCGTAAAACTATACTTTTTCGGTTTTTAATAAGAAAATTACCTATAATTTTATTAAAATCAACGTTACTGCCGTTTAAATAGAAAAACAGGTAGCATGATTTATCCTGCTATTTATTTTAGATAATTAAAGCTAGTTAGAACTTTATTGAGAGCGGCTCCATACCGGACTGGCGTATTCGCCAGCCGAGTACCAGAGTGCCATCCCCGTTGTCCGTAGGACGTGTGGTGATGCTCCCCTCTTGGTAGAGATTAACCGCCTCAGGATGTTGTTTCTTGCATGCACTTTCATTTTGGTGTTTATGCAGTTTTATTGATAAAACGTTTAATTACGCACACAATTAATTACGCACAACGTTGGCCGAGTCCTGATAATATCGATTACGAGTGTAAAAAATCGATGTCGCAAAAACGGTTTGCGGATGTAGCAGTAATGACAGAAATTCAGGAATTAGGATTTAGGGTTGAAGAACAAGAAAATATTAACGATAATATGAGAATATCAAATGTAATGTTTTGCAAGTTACTTTCTCATGACCTTCAACAATATTCTGGGAATAAACGTTTAATCATGATGCAAAAAATTATAAAGCTCTAAAAAATTATGAATAAAATTGTGTATTAAAAATATTATTTAAATAATTTAGTTGAGAGTATTTAAAATATAACAAAAATAAAAAACAATCATATACTAATATGTTTATTAATTCACCGGAGATTAATCGATTAATCTCCGGTGAATTAATGTTGAGTACAAAAATCCCTTGTAAGTTTACATGAATGCATTTTGTATTGTATCTTAATAAAATAACACTAAATTTACCTTTCTGCCGCATCAACGACAGCTGCAATCGCATAAGCTTCCATAATTAACTCAAAATCATAAAAAGAATCGAAAAATACAACAGAGAGGTGCTTTCAAAATTTTAGTTCATGACAACTAATTTTATTCCACACCTTTTTAATCGCGATTAAAAATAGTCTGATTTAGTTTGACAATCGAAATTTTAGGTGAAAAACGTCAATTTCAGAATAGCAAAATTGCCATTTTCATTAAATTGAATAACTTAGTGCTGTCAAACTATAATTTATTTAAGTAACGTCACTTTAGTTAATTTCAGAATGGGAAACGTCGTTTGACAGGAACAAACTAAATTTTAGTGATTTTTAGTCTAGTTTAGAGAAATTTGTGACAAGAGAATCGGCATCATTGTGCATGCAAGAGCTATTTGTGAAGAGATTTTATCTACTCACCATTGCATTCCTTATTTAAAATCCTTTTGCGTGCAGTCTCCAATTTCAACATATTTATGGCTGTTCTAAAAGTCGGGCCCTGATCACATACAATAGCCAAAGGTATCAATTCGGACTCCGACACTTTAGTGACCACTTCCTTTAAAATTCTTACAACTGTAGCAGCTGCAGTTGTTCCCTCACAAAAGTAGAAACATATAGGTTGTCTCCAGTTTGAGCACACTCCTTTTATCATGAACACTAAGGCATGATCGCAAAACCTTAGTACTCTTTCATACCCGAAGTCTTTAAATCCTCTTATCTCATCTTGGGACTCAACATAAGTGAGATGAGGTGTCAGAGCAACCTCATCAAACAAAATAGAACAAAGTTTCTTCTTTGTGTCCCATTTCTGTGTTTTGTGCTTCAGTACTCGAAAAATATTGTCATTTAGCCCCACATTGAAAATTATATTTTCAGCCAAACGATTTAAAGTTCGTTTACTGGGCAAGTTAAATATTTTTTGGAGCAACCTATATCCTTTCGGGCTTTCCTTCATTAGGGTCAATGCCAAATGCTTTTCACTGGTAGTGTATCTCATTGCCTTCTTCTTTTTGTTTGCCATCTTTAACTGCATGAGTAGAAAATCTTGGGCCTGTTGTGACATTTGCTCAAAATTTTTATTAAACAATTGGCTGCAGCTTATTTTCTTGGCAGCATCCAATCTTTGCAAAAATGGCTTCAGAGTCTTGCTTTCTTCAACAGCAATATTCCTCATATTTTTTATAAAGTGCTTGCAGTTTGTGGTCAATTTGTTAGCTGTAAAAGATTGATTATATTATTTTAGTTTATAAACTACCTATAGCTATTACTCTGAGTAAGTATATTAAAAATCTTTTTGAAGTAATTGTTAAGAATATAAGCACTTAGTAAATATTTACCTCCTCCCCTAATAACAATCTTTTTTGGTGCATTATTTTTCAATTGAGTTCGCTCCACACTACAAATCACATCTGTAAATAGAAGAAACATTCAATTATAAGTGTAAGTAAGGGTGAATTAAGAATATCAGGTAACTGTATAGGTATCCTGAGCAACATTTAAACGTTTGCCATCACACTATTTCTTAAGCAATATTAAGTAAGATTAACTACTTAAAGAAATGTGCATGCGTGTTTCCTAAAACATAGAATACAGTTTTGTGTAAAGAAACCATTTTTGTTTTACAACAAAGTATGTATTCTTTATGAACATCATATGGCGATGTTTAAATATTTTAAAATTTGGTAAGTTTCTATGATTCTAACCTTGGGATCCCAAAGAGTCAGTCTGTATGTTTTGACATGATGATTTTTCACATTTGCTTGTTGATGGTATGTCACTTGACTCTAAGACATTGAATGTAGTGAAATCTGAAATAAAATATTAATTTAGTAAATTACTGTTTTTCCACTCATTAAAACTTTTTGTATTAGATAAGTAGTTCTGATGATCTGATCATAAATTCCCACTTATACAAATATTCATACTGCAAAATAATAATAAGCAGATCTTGAAACTATGTTTTCTAGATGCCCATATATGTATAGATATGACAAACAGAATATTCTATAGGTAGTATCAGTACATATAAGCAAAATTACATTTATTTGTTCGAAAGAGTTATTGGTAATTTTCAATTGTATTGTGTACACAGAGGTTCCGCATGGGTTGATAAATGTAAAATTAAAAACTATAATTACAAAAAAATTAAAAGTTTTGAAATTATTACCTGTATTGAGAAATGAAGATGCAGGAGGGTCTGCAAATATATCTGCTGGTCTTGAATATAAATGATCAACTGGATGTTCTAAAATGAGAAAATGGTATATTAGAAAATAGAACATAAGTTTTTGCAAAACTTAAGTAAGATAGAAAAATGAGTATCATTACCTCGGACAAGCACTGGATTTTCCTCAATTTCCTCAATGTCTTCCTTTTTACTGTAGTTATGATCATAATGATCACCTGAAAGTAACCAAATAAACTTTAATTAAATATAAGTTTTTAAACTGTCATGGTCACTAACAGTATTATTAACACAAACGGGATATATACCATTTTTAATTAAATAATTCTAGTCAAGAAATACATAATCATAAACAGGAAGAATTACTGTTATGGCATATCTTTTTCTTGCTAAAATGTTCATTAGAAAATAACATATAATGTCATTATCATAGTAGAATAATACAAGCAATCTAATAGCTAAGTGACAAATGCTATTTGGTTTTCTTGTATTTGTGACACAAATTATTTGTTTCATGCAATTCAATGATATCTGTTCAATTTATGGGGTACCAGTATTATATATGTTGTATAACCGAAATTCATATGAAATTATGGCTTCTTTATTTGGTGTCTATGACCCATTTATAGTAGTAACCTATCAACCAACCTAAATGTGACAAAATAGAAATTGAATATTGTCGTCGGCCCTAAATGGGCCTATGCCCTAAATGGGTGGTTTAACCCGTTGAGCTTTGGAAAGGATTTAATGTACAGAAAAATTTAACAAGCACAGCTACATTACATACATACATTTACAAGCAGTGTACCTATTAATATGTACAACTTACCAGATAAAGGCACCCCATGCTCGACTTCTTCATTAGAAAATAGGCATGGATAACCATCTTTGAGACGGTTACCCTTGTCATCCAGTTGATATCTATCGAAGTGTTTTTGGCACACACGTTTATTCACTAACTGATCTTTAGAAAGACCAAGAAGTTCCGAATTCACTGGCACCAAAAACGACAGCCACAAAGCCCTAAGTTTATCGTCCTTTGGTAAATTATAAAGGCGATGAGTATTGTTGGTTGAATTACAACCGATAGCACAGCACTTGATAGGAGCCATGGCCGCAGACGGGACAAAGCACCAGAGCACTGCAGTGTAATTCGTATCGAGCAAGGAACTTGGAATCAATCTCAACTCAAGCAACAAAGCGAGGAGAATGACAACCGAACAGTACACAAGTTTCGACACGAATGACGGCAACTCCAGTCTGTTAGTTGTCAGTAGTGTCAGTTTGACAAGTAGGTATACAAAATGGCTGCCAACAACATGGCTCGCGAAAGTGGCGCTAGGACGCATTTTTTGGAACTAAAGCTGTCACAGGCCTGGTTGCAGTCAGTCAGTTCTGTTGACACTGACAGAAATTGAGTAAACCCCAGAGACCTAGAGATCATACCTACATTATATTGCTGGAGAAAGAAGAAATTATAGTTCTAAATCTAAAGGTAACTGAAATTCCGAATTTTCATATTCTATAGTTATAATTCTTTAGAGTAAACTAAGTGCCTAGGCTCAATAACGGAAAAAACAATGAAGGAAGATAAAAGCTAGACCTAACTAAATCAATAAGAGTTGTATTTAGGAAAAAATTAAAATGTTTAACGAAACTAGATTCTTTCATTATACTATTTTTATATTAGTCCTATGTTGTCTGTGACAAAAACTGTTTTTGAACGAAGTCAACAAACAGCTGATTGTAGGATTCTTGACAGATGACACTTGACACGTTTTTGTGTGTTTATTATTCATTTATCAGCTTATTTCTCTTTTACTTTTTCTTATCAGTTTAATAAGGAAAATATTAGTTCAGTGTTTTTTTTCGTCCGTGCTGGGCGTGACTTTTAATCCTGGTGCATACAAATATTATTAAATATAGGCTTATTGTTTTATACACATGAAGACGAAAAAAATAAAAATGGTTATGGGTACTGAGAGAATAATTTTAAAATGCCGACACTGCTCCAAAGAGTTTAAATACGACAGTGAAAGAAGGCGCCACGAGCAGAGCCATTTCCCGCAGTTCCAGTGTAAAGTCTGCAATAAAAACTTCAGTTTTATGTGAGTTTGGTACATTTATTGTTATCTCCGCCCTATTGTTACGCAAATAAATTAATCTTAATGTACTGGACGCTGTGACGCATAGCATCATTAAATTTATGAATTTATTTTATGTTAAATAATCAGTTTTCAAGGTATAAACACTCATTTTAACATTGTTTAGTGAGTTTCTGCTTAGCCTAGTCCAGTTTAAAGCAGATAATAAGTAATTTATGGACAAAGCACACATAAATTTATGTAGGTCTGTTCAGCTGTTCAGTTAAATGTTTATATACATAATTTTAAACAAATATATTGTAACATGTTAATGAATTTATACAGTCTATATTTGTCTAAATTGTGTATAAAGATATACAATGAAGCTGGTTTGTGAGTATAAAGTAATTAATATTTTGTCCGTTTACAATTTATATACATATTGATGGTATAAGACTCGCATAGTTTAATAATTTTCCTTTCAATTATTTAAACAAAGTTTTAATAAAAAAAGTAATGCTATGGTTAAATTTAAGATCTAAAACAAAGCAGATAAACTCAATACAACACTGGAATACTGTGTTACCGAGTAGAATGGGTAGGTGGTAGAATGGTGGTGGTCAGATAGGCATACGCTCATGCTGCATTTAAAATATAATCAGCAGAATCCAGAGAGACTGGAAGCTAGAGATAGAAGAAGGTAGGATTAGTAATTGGGTCAACAAATCTAATAATATAATTTCTTGTGTTTTAGATCAGCTCTCCGTCGTCACGAGAAGCAACATGAGAGGACTGGCAGTGTTCGATGTAGTGAGTGTGGCCGAGAGTTTAGGGACAACATACTTCTTAAGAGGCACACTAAATATGCACATGGTGGTGAGTGAGATAAAAAAACAAATGGTTTATGACTATCTACAATTCACTCTTTAATAAACAAAGAGATTACAAAGTTTAACAATAATATATTACAATTATGTGACCAAGTTTTGTTTAGTTTAATTTCATAATTATAATTTAAAGTAACCAGTTCTTAACCAGAGAGAAATGGAAGGAGGGGAGAGAACCTTTGCCCTGCACTGGGACAGAAAACAAAAAAAATAATTATAGAATATTTAATTAAATCGAAAGCCTATGTACTGTTTTTTTTTTTGTAATTTATACTTATTTTTACCGTGGGTACTACTATTTTGGTTAACTATTGTAGGTATTGGGTTTGGGGAATGAAAAGCAATCAACTTTCTTTTGTGTAGGTTATGAACTAAACTTTTGAATAAGATAAAAATGTTTACAATGTCAGTTATAAATAGAATCAAGGTAAGTAAACAATTCCATATCATTGCGTAACAACTAATATTACAATAGTCTTGGAAATTTTAGATTAAACTTATTGATTAGATCACTGAATACGAAAACATGACACTGCTCTTTACATATTGTCAATTCTTGTCTTATTTTTTTATGACTGTGCGTCGGTATTTATTACGTAAAGATAGCATGTTTTATATGATATCCATTTACCCCTTAATTGAAAAATTGTATGTAAACCTCAGAAATCATTAAGGGGTACCAAATTGTATAATAATATCTAATAGTAAAAAAATCAATTTAGCAAAAAAATGCTAAGTACTAAAACGCATAAATTCTGACTACACTTGTAACTTATAGTGTGAGCAGCGTTAATCTAAGCAGTTACCATTGAACAAGTAAATAATCCCTTTGAAAATCTTATTTTACGAGTAGTTTCTTCTATCATAATCAGCTTGAATCCTAACTTATGCACTCTTCTTCTGGTAATAAAGGGCTGCCTACTTTGTAACCTAACTTTTCGCTTTATGACTAATCCCAGCATGACTGGTTTTACAGACCTGGCAATAGGCTCGCCACCTATTACATGGGACCTAAACATATCGGCGAACTGTGGGTGCACATTGGTACACCTCTGCCTAACCCTTCAGGGATACAGGCGTGATGATATCTATGTATGTTTAAACACCAACCTAACTACCTTAATTCTTTACCAACGTAACTTCATTTCCAGGAACGTACACGTGCAGCAAATGCAGCGCCACATTCAGCAGCGAGCCGGCGCTGAGCACGCACATGAAGACGCACAAGACGGAGGCCGAGCGCCGCTACCACTGCAGCTTCGCCGGATGCTCCAAGAAGTTCAACTTCGCACACCATCTGAAGCACCATGAGCTCACGCATACTAATACCAAGCAGCATTACTGTAAAATTTGTAATAAGGGTAAGGATATACCTATACCAAGAACGTAATAATATTTGAGTCATGTAAAGTCCCCTAAAGATATCATAAAAAAGTGTCAAAAGATAGTCTTCTAGATAAGTTTCTTTTTCTCGTGCAGAGATGACTCACGAAATAAAACATACATAAATGATAAATAACACCCGGTCGTGGAACAGATATTTGTTGATAGCACAAATGTTTATCCCATACCATGGGGGATTAAACGTGGTGACCTAAACTACTTACTCTGCAATCACTGTAACCGAAATTACATGCATTTTATTTGCTTTGCAATCGGTTATCCGTATGTTTGATTATACGGAATACCCTGGTTTTATTTTGAACCGGATAATCGGGATTCTACTATACTATAAAAAAATGCTGAAAATGTAAAAAAGTTTTAAGTATTTACAATTTCTTTATCTAACATCACAAAAGAAACCAAATTGATTTCAAATGTTTCATAACTTTTGAGATAGGAAATACCTACCTACATTATATATAAGTAGGTATTACGATATAAGTGACCTTGGATAATACCTATCATAGCAATTATTGTGATATCTTGACAGATCGATAATACTACGTCAAGCAGATAAAAATACCAACAAAAGGACACTAGAACTGTTACAGAGACCTTTGAACTATAAAGACACAATGATCCCATGTGGACATCAACCCAGTTTTAGTGGTGTAGGGTAAATACTGGCTACATATTTCAGCTCCTAAAGTACCATCTAAGCTCAATGTTTATTTCAAGAATGAGTTTCAATGTTTACTTCAAATTGTCTATGTGACTAGAAAAATAAGTTCAGAATTTTTCATAAAAATATCCTATCTTCGTAAGTCTGCAATTAATTATTGTGTTTTATCAATCAGACAATAATTAATCACCTATCTACTGATCTCTAAAAACTTGTGTAGCAACAACAAAAGGGAAATACCGTTACTATCAATAATTCGTCGTAATATTGATTTCTACTCGTATAGGTACCGCGATAAAATGCCTAATATTTATACCTAATATTTATGCAATGATTATAATCAGTTTAGTAAATATTAATTAGAGTTAGAAAATATTTATTTACATTCAAATTGCAATAAGGGAAAAAAACAACTGTTTTTCTGCCTGTCTATCACGCTGTCACAGCTAAACCGTTGAACTAATTATGATGAAACTTCGGTATGGAAGAATAGGCTACTCGGCCATAACAGAGCGGGTGGACCCGCAGGCAAAAACTAGTTGCATAATGAAAATTATGTTTTAGTTCGATTCATATACGATTAATTAGTAAGTAGTAATTGAAGAATCATTGAAATGTACGGTTTTTCTTCTGTTTCAGGTTTCATACAATCACATCATTTAAAGACTCATCTCAAGACCCACAATGCGGATTCATCCCTTTGCTGCACCTTCCCCGACTGCAATAAGAAGTTCGCGACTGAGTTCGCTAAGAAAAGACACATGGCTAAACATCGTGAGTATATCTTTCTACACATTACTAAATAATAAAAAACTGGTATCCATGTTTGTAACCGCCGACTTGAAAACCGATGTTTTGTAAGTTTGACCTGTCGGTCTGTTGGTCTACCTCTTAAACGAATGGACCAATTGTGATGCGGTCTTTTTATCTGATTTGATCAAGATAGCACATAGCTGTAATTTATGAATAGGTTTCTGCTTAGTATTTTGAAAGTGATCAGTGATTTTCTTAATTTATTCGAGGTTTTTTTATTTACATGCGTTTCGCCTAGCCTTATGATACATCCTGATAATAATGAGTCATCAAAGTGTTCATGAGTATATTATCATCCTAATTACCTCCGAACTCTGGCCTCACGTATGCGCTGATAAGATTTACTGATTACGAATACGTGAGGGTATTCGAGTAATTAATATTTTGTGTTCCAGAATAATAGGTTTTATCTATACGTCACACAATTAGTGTTACGTATAGATAACAAATATGCCTTGATGAGAAACAAAGAAAGACTCAATCTTTGAGCGTTTTAGAAGCATCATTTGAGTTCGGATACCATTCTGTCGATTAAAAAACATATTCGTCTATATTCTACAGTATCTAAGAAATGACAGCAGATAACTTGCTCAAACCTGAGGTGGGGATATAATTTATTTTTTTATTAATTAACTTGTTTGTTACAGATCCTAAGGCAGACAGTGGAATATCATCCGATTCAAATTCGACTTGTGATTTGTCGTGTTTAGAAAGAGGTAACGATCCTTAATTTTACGCGAAAACTAGCATATTATTTTGCGTAATTGATATTTAATAATACTTGTATTATTTAATTTCAGAAACAATAATATGTTCGTCCTGTAACTATACAATACCAAAGCCAGAGTACGAGAAGCATATACAGAGTTGTATGGCAATCATAAAAGAAGAGTACAGTACAGAGCATTCTTTAGTCAGTCCCAAAACCCATGGCATTAAAGACAATACCCCAGAAACACAAGACAATGGCGTTCTTAATTGCAAGTCGGTATTAGGCGGGTGTATTATGACTGAAAAAGGAGAAACCTGCGTTTGCGTACAAATAAACAACACAGTCGACGAAGACTACGATTTCGATCCCATTGACAACGAACCTCTGAACTTAAACAAACTGGATGTTAGCAATTCCTGTAAGAACAAAGGCTGTAACTGTTTCCATGGCAACAGAGATACTAACCCACAGGTGCCGGACATAGTGTATCAAACCGATGGAACAGTGAAAATTAAAGACACTTTTGACATGGACTTGCCTTTTGAAATGACGAAACGTGAACCCAAATCTCCGCAGTATACAAAATTCGTTCCATACAACAGTTGTAAGGCCATATTAGGTAATTGTATAGTGAGTGGTAACGGCACCATAAGCGACGAGTGTCTCTGTGCCAAGATGGCGCTGGATGATCAGGTGACAGCGCAAGAGATTGATGACATCACGCCGCACCCGAATTGTCTGTGATTTACAGTGCAAACTTGTTGAATATACGTAGGCGTAAATTATTTACTTTGTTACTTAGTTGGTACTTAATAAATATTTTCTTATGTTATAGATTTGGATGTTTTATTGTTGTTTCTAATTATCAATAATTGCTAAATTTTAGGGTATTTATATTAGTGCTAGAAGGTGTTATGCCCTAGTTTTTATCAGGAAAAGGATCAAAGAAAATGCATACATAATTATTATTAACTTTATATTTATTTACAACATAATTCAATTATTTTACAAATCAACCATTTATACAAAATATTTATCTTAGTTAACAGTTCTAAATTAATTATTATTTTACAATCAGACCTCACTTCTGTGTAATATCACTAAGTTAATAAGTACGAACGGAATGTAGTACATCTGCGAGTTATCACATTCGGCATGGCAGACAATCACGAGAACATTACAAACGCCGCGACTCCTCACGCTGACGTCAGCATACTTCCAAACTCGATATAACGTCCGATTCAGGAGTCATTTAATTATAATAATAATATACATTTAGCTATGGTAACAATTACAAAATAGGACTGTCAGGTAATCTAAGTTCGAGGGCGTAATATTACAAGTTCCGACGTTTTGTTCGTGTACCTTCATAGGGCATGGACCGCGCAAATCACTTAAAATACATACGTTTTACCAGTTATTTATACAATTTTGCGCAATCCATATATTTTTATATAGACAAAGCAATAAATAAATCTAAATCTTTCAAGACGATGACTCTTTCCTAGTTTGACTAGTCTAATGAATAAAATGTTCACAATACAGGACAATACAATTATAGGTACCGTGCAAGTTTCTGCGACCGAAACCAGGTAAATTGAATTAATTAATTAAAATAATAATATTGCATTTACATTGGTATAAAATAGTCTGTTCAGAATAATTTGTTCGACAGTGTCCACGGAATCACAGGAAATGAAATAACAACGTAAAACTAATTGTGTGTGTATGTTAAGATTGAGCCGCGTACTACGCTTCATTATTGATTACTGAATCGAATTTGGTTGCATCTATTGTCCTTTTATCACTTTTCAAATCACTTATGTCATTGATGTCTTCCATGTTTTCACTTCTGTGACCGAATTGATCTTCGTTTTCTTCTACAATGGGCACAACACTCAGCAATTCACTGTCCATGTTGTTCCCTGGCGCTGACTCTGTGGTCGTGGCGCTGACTGACTCGCCATCTACTTTGTAGCTACTGATTGTCGTCGAAGCCTCCCTGGTCGTGACCAAGTCATCGGTGTCCATCAAAAACGTGGAAATGGGTAACGCGGCCTTCTCATTGGATTGCATCATCCGAGAATTCTCACTAGGTTTGTCTAACACAACTGGTTGTATGGTTTCCATGGTCCTGTTACTGTTGGAAGCTTCAGTTTTATTATTCTGAGGATTTACGTTCATGAGCAGCTCGTTAAATGAAGTATCGTCTTCCGTGGTTGCTACTACTGTTTCCTCTGGCTTTTTGACGTCCGCATCTTTCCCTAGCACAGCCAAGGAATCATTGTTTGAAGACATTTGCGTTTCTGGGCTGAGGGCTTGCTCCTCCACGTTCTCATTTTGTGTTTCGGTCAAGTTGGTAGGCTCGAGATCGTGACCTTCTTGAAGTTTCTTTACTAAACTCTTATTGTTCTCAACTTCTGGTAAAAATGGGTTCATTTCGGTTTCATGATCGTCATATTCTGCCGATTGTGCATTGGTAGATTTCATTGTTGTAGTATTTCCGATATGACTAGATATTTCGTATATAGTTACGTTTACGTTTAAGTTATTTAACTGTGTAGAGTTTAGAGCGGATTTGTCAGAAGGGTCAGAACTGTTGGGTGTAGAGTTCGTCACGTTTTCAGAGTTCATAGGTGCCATGGTGGTGGGTGCTACGTTCGCAGTTGGCACTTGTATTTCATCGATCATAACACTGGCCTGCGTGGTTTCTTCCATTGGCTTAGGTAGTTCTTTGACTGTCAAATCTTTTTCAGCATCTAAATCCTCCCAAACTGGTGCTGGCTCTGTATCCAATACTGGAGCTGTTTCAGTCTCAGAAACTATTGTCGTGGTCTCGGTTTGTGTTTCTTTATGGACAGGTAAGCTTATTTCGATGTTTTTCGGGCTCTGTTCAGCCACTTTGTAAATATATTCACTGACAGTAGTCGTTTCGACAGGCGCAGTAGGAACAGTCGTTGTGGGCGCAGCTTCAGTGGTTGGATTAGTTTCTTTTACACTTTCGACAACTACATTCGTAACGGTTTCGTTAAATCTTTCCGTAGTAATTTCTTTGTTAACTCTTTTGAAACGGGTATCTTCGTTATCGTAGTCATGGACCATACCGTACAGCGGCTCATCCTGGTCCTGTTTGTTTGAACCACCTGAACCCATATTATTCAAGTAATCTGGTTCGAAATCATCCTTAACAAGACCACGATTTATTATTTCGTCTATTTTGTGTACGGTGGGTTCTGTAGTTTCATGCTTTTCCATTTTGTTCATAGCTTCGTCGTAGTTAACTTCAGTTACAGGTTCTGACAACCAATCGGAATCAGTGGTACTTCCAGTAGTGTCACCCATAGGCTCATTATCTTCTGTAGTGTCTTCGATTACTGCCAAATTGCTGTTTTGTGTTTTAGCTTGATTTTCAATAGATTTAGAGGATCGGTTATAAAGCATGTTGATAGCATCAAAAGTTATATCCATTCCCTCTTCGGGTTCGTGTTCGGTCGAGTTTTCGTTATTTTCAGAGTGAGGTTTGTTTTCTAAAACGTCCATTAATTTATCTTCATCAGACTCTTGATAATGTTTTCTGATTGAAAATTCTTTAGCTATTTCGGTTTCTGTGGTTGTAGTTTCAACAGTTTCAGATTTGTTGCTTTTTAATGATTTGGCTTCTTCGAGGATAGAAGTTATCATTGGTCCTTTTTTAGTTTCTGGTTCATCTTCATCTTCATTATCATTTTCACTCGTATCCGATTCTGATCTGGAGTTTTCTGTCGTAGGCGCCTCGCTCGTTATGGCCGTAGTTGTTTCGATTTTCATAAACTCGTCCGATTTCTCTTCACTTGCAGGCGAAACTGAAGATGGCATTTTTTCTTCATCCGTGTTTTGTGGCATTTCAGTATCTGATGCCACACCGGTTTTTGTTATTGAGTCTAACAGTTCATCTGCACTTGTAGTTTTAGGATTAGCCGATGTAGTAGTTTCGAACAAGAAATCTTCATCGAACGTCTTGAATGACCTTTGTTCTGATTCGTGCATAACTTTGTTTAGATTGTTATTTAACAGCTCTTCAAATTCAGTTTGATTTTGCTTATCAGTTTCAGGCATTTTCGCATTATTTTGAGATTGGTGTTCGAGCCAGTCAGTAATTTCTGACGTGGGGGTTTCATTCTTCTGAGTAGTAGGAACTTCAGCAGGAGCATTGCTTAAAATTGAAATGATTTCAGGTTTAGGTTCGTATGAGGGTTCATTTATGAGATTTGGTTCAGATATGGAAATTCTCATAGTTGTCGTTTCAGGAGATTCTGCTTCTTCGTTATTTTTGTATTCGAATTTGCCTTCGTTAGTATATAATATTGATTTTTCTTCTGAATTTCCTCCTTGCTCAGAATGATGTTCATTGTCTGCATTGTTTTCCTCCATATTAGTTTGTTTAGTTGTCTTTGTGACTGATTCGGCATCATTATCTTGTGCAGAACCTTGGACGATTTCAGTTTCCGCATCAGATTCGCTGGCTGTAGGTTTTTCCGTAGTGGTCTTCGACGGTTCTGGTTCGGCCTGGGGTTCGGATGATGGCTCTGGTTCAGCAGTAGGATGTATTTCCGTTACGTGGTGTTCATCGTGCATCATGAAGGCAGGGTTCAAAGCAACATGCTGTGCTGATGGCGTGGTTGGTGCTGGTTCTGCCTCGGGCTCCGACTTGGGCTCTGGTGTAGGTTCGGGTTCAGATTTAGGTTCGGGTTCGGGTTCGGGTTCGGGTTCTGATTTCGGTTCTGGTTCTGGTTCCGGTTCAGATTTTGGCTCTGCTTCCGGTTCGGAAGCAGGTTCAGGTTCTGACTTGGGTTCCGGTTCCGGTTCAGGTTCTGATTTAGGTTCAGGCTCGGGCTCAGACTGTGGCTCTGGCTCAGCTGTCGGCTCAGGCACGGCGTGTGGCTCTGGTGCTTGTTTAAGTTCAGTTTCAGATTTTGGTTCAGCGGTTGGTTCAGGAGCCGGGCCGTCCTCGCCCGATTCAGGTATGTGCTCATGTTCTTCCTTTTCGGTAGGATGGCCGAAAATATGAGAAAAGTTAACATCAGGCTCACCTTCAGTGGTTGTTTCTGGCATTCTGTGATGTGTCTCCTTCCAATCGAAATTGTTTTCAGGCTGATGGGTCGGCTCAGTGACGGATTTTTCTTCGGTTGTCATTTTAGTAGTCGCTGCATTATTGTTTACAGTAAGAACCGTGAAGTCTCGAGGTTTTGTTTCCTCTTCACTCTTTTGTACCATTTGAGAGTCTAACAAAGAAATACATCTCTTCTGATTAGCCATGTCTAGTATCTGACCGTGTGGGCACGTGCAAGTGAACTCGAGGGTAGTTTCATCGAACTCGCAGTCATGTTCGCAGCCATTCTTGTTTATTTGACAAATGTCGAGGACTGGTCTGGTGGTGAGCTTGTCTTCGGCGATGTGGTAAACATTGATCATTCTGTTGTTGGTTGCGAGGTATTCGTCGAGTCTCGATCCTAGTTTGTTAGAGTTCAGTAAATCTTCTGAAGGTTCAGTGTTCGGTTTTGGTCTCCAGTGGATTCTGTAAGTGACGATGACCGAGCCTTTCCTGTAAATGAAGAAAAGTATACGTTAGAAATATATTTTTTTCTTTTAGTAATACAATAAATGTTTTTAGTGATTTTTAATTTACCTGAGCTGTATAATTTCAATCATAATATCGTTGTCTCCATAATCCTGGCTGGACCTGTCGAACAGAGCTCGTTTCAGACCGTCAGTGAAGGTCGACACGAACTCTCTGTACTCGTTGCTCTCTGGATCTTGAAGCTCAGGTGTGAACTCTTCGTTATCTACTTTCAGCTCGCCTTCCACAGTTCTAGGCACTGCGAAAATTAAAAGAATAGTGAGTACAGAATACATTTTCATTCGATTTCAATTTGATCTGAATTTGATGCATGATACTATGGTTTGAAAAAAAAAACATACATACAATATATATACAATAAAAATATATTCTCCCATCAAAAATAGAACTAGTAGTAATATCTAGCTTTATGTCTAACTACTTATATGGACAGTGTGTGTTATTAAAAAAGCCAGTACATACCATACATAGCAGAGTCGCCGATTTCATCAGAGTTGATGGCGGGCTCGGGGCCCTCATCGCTCTGGGGTTCAGGTCCGTGTTGGTGGTCGGCCGGATCCGCCGCGTGGTCGTGCTCCGTGCTGTGCTCAGGCTCGTGATCATGCTCGTGGTCGTGGTCGTGGCTGTGGTCGTGGTGCACGTGCCCGATGCCGCCCAGCGCCCGCGCTGAGCTCACGGATGTGTTGTATTGTTCGAGAGGTGTCGGTGAGTTTGTGAAGAGGACGCCGGCTGCAAGTATAGGTTATCATTTAATCAACGTTTTAATTACTGACAGATTCAAAATTTGTTTCATTTTATTGCGATCAGTTTACCATTATATTTTAATTTAATAAATAATAAAAACACTACGTTTTTGGATGTGTCCAGATACATTTTGGGTATGTATTATTATTTCTTTAAATGAAATTTGAATCATTATCTTCATTTAAAAAAATTACCACCTTTAACTGTTATGGCTGCTAAACCATTTTCACGGATGATATTGTTAAAACCTGCAATCTTGTTATAGAGTACAGTAGTAAAAAACTCACTGGCTGCTAAGACGATGATGGCGACGATGGCAGCGACGACAAGCCCCAGCAGGGTCCAGCAGAGAGGACGCTTGCAGCCGCCCTTCTCGCCGCGCTTGTCCGCTGTCACGTACAGCTTCTCTCCTCTGGAAACAAAATAATCCCTCATTAATATAATGTAAGATGGAGGTAGGTTGAGTCAATATCGTGGTAGTCGGTTGTGTTTCCGTCTGGTCCTGGTACAAGGAACGGGAAGCCGGCTAGTTTTAGCCAATATCAGATACGCATGTAGGTAAGTAGTGTAAGTAACAATGTGCGTCTTCTCCAGGGAGGTGGAGACCGGCCTAAAAACAGAATAAAAATTGTTGAAAGCATTTACTGCAGTTAGCATGAGTGGTCGTTACGGTCATAGGTAAACTTAGCTTATGTCGCAGATACACCTATGTGAAAATATATTATGCAAAAGTAGCCCTACACGCCAAGCACCACCGCGTATTTGTGAATTCGCTTGTTTTAAGCGTTTGGTTTTAAATTACGATATAACTGTAATGTATTTAAACCTTCTAAACTTCAGAAGTAAATTGGAGGTAGATGGAAAGTTAGTAGTGTAAAGATATTGATCAAAAGTCATTTTTAATCATTTTCTAAGGATAAATCGATATTTAAACGGTTTAGAAAATCATTTAATTAATTCTTAAGTTTATTGATTTAGAAACTAAGATAGCTAATTGAAAAATATAACGTTAAAATAAAATGTCGGTAGTTATCCTAACAATGGCCGTTTTTATCGAAAATTTTAAACCAAATAAAAATAGTTAAGACAAAAGTAACCTTACTCGGCAAAACCACGCTTTAATTATCTCATTACAAAATAGATTGCGTAATTACACGGTGAACAAATTCACACAAATTTCTCACGAGGTTAAGTTTCGAACATGCTGATTCATTTGCACAAAAATTACTTAAATTAGTTATACGCACGCTTCAACGTCTTGTGGCCCGTCTTCTGATGCCAATAGCCTCTCGGTGGGGTTTTCAGAAATATCCATTGCCACGTTTGCCACGAACAGTATTTTAAAAGCAACTTATTCTATCCGCCCCACAAAACGAATGAGACCGTGATGACGGTTTAACTTTTAGCTTTAAGCTTTAGCGATCTACCTACATTTATAAGGTTTATTAAGGAAGATGATAGTCAGTTTGTAGAACCTACCTACATAATTCGAAATGTAACTGGAATTATTTTATACAGAAGTGAGATTATTTATTTAAAGCTATATATTAAAATTGGTTCATGAAACAACACTATTACATTATTACATAATGTATCATTTTATTATCAGAAATAGAACTAATTCAAATTCCATAGACAAATGATAATGACATTGTCCTCTTGGCTTTATAACGCCTTGTGCCACCCAAGTCCAATTTCGGATGCACCTATGCAAATACATAGGTATAATAACTTAAGTTATGTAAAGGCCGGAGGCCAAGAGTCAGGGCGTGTCGCATTCCTTACATATTATGAGGTCGCTTAGCTTAATCGAAAATTAAATTGTTGACTTAGCAGGCAGAACAGAAGTTCCTTTGCCTATCCGTGAGAAAAAACATGGTAATATTATTACGTTCGTCTTTTTAGGAGTAATGATTTACATCCTGTGATATTTATCTAGATGGACGATATTTAAAATAATTAACGAGACTGTTTACTGACTTTGTAATTCTTAGATAGATCGTTAGCAAAACATTAACTTTATTTGGATTTCCGTTTTGTCATCCGCGATCTTTATATGAACTGTCAATATCTTTATTTTTAATTTTTATGATTAATTTTAAACATTTAACCAATTTTTTTTTGGAAATATTTTGTGAAAAGTAAATTGAATTTATTTTAATTCTTCAGATTTTTGTAGTTAGAATACTGTGATAAGTAATTTATAATCAGTGGCAGTGGCCATAGTCGTGGCGAGTTCTAATAAGGGATTAAAATTCACAATAATGCAAGTATAAATAGCCAGCCAGGTGCCAGTCTATGCATAACTAGTTTCTTGTGATTATATTATGTAAGCAGCTGGCGCTGGTTTCTTATTTTTTCAGTTTGAGGTTATTGGTCAGTGATTGGATTAGTGTAGATTGTATGCAAGTCCGCAAATAGTTACTTGAGGGTAAATTCATCGCACTCAGTTTAAACTTATTTAGTCGCACTGACTGCTAGTGTGATAAATAAAATGATGCAAATCTTGTTCTTTTGTAAAAATGATGTCACATTTGATTCAAGATAAGTGAACATTTTGGGCCTCAAAGGAAGCTCAAAAGCCTTCGTATTTTATTTGTAACTCGAGGTACCTAAATCTGATTTGTTCGTTAGGACCTGTAAATTATTTTAGTTTTAAAATGACTTGTTTCAATCATTTGCAAATACAATTGCACGCGTGAACTGCTAAGGCTAGGCGCACACCATAGACATGTTATAGAACAGTGAGACATGTTATTATACCGGCGGTGGTCGCGAGTCGCGAGGTGAGCGCGGTCGGCGGGTCGTCGCCCTGCGCTTTGTTCCCGCCCGCGACCCGCGACCCGCGCGCCTGCCGGAACAATCCCAGTCCCACAAGTGCCCGCTCACCTTAAGGCTTAAGACCTGGTGTTTGACGCGACAACTCAAAACCATTCAATAACTGATGCGACCGCAATCGAAAATCTGCACATGAATGTCAATAGGATACAAGCTATAACAACGCGCCGGTGAATCTATGTTAGCTTAGTACTGTATTTCCACTGCCGGTCGAGACAAATTGTTATTTACGAGCTAATGTTCTAGACATCCTGTGGTAATGAATATTTTTAAACGGGCTGGTCCTGTGGATTCTAATTATAGGTACTCAATCATGAGAATGAAGTTAGAAAAGGAAAAAATCCTTAAAGATCATTAAGGATCCTGTGGTGAAGAAAGATGGCTTGAAATTGCTACGTATGTTTTATGAGCAATGGTTTACAATTATTTACAAAAATCTAGAGACTATAAACCTCATTACTTATACGTCTTCGTAGATTGATTATAAAATAACTGTTATTAAACAACTAAACGATTTAAAAGCCGTAAGTACCTTTTAATTAAGTAGATCAACAACTACCTTTAATTGACAGCAAAATATCTTAAAAAGTCTATTAAGGTCGTTCTCAATCCGCGCAGGCTTACCGAGGATTGCGTAACGTACTGTAACTGGCTTTTAAACATCAATTAGCTAGCAGAACCCGTTTTGTCTCAGCCAAAATGGCGTCAACAGCAGTGACCCACATTCGGCTCGTGTGTGATCATGATCAATGCTCAATCAGAGCACGAGCCATTGAGCAAGCCACTGTCTATTCAAATCATGAATGAGCTCAAATATCAGTGTGTCGCTTGACATTACACAACTCGGGAGAAAACTCCATACTATATGCTTTTGTGACGTCATCTTTCGAAACAAATGTAGACGTCATCATAATCTATATTTAAAAGCTGAATTATTCCCAAAATAGGTACTTGTGGAAGTTCCAAAAGGTAATTTTTAAAGATAAATGCTCTTCCGAATGACTTTATTCTGCAATTGAAAGATAATATGACCAGTATGCAGTTAAGTATATCTGTTTTAGAAATAATATGTGTTATTAACATTGCACGGCTTAATGATAACGGTTTTTGTCTATCTTGAGGGTATAGTATAGGCAGTAGCAAACAACAAAAACAAGAAAGTAGTGACAGTTAAGCTATTTAAGGCGATAGGATACCCCAACGTCCTTGAGCATTGAACGTGAAACAAGCGGCCAGCGCTGACCGCCCCGCCGCCCGCGTATTCCCCCGCACGTCAAAGAGTATCACCGGACGCAGATGCGTTCGAAGCATTTTTGTCGCTACCTATTAGCTTTTACTCGTATTACAATAATCGATTGAATGTGTATTTTGAGAACAAAATATTCTTTAGTGAATTCTGTTATTGTAGTTAAAGTGAATGAAAATATAGATTTCAATTAGTTATTTTGTAAAGAAATAATAACGCTTTTATAAATGTGCTTACACGAATAAAAAAGGTCCAAGTGCGAGCCGGACTCACCCATGAAGGATTCCGTAGTAGCATTAGCAAGCAAAGTTTTGCTTTTAACTTTGTTTTTCATAGTGTGTGTATAAATGAAAAGAATAATTTGCGGTTTTTGAACATGTCCTATATCTAGAAAACTTATGGCTACGTCTCGTTTTAATGTAGTTATCTAAATAGTATAAATTAAATATATTTATATTTAGCGTCTACTCGCAAACAAAACTTAATACCTATTTACTAATAGTTTATGCACTACTAAAAATAACACTAAAACAACAACAAAACTTAAACTAAATATTCACAAACGTCCAAGCGCAGACAAAATGTCCGATTCCGAAGATCAACCGTACTATTGTACCAAACTTACTATCTGCATTGTGTTCTCTTTGACTGACTTTGACGCAATTTTTATAATGCGGAGAGCGCTAACATGCGACACAGCCTTCCCGTGCGAACGCTAGGGTGAGACTGGCCCTCGCATCTAGTGACCGCGACGGGCTTGAATATTATGGTATTTTTTATTTTACGGCACGTAAGTAATATTTTTGTAAAATTTTGAACTTAAATTTTATAAAGCATTAAATTGTTTATGATTGTGTGAAAAAAATATTCAAATCGCTTCAGTTGTTTGAGAGCAGTAAGCAAATTATTGAAAATTTAAAGAGGATTTATTCGATTTTTTTACGACAAAAGTATGAAAAATAATAAAAAAAATAAACTTAAAATTTAAAGTCAAACATGTTATGCGTATAAAGGTATTTTTTTTAATGTATTTGGTCCATCCGTCTAGTAGTAGTAGTCCTTCAAAGAGAGGTCTATTTTGTAGTTTGGCCTACCCTTTCGCCTTAATGTGTCGTCCTTTCAACGCGGTCAAGTGTTAAGTTATGTAGACGAGTCTATGGTCAGGTAAAACAATAACAACTATTGTTCCAAACAGTGCCAGCGCATCTCATTTCAGTACCGTTTTACTTAGGAAAAGGGCGCGCGAAATTGCAAATGAAGTTAGTTCTCTGCGTTTACCGTTAAATTCTGTTTTGTCTCTATTTGTTTAGCTAAGACGCGACGATAATAATTCTCATTTTCCGTGAATGGTCATTTTTTAAGTACTTGTTGTTTAACTAGATGGCGCTAGTTAGCTTGTATTGTTATTGAAATTAGATCTTAAATATGCAAGTTAAACATTTTTATTTTCTAGTGTGGTATGTAGGTATTTTTTTTGTTTTGCTTTTGTTTAATATCTCAGGTTAACTAACATACGTTAGTTAACTTGAGATATTAAACTAATCAGCGCATATATTAATTAAATGCAAAATGGAGTTATAACCATAAACTAATGCTGTTTATAATTATGTTGTCTTGTTCAGACTTAGTTTACGTAACTTGTTGCATGTTTTCAGAATGTTGTTAAGCTGCTATAAGTAGTGAATGCAGCAATGGTCCTATGTAAACTATACAGCATTCTCTTGTGAGCTAAGCAAGACATATTTGGGACCATCACTCAATAAGTTAATAAATACTGAGGCAAAATGGGATACAACTATATTTTCGCCAATAGGTATCTACCACCTTTTGTTATGATTCATTAAAACTTTACGCATCTCAGGATATTTAGTCTATATAATGTTAGTGTGAAACAAACCAGTTCGTATCAAATTTCCAACAAATAAGTGTACATTATACATGAAAACAACTTAAATAGCCCGCGGCCGTCATGTGGGGTCTACTTTATATTCCTCGGGGCGACGCGGGCGCAGTTTCGGTCTCCCATACCCACGATGCGAACAGAACTCGTAATGACTGAGGTGAAATTAATTAAATATTTAACACATATCACTCCTTTTTATGGTTCCTTTGGGAAACAATTGGTTTTGTTGACTAGAAGTTTGGGATTGGTTGTTTTCATTTGTTTTATAAGGAGAACTTACTTCTTATTTTTGGTCGTCAATACTTGGCAGTAGTAGTATCTAATAGGATTTGACAAAACAATTAGGACTTAACATTACTTGCAAAGTAATGTAAATCCTTTTAAAACCAATTTTGCGAACTGTTATTTTAACGCAATAATAATGAAATCTCTCTTAACTGTATTGTTAAGTTTGCTTAAAAACTTTGATACCGAAGCAACGATCTGGTATAGCCTACTGGTATTTGTTGATTTAAATATCCTCAAGAAATTCTATAAAAAGTTATAGATTCTTATTATAAAATATCTTGGAAACTTTCCGCTATGTACTTTTTTTTGTCAAGTTAAATAAAAAAACAAGTTGTACAGAATTTTGTCGTTTTAAAACGTGAAATATGCTGTCACTTCTATCTTTTTTGTAACGAGGATTAGTCGTCAAGAAAACCATTAAATTTGAAGAGTGAACGCTGGTTTTTTGGTAACATCGTGAGTCACGAAATAATCGACTAAACAATCGATTCTTAGCGGATCTAAATTTAATTACTAATTTTGTTACACTATACTTAATAGTTAAGCGAAGGCTCTGTAATGTAATGCCAATGTTTTCGTCATGGGCCAAGTCCGAGCGAGCCCCATTTTGTATTGTTATGAATTTCTTTCAGCCGACGACAAACTCTTTTGTGGGTACCTCTTTTAAATATGCAACGGCTTTCTAGTAACAATACTACATAGTTACAAGTAACGTGTTATTTTTTGTTTACTCTAGTCCAGGTTGTTTTAAAACACTTTCTGCCGGATTTTAGTTTAAAACAACAAAAAAAATGGTTGTGTAAGCTGAAACCATTCAGGAAAGTTATTTGAAAGTTAAGAAATTAAATGAGTAAGTATTCAGACCAGTAAAAGTTGTGTTAAACCAACAATTGCTAATTATAATTCATTGTTGTACTGTAATTGATTGTAAACTTCAGATAATTTAACGATTATTAGCTATTTACTTTGATTTACCTAATACATGTCGTACGGCAAGGAAAGTTAAAGCTTCAGTTTACGATCATTCGAAAGCAGGTGGTTAAGAATACTATCGATGAGTTAACTTTCTGATTAACGATATTAATACTGAACGTTAGACAGTCTTGGACATTATGTCCCAAAGATTAATGAAGGTGATAGTTAATTTATGTGCAATGTCATTAGAGATGTGTCGTTACTTAGTTTAATAAATTATAAAGACACGATAAATGCATTAATCGACTATTATACAAAATGTGTTCAACAATATTCGAAAACACATAGACAAACAACACTGGCACAATAAAATACAAACAACATTAAAAAAAGAACGAATTTACTTATAAGAATTCTACAGTGAATGTAGGCAAAGGTATTCACCATACAGCCACAGTTCAACGACAACCAACAAAGAAAGCTAAAACATAATAATTGTACATCCTTATGGCACGGCCGTGAGTGACCGATGCGGCGACGGCAGAGCAACATGTTGCATAATGAAGCCGGTCGTGATGTGCACTTCCTGGCTTCCGGCCTTTCATCACAACTCACCTGTCGTGGGACCAACGAGTCTGCTTCATATTTTGCTATTATTTTGTGGTGAAAGTCCAAATGTAATCGACATTGTTTTAAAATAAAACTATTTTTGTGTTACAATGGGAAGTACGCAGTTAAATTAAGTTGTTAAATGATGCGAGATAATTGGTTGTAAGATGTTATTTCATTAGTGCTGTAACATCTGAATACAGGTGCACTGGTGCACATAAATTGCTTGCATTCTAGACTACGATTTATGTACTTTACTTAACCTCATTAAACTTTAAAAACTTTCATGAATTTTTAAACTAAGTCGAGCATTTTGCTTCGTATTGAGTAATATAACTAACAAAAGTTTTTAATAAGACAAAAGCTGACTTTCATTATACCATACCTATTGTTTGTATTGCAAGTTTTAAATTTAGAATAACTGGCTTTGAATGTCATTCATGTATTTTAAAAGTCTAGGATTGTCAACATGAGTCAGGCACTCGAGCTTTTAAAAATAAAATAAATGTCAATCGAATGCGTCATAGACAATTTATATACAGATTATTATTGAATCGTTTTGAATTATCTATGTATACGTGCGTTATCATGCAACAGTAGGTATTACGAAAATATTTTAATGATTAATCATAAAAGATGCAATGACAATTAACTAATAGCTTTTAGTTATTATAATTGGATATCGTAATAAGGATTTTAAAACCTTACTTTTATTTTGTAATTTTAACAAGAGTATTGACAGTTAGTCCAAATATATACTTATGTAAAAGAGTCCGCTAATGTAGATCTTCTCTACTTACATACAAAACAAAAAATACTGTACTAATGATGATCTAACAAGTTATTTCCTATACTTAGCTAATTATAATGTAATCAAGGAAATTACTTATTGGATAATCGAAACATTGGTTACCGAAACCAATTTCAAGCTAAATGTGTATTTCCGTTGAAGGTTGCCATTTTATAATAAGGTACGATTAACAAATTTGAAGTTATTTATATTTTACAAGAATTCAATAATAAAGGAAACTATCTAGGGAGCGTGTTTCCAGTTTTATTAGAATTAATAGAGTAGACGACCTTGATGGTTCTATGACAATATTTGCCATAAATTGATAGATTTTATTTGAGGCCTTTTGATAATTTTACGTTGGCCTGAGATATTGATTTGACAGTTATGGTTTTAGAAATTAAAATACATTGTAATGTTTTGCAAAATTAAATGTCAAATAACCTCAGCTTTACTGTACCATGTTCTTTTAAAGATCACGGCCAGGCTTCATAAAAGAAACAAAACAAACATATAAACGCATTATGCAATGTAAACGAATTAAATCTTCACTTAATACTTTTCCCTTGAAAAAACTTAACAAAATTCGTAGCAGGATGAGTACTTTTGACAGTTCCGAAAACAATTTTCGTCCTGACACAATAATTGTGCTAACACGAAGCTTCTCAGATTTCCTTACGTGTTATTTATAAGGAAAAGGATATAAGTTTCCTAGAGAATTTCCTTTAGAATGGGAAGTAATTTAAGTGCAAATATAACGAGCTAATTAAATATTTGTTTAGGTTTTACGCAATCCCTTTGTTACTTATAAGTCAGTCAACTCGAGATAAACGTCTAATTAAACTATACGCTGAGCAATTATTGTCTGAGGTTATGTCTGTGTGTTTTTCTTCAGTAAATAAACTGAGAATTACTGTAAGTGGTTTACTAACTACTTAAACGATAAAGTAGATGTATCCGCAGCTATTTAATTGAGTAGGCTATCAATAAGATCATTATTGTAATTATAGATTGAGTTATGCCGTAATGAAGCAGCTTAGAAAAGATTTAAAAAGAATAGATATTGGTTGGAATGTGTTTTGTTTTATTTCAGCGTTTGAATTTAGAACAGACTTGCCCGTCATTTGAAATACCTTGGAATTTTCTATTGCAAAAAAAATAAATAAACATACAGCCGAATTGAGACCCTACTCCTTTTTTTGAAGTCGGTTGAAAAGTAGGTTTTATATCCATCGTGTAACAACATTTTAATTCGTTTCACATTAGTAAAGCTGTTTTTGATCAAGATTCGAGTCAGAGTACGTTACTAATTTGCAATTCAGAACAGCACGTATCTCGCTGTAGAATTTTGCCAACGTGTCAAGGTCATTTTATTAACGGATCAAATTGTTACATAGTCAACGGATTTTGTAATTTTAAACCTGATCGCAATAATACGAAGCAGGATTTTATTTCAAAACAACGTGATTTTCAAACTATGTTGGAGTTAATTATGACTATTATTTTATAGATAGAAGAGATACATATTCTTTCATAGGTACTAGTGACTTAGTTTTTTTTTAGGTTTATAGTATTTCAAATACACAATTCAATGTTCTCAATTATACTATAGGTAATTAGGTACACCACATTGCTTATTTGCCTGATCAAAGATCTTACTAAACGAACAATTACTTACCTAAATAAATTTGCGTTTTTCCTATAATTAAATCTGAGCAACAATCAAATTACATTAATTAAACTTCTTTGTTTGTAATCAAGTATTGGAGCATTATTCCACAATGCTTACGAAAAACTGTTTCCATAGAATATTGGCAGACAATAGAAAACGCGAATCTGTCAGAGTGAATTAATAGTGTTTTATTGACGTTTCGGATCATTGAACGCGTTGCATAATGTCGACCACATCGGATTGCATTCTGTGACAGATTACCCACGCAGCCGCGGTTGTCATATTTACCATATTTGTAGGTCGTAGGAATTTAGTTGGTTGATTTCAATGTTTGATTTAATTAAGCTACTTACTACCTAAATCGTATTTAAGGTTGACCTGAAACGTATGTACCTAAGTTTATAAAATTTTTAACATTTTTACCTGTAAGTATGCTTTAAGTTTTGCATTTGGTAAAATATGTGATAAGAAGAAAATTTAAAATAAATGTTTACTTGGTTTTGTTGTAGGTAGCCTAATACCCAAGCAGTGAGATGTTCTACGGCAAACGTTACAGAAAAAGGCTTCAAAAAAATTTAATTAAAACAAATAATAAAATTAATTGGGTATGCAACAGTAATTAGCATTTTATTTTCACACAAAGAACTATTTGCATTTTTAAAACATGTTATCAAAATATCAACACACAATTTTGAAATTTTAAAATATTTCACATAACGAACGACCCATTCTAAATTCAATTAATGTTTGTCATATTGTGTTTGTGTTTACATTCCACAGAGGTCGCGGAGTGTAAACCTTTTTGCTTGGGTTGCGCGAGCGCAGCGTCGACGTTGTAATTGAACGGTTCATCGGATGTAGTAATGATGAATTACTTCATTTCAAGTTGTTTTCTAGTACATGGTGTGATTGTTTATGCTCCCTAGTCACGAAATAGACTTGTGTACATTTTTTATGGAAATTCCATTTTAAATCAACTTTAAAACAGCATTACAACGTTACATGAAGAGTAAACACGTGTTATATTTATAGCATCTAATGATCAATACATAAAACGTGTACAATTTAATATAAAGACTAGGCAAGACCACAATAAATTGTACACATTTACCATCATTACAAAGTTAAACAATTGAATGAGATTAACATAATCACACCGTGACGCGTAAAGTAAAAATAATAAAAAAATAAAAAGAGAAAAAATGAATGAAAATCGTTCATAAATTGGCATAACGTGACGCTAGTAACAAAGACAAAGAAAACTAAATCTTAAGACTGGAACTAACACTATAATAACCTAAGTACTATTCTACTTTTAAGTACAGGAGCTCAAGTGTCTAATCCAAAATAGTCACGTATTCGAAAGAGATGGCGCTTCCTGTCTGTATAGCTCTATCCTTCTCTCTCACGTGAACAAATGATTTTAGTACTTCATACGGTTAGAGTGTTAAAACAAGCAAATGGTAATCCTAATTTCGCGGTTCGGTCATAAACCTCTTTAGTATGGCCGATCTATTCAGGAATAATTTGAAGTGGTATTGAAGCGGAAATGCGGGTCTGTGACCAATTAGAGACACGCTTCATGACTCCACAGCTCTCAGACTACAGCTTTGTATTTAAGTAGCTTTTTTAAAAAGATTTAATTATTTAAAGCTATTTTTCCATTAATTGCTTGCAACGATCGAACTATTTGCTCGTATACTTTAGAGTTTTGAAATAAAACTAAAACTAACAAACACGTATCAATTTATTTTTTACCTATTAATCTTAACACCGCTTATGTTAGTGTTTCCTAAGTAATGAAATAAGAATGTATTAGTAACGTGTACAATAATGGCAATAGGCTTGCCTCCTATTACATGGGACCTAAACATATCGGCGAACTGTGTGTGTACATTGGTACACCTCTGCCTAACCCTTTGGGGATACAGGCGTGATGATATGATATGTTAATTACAATTTACACTAGTCTATTAGCCGTTAATCGAACGCCTTTCTGACAGCCCTTTGCCTTCCGCATAGTAATAATGTACACTATTGAGATCAAGCATTGCGACAAACCTATGTTTTTAAAGACTAGAATGTCTAGACTTAGTCTCAATTATTCTACTATTGAGCAGTATTTATTGCGACTAGCCCTGACATTAAACGCACAGCAAAACATTTCCAATCATCATTACATGTAACAATCATTGTTTGTTGTCTGCATTTTATGAGGATAAGCTGTTGCCATAGACTTAGCTATGGTTAAAGATGTAAAAAAACTGAATAATTATAAACAGAATAATTTAGTAAGTCCATATTTAAAATATCAAGACGATATTAAGGTGCAAACCTTTTGTACATGATTTTTCATTTTAATTTGTGTTTTTTTACATGTTGTTCAATAAAAGAATAAATAAATAATACAGCTAACAGAAATGTTTGTGAAAGTTATGCATACTATAAACCCACGTAGAACAAATACTATCGAAACCTATCTCTTAGAAAATATAGGATTTCCCTGCAGACAAACTTCACACGTAGTTTGTTAGGAATCCGTTAAGGTCATAGATTCGCACCGGAGTCCACTTCTACTATTTGTATCGACTGTAATCAAACGGTACTCGCTGATAACTATCGGACGATCTCATGATCAAAGCGTGCCTACATTACACCAGGGGTTAGCAGTCTGAGGTGATATTCGACTAAGTAAAATAGTTGTTAACTATTTTGATTGCTTACATGGAGATGAAACTAATTATCATAGTAAGCAATTACAGTGGTTATTTATTAAAATAAATATAACATGAATTACCCCTCATTTAGCGTGTGAGCGATTTAAAAGGAGGTTTACCAAGTTCCCTACAGGATTCGCTGGATCCAAAAATATATACCTTATAAAATGACCATAGTGCTAAACCATGCAAAACAATACAAAACGATAAAAGGGCAACCTCCAATGTAAATTAAAACACCTAACCCAAAGGTTGACCACCTCTGCGGTTTTGTAAAAAAACTAGTGCGGTTGTTTATTTCCTTTTAATAGTAGGCGGCGTTGTTGGCTTAATTTGGTTTTAGTGGCCAGTACAGGTATACTAGAGTTGTTTTTGTTAGATAAGTAGGTCATATAGGTAGCATGTTATAAATTAAAAAGTAGCTGTGATTCTATTTAGAGCTGGCTTGTGAAAGGATTTTAAATTGAGAAGCTTTGGAGACCATCGAACGCTGTTTGATAGATTTCAAATTGACATAATTAGGGTACAAAATAGTAAGTTTTTTAGGCAGTGAGATTATTTAAAAAGTAAAGTACATAAAGAGATTTGTTAAAGAAAACTTCTACCAGCTTCACTAACGGCGAAGAATCATACAAATAAAGGTAAGACGCATCACAAACACGATTATCCACAGATAAAAACTGCAATGTTTGACGAATTCTAGCCAAGTAACGGTCTTGATTCATTCACCTGTATGCGCTAGGTCACGGAAGGAATAAAAACTAAATAATATACATCTGTCCTAACGGGTACCGCTACGAAACAAAACACTAGTCAACAAAAATAAGACGAAAATTATGAGATCATTGATTTTCTCCGTCAATAAAGATTAGCGGGAACATTGACTTGTTTATTTTTCAACTTAAAACCAAGCACGTTCTTTTATATCGCGAATTTTGCATCACAGTCAATAATAAAACAAAACTTTTGCAAATCTTTCAGAGATTCGGCTGATGAGCGGACAACATCACAGTTCCATTTAGCTCTAAACCACTCGTAATTTGTAAATAATGTACTGACCTCATATATTTCCTATGTTCGTTGACCGGCACGAAGTACTCGTCGTAAGGGTTGGAGGCGTTCATGTCGACCTCCACATCCTTCTTCTTCGTGCTTCCGTTCTTCGGGGTGAGGTTGATCAGTTCCAGGTTGACTGCTTCCAAGGTCTTCGCGTCCGTGACTCCGTTGGGCTCCTTCGTGTGGCCATTTTGCTGCGGCCCATTAGAGGAGAAGGAGTCGTTGTGGTTGGGGTCGGAGTCGTCGTGCTGGTAGGCCCGGTTGTCGAAGGCGCCGGGGGAGGAGGGCGGCGAGGGGGGCCGGTGCTGCGGCCGCATGGGCTCGCGCGGCGACGCCGATCTACTGTGGCTATCCATTACTTTCGGAGCGGACTGACATCTGCAAACAAATGAACACGGTCACTCAACCAACACTATCTCAGTTCTGTCGTTAACTAATTTGCACCTTAAGTGGTAATTGTGGGTCATTAATGCGGACATAAAATGTGTATTACGTAAATGGCATTAATACTAGATAATCCACTTAATATTTGGACGCTTATTAGTCACTGGAGTGGTAATTTACATTATTTCTTTGATCTTGCGTAGAAATTTATTTTATATAAAAAACTTCCTATACTTTTTTTTTCAGATGTTCAAAGTGTGTGTGTATTTTGGTGTACTTTTAATAACCCAACATAATTATAAATGCTAAGAATGATTTGTAATAAACATACAAAATACTGCCTAATGACGACACATACTGTTCCTTACAGTTGTCATAAATTACGTGATACACACATGTTTACATCGTTTCGAGCGCAGATGACATTTTTAATGCAGCAGCCAGGCCTGTTTACATAACTTGTAATGTGTGTGAAAAGGTTAGAGGCTGTATTGTGAAGGCACAATGTACCGTAGTAATGGTGCTTAATGGACGTTCACTTATGATAAAGTAGGAGGAAGATTTAAGGGCACTAAAGTTCAAGAGTAAATGCCATTAGGATGTAGCATTCCATGGCTCTGTGGCATAATGTCACATTTTGTATTTTTTTGTGTTGCAATAGCTTGTAGTATTTGATATTGGACTCGTCGACGAATCATTTTATGTGAGTTATCTAGAAACTTACAAATGAGTGTTATTTCAGCTTGACTTGCAAACCTCAGAATCATGACATCGTAAGAGTGATTTGACACCGAGGCACAGTACTGATTATCAGGGGTTTCCCCTTGCTAACAATAAGCAAAAATTCAAAGAAAGAAAAAAAAACAACGACATAAGACATTGCAGGATGGACAATGATTTGGATTCAGTTTTGACATTTGAAATCAATTCCAATTTCCGCCGTTAATAATAAAGTTTTTGTTATATTTAAATGAAGGAAGTGTAGAAATAAAACCTTTAGGCGTGCTAAATTGGATTGTTACGTGTATCGTGGAAACACTCCGTCACGCGTCACAGACCCCCACAATAATAGGCCAGCGTCTAACTGGCTGCTAACTGGAGAAACAAAATTAATTGACTATGTTTTTAGGTGAATATATCTGCGAGAAACAAATGACTGCTTATTAAGAAAAGGATAGCTTTTGAATATTCATTTGGCTTTACTCTATAATTTCGAATGACATTAGGTATTGGAAAGACTGCTCTAAAAAACTGCTGCATTATGTTTTCGATATTTTCTAATGATAGTTATTGTAAGTAGTCCTCCTGAAGGAGTTAGATTACTTATGAAGAAAGTTGGCATCAAAAGAAGTATTTAAAGCTACGTAAGAAGTCAGCTGTAAGAAAACGATAATACGTTTTCACACAGCTAAGCTCACATTACCCCACGTCAAGCTTTGAATGACGCCTACTATTCCTGATGTGAATCAAACTCGATTCCCGTTCATTCAGGTTTCTACGAAAGGAATTAAATTAGTAATTGCATTTTAATCAAAATGTCTGAAAATACCGTAGGCTAACCTTTGGTCTAGTCTGTGCCTAGAAGTTGATTGCAGACAATTTGATGACCTGATTGGGCTCTTTCTCCGAATAACGGATACATGCATGACCTATGAAGGCTTCGCATGTGAGATTCATTACATGTAGAATTAAGTTTCAAGAATAATAAATATACGAGTATGTTATTTACAACACGAAGTATTTTCTTAATTTTTATCGGTTCTACTTATGATGTTTGATTATTTAACTAGACGAGACGAAACGAAACGAGCAAGATTCATCCCAGCACAAAACCATTATTATCTAAACTAAAGAAGGCTTTGAAAGCGGTGCCTTAGCTTTCCGCCAAAAGAGAAAAATATGTAGATGGTTTAAAAATTATGTTTCTAAGTCTATGGCCACAAGTTCTGCTGACAGCCGATCTAATCAGCGTGAAGCAACACGAACGTGTCAACGTGGGTATCAAAATAATAAGCGCAGTATAATAGCCGAGAACAAGGCGTTTGTCCTTAGTCCCAATACTCGCCGAGGTTAGCAACCTTTTACTGCATCGCGTATGATCTTCTATAGTCTGTAATTGTCGCAATGAGCTTTAAGGCCGGCTCTGGCTTTTTAATTCCACGTTGAATGATTAGTTTAATAGTTACGGACGACTGTTTGATGCCTTTTTTATCATTTTATAGACGTAAATGACATAAAATGAAGTCTTAAATGATCCTTTAGATTTTTGTATCAAGTACTTTTTTCATTTGTAAGGGTTTAATTATAGAGACTTAAAAGCCATTTGTGAGAATAAAATATCTATTCAGTGTTAAATACAGGATGCTTTGAAGGATGCCATCAAAGGATACAAAATATAAATTAAAATAATCTCATTATTACTCAAATGAAGAGCGACTAAAAGGGATCTTTTCAGGTAAGTATAGGTTAATATACTATTAAATAGTTTTGGAGTATTTTTTCCAACATCGTATAGTTTTTATCGAGCATTCAATTGTACATTTCATTGGCAACACAAAGCGTATTCGTGGCCTGGTTTAAACAATAATTGTTTACGATTTGTATTGTCGTTAAAAATATAAACTAGGCATACCTGGTTACGTACGCTGTATAATCATGGATGAGTCGACAATACGATCACAATTATGTTTAGTAAATATATTTATCGTGGACATATTTTTAATAATTTGAGGTAAGTTTTACTTGAAAGCGTACAAATATGTATTTCTTCCATATAATTGAGCACACAGTGTAAATTAAGATGGTTTCAAACAGCATTGGAAATTATGATGTAAAATACACCTATGGTGGAAATGATGACAGGATTAAGGTGGTATTCGATTTGATGATGAGGATTCTTATCAACCTAATACATTTGTCTGTTTTTCGATCTATGTATTATGGAAAATATTGTGGATATTCATAGAAGCATATGCACTTAATTACAAGTCAATCTGAGTCAGTGTATTGCGTTGGCTAGAAGCTTGAAAAGAAACAAAATATGTATTTTTTTTTCGGTTTTTTGTATGAAAAGAGGCCTTTGTTCATCAAAGGGAGAGCTTCAAGGTGCTATTATTATGGGATATTACATCAACACCGTAAGCTATCGATTTCGTAACCACCCAAATTGATTTAAATTTCGCGTGATTGACAATTAAGCATTTAAATGTTACCAAACACAATATCCACGTTTTTCCAATTTATTCATTACCGAACATGGGTAGATAACATATTCTGTTCCCAGGTACACGGTGACCTTTGCAACAGAACTGTTTTGTTTGGAATCCGATGTTGCAACTTTAGCGTGACTCCTCGAGAATGCTCAATTAGATTTAATACTATCGTTTATCTAAACTTAAGATTGGTTAAAACAAAGATAGGCAACGTAGCACAATCGTCTGGAAATGTTGGGTAGTTGTTTTTTATGTACTTTCACGAAAGCAATTACTGGTAAAGAATAAATGGAAAATGGCTTTAGATTTTGGAAATAATGTTCATTTATCGCTTGTTGTTTTTATTGAAGGAGTTATTTATCGATTGTTGATTGTTTCATATGGGCCCTCATTGAGTATAATGGGGGGGTCCTGGCCTAGGACCGTGTCTCACCTCGTCCTGGGCGTGTTGGGCCTCTTCCTGATGGGCGAGTCCAGCACGAGCGAGCGCGTGTAGTAGTACCGCGCATGCGCGGTGCGCGGCGTGCGCGGCGCCTTGCGGAAGCGCTCGCTCCGCACGAGGTTCCCTCCGCCAGGCATCACTCACATCCTACCTACTACCGCCTGCACAGAAACCCGCACATTTTGTGCGTTTCACTAATATAGTGGTGATTTAACCGGTTCTGTTGTAGCACTGACGTGCGCGCGGCCCGCGGTCCCTCACTCTTCAGGTGACGAAGACAACAATCATGTAAACAATAATATTGTTCTGTTTCGCGACGTACGGGATGCTCTCCAAATTGTTTGTTCATTTATGACCGCAATTAAGGTGCTATATGTGTTTAAAGACTGTGGGGCCAAATGAGGTAACACATTTTAGTTCGCTTCATTCATCCAGCCAGTCTATGCTAGAAGAAAATATCAATGCAACCATATTCTTGTATACTTAATAAAAATCCAACAGGTATGGAATAGGGTGTGCCAGTTATTTATTGATTTATTGTCTAAGCTCGTTAGCTCAGGATATTATGTTTTAAGTCAATGTCAAAGCTAAACTCCGACCATTGAATAGCTGACTCATATCTCACTTTATAGTCCCCATTGTATAATTCTAAGGCTAAATGCAAAATGACATCACCCTATCTACCGTTCCCCGAAAGCAGATAAAACGAAAAATGTGTTCGCCGAACTGAGTTCGAAGTAATTGCGTCTAAAGCATCCCAAGTTCGGATCCGTGCGAACGAATACATCCTGTATCAAGATATTTTCAACATCAATGACTTCATGCTAAAAGTATACAGCGCCGTTCTGAATGCGTTACCATTCAAAGAATAGCCTGATAACTCAACGAATTGACGCACAATCGCTTGTTTACTATAAAACGGTTATAATTCGTCATTATTGTCCATATTTCTATTATTCTCGATCCTCGGTTCTGATGGACGTGGTTTAGAACACGCGCATTATGTACCTCTATTTTCAGGGCCTGAATAATGCACGGTTTTACGGTTTACCATTGACATGGTATTTGTAGCCGATGTTATTTTGTCATCGGATTACATCATAGGCTTACGGTTGTAAAGACACCCTATAGTGTGTGAAGTGTACAAATTTCCTATTTTTTTAAATTGATTCAGAATTTCCGACAGTTGTAATATATATTTTTTCGTGCCATCTGAGATATCGCATTACAAACATCAGACGAATTGAGAACCTTTTCCTTTTGTCGTCGGTTAAAAAGAGAATTTATTGTCTTGTTCCTTGAAGTCTTGTGTTTAGATCAATGCAAACATTAGCAAGTCTCGTTGTATGGTTGTATCAGGCGCGGCTGTTTTGCTGCCTCGCGAGAATGCTAAGCACGCAGTTGTGAAAGGACTAGCCTTAGCAAATACTAGACTAACTGCATTTCAATCTATGACGTACGATGCCACCTGCTCACTTGTGCTAATTACTTCTTAGGTGACTACTTAGACTTGGTGGGACTTTGCTGTGACTCGTATTTTGGTACTATGACTAAATCATAGTGAAGTGACTAAACCATGAATCTGATAGTTGAAATTATCAGCTGTTTTACTCTGGTTCCTTTATTTGCCTTCTGACACTATTTATTTTGTTCTTATATTCTTAATTCCTTATTTTTTTAATAAGTTAGGATTTTCGTTTATGGGAAAATTGTATTTTAAACTCATACTCGTTTCCAGTCCTTGAATGAAGTTTTAACAATCGTTTCGTATTCCACAGTTGTGAAACCCTTGACTCGAGTTATTAGCATCTGCCTTTTGGCATGAACTTTGAAGTCTCAATAACAAGCCTTCGCGAATTAGGGCAAGCCTTTTGTAACACCTCCACGTACTGCGTTCCAGTTTTGGTTAAATCAATATAGTTGATACGAAATCACGTTCAGAAGTCTGCTCACACGGGACACGCGAATCATTGCAACTTGCACTTTCTAGAGCTCGGTCATGCAAGAGATACATTAGTCGCGCCATTTTACAGTTTAAAAGCGTAGTTAATTTTTAATAACAGAACCTGCACCGACCTGTGTATGTTAACCTTCATTGTCTTAATTTTGTGGTTTCTTTATGAGAATATTGTAGTTCTTGGTCGAAGAGTGGGACCCTATTGTTTTTTTAATTTATTGGTGTCGTAAAGTTGCGTAAACACTTTCGTTTTCTTTTCGGATTTTGTTGTTATTTAATATCACGTTTGGTATGATTTTCTCCGTGGATGATGTTACATTATATCGTAGTAAAGTTTTCCGGCGTTTTATGGCGTTAATACCGAGGATTTCAATGTGGTTTTGCGGTGTAGCATTTTTTACATCTCAACAATAAAATTGGGTCGATTTTTTTTTGGGTCTACTATCGGTTATGATTTTGACTTTTTTTGTTTAATTCTGGTTTCAAGAGTGATCCACTAAGTAGTAGTACACTTACATTAAGTACCTAACAGTGTTGAATGTGAGAAAAAAGCGTTAAGAGTTAAGTGGAAAATAGTAATCTATTAACTGTCTGCTAACTGTTTTTTGTCTGTTCTACAAATCTAGTTGACTTCCTATGTCTTCATAAAAAAAGTTGTTGAAACTATTGAAGTTTAAGAACAAACTCACTGCGGATTCAGATTCGAATTTTAGAATGAAGTCTTACAGAATCACACCGCAGTACTTAGATCTTATTGAAATGACTAAGTATTACAGAGGAAACATAAAATGTTAATACACAAATTATTTCCCAGATAAATATCCTTGGTTAAAATCCTTGTCATGTTTGTAAACAAATAAAAAAATCTTATGCATTCTTTCTTATAAAAGTATCAAAAATATACAACAGAAATATAATTAATTGTTAAGAAAACGTCTCTAATTTTGGTTGTTACATAAAATAAGTCCTTGAAATCGATTTGGCTAGTCGACGTAGATTTCCAATTAGATTTAGTTTCTTCAGACTAGGTGTTACAATTTCGGTTTAGTAAGCACCTAAACTAATCAAAACCAAGGCTTCAAGTTTCTTGGAGTCGTTTTTTCTATAATAATTATATTACAATACCATCTGCAAAGTTAATTAGTTAGTTCATTGTGGTTTTAATAAGGTTTATTGTTAACAAATTACGAGACAGTTTCATTTGTAATTTATTACAGCAATGGTATTAAAATCATTTAAGATATGGCACTTAAAAAAATCTAACTTGCAACATTTAAAACAGGTTCAAGCTTATCCAAATCTTTGAAGATGTTTTTTTTTTACAGTTCCAAAATGTTACGAAGAAGAACCATCAACGAAGTTCATAGGACATGCTCTTTTAAAGATATATGTCATTATAGCTAAATAGAGTTCATTCTTATTATGCCATGTTTTTTATTCTCTCTTATTCGATAGCTTGCGTTGTCTATGGTAGTTTAATTTTTTTTGTAAACTGTTCGTAGTTCTAAAATGAAATGATGAACGGTTTACCTTGTCTATTGTTCATCGTTCATTGCTGGAATGTCGAAGGTTGGGTAACTACACCTAATTATATAGCATGAAATTTACACCCTGTTTAACATAGGTACTGCATACTTCGCCTTTACGAAATATGCAGTAAAATAATATGGTACGCTTCAGTTTTGGTTTTTCAAAGTTATTTAGTTTAATTAATAAGTTGGTTTTGAGTTTAGTTCGACTTTGATGGTAATTTTGACATTCCACTGTGTTAGACTATCCTTAAATGTCCTTTAAATGATTAATAAGTGATATTGTATCGAACCAAAATCATTCGTTTAGCAAACTGACATCAAAATAGATAATGTTTACAAAACAAACAATGTTTGTAACGCTTTATTTAGGCGTTTATCGCTGCAAACACATGGAGATGCGATTAATTTGTATTCAAATTTAAATTTAAAAGTGCATTCTACGCTCACAATTAAAAAGTTGCATCTTCAACTAACTGCCATATAATCCACGGAATCGTAAAATCTAGATAAGAAAATCGTGCCGCGATCTTAATGATCACCTAATCTACGTACAAATTGCATTAGGGTGCATGTCCTGCGTTTACATAATCTTAGGTCGTTGACCGTAAACTAAATAGCTCTGTTTTTCTCTACAACTATTAAATGCATGCACAAATGTGTAAAGATTTGAAATAAAACCTTCTTTTTTTGCTAATATTAAGAAACTACTAATGTTGGTGTCTGCTACTTTTATGTAAATTTAATATCTAACGTGGAACAACTTAGTACTCATTTAATTAAATGCAAAATGTATAAGGTTGTATACAGGTTATAAGAATTATTAATGAAGTAGAATAATTTTGTTCTAATTTATATGTGCATGTACTCTTAACGTGACCTTGCTGGAATGCTGTTAATGTTTCACAGATAGAATAGGCTCTATCCCCGATGTTTTTTTTTCCTAGCCATTTATTTTCCGCTGCAGGGCAAAGGCCTCTCTACCCTTCTTCCATTTCTCTCTGGTTAGGGCCGTGGTCATCCACTCCTCATCAAAGGCCTCCAGTTCGTCTGCTGGGCAACTGGAGGCCTGATGTTTATATTTCCTTATAAATGAACGAATATTATGATTTTTTCAAGATAATAATTTGTATTTACTATATGTCTATGGCACTTATGAATTAGGAGGCATTCTTATAACGCAAATAAAGAGCTATTTTCATGTCACTAACATGACATGTTGAGTTTTCGTTTGACTGATTTGTATTGACCAAATAAGAAACAAATAGTAAACAAAGTATTGTCTTAAACACTATACCAGAAATGATCTCTTTATATACATCCTTCAGCTACAAATACAGTGCAAAACACTTAGCAGTACATTCGCCTGATACCTTTCACTGGCGGTTTGGTTCACTACGCCGACACAAAGGGAGAAAACAACGTATGCACTAGATCAGAACGGTACGTAGACTGCAATGCATGATCAAGGCCAATCGCAGCCTTTCCTTGATACGTAAGTACTGTAAAAGAAATAACGTGGGCTAATGTGATTGAGACTTGTAACCTTAACTATTTCAAAATTCACATTGTTTATATCATGATTTTAGTTTCAGGGTAGTGATCTTTTACTTGGTAATACTACATTAGTTTTATACATATAGGGGCACCGTACAATTTTTTGATTATTGATTAACTAGAGGCCTTACTTGTCACTGTTCACAAAGTAGTTTATAATAGCATTGGTATAGAATTTCACACGTTAAAATCTGTTTACCACTGCGTAGACATAAAAAAAAGACAAAAAATAATAAATATAAAAAAAATATCAGTATTATAAATGCCAACGAGTGTCGTCATATTCGTATAAACCTAAAGCTTACTCAAAGAGCTTACTAAGTATATATCTGTAAAAAAGCGTCAATTGTGTTGCGCGCGCATCCGGGTGCGCCGGCGCTGGAGGTGACATCAGTAACGAGCGGATTGTATAAGATACCTCTGAGAAAGTTCAACTCATATTATTTGTTATTATTGTAGAGGTTATATTAAACTTGACAGTTATAACAATATATGAAGTTGATGCTGTGGATTTAAATATAGAATGTGGGATTCTGATCGTCTTTTATTTTAACTTTGACAAAGTTGACATTGGGAAAACATCTTAGAGTACATACGAAACTATAGAGTGAGCCTATCAGAGTTTAAACCGTAAGCACTAGTGTGAACAAGTGTTGTCGTGAATTATGTATGAAGATGGAGCTTGCCGTTTTAAAAAATCTATCTAAAACACTAATATTATCCTAACAATGTCAAAACCATCGATATTTTCGTATATATAGTATGTTTCTCGTTGCGCGAAAATTAGCTTAAATGAGAAACGAAATGTACCGATAGTAGCAGTCTATGTATATAGTACGTTAATGAAAAACATGAACACAAAAAACAATAAAATGTTTATTCACAATATTTTGATTGGTTTATTTATTTAGTATGTATTTATGCAAATGAAGCATACATAAACAAGAACGACATTTGAAAAAAAAATCTCGATTCAATTCAAAGTCAAAACACTATTTATTTCCATTATATTTTAGCAACTGTGTCACTCATACTGATTAAATAATGTGTAATTAATAGACATCTTTAACTAATGAATTAAATATTCAAAGGTTGTAGTAAGTACGTGTACTGTTAATTAAGTATTCAGTAAATTGTTGTTAAATTAATTATGTGTGGTTTATAATAAGGATGATAGTGTAGATAATCTTATGTCATCAGTGCAATAAGTACATAAGGTTTAAGTACCTACCACTTTATCTATTTCAAAGCAAAACTAAAAAAGTCCGGTAAAGCAGTCAAAGCCTGCACTCAGGCTAACTACAAAGATCTCTACCAAAAAAAAGCAAAGCTAACTATTAATTTTGAGGTTTATACTTTTAAATCTTTTTATGAGGGCATTCAAATGTAATTTACCTTCTTAAAAAACAGAAATTAAGCTACATATCACGAACCCGTAACAATATTGACATTTACTAGACCGAAACAAAACACCAATATAAAATACATCAATACTACCAATTTACCCAATCGCCCTTAAACACAGCCTTCGTGCAACAATCAGCATTCCGTGCATACTTCCCCAAGGCCATAAGGTCCATAATCCCCTGTCGTGGTTACAAATTGGCTCTTGCCTCCATCAGAGATTCAGTGTGGTGGATATTAGGCAATTCTGATCATGTCTTGCAACATGAGATCTGCATACAATACCAGTTCCATTTCAACGTTTTATTTAAGCTTGTTGTAACTTAGTTTTCCTGTTTAGAGCAGATTGTAGATTGTTGTTGTTTCTTGTCAATGTTTATAGCACTTAAATTGAATTTTCTTTGATGTTAAGATCGTAAGTAATACGAGTAAACGAGCGTTTTGTGGTCATAAATATGAATCTACGAGCTATTAAGCTAGTATTGGCTAGTATGATGAAAAGTAAACATTAATCCTATATTTATGATGGCCATTAACAATAACAAGATGTTTATTAATATAATCTATTTCAAATAATGTACATTAATATTTTTTGGTAAACAATAAAACCACGTGCACCAAAAACACCCGCATCACATGCTTTTTCTATGTGTGGTTTAAACTTTCAACCCGCGGCAGGTCGCGCACAGTGGTAGGTAACTGGCTAGACTTATAACAGCTCGACTATTTATGCAGTCAGTTAGTTTGTACTGCTAGTTATTAAAGAGAACAAACAAATTAGTTTGATTGTCACCTTCATAACATCTTTCTGTGCTAATTACTCCTAATCAGATCAAACGATTTGGGTAACGTATTGTTCTTCGACCTTCCTAATACCAAAACTAACGGGTGGCGTATTTCTCAGGCCGGCGTGGGATCTATAATTATAAATAATTAATTATTTACATTTACCCACGCGCCCTCTACACTGCATATGACGGGTGGCTTGCGCAATCAATTGCATTGCAGATGAGCTAAGTAATTGAATACTTATATATGTACTGTGTATTTTATTCGTCATGGTTTTTTACGTATAGCGTCAGATATGATAACAAGTGGTACGTGATTCGCTTTCAGATATAACTAAACGTGTTGCTTCTGTAATTATTATATTACATTAATGTTTCGTGACCTTACAGTTTTGAGTAGCTTATATTATATTTTATAAAGCATTCAATTTTATTGTTGTTGATACTGTTTCTCTACTTTAATTGTCGACTTGTAACTCTTTACAGAACCTGCTACTTCTTTATAAACATCACTGCAAAGACTCTATCTTTTGCGCCAACAGTACATTATAAATAAGCTTTATTTACATGTAGCAATTACCTTCCACTTACTTGGAACAAGAGTTGTATACATCATCTCTATAAACGAAATGCTTAGATACATACTTAACTACATACATGGATCTCAAACGGAACCTAATTGAATTCTTCAATGATTCATCATCCTAAGCATATTCTCAGTAACACCTACCACAACATATTGTTCCCACTCTAAGAATTTCTCTCATATTGTAGGTGTGTCAAAATACAGGTATGGCTCATCACGAACCTCAAATCTGAACGGATTGCATATTATGGACATGAGGTAACTTTATGTTAATCCATCATAGACAAATCAAAGCGAGAATCAATGAAGATGAATCATAAAAGTCTTAGAAACTGCAAATAAATTTATATTAATGTAAAAAATTTACGTAGTCAAATAACTTCGATCTTGAACTGTTCGTAGATTAAACTAAAATTGCAATGTGGTAAAAGATTGATTATCATCAAACAGGTCATAAACAGTCAAGCAATTTACGGTCAACACATATATCGGGGTTATTCGTCAACTGAACACACAATATCTGAAATTAGTAAGTATATATTTTTTACATATTTAGAATATGTAACATATTTTCATGTTATTATTTCCACTTTGTTCACCAAGCTGATATCACCCAGGTGAACAAAGTAGACTTTTGACTTTTGTCTCTTTTGCCTCCTTATTCCACCTCGGACTCGATGTGATGACTTTCACCAGGTGATATCACCTGGGCGATATGATGAGACACAAAAGTCTACTTTGTTCACCTGGGTGATATCACCCAGGTGAACAAAGTTGAATATTCTATTGAAAATACCTACAGGTATTCAAAATAGCTACACATAGGTGCTTTGCTTCAAATTAATAAATCTTAAAATGTTTTGATTGTTAAATATTTGTTTTATTTCAAATGTTTTTAAACCCGACTGTACCTTTTCTTGCGGTGTGTCCAGTTGGCGACAACATAAAAGTGATTTAATTTAAGTTTCACTATCTGAACACACGAAAATATCTTGGCGTGTCCAGATGACGAAACAATAAATATATTAATTTTGAGTTTCACCAACTGAACACACGTGTGTCCAGCTTAGTGTGTTCAGTTGACGAATAACCCCGATATACTATCAAATATTTGATTAAAAACTTATATTTTTAAACAAAATACACCTTTACATACAACCTGAGTCGAATTTAATATCTAACAATTACTACTAAACCATAGCTAATATGCTTGAACTACTAAAACCTACCAGAAAGTGGCGAATGTTGTTAAAGGTCGTCTGATTCATAAGCAACAATTTATTAGCAAGCTCTGAACTACCTTCCAAGGCAGTCCAGTCTTCGCCGCGCCAACTGTTTCTCTTACACGTAATAAATGCTAAATATACTCGCAAATGGAGTTTACGTAAATCGATTCCTGATCTCAATATTATTTCCTGGATAATTACTTTTTAATATACGTCGTTAGTGATTGAAAATAGGAATTATAAGTAGTTATAGTTCGTAATTAAACTAGACTTGGGGTTGCTGCACTTTAAGTGTTCAAACAGTACTTTTTTTTGCCCTTGTGAAAAAATAAAATGAAAAAATGTGTATAAAATTGTGCCTAGTATTATGTAATAAATGTTCAATCAACCTTCTAGTACATGCTTTACGTATTGCAACCTTCATTAAGACTCTTTTTCTGACTCTGATAAAAAAATGCTATTGTAAGGCTGTTTTTAAAGCGCCCTTTATTATATTCGTCTAGTTGACTGCATTTGTAGAGTATTAGGTTAAACGTTATGCTTAATACCAGTTAATTTAATACAAGGTATGTATGTAGTGTGGTTTCGCAATGATAGTCTCGTGTCGTGAATGAGTCGGCCTCTACTCGACTTTGGAGAGCTATTTACTATTAAATCCTGTGTGTCTATTCTGTAAATAATTTCGATGTTGACCTTCACCTGAGTGACGATAAAGCTCATTTCAAAAGTGAACCCAATTGGCCTTGATTTTGAATTCAAATTCAAGAATACGTATTTGACATCTCACCGCGGATTCCGCTGTCGAGATATGCAAATACTGTTACAGAATAGCACTACTGTTGTCTCTAAATACTCTAATTATAAAGGCTTGAAATGCAATAAACTAGATATAAAATAATTTTAATTTTAAAATAATTTCGTCGGTAAAACTGTAGCTCCGATAATGTCATTGACTTGAAGTAGAGTTTGCAACGTAGCTTGAAAATATAACGAAATATCTGTATTTTACATACTTTATCTTTGTATATAAAACTACACAACTCAAAAGGCTAATGCGATATACATTCTCTGTGTCTAATATAATATCATAAAGGAATTTATCTCAATTTGAATTTCGTAAGCATTTTACCAGCGTCGTGTGACTGGTAACCTTGCTATGTTTGAAATGTATCCATTTAGGAATGTACAGGAAATGAATCAGATAGGCTTAGAAGGTATACTTTTGATAATAATGTATGTTAATAAGTATTGTTTGCTTATAAATAAAAATCGAAAATATCTAAGCAAGTAAGAGATTAAAAACATAGTAATAAAACCTAAAGAATGAAAAAGACAGTGTAAACCTCTTTGTTTTCAGACGTAAGGAAATACAGTCGCGAAAACAGTTAAATCAATATATGATTAACACATTAATTTGTTAAACTACATCTTGAAATCATATTTTATTTTTAAAATCTTGTGACTATGTAGTTTATTTATCAAATATGAATTAACGAAATACTTTTATAATTAAACTTATTGCAACGTTGTGCTAGCTCATGTTTTCGCTGATTTAATGAAAAGATAGGTATTATTATGTTTATTAAGTTGCAAACGTATATCTTCGCTTACAACTTTATAGTATTGTAAATAATTAATGTAGCCATATAAACAGCAACATGCAATGTACAGGAAAAGCTTAGCCGTGTTGTTGCATTAATGTTAGATAAATTATATTTTCTTCAATGTTATTATGACAATGCATAACTTTATTATTCGTCTTGTAGAATATTTAAACGATCTTTTCTTAGTTATTTAATTACTACATTGTGATTAATAAACGGCGATAAAATGATGCTTCGAAAATAATATAATATATGATGAAGTATCTTAACTAAGCGTGTATAAGTCGTCTATCAATTTAAACGCCAATAAAGATTTTAATTAAAATTAACTATAAAAAATTAAAACTAAAAGGGACCTCCTTTGAGTTTTATTGAAGTATTATCCCGTGTTTTGTAGGTAATTTTACTATTCAAAAAATGTTAAATTATTGTTATGAAAAGGACACTTCTGTTTTTCTTTACAGGTTTACAAGCGCAGCAATGAATTATTTGAAGTACATAATTCAATATATTTCATCTCAAATTACAGATCAACATTAAACTAACGGAATGCAACACAAATAACTAAGTAAAGTATACAATTATAAATAATAGCATTGCGTGTTGCCCGCACAAATATTTGTACATTACATATTACACTGATCACTAACAACCAGTATTACCATACTTAAGAGCAGTTACTCTAGAACATTTGTAATTATTTTACTTAATTGCCAGTGGTAATATTAATTGACAATAAATATTGAGGTGTGAGGAAATTGTGTTTGTTTATTATAAGATGGAGTGTTTGGAATATTGTGTTCCGGGATTCTATTATAAATGTTTAAGATAGCAGATAGCAAGCGATTAATTCTATGCGTTAAGCAATTGGTAATATAAATAACTGACTTGGAATGATAAAGCCCTTTATAAACTAGTTTAAAGCAAATGTAGAATTATTTTACGACATTTTGATATAGATTGAAATTAAAAATAAAGCGGTTCATCATTTTATAAATTGAATCGTCAACTGTTTCTTCTGCACTCTTTAAATATGCCATTCTATTTTCAATTTACCAACCAGCTTGAGGCGCACTGCATACAAAAAAGTTATCAGGACTTTACTTACACAATCTAGCACTAGTCTACAGTTATCTAGAGATATCCGGTGTCTATGGTTGTGAATCAAATTACGCGGTATTTATTTATACGGGTTGTGATTGATCGCCGCCATTACGGAGTGGTCACGTAGTCGGAAACGATTCCGTGTCTCGGCTCGTTTCGGGCGTAACTGTAGTGTGTGGTCGATGACCACAGGGCTGCCAGGACGCTATGGCCTGTAACTAGGGATGTACGGAGTGAAAATGAAAGTTGGGTAATTGCCTTTTGATATTCGATTTAAGAGCTTATTTAATTGTTGGGTAATACGTTTTTATTTGGATATTATGACGTTGTGATTAAGAAATCCACTTAGTCTTGATTTTAAGCATGTTTTGAAATAAAACTTGTCCTTCTGATTTCATTTACAAAATTATTTTTTCGTTTTACTTTTCTTATAAAGTAACTGTTATTGAGATAAAGCTTTCTCTCCCGCTTTAGTATAATAATTCTGGAATTTAAAATATTTTCATTTGCAATGTTGGCAGTATGTACAGTATGTATGCACAGTACTGCCAACCTTAGATATCCAGCTAGTAATGAGGAGCTGAGGTAATCGAACCTTCTTGCGTGGGAGTGGCTCGAAATCGCGTCTATTTAAACGCAATCATGTTTTATAGAGAAGTTAAAATGTTTTACCATCCAGTTTTACGATAGAGCGCAGATAGAACCACGTTTTATGACTACGAGCGATGACTCGAGGAATATCGGTTCACATATTAAATGCTTTTGTTAACTGTACTGCCTGATGATGTTTGAAATTAAATTAAAAAGCATACAATTTTTTTTTTTAAAGGCTATGTTGCATTTATATAAATAATTTAATAACGATACATGGAGATATGAATTAAATTATTGTACCGGTAAGATATGTCATAATCTATTACAAAATATATCGTTCAATTAAGTAATTAAGCTGCGTAAGTAGTGTGTCATTAATTCACTATAAATAAACGCAATACGCACTAAAATTACCTTTATCACGAATTACCTGAAGAAATATATTCAATGATAACATTTAATAATAATAAAATAATTAAGTAATTACACAAAACGATAATATTAATAGATTTAGAAATTAACACCGTACTTTTATTTCTCATAGCGTTTCTGGTCTTTATAAATGGAACTCATTATTTGAAAAAGGAACTATATTTTTTTCTATTATAAATAGCGATTGCGTTATGTTTCTTCATTGCAATTTATTGTTCTTTGTTTCGTTACAAGGTTGGTGATTAATTAGAAGTTATATTCTAAAATGGTCATGATTATAGAAATGTCGGTACAATTTATAAGGGAATAAGGAAGCGTTTAGTTATGCTATGTGGTTTTATTATAAAGTGGAACTTTGATTAAGTTAGTTATTAAGAGTGAATGAAATCGCATTATTTTGTTGTAATTAAAACGATTACGTTGACTAATAGGGTATTAAATAGTCTGTTTCCGTATTGTTTTATGGAAATGAGACACTGAAGTTCTATGTTCGTAAGTTTTAAACATAATTATAGATTTTCCAATATTATCAAATTCCTACTATCATATCTGAAATTCTTATATACGCAATTACCAAGGCGAGAACACTAAAAGAGTTCAAGTTGAACGGAAAGACAGCCAGAGACTGTAAATATTTTAGTTTTCCTTTATCTTAAACTTCAGTATAAGTAAGCCCATCTTTAATTTTCATGAGTATTTCTTAACCTTAATTTACTGTGTCATTAAAACCAACATCCTAGTTTATAAAGCCATCTGCAAAACAATTTTGTTCGTCCTTTTATAAATATTTTTAATATTAAATAGTGTAATTACAACCAGCATCCCAATCCTTTGTTGTGGACCGGAAAATAGTTTCCTATCTTGTCATAAAGTGACCGGCAAGTCTGACTGCAAGGCCGCGCGCCGGTGCAATAAATATGTCGATATCAGTCGTGATCGGTGCAACATGGCGGGCTTACAGATTAAAAGTGTTTTGTAGAAGGTTTGTTAAATTGTGGTTATTAAAACATACCTACTTTTATAAGTATAATGAGCAGTTATAAGGTTCTTCGGAAATAGTCTCGCATTTTCATCTTTCTTTATTATGACCTTTTTTACTTTTGTAAGAAAGGAATAAAAACCTTTGTAAAGCTGGAAACAGGATGTCTTTGTATTATTGTCATAAAACTGTTTACTTTTATTTATAAGAGCTAGTTAACGGAGTATACAGTCAAATTCACCCAGGAGATTTGATACGTACCTATTCGCAACTTTTAGGACAATAACAAACAAAAGTAATTGCTAGTTAATCTACACATCTGTCTATATCTAGATCTACTAAAACAGTGGCCCTTCTGCGTTAAACTTGTTCTGTGACTCGGTGACAAAGTTTTTGATTGATTCGATAACAATCGTCACGAATAATTGCGAAAGTATTTCCTAGTTTTAATAAGCCATTGTTTTTTGTTAATAGTATTCAGATCAGACCGATAGCGGCGAGTTTTTATGATGTATTTATAATTATATTTTTATCACTATGACATATTTGGGTTATTTTTTTGTAGCTTTAAACGTAAGTGTTTACCAGCTAACTGTTCTAAGATTTTTTAAACGAACTAAGTACAGTTTACATTTGTCTACTTTTTATGATGAATCAAACTTTTTGTACTGTCCTGAAGACTTGTAGAAACTGTCAATTGTTAACCATCCTCTAAATGCAATTCATGCTAAGCAGCTAAGAGTTGAAAATTTAATATTGAAGGGTTGACCATTATGCAACTCAACAGTAACTTTGAACTGACTGAAATTTCATTATTCAGCATTTGTATTAATAAGGGGTAATCGCAATCTACATTAATAAATCCCAGAAACCTAAACTGATACATCAGCTTATCAGGGTAAGCTTTTTCTTACCCAATTTCCACCATGAAACCACATCATCATCATCATCAGCCGGAAGACGTCCACTGCTGAACAAAGGCCTCCTCCCTAGAACGCCACAATGAACAACAACTCGCCAATTGCATCCACCGGGTGCCAGCGACTTTGACGATATCACCATGAAACAACACATCTTAAATATTCAAAAATGTGATACAACTTTAAATAGCATGACTAATACATAAGGCAGCGATTATGACACTTGTGTCGCAGGCGCTGGAATCCGGGCGGCGACTGTCACGCCCTCTGACACAATGGAAGTGAAGCGATTTACATCGAAAGACATACCGGCTGCGGGTGGAACGCAAATTGTTGTGACGTCACAATACCTGGTAAGCTGTGCTTGTGCTATGTGCTTGATCAAAAGTTGTGTAAAGTTTTACAAATTAAGGAGTGTAGAAGCTTTGTAGTCATATTATGTAAGGGAAATTAGCAGGTACATGCTTAAATATCCTTTTGGGCTTGACGTTTCGACCAAGTTACACCGGCCGTGGTGAACGCAGGCTGAACTGACTTTAATAGTTAGTGAAGAAGCTTTAATTTTCAGGGATAAGTGATTGGAAAGTTCTATCTCAATTTTGACGAAATCAATACTTTAGGAACTGAATTTCTTATACATGAATGTTATTTTCTTGAAATTATTTTAATGAAACCACAAGTCGCAGTAAATTTATCTTGAAACACTTCTAAAGTAGTAGAAGGGTTTCAAGAGATAAATTTACATCCAAGCAAGTAAAGAACAACCAGGAGCTCAATATAAGTTCATTTATCGATTTCTTTGTCATTGTAAAATGCCTTATTTGGAAACAAAACCAAGAAGTAATATTACTCCTTCTATCGCAATGTTTTAAAATACCTCCTTTTAAGTAATAACAGATATATTTACTTGGGTATTAATGGCACGAATGTTTACGGTCAAGTGGTATTGCGTAAAGGCACATAAGTGGTGCAGCAACTTTTACTTGACAATGAACCGACACGCTGCGCCCGCGCACGACCTCGCAACATTATCGATCTATATTCTGTGTCATAGGCCAGTTTTAGGGCTGCCAGCTATTATTAATTGCAGATAAACGATTAAGATAGAATGTAATAGAGTTTGACCGCCAACATGTTGTTGGGAAATTTCTCGGTTATAGCTTTTTTAGCAATATTTATTTTTCTGCTTAAAATTATTTCCTTTGGTCTTCTGTAAAAGAAAAGGAAAACATTTTGACCTTGAAAATCAAGGAAATCATGATGAGTGTAGTAAGTATTAGTCTTCGAACGACATTGGACATTGACAGAATTCTTATTACAGATTGACAAGGTTGATTTTATTTCGTACATATCAAATATTTCGGGTTATTTCGGATTCGATTCGGGTCTTCATAGTCCTCGTCGAGGTTGACCTCACGACGCATGCGCGTGAGTACCCTTATGAACATACAGTATAATGTCACTCACGAAGGTGTGACGTGTAAAACGTGCCATTAATATGGCTATTTATATATAAATGTTATTTTAATTAAGGGCATAGAATGTTGGGTTTAATTAAAGTGTTTCAAGCATCAGGTATTAGACTTGTTGGTAGGAAACAATAACTATAATCTTCTTTAGGACGAATTGATTAACAGAGGAATTAGTTAACTTTTAAAAGTATATTATAACCACGTCTTATCTGCGAATAATAACTAAAATACGAATGCGAGTAAAATCACATTTATTTAAATAAGAAAGAACTGGAGACCTTATTAATGACATACCTACGTCTGGCTTATAACATTCTCTAAAGAAGACTAGAAAAAATATAGACCCCAAAAACAGTAACAATATTTTTAGCATAGTACAACCCTATTATCAAGTGCGCACGCGACGTTTGCCCCGTTATTTCCGCTGCAACCGGATGTTCGAAATGTGAACGGAGTTACCATCGCCGGCGGCCATCGAAAGCTCTCCTTAATTACTCGCTTCATTTAACAAATCTTATTGAATATCGATAAGTAAATGACTTTCAAATGCAGTTCTTAAGAGTCTTCTCATGTATAGCTTGTTCATCATGTTTAATTGTTATTTATTGGTATTTAGTGTAGTTTGGATGCATGTGTTGAAAACTGTATTACATAATCTTCGATAGTTTAGTACTGGGTGCTTTTCTTTGAGAGACATGAGTATTCAATTTATTTAGGAAGCAATTAAGTCAACAAAGTATTTTTGTACGAAACAGATATGTTTTAGACACGATTTCTTTTTATTGCAAATTAACACTAGGTACTTAATTCTATTTCAGTCGCACCTACTGAAAGGCTACAATAAAAAAGATTGACAAAACAAAATCAATTATTTCTCATTCCAAACCCTCGCTGGTAAAACAGTTCTATGAATACTTTTACTCGTTTTTTTGTGTGTCACTTACGCATGCGCGATAGAAACCGAGAGTGATGCGTGGGCGCTGGCCCTGAGGTAACGCTGACAGTACAAAGTTCAAGTAACTAACCTATAATGATGCTGTGAAGCAAAGTCTTGGTTTGAGGTCGACTATGTGATCTTTGGGGAACATTCTTGACAGATTTATGGAAAAATTAGCAAAATAGCAAAATGCCATTTTTCTGTGTCGCCATATTCTTTTCCTATAGCTTTAAGGTCACATAAGTATGTACCATTTGTTTTTTTTTCGAGTTACCATTATTGTATTTAAGGTAAGTTAGATTCAAGTGTTCGAGTTAACTATGCAATACTCAATCTTTAAGAATAAGCACTATAGTTGCATAGACTTTCACAATACATAAATCATGTACTAAATACTTATTCATTTTATTAAGAGGCACGGTTGGCTACCTACAGCATAGTTGAATACGGATAGGTGTGGCCAAGAATTTTCCGTCTTTTCCCCTGGTAAAAGTGCTTTGGCACTTATTGGACGTTTTCTATTTAGTTAGTTGTGCTTACAGAAAACTCAGTACATTTACGAATAATGCTAAGCAGAGAAAAAGTTAGGCCAATGTTTGTAGAATTTCACCTAAATGTTTGTCACACATTTTCTTTATTTTCGAACTGTGACCACATTATGAGCCAACAAGCCAACATACTTATGTTGGTCGAGTGTCGAAACCGCATAATTGATAGCTTTAGTAAATACGCCATATGTCACGGTATGGTTGTTTAGCTTTTAATGATATAATCATTCTAGCGTTAACCTCGTTGTAGAGATGACTGCATAGTTTTGTAATAAAGGTCAAACATATTTGTCAATAATAAAACTGTCTGACAGAGGATAAAAAATTCAAAATAGCACATCAATTTCACAGGAAAACTAAAGACAAAATAAGGACATTTCCTTAATACAAAAAGCTTATTATTTAAAACTAATCCGAATACTGACAAATAACCTTTTCAAATATATCAACAAATGAGAGGATTAATAAATTTCTTAATTTAGTTTAATCCACTGTGTCAGTAGGTAACACCTCATTTATAGAAATCCCACTACGTTATGTGTGGGTTCCAATTACGTATGTATTATGTACGAATACATTATGTACTCAAATGTTTGTTTTGTTTATTTGACTGACATCAATAGGACTGCCGACTTGTAAAAGTCATTAGTGAAAGTGGATATAAATTATTCTATTGGATAACAAGTCAACACTGAATATTGTTATGCTTAAAATCTCAGTCAGAAATAAATAAAGCGTTTTTACCGACTTATTTATTTATTTTTTTCTTTATTATAGCTACATAGTATATTACAAAAATCAAATAAAAATTATAAAAAAGAAACATGTATAAAAGGCGGCCTTATTGCATCTGGCAATCTCTTCCAGGCAACCTTTACTTCTTACTTCAAGTCCTTTAAATTGAACCTTTAATTTTTTTATTTCTATATCAGGATCCTATCTATCTATAGTACCTATATTCTTTAACAGAGATAAGTAGAGTTCCGATATAATGATCATATGTACGATTTCATCATTCGCGTATACGCATAGTTTTTAGTCTGTACTGGTTACTAACACGTTATGCGCCGTCGATGCCTGAAAATAAACCTGTTTTTTTTTTTATTTTTTATTTTATTCCCATCTGTACAGAAAATTCCACTGCACTCTGAGGAAAATTTAATTGCCTAAATAAATTATTTACAAGCATCTTATCAGTCTATTTGCGTACCTACTATTGGGCAAAGGTATATTACCTTCGTCACAAAACGCTCCTAACCTTGCTTGGTATTACGTGCAAAGCTCACACGTTGGCAATGGGCAATGACAAACCGTATCCTGTAAGAAACACACGTGTCGTGGTCACAGGAAGGAAATGTATTTTATGCTCAATTATCCGATCATTCAATTCCTTATGTATTTTAGTAGAAGGCTATTTGTTTGTTAAGTTTTTATTCCTTAATTTTAGTTACCACAATTCCACAAGATATTTGATTGTAATGTGAGAGGAACTGGTGATGGTTTGAGATGTCTGACTAACAGGTACATCTTAAGGAAATGTCCTTTAGATGTTACTACCTTTCCTTAAGACAAACAACTTTATTTTACTCAATGGAGAGGAATGTAGTCTGTTTTTTTTATTAACTGAATAACCTTAACAAAAGTCGCCACAATTATTGACCTTGTCAAATTACATTTATCTTTAACTGTCTACTTTATAATGAGTCAGATAGACCCTTAACTGCATACCAAAGATTATAGAACTATGTAACAAACCGTCATAACTAATCTTCATAAATTAGCGACCAGAGACAAACACCTAATTTGCACATTTACCGCGCCTAGCCGGGCTGCAATCGATCGCTAAATTGATTGTATAATGCACTCTGCAATGTTTGTCCGTACTGCGTTACGTCACAGACAGACTTTCTACGTGAGAGAAGACACTTGAATTGGGAACAACTTGTAATGATGGAAAGTATTGAACGTTTAACTGCAGTTAGTACACATGTGTGAGTTTACACTTATTTACATTTACATACATGAGATGAGCAGCCATTTGTCGCGTGCCCGGCTTGGGGAAAATCGGTTTGGTTTCGAGGTTAAGCTGCCCTTCTTGTGGTCAAGAGTTGGATGGTTGCCAAGTCTTTGGACACACTTGACCTCCAATTTTACGATCGAGGAGTTCACTTATCATTACATTTATCTTAAAAACGTTCTTATGAGAAGATGTATGTCTATACGTATACCCACAAAATAAAATACATTTTGATTTGATTAAGTTTATCACACTCAACTGCATTTCATTAATTAAATAAAATGCAGGTTATATGATATTTCTTTTAAAGTATACTTAAGTCGTTTTCCTTAAATACTGCAGCTGCGTTTCGGAATATAAAAATCTTGGTAGATTTATAACCTAGGCTATCTATTCGACGAACTTATTGCCTAAGAAAGTTAAAATAAGACCTATAAAAATAAAAACTAGACTATTGTTACTTTTGCTAGAACGTCGACAAATAGACAAATTTAAAATACAAAACCAGAATACAATAGTAAGCTTTTAAAAAAAGAATCAAAATGTCGGCAAAATGCAGGCGATTCAACATTAATTGAATTCCGAATTGCTGCACAACGCGGTACATTGCATGATACGGATGACATAATAAAAATACTGAGATTTTATAATTGTTATTTGCGTGTAATGAATACGAAAGCTTAATTACGTTTCAGTTATACAATCCGCTTTTGACAGCGCTAAAGACAAAACACTTACGCATCTGTGTGAAATAAATGGTTGGTTGGAAATTGTCTATGGGTAAAGCTGAGGAAAAAAGGCGTCTATAAGATGGTGTTTCATGTTTTTTTTTTTTTTTGAGTTCTGACTTCTTCCATTTGTTACGGACTTGTCTAATTAAATAGTATTTCTTAGTCAATTGGAGCACACAATGTAATGTGTTACATTGTGATACCTGTTACATCTACGAATGTAACAGGTTGTTACGGACAAATAAAACAATACTTTAGAAAGCTTTGGTATCAGTGAACGGATCTAATTCTAGTTTTTACGAGGTAGTCGTTATTATAGTAGTTCCGTCGCAAAATATATTTATAACAACATTTGATTTTACTCTAGAGGAAGTTGGCAAAGGAACTATCATTTACCTTCTAGACACAATTTTATAACACGGGCTGTATTTTTTATTAAATTATAAATAATGACGGCATTTGTCATAAAAAAACCGTTTTAAAGTTGGAACACAACAAATGAACGAAATGATTAAAAAGCGATATGGTCTGATGTGAACAGGTCTGTATTTTAGTACATTCCCTTGAAATGAAAGGCGCAAGGATTCATCATCATTTATATCCATTAATAATAACAGCTTCGAGACGAGAGCTGGAAACATTTGTAATAGCATCTGAATTTATTACTAATTTGATGCGGTTTCTTAAAAAAATACTTAAACAGGAAAACTGTAGGTACCTTCTAATAAAATTTAATGTAATGTAAAACAACTCAAAAAACGAACGTATAGACTATTTTTAAAAAAGAAACTAAAAACGTCACGTCAATTTTCCCGCTTCAATTTTTATTTTTCTTTAAAAGAGAACACCCAAGTCACTTGGAATACCGATGTTGAAATAACGTGATTATTATCAGCCAGTCTCATCTCAGCTAAGGCACTTATCTCTTAGCAAATTGTTCAGTAAAAGCGAGTCTGCTAATAAGATTACGGATCACTTTCTCACCCCGTATGCCTCACACGATACTGGATATTCTACTCTGCATGTAAACCTGTAACTTGTTACTTAAGTATAAAGAATTTGTTTAATAATTTATGTTAAATTAATATGTATTCATTTAAATGATTAAACAGGTTGGAGGGCATCATCGTTATTAGGAGAAGAAATATGAGGTTATCAATTTTTTTTTTATCTTTTATCAGCCATTGAAAAATGAAATATACTAAATTGTGACTTTATAACATAGCCCTAGGATAGGTATACGTTCTAGTAAATTATAAGTAATATTCATGAAAGATAGCCACTTTCATTTGTTAAATGGTTAGTTTGTTGTGATAATAAACATGTCATGCAGTCACGTGCACGATCGTCTCTCACGTTAGTTTTAAGTCAACATTTTGAAATCATCGTCGCGACCGCATATGACTTAGGTACTAATTTACGATACTACCTAATAATAGTGTAAGCGTGTGCACATATTGTACACACTTAAAGTTAAATGATATTACAGTATCATAGCTATATAATGCTTGTATTTTACTACATATGGTTGGCTTACTTAAATGAAAATATATTATTACGGTTACAAGATCATGTGGACATACTCGTAGCTCTTGTAACATCATTGTCAAGTGAAGATAGTAATCGTTCTAATGTATGGAAATTACATTTTTCAACCACAATTATTATAAATAAAAATTAATCAGTCAATTAGTTTTGGATTCAATTAGCTGTGACAAACGTACGGTTTCACACGAGTGCTCTGACCTAGGCTTGGAGCTTTTTACCTTTTAAAGTACGGAACCCAAAAAGTTGCATATACGTGCATCATTACACAAAATAGTATTCTCAAACAGAAGTTTAATGACTACATTACATACTTACGTAGTACGAGTGAGATATTTACACACCGCGGTTTCGCCAGAGATGAGCCGATCACGAGCCACACGACCTTTGTTTGCGATTTCTAACTCCTAAATATTTGCAACCACCTCATGTTTATTTGGAGATGCTAAATATGTATTCACGTTTATTTTTACTTAATGTTATAGAGCTTCTGTGACGTAAACTGTGGCTACAGGTTCAGATGTAAAAAAATAAAAGGTAAGGAGCATTTCGATGTTTCAATACGTTTGAAGTTAATTCCAAAAGGACAAGGGTGTGTTTTGTTGTGAATTATGTATGAAGATGGAGCTAGCCATTTTAAAAAATCTATCTAAAACACTAATATTATCCTAATATATTTTCGTATATAAGTTTCTCGTTGCGCGAAAATTAACTTAAATGAAAAACGAAATGTAAACATGCTCTCGCTTGGTCCAAGGGGAAACTAGCGATAGTAGCAGTCTATCTATATAGTACGTCAATGGGTGAACTAGTCAGATCCTGCACAAAGAATATAATGTGTATAACTTTAAATAAAAACTTTTTAACAAAAAAATTAAACCGCCGAAAAAACTGAAAAGCAAAAAATAAGAAACATTTTTTTATTTAATCTTAATAACTAAGTTCTTAAACGAATGTGAGTATACCTAAGTAATTTCGAGTATATAGGTACTTAATTTTTTTAGAAATTTAAATGTTTCTCGATGGAGATTTCATTGCATTGTTAAGTCGATTCAAACTCAAACTGACACTCAAAACTTTTATTTGCTTTCCACAAATAAATGGTATTAGTAGGTGGTAAGTAAGGAATATAATTATAGAATAAAGTGTTTTTGATTTGGTTGTTTCTTAAAATTTAAGGTAATTTTGTGATCTTTGTTCATTGATAGTTTGGCGCCGCCTCAAAATTATTTAGGTATACTCACATTCGTTTAAGAACTTAGTTATTAAGATTAAATAAAAAAATGTTTCTTATTTTTTGCTTTTCAGTTTTTTCGGCGGTTTAATTTTTTTGTTAAAAAGTTTTTATTTTATATTTTTTTGTGGCTATAGTCTACTAATTGCTACATGCTGAATTTTGCATTATTTTTAAAATAGCTAACTACCTTATTTTAGTATTGAAATCTGTGAGTGAACAATAAATCACCCCTATTTTCCCACCCTTCGGGTTACATTGTATGAGACCAGCTTCTAGGTATTCCCTATCTAATAAAAAATCGGACTATTCTGTAATAAGTTACGCGTGGTCATATATTACAATCAGTTAGTGAAAAATCAATGTATCCCTGTTTTTCTACCCTTAGGATTGGAATATTTTTTCCAAATTTATATGGGACCGACTTTGGAGTATACCCTTTCCAATAAAAAAAGAATTATCGAAATCGGACTATTCTGTAATAAGTTACGCGTGATCATACATAAAAAAAAAATATATATACGCGTCGAATTGAGAACCTCCTCTGTTTTCGTCGGTTAAAAAATAAGTTAGACATCAAAACCCAAAATAAAATAAACACAATCTGATGCAATAATTTAATACAACCAACTAAAGTGTATATAACAAGAAAAATAAAATGCAATGTGGCAACACTAACAACAGTGCGTGAGATAACGATCGTGATGTTGGCGACATTGACGGGTTTACTAAATAGTAAACATTTTAAAGTTTGTAATGTTTTTATTACTCTAGTTATTATCCGCTTGACAATGTGATGCAAACTGTTAATCATACCTCTGGTGTTCTTACAATAAACCTTTTTGTGTTGACTTTAAAACTTCTTAAGATATTTAAAGAGTTCCCAGCTGATAGGGAAAAATGATTGACTAATGAAAATTAATAACAAAATTGTCTTTACTCAGAAACAACAATAACTTAAATTCTTTTTCGTTTTGTCACAGACAATCTTTCTATTATATTTTATAGTTTACCTTTTGTGATATTTGCCCGATTCGTGTCGACATCTAGCAACAGATTGATAAATATTTATTTCGCTTTATATCGCGTTATGCGCTAAATTTGTCGCTATTGCATTTTGTCGACTCATAATAAATTATTGTAAGTGGTTCGAGGTCGCCATCTCGCATTTTTCTAGGCTAAGTTAGGTTTCATATAGTAATGATTAATGCAGGTGTAAAGAGAATGTAATTAAGAATGCATTCTTGATCGGTAGCATAGACAATTTTAAAGCTGTCTGTTTTAAGGAATACCATTATTTGAAAAATGATTACTAATTTGTGGAAATGCTTTCTTTTTTATTAAATTTAATCAGATTACTAAAAGCAACAGTTATATGTGCTTGGAGTCCTTTTTATAGATATTTGGGTTTCTTCCATGATATAAGTAAACATACCGTGTTACTTGAATATCAGTTACGAAACAGTCATGTGATTCCAAAATTGCTATTTTTGGTGTTGTTAGTATTGCAATACTTGCTCAAGTTGACTATTTACCGTCTAATATAGCGTGTCTAGAAGCAAAATACTGGATATATGGGACAAACAATCACTTATTTAAAGATATATTTCTTTTGAAGTTGGATGTTATAATGAATACCAAGATTATCTACGGATTATCACGTAATTTGTAAAACTGCAACCAATTGGATAATAACATGTTCTCTTGAAAATGAGACCGAATGGCTCTGTCTAGTCGAATGTTTAGGAAATTTGAATTCGCTTGTCTAGTGGTATTGCAATAGTTGTTGGCTTAGCAATACGCGTAATGTATGTTTGATATCAATGTTAAGTGATTGTAAGTAGGTTAGCTCGTCAGAATCGCTGTCAATGCCATTCTCCAGCAAATATTGTCACTTGTGCTCAAGTATTTCGTCGGCGTTATGACCAGCTTTCGATCGCCTTTCCAATTGCGCAACATTACTTAACCCCGCAATCTTCAAGTAGCCGGTTAACCGGTTCCAAAAATATACTTTTTTCATTAATTCGGAAATATTTGTATGTGATAAAGGTAGCGAGAGTTGGAATTATGTAAAGCGTCGGAACGGGTTGGGGTCTGGTTGTAAGTGGGTCGGCGAGCTTTCTGCGCAGGTCCCTGCCCTCGCCGCCGCGCCGCATGCCCGCGCGCTGCCGGCTCATGCTTTACGATCCTGTGGACGCACGGCTAGCTGTTAAGAACTCAATACTCTTATATTAAACCTGATTGAATAGCTGTTTAATGCTGCTTGCTCGATTAATTTCGTATTGTGTTCGATTGTTGGGTAAACGAGTTAAATCATTATAAAATATCGTCATCATCATGAGTATAAACTGTCAACAGTAATTTCGTTGAACAAAATTGTTAGCGTGATAAAAGGTTGACTTTCTCTTAAATTGATGTCTCAAAGACCAGACAAACTCAAATCTTTATAATCAATTTAATACTAATTCCATCTATCACGCGGAAGGCAGATCATTGACATTTAATATCTTCGTATTACGCAAACGCTGACGGCTCGCGGTAATTACACCCGGTTCTGATCAAATTTCCCCACACCAGTCTTGTGGCACTAGTCCCGTAATGGCGAGTGGTCGACACTCCCTGCACTTTCCCTGATCCCACGCCACTTGCTGGACATATAATTGAACAGTAATCACTTGCATTCTTCCTCGCGGCGGGATTAGTGGGCCAACAATGGGCCACACACGTCGATAAAATGGTATGGGCGCCGCGTAAGACGGTTAAGAATTAATTCTTTTCGCAGATGTATTTATTTTAAGTTATTTTGGTCCGTTTATAATAAGTTGGGTCATAGTTTTTTATTAATTAGAACGTTTTATAGTATTTTTATGTTAATTCACAAAACACAAATCAGTGTTCTTGACTTTTACCTAATTAGTGAAACATTGCATTAGAACTATTCAAATGCGGTTTCGTAAGTATTGCAATACAATAACACTTTCAGATCATCACACAAAGAGCAGACACTTATCCCGCAAGTAATTTCCCATGGCGAATGTAGAATGTCATGCGTCCGCGACCTTGGCCATTGTTGTCAAGGACGGCAATCACATCACAAGGCGGAAACATCACCGGAACAGCCCCATCACGCCGCGCCGCCATATTGCACGACATAATTGCAAAAACACGGGAAAACTAGAGCTGTCAACGAACCGTTTCATAATCGATTCTCGGTTGCAGTTGTCTTAATTGTAGTTTTGTAATGAATCGTAGTAAGAATAAAATACGGTATTGGTGTGAATGTCTAGCCGTGAAGTTATGAAAGGTACTTGATGCAATTCATTTCGACAGTGAATTATACATTTATGATATGCAAGTAATGTAAACGAAATAATAATTTGTGGTTTTTGAGTATTGTTAGGACAAATTGATGTAGGTTGGGTTTTGTTAAGTAATAGTTTAGTGTAAAGAACCTGTTTTCACAAATTACCTTCTTTGGTCAAAATTGTCACGAAATGAACATTAAACAAAAGTTGTTCAAGTTCAAGCAGAGCCGGATGTGTGAACCGGTACAGAAGAGGCCTTCGAAGACAACTTTATGTGTAGTGACATTACTAGAGCTTGGCCGAAAATGTGTCAACTGTCAACAATCAAATATGTCACTTGATATAAATGCCCTTGCCTGGAACAACGTGTAGGTTAAAAAAAATATAATGTCAGAGATTTTTGTTTATGGATTTAAATTCAATAAAGTGTGACTGCATTATTGAAATAGAAGCCTATTCTATTTGTGTTGGTAGCAGACAACTATCGGCAATTGCATAAGCTTTGAGGTTACATAATCTAGGTTAACCAAATTCCGAATGATATTATGTCTATGACTAAAGTTTAGTAGGCTTGTAGTAAAATAAATTAAATTTGATACATCTGTTTATGAAATTATGCAAATACTAGAATAAATGAATGTTTATGTTTCGCATCACTCTTAATAAGGAGATAAAAACGATTACTATTTTATAACTTAAGTTATTGAAATAAATGAATACATAACTTTTAAAATATAAATTACGAGGTAATGTAGAAACATGTTATTATTTTATGTAGCTATTCAAAAGCAAGTTAATTATATCAGTAAATGAGAAATATTAATTCCCCATTTGCTATAACATGCGTAAATAACGATTCTAAATTCAAATAAAAAAAAACACAGAAAAGCCAATTTAAAAATAGAACAGTAATTAAAAAATAAAACTCACCAAGGCAATACAGCCCAGTAGTGAAGCGTCGTCCAATGTATCCAGGACACAGCACTACACTTTAGTCGATTATCACGTTTGTTACTAAAACGATGTTACTAACACACTATTAACATTTCACAGTCAGCTTATCCGTAACTCCTTTGCTTTCTGTAACAAAAGAAATACAATATTTAGTAACTGGTTATTTTTGTGTAATTTTATTCATATCTACGAATTCTTATTTAAATCGACAAAATATATGTGTTGGAGTATGTAAATAATAAATAGCAGAAACTAGAATTTCTTGTTTCATTTTTGCTATTGTGTTGATCTTATTATTATGACAACCATTTAAACCCACTTGGATTGGGAACTAGTTTTGCCTTACATTTTCGTTTGTTAGTTTAACATTTTAAGTATTTCTTCTAAGTAAACCAGAGCGTGGTTACCAACGAGACAATAAAATTCTATAAACAGAAAACTGGTCGAAAAAGCTTAATTTTATTGTAATTTATTTCAGTAATTGAAAAAAAAAATGAGAATTTGGCATGAAACAATAAAAAAGCAATGCATGTCGCAAGCTAGCTAAATAGGCTTTCTTAAGAAGATTGGATAGAAGGGAAAAGTAACATAAAAATCAATTTATTTTAATATTAGTTATACAAATACGTTTTCTTACTACCTAAGGCTATTTATCAGTTAGTAAGTAGAAATGTCGATTACACCTTACACTATGATTGCATTGTAATTCTAGCAAGAGATAGGCAGTTACATGTAATTGAATTGCAACGAAGTATCAGGTGATTGCACTGATCATCAAAACTGAAGAAAGTGAGGCTTTAATTTGGAAAGTTGAAGACCACAAGTATGTTATATAGAAATGAAGGCTGCTGTTAAATGGGCAAGTCCTCACCAAAAGTATCAAGCTCCAAAAATCATGTTAAAACTAAATATATAAAAAAATATATTCCAGACTTGTGTTGTTGGATCTATATTTTTTTAAGGCAATGTTTGATGGCAGTCAATTGCGTATCCGTTCTACTCCGTACCGAGCAACTAAAATTATTTATTAGGTAATTAAGTTAAAAAAGCAAATGTAGTGAAAAAAGCTCATGAAACTTTATAATCATAGAACAACTTTTTCTGTTGATGTAGAAACAGAACACAAGTGCAGCAATAGAGCAATATAATAGTGATCATATTTTCACAGAATCAGAGCAATTTTTCATGATGTCGCGTTTCCCGGATACGCTTAGACACATGCAAAATGAATCACAGCACGAAGGTTAATGAGTGACAAGAAATTATAAGTACCATGCTCCTATGTGCGCCTGGTACTTGTATCAAGTTACTAGTACTTACAAGTATGCAAAACAGTAAATGGCTGCGCAAAATATTTACTGCTATAGACTCATGACAAAGCGCATTTATTCATGTTTTATTACAGCATTGTTGTTGAAAAAAATAGGTGCTTTATATTTTAATTCAGAGCCCTTTATTATATTTAAGTGGCTCGCGCTTACCTGTGTTCTAGACAGGTGCATCGGTTCGTTGATGCGTCAGAAATATAAAATCCTTGTTGTCTTTATGTATTATTATTATGACCACAATAAAACAGCGAAGTGAGGTGGGTTTTAAAAAGATATTGTTTCAAAATTATTTTAGATTTTTTGTATAAAAATGCTGTATTTTTAATTCATCAAACATTGTCTCGATGTAACTTCTTTGGTATTCTTATTTGTCATTACTTAAATCAACTTTGCCTTCACCGAAAATAGTGTTGAAGTTAATAATCGAACTATCAAGTAAACATGAAATGGGTTTACCTATTCAACAAATATTTGCAAAAACATGGACATGTAAATGTTGATACAAATCACAATTCTTTGGATTATAGTGTCAACTCACTAACTCGTTTGGTACTCGCTCGCATGGCCTCTGGCTTTTCTAAAAATACAACATTATGGTAAACTTTATGTAGATTTTGTGACTTCTCGTAGGATTGGCAGGATTATTATGGTATATTATGTGGGCGATGGACAAGTGATTTGTCGCTATGTAATTATCTACAATTTTGATCTATTAACCCGACTAGGCTCCGTAACTTTTATGTTGTCTTGGTATTTTGATGGCCTTCTCTATTACGGAGTAGCTTAACTAAATATGTTTATTACTTTTTTAGTTATGCGTCGATAGTTATATTGTTAATAAATAGAGGTTCTTGGTCTTCATGCTTTACCTAAGATAGGGTAAGGGAGGTCATAAATATAATATAAATCTGTGAATAATCTCCTGGCAAGTTAGTGATATGGCCGGATATTCAAACGTGACTGACATTCAAGTTAGCCTAAATAAGTCTGCTGTTTTCTGTGTTACTAACGGCCGGGTTTAAGCTTTAAAAAAGAGTGAAGATTAAGAGGAGTAGTAGTAAAGCGGTTTAGTTAAACTGTATCAAATAAAACACGTGCAAAAACAAATGTTTTGAGTGCTTGAATAACTTTGTCCGATGCCCTGAAAGATATACTCTGCCTAAAGCTTCTATTTACTCGTTTACCTTTTATAGTCAAGTAACTTGCGTTTGCATTATCATTCCGTTTTTGGCAAGATGTAATGCGTTGATATTTGCGGTCAACGTACTAAAACACTCAACGTTTTTATTTAGAACCCTCTCGAAGTTTGTCTTAAAGAGGTCATAATTGCTTGTGATAATACCAATATATTATTTTAGGATCGGGTATTTTATTTCAATGTCAATTTTGTTCACTTTATGTGTGCAGTATTGGTCATATTGTGTTAGTTTTTTATGAGTAGTGATTTGGTTCTATAAATAACATATTAGAGTGTAAACAAATTGATTTCTTAAGTCGTTAGCATTGCTAAGTGTTGCTTACGTTCGCGCCAAACGTTTCCATGTTTGCGCATGAGTGAATGTTCTTACATAACACCTTAATAGGTGATGACGACGTACACGTTTAAGCTATTTATTATTCTAATCATACCTACATCGAAGTTATAAGACAGATTTATCCCCGAGAAGATGGCTCAGAATATATTAATATTAGATAATCGAGTATTTATTAAACTGCATACATTTCGTATGTAAACTCGGGAATTTTCCTAATAGCCCCGGTTGTCATAATTATGACATACTTATCACTTCATGTTAATGCACATTCCGATACATAAGAAGTAATTAGGGTTAGTACACAGGTAATTATGGATAATTACAACGCACAAATAATTCGGGTCAACTAGGTGCGTTTAAGAAAATAATTTCGAGTTCTACTCGATAGATATCGATAATCGAATCGTGATTCAGTTTGTATCGATACGTCTGTCGTTTTGGTCTCGTTGTAACGGTAGTTTTCTTTGATTGGATCAATAAATTAAAATGACTATACACTAATAATGGTTGGTTAAAAATAACATTTAAAATTTCTAAAAAATAATTAAGATCCATGATCATCTTGCCACCATCACACACTCATTCACGTGAAATCACCGAATCGATAATTCATTAAAATCGAATACCGATTTACGAAGGTACTGACACGAAGTTAGCACCGCACGACTGGCCACGGATTCGCATGTCGCAAACATAAAGCAATCGGTTGGTCTAGATGCATGAGCTTAAATTTATTGATGCGTCGAAATTGCAACCGGTTGCGAATTTATATTGTAATTGATTATAAATTACTGGTGTGTGGTTTTTTTCGTGGTAGTAGCACGAATGAGGTCTTTATTGAAGTTTTGAATGCTTCGGTTGTAGTTGTAAGTTGCATTGTGAAGTGATTAATGGGCAGTTGCGTTTCAGGCGTCTTAAAAAAAATATTGTGGATACAAGATATAGGAATGAATCTATCATGTTTTTTACAGATTAGACTTTACTATACACTAATTTGGGATAATTGTCGGCATTCTTATGTAACATAATTGAATTTTAGACGAAAACTCATGTGCTTTTATTAAAAATATGTTGGCAATTATTGAGTGAAGTAGTTTTTTTGTTCATAAATTAAATAAGTGTTTTATGTATAATTATACAGGCACGTGTGCGAAATTGGCACCTACTTTACTTAAAGAAATATACAATGATCTTATTATAAGTACCATACCGCACAAGATCATTAAGACACATAATTTACTATTTACAGCTTATCGAGTTGTAACGTTCTGCATTCGCTACACGTAATTATTAGTGTTTATATCAGTTTAATGATCGTAAACACTCTTTGTTTATTACAAGGTGATCTAAGGATACATACAATTTTCATAAACAATACTTAAACACTTTCCATCGACATTTCAAGGTCATTAAAAATGACAAGCCGCCATGTTTGATTAAACTAGAATTCTCGAATACCAAATTTAAAATGTCAAAGAGTAGTCGTCCTCGCAGTGATTGGGTGACCCAGTGCTGCCACCTGCCGCCATTGACAAACTTTACGTAAGTTATATAAACGTGTGGTTACAGCTTAGGAAATATATTAGTTTGTATTTTTTCTGAATGTCGTAAAGTTTTGATACATGATATCTGATTTACTCTTATCCATTTTTAAAACGAAATTTTTGATTTTTTTGAGTTCATAAATGTCTTTATACTAAATTTTAGAAGTGCTTCTTGTAGGGTCACAGGCACATGGCAGTGTGTTGACTAAATTAAACTTTTATATAAATTCAATCAGAAATACCGTTGCTTTCAAGAAAAGCGTTTAATATTAGTTTACTTAACTTTAAAACATGTTAAGAAACACTAATATTGTTTATTTTTACACATAAGTAATTTAAAATTGTCCTATCAAAATTAAATCAAAATTCGTCCCTATCTATAATCATTAACACACAAATAGTCCATTCTGCGTGTTATTAAATAGGTACTCTTGGTTTTGCGCCAAGGCAATAGATTTTAGATTTTACGGCCAGGAAATATTTAGTGCCTCAGAATAATACGACAATATCCTATCGTTAAATGACTTCTTTAAGACGAGCAATAAACTCTTGATTTTATTTCCGTACGGAAAGTGTTTCTAAAATTTGTATTTCCGGTAATATTTTTGTTATAGGATTGAAACAGATTGAAATTATAGAGCTCATCGTCGAAAAGCCTTGTTTTAAATTTTTGAAAAAGATTCGTTGTATTATATGCCAAAAATAAAATAAGGTAAGGTACACTAGAGTCCTTGTCTAACGCAATTATATTTATTTTTTAAATAATAAGTATTTATAGCTAGGAACCAGTTATAGTCAGTCAAATTTATAACTAGGAACTATTCATGATAAATAAATAAATAATAATGAAACTAAATCTATCAGTACAACACGTAATTACTTTAGCTCTACATCCTGAGTCTATTCAACTTGCAAGGAAGGTGGTATCAATTGAATGACTTGTGATCATTAATCATTAAGGTTATTCTGCTCTCGCTCAGGGTTTTACATTATCCTTATTTTCCCTTTGTAAAGTCGTACCTAATGGTTTCAAGAATAGATGAAGTAAAACAGGGGCCCAAGTCTGCTATTTACACTCGGTTCAATGTCTTCATAGTGGCGTGCCAGCAGAGCCATTTTCGGAAAATTGGTATTCTACTAAACGTCAAAACGTCAAAATTGCGCATTGGAACGATTCGGTTCAATGTTCAACGACTGTGACCAATAGTTCATACATTTTGTACAAATTGTAATGCGCAATTTTGACGTTTTGACGTTTAGTAGAATACCAATTTTCCGAAAATGGCTCTGCTGGCACGCCACTATGAAGACATTGAACCGAGTGTAAATAGCAGACTTGGGCCCCTGGTAACTTGCAATGTGAATTTTTATTGCTTTTCGTCATTGGTTGACGTCAGACTGATATTATAAGATCATTGTTATTTAGCTGATAGTCTGGAATTACTGGTTTTGCATTTTTCTATGAATTTCTTTTAATGTTTATAAATGGCGTGGGTAGGAAAATACATAGATATCTAATATCGTCGACTATCTTAATATTTCTTATCTGAATCTTAATATTTATTAATTATTAATAATAAGTTCAGACACTTTTGATGTGCTTTACTGTTTTTACTAACTTCAAAAGGTAAATTATTTATATTTGATGTTTTTTTTTGTTTGCTACGCAAAATTTCGGTACGTCGGGATCAGTTTAAAAAAATGGTCATGTCATCGATAGAGTATATCTTAGAGGTGGTCCCATATAAGTTTCTTCTAAGTCTGTTCTTTTACACATTTGTTTGAAATCAATTATTAACAAAATAAAAGCTATCCACAGCACTCACTATATGCATGCTTATTAAATGACTATCCCTTATCTGCAATATCAAGGCCTTATTTAAGTGAGTACTTAAGTAGCGATAAGTGACAGTTAAGTCTAAGTACCCGCTAACAATCATTTTGACGTCAAATTCAATAACTAACTAAACAATAGAATAGGTCGTAAACAAGAACTTGTCAATACACCATTATATCTGAACCCACTGAGATATAAGTACCGACGTAATATAACGAGGGAAGTTAATTGAATCCGTATGTGATTTTCCCCATTATAGGTAGTTTCAACTTGGCATTGCCATTGAAAGAAAGTGTGAAAAGAATGAATGACAAGTAACTACATAGTGAAATTAGTATTAAAGGCTTTACACAGCTTTTTATTTACTACTAGGTTTTAGGACGCCACTTTTTTTTAAATTGTTTTATGCCGAACCTCGTCTCTTTAGACAAGATCACAGCTTTATTTTAGATGTTCTCAAAAGTGAATTTGTCACTTTGTCTCTACATTAAAAATCACAACATAGCATGAGACATAACGAAGTCTCAATGTTGGTTGACAAACTATTTGACTATCAAGATATAAATTATTGTAATTCATAATCAAGCATTTATCTTAACATTTCTGTCACCCTAGTACCTGCCGTAACATTCCGTAAAACTCAATCAGAAACGCTATCTGCGTGCGATTTGGAGCAATTGAATAGTGCGGCGACTTGCGCGCTGGTTGCAATGCGAAAGTAAGCGGCCGGCAACCGGTCGCTCGAAGGCCGACCGCCCGCTTTTGTCTAACGTTCGAGTGCAAGTTGTAAGCGACAGCGGATTGCTGCTTCCTGATGTGTTGGGAAGGAAGGAGAATGGTGTTAGTTTATCGAGGTTGTGGTTCTACAAAAATACGGTCGCAATCTTGGAGGTGTTCTAGAGTAGAATTAATGCAAAATGACAATACGTGAAAAGGTCACTGCCTAAATAGGTTAGACAATTTTGATTTCTGCATATTTTTTAGACAAAACTGCGTCTTAACGGGCAGATAAGTTGTTTTATTATACTTTAAACATATTTAATATAATAATAACAATAAATATTACATAAATTGAACAACTTTCAGCGAAAACAGCAAGTCACAAATCTCCCTTAAATTAATCCACGCGCAAAATTGCAGAAATGCAGCCGCAAAAACGCATAGTGCACGCTTGCAAGTCGCACTCCAGCCGAAACATTCGCGTACTCGCTCGCACACAGCTGGCGTCCTTGTCACTCTTTGTGAACACGCTGTTTGTAAATACAGCGTCAGGAATAAGATACGATTTGAGACCAAAAAGTTGGATTGGAAAAAGTTACGACTTGGTGCAGTGGCCAACGATAAAAAAAGAATTCGGGCGAATATCTATATGATTTAGTTCAGTTTTAGTTATCGACAGTAATCTAAATATACTAATAGTGCAATGTAATTACGAAGTATTAGTTACAAAATGGTTAGATGGAATAAGCGATAGAGATATCAGAGGTTGTGAAAGTCTACTTAATATTATTGGAACTGCTTTAAATGTAGTAGATAACGAGCCTGGTTTGCTTGCTTAAACGTGTCAGAAATAATTCATAAAATACGCGTTCATGTCTAATATTGCACTTTTGCACGAAATAATTGCCAAAAGAGCCAAAGAGAACATTGCTAATGAGATAGACTTTAAAATTATACATGCATGGGTTTCTGAGCCAAAAGTATTTCAACAGTTGTTATATCAATAAAGGAAGTTAATATTATAGGGTGCCTCGTCACTATGGGGGTGTAATGCGATTAAACATTGTTCACGTGTTACAAGCTTTTTAACTAATAATAGTTGAAAGGTGCAAGAGAACAATACGTAATTGGAATTTACAAAATGAAGTGATGTGGTATGATAAATTCAAAACGAAATAACCCTCGTTCTGACCCAAGTGCTTATAAAAGGAGAGCTCTACAAACAAGCTAAAAATGGGCGTTTAGAAAGGCAATATTATAAGTATTTAAATAAAAAACCAGCATCTGATAAGCTTATATTTATATCACAAAGCAGGTGCTCCAAGGCGTCATTATAGGACCAGATTGACACATAAAAAAGTTATTCTAAAACTGCAATTTTTGTCAGTAATCTAGAGACCAGATTTATTTGGTAATCAAGTTAAAAAAGCGTTAGATAAGTATTATTTTTAGGATGTTTTGTCTTGTCTCATCATTGATATTACAAATCTATTAATAAGTGAATGGTTTTTGGGTGCTGTCTCATTATTATGCAATGTTGACAAAAACGATGCCTCGGAAGAAAAATCGTACGAAATATGTTTGCAGACTTTATCAAGATGAAGGATACTCTTGCTCAATTGATACGGAATTAAATGCAACTGTGGAATGTATCGCAAGAAATCAGATACTTATACTGCTTTTATTTGTTCTTTCCTCATAAAAATATCTATGCTCCTAATTTTGCCAGCTAAAACACCTAATTAATTCACATATATTTTTATTCTTCGTTAAATATTTCTCGATTTTATTAGTTATCGGAAGGATTGGAATATTTTGGACAACATGGAACAGGTTCCCAAGGTCAGCGCTCTAACCTTCGTGATATGGTGGTTCGAATTTAGCTGGTATTAAGATAATGTATTTCTGCAGCCATATTAAGACTTTTATTTGCGAATACTTTTAAATTATGACTGTATTCGGCTGTTCTTTTGCCTTATTTCGTTCCGTTTGGATTTGAAACTGGAATCTTTTATTGTTGCACCAATATTATGTTTCATATATTTTTATTGAATAAATGAACCAGCGCATTTCGTTTTTTTGGTGATAAATGTGTCAGAGGGATTTTCAATATTTATAGTTTAATTAAATTCATAAGTATTGCTTTTTTGCAATCTAGCATCACCTATTTTGGGATTATTAAGTCACAAATCGTTATTCTTTTTTTATTTTATTTTTATCTATACTATTTATCTTTCGAAACTCGTATCATTTATTACGTATGTTTCTATGAATGCTAACTCGTCGTGCTATGACAAGATCTATAATATCCGTGTGTACTCTTCAAATTACGATCACTGACGTAACGACTCTCACCGAAACTTGTCAAATGTGACGTCACAGACAAATTGATTCGCCTTTCGCTTCTCCCGTATGTTATTTATATCATAAATCATGTAGACTATAATCTTAGATGGTGCTAATCATAAGTGTAGTCTAGAGATTATGTCTCGGAGGCAGTGGGGAAGAATTTCTTGGCAGGTGGAAGTTTCCAATTATCTGTAAATGTCAGTAAGCTGACCCCCTATTATATGGAGGTGGTTATTTTGGATGATTTTGTGGATTAACCCTTGACTGCCAAATCAATTGTCGTGTTTATTGTTTCAGTTTAAAGTAGTATTCGATCCCTATTCTTGTATTGGGTCATCGAAATGTTTGGAGTTTTGTCAAAAGATCTTTCGTTCCCGTCGATTTTTTTATTAAGACATATGCTACCTGGTGGCAAGTATAAGCTTATTTTATATACGACGTATTTTATTTTCTTATATAGGACACCCTAAAATCTTTAACCTTTAAAAAGTCTTAAAAAACTTGTTCTGGACCTTCGGAATGATATGATATTTTATACCAAACGGCAAACAAATATAGCCACAAACATTCCGACCGCATCTAAAGGTCTTCAGACGTTCTTGCCAGGTATCGAAAACAATCATGACCTTTGCCACAAAAGAACGAAGTCGTTCATTCACTGTACCAAGTACCAACGTCCGTGTCATCTTCAAAATCTATAGTAATCTCTATTGCATCACCTAGATATTTATTTGTAATTCTTACATTATCAGTAGCGATTATAAAATCTTCTAGCACATACGTGTTAGGATTAGCAGGTTATAAAATATTGAATCATTTTCTGACATCGTTAGCAGAATCACACTTCATCCATAATTTGTGTTAATGCCATCTTTGAATCAGAAATTGAGTTTATTGTGCAAACTGTTATACGTTGCTGCTTATGATCGGTGACTTGTGACACTATAGCCTTATAGCCCAGCAATGTACTGCAACTCGCACGGTAATTCCTATCGTCTAACCGTTCCTTAAAGATCAGGTACTCCAAAGTTGGTTTTCAATAGATCTCATGAACTCTCATCACAATTGTGATTTGTGTTGGATTGTCGATGAGCGGTTAATGTATTTCGAGTTTCAATAGTGTTGCGTGTATCTGCTTGACATTTGCCTAAGTAGTGTTGTGACACAGCTGAGCGTATCTCGTGTGAATCTCCAGTGTTGCCTGTCGTAATAATATTAATATCTTTAAACTCATTATTGTAACTAATTTCATGTATGTTATATCCTGGTTTAGATCTTATGTTAATTTCTTGTTTAATTTGGAATCTTAGCAAACTATAACACTTTAACATATTCATATAGTTTCATAAGTCATATATTACAAATATTAGTTCGTGCTTCTGTCATTACATAAGTACGTAGATAAATATTGTAATTATTACTTATATAAATAGTTTGGTGCGTGATGATAAATCACGGTATAATATTTAGCGTTTACATAAAAACCTAATCTCATTACTTGTTGATGTATAATACACGGACATGTACGTATTTATATAAAAACCTCCTTTGAGAGTTTTTGCATGAAATCGCGGAAAAACCTTATAATCACCCTTCCGGGATTGTGAACTCTTTAAATATATAAAAGTAATTGCACTAGCCTGTATCTACAAATACGAAACAAGTCCATATATATGCTTATTTCTAATATTTCAAACATAATTTCGTAACTAGGCATTGGTGCCTTGATCTTAAAACAACTTAGAAAGTTCACATGTCATTGACAAAGACACAATATTAATTTGGAGTTCAGTCTAATACTAACTAATGGAAGAGGTCAAACAATGTATGATTAAACCAAAAAAAAGAAGGCTCACGCAACTGATTCACCAAAAAGGTTTAGTTCCAAAGCTCTAAGGCTTAAAGAATGACTAACATTCAAGTTTTTGACCACAAAAAATATGTAAACTTGATTCGTAAAAAATGAATCATACCTAATATAAAACAATTATATTAATCCTTTTATAATTATGAAAATAAACGATTGATAGTCTCTTTATTAAGTTAAGTTACGTAAGAGTAAATCAAGTTGTCTCTACCAAGGCTTTGAATAGTTTGGATGCAGTCTTAATACGAACACAATTCTATGTAAGAAGACTTATACAATATAAATAGAATGTCCTTAATTATACGGCTTAACCAGAAATATTCAATACTACAAAATAAGCCGTACTTTTAAATATTTGTCTTACTGAAAACACTTTTCAGTAAGACAAATTTCATTTTTTGTAGCTCTATTTCCCGAGATTAGCGTTAAAGTCTATACATTAGGCTATATAGATATAAGACATAACATAACATAACATATCATCACGCCTGAAGGGTCAGAGGTGTATCAATGTACACCCACAGTTCGCTGATATGTTTAAATCCCATGTAATAGGGGGCGAGCCTATTGCCACTAACCGGGCACAAATCCAAACTCCGACCTGCTACTGAGAATTTCATAGAAAACCCAATAACGCCTTGGTCACGCGTTGGACGCAGCAATCGCGCAGTTCTGGTATATAGGTATACCAGAAGAAAATTACAAGAGTGTAATACTTTGAACGTACAATAAGGCTACACTATAACCTAAAGCGTTGACCACCGTCCGCGCACGAGCCCGGGTTCAAACCCCGCTGAACGATGCCCGATACTTTCTGTGTTGTAGGTTGTACTCGTAATAATGCACTTAGTATATGAAAAACAATACTTAACTTAGAAAGTAAAGAGGTTTTGCAAAGTTTAATAGTACCTCATTTGTTTTAAGATATAGGTAAGTCTGGTGAATCTCTTTTCAGTTTGTTTGGAGACAAATTGTTCAGTTGCAGGAAGTTTTAATGTAAAATTGGTTATTTTTGAATCATGAAATAAAGCCTTGTAATGATGATTATGCTAAAAACAAAATTGAAAACAGAAGTCTTATGTAGAGTTTGTATAGGAGAAAAAAGTCTTAAGTAACAATCCTGCTTAAAAGTTTGCGAAGTAACAGCTGTGTATAATTTCTATTACCACTTAAAAAAATCTCTTGAAAGTGAATACATTAAGTATCAATAATAACGTCTGCAAAGTAGTCGTTAAGCCGTATAATCCGCCCATCGCGAACTAACTATTATTATTAGGATCGTCCGTTGGTGAACGTCAAAGCTCATTACAGCTTATGCGTTGAAATCTTTTCTTAAGACGTTCGCTCGTCTTACAAAATGTGGTGTTAACTTGCTTCACTTTTGTACTTATTTGTCAAATTTTAACACAATAAAAAATTGCCAATAAGATTAGAATTTAAAAACCTATCTTGTTAGAAAATAATAATAAATAAAAAAATAATACTTAAAAAACAAATTAAAAAAATAACACTAACCTTTAATAAAAAAGTAAGACACTAAAAAACCAACACTGGCACAAAATCCTTAGTAAGTTCGTTACACAGCACTTTTGAATTTGAATAACGGTCGGTCCGCGTTCGATTTCCGAAGCGGCAGCGATGGCGGCGCGCGCGCGAATGGCGGCCGCTCACGTGCGGGCGCCGCGCCGCACCTGTTACCCAGCCGAGTTGTGTTGCACCCGTGCACCGGGTATTTTCCCTGTTTCCGCCTCCTTGCGAGTAAGACAGGTTGGCTCTTTGTTTTATAAGTCAGTTGTCTTTGGTTGTTATTTTTTTTTTAGGTTATAATTGTTTTGTTAGCGACTTTTTGAAAGTTAAAGTTTTTAAAAATCGATTACAATTTTTTTAAATTTTGAAGTGTTTATATTTCTACAAAAAAATAATAATAGAAATAATGTTATCGTCTCAATATTCATACATAAAATTTTTATTTATTTAATTTTGTCTGTAAAATCTTTTTAAGGAAATACGTCGTTAAGCTTAATTAGAGATTATTTCACGGTTAAATAAACTTAGAAAGAATTGTTCTAATTTTAGTATTGCTTTATTTAGTCTTTGCAATAAAACATAGCCTTTCTAATTACATAAACTGAACACTAACAAAAAATGCCAAGGTCACTGCACAATACTAACTTTCAATATATTTTTTTATTACGGAAAAACAGTATCCGTTACTTGTACGTGGTAATTAAATTTGATCCTAATTTAACAAATCGACTACTTTGCTCGCGTGCTAGTTGATTCAGGAATCAATTTTCAGTTTTTAATTTGATATTACTTGTCTGTAATCAAATCGACAATGTTGTGCAATCACTGGTTTTTTAAAAACGTTTTAATTCAAGCCTTTTTTTAATTTAGTTTCATTTATAAAATTCCTAATTCGAATAAAGTATTTCAAAATTAATTGCTCTTTTTTAAATGACGTGTAAATTATTTTTATGAATATTTTATTAGTGGCCAGTGAGTTCATATTTTCAGACGAATGAATCATGTAAAGGTCAACGAATTTCTGCGCAATCAAGATGTAGCTGCTCGACTAATGCAACATCCAGTTCATTAACCTATGAGCAAAAATAAATACTAAAAAGAAGACAAAAACTAAAAAATATATAATAGTAAATCTACTTCCGGTTGTATGTTTTTTGTGTCTTTTAATTGTATCTTTTAGACTTACTTTTTTTCAAGTGTAACAAACACGGCAATTAAAAGTAATAAATAATATTTTAACTTTAAAATCTGGTACTAATTACTTTATAATAGCCCCAAAATTGAACCCTTAAATTCTAAAGTTACGGTGTTCCCGATATTACTGTCAGTGACAAACAAACAACAATGCATAAAACAGAACAGGCACAAAGCTCCTTCTCAATTTGTCCGGGTAACAGTATTGCAAAAGCTCAGGTACAAACCAGCGAGCTTCGAGCTTCTAATACTGGGAACTCGCAACACGACACCGCTTGCTGACGCGAGCCTTCACTTCTGCTATCATAACTAAAGCTTAGGCTTTTGTGACGTCATATCAAGTTTAAACTATGTTTAGCCTTTTTTTAACCGATGTCAAAAAAGGAGGAGGTATTCAATTTGACTGTATGTTTTTTTAATTTGTTACCACCCCGCCATTTCTTCAGGGTAAACCGATTTCGATATTTTTTTTAGTTTAAAGCTGTAGTGTCCTTTGTGCAAAAATTTGGTCCAGTTATGACAGTGGGATACATAAGTAAACCATATAAGACTTATTTAGAAATCAGTTATTTTTTCTTAGTATTATTTTAACTTCAAATGTTTCAGCAATAAAGCTCGCTACACCTAATATTGAAAGACAAATTAACTTTAAACAAAGTTCTTAAATGTCTAGCTGTCGCAATTTCATCCCTAATTAAGAAGTTGATAAGAAGCTAATTCTCCTGTTATTTTAACAATGGTTTGTTTATAATGCAGTAGGTAATATAAATTTGCAGTTATATTAAGGCTTGTCCGTTTGTGTTTATGATTCACGTCTACAAACCAACAAATAGTCTAAGAGAGTGCAACGTTCTAACTCTTATCATATTTCATTTATCTTTAGTATTATGTGACGGGCCTGTTGGTCTAGTGGTTAGAGACCCTGACTGCTATACCGGAGGTCGTGGGTTCGATTCCCACCCGGCACAAATGTTTGTGTGATGAGCACGATCATTTGTTCGGTGTCTGGGTGTAATTATCTATAATATGTATTTATTTAGAAATATATAAGTATGTTTATCAGTTGTCTGGTTACCATAACACAAGCTCTGCTTAGCTTGGGATCAGACAACCGTGTGTGAGATGTCCCGGAATATTATTATTATTATATATAATGTGGTGTACAAACTTGTAATAAATGAACTTGTAAGCGGGGTCTTTACTTAGGAGCTTAGTCTTGTCTCTTTCCATTTGTTGAAATATCTCTTTTTAACAACTGAAAAAGAAAGCTCACACGTTGCTAAAATTGCTATATTTTATTAAGATACCTTTCTACATAAAAGTTTTGTTAATATCCAAATTCTAATCCTACCACTGTCCTGTGGCCTTTACTGACTTTGACTTTATTCTTTAGTTAATCCTTACTTAAACTAAGGTAGATAACAATATCCTGCCTAAACTGAATTCCTAGCATTCTCAAAATCTGACAAACTGCAAAGCTATTCAAACTCCTTTTCCTAATTCTATTAACGAACAAAGGGTCATGTTTTACGTTTCGGACAATTGCCTGTTTCCGTTATCACTCATTGGTAGATCAACAAAAGTCATAATAGACTAATACGATTTGGCATTTCTTCAAATCCTGTTTATTTTATTTACTAGGAACATGTTTTGTCAATATTATTGCTTCCTCCACGTTATGATCTCATTTTGCGTGTTTATCCATATTTCTTGGTTCCTTCCACTTTCTGATTGCATTTGGCATGTTTTTCTGATGCTTTCTGTTATTCTGATTTATTGGTATAGAATAGGTTTCTTCAAAGTTTTAATACATATAAATAAAGTTACGAAGTTTTCTCAGTTTCGTTCTCCTAAGGATCAACTCCTTTACCTCCTTACAGTAGGACTAATCTTTTGAAAGCAAGACGCACTACACAGAAAGTAGCTGCGTCTCGCGACCTCATGGTAAGCGCAAAAGAGGTTTGCTATCTTTCGCGATCAACGATAACTACTGCCTACTACAATAGTATAGAACATATTGACATTAATAGCACTCTCTAAGTACATAATACGTCTGGCTCTTCGCCGTAACTTCAAATTTTCAATTACTGTAATTGGTCGCTAACGCTAGTCACGGTACAAATGATGGAAAGCTTTCAAACATAATATGGAGGCTCGAAGCAAACTAATCATGATTGATCGCCGGACAAATTACATTTAAAATTAATAGGTTTTATAGAATCTGTGACGTTTCGATCATTGAAGTGCGAGTTGTGACTGTGAAGGTGTATTCGAAAGAATTAATTCATTTTTATTGATGTAATTATGCACTATCGTATTTTTAGCGGTTTTCTGTCCTTGTAATTTATGAACACCTGAATAGTTCTTTTTTTAAAACGATTTTAACAAAATTTTAGTTCTCGTCGTTTTAACGCCTTTGCAGGAGACGTTTAAAAAGTAGTTTCTTTTGTAGGTTTTTATACCTTTGTCTTAGTTTCCTATTTACCTGCCTAGCTTATTTTCCTAGTTAGCGACTAGTAACAGTTGTATCACAACAATCACATTGATCATTGTTAAAAGAATAAGAATAAAATTGCTTTCATAAGATTTACAGTGTAGTCTTTTAACTATATATTGTTCATGACAACACTAGAAGAGTACTGGCTGTTGAGGCAGTCGCCCGTTTTTGACGTATTGCGTCATTATATAATTTTTGTTTTACTCTTGTCAAAAATATTCTCAATTATAATTTTCATGTTTACGAGTGTATTTATTATTTAATTTACCGACGTCGTAAACATTTTGGTGACCCCGACGTGATCGAAACCTGCCAATTTGCCGAGCCACGTTTGCTTGCTGCGATGGAGGACGATAAGGAAAGTAGCCATTTTTAAAAAGCTTATAAAATTTAAAACATAAAATAAATTTATCGAGTTCAAGTTTGCCTAGTTTGGTTTTGCATAGGCACGAATATAATTCGAAATAATAATTGCATCTGCACATAGCTTTGGCCTTGCAAGCAAATACTTATTCACGTTCTGCTTATTCTTATGGGTTAAAGATACCAAATTTCACAGCTTACTACATGCTAAGTTAACCTTTATCTTTTCTGCACGTTCTTAAATAGGTGCATATGAATGGCATAAAAGCATTTTGTTCACAATTACAATTATTTCAGCTGCCGTCGTTACGTTAGCTGCTAAATGTGAGTGTGGTGCGACTTGTTCGAGCAAATTCGTGTTCAACGAACCTCGCTATGTCACCGGCACCGGGATCAGCTGACGGACTGGGTTTGAAGGCATGACTGTTGTACATAGCTACAGCGATCTGCACGGTTTGGCTTTTAATATTGTTATATTTGCTTAATGCGTTATTCGTTCGTACTTATTTTACTATCATGGCGGAAGAGTTAAGAGGTTTAGTACATGTACGTGGTACAATTAAAGCTAGAATAACTTCCTTTACTAAATACTTCAACAATGTTAAAGCTATTGATTATAAGATTGTTTCTAAGGTTCAGATTGATGAACTTCAATTGAAGTTAAGTAGACTTCAATCTTTACTGTCACAATTTGATGATGTTCAAGGAAAGATAGAGTTAATTTCATCTGATTCTGAGGTACAGATCGGTGAGAGAGAAGTCATTGAGGATAATTTTTGTTCATTAATTGCTCAAGCTCAAAATTATATTGAATGTTACTCGGATGTGCATAAAAATAATGAAAACAACTTAGATTCAAATTCACTTAATTCATCCAGAGCCTCCAAATCTTTCAATATTAAGTTACCGACTATTAATTTACCTAAGTTTGATGGAAATTCATTAAAATGGCTAGAATATCGTGATACATTCAATTCATTAATAAATGAAAATGACAACATCCCGGAGATTAATAAGTTTCACTATTTGCGTTCCTCGTTAGAAGGTAGTGCCACTGTTGTCATAAAATCAGTATCCTTTTCAGCTGAAAACTATAAATTGGCTTGGGAGCTTTTGTGTAATAGATATAATAATAGTAGACTTTTGGTTAACAACCATTTAAGAGCATTATTTTCTTTTCAACCTTTTTTAAAGGAATCTTATCAATCATTACGTTATAATATGATTGACTATTTTACTAAAAACTTACGTGCTCTCAATACATTGAAGGAACCTACTGATTCATGGGATACTTTGATAATTTTTATGATGACTAGCAAACTAGATGGCGCCACATGTCGCAAATGGGAGGAGCACAGGAACTCGTTGTCTGACTCACCTAGTCTTGAAGATTTTTATACATTTCTACGTAATCGTGCGGATGTTTTAGAAACTGTACACTACAGTAATAAATTTGATAATTCCAAGTATGAAAAACCTTCTTATAGTAAAGATACAAAGGTAACAAAATCCTTTGTAGTGTCTAAGGAAGGGTCTAATGTTAATAAATCTTGTGTTCTTTGCACAAAAGATCATTTTGTGCACGAGTGTGACAAGTTTAAAAGCATGAATGTTGACTCGAGGTTGAGTGAAGTGGCCAGATTGAAACTGTGCTCGAACTGCCTCCGACCGGGTCATCGTTCTTCTCGTTGCTTTAGAAGGGGCTGTCAGCTCTGTGAAACTAAACATAATACATTATTACACAAACAGTCGTTAGATAATAATTTAAATAGAAATAATGAGGTAATTAACTTACCAAGTACTTCTTCGGGTACCTATGATAATAATAAGGTTTCATTATCTGCTGTGGTGCCTGGGCAGGTGTTATTATGTACTACCCAAATAGAAGTTTTAGATCCAAACATTAATAAAACATATAATGTAAAGGCACTTCTAGACAGTGGCAGCCAGTCATCTTTTATATCAGAGACATTGCAAAGGCAAATTAATTTACCTGTTTCTAAGAAAGATGCAGTTAATATATTGGGCATTAATAATAACACTAGCGCTATTTCACAACAATGTAATTTAAAAATAAAATCTAGAGTTAATTCTTTTCAATTGACAGTGTCGTGTCTTATTATACCACAGATTACAAGTCAATTGCCAAATGTTGAATTAAACACTTCAATGCTTAACTTACCTGCGAACATTGAGCTGGCTGATCCGAGTTTCTTCAGTCCTTCTGATATCCACGTGCTACTAGGCGCAGACGTGTTCTGGGAGATAGTGCACGGTCATCAAATAAAGCTCGGGCGAAACAAGCCGACTCTTCAGGAATCCGAGTTTGGGTGGTTAATATCTGGCCCAACCGGAATTAAGTCTTACTCTATTAACAAGGATTGTCACTTTTCAAAAAACATTGAAACGTCTCTCTCAAAATTTTGGGAGATTGAAGAACTACCTTCTATTGATAAAAAATATTTCTCAAAGGTCGAAGAGTTCTGTGAAGGTCATTTTTTAGAAAATGTGCGACGTACTAAAGAAGGCCGTTTCTCAGTCAAAATCCCTCTGAGTGAGTCACCTGAAGACGCTTTAGGTGACTCTTATAATAGAGCTAAATTTAGATTTTTAAGCTTAGAGAGAAAACTTAATAAATCTCCACTTCTTAAAGAAGAATATAAAAAATTCATTGATGAGTATGAACGGTTGGGCCATTTATCAGCCATTAACCGTCCTCCTTTTGGGTATTACATGCCGCATCATGCCGTGATACGCGAACAGAGTGAAACGACACGTCTGCGCGTAGTTTTCGATGCGTCTTGTAAAACTGCAAGTGGTAAGTCCTTTAATGACATTCAGCTCGTAGGGCCTGTGGTGCAGGACGATTTGTTTTCAATCCTGCTCCGTTTTCGACAAAATGCGTTTGTCGTAACAGGTGACATTGAAAAGATGTACCGGCAAATCGAAGTGCACGAATCACAGCGCCATCTGCAGTTGATAATTTGGAGGGACAATGAAGCTCAACCACTCAAAGTTCTGCAGCTTAACACGGTTACCTATGGAACAGCCTCTGCGCCGTTTTTAAGTACGCGATGCCTTGTGCAGTTGGCAGAGGAGTGTAAGGATAACCTGGACGTTGCTAATATTATTAAAAACGATTTTTATGTGGACGATTTGAACACAGGTTCTAATTCGAAACCTGAATTACAGAAAAATTTAAAAGATGTTATTTGTAAATTATCGGAAGCTTGTCTGCCATTGCGTAAGTTTCGTACAAATGTACCTGATATATTCGATAATATTCCTATAACTAATCAAAGTCAGGACTTCTCTAAAGAATCTACGGTTTTAGGGCTAAAATGGTCTCCTGAAATGGATACTTTACGGTTTTCTACTATGCTTGAGGCTGATCCAAAGGTGACCAAAAGGAATATTCTTTCGACCTGGTCGAAGTTATTTGACCCTCTTGGTCTATTGTCAGCCACTACAATAATTCCCAAAACATTAATTCAAAAATTATGGTTGCTAAAAAACGGCTGGGACGATCCAATTCCAGATAGTATTACAGCTGAATGGCAGGAATTTATCTCAAATTTACACTCTTTATCCACTTTTGAGGTCCCTAGGCACATCGTTTGTGAGACTCCGAGCAAAGTTGAATTGCATTGTTTCACGGATGCTTCGCAAACGGCTTACGGTGCGTGTTTGTACCTTTTGTCTACTGATATGACAGGGAAGGTTGCAGTCCATCTTTTTTGTGCCAAGGCAAAGGTGGCACCATTGAAGCCGGAACTAACGATACCTCGGTTAGAGTTATCAGGCGCTCTATTAGGTGCTCGACTTCTTACTAAGGTTGTAAAATCATTACACCTTAAAAATTGCGTTCGTTGTATTTTGTGGACTGACTCAACCATAGTTTTAGGGTGGATTAATTCTGAACCAAAAACTTTAAAAACTTTTGTGTGTAATAGAATAAGTGAGATTCGTGAACTTACCTCGAAATATGAGTGGCGGCATGTACCTACCCAGGATAATCCCGCTGACCTCGCTACTCGAGGTGTGAAGCCGCAACATCTGAAAGAAAATATATTATGGTGGCACGGTGCGCCCTTTCTAAAGCGACCAGAGGCGGAATGGCCAGTTCATCATATGACTCACACGACACTACCTGAAACTAAAGTTAGTTTACACGTACAGAGCGGTGAGACTTCTAGCTTCGAGCTTTTCCTTACTTGTTCGAATTTTTATAAAATGCAAAGAATATTAGCGTACGTAATGCGGTTTATAGAAAATTGTAAGTCAAAAACAAAAATAACGGGCAGATTAACAATTAAGGAAATGCTGAAGTCTTTGTCTACTTTGACTAAAATATCACAAAGAGAAACTTTCAAACAGGAAATTAGTTCTTTAGAAAAATTTGGATGTATAAATCGTAAATCGAGAATTTTGTCGTTTAATCCTTTCCTAGACAACGAAAAAATATTACGGGTTGGAGGTCGCCTTCAAAAGGCACTGGTAGGATATAACAAAAAACATCCAATTATAATTGACGCGAAACATCCGTTTACGAAACTTTTATTTAAGCAAGAACACAATCGTCTGTTACACTGTGGACCCACACTGTTACTATCGTTGATTAGGGAAGATTTCTGGCCCATCGGTGGCAGAGTCTTAGCCACACAGACCGTCAATAATTGTGTTCAGTGCACGAAATTAAAGGGCAAAACTATTCAACCCATAATGGGTAATTTACCCAGCCCGCGAGTTAACCCAGCTCCTCCCTTTGAGACCTGTGGAACAGATTTTGCGGGTCCGTTTCTTATATCGAGTCGCAAGGGTCGTGGAGCAAAAACTAGTAAATGTTATTTGTGTGTTTTCATCTGTTTCGCCACGAAAGCTTTGCATTTGGAGGTTGTGGTGGAGTTAAGCACTAACGCATTCATACTTTGTTTACGTAGATTCATTTCTAGACGTGGTAAACCACGTACTATTTTTTGCGACAACGGCAAAAACTTCGTAGGAGCGAATAACGAATTACGCAGAATGCTCAAAGCCGCTAACGAGTCTGTCTCTGATTTCGGTCTCTGTGAAGGTATTGAGTTTAAATTTAGTCCAGCTTATGCACCTAACTTTGGTGGCATTTGGGAAGCTGGCGTAAAGGCGGCTAAATTTCATTTAAAACGTATAGTAGGCAATACAAGTTTAACATTTGAAGAGCTTACTACTCTTTTTACGCAAATTGAGGCAATCTTGAACTCGCGGCCGTTGACCCCATTGTCAGCGGATCCTTCTGATTTGTCACCCATTACACCCGGGCACTTTCTTATCGGGCGTCCTTTGTCGGCACTACCATCTCCGGTCACAGCCAAGATCTCTGTTAAGCGATACCAGCAGCTGGAGCAAATGAGGCAGCATTTCTGGTCAAGATGGTCACGAGAGTTCTTGTCGGAACTACAGCAGAGGGTTAAATGGCATCGATCCAGTGGAAGCAATGTAAAGACAGGAGACATGGTCGTAGTAAAGGATGATCAGCTGCCGCCGATGAAATGGATCTTGGGGCGTATCAAGAAGAAGCATTATGGACCTGACGGAGTCTGCAGGGTTGTGGACATTACAACGTCCAAGGGCGTCGTCAAAAGGGCGTTGACAAAAGTCTGCGCTCTGCCTAAGGGAGATTCCCATGAGCTCCTTGGAAACACAGCTTCCAAGGGGGGGGAGGATGTTCATGACAACACTAGAAGAGTACTGGCTGTTGAGGCAGTCGCCCGTTTTTGACGTATTGCGTCATTATATAATTTTTGTTTTACTCTTGTCAAAAATATTCTCAATTATAATTTTCATGTTTACGAGTGTATTTATTATTTAATTTACCGACGTCGTAAACATATATTTTTTGTGATTATGTAAGTTATCTACCAGTTCATTGATGTACTGTCTTATTTAGGAATCGAACCTACAACCTTTTCAACTTAGCTTCACGTACTAGTGTATGATATTATTTCCAAGTGTGGTATCAGGTTATGTGGGCAAGTGGCACGGGCCCTCGCAGGAAGTGGAGGGCGACAAGTGTGTCGGCGCGGGCGCAGTCGAGCGGCACCGCCTGCTACCCCACTTGTCTTAACCTTGTGCCCACTTGCCGAAACATAAAGAAAGTAGGCATGTTGTATGATGATGTTGTATAACATTACGTTGGATTTTATGTCTGTGACGTATTGTATTTAACCGTTTTACTTTTAAACACTTTTCTATTCGGTTCATACATTTGGGTGTTACGATGCTAAAGACAGATTACAGCTTACAGCTGTTTAACGCAAGCGGAATGTTTAAATTTTAATGTTTCTTTTGTGTTTGTAAAAAATGTGTTCCTTGGGTACAATGTACGCGACAAGAGTAATGATGATTAAGCGCATATAATAGGAACTGGAATCAATTTGATTGAAGGTTTCGATGATTGCTAATTAGAAGTAAAAATAATTAATTACTTAGGCATAGGTAATTGATAAATTTCATGTCCACTGATTATCTTGACCTTAGTCTCACAGGTTTTAATCAAGCATTTAAATAAAGGACATTCGACAAAAAAAGTCTCTTCTGCATGTTAATTAACTATCTAATCGACTAATCTTATAAGTAAGCAGTGTTATTAAAACTTCAGACAGTTTTGCATCTATTTGTCAATAAACGGTCGTCTAAAAGGAGTCAAGAACAAATGATAGTTCTATACATGAGTTATATACTAACCTTACATAAAGGCGAGAGCACATTGTACAGGCACAATAAAATCAGGCAAAGGAAGGAGGAAAGTCTCTTGCCTCGGGCTAAACAAGACTGCTCGACAAATTATTTCATGCTGGCCACATGATTCAAGTTCAAAAATGGAATTTGTAAATTAATGATTTTGTTTTTTTGTTGTTGCGGAATGCCATATAAAGTGTCGATGGCCAGTAGCTTAGTCATGGTGGTTCTTAGTTTAAAATAAAGACTTCTTAGCCTTTACATACATACCAATTTCTTTGTTCTCAAAAATACCTCTTATCTCAACGAATTTGAGAAATTTTAATTCTGTTTCCATGTAAACAAATCCAGCTTCGTGCAAAATGTTGAATCGTCTTCCGAGTAGGTCGGGATTCCGAGAAGGGACCGACAGATATCGTAACAAAACATGATTTAAAGTTCTCACGCAATCTAAACACACTAGCGTTCAGTATTCGCACACACTCGTACATAAACGAATAGGCACAGTATTAAAAAACTTTACATCTTTATTCAGTCACAATTTGCATAAGTGCCTACCGTTTTATCCATGTAGTAAGTAGAAGTACCTTAAAACTACAACTAGGAAAGTCTAAATACTACATTATCCTCACTGAATACAATAAGACAATAAATAAAGAAAACACGTTAAAGTTACTCCTTTGACATAGAGTAAGGGTCTATAAAGGTCAAAGTATTACCAATAACACAAAGTCTACTGACCCTTACACCACTACGTACAATAACAAGCTTCTTAAATTACCTACCAAACACTACCTAAAATCTGTCTTATTCTATGTGTACGTCCCCTAACCCTACCTGGTCCCTGGGCGCGGAACAATGAGCCGCACATCCGACGCATCTACCTGAGTGAATGAGAGGATGTGGATCAATGATATCGCCGCCAACTATTCTATGCTTTGTTTGATACAATTAGAGCTTCTTACGCGTTTGTGTAGGGTTTAATATGTGCGAGTTGTCTTGAGGGGTTGATTAGCTTTGATCTAGATCTGGTTGGTGGTACGGAAGGACCTAACTGAAAAAAAAAACACACACAAATAAGTATTATTGATTGGAACAATATTGTCGGTACATGGTAATAAGCATTTTTCATTGAAAGCAAAATATGTAAGTTTTCAATACTTTATAAATATTCTCCTAAAGGTATGTGTCTGTAATGTTGTAATCATTGCATACTCAATTGTATGCAATGATTACAACAAAGCACCTTACAATATTACATTACATACCTACATAATATCTTAATCGCCTATAAACTTATCACCTTTCCCAAGAGCCAGTATTTAAAATGCCTCACGTTCAATCAATCAATACTTCTAACAGTAAACAAGAGTAAAAGTTTCCTTATTTTTCTATTTTCATTCCTTTCTCTTGTCTTAAAGCCAATCAAATTGGGATTCCTTCATTATGTTGTGAACGGTAGCGGGAATCGATTCAAATCGCCCAAAACTGGATGCCGGAGTGATCCCGTGGGAACTTTGTAAAGCTTCTTAATATTGCACAAAGAAAACTGTAGTTCTGTCCGTTTCTAAAAATATTGAACTTTGAAGTATTTAATCGGTTTTGTTGGTGTTACTGTCCATATGGTCTGATAATAGTTATTATTGCTTACATAATACTTAATAGCCTATTATGTCTTACAAATAGATCAGCAGATGTAGATAAAATAAAATGTATGAAATAGTCAATATGCATTTCTAATATTGAGTTGTAAAGGCTCTGTTCTTGTATTTTTTTTAATTTAACTAATAAGTATTTAATACAACAAGCAATATTCCTATCTACAATTTATCATAACTCTTATCACCATTCATAAATACCTCATACAAAAACCCAAGAATGTGTTGATACCACACAAACTCGGGAACAAGGCTAGTGCAGACAAAAAACTGTCGGTTACCCAGCATGACTCACCGACTCATCTCGTTACTACTGGAACTCGATAAGTTATCCCCTCACATTGTTCTCACGTCTATTGTTTTATGGCGGACAATTAACGAAGTAGCCAGAAGTGAATATTGGAATGCTGAGCTTTCAATGAGTCGACATTTCTTGGTAGTCTTTTTAATAGCGCAACTAATCAGTAGTAATCCTAAAGCTTATTTTGTGTAACAATATGACTTTATGATATCAAAGCTATTCGTCTAGTTAAAAATTTAATAATTAGAAGTGTTTTTGTTTTGATAATTCAATGTGTTGAATGATTGCATGATTGTATAAAAATTGTTCTTTATTTTCATATAGGTTAGTCATAAGTGTTTTTTTATCAGTTACAAAGCTTTTGAATATTAAGTTAAATGTTTAAGGAAACTATTACACAAGCTAAGTGCTCAATACTACCGCGTGTATGTAATCTTAATAAATTAAATAGATGAATATATTTTCATATTTAAATCTTTGATTGGTTTCGTAAAGGATAACAGGTCGAATTGTCCTCTGATATCATCGAGCATTGTGCATTGGGATTACCAGCACAACATATGACCAAGACTCCGAACTCCATAGAAAACTTGAATATTTGCTATAAACGATACACGAACGGTTGTTATTTCCTGGGTAAAGCAATATTTTGATTTACGATGACGTGTAGTAGGACGCAATTCACTAGGTATCAAAATAAAATCATCTTTCCATCGAGCATTCATATATGGAAGCATTATTAGGAAATATCAAACATTAAATCATGAAATCGGTACTAACACAGCATAGAGGATCACGCGATTGAGTTAAATCACACCAAATGCTTTTGCAAAATGCAGCGGGTTCCATTCTGAACGAAAAAGTCATCGATTCAAAATGCTTATGCTTATATACTCGTAAATATGAACTAGGCGCAACAGTATATTCAAAAAATGCAGATTTAAATTTTGAACATACTTAGTTCGCCTTTGTTTAACAAGATCGTCTAATATACTAACTAAAAACAAGTATGATCCTAGACTACATTAAATTAGATACTTTTTCTATTGTGTGCGAAGATTCTCACGGAATAACGTTTGATTGTTGCCTCATGATTCACTGAAGGCTCAAGGTGAAGGCTTTAGATTGACTCTATTTATGAGCTCTTTAATGAGTCAGGGTGAGACGGACTGGTATCTACGCGCTGATGCACGGTTTCCCCGCAGGATTTTTATTGTTGTGGTTACAACTAGTATGTTTGCGGATACGTATAAAACTGGTTTAGGATTATTGTCATTTCATGGCCATCTGCTTACTGTTCAGGAATTTCCATGAAAAAATATAAAAAAATACTTTATCTTATGGTAAAAAAAAATACAAATCGGATATTAGTCCCATTACAAGTGACTTAAAGGCTTCTATTACATATGCGAGAAAACAACATTTTACAGAAAAAAAAGTTCTCATTCCTTGGGTTATCGTTTATTATTACCTCTGAAAATCGTATTAACATAAAACACTAAGCATGGTAAAGTAATAGGACGGTTTTGGTATAACAAAAATCGATTTCGAAGGTTACAATAACAAAACACATGTGTGTAGGTTAACGTACTTACATTAATATTATGATAAAAAAACTAAGCCTACACAGTAAATAAGAAAAAATATAAACCAAAATAAGTCATCAAAAAATTCATCCACATCGCTGTCGACTGGGAGTGTGCCCAAAAGGCTGGCAGCATTGCCACGTTGTATGGCAATGATTATGCGCTGACCTAGGTAGAAGCCAGCCTTTGGGTCACGCGAAGTGTCAACCATATTATGATTATTTTCTCTGCATGGTACATTAGTACGGTTCTTAAATCATTAAGTGTTATTTTGTCTTGTTCTGAAATCAAGGTAAATGAATAAAAGTTACGCACAACAAAGTGTCTGTACAAATATGGTTCTGTGTAAGTGCTCTTTGCTAACTTAATTATCTTTTATCCGGTTATAAGTCAGTTTCCTTTATTGCCGAGAATTATAGTGTCCTTCATCTAAACCGTGGTCAAGGTAGAAAATCTCTGACAAATTGACTTCTTCCTTGCCCATGTTTAGGGAAATATTAAAGTTATCACGACAACAAGTGAACTTGAGAAAAATGTATTGGCTTGTCGAATGTTAATGGTGAAAAGTGTGATCATCATCTACAGCCCTTGTCCTCCCACTGCTCGGAAAAGGCCTCTCCTTTCTTGTGCCATTTTCTACAGTCCCGTGCTAGTCAAACCCAAACTCGACCCGAGACCATGTCGTCGACCCATTTTGCTCCCGGACGACCGAAGCTTATTCTGCATTGCTTTGGCCACCATTCTATCAGTAAGTATAATTATGATGTTTGTGACCCATACGTCCGGTATGTCGACTTACATGATTCCAGAATGTCTGGTTGATGTAACATCTACGAATGATGACACAAAAAGGAAATAAATAACTTAATCATTCCATTACCTAGTAGGTGCAGAACTTAAAGGAATACTCAAGTGTAAGCTTAAAAGGTAAATTCTAAAGAAACCCGCTTTAATAACTAATTCTAGACATGTTTAGTAATCAGTTGTAGTCACGAGTTTAGTACTTAGTATGAATATATTATATCATGCATACATGCTTGGCTATAGTTTAGTAGTCTTTAAACTGGATTCCATTAGACAATAAGGAAATTAATAAGATATGAAGATCGTGGAGGATAACGTTACTCTATAAATTGTTAATTAAACAGTGTCTTACTAGATATTTTGTGAAAACAATATAAAATGGGTAAGTTAATTAAATACACTGAAAATTTGCGTAAATTAGTGAACACTAAGTTATAGATTCTGATATAGTATATGCAGTTATAAGTTTTCGTTCTTGTTTAAGTATTGAATTACAAATAAAACAAAAAAGAATACATTTAAAACGTATACGTAGTTTGATCTTGAGAAACTTAATAAATGACCATATTTATGGAATGGGGGAAACGGAAAATCGGCTCTTTGAAATACATACAAAAGTATTAGAAAATTCGTTGCTAGCTTTTAAAACAGAAAATTGCTTTCTATACTTCGTTTTGAATGATATACATAACATATATATACTTATACCGGACCTAAGTTTTGGACAAACATTTACTCAATAAACATTACATTAATGGCCAGTCAATAATAACTGACCAACCACCCACAGGCGTCACAATTAAGTGTTGCCAGAGTATTGACTTAGACCAGTGTGGCAGTGTGGGCTGGCAAGCTGGTGACGCAAAGTTCGTTTAAGTAACTAGCTACTATAATTAAAAAATAAATTGAAAAGTTTATGTATTTTTTATTGTCTACTTAACTGCTTATTTTACTTATATGGTAAAACAAGTATACTAAATCAGATTAACAGTAAGTGTATCCAATGTATCACTTATGTACTAGGCTATGCTCGCACTGACTTGGATTTAAATTAGAAAAGTACATAAATCTCATAGCTTAGTAGGTAATAAATAACATAATTTTTTGGCAGTGGAATTTTCTTTAAATATGATGAGAAGTTTCTTTTACATCCAATACAAACTTTAACTCTTTAAAATAGCTAATCTGGTTTATTGTTAAACTTCTAACTATCGTTTTTAAGCACCATTTAATCAATTACTTTTTTAGACTATAGAACAAATATAAAACCTGTGTTGGCTTGGCGGCAATTATGTAAAAAAAGTGTTGTGAGTAAAACTAGCATGTGCTTACATAAAGCGGGTACAAGACTCTGTTAACTTATCATGCCGCCCAAATAAGTTGTAAGTGACTTTAAAACAGTTTTTTCGCTTAAGTGAGAGGTCCTCATGTTCGCTTTTTGTATTCGGGCCCTTGAATCCTTGATGACGCCATTCCGTTCCCAGGTTAAAAAGTACAAAAAAGTTTTTAGCTTCAGGGGTACTCAACCTTCTTATAACGACTTTTTTTGTGTATTTGTTTCGACATGTTGCAGTTTTGTGTTGTATGTATGAATCTAGCAAAAAATGATGTTTTTCTAAATGTTTATTTATGCTTTCGCAGCCTTGGGAGGCCCCCACATGTCCAAAAGTCGCTGTGGCCGTTGGCGCGAAGGTCCTGTTAACGTCTTTTGTTTTTAATCGTCTTTTTTAGTATGCTAAAGAAGTCTGATATCAGCGCCATAGGAAATGGCTGGCTGATTGATTTATTACGACGAATAGCACAGTAATATGGTGTGACATAATTAATAGTTGTCTTTCTATTTTGCAACACTCGATTAGAATGAAATTTAATAGATAGATTATTTAAATCGAAAACCATCATTACACTGTCGAAATAGCTTACTTTATAAAATCTGCCTAGCTACGAACTCTTCTTCTACTTATTCAGACTGTAAACAGCATTGATCACAGTTGCCTTTATGCAATAAGTTAGTGGTTATGCCAGTCTTTCAATGAGACACTGAATTTCCCCAGTCAATTGGCGAGTGTAAGTTTGATTGATCCGTGTAAAAATAATAAGCAGAATCCAGTAAGACTGTAACCCGATCTCAACATACGAGTAGCTTCGTAATAATTTAGCAAGAAGAATTTGTTTTGGTTATGTGTTAAAACTCCCATATATCTAACCATGTTGTATGCTACCAAACGGTTTTCGTTACAATGGCTGCGCTGACATTTGCGAGATGTCAAGGTGAGCTGATCTTCTTTAGGCACGTTAAACCGGTCCAGCGGTCCTCTGAACCATATGACGTAGATATATTTGGGGTTCTGTAATGTTTAGATATCATTGATATAGATATAAAGCCCAGTCTCTGACAGATTAGTTATTGGGTCGTGTGATGTGAACCTGAAAATAATTTTGAACCTAAAAAGGCAGTCAGTTAATAAGCCTTGTGTTCTTAACAGAAGAAAATAATTCCAGAGCATTTTGTTTTCGAAGCACTACTGTATTTGAAGATTAACCGCTTACAATTTCCACGTCTTACCCAAAAAGTACATTACTTGAATTATTTATACATTTTGATTTTACATACAGGGTTAATCCTTTCAATCTGGAGTAAATGCTGTACAATATCTAATGATATTCTTTATACGGAACTTTAAGTTGTCACCCAATCTGCGCTTCACAGTTTTAGTTTTTCATAACTAGTTAACACATGTACCAATCTACAATAGACAGTTGACATGTGGTTTTTGTGTTAAGTATTACGCAAGCCTTGGAAATCAGTTTAAATGATAATATTTTGAGAGGCTTCGACAGATCGATTGAATGCCGAGGTCAAGCCGAATTGGTAACGTGTTACTAAAAAGGATTCGAAGGAATACGAGTATTTTTTTATTTGGTAGGCGCCGGCGTTTCCTGATGGATATTAGAAGGTATAATTTTGATTCTGGTATATTTTTAATAGATGTGATCAAGTTTAAAGTAGGATTAAAAGAAGAATTATTTTTATGTACGCCCACACCGCTATTTCTAGATATCGTTAGACAAGACCTAACAGTGAAAAAAAGGGTAAGAACTAAGTTAGTCAGCGTTTTAAATTAACTTTACATGCTTTTTCTTTACTATATTACAACGTAAAACATGTCATGTTAACGTACCATCACGCCTGTATCCCCGAAGGGCTAGGCAGAAGTGTAACAATATTCAGCCACAGTTCGCCGGTATGCTTAGGTCCCATGTAATAGGGGGCGAGCCTATTGCCAATAACCAGACACAAATCCAAAATCCAAATTTTACAATATTATATAAATATCGTAAAATATATCAAATATTAAAATATATCTCACCAAAATGCACCAAACGTTTGTCACCCCTGCACAAGGCGCTTGCCAAAGTGTTGGTACGTCAGGTGCACCCCAGCTTATTACTCAGCCACCATACTTGACACTCGCTCTCTCTGACTGACACTTCAACAATATTTGACCTCCTGCATAAAGTCTTTTGGGATCAAGTTAACCTTTTTGGAACTCGTTTAAGAAATTACTTTTATTTAAAGCTGTCTTTAGAGTAATTAATGATGTTTGCGATTGGGATAAATGATGATGTAATTTATTTCTTTTTAAGGCTCTGCTTCACGTTAATTGGTGTAGTATTTTGCGTTTTGCTTGTATTGGATTGTCAAATTACGAATATTTGGACGATTTTTTGTTTAATTGCTAAGCTTATCATACATTACAACGTATATTTTTTAATTGATTTTATAGTTTTTTGTATGTTGATATTTTATGTTAAAACTGAGGGTTTTTGTTTCGGTCGTTTTTGTGGCTAATCTTTGTATGCTCAATGAAGATATAAAAAATATTGTATAAAAATAACAGAGTCTGTAGATTAAAAAAGGATTATTGTATCAAGCTGTATTACAGTTGACCTACAATATGTTTACTTGCAAAACGTATTGTAGGTCACCTTTAGCACTTGTACTTATTGTTTTGTATTTATATTTAATAATAAATAATATGAATATGATTTCTTAGGTTTACGCGAATGTTAGACATTGAAATAAAACTACTTTTTACGGAAGTCCGTACTAGGTTACATATTGGTTTCTTAGGTTTACGCGAATGTTAGACATTGAAATTAAACTACTTTTTACGGACCGTGACCATGATACCTGCAAAGGTGTCGAAACGTCGGGACTTAAAATCTTAATATAAACCGCGAAAAAATCCGTAAAAAGTAGTTTTATTTCAATAATATGAATATGAGTTTATAAATATGCGCACATAATATGTACCTTTATGATAAGTTGATTACAAAAACAGCTATTGGTTAATACGAAATTGTAGTAACTATATTATTACGAAAATTTTAAACCTATCGTTCCATATTTTCTACTGTATTGTACATTAAACAACGCAGCGTTTAAGTCTGGCACGATTGCGGTTTATTTAGTCTTAAGGTCCAAATGGCTCGAAATACGAAGCTGAAGTCGTGACTTAGGGCCCGTCGGACGAGTTGCAGGGTGAAACAGTAAGGTAGGGGCCAATGTTGTCGGCACTGTAATTCATTGCCCGAGAATTTTAATGGCACGGTCAATCAGACCTTGGTATTGGCAACGAAATTGTTGGATTGAAGGTTGGGGAGTTTGACTTCCGATCGATCTGATTGATCCGGTTGGTAGGAAGTCATTATTATTTTAATAGAAAAAGAAAGTAAATACGTACATATAACATAATTTATATTGATTTATGACCTCGTAATTATAGGCTACTTAAAAAAAATATACAGTTTAGTAGGCTATGAGGATGTAAAATAATTTATTTACCCCTGCTTCCAGATTACAATTCACAATAAGATGAATCTCTCAATTAACAGCACTATGATGACAATAAAACAATATGTTTGGGTGCAATGGGTGTAATTTATCTATAATATGCATGTATTTAGAAATATATAAGTGTGTTTATCAGTTGTCTGGTCACCATAACACAAGCTCTGCTTAGGTTGGGATCAGACAACCGTGTGTGAGATGTCCAGGAATATTATTATTATATAGCAAAGCCTTACAAAAGGTGTCTTTACCTAACATAGCGGGTCTTCACCGATGATATCTCACCTCTTCCTATTGCCCTGGTACTCGCAGCTTGCGTAGTCTACGATGGAACCGTACTACCTACACAACTGACGGGAATAGCGTGATATTTACGAGCTTTTGAGGCCAATACCTTAATAACATTTTAGGTTACTTTGTGTGGCTGATAATATTGCTCTAAAAGAAACTTTTGAGGTAAAAATAGCACACATATTTTTACCTCAAAAGTTCTTTAGAACTGAAAAAAAGTAAAAATGGCACGGAAAACTTATAATTTTGTAGCGTTTAAATTTTTATATTTTTACTTTTATGATTTTTTTAATCTTTATTATTCTCCCTTTCGTGTTTAATTTTGTGTTATTGCGCTTAAATAAATAGTCTGTAATCTAGATTAATAGGATGAGGATTTACACTTCATTTACCACCACAAAACTATACAAAAACTACGGATTACATACATATTTGGATGATCAACCGACTAAGTTAGGATACAATCATATTAAACTATGTCAGTGGGACTTTCAGAGCTTTTTAAATAAGTACATTTATATGTTAACGACCTTGTTCTCACTTAAAACGATATTTGATTAATGAATGTTTAAGAAAAGAGCTGTGCAAGGACAGTATATAATTGGTCCGTTCTCTTTAAGTAAGACAATTGTGTCTGGTGATTCATTTGTTTTAAATATAAAATAATCTTATTGTTGCTTGGTTAGGATGTAGTCGTTAGGATTTGTATGCTGGTAGATTTTGTTTTAAATTTTAATAAATATTACTCTTTTCTACGTAGTCTGATGTAGCAATAAAAGCTCAGGTGGCAGAGTGCTAAAAAAAGTTTAATCGTATTCTCTTTTTTAAAATAAATGTCTAAAATCAGACGAACTTGCGATCACTTTTGACAATAGAGACCACTGAAAAGATCACATTATAAATTTTCCTAAGAGAATCCCAGAAAAAATACCCGACAAGGGGATTTTAGACTTAATACCTCAAAGGCTCAACCGTTTAAGATGATTCAACAATATTGGGGAAAAATACTATGACTCACGCAGAACGATGACGTAGTAATATAAGTTGAAGAATGTTCATTGATGTTCGACTAGATAATAATCAGGTTAACAGTAGGTATAACTACTTCAATGACGTCTAGAATCACTAAAATGTCAAATATTAATTTAGAAACACAAGACATACGAGTATATGCCTATATGGAATTTTGTCATTTTAATGGTAAGTAGCTTTGCAAATTATAGCTAAAATTGGATCAGGGTGTAAAATTCATGTTGGTCTATTAGAGATAATACTCGTATTTAGGATCTATTTGTGTACTTATTCTATATCTTTTGCCTTACCTTCCCTTCTTCCACTTATTCTTGTAGTGGTCTTTGGCTGACTAGGGCCATCTTCGCGACATTCCTTCCTGAGTTTTCGGTATGCTGCGTTTTCTCTTCTTGCCCTTTTGATCCAACTGTGCGGTTGTCGTAAAATAAAATATACTTAATCAAGTAGAAAAAACAAACATATTTATGGATGTAACTATTGTAACGTACTTACTGCAAAAAATCTAAGTTAGAAGTTCTTGAACTAAGAAGTTTGAACTGTAAACAAAAGACCGAACGATAGTCGTTGTAGTTGACATTAATTAGAATTTTCAGCTTGCTTTGATCAGATCTAAGTACCTAACCTACATTTTACTTTTACGCAAATTAGACCTTGTGAAATTTGTAAATTAGTGCGCTGTGTTGATAATTACAAAACATAAACGATGCAAATCCTACCAATAATTAATTATTTGCGAAACAAATATAATATTTTGTAAATGTTTTTGATTATCTAATATTTATTTGACAGAAGGATGAGCGATTTCGCGCCAAGATCTTAATAGCAAAGAATAATAAATAGCAGAGCATGAAAAACCTTGTCAGAAACTTTTTATTCCATCGGTAATGTTTCTTAAAAATAATACTGGTACATAACAAACAAAAAAGTGGCGACTTTGGAAAAGAAAAACACATCGTTCGACGTTTAAAAACCAAGACATGATTAGTAATTTTTAAGCATGACTAATCAAGTAATCCATGAAGTCACTTCGTTATTAATCGGTAATTATCTTATACTTAACTTTGCTAAAACTGTGGTAATTAGTAGAGACACATCATTGCGTTTCATTCAATATGTTTTTAAGTAAAATCTGTTAATTTAGATGTAAAGTCCACTTAGTAATTTAACTCTAGACTCTAAATTGACTATCAAACCCATGCTGCAATTTTTTATAATCTTTTATATTCGAGAAAAATCAATGAGTTGCAGTACATTGCTGTCTATAATAGACCACTTATGACGTTAAAGCCTTTCAGCCCGCAATGAACCGCATCCCGCCCGGCAATTCTAGTACCATCTAAACCAGACCTTAAACTTAGTGTTATCCTTTCTAAGGTACTATTAACTGAATACAATTTCTTCGGCGCAGCTTTCCCGACAGACTATCACTATTATTAGGTACATTAGACGGTTCGGCGCATGCGCAGACTGTTCATGTCAACTGACCTCCGACCTTTGTTCCATCGAAGCTGACCTTTAGCTTGAAAATTTATAGAGCGAGAACAATAAAGTGTATTGTATACATTGCTGGTTTTGTTTGAAGTTGGTTCAAAAAGTTTGAGTACAATCGGTAATGGATTGCACTTTAATCGTTATTATTTAATAGTCGCTTTGGTAGTTGTTTCATCTTGAATTTTGCGTGATTTAGCAATATAGCTTTTCGATTAAATGCATTTTAATAAGATTGTTGAAAGTTGTTTTGTTGAAAATGTATAATTATTTTAATAAGTTTATAGTACCTACGTACTAATTTTGAAACTTACATTTTAATTAAGTGTACATTTAACACTTTTATTGTTAAGATGAGTAAAGTTGCACTTGCACAAACTTGTGACAAACGGTGAAGGAAAACGTCGTGAGGAATCCTGGATTCCAAAATTGGGATCTGAGATCGCCAATCCGCAAATGAGCAAGTGTGGTGTTATTATTTAAGTCGCACACTGACTACTTGCAATATCTGTCAAAAGTTAATTAACTGAATTAAGTGTTTTCCAAGCTATAAATCTAGGAGTAAAACCAGTCCGAGTATTTCTAGATTGTCCTTATGTTATGATATATCGTTATTTATTATATGATTAAGTTTTTACTTATGTGTGATATTAATCATAAATTATTGTAGAGTAGTAAACGCGACGTAGCTGGAAATATTGTTTGTGTCTTGTTCTACACTATTTCAATGTTTATAAGAAATGATTGCAAAAAAAGATTAACTCGACTAATTCAACTTGTTTTTGACTATTAAATGAATATAACAAAAAAATCGCGATAATAGATAATCAATATTTTAGCGATTTGCATAAACATAACATAACATATCATCATGCCTGTATCCCCGAAGGGGTAGGCAGAGGTGTACCAATGTACACCCACAGTTTGCCGATATGTTTAGGTCCCATGTATGGGGCGAGCCTATTGCCACTTACCGGGCACAAATCCAAACTCCGACCTGCTACTGAGAATTTATAGCAAAACCCAATAACACCTTGGTCGACTCGGGAATCGAACCCAAGACCTCCAGCTTAGCAGGCGCGCTTAGCACCACTAGGCCAACGAGGCAGTTTTGCATAAAAACTAATAAATTTAAAATAAAAAAAAAAGAGTTTTTGAATTTTCGTTATCCAATTGAGATCATGACATACCTATTTGATAGCGAATTAAACAAAAATTATCTAAGGAAAATAATAATACTGTGCAATATACCTACTTATTCTAAGTTAAAGGGATATAACTAACGCCTGCAAAGAAGCTGACATGAAAAATGCGTAATTTTTCGAGTTCTTCTAAATAACATATTTCAAGTAGGTATGGTACGACGCAAACTTAATGGCGACTCTGAACACGAGGCAAGTCGCTGCGCAGTAACAAACTTATGCGCCAGCAGGGGTGCGGGGCGAGGTACTGCGCAGCGCGTAGCTCACTTCAGAGCCTCCATTAACTTTGAATCCAACCATAGTAACAAATCCTACTACGCGCGTGTATGGGAAACATTAAAAACATTGTATTGGCAAATATCCATTAAACCCATTTGAATATTCAATAAGGATAAATGATCAAGTTAATTTACTGCATATAAACTTGTGCGTTTTACTTGACACTCAATCATGATTTAATTATCAATTTACTTGTTGCATCAGATCTTGTAATGATTAAATTACATAATAATAATTGTTATGGGTAAAAATAAATACAAAATCATTAGGTAAAGGCAGTTTATTTACAAAATTTTATGTAATAATAATATAATGATTTAATTCAATGAACCTAAACATGATACAGTCATAAAATATTCCTAAACAATACTTAAATATAAAAATAATTAATTTAAGACTTATAAATAAAGTAATAACAATTTTTGTAAACGAATATTTTTGTTTCAATATTTCAGGTTACGTATGTAATAGTTTAATTAATTAAATTAACATCTTTTGTTAAAAACAATGAAGAATAGATACCTACTTATACAAACACAATAGTTTTTAATATAAATGTAAAAATTAAATAGTGTTGAATATATTGTATAATGTGCTTACTTGCTATACTTAATAATTAGTCATAATTAGAAGGAAACATTTTGATATAGCGATAAAAAAGACACTTTAACACAACCGAACTAAATATTTATTAGTTTAAATATAAGATTTCTTGCAATATAGGGATGTTAACTACACATTTTTTTATGTAATTAAGTCAATATTTAAAAATATTGGTTTTTGATAAAGTTAAGTATAAAAAATACACATGACGTCACGTCGTCGTACGTTTTGTTAACCCATACTTAGTCTTCTGAACTTTGATTCACTTCATCTGTATACTATACATTTTACTAGTTTCAAAAATCATAAATAACTTCTGTTCTTTAGAAGTGAAGACTTTAAATTGGCTGTCAGTCTCACACACTGTTTTTATTATGTTTACTTTAGCTGTAAGTCTTCCATGATAAATAAATAAATAAATAAAATTTTGTATATTTTTTACTTACTTATTTAGGAAGTAAGTTTTCAGATGTGGTCTTCATATGTAGTTAAGTTTTCATACGTAATCAACATCCCTACACCACCGTACTATCCACCTACTGACCTACGTGCCATAAGCCCCGCGGTACCGATGGTCGAGACTCCCGTATGTCGGTCGGTAGCGCGGCGTGCGCTGGCTCCAGGGCGAGCGGCGGTTCTTGTAGCTGGAGCACGCGATCAGGCTGTTCATGGCGGGCGGCCGCGACTGCTCCACGCTGATGCCGCAGCGGTTGCTGGAACGGGAACGGGGAGTTAGAAAGGATTGTATCATCCATGTGTAGTTATGTGGCCTTTAAGACCATATTGCTAGGAAACCTCCTGAATTCCTAATTGGAAATTGAAAACGCTTTAATAATAGTGAGCAAGCAAAAAAAAGTTGGGACTATATAAGGAAGTCAGGAATATTGGAAAAATTCATAAAAGATTGTGCCAGCCCCAATTTTTGCTGCAAGGACGTTGCTTATGTCTTTAAACTACCCATCTCTGAAAGACAAACCGCCTAACCTCATCAACGTAGTATATTACTCATTTTCTATAACATAAGATGTTTCCATGTGCTAACTTTATTATGTATAGCCAAAAGACGAATCGGTGATTTCATTTTCAAGAAATGTATGGTATAGTTTTGCCACAGACATTTGGTACCTATTGTACCTGCCATTCTGAACCCGTCCCTTATCAAAGTCAAATTCGCGAAGGTGTTCTGATCATGTTTGTTCTCACTATACATTCAATTTCGCTGTCGGCAGAACTATTACCTTCTAGTCCTGGGTGGCTGAAGCCTGTCGCCGATGAGCATGTTTTCGATCAGAGGGGCATCCACCTGACCGCGGCTCGTCCATCTTAGACATTAGAGCAAAATAAATAACTATCCACTATACCGCCAGTGAATTTTGAAAGTTATTATGAACAACTAATGAGCCTAGCTAGCCTAAGATCGACTCATGAACAGCTAGGCTAGTTCTATATAATGTGATGGACCCATTAACGTTTATGTAAGTTCTGTCTTACAGATTTCCGTTCAAGGCTTTTGATATCTCACATTTTAATCCAAATGCCTAACCACTAAAACAAATTCTGTTAAAAAAGAAAGCTTCTGATGAAGTATATGCCACACATGGTTTAACTTATATTTAAGACCTTCGTGTTGCTACATCTCGATGATGATGGTCATATGATCTTTGGTCATCCTCTGATTTTGTGCCAATTTCGAGTGTTGAAACGAGTGACGACTCTTTCACTTTACCTGTCGTTGTCACAGTTACTAAACCATACTTAATGATGCCCACTCTATAAATGATGACTTAAATGATATGTAAGTACCTCTTGGTCCTGGGCGGCGGCAGGAACTTGTCTCCGATGAGCACGCTCTCGTCCAGCGTGCCGTCGATCTGCAGCAGGTCGCCCGCTGACACCGACACGTCCATCTTGGACGAGCGGTCACACGTCCATGTGAACATCAGCATCATCACCATCTACAGTTGGAAATTTATGTATTTTACAGAAAACGTATCATATTAAATCGCAGTATTTTTATCAAGAACTTGGTAGATAGTGCATACTAGTAGATAGCATTGTGTTTGAAGCGCCTGATGTAAAAATTATGTTGGTGGCTATTCAAAGATACGTTGCTTAGTGCCATTTAGGTACCTATTTACGGATGAACTTTTTTGAAAAGACTAAAAAAAATCTGTACCTAAAAAAATCAAGTAACTTAATTTATAAAAAATATCAAACTCTTGAAATTGTTTAAGATATATGAACAATGAAATCACAAAAAAAGTTCTTGTAGGTAAAAATTCTCCTGACAAATTGCAAAACTCGTATTTCTCCACAAAAGTGAACATCAAAACCAGAATAAGACTCTAGAAGCACATAAAACGTTACTCGTTACTTACCACGAGCACATGCAGGATGAAGACGAAGAGCGTGGAGCTGCGGAACCCGATGGAGTCGAACAGAAGGCCGGACACCGTCGGCCCGATGAAAGCGCCGAGAGCGAAGGTGGAGGTCCACATGCCCGACACCAGGCCGTATGTCTCGATGGAGTTGGGCAGGCCACTTGCACTGTGAACGAAGTACGAGTTATAAATTGATACTTCTTTAGCATGGTACTTTAGAAGCAGCTGTGAAGGCTTTGATGTCTCTTCAAAGCTCTGCTTTAAATTGAAATTAACAGGGGTACGAATTTAGATAGAGCTTCATTCTTTGCGATACCTTCTCATCTAATAGTTAAGACCTACATAGAGTAAAAAAGTTATTATATTTTTTAAATGCGCTTTTTTGACGTGAAATCCAGAATTTCAAACAACAGCAAAAAGGAATCAACTCTGAACAGTAGTTGTATTGACATCTGTTATATTATTGAAACTGACTACTTACATAGCAGTTCCCAGGGCATCGGAGAAGGAAGCCACCAGCTGGCTGCCCATACCCAGTCCGTGCAGCATCAAACCCACGATAACTGCCCACATTTGCCTGAAAAACAGCAACAGTTTAATTTCTTATTTTTGGGTTATATGAGGTTAAACGATCAGAAACTGCACAAAAGTTTTTATTTAATCTGACCTAATGTAACGTTCTAGGGAAAAATAAACTTTTTTTTTTGATGTTGCGGATGGAGGACATGCTAAGAAACAACTGAAAGGCGTTTTATGACGTTCATACAGTAAATCATAGTAATAGATATGTAGCATTGCCTACAACTCTAGTAAACCCCAAAATTAAACAGAAGTGACTTACGTAGGCATATCAAAGAACGGTGCAGGTCCGATAAGCAGGAAGCCAGCCGCAACACTGGCGCAGCCGACGGCGATGACGTATTTGGGGCGCACGGCGGGGTGGTCGCACAGCCAGCCCCAGCCCGGCGCTGACGCCGCGTACACGCCGCCGTTGATCACGAACATCAGCCCTAGTACCATGGAGGAGAACTGGAACTGAGGGGAAATACTGGTCAGTATATACAATTATACAATTCAAAGAACTTTCCAAACGTTTGGTAGAATCTACTCGTGATCAGAGGGCTGGTTTGTTCCTTGCACAGAGAATCGGCATAGCTATTCAACGTGGCAATGCAGCCAGCCTTCTGGGCACGTTCCCCGCCATTGACAAGGATGACGATGAGTTCTTTGACGCTGTTTAGTTTTTATTTATGTAAGTTTTAATTTTAGTATAGTTAGAGTTTGTTCTTATATTAGATTTAATAAAATTAGGTAAATTGATTAGATATTATATTATACGGGTATTATTATTATTATTTTCAGCCCACTGCTAGGCAAAGGCCTCCCTCTTCTTTCCATTCTTCTCTATTGAGTATAGTGTAAAAAAAAACAGTAATTTTTATTTAAACTGGCTATGCAGTATCGAAGAAGTTAGACCAAGACAAATACTACCAGGTTTTAAAGATCTAGTATTATTACAGAGCTGAGAGCTGTAATATGAATTGAGAGCAATAAAACATGTTTACATCGACTAGTTTTTTTTTTATAGTTTGTGTGCTATATTTCCAATAGTTTTTTGTGGCCATGTGGAATCACCGCATTATATTTTATCACATTTTATAGAATACTTGGAGCAGCTGTTACTAATGTTTTTGGTAGTATATAAGATATATTGCTAGAATAAGCAGTTAATGTTATACTTACTTGTCGTAGATGTGGTTCAAGAGTCGCCTGTAGGAATCCTATACTCATACTCGTGACCATGATACTGAGTGCCGACAGCGCCACGCCAGGCACCCGCAATAATGATATCATTGTCGCTGTGGAATATAATCATCATTAGATCCAGACTTTCTACAATTTGATAAACATAGTTTTATATGTATCAAGATCCTTAAATAAAGTTACATTAAAATCATCAAAGCGCCTGCTAGAAATGTTATAAAACCATATTATATAAACCGGTACTCCATTTTAAGCCAACTCGGTTGCTAGAAACTTAAAAATATCTTTAAAATACCGATTTCAACAACGTTCGAGTAAGTTACACACTTCGATTGCTGGATTAAGAACTTTTCGAAGATGTTGACAAAAAATGTTTCAACCATCGAAATAACATTAAACGTGTCACAAACAAGCTACTCACGTCCACTAGGCTTGACATCCTCATCATCATGGTTCCTGGGCAGCACGATGCAGCTCATGAGCGCCGCACAGAACAGCGCCGAGCCCAGCACTGCGAAGGGCAGCGTGTAGCCGCCGAAGTCGTACAGGGCACCGCCTAGCGTCGGGCCCACGATCAGACCCAGACCGAAGAAAGTTTCTAGGGACGCCTAGAGGTAGAAAAAACTTTATTTTAATTTGATTTTGGGTAATAAAGCAAATTATGGTGTAATATATCTTGGGTCAATTTTCAGACAACTGATAAAAGCAGTATGTATTTCTAAATACATAGGTACTTATTATAGGTACTACCCGGCACAGAACTGAAAATGATTACGCTCTAATATTAGTTCTGGATGGTAATCAAATCCACGAGGGTTTAACAGTTAGGGTCACTAACTACTTGATCAACTGGCCAGTCAAATCTCCACCTACAATACAATCTTAGAAATGCGTCACAATTTTTTATACTAGTCATTATTTCATCATGCCGATCCGACAACTTTGCTAAGAGTTTTACCTTAGGTAGAACTCTTAGCTAAGTTATAAAAAAAAAAATGACAAAATAATGAGAAGCATTTGTTCGTCTACCGAAGAACTTTAGGTACTATACGTATAAACATAGAAACTTCATTATTGTTTTCAATTAACGGACAGTGATTGAGGTCAATGGCACGCTATCGCGAACAGTCGGGATCAGCGTTAGGACAACAATCATGCGACCCGCGATTACTAGATCTGACATTCGTGTGATGTAATTCCAATCCGTGTACAGATCATCCTAGAAATCTCAAAGGTATTTTGCTATGAAAATGCCTAATAAAATAATCACAGCAGTGGAAAATTATTCCTCTTGGCGTGAAACTGAATATCTGAACCGATCCCTTGTGGAAAATTAATTAACTGAATTATGAACTTGGGGCAAATATTTTACGTTTTTTTTCTTAGTATATTGAGTTTGTCTAATGGGAGGAAATCAATAAACAAAAAATATATTATTCGAACATACATCATAATAGAACACAGATTGGCCCTAACTGTGTTGCTTCAGAAAGACGAAAGATTTAATAATAAGAGTTGCAGTGCTACTGCTGAATTTGTTCTTTGGACAACCTTGTTAGATTTTATCGAGTCTGTTTCTGTGTGGAATGCTATGTAACTTTACAAACATTATTTCCTTCCTTTTTTATGCATTGGAAGATTAAGAAAGTAACTCACAAACATGGTGGCGACGTTATTGGGGAACTCCTTGGCGATGATGGCGAAGGAGGCGGTGAGGAAGGCGGCGTTGCCCATCGCCTCCACGATGCGGATGATGAAGCTCAGCGTTATGAACGGCACGTGACCTTCCACTTTGTCCAGTAACCTGGGGAATCAAGGGAATAATTATATACTAAGCTTAGCCACCTGGTGGGTGTTCGTCTTCATTAGGAATTGAATCAATAGTAGTGACGAAAGCAATATAAAAAGAAGGTTGGCGAAAATGATTCAGGTGGCATAGCAAAATCCTGTTCTAAGAACTGCATCGTCAGTATCATGCATAAGACCATCTACTTTAGCGCAAGCCATTATCGAAGAACGAAAGTAGCTTTTCCCCTTTTTATTATCTATTATGGTAGATCCCTAAGCAACCTCCTAACATACTTATGCGATGCTTTACTTCATATATCAAATAGGTTTAGGTGTAGATTCATTTGTAATAAAAATGTAAGGACTCACGGCGTAAAATAGACATCCACATTTAGCAGATCACTCACCCGAACAAAATGGCGCAGGTGCCGGTGGTAAGGATCCCTCCATTGAAGAGCAGCTTAGGCCCGAGCCGGTTGAGGTGCGCGCCGTATATGGGGCTCACCAGGAACACCACCAGCTCGAACACTCCGAACACCAGGCCATATTCTGTGGCCGTACAGCCTTTCTTCTCGGCCTGGAGGAGATAAATACATTAGAGTCAGCATTTTTATTGACGGGAACACTTTTGTTTCGTAAAATTAAATGTAATGTATGTTAAATATGTAAAAAAATAGTTTATTGTAGTGTAGTGTAAATGGTGTTTTTGAAATACATTTCTTGCGATGCTTAGAAATATAATATTTCGATCATATCTTGTCAATGCGAGGGTTTTTTTTATATCTTCTTGTGACTTATGGTTGACAAACGTAATCACAAGTACGGGAAAAGTAATTAAAGAAAAATTTTAAACGAGTAGCCTTTTACAAAACAAATGGATTTTTAAAAAATTCTCCGTAGATTTTATAAAAGCCTAATGTAATACATTGTTTAGTTACACGCACATTGCACTCACGAGTTAATTATGACATAAGGGATCTAGACTTTGTTATTAAATAAGTTAATTGATTGATAATGGTCACAAGACCTAATTAAGTAAATCTATTAATCTATCGATTGACTTATATTATAGGGGTCAGTAAATATGGCCTATATTTCTACGCGATTATCTTGGGTTTCTCCATTGCTTTCTTCAGTTATAACTAAAGGATTAATGAACACATCGCACGTATATTGTATTAGCAGAAAAAAAACTGAAAAAACCTACTTATGCTAAGACATTTTGAATGCCTAAAACACCTGGACAGGCTAGATTTAATCGTGTTACATGTTCATAATATATAGCACTTTATTATGTTAGGTTTATGAGGTTAGAGCTACCAAAATATGAACAATCCTGTAATTAAACATTTCCTTAGAGGTTAGATACCAAATTTTATTATATTTACGCAGGTATCTCATCTCAGCCAACGCAGCCGTTAGGTTATAGCTAAAATATGCACATATCTACATCTACTTTTTGTACCTAAGTTGCATCTATCCAGATAGTACAAAGTCTGAAGAAGATGTTTACTGTGTCTGTCTTCCCTCAGACTGACGTGATAAGTACATTATCAGTACTTAATACTTAGTGGCTACACGATGCAGACCTTTTGATATAAGTTAACATATTAGAACTGTAATAGTTCTACAATGTCGAAATAGTCTGAAATGCTTGATTAACTTTTAGATTCGTCCATTTAGGATTTATTTAAAAAATACTTAAGATGGGCTGTATCTGAGAACATTTCGCAAAAGAAATTTGTAATAAAAGAAAAGATTTAGTTGCAAATCGGGCAGTCTCTCGTCATGTTAAATGCACATCAAAGCTCCAAAGAATGGAGTTCGGACAGATAGCACTACTCATCATCATTGATTGACAATATTTGCTATCCTATAACTGCACCTCTTTCATATAGTTATTTAAGCTTTCATTATTTATCATCTGACCAAAATACACACTTAAAAATACTTTGTTATTTAATTAACTACTCGCTAATTCTCACATATCAATTCAAGATAATTGAGTTGCTCCTTGTAAAATACCAGTTTTTTTTTTGCTTTTTTATCTGTTAGGTCCATCCTGTTTATACTGTTTATTGTAAGATCACAAATGAGGCGCCTAGTGATTGTATTGTAGTAGATAAGTGCCGACTTTTTGTAAGAAGGTTATCACATACATTGATAGTATATTGCCAGCCGGATCGTAGCGGATGTCTCTGATTTGCGAAGGGAAAATCTTAGCTTGGAGGAACAACTATGTGTGGATGTATCTTATTAAAAAATATGTTGAAATATGCCTAGATTTTGCGCTGTTAACCGGTTAAAAACAAAACATAGTTTCCGCATGAATTTTCAGAAGCCAAACAATTTTCATTATTACTTTAAACAGCTTTTCTCGAACTTTGAAAACTATAAAATTACATTTTGTTCTCAGATTGTATTTTAATTTATTATATTTTTTAAAAATTGTTTCTCTCACTTAGGTATATATTGTAGAATTTGTTATTAAAATAAGTAACTAATTTATGCATGTTGAATTACCTAATTTTGCTTGAATAACCGAGTAATCTAACTCTCAATTTAAACCGTTCTAAAATCCATAATTTAAAAAGATTTTTTATTTTATTGATTTAACTGTGACGTGCGTTGTATAATTTTTATATTACATGTTAATTAACATATTAGCTATAACATATCAGGTGGTTATATACACAGGTGTCAAGGTTGTCGTCCAAATTAAATCACTTTCGCATTTTTATATGAGTAATAATAATACCACGTTGCTAGCCGAAAATCTCTTTTCTAGCAAACGAAATAGCGAGAATCTACCGAAATGAATGAAATTATATAACTTAATCCAAATTGCAATGTCACAATATCCTCGATTTCCGAACCATTTCAGTTTGCCGGGTAGCCAAGCCAATTCCGAGCAAGGACTTCCTTGCCAATGGTGTACAGTTTTCAAAAGTTGTGAAAAGAAAGTTTAGTCTTTATAAAAATGTATGAAAGAAACTGTCTCGTTGTCCTAGTGGTTCTAAGTGCTACGCTAGAGGTCTTGAGTTCGATTTCCAAGTCGAACAAGGTGTTATTGGGTTTTTCTATGAAATTCTCAGTAGCAGGTTGGAGTTTGGATTTGTGCCCGTTTACAATAGAATAGGTACATCATCATTTATTTGCTTGAAAAATGGTTACGTTAGAAGCAATAGGCTCGCCCTCTATTATATGGGACCTAAACATATCGGCGAACTGTGGGTGTACATTGGTACACCTCTGCCTAACCCTTCAGGGATACAGGCGTGATGGTGTGTTATGTTATGTTAGTGAAAGAAATAGTCGTTATTTCAAACTCTACACGATTATACCCCTTTCACTGAAGGAGCCCTTATGAATGTTACAAATTGTTTCAGCAGCACGTGTGTACTGGAATAACTACTTGGATATGCACTGGTATTATTTAGACATATACATTATAGATAAAGTTATTTACTATTTAATGACTGATGATCTTTATTTATTTTTCTATTAACAACATTAAAAATAAACTCGTGTTAATACGTTAACTAAGTCGCTACACACATTTTAGATGTTCATGTTAAATCTCAATCATTTAAACCCTTTTAATTTTTATTTACCTGGCCCCAAATATTGATGGCGTGTTCAAATATTAAGAATAGCCTGAGTGTCGAAATATTAGAGAGTGGATCGATCTCAGGTTTTAAACTGTCAAGGACGAATTTTGTATACAAGGCAATGCGCAATTTTGAAATGTTATATAACCGATACTTATGCGATAAACGATTTTATCAAAGTAAATATTTCCAAATTTTTATTTCCATCTGAATTTTAGTGCGAATAATTAATGTATGAGAAAGTAGCATGAATAACAGATTCATTCTTTATAATATTAACGGATAAAACTTTAAATGTTTTTAAATAATTTTTTTATAATAAAATCAAATTCACCTACCTCTTGTGGATAAAACGGTGCTTGTAGGGCGACACAGATAGCGTTGCAGAAATCGGCAATCGATATGACAACGATCGTCAACCACTGTCTCCGAGAAAAATCGAAACCCATTTTGAATGTCTTATATTAATCGATTAAAATAAAATAATTAAAAAAAAGTTCTATTTTATAATTCACAATCAAATGTTTATTTCACTATTTCAAAATTGGAATACATATAAAATGCCGCGTCATTTTCAGCTCCCGTCTTATTTTACTTTTTAAAATTATTTTGTAATTTAGCACAAGCACTATTGATTTACACAAATGAGTTACAATTGCGAAGGCGGGACCCGCACTAAGTCAAAGCATATCGTTTTCTGGATAGCGAGTAAATTATTGCTCTATTATTATTACTATTATGTTGTAATTACGACCCAATGAACATTACTCATTACTGTGTAAATAACTATCCATTGCCCGGTTTGTTTATCATCCCTAACTTTGATACTAAATGTAACAGTCAATGTAATGACATTTCTAGAAGATTCATTTCCAATGAAGGTTGGTTTTCATATCGGGGTAGCGAGAGAAGAAGTAATGACCGCGTGAATGATAACTGCGACTAAAATATCAACGGCAGAATGATAGTACTATGGTCATTAATATTTTTAATGTTAATTAAACTTAATTAAATATCTGTAACTAAGAAAACAATAGATGAGTACGTGAGTACTTTTATCTAAAAGAAAATTGAATATAATTATTTATTGCTGTTACGTTATTTTATTCTTTGTTTGTTAAAGTAGAAGGAATCTTGCTACAAATATTTTATTAAAATGATTGATTGAATACAAGTTTTATTCTTTATTAATTGTATGCATTTAATTATAACTGAACTAAATAAAGATAGTTCAACTTTTAAATCTATTTTCTCAAGACAAATAACGTTTTGTGAGCTTTTGTAGCGCAGCTTCTCGAATTTACCTACGGTTAAAAGACTTTACATTACAAGATTTAATTAATCTCAACTTTGGAACAATTGCCTATCTTGTAACAAATTTTCAGGATTGAAAAAGAAAATAAAGCTATTCCATTCATCATTCAAATGGCTAAACTTCTTATTCCTTTTGTATTTTTTTTTCAGTTTCAACTAAATGCCCTTAGGTGTCTTATTTAAACTAATCTAAGCTTTTGTTAATTACGTGCAGTATTCATTTTATTTTAAAATAATTGTATCTGTATGGATTTTTTATACAATGTTTTAAGTAAATGTATAAGCCCTATTTTTTTTACTATCAATTATATTTTTGACTTTGTGCGCCCTCTACATCCGGTCCTTTGCTTATTGCCTTACAAAATCGCGAAGAAAATTTCCGACGTATCTTTTTTTTTATTTTACGCGTAATTTCGTTAATGTGTTGACCTGTAGATGACATTATCGTAAAAACGTTGGCACAACGATAATTATCACTATCACGTGCAGAACAGAACACATGTTACCGAATGTTTGTGATTATTTTTATATAACAATGTTAAACTTTTAATTATCGGCGCCTGTAAGGGTTAGTCCATATTTGTGAAGTTTGAAAGCATTGTAATTTAACTGTGGGTACTTGATTAACTTACCTCGTATTCTGTAATGTAACTATTTTTTAAGTAGAACCTTAGTAGAAGATTGGAGGAAAACTGGTAAATGGTGAACAAGGTGGTGTGATTGTAAAAAATAATTATTTGGGTGTTAATGTTGTTAGTAACTATTAACGAAATACATAAAAAATACATATTAAAGAAACAAACCATTTTTGTTTTTAATTCTGTTTTTAGCAGCGTTGTTACTTGGGGCATTTCTACCAGCCGACCTTGGCTTCCAAATTTCGCTGCGTACAGAGACCCGATGACCTGAATGGCGCCGGACCAGTTTTTGGCGATCGAAAAATCTTTTCGGTAATTCTACTTAAATTAATACTTAGTTGTTACTCAAATAAATAGTAAACAACATTACAAGGATAAAACGAAGCATTGGAGCTTAATTGTTTGAAGTAATTAATAAGTATGAGTATTGCACCTGATTAGGTAGGTCCGGGGCACCCAAACAGCTTTAAACTCACATTCCTGTTGAATGGCTTAACTCCTATTTACAGCACAACATAATAATATCAGCTAATTTTTTAAAGAATAAGATTAACCGAGACAATTTAAAAAAGTTCCATTTTTAAATGCGTCCCAGTGACAGCTAATATTTTATATTTTTTTTTTGCATGGTTTTACAACACTAGAACGCACCTTTAAAATAATTGCCAGCACAGATAAAAGATTATTTGTATGTCTCGTGTCCCTACACGCAAAATGGGGGAGGTTAGGTCGCGACCCGCGTGACGTTCCGACAGCCTGTAATTATCGCATATCGTATTATTGTACTCAAATTGATGATATTGGTTATTAGACAGATAAATCTGTTACGAAACTCATTATTCGGTGCTCCAAGCTCGTTTGATAAGGACCTAATTAATCTTTAGTGCGCCGTTTTAATTTCACGTATGTTTTGATAGATTCCACATCTATTTCTAAAGGGCATCATTATCGTACCTATCAGTTCTATTCATTTAATAAATCGTGTCTTTCAAACGAGTAGTAATTAGAATAATATGAGTAGGTGTTGACGTAAAATGTGAATGTTGAGCTTACAGATACAATAAATAGTAGTCATTTATAGTAAAGGAACCAGGACCCCAAGAACCACAACGTTTAGCATGATATATCATATTAATGGTTTTGATTTTGTATAGGGTTCTCTTCCGGGATAAACTGATCTGGAGGTTTCCATTAAAAATAAATTTGAGAAAACATACCTAATTATGTTTTCTGGGATATTCTATTTGTTCAATATCAGTATCCGATATGATAAATCTTTAGGCCCATAAAAATAGAGGTGTTTTAATGACACACCTGTGTATTTTTCCTAATAGAAATTCCTCGAATAACATCGGAACAATCGGCCATTAAAGCGATCAAATTGTTGATGTTCTGCTGTTCTTTTAGGGCATGACAAAGTGTAGGAAGCGTGTACATGAGCTAAGACGTGTCCTCTTTGTTCAAGCACTTACATGACATAATGTAATTACTCATCAACTAGCCGCCTTGCCGCATACCATACAACAGACCTTCCATATTCCTATAATTTCGTCCTGACGCATAGAGTTAGTAAATAGCGCGAAGGCGGTGGGGAGTCCACTCAGGGATGTCGAAAATCTTGAGCGAATAAAACACATAGCTCCTTGCTTTCACCTCAAACAAAATGATTCGCGCGCCCGTCCGTCCACCATCGAAGCGCGAGCCTATTGCTAACTAAAACCGTCGAACAACGGACGCGGGCAAATTTAAAATTCGAACTTAAAAAAAATAAGCCACTATTTAAAATAAAATAAAACGAATAATATTTAATAAATAAGTGAGTTTAAAAATCGAACGTTCAGTGAAAAATGGATTGTTTGAAGCAGTAAATATATAGTTTCGGATTATATTTTTTTGAATTCATTTTGTTAGTTTTTAATTTAGAAATTAATAATTAACAAAAATGAAAATGGCCGACCGTTGTGTATTGTCGCTGTTGATGTTATGTTTGACTGTAATATGCCACAATGGAGAAGCTGCGGAAAATGAAAATACTGCGCCTATACGTAAGTTTTATTTTACAGATATTTTATGTAGCGTTGAGCAGTATGCAGTTTCAATTAAAAATAACTGATTGCCTTTCTTAGTTTATAGTTAACTGTTAACTGTTAATTTATAAACATAAGATAGACATTTCTCATTTTATTGAAAATTTAACTTCGAAACGATGTGTACAATAGATACATAGATAAAAAAGTAAATATTTATTAAACGTTAATACATTTAATTTAAAGAATAATTGATATTGATGACTTTCAAATCTCAAACATGATAATCGAAACGTTATAATACTGAATGTGAAATAAATATTTACAAATACTTTATCCATTTGCACATCTTTTGGTAGCTGTAAATAAGTAATATTTTTAGCGGGCATTAGCATTTGTTGACATGCTATGATGCCAGTGTGTGACATAACGAATATCAAAATTAGCCTAGTTTGCAGTGCGGCGTTGTCCGAGATTTTACGAACATATTACAGCTCCACGCTCGTACGCAATAATTGCTTGTGTGGTAATCACAATTTTAATACTCTCAAAGGTACTTGAGATTTGACATCTCGCGATGTTGCGTACAGCTTAATGAATAGTTCAGTTGAAATATCGATTCAGTATAGAAATCGATTTGAAATGAATCGGTGATGAAATATTTATTCGATATAGTCGTGAGCAAAATGTGTTTTGACATTCTAGTAAAGGTATTTCTTAGTTTTTTTTTTTTTGAGTAATATTTGTAGACAGTTTAGAAAGCACAAAGAAATATCTCGTATGAGTAAGTTTGTGCTAAAGTCTGTAGCAATGAACGTAAATAAATAGATAGCTAACAGTAAATATATAAAACAACTACTTCTGTATTCTGTCAACAAATCGCGCAAGTGTTAGAATGTGTAATATTACACGTGCATTTCAAGGATTTGAATGATTGTAATAAGTCGTAAACCTAGTTAGGAACATGAAATGCTGAGTCCCATTGTCAAACAGAAATTTAAACTAGAAGCAGCTTAAATTATACCTAAGAGTATTATAATAAACATATACTACTACTTATGATTTTCTGCAGGTCGTAAGTAATTAAATAAATTAATATTGAAGGAGTGTAGTGCAAAATGCATTTATTTAGTCTTTTTATTTCATTTCTCTTTTTGAGCCATTATAATATAGAATTTACTTATGTTATTGGTGCATTATTCTTTAGCTTCTTTACAGGCCAAGATAAGCTCTATTCAGCCATAGGTTGTATTAAACTTGCATTATGAAATTCTGTGAATCATATTTTGTTTGCCTTCAAACATGGTGAAACAAAATGTTGAAATTACTCTTTTAAATTGACCTTTGAGTTGCACGAACATTAGGGGCCAAACGTTTTTATATTGTATAGCTATGGTTCTTAATTAGATATTGATGCTTAATTAGATTATGTTAATTGGCGAGGAAAACTTGTTATAAGAGGCAAGGGTTTTGGGAGCTTATTTTCGATATGGTGATTGATTTTTCACATTATTGTAAAGCAAAAAATAACTTCAATAAACAATTAGTTTTTGTATGAATGTCAATTTAAATCCCAGAGGGCATATCTTCTGCTTGCTTGCTAAAACCAAGCTTAATTTTGGATAAAATGACTAGTATTTAGGTACTAATACAAACTGTGACTGATAACAAAGACTACACTTTTAACGACTTGTAAATTAATCGTTAATAATGTGTAAAAATGTTCTGCTTATCGTAATATTTACAAACAGTGTAGAGAACGGAACGACACACGATAAAAGTAACGTTTTACTTGGTGCAGGGTTAAGGACACCCGAACCATTACACGCGTAGACAAAATATACATTATCTGTTCAAGAACAAAAGCTGCGTGAACAATAACTATTAATGCTACCAAATATATTTCAATTAATATATTTTCGAAGGGCAGTAACAGAAAGAAATACGTGTTAAAGTTTTTTTATTAAATTATAGAGTCTTGAAATTAAACTACTTTTTACGGCTTTTATCGCAATTTATTTTGATTTTAGGTCCCGACATTTCGATACCTTTGCAGGTATCATGGTCACGGGCTTTTCAAACTTATGTCCGAAAATGTTTCGGTTAAATAGTTATCAGATGGTATTTAGTAGCCCTTATTTCATGAATAAAAGCAATATTTAGAAATCATCCTACGTTAATTCCTACAACATAGACTCTTGTTTTTTTTTTAAATACATACAATTCTTGTGTTTAATAAGGAAACATAAGTAAATGGTTGACGTGTTTACATACAAATATAAATAATAAATACCTAGGTCCTTTATTTACTGCTTTATCTACTGATCAGTTCAATATTTATCATCCGTCAACTGATTACTGTGTAATTTGTATGCTTTGTTCGTCTTCCTATGTACTAAGCGTAGGCTTAACAATAACTATAATTTCCAACGGCGCAAATTAAACCTAGCTAAACAAATTTCACGCCACAATCACCAAACACCACAAAAACTACTTAGCTACCGTAATTCTCACTAAATCACGCAATTGCTGAAAATTATTTAAATTACAGCATTCAAAGACCAAATTAGGAGTCATTGAACAAATGCTCCCACTTCCATTGTCAAAGGTGTGATGGCCCATGTGTGTCAAGGCCGGGCCAACGTTGGCCGCTGTCGAAATAAGCAGAACTGGGTAATTAGCAAATATGTTATGTGTTCGTTTGTTTTCAATTCAATATTTGCAGAAAATTGTTTGTTCGGAGTTGCTGGTTGTACGAAAATTCTTTGTGGAAACAATGAATTACCAAGCTTTAATTTTAGCTTTACTTTTGTTCTTAAACATTTCTAGTATGATCATTCGCATGTAGGTGTCAAAAAAGTGTATGAATCCTAAATGAAAAACAAGCACTAATTGGTACTAATTTATAAACAGGAATAACATGTCTTACAATTCTTAAATCCTATCCTATACAACTTAAAAAAAAAAATATTGCCGACTTTTTTAATGATTCGTACATAGTTAATACCCAGTACCTAACGCCTATAACAGCCTGTTACGAAACCACCAATAACTTAACAACACTACCTGTAACTTGCCAGATAACTTTACAAATATTGTATTCTCGCGTGACATTTCTTTGTAAGTCATCGTCTTCCTAGTTATACAATGCCCATCGTCACGGACCGACTGCGGTGTACATTTCACTGCCTTAAGCAAGACTTGAGCAACTCTTATCTTGTACTAAGTACATTCATCTAACGTGGATTTGGTAATGGGATCTGTGATGTCAGCGGTCCATTGTTGGAATTAGAACGGTGAAGTGCGAAAGAGGTTGTGGATCGTATTGAAAAAGGTTCCATATTTTTGTCATGCGTTTGGTGAAAATAACATAACATAATAATATCATCACGCCTGTATCCCTGAAGGGTTAGGCAGAGGTGTACACCCACAGTTCGCCGATATGTTTAGGTCCATGTAATAGGGGGCGAGCCTACTGCCACTAACCGGGCACAAATCAAAACTCCGACCTGCTACTGAGAATTTCATAGAAAAACCCAATAACACGTTGGTCGACTCGGGAATCGAACCCGTTCAATGAAACATTGTTTAAAGCTCTTGAATTATCACACGCTACTGTCTTTTAACTTTAAAGGTCAAAAAGCTTAAGTTCAAATGAACCTCAAAAAATTACCTTTGCCTTCAACTGAGTCGCATCGTCGCATCGTACAGCACCTTTAAGGTACTTAAACGTTGTGAGGGCCGTCAGTAACGAAGCTTCTCATTTTTAGTAATGTGCTTATAAATTGTATTTATTTACCGGTATTCTTGACCACGCAAAATAGTTTGGGTGTCAAGGCAATCTTCTTTCGAAGGCAATTCGAAGGCAATCAATTTTAATTATAATAACACCATAATTAAGGATCTTCTTCATGTTAAGGACATGTTAAACAAGTCCCTTAATTAATGCCATTATATTTAATAAGCATTAAGTTTAATATGTGTAGGTACTGAATAGTAAAATACTAGTTTCTTAGATATTTTGTTGTACTTAAATAATACATTTAGAGATGACGTAAAGTTACAGTTGAAAATGTGTCCAAAACTGGCCATTGTATTTATTAATACGTTTTTCTAAAGTTCGTCACAGACTAGTCTAATAATAAAGAAATCTTGCTTTTATCAGATACATTAAAAGTAATGTAATATATATTTAAAAAAAAAATAATAATTTTAAACGTTCTTCGAGAAGATTGCAATCAACTGGGCAGTATCGCAAAAACTCTTGGCAACCTAGGCAAAACAGTTTGATATGCACTTCGTAATTTATGATTTGACTCCCCTCAATGAACAGGCCATCTTTCCTCATTTCATCTATATGTCAGAGTCGTCAACCGTGCCCAAACTATTATGTAAAGAGGACGGATAATGACAAACAACACCTTCCTGTGTTTAATTAAGACATCCTACCATAATCCAACAATTATAAATGATTATCTACCGAAAGGATTGAAGCATTGTTTGGTAATTATAATGAAACAGCAAGCATCTGCCTTGCTGCAAGTCGTCAGATGAAACCCTAAGCGACCCAGTGATTCTTTTTACATATCACTTCAAGTCAAAGTCCGGTGAAGCAGTCAAAGTAAGCGCTCAGGCTAACTGCAAAGATCTATACCAAAAAAAAAACACTAGTTCAAGTTTGTTATTAAATTGCCAAAAAATCACATACCTACTGTAATAATCCTAACCAGCTTGCGTATTTACTTGAAGAACGTAGTCATATCCATTCTTCTAAGCAATTACATCTACGTACAGTTTGACTTAAGCGACAATAATTTAATGATTTCCGTAATCAGCAGATTAGACAGTGCCTACCTAGACAATTGCAAACCAATAACTTGAAACACGGAACCAATTTACAAATATTACTTCACATTCATTTGCACGAAATAACATATTTGCATAAAAATACAATAGACGAAAATACGAGTAAAGTAATTGTCATGTGCAGTCTATTTAGTAGAACCTTGGGTATTGGTCTTTTGGCTCACGGACTCGAACGTAGATATATGTTTCAAACACGCAAGAAGTTAATCTAACATGACATATGATAGCCTCGTAATAACATGCATAAGATTGTTTAAGATCAAGTTAAAACTATTAGTTTCGAACCAATGAGGTTTTGTGTATACGAATTGAGTTTGCATTTTAATAGTTAATTGAAATACAGACGCACGTGGTGTCGTGCGTGATGTAATAAAGTATTAATCTATATTTAAAGAAACTTTCGATTGTATAATTATATCAAGGTTTTCTACCTTTTTAAGAACGTAGGGTTATATTAAAAGCCTTAAATATAATTTTGAATAAAAGTTTTCTACTTATAATAATATAATATGTTGTGCATTTTATGACTGCCTTCTTGGCCTAGTGGTTGTAAGCGCGACTGCTACGCTAGAGGTCTTGGGATCGATTCCCGAGTCGACCAAGTTTTTATTGTGTTTTTCAATGAAATTCTCAGTAGCAGGGCAATAGGCTCGCCCCCTATTACAAGGGGCCTAAACATATCGGCGAACTCTGGGTGTACATCGGAACATCTCTGCCTAATCCTTCAGGGATACAGGCGTGATGGTATGTTATGTTTATTTTATGAATCTGTAGGCATATAAAGGTTTCAGTTTATATAATAATCTACGTACAACCAAAATAAGATAAAAACTAACTAAAACATTAAAGCCAAACTTTTTCATTAAATAATACGCAAAATACTCATCTACGTACATGTAGGGTCAATAAGCTACAGTTCATTTAAACATACAAATCGATAACAAATTTTCAGTTTATATTATTTAATTACGATGCATTATTAACCTATCCTTAATATTTTATTTAGGGCATCGAGAACCGGCCCATTTTTAGGAACCGGTTCTTTCGGTTCCAAACTCAAGCTGGAACCGGGTACCCGGTTTTTTCGGTTCTTTCGGTTCTTTTCGATAAATTTTAGTTTAAAAGCTGATTTTCTACTGCCATAACGAATAAAAGAGAATGGATAAAACACACTTTATTGGAAAAAGCATTTTTTATTATTTTTCCTCCTAGTTACAACATCGTTTTTCAGTAACATTAAGCGATAATCAGTGCACTAAAATCAGTCTTTTCGAAGTTGTTTATAATTCACTATAGATATCGAAAACTGTGTTAGAAATAAGGTATTGAAATAAACTCAAAAAAAACTTCAATAATTTCCGAATAGACTTTTCAAATTCTCTTTAAATTCTCCTATTACTTTAATTGGCTGTTGTTTTGCTCTAAAATTTACATTACTTTACGTTAACGTCCATTTTTAACGTAACATTGGATGACCGAGCTTGGACCCAAGCCACGCTGCCGATCCGATTTGGTCGGCTAGGTGTACGTAAAGTTTCCAGTTTAGGCTTACCAGCATTTTAGTCTTCGGTCCACAAAAATTTAACCAGGCAAATCTTAGGGTCCACTCTGGTTGTTTTCCAGATTTTGTGCATGACTGAGGCAGTAAATAGTTGGGAATTGTCCTTCCCGGGCGTAGATCTACCCGAGCTACGTTCTTCCCAGAGCCAGTGGTACTCGAGCCGCTTTGCAGTTTAATACGGAAAGAATTCATTAATACGTCGATCAACACTGCAGAGCGTGCGCGTCTCCTGGCTGTGGGAGAATGGGAATCGGGCCTCTGGTAACAGGCACTTCCATCATCCACTCTTGGTACGATTTTGGATGACAATACTTGCCGGCTCGCCATCAGTTTACGTTTAGGTATACTTTGTTTCGCATCTCATTTTTGTCCACGCGGTGAAACAGTCAATTGCCTCGGTCGCCATGGCCTGTCCTGCAGCAGGAGCGCAGGGCGTATATCCCGTCACGCAAATAATAATGTCGTTATTCGTCACTGCCGGTGTACCAGCTGTTTTGGAACCTAATGGTTAGGTGCGCGGCGATGGTAAGAGATCTGACGGTATATCATTGTTGCCTTGGAAATTGGTTCGGCTTTGGTGTGGTACGCAAGGTGCATCGACACCTTGCGCCGTTCCACTTTCTAAGTTCGGCAGCCTCTCCTGGCGCTGTTCCTGGAGCTGCAGAGAACCTTTAATAGCGAAAGTATAATAACCTAATGGGTTATTATAATTTTGAGCCGTTTGGGGTTGAAACGCTCGGGTCGTGGGGTCCGATTGCATGAAATCTTTTTAAAGAACTGTCAAAACGTTTGGTAGACTCCACTCGTGATCAGAGGGCTGGTTTATTGGATGTACTGAGAATCGACATAGCCATTCGACGAGGCAATGATACCACTCTCGGACAGAGCCATTTCTACCCTGACTGTAGTACTCAGGTCATTCGATATCAATTCAGGAGCAGAATAGCTTGACTTAATTCCTTATTAAGTTCCTCTTTATTTATTAAAGAAGATACGTGTAACAATATTATATGATAATAACTTGACATTTAGCGTGAATTGAGGTATTTTTAAGTTTATTTTAAGAAAGAAAGATAAAACCGAAAGAACCGAAAATCCCGGTTCCCAGATTTACAGAACCGGTTCTTTCAGAGACCACCAGAACCGGGAATTCCCGGTTCTTTTGGAACCGGGAAAACCCGGTTCTTATGCCCTAATTTTATTACCTTCGATTCTGTTCGTGAATAAAGACAAATGATAACAATTTTTATGTTCAGTAATTGCATATCAACACGATTTTTTTCGGCAATTTGACAATCGGTACTCTTGCTATTATTACCAATCAACCATTGATTAAGCTTTTATAGACATTAAGACCAATTTTACTCGAGTTAGTCTTAATATTTTGCTGTTGTTTATTGCATATTATTGTTATTGGAAGGTAGCCTTTTAATCTGGGTATATCCAATATCAATCAAAAAGTATATGAGAGGAATGAAGATTTCACAACGCAATCTTCCTAGGAATGGGTATAAGGCCCTTTGACAATATAGAACCTTGACTGCCTATAGTATACGTAGGTTGTACCTTAACCTACCAGTCCCTTTCAAACCTTGCTGATAGTTGCTTTTAGGGCAATAAGCCCACAAGCTGCCTACATCAAATTTGATGTCCTCCAATCTTTTTATCTAATCTAAAATAGAATTTTCAATTGGTGGTCATATTCATACATTTTTATTTCGACTGAACTGGGTATAATTTGTGTATTGGTAATGAATACGTGCGCTAAGCTTTACCTCTAAGATGATCGAAATTTACAAAGCAAACTCGTCTGTCAATAAACTAATAGGAAGTCATCACAATTAGCAAGGTTAAATTTAAACAAACAATAACTAAGTGCTAAAAATATAACAATAGAATATAATCCGTGCTCCTTGAGATATGTTGACAATGAAAGATTGCTGCGGCTATCGAAGAGAGGCCTGACTAGCATAATATATCGATATATTTCAGTGGAAGATAGTCAGCCAGCCTTGGCCAGCCATATGTGATACATATAACATTTTAATGGTCACGCATACGTGGGAAGAATGGATGCAGATTGGGCAATAGGACATGGACAGATTCATTAAGTAAAAATGAGGATAAATGTTAGGAAGTGATTAAAAAATACGAAGTAGTCCCAGGGGCATGTGATAGTTAATGCAATTCACATTGGTCTCTGTTAGGTTTTCTATAAAGGCTTTTATTACTTTGAATGAATCAATTTTTTTTATTGGTTAGCTATAAAGTTTATTAGGTAAAAGTGCAACATACGACCTCCATTATATTTTGAAAACGATTTAACCATGGTTACCTCTATTAATGAGTAATTGATAATTGATCGTTGAATTATTTAAATAGATAAATAATGTTAAAAGACCTTCAAAAAGAGAGCTCTTTCAAAACTTTAGCCTTGCATGCAACGGCCTGAAACTCTAGCCCTACCTACTGATATCATATTTTTGTATTTTAAATTGATTGTAAACCAATACTTTTCTAAAATTATTCTATAGTAAATTATGCCCTGTTTTTGTAACATAATAATTACAAAATATTGACATATCTAGATCACGACACCCGATCGAAACATTAATCAAAACAAAAAAGGTATATTTGCAAAACACTGGCCCAAAACAATAAAAAAAGGCATCGACAAAAAAAGTGCCGAGTTTTCGAAATTCAAAATTGTGTTGGTAACGGTGACTACGGTCGTCGGTCAGTCGCTCACCGGCGCTCGCAGCCTTGACACCGACGACGTTGCATCACACGTTGCGACACCCTATCAAGTCACATCACGATCTCCCTCAACGACCTTGGATCTTTCATATGATATAACTGTGGGCGACGAATTTAAATGACAATTTTAATAAAAGTGAATTTATTATCTTGATAGATTGGTTCGATTACTCAGGATTTAATTTTGACGATGTATTTGCGCTTGTTTAGTTAAAACAGGTTTTAGGCTTATGGTAAATATGTAGAACTTTATCAAGGAACATAAGAAGCTACATCTTTTGATATTTTAACTTACCAAGCATTACGACTAACTTAGATTTAAAAAAAGAACTTGGTTTCATAAAAACGATTTATTGCTAGTAGTCATAGCGACTTTCGTGTCTATACATATAAAAAGCTTGTGTTGATCGGATATAAGTATAATATCTAATATAAAGTTGCTTCATAAGTAATCTTTTCAGCATCACATTTCTCAAAAGCTGGCGCAACGAATCCAAGTTCTAGCAATCTAATAACATTTAATCAATTATGTTGCACACACGAAACCATGCATCATTGGCATGCATCTTGCATCCACTTGCAACAACTGCAATCATTATAATGAGATCCCCTTAATCATTACACATAATCATGTTTATGGTCAAACTTTTGCGAAATGTTTCTGGAAATTTTCGTTGACGGTTTCGTCAGGTAGAAAGTAGCACGAGGCAGTAATATGCTGAGAGGAATGCAATTTTATTACTCCAGCTTTAATAGTTTCGGTTGAATCATGTGGTTAACGCTTATTATCGCATTTCCCGCTATTAAGCCCGTTTAAGCAGCCCTGTATGAAATAAAATCTTAAGTCACGGAATGTCTGCATGTAATAAAGTATGTACTACATCTGCACTGCCTAACAATTGACCTTTATACAGCCAAACTTGGGGGTTAAAAAGATGGAAAATATGGATTTCTTGAAAGGCAATATACTCCATATTTTAACAAGAGGCCAAAGCAACGTAACCTAGTCGCACTACTAACAAAATGTATACATCGCTTAAGGACATGTTATTATCATGAGGCAACTGTACCGCTGGTTAAGGGATATTACGTCTTTGACACGATCTCCTTTAGACCTAAGCCAATGTATTACGGAATGTAAAATGCCGTACTGCATTCATGCAGATTGTATACTATACAGACTCTACACAGGTTTTAATTAAGAAAACAATCTTGCAGTCAATGATGCGTTTTATGTTTGCGTACAAATCGCTTCTATTCATACATTGTACTATGAATTCTAGATATTTACGACACCATGTGGCAACCATTCACGTTGAAAGTCATGTGCTTTTTTGTGTAAGGCTTACCTGAATTCTTCTTCCTTTTCGGGATCACTCTTGACAGAGTGTTTGTGGTCAACACTTCAGGTGTTTGTGGCAAACCTAAAATACTTTGAAAGGGGAAGGCTGTTGAAAACCTTTATGTTTTAACCCCAAAAATGATACGTTAAGATCAAGCTTGTTTCAGAAACAGATTAGAATATAGTTCTTATCCTATGGTTTGAGGTCTTTTACTGGATTTAACAATCGAATCGAAAAAATGTATACCTACCTACAGGGGCAAAATTTTAATGGTAAATACTTTGTGTTGTTTCCATGCAAAAACAAAGTTTTGTTGTAAAATATAATAAGAACAAACTTTAAATGTGAATACAATATAAACAGTATTACTCAATGTAATTATTTACGTTACTGATACTGCATGTTGTGTACTACATAATGAGAGATTCGTCTTGATTGCCGCGCCAATTAGAAGTTACTACACAAGTACAGATCGCTCGGCTGTTGCATCTGTTACGTGGACTACACGCTCTCGTAACATTTTGACCATATATTCACCATTCAAGAAACTAAAGCGTTTTTAGTTATTGCAGTCTTTTTAGGGTAATTATTTTTGCAAGTGTTTTTATAAGCCAAATTAAAGGTAAGCTGTTACGGTTGGTAACGTTTAAATTATGATAATTTGACTGCCGTGGTTATTTATTTTCCGTTTAATAAACTGAAAAAAAAGAGTAAGTATTGTTCCTCTGCAGAAAATTTCTTTTTCTACAGTTATTCTTCTTTGTGTAGTTCTTTTTAAAGGACATTTGTCTCTCTTTATGTATTTAACACAAGTCTTCTTTAAATGTGTTTAACTACTAAACAATAAACATCGTTCAGAAGACACCTCCTGAACATCAATATATCAATCTAAAGTAAAAAATTTAATCTACCAATAAATGTACAATCATAACACAAGCAATCGATTGCATCTCAAACACAAAACCGCGTATTTGATTAAAAAAATCTAAATTCCACTGCAATTTCCATGGGTGTTTCTCAAAGGTATGCGCGAACTGGGTTAGCATGTCGGCAATTCGTTGTATAACGCTTATGTAAGCTCTGACCTTGTGAAATAGCGCCGACCAACTCGTTCAAGTTCAACCGAGAATTATACGCTTCCACAATGAATGCTGTTAGAAAAAATATAAAAAATACTTGTTTAGATTATGAAATTCCACTTTTATTTAATGAACGACTTAAATAGACTAAAAAGTATGAAATATGAATGGTAACGTTGTACTTGAGCAATAGTTTTAGTTATGTACTCTTCTTTGTAATTTTTTACGTTAATTACACACACTTTACGTTAATTAGAAACTTTATCGAGCTTTAACTGCAAATACCATCGAAGTGATTTTAGTACAATAATGATAAACTTTTTTATTATTATTTTTACTAGTATTTTTTTTTATTTTTACTATTTTTATTATGTTTTATTTTTTACTAATTAAGTTGTATGCAACTTAGTAATTACTACAGGATTTCCAACTTGGCATGCCGGCAACGTCTGCCAAGAATTTGCCTTAGTGCCGTGCTTATTGACTTAGTTATACGATGCTAATGGATAACGTGGGATTACCATAATTACACACATTACATTATGTATGTACTACATACTTGGGTTATTTAATTATGCAGTCGTCACGAATCGCTTTCCGTGACGACTGGAAACTTTTGTAGGTGACAGTGAAATAATATAATAAGCTTTGCTTCTAAGAGTATGAAATCGTATTTCTTTGATAACTGACATGTAGATGAAATATATAATTATAGAATACCTACACAATAAATTCATTTCTTTTTCACAATTATTAAAGCGTCCAAAGCACAAATCAATCGAAGACTTTCATTTATTTAGCAGCTATTTTAGTGCTTCAAACATGATCCAAATGTTATTGATTCAGTCTTATTATCCTGTACTTTTCTGTTTTCATTTTCTGATACTTAGATAGGCAAACATAAGACATTGGAAGCAATACTTGACTTAAGCTTGAGGAAAAGTATTTTTTATAACCAAGAATCGACAATAATAAAAACTAAAAACCTTGCAACAATCAACATCGGGTACAACATATGAAACTGGGTATTCCTAGGATTAATTCTTGGTGTCGCAAACACTTGCATCAACTAAGTTCGCATATTGTCGACTAGCTGCGAAAGTTCGGTGCTCTCTGCTCACCTTGTACTCACGTTTACGTAACCTATACTTAGCTTGACACGCATTGTTTGTTTGTATGCAAATACTTTTGAAATGGAAGCCTTATTTGGGCGGTATCTTGTGGTATACCTTTCGATATTATTATGTTGTATGTTGAATTGGTGTTTTGTAACCGATCTTAGAAAAAACGTTCGGTTTTCTGTTACAATATGCTAATATTTGTGTGGTTTTCAAATCTTGATTACACTAGTTAGATTTGTCTTATCTGCATGCAAAAAAAAACTACAGCATTTACGTAATATTACACTCAATGATTAGCAAAAACACAAAATAACTAGTACCTACCTACTTATTAGTTACCGCCTAATAGTAGTTTATTTACTAAGGAATATTTTTTTTATACTTTTTCCCCTTATCCCAACTACATATTTTATGTAAAATGTTTAGTAGATCTGCAAAAATACTACGAATTTCCGCAAAACTAACCTCAACCTCATCTCTTTCACAGCGGAATACATCCTACCCTGCAGTCAAAGCGACCCGCAACTGGACAACTGCATAAAGAACTCCTTCAACCACCTGCGGCCGTACCTCTCCCGCGGGATTCCTGAGCTGGGAGTGCCGCCAGTGGAGCCCCTCTACATTGACCGCTTGGTCATGGAGAACGAAGCAGGACCCGTCAGGGTCACTGCAGCCTTCAGCAACATCACTGTTGTGGGACCCAGCAACTATACTATCACGAAAATCAGGTGAGAGATTTTACTGGTTGGGTGGAAGTTGAAGCATCTAGAGATGGTAGATGAGTCATGTCCGTTAACATTGAGAGATTATTTAGAATATGGATATTGCACCGAAATTCTCCTATACGAGATGCACGTAGATCTTCAAGCTTTCGACAATAGCATTTACTTACTAGCTGTTTTCTAAGACCTCATCTCCACTTAGAATGAAACTCTGTCAGTAAAAATATTTACCAGACTCAAATAAATAATTCAGCCGTTAAGTGATTTGAAACAATTTGTCAATTTCACAAATACTGACTAATCTGGATCAGGTCAAGTAGCTGGACTAATTTCATAATTGCTAATTAGAAACATTAATTTGATCTGAAACAAGAAAATCTCATGACTAAGAAATTGAGGTCAAGTCTGTTGTCACATTGCTGACGGTTAAACTAAGTTAAGTATAGAAATTGCCAAAATGTTGTAAGATGACTTTAATACGTGTTTGAGATAGCACTGGCGCAAAAAGTTTACACAATTTGATTTTTATTTGCAATGGTTTTTCGATCGATATACGAAAAGACGCAACTTTATACCTTTAAACAATTATCGTAAAATATACGTAAAATGGACAGTGCAAGTCAAAGACAATATATAATTAAACATGTTTCAACTGAAGTTAGTTCCTTTTGCCCTTGGTAGATGTTTGATAACATAGATAGAAGCCTATTAATATGGGACGCGATAAGAGCAAACTATTTCTGAAAATTCCCAAACATACAATAGCACAAACTATTCACTAAGTAGTTGTGACCTCAACATTTCGAAACCCGCTTATTTCACCGCAATCTCATCAGATCTCAAATCTGTGGGAAGCTTGGATAATGACAGAATTAGGAGCACAAAACATTGCGACAACTAAGGTACTAGTCGAGCGGAGAGGCCGAGTTTTGTAATACTCACTTAAAATACGAAGGCAAGGGCCGGATGGAAGAATTCGTCATATTTATCATCGGTTATGAGATGCTTGACACAACGTTTATGTAATTTCTTGTAATAAATATTGATATTATGATGATTGGAAACTCAACAGCTGCAGCAGTTAATGTAGTATGTAGTTAAAATACAACAGTAATAAATATGACTTATAGACTATCTTCTATAGATCAATTACTTTTAGCCGAAAATTTTCAAAACAAGAATAAAAGATTTAAGGAGTAGCATGCATCTAAAAACATGCATTTTTTGCCACAATTGACGCTTTTAGTTTGCTTTCAAGATCAAAGATTCAAGACTTAAATTACATAGGTAAATATTGTAAAGGGCCTCCCTATTAATGTTATCCCTAAACATTCACCGGCAGGTCTGACCTGAAGAAGCTCCGCATTGACATGGGCATCGTGCTGCCGCGCATCGAGATCACCGGCCGCTACGAGGTGTCGGGACAGGTGCTGCTCTTCCCCGTCAGGTCGCAGGGAGACTTCTGGGCCTCCTTTGGTAAGTAATACTGACAAATTAACTCGTACTGACTTAACATCCTCTGTAAAGTTGAAGTGTTATGTAATAGTTTTCATTGAAAAAAAAATTCTTGCGACAATATTAAAAATAAAATCGATCTAGACCTAATAATCCATCAAAATTAGATGCAAAGAAAAGTTAAGACCAGTCCTGGGACAGAGACAAGCAAATTAGTTAGTTCTTTTTTCTATTTTCTTCATCTTTTGATTGTTTTTAGCTTAACTAACGAAAACCAAGTCGCTGGACTTACCTATGTTATTTCTAATTATTTCTAATGGTTCTATTTCATACCTAATTTTATTGAGTGCTTATTACTGTTACCTAGTAATGCATTTGAAAAAGACTTTACCCATTGAAAATATATTGTGTTACTAATTTACTATGTTTAAAATTTAAAGGTGACGTGGTGGCTATCGCGAAGATCTTCGGCAAGGAGGAGGAGCGCGATAATGTGAAGTACATGCTGGCCGACAGACTGCTGGTGGACTTCAAGCTGAGGACCTCGCGGTTCAAGGTGCGGGACACCGTCAACCATGGGAGTGTTATTGGTGAGTGCATACTTTATTTAGTACACCATCATCATCATCCACAGCCATTGTCCTCCCACTGCGGGGCATAAGCCTCCCCTTTTTTGTGCCATTTTCTACGGTCCTGTGCCAGCCTCATCCAGACTCGACCCGCTACTTTAACTATGTCGTACATCATGAGAAGGAATTTTTTATAGGTAGTAAGATTTTTTTCGGGCTCCCTATTTTATTTTGACATATTGATCGCCATCAAAGGCCTAGTTGTATGTACTTCATTAATATCACTTACAATGAGATCATTAAAATTTTCTTCAAAAATACCTACGACATTCATAATCCCACCACACAAAATGTCACCAAAACAAATTACGTATAGCTTCTTTGAAAACTTTGTCTTAAATCCAAAACACGTCTAATCCCTTCCAGGTGAAGCCATGAACCAGTTCCTGAACAACAACGCAGCGGAGATCATCGAGGAGATGCGACCGGCCGCCGCCGCCTCCATCGCCAAGCACTTCCAGGCCTTCGTAAACACCGCCTTCTCCAAGATACCCATCGACGTCTGGCTCACCAGCTAAGTGATGCTTAATCTTAGTAGTTAGGTACCCTATTGAGGGATACTGTTGTGAGTTAGGGTGTGTTGGAAAATATTCGGAAGTCAGTCTCTCTGTTGAAATTTTGGATCAAGAAATTGGCAAAATGAAAAATTATACGATTTTCTTTAACAAAAATTTTAAGATTTGCCAATTTTCTTTGATATAAATTGGGTGATTTCGGAAGAAAAAGCCAATTAACCTGGCAAATTACTCAAAAAATTGTACTGTACCTAAATTAAAAGTAAAAACACTTAGGACGAGTTGCACCATTTAACTATAACGATAACAAAGCCATTAACAGTTGTCAATTCGTCAAATTGTCCAATAGGCGGCCGTTTCACGGCTGGTTATGGTTTAGTTAACGTTATAGTTAAATGGTGCAACTCACCCTTAGAATAATCGGAAGTTTTTTGTTGTAAAGGTAATTTTGAATCAAGTAGATGACTTTCGCAAAAAAATAAGTGTGTTAAAATTGAAAGTGTTCCAAATTAAAAAATCTTTTTGAGTTTCCAAAATCTTTTAAGCAATGCTAGTATCGTTTGCAGTTAAAGATTCTTAAGAACAGAGTTGTGTTCCGAATATTTTTCAATATTATTATGTACAATGTTTTGTTCGTTACACATGTTTTGATTGAATGTGAAATAGTACAAATATTATTTGCTGGAATTGATAGATTATTGACAAGGTCACAAATGTCCAAAATAAATGACTTGTCTTATTGTTGTACTTAAAATTATTTCCTGCAATGACAGTGACTATTCGTTTAATATGTACGAGTGTAGTGTGAATGAAGTATTTAGTGAATAATATCTGTGAACATTGTAAAAACAGTTGTAATTCGATTTAGTTTTTCGGGCCTGAATCCACAGTATCCAAGTATTTGTTATACGTCGATGTATTACTTTCAACTTTAGTTAATATCTTTCGAAAGAGACCACCAATGGATGTTGCAATACTGGGCCATTGTGTTCAGGCCCTTTAGCTATTTAGGACATAGCTAAGCTTTATTTATTTAAGTAAACGAGTGATCACCAGATACTTTGTACTTAAAACTAGTTTGTAAGACTCATAGGTTATTATGTTTATAAAACGATTGTGATGACTAAACTATAGTTTTAGACAAAAATATAAAAATTATTTACAAATTTTTGTTTCTTTTTTTTATATCTCATAACTCATCTACAAAAATTACGACACTACTTAATAAACTTATGGACAAAATAACTTTTTATCAAGGGCTCTATTATCAGAAAAGGTCGAATGTGCCCTAATATTCAAGTACATAGTTTCGCCGACATCATTGTAGAATGCTGATTTCATGTTCAGCACAATTGGGTACAAAAAGAAACGGACAAAAACAACACACACAGATTAACAACTTAAAAGCAAACGTACCTACATACCAACAGAGAAAATTACATAAAAGCTTCTAAAAATTGAGATGCTCAAAAATAAAACAGATACTTAAGAAGAATAAATTATATTATTTAATAAATTAAATATATATCAAAATAACTTACAAAACTATTTAAATTTTGGCAAGCTGTGCCAAGTAGGTTCCCTTGCAATTGCGTTCCCATTGCGTTCCGATGGCATTCTAATTGCTTCCCTTAATTCCCTACGCGCCTATAGCTAGCCCCTACGCGCCTAGCTCTTAAAGCAGGACTGTTGTTGTGGAAACGAGATGCTACTATACGCAATGTAGTGCGCCATCTCGCTTCCACAGGAGCTGAACTACCTAGAGAGGATATCGTCAGCGTTGAGTGTGGAGAAGGTGTGGTCAGCCAGCGGTTTCAGGAAGTCCCTCAGAGCCTCCTCCATGGGTGCTTGGAGGTCGTCCGTCAGCTTCTTCCAGTTCTCGTTCAAGACTTGGTTTACTGTGTTACCTAGAAGAAAAGGGCAATTAAGCTTGGCGCAATTGCTCATATTTTCTTGTTTAAAAAAATGTAAGAACGCTATCGCGTTTTGGTATGTGATAGTCTAGTCAAAAAGTGAATAATTATAAGTTAGCTTTTAAAAACCACGTTATTAATTTTTGATGTACAAGTATCCAAGTCGTCCTGCTCGGTGGCTGCTTGTGGTCCAGGAATGTCCGATGCGCCGTTGCCGCCAGGTGAGAGCGTCTACGTCGGGACTAGCGACCCTATCTCCTTGCAACAAGAGTGCTAATGCTTTGGATACGTACTGAGTTCTCCGTCGCCACCGAACAGGTTCTCCAGCTTCATGGTGGCGGACGCAACGTGGAAGTTGACGTCCAGGTGCCGGCAGGTGAGCGCGTCCACGTCGTTGTGACGCGGCTTGCGGCCCAGTACGATGGTTACTATGGCGTCGATGTCACCTGGGGATACATGAGATTAGCTTTCTGTTTTCAAAAGAACGCCAGTAAAAATTGATAGAAAATAGTGCAAAATAAGAAAAAAGGATTATTACATTTTAATAATTTTATCTATTTGCCAACTTTTAAGCATACGGATACCATGATGCGAAGCGATTTAAAAATTGCAACTAAATCTAGTTCAGTCAGATAGATGCATCGAAAGTGTACCACTTGAGATTAATCTATCTATTAAAAAAATCTTATCTGGCTGATGAAAGATAACATTTCGATGTTTTTGATGATGCGACAAAAACATAGGTTTTTTGTTACCATATTTAGCGGAGAAGTCTCCCTCGCCCTCGATGGGCAGCATCAACAGTTGTCCCGACAGAGTGTAGTGCCCCTTCATCCTCAGCTCAGGGATATACAGCTTGGCCACCACTTTGTGTTTCTTCGAGTCCACGCTGAAACATCATGTTTAAATGTAAATAGGTATCTTTCTTTATCAAGCACATTTTGATATTCAATTAAATACAAAAATTCGGTTATTTCAGAAACTCGATACGAATACGAAACATAAAATGCCTAAAGACAGACTTCAGGTACTAAAAAAGCAGTTCCTATACTTTAGAAGTCTACTGGACCTAGGACAGACCCCTAAATATTCTTCAGTTATATTGCGAACTGACAAGAAAACAAGACTTTTATTTTATACGTTAGTAAGAGAGACTACTTACTGAACATCTTGCACCCTCATCTTGGAGGGTCCCCTGACGGTGACGTTGGAGAAGCTGGATATCACGGTGAGGGCCCCCGAGGACTGCTGGATGGACAGCGCCGGCACCACCATCGGCTCGCATGGAGGCACGTCGAACTGAGGCACTCCTGGATATAAACAGTTATGGGTGAGAGTGTTTCTTGAAGCTTCGGAATGACGGTAAAGATTAGCTTATTTAAACTGGGTCTGAATATTTTTTTGGGAAATTAAATCTTAAAACGGTAGACTACCATGTATGCCATGCAAAAGTTTTTAATAATGTAGGTGCAATAGTTTAAGTAAGTACATAATGGTTTCGATATTAAACTCGAATTCCAAATTAGTGTTTTAATTTGGAAGCCTGTCAATATACTTAAAAAAAGGATTTTTAATTACCAAGAAGCTGAGTCATAGTGTACTAAGGTCTTGACTCAGACGACCGTATAAACACAAGCAGTCGCTTTCAGAATACACGTTACTTTATAAAATTTTAAACATTTGTATTCCTACCTATTGCTAGTTGTGGTATGTAGGCGTTCAAGGCATCTTTCAGACATCCACCTAACGCCTTCTCCTCTCGAGGACACACGAAGCTTCCGACTGAAACAACACAGAAGTATAGAATATTCATCCATTTTCCAAAAAATAAGTCTGTATTGGGGTAAGCAGATATGTAGGTAGGGGAACAAAAACATGCTTACTATTAAATTACGACAAAATTCAAAATGATTTACCTTCTTTTATCGCTCTTATTGTACCTATTATAAAATTACTAATAAGGTTAATTATTGAAAAAGTCCTTTTGAATTATTAAGGCTCATAGACATTACTTAAAATGAAAACACTACTTACAATTCACATACTCCTTATCAAATCCCGCAGCACACTGCACCACAACTAAACTCCACAGTATCGACCACATTTTACTTCTCACAATCAAAAAGTAAAAGAACAAACCGTTTTCCTAATTTAAATATAATACCGGACGTGATGATAAGGGTATGTGTCAATCATGTCAATCTTCACGATCTGTTATCAGGTGTCCATCGGTGATAGCACGTGACTAGATGAAGGAGATTTCAAGTGATTCTGTTACGCAACGGTGTTATAGAACCCTTATCGTAGACCACAAATTAATGATCTTAGGACTTACGTATTGAACTAAGTTGATTGCAGTGCCATAGGGAAATCTAGGCATGGATGTTTAAAAAACATTCTTATATCATAAAAAAGTTTAAACAAGCTTGCCAAATATTTATTTTGTCACAATTTTATCCTTTACGGGATCGAACCCTCACCGTGTAGTGACTACTTGTACTATTCTACCATTAAGCGCTAATTTGAAGCAGACCTTTACGGTTCAGTTCCATGTTATATGAGATTATTTGAAATATCGTATTTTGATATAAGTATGAAATATAAGTGCCTACTTAAGTGTTTATTAAAATAAATACTTAAGTAGCCAACTTAAGTATTTATTTTAATAAAAAGCTAACTTTTATCATACACCAGACAGCAAAACGTAGGTTTGCCAACCAAACCATGTAACCGGACACGGCAATATTATACAGTTTTAGATAATTTCAAATCTAATTAGATATCGTTCAACAAACAACAGCTAATCATAAATTAAGTGACAATGCAACTTGCATTTAGCGTCGTCATAACAGGAGGTCTTTGACCCAAAAACCATTGATCACCAACCAACTGAATTCAAAACTTACTGCCTTGTGTTAAAGTTGTTTTTGTATTGTGTGGTTGTTGATAGAGTGTCGCAAGGCTTACTTAGTGTGACGTAAGAGTTTTGAGGCTGACCGCGTGGCCCAGTCGGCGCATGCGCATTGGCACACTTTAGGCACCTTACACAATAACCTATTTGTTGAAACATATCGCATATTTAAACAACAACATAGGCTAAACGGACCTTAGATGATAAAAACTAGGTACTTTGATACAGGTTCGCGTTGTAAAGGAAAGTGAAAATGTTGTGAACACGAAACATGATAGTAAACTATATATTTATCAGAACGTGAAGTTATAACTACCATGAACACGTAATAAACCTTATTGCAACAATAATAAAAGGTTCTCAAGTTTGAATATTTTATTCACTATGTCAACAATAAATAGAACATACACAAATTATAAATAAGACATAACTTAAATAACTGACTAATTCACTGATTCTTACAGTAATTAGGTATACCAAATGCAGGTTAATAATTACAAGATAAATAACAACCATCCATCCACATAGAGTTACAACACCTATGCTTTAACTTACCTACATTCATTTTTCGCGTATTTAAAAGACGTACCTACTGCTATTTCGGGGGGAGGCCTTTGTTCAGCAGTGGACGTCTTCCGGCTGATGATAACTGCTATTTTTAAACCAATGGCTTGTAAGAGTACAAAGATCTTAGTTCAAATTTCAAATACAACATTCCTAACCTAAACACACACAATAAATACTTAATACTTTTTAAATAAGTTACTATAATTATCAAAAATATATGTTGTAAGTTCCAAAGTCATTTTTGCTCATGAATGCCTAGTATTTTTATATTTAGTTAGGGAACACCATGTTAGGCGGGATGTGCTTGAGGAACTTGTTGGAGATGTCCTCCAGCACCATCCCGAGCGCCGTCTCCACGGCCGGCTGCACCTCCCGAGCTATCTCCGTAGAGTGCATCTGAGATATGTGGTCAGTTATCATTTCTGGAACAAAAAAGGAGTTTACAAAAACTAGAAATATTGTGTCTACTCGTTATTCGTGGTCTTAAAAAAATTTGCTATAAAAAAAACAAACTACAGCCTTTGCTATACAATCGGTACTATTTTTGACGAGTAGGTTTCCATAGATAATAATTTACGTTGAAAATTAAATATGTTGCTAAGGTATTATCCAAAGCATCTGAAAATACTTTAATTATTATTAACTTTCATGTAATGCTAGTCCACAGACTTTACTACCCAAACATATCGGGATCTAATGACCAGAAATGTAAATAATGTGATTAAATCCGTTCAGAATAGTTTTATTCAATTATAACGTACCCATTTCTCCGGTAGTGGAGTGTGCCTCCATGAGACTGGCCTTCAGTGGTCCAGTGCATTGCAGGTGCACTGATGCATCTCGGATTACCATGCGCTTGTGCACTTTAGCCCCTAGTGCTTCTAGAGCCGCTGTACATAATGCTGTAAACAATACACAAACATTCTTAATAATAAAAAAAGTTATATTAGTGAAAAAAAAATATTGGCAGCATCTTAAGTTGGCGGCAATTGCCTTTAATTAACATCGACCCTTAATATAGAGATCTAAAAAGATTTGTTTTGTTCCGCAACATATTTTGCTACATTCAAATAACGTTATTCCATAAAAAAACTACTACATAACAATAAATGCCCATGTATTGCAAAAACCTAAAAAGAGAACTCCGTAACACAATCCACTAGCGCCATCTAGTATGTAAGCGCGGCACTCACTGAAGTTGGCGGCCATCTTGCCGGTGGACTCGACGGGTAGCATCTGGAACTCGCCGAGCACGACGTAGTCGCCGGACATCATGAGGTGAGGGATGCTTATGTTCGCCGTCACCTTCAGCTCCTCGGGGTACACGCTACAATACAAGATAAATAAAATAAATAAATTTAAAGGTTAGACTGTATGTGTATCTACCCTAAAACTCAGGTACTTTTGTAAGAAGCACCTGAAGCACCTTTTGTACTTTTGTATGTCCGCGTTGCAAAAGAACATCATTTACTTATAGAAGTGCTTAATTAGGCACCTTATGAAAAGTATTAATATCTCAAGACTCTTATTATTAAAAACTTAGCTAAGAATCTTGGAAAACCGAGGTTGAGACTGGCAAGAAACCAAAGAAAGTAGCATAAAGAAAGGGTTAGTTTGCCCAGCAGTGGGATATACAGGGCTGCTAGGCTGATACTGATAATGAAGTACGCAGTGACCTACATTCACGTTTCATTTCTCCTTTAGGTATCAATAGTTAAACCTTAGCTACTACGAACTATATTTATAGAGTTTTTTACTCTAAATACTTACTCTAGCTTATTAAACGTATAATTCGTAAGTCCCTCCAGCATGACATCGGAGAGCCAGGCGTCATACTTGAAGCTGTTCTTCGGCATGTTGCGCTGGCGCAGCCGGATGCTCGGGACCTTCAGTGGCTCCAGGGGTTGGATGCCCAGCGACGGCACGCCCTGTGCCAGCAGCTGGCGCGCTTGCTCCGCGATGCGCTGGATGCACTCCGCTACGTTGGGGTCCGAGTAGTGGCATACTGATTTGGCTGGAAGGGGTTTCGTTATAAAATCTTTTGTTAGTACACTCAGGGACACTTGAAATCCAAGGAAACTGTTAGCCAAGTGTTAGTTTAAGTTTTTAAAAATATTCTGGAAATAATGGATGCAAGAAAATCTGGATACAATAAAAACATTTAACTTAAAAAAAGCATGCAATAATTGACAGAGACGTCACTGAATTTAAGTTTTTGTTTTTTAATTGTGTAGGAAGAAGTCAGATAAGTGGTTCCAAAAACATTACTCATCCCAGCCATCCCTACTTAAAAATTAACACACAATAATCACATTATAAAACTCACGTAATTCCATATTACTGTCATCAGTCTCATTCCTGCTTAATCTTCTTCCAACTACACAGTTCACGCATATTACTATCAATATTAACTTCAACATATCCATATTGAACCTTTTTCCTGTAGCACTCACTTCTATCTAAGATATAGGACGGAGGCTCTACTATATATTAGCTAAAGTATTGTACCTACTTGCCATATGTGGAGAGCCTCGAGCTCTGAGGGCTAAATTGTGAATATTTTCTAGACATAAACATTGCTACATGCTCTTAAACTTAGTCATAAATTACACAAGTCGGTAGATGAACTTATAGGGTGAAGACACCATTTCATGTCCGTTGTGTTGTTTTTTGTATAAATTGATATTAAATTTTTGTTTTAATGTGTTCTATACTAAAAATTTGTTTTTACTAGTGGCTTAAAACACGGAAATCCTTAAATGATTGAAATATAGATTTTTAATTCTACATATTTTTAAGAAGCCTTTAATGTCATTGCTAATAAAATGGTTTTATAACCGATTAACTGGCAAGTTATGTGTAACAAGTAAAAGATCGACCATTTTCAGCTTCATATTTAAGTAAAGCAATATTAAAGACAAAATAAACAACAAATAAAACAAAACAAAACATAAAATAATTTATTATTTTAACAACTAAAAGATTTTTGTAATTTATAGGCCTCCTAAGTTTTGTTTACATTGCTCTACATGTAGATTGTCGCTTGTCAGGAAGCGTATCTGGTGCGAATGAAACAAGGAAAGAGAGGCGGTCGGCCCCGACCTCAAACAGCCGTGCTCTTGGCGCTGGCATCCTTATTATGCACTTGCGAATGCTTGAGATCCTGCGGCTAATATGTGTGAGAACTACTAGGGCAATTATATAAATGAACGAAGTTTTTTGTAGGTTCGTATCAAGAAAAAAAACTGCACATATTTCAAAATTCTTATTTTTCGTCACATACTTACGTTATATTCTTTCTTCCCAATATTGAACTTGCTGTGCTGTTCAGATTGTTCCAAAGCATAAAACAAACGTGGGGCTTTTCATTATTTCATTCGGCCCAAAAGCTCTGAAAGCTTAAAGCTCGTATGGTCTTCGAAATTCGTTTCGGTCTTTCGTGTTATAAACAGAGGATTAAAATAAAGAATATGTCCCTAACCGAATTAAATTTATAAATGCTCTGTACTAGGAATGTAAGGACTGTAAAAATACAAACACAATATGTTATAATAATTAAAACAATGCTCATTTGTCTTATAGTAGTTCTTTAATTTTACAAACTTAATCTAGTTTACAGCCTTTATCAAATTAAGCAGGTACGCAAATAATTCTCTTAAGCAAGAATTTTACAAGTTTTTACAGTTAGTAAACCTACTTTTTAATGTTTTGAAACTTCTTTACATCCGTTGTATACTAATACTTATTACAGAATGTATAAATATTAAATGTATGTATCTAAACGAATGCATTATTTATAAATGAAGCATTTCCTTAACACAATTGGTTGTATTGCGTTGAATGATTGCAAACGTACATTTCGTCGTAGACAAAAAGTAATTCCATACAAACTAGGTCTTGTTCATAACAGGTTTTAAATAAATACATACCTAACTAAAACTAATGTTTCTTAACTTATAACATGAGAGAGCTTACATAATTGTCCAAAATGTAATAATTACGTTATAATATATTGGTATTGCTCCCGGTGACAAACTAATATATTTTCGGTCATTTATTTGAAACAAATGCTAATTAATGTTGAAATTTTGTCGCGACATGGCTTTTTATTAGGTTTACACAACACCTTAAAATGGATGGACTATTTTATACAATGTCAACAGAATTTCAAAGAATACGCAAACAAAACCAGTTTCGAATACCTTCTAATTAAAGCCTTTGTTTCATATTACATTTATTATATCAAACCTTTCAATAAAACGTTGAAAAGATATTACTATTTGCAACTTGATGGCTTAATTTTAACTGGTTTATCATTGGATAGTCGATCATATAAAATATCAATAACCTTTTAATTCTCTCACAACTTATACCAACAAAATGGCGACAAGAACTTCCAAATTCAATTTAAAATTTGTACAAACATTGGTATTTTTGTTCCCGCCATTGTGACGTCACAACTTAACTTAATCTACCCTATCTAGGCGGCGGGAGCATCTGTAAGCAGCACCTCACTGATGGGTATACTGCCCAATATCTTGTTGACGAAGGCCTTGACTACTGCCGCACTGGTCTCCTCGATCAAGGGGTTGAGGATGTCCAGAACTACTCCTGGGCTGGAGTTGAAGAATGATGCGGCTGAGGCGGCTGTGGAAGGAGAAAGTAGTGTTGTACATGAGGAAATGTTTGCAGACTGGATTGTTATTGCATTTCGGACTAGGCAAGAAGCAAGGTCGGAATGTAGGTTTGGTAACAGTAACCGGACTGTAACTGATATTTGTTCCAAATGTGTTGAGAATGGACAAATGTTTTTAATTTCCTGTGTATTTATATAGAGAAGGTAACTTTTAAGATTACACTAATATGAGACACTAAAATATTTTTCATTAGATAGTTTTCTATTCGGTTGCCATTTCGCACGACTGCGTATTTGATCTGATCACGGGACAAGCATTTATGTGATTCACAAAAGGTTGGTCATCACCTGTGGGTCTTTTCGAATGAACTTGATTACACCTTTTAAAAGTCACAACGACAGTTCTTTTTTGCCCCTACTGTCTACTATCTCTACGTGGTAGAGTTTATTTAAAGGGATGGTTTCCATCTACTCATTTTCCACACACTACTCCTAATCCATAAACCAGTTGTAATCCTATTATTTCGGGCTACTCACCAGCCAACGGTCGCTCAGTGTCCGCGAACTCGACCTGCGCGTGGTTGATCCTGACCTTGGTGAGGATCTTGTCTGCCTGCAGGTACTCCACGCCCTCCTTGGTGATGGGCTTGGCGCTGCCCTTCGCGTGGACTGTGATGCCGGCTGGAAGGAAAAGAACGGTGTTATATGCTATTGATTTACCATTAAACATATTTAGGACAATGGAGTTTTCAGACTTTTTAGGTACTTGATTTAGTCTTCAACATAATTTTTATAAACCCTACTAATATTGAAACATGTTAAGGCCCTCAAATCGAAGTCAAGTTTTGATGACAGAATTGTTAATTATTTTTAGTATGATCACCACATTAATTTTAACTGAAACTGGAAACCAAACCTACTATAGCTTGGAAGTCGGCTAGGCCGAACAACATTTCAGATTACAGACTATTAAATAGATAATTGTACCTGCCTATAAATGATACTAAATGTTATGTCATCTAAGTCGAAAGATACTTAAACCAACTTGACCGTTAAGTTTTCCTCTTGGTCTAGATTCAAGCAAACAAGATTTTTGCCTGTTTAGGTATCGCATGCATTTTCGCAATAAATGTATGTATTGAGGCAGTTACATCTAGGTAATTGCTACCTGCGTGGATTAAATGGCTCCCACTTACATAATGTGCAGTGGAATATTGAATTGGTTGTTAACCAACTTCAAAAGGAGGAGGTTCTCAATCAGATTGAATGGTTGTTACGCGTCATACCCATTTAAAATATTGATAGAAGAAATACTTTTCCTACCCACAGGATGTTACAAAACCACTACGACCCGGAAGGGGGATACAGGGTTCACCATCACATGCCCAAATAAAATGTTAAATTTGGAATATTCATGAAAATAACAATAATAATGAACTTTGAAGTAGCCGCCAAATTCCCTAAATTTGAAGATTAATCAAAAACTACACCACCATTTTCATCGGTGTTAATGGTGGCCTTTTGTATGATCATTTGGCACAGCCTGTGACGATGCCGTCACACTCACTACCCATTTGGAGAAAAAAAAATAGGTTATAGTTTTTTTTTATTTTCTACATTAATGTAATCAGACATCGATACCTAACAACCCCTTAACGGATCGGACAGGGGTTTTGTAACACCCTGTTTAGGTAGGGTGGTACGTTTAGAGGTGGTCTCATATAATTTCATAGAAGTCTTTTCACTTCGTTATGGCTTCATTATTTAGATTACAATAGAATAATGTACTTTATTTACTAAATGCTTATTATATTATTTAAGTCATAACGAAACTCACTGAACTCAAAAAGTGCAAAAAGTTGAGAAAATCTCAAAAATTTTATGCAATTCATGCAATTTTAGTAAACACTAAATGGTAATCAGTTGCATTATCGTTCAAATAACTTAAATCCGCTCAATGAAGGCGTTCGTGACTGCAACACATTTAAAGGTTAATACATTAATAGGTTGTTTGTGATAATCCCTTTGATCTTTATGAAGATTCAGCAATATTTTTACGGCTAAACCCTTGTTGCAAACATCAAGCACAACGGTATGTACCAGATACTTCATATTTACCGAAAGCTATACCGATCCTTGAAAAAGGAATAAGACCCAATGATAGTTTAAATTAGATACATACTGAAGTTTCCAAGCAGGCGTCCCTTGCCGTTGATGTCCAGAGTGAGGAGTCTGGAGCCCTTCACGTCATAGTTGGCGCTCACCATCAGCTTGGGCAGCACCAGCTTGATCTCGCCAACATACTTGTTGTTTAAGTTAAATCTGCAAGAACAAAAACATCGTTGTAAGTTGGAACATTCCATTTATCATATGCTGTTGTTGTAAAATCTAATGAGCCCATTGTAATTCATCTGGCATGAACAGCTATTGATTTAAATATAACGATTATCTGTAATGTTTCTGTTTATATCAAAACAGAACTGAGAAAAACGCGTGTAGAATTCCTAATTTAACGACCACCCAATGATCCAAATGGTTTTAGATGCGCAATCGGTAATCATCGGTAAATGCGCAATAAACATTTTTTTTTTTACGTTAATATGACTACACAATTTGAGGCATCATAGTTTTCCTCAGACAAATAATAAGTAAAATAATAATTCAAAGTCTCTTACTTCAACTTTTCAATTTTGAAGTCACTAACGCCGTACGCCTTAGCATGCTTGACCGTGGCCTTCAGCCGGAGGTTGGGGGCAGTTCTGTCCAGCTTCAGGGTGGGGACGGTGAAGGGATCCAGTGGGGGGATGTTCACCTCAGGAATACCCTCCTTGATGTACGGCCTCATGCCCTCGATAGCGTCCAGGACGCACTTGTCCAACTGGGGATCGCTTCGTTTGCATTTTGGGAAGTAGTCGGCTGTGGAAAAATAAATAGATGATCAGACTTAGATCATTCACATTTGCTTTATCTACTATATTGAAATACATACACAAATTTTAATGCGTACGTATAATTTTCGTTATTATACAGCATTGCGGTTTAAAAAAAGTTTGAAAAGAAAGCTGCTTAATTGAAATATGTGTTTAGGAATGTGCATGCTAAAAAGATCAGTTTAGTTCAAAATCATTACCAGTATACCTTAAATCGAAAAAAGAGGTCTTGTGAAAATATCCTTAACTTAAAAATCTTGACCTACATGTTTGCAAAAACTTGCAAAAATACAGTGTTAAGACATCATGTAATAAAAATTAATGACCTAGCAACATGCCAATAGTCATGTAATTTGTGTGCATTCGACCGAGATTCCTACGTACTTAGCGACATTATGGTAATTGGCGGGCTAGGCCCAAACTTTAGGGCCACGGTGAACGGCCACAGCCTTGGGCTAGATGCATTTCCTTTTGAAGCTAATATCATACAGCTAATTTTCCACATGAGTTTGCGGATTAATGATCTGAAGGTTTGGATAACCCCATACTTTTTAGGCACACAAATAACTGATATTATTATACCTTTTTAACCTCTGACACAAAAAATAGGTGTCATAAGTTTGACTCGTCAGTTTGCCATGGTCATCAAGTTAAAGTTATAAGGTGTTAATATATCTATCGAAAGTCTATGTACAGAATACCTTAAAATATTTACAATACTATAAAAACTAAGCCTACACATTAAATAGGAAAAAATATATACTAAATAAAACTAAGAACTAAAATAAGGCGTCAAAAAATTCACCCACGTCGCTGTCGTTATAAGCATATTTTTAAAAATAACATGTTTTTCTCATAATTTATACTCATTTCAAACTTTGATATGGTCATATTCCAGTGTCAGTAGATTCAACCAAGTCATAACCACCAGTGTTGTAGGGATGTTGAAAGAAAAATATGATAGTTGCTAGTTTTTTAAATTATATTGTGCTATTAGTATACAGGGTGTGATCTGTGAATCCTACTTATCATTCTACAGGTCTGCAGGTTACTTTGTTCCGCCTTGCTTTACCGATGATAATGAGTTCCATCTGTCATTTAGATCACTTCCTTGATCAGTATCATATGTTAGCATCTATTATTATAAAGAGGGTCTTATAAGGACCAACTGCGGTGTATATAAAGAAGATTGACAAGGTCAAGATTTATAGTTCATAATTTTTCCTTAGTTTCAGCAAAGCTTAACGTAGCTTAATCATTATTTTTAAAACTATTTAATTCCCAATGTATTCTATAAATAATCGAAATCTTAAACAAATCGAGATTACTCGTCTTATTTTTTTAAACGCAGACGATTTCAAAGCTTCGTCACAAATAGCTTTATATCCCATTGCTAATATCGATAAAAAAAATACCATATTAATATTCGAATCAGAAATAAATTTACGCATTATGTATTAAGCTTTAACACTTATCTGCGCGCGCACGTAATATTATCGTATTACCATAAGTGTCCTACATACGATAATTTAGTCTCCTTTAAGATATGGCGTACTTATATATTATGTTGCCTTATGTAGAAGGTGTAAGTAGAGTACTAAGTCGACTGGTTACAATCGAAAGTACTTTCAATATGACATAATCATAAACGTTTTGTTTGATTTTTATTGTGTAGCCTAAATACCTTGTTTTTTATGAATACTTATACACATGTAGTTCGGTTAAGTTTAATAGCATGGTGTGGGGTAGACCATGGCAAAGACAAAGCGAATTAGATTAAATTAACTATGAGATCGTCATCATCTCCCTGCCCTGTTCCCAACTATTTGGGTCGGCGTAATGCGTATTCAGCTTCCATTTATTTCTGCAACTTGGATATAATACCAATAGAGCAAGCTAAAAATAGGAAGAAAACTAGTCACTTACAAATAGACCTAATTCGTCCGCTTTATGCAGAAATACCATTCTGTAGTGTTAGTTTACAAGAAATTCTAATGAAATCAATGATATTCTAATAAACAGATATGTTATAAGCGTGCAATCGTGAAGACTCGAAAACGTCCTAATTGGGACGTATTGCCATTAACAACAACACTATTTGTCTCTTTTTTTCTTATGGGTTTATCGCGCTATCTCTTTCGCTAGCTGCCGCGCTGCGCGGAACACTTTTTTCGATTGTTTTGTATGTGTATAACATATCTGTTTATTAAAATATCATTGAATGAAATACAAAATGATCGACAAAATTATAGTCAGTTACTTTATATAATCTAGTAATCGCGAGAAATTAATCTGTCGTTTAAAAGTTATTGTACACTACCATCTAACCGAACTCATGCAACAAATATGATATCACAGTAACTGCAACTAAATGTCACCATATTTATATGCGAATAACCAGTGCCGCATAAATTCGTTGACCTTAGACCTATGTCGTTTTAGTGCTTGTAACATCTATTTACGATCTAGGCTTTAACTACGAAAACTCATCAAACATAATGAATTTACTAACCCACTCAACATAAGTCTTGGACTGTTTTCTCAATCTTTACATTAATTATTAAAACCTTTTGTAAGTAGTTCAATTGACTTTATTCGTTTTGGATTTTATGTAAGTTTTATTTTGTGTATTTGTGAATATTATAAAATGACTGTGTTGAACTTTTTTTTAATAAAATTTACTTTTCAGTTAGATTTTAAAAACAATGACTTATATTACAAATCAATATTGGAATGCTGTTTACATAAACAGTGACTAAAAAGATGTGGTAACTCTGTTAAGGCAACCTAAGAAATTGACGCAAACAATAAATAGAGCGAAACGTCTTTTGCTTTGAAAACAAATCTATAATAGGTACTTCTAAAATACCTTTGTGTAAAATTCAATACTTTTATACTGGACTAGCTGTGCCCCGCGGTTTCACCAGCGTTAATACCTATATCCTATGGATCCCTAACTTTTTTGAAAATTTAATTCAACCTATGTTAACCGCAGATAGTGTTGCTCCCAACAGCGAAAGAATTTTTCAAATCGGTCAAGTAGTTTCGGAGCCTATTAAATTCAAACAAACAATCAAATCTTTCCTCTTTATAATATTAATATAGAAAACGTAATAATTTTGAGAATAATAAGTGAATTGTGTAAGAATTATCTCCATTGTGCCGGTATGTTTAGTTAAACGACAAGAACGAACGTTATGCTTCAAATCATAACTATTGATAATTATCACTATTATTACTAATAATATTATTCTTATTATTATTGAATTTACGCTGTGTATACTTATAGTATACTTTAGTGATCACTATAGATAAAGAAGACTGTGAAGAAACTCCCAGTAAAACAACTAAATCGGATTAAGTTAAGTTTCTTAATTTGGAAAAAAGTCCTTGCTCTGGTTGCATGTTTGTGTGCAGATTCGGGTGATATTTAATGAATATTTACCACAGGTACTCCAGGATATATCAGATATGATTTTAATTCAATGTTTTATGAACGACTTCCATGTTATGTAAACAAACACTAATAAAAACGTACGCAAATAAAATAGTGACATCTTTTCCTTAGTTAATTTTTTAATTGTTTCAATGTATTTTTTCCTTGCATTAGTTTTAGGGTAAAGTTAGACTTTAATGGAGATTTAAATGATGTACCTTAATATGTCATAACCGATTTTCTTCTTAATTAGAAATTAAGGATAACAGTATAATTAGTATCTCAAAATAATTACTTACGAGTGACTTTAGCGAACACACAAACAACACTTAACGAGAGAATTACAAACACTTTCATATTGTTCACTTGTGTTTATACAGGGTGGTTCAGTTATTGGTGATGTTGCAGCGGCCGAGTGCTCGCGAGTGTGCGCCGGCGCCGAATTAACTGATATTTGTAGGTGCGCGCGCGCCGCCCCGAGATGCAGCGCTTGAGCAACCAGGGGAGGCACTGGGGAAATACCCACACATTTTGACTTTTGGACATTCATAATTATAATTATAGGATTAGTTCTTCATTGTAGTTAATAGAACTTAACTTGCACGCTGCAGGCATTGAAAAAACACGTACTTAGGTAAAAAGGCTTCTAAAGATCTTGAAAAAAAATTACGACTTGTATTCGCCTATCCCGCGCAAGGACAGTGTTTTTTGTCGGTTCAAGTCGGACATTTATTCATACGTCGCAACCAGCCCCAGCCGCGGCGTCGGATAAAAACATGAGTTTAAAAAATCAGGTCCGAATCACTAGGTACTGACTGACTCTGCACTAAGTAACTAAGAATTGATCAGTTTCAAAAATATGTACAGGAATGATGATGAATTCCGGACCTAAAACTGACCTTGGGCATTGAATTTCGTATCGCAACCCACTGTATGTTATCATCAATTCTCATCAAAGCTGGTGGGCCAACCCTTTCACAATAGTAGCATTTAAATTTTATAACTTGTCATGCGCAGTCCCAGCAGTATAGAATGCTGATGAGATCTTTGGCAGAAAGCCAAGGTACTGAACTATACCTGTAACTGATCTAAAACCAGTAGAAGTATGTTTGCCTTACTTTGTCTTCTCTTTAATTAGTGCTAATCGAATAAGGCCAATGCTTGACAATTTTCGACCATTTTCTATTACGAATGCCTAATTATCAAAGAAGGTTATACCTATCAAAGCATTACTAGTATCGGTTTCGAATCGTCTAAGTGAAACAACCTAATTGGAAAATTATGGTGGGTTTTAGTAAAAGGTTTCAATTAGCTGTGCCCGCGATTTCACCTGCCTTGGTTGTATCCCAGGTCATGTAACATAACATAACATATCATCACGCCTGTATCCCCGAAGGGTTAGGCAGAGGTGTTCCAATGTACACCCACAGTCCGCCGATATGTTTTTAGGTCCCATGTTATAGGGGGCAAGCCTATTGCCACTAACCGGGCACAAATCCAAACTCCGACCTGCTACTGAGAATTTCATAGAAAAACCCAACAACACCTTGGTCGACTTGGGAATCGAACCCAAGACCTCTAGCGTAGCAGTCGCGCTTAGCACCACTAGGCCAACGAGGCAGTCATGGTCATGTAACGTGATGTTTAATAACCTATAACCACCCTAAGTCCTTAGGAAATGGAATTACTAAGTAAACTTGCCGTTGTTAACTTAGTTATTCCATTGTTCTGGGTAAATGCTTTTATGGTTTCGCCAGAAAACCTAGTGAAGCAATCAAGGCCTGTGCTCAAAATTTATGCGAAACCAATTCCAAAAACAAAAATTGCTGAATTTCGGTTACAAAAAACTGATTATATTTCTGCTGTTCTCACTTTTAATCTTTCTTTCCCTTGTCTACATGTTTTACTTATTAAACGAGTGTTCTGAGGCACCAATGTGTCACGACCTTTCACCTCAACTGTCATATTTGCCTGCATGACTGACGTTAAGCACATTGAACCCGCCAGGAAACATGCTCCTCTCCCTTATGTAAGTTCTAGTAATTAGCCGATGTAACGCGGATATGATACGCTGTGAGATACACTCACATGTATGTCTAATTGAAACCACGCGAACTATGCTCCACTTTACCTTATTAACATCTTCATCTACGAGTATCTATGCATAGATGAAAGGGAATAATTTAAAGTAACGTCTTCATTCAGCTGAAAATGGGGCTTTTGTTGAAGATAATGTTACTTCCTATGAGTATCCAATTTATCCGTCTATCTACGCCAGGATATTTGACGCGACCTTCGTCCGTTGGGAAGCAATAAAATTTGTTATTTCTAAAAAACTTTAAGCGACGTCCCTTATTTACGTGTGTATTATGCCCGTTGCTGATAATTTCTTGATTAAACTGATATTTTTTTATCATCATCTTCTCCCTGCCCTATTCCCAAGGAATCATTTGGGGTCCGTATAATTCGTATTACAAATAAGTAAAAAAACAGAAACACATTTATATATTATTTACTTATTGCAAAAATGTGTTACAACTTTAATTATGACTATTACCAGCATTCGTAATACTTTCGTTACTAGCAAAATCCAAGCTTATCTACGCGATGGTGTCATAACCAAAATACCTAATTCAACATCCTTTTGACCGTTTTTAAGGAAGTGGTGTTAGCCTACCGTGGCGGAGTTCCTCGATCCGTTGCATAAAGTATGGCCGGCTGCCGGCTATCGGCTATCAGTGCCAATTATTGTGACGTAACAGTTATCTCACAGCCACAGATCGAAGTGCACTATCCGTAACTACGGATTACAAACGTTTTAGTTCGTTGTAATTGTTTGTTACAGTTTTCATAAACTTATGACGTGATTCTTTGTTCTGTTCAGGTTTATTGAACTTTCCGATTAGTTAACTTTGTTCTCTGTATTGTGTTGTTTTAAGCCGACTCGGTGTGTGAATTAATCTTTTTTATATAAATGAGTATCATTTTATTTTTCTAACATCTCTATGAATAGAGTATAATTATTATTTTTTGCTTTAAAATTAGCGATGTTATAAATTGATACAGTTCCGATCGATTAAAAACTTTATCCATGTGGCAGTGGCAGACTAAAAAACGATTAGTCTTATATTTGGCAAAACTCTTGCTATACTGGCCTTTACAAAACTTTTTTACTAGCTAATAGGCTGTGACATCCTGGCGTCTGTTGCAAGCACGGTCGCCCCCTTTACATCACATACATTATAACATCCGTTTATGTACTATGTCATGTAATTTCGTGTTAATTACCGGTAGAGCAACGGTTCAGCTCGATTTTTGGTAATTTACCATCATTAATTACGAAAAGTTACCGAATCTAATTTGATCCCAATTTCGTTTTAATATTATGTTAAATAAAACCCTTGTTGTGTACATTTTATACAATTAGGACTTTAATTTTAAATTACTAGAACTGCTTGTCATCACATACCATCACAGATTTTTTTCTCACTTATATTAAACGGTCGATTCACTTTATATGCAATAGAAACACCCATACTTACCCTTAATCTAAACCTTATATTTCATCATTGATTTTTGTTTGTCCTATTAAGTTTATTTTTATTTATCGGCCTATGCCAGTTCCGTTTAAAATATAAGAACTTTTTCCTCTTACAAAACCATGTAGATGTTCTTTCAAAGAATCCACCTCTGCAATGTTTGGACAGCCATTATGAAACGTAACCTTTTTAATATAACGTAGAACACATACTTTAACATGCTTGTTTATTTGTAAACTGTAGGAAATTAAAAGTGTACTAATTAGGTGTCAAGTACTAATTGATATTAGCATTGTTACTTGTGTAACTCAGAAATATAACTTATGCAATTAAACATTCTACAATTATTAATCGTAAATTTTACATGAAGTAGATTTCTAAACAAAAGTAACATTAAGTATGTGTCTATTAAAATTGAGGATCTCTGAAATTATATGAAACTTTCTTCTGAAATTGAGGCTCTTCAACGTACTTCGAAAATGCCATTTTGAAGTCACATTTTTGTTAGCACAACAACATGGAAATATTTTGCAACGCTGTATTAGTTTACTGTAGTACAAAATTAGTGTCACTAGAAATTCATTTGTTTCTTATTTGGACTTACAAAGATCACACCTAGGTAGAAAACCTGTCTTTTCCACCTCAACTATCGACTGAAAGAGTAACCAGTTCGCATAGTACGCGTAATGGTACTTGTCTTAATTAAACATGTAACTTAAGGCTGTTTACTGCCGCCATCTACCAGAACCACTTGAATTAACATAGTACCCTAATTCGCTACGTTACAATAACACAATGAAAGTTACTAGGCTTGAAATAATTATATCATTTACTACTTAGTGGCGCTACGGTCGCAGTTGAAGGAAATTGTTGAACATGCTATTTTCTACATGTATACTCGTAGATTTTCTTCAGTCCAATAAAAATAGGTTGTTTATTTTGCAACCTCATGAAGAGTATGCATGTGCATTATGATGGTTTTGCAGTATGTTCGCAAAAAACTTATACTTATATTTTTACCCGACTTCAAAAAAGAGGAGATATTCGACTGTGTTTTTTTTGTTTGTTGCCTCGAACTTTCGACTGGATAAACAGATTTTGATGATTCTTTTTAGATTTGAAATTTTTATTAATTTGGTCCAGTTATGATAGTGGGATCCATAAAAAACCATATAAGACTTATATTTAAGTCGTTATGTTGTAAAAATAATTATTCGTCGTTTTTGCAATGCAATCCGACCGGTGCAGAAACAGAGGTTTAACATTATTTTATTAGTAAGGAGCATAAACCCAATGAAATTCATTGGCCACAGAAACAAAAACATGATGGTTCAGCCGTTAGAATGAAACGAAGGTGTGTATTTCAATTTAGGTTCTTTCTTGCCTATTTAACGACACGGCGACGAGTGGAATATTTTGTATACTTGGCTTACTCTTCCTTGACAGTTTTCAACGTATTTATGTATGTAAAAGTTTAACCTAGTATAGTTTAGTTTTTGTAAGGACTGCCTCGGTGGCTTAGTGGTGCTAAGCGCGACTGCTACGCTAGAGGTCTTGGGTTCGATTTCCGAGTCGACCAAGGTGTTATTGGGTTGTTCTATGAAATTCTCAGCAGCAGGTCGGAGTTTGGATTTGTGCCCGGTTGGTGGCAATAGGCTCGCCCTCTATTACATGGGACCTAAAACATATCGGTGAACTGTGGGTATACATTGTTACACCTCTGCCTACCCCTTCGGGGATACAGGCGTAATGATATTTTATGTTATGTAGAAGTTTAAAAGAAGTAAACACACGAGCCATTCTTTGAAAAATATTTATTTTACATTGTCCTCTCATCCAGTGTTAATAATTACCGACAATATCAAGCGAGATGAACCTATTTCGAAAGGGTATGGATGATCACATGACATCGAAGTTAAAGAAGTAAAACATAGGTTTGAGTCAGTATCAGAACTAAAACATAAATTTTATAGAATATATGAATAATAAATAAAACAATAGAAAGAATTTAAATACTTATATAGAAGTACTAAAAAAGTTTGAGAATACAATTTCATCATGTATATAAAAGTGATATAGAATAATAAAATAAACATATAGATACTTATGACTATTTCAGTAATCAAAGAATTAATTTGCATAAAATGAAAGAAGAAAAAGCTTTTAAAAATACAACTTAAATTATTGTCACATTCACAATAAATTAATTGAACAAGGTTTCATAGTGAGTGCGTCATCCATAGCTTCTTTGTGATGATTTTGTTGATATAATCATAAGAAATGTCCGCTGGGTACATATCACTGTTAAATAATACTACACTATTTATTTACAATCTTAGTTTAGCGCTTAATCTACCAATACCTTACAACTAATATCAATACCGTACCAACGAATCTCTGTACAAAATATCCCTAAAGGGTTGGCATGAAAAATGGATGGCAATGGAAATACGAAAGTTCTAAACATGAAATGATAAGATGAATCGGTTAGTCAGACTTATGAGTAAATGAATAAATGAGTAAATACTTTATTTAAAAAAAGTATTTTTACCTATCCAACCCTAACAACATTTTTGGATTTAACACAGGCCTTTGACACTGTTGACGACCAGCAAATTATTATACCGACGAACATACAAATCACAAATTAATTTAAGCCTACTAAATACCCTTGAACGACCACGAATCACGGGAAAAGTTCTTTATAGGTAAACTTTGATGTTATTTTGTTTGCCATTTCTGTGAAGAGGTCCGCAAGGCTCTTCTCTAGGACCGGGCTGATTTCTTGCAGGAATACTTGTGAGTTCTCGTTGATGACCCTGTTGGTGGCGGGTCCGAGGACTGGGTCGCCGTCGAACAGGTTGGTCAGGTAGATGGAGGACTGACCCACGCGGAGCTTGACTTTGAAGGGGTCGAACTGAAGGTACTCTTCCTCGTTGATGATCTCTTTGTGTCCTCTCATTGTGACGTTGCACGCGTAGTCCCCTGTAATTTAACAAATTGTTCGTTAACATCAATAAAACATTTATTTTATTGCACATGAAGACATAAATCTAAGAAGCATTAAGTGTCCCTAGTGTCTTTTTTCTGACAATAAAGGAAATAAATAATATATGCTGAAAGTTATGAAAATTATGGTTATGTGTCTAGTTTATATATTATAGCTTTCGTTATGCTAGATGTAATTAATCAGAGACTATAATTACACTATCTACATGAGTGATTTGAGTCATATCTGGAACTAAGTGCATAACACAGGAAGTGGCAGTTAGATAAGTGTTAAATCAAATTACAAATACATTTCCTGATTTATGAGATTACTTCTTCCTTGGTAATAGTATATCACTTCCGAACATGCAGGTACATATTTTATGTTTCATTTTAAGCACGTTCGTAATCTTAGCGATGGCTGATAATCATTCCCGATGTTTTTTCGAAATCAATCATACAATAATTTATTGTTTTTTAAACCTATGACCAAACTTTGCAATGGTTTTTCTCTATACTTTTTATGGATTACCATCATATTTTATAAGTTTATATAATCCAAATGATTGTAGTTAGTTATTACATAAAGTGACCCATAAACACGGTGCGAATGCACGTGCGAGTGCGAGTTTGTAACATTAACATCCATGCTAAATATTGCATGGCGCATTAGTAAACTGCAGGCGGTGCAACGATGAACGCTTAGCGGAAACTTATCAATATTTACTCATAAAGCATTCTTTGCGTTATGTTTTATAATGGCGACAATATTTTATTAAAATTTTATAACCGATTTTTCTTATGTGTATTTGTATTTGGACCCACCAAATTGTGTCATTCTATTCTTTCTAAGATATTATAGCTCTCTGGAGCTGGAATAATAATCCAATTAATAGTAGGTATGTCTTAAAGTTTTTATGACATAACGAAGGAATAGACAATTGCCGTCATTTGTATATTTAAAGCGAAAATGCCAAATAACCTTTGTATTTATATGAAAAAATATATAGTGTAAGCTGTCTACTAGAAAAATATTTCCATTAGAAAAAATTCCAAAAACCTGATGAAATAAATATTTATTTTCCATTAAAACAACCTTATATTGTCCAGTATGTAAATTCTATTAATAGCAAGTAAATATATTGAAGGCCAAGGTAAAAGCAATGCGTTTCGCAAGCACACACTAGATACACATGGTCGTAAAATTGTATTGACTATGGTTAGGTCAGTATCTAAGTAATGCTTAGTTATGCATTAACTGAGTTTACTTATTAGAAAAAGCCGTTGTGTCTACAAGGATGTGAAAAGCAAATTATCTTAATGAAGGTCATAACTAAGTATTGTAGTCATATTTCTATAATTTTCTGACCAGCAGAAGCGATTTTTTCTCTTCTGCTACACAGAAATCAGTGCTCATAATTTTACTTTCATGCACAACATTATTTACTGAAAAAGAGTTTAAAGAATGTCATGCTGTCGAAATGTTTATAAAACGAATGCCTTAGAACTGCTAAAAATAAAGTTTGAATGGTTTTGGAGAAGAATACGAATGCAGGCTTTAATGTCGAGTAAAAATTCAATTCAATATCATAAAAAATGGGTAGAAAAAAGTTTATTATTTGCTGTGCATTTTCCGTATTCGTCTGTCTATTGGACCGGGCCACTCGACCGCAATGCATATGACGCCACCGTTATGTGCAAAACTGAGCAACTGAGCAACTGAGCATACGTCACCGAGCAATGCGGCCCAACTAACTGATGTTACTACACTTACTTGTGCAAGCCATTCCAGAATACTACAAAGGAAAAAAAATCTAATATTGGCGTCGTTTGTCGCAGTATTAAGAAGAGATCTGACTTAGCTTTTCTAAGTCTCTTCAAATTTGACAAATAGTTAAATAATATAAATTATTATATGGCAGAACAAGCATTCATAAAAAAATTGGAATCGGAGAAATAAATAACTAAATTTCTTATTTCAACTTTCTACCCAAGACTACTGGAAATTGACATTTGGAATTGGAAATTTTGACGTTTTTCTGTTTCTCATATTCAGAATTAGGTTCAATTCGTAAAATGAAACGCATCATTAAGCGGAGTGCGTTTCGAGTCTAACGTGTTTCATTCCTGCAGCGACCAGCTGACCACAAAACATAACACAACAGAGCTACGAACAAATATAGGATTGACATACGGACGCCGGTAACAGCTGACGTGTTTGATTGTTGCGTAAATAAAAAACAAGTATTTTTCTTTACATTTATTATCTTAAATAAAACCAAAGATACATTAAATATTAAAAATAAACGAAATAATAATTCAGTAAGACAAAGCCATAAAATTGAAAGTGCGTGTGTGCAGTGCGTGTGTCATAACCTAAAAGCATAAAGAAAATAAAAACTAAAACTTTAATTTGTAATATACCTTGGTATACTGCACTGTGACTCCTTGCGGGTGCAAGCACGGCCAACTATTAATCGGTACATAAGCTAATTAGTGCAAGCAGGAAATATGGCAAAGTGTGGCGGTTGCGGCAAGTTTATGGCAGGCTCAGCGGATTGCATACGTTGCACCAAGTGTCCCGGGGTCTATCACTCCGCATGTGTTGGGATGACGTCGGCACGGTTTTCCCCTAACTGGCTGTGCCCGGGGTGCAAAGCAAAGATCCCTAAAACCGACAACTCGGCCACGCCAGTCAAAGCAGTGTCCGCAAGTGATGGCGCGGGTGACAATGTAAACACGCCAATAGACATCGCCACCCCAGCGCCCTCGGATAGTATAGTTCCCGTTCTGGAGACTCCAACTGTCGAACTAAATGTGGCTCACGAGATACGCTGCTTCCGAGAGGAACTAAGTGCCATGCGCGTCGAGCTGCGGGACTTCAGACAGGAGATGTCTGGCCTTAGGGAGGACGTCAAATCATGCAGGGAGCGGGTAGACGTCGTCGAAGACAGAGTAGCTTGTTTAGAGAAGCGCTTTGAAGATAAAGACCCATCTTCCTACGACCACCTTGAGGGGACTATCGCCGAGCTGAAGTCGCAGCTCAATGAACGTGATCAGGACTTGCTGCTGAATGACGTAATCGTTACGGGCATTCCGGAGACGAGGGATGAGAACCCGATACATCTCCTCCAATTGGTATGTGTCAAGTTGGGCGTCAACATGGACGAGCGCGACATTGTATATGCGGAACGACTCGGCATGGTACGCCGCAACTTTACCGAGGGGTCTTCAACTAATACACAACGGCCGCGCGCGCTTGCCGTGCGGCTAGCCCGGCGCGCGGCCCGCGACCAACTGTTGAGAGCGGCGCGCGTGCGACGCGGCCTAACGACAGCGGACATCGACTTACCCGGCCCCTCAAACCGATTCTTTATCAACGAGCGGCTGACTCCGACCAACAGTATAATATACTTTAATGCGCGCGAGGCCGGTGCCCGACACAAGTTTAAATATGTGTGGACGAAAGACGGCCGGATATACATGAGAAAGGAGGATGGCGCTAAGTCTCTAAGAATACGGTCAAACATGGATATCACCCGAAATTTTGGCAGTATATCAGTTTGATAACACATTTCAGAAACTGTCGCTTCTTTGTTATTTGTTCTAAAATTTTCTATGTGTCATATTGTGTTACGTCACTTGAGTTGTACATAATATCTTTCTGGTCGTGGCATGCAGTATCGAGAGGGTACACTCACAGTGTTGGTATAGCCTACAGTGATACAAGTTCAAATATTATAATACGTTTAACCACACTAAACAGCTATATACTACAATTCTTATATTTAAACATACGTATATATTACATTTTATTCTACTGCACATACATTTTTTCTGTAAATTGCGTATTCTATGTTAATATTATAATTATAAACATTTTGTTGTTAATGATGGGTACTTATAATTGTCTTTTGTTTATTGCAATATGATAAATAAAAACCTAACCGTAGGTTTTCTTAATGCGGGGTCATTAGGCACTAAACATGATGAACTTATAGTCGCAATGGAGCGTCATAACGTTTGCCTCATGGCAATTAACGAAACGTGGCTCAAACTTGGCGAGGAGGGTCGCGCGCCCGTGGTGCCTGGGTACCGGCTGCGACATGTGCCGCGCCCGACTAGCGTACGCGGCGGCCGCGGCGGCGGTGTGGGCTTCTATATTAAGCGAGGTATTACAGTACGCTATCACCCACACCCTGTCGATCCCCTTCACACCTCAGTCGAGCAAATGTGGCTAATAATGACCATTAACGGGACTAAAATTGGAATTGGAACAGCCTATCGGCCGCCATGGTTTAACGTTGATGTTTTCCTTGACGCGTTAACTTTGTCTCTTAGTTCGTTGTCAACGTGCAAACACTTCATTTTGCTCGGTGATTTTAACATCAACTGTCTCAATCTCACAGACCCTAAAACCGCAAAACTAAACACGTTCCTTAACAGTCTCAGCCTAAATCAAACGGTACAGTCGGCTACTCATTTCACATCTACTAGCAAGACGTTAATAGATTTGGTATGCACAGACGCAACTGTGGTTAGTCAAGCGGTGGAGTGGATCGAGGCACTCGGTGCACATGCTTTTATTTCTACGGTTTTTAACTTTAGGAAAGAAAAAATAGTTCCCAGGTATGTCTTACGTAGAAATCTGGACAAGATGAATAATGAGGCTTTTATTGAGGATTTGAACTCCACTGATTGGTTTGCGACATCGATGATTGACGACATCAATGATGCAGCATTTCAATTTAGTGGAAATATATTATCTCTTTTTGACAAGCACGCACCGAGTAAAGCTTTGGTTTTAAGGGAAAGACGTTATCCTTGGATAACTGAAAATATTAAATTGATGATGCGTTTGCGCGATCAGGCCCATGTGAGGTATAGACGCATGAAAACGGACAGTAAGAAACAGTACTATGCACAATTAAAAGGTCTAGTAAATAAATCACTATTTTATGAAAAGTCGGCTTATTTTAAATTAAATATTAATAAACAAATTAAAAATCCCACTATTCTATGGAAAAACCTTAAGTCAACCTTATTGCCTTTTCAAAATAAACAAGAACTACCCCAACATTTCAATGACCCGAATATAATTAATTCTCATTTCTTAAATATTCCAGGAGATGTTACGGTTCCTTTATCCTACTTGACGTACTACGAATGGCACAGATATAGTGATTGCGTATTTTCCATTAAAACTGTAGAACAAACTGATATTACTAAGACTTTATCTAAAATAAAATCAAATGCTGAAGGCTTCGACCACATTACTTTAAACATGTTTCTGCTGACACTGCCTCATACCTTACTTGCGCTCACGTCTATTGTTAATGCTTCTATCTCGCAATCTACCTTCCCTGAACTTTGGAAAACAGCAGTTGTGCGCCCTATACCAAAAACAGCAAACCCTAACAATATAAAAGATCTAAGACCAATTAGCATATTGCCTTTTCTCTCAAAAATAGTCGAAAAAATAATAAACGCCCAACTTATAGAATACCTCGAGAAAAATAGAATACTCCCTGAGAAGCAATCAGGTTTTAGAAGAGGTCACAGTACTACAACCGCGCTTTTAGATGTTACGGATGATATTTTGTCAGCTCAGGATGAGGGTTGCTGTACACTTATGGTCCTGCTGGACTATTCTAGGGCATTTGACAGTATAAATTTAACTCTCCTGCTCTCAAAGATGTCGTACTATGGGTTTGATGCGCGCACAATTAAATGGTTTGACAGCTATCTCCGAAATCGCTACCAACTTGTCGAAACTCGCGGAGCGCATGGATCTAGTATCTTTTCGGATATATCTGCTGTGGAGAGGGGCGTTCCACAAGGATCTATATTGGGCCCTACGTTATTCAGTTTATACTGCGCCGACATAGTTAAAGCCATAGAAAATTGCAAGTACCATATGTATGCAGATGACCTGCAATTATATATTTCCTTTAAACCACACGAATGTGAAGATGCACTAAAATCTATCAATAAAGATTTAGTAAGGATAGTAGATTGGTCAGAACAAAACTCTCTTTTCCTTAACCCAGCCAAGACTAAATATATACTTTACGGTTCAAAAGGTCAGCTGGGTAAGGTCAACTTGAACCATGGCGACGTAACTGTTATGGGACAACCTATTGAACGCGTCAGAGAGGCGCGGAATTTAGGGGTAATCGTTGACGAAAGTCTAAACTTTGAGACTCACATCTCGAACTGCGTTAAATCTTGCTTTTATAAGTTAAAAGTCCTATACAGAATGCGTCCATACATTAGCGAGGAATTACGAGTGCAGCTAGTCGACAGCCTGGTTTTGTCTAAACTCAATTACGCGGACACTGTTATAGGACCTAGACTCTTAGCACGCACCAAGAGGCTGATCCAAAGAGTGCAAAATGCCTGCGCACGATATTGCTTTAATGTACCACCAAGGAGCCACATCACACCCGTTTTAAATAAACATAATATTCTTAAAATGAAATCACGGCGTAAATTACATCTTGCGTGTCTTCTTTTTGGCGTAATTAAATATAAATGCCCTTCATACCTGCACTTGAAACTAAGGTGGGTAAACGATCACCGGCAACGCGAGGGTAGACGTTGTGCGCAGCAACTGGCTATACCGCAGCATGGCACTGCCGCCTTCCGGGGTAGTTTTCGTTATGCAGCTTCCAAATGTTGGAATAACATCCCTCCGCCGATCAGAAACCTGAAAACAATTACCGCTTTTAGAATCCACTTAAAATCATTCATTTTAAATTCACAGATTAATTTTAATTCTATAGATATTGATAAGTCTTTTATATAATTATTTATTTTTTAGTTCATTTATCACGCAATTTTAATTTAACATTTTATTTTAGTTTTTACATTTATATAAATTATTAATAATACTCTTATAGTACTTACGATATTCCCCACTTGCTACAGGCTGAGTTTGGTTCACTGACTGGCACTTCAAGTTAAATAAATTTCCTTAGAAGTTCACGAGCCAAAGTCTTCTTTGTTAAAGAGTTAGATATCGTGCTGGTTTCCCGTTTTATATCAACCCAAATGACATATTACCTCCATCTGACATTTTTATATTTATTCTTACCCTTCACATCTTTCTTTTTTTCTATAGCTGCATTGATAGATATATTACTTTGTAATTATCTTGTATCGTTTTTTAAGTATTTTAATTATTGTTACTAACATTTTATAAATATTTATGTGTATATATGCTTGCCTACGTCCGTGTGTCACTGTGGGGTTCCAACTGAAAACCAGCGCTGGGTGTACCACACCTAGCATATGCTGAGTTGGTGACCTTTTTGGTACTGTATGCTCGACAACACCGTTGAAATTGTGTATTTGTACTTTTTATTATTACTACTTTTTTATTGACCTTGTTTTTTTGTGTTGCTTGTTTGTGTTTATTTCTTTGTGTTGTCTTGTGTTCCGTACTAAATAAATAATCTTTCTATTCTATTCTATTCTATTCTATAACAAATAGAGAAGACACTGAAGTTACTTATATTACATTTAGTGACCTCGACCAAAGTGTCAGTACACATGCACTTTAGAGCACACGAATAATGCTGCCGACTGTTTTTATCTTTATACTATAATATCTATCTGAGTACCATCGAGTTAAAAATAAGAAGTGTAATTAAAATAAGTATTTTGATAAGTACCATAGCAGCAAATTTTCTTAGAGTAATTAAGATTTAATTGATCATAATACCTTGATTCACAAAAAATAATAATTTACCTTAATTATGAACCTTGACAACCAGTGCAATTTCATATGGCTAACTTATTTATTTAAATGCCACAATATTTTTGCAGGTTTATTGTCATTGAGGCATTCGGCCAAATTGATTGTGTAAGTTTATTTTCAGTTATCAAAACTGTGGCATGATCTTGACATAGAAAAGTGATGTAACAACATTTAAATCGATTCATATGGTTATTTAATCGCATAAATCGATTGTACTCGATTCGGTTAAATAACTGTCTTTCAATCCAGTTTTATACTCGCTTTTCTGGTATTGTGGTAGAATGCAAATTACTTCTGACGCTTTTTTGTTCCTTTCAATATTTTCCGTGTTCCACAAATCGCATATGACCAACATGAACAAGACAAGTATACCATTTTACTTTGGTATCCAGAGCCCAATATTCTATAGTTTTGGCGATGGCCTTAAATGGCGAGAAATCTAGATCTAAATCCTCCGGTCACACACATTCACCTTTAGTTAAGTCAAGTCAACATTCAAAGATTTGCTCAAATAGATCCTATAGTTCACTATAAAGTATAGAAGGCATACTAACTGAAGGTCCCCGTGATGTTCCCTCTGCCCTGCAGCCGCAGCAGCAGCACTTGGATGTCCATCTTGTACTTCCCGGCGAAGTCCAGCTTCGGAAGCAGCAGCTTAAAGTCGAACCTGTTCTTGTCCAGATCTGACCTGGAACACCACAACACATAACCGTTAATAAACATAACATATCATCATGCCTGTATCCCCGAAGGGTTAGGCAGAGGTGTACCAATGTACACCCACAGTTCGCCGATATGTTTAGGTCCCATGTAATAGGGGGCGAGCCTGTTGCCACTAACCGGGCACAAATCCAAACTCCGACCTGCTACTGAGAATTTCATAGAAAAACCCAATAACACCTTGGTCGACTTGGGAATCGAACCCAAGACCTCTAGCGTAGCAGGCGCGCTTAGCGCTACTAGGCCAACGAGGCAGTACCGTTAATGCAGAGGATCAAATACAATTTTGGTTAGGTAAAAATTGGCACAACAATTTTAATATATGGGAAGAAGGAAAGGGATTTGCCTTGCAGTGTGACGATAATGGCTGAAAATAAATTAAATAGGTATGGTGACATTGGTGGTGCCATTGCGAATGATAATCTTACGTGGAACTAAAACTTCAAGGGGTTTACAAGTCTGATAGTTATGTTAAAAGTAATCATCAAACATTAAATTGTTCGTGCTTTATCGCTCTTTCCTCGTAATACACATAGAAAAAATATAATCCGGGAAGAAAGACGAAGACCAAATGAAATGAAAATAGTTTTCTCATGATATACCAACATAATCTTGGTAAAGTTGTGCCTAGAACACATGAATAAAAAGTAACAAATTTCCACCTTATAACTTTTCCCTGAAAAGCTGGGCAAGTGCCAACAAAAGGCACAACCAATCAATATGAACCATATTTCGTCAGTCGCATTATTTACTAACTCATTGACAAAAACTCTCTCTGACTACTGGCCTTGATAATTAATATCGGGTTAATTGATTTAATAGGAAGCATTAACAAATCCTTCGCTGGAAGTTTATCCGGGAAGCGTTTATATAAGGTGCTGAAACAAAGAGTAACTTCCCGTAATATATGTGTAATCAATACTGCATTGCGTATATCTAATTATTGTTTGTTTTCAATCAATGAGGAAATTAGTCTGCTTGATATAATCGTCATCATCAAAACAACTCTTGAATTTGCAAACTTCTAATCCAGTCCATTTTTTTTTCTGCACATTTTTCAGACAGTCAAGTAACGAATAGAACCTCTTGGTAATGTATATGAAATTGTTGTGATCAACAAAAATTAAGTACCTATCTATAATTACAAGGATGTTGACCTTAAATCTCCTATTCATTTAAAAAAGACAGGTGGTTAATTATGAATGGCAAACACGAGAAGGTTGAATTAAAGAGATAATTCAATTATTCCGACCTTAGCTAAGAATAACTATTGCACTTTGTACACAATCAACAACTAATTTTATTTAAAGCACGTACTGCATATAATCATGCGTTTTGTTAAAATTGCTATTGTGACGTCACAGTTTAAAGTTCTTTACACATTAATGACATTATAGAATACAAAACAAAGGATTTTACATATTCCAATGTATATTCAAAACTTAAATATTAGGTAGATCCTATTAATTTTATTTAGATAAGTGTCGGGACATAGTCCACGTACAAAAACACTAATGTATTAATTGGACCTAAATTATTTTCTTAAACATCAGGCATTTCATAGTCTAGTTTAAATATTAATAGGTTGACTCATTGATTTTACCCAAAAAAATGCTAATAAACAAAAGAAAGATGGGAAAGAAATACCTATCCTTGCTGGACATAACAGCGAACTAATATTCTTTCGTTTTCATTATTTTTAAATTTAACAGAATATTATATTGTGAAAAAAAAGATTAAAAGTAAAAAAAACTGCTTATAATGTGCCCTACTTATAGTACATTTCTTACACTGTGTACAGGTATTACCAGCTGATAAACCTGCTAGGACCAGCGTCACGCCTCGTCACGCCCCGTCACGTCTCGCTGCTCGCACGTTTTACAGGCGAATGTTTATAATAAACGTGAACCAAACGAGCACACATTAGTGGAAACACTTATGAACTTTCTCCGCGATCCTTAAAATCCAGCAAAGCAGTCAAAGTCTAAGGTCAAGATGCTGAAGAATACATCTTAAAAAGGAGAAAGACGCTTATATTACCGCCCTTCCAAAGGCGCGCATAATAGTTATTGAATGCAAAATTGCTTTCATATATCTAAAAGTCAACTGACTAACTTCGGCCCCGAAATATGCCCTTAGTATGCCCTTAGTACTTTCATTAACTTTGAGAGCTGTCAATTTAGTCAAAGGCGAACGATATGAGATGGAAGAAAAATTCTTCAACCCGTTATATGATTCCTATGAAGGATCCCAACAATGCCTTCGTCGAGAAATATAAATAATATATTTTTGATTTCTTCTTATTTGAAAGCATATTTCGTGAATAACATATCACAAGAACACTTACTTAAGTTCCTGGATGATAAAGTTGCTGGGTCCCCGGACCTTGACGTCGTTGACGACGGCGGTGAGCTTGGCGCCCTGAGGGCCGCGAGCCAGCGCGATCTGGCCCAAGCTCAGCGGCTCAATGCCGGGCACATTGAGCTCTGGGATGCCCTGGAAACCGAAATACAATCAATTATAATAACAACTCTATATAAGATTAAATAAAACCATTTCTTGTTCATGTTTATGTATTCAAACGACTTAAAAATAGTATATCATGCGTAATTGGTAAGAACACTCAAGGCAATTTTGGATTTTGAAGTTTCGAATTCACTGAGAATGACTGAGATAAATATACACGCTTGAAATTTTTTCGACTATTAACGTTGATCTTTGGCAGTCGTTAAGTCTTTAATCTGAAAGCTAATTCTTCAAAAGATATTAATTAAGTAAAAATAAGAAATTAAGTAAAATGGATTGACCAGTCAGATCGCGAGACGCTCTATGTAAATACATTATTCCTGAATCCGTTACTGGAAGCCGACAAAGTAGCTTCGGTTGAGGTTAGGCAGAGTATAAGAAATGAGTTTAGTTTATCGTTTTTTTTTTAATCTAATATACAGATCCAGTCGTACTTTGTAGTTAACGATTAATGTCACTATGCCATTAAAAACGACTTCCTAGAATACTAAGTGTGTGAGACCCTGAGCTTCATGGAGATGAGGCTATCACCATTCAGAGAGAACCTCTACGTAAGACCAACTAGGAATTCTAATAGGATCTGATAATGATCTGAATGTTAATGTGATATGATTAACAACATAGTTAAAAAGGACACAAAAGTGTTCAATATGAACTCTGTATCGTAACAACGCTTTTGTTATTCTGAGCCTGGCTGAGCAAGCTTTTGGTTCAAAATAAGAAAACATTTCCGCAAAACAAAATAGGTACAGATTCTAATAACAGTACTAAAATTTCATTCATTGGCAATAGAGTAGATGACTAGGTATGAAAAGTCAAAATTTATTTATTCCGTCATTTAGATAATTAAAATATAACACACGTATTTTTTTCTTTTATCAAATCAATAAAAAAATTGGAAGATAAACCGGTTTAAAATTCAGTAGTGGGGGTTTGTGACGTCACGGCTGAGTACAATTTATGCTAAAACGTGACGTCACGCAAGAATTGAAATCGCTGTATCTTCTTCATTCTTTGTCTACGGGACAAAACAAAAAAAATACGTGTCTAATTTTTTTTTTTTATCTAAAAGGTGGACTATAAATTAGTCATCATCCCTATTCTAAAAGTCCTTCTCTAGCACTCTTTTTAACACGAACAATGAGTACGAACTAACATGCTGGAAGCTTAACATTTTTACACATACAAATCCTCTTGACACACTTGATCTTGTGAAACTTCTTTACAATGACATACTTTCAAATTGTACTCCTTGTTGTAAGTCAAGGTCATAATCATTATCTTCCATATATATCTCATTACTTCTAGAATAATCTAAAACATCTTCTGTTCTTCTTTTATTGATCATCATTCACTCGCATTTGATCCGCTAATGTCTTAACTTTTACACTTACACGTAAAATACTTTATTTAAGTTTATTATCTAGAGTCTTAATTACTGGAAAACAACAAGCACAGCAGGAAATAGAAAAATTATTTTCCGGCCAAGAACCGCAAAGTATTTTAATTGATTACGCATAAATAAAAAAAAAGAATCGACTTTCATGAAATTTATGTGTAACCCTAGCCTATGACAACTAAATTGCCGTAGATAAACGAATAAAAAAATATATACAAAAAAGAACATATGGTTAAACTGAGAACCTATCAAATATACCTACTAAATGTACCTCTTGAATTATGCTAAAAAACAAATAAAATAAAGCTCAAACCCTATATAACTCTTGAATTAATTAGTTCGTGTATTAAAGTAATTGAATTTATTATAAACCCGCAAACACAAGTAAATTGATTCGGATACCCAACACTCGCGGAGTGAGGTATCCAATGAACAATTTATGAGTGTTAGATGTTTCCCAACCGACCGGTCTAGCCGTTCACCCTAATTCAATGCCCAAGGATATGAGCCTACCACACTTTGCACAACTCTAAAGTACTTGATTATCGTGTGTTGTCCCTTCGCCGCTTGCAACATGTTTACTTTCGTAAAATCAAGTGGCTTTGTTCACATTGAAGGTGTTCTACGTAATAACAAATGCTTTTAATTATGTAGATTGAAGATTCTCATGAAAATATATCGAGGTATTTTTACCCGGCTGCCAGGGAAGTGTTATGTTATATAGTAATATGTTGAATAAGAAAAATAGTCGGACTAATAGCAAATTGTATTAAGATAGTCGGAAAATTGTATTAAGATAATTTATTCTAACCAAATCTAACGATTAAAGTATCGTTAAAAAGGGTAAGGTTGTTAATGCTTGGTTATCAAAGCTCAAGTTTATTTATAAAGTCAGTCAGAAGTAAATAACGATAATGCAACAAAGAAGTTATTTTAAGCAACCTCCCTAAAGACATTTTTATTTGACCTCACAATTCATGCGCCGCAGGTGATAAGCCGAGTCTCGCGCAGTATTTATTAAACACCTGTCAGTTATCAGTTTTAGTAAAAAACAAACGAATTATACGTGCTCGAAGCCCCTGATCTGAACAACAATGACTGTAGCTTGGATGACAAATGCGTCAATAATCCCTATCAGTTGTATAGTGAAGGTATATAAGCTTGCCCAAATGCAACACTTTTTCATTGAAATAAATATGGATTGGGGAAACGTTGTTGTGTTCGTGACCTTTTTAATTATTCAAGTAAGTTACTTTTTTATGTTTTCCATGTTACAATTTCATATTGTTAGGTGTCGGAAGCAACCTTGAATTTGAAAGATATATTATTTGTTTATTATTAGTTTTTAATTGGCTGTTAACATCATTGACAACTTTTATTCCGAGGAAGTTTTTGGGGTTGTACTTTTTTTACTTATCTTCATGCATGTAGACTAGATAGTAATGTTTCTAAAAATTGTTTCAGTGCGATTCGTACCCACCTAGAAGATGTGACGGCAACAGGCCCACAACTATAAGCTTAAACATTGCAGGCAACAACAATCAACGAACATATCCCAGCTACTATCAAATACCCTACCCATACTTCACCTATGGTAACGCTAACCGCCCAAACTGCAATGGGCGTAATTGCAAGCCTGGATGCCGAACAGGACAATCCTTTAAAATATCATTTCCGAATTCACGAAAGACAGAAATAGTGGTGAGTCCTAGGAACAATCCGAATGTGTATAATGATTGCACTCGTCCTGGACCATGCAGAACAAAAGTAAATGTTGTTATCGAAGTAAACAAGAAAAAAAATGAGGATGGTGGAGACGACGATACAGAAGGCGATGTAGGAGAAGGTGGAGAAGGCGGTGGAGGAGAAGGTGGAGAAGGCGGTGGAGGAGAAGGTGGAGACGGCGGTGGAGAAGGCGGTGGAGGAGAAGGTGGAGACGGCGGTGGAGAAGGCGGTGGAGGAGAAGGTGGAGAAGGCGGTGGAGGAGAAGGTGGAGACGGTGGTGGAGAAGGCGGTGGAGGAGAAGGTGGAGAAGGCGGTGGAGGAGAAGGTGGAGACGGCGGTGGAGAAGGCGGTGGAGGAGAAGGTGGAGAAGGCGGTGGAGGAGAAGGTGGAGGAGAAGGTGGAGAAGGCGGTGGAGGAGAAGGTGGAGACGGCGGTGGAGAAGGCGGTGGAGGAGAAGGTGGAGACGGCGGTGGAGAAGGCGGTGGAGGAGAAGGTGGAGAAGGCGGTGGAGAAGGCGGTGGTGGAGAAGGTGGAGACGGCGGTGGAGAAGGCGGTGGAGAAGGCGGTGGAGGAGAAGGTGGAGAAGGCGGTGGAGAAGGCGGTGGAGGAGAAGGTGGAGACGGCGGTGGAGAAGGCGGTGGAGGAGAAGGTGGAGAAGGCGGTGGAGAAGGCGGTGCAGGAGAAGGTGGAGACGGCGGTGGAGAAGGCGGTGGAGGAGAAGGTGGAGAAGGCGGTGGAAGAGAAGGTGGAGACGGCGGTGGAGAAGGCGGTGGAGGAGAAGGTGGAGAAGGCGGTGGAGGAGAAGGTGGAGACGGAGGTGGAGAAGGCGGTGGAGGAGAAGGTGGAGACGGAGGTGGAGAAGGCGGTGGAGGAGAAGGTGGAGAAGGCGGTGGAGGAGAAGGTGGAGAAGGCGGTGGAGGAGAAGGTGGAGAAGGCGGTGGAGGAGAAGGTGGAGAAGGCGGTGGAGAAGGCGGTGGAGGAGAAGGTGGAGACGGCGGTGGAGAAGGCGGTGGAGGAGAAGGTGGAGAAGGCGGTGGAGGAGAAGGTGGAGACGGTGGTGGAGAAGGCGGTGGAGGAGAAGGTGGAGAAGGCGGTGGAGGAGAAGGTGGAGACGGCGGTGGAGAAGGCGGTGGAGGAGAAGGTGGAGAAGGCGGTGGAGGAGAAGGTGGAGGAGAAGGTGGAGAAGGCGGTGGAGGAGAAGGTGGAGACGGAGGTGGAGAAGGCGGTGGAGGAGAAGGTGGAGAAGGCGGTGGAGAAGGCGGTGGAGGAGAAGGTGGAGACGGCGGTGGAGAAGGCGGTGGAGGAGAAGGTGGAGAAGGCGGTGGAGGAGAAGGTGGAGACGGTGGTGGAGAAGGCGGTGGAGGAGAAGGTGGAGAAGGCGGTGGAGGAGAAGGTGGAGACGGCGGTGGAGAAGGCGGTGGAGGAGAAGGTGGAGAAGGCGGTGGAGGAGAAGGTGGAGGAGAAGGTGGAGAAGGCGGTGGAGGAGAAGGTGGAGACGGTGGTGGAGAAGGCGGTGGAGGAGAAGGTGGAGAAGGCGGTGGAGGAGAAGGTGGAGACGGCGGTGGAGAAGGCGGTGGAGGAGAAGGTGGAGACGGCGGTGGAGAAGGCGGTGGAGGAGAAGGTGGAGAAGGCGGTGGAGAAGGCGGTGGTGGAGAAGGTGGAGACGGCGGTGGAGAAGGCGGTGGAGAAGGCGGTGGAGGAGAAGGTGGAGAAGGCGGTGGAGGAGAAGGTGGAGACGGCGGTGGAGAAGGCGGTGGAGGAGAAGGTGGAGAAGGCGGTGGAGAAGGCGGTGCAGGAGAAGGTGGAGACGGCGGTGGAGAAGGCGGTGGAGGAGAAGGTGGAGAAGGCGGTGGAAGAGAAGGTGGAGACGGCGGTGGAGAAGGCGGTGGAGGAGAAGGTGGAGAAGGCGGTGGAGGAGAAGGTGGAGACGGAGGTGGAGAAGGCGGTGGAGGAGAAGGTGGAGAAGGCGGTGGAGGAGAAGGTGGAGAAGGCGGTGGAGAAGGCGGTGGAGGAGAAGGTGGAGACGGCGGTGGAGAAGGCGGTGGAGGAGAAGGTGGAGAAGGCGGTGGAGGAGAAGGTGGAGACGGTGGTGGAGAAGGCGGTGGAGGAGAAGGTGGAGAAGGCGGTGGAGGAGAAGGTGGAGACGGCGGTGGAGAAGGCGGTGGAGGAGAAGGTGGAGACGGCGGTGGAGAAGGCGGTGGAGGAGAAGGTGGAGAAGGCGGTGGAGAAGGCGGTGGTGGAGAAGGTGGAGACGGCGGTGGAGAAGGCGGTGGAGAAGGCGGTGGAGGAGAAGGTGGAGAAGGCGGTGGAGGAGAAGGTGGAGACGGCGGTGGAGAAGGCGGTGGAGGAGAAGGTGGAGAAGGCGGTGGAGAAGGCGGTGCAGGAGAAGGTGGAGACGGCGGTGGAGAAGGCGGTGGAGGAGAAGGTGGAGAAGGCGGTGGAAGAGAAGGTGGAGACGGCGGTGGAGAAGGCGGTGGAGGAGAAGGTGGAGAAGGCGGTGGAGAAGGCGGTGGAGGAGAAGGTGGAGAAGGCGGTGGAGGAGAAGGTGGAGACGGCGGTGGAGAAGGCGACGATTAAGTCGGATTTTTGGGAACTTTTGTTATTTTATTAATAATGGTGTACTTGAGACCTCCACTAATTTTCAGCTCTATCCGAATTAATGCGAACTGAAATGTCTGGTGTTAGACTCACTTTTCATTTCCATTGTCTTATAAGGTAAAATAATATTTTATTTAAAATGTTACTGTGTGTTTTGATACCCGAATTTAACGAATCTGTTATATGTTGCTATTTTATGGGAACCCCTCGGAATAAGCATGTTAAACAATGAATGAAGAGAAAAAAAAGTCTGGCTTTCCCCAAGCTATTTAGGTCCGCTTCCAGTCTCTCTAGATTCTAGTTAGTAGTATTTCACTAACCCCCGGTTTCAAAAACGTTGATCAACACAAAAAGTGGTTAATCACCTTTCAAATCGCGCTGTTATTGGTTGTTTGTCTTTTGGTCAACTAATCAATCGCTCATGTGATTTGTCAAAATATTAAGTTGATCAGCTTTTCATAAACCGGGGGCTAGTTAGTGACCTTGAGACCAACCTCCGTTATCTTGGGCCGCAAGAGGTCCACAGAGTTCATGATGCATTTGTCCACCTCGGGGTCATTCCTCTGACATACTTTGATGTAAGAAGCTGAAACAAAACAATAGTAAGAATAAGAATGTTCATTATTACACTATGTCTTATGATTAGGACAGGTTACAGGTAATTATTAGAGTTTGAACATAGTAGAACTGCCTCGTTGGCCTAGTGGTGCTAAGCGCGACTGCTACGCTACAGGTCTTCGGTTCGATTCCCGAGTCGACCAAGGTGTTATTGGGTTTTTCTATGAAATTCTCAGTAGCAGGACGGAGTTTGGATTTGTGCCTAAACATATCGGCGAACTGTAGGTGTACATTGATACACCTCTGCCTAATCCTTCGGGGATACAGGCGTGATGATATGTCATGTTATGAACATAGTAGATAATAGTGGTCCCCAAACTAAGCCAAAACTTGTATCATGAGGGCTGGACAGATAGTATTAACATATTGAAAGTTAGAAGACTTACATCAGAGAGAGTTAATTGTTAATCAAGTCAAAGTAAATAATGTTTTACTTTGATTGAATAAGTCTCACCGACGGAATTTACTAAAAACTTATCAAGTAAGTAACTAATTTTTGCCGCAATTAATGTCTATTTTTTTCGTTTTATTCGACTTTTATTTTACTACACTTGCTGAAAAAAGCTGTTTAAAATAATTAATTTCAGTGTTATTAATGTTATATTTTGGTCCCACTCGTCCGGGAGCAAGAAAAGTCGATAAAATAACAGTTAACAGTTTCTGGTTAAGTCTGAATGAGACTGGCACAGGGCTTTAGAGAATAGCGCAAGAGAGGCCTATGCCCAGCAGTGGGAGGACAAAGGCTGATGATGATAATTGTTATTTTTAACTATTTAAACTTCTCGATAGGTACTTTAAACTTCCCCGAAACCTTAGTGGGTAAAAAAAATATTTTTCATATAAAACCAATTATTTGTAATATCTGTATATAACAGTAAGTAAGCAGATCGAAGTGTAGATATCCTGCTTTCGCTAATTGAGAGCAGGTAGGTGCGTGTAGTTATGTCACGCAGTTACATCGCAAGCCGCGCGGCCCCGAAATGCGCACACTCATGTTCTGCAGTGCATTTTAACACCGCGTATCAGGCATTTACTTGTATTGCTATACTATTATTTTGTTTTTAAAAATATTTAACCAATTACTGTATTTCGTAACTACAAACATTCGAATATTGACGATTTATAAGCCAATTTGGAATTAGTTGGATTCTGCGAGGCTTCTCTTCAAATTGGCTGGTTTCAAGGGGTCAAAACTAATATCAATTTTAAATGCATAATTAATACAATGGATGGACAAGTAATACAATACAACACACTAAATCTTGATAGCATTCATTTTAAGTTTCTGATCATTTTACTTAATGTGGTCACAGCAACATTTAGAAGAATTTAGGTTTGTTTTTTTTCCCAGTTTAGAAAAAAAAGGAAATCCTGTTTTTATTTATTTTATAAAGTCATCTTCAATAAGGGATTTTATTTGCGGTCGCATTTGGAACAAGCTATTTTGGGTAACAAATATTAGTATCATACGGGGATCGAACCCACAACACGTAGCTCCAATGGTAATTAGCATGTTAAAATGTCCCACTGCATGTTATTTATCATATTAATCTCCAAATTGATATTTTGTAGATAGATTATAGTCATCAATTTCTTAGTAATTTTAGTCTTGTAAACGAAAAATAATGAATAACTAACAAGTTTTTAGGGTTTGTCCAGTGACCTATACCTAACAATCATATAATAAATGCGAAGGTACATACAAACAACATATTTGGTAATCAACACATAAGACTCTTCCAAAATACAGTCTCCATTTTACACCGATACATCCAGAAAATATAACACGACAGATATGTTTCGTACTTAGAGTATACATATGAAACTACAGAGTGAGCCTATCAGAGTTTAAACCGTAAGCACTAGTGTGAACAAGTGTTGTCGTGAATTATGTATGAAGATGGAGCTTGCCGTTTTAAAAAATCTATCTAAAACACAAATATTATCCTAACAATGTCAAAACCATCCATATTTTCTTATATAAGTTTCTCGTTGCGCGAAAATTAACTTAAATGAAAAACGAAATGTACTAGGATCAGACTAAAAACTGCTCTCGCTTGGCACAAGGGGAACCTAGCGATAGTAGCAGTCTATGCATATAGTACGTCGATGGTTTCGTAAAATACTGGAAAATTCCTAGACTCAAGAGATTAGCGGGTTTTCTCTTAGGAAATACCCCAGTTAAAACATATTACAAACATGTTTTAACTTTAAATTGATAGCCTACTCTTTTACTTAGAAAGCTCTTTATAATATTGTTGATTTCGTTTTGATGCTTATGTGAAACTAACTTTTGGCTGCAGTTACGCTCGCCAGTAATTTCGAAAAAACATACCCTATGTACTTTTTTATATAAGCTTAAGACCGCCCAATTGATTAAGATAAAGCTGGGTCCCATACCCAGCTTCATCTTAATCAATTGGGCGGTCTATCCGTGACAGAGTATCAGTTGAGCTATTTTCGCATCTATAACATTAGTATATTTCAACAGATATGTCGTGCAGCTTCCATGATAAAAGCTAACGGTTAACATCATCATCATTTTTTAACATTATCATCTGATGGTTAAGCTTTGTAATTATAAACGAGAAAAGTAAATACAATTATTTTATGGAAGAAAGTTTTAATGTTTGTGCACATTGAGGTAACTTAAGAAGTAAAATAATCAGAAATAGAAAGAATCCAAGGATTGTTTTTTCACAGTTAATGCATTGCAAAAATGCGAGCAAAGTATATAATACACACAGTCTGAAATAACTTAGAGAAAACTTTAGATTTGGAGTCCTTGGCTACCAAAGTTAGATGTTTTTCTAACAGCATCTGTGCAACATTTATCGCAATCAATTTCTGCAATAATGTCACAACTCGGTTGCGATCTGTGCGCTGCGGCAAACGTACGCACTTTTTACTATCAGTCAGCTAGTTTTGCGTAAATGCAAGCTACTTCGATGTTTTGATTGCGATAGAAGAAAGATGACACTAGTTTGCATGTTACATAAATGTTGCATAGACTTGCTTGTAATTTTAGTAGGTTCGACATTAATAGGAATAAGAAAATAGACTCTTAAACAAAGATTTACAACTTCTGATTGCATATCAGTAATAAAATCTCATGGAGCTCTCGCATAGTCGAAGTAATAAAGTTAAGATAATTTACTTTTACTCGGCTTTTGGCTTCATCATTACGATCAAGATAACAAAAAATAAAAAGTGTGATGCAAGATTAGAAAGTTTTAACAATATTTATGACTATGATGTTTAATAATTTAAGAAGAACTTTTTCCCCGAACTCTTGTGAATAGGTAATTAGAAACTTTAGAGTTTAGGCTTAAAACTAAATAAGTAAATAAAGTCTTCTTTCCATTTTCGGAATAAAAATAGTATATAACTTGAAAAAAACGGCCTTATTAAGAAACATAAAAATGTTAACTTACGAATATCAGCGGCGACGAAATGCAGCACAAACAGTAGCACGGTAACAGGCAACATGTCGATGCTGGTTGCACAATATACGAGGAATGTTTAAGCACGGCTTGGGATGGTCGCGGCTGGTATCGGCCAGCGAGCTCGCGGTGTCGGCCGACACTGGCGCACGCGGCGCCGCCACCACCACTCCGCCGCTAAGGACGTGTGAACGTACATCAGCCCTATTCTGAACTATTTGTTTGTTTATCCTTTTTTTTTGTTTATTTTGTTTGTAAACTGTCTTTTTTGGAAGGTCGCTTTGAAATACCTCTTTGATGTGTTTATTAGTAAGAGAATTTATTAAAGTATACGTATGAGTTCAGCTAAAGAAAATGACCATTTCTGGCATCTCTGCAATGAAATGCCAGGAAAAGTATGCACTTTTCTAATATCTTTACTACTTACTTTCGAATAAACGATGACATACTATTTGGATATGTGATTCACAAAACTCAAAATTATGACGCTTTTAAAAACGGAAATTATTGTTGTAACCCTGTTAAAGATATTTTCTTCACCTGTTATTCGTAAACATAAAATTAAAAGGCCAAAAGTTGATCTGTCACAAACAGCAAAACTTGTTTGTTTATTAAAAGCTGTCTGGAAAGCCTTCGGAAGCTTTCGTGAACTAAATTCCGAGTTTTAACTTAAATAGCCTTCCTACAAACGATGTTCTAGTATTAAAGATATAAAATATTATCTTTAACTGGGACCAGTAATCCCAAATTGCATATATTTTTTTGTTTATATTCGACATCTTGATTAATAAGTGAAAGTTATAAACATCCTTGTTTTTATAACCTGTTCCTTATCTTTCAGAGTTACAGCTAAGCTAAAATTTCTTTTAATTTTGCTGTAGGCTTTATCAATAGATTTGTTGTTTGGACGTGGCTCAGGTTAGACCTGAGCTATTTATCACTGATAATCCAAATTACAATCGATTTTATCTCGCAACCTCATTTTTGGGTCTGCCTCGTTAGCAAGTTCCGACTCTATTTCACCCTAAGAGGACCTACCCTCGGGTTCTGAAAAGCTGATAAAACGCGCATTGGCTAATCACCTGTCAAACCTTAAGCCAAGCGCTGTGATTGCTTGTTTTTCATTTAATCAGCCAATCACAGGCGTGTTAAGAGGATTTAACAAAAGATCAAATTGCCATTTTTTTTTCAGAAATTGGGGGCTATTGTAATATTATTAAGAGTGACGTCACAATATGAACCAATCACCAATATATTGGTGCATGATAAGCATGTTCCGCTTGCGCCACTGCAGCAGTGGCGTCGCCGGGGAAACTCGCGCGTCCTTCGTCCTGGATGCGCCGGCGCAGCTTCCGCCCGCACACGTGATTACCACTTCCGCCATCAGAAGGTGCTCCAGTTTATGACCGGATTGGATAAGTGCTAAGTTTTTTGCACCTTATTTGTGGCGATACATAAAGTTTCTGTTTGTTTGTTTGTTTATCGCAGATTTGAGTTTTTTTTTTAAGACGTGATATATTTGCCCGAAAGCAGACTTTGACTGTTTCACGTAGCTTTTATAGAGCTTTTTGTGTCACTAAGAGTCCAGGTATACGCCTACTCCAGATAAGACTAAATCATGATCCAAATAAACATTGACTTAAATAAAGATATTTTTGGGAAAATCATCTCAATTTTTTGCAAATCCAAATATTATGAAGAGGATACAGGAATATTTTTGCGTGCCTGTAAGACCTGTCCGAGTAAAACAATAAAGTAGGGCGGCCTCTGATCCATTTGTCAACTAAACCACACACAAGTCAATCAAATCCCCCTTTTCTTAAAAGACCCACTCCAAAATAAAACAAAAACATTCATTTCATTAGATTCTTCAAGATCTTCGCGTGCGCATGTTTCGAAACCCACGATCCTGACCTTCCACGTATCTAAATCCACAAATCATAATACACATTATTTCGTCATAACATATTACTGTTTTGGCAACGATAAAATTATCGGAATTAGAAAGCATACGAACGAAAACATTGAATGAATGATATAATGTTGCAATAAAATAAATTACATTATTATAAAGTGTTGCGAAACGTTCGATGCATTCACGATGTTCAGCTATACTTTATTCTTTAACTAACTTTTGCTCGCTGCTTCGCTCGCGTGGATTTTAGAAAACTCTTTGAAATTCTAGCATTTTTCTTCCCATTTCCCTACATTTTCTTGATTTCTCATTAACTTTAGAGCCCTTTTCTGTTATCTGCTGGGGCCATACCATGAACTCTTAAAGCAGAACTGTTGCGGTTGAGTAAGCGGGACAGCGCTATGCGCCGTGTAGTGCGCCGTCTCGCTTCCACAACCGCAACAGTACTGCTTTAAGAGATCATGGTACGAGCATTACTATTTACGGCTATATAGATTCCTGTGACATATCTTTCACATAATTCCACGTGGGCTTTTTTTATTAACGGTTAAAAACCATAGTAATCATCGTAAGATATAATTACGACATTAATATAAAGAAAAATAACTTACTCGTACATGCCATAGTAATTGTATGATATTTATCGAGAAGCTAATAGGTTTAAATACTTCTATAATAATAATCGTTTTGTAAACGCATTTACTTTAATTGTTGCATCTCATTGTGAGGTACTTATTATAGTTTTATTGGATGCCTGGATTTTTTATAACTACTATGTTGAATTATACATAACTAAGTATACTTATAATTAAGTATTATAACTTTACAAAAGTAGTATTTTATCTGATATTTTTGAAGCAACGTTTATTGAATGGATTGATGCACCATATCTGGGCCCGAATCTGCTATTGACAATTGTTTGAATCGTCTGAGTGTGTTATCGTCTTGTGTGTTGGCGTTGATAGGTCGATTTAACATTTTAGGATAATTACGTAGGTAAAACGTCATTTTAAATTTAGTAGAATGCTAATTATCCTAAAATGGACCTACTAACGCCACCCACTCAGACGATTCAAACAATTGTCAATAGCATACTCGGGCCCCAGTTTCGACTTCGATAGACGAAAAGTGTCTGTCTGTCATATTCTACTAATATTTCAAACGCAGTTAATAATATAAATAAACAATAAGAATACGAAAATAAATTTAGTGAATTCATCTTGTAATTAGCTGATTTGTAATGTTGTTCTTAGACGATATTAAACGTATATCAAGAGATGATGTTACAACTTTTAGCTCCTAGATAATACATTAGTGTGGTCTAGAACATTTGGAAGGGGTCAAGATTGTTTATTGTATTACTACTCAACGATCGGTCAAGGCTAACAAATTGTTAGACTTCGATTCTTGCCAAATATATGATGGCTTATGTGTAAGTAGTTGAAATAAGCAGTACCTAAGTATAAATAAAGAAGATCCCATCGTAAACTACAGGAAACTACAAGAATCTTACACTTAGTGACATAAAACAACACTAAAAAAAATCGTTTCCAAGTGCCAATTAGTTGGCATCAACACTTAAAATAAAATTAATTGCTAAAATAGATGTATCATCATTCAAAAGAACATTTTGCTCTAAATTTCATGCATGTTTATCCAAATGGTCCTGTTCCTGTAATTAAAGCTTTTTACTATCTTAGGGAAATACAGAAGTGATGTCAAATGTGATACCTATGTGCCTAGGAGCGAGAGGTAGGGGCGCTGCGGGGCGCTGCGGGGCGCGCCTAGCGTAGCGGCGAAGCGGTGAAGCAACCACCTCTGGTCAAGGCGATCTGCACCTCTTGACATATCATACGAATTGCCAACACTCAATATCTATGAGGAATCCATTTGCGAAAGACTTCTTTACTTCGCCCTCTTATAGCGTTTTTGTGAAACGCATAATATAATTATTTTCGAAGCAATGTCTTGCGTTAGTAGCGTAAGGTTTAGAGAGTGCTGTGAAATTTAAACTATTTGAACTGGAGCACTTTTACTTGTAGACAGCAGACAGACAGAAAAGCAATTATTCTATTTTCTTTCTTCATTGCATTGCTATATGCTAGATTGACTATTAAATGAAGAGTCTTCATTTTGGCTATTATGACCCTTGTGGTTTATTCTTGCGGTTTTAAGAGCTATGTGTGCAAATCTCTTGCTTTTGATCAAGGCATTTAAATACTACATTACTTCACAGAAAGCAGATAATAAAACACAATGGGCGATAATTTCTCAAGGCCACGTAAAATTGCCAATCTAATTTAATACGTGACACCCTTCTATGGTTTTCCACAAAACTTATTACTATGCTGACCCCATAGTAAACAGAGCGTATAAATAATAATATTATAAATAATTTATAGGTACAGTGACCTTTACCGGGTCGTTGACCTGAGTATTGCGTTAGATCAACGGAACTAGTGTAGGTATTCTAGCTTAAGGTATTTTGAAAGGAACTAGAAGAAAGGTTATCAATGTTCGACTAGTACAGTTCTAAAAAGGAAACTTACACTTTTCCACGGTAGAGCAAGATTCTCCGAGTTTAAACTTCTCTTTCATTTTCATATAAATTAGGTACAAAATAAACTGTTCTGATCAGAAGACGTTTATAACGTACAGTAGTTAAAATCTCTTTACTTTTACTTTTCTTTTTTTATCTCTTTACTTTTGTCCTTTTTACTGGTTCGATTTCCTACCTAAAACTAAAGAATGGGTGGACCGTTTTTTTGGTATTTACTTTGTTGGATTCGTGTTGGCCCAAAATAATAGAATATTTATAAGATCATCGGGAAAATGGGCTAGGTACTCAATAAATCCTGTGGACGAAACCACGGAGCACAGCTGGTTAAAGTAAAAACTAAACGTTGCTGTACCATTCTTGTGATGTTTTCTTCCATACCTTTCCATCCTATCTCTCCTTCCTCCTAGTATTTCAGTTTCTTATGCATTTCTTCTTCTACCTACCTCTTAAGGAGTACTGGCTTGAGTATATCAATAGTAATTGAAGGTGAGGTGTCCAGGTCATCGTCCCCGCTGCGGCGGACGGAGGTAGCGATATCTAGGAACCGCCTGCAACCTGCGATTATACCGAGTTTCTGCCTTCCGCTATTTGCCAAGCTAATCTGATTACACATGCCTTTGTTGTAATTGTGAACTTGAGGATTACGCATGCGTGCAATTCATTACAAGATACTTATTGTGCGTACCTTTATGGGAAAAGAGTGGTTATTAGCAATCGGTGTAAGTAAAAAGTTGTATATTTGATCGAACCAATTTGTGTGATTTACGGGTTAAAGCAATTGAAAATAGTGTTATCATTTATTACTGCTTTGCATCCTTTTTTTATTTAAATAACAGCCTAAAGAGAGCATCAATAAAATGTAGCTATCCATCAGTGTATATTTTTCTTCATCAGTCTCAGTTCATACAGATGTTATTCTACACATCCACACTAACAAACGTACCCACTTCTTTATAATAGTCTAGAATTAGCTACGCGTCTTATTGAATAATTATATTACGCGTTGTTTATATAATTTGTGTTTTTCTAACAATAAACGTATACAATTGTGATGCACTACCAAAACAAACAATAAATGTACTAATGCAAGTAGTCATTAGCATAAAACAAGTGTAACCGTGAAATATTATGTAAATAACATTACATAATATGTCAACACTCTTTCTTTAAACTAAATTATATAAAACATGTAACATTAATCGTCTCTGGCAGGCGTCAATTTGCATAGAGACGGTCATTATAACGACTGCTACTATAACTTTTGAATACATTGCTGGTATAACACGAAAGACGCACTTCACTTTCTGTACAACGCAAGCGATGTTACTGACATGATATTTTTAATCAAGAAACTGTTTTTGTTAAATTAATTTTTATTTCATTTGATTTTATGACATATATTTAATTTTACTGTGTGAGAATTAGAATTCGATTTCCATGTCTACGGAGGTTCCCTAACACTTATTTTTTCAGTATGCTACGATTTATATTTATATATTTTATAATACACAGGGCTCTTTCTGTTATCATACGAAACCTGCGATTTAATGCCTTGAAGAACTTCGCGCGCATCAGGGACATGTCCGACTTAGAGCGGGGAGCGTGTAGCGAGTAGAACGATGAACTACAAAACGAGTCGGCGAGCAGCGAGTGGCGAGTATGTAGTTTTGATAGTTTTGTCGCCGAGCGATGAGCGAGTGACGAGTGTGACAGGTGATACTCGCTCGACTCGTTCGGGTCATTCTATACTACTATAAAGGAAGGGAGGGCAAAATAGAACATTTCTTTAAAACCCAGATAACATGACATGCGTGCGATTTAAAATGCACACAGTTTTTGCTAGTAAAGGGTCTTGGTGTTATGGACATACCGGCAGTTTTACGGCAGTATTTTCTAAGAATAGACTTATTGTAAGTAATGATATTTTAACATAGAAAATGATTAATAGTTTGTAGAAACTTCACGGCGAAGTTTTGGGCAAGATGGAGTTTTGCATTTATGGGCAAGTTTTCTTGTTAATCCATAAACATCGTTAATTAAATAAAAAGAATAAAAAACTTTAATTTCCCAAAAGTAACACCATAAGTACAAAAAAAACAGGCATCATCATAGTAAAATAAAATAACTTTCACGACGCTTTTGTTTAATATGTGAAGAGCCTTTTATGCAGAATGACACTGGTTGGTCCTCGGCGAGAGTTTTGATCGCCGAGCGAGTCTCGCTCAGCGAATATATTTTTATAGTTTTATTTTTTTTATAGTTTTTCGCCGCAAAAAACAAATGCTGAGAGAGTTGTCGCCGGTAATGTGAACAGTCGGCGAGTAACTATTTGTATATGCATCTCCTTCATTTACATGGGACCTATATCTTGCTTTACGTTACTTGAGCGATTTTATAGTTGATAGTTACTCGCTTCTCGCCCGTAAGGCCTCGTTTACGGAGACGCGGGGCGTCGGGCGTCGCGTGTGGCGTGGCGTCTCGTGGCGCGTCGGGCGTTTTTCCTGTTTACGGAGGGGCGGCGCGTGGAGCGGCACGCACCATCGCACGCGTAAACACAAACTTATAGCAATATACGACGTTGTTCATAGAGAAGCGAGGCGGGACGAGTGGCGGTGCACGCTCGCCTCGATCAAATCGACTACAAGTCGGATTTTTATCATATTTTTATCATATCATACTCCACTGCGACGCTGACTACGTCTGTGTTGCGGTTTCTAAATAAGATTGACAGAAGATTCCGCCTCGGGCATAGCTTCATCGAGAATTGCCGCTGCGTGCGCCGCCGCGGTAAACGCCGCGTGGGACGCGGCGCGCGGCGGTGCAATACGCGGGGCCCGCCGCGAAAAACGCCCTATTTCAAACAAACGCGTATAAAATCGCTTCTCCGTAAACACACTCATACAACTCCATATATTTGAATTCAGTGCAGACCGCGGCGCTCAACGCAACGCTCGACGCCCCGCGTCTCCGTAAACGAGGCCTAAGTCGGACAACTGCCTCAAAGAAGAAAGAAGTTGGGCAAAACAAAAAGCAATCAGGAGTAAGTGACACGCGAGACTGGTTGACATTGCCTTCAGTAAGCAAACTTATTATAATAAACAACAATAATAACTGTACCGTCGACAGTAGTAGGTTAATTACAGTGAAACCTCCATGCAGATTGCCTTCGCACTTTTAACATGTGATTATTTTATTGTTAAGGTCAAACTGTAATTTTCTAAACAAATGCGTTCACGCAACGAATGTTGCAACTAATATCATTACATTGTCGTTCGCAATACATGTTAATAGCCTGTAGCTGTCCCATAGCTGAGCAAAAATTTTTTCACTGAGTAGGTATGGTATGGTAGTATTTGTAACAATGTCCTCAAATTGAAAGGTCTACAAATGTTAAAAACGATCAAGAACGAATATTTAAGAAATAGATATAGATTCCACCAAAGTAGTAATCTTAATTATAAAATGCAATCTCACACATAATAGGTCCGTAGGTACCAAGCCAAATACTAGGCCAAGCACTGGTCCAATTTAAAGTCAACCCGGCGTCCAGGCTAATAGCAAAGATTTCTAAAAAAAAGTACTAGGCCAATGCCACAACGCGTTTACAAATAAACAACAGTATATATAAAAAGAAAATGTATTTAATATTCCGCAGAATTAAAATCACAGTAGGCTTATAAAGTAACACAACGTTAGGAACTTCAGGGCTTGGGCAGCAGTTGGTCGAGGGTGAGGCCGTCCACGACCTTGTTGGCGGTGTCCAGCAAGATGGCGGTCACCGTCTTCTCCAAGTGAGGCTTGGCGGCCTTTAGGAACTCGCCGCGGTTCTGGTTGATGGCCTGGTTCGCTGCTTCACCTGAGAATTGAGAATGAGGTGTTAAATACATGGTAGGTAGGTAATTGTGATTATTGTTGTTTTTTACCCGGTGGTATCCTCATGGACTACCTCCGCCCTGGGGAAGGAAGAGGATATCCCGGGAGTGCTTCACCTTCCCTCATGCTTAAGACCAGGCGGGTAAGCAATTTAAACTACCTTATATAGTAAGCGTGAACTACCTCATGTAATTTTTTTCAGCAAAACATTGAAATAAACGACTAACGACTGCACCAAAAACAGCATGACAAATAACTTGTGACAATCGGGCACTACTACAGGTGCCCTTTTCTACCTACTGATGTGGTCCTAAACGCCAAAAGATTTCTCAAGGACCTCTATTATCTACATCACTGTGGTACCCCGTAATACATACATACATACATATATATAATCACGCCTGTTTCCCGTAGGGGTAGGCAGAGACCACTTCTTTCCACTTGCTACGATCCTTACATACTTGTTTCGCTTCATCCACTGTCATAATTCCCTTCATACATGCTTCATTCCCGTAATAATCTGAAGATATATATGGTACTCATAAGGATCGTACCTAAAGCCTTGTCTCCGTTGAAGAGTCCGTCGAGCTTGACCTTGTAGTCCTTGATGTTGATGTCGGCGTCGATCTTCTTGAACTTGATGTACTCGGCGCCGTCGCTCGTGAAGCGCTTCGTGTGGATCACCACCTCCGCGTCGCATTTCACTGGAACACAACAAAGGTTTCATAGGTAAGACAAAAACATGACAGTGACTTATTACTTAGGTATTTGATGAGTTAGTACATGAAAAATTGGTTATGGCACCGCAATTTTTATTTTACAATTTTTGACAGGTGTAAACCGACCCAAACTGTTGTAGTAGTGTTTAATAACTACCCCTATTGGGTAGATAACAATTTAAATGTCAGTCTGATACATAAATAAAAAATATTAGAAACGTAATTTGTCTTATTTTATACACGTATAACAAAAACTTTTAACTTTATTTCGACACAAAAATAGTTTGCTAATTTTTTATTTTCTAACTGAAGGTATAAATAAATATTATTCTGCCAGGTCTAGTTATCTAGTCTATTCTGTTTGACTAAATATATTTTTTTAATCTTTTGATTTCGATTACGTTGATTTATAAAAACTTAACATTATTTCTTACCAGCATCAGCGGTCATTTTCCCTGCTCCCTTCAGAGGCACCACGAGGACCTGTGCGTCCACCTTGTAGTCACCCTCGAAGTGAAGCTTGGGGAAACGCAGACGTGCCTTAATTTCCAGCGTATCTAAATCAATCCTGAAATTAATAGAAAATACTTTATACAATGATTATCAATTTGACACTTGTTTTTTACTTCTTTACTAGCCGTGCCTCGCGGTTTCACCCGCGTGAATACCCAGGCCCCGTTCCCGGTGTCTTTATATTATTGGGGGCGGAGATGAATCCAACAAATCACTATCGTAACAAAGGTCAGGATTACTTTTTTTTGCCGCGCAATTTTCATTTTTTTTTCTTTCATAAGAACCTTCTCCTGATAATAACTAACACAACAAAAAAATAATTAGCGAATTTGGTCGAAGCCTTATTGAGTTATGCGCTTACCAACACATTTAGGGATTCATTTTTATATATAAAGACAGATTAGGCTTCCTACGTAAATGCAAAAAATAAACCTTATTTTGGACTTTTGAATTCAAAACCCTATTTTTTTTACAGAGAAGTGTGTTTCAGAGATGCAGCTTGATCAGCGACATATAAGTAAGACATATTACATAGTAAGTTATAGAGTTCGTTGTATATACATAGTAAGTTATAGAGTTCGTTGAATAAGAGCCATCTATAGTTATGAAAAGCAACTACAATCTGTTGAGGAGGTTGCGCAGAGGCCTCGATACCTCTTGAATTCAATACCTCCTCACTCATTCAAGATTACTACGATAGATGGCGCCACCTACACAAACCCACCTATACTAATTAACTATATTTTTAACCTCTGTCATAAAAAAGAGATGTTATAAAATGAACATCTCGGTCTGAAGGTCGCGGAATCGTAGCTTCAAAAAAAATGGTCCGACTATGTTGCGGTGTTTTTTTCTTTAGCAGCAAGATATCCTCAGAATTACTTCTTCCTCAGAAAAGCAAAGGTGTATGCCGAACTCTAAAGGAATCAATAGGTATGCTTTTACCCTCGCGTTACTAATGATCAGGCGGTAATTTTCAGACCGCAATTTAACATAAATCACTTGTTACATTATTATAGCCTTTGTCATCAACATAATTATAGGAATTTACTACCGACGGTACGAAGGTGCAAAGTGTATTTCATTATTGTTGTTATGTTACCATTGGTAATTTTTTGAGTTAAACAATTCAGTGCTATGTTCGAAGACAGATTATTCCACCTTCCTCTTTGAAAATTTGCTTGAAAGTTTTTACACAGACATTTTTGTTACGACATACCCAATGTACTGGAAGAGATTACATAACTTCTCTTCTATTAAGAAAAGTAGGGTAACTTACGACAAGCTCTTGATAGAGAATGCGCTGGCGCCGGTGACCTTAACATTGTGGGCGGACGCGTGGATCTGCAGGTTGTCTGCTGTCAAGGATTTGATCTGAAATGTCAAACGTTTAAATTAATAAATATTTTTTGTAATGGGTCTTCCCCAAAACCAGTTGATGCGACCAAAATAGTTCATAAAACAAACATTAGGTGCAGAAACAGCTAGACCTTTCTTCCCACCCCCTTATGTAGTCCCCGTTTCCGTAAGACATCGTTACTTTTTCTATTGCTTTTAATTATAATTATCCTGAGATTCAGGGTGAAGAGGGGCGCAGACTTGTGTGTATATACAGTGTAGTAACTCAGGTATGACGAAGGGCTCGAGGCTGGGCACGGCGAGCTCGGGGATACCGGCGGTCAGCTGGGGGCGCAGCGCCTCGTTGGACTTGTGTGTATAAACAGTGAGTGCCTACCTCAGGTATGACGAAGGGCTCGAGGCTGGGCACGGCGAGCTCGGGGATGCCGGCGGTCAGCTGGGGGCGCAGCGCCTCGATGGACTTGTGAGTATATACAGTGAGTGCCTACCTCAGGTATGACGAAGGGCTCGAGGCTGGGCACGGCGAGCTCGGGGATGCCGGCGGTCAGCTGGGGGCGCAGCGCCTCGATGGACTTGAGCACGCAGTCCTCGATGGTGGCCGGATCCCGCTTGCACACGTGGATGTAGTCCGCTGGAAGATAACATATGAGGTTCCATTGTACAGTTTACATACAGTAATTATGTTAAGGAAAGTCAGTTAATTACTCAATGTACTTAGTAATAAAAACATTATAAAATAATTAAAAATCAAGTATAACATAGCCTTTAACCATATTTTTAAGTTTTCTTGTGTGCCCAGCGGAGAACAAAATCTTTTCAATTTACGGCCTTGAATGAAAAAAAATCTAAACAATCTAGGTATCTAATGAATTCATTATATTTATTCTTAGAATGGAATATTAGCTATTCATATTTTAATTAAATCATACTGATATACAATGTCATAATAATAACAAAAATAATAAACCAAATGTTTAATTACTTATGTTCATTTTTACTTTGGATATAATAATTACTGCACTGCCTCGTTAGCCTAGTGGTGCTAAGCGCGCCAGCTACGCTAGAGGTTTTGGGTACGATTTCCAGGTCGACCAAGGTGTTATTGGGTTTTTCTATGAAATTCTCAGTAGCAGGTCGGAGTTTGGATTTGTGCCAGGTTAGTGGCAATAGGCTCGCCCCCTATTTTTCAATTAATACACACAACATAAACAACACTCATTACATAAGCAAATACTCCATTACGTAATATTCGATGCTGAGTGCCGCCATGTTTTTTGGTTCATTCCTTTATTCATTGCAATTGCATAACCTCCAGCGATGTTGAGAACTTCGCATAGACAATGGATAGACGAATGTATCAAATCTGCGCGTGCGTTTTAGGTCGAGTGTTGCCACATTAATATATATTTTTTTATATTTACTCATATTTACGTACTGTTTTGTTGTATTTATTTAATATCTTTATTTAATTGTATTTATTTTATTTTTCCTACATTAATTTATACCCGGCGGACGTCAAACGTCGGCTTCGGCTTTCGCTGAAAACCAGCGCTGTGACTCTGCCTCAGGGTCATAGCAATATGCTGAGCGAGGGCCGTTTTACGTGGATGTGACGCATATTTCCCTTAATTATTTAATTTTGTGACTTCCTTTCTTGTACTTTTACTTTTTTATTAACTTGTTTTGTTTGTATAATTCCTCTTTGTGTTTCTGTATGCGTTGTGTCTACGTAAATAAATGTATTTTCTTTCTTTCTTTCTTTCTTTCTATTACATGGGACCTACACATATCGGCGAACTGTGGGTGTAAATTGGTACACCTCTGCCTAACCCTTCGGGGATACAGGGGTGATGATATGTTATGTATGTATGTTATATATTAATTACACAACTCTTACAAGTCGTGGTGGTAGTTCAATGAACGGATTTATAAGCACATGGTTTCAGGTTCGAACCCAGACAAGTACCAATGTGGCCTTTTCAAAGTTATATGTTTTCTTAATTATTCTAAGACACCTCTGAGAAACGGTGAAGGAAAACATCGTTAGGAGACCTAGATTCCGAAATTGTTGATCTGTAATCGTCAATCCGCAGAGAACAAGCGTATATATATATTTAGTAAATAAAAAAACACTAGTAGGTGGGAAGTATAGACTTAATAATTGCTTTTTTACAATTTTATATATTTTTTTTACAGTGTGCCGTTACCGTTCTTTGGAAAAACTTAAATTAGTGGGTTAACATAAATCAGTGAGTAAGTGTAAAAAAGCCTACTTAGAAAAGGCTCTATCTAATGACCGTAAGAAGGTTCCTTATAGTACAACCTTATACAACTGACCGTATGGTAATTGGCCTAGTACCTCATTACGGCGGCAACCGCGCATTATGCCGACAATGCCGTATTATTATAACGCATGTATGTTATGAACATTCGCGATAAATGTGTGATATAAACTCGCTACTATGTTGTACTTGACTGTTTGTATGTTGACGTAACTAGACTTGTCCCGCGGTTTCACGTACCCTTTTCCTATTTCTTCTAATAAAAATTTTCTCTCCCTATGTCTTCTAAATCGTCCGTCTTATCTTGATTGAGTTTTTAAGCATATTGCCGACTATCAGTGTATCTCAACGCGATAACTCAAAAAATACCGAAGGGATTTGCATGTGAATTTTCTCCAATAGATAGAGTGATTCAAGAAAAAGGTTAGTGTATATAGTTTTTTTTTTTGTAACTACCCGTGCAAACTTCAAGCCCTAAAGGTATTTATGCATGTAGTTAGCATTTAAGCGATAGCAATATACATTTAAGCGCTAATCCCCGTTCTATAATATTACCATACCCGTGCAAAGCCGGCAGGTCGCTAAGTAATGTACAAGAATGCACAAATACATCAACCCTAGATAAGCAGTAATAGCATTTAATGAGTATACATACGTTTATCATTACGAGTACTATGTCAAATGAATTGAATAACAGTAATTCGTGACAAGCTCGTTTTACTAAACGCGTGTAATAAGACAATGTTGTAGTCAAGTACAAGGAAAACAAAAGGGAATCAAAAATAAATTGACCCTCATGTATAATATAGAGCAACGCCCCACGGATTCACTCGTCTTGCAAATTGTGAAACTATATTCTAAAATTGGGCTATCATATAGTAAAAGCTTTTGTTAAAATCTGACTGGTAGCATAAAGGATTAGCGTTTTAAAACAAACCAACTCATTAGCCTTTTACTTTAGTATAAATTATTTGCATTCAACTAGATCATAAACAAAGTTGTATAAATCTAATAAAATAATAATTTTACATACAATACTACTTAGCTACTACCTTCAGAAACAAAAACCATGGATTTTTTTATTGATGTCCGTTATTATTTCATTTTTAATTTGGGCCTTATTTTGTGTTTATGATGCAAAACTAGAATCTGCCAATAAACAGAAAAACATGACCATAATAAAATTCAGATTTAAATGCTTTACATACAGATGATAGAAAAACGAGCTTTAAAATATTGACTATTACACAAAATACTAGATTTCTGCATTAAATTATGTCACAATATCTTCAAATGTCTAGGTCTTGACCTTAGCTTAGTTTAGGAAAAGATATAAATAAATACTGGAATAACCGGTGCAATCTAGTTTCTATCCACTATTATTTAAATCGTAGACTAATTTAATTCATTATAATAATTGAGCTAGTCACTTCCAGGTGTTTTCTTTTCCTAGGTCCGTAATATAATCTATAACAATTCAAGGTAAGTCAGTGACTAACGTCATTTAAAAGGCTTTAGAATACCAGAAATGCAGATTTTCTGAGTACAGACAACATAAAAATATCGTAAACACTAACTAGCTAAAACAAAGGTTCCAGTCGTGAATAGAGAAAAATAAACTAATCTTTGAGCTGGGTAATGGTTTTTCTTTCATAGGTAATATTTTGTTCGGAAATTATCGACCTAGTAAGTATCAAATATTTAATGGGTTTAGAGGCTTTTTGGAAATTTGTGGAACCTACGTCCAGAATTCAAGCATTGTTTTATATTTATATTGCCGAGTCCAGAAAACCAGTCAAAACATATGCTAATTTACAATTTTTCTTTATTCTGAACAATAAATCATTACATTGTGCACAAATTAATTAAATTAAAAAAAAAAATACCTATTATTAAATCCAAAATACATTTGTGGTCTATTTTGCAAACTGTACCTGCCTATAACCTACAGATTTTGCTTTGTTAGCATATTCCCAGGCAGCAACCGTCAAACAATTGTTAGTAATGGCGGTATTTTAGCTGTCTCTATATAACAATAAGATTTCAGGAAATGTAATCCAACTAAACATGGGAATTCACGACCAAAATAAAATGTCATGATCTTGAGTTTAATGCAAGTATAAACCACGTCAAGTGCAACAAAAACTAGCTAGATAAGTACATTATAAGAATATGTCTAAAAACCTAAATCAACATTATATGAGTTATACAAAACTTTGTTGGACTTTAAGCCTAAGCATTTTTTGAAACTATTCTTCATTTGACGAACTTCTGATCGGGAATATTTATTCCTATATAACTCATATATATATATATATACAGGTAAGAAAACACAATTATTTGAAGAAGGAACATGAACAAAAGGCGGCCTTCTTGCACATGGCAAATTCTTCCAGACATCCTTTCGGACTATTTTCGTCTTAAGACTTTATCTTTATATTTACATTAAAAAAAGGAACATCTGATTACTTAATTTATATCAAATTGAAAAATGTGTGCAATGTTTACCTTACACTTACTAGCCCTCTAACACAATTATGGTTTATCCTAAAATTTGGTTCACAGCATCCATAAATATTTTTGAAGAGAAGCACTCCATCCGTCACTCTTGTGAATGGGACAAATAGACAAGTTTCTGGCATTCGGTTTTAGTTGGTATCCGAGGCCCAAAAAATATCACTTTCTTACATTATTTTTATAAAGTTTAAAGACAATTGTGAAGAGGTCATCCTAAACCAAGCCACTGAAAACTGATAACAGATTAATACTCACGTATTTCCTTAGTCCAGGCTCCATTTAGAACACTGAGTAAAACCCACGAGGATAAGAAAAGTACGTTCATCTTAAACATATTGTACGGAAGATACGCGGATTATCTGCAGTTAGTGCGTCAGTGCGTCAGTGCAGGTCTCGCGAACCACTACCGCGTGGACACAGCTCTTTGATATTATATACCAAGCCTAGAAGCGCCACAGCCAGGCACAAGGTGACCAGACATGGAACATATCTATATGTGTTATAGGATAATATACTAATTTATATTTGGTAGGTTAGGTAGCTGACCCAACGTGTCTTGCCCTTCTTGTTGCACTGTATGATTTTCCAATTTGCACTTTCAAATTTGGACCAAAATTATATAGAGATCGGATGATGTCCTTTGTGCAATTTATTGGCTATGTAAATCTTATTGGAAATTAAAGTCGTTTTTTATTTACATTAGTGTCTTATACACACAGCTCTACTCACTTGTAGGTAATAGATAATTAAACAAAATAAATAAAAAGTCTTAAGCTATTTCAAAGACGTGTGGGTAAATACATACAGTATGTTTGAAATTGTAGCTTTTACGTGTAAAAGAAAAGGTGTTATAAAAACTTCTATCAATCTTTGGACCCAAGATATTTTGCATGCAAATCTGGTCAGTAGGTAAGCCTTGGGGCACACTTAATAAGTAGTTATTATAGATGATAAAAAGCTTTACAAAAAGCGGTAGAATCCCATCCTATTTATATGTTCTGACGCATGTTACATAAGTGTTTATTCCCACAAGTGGCCTTGGACTAAAACTTGAAGAGTAACGAAAAGAAATTATCTACGTCATCTACTAAAACAAAATAGGCTTGTGGTTTCATTAAATCAATCTAAATTGTTTAATTTATTATTATAACGGGGGATTCCAAATTCCATATTTGGAATCCCCCGTTTTTCTATTAGGGTTATGTTTTCGAAGGGTAACAATTTTGGACAATACCTACAGGTATTTATAAACCTTTAAATAACCCCTTTTAATATATATTTAGTCTTTAAGGTTTTGGTTAATATTTTGCACATAAATACAAAAAAGTGGATTAATTGTGGCCAGTATCTATTATTCGCCAATATATACACCAGTATATATTATTCGTTTATAAACCAAATAAGTCATAATTATAATTAGAAAGTTCTTCCTCATATTAAAGTTATACCTTCCTGCTGACCACCATCCGTCAGGAAAGCATTCTCTGAACGGCCGGACTATACGGCTGTGTACTGAACCCTAAGGTGTCCAAGTATAATACGCGCTTAACTGGTTTATTAATTTAACCATCCTTTTCCTATTTTTAGAAGATAGGTAAATTTCCGTAAATAAATAAATATTGTTCTTGTTCTACACATAGTAACTATTAGATTTGCATATTTTTGACTTGAGTCCGGAAATATAAAACAGTTAATGTGACTATTTTAAGATGTGGAAATTTGACTTGGACTTTTTTAATATCTACTCTAAAATTAGCTTATTGGTGTGTTTGTCTGCTTCAATACATATTATGTTGTCCACTTTAATCCTTAATAAGTGTTATGTTATGTAATTGTTAATATACCGATCATTACGCCAAAGACGCGGTAAAGAACCGCCTTAACTAAGAATATGATTTAAAGATATACCATCCATTAATATTTGTTTAACCACAAAATAATAGGGCATTGAGAAGAACGATCAACCGATGGAACAATTAATTTTAATGAAAAATCTAGCTTAAAGCTGCACAAAGCTCCTCTAAAGAGTTTTAATTGGTTTGAAACCAATTTCAGAGGGTGACAGCGTGTTAAATGGAATGCAATAAAGAATTGAGTTTGAGTTTAAATTGCCTATAGAGTCATAGACAAGCAGTGCATTAGTTAGCATTGTGGTTACTCCTTTCTACCATTGAGTAATTATTGTAATCTTTCAGGTTGCAAAGAAGAGTCGATACTTCCTATATGGTCATCTGTGATTAGACAAGACACAAACACAAGGAAATACAAAATAACATTTTAATTACAATATCAATACATTAATTTACTAAATTCACAACATCCTTCAACGAAACCACAAACGCATTCGAAAAAAAAGCAGATACTGAATTAATTTAAAAATAATAATTGTTCTAATCATGTCTGTTATTATAAACGCATAAACATTGAATTTAGAATCGACGCTAATTCACATTCTATATTTAAATGGCTGCAAAAAATGTATTTGCGTCATTTATTTTTTCATATCTCTGCAAGCGATGTTGTCTGGAAGACGTCAAGATAAATCAAGGTTAGTAAGGACATAATCGTTTTTCTTTTATTTTAAACTGTAGTAGAGATATGATTAATGTCATTAGAAAATATGCATTTAGCATTGTGCTTGAACATTTAGAGTTGTAGAGTGGCTATTTAACAACGAGGTTTTTTATAGCAAATTCTAAAGTCATTTTATGAAATAATCAGTGCAATATACTGGACAATGGTTTGCCAAAAATATGTAGATTTAATTATTAAAAAAAATACGTTTAAAACATGCATTAGATTTGATCATAGATCAAATAGTTAAGTACTTGACCATCACAAAAACCAATGTGTTGACTAAGTTCCATAGATAATGTATACTCTATCAGCTTTAAATACAGGCAAAAGATAATTATATATCGAGGGGTAACGGGCTATTTGGTTTAAGCGACATTTTTGCAACTTTACAGGAGAGCCATTTAAAGTTTGAAATTTCGAAAAAAAAATCATAACACAAAAACTTCTGCAGCTACTTGAACGGGGTAAACTGCATTAAAATTAAATTAAAAATATCTAGTTGTTGATGCTAATACCAAATAAAGCGGACCTTTAATTACAAAGATAAATGTCGCTTAATACAATCTGCCCTTTTTTAGAGACAGGAAAAACGATTTAAGTGACTTCATAACTACAATTGGCTACAGGAGAAAAAAATTAAGCGCCGACGCATTCTATTTACAGAGTAAGCCAAAAAGTATGAAGTAACGAAACCCAAAATTAATAGAAGCAAGCTATTTATCTCAACGACCAATTTAGACTAAAATGACTGACAGGCTAATTTACTTATGTGACATATAACATTGAAATTGTTACGTTAAATGTTCAAGTTTATTAACATCTAAAACTATCAATGGCTGATAAAACAACCTGGATACATCGCAATCACCGAAAATATCAGGTGCTTACATTGAATAAATAAAGAAACACAACACAATATCAATCAAAGTATTTTTATTTACAGTAATAATATTATGATAGAACAGTCTCAATAGGATCATCAATTATATTTATTTACTTTTCAGTCTTAATCATCAAAATCAGTTTAATTATAAGTATTTTGTAAAATAATTAAGTAAAATCAGTCTCAATGTAGAAACATCAACTATAATCATTTTTCTTTTAATATTGATTTACAATTAAATCTAATATAAGAACAAACTCTAACTATACTAAAATTAAACTTACATAAATAAAAACTAAATGGCGTCAAAGAACTCATCGTCATCCTTGTCAATGGCGGGGAACGTGCCCAGAAGGCTGGCAGCATTGCCACGTTGAATGGCTATGCCGATTCTCTGTGCAAGGAACAAACCAGCCCTCTGATCACGAGTAGATTCTACCAAACGTTTGGAAAGTTCTTTGAAAAGATTTCGTACGCTCGGACCCCATGACCCGAGCGTTTCAACCCCAAACGGCTCGAAAATATAATCACCCACAATGTTATTATACTTCCGCCGCTTAAGGGTCTCCGCAGCTCCAGCAGCAGTGCCAGGAGAGGCTGTTGGACTTAGAACGTGTGACGGTGAAAGGGTGTCGACGCACGTTGCGTCCCACACCAAAGGCCGACCCAATTTCCAAGGCAGCAATGACATACCGTCAGGTCTCTTGCCATCGCCGCGCACCAAACCATTGGGTTCCAAAACAGCTGGTACACCGGCAGTGACAAGAGCACGACGAATTATGTCATTCAAATTTGAGTGGCGAGATATACGCCCTGCGCTCCTGCTGCAGGACAGGCCACCTATAATTATGAACTAGGTACCCATTCATTCAGTAGTCAATGAGCGTTTTACGTAAACACTGGCGGTGTACGCGCGTCACGTCAGTCTTTGGCGCACTCTGGAGGATGACTGAAGCGCCCGCGCACGATAGTCCAGTTGAATGATTACGATTTTTTACACCCGGGCGATGAAATAAATATGGTATCATATGACATGATTGAAATGTACCATATTAAAATTTAGTGATTCAAAGACCGACTCGTATTTTTATGAATACTGGCAAAATGTTTTAATATTCATCATTCATTTTATCGTCTGTTTTAAACGACATGCATTTAAAAAGGAAAGTAGTATTGAATGGTTTAACGACTCAACAAAATATCTGAACGAAAATGATTATTTGGTTTAAGTAGCGCCCTGCGTGGAAAATAGATTCAGCTAAAAGAGTTTAAGCGACGAACCATGCCGTATTTGGGTGACGGACAAATGGTTTAAGCGACATCACACCGTGTGTTTAGTGGGAAGGCAAAATGATTTAAGTTACTTTTTAATAAAAATTAGAAACAGGAAAAACGCATTAACTCTTATGGACATATTTATGAGAGACAGGGTGACTGGTTTATGTCTCGGTTATTAATATGATGGTACGGTTCAAGTACATACTTTAAAAAAAAATGCGAAAATCACGTCGTTTAATACACTGCCACTTTGGAAACAACACGAAAATAGGATTGTTTCAAACGCCAAAAAAGTGCTCCGATTTTAATGAAACCGGCATCATTCGACGGAGAAAAATTCGCTGATTCCAAATATGTATATAACTCAATATCACCCAAAATGTCGCTTAAACCAAATAGCCCGTTACCCCTCGATATAGTCTTTGGCCTTTACTTTATGAACATCCGGTAAACTGAATGCCTATGAAGGAATGAGCATTATTTTAGTTATAAAACCACTTTGGCCAGCTATAAACTGTTGGACCCTGAAAACTGAACCTTGATTCGTTCGAGAAGTTTAAGTACTTATAATATTTCAATAGGAAAAATTGTGCTTAAGATCTCTGTGAAGTAGTCGATGTTTACCAGCAGATACTGGTAGCCGTCTGAAGTAGAAGAATAATAAGAAGTTTGGCTGCTCCTCATACGGTAAGACCCAAAGGCAACCGGCGCATGGAGTCGTCACCAATTCGCTAAACTTCCGCAGCAAAACCTCTTTGAACCGATGTTAATAATTATCCTTAGGGCGTGTTCCCACTTCGTCGTGACGACAGATAATCGTGTAGTTTTAGGTGGCGCGGCTTGTATCTTTAAATTAAGGAGATCACCTATAGAACGACACGATTTAATATCAAAGTGACTGTGAAATTTTTTGTAGTGCCGACAGATTGTCATGACAGTGGGAACGGCCAGCACGACAGTTGTCAAAATCCTAAAATGAAAAAGCAACTGCCGTGAAACGATAAAATGTCGTCGCGTTCCAATGGGAACAGCTAGACATAGTCGTTTAACGATAAATTATCGGTACGACATCTTGCGTGCCCTAACTCTTAATTTGAAACAAAAACACAGAGGTAGATTGATTAATAATTTAAAAAGGTAGTAATAATTGTTATTAATTAAAAATAATTACATTGTCTATAAAAAGTAATTAAAAGTAAATATAAAGTTTACTTTCATAGTGCAATTAATTAATCCATAAAACAGGTATAATTTCTAAGTTCACAAGAACCGATTTTGTTGCTTCTTTAATGCTTTTCTAAATAGGTACGAACCGGTTTAGGAAAATAACTATGCATTTTTAATTATATTTACACTATCAGATATTTGTTTCTATTGTTTTATATTGAAGGTAATTAAAAATAAGTCATTAATACCCACACTCATAAGCTCTCTGGTTGGATCTGGTTTTAAATAGTACAAAACGAAATATAAATTAAAAAATGACAAATTCTGCGCTGTTCTTGAGAATTTAGAGGTGAAATGTTTCATTGACTTCAAATATTAATAGTATTGATAAAAATAATAAATCCTTAACACTGATACCTAACAATAATTCATAATTATTAGAAAAAAGAACCTAAACGCAATCTTGGCAAAAACTAATCCGTTTTTGTAGCAATAAATCCACGAGCTAATACGTCTGTTTTTATTGCCTGTACGTTATTCACGTATAATACCTAAATATAATGTCCTATTTTTTAAACAAGAACAACTAATCTTACCATGGAACACTGTCACCCTGAAAGATGCGCTGTGATCTGTGGAGATCACATAGAAAGTCGCATCATGTAGAAAAGAGTATTCAGCTGAATCCTGTAAGACTGAAAGCCGACCCTAACATAGCTTGGGAAAAGGCTAAAGGCAAAGAGACAACTATTTTATAATCAGTGACAATTAATAGGCTGGTATACAGAACAGTCATGATTGATCTTGATTACTGAAGACCGAAATTACGTTAAACGCAACTAAGAAGTCTTCAATCTTGGTCGTCGCACTGTCGTCTGCTCATAGGTGCGAATCCGCTATTTTAAACTTAGTGAGTGACAGTTTAACAAAATTTCCAATGTACTTGTCACTGTGCCTAATTTTCGTATTCAGATAATTTTAATTTAATGACAAAAGTACACCCACTTGTCACTTTTGCCAATGTAGGATTGCCGCTGATTGTTCATTGTAGGCTTATCTAAATACAAAAATTAGGCACACTGAAAAATACGTAAGTACTTTGACTGCGTACCCACTGACTTTAAAATAGCGGAATCGCTTTCCGTAATATTTCCGATCACGGAGGACAAAGTTCTTAACTTCAACTTGACATACTTAGCATAACCAAGCATCATCAAATGACTTCATATTAATTACAGCATAATTGTTCCACTGGTGTGACAGGAAAATTATTTCTCAAGTTACGTTAGGTCAAGACTCGTTGGAATAAAAATAATAAAGGATACTTTGTGTCAATATTGTAAGTTCATTAGCATAGTTAATAACTAGCTGCGTCCCACGCGGTCGTAGTTTCCATCACCGTGCAAATATCCGGCGTAAAACTGACTCTATACTCATAACTTCTCTTCACCCTTTTTGGATAGATATCCTTTTAGTATCCAATAGTACCCTATCCTGCAGAAGTGCAAATATTGAAATTATAATTACTTGTAATCTAGTAATGTATTGCCAAATATTATAAAAAAAAAAGTATTCCGGACAAATTTTACGTTTTCAATCTCATATTTTTCCTTAAGAAGCGAGTTGTAACAATGGGACTTGTAATATTAGACATTTTGTTCGTCGACGGGATCATGCATCACTCAGGGCGTCGAATCAGATTTTAAGAGATGCTTGAATTGACCGAATGACCTGCTTCATTTACGATAATTGGCACTCTACTAACTGTCATTACGATCATTCTCTTCGAGAGTTCAATGAGATTTCACTGTAGGCTTATCAGGGGGCCGAGTCTGCTATTTACAATGGCTCCAATCGTCTGAGTGGGTGGCGTTAGTAAGTCCATTTTAGGATAATTGGCATTCTACTAAACACCAAAACGTCAACATTGGCCGCCCTAATGGCCAGTTTTGACGTTAAAATGATGTTTTACCTACGTAATTATCCTAAAATGGACCTACTAACGGCACCCACTCAGACGATTGGAGCCATTGTAAATAGCAGACTCGGCCCCCTGGATACGAACATTAGGCACAATAACAAGTACACTGACCAACTACTGACATGCATTTAAAATATGTAGCTGAATCAATCTTTTAAACTTGTCTGTAGTTACAGCAATAATATTTTCCTACAGTAACTCTATTTGTTTTGTTACCAAGTGATTTACATCCTGTTTTGTTTCTGAGATCAGCAGATGATGCGGTAATGGGGATATTCATATTTAATTGTAACGTATAATACCGATTCATTTGAATACCTAAACATATCGTGAAATAGACAAGCAATAAGAAACATTAAGTTAATTACTATAGGTAATCTTTATATTGTCTGTTTGGTGATGTCGATTCATGACGATTTATATTATAAGTATTTAATCGTTCACTCGTGTTTAACCAGGGTTTTTCGAAGAATTTGATTCTACCAGACTCGTTATGACCAGTCCTATTAACTTAACTCCTGAGTTGATTTCAAAGCTCACAATTTATGAAGAAAAATAATATGAGCAATTTAGTTAGTTTACTTCCGATATTCTTTGTTGCCAGGATCTATGTTTTAATTACAAAACAAATGTTAATTACACTTCATCTCATTTAACCATCAAAAGTTTCTGACATTAACTAATAGTATATAAGGCAGCTCTATCTTTTAAATTGCTATTAAGGCTTGAATAAATCAATTCTGTTTACCTATGACAAACTTTTATTATTTGAAGTATAATCAACTCTCTTGCTCTACCTATTTACTTGAAGAATCAGTGTAGAGTATTATAGATTAAACAAATATCGCCAACAACTTTAACTCAATGATAATGACTAGGAAATGAATGTGTTCCGTGGTGTATACCTGATACTTGCAGATACTAAACATTATGGAAGTAAATAATGAATATAATGCAAGAAACCGACTAATTACTATACATATACTTCGGCCACTTAAAGTGCAGTCAGAAAATATGTAACAAAATAATCGAAGGTTGCGTCCAGGGGCCCGAGTTACCTACGTAATTATCCTAAAATGGACCTACTGACGCCACCCACTCAGACGATTCAAACAATTGTCAATAGCAGACTCGGGCCCCAGGGGCCCTAGTCTGCTATTTCGTTTCTGCTATTTAGTCAAATCGTATGACCAATCGTCCCAATGGCCAATTTTGGCGTTTTGACATTTAGTAGAATACTATTTGTACTGTATATAATATTTCTGTTGTTTATTTTTTGTGTAATAGTGTATACTTTATAATATTTTTGTTCTCTATGTGTGTTAATGTAATTGGTGTAAAAGCCGTGTTAACATAATTATAATAAACTAGCAGCCCGCCCCGGCTTTGCTCGGATGCAAAGCTGATACCAAATATAACTACATAATCATAAAGTTCTGTAGGGCGAAGCACAGCCTTGGACGCACTATTTGGTACAGGCACGCGCCCCCCGGCCCCCGCGCGGCCCTCCGGCCGGTACCGCCGCAACCGCTATGTCCCTTTATTTTAAATTTGTAATATATTCGAAAATATTCATTTAAATTACATGCTGTAAAGGGCAATATTGATCTATATTGCATGCACAATTTATTAAAGGTACTTAATTGGATAAGGATTAATACTGTATTGCTTAAAATTTTACGCTTTTTCGTAAATAAGTAATAAATAAACGATAAAAATGGTTATTGTGGGTTATCCTCAAGAGATAGACATATGCCATCGCGGACTTTTTTGTAGATCTTTTTAAGGTGCACAATACTGTAGTACATTATTTTTATCTATCTCGTAGGGTTCAGCCAGCGTTCGCAATGAAAGCGCAAAAAAAGTGTTCATTTACGACCTTACTTTAGAAATCTCTAAGATTATCCGTGTTTCTATACTTTATTATGCATGTATTATACATATAAACCTTCCTCTTGAATCACTCTATCTATTAAAAAAAACCGCATCAAAATCCGTTGCGTAGTTTTAAAGATTTAAGCATACATAGGGACAGACAGCGGGAAGCGACTTTGTTTTATACTATTTAGTGATAAATAAATTAGTAGAATACCAATTTTCCTAAAATGGATCTGCTGGCATGACACTATGAAGACATTGAACCGAGTTTAAATAGCAGACTTGGGCCCCTGATCTGACGACCAAACCACCGAACGAGCTGTTTGTGTAATGCTCGTTCGCCCCCTTATATTGCGATATTTATAAAGAACAGATTATTTCTCATTGATATCTGTTATCGTGGAATGATTGCAGCGTCCTCTGTAGATCTCTAGTTGCATATTGCATCCGGTTTGACAGTCGCTTATCATTCGTTGCTTGCTTAGTCCAACAGATGGCACTGCATTGGAGATACTTTTATTTTACTAGAGCTTCATCACTATCACTACATAGTATAAAACAAAGTCGCTTTCCGCTGTCTGTCCCTATGTATGCTTAAATCTTTAAAACTACGCAACGGATTTTCATGCGGTTTTTTTTAATAGATAGAGTGATTCAAGAGGAAGGTTTATATGTATAATACATGCATAATATAATAGAGAAACGTGGATAATCTTAGAGATTTTTGACGTCAGATCGTAAATCAACACATTTTTTGCGCTTTCATTGCAAACGCTGGCTGAACCCTACGAGATAGATCAAAATAATGTACTACAGTATTGTGCACCTCAAAAAGATCTACAAAAAAGTCCGCGATGGCATATGTCTATATCTTGAGGGTAACCCACAATAACCATTTTTTATCCTTTATTTATTACTTATTCACGAAAAGACGATTTTAAGCAATACAGCATTAATCCTTATCCAATCAAGTACCTTCAAAAAATTTTGCATGTAATATAGATCAAGATTGCCTTTTACAGCATGTAATTTAAATGAATATTTTCGAAGATATTACAGATTTAAAATGCAGGGACATAGCGGTTGCGGCGGTACCGGCCAGGGAGCCGCGCGGGGGCCGGGGGGCACGTGCCTATAGGTACCAAAAAATGCTTCTAAGGCTGTGCTTCGCCCTACAGAACTTTATGATTGTGTTATATTTGGTATCAGCGTTGCACCCGAGCAAAGCCGGGGCGGGCCGCTAGTAAAATATAAATACAAATATCTCACAAATCAAAATCAATGAATAGAGCTGATTGGACACATTCATTGAGATACCTATTTATTGTGTTCACAAACAATAATTGAATACGGGCGATTAAGCTGTGTCAATTGTGATAATTCTAATTTATTTAAACAATCTTAACTTATGGCGAGATATAACTTAAAGAAAATCTGTTTTCAATGTTAACCAAGGCATAGCTAATAGTTAAACGTATCTGTATGACCTACCATGTCATATAACTCTAATTTAATGGAATTTAACAACATTCTTAAATATTTGGAACATCATTAAATTGTTTCCAATGATGTACAAAATAAATAACTCAAAAACAAAATAAAATTCCTAAAAAAGTCTTCACTATTTTCAAAAAACTAAACAAACAAAATATTGTCAAACAACCTCTTACCAAACAGCTAATTAGCGTTCTAAATTCAAACTCATTATAAAATGCATTCTAATAACGTAATGGCTGCATTACTGGAGTACAAACAAGATAGAGTGATAAGCCGTGACCCCTCTAGCCGGGATATCATTCATTAGTCAGTGTAGCACCATCCTTTTATCGAGATGTGGTCTTATAAACTGATACTGTGCTGTGTGATCCTGGCTGTGAAAGCAGAAGGTGTGTTAAACTTTTTGTTTTTTTTTCTGTTTCGCATTTGAAGAGGGAGTCTTTTTTAAATTTCGAATGTAGTCTCTCTAGTGACTTTTTTATGAAAAGTGTATTTAAACTGATAAATTGTGGATTGACGAAAATCAAGACTTGTTTTTGATTGCTTATAGCTACCTATTTTGTGTTAAAGATTTGTCTTAGCTTTTTTGTTTGTTCTAAAGTTCTAATGTTGTGTGATCTTAAAATCGTTTTATGAAAAGTAAAGACGCTATTTTTGTGATCAAAAACGGAAGTTATCGATTGGTATAATATGAATTTTGAAAAATTTGTCTGTTATTTATGCAGATTTAATTTACCAAGTTTAGCTAAAGCTATTTAGTTTTTTATTTTCTTCATGAATTAGTTATATAATATGTAAATTTAAAGTGCATTCATTAAGTGCACGTGCATTTGTAACATGAGTCGCAATGCGCGTCTAAGCCGTTGTTACTTCTATGTGAATGGCTGCACGTCCTATACCTAACCTTTTCCATTGCATTAAATCTTAATATAATTATTTATTTACTTCTTTTTATATACTTTGTTACTAGTTAAGAATTCTTTGTTCGATTGTATTTGTAAAACCTTTTTAGTATGTTTCATTTCCTAAGTGTAAAGTTCACTGTAATTAACGATCATTTGTTTCAATCACACGACATTTTCTTTACACCAGAAAAGCTAAACATAATCTTGATGACGTTATTTTATTAAATGTAGTGCGAGCAACCATAAATAAAAAAGCATTAGTCATAACAGTAAATCTCTACCATCGTATAATAATTCTTTATGAATGATTGCAACGTCATCTGCACTCGCACAGAACATCTACAATAAACAAATTATGCAATCTTGCATTATCTAGTACGACAGCTCAATGTATTTATTCAAGTTCAAACATACACTACTGTTTATTAAAAATAGGAATAAAACATGAATCTAAAAATATTTTTTATCAAAAATATTCGTAGCTATGTGAAAACTTACCTACTTTCAATACTGCTTAAAAAGTACTTATATTAAAGCCAACAAACAAAACAACAGCTAATGCTAATGATGACATCCTAGCTAATTTCGTCCAAAGCAACCACTGCCAGTCTGCGAAGCTCATGCACCCGCATATATTTGACCCTAACCAATATTATTAAAATTCGCGAACCCTAACAAACAAAACGAATTGAACAAAAGACTCCGCTTGAAATAAATCACAGTAAAGTTGATGTTTTAATGACTTAGCTAGTAAAGAATTTTAATTTAGCGAATTTACAAGTTGTTGTAATATTACCGCTCTGAAAAATGCCTTTACAGAAGATACAGAAGAAGATACGAGTGATGTGGCTAAACTAGCAGACGGCGAGAAGAAGCTAAGCGAGAATGTGCTTAAAATGCTGGAGCACTTTAAGCAGCCGGACCCGGTGGGGCTGCCGGGCGCCGAGATCCCGGAGCCGTACCCGGTGCCGGACATGAAGCAGTCGCTGCAGTTCGGGACGCTGTACTTCAAGAACACCGCCGTGTACGGCATCAGCAAATTCCGCATCTTGTACGTCAACGCTGAGATTGGAGAAATGGAGGTAACTTGTTATTGCTCGTAATCTTATTGAGCTTTTTATAATATCGGAATATGTATGTGGTAACACGAATGGTTCTCACGAGAGTTAGCAAATTTACTTTGGAAAAGATAATTTTAATGAATGTATACAAAATTTGAATTGTAATAAATACCCGTCAAATTGGATGACCTCGCACTTTGCTATATGATACTTGTTCCAAAGTGTCATTATTGTTAATTGAAGAAATAGAATATGTAAAATATATTTATTTCTCATGTTTTAGGTCCAAGCAGCATTAACTATCGACGTATTACAAGCTCGCGGAAATTACACAATGTCGACCTGGCTGAACAAGGCTCAGGGGCCTTTCACGGTCGACGTCACAGGCTTGAAGATCGTTGCGAGAGGAACACTCGGTGTAGAGCGAGACGGCAAGCTGAGAGCACAAGACATCGTCATAGATCTCGGCTTTAGCACAATCAACGTCAATTTCGAGAACCTCGGCTTTTTCGGCGGAATGTTCCAGGGCATCATCAACTCCGTAGGCAATTTCCTCTTCGACTCCATCAAACCTTACGTCTTGAAAGAAGCCTACACTAAAGTAAGAGCAGAAATCAACTCGAAACTAGATGAAGTCGCCGGAGACATGCAGTTCCCCAACTCTATATCCCCACTCGACATGGTCATAATAGACGTCAGGAAAAAAGTACGCAATATGAAACTAGATCCCTACAAAATTAAGGACTACAATACAACTGTGAGCATATTCACTGTTACTTTGTCAAATACCTGGATTACTGGAATATCATCGTTCCAAAGAGTTGGTAACATTACTATGAAGTTGGAAAACAATACGGCTGTAGCTGACTTTCATATCGGTACGCAGAAACTAGAGGGGAAGACGCAGTGGGACATCTCTGCTATAGGTGGGCTGATGTCAAGAGCTGGCTCTGCATCGTTCTCAGTAGAGTATATTATCGCTAGGGTGATAGTTGCTCAACCGCTGGACACCAGACAAAAGCCGATATTCAGAGGCATTGATCTCGAGATTGGTAACATACAAGTTCGCTGCAACGGCGCCGGCACATTGGACTACGCCATCGAGTTCATTGTAAACATTCTGCCAAATCTCTTGAGGTACCAGATCATGGATGCTTTGGAAGGTCCTCTTAGAGAAAGAATTCAACAGGAGTTAGATAAAATAGATGTGGAAGACATGATAGTACAAGAGTTACCTAAATTGGATCAGATGCAGAGTACAGGCTTTAAGCTGTCAGATCTAGTGGCTTCAACGGATGACGATGAACCGTTCGATGAAGATGAGTTTTTTAACTTTTAGTAGTCATTTAGTTTTATAGTCACATGTAAGAAACTCATCTACTTATTTATGAAAATAAAATATAGTTAATAGTGCTTTTCTAACTACAGCTTTTTTATTTTTTCCCAGTGTCGTAAAACTAAAGACGAGATTTCATTTTTAACCGACGAAAACAGAGGAGGTTCTCAATTCGACGCGTATATTTTTTTTTTTTTTATGTATGATCACGCAGAACTTTTTACTGAATTGTCCGATTTTGATAATTCTTTTTCTATTGGAAAGGGTATACTCCAAAGTTGGTCCCATATAAATTTGGAATAAGAATTCTTACCCTAAGGGTGGGAAAACAGGGGTTAATTGATTGTTCACGCACTGATCGTAATGCATTACAACGCGTAACTTTTTACAGAATAGTTCGATTTTGATAATTCTTTTTTTATTCAGTAGGCTATACCTAGAAGTTGGTCCCATATAAATTTGGAATAAATATTCCAATACTAAGGGTAGAAAAACAGGGATATATTGATTGTTCACTAACTGACTGTAATATATGACAACGCGTAACTTATTACAGAATAGTCCGATTTTGATAATTCTTTTTTTATTAGATACCTAAAAGCTGTTCCCATACAATCTAACCCGAAGGGTGGGAAAATAGGGGTGGTTTATTGTTCACTCACAGATTTGAATACTAAAATTAATAAGATAGTAAGCTATTTTAAAAATAATAAAAAATTCAGCATGTAGCAATTAGTATATTATAGCCACAAAAAAATATAAAATAAAAACTTTTTAACAAAAAAATAAAACCGCCGAAAACACTGAAAAGCAAAAAATAAGAAACCTTTTTTTATTTAATCTTAATAACTAAGTTCTTAAACGAATGTGAGTATACCTAAATAATTTTGAGGCGGCGCCAAACTATCGATGAACAAATATCACAAAATTACCTTAAATTTAAAGAAGCAACCAAATCAAAAACACGATGTACTATATATATATTCTTTACTTCCCACTTACTAATACCATTGTGGAAAGCAAATAAAAGTTTTGAGTGTGAGTTTGAACAGGAGTTTGAGTTCGAATCAACTTAACAATGCAATGAAATCTCCAGCGACGAACATTAAAATTTCAAAAAAAATTAAGTACCTATATATTTTAATTAATTAATTTGCCTGTTTGGCGCCGACTCGAAATTACTTAGGTATACTCACATTCGTTTAAGAACTTAGTTATTAAGATTAAATAAAAAAAGGTTTCTTATTTTTTGCTTTTCAGTGTTTTCGGCGGTTTTATTTTTTTGTTAAAAAGTTTTTTACTTTTAAGTAAAATGAAAATATAGACAATGTGCTTTAATCCAGAATAATGTATTTTATCTTTCTTGAACATCAATGTTGTTTTAATTCAGAGTAATGTGGTAGATGAAAACTACTTAGATTTATTTGACGATTATCTACTAATTGCCAAACTTATTTTACAAGGTACATAACATGCATTACACCAAGGACATGATTACAACAAATGATTTGTTTAGGTCGTTATTAATATTGACTTAAAATATGGCTAGCCCATAATAACATAAAACAATTGACATACATCACCCAACCTCAATTTTGGTGTGATTTCGTGATGTTGAATAAATCACACTGCTAATAATATATTAATGAACAATGCAAGTGTAAATTACATACATTCCAATCCCAACAAGTGACTAATATGAAATATGGTAATGTAAGTAAGTAGTAAATAAAACCTAATTAAAAATACTCAGCACAATACGAGTAATTGAATCTGACAATACATTGCTCAGTGTAATCGCTAGATGGCGTTGTAGTCGCCAAAGCGTAAAAAAGCGTGTTTTTTAGTTATTTGTTTAATCCTTTCATTAATTTTTTAGTGCGATGAAACCTTTGGTAGTTTTTCCCCGCTTTTAGTAAACATACCTCATGTTCATGCAAATGATATTCCAATAATTATGGTGACTCAATCTCACTCTTTCACTTATAATCTGGTTATATTAATATAACATAACATATCATCACGCCTGTATCCCCGAAGGGTTAGGCAGAGGTGTACCAATGTACACCCACAATTCGCGGATATGTTTAGATCCCATGTAATAGGGGGCGAGCCTATTGCCACTAATCGGGCACACATCCAAACTCCGACCTGCTACTGAGAATTTCATAGAAAAACCCAATATTATATTAATAAGTTATAAAAATATGCGTCACGTAAATAATATACCGGAATCTACATCTTTGTTACTATCCAATTCTATGCTTACGTTATATTCTAAGAAATGTATAAGGAAAAAAAGAGTACCTACATATCGAAAGTAATAAACACATTTACTAATGGGAAATTTATACGTATAACCTGATTTTGGCCGACCAGAAAACAAAACATACCTAGTATATTTGATATTTATACGTAGTCGTATTGTAAAGCTGTCTATCACATTTATGGCACATCTATTTGGTACAAAATCTAGATAAAATGTTCCAATTACACGCAGTAGACAATCTAAAAAGCTTTTATCGTCCTCCTTGATTTTCACGACCGACTTCAGTAAGTTAGTTTCAAAGAAAGGTCCTATTTTAGCTTAATTTTATTTTAACCCCGAAATACTCATGAAAGTATTATTATTCACAAAGGGTCATAGATCTTAAACATTATGACATGTGTAGATACAGTCCTGCATTGACGTCCATTTGTTTACGTTTTGTGAATTATTCATACTAGCTACTAACCAGTAACCACCAAGATCCAACTCCGGTTTAACTTAATAAACTTTTTACAGAAACTAATTTCGGAAAGAACCTCTAATAAATGTATGACCCCTGCAACGTTTATGATGCCTCCAGTTTGCCACCTTGCCAATGTACACCACGCCACCACGAGAGCGCTTCCTTATAAGCTGGTCTTTCCAATTCGACGATCACTTTGGCCAAGTGGTGAACTTGCTGTATAGTTAGCACTTAGGTACCAGATTCGATACTGGGACGGCTCAATACACAAAACCTCATTCATGCATTCTCTCGGATTTGGTGTCAGTATCGTCGTTGTAACCGTAGCAATTAGGTCGCCTCCATATAATCTGGTCACATGCGAGGTCTATTCTTCTACCTTTCAGTTTTACCCCTTCGTCCAAGTCTCTGAAAGATATGGAATTCCCATATCTCAAACACATTTAAAAATAAAATACAAATCTCGAAAACCTACCTATAAAACTAGATATATTCGTTTTTAAAATTACTGTGGAAACCTATTACATAAGATATCCATGCAGTTGCATCCACTTACCATCATTTAAGATATCCAATAGAAAAAGGACTCAACAACAAACAGAACCGCAATACGGAGTTCCACAACAAAACACAAAGAATCGATTCATTGAATACAGATAGCTGACGTCACGGGAAGTTGCAAATAATATGTATTCCCTCACAAATATTGATAAAGTCATTTGGCCGATAAATTCTGACCCCTGACACGTGTCGAGACGAAAAAATATTTGTTAATTAGTCATTGTAACTCCGTTCGGTGAACATGGTGTGGTTACAGAGAATTTTGGTTTTGTGTGCAGTTGCAGCCGTTTTTGGTCAAGGTAAGCCTTATTGTGTGTTTTTGGTACGAAGTCCATGTAAATGTAATTTCGACAAGCTTTTGTTTGTGATAAGAAGTGCGTCAGACTGTTAGCTCTTGATGTTTGGTTATGTCCTTGTTAATGGCTTTGTCGTGTGTATTCTTTAAATAATGATCTTTACCCAGTTCCTCAGATCTTTGCTGTTTTACAGAATAATTTGTTATAAGTAAATAGTTATAAGTAATTTCAAAAAAAATAGTCGTAATTTGCTGTTATGATTTAAAAATATTGAATGTTTATTTCGCAGTATTGCAATTTAGTTAAATTTAATCCGAAAGTTAATTTATTTAACTGAATGTGATGTTGCCCAGGACATTGTTAACCAGAGCTTTGAAGCAGTTATTCGCCTAGACTTTGATGAAACTAGATGAAAACAATGACTAATTTTCTTATCATAATCATCTAAAGGACAATGCCAGATCGTGACCCACCTATTTACAAAAAATGTAAATTAATGAAAATAATCTTATGAATATAAGATCCTTTGATAATGAACTGTAAATCTGTTATACTTGCGGATAAGAAATGATTAAAAAAAGGAATTAAACCCCCGGGTCTATTTCCCGTTTTTCTGGCGACCATTTGCGTTACTTTGTACGCATAAAAGACGGACTGAAGAGATCAGTTAATAAAAAAAAATCTCATGTAGCGTAAAATATTTTTTACAAAACATAATATATATTTTATTCAAGTATAGATAGTTAATTAATAAAAAACAATTGTTATGTAAATAATTGTGTACATTATTATAGTCAATTACAATCATTGTTATGCATTCGCGCGTTTGGTTATTGGAACGTCGTTGACATGCTATGTCAAAATGTCAATGTCATTCATTCGCTCTGTGATTCGGGTCGATACTGCCGGGTCTGTATCTATAATAATACCCTCTTTCCTCATGCTGAACTCCCGCCCAACAATGGCATTATAACGATAAACAGCAATTATTTATTTATTTTCACAATATAAACTACACCTAACCTAATGCTGTCCGAAAACTTAAGGCACCTAAATGTAATTATTGTTCTTAGATTTAAACAGAAACCGTAAGTTCTAAATGCATTAAGACATATGTTTCGTTATCAGTAATAAAACAGCAATAAAATGCTGCATATGGCATGCTTGTAAACGATTTTTACTGCATGGGTCAAAGTTCTATAGAGTTTCTGGCATTGTCCTTTAAGATATTTCGTCAGAATTTAAACGTATCGTAAATAAGGTCGAACAAATCATTGAACCTTAACTTGACATGTTTATTTTATGAATGAACTCATTCATTTGATGCGCTACTTTAAGAATTCTTTCTGTGAAAAAGCTTTCAATAAAATAATATTAAAAGTAATTTCGTTTTAAGTACTAAACTTAAACAGAAGGTTCGGTTTCTAGAAAGTAGATTAAAAAGATTAATTTATTTAATAAGATCCGAAACAAAATGTTGGTCAAGTATAATATCTTGCCTTAAAACTTAAAATTAACACTAAAGAAGATTACATAGGTACATTTTAAACAGTTTCAGATGAAACCGAAGAAGACACGACTGAAGAGATCAAACTAGCAGAAGGAGAGAAGAAACTCAGTGAGAGTATCCTGGCTATACTCGAGCACTACAAGCAGCCAGACCCAGTAGGCTTGCCAGGAGCTGATATACCGGACCCCTGTGCTGTACCGGATATCAAGAAGGCGCTGTCGTTGGGCACGTTGTATATGACGAATACCGTCGTTCATGGAATCAGTAAATTAAGGATCAAACATGTGGATGTCGAAATTGGGACGATGGAGGTAAGATAAAAATACTACAAGTTAGATTCAAAAAACTACGTGCAGGTGACAAATATATAATAAAAAACACTTACAAATGAAAATAGAGGTTCGTTTTAAGAAAATTACACTACAAGAATTACTACCACAAAAGCCCTTGATAAGATCAAGAGCTTTTGCATTTGGGCATTCCATTAATCTCTCGGTAATCTCCTACAGGAAATATTACTATCTAGATAATATACATATTATCTAGATAGTAATGTATAATTTAAGAATTTCCTGTATGTAAATTAATTAAAAAAATTGTCTGATTATATTAAAAAAAATGACCTAAATAATTTCAGGCCCATATCATAATGACTATAGACGCATTACACGCTCAAGGCAACTACACCATATCTTCGTGGTTCAGTTCATCTAAGGGGCCCTTTACAGTGGACATCACCGGCCTGAACATAGTGGCAATGGCTTCCCTCGGCGTTGAACAAGATGGCAAGCTGCAGGCCCAAGCCATCGACGTCAAAATCAGTTTCAACAAAATCGCTACCAACTTCGAAAATATCGGCTTCCTTGGTGGAATGGTCCAGAGCCTTATCAACAATGGAGGAACTTTCATCTTCGATACTAGTATCCCACCCATTTTGAAAGAAGCTTACCCTAAAATAAGAAAAGAAATAAACTCGAAACTTGAAAAGTTCGCTGGAGATGTGCAGTTCCCGAATTCTATCTCCCCACTCGACATGGTTATCATTGACTTCAGAAGCAAAGTGCGTGAGATGAAACTAGATCCCTACCAAATCAAGGACTACAATACAACTGTTAGCATCTTCACTGTCACATTGTCCAATACTTGGGTCACTGGAATATCTTCATTCCAGAGAGTAGGTAACATTACACTTAGGGTGGAAAACAACACGGCTGTGGCTGACTTTGAGATTGGAACGCAGAAACTTGAAGGGAAGACTCAGTGGGAGATCTCAGCAGTAAATGGTCTTATGTCAGGAGTCGGTACCACAACATTCTCAGTTGAATACATAACAGCTAGGCTAGTGTTAGCTCAGCCACTTGACACTAGAAAGAAACCTATTTTCAGGGATATAGATCTTGAAATGGGTAACATTCAAATAAGGAACAATGGTGCTGGTACTGCAGATTACGTTATAGAATTCGTAGTGAATATAATACCAAATCTTTTGAGATACCAGATCATGGATGGTATAGAAAAACCTTTGAGGGAGCGAATCCAGCAGGAGTTGGACAAGGTGAATGTTGAAGAGGTGGTGAAGCACGAACTGCCCAAACTGGACAAGATGCAGAGCCAAGGATTCAAGTTATCAGCTCTTAAAAGCTCAGTTCCTGAAAAGGAACCTTATGACGAAGATGAGTTCTTTAACTTTTAAATTATTTTAAGCATTTTTTTTTTCTTTTCTGTGGAACTTTAGAGAGATAATAAATCAATGATTTATGACTTCTGTATTTTAAACTTAAATATTTTGACGATATTCTTTATTTATTATAATGTTGTGTTGAGTGACTAATGTAAAATCAATTCTATTTGCACCTATACATTTTTCACACTCCATTGTTTAAATATTGAATCATCGTCTTGTTGATAATGTAAATAGGGAAATAATAATTAATTCTGATGTGTTCAACAAAGACATAGGTTTATTCCAGAGAATGTTATTAAAAACCATAGTTTAATATGTTTACTTTATGTTTATAATTTGATATCTTGGCTAGATTAGGTCAATTTAAATAATCATGATTAAGTTTGGGTGTGCAAGAATTAAAATATTATTCCAAGCTCTGGGTGAACTAATATGAGACAACCTCCTTTTATCTTAAGTTTAAATTAAGAACATCATAGATGTAGCCAGATGACACAATTAAAAATGATGACTTAAATTTTTAATCGATTAAAAAATCAAATTGGAGTATTTACAATTTGGTTCTCACTAATAAGAATAACATGATATGGGAGCAATTATACGGTGTTTTTATTAAAAGCCTGGCATAATAGATGACCGACATATTACCTGTTCGTGAATGCACTCAAACCGGTACTAACGGTACCGAAATACGGTTTAGTTGTATCGAGAATCGTTTTGGTAAAATATCGATTCACTTACAAATGACATTCAATCAATAATTACGCTTCCTATTTTTGGCAACTTAAATAACATTTTCTAAACTGTAAAAAATAATTATAATACTTACGTGTAATTTTATCAATTTTACATTGTCCTAAAATTAAATATTCTAAAACAGATTACATATTTGTTTTGTTTTCTTTTATAGTTGGAACTCCCATTTTTTTTTTCAAAGTAGATCATAGCCCATTTTGTACGGCATGTAATTTTTTATATGGGTGGTTACATATTTTTTTTAGGTATTATCTTGTGTGACCTGAATTTCGACTTACAAAAAACGACCCTATGGCCGAATTATTTCGGCCTAGTTTCAGAATGAATTTAAAAAAAAAAGGTAACATATTTTAATTGGCACTAAAATATAATAATCTAATGGTTGCTTAACGATCCACCCTAACAATAGAAAGTGAAATGTGAGAAACTATGAAAAACATTTTTAAACAGACGAGACAAAAGAAAAACCACATTATAGAGTCTGCAAAAAAATATGGAGAACCTTTGCGGTCAACGCATCATAAGGCATAAGCCTTAGAGGGGTTCAGCCTACACCATTGCTCCCGGCGAGACAGCAAGCGGCGGACGCTTGCCGGCAATTAAAAAAAAAACAAATTCAAACGTGGAACACTCCGAGAGCGCGTTCTTTTCACATCACAATTTTATTTAGTTTTAATTTTATTTCAAAATGGCTAACTACCAAGTGTTAATATTATTTTTCGCTGCTGTGTTTTCATCGGGCACTTCAAATACACGTAAGTAGATAGAAGAAAGTAGACAAACTGGTGTTACTATTTATGGCACGTATTTTTCTATGTCTAGACAACATACTTGGTATATAGTTACTTTTAAATTATTTACAATAATTTATCAGATGTGAGAGAACTGTTAATTATTGCTCAATTTATTAGTGAGCTTTAATTTTCACTTTTATAATCGTGGATTTTGTTATACTCAAGCTTTTACTTTTTCACAATCTAGATCGAATGAGTGTGCTCTTAATTGTGCTTATAACACGATTGATAATGTATTTCTAAGTAACAATTTTTTGTATATTATTAAGTTGTTAAATATTTTGTACATTTGTCTTGCTTTCCATGCAACTTAGTAGCAACAATACCTTTGCATTACACAGGCTTCATAGGTCACTTAGTAACATTGTATGTAGTTTTATGCACAATACGTGCTATTCCTTATTTTTGAGTAATTTGACATAGCAATGTAAATTTTACATACTCCACAGTATCTTTGTAAGGATAGTTTTAAACCAATTTCATATTATTGTAGATACTAGCTATTTTTTATTTCAATAACATGGTCTTACCTATAGTATAAATATATCCCTTCGTGGAATGATAATAAAAAGCACAGTATAAAAACATTCGTTCGTTATGTACCGGTTTGTGCGACAATATTCAACCTCTTTAGAGTTCATATCAGAGACATGCAAATGTTTATAGAAGTTTGTATCTTAGATAATAAAAATACCATCATATCTAGTTTATGTAACTGTTATAGAAATAAAGACGGTAAACTGAGTTATTAGCATGAAAACCTCAAGACGGCTATAGAAAAACATTGTTATCGATCGTTTATCAATTATTTTTTATCACGACGATGTAAAAGTTGGTTTTGGACCACATCAAGAGTTTGTAGGACTTCAGTTTTAACTTTTTTGAGAGACAAGATCTGTCGCTGTTTAACATCTCTAAAATCTTAGCAGACTTGAATCTAACAAAGTTATCAAAATTTATTCACATTACCAGTGTGAGAGTGGTTTTTTCAAGAGCTCATGTTAAATACAAAGTTTCAATACAAACCTGCCCTTAACAATAAGCAGGTACCAAAGCGATATTAAATTTTATTTGCTCATAACAGCCGAGAAAGTCGAAACACTTTCACTCGCGCCTTTTTTGTGTACTTTCATTTTGCACCTAGGAGGTACAGATCCTGTGAGATATGGTTGTGGATCAATAAACAGTAGGCCCATTATTATTAGGTATAATCGTCTATAATGACTTCACATATACTCGAGGGGAACCTATAGGTCCCAACACTCGTTACCACGGTGCTCAATTTTTAGCGGGTTCCATCCTGAAACAATTATCCTCAAATGGTGGATAAATGCTAGGGAAACTCCCGCAATTATGAGATGCATTTGCCCAATGTACGCAAAAACATTGTTAAACAGCAAAAACAGCGAACCGCAAATCTTTGCTTGCTTCTGTTAATTGCACATTGACAGATAAATAATGATTGTCAAGAGAACCATCTTTTTAACTCATTGATATCACTAAACTTCAGTTAAGGCTAAAATAAAAATATTTAAATCAAATTAAGGTGTTAGCTTATGAATTATGTCGTAAAAAAAAATATGGATTTCGCGTAAAAAAGAAATAATGCAAGTACCTTCGCTAATGCTATAATTTGGACACGTTCATCAATCCTTCCAGTTTATTGAACTCTTGTATAATCTAACTAAAACACTACGACACTAAGCATTCAAAAAGATTTGATATATTATCGTCGATTTATTTCAAGTAATGATGAAATTGATAATTTTGAAATATATAATATTTTTTTTGACACGGTTAATACACATATTTTTTTGTAAATTCATTCCGTGTAACTCTTACAGTACAACGCATAGCATGCAAAAGTCTGTACTTACAGTATGTCTATGTATGTAGAACAAAGAACTGAAATAACTGAAGCTGAAAGTGTTTCACAGAGTATCCAAGGTCAGTGTTGTTTATTCATAATATTTAAACACCTTGACAGCTGTTAACTTTACCAAAGGTCGTCAACTGCTGCTTCAAGGAACTATTACGAGTTAATTTTGAAATTAGTTTTTGCCAACTATTAAGTTCTTCAATAATTGCATAAACATACCAAATGATAAATCATGCGTCTAATGTATGATGAATTACTGTCATAGATTCCTCTCTTGCGAAAAAAAGTAATGGGTTGAAATGGTCTATTTAAATTACTTTTAAAAACTCTACCATTTCGAGGTAGTCTCAAGTTGTTTCATCGGTGGTATACCGATTACTACATCATACATTATTGCTTGTTTATATTTACCTATTAGTTTTTATCTATTTATTGATATGATCAGTTAATTTTGAAGATTAGCATCTTAGCATGTTAGCACTTCTGCAGTCTCAGCTCAAAATCGCGTGATTTAATCCAAATATTTGCTTGACCTACAGATATATTCGTCCTGAGTCTTGCATTTTTAGCACGCTTTGTTTTAAATTTTATAAATATTATTGCAGGAATAATAACAATTATATAGTAAAAATTACGACACGCTATTCCTATTAAAATCACAGTTAAATCATAAACTTTTAAACAATCACAAAGTATAAGTCGCACTTTTCATTAAAATTTATCTTAAAATGTAATATCGACCGTTAAAACTTAATAGAATGACGAGTTACTCTCATAGCACAGATTATGATGTAAATGGTTACAATAATGTGTATAAGATCACATGTTACACATTATTACATAAACTCTTACTGCGGAAGGTTGGAAAGTGCGAGAAATATCTGTCACGCGTAATGCCATGGCGCATGGCGTGTTCACAATTATACTACACCTGTACACTATGTTGTTAATTATAGTTATTTTATTATCATTCAGTTTTATCGTACATTACAATATACCATGTTATTGCACTCTAAGGCTATAGTTATAAACACACAAATTCTACCACTCCATACTTCCGTAATGAAAATATTTATTTGTAAAGCCAAATCATTGGCCTCAATTAAAATCATGCAAAATAAATATTGCCAAGGTCAAGGTAAGTTATTTTGATTAGATCCAAATTAACTAGATAGATTTTTTACTGTATTGACGTATGCGTTATTTAATAACTGCCTAATATTTTTTGTCTATACGAGACCTATCATCGATATTTCATTTATTAAATATATTGAAATTAACACACAAAGCTTTAATATTTCGATGTTAAATCTAAAAGGCTATGAAACATTATCATATAATATATGTAATTGTGTGACTCTTATAGTTATAGTATTGTCTTGAACATGGCCTACTTCCTGTGTCTTACCAGACATCTGGGGATACCGCGTATAATAATGCAAATACAATTATTTGTGAATAATAATTTCACAATACTCTATACGAAAATATTTTTAACCTAGCTCAATTAAGTCGATGAAAACATCTTAAAGTTTTTCTAAAGGACCATTTTAGGCCAGCTTAATATTCCAATCACACAAAAACTTTAGCAGGTTCGAAAGCTTTTTTTAAGTTTATAGAATTTATGATACTCACGTGTCTACTGGATACTTACGTAGTTCTTATACGATTTCGTAAAGGAGTAAAGTCTTCTTACGTATGTATTTTTTTGGATATCTGTATTACAAGTAACAATCTGAATGCTAATGATTAAAGTTCTGCAAACCCAATTCGTATTCGTAACCAATTATTAGATAGTTTTTGTGGTTACTGAATAAGTAGGTTCGCAATTACATAAATCTTTATTTTTAGAACTATAAAATATTGTGAAGTCTTGTCAACTCTTTTTTGCTTGTAAATATATAACTCCATAAGGTGTTTCAAATTATTTTTAAAATAATTATTTCGTATTTTTTCTCTAGAATATTGCGTAATTTGAAAACTATTATTAAAACTTTCGTAATTGCTAAATTTATAATTTAGTTACACAACAAACCAGAACGTCATCAGATACTTTTTAATTATTTAATTAAGACCATTGTTTTCGTCTGCGAGCATTCATAAAATAATTAATATTATCAGTATCTCATTTTGACTGATCTAAATTTAATTTAATTTATTTACGTTAAATACTGAAACGCCACTCAGTACCAATACTGTCAGCGACAGATAGACATTTTAAAATGTCTGGACGATAAGTTAATTTCAGTATTCAAGGGTAATAAACCCATTTGGTTCTTAGTTTAATGACAGGTACGAATAACAACAACATTTTTTTATAACTATTTTATAGCAATATGAATGTAGAATAGAACATAGAATTAGAAAAATAAATTTGAATTTAAAAATGCTATGATAGCCCTTTGCAATCTAAGAACAGAATGATATGGAAAATGCTCACATGCAATAGATAAGCAAAACAGACATAATTATTATATTTATATATCTTTTGTTATGTTATATAATTGTGCACATACAAGTAACTATTGTTTTACATACAACATAGTTTTGTTGTTTACCTGAGCACAGTCACAAATAGGTAAATATTTACCAATTCCACTTGTCTCCCGTATTAGCTAAAAACACAATAAGTATATTAAGACATTCAATACTCCATTTTACAAGACAGTTTGAAATAGTTCGAAAGCTCATGATTCGATAAACTTTGCAAATTGTACTAGAATTCTTTAAAGCTTAGGTATACGTTATCAATAGCCTAGCATTTTCAAAAACAAGGTCTTTCAACGAATACTTAAGCTACATCTCGTTAACTTAATTACCTGCAAATACCCATATCCGATTCGGGCGTGTTATTATGTGACAATCATTCAATACTTATGGCTTGTGCCAATTCCACAAGTACACGAACTGTCCTTGTCGGTTACATAATGACATAACATTGCGTCAATACAGGTATTACTGCAAGGATTAGGTGAAGTTAGCACGCGAACACATAATCTTAGTGTTTTAGGTCGGTTTACCCTATAATAGGATATTACGTGATACACTATTATTAAGGATTTAGTTCTTGTTAATCGTGTCAACTGTACTTAGTGACTACTTATCTTAAATCTGTCATCTCCTGTCCCTCTTTGTGGCAGTGAAAGACCTTTCGAGAACTTTCTTGGGTTCGGTACCTATAAGATAAACATTATTTTTTTGGTAGAGATCTTTGCAGTTAGCCTGAGCGCAGGCTTTGACTGCTTCACCGGACTTTTGGCGAGGACCTTTAGATCTCCAGCCAGAGCAATAGGAAAAACTAACTACGTCAGCATCGTCCACTAAGGCCACCCCCTGCCGGGTTCGGACTTCGACTTTGTGCGTTGCTAACAATCTTTATAAAGCAAAACAACAAGGGATGGCTGGATCTAAGTTGTTATTATTTAGGGACATATTTTTATTGCTAGTTTGGCCGGCTCGGGCCTACTTGTCCTTTGGATTGTTGCCGATGTTTAGGACATCATTCTTCCTTTCACTTTTCTCTTCACTCTCTCATAGGCTCATAACAATAAAATTGCTGTATGTCGGTTAAGCTAGTATTTATTACAATTCTTCCAATTTTTTCACTCTTTCCTAGGGTGGAAGGAATCGCTGAGGATATCCATTGGGTCCATTGATTGCCAGACCAGTTGACATTCATTTATAGGCCACAAATAGAGAGTAAAATACTAAAAACGTAACAGTCAAACACTTAAGAACGTATAAAATGCCAGTCCAGTATAAAAATAAGTCCTCGACAGTCCACAACAGTAAATGGTTTTTGCGAGATCGAGTTTCGCGGACAAGGTCTCGGCGGGTCAATGGCCGGCAGGTGCATTACACACCGTTACTTCACAACCAGTACATACATTAAAAAACGTTTATAACACGAAGCAGGCTTTAAGCACTTCGTTGATGAGGTTGTAGAACCATTTATTAGTTTCTCTATAATTATGAAAAAAATAGGTATAGCAAATCAAAGATTTTTATTAAACATCTATTAAATCTATTAGTCTTCGTTAAGTCGATTTATGACATGCGTAGCGCCATTTAAATTTCTTTTATCACAAAAAAAGTGTGATGTAAGTAAGGATATGGTATATTATCTGATCAAAAGTGGTATTATAAGTCTGCGCACGAATTCGTTTTTGCGATATACGTGTTACGTTTTATATAAATCTGCCAGGATATTTCGAAGCCATTGACCTGAATTTCAATTAAACCTTCTCTCTGACTTGAAACTGAATTCCTTCAATATTGGTAACACTAAATTTGGTGTCAATTATTTTGGGGAACCTAATAAGAGTTTATTTATTAATAGTATATTGATTAATAGCATTGAGTATCTTCTGAAAATTAACTGGTTTCACTGTTGTAAGAAATTAAGCAAAACAATTTTCAATTTGTTATTACCAGGAAGCTTAGCAAGAAGTAAGATAGCACAAATCTTGATCTAAGTAGTCTTATTGACAGTCGCAAATGATGAGCAAAGTGAAAGGAGATTCAATATTAAACTTTCATTCGTTTGTGAGTCATTTGTACCACTGTGTGTACCGTGCATTAATGTGACTTGCAGAATAAGGCAAGGTAAATAAACCCTGTAATATAAACCCAAATACATACAGATTACTTATATTAAAATTACATGATGACCTTCTTAGAATAGTATCTAGAATTACAAGAGTCCATGTTGGGATGGGTTCGAGGCCTAACCGAATAAGTTAGAACATTAGAATCTGCATTTTAAAGAAAAATCTGCATGTTCTCACTAATGGAAATAATTAATTATGTACCTACTGGTATTTTTTTTTCTATTCAAAACATTACTCAAAAATTACTCATTATTTATATTTTAAACAAAGCTCTCACCAACACGTACAAAATTATTCAATAAATCAATATTCAAAATCAATAACTTAAACACACTTCCGCGCCAGCAAAACTGTCATCCGCCATGAAATCCAGCAAAAACAAAGAGCCAACAAGAAACCTATGATGAAGTATGAACAGTTAATCGCACGATCGCTCCCAAGGTACTCCTCACCTCCGTATTGTGTTCCACGCTTCCCATTGTTTTCACCGAGCCAGTCGCCTACCGTTACCTGTGCTGACAGCATACAAATACCTCTCACCGAGTACCCAGTACCGACGAAAGCACGATTAGCATAACAGCTGACTAATACTAGCTTTAAATGGAATGTTCTTTATGATGGAGGATTTAATTATTCATTAATTAATAAAATGTTTGTTTAATCATGAGTCCTACTTGTACCTTTTGTCTAGATAATGTTGTCCACGGGTACTGGGCTTTAAATCTATTTGAGTATGAATGAACATTGTATTAACCTATAAACCTTTGACCTAATAAACAAAGTACAGAATCAGGGTCGCGAAATGTGATATCAACCGACGTCACACGTCGCTTACTACAAGTGCATGACATACATACTCATTGATATATTATATCTCATTCTGGTATTATTTAACTATGGTACAGTACGGTGCAAACTTAATGGCGGCTCTGAACACGAGGCGAGTCGCTGCGCAGTAACAAACTTATGCGCCAGTGCGGGTGCGGTGCGAGGTACTGCGCAGCGCGTAGCTCACTTCAGAGCAGAATCCAACTATACTCGTATTTCTCCAACAGTCTGTATTACCAACCTTTCTAGCTATGGCTTTATATCTTGTGTGCAGATATATTCGGCGGTCGGTGTTCTCGAAGGGATCCCAATGTGGACGCATGTTTGCTGCGCAGTTTCAACTCGCTCATCGAATACATGAAAGGTGGAGCACCTGAACTGGGAATTGAAGAGGTAAGGACATAAGGTTTATTATTATGAACATATTAATATAAAAAAGGACCGTTTCAATGAAGTGAATATGGAAACTCTGAGGCTATTCTATTGATGGCGAAAATAATAAAATCAAGTAATTTTTCAAAAAATATAAGTACAGTCTATTTGAGAACCTCCTTCTTTTGTAATCTGTTAAAACAATACCTAGCTCCAATATGTTACTTACTACCACTCATTTAACTCAAATGCAGAAGTTGCAATCGTATTTCATTAAATTAGAGTCATCTTAAATCGAAACCTTTCTAGAAGCATACAAGATAAATCTATTGTACATTATTCACTAATATGTTTTCAGTCGGAACCCATAGTGATAGATGAGCTATCCATCTCGCTGGGCGGCGGCCCTGACGGCTACCGCGCCAGCTTCAAGGATATCCACGCCACCGGAGCATCCAACATGACCATCACTAATGTCAGGTGAGAAATACAAAAAAAAATAGAAATACAGATCTATACTTCAGCATTTAATACTTGTAGAGATAAAGACGAATTATAAGACGTTGCGAGTATTCTCTAGAATGTAGTCACAAAATACTCGAACACTTCTTCCGCCTAGCCTTTTCCCAACTATGTTGGGGTCGGCTTCCAGTCTTACCGGATACGGCTGACAACCGCATTTTAAAATAAGCGACTGGCTATCTGATTTCCACAACACATTTTACGGGGCAACACAGTATCCCGTGGTAAGACTGGTTGTCAGAGTTGACTTAACAACTTCCAAAGATGATCACAAAATACTCAAATTACGCTGTTAAAAGGCTTTTAGTGTAACGTAAACAATTTTATCTAATTAAACTATACACAAATGCGTATCCATTTGGTACAGTGCAGCAGTGTGAAGACCCCTATAAAATCAATTAAATGAATTTTAAAACAAACTCATAACCGAATTTTCCCGGACATGATAAACTGCGGTGTTGCGCCCAGCATGCAATTATTGCAATTAGTTAATAAAACCTGCGAGAGACCATCCTATTGTCATGTAATTTCTTTGCATAACTCACAGTTCCCACATGAAAAACTCTAACAAAGGGACGCTCAATTACAGTAATTATTGATTTACTTACATCATTGTTACAACGTGAGTTATGACATTCACCCGTATTCATGAACGTTACTGTGAGGTCTCATAGTGCGCGCGGACGCACAGGGACACAAAAACCTAATCATAAACAATACTTGAGGGACGAACGACACTATGCGCTCATTATAATCAACGCACAGATAAAGTAGCTCGCTAGCTACTTTACGCAACGCATAGTGCGACAAATCAACACATGACAAACTGGTGTCGAGTATAAGGTTATATTGTTTGTAGTGATTTGTGATACGCTTATTTGCACATAATATAGTCGAGAAACGCAGATAATCTTAGAGGTTTTTAAAGGTCGTAAATAAACTCATTTTTTGAGCTTACATTGCAAACCCTACGAGTTAGATAGAAAAATGTACTACAGTATTGTGAATGTAATATAGATCAAATTGCCCTTTCCAGCATGTAATTTAAATGAATATTTTCGAAGAAATTACAGATTTAAAATGCAGGGACATAGTCGGTTGCGGGTACCGGCCGGGGGGCGCGTGCCTATGCCAAATAGTGCGTCAAAGGCCGCGCTTTGCCCTATAGCACGTTATGGCTTTATGGCACTATATTTAGTATCAGCATTACACCCGTGCAAAGCCGGGGCGGGTCGCTAGTCGCTAGTATAAAATGAAACAAATTTATTTCAATTTTGAAGATTTTATTAATGGTTCCATTTCCAATTTATTTTTTTCTAATTGCAAACCATGGAGTTGTTTTTCAAAATCAATTAAATTTTCTTCCCGTTGTATCAGGGCCTCCTCACACATAGCTTTATTCTTGCTTCTGTCTCACTACAAATTTTCTTAAGACCTGAAAGATAAAGTGCATAATTATAAACAAGAGTGCTGCTTTATTGATTATTTGCATCTGAGTTTAATCCCTGCCCACAACTCTGGAGTTGACAAAATATTCAGTTACCTGTGCTAGCAGTGGATATTTCCTTTCGTATTTTTGGTTGAGAGGGAACATTCTTGTCTACTTCTAGATTTTATGATCTCCCAACTTCTTAGCTGAATGTTATTCCTAGGCGTCACATAGAACTGTGCCTTAGAGGCCATTGTCAGCTCATCCCAGGCCTTCTTCTTCAACTCGATGTTTTGAGCATGTGTACGCTTATCCTCAATAATGGGCGGGTCTCGCACTAAAGCTACAATTTGTTCCCTTTCCGAAGAAGTAAATGGTAACTTCTTTGAGCTGAAAGAAAACAATACGTGTTATTATTTTCACAACTTTGACTATGGAACAAACAGAAACATACAATAATATATGAGTACTTACCATGTTTTGGTTAATTTCGTAGTCATTATAGACAAAAATTGTTGAAAATAATGTAAAACTGTTAAAATGTTTTTATTTTGAAAAATCGCGGTTGACGTTTAATCTGTCAGTCAACCCGAGTGAAGTCGCATCACATCGTTAACCAATCACAGCGCCGCATTCAATGCTATGAGTCCGCACAGCAAAGGGTCCGTTAAGTATTGTTTATGAAATGAATGGCCTGCCATGACGAACGCAGTGAGAAATGCCTTACTTAGCACAGTGTTGCTGCCATACTTATGTAAGTAGCGTTCTTGAATACGGGTGTAAGTGGCTCTCCCAAATTAATCACAATTTATTGTTTTTGGTCATGTGTCATGCGTCGGGTCAATCTGCCGATTTCAGAATCCTGAGAAAAATATCAATAACTCAGTTGAAGCATTTCAGTGTTTTTTCATTTTCAATTAATTAGATTTTTAACATATATAATTTAGGAATTTTAGTAACCAAAATATCTTATTTCTATAATTACTATAATAACCGTTTAAAAAAAATACAGGCATCCGAATTGAGACCACCTTTTTAAGAAGTCGGTTAAAAATACTTTGCTTTACGAACAAATTAAAAATGTAAACCAATAGACTCATCAAAACAAACTACCGTTGTTTAAAATACCAGCATACATGATGATTGTAAATATTGGAATGTTAGGAAATTAAAATATTCATTAATATATTCCGCGCACGTAGTCATGTCCATATGTTTGACGTACTGACAAAAGACTATGGCGAGTCTAACGTAAACACGGACAGGGTTAACATATGCAGATGCTGAGATAAGGTCTCAGCAACAATAGGGTTAAATACCGTGTCATCACTTCAAGGTTTGCTAATCTCTGTGAAAGGTTTTTATATTGTCTCCCATTATTGACGAATATGAAGTTAAATAAGAAAGGTTAATTAGTTATTTATGGTACTCTTGAATACAGAATCTCTCAAATTATAATACACGTTTTACATGGTTTTACAGGAATTTCACATTAAAAGAGTCCTTATAGGACGTAGCCCATGCAGCGCCTTCCCCATTTTCATGTATGTAGTTGGTCACCGCCCATCGGGTAGGAAAAGCATCCGGCCTTTTTTTTCTGATTTAAAACTGATAACTCTTATAATTCCCCGGGACCAAAAAACTACCCATTGCCTAGTTTACTGATGATTTCCCTGGATAAAATAAGCTATAATAAGGCTTCTCTAACCTTCAAAGATCAGCTGAATCCAGTATTTTGCAAGGAGTAACTGACATTCAAAACAATTTATTTTGTAACCTTGTATCTAAGTGTATATTCCAGCAATAAATTGATTTGTAACCTATGTATTATACCGGCACAGATCGGACCTGGAGACGCACCAGTTCCAGCTGACGCTGTTCGGGCCGCACATCAGCGCGCGCGCCCGCTACCGCTCCTCCGGCGTGCTGCTGCTCGTGCGGGCCTCGGGCGGAGGAGAGTACTGGGGGGAATACGGTGAGCAGAGAGAGAAAGTAAAACAATAAGAAAATAAAAAAATAATACCATAATAGAAAGACAAAAGTACCAGTGTCTTTTGAAGGTACCTACCTAGAGCCTGCCTCAAGTAAAGCCCAAAAGGCAAAAGCATGGCCCTTCTTCCGGTTGAATCAGACAAAGCGCAGGGCAAAAGCTTCCTGTGCACTTTGTGCTAGGATGGACCCAAAAAATATTCATAAGAAATAATCGAAATTGTGGAAAACGAAACCACAATTTCAGGCCAAATCAAATTATAGGTATCAAAATTTTAGAAATGACTGCTTATTCTACATTCAGCTAATTATACATAGATAGTCAGTGTGTGGTTCAAAAAAACACCTTTCTTAAACAACCAAAATCTTAGAAATAACTTTTCTTATTCCACATACATCGAATACATAGATAAATAGTATGTGGTACACAAGTCGAAAAAACACCTCTCTGAAACAAAGTCTATAATAGGATATGAATCAGAAATTTCATTATTTACCACTCTTTAAATGAGTATATAATACTTGATAGACCTAAATAAACAAATAAGCCTAACACCCAACCACAATAGTTCCTCCTCTAACTATTCACCCTCCCTTCCCCAGAGGGTGTGAAAGCCAAGGTGTACTTCCGCGGCGAGCCGTACTCGCGCGACGGCCGCACCTACCTCAAGCTGCAGCAGCTCAAGCTCGACTTCTCCGTCAAGGACATACAGATGGGCGTCGAGAACCTGCAGAACAGTAACGCTGTGCTGCGTGAGTATATTGCTTCTTTATTACAATAATACTTCTCCGTCAAGGACATACAGATGGGCGTCGAGAACCTGCAGAACAGTAACGCTGTGCTGCGTGAGTATAGTGCTTCTGTATTACAATAATACTTCTCCGTCAAGGACATACAGATGGGCGTCGAGAACCTGCAGAACAGTAACGCTGTGCTGCGTGAGTATATTGCTTCTGTATTACAATAATACTTCTCCGTCAAGGACATACAGATGGGCGTCGAGAACCTGCAGAACAGTAACGCTGTGCTGCGTGAGTATAGTGCTTCTTATTACAATAATACTTCTCCGTCAAGGACATACAGATGGGCGTCGAGAACCTGCAGAACAGTAACGCTGTGCTGCGTGAGTATATTGCTTCTGTATTACAATAATACTTCTCCGTCAAGGACATACAGATGGGCGTCGAGAACCTGCAGAACAGTAACGCTGTGCTGCGTGAGTATATTGCTTCTGTATTACAATAATACTTCTCCGTCAAGGACATACAGATGGGCGTCGAGAACCTGCAGAACAGTAACGCTGTGCTGCGTGAGTATATTGCTTCTGTATTACAATAATACTTCTCCGTCAAGGACATACAGATGGGCGTCGAGAACCTGCAGAACAGTAACGCTGTGCTGCGTGAGTATATTGCTTCTGTATTACAATAATACTTCTCCGTCAAGGACATACAGATGGGCGTCGAGAACCTGCAGAACAGTAACGCTGTGCTGCGTGAGTATATTGCTTCTTTATTACAATAATACTTCTCCGTCAAGGACATACAGATGGGCGTCGAGAACCTGCAGAACAGTAACGCTGTGCTGCGTGAGTCTATTGCTTCTTTATTACAATAATACTTCTCCGTCAAGGACATACAGATGGGCGTCGAGAACCTGCAGAACAGTAACGCTGTGCTGCGTGAGTATATTGCTTCTTTATTAGAGTAATAATTATGGATGGAGAAGTAAAATAACAATAAAGAAGTCCACATAGAGCACCCTTTCGAATGGTACTCATCTTAGGCTAATTTCGTTGTATTCTGAGCAATAAAGATCAAAGAGGTTCCATAGTCAGGAATGGAATAAAAAGACAACGGCTGAAAGATTTTGCTGCCAGATTTTATCGCTAAAAGTGGATGATACTCATCCATAAAATCTTTAAACAGATAGGAAAACCAAAACAACGGATGAAACCCTTCAAAAAACTATACACCACACTATTTGACAATACAAATAATGATGAATAATTTCTGCATGTATTCGTTATTAGTCGCCAAAACGCAAGTGAGCGAGCGTGGTAATCAATGCTCGCGCCTTCTCTATATGGGAAGAGGCCTGTCCCAGCAGTGGCACGTTTATAGGCTGGATTATTGTATTATTGTTGTTTTCCAATATTTTTTCTTCTGAAAACACAACGCTAACCAAATATTTCTTCCATCAGAGGCGGCCTTGAACCTGTTCATCAACACGAACGCGCAGGAGCTCCTCAAGGAGATGAAGCCGGAACTCAAGCGAGACCTCGCCGACAAGATGGCGCGCTTCCTCGACCATATCCTCTACCAGATACCCTACGACGACTGGATCGTCGACTAACACACAATTACTGAGCAAGCTGGATGCATTCACATGATATGGTAGTTGCCATCGAATAGTACAGCGAAAATTAGCAATTACATATTTTACGGCTTAGATTTTTCTTGACTACACCTGCTGCTGATACCCTACGATGACCGTATTGTCGACTGATACTCAATAATTAGGCTGGTTACAGTCACATGACCATGGAAACATCTACAGCATCATGACCTTAACCGACTCCAAATGGAGGACGTTCTTAATTCCACTATATGGTTTTTTTTTTGTTACGAAATTTCTACAGCCGATTTAAAAAGATATTAAATGAATTAAAAACTTGACTTATAATTCCAAAAAAAAATGGTTTATACCTAAGACTAAATCCGTCATAGGTTGAAACTTCATGGTAATACCAGTTTTTATAATGAAGCACAGGCTAGCGTCAAAGATGGCAACGATATTGGTGCTAAGACTACAAAATAACAAATAGGTAAGCAGTAACTTAGCGTATAGTTAGATACAGAATAAGTTAGTTCTAGAGTAGAAGAGTAAGTTTACACATTGCGACAAAAACAAAATAGAGATCTCTCCTGTTCATATCATACATGCATTCATTCATATCAATCATTCACTCTTTCTCATACTCATCCACATTGAAGCAATCGCCATCTTAAACTCCCATTTATTTTCGATCAAAGGTCATTTTACTTGTTTAGATAACAATCGAGAAAAGTGGAAAACGAATGGATTAGGAATGCAAAATAAATTCACTCTGTTGTTATTCGCTGCTCATTCACACTTCATTTAATCTCATTCAATTTTCATTCCCCAGCTACTAAAGTACGTGTTTTTCTCACATGACATAATTATGTATTGCTCACTGCTTTATAAGTAGTTTTTAAATGTAAAATGTAGTTGTTAAGATATTTATTTAGAAATCTGATGGTACATTTACGATTCGAGTGAGGTCACATTTGTATTACTAATTTTACGTTATTTTGTAAAACTGTAATAAAGTATTTATAATAAGTTGTGTTTTATTAATTTACGAAACGGAAATAGCAGGACAACTTCCACTCGTCATTTTTTATGAGAGACGTGTCAGAAAATTATAATAAAAAAAAACATCCAATTTCCAATCGGGAAGACTGTTATCAAATATTAGCTAAATGGAAAACAGTGGATTTTATACCCAAGAGCAACGCTGAAAGATCTCAAGACACAATGAGCTCATGTTGTAGGACCGGAACACTTATAATTAAAAAAAATATGAAGGTAGAACGAGCAACATCAACTGTCAAAATGAACACCACCTCAGTCTGCCCGTGACCATGATACCTGTAAAGGTGTCGAATCGTCGCGACCTAACATCTTAATACAAACCGTGATAAAATCCGTGAAAGTAGTTCTATTTCAATTTCTTAGAGTTATTTAGGAAGTACATACATATAACTTAAAAAAAAGTCACGCCTGTGCTTGTCTGGGTTTGAACCTGCACATTTTAGTTCATTGTGCTGCTTACCCACTACAAATTCGAAGAGATGCATGTTCGTATTAATACCTTAAAAATGCATACGGTAATATGTTGGTGAAAATATGAACAAAGTGTTAATGAGTGTAATAAAAAATGCCTTTTTAGAACCTGAAGAAAGTTAAAAGGCATCCCATGCATCTTTTAATAAAACTGTAGGCTTACGTAAATCATTGACTTTTGGCCGACGAAGAGCATTAAGTGCACCTTATGCATCTTCAAAGCTGTGGTGTTACATAAGAAGGAACTTGCTGCCGACTTACAGACATGGGGATACTTACATCTCAGGTATGACCACGTAACGTTTGTTGAGTAACTAATGTATTGAAGCATTATAACACTTCTACACACATTTCTGAAAGAGCTTTTTTTGATGCTGTTTAGAATTTTGTGAAAGGAATGGTGGCCATTGAACTATGTAAATTTATATCTAAGTATACAGGGTGTTACAAAACCCCTGTCCGACCCGAAAGGGTGATATTGGGTTTACAATAACATGCCCAAATAGAATATTAAATTTGGAATATTCATGATAATAACAATAATAATGAACTTTGAAATAGCCTCCTAAATCCCTAAAGATGAAGATAAATCAAAAACTACACCACCATTATCGTCGGTATTAATGGTGGCCTTTTGTATGATCATTTGGCAGAACCTGAGACGATGCCGTCACTATCATCGTCATTTGGAGAAAAAAAAAATCGGTTATATTTTTTTTTATTGTTTCCTTCTTTACTTTTTTGTAATTAGATATCGATACCCAACAACCCCTTAACGGATCGGACAGGGGTTTTGTAACACCCTGTACACACCAATCAGTTTTTGCCACCGGAATAATAATTTTCTTCAAAATAATAACTACCCTCTAAGTGCTCTAACACAAATCATAACCCAAAGCTTGTTCTGTGAAAAGAAGGAATGTAAAGCAGATTTCTTACAATTCTTCATTTGTTTTGATCGGTGTTTTTCCATGCATTTACATTCGTCTAATGTCAAATGTAAAATGAAGTAATACAGCGCGCCTATCTCTTAACCTTCACAAGCTTTCCGCGGACAAACTCTTTGGGGATAACGGGGTCACATGCCTTAGTGACAGTGGCTCCATGGATTTCAAAAAAAAGTTACTTACATGAGCACAATCATTTGTTCTGCGTCTGGGTGTAATTTATCTATAATAATGTATGCATTTAGAAATATCAAAGTATGTTTTATCAGTTGTCTGGTAACCATAACACAAGCTCTGCTTAGCTTGGGATCAGATAACCGTGTGTGAGTTGTCCCATTAATATTACTATTATTATTATATATGGTAAGTATCACCTTATCGCAATCACTGCAATAAGGTGTGTAGAGATGCTCAACGCCGACATATTCACAAGTCAGTGGAAAACAGTGAACCTGCAAAGGTCTGGAAATTTCTGAGATCAATGGGAGTGGGGACATCACGTCAAGACGTGATCCCTAAAGATGTCGACCTAGAGTCGTTAAATTCATTTTTCAGCTCTTCGTCCCAATGTGATGGGACTTCTAAAGCTAACACATTAAATTATCTTTCTTCCCTTCCAACTCCCGACTATCCACAGTTTTTATTTAATCAATTCTCGGCTTGTGATGTGAAGAAGAGCGTGGTATCAATCACTTCTAATGCTGTTGGAAGTGATTGCGTTAGCCGTAAAATGATTGTCCCTATCCTGGATGAGATCCTTCCTATTATTACTCATATCCTGAATTTCTCCATTACATTTGGCGTTTTTCCCACTGTTTGGAAACATGCTCAAATCACTCCTCTTCCCAAAACTCCCAATCCCCAATCTCTCTCTCAATACCGTCCTATCTCCATTTTACCTTTCCTTTCCAAGGTTCTTGAACGCCTCATACATGACCAGCTCAGTGCTTTCCTGCGCAAGAACAACCTCCTTAATCCTTTCCAGTCCGGATTTCGTCCAGGACATAGCACCGTAACTGCCCTAACCAACATTACAGATGACATTAGGATGGCCATGGAGGATGGAAAACTTACGATTCTTGCGTTACTTGACTTTAGTAATGCCTTTAACGCGATCGATTTTGATATTCTCCTTGGCATGCTGCGCTCTCTGAACATATCTCCAACGGCAATTGATTGGTTTCGAAGTTACCTGTGTGGCCGTCGGCAACGAATCTCTATCGAAGGCGCATGCTCTTCGTGGTGTGATACTTCTGCCGGCGTACCACAGGGAGGCGTTCTCTCTCCTTTACTTTTTGCATTATTTATAAACCCCATTTCACAAGGACTTCTCTCATCCTACCACCTTTATGCAGACGATTTGCAGATATATTCGCAAGCAACACTGAATAAATTATCAGAAGCGGTAACAATAATTAACAAAGATCTTGCACGAATTACCGACTGGAGTGCAGGTCATGGGTTGACAGTTAATCCTCTAAAGACCCAAGTTATTGTTGTTGGCAGTTCCAAACTTACTTCCCGAGTAAACTGGTCGCAATTACCTCAGATTTTGCTCAATGGCATTGCAATACCAATAAGTGACACAGTTAAAAATCTGGGTATTCACATGGACCGAAACCTTTCTTGGAGTCAACAAATTCAGGAAGTGAGTCGAAAATTGTTTTGCTCGGCAGGTTCTTTGAGAAGACTTCGTAATTTTTTACCAACTGCAACCAAAATTGCACTTGCACAATCCCTCCTTTTTCCCATCCTCGATTATGCTGATGTTAGCTACCTAGATGTTAATGAGGCACAGCTAGATAAACTTGAGCGTCTTCAGAATTTTTGCATTAGATTCATATTTGGTCTTCGCAAATATGATCATGTTTCCGATTATCGCCTTAAGCTCAAGTGGCTTCCCATTCGTCTTCGCCGGAATGCGCACATTCTCTCACTACTATACAATATCTTATTCAATCCTTCGGCTCCCAAATATCTTAAAGAACGTTTCACGTTCCTTAATGACACACATCCACGATGCTTGAGATCATCGGAAAATTTGAGATTGAAGATGCCGCCACACTCTACAGGGTTCTTTGACAAATCTTTTACTGTCCAAGGTGTGCGTTTGTGGAATAAGCTCCCTGTGTCAATAAGACAAGCTCAGACACAAAGTAGTTTTAAAAAACTGGTAAAGGAACATTTCTTGCAACAAAACTAACTTCTTTTTTATTAATCATTATTACATGTATGCAAGTACTTCTAAGATTCTTGTGTATGTATGTAACAGTAAATATTATTATATAAGATTTTTATTAGTATGTATGTAGTTTATCTATTATTATATATAATTATATGTATATATATTTGTAGTACACTTACGTTACTTTCATCTACCTCAGTTGTCTTTTATCTTTCCTGTCCATCCAAAGGTTGTCTGGAAGATATCGCTATAAGCGATAAGACCGCCATTGTACGCTTTACTGTACTTGATATGAATATATGTAACTTTAATAGTGTACAATAAAGAATATTCTAATTCTAATTCTAATTCTAAGTATGAACTCAATAGGTGAAGTTACAGTTTGAGAAATACTCGGTAGTCGTTTCAGGGGTAAAAGCGTATGTAAAAAATTGCAATAAAACGGGTAAATGTATAGAAAAATATTTTTAAAATGATGATTGCTGTAAATGTCTAAATCGAACCAGATACATTATCCGCCCATTTTGATTTGTTAAGGGATCATGCCAATATGCCTAAATAAGTCGATTACCAATTGAAGAAGAGACCAAAGAAAATTATACAATACATGATTTTGCTAAGGCTCGATATTGCATCAAGAATTATTTCAATCTCAAGTCAATTCTCAAGATACAAAAACCTAGATGTTCTAACAATTTGTTTACATAACATAAACAATATGAATTCGCATCAATAATCGCTTTGCAACAGCAAGATAGTTTAGTGTCCACAGCATGTCGCAACGACCACCTTGGTAGGGGCTTGCACTTTCCAAGCAGCTCTCAGACTGCGCTTGACCATAGCTCTGCGTGCCTACAACTAACACTAAAACTATTCACAAGACAGCCTACAAAAACACGATCGAAAATTAGGAAACATTTAAAAAAAAACGTCGGATCTATTTATGTAACTTTTATATTTAACATTTGTGCCAGATATTTATAAATAACTTATCATAATATTAAGTAATTATATTCAAATCCATTCCGGTTATATGATTTATCAATAAGTTTTCGATAATTTAGTAGAATGCGTTCATTAACGTTGCTAATTGTAAGTGTCATAGTGGTGTGTTGTTCGCAAGTCACGAGAACTGAACAAGAAGCGTTTGAGATCGGTAAGTTTACATTACAATATTTCTAATTAAACTTGAAATTAAACGTCTATTTTAACTTAAATGTCAATTTAATCGTATTTTTTTACACCGTAAAGTTCAGAGTGAGTTTTTAGGCAAACAATATAAAAGAGTGAGAAGTTGTTACTTTGTGAAATATCTTAAACTCGAGGAAGACCGTATAGCTACTTCTTACATTTTATCTTAGGAAAACACGTCAATCGTCAATTTGTTAACATGAACCAACTCTATATGTTCCATTACAAATTTAATATTGTCTAGGCCTATGACCTTATGACACCAAGATACATGACAAAACTCGAAACAAGTGCTTATTGACCAGAACTCGATGGAGTATCGAACCTATCATCAACGATAGTCCAACAACTAACCGCTGAACAAGGAGGGTAAAAGTATGGAAACTAACGAGTAGATAATCACAGAACGCAATCAAATATTTAATTACAAGAACAAACTTGAGTAAGATCATAGTAAAGGCATCTTAATTGGAAGGTTGCCTAAGTAGAGCAATGGTGAATACAGCAAGGTGAGCCGCGCAGTATGTTTGTGAAATGTATGAATAACATGTCTGAAATGTTCTAAAATCCATGTTCACGTATTATGTTAAAAGACTATGCTCTGGACCTCAAATAATCTGCGTCTTTATTACTCCTTTGCTCAATACAAACATGCGCTAGATCAACCTTACTCAATCCTGACAGTTTCATCGTAATTGTTTCAGCTGTTATGAATAAAAGCCATAGAATAAAACTATGGTAGGTAAATGTGAGCCAAGCAAACTAAGCATTGACATTTTGAGGTGTGAATTTGTTTCCAAATAATTCAAATCACAAGTTATAATTATTGCTTCACGCTATCAGACAGAGGTCTTCAACACTGAGTGTATTCTTAAGTACTTTCCGAATGACAAAAAAATGCGTAATTACTAATTACTTACTTAGTTAATCATATTTAATTACAAGGGTAACTTGCTTACTTGAAAATGTATTAACACATAGTACACTTTTGACACAGGCATAATTGTTTTTTGAGACAAAAACCTTTTAGGAAGAAGAATAAGACGAATAATAGCAGTAACTATACTTGCAATTTATTTCTTTGCACTTTGTGTAAATACGTTAATATGTACAACGCAAAAACCTGTCAAAGTTATTTGTCACAAAAATATATGTTGGTGAGTGCTAATTGATCGCAAACATCCAACATTAACGTATTACATATTTCCATCGTCCATACATTAATCCTCACTGAACAGACTAAGGTGGACATGAACTTGATATCATAGAATAAGTACAGTTTGTGGGGTTAGATAACTGACTTACTTTTCGCTAATGTTATGCAATGGTTTCTAGGTATCGATACTAAATTGATGATAGACGATCCACATATCATCTTTAACAGCACTGTTGGTCCCATTAGGCCTCACGAATTTTCTACTGTCCAGCACTAAAGCACAGCTTGTGAAGGCATTTTTTTTTTTTTTGAGTAGGCCAATGTTTTATGAGTACAGTAAGTGGGTACCTACGCCTTTGTATCTCACAATACAAGAAGAACCTAGATTTATAAATAAAATTCTCGTTTCACCATATTATTTACCATAGGTACTCATCCGAACCGTCTTTACCGATTTTTATGAAATTTTGTATGCATATGCAGTAGGTCTGAGAATCGGCCACTATCTATTTTTCATATCCCTGTGGTGGTAGTAGGTAGGTAGTAGGCAAGTAGGTAGTAGTCACGTGCTAGGTAGAAAAATTGCATGCCGGGTACAGCTAGTAAATATATAAATTCCACCTACAATATTTTACAGCCAGTATTTACGCAGTCATTAAATAGTCTAGCCCTCAAAACACATAGGATAATTATTTCCGCTGGGATTTTGTAGCTGAATAAGTATCGTAAAATTTATGCACATAGCACTATTTATACTATCATCCCTAGTTACTACATAACTTGTGGTACACAATGATACAGGTAGCCTGACACTAGTGCGGGTGGCGTACGCACTCCCGGGTTTGATCCCAGGAAGGTTCAATGTAGCAAATCACTTTTCTACATTGTCGCGGTTCTGGATGTTAGTGGTACCTTCCATTATTGTATTATTATTTCATTTATTTATGATCAATAAGAAACTATTCCTAAACCTGTCATTGTACACTGAAGCATCCTTGACATAGAAGCAGGTACAGCGTGCGCAATGCTAGGTATTATATTACCGTCGATACATTATCGGTTACGTGAGATTGCAAGCGTTGGCCAACATTAGCGTCGACGCCGGCCATAAAACTGTAATAACTGATATCTATAGACACTAATAAACCGTACGTAATTACATATTCAAATTATTGTGGTAAAGAATAGGCTGGCTGACTGTAACGATGGGATAATAGAAGTTTGGCCTATTGGCTTTTGGAACGGTATGATTGCGTTAGCAATATACCAAAGTAGATACCGACAATTGGGATTGGGATACCTATTTACGAAACAAAAATAGATAAGTCTATTAAAATTTGTGATTAATTAAGTAACACTAATATTTGGCAAATGTGTCTATTAGCACACACCTTTACTAACTGTTTCCTTTTAAGTATCCTTACCATATTTTAGAGTATCAAAACAGTTTTACTATTTAAATTTTCTGCACTATTTGCATACAGAAACACATTACAAACATGTCGAGAGGTAACAGAATCACATGAAACATGTTTTCGTAAGATGCATTGAGCAAGCTAGGCTCATGCTTTGCTTATCTGAGCATCAACAAAGTGTGATGCAAATGTGAGCAAGGTCGGCTAATGTGGTATACCTACCTTCTGTGGCAAGGGCTACGTTAAACTGGAATAAACAGTCGCATAAATGTATTATTCATAACAACTTGAATATTTATAACACTTGGTGGAATAAATGTTGGGAAGATTCCAAATCTCGTTAGGCTTAACTTGAACACCGGTTCAAGTTAATTGATGTTGTTCTGATTTATATTCGTATAGGGCCTTGTATTGATACCTACATAGCACTATTTTATGGAGATAAGCTACCTCTCTAAATCTAGATAAAATTACGTATTTCCCCATACCTAAGTACAAACGCATTTTCGTATAAGTGAACAAAGAGCGTAGGTATATAGAAATGTTTCCAGCTTTCATAATGTGTATTACAAAACTTCCAATCACGCGTCGATTTAGAGACATACTCGTAAAAGACCAAAGTGTCGCGTATTTTTTTCGTTTAAGTATAATTATTTTATATTATTTAAGTAATACGTAATCTTCTTAATTTATTTGCGTAAGCACTGACTATTTTCTGTGTTAATTTGAAACAAAAATGTTAAATCTAAAATGGGATATAAAACGGCGATTTTAATCTGAGTTACGAAAGTGCGAAACCATGTTTGTTTCTTGATGTCCTTCGTTAGGTTACCGTTTTATGACACCTTACGCAAAATCAAATTGTGTAAACCGTTAATCGATTGTGAGCCTCGTATCATCAATAGATACCAAATTAAATACACAAACATCAAAATTTCTGGCTAATCTGCATTTATAAACTCGTATTCATATTATTCGTACGAGTCATACTCGTAGGGTTTTCTGCAAATAATCGTTATCTTAAGATAATATATCATTCAACTAGGATCAAAATAAACTGTTAAATTGAAGGAATTATCTATCTATGTCACCTTTTCAGAGAAAATATTCGCTTCGTGCAAGAAAACGGCGCCAGATTTTGACGGATGCATAAAACGGGCCTTCAACAAGGTGCGGCCTTATTTCAAAGTGGGTGAGTACACTCGTGTATGGATAGGTATGATGTGATTTTGTGATCATAAGTAACATTTGCCCAATCGACATCTTGCACAAATCATTGCGTATGCTTTAGATTCGCTTCAATGCACATAAAAGCTTTTAGAAATGGACGCAATATAAAACGGGTATAACGAGTATAAAGTTGTTATTATGTAAAACACAATACGATTCTGTAAGAGCAGAAATACTAATTTCAGGATAGGTTCAGTATATTCGGAGTATGAATAAAAAAAAATACCTAAGAAAGGGGTAACCCTTTGCACCCTGGGTAGACCCACGGTGCAAAGGGTTACCCTTTCCTTGTCGATCCCGTTGTTGAATTTTCAATTATTTTTTTCCGTGTTTTAAATAATAACCGTTACTAGGTAACTTTCAACTACCGTACAATTCACTTTTTTTTTGTACCATAGGTCGAGGCCCGTCGCGTATTATAAATAATAATAACGTAAATGTTATCCTCCCGTCCCTAGATCAAGCTGGCCCGAGCCGGCCAAACTAGCAATAAAAATATGTCCCTAAATAATAAAAATTTAGATCCAGCCATCCCTTGTTGTTTTGCTTTATTAAGATTGTTAGCAACGCACTAAGTCGAGGTCCGAACCCCGCAGGGGGTGCCCTTAGTAGACGTTGCTAACGTAGTTAGTTTTTCCTATTGCTCTGGCTGGAGGCCTTAAGGTCCTCGCCAAAAGTCCGGTGAAGCAGTCAAAGCCTGCGCCAGGCTAACTGCAAAGATCTCTACCAAAAAAAAAAAAAAAAAAATTGTATTATGGTACGTACTTATGTTATCAGTAGTTTCTTGTTATTCGTTGTTTCGCGAACATCTACCTTTTTTGCTGCTTATCTCGTGGAAATATTATATGTATGGCTTATCTAGTCTGTGCCCGATCGCTGAAGTTTAATGTGCAAATTGCAGGTATCCCAGAGATGGGAGTAGCGCCCTTCGATCCACACTTCGCGCGGGAAGTCAAACAGTCTCGAGCCATTAACGGGATTGGCTATACACTCACACTGAAGGACGTGTTCGAACGAGGATGGTCCCAGTCAACCGTCACCAAGTACAAGTAAGGGCGGTAGATAAACATAACAATTAAACACAAATTCAATAAATTATCTATCTACAGACGATTTTATGAACCCTTATATTCAGGGGCGCCGACTCCGTGGGTTCTCGGGTGCCCCAGCACCCACGAGAGGTAAATAGTGGGTGCTCAGCACCCACGACGATGAACATCTAAAATAATTATAGTTCTCATCTTTTAACTAAATCTAAATAATGTAGCTAGTTTGTTTTTCTTTTCGCGTGATAAAATCATCAAATGAGTCCACAGATTTCCCTCTAATAGATGCCGCATGCGAAAAATGTTGTTAATTTTCTTTAAATTTCCTTTTTGCTAAATGTCTTGTAATTTATTGCGTTTATTAAATAACAAAAATACATATAATTAGCTAGGTATGGGACGGAGTCCCTGGCAAGGCTCTCGTCCTGGATGATGCATCGCAGTCGATGGGACTACGCCTCTTGAGACTCCTTAGTTTGTGCGTACAGCAGGGCGATCTGGAATTCCGGAAAATTGGTCTTGCTAAGGAAGGAAGGGCGCCCCGCCGAATCACCATCAGCATACCGCCCAATCGTGTTGTTGGACGAGGTGCGCAAGATCTTTGAAAAAATCATTCATCAGCCTCGTCTACCATCTAACACCAGTGGGGCCGGACTTTGCGGAAAGTCAATATGGTTTTCGGCGGCAGCGCTCTACGATCGACGACATCTACGGACTCTGACGCGGGAGGCCACGGCTAGTGGCGAAGTGGTGTTGGCGTGTCCCTCGATATCGCGCGTATTCGGAGGTTGGGGCTGGAGGTAGCCCTACACAAGTCCGAAGCCATATGTTTTTATGGTCCCCGGAATGCGCCACCTGCTAACTCTCACATCGTTGTTGGCGGTGTTCAAATCGGCATCAGATTAACACTCAAATATCTGGGTTTGGTTCTTGATAGCCGGTAGGACTTCGGGCCCCCCACCTTCGGCAGTTGACACCAAAGTTGATACGGACGGCCGGGGCATTGTCCCAACCTCGGAGGTCCAAACGCCTCGTGCAGAGGGCTCTATATCGGGATAGTCCGATCCATGGCCCTCTATGGCGCCCCAATTTGGGGAGGTAACCTGACGGCCGGCAAAGCTGCGTTGCTGCAGAAACCACAACGAGCGCTGGCTGTCAGAGTCATCAGGCAGCAGCAGGCAGCCAACCCAGGATAGCGTACTCTCGCTGAGTAAGAAAAGGGAAGAGCTGCAGACAGCAGCCCACGCGACCTGCCTCGAAAGTCTCGGTGAGCCCACTGAAGGGCATAACACCATTGCGGCCATCCGACCTGTCTTCTGGGACTGGCTGGAACGACTTCACGGAGACCTCACTTTCCGGTTGACGCAGGTGCTTACCGGACACGGCTGTTTCGAGAGGTACCTACCTGTATCGAATCGGACGTGAGCAGTCGAAGGCGTGCTACCACTGCACGGCCCCAGAGGACAGCGCTGCACATACCTTGCAGGCCTGCCCAGCGTGGTATAGAGAAAGACGCGACTTGGTCGCTGAGATTGGAGGGCAGGACCCCTCACTACCGGCTGTGATATTGGCCATGGTCCGGAGCGTGGTCCGGAGTGAGAGCGCCTGGCGGGCGATGGTCACCTTCTGTGAACTCGTGGTCGCAGCAAAGGAAGCCGCCGAACGACAGAATGATGCAAGCGCAGTGCTCCCTTCGCGCCGCAGGCGCACACGACACGACACACGTCCGACATATCCCAACGTCGTGCCTTCGACGTGGGGCAAATCGTTAGGTTTTCAACCCGAAAAAAAAAAAATGTCATTAAAAAAGCTGGAGCACCCACGGGAATTTTAAAAACTCGACGCCCCTGGTTATTTTAACTATTTCACTCTATCTCGCTCTATCTATAGGTAGGTAAGTAATTTAACCACTACTTGCTTTAGTATGAGCAACGGACGGGCAATGAAACAATTAATTGTCATTGTCGAATTAGAATTTAGAAGTCGTAATTCGCATTGTAATTGCAATGAATAATGCATTTTACAGGACAGATTGGGAGAACCAGAGAATAGTTTATTCGCAATACTTCCCAGAAAAGTGGCTCAACGGTGACTACGAATTTAAGGTGAACATCCAAATTAAGAAACAAAACATTATTTTTCTAAAAACATAGGAGATAAAATCAAACGCTATTATTTATTATACCTCCGATACCGTCATCGGTACTCACTTAAAGGTCAGAATTTTGAATCTGTTTGACTAGGGCCAGATTGAGGAATTTCAAGGGATTATACTTTTTGAATGTATTTCCAGGGAGACGCGTTCGGTCTAGGCGTGCTCCGTACGGGGCGCTGGAACCTGACGCTGCGGGACTACTCGCAGACGACGCGCATCAAGCGCAGCGGCGGCGGCGTGGACGTGCACGTCGAGGTCGACCACATCGGCGACATGGAGATACACGTCGGCAACCTGCTGCGCGGAAACGGCATACTCGGTACTTATCTACGTAAGGCGCTCTTAGACACGACTGTGTCTCGTTTGGATTTTGTAGAACGGGTTGCTCTTTACGTAGCACCGTAGCACTAGCTTTGCACGCTGCTTATGTAAGAGTTGAGACACCGCTGGTTTTGAGCACATTATATATTTTTATGAAAATCGCGACAGCTATTTAATACAATTAGGTATTATACTAACGTTAGTTAACTACTTCCACGCCAAACTTAGGTTTGTAGGTATTGAGTGTCTCTAGACATGCTAAAAACCTGTGGCCTTCAAACTGAGTGAATCAATTTCTCTAAATACAATAGGTACTGTAAACTAACTGGAATCTCAATCATAGAGTCCTATGATTGAGATTCCAGTTAGTTCTGTTAGGCTGTATTTTGTACCTACTTTGTTTACGTGCCTGCTAAAGTAACTATTTCGTATTTTCATGATCATATGATAATTCTAGAACGTATGCTGGACCGCCTTATCAACGTGACGTGGAAGCCAGGGTTCGCAGTCATCCGGCCGCTCATCAACGACCTGGTCAGCACGGCCTTTACCGACATCTGGAGCCACTCCTTCAAGGACTTCCCGCTCGATAACTTCATCAGGGATTGATGGTAGCGGACGTTCTTAGATAATAAGTATACAAATATAGTAAGTACCACTGTGTACGTAGGTGTTGTAGTAGTAGAGTTATATTATCACCTTATATTAAGGGTTTAGTCATCGATTCATGCACGGGAAATTTCACAATGCATGAAATAGGGCACAAATGAAAAAAAAACAATAAGAATAAGGACATTTTCATCGATGTAATTCAATAAACTAGTCATCAAAATGTGAACATTTGTTTTCATTTTTAGGTTTTAGACAATAGTCAATAAAACGACAAAGTTATATTACATATCTCAATATTATATTTATTAAAAAATATAACCTAACTATATATATGACTTTATATTTAAATTCAATCAACAAATAACTCGCACGTTCGTCGAAACTGGAATAATCAACCTCAGTCTTTCAACACAAATGAATACAAATCAAACAGGCCTCACACCAACAACAAATGGCGCAAACAAGCGTATCGTTATCCTCCCGAACCGAGCGCCGAGCGCCGAGCGCCCTCCGCGCTCACACGCACTCTATAAATACATATTTATAACATTGCACCTTCAATTTGTTACATTAAAACCAGATAAAGTATTACACAAAAACATGCCGTCGATAAGTCCCTTTCATGTTACAGTACTAGTTATTTTGTCTAAGATCATAACATAAAACTTGTCTGTTTTACAACCTGTTCATTGACAATCTTCGCTCCAGGCATACAAATAAGTACATAACTACAGACAGAAAATAACAAACACTTGTACCAGTGCCACCCGGATGATCCCGCATCAGACGAGTGAATTGTACAGCTGGCCTACGTCCCCCACGCAACATGTGAAGTTCCGATTAATTTAATATTGTCTGTATTGAAATACTACATTAGGACCCTGTGGACCGTCGCAGTGACGTTATTATGTACGGACTAATATCGTTGTAACAGTTGCAGCCCCGCGTCGATAGTTGCACAATTTAACTTACAAAAACATTATCAACATTCTGATTTGAGATCTTTACGAAACTATCGGCGCGAGTCTAAAGAAGTTGAGAATATTTCAATGTATTGAAATAAACTACAAAAATACTGACAGCTATTGTATAAGCGTAACATTATGAGGTTATCTTAACAAATACCAGATTAGGACAGCAACCTGACAAAGTATCGAATTTAAGGAGCATTTGATTTACTGGCTTTCCAGCATTCCTAATGTAGCAGTCGCAGAGTGATCTCGTAAATCAAATGCTCAAATAAAATCACTGTTTGGTTTGACTATTAAAGCACATAAATAATATTTTGATTGATTGGTTACAGACATTTAGAGAATGCTCGATTCCAATAATTCCAAAAATGTTGAGTTGGAATAAGTTAGAATCAAAATTCAAACATGAGCAGACATTATAAAGTGTAATGTACGTACATTTCAAATCATCTGACTGATTTTAAAGATTATTCGTTAAGTAACGAAACATCGATCGATGTCAATAATGAAGTAGCGTAAAACCTTAACTAAATTACGAGAAAATTTTGTTTATAATTTGTACTTCTTTTTCTCGTACGTTTTGGCCCCAGAATTTGTGTCGTAAACAATTCAATTTATAATCAAAATGCCACCTCCTGTTTGAGGTGGCAGCTTGCCGAACAAAACATTTGTTTAGGCGACTAGCAACCTACTTAATGATTGCTGTGTTCCTTAAAAATCGATATTCAGGTAACCGATAGAGCTGTGTACTACCTAACGACAATTTTGTGCATATCGATCACATCGAATCAGGACATACCTACACGTTCCTAATTAAATATTAACAGTTTGATTATTTGATACTACTACCGATTTTTCAACGATGTTTAAGGAACATGAAATTAGGTAAAACTATTAAAAATTTGTCATTTTTAGAATAAGGTACTTCACGAGCGCCGCTTAAAGCAAATTCTGTTATGGTGTGTGATTTAGAGGGAATTATACAATTCTCAACAGAGTTTGCTTTGTACGGAAGCAATAATTAAAACGAGAAAAATAAAATCCTATCAAACCGAAATAAAACTTAATGATAACGATATTGAAACGAAAAATGTTAAAAATTCATTGATAAGGTAATATTTCATTTCATTATAACGTTTTAGCACAACAGAGCTGACGTACTTACTGTACATGTGGTGAAATAATCTTACGCGGAACATAACTATACCAATAACGCAATAATTGTATAAATAAAAATATTAGTGATTTAATACTATTAGCGGGATGTCTGGCGGGACGCAGTCGCACCTGTTATCACTCGATAGACTTAATGTTCCGCGCCCTTGTGTCGTCGACATGCCGATGAATCACGGTAGGAAGGGATTGATCGACATGCGACATCAATATATTATTGCTGGTAAGCGACCTGGATTCCAAATCCCGTCGTCAGTCTGATCTCGTAGATGCATCGAAATCGTGTAATATGTACAAATGCTTGGAAGACGCGAGCTCTTGTTGTCAAGGGCACGGAATTATATTTATTCTGAGAAATTAACTTTCTAAAGAAATTATTGCTTCACTCTCAAATGCTATGTGCACTAGTATTGCAACCAGGTTCCGCCTGCCTGTATCTGGCATTCCGCGCCTCCCTCACTCAAACCGCTCACACTCATCTTCAAATTAATTCTAACATTAAAATTATTTGATATGCACTTATCAATAGGTATTTTTACAATGACATTTGTGCTGTACACTATTCAAAAACGGCAGAGCGGGGGCGTGCCAACGCGTTTGAGTAATGTACTTACATTACGGTAGAGACGGCTATCGCGGTATCGCACTTTGTACTTAAACATTCAAAATTATATTATGGAAATCATAATGTTGACGTTCGCCGCGCACCCGCTCTGCCAACCACTATTTACAATGACAACTAAACGAACCCATAATGAAACTTAAATGACAAACTCAGGTAGTAACTAAATATTTGGCAAATCAGTATCATATTGATAACGGAACAATGTGCAATGCGCAAACGACAGCCCTAACGTGAACGTATGACGTATGGAACACTAGAGCTAGCTTTACAAGTAAAATCGAAGGCCGCTAAGATATCACCGTTCATTAGTGTATATGTACAGGCGCGGCCGCCGCTCCTGATTGTCGCGCTATGTACACGCGGCCGCGCGGCGGGCGCATACTGCCGCTACCTACACAACCAAACTAACTACCAGAGATCGCATAAAAAACTTGGCATGTCGTGTTATTTACAAAATTCTATAAAGTTTTAAGGCATTTAATACGTAGTATGCGCCCAAATGAGACAAAATCACAATCTCTTAAACTTTGTCTGACAAGTAATGGTCGTCGGTACTCAAACCCATTATCCCAGTACTACAAAACAAATCAATAAGATCACCTTCGAGGAACATTTTCGTTATAAGCGTTCAGTTTATTTTATAGGAAGGTAGGACTGTAGCTGACTGATAAAGATGAAGAAATGAAATTAGCACCATGTTTTTCAGATTAGATTTGTTGAGGTTATAGGTTGGACATTCACTATGCCTAGTAAACGGGTGAGTCTAAAATCCTGAAAATGAGAATGCTCTACAGTGTGAAAACATCAGCTGCCTATCTACATACACTTATGTTCACACTATAGATTCAAACTAATCTCAGTGAACGCTGGAAACCTCGGTTATCTGCTATAAACTATCGTATCATAACAGCCTGCGTCGGCTAGAGTCCTACTTAACAAGAAATTACTTAAATATTCGACATCATCTAAGTCACAAAATAATTGCAACTGAATAACTTATTTTGAAACCAGTAACAACTAATTTACATGTGATGGCCAATGTATGTTACCAAAGATACAGGTACTAGCAGAACACTCTCATACTTAAATACTTAGCACGAAACACAACCTAGAATTTATGAGTTAAATATGTAAGATGATGTTAATCTGTTATGGATGTTTTCAATTCATTAGAATGTACTTGATGCTTTAAATAAAAATGTAGCTGTAATGAATGATATTATACAAATTAATCTATGTGTATGTGATGTAACTATTTCAGCAGGTATTTAAGTTTGGTATAACGACGACCACACATTGTTCACAAAACCCGTAAATAAAATGGCTTCAGTATAATGAACCTGCGATATAACGAAATAAACTTTAAAATTCATCAAAAACACTAAAATAGTAAATGGCGTTTGATATTGCTACTACATCCTAGATAGGTATTTATCCCAGTCTTCGCTTCGTCGTCGTGAAGTGTAAAGCAACTACCATCAGACCTACACAACTGTAGTACATAAACCTAGATGCTCAACGTAACTGCAACAAGCAACAAAATACACGGTGTATAAAGTGCGAGAGTGTTCTGCGAAGGTCTACAGACATCCCAAGCTCATCATCATCAACATAACAGACAGAAATAGGTTTGAGCACTTTAAGTAACTGTCACGCTTGTTTTGAATGTATTTTTAGTGAGATTGAAACATCTGCAGCACGCCAGTACAGCGGGCGGGCGGTAGGTGGCCGCCACACTGGCCGCGCTCGCCACTAGAACTCGAAGTCGAAGAGTTCCGAGAGGCCCTCGTCGTGGTCGAGGCAGAACCCGTAGTCCGTCGCCGACATCGGCGGCTCCAGCGCCAGGAACGGCTCCAGCTCCAGCGGTTCTGAAACGCCAGCCAATTACACTGCTCTCAGTATCACAGAACACGTATTTATATAACCTACGAGCTAGTACGTAGCGTCACAATATACATTGGGTTATTAATCTAACTTAAATATCGATAGTGCGTGCTGTATTCTCCTGAACGCTTTCACGAAACATTTAACATGTCAGTTATACATAGTAACTATTGACTTGTTTTCATGAAAAGTTAAATAACGAACATATAATTGATCTTATCATAGCACATATTATGTGCGTATGAGTTATTTGGTAGCTGAAAGTGGTGCTATTTGGAACCACGGGGTTATTTGTAATTCAGTAAATTTCTTATATAGTCAATATTTCTTGTTAAATGAATTGAAGGTGTGTTCTTAAGAGTAAGTGTAAGACCATTTGTAAAACATGGATTTGAAGATATTAAAAAGACAAAACTCATGTTCGTTCCAATTAGCCCCGTAGTTTCTAAATGGCACCCCCCACACGAAAATTCACCAAAACAAATAACAGTTATCCCACCCACCCTTCTTTCATGTGCAACACCACGTAAGATGCCAACAAAATAAAAAATAAAAATTGATATACTTTAAGGTTGTTATTATTTTAGAGTTTAATTATTATAGAGTTTATTATTTACAAAATTAGTTTATTTGTTTTTAACACATACACAACTTTCGACAACATCTGTAAAATCTGTACAAATAGACGGACACCGCAAGCGTACATTAAATTTTAACAGGCGAAGGGGAGGCGTAGGGTTTTCCATACTCCTTGCAACGCTTATAAGCCGGTGAAACTAAAAGTCAAGTGGGATTCAAGTGTAAAATAAGAATATTAATTAGAAATCACTGCATTGGTTTGTGTCTACGACGTATATTTGGGATTGCTTCGGTTTTGGGTTAATCATAAGTCACACCACGGCCTTCCCGAATATCGATCTAGATATTACAGTGAAATGCAGTGATTAGTAAATAATGCGCATCGCAACAGATATTTATAGAACTTCTTGTACTGTTTTGGGAAAGGCTAAAAGTTAATTAAAGCGTTGCACGAATATACCTAATATTACCGTGGTAGTCATGTTATTATAAATTCAGACTTAAGAAACAGTCACCCAACATGAATATGAAATACAACAAAATCTAATACCAATCCAGTTGTCTTTTTTATTCAAAATGAGTATGTTTAGCCGAGATAAATAAATATTACGCCCGAAATTAACATGGCCGTCAGTTTTTTGGACCAGAATTAGGAATTTAGATATAGTAGCTGTATCTGTAAGATAAAACCAAAAACGGGCAGGTTTTAGGGTTAGTCTCAATTTCATGACATAACTCGAAATATGATTAATGAATGCCATGTCGAAAGTATAAGTAACATTTATGTATCTCTGCTTTATTCTTTGGAAAACGTCGTTTCAATTATGCATAAAGAATATCGAAATAGGTATTCACAACCTACATGTCCCAGGAAAATGAAACAAATACGATGGTGCGGTAAGTATAAAACGTAGTTTTCCAAAGTTTAGAACACAGTGCAAACATAGTTAGAAACATGAGAGCGTTTGTTACATTGGCGATGGTTGAACGTGGTGTTAGTAGATGAGTTGGCTGTTAGTGGCGACGTCCGTGAGCTGAATCCCATGGTGCTACACGCCACACTGCAGCCGCACGGGAGCCAGCTCGCGCCGCCGCCCGACACGACGCGACACGACGCGACCGCCACACCACACGACCCCGACCCGCAAGCTCTCGCGCGACACGCTCACACGCCTCACACACTTCCACATCACAACTCAGGTATAAAGCAGAATTTAACTCATTGTGTATTTAAGTACATTATCAAAGTGTTGTGCAATGTGAGCGTTTCACGAAGTACACATATTTACAAAGAAAACATTCGTTATTTTAAAAACTTTACACATGATTGTAACCAAGATGTCTGAAGTTAGTTATTGGAGACCATAACACATTATTTACACAATACAAAAACCAGTTTAGTCACGCTCGAAATGCAACATGATTAATATGGAAACACTGCCACAAAATAAGTGAAAAACCATTCCCAACATTAAGGGGGTGTGTGTTTAGTTTCTGCTTGATAAAAAGGCATTATAAATGAATGCAGCAATAGTTTAAAATGTTTTCTTAAAATTAGCATATTATTAAGCAGAATCTAAAGGGAATGTAAACAAAGATTTTTTTTATTTATGATTTTATATATGGAGTGTTTTGGCCGAATATAAAAATGCGTAAGTATGATCTGACAACAAAGATGTTCAGATTAATACCCTTGCAATAAACTCGCACCAAAGACAGATGTGACAATTAGTGAAGCCTGATGATGACATGAGCACCGTGACAAGACAAGCATGCAATGCCGCGTGTGTTACATGATATTATGTTACATGGGATTGACTGTATTCGCAACCACGATTGATTCATCTACTTTATCAATTTACTGACTCATTTAAATAACTTTTAAATGAACTGATACAAAAAGACATGAATGAATCGTGTCAGCGCGATGAATGAGATATAAACCAACCGTATGAAATGTCCCTCCGAATGTGAAGTGAAGAGCTTATATAATGTGGAGCATCGCTGTCGCCGCGCCACGCCGCGTAGCTAGAACTCTGACTGTGATGTGACTACGACACACAATTCGCAGCCAGAGTACTAGCCACGAGACGAGCACCTCACACCTCGCTTGCTATCCCGCTTGCCTATAGCGTGACTTATTCTATACCCCTTGTTTGGTGAGGGCGAAACTTACATTTCATGGTCTATAAAATTATGATAATTTGTTGTTACCCCAACTAAATAAAATGTATTAAAGTTAGTTGTATATAAAATACGACTGTCACAAATAAATTCCTTTTCCCAATGACTATAATCTACACATAAAAGGTAAAAAATCATCTAAAACTTGGTGATTACCACATACCAGTTTATAAGTCATAACCTCGTATATCTACTTCCGTTTTCTTTGGAATGTAATGAACATAACATTACAATAAAATACTATTATACCCCACCTCTTCCATGTCTCCTTTGCACAAGTCGAAACCGATATCTATCTGTCTGACTATCTGAGTCAAGCGACAAATGGTCAATCGCTGGCTATGAGCAGCGCCTAGTCGTAGCCTGATCAGATGATTGTAAGCATAACTAAGAGAGGTGTTAGTTAGTGTGTGTGGCTCTGTGTCGTACCTGACTCCTGGTCCTCGGTCTGCAGCTGGAAGCGGCCGCCGCCCATGATGGGCGCGAAGTCGTCGCTGTCCGCGATCAGCGCGTTGCGCAGCCGCCCCCGCGCACTGCCGCCTGCCCACACAAACCGCACATTCAATAAATGCCACAATAACGTGGAAACATAAAAGACCTTCATTATTTAATTCATAATTAAGCCTTACAAAAACGCTTAAGCATAAAAGAAAAACTTGTTTAGAAGCTTGACGCGATTACCTTTCACGCTTTTCTGGTTCCTCCATATTATGAGAGTACATACCATAAGAATGGCAAACACAGCATACAATATAAATTAACAGATAGTAAAGTTAGGAAACACACACTTATAATTTTTTAGAGAATTTCACTTATTGAGGTGAAACTATTTCTTCCTTCTCACTAATAGGTTACTAGACTAACTAATGTTCGATGTTTACAAGTTACACATATCGTCACTATCGCATTTCTGTCGAGCTGGCATTGTAAGAATTGTTTTCGATATATGATACTAATAAAGGTGATTGCGTCCTTTTGGTATATGTAAATAATAGATAATAACTATATATTATGTATGTTGGGAATATTCAAAACATGAATGACGTATTTCTTGTGGTGCGCACTTGTATTAGCGTAGCGCAGCAGTATTTCGTAGTATTATAAGTTTGCATTTGTGGATGCAATTGGCGAGTTGTCGTTCATTGTGGCGTTCTAGGGGGCGTTCTAGGCCTTTGTTCAGCAGTGGACGTCTTCCGGCTGATGATGATGATGATAAGTTTTCGTAACTGGTAGTTTACATACATGTCATCGGAATGACTTATGAAAGGCCAACCTAAGTTTTTAAGTGAGATTTTCGTGTATCAGGTTCACATTTAGTAGTCAAGTATTCAATACTTTCCGTTATTTACATGGACCCTAAAGTTGCAATGATCCTGAGCTCCTACACTCTTTTAAGTTCAAACACGTGGCAGAGCATCTTCGTCCCTATTGGCGAGACAGTCATGAGACGAACAAATAAGAAGTATATACGTACTGTCGGGCGTGTGCATGGCGTCGTGTAGCGGCGTGTGGTGATGCGGCGTGTGCGGCGTGCGCGGCGTGTGCGGGTCGTGCGCGGCGTGCGCGGCGTGCGCGGCGTGCGCGGCGTGCGCGGGCGTGAGGTGCGGCGGCGGCAGCGGCAGCGTGGGGTCGGTGGCGCACGGCGCCGACACCACCAGCGCCTCGCAGCCCGGCTCGCGCTTGATGGGCGTGCTGCACATTACACACACCTTATACACAACTGTTTAACTCTGCCACCAACATCTGCGCTTCAAAAAACACGGCCAGCTCCTACAGAGCACTTTTTAGGGCAACTAATTACGACGTCCGGGCCACGCCCACGAATTTGCGGTAATACCGAGAAATTTTGTTCCACATTATGGCTATACGTTCTGCACAGCTTGATACTCAAGTTTCCTTATAAAATACTAATCTGAATAGTAAACCAATTAAACTTAAGTTATAAGAAAGTAAACTCGTAACTCACGTGAAGTCTGCGGTGATGGAATTAGTGCCTTTAGACTGTAACAACGCTATGAGGGGTGCCAACAATGCCTTGTTGTCTTCCAGCAGGGGGTCCGCTGGGAGTTGCCCTGACGCTACAACAACAAAGTCGAGATGAACAAAAATTGCTAAAAATCTTAATTGCTTGTTACATTAATATAATCAAACATTTTATTAGAACTAAGGAATTTATATAACTTACTTGAAGCAGGCGAAGGGGGACGTTCTTTTGGACAGAGGTAGACTTCTATTTCTCCTGACATAGACTTCAAATGTATCATGTAGCCTTTTTCATCAGGATGGGGAACCTGAAAAGACATGACAATGTTGTTAGTTGAAGATTTTGTATGAAAATAAAATGCATAGCATGTAAATAGTTTCAAGTAAGTTAGGTTATGATTTGATAAATGGGCCATATTTTTTGGTTTGAGGGTGGTTTATATTGTTTGATAGTCGGGTGTGAAGGGTGTGAAGGGTGTGTAGGATGTGGTACTAACGCTGAGCCTGGTGTCGGGCGGCGCCTTGATGGGGATGACGGTCTGGTTGCGGAAGTCGCGGATGGAGCGCAGGTCGGCGTACGTGATGTAGGCGCGCGCGCCGTGCTCCGCCGACAGCGCCGACAGCGCCTGCTCCGCCACGCGCACCGCCCGCGCCACGCGCGCCTCGTGCGCCGCCAGCGCGCGCACCGAGCGCCGCAGCCGACGCGCCGCGCCCGCCCCCCCAGCCGCGCCCGCGCCCCCGCCCTCGCACGCGCCCTCCACGCCTGCAACCACACCCGCTGTACCACCGCCAACTCGTCTCAATTTACTCTAACAAACTAAATCTGAGGCTCAAGGACTCCAAATCAAACCTTTGCAAAATGGCTCTAAACCACTACACTAATTGATTTGTCATTGGGGTATGCATTATACAAAATTCATCTATCCAATCGTAGAGCTTTTCCAGCCAGTGCATAAGATAAAATAGATTTGCATAATAAAGGTTCGTTGCATAATTAACTTGTCTCATTATTTTCATCCACTTCTTCAACCATTCACTGTCTATGTTTTAAATGTTGACCAGATACCACCAAGATCTTGAAAAAATATCTACATTATAAAAGTACTTGTGCGAATATAAGAATTATACCTACATATTTAAAATTAAATTAAATATATTGAAGGACCCCAATGACTCACCGTATTTCCATTGTATATTATTTTTGGATCTCTTTTCTAATATTCCTATACCCTCTAGAACATTTGTGATGTCGTATATACGACGTTTTTGGACCGATAAATGTTCAGCCGCAATGTTCAAGTCTAGGACACCGTTGGGCGAAGACTTCAGCAACGCAACGAACTTTTTTGTGAGTAAACCTAATGATGTGTCAAACCTGAAACAAACGATACGATTGTAAAGAAAAATAGGAAAGGATATACCGACTTATTACATCATACACCTACTAGTGATTGTTGTAGTTTCTCGTTGTTGCTTCGTACGAACATCAATTAATTCGTCACCCTTTTTAAACCTATTTCCTGTTACCTCAAACGATACGAAGAAGCTAACGAATTCGATATTTATAACACCACCACTTGTTGGAATAATTAAATACCTTGTAACTAAATCGATAGGATGGATTGTAGCTCAGTGTTGACCCCATACTAAGATCATGTTCGTACTTCTTTATGTTCTAGCGACTGGAACATAATGCTGCATCCCCTTCTATAATGAAGTAAATTTCCCAAACAGTATCAGCTTCTCTAAGCTGCTACTCGATGGCGACATCTACAGAGTAGTTTGTGCAGGTATTGGCCACGACGTAAATAGATTTTAATGGTAATAACTGGTTGTTTCCAAGAGTTAATTGAATTATTCAACCGTCAATCGAAGTCATCTATCTGATCATTGAAAGAAACTTAAATAAGATATGAAAAATAAGGCTGTTTACAGACAATGCAGTAATTTTCTTGTCGCAGTCCCATTTTAGGGGATAGATACCTAATTTATTAGCTGCCCCAAAAGGAAAAAATGTTTTTAAGACAAAATAAAAGAAACTCGTTCAGTCTCCTAAAATAAATGGCACGGCATGTAGGAAAAAACTGACGGCACTCCTTGAGAGAAAGCCTTTAGTGAAGACAGGAGCCAAATCAGAGAAAGAGAATTCATAGGTAGATCCTCCGCATTGCAATCTTACAATGTTATTATATACGAAGGAACTCCCAATAATGGTATTTAAAAAGGACAAAAAAACTCAACAAAGGGGAACTTTAGAAGCTACGAAAGATGTCGAAGTCAAGAGTAGTAGGAACGCATATACTACTTGGTCGTCTTTAACCTACAAATGTCTACTCTCTAAAATGGAAATTTACCTCTCACTGAGACAAGTACCTGGAACGTTCGGTGTACTTTTTCATAGAACTGGACGGTCGACTGTACGGCGTGAGAACTTTGACGCGTTTCTGTTTGGGCGTCTTGAAGTCGGCTTTCATGGGCACCACGTGACCCTGACTGCCGGAACTGCTCTCACTCAGGTTCAGTCTTCTTTTCACCGCCTGTAGACAACGAGAAAATATTTTTCGTAACAAAATTAAGTTTAGAGTTTTGTAGAAATAGATCAAGCAGAAACTCTACGTTGTGGATATTTGACCCATTAACGGTTAGTAATCCATTACAGTCGCTTTAAAATCTTGAAGATGACAGTATGACTTATTTTTTGAAGTATAAGTAGGACCTGAAAGCGAAGTTACAAATCGGTATTTTTTTCTAACCGATCATGTCACGCTTCTTCTTCTTATAAATTCGATAACAATTAAATTGTGTCGGCCCGGAAATTCGATGTAACGCTGCAGCTAACCTTAGATCACACAAGATGCAAAACTCGTCTGGAAGACACATTATGTATATTGCAATTAACCAAGCAAGGGTGAAGTTACACGTCATACGTTTAATAATTTAAGGCTTCGTTTATGTTAAAGTTGGAACCTATGTTTAAATACCTATTATCCTGATTTTACGTGTTTTGGTAAATATAATAAGAGAAGTATTTTTATATTAGATTAGTTATCTATGTTCTCTAATACAAAAATAACACGTGTAACATAATAAACCTCCGTGATTTCAAAATAAAGATTAAAAAAGTTGAGTTGGTTGGAATAAGTAAAAACTTATGTTCGTTGCGTGAATAAAAGAGTAAGCAGCAGGCTTTAGTTTGGCTTATTGTTCAGTTACCTCAACTCTCCCTTCCCATTCGTCCCTTACATTAAACCCCTTTATAAATATGCACACAAAGACTATGTCTGTCTCTTTCTATTGGGTTTTTCTGCAGCTAGAGATATCACAACTATGTAGCTCGAGCTAACGCTACAATAAACGGTAAAGTCTCAGCCTTGACTTTAAATAACGCGACAAGTCAGCAAAGACCCTGTCTATATTTGCAAATTTTATGATGTAACCCTATTTTAACCCTTTTGCAGATGAAAAAGGGTCACGTAATTTAAATAAGAAAATGCATAACCGTACCGCATTTGAATGCATACTTAATAATAAACCACAAATTTTATTCATTGTCGTTCTTTCTTGCCGTATATGAAAGAAGACGTAGCGTAGAGGGTATGCCTTCTCCGCATAGAAATTTGCTTCCCGAAATTGTATTTTGTGTAACCTATTAATACGAATCGTTATTCAGTCATTTGCCTGTGTTATTTATAAAATACCTTAAATACGAACGCTCTTACTGTAAGGATAGTCAAAAGTGATCTTCTTTTTATGAGGACTTTACGTAGATATGTACATGAATAAGCTGTATAAGCGGCGAATAAAGCATGTTTCTATTCATTAGGCCCACAAGACCTACAACTTACGGGTTGCTTTATAATTAAGCACACAGCAGAATATGTTTAAAAAGCGTAAAAAAATTAAAGACGATAAGTTATATTTAATACCACGACTCTAAGTTAAACGTATTGAAGGCTAAGCATGTTATTCCACAATTTTATTAATGAAACTTAGCTATCATAACCTCATGCAATAATTCAATTCTCCGTGGTTATTGATCAAAATAACTTACGACAGGTTCAGCACTTGTTTAAACTAGGAAAGTTTTCCTTTTCTTTTAGGCTTAATAGCATTAATTCACAGAATAGTTGTCAGTATTTTTTAGATTAGTCATCTAATTTATGTAATCTGCGTGTTAATTAAAGTATTTTGATAATGAATTCTCTATTCATGCGTCAAAATCTATTTATATTTACGCTTGATATTTTCATCGCTAAGTAAATAATTAAGTAAAATTAAGTAATTAGTATTGATCATTATCCATCAACTCACCCCCATGACTGTCACTTTCCGCATAAAAATCACTAAAAGCTTCACAGAGAGTCAGCTGATTGAAGGTGACTATGTCACTATTACGATGAATACTGGTGTTAATAAATCAGCCTATCTACCCACTTGTCACCAGAGCTCAGACTATCTAAACACAGATCAGCTGCTATTTACGCATTGTCCACACATTAAGAAACAAAACAGAGATAGAAACACTCAATTAATCGTGTGAGGCAATGTGAACCGGACTTTACACAATATCACGACGTGTGATAAAATTGTAGTCACTCTTGATACAAAGTAAGTCATTGTTAATCTCTTCAATTGAGCACCACTATACTACAAGAACTCATACGCCTACTTCACACTGAAGTCTTCAACGGAACTACTTATGACGACTGATCTCAATTCTAACTGTACGTTGACCCCGTGTTAATTAATAGCGACGATTATAATTATCGGCAACATATGACACAGTGCTGTCGTACTAACTTATTAACAAAAATCTAAAAATGCGAGCACAGTTAACTAGCCACAGAGCGAAAAGGATGCACGAGGCGTTTACAATAAGCTCGTGCAACAAATTCAATTTCGACATCTATAGGGCCAAAGCCCCCAAAAGGAAGTGTGTGGGGAGGGTACCCGGTAACAACAATACATGACATAAATTAGAATCAACACAAAAGAAGCCGAGCTCTCGGAAGGGATCTCTGGCAAAAGAATGGCAATTTCTTATCTCGAAAATTTTGTGTTATTATTAATAGAGAACTAGGCGCTATTGTTAATTTGCCGGATTTGTGAGACCCGCGTGTCTTTGTGCCAGTACTAAAAGCAAGCAAACTGAAGCAGATGTGACACAGCCCGTCACCGACCAGATAAAACATCCCCTACGTTAGCGCAAAATTGCTCACAATGTTAACAACATCCATGCATCCCCTCACGTATAATAATCGTCGCCTAATAATAATTACGCAACCGGTGGGGATCAAATAAATGCATTAACATGATATACGCAAAAAAGAAACCTATTGTTGATCTTGATAAATTAGATCAACTCGTATTATAATGTAGGGATCTTATTCTCATTGAAAGATGGTTAAAAAAGTTCGCATGAGATGATTAGGACAATGACCGAAAATGTGCAATGCAAGTGTGATGACAGGAAGTATGTACCTGGCCACGTGACCTCCTAGTGTCGAAGCCACATGGCGCCGGGTGAACGCCACTCAGACATGATATACTGCCAACATATGTGACTCTCGCTACACTTGTGCTCGCTGTACGCGTAACGACAAGTTTAAGGTTATACCTCCAGCTGACATTTACAAAAAAAAACCTTATTTATCATTTACCCGATTCGAATGCAACGTATCCGAGCCCCAACAGTATCAGACAAGCCTCATAAATTAACTTCAAATAACTATCATACTAATTTAGATACCATAAAGGATCATCTGGATCATACCTACGTAAGTCTTCAAATTCTAGTCTGCTAAGCCTTTTTTCTAGCCAGAAAAATAAAATAAGGCTTATATACAAACAATTAAATGAATAGTATAATATACTATATGTACTTAGTTAATAACGCATTTACTAAGTAAAGTACCGATTGCTTAAAAGAACTTCAAAGGAATTTGAGCTTATCTTTTTTAAAGGTGTAATATAATTTGAATTCTAAGGCGAAATCAAGATGAAATGGATCCAATTTTCCGCCTTTCTAAATAATCAGAGGCATTTCTGACTTCATGAATAGCAAGTACAATATTTCGAGATGCCAATATGAGCATCGCTCAAATTTAGCGTGAAGCGTCCGCCATTTTGCTTTTATTTTTCCTATTGGTATGGGTCTACACGTTGCTTAATCACTCAACGAATTGATCAATACTTAAACAGTCAAATGTTTACGCTGCCCGTAATTATTATAGATTTGATTTGGCACCACTTGATTAACTAGGAGAGTTGGTGGAATTAGAAAACAATTGCTACTTCTTTAAAAGGACTCCTCTTTTCTCATAGAATTAAGAGTAAACCGAGATCCGATACAAGATTCGTATCATTTTTCTGAATAAAATGTGGGAACCAAACGCCGATTAAAACTATAAAGTATTCTTACATCTCAAAACTATAAATTCATGTGACCTAAGCCTTATCTTCCTGTTATTTATCAGTAATAACGTAACTGCAATATTAATTAGAATTTAAATAAATATGAAATCCATGTAAAACGTATTTCATCTTAAAATCAATAAAAGTTATTGCCAATCAGGAAGTTTGGATTAGATTAACTTTCCGAGATGTTCGATGAGTGGGTCGGAGAAAATGTTCAACAGAATTTATGTGCGCGATGGCGTCTGTCCTGCCATTGGTCGGCACCCCGGCCCCGCGTAGGGTCCCTCCGACCAAACACTTTTCAGTGTAGGGACTAGCTACCGTTACACACTCAAAATTATGTCGCCTAGTATCCGCCATTTTGATTTGACGTAATCATTACAAATTATGCGTCAACAACATGTTTTTTTTTTAATAAACCCTTCCGTTTTCTTTCTTTTTACCTGTTTTATGGAATTATTGAAAAATATCTTGCTCCTGCTAACTCTTTTTTCGAATAGCAAAATATTATTTTAAAAATACATACAGGAATTAATTTATCCCCATTGCTATCTATCATTATAGCATACAAATAAATCAAGTTGTAAACTCAATCATCATTAGTCAAGCCAACTTTAAAAATTCATCTGAAAAATATATACAAGTTAACTAAGTAACATGAGTATGTTTCTAGTCCTACCAATATTACAGATTGTACAATACAGATTTTTATAAACCTTAGTATGTATATACAATAAAAATTAAAATAACAATATGGTCCTAAGGCCATCCTCTTTAAACTTCCAGAATGGTTTGACCAGTACAATGACCCCATATACAGATCAATGACCTCATTATTATTATTTTTTAGCATCTCAAAGTTCACTACTTCTTTGAGATATGTTTAAAACTAGATTTTACAGATATTCTAAAGATAATATATTCTATAGACTAAGCTGTAGCATTTTAAATAAACTATATTACACCTAAATGCTGTAGACCCATAATAACAAAAAAGTCACATGTATTAAAGTCTCTTAATATTCATTTCGTACTTTATAATTACAACTTTGAAAAACCTCATCTTATTTCATCTCATGCATATTATTTAATTGCAAACCTTGCAAGACAGTTGCAAATCTGTGATTTAAGATAAAGAGCTTAACAGTTAATTGTTCTTAAAAATTTTATTATATCTTTTACTTGCATTGAGTGACTTAATACCTGTGGTAGGCAATTAGTACCATTTAAATAATTTTGGGTTATGGTACCACAAAAGTGTAGGTTATGTTGCAATGTAATCTAAATGATAGCCATATCATCCACAAATTACAAATGGCTAAGTTATGCATGGTATCAAGTATCCTTCCTCCATTTCCTAAGATATGAATTTAATGTTGAGGTTACATTTATAAAGTAGCTAATGATGAATTTACATTAAATGGATGGTAGCTTAAACTGCATGAGTCGGCAGAATTTTATAATTCTCTTGATGCCAACTTAATGCATAAGCTTAATGTTGTTTAAAATTTAAATAAGTTTCAGTTTTTATAAAAGTAAATACATGTTATACAAATTTACTCCTATGAAAGCCTAGAAGAAAAACATACTGCTATTAATATCCATTTGTGCCAGAGAAACTTACAATGATGTAATAGTAGTAAGTCCAATGTACAATTAATAAAAAAAACTATGTAGTAACATCCCTAAACATTATTCTAAAGTTGCAACAAAAAGCTACTCCTTATTTATCAGTTCAATAGAAAATTGGGTCTCATGCATATTATCTAAGCATTAACATTATTTGTTGAAACCTCACTATCTCAAAAGGCATTATTTTGATATCTCATGCAAAGAAATTGATAGCCCCTTTAACAGAGTTTTAATAATTACAACTGAATTGATTTATGTGATATATAATGTCCACATTGCCACATAGGCCATAACTGTTGCTACTTGCCCGATTGCCAAACCACTGTTAGCCTCATTAACATGTAACTTAGGTTTCAAAGCTAATTCCACATGAAGTTACTGAGTCTGAACTTATTCAATAAGTTAATGAGATGGGTAGAAAAAGACAGCCCAAAGTATAACTCACATTTAAAATTTTGCCTTACAGATCCCGCTGCTCCACCAATCCTTTCAAGGTAAGAGAAGTAAGTAAAGTTTTGATACCTACAAATATCTTGTCAATCCTTACAATAATTATGGTAATCTTAAGTCATATTGCTTTCTCAAATGAATAAACATTTAAGATTCTTTGCAGCCTGGTACTGAAATCTGAATAAATGTAAGGGGACTCACTTCAGACGTCTTCGGCGGTGCCGTAGGCGCCTCGCGCCTAATCTGGTGCTTTGGCGTGGCGCCATAGCCGTGGTCGAGCAGGTGATAACTGATGGGCTGGCTAGGGCTGTCGTCCAGTAGCGTTGTATGCGAAGGAGACGCCGCGGCGCGTACCACCACCTCGGCCTCGCCCTCCACCGGCCCTCGCTTCACCCCTCTCGGCATCGCTGTTAATTAACATACACATAAGCATTACAAAATCATTGAACATTTTATTTTTTACACTAATGCATCCTAATCATCACAATTCAATTAGTGAAGAGGTTAGGGGAGCCGCGCGCGCGGAAATCACGAGTGAGAAGCCTCCGAAGCGGAGTGGGTCGATAGCAAGTTTATCATACTGTATGTAATACCAAAGGTCCAAGGCAACACCTCCAGCTGTCCAGTATTGCTTACGTCACTTTTTTCAACGACATTTTCCCCAAAATATCGACAACCTAGCGGTGATACCTAGGCATAACCGCTTCTAAACCAAAGTGTACACATTCAAGGATTACGCACAAAATACCCACTGTAAAATATTAATACTCACAAAAGGTGTAAGCGCACGATATCCGAATTTATAACCATAAAACGACATTAATGTTTTCGACGCAAACGCTACATTATCGAGTACTCAAAATAAAATGTCCGCCGCTTTGTTGGTCCCGAGTGAACTCGTGGACATCGAGACGCTCGATAATTTTTAGTTACTACACACAGTTTGTCCAATACACATGATATTTATTCACTGATTACTTCACTCATAAAAGAAAATAATAAAAAGGTCCTAGTCCACATTTTACAATAACTTATTAGATAAAAATGCGGAGCATTGAAACGGCGACAGGAAGCTTTTCAGAACATCTGGCTTGCAAGCGACGTAGCAGTGGCGCGAACTACGTGCGCAGGCGCGAAGCGGCCGAGCGAGCAACCCCTAGCGGACGCCGCTTCGCGATCCAAATTCCTCCCCTCGTTGAAGAAGCCATAAAAAATATAACGAATTTTTGAATTTTCATTGTTCGACCGGTTTAGAGAGCGAAGCGTCTTTACAGCCGTTTGTTAGTATTCTGCGGCGGTGCAAGTTACGATAAGTTAATGGTAATGAGGTAAAAATATTGTTTAATTATTTACTCTTGTATTGAATTCATGTCCTTTATAGGCTGATTGTTAGCAGAGTAAAATTCAAGCAAATATACATAATAAAATCACTCAAAAAGTGGATATAAAAATAATTAAAACGAAATACCTACAACTTAGATTGTTTATTTACTTATCGTAGAACAATAAAAATGAAATATTTTACTGGTAAGGGTTGGCTAATGTAATAATACCTTCCAAATCTACAATAAAATTAAATGTAGTACAAATTCCTTAGCATATTGCAAAGATAATTAATATATTTTCATGCAAACCCTCGACAAAGTATACAAACATTTTTCGCGCACTATTACACAATTTCAAAGTTGTTTTAAGCAAGCAAGAGTCTTTTATGTCGGAGTAATGTTAGAATTATTTGGGAGGTAATCACAATTTTAATATGTATTATTAAGGAATAGATCAGGTATGATAATTATATTATAATCATGTAAAAATTATGTAATGTGGAAAAATTAAAAGTTATCATATATACCTTGTTTACTTTTCTTGAAATTGCAGTATTATTGTCTGGATGGATTCAATACTACATTAAAATAAATTTGCTCATTTAAATCTTGTGTAGGTACCACATTATTTCTTGGCAACAGGCTATTTAAATTTATGTTATATATAAAATTATTGTAAACTCAATAATAACAGCATATTATTTAAGAGTCCGTGCGGCCACGGAAATTTTATGAACAGCTAGTGTTTCTTATTAATTATTCCAATTTAAAATCGATTTAGTAAAAATAAACAGAAACGGTAATATCTTTTTGATAAGGATACGGATATTTGTGAAACCGCGAACATAACGGAAATGACTACGTTTACGTTCCATATTTTTTTTTTATCAATAGAGATCGCTATCATAGACAAGAAACGTTCAGAAATAAATTAATTGAATCAATGATTTTAATTTTTTTTATACTCTTGGGATCTTTTGAGTTGTTCTGATTTGCATATTCTTCAAATATGTGTAATAATAGTAATAAATTAGAAATATGACTCAAATTTTATTAAAATGTTTTATAAACGATTGCTTTACAACAACAGTACTTAGTCTGATTGGTTTTAATCACATGAAAATACATCATATTCTTCAAAAGTAATAATAATTAAAATTTAAATTAACAGCCATATTGTGGACGGTATCTGTAAGAATTCTGTTTTTTTTTTAACTGTTTTTCGTCGCCAACTTGTATCAATATAATTTACCTATTATTTTGTAGTATTTTATGTTTTAGTTGTACTTATTAGTATTTAGTAATAATACCAAACCTTAGTGAGCACACGCCGCTTCCAAAAAACGCTGACAACGGAAAACTGGAACCGTATTTATAACAGATTTCGCCAAGAACTTGGGAACTGCTAATTATGGTCCCATTTATAGACAAACAGCGAAAACAATTTGGCATATCTTCCATCATTAGTAGAGTAGAAACAGGGTTCCCTTACCTGGGTCATAAAATGGGTAAGTTCTAATAAAACACCGTTTTTCATAGGTATGTATAGGCAGCAGCAAATGGGACACAGTATTTAACGGTAGGTAGGTTAGCACGCTCGAGCATTTTTACAACTGGCATTTCGACGGTCACGAACGAGGGTTTAACAAAAAGCGTTAAAGAACAGTAGACCGACTTCCCAATTAGTTCCCGGCGTAGGGCTTAATGGAAGTCTAAGGGTTCCAGCTACTGAATGAAAGTTGACGACAGACAGACCGAGGTAATCTGCCGTCCTATCACATACAGGGTGTCCGGTAAATACTCCACAGGTCCTATCAAATGAACACAACATATATCTTCCGAAAAGTTACAGGTTTCGAGTTACAATCGATTTCAGAAATTTTAGAATTCTCTGCTTTGCTTCAGACTTTCCCATTTTCTTGCTGATTAATAGCTTTCGTAATACTTATTGTACATCAAATTAATCACAGAGACGTAAGGTATCAGCAACCACAGTTTGTCGGACAATAGTCCGAATATAGTAAGTATACAGGTTGTCCGGTAAATAGGTATATCGGACACCCTGTATACCTACTTAGACAAACCGGAAGGAGACAGCGTTAACATCACAGGGTCTTCATCATCTTCAGAATCTACTTTGAGGAGGAAATCCTACACAGATAGAATCTCCAAAGAAGAAGGGCTTCGTGGTATATGGCAATGAAATGGCATTCATTCTTGACCATATTGAACTTATACCAGAAAGCACGTTAAACAGTAGGTCCCGGCTATCATATATAGATCTTTGGCAATCGTTGAGTCATATGGGATACTGTGTTTCCCAGTACAATGAGTTGTGGAGGTCAGAGAGGCAGTCGCTCCATCTGGGGGAGGGCGGGGACGGGGGTCCCTCAGCCTTCTTTGCACGCGTCTCCTTCTTTGCCGGGTGGGGGTGCTGTAGTGCCATACACTGCCCCCACTGTCCTCCCTCCGGCATAGGAGGGGTCATGTCGGGCCCTCCACTAAGCGGGCAGTCACGGGGGGCGTTATGGTGTAATGACCTCGGTTGGTCCCGTAACGCCACCACTAAGGCGAAAGATGGCACCAGGTGTTTTGCCGGAGTAGTCGGAGCCTTTTTCAAGGCTCTGGAAGCCCGGACTCTTGCATCCTCTTCCCCATGAAGATGCAAGGCTGGCTCATTAATGAGTTTCACCTGTAAAAAAAAGGCAGTCGCTCCATGTTAAATACGGTATTCAGCTGAATCCGGTAAAGGCTCGGGTGATAATGATCACAGAGTGGACCACATGTCACGTCTATAAGGTAATTTTGATTTCTCGTACATATTTTATGTACCTACGAGAAATCAAAGGTTGTTGTATAGGTTATAGTGTATGTATCAAAGGTGTAAATGTGTCACGATTTATGATAGGATTTAGACGATTTAGTTAAGGAGATATATGAAAGGACATCATCCACTCTCTTTACATTTTTAGTCCAAATTCGAAAGTGCCAACCAAAAAAATTGTGATATTCCGACAGAGCTTGTCCTCCTGAGCATTTCTTAATATGACACCAAACCTGTAGCACCACTGCACGTGATTTTATCCAGGGTCAGGAAATTGGTGCCTGAAGACGGACGACGCCGCCAATGCCGGCCCAGCAGGTAGTTGCAAGACGGCCTGCAGTCGTACTGCGAGGGTTAGTTCGAGGTGGCTCGAGACAGAGAAATATGGAAAGACTTGGGGGAGGCCTTTGCCCAACAGTAGTACAGAAAAGGATAATAAAAAAAATGCTTTAGTTGAGCATTTTGTAGACCTGTCATTGATAAGTGAGGTGAGGTGGAAATTACTTCATAATTATTTGATTTTCAATCTTCTTATAACTCTACGTACGTATTATGGGTTTGAAAAGTAAAGAAATATAAAATCTTTAGACAGGTAGACACTAATATTATAAGCGCGAAATAATAGCTTGGTTCCCAAGAAATAAAGAAAGCGCTTAATATGTAAATAATCCGCAAATTCCGGAATTCAATATATTTAAACTCTGTTAAATGTTAAAAAGAGCTCAATCTGTTCATAACGCTGAAAATCTTAGGAGGTAAAATAAACTCGTAGGTAGGTAAGTAATATATTTTAGGACACCACATTCATTGGTTTTCTTATCTGTAACTTCGTGGATTTTTAATTTAGGTGGGTGAGGTAGGTATGTACTGCAGTTGTGTAAATGCATTTATTTAGCACCTATATTTTGACCTAGTTAGCGACAGTGTTTTTTATGTGACTATTATCGTTCATATCAGTTTTGACAAAAAAGTTGGCAAAGTCAACAAAGCAGTGTGACGCAAAACGAAGGATTGGCAAACTTTTAGAAACATTTTCTGTAAAACATTTCAAGACAAGCATTAAAAATAGTTTTCTTTTAGTTTTACTTATTATTAAAATGTGAGTCACAGGTGAAAATTATACCAAATAAGAGTTGTATTTGATTTAAGTATAAGATTGTTGCACAAATCAATGCTATGTGTGCGAGAGTAATTCTGCTGTCTGGTATGGTTTGGCGACTAAATCTCTATATCGATTTTGATAAAACTTGTTATGGGATAAGCTCGAATCCCGAGAAAAGACCTAAGCTACTTTTTGTCGCGATAACAGACACTCGCGCCTGCGTTGTAAATTTTTTTAAGTAGGTAAAAAACATAGTCAAGTAAATAGTAAGACGGTTAAATATATTTCCACTGTCTAAAAGACTTCTAAAAAGGCTTCTAAAATTCGGCGATATGTTTATGTATGTTACTCAGAATCTCTGACAATTATTGTAGATCGATTACATAAATATTTTTTTGCGTCGACTGGGTATTTATACCTTGGAGGTGGTCCCATACAAATTTTATTGATGTCGTTTCTTTTTGTCATGGTATTTATTTTCGTAAAATGCAACTTCGGACATCGATATAATATAAGTGAAACGTAAGATGCGGTAGTTGCCTCTGAGTGCTGAATATTTTAATATGAGCAGTTCATTACCTCACGCACCACTTCCTAAGAGATATCTTTGCAGCTACAATATTCTGCGTACAAATTACATAAAAACTAGCTAAAAAAACTTTCATTTATATTGAGTAACTCAAAATCACCCATTATCTGTTTTTTTTTTTCTATGAGATTGTCATGCTTCGTCAGTTTCAAAGGAGCTGTGTCAGGGATTGATTCTAGTTCGGCGGAATAGATTTGGAAACCGCGAAAACCTTTCTACAACTGCGACTCCAGAAAGATTTTAAATGTTAAGGGATAATTAAGGCAGCCAGTGCTCACTGCCCAGCAGAGGAACACGTCTAGGCCAAAAATACATAATTTAATATCATAATTGCGTATGTAACTGTATCTTCTATCTAAACCACTAAACCGATTCTGATGAATCTTTGCATGGATTGAGATTGCATCCAAAAAATGCCATAGGCTTCTTTGGACGGGGATCGCCGAAGCGGACGAAGCCGCGAGTAAAAACTCAAATATATATATTTAATAGTATTCAGGTCAAAACTGCAAGAAAAAATAACTGCACCTTTACTCAGAACTAGGTAAGTATCTTATCTCACAAAAGTAACCAGACATTAAACATAAATTGATAATGTAACTCACAAATCAGATTTCTGATAATAAAATAAATAATAAACTCGGCCTCATTACGTGAAGCTGTTATTTTATTTAATCGCAATATCTGGGTTGTCTAATATTCGTATCTGCTCCCTGCCTACCCCTTGAGGCACTCAGGTGCGATACTTAAAGCATTACTGCAAAATATTTTTACTATACCTAGTGCATTCATAGGAACAACAATCACAAATCTTACAGAGAAACACAGTTATTGAAATGGTAAATGCTAGATAATTCAAATGAAAATACATACTCTTAAATTATGTTCCTTGTGTCTCTCTTAAAGTTGATGCTTATTTTATTTACGGCAGTATTTATGATTATTTTAGGGTCTAGTCTCTAGGCGATAAGGGATGTTCTAGGCGGATAACGAAAAGAATAAAGCTATTTACCTTGAAGGGTTAAGAGTTATGTACATAATACATAACACACATAAAAGTAAGGACATTGTAACGAAGTCGGACCAAATAGATCGAAAGTTTTGATTTGTATGGGTTTTCCACAACTTTTGTTCAACATTCAGTTTTAATAAAATCGGCCTATTTAATCTCTATTAAGATCGCCACTTGATATCTGACTGCTTCAAACCAGTTACATGGTAGATTGGTAAGTACATAATCATGCTAATGCGAATGATAAAAAAGCGTATCTGAGGCTAAATGAATTTTCAGTATCGTCAAAAATATAGGTACTCACTTAGGTATTATATTTAAGTTCTATTTTTGTTTTAGGACCGATTCGGATACTGCTTAGTAATAGGACTTACTGCTCCGATCCCAACTACAATGGGATAAAGACCGTTCGGTCATAGGCGCGAAGTTTAACCATTTCCCTGTCCCGTGAGTCACATATGCACATTTCCATTGTTTAACTATTGTGTCTACTGGGGCAGTTAAGCTGTTAAAAACCAAATATCTCGTAAAATACAAAAGAACAAAGATAATCTACCGAAGATAAGAGGCCCGTGATTATATAATATTAACCTGTATTGTCCAACAGCTGGGCACAGGCCTGTTCTCATATGGAGAAACAACAAGCATATAAGGCTAAAATACATATCATAGAAAAAATGCCAAACAGCCTATTTTACTACAGTCTGGAATACTTGAGAAAAACAGCGTTTCATCATCGTAACCTACCTATCAACGTCATAAACTGTAATAGTCCACACTAATTATATAGTACGTATGTTTGATATGCTTTTAATGGGTAAAAGAATAAACTGATTTTGATGAAACTTAGTGAGAAAGTAGTAGGTAAACTTGGGTCCCAAGAAAAGACACACTACTTTTGCGGCGATAACCTTATCCTAAGTAGATGGCCCCGCGGGAAAATAGTAAAGTAATAGCTAGTAGATAATAAATTAACATTTGCTTCAAGCACAAAATAATGACTCAGTACTTAACTCTGCACTATGCAGAGAGACCACTTCAGACAGTTATTTACAACAATTGAAAATAATGTGAATCTTTGTCATCTTTTGTCACATAGGTAATATGCACTCATAATTGCTGACAATTAATTATATTTAAACTATGCTGCTCATAAGCTTAAAATACAAACAAATGTCTTCAGGTGCCCTGAACTTTCAATAAGGCCCTAAATTGTAGTTTAATAAAACTAAAATCTGCAGGTATGTGAGTTACCCAGATCAGACTACGTAATCTGAATTACATGTAAAAGCAATTTGCCTAAAAACTAAAATAGGTATAAACTACTTTTGGATTTGGGTAGTTTGTGTTTACAATAGGCTATTTTAGCTATTTACTATCAGTGAGCGCCAGATATAAAAGGTGCAATTTAATTGATTTAGCCATTAAACAGTCATATTTTTTTAATTTGTACATACAAAATATAATAATCAAATATCAATAATAACAAACACTTCATACTTATTATCTTTAGGTTGATCAATGATCTGCATAGCAGAATATGTGATTGCCTTGACCTCAGTCCCCTGTGGGTGTTTGCCAAGCTGAAACTCTTCACCGTAACACTTACAAACTATCCTGAACTCTTCTGTATTAAATTCTGTTATCACTAACTTTTTGCATATTAAGAAGGGTTCCACGGAGAATAGAAATAATAGTTCATCAAGGAAGTGGTAAAGCAGGCCCATTAGGTCGTCAGCGTTAGCCTCTATAGAGTGAACCTCTTTGATCTGTACATAGTCTAGCTCTGTCATATAACCAAACATGGCCATGCCGCATTGCTCAAATGACTCCTGCAGAGTGTTCCCCCATGCATGTAACCTGGAAATCAAAAACAGATTTATCAACATATGGACTGAGACTAAAGAAGATTGATAAAGTGATAGTTATATTCTATTGATAATAATTTATGTGATTCCCAAAGTACTTTTGCTGAAGATATTACAAATTAAATAATAATATATTGTCTATAGAACAAATATGCATATTAGACAATTTTGAATGTAATTTAACTGCCTTGTACTTACTGTGAATTACTTACAATTTAACTTTTTGATAATATTTAAGTGTGTGTTCTCTATGATAAATGTATTGCAAAGCTGATAAAAACCAAAACATTTCCAATGCAACATAATTGTTTTTATTGATTGATTCATGATATCATTCATTTTTTAAGGTATAGCAAATTTTGGTCACATATTTGTGTTTTTTTTGCAAACCACATGCTATTCTTTCATTGTTCCAAACTGTTCGGTCTATAGCGAAAAGGATAAATTTCCTGTACAATATTTATAACCTAAATTTTTAAATAACAACATCCTAGCTTGTGATGCATTCGAACAATTGCATCATGTTTATGTAATTTATTTAAGAATATACTAAGAATAAACTTACTGAACATCAGCTGTGTGGTCCAAATCTGAAAATAAAGTTACACATGGTAATGAAAGATTTCAATTATACACAAATTTTGAAAAATAAAGTATCTTTATAAACGACGTGTTTATTTTGCAGTAAAAATACTTACATTCGTACTTTACGGGAGGTATAACATAATCATCCTCTGTCAGACCACCTAATTCTTCATCCATTTTATTTTTTTTGTGGACTTTTGTATTTAACTTTATTATTTTAACATTAAACCAGGCAGGCCTGGAAAGTAAATATATATACTTTGTAATAGTTTGTTTGACACTTCACAAGTTGACATTATGACAGATTAAACTTCACCTAAATCTCCAAGATCTCATCATACAGCCAAAAACAGCATTTTAGTTTCAGAGTTAGGTTTCGCAATGAATATCTTATTTGGATCATCAAATTATCCTACAACATACGCGAGGATCTAAAAATTTTGTAGGTTTGATATTATTCTGTCAACCATAATCGCTTCATTAACTGCATGCACCTACCTAATTTATTTTTAACTTTTTAACTAGAAACTTCTAAGTACTATATTTCTTGCTTATAGCGTCAGCTAATATTGTTTTTCTTCAAAGATCAGTTTAAAAGCATTTAACCTAGTCTATAAAATCGACTAAACTTATTAAAATAAATGAGAAGAAGGTAACTGTCCATCAATACAGTAATGAAAATGTTCGGCTTCCGACTGTCACAGTGATTCACAAATGTCAAATAAATTCAATTTATTGTGATTGTATTCGAATGTTACGATATTCATTTATTTTATTTTATACCGTTTGAATAGTACTCTAGATTAGATTTATTTAATTTTTTATAGTTGTTGCTGCCGTCTAAAAATGGACCCCATTTCAATTTTACAAAGCAGAATTGAGCAATTGGAAGCTAAACTTGGATTAGCTGCTAATTCTCCCATGGATGGTCAACAGGGGGATACTGCTACAGCCAATCTTCTAAATACTGCTCAAGCTGTCAGCAATGCAACAGCGGGCCATGAGAAACTTAATGAAGCAATGCATCTAGCCACAGAGCTGAATAATTATACTGACCCTAATTTTGTTGAAAACGTAAGTTAAACCTTGTACACTCTGTTGAATCTGAGCTAGGACCAAAATGAAACATATTATATAATTATATCACGTCCTTTGGGATTTAATGGTGCCCCAATTTATGTTCATTAAATACTTGTTAAATTTCAATGTAGTATGTACGCAAACTTAATAAAAAGATATGCTAACATTTTTCTACAGATGCAACAGAATGACATACACATGCATGAGGTAGTTGCTGCCGAACCTGTTATAAAGCACCACTGTCAATGTATGCATCGTTGCAAACAGGTAAACACTATTTTATTCTCTTATAACCATCATAATATTTTCATATTACTTGGAAGCTGTAATTAATTAATGAAGCAGTTAATTTTGTAAATTAAACTATATAAAGCCAAGGCTGTTTCTAGTGTTTTCCTACACAAACAGTCTGTTGCTTTATGGGGCCTTAAAACTTCACAGAAATTCAACATAAGGTAATAGGATATTCTTCTAAAAACATTTGTTGCCAACCATTCCAGGCAGCATCAGTCCTAGAGTCGGAGCCTATTCAGCATGCTGCTCAGATGCAGGAGGTTGTGAACACCATGCAAGCAGCCGCAGCGGAAGTAAAGGCTGAAGCTGATGCGGTACTGGTTTTGTTACAGAATACCTTTCTATTTCTCTCTGACTGGAAATACAACCTAACTTGTGAATTAGTCTAAATCATGGCATAATTAAGCATTCAGTATTGACTTTCAATGATTGGGCTGAATAAAAAATACTATTGAGACCTATTCTAGTATACAACATTCTATTTACGTTTCTTACTTGATGTTAACTAAATTTAACACCTTTTGCAGGTTTCCCAAGGTGTCCAAGAACTAGCTGAGACTTGTGGCACGGCAGCTTCCGATGCGTCTGAACAATTAGCCTATGTTGCTCAAAAAGTTGAACAAGCCGAGCAAAAGCTTTTCCCCCGAAGGAGGAATGGACTTGACTAATAACTAATTTACATTTAAAATATTGTGATATGTATTGCTTATTCACTAATAGAAATCATTTATTTATTCAAACTCGCTTAAATTAAAAAGTATTTTCTTTTTCATGTACTTTGTTTTCTTTTACCTACTAATTTGTGGTTTATATCTTAACATTCTCTTGATAATTATGTAGTTATGGGTTTTCATTCAACAATATGAGGTCGTAGCTGGGTAGGCTCAATTTAGGATGAGCTGGCTGGTCGAGTTTGATATCTAAAATGTTCGCGCACATTTTGTTATTGTTTGCCCGTGTGAGTCGAACAGCGTGAACATCTGTCGTACACTGTACACTACAGTGTCGCACAGTTCTGTACACTGGTGGAACCTTGTTATACAACAATATTGTACCCAAGAATAAAATGTTTTATAACATTCAGTGTCCACATTATCTGAAACATGTCATAACGCAATTTGTATAACATGTTAACTTATATAGTCTGTACGCACCTTAAGGCTACAAACAAACGGAGCGATTTTTACCCGCGCCCGCCGCAGTTGTGGAACTGCGGTTTTATTAGTTACTCAGGCGTCGCGATCGCCCGCAGACGTGGCGGGTGATGACCGACAGGCGTTTGTAAGACGGGCAGTAAAAATGACATTGTATTTCTGTACCCCGCCGGCCACTACGGTTGGCTCGCAACCGATTGCGGAGCTCGCCGCCTGGGCTGCGCTGCGGGTGAACGCGACCCGAGCGTTTCTACCAACCGCGCAATCAGCGGGCGCAAAACGCGTCGTGACTTGTGCTTTAATTTTTTAATATTATATCTGCATTCTACAGAAGCTGCAGGCCCGCAACCGCCACGGGCGCGGGTGAAATCGCTCCGTGAATTTATACCCTCAGCCTTTCCATCGTTTATTATCATGCACGTTTTTACTTGGCGATTGCGGAATAAAAACGTACCCGGCCTGCCAAGTGCAACCACCTCAAAATAATAACTAAAGCCATTATTTTAACGCATGCACCCAAGTTTTTATTTAATGTAGCTATGAGCAGAGCAGTATACAGTACGAGCGTTAATATTAATGCACGTAGTAATTTCTAATCTTTATTTGAGTGTTTGTTTTCATCTCAAAAATCGTTCTTAAATTATAACAGCTTGTTTACAGCGGGCAAAAGTATCACCCAGTTACAACTTCGTAAACGCATCTCCAATCACATCCAAGGGTTCATACGCACTATGCGGTTACCCTCAAAGCTCTTACCCTCTTAGCCGTACGGTTGACCATGGTTGTTCGGTGCGCGTTTGTTAGATCTGAACGCACTGGTATAATCCCAAAATACTCGTGGACACAAAAGTCACCCGTGCGTATTTAGCCTCAGTCCGCCCAGTGCTGCCAGATCTAGTCGACCGTACAAGGACCGTACATGAAAAAAGTTGTACATAGTTACAGTGAGTAAAAATACTATGTCAATTAAAAATTTAATGTTTGAATATAACAACACTAACCGTGCTTAAAAAACTACTTTTTTTATTTATTACAGATAAATATCAAAATCAAGGGTGAGCCTTAGAATACAGATAAGAAAAGAGTGAGGTTATTAAGGTACCTATTTAACAAATCGTAAGCACTATTATGAACTAGTTTGGTCGTAAATTTTGTATCAAGACGGAGCGTGTCGTTTTAATAAAACTATCTTAAATCCTAATATTATCCTAACAATGTCGAAAGCATCGATATTTTCACTGTTCTGAATGTACTGATATATAGATACAGGCAAATGATATATATATACAGATACAGGCAAAAAAGTGCTCTCGCTTGGCACAAAGGGAAACTAGCGATACTAGCGGTCTACAGTATGTCTAAAGTCTATGAGGGTAAGCTCATTCCACGTTGGTGATGTGATTCATCCACTACCCTACTTATTACTTTGCTCTGTGCCACCATTGACTTATATGTCACCCTGACTAAAATGCCTTGGGCGTACATGAACTAAAAGTACCACATAGTCGAAGCTGGTAATAAAAAATAATTACAGATGTCTTCATGCTCTGTGGAGTGTGGACTGTGGATGTCATGATGAAGTCAAAAGCTAAGATCACGGGGGTGAAACTCTCATACAACGAAGAATTCGCAAAAGTGGTGCTGCCATCTATATTTCGTATTCCATAATTTGGATGTAGTATAAGTTTTCTGTGGTTTAAAGACTGTCAAGTATAAACAATCTTTTTCAAAATTATTTTAATAAAATAATTAAAATAAGATAATTACATTGATTTATATACGGTTTTCACCAAAGAACATTCAGTAGAAAGGTTTTGTGTACATAATTCTTTAATTAGTTTTGTTAAAAATGTGTTTGTTTATAAAAATCTAAAAAGTGGTTGAACGAGAATTATTGGGTGTATAATTATTAAAAAATACGTGTGAATCGTCCCCCAGAGGGTCTATAAGTGTTCTTTTATACTAGCTATAAAGCGACTTGTGAAATAACAATACAATTTACATAATTATGACGGGCCTGTTGGTCTAGTGGTTAGGGACCCTGCCGTCTATACTGGAGGTCGTGGCTTCGATTCCCACTCAGGCCAATGTTTGTGTGATGAGCCTGATCATTTGTTCTGGTCTGGGTGTAATTTATCTGTAATATGTATGTATTTAGAAATATATAAGTACGTTTATCGGTTGTCTGATTCCCATAACACGTGAGAGATGTCACGGAATATTATTATTATAATTCTAGTAAATTATTGTTTTTATACGTATTGATGTTGCTTTGTTATTATATTAGTTCATATACATGTTATGTTATGTTATGTTTGATGTTTTATAACATTGTTAGCAAACAAATAATTGTGCAGCAATTATTTTTAATCCTGGCGCCCTATATGGTTCATCATGTTGTTCCTATGTTCGGATATTGCTATATGTTAGTTAATAAAAATGTTATGTTTGATAATTTATAACATTGTTAGCAAACGAATATTTGTGCAGCAATGATTGTTATTCCTTGCGCCTTATATTATGGTTCATCATTTGTTCCTACGTACTGATATTGCTTTATGTTGGTTCATAAAAAATATGTTTGATGATTTATAATTAAGGTTTTATAACATTTTTAGCAAACGAATAATTGTGCAATAATAATTGTTACTACTTGTATGGTTTATATTTTTCTTTCGTACTGATGTTGCTTTATGTTATTATATTAGTTCATAAAGATGTTATTTATGATTGATTCTTAATTTATATTTAAAACATTGTAAGCATAACTAAATTTTCCTATTATAATTAAGTTGTACATGCTAGCTTTAAGAATTGTAAAAAATAATTTAATAAACTTTACAGTATTATAATGAATTATTGGGTTTTATTTAACACACATAGAAAAGAATATACGGTAGTTTATAATAGCAACCACCAGAGGCCGCTACTGTAGCATCACTCACACAAAGATTGCGTATGTGTGTGTGCTGTGTACGTTGGTTTCGGAATAACGACACCAGAGTTCGCTCGCTTGCTAGGGCGACACGTTTAAGCCGCGAGAGGTCTCTCTTTACCCTACTTATTATATTTCTCTATGGCTAAGATGCAAATGCAAGTTTTGAGCAGGTACGCAAGTTAATTAAGTTAAACCAGAACGAGCAACAAACAAAATAAAAATGGCAGATGCTGCCGTTGAAACTGCGCCAGGAGATGAAAATGATGATAGTTGGTTGTATGGTGACTCAAACACTGATCAAGCAGCCGATAAAGCTTCTGAAGACGTTGATAAAGATCAGCAACAAACCGATGCAGCCGACGGCGAAGCAGTAAGTTTATAACCTATTTTTATGTTTTGTATTAAGTTTACGTGTGGGACTAACAATGATTTCCCTTATAAACACAATTGAGTTTAAACCATATTTCTAACTGTTTTACACACCAAATCTTACATCAACTAAGCATTTCTTTTACTGACGTTAAATGTGTTTATCAAACACAAAAATCAGACTAAATTTATTCGTTAAACATTGCAGGGCGAAGAAAAAGAGCAAGAAGACAATGAAGCTACGAATGACGACTCTCACTTCAATGACGAGCACTTCGCGGAGGTCGGGCGGGAAGGAGACGACCAGAACGGAGACGCCGACAGCCAAAACAACGGAGACTCGGACTCCGACGACAGCGACGACATTAAAGTCACTATCGGGGAGATCAAGTCTGGACCTCAGGCTTACGCTAGTCTTAATATTAAAGTTAGTTGTTTACTTTTATATTTGTTTTATCTGCTCTGGGGCATAGTTTTGTTTTTCTTTACTTTAAATTTGATTTCACTTCTGTGTGAAACCAAGCCAGACTGTCTCTTAAAGTTAGTAGCTCTTTTCAAACAGCTGCTTTCATTCTATTTGTTCCCAGTGATAATTATTAAATTTTTAATAGATATAAGGAACAGATTACAGTATAACTAGGGAGTATATATTCTTTAACTGCATATAGAATATTTCTACCTATAAAATTGTATAATATATTACTTGTATACTTCTAGCGTGGTGTAGGGTTAGTGGCTAGTGGTGCTGGAGAAAAGCCTCGCAGTGGGACCACAACTGGGGGGAAGGTAACACTGGAAGACTTGGATGGACCTGGCAGCATCAATGGAGTGCCTGCTCTGGAGTTCAACATAGACACCATTGAAGATAAGCCTTGGAATAAGCCTGGTGCTGATATATCTGGTAATACATGTTCCTTTATTTAACTAGCTTTCGCTCATGTTTTATCATCATTTATATAGCCTCATAAATTGACAATCAATTTATGTTAATCTCATTTTCGACACATTTCTGTGTCACCATTACAAAACCTCTATCAGTATAAAAACAAACTCCTCTGCTTTTTACATTTATTTCAAATATTCAGTTTCAGTTCAGTGTGTTCATAACGTAGGAGCCATTTCTTATTCATCCAACTGGTACATATACTCTTTGATTGGAATCATCACCTCCCTGTTCTCAATTATTTGGGGTTGGTGCAATGCACATTTACCTTCCATTCATCTCTACAACTTGTCATCTCAGCATTCACTCCTTTGTTTCTCACATCATCTTGCACACAATCCATCCATATCTTATTTGACCTACCTCTGCATGTATACCCATTCACATTCATACTCATAACTCGTCTAGTTACATGAATGATAATTAATTTCAGATTACTTCAACTATGGTTTTAATGAGGTGACTTGGAGCGCGTACTGCGAGCGACAGCGGCGCATGCGCGTGAACGAGGCGGGCGTGGGCCTGCACGTGGGCGCCCCGCCGCGCGTGCCGCCGCCCGACATGCGGCGACCTCCAGGTTCGTTGCTAGGATTACTGGTCTAGCTCACACCCAAAACTAAGAAGGTATAGCGAGCGACCAGGACGCCGAATATAAATATTGACATTTTTTTTTTTCTAAATAATGTAGCTTTCAGCCTCTTAAGATTTTTTTTTTTTTCAGTAGGTCCTGGAAGAAATGACGAAATGATGCCACCAGCCATGTCAAACAGCTATCAAGCCAGAGAAAACACTATTCAAGTAAGTGTTTATTGTTATCATCATGTAATCTGTTCTAGTTACTTTTAAAATATGAATACTTATACTCGTTAACATTTTAGGTGATGACAGCGGAACGTCGAGAGTACGGTCGAAGTGGTCACCAACGTGAAATGGGCGCTCCAGACTACTTTGGGCCTCCTCCTAATGATCACTACTATCAACCGCCGCCGCATGCACCTTACGAGGAACCATGGGGTAACTTTTTGTTTTGGTTCAGCAATAATTGTCATTATGTTATGTAATTAACTTTTAATGTAAATTTGTTATTTTCAATTATTGTTATAATACTATCGTATCACTGTAGGTCACCCAGAACAGAGTGGTTGGGCGCCAAGTGAAATAAAAGAGTTGACGCCCGGTCCGATGGGCGGAGGCGCGGGCCTGCCGCCGCCGCACGGCGCGCACGGGGCGCACGGCGCGCTCGGAACGCATGCGGCGCACGCAGGCCACGCGGGCCACGCCGGCCACGCGCCGCACCTGGGCGCACCGCCGCACCTCATGGCCGCGCCGCCCTTCGTGTCGCCGTACCGCCAGCACCCGCCGCCGCACATGCACGAGCGCGAGCGCGACCGCGACCGCGACAGGGACCGCATGCGGGAGCGCGACGACCGCGACCGCAGGGACCGCGATAGAAGAGATGAGGTATTTATTTTATGTACTCTTACAAGGCAATACAATGTATGCTGGACATAGCTAGTTTAGAATTATATGTATATGGTTTAACTATTTTGCAGGAGGAGAGGGATAGAGACAGAGAACGAGACCGGTCTCGATCTATAAAACCCGACAGGATCAGAGAAAAGTAAGTACTGTCATTTAAGAACTTTGAATTGTTAATAATTATGATAGTAAATTTATGTTTATGTTTTTTAATTCATCTAGAAGTCGCAAGTAAGTAAATTCTAAGTAAATGAATTATGCTGTGTCGAACCTATGTCAAAAGATTGTTTATTTATAGGTCGTACAGGCGGGAGAGATCTCGGTCTAGATCGCGCCGGCACAAGTCGCGTTCGCGTTCGCCGCGGCAGCGTGAGCGGTCACGCGACCGGGAGCGCTCCCGCGACCGCGACCGGGACCGCTCCCGGGACCGCGAGCGATCCCGGGACAGAGAGCGCAGTGTCAAGCCCAAGACCAAGGACAAGGACAAAGACGAAGAGAAGTAGTTATTAACAACTTATGAATTTAGGATCCAGTTTCATAGCCTGAGATTATGCTTATGTATATGGGTAAAAAGATCTTAAATAAAAGATATGCATAAAACGCTTTTTTTTTATTAATTTTCCTTCATATCAATGTTTCTTCACCTTCAAGTAAAAATAATGGAAAATGTATACTGAATTGTGGTGTCTAATGAAATGAAATGCTGTCCTATTAGCACAAAACACCGCACGTGGGTGCGTTCCGGTAACACTGCTGGTTATCACCATTGCCATGTAAATGTGTTCAGTTCTGGCAAAAGCGCCACGAATGACCAGGGGTCCGAGTCCGCTATTTTTATTCAGTGAGTGGTTGGTTCAAAACCTTCCGTTTTACGTTCCAATACGAAAATTAGGCACAATAACAAGTACACTACTTGTATTGTGCCTAATTTTCGTATTTAGAAAAGAACAGTCACTTGCAGTCCTACAATGACAATAGTGGCAAGCAGGTGTACATTTGTCATTGAACTAAAATGATCTGAAAACTTAAATCAGGCACAGTAACAAGTACACTGGAACCTCAGATCACATCAAACAAGGGAGATTTGCTATCCTTGTAATTTTAGTATGCGTACCCGATGTCGCCACTTTTCACAAATAAATTTTTGAATTATTTGGATCGAAAATCGATGAAACAGACGACAAAATATGGTTCATCAAATAAATAAAAAAATATTATATTGTCGGTATTATTCGGTATATATACAAGGTGTAATACAATAGACGCTAGTTAAGGAAGTAGTCGGTTCAGAATAGGCATCTTAATCGAATTTCGAAAAAAAAAAACATGTTAATTTTTCAGGAAAACTTCCTTCACAAGTGTTGAATTAGAAACATAACAAATCAATTTAATCTTTAGTTTAAAGTAATTTGAACCTTAAGTCAAAGGAATAAAGTCCATTTTGTATTTCTCGTACGTCGCTAGTTTTCTTACGCACACATAAACCATAAAACATTTTAAATATTTAAATTGTTAGAACGCGAATAATAAATATTCAAAGAAATTTGGAACTTACTGCAACGAAATAAAGCTTATCTAAATGTACTTCCGACTTTGTAGTCGGCATTTTACATTGTTGTGTCAAAAAGACGCGAAATCCCTAAAAAAATATTGTACGTCATTTGCTAATGTAAACATAATGCATGCGAGTGAGACGCAATCGCAAACATTTCCCGCCACCCTCTGACCAATGAGCGCCGCACGCGCCGCGGCCGCTCGTGCTGCTGCAGCGCCAAGAGCGGCAACCGCCCGCCTAACATCAAAGACGTTAGACGATTAGTCATCCGCCGACAGCGTGCTGTGAATGTTTTGTTATTTATGTTGTGACTTGTGACCTTGACGTGAAGTATTGCACCTGATGGATAGGTAGCTGGGGACCCATGTAGTGGTCTCTCTGATAAGGGGAGTGGACGCCAGAGGATTTTTATTTGTGGCTGTTATAAAATCGCTAGTACAATTAGGTAACAACTGTCGATGACCTCAAAAGTAAAATAAAACTCGCGTTTGTGATAGTGAAGTGATACTCGAGTACTAAACTAACTAAAATACCTTGAAAAAGCCGGTAATACCTAAAGTGAATCGAAAAATACGGCAGATTATTGAACCATTGTTGTGAATGTGACGAAGAAACAAAGAAAGTTAGTGTTTCTACATAATGTTCAGTTTTGTAAGTACCTACAACTTTGTTCTAATTCCTTTTATGCCGCGTTTAATTACCTACGAGTGTAATAGGTACGGCGACTCGGGCGCCAACCCCTCCACGCTACGTTATTGACGATAAGTACCTACATCTCAAACGGTTGAAAGTCGCACACCGATTTAAAGTAACATACCGTAATTATGTATAATTTATTATGTTTAATTTACTTCTTAACACACACATCAAACATCGAATCATCGAAACCTCCGATCAGCCTGGAAGTGTGACGAAAACATAGAAACCTATTTAACTTAGTTAGAAAACTGTCAATAACTTATACCATGATAATATCCAGCTTAGTGTGAACAGTAGTTAGGTATTAGAGAAAATTTGAGTTTAGTTAGAATGTTCGATCAATGAACTAGTGCCTAAACAGCTGACGAACAATCGAGTGAGCGCGCCTGTGTGCGTGTGTAGGTTAATACGACCAAACGTTCAACGAAAGTCGGGGCATCTATTAGATGAAAAATTTATAGGTTTGGTTCGTCTAAATTAAATTATAGGCCACATAAGGATATTATAATTTAATAATCTAATTGGGGTGTCTGAGGCTATGATCAAAATTATTTTACACCTTGTATATAAAATTAAACAAATGAGTAGGTAGATTACTCTACACTTATATATTATATTTGAGTGGTCGGTTACAATATGTACTAATGTACCTTCGCCTAAACGTAACAAATATTTTTCTGAAAACTATACTAAAATTGGTTTAGCCGAACACGAGATAATCTCGCAATAACATACAGATAATAATAATAATCCATATTTCAGGCATCAAGGCCCATATAAATATAAACAATACTCTACTTAACACAACTTAATAATACTATAAATACATACTACATAATTAACTAATACTAATGTACACGAAGTGTCGGCGTCGTGTTTCGCTGACTGGCATATATACATACGGGTCGAACTGAGAACCACCTTTTTTGAAGACGGTTAAAGACATATTTATAGAAATATGTCTTTAACCGTCTTCAAAAAAGGTATAGACCTTCTGTAAGCTAAATAAACAACTAAAACATTAAAACACACTAACACTATATCGATACATTTTTTATCGTTACGACAGATTACTCGTGAAACTGCATCACTATTTTACCGCCGGGTACAGCGGAGGTACCACGCGACTGTCATTACATTTTGAATTTGTGACTATTGGTGACGCACGCATCCATTGCGCCATGGAGCGGAACGAATAATTTAATGATTCTTACTTAGCAAGCAATGTATTTTATTATTACGCTAAGGATGAATTGTCACTTAATGTCATTTATGTTATAATTAATTTCTATTTTTGTGGTTTTATAGAAGAAATATGTAAATATTGTAATACTAACACATGAAATGAGATTCCATCTTTCTCGTAGTTCACTTTTTTGCTTGTATTTTTGCAAACAACAACAGAACAACTCGGCATTTTGGCAAAAGTCGAGAGACGTGACTTGAGCGCGTAGTTACTGCCGACTGTCGGCAAAAATCGGTATCAAGTGCAAATTGAGCCAGATGCGTACGCACGTGCCGGGGCGCTATGACAAATCTCCTATGTTTGATGTGATCTGAGACTGGAACGTTTTTTAACCCACCACTCACTGAATTTAAATAGCGGACTTGGGCCCCAGTTTGCGAGATGTTCGTGTAGTTACTGCGATTGGTGAGTGCGCCTCTTTAGCTTTAGCGCAACTTAGGTGAGGCTCGCAGTGCACGTGCGCGGCGCAAATTCAGCGCGCACATATCTCATTCATTCTGTGAGATATACTGATATGGAGCGGGAGGGAAGGACTAGGTGCAGCTCGCGGCGCATCTAGACACACCCTGAGACTATTCTAATAAGCCCGAACACTACTGATCAGGTCTAAGCTCAGGATTTGAACATCCCGCAGATAATGCTACATGCCTGAATAAGATTTAAAATAATTAGTATTAAAATCCTTTGCCATGGCACACCGTGCCGTGCCGGCAGTAGGCGCCGGCCCTTATATAGTTACACGTATGTATTGTGTTACAAAAGGTATGTTTACATTAAATATAGTCCACTCAGCAAAGAGATTGTAGAGTGCATGAGCAAGGCCCTAAGCAATTACTTCAGAAAATTGTTCAGGGTGCTTAGAGAGTTAACATACGATTTCGATTGAATACTAGCTTTCGTATACTATTTCCACAATCTCTTGACTGGACTGGGTCATGTTTATTGGTAATATTGTCAACAGTTGTGAATTATTATCAAAAAGAGTACGTCTCAGGTATCAAAGAACATTTTCCTTTTTACTGCATACATGTAATTTGGATAATAATAATAATTTGGTAATAGATAATACGAGATAAGTTAAGGCACAGCGAAGAGTTACGCCATTCATAACTCAAGTACAGATTCCGGCACGGATCTTGAGCGCACGGTGAAAGAGTGGGGATCGCTTTGCCCATCGTACACTTATAACAAAAAAAAAACGCACACCCGTTTATTATTATTTTTTTTCCTAAGTTACCTACGTAATTTCTAATGTCTCTATGGTTGAAAGAAAGATTTTATAAACATGTAATAAATTGATAAATGGAAATTGGGATGGAAGTAAGTTTTCAAAAATGTTTCTTCTAATTTAAACTACATATAAGTATTCCATATTTTTATTAATACACAATTAAATCTAATATAAGAACAAACTAAATATCCTAAAATTAAAACTTACATAAATAAAAACTAAACGGCGTCAAAGAAGTCATCGTCATCCTTGTCAATGGCGGGGAACGTGCCCAGAAGGCTGGCAGCATTGCCACGTTGAATGGCTATGCCGATTCTCTGTGCAAGGAACAAACCAGCCCTCTGATCACGAGTAGATTCTACCAAACGTTTGGAAAGTTCTTTGAAAAGATTTCGTGCGCTCGAACCCCATGACCCGAGCGTTTCAACCCCAAACGGCTCGAAAATATAATCACCCACAATGTTATTATATTTCCGCCGCTTAAGGGTCTCCACAGCTACAGCAGCAGCGCCAGGAGAGGCTGCTGAACTTAGAACGTGGGACGGCGCAAGGGTATCGACGCACGTTGCTTCCCACACCAAAGGCCGACCCAATTTCTAAGGCAGCAATGACATACCGTCAGGTCTCTCGCCATCGCCGCGCACCAAACCATTGGGTTCCAAAACAGCTGGTACACCGTGACAAGAGCACGATGAATTATGTCGTTCAAATTTGAGTGGCGAGATATACGCCCTGCGCTCCTGCTGCAGGACAGGCCATGGTGACCAAGGTTGTAGACTGTCTCACCCAACGAGGTTGCATTTGAAACTATAGAGTGAGCCTATCAGAGATTAAACCGTAAGCACTAGTGTGATCAAGTGTTGTCGTGAATTATGTATGAAGATGGAGCTTGCCGTTTTAAAAAATCTATCTAAAACACTAATATTATCCTAACAATGTCAAAACCATCGATATTTTCTTATATAAGTTTCTCGTTGCGCGGAAATTAACTTAAATGAAAAACGAAATGTACTAGGATCAGACTAAAAACTGCTCTCGCTTGGCACAAGGGGAACCTAGCGTTAGTAGCAGTCTATGCAAATCATACGTCGATGGTCTCACCGCATTGACAATGATGACATGCGACACAGGGTATACCTAAACGTAAACTCATTGTAGTTAGTAAAATTACGAAAATAAAACTAATACGTAACTTTTTTGTTAACATTTTTGACTTTGAATTTAATTTATTCATTATAATAATATAATAATAATCCAGCCTATAAACGTCCCACTGCTGGGCACAGGCCTCTTCCCATATAGAGAAGGCACGAGCATTGATCACCACGCTTGCTCACTGCGGATTGGCGATTTCAGATCCCAAATTTTGGAATCCAGGTTTCCTCACGATGTTTTCCTTCACCGTATGTCAGAAGTGTCTTAGAATAATTAAGAAAGTACATATAACTTTGAAAAGTTATATGTACTTTCTTATCATTGGTACTTGCCCGGGTTCGAACCTGCAACCTCGTGCATACAAATCCGTTCATTGAACCGCTAGGCCACCACGACTATGTATATTTATTCATTAATGAAATGAAAATCATTTTTTTATAAACAAGAAAAATATATTTTATAAGGTATTAAAAATTATACGCTCCTTAGTAGGGTAGTGACGAAACGTTACAGTGATATGGGTGTGACACCTTCCATTAAATCGCTTTCCACAATTAAACTAGTACTGGCAGTTGGATTTCCATCATCATTTTCTTGAACATACTTGTTTTAAATAAATTTGGCTGGAAGTGTACTAGTCGTCGCGAGGTAGGTGCAAGCGCAGCAAAGAACGAATCCCGAGTGACAGCTATGACGCGATGCGCTGAGGGCCAATCACCGCCCTTTAGCCCACCCCGCGCCTCACTTCATACCTCTACGGACCCAAAAAAACACTTCTGCGCGCGCAGGTGAAGGTCAGCGCTCAAGATTCGTGCCGATGATTGTACGGATAGAACGATTTTCATAATCTTTGACTTGTTAGGTTCGTCTCTGTTTCAACTCTTAATATGGGAATTCGAAAGAGTAGGGGTTTTGAATAAAACGAAGGATACTTTGTAATATTATTACAGAAATGCTTTATTGTAATTAATGTCTAAATAGATGGATCATCATATAAATGTTATCTAATACAACCTACAAGACGTGACGTACAGAACCGCGATCAGTCAAACCTCGCCGCTCTCAACGTCTCGCCTTATTCCATCACATACGGGTTTTACAAATCATTTTTTGTTAACTTTTTTGTACAGCCATATACAATAATTTTATTTTCAATTACATCTAAACGTAAAAAATCTTGAGGTGTCGTAGGAAACTACGCTTCCTATAAAAATTAATTACACAGGGGGAATGAGGAGTAGCTACGCTTGTGACGTGCAACCGGCAAGGTAGACCTCGGGACTACAACTATCAGTACAGGACTTTACAATCATCACTATAACCTACGCGCAGCGCGGGACACTGCTGCGCTTACACTATAACAAAAGCATCGCCCACTCGTAAGCGCTCGCTCCGATCATTTTCGGAGACTCATTAACTAAATAACTTAAATTAATTACATAAAAATATACAAAAATATCATTTTCACAAAATTATAATCGACGAACTATACACTCCGGCACTAAACGAGATAAGCTATGTACGATTTTAAAGCCGGTTTATAACTTAAACGAGAGCTTGACTTGAAGAATAGTACAAAATAATAATCACGACTATAGTGCCGATTGTCCAGAACTGCCTGCGGCATCTCTTTATCGCTTCAGAAGATTCAAGGTCCCCTAGCCCAGCTAATAGTAAATCTACAACGAGCTAAAATTATGGAAACGCCGGGGTCCGCAGAACCGCCGCTTTCCTTCGATTCATAAATTACACGAGAATGAGAGACGTTCAAATATTTATACATAGATTCATACGAACAACGAATAATACTAGAACACTTAAGAGCTAGAAACGCAATAAACGCTACGCCGCGGTGACGCGACGGCCGAGCACCGGAGTCGGCGTCGACGCTGTACAACTATTGTTACAGTATACAGTATATCGTATCGTTCTGTACATCAGTCAGCCGCTACGGTATGTACAGGGCGCCCGCCGCGCTGCCGCCAGCTGCGGCGGGCAGCGGGCGACGAAGCGACGAGCTCTATAGTTACAAATGTACAATCGCAAATATTCACAAAATTTATAATAGGCGGGCGATACCCGCGCCGTCGCATCAGCCTACACCCGCGGACGTTTAATACTTTACACAGACTACAGCACAGGGTTGGGCGGCGGCGGCCCGATGGGCCCCAGCTCCGGCGCCTTCATGAAGAACTTCTCCAGCTTGGCGATGATGTGCTTGCCGTACGTGTACTTGCGCAGCGAGCCGATGTGCGGCCGGATCTTGTGCATCAGCACTTTCCGCTGCGTCGGCTCTGCTACGTCGATCATTTTTTGTACCACGTAGTTAGCATACTGGTCTTTCATCATAACATGTAGAGCACTGCAAATGATTAAATCATTATAGATACGTTTGGTGAGTTTTAACTATACGGCTTTAGTAGTTTACGATAAACTAGTGACCCACGTCTATCGAACCCTCTCCAGTATTTCGAAAGTTTCTAATAGTTACAATCGTTTTAAAGATGATGAATTTATAATATACGCTTCAGGATAGAGATTTCGATGTGGAATATATATTTAGATGTTTTGAATTAGGTATAAAGGTAGTTAAGTACTTGTCGTTGAAGCCGCAGAGCTCGTCGATGAGCAGGGCGCGCTCGTTGCGCGTGGCGTGCGACACGCACTTCTCCACGACGTTGGAGGCGAACTTGTGCTGCGACAGCTGCAGCACCTTGCCGCGCACGCCGGCCACCAGGCGCGAGCGGTCCTCGGCCGCGCCGTGCTCCAGCACGTGCTGCACCACGTAGTTGCCGTACTGGTCCTGCGCCACACATACATTAATACTCTCACATATCCCGCTAAAATTAATCGACACCTCGTTTTAGACACAAAAAAAATGTTAATTTAATAAAATATTATTTAATATAATAAAATTTCTAATAACATGGATACGTTCAAAATAATTAAACTGCAAAAATATGGCAAAGGCTATTTATTCTATTTTTTTTTATAAGATTTAATAAAAAAATAAAAAGAGGTAAAAAGAGTGTGCACGGCGATGTTTAGGTCGGATGTTGCTCCATAAGATCCGTTATAATATCTTTAATACAGCCGATTTAAGTTCGTTTTTAGAGGCAATAACCAGCTTTCGGTGTCATAGGCTATAGTTACCTGTATGAGTTGATCGGTGTGCGCGTGCAGCTCGCTCAGTACGGGAGCGGTCTGCTCCGGTGTGCAGTGCTCCAAGATGCGTTGGATGACGCGGCAGCCGTACGGATGGGTGGACAGAGCGTACACTTGTCCCGCAAATGCGTTGATTATGAATTGGAGTGCTGTTGGTTCGACGCATTCAATACACTTTTGTACCTATAAAAAAAGGACCACATGATAATCATTAAGTTTTACAAAAATGGGATTGACTAGCAGACCTAGCAGTAAAGCGGAAGAAACGAATCACTTGTGAAAGGAATTTTTGTAGTGAATGTTTCACTTACAACATGGTTTCCATTCTGGTCCTTGACACATTTAAGGACGTGTCCGTCCAGTTCTCGAACCACTTCCTGCTGCTGCTCTGCCGGGATGGACTCCAGCGCTTTCTGTATCACGCGGCACCCATACATCTGCAGCGCCAGGTTTAACACATGCCCACGCACCTAACAAACACCACAACTAATCAATACACCAATGTTACGCGAACTTCAATAACAATATACATAATCAATGCCATAATGTATCCTATCTATTAATCTCTCTTTTTCGGTTGTGTTGGATATTTAACAATAGATTCTATCGCGACGTGTTAGTTTTTAGGGTATACTTCCATTAATATGGTTTAATTGTATACAGCCTATGTATGTTTTAAATTGGCTGCTTTTATTCTTTATAGACACAGTTAACAAACTTGAACAGGTTATTGGTAACTAGCAGTTTCCAAATATCAATGCTTATTTCATGTGTTTTTTGTCTTTCACAGACTGATTGATATCGACTGGTTAATTCAAAGAATGATTTTTGTAGACAGCAGAAACTGAGTCTAAGACTGTTTTATGATTTGTGCGGAATCCCTGTAAGCGGTACGGAAAATTTTGCTAGAGCCTCTACATTTAAACACTCCTTTGCCGTATACAAAAATTAAAGAAAGGCATAAATATTTAAAACAAAGATTTTACCTTTTGCGCTAATGTGGTTTTCTGTTCAGTAGTTCCAAATTCGAAAAATTTCTGTATGACATAGTTTCCAAAAACATCGGTCATTAGGCTATATGCTGCACCAATTATCTCATTAAACACCATTTGCTTCTCTTGAACTGTGGCCCTTTCTAGTTTTTGTTGAATAAATCTGGAATGGAAAAACATCGTAAACATACTGTTCCAATTGTATAAAAGAATGTGCAAATTGTTCCCGTTCATCATTTATTTATTATAATAAATTACTTTTTCCGTATTAAGTATTCCGTATTTTAATTATTAAGTTTAGTAGGTACCTTAAGTAAATTTTTAAAATAATATTTCATTCATGTTCAATAACAGTATATTGTCAGTATTCGCCAAAGATAACAATGAAATTTAATTTTACATTTTTTGATCACAAGTGACGGCATAGTGCTGAATCTTATTATTTTATGCTCTTCTATCGTCCTATATACGTCACCTGGTGGTTCATATGACCCATCCATTTTTTTCATGGGCCCGTAGTCTATAATATTATGCCACGACATTAGGAGGTACCCTTTTTGGAACGACTTTTCAGCAATCATTATGCAGCTAAAGCGCAGAAGTACTCGTAGCAATTTTGATCTTACAATTTTAATTGGCCGTAAGATGAAATAGAGACAATTTCAGATATATATTTTTTATATTTCTTCTAACTGTACCCGGTATGTGATGCAATGCAATTTTTTCTACCTAGCACCTGCCTACTACCACTTAGGGGTATGAAAAATAGATAGTGGCCGATTCTCAGACCTACTGAATTGCAAATATATAATTTTATAAATATCGGTCAAGCCGTTTTGGAGGAGATGATAACTAACTTTGTGACACGAGAATTTTATATACAGAGGGGCATTAAATTACTCTACGTATACTATACTATACGTGTTTAGTATAAGTGCCAAAAATGAGAAAATATTTTTTTCAAACAAACTAAATAGTTTACAAATAAACGCAACCACCCTGTGTAAATAAATTTGACTGACTTACTTACTTGTGACATGCGTCAATGCTTAGACATATAATCAGCTGTTCAGGAAAGATACATCGTGTTGAAATAGTGCAAAATCTTAAATAATCATTTGCGACTAAACTACTGCTCCAATTTAATTGATTTTTGGTACAGAGCTTGTAAATGGTATCTAGTATAGGCAGTTTAAAGGAAAGCCCCTCTATCGTATCCACTTTGTATAAGATTATATGTTAATATTATTTTAGTTTGATATGATACAATTATCATATCAATTATGCATTATGGCAGTTTGAGAATTGATTGTGGAAAATGTGCCTTATTGTGAACATAATTTATTTAATTTGAATGAAACGAATCTCTAGAGTGGTATGGTTTCTAGAAATGATCACCTTCTAAGCTAAATCTCACCTAGAACCATGCTGGTCTTGTGAAAATTCTACGATGTGGTTAGCGAGTTCCCTCAGCTGCAGGTTGGGGAAGCGGTTGTTGCGGAAGTCCTCCAGCAGACGAGAGCGGCCGGCTGGGGGCTTGTCTCCTACGAGCGCGCCCACGCCCACGCCACCCACGCCCACGTTAACTCCTCCCACGCCCACGCCGCCGCCGACCAGTTCTGTTAATACGTCAGCAACACTTTATGATCATCATTCTTTTTTAAAACAGATAACTTCTGCTTCCGCAATGAGATTGTAATCTAGGTATACGTTTTTGTTGTTAAATATAAACCAGATGTGATGATTGCTATAGTTTCAAGAACATGAATTGGCTATGAATACTTTTGAACGAATACTTTTACATTTTCATAGATTTCTGTTTGATAAAGGTTTGTTTTAAATAAGATTACTATAATTGTTTGGAAAAACCACCTAATCAAATTATTCCCTAAATATACTTTTATCCAGGATAAATTATATCCCAACATATACAGCACTATATACAAATGTACAATATTAGTAGTGAGCGACCTTGACGTAGTACAGACCTGATATAGTTCCTACTCCGCTGAGTTTACTTAGGAGTGATGAGGATGATCCAAACATTCCGTTAGATGTGAGACCTTGTGCTAAACTGCTTACGGCTCTGAAAGACAAATATATTGTTTTTCAAGATAACGCCCACACTAGGATGGTGTTGAGAATGTATGGAATGAAATAATAAGCATGCTTAAAAGTTGACATTGGCACGTCTGTACAAAATTAATGATTGGAATGACTTATTAACAAGGATGGCATACAATTATTTACAATGTACAAGTTTCCGCTCAAAGCGATTCCGGGCACCCCACAGCGTCACTTCTAATCTCATACCCCAAATCTCAAGATGCACTCACTAACTTTAACAAAATATTTTATTTCTGTAGAATCTAGATCGACTACAAAAAATTTTATGCCTGTCTCAGTATTTAACTAGACAGAGACAAGCAAGTAGCAAGTAGCAATCGCAATGATCTGAGAGAAATGGTACGGGATGAGAAGTGAGCGTATCTAGAGTGTGCCGGAGTGTGGCGGGCAGCACCTGTACTTGGCGGTCTCGGCGCCGGGCGCGGCCGACACGGGCCGCAGCCCCACGGGCCCGAGCGCGGCGCCCAGCGGCGGCGACAGCGGCGAGGGCCCCCACTTGCGCGCCGCGTACTCCTGCAGCGCCGCGGCCGGCCCGCCGCCGCCGAACTCCAGCGAGTCGCGCCGCGCCGTGGCCGCGCCTGCAACAGGACATACCTCCGCGCTCCAGGGCCACCGCTGTGTCTGTGTGTGTCTGTGAGCGCGCTCGGCTCTCGTGCTACTGGCGCGCTCTACATCCATACTGGTGCAACACACGTATATGACCGAAAAAATATTTACAAACCTACTCAATCTGCCTAGCTCTGTTCCAATACTTCCAATTCCAATCGTCACGAGGCCTCCACGATTTCGACAAAATCCATTGTTCATTTAGGGAAATCAGACACGAAATAAATAAAGCACATTTGTTATAATACCACGATTAAGGCCATGATAGAGACAGGCAAATGCTTGTAACGCCTTCGACGAAGAAATTTTATTCGTATATATCCTAGGGTATTTGTTTTATTAAACAGGCAAATTCTTTATTAAAAATGCTTTGAAGAATAGGAACAAACGTGGTACAGATCACATTCCGATAATGAAAAAAGGTCCGTTCTAAAGAAAATACCTACTACTGTCTTGTCAGAAAGGTTTACTTAAGTCCAACAGCCGCTTAAAAGTATCTAGGGCCTTTCAAATGTGTTGGCTCCTTTTAACACCTATCAGTCCCAATAACCGTCTACGGGAAACTAAAACGTCGTGAGACGATATATTCTACAAATGCTTTAGCAAAGACTAATAGGTAATAAACTGTACCTAAAAGTACAATGCATATTTTACTTTGTTTAATACTGATTAATTCATGATTTTATGAGCCACTGCACAAGTTTAATTAATTTCCATGTATATATTCGAATTTATGTAGAAAACGTTGAAATTGCGCGAAAAAGGCCAAACCTTTGATAAGTATTCGGTCCCTGTATATGACTATTGCTCTTGTCAATGATGAAGAATAGATCCCAAGATACAGACAAATGGTCATGTTGAGATGATGTTACCATAACTTATGTAACACTATACAGGTAATTTGTTTATGAAATGTAATATTTGTGTGTTACCTATAACGAAAACACAATACTAAGAAAACTTAATTAATTAAACCACAATAATTATAAAATTAATTAAGATGTCATATATACAATAGAGATAACGTGAATGTTAACTACAATATTACAGATTTAGCAAAACATAATCAAGCAATTGAAGTTATTTAGATATTGTGCTTTACTTATAACACATTTATCTACATCAACTTATACATAACTTTACCATGTCAGTAACTACCAATAGAAAATCTACAACAACTGCGGAAATTAAGAATAAAGATTAATATTTTCCCTGGTTTCTAATTAATGTTAATAAATATCATATATTGTTATAATATTATTAGACTACGGGTCTACAAAGAGAATATCGTTTCACGCCATGCGTTATTATTTGTAACATAATGTATGTAAATTGAAAGTATTAGGATGAAAAATATGTACACAAAATTTAGACAAAGTAATTGGTTAATTCACTGTTTCAGATTTTATAAGTTAGTATCAAATGACACTTCTGGAAACTTATATAGAACCACTTATATTTATTTGTTATTAAATCAAAACTGTTTGAAAGATAAAAAATGAGTGGTAATTTTTCTAGTCGAGATCGTAGATCGAGAGCACAAAGGAGATCAGGCATTTTGGTCCGTCGGAGGCCACTAACGTTATTTGTGCCAAATGAAAGGTAGATCACTCACTATCTTTTGTTCACTGCTTAATTAAAAAGCAGGTATTAATTAATGCGTTATTTTATAAATCATGTTTTTTACACATACCTAATGCATTAATTAAAATTAAATTGCAATCCTTATTCTTATCAAGACATTAATTTGAGCACGCTTAAAGCCGGAAACCCACAGCGGCGCACGGAGAGGCTGTGCACGTGTGTTTAGCTTCGCTTTAGTACAAAATGTATGAAAGCGTTTCCACTGCAGCGCACGGACATGCTACGCAGCAATTGACGTCATAAACACACGCGTAGCTAGCTCGAATGGCCGGTACATAGCTCAACCCATGGGCGTGCGACGCATCCCAGCTGCGTGGGTCGGCCATTTCTCGGCGACCCACGAATATGTACAGTCTCGAGCAAAAATATGTATACACATAATATTTTTAAGAAATTATTATAAGAATAAGCAACTATAAATAAGAGGTACAATTAATGTTCCTAGTATATATGTTACGGTAAGAGTGATTAATTGAAGATTATTAATAATTATCTAGTATTATTAATAATTACCGAAAGTCGAGGTAAAAGTGATAAATTAATCACATTTGTCGGTTTTTATTAATAATTTAACCCTAGTAGTGATAAATGTAATAAGTGGTCAAGGGTTGCGGGGTTGTTTATTTAGTATGCTTGGTTAGGTTCGACTTTGTGACGGAGATCAATAGGTTAGGTTAGGTTAGATATTGTGACCTTGCAACAGAGCGAGCGAAGCGAGCGACGACGTATGTACCCATCAAATATATTTTTATAAATTAAAGAAACATTAACCAAGTTTATATGTATAAGTCAGTGTATATGTCAGGGTAAGAGTGAATAATATAAATAAATACCTGCTGGTCAAAAAACATTGGGTTTTTATTTATTTTATCACTTTTACCAATATGTGTCGAGAATTATTAATAATTACTACTAAAAGTAATAAATTTCAATTGTTTATTAACATTTACCAAAACATGTGATTATTATTAATAATTTTGTAAAATTATTAATAATTTTCAATTAATCACATTTACCGTAACATATATATACATACATTTAAGTTGTGATAAGTATAATTTATGTAAGAACTAAGTAATTTATAATACAAATAAGTAAAACAGATGTTACTACACAATAGCTAAATTATATTGTTACTTGGAAAAGCTATTGTCTATATTATAAAAATAATATATTGACTTTAAGTAAAATATTTTTTTTTTATTAAAGAAAATATTTGAACTACTTTATTTTCAAGTGTCATCTGTCAGTAGGTATGCATTGATTGCTAGATGGCAGAAGAGGTTCGACAAAAACTCTCACTAATTTCGTTTAACAATTTCGCATATTATTATGTATACCTATTTTTGCTCGTGACTGTACAAAGTGGATGGTGTTGAGCTACCTGGGCAAGATATTCGTGTCCGTGTGTCGCAGTGGAATCGTGCATCCAAACAGTCAAACAAATGAATCAGCGTACGCCGCGTGCCCGTGCACAGCGAGCGCAGTAGTGGTTTCGGATCTCAAAAAGTTAGCGGTCAACCTCCGGTAACGAAAAGCCACTAGAGGAAAAAGGAGTTTCAGGACATTTAAGGAGTGGGTCAGTGGGTCGTCTTAGGGGCGGAGTGACAGTGCATACAAGCGATCACGGCTCAACCTTGACAATTTGTATACCTATACATCCCCGGATTTACATTTAAACTATTGCCTCGTTTAGTCTTTTCTAAACCCCTTTTTATGTAAACGTGTTACATTTTGTTTTACCTAACTTGTTGTTAATAAATTGACATCTAAAACTTATCAGATACCAAAACTTGCATGAATGCATATATAAAACGATTACCTATCGGTTTAGTGGCTCGATATAAGTGTCCGGGTGTATTAAAACTAAATAATATGTCTCGATTTTTGTGAGAAATAAAATAATAACGGCAACGTACTTAATATAATCGTTGGCAAACTGATTATGTTAAGTATTAAATGTATCAAAAAGCTGTAACAGTGGTAGTAAAGTGAGTGTAAAGGAGTTGTCTTTAGTTTGCGGAGGTGCTCACCGGGCTGCTGCTGCTGAGGCTGCGCGGCCTGCGGAGGCGCTGCGGACGCGGCGGGGTGCGCGGGCGCGGGCTGGTACTGACGCGGTGCGAGCACTCCGCCGGGAGATACAAGTCGCAGTGGTGTGCCATTTCGCCCTCCCATCACTAACGAACCAGGATCGTAGTACGGGATCACATACTGTCCCTGGCCGTTCACCTGCTGCTCCCCCTGTTGGGGAGTCAGTGGTCGGCGTGGCTGCTGCGCTTGTTGCTGGGCAGGTTGCGCTACGAGCCCGGGGTACACGCCCCAGGGTGCTGCTACGCCGTAGTATGGAGGCACGCCTGCTATCAGTGCGCTCACGTAAGGCGCGCCTTCTTGGCCGGCGTTAATAACGTACGGCGCTTGTGTAAAAGCTTGCTGTGCAGCCAATTGTTGTTGTAATTGAAATTGTTGCTGCTGCTGCTGCTGCAGGAGCTGCAGCTGGGCCGCAGCCGCCTGCCCGCCTGCCGCTGCTGCTTGCTGCGACCGGAATAATTGCTAAAACAAGAGAATAAAAACAGAACATAAAAATTTTGAAATTATAGTTATTATTCATATAAATAAAAACTTATTTCCTATCTATACAAGAGAAGAAAGAATACTTGTTGTTACTGCTTAAAACAGAATTTTTTAATTGCATAAATTGCCTATCCCATGCGCTTATTGGCGATGCAAACGTGCATCGTATAGCGGTTTAATTAATAGCGGAACGTATCGTTTATTGTTTTTTGCTTGGCACAATGCGGTGCAGCGCTCGAGGGCGACTCCTCGTGAAGTGCGCTAATTAACACAATCGTTTAAAAAGTTAATAACAGGCCTCTTGCTGTCCATGGCACATGCTGCTACAGGCATCCTAACATTTCTGAATCTAACGCAGAATAACAGATAATTACAAATAGGTATTAGCATATTACATTCATTGTATAATATGTACTCTAAAAAATTGTGCAACCATGTGCGTAAGATTCAAGAAAATATTTTTGGTGACCTAATTCTAGCCGAAATTTGAATGAGATGAGTCAGATGGAATATAGGTATTACCAAGAGAGTGATGTCATTACGAGCCGTGCGGACTCTATTTACCTGTTGAGAGGAGATTATTTGGCGCTGTTCCAGGCCTTTTGACTGAACGTGATAAGTGTAAACACATTGAGCCGTTCGCGACGCGTGCAGGCGGCGTACCCGTTGCCGCCAGGTCTATCGCCGTTTTTAAAGCTTCAACTATAAAAATACTGACATAACCATGAACTATCGAGTAAAAGAATTCGTATCTATAAGGATTATGCTTATTATTAAAGAATCGACACCGTATTATTTTGTCAAAAGATTTAGACTACTTCTACAAGAAGTAATTCCGAAGCAAAAATGTAAAGAAAAAATAAAATGACCACAATTTTTTATTGTTATAGCTGGCTATCTTATTTTTCTAGCTATAAGCTCAATCAAGTTTAATTCAAAATAATCAAGGTTATTTTCTTTCTTACAGACAGCGTGTGTGATTGAAAATCTTCAAGGTCCATATTAAGTTTATTTTTTAATGTGGGAAACAGTTTAAATAAAAAAATATTATGTTTGATATTATAAAAGCTAAAGATGATATAAAGTTTAATTATTTTATAAATAAAATTAAAAAAATAACAAGCTTGACTTAATAATATAAAACCTACTTTCGACTAATAATTTTCGACTTGAATTGAAACAGATGCCAAAGATCATCATCGTAATTTTAATTACGGTGTACCCGAGCCTATTTAATTTTTCATTAGCTAATTGACACAAAATGATTATGAACCGTCGTAAACTTTGCAGAGTCGTCACGTTAAATCTAAAGTCTTATTCGTAGAGCAGGGGGAATAGCGTTTGATCTCCGAGCAAGGCGTCGTCGGTGTCACCCCGATTCTACGGCAATTTAATTCATTGAGACGGTGTAATTGAGCGGCGTGCGGCGTGATGTGCGGTCGGTGTACACGTGCGCAACAGTACAGCTTGACCACGGTAAAACGAAGTCGGCCCAACTACCCGCTGTCACACTGCAAGGTGGCGGTAGAGGAGGCGGCGGCGAGGAAGCGTCTCGCATTCAATTAGATGTTCAGTAATCCGGCTGCGGCGAGCTTCGATACCAATTACGGGGTTATTAGTGAGGGAACGCGCGTTCGTGCTTAGCTCAACCCGGATACCAGGACGGTTCAACTCCGCCACCAATGAGCTATACGCTGTTTGATTTTTACAAAGCACTGTTCCCTTATTCCTAAATCAATATAATGAAATATAACATGAGCTCGAATTGTAAAATTAAAAATATTTTGCGTCGCACAGTGATTGTGTTAATTAATCCACTTTTTTTGTTGTAGCGTATTAGTCCGCGGTCCTAAAGAAAGGCGATTCATCAACGACAAATAAGACATGTAGGTGCTGAGTCACGATGTGGGTATTAGAGTAGCCATGGTGAGGTGGTGGAGACTTCCAGACAACGACCCGCGTGCGCGTGTAGTCGCCACTGGTAGATGATATTTATTATTTACGAGGAAGATGACGAGAGGCAAGCATCTCAGTGTTCCCGCGAGGATAGCACGCTCCGCCCGACGTCGGCAAACAAATTACGCGACAAAGCAATCAATTACAAGGACAAGAACGTAGTCATGCCTCTTGAATCGAACGCTGCGTCAACAAGAAGCTTTTAGCGGTGTCGAAGAGGTGCTACGTGCTTCATGCAAACCCAACACCTTCTCTTCGTTTAATGTCGTCTATAGTTGTTTTCCAAACAACGAGGAGCCTCGTAAATTGAGTGAAAAACGTATTAGGTTGTAACGAATTAGATTGTCGATCAAGTAAGTACAAGAGGTAATTTGCAGAGAAACGGAAACGACGGGGTCGGAGACACAACGAGATTACAGGGATATCGTGGGCCGAGGCGTGCGACTGCCACCGCCGTTGTGAAGTCTTCGGTGGCGTATCTTGCTCTAACGAGTTTATCTGCCCTGCGGGCTGCACGACCCTATACACTGTTCATTTCTTTTCTTGTACACTGCTTAATGTAATCAATTCCATCGCATGGGTTTAACGGCAGCACAGAATATAACGTCTTAGCTATTCGCAAAAGTCCAAAATGAAATTATTATATTTTGGATATACATACAAAATATAATAATTTCGTATAAATAAAATACAGTTTTAAGAAGCTAAAGCGGTTAGACTAGGAGCCGATTCCAACATAGCTACGGAAAAGGTCGGGCAAAATGTGTCGATTTTTAAATGTGTTTATTTTCAAAGATTTTATTACATTGGATTTGTAAGTTTTCAACTTATTATCAGTTTCGGTTCCCCTAAGTACAAATTTAGACAACAGAGTGAAGACAAAGATCAATCACAAGTATAGGTACCTGTGACTATACTTAATTTATTCAGTTCATAGGGAAGGTACATCTTCTGATATACCTACTATTAAAATATGCGTTTATAAAAGATATCGTCGTTTTGAAAGTATATGTTTTTTTCGTTATTGAGTTGCAGTTAAATACAAATAGTTACATTGGATGTTTGCTGCTGCAAGAGTCAGTGTTTGTCCAAAACAAAGGTCCCATTTTAATCCTGATTACTTAGTTGATTGAATACCTACACGTAACAGCGCTTTCAGATTTTCAACGAAAAGGTGGTAAAGGGCGAGGGCGTGGCCCGACTGGGCGGAGCGTATACACGCCCACAATGTTGACGCCCTACCCAAATTTCTTCTAAGTATTTATTTTATATTGACATCATATAAACTTGTAATTATTTCAATTTATACATTTTAATGGTAAAATGATGCCAAAGGAGATACTATGTTGAAACCATCACTGCCCACAGGGCAAGGGCTAATGTGTCTTAGATACAACAGTTTTTCCATAATAATCTATGGAGATGGAATATGAATTTCGGTTCAAGTTTCAGTAAATAACGACGGCCCAAGGCGTCAAATATCGGGGGAGAGCCTAGTCCCGTGCCATACTGCACACCCTCAACATTGTGGTCTATGCATAAACTTTTGAGCGCAGGGTCGAGGACTGTGTCGAACCTGCGCTTACGCTCTTGATCAAGAGTAAATGTTTGCACCGCAAAACTGACACGTGTGGTGCATGGTGGGGATAGCTTAACCTACGTCAGAGCATGGCTTGATCGTATAGAGGACAGATGTCTTTCGCATTTGGCTTTGCAATATCAATCTTCAAATAACCCAAATCCTATATTTTATTGTGTGTTTGTTTTTTTTCGATTCTTTTTCAGTTTTAGACTAGCAAAAACTGAACACGCGATATTGATTTCCTAATGTAGCTGTCAGTAGTAGCCCTCAACCGGTATCAGAGTCACTAGTATCGACTTGTTGGTTAAATCACACTAAATGATAATGGTCAGATAGGTGACAACCTATTTTATACAGACAGCTATCGGTAGCTCGAAGTCTTCAAGTGTCCTCATACCAGATACATGGCCGATGACTTTTAATGGTCTTGCATACCAATCCGAAAAACTATGACATGGATATGCAGGCGTATAAAAAACTCGCAGTAAGCAAACATTAAAAAAAAAATAGCTCAAATTAACGAGGCTAACGAATTTTAAGTAACTAAATCCCAATATTTTTTATTATTTGATGTGGGTTAACTTCAATCATATTGCAACGGATACTATACATGCATAATATTATTATAATCAGTTGTTTTTACTCAGGCACCTCTTGACCTAGCTACTGCTCCAAAAGGGCTACTAGGCGCGTAATATTCGTATAAACCTCATAATGCGTCTAAATTATAAAGCCGATTTCTAAAGACTATCAAAATATAATAATAAAATTTAAAAAGCTCTTTTAATCAATAAAATTATATAAGGATTTATTAGTTTCTAAATTAATTTCATCTTTCATGTAATATGAAATAGGAAGAAATTTTACTGATGAAAAAAAAACTATGAAAATATCATAGTTTTTTTTTTTCTATTAATCGTTGGGTCGGTATACCAAAGAACGAGTGGGCTTATTGTTTTGATTCGAATAAAAATTGTTTACTTAGGACCTATAAAGTTGAACTAAGAATGATTACTTCGAGTTTATTGGTGTAAGGGTGTAGTTTTGCGGTTATGGACGAGTATATTGGTTGCAGTGGTGACGGCGGCACAGCGGCAGTCGGGTGCGGTCGGACGTTGCTTTTATCAAAATTAGCAGGCGCGCCCGCGCCACGCCACACCCCAATCATAAAAACACCATCACCGGCACCGCATCGACGACGGCTCCGGGGCCGCACCTAGTTGTCGCACCCTAACAAGTCACCCCATACATTACTTATCTATACGTGAACAACACGTTTTTATTTATGGCTAGAAAAGCGGAAAAAACACTAAGACCTGTTTGATGCTGAACTAAACATTTAAGGGATAAGAGTTCAACCCAGCTTTCGGAGAATGACGTTCTTGCGGAATTATTATGAGGCAGATTTCAAGACGCATAGCAAAACAAGGGCTTAAACGGATCAGTTGGGCACCGTTAAAACACCCACTTTCTTTAGTCGGGCACGTCCGCAGAGCTGGGTTAAGTCACCAAGACAGCAAGTATGAGTAAATAGCTTTCACGAACCACAAAACTATGTTTTATACGCTTCGCAAATCGACACTGTAACTGATGAAAAAAGGTTCTACAATGTTTACGTTTCATCAAATCTAGTGTCAAACGTAACAGTTTACGGCTACTTTCACATGAAGATTAGTTAATTTCGACAAACATTGACTTTAAATATGGTAAAAGTTTGACCAAGTGAATCAATTCATTTCGTAACAATTGTTCTATTCTGATTTCTGGTGATGAGGCACTAGACGACCAGCATGGTAATGGTTGTAAATCAATGACCGAAATGAACGTGTGATATGGTAAGTTGGTCAAGCGGCCGAGGTAAGGCTTGCACTACATACCTACGTTGACTAGAACGTTCCTTGAATGCATAGAACCTTTTCGCATAGGCTGATTTATTTATTAACTTCTACGATATTTAAACAACGTTGTTATTAAAATTTATTTTATACATGTGTAAATTATTCTGATTAAAAAAAATATTTTTTTTTTATATATATAATATAAAAAAGTAATAATTACGTTTGCAAAAGTAATTCATAAATGCAATTCATTGGCAAAATGCCAAACAACCATCGGTCGGTAAATGACACACGATTTGGCAGACGAGTAAAGTAGCTTAGTCGTTTCGATAGCTCGTAGATCGAAACCTCGCAGGGAGTTGCGGAAGCTGCGCTTCAGTTATCTTGCTTCCGAAAAAATCAAGCTTCAATATACCACCTTCATCTATTAGTTGATGATAACACAAAAAAAAATATCCGCCGAAGTTTGAAAGAAATTAAATAGCCGTGGCGCAGTGGTACATGGTAAACAAAGAAGGAAACAAAACATTAAGGATGCGAAGGTGGTGAAAATGTGAATATATTACACGGCAATGTAATCACACGCACGCAAGAAACGGGCGGCGGCTTATAACAGTGCAGGAATAATTCTCATAAAACCAATAATTCACCTTCATATACTTTAATTTCGGGCAATTCATAACAGAAAAAAGTGGTTAGGTTACATGGAAGTTTTAATATAGGTATGTTTCTATAACTTATATTCCCACGTTATTAAATATAACTTGCGTAGTTAAGAACATTTTTAGATGAACGATTCCTTAAAAAACTCTTAGAGTTTCTTAACTACATTATTCAGGGATTAAATAGATAACAACACGTTGACGCACTATACCACCATATAAATATGACATGAACTAGCATATGTGTGGGTCATCGATGGAGTGGCGTCTGTGATGATGGTATGGACATAGGCAGGTAACGAGGCCACGTAATGAAGTGGGACGTTTAGGGCATGGGTCGTACCTCTGTTCCAATTTCGCGCTAACTGAACCCTTAACACAACGACCTCCGGGCTTTACGGCCATCCGCTATCTTAGCACACTGACGATGTATCTCTCGTTTAATACATAGGTACAGATATCTTATTTAAAACGGAATTATAAGGTTTTTTGAAATAATTAACATTTACATTTTTATACCACCAAAAATTTCATCATAGTTCCGCTTTAAAGTTTGTTTACTTCTCGGTTAATCCTACTAATATTATAAATGTAAAAGTTTGTGAGAATGGATGTGTGGATGTTTGTTACTCTTTCACGCAAAAAAGGCTGGACCGATTTGGTTGAAATTTGGTATGTAGATAGGTTATACCCTGGATTAACATATAGGTTACTTTTTATCCCTTTATTTTATGGGAACGGTATATAGGTATTAACGCGGGTGAAACTGCGGGGCACAGCTTGTTTAAAAATAATTTACCTAAAATCAAAATAGCAAAAGCTCATTTTCAGAAAATAAACGAAAGGAGAATGAACAAAGTCAATCTAATTATGCTGCTTGACGTGGTAGAGGGACAGCGAAATAGCTTCCTTAATTCTTCTGTTATCACAGTTAGCAAACTTCTATTTTAGAAAAGATTTTGCTCAAGTTGGCATAATAACGTAAAAATAAGAAACATCGACCCAAACAATTCAGATATTTGAATATTGAACCGGTCTTGGTATAATCGTTTAGGTTTTCGTATTTGCGCATTATATGGTAATATCTGAAGTCACACTTATACAATATAATATATTATATATTGTACGTTAGTTACTTAAAAGCTTACTTATTACATTTATCATTAGAAGAAAACAGTAATGTTATATATAATTATATTTTTGTTTAGAAAAAAAGGAATTTTGGTACAACAAAACAACCATATTGAACTTATGTACGTATATTATGACCAATTTAGTTTCGTCAAACACAAATATAAATTTATTAATTATAACAATATATTGTTATTATTAATTAGGATAAATATTTGAATTTCCGTTTATTAATAGGGCTAGGCTAGGAGGAGACTAGGACTTTGCATTTTATATTCCTACACTGTTTCTTTATATATCCCAAGTGAGAAGCAGTTAACTGCAGATATTTGTCGTTGGACAAAAAAAAAAACAGTATATATTAAGTCGGAAGTATAGAGTAACCACCATTTTAATAACTGTTAATATTTATTCAACAAGCGTATAGTTCGACAACCTGTAACGGTATTTCAATCCGAATTCATTAGTTTAACTCTGCTTTGAAAATTTTAAGATTATTTTTTATCATCAACTACTGCAGTCTAACAAAGGAAACATAATTTGTTGTCTGTTGTAAATGTGAACGATAACTTCCCAAGAATTGTTGTTTGAACATGCTTAATAGCTCTCTTTTAATATGGTAATACATATTTATTTTTTTAATAAGTACTAAACTGTTCATTATAGTAATATAGAACTAAAGGGCAATATACTATTAAAAAAACTTAATTTTCAGTTTGTCACTCACTGTCACCCCAAAATACGAAAAACAAGTAAGAATATTTGTTTTGTAATGAGAATGCTATAAAACACCTTATGAGTAGCTTTCACTGTAGTCCGATCAAGAATACTTATTACACGACACACGGTTTTATTAATGTTTGGGTATTCATTAGGGGTTTAACGTTAAAAAAAAATAGCACAGTGTCCCTTTGCTAATCAACTAAAGACAGGGCCCACGTCAGCGATGCGGAGACAGTGAGATCGGCGAGGTGAATGTACGCATGAAGTGTGCCACGCGCCGGAGAAATACTTCGGAGTGAGTACCGTTAGTGGAACGCGGTCAAGCCAGCAGCGGTACCCGTGTCCGACACTGCTACCCAGCCAACTCATCACCTTTCATTCAGCTCTAACCTAAATTAATAATAATAACAGTGCAAACTAGATTGTGTAAACTCTTTTTTGCAATAAATAAATGAATTTTGTTAAATTTATAGTTAACAAATTGAAATAACTTCTATACTTGAGCCAGGGCTACACCGCTGAAACTATTTTGGTAGAACTTTGATTCCAAGACAGGACATAAATACAACTTTTTGGCATGATAATATTCAAGCGATCAGAGCTTCTGATCTACTTTTATCAAAAAAAAGGTAATATGTCATAAAATATCATATTAATTGTAAAAGAGAAACAAAAATTATAGAAAGTCAAATTCTACTTGTAGTAAATAAGGTAAAAATTGTTGCGAAATTTATAAAAAAAAAAAATACAAGTCTAAATATGGTACCAAAATAAAAACTTGACCCGAGAAACACGCATTCAGTTCTTGGCTCCACTTGCACAAAAGCCTGTCATAGTCCTTTATAAAGGTTACAATTACGTCTTAATGCAAAGAACATGTTTGATTGTTTGGCTTGACTATGAATGACTTCTAGAACCGCATTTTCATCTGTGAACTTTTTCTGCTTGCTCTTTTTCTCATTAGGGGTCGGTGTGCACATACATATATACATATCAAGTATAAAAGTATATGCCTTAAAACTTTTCTATTAAGTTTCATGTATTATTTTTACATATCCAAAATCAAATTGGTAGTAGAGTTGTAGGTAGGTATTTGCATTCATTAAGAAGGTAAGATGTATAGTGCTTATCAGTCCTATCAGCTAGTATTGATTTGGATTACACTCAACGATTTAAACCAGATGCGATATTTAGTAAGCTAATGTACATTGTACATAAGTACACAGAAGCTATGGCAGCGACTGCTTCAGCGTGGTAATCGGAGCGTTTCTAATACCCACGCTTTGACTTGGTTTCACCGCACGCTTCTTGCCTTCGTTTTTATTTATTTGTTTTGCGAAACTGTTTGAAATATGATAACGTTCAGTCGATTGCCGAGCTGCTCTAGGTTCCCACGAAACTTCACACGAAGTTCTTGCAGCTAGTTCAGATGACTATTGAATTCCCGCGATTATTGCTAACGGGCTTGACTGTCGAAGTCGGTGTCTATTTACACAAGAAGAAATACCATTATAGGATTATGCCAACGTGAATAGAAGGGTAAACTGCAAAAAAATCCTCCCGATTTTTCTTGTTATAGAAAACAGCATTATGATAACGACTGCGGTCTAAAAGGGGAAAAATGAATATTTTTCACAATAATTACGGTGGTTGCAGCAGGTAAGGCGCGAAGCACAGGCGCGCTGCGGCGGGCGCAACAATTTGCATCACAAATGCGGGTGGCAGTCGCGATACGCCATAACGCGCCATGCCCTGCACCCGACGGCTAGTGCAGCGCGGGCGGAGGCGGGCATCCCACCCGCATCAGACAATGTCACAATCAACATCGCGTGGACGCTTTTTGGGACACTATGTGATTGCCGATTGTGGAATCCCATAATCACCAAGAACGAACACATTTGCACTGTAGTAAATAAAGAGCATTACCTACAATTATCTTGAGAGAGCCTATATGTCAATGTATTTGATCAAAATCAACCATAACACATTTTACCTATCATTGAATTTCGAATCACAATGTATCTTTAGATACCTGCTGTCAGAGAGGAAATTAGGTGCATGTGGCAAACACAAATTTAGAAGCGTGATATACTGAAGCGTTGACATGGTTGATTTCACTCACACGTTAAAGGTTCCCATTTAGCCATCTGAATTTGTTCTTGATTCGTGAAAAGTGAGGCCCTAAGCGAGGAAAAGCGTCTAACTTGAAAGGCGGTGAATTAATAACGAACTTCTCCGCGACGCGTGATGACGGCCAACAAGAGTAGCGCATTAGAAGCCAACATTGAAAATTTGCAAAATCTTCAGTTAATTATTATTGCTTCATAAAATTGTTTTTTTTTTTTTTTACAACAAAAGTTAATACAGCATTTGCAAAAACTTTTTACTGGAGTTAGTACTTTTTTGTTTTTTGTTAAATATCGCGCTTTTTGAAAGCTTAGTTATTAAGTCATTTCCATAAGAAAATGTATTATGTTTCTTGAGTTTCGGTAGCGTGTCATTTACTAATCATCACAAAATAAGGAGGAAGTTTTTATCCTAGATACAACGAAAGTCTTAGGCAAAAGGAGAAGCGCTCTACTCGAATTTAAGTTGATATTATGAAATAAAATTAAGTTAAATAATATTTAAAACGTTCAATCTTAGGTTATACAAATTGTCTTGTAAAATATTGCCCTAATATCAGAACAGATATAGAGGTGAAGACGCAGTTCACGACTAACAAATACGAGTCAATTTATTAAATTGTAAGTCAAGGGGTTCTGCGTTGAAATATGAGGACTATTTGAGCTAAACGATGCAATCACTAGCGGATTTAAGAGATTTTACCTTTTCCTCGTAATTTATATCCTTTTTAAACCTGTAAACTTTATAATAAACGCTATTACTAGGAATCATAAAAACAGGACAGCAAATATTAACTTTTCATTAGGAAATATAAATATGTTTCGTACAAGAGCGTTAGGAAGAATATGCCAGCAAAGGCAAGAAGTATTCAATATTGAAATAAATCTTCGGCGGAATGACTCCGTTCGAAATTAACCGGGGTGCCGTATGAAGCGTTAGCTTGGTGGAACGGGCGGTAAAGCGGCTCTTAATTAAATCAAGTGACACGTCTCGTCGCAGGTTACCTCAATCACACGACCCCAATAAACCCATGTGCAAAGCGGAAATGTTTTATATCATGCCATTTTACCCATTTAAGATACGTTTCTTAAGTCGCCTAATTTGACGGCATTCTTGTTTCAATGAGAATATTGTGACACTTATATTTAATGTCTAGACCTAAATCTATCTTACACCATAATTGTGTTTTTAACTTATAATGAGTTTCAGAGGTGGAATCATACCACAAACAAATATAGCAAACAAAAACAGCAGCGAAAGAAAACAACTGTCCCAAATTGTAGTGAAACTATAAAGCAGTGAGAATAAAAAAATCCGACAACTGAGTAAATCTCGTCAAACATCTGGGATTCGTTCGATGGCAACAATAAGTTAGAGTAGACGCGGAGGTGCGGAACAACTTGTGCAGACCCGGGTGGCTGGCTGCGCAGCGGCCGCACTCATTATTTCCATAACAAGCTCGCGACGACCGCCGCTCGCTCTCCGGTCCCGGTCACGGCAATTAATTAACTGGCTAAACGGTATCGTGTTTTACATTCTGATGTTTACGTAACTCTCCAACGATAATGTCGCTGGCTATCGAAATGACAGCGCCACCGGTACTCATATTAATTAATTAATTATTAACTTTGCCTACCTCACTAAAAAATTAAAGAGTTTCATTATAGAGAGCTCGTTATGGACACTAACGTTCTGTGCATATAGATTGCTTATTTAAATGGGGAAATGTAAGAAAACGATAAAAATAGGTTACTGTCACCTTTATTACTTAGAAGAACTTATGGAACATTTCAAATCTCAAATTGATACAAATGGCTACATATAAAACACAATATTCGGTTCGTAAGAATGGGAAGCAATAAAAACGCATTAATATTTTTACCCTTACTAAGAATCGTGAATCATTGGACCTGCAATGTATCTTAAAAAAGGCATAATACTCCGCCATAAAAAGACTCGTATTTTTTGTAAATTAATATAATCTTCTTATCGTGTGACTAATCATTCGAATGAAAATCTGGTGATTAGCAATAAGCATGTCAAAGTTTGCCTATCAACCACATCTACACATTACTATGTCGTAACAGCTGGCAGTGGTTGTTACTTAAATTAGTTAACAATGACACATTTCGCTGGCAAACAAACAGAGAGGAGTCCTAAATAGACCGCATGCTATTCTCGACCTGCTGCCGTCACACCGGTGCGAACGAGTCGTCTGCTGACTCACGCACACCTCAAGGTGATGCTTGCGGGAGTACTAGTCATGGGTGAGATATTATGCAGTGCTAAGATATTAAGCAATAATTATATTTAATAAATGTCAGATCAGAAATTTCAATTGTGCTAGAGTTTACCCACTTAAGTTATAAATAAAAACATATATATAATTTGATGGTAAACAAATTTGGATTTGGCAGTGGTAAACAGAATGTGGAAAACGATAATTTAATGTAAATGATTGAACAAGTTTGTTCGATAGCAAATCGAATAGCGAGAAGCAACCGAAGGCTCACGCACGAGGCATGCATGCGCGTCGAGCGCGGCCTAGTTGCGTAACACAACCGAGCCGCTACGCCGATATACATAAGGACGTTGATCTCATGCTTGAACTTGAAACGACACACAATTGCCTAATAGGTAAATACAAAGACGGAACCACCGAATCTCAAAAGAAACTATTAATCGGACACAATTTAAACTCGGCGTTACAAACACCTGTAGGAACTTAACACAAGGATGTGTAATATTTACATGCATGAAAATGATTTTCCAGCACATCAACGTACTAAACGCTGTCCGGAAATTGTAGGAAATTGCAAGAGAAAATGAATCCGACCGTTTGAGAGGTCCGGTTGTACTCAGTAGAAGGCTTTTATATATACCGCATCGGGTGTTTTCTGCACTTAAAATATTAAAATTGCTATTTGCAAACGTCAACAAAAAGGAATGCGTCTGCATGTAAGAAGAAAAAAATACTGACCTAATTATTAATATAAAAAATACTTTTAATCTCAGTAAATAAACAACGAATCAGCAAAAAATAAATTGAAGATGTACAAATATTGAAATTAACACAAAAAGAATAGTGAAAATAAAGAGGTCTCCATCAATCACAAGAACAGCCGGGCCTTCCGGCGCAACCTGGTCGAGCGAAACATTTCTTTGAATAATGAATGTAGTTAGGTATCGTAGCCCGTAACTGGACGTGATATACGCCGTCGTCGGCCGCATGCATAATTTCACTTATTTTATGTGGTTAATTGTCGAAAATGACCGCCAGTGAAATATATTATGGCATACGGAGGACGCCAACACCGCTGGTGGCGGTTAATGTATTCCACAGCTCGTGGCTCCACCCGCCCTCGCTTCGCTACACCGTCTACAATGTGTTACTAGGTACGTGTACTACGGCCACTATGTTACGAGCATAATGCAAATAACCGTAACAAAGCCTATAAGTAATCCAAACTGTCTTTTAATGTTTTTCTGTATACTGGATTATATGACAAAAACGATTTTTCAGGATTATCAGTTCTTTCAACATGATAGGTACACTAAAAAATACTAAGAATAAAAATCTAGTTACTGCATCTTAAAGGAAGAAATAAATGCATTATGCAACTAATAAATGCATTTACTAATCTAACACAAAATCTCCCTTGTCTTTGATCTTAGAATTCTGCTACGGTTACTGAATTTCTCAGGCAATATAAACGATTTTTAGGAAAAGCTATGACATGTGGGAGATCAGGCTGTTTTTATGAACAAAATATTCTAAAAAAACCTAAATAACACCGTGGTTTCTTTAATCTGGGCGCTTCAAAGTTATCATTCGTCGTTATACTTACTTACATAATAATGCAAGCAAGTACATTTATAACATAAATTTCACAGCATGGAATTCCTAGGTAGGTCGTCGCTTACGTGCACAATCGCTGCAACTCGTGTCTACAATGCCGCTGCATTACAATTTTTCAAAGCAGACACAGGCGACGACAGGGCCGTAACAAAAGAGCTAGGAAGTCGCAAATAAACGAGCGCTGCGACGAACTTACTTGTACGCACAGCTTGCCTACGCCGTAGAACCGTAGACTTAACGGCAAACTGACTACGTTCATTTTCAGCTATACTAATGTACTAAATTATTTTATTTCTTACTATATCTTTTGGGTTATCTGTTCGTTGAATTTCACTTCACCGTGTTCTTTCAGGGGAGTCGCTATGAATAACGTGCAAATACAAAGACTTTCCAATTTGTGTAATGTAAGTTTTCGACGGTAAATGTGAACTCTCAAAAAGCCAAGAGGTAAGGCGGTTGGACTGTATATCTCTACGTTTAGCGCTTTCCGGGCGCAGCGATGAATACGGAAAGATCGGGCTATGCGATATGGCCGGCGGCGGGCGGCCGACCGCGTCTGCGATGGACGCGCGTAAAAGGCTTCAGAACTGCAATCGCGGCCACATCAGCCTTAGCTAAAGTTTTACTCTAAATACAATATTTAATACATTCACATTTTTAGGTTCCAGATACGAGAAACTATTTATAACTATATACCAATTTGAATTTAGTTTCAGGTAAAATACCATACCAACCAATACCAAAAAATTGTCTTTCTTACAGATGAGATAAATATGCAATCATGTTTACCTACAAAACATCTCACTTAAAACTGGTGCTATAGTAGATAAACAAAAATAATGCCGCAGGAACTCGTGAATAAAATAGTTTCAACAGGTACGGGTATTAATTTTGTTTCTTGATTAAATTTACACATCTTAATTATTACGTGACTATGAATGATAATAATGCCTAATTTTCTATAATAATTTATTTAAAAATAAATACTTATAAGAATTGATTACTTTAAAACAAAGTTTTTTGATGTCCAAACCAGGGGTAACAAACTTCCTAACTTGCTAAAGCATCAGAGCCTCAATATGATGAAACACCGCAAAGATATCGCTAATCACGATTACTGAAGGTTGTTCACAGGCTGCTCAATGCAATTAAACAGGAACAGTAAATAACATTTAGAAAAATTTACTCTAATTAACCAGATTTAGCTCATAGAGCGCACTGCGTTTCAAACAAGGGTCTTCCATCAATTTGATATTGAAATATGTAAAAATCTGTCACCACGTTTTAAAATGATACATCACCCGGTTCAGTAATAGAAAAGCCTTCCGCAAATTATTGGTGAAAAACAGAATGTAACAGAAACCATCGCCTATACCATTCTGGCACGGCCGGCTGACCAAATAATTTGATAATTTAAGGACATTTGCTTCTTGTTTCCGTTAGAACTTGAGTAACCAAATCTTAGTTTGAAATTTACTTCATTCTTTATCAATGAGATTAGTAAGTTTTATTTATTTATTTTGAACTCAATACTCAGTTTGTTATAAATCATATTAAATACTTTATTTGTTTTTGACAGAGCAGTAAATTAACAGTCATAATCAAATATTTCAAAAAATCTAATATACAATGTTATTACTTGATATCTTAATATAAGAAGTTTGATCCCCAATTGACATTTTAATTCTTATTTCATAGGATGTTACCAAAATTTGTGTAGCAAACAAGTTTTTGCATCACGTGGAATAAAGTTTTTACAGAATAAAGAGATTTACTTTATTCTTGTGTAAAAGACTTGTTTAACGATTAACTTGGTTTTCATCATATTATTACGAAGACACCGTTGCTGATATTTGACACTTTATAAAAAAAAACTTGGATATTCATAATAAATACATAGAATCTAAATAATGAACGTAGTTAAAAATCTTACAATTTGCAACTTGAGATCCTTTCCTGCAGCAGAGGCGGCCGTGACAGAGGTCGTCACTGGTGACAACCACTGATGTAAGTTAATATAACGCTTTGGTAAAAGTTTTAATGAAACATCCGCTTGTGCATACGCGCGTTCTAGGCATGCGGCAGCCGCACCGTCCAGCGCGAGTGCCGGCTCGAGCAGGGCCCCGCCGCCCTCTAAAACCACCATAGTATCAACAATATCGTCACCTAAGTTTTCAAACAACACACCACTTAAGTCACTTCACAGTCGGCAAGCTCGGGACGGAGCTACATGTCTCTCGCGAGGTACGTGGCATTCGAGCGGCGAGAGTCGCGGAACTGGCGCGGCGGCGCACCTGCCGCTAGCCGCGCCACCCGCGCCCCTCTTGTACCGCCTACAGATTCGTCAACAAACACCGTTGCTGCAGCGGTCGCCCTGCATCCACAAAGCTTTGCACACTACTTTCGTCCCACTTTTAGAGAATATTACTACAGTTGCAAACCGGATTAGACGTATATATATATCTCAAAATAGCTTTTATACTCGTATATATACATAAAGACGCATACTATCAAGTTATTTAATTCTCATGGAGAAAATATTAGTCAGGATTCTAGCACATACGAACTTGTTACTTTAGGCTTGTAAGGTTTTACTTTCTCTAAGTTATTAATAGGCAAGGAGAAAACAATAGCCAAATCGCAGGCAATTACCGCCACACAATACAGAGCCATTGAATAAGGTTCTGAAAATTTATTTGTGCGAGTTTTCCAATGCACGAGGCGTCGAACCATTTGCCACGTGACCATATTACAGCCCCTCCTTATTTCAATAATTCAACCATTCCGTCTCTAAACAACACCAACTTCTAAACAATTAAGGAACTCTCAATAATTAACGACCCATAAGCAACTTGCAATAAACTCACAGGAGCAAGTCTTGAAGACATAATTAGGGTACAAAATTCTCAAAAACTTTTATAATATAAAAACTCAGCCATAGAAAATGTCATCGAAGTGCGTGATTCAAAGTTGAATCCAATTTATAAGACTGGTCCCCAGAGATATTTCGAAACAATGATAAAACTTGGGAAATATTTCGATTCTATCAGTGCTATGCCGTTCGGATGTATTACATACGTAAGACTCTAGGCCAATACAAAATTCGCGTGAATAGACCAACGTACAGGTATTGGTGGTATCTCGTAATTCAAATTGTGGGTTTAAAAATACTACAAATATTACTAATTAACAACTACAAGCAGTGGCACATCTTTTAAGTAAAAAAGTGTATGCCGCAGAAATTAATTTGCCATAAACACAGGTATTAATAGAAGCGAGACAATAACCCCCAACCCCATGGAACTCAAAGTCAGCGTCCTAATGTCTTACAGCACGCGAGCAGTCGCTCCACGTCGCACCCCCGACCTCGAAAACGTGGTTTTCATTTACATATAACGCTTATAAACAAGATGATACAAACCGGCCACAACGTGGAATTTTAAATTGACCTATCAACTAAAATACATGTATCATAATTAAGGTATGTTCAAGTGAACACAAAGTGGAAAATACCATAATTAAGTGTGAAAACCGAAATAATAAATACATCAATGCTTATAATTAGTTGTTTCAGTACAAAATTGTTGAAAAAAAAATGTTTTCAAATATACCTAATTACAATTTTTAAACCATTTTGGAACGAGAATGAACAGGGAACAAAAACATCTACTATGTTGGAAAAATATGTCATCAATTATTACTGTTCAAAGGATTCTCAAGTAGCAGTCCATCTGTATAGTGACTGTCATTCAAGAGAACGTAATTAAGGTTCTTTTCCTTAAAAAGTTCAAATTAAACATTTAAAATGAACTTCGTAATTATTCTGCCTCCATCATAAACATTCAATTCTTGGCACGTGACAATGAACATAAAAACAACACAGGTAGAAAAGGTCATATGATACTTTTCTAAAGGCAGTTTGTCTTCTACTTAGTATCTATGCTATGTATATGCAAAGAAAAATGATTTCAGATAAGTTTACAATGACAATTGTCTCAGTCCAGTGCACGGGCAGTCAGACACTCGACTCTATGTCAGCTCAATTATTCACACGACACGCCCCCGTCCGCCACATCATCCGCTTGCTGCCAAATTAAAAGTAAATAACGAAATGAAAACAAGCGGCCCGCGCCGCGAGGGACTCGCAAACCTTTTACCGCTGTCGAGTAAACAACTAGATACAGCTAAACACACTTTATCATTCTATCGGCTATCTATTTGTGAATGCAGATAAAACTGCTGAACGCGAAATATGCACTAACGTGTAAACACAACGGAAATATAACTAACGTTCGGAATTTGTCTACACTTATTTTTAATTCTGCACGTCCTAATGAATAACTGACTACACATATACAATGTACATGCAATGTAATAAATTGGGTTTTTAATCGGTCAGATATTTCTCTCATTAAGTAATTATATTTTTTTTTATTAAAAGGTGGCTTACTGATGCTCTGACTTCATCTGCGCATTATAATAACCTCGACGTCCTATTATTTTGGTACAGATTCGTTTGCTACCACACTACTTAGAATACACCAAATTATAGATACATTACGGCAGAGGCTGCGGCGAAATTTACTCGCTTCTTTCTAGTTTTATCAAAAGCTGTTTAATCGTTTATCCATGTAAGTGTAACAGACTGAAGTTACTTTCGCATCTATATAATAAGATCGGATTTGGTACAGGTACAAATAAAAAGAATAAGTTAATTTTATTATTAAGTAGCACTGAGCTCAATTGAATATATTCCTTCTCACCTTAAGTTTTGGAAAACTAAAAGGATTGTTGTCATTGACTCAGGAATAGATTTCGATACATTTTTGTAGACTGTCTGTTCGCTTTGGGAAGATTACATACCCGTCAAGACCACGCTTTGGTCCTATTCATATACTAACCCCTGGTTTCTGAAACGCTGATCGACACAAAAATTAGGTAATCACCTTTCCAGTCTCATTTAAGCGCTGTGATTGGTATTTGGTATTATTGTCTTTTTTTTCAGCTAATCACAGTTATGATCAGTTGATTAGACGACATATTAAGTTGATCAGCCCTGTAAAAGGGAAAAAAGCCTTGCAAATCTTTAAGTTTGGATCTATCGTGAAGATTAATTAGCCCAGACCCTGCGTTACTAGATGTAGCTGCTGATGCTACTACTATTACTACTGGATCTAGTTACTAGACACGTCGTGGGGTTGACTTTTTAGATGCGTTTTTAAAGCAAGAAGCGCAAGTATATTAGCAGAAAAGAGAAGTTATTAAAATCGATTTAAGCTCGAATAGTAAAAAATATCCTTTGATTGTTTAGGTACACACATTGTCGGTAAACAAGGCAGCCAGAAGCTACAACAACCAAAAGCACTATTCTCAGCGGAGAGCAATTTCGAAGAACAATGAACGAGGATGAATAGTGGCGCCGAAGTAAAAAAGTCTATTTACATCATATGCACATTTGCTACCACAATGTAAAAACTACAGATAGTGTTTCGCTGCGTGTATACGAGCAGCTGAGTAATTAGTTACTAAAGCATTGCGTTAGAAGAATTAATATTAATACTATACGTCGTGTGGTGCGCCCTCTGAAACTCTATTCCAAACTTATTGCGCAAAGGCCGTTCTTCAAGAAAGGCGTCGAGGTTTTTTCCCTTGCAAAGTTGCCTGTGTGATGTATTTGTCTGTATATTTTATATTATCTATGTATTTTTTTATTTAAGTAGATATTTTTGCTTTTTTTACACCTCGATTTGACCCCAGATACTTTTTATCTTACCTCTATGCACCAAGATATTGCCGGAAATAAACCCAGTTTTGAGCTAAGGTTTCCATTTTTGCTTTAAATTTGAAGTATGTACCCTTCATTTAATGTTTTGTACGCGAAAGATATAACAATAATAATTTATTAGATGGCGTTTCAGGAAAAAAAACCGCTACGATCCGAGACTTAAAAATATGTGCCGACGTGGAATCATTAGTGAAAACATGAAGCGTGTGTTGTGTGTTGGGGTTGGTAAGACAGGTGAGACAGTAACGAGCGGTCGTCGAGTCATTGCGAGCAGAGAACAACCCCTTACCGCGAAAATTGTCACACTACAAAGTATGTCACGGAGCTATATCATTATTTGGACATACGTGACATACTGCTAAGCTTTTAAAGAAAAATAACGCTACTAAAGGTCATCACAGGAAGCACTTAAATATGACTTAGTTTATATTAGATTTTTCTGGACCTAATTTAAAACCTGGGACCTAAATTACCTTTGAAAAATTGATCGTTTTTAAACACTAACTTAAATAAATCATAACCTAGACTAACCTTACATTATTTCTCAAGTAACGAAAGATTGATAGATGGACTAGTAGTTACAACAATCCTAACAACATTATTTTAAAATCCGTTTTTTTTTATTTTTCTTGTAGGTATGTTATGTGGGGTGAGCAGTTTTAAAATCAGTTTTTTACCCTTTTTCTCTGTACGAATCTTGGTAAACAAGAAGTTGAAGTGAAATAACGCAATAGTAAATATTGTTTAATGTAAGATTCGTAGCAAATTGTACGTTGTAAGAATGTAGGAAGTAATGCTACTCGAGCAGGTAACAGCAAACCGAGCACAACACCAGGTTGAACGGCCGGAGACGCACCCGAGCGTGGCGCATATGGCTTCGCACCTAACACATTATACTAAGCAAAGTAAAGCCGACCAGACTGACGGTTAACTTACTGACTGGTAACTCATCTATTTTGTTTTTAGAAAAATCCCTATCTCTTTATATTTTTCGTATCGTTGTATTTTTATTCAAAATACAACACATATTTTCAAAAATTACAGCATCCAAAAAAGAACTATCTCCAATACGTCATACGCCTTCAAATAGCAAAGGACTGCTTCCAAATCGGTCTATTCGCAACACGACAAAGTTATAACGCCTCTCTTTTCGCGTCGGGGTTAAAAACGAATTATCAAAGATGACTCTCATTTGTGATTCGATTCAACATCATCGTGATAATGAACTCAATCCGGATTATTAACAATGAACCCAAGTATATACAGACTATAAAGGGCAACTTAACAGATTTATGTGACAAAGCATTTTGTACTCAACAAAACCACCGATTCGAAAGAACAATTACGCGAGTCAAAGCAGCTATCTCGGAAAAGCGCGGCGAGATATAACAAATAGCTAGAGTAACAAAAGAGGCTTTCTCGCGGCCATTACGACGCGATACACAGAGGAAAGCGAGGCGCGAGTACAAGCAATGGAGGCGCAGCGGGTGGCCGCGGTCTACGATTAGCGTATGCGGCACTGGAGGCGGCCGCCTACCCCTGGGACTAACCCAATTTACGATTGCTGCAAAGAATATCTTCGACATGGCATTTTTGCGAGCCACTAGTGACCGCTACTTTCTATATGAGCGAAGCCAACTTACTGCTATCACTTCTTATTTTACTAGGAAAACAAAACCAATATTTATTTGGATCAATTGAATAAATAAAATTTCTCAGCAGAAGTTGTAAGACTGCAAGGTAGACGACAGGTCTGGTAACCGTAATAAGGGCTACCATAAAACGTAACATTAGGTAACAGCGGCTTCTGGGGCGGCTATAAATATCTCCGTTCGGAAGTAAGGCCACTGTCCCGTGGGAGGACGACACATCGTCGAGACGGGCGGCCGTGGACGTGTCGGAGGAATAAAAACATCTCTCTCACCTCGCGTGCTCTTCCAGAGAGCAAAGGCGCGACCTCACCACCGCCAATCAATATCACTTAGCAATAACTGCGACCTCTTTCATGTATGACCATTATCTTTATGTGTACCGCGTTACTAACATATTACGACTTTTGCAGCTTTATTAAGAATTCATCTTGCGATACGTACTTAAAACTCTGTAAATAATATTGTAGTAGAGAGAGACTGTTTTTAAGCACCAATAATGTTACCAAATATCAATATTATCTAGCTAAAAACCATGAACCTCGACTTGAAACTATCTTGTAATCGTATCTGTTACCGAATACCTACATAATCTAATTGAGGTTCCTTGATCTAAGATAAACATACGCAGTAAGTACACTTGCTGTTTAACCGAGACCGTAACTTTAGCTACGGTCGTTCAATTTTACTATCAAATCTTTTGTATTTATCAACAACCACGGGAATAAAATCCATAGGCTCGCATAAGTACATGACGGACTGGTAACGTCGCTTTCGCGAGAGAAATGTTCTTAGTTTCACTTGTTAGTGAAACCGAGCTTTAATATCACCGGTGTGGTAGCTAATTCCAGTTCAAACGTATTTAAGTGAAGGGTGTTTTGAGGGGTAAAAAAAATAAGCAAACAGAAAGGAAATTAAGGAAATAAATATTTTGCTGTTGTACACGGACCTGTTTAAAATTTTACGAAAGAAGCAGTGCAAATGTTAGGATCTCGATGTAAGTCATTAATAATTCTTGAGAGCGGACAAAAGAACACTGTTTTCGGTCGGGTCAACACAAACCCAGCAACTTGAATAAGTCAAAATCATCAAATCACCTTAGTAAAGCAAGAATGCAAACAAGGGGAGACCCACAAATTGCTTGTATTATTAGACGAACCTTAAAAGTTTAGGGCAGGCTTAGTTTGCAGAGGTAAGCTCGATGTTAGGCTAGGTAAGTTTGTTTTGCGGTAGTGTCAACATATAGCCGAATAACGAACTAACAAAATAATTACAATCAAGACTATATATTTGGCGTAAATAAATTTAATTAATATTTAAATCAAGTTGCAGGGTTATAAATAACATTTTTACAAATATGGGTATAGAAAATTAATCATTTTAGTGGCAATTTAATAGCAACTCGTATTTACATAGGAATGAGTAGCACTATACAAAACGTGAAGGTAGACTCAATGTTAGCTGAATGTAATCCCAAGCGGCACTATACACGCTTGGAATATGTCCATCAAATGTCACAATCAATTACTGCGTTTAACCAGCCCGCCTCATTTCATGTATAGGCACTTGCTAAACTAAGGTACGCTGCAGATTGTGCCTATGGGGTGTTGTTAATCGTATATATGTAATTCTGATTAATTGAAAATTATTAATATTTTTACAAAATTATTAATAATAAACACATACATAAAACATGTTTTAGTAAATGTGAATAGACGATCGAAATTTATTACTTTTAGTAGTAATTATTAATAATTCACGACACATATTGGTAAAAGTTATAAAATAAATAAAAATCCTATGTACTTAATGTAAATAAAAACCAGCAGGTATTTATTTATATTATACACTCTTACCGTGACATATAAACTGACAAATACATATACACTTGGTTAATGTTTCTTTAATTTATAAAAATATACGTGATGGGTACATACGTCGTCGCTCGCTTCGCTCGCTCTGTTGCAAGGTCACAACATCTAACCTAACCTTTTTTTTTTTTTTCGGGGGGAAATCCTCATGGACTTCTTCCGCCTGGGGAGAGGCGGAGGGGCATGCCGGACTCTTACCGGCTAAAACCCCCCGGTGTCTCCTCCTCGCACGTGCACCTGGGGCCGCGGGAATCCAAATTCTTCCGCAGATTTAACCTAACCTAACCTATTGATCTCCGTCACAAAGTCGAACCTAACCAAGCATACTAATTAAACCGCCCCGCAACCCTTGGCCACTTATTAAATTAATCACTACTTGGGTTAAATCTTCTTATATATAAAAATGAATCGCTAAATGTGTTGGTAAGCGCATAACTCAATAACGCCTGGACCGATTTCGCTAATTGTTTTTTTGTTGTGTTAGTTATTATCAGGAGAAGGTTCTTATGAAAGAAAACATTTGGAAAATTGCGCGGATTTTTTTTTTTTTGTAATCCTGACCTTTGTTGATAGTGATTTGTTGGATTTATCTGCGCCTTGAATAACATAAAGGCACCGGGAACGGGGTGAAACCGCAGTGCACAGCTAGTTATTAATAAAAACCGACAAATGTGATTAATTTATCACTTTAACCTCGACTTTCGGTAATTATTAATAATAATAGATCATTATTAATAATCTTCAATAATTCACTCTTACCGTGACATATATAAAAAATAATCGCTAAATGTGTTGGTAAGCGCATAACTCAGTAACGTCTGGACCGATTTCGCTAATTCTGTTGTATTTGTTACTGTCAAGAGAAGGTCCATATGAAAAAAAAATGAAAAGTAGAAAATTTTAGTATATTTAATCACCATATTAAGTAATCCTGTCTATTGTTATTTGATAGTGATTTGTTGGAATCATCTCCGCCCCAATAGTACAAAGGCACCGGGAACGGGAACTATGGATTCACGCGGGTGAAACCGCGGGGCACAGCTAGTTTACTATAAAATATGTACAAAGCAGCTAAGATATGACGAACGAGAATGAACTTACCTTCATTCTCGTTGTCATAACGTCAAATATAACTTGTTTGAATAACAATTTGCGAAACAGGTAAGTGGATTTTAAATAAAAGAGCGAGACGCGGAGCATCGACGGCGGCCGAGGCGGCCGTAAGTTTTGTCATTGTTTCTATATTGCGCAGGGCAATTAGCGCAGCTCGGACTCGGCACAAGTCACTGGCTCGACCCTCCCGCACCCGCTGCATGCTCGCTCCCGCCAATCAAATTACGAGAAAACCGCTCTCACCCTCCCAAACTTAACAAACCTTTTAATTCCCGAAGTAACGTCGAAACTTCAATTAATGATCAAAAAGAAAATAAATTTGCCGTCACTGAAGAATTTTATATACAACTATTTAGGTGAATTATCATAAAAATCAGGTACTATGAAATTCTACAGGTGGCTATTAAGATGCGTAGTTAAAATTTTAAAAACTTGGATTGTGTAGGAGACCTTTTACCTTTCGAATAATTCTACCTATTTCACATTGCTGAGGTCATTGGAGATACTGTTTTTTTTTTATAACATAACATAACATAACATATCATCACGCCTGTATCCCCGAAGGGGTAGGCAGAGGTGTACCAATGTACACCCACAGTTCGCCGATATGTTTAGGTCCCATGTAATAGGGGGCGAGCCTATTGCCACTTACCGGGCACAAATCCAAACTCCGACCTGCTACTGAGAATTTCATAGAAAAACCCAATAACACCTTGGTCGACTCGGGAATCGAACCCAAGACCTCCAGCGTAGCAGTCGCGCTTAGCGCCACTAGGCCAACGAGGCAGTCATTTTTTTTCATATGATTGTATTATCTTTTATGTGATAAGAATTTCGTCGTCTTTTCTGCATAATTAAGTCATTAAACATAGTGTTGATATGGTGGCATCGTATGCTGTAATTACCGAGTTGTATCCAGGAGCGCGCGACATCGCCGCTGCACACGGCTGTGGGGCGGTAATTACCACGCTCGAAGGGGTTGGGGCACGGACGCTCTCCTGTCAAAAGGATCGCGTGCCTAGCAGCGGACGCCCGTATTAAACGCTAGCGAAGAACCCGTGCCCCATCAGATAACATGCAATCAATTTCGCGATCTACATGCCTCTACGTCGGCACCGCCCCAGGGCTGACGTCACACCGATAAGCTCATAGTGCCAGCTAACCACTTGGTACCACCTGGTCTACCACACCTAGGAAATCAATGTGGTTTCAAGATTACGTCATAATTTTTTTAAGCAGCTTTATAATTTATTCAGATAACTAATAATAAAGGCTTTAGTCAATCGAAAAGAGACATCAGTTTTAACTGTTGTTTTTATATTTTGCCGTCTCGTCTAATCAAGGCATTCACAGACGCTCAGGCACGAGGCTAAGTCACGCGATCGTTTTATCGCACACCTTCTTTCTGTTTTATAGACAGATAAAGTTTGTTTAAAAAGCTCGCATGTCTTTACTACATTGACGTCCTTGTCGTGACGAGTGGTGTAACCCTCGACATCCTAATATGAACAAAACAAGACTTTTAAACGCGTTCAATCGTCACCCATGTCGCTAAATATTGAAATTACATTTAATACGGGTTTCTCTACTGCTCTGATTCTAATACAATACGAATTATTAAAATAAACATTTCCTCAAAATTTGTAGTAAACTCAACTTACCTAAAGTTCTGTTAATATAAATAAGTACAACTGTCTAGAAAACAAAAACCAGAGGATAAGGGAAAAATCCTCGCAAGTCAATTTGATATTATGAGGTAATGGAGAGTAACGGGCGTGATTTATGCGGCATCGAGGAGGTTCAGGCGCGGTCGGACCGCGCGCGAGCACAATTATCGGCCCGCGGGCGCTCTCAATTACGAAGAGGCGCGCCCGTGGGAACACCTCCGAACCGACCGGGTCCAACCACAAATCTTTTAGTCTTACTGTCTTACGCCCAACCCAACAAGTTACAATATTAAGCCCAATTTGGAAATTGGAGCAATCGTTAAATAGTGTGCTTATTTTGATGAAGTCAAGTAACAGACATTGATGACGTCACAGAAATCGATTGGTGAGTAGCTGTACTGCGATTTTAACCGACTTATTTGTTAATAATTGCTTTGACAATTTATTTATCGCAGACATAAATGCGATAATTAAAATATTAATAATTAATAAGGCATTTATCAAAAATAAAGAATCAAATTTGCTTTATTGGACATAGACAACTCTGAGGATACTTCAACTTCGGGAATAAATCAAGCAATAAGTATAAAACAAACCGAAAATAGAACCAGGTACAAAAAGAAATGCTACTTAATTAAAACGCTCAATCTATACGAAAATACCTAATATAGCAAAGTTATTTGATTTTTCTCATCTGGTATAAGCAGTGGAGTGAAAAAAAATATAGGTATGGTAAGATTTATAAGAAATTGTAAAAATAGGCTATCGTTAGGGCTGCATTTTTTGTTTATCTAATACATAAGAAATTATTTACTGTTACTGGTACACAACCGCTGTAATTAAAAATAGAGAATAAAGGACAATAACCAAATTTGTATAAGAGCCCCCTACCCCCCTAAAAGTTCTTTTGTAAGTGTTAGTAAGTTCATAAGGACCTTTAAAAAGACTAACGAACAGTTTTCATTTTAAAATCCATGTAGTTTAGAAAAAAAAAATGAAAAAATAGTTGTTTATTGTTTTTCATTCACCACAAACATGTTGTAAAAAATTTAAATAACAACATTATAGGCTATTATGAAGCGTATATAAGTCGCAGACAAATAGTATAATTTGGCATTTTACATACGGCGTCGTCAGTTTAAAAACGTTTGCGGTTATGTAATATGCCGAAGGCAAAATGACAACTCATTCAATCGTTTTAATGCGACGTTAGTGTTATTTTAGGGTGACTATGCTCATTAAAATCTCGAGACAATACACAATAACAAAGATAATAATATGTAATTATAATAATAATACTATGAAACACAAACTGTTCTTTTGTGCCAAAAATAATAATATTAAAACATTATTTTCTCGGAATCTCCCGCACTTTTGAGAGATGTCGCCATAGTAAAAAATTATCACTTTACTAAGATGTTTTGACTGAGATACATTTCAAATCTGTAGGTCGGTGTAAAAGTTGGGGGACGTTTTCACGCATTGTCCTTTCAACTAGCTTCAATTTTTATTTTAGTAAGGGAGTCGGCAGAAAGACGGCTCCCTAACGGCTTTTCCGCTTGCGCTGATGTAATGGTTAGTGATAGGTAAATAAAATTATATATTACATAAAATATATATAATTCGTCTTATGAATGAACTAAGATTCACTTAAATAATAAAAAATTAAATTGTGATACCAGAAAACCCATGAAAATTTAAAACGCATCAAACAACAAATAAAGAAGGAAATGTAAGATGTTATCAAGTGTGTCGTATGAAAGGTGACGGGAACGAAGTCGCGGGGGAAGGTTAAAGAATTTATTTATTTATTATTTTATTACACACCTTACATCTATCATTACAGGTTACCCTAATTCAATAGAAAAGATGTTTATGTGCACGATTTTATTATGTTTGATTGTCTAAGTAACACTGTGTAACCAGTAATAAGCCTGATATGATTTAAAAAAAAATGTGCAATGTACAAGGATTCCTTCAGGGGTAAACTCCGAACTGATAATTTTCAATTTAATAGGTCTCCGCAACGCGATATCTTTTTAAAGAGTTATTTTTTACTTAGTTGTTTAAATGATTCATTCGATAAACGAATTGCAGTTTGAGGACGCGATCGGGTCGAGTGTCGCGTTTTAATTTGCGCGACGACACACGAGTGGACTCCGTGCCATGGTTTGCGGGGAACGCGTCGAGTGCCCTGCTAATTGCAACGCCACGCTATTTCTCGACCGACACCATCCGCAGCGCTTAAGCCGATCATCAAATATGTACACCGATATTTGATCACCTAACATAACAATGTTTGATTTAACAATGTTTTTTTAGTTACGTAATTTTCCACTACATAATTTGTCCAAAGACCCGCTCTTGGCCTACTAAAGCGTAGCATATTTGGATTGGTTCGCTAAACAAAACGTCCTGTTACATTAAAAAACGTCATATGTGGGCGCCTGAAAAACAAGAAGTTATTATATACGTACCCGTAGCTAAATAAATAAGCGTTGTTTCATTATATGTAGTCATGTCGATAGATACACCGCGCCATGAGCATTTCCCGACGGACGTTCTGATAAGCTCTGACCAACCGCAATGATATCGGTATGAACATTAATTACCTGATCTGACATTCACACTGAAAACGACAATGATCTTAGCTAATTATAACGTAACCCCGTGGTCGTTGGTAGTAATTTCTCGCTTTACAAATGAAAGTCTTGGCGTTGTTGCATGGAGGGCTAAAGTAATTTCTGAAGAAACAAATGAAACTGCTCCCCTCGCGTAGGAAAACGCTTTACAAACCGCGCGGCCCATGTAATCGCATAATAAAAAGGGCAAACGCGGTAAATATAAGATGAGGAAGACAGTTTTACGAGCAGCACCTAATTAAGTGGTAAACCCACCAAGGCTGAGTAAACGCTTGGAGTGAAAGAAATAGGTACAAATTGTAATAGGCAAAAGAATTAAACATAACTTGTTAGCATCTTAATCTTTACAAATTACTTGAGAGCTAACCAAAATATCAAGCTAAATTCTATTTTGAAACTATTTGTTAGGTTTTTCACGTACGAGTTATATCAATTAGACTCCCAATAAGTTACTAGGAAAATAAAATAATTGGATGTATACCTGAAATATTATAATAACGTCACTACAAAAATTAATAACATATGATGAAAATGTAACATTATAGCTTCGGGAATAACAAAAGCTATCAAATCTATGAATGTTTGTGCAAATAGTGAGTGTCTGCCGAAAATAAAATGAGTAGCAATGTTGGTGCGGGCGGGCGGTGCGCGGGAGTATTTCTGGCGCGCAGGTAGGGCGGCGCGCGCCGGAATGCGACCTCACCTGAGCGACGCTGATTCACTCGAACTAAATTAGTGAGCTCAATGTATTTATTAGACATCACCTACTTCTGACGCCACATTTAACCTGCTTAAGTATAATTAGGTTTTAAAAGCTAAGCACTCGTTAATATTTGATGTCAACTGATTAAAAACTGATCAAAACACAGAACCAAATAAGTAAAATATATTATTAGATTAATGGTAAAATATAATTGCCTACCACATTCGCCGCTAAGAACAGCGTACAGTTATTAAGTGAAATCAAAACATTAATAAAAACCTTAGCAATGAATATCAAATAGCGTGATTAACGATTTATTTACAGGTCCGTACCAATTAAAGGGTGCAAACGTTTAATTCAGTTCGGGTCGCGCGTGGACACGGGTCCAGCCTGGGGCGATTCATTAGCTCGACCGCGTCAGAACAAACAAATTAACGCGTCGGGCGTGTTTTACTCGGTGATAAAAGGGCGCGAGGGCGATGGGCACAGCGCCAGCTGCGTGCGACCGCGCGATAAATCTCGCGGACGGCGTGGAGCGGGCTCGCACCGCGCCCGCATCAAGTCGGCCCGCGGCCACTGCATGAGCCTCAGCCGCACTCACACAGGCGCTTTCCTATCCAATGTTGCTCGACCCCTGACTTTCGAACTCCCATGGTAAGTCCGACCTGGATACATTTGTAATGAACTAAAACTTCAACATAAACAAAAGAAGTCGTGAAGTTTATACTTAAATACTCGCAAGTAAGCCAAGCACAAGCAGTTTCAGCTGCATTATGAATTTTTTGTTAAGAGATAGATACACTTTTATATTTGCTCAGTAACCGATGAAATTGTATTTTGTTCGAAAGGCTAGGTACTAAAAACTGTAAAATTCACAGCTATAGAAAGATATTGCAATGGCTCGAGAAATGGTTATACATATATAATAATATGTAATATCATGCCTATAATAAGATCGTAACTATTATCTGTACGAAGACTATCCCTAATGCCAGTGACCGATGCCTTACATTGCAATAGGTTGGCGACAACGCATGCGACGAGCGGGCGACGCCGCTGCGTGGCGGACTGGCGAGACATACAGTATAGGAGTGACAGTGGGTGCGCGACGAGCCCTCGCCGCGTGTAAATGGCTTCAGTTAATTAAGTTTAATCAGTGCCATTATGATTGTTGAAGTACGGTTGGCGACCATCTGCCGGTCTGGGCACGCCCACCTAAATACATATTATGTTACCACGGGAAACCACATGTGGTGGTCACCGTGTTTATCAAAATTATACTTTTTCTCACATACTTTTCTAATAGGGTCCTCGAATCTATAGGTCAGAAATAATTTTTACTACTGACAACAAGCCGTTGCTTTTTAAGTCGATCGAACTAATAGTTTTGGTTTGAGGTACGTAACCCCAAAAAATCTAATCGACTATCGAGATGATTATGATAGTTACGAAATATTTAACCAATAATACAATTAATTGTACCAATTTAATTTTTAAAAGAGTAACCTATCAAGTTTTTGCCGGCTCTACTATATAGGAAGGACACTTTGAAACCGTGCAAATCGAGTAAGTAAATTTTAATTTAACGTTTCTTGACCGCCTTTATTTTGGTTAATAGGAAATAAAAGCATTTGATTTTGAATGGAGTTATAAACATATGCTAAAATAAAAATTAAACGAAATTAAGATGAAAATGATGGGTATAGTATATGTCGGTAATACCTCACCTCAACATTCGTTACCGAAAATTTATTAATTATAATATACGTACACAACAACAAACTTGTTTTCATAAAAGGTGAAGATAAAAGATAATTACAATGTTTGTACTTTATGGTCTATTCATATTTTTAGTTTTCGAATATAATTATTTCGTTATCATGTATTATAGTAGACAATGATATATTTCCATGAATTATGTAGGCCTAGGCTGATAAATGGTTGCTGTAAAATCAGATAACATTTTATTGTTCAAAATTTAGTTTCCATTTTACGATCGACTTCAGAGCACTAAATATGCATATACCACCAATGTAGTATATTTATAGATCGACTACAACGACAATATAAAATATATTATTATACAATAATGTGATATATTTCAAGAGGGTACAGAAATTTTATCATTGCGACAAGACAAGACTTTATCTTTTATATTTTCTTTTTAAACATGCGAAATAATGAATAGTCATTTATTTAAAATTTTGAGTAGCGTCTACTTTAAATTTAACTTCCATCATGATTAATTAAGATTTCGAATTAATAATTTTACTATACATTTGTCTGTTACGAATCGATAACTAGAACGAAAATAGCGGTGCAAGCAGATAGTCAAGTGTGGCGTGCTGCGCTACCATTAACGCAGCGTGACGAATCGTCCGGCAGAGAGCGGCACGAGTGTAGGGCTGTCACTCTTACTGCGAAATCTTTATTCAGAATAATTTTGGAAAAATAAATTGTCTCAGGACTCAAAGGATGAGTTCTGTTTTTTAAATAAAACGTGTCATTTATCTCATCCTTAAAATAACTGTGCAAAGAAATCAATAACAAAATTTTAAGTAAATCGTAAGTAATCGCTCTTTGTACTTTAAAATATTGGAAAACGACGTATTTGACAACCCTGTTCGTAGGGCGGCGCGCCGGATCGCTCCCGCGTGCCCGCCTCTCACGCGATCTTATCGCGCCTTCCGCGAACATCGCATCGCACTGCCCGCCTATGTCTGTTCCGTGACTGCTTCGCCCTAGTCGCGTATTCTTCTGTCATAAATTAGATTTTACCTAAAGACTCTTACACAAGTTTAATTCGGTCTGCCAGCTCGGTACTAAACACAGTTAGGTAGGGCTCAGAGACAGTTTCAGGTTGACCGGGAACGTTGGCAACGCGCGTAATGAGCGGCGAATCCTTTGACCGGCTGCACGAGAGCCGCGCAAACGCTCAGCTAATTAGGCAGCGCAGATCTGAAGCCGCGACCGAATTAGTGCGATTGTATTCCCTGGCTTAACGGACTGCGAGCCTTTAACCAAACCAAACTAGTGTGCATTTGCCAGTCGTTAAAAATGTTTATTATTACGGAAAATAATTCACGAATAATAAAAGACCATTTGATGCGTCGTCGTTTAGTTTTGTGTTCTTCAAACCCCAATATAAATATCAGTGTGAACTTTAAATGTCACATTCAATAACGCGTGACGATTACACTACGGTGAATATTGTGTCTTAAAGGGCAATTAAGAGGGACAAAAAGAGCTGAGTAACGATACCCTATGGAATTTTTTAGAGTTTAGTCAATGCCTTGATTTGGATGTTATTATTAAGGTCTGATTAGTTGTAATCGAAAAAACGTTCTAGGTAAATATCGAAAATTAGTAGATATACCTACATATAGATAGCGACACGTGGATTCATAGGTCTCGTTTGTTAGAAGGTCGTTACCACCTTTTATCAAACGAGTACACTTTTAGGAAGTATTTCACTAAGTACATAGTTATAAATGTTAATTTCACTTATAATTTGTATAGGCTATACAAATTATAATAATAAAAAATATAAGGAATAAACGTCTAATAACAAAAAAAGTCGCCAAAACAAATATTTGTAAAGGTAAAAAACAACCTCTACATCTAAGCCCTTCGGGAAATACAAGCTTACTTGTATGCAACAGCTTCTATATGGAAACTAAAGTTACAAAATACTTATTTAACCCAACATGATCATTCTTAAAATGGGCATAGTATTGTCGGTGACCTGGTGTTAACTATTTGATACAATACAAGTTGATTCGAAACTGGCGATAAGGAAGGGATATCAATGAAAACCTACCCAAAATTCTTTGATCCCTACGCGTTTAGCACAAATGAAATCGAAACGTGTTTTAAATTTCTACGTGACTATTGAAAAACTTCCGTCCCCAATTCTATTAACAACTAACTTGTTTACCAATGTATAGAAAAACAGAAACTTCAACACGCAACTTACGTGCAAATTAGTTGGACAAATCGGCTTCTGCTCGAATAATACATAAGTTGCGTTGAAAATACAGTTCAATATCTGAAGTAATCATTCCACTTGAACACGCTATGTATTTGTAATGGTTTTAATACAGAATGGGGAAAGCCGAAATGATATCGCTTCGTTATGACAAGTATATTAATATCCAAAGCCTATTTTTAAATAAGTCTTATTAATTCATAAATGAACAAGTCAAAAGATAGACAAACAGTCGCGTACACGCAAAAGCTCATCTCATTAATCTGGGTTTCTGTATTAAGCCGGGATGTGCCAATGGTGACAACGAAAAGCCTCGGCGTGGCCGCGGGTCGGAGGAAACAAATCCTTTTGTGAAATCTGCTACAAATATAGGGAGGTTTCTATCTATAGCTTTCATTTATTTTTTTGAAGATGAAAGCTTCCAAAATCGAACTTCAAAATTACCATTAACCATTTTAGAGTTGAATTATGCAATTAACCTACCCTTGAAAATATAGCTGTTTGTAACTCTTTTAAGTAAAAAGTACTGAACATATTTTGATATCTTCACAGTAATATAGCTTATACATACATTAGAATTACTAAAAATGAAACAAGTACTCGCGCAAAACCAATTCTGTAATTGGCAATAAGGACGACCAACGAAAATTTTGCCCGTCCTCCTTTAAATATGAATTCACTTATTATGAATCAGAATTAATACTGATAACACTGGTCAACAACTTTTTTTTTTTTGCGCATGTCTTTTACTTATTATATTCTGTTTATATAAGAAAATATATACAAAAAAGTGTGATAACAAATGTAAAATATTAGTTTTCAACAAAATTAGAGCAATTTAAAAAAAGTCTGAAAGCTGCTCTACCACACAATTGGAACAAATTTCCATCAACTCTATAAGCACATTTGCTACATCTGAAGATTATGACATTATTAAAAATGATTTTAATTGCAAATTAAATATTTGGAATACAAATGGGAAGTTATTGGAGACGTTTATTGACTGGAATGCAAGGTATAACAAACACTCCTTTATTATATCCATGTGTAGTTTCATTGCTACGAATTTTTCCATTTTTTACTCATAAAAGCAAATTCAGAACATTTTTTTTATTGTTGTTCTTATTCCTGGATGTAAAACGAATAAGAATAAATAACTCATAACCCGTGTGCAAAATCCATTTATGACTTAATCTTTTAGTTAATCAACTCTATGTAGGTAATATTTTCTATTTAGTTTAATTTCTATCAATTTTGCATTTTATACTCATAGAAGCAAATTAAGAACATTTTTTTATTATTACTCTTGTTTCTGGATATAAATGGAATAAAAATAAATAACTTATAACCCGTGAGCAAAATCCATTTACGACTTTTCTTTTAGTAAATCATCTCCTTGTATTTTTTTTTACGTAGTTTCATTGTAATGAACTTTTCCATTTTTGCTTATCAAAACAAATTCAGATGATTTTTTTCTTCTTATATCTAGATGTAAAAACTATAAAAATAAACTACACACAACCCGTGCGAAAAAATGCTGTTGACCAGTGTAATCGTTGGCCTAGTGATGCTAAGCGCGACTGCTACGCTAGAGGTCTTGGGTTCGATTCCCAAGTCGACCAAGGTGCCGTTGGGTTTTTCTATGAAATTCTCAGTAGCAGGTCGGAGTTTGGATTAATGCCCGGTAAGTGGCAATAGGCTCGCCCCCTATTACATGGGACCTAAACATGCGGCGTACTTTGGGTGTACATTGGTACACCTCTGCCTAACCCTTCGGGGATACGGGCGTGATAGTATGTTATATAGTGGGTGTATCTACTATTATCAGCATTTACTGGTTAGATAAATTGGTAATAAACAATGGTAACAATTGTAATAAATTAATTAATGGAATAGCGTATAAATTACTTGCATAAGATGCTTGGTAATAACAGACGGAGACTTGCGGATATAGGCGACATTCCTAAACATACAAAATACAGAGCTTGTTGTAAATTTAATCACGTTTTCTGGCCATAATAGTAGGTGGCGATCGCTCATGGCTACAGCAAAACGACACAACAGCGCAACCCGGCCGAGGCAAACAAACATAGCGGCCATTGTGCGTGTCGGTGCCTTGACGGTGGTGCCAATGTTTCACCGGTGTTTGAGACTCACCCCTAAGTCAACAACAAGCCGTGCTGAAAGACCACCTGTTATTAATTATAATTATATTCTACACTCTACGTTAAAATAAATCACCGAGCTCATTGCCGTACATCAATAAAAGTAAAATATAAGATCAAAAGTAACGACCAAGTGAATTATCAAAAGGAGTACTACTAACATGAAATAAAATAATAGATAGTGGAGACCGCACCGTGCAAGTCGTCGGTCGCGTGACTGTCTTGCGGGTGGTTTAAATGACTTCCTTTGTTTCTTCACATAGCTCGCATCGTACACTTTCAAAGCCGAACATAAATCACAACTTTTGTAAAGTGGCAATTTACCTGGCGCGAAAAATATCACTTATGCCATAAAAACTTAATGGTCGATAGTAGTTTACGTGTCACAGTTTAATAATAGATACCGTAACATTATGTTACCACTTTCAAAGGTCTCTCTTATTTTGGATCTTTAAATCAGACGTTTAAATAATCCTCTGTATTAAATATAACCCTTACCGATGAATAAATTAGAAGATATACAGGGTGTTAAGAAACCCCTATCCGACCCGAAAGGGTGATAGAGGGTTCACAATCACATGCCCAAATAAAATATCAAAATTTGGAAAATTCATGATAGAAACAATAATAATGGATTTTGAAATTACCATTTTATGCCCCGAAATTCCCTAAATTTGAGAATAAAACAAAAACTACAACACCGATTCCGTCGGTATTTTTGGGGGCCTTTTGTTTGGTAATAAGGAAACATCTGTTTTTCAGCATATTCGTAATCAGATATTGATACCTAACAACACCTTAACGGATCGGACAAGGGTTACTTAACAGCCTGTATTAATAATACTCTCATAATTTATTGATTATTAAATAATAAAAAGAAAAATTGAAAAAAAAATAACACTATCTTGGGAGCAACATTTCGTCGGAATAGCTATTTGTTTGAGACTCGATTTCACCAACTTTGAATTAATGCGAGAGGAGCTACCCTAGTACTAATTTATTCTAACGATTTACTCTTTGGTTAACTTCAATTTCATTTCACCATGCTAGTCTGCGAATATCTTAATCTCATATAGCTACTCTGTAACCGTGAACGAATGTATGGAATGACATTAGAACGCTCCCAAGTCAAATAGTCAGGTTGTTCCGTGCCTCAGCAATGGCGCTTCCTATTTCCTAAAATTGTTTGGATAATACGTAAACCTGACGTTTAGAATAACCTTAAAACAGCGACCGCCTTGACTTATACTTTCATCGTATTTAGTTATTAGTTTTATTGCCGATAATTGAATGATGGTCAACAATAAAAGAAAGCGATCTGATAACCACCCTTTCTTGTCTATTTATTTAATTATCGCCCCAGAAATGCCAAACTTGTATCCTTATATTTGTTTACTAACTAAATATGTTAATATCTTCTAAACCCGTGAACCGATTGTTATGATTTAAAAGGATTTGGCATTTCTGGGCGATTTCCCATATGATAGACACCATGATAATATTTTTCCTATACAATTAAAAAACTTGATTTTCAAGTTACGTAATTTTTGTGTCAATTTTACAAATCTGTGTTTTCTACGAGATTGTGTTTCCTTATACTTTACTTACTATTCCTAACTTTACTTATCATTACAAAGTCTAAATATAATATAAAACAATATATAAACAATCAAAATTTAAAGAATTAATAAACAATTATTGCTAATAGGTGGGCGGCCCAGCGGGGTACCCCACACTGCGTTAGCACCTTACATTCTAATCTGGTTCGGCGTTTAGCGCGATACCTCGCAATAAGTTAACATTATTAGACTCGATTTCACCAACTTTGAATTAATGCGAGAGGAGCTACCCTAGTACTAATTTATTCTAACGATTTACTCTTTGGTTAACTTCAATTTCATTTCACCATGCTAGTCTGCGAATATCTTAATCTCATATAGCTACTCTGTAACCGTGAACGAATGTATGGAATGACATTAGAACGCTCCCAAGTCAAATAGTCAGGTTGTTCCGTGCCTCAGCAATGGCGCTTCCTATTTCCTAAAATTGTTTGGATAATACGTAAACCTGACGTTTAGAATAACCTTAAAACAGCGACCGTCTTGACTTATACTTTCATCCTATTTAGTTATTAGTTTTATTGCCGATAATTGAATGATGGTCAACAATAAAAGAAAGCGATCTGATAACCACCCTTTCTTGTCTATTTATTTAATTATCGCCCCAGAAATGCCAAACTTGTATCCTTATATTTGTTTACGAACTAAATATGTTAATATCTTTTAAACCCGTGAACCGATTGTTATGATTTAAACGGATTTGGCATTTCTGGGCGATTTTCCATATGATAGACACCATGATAACATTTTTCCTATACAATTAAAAAACTAGATTTTCAAGTTACGTAATTTTTGTGTCAATTTTACAAATCTGTGTTTTCTACGAGATTGTGTTTCCTTATACTTTACTTACTATTCCTAACTTTACTTATCATTACAAAACTCTAAATATAATATAAAACAATATATAAACAATCAAAATTTAAAGAATTAATAAACAATTATTGCTAACGCAGTGTGGGGCACCCCACACTGCGTTAGCACCTTACATTCTAATCTGGTTCGGCGTTTAGCGCGATACCTCGCATTAAGTTAACTTTATTAGTAAAATATGTAAACTTATCATCTAAACTATTCTAATGGTATTTCTTATACATTTCTGTCGCCGACACTATTACTGCACTGACTTGGGTGAATAATTCTGTGTGCGTTTGTGTAATGCTGCCTTCTTGGATAAACGAAATCTTATCACGAAATCGTGTTCGTCGTACTCTTCAAAATAATTAGGCCTTTCCTTAAACCACTGTGGATGAGGACAAAAATAATCGTCATCTTTGCTATCGGTTTCTTTTATTAATGCATACAAACGGCGCGTCATTTTTTAAATGCTATGAACTGACTTGACTTTGACACTACTAACCAAAGAATAGCAGCTTACATGGCCGAAAACAGTGGTATATGACTTAATTCTAGTATAGAGGTTTTATTCTTAGTTTAAATGTTGGTGAAACGTAAAATGGATATACTTGGGAGTAATTAACGATTTATTCTAGTACTAAGACTTATTCTATGTTGGTGAAACCGGGCCTTAGTAAAATATGTAAACTTATCATCTAAACTATTCTAATGGTATTTATTATACATTTCTGTCGCCGACAATATTACTGCACTGACTTGGGTGAATAATTCTGTGTGCGTTTGTGTAATGCTGCCTTCTTGGAAAAACGAAATCTTATCACGAAATCGTGTTCGTCGTACTCTTCAAAATAATTAGGCCTTTCCTTAAACCACCGTGGATGAGGACAAAAATAATCGTCATCTTCGCTATCGGTTTCTTTTATTAATGCATACAAACGGCGCGTCATTTTTTAAATGCTATGAACTGACTTGACTTTGACACTACTAACCAAAGAATAGCAGCTTACATGGCCGAAAACAGTGGTATATGACTTAATTCTAGTATAGAGGTTTTATTCTTAGTTTAAATGTTGGTGAAACGTAAAATGGATATACTTGGGAGTAATTAACGATTTATTCTAGTACTAAGACTTATTCTATGTTGGTGAAACCGGGCCTGAATGAGTTTGTAACTAACACGGAATAAAAAAATGGTTCTTAAATATTCTATTTGTAACTAGTAAATGGATCTGGTTCATTGTAAGTCGGGATTTATTAAGCACTTTGATGTTTAGGATATATTAACTAGATTTAAAGCAAGCTAAAAGAGAAGCACCTTTTTATTTGTGAAAATAAATAGCTGCACTCCCGAGGCCAGGCGAACGATTAATCTAAGTTTAGAGAGTAAACAAGTAGGTGAAGTGATCAGCGGGAGCGTTGTTGAAGTTTAATAAGCGTTAGTTAGCGGGCGAAGGCGCTGTGCCGGCAATAAGGCGACTGTTATCTCCGGTTTGACGGTTGTGAACAAATTATTGCTTTCGCTTATGTTGCTTCTCTATCGCATCACTAATCATTTTGTAGATGTAAAACTTAGCAACTCAAAATAACACTACATCTGTTTTTTAGAGTCAAATTGCATTTTGGGCCTCTCGAGTTTTATTCATAAATAACATTAGAAGCGAGTGAACTTTCTTCTTTTAAAAACAGACGTGCTAGTTCCGCTTTTAGTAAACTTTTGTTATCCATGTATTATATATTTTTTTAGTCCAATATAATTTTACAAAAGCACACAAGTGGCCGAAGACTTGAAAACGATTAGTCAATGACGAGGCTACATACTAAATGCAAAATTATTAGCAACAACAGACCAGGCGCAAGTCATAAAATATCTAATTATGATTTAAAATGTAACCTAGACAAGTACAACCTACTAAAAGCGCAACGCGGTGCATGCGGAGTGCGGGCAAACCGGGCCGTCAAAGCGAGAATAATCTCATAACCGCGGCCCGGACGACACGGCCAGCTTATGCTGAGCGCCCTCAGGCTTACTGAGATCGTTCTTTGTACAAACACCACCGCGCCCGCGTTGGCTATGTATAACAAAGCGCATTACTTATTAACTTTTAAAATTATGTAATTATTCGGTCGCACTCCACTCTACGAGTATTCGTGCGCATCGAAGTTAACGTTACGTTGAATTCCCGCAATTTTGGCTAAGCGAGTGCTAGACAATTAAGCGGGGAGAAGTTTCGCAAGTGGTTGCTAGCCGTGGCGGGTATTCTAGCGGTCCGTACACTTCAATTTCTCCGTGGTCGTTGATGCGTGTCAGCGCAATCGGGTGCGGCTGAGCGATTCCGATCCGATTCGCGGCAGCAGTTTACCTCATTGCAACATTCAACTGTGAGCCCCTTCCGACAACACAAGGCAAATGAAAGCGTCGTCACGATACCACTCAATAATAAAATCCGTTAATTAACACGTTTAGGCTAAAATAAATGGTATACCTGCAAAAACTTGTACCTAAATTTTTGTGTGTGGTGCAGTCATAAAATGACAAGTTTATGACTAGATGTGTTTTGAATGTATATTTTTTTGCCTTAACTGTAATTTTACTAATATGGAGTCTTCGTTAGGGGAGCCATGTATCAAAACATGGACAATTAACGTGCGGTCGTGGAGGCTGGGTGCGAGGTACGAGAGGACTATGCGAACACCCACACTGATTACAGCTTCATATTTAATGAGCCACTCTCATGGGTTCACAACTAGCAACAAGCCAGCTAACTAATTTCAATACAAGCTTACTTATTTAATATGCACCACATGAACATAAGTAAAAATAACGAAATTTCTTTTAAAGGCAAGATACACTTATAGCTAATGCCGGATTTACTGCTTTTATTTTATAAACGAGGCGATGACTTAATTACTTCAAGTGATTACTTCTGCTGCCGTGTAAAGAAAAATCGGGAAATCAGCAAGAGAAAGTGTTCATATGTGAGGTAGGGGCGACGAGGCCGGGCAAGAGGCGGCGGGCGGTAGAAGACGGCCCGCGCACAGTTTAATTTCCCACGAGGTCGATCTCAGCGCCGCGGCGCGCAACCCGCGGGAATTAATTGCCAGTAATGAATAGTCAAGTGAACGTCCGTTAATTATGTACATCTATACTGAAATTTTAAGATACTATCTCGCAATAAATAGAGATTTAAAGAATTATGTACTTAATAAACTTATTAGTTTATAGGCCGTAACCTTTGCTATCAAAGCTGACATGATTATAGCATGTCTCTAAACACTGACAATATGATACATTGCCACATTTTAGAGTCACGTTATAAACCCACATTGCAGTTTTCACACGGATTGCAAACTTGGAACAATACAGGTAGTTGCTAGTTGAATCGTCACGGTAGTTCAATGACCCAACAATCTTGTTAGATGTGTAATTGTGTCGCTTTCAAAGCAATTTTATATTTCCAGATAATAAAATTAAACTGATCTGCAACGGTCTAATTTTGATGCACGAAATACAATAGTCTACGGTATCAATCATTCGAAAATTTATTTCTTATATAATAGAATGAAACCGGTAACGCGTAAAACGTTATTGTTTTATTCATGAATGCTAATAAACACGAATATTGAAAAAAAAAGTGTTTTCTTGTCACGAAGTATTTTTTTTTGTATATGTAAATGTTGCAATTATTTAACTTTCTATATAACATCTCTACCATATTATACATTAAAAAGAAAATGTGATTTTGTACTTTTAAAACCGCATCTATATTTTGAGATCACAAATTCACGAGTATACCTTTTGCTGGATATACAAAGGGAATGTTTTTCAGATAACGTGGAAATTAAAAGAAACAGAACAGCCTGAACCTGCTTTTAAGTAGCTTAAATTGCGCAAAACATCTGTTTATTGAAAGCATTGATAGTTTACAATCATTCTCGTCCCACGTTAAACTTTCTATATTTAAAGCCAAATAGGAATGATAAAGAAGTTAAATATTTCCATGTCCTTTCTTCATCAAATTCTGTCTATTCTTAGAACTTTGTAAGGAAAATATTAACAAGAAAGTTTTTCATTACCTATATAAAATTTATTTATTTTATCCTCAGACCTGCCTCGTAATATCAATAAATGTAAAATTTGTCGTACACTGTAAGTACGATGCGTATATGATAGGAGTCCCTGGTGTGACGGCATGACAGTGCCTACGCCAATTCGATAAGACATTATTGACACGTCGCATTGTCGGTCGATGGCATAGCGCGATCGTGAAGATTTCTATCACATGTGTGAGCCGTTACAATCGGTAATGGTGTGTGCAGTTAAGGTGTAGGTTTATTACTTCCTCGTCGTGTAGCGGCGCGGCGGCGTGGGAACAGGGCCGGAGATAGACGCTCGTTAGCGGGGCACGCGTCGCGACGCGAACATCGCTAACGGTAACGCCACCTATCTACACGCGGCTAAATCGCCAAGCGCGTATGCGACAATGCAATGCGCCAAACGTAGCGTAATAACACGCTGCCCTACACACCTGTTATGGTAATAGAACTATAGTCCATGAATAATAATTATGTTGACAATTATTTCTAACAGAGTTAATATCGTTACGAGGACAAATTTGCATATATTAGAATTAAATATAATATCTGAAATTTCTGATAAAACGCAAAACTTTTTGACGAATGTATTTTAGAGTCTTAATATCTAAATTTATTTAAAATTTTGATTAAAAAAAAATCTATTTAATATTAACCTTTTTAGGAACTATGCTCTAACAAAATTAATAAAAAAGAATTTTAAAGATTATTATTGATTTCAGATTTTAAGTTAATCTTTCTTCATATTCTTTATGTTCAAACGTCTTCAAAAGGGATTTCATACTTTTCTTTGTATATACTCGAATTGATGTGAAATTATCTGATTCTAACTCAAATTTATAATGTTTTACCAATCCCACTGGATACATGATCATGAAAATTTTAAAATTTTTAATAGTTTGTTCTACATGTGATTCAACCATTTCCAAATGTCCAGTACACAAATGACGGGCAGAATAGATTGAGATTATTTTCTTTCTTCAGTTAAACATTTTTTAGTTTTAAACAAAGACTGATTATGCCCAACATTAAACGATGTTGTGCATTGTTTAGCATGAATTCTTATTTTTAAATCTAATATTCTTCTCGAATTGAAATTAACAGTAAAATTCAATAGAACTAGATTGAAAAGTAAACCAAAATGGCCTACTTTCAACTCCAGGTGCAAAAAGAAGGGTTTTATTATTATAAAAGTCTTCTATTCGTGTTTTTTTCTTTAATAGCTGCCCTAATCGTAATATTTCTGAGATGATAGATATCAGCAAGTTACTAAAATTTATTGAGGTTTATATTTTTATTCGTCGTGGTGGCCTAGCGGTTCAATGAACGGATTTGTATGCATAAGGTTGCAGGTTCGAACCCAGGCAAGCACCAATGTGGCTTTTTCAAAGTTATATGTACTTTCTTAATTATTAAGACACTTCTGACAAACGGTGAAGGAAAACATCGTGAGGAAACCTGGATTCCAAAATTTGGGATCTGAAATCGCCAATCCGCAGAGAGCAAGCGTGGTGATCAATGCTCATGCCTTCTCTATATGAGAAGAGGCCTGTGCCCAGCGGTGGGACGTTTATAGGCTGGATTATTATCATATTTTTAATCAAAATAAGTTCATAATCACATACTGTTTACTTCATAATGAATTACCCTTAGGTTTATGAACAATAAACTGTTCAAATATTGAAATAAATGTACAATAATTTTATTGTATTTCACTTTTTAACCGAATTCAAAAGGTTTTTCTCAAAACGTCTGTGTGTATTTTTAACGAGGTATCTTCTGCAAGTTTGAATCGATTTCAAAACTCTATTTTGTCATCTATAACCTCAGAAGTGGTCCCATATAAAGGTTATTGAAAGTCTGTTAATTTTTACGTGTACGTGTAATCAATATAGAATTAAAAGGCAATATAAAATGTATACCTTCACACTGACGTTCAGCCTTAATGGCTTCGTCCATTTCTGTAATCACTCTTAATTTAAGCGCTTGACATTTCAAAAATGTTTATGTAAAGAACATAGAAAGTCTATCCTATGGAAAAAAGTGCAGTTAGTAGTAGGGCGGTTACATTTCTCATAGAAACTTATTGTTTTCTCACGACATGCCAAGACATACACTATTTTAATTGCATGCATGTCAGAGATTCGCGATAACTTTGTTAAAACATTTTTATTTTATTTGTATATTTAGGATAGAGATAATTAAATAGATATAATGAATTGTGTAAAACGATAAAAGTTATAATCAAATTCGGTAGCAACTAAAGTTTTATAAAATTGAAACAGAAATCGTCGAATATTTCGGTTTTTTAATTTCTTGTAAATACTTCAGCGCTAAGGATGCAATATCATAGATGATGTATGGCAGTCAAGAAAATGTTGGCATGCCAATACATTTTCAAGCTTTAATTTAAATACGCGTATGGTTGGAAACGAAGTGCGAATATACAGGATAGGTTGCGAAATGCGACCACATTTCGCAAACTATTCGGTAAAAAAAAAAAAACTATAGTGCGCATATCGCTTATAGCCCATCGTATCGGGCAATAGCAAATTTTTATTTATTTATTTATTAATAATAACCAACTTGAATATATAGTTTAAAACCACACACACAAGTTATAGGTCTGTCTTTTAGCTGTATGCAATACATTCGTTCACAAATTTAAGTTGTTTTCCGTGCAACGACTTACGACACACGTTTATGTGAAAACCGATACCAATACTCTTAAGGACAAGCGTTCATAACATTGCTCACGGTTCATACCCTGATATGCGCACTCTAGAGTATATTCTTATCTATCTAGCTATCTATCTATCTTGCAAGGCGATGCTCCAAAAATCAGGATTCTCCTCTGGAAGGAGAGATACCCAACTGCTCTTCCCATTCCACCAGCGGAAACACTTCCCCCCGGTAGCAGTCTACCATGGCCGACGAGGAAGTCTATGAATAGACTCCGCACCCAAGTCGGCCAGTGTAAAGAAAACATGTACCTACTGGTGGGGTTACAGCGTTTAATGGTGTGTCCAATGTAAAATGGTAACGTTACAATCATACCGTGTGTTGGCATATTTTGCCAATCTTTCATAAAACCGAAAACGTGCATACCTTTATAGTATCGATTATGTTGCATTAAGCCGCTCATAGTACTTCGCTATTAAAAAGACTGTAGGCGGTAGCATGAACTACATACGACCGACCTCAATGGAGAGGCTTAACATGTATGTGGTCGCGTTCCTCGACAGTGAGGGACCGAGGAAGAAGAAAAAGTACTTCTAAGTAGCTTTCTTCTTTTTTATTTACTATAGCATCATTACAGACAAATACGACGGTGATCGTCTTTATTCATCATTTGATATATTACATTCATTCATGCTCATCATACACTCTCATACTCATACCAGGATGCATTTTAAATGTCCCGCTCATACTTTGTGCGGGACATTTAAAATGCATCCTGGAATAAGTATTTTAGATACAAAAGCAGTATGTGTGTAAAGGCCTGGGTCCCTGTGTGTGGGTACTGACCTGCACGTCGAAGGGCTGGTGGTGCTGCGCGGAGTCTGGCTGCTGCACGACGCTGGCGCCGTTGACGAGGCCGGCGGGCGCGGCCGCCACGCCGCCGCCCACGCCGCCGCTCGCGCCGCCCACGCCGCCCACGCCACCCACGCCGCCGCCGTACTGCACCACACATCACGACTTGTTCGAACATTCTTCCTCAAATTCATTTAGCAGAATCGTGATTCTTTGAAATATATGTATTACATGGTTTTCCATGTTTTGATTACAGTGTAACCCGATAGGGGGACCCAATGAACATATAAAATTGATATAATTTGAGGCTTTTGCTATGTATAAGGTAACAAAAAGTAGCTCCAATGTCAATCAATCGAAATTAAATAAAAGAATAAATTTCCCTGAGTAGAGAAAACGCCCCTGGATCTATAATCGATTATTGATGTGTTATTGGCCCTCACAACTTGACAACTCGAAAGAAGAAATTCAATGATAGCTGTCCCCTTTTTGATTTAAATGATCTAAAATATTTATTTTATTTACAACTTAATTGCAATTTTATTTACTTTTTATAAAACAAAACATTTTAATACTCACCTGCGAGTTTCATCGAAACTGAGTTATTTAGTTACTGATCAAGCATTTCAGCGATTTGTTCAGAACTGTTTTAGTTAATTGTAAATGTCATATAAAAAGCACGTCTTAAGAAGCAAAAAAAACTAACGTTACATTAATTCTTGATAAAAACACTTTACTGCTGGTAACTAACCTAGCTACTTTAAGACATCAGCAATTTGATTAGAATCTTTCGAGGTACTTTGCTGAAATATATTGCAACTCATACTGTTCTTTACTATTGTTATGTAATTTTAAAGTTGTATGATGAAGTATATTCTATTCTCATTCATGTCTGTTCCATATCAATTTCAGCATAAAAAAAAACCAGTTAATTGAAATTACAAACCTGCTGTGTGCTTGCGAAACTGTTGTTATCGAATTGTGGATGCTGTTCCATTTGTAAAACGAGTTCAATGTGTTGATTCATAGAGTCGTTTAGAGTCATACCTGAAATCAATTCACTGTATCATTCCAGTTCATTAATAGTTAACTGACAAAAGACAATAATTCGGTTTATACTAACCAGGATGTATTTGCGGATGTTGAGGGTGAGGCAGACCTTGCATGGGAGCCACGCCTAACATCCCTGGATGATGCTGAAGCAGAAACAAAAACAAGGTATCACATTTGCATATTAGCTGTAGTCTCAAAAAGAGTAAAGAGGATTTAGTACTGTATGTACATAACGTAATATAGTTTATACCTGCGGATGCGAGGGGTGCGAGGGATGCGAGGGGTGCGAGGGGTGCGAGGGGTGCGAGAGATGCGGCAGGTGGTGCAGCGGCTGCGGCTGCGGCTGCGGCATGGCGTGCGGCGGCAGCAGCGGGAAGGCGGCCGCGTCGCCGTTGCGCGCGCCCTCCTCCTCCGCCGGCGACGGCTGCCGCGAGCCCGGCGTGCGGCTGACACACAACAACATACCATTATGACAACTTACAATTCATTATATAAATAACACGGTACAAATCAAGACCAACTGACAAGTGTCAGGCACGAAGTCCCTCAGCGACCGGATAATAATGCGCACATAAACTTGTGAGCATGCTAAGGTACCAGTAGCATTACGTATTTGATTTACTTGAATATTATTAAGTTGTTGAGAATTATTAATTTCGTATAATATACTGTGCTGCAATATGTTTATCACTAATGGAAATGCTGTATGGGGAGGCAAATTTAGAATTTTAAAAACATTTGAATATATTTGTTGTTATTTTAAACCAATATAATATTGTTATCTATATCTATGTAAAATTTCTAATGTTCTTATTATTTATTAAAGTAAGACCTATTATTTGATGTACATTATCATAAACTTCTAAAGTAATAATATGCACATAGATCAAAATGAAACAAAACAGAAAATTGAGTCTCAAGTCAATCATTTAAAATTAAGATCCTTCATGTGTTTTTTATATATGAAATCTGCAAAGCATATGAATCATGGCAACAGAACGCCCAATAAAACACAAGTATAGTGATTTCTGGTTGCGAGCGCGATGGTGACCGGCGAGCGAGCGGCCGCTTGGCATTGAGCGAGGCCACGGCGGCCGCGAGCGGTTATTGCCCGCGAGACCCTCCGTCACTCCCGCCAACGTTTTACAACTGGCCACTTGACGGCCTTCGCAACCATCTTACGTATCTATGACGCGTAGTCATCTGTATAATGATAACGATAAGCTATGATCGCGTACTATATCATCGATTTTTGTGGATTGGTGTTATTAACGAAGATAATTGAAATCTTTACAAAATAGTAATAAATACTTTCCCTAAGTTACACGACTTACATTCTCAATAAAACCCCGAAAAACTACAAAATAGAACCAATTAATAGCTTTATAATATTGTACCTACAGCTTATTTGATCTTATTAGTTGTAAGATTACCTCTCTTCAGGTAGGTAGCAAACCTAAAGTTATCAAAATTTCTCAGTGTAATAGGTACTCACTTAAAAGCTTTGTCATCTTCTTGCCCATTGTGGAGACCATTAGGAAGAGATCCATGTTCGTGTAATTCATGCAGATCCTTTTCAAAAGGCGAGGACGACTTATCTTCTGGGCGCTCCTCTAAGGCCATGCTGCGCAGACCAGACACAACACCAGCTACTTTTTCTCCTCCACCAGTAGCAACGCCACCTGCTTCTACGAGATGTGAATAATTAATTCTTGATGAAACTGTAACAAAGTGGTATACAATGGAGGTTAATATCATCTTATTTATTTAAAAGCAACAATATATTTTGTGATACTATGAGTGCAAAGATATAAATATACATACTGTTAAAATTACATTATTTATTATGCTACGCCATGGGTACTGACAGAGGGTAACATTTCGTCAAATTCTGGTACCACAATAATTACAAATTGATATTTTTTCTAATTTTCTCAGAAAGACTACTTTCGATCTTGCTTTCAGCATATTCTTGACATTTTAATTTGATCATGTTTCACTAAGACTTCCAGTTGTGTAGTTTTTTACGAATAGTTTATCAATATAATTATACTGACTAACAACTAATGTACTCATAATTCTAGTACTAAATTAATATAATAAAACAGCATAGATCATACCTGTAGGTGATCCTCCCAGAACGTATTCAACCATTTTGACGCCGAGTCCAGCCGTGTCTCGGGGCGACAAGATGCTGCCGGCGTCTCCACCAGGAAAGGCAACACCGCGGCGCGTGCCCATCATCGGCACGCCCACATTGTGTTCTACAGCTAAAACAGAAAGTACATTTCCCTTAAAAAGATTTCTTTATAATCTTTATCTAATATAAACAAAAATCTGTTTCCATAACTAATCCACAACTGTCTTATGTGGTTTTTATTTTAGGGAGAATAATACAAATGATATTCATCCTGACAAGTTAACTTTGCAGTAATTTTATTAATTAGGTAATTTAAAGTTATGCATGTTTTCTCTTTCTATTTACTTTAACTCGAAAGTTTTAGTACTATTTATGAAATTGGTGATATAATTTTTTTAATGTTTTTCTATATATATAAAAATGAATCGCTAAATGTGTTGGTAAGCGCATAACTCAATAACACCTGGACCGACTTTGGTAATTATTGTTTTGTTGTGTTAGTTATTACCAGGAGAAGGTGTTTATGAAAGAAAAAAAGGGGATAATAGCGCGGGTTTTTTTAAGTAATCCTGACCTTTTTAACGATAGTGATTTATTGGATTCATCTGCCTGAATTAAATACAGGCACCGGGAACGAGACCTAGGTATTCATGCGGGTGAAAGCGCAAGGCACAGCTAGTATATAAATAATGTTGTATCTTCTTATACATTTAACAAAAAACTAACAAATAGTATGTAATACTAAAGATATGTGTATTATATTATGAGTTGAGTCATAGCTTCCGTTATTGCAACATATGCGGCGCACAGTAACCTACCTTGTGCGGACCAGGTCGGATCACGCCACATCTGCTCGGGGTTCAACTGTAGCGGCGGCAGGTGGGGAGGGCCCTTGCTGTCGCCGCCAGCGCCGGGGCCTTTATCCCATAGTTTTTTTGCAGCAGGTGCAATCTAAACATAACAATTATAATCATCTTTAATATAATTTTAGTAAACAAAAGCAAAATTAACAAAAAGACAATCTAACATCATAAATAGTTTTAAAAAGACCAACATATAACACTCATTAACATAAATGCTGCATACACTGTTTCACTTAATAAAGCAAAATAAATACAACATTTAAGATTTTTCATTTTGCTATACTACAATAATTATAAATATGAAAAACAACTCTTGTCTGTCTGCTATGCTTTCATAGTTAAACACCTGAACCGATTTTTATGAAAATTGTCATGAGGTAAGCTTGTCCAAGAAAGACAAAAAATTTATGATATGCTACTTTTTTTTGCAATAACAAACTTTTATATGTGGTTGGCAACCCAAAGTCCGAGGAAAAACCCGAAGCCTACGCTCAGGGTAACTGCATAGATCTCTTCCAAAAAAAGCAGTTGGGAGCTATAGAAAAAATCTAGATGTTTTCTATTTTGATACATGTGACAGTTTAGTTGTTCCTTAAAGAATTACTTCATGTAACTTACAGCCAACTTAACATATTTAAATAAAATTTGTGCTAAGGACCTAAACTACTTGATAAATAATTTTAATTTTTTGTAACAGTTATTAAATTAAATGTAATGTTAATGTATGTATGACATGGTAAAGCAGTTCTACTTAGTAACTTATTTGGTAAATAATCTTTAAAACTAGAGTAAAACTTTAATGAATGAAAACTTACAGAACCATTTTATAAGGAATAAAGATGTTTTGCCAGTTTTCAGTAATAGAACAAAAACTATAAGGCAAGTATTGTTTATATCACTATGCTTTGGTAAATAAATGATCCTATTATATTTTTACAAGTAATCGCAATATTTAGTGGGTGAGAAAAAGTGTGAGCTGTCTTCACACAATAGTTAGCAAAAATCCATTAACAAAAATGAAATAATTTAATTCTTTGGAAAAGATGAGTATTAAGAACACAAATATTGTTTCCTTTTGGTATCAGTCAGAAACCTAGAATCCAATTCATTATTTTGTTGGCTAATTGTTACACAAGAAACAGAAATATGTGCAAGCATGTCATGCAGCTACAGTTACAGAAAATCAACAAGTATATGTCAAAAAGTATTTAAATATTGGTATTCTAAGTGACTACACAAATAATAAAAATGAAAGCAAATTGCTCTGAAGCATCTATATTAATTTTAACAGGATTTGAATATTATTTTACTAAATTTAGGTTTCATTTCTATTGCAGTAATCCATTGATCTTTGGTACATAATAATTAAGAGAATATATTCCACAGCATGCACTACTTTCATTATACATTTAACCCTAGACATTGATTACATTTTTCTTCATTTAAGTTTAATTGAAATTGAAAAACAATGGCTATGTTTCTTACAGAAAAAAAATATTGAAAACCTGACAACAAACTTCTTACCAATTCATTTTTTTTTTTGGAATCACCAATTTTTAAACATAACCCAAAATCTGACTGGAGGTGATGATAATAAAAAAATAACTATTTGACTTCCATTCATCACTACTACTAGTCATCTCAGCATTTACTAATTTCTTTCTCCACATGTCCTCTGTATGCATACCCATTCATAGTCATGATGGCTTATTTTGTGATTTTTATCTCACCTTCCTCTAAAACACGCCTATTATGCAACAAATTAAAATGGCATGTTTTCAATCACAGTCGCTACTTTCAAGCTTCCTCTAATACTCTAGTTACTCCATTAAACTATTGAAGTATTCTTATTTCAGGTACATGCAATAATCTTTCATCTATCCCTTAAACTACCCAGCATTCTGAACCATACACATATTACAAAAAACTTATTTCATACAGTTTGACTTGAATGTATAAAGTGCATGTGTTTGCTCTTTAGTTATAGCTAAGATGTAACTTGATCTGTTGTTAATCACTATAAAACCAGAATGTGTTGGCACTTAGATTCTTCAGATTGAATCTAACACCGCATTATAATCATATTGGAGTATAAATAAAAATACAGTTACCTAAATAGAGACCACAATTATGTCTTTTCAATCTGATAAACAGTTTTATGTTGATTCTTACTAAATAAACGGAGACTTAAAGAAGTCAATTGTGGTATTGGTATTAAGTTTGTTGACATGTCATAAAAATCAAGATATTTATAGATATAGTATCTGCAAAACTATTTACAGCTTAAAGTTTGCAGGTATGAGTAGCAATTATTTGTTATTATTCCTATATAAAATATACTCAATAACCAATTTCTAAAATTTCATGACTTAGATTCAAAAATTGATAGTAAATTTACCATCACAGAACCACCTCATTTAAATTACATAAACAAAATTGCAAGCAGCATAAACAAAGTACCTTTTTTCATCAAGGATATATCTTAAACCACGTTCGGATTGATTTCAATAGTGCAGTGACTCCAAAGTCATGCTTTATCCGAAAATGCAGTCAAACCTGAAACCAGATGGCCTGGTCCCCTAAGCGGTGATTTGAATGAATGGTTATAAAATAGAAGTAACCAAGCTTGACCATTGATTGTTGATTCAGAGTCTAACTCTCCTGCCTCTTGAGACAGGGGCTTTAGTCGCGTTTTACAACACCCGCTGGAAGAGAGGGAGTAGTTTGTTTTAAACATGATCTATGCACTATCAACTTTCAAAGTTTTAGATAATATCCTTCGTTAATATTTGTAAATAAAAACCAAAAAAAATTGTAATCATTAATATATGACTGCATGTATTAAAAAGTGCTTAAAAATAGAAAAGTCGTGAAAAAATACAATGCTGTTTTTTATTTATTTACACTTGGCCACACCGTTGTTGCTTCCAATGGCGACAATAACAATAAAGAAAAACTCTATCTTTGTCTTATAGCAAATCGATGAATGAAAAGATCTAAAAATACTAATTAAATCTACACTATGATTCATGAAGACTGAAAACTCCTGACAATTTTGTAAAGAAATATTTTACGTAAAAATCAGAGTAGGTATACCAAACCGGTGAACAAATTCAGAATCAGAAATGGCGGACGCCGGTGACAAGTAAACAAAACAAAAACGGACCTGTTGCTTGAAAAAACCAGGATTTTAGTTATTTCATGACTTAAAACAGCAAGCAAGTTCATCAATCTAACTTATAAAATCATCGAACTCACCATGTCGGGGCCCATATCCTTAACATCAGTTTCAAAAAAAAAGTCGCTCAAGGGTTTCATGCGTACAATCCGCCTAAAGCTCGGTCATGTACTACAACGAAAGCTTAACGTGAGAAAATATCACTTTTAACGTAAAACACAAGATCTATATGATAAATACACTAACCACACCGATAATATTACACATTTCTTACACTAAAATGTTTATTTGCAGCGAAATAAAACTAGAAAGATCTAAACTCAAATAATACAATGTTGACTTGTTTCGAACAAAGGACGTACGCCGACCACAGCGCCTGCGTTAAAATTCCCCATACAAGGGAGCGTCGCACAGAGCAAAGTTGATATTCATGTTTGATAGATGGCGCGCAAACCAAAACTAAAATGACCATAGAATCTAAACTGGAAACGCGTTTATTTTAGTCTATGGAAACATTTGTTTTCATGTTTTTGTTGATAGTGAACAGTAGGAATTGAGTGATTATTGAAGAGTTATGAATGAAATAAATTATTATGGTGCATAAAAGTTATTAAAAATTAATTAAATATCTTTGTAGCAATAAATTTATCTTAATTTCACGTGCATTACGTGAATTTGCTTTACTATAATAGAGCGACTAAAGGTGTGGAACTAAGAGGTTTCACTTGCATGAATTTTTTACTTCATTATTTATATGGATTTAGCATATGTTTAACGTTTTTAAAGTAACTAGAGGATGTAGGAAGGCATATTTTTATTTTATTTTTCTGGGACCTACATAAGACCTCTACGGGCTGGAAAAACGTGGCTCAGTCTAATGAAGTACTCTTATGTTAATAATAATTAGCTGCAACACTTATAATTATATATCGAGAGCTGTCGACTGCTGCAGCGTCGCCTTCCAGGGCGATCGGGTTGTTTACCTCAACTCAATTTCATGAAAAGCTTTATAAGATTATATTGTACCTATTCATAGTACACATTTATGTTTTCGCAGTTATTGTTCTCACATGGAAATAATGTCATTGACATGTGTCACATTGTACTTTAAATACATAAAGGATATAAATTATATTTAAGTTAACTACCAGCTGCTTAATTTTTTTTGAATAATGTGTGCTTATCTAAGCTTCCTTTACATACCTATTGTAACTTTTCCAAGATAGAATTAAACTACCTATTAGCTATTAGAATTTTCAGTTATTTGTATTTTCAACAAACAATAATATCATGCTATGTGTAATTAACAGAATTTGGCTACATGTTCCTAACTAATATGATTAAGAATCCAAAAATTGTACTTAATTACTTGTTATTTATTTTTAACCACTTGTAACACCCAAAGCGGACTTAATACATGAAGGCATCAGGCGTCATCTCTGTTCGTGGTCATGGAAGCACAAAATAAGTTAAAATAAGTTTGCTTCAATAACTGATATCCACACATACAACAAAGTAAATTATAAAATTGTAAAAAAGCCACTTCACACTATATTTTTTTTTCACCATATAAACCAAACATTAGGTCTCATCAGACATTGCATTCATATTGAATGGCCAGTTGTAAGAATTTTTTAAATATGTTTTTAGGAATTTGTAATTGTTCCACAACTTTACAGCACTTAAGATATAGTTCAAAAAATATATTTCTATGGTAGTGATTCCAACATCCCATTTAACTAATACATTATTTTTTACTGTAGCACTTACAGCAGGAGTGGTGCCTTTGTGGAAGGGAGACATTGTACAAAAAACAGCATGGTCGTGTTTCACAAAAATAGCAGTTCAATCAGTTCTACTGCTTCTAGAAACTTCTATAAACCTAACTTAATACATATTTTACTAAGTAAAGTTTAAGAATGGTCAAATCTTTGTCAAACCCTAAATACTCTTTAAGTATGAATTAAAATTTATATATAATATAATTTTGTATTCTAGAAATGGAATTGAAACAGTTTGTATTTTAGATAGATTTAACAACACCAGAAGACACTTACTTTATAAAAACACTCCCCACGAAACACTTATCAAAATCTACAATTAAATTCTGTACTCCCTTGTTTAAAATAAGAATTAAAATTATTTGTACGAAAAAGAAAATATGAAAAGAGATGCATATATGCAGAAGAATTTTAATATTATTATGTCATAGGAAGTATAGGCACATAGGTGATAATTTGCAAGGACTTGTTTCAGTGCACTTAAATTTTTAACCCATGTTAATAATATTTGTTGGTTTATTTTTTTCTGTCTAACCTTTTCCTGAGCTATAATAATAATAGGGATTGGATTCTTATCTCACTGAACTGTAGAGTGGTAAAAATTATCACATCTACTAGTATGATGATTTCAAGATAGTCTTGACAGAAACCAAGTTTTCAGTCTGTATCTTCAGAACAAGTTCTTGCTAGCAGTATTACAAACAAATGTTAAATTTTATCTAGCTTGAAATCATAAATAGCTTATAAATTCACATTAAGTAACAAATTTGTTGCATTCAGAGAAATATCTCCAGAATCAAACCATATTAATCTAATAAAAATAATACAAATGATTAGCTACAAAGCTACAAGCCGAATTAATTCAAAACTACTATAGGATGTCAAATACATACAAAGGGTTGAATCAAGAGACAATCAGAAACAAAGAACACAAAAAAACTGGTTTTAAATTAAACATGAATAGATAAAAACTTATATGAGAGAGAATAAAAGCTAATTCAGTATGCAGAATAACAATGGATAACCAATTTCTAAATAAGCCTTACCAATATTATGAATTTAAATAACAAAGTCATTAATTAAAAAAATCAAGTCAAAGTCAAAATTAAATGTGTTTATGTGTGATGTTTTACTTTTCTGTATAAATCAATCAATGAGTCTGAACACATTGCCTGTATCAGTCCTTGTCTGTATATTTTCCTCACTGTCTGTTCAGAAATAAAATCATTGCTCCTTAGAAGTTACATATGTCTAGCTATATTGTGTTCTAAAGTGTAGATTTTATTTTGTAGCCTAAAAATGTCAGGAAATACTATTTTTTTTTATTATATATCTGTAGTACAAAAATTTACAAACTATTCTTAAGTTTCATTAACTTTTTAAAAGTTTAACAAGTTTTGGGTTTACAAAATAATAATCCTAATAATTATTTTGAAATACATATAGGGAAAGAATTAACTTATTTTAATCATTTGGACATGCATTTTAATTATACTATAAATGCAATGATTTGATGAATGCCTGTTGCATTTTATATTCACCCCATGAATATCATGTTTGTCAAAGTTCTAATTAAGGCTGTGTACACAAAAATGTATATATGATTTTGTTCATTCTTAATATTATAAAATAAGTAATCCATTCTTAAGACTAATTAGATTTAGCTGTTAACCATGCAATAGTACAGAAAACTATTCATGCAGTTATTTTTGCTATGTAACTTTTCAAGTATTGTTTAAAAAGAGTAATTTACAAAAAATTAAACATAGTCTTTTCTATTGGCACATTTGAGTATCATAATGCATTGATCTGTATGTATGTAATTGTTAGACATGATTATTGCAAGTACAATGGTCACAATAATATTATGATCAAGAGGTAATAAAGCTGAGTTTTAATCAAATTGTTCCATATTAATAGTTGCTTATATCCTTTAAGCACTTCTGACTAACAAGTAATTAGTTTTTGGAATATAATCATCTTCTGGATGTACAGAAACAGAGTATTTTTCAAGACAATAAAATTTTCCATTTTTTCACTTGTTGGTTTGCAGCAAGTAACTACCAAAGAAGCATTATTTTCTTAAGCCTACAAATACTATGCAAAATTTAAATAAAATCTGTTTCTCAGACATGAATAAAATGTACAGGCATCTAGCAAATATATAAAAACACTTCTCACCTGATTTCTGATGGCAGCAACTGGTGTTAATCCAAGTTGATTTTGTCCTTGTTGAAGAAATTGATTAGTTCCAGGTGCCAGCATTCCTGCCTGACTCAGATACATGAGGTGCTCAGTACTTTTCCCAATACCATTCATGGCTTGCATTGGGTTACCATGATGTTGGTGGATGTCATACAATCCTTGTTGTCCAAGTTGGGCAGCATTCTGCATGCCTTGGAGCTGTGGCAGCATTACTGCACTGTTTTGTATTAAATTGTTTCCAAGTGTTGGATTTTGCAATGGAGCCAACTGTGTGTGCACCATGTTGGTAGTCAAGTGAGCTGGGTGACTTCCAATAACAGAAGGATTTATGGTCAATGTCCCAACTGAAGATGCTATAGCCTGGTTAATAAACTGTTGTTGATTTGTTTGTGAGTTTTTAAGCTGCACTTGAGCTTGTTGATGCATATTGTTCATGGTCATGGGATTGGTATTCTTCCATTTATCTGGATTCTGCAATAAACAAAAAAAAAACATTTAAAAATACAAATATATATACCAAATGGTTGTAATAATGTGCCTTTAAGCAACTAAAATTATGAATAATATCAAAATGTTAACTGCAACCACAAAACAATAATCTGACATAAACAATTTTAGGTTATAATAACTGTTGTCTATTGTAAATACAAGTTTTTAGTTAATAATGCAGGAATGTAAACAAACCTCAGCAATGGTATCGTCCCCGACGGCCCAGCGTTGTTTGGGGGCTAAGGACGGCAGCTCGCCTTCTTGTGGCTCTCGTTGGAACACGTAATGCACAGTGGCATCGTCCTGGCTCCGAGCCTGAGAAGCGCGCGTGCTCTGCAACCCAGCTTCGCCCGCCTCTTCTTCGGCTCCCGTTCCCGGCCACTTCATTGGGCTACCGTGAGGTTCGAGCATTCAGTTTCACAATAGTTCTATCCCTCGTAACCGTAAACACAAAATGTCTCGCGATGTTTCCGTTTATACTTATGTAGAGCTACTACCAATAATAATACAGCCAGATGTATTATTAAACCGATTTACATTATCAAAAAAACTACAAACAACAAACAGATCTCGATATTGTAGACATTTAGCTACAAAAACTGTCTTTTTGTCTTTGTAATGACAGTAGTTCTATCAAAGCACGATGACAGCCGCTAAGGGAAACCAAAATATTGCATCTACTGCAACGGTCTCCTTGACGGATCGAAACAAAGACAAGAAGTGAAATCAATGATTTTTACGATACGAGCCCATATAATTTTAGAATTTAGAAGTTATATGGGTTTAACTAATGTACTAACGTTAGGATTTAGCGATTTGTCGGCGTCTAAAACTGAACTGGATAAACACTCAAAATAATACACTATTCACACAATTTCTAAACAAAACGAGCACAAATATAATTACTATATGTACACAGAACTATTTACAATGTACAATTTTTACAAAAAACCCGGTTTATGCCATTGGCTGCTGTCGATACTTTCTGATTTAGAAAAGACGACAAACATTCTTCACTGCCTGTCCGCCATAATCGGTCGGTCGGGCAGATGCGATGCGCGCGCAACGCGCAAAACTATACTATAAACATAAATACATAATGCCAAATACGTTTCTTTATAAGTATTAAATTAAACAAATGATAAATTAATTGGATAAACTGCCACAAAATTTTAAATATCCAAGTATTTTTAGAAGGAAATAAAGGGTGTAATTATAATTATCAAAAAACTCAAGTAATTTGTAGAGATTAAAGAATTCAAATCTTTATAATTGCCAAATACAGCCTTAGACCGTGTTTTGGTGTAGTGGATGAAATAGTAAAGATATTAATTCGTTGGCTTGTATTTTTTACTTTGTTTTTTATTAAGTTATTAATTGCTGTTTACTGGAATCCCTTTCAACGTTGTTGGTATGGAATCAAAATGTTTTGTAAGAAGGAACGTAACTTAGTTGTCAAATATCCCACAGAATGTAAACATTTCAAGTTTCTTTTGTTTTTCCGAGAAGTATTCTATCGTTGCTAGAGGAAAAAATAGAAGTCAAGCTTACAGTTAATAAAATAAAATTTAAAAACCTATATAAATGTTTTTAATCAATTTTTCATTATTTTTGTTTATTCAATATTACCCATGTCAGTTTATCGGATAGCGGCTAACGGTACCTACAAATTGGTCAACTTAATTACATTAAAAATCATCATCTTTTCAGGCTTCCCCTTATTTTTTGTCTTGTGCGTCCCTCATACACTCGGTTCCTGTTAATTTGGCTATGTCATCAACCCGACGCGCTCTGGGTCTGACTCCTTCCACTTGTCCTTGGTGGCCCCATTTAGTTAATTTCACTAAATCGACGTCTTTTTTCATATGAGAATCTCATTTATGCCAATCTTGCACACCCAAGAATTCGGGGTTCCAGAAGCCTGAAGAAGGCTCCTCCTACTCAGGCAAAACAAATGATCCCATCCCTGGTCGGTAAATGGTATTACAAACACGACGTTTTTGTTCATTTTTAAACTAGCCTTTCAATGCGGTTTTTACTCAGAGTAATTAAAGGGTTTTTATAGTTATACTCTTAGAGAAAAGTAATAAGTAGGGTAGTTATACTGCTATGCGGGATGAAGACAAATACAGAAAATCAAAAAGCATAAAAATCGGTCCAACAGTTGAACAGCACTTTGATGTACATTCCAACAAAAATTCGCGATGTTTACGTTTAAATACAAAAATATGAATGTATATTTATGTACCTACATAATTCTATTTTCCATCAGCTATGGTGATGTCCATGATCAGATTATTATCAAGAGCCTCTAGATTTCCAATGTAGAGCGAAGGCCTCCCATCCCTCTTTTCATATATATCCCTGTCTATGGCTATGTAGGGCCCTGGGCCACTTCTGCGCGAACGGCGAAGGATCAAGGAGACAGAAGTCGAGTTCGTCCCGCCATCTCCTAGGTCTCTTACTTTCTTTAGGAACCTACTGTGTGGTTCCTATATTTACTTCACCTACTAATTTAGTGAGTCATACTATCATCATCAGCCGGAAGATGTCCACTGATAAACAAAGGCGAGGAGGCCTAGAATACCACAATGAACGACAACTCGCCAATTGCATCCACCGGGTCCCCGCAACTTTGACGATATCGTCAGTCCAACTGGTAGGAGGCCTGCCAAAGCTGCGGTTCGTGGTTGCCACCCTAGAACCTTCATCATCAGTCATACTTAACTAATATTGATATTAAAAATATAATTCCTAATACTTATTTAGCTTTCTCAACCATTTAATATGCACAAGCTTTTTATGACCTCAATGATATGAATTTCTATTTTTTTTTTCTTTTGTGTGGTAAAAGAAACTGGGTATAAAAAAAAATATGCTTATTAAGATTTACTGTCTTAAATACAGACATGGGTAACTGTTTAACAATTGATATAAATTAAAAAATCAAATAATTGTATCAAGTTACAAACAGTTTAAGGAAATAAAAGTTAAAATTACATACACAAATTATTTATTCCTCTTAAAATATGACAGACACTGCTTAAATAGGTTTAATCTTGAAGTGAAGACCGATAAGGGAAAATACTAGACATTTAAGATCTTGAACTAGGTAGTAGAAACCACGGAGGCCTTCCGGGTCTCGAGACTGATTTACATCCACCAAAGACCCTGTTTTAGATGTTGTGAAGGAAATGTGTTCTTCTCCTATAACTATCTCCAACTCCTGAAAAAAAGAAGTATCAGTATCAAATAGACATACAGATAAGTGGTTCTGAGATATTTAGTATACATTAAAAAAACATCAAGGATTCACTGTTGGATTCAAAGATCGAGTAATGCAGTCATAAGGAATTGGTTGGCCAGCCTGACTAGATTTCCTAATTTTACCATTGTAAAAACAAATGTACACAATTATTATCAAAAATTAAGAGATAGATAACCCTACTTAATCTAATGATAGGTAAGTTTCTTAAGTAACAAAACTGCGCCATAAATAAAGTATTGAATAAATAACATGATACATAATAAATAATCTTTTTATATTTTTTTCAACTATATTCGTTGATATATTGTCTACCTGTCTTCCCACTCGGTCTGGTTGTGGCCAAAGCCGGTCGTCTTCATGCATAATTTCTGAGTCTACTATAATTCTCTTAAGTTCTTCCATTACACAAGGATGAACATAGGCTTCTTTACGAATCATTGTATCATTTTTGTAGTTAGAATTATTTGCATAGCGGAGTTTGCCATCGGGGCGGAATTCGAATTCTAAAAACTCATGACCAAACTTTCCTTTGTGTCCGACATAGTAACGAATATAAAAATCTGAAGACATTATTGTTAGTATAACTTGTAGGACGTCAGTTTTACAAAATTAACACACCACGCTACGATTAAAATTTCACAAAGAGAAATCTACGCTACGATTCTATTTACTCATTCAACTCAATGAAGCATGAAGCAAGCGCCAAGCAAGTCGCAAGGAAGCGTTTTGTACAGATTAAAAATGGCACAGAGCCAGTGTAATTGAATTGTAAAATCGACTAGCAAATACTCGGACGACTAATCTATACTTAATTTATTGTTTTTCTTTTTTGTGCAGAGCTGCCGCAGTTAGCCTCGTCGAGGCTTTTAAGTTTTACTGCTCTACCGGACTAAGTTATTGAGACATTACTAATACGCCTCCAGCCAGAAGCTACAAATTAAAAGAGGGTTGTGTCTTGTAACGAAAGCACCCCCTGCGGGGTTCGAACCTCGACTTAGTTCGTTATAAATTAGCAAGAGAGGGCTGGGTCAATGACTGATTATTTAGGGACGGTTTTGATTCTAGTTTAACCGGCTCGGACCAGTGTTATCTAGGGACTTTTACGTTTATTCGATCCAATTTATTGGTTTGAATGTTTAGCCTCATGTAAATATGTAAGGAGAAAGGGTCACATAGACTTATTTAAGTAATAATGATACAATATTCAGCCTGAATTGCCCAGTTTGGCAAAGGCCTCCCTTCGTTGTTTCTAGCTTTTGTTTCGTCAATCGTCCTGCTTATTTTTGAGGAAGGCTTCTAGTTCATCCAAAGTAAATATCAATATGATCAATTATATTTTTTATTCACGAAGCTTATTAAGTAGGTACTTTCCATAACTTTGGACTGCCAAGGGCTGAATCAATTTTACAAAAGTGATCTAAGAACAATTTTAGTCTTCATTGTGAACGTTGCTTTCAGTGTGGTCCGCTGCGGCTGCGTGAGCCTTTTATCTATCTATAGAATGGTTGAGAAAATGTTATTTCATGTAATAAGATAATCCTCATTGGACTTAGACTATACTATTAAAATAAAAATATGGCAAATAGTTTTGAAACATACAAAGAATAAAGTTCTGTTCTTTTTTCAAATAATTGACATTAGTATTAATATGAATATTGCATTTGTTTTTCGTCGTGTCGACTGAACGTCTGCGGACTGTGTCTAGTTATATTTGTGGAATAATATAAGTAAAATTCTAGATATAGTATTATAATTATGTTTTGCGTTAATATCTAAGCTGAAATTTTGCTTTAAGTGAAGTTAATAACTATTCGAAAGGGGCGCCTTGTGGACGCGGTCCTTTTTATTCCGATTTAAAAGAATAATTTAATGTCTTCGAAAGATTATTTCTTCGTAACTATTTACTATAAGAACTTTCGAAGAAAACATAATCTCTTTCGTCTTTGTAATATAATATCGGAGTGTACTAAAAAGCCTGTTTGAAAGCGATTCTTGAGATCGCGTATAGACTGCCAACCATAGACTACCTAGTCGTAGTAGAGGTATAGAAGTTCCGTCTGTCAAACAAACCTTTTCTTTTCTGACCCAACCAAGATGGGTGAGTAACTTAGTCCTCTGTGTTTTTAATGTAATCGTATATTATCTCTGTAATGTTTAATTATTATCGTCAATTCTAACGTCCATTCTGTTGCTTATTACTCAGTGTTTAAATATATAATTGTATTTTGTGATCATCTCCGGGAAATACACTATTGTTGTGAAATGTATTAGGGGCTGTCGGTGAAGTGTTCGTATGAGATCTGACGTTGTTTGTGTAATCCAGGTATCAGTCGTGATCACTGGCATAAACGGAGAGCAACGGGCGGCAAACGTGCGCCCATCCGTAAGAAGAGGAAGTATGAGTTGGGTCGCCCGGCTGCCAACACCAAGGTGAGCACTTCGAACATAACCTAAATTGATAATGTTTTTAATTTACACCATGCGCTCTAATGTTGATTGCATATAGCAACGATCGTATTTGTTAGTATATATGTTTAGTGAAGTCGTTCATGATGTATTTGCATTATTGATATCGCTGACTTTGTTTTGCAGCTTGGTCCCCAGCGCATTCACTTGGTGCGCTCCCGTGGTGGCAACACTAAGTACCGTGCCCTGCGTCTTGACACTGGAAATTTCTCATGGGGATCAGAATGTGAGTATTCCTAAGTCTTTCACGCTATATAACTTGATTTATTTAAACTCTTATCTAATGAATGTTCGAATTGCAGGCTCCACCCGCAAGTCCCGTATCATTGATGTAGTGTACAATGCATCCAACAATGAGTTGGTGCGTACCAAGACACTGGTGAAGAATGCTATTGTTGTGGTGGATGCTACCCCCTTCAGGCAGTGGTATGAGTCTCACTACCTGCTGCCGCTTGGAAGGAAGAAGGGTGCCAAATTGGTGAGCACACTTTTATAGTGGTTGTTTTTCAACACCTGCCTATTATTAGCTAGTAGGTATTGAATTTTTCTATTTTAAAAGTCATTCACTTCTGGCCATGTGGTAGATATCATAGCTTTTGGGGTAATTGGAGGCTTGTGTGTATGTGCTAATGCACTGATTCTCTTAACTTACAATCAGTTAACAAACTACTGCTAACAGTTTTAATCTTAAATCTTATTATTTTAAAAGTAGCTTGTAAGAATGAATTAGTTTTAATTAACACTAGATACATATATAGATTTATTACCCATATCCTATAAATTATATATTAAAAAGAGAGAGAAAGAGCTGTTTTGTCTTGTGCCAAGTAATTTTTCACTTTATCTTTTCTTTCCTGTTTCTGTCATATGATTGTTTATTTATCTTTTAAAAAAGTACATTAATTTTTATAACACCAACATTTAATTCAAGTTATGCTAAGACAAATTGATTGCACTTACATGATGATAATTTGCGTGTCAGATGAGTGAACAGTGATTGTTGCAAAATCTGAAGTGGCACAAAGTATAGATTTATAAACTCAAAATTGCAGCAATGTATTTTATTCTAATTACCATGAAATTTGATACAGACGGAGGCCGAAGATGCCATCATCAACAAGAAACGCAGCCAGAAGACCGCCAAGAAATATCTGGCAAGGCAGCGCCTCTCCAAGGTTGAGGGTCCACTAGAGGAGCAATTCCATACTGGACGTTTGTTAGGTGAGTAAGGATTTATAATAGTTTTTAATAGTATACACTAACTTCATTTTGTATTTTCATGAGCGTTGTATATTATTCTTATTACTTAATTTTAATTGAAGTACTGTATTTTTATATTCTCATATGGTCATATATGTTTAAAAATCGGAACTTAATCTGATCTTAACTACCAATACTACCAATGATGTGATCGAGAAGTTTTGAGACTGCACTATGGACTGGTACCGTTTTGGGAACAATCTAGCAGTTGCATGATCTATTCTGTCATAGTTACTCTGAGAACATAATCTCTAATTAGCTCATTAGTATTGAAATGTGCAGTATAACTAAAGTGTGTGTTTTTCACAGCGTGTGTGGCTAGTCGGCCAGGCCAGTGCGGTCGCGCCGATGGCTACATCCTGGAGGGTAAGGAGCTCGAGTTCTACTTAAGAAAGATCAAATCCAAGAGGGCGAAGTGAGAAGTGTAATGTAAAAATAAACTTAAAAACATATTTCTTTTTTTTATTTCTTACAAACTCCCTAGTAAAATAAATCAGATCTTTAGTTTCCGAAAAAATCTAATAATCTTAAGCCTGAATTTGTCGCATAGAATGGCCAACCATTTGAAAATTTATATTTTTCGACGTGCACCTGTCATTCGGATATTCACAGCATTATAATTCCTAACACATGATATATTTCACCCAGACACGGAACAAATGAAAGTGTGCTTATCACTCAAATATTTGTCCTGGGTGGGAAACGAACCCACGGCCTCCGGTGTAGCAGTCCGGGCCACTAGACCTACAGGCCAATCACAACTTGTTTTTAGCGTTGCGCGTCATGTCATCAAATAAAACTCAATATTTATGAGGTATTACTATAATATCCTGGAATTAAGAGGATCTACCATCTTGCCAGCCATTAGAGCCACATGTATGTTGGCGTCCATTACGAAGTAGAGAAACGGGTAGGTTGCTGAAAATAATACCGGCTCGCGACTCGTCACATATCCTGGAACAAAAAAAACATTCGGTTTTGTAAAACCTAGGATATTCTCTTATTATCGATTAATTACAATAGGTGAAAACTGCTTTTATATAGAAAGTTGCCAAAACAAAAAGAAATTGCTTCAAATTCGTTTCATTTCGGAAGAAAGGGACACTACATAGCTACGGCACTAGCAGTAGTACTAGAATAGAAGCTAGATTTGTGAAGCACACAAAAGACAATTTGATAGTCTCATAACATTACAACATACGTGTTGAATTGCGAACCTCCTCTTATAACGAACGCTTTTAACGTGTTACAATTAACCGTGAAGGTCGCGCATGATATGGCTTTCGGCGAAACAAACTGCTTACCTTATCTTGAGCTGTTAACATACATACATACATATAATCACGCCTCTTACCATGTAGGGGTAGGCAGAGACAAATCCTTTCAACTTGCTATTATCTTTACACATTTGTGTCGCTTTGTCCACCTTTCATTATTCCCTTCATACATGCTGTTCGCTTTATGGTCCTCTTGACTTGGCCTTTTTTCATTCACACTCGCCTTGTACACTTTTTCCGTCAATAGTTCTTCATTCGATTTCTCAACATAGCCAAACCATCTCAGCATACCTTTCATAAGCACTTTGCAATACGCACTAGGTACAAAAAGAATTGCCGTTTGGAAAAATAGCTACAGATTTAAATACGCGGCCGGCACTATCGGCTACGGGTATAAGCGCTGCGTTCATCGAAAAAAAATTAGCCAAATAAAAAAAAATAGGAACGTAAAGAAAATTCCACCAGTGTGCAGAACTGTGCGACACTGTACTGCACAGTGTACGACACAGATGTTCACGCTGGTCGACTCACACGTGCAAATTGTGCGCGAACATTTTAGAAATATTCGCGATCATCTGTGTAACATTGTGTGCGCACACATGCATTGGACTCGTGTGGACGCGTACACGCTTGATGTTCGCGAACTCAGATTTGTTTCCGCTAACTAAGACGGCCCCTAGACCTACAATAACATTGTACAATATATTTAATTGTACAATAAGATTGAATTGCGTTTTGAATCCAAACGTTCAATTATATTGCACAATAATAAGAACTTCGCAAATTGTGCAATGTTTTCGTGTTCAATCGGAGAATAGTTTGATCCAAGCAACATGTCCAAGATTTAGCTGTAGTGTTATTGCTTGTGGCTCAATTCTCTGCACAATTAGATAAACTCTCTTTCCTTAACTTTCGTATTATCTTTTTCTGCCATTTATTTGTACGCGCACATGTTTAATACAGTTAAATATTTTTATAATAAATATATTAAAATAGTTTCTACAAGAAGAAATTTGTGTCAACCCTAGATATCTCTGATCTCTTTACCAAAGGTTTATTATGAGCAAAGCATTATATTTTTTTAGGAAAGTTAAGTCGTTCCTAATTAAAATTTAAGTTTGTTTATTGTTACTTGAGTTACTTTTAAGAAATATTTAGTTGAACTCATCTCAGCGCACATGTACGTGAACAAATGTGACACACAGTGCGCTTACTAAAGATACGCACAGTTGCCGGTGGAGTCAGAAGCTAATCGCGATACAAGCTTAGTCTGTGCAATGCTGGAGTTTTTCACAAAATGTTTGTAAATAAATAAATTAATAAATGTGCTGCACACTATTTTGGTAGAATCGCGCCTTAAGAACCAACGTCATGCGATAAACTAAAAAAAATGGAGATAGTAGTTATTAAATAAAATATGGTCAGCCCAAGACCAGTTAGAAAAGTAGAGTTATGATTAAATGAAGAATTTAGGTTGGTTTTCAAGCAGATAATAATAATGCTATTGTTAATATTTCATCATAGACGTCCTTGCTATGCACACCAGACTCTTATCACGATAATCCAAACAGAATAAACCAACTGTGGCCACCGGAAATAATCATCTAGTGATTTTTTCTGTTAAACTCATTTATGTAATTGAAATGGCGGACTATCTGCAAATCATCATTTTCATCTCGCGATTAAGCATTGAGGTCGTTTTAATGTTGCAGCGGGTGATTTCCCTAATTGTCGATGGTGTACCGAGAGCAGTGCGCGCGCGCATCAATGGACGCAAATGCGCGTGTCGCCGCGTTACGCCACCGCCGCGAGACAATGGCGGCGGCGGCGGCGAGCCCGCTCTCGCCACTTCACACCTCGGGTTTGCAGTTTGCACTCTTTTGGTAACAATTATCTCAGACCCTGTTCCGGAAAACGAGGACACGAAATATGTCTTCGCGCATTGTTAACATTTAAGAATGTTTTTTATAGCGTAGCGATTATAATATTGCAACGATTTCGTAACTACATAAAATTGGCTACATAGGATAAATAAGCTACATAGGAACTAAGTACTTATATTTTCACACGTCATTGATAATGAGCTGTTTACAAGAGCACTTACATAGATTTTTGTCGACTTTATAAGAAAAACTGTTAGGTAAGATATCTACACACCTTTTTAAAAATTATACAAGTTGAAGTTCAGCGTTTTGTTAAATGTTTATTAACGCATTTAACCAAACTTAAAGGTCTAATTTTATTTATAGCTAATGCGTTAAGAATTATTTGTATAAAACCACTATGCAAATAATTCTTAAGTATTTTGAAATATTTATTAAATTGTATCCACATCATCAATAAAGTTAACCGAGTATCTACATTATTGTACTATAACTAAATAAGTAAAAAATTGTAAAGCGTTAGGTGGGCGACCTACCACAAACACCTAATTTCTCAGCGGTAAATATGGAAAATCTATTTTATCAATTTTTGGTGCTCATCAATGTCACTCAAGGATTTTCCGGCGGACGTATTATGGGGTAACGGTCCGTGACGGCGACGAGTGACCCCAGTCTTGTGGGTGACCACGCACGCACGCAGCCGTGGCCATGCTCCATGTATAACCAGCATGTAGGTACTGGCCAACCAATTAAATGGATCAAGCCGGAACGGCGTCGGCAGGGCCTAAGTGAGGTACCACGCCTCCGTCAAAAGTCATTATCAAGTATTTAAATATGCGTAACGTACTGCTATAATTAATACAACGGCACCGAATTAGTTTAGAAACCTTTGTTTGCTCTGGACGATACTTACTATTTTTCTTGTGGTCGTCGGGTCGGTACTTGCGTATGGCGACGGACACGGCCTGCTCGATGCTCCGCACGTAGACTCCCGCTTGTCTCGTCATTGGCGTGAAGTCGCGCTGTCTCGGTTCAAACACGTCTCTAATGCCAAGCTGTAATCAAATGGCCATCTTTGTCATTTACTCTTTTGTTTAGGAAACCTTCAGTGTTGTACTTATAAGGTTAATAACTATGTTGTGATCTTATCTAAAAACAAAATAATGTTGCATTTTATTAAAATAACTTCTTCGTGAGGATTATAAATTTTATAATCAGTGTCACCCGTACAGAGGTAGGCAAATAAAAAGTAATTATTATGTTAATGGGCGCCACAAGCTCTGCTTTTGTTACCTACTGTTTCGGAAACTAGGTCAAAAATAAATCGTTTTGCTTGTTGTTGTGATAATAGGTCATGATAACTGAATTGCCATAATGACATAAATTACATGCTATCTAATAATAATCCAATGATTTACATCCCTCAATCACAGACGAATTAGCTTTGGTAGAGCAAATAAATTTGCATTTACCTTCTGCAGATCTCTTGTTAAAGTGACATGACCTTTAACAGTAAAGCTCGGCACGATTCCCTTCACGCGGCGCGGGCGCAACGCCGAGTAGATGTCGGCCAGGTCGGACTCGCGCGCCATGCGAGCCAGCAGGCGGCCCAGCTCGGCCGGGCCGCCGCGCGCCGGCAGCACCGCCAGCAGGTAGTAGCGGTCGCTGTCCAGCGGCAGCCGCAGCGCCGACGCCTCCAAGTGCGGCAGGTACGCGTGCTCTAGCACCGTGTCGTACCGCATATACGTGACCTTTACAAATAATTGACCCATCATCAATTTCAACAATGAACAGCAATGCTGTAGCGAATTAATAATACAAATTTTGGTATGGTTACGATTAAACACTCTAACAAATGAGTTAACAATGCTTCTAGCCTAGGATACGCGGATCACGAGCTAGCCGTTCAAATGCGTGCAGTAACAGCGTTCCTAATGTAATTAATTATGCCGACGCAGAATTTGAGACTATTAAAATTTGGTACCTTAGTTTTACCAGCCCATCACTTAATCAGTTTCATAAAACTTTAACAATAGTAGGGTTCTTAGGTTTATTCAGAGTACTAACTAGAGACTGCCTCGTTGGCCTAGTAGTGCTAAGCGCGACTGCTGCGCTAGAGGTCTTGGGTTCGATTCCCAAGTCGACCAACGTGTTTTTGGGTTTTTCTATGAATTTTTTAGCAGCAGGTCGGAGTTTGGATTTGTGCCCGGCTAGTGGCAATAGGCTCGCCCCCTATTACATGGGACCTACAAATATCGGCGAACTGTGGGTGTAGGTACATTGGTACACCTCTGCCTAACCCTTCGGGGATACAGGCGTGATGGTATGTTATGTTTACTAGCTAGAGAATCAACTGCAAAACAATTTGAAATGTCCGCCAGAATTGCTATGATAATATATTGACCAACTTTAATCTGTTAAGCCTTTTGCCTTACTCCACCACCAGATGTAAAAACAATAGAAAATAAGTAGGTGCACGGTAGCACTTACCTGAACGCTACGCAATCCATTTGCTAAAAACATTTTGTCATCAAAGCTCGGGTTTGCCACATCGGATCCGATATCATAAGATCTATAATATAGGTAGTCATCAACATACGGAGGATTTGTGTAAATAAAATCTACAATCGATTTCTTCTTACGTTCGAGTGTTTCTAAAGCGGAATCATTCACTGTAGTTTCGGAATTTGGTACAGTAGTCATGTCACCCATAGTCATTGTAGACATTTGTTCTGCTGGTGTTTCCGGCGTAGTAGACGTAACACTCTCCGTTGGGGTGTTTTCACTCATAATAGTTGATGTAATTGTAGAACTATCCGTCGTTGATTGCACTGTCGTGCTTGGTGTGGGCGACGGATCAGTAGCTACCGCCTCTTCTGTATTTGTCATCATGCCAAGAGTAGACTGCGCTGTAGTTGAAATAATATCTTGCGTCGTTGCCTGAACTGTGCTAGGATCTGCAGATGACGTATCAACTTCGTTGTTTGTCGTAGGTTCACTAGTTACTTGCGAAGTTGTCACTTCGTCGTCGGCTGCCGAGCTCGGGGCGGCGGTCGTTAGAGTTTGTTCCGTGACCGAACTAGCTGCGGCTTGTGTGCTCGGAGTAGTTGTCTCTGTTGTTCTTTCGCTAGTTAGTTCAGTTGTCGTTACCGAGGTAGGCATTGGGGTGCTTTCGGCATTTGGAGCTAAAGATGAGCTAGCAGTTGTTGAACCTCCTCGTACATCTAAGGTGCTAATAGTTTCAGCATTAGGATTGGTCGTCATAGTAGTCTCTTCCCTAGTAGGGTTGTTGCCTGGTGTCATAGCTACCGTCGCAGCTGTGCTGTCTGCGTCAACTGCCGAAGTCGCAGGTGTCGAGGAAGTACTCGTCTCATTAGAAGTAACATTCGTATCAGGCGCAAGGGTCGGCAGTTGGTCATTTTCTAAATCAAAACCATAAAACCGCAATTTCTTTTTGTATGGATCATTGAAAGTGACATTCTCATTGTTTAGCGCTAAACCCGCTAGGAACCCCTCTTCCGGAACGAAGTACGTCTGAAATGTTCGAATCAATATTAGTTATACGTATATAGCAGTAGCTATAATACTAAAATAATATAGGTATAGGTAGGTACATTAACATATAGGTAATATCTATTTGTTTATATATATATAGATATGTCGGGGAGTGTAAAGAGGAGCGTCAAGGTTTAACCACCTTGGGCGTATTCGGAATCAGATGTTGGCAGTACCGTGCGAGCAGTCAAATTTGGCAGTGTGTTTGGGTGGAACATCGGGTGGAATGCACGAGAAGCTAACAGAAGAAACCGACTTCACAGCGTTCCTTGGATACATTCACGATGAAAGGGGAGCTGAAGAGGAGAGCTGAGCAACAACGACCGCCCGCCATCCCACTTCGTTAGATATCTACCTATAGTTACCTACTGCTACTAGAGAAACTGCACTAAATTGTACTGTTAAGTAAATAAATATGTTCTTTCTTAAAAGTGACAATATAAATATGACTGTAAAATTCCGAATTACTAATATACTGGATTGTTAATTGATATAGCTACTTACCTACATAGAATAAAAACATTCACGACTCGCTAAACATAAATACATCCATTAGATTCTGCTTGCTACGCTTTTCTGTTTTACCCGCGGTCTCTCCGTCCCCGTGAACTTACCATAATAAGATTATATGAATAAGAATAATCTTATATAAAACCCGGTTATAAATAGAATCGAATGCCTAATTTTGTTTGAATCCTAAATTTCTATTTTTTATGGTACTAGTAATACATAGTTGGAAGGGAAGTAAATAGTAGTCACAATTGTGGACCCTGTCAGGCACAGCATAAATTAAGTATGAGAGATGATAAAGGCACTGCTTGATTTACATTATTTTTAGTATGAAAGAGTAACAAACATTCGTTCCCTCACAAACAAAATTTAAATAACACTCAGTATTTTGAATACGTTCGATTGTTATGTGTAGGTTTATCGTTCATTTAAATAACACAGAAAAATTTTATAGGGATTTAATTGATTAATTATGTATGAACTTTCTATTTTTTTATTTCTTATAAGGTTCTATTACCTAGGTATAGGAACTAATTTTATTGTAAATAAATAGGTACTTTCGTAAAACAAACTCTTAAAATGAATAGAAATCTCTTAAATTAAAATACAAATAGCAACGACTCACTTTCAAGGTGCGATGGATGTCTCTGAAGCCTATCCTCATCACGTTTCTGTTCCACGGCAGCTGCATGCCGCGCTGGATCTGGTACGAGGACTCGCCGTCGACCCCCTCGTACAGCGCCACCATGATCCCCATCAGCCCGTACGGCGAGAACGCTATGTTGTTGTCGTTCAAAAAGTTATGTTCCGCAAGCACTTTCAAACCAAACATATTTGTCACATCCACCATGTGAGCAAGCGGTGTTCTCCCGGTATCCCATAGTTTTATTTCTATAGGAACGCCGTACTCTGACGGAGCGGCGACTGTGATACACGCGAGAATGTATACGAAGCGCAAAATACCGCGCGTTGGAGTAAAGCTTGGCAAGCGTCCGAGTGCACGCATCGTGTTCGCGGTTGTGAGCGCGCTTCGCTGGCCACGGCCGGGCTGAGCGTCCGAGGCGCTTTAGCTAATCTTCGTGGCTAATTAGCATTGAGACCCCGAACTTTTCGGTGAATGCCCTCCACGATATCTGTGCAAAATGTTTTATATGTTGCATTGTTGTTCGTACATTGTGTAATGAGATTCTTGACCGATCACTTATTTCCCGTTTCTTTAACAGTTTTTCTTACTCGATTCTAGGTACCCACGATTAAATAGCACTCATCTTTTACTTGAGACAGGAATTAAAGTTGTTATAAAAAATTATTACTTGTAGTTTGAGACTAGCTGGCACTGCGTTTTCTGGGGTGCATCTTGTTTGCACACAAAGGGAACTCTCCTTTCTACTTAGGACAGGTCAAGAACCGCAGTCGATGCGTCAATATCCTGCAAAGTGATATACTTATGTATACCTTGATTTACATACTATCACTTATTTGTATTGGAATAAATTACGAAGTACCTTTTATGTTACTTTTTAAAATCCTTCGTTATAAATCGCAGAGAATGCGTAAAAACTACACTCTTTTTCATGTTATGGAACGTTTTATGATAATTTATCAACTCTCATACTTATGAACAACGAAATTGATTGATACGACGGTCCACTTTTTATAACAATTAACCTCCTTATTACCGGTTTTACTTGGTACGGGGATATTCTTTTACCGGTGTAACCTACTCGAAATACTTTGTCACTAGCAAGCTATGACCCACCTGTATTAACAATGCTTAAATTGATCATGATTTAATGTATCCGATTTATAGTGATGAAGTTAAATTGTAAGTTTTATAAATATTAATAGGAAACATTTAATATCATTTCTATAGCGCCAGGACTATAATCGGGGTCATTACCCAGTCATGTTTATGAATTTATATTTTGGGGAATTTACGAAAAAAATGATATATTTATCGTTATACTAAAAGTAGAAGTAATTTTTTTCTTCACTTTTCCGACGGTTTTTATTATTCTGCTATTTGGGGTAGAGCATCCAACTAAATTAAGATCATGAATAGGTACACCCACAGAGCAAATAATAAGTAGGATAGATAGATACGCCCGATCTTGAGTTATGGTATGATTTAATAAAAGATAATGCAAGCCTACAGTTTCTACAACCGACCTTACGAATACTTGAAAGCAATGTAAATCTTATTGCAAGTTGTAGGCACTTACTTTAGTCGTTTTTGTTGTTGACGTATTGATTATAATTATGCATATGAAAAAATATTTGAAAATTGTTGGGAAACAGGAGCTTAAGCAACTTGTTTTTTTTCTTATAAAATAAAAATACATATTTAAAGTTCATTATTTTATTAAGACCATAATAAAGTCCTGTATAGAAATACATGTGAGGTTTCTTAAAACACTTGCTAAAAATTAAAATTACATACATCTATTTGCATACGCAATGGATATCATGATAAAATATAACTTGAATGAGGTCTAGGGTCAGTAGTACCCTCGGCCGCGGCCCCGCATGCCACCTCCGTGGTGGCCGCGGCCTCTGCCTCGGAAGTTGTTCTGCTGGTTATCAAAACCACCAAACTGGTTGTTCATATTCTGTGGTCGCGTGTCATAATTGTCTTGTCCTCTTCCATTCATGAAGTTGTTTCTAGGGCCCTGATTATAAGAGGCGTTATTAGAGCCACCTCCTCGTATGGATGGCCCTCGGTTGTCCGGCATATTATTGTTTCGTTGGTTCCACTGACCTGGATGATGATCATTCGTCTTGTTCCTATTATCATTAAAATTATTCTGCTGATAATTGTCTTGTTGTTGATGCTGATTATGATATTGTTGTTGATTTTGTGGGGGTTTGTATTGTTGTTGCTGGTGCTGTTGATGTTGTTGTTGCTGTTGATGTTGTTGTTGATGTGGCTGCTGTTGTTGATGCGGCTGCTGTTGTTGATGCGGCTGCTGTTGTTGCTGCTGGTGCGGCTGCAGCGGCCCTTGAGGCTGATAGTGGTGTTGTTGTTGTTGCTGCTGTTGTTGATAGTGTTGCTGCTGCGGAGGCCCTTGGTGGCGTATTAGTGGCCGTAACAAACCACCTTGTTGGTTGTGGAAAGTATTTTGTGTTTGTTGTAACTGACCTTGGTTCGGCGTCATCAGTAGTGACGGCACTATTGGGAGGTTCTGCATGTGCGGTGCAGGCGTCATTGGTACATTCTGCGGCGGTGAGGGTAACATTGGTGCTGCCTGCATTGGCGGGTTTTGCAATAGGGATTTTATTGGCTGTGGTAAGGGTGAAGCCGTTTCGGATAGATCTCCGAACGATCTCGGCTGCGTGGCACTGACCACGACGCCGGGCGAGTGTGACAGGGGCGCGTGCGATGCGGTCGGAGTGGACTTCAAGCTCGCTTGTACCAACGCGAACAGATCTGTGGCCGACGATAAGTTCTTCGTTATATCTGCGAGCGAACTCTCTAGTGTGGTCGGTTGAACCTCTTTTTCTGGTTTCACTTCCTCCAAAGACTTCTTCACTATTTCCATTTCTTGACGTATTTGATCTTCTTTAACTTTTTGTGTAGCAGATTGGAAGACCTGCAATAAAATATAAAAATCAATATGTCAAATAGAAGAAGCACTTTTTAATTGGCCCTGAGACTATTACTAACAAAATAAGTTTCATTATGATATATGTTAATGTCAAAACTACAGAGGCTTCAGTCAGAGGCATTGAGGGGCTTAATGTAGTTAGTGATGATGGTACCTCTTCGACAGTGTAGTCATCGTCGTCGCTGTCGAGCACGACGGGCGCGTGGCCGGCGGGCGCGGGCGTGGCGGCGGACGTGGCGGCGGGCGCGGGCTCGGCGCTGGCGGCGTCGCTCACGTACTGGCGCAGGCGCTCCACGCGCTGCGGCTCCTTCGCCTCCAGCTTCTTCAGGTACGCGATCAGGCTGTGCTGCTCCTCTGCTGACAACTCGTTGAAGTTCTTCAGCAACGTCTCCAAGTCAGAGTCCGATAGGCCATCCATCGCGTCTGTGGCGTCATCTTTTTCCGTTCTAATCAGAGAATGAATAAAAGTATTTAATATAGTTACTAAATTTTTGATAATATTGGTGAAAGTGATTCAGAGCAAGTCAATTCGGGATACTTCTTTATTATCTCAAGTAACTGGCATAATAAAACTTAATGTACTCAATCAGTGAACCTACTTCTTTTCGTTCTCATCGTAGGCCGACTGCAGCATCTGCAGCGCAGACGCCGTGCCGCTCAGCTTGGCGAGCGCGGGCTTGGCCGGCGCGGCGGGTGCTTGCTGCTCCTTCTTCTTCTCGGTCTCGCGTTTCTTCGCCTCGGCCATACCGACGACGGCGTCCACGAGTTGGGCCAGCTCTTCGGAGGACACGTCGGTCTTGCCCTGAGCTATGAGCGCTGCAGCCATTTGTTGTGCTATTTGCGCGCGGTCCACCTCTCCTACGCCGGCTACCGGGACAACCGCTGGCTTTGCTGCGCTTGCCGAATTCTCCTCCTGCACAATTATATATTAGTAAATTTTTTTGGGATCTTTAATGTAAGTAGACTTGAAGTCATCTACGGGTGAGTAATCTGAGAGAGGTATAGTAGGTAACCTGTTTCTTCCGCTTGAGTCGCTTGTCGGCCTCGTGCAGCGTGGCGGCCACGCGCACGACGGCGGCGCGCACGGCGGCGGCCGCGCTGCCGCTCACCAGCCCCGCCTGCGCCGCGCCCTTCAGCTTCTCCTTCGCCGTCTCCAGCAGCACCAGCGCGGACGCCCGCTCCAGCAGCTCCTCGGAGGAGTTGGCGCGCTCCTTCTCCATGGTGAGCGCGTCGGCCAGCAGGTCCACGACGCGCGGGCCCAGGCTGCCCAGGTAGTCCTCCAGCGCCACCAGCAGGCGCAGCGTGGCCACCACGTCGTCAGGCGGCGCGGCGGGCGCGGCGGGCGGCGGCGGCGCGCGCCGCGAGTGCCCCGAGCGCCCGCCCAGCGACGCCGCGCTCGGCCCCGACACCACGGAGTCGATGTCGTTGTCAGAGTTCCACGGGGAGAGCCCGTCGTCTCTGCGGTCAAAAATATGTCGAGGTGATGACGAAAGGTTCTGAGTCTGTCATGACTTGAGCACTGAGGGATACTTACGGTTTGAGTTCATCGTCGGAGATGAGCACGGTCTGCATGGATGGCGCAACGGAGCGTGCGTGCTCGGGGCTGCGGTTTCGCGGCTGGCCCTCGCGCTGCGAGAGCGGGCTGCGGCTGCTGCGGCGGAGCGACTCTAACGGTATGTGCGTGCGAGGTGGGCTGCGCCTGTCGCGAGGGTCACTAATGTCAGTCAAAAGTACTAATACAGGAACTGCGGGGTGACGTCAGCAGGAAAATTCGCTCACCTGTGGAGTGGACTACGAGATCGCGAACGCCTGTGGCGCGGCGGCGTGCGACGACGCTCCGATGAGCGCCGGCGACCGGGCGACCGGCGTATATGCGGAGGCGTTCTAATATAGAAAGAGATGGGTTCAAGGTTACAACAAAGCAGGGTTTTTAAGTTTTAAAATAGTAAAATTATGAATGAAGGCTGACCTCCGTCGGTCCCGCTTGTAGTCGGAGTCGGTGCGGCGCGGACGGGCGTGTCGCTCGGCGCGGGCGCGCTCCGGGTCGCGGCGGCGCGGCGAGGGCGAGCGCCGGCGCGGGGGCGCGCGCTCGGCCGGCCGCGCGCTCATGTCGGGCGGCGACAGACACATCTTGCGGTAGATCTCGTTCACCTGCACGCGCAGCTCCTCCTCGTGCAGGTCCTTCATGCGCGCCGTCCAGAACAATATCCATTCGGGTTTGAAGTCGTGCTTCGACGGATCCTTACCCTCTGGTCAAAAGTACAATAGAAAACGTTCAATATTTATTCATCACAACCTAATTAACTTCAAAGAGATTCAAAATTCAATGCAATATCTTACCCGCCTGTATCTCCTTATACCGTTTGTTCCAGAACTTCTTCCACTCTTCGGGATACAAGGGATGCTTCTCTGGGTTCTTTTCGTGGTAAGCTAGGGTTTTCTTAGCACTGTCCTCGGCGGCTAAACGTTTCTCTTCAGCCAGTTTGACTTTGTATTCATAGTTAGGTGCTCTCTGCTGTTGAAGTTAGATACAGTTATAGAAGAGATATGGGCTAGTAATACTAGTAGTAGTGATGTTTGTTGGATGGATAGTATTACCTTTTCTTGTGACTTTCGCAACAGATGTCGGCTGTGCGGCGGCGAGCTGGTGCGCCGCTTCTCCGGATACGGCTCGAAGCGGGCTCTGTGCAGGGGCTCGTGCCTTTCTCTACAGTTAAAATGCGTTTAGTAAGAACAGATTCTGATAATTCGTAAAAAAAGGAAGTAAATTATATAAAAAATATATTAAGTTCATCAATATGTAAAAGTTGGTTTACTCGCATGCATTGTCGTGATCACTTAGTTACTTAGTTTCCCTAAAATGAATAAACATAAAAAACTGATAATATCACATATTATGTGTTGCATATGTGATATAATACGCTTGTGTTTTTGAGGTCTAAGACAGATTCCTCGAAAGTAGTACATTAGAGTGCAGAGCATAACGCGCGTACCTGGTGGGCTTGGCGGGCTCGCGGCGCGTGTCGGGCGCGCCCTCCTCGCTGATGTCGGACAGCGACTCCACCGACTCCGCGCGCCGCTCCTGCCGACCCGCCGGACGCTGCACACACAATAACACATTCAATACATCTCCCACTAACTATGTATGAACATTCCCCTATGGTGTCCACTGGCGAGATGGTTAACTCGTTAAATTACTAGTTTATTTATCTCGCGTTTTTATGGTTACTCTGTTATTTATAGTAGACACGAAAAGAACGAATAAAATATACTGAAAATAGGACAGAGCATTATCTTTATTCTATGTAACTTTTCTCTAATATTTTACACTCGGTTTAGATAATACAATAACAAGAATAATTTTTACTCCTTTATTTTTTAATTAATTATTAGAAATATTAAAATACACAAGAACTTATTGCATTAAAACATAAAAAAAATGTCAGGTCGACAATACGTTTAGTAATAGAGGTAAACCGACAAGGTATATTAGAGCTATTGCTAGTCCCTTACATGAGTGTCAGTATCGGTTAGTACCGGCGCGGGTGGCGCGGGGGGCGAGGGCGGCGGGGGCGGGGTGTGGAGCGTGTGTGGGGGCGCGGGGGGCGCGGCGGCTCGCTTGCGGCGGCGCACGAGCGGGCGACAGCGCTTGCGGCGTGGCGCGCCTGTCGCCTCCGCGCCGGCCGCGCCCTGCCACACACACAACCAAAACTGTACGTGTAGCCTACTTGCTACAAGTGCTGATTCTACATGACACCGTACGCTATCGTGCGTTCCCATACGTAGTTTAGTCTTAGTACAAAGCTTCAATTGATTATTATTTTGTAGGCTGAATAACACATAATTTATGTCGTCCAGCTAGATAGTGCGATGAAAATCATTAAATTCTGGAGTAAATTACATAACCGTAGTTAAGTCGTCAGACCTAACGTCTCGCGTTAGACTAAGTTACGCGTTAAACGAAACCGGAATTGATTTTTGTAAATAATTATCGCGTTAAGCACTAGGCGTTTTAAATGGCGTTTTTTCATTGTAGCCAAAGGCGCTTTTCATATTCATACAATGTTTCTCAAAGAAAATGCTTTGTCTTACTTATTATTTGAACTTTCTGACCTACAGGTGTTGTTATTGGTTGTTAGTTTTTTTACACTATAATAAAAAAGTTAACTACCTCTCTTACCGAAAAGCTATTGAACAGCGGTTTCGCGGGCGCCGCCACCGTCGGGGGCGATGGCTCTTTGTCTCTTCTCTTCCTGTCGTCAGCGCTTCTAAAAGACAATGCAGCATATTAAAGAAACTATAAACATTAAAGTATATTCTCAAATGAGTTTCGAACGACTTTCTTTCTCTTAACCATCGAAATACTCAAATCATTTATTTCATATGAAAATTATTCAATAGTCTTCACTAAATATCTAACCTTGTAATCAGTATTTCTGACTTCGTTTCAGTAAATGAGAGAAGCTTGCAATATGCACGTATAATTATTATTAAATGCATTTTACTTACTTCACTGATCCTTTGGTCCTGCCTTCATCGCCTATAACAAGTAGGAAATAAATAAGTCTAACAAAAGTACTACGTATTTAATATTTTTTAGGACCAGCATTGAGATTTAAACTTACTAGATTTGTGCAAGGAGTCAATAAGTCCGATGTCAACGACCTCTTCGAAGGTGGAGCCATCCTTCTCAGAGAAATGGTGGCCTCTGTAGATCCACTGGTGAATTTGGTCCCTGTAAACAAGACACACATTAAACTGCCACCTAGTATTAGCTATAAAAAATATTCATTGTCCTAAACAGGATATTTCATTTTTACCCCATTTATATTTGCAATTTATCTGCAATACTGTAAATTGATAATTTACGTTATGTTGTAATAACGTAAATAATACTATATAATAAATATTTACTATGATACAACATACGGAATGTCCGCGGTCAAAATCGTGCAGTTATTATCGCAATAGTTAATATCGTCCAGATAACAGTGGTTGGCGTGGGAATCTTGTTGGTCTGAATACTTTTGTTTTTTAATTATTCTTTATGCCTTTCAAATAAGTATAGAAAGTTTAAGTGGTGCTGCAACATATTAAAAAAATATTACCCAATTTCGATTGCAAATATCCTGCACTTAGCAAATCAAAGTCAATTCTCACGATTCTTACTTATGAGGTTCAAGTATTTCGGGGTTATTTATGTTTTACATTCATTGACTTGCTTTATCGAACAAAAGCTTTAATTGAAGACTTTTGTCGAATTTTACTATTTTATACCGATGAACTGCCTCGTTGGTCTAGTGGTGCTGAGCGCAATTGCTACGCTGTAGGTCTTGGGTTCGATGCCCAAGTCGGCCAAGGTGTTATTGGGTTTTTCTATGACATTCTCAGTAGCAGGTCGGAGTTTGGATTTGTGCCACTTAGGTTAGTGGCAATAAGCTCGCCCCCTATTGCATGAAACCTAAACATACTGGCGAACTGTGGGTGTACATTGGTGCTCCTCTGCCTAACCCTACGTGGGGGCGTGATGGTATTTTTTATAGAGATTTGTGACTCACTTGTTCTTCTCATATTCCTCCTTCTCGATATTAATGGGTCTCTTGCGTCCGTACTTGTCCTCGATGCGCTGAGCGAGCCGGTTCATGATGACGCCGACGCCCTCGCGGTACTTGGTCTGCGCGCGGAACGGCGTCAGCAACGCACATGCCGCCGGGAAGTGCCGGAGCTACAACAAATATGGTACTTATTTTTTGAGGTATTTTTAGTGCTCTGGTTTTCATAGGTTTGATATGTACAGTAGTATATCAGGTTTCAGTGTGCTGAGCAGATATCGATAGCACGCACGCAATCAGACTTTACAATTTCCAATTGTTCTTTGCATATGCGATTTTACTTGTATATTTATTTGTGTAACCCACCAGAGCCGGGATTTAATTTTCTATGGCGGTAGGGTACTTTTAAAAAGAGAAGGTTCTCAATTTGTTCTTATTATCTGTAATCAATCCTTTTTTCAACTTTATGGGATACTTTACATGTGTCAACGTATCCATTTATTTGTAATTAATAAATAACTCACCAGATAGTTATACCGATGCCAGAAGCAGGTCATATGGTTGATGATGGTGCGCGGATGGCCCTGCTTGGCGCACAGCGTGCACATGTACGTCGGCTCGTAGTGCTCCTGCTCCGGCGGGTGCTCGATCAGGTACTCCACGCCGATCAGCGGAGCCCTAACATAATATACTGGTCAGTGGTTGGAGTATATGAGGAAATTATTGGTAAATAAGGTAAATGTTTACTGTTACTTCAATGGAGTATTAGGGATAGAGAGATAGTGATATTAATAGTACAAAAAAACTGTATGTTTTAGCCAAATTGGCTTAGCGAAACATGAGCTACAGCCTGATTCTTTCATTGGTAATTTTTATTTGGAGAAAAAACCTAAATTTATTTTTTACTTTGTAAATAATTCTTCTTTGTCCATCTTATAGTTTTGACCTGAGCAATGAAGTTGAAATATATTATGGCAAATCATGCAAAGTCGTCGGCTGACGCTAATGCAGTATTATGTGCCGTAGAATCCTACATTTAAAACAAAACTACCATTACAGTAAGTCTAGGTAAAAGCAACTTACTTGACAGCATCGAGGGACTCTTGTATGTGGCAAATGACATTGGTGTACTTTTCAAACGGCTTATCATGCTCGGAAACTATTCTATTGTGATTCTCAACCCCTTCCGCCATCCGTTTTATCACCTTTTCCGAGGCTGCAATGTTAAAAATATATTAAAAAATGAAATACGAACGTACTATAGGCTAAATACACTAGAAAAAGTAATGGGACAATTAGACAAAATTGTTAATACAAAAATGTGTGAAACCAGAAATACTATTTTATATTAATTTATAGATAAAAAAGCACCGTCTAGACAAATAAATAAACGTTACAAATGTACGCGTTTATTCCCGTGAACTATATCACTATAAACACGCAGCGCGATAGTTTATAACGTTACTAATGTTTTGACGTTTTATATATTTTTTAAGAGATATTTAAACTTACGGGGACCCGTCTTCAATGCAGTCTGATTATATGGATGTTCTTCAAATATGCTTATGGGCCAAACATTCCGTAATGATAGTCTTGCCTTGTGTTTCTTCCCAGATAAATGTCCCTAGAATACAACCATACAATGTAATTAAAATAACTAATGATGAACAGGAACTCGAGTTAATTACGTGATTATTCTTTTATTTCATAACTAATATTACCTATTTGGGTATAACCCATATTCAAGTGTGTGCTTCATAATAGAAAGAGAGGCAGTTGTTTTTTGTTAATTATTGCTATGGTGCTCTGTCAAATCCGACTAGAAGCTGACCCAAACAAGCTTTGGAAAAGGGACAAATATAGCATAAACAAAAGCAGTTATACTTGTGTCAGAATAAACTAAGTGTGTTATAGTAGTGGCACCTGCAGCACGGCCTCCCCGCTGCAGAGCGCGGCGCAGGGGTAGCACAGGTAGATCCACTTGCCGCCCGCGTCGCGCGCGCGCCGCTCCACCATGCCGCGCACGCTGCCATCCTCCGCGATGCGGATCTTCAGGCTGCTCAGGTGCTCCTGGAACTCCAGCTCCGCCTGCAACACGACATACACACATACATTACATACAACACGCATATTATTATGTTACTACATCGTCGCTCATTTTCATTACGGCATCATACAATCAGTTATAAAATCAGACGCCAATACGTAAACTCAAAACATACTTATACTATTATCCTAATATAATTTATCACACACCATGGGATAGTTTAAAACAAATAAAACAGTTTAGTATAATCATCATATACATTTATTCCATGTAGGTATTTCTATTTTATATATTTCTATCAGTGTGATACTTACCGTAGCGTCGCGACTCGTCGCAAGAAACTGATTTACACCAATGTTACTTAGTACGTGATAAGTATCCAACCACGACAGGATAAAACACAAAACGCGTGAAAAATTCGTAGTTTGTAGCCTCACAAAACAAATATACCGACGGTTGTTAACATCCGATGATGGCAAAAGTGTTCGTAATCCTACCATCACTCGACATACGCCAATAAAATGTGAATTTGATAACAGACGTCGTTACGAGACTTAATTATGGTAACGGCTTATTTTCAGTATTATTATGAATCGATCAAGCCACGAAATGCCGAATAAACTGAAAATCTTTAGTTAGATTATGTTCGATTCCTAAACCGTAAACGTATTACCTCTACTTTTGTGGGTGTGTAGCTTTATAAATCTGCAAGATAAACAAAATGTTGCCAACCAGAGTATCTAACAAGGCCATAGTTTTATCATACCTGCAAAGCTCCATTGCAGCCTGCATTTTATTGGCGACGTGTGTTATTTATATTATATGTTTCATAATTATTTAGTGTAATGCCTAATTTAGTGAAGGGTTGTGAACTGAACTGGTTCTGTGGCGACACTCTTGGTGAAGGACTTCTTTTGTGTACAGTTATTAGGGTGATCACATAAAAGGCGCGTTAATAAACCGTTACACTTATGAGTAGTTCGAAAGGCCAGAACATCACACTTTTTCTAAGTTTTTATGTGCCATAATGGGTGAAGAACTTTTTATCCAGCCTGCAGTTGTTCAATATATTTCTATAGAGAAAACAACAGTCTGGAAAAATCTGGCATATTTAGTGCATTTTTGTTTGTTTAAATCTACCATCTATGCTTCAACAGACAGTGTATATTTTTTTCCACTTTTTAAATAAGTGATTAGGGTTCTGAATGAAGATAGAACTGGTGTTTGTAAAACAACCTATTAATATTACTAAGTGACTATATTGGATTTTAATAACTTGTTAAATTTAAACTGTATTTTATTTCAATGATGCAGCCAGGTCAGTGTTTAATATAAGTACAAATGTGTGGTGATAAACAATGCCTAAAATCTTGGCTCCATTCAAGAGTATTAAAACCATTTATGCTGTAATTTAATCAATTAAACTGAGACCAAACAGGAAGATGTTTGAATCATAATTTACAATGCAGTAGTTTTTCTCTATGACTACATGATGACCCTAGAGTAGTCTTCTCATATTTTTAAGAAGCATTATCCTTTTAATCTATTTAAACATAAAAAATAATCGACCAAAAACATGCAAGTACTCAACTCATTAGGTGTACAATTCTACACCATATTATAACTATGGAAGGACTATTTTTATTTACTAGTATATTTCCCAAGTATCTGATTATTATTATATAGTACCCTTGGATTATGGGTGAATAGGAACTCTGAACACTGTTGTCCAACTTTTTAAACAGATAGTCTCAAAGGATATTTTTTTAATTAAGGACAATAAACAATTGACAATATAACTAAGATTTATTTGAGATGTAATAACTTAAGTATAAAATTCATGGAATAAGTTAAAATTGTATATTTACCTTAGTGCAGTTGGGTTCCTCTAGATCAGGTTTTTTTGGCACTTCCGTAACTGAGTCCTGATATCCCTCTGCCCCCGGGGGGCAGTCAGGGAGATCCATCTTCAAGCACTACACTCGTCAGTTTATGACCACAAAGGGGCCATAAACTTTTCCACACAACTCTTGAGAAATCTTCTTTTTTCAATATCTTCAGTCATGCACAACTGTAACGCAAATCATTGCAGATAAAAATAAGTGGCCAAAATTATCACTATTATTAATTATCTTGAATATAAGTAAACAGATACTTACAACCATCTGATGTATCTTATACTTACATGCCACGAAGTTAGTACTTATCACAAAGCTAACTTAACTGCGCACCTCAAGTATTGTACAGTGATAACATAGTTAGATGTAACTATTGCAAAATTCACAATTTTTTAAGTTATTTTGTTGCCAAACATTTCAAAGAATTACAAACTGCTATTGTAATATTAAATCCTAATTTATGTAACCTACTAAAAACAATATACAACTATCAGTCAATTTCTTTTAGTACTTTAATAATTAATGGAAAAATAAATATTTCATGAAATCTGATGATTTCAAGATTTACTGAAGTCCCACAAGCCGAGTAATTAAATATGAGGATTAATGTTCTTAATAATAAACTTACATTATTCATACTTTATTAATATTCCATTATAAATTTTGTCAAAGTAAATAAAATTAAAAGTAAATATAAAATCACTTACCAATTTAGTTAAATGCTATAATAAGCAACCACCAGGTGATATAATATTCTAATTTTACTTATGTATACAAACTGATGAATAGGTTTGGCATAATAGCTTCATCGAAAGGAGTATTTACAGCAGTATACTAATATAAAAATTACGTTTTCTTCTATAACACGATCTCACGTTTGCGTAACAGAAGTGTTATCGTTTTAGAAAGAAAATGATTATTTCTATGTAACAAAGCCGAGTCAATAGTAATAGAACTGTTGGTAATTCCATAAAAAGTAACTTATCATCTGAAATCTAGATAATTGATACTTTTTGAATCGCAGATTAATATGGGAACAAATTATACTGACCTTTGCATGCAGACGAAACGACGAAAATCATTTTTGTTTAGCAGGTTAAACTCCAGAATCTGTCTGACCTCTAGGGTCTCTTTTACTGGTGTTATCAATGTGAAATAAGTTGAAGTTTATATTTTATAGCATGAGTAACTGATCCGCAATAACAGCACAGTTTATGATCAATAACTGTTGAGAAATAGAATATCGACGCTTGATATAAAAAGCAATTTTCGCTACGTGTGTCTCAAACCACAGCCTCAACTTCATAGACAACCTTTTTTAATTTTTTAGATGGATCGATGACATTCGAATAAAACCACAAAGTGGTAGGTAGGTAGCTGCAAAACAAAACGTAGGTAGTCGATTTTATTATTTCTTAAAATGTAAAATAATTATTTATATGTTTGCTGACCGTACTTATTTCCTGTTTTCAGATTTCATAAGTTATTGTTAGTCAATAGCTCATAGAGGATATTACGATATTACCTATTATTACTTCTGTACGGAAAATAGTCAAAATAGTAAATTATTTTGTTACATAGTTATTTAGTTCCATGATGAATGAATATTGAACGGATTAGGTTTTTTTGCGTATTTTTGACTCATAGAGATATATATACACATGGAGTGAGCATATTCTACTATATGAATAATAGTTATACAAATATCCATCGTATCGACGCGCACATGTCAAAAAGCTTTTTGTCTCTTTTTAACTAAACAAGAAATGAATTTGTAAGGAGAGAGAACTAAATGTCTGACAGGGACCAAATTTGGCAACACTGTTGTGGAATGTCACCTTCATGTCATTGCGTGCCGGTCGCCATTTTAAGTTACAAAAGTACTTGTGTTGTTTGTGGTAGTTGTGCTGTCAAACAGTTGCTCGCTCAAAATATTTTTATGGATTTAAAGAGAAATACGTATTGTAATTAGTTATTTTGGTGTTTTGAGTTTGGACAATAGTAGGAAAATCATGCCCTCGTGTTGCATAAAACAGTGTGGTGCGAGGAAAAGCAAAAATCAGCCTAACTTGACATTGCACAAGTAAGTAACTAATTTTCACTAATTCATTCGAATGTTGTATAATGTATTGTTATAAGATAATCTTTTTGAATATTATTGAAACCTGTGTCATGTTTATATGGCTCATATCGTTTTTATTTCATTTCTTTCTTCATTTCTTTGTATTGTTTACAAACAATAATAATTGTCAAGTACGGCTAGTGATGTGCGATGTTCGCATACCGTAAGTATCGATAAAATTAATGAAGTGTGTAAAATACATTGAAATTATATTTTAATCCACAGATTTCCTGCAAACGAAATTTCAAATAAGAAATGGATGGAAGCTATTGGTTCTGAAAATATAAACCCAAGACATAAAATATGGCATGTCTGCTCCATGCACTTTGAATAATTATAGTGACCATAGTGATCTTTACTCAGAAGACTCGAGGTGGCCTTCAATACGCCTCCAACGGAGTCATAAACATTATAAAGAAAACGGAAAATTTAATAAAACCTCATCTCACTGACCAGGAAAAACCAGAAAACTAATATTGATATATTTAGACGGGCCTGTTGGTCTAGTGGTTAGAGACCCTGACTGCTATACCGGAGGTCGTGGGTTCGATTCCCACCCGGCACAAATGTTTGTGTGATGAGCACGATCATTTGTTCGGTGTCTGGGTGTAATTTATCTATAATATGTATGTATTTAGAAATATATAAGTATGTTTATCAGTTGTCTGGTTACCATAACACAAGCTCTGCTTAGCTTGGGATCGGACAACCGTGTGTGAGTTGTCCTGGAATATTATATTATTATTATTATTATTTTCAAGTTTCTGACGGACTATTATGACAGCGAAAAAATATTATACTCGCCGCACAACATATAGCATAACATCAACCATAGGCTGTTGCTTGTGAAATCTATAATGCCTTCATAGACATAAGGTTTCGGTACAATGCTAACTATTTTAATAAGTTAATTTTGTTTAGAAACGAATAAATGCCTTTTTTACACTAGAAATTGTTTTATTTTACATAATTTGTTGTTTAAAAAGTGGGTAGGTACATAAAAATAACAAATAAACTAGCCCGTGTAACAGGTGGGTTATATTCAGATAATTCCACTTGATTTAGTAGTTTTTTTTTTGTTACTTTGTGGCAGATGACAATTTTGGGTAATAGCTTAAATAACACTCAAAGTTAAATATCGATATCTAGCGCGTTTCAGGCAGTTACAACCCTAAGAAAGGCAGCCATCTTAATTGCCCAATTTTTGTAGGTATGCACGTTCATTTCGTAGGTATGGCAAGTCCATTTAGGTTTCTAAGTCAGTGTTTTGACTTGACTGATTCCTTCAGGGGTTTAGGTATAATATGGCGAATATTATTTACAGAAAATGCTGGAGTAGGTATGTGCTGGAGCACTGAAATAATACATATTTACTATATGTATAGGTACCGTGAGTCCTGAAAGCGGCGGCTACGAATATCATTATTTGTTGCTATAAATTTTTCATAAAATTTCAATTGAAATATTGAAATGAATAGTACTAACCCTGGCCGGACGGTAAAACCAATATTGTGGTAAACTCGGTGCAGTTTGTGAATGAATGTACGTATTTTTTTAACTTCTTGTTCATGACCCCGTTGTAAATATTATTCAATACTTGAATGGTAATTTATCTATAATATGTATGTATTTAGAAATATATAAGTATGTTTATCAGTTGTCTGGTTACCATAACACAAGCTCTGCTTAGCTTGGGATCAGACAACCGTGTGTGAGATGTCCCGGAATATTATTATTAATGGTAATTTTTTTGTTTGTTTTGGTTATTATTTATACTGATAAAACTGAGCTGTCAATTCAGTAGTAATTCTTAAATGTTGAGCTATTGTTGTGTGGGCCCTTTAATCAGCTAAGCCTACTATGCATTTACTTAGTAATCTGTCTTTTAATTATAATAATAATTTATTTATTTATTAATTTATTAATCACAACTTAAGTCTATTATTACAGGCACACCTAATGCAATAGACAAGTCACACTAAGTAAAGAACAAATTATAAGGCAGATTGCTCTCGCCACAACCTTCTGAAGACCACAGATTTTTTACAATATGTTCATGTGTTGATCACACCATGGATTGTTTAATCTTCACTAAACACTTTCTTTTGGTCTTTAAAAAATTTGTAATCATTACCCTTTAGTTGGGATTTTTTTTTGTGAAAATCAATAACTATTTTAATGATTCAGATAGCTTGTTCCCTTAATGGGTAAGGATTTAGCAAAAGGTATTATTTATATTATAATTGTTTGAATAATGCAATACTTTATGTTTTAAATACGCTGGGTAGATAAATTAGGACCATAGTATCACATAATAAACTAAAGATATTTAAACACTTCACATACCAAAATATAGCTGAATAAATAAGAACCACAAGGTAACCATGTAAGTATGGCAGTAAGACTTGTTGGAAGTTACTGAATAACTTTTTCATTCAGGTTTCTTTCCAGATTTATGGCTTTTATGTTTGACATCCAATGGTTTGCGTTACAGCTGCATTCAATCAAAACAAATGAAAGAAACTTTCTCAAGAACTGCGTGAAGAAGTTTATGACCGATTGAAGGTCATAAACTGCCCAGTGTAGTGCTTGAAAATGGCTGATTCTGATAGTTCATCGGATGCTGATGTAGCTGCAGGTGCTTCTCAAGAAACTGCCAGCAAGAAGGCTGATCAAATAGAACATCAGCTGACTAAGGTAAATATATAGCATTTGAAATTCGGATCATTTGGTAACCTTTTTGTTGCCCTATAAATTGGAAATGATGACTTTATTTTGTAACTATGCACTAAGTAAAAAATCCATAAACATAAGAAAAACGGGAATAATAATTATTAATTCCATTAATTAGGGTTTAAAGCTTCTTACTTTTTGACATGTTTAAGTTATATTTCATTAAGTTATTCAACTTTTATAACAGAAATTTTAGTTAAACTAATATGTTACTATAAGTCTATTACTACTAACATAATTATGTAAGGATACCTCTGCGATTTTTTTCGAATACTTTGAGACTGTGATGCTGTAACGTTGTACGTTAAATTCAACATTTCAAATCTTGTTTATGTTAAAAGAAGGTATTAATTACATACATTTATTTACAATTTTTAACTTAAACCTACTTATTTACAATAATAAACAAGGTCTATTTAAATAAAAATAGTACCTAACTAAACTTAAATCATAGTCATTATCTTTGGTTGCTTAACTGCAAGTTAATCTAATTTAGTCTTTCGCGTCATTGTGATATGGTGTCGATTCATTCACCTGGACTGCTGTACCAATGCAAGTCACATTTCGTTCAACGTGACCCTTCCCCACATAATGCTTCCGAACTAAGGCAACGGTGTTCGGATGCTCTCGGTAGCAGCGACGTATGGTGATTAGCGATAATTCTAAACGGAAGACACGTTCACGTGCTCCCTAAAAAGTACTCTTGCAAGTGCAAATTGCGTGAGTTCAATCGTTTGGTCTGGAACACGACCTTGAAAAAAAATCTTTTATTTAATAAGACCATCTCTCCGAACCCGCCGCAATGAATAACTTAAGCGTGTGATTGACAGGCGAACGAGGAGCTCACGTTAAAGATAGCGGCTCCCCGCACCTGATACACGGACAAGCTAAACTGTTGTTGGTGTGACAAGCCGCGAGCCTGGCTTGTTACCAAATAAAACCCCGGTTTTAAGATGCGCGACGAGCGAGCTTTACTAGCAAGCCAAAAAAACCATGGTAAAGATCGCTCGTCGATCTTCTCCTTTAGACCTTAAGCATAAGATGTTTTGTGCAACTTAAAAGTATGGTTCTATTATGGCTGCTTGAGCAACTATGTAGGAACTGTTATTATAACATTTTTAACTGGATTCTGTATGCTACTAAATTTTTATTCAAGCAGACATTGTGTGCAATCTTCGATTTATATGTTACTGCTTTCTCAGAAACTAAGATAAGGGTGGCTTGGCTTAGTCTTTTGTATTGCGGTAGTTTACAATACCATTTCAAAAAGATTACTATTTTAAATAACACATTAATTCAACACATTCTTATAACTTTTGCTATGCATTTTTAAAGGTACAAAGTATTATAAGTTACACTCATCAAAGAAAATACTTGTTACTATTCACAATTATTCTGATATTGGTTACCTGTTCGTGGATGACCATGAACACACAAGGTTTAAACTTGTGCATATATACCATATTTTTTTCCAAGCCTGTTACTTGGAGCTAGCTGCTTTACTTTCATTCCGTCCTAAAATATAACCCTTTATTGAATGGCGCCAGCTTAAAAAGAAGAGAAATGTATTGTCATATTGAAGAATAATTAGACAATCTTCAAAAGAAGAAAAGAAGTCGACGCCACCGAACTCCACAGACAAATAGTTGACCAGAGGATTACCAATGAGTTGAGTATGGATGTCATATATTTGATAGTCATAAGATTACTTTAGTAAATTTACTTTAAATTCAGTGACTTACATGAAGATTACATGAAGAATTCCGCTAAATTGAAGAATAACATTGGAACAATGCATCAGCTAATATCACTGGAGAATGCAAGATTTTAAAGAAGAGAACAAATATCTACACCTGAAACGACTTATCTTTTTTGACGTATTCCCTTTTTATTTTGCGGTTTTATTTCGTTTCCAAAATGCTGTCGTTCACCTGGAATTTAGCAAATAAATTATTTAAAATAATTTTACTTGGGTTTATCCTGATGAAAAAAAGTGTTTATCTTTAATTGCTAAGTGTTCTCAACTGTGATGGGCTCGGCTTGTAATGTAACATGAAGCAGCTGCTTGTATAAATACATGAAGCGAGTGACTTCGAATCCCCATAAGAAAGATCTGAATTTGGTTTCATTCGCCGTGTTATGGTGTCCCTGTCACCTTAACCTGTAAAATGGCGTCAAATACCTACCTTTCAGAAGGTTGTGGTATACTGGCTGGCGTGATGCCACCCTACGATCATAAACGCATCGTATCGTTGTTGCAGGCGGAGCAGCACTTCGACCAGTACCTGCAGAACCTGAAGCTGAAGGTGGAGGATGGCAGCGAGCGCTGCATGGTGGGGCGGCGCGCGCGCGACGTGTCCGGCCGCTGGATATACGTGTGCTTCCCCTGCGGCGCCATCTGCAGCGGCGAGAGTGTACTGCAGGTACTGTAGCCACACTATCAAATAATAATTATATTCCAGGACAACTGAAGCTATGCAGAGCTTGTGTTATGGTAACCAGACAACTGATAAACATACTTATATATTACCCAGACCCAGAACAAATGACTGTGCTAAAAACACAAGGATCTTTTCTGGGTTGGAATAGAACCCACGACCTCCGGTATAGCAGTCAGGGTCACTGACCACTAGACCAACAGGCCCGTCGAATGTGGGAATATAGTTACGCTTACGTGCTCTTTTTCGACCCTCTCTTTTGAATGACGTAGAGGGTTCACAGATAGTCGCCTTCACCTGGTACAACCGGGAGGATACAATTTCTTGGTAATTGTGTCTTAGATTTAGTTAACTTTGTGCTAACTAAATTCACACTTGACCTTGACATTTAGCTACAAATGAGTTTGATCTCAGGTTAGGAGTTGAAAAATGGTTTGTAGATAAATATAAAGACAGATCCATAACACGTTATCCTATTTTCACCATTGTTCTGACAATTATAATCTGTGACTAAATAGGGTCTGCAGTAGTTTGTTTATTTACAACAATTTGAAAAACTAAAATGTTTTTTTTTTTTAAGGTACATATATCAGGAAACAAACATAGGTTCAGGTTAATGGTAGACAGAGTTTGGCCCATCAGCATATTTGACTACTATCCTACAAAAAAGAAGGCCCCGTTCCGTAAGTACAATATACATATCACTTGACAAAATATTCTAAAGATGTGCTCTGACGTATTTTACAGTGAAGGAAAAAATCGCGAGGAAACCGAGATTCCAAAACTTTGAGTCTGAAATTGCCAACCCTCTATCAGCAAGCGTGATCAATGCTCGCTCTTTCTCTACATATCTGGAAAGTGGTCTGTGCCCAGCAGTGGGCGTTTATCGGCTGGTTTCATTATCATTTGTTTATATTGTTGTAGCTCCAGAAACAACGCTCAAGAAAGAACAACAAGAAACAAGTCAAGAAACAGCACAAACGAACACGCCAGTACAAACAAAAACCAACCGGGTATTGGATCCATGTCAACTCAAGTACGAACAGTACAGAAGTGTTGACTGCCATTTACAGGAGTCACTCGATAACCTCAAGTAATTTCTTAATTTTCTAATCTATTTTTGACTTCTAAGGACTTACAAACATGAGTATGTTGGTCGATATGATTACCGAGTTAGTTATTAAGTGTCGAATCGGTCAGTAAAATCCCTTAAGTATGTTGTCACAAACAGTTACATAACTTGTTATGTATTAAAATACATAGTAAGTTAAATTATTTTTGCCATGATTTCACCTTGACATTTAATCATAATCATAATCATAATCATTTATTCATTTGTAAACATAGGTTTTACATAGATGGTATTAAACAATAAAATAAATAGTAGTAGCTCTATGTTTTGCTTCATTGGCATACAAATGTTTTTTTGTTGAGACCTTAATAACTAGATTTACATGCTTAGATAATAATAACAAATATTAAACTATAACAATAAAATAAATTTTTAATATAATTAGGAACTATTTTAGTTTTATAAATATTTTTCGTTTAAAAATTCGTCTAGTCTGTAATAACATTTTTCTGTCAAAATTTTCTGTAGAGCTGTTTTGAATTTAACCATTGGCATGTCTTTTATGCCGTCAGGTAATTTATTATAAATTTTAGGAGCTAATCCGAAAAAACTTTTAGACATAAGAGCTGTTTTACATTTTAGATTACATAATTGATTTGCATGCTGAGATCGTATTGGGTTTATCTTTACTGCTGAGAATTTAGGGAACAGATTCGGATTCATTTTTACAAACAACGCAGTTTCTAAAATATATAATGACGGCAAAGTTAATATTTTCAAGGATTTAAAATAAGGAACACAGCTGTCTGTTACTTGAAGACCGCACATTGACCTTATGCAACGCCTTTGCATTCTAAATACTGTCTCACTGTTAGTCGATTGACCCCAGAAAATAACCCCGTAGCGAAGGACTGAACCAACTACTCCGTGATATGCTGTGACTAGTGTTTCAATGTTTACTTTTTTTGAAAGCTGAAACAGTGCATATGCAGATTTACTTATGCGCTTACATAATAATTCTACATGAACTTTCCAAGTTAGCTTGTTGTCAATAGTTATGCCCAAGAACTTACTACTCATAACCTCTTCTATTATTTTATCGTCGTTTATTTAAGAGTGATCTTGTAACTTGCAAACAACATCTGATTACGATGAACTTTCGCCCACTGCGGTAAGTTTGGTTTCAATGCAGCATTAAAGTACTTCTCTGTTAGAAAATGCTGCAAAAAATGTGTTTGAGCATATTTGATTTGTCTTCACAATTAGCGGTCGTCATGATGAGATCTGGTGGTGTCTCTAGGTCCCCGATCCTGGGCGTGGAGTACGTGATCGAGCACGCGCCGGAGCGCGCGCACCACACGCCCTCGTACGTGTGCACGCTGTGCATGAAGCAGGGCCAGTCGCTCACCATACTCAACCACCTCATCAGCTACTGGCATCGATATACCTTCCTCGTAAGTTGGTACTCTTTATTTCATTTATTGTGTATGACGCATAGATAAATAAAAAATATTGTATAAAAGATTTTTTATATCGTCTGCCGTCGTAATTTAGCGCGAAAATATGAAGTCAGCCCCACTCTATAACTAAAAGTTGTTTTATCTACTGAGTTTTTTTCTTAGTTGAGAAGAAAAAAACAAACTAGTCGGATTTTTTTTATACTTATTGACTACATAATATTCGTATTTACCTTAGTTAATAATCGTCCTCAGTCCGGAAACCTCAAGGTACCTGAAAACATGATCTGCATTGACCAGAAGGAGAGTATTTGTGGTTTTATTTCTGTGTGAATCTTCATCGACTTCATCCTTCTATCCTTCCTCCGCGAGGTGAAAACCACGGAGAGCTGGTTAAAACTGCTTGGGGTATTTTCCTTTTCTTATGGGTGCAACGAGAGAACGCAAATGCAATCTTCTGTGGTATGTATGCTACATCCTACTGCCATGCTCCTCAAATGTTATAGTACAGGAGTAATTACAGATCCGTCACTTCCCCACCGCGTGCGACAAGCTGCACCCATACGTCAGGGACCTGCGCTACCGCAGCGAGGTGGCCTACATCCTGACCATCCTCGCGCAACGCATCGAGGACAAGTACGGCCGGAAGCGACCCGTGCACATCGATAAAGATGAATACGAAAGGGATAAGTGAGTAGACTAATATGGCTTACTTGTCACTATAATTCAGCCGCTGAGTGAATGCGTTCCTAACACATGTCAGACGGTCTCGATTTTTGAGGAGAAATGTGAAACCGTGTTATATTAATCATTGTAAACTGCATAATTATATAGTTCTGAATGATATTTGTTTACAGAACAAATAAGTGATTGTAATATATAAAATTTATTTGCAGTAAATTCTTCGCCAAATTGAACTTATACTATTCTGCCAAGCAGGACTTGTCAGGAAAGCATTATCTCAGCTTCCGTGCTGTGAACGAAATACACATGCACTATGTCAACATGGCACAAACTGGATATCTGCTTAGTATGAACAATGCCAGTGCGAGGGATTAGAAGCCCATCCTATTCCCATAGCAACAAGTGGAGTGACGTGTACTAAGCATAAGCTAATATTATAATATTGCGGTTTCTTTCCATGCGAAGACTTTATTTAATAGTTGTCAGCAACTATATGACCTTATTTTGCATGTGAAACTTATAAAGTAAGTCGTTCCGGATATTGGTATATGGTATACTTCGGGGTTTGGAAGCCGGACCCAACATAGTTAAATTACACAAAAGGTTTTCTGAGTTTATACTAGTTTCAACCAACTATAACTGAAACATTGTAAGATACAATTATACATATACACGATTCGGAAACCTTTTACATGCGTAACGTGCTACTTATACATTCACAGAAACCAAATCCACGGATGGGTGGCTAAAGATCACCACTTTTCCGAGAGAGATGGTTCTACCTTCGAAGAGGTTATTAATGAAGAACTCTTACAATCTCTGTTTAAAGCTCGTAAGTTATTGCCTGTTTATTCCTACTCTAGATGTAATAAAACTCTAATTTGGCGGTAAGTCACCCAATGGTTTAGGAGGATATAAACGTGAAAAAAACGCGTTTATATTCTAAATCAAAAAGTGGATTGTTTCTTTATTTCAGGATAAGGAAAGTAAAAATACAACTTCTACTTATTGTATGTAAATGTGTAGTGATTTTAAAAATAATGCTACTGTCAGAAATTTTGTACCGGAATTAGAAATTTTATATATTTTTATGTATGTGGGATTCTTATTTGTTTCAGGAGACGCACAAGTAGATAAAGATGAAAAGTAAGATATAACATTGTTAACCTATGTTTTCTATACTTTTCAAAAGTTTTATTTCTGATGTATATTTTTTCAGAAATGAGCAGAATTCGACATCCGTAGTGTCATCAGAGATAAAGGTAAGTACGTGACTAATAAATTGCATACATAAATTTCGAACGTGTTCTTCATTGAACACGATCTATGAGGAAAAAACTAGGAATGAGGAGTTCGTAATTTCATAAAAGAAATTAACTTTTTTGGAACATTGTTTATAGGCTGGACAGAATGGAACTGCGGACTCAGCGGTTTCGAAGTCTAATTTCAGCGGCGAACAAGACAAACACCAGAACAAGTATATTATTTCCACTATTCATGACGATCAACTAATACCATAATCTATCCTTTGTAAATAAAAAGAGATTTAATTTCTAGGTCACTTCCTAAGGCAAGCTTCGAACAAAACAAGCGAGTCGCACTATACGCACATTCCAGTAAAAAGTTCAAGGTAAAATATAAAAAAAATATTCTGAGTCAAGACTTCAATAGAATAAATAACATAAATAATAACTGTTCACACGACTTTGTAAAAAAACGATTAATACTCTGACATTAAACACATACAAACTTTGTCTGAGTGCTAGTTAAAATTTATGTCTTTACTTTTTGAAAATTTATGACTTATTATTTATGACTTATTATTTATAACCACCTTAACAGCAAAAACTACCAGACCCCGAAAGAAAACAGAAAATGGCGGAGGAACTGTGTACAGCAACGGAGGAATCCGCGAAGCAGACACTAGCTTATCATATGAAGAACCCAGAGAAGCATCCCTCGTACCCCGAAGAGTGGAGGAAGTTCTGGAACAAACGGTATAAGGAGATACAGGCGGGTAAGATATTGTAACGGTACTCAAATAGGGCAAGTTAACTAAGGGGATAATTAGAATTCAGTTTATTTCCATTAAGGCTATTATTATTACAGTTTTTTTACTATGTTTGTGTGTGAAACGTAGTTTTAAAGATAGACAAACAATTTTCAAAAAATAAGAAGAACATTTACTCACCCAGAGGGAAAGGATCCAGGAAAGCATGACTTCAAACCTGAATGGATAGTATTTTGGACCGCGCGAATGAAAGAATTGCATGAAGAAGAGCTACGCCTACAGGTGTATGAGGTCTACCGAAAGTTGGGCATGACCCCGCCTGGCGAGAAACAGCAAGACTTGGATGATGAAGAGAAACCGCAAAAAGCGTCATCATCATCAGTACCGTCAAGCGGAGAACAAAAGCCAATGCCTTCCGCTAAGCGGTCTCGGTCTCCACTGGATCAGCGTGAACCTCATGAACGTACAGCATCCCGTGATCGGCATAAAGATTCCCCTGAACGACGAAGATTGTCGCCAGACCGGCGTAGATCGTCTGCCGATCGCCGTAGATCGTCTTCTGGTGTGCGTAGATCGACCCCGGACAGGTTTAGACCGACCCCTGACCAGCGTCGATTGACCCCAGACCGGCGTAGACTCACCCCTGATCGACATAGACCGGCCCCTGATCGAGGTAGATCTTCCTCTGACCGACGGAGATTGTCTACCGATCGCTTTAGATCACCTCCTGACCTGCGTAGACCGATTCCTGACCGGCGTAGACCGTCTCCTGACCGGCGTAGACCGTCTCCTGACCGGCGTAGACCGTCTCCTGACCGGCGTAGACCGTCCCCTGACCAGCGTAGACCGTCCCCTGACCGGCGTAGACCGTCCCCTGAACGACGTAGACCGTCCCCTAACCTAGGTAACTCGTCCCCTAACCGAGGTAGATCGTCCCCTAAACGAGGTAGGTCGTCCTCTGAACGACGTAGATCATCCACTGACCGACGTAGATCACCCCCTGATTATCGTAAAGATGATCGACTTAGAAGTTCTGCTGATCCACATAAAGTCATAATTGATCACCATACAGCGTCTTCTGAACAGCGCAAAGGTTCCCTTGATCCGCATAAAGATTTCCCTGAGCGATTAAAAGCGCCTCCCGACCGACATAAATCGTCCTCCGACCCGCGTATGTCGTCGCCTGACCGATGTAGACCGACCCCTGACCAACCTAAAGCACTTCCTGATATTCGTACAAATTCTGCTGATGAACATAAAGTCTCCCTTGACCAGCTCCCAACATCTTCTGACCGGTTAAGGCCTTCTCCTGATCGACATAAAGCATCCCCTAACCGTCGTATAGCTTCTTTCGATCGAAATGTAGCTTTTTCTGATCGGCGAAAACCATCTCCTGATCACCTTAAAGTTTTACCTGAAAAGTATAAAACTTCAATTGACCGGCGGAGATCTCCTGATCGACGAAGACCTTCTCCTGATCGAAGAAGACCTTCTCCTGGTCGGTCACCACCTGATCAACGACGTTACGACTATCACAGACCTCCCAACGTCAGGCAGGATCACAGGTAAGCAATAGAAATTTAGGTTACTTTTATGAATTGCAAAATATTTGGTATGCTTTCAGTTAAAACTTTACGAAAAATCACAGGTATCATCACCATACTCGCCCGATTTCTTCGGAGCGTCACCACTCGCCGCTGCGTCACATGCGCCCGCGCTCCCGCAGTCCGCTCCACAGGTGAGTGTGGCTCATCCACTACTGATATTCTACCAGTGCTGCAGTGTTACTAACTTTACTTTTTTACTCAACTATGTATCGCACCTGACAGGCGCAGTCCGGTCCGGAACACGAGCCACGAGCGCGCGCGACACTTCGATTCCCCTTTTAAGAATAAGGTCGATCGGAGACCGTAAGTACCGTTCACTTTCTACAATCTGTTCATGAATTTGATATTTTCGTATAAGCTAAGAACCTTGGTCGCAGATCCTATCTTTGAAGCCGTTTTTGTAATGTTTGTTTCCTTAGTGATAATAGGCTTTCATCGTGGGATTCTGAGAAGATCGATTCAATCATGTCGGGCCCAGGTGCTCCGCGTCTACCCCAATCCGTTGAGCCATTTGATGATATGATGGCCACGCTTCGGCAACTCGTTGCACTCGAAGACTATCTAGGCAGTCTAGGACCACGCGTAGTGGACTTGCTGTCTGAGGCACTTAGTATGGAGAAGCAGCGTCCTAACTCTTCCGAGGACTTACTGGAGCGTGACAGCGCGCTGGTGCTGCTGGAGACTGCGAAGGAGAAGCTGAAGGGCGCGGCGCAGGCGGGGCTGGTGAGCGGCAGCGCGGCCGCCGCCGTGCGCGCCGCCGTCGTGCGCGTGGCCGCCACGCTGCACGAGGCCGACAAGCGACTCAAGCGGAAGAAACAGGTTACCTACTATACCTCTTTCACACTGTCTTAAAACAGACAGTACCATGAATACATCTGAAACTTTGCAGGAGAGCTTAGCGACTGCAGCAAAGGTGGCATCCGTCCCCGTGAGCGCAGGCCAAGTAGACCGCGCGCAGATAGCCCAGCAGATCGCCGTAGAACTCATAGCCCAAGGCAAGACAGACGTCACGTCCGAACAGCTGGCGCAACTGGTGGAGGCCGTTGTGAGCATGACCGAGGCCAAGAAGCGACAAACGAGCGAGACTGCATCCAATGAACTATGCGGCACTGCGTCCGCACTACAAACGTTACAGGCTGAATACGGAAAGAAGGACATAAAGTAAGTTCTGATGACATTTACAGAATTTAAAAAAAAAAAAAAACAATCGCATGTTACGAAAGCTCTCAACCAATGTATCTTTTCCTTTAAATAGATCGAAAGAAGACTCGAAGGACGAAAAAATTGATCTCTCTGATTCTGATGTGAAAACACTTCTTAAGAACTTCCACCAATTATCATCGGAGGAGCAGTATAATCTTGCCGAATACTTGAAGAAGCTGGAGGCTAAAGAGCCACAGCGTGTGGAGCTCCTGAGTCAGTACGTGAACAATGTCCCCACCACGGCTGCCTCTCAGCAGGACTCTGTCAACCAAGAAACGCAAGAATCTGATCCCGTTGAGGCTAGCAAAGGTCACACAGAACAAGAGGTAGGTAGACTAAAAATCACATAGGTACTAATTTTACTTTAGTGGCGTAGTTTAGAATAAAAATTTCATGTGTAACTTAAATTATCATTGTGTTTTAGTATAAATTAATTAACGTTAGGTGATTTCATTCCAGGCTATTCATTCCGCTGCTCAAAATGATCAAAAACTTGAAATTCCAACAAAACTAATGAACCAGGAAAAATCACTTGAAAGTTATCTCCAAGACATTACTAAGGAACTGGATTCGTCTTCAGATCTCTTTGCGTTGATTCAAGGGCTTAAGTCGACTTCTGCGGCTCCAAATGTATCTAAATCACTATCTACCGACGCAATTGTAAATTCTGACGATTTAGACTCCTTTGACGATCTCTTGGAAGATCTTCAAACTGAAGAGGATACATCACACACACAGTCGCAAATTCCACCAACACTGGATTCACCAAAACAGCCAGCGACAGTGATGACGCCAATGTCACTATCATCAGATGCTTCTAGTATGGAATCATCCAACAGCAAGCAAGGAGGTATTTTACCTCTGCCACATGAAATAGTACAAACAAAACAGCTGTCTCCACAACTAAAATCAAACACATTCCCTACAACACAGCATTTTCAACAATCATCACAACACCAACCTTATAATAATCCGAATTTAAATTTACGAACACAACAGAATACGATATTAGATCCAGTTCGACAGAATAGAGATATAAGGCCACAATTGAATGACAGACAGCAACAGTCGCAGTGTCAATTTTCTAACAATAATATGCGGAACAACCGAGGCCCAACAATTTGTGGATCTGTTCCTAGTAATAATTCATTTAATCAGCCTCCTAGATTTAACTATATGAATGGAAGGGGACAAAATAATTATGACCCGCGACCACAGAGTATGAACTCTCAGTTTGTGCGTTTTGATAACCAGCAGAACAACTTCAGAGCCAGAGGCCGCGGATTTTTCAATGCGGGCATGAGAGGCCGCGGCCGAGGGTACTACTGATTTATTGACCTTTAATCAATATAAGTGTTTTTGTACCAATTTGTACATATAGTTTAAATAAGAAGAAAAATAGTTATTAAAGAATTACAATTAATTTTCTCTTGGCTTGTATTATTTCGTTATTTATTACCGGGTGTACTTAATCCTGCAAGATATATATTTGATATGGACATCTGGAGACTGACAATAAAACAGCATGACTTGCCAGTAAGCATTTGACTAACCTATGTAAATAAACAACTTTGTAGTTAAAGAATATTTTAATACTATATACAGCTTAATTACAACATGATTCGAATCACAACAATATATGTACTATAAATAAAGTTTAATAGACGCCCATTTCTAAGAGCGCATCTATTTGCTCAGTCTCAGGTAAAATATCGATTTCAATTGGTTCAGATTTCACTTTGTTGCCGGCTTTCGAGTCCAAGGTGAAGAATCTGAATAGTTTAGATAGGTTTATGATAGAGTATGCGGACTGTGCCAGCCAGTCTTCTACCACCATTTCCTTCAGCTGTTGAAAAGCAGTTACTACTTGAGGTGATATACGAGTTTCTGAAATAAAGAAGATATAAAATTATATAATTGCTGTTCTCGGTAAGTTACAATAATAATTACGATGTTACTCATATTAAACTTACTTGAGTTGGTATGCTTGCTGAGATCAAACAAAAATAGGAAGAAGTTAATCTGCAGATATAGGTCTTTCTCAGTGTATTCCCTGAACATGACTCCCTTCTCGCAGAGGCGGCAGAGCGGGTATCCGGCGGCGAAGGTCTGCGGCAGGCGCGCGCTGCGGTGGCCGCACGCCGGGTCCTCGCACGCCAGCCAGCCCGCGTAGTACTGCGCGTGGTACGCCCGCACTTGCAGGCTCAACTGGTTCTGAATGCTCGCCAAGTAGTCTACAGGCCTCAAATTACACTTGTCATTCTGGCATTTATCTAAAAATGTTATGCTCTCTTTGTCTAATTTAACCACTGTCTCCCGTATTTTATTCTCCGTTTTACAATGTTCGTTGACGCATATAAACACGAACTCCTTACATTGCCTGTATTTTTCTTGTTCGTTTTCAACTTCGTATGTGTCGGTGTTGGAAGCTTCTCTCCTAACGATCTGCCTGTACCCTGACGGGTCCAAGCCGAGGCAGTCTGCGACGCGTGCCGGGTCCATGCCTTCGATAGGCTCACATATTCTAGATATTACTGGATGTAATTGATGCGCTAAGTAATATTTAAAATCGACTTTGAGGTGTTCTAAATTTTTCAACTCTTCAATGTGATATGCCCTTTGAGTCGCCGAATGAGCTGTACCATCTTCACAAATAATATAAGGCACTACATCTCCTTTCTTGAATCTTCTGCTGTTTTTACTGTTCAGTCTAAGAGCTACTTGTACGTGCGGTTGCGAGGATTTATCAGCATATTCGTTAGGGTTCTTTGTCAATTGCTTGGTTATAGTTAACATAGATAGTGGCATTTTTCCATCCATTAAATCGTCTTTCAGTTTATTGAGATGAGTTTGTATACTTTCGAGTCTTTCGTCTGCAGATTGTTCAGATAGTATTTGACTTAAAATAAATTTTCCTGCCTCAGCTGCAAGCTGTGACCAATCACGACGAACAATATCCAAACCCTTGTGTTCTTGAGTGAATACAAACTCCCCATTCTTGTTTTTAGTGACCAATACAGCAGCATACTTCTTTTTCTTCAACAGTAACAAATACCTAAATACTCCATCGATGTCAAGCTCTATTTGTCGATATTTTTTATTAATCTCTTTTTTCAGATCCACACCTATTTTGAAAACATTGTCATAATCTAAACAATTTGTGTTTATCATCAAACTGTCGGTGTCTCCGTAAACAACGTCGTAATTAGACTTTTGTACAATTTCTCTGGTATCCATAAGAATTTCTCTTCCTTTCATAGTAACGAGAGCAGCCAGAGGTTTAGCATAGAACCTCGAGTGAGTGAATCCAAGGCAACCGTACATAGAGTTGGCGGTGAGCTTCAGCGCCATCTGCCGTATGTTGTATTGCATGTACTGTTCAGAGGACAAGTCTGGTACCTTCATTAGTTTCTTAACTTCTCGTCTACTTTCTACAAGTTTCCGAATCTGTGTCGGCAGAACACCGAGGTCAGTGCCTGCAGGTGGCAAGATGAGGTTGGCTAGGTCATCATCAGAGGATACCGCGGCCTTCCGTTTAATGGTGGTGAAGCAAATGTTATATTCCTGAATTATGCTGGGATATAAGGAGTTGAAGTCCATGAGCAGTATTAGTTTATCATAAAATCCTTTTTTGGGATCTAAGACAAGACCTCCAGAGTATGCCGCCTTTTTCTTTCCTTGTTTCTTAGAGACATTGGTGGCGCCTTCTTCTTGGTCCTCATTATCTACATCAGCTACAGTTTTCTTTCCATAAACTTTATCAGGCACAATATAGTTTTTCTCAGTAAAAGCATGAAGTAGTAAAAATTCGTTTCTCTCAGACCTACCACCGAGTAACGTTCGAGACATGATATTTCCGGCAATTTGAGTGATTTGCAATGCTAAGGGAATGACATTTAATTCGCACATCATTTTGAGTATGTACGAAGCATCTTGCATGCTGAGTGAGACGAGTTGGAACAGGTCTCGACTGTTTTCATAATATCGCGGTATATCCTCAAGTGCGACGTCCATTCGCTCGCCTTCCTTCATCTTCAGTACATTCACACATAGTGTGTCTAGGTCAAAACTTCTGGCTCGAATCAATTCCATAGCCGATATTTTGATATCGCACACCAAACGTCCTAAGAAGGCGTCCTTTGCTGCGAATTTCTTTTGAGGGACCACATTCCTTTTCAGCCTCCCTAATCTGGACCAATTGGGTATGTGGAGGTCGAGTATGTTGCCTATCAGTAAATCTTGCTGGAACCCTTGCAAGTCATGGCCCACTACCAAATCTGGATCCATTTTCCAAAACTGGACCATGAATAGGTTGAGTAATTCTCTTTCTGTATCACATTTAGTCAGTTTAGTTGCTTTATACTGGGGCAAGGCTTGTTTCAGGTCCAGTGGCCATATTTCATTGCATTTTGTCATCACTGAAAAAAAAAAGAAAAGTATATGATAAGTAATAATGCTGTAGGATATATCAATTGATCTGAAATACCAGTGTATCATAGATACTGAAACAAATAGACATCAAATGATGTCTAACATTGAGTACTTTATAAATAAGTGCAATACATACCACAGAAATGCTGTTGAAATGGCGGGCTCGGCGGAGGCTTGTGTAAGTGGAAGTTAGTGTGGGACAAACAGCTGAGCATCAATATCTTCGTCTTCCGGGTTTTAGGGTCCATCGTAGTTCGCATGTTGATCTAGAAATACCAGTTATGTAGTAAATATAATACTGAAGATAATATTACCCTATATATCTGTAGTTGCTTGAAAAGAGAAATTGATAAGAAGTTGATATAAAGATCCATTATTTATTAATTACGCAATGCCCTGTAGGGCGAAATCTGTTATCAAATTATTAAGAGATTACTAGGTAAGATTACAAGGTAAGGTAAGGAATTTCAAACAAATGTAAAATTCACCAACTTACAGTAGCAACAACAATAGGTGGTGGTTCCAAATCGGCATCATTCCTAATAACAGTTATTTGCTCGATCTTGTCGCAGGCGGCTTCCAGCTTGCACCACGAGACCTTGGCCTGCACGTGCACGGGGTCCTTGACCTCCAGCCAGCACGGACCCTTGATCTTACGCTCCAGGAGGAAGGTCTCGAGGGAGGATGTCGTGGTGCCGAAGATGTGCGAAAATGTTAGATATTTCTTGTCTTTTGGAGGCGGCGGGAATGTAGCCTGCGAGTTGTAAAAAGATTTAAAACTATATGTCGGAGAGTGTAAAGAGGAGCGTCAAGGTTTAACCGCCTTGGGCGTATTCGGGATCAGATGTTGGCAGCACCGTGCGAGCAGTCAAATTTGGCAGTGTGAGTTGACATCGGGTGGAATGCACGAGAAGCTAACAGAGGAAACCGACTTCGCCGCGTTCCTTGAAGACATTCACGATGAAAGGAGAGCTGAACAGAAGGAAAGCTGAGCAACAACGACCGCCAGCCATCCCTCTTCGACATCATAATTTCTTTTTCGACGCATAATAGGAAACCCATATAGAGACTTTAATTATTGATATATAGAACAGGCAGTACATTAATTTCAAGTTTGTACATTTGGATGTAGTATTTAACTTCGAAATCTATTCATCAATTCTAAAATACATTTTTTCCGACAGTTATGTAACAGCTGTATGGCATTGTATAAGTTTTACACTCAGCATGAATGGCAATATAGATAACGTCACTTTTAATTGCTAATAAATAATGATATTGTGCTTACAGAATATCTAACTTCAAGATAATCAGACTGTGCCGGTATGTCTGGCAGGTTGAAGCTGTAGTTCTTGGTGACTTTCCTAGACTTGAACTCTTTGAGGCCTAGCTCAGCAGCCACAGTCTTGTTGAACTCCTCATACATGTCCATCATGCCCACCTCGTCATCTGTGGGCTCGAGGGTCACTGGATCCAGTTTCTATGAACATAATACCATTGATAAGTTATGTATATACTTTAAATAATATATAATGAAATAAATATAAAGTGTACACATCGTAAAAAAAATCACAAAATTACATGTTTACGGTCTATCTGGAACATATAAAAAGTAGAGCTAAACTTACATATTCCCTTGGCAGAAGGAACAATTGTCGATTGACATTCTTCACAACTAGGCAACAGGATGCACTGCCTGCCTTCTTATCAGACGGATTGACATAAACCTTTCCAAACAGGTACACTACGCCTGGCTTTGTAAACCTGTCTTCCCATGCATCAAGCCAGTAGAACTTCAAGACCTTGTCTCCATTCTCATTGGTTTGTAGCGGCAACTGATCTAACAACACACTGGCGACAGCTTGGTTCTCACCCATTTGCTCTGACCAGGTACTTGTCAAGGGCTTAAGCTCTTTAGGAGATTCCTTTTTTACTGGAAATATCTCAAAGTCTTCATTCAGAAACTCGGCGGCGACATCTGTAATGGTTTCACTTGTACTTGGCAGTTTTTCGCTTTTTACTTCTGCTGGTTGAGCCGCTGCATCATTGCTGAAGTCATCATCAAAGTTGAAGTCTTGTGTGTCTGTGAACTCCTCAATGTTTTGTGTGGCGGAATCTTCTACTTCCTGCTTTATTTCTCTGTCTATGTTCCACTCCGGTTTCTTTGCTGCTGGTTTGGTGGCTGGTTTTGGTGATTCTCCATTTTGTACCTGTTGAAATTATATTTTATTTTATTTATGTAGTTTAATAAAAGTTATTATACTAAATTTAATAATTATTATTTGAATAAACCTCACACTTACTATTTCTGCCTTTTGAACTGGTTTATCAGGTGAAATAAGGTTTTCTTTCTGTAAAAATAAGTATGTAGTTCTTAAAACTTACTGTTCAGATATTGCAATTTTAAGATTTAGTACTATTTGGATTTGACAAAAAGGTACAACTACAAGAACAAAATAGATATTCATTGTCCTTATTCTAAAACTCAAGAAAAAATTTTTACAAATTTTAACAACTCACAGGATAATATAAGGTATACTTAATTACTGAACATAATATACTTACTTTCATTGAAGCAGGCTGTTCTTTAACCAGCAAAGCAGATGTGCTGGGTTTCTTGGCAGCCGATGAGAGAGTCTTGAAGTAGTTCTGTGCATCCCTCTTGCTGGACTCAACAATGTTAGCTTTTGTGGGCACTGGCTTAGGTTTCAGTGGTGCTGATGCATTGCCATCCAAGTCAGACATGATGTCTGATAGTATGTTGTCCTCTGATATCTTAATATCCTGAAACATGCATATATGGTATATGGATAATACAAATTGCAGATATAACAGTTGATAATTGAAACAATGATAATTTTATTATTACAATGAATTATTTAAATCTTCTATTACTTCTTATGAGTTAAAGACATAGGCCTGTTGGTGTTGAAATTACAAAAGAATGTCAATTGCATCTTAAACAGATCTTTGTGGAAATATCTATTGTAACAAGAAACTAAGTGACACAAATAAAGTTTATGTACCTCTTTCTTCTTAGTGGGCATTGAGCCGAGAAGGTTCCTAATATTTCCCTTAGCAGATGCTGGTGGTGCAACCCTGGCTTTCCTCTTCTGACCTCTGCCTGATTCCTTATTATTAGATGCCACATAACTGTCTTCAATCTCATCATCATCAAATATTTCACGACCATCTTCTACATAGCCAGTACCATCTGAAGAAATAATTGTTTTTATAAATAATTAGTTATAGTTTTGTAGAAACTTTTTAAGTAAGTAAAAATGTGTGATACAAGTTAACTATTGTTGTATATTAAAAGATCCCATAAATAGACAACAATTAGAAGTTGCTTTATTAAGATGCTAGTATGGTAAACAGTATAATTTAATACATATAACATACCGTCTTCAATCCAGTCGTCTTCTTGTCGTTGCATCACACGTTCCGAGTACTCCCGCTCGTCCACCGTGTCGTAAACATTCTCCATCTCATCCACATCATATTTATTCTTTACTCCCTTGCCCTTCAATTGTTTTAGACGCTCGAAAGCCGATAAACGACCGTGTTTGTCCACTTTTTGCCTCTTAGCTCGTTGCCCAGCTAAAACAAAGGTTATTTATGTTAAGTTCTGATCCTAAATTATACGCAATTTAACACAGTTCTAGGTAACACTTTACTCACCTAAGGAGTCTGCCATGATCAGAGAAAACTTTTACTCTAGCATTAAAATAAAAATTGTATTTTCCTCAAAAAGTCTGCGAAACTCATCCAACAACACTTTCGAGTTTTGATTTCACGACATTGACGTTTACACTGGCGGGAAAATTTTGACATAGACAACGGTTGCCGACCTACGAAATGGAAAACAAGAAATAAGTAAATAAAGTCCACTGAAAACAAAATCTAACTTTCTAAATTCTATGTCTATATTTTGTGTATTAAAAATTGGTTCATTTAACATTAGAATCATTTATGAGAGAACTGAAATCGTCCGGAAGATAAAGTTAAGTTTTATTTTTCATGTACCTAACTTCTGACTTTTCAGAGTTTTTTACTGGCGAGTGGCGATTAGTGACGACTTGACTAGCATACCAACTAGCAAAGAGTATAATAATGTACCGGGTACCAACTAGTCCGGTGAATGGTCAGTGAAACTGTACTATCTCAACGTTCATCAATGGAGAACGCATCCGTAACATTTGACGGTTACTTCACTGTGCCCGATTCGCGCCAAAATTCTATATTGTCAAACAAATCTGGCGGTGGAAGTGGATGTTGTCGTGTTTTTATTTAGTTAATTCAATTATTTACTGTTTTATACTTGATATTATTACCGAATTTTTCTTTTCAAAATGGCTATGCGTGATTATACAGCAGATAAAGGTATTTATTACTTCAATAACGATGAAAATAATTTTAACTTAACCTAACATCGTAACTAATTTGTCTGCAGAATCCTTCAAAAACTTTTTCGTGGATTTTTGTCAAACTGATGATGAAGGAAATAAGAATTTCAAATACTCTGAGCAGTTAACGAGGCTGGCACATCGGGAACAGGTAAGGCTAGGCCTACTTTTTTTTACCTCCTAGGAGGTATTGTTTACCTATACTTAAGCCCTTTGTTGTATATCCTTATAAGTTAATTATCATATGTCTTGACATCAATATGGTATAATTATCACTTTTGTACTTTTACAATATCTTAAACAAGAGTACTAATTGTCTTACAGACAGCCTTTGTTGTGGAGTTGGATGACCTGCATGAGACAAATGAAGAGCTGGCAGAGGCAGTAAAGCAGAACACAAGGCGGTACACTAACATGGTGTCCGATGTCGTCTATGAAATGCTGCCGGATTACAAACATAGAGAGGTGTTGTATTTATAACACTTTATTGTGTACAATATTGCTAATTACTTTAGTATAAAATCAGCAGTTTTATCATAAAAAATGTTTATAAGAATTAGCTGTGAACATAGCTTTAGCTATGTTTGGGCATATTGACTTGGAATAGAATCATAACTCTTAGTTGAAGAAAACTTTCACATAGTTTATTAAAGTTTTATTACAAATAAAAAATAATGTCAATTTACTTTTTATACATATTAAACCAATCTTATGTTATTAGGTGGTAGCCAAAGATGCACTAGATGTGTACATAGAGCACCGTATCATGCTGGAGGCGAGGAACCACAGGATCCCCGGTGAGCAACGAGACCCTCGCAACAGATACCCACCAGAGCTCATCAGGAGATTGTAAGTCTATCTCTAAAGAAAAGCAACGTGACAGTTACATACTTGGAATTGATATGAAATATAAAGTGCTACATAATTTGTTACAGTGAGGTATACTTCAAGGACATGTCGTCTTCAAAGTCTTTGCCTATAAGAGAGGTGAAGGCTGAACACATTGGCAAATTGGTGACAATAAGAGGTAATTATTTTTCTATAAAATATTAAGTACTTAAAAGTATATTCTCCAATATGTTATTTCATTTCCATATTACATGCTCAACAGTAGGTGGACCAATTTTGGATTTCAGATTTTTATTCTGGTTGAGTGTAGCATCACTTGCTCTATTGATATATCAGTACCCCCAATACATTTTTTTTTTTGTGGAGATCTTTGCAGTTAGCCTGAGCACAGGCTTTGACTGCTTCACTGAACTTTCCTACCCCAATAGTAATGAACATTCTATACACAGGCATAGTAACTCGCTGCACGGACGTGAAGCCGCTGCTCGTGGTGGCGACATACTCGTGCAGCGCGTGCGGTGCAGAGACGTACCAGCCGGTGCGCTCGCTGCAGTTCACGCCGCCCGCCTCCTGCTCGGCCGACGACTGCCGCCTTAACAAGACCGCCGGACAGCTGCACCTGCAGACCAGGGGGTCACGGTTCCAGAAGTTCCAGGAGCTTAAGATTCAGGAGCATGTGAGTTTTGTCCTTTGCGGTATGTTACAGAAATGTGATAGGTTCTACTGCAGCATGTTGTAACGCTTATGCTTTGTTACAGTCAGACCAAGTCCCAGTGGGTCACATCCCGCGCCAGCTGTCAGTGTACTGCCGCGGCGAGACCACGCGTCGCGCCCAGCCCGGCGACCACGTGGCCGTGGCGGGCGTGTTCCTGCCGCTGCTGTCCGTCGGCTTCCGCCAGCTCGTGCAGGGCCTGCTCTCCGACACCTACCTGGAGGCTCACGTGAGTACCTACACCAGTCCCAGTGCGTCGCATCCCGCGCCAGCTATCGGTGTACTGCCGCGGCGAGACTACGACCAAATCAACCCTGAATGTAAACTGTTTAACTCTAATTTATATTCACAGAATTCCAAAATCGGTTCTGTGACTTTTGCCTATTTTTATTGACTCACCAAACGATAGATTTTTAACTTTTGCGTACATCCAACTTGTCCACAGTCAGTAAACTGCTTAAACCAAGCAGACGAGAACGAGCTCACCGAGGCTCTTACCGAAGAGGAGCTGTCGGAGTTGGCGGACGAGGACCTGTACTCCCGCATGGCGCGCAGCCTGGCGCCAGAGATCTACGGACACGAAGACGTCAAGAAGGCGCTGCTGCTGCTGCTCGTGGGCGGTGTCGATAAGTAAGGGGTTTTGAATATGTTATGTGTATGAGAACATAAAAAAGAGAGAGCAAAAAAGAACCGATTTTAATTAAATTTATGAAAGACTACCTTTGCGGTCTTCATTGATAATGAAAATAAGAATTTGGCTTACCACAAATGACATGAAGGTCTCATTGATCCTGTAGATACAGACTTATTTCATCCAGCTCCGATCTGTAATCATCCTTCCACCTTCGACCCAGCTATCTTTGCCACGTTGACTGATGCCACTTTAGGTCGTTTTAAACATTGATTCTAGTTATTATTGATTGAATTTTGGTTGTATACAGACGTCCAAACGGCATGAAAATCCGTGGCAACATCAACATCTGCTTGATGGGCGACCCGGGCGTGGCCAAGTCGCAGCTGCTCAACTACATCGACCGCCTCGCGCCGCGCTCGCAGTACACCACCGGCCGCGGATCCTCCGGCGTCGGACTCACTGCTGCCGTCATGAAGGTTATACCACACATACATTACACCTTACCAAGTCGCAGCTGCTCAACTACATCGACCGCCTCGCGCCGCGCTCGCAGTACACCACCGGCCGCGGATCCTCCGGCGTCGGACTCACTGCTGCCGTCATGAAGGTTATACCACACATACATTACACCTTACCAAGTCGCAGCTGCTCAACTACATCGACCGCCTCGCGCCGCGCTCGCAGTACACCACCGGCCGCGGATCCTCCGGCGTCGGACTCACTGCTGCCGTCATGAAGGTTATACCACACATACATTACACCTTACCAAGTCGCAGCTGCTCAACTACATCGACCGCCTCGCGCCGCGCTCGCAGTACACCACCGGCCGCGGATCCTCCGGCGTCGGACTCACTGCTGCCGTCATGAAGGTTATACCACACATACATTACACCTTACCAAGTCGCAGCTGCTCAACTACATCGACCGCCTCGCGCCGCGCTCGCAGTACACCACCGGCCGCGGATCCTCCGGCGTCGGACTCACTGCTGCCGTCATGAAGGTTATACCACACATACATTACACCTTACCAAGTCGCAGCTGCTCAACTACATCGACCGCCTCGCGCCGCGCTCGCAGTACACCACCGGCCGCGGATCCTCCGGCGTCGGACTCACTGCTGCCGTCATGAAGGTTATACCACACATACATTACACCTTACACATGTACATAATCTCACATACTCTTGAACACTTCCACGTGTACGTATCTAAACGCAATTCTCAAATACACATCTCATTGTTCATCATCCCAAAGAAACACTTCGACAGACATTCAGATTTCAATCTTAAACACTTTCAATTTAAAATGTCGTTGATTGTAAAATCCAAGCAAAATTAGGTCTCATAAACTAAAAAAACAGTGTAAATTCATTATGATTTTATTCTACAAAAAAATGCTGACGAGAAACAATTTTCCCTTAGTATTTCAATAAAACTCAACATCAGGTCATTAAATGTAAACTTTTTGTACAGGACCCCTTCACTGGCGAGATGATGTTGGAAGGCGGCGCTCTCGTGCTGGCCGACCAGGGCGTCTGCTGCATCGACGAGTTCGACAAGATGGCGGAGAACGACCGCACCGCCATACACGAGGTCATGGAGCAGCAGACCATCAGTATTGCCAAGGTAAATAGCATACGACTATAAGACTGTCTGGTCGCTTACTTACTGGCCACATACTACTAATACATATGCATAGGTTTTTTTGTAACTTGTTATACAACCAATTGTGTTTTTGTGGGCCAGCACTTTTTTACCAGGATAAGCTTTAAGTCCCTCCAGCTAAATACCATTTAAAATACGTAAGCAGGTATGGATCTTTACATCACATTTACTGGATTGTATAATATTGTTTTTTGGCATAACTTTGTCAGGCGACTTCCTTAGTACATAAGAGTATGTGGGCATAAATCAATATTCAGCTATCTATGGGCTTTATCTTATATTTCTGCAAGTGTGACGCTTTAATGATCTATCTACCCGTGCTTCCTTTTGGACAACGCTGTGCGGTTAAAGCTGAAAGCAGCCATTTATCTTTAGGTCTATATAGTTGCTGTGGCATGTAATAAGTCCGTATGTTTTCCAGGCGGGTATAATGACGTGCCTGAACGCCCGCGTGTCGATCCTGGCGGCGGCCAACCCGGCGTACGGCCGCTACAACCCCAAGCGCACCATCGAGCAGAACATCCAGCTGCCCGCCGCACTGCTCTCCCGGTTCGACCTGCTGTGGCTCATACAGGATAAGCCGAACCGGTAAGACACATATATGATGCTTACTTACTTTACCTTGTTCTTATTACCTGGAAGATAATGTGACAGTCGAATTTTTCATAACCATGGTCTGTATGTAGTGCTCTATATAGTGTATCTCATAATCATAGTGGCACTATAACTTGATAATATTATAGTGTTGGACACTGAGTTCTGAATATAACGCACTTTATCTTAATAAGTAAGAGCGTGGGCACATGCATGATGCGTTGCGGCGCCGCACCGCAAAGATTTCACCGCGCGAGTGGGCAGACGAGCGGTGCGGCGCCGCAACGTTGTTATGCCGCAGCGGCGCCGTAGTAGCGTTGGACAGTATGGGGATCGTAACAACTGAGCGGTGCCGCTCCGACGTCGCAACGCATTCCCCCCTTCCCGCCTCGTTTTGGTGGTTGCAAGTCCGGTGCGGCGGCGGAGCGCATCGTGTGCACGCCACAGATATTTGTATGTAATACGACGCAGCGACACCGCTCCGGCGCCGCACCGCTGCCGCAACGCATCGTGTGCCCACGCTCTTATTCCTACTAGTTATTCATGAAATTTTCTCGACCTAATACCTACTTTATACATAACACATTTTATTTATGTCTTTGTATACAGTGAGAAGGACTTGGAGCTGGCGAAGCACATAGCGTACGTGCACCAGCACTCGAGCCAGCCGCCCAGCGAGGTGCGCGCGCTGCCCATGCGGCTGGTGCGCCGCTACGTGGCGCTCACCAAGCGCAAGCACCCCGCCGTGCCCACGCAACTCGCCGACTATATCGTCTGTGAGTACATGTGTTCTTAAGCTATGGTTAGCTAGCGAAGCACATAGCGTACGTGCACCAGCACTCGAGCCAGCCGCCCAGCGAGGTGCGCGCGCTGCCCATGCGGCTGGTGCGCCGCTACGTGGCGCTCACCAAGCGCAAGCACCCCGCCGTGCCCACGCAACTCGCCGACTATATCGTCTGTGAGTACATGTGTTCTTAAGCTATGGTTAGCTAGCGAAGCACATAGCGTACGTGCACCAGCACTCGAGCCAGCCGCCCAGCGAGGTGCGCGCGCTGCCCATGCGGCTGGTGCGCCGCTACGTGGCGCTCACCAAGCGCAAGCACCCCGCCGTGCCCACGCAACTCGCCGACTATATCGTCTGTGAGTACATGTGTTCTTAAGCTATGGTTAGCTAGCGAAGCACATAGCGTACGTGCACCAGCACTCGAGCCAGCCGCCCAGCGAGGTGCGCGCGCTTACATCGTCTGTGAGTTATATGAGTACTTACTGAAAGACGTTAAGTTATGGTGTGAAGTTTGTGGCTAATGTTACCTGGAGAGTTGGTAAAAGTATTTAGGAAAAGTCTGAAATAATACAAGCCGAAGTAAAAAAAATTAATTAAATTATGTTTTATGTTATTGTCTGTTTTGCGATTTATTTTTTTGTATTAAATATTTATAGATATTTCTTTTAACCTGACTCGGTTCAACTTGACAGTTTAGTCATATATTTTAGGTTTCAATTTTACTTGATTACACTGCCAAATAAGTTGGGTCACCTTTTACTAGTAATGTATTAGTGTTTTAACGAGAGTATTCTTCCAGCATCATACGTGGAGCTTCGTCGCGAGGCCCGCAACGCCCGCGACGTGACATTCACATCGGCCAGGAACCTGCTCGCCATACTGCGACTGTCCACCGCACTCGCACGACTCAGGTATGTTTTCGATAGTATCTGCAATAAAAACTTACAACTATAGTCTTGATCAAATTGTCTTGGCGTGTATATCGTTCCTGAGGGTGAGGGAAAAGACTGTAAAAAATGAAGCATCATGTATTTGGCACTACCCGTATTGTAACAATTTTACTACACATAACGATTATTATCTTTGAATTTATTGATGTACTTTGCGCTCTACTATATTAGGTTTTAAATTAGATTCTTATTACATTATCTTATTATTTGCAGGCTTTCTGATGTGGTAGAAAAAGAAGACGTGTCCGAGGCAATTCGCCTCGTCGAGATGTCTAAACAGTCGCTGTCGCCCGTCGACGAGAATGTGCAGAGGTAACGTGTACTTATTGTACTAGAATATTATATTATAGTCATATTCAACTAGTAAATTACATGACTGAAGTTTGTGGTCGTATATAAAGTTCGTAATATTATTGTTATATTTGACGTTTTGTTTGTTTACAGGGGTATAAGCTCTACGGACCGCATCTTCGCGATCGTGCGCGACCTGGCGGGCTCGAGCCAGACCGTCAAGATCGCTGACGTCATCGAGCGCTGCGTCGACAAGGGCTTCAAGCCTGACCAGGTCAGACTCTTTATTATTACACTTAAAACTATAAGAGACCCGTGTTTGTCCCCATGTTTTTGTGCAGAAAGATTCGACAAATCAAAGTTTATAAAAATCTGTTTAGTGTTATAGTATATAAAGATATTTATGATCTAATAAGCCCATATTGTTCCACTGCAGGGCAAAAGCATGCTTTTTCCTGATTTTCTCTATTTATAACTCCAAAATAAATGAAGGCTGCAGTTCGTCGTCTGTTTTCTTGACATGGCTGTCAAGAAAACAGTATTACTACTGATATGTACTTGATTGTACCTGTAATTGTTTGTATGGTTACTACTTCTACCAAAGTCACTATGGGTCTTCTCTAAGCCTTATCAAAACATTCGATATAATAAAGTAATGAATAAATGTCAAATATCCTTAACCACTCATTTATTTTGTAGGTGGACGCCTGTATCGAGGAGTATGAGAATCTGAACGTGTGGCAGGTGAACCAGGTGCGGACCAAGATCACGTTCATGTAACCGCCACCCACCGCCTGTACCTCATATAGTTGTAAGTGACCAGTGTGCCTGACGGATAGATGTAAGCTGTATGACTGAACGCCATTATGTTTTGATAATAAAGTTAATTTTTGATTATGAAATGTTTCATTTGATTATTTGATAGGAATCGATTAACGACCCAATTAAAAAAAAATAACTATTGATTAACCTACCAGTGTGATGAATACGCAGTTGACGCATTTTCGTGCGAATAAGTTTCTAATAATTTTTGCCTTTATATATATATATTTATACATGGAGTAAAATATGTTTACTGTCGGAAGAAAAAATACTCTAAAGGAGAAACCCAAACTCCATAGAAACTTGGGCCTGACGTTACAGGGCTGGAATTTTGCCATAAATTAGAGCACTTAGAAAGATTTTACGAGCCCAATTTTCACGTCTCCCAGCAATGGCCAAATTGGTAAAATCAGACTGATAACATGTTAGGTTATAAATATTTTTTCTAAAACTGCCCTACTCTGGGAATTTCTCCTGTGTCGTGGGTGTGTTTACAAACGTTAAAACTCACATACGCAAACACCCAGACCCGGAACAACTACATGTATTTCATACAAATATTTGTTCCGTGCGGGAATCGAACTCGCTAGATACTGCACAGCAGTCAATCGCTCAGCCACTGCGATATTTAAATAAAAAAATACATTTTTGAGGCTGTTTCCTACGTAAATATGGAACGCACGTGCGCCAAGCTGTAGCGCCTGCACCCTATCTTGATGAGGTTTAGGTACTTACAAAAAAGTGGTGAAGTAAGATTCATCTTAGGCACTGAAAATCTCAGCTGAAAACTATGTTTGTTAGATAAGGCCCACTTAGATCACTACTGGCTTGTATTTTTTAACATTGTATATACTACTTGGGAATTTCATGCTATCTCACATAACAGTAAACTGAGATTGCAACGATAGGTTTATTAAAATAAAATACCGCATTATTGAGATAGGGTTTTATTAATCACCTTCTTCGTTAGGATTATCAAAATATAATAATAGGTTCATTATCTAGGAATTGTGCAGGAGGTAATTGACTACCCTGGTGCCGCGCCCAACCAAGATACCATATTATGTCAGAAGGCAATCAATTTCGGAGTCCAGTATTCGAGCAGAGTTTTAATATTGTAATTAATCTCGAGAAACAGAAAAATACATTCACTTGCGCAAAGATACGAAAAGCGAATAATTATAACGATGACAATTGACAGACTTTGACATCGACATTTGCCGTTTACTAGTGCAATCCGAGAAACAATCGATTTTATCGATTATTTATTTCCTTAAATGATTTTTAATGGTGTTTACGTTAAAAAATAATTATAATCCAGATTTTTTATTTTACAATGATTTAAATATCTAAAAACAATTATAGTAAAATAATGGAGTATTATTCAATTATAATTTCTAATTATTGAGATTCACTTAATCGATCATAATAATATTCTTAGGGTACACTCTATTGTTTAATGCTAGCGTTTGCGAAGTAAGTGACGTATAATGAAATAAGTGCTGTAACGGTTTACAAAGGTTGTTTAAAACAAAAAAATATAAATGTAATTATTTTCTACACTTGGCCATTGTAATTGAGACTAAGATTTAAATAGGTTAATTAAGAAAAATAGTAGATATTTTTGGTACATATCTCATTCGTGTAACGGCTAGGCCCAGAAATGGGTTTCTCCTTTACATAACACCATTGTAAATTTATATTCACTTACAAATTGATGCATTACGTCGAATGATCGAAAAAAAAAAACAACATCAAAATGTAACAACAATCACTCGCGAAACTATATTTCATACAGATCAATATGAAGTGGATAAACTTAGATCAGAAATAACTGCAACTTATATCTAATCAGTTTCCTCAACATAACATTGTTGTTATAACCAATCGCCACAAATTCATTGCGATTACTTTTATAAACGGGAAACTTGTTTTTCCGAGAACTGCCCTTTTCCTGTTAAGACAACACTCTAAGAATATAAGTAATAAATTGCTTTTCCCAGTTTTCTCTTTTGACGCCATTGTTTTAGGGCCGATTACCTTCGCTACGCTCCCCCGATGCTATAGTCGCGCCTTCATAAATAATTATAATAAATCTAAATAAATAATAAAGCAAAACAAAAAAAAAACTTAATTATATTAATTAAACCATCATATGGTTTAATTAATATAATTAAGTTTTTTACCTACATAAATATTCATAATAATATACTAAAAAGAAATCCTACACTTATTTTTTCTGTCATCTTAACTACACACTACACATAACCAACACAAAGAACAAAGTCTATTAAAGTTGTAATATCAGAATCTGCTAAACTCAACAATTTTAAAAGCGATTCAAACAATCGCATTGTAGTTTCATTTTATTCAGCCGTTACTCACACACTCAGTTTTCATGTAGTGTTTACGTCTGCGCATCGACTTTGCTCGCCCTCCAGACAGCGTAAGGTCTGTCTGCTACCTACCAAGGTAGACAGAAGAATAACTCCGCAGTGACCTATACAGTATCCTTAAGTAATGGATGTACATAAAGTACTTAGTTGCGGTCACAATGTAAATAAATTAATTATTCGTGAATATTTCTCAATCGAATTGTAAGGAATAGGTATCAACCTGCGTGATACATACTATACCTACTCATATTTTACGAAATGAAGTAGATAAGTTTGTGTAGTCCTTTCTTGCTTAGTTGTCTTTGGAAAGTTAAATTGTATCGAATATAACAAGTTTTTTTTTCTTTGGTATTTGGAAACCAAACTTGTATTACTGTACTGTATTTTGGCTACCATCTTTAAATGTAGTTTCAGTAGATACTGCATTGGCTAAGTCAGGGCTTAGGGTGCTTACAAATTTGATTTAGCGACGAGATTGAACTCTATTATAAGGTAAACCTATCTTATATGATTTATAATTTATATAATAATTCCAGCCTATAAATGTTTCCTCACGATGTTTTCCTTCACCGACTGTCAGAAGTGTCTTAGAATAATTAAGAAGTACATATAACTTTGAAAAGTTACATTGGTACTATTTAGCCCGGGTTCGATCCTGCAACCTCGTGCATACTAATCCGTTCATTGAACCGCTAGAGAACCACGATTTTTTAAAACAATTCACATAATATTTATTTTACAAAGTTGCCATCTACTAAGTAGTAGCCGTAACGTCAAAATACTACTACACTATTGTACAAATTAATAATCTCGTCAATCTGTGTTGTGTACGCCGACGCACAAAGTTTAACACATTTACTTCCATCTACGGCCATTACTTATAAATGCGATTGAATCGCAATTCCGATTATTCAGTGACAGAGTGTTGTATGAATTAAATAATTTTATGTTGGTACTCCGTTCTTGACCTGCATGTTAACTTGACAGTTTACGTCACTTGATCTGCTTTGCTAATTTTTGCGCACGGATTGACCGAGGTTTATTTTTCTCAGAAGATTGCAACTATATGACTTGTGTACCTATTTCAGCTACAGTCGACAATGAAATTTAATATATCTAAGGGTGTTACCACACCAATCGCTCGATAGTCGATCGATGGTGGAATGGATTGGTCGACGTCGATCGATTAGTTTCTACCACACCAATCGTTCGATAGTCGATCGATGCCATCGATCGATGGAAGAATAATTTGGTCGTCGACGATCGATTAGTTTCTACTAGGTATCCGTCGACCGATGCCATCGACCGGCAATCGACCGATTGGTTAGTCGACCAGTATCCGTCGATCGATTAAAGCTACCAGTTCAATCGATCAACGTCGATCGATGTCGATCGATGGCACCCTTAAGCAACAGATTTAAAAAAAATAATAAAAAATATTAAACCTATGAGCAATTTAACACCACACAAATCAATAGCATTTCAATCTCCGTTCAATTTAAGCATAACATACATCCTCAAATTATTTCCGAAACAAGTAAATCCTTTCTATTTATTCAAAAACTCTTCACGTACCGTTACCAAAACTGTCAGAAACTGTACGCTTATATTCAAAGTTGGGAAAAATATTTAACATCCATGACTTTTCTTGGTAACAAGAAAAAATATTTAGGCGTGGCGGGAAATCAGGTCACGAACCCAAACGGATTACACACTCGCCTGCGAGTAAACTTGGAGGAGCCTTTGGTGTGAGAAGAGATTGCTAAAGTTCAAAGGTGAAGAGTTTCGCCTTCAGCCGCCACCTGAAACCGGGACGCCTACACAGGGACGCACTCAAAGCAACCAATACTTTGATTTTTATTTATCTATGATGTGGGTACTTACCTTTAAACTTCATGATATAGCTATGTAGGTACATTGAAAAACTTGATAAAACACAGTACATGATATTGACAGATGTAGACGGTTTAGTTAAAGATTACCGTTTAAATATGTGATTTATAAGAAATATAACGAAGAAGGGACAATGCTGAGAAGATATGCTGGCTTTGAGGTATGTTACTTTAATTCTATATCTCTCCGTATTCCCCACGGTGGAGGATGTCTATAAGAATAACCTAAAAAACAATTAGGAACCAATGTCCGGTTTCGAAGTTAGAAAATATTTTTCACCATTCCACAAAAGGGCAGGAAAAAGTACGTAGGTATTAAAACATTCCGTGGTTTTAGCCGTTAAGCGGCCTGACTTATACCTCCACCTTTTCCTGGACAGAGGATTTTATATTCGTTGTTAAAAATAACACACTTCATTTTTAAACAATAGTTTCTAAACAATGTAGGTTTATATATATTTTATTTTAATCAAACAAATACCGCGCCAAATACTGTTTAGTGTTTAAATTATCCTTTTAAAATTCTATTAGAACTGATTTTAGTAAAAACATATCTATTTTTAACTCATAATAGATATTGTAGTTTCCTACCTTAAACAATAGTATTTTTATTTCTGGAATTTCGATTTTAGTATAATAGAATATTTCAGCTCGAATAAATGCCGTTTATAAATAACCTTTACACTCCTTTACATAAACTATTTAGATATCACGTTATTATTTATCAGAAATTCTATTCAATATTTTATTTGTCATAAACCGATTTAGTTCATGTGATGCAATATGTGATGGGTATTCTTTACAGCATTAGGTAGGTAATCATTATTTACGTTCATAATAAACTAACTTGTATCTAAGTAAGTTGGGATTGTTTATTTTGCTAAACATAACCATTATGCAAAATCCTTTACTTTTTGCCCAAGGCGCCCAAGCGTATGCTAAACGTTATCTAGTTGATAAACTATTTCTCATAAAACTAGCATAACGTCTGCTAAAAAGTTCAGAAAAGGAACGTTATGCGATGAAAAACAAAAGAATTCGCGAATTATTTACAGCAACCATTTGTTTGAATGTAAAAAGAAGGCAATTTAAAAGTTTTATGGGCTTGGCTTGCGTTTCAGAGGTGGCCCTGGAGGTACCATGAAACTTTTCTTTGATTCGTACTCCGCTTCGCGCTCTACACCATTAAGGCCCATGGAATAGTGAGATTAATTACACCCTGTCTTTAGCTGAGAGCTTCTGGATAATGGATCAGCGAGTTTGTCATGGGATCTCGACTTTTAGGTTTTTGTTTTGATCATTGTCGTTGGTCAAACCGGCAGTAAATGGAACATGTATCAGTCCCAGTAACATTTTTCGTATATGTCATGAAAGTTTACGTGTTTTTTTAAATGGCAATTTTTTTTTCTAAAAGTATATTAAACTTTTAAAATGGATTAGCATTGTTTTAGTAATTATTGGTATTTGTCTCCATTCAAGGACATAAATTATAAAATATACTCTCTAATCTTTTCGGTGTAAAATATATGAAATGGTTTTCCCTTTCCGCGAAGCGACTTAAACATTAATTATTCTCAACAAAGTTTTCCAAGCATTAAATTAGTTTAGTTTTACTTTAAGGTTGTAACGTTAACAATTTATGCTTACTAGTAGAAACGCCTAAACAAACGTAGAGGTCAAGGTCTGTCTTAAGTCCACAAACATTACGAGAACAATGTAACGTGCCGCTGACGTCGGCGCTGCCCTTTAGAGGAAACACCAGTAGCGCTGGTTATGTAACAATACTAACAAAACTTTATATAATTAGTAAATAATGTCTATAAGTTTGTATAAATAAGTTTTGTTTTCAGGAAAACATCAAAATATTCAGCTATATTTCTATATCTATGTGCTGTAATCTGTAAATTAATTTAATTCATTATAGGTTTGTTTATTTTTCCGTGATTTACTGACCACACAACCGACTGTTGTAAAGCAAATTTTAGAGTCATTAATCAATGAGTTGATTCGTCAAAAATACGACAAGCGATAAAGTAAATGTTTCTACTTTAATAAACTATTTCTTAATTTGCAACAAAATGTCTGTACACAAGTTTCAAGTAACTCCAGCAAGCGGCTGAAAATTAAAAGTATAAATAACTTGTAGCTACAGTAAAACAGTCATTTTCTTGAACGAGTGTTGAGCGGAGTTTGCCAATGATTAATGACGTCAAGAAAAACTTTTTATTTCCCGCCCGCGAACGTTTACACCTGGTAACAACACTTTGGCGAAGGCTAAACGCACTTCAAAATCATTATTTACCTTTTAGGGAAATGTTATGGCTTCTTATTCAGGGTCCCTTACCAAAACGAATTTTGTTATTGTTTGCGTTCAGCACGATCAGAAATTGATAGTCGACTTTTCGGTATATAGCACGATCATTTATCATTCAAATGTTTCGGCCCTTTATTCATTTCGGGCTTCGCGAAAAATCCTTTTCATTTGAAGTCAGTTTCAGTGTGGGTTTAATATAAATTATTCAATAATCTGATGGACAATAAAGGATCTAAATATAACATCTGCTTTTAATATTGATTGTACAAGGCCTAGATTTTTGATCAAAAATATTTGATAAAATAGTATAGTATGTCAAATAGAAAATATATACTGAAATCAATGATGTTGAAACAAATAAACCGTATAAATACGATAGGGCTGCGGAAGTGCTGTAGTGTGACGGTCCTCATGAGAATCGAGGGAAAAAGATTGTTTCATTTTTGTTGTATTACTTTCTCGTGTCAGCGAAAATGTCAACCGATTTCTATTTGACCGTAGTAAATACTTATATGTTTGTGTATAACAGTAGATACATGATGAAATCTAATCAAACTATTTGTAGATAAATTGTTTATTAAATTGCCTAACGCTTACTGTAGGTAAGCGTTAGGCAATTTAATAAACAATTTATCACAATATATTCAATTAAATCTAAATGTGTCACCGTGACTTTACTATGACTCAACATTTAAATAATCTAGTCTGAAAGCCTTTCATCAAGAGTTTCTCGCCTCTAGAGTTGTTTAAGAGACCTAGTTTCAATTAGCAGCCATTACGAGATGATTTGTGATTGTTTGAGTGATACCGTCCTACGCGACGAGTTATATGCTATTGTTAGTCCTGATCATATTTTACAGCGTAATGTATGTAAGTCGCATTGTTGTGTCTGGATATTGTCGGCTTGCGGATGTTCTTTGTCGCAAAATGAAACGTGCACATTGCACGCAGTGCGACTGGGTTGTATCAGTTTTCTTGAGGTTGGGTTTTGTGAAACTGGAATGTTGGTTCTGGAAATGTAGTTGAAATGGTAAACTGAATGTGGTATTAGTTAAATAAGAGTACCTTTAAGAATTGCCAGGGAGTTCCGTTTTAATAGGAGCGTATATAATTTGGGTTTTTTTTTAAACATGCTTGTTCTTCTGATTCCATTATAAGTATCGATATAAAGATAAAGAGTTGGTAGGTAGGTAGAAGGTAGTAAAGAGGAGCCCTACCTCACTAAACGTGGAGAGATACATAGATGCAGTCCTAGTTTTCTCTGATGTCATTATTTTACTTTTATTTCCACCCATGCTCCACAGTGTAGAGTAGGTACTCGTGACACACATCGCAAGGTTACATCTGTCACCTCTGGAATGAGGTCAGGAGGTCAGGTAAACAAACTCCCTTTATAAAGAAAATGCTGCATATTGAGTTGACAGGAAGAAAAATAATGTAGAAGCATATCGGGTGTACTTGGCTATTTATATTTATATAATCTTGAACTTCTACATTTTTTAATTCCTCTTGAACTATAGTTACTTGGTTAAATACTTAAGAAATTAGCCGTGTAACGATTATTAAAATGAGTCGAGGAAAACCTATGCCAAAAATACCTGAAAACTTTTCGAATTCAAAATAACATACAAATTTGAATAAAAATGTAATTTATCCCAACGTAAAGGCAAGTTTATATTCCTTACAAATAAAAGAGTGTCCTTTCATGTCGAGAGTTGGATCGCGACTGGCTGGAATGTGCCGCTGATCCCGATCAAGCGCCAAGCAGCGCAGGCGCATGTTACTAGACAGGAAGTATGAAAGAAGGGCCATCAAGGGTCAAGGTCAAAGGCACAGACGAAATATATAAGTCGACTTGAGTATTTTGCACAGTTTTGAGTAAAAAATAGATCTTAATTATTTTATAAGAGGCATTTTAATTAACTTCATGATAATAAGCAATATTTTTCTTCTTTTTATTTATTATCTACGCAAGATACTTTTTAGTAAGGCTTAGTTAATCGCCCTTGGAGTTAATGTATTCCTTCTGTACCTTTTCTATGACATGGGCTGAGCCAGGCTGTTCCCGGGGGACATCGCGTCGCCCGCGCACATTCCTACAGCCTTAGTCACACAACCGTTGGATTAGTGCCACTATAGAGATTTACACAGAAGGATTAGCCTAAACCATTGCGAATAAATGCTTTAAATAAATTATTATGTAGCTAAGTATGTATTGTAAATCGATTCCTATTATATATGCTCAATTCACTTTTGGGGATTTCTAAAACTTACACTAGTAACGTATTTTATTAATGTTGATACAACAAAATAATTTTTTACCTATGTGCGGATCTTAGAACCACAAAGTGTTTATATTTTTAATATTTACTCAACTACGTACATTATTCTGCATGGCTTCACTTACCAGACATAATATTCATAACAAAAACATCTTTAGGTATTAAACGTCCTGTTTATGAGTACGTAAATGGACTATTAATAGAGCTTTTTTGAGGTAGTTGTCGAGAAAGAAGTGAACCTTCTGTCCTTACATGTCAGAGATAATCTGTGATCTGTATAGAGATCTTATCCTCGGTCGGGCCGGATAATTACACGCGTGTGACGTAGCGATGATTTGTGGAGCCCTTCGTCGAACTGCCTCCATTCATTCCCGGCTCTATAATATTACATCTATCGCCTTTTATTGTACCCCGGAATTCGTAGTTAAACGCCGTGTGAATTTCCTTCGATTGGTATTATTTTGAAGGAGAATGCTTGAACATATGTTTTTATTATAATTTCAATTATTATGAAATAAGAATGTTTACTGTCCTATTGCTGGAATGAGGGGATTATCTCAGTAGTTGTCTAAAGTCATGAGATTAAGAATTTTAAAAGGTTGATTTAGAAATTCATACCTCGGTTTTTAGGTATTATTAGTTATGTTATCTCACATAGATTTTATTGATTAACCCATATATGGATGGATACTTAGCATTCAAATAAAAAATACGTTTTATGACAGTAAAAATGTAACATTGCTTGACATTAGTTTGACCTCACAACCTTCAGCTTATAACTTCAGTCTGAAAACTCTCGGTCACTACTCTATTAAAACTAATGTTTTTAATTAATTTCTACGCGAGTCTTATTTACATTTATAAACGATGTGAGCTAAAACTTAGAGCTTAAAACAATTTATACTTACTTTTGCGTCCTTCAGGGATAAATTAGCCTAGACAAACTAATGAACGAGGAATTCGCCAGGCATAAAGCAAGGCAAGTTAATAAACTCATTTTGACCTGAAATTTTGTAAACTGATTCTTTACAGGATTTTCACTTCACCCTTTTTGGATATATTAACCTTTCGGTAACACCCTGTATGTAACCTATGTAGCCTATGTAGGTAGCATCGCCAAATATTTATTTAAAGAAAATCTCTTGTAATCCCTCTGGGTATACAAAGATTTGCTCGTATCTGTAGCGAAAGTTTATTGAAAGCGAAAATGTAGCGTTACATATAAAAATGTTTAATACTTGTCAAAGTTCAGTATTAATCCCCGAAAGGAAAGGGCAAAAGTACTATATTTTTGTTTGACGTTCTTAATGGATGTTATATTTAACTCTTTCCAAATTTTCTATGGATAAAAATAAAACCATACAATTTTTAATATTTGAAAAGAAATATAATTTGACTATCCTGAATTTCATTTAACATTTACCTTACAATTAAGACACAAAAATTCGTCTTTTAAAAATGTCTTTTAGAAAATATAGCTTTACACGGTGATTAGGTGAGGTTACATTTAGGCTTCACAACTGAAGATACCCTGTTGATTCTTGCCCTTTACCCTGATCACCCATGCCAACTGACGAACGACGACATTAACTTTTTCTATAAGTAGGAAAAAAACACATTGTTAAGTAAAAATAGAAAAAAATGGAGTTAAATAATTTAATGTTTATACACATAATAAAGGTGTATGTATATGATGTGTCCTGTTTATACCCGGTAATAGCCGCTCGTGTACCTAATTAGTTAGTAAAACTTGTTGAAACCAAGTTTGTTCGGCAAATTGTGGCGGCGACCCCTAAGTAAATTCTTTTGTTGTTTCACCACAAAATCAATCAACTTTCCATTAATTAAGGGTTTCTTTCGGCAAGTTACATTCACCCAATTATAAAGTACCCTTAGCTAGATTAAAGAGGTTACGAAGTTGGTGTAAAATCTTTATTAAATTGTTAACTGATTGTCTTCAAAACATTGGATGAATATGAATTGACGAGATTAGAATAGATTAGATTATCAAAACGGGTTGATTTGTTGTTTCAGACGAATTTGTAAACGAGTTTGTTTGGGTGTTTAATTAAGACTGGTAATTAATAAATATGGGAAGTAGCAAGTGTAGCGTGTTATTTTTTATGTAAAGGAAACCGTAGTTATTTAAAACTAGTGTGGGAATTTTAATAATATGATTAGTTAGGATATTCAAGTTCCCGTTTATAGTGAAAGTAATTGCGTTTTATAACCGATATGAATTTCTAGTAGAAATATAAATGTTATATGTTCATTTTATTTAACGCATAAACTATCGGATATCAACAGCCATAACAAATTGAATAGCTTTTAGCAGACAGCACCAATGGAACAATGGAAAGCCATATCTACTATTTCATTTCACTGAAAAATATTTAACATTTATTTATTTAACTTTGCTAGCTATAACTATATTTAATAAGTTTCATTTGCAGATGCAAAGTGATATTAATTTTCTGCAATAAAAACAAAAGACAGCTGTTGCCTTAAAGGGCAGACGGACCAACGCGGACACATTGGTACATTCCGATACAATGTTCATTGATCACTTTTCTGTATTTTCTCAGCTCTAGGTGTTTGTGGTACCTTCGTTGTTTCTGAATTCTATAACACTAGTGCTTAATAGCTACTTACTTTGGATTCGGAGCAATGTATGTGATGTTTTCCGCATTTATTTATTTATTATTATTATTAAAAAATGTCTTGAATAAATCGGCTCTTTGTTTGAACTAACAAAACACCTTCAATAATTAGGACTTGAACACATTCGTGTTTTTAAACGTTTTGGATTGATAACAACGCGTGTGCTTAAAGAAATTATTTAATTGCATAATTAATGTATCTGAAGTAAGCTGCATCTATTGGATATATTTAAAGGATATGTCAAGTGTGGGGTGTAGAATATTTATGTAGATTTGACTCCTAGCTACTGCTATTACTTGAATTTTTTACTACTTAACATGTGAGCATTTCTAATCACATATCGACAAACTCGAAGTATGAGGTGTACTACCCGAATTTCTTCCGTCGTTCAGTGAGATATTAATGACCGTGCTCACCTGACAATAGTGAAAACATTTCTGACTGGACTGTTGCTATGCGGCGCAGAGAGTAAAATATAGTAGCGTCTTCGTAGAGAGGTCAGCCTATACAGCCACTAACTACAATCAGGTAACGAAATGGTTTAATTCTAGATTAATTATTAAAATATTTAAATGAAGTAGAGTAACAATAAGAGTCCTTATAGACCAAATAAATTTGCTGATTTCCGAGGAATAAAGTAGAAATAACAAACTGCACTCTTTGGATAACATTTTAGCATTTTCTTTGAAGTAGAATAAATTAGTAATAAAAAGTTAAATGGCGTCCTGTAACTGAATGTCCCTACGTTTTAAATGGATATAAAATGGTAAAACCTTAAAAGCATTTTGGTATTTTATACATTATATAAAAGCAATTTCAATTGTATTACCTTTTAAAATTTTGCCTATCTTCTACCCCATATATAATAAAATTTAATTAATATAAAGTTTAGTAGTTTTCGAAAAAAAAAAACAAATACATGCTACATACATGTTAACTTACAAAGTTCCACGTTTATACGATTACAATTATATTACAAAAATACATGCCTTCCGTATAAGTTGTACATTATAGGTTCTTGTAAATCGCAGTAACTCCGTCACCTTGAAGCCATATTCTGCTGTTCAGCTGCTGGCCACACCGGGCCCTGGCCACCCACCTCTCAGCGTTTTTATTTCCCCAACTCCACGCTACATCCAGGTTTTATGTCAATGACACAGTTACGATCTTATTCCTTGCAATACAAAGGTTTTGTCGGCGTTTCTTTTACTTTTGTTTTTACTTCAGAAGTATTGAAATTATCTCGATGGCGTTTTAATGTTTTGTGTCTGGTGAGAGCGCTTTTAAATTTGTTTTTATTCTTTGACTGTAAAAACTTTTGTGCTAAGTGTACGTTTGAGAGTTTATGTGAAGTTTGAACTGGTTTCTACTTGTTGTGTCCTATTTTTTCGTCGTAAAAGGTTACTCAATAATTTATTGCGCCATAATTTACATAAATGGTCTTAAAAATATAATGGAATTCATTTTTGTCTTAATGCTTAATACCTTATTACATGTGTGGTTTGAATATGTGCAGATGCACTTACGATAAAGAGCAATTAAGTAATGTTTCCATAATATGTATTAATACTTTTACGATACATTTATAATTAAATTACGGATATATTAAACTTGACCACTGTTCATTGTAATTCAATTTACAAACAAAATAACAACTGTAGTGGTATTATTTATTTAACCGAACCACATTTAATTTGCTTGCTTTACTGTAAAAGGCATTCCCATTCATTCAAAATGTGTTCGTTAATAATGTATTGAATTCGATTAACATTCTTTTCGTTGTCAGAAATTGAAGCTTTGAGTGAGAATGATTAATTGGTTAGAAATAGTCGAGTAATCGAGTGATAGTGGCAGGTAAGGATGCTATATATTTGTGGACTCATTGGGGTCTCTTATAGGTATGTGATGACGTAGCTTGATGACGTAGATGGCGGCGGATCCCACACGTTGCTGGACTCTGATTGGCAATAAAGTTTTATTTTTAAAGCTTTTATTTAGCTTCACCTGCCCCTGTGGGGTCAGACTGTCAGCTATAAAGTCTTGCAAGTTAATGTAGATCTATTTGCTGGTATTATTGCAAGTGGTTACTAGAATAAGTCAATTGGGAAATAATGTACTTAACATTATTATAGGTATGATATTTAGCTAGTGGAAAATGGAAAACCATAACATGACGGTACTTATTGGTTTGTTTTATTCATTACCTTTATGTATTTTTGATATAAGATTGTATTTTGATCGATATTTTCATAATTTTAAAACGAAAATAATTTAAATTAATCTTAATAATAATTTGACGTTTATATTTGCTTAGCAAAAGCTATTTGTTTATCTATGCCCTATGCTCTATGTATTAAGTGTTTCCTAAGTAAAGTAACCATACGAAATCGCGTATTACATATTCATAAATCTGTGTGCAATTGGTTCGACTTAAATTGAATGTAGATATCTCGCGGTAAGCAGAAGCTATTGCAAATTATTACGTCAGAATCTGTGTAACCAGTGTTAAATATACAGATTCAATATGAATATCACTTGCAAAATATACCTACTTAAAGATTCTCATGACACCTCGTATATATTATTATTAAAAATACATATATCCACTCCTCAAGCTTATCACACTATATTCGCTTTTTTGTTTGCCCTGTCTACACTTCAGAACCTCGTTAAATCTAAAATATTTGTATTTCATCCTGACACGTAATAAGGAGCGTGTAACCGTCTGCCGGCGGTCCGTTGATCCGGCGATCCGGCGATCTGGCCCGGTTTATTTGTGAGCATTATTCACGGTATCACCGACCATTGTGCACGGCCCATTTTTTTAACACTTCTTTTTCTTTTGAAATGTTTTTGTGCGCGCCAGTGCTAATCGCTTGGACTTGTGTCGACACGACGAGACACGTCTCACGCGATTCAAAGGCTGTATGGGAACCGTTTAATTACATTACGATTTATAGGGAGGTTGTTTGGTGACAGGTGGGTTTATGTTTTACCTACATTCAAGCTTAATGTCCAATATTTTATTAAGTCTGTTTCTGATTTTTAAAGATCATATTTTATGGTAACCCTATCCTATAAGCTTGTAATATTGACGACTGAAGATAGTAAAAACATGTGTAAGTTATTACACATCTTAAAAGGAGAAACATTTCTTCTTATTGAACAAATAACATTAAAATAAATTCAATTCATAAGTACATTACAGCATAATTGTCCCCAACGAGTCATTCACAAAGAATACTCAATACATCTAAAGATGCGCCGGCGCACTTACATACAAAAGACATAAACGCACTCACGGAATGCCTCCGTTTGCACCCCAAGCTGCAACACTTTGAAGAATCGTTATAATTTCCTGTTCTTTATTTACGCCATAAAAGCCTTCGGCCGCCAAAGTGCCTCATGATAAATACAATAAAATTTAGAATGTGGCGCCTTCCGTAGAGGTACCTACAATAGTTTTTGAGCGCGAAATATTTGTCAATAATAAATGAGACGTCCCTTTTATTACTGGTAACAGCGATGGCCGCTGACTGTAGTTTGGGACTACGTCAATATATTAACGGCGCGCGGGTGTGTGGGAGAAGGCATGGGCGATAGAGTGTTAGTGGAAACCACCCAGGGTTTACGTTTTGTTTAGAAGTAAATTGAGGAGAGAGGTGCCGTCATTAATTTGTTTTGAGGATTCTGAGGTAAATCAGATCAGATTTTTCTCTGATTTCTCTGGTATAATTGATTTAAAAAAAATAATAGTAAACGTAAATACTCAGAAAAATATATTGAATTTATATTCTCATTCATTACTCTGCTATTTAAATGTGACAATAATAATAACAATGACTTTGTTGTGTAATTACTTACGCTACGTACACCAAATATTATCTTAGATAAAATTGACAATATCAATGCAGGTAATTTTCGTTAATATACTTAATATTATCTATTTAGTTTGTTACCATCCGCTAACGCTTATGCCCTGCGCGTGCAGCCCACCGGTCTCTCGCTAACAATACAGGCGCGGCGGGCGGCGACGCGGCCAAAGACTCTCAATGAACGCCCTACCTGGATTATCTATCGGTGATAAATTACAAATATGCCATCTCCAAGCATTCATCATACGAATGGGCCATTTCAGACGCCATACCATTGTCTAATAACTCAAAAAGTATTAAAAAACAACAAAAATGTCGAAAGTTTTGTATGCAGCGCCGGTCGCAGGCCATCCTTGACATTGAAAATGGTGGCTTTCAGAAATAAGAACATTTAATTGTTGTTCGGTATTCGAGACATGTCTGCCTCATTATACACGTCATCTCAGGAACAGGAATGCAGATGAAAGATTAACTATTTATGATAGAGCTATCAGCTCTACGGTCTGAGGTGAATTGATACATTTGTTGTAATTAATTTCAATGAGTTTAGGGATCAGAATTTTGTAAACATAAAATTGTTAATTATCTTGTTAAGCACCCTTTTTATAATCCTCTATTTTCCACTGTAAGCTTTTTATCTTGTTTTGGAGAAAATATATTATAATTGTAGTAAGTTTATCTGCGAGCGACTACCAAGATAAACAGGAAAAGTAATCCGAAACTCCGGAGTGTTGTTAAAACTATTTCACGAACTGTAAGCTAGACGTCGAGTACTCGGCTACCGATCCAATATTGACACTGTAGCCGATTTCTATCACCATCAATCACAATTCAACTTGTTGTGCAAATATTTATTTACTATTGTGTTATATGAGAGGCCGAGGCTCCGCACAGCAGCCGTCAGCGGCGACTAGTGGCGCGCGGCGGCGACGCTCGATACGATGCGCGCGCAGCGCCGCAGAGCCGACACAAGGCCCTCACTACACTGTCTGCGACAAACAAACCGACACGCAAAGCAACATTAACAACATACAACTCGCACACATTTTATGACCATAAAAATTCCGACAATCACGGAAACACTATTTGATTCGATGCTTCGTGCCAAAATCTACGATTCGAAACGCTAAAAGCAATGTTCTTCGATTAGCACTTTTTTACAAATTTACCACGGCCTTACGTCATCCAGATAATCGACTAAACGCTAAATTAATACCAGTTTCGGAATCCAAAAAGCTCGAGATTCGAGCAATTTTATTTCAGTTCTTAATTTAAAAGTTGTGCGCTGTGGTCGGCACTCGGCGGCGCGCGGTCAGTCCGGGAATGCGCACCGATGAGGGAGCACGTGTGGCGCTCTCCGCTCGACACGACGAACGCGCGCTCGCGAGTGTTTATTACAGAAACTGACGCGATTCTTTTGAAAACTTTGTTTGAATAAAATAATTATTATTATTATTATAATAATTAGTGTTGGTTGTGAACATGCGGTGTTTAGTGGTGATATTGTTGTTGATGGCGTGTGCGAGGCTGTCGGCCGCCGCCGCCGGCGTCTCGTGCGCCCTCGCCAACGAGTTCCTCGCGAGGCACAACGTAACAGCTGATGATAACGACGTACCAGGTGCGGTTATATAAACACCTCCAGACCCTCGCAGGCCACTGAGGAAACACCACACAGGGAAAGCTTCCACAGTTGCCGAAGCTTTCAGTGAAATCTAAAGTTTATGAAGTTTAGAGTAACTCTAGAAGTTTGTCGGTTAAAGGGCTCTACATACTACACACACACTCCATAGATCTGTTCGGGTTACGGGTTAATTTTACTCATTATTTACGAGATATATTGTATTTATTCTTTTATTCTCTCGCTAGTTCTCGAAGTTATTTCTTTTGATAACATCGGACTCTACATTTCTGTTTAACATAATATCGTTTTGTCTGTACACATAAATAATGTATTCCCCGTCTGGTCTACATATTTATCAGCTGTTCTATAATTAGTGATGTCCGGAAGGTGTCTCCGTGTTTTAGTTGATGACTCTACATAAGTTGGTACAGTTTGCATATTAGATAGATGTGCAGGTTGCGGTGGCTCCCCATGGTGTCGTTAGGCTGTGTTTTGCAGGCAGCGGATATTCCGGCCCCATCCCTCTCCCTGCTCGAAATAAATCTCTCTCCCTTTGATTACCATAGCTGTACTTTGTATGTGCTGTTGTAATGCTCATTTTGTATTCCGCTCTACATTTTGTTTTCATGGCTTTTAGAAAAATTAAAAGATATTTTATGACACATAATTCTCTTCGTAATGAGAGTTTTGAATATGAAATTGTTAACGGTTCGGATGATTTGCAAAATACCTAGTCCAGTAAACCGTCAACCAAAATACTTCCGTCTCATAGGCATAATAAAAACTGGCAATTTTTGTTTCGTCGTAGACATTACATATTTGCTATCTCTTGTTGAACCAAAATCAATAATATTATCATACTGACTGCTTAACTACTTTTAGTAAAAGTAAAATTTACCCAGTAACGCAAGTGTTATTTTCCCTGTAAATAACGGTAACTTGTAGTTACTGCGGCGTGATTAACTTAAACATAGGTTCTCAACTTAACTTATGTTTAACAACTTGCTACTCGTATTAGGGTTAAGTGTAAGACTTTAATTCCTTTGCGTGCTCTGCTGACTTGAAGCATTTTAGGGTTGATGTTATTTATTTAGCTCATATTATAAGTTGGGCACTTATAAATGTATGTAGAGTTGTAAAGTACGAGTAATCAGACTCTCATTTTGGCTAAAGTTAAGTACACAATTCAAACTTACTGTTAACCATAAAATATCTTTACTTTTCAATAATTTCATCCTTTTTTCTAGTTACTTTAGATCTATATATTTTAATCAGAAAAAAGATGGATACAAAAAATGGCTCATATAAAATGTATGTCTCCAGTAAGAAAGAGCAGTTTATTCTTTATATAAAGCAATAACTTATTCTAGTATTCTATTTGAAGTAGGCAGTAATCCGTAGTTTTTCTGGCTGGTTTCCACAGACCACTGATAGTCTACTGTTGTACGCAATATGTAATAAAACAATAGCATGAAAAAGTAATTGTCTTTGCCTCGCAGCCGCGTCTCGGCGTGTTGCCAGGATACGAATTAAAATATTGTTAGCCATACACACATATGGAAAATGTGCATACAGACTTATAATTACTATAGTTAAGAAGAAAAGGTTTATTATATATATTTTCTATTATTTTTAAAATCATTAAATGGCGTGCAATTCGAGAGTCCTATGTCCAGCTGTGGGTTGCTATAGGCTGATGATGATGATTCAAATCAGTTAACCCATGGAACAGTCGCATAAATATTCGTTGTTAGATTTAAATCTTGCCAGCTATTTAACGTTTAAATAAATACTGTATTATAGCTATATATTTTTTTGTTCATTCAATATATTTTCTGTTTGTTATATTAAAAATATGATATGTTCTAATAGTAGTGTTCGTATTTTACGATTTCGATTATTAGTCGTAGTGTTGTATCGCGCCTATGATTGCATGCTGGACAATAAATGATGTCAATATCAATCTGCAGCGGGTTTGTCTGAGAGAGTAGCGTGGATGTCGTGCGATCCTATAATATCACAGACTGATTGTTTGTAGAGGTAGTAAAGATCTAGATATATCTAATCAGATTAAAATGGGATTAAAAGAAAAATGAATTTAAAAGCCCAGACAGAGAGTACGGTACTTTTATTAGTAAGATTTCGGTATACTGCTCCATGTATACGTGATACTATTTATTCATCAATTTTTCTGAAAAAATGCTACACAAAAATGTCATTTGATACTCTACAGGTATAACTAATACGCCTAGTTGTGAATGGTAATGTATAGCTGCATAAATTATTTATACTCAAGAAAATTGTTGTCAGAGGTCCTTCTGATAAACCAAAATTTCGTAAATTATTAAACTTACATGTATTTCTTGATCACTGTGCTAACATTAAGACGAGGCTGATGTTGTATCAGGTCATAGAGCTGACTGCCACCTCACAGACCGCAATAATGAGTGGTCGTGCGCATGCGCCCATAATCACCACGCTTGCCAATCTGATTGATGGTCACAAGTACACTGTAATTACCTAGGATGTGCTACCGTTTGCAAGTATACACGCATTTGTGGAAGGTATTATAAGTTTTATTACTACAAGTAAGAAACAAAAATCTCCTACCAAATTCTTGAAGTATTAGTTAAAAGCTGATTTTTAAACCGATATACAACTCTACATAAATTATAGCTAGGAACTATCTCAATATAATATTCAAACAAAATAACAGCTTTAACTTCAAAATTGGTCAATTTATTCAGAATCATCACTACAGAAAGACACATAAAAACATATGACACACCTTAACGGTACCATTCTTTTGCAATCGAGGGTTAAAAATAGGTTAATTCATTGGCATACCTTCGTTCAAAGAGGTTCTGTTCTACTCTATGGCAGCTCTGCATTCATCGCTTCATTTGCATACAACGCGTCAATGTAAGCTCTAGAATAGTAGGTATTGTACATCACACACGTGTCGATATTACTCATTCCGAATTTGAATATTTAGTTAGGTATTCTAAAATCAAATTGGTGAATCATGAACTTCTTTTTTTTTATAATAATTTTGAATCGATGCGAATGATTTTATTTTTTTAAATCCCATCTGTATTTTTTTTAATTCAGTTTTGAATGGCTTATTTTATTGGTCTTGATTTTGATATATGACCATTTGGCTGATGAGTCAATGCATAATAGTTACTTGTAGCACTCATTTATAATTGATTGCATAACAATCCGTCATTGTTTTCATACATTGAGATCAATAGGTAGTAATGTGTAACGGTTATAATGCAATGTTGAATGCAGTCCATAATTTATTAAAGAATTTAATCTTCTTCGTAAAGACATGATAAGATCAATTCGTAGAGAGCGGGATAAAACTAAAAAAGTATGATGAAAAGAATAAATTTGTGTCTGAATAAAAACAAATACTGAATCTTTAAATATTGGCAATATCACGATTCAAAGCATATTTGTTTATCTCTTAGCAACAAGTTAGCTACACTGTGTTAAACAATATATTTACGTAACCTCTGATAATGTTTAATTAAAAGTAGCATTTACATACCTAAGTACAACACCCAGGACAGACAGATAGTACAAGATAATGACATGAACTACTAACGGACAAGATTGCCAAATTAAGTTGGAAGTTGTTAATTAATTTGTTTTATCCACCTGTCATTTTATCTCCGGGTCCTGATAAAAACATCGTTACCGTCCACTTAGTTGTAAAACACATTATTCGAATTATACAAGGGATATTTTACACTTTACACTAATATTCATTTTAATTTTAGTTTGAGAAACATAAACTGAAAAGAATGTATTATCTGTGAAGTTATAAAATCAAGTCACACAACTGTAAATAAAGGTTATATAATAAATTAAACAAAAGCAACTATGTGCCAAAGATAAAATGAAAACAAAATATTTTAGTGATTCATGAAACAATTTATAAAGAAAGCCAATTTAACGAATGAGTTTGAATAAGAAACTTTATGGTAACAAATGTATGAATGCTGGCCACTAATATTGAGGCTGAGGAAAATACGCTTTTTTTATAATAATGTCTGGGAATTTCGGTTGATAAATTACTTGGTGAGTAAAATATATGTGAACATTATGTCGAATTACTTACCTCACTCGTTCTAAACAAGCTTAGTTTAATTAAATTGCTGGCGGGTGTTGCTGATTTAATTTTCAGCAAACATGTTTATATGTCCCTCCTTAAATTTTATTGTTCGTTTATTTTATCATAATTCTATGAAGTATTCTAAAAATCTGCTAATTAAAGTTTATTGCATCGTGTAATATAATGCCCATTGTTTTAATTTATGACGTGTTTTAAGTAAACTTATTCATGTAGTCCGTAGCTGGAATGGGAAATGTTTAAGCGCATGTTTAAATAGCAATAATTAAGAGTCAGCTGTTGGCCACACGACACCGACCCTGAACCACGACCGGTCTGCATGAATGGAACAATAACACTTATTATAATCACACAGTATGTACATTATTTTTGCGCTACATTACATCGAGCAGCATGAGCTAAATGCGACGGCGATTCATAATGAATTCCGTACTCTGTAGACCGCCAGTCGGTACATTATTTATTAGCCGATCACGTCGCGGCGGTAAAAATAAAGCGAATTTACCTTTTGCGGCCTAACGAATAGGGGCACGCGACGATTTTTGAATATCGAACCTATCGAGTACCGATTCACGGCCTCGTAAAAGCTACTTAGGGGAAAGTCACGAAAAATTACGTGTCTGGGACGGAACCGCTAGCGGGGCGGTGCGGGAGGGGGGCGCGGGGTGAATGGCGGCGGGTAGGCTTTGTTGCTCGTGCTGGCATTCCTCGCCTGGGAACCGGGAACGCTGCCCCCCCCCCCCCCCCGGCGCCCGCGCCCGCGCCGCACCTGCCCTCACCCCCCCGTTTGCATTCCTGCCCTCTCTCACTTTCATTGTTCCCGTCGGCGCGGGAGGTCGCCGCGCCGCGTACAAATAATAGAACCAGTCGTTTTAGTGGGGACGACTTGTTGGCTCACTCCAATAAACACGTCCGACCTGTCCATAAATGACATTTAGGGATACACTTGTTAATTTGGTCCGGCGCGGCGCTCGGCGGTGGCTCGGCGCTAGCCTCCTCCCCGCTCGCACTCACTCACTCGTAATTTATGTCACGGCTGGTAGTTTTTGTTATCCAATTAACAAGAAACACTAATCATATGTTTGACAGTTAACGGTTTACGTTTAGTAGCGTCGTTCCCGGGCCGTGGGTGCAGGTGCGCGGGCGCATCCTAATGAAATCATCCCCCAATAACAATAATAGAGGTGGGCATTATGATTGTAATTTATCAGAAGGGTCCGAGGCGTTAGTCATCGCTGGTTGTTGCGCCGAATCTTGATTCATTTCGGATGCTCGGAATGCCATTGTGGGCGCCGGCATTACCTGCGCGCAGGTACACCCACGCCCGGCGCGCTCTTGTTTATACGTTTTGACAAACTTTTGTGAGTTAAAAAGTGTTATTATCAACAAGGGTGGCACCCGCCTATTGTCCACATTATCTTTGTAACACTTGTTTCCCTTTGTCTTCCCAGAATTCGCTTCTGCAGCGAGCGTATCTGTTCTGCTATAATAGCCGTTAAATGGAATGAATTGAACGAATACATTAGAGAAGGTGGAATGATATCGGAAGTAGCGTCTTACACCATTTATCCAGAGCGCTTCCTGTGGGGGAACTCTTATTGTTATTCATGGATCATACATTATATTACCCTCTGGCGTTACATTAATGTGTTTTAATATTTACAGCTGTAATTTAAAAGTACTTGCTTAGTTAATAGCGTGATTATGAGCAATTAAGGCGTTAACAGCTTTTTTTATTGGACAACTGTCTAAATGGGCGAGTACAGTCGGCGTCGGAGAAAGGTTCTCTAATCTACAATTTCAACGGACATTCTTTAAAGACATGTTTTGTTTGTTTATGTTGTGACAGACCTATCAATATAATTTACATATACTAGAATAATAAGATATTACGTTTCTTTGTTTGAAATTCTTTAAATTGTCACAATTTGTTCTCAATTCGATGAAACCTAAAAACAATTAATTACGAAACTGTCACTAATGAAAATATAGCATAGAATTCGGCGTGGAGTTGGGCATCGATCGTAGTCCCGCTAGAATTAATTAAAGTGCGATAAGACCGTGCTAATTATTGTCGTGGCCGTCTCCGGCGAGTTGTATCTGTGGTAGCTACTCGCTGGCCGGGTTATCGGGAGTTCAGAGCGGACTCACTCTTTACATGCCGCGCGATGAATGTGCTCGCAAGGGGTATTTACATGTCGCACAAATTATCTATTTGCACATACATGATTATAGCTGGTATTCCCGTTTCTTATTTTTACCTGGTTTATGAGTAAACCGATTTATTGTTTTTGTGTCCTTATTGTGTTTATTCTTAAAGTTTCGTATTGCTAAGTAACACGATTAGTATTTCTTTCTCATTAAACCGAATAGTAGAGTTTACTATACTTATATGTGCAGTCCACAATATGAGTATTTAACGCTTATTATATTTAAGAACTTTTAATTTCGCATCTGATTTTCTTGTGTCACAATGTCACTAATAATAAAACATCTTGACAAGCGGAAGTAAGCGCTGTATCTCTTAAAGATATGCTCACGAGCTAGCAGCCTCCACTAACACATGCAATACATATATTTAGATAGTATTAGTTTATTACACTTGAAGAAAGAAGCACGTTCCACGAGTCCCAGTTGTCATATAACCGTTTCATGATAAATTCATAAGAATACGGTAATTATTCTCAATTTAGGTAAAGTATTTGTGAAGATTAAATTACATCATTATTTTTTTGAAACTTAATACAAATAAGAGGACAACATCACTTATAATTAAAATTTTGAAATGCTTACTCTAAAATGTTTAATAAAAACCTTTTCATCTATTTATGCCGTATTAGAAGGCATTTCAATCTATTCTTAACAACATCACTGGGTTCATGTAAATAACCCTTTAGATTAAATAATAGTTAATTCGTTCGTGTCTGCCATGTTTGTTATGACTGCTAAGAAACATTTCTGATACGAAACAGGTTCCAATAACATTCCTCATGAAATTTTAATCAGCCAATTAATTAGTGAGGAAGCAATTAAAATACCTAATGGATACAGGTTATCAGCAGATAATAATGGATTTAGTTAGGAAGGGTTAGGGGCGATTTCACTAGTTACATTGAGATCCGCTTTTCAAGGAAGTTCTAAAAAAACAAACAAAAATAGCTTCTTTAAAAAATCGGAGAACCTTTATACTTCACTGACTTATGTTGTGTCCCTCGCAATTTCTTGTGTTTTATATAATTTATTTTACAATCTAGATTATAAATGAATGCATAATTAAAATGTCAAGGAAGCGTCAAATTATTATACCTAAAATGCGTTCAATTCAACGGTAAAATGCAAATTGGAGCCTTGAACTTGAACAGAGATTATCACCTAATCTTGTTCATAAGCTCTCGTAACTGCGTATCGATCGGTCCTTAAGTTGAACCCTGTGAGTCATTGTGGTGACAGTAACCGGAGCCGCGAAGCCCGGGCAGGCGGTAGATGTGAAACCGATAGTGTCCGGGTCACCCGCGCCCAGACCACCTGTTCCACTGGACGATATCAATTGATTCCAATATGGAAAACTGAAAATGTACTCCGAAATCTGTGAGGTGAATTGAGGCAAAAGAAAGCTTATTATGGACTGACGGAGGCTTATACTAATTGCTACTAACACGTCAAATTGTAAAAAAAATACGTTAAAATTGAACCGAACACATCTTAGCAGACGTTAAAACATGAGGTGTTCCATCTCATTCGTCTTTTGTTTCTTATTTGATTTGTAAATCGAAAGACAATGTCGAGCTGTAGCCGTCGGAAGGAAAATGTTGCTTTTATTGTGTAAATGTGTGAAGTATGAAATGTTTGTTCAGCTATATACGAGTATGTGTGTTGGTATAAATGTAACGTGAACCTTTGGATCCTGCACATCCTGCTCATCACAGTAATGTTAGCACGCTTCAATTTGCTCGTGTCCGCTCTATTACAGATCACATGCCGTTGTTTCCAGCTAAATGATCGCTTGTTCAATGAATAGCTCTGTTTCGGTTATAATGTTTATTTTGAAACTCCTAATGTCATAATTCTCGAACATTGTTTTAGCATTTTACTTTCATTGTGGTCTTATTTACCTCCGGCAATAATCTCCTTACCTGCGTCTTATGACTCATTTTGAAGTCTTACGTACGACGTGACAAAAGCTCTTTTACTTTCCTTTATATTGTTAACATAAAGCACTTAAGATGTTGTCGAGAGCTTAAAAAACTTTATCACCTCAAAACTGTAATAACGTATTGTGAATAACAATTTCGTGCTCTCACAGTTTTTTCTAACGTAAGGTATGACACTGCTGCTATTGTTTTATTTTTTTATCCGTCTTTCGCAGAATGTGCAAATACTTAAAGATTATAGAGATAATATATTCTAGACATGATGGAATGCTTAAATGTGAAAATAAAGGTTCTTAAATATGACGTGTTTAGGTTCGCACCCACGATTCCGGTAACCGGGTTATCTCAGACGAAAAATGAATTTCAATAACGTTCCCACGGCGGAGCCCGGGGTCGCTCCGGGCACCGAGCGCCTGCTTAACTGGGAGCTGTCGTTTTCGGTCGAATTCTTATCTTTAACGAGGTTTGATGGCAAGTTCCGATGGTGCAGGAAGAGGGCCATTTCAGTGTCACGGATTAAATTAATCTAATCAAGCGATAAATTGAGTGACGGAGGGCCACCTCATATCTGTATGGCGAATCGCTCCTGACTGAGCCACCGTCCTGATTGCTTCCCGATACTGCTCGATGATGGCTTCAGATGCTTGCTTCGTGTTTGTTGATGCCCAAAACTAGGGCGTTATTAACTTGTTTATGAACAGGTGCTAAATGACGTGCATTAACATTAAAGGAATATGGTTTATCAAACTGGCTATGTTACTTACCAAAATATTTGCCGCGTCTGAGTTCCTAGGTGCAACAAAATGTAGAAGCTTCTTGCTCTAAAACTTTATCATTGACTTCACAATACAACAGCTAGTATTTCACTATTACTATAAGATGTCGATGTCTTCTTGGTACATATAGAGACAGGGGTGCAGTCTCAGAACTGCTCCAAGTTTCATAGGTTACGTTACTTACTAATTAGATGTATTCTAACTTCTGCAAAGTTCCGCTGAACTTAGTGCTAGAAGCTTGCAGTTATTATGTACATAACTATCCTAGTTCGTATGAGATCACAGATTGTTTTAATTGAATACGTTTGTAGAGGATGACGGTATCACGTCGTAATTCCTACTGTTAGTATTAAATATTTCCCATCAACTTAAAAAATTAGGTCCTGTGATATTGACATTGTATATTTGGTAGTTTAAAAAAAAAACCCACATTACATTTCCTGTGTAATATCTCTTGTCGCGGTGACGCACCATTCTGCAAAATTATTGGCCCCACTAGTTCGATCTAGACAAAAAAGGAGTTTAGACTGGAAGTTTCCTGAACAAATAGGATGTTAAATTAAAAAATACATTGACGGAATAAGCCCTTTTACAATTTAAATAACAACAGTTCTGTTTTGTTGTATACGACGAACATTTATCTTAAACCTTAGCATTTATATTGTTACATTGACGAATTCTCCGATAAAACGAGTCGAACTTAGGATTGAGATGATTCACCAAGATATTCTACAAATCAAAATATTTTCTTCTTCCATTCCCTTCGAAGTGGTTCAGTGAAATTCTTTGGATATCTGTAAGTGATTTGATTTTGCCGTAGTTTAAGCCCGCGTCCGTTGCGAGAACATAAAATATATTTAGCAGATCCGGTCTGGCCACGCCGGCAACACATGTGTTCGCCGAGCACACTGTCTTCGGTACTCGGGACTGAGCATGAAGGATGTAATTATGTAAAGTGCTTTGTTAAATGAACACTTCCAACTTTCATCGAATTGTTAGGAAAACCTTGAACCAAAACACACTTAAGTACAGGCTTTTATCGGCTCTTAGATCTATAAATATAATTTATAACGATAAAATCTGAATAATTAAATATTAACTTCTTCGTATGTAATTATTTGTATACTCGTATGAGTATGTTATTAATGGCCGCATACATAATGGAGCACGACAGGTCACATGCCTTGTAAATCAGTGCGTGACAAGCCACTTCGTCTGATCGAATTGTCACTCGATATAATATTGCGATAACTCGAATACTTCGTTCCGATTGACTTCCCGATGCCAAACGATATCGATTCATGCTCTCTTTTGTTCGATTTAGGTGGGGCGAGACCCTGAGTCAGCGATCGTACACTACGTTGCTTCAATATCAATTCTTAAAGTATTTCAATTTTACGTCTGCGATCTGGAAATATTTCTCACTTACAGGATTTTCTTCAGTAATAAAGTCGTTTTTTATTCTTGTATTACAATATATTATTTTACATATTTCATAAAACGGACGTAATAGAGAAAACGTGCAGGTCTCGTGGGAAATAAATTGAGTATACAGATATGCATTGCACTTGTAGAATACAAAGCAGTGCTAAGATATGATTGTTGCGGACAACTAATCTGCAAGTGTATTTATATACTGGCAGTTAACGTGCGCTTTGATATACGTGTGTGTGTCGAGCGGGCGCGGGACGAAATGCGGCTTGAATGCACATTACTTTCATCATTACTTACATTATTACACAGCGACTGCCCTATTTGGACACATTCGATTTGCACTTACGACTTGCTGCATAATTCCCAGAATTTATGGTAATTGATATGTGAGGAAGAGCGCGACGCCACTCTAATATATATTTATGAGGAAAGTTGAAATAAATACGAAATACGTCCAAGTTTTCACGAGTGAAGTGACAACAGCAGTGCGGCCGGATTTATGGGCGCCATCCTACGGGGTGGCCTAGTTCTTTGTGGAGTGTCACCTTGACCTTCCGGAGTTTACAAATATTTGGCAGAGGGGAGCTGCGGCCAGCTGGAGCAGCGTTGTTTATTCCCCGACTGTTCCAATTTCGTCACGTTGCAAGTGCTTTGAACTTCCCCTGTTTGTATTCATATGCGTTTTATATGACGTCCAAATAACATATTCATCCAATCAATGAGCGAGCGTTGCTTAATGAGGGCCCGATTAAAACTGCCAACTAATAGAATATTTAAAGCCCTGTAGGCTGGAATCGATAACGTTCGTAAAATGTTTTATGTAAATATACATTTTGAGTGCGGCAGCAAATTTTAGTTGGAAGAAATCTGAGGCAGCTTGTTCTTTTCTTTTTGATTGCGGAGCGTTAAGTTAAAGTGTTCCGTTTAAAAAACTGTTCGGTGGAGTTTCCCATCGGCCGACATGTCATTTTTCGGTAAGCCGAGGCGGCGGCGTTCACAAGTTTTTGCTCTTATTCGGCGCTCTATAAAAGTTTCGCTTCACCGCTGAAGCCGTAACGAGTAACGACCTAGCTATAAAGCTGTGCTCACACGCTTACTGGTTTCACTTTATAGTTTTTACGATTTCGCGTAGGTAGGTAATTTTTTACGATTTAGCAAAAATATATTAAATTATTTTTCAAATAGACAAGTCATACTGGATTTAGATAACACCTGTAAGTAGTTTAATATAATTAGAAAAACAAAAATTAAAACGTAACAAGCGCAAAGATGCTTATCTGAGACAAATTAATTTGTCTGGCATCGTAAGTTAAACAGCATATTATGTAAATTGGAGCTGCAAAAAAGCGAATAAAAAATCTAGATTCGTGCGTCGTGAGAAATCTTGTCTAGGAGGTATAATATTAAAAAACAAACTCTGTCTTATAAATGCTCTGTTTTAAACCCACCATAGCAGCAAATTGATCATTGTAATCTATTTAGACTGCCCCTTTTTCCTTACTATTGGCTGATTTAAGATATTAATTCCACTGAAATGAGTCGGACTCTGAAAGACGTCGACAGCTTAATTACCCATACTTTTTCCTTTTAATAAATTATCGAGTGTTTTAGATTCAGAAGTAATAAAGGTCATGCAAAAAGGTTAAATAAATTGTAAATTTATGTCAATTGTCTTTTTCTATAGTAATGAATGTTCTTAACTTATTTTTAAACTGAAAAACGTTTTTATAGAACGTGTACGTACGATTGACGAAAAAAGTGTATAAGGCGATTGTGAATGAAAGTGTTAGGAGGGGTAGACCTAGGCGGACGTTTTGAGACCTAATGGGAGACGTCTTGAAAAAAGGCCAGGTCAAGAGTACCCGAAACCCAAGAGCATGTATGAAGGGAATAATGACAGTGGATGAAGCGAAACAAGTATGTAAGGATCGTAGCAAGTGGAAAGAAGTGGTCTCTGCCTATCCCTACGGGAAACAGGCGTGATTATATGTATGTATGTATGATGAATAGTGGGCACAAAGAATAGTTAAGATCTCTACCACTTCCCTAGGAATAGGCGTACATGGTACAATCCATATTTTATCATTACTTCTATGAAAAAAAAAACATACTTTTTGGTAGTTTAATATAATTTATCTTTTATACAAATCTTTAAAAAACTTTGCTAATATATTCTAATCTCACATCTGCAATATTAATAAATAAGATTCGTTTACCCTCATTCTGATACCGTAGTTGGTATAACATCTCGCTCCAGTAACAATGCTAATGAGTCGTCTGCCCGCCGACAGATGTCGCCCGGAGCGACGCTAAAACAAACGGACAGCCGCTTCTTCCGTCTTGTATTCCCTTTTATGTTGCAGTTTTGTACTATATATAATGTATGTTTATTTTAGGTCAAAGATTTATGTGTATATTCTAATGTTGTTTTTAGTGCTATACAGGATAGTGTTTAGATTTTTATTCAAAACGAACAAAAAAAAAAAAAAAACGAACAACTTGTAAGTTTCAAGTGTCAAGTTGTAAGTTGAGTTGTAAAAATGGGTTAAAATAAATAGGAAGTTCTCAATTCGTCACTTTTTTATCAGAAGTAAGAACAATACTTATCCTGTTTATGGTAGGTGTGGGTAAATGTTCCATCGAATGATTTTATTAATGTTCTGAAATCTTGAAAATGTTAAACCTAGAGTAAACAGATATTTAATGTTCATTTTACATTACATTTACGGTATTCAATAATTTGTAGAAAATGAAATCATATGTGCGTAATATTTATTCCATATTCTGTGAATTGAACGCCAGATAATGTTTGGTTGCCGTATGCTCAGCAATTTCGTTGGCTACGACATCCATTATAGATGTACCGCTAAGCCAACCGAAATGAGATTGATTGAACTTTCCCAGAATTTCGGTATTTGGGTATAAATCACTGAATGTGCCACACAACTTCTAATTGTATTACGTTGTATTAACTACGGTATTTGTGTAACCCTGTTTAAAGTATGCATATTTAATTATGTACAACGTAATTTAAACCATATGTAAGTACATACTCAGTTTATTATTGTAAAAAGCTTTTAAAATCGCAACGTTTTTTTTACAACTTCCAATAAAATTAATGGTTATTTTATAAGGTTTTATAAAGGTACTTTTACCTAACCAAGGCTCACATTAATATGTACAGACGTCGAGACATCCTACGTTATGCATACGTTTTATAAATATTAAACCACCCGGGACTATTCTGCGTATAATATTTATTATCACTGCATAGAGAAAACACATAACTGACAGTTTTTAAAATTAAATTCCTGAGGTATAATTCTGTAGCTCGTATAGAATTCTTAATGAAGTACGGAATAAGGTCAGTTGTTGTATCGGGAAATTTATAGTCAGTGCAGCAGACAGGAATGCTGAAGGCTTTTAGTAATCGAAGGGCAGTTTGTTTAGCGAAAACGAAAGGTCACCGCATCAATCTTGGGCGCGGTGTCGGCCGAGCCTACCATCAATATCAATCAGTGTCCTCAGAAGGTCGCGCCGGGGCTCGAGACTAGTGTTTCTAGACGTTCCGTGACACGTCCTGATCTTCAATTGCCCTGCGACTTGTCTTTATGTAAATCTAAATCATTCGAGCGTATCGTTCAGGCCACGGTTCGCTAGTCTCTTTGGATTCATGCCGCCGAAATGGGATTGGTATTGATTTGATTTATATTTCAATTCATACTTAATCAATTGTGGGGATTGAGGTTTTACTCTCTGATTATATGTTTCTCATATAAAATACATATCTCTAATGTAAATATTTCTCCCATGCATGCTCGAGGTTGACCCTAGTGCTCAGGCCAAGCACTTAGCCGCAGCTAAACGGGTTGTATTTGTAGTTGTCGTCGTAATCTTCGCGTTGTAAATCATTGTTACCTAGCTTTACTGTAAACATATTTGCTTAGATAATGTTTGTTAGTCCAAACAGTTTCGCCGCCATATCTTAAACCCGGTAAGTTGTGGGATCAAAGTTTACAGCAATTACGTTCGAGTCGGTTAACACCCACGGGGTCATAATGGCCTATTTTCCCCGCTGGAGCAGTCGCGCTAGTGGCCAGTATGTGGGCTACGTGGGATGTGGGCCCGAGTCCCACGGTCGCGGCGCGGCGACATCAAAGCCGGCCACCTCATTTATAACATTGACACGCGTTGATTTTGACGTATTTGGTTCGATCGTGTCTCGCTTTTACACTGCTAATGTACCTGCTTGCTCCGAGCCTGTTCTGTATTGTGTGTCAACTGTACACGATCGGTTTGTGTAAAAAATAACAGACTGACTGACATATCGACGGACAAAACTGTCGGAAACTGGTTGCTGAAATTTAATTTTTACCCACGTAGCTTAAACTGAATATAACTTAAGTCCTACATGCGATTTCCGCAATTGCTAGATCTAGATGATTTTCCTTACGTAGTTGTAGGTGTATCGGATGCCCATTGGTATCTAAATATAGCTTTAAAGGTCTAAACGTACACTAATTAACATTAATTAGTATGATGATGAGGTAATGTATATGTAAGAGATTAATCGATTAGAATTAGAAATCGTGTAGTTAACGATTTTAAAACCATTCATTTTAAACCAATTTTCACACTGCGACGCGCCCTGAAAACGAACCATCACATTAACATACAATTAAAATTCTGTTAGGTTTAGTAATTATACGAAATTAGTGAAACGGTACAGCAGTACAGACACGAACGAAATAGTGGTCTTCAATTAAAATTATCTTCCACATAATGAGAATTACACAACTCTATATTAAACTGGACGACAGTGGACAACTGGCCACCATTTTTTACAAAATTCAACCTTATTTCTTCACAATAAAAGCGCATTTAGTGACGAAACTTTCAACTGATGAGTGGTCACCTGTATATAGAAATGAAAGGAATTTCTATTAACCGAATTAATATTCAAGATACATTCGTTTTATCTAACAAATTTGTCACCATTAGCCGCCATCGCCTATTTAATACTAATAAGGGCGATTTGAAGTATTTTTAAAGCCGTTGTTGTGTGTGGGAGGATCAACGGTACAGGCATGGCGAGGCATGGCGTAGCATAGTATTCCATAGTGATGCATGGTGTTGCATGGTGTTGCATGGCGTGGCATGGTATTGCGACATGCATTCACTGCACGTTTCCAGTTATTATAAACGCTTGTTTGGGTGTTATCTCAATATTTCTAGCTTTTGTACACATGAAGTGGGGTATCGAAGGCTGTTTGAGGGCTAAAAATATGTATTTTTTCTAGAAATCTGCAGTATATATTTATGCAGTTTGTATTTTTAATAAAATACCAATGCCAAAACCGATTATTTGTATATATAGAAGCACTTATAGATAAAGCTACTGAAAAATGAAATACATTTTCAGTGTAATCTCTCCATCAGCTAAAACGGTTAACAATTATTCTGTTTCACTGCGTTTATGAACTCAGACTTTAGAATCAATATTTAGACGATAGTATTACAGGGCATTGACACGTATCATACAATGTATCTTAGATACATTTACAACAAGTTTTTTGTGTATTATATCTATCGCTTGCCGGTTCTACATCCGCTTGATTGATTGACAAATCTCAAAGCTTACAAAAACACAACATGATCATAGTTATTGCGTCTGCATAATAAAGTGATAAATAAGCTTTCGACTTTAAAAAGAGATAGCGATATCCGTCTATATAGCTCCATCCCTGTCTCTCGCTGAAAAACTCATCGTTCTAAAGTCAAAACGTTATTTGCGAATTGCAAGCTCTGCTCACGATATTTAAATATGGTAAATGTCGATAAGTTTCATGTTAATTAGTATTGATATATTAAACGTATGTTAATTGGTCCGTCACTGCGAATTGAATTGTGTGAACAATATTTATGATAAAACAGGGATTAGCAACTGCTAATTGCTTTTGTCATTTTCACTATGTTTGACGTGTAAGTTGACACTAGTGTGAATACATTTTGACAATATTTTTTCATTCGCCGTTTATTTTTTATTCGGTTTCTGTTAGATCTTCGTATGGCTACCAACAGCGTCTTAATTTAAAACTAAAACTCACTACAGTCATAACATTTGTGATCAAAGTCTGAATTGCCGCTTAGATCTCATGAAAAATCATAAGCGATACTAGACTGGGGGACAAAAAACGAATGATAAATGTGACTCAGTATGATGCCACATTAAAAGGGGCAAAAAGTCTCGGCTTATAATTTTTTCAGACTGAATTAAATGTCGCAACACTAGGTACAGTCACGAGCAAAAGCTTATAAACATAAACGTACAGAGCTTAATTGTTACATATTCTATAGAAAATAGAAACTCGTATATAAATATGTACATTATTAATGACTGCCTCGTTGGCCTCGTGGCGCTAAGCGCGACTGCTACGCTAGAGGTCTTGGGTTTGATTCCCATGTCGACCAAGGTGTTACTGGGTTTTTCCATGAAATTCTCAGTAGCAGGTCGGAGTTTGCATTTGTGCCCGGTTAGTGGCAATAGGCTCGCCCCCTATTACATGGAACCTAAACATATCGGCGAACTGTGGGTGTACATTGGTACACCTCTGCCTAACCCTTCGGGGATACAGGCGTGATGATATGTTATGTAATGTTATTATTAATGAACTGTTTTCAGTAATTCCTTTATAATACGTTTAACAATATTAGTGTAAAATTGAAGATATAAATCGATGACGAATAATTGGAGTGTGTATACATGTTTTTGTTCGTGAATGTACATATACCTAAAGCAATAGTATCAATTTAAAAACTCGCGTTAAGAATGACGAACAGATGGACCAATAGCCAGGATTTAAAAACCATTATGTTGGTGACGTCATTGTAATTAAAAGCTTGATAGTGTCACATGATCCGTGTTACTATCGTATTTCAAATAGAGCTTATGTAATAAAATATATTTACTGTTAGTTCAAACGAAAACATTGTCTCGGGGATATTGGTCTGTCTAAAACATGAATCTGGATTTGATTTACCTATTTTTGATGACGACAGTGACAATAATATACTTAGTAACAATAGTATTATTTGCCTAGAAACCATTTAAAATATTATAGAGGTAACATGAGATCAAAGTTGATCTACGGCTGGTCATACGTCAACTTACCTTACCTTTTAAACTGCATTAACAAACGTTTAGTAGATATGCATGCACAGGCATAAATCGTCTCTTAATGAAGATAAGAATAGTCACTATTAAAAAAACAATATTTTAAAATACTATTAAGCTATTAGTATTTAGTAACCCTTGATCTTTTTAGACTAGTAAGATTATCCTGTTTCTTATTAAGTCATCATCATCTACCCTGCCCTGGGCCTCGATTCAGCTATTCAGTCAGTGGTCGATCAGTGTACTTTTAGTTGTGCCTCATTTTCGTATTCAGATAAGCCTACAATAAAATCTCATTGAACTCTTGAAGAAAATGATCTCATAGACCAATTCGTGATCGTAATGACAGTTAGCAGAATGCCAATGTTAAAAGAATGCTTCCATTCATATATTACTCGTCGTCTCGATTGTTACTAAGTAAAAATATAGATATACAATGAAAGGTGGTCAGATTCACACTTAATTTTTTATGTAGAGCCATGTTCAAGTTATTCTGGCTGTCAATTGCGACTTAACAAATGAACTACGATCGAACTTGCCCATTATAAAGTTGCCCGTGTTTCCTCTGACTTAGTACTCCTACTAATTATTGGGGTTTCATGGTTTTTGTATGGTTAAATATACTGCTGTAGTTGTTTAAATGTTTGTGGTAAATAGCGTAGTTGTTGTTGTTAGTGATTTTTGGCCTTTCAAGTTTGAGTTACTTAATTATTCAGTTCTACATGCTTCTGCTAGTTATTGCCAGATTCAGTACATCTGAGTGGTCACCAATTCAAACCAGCTTGGCAGACTGGCTTCTCTCGAGGCGACTGACCCCAAATGCTTCTTAATGCCATTTTTAGTGTAAGCATATCTTGCCTGTATGATTGTTATTTAACCAAATTCGTGTTATAATAATTCGTCAAAGTGCGAACAAGATTGTCAACTTGTTTATAAGAACTAACTTTAGTCTTAAAACTAGTTACTTCTTAACTCGAAAGCTTATTAAGTTAAACGCTTTAAATCAGTCAACTTAAAGCCTCGATATTCAAAAGAAAATCTTTCTACAAAATACCCTCGTTCACAGCTGAAAAACTGAAGCGACATGAAACTTAAATGCTGAATTATTCATAAAAACTGCGAAACTTTGGAGGTCAAATGGAAAGTTTTCTTTGATCGGCCTAAAGTTATGTTCTAGGCTTAACTTTACACATAAATTAGTTGTTTACTTATGCGATCCCTTTTATAAATAATTTTGTTTAGTGACTGTTAAAAATTATGATTCTAATAAAATATTTTCTTTTTTCCACAGGTAATAAAATTGGCTGATTATTTTATGCAAGGAATTATATGATAACAACTTCATATAACTATTTACTACATGTAAGTACAACAATTATAAAAATATAACCTTTTTTAAATTCACTCATTGATGAACTGCGTTGTACCAAATGTTTTGTACCAAAAAAATGTCATGTCGATTCGAAATAAGAATTCAATGTGGCCAGTTCCAATTGCAGATAATAAATTTGAATGTCGATTTGACTTTGGAACCAACTGTCTCCACAAAATGGACACGTTTTAAAAGTAAATTTGACTTACAAAACCAACACGGCACTGCAGATAACAATTTATGGTTGCAGTCTAACGTTCTAATAAACCAATGTAACGTGAGAACCGTTTATGGGCCGTAGTGTTGCGATATACCTGTCTCTACAATAAAACTGTTACAAAAATAGATATTTATTTACTAGCTAATACTATTATTGTATTTTACTGTTACTTTTTCAATGGCAACCCACATTAGTGCTATATCTATGTGTAGCCCATTTCTGTTTATTTTTGTAAACATCCATATATGGAACCAATACTCGTATGTCACACAAATATCGTTTACTTCTTTTGTTATCTGGTTTTGGTCATAGTTCATTTTTTTCTTTACAAGGCTTACATATTTCATTTAATTTAATTTCTTTGCAATATAACCAAAAGTTTACCTACCAAGTGTTTAAATAATGATTTATGATAACAATTGCTTATTAGTAATTCCTTCGTACTTTAATTAAACTCCATTTGATATAGGTGTAATGTCGAAAAGTGTCTAGAAATGTAAGCTGAACTAGTATCTGAATTATATAGGCTATTTAAAATAAATTTATTTAACACGAAATAATTTAGATTTGAATTTATGTGGCACTTAAATGGAAATATTTCCATTTGTGTTGGTTTAAATCGACTTGTAAATTATAATCGGATATCTGAATATCGTATCTGTTATTTGGTATCTGTTATATCCGACAGTTGATCAGTTGTTTATCACGCTTGTATTGACTTTGCCATTTGCCACGGACCCGCCATATTGCGTTCCAACGCCACCGGTCTCAATTAGTACACGAATACATTACCGTTTTGGCGCAATTGATATTTATCACGGAATTATCTGATCTTATATTGCAATGTAATTTGTGGAGCTGTTACATTGCACTTTTTTGCTGACGAAACCCATAATAGGTTAATGATATAGACGCGGATTGGTAATACCAACTTTGATTAAGAGTTAATTACTAAACCATTATTTATCTCTTAGAAACACGATTAATAGTTCGCGATCTAAATAATAGTAATACCTAGCAATACGTAGGACTTCATGATAATGTTATTAGTATTACAATTGTTACTTGATCCGAGAAATTTGCTGTCGAAATCGAGTTATTTTAAGCTGTGCTCATGAATATTTCAGAAATACAGCGTTAGGGTTTACGCTCTCGAATAAATGTTGCAATGTTTTTGTAATGGGAAAACGCGAAAGTTATTTTATTCGATTACGCGATACCTGTCACATGCGTTGAGGATTAGAGGTCGATGGTCGCCCACGTGACGCACCTACGCCCTCCGTCTATGGTCAGCTTACCACCTCGCGGCTCGCGGTTTACTCAGGTCAACTTTCGGTGCGTTAATGACATGTTTATTTATATGAAAAAAGTGGGCGTCCAGAGTAATAACGTGCCGATGTGACGTTAAGTAATTGACGCCCACTGCATACGATAACCATGTTTTCCTCCGATGTTAAGATCATATTTCAAGCTTATAATCGAGTTCTCGATTAATCCTAAGAAATTAGGGTAAGACGCCGATATTTCACGGTTGTCAAATAGTGGACCGGTTACGATTTAATACAGTGTAGCGTTAATAGAAATATCTGATCGGATACTCGGGTATACCGATTAGCCTGTTTATCGATTAGCTGTAGTTTACACTTACTGAAGCAGATTGTCGTTACTCCAATTTATCATAACTTGAATTATTTACTCGTCGTCGCGTAAGATATAACTTCCTCGCAATTAATTTTAAAGTCATAATTTTCTTAACTTATAAAAATGCTAGAATATCGCTTTGAGTTCATTAAACGCTTTTAGATAAAGATCTGACAATATAGACAAATATTATGGTCTATTGATGGAGATGCAGATAATATTTTTTATTCGATTAACCAAATATGGAACCAGCTTCAGACGGCTAATCGAGTGGGCTTGACACAAGATACAAGAATAGGTCTGAACAACATAAAGTCACTAAAAAATCACCTTTATCTCAATGCATTAAGGTCAATTTTCGTATACAAAAAGATAGCGATATTTCACGTTCGTGTCGCTTGAATCAAACACCACGATAAATGGCTGTTCTTATACTTCCGAGCTCTTTAAACCGAAGTGTTAAGTCCAAGTGACCTTTAGCGAGTAGGTCGCCTAGTGATGGAACCTCGCCAATACCGGCTGACTATGCTTTGAAGTAGTTGCAGGAAATCTGCTATATCTATTTATTGTTACGTCTCAAACATTCAAAATATAAATGCAAATAGGTCAATGATCTTGCAACAGGTGTATAGAATTTTTTTGCTCGAACTTGTCGTTGAGTTTCGTACAAAGAGTTTTGACGAGTCATAGAGTTTGAATAGAATGACGTCGATAAAATGACAAGAGATGTAAAATGGCGTCTTAGAATTGTGAACGTTTGTCTGTGTATTTAAATGCAATGGATATGTAAATGCAACGTTATATCAATCAACGTTTTCAGGCGAAGGACCTTCTGTTTATTAAAGACTTGTTTGCTCAGACGTCATAAAAATATGAATCTTAATTATTAATAACGTGTTTAATTGTTTCTCAGAAGCGTAAGACGTTTGTCTTGTGCTAAATAACTTATTTTTCAACTGACGTTAATTATTTTTGAATCAGCATGCATTCGCTTGTTGTGTTATTCAGATTTTTCTGCGTTTAGCAATTTTTGAAAAAAAAATATAGCACTATTTTTATTTATTGTTTCTGCATGTATTTGAAACGATAGTTATCAATTTATTTCGTTAGTCGTACTTTCGTGGTCACAACTATACCATGACGTATGCCACGTAGTTGAGACATATTACTAAAAGATGTGGTGTTCTTCGTTCCCGTGATTTCCCTGGCTCTCTGCCAGCTCCTATTACCGAACAGGTACAATCGCCCGCTCGTTAGCACGTAACGATATCCTTCAATATTCCATATCATATGACCAATTGTAGATACTATTGATAAAGCTAGAAAGAGGGTAATTTCTATAGATATGTAAGTGAGTTTCATTTAATTTGGTAAAGGAAAAACATGGTGAAAACAGCCTGGAAAAGTATCGAACGGTGTCTTATGTGGTGACTTTACCTACGAAACGTTCACACTTTTTATATGTGAATCAGTTCAAGAATTAGAGCAGACCATGTAGAAGATAGATGGTTCGTGTAAATTATGACAGAGCTAAGAAGGAAGTGAATGAGATGACGGTTGATAAAGATGAATGGATGCGGCAGACACGCTGTCGGCGCGTTCAATGGAATAAGAGCAATCAGACATCGTTTATACTGATATAATATTATGTGAGCTTGATTTTAATATGTATATCACTGATTTTGAGAAGCAGAAGAAGACTCAAAACTTTATCTTCAAGATACCTACCAAGACGATGAGAAAAAAACCTGCTCTATTTCAGATTTATAGTTGTATAGTAAAAAAATGCCTTTAAATATTTCCAAATGGGAAATTAATAATTGGGCCGCAATATTTGTATGTTATTTACACGTCATTTAAGAAGTGTTTCGTGCACTAAGCATTTTGATCGTCATTAAAAGTAATTCGATCACCAGTGACGCATGTCATTCTTACACATGGATAAGCGAGTAGTTTCTAATCCACAATATCGATAAAGTAGGTATACATTGACGAGTCACGCTATAGTAAAACAAAGACCGTGTTAACATACCCCACAATGTAAAGCTAACGTATTGCATTGATCGTGAGTTTACAATGTCCATTATTAATAATAATCGTGTCAAGCAATATTGTTTGAACAATGAGGATTACGTGGCTGAGATAGCATTTGTTTTGCATTCGTAGTAAGTATATTGTTATCAATTAGAAAGTTACTTCCTGAGTAAGTATTAAACAATCCATCAATGAAACGTATGTTATACAGTATGCAGAAACACAGGTACTTTTTTATGGTTGTATTGTAATTTAACTCTTCTTTCAATCAATATATCTCAAATAACGTTCTACCAATATAGGAAGATGGCAAAATAAAGTTATGTTTTAATCAATCGAACCGATCTCGGATTTTTCCTCTTACATGCAGTCAGATAACATTAGCCTTCAAGCAGAAATCCTTACAAAATACCTGTTTCATTGTAAAGTTACCTAATCAACAGCATTAAGTAGCTGACCAAACTACCTAATAATAGCTTTCGATAAGATACAGCACAGATAAAGTTCGTCATTATCTAACTTGGAATTAGCATTATTCACTTCGCCAGTAAGTACCGTGATAAACTTTAGTGGTACACTGTACGTGCAGCGAATGCAGTGGCTTGCGAAATGCATTGTGTTGCATTCCCTGTGACCTTTCATATAGCATCCGCACAATTGATGTCACTGACACGACTGCACTGTCCGCTAACAAATACATTTTGTAACCAACGTTATCCAACGTTCTCCAACGTTCCAACGTTGGTCCTATTGCGTCCACGTTTCTTGTTTGGCATTCCACGTGCGACTTCCAACGAAGTGTATTTCAAGTGATATTGTGTGTAAACGCTGGTTATTGACCTTTTGACATGTATTTGCGAAAGAGAATGCAACATCCTGGCGTCTTTGTGCCTGATCTCAAGAGGACAAAATACTTCAATGTTTTATTGTGATTTTTTTACCTAAACCCCTACTTCAAAATTTTTAGTTAGATTTCATTTTAACATTTGCTCAAAATATAAGTAATTTTGACGAAAGTAAACATTTCTAAATATACCAAATAACACTTAAACATAATACTTATGTTCTATGAACAATGAGATATTAATCTTGTCGGCATTTCCTCGTCAGCGGGCGTATAATAGAGCAATCTTGGTCACTTCACGCCGCGTGTTAAGGCGGCGACACATCACTGTCTAGTCTCCACACCAACACGAAGCGATGAGTAAGGTGTAATGTGACCGACGCTTAACGTTCTCCTTGAGTTTAATGATCATTATTTAATAGAAGTTCGGGGAAAACAGCTGACTGTGCTGCTTAGTCCTTGTCATTGCTGGGTTAGAGTTCAACGAACTTAACATTATGATTGTAGAAACATAATAGGCTTTTGTTATGTAGTTATGTAGGTATAAGTAAATAAATATATGTAACAAAGTAAGATAGAAGACCCTATACAAAGATATTTTAATTTGGAATTCATAAAAATTCTCCAAATAAATATCTTCTGAACAAGATTGTAATTGTAACTACGATTTATAATAATGATTCAAGGCCTATCTCGTTAGTAACATTTAAATCTTTAGCTTTAATAATTGGAATAAAGCAAGTCCTATTCGCAGTTACAGAAATAGATCAATATTGATTTAATTAAGGTTTCGTTACAAAGCTCTGGCTTGTTGCAGTTACAAACAGGTGTCACCGGTGCGCTTGTAACACCTATTTGCATTTGCACCGCTGCACGCTGGTTCCTTTCAATAACTAAACATTGTACAGATACAAAAATTATTTGGTCAGAATAAATAAATAACAAGGCATTTGTTCAAAACCAGAATTAAACAATCGAATTAAAAAAAGATTTTAAAGAATCGATTGTTTAAAATTTTGAAATTAGAATGGATTTGCAAATAGTTCCAGCCTGTAATGTTCTTGTGACACAATTTTCTTTAATCCATGTTGGATATCTTGTTTTATAATAATATCTAAAAAACAAAAATATTGTGAGTGTAAACTACTTAAAAACCTTACAAAAATAAACAACTAAATAAAGAAAATATAGCCATCATATTTCATATAGTAAACTTACGCATTAACACGGAAGTGATACAACAAAGTAGTTTATGATAAGTGTAAAAACTTATAAAGTGTAATCAAAGTTAGGTTGTAAATAACGGCTATAAATGCAGTAAAAAGATTCAAAACGTCGGGAGACTAGTCATAAAAATCACAAAGTAATCTAGCAAAGTAGTTGCATTTCAATAGCGGGCCTTTGCGTAAGTTCTAAAGGATATTCCGTCTTGCTCGCAAATGTTTACCTAATATTAAAAAGAACTTTGCTCGGAATACTTTGAGTCTACAACAATACTTTTGTGGCCTTTATGTATGTTGTTTTTATTAACCGACGAAAACAGAGGAGGTTCTCAATTCGACACGTATATTTTTTTTTTTTTTTTTATGTATGATCACGCATAACTTTTTACTGAGTAGTCCGATTTTGATAATTCTTTTTTTATTGGAAAGGGTATACTCCAAAGTTGGTCCCATATAAATTTGAAAAAAGAATTCCCACCCTAAGGGTGGAAAAACAGGGGTTAATTGATTGTTCACGCACTAATCGTAATGTATTACCACGCGTAACTTTTTACAGAGTAGTTCTATTTTGATAATTCTTTTTTTATTGAGTAGGCTATACCTAGAAGTTGGTCCCATATAAATTTGGAAAAAATATTCCAATCCTAAGGGTAGAAAAACAGGGATATATTGATTGTTCACTAACTGATTTTAATATATGACCACGCGTAACTTATTACAGAACAGTCTGATTTTGATAAATCTTTTTTTATTAGATAGGGGGTTATACCTTGAAGCTGGTCCCATATAATTTTACTCTAAGGTTGGGAAAATAGGGGTGATTTATTGTTCACTCACAGATTTGAATACTAAAATTAGGTAGTTAGCTATTTTAAAAATAATAAATAATTCAGCATGTAGCAATTACTATATAACAGCCACAAAAAAGTATAAAATAAAAACTTTTTAACAAAAAAATTAAACCGCCGAAAACACTGAAAAGCAAAAAATAAGAAACCTTTTTTTATTTAATCTTAATAACTAAGTTCTTAAACGAATGTGAGTATACCTAAATAATTTTGAGGCGGCGCCAAACTATCAATTAACAAAGATCACAAAATTACCTTAAAAATAAAGTTAAACCAAATCAAAAACGCTGTATACTATAATTATATTCTTTAATTACCACCTACTAATTCCATTGTGGAAAGCAAATAAAAGTTTTGCGTTCGAGTTTGAATCAACTTAACAATGCAATGAAATCTCCAGCGATAAACATTAAAATTTATAAAAAAATTAAGTACTTATATATCATAATTAATTAATTTGCCTGTTTGGCGCCGACTCGAAATTACTTAGGTATACTCACATTCGTTTAAGAACTTAGTTATTAAGATTAAATAAAAAAAGGTTTCTTATTTTTTGCTTTTCAGTGTTTTCGGCGGTTTAATTTTTTTGTTATTGTATTACAATGTGATTTATCAAGACTGTCTTACTGTAAAGGCGACGGGCAAAGGTTTTCTCATACAGAAAAGCTTGTTTAGGGTCAACTCAATCTTTATTTAATATTGTGGTAATCTAGCATGTTAAAACGCATCGAGGCTTAATAACGGAGACTTTCTCTACCAGTCAAGTCGCAGTAAAAAGTAGTTGAGTTATACCAAATTAAAGATTAATAAGATTAAGCTAAAGTATTTTATATAAATAATATGTGAATACACACAGTGCTCTATTTTACCTTTAGAACAATACATTCAGATATCTGCGCAAATATTCGCCATAATTCCGCTTTTTATCACCCGACCGTGATATTATGTTTGTTGGAAATAACTTTTGCATAATAAACGTGAACCGGGTTAAATGTGTACATTGTAGTTTTTGTTAGATAAATATGCTGTGTAGGTTAATTACAATGTCGGTATTATTTAATGGAGGAAACGCTTTGGCGTTATAAAAAGTCACATGCTCGGTAGACCGCATGACAACAGAGATTCGCGAAAATCAACCTTATATACTAAGACATAATGGCGTTGGCAGTGTATGTGCCATCTCAATGTACGATTGATTTTACGACTCACTGTATTATTTTAAACACTATATTTAAGACAGTATAGTTTTTTCTATGTGTCATAGATTAAATTCATGACGAAAATTTGACAGGTCTGTTTAAAATAGAAGCAGAGGCAGCCCGTCATTTTTTGTGTTCGATATTCAAATAACAAACAAAAAGTATTAATATTCCAGCTTCATACTCTATGACTAAGTGACCTTTGCGATTTCATATTAGGCTTTATTTTGAAAACAGAATGCGATCTGATAGCCGTATAAGCTCGAAAGCGGACTCTAGGCGTTATTAGGCTCGGTCGCTAAGGTCACCGCGTCATACCTTCGTTAACTAGATAATGCGAGCGACGACACAGGAAATAACTAGTTAGGAATAAATCCGGTCGTTTCTTGCGATATGGGTTACTAGAGGTAAGCGTTATTGGTAATAGGGGTGCGACACAACACTCGTCACGCAACCATCATGATTTTTGTGATTCTTTACACTAAAATATTGTGACGTTATTCTAATAGGTTATTTATGACGCACCTTGATATATTGCATCGTTGCTTAAAATAATCTAGTCATCTATGTTAATGTATGATACGCTATTTAATTCGCAAAATTGTGGTGAATTTCTAAAAAGTCAAAAGTTTGTCGTAAATTTTGAAACTTAAAAGTTGTTATTTGTCGAAATGTACGTTAAGTTATACATATAAAATAAGATAAGTATCTTATATATTTTTAATTACCAAAGAAAATAAAATTAAAACGAGCAACAAAAATCATTTGATACGTGTCCGACAGTGTCTTAAAAAAGAAACATCAATGTTATAATGAATCGTGATTTGCGACAGGGTCGGCGACCAGCGACCAGCGATGACTTGGTGTAAGTCGGTAAGGTCACGATGACTCAGTGGCCGTCACACCGCCACTCCGTCTGACGGCACTCCCACTCATTTGATTCCTATGAAACTTTACTGCCGCAATTATTTCTGCTTAGCTAAAGAAACATTTCATGCACAAAGGACGCCTTGTACGAATTCTATTCTGAGGGTATGTTCCACTTTGTTCGCTTGGGTGATATCACTTACACATTTTGTATATGGATGATGTAAGTCGAATAGAGTACGTAGTAAAAAGGCGCGTTTTTTCACCTGGGTGAAGTAATTCCAGAGCGAACAAATTGAACAAAAAAGTCAACTCATCCGCATCCGAGGTGGAATAAGGAGACATAAAAATCCACTTGGTTCACCTGGTTGATATGTAAAGTGGAATAATGTGTTGATGGATAAAGTAGAATATACCATTTTGAGTAGTACTGTAGTCTATTTAGATGATTGCTGTTTGCTAGTTTACTTTGCCGTAACAAAGCTATGTTCGTCTTTCGAAGTAATTGCATTTATGATAGTGCTTGTCTGGAATATTTAAGTGCTGGTTCGAAACCTATTGCAGTATGATGATTATAATTTTATGAGTCTACTAATGTTAGCGACGTTGCAACTAAAGACCTTTTAAGGAAACATGAGCTGATGACGTGTAATAGATACCTTCTTTAAGTAAATTAAATATGTCAACAGTGTTAGTTTAAACAGAAGCAGCACTGAGAGTTTCAATCCAGTATCTTCACGCCAGTCTTAGAAAATCAAAGCTATCGGGAACAGAAGTAGGTTACCTACAGAGCTTTTTAGATTTCCAATTATCCCATTCTTATTTTAGATCGTCCGTAGTCTAATAACATTTCTCAGTCTGACAAAGTTTCACAATTAGCACTTAAAAGAAAATAGTTGGAGTTAGCAGTTAGTATTTCTCCCGAGGAAAGTGTTGCGTAACGAACTCTGCTCGACTGTCGGATGTCGCGTTTATTTTTATTGTGGCAATTGGCACTCCCATTCTACACGCGGACATGTGTGAAAAACTTTATAAAAGATGCTTTATTATCTGAACACCCACTCTAAGTTGGGAGGCGTGGTATACATCTCAAACTATCGATTTATAAACACACTGAACGATCTAACACATAATACTATATTGTTATTCTATTGTAGTCATTGTGATATTGGAGATAATATGATAATAAAAAGGTGTATTTATTTTCCGAATCGCGTCGGGTATCGCCGTTAGCTTTATATCCGAGCCCACCGCCGTCGCTGGGTCTTGCAACATTGCCGTACTGTTTTTCAAGTCGCCGTTAACGCTGCAAGGAGCGGCGAATTTGATGGGATTGTATTGTTCAGCACACACATACATAAATGTATAATACCCGCACACAATATTCCGAACGAGGTATTAAAGTGAATAGCACTATAAATTTTACACAAATAAGTTATACGATGTTTAATGGAAATATTTTAAACGTGATCTAACGTAAGGCTTGGCCATTCCATAAACTCGACTTGTTACTTTATTAAGAAAGTTAATGTTTATTTACTTGGTTCATACAATTTTTTGTACTTTTTCAACCTTTCTTCATTTGAAGTTAGTATAAATTGCCTTTCAGGGAAGTCTTAAAGTCGCCTATTTTACGTTTTCCCCGAGACAGGTGCGGAGGGCCGGAGCCTGGGGGCGGATCTCATTATCATGCGGCCGACGTCGTAAAACACTGATTTTATTAATTTAACTACAGCATTATGTCTGTGCAAAGAATAGGGCCTGTCACTAACCGTGCTTTGTCCTCGAGTTATGAGAAAACGTGGGGAGCAGCTTCTTTAATGCTCTGCTAATAAAAATCTATTTCAAACAATCAGAGTACGCGTTGTGTCGTAATTGCCTGTAACTTCCACAGGGGAAGCTGTTTTACACGAAATTCAAAGCATTGATTCTCCAAGAAAGAACAATTGGAACGTTGTAAATTATTAATGTTTTGTCGAAGTTTTAGATAAACCGAAATTTTAAATTAAATTTTGTATTCACATTTTGGAACGCTTTTAGCACACTACTTTTCTTAAAATAACATTTACTATATACGGAGTTTCTAGCTAATGAAAGGTTACGGAGGATGCTGCGAAGATGGTGCTACGTGGCAAACAGCGGGGTTACTTTGTAATGGGTTTTATGCTAATGTCCTGCACTTGCGGCACACGTTGCCGGTGTCACACTACCTTCGAAGCGAGGAGTTATAGCCTTTTTTCTAAAATTACTTACAACAAAATAACAGTATTTATGTGTATGTCAAAGACTGGAAAGATATACTGTATTTTTAGCAATATATTGCACAAAAATCGCCCAAGAAGTTCATAATCTAAATATGTTTTTTTTTATATTATTATATGAATAAGCCTTAGTTAGATTTACATATTTATTTGTACATCGTATATTTGAGTAGCTCTTACGTTAAACGAGTTGCTATTGTATTATTTTTTTAATATAAAAGAAAAAACTTACCTACCCATTTGATCCGTTTTAAGTGTTATGAATATTTTTTTATAAAATCTATAGCAACTTTTCCACGTGTAACTATTATTTACAATAACATAGCGTTGTCTCTAATAGTTTACAGAAATAACATTATAATTGTTTAGCACAACCTTTTTTAATCATATTAACATGAAGCAGACTGCTTCAGTCTGCTTGCGACCACGGCCGGTGTAACCTGGTCGAAACGTCAAGCCCTAAAGGTATTTATGCATGTTCGCGCTAATCCCCGTTCTATAATATTAATATAAACATGCAGCGCGATGGTTTAAAAGTTATCATAACATTATAGTTTCACAGAATTATAAACATTTCATCTTGTAACAAACTGTTAGTAACTTTAATGATAATTAAGTCAAACTAAGCTCTCAGTATAAAATCAGCATAATTTAACATTCAAGCTCCATAGCGAATTCTAGTCTTAGTTATTTAACTGTTTTAATTCACTGAAAGGGCATTCGTTTAGCAACGTACTTAGATATACATAGTCTAGTTTGTTTGATAAACGAGCTTTAGAGACAGACAAAAGGCAATTACTTACTGTTACAAAGTAAGGCTTTAATGTCAGTAAGGTTGTTCGTACACGACGCGACAGGTCTCCGACAACCGACGACTTTAGTATCAAGCAATTACTGCCACAAAAATCATGGGAGTAATCTATGAACTAGTTAAATGCTTGTGCCAATAAATGAACATAAAACAATTAAAAAAATACTTTAGCGTAAATGAAATACATTGATAGAAAAGCACTGTTGAAAACTAAAATAAATATGAATTTGTAGCGCAAACTGAACTTAATGATAACTATTACTGTTAAAACTCTTTTTTACGGATTTTGTCGCGGTTTAAGTTTAGATTATAGGTCCCGTCATTTCGACACCTTTGCAGGTATCATGGTCACGGGCTATTACAATTGTTTTGATGAAACTCGTGTTTGATAGCATGTTTGGTATAAAACTCGGGCACGCGTCGTTGAAGACTAAAATTGTCGTGTATCGGACTCTTACCAACTTGATTGTCGCCTCGTGTACGCACAGGCTTAGTTGTATGAAACTGTGATCCTCTGTTTGAAGTCTGAATGATATTAGAGCAGTAATTGTATCTCTAGATCTCTGTGTACAGAGAGGATGAATATTAATCAACACGGTTGCTGTTTAATAGTCCTGAACAGCGTTCGCTCGTGTTAGCGTATTTAGACTATGTTAGTCTAGATTTTCCTTCGCCGAAAGCTTAATTAGTGTCTTAAATTAAATAAAAGATACAGACATTGATAAGCAGTGTTGTAATTTTGAGAATAGATACAAAATGATATTGTTCGCATTTATGAATTCAGAAAAAAAAAAACAACGCAAGGTTACATATTTTAAACCTTTTAAAAAGATGAAAATCAAATTACGTTTTAATAATTTAAAGCCTTTTTATTCAATGTAGGTAATCAATTTAATTGAATTATTAAAGAAGTTAACCATAACGCATCCGTTTGAGTTTCGAAATAATCGACTATCTATACGAAACTTTCATAAAATACCATATAAAAACTCACTTCGAATTCTCGACAAAACATAATTGTCATACGAATGCACATAAGATGCACTAATCAGTAGTTAGGTCCACCCACGGCGGTGCAACGGCCTTTATAATTTGGTTTAATCATCTCACCCACTGCGATAATAATTAAGCCCTATCATTCTGGCAATCTTTTTATGGTAATCACTTCATTTGTATCATCTAAAGCTTTTATTTGTCATAATTAATTCTGTTTTTAACATCTACAAGTAAATGAGTATGACTTTTGACCTTCGATCGTTTTCTGTTTCAAATCAGCGGGAGGCTGAGAATTACTCGTTTAGTGCGAGATTATTTCATAATTAGCAGTTTCCTTTGCCTTTATGAGGTGTTTAGATATAGGGCCATAAAATATAAGAATTAGTTTTCATGTTTCTTTTGTTGACTATTTTGTGTAGCAGCTAGATTATGTCAGGTTCTTATCCGCAACAAATAGCTGGAAATTAAATAAATATATAAATAGATATGACACAGCCATGATATTGGGATGAAAAGTCCCTTTCTTATATCATTACCAGTAAAAGGTTCCATAAGTTTTAGTTTTCATTAATGTATGTTGGTAACCCACAACTGGGCATAGACCTCCACCACAGCCAGACCTTCGAACTTTCCAGTTCTGAAATACAAACATTTATCGAAAGTAATTTCTTTCTCCGACATGATTTAGTTACCTACATAAATATACAAGTGGATTTGTTTAGGTCACCGAAGGGCACTTAGAGTTCGCGGCACGAGAGGCTAATGACCCCATCCACTCTGTCATCAGATACCTTTTATTAATGTTTTCAGCAATGAAAATATTTTACAGGGCATTAAGTCTACTGTTTTATTATTGCACCTATTTAACATAACAGTGTTATAAAATGTAGTGATTACTCATTAATTACTGCTATTATGTTAACTCCATTGTTTTTACAATATAATACATTTGTTTTAAAACAATTCGTTGAAATGTAAAGGTAGGAATTAATGTTTTATTTACGGACAATACTAAGTATTTTATAATTCATTTGTCTATTATTTCAGGAAACGCACTCCATGTTTGCTATTTAAATTGCAACAATTACAAAATTGTTGGAATACTAACAGCTTATGTAACTATTGTTCACGTTGTTTTGAATGTTTGTGAATTTATCCCATCATATAGTCTAGAACCGCTTCGTACACTATTTAAGGGAAATGATCAGTTGCGTGATTTTACTTTCATTTTCACCAAGTTTGGCAAAAGGTTCGTAACTAATTTAGAGATTAAAACACGGTATCGTCCACTGCCAGTACACTGTGTACATTATTACTCAATAATTGGCTGCGAAGCCCTAAATAGGATGTTAACCAAGAAAGAATTAAGTTCGCGCGTGAATTACCTCTCGTCATTATCTGCGAACGATTTATATTCGAGCAGCGCGGCTCGGCGGCGGCTTATCCTTTGAATTAAATTAAAACAACCCTTGTCAGGCGGCGCATACCTCACAACACACAATCTGACACCTCGCGCTGCGCCCGCACCGCACCGCACCGCGCCGCGCGCCGCCAAGACCCAACACCCCGAGCATTAAGATAACTCACCCAAAGGAATTTTATGTAAATTAGCCTCATTTCTGTTTTGTTTTTATATATTTTTGCATACCTGCAGGCCACCGTGCGAATTCACCTAATGAACTTGGATTTTTTTCTGTGATTCCCAGGCGCCGGCTCCGCCACTGATGAACGTTTTAATTAAGTGTTAATAAAAGTGATTTATGCGGTTTATCGAATCGGTTCGGATTGTATATTCATTATAATTCTTTTAAAAATAAATGGACAAATGAGAAAATTATTCGGAGCTGAAAAATTGGTTGAATAAATTGCAGCAATCTTAGGAGATAACTCATTTTATGATCATTGCTAATTGACGTTTGTGTAATTCAGCCTGTGATTACAAATTTCAAACTAATCACGATAGGAATCTCGAGCACTTATAGTTATCATCTAAATTGTCTGTGACAAAAACAATTTGCTGTAATAACTTTGCAATTATCATCAAAAGTGTTCCACTGGTCCGTTTTTAATAAATGCAAACAAATGAATGCTGTAAAAAAGCCTGCGCATGTTATAGTCGGTGATTACTGTCAGCGTGACAGGAAAAGCTGGCTGATTACATCGAGATCTGGATCGTATCGTCTGTTCGTGGAAACACTCATTATATTACAGTACCTACCTAGGACACTGAACAAACTCTGTTTTGTTCTAAACTAAGTAATATTAAAACAAGTTAAAAAAGGTGAAAAGCCTCTTTGAGATGGTCTTCCTTTGCCAAGCGTGTTTTTGTTTAATAGTATTTTTACAACTCTTTTTGTTCAGTTCAATAGATCACCTGTGAAAACCCACTTTTTGAAGTAGACAGGAAATAGCTTCTTGTCTGTCTATGAAGTGTGAGTGTTATAATAACGTAATTAACTACCACGCTTTTTATATCATACGACTAATTTACATTGATCACCAAACTTAGATTACTACCGTAAATCCGAAAACCGGACGATGACTCTATAATTTAGGATATTATTTTAGCGAAAAGTAACGATAACGATTGTGTCCCGAAACATTTGTAATTAATGACACGTGCGAGACGATTTATCACGAGACCCGGTTTCTGGGGGTTAAGGAAAGCTCGTGATTTCAAATTATGGAAAATTATCCGCAAAGTTGTTTGCTAGTTGTGTTTCACCGTACACGAGTTTCGGGAAATTGGCCGTGAGAGCCTTTTTATTATAAAAGAGGTTGTTTAAGGCTTGCTTTGCTATATAAATGTTTTCTGAACTGGTTTATTCCTTGTTTACTGCAACGTTGCCGAAATAAGGCAGGTGTTACACACGAAGAAGTTTGCTTTGCAAAATACGTTTTTTTTCTTCAAGGTTCTTTTTATAGCTTTTTTATTTTTATGTTCTATGATATAGTTCTTTGTGCTACAAAGAGTCGTACTACATTTATTTTATGAAGTCAATAACTCATAGAGAATTAAATTATAATATTTTTCATATTATGTATGTACAAATAATTTATAAATAGACTCAATAAATAATACACATAGCAGTTTAATTGAATACGCGAATTGTGTAATGGAGTGATGTATAATGATGAACATGCGGTGCATCTGTATGTGTGCTAAGGTCACTTTGCCCTGCGCCTGCGCAGCTAAACAACTACGAACAGAATATTCACTCCTAAACGACAATAAACAAAATATTATGAACCTGAATAATTAAAACTATAGCATTTTATAGAATATATTTTTATAATTGTTGATAAGCCTTGTTAAAGAAGTAATATTTTGTTTACCCATTACTCTCCGAAAATGAATAGACAAGGCCGATTAAGAAACAATCTTAACCTTATGTTTTCAGTGAGGTTACCTGTAACATTTTGAAGTTACTAGATTTATATTTGCTTCTGTTAATAACCATTATGTTTACGAGTACAGAACAAAAGCATTTTTTTTAAAGGTTGTAAATTGAATATTAAATCGAGTGGACATTCTGTAGTAACATTCGATGCGCTAACGCCGCGAGTTACAACGTTTCTGCACGCATTCGTGCGTGCGCGCAGCTGTGCTCGACAATTACATGCACCAAGATGTACTATTGTTGGAAATGCCATCATTTTGCAGCTTTTGTTCTAATATAATGTTATTTGTATAGTTAGGTACTCTAGAAGAACAGACAAAAAAGAAAAAAGAAACCCAAAGAAAATCAAGGACAATTAGTGTAGGAAAATCTGATCGTCAAGTATTTTATCACTTTTTCTGTTTTATAAAACGCCTTTTCTGATGATGGGGGTTCGTAGTGGAATAGTTATAGGATGGTATTAATTAAAATGCTGGTTTAGGACGTTTTTAATTAAGGCTCAGTTTAACATCCTCATTATAATAATGAGTGATATGTGATATTCATTATCTACGCTTAATGAGAGGAAATAGAAATAGCTATTACTATTATCATGAAAATAAATAATGACTGAATTATGGAGTTAAATCAAAACCATATCTGATTAAATAAATATGTCTTTATTTAGAAAAACAAGGAAAAAACAATTTGACTTTTTCCTCAATTAAAATACAAATCGGCACATTATTTTTGCAGGTTTCGCAATACGTAATTTAAATGAGCCTTTATGGACATCCGCAATAATAAAAGTGTGTGTACAAAATACTACTTGGCTACAAAAAACACATAAAAACATTTAAAATAACACATACTAAAAAAATATAGCAAAGATAGAGAATACAGGATGTGGTCAGACATTGTATCATGTCTCAAGCTTTTAATAGAACTAAAAAAAGTAGTTTATTAAGCACTCATTTTGACGCCTTTTTGCAAGGTAATGTACCCATTGCAGAATAATATATTATAAAGGCTTTAATGTATATTAGTATCAAAGTAATATTAAGAGAGAATTACTCATCAGTTTTTTGTTAGTACACTTTCAAATCGAGTTGCGATGGGTTGCGCCAAAAAATGTAATTTAAACTTGGCCATTTCCTTTCACATGCCAATTTTAAAGATATCAAAGTTACTCTTTATAAATGTAAGTAAAACTAGTTTGTTTGCTCTTCATTAAACATTCTGTAACTGTTCAATTTGTTGGAGATATTACACCTTATATTAATATTATAGAACGGGGATTAGCGCGAACATGCATAAATACCTTTAGGGCTTGACGTTTCGACCAGCGTACACCGGCCGTGGTCGCAAGCAGACTGTGATATTACACCTATTTACTATACCTTGTCAATATTAATATTATTTATACACATAACTCTAAAAAAAATCTTCTTTGATAGCGATTTAAATTATATGGATTCTTACTAGTGTTAAACTTTATTTATATGAAAGTACTTCTATTTAACACTCAGCTTTTTTATGAATCGAATATTCGATTTCCGGCCATTAAGTTACAAGTGATAATTCTTAGCAGATACTAATTTATAATCTAGATAGTAGAGAAGATTTTTATTTTTATTTTAAAGTATCTTAATCTTCGTTCATGTTAGTGAGATTTAGAGTCATTACACATCTTATAGATCATCATCATCATTCCTGAGCCTTTTCCCACCTATGTTGGGGTCGGCTACCAGTCTTACCGAATTTAGCTGAATACCGTATTTTATATGGAGCGACTGCCTATCTGACCTCCAAAACCCATTTTACTGCGAATCACAGTATCCCATTGTAGTATGTAGACTGGTTGTCAGAATTGACTTAACGACTGCCAAAGATCTTCGTATGACAGCCGAACCTACTGTTTAACATTTAACATTACACATCTTATAGATATTTGAGGATGAGTATATTGATTTCTGTTATTAGTGCATGTAACCGATGTTGATTCCAGTACAGCTAACTCTTGGTATCGGCCGTAGCGTCCCTGATTGCCAATTAGCGGAGACCACCAAATGAACAGTTTTGTTAGGTTTCAATTACCACTGCTATCAATATCTACATGATGAATGTTTTTTTTAACGGATACGTTAATAAACTACCATTTTAGTAGAGTTCGAAAATAGAACATTTTTTTTTGTGTCCATGGTTATTGGATAAGTTTAACAATGGTTAGTTATTTTTTTTTTGTTAGAGTATTGTAATAGTAGTATTGTTTTTAAAGATGTAAAGATTTCATTTAAGTCAAGAAGTTCTTATTTGACTTTAATCAGAGCGTGAACAATCCAGGACCTAAATGTCTAATGCTAAACAGAAACACTCTTTTTCGTAACGTATTTTCTATATTCTTTGTAAAAGTATTTGCAAAATAAGTATTTTCGGCAAGCAACATAAAAATGAATGCAAAGAGTCTTCTTTAAATACTTCCGTGATTCTCGGCGGTCATCATTACGCTCCGCTTTTCATGTGAAATCATACCCTAAACGTTATGTAGAGAACCCTTAAATGTCTAAAGGAAAGCAAGGAGGTTTATATTCTTTTTACGAGCGGCCGAAGTGAGGTAATATCTGGCTTTTGTTATAAAAAATGGGTCTGCACAAATTGAAATTTGTGCTATCACACAATCCAGCAAATAGCAAAGACTCTAGAGATTTACGACGTTCCGAATTCAAAGGAGAATGTTGTCTTTTGTTTTTGGCTCCGATAACTATTTGTTACAGGTTGTTTGTTATAAATCTATGGTAATGGATCGGGCCTTGAACTAACCCTTGTTCTGTTTTGTATCAATTATGAATTATGTAAATATTTATATGTTTATAAACATGTATAAATAAGGATTAAGCATCCTCTAAAACATTTCCCGCTTGTAATGCTTGTGTTACATTTGCCAAGTCTTGTGTAGGTTGTGTTATATCAAGTAGGTAGGTAATATATCTGATGAGGCATAACTCATAAACAGTCAACAAAGGGCTAATTAATAAACAAGAACATAACTAGTTGCGTAGTTGTAATGAGTGGTGCGTCGCGGTGAGGATGATATCAATCAGACATGGCTCACATATCGGACACTGTGAATATTTAGTAGCTACACTCGTGTACAACTAGTATGTTATAAAACTCTGATTATAATAAATTTAATTATATATATCATGTATATATATGATAAAAATCTGATTCTAGTGTAACTAGTATTTGTGATAAAATAACTGTGTGTTTTTAATATCTGCCGTGTACCTTCCTGCAACTTGTTCAATATGCTTTAAAATTTTAACGAATAAAAGGCTTGAACACAACGAATGAATTCATTACGTGTTAAATACTCCACTTGTCTATTAGCTGGAAATATTGAAATTCTAAAAAAAATATAAAAAGGTTTTTATACTGAGTGTCCTTCGTAGATGAACAATTTTATTAAAATTAAGTGCAAGGATCCAATCAACAGACTCGTAAAATAGTTGCAAAAATGCGAAACTATAAAACACGAGTTAAATTGAAAATATGGGTTTGAGAACATGTCCGCAGTTGCGATGGACACTAGAAGTGTGCATATTGCAATCTAGTAACAAGTTAAGATAATTGCCTGTTTTATAGTCACAAATTACGGACTACACCATTATCTTAATTACAAGTGTATTAAATACATTTGTTTGCGTCAAACGAGACTCATTAATATGCTAACAATTATATACCAACATACATATTATCAAACCACTTCATTATGAATGTTAAGACGAAATCACTATTAAATGCATAATTATAATGTGCATACGCTTTTAAATGTATACGCAAATGATACTTAGTACCTTTTGTATAAGGAGAATCGCAAGCTTCATTAATTTAAATTTCCAGCCTGTTAAAATTAAAATATTAAGCAGGAAATTTGTGGTTTTTTTTCTCTTTAAGTATAGGAAAAAGCAACTTGTTTTTATTAAGCCAGCAATTTATTTTGTTTATATTAGTGTTGAATGACTGTCGTAAAGTTTAGTTGCTTAATGGGGAGATTCATGTTTTTTTCTTGTGTAACAAAATATTTACCGGGCAGTGGCAGGTAATGGATTACTATCTTTACTTAGCGTCATATTTAATATCACGTTAAATCTAATCTAATGATCCCGTCTTGTCCCACTTCGGGGTCCTTCTCTCTCCCTGTTCCACGCACTTCTGTACAAGACTAGGATGGGACACTCCTGTCGGGAGGTGTCAAGTTCATCTCTTAATTTTTCGGTCAAAATTGATTTCAAATAAATAACAGATCATGTGTCAAGTACGTAAATATTCACTGTGTACATTTCCATAATAACAACCCTATAAGGGTGAACGTAAATATTCATGGCATTGCCACTTTGTATCGGGACGTACGAATTTCGGGCCCTTATCTGCCATCTAGCGGCGAGACGGTATAGCTAATGTTCAGATTCAACGGTCGAGAGTTTTTGCAGTGGGAACATCACTTTTATAGCTGCAGACAAGATTTTTGATGGCGTTTGTGATTTTAGTTGTTTCTGAATAAAAAGAAGTGAGTTTGATTAAATTTCTGATAATAATATGGTTTTGTTATCCATGGTGGATAAATTATGTCGTTTAATGCCTTATGCTGTAAATAGCAATCAAATGCCACTAGATAGGTTTTTAAAATAAAATTATATACCGAAGAAAAGTATACAAACTTTGACTTAGTGACCATCGTAAAAAGAATCGGTTCAATTTTCCGAAGAACTTGAGAATAAAACAGAGAAAAGTGAATCTTGTTAAACATAGACCAGGGTTAATTTAATGTTAACATCAGTCCTGCAGCGAATGTTCTATAAATATGTTTATACAGTCGATGTAAACTTTGAGAGGACTTATCTCATGACATAATGTAGTTGTAAGTCTACAGAAACATCCACTGATGTAGTTACCACATGTATCTCTTGTTGATGAAGCTGGGATTAATCGGTAATCGTCAACAATTATGTGAACCAATTATAATGTTATTTGCCGCCATACGCGATTCGTCATTGCAAATTAAATTGTCGTTTGCTCGTGATTGTAGATAATTGTTGTATTGATTTTGATATTAGTTTACTTTGTTGCTTGGTGAGCGATGTCCTTGAGGTTGTTTGAAAAGATAACACGCAATTTATTATAAAAAAATAAAATGTGTTTTGTTGGAAATTTTATAGGTCAAAGGAAAATCAGGTATATACGACAGTGATGTATGTGACTACAAATATAAACCACAAAAGTCGTCAAAAGTAATACATATATTTTCCTAGATTCTCTAGCTTCATATACAAATTTGAATGATATTTATATTCCAGTACACCAACCATACCATATTGTATATGCAAACAATAACGACGTAACATAATATCTTTCTTGAATCTTATCAAGTACATTTCCAATTCTATATCACCGTCAAAAATTACCAAAATAATATAAATATCGACGCTATCCGGGAAACAGTTGGCGACACACAATTTGTTCTTGGAGAATCGGCATGATTCCCGCGCGGCATCATTTACAACTGTCAATGCAGGCTGGCGCTGTGTCAAGGGTGTTGGCCTGTTGGCTCGTTGGCTCGGCTGTGAGGAGGACTGAGCGGTAATGACGCTCTCAAATGACTCGCAGATGTCTACAGGGTGTGGACATGAAAACTGCGAGTGACGGAGAGAAATGAATATGACTTATGTGTATTGTGTAGTGCTTTTGTTGTACCTAGTCCTTGTTACAAAGTCATTAAACGTTGTCGACATCATACAAAATAAATAACAAATAATATTATTGCAAAAACATACGTAAATAATGTCATAGGATAAAACATGGAGGCTTGGCTTCATCTACTGAGATTTCTAACAGAATTTGACTTAAAATCTTATTTTTAAAGTATGGAGCTATGTACTTGCCTAAATATCGTATTTAAAATGAAATTGGATATGGATAGCTGATGCTCACTTTACATACCAAATATTTATTCCATTACCATAATCCGCTTACTTAGGACGCCGTTTAAATTAATACGTCTTTCAAAAAAACTTCCCTTGGACGTCAAAGAAAAACGGGAAGAATGTCTGGAAACGAACAAAAGATATCCAAGAGACATTACCGAAATGAAAATAACATAATGGCTAATAGTATTGCACCGACATCTGTCGCGTTGAATATGGCGGAGTTGTTGTATAACACAATGAAGGGAGACGTTTTGTATGATAACGTAATATCTCGAAACTACTCATAATTCTGTATGAAACTGCGCTTTGTCTTGTAGGAAATGTCTCGGAAAACTTTTAGCAACTCTGCATTTCGTAAACTTAAAGCAGTGTTTCAGCAAAACGACATCAGTTCTGGTGAAATGATTATCAAATTGTTTAACAAAAAAAATATTCATTTATTAATATTTTTATACACAAGTTCTAATTCCAGAATTTCTAGTATACTGCTCTATACCTACTTATAGCCAATTTTCTCAAGGGCAAAAAAGTAAATTAAAATTTCAGCTTTCAATATATCAAAGAAACAATGGGGTGTCAATGTCAATCTTAGCCGTGGTACAAAAATAATCGCCATCGTTGAGCCGTGGGCGGCCATTACGTGCATACGGCGGTTCCCGAAATAATTTTGTGAATGAACAAAGTTTACGTTTATTTATAAAACTGAGAGTTTCCCGGCACGTTTTTCGTGACGTCATATCTTACGATGCACGATAGTAAATGATTCATTTCTTTTTTTATTTTAGATGACATTATTTTTGCAGAGTTGTTGAGTCACATTTTAGATTTGTGAATCTTGAAAATGTACAGAAAAAGTTTGCATGTCACTGAGAAAGTAAAATGTGTTCATAGGCAAAATATGCTATAAATATAATAACCCAGGTATTGATAGTAAAGCAAGTATACAGTATAGTCTATACATAAAATATTGCGATGTAAACAGAGAAATCCAAAGTGATCGACTTCAAAGAGAAGTTTGATCTGAATATTGTTCCCAGAAACTCTAACGTGATACACTTTCTAGTGATTGAACTTTTTCATATTCTAGCGTCAAGCGTTATCAATTTTCAGCTATCAATTTAGGCACAGTTGCGTACTATATAAGATAGAGAGGCTTTCAGGAAATTGTGTTCCAAACGAGAATGAGTGACGCGTGTCGGATACATAATACGACACATTAATATCACGTAAGAGCTTCATACATTTTAATAATTACTAGTAAATATAATAAATATTTTTTTGTATCATAGTGGTATCGGAGTAACTTTAGAGTAGTCGTCAGTTATTGTAACGTATAGACATAATGCTCTTATCTTGGATATATGTTATAGTTAACTCTCTTTATTGCCCAGTTAAAATTAAATATGCCTATTAAGACATAGTTTTCAGCTCATTTAGTTGGATCTGTGTCTTCAAGGAGTTATCGTCTCTGCGCCATTTGAACACTTAAATTTTATTACGACGTGAAGACTAGCTAGCGTTATGATGCAGGAACTAATTTAAACAAACATTTTGTGCTTTATTGTAATTCTTCTGACTGACTTGACGACCTCCGTGGTAGAGTGGCGTACGCACCGGTTTCAAGGTGTCGCTAGCTCTGAGGTCCCGGGTTCGATCCCCGGTCGGGTCAATGTAGAAATCAACTTTTCTACATTTCCTCGGGTCTGGGTGTTTGTGGCACCTTCGTTGTTTCTGAATTCCATAACACAAGTGCTAAATAGCTACTTACTTTGGGTTCAGAGCAATGTATGTGATGTTGTCCGCATTTATTTATTATTTATTTCTGCCGCTGCGTTAATGGAGGCAAAACTTTAGTTTTGTATGCTAAACCAACGAGTTACAAATCTTCATAGTATTCTTTTCCAAGATTATTTTCGTAAATTTTGCAGAAAGCGTCCGGCAACCTGCACTTTAGATGACTTAAATCACGCTAATTATGCTGCTATTAATGTCGAAACATAATTGGCCATGTACTGTCTACCTATGTATTATATAATTTGTAATGTGGTTCTCGTCAACATTAAAAGCAATCGAGGAAGAGTAGTATTTTATACAACATGTTTAAGAACATCTGTACTTAAATAAGTTCTTATTCAATACATGACTTTGGTACAAGCGCAGTGTGTCATATAAAGCTATTGACCGTCTACGGATCGTAAAGGAAGATAAGTAAACGTCAACAATAATAGTAAATATATATTTATATGCAGCCAGCATCATAAAATGTGAGTAACGTGAAGAAGGGCACTTCCCTCATCATCTCTACCTTGTAATAATTAAATATTGACAAATTACAAGAATTATGACAATAGATGAGCTTCTAGCTAGTTTACAATAAGAGTCATTTATTATTATCTAACCTTTGTAGGTAAGATTTATTTACAATTCAATACTTAAATCTGATATATTTAGTATTTATTATTATACTTCTAAACTTTTTGCTCGGCTTTTTGTACAATCTGAGCTTACTAGTGCTTGCCTGTAGAAAGCTAAGGTTTAATATAAACAGCTTTTAACCACGACACAGCATAGTAAAGATTGGTTCAAGCTAATTTACGTAAATTTTCAAGGACCAACCAAAATGCGACGGGTTAAGTATTTTAGTTAAGTTCTCTCCCGTTAAGTTGCACCCTAACTTGTGCAGGAACTTGACGGTTCCTTAACTTTTATCTAATGATAGAGTAGACCAAATTAACTCTCTTGATTAAAACCTTACTAAAAAGTTATTTTCCAAAGTCATCCCCGTATTATAACGTCAAAATTTTAGTTCGTACGACAGAGAGGGATAGAGTTATATAAATTGATGGTTCTATCTCTTTTACTCACTCCAACTTGTAGTGGTAATGAAACCTACGTTTGTAAGACTATTTTACCGTGTTTCTCAGGTTACCTTATTGTTTGTCGATAGTAGAATACAAGCGAATAGTAATAACAATAGTTATTTAGTATTATTGTTTATGAGTTTGAGTTATCTAACTCATTAGGAAGGTCATTGGCTCGTTACGAATCGGATTTATTGGCGTCTGTATACTTACTACTTACCAATCAGTTATAATGATATAAAGTAATGAGTTAACAGCTAATAAATTATAAAAAATCGATAGTCCTTCAGATGCAGATAAGTAGGTATACTTATCTACTTATGTAAGTGATACGACAATTTAGAAGCTTTTTCTTAAGATTACATTAAGTATATTCCGCAATACTTAGGTAATATGTCAAGGAAATAACGATGATAAACGAGCTAATATCTACTTGAACACTTTTACGCGATGTATCTGTAGTTGACATGCTACTAGTACCCGTCTTTCTAGTAGTAAGTTGTTATAAAAAAAGTAACTGTGACCAAGTTTTTTTTGCTAGGGGTTTTAAAAGACATTAGTAAGTACCCCCGTTTTAGAAGAGCCCAAAACAATGTGAAAGTTTTCAACAATAACTACACACCTATAATAGAATCTGTAACTGTACAGGTTCTATTCATCAGACTTCAAAAAACACTTATGTATACTGATATGATTATGTATACTGTGTTTTTTGAAGTCGTGTTTTAAATGAAAATGCAGTTATAATGTCAAGTTCCTAAACTTTATTTCTGCAATACATTCTGAATTCCTTATTGTACGTTACACATGATTACGTTATATGTAGTTATTAGTGCCAAAATGCATCATCATCGCGCAGGTGTCCTGTATCGTCAAGCCGGTTCCTTGGCACTGGAGTCGTGATTGCGTTGTTGTGACGTCATCACGAGTAGTCACTTTGCATGCCAATCACCTCGCCTTCTTCACGATGCGTTTGCGCTAAGGTGCGGTACCGTGAAGCATCGAAATCTAGATGTTTGTCTTTAAAGAGATAGTTATTAGTGGCATAAATATGCCTTTTATTCTTCAAATATATGGATTCTGTATTTAATTTACGATTTTATGAACTATGAGAGTTTGACTTTGTTTCAACGAATAACAGTTGTGTGAGTACCGTTAAATGAATTTAATATTTTATTGTTTTGTCGTCAATTTATGACTTTCTACAGCTAGTAAATATCAGTTTTTGCCATTTACTGTCATGTTTGCAACATTATTATGCTATAAATTACGCCCCGCGGAGTAAATAGAAGATTTTAATTACTTCTATGACCATTTACAGAAACTGGTTGATAATTAAAGAACACTCATTTACAGCTAAACTAGCTGTCGACAAGCCTTTCCCAGCCTCCCACTGATTTCCAATGGAAAACAACTTTTAGGATCAAAAGTCACATTCAATTTACATTTCATTAAAATAAGCATTTGTATTAAAGAATAATGTTAACATTAATTAATACAAATTGTAAATCGAAGAAAGCGGCGACAAAGTATGTTGTTAGTTTTAATGATACATAACTAAGATTTCGTTATCTCATTATGTCTTTCAACAATTCATATATAATTTTACATTAATAATTGACTCCTTTGAGGATACTCGAAAAAACAGTTGAATAATTAATTTCGGAATAAGAGTGAGTCAAAAAATAATGAAGTTATTTACAGCAGAGGCGACACGTGTTGGGCAGAGTTAGTGATGCAAATGTTCCGCTACATGCAACCATATTCCCAATTACGCTGTATAGTGAAATCGAGACCATATTAAAATGAAAACCAAAAACAGACGTGCAGACACTTTCAATTACATTTTCAGGACACTTTTTGACGAAAATGGCGTTGAGAAACATTTTTTTAGTTTCATTTACGTTTGATGTAGATGGAAAAAATTAACAATTATTTCAGGACTTTTTGAAGTTTCCTGCACTTATTCGCTGTAAAAATAGATTATCCCTGAAGAGGGAAATACTTGACTTCAAAGAGTTTTCAGTGATATTCTTTTATCTGCGTGTTCGTCCTCATGAGTCAAAGAACCTAAGGTGCTCTAATATGACAAAGAAATATACCTATTATAAAAAAAAAACAGGTACTGCTGAAAAATCATGTCATATTTTATTGAACTACCTGTAATCGAAAACTTTGAGCTATTGTTTTCTATTTAACCGGCTTTAAAATATGGGGTCCTCATTTCGAAGACATGTTTTTTTTCTATGTTTATACGCGATATCTCCGTTGATCGTAGATGCATCAAAAAATATAATTTATATTATGCAACTGGCTGCACCGAAAACTATGTAGATTTTTAATTTATATAGTGTGCATGGGCAATGTTCCAGATCCTTAACCTAAGTGTAAAAATATGTTTGAATGCCAACATCTAGCAAGGATGCTAGCCTACACGAAAAATAATAGCTATAATGAAATCAGCCTATAATAGTTTCACTGTTGGGCAGATACTTCTTTTCATATAGAGAAAGAATGAGCATTGATAACCTTCAAATAACTTAACTCACTTTAAAAAGAAGAGAGATATATTTTATGACTGTTATTTTGCAGTATACTGTTTGGAACTGCAAACCCAGCATGCACTATATGCAAATATAGTTCTTTTAATTCCGGCTTGCCACCCATGGCATCCGGCACATCAAAGGGCTCGCTGATGCGTCGCCGGTGTCAGCGCCGGCTCCGGTGCCGTTCCGGGAAACTCCCCGCAGTTCCGGCGCACAATGAGGCCACTTCGCATCGCATATAGTACTGCGCGAGTACATTTAGTGCAGTTTATTAAGGCCAAAACTTGCTGAGTACTGGATTCAAAAAGCTAGATTTTGGAAAGTTTTGTAGATGGTTTCTTTCTGTATGAGGCAAAATCTATGCTCTCGAGCAGTGACCGCCAACTTATTATATTAATATTTTCATGATGATCATGCCAAACTCTGGATATAGGCCCCCTATATAGACAGCTAGTAATATGTTTTACATATTGATATGCATATTTTACCATCGCACAAAATGAAGCTCCACCTAATTTGGACAGAGCGCAAAAAGCCCAACTACATACAGTTTTATCCTTCTGGCAACCCTTAGCACATTTATGAGCTACCCAATTTCTGGTTACGGTTCGCTCTGCGAGTGTACGCAAACTACGGCCTGATTAATCCGTGCAGTGCAGGCAGCTAGCACAGACGTATACAAATACTTGTCCATTTACTGGCGTCTTTGAAACGCAATATTCTTGACTGACTTTGGCTATCTGAATTTGCATTAATATGATGCAGGGATATAACTTACTTGTTGTATCTACACTACAGAGAGACAGTGCTCTTTAAGGATATCAGAAATCAGTTGTCTATTTTAATAATGCTCCAGATGCAACCTACAATTTGACCAACCAGACAGAGAGAATGAAAATTCACCAAAGCAACCATCAGTCAACTTTTAAATTGATTTCTCTTTAAGTAACGATTAATTTAATATGAAAGTTAAAGCATTGTCCATATAAAGTCTAAAGGCACACATGTTGTGCCCACGTTCCGCGGATAAAAAGTTTTGAGTGTTCCGGATGAAAAGTTGTCCGGTTTCGTCCCTGAAACTATTCGGATACAAAAAACCTCGTCCCATAATCCGTTATGACGTGAAGGATCACCGAACAAATTAACTTTCTTTCTTGTTTAATATATTAGAAAGGAAAGGTTAACCTTAACTAATTTGTTATGGGTGTGGCAGGTTTTGCAACTTGGGAAACCTCATGGACACTTATTGATTTTTCTTAAAATAATTTAACACTTGTTTAAAAATACAAGTATACTAAATAGCAGTATTTACGCAAAACATATTTAAGACTCCCTCAATTTATTATGAAATATCCTACTTTTACCAATCAAACTCGTACTTTAAAATATCTCAAAAGCGTCTTGTGGAAACGACACTCTTTTTTATTTATTTTTGTGATATTTCTTATTTCGTCATGGTCACGATCAAGCAAACTTTACCACGCATTCATTCAGTAGTAGGTATGTAGCACATGTATTTATTCACCAGTACTTAGGACTCCCAGCGGCAAACGAGGGTAAATAATATCTCACGTACATTAATCGCCCGATGCTCCAACTTCAGCTATTAACACACTCGGCGGTCTAATATTTTGTAGAACAACTAAAGAAGTATGTTTGTAACTGTTATCACTCCTTTGGGATATTGTCAGTGTTCAAGGTCACTCGTTACAGTAAGGTTGCTTTGGAAAGACAAAAAAGTGATTTTGAAACTCGTTTTTAAATTAAGCATTTTTCTACTGCATGTTACGAGTATATACCTGACATAGTTCCATTCTATATAGTCTGTAGTTGTTCCTTGAAAATTTAGTCGGTATAATACCTTCTCGACGCATCTCCATAATAAAGCTAGGCTTCCCGGTTTAAAGACACTATTATTACACTGTGCAAATATTAACCTTACCTCTTTGCATGAAAAGAGGCTCGGACTAGCTGATATTATTATTATAAGCAGGCTTTAAATGCTAAAGAATCGTAACTTTCGCTTACATTACCTGCAGTGGACTGCTGTTTACCGTTCCTCCTGTGTTTGTCTCGTTACCCTGGCGCCGTGCCAGACCAGGGTCCGCTTTCTCTTTCCCCTTTGTACACTCACAAGCAGATATTTAACGCTGGCTATTTATTGATTTTTGTAGGAATAAACCTAGAATGACCAAAAGTTTTCTAAAATTTTAAGAATATTTTTTAGGTATTAGGTTATTTGGAGTGAATATTTTGTCCCCTGGCAAATTTTATTAATTAAACTATTTCGTCCGTTTTACTAATGAACTAACTTAAACAGGGCACAACAAATGCATTGTTTCCCTAGATGGCGCCACGGTGCTGAGCTGACGAAAGTAGTTCACGATTTGTGAGCAATGCGGCATAGAACACTTGTCTATTAGTTAGGGGCGTGAGAACTTAACACGCGGACTACTGCAGTGACATAACAGCTTAGGCGCTAAATAATCAGTTAAGTAGCCTAATGAAAAGTTAATCTTTTTGGATAAAGCGAAATAATAACATTATGAAACTAAAAAGGTGGAAAATAAAAGGCTACACAAAAAAAAATGTTTTTTTTTTGCTGTTTGTACCAACAGAGTTTATTCATGAAATTTATAAGACCAAAATTTATAAAATTAAATCATCTACTTGCTATGTGATCTCTTAAAATTAGTTCCTACATACTCGTGTCTCAAATATGACGAAACCTCCATTATCATAGTTGCACTAGTCCTGGCAGCATTATCAATATTAAACATTCATAGTTCATGCGAATGTTGCACGCATATTAATTTAATACTCTCATAAATAATGTAGGTGGGATTAAATGCAGCGGGTCGTGTTCACTTGTTTGTTTACTGGAATTCGCTTTGATATTCGTTTGTCGTTTATTCCTATAAACTGGGTATATTTAGAACTAGAAAGTTGTGTCTTTAAAGAAAGTTTTGTATCGTATTCTCGCATCGAGACGCATCTAAGTGTATTTACGTACCATCTTAAGACGAGCTTTGCACATATAATTTTATTATTTTCTAGTTATATATCCGTCTCTTTGTTTTTAACCGACGAAAACAGAGGAGGTTCTCAATTCGACGCGTATATATTTTTTTTTTTTTATGTATGATCACGCATATCTTTTTACAGAGTAGTCCGATTTTGATAATTCTTTTTTTATTGGAAAGGGTATACTCCAAAGTTGGTCCCATATAAATTTGTAAAAAGAATTCCCACCCTAAGGGTGGAAAAACAGGGGTTAATTGATTGTTTTCGCACTGATCGTAATGTATTACCACGCGTAACTTTTTACAGAGTAGTCCGATTTTGATAATTCTTTTTTTATTGGAAAGGGTATACTTCAAAGTTGGTCCCATAAAAATTTGGAAAAAGAATTCCCACCCTAAGGGTGGGAAAACAGGGGTTAATTGATTGTTTTCGCACTGATCGTAATGTATTACCACGCGTAACTTTTTACAGAGTAGTCCGATTTTGATAATTCTTTTTTATTAGATAGGGAATACCTAGAAGCTGGTCCCATACAATGTAACCCGAAGGGTGGGAAAATAGGGGTGATTTATTGTTCACTCACAGATTTCAATACTAAAATAAGGTAGTTAGCTATTTTAAAAATAATGCAAAATTCAGCATGTAGCAATTAGTAGACTATAGCCACAAAAAAATATAAAATAAAAACTTTTTAACAAAAAAATTAAACCGCCGAAAAAACTGAAAAGCAAAAAATAAGAAACATTTTTTTATTTAATCTTAATAACTAAGTTCTTAAACGAATGTGAGTATACCTAAATAATTTTGAGGCGGCGCCAAACTATCAATGAACAAAGATCACAAAATTACCTTAAATTTTAAGAAACAACCAAATCAAAAACACTATATTCTATAATTATATTCCTTACTTACCACCTACTAATACCATTTATTTGTGGAAAGCAAATAAAAGTTTTGAGTGTCAGTTTGAGTTTGAATCGACTTAACAATGCAATGAAACCTCCATCGAGAAACATTTAAATTTCTAAAAAAATTAAGTACCTATATATCGTAATTAATTAATTTGCCTGTTTGGCGCCGACTCGAAATTACTTAGGTATACTCACATTCGTTTAAGAACTTAGTTATTAAGATTAAATAAAAAAATGTTTCTTATTTTTTGCTTTTCAGTTTTTTCGGCGGTTTAATTTTTTTGTTAAAAAGTTTTTATTAAGTGCTGCTTTTTACCCGACTACGGCGAAGTCAACAAACTAAGGTGTAATATGTTTTTATACTTTTACCACGATCAATTTTACTTTCAATTCTGCACCGTGCTATAACAAATCCTATGCTTCAATAGTCTGACATATATACATCTATGCAGTAATCGTTTATCTGTTAGAAACTTCCTGGTGCTAAGTCTATTAAGGACGATACTCCGATAGTTGGATACCTATGTAATCCGTCACCCAGCGTTTGAACCCGACACTGTCCACGTGGCTTCGTGTCAACACCCTAGCGATGGTCGGGTTACTCCTAGCGACGCTCGGGTTACCTGCCGCTGTTCGCGACGCTACAGAACAAGACAACTAACTCCTAGGGAAAGACGTAATTGTACCTATCTGCAGTTTAGGGTTAAAGACGTTGTTTGTTAATTTAAACTTTATGATACAAGAGTTAAAGTTTATTTTTGTTAGTTGTTCTGAGAGATGCTTTTGGTATGTGTTAAAGAATATCAATTCATATAAGGTTGTGCAATTTTCCCGTGTTTTGATGCAGATACACAAATCGTAAACAGAAACAGGTCGATATAAAATTAATATTGGTCATTAGTTTATGTTATACCCAAGCTATATAAAAGGTGTGATCATTGCACAAAATGTCAAATAAATAACTCTATAGGGCTGTCGCAATATCATAAATAACTAATAGATTTTTCCTTTTTAGTCATTAATTTCACAGAGATTTAAAACCTTTTACGTACACAACAAAGTGCTGTACTAAAAGTCATCACGGGACAATTTGGTGTAAAAATTAAAACAAAAGATTCTCGCTTATTAACGAAAGTCTTTCATTCGCTTCCATTAAAAGACAAAGGGAGATATGAATGACGTCACGAAAGGAAAGTTTAATGACTGCAGAGGTTAATGATGGTTCGTATACGACGGTAGATTGAAGCGTACCTCGTAATTGAAAATCGATTCGAACCTGCCAGGGAACGTTAAATGGTTTTATTTTATTGCCTTCGCTACTTATGCGGGATTCGAAGATGGATCTTTACGATACATTACTCTGTGCTTAGACGAATTACGTAAAACATTCGATTTTGATTAGTTTTTACGAGTGTATTAAAATACCTATACGAAATGCAGGTGCATCATAATACTCGGTGTGAATACCCACTGCGTCCAGCAACAAAAAAACATAAAAGCTCGAATTATTTCCATACATAAATTTATAAAGTGTTAGGATAGGAATTACCGATACCTAAATTAGGAACACCCAAAACAAGTTTCCTTTGGACATTTTGTTTTTCAAACCTAAAGTTTAAACTGCGAATAATTAAATCAATAAGTCGAAAAAGGATAAAACCGTACCTTTTTTAGCTATAAATCTAATGCCGCGATTCATTATATCAATATTGATAGGAGGATATTGATATGCCATGATAAATTGTAATTATTCCAATCAAATCCAATAAACGTTACGATAACTTTAACAAACATTAATTGCGAATTCTGAATTAGAATCGTCTTGGAACATTTATGTTACCGAATAATGTAAAATAATACGATCCTTTGGGGTTTAAGCAAGAAATATGAAACTATGCAGATCAAGACCCACGTTGCCTATTTGCGTTGCAACTTCGAGAATTATAGAAGCGATTTCTAAATAATTTGCATATTCTGAACGTTGCACATTAATACAGAATGCGCATGACTGAACATTGAATGTTTTACGTCCTCCCGGTCACTTGAACGAAGCTGTTACTTGATTAGTTCAGCTATTATTCAAGATCCGACCGTCTCGCTATGCACGAAGGCCTAGACAAACAATTTTGACATTTATTTACGTAGTCAAAAGGGACGAAATCCCCTGACAGGTTTTTGAAATAAATAAAAGGTATTCGCAATATGAGATGGAAATAGTTTTAGTTGACGGTCCTCTCGTAATGTTTCCTGTAATAGGACAGGCATTTCGATTTTAACTCTATTTCAAGATATAGTGTTATTTCTTTTTTAGTGTCATATAAACCGTCCACTTAAATCTTCCTTGATTCTATTTCATTAAATCTGCAAATTAAGTATAGGTGTGTGAAGTTTTACGAGTATCTTTAGGTAAACTAGTTACCCCTCCCAGGTGTCTGTATCTAGGATTCAAACATTAATAGAATTTAGCATATTGAGTGTATTCTAGATTAAAATCTAGTTTTACATCTAAACAGATATTAAACACTACGCGATCCGGTTCAGTCGTTCCGCTGATAGAGTACCACGTATTGCACATCCAGTGCATTTTGCATTCAATTTAGTAAAATACCGTGACTGGTAATAACAGAGGTCTGTATGCGTTTGTGCCTTTGTTGTGTTCCCATTTCAATAGTAATAACCACGTTAAAAACAGAATTCGCTGATTAACTTGGATCATTGTTTGGTTTTAATTACAGGCCGGTTTGGGTAAATAGGTACTGCGAGCGAATTATATCGATTGCTCGGTGTCCGGCGTCCGGCCCGTGCTCGGCCCGTGTCCGGCTGGCTGGACGTTGTATACAGATTACTCGGAGATTTGTTGTGTATTCTCCCGTTTCTACCACCGTAAATTATTAACAATCCAAATTCAATGTTTGTTTATCAATAAATCATTTGTTTCTGTAACAAATGCCACTCGGTGGAATCGATAGATTACGGGTTATATCTCAGTCAGTGAGGGTTAGTGTTTGTATTTATAGCCAAGTTTGTAAAGTTTCCATTGTCATTTCGTATGAACGTCGTTCTCTGCGCGACCACGTGCAAAAACATACTGAGTTCATAAATTGTGATTCTGCACCCGCTGGTGACGCGACTTAAGTTTAATTTTGCATAATTCAGCTGTAAAGTGTTATTAGCGAGTTCGCAACACGTCGCGCGCCGCCGCCGCCGCCGCGTCTGCTGCACACAAAGAGGCAACTAAGTAGAAAATCGGATGTCTGTGGCGACCGTAACTTGATCCGCAATCACAACTAATTTAACTCAATCAACGAACGACAGCCCTTGACTGAAACATGATTACCGTTCATTAAACCAGTCGGGGCTTTATAACTTGATATCTACTTGATCGCGACGACGATAAGGAGCTTTTAATGAACGTCTGGATAACGTTTGTAGATAATAATACACATAAAAGTATCGTTGACACAAACAACAGATGTTAATTGATACAACACTCGCTATGTACACTTACATAGTCCTCGAGGGTGCTAGAGCCGCTCTCAAACAATTATGATTTGCACTAGACAATTATTCGTGCTGCGCGGTCGGCTACGCGGTAATCACGAGTGCACTAGATTTGATTGGGCGAAAATTGTTCGCGAATGCACTCTCGAAATAGGGCAATCCACCCGCAGAGACAATTGAAATAAAACGTCAGTGCAGCCGGAACGGGCTATTGTAAAAAGCTGCAACTGAATCTAGTGCCGCGCTAAATTAAATCTTATTACAATTTTGCAAAGTTCGTTTTAGCATTGGCGCGAGGCGCGATGATGTCATTTCAGCTCGCAGGTCAAGCGCCTACTTCGTACCGCAGGTTTTTCTTTTTGTTCCGCCGTGAAGAGTTTTATTTTAAATCTGTAGCTCTAACGAACCGAGCTCTTGTTGCATGCGACAGGGCCGCGCGTGCAGCTGTCATTTTAGCCGTATTAATCGTTATCACTTCGCGCCACAATACTCCCTCGGAAATCCTTTCTCTTCGCAGTTTTATTAATTGTAAAGTTGTGTATATGCGGGTGATAGGCGGCGGGTGGGTGCGGTCGCGGCGCTCGCATTGTGTTCTTATGCCGCATACATTAGCGTGCATTCTCACGGACGGAACCCGTTCCTTGGCTCGGCTGCGCTCTCTATCTTGTTGTTCCTTTACAAATCTGCGTGCCTCGTACCGCTTAGTTGACTTTTTTGCGCAGTCCGACGTAAAAAACTGCGCCTTGTATCGAACATGCCGCGAAGTCTGGTTGCCATGCGCGCCGTATTAAGTATTAAAATATCGTTTATATCGTCCGTCGTTCAATTAGAAGAAGTAAATGTTAAATTCACTGAAATGACAGCAATAACTGTCGTGTTACGTTTTATTATAGAAAGTTCGCCGCAGCGATGTTAAAATTTATGGTTCCATTGTCAATAGGAGCGGTGCCCGGCGCGGCAATAAAACAAGTTGCGGAGTTAGTTCGGTTGATACATTCGCGCTAATTGTACTGCAATCACATCGCGTGTGTTAACTTTATAAGTTATAACGTGCTAAGGAACATGTGCAAACGTTCTCGAAATAATTTAATGTGCGCAGCGGGGTAACGACACGGGGCGTGCTCTGTCGCTAATTTCGCATGCGGCACCGAGGCGGCGCGGCGCGAACGCATATAACTCGACCAATTTAGCTCGGAGCCGGCATGCCCAGAGCGCCCCGAGCCCCGAGCGCCGCGCGGACCGCCGCCACGCCATACAGTCTGCCCCGAGACGCGTTCATATGTCCGCAACTCGATGATTGACTTGTATATGCCAAACTAATATTTATCTTTTTCTTCTTTCCAGGTAATTCACAAGTCATATGGAGTTATTGCTGTATAACAATAATGACAACGGCATCATCACGGAAGTGGTAATGTAAAGACTAGTTTAAAAACATTATTTAAATATTGGTAATTTCCAAAAGCAATTATTTATTTTTAGGTTCCTTAATTCGAAAAACATGTCTTAAATATTGATCTACATAAATCTAAGGCTACTTACTTTTCAAGCCAAGTAACATTCACATTAACAACACAATACTCGAAACTAGTTTCATAAACAAACAAAAGTACTTCCAACAACAGACATTAACAATTGTGAATGCACATTACTTCAAGTGACGGCGCCATAACGTTTCTCACAAAGAAATACCGTAAACGAATATACGTGTCGCTCGGGGATTTAATTAAGAGGCCCTAAGTGGTGTAATTAAAGGTACCGCTGGGACTCGGTGGGGCCTCCGAAACCCGCGGCCCCGGCCCTGGGCCTCGCTCGACAGGTGCCAACCGTATAAGGCGAGCTATTTGACGTATTCCAGGGATTTTGGCCGCAGACGCGTCAAAAGTTAATTAAGATTCCTTGTTCCCTACTTTGGGTGAATGAGTGGTTTAAAAGTATTGATTAGTTATTGATTGGCTCAGCGGTGACCTTTTTAAAACTTATTTTTAACGTTTTAATGTATTTATTCCAAATGTATAATCATAAAAAAATAACCTCTAAAAACAGGATTTCGATACTGGAAATGGTTGTAAAAATTAAGATTAATAGGAAACACTGTGTTTCTTTACCTAGTTGCATACAAATGGACTGTACCCTGCATTTACCGTGAGCATTAAACCTTAAATTCCTAGCCTTCTTGTAGAATGTAAAGTAGGAGCACATCCAGCGAATCTACATAAAGTTACATCACAAGGCTGATTGTTTCGCCTCTACGTTCAAGTAGTCGTAGCGCCGTAGTCCGTAGCCTCGTAGACCCGCTACGATCGATGGCGGTGGAAACAATTTTTCATTACGGCGTAGATATCTCGAATGTATTGGGTTGGTTCAAATACAGTAGTATTTGTTTTACGGCCTTTTGGGGATGACGGACGAGCCGAAATGAATCCATTGCCGGTGATATTGCATTGTTTATTGATAAACAGATTTATGGGGCATTCTTGTTTGAGTTTTGCGTTGAAAGGTTTTGACTACTTTATTTTTCGTAACAATTGTACTTGGTAGCTAGCACACCAAGCAAATGCATACTTAGGCTTTACGGCCTATATTATTGACTAACATTTTTTCAAAATAAACTAAACAAGGATTATCATACTCGAATAGTATTAAAATTATTTCAGTCAGTAAACGTTTTCCGATCCATGTTTACAAAAAGGATTTCTAGGGCGTAGAAGTGAATAAGGCTTTGACGGTTCTGCTGCGTTGTGTCAAGACTCATATATACAAGACGTTCGATACGAAGGCTTTGTCATTCGACTCCTAGTGCCTTGTGTAGTGCCGTCTTCGTTGTACTTAGAAAGTTCTTTACGTTATAGTTTATCAAGTTTACTTTTGATATTTATTTGTGATGTTAAGATATATGAGTGTGAGTTTTTCCACCTAAATAATGCTTATAAAGTAAAAACAAAATATTTCATTTTATGCCAAAATTTCTACTATTCTAAGCCCGTAGTTATTGCCTTGCTGAATTTTGTCATTTGACCTTTTTACGTGTATTTATGACCCATTCATTCCTCATAGGAATCAGCTGTTAAAATAAGTTAGGATACCTGTCGAAAACCTACCGAGTAAATGAATCACAGGAAAACGAAACTAACACTAAGTAATATTCAGTGGGCCAACGAAAATACCCAGATTAGTGTAAGACTTCCCCATTATTGGCGCAAACTAATGAAAATGTAAAATTTTCTCCACTTAATACAATTAGGAGTAAGGCTTCGTAATCCTATTAAACCGCGGCATGTACTTAGAACAACGCTTTATTACCGAATTGATATTTTCTTATTACTCTGGTTGAAGGCTAAGAACAAAAGCACTTAACAATTATTCGTTTATGATTTATTCGATTATAGATAGGTTTAGGTGGTTTCTAGCTGAGTGGTTCAATTTGTAAATAACGAGATTAAATGTGATTTTTGTGTTTGAATATTTAAAGATTTAAAACGTAACATATACATAATTTTCTGACGATTCTTTAATAAAATCAAACTCGTAGTTCAGTTTAGCTATTAGTTGAAGAAAATGTTGCTAAATAGGGCAGTTAATAAACATTATTCGTACTATCAGGTACGTTGTGATTAAAATTTATTTATTTATTACACACCTTACATCTATCATAACAGGTTACCCTAATTCAATAGATGGAGTAAATCTAAAATATGTGATATGATATATCTATACACAATTATACATGTTAAAAAAAATTGACGGAAACGGAAGTCTAAACGATAACCTAGATATTAAAATTGATATTCAATATCACCGTAATACGTTGCACGTGAGATTAGACCACACGTAATGTATTAGGTCCCTACCCCGATTACCTGTCACTACCCCACTACCTGACTGCCTTGCTACCTTGCCAGCCTACTACCTCGCTATAATAACGGCCCATCTTGTTACCACGACAATCATTTTCAGGCAGCCAACATTTTTAAATTGTTTCTGTAGCGTGATAGACCTGTAGGCAAATTGAGGTTTGATAGCAGATTTACATATTTATATAAAAAAATATTAAACGAATATAATTTTTATGTACAGTTTTATAACGAAGCTTAGGTACATTCTAATAGTAGATTCATCGCATCGGTTTTGATTTATTTAAACAAAAATTAATGATAAATCTTACCTAATTATTTTGAAATATTGACATCTTAACTGCGAGGCAAAGTTAAGGGGGTAGTTAAGGGTTTAAAATTAACGTCCATGTTTCGTAACTTCTATTTACTATTCGATGCAACTTTTTCCTAAATACATAGTTATTAGACTACCAAATATCTATAAAGGAAAAAAAGAATGACTAAAATACATATTTAAACATTAATTCTTCATTAAATATGATTCTCATCACCAACATGAAACATATCCGCACAAGTCACACAAAATATACATATAATCTAAACATCAAAACCGTTATAAAATGATATTTCCACTGCATTTCCCGTCATTTGCATAATCTAACGCAAATGTGACCGGCAAAGCGCAATATATAGGGTGATCTAATATTCATAAGTCGTTTAACACCCGTGTAAAACTGCCCTGTAGTGCAGGATACTGGGATACCCAACTTCGCCTCACACACCTGGAGTTAGCCAGAGTTGTTCAACTAAGTGAAAATTACCAACCCTGGTTACCGGGTTAGCCGTCCATTGTTTAATATTGTTTTAGAGTATTATAATACTGGGCTATTTTCTGTTACGTTCAGTTGTTTAAAATAAGTTTGTAATCATATAAACTTTTACAATGAGGAGCTTTGCTGTAATCACTTTTATAAAATCAAGGTCCATACAAAAAATAAAGAAGACAATGTCTTATTTATAGAGGATTTTAATATGCTTTGCGCCTAGGCTTTCCAGTGGGAGGTGTGGCTATTTTATATTTAAAACTGTATCCCTAAAACTCATACAATTTATTTCAATTGACATATCCTCAACGTATAAATGTGTACGGTATAAAAGGTGTGAAAGTGTAGCACAACTCTAGATAGCCCGTAGATAGGTTCCACTCTACTTTTTATTCAGCTCCCGAAGCTTTCAGCGTACCGTGAAAGTCCAATTAAAATCTGTCAACTTTCTTTTTTAACTGCCATGTGTACGACTACGTGTTAAGTTTTTATTATTTTACTTTATTACTGTTATTTGCTCGTGGAGTTTTGAACTATCAAGCAAGGTAAGCATTTGTGTTTTACGGGTTATTTTATTTTATAGTTTGCATATATTTTAGTATGGTGTTTAAATTTTGTGACAATTCATAATACAATCCGTCGAAGCTGATTGAAACATGATGTAAGAAAAAAGTAGGAAATTATTTCTATTTTTTTACATTCTCAATACAACCTCAATATAACCTGTTTTTAATTTTCCGCTAATATACAATTTAAGTTTGACTGATTCCGTCTTTTAGTCAGCATTTAAAACCGTAAAAATATTGATTAGAGAAATTCAAATTGACAATAAAAAAAAGAAGACCTAGATAAAACTAGTGTCTCTATATTGCAGTGTTCAAAGGTTCTCTATTAGTAAAATGATGAACGCTTTGAGCGCTGCCTGCAACGTGTTATAACCTGTATTCACACTGATATTACAATATCATACCCAACAGGGACATTTCCTTTACACTCTCTCCTCTATTTGCTCCGATTTTCTTTTCTCGTTAATGTATGTCTCGATTTTATAAAATATAAAAGAGATGAGCAAGAGTAAATTAAAAACACGTGCTGGAAACAGGTTTATAAGTTTCCTGTTAGATATTAATATTTTCCTTGTGATATAGGAAATTGTTTTTCTTTTCTTATTCGATTTGTGATATTGATAAACTTTCTCTATTAACAGTGTTTGGTTTGTGATGCAAAATGCTGCAATACATGCACAATTTTTATTACATTAAAGTTTTTTAATTACCTACTAGTAATTAAAAAACTGATGATATTATTAATATTAATACTGGAGGAATCTATGTTTTTTTATATTATCATCTATTTAATATTTTATTATTTCCTATACTGAGCTTCCATCGGTAATTATTATAACCACAAACTCGTTATTGCTCAATGAGGTGTAACTGACCACTAAATAACACCGGTATGTACCTTCGTAATTGAATGTCGTATCAATATCGTAAATACGAAATAATAGCCTCAAAGCAAAGTGATTGTTGTAATAAATAAATAAATAAATGCGGACAACATCACATACATAGCTCTGAACCCAAAGTCAGTAGCTATTAAGCACTTGTGTTATGGAACTCAAATAACGAAGGGACCATAAACACCCAAACCCGAGACAATGTAGAAAAGCGAGTTTCTACATTGACCCGTCCGAGGATCGAACCCGAGACCTCAGAGCTAGCGACACTTTGGAAACCGGTGCTTACGCCACTCGACCAGAGTTAATAAATAATGATATCATTTTTATATCAGTAAGTATAACTGCTAAAAACGTTGTTCTGACAAGCTTCTGATAATAATTGTATTTGTTACATTATGATTAAATCTTTATATATTTCTTAGTAACAATATTGTTTTAGAATATTATTAGCTTGAACCGATTTTCTTTAAATATTGTATAAAGATTGCCTAAGTTACCTTATATAAGCAAGTATTCCTACCTATTGTTTTGATTTTATTTTCCTGTCCATTTTGTAGCCTCAAGGATTGTGAAGAAATATTGATACAGTGATCGGTCGAATATTTTTACTAAAGAATATAATAATATTTATAGAAATAGCTTCTGTTGTTTGTACAAATACATATCTTATTGATATTCACTAGAAAGCTAAGATGTTTAGATGGTTTAACAATAATAGTTTTCTGAGCTTAAATCCTAGGAAAAACATTCTAAGGTTGAGTTATATTTTGTTTGATTCTCTTTATTACTCAAGAAGTCAGATGAATAATATTTCTCCGTGAATTGTTTGCGTGTAACTTAACGTAGTTTTCAACAAAACATGGAACTCATAGAAAATGGTTACTAGTGACTTATGTTATTTGACACTGTATTTGTCTCTACGTTATGATTACTGGTGGGGATTTTTGTTGAGTTTTTTATATTCATATTATTGATTGATCGTCATTTGTTTTATTATGTCTTGCAATTTACAGAACATATTATTTTCTTATTAAACTTTGCTAAAGATTTGTTGGGGTTCCAAACCCTAAACCGATTTCTATAATTACCGCCAATTATTTTTCCATGTCGTATAAATTACCTATAGCTACTATAAGCGATGGCAACCATAAAAAGTGTGTAAAAGATAATTTCAAAGATTTCAGAGGGAATAAAACGGAGACACAATTTATTAGTTCTGCAACGTTACACAACACATGAACTGATATTTCTTTTCTATTTTGTTTTGTCGCTTATAGAGTAAAAACAAGAGTATACTCTTCCCACCTCGGCCTCACCTGTATTAATTTACTGGTAATATGTAGGTCACCTTACCCGTACCCACATTACTTCCTATACGTTATCACCTCCACATGTATGAGGTCAGCTGTCTTTAGCAGAGGTCACACCTAGTCTAGCTATTTCTATTTAATTTACTGACACATCAGTTTTTCAGTAAACTTATTTTTAACATGACATAAGAGATGATCTTTTATAATAAAATTATGTACGCTTATGTGTTTTGGATAATGTTTAATTGTTGTTTTTGGCAAGTAACTTGTTCTTTTATCATGTTAGGAGAAAAGTTCAGTTAGTTAGTTATTTCTTGCTTTAGCATATTATATGCTTAGGACTGAATATGTTCGGCTTAGTCTGTCCAATATATATTTTTATTAAATAAATAATTTATAGGTATAAATGGCGCTTAGTATTTTATTTATCGGCACCTAAATGATTCTCGTACTAATCGTGACAATAATCCAAAAAGCGAGATCTGTCTGTCATCGTGACGTCACGCGGAAAACGAACAAACCTGTTCCAGACCAGCCCTTACTTCCGATATGTAATGCGATCGTAACGAGATCGCTTATCGTCTGCCAACACGGCAACACCACGCCACAACCTTTCAACCAATAACCACCCATCTTGTTCTACAAATAAAGGTGACATTCCCATGAAGAATGTATTCGGTAAGCGCATTACTTGAAATTACAGTGTATGTATTAGGCTCGCGTGTTTTGTTTCCCGATGGTTTATTGTCTTGATCAGTGTTGTTGATACAGCATAAGAATGGGTTGCGATGCATGTTTCAATGGTAATCATAAAACTTTTTGTGTACTTCGCGGTTTATGGGACTTTTATTTATAGAAATGTTATGTAGTCAAATTTGTTGTATTTATTGGATAGTGTGTGATTCCCCTACTGTTTAACCTTCTATTATGTTATTTTGCAATTCTTTTAATACTTTAGCTAAAACGGGATAGCCATATTTCTTAAAACATTTTCAAATTCTAGTTCAGATATAACGGAGTGTCAGTTAGGTCGCTGAAATCCGAAAATATCTAGGCGACTCACGTCAATCTCATCCGAAAATACCTTACACGAGCCTTTTAGTTTCGACACGAGACTAGATTCTATAAATAAGCAAAAGGCTTTACCTAGCCTTTTGTGATATAAGGTACAATATTGCTCAATCCTAGTTACCTCTTCAATTACAATGCCCATTTAAATTAACATAATTGTACAATCACGCAGCAAAGCGATATCATTATATGTAATTTATTCCGTTTGATTCTGAAATACAGATGTACGCAAAATTAATCGGTACAACGGGTTGTGATAATCGGAGTTTGGCAAGGCATAGCTAATGCTAATATCACTCCCAAACAGCTCTACACACATTGACATAACACACACACATTGACATTACATAAACCATCAATGACGTTATACACACACACACATTTACATTACATACATGTATACACACCCCATTGACATAATTCACACACACATTGACGCCCATATGTATCCAATTGACTCGTCAACCAATTAACGTAGGCTTCTAATGTGAGGATAATGTTTAGGTTATACGGGTCGAGATAAACTGATTAGGGCTAGTAATGAAATCTATCTGCTAATAACAGACCTATCTTGTCCAAGATCTTGCTCTAATAGCTAACAGTTAGTTTAATCTTAGGTTGCCTATAATTTATTTGATTGACTGAGTGAGTTAAGTGGGTAAATGATATAATGATTACATTATAGAGGTACGGTGTTAGAGCTTTCTGTGCAAATTACAGTGTGTAAAAGTTTGAGTAACTTCTGAACTACTGAAACTTAAAAAAGCTCTTATACTCAATAGAAAATGTTGCTGCTTTTTAATTTGCCCTTTGTTTTATAAGACAATGATCATATTTAAAGATCAAACTAATTACTGAAATGGTTATGAAAACCTTTTTTAGGGCGATCGATAAATATGTTTCGCGTAATACAATAAATTAGGCTCGATCAGCCCAGATTCGATGTTGTCCGTGTAAATGATTGTTTATTATCACTTAGATCGCGATCTGCGAGCCTGGGTGTCGGCTCCCAGACCTTTCAGTGATTTGTGAATTAGGATCGAGGTTTCCGATCAAAATGTAGGACTCTGTGTTAACATCTTCGCGAATTTGGCCTTATTTTTTTATTGTATTTAGTTTGGATTTTAATTCGATGCATACATAAATTGATGAGTGCAAATAGTGCAATTAATTTTCAGTCTGCAGCTATAATTTTTCAAGTATATCCACTTGAGTTTTTATGATTTCAAATCTGAATCTTTTTAAATTCATAAATGTTAAAATGTTTATTTTTCTCGTATTAAAGGGATATTTAAGTTAGGTACCTATAGGCGAGGATTGAGCGATTCGACTTCACTAATAATACATAAAAAAGAAACATATAACGTAAGACACAAGTTCGTCTCCCGAGCCTTTCCAGTATTACCGGATTCAGGTGAATACCGTATTTTACGTGGAGCGACTGTCTATCTGTTCTCCATAACACATTTTACTGGGTAATCCAGTATCCCATAGTAAGACTGTAAGCGTAAAACATAAGTTACAGTAAAATATTATAATAGTACACGTATTGAGAGTTGTCTGGACGTATATTAGTAACACATATAATATGTGTGAGTTACATATCGTTAGGGCGAGGTTGACTACGGCGGCCATATAGTGCGTATCTTATAGCTTAGCTCCCTGTGTGGATTTGTTTAGTAAATGTGTCATAATGTATTGTAACGTTGTAACAAAGTATAGATGTTATTGTCTTTCAAAGTTATTTTTGTTCATTGTAACCTTGGAACCGGCATCGTAAAATAGTTTGAAATCCAGACAGCAGATTACTCAATAAAGCTAGCGTACCTAAAAACACAACTTTTGTTATATTAACATTTGCCCACCTGAAGGGTAGAAACATTAATAAAAGTAAACATTTGCTCATAGAATTAGTTTGCCAAAGGAATGAAGAAGAAATCACTTCGGAGGTTTCAATAAATTTTATGTGAAACCTAGCCTTACCCAGCGGCTATTCTCTCAAGTAAGTAGTGTGATGTTTATGTCCTTTACATTCCTCGACAAATGGGCTATCAAATCAGGCAGCTATACAATGTAATTTAGAATTGCAGCAGTCTATTTACAATTTCCGAAAAGTTCAAAGTCACTTCCAATCATAGACTAAAATACTTTTAACCTTTTTTTTCTATTTGTGGTAGTATCAGGAACTAAGTATACAGCCAGTGTTGATATCACCTATTTTTCTGAATCCATTAGAAGCGTGGTAACAGATGGTACCTCGCGTGTGTAAACTTAATCATTGTTTGCTATTTCCACCTCGCCACCCGCTTTATATGGTGCTAGGCAATAAGCTCGACGCCATTACTATTTGCATATGTGTAAAAATATAATTTATGGTTCAGTGTTATATGGCCTCATAAAGTGTGATATAAAATTAAAGTTGTGTGGATTTGATATAAAATCGTTTAATGCAATATTGAATGTAAAGAGTACATCAAGTTGTACAAGCATAACGGCAGTTTCCTCAAAGGGAACAACCAAAAAGTATTCAATTGTTAAGGTCTTGTACTGAAACAATAAAAAAACAGGGTTCCCAAGTGTACTCATTCCAATTTGGCTAGACAGTAAGCCAACAAATAAATTGTGTACTGTACCGTATTTCGTTCAGTAGGCACTTATTAAAGTAACAAAAGGGCTGCAAGGTTTTGTTCGCTTGAAGGACAGCCCTTAACATACTCGTACAATTTGAGCTGAGTAAAAAGCAGCCGTTGCCTACGTTATTTGTGAACCATTTTTTTTTGTCACATTTTGCCGCTACCTAGTTGAATATCTTCTATATTCAATTTAGGAGCAGCAAAGATTTCAAAAAGAGAACATTAAACCCTTAGAGTATACATAAGCAACTAGAGTGAGCCTATCAGAGTTTAAACCGTAAGCACTAGTGTGAACAAGTGTTGTCGTGAATTATGTATGAAGATGGAGCTTGCCGTTTTAAAAAATCTATCTAAAACACTAATATTATCCTAACAATCTCAAAACCATCGATCTTTTCGTATATAAGTTTCTCGTTGCGCGAAAATTAACTTAAATGCAAAACGAAATGTACTAGGATCAGACTAAAAACTGCTTTCGCTTGCCACAAGGGCAAACTAGCGATAGTAGCAGTCTATGCATATAGTACGTCAATGATTAAACCCAATTACTAGTCATTAATGTCATTTGTCATAAAGTGTCAGCCAGTATTATTCATGACGCCGATCGAGTATGCAGTATTTATGCAATTACGTACAGATGGAAATTATTCAGCTATTTAAATTGAATTGATCCTTAGAATCGCAGATTACTTATGCGAAGATTATCGTTAATTATCGATAAAACTGTTTGCATGATAAAATATTCCTTATGGCAGATAGTTGGTGTCAATTATACTAATAGCTAAGCCATGTGATTGTAGTCTTTTTGTTTATATAAATAACGTTTACAATCGCATAATAGTATTTAATGTGTTTTATTCAGCTTTGCAGTATAACGATATACCGCATTGCAATTTCGCAATGGCGTCTAAAGAGTGGAAAAGCATGCAAGCCGATATTATGAAGATATAATATATTTACTAGAAAGATTTGAAACCTTGACTTTTAGCAAAAATATGCGGCACTGTTGGTATAAAATGCCTAGGTACCTAAGTGCTTTGTTGTGTAGGATAATAAAAAGTTGAAATATGGCCCTAGGCTTAGCCATTACCGTGAACTATTAACTGCGGGGTTTGTAATCACGATTTAATTTATGTTTTATATTCGTTATTACACACTAGAAATTCTTATTACTTTCTTCGGAGTTTAAATAAAATAACCACCATTTTACATTTTTTTTTATTCTGATTACTTCAATGGCAGTAAACAATTTCTTCTTTTTAATTCATATGTTTTTAAAAGATAAGTCAGTGTGTACTTGTCTATAAAAAAAAACTCCTTGTTTATAATTTAAAGATACACGTCGCCCATAATTCTAGAAGTATAAAAATTATTAACGATATAGTAGTTTATGATGTTATAGATAAAGCCGATAATAATAAACATTCTGTGAGCTGTTAACATTTATCGTGAGCTCACTAATTGAAGGAGCGGCCTGCATGCGAATGAGGATGGCGTGCTGTCAGGTAGGTATCCTTATTTCATTCCTTGTCATTTCCTCACATATTCCCGTGTAGAACCTGGTATTTACTGGTAGCTGCTGTCAGCGTACTCTCTTGCAATCTTATTCAATCAGTGACTGACACTTCGAATACGCATTGTTTTTGTACAAATTATCAACTAACTTTTAAATTCGCCTACTGCATATTTTATTTACCCATCTTAGCCACATTAAGTTCCATTATCGTTTCATCCTTAGAAACCTTAATATTATATATTAAAAGTTTTGGTTCATATTCATAAAGAATTTTGGTTCATTAGTCATAATTTATTTAAATGTTTTCATTAGGTACAACAGAAGTCGTGTATTACTCGATATACAGCTGTACCGGTCGGTAATGTTATGCTAAGTTAAAATTAGTGGTAAACAAAATATTATTAGAGTGCACAAATAAGCGCTCACTTGCACCGGTTAACACCACCGTGTTGATATTTACCACTCCCGCTGAGAGAGCGAGCACACGCCACTTATACCATTCACCGCATACAACTCCATACATCATGTTTAACTTACTCTAACAACCACATTCATATCACAGACGCCATGAAATTATTACAAAATAACTGATTATATTATTTTTTAATAGGTAAATAAAACAACGCAGTTTTTATTATGAATAAATTCGATTTTTAAAATACTGGCCGTTTTTTATTCCAGAAGCAATTAAAAAGTCTGTCAGCAAAAAAAGAACAAAATATTCCCGCCGAATTTTCGACGCAGTAGTGAAAAATAAAAATACATTTTATATAACTGAACCAAAAAACTGAGGTGCTAACGAAAAATTACAGAGCTTCGTAAAAATAAAATTACTTCATTTCTCGCCTGGGAAAGTCCACGAGGGAGCAGTAGTAAGTGTTTTCACATTTAATGAGCGCCATATTTATTTATCGTTATTTCTGGGTGTTGCCGGCTTCCCTCTTTGCTCTTCACACTATCATTAACTAGATGGTATACAAACATTTGGGTAATAAAGTCTTCGCGCCAAACATTTGTACTTACTTAAAGGGCATTCGTTAGTTGGTAGCACAGCTTTATGCCAGTGTTTAGTAAATGCGAATGGTGGTGAAATTTTTGCCAAAATCTTTTTTTTTAAATGCAAAGAGTAGATGCAGTCTTTATTTTTATCGAAAGATGTAGTAGACGGTACATATTTAACAGAAGTTATTGTGTTATGTTAAACTGCTAATACTTAATATAATTTAATTATGTCATGTAGTAAAAGGTACTCTTTGATTACCATTATTAAGATTCATAAATATCACCATTGTTGCGTACGTACGCATTAGGATAGGTAGAGATAGTTTTTGTAGATGGATTAAATTACATTCTACCGAACTCAAATAACGATTAAGGCTAATTTGCATACGTCGATACCCTGTCATATTAATAACGGTTTCATGTTTTATTATCACAAAAAGTGCTTGTCTCTGCTCAATTTTTATCTAGACTAGCTCTCCATTCATTAAGTATTTAAATATTTTTATTGCTTTTTGCCACACCTGTGAATGGCCGACTGTTTCGTACAGTGACACTTCAAATAAAGAATTAGAGATAGTGCGGACTTGCGGTCATTTAATAATCGTAAAAAGAATTAATAGCGGATGTTGTTGATGTAAGATTTTAATTTTATCGCGTCGAGACAATTGGCCGGAATATTCATGAGTTAAAACGGTATTGGAGATGACCCACGCTGGGCTGTGTCAACAGATTGCGTTGTAAAGGTAGACGACGGAACTGGTTAAATGCCAAAATACACCAAAATAGTTAAGGAAACCATGAACGGTCTGATGAAAATAAATTCTGTGTTATATAAATAATTTATAACTGCCTATAGGTAACATATTATTTCCTAACACACGCAAGAATTGTGAATGTCTCATATTTCCGTGTCTCTAAGAATTTAACATTTGTCTAGAATTTTGCAATTCCGAAAACCAGTCGATAATGATTAATTTCAACGAGTTTGACGTTTGAATTACCTTGAATTTCTGATGACTTGGTTATTTCTAAATATATGATTGACGAAGTCTTTAAACATATTGGCTGAGCTGTTACAGAATGGCTCATTTACTTTTCTATAAACTTCGGAAAACGATAAGCGTCACACACATTTCGCTTCTCATTCTCACGGGTTTTTTAACACACCGGATGACGGGTTAATGCACAACTAATAAAGACCTATCTACAAATATAAATTAATTTCATACATAAAAACTTTCATCATACACATGTAAACACAATTATGGAGATAACTATTGCCGTGGGTCATTCAAATTATATAATTTACGGTCTTGACGAAACGGGCAGACGTTGTTAGTTTAACACAGTAATGTTTATTATAGTTTAAATTACGATTTACACCTTACTGAGCGCGTGGATGCGAGCGGAAGCGCATGGAAGCGCAGCGTAATGTGCATGCACTCACTCACGGATGCGTTCAGGCAAAAATAGCCATGTGTTTGGCAGAGTGCTTCGAAGAGTCGTACGCGTCGTTAAAGCTAAGAACAACTCAAAGATCCTGGCATCCTACTTGCTGATCTAAATTCACACTTTAATCATTCTGCCTAATTACTTCTTAATTTCTTTTATGACGTCATTAATTTCGCTTCTGCGCGCGTCACCACGTAGGACTAACATAATCCTACTTATTAAAACAGGGTAGATTATGAGTTTGTTACCTGTTGTTATTCAGAGTAATCTTATTTTTTTACCACCACTTAAACATTCAAGAATGATTGATAGAGCAGTCGTTCTGAACTAAGCCAGCAATTTACTGAGACAACTTTATTACCTATCTATTTGCCGTAAATGTGGTATTAGATTTATGACTCAACTGAACTGTACTTACAGTGGACCACTGTTTAGTTAGCCAACAGTAGTTGTACTTCAAACAACGCAGTGAGAATTATAGGAGATGTAATTGCAACAGTAAATATTGAATTATTTATTGTAGCCGTATAATCTTGTAAGAGAAATATATAACACGTTTTCGTGGCGGTTATAATCATTTATCACTGGCATGTAATAATAACGAATGTAGGTGTTCCATACTGATGTTAGATTCTCATTATTTATCCAATTTATGTAATAGGTTAGTTGTGGGTGATCTGTGTGCGGCAGGCCCCGCTCAGTCTGGGAGCGCGGCCTTGCTCGCCCGCAACAGCTGCCGGCTCCTATACTAATACTAAACATTACATAAGCTGGTATTATTGAACCACATTACTCTGGCTTAGGTCTTGCAATTATGTTGGTTTTCGGTTATACAGATACTGCTTATGGTCGATATATATTCCAATAACAGCTAGCTACTTAAATCAGTTATAATCTTAATTTGTGTTTGGTTAAAACGTATTATATTTCATGTTGTCTCTATTGTATCACACTTAAAATTAGTTATTCAAAGCCAGTCCGAAGATCGGAATACAGTAAAGATTTAGCCGCGAGCTAAATAAAAAAGCTTGTCTGTGGTATTCAGGCAGTGTTTGTGCGCTCGTCTAGCTGTCACACAACAATGCGCCCGCAGCCTTGAACCTGCGCCGACGGCCATCGCTCTCGCACGACATTGTGCCAAATGTAATTCAATACATATTTATGTATAAATTATCAACGTAGAATGTCTTACGCAGCCAGTTAAAACCGTTGTCAACACTTAAATGTCTTTTACTAATTTGGATCAAATCCAAAACGAATTATTGTTATCTAAATGGCTAGTTTTGCACAGGAAGTACTTTTTATATAGTTCGTTTAAAGGCAATTAATGTCTTAAGTGTTGACACATTGCTATTGGCAGTTTAAGAAAGAATAAGAATTTTATGTTTATTTTAACGAAGAAATATTTACAACACTTCATGTTCGTACAAAATGATGCAATGATTCCTTTTCTCACTTATTTAATATATTTAAATTATTAGAAAATGTTTTACGTTCTAGCCTTCATGTTACCAGCTCATAATCATAATGAACATGTAATATTATTTAGTTAGTAAATGCACTTGTAACTGAGTAGGTACCGTATTTTATTACACATAATTAGGACAACAAGCACTATATTCTAGATCGTAGCTAGTATCTAAACGACTTGTAGTCACACGATGCAATAAAATCCTAAATTATTAGAGTAATCTAAACCGAAATTGCACTACTTCATTTCTATAAGCATTTAGGTAGTTTTATTTTCTTTATGTAATGTTTATACTCATATAAATACGTGGACATACCCGAGCTGACTAGACGAGAATTTTTACGTCCGTACAGCGATACCCGCATCAATACTAACAGCTTTACGACATCAGAAGCTTAACGTTCAGCAATAAGGTTGATATTAGCGATTGCTTTTTACTCAAGACGTGTGGTTGACTGTACAATGGCTGGTCTAGTGTTGGACTCGGGCCAAAGGGAACGTTTGAAATATCTTGCGAGTGGTCTCACGCGACAGTTTCAAACTGGTCTCTCGTCACTTTGATATTACATTATTTATAATTTGACATTCTAGTTTGCAACCACTTCTTACTAAAAAATGTATTTAATTGTACGGATAATGTCATCGTGGGTCAAAGGCAGGCCATTGTCCTGGGTTGACATGAAAACCTAAACGAAAATAGAACTAGGAACCTTAGAAATATTTGCGATTCCCAGTTCATTACGTTTGTTTAAAAAAAATCCTCGTCGACTTTACAATATGTAATATCATGACATTTTATATTAAAATACAATCTTACAATGTTTGTCCCCAACTAAATGTAAACGAGTTTTATGTAAAGGACCTAGGGTTTGTTGAACGCGAAAGTAAAAGTAAATACAGACGACTGGTTAAGGTAGCTTTACTAAACTTGCTATATAAACACTAGAATTATGTGCTTGTACATAAACCAACCAACATCATAATAAAGTTATACTCGTAGGTATCCAAACTTCACATAAACTACTTGTAAGTGCGTAGTACACAACAACGAAATAATTATGTTAAACAATCATTTGGTTAAACATAAACTTCCAATCAGTAAATTAGGGCACATTTAGACACATGATGTTTTTTAACGTATCTACAAAACTTCGGTAATACAATGTAGAAATAGTACAGATAGTTAGCTTTGAAAACAAAGCCGTTGTGGTAATTAAAATTAAGTGCCAAAATTGCCTCTATAAGTTATTTACTGAATTCGAAATAAACCTGCGTTGTCCAAAAAGCTATACGATACGAAGATCGTTCGACTCTACAAATGTAAGCTTAATAAAACTTTATCCAAGACACAGTTAGACTAATTAGTTCTAGCAATAGGTTCTTGATAGCTTTCCGTCAGTTGTTTCTTGCAATTTTAATGTGAGAAGTTTATCAGCTGGATGTATCGACGCCATTTCTACTGCTATGATTTAGTCATTCCGTTTTAACCTATATATGAACCTAAAGGATATCAAACATAATACTTTTTGTATCATATGGTACTCTATTATTATTATTTTTTCTTATTGTAACTATTGTACACATTTGTTAACAAATTTCATCTCTTTCTCCAGATTTCTTCCAGAAATAAGCAGTACCTTGGTACATTTGTTATCCTACGTCTTGTTCCATTTCTCTTATGTCCCGTTTGTGTACATAAATTGTTAAATAAATAAATAATAAACCTTAATATAAAACAAGTGAAATTATACATTAGTTGTCACATTGTATAGTATTGTGTGTTTGGGTACGGAAAACTATGCTTTACATAATTATATCATATTGACATCAAATTTGTGATTTTTATTAATTAGGTCCCCAAATAACATTCAATACCAATTATTGTATTTTTTAGGTACCTACTTGTAATATAAGTTTTAATTGTATCTCACAATGTCTTGTCGTCTGCGTTAGTTAACAGTATAAGTGATTACAGAGAGTGTTTCGGAGTCTATTATGTGCGAGGACCCTCATCAGTGGCGACACCTGTCACCCGACCTCAATCCTCCACAATTTACCTTTGACCTCATATTAAATAGTAATTGGAAATGAAGCACTTCTTCAGACCAGAGCCCTTTGTTACTGAGGGATTGTAGAGTATACTTTATACGCCCATTGTTTAGTTTGTCCCTTTTTAAGCATATTTTTGTATAAATTGTGACGTCTTATTTTTTTTGCCTTTGGTTTTGAGTGTCCAAGTTTTTTACAGTAGGTCGATGGCAAACATAGATCCTACTACCTACGATAAATAAAATGTAAATGAATATCATTCTGTATTCTAAACATTTATTTTGTATTCATATTATTTTTCACTTTGCCACTCAATATTTCAAACATTTCACAACGAAGTATTTGTAAAAGGGATTAATTAAATAAAAGCCCGATGTTACGCAGTGTGTTCGATTAAAAAAAACGAATTAAACCTAAACTTTTTCGAGGAATGCTTCAAATTGTTTACGAATAAATAAAATTGAGGCAGACGAACAGAGGCGCCCTTTTGCCAATCCAATTATTTCGGAAATGAATTCTTTATCGATAAAATTAATTAAACGTAATAAATCTGCCATTTGGTATCTTTTCATTACAATAATTCATAATTATTAGGGTCACACAGGTTTACCTTTGTTAATCATAATTATAGAACATAATATTAAAATTGAAGGTCAAATTTTACCTGTAGTATATATTAGTTGTGTAGCAGATATTGAAATATTTTAGTACATGAAAGCTTGATTTAGTAATTATTTTTTAACAATGTATGAATTGAAACGTGTTTGATTGTCAAGCAACATGTTAAAGGCAAACATGTTTGTCACTTCACAATACAAAACAGGTTTTAAAACCAGTTTGAATTTGTTTCAATACTTTGTGTACTTAAGACAAATTACTTGCCTAAAACATTTTTTTTATTAATTTTCCTGTTTCAGGTCCAATATGTGGTGGTCAATGCTGTGGCAGGGGACGTGAAGTTCAAGTCAGATCAGCGCTGCGGCGGTCAGCGGAAGTCAGCACGACCATCTCCACCAAGAGAACTGCTGAGCTTCTGCTGTCAACCAAGAGATCGTTACAAGGTAAGAAATACTTATTAACTTAAGTAGACACAATTGATTCATGTATAAGACTTTTCAGATAAAAAGACTTGTTCAATCTTCTAAATAACAATATTCCATCCGTCGTCATATGAAAATAAATGACCAATCTATTTCACAACATTTTCCATTCGGATTAATGTCGTTCTGCCTCACGGTTCAAAAGCAAGAATTTGTAATAAAGCGGCTCCATAAACTTCGCTGAAAACTAAACTACACATACCTGACACTAAACTCTTGATTAAACGGACGGCCTGGACACGCTCTGGTTGTTGAGCAAATCATCAATATTGAACGTCAGTTGCGAGATCAAAGTGGTTCGCTATATAGGCTACACATACAGCATAATATATTCTACGTGGCGGTCTCATTGTATACAATGCAGGCGTTTGATAATGTACTAAATGCAACAGTGATATAATTTTTGCTCGAAGCAATTTAGTGTAACCTTTTAAGGCTTTAGTATATTGAAAGCAACTGTAGCGTGTAAAAAAGTCACATTGTGGTTAAGAACTTATTCGGTAATCTGATAGACGAGATGTAATAATATGATTCTAAATAAAAGTAATTTCTCTTGTATAAAAATACGGCTTTATTGCATGTTATAGGCATGAATCAGATTGTCGTCGAAAGCACTTACTAAATAACGTCAATTGAAACCGATTCCTTTGTGGTGATAGGATAAGCCAATCAACTTTCTTACGACTCACTACTCAAGCCGGGCTCAACGTACCGAGAAAAATATTGTTGTATAACATTTGTAAGGAAAGCTCGTATGCACCATTTGCTTTTAATTAATTCCTCGTTGCGTACGGTCGTAATCAGGCTTACTTGTAAGGCATCTTTTTATCTTAATTGAATCTCATCTGTAGGCCTAGCACGCTCTGCCGTGATTAGCTGGGTCATGGATTTTGTCGCCTGTCAAGCCTTGTCTTACGCCCCACTGTGCTAGTTAATAACTCTGCTTTTAATTTGTGAATTTTGTGTCACCTTATTAGATTTAGTTAAGGATAATTAATGGACTCTGCCCACCACTTAGATTAGATTGGCACAAAGGCGTTTAGTAGTTTCATGAACATGTACCTCTTCAGAGTTGTACCTACTCTTTTTTCTCAATGTCGAGTTAAAATTCCTGCAAGGTATTTGAAGTATATATGCATTAGGCACAACAGTATGCCGATGTTAAAGTCCAACCATTTGACATCATAATATAAGCATGAAATAAGCTTTAAAAATAGCTTGTATTCATTTATAAATTGTATACACGCATTATACAATAAACACTATCTGTAACCTCATTGTGCTGCTGCGATGCTGGTATAAAAGGAGACGTTATTGAAAGACGAGCGCATAGAGATATGTTTATTGTGTCAGTGCCAAAGATCAATCGATTACAATAAGCAGATGCGGCTCATCGTAGAGCACAAACACGAGCCTACCGCAAGCCGTATGCCCACTGCACTTACAACAATAAATACAGGCAGCAGGGGCGGGCCGCGTGTTAGCCGCGCTCGGGAGCTTCAACAATACTTGTTTAACAAACACTCCCAAAGCGCCGCCAAATTAGGCACTTTGTGTGTACACACCCTTATACGGTTATTACCACACGGACGCCTTCACAACAACTAATATAAATAAATAATCCGTTTTTATCGCTACTCAATATCTTTTCGATGCGTGATTCGATAAATACGAGAATCAATTGAAATTACATTAATTTTATTAATTTCCTGTATGTTCCACCTTCTTAATTGCCTCTGGTCATTCGCACTTAGAAACTTGTTTTGCAATTATGCGTAGTAGACGTTACGATAGTTAAAAATTACGATTATTTTCGAATTTATAGTATTTAAATGCCATAAATAAAATTAGGTGTAAAGATTTATAGCGTACAATGAAATATAAAAATGTTCCGACACGATATAAAAATATTTATAATTTAAAACGATTTTATTTCGTTTAACTTTATTTCCATAAAAAGTAATGACTGACGCTATTAAGTCGCTGCGGCACTTCGTGAACTAGTCGTTAGCAAAGTGTTAAATAAATATTAAAATTACATGTATTTTCCAGAGGGGCACTGAAACTCGCTTATTCAACGCATATTAAAATGTTGAAATTACTACATGTGCAACAAGCATACATTAATTAAACTAGTCGCCAAGACGTGATTGCTTACTGCTTATTCAAATTTTTTAATAACGCTGTCAGCACTAATTGTAAAGGTTGCGTTTTTTCTGCAAGTAATTTCCTTAGTTCCGTAGTAAGACTGGGATTTCCATCATTTAACATGACTCAAAAATAGTCACACTAGCTGACAAATCTGAACGTCCCTAGTAGGTACTTGTGATGTGCAATCTGAGTAAGTAAACTGAACGTAGCACTTGTGCCATCTGTGTGTCAACCACACTAACACCCAATATCGCCGCGAGGGTGCCCAAAGACGCAGAGCAAACATCAATGCTGAATAGTTAAATGTTGCCTCATTTACTCCCCTCTAATATTCTACCTCGTACAGCTCTCAACAACTTAATACCTATATCGATTGCATTTAAGAATGCAATACCTGCTAAGCCGTTAGAAGTATAGTTAATGTATTGCTTTCAAAGTTTCTGCAAGAACTGACATTTTATCGCATAATTAACGTTTTTGGCCTTTACAAAATCAATTAAATGCAAATTTCTATGAAATGTCCCAAGATTTACAACAGCGGCCATAAATAAATACTGTATCTTATAAGGACAGTTTAATACTGCGATATTTAGGAGGGTTCGGTCTTGCTGTGACCTAACGGAACAAATGATATCGTACGCAGTACATCTATCTAGTGCTAAGCATTGACTACGACAAGACATTTAGAATTTATGTCTGCTTAACCCGCACGCGAACATAATATATGACCCAGTTAAATAACGTACGCAGCGAACAAAACCAATATCAGCCGACGCACATAGATTAACGACAACGTCTTGCAATAAGATTTTATTTGTTATTTATATTCCCACCGCGCTGAATATTAGCTCTTAGATCTTCTAAAATAGACTTCAAGGCTTATTTACCTGTGAGTACACTTCAAAAGATTCTCATCTACATGAGTGGTGAGCGTCATTATTATCTTAAAATATAATATTGGGTGCGACGACCCCGGGACTAACAAGTATGAAACAATGAGTCCCAACCCCTGCTCCTGAGAGGAAATAATCAGAGTGTGCTTCACGCGGAGGGTTCCCTTTTATACCATTGTTCAGCGAATGCCTAAGGGCCTCGGGGACCACACGCACGGACCCTCATTAGAGCACTAAAATAATTTACCTTTGTGCTTTATAAAGGTACCGCACATTAACGTTAATGCAGACCATTTAATATTAATAGAGTTCTCATTAACAGCTAGAAACGCTTTGGTTATTCGGAACAATAAATTCCATCGAACCACTAACTTAGGTACAAGTAACCCTTTTGGCCACACTGTTCACCATGCCTCTACCGTATAAGTTCCATTTATTCTGTTTTGTGTAAGGATATTGGTGGGCCGGATGATACATAGCTACCGACGGATATAAGCGCCGGTGCACAGTATGAAATTTCCTTCTCCGTATTTTCTATAGAGTGGAACAACTTGAATTTATTGAGTTTGTAGATTCTATCTACTAGCATTATGAGAGGAGACCTGGCATTGAATTTAGGAAACATTTTCGGAATGTGATGTTATTTCGATTAAGGATGATTCGCATAAACACATATATAAATAATACTAAGAAAATTACGGGGGAATGTCACAAGCATTTGTTATATAAGAAAAAGAGAATAGCTTCTTCTTAATACCAGAGACACTATAAAAACAAGTAAACTAGTCTCCAGCGGTGAACAAAAACTAAGCAAGTCGTTTAAATAAATGAATGGGGATATATATTTTCTTTCACAAACTATTCTAGTCGCCTTTATATTCACTTTCCCACGTCTCAATCCTGTCTAAATTACCGTTGCCCTGGCGTCTCATTACTAAAGTTCAGACCTGCTTTTCATCCAGACGAAATTGCTTAAAACGCAAAAAAACTCGGCGTACCGAGTTCATTTGTTGAAACAACCTCTGTAGAATTAACATAACTAAGTAATTAGTCCACTCTGCACAGTCTATTCACACTTTGAGTTGCGCTACACTGTAATGCAATTTATGATTCTTTAACTAAATGACTTTTAACTGTGAATGCTAAGCGAGGGCGGTGAAAAATGACACGAATTTGATGAAAATTCTTATTGCGAAGGGAGCCTCGCGGCTATATTGTTGATAAGGTTGGATTTGTTTGTAAATGGCGAAGAAACATGAATATTTAATAAAAATAATATGAATTTTGACATTCTGACGTCCGGCGCGTTGTATGGTTTTGGTATTTTGTAGGAAATAAAATTAACTTACAGTAGTTTGTTTTAACTTGAACCTTTAAAAGCACAACTTTTCATATCCATTTTGATTTATTTCAACTATTTTGTGAATGTGTCCAGTGTCACACAATGCGGTACTATTATCCAAACATAAGCCCCGAAATAGGCAGTTGAGTAAAATCCAGCAAGTTCTGCGGCGTTCCAAAGGGCACCTGGAGGTCTCCCTGAAAAGACGAATGGCACTTATTATTTATAGCGCCATCGCCGCACCGGCACAAAATAATAAAATTACGCAGAAGTACCACTTTTCACAGCTACATGGCCATCAAAAACCATACATTACATACCATAAGAGCTTTAGTGTTTTCGTCTACGTTTCAGTTAGTTTATAGCTAAACTACTGCCTCTTGTGGTATAAATGTGAATACTAATTAAAAGCCACAGTAAAAACTTTCAAAAGTCATCATCGAGCCACAGATTCGAGAATGATAGATTTAAAAACCAAATGAACTAGCCAAGCAAAGTCAATTTGGTTTCCAATTATGCTTTACAAGTTCGTTCGACGTGATTTATGCATAATAGTTATTCGACTCGAATGAAGCTACGACAGATTAAATTTGCACTATTTACGGATTTCCATATTGTAAGCAGTCGTCGCGTATTGTATGGCAAGAAAGATTAAATTTTTCAACTCATTCAAAAACGGGCCACATACTTTTAAGGTGTTAATAACGTAAAATTGACACTACCTACTTTCGTATTTATTTTTCACGTAGTTAAGAAAAAACCTTATAATTGTAACCGACCTTCTGAACATTATATACAGTTTCACCGTTTTGCCGTTCCCCATTCCGATACACTCAATGCGAGGGATTTATTCCGGCGCGCTGTGAACTGTCATCAATCCCCTATTGTGCAGGTGAAAATACCGAGAGTTCCTTTAATGTCCTGTCTATAGTGGTTGATGAGGAAATCACTGAACAGAAACGTTTATATAACTTATACCAAGTGGAGAGCTTTTATGAACCGCAAGATTGATTCAGTTAAGTCGCAAAATAAATAATTCTTAGTAATAACCTTTTGAGGTTTTCATTTAAATATTATTTTGAGAAAGTCATAACTTGAAATTAATGCATTTAAATCATCATAAGAAACTATTTACCTAGCGTCTCATAAAAATAAACCTTTGTGGTTTTTCACGGCGGCGTAATCCAAGAAGATTTATTATTATTACAATTATAATGAATCCTTAAAGAGAAGGCTCCACATTAAAGGTATATCTACGAGTACGTCGTAAACGCCGCCGGCTAAAAAGCTTTTCGTCAAGCCTCGTAGATCAAAGGCGCTTTTCATCCTTCACGTACCTACATAAATGTAAGCACAGTTTGAGTTTACACGCATAACACGCCCATTCGGATTTACTCGTGGTAGCATTCTCGTGATAAAGACTTGAGTTATTTAATTAAAAAATATCTCGCTGCTATCTGTATTGTCGGATAACGTCCTCCTCGAGGACTAAAGAAATTTATAAGTATATCTGTGGGTAGGAATGCAGCGAGGCGTTGATCCCGTCGCTCGGGCCTGCATTCCTCAGAGATAACACTAGATATACTTAGCAGGTGCCAGAAACTATGAAACCAAATACTCCGGGGATGTTTGCCCAACAACTAAGCGTATTTACAGAGCCTCTGTAAACATTACGTTTAATTTATTGTACACAAATGTTACGTAACTTGTTACATGTATCCGAATTTCGGTAAGACTCAATTCAAAGTCGACTACCCTTGAAGGTTTCAGTTACATATTATAACAATATTATATAACTTTGTTTGATAATTGTTTTGTCAATCATACCGTAATTAATTTGGGCTTCAAAGGAGAGAAATACTTGTATTATCATATTAAATAAACCTTTGAATGTGTTGAAATTATTTGATACCTAATTAACCGTCTGTTTTGTTCTCAGATCACCTAACGGGCTTATCGCACCAGTCGCAGAACAAGACTGCGACGTTGTTCACTCAGCTGTACCGCGGACACGCGGCGCGCACCGTGCAGCCCCTGGCGGCGCTGTACGACGACATCCGGATAGTGCTGCGATCGAATTCCGACGGCGACATCTCCAGCGAGAGCCTCAGCACGGGCCCGCCGAGGGACCTCGCCGCCAGTGCCAAGAAGTTCTTCAGGGAAATATTCCCCGTCGCCTACCATAATGTACTCAAGCTGGACTCGAAACAGTTCTCCCCTGAGTACGAGGTGTGCTTGAAGTACGCGTACGATGCAGTCCAGCCATTTGGAGATGTTCCGCAACAGGTAAATAAACCTCAAACTAGTTTCAACAATATTCATCCATTTAATGTTCTAAATGTTAGATCCCGCATAAAACCCACCGTTTCTCCCCAAGAATGTCGTACTGAGTCTTATATAACTACCAAAATGTACCTACATATGCGGGCGAAACTCAGCGTTTCTTAATAATATGAGAGGCACGCGACGTTGGGTGAAACATTAAAATTTAGACTGAAGGTTTTCGTTCATTAAAAGTGATGGTACATTACTCCTTTTACTTAACTACTGGCACGCGGCTTAATTGGCTTAACCCGGAGATTATACGAATTAACCTGTGCCATGTATTGTCATATTCTTAAAGAAAAGGGATAACAATGTTTCATTTTGATCTTTATTTCTTGGGAAGAATTTCGGTTTTGACAAAAATTTTAATGTTATCTTGGGCGTCAAAGTGGTCTGCCTAGTCTAAAAATTTCGTAATTTCAAGTTATTATTAGAATACACTGCAGGGAATTACCGAAACCTACCAATTTCGACATAAATTATTTCCGAAACTGACAGGTTCAATAATATTTGTTAATACACGAACATAGTAAATATAGTACGGAAAAGTGATATCAATTTCAGAGTTGTAGCGCAATAAATAGACTTGCTGCATAATTCATGACATGCTTATCTACATCTTGTTAGAGATATAACTGTACTTATGAGTCTAACAACGAAAATGTCTGTCGCAGCGCGCTGCAATCAAGAAATCTTTATTTAAGTAGTAGTTTAAACATAATATTAGTTTAATGGCTATTTTAAGATTGTTAGACTAATTGGATACATTTATCATGTAAAATGTTGCATACAACGCTATAAAACAGATTATTTACATTTACAAAAAAAAAGAGTATTTTGATTACTCGTTAATGGCTCTATACTAATCGTATCAGTTTATCCGTATAACATAATACATACATAGATCTAGATACAATCAAGTTTATTCTGTTTATCAGGCACAGTGTAATAATTGGTGGTTACCGACATCCAGACATCTACTAATTGTCTGGCTCGAGCTGATTTGCAAGGTAGCTCGCGTTCTCGACTCTAACAAATAGGCATCTCTACACGAGCGTGCCGTGCCGTGCCGTGCCGTTGCCCAACCGACCTGCACAGTGGCTATTTAACTGCAATTCCATTTATCACGAGAGGTGCAGGACAAAGCATAGTGTTTCATAATAAGCATAATGAACGCTCTTGCGACATGCCAGCTTGTCACGATGTTACGGCCCTTACTCGTTTGCATTTACCTAGCCTTTATTTTAGGCTTACCATGAATATGTAAAATACATTATTTAACAATACAATTACAAAACAGACTCAGAATATTACAAAATAGCTATGACTGTTCCTTAAAAACTAGAAATAATTCCATTATTTTCCCCAGTTACCCAGTTTGCATGACCATTTTTAGTCGTGTATATTTTAAGCAAGAATTTTGTTTTATTTTTACTCTAAATAGCTTGGCTAAAGTCGGTAAAAACGTTAAACTGGAGCATGCGGACAAATGCAAGTCATGCAAAGGACATGAAAAGCGGGCGTGCGGAACCGCGATAACACTCACTTCATATAAAACTCCTAGATTTTTGCGTCCATATTTACGTAAGGAGGTTAAGACCTCTTTACAGTGTTGGTGGTCATGACTTAACCCGTAAAATTAGGTTTATTTACATAAATATTGTCGTTCACCGCTGCCAACGCCGACGCTTTAATAAATCATTTACTGAATAATATTCTATGTTCCTACTACGCTTTCTGTCAGTCTTGTATTAGAAACATGTTTTCTTTTAGATTCTTTGATAAATTTATAATCATCGTAACACCGGACTTATGGGTTGATAGGCCAAATTAATCTCTAATGAGCATAACATGACACTTTTATAGGTGACATGATTTATTAATTACCAGCGGTGCTCGCGGCGCTATAAAAATTCATCATCTTTTAAGATTACGAAATTAACTGCACGATGCTTATAAACACCTGAAATATAATCATATACCTAATAATAATGTCCTGGGACAACTCACACTTAGTCTGATCCCAAACTGAACAAAGCCAAACTATAGTTACCAGATAACTGATAAACATACTTACTTATATATTTCTAAATTCATACAGATTATAGATAAATACACTCCTACACAAAGATTTGTCCTAAGTGGGTTCAAACCCACGACCGATAAAGCTTGGTTTGTGATCCTGACTGGATCACAAACCAGTAGACCAACAGGCCAGTCAAATATGTTTTTCTGGTGTTTATAAACGTATGCTTGTATTGTCAACAGTTGGGCACATCTCTATCCCGGTCCCTGGAAGCAGCACGAGCGTTGCTGCAGATGCTCTCAGTGGGAGCGGACGCGCTGGCCACCGCCGAGCGCGTGGTGGCGGGTGGCAGCGACGCGTGCGCGGACCGACTGGTGCGCGCCGCCGGCTGTCCGCGCTGCCACGGACACGACGCGCGCCCCTGCAGGCACTACTGTCTTAACGTCGCTAGAGGGTAAGTTACAACACTTCTTCTTCTCGAGTCAAAGATCCAACTTTCAAATTCTGTCTGACCAAAAAGATGCAACCTGCTCTGTCGCTGGCCTCCATGACGTCCTGGAGATTGCAGGTGGTAGTGCAACATTTATCATAGTTTTAACATAAGATACAAGCATACTTTATGTACCTACTAGATGAAGAAAAATGTGTGTGGAGGTCGGAAAGGCTCGCTCCATGTAAAATACGGTATTCAGCTGAATCCGGTAAGACTGATAGCTGACCCCAACATAGCTTGGGAAAGAGGCTAAGCAAATGATGATGATATGGTATTTCGAAGTTTTGTTCCTTAGGAAATTTCTTTTTAATAAATGTTCGTATATAAAACTTCAATATAATCATTACTATTAAACTTGTCTTTCGGACATTTTTTGTCGTCCGATATTGTGATGACTGTATGAAGTAAAACTTCAGTCATAGTGATATATAATTTCGTTTCAAACAAGCCTCTATGCAAGCAAAATTTGTGCAAATAGCGTCCCTAAAACATTCTCTAGCGTGAGCGGGTAATATAATTATTTTTGGAGTAGTTTCACCATTGAACATTTTGTGGTCACTTGGCTAGGTTAATAATCGTGTTATAGAAGTTGAAGTTCGTGTATTTGTTTATTAATTTAAAAACTTAAATGCTCCCCAAAATTCACGTTATAAGGCATTTGTGAGTTGCTAGAGTAGAGTAGCGTATCTAGAGTAGAGTTATATAGACGTAAGAGCAAAAAGCTTTTAGATGTATATGTTCTGGTTGAACTGGCGCAGACGGCAGTTGGTTAACCGCATTGGCATGTGGTGTATCTGATCGCGTGCTATTGTCAATAACAAAATTACTAAGAATACGCAAATTCTGTAGCCATAGTAGTGGTGCAGTCAGTATTGCTTAAACTAACTCCGAGCTGCCAAGTTTACGATGTAGCTTAGTCCGCTATGCGGTATCAGATCACATTATTTTACTTTCCATTTATATTTATTGTATTTGATCAATGAAAAATGTTCAACCCTTTCATAAGAAAGATCTTAAAGATTATAAGAAAACAATAAGAGATATCAATTAAGATTTAAACAAACGAAAATTATAACGATAAGTACTGCAGGTTTTGCACGCCACTAATTAAATTCGTTAACTTTCGTCAAACAAAGCGATCTTAAGTTTAACGAGTCCCCGACTCGTGAGGTGGCTTCACAATGAAGCTGAGACTATTCAGAAGTATGTCACAATTAGTCCATACAGATTATATTTTAATGACTTGTGACCAAATGTTGCCACAGAAACTTTGTGCCGAAATCTGTTTTATCTTTGTTGGTAAAGGCAAGTTTATTCTACGATGTTTCATATTGAATATTAACGAAAATGAATTAACAAAGATAACTTTATTGAACATATTAAAGTCAATAAACACGCTATGCTTTTCAATGCGGTTGTATATTTGGCAATCTACAAAATACAAAAATATATAACACATCACTATCAATAATAGACAGAAAGAACACAAAAACATAAATTAAAAACGAGCAAATCCTGTGAAAATTAATCCTCATATCCTGCATTCGTATAAACTGCGATTTCATTTAAAAAATGTGCAATATCAGTTGCGGAGAGAGAAGCGAGTAATCAAGTCTGGTAATAAACTGGCCAGCGTACACTTGTTCGGCGGTTGTGCATGGATTAATTGCACCCGGCTATGCAGGAGATACAGGCAAAGGGGAAATAGGACATGTTTGGGAAACTCCAGGAAATGGATAAATAGTTTGGACCTTTGGATGTAGGAGCAGTTAAGGTACAATTAAGATAAAGTGCAAGTTAGGTTATGTATTTATAGTAATTGAAGCACACTTAAAGTTTTAGCGAATTAAAGCCTCTAACATTGACAATTTTCAGTTGTAAATTACGCTTAGTTTGAAACTAAATGTAATAACATGTAAAGTAACATGGCATTAAAATGTATTTTTTAAACCATTTTATAAAAAGTAGTATTTTTCCATTAAATAAATAATTTTCACACTGGAAAGCCAAAACTAAATATTCTCATACAATCAATAACAAAACAGATCAAAAGAAACTAAGCATAGCACAGAAAGCATTTCAAGTTCCCTCGCTGGTCGCCAGCGGAGGACAAAGTAAAACACGGGTAACATTTTACAAGTCTCGAGTCTCGCGGACATTGGGAAAACATTGAACGCGACGTTGGTAAAGAACATAAAACTACTTAGGTGCTGCCTTTGTCTTTCATTGTATTTTTTAGGTTTAGTATAAGAATATTTTCATAGCTTTTATCATTCTGAAATATCAGGAACTGAAAAGTTTTGATATGAACCTGCTACAAAGTTTTGTTATTTTGGTAATTAAAAATTTCTTATATTACTTAACTAGTCAGTATTTTTGTCGTTCATTCAAACTTGTAAATTACATATTAGCTATATTTAAACCTTTTCCTATTATATGTTATGATTCACAATACTTCTATGATCTGGAGAAAATAACAATTCTATTAGACTGGCCGTAAAATATTAACAACACACTCAAATTTCCAATTTGATATGCTTTAAATATTAAAATAGCGAACTATCTTCCCTTTCATACGAGAAAGGAAATATTATAGTTTCTCAAGAACTCTACTAAGAAAATATTTCTCGAAAGTTATACGTGTTGCAGATGGGCAACTACTTCTGCCTCTAACCTTTTCCAATGCTATGTTGTGTCTGCCATTCTGAATACCATATTTTGCATAGAGCTATCTGTCTACCCATCTGACATAAACAACCCGTTTTACTTGGTAAAAAGTCACTTTTGGTAATAAAGGGATCTACAATTTGAACATGTGTTTTGTGTGTTGTCCAGGTGCATAGGATCCCTGGTGTCGGAGCTGGACGGGCCCTGGGCGGGCTACGTGGAGGGCGTGGAGCGGCTCACCAAGGTGGACGCCGACGTGGCGCTGCGGGAGCTCGAGACCAAGGTCTCCAAGGCTATCATGTACGCGCTCGAGAACAGGGCTGTCTCCGAAAACAAGGTACGTGTCAGCACTTAGCGATTAAGTTACATAAATCATGTAAACATGTGTTATGAACTAATTCGAAAATTAAATTAAAATATGTATCTAATTCACATAGTATAGAAACATTTAACAGGTTAAAGCCAAAGCAATATTTACATATTAAAACAATTTATAAAGCTAATCATAATTGAGCACTGAGCAGACCAATTTGTAGAGCGCTCTCTTTCTGATTGAACAAGTTTCAACTTCGATTTACATGATAATTTTCTCAACGATAAAATATGGCACTAAATTCACAGCGCCTCACTATAATTTCATTTGATTTACCGGTGCACTAGTAACTAACAGAAGTTCAATGTTTCGCGAGCTATTTTAGCATGAAATTGCTGTTACAAGCACCGAGCTATGAAATGTGGCACCGCTTCTTCCCGCTCATAGAGCAATCAAATGGGAAAATATACTAATTTAACACGAGTCGAGTGCTGGGATGAAATAAAGTTGCCGGACGCGCCCTACAGTTTGGCAGACGGCCACACGTGCCCCGAATACCTCCATGAGACATTTCAATTATTCCTTAGTTACTGCCGGCTGCGAACGGAAAGTGCTGTTCTCAGGGATTTGCATACAGCTATTTACGTACTAAACTCGATCTCGACAAGAATTCAATTACTTTTGGTGATATCTATTGAACGGTCGTAAAGCGAAGAATGTTTCTGTTTCAATATGTTTACAAGGTATTACGAGACCATAAACAGTTGAAAGACTCGTAGGCCGAGCTCGGGTCAGCGGTGGGCGCGGGTCGGCCCGGCCTGCACCCACTCCCACTACAAAGAGAAAATTGCTTTTACACTAAGTGACCTTTTTATCTTCGCATCGAATGCCCAAGTGAGTTAGCGCTGCAACGATAGACGCTCAAAAACGAACATGATGACCTTTTATGTCTCCTCGGAACTATTCATAAATTGCATTAAGATTTAAAAGGAAAATTAAATAAGTTAATTGGTATTGAACATTACATTTTGAATGTAATCTTCAATACCAATTTAAGAATGAAATATGTAGCAATTACCTCAATACGTAGCTAACTTAGAATGCGCAAGCTTGACTAAGATGTCAATTTATTCCGGTCGTTTTCCATATCAAATGTCGCTCACATGTCGTAGATTTCACCGCAGCCAGCAGCCTAGGACAGTGAATGCTCGTTTTATGAGAAATAACGAGCCACATAAAGCCTCCCTTTACTTAGCGGAATGCATCCACGCTGCATTAAAATATCACAAAACATGCGTTTAGCTTCGCGAATGTTAATTATGCAGAAATAACTCATGTTTATTATGGAAACGTCAGTTAAATCATCCTACTTTCGTCTATTTTACGTGTCTTACGTAGACTCATTAAAATTAACGTAGCAAGGGACTCATTAATGTTACAGCATAAAAGCTAAATAGCTTTAGTTACCATTGTAAAAATACGTGCGCCTCGAAAAAGAAACTGTGTACAAAATTACCGATGGACGTCAGTTAAAATGGCCATCGAATAGTAGAAAGCTATACTTAAACATATCATCACGCCTGTATCCCCGAAGGGGTAGGCAGAGGCGTACCAATGTACACCCACAGTTCGCCGATATGTTTTAGGTCCCATGTAATAGGGGGCGAGCCTATTGCCACTAACCGGGCACAAATCCAAACTCCTAGTAGAAAGCTATACTTAAGCAGATATTAAAAGGACTATTAGTAATAATTTAGCAAGCGTTATCCCGCGGAAACTGAAATGGCCGCCGCACGTAGAGCACATCCCGTTGAGTCACGAGGCAAAGCAGCACTAATATGAAGTTATGTCACAGCCACCTCGGATCAAGGACACCGCTTCCGTCTTCCGGCTTAATACGATCATCTGTATACAAAACCATTTCGCTGAGATTGACTAACTCATTCTCAACACCTATTTATTTTTAGCGCTAAATAAAAACATGAAAATACCTCCTTTATACCACCTCGCTTTTTCTACGTGAATATTTTTCTTGAGAGAAACATTTTTATTTTGTGCCCCTCTCCCCGTAATCAGCCGTGGCAATATTGCCAATATAGGTAATCTTGTTTCGGTCTCAATCATTTTCCTCGTACACAAACGGTTGATTCAATAAACCTATGACAACTTGCGCAGACGAACCATACGTTCATTTATGAGTGTATGGGCATTTTATTTTCCTTTGGCAATTGACCTGTAACAAGCACTGACGATGGGCACATACAGGTTTACCAAGTACATTTTCAACTACGTTTAGTAAGTTAAAATAAATTATAAGTATAATAATATAAGTTTTCCCTGAAAAGAGGTGTTTGTAAAAATAATATCTACTCAGATCACGACCATATACTTGTCTGTTGACTTAGTTGTCCACATCCTATCACTCATCACTCTACGTGCAATTAGGTTAGTGTTCATAATACCAACAGTATTATTACCGGTCAACTGTTACTTGTTACATTGTGCTTACTGTATTTATGAACTACTAGTCCAGAAAAATATATGGTACGATATATAATACACAGGAAGTCCTAAATAACTACTTTCTTCACTTTTAACTGCCATAAGACATTAAATGGACTGGCAATGCTAGTTTCTTGTATTAAGTTCATATTAATAAATCAATAAGTACTAAGATTTTCATAAGTACATCTTTACTTAAGAAAATAAAAGATATCTCAGCTTTATTACCCTTAGACTTCGATCGCTACTTATAAACTTTTTACTTAAAAGCTAAGTCTTACATTGGAGGTTGTTGACTTTCCATTTGCCGTACCTAAATGGATAAGTACGTAACAGCCCGGACTCGCCTTTTAATCAAGCAAAATGATATAGTAGCTACTGGTCCAAAAGTAATAACAAATTAATATGACAAGGAATGGGCAGTATACATTCGCGACATTCGTTATCATTAAAAATAACATTAAAATATCATAGCTGAGACATATTTAGCTATCCAATGTTTTATTAATATATGCCTCTATTATTAATATGTCAAACGGAACGACGTCAATAAATAACTTGGAAGCAATATTTGTACACAAGATGTTGAGATGATCAGTTTTTATGGACAGTAAAACAGTAATACATTCGTAGATCTCACACGGCGATAGGCATCACGTATCTGTGTCAAGAGCGGGTAATGATCGTGTTCGCTTCCTACGACTGCAATTTACTTGTTGCCAGCTAATCTCTTGCGCACCATTGAAGAGCACTTAGCCCACTAGCAGGAAGACATTTTTTACGTCTATTCAGAACTCTCCACATCTACTTAGAAGCGTATTCAGAATTTGAAATCGCGTTCCAATAGTCTTTATTCAAATGATTAAATCGGCTTTTATAAAAACCGTCTGACTGGTTATGAATATATTAGTTAATTAACAATAGAAAATAACTTTCACGTTAACGTGTTTTTATATTACCTATATGCATAAATTATTGGGGTAAATTATATTCTGCTTGTTTTATAAACTTTTTAGTGTAGGAATGGAATCTGCGAGCAAACAAGACCTCGGCCAGCGAGCAAATCAAGTTCGAATTCAGTATTGGTTAATTTTTAAATTGTTTCTTTTTGTATTGCTGTGCTTTCAATATTTCAGTTCAGTCTGAGCAAGAATAATGCACACAAACGCGTCTATAAAAGCCGTTTTAATCTCAATATTTTGTAAAATGGAATGTTATATTTTCAAATTATTGCGCTGTAACATTTGCGCTAACGAGTATTTTCTCCATGTTTTACGAGGTACGAAGCCTCCATTTATACATATTTACTTAACAACATACTGAAATACATTTCAACGTTGAAAACAATGAGTTGGTAGTAAAGGAAACGTCAAATGATATCTTCATACAGAAGTTACCAAAACTATTCACCTCATCTACACACAACAGAGTTCGGTAGAACTTTATAATCCGTATTTATTAGCATATAAAGAGTTGTCATCGACACGTGTCGGTTCATGTCCGTATGAACTGGCAGTCGCACTGTGAACCGCATCTCATATTCAGACGCCGCCCGGCGCCCGCCCACGCGAGCCGCGTGCTTTCACCTCGCGAATCCTAGACGCAATCTACAAAAGGCAGCGTTATAACTTAGCTTCCAAAATACGGACTATTGATATGCCTTTTTACCTGTTTTCTGATATAACAGCTAACATTAATAGTGCATAATCTATCATCATAAAAAAAGTAAATCATTGGCATTCACAGTTCTATAGGATACCGACATTGTTCGTTTGTTGTCGTAGTAGTTTTAACGTATCGAATTAAATTTATATAGCTTCATACTTATATTACTATTTGTCATAAATATACTTCATTAGACAATTTGTAAAGAACAAAAGTCAGATAGCGATAACAGTTATTTAATATACTGCTTCATAACACGAAATTCGATACAAAAATTTACAACTCTCTAGATAACATGTAAAGTGTAAAGCTATTAATATTAATTTCTAACGCATTTCCCCGGCGCCTACGCACTGCAGCAGTCTGGCACACGACCTTATAATATAATACATCTCAACACAATAAAGATGAGTTACAGAAGGTCTACTCAATGCCGTCGAGGGCCTCTCCTGCTGTGAGCGAATAAAAACTAACGGTAAATTATGTGCAACCTGTGTAGACCAATTCTAAGGAATTTTGAAGGTAAAGATCAAACTCAATACGAAATTAATAATTTATTGTCTAGAAAGTCTATTCGAAGAATGTTAAGTTGCGAATTCCTTAATATTCCAGTGTTTAACAGCGAATATTATAATGTCAAGTTTATCTGCATACGATACAAAAACAGAAAACTTATTTAAAGTTAAATGATATTATTACTGAGTCTTCCTTAGTCTTCTGTTGACTTGTTTCTTGTAGTGTGCTTTTTAAATAAGCAATGATTTTATAGTTTCTGGTTCCGTGCTTATTAGAACTGTGGGTTTGGCGTGCGGCAGATTATACCGCTCGTGCCTTGGGTCACTACGTGGCCGCGTGGGCGCAAACTTAGAGCCTCGATACGACCAATCGCAGTCGCATTGATGTATAGCAACACCGATATTATTTATTGTAATACTGCGACTTGTTTATGATACTACAGACTACTGGTTATAACATAGCGGATTTTTTATAACTATGATTAATTAGAATTATACGGTTGTTACATTCGGCTTCGTGATTGGTTCGTTTAAACTAAATTTAGAGCTGGTTGGTTTACTATAATTTGTTATTGGTGTTATTAATTTTAGGTTTATTTTAATGAATCACATTCATAAGTATCGATATTCAAGCTGTAATTATTTCTCGAACAAAGCTTGTTTTTGGAATTGGGTAATCTTGGTTATATCTTCATTATGCAAATTCACATTTTTTTATTCGTACGGCCTGAATAAATCTTATAACACATATAAAATCCTTATATTATTATTTGATTTTCTTTCCACCTAGTCAAACCTAGTACATAACCCGAAATGATTGATGGATTGCTTACTTATTAAAATACTGAATCCGCACGAATACGGGCGCGTCGCGATAAAAGCGGTAAGATGAATGAATCCGAATACCGAAGTAAATAAATTAAATACATAAAAGGAAAATAATACCTCTTAAAAACAGGATCGAAAAATACTGAAAAAGGAGTCGGAATGAAACATGGTTTATGTAGGTAAAAATCTTAGTGCGAGCTTGTCTCCTCCAACGTTCTTTTTCATTCATTCCATAATTATTCTAACTTACATAGACACAAGTGTAAAGTAATTTACGACATTCCGATTAAATCTATCTTGTTTATTGCCTTGCTCTCGATAATAGATACCGTATTACAGCTAAATATTTTATAGAACGAAACACATTTATTAAGTAAATTAGCCGTTTGGAATTAATCATTCTCGTTTATTAAGAGCTCAGTTTAAATAACTATTATAATTCATTCGTTCATTTGTCTTATTAGGCCCTTTACTTTTGACATTAAATTTGTCTAGATCAACTCTATACGGTTTCTGTTGTGTAGATTGATATGAGCATTAACAACTTTAATAAAAAAAAACTTTGTTTTACGCTATGTGCATTTGAAAAGTAGGAAATAAAAAACCGTGGAATCTTCAATTTTATGTAAATCGTGTAATTTTGAACTACATTTGGTTGTAGTAGTAGGTATGATATAACAATATATCCACTATCATTACAACATTTTTTCGACCATTAGTAAACCCTACATAAACTCAACACATGTAGGTGAGTACTCTATTCCAGAAGGTGTCAAACTTATAACAATCACGTTTCGTACAGGAACGCCTATTTACGGCGCTAATCTGCGCTGACTAGTGCACGTCACGTCTGCTCGACAGTTTGTGACAAGAACATCGGCGTAATCATGATATCACAGGCGATGAGGCGAAGTTTGTTTGTTCGTTTGTTAGCAACTCGTGCGAGGCTTATGTGAACGTATAGACTTGTATTACCAATACGGAAACATTAAATATCCCTTAGAAGTCCGGATATAAAGTGAGACGTACGTAAACGAAGTCACGAAACCTAATAAACGTAAACACTGAAAACACTTCTCTTGCACCTGTGAAAAAGGTCCCAAAATCCTTACTTATTTAGAATCAAAATACCTGCTAAGAAGTTCTTAAGTATAATTAATTTCAAATAGGCAATTCCAGGAGAAACTTTTCTTATTTTCTATTAAGTAATCTTCCGCGACGGAGCGGGCTGTAATTGCGTCATTTCCTGCAAATGGCTGTCCCAAACCCATTGAGTGTAACAAGGACTATGACGTCAGCCATTTTTTACAATTGTCGTAACAGGCGTTATTGTGGCCATCCATTATGCAATTTTTATAACAGAAATGATTCTGATTCTAATCATAATAAACTACTGAAATTTTCACTGCAAAAAATCAAATTATTGCTATAAATTACAAATAACGATTAGTTTTCTTTATACCGGATGCTTTATCTATTCAATTAAAATATATACGAAAATATATCTAATATATTTAACGAGAAGGTTTTTATCTTCGTCGGATAAATCAGTTTGTACATCTAATCAAAATAAATCACAGTGTAATCTACATCGCACCATGCGTCAGGTAACGCGTGATCGTAATGTCTGAAGATATTAACTTAGGTAACCTGCGCAATAAATTTCACCACACGTAGATGCGTCTTATACGACTCTAACCCGAGCAAGGTATGATTCGCACAGCCTAGTCATAATCTTATATAGCTCAAATTATTGCTATCGCCCGATTTATGATGGCTCGTTTATACTGAACTCAAAATATTTATTGTCATGTTTAGAGCACCCATAAAAGTGCCATTTGTTATTTATCTCTTACAATCTTGTTACGCAGACGAAAGTGCAAAAAACATTGTGAGTAGACTTCGCTCTGGATTGGTTTTTTGTGATGTTCTGTTATGATGTGATTTATGAGTGTGTGTGTTGTTGTTTATCGTGTTTTGGTCAGTTGGACGTCGCTAAGCTAACATCATGTATCTAATTTATAATAGTATGTTAAAATTAACGGTACATATTTGATGATGATATTTTTGATATGATACATTACTCGGATTTCACTATTTTATCCTTTAAAAAATTCAGTCCGTTCCGATTATGATACTTAATATGATAAAATCAGAAGCTACTACATTACTATAATGGGTTATCTACATTCATATTGTAAATTCATCACGAGTAACGTACTTATATATAATCAATTTAAACGCGTACGTGATAAACATAGTCATAGGAACTCGGCAGAGGAACAGATGTCATTCATAACATTCAAATTCAATGGCAAGGTACGCGACACCGGATGCGAAGAATTTGTAGGTCGCCCTGAATTATTTAACACTGCTCACACACTTCTAATGTTTATAACTGACAAATATACAGACTTACTTTAACATTGAGTTATATATTTGTCTTTTTCGTTGGAGAAGTATGAGTGTGTCTCAACAATGAAGGATTACTCCAGGTTGTTGGTCGTAGGTACATTGACTTGTAGTCTATCAAGGTTAAATCGCAAATAAAAAGATTTCTCTCACTCATTCATAGCTACCATTTAGGTACAATAATTATTTCCTTTAGTCGATGAATCCCGTCTTTGAATTGGAATCCATTATCGTTCACATCCCAGCATTAATTTAAACTCCCATTGTATCTCAGGCTTGAATGAACAATGTTATTCAGATCATAATACAAGTAATTTTAGATTATTACTGTTAAGTGCTACAAAATATAATATTTCATACACCCTACACAACTATGTATGAATCATGAAGAACAAAGAAAGGATTATGTTACAGTTATTGTAATTGATTAGTTATACAATGCCGTTAGTCATTCGTTGTAAATGGTAATCTAATAGTTTGTGTGACGCCTTCAATGAAGCGCCATAAATAGTCGTGACAGACAACCAGGCAACCGCGTAATAGATCATTAATGTTCATTAAAAACTCTTGACCAGTGCCCCAATTTTCCGATTCGTTAATTGAAATTTGGCTAAGCAGACTAGCTACTAATTTTACAACTCTCTAATTAAACTAACTAAGCGAACGCAGGGAATTCCACAATTATGAGATGAATTCTAATGAAATCCACTACTAGGTAGCTGATGAAATTAAAGATAAACTTGAAAGATTCTGTAGTTAAAGCTATGAGGTATTTTCTATTTTAAAACATAATAAAAAGGGTCATCAATGCTAAGTCCTTTTCCGTCTATTTAATAACGTGTTATTAAACAAAATTTACATAATCAAAAGCAAGTAAAGTTTACATCCTCGATAAAAAAACGTATAAAACCATTGAAGTAACATTCATAGCATATTTATTTTATTTACCTTCCAGTTGAATACGCAATGGTAATAACTTGTGTCTATCCGTTAATCGTGATCTCGAGCGCCGCTTTATATCGGCTTGTACTATCTAGTTTCTTTAGCACTGTAATTATTACTTGCCCACCCGCGGCAAGCAAGTGCTTTCAATACCACTCACTATTTTTATTATTTTCGTTACCGAGGGCAAAGCACAAGCCGGTTGCGGCCGTGCAAACGCAAAGCGTTAATGAATATTTACTATATTTAATGGTCGGCTCCTTTTTATGCCCATCTTGGGAGCCGTGTACGTTGTAAAAACGCTGTAATTAGCACATAATGTAAAGAGTTTATACCGACTATCCCGCCTTTTGGCCTGCTCACTTTTAATTGATGTCTGTTTTTTGTAGAGCAACTATATTACCACATTCGTGAACAGCAACAATCCCGTAATTAATTAGATAAAAGAGTAACGGTTAATACTTAGATAGCGATAATAAATTGTTTGCAACAGTACCAGGAAAAATTAAGTGATGTTCATAATTGATATTTCTCTGGATAACACCAGACACACACCTATACAAATATAGAGAGATCTGGTCACTTGTTTTCCCGCAAAGAGAAATAGTGATATTTTCCGAGAAACTTAGTATACCCACCCGCCCATATCTTGTAGTTTCACACTAATTAATAAGTAACTGACGCGGAACTCCAAGAATCGTGTAATAACAGAGGTTTTACACCTCACTGAGAAGTGAACTCTCTCGGAAAAGCTTTGGTACGAATATTCCGATATTAATAAAAGCAAGGGTATATTGGGGTAAGCAAGGGTATGTGATATCACGACAGATGTCAGAGTCGTAATAAAACTTTGTCCTGACTGCTGCGGGATTCATGATATAGCTTCGAACTTGGCCGAAGCTTCGCGAAAGTGTATGTGCTCAGATTATATAATATAGCTAATATTAAATTATATTAAGGCATTAAATAAGAATGTTCAGACCCATCTGGTTAACTAAGACTGCCATATTTGATAAAACTAAAAAGAAATAACTAGTTTTTCTTTTGTTAGCCAAAAAACTGGTATATAAAGAATATTTAAAGTACTACTGTTAAAACATAGGCTATCTTTTTAGTTATTGTGATATACAATTCGCTCGCATCGTTGATGACAAAAAATCACAAAGCCAGAACATTACAAAGCGCACTTCACAGTACTTCGAAACAGTACAAACATACCACAATTTATAAATAGCAGAAAAATGTCAAACGAATACGTAGTGGCGTCGCCTAGTGGTATTATGTGGTACTTTTTGCAATAATTGCGTTGGAAATATGCGCCTATTTGCGTCGGCTTGCTTGTTGTGGTTTATTTGCGTGTCGCGAGTCGCCGCGGCCGTTCACTCGAGACTTCGAGAGCACGCGCGATCCGCACTCGCTAATATCTAGATGTGAAGAGTGCACTATTGACTGAGCCATACGTTACACAATATGCGAATGCTTTACGCGTAGATTCGTTGCTATGCGAGCGCATATGCATCAGTTCAATTGTTCATTGTAGACGCTTTGTAGGAGAGTCAGATTTTTTTGTTTTGAGCTTGTGTTTCACCAAATGTAGTACGAATACTACGAATAATAGAATAACTATGAATTTTAGATGATACTTAATAAAATATCCACAAGCAGATTTATTGCAACACTCATTAACATCGTTAGGTGTTTTGCAATAAAACAATATAACTACACCTACTCATAAAGATTCAACGATCTGCAAATTAATGTGGAATGCGGCGGAACAACTAGGCTCGTCTAAAAACAACACATTAAGTTTTAGTATTCCTAAGTTTTTATGATGCAAAGTTATGTGCAGCTTTATACATATATTCCCTTCCTATATGAATATGAAAAGATCTCATAACTATCTGACTAAGGTCGTAATTCAGTCGTCACGTCTGTAATATTCATATCATTAAAAGCAAACAAAAGCAGCATTAGTTGGGTGCGGATTAGGCTGACCGGTTATTCGCACCTCCATAGCTCCATCTATTTCCGTGATGCCGCACGATATGCCAGCGATGTCTGCGGCCGGCGTCTTGCCGCTGACAAATGACATGACGGTATCGACGGCACTACAACGTCGTTTGTCTTCATCTTGTGTGGAACGTTTGCTGATTATATCTCCGTTTTTGCTACTTATAGGGTTAGCGGTAACGCATTCCTTGTTTGCTTCTGTTATTGCATCATATTTTACTAACTAGCTTTCAATCAGGAGGCTTCCGCGTTGGTGATGTGATTACCTCGTTCATAAAAAGTCTTGGTTTTATCACTTTGATTGCACATAACAGGACTTTAGATGTATGAAGTAGGCTTCATAGAAACTTATCCTATTTTCTTTGTTGTCAGGTTCGTCAAGAATGCGGTCCTCCGTCCACGCTGGACAGCCCCGCCCTTCCGTCCCCGCACCCCACGTCGGGCACCATCCGTCGCGAGAACCTGCGAGCTCCTCCACCAGACACCGAACTCCTGCAGTTTGCTGCCACTCTCGCATCCACTAAGAAGTTGTTTGCAACCCTGGCTGATAGGCTCTGCAATGAACCAGACTTCGCTGCGGATAATAACGAACGCTGTTGGAATGGAAATGCTATTGGAGAGTAAGTAAAACCACAGATTCCTTAAGCATCTTAAGCATAACCATCCAGTTAATATTTACTGTCAATTTTACAGTGCTATTTACTAAAGACATTTTTCTTTTTGTTTAGTTACAAGAAACCGCTAGTAACATCGGCTTCTCTGAGTGATCAGAAGTACAACCCGGAGATCAGCGGCAGTCCCCCACAGGATCCCAGAGTCGCTGCCTTAGCAGACCGGCTGCAGCAGGCTAGACAGGTAAATAGTATTAATTGATCCCTAGTAAATTATTCTATAGACTCGTTAAATACAATGTTATTAAAGTCGGCATATAAGGAAGTAGTGTATTACTACTATCATACCAAAATCACAATAATGATTTGCTTTCCCCAATCAAGTGTTCAAATATGTATGAATATCTATTGATAGTAGTTTATTTGTTACTAGAATAGGTAATGGAATTAATTCACATTTTGTGAAATTACAATGTGAACTGATATTTTGTGAATGACGTCAACGAACACCAGATGTATTTTCCCATGATATTTTTGGACATCAAAATGTTGAAGTAACGAAATATGTGTAAATCATCCATAAATAATTTGTCACGTGGGATATTTATAACGTGGCGCCAAAGAGTGCATGCCAAGACAGCTCTGAATTGGGTCGCGATCCTCAGCAATGAGGAATACGATTCACAAACAAAATGCCGTCAACCAAAACTTTTACTTCCTGATGATTTGTATTCATCATCATATTTAAGATACTTTAATATTTTCGGTGTCTTTATTAAGAACCGTTTCTCTTAGGACCACAAGTTTGGACTCGCTTTACTTAATTATAAAATTATTTTGATTGATTCGTTTATAAAATGTTTCTGAGGTTTCTGAAGTTTCCTATAAGTATCCCATAGCACATCATTTTATACATCTCGGCGCCTATCTTTGACAGGCGTCCGCGAATACTCCATCACATCAGTTTTACGCCTTTAACGTAATGTTTTATTAATTCCTCGAATATTTCATCGACTGGATAAGAAATCTGGAAGACGTAGATTTATAGCGGATGTGGTAAATGCCCATATTTTGCCATGATACCTGACCCATTTTCTTTGTCCACAGCTGCTAGTGTCGTACTCGCGCAGCAAGGAGCTGACGGCGGAGTCGTTCATGCAGGGCGACGAGGCGGGCGAGGAGGGCTCGGGCTCCGGCCGCAGCTACCCCGACGACTACGACTCCGAGGGCTCCGGCGACGACGGCTCCGGGGAACATGATGGACGTGAGTATACCATTATCTGGCTTTGAAGGTCACACTGGACTTGTGTAAAAATAATTGAGAGCTGTTTTTGGCAAAATGAAAGTTGAGAGTTTGATGGAAGTTTAGAGAGCCATTTTTGGATGGATGAAATTTGAAATTTCGTAGAGTGCAATCGGGTTTTTGGATTCATTATACAATTCAATGTCGATGTGAATTAGACCTATTTAGCTACATTTTTTGTAACTTGACCCCGAACTAAACGTTTGGTTGTACGTTAGTAAAAAATACGTTTTCTGGACAGCTATATTTTAAATCTCTGAACGGTGCCTGCCAGAGACAAAGAGCGTCTCACGATACTAAAAAGGGAAAATTGTAAATACCATTGTGTTGTCACAACAGAAAGCAGAACGTACTTCAACGAGTCTCCGCCAGACTCCTCGACGCCGAAGATCCTGCACTCCGGCTCCCGCCACTCCTCAGCGCCCGCACTGTTCCTTGTTGTGCTGCTGATGGCCGCCAGCCTCGCCTAAGACACACGTAAGAATCAGCATATCATAGCATGTGACGTCATCACGCCACGAGCCGCGGGGACTTAGTGTACAGTGACGTCAGACTCGAGTGATGCGTAGTGCGCACGTAGCTAGTCGGAACCCGCGAACTACACAGATATCAGTCTCCGAAGGAATCTCGTTGTAACAATGCAGACGACAGCATTTCAAGATATTTTAACGTTTGTAAATGTACAGTGCATATCGATGTTGTCTTCATTTTGTAAATATTTTTTTGAAGAATCTTTTAGATTTAGGTGAAAATATACATTGTAATGGAAGCTTTACTATACTTCTGCATTTAAACTTCGAGGTGATTGTCAAATTTATTGTCATAATAATAATAAATTATTTGAAAAACTTTAATCATTGTTGAACACTAGCTGATTGGCAATAATTTTATTAAGAAAATGTATAACGATTAGATTCGAGTGATAACTCTTAAATAAGGTTTTTGTGTACAGATTGTGTAAATACCTGTAACCTACTGGTCTAGGTGCTTAGCTAGTAAATATATTTCGTTGCCATATTAATATTACGGATATTATTATTTATAATATTAATTAAGTCATAATTTAAACTAATATTATTTTATGTGATACTGATTAGTTGATAAGTTGATGCACAAGTTGCATTGTATTGTGTTTGTAATAGAGTTCGTTTGTACACACTATAACATGTACTTTAAACATTTAAATGCAAAGAGTAAAGTTCCATCTTAACGAGAAGTAATACTAGAGTTAATATAAATAGCTGTATGTTTGTTGTGTATAATTTATTTAACACAGGCCTAAACCATGTTTATTCTGATATACATATTTAGTTTCAGTATATAAAGCAGTATCGTAGTACGAACAATATGACAAGAAAAAAAATATAAAATAAAAATATAAGTTATATGTAGCAATAAAATACGTTTGTAAATTGCTTTAAAGATTAGTGAATATAGTCTTGTGGTCATGTAATGGCCGCTCGGCGTTTTGTATGTAACGTAGATATGGATTGTTGATGTGAGGACCAGACGGAATGCTGGGGCATGTCGCTACGAACAACATAAAACAAGTCTGAACTAGACCATTAAATGAATTATAAAACCTAAAAATTATTATAAATTTTCTCGTGCTATTAAATGCGCGACTTGAATAACGCGAATAGATTTATCTGTACGATGAAATCGGAAAAAGTGAGTAGAATTGTTTCAGAAACAGATCTCTAGATCCTTACAAAATGTTGTGTTCAGGCTTGTTTTTCAGATACATCGAACCTCAAATATGGATTTGTGAATAGTTAAAAGATTACTTTATCAAAACATTACATAAAAACCAGTATAAAAATAAAAATGATCAACTAGCGTCTTGCGACATTTTAAGTAAGTATGTTAAATTGCCATAAAATATGGAATAATATAGAGTCACAGTAAATCATAACTATTGTTGACCTTTACCAAAGTTTGGGCGGCCCGTGTAAGTGTCCCCGAACTTATAAATCAATAATGACCCAGCCCACACAGTTATCATACATGTATTATAACGCTATCAAACACTAATGTCACTGTAATGGGCCCTAATCAACTTGTTCACACTAACTTGTAGCTGTATACTTTGGGTTCACTAAGTTTTGAACTATGCCCAAATAATACAAAATTATGTCGTCAATACTTCAAAGATTTTGTCATGTTAGTAAATTTTGATTCTCATTGTGACATGTAATTTATGTCACTTTATAATATGGGTGAAATATTGTTATATTTAAAGCTATCATTTTGAAGTGTTAGACCATAATTGGTCCATTGGCGTCGTTGAAAACATGTCATAACGTCAATCTGTCTTTGAGTAAGGGACAATCAAAGTTAATCATAGTTCCAGAGCGTTACAATACCGGGTTATTATTGTATATTGTTCAACGATATCGTGTTGCAACACATTCCCCAATACTTGTATCTGGTGCAATAATAGTCGCAAGTGCGCACTCCCGATTTATAGCGAAACAGCGTAGCGACATGACACCCAAAACTCAATGTAAATATTGTTGGAGAGTATCGAGTGGAACCGAGACAATTGCTGTTATATCTGAGTATATAATATGGAAATAAATTCTGTACTATACATCCTTTTGTTTTATTACCGACCCTCAAAGTTATATACAATTTACATACATCTCATCTCACCTCCATCTTCTATTTGCTTTTATATTCGCAAAGTAACAAGAAATCTTCGTACGTAATAAACTCGATAAACTCGTCGTGTATTCAGTACGAATCTCTTAACACGTGCTCAGAATTCAGTGTTAAATGAATTACGAAAAAGCTGGGAGTACAAAAGTTTTAAACGGTGAGCGGTGTTACTAATCCCCTTCATTTTTAATGAAACTTTCTAAACTCTTTTGTGGAATACGATCCATTTTTAATTTATTTCCGAGCTAGTGTTAAATCCGCTTAGTTTGAAACTTTGTTTATGTTCGCTGTAGAGTAATAATGAAGAAGTTTTCTACAGCAATAACATCACTTTTTGTGTGAAATAAGTATCACAACACTTTTATACTTGGAACCTATTGGACAACAAATATAACATTTCTCTGTAGTTTACATATAATATTGTCTGTATCTGGGATGACTTAGATATTGGCAAACAACTTTTAAGTCATCTACCCTACAAATGAATAAAAATAACCTTCATTTGCCTTGACTTGTAATAGTTTTAGTGCCAATCTTTAAAATTACAATAAATTTGATTGTTTTACATTGTTTCATTATATCTGTGACGTAAATATAAAACAATCGGAGTGAAAAACTAATAGTTACATAACAGATCGTGGTTGTTATGTGTTTAGTGCAAGTGATGTATCAACCCGGCTTCTAGAGGAGAAAGAGAAACACCATGGCAACGTTAAAGGGTAAGTACAGACTTTGAATATAATTCCCAATCTGTAAAATGTGTAGCATCGTATAAAGGTATTTTCAATAGACGACGAAAAAAGGGAGATATTAGTCGTGATTGTGTGTCTGTCTGTGGCATCATAAGTTCAAAACGAATGGACCGATTATGATTCGTTTTTTATGTTTAGAATTTAACTTGTTCGACATTGTTCCTAGCTATAATACATGAAGGTCGGATTACGATTTTGAAACTAATCACAAATTTTCTAAAATATGTCAGGGTAATCTAAAATTTTTACATATTCAAACAGTTAGCTTTATAGCAAATAGTCCATTTAATTACCGTCCAAACCCACCATCAACTTACTTACAATAACACCATAGACCCGTCAAGTGCATTGTAGCCGCGATCAAAAGGAGCCAGATATGAAGCGTTGCAACTGCAGCCTGTCCCCATTCCCGCTTATTTTATTCATAGAGACCATTGTATGCAGTCCCTCTCGTCATAATAACACCAGTAATGTACGATTTTGAAGCAGCTTTTAACGATATTATACTAAAAACTGTAGCAAGTTTGGATTTATTTTAATTATGTCATGAAAAGTCATTTGTCCTGTCACTCCGCCCCTAACACGACCCACTGACTCATTTGTCTCAAAGTATTCACAAAACATAATATAGAATTTACAATAAATACAACGTCTGGAGTTGTATTTATTTTGTTCTTGTATTGACAGTTGATATAAAATTAAGATGGATTGAACAGACGCCTCCCTTTTCGCATTACGAAAACCATGAAGAGTTATACTCATTTTATATAGGTTTATACCAAAACATTATGTATTAGCTTACTAAGCAGTAAGTACCTATTCATATTCATAAAACTAACACGATTACAGTGAAAAACTCTGTCTATTCACAATGTCTTACCAATATAAGAAACTTAAACTCAAACTTCCCACAAAAATAAGTTTCAAAGCATGTGGCGGTATCTATTTCGTCCGGGCATCAGACAATCTTATCGAATAACTGATAGAATAAGTCAGAAGCTGTATCAGAGCGTTTCACGGATCATTTAGTCCGGGGTCGGTCTCAATTTATACAATTGCTTACATGCAAGGCGGTACTAGTACTATATATTTGCATTCAATACTCTGTTATTGGCTTTCAATTTGATTCTGGAGTCGCATCGGTCATATTGCGTAAGTTTGAAGAAGGTTGCTTGTTTGTTAAGCATATATTGTAATTGATTTGATAACAGATTGGTACAAGTTATGTAAAGTTGTAAGTATGCTAAGTGATACAGGTAGGTATAGTTTCTTAAATGGTCATTAATAATTTATCTTCTTATTATATTCATCATAATAAAGTGTTTTACGTTATCATTCCCAATTATTCGGGTTCTTAAAATATTTTACATAACTCGCATGTTATATTTTCTGTACCGTACAAAGCTTTAGAAACCAAGTACTTCATTTCTGCAATGGCAAACCAGACGAGGTGAATTTATGATTTTTTCAACTAATAATAAATACATTTAATACTGATCAACTAAATACATTTATGATTGAATAAAACTAAGGAATTTACATGATTAATACGTCCATTGAAGGTCCATGCATGTAACACATTATTTGAAACTTGTTTAGTTTAATCAAACAGTACTCAATCATAGGAATGTTATTTGTAATACTCACCGAATTTATTCGAATACTGTTGAAATAGAAACATTCAATTGGATTCTAATTAAAACGTTTACAATACGCCTTCATATAAAACATGTTTGCGATGTGGTTAGTGGTTAACGCTCGCTTTTCAGTTTTGTTGAAGAGTTAGTCAAACGCTTAACTGTGTTATTCAAACTGATATTTTAAATAATGTTATTTTTTTGTGTATGCTAGTTTGTTTTTTCGTTAAAATTTTCTGTCTATTCAGTAACGCCGTTTCTACCACTATTATACATTACATTGTATGGTAACTCTCGTGGTGCGTGTACAAAACACCAAAACGACTTTTGGTTTTGTAGACAAAATATATTGATGATTGTACTTGCTAGGCGTTGGTCTTGATAGGCGTCGGTCTCGACAGGCGTCGGTCTCGACAGGCGTCGGTCTCGATAGGCGTCGGTCTCGATAGGCGTCGGTCTCGGCAGGAGTCGGTCTCGATAGGCGTCGGTCTGGATAGGCGTCCATCTCGATAGGCGTCGGTCTCGATAGGCGTCGGTCTCGATAGGCGTCGTTCTAGATAGGCGTCGTTCTAGATAGGCGTCGGTCTCGACAGGCGTCGGTCTCGACAGGCGTCGGTCTCGATAGGCGTCGGTCTCGATAAGCGTCGGTCTCGATAGGCGTCGGTCTCGATAGGCGTCGGTCTCCACAGGCGTCGGTCTCGATAGGCGTCGGTCTCCACAGGCGTCGGTCTTGATAGGCGTCGCTCTCGACAGGCGTCGATCTCGATAGGCGTCGATCTGGATAGGCGTCCATCTCGATAGGCGTCCATCTCGATAGGCGTCGGTCTCGATAGGCGTCGGTCTCGATAGGCGTCGGTCTCGGCAGGCGTCGATCTCGATAGGTGTCGGTCTCGATAGGCGTTGGTCTCGATAGGCGTTCGTCTCGATAGGCGTCGGTCTCGATAGGCGTCGGTCTCGATAGGCGTCGGTCTCGATAGGCGTCGGTCTCCACAGGCGTCGGTCTCGATAAGCGTCGGTCTCGACAGGCGTCGGTCTCGATAGGCGTCGGTCTCCACAGGCGACGGTCTCGATAGGCGTCGGTCTCGATAGGCGTCGGTCTCGATAGGCGTCGGTCTCGACAGGCGTCGGTCTCGACAGGCGTCGGTCTCGACAGGCGTCGGTCTCGATAGGCGTCGGTCTCGATAAGCGTCGGTCTCGATAGGCGTCGGTCTCGATAGGCGTCGGTCTCGATAGGCGTCGTTCTAGATAGGCGTCGTTCTAGATAGGCGTGGGTCTCGATAGGCGTCGGTCTCCACAGGCGTCGGTCTCGATAGGCGTCGGTCTCCACAGGCGTCGGTCTTGATAGGCGTCACTCTCGACAGGCGTCGATCTCGATAGGCGTCGATCTCGATAGGCGTCCATCTCGATAGGCGTCGGTCTCGATAGGCGTCGGTCTCGATAGGCGTCGGTCTCGGCAGGCGTCGATCTCGATAGGTGTCGGTCTCGATAGGCGTTGGTCTCGATAGGCGTTCGTCTCGATAGGCGTCGGTCTCGATAGGCGTCGGTCTCGATAGGCGTCGGTCTCGATAGGCGTCGGTCTCCACAGGCGTCGGTCTCGATAAGCGTCGGTCTCGACAGGCGTCGGTCTCGATAGGCGTCGGTCTCCACAGGCGACGGACTCGATAGGCGTCGGTCTCGATAGGCGTCGGTCTCGATAGGCGTCGGTCTCGACAGGCGTCGGTCTCGACAGGCGTCGGTCTCGACAGGCGTCGGTCTCGATAGGCGTCGGTCTCGATAAGCGTCGGTCTCGATAGGCGTCGGTCTCGATAGGCGTCGGTCTCGATAGGCGTCGTTCTAGATAGGCGTCGTTCTAGATAGGCGTGGGTCTCGATAGGCGTCGGTCTCCACAGGCGTCGGTCTCGATAGGCGTCGGTCTCCACAGGCGTCGGTCTTGATAGGCGTCACTCTCGACAGGCGTCGATCTCGATAGGCGTCGATCTGGATAGGCGTCCATCTCGATAGGCGTCCATCTCGATAGGCGTCGGTCTCGATAGGCGTCGGTCTCGATAGGCGTCGGTCTCGGCAGGCGTCGATCTCGATAGGTGTCGGTCTCGATAGGCGTTGGTCTCGATAGGCGTTCGTCTCGATAGGCGTCGGTCTCGATAGGCGTCGGTCTCGATAGGCGTCGGTCTCGATAGGCGTCGGTCTCCACAGGCGTCGGTCTCGATAAGCGTCGGTCTCGACAGGCGTCGGTCTCGATAGGCGTCGGTCTCCACAGGCAACGGTCTCGATAGGCGTTGGTCTCGATAGGCGTCGGTCTCGATAGGCGTCGGTCTCGACAGGCGTCGGTCTCGACAGGCGTCGGTCTCGATAGGCGTCGGTCTCGATAAGCGTCGGTCTCGATAGGCGTCGGTCTTGATAGGCGTCGGTCTCGATAGGCGTCGGTCTCGATAGGCGTCGATCTCGATAGGCGTCGGTCTCGACAGGCGTCGGTCTTGACAGGCGTCGGTCTCCACAGGCGTCGGTCTCAATAGGCGTCGATCTCGATAGGCGTCGCTCTCGACAGGCGTCCATCTCGATAGGCGTCGGTCTCAATAGGCGTCGATCTCGATAGGCGTCGCTCTCGACAGGCGTCGGTCTCGATAGGCGTCGGTCTTGATAGGCGTCGGTCTCGATAGGCGTCGGTCTCGACAGGCGTCGGTCTCGATAGGCGTCGGTCTCGATAGGCGTCGGTCTTGATAGGCGTCGGTCACGATAGGCGTCGGTCTCCACAGGCGTCGGTCTCGACAGGCGTCGATCTCGATAGGCGTCAGGCTCCACAGGCGTCGGTCTCGATAGGCGTCGGTCTCGACAGGCGTCGGTCTCGATAGGCGTCGGTCTCGACAGGCGTCGATCTCGATAGGCTTCGGTCTCCACAGGCGTCGGTCTCGATAGGCGTCGGTCTCCACGGACGTCGGTCTTTATTATGGCTAAGCTTATGGAACGGTAAAGAGTATTCCATATTAATATACCTAGATATAAACACAGATTATTGTTGTTAGTTTAAATAGGTTTAAGTAACCTGTATACCTATTCCATTAGGCATGCCCGTAATGATTGATAGACCAAATAAATAATTATCATCTACCCTTAACTCGGTTACGAGACAGAACACAAAACCTATAGGGGAGGGCGGGGTTCGAAGTTCCGATTTTGGAGTAGGAAGCAATATTAACGTAATAAATAGATCTAAAATCTATGAATCCTGCATAAATAGATGCAGAATGTATCCTAGTTTCAAATTATATAGTCCAATTCATTGAAATAATAATATAGTTTAGCGCAGTATCATTTTTCTGTAGCAAGTCGACAAGGAACAACTAGCCCCACGAAGGGGCTGGTTGTTCCTCAGCTGAGGTAAGTTGTTCCGCTTGTCTTATCCAATCATTAATAATATAAGATTAGTTGAAAAGGTATGTATAAAAAAATTAGGCAAATCTAACTGAATATTTATGAAAGTTTTATTTATAAAATTACAAAATTTTAATGTTTCTTACTTATAATAGCACTTATTTTTAAAGTTTTTGACAAATCAACATCACGGCATACAATTTAAAGTATTTATTGAAAAAGAAACTATAAAAAATAATAACAAATATTAAAAAACAGCTTAAGATTAGTAATCATCTCTAACATTTATCAACTTTGACAAAACGTTTAATTAACAAAAATACAAAATTCTTTAATAAAATACAAAGAACACCTAATCAACTAATTTTAACATCTCGAGCTATAGCTTATTTATTCAGTCTTTATAGATTTGACTTTACTGAGATCAATAACTAATGGCTTACTGTGATAACAGTTTTAATTCAGACTTAATTAAATGTTATAAAAATTATTCAGAAAATTCGTCGTCAGAATTACAATTCGGACAAACATAGGAATGAACATCTTTAGACTTCAGGCATTCTGAATGAGCCCAATTCTTACACATGACGCATTCAATCCATTGTTCACCTGGTTGTGAATTAGAATATGAGTCGCAACATATCAAACAGTACCATTCCATGCTGTCTACTTTACTATCACTTCCATCAGTATCTTCTTGAAGGACTTTACGTTTTACATTTTCTTTACCATATGCGGATTCACTTGCCTCTTTTTTATTTCGCTTGATTGTAACAGCTGTCTTTTTCTTTCCGACTCTTTTTTCAACTTTTTGCTTCTTTATTTTACTATTACTCTTTCCTCTTCTTTCTTTTTCTTCAGCCAAAGCGTTCTTTTCAGGCGTATCTGTCAGTATTGCTGATTTTCTTATTCGTCGCTTAGTTGTTGTAGACAACCTTGGTGGTGCTCTTGGTAAAGGTTTGATGGCTTCAGGAGAAAATGTGCTAGATGTGGCTTGAATGACATTTACATTTGACATATTATCAATATTTGAGGGCCCTGGTTGAGGTTCGTAGATCGTTCCTGTTGTTGCTGGACGTGGCTCACTATCTGGGATTGCTTCCATGTTATGATCTACCTGATCTTTAAGGTCTGATAATTCTTGACGTTCTGACTCCATATTTTGACCCGATTCCAATGAAATATTAGCGTCGGGCATAGGTCGGTCAGTTACGAAAGACGGAGCAAAATCTTCATCCGTAAATATGTCAGGGTTGTATGGACTTACACCTGCCTTTTTAAATGCATTCATAATGTTATTCGGAGTCGCAGCTAGAGGCCATGCATATTTTACAATTCCAGGTATCTCATAAATAGACATTGTCTTGCCTGGGTTATTACGAAGCCAGTTTTCTTGAGCTTTGGCACAATACGTTTTAAATGGTCCATTAACGCCAACATCTAATGGTTGCAAGTTATGGGTACAATGTGGCGGGAAAGACAACATTATCACCGAATTGGCTTTTGCCTTTTCGACCACATCAATGTCAACATGTGATTGATGGTTATCCAGCAACAACAATATTGGGTCCTCGGGAGTTGGCTTTGTATGTTTTATAAAATGGTCCATAAAGATAAGGAATTCTTTGGCTGTCATCCATCCAGAGCTATTTCCAGCTCCAATACTTTCTGGGGGACCATCACGGATGAATAGGTCTTTATACTTAAGGCGAGGAAAAACAAACATAGGCGGTACAGTATTTCCAACTGCATTTGCTGCTAATTCAACGGTAACTAAAGTACCTCGCTCCGCAGACACTATAGCACCGACTTGCTTAATGCCCTTTGCAGCTACTATTTTTTTTGGCTTTAATGCAGTGGTGACTCCTGTTTCGTCTAAGTTCCATATTCTAGATGGTTGCAAGTTATGTTTCAACATAACGTCTCCTAGCTTGTTAAAAAAATCAGTAACATTGTGCCGGTTAAAAGAGGATGCCCGTCCTGCACTTGTGGCTTCCGGAGATCTTATGGACAAAGACGGATTTCTTTTCATAAAACCCGTGAACCAATCAGCTCCGGCTTCTTTATTCCTATGCCAAGAGACTGGAATGTTAGGCATTTCAAATTTAACAGCACAAGTATATGCTAATTTTCTCACTTCTTCTGGCAATAGACCAAAGTAAATTGACGCACATTTTAACAAATAATCCGCCAATTTCTTCTCCTGGTCTTGGTTGAACACCTGTCTAGAATAGTAACCTACAGTTGGTGTTATACCGGCTTTCAACTTTTTGACAAAGCGAAATAATGTCATATGACATATTTCTAATTCCCGCGCTACCGTCTTAAGTTTACGACCGTCTTTAATAACAGCATCAGCTGCCCGCTGTAAAAGCTCAATTGAAACTTTGCCCCGTTCGGTTTTTCGTTTATAGTTTCTCATCCTAAAACAAAGATTTAATTTTATTATTTACGTATTTCATTACGGGGCACGTTGTTCCGCGGAACAACTAGCCCCTCGACAGAGGAACTTTGAACCCCAAATCCCGTTTTCAATCTAACCTAGAATTATAATGAAATAGGTTATAAAAAGCTAACAATTATATTAAAAAGATAATCACCATAGTTTGTCCAACTGATACTAGCCAGTAACAAACAAATAGCTTTAAAATTTATTGAAATAGACCAAAAAGTTTAACGACAAAAAAATTTACTTACGTGATGTTTTTGGTCACTAATCCATTACCACTCTCACACGCCGACACAGCGTCACTAAAATGGCTGACGCAATAGCGGGATGATTTGACGTTTCGCGACGCACTTCACACTTATTGCTATCTCTTTTCGTCATGGAGTTATTTGGATCGGAACAACCTACCCCCGGCACTTTGAACCCCGGCTTCCCCTACTATAACCGTCAGGACGTTGACAGACAGCAGTAAATTTAAAATCGATTTAGCTGAAGGCATGAGTCATATACTTGGAAACTTTCAGATTAATCATGTTAGTCTAGACTTCAAGACTTTGACCTGCGCTTGTTTCGGCGATTCACCTCAGAGCTGGCTTGTAAAGGGACAGCAACGTCCCAGGCATTTATTTTAAATTAAGCTAGTGCTGGCTTTAAGTTGACTTTTAGTTTACACGGGGTAGGTAATAATTTTGATTTAAACTATTATCAGTGGGACCATGAAGTTATGCTATAATTATAACATATGCATAATTTAAAATTTCTTAGGTAAATTACGTTCTACATAACGAAAAGTAAAAGTACCACCATAAGAGCAGCATGTTTATAGCTTCCAGCTATACTCCTTAGCGGTGTTATTATATTCAGGTGTCTACGTTACTGGGAAAATACTTTTCATTTAATTTTCTTAAAATCACCTGTCTAACCTACAGCAATTATTCACCTACATGCAATCATAACAGGACAAGGAACAAACAAAATCATAATCATTTCTTAGAACAGTAAATCCCTCCTAGCACATAACATAGGTCAAAGGGTCTCACGAGTAAATTCTCGCAACAATTAATTCTTTAATCTATATTATCTGAGATCTGCGGGTCAACTAGCGTCGCCCCCTGGTGTCGGTTCCGAGAACCGCGCTGGCCGGCGCTAACAGCCGCGGAATGTTACCGTTTCATCTTAACGCTGTATCTTCGCATGAAAGAATGCTGTCAAATAGTTTCGGGAAAATCTTCTGTTTTGTAGTGAAAATGTACATCTGCATGTAGGTATGTGTAGTGAAGAGAAATCTTGGAGTTGTGTGATTGTAGTGTTTATTGTCCATACCTATGATTATAACAGAAATAGTAGATAAAAATATTATGTATTGTATGTGCTGGCAAGCCCACTTCGTAATTAAATAAAAAAAATATGAAATCCATAATTACGTTTTAATAACATGGCCTAAATATTATATTATGAAGAATTTCATCTAAAATTACTATTATATCTCGCTTTTGTATATCGCTTCACATTTAGTTTTTACAAAAATAGTAAGTAATGAATTTTGACCAAAATATACTAATCCTTCATTGTCAGTGCCGAGCCGTTTTCTCAAAACATTAAAACAAAACAAACATAACCCTTTTGCGGTTAACCTTTCACTATCACTATTCAGATACAAAACTTAAGTCCATCCTAGATTTTACAATAATACGAAAAGCTTAAGCGTTCTTACCTTGCAAGTTTGCGACCACAGATATTTTTCACATCCCATTAAAAGCTCAACCAAAGATAAATACAAGTTATGACGGCCCTATTATAGCAAAAACATTTCCTAGGAAAAGGCAATAAAGTTTAACGTCGAGTTTCCACAATATAGCGGGTTTATGTAGAACCTGCATAATGTCGCCGTCTTTACGTAAATATTATGGCGGTTAGTTTAGGGAAAGAAACCTTTTGGAGGAACCTTGTTATAGCTGAAATGTTACGTTTTTCTCTTTTAATACATCTGACTGTGATTACAGAGACCAATTGGCATATCATCACGTCAAAATATGAGGACGGATGGGTCTTCAGCAAAACTCTTATTCATATACATCGTAAAAGTTCCACACATAGGACAGAGTATCTATTCTACTTTCGTACTCGAGAGAACCAATTTCAATTGTCGTACTGTTTTTATGAGTACCTTAATATGATTTTTAAATGACAATCATATTCATTGATGAAGACCTTCTCCTTGTGTGCCCTTAAAATAGAAATAAAACATGCTAAATCTTTTTTAAGTATGCACTATTTCATCTGTTACGAAATATACTATTACTGAGATATAATGTATAATTAGTTCCTACATACGTGTGTGAGTACAAACCGCAGCTCATTAGGTACAGTCGCGCAGTCAGGTGTTAGCGGCGACAGGTACAGGCGGCTACTGCGCGCTGTGGCCACGCAGTGTCGAGTTGCGCGGTCACTGCATAAGTGCCTGGAAAATAGTGATAATTAAACTCTGGTCAAAGATAATTTGATTTTTTGGTTATTATTTAGTAATTGTAAAGTGGATATTTTTGGTTATTATTTAGTAATTTATTTATTTAAGCACTTAATAAATTTGAATTACCTACACATCAATTTAATATTTAGTTATGGGAAGCGTGGATAATAGACTAAAATACCAAGAAAACAAGTATTAGACATAGCATTCCTCACATAAAACTAGATAGCTAGTATTAAGTAGGTACATTCCATATCTGACTGGCCAAAGAAACTATATCTTCCCATACCAATTGAAGTGCAATTTGTAGAGCTATATTAACTGCTTGATTATCTTCTGTTGTCTTAAACAATACGGAGAATAATAATAATATTATCTTCTAATTTCAACATGAACAAGACTTGTCAGATTCCAAAGGATCATCCAATCAGCTCGAAATCTTCTAAAGGTATTCTAGGAAAAACGGAAAACAGTAGGAAAGTAGAACAATATGCTTGTCTGGAAAGGAAAATTATCTCATAAGTATTACTGAAGATTACTATAATGTTAGCAAGTAATTAGACATATTTTGAAATCTATTTACACCTCCTCAAGAATTCCGTATTTATACTAATTTAAAAACGATCATACATGCAGATAAAAATGTTAATTTCTTTCTGATACTGAATCTACAGCCGTAACTACCTCTATATTGTATAAACTACAACATTAATACAAATTGAATTTCATTAAATCCCAACGACAAGAATTAAAAAGCACTCGAATATTCAAATCAATAAGCAAGTGACATCTCAGTTTGATACCAACTATCTAAAATAATATCTGGGAACAAAGTGCCGCCTTATTACATACACATCAATATCTTTACGACGGCCATTCTTATTTATAATTAGGAAGAAATTATAATTAACTTTATCATACTTATCGACGATAAAAAAAATAATTTTAAACGTTCGAACTGTTTAGGTTTTAATGCCCCGTAGCGTCTCTTAAGGCTTGTCTACAATGAGTTAAAATTATTTTAAGCGATTTGTTATAAAAAATTGGATAAAATAAGAACATATCTAGAGTTGTTATATTTCTACTAATTATTTCTGCTCCATAAATAAGAAAGAGGTCTACATTGATAAATTCTACTTAAAATAATCCCAAAATAATTCGTTATTTGTTTCTTTATAACAGTAAGAAAATTAAGCAAAAGCACTGATTAAAAAACTAAATAAAATAATTTGCTTCAACTTGTTTGTTGGCCATACATACTCGATTTTTTTTTTGAAAATTTTGTGTGGACGCGCCCTAACAATTAAAAATAGCTTGTCGCGTATTGTACATGAATTATAAATTTTAACAAACTACACAACTCATACATTACTATATTATAAAACTAACATCTACATAATAATAATAATTTAAAACTAGATTTTTAATTTTCTATATGTACATAAAAAACATAATTCTCTGTCAAGACGGTACTGAAAACATAATGTTTCAAGTTTATTTCATCAATATTTGAAATGAAAATGTTTCTGAAGTCATCTTTTAGCAATCAAAGAAAGTTGGATCTCTTGATACATAGCACGCCGAAGAATAAGTATTGCAAGCCGTATTTAGGGTTCTGTTCCTAGCGATAGGTGCAAAAAAACGTAATCAGTAGATATACCTAACGAATGTCACTCAATTATAAATTATCAGTATAAAATGATTTCCTTCACAATTTAACGATCATTAACTGGACAGTAGACCAAGAAAAACTTAATCCAGCTCAACAAAAAATAAGACGAATTAAATTATAATTTTCACGAGGTTTTTTACTTAAACACAACAATGAAAGCTAAGTTAATAATGCCGTCCCTTATTTTGCAAGTAAAATACTCTTTCAACAATTATAACTGATGTGCTCTTGGCTAAAATGGAAATTATGAACATTAAGCTGGTTTATAATCTCTAATTTACTTAGTTTAGTAGATTTGTGGGTTATATCTAGCACTATTGGTTGTTACCCGAGACTTTCTCATAGATTCTATATGTGTTCATTTCTACCAATTAATAATTTCATAATTCAGATCAAATTTCGTTTTTTTTCCATTCAAATATTTTAGAAAGAGTTTTTTTAACGCATTTTAGTTTAATTTATGTATTTTAGTATAGTTATAGTTTGTTTTACTATATTAGATTTAATTGTGTTTAAATAAAATTTTGATTCAGAAAATGTTCAATTTTCGGGCAATTTAAATGTTTGATGAATGTCACGTTAATGAGGTTCTTTGGACACGCTCCCGAGTTTTCAAACTTAACTAAACAAAATTTAAACGAAAATGCGGGACCTTACTCAACTTACAATTATATTTACCTAACTTCGCGATTTATGAAGCTTAGAACAGATTTGAACAAAAGAATAATAAAGTAACATGAAGCAATAGACACTCCGTTCATATTTGTACTTTCGTCAAACAAGTACTTTTATGTTCTGTCAAGCACAGGGCTGTCGCAATCCAAACTTTTAATGAGCTTCAACAAGTTCAAAAGAACAAAAAGTATTTTCACTTTGTGACATCCTTGAATCGCTGTCGCTAAAATGTAAAGTAAAATATCAGATTTATGAAAAAACGTAATTGGAATTTAATGTCCAAGAAATGTTAATTATGTTCGGAAAATTCGCGGTTTTCTGAAGTAGCTGAATTATATCTTATTTAATAACAGATTAGGGACTCCAACAAAAGATATAAAAATAGGTAGCGTAGTGGCACCAGTAATGGACATGCACCAGTAATCGACACTTTATTTTTTTATTTAATAAAATAAAGAGTAGGATACCGATTTATTTATTTGACGACACTGTAACATAGAAAGCACACTTATTACTGGCTCCCATTGACATTTGAGCGATATTTACAGTTTTATTTGAAAGTAGCGGTGTGACAACTGATTGTGGCTCGAGTACCGGCGAGAAAAACAACATTTCTTACTGAAATCGTTAACGAAGGGAGTACATTTCTTTGTTAATTATGCTTATGTATTGTAAGTTATTTGAATTTTATGAGTTTTACGGGTTTTTATAAGAACTAAAGGGTGGAATTTTGTTATAGCACAAGTTCAAGATTATTTTAATATTAGTAAAATGTTGGTGTCGATCATTGGTGTTCACAAACTGACTTTCTCCAGTTATCGACACGTGTCGATAGTAATTATTAGAAACATTTTTCATTTGATAAGTGAATATATAGGTCTTCTAACTTTGCTTCTCGGTAGATATTTGAAGTAAACTAATCAAATTTGACCTACCAGAAATCGACAAGTGACGATTATTGGGAAATAATATGTGTCAATGATTGGTTTTAGAGATGGCTCTGAGAAAACATTATACTCCCGACCAGTTAGGTTCAGTGGGTCGTCTTAGGGGCGGAGGGTAGGAGTTGGAGCATACGCTTGGGCACTATGAGCACCAAAAAAACAAAAAAAAAATAGTAAAAAAAATTGGGAGTCCTTTTTCAGTTTTTTTTTTTTTTTATTGAGTTCGAGCATTTTTATTGCAGCATCTGATTAAGCTTATCTATAGAAACCATTTACGATCTTAGAAGTATGGCCCTACGACGCACAGTTTCCAACTTATGGGCTCATAACTCGAAAACGGTGCGTCGTGGGGCCATGTTTTTTAGAACTTAAATAGTTGCTACAGACAAGGTCAACCTAATACAAGAAAAAAATCGGAAAGATTCCGAAAAAAAAAAAAAATTAAATCCTATACAGGACTTATAAAAATTATAGTTTTTTTAACCATACGGTTAGGTAATAATTTTGGACGATTTGCTTTCATTATCAGTATTAAAGTACTATCATACCTGTGGTAGAAATACAATATAAATTTATTGCGCTATCGTACACAAACATTACATCCGTCTTACGAATTTTCGATCAAGTCACGTGTCCTGACGCGGGTTTATCATTTTTACTCATTACAAAAAAAAAACTGTACAGCACCGCTAAAGAAGTTTTCGTCATACGAATTTTCGATCAGGTCACGTGTCCAGGGGCCCGATGTTTCTATTTTAAGTCAGTGAGTGGCAGGTATTTTCGTAGCCAGATAATTTTAGTTTAATGAAAAATTTAGGTACACCTACTTGCCAATGTTGACCTTGTAGGATTGCCAGTGGCTATAACAAGCGTAAAGTGCACTGGAACGTTTATTAACCTGACGCGAGTTTAATTTTTTTTACCCACTACGAAAAGCCGCTAAAGAAGTGTTCAATTCAAAAATTAAAAATTATCAACACAGACAAAATCAAAACCAAAATCAAAAATCATTAATTTAAGTTAAGCTACAAAGTAGCACTTATCAAACGTCAAAATTTTAATACAAAAAAGACAGCACCCTAGGGGTCGGTTCATATCCGGCGGAAAAGGCAGCGCGCAACATCGGCCGCGCAACATCGGCCGCGCAACCTCAGAACGAACAAGCACACAACTTTACATCCAACCTCCCACACCTGACGCGTCGTCGGGTCAGTGTGAAAGGCCGAATCCTCCATCGTGCGCCCGCCCGCCCCAGCACCACGCGACTGACAGCACGCCACCACCGTCAGATATGAAACGACCCCAAATCGCCCACCCTTCACCAAGTGCTAGTCATCTTCTGTCTTGTACGAGTATTTACATGATTAATACCCATTAGTAAGCAAAATATGGTTATTGTAACAAAATATGCATACTTATTAAACAGGTAATTTTATTTTAAAGACCGACAAATGTGGTCAAATGGTGTGATTATTTGGCAAATACTCATTATAGATAATAGTCGATAACTGGGGCGTCGATAACTGGGGTGTCGATGACTGGGGTGTCGATAACTGGGGTGTCGATTACTGGTAACAGTCAAATGACTAGGTGTCGGTTACTGGAGATTCTTACACTTTTTCATTTTTTTTATTTTTTTTCTTGTCTGTTTATAGCAAATAAAAATAATATATTTTATTCTTATCTCAAGAATATACCTTACCATACTCAAATGTTACTTTTGGTTTAAAAGTGACTAATATACCTTTAATTTAATAAAGAAACCCACTATGATCGATTAAGATCCTTAAAGTGTCGATCATTGGTGCCACTACGCTATGTACCTTCAGAGAGTGTTGCTATGGACAGTTTTTTAATTAACACAGCTTTTTAAAAGCAACTTATTAAATTTCTGTCGTCTTTCACATTCTAATTAAACAAAACAGGAGAGACAGTGTACACGTAAATAATGTGTTTATCCTTATTCAAACTCAACTAAAACCATGAGAAACATAACAGCATATAAATAACAAATTAACACATCACAGGGCTACCAACTTACAACGATGACCCAACATCAGTTAATTTATAACGCGTACAGCACGGGAATCTCAGTTCGGTCAGTAGATCACGTCACTAATCTAAGAGATGATTGATGATGGCTTCAATATCGCTCGTTACAGCACGTGCGCCTACTTCCAACTAACGACAGCCGCGCCAATTAAATTTGATCGCTGTCACATACGCGCGGCGCCAGCCCTAGAACACAGGGTTATCAACTCAAAAATAAACAGATTATCAAATTGATAAGATTTTAAACGCACCTAATTTATGTTACTGTTTACTTCAATTTTATCGTCAAATCAGTTTTATATTTTATAGAAATAGCTTTCTAAATGTAAACTTGGAATTGGCTATTTATACGCAAAGTGATCGTAACTTGGGATATGACCTAAAAGTTCTGAGGGTGGCGAGATATCGAGCTATCTATAAATTAGCATGCCGAGTAATATGAAGCTATATCACCTTTTAAGTTAAATTTATTAAACACTACTGTCTACATTTCTGTCATGTAGATTGTTGTAGATACATATTTATCTCATGTTCCCTAAATGTTTTGGTGTTGCCCTTTGGCCTTTCACGCCAAAAAGATCAGAGTCTATCAATAAGTAGTCAATAAACAACTTAAGAAAGCATACAATTTGACAAGTCAGATTACTGATAACGGTCTCCATTTAAAACACTGGCGAATTAACATTAAATTTCCACAAAAAGTTTCATATTATCATCATCACGCCTGTATCCCCGAAGGGGTAGGCAGAGGTGTACCAATTGACACCCACAGTTAGCCGATATGTTTTAGGTCCCATGTAAAAGGGGGCGACTGGGCGAGTCTATTGCCACTAACCGGGCAAACTCCGACCTGCTACTGAGAATTTCATAGAAAAATCCCATAACACCTTGGTCGACTCGGGAATCGAACCCAAGACCTCTAGCGTAGCAGTCGCACTTAGCACCACTAGGCCAACGAGGCAGTTTCATTCATAAGTAAAACTAAGTCCTCTAATATTGATATTACCTTTTGCTGACACGAAATTTTCAAAAGAATCAGCGAATCCCTAGACTTGGCACTTTGACTCCGGGACAAACGTAACTTAATGGAGTCGGATAAAATAATGAAAGTTTGTGCGTTACTTACAGGCAGCTAATCTTTCCCCTCGATCGGATTCAATTCGCGCCGAGACTATCTGCCGGCTGAAACAACGAAACTTTGAAGATTTGCGCCATTGAACCCGGGGAGGACGGGGAAACTGATACTTTATTTTGTTTTATGCGAAATCCTTTTCTGAAACAGGGAAGTGATTGTGATAGCTCTTTTTAAATTCTTTTAAAGTTACTTTTAGTTCTGTTGACTTTGAAGACGTAGATGAAGCTGTTTTTTCTACAAATTGTAAGAAAACTGACTTTAGTCATTTTGCTTCGCACATAATTAAAACATCACAATCCCTGCTGGTTTAGTCGATAGTAGGTACAATCAGGTACATAGGTAAATAGTTATCTTAATTTCAGTATTCAAGATAAAAGGCCAAACATTAAACATTAACCTCTAGCCTCATCTTATCTCTAATATTCTCAAACTTAGTATTCATGTCACTCTAACCATAAAACGTTAGGTATCTATTTAATATCGGCCCTAAATCACGTGTGAACCCTAACTCAACGAAGGACAAATTCATTACATCGACGTTGAGTTTAATTTGCGCCCATTCCGCACTATTGTATTATTTATTGGCGTTCGATCTATTTCTGGAGTACCAACACTCCGTCAACTTCGCACTGCTTCTGGCAACTTCGACTAACTTAACGTGCGGTACTTAGTTAGATTTGGAGCTTGTTCTAACTTGCTTGCTTTGGGCTACACAGCCATTTGATGCTTCAACTGGATTTAGCTTACATGAAGTAATAGAAGACATAGTTAGTCTGAATTCCTGAAAATATTTTCTTTTTACTACATTTTATTTACACTTCTCCAAAATAAATTATTTATACAGCCTACGTTCATAAGTTCCTAAGTAAAAATCGAGTGGGTACATATTTGAACGTAATATCTAATAGGATTATTTACAAACGAATATAATATGTCGTAATAAAAATTTATCCGTTGACATATTACGTTACAAGTAATAAAACAACATCAAATATTCAGTTTAATATCTAACCACGCGAAGGAAATCAAGCTCTCAAGCGATATATAATTCAGTGACCTAACTTGTTAGACTATTTTCAGATTATCCGATACGATACCGCGGCAAGAAACATGTATGATATTTAAGAATCCGTTCAAGATCATCATCGTCCACAGCCCTTGTCCTTCCACTGCTGGGCATGAGCCATCCCTCCCCGTGCCATTTGCTACGGTCTTGTGCCAGCTTCTTCCAGACTCGACCCGAGACTTTAACTATGTCGTTGACCCATCTTGCTCCCGGACGACCGACTCTTCTTTTGCCTTGCCTTGGCCACCATTCTGTCACCGCCTTCGTCCAACTGCCGTCACTTCGTCTGACCAAGTGGCCTGCCCATCTCAATTTCAGCCTCGATATTGTGGTACCGTCGTCTCGAACTTTGGTTCGATACCGATATTGTATCGGATAATTTAAAAACAGTTCGACTTGTAACAGTGAATATTTGATCCGCTCGTTTGTCTGTGTCTAATTCTAGCCAGCAACCGACACTAATCGAGGCATTGCAACATATTGCACCAACCTAAAGTGTTGAATGCTGCGATCTAGTGCGAAAACAATCGACATACCAAGCGGCTTAACACGGGTTTATTAAATACGAGAGAACTTACACGGAGGTCGTTATATGTATTTATAATATAAACAGAATTTCAAAGAATTCAGTTTTGTTAATTTTATTACATATGCCTTGTGTTTTCTGGTTCTGATTGATGTACCTGTTTCTTGGTATCTTGATGTATTAACAATAAAATTGTAGATTCCGACTTGCGACCTAAAAATATGGACTTGTGCGGAAATACCTAACAAGGAGAGGGTTGTTGGTTTTCCAACGTAGGCATACCTTTAGTTTTTCATTATATGTCTGCACGTCCCAGATAAACTTTATTCACCTATCAAAACCTGCCAAGTCTGGACCTATCCTATTACCTGAAACCTAAGCTTTCCTGCCAATCTTAATTAAAGCCCCGATTTTACGGCACTGTTCCGTTCATTTGACATTTCCGTTTTCGATCACGGACAAAGAGCATTGCTATCGTAACCCAATGTGATTAGTGCTGGACATGTGAAGGTATTTCGCTCAGTGAGTAGCTAATCGAAGTCTCTGTATAAGTTGGATTTATAACTGAAAACATGTGATAGAATATTTCTTTTTAACTCAATTTTCTAGGCAATAAAATATTTGAAAATTTATATGTTTTAAAAATCATCTAAAATGACTTATCTATTGTCCGGAACAATACTTTAAACCTTTAAGACTTAAACCTAAAGCTAAATAAATATATAGAAGTCCAGCAGTGGAGGTACCGGTAAAGTAACCTGCTAGAGATATACTGGTGCCAAAAAAATAAAAGTTTTGTTTAGTTATGAAAACTCACATAAACAACAAGTTACCTCATCGAATGAAAAATAATGCTAGGAATAAAATAGTAAAGCAAAGTGTAAGCCCAGCGCCTTGTGTTGAGCAATCCGCTTTACAACAGCACCATCACGCCGCGTCCCCGGGGGCTCGTGTAAATGAAGTCGCGATCATTTGTGATGAACACATGACGTAGATCACAGAAGTCTTACTCCAAAAAACTATGAGCCATATCTAGTAATTATTTACCAAACCAAATTTAATAATTATTATTTTACACTTTACCAAAAGTATAGAGTTACCTGTTACTTCTTATAATATAAGAAGTAAGTTGTACTTTTCAATCGTAATTCAACAGAAAGAACTGTTTTACTAGATAATAGAAATGCCCAATACTGATTAGTCAATTTAGAAAGAAACCTAACGAAAACAAAACATATTTTGAAAGACAAGGAAATCCTCGAAACTGTTCATTCAATCAAATTCAAATCTTTGATTATATAATCTTTTAACCGATGTTTTCCATTGATAAACTCCTGTGACACAATGAGAGCAACAAAATGTCAGTTTCGTAGTTCCACATATGAGCTTACCTTCTCCCCACATCTGCTGCATGGTCCAGGTCCGTGTCACAGCTGAATAATGAATGAGACACACCGTTCACTAACAACTGTTATTTTATTGTGATGAAGCTCAATGAGCAATTTCCAACATTATGGGCATGTTAAATATTAATAAGTGAAGGGAAAACCGCCTCAAAATAACTCGGAAGTGATAATCACGATGGCAGGATAGTTAGACGGCGAAAATCTTGCAAAAGTTGCTCTTTATAGCATCCTGTTGCCTAGCAACGGGCTTTAACGATGTTTAAGAGGTCTTCATGAACTCGGAACTCTAAATGTTGGAACTTTTGGACAATGGCTTCTGAAACATAATGGAGATGAAAATGGTGGTCGTAGGAAAGAAACTGTGAAACATTTATTCAATAGAAGGGGGTTGGTAATGTTGAACTGTCTACGTTTTGCCACTGGGATTTAGATTTTTATGGGGTATTTAATTTCTTACGTCTACTATTGTTTATATGATGTTTATTAAAAAATATAATAGTTTATTTATACATTTGATTAATCATTGTGTGGATAACATTTATTAATTAAGTTCACACAAGAAGGACAGACCACACATTGCGTTGTAAGCCTAGGCCCGGAATTAGGCACTTTATTGTGAGGTACCACTTCATTAACATTAAGTACACAATTTAACCTTGAATGCAGTAAGTTTGTGAAAACTAGCTATATCAATATGTTGTATAGCCCTTGCACACAATCAATTGCTTCCAATAAATATGTGGATGAGAAATGTAACAGATCAGAAATAATATAATAGTTAAGATCATCAAAATACAATATCTTACTGTAATTATGTGTACGTACGCCTTTTACAGACTAAATTCGTAAACAACTATGGTTGGTATCACTGAAACAAAAAGCATAATTAATTTCCCCATCCTACGTACAAACAATTAAGCACTCCAGTACCACAAAGATTGATATCCAAAGAAAACAATTTATTTATATCACAATGCTTAGCCGCACTTTGTTTGCCGATCACAACAATGAGTACAACTCCATTCTTCGCGGCGTGATGACGGGCACCCACGGGAGAGTCCCCTACCACTATACCAGGACCCCAGAACCCTGAGTAGATTACTTTAGAGCTTTAAGTAGAAGGAGGTCAGAGTTATCTGGTCGTACGTGCCACCCACCCGCTCACAGATCTATTGTCTCTTCTTATCTGAACATTACTTATAATGACTAAGATAGTGCACTCACGTTAGGCGCCTACGCAGGGAACACACGCAGCTTCGTGTCTACTTTATAGTTGTTTAATTGGAAAATTTAAAAACTATTAAAGAGGTTACGAGTGTCGTGACGTTTATGGTCGGCGTATTGGCAGTCGACATGTTGCGGACTACGGAATCTCGCTTTGATCGTCATTGGAAATTTTATGAATAATGGATTTTTAGACACAATGTAGACAAGCACATTTCGTTCAAAATTAAATTAAGAACAAAACTTTTTTAAACTCTCTTTCTCAATTTTTGTTGCGTAAATTAGAAAACTTATCTTATGATCTTCTAGCTGATCATGCAATTATGTTGTCATTACTGATTATAATTAATATTCTTTTTTTTTCAAATGATATTTAGTACTAGTAATGTTCTCTTACAATAAATTATATTACCATATACTATCATTAATAAATATGATATTCAATTCAAATGGTAGCCATGAGATCAAAGATCAGAGGGTAACTAACAAGAACCTGCTTTGAATACTGTTTGTTAAAATCTGCCTTTAATTAAAGATATATTTAAAAAAATAAAAATAACGGTATATCCTGACACTGGTCGTTCTAGTGCTGAGCAACGGCCTCTTCTTGTATAGAGAAGTAACAAGCATTGAACACCACGCTTAATTCCCTTCTCGATTTGTATTTTTATACACTATTTATTTATTTAATAATTTATGTAGACACACACACACAATAGTTTATAGAAAAAAGGTATTAGATATTTACAATTGACGTACAAAGTGTTTTCCTTGATAATAAAAAAACTGCATTGATTACAGAAAAAGGCTAAAATGCTGATTAAATTAAATCATTATAAAATGAATAGCAGTCTGGTGTGTGCCTTTATTCTTCACTTAACGTAATTGGACACGCGCGCCTACAAACGAAGATTTAATTTAACACGAATTAGATAGAACACAGCCTGAATATAAATTACATAATTGCCGAAACTTTTTGGATAAGTCTTTACGATACTGGAGGACTGTTTAATTGTAAGCCTTCGTTATTGGGACCTAGGAAATTACTATTAAGCGTAGAGCAAATGTAAAGGAAAATAAGGATGGCCAACAATAAGAAGCAAGTGCCCAAATAATACATATAGATCTTGGATATTGCGCAAGACAGATTGAAATTGTCAGAGAAAGATTTTTTTTAAGTATATACATTTCTAAATGTACATTAATTCAGAGACTTGATAATTTGGTTAGGTCGAGTTTACACAAAAACAAACTCGTCCGTAATCAAATTGATTTTTCTTAAATACAATCTAAAATATAGAATTACTTTACAGAAGAAAATCTCAGCACTACTCAAATATATAATTGTATAAACAAATGCCATGCCAGTATTATATTATAGTCTATTTACGTACATAAGACATTTACATTTTGTCCAGGGTTTTCTAACTGTACCTGTGTACGACCGTATAAAGCGGTCAAGGGTGGGTTTGGGTGAATCCTATTGTTATGTCCACGTTAAAAAGGGTTCACCATAACTTGAATAAATTACTATTTACTTAAGTCCGAATGAAAAGCTTTTATACTACCTAAGTAGAGTTTACTTCATCTCTATAAAGCTAAATTGAGCGAAAAATCTGCCGTGTTAGTAAAAATGAAATCTAATCGCATATGAAAAAGCTATCAAAGAATTTTATGTGTCGAGATAAAAGGACGAGGTTATACGCGGGTCACGCGCCATACTGCCAAACGGAATATTTAAACAACTTCTTAGCGTTTGTAATTTATGGTTTATATATATGAGAGTTTATCCTAATGTGTGCTTAATGTTCGATCAGAGGTTAACAATGTTTTTATGACTGCTGCTTTAATGCACTGCTTTGGCTTTTCCAGTGGATTGGCGCCTGTCTTTATTTGGTTCCTCATTTACATAGTCTATATTATTTCGGTAGCCTTGGACCTCACGTCCAGTGACTAATACGTTTAGTTATTTTTGATGTTAAGACAAAAAGATATGAAAAGTATCCTGCAACTGTTCTATTAGTGAATTCCTCTACTCATATGATACTTAGTATTCTTAACAAACATGGATAATACAGTGATTAAAACCACAAACTATTAAAAAATTACATTGTTATTGATTCCTCCGCTAATATCTACCGTTCATTTATAACCAATAACCATTTTAGAACTTATAGTATACATAATGGAATCCCCACAGCGCCGCCTCTAACCTAAGCTAGAAAGTTCAAGTTATAGAAAGAGTCATAAACGCAACGGAATACATTAATTTAAACTAAGCATGTAATAATGATGAAATGCCGTCGTGAGGACGCGTGCGCCGCGAGCGATGCGCGCGACGATGATAAATATTATGGCGCAGCAACCGTGTTAATTGACGTTCCCAGTTTAAAACTATCCGGTGACAGTTAAAGATGGCTCTGTCCATAGAGTTTGAAAAAAGATAAATAGAGTGCAAGTGTCGCTGAGGGCCCATTGCGCCGTACATAAGATGTACGGCGCAATGGGCAATTGCAATCATTCATGGCTGTATGTAGAAGGAACTTGCGGTTACTGTTTCTAGCAATTTTTCGTGCAACGACATTAATGCGAAAATGGATGGTTCCGATATTATTAGGGTTAAAGATACCTGGTTTTATTAAAACGACACGATCTGTTTTGTTACAATTTTTACGAAAAAACTAGTTTACACTCGTTCCTACAGTTCATACCCAGACACGCACACTCTGAACTTTCTTATCTATCCTCTTAGCCATCCGTTTAAGATGTGTTCAGTCGTAAAAATGTCTCTTCGCCCACGGGCGCATGCGTCAATTTGTTCCTCGTTAATACGGCGTGACGTCACCTGATTAATGCCTTTGTTAGGCTAATGAGTGTCGAAGAAGATGATGCATAATCAATACAAAGCTCGTGCGCCACGGATTTCCATCGACAAACTTCTATAAGTCAGAGACGCCCACGGCTGATTTTATTTATGGCATTTTACTTTTAATTCATGTCTATTGGTTGTGACTGATTGAGGTTTAAGTGTTGTTGATGGCTTTCTGTGAGGTTTGAAGTTGTGAGATGAAAATAAGTTTCACACTGGGGCGATTTTCCTTTTATTGTGATAGGTACATATAAATAGAATATAATGTTGTAAATGAAAAATCTCTTATCATTTTCAGTCTTCGAAACCAAGAGCGTAAATTACCTCAATTCACGGTGCTAAAATACTTCTTATCAACATCAATTAACTAAAAGTTGCGTAATCTAAAGAGTTTTAATTGCGTAGGCACTGATTAAGCTTTGGTCCAGACTCATCAGGCCAGGTAATCGACTTAGAACTAAGTGAAACTCCTTCATCAACAAATCGAAAACTAATCCAATCAGACACCTAGCATTTTGAAACAGGATTAGAAAACTGAATGGGAGGAAAACTATTAAAATTAATGTATTTTAAAGTAGATAGTTGTAGTTTTTTATAAATAAAAAAAAGACTGAAAAACAGCGGGTAAATATTTATACCCGCTGTAAGTGGGTATTATCGTAAATATGACACATTATATTATTATTCAAATAGAAAAGTGTAAAGCATTATTAAGTCATTGTTAAGCCCTATGAGAAAAAACAAGTAATGCCATGCACACTTCTCGTTCGCAGAATAAGAAAATAAGCCATTATAAACAACCTCGGTAGTTTCAACGAAAAAAGGAAGTAATTCAAATAATTTATTATTATGTTTTTTTCTTATAAATGTAAGCACAAACGCGTTGTGAATTAAATAAGCGTAATAGGATAAAAGTTGTCAGGCAGCTGTCAAACAGTGCGGACAGTCACGTTGATCCCGCGAGACTGATGCGTCGCCAGGGGACAACACTTACGAAGAACAAAGAATAGCATAAAGAAAAAATCAAAGAAATTAGTTTTTTTTAAGCGCTGCAATTTTTTTCAAAGATATATCTTTGAAATTAATGCTATGATTTTTTATTTATTACAGCTTTCTTATAAAATACCTCACAATCGATCTATTCGTTTAGGAACTGCGATTCCATAGACAGACCAAGAGACCCCTTTATAAAAAACCCCTTTTTGGCCTAAACCTTAAAAGGATTTATTCATTCATACAAAGGAGTTCTAATGTCACGTTAACATTCACATGCTGGCCAATTTGTAGGCTGCATCAATTTGAATTACGAACGAAAAGTGTGTGATTGTTTCAAATGCACGCCAAAACAAATGCAAACGTATTCGTAGAAGAAGAACATAATAATATTATTATTATAAAATTATTAAAATAGTGAACATAATAATTAAGTGCTTGTGATATTTTTTAAATATAATCGTAGCTTAAAAGTAAGTACTTATACCACCTCCTTGTTGTCATCACTTCATGTAGCATAGAGGAAGCTCGTCACGTTCCACGCACCTCGCGAACGTGTTCGTACATAAATAATGCTGTACCCGTATGACCAGATTTGTGGCAGCTCTGCCTCCATACGGAATACAGCATTTCAATAATATTTGCCTAATTCAAACTAACACAACATTTTGACAGTAACTCTTAATGAGGCTGTACAAAAATACGTTAGTCTCTGAAATACATATTGAAGTCCTTCATAGTTTGTTTGAAATCGGTTACAATTAATTATGTTGCAGACAAGGACGATTATTAAGATGGATAAGCAGTGATAAATCGTGATCATGTCTATCTGCAGTCTTTATTGCCCTTAATAAATGCATCATCCAGTTATTTTCTTGCTTGCTATTCGCTATGAAACACAAGAGCAGAGTAAGTCTCATGAAATAAATTGGAAATACCATAATTCCTTCATTATCCAACAAAAAACAAATCAAAATCAAAAAGATCGAAACAGCTGAACATCCTTATATTTCACCCATTAGGTAGGTATCTCAACACGCTCTATCCTCTGCTAAAATATTCATAGAATTCAACCCAGCATTAAAAAACTCCCAACCATTGAGTATTTACTCAAAATATTAGTGCGATCATTGAACGAGCCTGAATAAACCTTCGTATTCGGCGTCGGGCCGCGGCCTAACGTCCATTTTATCATAAGGCAACTTAATGCCGATAGCGGCCGGATATTGACAATCGCGGCGTCATTCGGTATTCAAATAGTGCGGCATTCGGCCTCGCCCAGCCCTCAGTGGATCAGATGGTCTGATATCGACCCCATACTTATTTGTAGGTGCGTACCGTTTATACTGCTAGGGGTGTGATGGATTCCGATCATTTGGAATCTACAAAAGTGTTAACATTTCATGGGGAAACAAAAACATATAGACTTGCAAGCTTCTAGGATGTAATGATAGTTGAGCATTACTCACCAAGAGTAAAAAAAAAAAAACTTTTTTTTATACGTTAATTTCTGCTGCTTGCTTTGTTGTTTTTGTTTTAATATATGTATCTAAACCTGTCACTATGTGTTTTCTCCACACCTTTAAAGTCTTAAACTATTCCACAGCTAATGTATTACGTGTCAAATATAAAACAACTTAATTTACCATTCTTTATGACGTCACTGTCCAATTACTAAAGGATAGAGATCTGTTAACGAGTCATTTAACATCTTTTATGATAACTTGAATAATAAAATGAACCGATGATCCCATTCTCATGGTAATAATAAGTCGCCAATTTACATAGAATTTTAAATAATTCAACTATTGTACCTAAATTTTTATTACGATAGTAAACGTCTTATTAAGATTAAATATTATTCTGAGTATAGTCGAGTAAAGATTTTAATACTTTCAAACGATCAATAATCAATTGGCTATTTGTCTGTTTTGCATACTCGTGAACAGTTGTGAATCATAAAAGGCCAGGTCAGAAGTCAGATTGTGGGAAATACCAGAGAAAATAAACTAGTCACTAATAACAAGCATGGTATCAGATGAAAATTAAAAAAAAACACTTATTTAATAAAATATACAGTGAAAAAGATTTACAGTAATCAAAGCAAACAGATCTGTTTTTCTTTCCGTCAATTGATATGACATAAATAATTAACAGTCTATTTCTATGAATTGAAATGAAATAAAGGTGCTTTACTTTATTTACGTTTTGTATTTCAAGTCAACACAAACACCTAAACTTAATACTACAAATAAAAGTATATATTTTATGACCTCTAGTCAGATTTCTGAGGTCTCGACAGTCGCGTCAAATATATTGATATTTGCCACATCTGGGTTAAGCTGAAAGCCGACTCCAACATAGTAAGCCTTCGAATTATTGTCACATACATATTTATATAAACTGTTTATTTATTGTAGAGCTTCTTTAAAAGTGTAAATTAGTATATATTGAAAAAAAACAGCATCAGTGTTGTTAAGGCATCGGAGTACAAATCAATTAGCGTAGTGGCACCAGTAATCGACATGCACCAGTAATCGACACTTTATTTTTTTATTTAATAAAATAAAGAGTAGGATACCGATTTATTTATTTGACGACACTGTAACATAGAAAGCACACTTATTACTGGCTCCCATTGACATTTGAGCGATATTTACAGTTTTATTTGAAAGTAGCGGTGTGACAACTGATTGTGGCTCGAGTACCGGCGAGAAAAACAACATTTCTTACTGAAATCGTTAACGAAGGGAGTACATTTCTTTGTTAATTATGCTAATGTATTGTAAGTTATTTGAATTTTATGAGTTTTACGGGTTTTTATAAGAACTAAAGGGTGGAATTTTGTTATAACACAAGTTCAAGATTATTTTAATATTAGTATAATGTTGGTGTCGATCATTGGTGTTCACAAACTGACTTTCTCCAGTTATCGACACGTGTAGATAGTAATTATTAGAAACATTTTTAATTTGATAAGTGAATATATAGCTCTCTCGGTATATATTTGAAGTAAACTAATCAAAGTTGACCTACCAGAAATCGACAAGTGACGATTATTGGGAAATAATATGTGTCAATGATTGGTTTTAGAGATGGCTCTGAGAAAACATTATACTCCCGACCAGTTAGGTTCAGTGGGTCGTCTTAGGGGCGGAGGGTAGGAGTTGGAGCATACGCTTGGGCACTATGAGCACCAAAGAAAACAAAAAAAAATAGTAAAAAAAATTGGGAGTCCCTTTTAGTTTTTTTTTTAAGATAGAATTCGAGCATTTTTATTGCAGCATCTGATTAAGCTTATCTATAGGAACCATTTATGATCTTAGAAGTATGGCCCTACGACGCACAGTTTCCGACTTATGCCGCCGTTTACATTAAAAGGCCGTTCAAGTAAAAGGCTCATAACTCGAAAACGGTGCGTCGTGGGGCCATGTTTTTTAGAACTTAAATAGTTGCTACTGACAAGGTCAACCTAATACAAGAAAAAAATAGGAAAGATTCCGAAAACAAAAAATAAGTCCTATACAGGACTTATAAAAATTATAGTTTTTTTAACCATACGGTTAGGTAATAATTTTGCACGATTTGCTTTATATTATCAGCATTAAAGTACTATCATACCTGTGGTAGAAATACAATATAAATTTATTGCGCTATCGTACACAAACAAAACATCCGTCTTACGAATTTTCGATCAGGTCACGTGTCCTGACGCAGGTTTATCATTTTTACTCATTACAAAAAAAAAACTGTACAGCACCGCTAAAGAAGTTTTCGTCATACGAATTTTCGATCAGGTCACGTGTCCAGGGGCCCGATGTTTCTATTTTAAGTCAGTGAGTGGCAAGTATTTTCGTATCCAGATAATTTTAGTTTAATGAAAAATTTAGGTACACCTACTTGCCAATGTTGACCTTGTAGGATTGCCAGTGGCTATAACAAGTGTAAAGTGCACTGGAACGTTTATTAACCTGACGCGAGTTTAATTTTTTTTACCCATTACGAAAAGCCGCTAAAGAAGTGTTCAAAGTTCAAGTCAATTCAAAAATTAAAAATTATCAACACAGACAAAATCAGAACCAAAATCAAAATAAAAAATCATTAATTTAAGTTAAGCTACAAAGTAGCACTTATCAAACGTCAAAATTTTAATACAAAAAAGACAGCACCCTAGGGGTCGGTTCATATCCGGCGGAAAAGGCAGCGGGCAACATCGGCTGCGCAACCCCAGAACGAACAAGCACACAACTTTACATCCAACCTCCCACGCGTCCTGACGCGTCGTCGGGTCAATGTGAAAGGCCGAATCCTCCATCATGCGCCCGCCCGTCCCAGCGCCACGCGACTGACAGCACGCCACCACCGTCAGATATGAAACGACCCCAAATCGCCCACCCTTCACCAAGTGCTAGTCAACTTGTCAATATCTTCTGTCTTTTACGAGTATTTACATGATTAATACCCATTAGTAAGAGAAATATGGTTATTGTAACAAAATATGCATACTTATTAAACAGGTAATTTTATTTTAAAGACCGACAAATGTGGTCAAAATGTGTGATTATTTGGCAAATCCTCATTATAGATAATGGTCGGTAACTGGGGTGTCGATAACTGGTAAGTGTCGATAACTGGGGTGTCGATGACTGGGGTGTCGATAACTGGGGTGTCGATTACTGGTAACAGGCAAATGACTAGGTGTCGGTTACTGGAGATTCTTACACTTTTTATTTTTTTTTATTTTTTTTCTTGTCTGTTTATAGCAAATAAAAATAATACATTCTATTCTTACCTCAAGAATATACCTTACCATACTCAAATGTTACTTTTGGTTTAAAAGTGACTAATATACCTTTAATTTAATAAAGAAACCCACTATGATCGATTAAGATCCTTAAAGTGTCGATCATTGGTGCCACTACGCTAAGTTTATAGAATTCGATTACCATTCTGTCAAACTGGTTATTTATATTCTAATAAATTATTCTTAGTATATTTTTATAAATAACACATTTCTGTCAAATATTATGAAATATGTGATTCCCAGAAATACAAATTACAAAAAAAAACTTATTTAATTATCCTGTAATAGGCATTTGTTTTACAATGATGAATTTAATAAAAAAATTTTTTTTTGTTCCATAGTTACGCCTTTTGTATTCTTAATAGGTTATTTAAAACAACACGCGTATGACGTAAGAGCCATAAACCGTCGCACAATGTTCAAAGTTTACGAACAGCGTTAGAACGAGGAAGAGAAAGTGTAACGTGATATTTATTGGTCCAATTAAGGACAACATTTGTATGGATTAACTGCCACTAATCACGAAGCAAGGGTATGCTTGTGTTTCAGGCTATGTAAGCTGCTACAAGCGTGGTATGTACCTAACTTGTATATATTTAGATCACAAAGGCGCTAAAATGAATTCTCAGTTGAAGTCTTTACGGTAAATTCTTTACTCAATATATTCTCAATAAAAAATCTAAGTAGGAATTGATGACAAACAAACAAAAGATAATGTTCAATAGAAATAAAGATCAATATTCGAAAATCTTAAATGAAAATACATCAATGTATGATGTACTACACATACGCTTAAATAAATATGCCTAAAATACACTTAAATAATTTAGTACTTACTTGTAGAATTTGACTTGGCAGTTAAGTTAGTATTCATTTGGAATCGAAATTGAAAAGTTCTGGAAATGTAGACCTATTCCAATCAAAGATCGATCAATTTATCAAGGCTATCGCTTTCGTTAACTCTCCTTTGTAGAACCATTCAACCATACTTAGACTTATTGAATATTCCGATCTCGAATTAATTCAGAGCCTAGAAACTAGTTCATTATTAGGCTCACAGAAAACACTGAAAGGATTAAGGAAAGGTAGAATGAAAGCAGGATTAGCCAGTTGTCCGCCTTTCTTTATAAATAGTTTACAATAGGATTAAAGCGCCGGTATACTTTTCAAATGTTTGTATTTAGCATGGCGACATAATACGGAGAAAATAACAACAATCAATTGTTCATTACTTACGTAATCAATAGAAACCTGTGGAAGAAAGAAAATGAGGAATTGTCCTGCAGTGGGACAGTTCTGTCTCTGATTTGATTTGATTGATTAATAAATAAATAATTAATTGTTCATAGCTGTTATAAGTAACATCGGATATTTACCATGAAAAATTGGTAAATCTTAGATTTTACTGGTAAATCTTAGGATTTACCGTTGGTCGGGCATTAGCAATACCATTATACGACCAAAGCATATGGTAGTGTAGGGCAGTAAACCAACAATTTAAATGATAGAGCTTGATCTTCGAGGTGATAAAAATTGTAAGGCAAGGACGGTACTCACATCAATTTGTTGTGAATTATCAATCAACATGTAAACAACACATGAAGTTCAATTCAATCGGCGAGGGACCATCAAAAACATTTAAATGTGGCCTTCAATTGACTCGACTCTAAACTCGTACGATAAGTCAATTTGGATACTGAGTCACCTGAGTCTTAAGTTTAGTAAACAGTTCTTCCTCAGTTGAATTAGTAAACCTTTTTACTTATATTTATTTAATTCTAAAAACATGGTATATGGTACGATGTCTTTCGTGCATATCATATCGCCTGAACCCTTTAAAAAGGGAAACTGTTTAATTAAATGCTGTGTTCGCTGTTAGCCGAGAGACGTTATGCAGATGCAGGTGCTGCGGCTTTTACCTACATTTCCTTTACTTTTTTCTGAGACTTGCTATATTAAAAATATGACACACTTTAGTCCTTTATTCATAAAACGATACATCACAAACAGTTTTCCAGCCATAACTAATCTCTGCCTGCCTCAAATATTTATTGCGATCTCGTTCTTGATTGAGTCTAAACTGTCTAGTAGTAGTAACAGTAGTAAAACCTCTATGCTTCCTTCATAATATTAATAGAGTAACTCCTATTTATAGTAGCTACTACAGATTTGGAAATGCTATGGAACTGGCGCGAGGCGCCATGGGGTCAACATAATGGTACATACCTTAGAGTAAGAAAGTAAAAACTATAGAGTGCTCGTATTGCTTGCAGAACGTTGTGACGAACTTAGAAAATTTTTTGGGTGTTTTATTGAACACGTTTGTTTACTGATTTAAGTTATTTTCCGTGCAACGACAGGCTGACTTATGGAGGTATGGAGGGTAATGTTGGGCTTTGAGACAGTTTTAATAAAACGAAGCGCTCCTTTTTGACCATATTTGAACGACAAAACCAGTTCATACTAGTGCTCGCAGTTCATACTCTGATAAGCGCACTCTGTAGTTTCTTATCTATCCTCTAAGATCCATACGGTATGTTACGATGGTGCCCGGTCAGGTATCGCCCACGATGACGCCATTTTATAACACAAGTCATAATGCCTATGATATAAGTTTATGTAGTCGGTAGATGCGAAATCTTAGATTGTAGATCGTTATCTTTATTTACTTAATATGATTTTGATATATTCACGGCGACAGATATGTTTTTTTCTCTTTAATTTATGTGGCGCCAGATACTGTGCATTCAATATCGGCGTAATCTTGATGTCGATATTTTTTGCGACTTTCAACATCGATTTAATATAAAATGAAAGTAGGTACCTATTTATAGAAGATGTATATTAAGGTTTTATAGTACAAAGATTGTAGTTCGATGTTAAAATACTGATATTTAGTGATAGTCTCTCTAGAATAAATTGTTCACATTAGTCAAATTATTTATACATTAGGTACCTTTCTTAAATCTAATATAAGAACAAACTCTAACTATAGTAAAATTAAAACTTACACAAATAAAAACTAAACGGCGTCAAAGAACTCATCGTCATCCTTGTCAATGGCGGGGAACGTGCCCAGAAGGCTGGCAGCATTGCCACGTTGAATGGCTATGCCGATTCTCTGTGCAAGGAACAAACCAGCCCTCTGATCACGAGTAGATTCTACCAAATGTTTGGAAAGTTCTTTGAAAAGATTTCGTGCGCTCGGACCCCATGACCCGAGTGTTTCAACCCCAAACGGCTCGAAAATATAATCACCCACAATGTTATTATACTTCCGCCGCTTAAGGGTCTCAGCAGCTCCAGCAGCAGCGCCAGGAGAGGCTGCTGAACTTAGAAATGATTAATTTTAAATTATTAGGTACCTTTCTTGACAACTGTCTAAATTGTTAAATAGGTATAGCTACATTCAATATTCTTATGTATATCCACAGTACTTACTCAAAAGCTTGCCTCGCATTTCACATTTTTCGTATCTGAATTCTGAAGTTAGCAATAAAAAGACAAGCAATGAGTACGTGAATGTTGCATTTTAAAATTCTGCAGCGAGACGCCATCTTTCTTTTTTATCGTCTGCACGTGGCATGGTCACGTCTGAAATGCATCAAATAATTTACATTTCTAGGCTTTTCCGTTATTTCCTCGACTAATTATTTAAATTAGCTCTGTTACACGATTTTCAATTGGCTTTTTGTGTATAAGGAGTAGGTAATATTATTACTTAGGCTTCGGATATTTTGGTTTCTCGACCTCATATTAAATTCTATTTAGTATGACAATGCCCTTACTTTACATTTGATTAGTCTAGGAACTTTCATGCGGGTCTAACAGAATTTCGTCGGTCTAACCGCTGGTTAATTTGATAATAGTCTCTAAAGGACTGCTTGACTTGACTTTGACCGACATTTTGTTTTCAAAGCTGTGCGCAGATAGTTTGGGCGAACGTTGCCAAAATTCAATTGATTTTTCTCACAGTTCTTAGTCAATCGTCTATTTTATGAAGAGTAAAGATCAAGTATGTGTATAACAAATAATACATGGTTAGTTCAGAGGTTCTCATTACTTTATAATTGGTTAATAACTTCGTGGTGTAACGACAAATTAAGTATGCTGCCTAGTTCTTTTCAACCCATCACTACAAAATATCATTTCGACGTTACATTGTTAAAGCGTAGACGTAATTTATTTATTTTTTTCTTAATAATTAAATTAACTACGAAATAACAGAGAATAATTCTAATTTGACATAGGTCAAACAAGTCTTGTCGTACCTAAGGTCTTAGCCTCAAAGTTATTTTGTCTTGTTGATCGTGACCTGCAGGAACACATTGTTTCAGCGGCTAGGGTATACACATTTTAAGTCTTCACAATATAATGTCATCTCAACGTCAAGCTTTAAAGCGATCGATAGTCGTGATCGGTGACGTTATAAATAAACGTGAGAGCCGTCACAGAGGGAACAAGTCAAATTGTTTACCTACCGTCACCTGAACGAGGACCGAATTATTGACAGATTTCCTCTGGAGTACACAAGTTTTAGGCCGAACAGAAGACCAACTTTTTAGCATGATTAAGCTATTGAAATAAAACTACTTTGTACGGATTTTTTCGCGGTTTATATTAAGATTTTAAGTCCTATATTAATATAAACCGCGAAAAAATCCGTAAAAAGTAGTTTTATTTCAATGTCTAACATTCGCGTAAACCTAAGAAACCAATATGATTAAGCTAGTTTCCACCGGAAATTATTTTTATTTCAAGTTGCCGTCCTAAATAGTTACTCTCGATTTATGAAGTCATAATAATTAATCAATTATGTTTTCTCACGGATTGTTCAATGTTTATAACAAATCCAAAATATAAGAGATTTATAAAAATCTTCATCTGTAATCAAAATCATTCCACAATCTTTTTCTTTTGCTATTGTTTTATTTATTTTTTTAATTTTGTTTTTATGTGTCATAACGAATGTTAAAAAAAAAAAGTTATGACTGTCATTAGAAAATATGTTTTCATATCCTATGCCTAATTGACTTCCACCTTGCCATTGCCTTTCTGCCTTGCCTTGAACCTTCTACAATTTGTCACCGTGCCATGACAATGTTTAGAACCGCAGCTAAACCGATTACAGCCGTGATTTCCATCCCCTGTCCCACGGGTGCGTTGCAATTTGTCAGTGCCGCGATTGGATTATTAAGAGCATTAACTGTAACCTCAGGGGTGATCCCATTAGGCCTGGCTTCACCACTTTAGATTTTATCAGCGTTTAGAACAGAGCAATGCGGAATTCAATTGTAAGGTCAATGGACGATGGACCTTCGCGTTTCATGTTACCGACGCGGCGGGAAAATTAAATAAAGGGATGAAATGAAAAATGTTTTGTTGGGTTCATGTTTATTAGAAATTTTATGTAACGAAGCATGAATTAAACTAAATATTTTATTGTGAAAGTACTAAAACTTATTTTACATATTTATAAATCATGAGTCACATTTAATTGTATATTTTACAGAATTTTACTACACATATAATGATATTGAAAGTTATAAAAATAGGATATGTACGTACAATTTCTAGGCAAACGACAGTAGATTGTACCAATTTACAACACAGTAGTCTAAGATCAAACATTACTAACTCCAGAAACTTCAAACCAAAGTCCATAAAACAAAAGCCACTATAATTAAGACGAAAACCGAAAATTTGTATACTTAGCGAAACAAAAACGTAAATGAGGACGCTTGTTTGTTCCGACAATCTTTAACGGCTTCCACGCAATTAATTCGCATCTACTGAGCATAAATCACAAGAACAAAACACTGCCGTTAATTACTAGCAGGAACAACGATTTTACATCTTTATTTACATTACATTTCTTTAAGGATTTTTGAGAAAATCCGTCGTTTATTTACTTTTATTCGACCCATGTAAGTGAGGCGAGGATTGTGGTAGCAATTTTACCTTTAAGTTGAGTTTTAATTTAGTACCAACCTATTAAAATCCTACAAGTGGACCAAGGCCTCTTCCCATATAACTCGTTGAAATAAAAATAACATTACGAATTGGTATATAATATATAAGGTACTATGAAATCCCGCAGGAACGCAATGGATATTCATAAAAATAATTTAATTATCCAAAATGGCGGCGATGTGGTTCGCCACCCATCACGTCTCGTTTCTCGCGGGGGCGAAAAGTGGCCCACGGAGAGCCGCTTCGCTACTTTGAATGTAAGAGGAGGAATGCATGGAAAGGTGGATGAAGTATGTCAGATGATGGATGTTGAGACAAAAATTAAGAAAGGTATGCTGATGAGGTTTGGCTATGTCAAGAGAACGAATGAAGAACGATTGACGAATAAAGTGTATAAGGCGAGTGTGAATGAAAACATGCCAGGTCAAGAGTACCATAAACCGAACAGCATGTATGAAGGGAATAATGAAAGTGGATAAAGCGAACCAAGTGTGTAAGGATCGTAGCAAGTGGAAAGAAGTGGTCTCTGCCTACCCCTATAAGGGAAAAAGGCGTGATTATATGTATGTATGTATGAAACTACATGACTGTGGCTAGCCTAATTTTTGGTTTTCAACAATTTTTACCTTCGAAGTTTTCCAACTTCTGGACATCTTCATATTAAAAAAAAATTCAAACTAAGTGCAAAAAACGTAATTCCATTCAAGACCTCGTCACCAAATCACAAACGATAAGCCACAACCATGTTTCAGTATCGCAACTTTACTCAAACACTCAAAAATGTATTCGATCTTAACACGGCCTTCAAAACCACACGCGTATTCGAAATATTTTCCGTGTCGTTTGAGGAAATTCAAACGTCGATTCCTGGATTTCTCCGTCTTAATGAAAGCAATCTCAGAGAAACCGGGTATAATGATAATCACCCGGGAAAAGTTAAGTACCCAAATTTGTCACGAGTGTGAGGCCTTTCTTTGATTTAATAAATGTATTTGAATGTGAAGTATTTGGAAATTTCATTAGAAGTCTGTTAATATAAGTAATAAAACTTAAGTTTAAATTGTGCATATAAAATGTTACATGGTGTGAAGGCATTCCAAAAGGTTGAATAAAAAAGGACAATATCTTAATAATCTTCTGCTTAAAATCATTGATAAAGTAATAATAAAAAAACCCAAAAAACACGACTGAAATATTAGTTTTACTTTGTCAACATATAATAACCGTTTCTCTAATTCCATTGTATGTTGACATAAAATAATACCGTTTTTTGTATCTCTAACAAAAAACAAGTCCAATGACCCACGTTTATTATGGATTGGGCAAAAAACCGAAACGAATCTACATGATTACACCAGTGACACGCGGCTAACACAATAGACGCCATTTTAAATTCATAATTGTTGTGCGGACGAGGAAAATATCGCGGTGCTGATTGATACCGCCATTATGCATATTAACCTGTTAAAATCAACAACTACATAATCATTTGTACAAAAAAGAAACAATTAGCTAAGCTTATTCTTGCAGTGCTTTTTTGGAATTATAAACGATTATTCAGTTTTGTCAAGTGTTATATTGGTGTCAAAATATTAGTCAATATATTTTTTGTTTTTCTTTTTTATTATTTTATATATTTGCGTTTCTAAATTAAATTTTGTGTCATCATTCTGTTTTCAAAAGTCTTTATGAAAAAATAAAAATAAATTAAATACTTATCAAGTTTGTACGAATATTCAAAAACCCAGGGCTCTACAAAAATGGCGTTGCAAATTTTATTTAATTGTGTTTTTATTATACTCGATATATCGTACTGGTTTGAATACTCTGTTGTTTATTCCACCTGCAGAGAAGTGATTTCAGTTTTTGCATCATTCTTCTTTTTTGCTGGCCGATATCATTTCATTTTTAGATTGACCCATTCTGTAAGTTTTTGTGCATAAACCAGTATCGCAAGTCAGGATTGCAAGAATATTGGTAGTTGTTACACTATTTATCTTCAGGAGAAAAACTAAAGTAACAAAAACATACCTGAATATATTTTCATAATATCTTCATACGTAGTGTATAATATAAATGATAAGTATTCCAAATAAATATCATAATAGTTTTTTATATATTTTTTTCAATTCTAATTTATTTATCTTCATTAATGCTATATTTATTTACACCTCCATTATTTGCGAAGCGATTCTCTTAAAAAGCAGTTGAATAGATAAAATCCACCAACACTAATTTCCGTAAAAGCTAAAAGGATTTTCCTAATATCAATTTGCATGAGATTACTGGGGACCATTTCTTAAATGACTCTAACGGTGGCCTCCGAAATGCGTTCATATATCAACCCGCTATAATTATTATTTATCAAGAACTTTAAACGCAAAACGCTGCCACTGAAGCGTCGAAGACGATAAAAACGTCAATAAATTAACATAATGGCGTTCACAAATTACGTTATTGTATAAAACATTCAGTCAGGAGGTTCGTAATGCGACCGTTTTTCATGTTGTCGTGTGTGACAGACATTCAGCGATATATTATGCTGCTCGTGCCGCGACACATACTCATAATATTTTAATCAATACTTAATCACCGTGTTTCGAGCTTAACTGTCATTATTTTAAGTGATAAGTACTCATTTCGTAATTTGGTAGCATTATTAATGGTTGTTTACTGCTCGTAATGGGTATATTCAACATTCGGTACTACGGTTACTATATTTTTGTTGTAAATATGCCAGCAATATAATATGAGCTCTCATGGTGAACATAAATACATAGTACTGTTTATTCTGACTACAAAGTTACCTGTATGTCAGTGACTCCTCAGACATTTGATATAATTATACGGACAATGCTCGCTTACCATCAGGTGTTCCAAATGCATATTTTGTGTAGCAGAATGTTCGAGAAAAACGGCATACCAAATTAAGGATTCCCTCAAGTGAGTTTTTGAGTTCTGCTCAACTCATTACCAGACTTATGCAGCTTTCATTACCGCCGTCGTCGGGCGCGCCTGGCTGCACGCGACGCTGTATTGTGCCGCAAGAAAGGATAAGATTTCTCCTCAACGTTCAAATTTATGATCAGACAAGCAACTGGAACCCCATTGAACAGGTCTTAATATTAATTAAAATCTCTTGGCTCGCCTCGCGGGATCCAGTTCCATTCCGGACAGCGATCGGCCGCCGATACAATAACCGTGCTGTTATTATTGCCGCTATTATAGGAGACACGATCCTGTGGCGACTGCGGCGACTGCGGCCGCACATCCGCGACCGACCGGTTGCGCCCGCGACGCCCATACCCAATTAAACAGCAATTTCCGCAATTTCTCAACTCACATCTTTTTATACACCTCAACGATGACAAGCCACCACTTTAACATGAACTCCACTATCCCCATAACTTCTTAGTATCCGAGATTATCTTACCCTGGGCACGTTACCATAAATAAGAGGCACTGTCAAATAAATAATTGAAGATCCGATCGGACGTGACATTTCTTGACACATTTGAATAAAGCGCCGGAGCCACTCGAAGCCCCTTTAACTATCAAAACGTTTCATCTGGACACGAAACCTGTAGTAATTGAGATGCAATATAACCGTACTAGAGTTATAAATTATGTGAAAGTAATTGTAAGTGGACAACGTTCCGTAAATATATTCTAGTGGAGTAGCTTCGAGAGTACGAAGGGTGGACAGTTTTGGACCAGGAGTGAACCAATGGTAGGTATCTTATGTTTAATTACAAACATAAACCTAACACAAATAATTTATTCCATGACAGGTGCAGTAGTCTTTATATACGGCGTTACGGCGTCTCCTGACGGCGGTGCATAATTAAATACCTACTATTGATTGGACAGACGACCTTGGCCGTATCGGATGGCATATCATTTGAATGGACTGAAGGACAGACAGACAATCGATGATATAATTACACATAAGGGTGGGTACGTGGACGGCTTGTGTAATTATGGAGGAGCAGACAGCGGGGCGCAGGCGCGGAATCTACGCTGATCGTGACGGATTGACTTAATTGTCACACGAGAATCGTGTGATGAAAAGGGCTCTTAAGTCATCACGGCTAATAAGGTATGGTCCCTTAGGTGTCCTGTTGACAAACGTATTTGGACAAGTGAGATACGAACTAATAAAGACTTAATAATTGTGAGTAGATTTTCTGCAAGTCGCACCTACAATATAGGTTCGTGAATTATGAGAGATAAATAAAGGATAAGAAAACAAAAGATACATTTCCTATCAATTATGATTTATGGGCATTCCTTTTCAGTCATAATCTCGCTTTACACACGCATTTATTCTTATCTTATTTGTGCATTACGACGTTGCCAGTTTTGGCTTTTTGCAGACGATCATATCGCTCAATACCTTATGGTTTAAAGAATACTAGAACTAATAACTTAACACAGAAGGTCCACTTTGGATTGATGAGTAAGATAGCTCGTGGAATTTACAACCTCAAAGTCTGGACCCTTTTGAATGATTAATGAAAACCTATTTTCTATAATAAATTTATTCGCTAATTGCTATAGACGTGTTTCACTTTAAATAGTTTAAAAGCTAGAAGCCTATTTGAAAACCGCAAAACCGTTCTTATATCTACATATCATTAGGTAACATCAGTTACTGACAGAAAATAATACAACGAGCAAAGAGTCCGAAAAATACATTCAATACTTTTTCGTGAAACTCGAACTATTTTCTCTTTCTTCAATTGAACGCTTAATTTAGAGCTCGAACAGACTTGATCTTCTGTGTCTATCCTACCAGCCAGAACAGCTAAGTTAGAACAGCTAATGAGTCATGAACTATACTTGGCGATAGGTCCTCCTGCCGCCTGTGGCGTGAATTAACTCGCACCATGTTAGGCAGAACGCGGACATCGTGAAACGATACTAGGATACACCACCATCTGTTAAGTACTTAATTAAAAGGTGGGTTGGTGTTTACTCACAAAAAATGTTAATGTGGAAAAGGGTGAACATCTTTTTAGAAAGGCATAGAACCTTTTCAACTATTTACTCAGTGTAAAAAAAAACAATAGCACTTTTAACTAATTCACAACTATAATTTAAAATTTTACAAACTTGTATAAAAATTATGAATGAACTGTTATATATTTAATATACTCCAATATTTATAAGACTCATAAAAACGAATAAAATCTGTTTTATAATTTGCACAGCCGCACACCTTCTCAATTCAAAAAATACATAGCTATAAAAAATTTAAGTAAGAAAACAATTCAAATTTCGAAAGCGATTTTTATTAAATCTTTTTTACAGGCAGCTGCAAGCTCTTTGACTGGCATCCCATGGCATCTCACAAAAAAAAGGTAAAAATAAATAAATTTAAACACCACAGCATCAATAAGTTTAGTGGGCAATCCCGCATTCCTGCTCGCTTGAAATAAGTGCAGGAGTCGGGCATGCGGGCAGCATTGTAAGCAGACAGCATTGACAACAAGCTTTTGCTCCTTTTTTACCCTTTTTATTTGCACACAATTTATCTGGCTATAATATTTTATTGTGGTATTGCATTTTTTCTTCTTGCTTTCTTGACAAAGGTAAGAAATGGCAAAAAAATCTTAGTTATGACTCTGATTGTTTTTTATACTATGCAAATTTTGTTTAAGTGACAAGCCGCTGGGTATAGACATTCTGTAGTGCATATTTTGGATATAGCTACACGAAAAAATGCCCAGATCATATTTCTATTGTTATTGCTTAATTATGATAATTACTGTATTGTGCAGCCCGTATACAAGGCTCAATTTTTACGTCGGACCTATTAATTATCTCACCACTCTATTAAACCTCGATATAATTTCATAACTATTAATAATATTGTCATTTAATTTAAGCGGCGTTTATAATTAGCCACGGTAATTAATTGTCAGTTGAATAATAAAATGAATGACGTAGGAAATATTTATGAACCACCATTGTTGGTACAATCAAAATATCCTGCGTTCGTTTCATGAAATTTTAATGTTTGTATGTAATACAAAAGTAATTTATGCATTGTTTAATGTTCATACACTTTTTTAAGTCAACTGTCGTACATTATTAAATGATAGTCTCAATGAATAAATTTACAGAACTTCATAGATAGATAGATTCATTCATTTATTTGCCTAAAATAATACTAATAAAAATGAATTTACAATTAAGAATCGATTAATTCAGAAAAGCGCTACCATTGGATAAAAACTAAAGCTCTGTGATTCCCATTCATATATTTCTTCAACAAAATTAAACACCTTTGTATTTTGAAATATTTTTTATTGGCTCGTAAGTAAATTTTTCATAAGCACAGGGCCCAGACGTCCCTTCGCCATGTTGTATGTGTACAATAAATACATGTGGACACGTTTTCGCATTCCGGTCTAATTGAATGGAATGTAGCGAGTGTCGGCGCTGACGAGCCGCTTATTACGACCGTCGCTCCCATCAGAATCACTTGATATACTGCACAAATATACGTATATAATCACTATTACTGATTTATTGAAGAAAATACCAATAACTAAATAATTTTTACTTTTTGATCCGCACATTTTTTAGCCGTTTTTAAATAATCAGTCTAGTATCTTCCTAAGTTGGACGAATCTTCGCCGATCTTAAAGGTAGCATCAGTATTTGTATACGTTGAAATCAAAGACTAAATGCTAAAATACAAATGGACGACAAGCCATTTAAGATTTAACTTAAAATAATGTTTTTTTTATAAATGCAATTACATATTTATTTATCCGTCTATTCTTGTTAGAATTTTGAACAAAAATTTCTCAGACGCCATCAAAGAAAATTCCAATTGCAGATTTCAGTCATGTTTTCCAGCGTTTAGCTCTTCACAAACTGTACCAGGTCAAACATCCCCGGATAACCGTGCACCCAATATTCGCGAACCGCTAATTCTAAATGAAGTTCCGTGGCTAATGATATTATGTGGAATGTGTTGTTCGCGGTAAACGCATTACGCTGCGTTACACCGCACTTCCCCGCATTAGGGCGGAAACTCTCAAGTGCGCATGTTTACGGCGCGAACCCAATAACGTTTTGAAACTGTCTGCAATGAGTGTGTTGATACCTGGAGTATGGTTAGCTACAGCAAGAAGTGAAAAGGTTTTACTCAGTGTACTTCATTTCATTTCTGAGGAGATTTTATAGTGACGGAAAGAGTAACTTTTGAGGCCAATTGCCCATGTAAGTGGCCATGCTGTTATGTAGTATTTTTAGTTCTCATTTTTGTAAGACAATGTTATCCTAGACTAGTCCTAGAGAGTAAATACGTCTACTTATTGCAATTTAATCTTATTAAAGTTAACAAGGGTCAAGAAAAAATACTTTTTAAACGTAAGCACTTAACCAAAGCTGCTAATATAAGCCCCACGAGTATTCAGTCTCACTCATGAAGATGCAGACGAGAAATGTTTGTCACAAGCATAGGACACTAGCCTACAATAACTACTAGTATTTAACTATTGAAATACAATTAAGTTCAACTTATATTACAGCTACTAATATTACATGTTTGTATTGTTTGTGTCTGACCGTACAAGTTTTACGCTCAGTCTCGCCGCCGTAAATCAAATACGACTATTTGTTTGGGAGTAATGTACCTATTTCAGTAAACGTAACAATAGTCCTTATTTCTTGCTGATCTTTGACTAAAAAGGAAAATCTGTTGGAAATTGTGTTTCAAGTTTATCTGATTTGTACCTGTGGAAAAGTGTATACCTAGTAAAAAAACATAATGTTAGCAATATTTGCCAATTGCCACCAGGTTTAAATATGTACACCGAAGTTATAAATACCTACTAATCTCATTAGGTACGTGTTATAGGGTAGCTTACTCAATTTTAGTACGTTTTCCAAGTCTATCTAAACGTATTTTTCCAACAAATAAAAAATAACTAAATTATTTCTCAGACGTTTTGATAGATTTCAGACCTATCAAAACGTCTGGAAATAAGTTTCAGTTATTTTATGAAAGTCTCATAGCCTTTGTTTATAAAGTATACACTCTCATATTTATGGCATCTTAAACTCCTAAAAACGATATCTTGGAAACAAACAATAGTTTCCACAGCTTGCTTTCACAAGTTTCACATAAATCGCCGCAAATAGACGACGTGAAACTTGTTTCAAATCCAACGACAATATAAACATAATACCCAGAACACACTTATTGTTACTTTAAGTACCGTGTTTAAGCCATAAAACACCGCGAATTCATATAATAAGTTATCATCGAACAATCTCGATGGATACGAGTGGGAAGCTATGATGAGTGTATTTCCTATCTCTAATGAAGCTTTCGTACATTATATCACACCCACGAGGCGCAGGCAACAGACAGACGCCTACAGAGATGCTATCTGATGCAGCATCCATTGTTCACACTCATTAACAGAGTAAAAATGCCCACTTATATAAGGAACTTATCGATATTAGGTCAAAGACCTCGGTACCAGGGCCGCAGGGCAGGACAAAGGGAAGGAAGTCCCATTGTGGGTAAAACAAGCTGTCAATAATCATGATAGATGAAATATGACCGTCGAAAAATCTGTCGGAATAACCGTGTGAATTGTTGTGTGATCTGCTTAAACTGTGAATCATAAATCTTTTAGTGTTAGATTTATTGCTACTAGAACAATATTATTAATAGCGAACTCGAAATAGCCGCATAAGTTTAAAATTATAGACACAGGTAATCAAATGAATGTCTCTCCTGGGCAGTCTCATAAATTACTTTAACTAGAACCTTTCAAATTGTTAGCTCACCGAGATCAGATCAAACCCCTTTCAAACGTCAACCCGAGTTCCATGCATCGTTACTTTCAAAATTCATAAATGCTATACTGCTTAAATTGGCCACGACAGTCGCAATGGGGTCAAAAACAATAAACATAAAGTAGTGTCGCTTTTATTTGATTCCATAAAATGGAGGACTAAGACCTGAACTCCACGGATACCTATAGGCAAGCTGACACCAGTATTATCTAGCCCAAGTAACTGCGCTGCCATAACCCCGGTGACACAATCGTAAAATTAAGTGTCGCACAAGTTCTAACGTTTCCAATACTGCTACCGCTATCAACGGACACTTTTATGACGTCGCACGTTACACTCTATCGAAAAAATTCAAAACAGAGGCATAAACTGCTATAAAACTTGGAAACTACATCTTAACCTTTACCATTTCGATTGGAACGTGACGATAAATTTGATATTCGGTTCAATACATTAAACCACCTTGTGTTTGTGGCACGTGGATGTAACGACAGCGTCAATTTCAAATGTTCCAAAAATGTGTTAACGTGGTCTCAAGTTGCTTTGGAACCGCGTCGATCGTAACTATTTTATTATTTATGCATATTATTGACCGCCTCCGTTGATCTGACTGTTACGTTTGTTTTTATTGGTGCTTCATTTTAATATTAACGTGGACGGCGCTAAACCTGCCCATTAAAGTTTATGTGTCTCTTATATTTCGCTGAACTAAGACAATAATATATTTCAATAATCCAAATAATGTGACACAGTCTAAGCTTACAAATCCAATTATAATTCCAGAAGTTTATTGTACTTAATATATGTAGATGGGTGGAATTTCGATTAAAACTATTTACGTGCTTGGGGGCAGGTTACATTAAATTAGAAGGCAGCCGTAACAAATAAATCTATTTGGAACTGGAAATCAAATGGTTTAGCTTCGGTAATTGTGTCGTGGTTAATCGCTTAAAGCTTAACTAGATTTTCTCTAACTCTGTGAGTTTATTTACGCGTTGGAACGGCACACAATTATTTCGCTCCACCGATCTATCTTGTGCAGGAATATTTGTATTTACTATTTCATTAATTTCCGAGTAGATTACCGACAAGCCTCTACTAATTCAAATTTAGTTACGGATCTTATTCTGTTTCCGTGTAAAACAGTAACATTATTTGAATTAAAGCGAAATAGTACTACTATTTCATGCGTCGTTTCTATGTAAGCATTCAAATGGTTTTTGTAGTTTTGTTTATATACAATAGAAAATTTGTCATCGCGTGTAAAGATGTGTCGTCGTCGTTAAAGTATCCAAAATGTACAATAAATCAGGCTTAACGCTTATTCTTGAATGGAGTTTACTCGAGTATCTGGTAATTAATGATCATTGGAGATGGCCGGTGATTTCTCAGCGGAAGAGCGCGTCAGTGGCCGCCATCTTGTGCCTGCTCCCACGGCGCTAAGCCGACACATCCTTCTCAACTCTATTGCGTATTAGGAAATCATAGCGACCATACATTATGGTAATAACCCCAAAATGTATTGTTACAAACTAATAACTTCGTTGTTTTAATCCCCTTGTGATTATTGCTAATCAGTGCCAGTCAAGCTTTATGGTAAACAACACTCAATAAGGGAAATCTATTTAACGTTTATTAACTAGTTCATAATTGTGTGAAAAACCAGTTAATACTAATAATAGCTATCATAATGTTGAGTCATTCGATCACAACCAAATCCTTTTATCGAAAAGGTATTTTTATTTAGTCGATTTAAATGCCAGGTCTGGTGTCGAGCCACATAACTTAGCGAACCAAATAAAAACATACAACATCTCCCGAGTCATTTAAAACGTGATTCACTTGTTGCCGTCCCATCGCGATATAATGTTGCACACATATGAAATTACAATGCAAAACGTACGCGGCTTTATATCGACAGCGAGATGCCGACAGATAGCGTCCCTCGAGCGCCCCGAACTGGTTTGCGGCCAAAAACTGCTCCTCCGGTCCTTATCCCCATCCATTCAACCCGCGCCGAATGTCTCCACGCTGACGTTTTTGTAAATTCAGCTCCAATTCAATTTTGTAAAACATCGTTTTAGTTTTTAAATGGGTCGGCGAACCGCGGCAAATTTTTATGTCCTACCGTCTGGTGGCGGCGCCAGCCGACCACGGCCTGTCACAGCCAACACCATAAATTTCGAGACCCCCGAACTGGTCGGCGCGAATTCCTCGAGCCCCATGCTACTCCCACGTAATATATTCAAATAAGTTTCTAAAACAGAAGTAAACTGTAAATATTATGACACCTACCGCGAAATTACATGTATCTGCGCGTTTTAGCACAAAATTAATGGTTTCTGACTAGTTTATTTGTTCGGATTTATAATTTTACTGTTGTTATTGATTTATTATAAAGCTATAATCGTATAATTTTGGTTAGCGTTTTAATATTCGATATAATGGCTTAATAAACACACATTATTTGAAATTAAATCTATCTTAAGGTATTTATCTGGGATATTATATCGATTGGGTAGGTATATCGTATATCTATGATGTATACGCTGCCTACTTTACCATGAATATTAACGAGTCGCATACAGTAGGATGAAAGGAAAAACCTTGATTGCTTAATTCCGGCGCAATTCGGCGCGTGTTTCGCGCGCGGTCCAAATGTCCATTTCCGGTCGTTCATCAGTGACCCTTCAGCGATGACGGACATTACCACTCCATATATTGATGAACACATACAATTTGTACATTTGTAGGGATGCCCAGGTATTAATGTATCAATATTTATTGATACAAAATTTTTGGCAGAGATGGACTTAGTTGGCTACGAAATTATTATCAAAACTGAATAATAAGACGTGTTTTTAAAGCAAAGAGAGATATTCTGACTTAACGATTGATAGAAACTGTAAATAATAACAACATTTACATATTGCAATTTGGAATTTTTAAATAAGCGTGATCAACACTTTTTTTTCACCTGCAAAAATGAACATTTACAAAATATGAAGTCCTAAACAATTCCTAAGACGACTTATTTTAAATGTTAATCGGTCGAATACAATTTCTTCGAACTCCAAGAACAAGCATTTCTTCCCTCATTTGACCCTTTATTTCCTATACCTATATTTTATTTCCTAGTAATTTTATGAATATACATAAAATAGCAACAGTTTCAATAACCAAGTCCGGTACTATGATCACATCACGAATACTAAATCCGGCTTCAGCGCCATTACACTTTTACGACTGCCTCGGGAATTGAAATGAATAAGTCTAGCTATTCGAACTGGAGTGGATGGATAAATGTTTTTAAATTACATTACGTTTTGTAGTTCTGATGGACTTTTGTTTTAAATAAAGTTAAATAAAAAATATATTAAATTCAAAACTAGAAAACTGAACACAGTACCAGAGAGAGATTTAGGGAGAGAGAGATCTCTACTCAGAGACGAAAAAGATTAATTTGAAACTTAGGTCTTAAACTTTACGTATATTTTTGTGATTTATACCTTCTAGTTTATTTCACTAAATTAGAATACTTAAATTCTTAAATCTATATTTTTTGGTTACTAAACTTTACCAAACTATTGACTTCAAATGTGTTGAATATTTTAATAAATATCTCCACATACATTTTGCTTAATCAGTCCGCGATATAACTCTGTTTCCATTCCTTCACCAGGTGAACAGTATTATTTCTGTTTATCCGTTCGCCGCAGTTCGCTAACGGACTTAGCAACAGAATAGACTGAAATTCTGACATAATTGCAAAACCCACCCTCCCCGCCCCGATCCTAACAAACAGCACTTTGCATATTACACGTATTAGATGCGATATTAGATTCTCATTAGGCCTCCCGACACGCTAAAGTATCTTTAGCTAAATTCTTTATCCATTAAAATCCGACATAATAAATATAAATATTTTTAAAGGAATTAATAAAGTTTTCAAAAACATTTATTCTTGGTATAACTGAATTATTCATTGTTTTGATAAAGCCAGTCAAAAGTATTGTCCCGTTGGCAATAATAGTGTGAACTCTAAAAAAAAACAAAACTTACCAAAAAAATAAATATACTATGAGATATTCGAATTTCCATCTTAACTAGAAAGATGTTAACTTAAACGCATCTAGACTTAAGTAACATAAACGTATAAGTAATATTTTCTAATGTCGTATTCGTCGGTGGTATACAGCGCTTAAATTAATCTCCGAACTCCACGACTCATTTACCCAGCCAGCGTTACACAGACAACATTACCATATTTATAACATTCGATATATCAACCAATTTCATCGTTGTCTTTCTACAACGTATGCTTAATTAATCTACCGCTACATGTCAATTTAGTCTCCAGCCTGTCCGTGCATACGCGATAAACTAATGTCTTTATTCAAATTTTGAGATAAAGATATTTCTCGAAGACATATTGCCAACGTGTGGGGTATCGGAAATATCAGAAACTGTGAGGTTTCATAAACAAATGCCCACTATTCATTTGGACAGATGTCACGAGCAGGTTACGACACTAACATTCTATGGAACAATTAACCGGAGCCGCGGTACGCTCGTCATTTTTCATTCGAAAACTCGCGTTTCCGCTGCCCACGTCTCTACATGCAGTCGGTAAACGAAATAACGTTCATAAATCTGATGATGGCTTAATTTTACGGTAACTGTCACATCTATAAATCAATGGATATTCCGGATTAATGTCTAGTTTTTAATTAGAATATTTCTGTTGCTAAATCTGAGTAATGGATCGTATGGGACATGAGTGAAGTTGATTTTTGCTATAAATTAAATAATGGGATTCTTAACAACGGCGTAAGTTTATTGGCACTTTTATGGGTAAAGAAGCCGTGGATATAGAAAGTAGGAGTAACGACGATTTGAATCCTTACAATCACAATTTTAATTTAAGTGACTGTCAATCAGGATCTTCACAGAAAACCATTATTCTTCTACAAGAAAGTTAACTTTTTCACACGTATTTAAAATATATAACCACTTGGAGTACAATATGATTTATTTTCAACATGGCAACGCAGACTTCTTTCTTCATAAAATCATCTTTCACGTTAATTCACATAACCCAAACGTTACGTTAGGTCTTGTTCTCTAGAATCAAAACTAAATTAATAATTTATGTACATACAAAACAGCTCACATACAAGGCAAGACAGTTCACTCTAATTACACAGCCACTAACCGAATCCGCAATTATTAATTCACATATCAAATACGATTTAGTTCTCTTAACGTAATTCACAGTATTGTCTCAAATTGCTACGAGCGCTAAACTGTACATGTGTACAGCTGAAGCTTATAAACAAGTTTCAGAATAATTATGATCAGGTATATTGTAGATTGTAGCATAAATGTTTCATGGGAATTCGTCATTCATATTCATCATACTAATATCAAGCAACCTTACCGAAAAGTTTTGTTTATAATTTGGTTCTTTCAGTTATTTCAGTTAGGAGGATAGGCAGAGTTTATACATCACACTTAAAATAAGGATATACGTTTGTATAACGTTTGTACGTTGTAAATGATTAAATTGATTTAGATGAGTATTAACATATTTGACACTATTATTCCAAATAGTACATAAGTTCATGGGAACAGTAAATACGCGAGTCAAATCGGGATGCGAAGCTAGCTTATAAATAATTTGAATATCTCTATCTTGCCTACGTATCAACCTGTGGAACTATGTAATCACTTTCAAACGTTTGTTAAGTATAATTTACTGAGACTATAGTGTTAGGATATTATTTTAAGTTTAAATAAATAGATAGAAAACCACATTAAATGTTAGTAACACGAAAAAAGAAAATAACTTAGACAATCGATAGATATACCGTATGTGTTAGCCAATTAAGAAAGTTTACGATAGAACCAAGCTAAATAGGTTTATATGTAATCACCTAACACTTATTAAACAGTTAGACAGCAAATTACTAATAAACCTTTAACAGGATAACAGTTATCCCACTTAATTGAGTAGGTACGAAGTTAACTTTAACAGTTTCAAATGAAAAGTGTATTGGATTTAATCGTGTAATAAAATGTCGTGTTCTTTTCTCAAACCCGGCCGTTAGCCAAGCTACTACGTCACATTTATCTTACCCGCGACCGTTACTGTCGCCATTTATTTTAACCACTTTGTGATGTTTAAAACTAAAATTTTATGATGTTATAACGTGATACTCATGTCGTATTCTTTGTTTTTCTGGATTGTAGACTACTTAATTTTTGTTATGTCTGTAAATGGCTGGTTGGGACTTTAAAAATAAATACCTATGTGTAGCGTTCTAAATTTAAAACATCTTGTAATCCGATAGAGTTTATATTACATTTAAGTACCCTACGCCCTAAAGTCAGGGCTCTGAATTTAGGGTGCCTAACCTAATTACCTAATACCCTTTGGTGCCTATCTCTTATTACGCCTCTCTTATAAAAGGTTTTAGGGACCCTGAGTCTGTATATGTATAATTCGCAAAGTTTAGAAAGTTGTACAATAATGTTAATTAGGCATTTTGTACAAAAATATTTAGCAAAATCGATATAACCGTTGTAGCTAGCCACCTATAAAACAAGCATATTATTACAATTCGAAATCTGAAATTAATTCATAATTTCCTTTTCAAATATCCTCTGCTAACATTTTACAGAACTCATACCTACACAACTTCGTAACCAACATGAATTCTTGCAAAAGGCTGCACAAGGAAGCATTACGAATATTAATTAATCATGAAACTGTTGCGTCGTCCGGTCCGGACGGCGGCACAATGCCGTCTGCTCGCCGGACGCTGCCGACACCGCCGGACATCTATTCAGGCCCAAATGTAGCGGGCATTAGAACAGCCGAAGATGAACTGGAACTCGATAGCTGGGTATGGCTGCTTTCCTATTCAACATTATATTAAACTAGCTGTGCCCTGCGGTTTCATCCGCATGAATACCTAGGTCCCGTTCCCGGTGCCTTTATGTTATTCAGGGCGCAGATGAATCCAACAAATCACTATTGGTAACAAAGGTCAGGATTACTTCATTTTTTTTTCCGCGCAATTTTCCAATTTTTTTCTTTCATAAGAACCTTCTCCTGATAATAACTAATGCAACTTGAAATAGTTTAAAATGACTAATTCTACTACGCTTCAGAAATGCATGTCGCTGCGTATTAAACCAAAAGGTTCCACAGCGCTCTAAACTAAAATAACCAGAGTCAGCACACAAATATTTTATAAATTGTTTGTTATAGATAAACAAATCGAAATATCGGTAGTATTTTTTGCCGTTTATTTATCTGCTCTAAATGTTTAGCAATCATTTAAAATTGTTTGTGAAAACACGATGTTGGCCATTTTTTTAATCCTTTAACGTGCAATGTTATTATGTATGCATTTTATTTAATACTAGCTGTGCCCGCGACTTCGTCCGCGTGGAATAGTTACTTTTCGGGCAGCATATTTAGAATTAGGTTTTTATACATATACTTTCGCTTGGGTAGCTATAAATTTACTTTACAGATGCTTCTCTGTATACGATTTTTCTATGTATTTCTATGGATTTATTTATGTACAGATTGACATGAAATAAACACTAAATGTTAAGTGAAGCTTACTAAAATACATTCGTGAAACCCGCATCTTAATCGAGTAAGCTGTTTCTGAGATTAGCGTTCACAAACACACAGACAAACAGACTAAAAAAAAAATTAATTATAATTTCAGGTTCGGCATCGATATTATAACAACCCTTGCTACTTTTTTTGTTTATATTTCCATTGTACAGACACCACTTTTCTACAATTTTATTATATGTTTAGATAGATGATTTTTCAAATTGACATAACTTTTTTATTTATGTACCGATCGACATGAAATAAACACTAAATGTTAAGTGAAGCTTACTACAATACATTCGTGAAAACCGCATCTTAATCGAGTAAGCCGTTTCTGAGATTAGCGTGCACAAACACACAGACAAACAGACAAACAGATAAACAGACAAACAGACAAACAGACTAAAAAAAAATTAATTATAATTTCAGGTTCGGCATCGATATTATAACAACCCGTGCTACTTTTTTTGTTTATATTTCCATTGTACAGACACCACTTTTCTACAATTTTATTATATGTATAGATATAGAAGATGATTTTTCAAATTGACATAACTTTTTTATTTATGTACCGATCGACACGAAATAAACACTAAATGTTAAGTGAAGCTTACTACAATACATTCGTGAAAAGCGCATCTTAATCGAGTAAGCCGTTTCTGAGATTAGCGTGCACAAACACACAGACAAACAGACAAACAGACAAACAGATAAACAGACAAACAGACAAACAGACAAAAAAAAATTAATTATAATTTCAGGTTCAGCATCGATATTATAACAACCCTTGCTACTTGTTTTGTTTATATTTCCATTGTACAGACACCACTTTTCTACAATTTTATTATATGTATAGATGATTTTTCAAATTGACATAACTTTTTTATTTATGTACCGATCGACACGAAATAAACACTAAATGTTAAGTGAAGCTTACTACAATACATTCGTGAAAACCGCATCTTAATCGAGTAAGCCGTTTCTGAGATTAGCGTGCACAAACACACAGACAAACAGACAAACAGATAAACAGACAAAAAAAAATTAATTATAATTTCAGGTTCGGCATCGATATTATAACAACCCTTGCTACTTGTTTTGTTTATATTTCCACTGTACAGACACCACTTTTCTACAATTTTATTATATGTATAGATGATTTTTCAAATTGACATAACTTTTTTATTTATGTACCGATCGACACGAAATAAACACTAAATGTTAAGTGAAGCTTACAACAATACATTCGTGAAAACCGCATCTTAATCGAGTAAGCCGTTTCTGAGATTAGCGTGCACAAACACACAGACAAACAGACAAACAGACAAACAGATAAACAGACAAAAAAAAATTAATTATAATTTCAGGTTCGGCATCGATATTATAACAACCCTTGCTACTTGTTTTGTTTATATTTCCATTGTACAGACACCACTTTTCTACAATTTTATTATATGTATAGATATAGATGATTTTTCAAATTGACATAACTTTTTTATTTATGTACCGATCGACATGAAATAAACACTAAATGTTAAGTGAAGCTTACTACAATACACTCGTGAAAACCGCATCTTAATCGAGTAAGCCGTTTCTGAGATTAGCGTGCACAAACACACAGACAAACAGATAAACAGACAAACAGACAAAAAAAAAATTAATTATAATTTCAGGTTCGGCATCGATATTATAACAACCCTTGCTACTTGTTTTGTTTATATTTCCATTGTACAGACACCACTTTTCTACAATTTTATTATATGTATAGATATAGAAGATGATTTTTCAAATTGACATAACTTTTTTATTTATGTACCGATCGACACGAAATAAACACTAAATGTTAAGTGAAGCTTACTACAATACATTCGTGAAAAGCGCATCTTAATCGAGTAAGCCGTTTCTGAGATTAGCGTGCACAAACACACAGACAAACAGATAAACAGACAAACAGACAAAAAAAAATTAATTATAATTTCAGGTTCGGCATCGATATTATAGCAACCCTTGCTACTTGTTTTGTTTATATTTCCATTGTACAGACACCACTTTTCTACAATTTTATTATATGTATAGATCATATGATATTGTCCGAATCGAGGTAGTGATAATTTACATGAACATATTTGCAGCTATTTAGGTTTAAGTCCAATAAAACATAATATGACTCTCATAGATGTCCTTTCTAAAGCAGTATTTATTTAGCAGTATACGTGTTAAGATGAGCCCCTAGCTCAGCCACTCAGCGTTAGTGCGCCGGTCACATAGTTCCGTAGCTTAACTGTGACCTCGCTCACCACTTAGCTGCTTAGCACATCCCTACTGCAAATGCACCCTGACATTCGACACTCTATTGTGTCGTTGTATGTTATATGCAAATGTGTATGTTTTATCCAAAGCTAAGTATCATAATTTTGCCTCGTGGTCGGATAATTAATTCTAAGCTAAATTCGCAATCTCAATTTTTTTTTTCTAGTATACATAAATGTTAAAAAATAAAAAATACTGATCATTTTTATGTAAACATGTATCTCAAAAAAGGTCTTGTCGCTAAAAAAAAATTGCTCTTCTTCCCAGTGTTGAAAATAGAAGCTTTCGCCACATGCTGAATAACCTCCTTACCTCACAGGTATCGAACTCTCCTAATACTGCATTACCTATGTAAAGAGGATTAAAGGCTCAAACTTACTGCACAGCATAGTTTTACAGTAAATTCTGTAACGTCGACACCTAGAAAATACAAAACTGTATCTAGAATATTCAGAGCTAGCTTAGTACCTGAAACTCAAGATCAATGAAACAAGGATTATGTCATAAGTTCGTAAAAGGGGGAAAAAGCTTTCCTATTTATTATTATATTACTTAAATAATATATAGATTTTATAGTTCTCTACTTACTTATTCTACGAAACCTGTGTCTAAAGGTAAATTGAGGGAAAACTTCGAAGAGCTCGTTGTTACCAAGAATTTGTTTACTAGCGGGAAACGTAATACTAGTACAATTTATTATTATTATTCAAGATATTTTCTAAGTATTTCATTCACTGGTAGTATCCCATCGCTTTGTGGTGTTTTACAGAACACTACAATAAACCACAAAATAAAACATTTTCGTAGAATATCATAAAGGAGTGCCGTTCCTGTAGGGTTAACTTATTTATAAGGGTAATTGACATTAAATGTATATTAACTCAACTAACTTGGCTTAATTTTAGTATTACGAGATTTTAATAAATCTATGAAAGTTTGACGATTGAGTAGCATGCGATATTAAGTCCGGTGTAATAAGGCGCGTGCTAGCTAGTCTGTCAGCCAGGCTAACTAGTCTTGAGTAAAAATTGTGTTGTGTAATAGTTAAGTAAGCATTTACGTAAAATAATTATAAAAAGCAAAAATATTTACTCAGCTCTTAAATACCGTATAGATCCCTAATAGTGTTGCATTCAGATCAGAGCAGGTCTCATTACGTAACCGGTACAATGGCGGTCTATGGCGCGTCGATAAATTTCACGCCCGCCCTTATCGCTAACCATCGCGACCCGTTCCGGATTCATATTACCTTTGTTTATTTTATTCATTATGCTTTTATTATTGATGAAAACGGTTTTGAATATTTTGGATTTCAATTAAATTGTGTCTCTAATCTTCCAACTGAAGAGAGAAGTTTTATTGTAAGAGTTATTTTAAGGTATAACAAATCACACACAATTGAGAGTTATAGCAGTTAACTAGTAACTATGCTACCTTGCTTTTTAAATTGTTTTAAACTTCTAATAGCATAGACAACGTCGTTTGCGGCACCGTTAGACTCTTAAACCGGCGACACACTAGCAATTAATTCTTATATTATATTAAAACTTTATCAAAAACCATCATAATGTGATTATACAAGAAAGCAAAGAGACCCGCTGAATACAAATAACCTGCTTAATCCACATCAAAGCAACCATTCAAACTTAATATCACAAGATGTCCCCTATCTAAATCGAACATAAGCTCAACTCATTCCGACTATAATCAGATAAACATTGCAAAAGAAACATTATCTTTACACACGACGACCACGTTCATAAAGTATTTATTAATCCACTAAAGCACGGATATTTCGGTACAAAAATAACATAAAACAACATGGAGTGAGGTAACTCCATAACAAAAACTGATAATACTCTTATCTTTCACGGAGACATCTTGATTGAGTCGGCCTGATAAACTATACATTAATTAGTACGAAGCGAGGCAGGTGGGTACTACGGATAAATTTGCCGCTAATAAGCATAAATTGCCGCGTGTATTACCATAAAAACACTGCATCCGGCTACCATCATGTCTATACTAATAACTACATCACAATATTTTAGTAATTCTGACCATTTAGGCAGGCAATAATGTATTCAAGTCGTAAATTCAACTAAACTAATTAAATTAGTTTAAATAAAATAATAATAAGTTACCGTGTTTATCTTTTAACTGTGGAAATCTTATCTGGTGAGACGCATGCCTCCCAAGTGGGTTCAAATGTCAACGAGCTAGTGTGCCCAAATGAGTGGAACTCGCAGGTAAATTATATTGCCTCATTAGTCATTATAAACTAATTTTTGTATCGCTAATGATTACTTTTGTACTAGATGGCCTACTGAGACAAGAGTATTATTGTATTTATTCTGACCTTTTTATAAGCTAGGGTCGAATGCCTACACGTTTGTTGGGCTAGATTTTGTGAATATTATTTCGTTGTTGTTTATCTGGGTCTCTTGTACTAGAATTACTAGATAAAGAGCAGAAATACTTTTTCGTGTAACGCTGTTGCTGTCTCAAATTTTACTTGCAAATTAATGCAAGCAGAAGTGTTTAGATAGTGTTGTTCCTCGTACATATTTTTTCATTTTTTTATAATGGCCTGTTTACTTAATAATATATACCTCAGCCACACAGCTACAATTCATATTCCAACTCTGAGATTCATGCTTTAAAAATCCTTTTCTAAATGTACTCTCTCAAAAAGATATACGGGAACATTTTAAATAAAAATGGAAATTGTTCGCTTTTTTAGTTTTAGTGCTTCGTTCCAGGTGGAATAGGCGTTGAAGCCTGAGTTATTTCTCTAAGGTATACGAAATTAGCATAGAGCGGTGCGTATCCATTTCAATCAGGCTGTAACAGTTGATTAAACGTGAGTGTCACTGTGGAGGCAATTTCACGCACCGAACGAACTGATTGCAAATAAATCTGGATCGGGGCCTGTAACGGGTGGGATATGTTATGGACTCAGTCACATCTACTGAAAAATACAACGGAATAATGTTGTGCTGTAATTAAGGATTTATGATGAATATTTAAATATTTTAGGTACCCTTTATGTACAAAGCTATATGCTCATAGTAAACAAATCTTGGCTGGTACTGGCACCTACTGAGTCTAAATAAAAGGATTTAGGATTTACGTAAAAACACATCAAAAATTTAACGCTGTCAAACACAGAACTCAAGTAGAAATTGGAACGAAGTTCGTCTGGCGTTTAATTCCTGTATACATACAAAATGAATAAAACTTCTCAAATCCCGTCCCAGGACGAATTTGTCCTTTTGATCCTCAAACTTTTCACAAACTTGACATTTTGTGTTAAGGTCAAGTGGGATCAGATAAAAGTTAAGTCACTACGACGTTGGAGATATTTATGTGGAGTACCTACAATTTAAATGAGAGGTTGGAAAAAACAACTCAAAGGCTCCACGGCGCGTTGCCTTTGCCTTGCGACGTCGTCATTAGTTTTATGATGGTGCGAAATTACGTTGATGCCATCGCATTTAAAAAAACAAACTATTTTCCTACACCGCAATCAATTTAAAAAAGGAATTGGAATACCGCCTAAGAAGTAAAGAATGTCATTTGCCTCGTAATAATCGCGGTAAGATATTTATAAACCTAATAAAATTGTTGAGATTCTTTTAATATTTATTCGTCCAAATAATCTTAAAATCTTAATGACATTTTAATATTCATATTATATTTTTTTATGATTGACCCAACAAGCGTTTTGTTATTGGTTTGTAAGTGGATACGTTTAATCGCTTCGTCAGATCAAATATAAACAAATCTTCGATCGACGATCGTTGAGATATGATATTTTGTAATGGAAAATATTATTATAAATATATTATGTTAGCAGCTCAATCAAAACTGGATATAACAAAGGTTTAAAATGCCAAAATTCACAGACGAAAAAAGAACACTTTGTACCCGAATTTTCGGCAAAGAAAGGTTTGTCGCAGCAAAGTAAACATGTGCTCGATTTGAAAACCATCACAAACAATCGGTAACAACACTAACAACACAAAGACGGGAACAAACAACACTAAAAGCGTAAATACGAAAAACTGAGCAAATGTGAATCTCGTGTAACATTCCCGTGTGTTAGGACTAACACAAAAAGGGCTTCCCGTTCTTTAACAGTTCTCTAACATGACGCAAAAACGTAGAACCACCGAAAATCTGCTAGCACACTATACTAAAGTTTTGAATAGTTATCGTAATAGGAGAGTCACAAAGCTTCTTAGACTTTTAGTACAAAATCCAGCCTACAAACGTCACACTGCTGGGCACAGCCCTCTTCCCATATAGAGAAGGCGTGGCATTGATCACCACGCTTGCTCTCTGCGGATTGGCGATTTCAGATACCAAATTTTGGAATCCAGGTTTCCTGATGATGATCATGTTTTCCTTCACCGTTTGTCAGAAGTGTCTTAGAATAATTAAGAAAGTACATAAATTGAGTCGCACACTTTGACTGCCAATATTGACGACTTCTCCTTTCGCGGGTCTGCTGGCAGAAATTTCTTGAAGAAATAAGCAGCACCTTTGTACATAATTCTTAAATACGAAAAATTCCTGTGTTGTGTGTACATAAATGATTAAATAAATAAATATAACTTTGAAAAGTTACATTGGTACTTGCCCGGGTTCAAACCTGCAACCTCGTGCAAACAAATCCGTTCATTGAACCGCTAGGCCACCACGACACTTTTAGTACATAATATAATATTTTAATCTGATTAGAATACTAAGTAATTAAAATACATTTAAATACCAAGCACACCTGTGCCAGAAGTAAAAATGGACACCAGCAGTAACAACATTACCTACCGTAAACATTGTAGATCAAGCTCGCTGACTGACTTAACTACAAATATGATTAACAACAGCGAGAAAACTATACTTGATACAACGTTGTTGAGCATTCCTGATAGTTTCCATGACACAATTGACGACGTTCGTGAGTTAAGTGAAGAAAATAAAATACTTAAAAACCAATTAATAAGCGCGCATAAAGAAATAGAAAATTTAAATACGGAGAACTTTCGTCTCAAGTCAGATTTACAAAATATGATTAAGACTGTCAATACATTTAAGAAAATATGCTCGACTCCTGAGAAAAAAAGTACGACTCCAACACGCAAGAACAAATCTTCGCATCGAATTAACTCACCAAAGTACATAATTAAGGAACATGAACATCAACCACATCGTATTGAGTGCGCGGCTAACATACAAAATAAAGAGACACAAACTATAAGTACTTTTTCACCAAACAAAGTGAAAGATTATAAGTGCAATACCGGAAAAGAAACACATAGTAAATGTTCTGAGAAAGTAAGAAGTCCAAAAAAGCGAAAACTACACATTATTAGCAATTGTAATTACATAGGCGCACTAGAAAACATAGATAACACTTTCCGGAAACACTTTGATTTCTTTCATTTTGTATCACCAGGCAGTGGATTAAAAGAAATACTGAGCGATATGAATAAAAAAGTGCAAAATCTGACTTTAAATGACTACTGCATGATTATGATCGGAGAGAAGGATTTCAGAAGCTCGGAAGATTACATTGAACTGGTTAAGATAATAAGGCAATCCCTGAAACCAATTATTACTCATACCAATTTTATTGTTTGTTGCCCTACCTATGTGACAGGAAGTCTTTTACATAACTATCGCGTAGAATTGTTTAATAATTTACTTTACTTAGACATAATGAATAATGAATATGCCTATCTTTTTGACACAAATCTTGAACTTCAATTAGAAATGTTTTCTAATCATTCAGGCAAACTAAACAGACTTGGCACAAAACGCATTTTTGAAAATATTTTCGATCGCCTTATTATTGACATTCAAAATTATCCGTTTGACTCTGATACTATTGATACCTCGAACAACAGTGATTTTTTTCGTATATAATAATTTAAACATTCTTCACCAAAATATTGCTGGACTATTAAATAAATCTGACATGCTAACAGTTCACATTAAAGAATTATCACAGCAAAAAAGAGATATAGATGTAATTTGTATCACAGAACACTTTATTATGGCTGGACATGAAAAGTTATTAAATATTACAAATTACAAACTAGGAGCAATTTATTCGAGGCGATCACAGAAGAGAGGTGGAGCATGCATTCTGGTAAAAAACTGTCTAGATTATAAAGAACTTGCAGATGTTTCGCATCATTCTATAGCTAATGTTATTGAATGCTGCGGCATAGAATTACCAATTCATAACTTAATTATATTATGTATATATAGGCCACCTAACTTTAATAACTTAAATGTATTTTACGATAAATTAGAGATTATTTTGAAAAAAACATGTACCAAATCTGTCAAGAAAATAGTTATGTGTGGGGACTTTAACATAGACACGTTGAAAAGAAATAGATTGACTTTAGATTTTGAAAACTATCTATTGGGCTACAATCTCAAATTAGAACTTCGACAACCCACTAGGCTCGTCAGCAATACTTGTTTGGACAATTTTGCCTGCAGCTCTCAATTAAAGTGTTCACCAGATGTGTTGGACTTTGCATTATCTGATCATACTGCTCAACTATTAGAAGTTAAGGTAATGAAATCATATAGAATAAATACTTGGCGGGTAAAAAAACGAGACCTATCCCACGAAAATATTACTAGGTTTAAAAGTTACCTTAAAAGCCTTTCTTTTTCTGAAATGTATCAAACCAATAATGCTAATGAATCATACGATTACTTTATTGAACAGTTTCGCTGGTTATACGATCTTTGCTTTCCATACAAACTGGTAAATGTGAAGACAAATAAAAGCATTAAATGGGTGTCGCGTGGTATCCGAGTTTGCAGTAAAAAACAAAGATTTTTATTATGGAAATACAGACGCGACCTATCAACTTCTAATAAAATCACCTTCAAAACCTACTCGTGCAGGTTTCGCAAAATTATTAAATTAACTCAAAAAGCGCAAAATAATCATTTTATTAACACCTCAAGCAATAAATCTAAAGCATCTTGGCACGTTATAAATAATAAATGTCGAATTACCGAACCAATTTCCCAAATTAGACTTGAGAATAAGACCATTACTGATCCGACAGAGATTGCGAATGCTTTTAATGATTATTTTATTGACCAAACACAAAAAAATATAACTACAAAACTGAACACTAAGAATTTGAGAAATTACCCTAACTCAATGTTTATGCATCCAGTATTACCGCAAGATATTTTAAGAGCAATACAATCCTTAAAAAATAAAAATAGCACAGGATATGATGGTATATCAACAAAGGTTGTAAAATTCGTATCGGTTGATATCGCCTCACATTTAAGTCACATACTAAATACATGTATTAGCTCTGGTATATTTCCGGACAGCTTAAAAACAGTAATAGTTAAACCACTCTTTAAAAAAAACGATAAGAATGATCTCGTTAATTATAGGCCAATTGCATTAATACCAATTTTTTCAAAGGTTCTGGAAAAAGTTATTTACGACGCTATTAATAATTTTCTATCTAAATATGACATCTTATGTACAGAACAAAAAGGTTTCCGAAAAAATAAAGGGATAAATATGGCTGTTTATGATCTGTTAAATGTTATAATGCAAAATGTTGATAAAAAAATACCAGTTTGTGCAATCTTTACGGATATGTCGAGGGCATTTGACTGTGTCGATCACGAAACCTTACTCAATAAATTAAATGCAGTAGGAATCAGAGGAAATGTATTAAATCTCTTAAAATCTTACCTTAGCAACCGTAAGCAGCATACAGAAATCACTAAAATATGCTTAACGACTAAGAGTGAGAAAAACATTCTATCTAAAGCAAGAATTGTTAGGTATGGTGTACCACAGGGCAGTGTGCTGGGCCCATTATTATTTTTACTATATATTAATGATTTGCCACGACACGTTGAACACCCTATGGTCCTTTTCGCTGATGATAGTACTGCCTTAATTAAATGCCTCGACAAAAAGACATATGAAGAAAACATCAATAATACATTAACAGATATTATACACTGGCTTGAACAAAATAATTTGATTATTAATATTCCAAAAACAAATGTCATGCATTTTTATCAACGAATTCCACCACAAACCCTACATTTATATCATAATGGACAAAAAGTTGAACAAGTGGCAGTTGCTAAATTCCTTGGAATAATGATAGATAGCCAACTAACCTGGAAACCACAATCAGAAGAAGTATGCAAGAAATTAAGTGTAGCTGCGTATGTGCTTTTTAATTTATCCAAAAAAGTAAATATGGCCACAAGATTAGTTGCATATCATGGTTTAGTTGCGTCGATTTTGAGATTCGGTTTAATATTTTGGGGGAATTGTAGCCTAAGAGAACAAGTGTTCAAAGCTCAAAAACGTTGCTTAAGGGCAATGTGTAATTTAACAGTAACAGATAGCTGCGTACCTATGTTTAAGTCTTTAAAAATACTTACATTCCCATCGCTTTATATTTTAGAAATAGCTACTTTCGTCAAATCAAATATGCATCTTTTTAATAAAGTATCTGATATTAGAAACAGGCCAATAAGGAAACAATATGAAAACATGGTAAATGTTGATAGTTATGACACTGCCTTATTAAAGAAAAGTGTTTTATGTATGGGCCCGATCATATATAATAAAATACCTGATAACATAAAAACACAGACCACTAGAACTTTAAAAAAAAAAATGACGAATTTGTTGATAAATAAATGTTATTACTCAGTTTGCGAATTTTTAAATGATAAATGTTTAAATTAATTCTAGAATATATATATATATTTTTTTTTTGCATCTAATTATATAATTAAACTCTTTTAAATGCTATTGACTCTTGACTTGTAATGTTATACAGATTTATAATGGTATATACTTTGATTATATAGTTATCGACTGGAATTCCTCCTAATAATTCATTTAAGTAATGTTTAAATTCATAATTCTAATAACCATTGTTTTATGGTGACATTGTACTTGTAGAGCTTGTTTTGTGTCATAAATCTGTCTTAAAACTATTTTGCATGCCAGTTATGGTAAAAAGTATAAGGATCACTTGATTATGTTATATAACACCTGAAAATTGTACCTACTTTTTATGCGAATAAACTATTATTATTATTAGAAATATAGGAACTATAGTATCTAAAGCTCAATTTAGGGTAAAAATAAATAAATCCAGTAAACTTACCCTAGATACTCGTATAAAGAATAAGAATAGAATTCCTAAAAGACCTGCCCTAAAAAGAATAAGTTAGTACGAACTAGTATTAATAAACTAACAGTAGGAGTCGCGAAGCCTATAAAATACCTAAAATATCAGTGTTACGCGCCGAACTCGAGGACAAGACAAATATAGTACAGTAGGTCCAGTCCAAACATCTTGCTACAATGAATCCACAACACTTAGCTATATTAAAAAAGGTTTAAATAAAAATAACTCTTTTAGGTCGTTAGTACACAGTTCATGGGTGAAACAGGTTAAAAAAAGGAATGCCCACAATGTGGAACTAAAACCCAATTGCTACTTAAAACTTTAGCACATGCTCATAATGTTACTGTTACCTGCAGTTAGTCTTCTGTGCTTATTTATTGCGTGTATTTAGCCCCCAGGCGCGGCTGAGAGTGAAAAATTTAATATAAATCCATTCGAATGACATACTATGTCAGTACACTTTTTATGTTCAAAAATAAATCACTCCCTTTTCTGGGACTTTCTCCTGTCTAAGCGTTATGACACACCTTCTTAATTTAAAATTCCGATGTTTTCAAACAGCTACTGCTTACTTGAATAGTAAAAAAAAACCATTGATTTAATAACCTAACCTCGAATAACCGCTTATAATATTATTCCACCTTAAGATCATAACTTTCTGTTATTATTTCCAGTTACAATATAATTGGCACCCCACGTCGCTAATATTATAACCAAAGCTAAGTAACAAAGCAAGGCCATACATATACTAGCATATCTCCGTAGTTCGGACGCTATTTGCTCTCATATAAAGCGACTTTTTATTCAAATACCTCCTACAATCTGGGATTCTAGTTGCTAAATGCACAGCTAAACGTAGAGAGGGTTGTCGCCGTAATCATATGCGCAACCAAAACAAATTATGTAGAAATTTGCCATTCAGCAAATGCACTAGACATGCTAATGGCAGGGAATGTTGCGCAGAGGGGACGGATGAAAGGCTGCAGCGATGAGAATGCTTGGATGAGACTTAACTGACATAATGTCATAGAAAGAAGAACAGACAATGTTTACGTAGAACAGTGGAAATACTTGTGGGAGGACAAAATTTATTAAACTTTTTTTTTTTGTAGAGATCTTTGCAGTTAGCCTGAGCGCAGGCTTTGACTGCTTCTCCAGACTTTTGGCGAGGACCTTAAGGCCTCCAGCCAGAGCAATAGGAAAATCTAACTACGTTAGCAACGATTGTCGGTGTATCTCAAAGAATAAAACGATTTGACTATTTGTTACTTTTATGTTTCCTTAACTGCTGTCATTGTTCATATAAAATAAAAACAAATGGCATTCCCACACAAGTCCAGCCAACAACATAATTAGTTTTATTAGGATGACCTCTTGCTTAGATGTCCTGAGATTGATACCCACGCTTACCAATGTCACTTTAAACACACACACACACACACCCTCACATACATACAGCATACACACACATATGCAACCTTCATGTACATGACTAAAAGAAGAAACTACTTACCCTTTAAACTCTAAACTCTACATACGCGTATGAGTCTGTGTGTACGTTAGTAAACTACATACATGTGTAGAAAGTCAGTCTTCCTCAGTAATGGTAATTGGATTCAATTTAATCTGGCGCCGAATTACATTGCTCTTGCGGATACTGGCCCGATAGATGAACGAGCCTGAATGAACCGTTCTTAGTCATATGTTACCGACCGTGTAGAAGCCACTATGAATATTTAAGCGACTAACGATTGCAAGTTTGCGCATTTAGATTGAGGTGATTATAGAAGTACAGAGCTTTGTTGGATAGTGTCATTTTCTTTGTTTTATTTTGGTATTTTTGGAGCCAGCCCCATAGACATCGCCAATTTAAAATGCCAAATGATGTAGATGAGTAGATTAATATATTTATTTACTAGTAAATTCGATGGTTTTCAGTGGATTCCTGACAACATTGTCTCACAAGCATTTACCAGTCCGATTTAAGAGCTGCATAATGTTTGAGAATCCATATAATTTACGCAACATCCTTATCAGAGCATGCTGTAATTTCTTATTATGTAAAGATTTTAGATATGATTTAGATTTTTAATGCATGGTCAGAGATGTTTGAATGATGTAAACTTTATGAGTATTAGTAATTACTACGGTCACTGCTATTGTCTTTAAATAAAACTGTAGATTAACGTTTAAATAGAACTAATGTCAATTGTCCTTAATATGCTTTTAAATGTCTTTGATTATACAGAAATTTGATGTAAATGCTTTGGCCTAGCTTTGCTTAAACAATACAGAATTAATGACTTAATCGACAATTAATATGCACACATGTTTATTTAAAAGCAACATCAAAGCTAGGATTATTTATGTTCATTTCTTCCCAAATTAGAAGAGATACTTTTGGCAACATAAGTCTATCTATAAGAGAGAGAGGGTGGTGTGAAATTGCAAGTGTTCCCATGAGCTTAGCTGGCCTAACCGCCAACCGGCACGGATCCGGCACCGCGCGGCTTCATTACCGGGCATTACGGCGACATCCAAATAATGCGCCGGATTGGGCCCGCCTCCGGCTCGACTTGATAAAGAGTTACGGAGTTATATGTTACTAGGTACATATAGTCGTACATAAAGGATGTGACATACAGATATAGGAGCATAGAGTTCCGAACTTGGTGTCTGAGGAGATTTTTTTTGCTGCACTTTTGCAGTAGATATTCTGACTATCACAGTATATTCAGCGTTCCAGATTTTAATGCCTAATAAAAAATACTGAAATTTTATCAAATGATAAAAATGGACATTTTCAGAAATAAAATATTTTTATTTTGTTGAATGAAAGACAATACCAAATTCGTGAACTTTACTTACCCCGACTAGAACAACAGATTACATGTATAGCGAGTATCAATCCGACATGTTTACATATTCATGAAATTAGACATACGTATTGAATTGTTTGCAGATCGTAATTACTGTAAGCCAAAGTAAATGTCAAACAATAGCTTACAAATGTATTTATTATTGATATGTAACTGAGTCGTGAATATAATGCTGTTTTGGCTACACATCACATCATAATATTCAGCCTTAAAAGCCAACTAGGAATATATAAAAATGACCATTCAAGATTCAAATATCCTCAATTTCTGTAACCTAAACCCTATAAAAGCTTATAAAAAAATGAATTTGCTCAAAAACTCGTTGTAAAATATAAACTTTTAGAATATCGCGCTGCATGTTTATAGTAATATTATAGAATAGGGATTAGCACGTACATGCACAAATACCTTTAGGGCTTGACGTTTCGACCGGGTTACACCGGCCGTAGTCGCAAGCAACGAAACTATTACAGAGATATAAGACAAGCTCGATTACAAACCACTTATAATTCAGGACCCATAGGTAATATAAGACACCTCTAAAGTTAGAAAGTGCAATAATTGTCTCTGCCCGTTACTTATTTCGCGCCACATTCGCGTTCCATTTTCAAAGTATGTTAGGCTCGAGGCAGAACCACAAAACTTCGGTTGCCGTTACGTTATTCAACTCTATTGAAATTAACATTAGCCTCAGGAGGCACCAACTTCAGCTGACTAGCAATTAAGACTCGCGCATAGATAACACTTTAACTACTTCTGAACATTAACATCTCATAACGTAACAACAACACTTGAGTTTGCCGCCTGCCCGCCTCGTTTTAACCATGGACTCGCAGAAGAATTTTGTGACTTTGCAATAATGTCTGTTGTTGCTATAATTATTGTTGTTAATGACATGTGTCAATTTGCCTTTTACCCCGCAGTGTAAGTATACAATTGTGGTATAACAATTTTTAAGCAATGTTTATTTAAATGCTAATGGGTTGTCAGGTACAACATAATAAGAATAAAACAACAGAATTGTATGTTAGTTTAAATTAGAACGTCAGATAAATGATAAAGCAGTGACAGCCGTGGATTCGATTTCCGCACGGGTCAGTTATTTGTGTGACCTAAGATACTAGTTTCGGGCCAAAGCATTAGAGTGTGTAGGATTAATATCCTTGTCACACCTACACCATTGGTCAGAACGATAATATTCAATAGGTAACGTGGCAAAAAGATACGAATATTTTGATAATTCGTAATGATGCCTATCCAATTACATACTTGTACAGGTAAGTAGAAAAGATTTATTACTACTGCTAAACAAAACACGCAATTTTAATTCCAATCTAGAAAGTTCTTTCTGTTGGAAGTTTAATTTCACACGGCTTACCTATTTAACACGTTCAATCTATAAATTCCCGCGTGTCGTTATAGATCCTAGTTAAATCCCAGGGCGACACTACATCTAACATACTAGACCAGACGGAAGCCTTAGGTTTAGCTAGGTTTTTTCATTACACTGTGTAGAAGGATAGAGGAAACTTTATGTACGTTGCAGCTCTACGAGAAATTTTCTTAAACGAATATGTGTTCAGGGATAAAATCACAATATACTGCTCAGAAGACTGCACTGAAAACATATTGTTTGCAGTGAAATAAAGTGTAATGGAAAGATAAAATTGCTTGAAATATTTCAGGCAATGTAAGGCCGAGCTAAGACCTCTGTTCCGTTTGTGGATATGCTCCAAATTCTCATGATAAATGGTTCCTTTACATTATTTTGTTCCCGAATAACTAGATTCTATATTCGTTCCATCTGTTACCGTCTAAAGAAATTATTTCATTCCGAAAGGTATCCTGTTATAGTAGTACTTAATAAATCAGGTCCTACTCGCTTTGAAACCTTTGTAATAGGGTGTCTTATACTGAAAAACAAGGGTATTATGGTCTGCAGTATATGTAAACACAGGTCATTACATTGTATCCCTGTAAGATGGGCTACCACAACAAACAGTTGGGATGCTTATCACTCTGCCTGTGTCCAGTAATCGGCTTACTACGAAATGCTAATCAGTGGGAGTTGGGCCGAGTCGGGCCGAGTTGGGCCGAGTCGGGCCGAGGCAGGCCGAGGCTTCCCGCCCCCGTAATTACTACTCGTCCGGTTTGCAGCTTTAATTAATCAGTGTATGGACAACCGAGTACAATGAACACACTAAATTACTAACCAGGAAACGGTGGAAAAAATTGGTGATAGGTAGTACGTTCACTACAGATGTTAAATACGATGTTAAGCTACGGAAGTGCAAAGACTCAAAAAATTATATGTACATAACTAAAGTATCCACAGTTCTGATGGAAAATATAATGTGCCTGATTTTGTTCAGTTTACCATATTTTGTTGGACACTGGGTGAGTAGGTATGCCATCTCTTAAGTGTGATAAGAGTTCCCAAAACGAGATAAAAGGACGATGTAACAACAAGAACAACTCTCCAAGGACAATCCGAGAGAATCAAGGCAAATACTTTTTGAAAATTAGTATGTATTGTTTGTATACATCAAAGAAATTGTGTACTTAAGCTATTAAAGCGACAAAACACAAGTTGTCTGGACGATAGCTATCCAATCGTATTTGTACGTGATGTATTTCTACACAAAGCGCTGCCCGCATGCCGGGGGTAGCGGCCAGACGAACTGTCTGTCACACTGTCTCGACATACAGACATACAGGCGTACGGACGTACACATAGATAACTGTTAACATCGAGAGCCGGACGATGCTTTTGGCAGTTCAAATCGATATGGAACTGAAGCTTTTAGATAATCTAGTCTGACGTTTGAAGCTGGGATTTTGGACGATCGGAAAAAATGTTTGACTGATGTTTTCTTTTTGGCACTCTAGATAGGTAACTTCTATAAAGCAAACATATTTAATTTAGTATATAAAACATAGGTATTTAAGTATATATTTTTTTAGTTACCCTTTTTTTGGTAGAGATCTTTACAATTATTGCGGTCAGGCCGCAGGCTTTGTTTTGGGGTACACAATTGTTATTCTTTTTATGGTGACGTTTATGGCTTCAGCTTTGGAGGAAGCAAAAGCTATTCCTTCCAATTTATTAAACGAAATTATTATTTTTATCAACAATCAACTTGCGCAAAACAGTCACTATTAAATTATAGTTAAAAACAGTTTCAAAATAGAGCTTAGCCTTTACATTCTACGTATCGATAAAATTTAATTTAAAAGTTAATATTTCGCAACAAACGGCGCCCGTGCTCGCGTGAAAAGTTCCCGCGTGAGAGGTTTTCCGATAAGTACTCTTAGTTAATCTAGAAACATTCCAGCTTCCAACTAAATCTCATCGGAATCCTCTTACCCGTTAGATTTAGTTCAATGATTAACTAAATCCCTAATCTGTAAACATTAAGGCTAAATTACATTATGTAACCTTATGTAATGTTGATATGTAATGTTGATATGTAATCGTTTGATAAACATTATTTATTGTATTTCAAGATTTAATACCAGTAAAAGGAAATGTATTAGACTATAATCTAAAAGAAAAATATAATAAATAGGTAGGCTGAAAGGAGACTATTTCCCAGCAAAAGGAATATAAATGGTCAAACTGAAAATGAAATCGGTTAGATCGCTAGAGGTATCAACCTATATTTAGATTTTTACCTGTATCACCCAATTAATGCAATATGTAATAATATTAGCTATATATTGGAGGATATTTTTCAAATTTCACTTTATCTGGCAATGAGCAAGCTTTAGAACAGTATTCCATTTCATAAATATGATTGACGCAGACTGTGTCCGTAACAACAATACAAGCGAGATTTCCACATCCTCCGCCGGCGGAGTCGTTCGCTCAGGGGCCCAAGTCTGCTATTTACACTCGGTTCAATGTCTTCATAGTGGCGTGCCAGCAGAGCCATTTTCGGAAAATTGGTATTCTACTAAACGTCAAAACGTCAAAATTGCGCATTGGAACGATTCGGTTCAATGTTCAACGACTGTGACCAATAGTTCATACATTTGGTACAAATTGTAATGCGCAATTTTGACGTTTTGACGTTTAGTAGAATACCAATTTTCCGAAAATGGCTCTGCTGGCACGCCACTATGAAGACATTGAACCGAGTGTAAATTGCAGACTTGGGCCCCAGATGCCGACATCGATATGCAACAGATATCCAATGAATATAGGAATATGTACAGCTACTAGTGCACTCGAGATATCCTATGATACGCCTTTGTGACCATCGATACACAGACGATTAAAACCTCACTACTAAATTAATAGTTACTATAGGTACTTATATTATCATATCAACTACCTGTGTTCGTATATAAAATATTATTTTTTTTAAAGAAACTAGCTGTACCCCGCGGTTTCACCCGCTTTAATACCTGTATCCTATCAAATCCTATGGTCCCCTAACTTTTTTGAAAAAATATTTTAGCCTATGTTAACCGCAGATAGTGTAGCTTTCCATCAGTGAAAGATTTTTTCAAATTGGTCAAGTAGTTTCGGAGCCTATTCAATTCAAACAAACAATCAAATCTTTCCTCTTTATAATATTATAGTATAGATAAAATTAAATATTCAATTTATAATCCAGAATTCACAATAATAACATTATTGCTTTAAAAATCGAATGTTTGTGTTCGAACATACAAAATTCGATGTTTGAATTATTAAAAAATAGTATGAAAAAGAAGAGGAAAAGTTTTGTTCTACATCGTCCTATCTATGTAGATTGTCATTTCTTTTTATAACATTGTTGGCTACGTCTAAACCTCATTTCATCTTAAAAGGATCTTGCAGAAAATAGATATGAATAAAGTTGATTCAAAATGAAAAGGCATTTCAAGATAGGTATCCAGATTTAAGTCTTGTGTTTTGCGTCATATTATATTTATTTATATAGCTAGCTACTTAAGTGATTTTAAGCAAACAAAATCAGTCCATACCCTTATGCATCGTTAGAGGTGAAGGATGAGCTGCGTAGTGTGGCGTTTGTTTGTGTAACATTATTACTGGAACAGTGGACAGGCGTTATAGCGGGGTTACTGGCCGACACTGATTTATTCGTGCCCTCCATTCATGTAATGGCCACTTCAACCACCGAATTCTACACGAAATGTACGAATTTGAGCGGCACCGTATTAAAGACCCCTCGTTATGACCTTAAATTGAATTAGTCGAGCCCCTGAGAAGATTTCTGTCACTTTAGGATATCATTTTATGATTTATGCCGCACCAAAATTCATTAGCTGCTCCCGCCATGTTGAAATAGAATTAGGTCTAAAGTATTTCGGGTCTCAGCTCCGAAAATGTTTTTGTCATCTAATGAAGTTGAAGTTTATTAAAAATTCTCAAAATTACTTACAATTTCGTTATTTATTATATTTTCATAAGTGCCTAAAAATCTACTACCAACATTCCTATGTATCTTAGTAATGTATTACGTAATTCAGATCATCGAGCGTCCAATAGGAATAACATTTTTGTTTCATTTATTCTTAGAACTTAATAACATGACAATTTCAACATAAGTTCGTAAATCTGAATGTAAAAAAAACGTCCAATCTTTCAGCGTGAGGAACAATAGCCTTCTTTCATCGCGAGTTCTTCGTCTCTACCAAGAAAAACTGTCCTAAATTTTATATTTAGCTACCATTAGAGACCCAGCTGTCTTTAGTTTCGTAGCTCGGTGACAATACCTTTAGTTAAAAGCCACGTCCCGCAACACATCCAGTTTCCTTGCGAGTAAACACGCGAGCCCTTACTTTATAGAACAAACGTAAGGCCCAGCATGTTTATAATTTTAGAGTTAGTCAACTGATTTACTGACTTGTAAAACTATTAAAACTCTATAATAAATATTTTTTTGTAGAGTAATAGTGCCTATATACCAAAGCGTAAAAAAAATGTGCTGTTTGTCCACAGAACACTTATGAATGTTGTCCCCACTGCTACGAATACTTGTCTTAGGCTAAAGCTCTTTGATTCCAATAACACAACCCTCACTTTTCCACGAGTACATAAACTAAATGCACTCAATACTTAAACAGAAATATGAACAAGATGCTATTTGCAATAATTGCATGTTATTACAAGTTCTTAACCGTTAAGCGGTCGCAATAATTTTTGCTCATAGCATTTTAGCAGGCGCTTTGCCCCGTCATGGCTTCTGCAATCAAAGTTTCAGTTGCTCCATAATTCCCAGCCGTTAAGTTAGTAACAACTTCCAAAACAGTTAAAAGGCTTCAACTTTTAATTAATAGAACTCATGCAATTCACGAAACCGGAGTAATTAATTAGCTTTTGTTTGAGCATAAAAACTGGTGTTATTTTCAAAGTAGTTTTCAAATAACGGTCAATAAGTTTATTATTGGAAATCAGTGCACAGAATTGAGACCAGCTCAAAGGTTGTGGACATAGTTGATAGAGCAAACAGTAAACTACGAGTGTTGGGAAATTAGTAGGAAATTAAATTTCACGAGAGCGCCGCGAACGCGACACTTCGCAACGCTCGGCAAACAGACGTTGACACGACGCAACAACTTCGTTCGCTATTAGTTCACCTACTTCATAAGAAAATGTGTTTTAAGAAGTCACACAGTCGAGAATAATCATATATTTTACATGTAGATCTTGCTTGAAATTAGTTAAAATTACGTCCAACATAACAAAATAATGTACCCAACTTCCTAGTATCTTTGGTAAGTTGATCATGTACGACTGATATTCTTGAGATGAGATCACTCGTATTTCGTACTGAGTTTAGCAACACATCGAATAATTTTAGCACCTGTGTCAGGTATTAGGTCATCTTCATCTTGGTAGAATTGGTTTCCCAATATGATATTTATGTATTTATGACGCAAAACTGGCGTTCGGTGCAACATAAATAATATGAATTCTTAGGTATCTGGTTTCGTTTCATTACCAACGTTCATTCAATACGTTTCCGCTGTTTATTTTTAATAGTAGATGTTTTTTACATAGGCTGTCTGTTAAAAAGAAAGCCTACTTCTCGATAGGTTTGCCAACAAACTAAGTTGATTGCAGCGCAGAGCAAGCCGTCGGCGGCAAACTACTTATCTAAATTAAATCTCGAGGTCCTGGAAACTGTTTCTTGCTGCACTGCAATGTTACACGACTTTGATTTCTGGGCCTACTTACTGTCACAATATCTATTCGATATTTTTATAGGACAAGTAACAAAATTGTTTGTAAGGCCTGTAAATTATACGAAATAAACATGCGTTAAAGTAAAATAAAACTAGACTATTCAGAGTGGAGTCACGCGTGCAGAGAGATGATAACGTTAGATCAGAATTTTACTCTCTTCGCGCGATTGAAAATTAAAACAAAAGCATATAGTATTTTGTTATTTTAGTTCTCACCACGGAGCAAATACAGTTGCTCCGTGGTTCTCACCTTCCGCATGACACCTCCTCTCGGTCACATGTGTTAATTACAAGTTCTTGTCATAGTCATGTCGGTAGAACATTGTTTACGTATGATAGGTCTCGTTAACCTTGCTTCGAAATTACATCACAATCGACTGATTACTTTTTTATCAAAATTACTTAAGTTATCAAAGTCGTAAACAAGAGAAAATAAAATCATTGTTTGTTTAACTATTACAACAAATTTATTTGCATTATAAATAATATTTAAAAGTATTAATTAAATATAACAATTAGATGTATAGCACGATACATTATTGTACAATATCCATGTGCAGTTCGATTTATGTTATGGCATCTAAACATTGACGATAGAAAGCGTTTGCTAATTCGACACTAAACAACTTAAAACTTAGGCCACGTATTTACTATATATTAAAATGATGCTTAGGTACATCAAAATAATCATCAAAATTGCTTACATGGCAATAAAAGAACTAATCTATTAAAACTCCATACTATGAAATGGAAGACTGAACAAAAAAGCATTTAGAATCCAATCAAATGTTCTAAACTAAAAAAAGCTTAATAATTTTTGAGTAACAGCCATATTACGTATGGTAAAATCGAAGGCTCTGATTGTCTGGAAGATGCCATAACATTTGACAGTGATACGCTTATCAGATCGATTTGGTCTTGAGGATGTCAGTGACCAGGCCGGCGGCGATGGTGGTGCCGGCCACGCGCAGCATCACGCGGCCCAGCTCCTTCACGTCCTTGTACCGCTCCACGCAGATCGGCCGACACACCTCGATGTCCACCACAGCTACGCAGTTGTTACCCAACACACGCGGGTTCTTTTTTATCAGCTCACCCGTGCTTTTGTTTAAAAGAGACTTCAACTTCACAATGTTAGCAGACTCAACCAATGACTGGTGATGAATGAGCACAGGATAGCCTCTAGTTATTGGAACCTTGACATTAAAAACTACAATTCTTGCTTCAAACCGTGTGGTTACAGGCACTTGTTGGACTGGATCACTGAGCACAAACCCAACTGCAACATTCAGCATGTCAACACCTGACAATGTCACACTGACCTGGTCTCCAGCAAAAGCAACATTGCTAGTCATTTCATTAATGCTCAGGTTCCTTACTTCTGCCATCTCCTTGGTTGGACATACTAACACTTTGTCTCCTTTACTGATCATGCCAGTCTCTATGCGACCAGCCACACAGAAACCTGAACCAGTACCTTTATATACATCATTGACAGATAACCTTAAAGGTTTCGACACAGGCCTCTCAGGCACGTTGAATTTGTCTATAACTTCTAGTAGGCACGGTCCATTGTACCATTTTAATAACTCGGCTTCAGATGGTGACTTGACCAAGTTTTCACCTGTTAATCCTGAACAAGGCACATATGTGACATCAGAATCCTTAAAACCAGCCTGTTTCAGGAAGAATTTAAGTTTCTTAGTAATTTCATTAAACCTTTCTTGAGACCAATTAGTTGTGTCTAGCTTGTTCACAGCTACTGCAAGTTGGCTCACTCCCAGTGACCTTACTAGTAAGGCATGCTCTCTTGTTTGTCCTCCAAGGTCAAAGCCTGACTCAAACTCACCTCTAGTAGCATCCACTACAAGCAGGGCAACATCAGCTTGGCCTGCTCCTGTTATCATGTTAGGAATAAAATCTGCATGTCCGGGAGCATCCAATATGATTACCTTTTTAGTCTTTGTTTCAAATTGAGCTCTTCCCACATCCATAGTAATGCCTCTTACTCTCTCTTCACCAGTTTCGTCCAACACCCAAGCATACATGAAGCTCTGTTTACCAATTTTCTTGCTTTCCTGTTCATACTTGTGCAGTGTCCTTTGATTCACTTCTCCAAGGTCACAGAGCAGCCGCCCCATAAGGGTAGACTTGCCGGCATCAACATGTCCTATCACAACTATGTATAGGTGGTCCTTGTCTGATCCTCTCTCATTTGAGTATTGTACGTTTGCATCTATTTTATTTTCCTTCACTTTAGGTGTTACTTTAACTTCATCTAGTAGTTCAGTCTTTGTTTGTCTATCTGTGCATGGAGATTGGTCTCTAGGTGTCTGAGGACGACTGCCAGAGCTGCCATCTTGATTAACTTTAAATCCTTTAACAACTCCCGCAGTCTTTGGTTCAAGATTAGTAGCAATCACTTTTGGTGCTGTGTCTATAGTAGCTATAATAACTGGCGCTTTAGCAGGGTCTATAGTAATCACAGGTTTCACAGGCTCTGGTTTGGGTACCACTGGCTCCTTATTGTTTCTATTCAGAATATCATCAAGAGACTGATTGAAATCAAACTTGTGCTTTATAACTGTTTGTATGAGTATGTTGTCTGAAATAGTATCACCTATAACATTTCTCAGCTCATCTAAACACGACATGAGCTTGGCTTCATCGTCCTCATCAAGGTTAAGGCAGCGGAAGTCCATGGACTCCCGCCGCTCGAGCGCGGGGTTGCTGGACTCGGCGCCATCATCCTCTGGCTCCTCCTGGATGTCGTTGTGACTCTGCATGAAGTGGGATATGGCCTGCTGGTTACGACTCCGGTCATATATCCACTGTGAAGTGTCACTCGGCGACATGTAGCTCTCATCCTCCACGGAATGCCCGTAAACATCGTCATCGTCATAGTCGTCGGAGTAACTCCTATTGCGAACGTCACGATGGCGAGCCATTATAAGGACTCTTACAACTTGTTGGTATTTACTTAATTGATAACATTTTGCCAATAAGAAGAACTTCGAAGAAATTCACACGTTTTCGACGTTTCCAAAAGTTGCACCTTTTGACAATTTCTCACACTCGCAAAATGACATGACACATAAAAACAATGCGTTCTAAATTGTAGGTTCTAAGAAATCATTAGAAGCGAGTTAATCAAAGTTTAAAATAAAAGTGATACTTAAGACTTATAATACTTTTAGTATTAAGATACATACAAGAATTATATATTATTATATATTAACATAATAATGTTGTAGTTCTTCACGATTAAACAACGCTTAAATCAACGAACGCGACGGTCGTTTTCGTTCTAAAACAAACAAAGTCGAGAGTATGTTTTGTAATCAAAGAAATCAAATGAAAACAATTACTCGCACAAAAATAATTTATATTCAAGAAATCTAGTATCAATTGGTAGTAGTATATCTGTGGTAGTATATTTGGATTTTTGTAATTAATTCTCAAACCATATTTTCCAATGTCATGAAATACGTCATGTCTGATGTCAAGTCATGTCATGTCATTTTCTGTTTCTCAATATTTCATTGGCTTTGTCGTGAATGGGAATTACGCCTACTTTTCGTTTCTCATTTAATTTATTTTGTTGAACTTTCAATTTATGAATCATGGGAGGAGGTCGTTAAGTTCTCATTATTTACAATAGTGTTGTTTGTTAATTTATTTGTGGCTTACAATAGTACAAAACATAAAGTTTTAAGACCCTTGACCTAGTAAAACTTAGTCAACATGAAGAAAAAGGTACGTATTCAAATAGATAAACTTGTTTTCAACTATTAATATACCTATATCCTATCAGATTGGTGAAAATTATTGCTATTTGTGATGATAAATGCTGATAAGATTTTTTTGTGAGTGTATATTATTGCATTTTAAGGTGTTGTTGATGGGCAAGAGTGGTTCAGGGAAGACAAGCATGAGGTCCATAATATTTGCCAACTACATCGCCAGGGACACACGACGTTTGGGAGCTACAAGTAAGTGAAACCACCTTTCTGAATAGAAACTAAAATCAAATATTTTTCATCTGTCATACATGGAATTTGCAGCCATTGTTTATATTTTAGGTATTGTTACATCCTTTGACTCATACTTTATTAATAAGAGGTAGTTTTCCTTTGATTTAATAAAAACAGGCCTTATTATATTAGCCTATGTATAAATACATGTGGTTACATAAATAAAACTTAATAATTTTTTACATTGAATAAAATTAAGGAAAATAGGGTATATTTTTGTGTGGTGTGGTTCATCAACATGTGGTTCTTGGTAAATGCAGTATTGAAACAATTAAAATCCACAAGTAAAAATAATTAAAATAATCTATTTTTTTGCTATTCATAATTCTAAATAGAATTTATTGGATAACACACAATTTTTTTTTTTGTTATACACTTCTTTACAATATGATATCATATTTTTCTTTCCAGTTGACGTAGAGCACTCCCATGTCCGATTCCTCGGCAACTTGGTGCTCAACCTGTGGGACTGCGGTGGGCAGGAGGCCTTCATGGAGAACTACTTTGCGTCACAGAGGGACAACATCTTCAGGAACGTAGAAGTGCTCATATACGTGTTTGATGTGGAGAGCAGAGAGATGGAGAAGGATATGCATTATTATCAGTCCTGTTTGGAAGCTATATTACAGGTATGTCTTAAAGTTTTACGTAAAATACTTGAAAGCCATTCTAAAAGTTAAGCTTGCTAAATAATACCTTACAGTGACAGAAGCTATATTACTTCTAATGTTAACTTAAAATTAGGGTTGAGTATTTGGCTATTAAGTTCTATAAAAAAAAATACAGTTGTGGAAACATATTTATTTATTGTGGAAACCTAACCTGAAAGCATGATTCTTTAGCTTATTACTTAGTATGACTTGTTTAACATATTTCTATGACCATACTGTTGTTCAGGCATATAATATTTATATGACCTATAATCTAAACAATTTGTGGGATTAGAATAATACAATGTTATCAGTAGACGTGTTTGTTTATATACAGTAATATAATATTCTAACAATTTCTACATACTATCAAACTTTGATATTCAGATTAGTGCAGTAGACAAGTGGTTAATTATAAGCAATTTTAGAATTTCACTCTATAGAGAAAGTGGTGCACAACAGCAAGCAGAAGTCATAAAAAATCTCTTACAATATCAGATAATAAACAGTACCTTTCTATTGCTAATACTTAAGTACTACCAGTAGCATTCTCTAATAGTGCTACCTAACTTATTTGGCTGTATAAAAAGGTCTCTCTTACCTCTAGGGTTACATAAATATTTGTTACTTAAACAAATATTTACCCTACTGCCTTCATATTGTGTCCTACATATTCTCTAGGATGTTAATTAATTGTAATTAAATATAGTGGTTCTAGTTACACAAACCTAAATAAGGTCTTTCTAAGTTAAGTTCCTCCACAGGCTGATATCCTTCTAAGACAGATATTCCTTCCATTTGATAGAACTCTCCAGAAGCCCGGATATTCTGTCTGGTGCACAAGATGGACCTGGTGTCGGAGGAGCAGCGTGAGGACATCTTCAAGGAGCGCGAGGAGGACCTCAAGCGACTGTCCAAGCCGCTGGAGTGCACCTGCTTCAGAACCAGCATATGGGATGAAACATTATATAAGTCAGTTTTATGCTATCTTTAATATAAATAACTTATTATTACTCATATGTATAAAGTAGGATATGGAGATTTATTTTAATGGATATGAGAAAAATGCATGAAATACAAAATACTAATTTATTTCAATTTTGAGAAACACCCAGTAAAATGGCTTGTAAAAGTCTGATATCTATTGGCTGAGTTGATCGATATAAAATACGTTCTACAGCTGACTCTAAAAAGCTAAAATTCATAGCTTGGGAAAAGGCTAAGCAGTAGATAAATATGACTTCAAAGAACTATTTTACACTATCCATGTTCTATTGGTTGTAATTATTCTTCAATTTCTTTTATTTTCTTGTTATATGGCGAGCAAGGTTGATGCCAAAATAGTTTATATCCTGAGAAATTCGCCAACAATGCCGTAAAATCGAATGTTTTATAGCTAGCTACAGTAGTTCACAAAAACTTGCATAATAATATAACGCGGAATAAACAAAGTCGTAACTTCTTATCTCGTATCCATGTACCAGAGAAAATGCGAATATTGTGCGTTCATTTCACTTCGTAAATATACTAGGTACATAGGTATATAACATAACATATCATCACGCCTGTATCCCCGAAGGGTTAGGCAGAGGTGTACCAATTTACACCCACAGTTCGCCGATATGTTTAGGTCCCGTGTAATAGAGGGCGAACCTATACTTACCGGGCACGAATCCAATCCATAGTTATATAGAAGATACAAACAATTTGCCAAAATAAACCTTACCCCCTTAAACATAATGTCGCTATTAAGATAAAAAAAAATCGGCTATGTACAGACTTCGCTATGATTCTTAGTTAGCTTCACGGTTCCTAAATGTATATAGGAAACTATCATTTTGATATGCATTTCAAGTTCAGTTCTATAAAATAATGTTGTGACATTATTGCGTCCTTGACATTAAACTCGGTCCACCGCAGCTTGATATTCAATACATTCATAGATAAAACCAGATTCATATTAATTTTAGCTAGCCTTGCAGCTGATTCTGAAGTTAGATTGTAATATTATGACCGATAGAGTTAAAAATAATAAATGACGGACAACTTGTTAATAAGTCTTACAATGGCGTTGTCTAGTATGTTATTATTAATTATTATTTAAAGCCTGAACTGTCCCACTGCAGGGCAAAGGCCTTCCTTCCTTCCACAGGTCTCTATGTATGTTATAACTAAGAATATTATTCCTCTCTATAAATGTTCCTTTGCTTTGGTATTAATATATAAAGTATATTAAAATAAATGTAATTAAATAAAGGGTTGTTTTGTTTCCAGGGCGTGGTCAAGCATAGTGTACAAGTTAATACCTAACGTTAAGGCATTGGAGTCGTCACTCAAACAGTTCGCAGAAATCGTTGATGCGGATGAGGTACTGTATAATTACAATTCTTTGGTAAAATGATTTCTGTAACACTTCATATATTTTCAATAGACTGCGACCCCTTTAAAAACAAATGCGACTCCGCTCTGGCCGGGTACCCCGCTTGAGAAACGATGGCCGAGATATATTGTAGTTAAGTTATATCTACAGACCATAAACAAAGCAAAGGAATACCTACACTAACAAAAGGGCATTGTCAGATTTAATGAACAAAAAAAATACAAAGTAATTAAAGAAAAAAGTGTAACAATACTATATTCTTCTTCGACCGGTAACAAAAGATTTCGTGGTATTGTTTGTCTTTTGTTTGGTGTAATAAGTTGGTTCTCACTCGTCAGGTGCTGCTGTTCGAGCGCGCGACGTTCCTGGTGGTGTCGCACTGCCAGCAGCGGCCGCACCGCGACGCGCACCGCTTCGAGAAGGTCTCCAACATCGTCAAGCAGTTCAAGCTCTCCTGCAGCAAGCTCGCCGCGCAGTTCCAGAGCATGGAGGTACATACACCATACATCACTTACATAACATACTTATTTACTGCCTTATAATCAATTGATGTTTAAAGCCCCTTTTTAGACGATATTATGCAACTCTCCGATACCCGATGACTTTAGTCTCGGTTGAAGCGATGTACGAACCTCTATGAGCTTGTACAGCGGTAGTTGTTTGGAAACTAAAGCCATTGGATATCAGCGACTTGCGTTGCCTCATGAACGAAAATACGAAAATTGTATGAGATATTTGCCACTGCAATATGGCACTTAAAAGCTAGTTATAGGGCAGTACCTAGATACAAAAGATAAAAATTGAGTGAAGTATGTAATACAAATAATCTCTTTTCCCCTTCTAGGTCCGCAATAGCGTATTCGCAGCATTCATAGACGGGTTCACGAGCAACACATACGTCATGGTAGAGATGTCGGACCCCAAGATCCCGTCGGAAGCCACGCTCATAAACATCCGGAACGCGCGCAAACACTTCGAGAAACTGGAGAAGGTGTCGTCGAGCGCGCCCAGCCAGTACCAATGAATGCCGCGCCCAAAAACCTGTGTAGTTAATTAAAAAGTTATGACCAAACTGTGACGTCACAATCACCAGGTCTTACTTTACTTTTTATGGAATCATTGCTGGTTGGAAACTTTTAAAATGAGGATGTATGCAGCAATGGTTCATATTTCGAATGTCAAGTAGACCTGCTTATTATGAGCGCATGGTGTAGACATCTTGAAGCATGGCTGGTGACGTCATTCGAACATGTTTCAAATTCAAATAGCTTGTAATTTAACGTACATTGTATTGTTACGTTTGTTCTGTAGATGGCGCTGACAGATATGTCGAAATTACAAGTCAGTAATAGAACTGACTTAAAAGCGCACTTATTTTATTAGGATTAAGAGTGAATTTTGATTCACATTTTTCAAAGTACTTTGCTGTTTAAAAAACGTGACGAGTTCTCTAAAAGCGCATTATATACTTCATAATTTTGGTTGCGGTTGTTCGTTGTGTGTCCTCATGTTTCAAGATGTCTGGTCTTAGCTGCAGAAGTGCGAAGCACTGGTGTCTTGCCAAAGCAAGTCAGTGATAGTCCGTTTGTTATATCGAGTGGTCGTCCGAACAATGTTAATACCAGGGCCCGTATTTTGGAGTCTTAAAACCATTACATTTCGATTTGTTGAGGAAATATTGTGAAGACCTGCTACCTAAGAGCTCAAATTCCAAAATATCTCTTAATAAAATATGAATTTTAAAAAATGTAGTTGAATTTTAAGAGTCGTTTCGGGTTGAGGCAGAGTTTGGCCAGTAAAGCAAACACACTGTATAGAAAATCATTAACCTTTCATTATTTAGGGAAATTTTAATAATGGAAACATAACACAAAAATATTTGGTATCCATTACGTATCTTCTCTATGTAACTATATTATGTTCCATTCACTGGAAATGTGATGTTTTAATACTTCACAATACGAGGACTGGTTTGTCTTGTCTACTGTGATGACACAATGTTGACGTTGAACTTATTACGTTATTATAGAAGTAATTTATCCTTTAAACAGTTATTTTATTGTTGAGTAGCTATTCTAAGATCCGGAAGCTATGGGACCTATTTCGCTAACGTCAAATCTTCTTGGATTACTAAGCATGGGTTCCAACAAAAAAATCTAGGTACAAATACGTTACGATCATATCGCTACTATACATTTGTTTAAGGATAGTAGGTATATAAAAAGTATTTATTTACGTATATATTGTCAGATTACATGCCAAAGTTTTCCACCAATAGTACTTACTTTATATGATTCCCTGTATCTGAACACTAATAGACAACTCCGCTTGCCCTTCGCCTCAATACTTTTACGAACATCGCTTGCCATTAACGTCATTGAACTGAATGCTCTCGAAGTCCATACATCATTTTATTGTATCTTCTGGTCTATAAATAAAAACTGTTTCCAATACATTATACTATATACATTTGTTGGATTTATAGTACTCTCTCTCTTTTCAATGATAGCCTTGCCTTCTTGCTTATTCTTATCCCTCGACAAAACAAAAACGGGTTCAATTGATCTTAAATATTTCCATATTATATGCTACAAGCAAAACACATAAAAAATAAAAAATAAGGTTCTAAGGAAGATGCTCAGCAACACATTTTTCGCAACTGTGTTTGAAAAATGTAACGTAAAGCTTTGGTTTGAATATTACCTATTTTGATGGTGATTATTGCCAACAATTTTAATTCTCAGTCATATTTCTTGATTTCTTGCGTCAAAGCACTGAGTTCATCTACCTTATGTTCCCTTTAATAAAATGTTGTTAGAAGCCTCAAATGCGTCATTAAATAATGTAGTGTTCTCCTGGGCTTCCAACATATACATATTTATGTACCTCGAGCCTTTTAATATATTTTGTGTAAATATATGAAGTAAAGCCGCTTCGTTAAGCTTAGGTTATAATTACTGTGATTTAATGGGGAACAGTTTCAGGGTATGGTCTGACAAAATATTCAGGCGAAAAAATACCATATACAAAAAAAAACAAACATGAACGAAACGCCGAAATAATATTTCAACTAATATAAGTAATATAAGTGGCTCAATCGGCAATAGAAAACCTCGTACTAAAAACTGGCGAAAAATAATAAAGAAAATGCAATTTGGTGATCAATGCTCTTTCCTTCCTTTGGGTATGAGACAAGTCATTTGCCAGCAGTACATAGGACATTTACAGCAGTCATATAATGTGATAGGAATTTGAGCAAAGTTTTTTTATTCGCCAAGTATTCTCCCATACACTGAAATTGTATCCCAAATGTACCTATACCTTATTATTATGCATCTGTTATCATAGTCGTTTATCTACGTATGGTTGAATTTTGTTCGTATTTATTACAGTACAAAATATGTCAAAATGGATTACTTGAACCTTATGTGTACCATCCTATATTTATGTTGCACAATTGTACAGTCGGCGACAACAGTCGCTGGTTTAATTTTATAAAACACAAGCCTATTAAAGATTTTTATATTCACTGAATTTTGTTTCTCATTAATTGAAATATAATTGCATTTATTAGCTTAAATAACTAGTCAAGTACTTAATAAAAAAATAATTATAACATAATACTAATAAAAAAACACGAGATTCATGTCAGAAGCTTTTCTAAAATTAAATACAGTTACATAATTTGTGCTGACGGCTAAACCAGTTGGTTGATGTATAACAGAAATGTTATCGAATTTATATCATTTATTTTCGTCTCGTCCATCAAGGTCGCGGAAATATCTCTATCAAGATCAAGCCAACGACGTATCCGTAAATATTTGGAGTTTAGCTGAACAAACTAGCTCTGGACATGTGAGTTATTTATGCCCTGTGTACGGAACATTAGAATTTAACTAGTTGCTAGATGTTTGTAAACAGGCAACTTCATGAAAAAACATTGAGGTATCAAGATGTTGCCTAATTAGAGGCCTATAAAGTCTAACAAAGTCATTAGTTACCATGACAGTAAACAAAGATCTCAATGTAAGTGTTAAAAATGGAAATTAACATCTTGATTCACACGGCCGTATCAATGTATGACGTCTTTATCGCCGTGTGCACGTACTCATATCACAGGTCTGGCGCAAGAGCTGTCGGAACCCGCGGCAAACGCTCAGTTAACCAAGGATCCTTCGGAGTAACGGCATCTCAGTTCAAGGTAAGACAAGTTCAATATCTGTTTCATGGCTGATATTAATACCTTCTTATAACAGTTATTGGTATTAATTAATATCGTTGTTTAATATTCTCATTGTGTTTCCCCGTAACAATTGTTAGTGATATCATCGTCATAAGTTCGTTTAATTCATTGCCTCAGTCGTTCGCTTAACTCCGACCGGAGCGGTTGTTATTATCCGTAGTGTTGTAATTCAGTGGCCTTGATTTTGGGACAAGGTTAGTTATCAGTAGATATTAATATGTGTACTATTAGATATGGTTTGGATATACTTTTACATTCATATATCTACTTTTTGTATTATTTATTTCGTAAATTGTTGACACAATTATGCTAACGTTCATTATTATTTTGTTCGTCTAACGATTTCAATTGTAGTGTTATTGTTATGACATATTGAATGGTGTAATACTTTCAAGAGTTATGAAAACAGTGCCCAATTATTATATCATTGTAACTAGCTATATTATTTGTAACACACTACCTACTAAGAGTGTGTGCGCTAATTGATTGATTGATTTCCACGAAAACTCGTCGAACACACGTGATACCTAGAAACTTTTCCCCGTGATTGTACCTGCTTAAGTACTTATACTTATAACATACGAAATCCCAAGAATTGTTTCATGGAGTGGTATAGGGATGTGGATCAAAAATACCACATGATATTTGGCACAAGCTGAGTAATTGGTTTTATGACCGCGTACCATATTTTTATTAGATTTTATAGCTCAAGTGTTATTCGCATAAAACCATATTGTTGGGCGTAGTTCTTGAAATATTTTATGCAATATGTAGGTTTACATTCGTAGATGTAACTGAATGGAATATAACAATCACAGATACGGTTGCATAAAGACAAAATATTAGACATTATGAAGAAAAAGAAAAGTATTTTTGTGATCAACCTTTTTTTTTGCAAATGTAATTCGCAGGGACTAACTGATATGTTATTTATGTATGTATATCTGAAAATATTATAAAATAGGTAATTGTTAAAGGAGTGATTGAATAACTGGGTTTTCATTGTCGGCACCCTATCAGTGTCTGATTGATTGTGTTTGCGCTTGGCCGATAACGATTGCAAATAACTCGCACTCAGTGACTAGGGTATTCACATATTAGGTAAAGATTAAAATAGTTTCACATTATCTAAGGAACAATATCAATTAATTGGAAATAACGAAACACCTGGGGCCCGAGTCTGCTATTGACAATTGCTTCAATCGTCTGAGTGGGAGGCGTTAGTAGGTCCACTTCAGGATAATTGGCATTCTACTAAATGTCAAAACGTCAAAATTGGCCGTCCCAATGGCCAATTTTGAATTGTCAATAGCAGACTCGGGCCCCTGTATGTTATTTTCTTAACATCGCGTGACACCAATCATTCATCTAAGGTTTAAGCAGTTGCATATTTAAATCCAAAACGAGACTTACAAAGTATAAGCTGTTAAAATCTTTTAATTAGTTTCCTGCGTGTGTAAACGGGTGTACTTTGATTAACAATAATTGCCGATTGTTACGTTCTTACACAGTTATATACAACACAAGGTAGGTATCTACCTAGATGTAAGTATGTAGTTACTGTAGGTACTTAGTAATGTAAGTAGCTGTAAATACAACTTGTAACTGTCAGTCAGACTGCTACTTTTCGTAACTAATCCACTTACCAGATTTTGATGAAAGATGGTTATTAGCATAAAGTTAGTTTAAGCTCTAAAAATACACAAGGAAAATATTGAGGATATTATTACGCTTATGTCATTTCAACTATGACAAACGTAATCAGTAGGTAGTGTCTTATAAACCTGCTTCACTAGGTACACAGTATACTAACATGTGTTTGTTTTCCTCATTACAGCAGCGAGAATGGCTCAGGAAAAACCGGTGTTTGACTACCATGAGGAGAGCCAGGGCGAGAAGCTAGCGCGCAAAACTAAGGAATCTCCCTTCATGATTTTGGGTGAGTGCATCTAGTGCAAAATTATAGATACGTAGATACAGAATTCGATAGCATAAGGTAGGTAGGCAGAGGTAGTCACATAAACTTAAACATACTTACTCATCTGCCTACATGAAACGGTTTGTCGATGTTTAGATGTATCAGAACTCTGAGTTGTAATAGAGATTTTTGTTCTGCAGCTAAGCTCTTAGCAAGCGGTGCTCAAAGTGGCCGTTTGATTCCCGTCTTGTTCGTTTGAAACGTTCGTAAAACTATCTCAAACAGATACAGTTACTGTGGTACTTCGTTATAACCAACAAAAATAAACATAATTCCATTATTTAATCATAACGAACTTCCTCAAAGGGCTTATACACTTAAGACTTCCCTGAACAGAATATAGGGACGTGTTTGGTAACATTATTCAATCATTTATGTCTGGGTAACTAACGTTAAAAGCTATTATAGATGCAGGGCATAATTGACACATTAAGGAATGCACCGTCTTGCTTTGTATCCATACGTACTGTTATGCGGCCTCGGATAATCATCTTTAGAAAAAAGACAATTTAATTAACTGAAAAGTTTATTATTTAAACACTTTTAAACACGTGATATATAATCTTGTGGCAACCGTTTGTAACTGAAGTCGGGAAAGGACTGCCGTGCGCGTCGCTTGTTCGCGTTAAATAGACTATTGTCATGATTAGGTCATCTATAAGGGTGCTTACCTAGCCTTAAGGGTCCAACATAGCCAGGGTTTAACAGTACCTTAACTGTATCGGCTGCCACCTACTTACCTTACCCGCCCTACAAACTTTAATCAATATTTGAAAAAAAGCCGTTATATTTCCATATTTGGAAGAGATATTTGTATTTAATTAACTATATAATAATAATAATACGTTTAGTTTTGAACGGGGCATTCTGGATTCGAAATAAAGGGTAGAAATCATCCTAAATCCCTTATAAGGTACTGGAGTCCCAACCTCTTTTTGCATACTACACGGGAACTATCATGGTACCTACCTATTGGACAGTATTAGACATACCTACAAAATTAACATGTATCGTAATAATTATTTCTATTATCTACCTAGTAGGTATATAAACTGACAGCTCATACTCCTTTAATTACAATTCTTTATTCTAAAAGCGACTGTTTCCATTCCAGGTATCGCAGGCTGCGTGGGCTCCGTGGCGTACGGCGCGTACGCCTACAAGAACCGCGGCGCGATGAGCACGAGCGTGTTCCTCATGCAGTTCCGAGTCATCGCGCAGGGCACGGCCGTGGGCGCGCTCTGCGCCGGCATGGCCTACACGCTCTACAACAACCACTTCAACAAGCCCAAGGAGAACCTCGCCATACTGCCCAAGTCCAACGAGCATTAGGATTTAGTTGTAGATTAAGGTTAATTAAGTAGGTGTAGATGGTCAAAAGATTTAAGGTGTCGCCCTAAATAAAGATGGCCAGTATGTACGGTGTTACTATAAACAAAATTGTGAAATATGCTGAAAATTTGTAACAGTAGCTAAATATATTCTATTGAAGAAGAGAAAGGGTGACACTCATTGGACACCAACAATCTTGTGAAGTTGATGAATTTTGTAGAAGCATAAAAGCATAGAAGCATTTTATTGCCTATATATTATCTTAAATAAGAAGTAGGTACCGAGATTATTAATTGTATTTTCTGTACTGATCCGACCGGGGATCGAACCCGGGACGTCAGAGCTAGGACACCTTGAAAACCAGTGTGTACGTACGCCACTCGACACCAAGGTCGTCCTATGCGTATAGAACGGCTAAATATTGATAGATAAGTAAGTCGGCGAGCCATGCAATCAAATGCTTTTTAGATAAAAACAACTGATTGTTTAGCTTGTTGCGATGACGTAGCTTCATCAAATGGTATGTTTATTATATTCATTGTTACGAACCTACATACAAATTGTTATCAATTTATTATCAACATTTCAGTCACTACCGTTAAGATACGATAGATTTACAACCAAACGTGGCAGAAAAGGAATGAACTGATTTAAAATACGTACAAAGTCGAAGGTCGAATATTTGTTTGAAGTAACGTTTACACTACGGCATAGATACTTGACTGTTTGTAAACGCTTTCTTTTGGCTGGGTATTGGTTTTAAGAGACGCACTGGTATTAGCCTTTATGATAGGCACTCCTGGAAACACATTGTATTCTTAGGAAGTGTCTCCTCTACCTAGATCCTGGTAACATTAGTAGCTATCGGGTCTCGGTTGTTAAAAGGACAGTCGCGTTTTTGTACATTTTGTGCCAAAATACAGTTGTATCTTAAAGGAAAGGAAGTGATCTGTCTCGGATACATGCTGCACATTTTCAGAACTTGCTAAGTTGATAAATATTGATATTAGAATCTTCTTCGTCTCTTGCATTTAAAATGTTTATTTTTATTCGCAATTTCATTTGTTGGTTCACACATTTGAATATGTTATAACTGTGTTTGAATAATGTAAGTGATGCGAGTTTGTAAGCGGCTGTGTTAATTTATGTTATCTATTTAAATTAATTAAACCGTGTGCTTTGTTCTACTGTAGTATTATTTGAGTTCCTAGAAATATTAAACTATGTACCTGAAGAAATAAAACGAAATAATTTCTAATAGTATTATATTGTAATGCACAATCGACAAACATTCTTTAAATGCTAAAATCAATGACAAGATAATAACTATAGTAAGTTTAGTGTTGATATATCACATAATAATAGTAAACACGAAGCAAACAAAACTAACACAATTGGCGAATATACGTAGGAGCTATAAAAAGTACAAAATGGACTTGACATACGTACATAATGGATACATTGTGAGAAAAAAACGAACTGTATGTATCTAGCAGGGCCTCCTAATAAATAACTTGACTGTATATCATATACTAAGTACAGGCAGTCTTAACATAATGTAGAATCTCAAACAAACATTTGTTACAACTTTCCATGGGTTTTGGCTAGGAGTGGAGTTTATTCTAGGGTGAAAACTACTATAAAAACACTTCACAGAATTTTAAACCTGCGCCAAATGTCAATAAAATCGGTCATTTCAGTCATAAAAATATCACTATTCGCAATCATAGATATTAATTTGATATGATATCATAAAACATAGTAACTATTATCATGTATGTAAGTTATCTGATAACTCATTGCGACGTCAATTTCTGGTCCAACACACTGCCACAGTGGCCAAACAATTGTTAAGTAGTATTTAGTACACAAAATATAATGAAATCATAAATTCACTGATTGCACAACACATAATACTGAACTCTATAATAATAAACAAAACTCATAAGGCAGTATCAGTGCTATTAAATGGATACACATAAACAACAAAATATTTACTGAAATAAATAAACTTTTTTGTTCTACTTCTCAATGGTCTGTACCTCACAAACTGCACTGTTTTTAAGTGCAAAATGTAGCCAATTAGTTTCACAATATCCAAAGCTCTTGAGATGTCAAACCACTTTAGTGATTGATGGGGAACCTCCTTATAGGCAGCAGGGAACCAAACATAACATGCTGGACCACCGGGAACTTTGACAACACTTCCTTTTTATACATTTTAATTAGACCCTGATTTATTTTTGACCAAGAGCCTACAGCACTGATGCTCCACAGCTGATTAGAATGCTCTGCAAAGGGACCCTTCTTCACTTCCTTAATGTACTTGATGCAAGATATGAACATGTACTCGCTGTGGTACTTCTCGATAATGTCATCTTCCAGGAATTTGGCAGGAGGATATATCCTCGGCTGATCCACTAGCTGTGAGCTCCCCCAAATAAATGGTATGAACTGGTAATCATCCAAACTCCACACTCCATGGCTGCCTGCTGGCTCCATTCTATATGTTTTCTGCAACCTTCTTGCAATTGAAAGATATTTATTAAATACTAGAAATACAGTAGCTACATTATCATCTGGTACTAGATCCCCAACTTTAAATAAACAACATAGAAACATAACAAAGGCCATTTCATGTCCTGTGCCATAGTCAATGCGTGTTGCATTACCAAAGCTCTCCTCCAAGTACACTTTAATCTCTGGGATAGCCAGGTGTATGCCAGGATGCAGGGCCTCCTGCAAGAAAGAGGTGCTGTTGGACTTGAGTCTGTCCAGCCAGTCTCTGAAGGCTGCATTACCAAATCTCTGTGGTTGGTCAATTGGTGGAAAGAGATCAATCAGTTTATCAATTTTTTCAAGCATTACAACAAGTCTTTTAATATTTTCAGAGATTTTGCAGTCAACTGTCAGTGGCTTGGCCTTGATGGCCTCATTAATGGTAGCTATGAAGCCAGTGTACTCCATGTAAGCCTCAGACTTCTCCCAGATAGCCATGTCAGTGATTGATTTAACTGCCTTCTCAGGTTCCAAGAACCTGTGGTTTTCTGGCAATGGTGGTGGAACATTTTCAATCTTGCGTGATCCATCGCCTATTGTAGTGTTCTTCTCCATCTACAATAAAAGTCACTTAATTTTAGCAAATTCATGTGCTTATTTACATTTCTACAACAAGTATATAAATATTTAGACGACGCATATTGTGTGTCGTCATTATTATACTACAGGTAATTTAAAAAATGTTGGCGGTATCTATTACGTAGATTATGTTAAGGATTGCGATAGATATAAACATCACGCTGTTTAGTTCCCCACTAATGATGAACGTATATGTGTACGTTGACCCACAATAATTTAGTATTACCTCTGTGAAGCGAGCCCGCTGCGGACACGATAAGCTTCGCTAATGAAGGTCAGAGATGTCAATCTCAGTTCAACCACATGCAACCGTACTTCTTTATTTTGTATCATTATAAGACAGTGAAAAGCTAATTTGAATGATAAAAGACAATAAAAATGGAGAAAATATTGAGAGGTATTATGAGATACCGAGTGTTAGACCGAGCAAGTATGGTGAAACAGTTTCAAGAAGTAAAAAACAGCCCTACGGTAAGTGTAAATTGTGACTGACCTCTATCTTCGACATACTTGTATAGGTTAAATTAATAAATCAAATCACTATGTTTCGTTCCTTGTATTAATTAGTAATATCGTTCTCTTACAATATTTCGAATGTGTTTGGGGTTTGCAAACTTATTCACAAAAAAATACTTTTGTATTTATTTTGACATTTGACTTCATTATTGACAATTTGACAATCGGCAAATCTGCGATGTACCAGGTAGGTACCAACCTAGTAAAGAAAATGCGTTCAAAATTTGCAATTAATTTAAACTTGTGAAATAATATTACAAGTACAGAATAATTAAAAGCAATAATGATTATGTTACATGTATTACGGTAATATCTGTGTAGCTCTAACCTACAGCTGTAGCTGAATGGGAAGGGAAGCTTTTTAAACGGCACTCTGTTAACAATCATAACGTATGAATAAATAAGATATTGATGAAAAAAAACATTTTTTCAGCCCAAAGCAGTGTTCTACACCTGCATGGACAGTAGAATGATACCAACCAGATTTACTGAAACTAGCGTCGGCGATATGTTTGTTGGTTTGTATTATTTTGCAAAGAACTTACCAGTTATTCAAATACTCAATTAATTACATAATAAATAACAGTTTATGTTCAATTTCAGTTAGGAATGCCGGGAATGTGGTTCCTCATTCGCAATACTTTGTTGATGAGATGACGAGCTGTGAGCCAGCTGCCTTAGAACTCGGTTGCATCATAAACGATATCAGGCACATAATTGTTTGCGGGCACAGTGACTGTAAAGCTATGAATCTTCTGTACAAATTGAAAAGCAAAGAAGAGTCTTCGATAGTGAGTAGACTTTCGTCTGTATTTTTTTATGCGTTCTCAACAAATATTTTTAACGTCTTATTGCATCTACTTTTTCTTTTCCATTTCAGGAACAAAGAAGACTATCTCCGTTGAAATCGTGGCTATGCAGTCACGCTTATACCAGTTTAGATAAATTTATCGATATGAATGGCGATTTCACAAAGCCCATGCTTTTCACGGGTGAAACACCGCAACGAAAATTTGTAGCGTACATAGATCCTGATAACAAATTTTGTATAGAAGACAAACTATCTCAGGTAAGAATATAATTTAAAAAAAAAATCTCTTAATATTTGTGGCAAATTAAACTCTACGTAAATGTTCTATATATTAGATTTAATACTACACGTTACGAAACAGGGTTCGAACCCGAGTCGTTTAGATCAGTTTCTAAATGTTTTTCGCACTAAACCACCATGCACATTAATGGTCTCGTAGCATTTCAAGTATATCTAGGAACTAAGCATGTAGCTTAAAGTAAGCATAGATAAAACAAACTTACACATTTATGCAATGAAAAAAAATCTGTATATTTATCAGTATAATGACCCAGATATTATTATGTAATGACGCAAAACTAATAAATATTTCATTTTAAATGCCTTTTTCAGGTGAACACTCTTCAGCAGCTGCAAAACGTGGCATCCTACGGCATGTTGAAGAAGCGTCTGGAGAAGCACGACCTGCACATTCACGCGTTATGGTTCGACATTTATACGGGTGACATCTACTACTTCAGCCGGCGCGCCAAGCGGTTCGTCATCATCGACGAGTCTTCTTACGAGTCAATTCTGGCAGAAGTCAGGAGATACTATTCCTAAATTTCCTAGTATTTAATTATAATTAAGCTTAACTAAGTATACTCAGTTTGGAACAGTCAATCTGCATTTTACCGCCGACTTTTATTTGTTCTGTTATAGTCGATGTGAAAACAGAAATTCCGTGTCTGACCCTCGGGACTTATTTGTAACGGCCATTCGATGAAGAAAAAATGTACTTAGATTAGGCCCGGGGCCCAAGTCTGCTATTTACACTCGGTTCAATGTCTTCATAGTGGCGTGCCAGCAGAGCCATTTTCGGAAAATTGGTATTCTACTAAACGTCAAAACGTCAAAATTGCGCATTGGAATGATTCGGTTCAATGTTCAACGACTGTGACCAATAGTTCATACATTTGGTACAAATTGTAATGCGCAATTTTGACGTTTTGACGTTTAGTAGAATACCAATTTTCCGAAAATGGCTCCGCTGGCACGCCACTATGAAGACATTGAACCGAGTGTAAATAGCAGACTTGGGCCCCTGTCATACTTCTTGCCAATATTGTATTTTAATTGTTCAAATGGATCGTAAATCTGCAACCTGTGATATGTCCCAGAGGGGTGGATAGCACTTTAGCTCGATGCTTTTTTATCGTGTTGTTTTTAGCTTTAAGTATAATTTAAATGAAGGTTTAAATTGGGTGCCAGCTCATAAGTCGATCATATACTTGTTCAAAAGTATAAGATGCTAACTACAGGAGCCCTATTTATTTTTAATACATTCTTTACAATTTGTCACAGTCACATTTAAGGTCACAGATTTATATAAATATTTAAATTATTTTCATATGATCGTTTTTGATCGCTTTTATGTACTTAGCTACCGACATTCTTTAAATGCATATCACTACTAATATGTACCTTATCAATGCTTTGCTTTTATGAATGAATTTATTTATATTTTTATGCGTGTTGTCTTTATTATTGGGACCAAAAAAATAGCTTTTTAATGAGTTTAAAATTTGTTTTATTTTACCTTTGGCCCTTCGAACACCTGGTAAAGCACGATGCATGCAGTACCGGAGATGGATACTTTCATGCCAGCAACTTAATTCCCAAGTGTAGGTACGAAGCTAGCATTGTGGCAGTCGCTTAGAGACTAAAGTAGCGGTATCGTCGCTCAATTTAGACTATTTGTATAGATTGAACGACGATACCACAGTAAATAAAAAGAAATCCGTTTGTAATTTCAAATGAACAGCTTTTCACTAAATGTATAGTGAAGTATGTACAGCACTTACAACTAGAAATCTGTCTGTTTAGGCTGACTAATCTCTGAAACGACTGGACCGATTTTGGTAAAACTTTCACTCGCAGACAGCTAATGTTATAAGGAGTAGCTAGGCTACTTTTATTTCATAAATTGTATTTATTATAAGGGGACTAGGTACCAACGCGGATGAAACCGTGGGGCACAGCTAGTCTTACATAGAATGCGACTATCGACCGGTGCAATATTTGTACGAAAGGCTAAATACTCACCGAGTGTGTTATTTAGGTCATGCCCTACCAGTGGAATTCAGCCAAGTAAAGCAATCAGCATCTTTGTCGAGCTCTATTCGTGTCGCACAGTAATACGTCATTATGTTAAATTCCTACGTCTTTCCATAATATGTTACACGTGCATCGGCTACGTCAGCGGCTATAAAGATACTTGCATCTTTTACGCAACAGACCGGGCATTCCCTACCTTTTTTAGATAAATCTATTAATAACGAGATGATAAAATATGTAGCTCCATTTCAACTTGACTCGCTTAAAACCAAGTATACCTATAGCTGAAACCGAATAAACTGAATTAAATTCTTAGTAAATTTGTTTAAAAAATTGTATGTTTTGTAAGTGAAGTTGTGTGTTCGCTATTCAGTGAAAATGCAACACATTTATAAAAAAACATTGCATGTATGTTAAATCTACTACGGAGAGCGGGGTAAATAAGGTCATCAAATTGAAGTTGTCGACTTTTTTTAAAAGGGTTCCTAGTATTATATACTTAGTATAAACTACGAAGAGGGATATCACGATTAAAAAATCTGCTTGTTTTTTTGTCTGTTATTTATAGTCTATCCGTCAATTTCCACCAATGATAGGCAAGCTGGCTAGTATTTAGATGATGATAGAATCTCCTCATGACAGACTACAGGACCAAGTTTGGATTTCTTAGCGAAAGAATCTACCTTGTCAATTCAATAAGTAATTAATATAAAAAAATGTATTATCCATATGATCCATAATGTATTATCGATAAATGTATTATCCATATCCATCCATAATGAAAAACAGGTCCAGTGGTATTTTTATGCCTACGTCCGAATTAGCACATTTTATCACAGATATCAGAAAGGCTAATCACTTAATCTGGAGTCAAATCCACTAATCTCGATTATGATTGGTTTACCAAAAGACTAACCTAACAACCTTAACCAATTACAGCGCTTAACATGGTGTTTGACAGGTGATGTCAATGTCAGAAGGCATCTTACACTTTGACAGTAGATTAGGGTAGAAAGAATGTGACATTACAACACCTGTAAGTGTAACCTTCCTTCAATAATTTGACATTGACGTGATACCTACTACAGAAAACTTGGAAAATTTTCAGTTCGTGACTCGGACACCGTCATCGAAAGTTAAAATAATATATTTGTCCTTTTTCAACAACGGATACTCGTGGAGACAAAATAACGGCGAGTTTGCTAAGAGCGGCGAAAACGAATTAGTGGCAGTAGCTGTCAAACAGTGGCTCGCGTGTGAGTGTAATTGTGATGCAATATAAATAAACGATTTAAGTTATATAATGTAAGTAAAATAATTAAAAAGACAAGTTGCTTAAATAATTGCCATGTGGCCCAGATTAGATTTGTAGTTTATGATCCTTGCAATTTAATTATATCGATTTTGACCAGTATATTTCTTTTTTGCTGACTTAGGTGTGCAAAAATAATCCAATATACCCTTAATTTTCAATGTTTCTTTAATGGCATCTCAAAATCTATTGATTAATTATTTTACGACTTAGCCAACTTCACAATATTCATCTCGTCAAACGCCCTTGCCCTTGTATCTACCTTTATTTTGGTTGAAGGTTAAGTGTCAATTTTTTTTTCAGCTCCACCATGTCCAACTCTCGGCCAACATTTGACTACAGGGATGAATCTCAGGCAGAGAGGTTTGCTAGGAAGTCCAAAGACTCACCATTTATGATCGTAGGTAAGTCCTGTCAAGTGACATGTGGTATGGAGAAATACCTAAGAAGAGCAGTTTTGTAATGAGGTCTTATGACGAGATTTTTCACATAAATGAGAAAATTAAGTAATTTTATACATACTTTAAAAAGAGGCTAAAAAGCTTGCGAATTTCAAGAGCTATATAAAGTAATTAAATCTATGTATCTTTACAGGTCTCATTGGACTAATTGGTGTATGTGGCTTTGGAGCATACAAATACAAGACTAGGGGCAAAATGAGCACAAGTGTGTTTCTAATGCAGTTGCGAGTAGCGGCCCAGGGCACAGTTGTGACAGCTTTAACACTTGGACTGGCATACACACTAGTCACGGAGCGGCTACTCAAGGATAACACTAAAAAGGATTGAATCTTTAGCAAAATTTTAGGGAAACTTTATTATGCTTAGCAGTACTTATTTGAAATCTCAATGTTTTATCTAAAATTTATAATTATTGTACAATACAAAATTAATATGATATTATTGCATAAGTTTCCTTAGCATAGTTTAGAAGCTAATTATGTTCTGTGATCACTTAGCAGGTATTAATTTACATAAGTTATGTAAATAATGTTAATTTATTTGATTTAGTAATAGTTAATGTTTTGCTTATCTCTGTCAATATTCTGTTGGATCACTGTCAAAAAGAAAGTTTTTGTTGTCAGTCATCCAACACTTTTTCAAAATAAAAGTCACAAGATGATAAGTTTATGTAACAATATACCTACACTAATTATAGTTTCAATAATGTCCAGTCATATTGCATGACTTCGTCACATGGATCTATGAAAATATCTCACATGTCTGCCATGTTATATTTTTATAAGCTAAATATTTTGAATACTGTTAGTGAAATCTCTAAGAACAAGAATCTGAATGTAATAAAGATCTAATGAAGTGTTGTGTATAGATGACTATTATTGTTGATGTTTAAACAATAAAAGAAATATTCTAAATATGAAGCTTCTGTTACTTATTAAAAAATAAAACAATACTATGCTATAATTTAACTCATATTGATTTATTCATTATATACATAAAGCCCAAACAAACATTACAATAATACATATATTTTTCAAATTCTAATTATTTCACACATAAATAAATATATTACAGAACAACAATTTATCATTTACTATTTAATCACTCTTACTGCAGTCTGAAGTCTTCTTCAACCTGAGACTGAAGTTGGGAATGGTCAAGTCATCCTTATCGGACGTGGAATGGTTTCTTATGGAATTTGATGTCATTTTAACTGATGACAAGTCGTCTGCGTTACTAAACAAGCCATTGGAGACGTTGGAACTGGAGCTGGAGTGGTACGTCATGGACCTATATATCTGGACGGGAGTGGAGGTCCGCGCCCGGTTGGTGCCGCTCGGCGCGCTCTCCATGGAGCGGTCGTCGCGATTCATTTGAGTGTTCTCCTTCATATCCTCAGGCATCTTTGTCTCAAACAGGGAGACAAATTCTTCTGTGTCATTCATATTAGATTTATTATTAAATGTTATTTTCTTTGCTAATTCATTTCGTAAAAACTCTTTAACAGTCATTGAATTGGATAAAGTTGTTTGTTGTTCGGCATTTTTCGACGCGTCAATTTGACTTTGTCCCTTATTAGACGAATTTAACGCAGAAGAAACAGAATCTGAAACGAGGGCTGGTATATCCTGGTTGAAGCTCTTCATTTTAAAATGTGGTATGCTTGAACTTGACGTGTTGGACGATGAGGACAACGCCAAACGCTCCTTAGTCTTTTTCAAAGTAGAAGACGCCCAGCCCATGCCAAGCTTTTTAAAAGCATTCTCTAAATCGGGATTTGAAGATATACTCAATGTATCTGAAGTTTCGGCTACACTTTCTTTATTCTGATAACTGATGATACCTGGTCTCTTTCTATCTTTGCGTACTTTGGACAAAGCTAACATTGATATTGTTGACTCGGAAGAGATCGTAGTTGAGTTTATGTTGGATGCAGTGTCATACTTGAAGGGCTCGTTTATAATGTTCCGTTTCAGTAGCTCTGCTATGACATCCGGCAGACTTCCGTCTGAGTGTAAGGAGCTCATGTCGTCATTGATGATATCTTCTCTCTGCTCCAGGTTGGACCCCTCATCTGGTGGATCCATATTGTATTGTTTTGCATATTCTTGAATACTTATAAATGGCTCTAACATTATTTCATTGAACTGTTTTAGGTCTATCATTTGAAACTTGGACTCGTCGGAAGACTCCGTAGATGATAATTTAAATTTAGTAGAAAAGTTTGGATTACTTGTAAGTAGGTCAGGGTTAATTCTAGGTTCTTGTTCTTTTTTAGTAGCACTCTCACTTCTTTTGTCAGTTTTTATTAGTTTGTCTCCTGGAGACGACTTATTAGAGTTATTAGCTGCGTCATTTGCGTCATTCCGCGATTGATTTTTGTGTTTCGTACTCATAGGAGAATCCACTTCTAAGACAGTGGATAGTTCATGTGGGACGACTAATTCTTGGCCATGTTTTAAATGTATTCTCGATAGAGCAGGTGGTGGCTTCTGTCTAGGTTTAACCGTCAGTTCTGTTGTATTCACATTCAAGTGTAAAGGAGAATCTGGCTTGACATCTGAGGTTGCTCTGGGTTCCGGATCCACCGGAATTTTGAAGACGGGTTTAGGAACATCCGTTAAAACGGGCATATATTCTGTTTGAATTTTCTCTTTCGGAATATTATGATCCTTTTCCACAATATGTTCAGGAGTTTTTATTTCTAATCTCTGTGGAATATTGTTGGCATCTAATGTCGCTTTGTCAGATTTATGATCTGATTGTGAATCAGTGGAATCGGCAGATGATATTTGACTATATGCTAACGACTTGTTCTTCCGAACTTCTTCTAAAACTTTAGCAAGATTTGACAGTCTTTTCGTACATTTTTCTGTCAGGTCTGCAATTTTTTCCATGTTATGTAATTTATCCTCAGCCAATTTTATAAATTTTGAATCCGAGTCAGTATTCTGGTTCGTCTGTGTTGACATACTCACTGGAATCTCTGTGTTGTGTTTGTAACCTCGAAAGTCCCCTGTAGTCTCGGTATCAGGTGACGTTGCACGAGCGCGAAGCTTCGCTGTAGAGTTCCCGGCGTATTTAGGATCCGATCCCTTTTTACGTGGAGGGGGCGATACACTCCTTACAGTCATGGCTGATCTGTTAGTATAATCATCGGTTTTTTCAGTTCCAGTAGAATTTTTTGTAGTAGATGCGTTAGAACAGTTTCCATTAAATTTAGATAATGGTTCGGGATTATGTGCCTGTCTTGGTGTTGGGGAGCTTTTGCTGCGTGTTTGTCTGTTTGGTCTCACATTCGGTCGGCGGATCGGTTTAAAGTTGTCATCAGTAGATGATGGAGATACCGGGTGCCTAGATGTCACATCTCCCAGAAGATTTTTTTTTATCAAATGCTTTGAAATATTTAGCGATTTGACTTTGTGAACTGGTTTTTTACGGGACAATCGTGTTTGAGAAGTGTTCTTATAGTTTTTGCTGCTACTATTATTAACAAGTGGACTCTTCGTATGAATTACGTTTCTAGCAAGATGCTTTTCTATAATCTGTCGTTTTAATATATTTTTAATGTGTTCTAAAGAAATTTTATTTCCTAGAGATTTGTTCTCATCAACATTATTGGGCACATTTATGATTGAGCTGCCTGGAGTGCCTACCGAACTGCATTCTTGGTCTGCTACTTCCACTGCCTTCAGGCCTTGCCTATTTAGGGCTAACAATTTATTGATATAATCTTTAATAATTGGATTTAATTTAGAGCTACCCAGTTTATCATGGCTTGAGCTAGATGTTTTAACTTTATTCCTAGGTTTGAGATTTAAACCAACATGCATATTTATGTTTCGGTTCGTAGTAATAGTTTCTACAGAAGGTCTTCTACTTCTGCGGCATTGTTTTTTGACCGGTTCACCATTGCCACTACTATATTTACATTTCCCTTTCTCAAGTCGTGCGGTTTTGCAGGGAGTGGTCACCCTCTTCGGAGGTAAGGCATATATAATATGGCGATTATCATTAGGAGACCTTGCTGTGTTTGGTGGAGTTCTCATTTTCTTAAGATCATACAATCTTTTTCGGAAAGGTACATGGGTGTTTTGTTTAAGCGTAACTTTTCTAGCATGCATGCACTTCGTACAAGTGCATCCGTTGTACTCTTCACAATACTCTTTCTCAGTCATTTCTATAGTTTCTACTGGGTCATACAGAACGTCGTACAATTCATCTTCAGGTGCACGACGATTACGTCTAAAGTATTTAGGTAATATCATTTCTGGCGGGCTCATGTAAGCAGTTGATGTTGAGGAGCTCATGTGAAAGAATACCGGTCGATGTGCAGGTGAGCTGAGAGTAGTTTGTGTGTAGGTAGTAGTCGCGGGCCGGGCTGGCCTATCTGATTTATGTACATGGTCGCCTGTATGGACACTTTGATCACGCTTATCTTTTGTTTCCGAACTGGTCTGTATCAGACATAAATCTTCGCTAGACACCGTGGTGGTTCTACTGTGGTGAAGCTTGTCTGTCATCACTTCTTCAGAGACATTATGTTTAACTACATCGTTTGGTATTTCTTTAGGTGTTATTACTTTAGAATCTTGCTTTTCGACATCTTTAAATTCTGTAGCTTCGCGCATATCTTCCGAAGGTTGCTGCACATTGTCAGTATCAGTTGTGTCTGTTTTGGTGTCAGTTTCTGAACTTGTAGACGGTTCTTTTCCATCTTTTTTACCATTAATGACGTTTTCGGACGGGTTGCTTTGTACCAACTCTTCTTTATCGCTAGCAGGTTTATCGTCTTTCGCGCCTTCTTTTTTCCTCAGTTGTAAGACAACTTCATACGCGTTATCTTTGAGAAGCCCGGTAGCACCAATAAAGAACTTCCCTGCCTCCTGTCCAGATTCGTCAAGTAACTTAATATACCCACCTCGCTCTGAAGAACTGCCTACTGCATTAGAAGCTGTTATAAACGAAGATGTTGAAGGTGCACTTGAAGATTTCTTGGAAGGAGTCTTCTTGGTTTTTTGTTTTAAAACACTGCCACAGTGGCATACCTCAATGGTCCTAAAAGTAAAGAGTCCAGTAAGATTATTTTTATACAAAGAAATTAAGACAAATAGTTATTAAGATGAAAATACTACCTTGGGGGTTGAAGACAATCTCCACTTTCCCAGTGAAGCGGCGTATCTAAAAATTAAAAGCAATCATATAAACGTGATCTTTAGGAGTCCAATACAAGAATGTATGAAGAATACTAACTTTTGTCTTTCGGTGGTTCTTTAGTTGCATTACAGTGACACGACTGCTGTTTATCTTCCGATATAGCATCTGCTACCTTCTCTTGTTCTGAAAAGTACATCGACGTTATGTTGTCCCTGAAAAAAATACTTTATCAATTACCATGTTCAATTTTTTATAAACTATTTCAAATTAAATAGGGCCGGATTTAACGCGTTACTATTTCTTTATTCTATAAATAATGTAACCCAAATTAAAATAATAGAAGAATCCTAATTTATTTTATTGAATTATCGTACGCTACAAGCCTAGGGAACAAAAATAATTAAGAACAGAGCAACATACAATTAATCAACCAAATTTTTTACATACAGCCAACATCTACTGTGTACAAAACATTGTGTTTATAGTTTACCACCAAGGCTTGCGAGGTGCGTTGGGTTGCCACAATTCAACGTTAGTAGTGCAACAACTCATCTTGTAAGACGCCCTGGTAAAGGACAGAGGGGTTAAAGGTAAGGTCAGGGACGGGATGAGACGGGGTCACAAAAGGTTTGAAAATGTATGAAATACTCACCCTTGCTCCTCCACCATTTTGTAGACACCTGAAATAATGAAATGACGCTTGTAACTTGTGGGCTAGGTCCTAGACTAAGTGCGTTTGGTTATTAAACATGCTTGATATGGTAAAATTACAGAAATAAGGAAGTAGATTATACCTTCATTCAGTTGTTCAAATGAGACTGCATTTTCAGCACTCTTACTTGACGATTTAATACTTCGTTTCTTAGACAAGTCAGAATTATTGTCACTGGCCGTTTTCTGGCCTTGTTCTATACAACTCAATGATTTAGCAATTTCATTCAAAAGCTTGGTCTGTTTTTTAGACTTTTTGTCATTTCTTGAATCCAATACTTTGTATATTATAATTCTTTCGGCGTCGGAGAGGTTTTTGTTGATGTCTTTCGCGGTATTTGATTTGAGTTCTTCATCTAGAATCATGTTTTGTACGGAACTTGTATCTGAGGTGGTCATGGATGAGCTGTCTGATGACTCACTGGCGTCCTTATCAATGATGACGGCTTCAACAACTTTCTTGGGTTGTTTGTCTTGCGTGTCCTTCGTCGGCGGGGTGTGTTTGTGTCTCGACCTGTATTCGTGGTAGCTGTCGACGGTGCTGAACTTGACGCTGTTGCCAGACTTCTGCTTCACAGTGTTGGGTATGGCGTGGATGGCGAGGTTGCTGTCACTCTCGGGCACCGGCATCCAGGAGTATTGGAAGTCTCGGGTGTCGAAATTGTCGTCGACGTACTGTTTTGACGGAGATTTGGACTTACTTCGGCTTTTGTTCTAAAATAGTTTTTTTTTGTTTTAATATACAAATCATTGTTAAGTAAACAGAAAAACGAATAATAAAAATAATTAAATAAAAATAGTAAGATGTTTACGATATTTACCAGACATTGGTGCTTTTTGCATTCTTTTTCTATTTTCTTGTATTCGTCCTGCATTTTTTGCTGTCGATTGTCCTGTTGCATTTGTTGCCTGCGAGCATCCATGTAAGCTGTTTTCTAAAATCGAAAGCCATATTCATGAAACTAATGGGAATATGATGGAACACAGAAAGTTATTAGTATTTAGTGTTATTGCCAGATATAGAACTCTTAGTGACTGTGAGTTTTCTACTGTTCAACGTGTTTGAAACGCAATGCAGGTGCACTTCTACTCTACAAAACGACGTCTACAGGGTGGCCAAATAGAAGTGCAAAATTTAAACACTATTAGGTAAAATGGAAGTTACCAGATATTTTCTACTCCCAGTAAAGTCATCTTTCATATCTTCCAAACTTTTGAGTATTTCTCCAAAAATAAAGATGTTTTCAATGTTCCAGCTATTGACGATGGATTTGTGTGAATCGTTTTAGAAAAAAAAAATGGGCAGCTGACAAAATAGGACTAATACTTGGCCACCCATTGATAATTAATATTCAATTAATACGACAAAAAAATGCGGCCACTGTTTAATCTAATTCATTAAATAATATGATTATGTATTTAATTTTATTTAAGAATGATTAAAAATAAACTAAATAATGACAAAGAATGATTCAATTTTTTTTTCTGTATTTCATTAACTTAATACATGGAGAACCCTAAAACAAGATATGATTCAATTGATTTAAATAATAAACTACTTTTTTGCAACAAAACTTGCATACTGGATCGAAAAATAGCACAAAATTATGAGCCATAGTATAATGAATGCCATAGTAAACGTACTTACAATAACTTTATCGCTTTTCTTAGGCAAGGCGTTTAGGAAATTCATGGTGTCTTTGTACTCTTTCTCAACATTCTGCTTCGTCACGGCCACCTTGCTCCTCATGTCCTGTACCTTCCGCTGGTGCTCTTTGGTCTTGGCAGGGGTAGCCGACACTTCCTTCATGGCCTGGGAGTAAGCATCTTCCTCAGACTGCTTGTCTCTCACCACCAACTTATTGTCCCCACACGGCAAGTCTCTGGTGTCCCTAGTTGAGTGGTTGTACATTGTAACAGAGGGCTTCCTATTCAGTGGAGTATCTTGGCTGGGTTTTTGTTTTTCGAATGTCGATGTTTGCCCCTTACCTAAAACAGTGAGATTTGTTTATATCTTTCTTTGGTTTTTAGTACAAAATGTAGCTTTAACTTGATTAAGCTAGATGAATCTGAATGTAAACAATACATAAGCAATTTTATTGAAGTACATACTTGATTTACAATATTCCTAAGAATAAAAAACAAATGATGTGTAGATAATAAATAGTAATGCAATATAAACCAAATTATAACGTAATTTGAAATATAAATGAATCAAGATGCAATGAAACCAACTCCGATGGACTGTAACACTAGCGCATATTAGTTTCGTATTTGCTTACTAATTTTTTGAGAAACTTTACTCCTCCTAAATGGGCTTGTTGATCTCAAGACAGGGCTCGGCAGTAGTTGAGGACGCACAGGTCGTATGGAACTAAAGATCTGGTTAATCTGAGAATTAGTAACATTTTGGAACTGTCTACTAGGTACTGGAGTGGCATGGTAGTTGGTACTGTGGAAGCAGAACTGGCAGGACCCCTCGGCTCGCCACGACGGCACTGGAATAACTTGCTCATCAAGCACATGGCAAACATTGAAATGACTACCTTCAGGTTTTGAACTTCTTGTGTGTAGAATGGTCTGTTTCAAACTGTTTATGTCATCTGAAGGCTTCTTGTTGGTGCTTGTGTTAACTGTATCATTTTCTCGAAGGCGTAGTTTCCTGCTCTGCAGGTACTCAGACACTAGTGTGAGCGATGGTCTGTTTGTCTCCCTCGGTCTTGACTCATGTGTATACTTGCCGCGCAGACTTGCCGGCATTTCTTTGCTAAGGGCAAATAAGTCTAATCTTTTTTCAGTTTTATTAGCTTCGTTATCTTCTCCCCTTGGTGAAGAGTCTTTGTCAGTAGGCAACGAGAGAGCCGGCACAGCCGGTTCCCATTCTGGGGGTATTGCCTCCACGTCCCACTGAGTGGCCATGTCATTTGTCTTCACCGATTCTGGAGCTGCGTTAACTTTATCATCTTTGTTATTTTCCTTTGTGTTTAGAAGGTCAGTAGAACTCACTGCTGTTTGTGCGTCATCAGATACTTTGTTTGTGTTTGTGGATTTAGTGATCAATTTTTGAGCAACGGCACTCGACTTGTCTCTACTAATTTCATTAGCTGTTTCTCTGTAAAGCAAGTTAGTAAGTTTCAGGGTATGTTGATAATACAATGGCTAAACAATTTACATGTTTAAAAAAAAAACATGCATCTCATATTATAAATGTGAAAGTTTGTGAGAATGAATGTGTGGATGTTTGTTACTCTTTCACACAAAAACGACTCAATGGATTTTAATGAAACTTTACAATAATGTAGTTTATACATCGGAATAACACATAGGCTATAATTTATGACGATAGTGTATGAATTGTCATTCACGCAGGTTAAACCGCAGGGCACAGCTATTGTACACATACTGTACTCACCTAGCATGAAGTTTCCTATCCAGAAGTTTCTTCTGTTGATCAAGTTTTTCTTGCTTTTGCTTTCGTAATGCAGCTGCAGCTTCTTTACCACGCAACTTAGACAAATCTGTCTTGTTTACAACATCTGAAAACAATTATCTTTCATTAAATATTTTAACAAACAAGTTTTCTTACAAATAATATTATACTTTAAAATTCCTTTTTATAATTACTTGGAAATTACAATTGTGAGACCACCTTAGGATCTAGATTAAGCTAAATTTCTAGTTGAAATGAAACAAACTTTTAAAAATTCAAATAAATGCATAAATACTACCAAATTTTGATTTAGGTTTGTTTGATTTACTAAAGATGTGATTTGTGTCCATGGCCTATTAGCTCTTATGGTCAATAACTAAACACATAGAAGGTATAAGGATTTAAATTATCTTTCCATTTGCCAATGTAAAATCTAGTCTCAAACATGTATTGACATTTATGTGAGGTAGATTTAGCATGCTAAGTGAATAGGTATTAAAATTTAATTTACATAGAAGATAGATAAAAACTACGTTCATGCAAACACTTTTATGTTTTTGTTTTATAAGGTTTAAAGAATAACACGATAGTTTTAGCACTGAACATGGCATACCCTCACCTTTCTGCGTTAGTTCGGAAGCACTTTGGTGACTCGCGCCAACATTGTCCAAGCCGCGCGCGTATATTAGTTCCAAATGTTTGATTAATTTATCTTGACATTCGAGGTATTCTTTTTGTTTTGTTGAGTCTAATTCCACAACTTGTCGTAACTTTTCAACCTTAGCGCGCTGCCTTATTTTCTTAGCGATGTCTTTAGACTGCTCACGAACCTAAAAATTCACTCGCATTGTATACTTCTCGGTACTTGAGTAATTTTTGTCACAAATAAATATAATTCAAAATAACAATCTTATCAAAATTCAAACCTGTTGAAGTCTCAGCTTTCGTCTTCGTAGAAATTCATTTGTTTTAACATCTTCTGTCTCCGAAGTCATCTTGACATTTGACTCGAATAAAATAAGTTTTTATTATCATTACCAGCTAAATTGCTAAATTAAATAGTTTGTATAACTTATTTACAACTAAAATAACAAATTATTTAAGTTCATGACAAACTCAACAATGACATATAATGTAATATTCAAAACTTGCATAAATGTCATTCACCTCCAACGTATTTGTTGACAGCCCTACTCGATTCGTTAGTGATGTGCAATTGAATTGTTACTAAATTCAATACGGTTATTATGTATGACTTATTCGGTTTCCTTGCAGGCCTAGAATGTTTGTTATATACCTGTGAATCTTTATTATTTTCTAAAAAACAATATTAAAAGGGTGTTGATGTTCTATGTAAGTGTTGTATCGAATTGCAGTGTTGTATGTATGAAACACTGCGTAATTAGGTAATCTACCTGAATCTAAGATGCAAAAAAATGTGTTATGTTTTTAGTATTTTTATCTGTTTGTTTTAAATTTAATTTTTTGGCTTTTAACTGGGTAAATACAAATAACAAGACAATGCTCTTAGAACAAATGATGTATTTTTTAATTACGAATAAACGAAATAATTATTGACAGAGATTTTAAAAAATGTTAAACAATACATGATCATACTCCTGTGTTTACCTGTTTATATTAGACCATGCTATTGTGACGTCAATGTGTGATTTGTGACCAAAACTGTACATAGTATGTATGTCATTGCCTGTAAATTCTCATTAAAGAAGATCATCAACTACGTCGAGTACACCACTGATGAGGCCGCCGTTATTATTGCCTCCACTACCGCTGACCGGTCGCTTCCCGCCACTGCCCGATCCAGTTGGGGAACCACCTCCATTGGCACTTCCACTGCCACTTCCGCTACCTCCAAGTAGACCACCACCCAATCCTCCTCCGAGGCCGAGGTTAAGTCCCAGTCCACCGCCGAGTCCTCCGCCCAATCCGTCTCCGCCACCGCCACCGCCTCCGCCAACACCATTTCCACCTCCTGATCCGCCACCACAGTTCTGTGTGGCTGTATAAATCAAAGCGTTAACCAGTTTCATGATGATTTCCTCACTCAGACCACTCTCCTTTTCACATTTTTTGGCAGGCTGGCAATCGCGTTCGTCATCGAAATTCTTTATTAGTTGCAATAGAACATTTATTTCTTCGAGTGCGGAGCTACAACAGTCGTAGTATCGGGGTCTCTGCTGGTACATTGGTTGAGCCCATTGCACCTGACAGTCCTGAAATCGTATTTTTAACTAAATAAATACAGCCTACTTAATCGAAGTAAAGTAATCAAATATAGGACAAACCAGACAGTGCCTGTGTATTGTTTGTGAGTGGGAACGAGACGGCGCTCTACACAGCGCATAGTGGTGTCTCGCTTCTGCAACGGCAACACACAGGCACAGAATTCCTCCCTAGTAGGAGGTCCATCGTTTTTAGTCTAAGTCAATAGTTGAAATTATATTGTAGAAGCTTACCCCAAATTGAGAAAAGACTACGATCAGACAAGTGAACCAAATGATATACATCGTTCAACCCTAACTGCGTAAAATTAAATCTACTGCCCTTTTATAGACTTGATTGCGCCATTGTGCGTACCTGTCTTATTGTAAATGTGTAATAGTTAGATATCAAACGGAATATTATTAAAACAAATAAACGATATTAATGAAATTAAGGCAATAGTCACGTAGGCTTTACGAACTTATCTTATGTAGGTCAATTAAAAACAATAAAAGCAGAAACGTTGCAGATGTAAAATATCATAAGGAATTAATTATATGAAAATCTTTTGGCACACAATCCAGGTTAAAATGTTACAAATAGTGCCGTATAGTTATTACAAGTAGGTACACTTTGTAGTTGTTACCCATTTTTATTGTTCGCAAGAAGCGATGTTACAGTTCGCATAGCTCCTTATCAGGATGTCTTGAGGTTCTTGTAATTCAAAATTGGTATTGCTTAGCGCAACCCTGTACCTAGGTACAGTTTAAACCGGAGTGTTACCGCAGTAATTTTATCATGGCTGTATAGATTTCACAACTAGCTTTAATACATAAGGGCTTTTTCTACTAAAGTACATAATTTTTCTTTCCTATGGATACAGGACCCAAGCAGAGGAGACAGATTAATCCAAGACATGGGGCTAATTTATTCTCCATTTTAACTTTTGGGTATGTAAATAGGGATAAGATTAAAAGGCAAGGATGTCCTACTGAGGCACTCGACTCTAATGGCTTATAGAGTAAAAAAAAATCAACTTAATCAACATTAGGCATAATAGGCAGTTATTATAACGTTATTTATTGGGTTCATGTCATTATTTCCTTAGGTGGACGTTAGAAACTTTCAAGCTTGGCTACAGCCGCGACATCAAAGATTCCGATCTTTACGCACCACTGCCCGAACACCGCTCTAATGTTTTAGGTAACTTGCAAAAAAATATTCTCACACTTTTAATCACTTAACTTACCACATATTAAAATTAATAAAAATATAAGTAACAATAAAATGGTCTACTAATAGATCTATCAGGATCTGAAATTTACAGGTTCGATACTTCGACTGCTCTGAATGCACACAGATATTTCCGTCAAGTCTGCTTGTCTCTGTATCAGTAGATATTTCATGGTTTTACACGCACATGGGAGGCTAAAATTCTAAAGTGACTAAAATCTGCTTTGACTGGTAATATTCATTCATCCCTAACTGCGTTAAATCAGGTGACGCAGTTCAGAAAGCATGGGACCGCGAGGTGCAGAACGCGCGGCGTCGCGGCGGCCGCAAGCCGAGTCTGTGGCGAGTGCTGATCAAGGTCTTCGGCGTCGAGCTCATGCTGTACGGCCTCATCCTGGCCGCCATGGAGTTTATCATCAGGTCTATTACTAAGCACACACTTACACTATGTATTTCGTATCATGATATATGACTGGTAAACGCTATATTAAAAATGTATTCTTGTAACAGATTGCAGCAACCATTGTTTCTGGGATTGTTGCTTCGCTACTACAGTCCAGTTCAAGACGAAAGTCTCGAGTAAGTTTTCCAGTTCCGATAAAGATCCCAGTTAGTTCAATATCCTGAAAACATCTACTCGAACTACATTGAGGAAATGTTTCAAACCTTTAAGAAATTATGGTGTATTTATTTAAGTTTGGTTTATGACAGCTCAAAAAATAAGAGATCATGTCCTTTTGATTTTACAATTTCGTTTAAATGCCTAAACATAACATATGAAGATACATGTGGTACCTACCTATTGTTCGAATTATCATTGCAAATGACACAGACTTTCCTGAATAACGATAAACGTCTGAAATATTTTTCTTCTTGAGAGTAGCCATGAATTAATTTCTAAACTAACTGCTTACAGAAGCAACTCGACGTACCTCTCCCGTCTATTCTCTTACTACGACATGGAGGGCAGCGTGTCGTGGGGCGAGGCGGTGTTCTTCGCGTTCGGCATCATCTTCTGCAGCGCCTTCAACATCATGGTGCAGCACCCCTTCATGATGGGCGTCATGCACATGGGCATGAAGATGAGGGTCGGCGTCTGCAGTCTTATTTATAGAAAGGTAATAAATATATAAAATTACAAGCTCGGATGTAAGGGACGTCCGGGTGTCTGCTTGCTTGTTCTTTTTTGCGGCTGTATCGATTGCAAAACCAAGGATACATTACTTAGTACCTTCCTACATGAAAAATACTTTTAAAGTAGTTAAATGAAGGCGTTTAAAAAAAATACCAAAAAAGTGCACGGAATACGATTTACGATAATCTTGCAACTCATTTGAATTTTGACCTATTATTCTGATTCCATAATTCGATATATCAATCATATTCATCTCGTGTAAGAATCTCAGAGACCCCTATTTGAATTCTGTATTTTCAGGCTTTAAAAGTAAATATTCAAGCCATGACCGAAAACAGTGGTGGTTTGGTTTTGAACCTAATGGCTAATGATGTAAATCGTTTTGATACTGGACCTATTTTTGCGCATTACCTCTGGATTGGGCCAATGGAAACTTTGGTGAGTGATTAAATCAGCTTATACCTCAGTGATACAATTATTGGGAATAGCCAATACTGGAAAATTATTGCAAATCAATAACTTTTTTAGTTAGTAGATTACATAGTAGATAAAAATCATAAATATAAAGCCCTGCCAGCCTTAAATTTTTTATATTGTTTGCTTGCAGTTAATGACAGTATATTTATACCGGGAAATAGGAATGGCGGCAGTTTATGGATCCCTGATTATCATAGCGGTAATTCCGTTCCAAAGTAAGTAGGACCACAGTAAAAGTATTCATTAATGACTGCTTATGGTAGCTTGTTTTATCCCACTACACCCACTACATAAAAGGATAGAGCCTTATTTACTAAGATTTTGAATAAGTACCTAGGTTAAAAGTTTGTGAAACCAAAGATTTTCGAATATTATGTGTCCAGTATTTCTGGGGACCAACACGGCATACTACAGGAGAGGGACTGCGATTAAATCAGACGAAAGAGTCAGACTGATGAAGGAAATAATCATGGGCATAGAAGTCATCAAGATGTACACCTGGGAGAAGCCGTTCAGGAAGATTATCGATGTTGTCAGACGGTGAGTCTAGGTCACTGGGTAGGACGTGACTAAATGCGTTTTTGTGATGCACATAAATAATATTATCGTTGTAGTTATTTGAAACACCGTTTAAAACATGACTATTAATAAATTTCAACACATTAATTAAGTAGTATACACAAACATTAAACATTTTACAATGACTCATTGAGGTGTACTTTTATTTTGGAATACTTAAAAAGTTAAGATTATATTTTAATGATACCTTATTTCAACAAGCATTGCCCAGAATGAGATGGGAAGGATGTATCCCACGATGTATCCTATAGAAGATGTTACTTAAAGCTTATATAGCTTTAAGTAAAACACCCATTTCGCTCTTTTCTACCTGAGCCGAATTATTTTCTTCACACATGTTTCAGGCACGAAATATTCTACATAAAGATGACGTCATACATCCGTGGCGTGATCATGTCGTTCATAATGTTCACGTCTCGTTTCGGGATCTTCATCACAGTATTACTTTACGTGACGTATGTGAACCGTATCACCGTGGAAAACGTATTCTTTCTCACCTGTTACTACAATATTACGAAGCAAACGATGACGCTGTACTTCCCTCAAGCTGTTGGACAGGTAAGAATATTGTTTAAAATCGGTGTCTACGCATACTCTACGTGTTATTTTTTAATCGATTACACATAATTCAAAAAATAAAAATGCGAACTCCGAAGGCATTGACACACCTGTCGATCATAACAATATTTTTTTGAAATTAACCTACAAGTGCCTAATATACCGCGTAAAAAACATACAATCGAATTAATTCCCCTTCCTTGAAATCGGTTAAAAATAGACGGCTATATTTCAAGTTCAATTGCTTTTGTTATTTCAGATAGCGGAAATGAACGTAGCAATACAAAGGATCAGAGATTATCTACTGAGTGAAGAGTGTCGGCTCCCGCCTCGTCCCAACACAGTGCCACAAGATGTGACGCCGCAGAAGAAACGAGTCACTATAATAGGTACCTATGTCATGCCAATAAAATATATATTTTTCTGGCAATTTATTATAATGTTCTACAGTGACCAGGGCGTAGAGTAGTAATAAATTGTTTGTGGACAGAACCTCGGCAGGCACCAAAAAATACTTCCGTTCCTGAGCCAAGCACATCAAAAGATAATCCTAAAGAAAAAGTCAAAGGTAAGGAAACATGTATAAGCAGTTATTAACAAACGAAATAAAGTAATTGCTAAAATGAAATAATCGTAAATATTGGCATAGGTGGTTGTTCATGCGTCGCGATTTCGATACAACCCTAAAATAATCTTTCATTATTTTATAGAAATTCGCAAAGATGAAATTGCAATACAGTTCGAAAATGCATCCAGTAGATGGCTCAAGTCTTCTGACAAAGATGATGTTGTAGAATTGGAGTTGTCGGTATGCGATCCTTCACATTATGTTGCACACATATTTTAAAAGTAATATAAGAAAAGCAAGAAAAGATCTTATTTTGCTTATTCACAGAGTCATTAAAAAAACAAACATTACAAAAAGGGCCATATTCATAAGTTTTTTTTTATTATAAGATATGTGCAGAAATTCCAGCTTTCAAATTCCAGATTTTCGCCGGTTCTCTAACAACCATAATTGGAGCAGTCGGCTCGGGAAAGTCCACGATACTGCACATGGTGTTAAGTGAACTGCCCTGCACCAGTGGCACCATGAATACAAACGGGACTGTCAGTTACGCCAGTCAAGATCCATGGCTTTTTGTTGGTAAAAACATTCATATAAAATATTACTACGAAAGAATGCTCAATGAAATATCTAAAATGGGGTTTCATCATTCCTCGAAACATCACTCTCTGCGATGGCAAAGTTCATTTCTTTCAGACAATTTTCTACCTATTATTCCATTCTTTCTTTTTCTAAGTTTCTAATTTAGCCTATTTTCAGGATCTGTTCGTCAAAATATTCTATTCGGACAGCCATTCCAAAAGTCTCGCTATATGGAAGTGTGCAGGGTGTGTGCTCTCGAACGTGATATCTCTCTGTTTCCTCACGGAGACAAGACTGTTGTAGGAGAGCGCGGGGTCTCCCTGAGCGGGGGGCAACGAGCCAGAATTAATCTGGCCAGAGCAGTATACAAGGAGGTAACTCATGTAAAAGTCGAAAGCTACAATATATTTTGATATCAGCACAGAGGTAAATATAAGTTTTTTGGTAGTTATCCCTAATCTAATTCTTCTTTGGTATTTTAGGCGGATATCTATTTGCTAGATGATCCACTTTCAGCTGTAGATACACAAGTCGCTAAACACATATTTGAACGATGCATCAAAAGGTAATCACAATATTTTTATGCAACTCTTTACATACCGCACCTGACTGATATTGAACACAGTTTTCTTTTACTAGATTCTTGGTGAGTAAAACAGTACTGCTTGTGACGCATCAGCTGCAGTTCATCAAGTCTGTCGATCAGGTCATTATAATGGATAAAGGGAAAAAGATTGCCGATGGTGCTTTTGAGGACTTAGATGTAAATAATACTTACCCTATTCTTAATATCAAAACTGTAAAAGTAACTACTATTACAATAATATCGGTTTCTACTTTAAAGGAAAAAGAGCTAAAAATTATTCAATTGATGAACGAGAACACCCGAGAAGTGCATGAGGAGGAGACAACGCCGAGTGTTCAGAGCACGTCAGTTCTGATGCAGCCGAGCACACTAAGCTTGCACAGGCGACACTGGTCGATGATGCTCGATACCAGTGTAGCTGTAAGACTGTTCTACTAATAAACTCTTATCTTTACGTTCCGTATACAATCTTCAAAACTGACAAAACGAATTTTGCACTACATATCTCTCAATACTACTTTAGAAAAAAAAATCGAAGGACACCTATTTTTTTCCATTACTAATACACCTACTACTATTTGTAGGACCAAAAACCAGAAGCAGAAATCCAAGCGAGTGGCCGGGTGCATGGGTCTGTGTATCGCGAGTACTTCATGGCAGGCGCACCATGTATCTACGTCGCTATCGTCTGCATAATGTTCTTTCTTGCACAATTCTGTGCGAGCGCTTGCGACTATTGGATCAGCCGATGGTGAGAATCGAGCAGTATTGTACTCGTTATAAATATAAGGCAAAAGCTTTATGTACCCGTCTTTCTATTGGACAATCTGTGTTTATAACTTCACCTAAATGTAGATATCTATGATATGATAGATGATATTTATCGAAAAAGGATTTTATATCTTCAAGTATTGATAGATTTTATATCATCTTAAAAACCCACTACTTTTATACTTGTCATGTTAAAAAAAAACATTTTAAAAAGTGGTACGGATTTAAGGGCATTAATTTACATTTATATTATGCATTTCAGGAGCAACGCTGAAGACAGATTGTCTGGAGACGCAACAATGGATGTGCTCATATGGGCTGAACAGGGATTAGCTCGGAAAGACTTTGTGCTCATATTTGGCGTGATCACTCTAGCAACAATCATAGTCGCTTTAATAAGAGCCTTCTTCTTCTTTTCCTTGTGCATGAAATCTTCTATCAAGTAAGTAAATAGACAAACATATATTTGAGAAATGTTTTTGTGGTTAATTATGCATTTAATTTTATTTGTTTTCCAGATTACACGATCGGATGTTTGAGTCTATTTCGAGATCGCCGATGAGTTTCTTTCACAGTAACCCGTCAGGAAGAATTCTGAATAGATTTAGCAAAGACATGGGGGCTGTAGATGAGTTACTGCCACAGGCAATGATTGATTGCTTTCAGGTACGAAGGTAGATTGCATAACTGGTAGACTGGTACAGGAACAAATAACAATATACAACGTTCTTTAGTCTTTTTACCTGGACAATAATTGCTGCATGATGCATTTCAGATAATATTGAATTTGTTGGGCGTTGTTTTGGTGATACTAATGACCGATATCACTCTAATGATCCCGATCGCCGCTGCGATGGTGATATTCTACATATTCCGCATCATTTATATCAGAACTACTGGAGCCGTCAAACGTTTAGAAGGAATCAGTGAGTAATCCTAATCAGAACTAGAATTTCTGCTCTCCATTTCGCTATTTTCGTCACGTAGACCTTGGCTTATTTTTCCACGACGCTATGTAAAATACTACCTTATGATTCAAAAGTCAATCTATTTCGATAAAATGGCGAAATTACTACCATAAAAGAACCTTAGAAATTAATAAACATACCTATTCTAAAATGTGAAGGATATATTTCCTCACCAGCTCGCAGTCCAGTCTTCGGCCACGTGAACGCCACCATCTTAGGTCTGGCGACGATCCGGTCTTTCGGCGCGGAGTTCCTGCTGGCCGAGGAGTTCGACCGCCACCAGGACCTGCACAGCGCCGCCTGGTACCTCTTCATCACCTGCAGCAGGGCCTTCGGATACTTTCTGGATCTAATATGCTTGCTGTTCATCATCTGCGTCACTTTCAGCTGCTTGATGAAGACTGGTTAGTTGAATTCGTTTATGATAGCCTATGTGCGGTTGAAAAGCTTTCAAAATTTTTTAATGATTCGAAATACAAGGTTTTCTAAGTTTCAATAGGCTTTAGAACACCAGTCCATACTTTTATACAGAAAAAAAACATCATTAACAGAAATATATACAGAAGAATAAGAATAAACCAAAACTGTACCTATATTTTCACGGCTAAACAGCTGAACACAATTATATATCTTTAGACTTGTAGAGTTTTAGAAAAGATAGACATTATTGCTACGGCTTTGCAGATATGGATGGGAGTAACGTGGGTCTCGCCATTACCCAGTCCATATCACTAACGGGCATCTTCCAATGGGGCATGCGACAGTCAGCCGAGATGGAAAACCAGATGACGAGCGTCGAGAGAGTGCTGGAGTATACCAAACTGCCGCAGGAGTCCGCCTTGAGAATCGTAAGACACTTTCATAAACCTTTTACTTCCGCTAATTAAGTTATTATTGGAACTGCGGCTTCTCTGACCACCTAAAGTGAAGACGAGGTAACCATGTCATTTGGGCTTGTATTGCCTAAGGGGAATGTATCTCATAGTTAAGGCATCTTATATAAGGGTGCGTTCTGGGGCCCGAGTCTGCTATTGACAATTGTTTGAATCGTCTCAGTGGGTAGCGTTAGTAGGTCCATTTTAGGATAATTATGTAGGTAACACTCATTTTAACGTCAAAATTGGCCATTGGGACGGCCAATTTTGACGTTCTGACATTTAGTAGAATGCTAATTATCCTAAAATGGACCTACTAACGCCACCCACTCAGACGATTCAAACTAATGTCAACAGCAGACTCGGGCCCTAGATGTGACGAACGCGCACCGAACGAGCATTAAACGAACAGTTCGCTAAGCACCCTTACGGGCCCACGTCAAATCCATTTGCGTCAATCTTCCATAATTATATTTCTATTTTCCAGTCACAAGAAAAGAAGCCTCCTGAAGACTGGCCAGCGGAAGGCGCGATAGACTTTGATAACTTGAGCCTCCGATACGCCCCTGATGGGAACTACGTGCTACAGAGACTCAACTTCCACATTGAACCTCAAGAAAAGGTAATATAACATAATTGTGAATACGTAAATACATGTACCCATACTTACAAGCTTAACGGTCAAGGTAATAATATCGAAAATGAAAGGTGCTGTAAAATAATACTGTGTAGTATTAGATGGCTAAATAACAGATTCTTCATCCGGTGGAGCTTTCATAATTCTTTGCTCTTGTCCAATCAAAGAAATAATCTTAATTTTGAGAAAAAACAATAAAATTTTGTTCCTATTTCAGATAGGGATAGTGGGTAGAACGGGAGCCGGCAAGTCGTCAATCATTCAAGCTTTGTTCAGACTGGCGTATTTAGAAGGCACCATCAGCATTGACGGGATAGATATCACGAGTATTGGATTACATGATTTGAGGGAAAAGTTATCTATTATACCTCAGGTATAACGTCGACATTATACTAATTATATAGATTACATAAACATTTGTATGGCGTTATGGAGTAGCTAGCAAGTATATGATGTGAGATCTCATAGACTGAGGTCAGATGTACCGAAAATGTTGTTGCCATACGAGACAAAAAAGCTGCGAAAAAAAGTAGCGTCCGAGAAAAAAAGCTGTCGAGTGGCTTATGAGGAAAGCAATGATGATGAAAACATATATTATGCATTTCACGACAAAATTTGGCATATTTTTATCTAAACGAAAAGTTTATTTCAGGAGCCAGTATTGTTTAGCGGAACAATACGAAAGAATTTGGATCCCTTCGATCAGTATGCGGATTCAGTGTTGATAAAGGCTTTGGAAAATGTCGAACTTCAGGCGGAAGGCGATGAGAGTTAGTAATTAATAAGCTAGTTTAAAATTAATACAATCAAAAAATGACGATCAATCAAAACTAATATATAGAAAGCTGCTGATTTATGCAGTCTTGCAGTAAAAATGTTTCTGGAATTATTTTGAGCAATTTAAACTTCATTAAATTTAAGTTAAAATTTTAGATTTCAGATGGATACAAGAACGTAGGTAGGTTTCCTTTTCCATCGCATTCATTTCCTTACATCATTTAGCCATCAAACACAACAACCTGCCTACATTTTCAGGTCCCCTCTACAACCAAGTGGCTGAAGGTGGATCCAACTTCAGCGTAGGAGAGAGGCAGTTGGTCTGCCTCGCCAGGGCTATAGTCCACAACGACAAGGTGTTGGTCCTGGACGAGGCCACTGCCAACGTGGACGCACAGACCGACCAGCTCATACAGACGGCTATACGGCTGCACTTTAATACCTGCACTGTGCTGACCATTGCGCATCGATTGAATACTATTATCGATTCTGATAAAGTAAGTTTTTGGACTTCTTTCCATTGTTGCACAATTTATAGCAGAGAAAATTAAAATAAAAATACAATTTTTAAAATTTCCTGAATCAAACTACAAGCCTCCCCATTAATGCAAAATTCTATACAACATATGTATCATGGATCTGAAAAAAAAACAAATGCTTAAAAAAGACTGCAAATGAGACAATAGACCTCTGAGACTGGTTTTTGGACCCTCTCACCATTGACCCATAGTAGAATTTTTCTCCAATAGTTTTTATAAACCTCATACCAAATTAGAGTACCTAAATAACTTTTGGGCACTATTACAGGAACTAAAAACCATTTATTTCCAGATTCTGGTACTGGATGCAGGTCGCCTGATGGAGTTCGACCACCCTTACGTATTACTACAGAACAAGAAGGGATACTTCCGCAAGATGGTCTCCGAGACCGGGCCCTCCATGACATCGATCTTGCATAAGTTGGCCGCACAAGTAATAATTTTAAGTCCAATCTATTTCCTATACATGAAGATTGTATATCATCGCCAGGACTGTCTGAACGCGATATACTCAAAAACTACCGAATGGATTTTCATATGGTTTTAATCAATCGATAGATTGGTGCAAGAGGACGATTGTGTGTATAATTCAGTCGGTTACACGAGTATCGTGTAATATTGTCGACTCGTCCGAAACCGGTGCTGATCGCTAGCATATTTATGCGAGATAACTTTATGTCTATTTGTAAGTCTGTCGCGTTTCCAAAACTAAACCACGCAGCCGTTTAAAAAAGAATTGTTGGAGTTATTTAAACACTACGCAGGCGAAGCTATGTTTGAAAACCAGTTATTATTATTATTATTATTTAAAGCCTGAACTGTCCCTCTGCAGGGCAAAGGCCTCCCTTTCCTCCTTCCACAAGTCTCTATTGTTTGCTAATTGTTGCCACTCCTTCCCGTATGTTTGACAAACAGTACGACGAGTAACGAACTCCGTTTCGCCACCAGATGGCTTCGTTTTATGTAACATTTCGTTTGGTGATTAAAGATCAATTTTATTTTTTGTTTCCTGAATTTTCTTAGCTATAAACCTCACGGAGCCCGAGACCTTTTCAATGAATGCAAACCCGACTTATTTTTATATAGTAGATAATCTTGTTTTCAGAGTTACAAGAATAAGCAAGCTCAAGAAGCTGGAGTAGAAATCAATCAAGAACAAAGCACATGAGTTTTGTATCTAATTTATTTTTATAATATCTTATAATTATTTTATAAAATGATATTTTTAATAAATTTATTTTATTAATACATGTCTTATAACTTGATATAAAAAGCTTACAAAACATAATTTAACTGACTTAAAACTATATCTGAAGTAAATAAATAACATTTTTACAGGAATCTATAAGTGATAAAACAACTATTTTAAATAAGGCCTACTTTTGTTATCATTTCTTGCATATATTTTTGTCTAATAATTTTCTCCACACTTGATAACTGTTATAAAGTACAGCAGTAAACAAACTAAATCATACGCGACATTTTTGATCTACAGCAATAACTATACTTAAAGCTTTGGTTTCTAACCAAATAAATATAATAATTAATAATGTATCTATTAATCAATTTCATACTTTATGTACATACAAATAGTGCTTAAAATACGTTACACAGTCTCCATGTTGCAGTTCAGGCTGGCCAACTGCAGCTCCATTCGTTTCTTGAACCCGTCGATAATTGTTTCCATCCGTCTACAAATCAAACAAACGTAATTATTAATTACATTGATATATACTATGGAGGATATATGAAATATTTTTGCGTTTTCAATTCACGATGTCTATTTTGATAAATGGCTCTGATGTTTGTTGATTTCTTAATAAATAGTCAAAAAAGTATACCTTTTCTCTTCTTCGCTTTCTATCGGAGGAATCCCTGCCAATGCTTCCATCAGATAGTTCCTAAAACAAGAATGATAGTCATTAGTTCCTACTAACAAAAACCTTAACATGAGGACTATTTGTCATAAAAAAATTAAGTCAGATATGTGTTAGACGGGTATTCTTAAATTTAGTTAAAGTTGATAGAAAGAGATCACATTTAAGATGGTAAGAAGATAAATAATTTATCGTAAAGAAATCTTATTTACATGCAGATTGTACTTAGCATGGAGTGGTTTTCTATGCAACTTGCAAAAATACACGACTCATTTTGTTTCTGTTGTTGTTGTGGTCCTAAGGCACCCCGCTGGTGTAGAGGGCCCCAACTAGTTTTCTCCAAGCCGGCCGGTCCCGCGCGATTCTTAGAGCGTCTTCCCATTTGAGTTCTTGGTTCCACATGCAGCGGCGGGCCAGCTCCTCGCACACCGTCTTAGGACGAGGTTCACACAACACGACATACTCAGCCTTCCTGGTGAGATGTTCGGCGCAGGCCACATGCAGCAGCGTGTACTCCAGCCTCGCTTGGAAGGCGGCGGCGGGCGAGGCGGCGGCGGGCGCGCTGGCGGCCAGGCGGGCCAGCTCCTCGCACACCGTCTTAGGACGAGGTTCACACAACACGACATACTCAGCCTTCCTGGTGAGATGTTCGGCGCAGGCCACATGCAGCAGCGTGTACTCCAGCCTCGCTTGGAAGGCGGCGGCGGGCGAGGCGGCGGCGGGCGCGCTGGCGGCCAGGCGGGCCAGCTCCTCGCACACCGTCTTAGGACGAGGTTCACACAACACGACATACTCAGCCTTCCTGGTGAGATGTTCGGCGCAGGCCACATGCAGCAGCGTGTACTCCAGCCTCGCTTGGAAGGCGGCGGCGGGCGAGGCGGCGGCGGGCGCGCTGGCGGCCAGGCGGGCCAGCTCCTCGCACACCGTCTTAGGACGAGGTTCACACAACACGACATACTCAGCCTTCCTGGTGAGATGTTCGGCGCAGGCCACATGCAGCAGCGTGTACTCCAGCCTCGCTTGGAAGGCGGCGGCGGGCGAGGCGGCGGCGGGCGCGCTGGCGGCCAGGCGGGCCAGCTCCTCGCACACCGTCTTAGGACGAGGTTCACACAACACGACATACTCAGCCTTCCTGGTGAGATGTTCGGCGCAGGCCACATGCAGCAGCGTGTACTCCAGCCTCGCTTGGAAGGCGGCGGCGGGCGAGGCGGCGGCGGGCGCGCTGGCGGCCAGGCGGGCCAGCTCCTCGCACACCGTCTTAGTACGAGGTTCACACAACACGACATACTCAGCCTTCCTGGTGAGATGTTCGGCGCAGGCCACATGCAGCAGCGTGTACTCCAGCCTCGCTTGGAAGGCGGCGGCGGGCGAGGCGGCGGCGGGCGCGCTGGCGGCCAGGCGGGCCAGCTCCTCGCACACCGTCTTAGTACGAGGTTCACACAACACGACATACTCAGCCTTCCTGGTGAGATGTTCGGCGCAGGCCACATGCAGCAGCGTGTACTCCAGCCTCGCTTGGAAGGCGGCGGCGGGCGAGGCGGCGGCGGGCGCGCTGGCGGCCAGGCGGGCCAGCTCCTCGCACACCGTCTTAGGACGAGGTTCACACAACACGACATACTCAGCCTTCCTGGTGAGATGTTCGGCGCAGGCCACATGCAGCAGCGTGTACTCCAGCCTCGCTTGGAAGGCGGCGGCGGGCGAGGCGGCGGCGGGCGCGCTGGCGGCCAGGCGGGCCAGCTCCTCGCACACCGTCTTAGGACGAGGTTCACACAACACGACATACTCAGCCTTCCTGGTGAGATGTTCGGCGCAGGCCACATGCAGCAGCGTGTACTCCAGCCTCGCTTGGAAGGCGGCGGCGGGCGAGGCGGCGGCGGGCGCGCTGGCGGCCAGGCGGGCCAGCTCCTCGCACACCGTCTTAGGACGAGGTTCACACAACACGACATACTCAGCCTTCCTGGTGAGATGTTCGGCGCAGGCCACATGCAGCAGCGTGTACTCCAGCCTCGCTTGGAAGGCGGCGGCGGGCGAGGCGGCGGCGGGCGCGCTGGCGGCCAGGCGGGCCAGCTCCTCGCACACCGTCTTAGGACGAGGTTCACACAACACGACATACTCAGCCTTCCTGGTGAGATGTTCGGCGCAGGCCACATGCAGCAGCGTGTACTCCAGCCTCGCTTGGAAGGCGGCGGCGGGCGAGGCGGCGGCGGGCGCGCTGGCGGCCAGGCGGGCCAGCTCCTCGCACACCGTCTTAGGACGAGGTTCACACAACACGACATACTCAGCCTTCCTGGTGAGATGTTCGGCGCAGGCCACATGCAGCAGCGTGTACTCCAGCCTCGCTTGGAAGGCGGCGGCGGGCGAGGCGGCGGCGGGCGCGCTGGCGGCCAGGCGGGCCAGCTCCTCGCACACCGTCTTAGGACGAGGTTCACACAACACGACATACTCAGCCTTCCTGGTGAGATGTTCGGCGCAGGCCACATGCAGCAGCGTGTACTCCAGCCTCGCTTGGAAGGCGGCGGCGGGCGAGGCGGCGGCGGGCGCGCTGGCGGCCAGGCGGGCCAGCTCCTCGCACACCGTCTTAGGACGAGGTTCACACAACACGACATACTCAGCCTTCCTGGTGAGATGTTCGGCGCAGGCCACATGCAGCAGCGTGTACTCCAGCCTCGCTTGGAAGGCGGCGGCGGGCGAGGCGGCGGCGGGCGCGCTGGCGGCCAGGCGGGCCAGCTCCTCGCACACCGTCTCGCAGATGTCGCGCACGTAGCGGGATGACGCCGCGCCGCAGACGCTGTCCACCTGGACAGAGATATAGGCGTATAGTAGATGGCACATAGCCTCACAAAATAGTCCATAAAGAGATCATACTGTATAATATACCTGTATATATGTTAAGAAACCCCTTTCGGGTCGAACAGAGGTTTCTTAACACCCTGTATACACAGAGTTAATATGACAGAGGGGCGTTAAATTACATTACGTATTCTATACGTGTTATGTATTTAATTGATACGGTATAAAAATAAAAAAGCACCAAGATTGAGACAATATTTTTTTCAAACAAACTTACTTTTCAGTAAATAAAAAAGACGCATTACACCCTTCAATACGAAAATTGGTAAAAAATATCGTATTCATTACTCCAACCATGAATAAAATATAATAATATACCTATATTTTTGCGGTTAGTACATTTACATCAAAACGAGAATCCTAAGAAAAAATAACAAGTGATCCAGTTTTCAGTCTAGCAATAATAAAATCTCGTTTTAAAATAACCACAATATATTCTGTAAACCAGTAACTGTAACGGCGAATTATGAGTAAACAAACCGGTTACAATACAAAAAAAAAACGAGTATTGTAATGTTGAGTCACTTCACCCCAACAATAGAACAAGGGGAATTAGTTCCGAAAACGTAACTAGATGGCGCTGGGATCGAATTAAAAGTCGCAATCGTTTGGTTACACGGCCTCACCTAGGCGGTTTCGTCGAAGTCATTTTCTTTAACTTTGCGCAGAGGCAATATCGTAACCAATGAGGTTAATCCGAGGTGCGATTATTGCTAGTTGAAAACTTTACCAATACCCCGCCGTGTGGACGTGAAATACCGTCCGCGATGGCAATTTTTGAATGGCCGTAAAGGCCTAAGAATTCCTTATACCTTCCCCAATAGGACATAATTTGTTAGAACGAAAATGTTAGAATTTGTTAAAAGACCGAGTTATTCTTGCACTAATTTCGCTTATCATAAACCGTTTTCATTACGCTATAATACCAAATAACATAAATTTAAATCAATTTTTATGCACGAAACAACGAATACCTATTTTAGAATGGAAAAAAAATATAATAAATACAAATAAAAACATTATATCATACCTCAGCATGCACCGCGATCAAGTTATTAATGATCTCATAGACGTATGGCCTGGCATCGTCGACCACAGCATCGGCGTCGGTCTTGTGGCGGCCCATATCAATGCTGGGCTCGATCGTGCCTACCAGTGGGTCGCCCTTGTGCTCTAAGTACGTCTCGGCGATCGTCGACTCTAGGCCGAGGAGCGCTTCTTTCGTGGCTTGTAGCGCTAGCGTCTGTTTTGGGAAGCCGAAGCTGGAAGATTTGAATTGGTTTTAGTATTTTGAAATAGATATAATTAACTTCGTATATTTTCTGTAAAGATATAATATCGTCTTATTTTTTTCTTGGAGATAAGAGATATTTATTAAAATTCATCAAAGACCGAATAATACGCAATGTTTATTGTCTTATTTGATGATGTTACAAAAAGTTTATCCTTTGTTGTACTTACTTGTCGACGGCCGCAGCTATGCTCGGCAGCGTGTGCCGGCGCGTGTAGTGAGCGTTGGCGCCGGCCACCAGCAGCCGCTGCTGCCAGCTGCGACCGGCCGCCGCGCCCTCCTCCAGCCGCTGCTCCAGCGCTACTGACAGGTTGCTGTTGTTGAACTCCTGGAGGTTAGGCATTTAATACAGGTTAGTACATACAGGTGTAGAAACCCGGGAGGTATGGCCTGCTTAAGCTCATGTTGACAGCACAAGGTCACGGTACCTGATCAGCATGGTGAAGGGCCAGGTCCTGCAGCACGGTGACGTAGGCCAGCAGGATCTGCTGCGTGTGCTTCTGCAGAATGCTGGCGGGCTCGCCACCCTCGCTCAGCAGCGGACTCTCCCGCCGCCCGCTGCTCACCACGCACTTGTGGATCGCCGCGAACGCCTCGTTCAAGTACGTCTCGAGCAAGTGTGGCTAAGATATGAGAATAGAGACGTTAAAACACTGCCACAGAGTAAGTTTGGTACTCGTTTCTCTGGTTTAGATTTCTTCTAAAGAAAGTTTACGGGCTCAGTTTCCAGTCGCGGTAAGCTGCAAAAAACCTTTCAGTCTTTTCCTCTGCAAAACAGACCAGAGAAACACATCGGTGTCTGGTAAAAAAAAAACGAGGTCACCTTCAAAATATTTCAGGAATTAATAACGAACTAAAATCTCAAACCTATGCCTAGCCTCGCAAAACCTGGTAGCTCTACCACTGAATATAGACCTCTCTTTACTTACACAACTTTTCTGTCAGCATGTATCTCCCTGCAACTTTTGAGCCCTAAAATATAATATTAACCTTATTCTGTTACTCACAAGGTTGGTAATGGCTCCGTAGTCGGTGAACTCCTCGATTTTCCAGGTCTCCTTGTCGCCGAGCCCGCGCACGCGCTTGTGGGCGCGCTGCAGGAACACCGTCATGCCGTGCACGCGGTAGTCGAAGATCACCTTCTCTACTATACTCAGAGGCTGGAACATACAGGGTTATATTTTTTTATTGACTATCAAAATTTTCAGAGCCGTTTCAGATTCGATAGTAAATAAGATAAATTATAAAAAAAATAGCTAGATCAACCTTTGGAAAAATGTATGCGACTTTCTCACGTTTAATAAGAAAATGGATGTAAAACTCAATTCACAAACTTCAGTGTTTAAAGCAACAAACCTGAGAAGGCAGATCCAGTTTGAGCAGCGACTCATACGCCTCCCTAAGATGGCGGAGGTTGGCCACAAGCCGCACGCGCAACGTGTCGGTCGGCACCAACTTGCCGCCGCCAGGGGATAGTAGGCAGGCTCGCATGTGCTCGGAGAATAGCTCCACTGCTGCTATTATCATGTCCTGGAATTGAAGAAATAACTGGAATATATTGGTAAACCATGGAGTACAGGAGTTTTGAAGACTGACAGTTATAAGACCTGTGTGTTACAGTCTACAATTACTAAAATGTTCCAAGGCTCCACCCGCCCTCGTGCTCGCTCTCCTTCACCTTGCACATGTCCGGCATACCTTCAGCTCCACCTGTCTCTGCGTGGAGTTGGGCTCCCCGGCCAGCTCGCCCGCGAAGTATCTCCTCGCCAGCGGCCACAGCGCGTGCAGCTGCGCGGCCAGCGCGCCCGCCGCCGCCGCGCACCACGCGCCGCGCACCACGCTCCACCCGCCCTCGTGCTCGCTCTCCTTCACCTTGCGCTTGCCTATGTCACATGCATAACACTCATTTTCATTGGTCGTTAACTCGGTCATATACTGCAGCCCCGAATACGAAATAACGACTAGTGACACGCCATCAATATCTAAGTACCTAGAGGGTGCGTCCAGGTGTGGCGAACACGCCCCATGTAAGCAGCTCGCGGGCAGTCACTACAATGTTAGTGCGACTCTTCAGCGCAACTCATGCACGGTGCGCGCGAGCGTCTTACGCCGTCTGCGAACTGCTCGCGACCGGTACGCGGACATAAAATAGACGCAAGCAGCTCATTGGGTGCGCGATCGCCAGATCTGGACACACCCTCATACAGCATAAAGGCGAGCACGGGCGCAACCATCAGCCAGATAAGTTGGTAATTCAACAAAATCTCCATAACGACCAATGAAAAGATTTACTATCCTTTTTAACTATGGTCTAACAATACGAGGATGGAAACATGTTAATTTCTGAGCGGAGCGATTCCAGCTTAATGCGATGCAGGTTCCCAGCTTCAATTGGCAAAATAATGCAGTTTTAACTAGTCTAACAACAGTACTTGCGCAATAACCTGCAGTATACTGTATACACCAGTCACCTGCTTTAACTACAAGGTATTATTTTTAAAGAAGTGTATCTCCTTATCTATACAGCCTAGCTGGTATAAACCACCTTCAAACTGGTCTTAGTTGGACGAAACGAAAAATTTCGCAATAACAAAAGTTAAAAACTAATTGATATCTGACCTTTTTCATTGGACTCCAGTTCTTCCTTCTGTTTGAAGTGATCTTTGACCTTGTTCATGAGCGTCATGAGGTATTCCTTGCGACTTGTGATCGCCACCCACGCCGCGTCGCCATCCCAGTTCAAACTTATCAGTAATCTGGAAGATTTTCACTACTAGTAGCTATCTGACTAACTTCTTCATATTTTTGAAGTATGATTAGAACGAAAAATAATTCTGAACGTTTTGGTTAGAATTTGATATCTTGGTTATTACCATGTATTTTTTCTTTAGGGAATTTCTGATCCATGGTAAATAGCATCAATTGATTGCTTATGCTACTGAATAATAACAAAAAAAAACCTTATCTGTAGACAGAGTTTGCCAATATTTGGTAGATCATCACCTTTTTGGTACTGCACGCTGGACAACTCAACTGGTATTGTTTCTTTTTTTTTTTTTGTTAATTATTTTTATTCTCCTAGTTATGTTTGTTGTGTATATATGTTCTGTGTGTTGTCTTGTGTACTGTACGAAATAAATACCTTTCTATTTCTATTTAATCTTCTTTATAAAATTCCGTCTCTTACCTGATATATTTGGTCTGCTCCTGAACATTTATGGGCATTGTTTTCATTCTCGTGTACAGTTTCTCTTTCAAATCCTCTATTTTCTTGTCGATTTCAGCAAGAATTTTTTGGAAGAGCTAAAAAAATATATTGATATTATGGTACCTATAGATTTATCACATCTCATCAGTTTATGAGATAAAAGCGAAGGCAATCTAATAAGAACTATATACTACTCTGTGTAAAAAGTATCGGGAATATGTCAATAAAAAGGCCCGCGTTAAAGAGGTCGTTCTAATTTTTTTGCTGCATTTTGGTAGCTCTGAACTGATTTAGCGCGCAAAGTTTGAGCGGGATCTGTCATTTAATTTGTTTTAAACTACACTTTTTGTTGGTCATAGTTTTGAGTTCTCGGCGATTTTTACAATGGAAAATATTGTTGAACAAAGAGTGTGCCTTAAATTTTGTGTTTCGAATGATATTTCATGTGGTGAATCACTAAAAATGTTGCGAAATACCTACGGCGAATCATGTATATCGAAAACAAGGGCTTATGAATGGTATAAGGCTTTTAAAGAAGGCCGAGAAGTAGTAGTAGACTTGCCTCGTTCTGGTAGACCTTCAACCGCTACAACCAAAGAAAACATCGACAGAATCAAGAAGCTAGTGCTCGAAAATCGACGTATGAGTCTGAGAGAGTTGGCTAGTGAGGTTTACATATCTTTTAAGTCAGCCCACAACATTCTCATTGACATTTTAGGCATGAAACGCGTCGCCGCTCGACTAGTTCCAAAAGAGCTCAATTTTGTTCAAAAAGCGCAGCGAAAGCATGTCGCTGAAGACATGGTTTTCCGAGCTTCTACGGATCCGAACTTTATGAAACGTATAATAACCGGCGACGAGACATGGGTTTATGAGTACGTCATGCAAACAAGCCAACAGTCTTCAGAATGGCGTCTCGAAAACGAGCCGAAACCCAAAAAACCGCGGCAAAGTCGCTCCAAAATCAAGGTGATGCTGACAGTTTTTTTTGACTACCGTGGTGTGGTTCACTCCGAATTCCTTCCAAAGGGAGAAACAGTGAATAAAGAATATTATTTAGGCGTCATGAAGCGTTTGCGTGAGAGTATCCGCCGAAAACGTCCAGATTTGTGGCAACACAACTCATGAATGCTACACCATGATAATGCACCGTCACACACCGCCATTATAGTGTAAGAGTTTTTAGCGAAAAATTCAACAAAAGTTCTCGACCAAGCCCCGTATTCACCTGATATGGCTCCGTCTGACTTTTTTTTATTTCCCAAGTTAAAATTACCACTTCGAGGAAAACGTTTTGAGTCAATAGAAGCCATAAAAGAAAATTCGCTGACTGAGCTAAAGGCCATACCGCAAATATCCTATGAAAAATGTATGGAAGCGTTGGAGATGTTGTATTGCAAGCGATGGGGCCTACTTTGAAGGCGATAAAATAAATTTAGATGAATAATTTGTATTTTTTGTTTTATTGACAAATTCCCGATATTTAGTACACAGAATGTATTTAAAACGAATTACATTAACAACCGATAATGACCATACACAGTATAGTAGAGACAGAGACCAGGGGCCCGAGTCTGCAATTGACAATTGTTTGGAATCGTCTGAGTGGGTGGCGTTAGTAGGTCCTTCTTAGGCTAATTTCGTAGGTAAAACGTCATTTTAACGACAAAATTGGCCATCGGGACGGCCGATTTTGACGTTCTAACATTTAGTAGAATACTAATTATCCTAAAATGGACCTACTAACGCCACCCACTCAGACGATTCAAACAATTGTCAATAGCAGATTCGGGCCCCAGAGAGAGCGCCATCATCTATAGGCACTATACGCGTGTGTGATATATTATGAACAAAATTGCTATGTGTTTAAGCGTAGGCGTTCATACTTCTTAACAACAGTAAATAAGAGTGTCTTTGTTCGGATGCTTTTTTCCCTGGATTCTAAATGTGACTGTTTGTGACTTTTAAAAGCCTATGGAATACCTAAGACATACAACGAAAGAGCCTCCCTTCCATTCTTTCCCTGGAAACCAGACTGAAATAAACATATTTGTATATTCTTATCAAAATACAGCACTAACCTTAACATCAGTATTTCCAAACAGGTTCTTGACCCTAGTATAATCATTGACGACCAGATCATACTCCTTCTTGCGAATGTTCCTGTCGATGGAGGCTGGCAGTTGGAACAGGAACTTGTGCCGAGTTAGCAGTGAGAGCGCCTCGCGCGTCTTGTCCGCGTTGTCTTTACGGGATAGTATCTCCGAGAATAACGAGTCTGCTAGGGTTATTGATTCTGAAAATGACTATTATTGTTAAATTACAGTTATAAAAATAAGTGTAAAGAGAGAAGAGGTCTTTGGTAGGTATTTACAAGGTAGACAGATGGAAAAATATAGAGAAAAGAAAGTACATAACCACAGAGGGACTTTCGTTGTTCAGTGCTTTTAAAAAATAGCTCTTTTAAAAAATTCTTTATTTAAAAATAGTCCCATGGAATAACATTATAACTTTTTTCATTCTACTAACACTTACCACGTGAAAAGAATGCCACAAAAGAGCAGTAGCAGTAATTAATGAGTATTGCAAATGATCTTTACATTACACATGACTGATACAACAATAGTTATACAGCACAAATTAAAAGGAGAACCTTACAACACAGAACATACCCTCAATAGCAGCCTGCAAACTTGGCAGGGGTTCCTTGCCATTCTTCCTCTGATCCTCCTCATACATATTCTTCAGTAAGACCAGCCTATCCAACTGGTCCATGACTGCACCAGTGTTAGCCTTCAGGAAACTTAGCTGACCTTCTTTCTGGCTTTCCACCTGGAATGGACAATAGTCATGATGAATTTTGTAAATAACATGTTAATCAGAATTTTAGGATTGACCCATATTGACAAAATACTATACACAGTATTGAGTGAGTAACTCATAAATAACCCCCTAAATTAATAAATGATGTCAACCTAAATATTATATCAAATTATAGTTCCTAGGTTGATAAAATAAATATATTATAGGAAATAGGTGTTGATGGCACATGATATTATTTGTGCAGTAAAAATAATAAATTACTACTATATTTACTCGACATATAGGAAACAATAATGCCTATAATGGACCTTAGCAAATCAAAATCACCCTATGCACTGATTACTACAACACATTATTTTATAAGTCACATACCTTTCTTTGTAGAAACACCATGCCAGCTTTGAGATCCTCATAGGAAGTGTTACTGTGGTGCTCCAGCAGGTACCAGCCAGGCTGGAAGTTGTCATCAGAGAGCTTGCCAGACCTGGAACAGACAAAATATTGAGGATGTATAGAGAAAACTATGGATGTTTGTCTTTTAAACCAGTAAGTTGGAGGTTCTATTTATGGTGCAGTTATAGCAATGGCATAAAAGCTTTTGTGCTGTTGTATTGTATTTGATGTTGGAGTAAGACAGAATAATTTTACATGAGATGTATTCACTTAAATACTTTTTCATTCATTGGTGTTTATGTCGTAATTGGATTTGGACATAAGTTTAGATTAAATTTGGGCTTATAAGGCTTTCTTTTTACTACATTTTATTGTAGATTTACTTGTATTATTGAATTAAATATATATCTCAAATATCAAATGACTTACCCATCTGGAAACATCTCATGCAGTTCCTCTTCAGGGAACTTGCAGTCATCTCCCTCGGTGGAGAGCCCCAGGGGGTCGGGCGGGGTGTAGGTGGTGGGGGACATGGGGCGCCGCCCCCACGGCAGAGAGGGAGGAGCTGCTTCCTCAACCCACACTGCACTCTCTTTCACTGGACCTATTGATTCATGGTAACCTGGAAAACAAACATTTAATTTTATTGATGTGACTGCTAAAAAGGTTTAAAATTTATACTATCAATGCCTAGTTCAAAAATTACTTTATTTACATTTACATTAACAAAATGTTGTAGTTATAAACAAAACAGTTCAATTAAATCAATTTTCGTATTACATACTTGATACTGATTATGTAAACCTTGGTTTTGCTCTATAAATGATAAACTAAAATATTACTGGCTCACATACTGGCTGAAAAAAAAGGTAAATAACTAATGAACTACCTCTAAACTGCACTGTGGAAGTTCCTTCCCCACCAGACCTGGTAGTGACTATGATATCTCCTCGACCCTTGCAGGGACCTGAACGTGCCACTATTTTGTTCTTGCTCTTCCATTCCGCTGACAGTAAACAATCACATCCGCAGATTATAAGACCTGTAAACATCAGAAAATGGATTGAATTAGAAAATGTTACGCCCACCTCTTTATCATTAGTTCGCAGGCTTTTACTCCACAATTATATAGTTTACGGTTGTAGTGTGCTTTAGTGTTTACGAACCTGTTAAATCTGTGGCGCTGATCCCCAGAAATTCTCCACGTATTGTGACCCTAGTTCCTGGAGGACCTTCTTTAGGTGAAATTCCTGTTACTACAGGCGGTGGTCCCATTTTTAATGTTCCTATAGCAAAACGATAGATAGGTGTTCTGTTGGAGCCACTTTATTTTCCTAGTTTTTGTAAGATATAGGAGTTTTATTTATAATCAGAAATAATTTGAAAACAAGTCATCAAATGTCAAGAATTTCTGATGATTTTGGCCATCGACGTCTGATATGCATAGACTGCTACTATCGCTAGGTTCCCCTTATGCCAAGCGAGAGCAGTTTTTAGTCTGATCCTAGTACATTTCGTTTTTCATTTAAGTTAATTTTCGCGCAACGAGAAACTTATATAAGAAAATATCGATGGTTTTGACATTGTTAGGATAATATTAGTTTTTAGATAGATTTTTTAAAACGGCAAGCTACATCTTCATACATAATTCACGACAACACTTGTTCACACTAGTGCTTACGGTTTAAACTCTGATAGGCTCACTCTATAGTTTCAAATGCAACCTCGTTGATTTTGGCATAAATGGTGACATTGACATTTATGAGCCATAAACAATTTATAGACTGCTAATGGAGTAATTTTAGGGTCGTCTCACATTATACCACATTATACCAGTTTTTACCAAGTAAGATATTCTTGTTAATTCTATCGCACGACTGACCATTTATCATTATGAGAATAGCAGTAGTGTAAGAGCAGAGTTGCATAAATCATACATCGGTTTGAACCGTTCTGAAAGGAAAAAACCGTATTTTTCCGACAATTCTCTTGATTAGGTTTTAAAACGATTGTCTGTAAGTCGACGAAATGTGTCAAATAAATCATTCGGCCATTCATTGTCATTCATTCATCATGTGGGGGTGATCGAAGTGGTATATTTTGGGGCGTATCTAACAAAAATTAAAACTAATAATCCACAATTTATTATGCTATAAAGACAAGCGATATATATAATAAACGACAAAATGGCTCAAAGTACTTTCAGGTATAGCAACAACTCTCAGTGTGTTAAAACGTTTGCATATTATTGTGTGGTGTTTATTAAATTTACTTGTGCTTTTAGCGCCGTCGATGAATACGGGTTTGAGAGGCATGAGGACTTCGATTACGAGAGCTATGAGGACTTTATGTCCAACTACTTGAAGGTACTGGCAACGAGGGCGCAGAAATGGGCCGTGATGATTGGCGAAGGAAAGTCGGTCAAACGCACAAACACCGTGAAAAGATACGTACGCAAAGGTGTACCCAGTGAGTCTCTTTTGTTTACATTTATATAGCGTGTGAATTTTTACTTTACTTTCATTTTGTGCCTTGTGTATAAGTTTATAAATACCATGTTGCATCTACATCTTATTTTATGTTTATTTTTAATTCTAGTTTCTTGATCTTTATCTATAGTCTGTGACTGTGTGATTATCTTGGAATATAACTACTGAAATTATTGTTTTTATTTAGTCACAATTTATAAGTAGTAAGCACAAACAAATTGTATACCATTTGCCAACTTAATCTGACACATTGTTGATATGTTGTCTGTAACTGTAATTTACACAACTTGACTATGTAACTTAACAAATTTTAGGCGAACATCGGCCATCAGTATGGATGGCAATCTCAGAAGCTGAGAAGATGAAAGATCAATGCCCTGATCTCTACCAAAAGATATTGGATGGTCCGTTCGAGAAGGAACTAGTTGATCTAGTGAAGACGGACTTGCCCCGCACCTTCCCTGACAACATCTACTTCACCAAGGAGGCCAACCACCAGACACACTTGTTCAACATACTTATAGCATATGCACATAATAACAGGAATGTTGGCTATTGTCAAGGACTCAACTATATCGCTGGTGAGTGGAATTATTTCTTATTTACACTCTTACGTACTCTGCCTACAGTCAAAAATGCCTCTGACACAATATAGTGCCATTTTGATCCATCTCATAATAATAAATATTGTTTCTGGTAATACTTCATCCTCCCCATAAGTAAAGAGGCCTTGCAACAGGTCTGCAACTTTGTAATAAATCTGACATACCATAGCTAACCAACTACACTACTGTCCTTGTTTACTGGCCAATTCTATATAGTCACTGCTATCATCTCTCTGTAACCGTTTTTATTAGCTCATGTGATAAATTTAATCATAAAACTAACCATAAATCTCAGAGGAGTTTAACTCTAATCTTTAGTAAATCATGGCTTATAAAGCCTCACTGCATTTATACCTAACTTGGTTATAATCATACAACCTTGAAACTAGTGTTGATTACAGTCAGCTACACCCACTCACCTATTAGCAAATACTTCCCAATTGACTTTTTAGATTCTATTAGTGACATAGGGTCAAATGGACAAAGTGGGTCTAATTTATACCTAGTTTTACTGCATACCTGCATCCTCTAATCTTTAATTAATATTTTTATTGCCATTTTGCCCTAAGATTACCTTATCCTTTATCAAGTTACAACATAAAAAAGTGAATTCTGGTGAAAACAACATGATTTCACTAAATGTTGCACTGAAATACCATATTACTACAATGGTTACTTTAGTTGCATATAGAGACTTTAAATTACTAGCTCTTGCCCACGGCTTTTTCTGTGTTGGTGTTACAGCAGTCCTTTCTTCTGATCCTAGTTTACCATTTCAAGTTTCACCAAAATATATTAAGCAGTTTAGCTGTGAAAGCATAACAGAGTTACTCTCGCATTTAGAGTAGAATGAATTTGTTCTATAGCTCAATAACCCTGTATAGATAAAGTTAAGAACAACAAGATAAAAAACACTTGTAAAACATCTTGCCTAGCTCCTCTATTTCAGTAATCCTTACTTATAGAATAATCTAATCTGGATTTAGTACATATCTATGTTATATCTGTTGAGGTACTCTTTATGTCCTTGAACTTATCTGACCCAAGAAAATTTTATTTTTACAATTATACATATTTATAAAGAAGTATAAAAAATTAGGTTATATTTAATTAAAGCTTCATGTCCTACATAAATAGTAAACATGTATACCCACCCATTGCCTTTCTATGTAATCTTGTTGTAGAGAGAAAACAGTACAAATTGCAATGAAACTGATGAAAATGATTAAAAATACGAGTGTTCAAGAGAACAGCTTTTAGGTCAATATGACATTTAGAGTTTTGTAATAAATTGATAATATACTAAAGTGACTGATAACATTTATCATTGTGTACCCTTCTATGCTCAATCTATACACTGATCATTAAATTATAAGAGATTGTAAAGTGATTAACTAGAAGTAATGTGGGATGATAACATTCATTTAATTTATTAATATACCTAATTAAAAATTCAATTTCTATACATAGAAAGTACCTAATCTTAGTAATAGATCTTTACTTTTCAGAATGTCTACCCTTTAAGATAGATTTTGGTACATAAATGTGACTTCAGATTCGCAAAATAAAATTTATGAAAATCTGATAGTTACAGGCCATTAAAATAAAGGAATTTCAGTTTAATAAATCGCTTTTACCTCCACACTCTTACCATTAATCAATAACAAAGACTAATTCTTTCTGAAAAAAAAAACGTCTTCCACCCATCCATCTAGTTTATAATGTAGTTCATAAGAATTGGTACTCATGGCATCGCTTTGGTGTAAACTGTCAAGATGTTATGTTGGTAAATAAATAAATAAAAATAAATAAATAAATCTCTTTCTTTTACACTGAATAAAGAGTAAAACCTATACCTTCCAGGCTTACTGCTGCTCGCCACTAAGAGTGAGGAGACATCGTTCTGGCTCCTCAAGGTGTTGGTCGAGAAGATCCTCCCGGACTACTACACCAGAACCATGGACGGCCTGATCGTGGACATTGAAGTGCTGTCCGAACTAGTCAAAACTAAGGTGCCGGATGTGCACCAACATGTTATTAATTTGGGTAGGTAGCTATCAATATAATTATATAGGTATGATGTATGGTTGCTCAACTGGTATTGTAATTAACATTTAGTAATATATTTTTTGTTGCAAGATGTTGTTATAACTTGTAAGACTATTTGAATTAAAGTAGCTATGTATTTATTACATTTTAGCTTAATATTCGATGTAACTGTGTTATTAAACAATGTTAAATTCTAATTAATCATGTTGTATTTATACCTAAAATTTCTTTATTTACATTATTTCTTTTGACTAGAGTTTTACATGATCATTTGTTCTTTCCAGGTCTTCCGTGGGCAGTCATAACAACGAAGTGGTTCGTCTGCCTGTTCGCGGAGGTGCTTCCCATAGAGACAGTGCTGCGGATATGGGACTGTCTGTTCTACGAAGGCTCTAAGATTCTGTTCCGAGTGTGTTTGACTCTGATAAAGAACAACAGGGCGGAGATAATGGCGTGCAACGACTTCACCTCTCTCGCCGAGTGCTTTAAGGCCATCGTTAAGAACGCCAGCGCTCTGCACTGCCATGAGTTCATGCAGGTAAGATTCCTTTACCCTCTTTATGTTCAAGAATTATTGTAAGGTTTTTCCACATATTTAATTACTTGTTAGCATAGAATGCATAAATAACATGTTTTACAGATCAGTGGTCAATTAGAATTGTATATTCCAGGGGTACTCAACTTTAATAAACCCAATACCGATGTTTTATTGACTATGCGCTGAGCAATAAACTTGACAGAGTTTATAATTATATTTTTTATACCACGATCGACTGTTTGTCCACCTCTGGTATTTAAAAGTAAATAGATTCAAGATTAAATCAGTGCTAACATACAATTTTCCTTATTCACAGTCTATCTTCAAAGTACCTGGTACATTATCTAACGCGACGATAATAAAGCTTCGAGCGCGGTTTGCGAAGCAGCGCCGCGAGCAACAGCAGAAGGAGCCGCGGTGAACGCCGCCGGCGACAGCTCGAGTTTGATCTCAATCCACAACCAAACCGTACATGCACTACTTAACCAACCGTACCGTATATGACAAGCTCTGATCTCTATACTTTAAAACAAATTCAAATTCATTGAACGCACTCTCTATGGCCCCAAGATATTAACTAATTTAAATATTAAGCTAAGATTTTAAAAGCTTGCCGTTATTTTGAAAGCTTTTATTTTATGCAGCATGTTTTTCGTTTCGATTCAATCAATATATGTATCTAGCTTGTTGTCGTTGTACAAACTTACTAGTCTAACAGCCTGCATGTTTACTAACTATTCATTGAAACTTGATGAAACGAGTCTTGGTAACTGAACGAAACTTTTTATTTCCTAATTCATGACAATTTACTGAGGCTATGTGTGTATGTGGCTCCTATAGCAGCTGTTTCTAACCTATCAATGCTTTCGCACACTGCTGATCTCTGGCAGGAAAGCCGCGGGGTTATATCATCTCTATAAAGAGAGTGAAGCTACCATTCGTTTGCGAAACAATGGAAAATATACCTAATCGCTTATTAAATAAGTGTTATATTGCTTCAGATTCAAATCCCAGGCAGTTCAGCAGTGTGCGCTAGTCTTATGATAGCATGTGGATTATATAAATACCAAAGGCATAAGTAGTCTCCTAGATGTGGCCACTTAACGTGTAGCCTCGGACTACTCCGCAAATGATTTGTTAAGTTAGGGATGTAAGTTATAATGTTGTTTCGCATATCATTAAAGTATTTTAATTTGTAGTATTATTTTGTTGTACATTATTTTGTCGGATGTTTTAGGTTTGTATCTGTATTTGTAGCATAGGTATGAACAAAGTGAGCATTTTATTAGTTATATACATGGCTGTCGCTGAGTACAGGAACAACACTAAAATTATATTTATTACATAATGGGGTTTGGTTTCCTCGTAATATATATTCATATTCTTTCTTTATTGCATTTCCACAATGTTTTTTTACATAAAGATCTTAAATTTAGGGTTGGACATACATTATGGACCCGGTTAGGGCACAGCAAAATATCTATATCTAAGTTATTAAATCTAAACACTTATGACAGTATACATTGTAACATATTAACTTATGAACTAATTACCTACATAACTTTTATTTAAAACTCTAACACATAGAACTCTAACACTAAACCTATTATAATATTTAAAATAAAATGTGTAATATTTAACATTATTTATTTGTCGTTTAAATAATCATTTACGCTGTAATAAGTTTTTTTTACTAAGTGTTTACGCAGTTCATTCTTAAATTTATTTTCAAATTCTATTTCTTTTATTTCGTTTGGTATTTTATTATATATTTTAATACACATTGCTAAAGGACCAGAGTGGTATATTGATAATGTGGAACTGGGTACTGCTAGTTTATTTTTATATCTGAGGTTGCGTTGTTGAGGTCGTTGATCGCTTGCCAATGGAAATAATGTAGGGTGTTTTCTAACGAATTTACCAATTTCTAATATATACATGCTCGCTAGTGTGAGCATATCTAATTTGACAAAATGTGATTTACAGCTTTCCCTAGGGTCCTGAACATTCTGAATAATTCTTACACATTTTTTTTGCAAGATGAATAATTTATCTGCATCAACACTGTTTCCCCATAGTATTATACCATAGTTCAACCACGAGTATGCATAAGCATAATATGCAATTAATGCTGTTTTTTCATTTGTTGCTTTCTTAAGCTCATGTAATGCATATGTGAATCGAGATAATTTGCTAGTTATGTTTTGTACATGCATCTTCCAATTTATAAAGGTATCTACTGTTAAGCCTAATAATCGGAATTCATCTACGCATTCTATATTTATATTATTATATGAAAAGTTTATGTTTAATTGTCTTTTTTGATGTGGTCGAAATTGAATTAATTTAGTTTTTTTACAGTTTAGTTCTAGATTATGGTCATTTAGCCACCCTACTACTTTCGTAAGGTTTTCATCTAGAGTTGTATTTAAATTATCAGCATTTGTACAGGGAAATATTATAGAAATATCGTCGGCAAAGAGGACAGTTTGGGTATTCAGCTCTTTTGGCAGGTCATTTATATAGATTAGAAATAGAATACAACCTAAAACACTACCTTGTGGTATGGACATGGTGATATCTGCTTTTTGTGACCTAACTTGCGATATAATGCCATCTTGTGAATGGTGTTCTATCTCTACATACTGGATTCTATTCTTTAGATAGGAAGTAAACCAGTCGTGTGCTATACCTCTAACGCCTATAGAATATAGTTTATCCAATAGTATTTTGTATGAAACGCGATCGTATGCTTTACTCATATCTAATAGGATTCCTACCGCATATTGTTTTTTATTTATTATATTTAGTGCCTCCTGTATATATCTATATACGGCTAACGTTGTAGACTTATTTTTCCTGAATCCATTTTGGCTATCATTAAATATTTTAAATTTTTCACAGAATAGATAAAGGCGCTTAGACATTACAGTTTCAAATATTTTTGAGAAAGTGGACAACAATGCTATCGGCCTATAATTTTCTGTACTAGTCTGGTCTCCTTTTTTGAAGACAGGCTTTATTAAAGATATTTTTAATAGGTCCGGGACGATTCCTTCAGCTAGAGATTGGTTTATTAAAACAGTTAGGGGTAATATTAATTCTTCAATGCAAAATTTTACAAGGGTTGGTGGTATTTCGTCGTGGCCATAGCTATGTTTGTTCTTTAGTTTTTTAATTATATGTTTTATTTCACCTGGATCAACTGGTTCTAAGTAGATGGATTTTTCACTGGGAGATATCTAATTTTAGCATATTGTAGGATAATCATTGATAATTGATATTTGTCCTAGTTATAGCTAGATGTAGCTTTGTTAACCTTATCAATTTAAGGTTTTATTATATTTATTTGCGTAATGCATATATTTTTTCTAAATGTCATTTGAATTTAATATAGGTGCTAGGCTAGGTATTATATTTTTTAAATGTTTATGTACGTAACTGTATTGAATAGCACATTAATATGAATTTAACTTGTGTTCTTCACACAATTGTGAACATTTACCTTGTAACAAAGATTTGGTGTGTCAGAAATTTTTCGTATGTTTTTGTCTGTTGCCTAATGTATTGCTGTTTCTGCTTCAAATATTAATATTTAGCAGCGATTAACAAAAATTGCTAAAATGTTCGTTTCCCTCGCATTGTACATAGCTGATTTATAAAATATAAAAATTACAAAGACATATTATTTTGCAGTTAGTTAATTATTTGCTCAATATGTCTGTGTTAGATATGCGTAGGGTTTACGCTATTAGGTTATTTGGCTTGTAAAAAAATGATGTTATTTTTTATGCAATACACAAGAATAGTTTATGAGCTCTTGAACAAGAGAATTGCTTTTGGCCCTTAGTGGAATGGCATGGAACTAAGCATAGCAAGTAACCATAAATGTGTTGAATGGTAACTATATCAATTTAAACCGAAAATATTTAGAAAAGTTATTAGATTTGGAAATTGATTCATGATAGCTCTTCTCTCATGTTCCTTACAGCCTGAAAGAGTTAAATCTAAAGTTGACAATAAATATCACCATGTTCATGAAGTTACAATGAGTATAATTGTCAGAAATTACACATCATTTTATAGAACACCATGTTATTGCTCAAAGTCATTCTATACACCAAAATAATGTAACATCTTTGTCAATCAGAGAAGTAGGGTTAGTAAAAATTCAATTTTATGACACAATTTGTCTGAAATCAAAGAGAGCTTAATATAATTTAGAGAGCAATAGTGTTTCAGTGTAGGTCATTGTTCACTGATGAAATCATGATAAAACAGGTAGATAATGTAAGTAGGATTTATTAATAGACATGTTTACTATAGAATGTTTTAATGTATTTTTATAAAATACATTTTTGATGGTTTCTGTTGGGTCCTTGTGTATTGTGCTGTGATTAGCAAGCTGTCTGCCTAATTCCCATTAACCGTGTTAGGATATGCCATAATACATGTATGGATGTTCATTGTGACAGAATAGACTATTGAGATGTTCAAATGAATTTTATTTATAATTACCCTTATAAACAAAGTTATGTTACTACAAGCCCTCAGGTAATTAGTCTAAACGAAATATTTAACAAGAAAATATTGTTCTAATGTTGTTCTATTTACACATAATTTTGCTAAATCTATCACTTTATGACTTCCCACTTTCCAAAAGGTCTTTGGCTTCGTTTATTTTAGCTGCAATCAATGGTGAGCCACCCCGATCAGGATGGTTTAGCAACATTACTTTCCTATGGGCATCCCTGATCTGTAAAAAAAAAAAAAAACAATTTATATACAAATAACTGCAGGCGACAGTTTTCACCCACACAGAATGCAGATCACTGCAGATGAAGGAAAAGGATAATTAAAAAATATATTTTAGTATGTTTACGTAAGGTACACTCTTAATATCCATAATACATAGCTGAGCCTACCTTTGATTTGTTAGCCGTAGGACTAACACCTAAAATTAGAGCAGCCTCCCGCTTGGTCATCTTAGGTTCGAATCCACCCTTGTAATATCTTGAGTTAGCTAGACTTTCGCTATCGAATTTAGGTAAATTTTTGACAGCTTCGGCGAATTTCGATGATGCGTTGGGCATTTGTCGTAGGACATAACGACCGGCGAACCCTACTGCTGCCATTCCAAGGCCTGCCAAAATGACTGAACTTGCCTGAAATAAAACATGAGATTATGAGGTACTCTTTTATAAATTTTGAAGCATGGAAAACACTCAGTTAATCTTGTCTTTGTTTTTAAACATCAATGCCAGTTCATAAGTTCAAGGGAATAGGAGCAAATTTTAACATTAACCAGTTTAAAAGTTGAAGCTGTAAACGGGTAAGGCTTTAGTTAAATAGTAAATAATATAATTCTAAGAGACAAAATAACATTGGAGGTTAACATGAGAGACCTTCACATAATTTAACGAATATCAATGTTTATACGTACCATGACTATTAGTTTTCTCTAATTTTAGTATCTTCTAATACGAAATAAGACTACGCATACTATAATTGTATTGCATGAAAATTCAAAATATTGCAACTATTGAGTAAAACGCACTTTTTTAATGATTTTGACTTGGACAGCACAGTACACAGAATAAAAATAAATAACAAAAGTAAATTTGACGTTTACGGTTTCTAGGTTGTCCATGTAACATTCATAGACAATTTTTCAGAACGAATCGAAGTTATCCGACTTTCGTGTAGTACAGTAAAAGTTTTGCGAATTTTACGCACACTTACGCAGTTCATTAATTATATTTTAGAACAAAGTTTCGACAATGTGATACAACAACTAGAAGTTCTTAAAAATTAAGATAATTATGTTGCATTGTAAAACTCGTAGAGTAAAATCGTGAAAGTTTAAAATTGAAAAAATACTGGCAACACGACTTGATGAAGTGAAGTGACCAGCCAGATAAAAGTTTATGAAAAAAAATTGGGCCTTTTCGAAGAGGTTCAACATGGCAGGAGATCAGGCGCAATTTTACCAGTTACTAAATACATTATTATCAACAGATAACGACATCAGATCCCAAGCAGAAGTAAGTTCTTGTTATATTTTCAGTTTTGATTGTTTATTTGCGAAATTTCGTATAAAATGACCGGCGTTAATTGTGAACATTTTCTGTTGGCCTCGTGTCAAAACGTGGTCATGGAGGATCTTTTATATTACTTGTTAGACAATGAACTAAACAACTTTAATATCATGTGGAACCTCTAGTGAGAAGTAATTTTATATTCAATTTGGTTTTGCAGATACTTACTCTAAAATACATTTGAATGCTTATATGATAGATTTTAGAACCGCTTATAACCGCCTATTCATTGTAGCGGCCGGGCTGTCTGTCTTTTCCGTACATGCGGTTAGGTAGCCTAAGATATTTAGTTACAAGTTAAATCATTTGTAATGTTGATATGTGAAACTGTGTCATCCAGACAAATTGGGTCAAGATCACGATCAATCGATAAAGCGCATCTCTTTTTTAATGACATGTATTAATTTCAGTAGTTCCGAATACGCGAGGAATTTTTTTGAGCCGATTGTGTAAATTAATTGTTACGGAAACCTGCTCCAAGTGAAATTAAATGTAATCCCAAAACTAGTAATTATTAGCTGAGTAAAAATTTTATAGTTGTATATAAATTATTATTAATTTGTTAAACAATGTTTTTATTACACAGGAAGCATACAATAACATTCCAACTGAGACTAAGGTGGTTCACCTGGTGGGCGCGATCCAAAATGCAGATGTCGGTGAAGAAGGTCGCCAGACAGCAGCTGTCCTGCTGCGGAGGTTACTTAGTGCAGAGTTCTTTGAGTTCTTCCCAAAGCTGCCGTTTGAGCAGCAGACAGCTCTTAGAGAACAACTACTCCTCACACTGCAAATGGAAGTCAGCCAAAGTCTGAGACGCAAGGTTAGTAATAGTTTAAAATTAATGAAAACTAAGTAAACAATTTCATCGGAAACCTGTAACTGCATTGAAAGTAATAGTTTTAGTTTAGCATTTTAGAATTTATCTGGTAATTGTTTACTATATTATGCTTCAATCTTCACAGCTAAGGGTATTAAAATAAATGAGTGCAATTCAAAAACATTCATCAGTAGAGAATCATTCTAGCCATTGTTGCACAATCTAATGCAAGGTGCTTTAATCCTAAGCCTAATCTATTAGCCTACCTTTTATATGAAAAGGGTTATAAAGCATGTTCAATTAACATATTACATAGATTTTAAGATTTATTTAATTCCCTGATTGCATGATTGATGTATGTAATTATGTATCATCATATTAAAACCTCAACTTTGATTGCATTCCTCTCATACATTTACCAGGTTAACCTATGTTATCTGTTCTATATTTGTTAATTGTGATGCTGAGTCATGCACTGAATCAGTTTAGTACTTTTAATCTAATTTCAACCTATTTATAGCACACACCAGTTGGTGACTTATCACATTCCATCTGCTTAACAGTGTGAAGCCATAAAAATTACATCATTTACTAAGTTTTTTTTTCTTGATTAATGATTGTTAGTATCTTCCATTAGTCAGATGATGGTTATCATTAGTTAATGGGCACCATATGTAAAGTTGTAACAAATTATTGTAAAATTAAAATGGTGTTTTATTGTCTTTACATGGATTGTGTTAAGCCCAGGTTTGTTGTTTGGGGGCTCTATCCCATTGAGGGTAGATTTTGGAAACGTAAACATAAATTGAAGGTTTTTTTAAAGTTAAGTCCCTTAGGCCTTGAACTCAGCAGTGTGTATGTTTGTCCATATATCACTATTCCTGACTATGGTTCTGAAAAACACCTTTTTCAGCCCCACTTATGATATGAAGATAAAGACATAAGCAAGATTAGTTAGTGGTTTACTTTATTTAATTTATAAAAGAATCTTTATGACATTGTGGGATAATTATATGATAACTGATAAAGCATTAATTAGTCTTACACTTAATGAGGGTCAGGGTATCACTCTCAGTTACCTATTTAATTAATCACCAGGCTAAAATTAATTATACAGTATATTAAACAAATCTTAAAGACATGAGGTAATAGGATGTTGGTACTTTTTTTTATACAGTTGATTTCTGTATTCTGCACGGGTGTATCTGACTAAAACGAGTCCACAGCAGTACAAATTCGCTTTATATCACTACACGTGCGTAGATGAGATGCAATGTAACGATTTGCGCATCTTATTTCTGATACCTAAATAGATAAGTACCAACATAAGTATCTAGTGCTTAGCTAGTTGTTTATGCGATAAAGATACCGCATTAGTCGCCGCTTTAATGTGGCGACACCTCCGCGTTGCGGTTTCGATAACTTTGTAGTCTCATCATTTAAACTCTGCTTACTTGTTGGAATACATAAACCGATTCCGAGAATTTCCTACTTTTTTCTTGGTATATTAAAGTAGTAGCCAATTGACTAACAAATTAACTTAGCACATCATTTACGTGCACATTTTAATTTAGAATGTGTTACTGCCAGAATGTGCAATATTAAATTTGGAATTTCGCTAACACCATTTTTTATAAAATGGAGTTTGATAGTACTTCTCAAAACATTTTCGTTAAAACCAAAAACTACATTTTCGTATTTTTTATTGATAAAGAGGTAAAAATCAATTGTTCTCGTTCTTTTTAGATCTGCGATGTAGTATCAGAATTGGCAAGAAACCACATAGACGACGATGGCGTCAACCAGTGGCCAGAATTCTTACAGTTCATGTTCAATTGTGCTGGTGCTCAAGATCCCAACATCCAAGAGGCTGGTATTCGGATGTTCACGTAAGTTGTAAAACAAATGATTTTTTTATGTCGCTTAGCATATGTAGTAGGCATCAGTGAGGCAGAACCAGGCGGATATAGCGGGATGATCTAAACTAGTTTTTAATCAACTGGTGAATCGCGGCATTTGTGGGCGACAAGTGGATCAATAGTAAGGAGGCTGTTGCTCAGCCGTGGGAAATTTTAGTCTATTAATATAGATTTTATTTACGTCTTTCTTAGGCTAAATTGAAAACTATAATTCTGATATGACTAAAATATGCAATAAATTAAAGTTTACGATTACGTTTTACTTTGGATCCTTGTTAAATTTTCAGCATTTTCAATGTATTTTAATGTTTTCCTATCTCAACAAGATTTGGTGTACCAACAGGTCAGTTCCCGGTGTGTTTGGGCACCGTCAAAATGAGAACCTAGTGGTGATCAAGCGCATGTTGCTGACAGCCCTTCAATCCACATCGGAGGCTCTCCGCACACAAGCAGTGAAGGCCGTGGGCGCATTTATATTGCTGCACGAGAAGGAGCCTGCCATACACAAACATTTTAGTGATTTATTGCTCCCGTTAATGCAGGTTCGTAGTAATGACATATAATTAAATGTATTAATCGCGAAAGATGACGCCCAGCATGGTCTACTAATAAAAAATATTGCTGGTCAAAGCAAAGTCCTAGTATGTAAAGTTAGAATGTAGCAAATTACGCACGTTTTGAATGCATTTCAGATAAATCATTAAAAAAAAATCATTTGTCTTTATTCTTGAAAGAAGTCTATAGGGAATTGCGTTTTTTATTGGAATGAATAAAATTTCCCAGTCATGCCTATATTGCACGCAAATCGTAATTGGCCACTTGTAAATTCAAAGCGCCATGAATTCGACATTGAATGATTACAATTGGTTCTATTTTAAGACTCACTGGTTGATAGTTGAATTTTATCACTCCATTGTATTGATACTGTAAACTTAAATATTTGACTTTGACTCAAGGAATATGTACACATAATCTATACTTACGAAACATAGTCATGCTGTCTTAAAGATTAAAATACTAACCAGCTAGAAAATTTGGTTAGACCTTTGTCATCACTGTCCTATAGATAATTGCGCTTGTTGAACTTTATATCTTTTTTTTTTTTTTGTAGGAACATAATTACTTTATTTATTGAATTATTGGTTAAATCAACGCTCATGTGACAGATTTAGGGCAATGTGCACATAATTTACGTGCGCATTTTATTATGAAATGTGTTACTGCCAGATTGTGCAACAGAAAATTGGGATTTTCGCTAACACCATTATCTGTCAATAGAATGGAGTTTGATAGTACCTCTCAATACAAGGATATTCAAGTTATAAAAACTACTTTTTTGTATTAAAACAAATCAATATAGAAGTTTTTCCTTTAACAGGTTGTTGTTCAATCCATTGAGAAAAGTGACGATGATTCGGCTTTGAAAGTTCTCATTGAATTGGCCGAGTCTGCCCCAAAATTCCTGCGTCCACAACTAGGACCCATTTTCCAAGTCTGCATAAAGGTTGGTATTAATATTTTACGGTTTTATAAATGATCTTGAATTCCAAAAGTAAAGTTATAAATTCGTATTCATGAAGTAGGTTAATAATCATTTGACCTTGTATATTAGTCGGAAATGGCTCTGATTTATTGTTATTGTACAATTTATTGATGCAAAATAGACTATATTTTATTTTTATATCTACTGTTAATAGTACTGGGATTTAAGATTATCTTTTTGTAAGATACATTTCGAAGTGGCTTCGTCTTTATGGCGCAGCTATAATTGTTCTTACAATAGAAAAGAACAAGATAATTAGCACCAGATGTTTTTCATACATTTTACGTGCCAGTCCCTTGATTACATTTCCATAAACTTCTGCTGTTATAACCTATGAATTCAAGCTGCTGTATGTTCAAAGTAAAATTATTTTTTGACAGGTTGTAGGCGACTCAGATGCTGACGATAACTGGCGCCAGTTGGCCTTGGAGGCGATGGTGACCTTGTGCGAGACCGCGCCTGCTATGGTGCGGAAACAAGTGCCCAACGGCGTGAGCTTGCTGACGCCGCTCGTGCTCGAGATGATGTGCGAGCTTGACGACGAACAAGACTGGTCCATGCAGGACGACGCTGCTGAGGATGACAATGAGCAGTCAGTATACCACTTTTTCATGTTACATAGTGTTTGTAAGAGTGTTATTACTGGCTATTTCTTTATGATATAGCTACAATCAATCTTACTAGATCAATTATCGAGATAATTAGCACCCGATGTTCCTTATACATTTGGGTGTCAGTCCCTTGATTACATTTATGCATTACACCATCTGTTGATAGTTCATTAGTATAGATCATAATATACAATGTTTTTTGACTTTTCAGAAACTATGTAGCGGCAGAGTCGGCTCTTGATAGAATGTGCTGCGGACTGGGTGGAAAGATAATGTTGGCTCTGATTGTGGGCCGCGTGCCCGAGATGTTGAACTCTGAAGACTGGCGACGACGTCACGCCGCTCTCATGGCCGTCTCCTCCGCCGGCGAGGGCTGCCACAAGCAGATGGAACAGATGCTTGACCAAGTTGTATCTGCTGTACTCAACTATCTCACTGACCCTGTAAGTTAACCAGGTACCAAATGTAACAAGATATGTTTTGTCCTGTATAGTTCTAAAAATGTGGGTTACTCCAGAGGTCCAATGTTCGTTAGTGATATACCCATACTTAAAGGTTCATCACTTCCATAGCATTGGAAAATAAAATTTGATAACTACTCCATTTGTCTCTATCTTCTATATGATCAGAGTCACGGATTTTAGTAAACATACAGGTGCCTAAACGTTCTTTGTAAGATCAAAGCATATTTTTTTGCTAAGTATGACAAAATTAAATATATTTTTTTGTTATTATTTTACAGCATCCCCGCGTACGTTACGCTGCATGCAATGCTGTTGGACAGATGTCCACCGACTTCGCCCCAGTGTTCGAGAAGAAATTCCACGAGAAGGTTGTGCCTGGCCTTTTGATGGTCCTAGATGACAATGCTAACCCCCGCGTGCAGGTACCGTTATTAAAACAATATCTAAGCAGATTCTGAATTAAGGTTAAGTAAATTTTCTAATTCCTCCCGTATTTTTCAGGCTCACGCGGCTGCTGCTTTAGTGAACTTCAGTGAAGATTGCCCCAAACCAATTCTCACCCAGTACCTTGATCCCTTGATGAGCAAGCTGGAATTAATCTTGACCACCAAATTCAAAGAGGTATGCTTTGCATGTTGTTTGTTTACTTTACTCCAATGTTCGTTAGTGGTGTGCACATATTTAAATAAGTACATCACTTCCATAGCATTGGAAGAACAAATGTGGCATTTGCTCCGTTTCCTTCTTTTCAATAGAAAGTCATGGATCTCAGTTCACATACATTACAACGAATGCACAAAAATATAATGTGCTGATTTTGTAAACATAAAAAAAAAACTTTATTAGATCTTCTCTTTATTCCTCTATGTTTCATTACCTTATAGTTGGTGGAACGCGGCACAAAGCTTGTGTTGGAGCAAATAGTGACGACCATCGCGTCTGTCGCAGATACTGTGGAAAAGGACTTTGTTATATACTACGAGCGCCTGATGCCTTGTCTCAAGTACATCATCGCTAACGCCACTACTGACGAATTGAAAATGCTCCGCGGCAAGACCATTGAGTGCGTCAGTCTTATAGGTTAGTGACCTTACGTATTGTAGAATTTTTATAGGCCTATATGGCATTTCCCTGAAGCCATCAGCGTCTAATGGCCTTATCCATCATTTATATTATTAGACCACCTATTGAATGTACAACAGTTCATGTTATGTAACTTAATTCTTTTTTTTTTTTTTTTTTTTTTTTTTCATTTTATAGGTTTGGCTGTGGGTGAAGAGCAGTTTACCAGCGATGCTTCAGAAGTCATGGACTTGCTCTTGAAGACCCACACCGAAGGAGAGCAGCTCCCAGCTGACGACCCGCAAACCTCTTACCTTATTTCTGCTTGGTCGCGTATTTGCAGGATTATGGGTAAGTTATCCAAATATATGACAAGTTAATATTATTATTATATTGAGCCCCACTCATGTTGTTTATTATGTATAAAATACTGGTAATGTTGTATTCGACCTTTACTTAGTTTTGTATAATTTGGTTGACAGGCAAGAAGTTCGCGCAATATTTACCGATGGTAATGGAACCCGTGATGCGCACTGCAGCCATGAAACCCGAGGTAGCTCTGCTGGACAACGACGACCTCGAGACTATTGAGGGTGACCTCGATTGGCACTTTGTCACTCTTGGGGAACAACAGAACTTTGGCATCAAGACTGCCGGTAATATACTACTTCGCAAAAACAAAAAAAAAAAACGAATATTCTGTAGTCGAAAAAATAACGCAACACTAAATTTATAGTAGTAATGAGACAGTTTTATGAGTAATGTTTTAACAGTACATTTTGACTATAGGTCTGGAAGACAAGGCGTCCGCGTGTGACATGCTTGTGTGCTACGCTCGCGAACTGAAGGAAGAATTCGCGGCTTATGCCGAAGATGTAGTGAAGCTAATGGTGCCCATGCTGAAGTTCTACTTCCACGATAACGTGCGTACGGCCGCGGCCGAGTCGCTGCCGTATCTGCTGGAGTGCGCTCGTATCCGAGGCCCGCAGTTCATCCAGGGCATGTGGGCGTACATCCTGCCAGAGCTACTCAAAGCTATCGACTCTGAGCCTGAACAAGAAGTCCAGGTCGAATTACTCAACAGCCTTGCTAAGGTACATTGATCAATATAACAAAAATAAATAAATGTGTTCCCTTATAGCACTTCCCACTAAGTATATAACGAAAATTTATATTTTAGTGCATTGAGCTATTGGGAGGAGGTTGCCTTCCGGAAGAGATGATGACTGAAGTGTTGCGCATCTTAAACAAACTATTGACTGAACATTTCGAGCGGGCCACAGAGCGCCGTCAAAAACGTGCTGATGAAGATTACGACGAGGTAAATAAAATTTAGTTTTACATTCTTTTTACAGCGTTGAAACATACAATGTTTTTAGTTCATAAATATGTTGAGGACGATTTGTGATATATTCGATGCTTATTTTCAGGTTGTAGAAGAGCAGTTGGCTGACGAGGACAATGAAGATGTTTACGGATTATCGCGCGTCGCAGATGTTTTGCATGCTCTGATGTCTGCATATAGAGAAAGCTTCTTCCCACATCTTGATATTCTGCTGCCTCATTTGGTGCAGTTGTTAGCCCCTGGACGCCCATACTCCGACCGTCAATGGGCTATATGTATTTTCGATGACGTCATTGAATTTGGAGGTTTGTTTTCATTATTTTAATCCCACTGGTTGTAAATTCATCTAATCCTTAAAGTTGCTTTACTCTTTAATCAACGACGTATGTGTTTACTGTTTAGCTATAAATAAAATTGTATTGCAGGACCTGCATGTGTGAAATACCAGGACATATTCCTGGAGCCGATGCTAAACGGTCTGCGCGAGCCGGAGGCCGAGGTCCGGCAGGCGGCGGCGTACGGCTGCGGGGTGCTGGCGCAGTTCGGCGGCGTGCAGTTCGCGCCCGCCTGCGCCCGCGCCGCGCCGCTGCTCGCCGCGCTCGTCGCCGACCCGGAGTCGCGCTCCGTCGAGAACCTTAACGCTACCGAGAACGCCATCTCCGCTGTCGCCAAGATCATCAAGTATAACCACACACAGATTGATAGGGATGAAATTATCAGGCACTGGTAAGTTATCATACTTCTCGACATACTTAATAGACACTTGGCAACCTCTGTAATGACTTTATAAATGACACGAGAAAAGAAAGACTTACTAAATTGTTATTTCATTTATCAGGCTGACATGGTTGCCAGTGACAGAAGACACAGAGGAAGCACCCCACGTATACTCGCTGCTGTGTGAGCTGGCGGCGAGCGGACACGCTGCGCTTGCATCACCAGATGCACCCAAACACGTCATCGCCACGCTCGCTGAGGCATTCCTTAGGGACGCCGTTCCTTCTGATAACCCAGTCTTTGCGCAGATGGTGGCTCTCGTCAGGCAAATACAGGTAACAGGAAATTATTTAAGCTATCTGGTATTTTATTTTACTAGAGACAAGTACAGCACAGAATTGCAATAACATATTATTATCGAAATGTTCAAAATATTAAAAATGTTGTTATTTTGTTACAGACCAACGCGGAGTTATTCAATGCGGTTCTGATGCAGCTTAGCAATGAGCACAAGGAAGCGCTCCAGCTCGCGCTGTCTACCTAGACACAGCTCTTCACATATATTTATTTCCTACCCGCCACACGTCACATTCTCGGCACTGCGCTCATCCGTTGTCAGTCACGCTCTTCTCATCACGCCCATTTCTCACCCATCACTAACCATTGACCTACGACTATTTAACTCTGTAGTATGTGTATCAACATATTATATTGTTACATTGTAATGATTGAATAGAAATATATCTCTTTGTGTCATTAGACGAGTATAATCGACTGATATGTCAGATAAAATTATATTGTAAACAGTTAAACGAGTTATTTTTTCCTTTCGAGGATTTATATTCTTCGATCTCACTCAGCAAAAAACCAGTTGGGCTAACTTAAATTGCTGTGATATATTTTTATACTAGTTTTTGAAGTTACTTCTTGCTTGAGCCATAAAAGTGTTAGTACCTCTTTGAACATTTTCATTGTCTTTATATGTAGTTGTTTTTCTTGATGTCGGTATTTTGTAAGCAACTGTAATGGGGATGGTCCAATTTTTTATGTAATGAAAAGTATATAAAGACGTTATGAAGGTTATTAATAAAAATGTTAAGCGTATACGCATTATACTACAGCTTACGTTGTATCCAATGTACCGACGATAAAATATTATTAAGTGATTATTTCTCCTATATAAAATGCTGTTTTATATAACCGTAGTAATTTGAATATAATACTTATTATCGCTGTTGATAGTTTAGAATATTATTATTTTTCTTAATGGAAAAATGTTTGTGTCAAATTGCTAATGGGCTCCTGAATGAAAATTAATGACTGTATTGGGCCTAAGGCAAGCAGCTAGGTTATTAACTTGTTTGACCATTGTCACGTGTGTTTCGTGATTTTTTTACTATGGAAATAAATGTTTTGGAAACAATTGGGCCGTCTGCATTTACATTTTATTATATAGATTGCCATATTTCGGCTACGATGGGAACTTGGTGGTTTCTCGCAATGGACGAGGCGTCATGTCTGTTTTAAGAAATAATTTTATCCAATAAATATATATATTATTATATATACATTTCTTTGTTTAACTAAAATAAAAGTTATTTGTCATTACATTTGCTTGTTTTAGTAGTAACAGTAATAATAAATTTAGCTCTTGGGTTATGTCCATTTTAGAAACATATTTGGAGCCTTACTGTTAGAAAATTACCACACCGCCCGATAACTATTATATAAAACTGCTGCACATCACAAGATTTTCACAAAATTTCCTATGCAGGTTTTAATTTTCAAATCTTATCCTTGTATTTAAGAATATAATATACCTACTATTAAAAATCATACAGCAACCGTTTTGGCATGATCGTGGAAAAATTGCATATTTGTTAACCAAATTCTAAATTGAAGGTTTTTAATCCTAAATATATTTTGATTAGGTACTAGCTGTGCCCTGCGGTTTCACCCGCATGAATACCTAGGTCCCGTTCCCGGTGCTTTTATGTTATTCTGGGCGCAGATGAATTTAAAAAAATACTACCTATCGTAACAAAGGTAAGGATTACCTACTTAATTATTTTTTTCGAGCTATTTTCTAAAATTTTTTCTTTCATAAAAACCCCTTCCCCGGAAAATAACTAACACAACAAAAAAAAAGAATTAGCGAAATCGGTCCAGGCGTTATTGGTTTATGCGCTTACCAACACATTTCCCTACTTATATTTCTCTATGACATTTAGCGATTCATTTTTATATAATTTATATTGTCCCGGTCGATATTTCTGAGGCAACAAACATAAAAAGTAGTCCAATTGAGCACCTCCTCTTTTTTGAAGTCAGTTAAAAATACATAGAATTTAGAACGAAACTTCCAGTGAATAACATAATGAACAACAAGTAATGTCTGGACACCTTATGCTTGCGGAAACTCGCTTACCAAACTCTCTCAGACCTCAAACTCTGCTTCTTACTTGGCTAATTTAAGATACGATGCAGCTTGTTGTCCATTCTCGTTACATTATTATATTTTTTGTTGGTGTCATTTTGATGCTATATTTTTTATTAGTAATACCTACCTCTAGGCATTGTTTCTTATTACCCTACTTATTATATTTCTCTATGTTTATTAATGCCAAAGCTGACTACATTTTTTACATTTCGATTTAGTATGATTTAAATCTGGATCTCTGTATTACATAAATACAGCAGTTGAATTATCCGACAATTTAAAATATCTTCTAGATGATTTTGCGATAAAAATCGTTTTATGATTTTTTTTCTTTACTTATTTTTACGTCGAGAACACCAACCTATTTATTATCTGTGTACAATTGTCTGTCACTCGTAATCGCAGTCATTCGTTTTGGTTTTGGCCTGTCAAAAGCTAGTTTCGTAATACCTATCTAAAAATCTCTATTTACAATAACCTGGCTTAGACCATTAAATATGCTATGAACACCCATTTCAAAATTATTAAACAGAAGTTAAAAATCGAATAAAGTACTGAAACTATTTTGTGTATTTTTGGCGACTGAATAATATTTGGATTGAGTCAAGTTTTTGCTAGTCTGCTAGTCGTAACCGTAAATCGAATAGGTGGCTTTACACTGTCAGAGCTCTATGCTTGGGCAGTCGTCATTAACAGTTACAAGGTTGAAGATATACAGTTACTCTCTCTCAAGAGTTGTCAAGAAGTGCACCTTCTATCTAAGTTTATAATAAGAGTAACAGGAAGCAAGTAACGCCGGCAGGCAATGTGATAATGTCCCGTAAGCGTACCCGGCTCGGCAGTGAAGAAGAAATGAATTCCAAGTTAACTGAAGTAGGATGTGGGGAAGGACACAATGGAAGTGAGACCAGTTTTACCAGCAGCACTAGTCAGGTGCCAGCGGAGCCAGTGCAGGTTAGTGCCATGCCACTCACAGTTTGTCATAACTAATAATGTGCTAAGCATAAATAGGTACATTGAAATTAATGTGTCCGTAATGGTGTCTTCCACAATAACGCTATATTACAAGTGTTTACTTCATGAAGAATGAGGTTACTCCTATTTAAGAACATCACATCACCTTTTATTTATTTTCTAGTAACAATCCTGTTTACCTGGTTAGCTGATATGCTCAATGAATAAATAAATAAGAATTTGTGAATACTAAAATCTAAGTACAAATACATAACTCAAATGTAACTGTGTGATTGTATATCAGTGATAGTAATCTATGGGAATGTAGGTTATCCACACAGTCACATGTTTGCAACATCACCACTTTTCATTGCCTATTAAACAATAAATTGATTGACACTAACACTGATTTAGAGCATGATTGTGGCTCTATGAAGATCCTAGGGCAGGATGTAGAGTTTGTTAAGTTAATTTATGTTTTAAATATGCCCAATATCAATAATTATTAAGTAATTCCTGTATTTTTTTTTAACATAGGAAGATAATTAAGTGAGTTAATAGTACTATTCTAACTGAGTTTAATAGTGCTTTATGACAGATATGAGATATGCAATCTTCTAGTTTATAGCTATAAATCATACTGCACAATACACCTCTTTCATTGCATTGTACTCTACCAAAGAGGTGAGTCACTCCCACAGTACTAATCTGTACCATCTGTGATACACAATATGGTTCAAATTTGTGTAGCAACAAACTTTGAATGCAACCTTCACACTGTGTTTGATGTGAATTATATTAGGTTGGTACTTTGGTAGGATGTTCATTATTGTTCATTGAGAGAGTTGTATTAATGAATCATGTGTCTGAATACAAATCTCTGAGAAACCATGTTCATACTGTTTGTTAGTACTAGTGTGATAAACAATTAATTCCAGTGATATATGACTAGGAGTAAATATTGTTTGAAATGTAAAGATAGTTTTATTACTTGGCAAATAACATGGGAGGGTAAATAATTGTAACAGTTTTTTCTAATAGTTAAGTGGATCAGTGTAAGATCTAGTTCATTGCTCCAGTGACCTTATATTATGTCATGTACTGGAGAGAAGCTCATGATAATCCAATAAACTTGTACACATTGTACCCAATACTCTACAAAATACCACCTGTTACTGTTTACAACTAATACTCATTTGACAATGTTTATCTATGGTTGATTGAGTATAATTCAATTTGAAAATTACACACTAAATTAGCTCTTTAATCAATCAACTTCAATTATCTGTTTATAAGAGTCACAATTATTATAACAGTTTGCATTACGATAATTAGAATACCTGGGGTGCACACTCAGGGCACGTAATTGAGGCATATTATATTTCATAATTTATTATATCAAGCCCTTAAACATCATTAGAAAGTCTCTAATTCGTACTTCAAAGGTAACACGATAGGGCGATCCCTAACCCGTAAAATGTAACTAAATATTAGTAAAAATAACCTTAATAATAGTTATAATGGTTGCATTACTCTAGATAGAAATAAGTGCACTTGAACACTCTAATTTCCGTTTCAGCAATCTCTGCTCAACTACAGTCATTCAGTTGCGGTTGCGTTTATTGCCTGTATCAGCGAAATAATAGGATTTTATTTCCTCATAAAAAAGAACAATTTATATTATCGTTGAACACAATTCAAGGAAAAAATATGTAATTACTTTAATCACGTTGCCTGCTTCAAATGTGGCGCAGTGTGCGAAATACTAGCCGCTTATTAGTGGACAATACGACGTGTAGTCGTGTGCTATGTTTTCATTCTGCAGGGATATGAAAATGAAAGCTAAATGAATCAATAGTTTGGGCTCGCGGCCAACTATGTAGCGTGGCGTGATTACTGACCGCGCTACTCATACGGCACATGGATACCTTACGCTGTTCCACGTACCGAGTACCTACTAATAGAATAGTAGGCTTGCTAACTACCTATACATTTCTGATGGCAAATGTTATTTTTTCATAGAAAAGAAAATTAATTATAGCCTCTAACTGAATATACCCACTCTGTCCTTGGATTGCTCACTACGTATATCGGAAGCAAACATTTAGATGGGCTATTAAGGCGTAAAAAACTGTTTGGCTGAATCAACAATTTCATGCATAAACAGTAAATAATAATATTATTGTTGACTACATTGTCTGGCATACCCCAGTGTTTATTCCATAGGCATTTGTAGTTAGGGGTGCATAAATGATATCACTCTTCTTGGTATAAGTATTTGTTTACGGATTCCAAAATTGGGATCTGAAATCGCCAATCCGCAGTGAGCAAGCGTGGTGATCATTGCTCGTGCCTTCTCTATATGGGAAGAGGCCTGTGCCCAGCAGTGGGACGTATATAGGCTGGATTATTATATTATTATATTGATCAAATCAGTGAGTTCCTCAAGATTCAGAAATCTTGAGGAACAAAAGGTAAAGGCTCTAAAACTTGGTGCTAATTGCATTCGGCTTATCGTTAGGTTATTTATGTAGAGCACCTAAGGACAACTTTTCTTCTTATAAAATTAACTGATAACTATAAAAGCCATATAAACCCTAAGTTTACTTTACACAGTCGTCATATCGTTACAAGCAAATCATAATCACAGTAAGAAGTGCAGTCATTACGTAACGATATGATTTACCCTGTCATCACGTCATGACAGCGTGTCGTGCCGGGAACAAATTGAAGTCGCCTTGAATCATTAAGACCGGCAGCATGCAGGGCTATGTACACAAAACCTTAACGACGCTATCTTTGTTAGCTGCAGTCAACGTTTCATTTAATGTTATGACACGGAATAGTACTAAAAACGTGATTCTAACTGCCTTTTTGAGACTCCAAAAAAATACATCACGATATTTTCTTTTAGCCCTCTAAATTGAGTTACGTAGGGACGCCATTATGCCATCTTACATAAGAGTACCCTAAATTGTAAGTGAAGCATTAAATTAAGTATTTATTTATTATTGGCAACGCGTAAAGAAATTGTGTCATGTCATAGTTGGCAGCTCTACCCACGGCTAGGTGGTCGGAGACGTTTGTTTGGCGCCCACCACTCGGTTAGTGGGTCGGTCGTTGCCTTCCCCGAGCTTAAATACTGACGGCAACCATATTATATGTTCTAAGAATAGATAAAAGATGACTGATTACTTAGATTATGGTTATCTCCAGAACTGCATTAACTGAGTGCGCTCAATGTGACATTTTCGGTCACGTGTCGAATACAAACAACACGCGAGGGAATTATCCGATTGATTAAATTGTAACGACGTATTTTTAAGATAAATACTTAATGAGTCATACATAAGCTTAACTGAGTCAGCGAAGCTAAATTGTTATTGTTATGATTATAATTTGAAAAAATAGCATTGGCGTAACAAATTAACGTCACATAAGAAACAAATACCTTGATCGTTAATTTACTAATACTCTATGCACATAAATGCTTATCTAACATTTAATGGGCAAAAATGATTAGAAAATTCGTATGCAACTGAAAATAAAATACCGATAATTCAAAACATAATTTATGAGAGTTGCGTAAAACGTCGATAAAATATTTGAGAAATATTCATACCGGCTCGTAATGCTAGTGAAATATTAGCCATGCTTTATCCCATAATGGTAATGCAGGATTTTCTAGTAACAGTTACATGCAACACTTGGCATATAAATTTTAAATCTTCCTGAAGCTATCTTGCTTTGTTCTCTGCAAAGCCTACCATAATTAGCGCTGAAAGTCAAAATAATTAGTCACTTCGTCAAACAGGTCGCCGGAATTTGAAAGGAGCAGTACAAGGCTATTCAGTTTTGATTCAGATGCCTTTAAGAGAAGGCACGTGGACGTGACGTGTGAATTTAAATGTTAAGCGCCAATGATTCCACAGCCAAATAAAAAGCGGACGCTTAGTCAAGTAATGTACCGAGCGGTTCGCGCATAATGACCAGTACCGTTTGAAATCGTGAGTAGTGCAATAACTGGTGAATATTTTAGAGCAAAGTATATTTTGTTTAATAATTTATAACTTCCCGTACGTGTAGTCTGAAACCCAAGATCGAGTCCTGCAGCCTGACGTAGCTGAGATCTATGTCCGGCAGTGGACTGTACGAGTAGATGATGATGTAAATATTCCGAACGATTTGTAATATTTTTAGTCGAGAATACAAATACCTAACACAATGATAAAAAATACAGGAACATCTATTAATCAAAACGATTAAAGCCAAGGGGCTTTAATCGCTACGTCAACTAGCCTAATGGAAGTAAGAAAAAAGCCGTTGACGTAGCTAGTCTACGTATGAATTAATGAATAAGAAATACTCAACCATCTGACGGATTTTCACTGTAAATCTGCCTGACGGTTGTTAAATTATGGTACTCTAAATATTTTTTTGATGTGAATGCCAGAATGTCGCAATTCTTTCTCTTACTAGCCCAGTAATCAATTTGAAAGTAACAGTACCTATATTTGACATTGCTTTTACATGGAAATTATCTATTTATCTAAGTCACGTATCTGAAGCGCATATTTCTAAATAGTTCCGTGTACTTAGCGAAAGTCATCCATTGACAAATCTCAAATAGAAGATAACTAAACTCGTTATGTACAAACTTGGCTGGTATAGTTTTAGTCAATGGAGTTTGCTGGCAACAGTTGAAACTAATTTTATTGGCAGACAACATAATTTTTCTTTCTAGATTTATTTCCGTCTGAAAGTCGATAACTTTCCAAAATATTTTTCATATTAAAAAAAAGTAGGAATTCAATGGTTTGATTATGGGATACATCGCATAATCCATATATCCATACCCAGTTGTGGACCGATTAATCTCTAAATTTTGATGATGTCCTTTCTTATCTTCTTTTCCCGGTGAGTCAGGGGTGAAACGCGAGCAAATCAATAACAAAATATGTTTACCACGGGTTCTTATTTTCTGACCTACGCCCTGATAACGATTTTCGAACAAATTTCATATGGATGTCAACAATTCTTCGATACAGATTTACATCGATGGTATCTTCTTTATATCTGATCAGATATATTTTTAAACTGTCATAGCAAATAATAGCCAATGTCTGTGTGAGAGTGAGCTTTTGTAACTGCATAGCTTTCATTAGCCGCGAAGAAACGCGTCAGCCGTCTAGTTGACTTCTGAATACTGGATATGTAAATAAGTAACGAGCTTTAAAATAGCTCAAGGTCATGTTACACCATAACAACATATTCTAGCGTATATAAATGTTAGAATATGTGAAGTAAACTGTATATCACTTCGTTAATTGGACTTCCTCTATTTAAAAGTGGTCAATTGTCACATTAATATAAAAGAGGAATGTAATATAATCGTCTAAAAAATTCGAAGGTCCATAATGGTTTATAATTTTTAGTTAATGTCTGTGTCAGTATGATGACCTCTCTTTAAGTTACACAGTGGTAATTGTTATAATGAGTTAAAATTAGATGTATAGTTACATCAAGTTAGGTGATGTTTGTTATGTGGGATTATCTTAAGTGAATTCACAACCAAAACCCAAAACGATGAAGGAATCTGTTACCATAAAAAGAACATTTTGTTTTAAAACGATCGAAGACAGAACATAGATATTTCTGGGTTTAATTGATTATGTACATAATAAAAATGTAGCAACATTGATATATACTTCAGAAAAAATTGTATGCTCTCGAGAACTATATCCATATTTTAAATAAGTTACGTGACCCAGATCATAGGTCCATGAGAGAGAATCTCTTAAAGGCCCAGATAATGAAGTAGATCTAAATGGTGACTATTTCAGTCAAGTCCAGATGAACAGTACCTTTTTGCACCTCTGAAGATTAGACCTCCCCTTATCCAAGTACGATTCACAAACATACACGAAAAGCTTTTGTAACTCAACGTAATATCTGTTGGTGCATTACTTTTCTAATCACTCACATACCACACGGTTATCATCTGTCAACATACCAACTTGCGTAGTTAACGTCACTTCAGCCCCAACGCAATTAACGAATTAAAATGTGTCATCACCACAACTTACGAGCGTGAGGATAATTTGTAATTATGTACTTTAATGTTATCACCATCGTACGATGTCATGATAACATTTATTTAATTTTAAACTTGATAATATAATTGATTGGTATGTTCGAGTTGCGAAAACAACACCGAGTTCTCATTTGATTATTACGTGTGGATATTGTAAACTGGATAGATATAGTAAAGTACTTGAAAAATCTTCTACTGGAAGTTTATGAAACGCATGAAACCTTACTCGGATAGAAATGTTCATTTCTTTCAGTGTGTATATTCTAGCGACTGCTATTTGTTCAGATGAGGGTGACGTTAAACAGGCTGCATGTTGCGCTATATCTGTCGTCTGTCGGGCTGTGTAAATACTGCAAATGTTTGGGTAGTCAGCGGGCGACGCAGCGAGGCGGCGACGCTAGCTTGCAGTCCCCTACGCGGGTACGACTCGTGGAGCGTCGCGTGTCTGCCGAGCCTCCACGTCGGCGTCGCGCCACCCGCCATCGACCGCCCCCGGCGCCCCGCACCGCCCCCGCTCACATCCGATACATTCCTCACGCCGACTCACTGCTTCGTATCGTTTTAGTCACTCTTCAAGATCCGTGGAGTTCGCGTGTACGTTGTTAACCGAAAATACCGGTTATCAAATACATAGCTCGAAACATAAGATTACTGAAAAAAGTAAAAAATTGACAATCGTCAGTCATATTTCGAAAAATACTTTATTTTATAAATATCTTTTTACTTTTTGTCATCGATTAATGATGCAAGTTCCTATTTTATAGCTTTAATATTGTTATATCCCGGACGATATAGTTTTTTAGTTAAGTTGATATAATAAACAGTTGATGATGTCAGCGTTGACGATCACCACCACGCTCACGAACGGGCACAGCCATGTCAACGGTCAGTTGGAGACAGGCCTTAATGGATACAGAAAAAATGGATTTGTCAAACAGGAAATAATTGATCGCACTGTAAGTACCCTTATTTGATCTGCATTATGTTCCGCCTCTGCCGTCGTGCCAGCTTTCTTTACTGACGGTCCATTCGCAAATACCTTCGCTAACTGTTCTGCTAAGAATTGTTCTGACACAAGATATGAAAACCGTGACAATTAAATCAGTTGCATTTGCACCGTGAAATGGAAATCTTGTGAGCGATAACTTAGAGGAGTTGATTGTTTGTTCAAGAGTGAAAGTTAAATAGCACCACGAGGTTGTCTATGTTTGACATCTTCATAGAAAGTTCGTTTTAATTAACGTGGGTACCGACTTCATTAGCGTAAATAATTATCATCATCATGACTGTTCTCTATTTATATTGTGTTGTTACGAAAGTCTAGACAGAAGTTCCTAATCGATAAACACTTGGCCCTTCTAAGAATTGGAACTTAGATCAGTTAGACCTTGACAGTCACGGTTAGGACTCCTAGAATATGCAAGGTTCAGTCAGTGCACAATCAATTTTAATAAATAGCCAGTACACAGTCCGCTTGCACCAAAATATTTTTGTTAAAATGTGTGCATTATGTATGATCTCGCCTCAAAAGTTGCCTGAAAAACCCGTTCAATTTATCGAAGAATGGTAATGAGTGTTGAACTCGTAATATTAACACTTTCTAATTTAACTTGTAATTGTCATCAGCTACCTTATGTAAATATGTCCAACGACAACAAGGTAAGACTGTCTAATGGACGGCTAGTTCCGGGGCCGCATTGTTTTGAGAAATTACTGATACGTCCGGCCAGACGGACGATTCATTCATCCTTATTATACTACCAAGCTTTGCTTTGATAAATATCTGAAATAATACATTTACAAACTAAGAAAGCAAACTAAACTAAGAATCAATGGCCACTTAATACGAGGACAAATACAACAGAACGTGCAAAGTAACGAATTAAATATTTCAATTTTAAATATATTTATTGCTGAAGTTGAACATGACATTGTATAAACGTTGTAGTAAACATCATACGTTGTAATTTACTCGTAATAAATTACTGCTTACGTATAACTGTACTTATATTTTCTGCTTTTGTGGTACAAATACCTTGAGGATTTGGAATAACAACGGTTTTTGACTAGCCTTTATAATTATGAAGCCCGTTACCGCTAAATTAGAATAACGACCAACAAGTAGCTCTGTTACAGCATACATAATAATTGTTCTTGTCTCTTGAGAACAGTTTACACACAGCTTAACGCGCGTCACTCAGAACCACCTAAGCAAACAATTTCCTCTGGAAATAACATAACTGGGATTAGTTTATCTCGTCGTCGGCAGTTGGAACCAGAACATCAAGTAATAATAAACGTAAATGTATTTATTCACCAAAATGATTTGCATTTACCAAGGCTGACGTAAATCGACAGTCGTTCGTTTATGAGAACAGCAAAAAATTGTTAAGCAATTGCCATTTTCGAGAGCATTCGCCGCATAACTTGTTGTCCGCTAAGGCGCTGCCTTGCTAAGTCGGCCGCACGTACTAAATCGCGTTGCATACTTGCACTATGCTGAATATGCTTAACTTAAGAACAGGTTATTGCCCAAGTACTATGATTAGGTTACGTGTTTCGGCTACTTTCTTCACGCTTATAGTACCAGGTTCAAGTTCGATGTCACGGGATACGTTTGACGAAAGTGTTATATGGGCTTCAATTTGTTTAGCTGATGGCTTTACATCAGGTCTGGCATGTGATGACGCAAAAACACACCTTAGTTTTTACTGGATGCTTATGTTTCACATTACGTTAATCTATTACGTATGTTTTGACGTCAATCCCAAAGTTTTCTTTATAAACCGAGTAATTCCAATATTTACTGAGCAAATAAGATAGCATTCATTGTTAGAACTGTATCTTCTAACAGTTGAATATAGGCCAAAACGGCTTTCACCCATAGGCCAGGTTGATTGTCTAGTTTCTGTTCGACCATAATTCTGGATTGATGAATCAATTTATTATGAGACATTCAAATCCAAAAATATTGGACTTTCTCTACTCAATTCATATCTTTATTTCGATCGATTTCAGTTATTTTCTCATCATAAATTCTCGAAAAAATATTTACTTCTCAGATAATGCAATGTTTCGTACCACTGCAGACAGTCAACCTTCACAAAAATTATTGTGAATAGTAACGAGTAACGCGAACACAATTACATTCAGTATAGTAAGTTTAGACAATTCACCGCGAAAATAATTTGAAGGCGAGAAATGCACTGAAGTCTAGCGAAACGAAACAACAAAACGGAAAACAAAAAAATGTAAATGGAAAAAAAAAGAATTTAATTTATTCCGAGAGCATTTACAAGATTTTGAACTAATTTACATTTTGGAAGGTATTGTACTAACATGATAATGTAATCATATTATGCGGTAGTTAATAAGTTCTACATAGTCGAGGACTAGCACTCACCAGCAATATAAAAACTTCTGTTTAGGCCAAAAGATTTAATAATTATATAACTCAACTGCTTACTTTATGAAAGGTAGAGAAGCTTATATAGCGTGATCTTAGTGCGCTTTTGGTCGTAAGTAATTAACTTTGGCAATTAACTTTACGCTTATGGAAGCAACATCCTTTGTAATAGTCTATTTGAGAATTTTACGGAGACAATAACCTTGTTAAGTAACTCAAGAGAATAAACAACTAATGAGATTTTTAATGATCTAAGAACTCAATTCCACACTACGATTTAAAAACAACACTTGTTTTGACATCAGAGTTATTTTTAAGCCATATATTTTTCCCCTAGCTATTTACATTGTTTTCCCTAAACGATTTTCCTCATTTGAGGTTAATGGAATCACAAAAAGCCATGGCCCCTATAGTTTCAACACAACTCTATTGTAATCTATACCAACAATTTATACAATTTTCGATATCTTTCTGTTGGTGGCATGTTCTACAACTTTCACAGAATATTTCAAGTGCCATATCCTTTTTTGTCCCGGGATAAGCAAGCAGGTACTATTCTGGTTAAGGCCTGTTAAAAGGAATGCGATACCTTATCTCGAGTCTTCCGGATCAAGACCAGTTTTTGAGACCTGACATATTTTCTGTGCCCCATATCTCCAAGTTTTAACTTCGATAGCCTACCTCATATACATTATTTATTTTGATTCTATCATTGCTTCGCTATTCGTCACTTGAATGGCAAACATGAATCATTCTTCTTTGTGTGTCCACCGGAGGTTGGAACTTAATATGGTGAAGCCTAATTTGTGGATGCTTCGGAATTCTGAAGCTATACAAAGGGGGATCGATTCTATTTTACCGCTTTGGCGGGTTATTTGATGCCAAGGAGCTTTTCAAATGTCTTTTTCATCGTTTGATCCCTTTAGTGCGTATTATGGTAATATGGAAAAATATTATTTAAATGGTTAGGTTAAAAAACTATGTATTTCATCGCTTGAGTCACGCTAGGTCACGGGTTATCTGTGCTTAATATTGATAGTTATTTATTTACTCTCCTATATCCGGCTCAATTGGAGTCAGGGTCCATGTAGGAATTTACTGAGAATTTGATTAGGTGTCATGAAACTTTTAAGCCTGTTCGTGTATTTTTGACAATCATCAGCTCTAAAAACATACTTTGTAATGCCTAATATTTAAATACGGTTAAATATAACTGACGAGTTTAATGTCACCATAATACGTAAATGATTCATTTTACATAATATTTCCCCAATTCCATTTATAACAATAGGTAGTTGTGGGTAAATTACGTACATGTATATTCATTATAAACTATTATATAAGTTTAGAATTAATATACATTTTTACACGTTTTAGATATTATAAATCAGGCGCATAGTCACATACCGATAAAATTGCCCACACATCAAAATTAATATCTAATAATCAAGGATCGATAGAATTATTATTTTAATGCAATAAGAAACCCATATTTCAAGTTCTGCTCGATAGTAATATTGGAAAGTCGCGAACTAGTGTTTCTACTCCAGCAAGTTCAGTGCTAGATAAGGGCCTCTCAATGTCTACTACAATTAATTCGGTCATAAATTACGAAATTATTGACTGATTGGTAACTGACATATTTAACGCACAGGTTCTGATTAATAATTAATTTGTTAATTATTGAACATTTACCCAGTGTCTAAGCTTAAAAACCATTTTGTAGCTTTTTGATATCACGCGTCTAGCATTAAAATATAAGCTATGTATGTTAAAAATTATTTACTAAAACTGATAAATAATTTATTATCGAGACTAAGGGCCTGTTTCACAATGTACCGATAAGTTCTGCATAAGTTTTGAATAAGCTGTTTGTTACTTATTCGTAGGATAAACACTATTTTTGCGTTTCACAACTGTCAAATAGCGCTATGTGTTACATAAAGTCCACCATAAACTATGGGTCGGACGAAGTGGCGAATAGCACACTTATCTTAAACATAACCATAAGTTTGACAGTTAAAATTAAATGACATTGTTTTTCTTTCGGTCATGTTGTATATTGGTTTCTTAGGTTACGGTGTCGGGACTAAAAAATCTAAATAAAAACTGCGAAAAAGGCCGTAAAAAGGAGTTTTATTTCATGTTGAATGTTATATTACGTAAAACCATGTCGTTTAAGTTTTACAGACATAACTATCTGTATTATCAGAGGAATCAGCGTGGTTTTAGTCTTAATAACCTAGGTAGACTACTTATAACGACAATGGAGGTTTTTGAGACTCTTGAAGATGAGTTCGATGAATATTTTGATAGCTTGACGACACTACGCAGGAGTCCTTTTAACATTTTAGCCTCAGATCACATCAAACAAGGGAGATGTGCTATCCTTGTAATTTTAGTATGCGTACCCGATGTCGCCACTTTTCACACATTTATATTTGTACACGCCCAAACGAATATCTCAACAGCGCACACACAAACATAAAAGTCAACGTGATTTGCTGCAAACACAACAATATCATTGTTACTGTTAACTTACACAACTCACTGCTCCAATCACGGCATTTTTCACACACGCTAATGATGGGAAAAATTGGTCGATAAAATATTTATCGATGAAACAGACGACAAAATATGGTTCATCAAATAAATAAAAAAAATATTATATTGTCGGTATTATTCGGTATTGATATATCTATTTGACTTGAAAAATTAAACAAATGAGTAGGTAGATTACTCTACACTTATATTTATTATATTTGAGTGGTCGGTTACAATATTGTTATGTACTAATGTACCTTCGCCTAAACGTAACAAATATTTTTCTGAAAACCATACTAAAATTGGTTTAGCCGAACACGAGATAATCTCGCAATAACATACAGATAATAATAATAATAATCCATATTTCAGGCATCAAGGCCCATATAAATATAAACAATACTCTACTTAACACAACTTAATAATACTATAAATACATACTACATAATTAACTAATACTAATGTACACGAAGTGTCGGCGTCGTGTTTCGCTGACTGGCATATATACATACGGGTCGAACTGAGAACCACCTTTTTTGAAGACGGTTAAAGACATATTTTTATACCTTCTGTAAGCTAAATAAACAACTAAAACATTAAGACACACGCTTTAACAGTATATCGATACATTGTTTTATCGTTACGACAGATTACTCGTGAAACTGCATCACTATTTTACGGCCGGGTACAGCGGAGGTACCACGCGACTGTCATTACATTTTGAATTTGTGAGTATTGGTGACGCACGCATCCATTGCGCCATGAAGCGCAACGAATAATTTAATGATTCTTACTTAGCAAGCAATGTATTTTATTATTACGCTAAGGATGAATTGTCACTTAATGTCATTTATGTTATAATTAATTTCTATTTTTGTGGTTTTATAGAAGAAATATGTAAATATTGTAATACTAACACATGAAATGAGATTCCATCTTTCTCGTAGTTCACTTTTTTGCTTGTATTTTTGCAAACAACAACAGAACAACTCGGCATTTTGGCAAAAACCGAGAGACGTGACGCGAGCGCGTAGTTACTCCCGAATGTCGGCAAAAATCGGTATCAAGTGCAAATTGAGCCAGATGCGTTCGGACGTGCCGGGGCGCTATAACAAATCTCCTATGTTTGATGTGATCTGAGATTTTAGCACTCCGAAAGTTTGAACCGCTTGTGCTATTGAATGATGCCTCCAGTGTCTTCCAGCACTGTTCCTTTTCGTGCCAAGTGACTGCGTCACTCTTCTTGTTTTCCAGAACACTTTTATTTTGAGCAACAAGTGAGGTCTGAAGCTCTACTTCTTCCCGGCTGAAGTTGACGCTTCGTTCACGTTTCGGTGTAGTCATTTTCAATTTCATCTTCAAGTAGAGAGTAGTGCTGAGTACCGAAATTGTCCGAAATTACTGTTCAGAAAATGTACTTAGTAAGTACACTTAAATCGCAGAAATGACAAAGCAATGAGAAACTAATAAACGAAATAGCAAGTAAAACGATATTAGTGCCTCTGCCAATTGTCATAGTCAAACGATTTAAAACCATCGACGTATGATATGCATAGACTGCTACTATCGCTAGGTTCCCCTTGTGCCAAGCGAGAGCAGTTTTTAGTCTGATCCTAGTACATTTAGTTTTTCATTTAAGTTAATTTTCGCAACGAGAAACTTACATAAGAAAATGTTGATGGTTTTGGCATTGTAAGGATAATATTAGTGTTTTAGATATATTTTTTAAAACGGCAAGCTCCATCTTCATTCCTAAACAATTCACGACAACACTTGTTCACACTAGTGCTTACGGTTTAAACTCTGATAGGCTCACTCTATAGTTTCAAATGCAACCTCGTTGTTTAAAACGATCAAATCGTTTCAAATCTCGTTCCTCATTCCGATTCGTTACAAGCAGTATTTAATTTCCATAAAATCGTTTGTATAAGTTTTTATATAGAATATTAACCGTTATGCGGATAATAACAAATTATATAAAAATATTCAAGTAAAACAATACTTCTAGAGCAAATTAAAATAAATTTATAAGTATTTTATGTTAACTTGCTTTGTATTTAGTGAAATGACATAGAAAAACGGAACGTGAGTAAATGGTGTTGCCACCGCGCTTACGTATAGGTCCCATATAGTTATGTGTCAGATAAAATAAGTTTGTGAAACGTAAAGTTTCTTATCCAGAACTTTTATAGTCCGAATAATTTATGTGTAACATAAGTATTTGGAACTTTATCGGTACATTGTGAAACAGACCCTAATATTAGTTTTATATGTGATGGTGTTGTGTACAATAAACATGTATCCTTTCTATTTCCTGACTCTTACGGTCAATACATGAAGGTCAAGGGCGCCCTATTACGGTTACAATAATTTATTTCTGGAATAGATAATTATACCTATCTGCTAATTACCCATCGATACGATGCAGAGCTGGGCTCATTATTATTGTTAATTAACCTAATTAACTCAAATGACACGAATAAAGTGTGTCAAAATATTGCATATTTAATGCATAATTATTTTTGCTGATTTGTGTACCACAAAGAGTTAATAAACAAACAATTGAGTTCAGATTTTAGATTTCATTTTAATTAAAACAGCTTCTATTTAAATGACCACCTTTCAAAGGATCTACGAAGTACAAAAGGCCTTTGTAGTAATGAAAACCTTTTTTGTTTATGTATTGTTTGTTTTTATTGCCCTCAGAATTTTAAAATATGATTAACAGTTTGATTTAATTCTGAGTTACAAATTATTTAATTCATTAAGCCTTATTTAGTGTTGTGGGCGCCCCTTGGGATTTCCTGTTGGGAAATTCCCATGACGTGGGTGTGATCGATAACTGCATGGAAGTGGATATAGCATTATGTCTCTCTACAAAAATCCCACTAGTTATAACCATTCTTACTGAAAATATACAAACAAACATACAGTAGTTTATTTGTTGACATATCTGTACTGAAATTGTTTATATTTCTATTAAAAATATGTTGAGTTATCTAATCTGATAAAAACATTATCAAACACATTTCTTCGAGCAAACCTTTCCTCTCGACATGTGCGACGCAGTACAAAAGATTACTCCTTATTAACTCGACATTACGCATGATTGGACTATCACTGTAGGTAATGTACTTTCATATCTATCTTATCACCTAAGACTATAAGCGTCTAAAAGCCATGATATATCATAAAACCAACGTGATACAGTTGTAATGATGTGATCCCCGTATGTCGGAGCAGGTCAAAAGTTATTGACGTATATGTAAATCAATAGAACTTACATAGATTAGAAAGAACCCATTTATAGATATAAATCGATAGTATTTAAGTTCTAGTCGTTCGGGTCTAGTTCGGGTGGGTATCTTGCCTTTTCTCAAGGTGTTTTGGAGTCGTTTTCTAATCTTACCGGCTTCAGCTAAATTCTGAATTTCACATGCAGCGACTCTAATCTGACAGACTATGACAGACTATCTAACCTCCACCAGCCATTTCACTGGAATGAATAGTATTTTCTAAATAAAGTATATCAAACAAAAGTTTTTGCTGCCCAAAATATGTTTATTTCATACAGCCAACTGAATTTATGCTGCCTTTTTCAAACACGTTCGAGGTGTGGCCAGTTTATCAGTTTTGTTCTATTAAAACTAATTATAATCATGCTGAGATGTTACTATTAAAATATTATCATTAATATGATTCAAAATGATATACGATGCAGTGTCGCGCGCCAAACTTGCTCCGCTATTATAATAATTGTGCTTATTGTGCAACTAGCGGCCCGCCCCAGCTTTGCTCGGGTGCAACGCTGATACCTACACTATATATCTGTCGCAGACAAATAGTATAATATGGCATTTTACATACGGTGTCGTCAGTTTAAAAACGTTTGCGGTTATGTAATATGCCGAAGGCAAAATGTCAAATCATTCAATCGTCATAATGCGACGTTAGTGTTATTTTAGGGTGACTATGCTCATTAAAATCTCGAGAAAAACTTTGAATTACATACGTCGTCGCTCGCTTCGCTCGCTCTGTTGCAAGGTCACAATATCTAACCTAACCTAACCTATTGATCTCTGTCACAAAGTCGAACCTAATCAAGCAATTGATTTCTGAGCCTATGAATATATGAATATTCGATCATGGATTCGTTCATACATGGTTTTTTGACCAAAAATACTCTGCAGGAGTCCTTCACGACCCAGGGTCTATGGATACCTTAGCCTTTTTGACGTGCTGGATAACCTCAAAAACTAAATACTTCAATTTGCCTCGGCATTATGTATATGGTGTTTAAATTTTCGATGAAATGTTGTGGTGAGGCATATTATAAAGTGACACGGCAATCTACATTTTGCCTTGGGCATATTACATAACCGCAAACGTTTTTAAACTGACGATGCCTTATGTAAAATGCCAAATTATACTATTTGTCTGCGACATATCTACACAACCATAAAGTTCTGTAGTGCGAAGCACAGCCTTCGACGCACTACTTGGTATAGGCACGCGCCCTACGGCCCCCCGGCCGTAACCGCCGCAACCGCGATGTCGCTGCATTTTAAATTTTGTAATATCTTCGAAAATATTCATTTAAATTACATGCTGTAAAAGGCAATATTGATCTATATTACATGCACAATTTATTAAAGGTACTTAATTGGATAAGGATTAATACTGTATAGCTTAAAATCGCTTTTTTCGTAAATATGTAATAAATAAACGATAAAAAATGGTAATTGTGGGTTATCCTTAAGAGATAGACATATGCCATCGCGGACTTTTTTGTAGATCTTTTTAAGGTGCACAATACTGTAGTACATTATTTTGATCTATCTCGTAGGGTTCAGCCAGCGTTTGCAATGTAAGCGCAAAAAATTTGTTCGTTTACTTAAATCTCTAAGATTATCCGTGTTTCTCTACTATATTATGCATGTATTATACATATAAACCTTCCTCGTGAATAACTCTATCTATTAAAAAAAACCGCATCAAAATCCGTTGCGTAGTTTTAAAGATCTAAGCATACATAGGGACAGACAGCGGGAAGCGACTTTATTTTATACTATGTAGTGATAGGCAGTATTTGAATAGCTATGCGACCCGAATTCGCTGCTGTACTAACACGAACCATTACGAGGTATCATCACGGCATAAGTAAAAGTGTTGTTATTGTAGTTGAATAAATTATATACGACGCTGTAGTGCGTACACAGTTATTCCCCTGGCTATTAGTAGCGTGACTTCTGTGCCTTTATAGTGCAAACAGGGCCACTTAGTTAATGAATGAGCAGGGCGGCTGTGTCCTAAATATTACAACAACAACACTTGGTGCTAAATATGAGAGATTGAAAAAGGAAGTTTTAGGAAATGAAATTTTTTAGAGATCTATATGTATTAATATAAGCAAAGGCGGTTAAAGGGCTTCTTTTAAAATAGTGTAGCATCCAACATCGTTCACCATGCTTGCTCATTAGCGGATAGATGATTACGAATTTTTTTTTTGGAATCTCGGTTTTCTCATGAATGTTTCTTAATAATTAAGAAAGTACATATGTCTTTTAAAATGTTTAATTGGTAAACTGTGTTCAACCCCGCCCCCCACTCTTGCATATAAATCCGTTCCTCGAACCAAAGCTAAACTTTAACGTTTAGAGGGGAACAGATCATGCCAAAGAAAAGCTGAATATATATAGCATTATTTCCATTAATATTTATTTTGGACCACGAAGTTTCAAATGCAAATAATGGAATGGAGTGATAAACGAGTCAAGCCCAAACGTGCCAATCATGGGTTTATGGTAGCGATTTTTGCAAAAAGTATTAGCAAAGCCACAGTAAAATACGACAAAGTAGTAATCAGTGCCTGCATAAACATGGCCACTGATAGCGCCGGCACTCATGTGCTTAGATAACGAAGCATGAATCGTTGTTAATCTGCGCCCGATGCCCGCGGCCAGTCGCGGCCCGGCGCGTGACGTCACATCACGCCACTTCATTATCATTACCGGCTGACATCGCCCGGCCGGGCACCGTTTGAACCTTGACGTTTCAACAATATAACATAATCTGGTTTAATCATCATGTAACAATATTCTCGCTAATTAGGTAGGTATTATTAAAAGCAATTGATGTGGGAAAAATATTTCGTTCTTTGAAAAATGTTACAGTCCATTCAAATGAGTATTTTTTTACATAATTATTCCAGTTGGGATGGGGTTTTCGACACTTTAATCTTGTTAAATATCTATCAATAAAAAAGGTTCTATTTCAATATATTTCATATTTTTTGAAAACTAGAGGGCTTAATATTTTTTGCGTCTTTTCGACCGTTTTTGGAGTTCCTTCATTATAATTTTTATTTCCATGGCCATACATAAATTAATGTCATGAGGTGACTTCAAACGTCGCGTTGTCTGACATGCAGTCATATTGTGTTGCATTCAATTGGTAGATATTAATGCGATCTGCATTAAAAATGTTGATTAATTCCTGCAATTTACATTCGCTATATTGTGTTTAATTATGAGCCGTATAAATACCTAGTACTTATCAAAGAACAATCACCCTTATGTGGAGTCGTATGACGTATGGTAATGATTTCAATGATTTTAGACTACCTAGTTTCTGTTATGGAAAATGCTTGAACGTAATATAATTGTTTCAGTCTCTCAGACAAGCGGCGCCGTTCAGTACAGAGCCTGAAGCGATAGCGGAGCGAGAGCGATGTCACTACGGACGCATCCCGCGCGCCGCCGCCGTCGCCGGCACCGCACACAGGAAGGTGCGCGTCTACTCCGACGGCATCTACGACATGTTCCACCAAGGACACGCCCGGCAACTGCAGCAGGCCAAGACAGTGTTCCCTAACGTTTACCTCATTGTTGGCGGTGAGCACCCTTCATTATGTATCAGATTGCGTCAGCGACTCCAAAACTGAGTCATCGGCATCGTATGACACCGATGCGTAATGTCGTGTTAATGACAGCCTGTTATCGGCAAACAGTATGTGTAACTGCAAACTTGTAAACTGACCTGATAATTTTGTAAACTAAATAGCTATGTTATACTTTGAACTTTGAGACCGAATATTTTCCATTAGTAAACAATAGATTGAAATAGGTTTCTACTTTCTATCGTGATAATACAATATTAGTGGTTGTAAAACATAAAGTCACGCTATCGAAATCAGTCTGAAAGCTGACGATTTAAATATACTTATCATTTTAATGTTGACGTACTCAATGTTTGACCGCGTTCCCTTAATATTTAAGCTGTGTGTTATTCAAAGTACATGCAGTACAAATGGTTCGTGCGTCCTTGGACTTGAATGGTCTAATGTTTATATCAATCAGCGGTAAGACAATAGAACGATGATCATGATCGCGCTCAATCAACCTAATTCAAGTACCTGTTGTTATTGTAAATAAACAATCATTTCGATTTAGGGCGACTCAGTAAAAGCTTACTTATGATGTGTAATGCGAACATTGTAATAGATAAGCGGTTTCGCAATGTGATGGGGCACGGATCAACAAACAATGCAACGTGCCCGGGTGCACCACGCTCGCTTGCACAGCATAACCCTAGTGGCTCCACTATTATGATAACAAGAAAGCCTCTCTATTGGTGGAATCCTCGTACGATACTCTGAAAGATTGTGCACGTGTAAACATCGCTCGCGTAAACAATCGGATAATGATTATAAACAAATAAATAGCTACCTAGCGCTAATCAATTTTGCGATTAATTGGTAGACATTATCTGACCTTGAATAGGTATTTCTGATAAAATATTTGTATAATCAATTTTGTGGACATACACGCCCATGAAAGCGGGCACTGACATGATTATTCAACAGATTAAATCAATTAAAAAACTGGGCTTAATGATAAAGGGGAACACCTGCATTTCCCTATGACATATTTCGACATAAGCTGATATGATATAGGTTTCCAAATTGAAAAAAAAAACATTGCGGTACATTAGAATAATTTTATGCCTATTCACTTATATAATTATTCTATCAGGAAGGAACACTTATGTAACGTGATCTAACGATTATATTAATTTACTAATGCGTTTCCTGTAGTTTCGAGGGCATTTTTTTTCGGAGCAATTTCTAGAGTTAATTTTATAATTCTTCAATTGTTACTACGGGAATATGTCGTTTGCGCATACAATGTAGATTATATTTCAATAGAAAATGTATATGTCACATACGCGTAATTTTATATGTTGAATGCGTACGTAAGTACTCAACACAAAATGCAGAATCAACATGTATTTAGAAAAATCGCGATAAGATTACATAATACACAATGTGTACGCTTCTAAATCAAATGTAAACCATAGTTCTATAACGTAGGTTTTTTTTTTTCAGTTTGCAGCGATCAGCTCACACACAGCCGTAAAGGGCGCACGGTGATGACCGAGGACGAACGATATGAGGCCGTCAGACATTGCAGATACGTCGATGAGGTAATTATTACTCATCATTCAAGTAAACATATTTACATAAAACAATTGTATCAACAGGCCTATTTATACTGATAATAAATGTATTATGATTTATAACTAGTCTAGGTGACATAGACTAAACTACGATCTAAGTGTTATCCTATAATTTTAAATACATCATTGAATATTTTTTAATTGTCTATATTTATAAAAGAAAATACGTTTATAGAATTTGAGTCAAGTTTGCGATGAACTAATTAATTAACAATGGCGCTTATTCAAGCTAAAGTAATGAATAACTAGTCATTAATCTTCATTGCTCTCTATTATCTGACCCCAACGCCCTTAGTTAGCCGTTCTAGGAATATAGCACATGATTTATGATACGCCTTGCTGATTCATCTAATTTAAGTGCTTGGTTTTGTCAATGGACACGAAATTTATATAATGCGATTGCTTAGACTAATCTCCGAAATTAATAATTTTAGCTTCAGAAAGGAAATCCATCGAGAGAAAGGTTCCAAACGTTAAAAAGTGTAGTTTGTTTGTGCGTCAGTTTGACCCCAGTCACATGTAAGTAGCGACACTGGCCAAAGATCATACAGCTTAGCAAAAACAAAACGTGGTATTGTTCAATTGTACTTCTATCTATAATTAACTTCAGACGCACGGAAATGTGTTCTTAAAATAAAATCCAAGATTAGCCGGCTATTCTGACATTATTGTGTAATCTCACGGTCATCAGATTGACATTATCTTTGAGTTGATCATAACGCGTTGTTGACAATCAAAATGATTCGCCACTTTGGTGACATTTTTTATAAAATTATTTAGCTGTTTTCGGTGTGATTAAAAACGTTATATTATGGTTGATGGTTAGGCATGTCAAAAGTGTATTTCAAATGCGATTCGTATAAACGAACAAGACTTGTTTTTTCTTATAACAATGGGATTGGCAATTAGTTCAACAAAAACTGAATGCTTTGTATCGATTAACTTCCATTTTTACATGGTTTTAATTTTTCTTATTTTTAATTGGTTCTGAAGTCATGCATTATCATAAAACATATTCTAGACTAATATCTATCGTATATAATCTGCGTATAGTAACAAATTCGAAAGAGCCGGTTTCGATTATACCGAATACCGGTTACAGCCAAAGTGCAGACGGACTTATTTACGATTAATATTAATAAAGGAACAGCCGCCATCGCGACCAATAAAAATGGCAAGTTCGACCGCCCGAGAGGGACCACTGACGTCATAAGAGTACTCTTTGCACTCCGGTTTTGCGAACTTTAAATTATGCTAATGAAATGCTTATTTTGAAGGACCTTTAAAACAAAGCAGGTATACGGATTATATTAACCTCTCACTTTTATTATATAAAAAATATACATTGCCTAATAATAATAAATTATTTAATATTTTTGAGGAAATATACTAAATTATAATAAATGTTGTTTCACGGAAGTTTAAGGCAGGTTCTTAACCGCAAGGAAATGTTAACAGTTTATTTATGGCTGACATCAACAATGATCAGTGAGTAAGCGGGATTATATTAATGCTCGTGCTCGTGCGTTTAAGAAAAGGTCTAGCTCATGAATATATTATGCGAATGACGTGACTATAATTACTGCCTTAGTAATTCAGATAAAAGGTACCTACACATTATGACACTGTATAAAATTACCTTAATTGCCAGTCTGTTGAGTGTCAATGAACTTCAGGACCTTATTTGCTCTCCCTGGCGGCTGGGGCCTGGCAAGAAGATTTTTATTCTTAATTTATTGCCATTATGATTAAGACATTACTAGACCGACTTTTGTCACTCGAAAATATCGAAGGTAGTCATCCTGAGCTTTATTCATGACCTCTTTCCGAGTCGGCTTAACTCTCTCTAGACTGTTTCGACGTTTTTTTTTTACACTATTGGTGATTGTCCCCAGGTGGTGATGGACGCGCCGTGGGAGTACGACGAGGAGTTCCTGGAGAAACACAAGATCGACTTCGTGGCGCACGACGACATTCCCTACACGACGGAAGACTGCGAGGACACGTACGCCCTCATCAAGGCTAAAGACATGTTCGTCGCCACACAGAGGACAGAAGGTAACCTATAAACCTCCTTGGCTTCATCATAATTGTTTTTTTTTTTCAAAACGTACTATATAAGCGTGTTCAGTCAAATTTGTTTTTTAACTTAACACAGCACGAAGTTTCGTAACTCTTTAACTTAAAAAATGACAAAGTTTCAACCCCTATTTACCTACTTACCGGGTTGAAAAATACCTTGTTTTTCCTCAAACTTATTACGTGACAAGTCACAAGTGTCATACCTAGTACGTGCTGAATTCGTTAAATTGTTTATTAATTAAAGGATACGTGACAGAATTAATTTTGCGTTTCTAATATTAGCATGAATGTACGTAGATAGCGCGATTAACAAAACCTTGACTTGAGCTAACTCTTAGATTTTATATGATTCTATCAAATAACTATTTTAATACTTCCCGCCTTTTTATAAACCTAGACCGCATTTAAATCGTAATAGTTTAAATAAGAATCGAATAACGTAAGGCTAGCTAAAAAGAACGGCATATAATTTAGACGTAGCAATAGTCAAGGTTAAGTACATAAAAAGTATTTGGTATCATATTATATAAATTGTAAGTAGGTATAATATTTAGTTACAGGAATAAAAACTGTTGTTTTATTTGATAAACAATTTTTGTTTCTGTTTTAATTTAAAAAATAGGCTACCCAACGAATTGAGATATTGGCGCGTTTTAAATCATGATTCAATGACGTCAAAGCTAACCAATGCGTATGTCATGTGGGTTTTATAACGGTATTGCACAAATTACAGCTACTGCATTAGAAATGTTTTATTACCGTTCATATATTTAAAGATTTGAATTTAGTTATAACGTTACTAGCATGACCTAACCTCTTTGTATGACCTAAACAAGCTATTCATATACAAATACCGTTGCTCTAACCCACATAATAACTCTGTAAATAAAAATGCTTACCTCATTTTTTCAAACGTGTCTCCATGGATTTCAAAACGGCACATCATTAAGATCACATTAGGTTAAAATATATATTTTTGGAAGTATCTTTGATTAGATACCAAGATTATACCATTATTTTTCAGTATAGATAATTTAGGTTAAGTTACGTACCATTAGCACCACTAATTAGGATAATGCTCGAACTGTCAAATAAGTTTGAATGGAGAACCACATTTTTTTTTCTTTTAATATAGTTGATGTTCCATATTCGGCTGCGTGTGCTAGTATTTCTTTTTATTTATTGTGTATGTTGTTGTTCCAGGCGTGTCAACGTCAGATATCGTGGCGCGAATAGTGCGCGACTACGACATCTACGTGCGGCGGAATCTCGCGCGCGGCTACTCCGCCAAGGAGCTCAATGTGTCCTTCCTCAACGAAAAGAAGTTCCGCCTACAGAACAAGATGGACGAGCTCAAAGATAAAGGCAAAAAGGTAATTACGAGAAAATTTTCCATCTGTTGAGTGGTAGTTTGAAGATTTCCTTAATAAGAAAAGTGCCCTTATACTATGATAAAAATGAATTGAAGGGAACGCGAATGTATGTAGTATATAGTAATGGGGGATTTATTCTTCTTAAACTAACTTTAATTTTTTATGCCAGTGTAAATAAAGATAGTATTGAATAAGAAAAAACATGAGTTGTATGTAGCACAAACTAGACCTTTACGTAAGTAATACAGGTGTTTTTCCTAAAACTCGTTTTTGTTTACATGTTTGGCATATTCATACGAAGTCAGTATACGTAACTACTACGTTATATTTTTTTAGTTGGTACAATAGTTTGCGACGTTACTGAGGAGATGACTTTGGCAATGTCAATTGTATAAATAATAGGTGCATGTATATAAATAAACAAAATAAAACAATAACAGCCAGTGCAATCCGTAACAAAATATTTTAAAACAAAAAAAGAAATCTAGATGTTACAGCTCGAGTAAAATGAGATAATGGTGGCTGTATGTCGAGACATCTGACCTCTTTTATCATTTTTTACTTAACAATGTGTTGCCCTCTACGTAAACAGATAGACGGGTCCCTAACCTTGAGTGGTAACACTGGTAACTAAGCGACCTGTTGCCAAATCATTGAACTTTTTTTGTAAACATGTTGGGAAAGAGTAGACCACTGACTGGTGGTTATGTAACAATATGTATTTATCTATGTAAAGCAACTTTTGATTATACATGGCATGGGACGAACATGCAAGAAGTAATAAGCTTATAGATATAAAAATAGGTATATAGGCTTTTATCTTTGAGCGCTTTTTGGAAGGATCATGTTCCACCCTTCATACTGTGTTAGTGAAGTGAAAGTACAACATAAATATATAACGCTTTGTTATTTTCACAAGACTACCAATCCGCAACGAAATTCTATACGTTCTTTTAATTATCATCTGTGGTTCCACACAGAACCGAATGAAGAACTAATACCAACTGGTTTCTTAACGATATAATCTTTAAAATTGCAGGTAATGACAAATATAGGTGAGAAACGGGTTGACATACTAACAAAATGGGAGGAGAAGTCTCGGGAGCTGATCGACGCGTTCCTCCTGCTGTTCGGTCCGGACGGGCGGCTGTCCAACATCTGGAACGAGTCCAAGGGCCGCATCATGCTCGCGCTCAGCCAGCCACCCTCGCCGCGCGGGTCGCCGCCGCCCAGCGAGAACGGAGACTCACATTCACCCGTATACAGGTAGATACATACTCTACTTGTTTGATACACAGTTGTATGTTTATAGTGCTATTCATGAATGATTTGATCACCGCTTGACTTGTAGATGATTTATCCTCGGTCTCTGAAAATGTAGGCCTTTTAGAAACCGAGTATAACACAATAGTATTTTTTGATGTTGAGAATATTGCACATTGACACTCGGCGGGGGATAACGTAATGTTTTATTGGGAACATTCATATTCGACATAATGCTTAAGAACAACATATAAATGTTATTTTACATGAAACATGATCAAACCCGAATAAAAATACTCATCATATATACTGCTGAACATGGGCATCAATTTCGACCGGACGTATAAACAGGGGCGCATAAATAAGAAGTGGTCGACAAAAACCTGGTAGGGTTGTTGCCATTCCAAAAACCTGTGTACCTACACCTAACAATCTATGGACTTTTGAACTGATGCAACAAATACATAAAGCTCAGTAAATAATGAAAGCCTTTGGTTGTTCAGCAGGAGCTCAGCGTCACCGCCCCCGCCAAAGTCGCGCCGCTACGAAACGTTATACGAGCCACAAGCAGGTAACTGGGTAATTATTGCACCGCTTGTATTTGCAACTGTTACTCCATGTCAACAGTCCACCATTTTATGACTAAACTTATTTAAAAATCAATAATAAAAATGTAAATTTGTGTCTCTTTCTTTCTAAAACAATTTTATCCGTGATAGACAGATGGCATTCATGATTAAATGACCTATGACTTTCTATCTCGGAGCGTGAAAATCACCCTTGTGCACGATCACACGTAATGTATATTTTAGAATATGATCTATTTTGGTGCACCATAAGTATTTTTATATTTTAAAATTTTGGCAGTAAATAAAGTTATTTAAATAAGTTTAGTCTTCAATGATACCATAGTACTATGCAGCTGGATGCTTCAGATATTATCGTTCAATATATTTTAATACGAGAATATTTGGCATGAGCGCTCATCATGCCAGGATACAGTATTTGTAGATCTTTATATATATAATAAATACTTTTTGAACCTATCACCATGTTGCAAAGTATCTGGTATCAAGCTATACGCTGTTTTCACTGTTTAGATGATAATATTAAGCTCTAGTGGCATTGTATTAGAATTTGTGATACTTACTAGTGATGTTTGGGCATTTCTAGCATTGCTGTAGAATGTAAACAGTAACAAAGCATGCAAGTCATTGTTTCTTCTAAAACTGAGTAGTAAACAAGTTAGTTTACTCTTTGAAATAGCTAACTATGAGAGAAAATGCCTGATATTTGTAGAAAAATGAATAGTGTGTTGGAATGTATGTCAGTTTAGTATTTCTGGTTTCAACACACGGCGATACCGAATGAAAGCAAACTATTTACATTTCAACTATAGCTTTTCTTTCACCTGCGTATTTCAAAATAATACTGAAAATAAACTGTTTTATGATGAATGAGCGTTGAATGATTGCTAAGAACTTTTACTCAAAATTACGTTTTATATGAATGTTTTTTTACTAATAAGACTAATAACATGCCTATGCTCCAAGATTGTGCCGCTTTTAGGTACATAAATCATTAACATATACTAATAAATTAAATGAAACCACTATAAGTTCATTTGCATATTGAAAAATGAACATGTGCATAAAGACTTGTTTCCGATATGCTTAATATATGTTCTCGAAACATATGGTAGGGTAAAGTAATCAACAATTAGTTACATTTTCAAATTTGTCCACAGATGCATCGAGCTCTGACCAAGCTGGCTCGGAAGCGGCCACACAGCGCCAGCTGACGGACGACGGCTCGGACGACAGCGACGAGGAGTACCAGGACACCAGCCCCTACCTCTAGGCTCGGACATACACATAGTATTCGTATACATGTACATCGTCCAACACGAAGGAAGCACGCCGCTACACGGCGCCCGCGCCCCTTACAGTCCTCAAGAGATAAATTATAGTATGAATTACGACGTTTAAATTTTGTATGCGCGTTGAGTACAATTGAGCGAATGTATTTAATATAATGTGATTCATCATATGAAATCCTAAACCTATAGTTATTTATTTGTCTTATTAAGTAAATTTAGTTTCTTCTCGCCCCAATATGATTGCAGCATGGCAAGTTGTTAGCACGTATACATATTACCATCGTGTAAGATAACGATGCAAAATATAGAGTTGAGATATTAATTTTATTTATAAATATTATTAGGTGACACTTTTTGACAGTCGATTAAAAAGGTGCTTATTAATGTTTACTTTTTGTTTTATTTACTACCCTGGTATTATAAGCATCACCACATTGCTCTATGAAAATTTTATATTCACAGCAGATTGCATATTTTGCGAGTTGATCATGTGACATGAAGTTAAAATCGAGACCAAGAACTGGAAAAAGAAAGAAGAAACAAATAATCCTACAATAAAGTGAAGCAGCATATCTACTTACAAATAATTGAATTTAATTAAAAACCTGGAAAAAGTAGTTTATAAACTATCTACTACTATAACCAGCAGACGTCGCGCATCATCCTGCGCACACAAAAAACGCCTTACGACTAAAGCGCCGCCTACCGGTTTCAATTGTGTTTGCAAACCATACAGAAAACCAATAAATAAATAAATGCAGATAACATCACATACAGTGCTCTGAGCCCAAAATAAGTAGCTAAAGAACTTAAGTTATGGAATTCAGAAACAACGGAGGTTCCACAAACACCCCACTCCAAGGTAATGTAGAAAAATTCGTTTCTACATTGACCTGTCCGGTGCAGCAGTTCAGGGGGCCGAGTCTGCTATTTACAATGGCTCCAATCGTCCCGAGTGGGTGCCGTTAGTAGGTTCAATTTAGGATAATTACGTAGGTAAAACATCATTTTAAGAAGAAGAAGAAGAACTTATTAACGCCACGCACTCAGACGATTGGAGCCATTGTAAATAGCAGACTCGGCCCCCAGAAGTATACACATGAAAAACGCACATGATCTAAAATTTAAGCTTAGGTAAGTGTGTATTTGAAGTAGCATCATAATAATAATATAATGTAGTTAATAAGATGTGCTAAAAAATATTTTAATAATGAGGTTTCTGTCTTTAAGTTTATCTTATATATAAAAATGAATCGCTAAATGTGTTGGTAAGCGCATAACTCAATAACGGCTGGACAGATATCGCCAATTATTTTTTTTTTGTGTTAGTTATTATCAGGAGAAGGTTCATATGAAAAAAAAAAAATGGAAAATTGCTCGGTGAAAAAAAAGTAATCCTGACCTTTGCTACGATAGTGATTCATCTGCGCCCTGAATAACATAAAGAGACCGGGAACGGGACATAGGCATTCATGCGGGTGAAACCGCAGGGCACAGCTAGTATACAAATATAATTTTTGACATGTTAATGTAAGCAGACCCTGGCAGACCTACTGAAATTTTATGTCTTTACTAGCTGTGCCCCGCGGTTTCAACCCCGTGAATGACAATACATACACTATCTTAATAAATTATAGCTTATGTGTTATTCTGATGTATAAGCTACATTATTGTTAAGTTTCATTAAAATCCATTTAGTAGTTTTTGCGTGAAAGAGTAACAAACATACACACATCCATTCTCACAAACTTTCACATTTATAATATTAGTAGGATTATTTGTATCAAGTTATGATAAAGTTCAGGAAACTACTGATAAACCTGATTAAATTTTATGATATATACAGTTGGCTGTGTGGACAAAAATACTTTCAATAAAAACAAAAAATATCAATTAATTATGAAACTTTATTTAAAGTTAAAGTAGAATAGTAAAAATAAAGCATAAAAAGTTTAAACTTTGATCATAACATTGATTGTACTTACATTTATAATAGATTATTTCATGTTTTTTTACATAATGTTGAAATATGGAAGATCTTAGTTAAATGCTTGGAGGAATAAGTACTACTAAACAACATTAATTATACAGGCAATGTTGAAGCTTGACAATCTTTTACTTTATATGAAAGCTGTTTACATAGACACAGGAAGTAGATTAGTAATGTATAGGGTCTTTATAAATTGTTCATAAATAATATTAAGTCCTATTTAATTAAGTGCACTAACACTGAATAAATTACAATTGAAATGCCTCCTCTTATCACAGAGTTCATAGATACTCAACTAATCAGAATATGAATTGTTCTTGTACTTCATTCTCTAAGAGAACACCTAATCTCATAGTTCCGTCTTCTCCTGTTTACCACGCTCACCCTTGGTTGTGGTCAGCTCTTCATTAAGACAGGAGTCATCAGATCCCTTCAGAGCATGTTTAGTGCACAAGTGTTTCTTCAGTTCAATTTCTCCTTGGTGATTCCAATACCAATCTTCAACGGCCATCTCATTTTCTTCCAACAAACTTTCACATTGTGTTTTCATGTGTGTTATCTCAGCTGAAGGCTTATCCCACAATTCAAGTGGAATACCGAGATCCACTTTAACTCCTTTGTCGACCAACCCATGTAAAGTTTTAAATGTTTGACTCATACCTTTAGCGAATCTAGTGCTGTCCTGCCGTTCCTTGTGGATGTTATACTCCAATATTTTGTCACATACGCCTTCTAGAGATTCGATTAATCTCAGTTCTGACTTCTGGTACTTGGTCTTCTTCTTAGGCTGCACGTCATCCAGGGAGTATCCAATTTCGATGACATCGTGAACTTTGCCGGTTTCTTCAAGCCTGCCTTGTAACTCAGTAGCCAATATTTTGCAAACCTCACAACGATTTGCATATTTTACACCAACATCTTCTTCTGATTTGATCTCTGTTTCATCACGACACGATATTTGAGTAGTGAACAATAAATATAAACAAATTACACGGAAAAACATTTTTATGATTTTCGTTGACATGACACTTGACTGACAGTGACATGACACTACTTGTCTGCCAGTGATTGGCGATTTGAGTTAATCCACAGCTTATAAAAAGCTTTACGGTTTACAGGTTCAATAGGTACTCCTACAAGGCAAGTAGGTAAACTGTATGAAAAAACTGTTTTAAAAATCCTAAAACTCATTTAGATTTCTTATCCATTTTTTCCAAATTTTAGGTAATAGGATTGTATTTCTATTATTGTATAAGAAGATAAAAGGTAGGAACGCAAGTACAAAAATGAAATAAATATACCAGTTTTTCAGGCTTCTCTCAGATGAACACTTCTATTTTTATTTCAAACTACGTTTACGTTGTAGTTTGTTTTCTTACTTTATCACCAAATCATCGTACCAATATTGCCGAAACTGCATAAAATAAATGGTTAGATTTTTTATTGCACTGCAATCTGCATGATTAAATATCACACTAAACTTATCAATCAATGCACCATTGGTATAGATTATCACCATGAAAACATCCGTCGATTAATTGCACCAATTTGCTCTAAAATGATAAAAACTAAGAATAATTTTATTGCAATATTGCTCATTATTATCTTGGGAGAATGAACTCTTGCCATACAAGTATCAAGGCCCACTTGCAAAAGGTATACTCTTCAATATATAAAGCAGGTACATAATAACATGTACCTATTTGAAACATGAAGATGAAATTTTAACATGATGTTTAAATAATGCCAACCAATGTGCCTAAATTAAATTTTGTGGCTCCTCAGGGTTCAAATTCAGTATTAGAAGTGTATGTTAAATACTTAATAAGTTAGAAATAATAAAAGGTATAAATCAACATGTTTGTAATTCATATTGAGCTTGCTCATTAAGCCATTTCACCCATTCATTATTGACAATCTTTTCTAAAGTTACTTCTTGAAAGATGTCACTAGTGGACTTTTCTTCAAAGCCTAATTTATTAAACATTTTAATGCTAATAATATTGGTCAAAGATATCTTTGCTTCAATTGTTTTCAGATTTAAATGTTGGACGCCATAAAGAAGCATTAGTATGACCGCTTCCCACCCAAGCTTTTTTCCTCGGGCTGCTTCTTCCGCTATCATTATTTCTATTTCACCTGCTGTTATTTCATTATCCGTCATAAATATATTTGTGTCCCCTATCATAGCTTCTGAAAACATAAAAAATAAATATTTACATCTACACAAATTATAAAATAGTTAAGATAAGGCTAAGTCAAAAGATCTGCAGACCTGTTTCACTATTTTCTTTATTGTATGTGTGTTTATCTAAGATGATAAAAGTGCATTCTGAAATTGAAGATTATTATTAATGCTAAGTAAAACAACAACATAAAAAGAACAATTAAAGCATTTGTTTCAATTGTTTCTAGGGTTGCACTTACTATCATCATCTTCGCACCAGGACTTTTGCATTTCATATTCCTCTTCTAACGTTAATGGCTCTGATGCGGTGAGCTTCTGAAGATCTTCAGACTTCATCCATTCGTGGTATCTGAAATATTAATTAAAATCAGACAAAGTCAACAATGATGTTTTGCACATAACTGAAAGAGTAGCCTTCGTCTTACCTAGGCACATGATATTCTCTGTATGGTACTAGTATTACATTGCGTCCAACAATTTTCGTATTGCTATTCAATTTCATCTTGAATTTATTATAAAAATATACAAAAACTATTTTTCTAGTTTTGACGTTTTGTTTAAATTTTTAATTTTTTCTGTCAGCTATGTGTCAACTGTTAAGAATTTCTATTTGAATACGAGCAAGTTGAGGTTAAAAAAAATAATGGCGCACTCTTGTTCTATTGTATAAACAATATCTTATTCCAGACAAAAAGCAACAATGCAAGAAGTCGTTTGAAAAAGGAGTCGTATACATATATCCTCATTTAATTTTCATCAATGATATTATTTTCATTTCAATTTCTATCAGATTTTGTTTAACTGTTTTCTTTATTTGACATTAACTTGACACCACATTTATTGTTTTGGACTTTTGGCCACAGCTTGCGGATGTAGTACGCTTTGAGTTTATTATTTATGTGAGAATCTTATCAGTAAATGAGTAATTGTTATCAAGATTCTGCGATAGACCTTACTGTTTCTATCAATAAACGTATTTGGCACTTAAAGTGACCCAAATACTAAAAGTTATCATTCAAAAAATAATAAAAGTAAGTATGTATTACTGTTTTGCTTGCGAAATGTTAATGTACAGATTACTGTATTAGTTATTCAAATAAAAGCATTTTTTTTTTCATTTTAGGTAACAGTTAACAATGAGTCAATACGAAACAGAAAGGCGTCTCTGCTGGAGTTACTCCTTGGCGTGTGCATTGCTTGTTGTGACGGTCATCTGCATCGGGATACCGTACAACCACTGGAAGGCGACGCTAGACGTGTGTCCTGGCGGCTACTTCGAGAACACCAACTGTGGCTGCATACTGTACGGGCTCAGCACTACACAGTACTTCAATGGTGGCCACAACTCTTGGTGCCTGTATGCTGTGTTTGCTCCTCTGCCAGTAATTGTTTACGCCCTGGTCATGGCTCTGTTCCATATGTACAGAGTGTGTATCAACAATGTGGGCAAATATGAGGATGAAAAGTCTACAACTATGGAGGAAATGTAAGTGAAATACAACTTTTATACAATACCATGTCTAATTTGTTTAACATTACACAATCTTCGAAATTAATTGCCACTTAACTCTTATATATATAATTGTGCTTGCTCTTTTATCAATTAAATCGCACTATCCTCTGAACTAAAATATTCTCAATTTACATTTTACAGTGAAGGAGAATCCATAGTAGTGAGTACAAGAACTAGAGTGAGCAGAAGCAATGACTCTGTGATATACTGCTGGATACCCTCATCATGTATTGCTGCCGTGTTTGCATTGGCCTCATTAGTGCATGCTGCTATATTAACAGATGGCTTCCTCAGGACCTGCACGCAATACAGAGGATACTTAGTTAGGGTAAATATGATTTTATTCATGTACAAAAGATTCATTAATTGTATTTCAGTAATGTTTGTAATGTCCTGTCTTGTAATTTGTTTTATAACAACACAAACAATGCAAGTTAAATATTTTAGCTGATTAAAAAAATTGTGATAGTCCTTAAAAAGAATTAAGTTTATTTCACTTTGTATTCAAAGTTATTTTAATTCATTTAAACCTATTTCCAACCAGCCTTGCCCTGGATTATAATGTTCAAAGGATAAGAATCATAAATATATACAACACTTTCCTAGTTATTCTAATTACTATGCAACATTGCAGGAGCTGCGTGCCACAGGGGATCACGCGACCGCAATCCACTTCCGGCTAGCTTGCCAAGCGATTTTCGACTTTATGGACTACATACAGAAGAACGCGCCAAACAGCCGCCGCGGTGACTTCATTAACACTGGTGTTTCTTTACAATTAGCGGTGATTGCGGCGTGGGCTGCGGTAGCTATATGGATCGGGATTGTTGTGAACACCGCTGTCAGAGCGTACAAAGAAAGACATGTTCTCACTTGCTGTGGTAACTAGATGATGACATATAAAGTAGATATGTGGCCTCCTTACCACGGCGGGCGCGCGTTGGCTTCCATAAGTCGGGATGGCGAGTCGTGTATTTAAGGTGAAGTCTACATCTTATTTACTAACAATTTCTTAAGGTTAATTTCGACTTTATACAACGAATGTTTTGGATACAAATATTAATCTGCACTACCAAAAGTATGTAAGTTTAGTTGGAGACTGTTGTAAACAAGGCTTCGGCCACTTCCGCCATGGTAGCTATAGGCTTAGTTCGTCAAATTTGGCGCCTTACAATATTAAGACAGATATATTTAACAGGAGTAATGTTAGTGGGTACACAAGTTTATGTATCCAATATTTTGTTAATGGTATTCTTTTGAATATTTTTTACCTTAGCCTTTTAAGTAATGCTGATACATAAAGTAAGAAATAGAGTGCAACAGTAATAATCAAAATGGGTTGCATTTATCCCTTGTACAGGGTGTTACTGAAAGGGTGAAGAGTATTTTTGGTATTTAATCAGAATAAAAAATCAGCTTTGAATTAGTTAATTAAACAATTGAAATACATTTTTCTCATTCATTATTTGCCATCTAAATTCAAAACAAACTTGAATGACTGTAATTTGAAATAAGTGAAGCGAAACTCGGTACTTACTATGGAAACTTTCGGTAAAAGCCAGTGAAACATACAACTGTAAATTAAATGTTTATTGTATAGTTTGTAGCCCACCGTAATGGTATATCAGTGAATACAAGTTAAGATATCTGAACGATTTTCCAATTCAAATAAGCATAAAAAGAATTACCTCTTAGGCCATAGACTAGCTAAGACTGAACCGACCATATTGTTGTAAGCAAGCTTTATTAGCTCTAATATTCCACATATTTTTACTGATGTTTACCATTTTATATTATTCATATATTATAGGTTTATAAAGAGTACTACTTAAGTATTTGTTTTAGATTTAAAATAAGTCAAATGTCGTCCATGTGCCGTCCAATTTAGAATAAGTTATACAATTGCGTTTAATTATATTAACCATGTTTTAAAATGAACAACATTCCGTCAATTAATTATTATATTTAAATATACTAATCTATAAAAAATAAGTTCTATATTTTATTTTCAGTTCTTACCTTCTTTCGGGAAAATTAATTAATACAACAGTTATCACATACAACATATTTAATATTAAACATTACAAAAAACAACAACATTTCAATGTTACGATTAAACTCTAACATTTATTCCCAACGAAGTTTAAAATTTCTTGCGTAAATATCGAGAACAACATTAATCTTAGTTTATAAGTATCTAACGTCACATTTAGGATGTATGGTCAATTACCATAGCCACCAATTGTCATAAAAACTACGTTAAATAGCTGCACAAAGGTTTTAATAAATAAATACCGATGGATGCATGATTATCTAAATCGTGTAAAACATTTTTTCAATAGAAAATATGCTATAGGTTCGTAGAACATTTTAAAATTGCTTATAATAATTATAGCTATTGTACATGTAGGTACAGATACAATATACACTACTCGTAAAACATTGACCATTAAAATACCTTGTTGCAAGATTACAGTATAGCTACTAAATATTTGAGTACATTGGAAATACTTACACATATATGAAAATAGCGTCCTTGGAATATTGTGCATACAACTTAACAATATTATACAACTTAAGAAAAAACTTTTCAAAAGTAAAATATAATATAAAAATAGGTATAGTAAAGGGAGTATTCATAGATCTCACTGAGTTTGAATTATGTCTACAGATTAGTTACCATCACACGGTAAAGCAATATTTTTACACATTAACGTCTAACAATTGAAGACACATGTTTAGTTTTCCGTCCTTTAAATTTACATTTTTAGGTGTAGACCTTTGTGTAGACAAATACCATGTGCAGTGTTAAGATCATGAATATTTTAAATGCCTTTTACATATTATATATATGTCGCAGACAAATAGTATAATATGGCATTTTACGTACGGCGTCGTCAGTTTAAAAACGTTTGCGGTTATGTAATATGCCGAAGGCAAAATGTCAAATCATTCAATCGTTATAATGCGACGTTAGTGTTATTTTAGGGTGACTATGCTCATTAAAAACTCGAGACAATTATGAATTACATACGTCGTCGCTCGCTTCGCTCGCTCTGTTGCAAGGTCACAATATCTAACCTAACCTATTGATCTCTGTCACAAAGACGAACCTAATCAAGCAGTGGATTTCTGGGCCTATGAATATATGAATATTCGATCAAATACATGTTTTTTTGACCAAAAATACTCTGCAGGAGTCCTTCACGACCCAGAGTCTATGGATACCTTAGCATTTTTGACGTGCCGGATAACCTCAAAAACTAAATACTTCAATTTGCCTCGGCATTATGTATATGGTGTTTAAATTTTCGATGAAATGTTGAGGCATATTATAAAGTGACACGGCAATTTACATTTTGCCTTCGGCATATTACATAACCGCAAACGTTTTTAAACTGATGACGCCGTATGTAAAATGCCATATTATACTATTTGTCTGCGACATATATATACATATTATACATATATATATTTTACACACAACAATATTACATAAAACAATAATTAGTTCAAGAGGTTACAGTTAAACTACATTTGCCAATAACTAGGATTTTGAAGAAGTATCTAATACAGTCTTTTTGGAAAAATGTTGTAAATTGAAAATTGGACAGATACAAATATACAATTTCAGAAATTACAGAATAAGTATTAGTGCAAGGTAAATGTTTGACAATATTAACATCTTTGTTTGAAACATTTCATAAGCTTCAGTTTTGTAGCCATAGAAAGGCGTAAGTCATACAAATCGATCTCTTTCCACTACCGTATAAATATTTAAGTAATAACAGGTAAGTACGTATTTTAGCTATTATAAATAAGGCAGAGAGAGTCGAGTATTTTATAAAATACAATAAGTGCAGTATGTGTTCAGAACAGTAACACTATTTCTAATACAAAATTGTTTGTGAGATAAGTCAAAAGACGAATATTATTAAATGCACATTTACGTATTAAAGATCTAATACAACAACTACAAAATACATATTTATATAAATGTATGTGTGGTCACATAATACCTATCTTTATCGTCATACGAATTAGGCCTATTTATTTATTTTGTAGTACTTTAATGTTCAGCAATAAGTCATTGGGATTTTTAGGTTTTTAGAATTTCTAGGCTTATTTATTAGACCGTGAGAAAAAATATGTGCGATTGGTACATAGATTTAGAAATATGAAAATAGTTAAATATTTAATAAACCTTTAAGTTATAGTTTAAGAGCTTTATGGTGCTTTTAAATATCTTTCTAATTTAACATTTTTGTCCAATTTTATATATTGTGACATCAAATTCTTTTTAAAAGACTTATATATAAATTTTGGCATGTTTTCATGGCATTGTGACTTATCGTATTCACGAACTTATTAATTAGAGAAGGTTGACACTGTATCTTTCGCACTAGTATAAGAATTAAGAATATCCCTACATTTAGCAAAATAATGTATAAGCACCTAAAAAGTTTGTGCTATTTTTACAAAACAGCAAGAATAGTGCCCTTGACGTAACTTATAATAATATGTATGGCAAATTATAATTACAGTTCAAATATATAAATAAAATATTAAAGTTTAAATCCTGGTCCATAAGGTAGGCCTTCACAAAATATTATGATTGTGATGCGAAATGCGAGTTAAAACATTTTGTTACGAATAATAACAGATTTTATACAGCAGATGGTCAAAACAGCTTAGAGCCCTATTAACCGGATTTTTGTGTGTATGAGCCTAAATACACATTGAGAAATGGAACACTATAATGATTGAAAACTTTTTTACAATCCGATGACGTCGTATTATGTAGCTTTATAATCATTATTCGTCGTCGTTTCATAAACATATTAAAATATAAAGACTCATAGGACCATCACATTTCAACCATATAACAAAAAAAAATACAATTCGTTAACTACTAAGCAAAGAATAGGTCACGCGGCAAGTAATATGCTAATCTTACATGATAATATATAAGTATACCTATACATACTTGTAAAATTCAATTTAAGTTAAATAAACAGGATAAAAATATCACAAAATAATATTGAACACATTCGTGTAGCCAGTCAGAGGAAAGGGAACCATCATACGTGTGCAGTGGTGCAGTGCATCGTATCGTAGGATATTTTTCGAGACCCCTATAAAACCCGGCACGTAAGTTGGCAAGATTTTGACGTAGTGGGGATAAACACGCGCATACTCGACCTAACTCACCAAGCTGTAATCAGCTCGGCGCTAACGCAAACCCCGCGTCCCGCTTGACCACCAAATAGATCGAAATAACGATTTCTGCGCATCTAACGACTCTTGCCAAATTATGTGCCGGCAATTATATTTTGTTAAAAAATAATGGACACCGTATTGGCCACAGTTCTCTTTCCTCAAACACATTCAAAAGCCAGACTCGAGAGTCAATATGAAAAAATAAGATCTGAATAAATTCTAGCTTAAAAAACTATAAAAATAAAATATTCGAAATTTTACAACAACACATCACTTATTCACTTACTAGCAAAAGGGCTATTGGCATACCTATATTATGTAAAATAAGTAAATATAGTCCGGCCGCTGAGGGAATGCGTTCCCGACAGGTCGTGGTCAACGGGAAGATATAACTTTAATGTGCCGGATAATTTACTACACATAATTTTATCCAATATGGATGTAATCTTTGAACGAATCTCAAATACATGAATTATTTATTATTTGTACTATAAACGAATAATATCATTTAAAACTATATAATATAAAGATAAAAATGAATAATATAACACGGTTTCTTATTCTCCGTTACAAATTAAGACCAACTGACAGGTGTCAAGGTGCATTCTCTCAGCGGCCGGATGACAGTATTAATATCATTTACTTGTCGGTGTTTCCACACTCGGCCTCCCAGTCGTGTGGTATGAGCTTGGCGAGGTGCGCGGAGAACTGGTTGTACATACAGGTATCATCACAGAACGGGAGCTTCAGCTCCATCGGAACTTCCACTTTTGTGTTGTTTCGGTAGAATGTCTGGAAAGGGACAACAATTTAAAGATTTTAACAGGAAGTGTTTATATAATAATTATAAATAATTTATTATCTTGGGGGAGGTTCATATCCACAAGTAACTATAGGAAGACATACACGGTACTTTATATGCTATGGATGGGACAGAGACTAAATGGGATATTTAGTTATGTATCATTTGATGTATATTCTATTTTCTCGTGTTGATGGTAGGTAGATGGAGAGAGAACATATCAAGTTAAGGAGAGGATGCTAGTACCTTAACGAAGAAGGCTTCCTGCTCGACGTCCTCGTGCAGCTCGAGCACGATGCTGGCGCCGTACTCGGGCTCCAGCAGCTCCGCCAGCCCGAGCGCGCGCCACAGCGACACTATGGTGACGTCATGCCCGGAGTACACGTATAGAGAGCGGTCCATGTTCACGTGCGCGGCCGCGTCCGAGAAGTACTGGTTGATTTCCTTTAGCAGCGGGCCTGAAGTTGAGACAAGCAATTAATTGGTAAAATACGCGTCGATTTGACCAAAAGATTCAACACATAAAATTCAGAGCTTCATGAAAGCCTTAATTGCTTATAGTATGTCCGATATTGCAGTACATTCGATTAGTTACTTTCCGTCTTCCGACAACCAAAGCGGTTGATCGAACTGAAATAGTCACAGATCAACCTTAAGAACACTCTTCAGAACGTGCATCACAATGCCAAAAGCTCGCAATTAAAAGCAATTCAGTGATAATTAAGTAGGTATTTAAAAGACTTACCAGTATAAAATCTCTGCATCGAAGCATTATACGACAGCACAGCTAAACTCTCCATGAACGGAGTCCGCATTTTGCTCGGGAACACAGTCCTGGTCCACTCGGGCAGTTTGAGGCCAGCCTCCTGCTCGCAGTGCAGCGTGCTGTACAAGAAGTCTATCGGCAGGATACTGCGCATGCTCTGATTCGTGTGTTTACTCAGGTAGTCGAATAGCTCCGTGTATTTGGGGTCAGCGTTCCTTTCGGCGAGCACCTCGTCGTACATCGCTTTCCAGGCTTTACAAGGTTTTGTTGCGGCGACTATCTGAAATGAACATGGAAATGTTTATAAGCTTGGCATGGAAAAAATTAAATGTATTAAAGCTTGGAAATGTATGGAAGAAATCGTTTTTTTTTTTTAGAGTAAGTAGAATGCCATAGAATATGTAATTTGGGGGCTGAGCAGACTAATACACAATTTTTTACAGTCGTTGATGAATTGACTATTGGTCAACGTTGAAAGCGACAATTATATTGGTCAAGTGATAACTTTTTTAGCTAGGTGTTGCAACTAATATTAAGCTTACATTATCTAGTTCCCTCGGCAGAGAGTGCACAGGCACTGGTTGCCATGGTAACTCGGGATGCCACATCTGTCTCTCAGTCGGCGGGTACAGGCCAGCAAGGAAAGTGTACGCGCTCATCAGACACCGGGACTTGTCGCTGCTCCGGACGAAGACATCCTTATCACAATACTCTTCCGGAATGAAGTTGGCGTAGTAACTTCTGTATTTCTTGCCTAATTCGTACAGCTGGAGTTTTCCCACCTAAAACATGAAATGAAGTTAGTTTACAGGTATATATACCAAGTAAAAACTAAAACATATTGTGACAATTGATGTTAAACAATCATTAACTTTAAGCTAGTGTAAATAAAGTTTATTTTGGACTGACTAGAACTGTTGAAAAGTCAGACTGAACATGAAATTGTAGTGCAAACTGGACCTTACTTAAAAGAGTTAGAGTTGTTTTTTCTAAACCTTGAGCATATTTACATGTTTGACAGTTTACCTATATTATTTAAATTGACTTACATTAGTTAAGCCTCCGAGTCCATCAGGCCACTGGTAATTCTTGTATGGATCACTGTTGTAAGTAGATACTGGTGTTCTTGCGCCGTGTCTGAATAGCTAACAAAAAACATGAGATCTTTTTAGTACTCAGCAAAAAAAAAAAGAAGATAATTGAGTTTAATATAATCTTAATTTACTTAATACTTACTATAAATCTATAAATCTTTAGTATTAATAAAATGTGCACAGTAAATTTTGATTAAGTAGTATCATGCATCTTAATAAATATCATAATTTATAACATCATAATTTGAATTATGGGAGAATTTTGTTTGTTATAATATATGATTAGGTATAGAAGATATCTGTCTTTGTTTTAAATAAATACATGATGATGAAGTAAAACAAAAAAAGATGTGATGTCATACATTTTGAAAACAATAAGGTTATTATAGATGGTAAGTACTTTGCTCTTACAGGCATGTTATTGTTTTACTTACATATGACATGCTTTTACTGCATACCATGAGTTATTGATAAAGTATGAATATAAACATAACTATAACCACCAGCTGATAACATATCAGGTGTTTTAATTATATAAACAACTATTAAACTGATGTTTAAGTGTGATTAACATGTTTCTACACGGATGTAACTTCTGTAGAACAGTGCGAATATTTTAATAAGAAAAATTGCCATGTTTTTTTACATGTTTATTAATTAACAAGGTCAACTTTTACGTCTGAGTAAAAATATTAATAACAATGATTTTATATGTAAAACAATTATATTTTATTTATTTATTTCTTTTCTGTAGTTTTTTGTACCCTGAATCTGTCAACACACACTATCTCATTTTGTTTATGACGCAGTCCACAAAATTAATTACAAATATTCAAATATTTAATTTAAATAAAAGCTGAAACTTACAATTATTACAAGCCGCAACGTCTTAGACTCGTACGGTAGTGTCTCACTGAGGACGCAGTAGCCGAGCAAGCAGCTCAGCACGGCCAGGCCCAGCACCACCACAGCTACAGTGGTGGAGCGCCTGGGGATCTGGTGGCACGCCGACCGCTCCGCCTTCGCAGTGGACGGCCTGCGCCACGTGTTCTCATCGTTATCGTACTCCATGGGCACTGAGTCGCGAATGATAGAGTACATAAATATTCTATCCACAACAATACTCAATGCACACTTGACTTAAGCTGACCTTGCTAATGAAAGCTACACTGACTAATACAAGGCGCACTCATGTTTTATAAAACATGTTCCTTTTATTATTTACTTACACATAACTAATTAATTAACAAAAAAATATATATAATAAAGAGACAAGTTGATTAGATTAAAATACACTGCACTGAATATTACAAATTAATAAGGTCTTTTTACACTAAGTACGCTATCAGTTGTAATTTAAAAAACACAGGTCAAGGTTACGAGACACGAGCGAAATGCTATATTAATATTTATTATTCAAAAGTATTCCGAAACGGCATTCGCATCGCGGAATCTTGAGAAATTGAGAATGAGCTTGTCAATTCAACAAATTGTCAACAAGTCAAACTAATTGACAATTAAATCTCTAGTGATGTGCTGTGCACACACCAATGTAAGCCAAGTGCTAACATTTTTTTGCAATATAGTACTTTAAAGTTTTTATTTGTAGTATCTTTAGAGTCGTAAGTCCCACGGAACAGAAAAAACAGGATGTCCTATTTTCTTAGCACATTACAAATTAATCGATTGGGTGGGCAACTCGACTTGATAGTTAACAAGTCAATCAATACCTAATCGATCTTCACTAACTGTCAAAATATATGCTTGCTTGCTGCGAACCAGCATCATTCCATTCAGTAATTTCAGTAATTCAGTTATATTCAGTTTGCTTGGGCGGGGCATTTACTTTATTAGATTACCTACTAATTCTTTACGCTACATACGATATAAGACTACAAAGTACTTTATTTAGAGTACAACAATGTAAGTAAAATTATGTATCTATCAAACTGGTGTAATAAAAAGTATAACTAACACTAACCTGTAAAAGTTTTGTTAAAAAACAAACTTTTTAAAAGTGTCTTATAACAGTTATAACTTGCTGCGCTGATACCTATGGCCTTTACGTTCTTAAATTTATATTATAAATAAATAAAAACAGTCGGATTTTAGTTGTAGTCAGTGCTATTTAACTGTAAATGATTCTTGTTTTTTTAATTATGTTAATAGGCTGTGTGAACACATTTACAGTTACAATTAGTTTTGCTTGTCGGTATTGACTATTGAACTAATGGTTTTATTTATCTTTGTAGAATTAAAACATTAGTTTTTGTTGTAACCTAATAAGATTTATTCCTGGTTTTATCTTTATAGTGTATTTCAGACGGACTTGCATAGTAGAACAGAATGCCCCTGTTCAGTGGAAAATGTCTGAGCACAGCCAAGCTGATTGGCAAGACTGCACTAGTTACTGGTTGCAATACCGGTATAGGAAAGGAAACTGTCATGGACTTTTACAAAAGAGGTAATTTACCTAATCTTAACATATACATAGATCATATAAAAAAGTACAGAGAGAGACCAACTACAACAACTTTGCTCTGTGAGACCAGGATAAAAGTAAAAAAATGAATACATCAGAAAAGACATGGTCAATCAAAAACTTGTGTATTATAATTTAATAATTGTAATTAATGTATCTATCTTTTTTTGTTGGGTTGTCATACATATAACTATTTAATGTAAGACACTTGTTTATGTAATGTGTAGAAGGTATAATTATGTCTATTTTTTGTGCACTAAGCACCAACAGTGCAAAAATCTAGAAAATCTGTATAGATTAATTACAGTATAATATAATTTAATTCAAGTTAAAGATCAGAGAATTATTAAATAATGTATCTCTCTTTTTCAAATGTAATTAAATGTTTTTTGTTTAGTAATTTAATATTCTTAATTGTAAATTATTAAGCATTCAAACTGCAACAAAAAGCAGTGCCATGCCACAAAAAATAATCATTGTTTCTGTTGTTGACTACAATTTGCCATTCAACAGGTGCTAAGGTGATAATGGCGTGTCGCAGCTTAGACAAAGCTGAAGAAGCCAAGAATGAAATTGTAACAAAATGCAAGGATGTGCCAGACACTGGCAACATTGTACTCGAGAAATGTGACCTCTCATCTCTGACCTCTGTACGAGAATTTGCAAAGAAAATTTTAGATACAGAACCGCAGATTAATATTCTGGTGAATAACGCTGGGGTTATGATGTGTCCTAAGGGAGAGACGGAAGATGGGTTTGAGGTACAGTTTGGGACTAACCACTTGGCGCACTTCCTGCTCACCATGCTACTGTTACCCCGCATCAGGAATAGCACACCAGCCAGAATTGTGACTGTTTCTTCAGCAGCACATACAAGTAAGAATAAATATGATTTAATCACTCTTTACATAAATTGTTAGTAGGATTTAATTTTGACATCTTAATATTTAATCTTATCTAATAACTTCTTATTCGTATGAGTGACACATGAATACATAATTAATTTAAGACTGTTTTTACAGTGCAGTAAAATCATTATTTTCGTGATATTTTTAGCGTCATCCGATGTGAACATAAAATATTATATTTTATATTGTTATAATGACGTAAATTGTGTATTTCAGGGTACGGAATAAATTTCGATGATCTGAATTACAAGCAGCGGCCGTACAGCGCCGCGGAGGCGTACTCACAGAGCAAGCTCGCCAATGTATTGTTCTCGCGGGAACTGGCGGCTAAACTTAAAGTAATTATTACAATAGCATCATGAATACTATTATGTAGTATACAATAATTTTTATGTTGAGGTAGCTCACCATGGGTTATTGTTAAAAATATTGCGATTGCTGTTAGTTTTTTTTCCTGACCTATTGTATAAGTTATGATTGCATGATTTCCCTTTCATCTAAATTACCTTGTTTGTAAGAGACATATGATGGTTTTGATCGACCCAATTAATCGAGGCTTTTTTAACCAGACAATCAATGCACAGATACCTTTGACTCGACACCGACATCTATATATATGGCCTGTCATGCTCGTCCCATGCATTTTACCACTCGTCTATTCATACAATCGCAGTTAAAACACTACTTTTATTTTCGTTGGTAATAAGGGGTTCTTAAATCGTCTGACTAAAAGCACAATCTCAAAGTAAAGGCTCATAGGTCAATCGATTTTCACCGCGTGGCAAATGTCATGCGGCTATAGTCACCCATGTTAACTTCGCATAGGTACCTACAATAGATTGATAGTACTATCATTATAGGAGCACGGCGTAGAAGGCATCAATACCTACAGTCTTCACCCCGGCGTAATCAAGACGGAGTTGGGCCGGCATCTAAACGAGACCCTGTTCTGGGGAGCGCGCAAGACGATAGGCATCCTGATCGGGCCCTTCATGAAGAACCCCGAGCAGGGCGCGCAGACCACCATATACTGTGCTGTCGATGAGAAGTGCGCTAATGAGACCGGACTCTACTACAGGTAATTGATACTAGTTATAAAAGTTTTTGGGAACCTTTCTTCAAAATCGGCGAACGATTATGGAGCGTGGTAAGCGTAGTTTACTTTCATTTATACCCACTCCTCGGTCGCCATCTAAGTTTCTGATTATTTTTTACTGAAATATTACTTCGCATAATAAATTATTCTTTTTCTGGTCAATTAAATAGTGTTAATGATACTAAAAATCTTGAAATTTAAGCATGGAACTGCTAATCCAACCAAAAAAGTACTTTGTAATATTTGTCATCAATATAATCCGATAAACTTGAACAAAAGTCACAAACACTTAATCTTGAACTGCAGATAGTGTCATGAATCTGCAGTTTATAACGAAAACACATTTAGACTTTAGACTTTTTTTAAGTAGTAAAGGTGTGCATAATGAACCTGTGTAAGTGGTTTGCCTACTGATATTTTATACACCAAATAATGTTAGTCGATGGCAGGCACATCATTATATACACTTAGGTGAACCGAGTTTGATGAAACTTGGTAAGTGTACTTTTTACCGCGATAGCCGACACCCACTTAGGTGAAGTCGCGGGTAAAAGCTAATCCCTCATAATAAACGTATAGCCATTGATCACAACTTTGCTCACTTCTTATGTAAATTCGTTAATTGTTCCAGCGATTGCGTAGTAAAGAGTCCATCGCCGAAGGGATTAAACGACGAATACGCCAAGAAACTGTGGGACATGTCCGTGGAACTGGTCAAACTCGGAGACTTCAACCCTTTCACAGCTAACGACCCCGGCGTCAAGACTGTCGGGCAATAGCAGTAGTAATGGGATATACTTATCATTATTAAGCCAGAATTATACTAAGGTGGCGTGCTGAGGCGAGGCATTTAAATACGTCATCACACGACATCACGCGGCACTTCATCCCATGCATTTCATAATGTAATTCTAGCCATACTATGATCTGGCCGCTGATAGAATTCGTTCTTGTTGACCACCTCCTGTCAGAAATGATTTCTCTTAACAGCCGTAAATAGTAAAATATGTGTGGGTTCGATAGCCGTATCAAACCCCAAGTCCCCCGTGTCGTGTCACGTCAGAAGCGTCTGACACGACACGACACATCACAGCACAATATTGTAATTCCGGCTTTATTATTATGTACATTTGATTTTAAGTAAATGATTGGCAAAATTAATAACTGATTGTCAATGACGGCACACAACTCAAAAAGTATTTTCGGTGGAGTATTTTAGATTGGTTTATCATGATTATACCAAATAGTCGACTGATACCAGCTCAATATTACCTAGTCCTTTCTTTGCTACGTGTACTTTAATTACTTGGTTTTTGGAAGGAATTCTTCGTGGATCCAAAGGAAATTCGACCTTGACTACATAAGTATTTGGCAGCTTATTCTGTAATCAAATGATTATATTATAATCTTCTATTGTTATTGCGACACTAACGAAAAGGTTCTTATGTCTTACATCACGTAAGTGTTACAAGTATTCTAATACTCAATACGTTTTTAATCCTGCCATACCTTATAGCCTTACAATTACTAATAAGATTAACATACGTTAGGTCATTTAAATTAACGGTTATTTTTTGATAACCGAACTTCTTTATGGTGGTTGTTTTAATATGGGATCTCTATCTGTGATTTCTTATGACTTATACTATTGTTCTATTCTTCTTTACATAAGCCTTAAAGGTTTTGTCAGTGCACGAAATATTTTAATTATACATTATAATAAATAGTGAGTAAGTGCAATTAAAATCGTTGTATAGATTTATTGACATTTATGAAATGTATATTTTTACAATATTAAACAATAAAACTTTTTCTTTTTATTAATGTGTTTTTTTTTAGGTATACCTTATCATGATAAGCAGCAAAAACCGTCATTCTTTCCTATTTGGGAATCGAACCTGCAATACGTTGCAAAAAACCAGTAACCGATCTACATCGACAATGCAGTTAAAACGATTAGTCTTCTTCTCATGTCAATGTACCTTAAATTATTTTCGACCAAACATTTGCTTGTAAAATGATTTAAGTATGTACAGATGTAAGATAACGGATGCATAAACATTTCATATTACGTAAAAGATGTTTTTGTTGCACTAAAAATATATAATTAATTATTTAAACTTTTGAAATATAAATTATCATCAATATTTTATAGCCGTTTTTTGCGGTTGTGGGAAATAAATAGACAAAAGTTTTATCACGAAACTAACAAACAAGACGAAAAAAAAATAGGAATTTATATAAGGACTTTTCTACGAATTCGTTAAACTGGCTTTGAAATTAAAAGTGTGAACTTCAAACCGTTTTTACACCGAGTACAAAGTAATAGTGTCATAATCTTAACAATAATTTATCTAAGAGTTTTCAGTATTTTCCTCGTGTAAACAGAAATATAATATATAAAAGCGTTTATGGAATCGAATTTACTTCGACTTTTTTCTCAGTTTTCCCATGACGTGATATACAGTGCCTTGCCAATTAGGAAAAGCAATGAAATTTTGTTCACGCATTTTAACAATAAAAGGGTTGGGCATATTTAAGGTAAGTTGAGTAACTTAAATTAATGTTACTTACTGGTTTATGTTCCAATAAATGATTTGATTTGATTTGATCTGCAACAAACAGCACCCTAAGTACCATCAAGTGAAAATTTTCCATTTGTCTTTCTCCTTTTATAATGTTGTAAACAGAAATATTAAAAAATATATGGTAATTATTATTATTAGGTATTTGCGCTTGAATAATGATGAGTTACTGTATTTTTGTTGCACTTGAGGTAAATACTAAATACTTATAGCTAACTACGCCCAAACCTAGCCAAGTTATTTTCCGGTAACTAACTACAGGTAAATAGGCGCCTATTAATCCCTGACACACGGCATTAGCTAAGCAATACCTACGTGCCAGCTTCATTTAAATTGAATTATCGGCTTACTTGAGTAGGATTCAGGTCTGTCTAGTTACCCTGCAGTAATACAGATTATAATGTTAACCATAATATTCAATAGTAAATGACACCGGATATTATATGGTAGTGCTCTCCGCTTCGTCTCCCGTCCTCGCGTTTAATCAAACTTTTGGTGGGGCAGGCATTTCGCAATATCGACGAACAGTCACAAAACACACATGTGAAGGACTACACGCGATGAACATATAAACGAACATACCTTTACGTAAGGCTAACGTAAATGTAATCGATTACTTTTATGGCTAATAATCGAGTTTCTTTTGTGTGAATTAGTGAGAGTTCGACTGTTTAACACTGGGAACCAACTGTAAGTACTTAGATACTGTAATCGTTCAAGATTACCCGGTAATCGAATTTAAAATTGATCTGTCATTCTCAATTAGATACCGTTAACAGGTAAGCATTTGCTGTTGTTATTAGTGTTTTCGCTTATAGGTAATCATGTTTACAGAGTCTTCACAGTATTCGTTTTGGCAGAAAAGTTTTATAGTTTTCCTCTGCTTACTTTTCAATTAGGTTTGTTTAGGTTCCAACTTCCATACCCAAAATACGCCAATGGGATCCCCCTACAAAATATGGTATTTTCTGGAGCCTTTTTATAAAGTTTATTGCCTAAAATGACCGCTAGGTACCTATACGGCATATATTTTATAAGAAAAAAATTATATATCGAGGTATCAACACAGGTTAATACAATGGACTACCTAAGTGGCTGGTGTAAGAGCAACAGAAGGCTGGACGGCTGTACCGCGGTCGTGACAGGCAGTAACACCGGCATCGGCAAGGAGACGGCCTTTGATCTATACAAGAGAGGTAAACATACTTTATTAGCTAAGTCTTAATTATATCGATAAAATAATGCACTAGTAGTCTAATGAATTAACCTGTCAAGGGCAGTATCGCAGGAGTTACCTTGTACCTAATACTAAGCAGAATCTCGCACGCATCTAGCCGTTAGGTTATTCTGGTTATTTAAATTTAATAACTTGCAGATCATGCTAAAAGTCGGACGATAGCGTCTGCGTACCTACTTTTTACGTTTAAGCGCCCGAGATTGTTCTGCAGCTAGAGTCCAATTACCGAACTAGACCGTAATTAATCAAGACTCAATAAAACAACTAAATATGTACTTCTGAATTCCTTAATAGTTTTTACTTCATACGTTGTTAACATTCATCTCTCTTCTGTTTTAGGAGCACGAATCATTTTAGCATGCCGAAACATAGAAAAGGCTAACGTGGCCAAAGATCAAATGGAGCAAGAGATGAAATCTGAAACTGGTACAGGGGAGCTCGTGGTGGAGAAACTAGATCTGTGCAGTCTCAAAAGTGTAAAGGAGTTTGTAGAGCGTGTGACGTCACGGCAGGAGTCAGTGAGCCTCCTCGTGTGCAATGCAGGCGTCATGATGTGTCCCCAGGGAAAAACTGAGGATGGCTTTGAAACACATATTGGCTCCAATCACTTTGGACACGCTCTACTCAGTCTGTTGCTGCTGCCAACTTTGATCAAATATGGCCCTTCGAGAATAGTCTTTGTTTCATCTTATTTGCACGAAAGTAAGTTTCTTAAAATAATAACGTAGGCAGGTAATTAAATGCACGTAGGAATTTTTTGTCACCTTTCTGTGAGGCTTATAAGATAAGATTGTTTTTGTGGCGAGACTTGTTATGTTGCAATGCTATCTCCCAATCTCCGCCGTCGTTCGATCATGCAATCATTTACTGTGAAATGACCGGATTTTGACCTTGACTTCGAAAAAGTTTAATGTCCAAACCATATTTAACTTTACAACCGCAACCTTTATCGTAACATGGATATGACTATTATATACTATATATGATTTGACTATTATTTTCCAGCATTTTTTTTGTACCTACCTTTTAGGTATCTATTGAGGCGTAGTAGGTACCTAGATTGATTGGTAAATTTATTTATAACTATGCAATGATGTCATGCTTGGTGTATTTATAACCTACTTCTAATTATTATGAATCTGTAAATGTTTTCAGAATTCGAACTAGACTTGGATGACCTGAATTTTGAACGGAAGCCGTACGACGCGTACGAAGCATACTGCAGAAGTAAAGCCGCCAATGTTATGTTCGCGACAGCACTGGCCGACAAATTAAAGGTATTTATTAGCTTTATCAAGCCATATCCTTTGACACACGAAGCTGTGTGACTGTATGGTTCAGATACTGTATTAGGTACCAATTCGCATAAGTACAAAGATGTATCTTGCCTTGAAACTTGTAGCTGATACGTATGGATAGGCTAGAGTAAGTCTCGAGTCATCGGAGAATGAAAATGACGGAAATGACCAATTGAAAACAGAGTAGGTAGGACCATTAATTACCAAAAGCGCCTACAATAATTGTGTTCTTGCACACATATGCAACTGAACATTTCCTGCTAATTGCTTTTAATATTTGCCGCCGACCACCGCGCCAAAAATAGCCTATTCAAGTTAAGTTTTAGTTAACATGTATTTAATTAACTTACAGTACCTAAATGTAAATATGTTACAACTTATGTAACTTTGGTGACGATACAATATTATGGTAATTAAGAGCTGGTCTATTGGAGCCAGAAGGTGATAGGAACTCCGTAAAGAAACAGCGCAATCCAATCGTGTTTGGGCTTGATTAATTTGTATTTACTAGTACTTTAAGCTTAGCTGATTTAAAACTTGGTTTTAAAAATGTAATACTTTTAATGAAAGCTTATTTTCAACTGTCTTCAAAAAGAGGAGGTTCTCAATTTGTCGATTTCATTTACTTCTTTTTCTCATGGACATACTGGCGTGGCGAAACCTTTGCCTTTTACAAAGCTTTTGTGATATTAATGTGTAATCAATCATTACAGGAGCATAACATATCAAATGTGAGCACATATAGCTTGCACCCGGGCGTGATCCGTACGGAGATCAGCCGCCATTTCGACGAGACGGTGTTCTACGGCGTGTCGTGGCTGTTCAACGCGTTCGGCTGGCTCATGAAGTCGCCGCGGTGTGGCGCGCAGACAACTGTCTTCTGTGCCGTCGACGAACAGTGTGCGGACCAGACTGGACTGTATTACAGGTCAGTATTAATTTGAAAACCTATGTATCCAAGTTATTGTTACATGCAAATTTTGAAAAACCAAATACAACCTAAGTTTAGTTAGTAGGCGTACAGTCAATGCAATGCTTTGTAGTTGCTTTTTAGGTAATTAAGGAACCAACGGGACCATATTACTAAACTTAAGCTGCCCGTCGTTCTGCCTTTCAGCGGGTTATTATAACAAGAAATAGTGAAAATTTAAACTTAGCTCTTTCGATTTTACGGAACCCATTACCGCCCATTGTGTGTGAACCCAACTCGGACTCGACCGGTTTTCATATGGTTATAAATTTATTCTTGTCTAAAACCTTTGAATGCTATGTCGTAATAACTAATCTTCTGTGTTTTTGTTCTAGTGACTGTGCAGTGAAGACACCCTCCAAGCAATGTCAAGACCACGCCCAAGCCGCCATGCTGTGGGATCTGACAATCAAAGCATTACAACTGAACCTGACCACATACAATCCGTTCAGTGAAGTAGAATCTAAGTTATAAATATTGTAAGCATACGTATACCAAGCACCTATACCAAGTATTTACTTAGTTTGGAGCCAGGGACCGTGGTACGAATGTTCCCGTCAGGTCCATAGGCAAGGGAAGGAAGCAGACTACCATAAATGTATAGCTATTCTACCAGGAAGCCAATAAAAAGTTGTTTCGACAGTAACTTATAAAATACGTAACGATACTAACTATTAAGCAATAGATATATGAAATTGTATCATATAACAATAATATGTGACCGAATAACTTAATAAAGACTGGAAAAGCAAGTTTTTTTTTCAATAGATGGGTATAGGTCGCGTCACGTAAAAAGAACGCTAGCTGTCAAGATGCGCAGAATGCGATTTATCGGTCTGTGCGGGCGGTGAGTGCGGGGGGGCACGAGCCGCATGTTTGCCGGTGCGCTCTTGGTTCGAAGGAACCTTCGTCTGCCGAATTGTATACTCATGCGCAAACGTACCCCCCCCCCCCCTTCCGCCAGCGTTATTTTTACCTGGCGCGACCTATACCTAATTTTAACCTTTTGGAGACCCTTTTTTTATTTCGGTTAGGTACGTTGATTCCCAAGTCTTTTTGTAGCATTATCTGGTTAACTTATTTATTCAAATGTCCACAGCTAGTGCATTTGCGCAACTACTACTTTACAAGTGTTAATTAATTCAACAACGTTATTTTTGTTTTTATTGGATTTAGCGGTTGACTAATAAGCCTTCTAAATTTATATATAGATAAGTTTAATATTTCTATGATAGTCTAGGTACAAATTTTACCTTGAAATCTATTTTAAATTTCTTATAATTAATTTCCTGTTTTTTTATATAAGTACTAAGGTAGTTCATTGCCAGTTGTTAACTGACGCAGACAGTTTTAAATTAATAATACCAAGTATGTAATAAATGTTCATTACACAATCGATTGTATAGGTATGTTTAATCACTCGTAAGATAGATTTGCTAGGCACTTACTAATATTAGGGTATGTACCAAAGTCTTACAATAGACCGTACGTAGTGTACCTACATAATGCATAATAGGCGCAGGCCAGACAGAAGAGACGTAAGACGCGGACGGGGCGCGGAAATTTGTCCCTTTCATACAAAATGTATAGGTAAACTGTCGTGGCTCATAGAGATCGCTACAGTCTGCAATGCTTCAATCCCCACCCATTTTCAAGTCCAGTCAGACTTTTCAAGACCAGTGGTTTTGTTAGAGTTATCCGTATTTATAACCCAAAACGAAACACATGTGTTGTATCTAAGTTACTTTAAAAAGTACTTATCACTCAATTTGACATTGACTGATAAGGGTCAGTGTTATCGCAAATATCAATAAAAATGTGCATTGGCATGAATCGGTCCGAAAAGTCGTTTGCATACATGTTAATTATCTTCTTTCATACCGTCGCTACAACGATTGACAGTATATGTACACATAATGCGTTTGTGACGTCATGGGCACTAGCTATTCTAGCTTTGTATTGAGATCCCAATTTACACATGAATTCACTATGGTTAATAAACATAACGAGTAAAGATAAAACGAATAATGAGGATCTTGCGGTTGTAAGGCTCAGCGCATACAGACGACAGCGTCTTAGCACATGTTTTAATTATTTTATGTATAGACGAACCGCACACGTGTAGCCAGTGGCGGCCAATCGTTACAGGAAAATACATATATGAAAAGCATTTTTTTTTTATATATTTGCCTGTGAATATATTTGGCTATCGGTGGGTGCAGTTTTTGCGCAGAGCCCAGAAATATAATCTGACTGCACAAATGGTGATGTGGAAAGTTGATGAGGCTATTTTTTTACTCTGTGGAAGACTTTAATATCATATTCAACGAATCGCAAATAAAGTAATTTACTTGAGTTTGTTATCTACATCAACTACTACACAAGCCTTTCAAGTGTCCCCAGCAACATGTGAACCTCGTTTCCTGCTAAGAGTACAATTGATCAACATTCATTATTGTTCGGTCAAACAGGACATTGTCGGCTCCGTGTCATGTGACGCCGCTGAAATGACAAGAACCACATTGTTTTATCGCATTTATTTCTTTTAGAATAACCTGCGCAGATAGGTATGTAAGTAGGTACATTAGTTCAGCAATTACATATAACACAGATCAATATACTGTTATGTGTTCTGTTACTTGCTATGGACTCGAATACTGTAATAATAAATAATGCACTACAAAGCATTGTACTATATTCAAATCATCATGTATATTATACATCATCTAGCAGTGTCGAGAATCGCAACACCTAGATAAATACAAAAAATATCATACAGGGGCAATCACGATTTAAAGCTAATCAGATAATTGTAAACATTGATGTAAATGCTTTCAAATGTATAAATTAACATTGTCTACTTAAAAATAACATATCTATCAAATATATGTATAACAATAGCACAAATAACAGATTTAACCCCTCTTTATCCCAGATAAGCATAATAACAAATAACTTATATTGAGGTGGAATATACTTTCGAAATATTTTCATATTTACAAATTTATAGACATACATTATAATTCTACAACAATTTGACTGTAAACTAAAATTACATTTTAGTAGTAATTCTATTTCATATAACTTGTAGCTCCATATTTGGTATACTATAACATTGTGTACCCAATAAATTAGTGCCAGTCATTTTGTGCACAGATTGCATGCTGCATATCTACACAAGTATACTGAAAACAAAACACTGTACATATTGCGATATTAAATAAATAAAACGATTTAACATATCACTGTAACACCATCAAATAAATAGTAAAATAATAAAACAACTTGACTAGGAATATAAAAATTTTCTAAAAACTTCATAAGAAGCATTTATGATTCCCCAACTTAGGAACGCGCGGGAGATGTTTAGTAGAGCTCCATGGTAGAAGTTGGTAAACTTTGAGCCCCGCTTGCGCAATATATAGTTAAATTCATGTAACACTGTCCTGTGTGGACCACCCAGTTCACACTGCATAGCAATTTTAATAACATTCAGAGGATAAAACAATGTGCTGAGCAGTGCACCGATGGTAGCTCCCGCTAAAAAGTTCTGTAGACCTTGATAAACTGCTTTCTCTTGGTGAGGTAGTCGGACCCGCACTTCGTCGCGAATTATAAAAAACATTACATTGGATGGACCATTTCTGAACAGTATAGGTACAAGTCCTCTGTAAAATTCTTTGATACCATAGTGTCTGGCAATGTGGCTTGCTGCATGTGCTGTATTCTTAAACTCTCCGTGGTACTTTGGATGTATGAGTAGCGTCTGTAGCCTCTCAAAAGGCATGAGGCTGGCTTCAACACAGCCAGCAACTACTCCTGCACAGGCTTTAGCTGCATAGGGGTTTACCTTGCGCTCCAATAATGGTTGTAGGCATTCATCATATACTCCAAACATGAGGGACATTGATAGTGATCTCTGCATCAATGGTGGCAACATTCCTCGGTAGAGAAAACCCAGGCCCTCTTTCTGCAACTGATTGAGTGCAAATGTTGTTTCTACTCCATGCATCATCTGTAAAATAATATTATCTTAGGTTACTCTTAGACCTATATATTAGTAAATACAGCATCAAAATGCCACATAACCCTACAAATTGATATTATCCTAACAGGATATTGGAAAACAATATTAGTCAGAAATTTCATAAACACAGGCAAACAAGAATTTATATAAAAAGTTGTTTTGTATAGTATATGATTTCTATCTCACCTATAACAGTAAATCTAGAATAAAGTATAAATTATTATGATAAGATAGTATGGTGTGGACATTAAATGATTACCCCCACAAGTGTTTACACACCAGTGTGTACAGAATTAATTAAAAATAAGGTTATTAATGATAACAATGAATTACTTTTCCATAGAACATGTTATAGTCAGAAACTCAAGCACATATCAAGTTATATTACCTGTCTGAATATGAGCTTGTTCAGTGGGTAGCTTATGAGAATGTTGCAGAATGCTGAGCCCCCGCCACACACAAACTCCTTCCAGTGCTGTGGCAGGCCGGCAGGGCCCACGGGCATCGCCACACCACCTTCGAGACATGCCCTGTCCATAAGATGTCCCTCGGACACCTCCTGCTTTTCGCACTCACATGACATTATCTTTTGTCTCGCATGGTCTAAAAATATAATCACTCTTATTCGTTGCCATTACAATCACTATCACACATTGTTCCTCATGAAAGGTATGAACAGCAATCATGAAAATACGAGATAGCTAGGTTACAGAAGCTGTGGTGAATGAGTGCTCAGCTTTACACATACTAGTAAGTGCATATAACTAAAAAATATTAAATTGTGTTAACCCATTCGTGCGTTTCATTATATAATGATTTAATATCCTCTTACCTTTCATGAATCACAATTAATAAATTATATAAAATGTTACGTGTGTGATGAAGAGCTAATTGCTTCATTTTAGTTCCATATTAAAAACATCACAATTTCTTCCAGATCAGAACACTATTGTGTTAGTAACTTGTAGAGTATTTTTGATATATTTTTTGTAATGATTTTAAATTAATTACTATGGAAAATGTTAGTACTTCCTAGTCATTGGGCAATTTCAGTTCAAGGCGAGCTATACAACCATATGCATCTTGACAAATGACAGAACAGTAGTTTCACATGTCAGTTTGAAGTTTTGGTTTTAGTTCAATTATTAAAGTAAACATACAGAAAACCGTAAACGACAACAGAGTGCGTGGAAGATAGTGGTACCTATTTTTTACAAAGTTCCCTTCTGAATTATTATTTTTATTATTTCGCTTAATTTCAAATAGATTTATTTATGCCGTCATCCGCCGTCTGAGTTTTGTTTTTGTATCCAGTCCTTTTCTATCTATGGGTTATGATCTGTCAACCTGAAATGAAAAGTAAGACGCATGTAAGACGTCATGAAATTCATGAAGTATTTTTACATAGTCTGTGGAGTGCGTATGGTATAGAAATATAAACATCGGCAAAACTACATTATTTTCATTATTAATGTAAAACGTATAGATTCAACACCTTTTGAACTTCAAGGAAACACAGGAATATGGCAGCAGTATTAAAAAAGCGTGCACTGGCCGAGTATAACAAATCTTTTCAGGTAAACACATAACCTTGTTGTTGTGGCTACTACCACATAATTCTCGTTGTTGATTTAGCTGATACAAGATTTATTTTATTATTTCAGGATGGTCCTCCGACAAAAAAGTTACATTTAGTTAAGAAACCTCTTATTGGTAGTTCTGCGGCTGCTTTTGTTGGCCTGCTCGAAAAATGTAAATCCAGTGATGAAGCCTTGCAACTGCTCCTACGTATATCGGATTGCTTGCAATTCCAAGAGTCAGATGTCGAGGAGGCTATCAAGAAGCTCTCCGAACATTTCCAATCTGAAGAAGAATCAGTTGTGAGGGTCAAAATATTGTGGCTTTTTTGTGACATTGGATTGGAATGTCCTGGAGCAAATCTGAGTAACTTGATAGATGAGACGACACACTTGATCAAAAATGAGACTTCACATAAGGTAAGTTTGTCTGTTTGAAATAATAATAAATTACCTACCTCATGCATTAGTGGATGAATTTTTTGATGCCTTATTTTAGTTTTAAATTTTTCTTATTTATTGTGTAGGCTTAGTTTTTTTTTTTTATTATTGTAAATATCTTAGTTCAATTTCTAAAATAAATAACCTATAGTTAGGACACAATGACAAAATATTCATTTGGATAAGTCTCGAAATCTTAATCTTAACCAAAAAATGTGAAAACAGAAGTTTCGTACGTATCATACCTCATTCTAGTTAGTTTTATTATGAAGTTATTACATGTATGGATAATTCTTAAAGTAAACAGGTATAATCTCCTATCTTTCCAAGGTTATAGCACAGGGCATAGCCACCCTACTAAAACTTGGCAATAAGCTGAGTGAGGACAAGATCCTGATGATGCGGCTCGTAGGAGTCGCCAAGGACAACCTGAAGGACACCAGCCACCAGGTGAAGTGCCGGTGCCTGCAGCTTATCAGTGAACTGTACCCTATTTACCCGGAATCGGAGAGGACTACTGAAATGGCTACGGAGGCTGATGCTATTGTCAAACTGCTTGGAGACTATTCACATGCTGAGGTAAATATTTAAGTATAAAATGAAGAGGAAATGTTTATTATCTCCCATAATAATATGTGTGTTGTAGCCCAAATCAATATTTATGTTATAAATCTATCTATATTTTTGAAGTTTAATTGCTTGTTGACACTATAAATAGTCATGCTTGATCTACTCTTAACTACTAATAGTACTCATCTCTTTAGTAGGGAAGTAAAGTTTTAGACATTGAAATTGTTATGTAACTTAATCATTATATTGTAATTACATTCTAAAGAGACATAATTCTGGCAGGATGCTAGAGTGCGCTGTGAAGCTTTCCAATCTCTGCTGACCCTTCATGAGCGCGGACAGACATTGAGTGCCAACCTCTATGATCTGGTGTGCCTGGCTTTATCTGATGACTATGAGATAGTGAGGGAGGCAGCTCTCAAGCTGGTGTGGGTGCTGGGGAACAAGTACCCTGAGAAGTAAGTTATTGTTTATTTTCAGATTTCACAAATTAACAAAAAAATAAAAATGGCAATACAACAAATATTATGTAATATGTGTAATATTATTACACTGCAACAGATTTGTTTGTATTAGTAATGATTATTTTTCATTTATTTATTTTTATTATATCAACAACTCTCTTGATCACAGCATAGTAACAGCAATTAATAGGCAGCTGCTTGTTGGGCCTTTCTTCTAGACTTAATTAACGCTTTGCAGCACTATTACCCTATGTGACGGCGAAACTACGATGCGTCTCGTGGACGACGCGTTCGTGCGCATATGCTCGGCTGTGAACGACTTGTGCATGCAGGTGCGCGCGCTCGCATGCACTCTGCTCGGTACAACACGAGGAGTGTCCGACCGGTTCCTGCTGCAGACCCTCGACAAACAGCTCATGAGTAACATGAAGGTTTGTGTTAATTGTTTCTACTTTTAGCATGATTTATATAAAGGGAACTGTGTCAGCCATAACAATAGATATTCCTACACAGTCTTTTATTTCCTGTCGAATTTTTGATGTAATTTTTTTATTCATCTAGATAAACTCCTGGCTTGCTGCTTAAGTGTGCCATACCTACTTGTTTTGGATAGTTTTTTAAAGAAAATTGGGATTGTTGATCTGGCAGTGGACAGTCATAGTTAGTTCTCAAGCTATTATTATCATTCGAAATACGTTTTATTTTGTAGAAAAAGCGCACAGCGCACGAGCGCGGCGCGGAGCTAGTCCGCAGTGGGGCGTGGGCGTCAGGCCGGCGCTGGGCGGACGACGCGCCCGGCCAGCTGCTGCACCACGCCACCGTGCAGCTGCTGCCGGGCGGCGCCGCCGGGGCCTTCGTGCACGGACTCGAGGACGAGCTCATGGGTGAGACACTGTCCTACAGATCTCGCTACATGCTAGCCGGCGCTGGGCGGACGACGCGCCCGGCCAGCTGCTGCACCACGCCACCGTGCAGCTGCTGCCGGGCGGCGCCGCCGGGGCCTTCGTGCACGGACTCGAGGACGAGCTCATGGGTGAGACACTGTCCTACAGATCTCGCTACATGCTAGCCGGCGCTGGGCGGACGACGCGCCCGGCCAGCTGCTGCACCACGCCACCGTGCAGCTGCTGCCGGGCGGCGCCGCCGGGGCCTTCGTGCACGGACTCGAGGACGAGCTCATGGGTGAGACACTGTCCTACAGATCTCGCTACATGCTAGCCGGCGCTGGGCGGACGACGCGCCCGGCCAGCTGCTGCACCACGCCACCGTGCAGCTGCTGCCGGGCGGCGCCGCCGGGGCCTTCGTGCACGGACTCGAGGACGAGCTCATGGGTGAGACACTGTCCTACAGATCTCGCTACATGCTAGCCGGCGCTGGGCGGACGACGCGCCCGGCCAGCTGCTGCACCACGCCACCGTGCAGCTGCTGCCGGGCGGCGCCGCCGGGGCCTTCGTGCACGGACTCGAGGACGAGCTCATGGGTGAGACACTGTCCTACAGATCTCGCTACATGCTAGCCGGCGCTGGGCGGACGACGCGCCCGGCCAGCTGCTGCACCACGCCACCGTGCAGCTGCTGCCGGGCGGCGCCGCCGGGGCCTTCGTGCACGGACTCGAGGACGAGCTCATGGGTGAGACACTGTCCTACAGATCTCGCTACATGCTAGCCGGCGCTGGGCGGACGACGCGCCCGGCCAGCTGCTGCACCACGCCACCGTGCAGCTGCTGCCGGGCGGCGCCGCCGGGGCCTTCGTGCACGGACTCGAGGACGAGCTCATGGGTGAGACACTGTCCTACAGATCTCGCTACATGCTAGCCGGCGCTGGGCGGACGACGCGCCCGGCCAGCTGCTGCACCACGCCACCGTGCAGCTGCTGCCGGGCGGCGCCGCCGGGGCCTTCGTGCACGGACTCGAGGACGAGCTCATGGGTGAGACACTGTCCTACAGATCTCGCTACATGCTAGCCGGCGCTGGGCGGACGACGCGCCCGGCCAGCTGCTGCACCACGCCACCGTGCAGCTGCTGCCGGGCGGCGCCGCCGGGGCCTTCGTGCACGGACTCGAGGACGAGCTCATGGGTGAGACACTGTCCTACAGATCTCGCTACATGCTAGCCGGCGCTGGGCGGACGACGCGCCCGGCCAGCTGCTGCACCACGCCACCGTGCAGCTGCTGCCGGGCGGCGCCGCCGGGGCCTTCGTGCACGGACTCGAGGACGAGCTCATGGGTGAGACACTGTCCTACAGATCTCGCTACATGCTAGCCGGCGCTGGGCGGACGACGCGCCCGGCCAGCTGCTGCACCACGCCACCGTGCAGCTGCTGCCGGGCGGCGCCGCCGGGGCCTTCGTGCACGGACTCGAGGACGAGCTCATGGGTGAGACACTGTCCTACAGATCTCGCTACATGCTAGCCGGCGCTGGGCGGACGACGCGCCCGGCCAGCTGCTGCACCACGCCACCGTGCAGCTGCTGCCGGGCGGCGCCGCCGGGGCCTTCGTGCACGGACTCGAGGACGAGCTCATGGGTGAGACACTGTCCTTCAGATCTCGCTACATGCTAGCCGGCGCTGGGCGGACGACGGGCCCTGCCATTTCAGCTCAAAATACGTACTTTATTTACTCTGACTTACTCAATTGGAGACAGTAACTCATGACCTAAAACGGCGGTGTGTCGATTCGGGTTCAAATCACAATACCGCTGCACCGTAAAACATAATTCTATACAAAACAAAATTGTCCACAGAGGTCCGCACCGCCGCCGTGGACGCGGTCTGCCAGCTGTCCATGGAGAACGCGGTGTTCGCGACCACGTCACTGGACTTCTTGGTGGACATGTTCAACGACGAGATCGAGGACGTGCGCCTGCGTGCTATCGACAGTCTCACGCGTATTGCACATCATATTGTGTTGAGAGAAGATCAGCTTGAAACTATATTAGGAGCTTTAGAGGTTCGTATAAGTGTTATTTTACACATTGTTGTCAGAATTAAACCAAATTAAAATGGGAAGCATCGACATTCAAATAAAAAAAAGAATCATCAAAATTCACCACGTTTTTGTTTGTTAACCACCACTAAGCCAAAGTAGTGGTGAGATTTTAAGTTAGTTGAGCGTATAAATATAAATCTTATTTAAGGTATACTTTATTATTTAAACGAATTATTTTTTAAAAAGCGTCTCCCGCCCTGAAAGACTTTAAATCATATGCAAAAAGAACACATAGCCTTCCAAGGCTATGTGTTCCAACCAGCACTTGTGGATTATTACACAAATATTTATACCATGACATGAACATAAATAGTACATAACATATTATTTTAGGACTACTCCATGGACGTAAGGGAAGGTCTCCACAGGATGCTGGGCTCCTGCACGGTCGCCTCTAAGACTTGCCTGGAAATGTGCATCGACAAGATACTGGAGAACCTCAAGAGATACCCACAAGTAAGTGCAACACTATTCTGGTTATTTACCCTCGATGTGTTACAGTTATCGGCAAAAAAAAATGAAGTATTATCTTGATTGTATCAAAGAGAATAAGAAATGACGTTTTAGGAAAAAGGATTTTTGACGCCAATAGTTTACGCGAATCTTCTGAGTTTTCGCAAAAACATCTTTGTCTGAAATATGGGCTGGCGCGTAAAGTTCAAACTGCTTGTCGATAAAATTATCTCTGTTTTTTGTATCAATTCATATTCATAGTAATCTGACAGTAATACCTCTAGAATTCTCTAGCTTATACATAGAGAGATTTCTCTCTATCGTAATTTACTTTATTTATTGTTCCCGGCACGTAAGTTGGCAAGAGTCGTTAGATGCGCACATATTTTAGATCTATTTCGTGGTTTATTCGGATAGAAATCAAAAACTCGATATCCTACATGATATGTATACTATAACGGTAACTAACAGTCCTATTACTTGTACAGGACAAGCGTTCGACGTTCCGTTGCGTGCAGCGTCTGGGCAGCTCGCACGCGTCGCTGGTGCTGCCGCTGACCACGCGCCTGCTGGCCGTGCACCCCTTCTTCGACATGCCAGAGCCCGACGTAGAGGATCCAGCCTGTATCCTTTACTACATATATTTATTTACGTTAGGTGCACTCTATGTATACTTGACTTATTTTAGCTCAAGAGCTTAGACTGCTCTCCGAAGAAAAAAGTGGAATGTGGTGGGGGTTTGATCAAGTCTATTAGATTTGGTTCGGTAAATGAGGTAAAAAAGTAAATGAAGATTTTTTTTTTATATATATATTTATGTAACAATATGAGACCGCGTTATGTACCGTCCGTATTCGTGGTTTATACTTGTGGGTTTGATAAGGCAGAGGATATGTATGATAATGTGATTAGACCTCGGTAATACCTTGACTGAGCACCAGACATGTGCGTGCTGATCCTGGTGCTGAACGCGGCGCAGCACTGCACCACGATGCTGCCGCTGTTCGAGGAGCACACCGTCAAGCACTACACCTACCTGCGCGACACCATGCCGCATCTCGTGCCCTCGCTGCCTATCGGTAACACACCACTAGCACTATCCAAAACTTCAGAAAAATTCTTGCCATTTTGGGCATATGCCAATGAGACCTATGACAAACGCAAGTTCAGTCCTGTTTGGGGTCCAAATACATTAATATATTTCGAAAACAATACTTAGATCTTGAAATGTCGTACCGGAAAAAGGCTATTTAGACTTGTTTCGGTCACGATTTAATTTATCAGTCTTTATAGGCCTCCATTTCGTTTGTTCGCTCCTGTATCACATAGGCCGCTGGAAATATTGGGATTTTTTAAATAGATTTTTTTAATGTCTATTAAATTGTCCATGTGTAGGTGACGCCCAACACTCAAGCGCGGAGAAGATAGAGTCAGCCATGGACGACAGCGCGGTCCGACGATTTTTCGACTCAGTCCTACAACACATAGATAACACTTCGTTGTCCAACAACGTGCGACTTAAAATGCTACAGTCTGCTGAGGAACAGCTCAACAAGTATGTATTGATACACTCGATGTTGAATCTTGAATTCATTAGTCATTGTGGTGCTGGAACGCCATTATACTTTTATTGTGCGTCGGCCATCGGTGACCGACCAACATAGGACATTTATTGTGCGTCGTCCACCGGTGGCCGACCAACATAGGTTATTTATTGTCAAGTTTCCTTGCTTAGTCCGTGACTGTATTACATGTATGTCGCGTTAGGCTAGCGGAGATGGAGCCGGCGGCGTCGGGCGCGGCGCAGTTCACGGCGGTGTTCGTGCGCTGCGTGCTCGCACTGCACGCCGCCCTGCACCGCTCCGCCGCACTGCCCGCGCACGCGCTCGCCAACCTCACCACCGACTGTCTCAGGTAACACAACACACGTGCAGGTGGAGAAAAATCATCAAGGAACAAAACTAAAGCTTAATTTTTTTATGTTATGTACTCAATTGTTATGTTACGTACTTAAATACGTAGAGGTTTGTCAACGACTGGAACGTGAATGGGTTAAGATACATGGTCAAAAAAAATTATATACGTGCAGTGCACATAGAACCACCTCTTTTATTGAGTCGGGTAACAAAAGTCATGAGTCTTACCGCTCGGGCACGCTAGCTCGACGCGTCTTAGGTCGTCTCTGAGCGGAATAACTAATAGGACGGGTGGCGAGGGGGACCACGGTGGCGAGACCGGATTGCGTGTCCCAGAGTCGCGTCGCGCGTCTGGAGTCGCTTTCGGTCTCCGCGGTCGCCCTGCCGTGGTGTTACTGTTAGCTGAGGGAGGCGAGGAATACACGTATTGTCTTGTAACAGGCTGCAGCACCAGTTCAGCGGCGTGTCGGAGCAGGAGAACGCGTGCGTGTGGCAGCTAGCCCTGCGCGTGTCGGCGGCGCGGCTGTGCGCGGCGGCGGTGGCGCCGGCGGTGGTGGTGGCGCCGGGCGGCGTGCTGCTGGGCAGCCCGGCGCTCGCCAACACCGCCGCCGCCGCGCTCTCCGCCGCCGCCGCGCTCACGCACCACGCCGAGCTGCTGGATAGACTGCTGGCCTCCGCGGGTAAGACACACCGGCTGTGATAAACATCTTAAGTGCCCGACAAACGATCAAGAGACTACAATTTACAGGAAATGTATCCTGTTACAGCTGAAAAGGTAGGTCTGGTGCTCTGATGTGATCCTTGAGATGGTTTCGAGATTCGTTTTCACCGTTGCCCCTTACAAATTCGAATATCGCGTAATCTTAAATGCACAAAGATTACCGATATTAACAAAATTGTATTTGTGCTAGGTGTGGAGCCGGACCCGTTCACGATCGCGGTGTTCCGGCAGCTCTCGATGAACGCCGACAACAAGCCGGCCGCGCTCGCCCGCGCCATGCTGCCGCTGCTGCAGGCCGCGCCACTGCCCGTCATACCCAAACCTAATATCAAGGTGAGTGGATGTTCTTTATACAGTCTGTTTTTAGGTTCATGACATCATAAAAAAATACATGAAATGTATGTCCTACTAATATTATAAATGTGAAAGTTTGTGAGAATGGATGTGTGGATGTTTGTTACTCTTTCACGCAAAAACTACTGAATGGATTTTAATGAAACTTAACAATAATGTAGCTTATACATCAGAATAACACATAAGCTATAATTTATTACGATAGTGTATGTATTGTCATTCACGCGGGTGAAACCGCGAGGCACAGCTAGTATTTATAAATGATGAAGATGGCTGAATATTGCTACGCCATACTTGATATGATTGATAAGACTTAAGATATCTGTCCCGTCTGTTCACCGGCAAGAAAGGGGATAAGCACCTCAACGATTAGAGGCTAACTTTTTCTAAAAATAGGCGTCTTTGATACGACGGAGGAAGCATGTAAATAATTATTGTAAACAAATTATAGTAAACATAATTTGTAGGTTATTTTATCCCTTACCAACGAGACACGGCAGGATTACATTATTGCAAAATATCAATGATCATATAGAAGTCCGACGACGATGATGATAATGTATTGTTGTGTAGATCCGCATGTGCACGGCCAGCATCGTGGAGCCGGCGGCGGACAACGACACAGTAGTGCGGTTCAGCGCGGGGCTGGTGGCGGGCGTGGCGCTGGAGGCCGAGGTGCTGCGCGTGCGCGAGCCGCGTGCACTGCGCGTGCGCGTCGCATACCCCGACACGCGCGTGCACGCGCTCGCGCCTCACAAGGACCATCTTAGGCCGCTAGACCATCATAATACAAGTTAGTATTATACTTTTATTATGCTAAGTATTTATTTTAATTGATGGGCAAAACGGCTACTGAGTTGCGACTTCATGTCCAGCATCATCCTTCAACGATGTTGCTATCTTATAGCGGCATACAATATTAACAGCCGTAAGACAGTACGGTCTAGAAATCGAAAAATAATAGCACATTAAAAATCTAAATGACTTGCAGTGTTTATGATTTCAAAGATAAATAAACAAGCCGCCCAGTTAACATTGTACTTCGACAAAATTCTGTCTTCACTTTAGTTCTATTTCCTCACACTAACCATCTCGCAATTTATAATTACCGACTGTTTATTTACTAATCTTCTACACCGTTTCCAGATGACGACGGCACACAAAACGTGCGCTTACTAACGAAAGTGTTGATCTCGCACGGCGTGTGGACGGAGCCGTGCGGCGTGGACATCTCCGTGTGCCTCGCCGTGGAGGAGGGCGGCCGCGAGCCCGCGCAGCTCGTGGAGCTGTGCCGGCCGGTGCGAGTCACCGTCGCGCCCAAGCCCATCAAGCGAGGGATATAAATTACTATTTATTGTAATACCCTGCATATATTGTACACGACTTGCAATATTAACAACTGTACTTACCAGGTGACCAGATTTGATGATAAAATTGGCGCGGCTAGATCTCACACTTTAGCCAAATGAGTCTTTGGATTAAAAAGTCGTTTTACAACCTCAAGAGTCAAGATAGGAAATCTGAATTGGCAATAACATAAATAGCCAAATTGTGCGGGCGCTAGTATTAAAGATAAAGTATATTGTAAATCTAAGAAAAAATAAAAAAATATATCAAATTATAGTATTTTATTTACAACTTCTTTATACAACTCGACAACTTATTCTTGTACCTTTCATTTTACATGGCAAACTTAGACATCATAGCCTAAAAACATCACAATACTTTCCTTAAACATAAATTGCAGGATTGGTAAAATATTATGACTTTTAATAGCCAATTTACTTTAAATAAATGGAAATATACAAAAAAGCATTCTAGGTTATGATTTCAAGCACTGTTTAACATGTTTATAGTATTCTACTTACATAATATAATTCAAGTCTCATAATTGGTTAATGTAAGCAGTTTATAATATTTCAACAGTAATGACTGTAGGATTGTTTTGAATGCTATTCCTTGTCAAGAGCAAGGAGTTCCGAGCGAGCTATACAGTTGTGTACAAGTTGCTTGATGCCTGGCATCCAAGTACCTACGGCACTCACATGGTCTACCATTAGTGCCCTGTGGATGTCATCAGCTTTAGATGGTACATCATCACGGAGAGCTGGAAATAAAGAATAAACCATTATCATATTTTTTATGCATCATAGCAGTAGCACATAAATTTTAATACAATTGAAAAACCTATCAATGTAAAATAAACAATTAAAACTTGTACCAAACTGACTTTGTTATTACATAACAGAGTTTACAGTTAGTTCCTGCTAGTAACAAAGAATGATGTTTATGTAACAGTCAATGAAAAGTACTTTATGTAAGTTATTGTAGCAGCTACTTGAAGTTTACACTATGTTAATTTTTTCCCGACAATAGACTAATTTACCTATGCAAATGATTTATTTAGGGATTAAATTTGTATTTGTATAAATAGTGATTTAAATAGTTTATCTTAGTAATTTTATAATTCAATATGAGCTGCAGTCATGATCATTTACTGAGATGACTTACCATGAGCCAACTGCTGCATTTGTACAAATATTGCACTGTTCAACTTCCCACTGGTCCACATGTCTTCCATCACATCTATTCTTCTCTTAATATCATTTGCTTTAGGACCAAGCTCAGTACTACTTTCTAATTGTCCAAGAAGTATTTCCTTGACTTCTTTTAGAATATTTTCGCCATCAACATTTGATTCTTCGGGTTGTGAGTTTGGAATCCGTGGAGGTGCGCCAGGAGAGAACATGGAGGGCATCGGCGGTATGTTCATAGGCGGCATCACCACTGGACTAGCCGCGGCGCTTGATAAGGGAAACGCTACCCTTTTGTTTAAAATATTTCGCGGTTTGTTTGGGGTGGCCTGTGCATTGTACGAATATTTTGGCGGGTCGTTCCAACCAGGGTCGATAGGCGCTGAAAATATGCAAATTGTCGTCATAGCTACTTAGTTCCTCAATTAATATACTAGTTATTGTGAAAGATAAGCGATTCGTTGTGCTTTCATACCTGTTACACCTGTGTTAGGAGTATATCCGTTGTTATTCATTTTAAACTGGCGAATGAGCAACGCGTTTTCAACAATATACAACCAAAATACACTGAAGCTTTATACTTGTTATGTTTTATGCACACATATGTTTACAGGGAAGACAATGTTGCAATTTTTACAAAATCAGCAACTCCTTTTTCTGTACATTTCTGACACCTGACACTTGACAGCTTGCTGATGCTGACAGACAGCTTTGACTTTGACGCGATGCTTTGACGTCTTTATTACGTTTGCCAATAACATTGCAAATTAAGAGAGAGAGAGAGAGAGAGATACATTGAATTTATTTGTTCAAAACATGAGTTAACATACACACAGGGCATGCAAGATGTTTTTACAATAATAAAGTCCGGTCATATTTTGTCTTTTCGGCGTACAAATATGGCTTAAGATTATTATTATTTACACATTTTGCAAACTCTTATAAGTACTAACTTTACTCGTTGAAATAGTTTCCGACAGGCAGAATATTATAAGTTTGTTTTATTTTGTAGTAGGTTTAGGTACCTACACTCACTAAGCTCAAGTAACAGTTATGGAGCGTTCAAAAACAAATAAAATTCAGTTATTAGCAACCCTTTTTTTGTTCCGTGATTATTGTTTACAAATAAATAGCTTATAGATCTACACGGAGTGTCTCTGAGTAATTATTTTCATAATAGTTCGCCAATTCTACCAGGAATATAAATAGATAAAATCGGAATATAAGTTTTTACTGTTACATTTATTGTTCTCGATCTTTTGTTCCGAATAAATGATGTAATAACTACAAGCTACATTACAGTATCAGGACTTGAAAATAATAATTGGTAAAATTTATTTAGTATTAATTTTAGTAAAGTTATAAGTTTTTTTCTTGTATTAGATTTAAACAGCAAAAAATAAATAAACAAATTGATAAAAAGGTGTAAGTTTCAATGTTTCTACACCACTATCCATCCACCACGTCAGATTTAGACTTTACGTCAACTGTCAAGAAAATTGATAATGACAGTCGGCAATAAACGTCAAACACCCCCAAAGCAAGCCTGTGTGCGAAGTGTGGATGTGATAAGATTGTCCAAAAAATGGCTCTTTCAAAAATATCGCACCTATTTTCCAGTGTTTTATTTACTTTATATGTTATCCTAATATCAATACAAGTTTCACAAGGTAAAGTTATGTCATTTTCAATGGTTTTTCCAATAATTTTGATACTACGAAGCGGTCAACTCTAATAAATTACGTGGCCTTAAGTAATGGGAGGATTCGAAATTGAGATAAAAAGCATATTGGGTATTATTTATCAAAACATGCTCATTTGTAATAAAACCATGTATTTTTATTTATTTAGGATCAAAAGCGGAATTTGTGACGTGCGGCACAATACTGAAACTGATCAACACGGACCTAAGACTGCGGCTTCACTCTCACGATGTGAAGTACGGTTCGGGGTCTGGTCAGCAGTCAGTAACGGCTGTCGATGTCTCAGATGATTCCAACAGCCACTGGCTAGTGCGAGCGCCGATGGCCGAGTCATGTAAACGTGGGTAAGTAAGACAAATCCGACCAGAAATGTATAACACAACATTGTTTACATATAATGCAAGACATAGGTACACAACACACCTCCACAACTAAAACAAGAATAAGTACATAAGTATTTTATAGAGGAAGGAATGTCATATAATAAGGAAAAACAATCAGACAATGAATTAAATTAACATTATAACTTTGCAGAGTACCCATAAAATGCAACACCAACATCAGACTGCAGCATGTAACTACTAAGAAGAACCTGCACTCCCACTACTTCTCATCACCGCTGTCGGGCAACCAGGAGGTGTCCTGCTACGGAGATGAGGATGGTGAGGGAGACAGCGGTGATCACTGGACCGTTGTGTGCAACAATGATTACTGGAGACGAGACACACCTGTCAAGTTTAGACATGTAGATACTGGGGCGTAAGTATTTATATCTTGTTTATTTATTTTCAGCCATTATGGTCCCACTGCAGGGCAAAGGCATCCCTTTCTTTCTTCCAATAATTGGCTATATTGGATCCAACAATATCTGAAGACCGGGAGAATTATTCTCATGGTCTTCAGCTATTGTTATCTATAATATTTTGTGTCCTTCTGAAATCTTATAATACATTTTTTGTTATCTCTACATACTGGTGTGTTTTACACAATGTTACATGTTTTTATTAGATTTTAGTTTGAAAGACTATAATAACTGTTCTCACAATGACCTGCAATTTGCTTAACTTATACTCTGTTAATACTAGCTCTATTCCATAATCTGAGGGAATGCACTGTTTGCTATATTATGATTATTTCAATCTGAGGACTATGTACCTCAAATTTCTTGGCCAATCTACGAATGAGATAACAATAGGTATTATTCAATTATTTGTAAGCTGGCTACAACTCCAAGCTATCAAAATTACACATGAAAAAATACTTTATTCATTTTATTGTTTGCCTTCCTTATTCATAATTTTTGGCTAAGTTCCTAATATGTAGAATTTCCTTTTACAGGTTCCTAGCGGGATCTGGGCGTACTTTCGGGCGGCCGATCAGCGGCCAAGGCGAGATAGTAGGTATTAACTCTCAGTACGGCGCGTACACCGACTGGCAAGCCAAGGAGGGCCTATTCATCCACCCAGGAGAGTTACTCCCCCACCAGCACCCTATCCATTCAGAGTTATAATGTAAATTATTATTTATTATGTAATAAAATGTTTTTATTTAAGAATTTTTCTATTCAGGGTCTCTCATTTCTGTTTTCACATGTACCAATGCAATAGGTTATCTGGTCTGAGCTTGTAAGTTGTACTTATTTCCGTTACTGTTAGCTTTAGGACTTATTTATATCGTAAGGCTGTAAACATGACATGTTGAAAAGATTTGACTTATAAAAGGTTTACAAATGGTAAAAGCAATATAGTTAGCATTACATGTTGTCTGATGGCTAGTTGATAATAATTGTTTATGAATGCAACATAATAACCATTATTATAGTAATAAATAGTACTGAATAAATATAAGCCAATTACTTACTTAATTTTCTTGTGTTCAAAGTATGCTGTAAAAGGCATAATTTTATTGTGATTGGTTTGTGATATTAGTTTTCATGGTATTTTATTCCATAGGACTTATCATCAATGTTCCTAAATAACAGAAAATTACCTGATGATGATGCATGTATCTGTATAAACTGTGTCAGATAAATTATCATGTTTATTTGAAGATAGCATAATTAAAATGTGACAGGAATACAAACAACAGTTTTATTTTCCTAATAACTTTATTATCAAATAGTTATGTTATTATTATATTACAATGAGTGAGGTAACAAACAGGACCTCTGAGAAACTTCACCAACATCATCGAAGTTGCAAATAATACTGACATAACACATCTTTGCAAAGTCATTGATGGCTTATTATATCAATGAAGAGTGTAGTCGTTTCGATGGTGTGTAGTGTACGCATATTGTATGTAAATCAACTAATATGTTTCTATGAAATGTAACTGAAACACAGAAACAAGTTCTAAAAACATAGCTATAAAACTAAATAAAAAACTCCAAATGCGAGCCGCTCGCACCGCAGCCATCAGTCATGGTGCTCTCCAACCTCTAACTACGTCATGAGAGTTCCACTAAAATTTAACTTATCTAACGTATTCACGAACGCAATAAGGCAGCATAAGTTTGTCATATTCTCGTGAATAAGGTAACAGAACAGATGAGAGATTGAGGTCCAATATATATTCACTATTATGACACTCACATATAGATAGCTGGCAGTCAATCTATATATTTAAGTAGTTCGAGTAGTGTAGTACAAGTAATTAGAATATTAGATTATAAATGCTTAGTATTATGTACTACTAAATAAATAATAATAGGCACAAAATCGGTGGAGAAAAAAAGTAACTCTATAGAAAAAAAAAAAGCTTACTGAAATTGATTTTTGTGACGAAATAAACATTAACAAAATCATGTATGTTGCTAATAAACTAACAAATGAAACAATGGGCGCAGAATCACCTCCAGTGTACTAACCCTATACATACACATTGCAGTCTCATTAAAGACTGGCTTTAAGTATGGGCAATATTAAATTCATTTAATTAATAATTATGTACCAGTTGTGCAGTGTCGTGGCAACTAGCACAGCTTGTTGGCTAGTACACTGTTTAGTTTCTCTAGTGCGTATGTTAGGTTGGTGTATAGCTTCTTATCACAGCCATGCTCCTCGATAGTGCTAAAGCGGAATGTCCTGAAGTTCTTCTCAACATCGATGTAGGTGACGGCTTGCATGAGCGGACACAGGATTATCTTTGTGTGGTCTTGGAAGTTGATCTGTTAAGGTAAATGTTACATTCTCAGATATTTTCACAATATTAGACATCGTTTATGAAATATGGTTGACAGTCAAATATGTTTTGTTAGTAGAATAGGGGGCAAAAGGTTAAGTGGCACTCAGACCTAACGGTAAGTGACCTCTGCCAATAACTTAAGTTTCATGAGAATCATAACATAAATTACCTGTAATGTTCCGTTAGTTAAGTACATGATGACAGCTAACGTGGTTCTGAACCATTGATGAAGATGCGGCAACCGAGAAATTCCGTCGCTCTCTCTCACTTGTACTGAAGCACCTAATAAAAAAAATCACCATGTAAATTCTCTTTTTAAAGATAATATAGGAAGAATTTAAAGATAATAAAATCAATATTTTTTTGATAAAAGTACTTAAAAAGTTTTTGCTACTTCTAGAACTATGTGAAACAAGAGACTTAAAAAATATGCATGTTGTATATTTTACTATCACTTTCATGCGGATTTCAGTTAAAGCAGACAGGAAGAAGAAGTTATATCCTGTTTACAAGATTTGACTTAATCTATTACGACACACTTAATCTAAATATATTATTATTACTTACCAGCTTTCATGAGGTGCTCAGTCATATATCTGCGGAAGTAGGTGAGGAGTTTCATTTTCTTGTCGAGCTCTTGCGGGTACTCGCGCATTGTCATGTACTGCTCCTGGCCCTGCCGGTTGATGTAGTGCACGTTCCTACGCAAATACAACTTATTAGAATTTTATTCAGTTAGCATGAGTTACTTTAAACTTTACCGCGAGTTTCAAGACGACTCACTTAGGTTCTAACTCTTCTAGGTTTTTAACGAAGTCGCCAGTAGGACCAGTTTAAAATTGTACCATTTGTACCTTTCATAGAATTAACAAACCTGTACAATGTTTCACGCAGCTTAATATTACGATTCTGAGTCGTGTACTCTTCAGAACCTCGGTGCGCATTCGAAAAACCCGTGTGACCTCTCGCGCCCATCATTAGACAGAATACTAACATCGGTAGTTAGGTATCATACTCACAGGCCATTAGCAAGCATAATAAGCTTAGTGGTGTCGTTGAACATGACGCCGACGCTCTCGTCGCACAGCTGGTAGCCGAAGCCGTACTTGTCGCTGTAGTCCACCCACTTGCCCACCCAGACCAGCGGCTGGGCAGCGGGGTCGCCCAGCTCGTCCGTCAGACATTCCGGACGACATTTCAGCTGTAGGTGAATATTAAAAAAGTTAGAAGATAAATTATGAAAAATGGCTAAAAATTTCCTCTGAATTTTTGCTTAACATAAAAAAAAAATATATCGTGTATTAATATGTGATGTATATACACTGACAATGAAAGTCAACTCTATTGCTATTAAAAACTTTGGTTAAGTAAAGATTAATATTTATGCCACCAGTTTTCACCTGTTTGAAAGTTCTTACCTTATTAACAAGCAGCGCGGCGAGTTGATCGCGCAGTGCGATGAGGTTCTGTCGGTGCGATGTGGGCTCAACAGCGCGCGGTTCAGCGGCCATAACGCTGCGCTTCACTGGCGAGTCCACTGCCATCGCGACGTGGTCTGAAGTACAAAGAGGAACATGTAAAATATCACTTAGCAATGTACACACATATTAAATACATGATGTACTTTTAGACCTCCCTATTTATTGGGGTAGAAAAGACATTTTTGAAAATTAAACATGATTTAGTGATAATTTCAAGTACCATTACTGTTAACTTCGTTAAGCGGCCTGCGGTGCAGCGAGACGCCCTCGAGCTGGTCGGTCCTGGGCGCGGTGGTGAGGCAGGAGAGCGGCAGCGCGGCCGGCAGCATGCCCGACGTGAAGAACTCGTTCTGCAGCAGCTTGTCCACCGACGGCCGCCGCGACGGGTTCGACTGCAGCTGCAGCACTATCATCGACGCCGCCGGCTTGCGCAGCGATGACGGAATCCTGTATCATATTATGTTTTATAGGACCTTCTGATGATCTTATTAACGAAATGTTAGGTGCTCATGATACACATAGTTTAGAGACAATACCACAAGCTTAGTAAGACAACACTAGATGATATTAAACACAACGCAAGCAACAGTCATCGTCTTGGTTCACATAGCAACATGATGGGCTGCATGATCACTCGTGACATGTGGTCGTGTGCACCATCACCATAGTAGTACGGTAACCACCTGTAGCGCTGGTTCACAGTATTATCGTCGACTAACGCGCGCGCGTACCGACTACCCAACGAGTGCCACGGTCCCGTGCAACATACCGTCATCGCTAGTTGCACTCCCTCACTATTCAACAATACAAAGTATACTTTTATTATTACTGCCCTTGTAGCTTCTTCAAATGAATTAGTGACGACATTTGTCTTTATTTGTTCATCAGGGTAATAAAGTAACGATGTTATGTCTCTTTTGGATATCATATCTGTAAAACAATGTGGACTCTACGACTACACCCAGAATCTTCAAGGCTTCAAGGCAAAGTTAAAAATTAATCTTTACATTACATACATTTAATGCATGTTCATAGTTGGTGTTGTGTTCATCATTGATGTCATAAAGGTACTGATACTGGTTTCTGAAGACATTAAATAAGAATTAAAGTTACATTGAACTTACTCTTTACTAAACCGGTTTTTGACGCCGAATTATTGATAAGACTTTGTATCACAATAAATATTTGAAGACTCCCAATTAGAGTTAAATTCTTACAAGTTAATAAGTTGTAATCTTGAAAGAAGTTTTATCAAGCAGATTGTAACTCTAGTTTTCAAGACCGTTAATAAATGTCAAATTTGGATAAATTTATGAAAATTTGTCTGTCTTTGAATTAAAATAACAATTCGTTATAAATTTAAAGACATTACATACCTATATTCACACTGCTTGATTCTCTTGTATGTGTCCTTGAGCGTGGAGGTTTCAAACGGCGGCTTGCCAACGAGCAGTGTGTACATGATGCAGCCCAGGCTCCAGATGTCCACTTCGAAGGAGTGTCCCTTCTTCGTCAGTATTTCAGGCGCTATGTAGTTTGGTGTGCCGCACAGTGTCTGTTTTCTCTCTCCTATGAAAGATTTAACATGAAGTGGTGTATAAAGTGGCATGAAGTATGGTGCCAAATAGACTAATTGCTGCAACTACAAGTACTATTTAATGTTTTAATTTCCCAGTTAGCTATAAGAATATATAGCAGTTATAAAATATATCTATATGCTTCATCCATCTAACTTCAAAACAAGCAGAAGCTAATAAATAAACATAGTAAGATCTATTTGCAGTATATCATTAAAATTGATTTATATTTTATGACTTCATTGTTCCAGGTGTCATTACTTTTATTGACAGCTAATGTTTTTCCAAATTAAATTACTCAGTGTATTAGGTGGAATATTTTTGAAGACCATGAATGTTTGTTTGGCTTTGATGTTTGTGTAGTAGTTTTACACATTACCTTCATATTCAATCCGGGCGGCTAGTCCAAAGTCTCCAATCTTAACATGGAGGTCATCATCAAGGAACAGGTTGCCGAGCTTCAGGTCTCTGTGTATGATGCGCTTGCTGTGCAGGTACTGCACTCCCAGCAGTATCTGGTGCATGTAGAACCTGGCCTCTGGCTCAGTTATTGCTTTTCTTCTTTTGTGCAACTCCATCATTGACTGTGAGGAAGTTGCTTATAAATGACCAAGGAAAAATTTGCATCAGAGTTGACCCTTCAGCTTTTTGTTTGTTGATTATTTTTAAACTTGTATAGAACAAATTCTCTAATGAAACTTTTTTCATATTCAATGTGTTAAGCTACAGCATAAACTTTTATTAATCCTATGATCTTGTATTACTAGTATAATTGGAGAAAAACAATTAAAAAAAGAGGAGATATATTAACTCAATAAGAATCTTGGGAAGGTTAATGACACTCAAGTAAGCCAAGTAGATATTTTACATCACACAGCTAAACCAAACCAAAGATAAATACTCACCCTTCTTTTACACAGTTCCAATATAATGTAGATGTTTAAGGAGTCTTCAAAGAAGCTGTGGAATCCGACCACATGCTTGTGCTGCAGCGAGCGGTGGATGGAGATCTCCTGAGCCATCTTCTCCTTCTGGCTCGACTTCACCATCAGTTTCTTGGAAACTATCTTCCCTGCCCATACCTGGTTGGTGGCTATGTCTTGGATCTCGTAACATTTTGCAAAGCCACCCTAAAATCATTATAAGAGTTACTAATAACTGTAATAACACATATAATATGATAATTGATGTTTAGTAAACAGTGTTTATTAACTTAATGTAATCAGAATTGTGGTTTTATAACAGAATGAGGATTTGGGGACTTATCGTTGCATAAAGTACCTTTTATGAATGAACTCCCAGACAAAATAAAGAAAGAAAGTTAAGAAAGACATTTAGCCTGAAACTATAAAAGTGGTACTACACATGTAGACTTCTGACTAAATCAACTCTAAAGGGAATCGTGTTAACACTGCCTTCACACTTGTATTGATTTGTAAAGTTCATAATTAGTATGCACCTGTTACAGCAGTGCATTTGAATTCTAACCGACAAATTAAGTTATTATAAAACAGTTTATAATTACGTTATTACAATGATTTAGCCTCAACACTGTTTCTTATAGCTAAATAGCACTATACATTAATGCCGTACCGATTAACGGTTACGTACGATGATAAATTTCTACAAACAGGTGCAAATGTCGTTACACGGAATGACACAGTACGATCGTAAATCACACAACAGTCCACATACATAATATTTTTAGAACAATCACAAGAACAAATGATTCTTAAGTGTGATTAGTGATAGAATTTAAGAAAAACTCACCTTCCCAAAAAATCGTAACCTCTGATAGGTGCAGTTGGTTTGGGGATCATGTATAATTTCAGGTATTTCCTTCTTTTCGTCTTCCTTGATCGACGTCATTTTAAACTAGCTTAAAAATATAATATTACAAGTCAAATAAATTTAAGTTAACAATAAACTATTGATGATTGTTGACAAATTCACAAAGGAGATTTCAAACGACCATACGTTTGAACTTTGAAGGCTGTTTGAACGGTTTTGATGCGAAACTAAATGGCCGACCAATCACAGTGAAGCATTTTCTACCAAAGTTGCTACCATCAACATTATAACTTCTCCCAAAAATATATATTTTTTGATTCCAATACAATATTACAAATTATAATGGAAAGGAAATATAATATTTTAATAGAACTCGACATATATATATATATATATATTTCGTTTCACAAAAGCCATGAGAACGCCGAGTAATAAAAAATACTAAGAGACACTGAACAAGAGCAGTGTAGCTAGACTTTTTTTAATAACAAAATAACTTAAAAAAAATTATTGAACATAATAATTATTTACTAGGTGTGCCTCGCTGTTTTTCTCCGATTACAGGTATTTGACAAGGTATTTAAGCCCCTTTCAAGAATGAGGCTAAAACACGTTATTGTTTTCTTAAAAAATCCAACTTATAGTTTCATCTGATTTATACTAACACTTTTAAACATCGTTTGAGCCTAGGACCATGGGAAAAATTATTTTTCGAGACCTTTCTGATTTTAATTAATTAAAATCAACCCCAGCAGTTAATTTAATTGACGTTCTAATTTCACTGACCTCTCTCGGTACTGCTGCTGGAATGCATGATAGTTGCATGATTTTAATGGGTTATAATAACTTTGTAGATTTGAATTAATATTTTTTGCAGTAGTTTATCGTATTTTTAGATTGGCAAATTATTATTTACCTATATTTTAACCTTTATTCGCTATGGCAATATTTTAAAAGTAAATAAAATATATTGCTTCATGAGCTGTATTTTTATTTCTACCAATCACGAGCCAGCAGAATTTTTAAAAAAAGTTAATATTGTACAGGTTTTAAATTAAATGGCAAACGGCTCTTCCTGTAGCACTATGTTGTAGTTTTACCTCCTTAAGCATTATTTAACCCACTTCAAAAAGATCAGGTTCTCAACTTGTTTGAAGGATTTGCGCGATATATCCGACATTATTCTTTTGATTCCAAAAATATTTTTTTTTATATCTACGAGGTGGTCCCAATGATATTTTAATAAATTTTATTAGAATATCATTGGGTGGTCCTATAACTTTTATACTTGGAATGTTTAACGATGATTGTAATATCGGTAACTTAAATTGACCCATTAAAAAATGACTTATTCAAGCTCTAGCTAGGTCTATCTATAGAGTAGTATGGGAATGGACTTTTCCTAATAGTATTTTACATTCTAAAAACCTGCTCCGTATTCGTGAAATATCTGGAGTTACAGGAAGACAGATTATACAAAATTTAGTATGGGTAGCGTACTGGCACCAGTAATCGACATGCACCAGTAATCGACACTTTATTTTTTTATTTAATAAAATAAAGAGCAGGATACCGATTTATTTATTTGACGACACTGTAACATAGAAAGCACACTTATTACTGGCTCCCATTGACATTTGAGCGATATTTACAGTTTTATTTGAAAGTAGCGGTGTCACAACTGATTGTGGCTCGAGTACCGGCGAGAAAAACAACATTTCTTACTGAAATCGTTAACGAAGGGAGTACATTTCTTTGTTAATTATGCTAATGTATTGTAAGTTATTTGAAATTTATGAGTTTTACGGGTTTTTATAAGAACTAAAGGGTGGAATTTTGTTATAACACAAGTTCAAGATTATTTTAATATTAGTAAAATGTTGGTGTCGATCATTGGTGTTCACAAACTGACTTTCTCCAGTTATCGACACGTGTCGATAGTAATTATTAGAAACCATTTTTCATTTGATAAGTGAATATATAGCTCTTCTAACTTTGCTTCTCGGTAGATATTTGAAGTAAACTAATCAAAGTTGACCTACCAGAAATCGACAAGTGACGATTATTGGGAAATAATATGTGTCAATGATTGGTTTTAGAGATGGCTCTGAGAAAAAATTATACTCCCGGCCAGTTAGGTTCAGTGGGTCGTCTTAGGGGCGGAGGGTAGGAGTTGGAGCATACGCTTGGGCACTATGAGCACCAAAGATAACAAAAAAAAAATAGTGAAAAAAATTGGGAGTCCTTTTTTTTTATAGAATTCGAGCATTTTTATTGCAGCATCTGATTAAGCTTATCTATAGAAACCATTTATGATCTTAGAAGTATGGCCCTACGACGCACAGTTTCCGACTTATGGGCCGTTTACATTAAAAGGCCGTTCAAGTAAAAGGCTCATAACTCGAAAACGGTGCGTCGTGGGGCCATGTTTTTTAGAACATAAATAGTTGCTACAGACAAGGTCAACCTAATACAAGAAAAAAAATAGGAAAGATTCCGAAAAAAAATAAAAAAATTTAAGTCCTATACAGGACTTATAAAAATTATAGTTTTTTTTATGTCCCTAAATAATAAAAACTTAGATCCAGCAATCCCTTGTTGTTTTGCTTTATTAAGATTGTTAGCAACGCACTAAGTCGAGGTCCGAACCCCGCAGGGGGTGCCCTTAGTAGACGTTGCTAACGTAGTTAGTTTTTCCTATTGCTCTGGCTGGAAGCCTTAAGGTCCTCGCCAAAAGTCCGGTGAAGCAGTAAAGGCCTGCGCTCAGGCTAACTGCAAAGATCTCTATCAAAAAAAAAAAGAAAAAAAAAAAATTTAACCATACGGTTAGGTAATAATTTTGCACGATTTGCTTTCATTATCAGTATTAAAGTACCATCATACCTGTGGTAGAAATACAATATAAATTTATTGCGCTATCGTACACAAACATTACATCCGTCTTACGAATTTTCGATCAGGTCACGTGTCCTGAAGCGGGTTTATCATTTTTACTCATTACAAAAAAAAAACTGTATAGCACCGCTAAAGAAGTTTTCGTTATACGAATTTTCGATCAGGTTACGTGTCCAGGGGCCCGATGTTTCTATTTTAAGTCAGTGAGTGGCAGGTATTTTCGTATCCAGATAATTTTAGTTTAATGAAAAATTTAGGTACACCTACTTGCCAATGTTGACCTTGTAGGATTACCAGTGGCTATAATAAGTGTAAAGTGCACTGGAACGTTTATTAACCTGACGCGAGTTTAATTTTTTTTACCCATTACGAAAAGCCGCTAAAGAAGTGTTCAATTCAAAAATTAAAAATTATCAACACAGACAAAATCAGAACCAAAAAAAAAAAAAAAATCATTAATTTAAGTTAAGCTACAAAGTAGCACTTATCAAACGTCAAAATTTTAATACAAAAAAGACAGCACCCTAGGGGTCGGTTCATATCCGGCGGAAAAGGCAGCGCGCAACATCGGCCGCGCAACCCCAGAACGAACAAGCACACAACTTTACATCCAACCTCCCACACCTGACGCGTCGTCGGGTCAGTGTGAAAGGCCGAATCCTCCATCATGCACCCGACCGACCCAGCGCCACGCGACTGACAGCACGCCACCACCGTCAGATATGAAACGACCCCAAATCGCCCACCCTTCACCAAGTGCTAGTCAACTTGTAAATATCTTCTGTCTTGTACGAGTATTTACATGATTAATACCCATTAGTAAGAGAAATATGGTTATTGTAACAAAATATGTATACTTATTAAACAGGTAATTTTATTTTAAAGACCGACAAATGTGCTCATACGGTGTGATTATTTGGCAAATACTCATTATAGATAATAGTCGATAACTGGGGTTTCGATAACTGGTAAGTGTCGATAACTGGGGTGTCGATGACTGGGGTGTCGATAACTGGGGTGTCGATTACTGGTAACAGTCAAATGACTAGGTGTCGGTTACTGGAGATTCTTACACTTTTTCATTTTTTTGATTTTTTTTTCTTGTCTGTTTATAGCAAATAAAAATAATACATACTATTCTTATCTCAAGAATATATCTTACCATACTCAAATGTTACTTTTGGTTTAAAAATGACTAATATACCTTTAATTTAATAAAGAAACCCACTATGATCGATTAAGATCCTTAAAGTGTCGATCATTGGTGCCACTACGCTACTTCTATTTTAGATAAATATAATGGGCCCCGTGTAAAACATTAAAACTCCACCGGACTCCTCGAAACTAAAACTCGTCACAGTCGTCACATCAACTACATCAACCGAAGTCACAATGGACAGCTAATAATGTATAAACTTGTTCAAAACTGGGCGTAGGTACCTAACCGTATCTTCACGCTTGTATTGTAAAGAGGAGGCTAGAGAAGCGTTAAGCTACTCTCATATTGCCATGCACATAAAAACCGGCCAAGTGCGAGTCGGGCTCGCGCATTAAGGGTTCCGTATCACCATCAGAAAGTAGTGCTCAGTTACTCATTGTAGGTCAGGTGCCTGATGTCATAGGAAACGCCTGACATTTTTAATATATCAGTTTGTTTAACTGTGTGCAATGTCTATGTACATTATAAGGTAATTCGTTTGAATTCGTCAATGCAATGAGGACCCCTCTAAGATTTTAAGTTTTCAATGATTTTAGTATTTTTGTGATAGCGGGCATATTAAAAAGAATTTTGTGTTTACTTTTACTTTTTGGTCTGTAGAAGCCTGTGACTGACAGACAGACGGACAGACATCGTATACTTAGTAATAGGGTTTCCCGTTGGTGCCCTTTGGGTACGGAACCCTAAAATCGACCAGATGATTGAATGATATTAATAAACTGTTTACAGTAGGTATTTTTTTATTTCTCTACCTAGGTACTTATGCAATATGCGATAGTATAATATCATTATTTTTATCTGGCGAGATCCGTTGTGGATTCACTTCCGGAGTGTGTTGTTCAATTATTACAGGATTTGTTTGTTTTATAAATAAGTAGTTAAGCATTTCTATGACAGGTATCTAAGAACTGATTTGAGGAAGTATGAGATACCTTACCGTCTTCGTCTTACTGATACACTAACAGTCAAGATGGTTTAAAAAAACCTTTAAGTCGCATACTAGTGAGAATAAATTCATAACAATTTTTGGGTTCTGGACCTTAAAAGGGAAAAACAGAACCCTGATAGTTTACTCATGTGTCTGCCCGTCGGTCTGTTACAGCCAATTTACACATAAACTATTGAGTTTAAGTTTCTCAGTACAAAACTCACTTGTCTACAGGGGCAGGCGTTCCGCATTTGTATGATAAGAAATCAGAAACAAAAGCGCAAAAAAATAAAAACACAATACAGACGTCATTGACGAGCATAATTTAATACATTATATTTTTTCTAATTAACATAACAATCTGAAATCTTATTTACAGGCCGACGCCGCGGCCGCGACGTCTTCAAATTCTTCAAGTATTTCATTGGGCATCATGGTGTAAAATTTAAAACCAAATTAAATGCGTCTCAGTAATTTCAACTATTTTTTTTATTTAATTGCTTAGTCATAAAGATGCAATAAAAAGAAGGTATGATAAACGGTAAGTAAGTAGCCCGAATCAATATTTTCTGAGACATTTGTTGTATACAGAATTAAATATCCTTATTGCATCTTATTCCGTGGAAATCTACAGCGACATAAAATAAAACAGTGAAAATTAAATTTGACCTAGGGGGTTTCCCCTATACACCGGTGTCATACAGATTAATCAGCCTATATTCACTAACTTGAATTGGAACGACCAATAAAAACAATATCCTGAAGGACACTAAGTACTTGTTGGGTTTACAACGGATTTAAAATATTTAGGTGTCTCATGCCAATCGTATAAAAGCGTTTGTCTGCTGTAGTCAGTGGCAGAGCCAGATAGCGCCAGGACGCAGTTAGTTCGAATTATTAAAAATAAAATAAAATTCCGAATTCTTAGTTCAGCAATACTGGCTGGCCAGAAAATTGTAAGAGGACGAAATTTTTATTTCAAAAATGGAGCGCTTTAGTTGTTCTATTTTTATAATCAGTGTTTTGTTTGTGTTAAATGTTCACGAAAGTGTTGAATTTAGTTTTGTAACAACAGATGAATGTAAGTGTTTTGCTACTTAATTAGTAATTGAATAGTTAATTATGGTTGACCACTAAACCTCAGTATTTGCCCTTGACATGAACATTTGCAGGGCATGAGTACTATTTGTTTGATTTTACCGTAGTCTAATAGACACGATAAGAATGTACATCTACCGCAATTTGGCGGGAACATCCGACATTATGTTATGTTTATTTTTAATAGTGATGGCTATATCTACTGCCCATACCCGCCCATACTGATAATGATTTATGGTTACAAACTTTTAAATAACGTAATTATTTACTAATATTTTTTAACACTCATATTGACAATGTAGATATGTGTTGTTATGAATGATCGATGATAATGATAATATGTGTACAAAGTTTACCGTAGCTAGTAAACACATCATCTACGTACCATCTGATATAGGTGTAAACTAATTAGCCAATCATTATTATCTAAGCTGAATGCGGGTAGTTTGCGGTCGCAATATGCTTGCTATGTGGTGACATATTTATCTCATCTATGTACAACGATATTGATGAGCCCAAATGTTGTTCTTGGTTTAGGCACATACGAACATTGATGATCATGAGTGAATTGATAGATAATAATAAAAATATTTTTTAGATTCAGATTATCCTTTTACTATTACTTTGCGAACGTCTTGTCGAGTTTTGGCACAACTGTTCTGATAAATAAAATTAATGATAACAATCTCAATTACTTGGTCATACTTTTAAAAATTAATTAGTAATTACTAAATTACCTGGTTACAGGTCCTAATAATGTGCTATTAATTGGCTTTAGTGGAAATTAGAGTCTTTAAAATATTTTCACCGTATCCGTCATTGAATCTAATGAATCACTGTAACAAAACAAGTAAACCTCGAAGTGTCTATAGTCTGTTTATTGTGAGACACTCAATTTATTCATGGCGTGTCACGGTCTCATGATGCTGAATGATAGTAGTTAATTGTATAAGACGACATTAATATTAATATCTGTACTTACGATCAGTAATTATGACTCGACTTGAAGAGCAGTTCACGGGTACACAAAACACATGTTAGTACAATAACAAAGATAGTTTTATTGTTTTTGCACAAGGTGCACTCGTATGTTACTTAGACAAGAGACAACACGACGCTAACCTGAGGTTTGCTAAGCAAATCATTTTATTCGAATACGTATAATATAACTATTTCAATAAAACCAGTTCTATGGAATATAGATTTCTCGTAACTGCATAGTTTCGATTTCGCGCAGGTTTTCTGTATTGTAAGGGAAACTTTTTTTGCGAGCACATCGCGTGATACGGCTTCGTGCGGTAAGCCACTCCGTAAGAAACTGTCCCCATTTAATACAATAGTCTACTTCACGAGCCTGGCCGAGGTCAGGGAAATGCTCGTCGTCTTGGAAACTCTTCGTTACGGTTCCAAGGACGCACGGAAGTTAAATATTTTCACGTAAGGGTTCAGTGAGAAATGGAGATGCGCTGATATTTCCCACACTTATTAATTTGGCTTAAAAATTACTTATATGTTTGGGTCATTTTTTGGGGCCTTCTTGGTTCCTATTATTTTTTTACAAAATTAACCCTAATTACTGAATTGTCTAGGGTGATTCCAAACATTGACAATGCAACACATAAGTGAGGTAGGTAATATAAAGACGCTGCGGAGCAATAATGTCCTCGCTTACTCCGGTCCCTCACATATCTAAACTAAGTTTTATGTTTAAATGATTGTTTAGATCATTCAATATTTTAAGACGTAAATACCATTTATCCACAGTGGAGAATCATATCAACCCTGAAGACCTGCTCGAGTTTATGAATATGCATCAAAACGTAACTACGAAAGCTGATTACACGGCGCCGACCGAAGCAGGATATGTCGAGTTAATGGTATGTTCTTACATTCTTTTATTTTTATTCTCGGTAATAAACCTTTTACTTCTTAAGAAAAATCCGATTGTCGGACTATGACGTATCTGTGTACGAGTGGTCAACAAAGGTTTGTTGGAGCGCCTTTATATTATAGCCGTAAGGTTAACTTCCGTAAATTGTTGTTATAATGACGAGCTATTGTCTGTTTATTATTCGTGGTCACAGACGAAATGACGAATGACTAAAGCTCGAATGTAAAATTTCTATAATATCATTTATTGTCCTAGCGACCTTTCCATTACCTTGAATATCTCCGGCTTAGCCATCTTCGAGGTAAACTTAACTATCAGAGCACTAGAAACTATGCGAAACTGCGAGCCCTGCTTGCTCCATTTAGTCCTGATATTATTTAACCGAGACAAGACTAATATTATTTACTTGTATTGCAAACAGGAGACCACAACTAGCCTGCCCGTCCCTGGATCTGTGGAGTGCTTCGGCCTGGGATCTCTATCGTCAACCATCATGAGGCTGTTCCAGATGAAACCCGACTCCTCCAATACGGTCAACACGCATTTCTACTTCTCATCAAGAACGATGACCAATAGGACGCAGGTAAAGAAGAAACTTATTATGCATACTAAAATCAATCATAATTAAGAATATAATTATTGTTTAACCAGGCAAAAACCTTTAACAAAGCAATCAACAACTCCTTTTAATAGAATTGTTACTAGAGGTAGCCTCAATAGATATCTAACAAAATGCGCTAACGTAGAGAAAATTCTCTAGTGCTTGTTTCAATCGCCAATAAGACAGTTTGAGTTCTGCGTAGTCATCGTCATTTTTCAAGTTTCTTGCCGATGTAGTTGCGATCACCACTTTTTTGCCATCGGTATAATATGCAGAATTGCAGACCATAAGTACCATATCGCAGATAATATGTTCAATATATGATATTTTTCAGGTATTTCCAGGCCCGCAGTTCGGTATCGAATGGGTTGACTTCAAACCGAGCAGAAAAACGGTCTTAATAGTCCATGGCTTCATGAGTCACAGCAACGCGTCTTGGGTCCACGACATGACGAGAGCATTCCTTTCTTATGTGAGTATGTTCATAGAAATATTAGACAGTCTAATATAAATTACCGTTATCTAGTTCTGTACACTTGCCAGCTTCCTGTCTAAGTAGGAACGTAAACATAAACTAGATTAGTCATACAAAATTTTGCTGTATGTTTATTTATTAAAGTGTGTCATAGCAATTATCGGAAATTTTGAGCTTTAATTTATATGCAATTATTATTTTGTGATTTGTGCTAAGAATTCTTAAATAAGGGGGAGTCCTTTAGTGACTCAAAGTAATTTCAGTCACATAAACCCAAGAGGTTCCCAGAAAGCTTCCGTAGTCAGTGGTGGTGTATGTAACCATTATCCTATTATTAAATATATGTACCATTCCTACAGTACATTTTGATGGGCTAAAGTGCCTATTACACTTCAATTTTAAGAAATCAAATAGGGATATTTAAAGTTTAGATGTCCGACTTAGTGGAAGATCTAGTCCGCACTTCTTCCTATATTGATAACGATTTAGGTTTCCTACAAATGAGTAGCGCTTAAGGCAGCACTGACCTTCCGCAATCTTATAGTTTGTATTCAGACGATGGACAGTTCCCGCGTTCCATATCCTGAACTATTACCCTGATCTCGTAAATTTTGGTTAAGTGTTAACTTTCCTAAATCTAGAGACAGCGGGGTGAACGATAGCCTTAGTACAGGATGACGACTAATTAAACTTTTCTCGCGCTCGCATTATCCTTCTAATAAATAGTTACAATGAGTATTGTGGTATATTGGCAGGCGGATGTGAATGTAATCGCGGTGGACTGGAGCGGCGGCGGCAACACGTGGAAGTACTGGCGCGCCGTGGCCAACACGCGGAGGGTCGGCTCCGATGTCGTCACGTAAGCACATACACTACTATAATTGAATTCATTTTCTAAACTATTTTCTAAAAAACTAATCTGTCAGGAACAAACTATTTTTATAAGCAAAACAGTTTCACACTGATAAAAAACCGATTTAAAAAAATAAAAAGAATGGCTTGAAATACACTTTCTGAACAAATATTGTTTTGGAAATATTCCTTTTATTGAGATTCAGAATGAAAATCTATTGAATCGTATAACGCTAATTTATTGTACTAATAATTTTTCAGGTTCATGCGTCAGTTGATAGCGGCTACTGGGGCTCGGATCAAGGACTTCCACTTTGTAGGACACAGTCTCGGCGCTCATATTGCGTCGTACGCGTCCTTCCACTTAGGAAAAGTTTCACGCATAACTGGTAAGCCAACACTAACTAATATCATGAGAATTACATTTTTTATATGTAGTTAGTGTCGATTGGAATAAAACGATCCAATCTTTCAAAATCCTAAAATATAGCTACTACGAAAATATCTAAATCGCAGTTTTCCAAGGTTCTCCCAATATTTTATTTATGTTAGGAAAATTTTCCGCCGAGGATTTAGGTTATAAATAAACGGTATTTTCCTTCAATAATGGATCGTAACTTTCAGCTTTGATCTTACTCGTTAGCTTGTAACTCTTTGGACCAATTATTTTTCATTAAAACAGGTTTTACATTAAAATCCCCGCTTCGTATTTAAGTATGTGGAAGCACGATAGTAATATTTGAACTGATCCAGGTTTAGACCCAGCACAGCCATGCTTCAGGACGAACGACTCTACGGAACGTCTGGACGCAACCGACGCAGACTTTGTGGACATCATCCACACTAACGGCCGACTTCTATCACGCATTGGATTCGGCTTTCCTGATCCTACAGGTTATAATACTTTTTATAATCAGTAAATTATTGATTACACATATTACTATTACAAAAATAATTTTAGAAATATATCCACAATTGCCGGTGGTCCATTGACAAACCAGGAGGCCTTTATTCAGCAGTGGCCGTCTTCCGGCTGATGATGATTGAAAAACATAAAAAAAAAAACAATACAGTCAAATTAAAAACCTTCTCCTTGTAAAGCCGGTTAAAAGTTGTAAAGACATCTCTAACCATTACAAGTCAAATGACAATGAACATTGACCAAAAGTCCGAAACTTAAGATCGTAAGTACTATGTAATGTTTTCAGGTCATGCAGATTTCTATCCAAACGGAGGTATGAAGCAGCCAGGCTGTTACAACAAAACCAGGTCACTGTGGTCCAAACTACTCCCGTTCTCACCTACCAGTAAGTTAATTATTTAAGAATACATTTTGATGAACGCAATTATTACCTAAATTGAACAGAATCAGTTAATTATAGTCGACTCTGAGGTCCCGGGTTTCATTCCAGTCAATGAAGAAAATAATATTTTTTTAATGTGTCGTCTGGGTGTTTGTTCGAACTTTCTTTGTGTCTGATTCCATAACCCATGTTCTTCAATTATTTACATTGAGTTCAGAGCAATTTTATGTGATCGTGTCCTCATTTATTTCATTGTTACTTACGGTTTAAGAAATATATTATAATTATATTTGTTTTAGAACTTCAACAAGCTATTTGCAGTCATGGACGTGCATACCTTCTTTTCACGGAATCACTGATCAACAATAACTGCACATTCAAAGGTCACAAATGGGACCTGACTTACGAAGGGTAAGTTCTTATTTCATGACATATGCTTTTAGTTCATGTTATTAATTACCTAATATTAACAAAGAAAATATTACTTCTATTTGTTTTTGCTTTCCCGGCTTGACCAGGACCTTTGATTAATGGTTATAAAAATGGTGGTAAAAGGTAAATTTTAAGTTTAAACCTGAAAAAAGTTTATCCAATCATCAAGAAATCTTAATTGATATCATTAACCGAACTTCATGCAGCTGCAGCCGCATTTTAAGTTATAATAATTTTGATAAAAATGCAGGGTTACTTAATATATTGTTAAACCAACAGAACCTAACCTTAGGAAAGAATCTCCTAAATAAAGTTTTTCTATTATTCCAGGGTGAACGCCAGCCTGAAAGCCATCTGCGACAGATCCGGCTCGTGTTCGGAGATGGGCATCCGCGCCGACGGCCGCAGCTCCGTACCAAAAGCACGCGGACCATACTTCGTGCTCACTACCAATAAGGAACCTTATTGTGGTGAGTATTATTGTTTTTATATGACTTCTGTTCTAGAGCTAGGGGAAATTGTTACTTTTCTTTTTTTGTTTCTGTTCTCTTGAACCAAAACACTCAGTAACTTCAAATTGTTTTCATATTATGTGCTCATAGGGAAGTAACAAGCTGAAATAAAAAGAAGCTAGGGAAATCCACTCAGCCTCCTATTCTGGGATGATAAAAATGGAATCAGCGTCACCTAGAAGTAGTTACAGTAAAATACCACCACGTTTATGCAAATCAAAAATGTTGTTTACCATACCTACGACAAAAAACGAAAATGGATCGTTTTGGCGTCAAATTGCCTTATCTTACGAAGCATAGAAGTACCGTATATATATCCTATCTTACTTCCAGACAGAATATTTCCATGTCAACAGGAACTGCCTGTAGCATAACTCCTGATTAATAAACATAACACACTAATCTGCAGGATACATTTGAATCTAGTGTCATCACAATCCGTTGCACTAGAACATTGTGTGGGCAGCTACACTACTTAACACAAAACAAAGGAAGCCGCTCCATGACCCATAACAAACACTTTATGTAAACAATATTATCTGTCTGATTGGAGTCAAGGCCGATGCTTCCGCTACCTACATTAACATAATTTTGTTCCTGACAATATTCTTTGATTACTGGTGCGCTACTCTTGCATAAGGCATTCAGATTTAAAGAACTTTGGTATAAGTCACCACGCTAACACCACTGGGCTACTGCGGTTTGATCTCAGTTATCACAGTGGCTTGGTGGCTTCCACACCTTATTTATACCATTTCTTCGTTCATAGCAACGGAATGGCAACTCCTGCACCCGCAGCCGGACTTGCTCCGCGACCTCCGCGAGGGGTTCCTTCTGGACCGCTTCCAGAAGAGACTCTCGACGGTAGCGCCCGCCACTGACGCGTCCTACGCCGATCCTATGGCGCGGGACGACACTGTCACTACCACGGAGAAGAGCTGGTATAGAAGGTGGTTTGGGTAGGACTTAGGATAACGATGAATTGGATCAACGAATTTGAAGGTAATTAAGCTCGTAAGTAATGTTATTATAATTTATGCGTATTGAACTTACAGATGTTAATGTTTACTAAGGGATTTCTTATTATTGTGCAAAATTTGTCAACTCAAAGTATCTTAGAGACAGCTCACAAATTGTCATACATCATCTTTCGCGCCTTACACCGGAGAAGAGCTATACAGGCGATGGTTTGGGTAGGTAGGTGAAATATACGATGGACTTGAGTTGATACCTGCTGTACTGAGAAAGGTAAAATGGATTTTCGTTAACGATTTATGTAAGCCAACTCTCAAAATGTTGGGAGCCAACTCGCAGCTTTTTGGGAGACAGTTCTCAGACTTCGGAGAGATAAATTTAGTACAGTACTGAGAGTTGGATATTATAATTTAAGAAATCCCTCAAATATGCATTAAAGTACCGTCTAAGTGCGGCAATAAGTATTATAAGCAGATGCCAGATATCATGAGTATTGTAGATACATGTACTGTAAATTATGTGGGTTTGTAAGTTTTAAAACTTGAGATGTCCGAGTTCCAACCAAAGATTGTGTTTGCAATATCACTTATTTGATTTGTAATGAATTAGACGTTACTTAAATTACGTCAGTATTTGGAAAAAATAAGTACAAAAAGAATGTCATTAAAGTTAAGTTTCCTGAAACGTTTTTGTATGTAAGTAATAAGAATTGTAATTGCAGTAATTAATAGATAAGATTTAGAATAGTAGTCGTAATATAATTACTAGAAGTACAAAGAGTAACGGATAATGATCTCGCTTGTTGACTTGATTCCTTCTTGCTTGCCAATAGTTTATAGTTATTGAATAAAAAACGCACTAATAAATGTATTTATACAATTAATATTAAATAGTGGTATTGATTGATATACTCATTTAGAATTGTAAGCTTTTTGTATAACACTATTTAATAAACAACTATTTATTTACCATGCATCTTTTTTTCATTCCTTTTAGATTTAATTAGCTACTAGTTTGGATTTTAATAATTTAAACCTTAATGTAAATGAGTAGATAATTGTCGTTATAAGTTGATTGTAATTACATTATTTATTTACATACCAGCTAATGATGGCTGGTTAAAGCTTTTACAGTGATTGGAAAGCTATTTAATAATACTCTAGGTACAGAACACGCAATAATGCAAGTTATTTCAGTATTCACTTTTATTCCACTCACAATTCATTAACAGTTGTATTCACTCTACAGTTTAGGTTAGCAAAAATGTGGCTTATTGTTCTTAAATATTTGAGAAAAGGATTCATATATTTTGGTCAAAACAGCGGCGTACACGGGATAAAACACTTGTTTCATGTGGATGGTAATGTATTGACAAGGTAATGTATCATGCAGGAGTAGCAGTAATTAAGTAAGAGAACTGTTGTTGTTACTGTTCTGTGTAGTAAAGTTGTTTTCTGTAAGGTTTCAGTGCTTTACTATCACATACTCAATATACGCTCTTCTAATCTTATTTATTAGCACTTTCGTAGTTATGTACCAGTACACGTCTGTTTAAATTAGGTGCGTAGGTGACCCTATTGCTGTCCGTAAAGGTTAAGCTCTACCTCTAATATACTGAATTCGGCTATTTTCTATTCTCCATAATTCTCGTTGTTCCTTGATAATTTTTGTCCTAGAAGACGATTCACACAAATTTCTGGTTAGTTAGTTGCACTTCTATAATTATATTTGACTCGACATTGGTCATAGGGAGTTCTCGTTGCTAACTCTATCAGCGTCATCTCTAATGCAAGTGGCGGTAGACGTGGAGTCAAACTGAACTTCACACGAGATACGGTAACCAGCAATAAATTGCACATCGACCAAATGAACTCGATCAATTTTCATTCTTCCGCTTACGAGAACGTCACTCACACCAATATACATGATACGCGAATTAGAAACACTCATTTTCACATGAAAATTGCATGTGTACCTTAGTATGATGATCTTAATGTACAATACTGATCACTGGGTAATGTACTAGCTACATAGATTGAATGCACCATCTTCCCTGTCAACACAGGCTAGGCCCAATTTTAAGGACTGCTTTTAAAATGCCATGCTATGCCGTTTTGCTTTTGGAAATGTCCGTGGACAAATAATTTAAGTTAGCTAGACTACTATAGACGAAAGAAAATCCCTTTACATTGTCATAGGTTATTCTGGTCACTAACACTCCTAGCATCTTCTGCCTATACCTGATACAGCCGGTACAGCCGGCAGTAGAACGGGGATTCGACATAAACTTCACACCAGACACGAGCTACATAGACTGGACACCATCTTCCCTGCTTATCACACAGCTTGAGCAGCACAACTCAGCTTGAGGCCTAATTTAAAGGACTGCCTTTAAAAGAAATTTCCAAAAGAACTTTTTTGCATTTTTGTTCAGCCTCAGGCCAGGACGTAGTAGTAAGTTACTAACATAAACATTGTCTAGGTTATTTTGGTCACTAACGCTCCTAGCATCGTCTGGTTGCCTATACCTGATGCTGCAGCCGGCAGTAGAGCGAGGTGTGGACGTGAATTTCACACCAGACACCAGCTACATAGACTGGACCACCACCTTCCCGGCTGTTACTCTGTGTGAGCAGCATAACACTAAGACAACGCTGAAGAAGTTTACTGATCTTTATCGTAAGTTATTATTATAATGTTAAAAGAGTTTAGTAGAGATGCGGATGCACATGGAAAGGTGGCATAAATAATCTAGTACCTTTATCCCTTTTACATTTAGGGTTTACTAGCTGTCTTATAATGAATGACTAATTTAACTCAACTAATTTAATTTTTACACCGATATAATTCGTTGTTTACGTTGTACTCGTACCAGTAAACGTTACTGACCATGGATAGTTTGAGTCATACTCGTACGTATTTGTAGCCAATTACTTTGTAAAATAGAATATACTAAATAAACTTAACCTAAAAAATCGCTAAGGACTATGATACAATGATTTAAATATTTAAGTACTTTCCTTGTGTTAATTGCGGTTAAGTGGTAAAGACATCCTTTCTGAAGGTCTTATTAATCGTATTGATCTTGACCCAAAATGATTTGTCATTTACTGTCTTTAATGCGTTTGTTTGATGTGGTTTCCCAGATATTAAATAGGCCAAACAGTACAGTACGTTTACTAATAGTAAGTAGTCGTTTATCGGATATTTTGTAGTTTGTATGAAGGTTAACTTATTTTACATGGTATACTATTCCATTCCTACAGCAGAGTTGGTGGAGCCTCTGAACCACAATTACCGGCGGTACTTGACGGACGTACTGTTCGCGAGGGGACACTGCACCAACGACCAGTGCGCGCCCTGCGGTGCTGTCGTCCCTTGTGACGTGCCGTGGAGGAGTGTCATCGAAAATGTAAGGGGAACAACCAAAAATAATTTTTTTTTGGCAGAAGACATTTTTATTACTTAATTAATAGGTGGTGAACAGGAACACTCTTGGAAATCAAAAGTATGCTGTGTTTCTAACCACAGATGTTCTCAAGACCAAAAATGTTCACATAAGTGAAGTTCCTTTTATAATGGTTCGAAAAAAAGTTCAAAAGTACATCCGAAAATAACTAAGTATGTACATAGCTAGGTAGTAATGTAGGTTAGGTTAGATAGGTACATAGTTTTTGTCATAACTTTACATAATATCATTATTTGTGCCAGTAATATGTCGTCCGTTTATGTATTATAAATATTTGTTGTTTGTTTGTTTTTGAAGTGACAAACAGAATTAATGACCAAAAATGACTGACCTTTATAAGACAATCCATCTTCACTCCTCCACAGGTGCACAGGAGTTGTCCCGAGATGATTTCCGAATGCCAATACAACGGCGTTGCATTCCCATGCTGTGAATATTTCCGTGCAGTGGACTCGGAGCACGGGCCTTGCTTCTCCTTCAACACACTACAGCGCAAGTGAGCGATACTACTATCCTGCTATCTGATAAGATCGCTGCGTGTAGATATCACTGCCTAATTACATAAATATTTCATATTAATATTACAGGGAAGATTTAGCACTGTTCGTGGTTAATAGGACTACGGGACCGGGAGCGTTGAAGTTTAGATTGTTGGCTGATGCTGAGGTATAACTGATAAGAATTTTCCTTTTTGTTTTTGTTTATATAATCTTAAAGATAACAGTGTTTGTAGTGCATCAATCTCTAGCAAGATTAGGCCACCATCGGCTTAAATAGGTTCTTCATCACCAAAGTAGTTTATAATACAAGACAGCTACAATTTCAAAAAGGATAATTATAAATTTGAAAATACATCTTGATTCTTTAACTATGTAATTGTATAGAACAGCGACTTCTGACAGCTACGGTATGATATGCGTTTCTTCCCGGGTACATATTATTCTTTCTGACTAAAAGGCAACATTTTTTTCATACGGAGCAAAAAGGCATCAAGTAATTTAAAAAAGATCTTGGTGTTGTGGAAGTCAAAATATGCACATGTGTTTTAATAAGGTAATTGTCTAAGATATATTTGTTTACTTAGATTTGTTTCTAGATTTCAGTCCACAGCACCGAAGAACTCTCTACTAACAATCTAGACGCCAAGTTAAAGAACGTTGTCCACACATACACTGAGAACAGGGCAGACATCTTGTTCTCTGTGGTGGAGATAGTCAACGATCGGCTGTTGACGAACACCGATGTCGACGTCAGGGAGTGTCGGTACTTGCATGAAGTCATCGACAACCCTTTCTATACTTATCCGGTGAATATGGAATTTTGGAATATGGAATATAGAGTTCATACAAGCTTTTTTCTTCCTGAATACAATTTATATAGAATTTGCTGATTGTTCTTCTTAATAAATACAATTTTAATTCATGCGGTTTTTGATGCTCATTGCATAATAGTATGTATGAAGCTGTTGCCTAGACTTTTCATATAAGAATGGATAAAAGTAGTGTCTATATTTATATTTAAGCTTTGCTTCCTCATTCTTGCTATCACAACATTCGCATTTAGGCTTTTAAATGAAGATATATATTTATGCTACTCTACGATAAAAATGGTAAAAATCTTTTCATATTTGCCTTTCATATACTACATTTGTCTTTTGCATACGAGTAGTGCAAAAACCTCGTAACTCACATGGCTTTAATTCCGTGGCTAATTGCCGCCATTAGGACTAACGCGGCCGTTTCTCCCAGGTGTACTCGTACGGCGCCTGCCGCTTAGCGCATAGCACCGAGGAGACCTATCAACATTGTAAATGCGTACATCCGGCGAGAGATTTAACTTGTAAGTATGTTTAGCGACAAATTCAGGTAATTGAACAGAAAAGTTCTGGTTAATAGCTGATGCTGAAATATACAGGGTGTTATGGAAAGGGTATAATGTATCCGAAAGGTGTCATAAGTAGGTATCTGAGTTAGATTCAGTTTACAAAATTTCAGCTTTTTCGGGTATCCGTATATTGCTTGAACAATAGGACTCAAATCGTGTTTAAAGTATTAAATAAAACTTGTTTTTGCAGATAAGGGAATATACTGCAATTACACTGGAATCAACTGTTGGAATACATACGAAAGTAAGAAAATAATTAACTTCAATAATTATAATTATACATAAACTGAACCAAAAGACCGGGAAAACTTACATGATTATAAATTTTCAGACAACATTAAAATCAAGGCAGGCGTCGACAAGAACGCGAAAGAACTTTGTTTACCTTCGTGCGTGGAAAGTGAAGTAACCACTATATATTTTGCTTCGTAAGCATCCTTAATTTCTCTTTAAATTTCAACCTTATAACATTAGGCTCGATATTTATTAAAGAAGTTCTGTACAGGAGATGGAGGCCTGAGGAATCTGGGGAGGGGGTTGCAGTTGAAGTCAAAATGGTATCACTGCCTACTCTTAGGTACCAGAGGAACTTACTTCGAGATAATTTGGATTTAGTGGGTATGTATTTACACATATAACTCATGAAATGGAAGTAGTCCACAAAAGCTGTAAAGTAAGATGAATACACCTGTTGTTGTATTTTATATTTCAGTTACTATTGGAGGGATCGTGGGCTTGTTCTTCAGTGCCTCTATTTTAAGCTTTCTCGAAGTATTCTATCTTATATTGAGGCCTCCTAGCACTGAATAAATATTTTAGAAAACATCCTAAAATCTTTTTCTCCCTAAATGCTTGCTCGTTAAATTAAACATCATTAAGTCTTATGAAGCACATAATCCATGATTAAATAATTATGAGCAATAGTTATTTTAAATATGTTTAAATAAATGCCCATCTGTCATTACTGAAAACGTGTTTTTCTTCCTGTCTCTACCATAATATTTATCTTCAACAACTTTTCATGCTCAGCTGGCTATCGGTATCGTTATAGTAACGACGCCAAGTTTGGTCGATAACCAACGTACATCGCTCCTACTTTTAATTTACTTAAGAGGACAAGTAACTGTGTGGTCCTACTTTTTAATTTACTTACGAGGATAAGTAACTACTTGGTATATCGGTATATTATTGTAGGAGTATTAAGGAGCTGAAATAATATGGGTAATACAGAAAGTAATGTAACTAGTGGCGTTAAGAAGCAAGCGGGGACTTCGCAGCAGAAACTATACAAGCTGGTTGATATTAAAGGTGAGTGAAACATAATATTGTGACTGTTGGTAAAAGGCCGTGGTAAAAGGGAATTATTACGAGGAGAAGAAGTTTGAATACACTCGAAAGAATTGAAAACGAATGAAGAGATTTAGAGTTAAGGTAAAATGAGAACGATATCTCAAGGGTCCCGCTTTCGGGCTACAAGTAATCCCTAGGGAAATCCAAAAAAAATCGAATAAGTAGAAAACTTCTTTAGTAATATTTATTTGGTTTTGATTTGGAGTTATTTATTTACCAGAAAAGTTACAATGTCATGAAAAAACTGTCGGAGCATTGAAACATATCCCAACATAATATTTGCATCAGGTGGCGGTCTCCTAGTAGACATGATGAAGCGAGCCCTCCAGAACAAGCAGTACGCGGAGATCGACCACGCCATCAAGACGAAGGTGGAGCCGTTCCTGTACAACAAGGGCAAGGGCCGCTACATACCCGTGTCGCATCTCGTGCTGCTCCGGAATAAGGAGAGGCCTAGACATAAACTGGTAATTAAGTGTATTGATAACTAGCTTTTTGGTACATCAAAAAATAATGTTTAAGATCACATTCCATCAAAAACTGAAAACAGCATTACGCATATCTAGAAATAACCAGTATCTTTAAATCTTGGTACAAAAGAACTTCTAATTTCATGAGGAATGTGTGCCAGCAGACCTGCGACAGCGGAAGTTGTAGGTACGATGCGTAATAGTAGTATGTGTGTCAGAGCAGTAAGGTTGATTTTAATCCTTATTTAAACAATAATGCTGCATATTATTATCCCTCATATTATTATTATGAAACTAGAAAAATTTTAATATACAAGAATTTTCCTTTACCTAGTTGCCGCCTTTGCGTCATATGGAGAATCCTGACGAAGAGTTTGACGTGGAGAAAGACTGGCCTCTAGTCACTCAGGAGCAGTATGATGCCAACCCTTCAGGATATAAAGAACTCTGTTGGGATCTCAAGGTACCAAATTAATTTCAAAACATTTTCCTAGGCTTCCGATATATTTTCTGTTGTTTTAAAGCGTGTAGAAGGAAACTGCAAAGTTTTTCAAACAGTTTTCACACAGTAAACAGTTAAAGTTATGCGTGTAAAAGTCTGTTAAAACCCTTCGTTTTAGGCAAGAAACGTTTCAGCAAAACTATTGTATGTGATGAACTTTTATTGTTTTGTTTAAGGAGCGGGGTGCAGTCGGTGAAACCATTCTTCACTTGTGTCTGCTGAACGCTTCCTCATTGTTGGCTAACCTGGCCAAGCGATTGCTTCGGTTCTACCCAAAGCTCATTAATGACGTGTATATGGGCGATGAATACTGTGGTAAGTACCAACAAGTTTAACAAAACCGATATAAGTCAATTAGTATCCATTGAGATGGATGTGAACTGATACATGCAACAAGGGATGCAACAACAAACAACAATAAAGCAGCAAAACTGCTGTATAATACTGTATATGTCGCAGACAAATAGTATAATTTGGCATTATACATACGGCGTCGTCAGTTTAAAAACGTTTGATGTTATGTAATATGCCGAAGGCAAAATGACAACTCATTCAATCGTTATAATGCGACGTTAGTGTTATTTTAGGGTGACTATGCTCATTAAAATCTTGAGACAAAATTTGAATTACATAACGTCATCGCTCGCTTCGCTCGCTCTGTTGCAAGGTCACAATATCTAACCTAACCTAACCTATTGATCTCTGTCACAAAGTCGAACCTAATCAAGCAATGAATTTCTGGGTCTATGAATACATGAATATTCGATCCAATACATGTTTTTTTGACCAAAAATACTCTGCAGGAGTCCTTCACGACCCAGATTCTATGGATACCTTAGCATTTTTGACGTGCCGGATAACCTCAAAAACTAAATACTTCAATTTGCCTCGCTATTATGTATATGGTGTTTAAATTTTCGATGAAATGTTGAGGCATATTATAAAGTGACACGGCAATCTACATTTTGCTTTCGGCATATTACATAGCCGCAATGCCAAATTATAATATTTGTCTGCAACATAAACATACCATTGATCATATCATGAAACCATATTTCATTGAAAACGTATTATAGCATGTACGTATAAGGTTACATACGGATAAAATATTTGTATTAGGATTACCGGCGTCAAGTCGTCTGCTAGTTCCGCAAAATATAGTATTCATTGCTTCCAAATCGGCCTAGCAGTCACGTACGAAATCGATTCATAGTCAAACAATAATAAGATGGGAAAAATATTGCTCTCTACTTGGTTATATCGAAAAAAGGTTGATATTTCATGAACATTCCTATTTTTTGCGGATTTCGTGAAAATGTGATTGCGTAAAAACGCCAGCCAAAAATTCATTTGGAATATTGCTTCTCTAAAGGCAAAGTAGGACATTTCCATCGACACATTTTTTGTATCTTATTACATAAATATTAAATGCTCAAACAATAAATTTCACCTATCTGAATTCGAATCCTCCCAAAAAGCTTTCTTATTACAATTCTAGGTGAAAGCGTACTCCATATAACAATAGTAAACGAAGATCCTACAATGGTGAAGTTCCTTCTGGACGCTGGCGCCAACTACCACGAGCGTTGCTATGGTAACTTCATGTGCCCTGAGGACCAGAAAGCCTCAAGAAGTGATTCTTTTGACCACGAGTGGGTTAACGTACAACCTGAAACAAATTATAACGGGTAAGTGACAATTTATTATTTTCAAGCGTCGCTTCTTCAAGCTTCAATTATTTGAATAGAAACAAGTGTGTTCTAATCAGTTTTCGTATACATATTATTTTATAATTCTATGAAGGTGGAAAACTGTGACTTAAAATATATGTTAATGCACTTGTCCGTCAAGTGTAAGAAGAGGATTGTAAATTAAAATATTTTCTATGTTCTGATGCCTGTTATACCCCTTGCTCACGGAGCATATTATTTATTTCTCATTTGAGATTACATAATAGTAAATCTCGATCACTAATTTATGTGATTTTTCGCTTACGGGATCTTAACATACTTGTTTATCTGTCACTATTTGACATCATAAAACTAAGCAACGAATTAAAATGGATTTTGCGTCGGTGTTTCAACCAGTTACGTGTACTGGGGCGAGTACCCTCTAAGCTTCGCAGCGTGCCTCGGGCAGGAGGAGTGCTACCGGCTGATCCTGGCGCGCGGCGCGGACCCCGACAAGCAGGACACCAACGGCAACACCGTGCTGCACATGCTCGTCATCTATGAGAAGATGGTGAGTCATCATCATCATCATCTCAGACGAAAGACAAACACTCCTGGACAACATTATATAAATTACTAGCTGTACCCGGCTGCGTTGCAATGCAATTTTTTCTACCTAGCACCTGCCTACTACCTACCTACTACCTACCTACCTACTACCACTCAGGGGTATGAAAAATAGATTGTAGCCTATTCTCATACCTACTGAATATGCATATAAAATTTCATACAAATCGGTCAAACCGTTTAGGGAGTATGGTAACAAACATTGTGAGCCGAGAATTTTGTATATAAGATATGTAACACAAAGAGACAGAACTAATTGTTATTCCTCAACGATCATAATACATGCGGATTTGATGATGACATATAATTTTGGACACTAAGGGCTTAATTATTTATTCCAAGAGACTGTTTAATGGTTACGAAATTACGAAAAAGCTTTCCCTACAATACCTTTGCCCTTTTCAAATCCAATGCCCATTTAAGCAACGTATCATTTAAAACATATAAATCCGACCTTAATTGGGAGAGTTTTGTCATTTTGATACATTTTACATATTAAATTAGGATGGTATTTCTATGTCTATTGATGACAGCTAACGAAAATATTAATCTTCAGTTTAGAAAATGAGACAAAATGTTACTAATGTTACTTAATGTGAGTAATGTTATGATATGATATGATGTAAGTAATGTTACTTAATTCTAATCAGCGTCCAATTCCTTTAAACAGGAGACCTTCGACATGGCATTCGAAGTAGGAGCTTCCCTAAACATTCGCAACGTTCAGAACCTGACTCCATTGACTCTGGCGGCGAAGCTGGCTCGCACGGACATGTTCTTCCACATCCTGAACATCGAGCGGGAGATCTACTGGCAGATCGGAGCCACCACCTGTGCAGCCTACCCGTTGGGACAGGTCGATACTATCGATACGGAGACGGGGTTCATTTGTAAGGATTCTGCGCTCAATTTGGTCGTTTTTGGGGTAAGTTTTAATTATATGAAATAATCCAAAATCAGTAACGGTTTAGACCACGAGCAATTGCAAAATCTATTTAGCTTTCTGTATGTTTTCAACAGTAGATTGGTTTTTTAATTCGGGATTTTCAGACTTCATATGTACAAGTAAGTAAGCTACATGCTTGAAATCGTCCCATAGACTTCCGCTTGCCATTCAAATAATATACACGATAATTTATTTATAGCCTTCTAGGGTTTCGAACCCTACCTTCTCTTATGTCAATTCAAATTTGTGTTACTTAGTTATTTTGTATTTACTAATTACTGATGTCCACACGCTCCTTTACAGGAAAAAGACGAACACTTAGGGCTCCTAGAAGGCATGCTGATCGACCTTCTGAAGACCAAATGGAACACATTCGTGAAGTTCCGCTTCTACCGGCAGTTCATCCTGTTCTCCTGCTACTTCCTGATCTCGCTCGTGTGCTTCACGTTGAGGCCCGGCCCGCCAGACAGGGCCCTTAACGCTACGGCACTGAATGCCACTGTTGGACCTAGTAATGATACGGACCTCGTTATTGATGTAGGTAAGTTGATAAAGCGTTTTATGAGCCATAACTTAGAGTTTATTAATATGTGTAATTAGTTAGAAAAAAAACTATTCAATCGTTTCAAGCTCTGATGAATTGTCTCTTTACCTTCGCTTCAAGTACTTCCTGTCTAAAGAACCTAAATTGGAAAATATTTGTATTATTATTTGTATCGTTGACAAAATTATGTATTAGTAGATATGAGATGGTGCTATTTATTGACCAATTTACAGTTATCTGTTGTGTTCAAATATATATATAAGAATATTATTATCTTCCACCACATCTATATTTAGTTTTCCCAAGTTAACTCTAGGTGTTAAGCATTATATAACAATACGTTTAATCAACGATATGATTTAAGTCCCGCATCATTTGGCGTAGGTTTAGCTTTATGGCTGTAACAAATGGTCGGGCCTTTGACCTTTTTGTTTCGAAAACCACAAAACGCAATCACTTTGATGGCACTTTCGACTTTCGACGGTTTATTTGTTTAAAGAAAGCTTTTTATTATACTGTTATACAAGGTATACTGTAGGATTTATGTATCTTTAACATACCTTACAAGATTCTTGCACATTAGGTATTAAGATAAATAGGTATTAATAATTATAGTCTCCTTAATTAAATCGCTACCTTAATCTTTATTTACTTGTGTCATTGTTTTAGAAAATTGTACAATGCATCTGAATGGTACGGAGCTGGATCCGAGTGCTGTGGAGTTGATAAACGGCAGCAAACCCGATGGACCGCAGTGCGCGCGCTTCAAGAGCCATACGAAGGAAAAGGATAAACGTAATTTACCTAGTTACTTTTTTATGTTACCTTTTTCGTGTCCCAGTGCTGGGCAAAGGTCTCTACTATCTGACTCTTACTGTTAATTACTATCAATACTTATTTTTAGCTATTATTATTCCACTGCAGTAAACAGACCTTCCTCTCCTTTTTCAAACTTCTTGTTGCAGAGAAATGATTAGAACTCTATTTTCATTGTCCCATGGTTTTTTTTCTTGGATTCTGATCATAATTTGAAGATGAGTTTTATGTATAGATAAATAATGTGAACACAGGTCCAAGAGAATCGGATATGGAAGGGTGGTGGGAAGACCTTACGGAAGATTGTAGGCTGATGAACTTTGAATCCTGGCAAGCTAAAGTAAGTATACTGCTTATGTACTTAGTTAAAGGAGTTTTAAATTAGTCTGTAGTCTTATTTTCACTTTTATACAAAATCAGCAGCTTGTATAGTATGCCTGTATTGCTTTACTTGGTTTTTTTTTTGTAGGTGAGAATATCAGCGGAACTTCTACTATGGGTGGGAGCTCTGGCTTACGTCGGAGCTGCGTTAAGGGAGGCGAGGTTCCTTGGACTCAAGATGTTCGTGGAAAATTTGAGTACAGTTCCGTCACGGTATGTTACTTCTTTATTGAAATTTGGGTCTAATTTTTTTAAAAGAGCGATTGAAATACCTGGAAATATTCCTTGGTGATCACTTCTATCGAGAAGTGATTCTTTGAAGTGAAACATATCCATAAATACATCATTATTATTATATTTGGTTGATTAATTTCTAAACGCTAAAACGTTCTTTGAAATATATTAGCAGCTATTAAAGCTGAACTCCATCATTTTTTTTTGTTTAGTAATGTTACTAATTGGCTTTAGGTCTGATTGAAAATATGTCAATATCATTACCTTTCTAGAGTAATGTTCTTGGTGTCGTGTCTATTGATGCTGGTGTTACCAACTCTCCGGCTGTGGTGCGCTGACGAGGAGGAGGACCACCTGGCCGTCATCATCATGCTGACAACTGCACCTTACTTCTTGTTCTTCTGCAGGTACAATACCAGTGATATCGTGAAAGGTAACATTGAAAATTAAAATAAACATAGTAGAATATACTGATAGCACCTTCTCCCTTTTGGATGTCGGTCAAAAATAAGGATATATAGATACTATGAGCGTGAAAGTTTTTGCGAAGTGGCGAACTTATAATGTTGGGCATTGCAAAGTAGGAGCACTTGCTATATTCCTCTATCAAGTTGTTTCTATGTAGCGATGATATTTAATAATACTTTTAAATATGAACATTTCAACGCACTCCGTTTTGTTGTCAGAGGTTTCAAAACTGTGGGTCCTTTCGTGGTGATGATCTACAGAATGGTAATGGGAGACTTGCTTCGCTTCGTCTGTATTTACTTGGTCTTCGTCATGGGTTTCTCACAAGGTAACCGTTGATTTCATCTGAATGTTTGGTTTTTTATTCATTTTACTTTGTATCTGACTGACAGTAATAAAAACAAGTCACCTACCCCATTGTTATGATGGAGATATTTAAACTTTAATTACGTGTTATAAGGAAATTCAGACTTTTATATTGTAATATTTTGCAGCGTACTACATAATATTCCTATCGTTCGACAACCCCAACACACCGGAGGGAGTGGACGACTCGGTGTCGAACCCCATGCCCTCGCCCATGGAGAGCGTCATGGCCATGTTCCTCATGTCGCTCACCTCCTTCTCCGACTACTACACCGCCTTCGACAGGACTGACCATGAGATTGAAGCTAAGGTATGTATGTAGTTATAAAAAATATATGATATTAAAATAGGCATTGCTTTTAACAAAAACACAGCTTCCTTTACACATCAAAGTCGAAATAAAATACTTAAAACAAGTTACTTGTTAACTCGCTTAAAGTGTAAATCTAACTTACACGAATCTACATAAAATATATCATCACGCCTGTATCCCCGAAGGGTTAGGCAGAGGTGTACCAATGTAGACCCACAGTGCATCACATATGTTTAGGTGCCATGTAATAGGGGCGAGATTACACGAATCTAATCTCACCATTATAGCATCGGAATGTTTCACAGTTTTTAACCATTTCCAATTAGCAATAGTAAACCAATTCTATTCTACTAAAAAATTAGGTACTTATAGTAGATGGATAAATGAAGGATGAAATACTACACTCGACTTAACACGATGTAATTACGTATTCCATCAACCGCTTATGTCTTAATCTTTTTTTAATTTTGGAAACAATCACAAAACGTGTAACCGAAGTGCTAAAATAAAAAGTAAGGTGTGAATCGCTAATATGCTCGTAAATCTTTACTTGTCAACAAGGACTAAGTTATTGGCTGTAAAAACTTACACGTTAAGTGATGCGCTATAAACTGATGGACTGAAATACTCCTTTAGAACCTTTCTAGTTTCTAAAGTTCTACACTAGATCCATAGATCTAAAGTAGTCTGTCCTGCAATTACGTATCTAAATAAAGGCTAGTCAGCTAGTATGCATCCATAAACATATACGATGTATCCAAAATTCTAAATACTAGAAAAAAACATGAACACCAGATGGATAGATAGATTATTTACTACTTAATTTCGCTCATCAGATAATGGAGTCAGTAACCATCTTGAAAATAATATTAATTTGGAAAATAATTATTAGAGGAAATCTTACAATATTGTAATTTAAATAATAAGTCCTTGGTCATCGAATGCCTAATTAGATCGATAAATAAAGCAAGTAAACATTAAATTATATTTCCATATTATCGACCTCAGTGTCGCAATTTATCCAATGTAAAACTGTTAACTTCATCCTTGATCCCTTATTTAATTAGTATGCATTACGAGATTTTCACACGTTTCGTCACATTTCACAGTGACACGGGCCCTAATATTAAACAAATATGTACAAGAAGCAGTAGCATAACAGGTGACAAAACATAGTTTTTGGCTCAACGAGTAAACTAACTACTATGCTTAGGTAACATGAGTAAATATCATTTTTTATAGTCTTAATGCCATGAAAAAATGAGACAGTCAAAGTTGTTAACATCAAGAAAAGAAAACTTATTAGGTAGATCTGTGTATCATTTACTTATTTGCAATTAATCACCAAACTGTTTAAAATGAATCAGCAGGTGAGGTTACGAAACCCACAAATACGGTTTCTTTTCAAAGCACATACTTTATGACACAGTAACCACAATATTTGCTTTACTCATCAAATTAGACATATGTGCCAATTTCTGCACGCATCTTGCTTAAGTACGTCTAAGTCAGGGTTACTTAGACATTAATCAATGTTAGACAGTCTACAATTAATGAGTCGAAACTGAATAGGCATTTGTCACATTGTTAGGTAACTCCTCACAAAAGTTCGCTAAGAATCTGGGTCGCAAATGTCATTAGTTCAACACTATCTAAAATAAAGTCCACTTTTTAATTTTCTATAACCACTAATATGGATATCGGTTTATATTTATAGTTAATTGGATCTCTGTATAGTTTTAATTCCCTCAAAGATCGTGTGAACATCGTTTTAGCTTGCAAGGCCACAATATTAATAGTTTACTTAAAATTCCATCATAACTAATTAACTTAAAACATACCTTAATCCACAAACCAACCAGTCTTCTATTTCGTAATTGCAGCTGTTATTCGTGGTGTATATGATCATAGTGGCGATTCTGCTGGTGAACATGTTGATCGCCATGATGGGGAACACGTACCAGAAGATAGCGGAGACCAGAAATGAGTGGCAGAGACAATGGGCCAGGATAGTGCTGGTGGTGGAGCGAGGAGTACCGCCGGCGCAACGGCTGAAGCAGCTCCTGACGTATAGCCAGCCGATGGCTAATGGGAAGAGGGCGTTAGTACTAAGGATCAACCAAAAGGTAGGTACTTGGCAAAGGGTAGTGTAGTCAATGGTAGGGACTAAGAACGAGGAGCAGTGGCAGTGGGCCAGGATTGTGCTGGTGGTGGAGAGAGGAGTACCACCGGCAGTGACTGAAGCAGCTGCTGACTTATAGACAGCCGATGGCCAACGGGAAAAGGACGTTAGTGCTAAGGATCGGCAGCGGCAGTTGGCGACGATAGGGCTAGTGATGGAGCGAGGGGTGCCGCCAGCGCAGAGGCTGAAGCAGATACTGATGTACAGCTAGCTGGTGGTAAATGGGAAGAGTGCGCCGGTACTGAGGATTAACCAAAAGGTAGTATCGTCAGTAGTAATTAGACCAAACTCTACATTAAGCTTCTTTGTTATTTATTTTAGATACTAAATATGTTGTAGCATTTTTAGACATAGTTTTCCACTTGTAGAAATATATTGATATAATATTAGATACTATTTTTAGCTGTTACCAGACAAGTTAAGAAATCGATTACGCATTACGGCTACATTCGCGGTTTAAATTAATTAGGATACATCGATATCACACGCTTTACGTAAAATTACATAAATGACCAGAGATATATTATAGGATGAAGATAAAGAGGAAATGAAAGAGATATTGGAGATGAAACGCACTCACGAGCGTATAGTGGCGAAGCGCAAGGCGAGGGAGGCGCAGCTGGCGGCCGGGAAGGGACACCTCATAATGCAGACGCCGATCAGGGACTACCCTCTCAGGAAATAAGTACAACCGGTAACGGAGGTGGGTATAAAAATGTAATATAGAAATCATGTAGGTTTTAAAATGAATGAGTATCAAAAAAGTTATTATGTAAAGATTTATGTACTTATATTATTTATTTAATTTTTAATGTCTTTTTCTTTAATGTAAGTAATTTTTATGATGGAACTGATAGGATGAATTAGTAAACTATACAACACTTTACACACAATTAATGTTAATGTTAATTAATGTTAACTTAAAGCAAATAGATGTAGATAAATAAAAAATAATTAAAAAATAACAACTATAAGTAATTAATATTAAATCACTATTTTCGAAAATGTGTTGTTGTTTATTTTTAATCTTTAAGTAAGTATTTACAAGTTGAATCCAATAAAAATACCTATCTACTTAACTGCCGCTACATCATTATGCAATCCCTTAATGAATCAATATGCATACGACATTAAAATTAACTAATTCTTTAACACTTTGACATAAGGATTACATTGATTAAATTACACTGTCTAAGCCTTAGGCATTTATATTATTTTCAACACACAAGATTATTTTTTAATTTAAAAAGAAAATATAAGCTTCTTAACGTAAGATTACGTAAATCTATATTTATTATAGATTTAAATTTGACCTTTGTTATTGATAAAGCTTACATTCTCTTTCAAGAAATATGTCCACGATGATAGGCCGATTTCTAACTATAACTTAACTGGTCTCGCCGCGATTTAGCTTATGCAAATATGAGCAGTTTTAAATAACGCAGCTTTGCGGCAAGCTAAATATTAGCTTTACAATTGTAGAGATTACAATGCTAATAAATACTAGTCTTCTAAGTATGACTCTTCATTATAAAAGAAAATTTAAAGTTAAGATTAAAATATCGAACAATGAAATGCTAATCTTGTAGGGGCGGATAGGCGTGAGAAACACAGTCCGACATTTAATTCAATATGCTTTCACGCATGTTAAATGTCATCTTAGGCATATAATTTATGATCTAAGAATAAAATGTGCTGTGGGGCTGTTCGTGATTGTTAGATAAAGAGGTGCGAAGTGATGGCGGCACTGCAAACAAGAGAAAAGTTTCTCTCTTACCTCATTGTTTGAGCAGAGACCTCACAACGAAACTATAATGTAGTAGTTGTAACCTTATGTCATTTTTACCTATTAGTGTATTTTCTAGAAAATGGTGACTACATAATTGAGCTACAGGTTAGTAGGTTAGGACCCCCTATATTACGGCAGCACTGGTCTATGCTGCCGTGCATAGAGAGGCCCAGGGGAGACCACTTTACAGTCTTCCCAGAGAGGGGCTCTAATGGGCGTTGCACAGGGGGGCTTCTGGTTTGTTCTTTAAGAGGTAACATAAGTCCCTTTCCATGTGCTGATGGTGACCAACGGGGTGGTTTTAGTGCGGTAAAAATCCCACACTCCCCGGTCTTATAAATCCCCATAGGACCGGGTGCCTTTAGAAGGTTTCTCCCCGCAGAAAAAAAAGGACTCCTATATTGAATTTATGTCTCAGAAATTAGTATTTCCGTATTACTTTAGCCCCTCTAGAATGAATGGATCCTGAATGCAACATACGAGTGAACACACAATTTTCGTCTGCATATTTTAAGTTATGGTCACAGAATAACTTAATAGTACAAGATATGGTAGAAAAACTGTCATTAAGTTTAACGTATTGACTCATATGCATATTTTGTGTCCAGCACCGGATGTGTCGCTTGTTTCAACACAAAACTGGAGCCATTTACGTGATGTCATTATCGAGAGAGGTCGATTAACACAACCTGCAATCGGAACATCTCATTTCCAACTTGCGTAGTCCTAAACGGAAAGTTTGTTTGCCTTCTTGTGCGAATAATTGACTATACAATATTCGTAATGATGATGAAAATATTGAACACACAAGATACATTTTTCCACTCCAGAAAAAGACTATCAAATGGAATTTAAGATCTGTTGTGATGTACAATATGTAGGGGCCCATCCTTCTAAAATTAGAGCAATACATAATTCATCATGTCTCAGACAGCTTTTAGCTGAGTCGTTTCTTTTTGTAGACTTAAGAGAATAAAGGATGATTTAAGTGCTGTTTTATGTTATGAGAATTATTTAAATTGAGGATTAAAGCGATCTATTTTAGTATATTATCAGATAATTTAAATATATTTTGTTTGGGAACCAAATCATGTGTGCCTATACTGTTCGGGTGATTAAATAAACAATATTTTTGAAATTAAAAGCTTTAGGTGAAACTTGCGTACCTCTGACCGCTACTGTACAAGTGTGAACAAATATTAATAAAGTTCGGCTATCCGCATCGTCGCCACTTCGACTGGCATCGTCCATTGACCAACGCCACGCTAATGATAAATCCGAGATTCATACGAAGGTCAATACTATGTTTTATTTGCTCTTGTAATTGGAAGAATCACGTTAAATATTCGGAAATATGATATGGGTGCGGCTGAACCATGGTGACACAGGTCTACGGTGTACGTACGTGTTTCGAAAGTAAAAAAACTTGTTTTAAGCGCTAGCAGACTGAGAGCTTTTGCTGAAAGCCGAGATCGATAGCGCTTTAGTCATGCTTTCCTGGTATTGTTTTTGTCGTACAAGGATAAAAACGTATTTCCTTTATATCGACATTTTTAGATTGCATATTTCGTGCGCAGTGTAAACCTGTTTTTCAGCTTATAAGTAGTTATAATTAGTTAAGTTAATTGAGTTTCAGAAAAGGTTAAGTTATGAACATAAGCTTATATAAAAAAAACTTATTCAAATTAGCTATATGCTGCAGAAAATAAATAAAAATATACAGATCTGAACTTTGGGTCTTGTACGTTTCTTTCTGATAGGGATTGGCATTTTTTTTTAATGTATTTATCTTATTCACACAAAATCTTACCTACGGTACTGCGGTAGCCGGTTGGACACTTGCGATGTCATCGCACTAACAACTTGCAATACTTTTCAATACCTCCTCATTTACCGACCGTTGTTACCATATCTCATGGTCAAACCTCTATGGGTGTTGCTTCAACAAATTATGAAACCTAACGCCTCATGCTGAGATCAATATTAATTGACGTACTTAAATTTGACGATTATGAATTGATTATTATAATTAAGGTTATTGTTTCGGTGTGAATGCTGTGACCGATGGTCCTCATGAAGGAACCCTAATAGGGCTGTGATAAGGTGTCCTTGTACAGGGGACAGGACATTATAATGGTCCTCGGTTGGTATAAATATGTATGGTCTACAATAGAATTCAAGATTTTTTATGTAGCTATGGATAATGTTTAGATGTTATTTCTTGTCAGGTGCAACACCGATAGTAGCTTCCTTAAAGTTTGTGAGACGTACGGTATTTTACGTAAATGCTAGTATAGTCTAAGCCAACAAAATGACCTACTACAAATATCAGTTCCATATTGAATAGTTCACATTATAATTAAATTACATAATAAATAGTTTAGCAAAGCTTATACAAATGTGCAGAATAATTTCGTAGGCTATCGGCAATTAATTATGAGCAGCCATCATGCGGCTATTCAAATGAGCTCCCGCCAGTCATTTGCGACGTTCATCTATTGTTCAATGAGACAACGCAAATTCGTCAATTAGGTAACTATGTATGTCCAAAGACCAAACAGCTTCCATGAATATTACTAACTTATATTAGAAAGACAAATACATATTAAGCCATCGTTTATGCAAAGGGGTCCACTCGAGACCTTTGACACGCAAAACTATTACCGTAGTTTAAATTATGAGATATTCCGCATCTTTTCCTGAGCTAGACAGACCCATTAACCCATTATACAATACAAACTACATAATAAGACAAAAAAAGTCATAAGAATATATTAAATCCTGACGTTCAAATACACAGATGCTATATGGAAAATTTCAAACTATAATCTTGTAAAGAAATGAATTTGCATATTATTTAAATCTAATATGCCACAGATGCGAAAATTTGCATATATTTCGATGTTAGGCATTCGATATGTATAACGTAATAAGAAATTAGTTTAAAGCTTGGTGCTTATTGGGCACAGTAGACCACAAATTAGTGTTAACACTGTGATATCTAAACTTCCTTACATTCTAAGAAACAAGCCAACCAGTTAATCTATCGATTGAAAGAGGAGTTTTACTGACAGTTTTTAGTTTTCTCAAACATCCAGATATTTTCAGCAGCGTGAGCGCAGTCCACACAACTTTGAATAAGAACATCGGCATTTGTAGAGCATATTTTATGTAGGATTTTTTGTGTCAAATATATTGGCCTACTACTAAAAGGTACTATTGTATAATCCATTTGTTTTCTATTGTATTTTCCACCCCGTTCACTTCAAATCACAGTACTGTACAGAGCGTGGTGTTTATCAAGTCGGCATATAATATAAATTAGCACCTAGCAACAGGTGTAAGGTAAGTGATTACGATAGCGGCACTTCGTAAACTGTTATCCTATGAAATAATGTCAAACAAAGTTACGCACTTGTGTAATACGCGTATACGCGGATTCCACTATCTACTGTATGTATGTATAAAATTTGTGAAATTGTTTCTGAGGTCACGATAATTTAATCAGCTGGGCCGTATGTGACCTTTGATGGGCAAAGAAATTGCAATTTGTATAGGTATAGTCTTGAACTATGACTTATTTCAGTTCAGCCAGTACTATACATATTACAATTATTATATTCATCTTAAGACTATTGTAAATTGAATTAAAATAGGACGCTAAAAGCAATTTATATTTTCGTAACAAAATTTATTAATGTTGTTAAATACAAACATATAATAATGTATCTTTTTGTCTACTAGACAAAGCCTATGTCCTACACTGACTTTGTCCAAGTACATAATATATTTATAGAATTAATATCATTTGCAACTTAAAAAGTCGTATACTGCCTAGCCTTTTCTCTAGCTATGTTGAGGTAGGCTTCCCATCTTCCCAGGTTCAGCTGAATATCATAGTTTATATGGAACATCATAGGATAGTCAGTACCGAAGGTCCTGAGGCAAAGACTCACGCATTATATTTATAAATAATCACCTATCCACCGAGAAACCACGGCGAGCGCGGCTTAACTTTTATTATAGGTCAAACAATACAGTAGGCTTACACAGAGCACAATCACCTCAATAAATAACGTAATTAATTAGTTATAAATATACCAAATTAGGTTTTCTGTTCATTAGTTATAAAACTGCATCAACATATTGGTGTATCAAAATTAAATAGTTCCTTATAACTTTTAACATATTTTCAACAATTGAGACGTTTCATGTACCTAATCGGTATTGTGTAACCACACAAAACCTATTTTCAAAGGCATGAGGACATTAAATTACGTTTAAACATAACAGCTTATGCTAGGTATAATTGTTTTAATTAAAATTTTATAGCCTTACAATCCATGTGTAAAGCAGTAATACGTTGGTTTACCTGCGTCAGCTGTGTGCGGACCGATCATCGTTAGATAATAAATGCGTGCGTTTCGAAATCATAAGCGGACAATAGATACTGTTTTATTTATGTGTAAAGATCGGCGACGCTCCCCAATTTTCGGCGAAGTGGTGGCGAGTATAAAACCATAAGCGTTTGTCACAGTCCTACACACAAGCGCACGCACCTGCCAACCATGAGGAGAGCGGTGAGTGACACACCTGCCGAGTGAAACTGTGTACCAACACTATGCAAATTTAACTAAAATCATTAATGCGGACGCCGTGGATTTCTACTTAAATTAATATTTGTTTTTCCAGTTAGTGATACTGTCTGTTGTGGCGGCCGTAGTGGGCGAGGCCCCGTACCACCTGCCGAGGCCGGGCCCGCAGGCGCCAGTGTTCCACTACCCGCCCGCGCCCGCACCCGCGCCCGCGCCCCCGCCGCCGCAGCACGTGCACCACCACCCCGCCCCCGCGCCCAACTTCCCGCCCCAGCAGCAGTTCTCACCTAACAGCGGCTACAACTACAATGCACCAAACCCTATCTTCCTACAACCCGCACCGCAGCCCGCACCACAGCCCCACTTCCCGGCTCCCCAGCCTGCTCCGCAACACCACCACCACCATCACCACCATCCAGCACCTCCACCAGCACCTTTACCTCAACCCCAGCCTCTGCCTGTGATCTCTCAGCCACAGCCTATCTTCCATCAACCTAGTCCCTCATACGGTGCGCCTCAGTCGTTCGCCCGCGCACCTGCGCCGGCGCCTGCGTACCAGTTGCCCGCCCTCCAGCCAGCACCCTTGCCCCAGATACAGCCCCAGCCGCAACCCCAATCTCAGTCGAACACCATCAACCAACTGTACCAGCCCATCGCATACTATCAGCAGCAACAACAACAGCAGCAGCAGCAATACTCTCAACAAGGATACAACTACCAACAACCCCAGCCCCAGTTCCAGCCGCAGCCTCAGCCACAGTTCCAGGCGCAGTCACAGTTCCAGGTCCAGCCACAGTTCCAGGCGCAGCCACAGTTCCACCCCCAGCCCCAGATCAGTCAGCCATCCGGGCCAGTGCTGTCCAGCTACCAGGCGGACTCCAACCAGTACCACAGTCAAACACATAGAGACGCCCTAGACTCAGTCGTCGTCAGCCGCGTGCAGGATATCATCAGGAATGATGAGCACAGCGTCGCGCAGAACGCCGGCTACCTGTCCCTAGTGTCGGGAGTGTCGCTCGAGCAAGCCAAGCCAAGTGTGGAGATCTCGTCGTTCGTGCAGTCGTCTCCGCTGAGCACGGGCTCCAGCTCGGCGGCGTCCGCGTCCAGCGCCTCCCTGTCCTCCCTGCAAGTGTCGAGCCCCTCCCAGGACTACGGCGTGCCCTCCCAGTCCGCGCCCGCCGCCAGCTCGCAATCTGCTGAATCTTCATCAGGCTTTAACTTCTTACCACAGAACAAGCCGAGCATATCCTACGGCCCGCCCAACTAAATTATATTAAGTAGATACTTTTAGGAATTGTTATAAATGATGAAATGTATAGTTGTTTGTAAATAGCAGACTTTTATAAGCTTTTGTAAATAAAACACGAAGTAATTAAATGTTATGTTATGTTTTATTGTTTGTTTTATTACTTAAAATATGGGATAAGACGGTGTAATTTTTCCTTAAAGAAGTTGCAGATCCGTTAAAAGCATACGTTGTTCAATCTATCGGCGCAAACTATTTTCATGTAGAACGGATATTGATTGATGCCATCTCGTTCCTAAAAGTTGATAAAACAGGTTGACGTAACGGTTACATAAGGTACACGTAGAGGGCGCGGTAGATGACGATGGTATACTTACGAAGCATATGGAGTGGTCGGAGGTCTGCACGCCGTCGTTGGCGAACAGCGTGAGGGAGCGCGAGTACTTGGTGACGGTGATGTCCTTGCCGAGCGCGGAGGGCGCGCCGCACGCGCACGCGTCCACGTCGCTCACCGTCACCGTGGTGTAGGACTGCCGCCGCACCGCCGCCGCAGCCACCGGCCCGAACACTTGCTGCGTCTCCTTCATATCCTAACACATGCATATTCATAAGTTAGGTCATGGAAGGTGACGCTTGTCGTGGCCGCTTATAACAACATATTAATATTAATGAAACTCTATAAATAAGTTCGATTAAAGTTATTCAATTCTATATCTATTAATTACGTTAAGCATAACACAGTTAACTTAATTCATTTTATACAATATTAAGCAATCCAAAAAAAAACGTTTATTAAGCACCACTAAGCCAACGAATCAAGACTGCCTCGTTGGCTTAGTGGTGCTAAGCGCGACTGCTACGCTAGTCTTGGGTTCGATTCCCGAGTCGACCAAGGTGATATTGGGTTTTTCTATGAAATTCTCAGTAGCAGGTCGGAGTTTGGATTTGTGCTCGGTTAGTGACAATAGGCTCGCCCCCTATTACATGGGACCTAAACATATCGGCGAACTGTAGGTGTACATTGGTGCACATCTGCCTACTCCTTCGGGGATACAGGCGTGATGATATGTTATGTTATATGAATCATGACGGAAGATACTTCAATCTACAATATAATTGAGACTCAAACAAATTGGCAATATACATACCTGTAAAAATACAATTGCTAATCTCTAAATATTATATACTAGCTGTGTCCCGCGGTTTCACCCGCGTGAATACGTAGTCTTTGGTGCCTTTATATTATTGGGGCAGAGATGAATCTTACAAATCACTATCGTAACAAAAGTCAGGATAACTTAATATGGTGGTTAAGTATGCTTAAATTTTCAATTTTTTCGCTCATTTTCCAATTTTTTTTCTTTCATAAAAACCTTCTCCTGATAATAACTAACACGATAAAAAAAGAATTAGCGAAATCCGTCCAGGGGTTATTGAGTTATATGCGCTTATCAACACATTTAGCGATTCATTTTTATATATAAGATATCTAAATATTATATTAATATATCCATAGATTTATACATATATATGATGTATAAATCTATGGATATATTAATGAGGAGAACCGATAAAGAAGCTAATATAAATATTGCCCTACAAAATATTTGTGAGTAAGCATATTAAACAAGTGTTTACCCGAACAGGCACGCCAACATTGGGGGCGCAAACGTTGGAAGTGCAAACGGAAGGAGTGCAAGCTCTGGATCCACAAACGTTGGGGGCGCAAATTTTTGAAGCGCACACTGCGGGGGCGCAATAGTTCGGATCACAAACGTTGGTAGCGCAAACGGAGGTCGGGCACACATTGCAGGCGCAAACATTGGTAGTGCCAAGGCTGGGGGCGCGAATGTTGGAAGCGTAAACATTGGGAGCACTGATTTTGCGCGGCGCACGCATGCACTCGCACTGCACCACCTCAGGCTGGTACTGACTCGGAGTGTCTTTGGTTTCTATGGCCTCTTCGGGACATTGACACGACACGTTAGCATGTTTCACTTTCTTCTTGCTTGTACTATTTTGCTTTGAAGGCACCGACTTTGGTTTAAGGTCAGACTTCGATAGTTTGTCGCTACGAATCTGAAATTTTTTACACGCTATTGAAGGAAAATACTTGAGTGAATCTATCTTGTATCAGAAAATGGTATTATGTATAACAACATAAAATAATATAGCAAACATTTCACACACGATTTGGAAAGACAAAATTAAAAATGGACCAGGACAATTTTACCTTAACGGGGGCAAGCGGGTATCCCTCAACGCATTTACAACAAGTAAGTGATTCTTCTGCTTTTCGGTCGCCGTCTCGTTCAGCCTTCATAGTTCTCACACAGAGGCATTCGTACTGCGTCTCAATGTTGACTGGCACCACCTTCTCCTCAGGACACTGGCAAGATACATCATTCTTCTTGGACTTGATTGGTTTAGAAGGCACTTGCTGTATTTGTTCCCGGCACTCGCAGCATGCTTTTTTGTCTGATTGGCTGGATGGAGGTGGTGGTGGTGGTGGCTTAGTCTTGGAGCCTTCCTGTACGGTGCAGGGGATGATGTCGATAGGGTTCTGGTTGGTGTCGCGGCAGACGCTAGTCATGCTGAAGGACTTGGCCGTGCCTCGCGTGCCCGGTGCGCTCGATGACACCACTGTTGCTATTGATTTATTACAGCCGGAGTTTGGTGACCTGCAGAACGAAAAATAGTATGTTCAAAGAGATTTGAAGTGATTAGAGCTTAAGAGAAAATTACTAAATGTTTAGACTAGTGCAAGAAGATGTAACTATGATTAGTTGCATATGTAAGCTATACTACCTACTTATGTCTAATTTAAAAAGGTGCCAATTACTTACGGGTAGCAGCAATCAGATGCCGCCCGTGTTAAATCTTTAGGCTGCATTATAAATTCACAACTTTGGTTGGCACGACTGAAAACAAACGATTATTAATATATGAACATAGAAACACATATCACATATTACATAATACTGATATATTCATACTTTTCAGGCACGTCTCCAGAATCTTTACATGAACGTCTTCGTTTTCGCCACGGACTGAAAAACAAAATACAAAAAGGGTTTTTAATAGAACGATAGCTGAAAGAACAAAATGGGTTGTGAAGACAGGCGGTCCATCATAGCTTGGAAAAAGGCTAATTGCTAAAAAGATACAAGCTTAGGTACTAGAAAACATGTGAAACAAACTAAGTTTAATAGCAATTAAAATCGGAGCAGGTGGATAAAACATGTTGCTACAAAGTTAGTAAATTTTCATCTAGTAAGTAATACATAAGTATTGTTCTCCTAATTGATATAAGTTATAACACATAAATTATACGTAGAGGATGACTCACCTCTTCATTCGTGCAAATCTTTTAGTCGTAGTACACGGCTCCTGCGACGGGCTGCAAGAACTTTATTTTAATTTGATAAATAGAGATTAGGCATGAAAAGGGTTAAGTAAATTATCAAACATATTTAGGAGAATATAAATGTTTATCTATGACTTAGCCAAGTACATAATTAAGTGCTAAAGACATTTCAGTAAATTGGCGGTAAAGAAACGCAGACAGGGAGTTACGTGGCTATAAAGAAAAATAGGTATCACACATCTGAATGAGATTTAGTCATGATTTCTATGAGTAGTTGAGTTACCTAAATGAACACTTAGAGGAAAATACTTTAAAATCTTACATAGCATCAATGCGCAAAAAAAGTGAGCTTTCAAGCACGAAAAATGTATTCACTGAAAAATAAAACCCAATCAAGATAAGATAGCCAATTCTCTTCATACCAAGGATCGCAGGGCTCGATGATGGTGGTGGGCTGCGTGGTGAGCTGGTACACGTGCTGCTCCATGCGGCTGTCGTGCAGGTACTCTATGTACTTGCTGTCCAGCCAGTTCGCGAAGCCGCAACGCTCAGCCGCTGGACACTTTGGACTGGCTGGTATGCGTTCCTGCGTCCAATACAAATTAATCGTAGAATCTTCGTTTAGAACACAAATGTATAACGAAAAAAATAACAAGCTTTATTTTTAAAAATAATTGCCTTATTTAAAGTATCTAACAAGTCTATTAGATCAAGAAATTTGTACGTTTATCTACTTCTCCATATTATAATAAACTTTGTATTGATCTTTAACGATGATTAATTAGATATAATAAAAAAGTATTACCTGAGTGTACCACTCGAAAGCTTTTACAAAACAGTTTTTGTTTTCCTTTCTCGGCTGATCGCACCTTTGCCTCCTGTTTGAATGACGTTGCTGCAATAAACAATTAAAAATATACTCAGACTAAATGTATTATTTACCAAATAATTTGTTCATACTTCCAAAGACCATACGCAAGAAAATTGTTAATAAAATACGAGATCATCATTATTTAAGTTAATTTAATAGTTTCTTACTGATATTGTCTCAAAATATCTTTCTCTTCTTTGATCCAGCTCCGGGTATCGAACCCACGGGGTGGAGGTCTTGATCAGCACGCCTACAACCTAACCAATACACCATCATGTGACTTCGTTCTAAAAGACAAGTCGCGCGGGCCAGCGTTGGTCAGCGTGAGCCAGTGCGTGAACGTGTACTTACAACTTCGGCGTAGTATATGAGGGGGTGTCCCATCCCGGAGCAGAATGGAACATGGCGACTGCTGCGGATAGGCCTGCCATAGCAGTCGTAGCTGTAATTATTGTCTAGCGAGCGACCGCATTGACAATAATCGCAGTTGTCGCAGTCACTGGACGATGTTGAAGACATAGGAAGTTGTTACACACTATTGATTTATTAAATTTTCAGCTATTGTGTGAAATTGCCAAAGAATAATGTGACTTGTGTTGCTGCCAAATTTGCTGTCAGGTTGGTTTTTCTTTGACGGAATATGGACCCAGGACTGTCAGTGAATCAAAGAGGGCATAGGCCGATATCTAGTTATATCCGATTAAATTAAAAAACAAGCAAGGTTTTCAATATTTTACTTCTTAAGTTGCCTGATTACTCGGAGACTCCTGGTCCTAAAAGTTAAACAACCGTAGGAGAGGCTTTTCATGTTTTCAGATGTTTCAGTGGTGCGCTGACCTGTGAACATTGACACGAATGTAGGTACTAAACAGGCACTTTTACTCGTAGTTAGGTAATACTAAATAAGGTAAATGATATGCAGATGAATGATACAGTATCGTATTATTAAAAAGTCACGACTTATATGGATCTCCTTGATAGTAGTTTATCTAAAAAGTAAAACGAGTTATAAGTATCCATGATCCATGGCCCTACTGATTAGATCCTCTGCATAAGTGTTTAGAACTTGGAAGCATGTATATTTATTACTTACTGATATTTCTCCAGGCATCACCAGTGTTAAGTTATCATAACAGACTCTTTACGCTGACGAGCTATGAGAACATTAGCGGTAAGTTTTTAGTACTACCTAAAATGAGTTATAAGAGAAGTAAGTATTACATGCTAAGGGAATTCATCAATAAAAACAATATCTTTTAATATCATATTTAAATGGGCCTACTTTTGAAACATTATTTTTGGGTTCCGCGTAAAAATCATCAGTCAAATTGAGAACGTCCACATTTCAAAGTCAGATATAAAGTTACAATTACTTCCATAGACTCTCAATGCGGCTTCTACAAGCTGGAGGAGTCAGCGGACCTGAAGCGCGCCAAGACCAAGGGCCCCACGACGGTGCCCGGGCCGGAGCACCTGCCGACCTTCACCTTCGTCACTATCAGCGGGACCACGCTGCCGCCAGTGGGTCTGTACTCATCATGAATTATAGTTCGCATCTTCCCCTTAGGACCTGAATTACCATACAAGCTTACGACAACTTTTTGAGTTATAATAAGCAAATGTTTTAAGACCAAGTAGATTAGTTTTAAAATTATTCATGATTCAGTTTATGTAGGTGATGTATTACGTCGCCGCAAAGAAGACACCGACAATTTCAGAAAGACTAAAGTGGGTTTCCCTTTTGCAAATGAAGACAATTTTAATCAAAATACTTAATTTCTATCCACCAGATCCATTGCTAAAGTTTGAAGACAGTATTTATCGAGCGCTGTATGGACGTGATCCCGGTACGTATACCAACAAACAAGTACTTCCAAACCAGTAACACCTTCAAGATAAACAGAAATTCCTATAATTGCAAAAAGCGAAAATTTTGAAGAAAAAGTTGATTCAACTTTTATCATCGGTCACAGTAATTATGTGAGACACGTTACGTCACAACCTGTTGCCGGAAGCTGCACGACCCGGTTAAGGCAGCTATGTAACCTTTGTATCCAGGGCAGACTAAGTTTCACCTCACATGCAGGTTAAGCTCAGGAATTAAGAACTTTCCGAAAGGGCGATCAATGTTAAATTAAAGAACCATCTGTCGTATCTCAAGTTAATGAATAAATTAACTGCCGTGGTTAAGCGGGCTGTCGGTCTTTTGGTCAACTTAAACTTATGTTTTGATGTTAATCGCAGTTAATCTTGTTATTGTTCATCCCTAAGGCCCATCAATTAGTAGGAAAGTTATATCTTTATATGTGTCTTGACGACAAGGGTCAGTCACCTCACGAATATAGGAAACACTATCAGTTTATTCCAAAGTATTTCCATATTATCTTTGTCCTTCATTTATTTTCAAACTAGAGTTGTCAGTGACCGCCTAGTGTTTTTTTTTTCTTCTTTTTTATTCCATGACCGTGCATGCGAGAATTTGTATTGAAGTACCTATTGGCTGTCTGCCTTAGATTTTTGTCTTATATCTAAACTTGGTCTGCCTTGTAGAAGTCGTAGACAGAAGTTCCTAGCTGTTAGCTTTTTGTTTTTCTAATAATGTCATTGGTGTTTTCTTTTAAAACTTTGTGGACTTGTTCCAGCCAGATCCAAGAATATCTACAAAGAAAGATAATCCAGTCAATGCTTCCGGCCAGCCTGATAAGCTGGCTCATTATCCTACAGGACAAGGATTTAGGTAAATATTTATGTTAATAAAACATACTTAAGTACCCCTTATACTTTGTGCGCATTTTAAACTTAAGACTATACTCGTATTAAGACATGTATATTGTATAATAATAATAATATAATAATAATATATTTATTTGCATAAAACATGGTATATAAAGATGTTACATTAGTTTGAGATCATACATGTTTTGCTTAAAATTAAAGCATGCAAAATTAACTAACTATGCTAACATTAACATTTTAGGGTATGTTCCATATATTCTTTAATGGAATTAAAATTGTATTTTATGAGCCATTGGTACATTGTATATATTAAGGACATATAAAACAAATGGAGCGTTGAGTCCTTGACAATTTAAAGAAATTTGTAAAGTATAAGTTCTTTTTGTCTCTATACCTTTGAATAGTTTGAACTGCTTACATAAGTTTACCATAAAGATGCCTATCCAAAAACTTGATAATAGGTAACATGGACAGCTATGTTATAGTCAGACTGCAAACCACCATTTTATTATAATCACAGAACCGTTTTAATCCCGTTTATCAGAGCCGAGATGTTTCAAAACAAGAGCGCGGTGCACCTCCCGTTCTTGGAGTTTGTGCACCGCGGGCACTGCCACCTGAGGGTCACCAGGGACTACATGCAGACGGCAGTCAACGCCTTCGCCATCTTCATAGCTGGCAACCTCGACGATATCCTGCGGCTGCCCAGTCAATATGTGCTGCATTCTGTTAGTAATTCTTACAAATAGGAAGTAATTTAAATTACTTAGAGCAAAATTATGTCAAAAGCACTCAGTTACTGTTTCAGATAAAGGTTAATTTGGAGAAATCCTAGTTATTTCTCAAACTTAGATTAGTCTTTAAACTAGGAAATAATGATTTAGTTAAAGAAAATATGGTGAAATAAATTAATAAACCTTATCCACGTGACAAAAGCCATGTGCAAAAGGTCGTAGAGGGACAATTCAGACAGTGTTAACCATACTTGCACTATTTTGAACCTTATTTTCATTGCCTTGTTAAGTCGACTATAAGAAACTAATACCTGAGCTTGGATAGTTTGTTTTGATTTCCACCACTCCTGAACATCAAGGCGGTTTATCTTCGTATTTTGTAAGAAATTATCGAAATTATATTCCTGAGTTACAGGCAAGAACAATAGCCATGATGAAGATAGCTCGCGAGAAGTTGGCTGCGACGTGGACTGTGGTCAAAGGCTCGACTCCAACTGATCAGATCACATATGAGACGCTGGAGAGGTTCCGGCCTCTCTTCAAATACCTGAACGGCAAGGAGATGGCCAAGCTCAACCTCTCCGATGACAGGATACTCTCGTATATCGGAACTCATCCCGATTTGAGTAGACATCAGGTATCTTATGTATTATACTAAGTTAGACTATTTGTTACCCTATACAGGGTGTTACAAAACCCCTGTCCGACCCGAAAGGGGGATACAGGGTTCACCATCACATGCCCAAACAAAATGTTAAAGTTGGAATATTCATGATAATAACAATAATAATGAACTTTGAAGAAGCCGCCAAATTCCCTATATTTGAAGATAAATCAAAAACTACACCACCATTTTTGTCGGTGTTAATGGTGGCCTTTTGTATGATCATTTGGCAGAACCTGTGACGATGCCGTCGCTCTGTCTACCCATTTCGAGATTTTTTTTTCTTTTTTTTTGCTATTTTAATGTAATCCGACATCGATACCTAACAACCCCTTAACGGATCCGACAGGGGTTTTGTAACACCCTGTAGGTAAACGCTATTAATCTTCAAATGTACTATGAAGTAGAAAAAAGTAGGTAATTAATGATGTATATTTTTAAGAGCTTACCCTACAGACTAGAACCTTTGATTTTGTAGGTAGGTGTAGTAGCTAGCAGATACATCCAAATCAATCCCGAGTGGACGGAGCCGAAGTATCTGAACATGATGAACAACTTGCTGTGTGGAGTTCCCATGATCTTCATGAGGAGGATACCAGAGAACACTTACCTACAACTCACTCATCAGGTAAGTACTGCTTATACTCTGTTCTATACAGGTTATGTGAATAGATACTTTATCACGTTCCGTAGTATTGCTGTGAAAAACCAATAGGCGCGATGGTAAAATATTCTAAAGTGTGACTGCTTTTATTTATGGGTCACGGTAATGGCATCAATTTTAGAATTATAGCACTATTTACTACATAATTGATAGATAAACTGTTTGAAGATAATAATAGATTATAGTTTTCGTGCTCCTACCATTTGTCTAATTACGAAAATACTATTTTAATAATTTGACGGTTCGCAGATATTTTACCATATCCGTGCCTGTGATCCACTGCAGCGCAGATTTTATTTAGCAATGATGATGAGAACTCAAGTAAGTATTATACATAACATAACATCACGCCTGTATGCCCGAAGGGATAGGCAGAGGAGTACCAATGTACACCCACAGTTCGCCGACATGTTTAGGTCCCTTGTAATAGGGGGCGAGCCTATTGCCACTTACCGGGCACAAATCCAAACTCCGACCTGCTACTGAGAATTTCATAGAAAAACCCAATAAGATCTTGGTCGACTCGGGAATCGAACCCAAGACCTAAAGCGTAGCAGTCGCGCTTAGCGCCACTAGGCCAACGAGGCAGTATTATACAACCACTGCTATTCTATATGTATGTCTCAACAGCTTATAATAGATAAACGACTATTTCTAGCTTTGAATATACCTACCTACTTTCCAATTTTATGTCTAGCAATCTGCATGTAACAAACATTGCTGTTATTTTTGTGTCAGGCGCTTGGCAAGTCCTACAGTTGGAGTGCTCGGGAGGTGTCCCGACTTGGTCTACTTCTGGCCGAAGTTAGTGGGTCAGATCTCAGTGCTATCAATCCCGAAGCTATGTCTGGTATCACGGCGCAAGTAAGCTCTAAAATACTTTATCTTGGTTAGCTACAAATGTCTATTTTGTAGCGTTATACGTACTACCACCTCACCCAATTTTAGTTAATTTCGTCAAAATCTACAGATTTATGAATAAAGTAAAGTAAAGTAAAATATACATTTACCTACCATAAATGAATTATTTAGACAAAGTGAGTATTGCAGGTAATGTTAGAAATGCCAATTCACAATCTGAAGTCAATAACTGAGATGCAGCTGCGGTACCTGGAGCCGAAACCACTCAACATTCTGGCGAGGAAGCTGATTGCGTACCAGAACCAACAGCTTTTAGCAACTGGCGTGCTTATTAAACCAAGTTTCTTACTAATCCTACTAATTTCACTAACGTATGTTTCTTTCAACTTATTTCTGTAATTATATAATGTTAATCCTACCCTTTTCGTATTACTTTCAGAATTTTGGCTTAATTTGATAGTTTTTTGAAAAATTTAACTTCTTTTTTAAGAATTTTCTCTATTTGTGAATGTTTAGATCAACTTCTAATCTCACTAGATACGGCTGATTAATTGACGCCACTCGTAATATCTATTTCATTTGTTTACTTATTGTAAGATGAAAATAACTTTGTATTAAGCTGGTTTAAAATATTTGAAGTTAAAAGCAATAGATAGTCATTTCGTTTATATTATGAACATGAATAATATCGCAATACTTGTAGCGGCGGCAGATGGAAAGAGTAGCGACCGTCTTCGTGGCGACGAGCCTCCAACTAAAAAGAAAAAAAAATAGGCATTCACTTAACTTCTTTACCCAAATGAATACCATAAACTCAGGTAAAAAGTAGCTATGTGTCAAGAAGCATACCAAAACGCTGCACCACTCGGTCTGCGTGGAGGAATCACTTAAATTCTGGCATGCTCTTGAATTGCTGGTGCTGCGTCTGGCCACGTAGCCATTGTGCGTCATCGATATCTGAGAGGAACTCCGCCTCACGGAGTTACACCGCGGGATCTGGTTCTCCGTGATGCTCACTCGAGGCCTCGGCGCGGGACACTCGAGACGCCCAGCCTCGTTGTGGCAAGCAGAGTTAGTGGTAGTAGTGGCCATAAACAAGCCAACCTCTCGTCTCGGGAAAGGTGATGACCCCTCGCGTACTGTAACGGCCTCTATGGATGTTGCTGAGTAAGTTTTCTTTAACGGCAGGCTAGTGCTTTGCTTTTTTATTTGCGGAGGGACCCTTTGGTCATAAATCTGTTTTAATCCAGGATTACAGTCACATCTGCAAAACACGTCAATTCATTAAATGAGAAATATTACGAATATATTATGAAATATATTACTTAAACAACTTACTTTTCTACAGTAGCATTTACTTGTTGAGAGCTTGGCATCAGCACGAAATACTTTTTATTTTCCGAAGGCGTTGGGTCACAACGTGTAGGATTGTTCGGTCTCATTCCACAGCAAGCACACTGAACCACTACTACTTTTGGACGACCTTCAAAACCAGTACCCCGAAATTCGTTGTTTAGTAAAGACTGCAAGGACTTGCTTTGCGCTACCAGATCCTCATCAATAGATATCTGCGAACCGATCTCGGTTCTTGCTACGTTTGTCAACGAACGAGAACGAGCCGACTTGTGATTCAAGTCTGTCTTGTCGCCGCTTCGAACTTCAATGTTCAGCTTCAAGTTGACCACATCGCCTTTGTTTATGATGGCTATGTAGTTTTCGTCCGGTGTCGCGTCACCGGCAACCATGTTCAGGCGCGGACCAGATGCAGGGCGTATCACTTTTGTTTTACTACTTGTTCGAGTCAGATGTCGTGAACTAGATCCTCCATGTCGGTCCCCATGAATTTCTTCCGTAATCTGTTCCGTACAAGTCTGAACTTCCTCGTTGACCGGAATCGATGTGTTGCTCTGCGGCCTTCGGTTAATCTCTGGGTGATTTTCTTCGGAACCTCTTATGCACGCCAATACCGGTTTGCCGGCCGAATCTAGTCTTACAGAAGTGATTTCGCTCTCTTGATTTCTAAAGAGATTAGTAGATACGAAGATGATTTCCTTGTCACCAATAATGTTTTCTACAGCTGCACTATCCGTTGTTAAGCTTTTATGATTTGACACAATCTTAGTGAGGGACGTAGCTTTGCCTTTAATGATATTTTGATCAAAACTTGATGCGGGTATTGGGTTGGAAGGTGGAGCAAAGCGTTTATATGGACACTTAGGCACAATTTTTTGTTTCCCAGCAACGTTGGGAGCAGTGGTAGCTCCATTCGATGACCGGGCAGGTGACTTAAGAACTATTTTCTTATTTTCCTCCCTACTATTTCGAACCGTTCTTCTGTCATCTGGTCTTCTCTGAGAAGCGGGAGACACCGGGATGGGGCTTGGCCTTTTAAACGTTGTGTGTGCTGCGCCAGCCCATCGACGTTTATTATCCACCGTGCCAGGAGCGTTTTTAGGCACTGATGAAGTCATACTACTCTTTCGAATATGCTGAGTTTCAGTTACATATGAGTATCCTGTTGCACAGTTTGCTCCACCACCACTGATTCTAGCCTGGTCAGTCAGTCTGGTTACAAGGTCTCCTTCTCTGGCTTCTAGTTCACCTTGCCTGCCACCATTATAAGCCCGATTGTCTTCTTGTTCGCCATCCAGTTCAGCCATAGTCCCTTGTCCACCTGGCATAGTAACATACTCAATTTCTTTCTCTGGTAATTCACCTAATCTACCACCATATCCAATTCCTCTATCCGTGATTACCTCGCCCATTTTATCAACAGGTTCACCCAGTTTACCACCACGATCAACCGGCCTACTTTGATAATCATTCGTTTGACCTCCCTGTTCACCTACTCTACTTCCAATATCAGGCCCCCTGCTTCCAATTCCACTGACTCTACTCCCATTCTCTCCTAACCTGTCTTCCTGTTCAAGCCGTCTTAGGCCTGGTTCATTTGACCTGCTTGTACTTTCACCTGTTCTATTAATATTATCAGATAGTATAATTTCGGGTTTTCCTCTTACCTTTGATCCACTTTCTTCTGGACTAGGATAGTAATCACTTAAAATGACTGGCTGATCATCATTTCTAGTTTCGAGTCCAGTAGGTAAGCGCTCATATTCACCTGAAAGACGTCCTTGAGGACCGAATGTTCGGCCACGTGCACCTAAAGTACGTCCTCGTTCATTCGATGTTCGCCCTTGTTCGTTTGAAAGACGTTTTTGTTCATTGGTTCGATAGTCAACTGGAGGACGTCTGTTATCAACTGATGTACGTGCGTTTTCACCTGATAGTCGCCCACGATCACCTGGTTTTCTTACATAGTTACCTGTAGTTCGTCCGTTTTCACCTGGTATACGGCCTTGTTCACCAGAGTTTCGATATTCACCTGACGTACGACCACGATCACGCCCTTGTTGTCCTTGTGATCGCCCAAATTCATTCTGAGTGCGCCCGCCCTGGTCAACTGCAGTACGACCATATTCACCTGTGTTGCGATTTTGTCCACCTGTTGTACGGCCACGGTCACCAGATATCCGTTTATTTTCACCTGTTATGCGACACTGGTCGACTGGGCTTCGTCCTTGGTCAACTGGTGTACGACCATGTTCACCTAAAGTACGACCTTGTCCACCTGGCCCATATACGCCTGAAGCATGATTTTGTACACCCGGTGGAGGTCCATACTCGCTTGGAATGCTACCTTGTTCACCGGTACCGGGTGCTCGACCATTTTCACCTAAGGAACGAATTTGTTCACCTTTTGGGCGTCGACATGCACCACAACCTTGCGAACACCTAATTTCACCAGGAATGCCACCTTGCTCATGTGGAGCATTTCCGCTTTCACCTAAAGAACGAGCTTTTTCACCTTGTGGACGCCCATATCCGCTTGAATTACGTTGTTGGTTGGTTGGAGTACGTCCAGATTCCCCTGAAGTACGAACCTGTTCACCTGGCGGACGCCCTTGATCAACTGGGATACGACCACCCTCCCCTGAAGTACGAACTTGTTCACGTGTTGGACGTGATTGGTCAACAGGAATACGCCCAGTTTCCCCTGCAGTAGGAACTTGTTCACGTGTTGGACGCTCATATTCGCCTGATGTATACCCTTGGTTTACAGGAGTTCGACCAATTTCACCTGAAGTACAAACTTGTTCACTCTGTAAACGGCCGTTCTCACTTGGTGAGCGTCCTTGGTCAATTGCAGTGTGATCATATTCACTTGAACCCCGATCTAGTTCCCCTGGGGAACGCCTGTTGACACTTGGCGTGCGACCCTGTTCAACTGGAGCTCGTTCATAGTCAACTGAAACAATATCCTGTCCACCTGATGGATACAGATATTCACCTGGAGTGCCACCCTGTTTCCCCGGTACATATCCTATTTCACCTAAGGTACGAATTTTTTCATCTGTTGGGCGCTTATATACACCGCGAATTCTAGCTAGTTGACCTGTTGGATGTTCACTTTCACCTATGGAACGACTTTGTTCACCTTGCAGATATTCGTTTGGTGCACATAGTTGGTCAACTGGAGCACGCCTAAATTCTCCTGGAGTACGAACTTGTTCGGCCGGTGACCGACCGTATCCATTTGTTATACGTTGGTCAACTGTGTTATTGTCATAGTCACCTAAGTTACTGGATTGTTTTACTGGTATAGGCTCATATTCACTTTGCATTTGGGATTGTTCACCAGGCCCACGCTCACCTGATGCTTGTTTGATTTCAGCTGGCGTGCGCCTGTATTCAGCTGGTTTAAGTCTTTCATCAGCTGGAATACGTCCATAATCAGCGGGCATAATTCCCTGTTCAGCTAGTGTACGCCCATATTCACCTGGTAATCGAGCATATTCACCTGGAGATCGTCGTTCGCCCGATCTAGGACATTTTCCATTAAACCTTGTCCCACAATCATTGATGGTTCCGCGCTCGACTGGTGCAATATTGTACTCGCCGGTTCTTGGATCAAAAGTACCGACCCATGGACCATTTTGTCCGGTTTTTCCGAGTACCTGGAAATATAATGTAAAAAAAGTCAGTCACAATAACTTCTTAATTATCAAAATATTATTATCATAAAGGTACTTGGAAACTCAAGTACCAATAAGACAATTACAAATGAATACTTGAAATTAGCTGAATATACTAAAGAATAATTAAATTATATTTATATACATAAAATGCAGAAATATATCCCCAAATATAAGAATGCCGCTGACTGGTAGTGAAGCGTTGCTGTCGACCATCTTCCCAAACAGAACTCTTTGAGGAAACCGTTGTAAAGTGTGGATAGGACAAGTTTACCGTAAACTTATTCTATTCTTATACTATAATATAATATCGTATAATATACTTAGTAAATAATATATAACAACATAATAAAGATCAGGTTTAAGGATTTGAAAACTCAACTCGATTAAAAATGCTGTTGTATTATTACAACTGAACTGCAACAAGTAATAAGTGAGAGTTGCTTGTGAAAATAGCTATAAGCATGTCACGGAACTTTTAGCAGCAGTGGTAACCTAGAAAATTGTTGAAAATATATGAAGTAAATGAAAAGAGCCACAACAAAAGACGTACAGTATTGAGGATTCCGTTACGTGCGGCGGCGGTGCAATCAGCGTACCTCCTCGGCTCTGTGGGGCTAATCCTTGCGCAATTATAGTATCTCCAAGTCTCGTCGATCCTGGTGTGCAAGCGCTGGTGAGCCATCACGAACTCGCTCGCAGAGCGCCGACACCTCGAGTTCGCATAGCTGGAGGCATGCCATTGACACCCCACAACAGGAAGAAGAGATAATAATACTAAAATTTCACGTACAGAATCCGCATAGATCTCATCAGGTGCTCTCAAAGTAGATATCTCAGTGGCAACCATTACAGACCGCTCACTTTCAACAGTGACAATATCTGAAATAGGATGTTATTTGTGGAAATGAATTCTTCGATGACTGTTAATGACTGTAATTGAGAAAATTATCTATGGTATCCCGGTCGGATTGGGTTGGTACAGTTGTAGGGGCTATCAACTAAATCAAAAAATCTTAGATTTATCCCGGTCTTAACTGTTGCCCATAGGTCACCACGGCTCATTAACCATCGACATAAATGTTTTTTCTTTTTTGAATCGGCATGAGATAATTGCCACATAAAATGGCCTATAGGATCCCCGGTCACAATAACGTGAACAAAATTGTTGTGTTACTTATAAACTAGGAAGAAATTAATTAGTTACTAACCTTCTTTCTCGGCACACAAGCAACATGGCTGGTCGTGGTCGCACCCTGCGTTATGTAAAATTAGGTATGTGAGACCTGCTGCTTCTACGTGACAATTAACTCACATGGCCGACAAAAAAGAAAAATAAAACAAAGAAATTTAGACTAGGGATAAGTAATAAAAGTAGTTTTTTTTTGCAAATGATAGTAACCTTGTTTCGCTGGTTCGGTAACATCGATAGGGCCCGCCTTCTTCGCTTGCCGCTTCTCCCAGGACCTTCAAAATATTTTTTTTAAGTTAATTACGGTTGGTATTTGAAATTCTTACGATTAGGTAGGCATTTTGAGAAAACGAATTTTGAAAATAAGCAGCAGAAAACAAACTTGACAGAAAATTGTTAACGAGTGCGGTAGTTTCATTATTAAAAAATTTAGAACTCTAAGTGACATTTTAAGAAGGAATAAAAGATATTCAGCACACATGTTTAGGTACTGTTGGTAAGTAAATGTAAAGAAAAATAAAAAAATAATAATGTTGATACCCATATCTGGTCAGTGAAAAATGTTTATTAAAAATTTTAGCAGTCAAGCAGCAATATTTATCTAGTATTTAGTAGAATATTGAATGCATTATATAAGACTCTGGGAAAAACCTTGAAATAACACTGTATATTAAAATAATCAAAATAATAATCTCAAACATAATACATTATCTTGCATATTATTATTTTTGGATGATAAACAGCCCCAAAACCGCCAATTTAAGTAATTTATATCTTTCTACTAGTTTTTACCAATAAACACATATTAAAAATATAGTGTGGACATATATTATCATGTACTTAATTAAAGCTCACCTGGTGGCTCGTATAAGGTACTTGTCATAGCCAGCATCTATGAAAGTGTCCGAGGGTTCCACGGCCACATATGCCATGCCATCCTTCAGTTCCAGAGGACCCTCTATCTTGCGGCCATCCGTTGTGTACAGGTATATGTAGGGATACCTGCACAAAATATAAAAGTTTCAAACATGGCTCAGTTTTCATCCAGTTTTTTAAGTTGCTGATATGATAACTAGATAGCTTTTTAAGATGTAAGTTATTTTCATAAAATTGTTTTTGTTTCTCCAATTGTCTATTAATTATGTCTGGAAGGAAATATGAATTAACTTAGAGTTATCTTATATAATTAAGTTATTACAGTATTTTTTGAATTTCTGTGTATGTATTATATGAACAGAACAATTTTTGCCCTGAATTTCAATCTTTATAAGAATGATGAGCTTAAAGCTGTCAGTTTTCCAAAAACCAAGTCAAACTTACGTTAGCCCAAACAGTGATTTGGCCAAGTTGCTGAGCGTGGCGTCCCACCAGTTGAGCTCGTCAGCGCTCAAGTGATACTTCCTTGGCGGCGAGTACTGCTGCCCGTTGAAAAACACATAAATATCGATGGCCTGCCAATCATTCTCATTGTTAGGAGGCTTCGCTTCTGCCGAATTATCCATTACACATCCAAATAATGTAAATAAATGGTATTATGGTACTTTCTTATTGCGAAAAACCTCATAAATGCGGATGTATTGTAACACTGCTCTTCGTCAACACACTGAATTTACATACGGCAATGAAGACATAGATTGACTAATATTATAAAACTATATAAAAAATATCACGGGTCGACTAGGTAATCATTTATTACAAACGTTTTACTTAGTTTGCTACGGTAAAATTTTAATTGCACTCAAATTAGTTTTGAATCCACCGCGACATTTCTGACAGGAGAGTAAGATGTTACCATTACATGCTTTAATTTTGCCATCTAACAGCACATTTATCAATATTTTAGTGTAAATTTAAATAACATAAGTTAGATATTTTTTATTACAGTATTAGCAGTTGCAGTTTAAACAATATAGCAAAAATGATAGGTAGGTTTGACTGGTTACAAGGGTCAATAAAACTAACAACTATGAAGATTCAGAAATGAGCAACGATCAACATTTAACATTCAATGATAATAGTAGGTAGTAATAAAACTAATCATTTATTCATCAGTTATCACTGTATGTACTAAAAATATAACCTTTTAAATTATCATACCCACTTATGTGGGGTTTCACAAAAATTGGCAATAAAGTATTTTTTTTTCTTAAAACTGAAATCGTGTCTTTTTGCTACATTCATTGTAGTCTACAATATACTACTAAATAAATGTTACGTACAAAATCGTGTAGGTATATGAATAAGTTAAAAAAGATAAAATAGTTAATTGTGTTTAAGGAAAGCAATATGTTGTTCATTTTACGATCTCATAACTTTTAGAGCTTAGAATCAAATACCTAGGCAGGCAGTAAAGCATAATACGGTATAAACTGGAAACGTGACAGATTATCCTATTTTCTTTTGCTAGATCGATTTCTTGGATACCTTCTTCCTGTTTTTATGACCCTGTAAAAGTACCTAAATGGGATACCTACCAATACTAATCCTGTACCAAGTTTTGGTAAACGCGCTAAGAGAACTCTTTCATTGACGATGATGGCATTTAAGAAAAGCAATCAAAACTAATCAATCTACTAATGACGAATTCTATAAAATCCAATCAGCGCTATTTTAATAACTATTTCAAGAAAGTGCTTTACCTTCTCCAATTTGTTTGAGTTGTTCAGCGCGGGTCAACGGTCGCCGCACCCCGCAAGGGTGGCCAAAGGACTTGGCATTACATTTACTTATTATTTTAACTTACCGTTCCTTTTCTAATGACTCCTAATTTACTCGGTAAAAACTCGTTCTAATTTACTCGTGATTGTGTAATCAAGTGGAACTTCGTTTATTTGCGAATATAAACTCATTTTGCGGATTAGTTTGTATACAAGAATATTATGAAGGATAAAGTTCAACGACCCTTGTTGTCATTGGCTGCTTTGATCATATTTGTATGCGACTACAGATTGAATAAATATAAGACTCGTAATAGAACCTGCAAATGACTATTTAAGCTTATTAAGCCATACATAACAACATATTATCACGCCTGTATCCCCGAAGGGTTAGGCAGAGGTGTATCAATGTACACATTCAGTTCGCCGATACGTTTAGGTCCCATGTAATCGGAGGCGAGCCTATTGCCACTAACCGGGCACAAATCCAAACTCCGACCTGCTACTGAGAATTTCATAGAAAAACCCAATAAAATCTTGGTCGACTTGGGAATCGAACCTTAGACCTCTAGCGTAGCAGTCGCGCTTAGCACCACTAGGCCAACGAGTCATTAAGCCATACGTTGTTATAAATACAGTGGAATACATGCATAGATATGCCGCGTTGTTTATTTTTGGTACATTTAAAGTGTTGTAGGTTTTTTTAACCCTGCCTTACGTGAATACCTACGTATCTATATGTATGTTAGCTAGTGCTTTGTTTGGACCCTATCATTGTCAGGCATTGCCCTTTGCAAATACCGATGCTTGCGCTATAGGGCAAGAGGTTTCGCTGACTCAATAGGTTACAGTTCTAGTTTACCTTCCTAATAGTCTAAGGTACTTTTAGTGAATGACTGAAATACCGAGCTTCGAGGTACTTAGTACTATGTTATTGTACTCTTACAAAATCTGTTTATTAAATTCTCTATGTCATGTTGTTTGTTTTATGTACCAAAAGACTGCTTTGAATGAAAATAGTGTTTTACAGTCATTTTAATTGCCTTTTGAATTACCCTTCGGTGGATAGTGACCTTGACTGCTAAACGCAGGTCAAGGGTTTGATTCCCATCCAAGAAAATCTTTGACTGATCATGATCATTTGTGCTGTCTCTGGGTGAAATTCATGTGTGTTCTATGTAGCTATATGTGTTGTTTGGTATGTTTATAATTTGTCTGGTTACGTACTGGCTCTGCCTCGGTTCTCTTTGTCAGTTATCCCTGGATGATAATATTGTTATCCTAGGTGGCTAGCCTATTTTAATGGTGTAATTTATCTATAATATGTATGTATTTAGAAATATATAAGTATGTTTATCAGTTGTCTGATTACCATAACACAAGCTCTCTTAGAGCTTAGCTTGGGATCAGATTACCGTGTGTGAATTGTCCAGGAATATTATATTATTATTCTCTTTATTTAACAATTAACATATAAAATACATATAATATTATTATATTATTATTATTATTATTTTCATAAAGACCGAGCTCGTACCGCCAGCCAGCTATCTGATACCGATAAAGAGAGTACACTTTTACAAAACGGTAAATTTATGGCTTTACCACCTTACGATCTCATTAAACTCGCTAATTACAGTCAGAGCAACTAAAACCTTTATGAGTACATCTTAACTTCTTTCTTTCATTATAAAATACTTAATTACAATGCTAAGATACTTATGTTCTGCGTAGACATGTCGGTACTAACACATGTCAGGCTTTAAGCCTCTGCAAAGCTATTAAACAAATCTTCTGATGTAATGAAGTAGGACTTCAATATTATTTGTAATTAAGTTAGGTTATTTGCGCTGTTTCTTGTATTTGTAATTAGCATTGACTGAATATTATTTAGAATTAGAACTTAAGACGAAATATTTATTGATGATTAGAACTATCACTGAATATAAAGAGACATATATTTGCACCATATTCTTGCAAATAAATAATTTTGGTTTGATTACATTTGCAATCTAAAATAATAGAATCCTTTTTCCTTTAACTAATATTTCGTGGATACAATTCTTGATGTGTGTGTTTCTTGGCTTGGAGATAGTTTAAGATGATATTTGCTTGTTTATGACAGAATGTGGAGTCAGGAAGTCCTCAATTTTACTATTCTATTTTTTGTAATTAAATCCATTTAGCTGGCTTGATAAGCACAAGATCAAACTTAACTTTCGCATGTATGTTTCTAACACGATCTCTTTGTTTCATCTCGGACCGTTAAATGTCGTCCACGTGCGATGCTTATTTGTATTCACGTTTCACTTTCCTCGCCATATTAGTTATGGCAGACTCATCCGACACAATATCACGGCTTGTTTTAGAAATCTATCGACAACATATGGTACAGTCGACCAAACATAACTTCACTTTCAAGTTACTATCGTTCTTATGGCATGGCAATAAGGTCGATTATCGTTGTTAGGTCTGACATGTGGAGTGTACCAGCCCACCTGAGTATAATGATCTTGATATGCCTAATTCAGAAACAAGTCTGTTATGTTCGGTTTATTGAATACGTTAGATATGGCTTATCGGTGCTTATAAATAGTTATACCTAGTCGTACCTATTTATAGATATTTTCGTAACTCTTGGCTACTTTAAAGCCAACTTAAATTCAAATCCACTAGTTTATTTTAGCTGTTAAAACTTGAAAAGTGAGATCAATCGACAACAACCTATGAATTATATAAAAAGTACACAGGAAATGTACAGTTTTTAATTTAATCCAACGAGGTTGCATTTGAAACTATAGAGTGAGCCTATCAGAGTTTAAACCGTAAGCACTAGTGTGAACAAGTGTTGTCGTGAATTATGTATGAAGATGGAGCTTGCCGTTTTAAAAAATCTATCTAAAACACTAATATTATCCTAACAATGTCAAAACCATCGATATTTTCTTATATAAGTTTCTCGTTGCGCGAAAATTAACTTAAATGAAAAACGAAATGTACTAGGATCAGACTAAAAACTGCTCTCGCTTGGCACAAGGGGAACCTAGCGATAGTAGCAGTCTATGCATATCATACGTCGATAATTTAATCGTAACCACAATGTCAATTCTCATGTTTTATAAATCCACACTGAATAGAGCAAACTGGCACTCAAAATACTGCCATTTAAATATAGAAACCAACACTGCTTTTAAGATTTAGCTATAAGCATGTGACACATGTTTTTTTTAATGTTGTTTTTTACATGAAAGTTAATTGTAATTTGTAAATCTATCTTTTTCACCATGGAGTTAAAAAGGTAAGTTTCTATGTGTGGATGTAGAAAATACAGTTGTCTAACAAAGTCCGGAAGCTCAATCCACCTCGCTCTAATTTCTCTACCAAATAGCTCTCTACAGCTGATGAACGTTGCTTACTAATAGCAATTTGACGTGTTCATATCTTTAATGTCTTGCATAACACAAAGAGTGCGCTAATCTTATTAAGAGCCGTATCAAATGACCGCCGCCGCCGTTGTACTCAGAACCGTGATGTTTAGGTAAATTCACGCTTTAAATAATTGTTTTATGCTCATTGTAATCTGACACGATGACTGTTATTGATAGATCTCGATTATTTCGGAAATTAAGATGTAAGTCAGTTGTTTTGTCTATTAAATATAGCTACTTGCAATTTTGCCGAATAAAAACATACATTCTATTCAACATACATTATTCTACATATAAAAGTATTCAGTATTTTATTCGTACATGAGTTATTTTTAATCATAACATAATCATCATCATCACAACTTTTGTCGTCCCACTGCTGGGCATTGAATGGAACAAGAAAAGAGAGACCTAGCTATCTCTTTTCTTGTTCCATTCAATCGGTTCAAACTCTACTTTCTTGTTATATAATATTAATGTAATATTTTTTTTTTGTCTAAATTTGTCCAAAAAATAGAGTCTATTTATTCCGTTGTAAAGTTTAACATCCATTGAAATAAGTACACAAATAAACTTTGCCGTCCAATACTAGGATTGTGTGGTGGATGTATTAAAGGAAAACTCTTAAACTTAGGTAAAGTTCTGTTGATTATAACAATAATTAACACAGCGTTTGTAATACATAACAAATTAACAACGATACCTTACCGAAATTATGTAGAGCTTTGTTTTAACTTATAATTATTTAACTTTATAAGTCAAAAGGTCAGGCTATGGATTCTTGGTACATTTTTGTGGTAATCATTATGAGAAATTGTGGTAAAAAGGTTTGTTAAAAAACAAAAAGATAATAAGTATATTACGTTTGAACGCTCTACTTCGTTGTCATAAAACTTAAATGTCCTGTTTTAAAGCCTGTCTGTCCGTCTGTAAAAAAGGACTTATATAAATTTCACCTTTTCTTTTCCAATCGGCTAATGGTCTGTCTACCTTTGAATAATAAATTTTATCTTACAACGCAGTACGCTACAAAATGACATAATCTAAGTAATTTACAATATGATATTGAAATGGTTTCACCATAGATATATGAAAGAAGGGTTTTCCTCTACCTAAACTAAAAAATATTTCATGAAACCGTAGAACCGAAAAATGTTTCGACCTTTCTTTATCTTCATTCAGTCTCTTATTATCTCAATGTACCAAAGGCAATGATATTCTAATAAAAATATCATTGACCAAAGGATTTCGAAAGACATTCGTAATCTACAGAACTCAGGAGAGCTTTATCTCGGTACAATAAATTGTGCTGGAAATTGTCTATTACCACGTAATAACAATCATCAGGAGCTTATCAACCTTTATTATTAACCATTTTCGAGATCTATGAATACTAAAATGAAAAGAGTGAAAGCACGCGGGCAGAATTGTTTACCTAGCTCGTTTATGATATCAGCAAATCTATTTCAAATTATTAATTTAAATACATATTTCGAATAGTTTCCAGTAACAATGATGCAATTGTTTATCCTTAGAAATGTTTTATTTCGTGTTGAGTTTTCATTTGCTTATGAATCCCGGCTGTTTAGCCAGCCGCCGGGCATCGGGTGCAGTGTCGTTGCTTCGTAGAATAATAAAAAAAAGTAGGGAGTGTGTAAATAAATACAAGGCGCGTGCTATTTGTGGCGGCAACGCGCGTGCGCGACGCATCGCCCGACGACGCGACGCCACAGAACAGCTCGCCACAGATAAGACATCTCTGGAATTATTACCGTGACGCAGAACTAACGGCGGGCATGTTCTTAAATAGTTTTACTGAATTATTAGAGCACACTGGGAGACGCATGCGCGACATGTTAAATTTATTTATTAATCTATCCTCAGCTTTACTTATTTGGAAAATGCTCGTTAATTCTCATTATTGAAACCATAACGGGAAATATTGGAACAATAAATGGGCATAACTTTTTCCTCAGTTGTGGGACATTTACAGCCCCGAATTAATAATAATCCCAAAAGATAAATTGGGTAGAGTTTTGTCCAGTATACTAGGCAGCTAACGTCGTCTGGCTATGGAAGCTTCTGAATATTTTTAATCTTTGAGAGATTGTCCTCGCTGTCGCCCTGCAGCTAACCGCCCAAATGCATTCCGTTTGATTCCGCCCAAGTAAACCGAGCCCAAGGCGTATGTCGAAATATAGGTGTAATCGTTAAGATTAGAAACGGATAAGATTGAAAATGAGATAAGTACCTACGTTCACACAATGAAACAAAATCATAGAGTCGCCTTTTTTGTTAAAATATCCTCAAAATCCTGAACTGATTCGAGCCTACCCGTATGTAAACTAGTGTCGCACTATGGAAACGACATACAGTTACCTATTATAATGATTAGTGTCAGTGAATGACCAAGGAGGCCGTGGGTCGGGAACGGGAACCAGGAGCGGGGCGCGCGGGGGGCGCGGGCGCCGCGGCTCCGTCCGCGCCGCAGTCCGCGCGACGTCCCGCTGCCGGCTCGTTGTGTGCGCGCCGCACGCTGCTCGCGACACGCGATCGCCTTTGTTTATTGTTGGACGCGCGCTCCTTTACAGCTGTTTCCAGTGCTGCAACGCGACTTACCGCAGTGCTATTATTTACAGTGATTTCGTTATATTAGTGCACTTGTTGTGGTGTTTCTGTGAGCTGTGAGTGTCGATGGGCTTACGGAGTGGCCCTAGAGCTGTCGGTGCGGTGTGTACCTATATCTCTGCCTAGGTCGCGGGCGGTGAGCGGCTCGGCCATGGCGGCCACGGCCCGCCGGGAGATAGACACGGGCGAGGAGGACATAGCCGCTATCGCTAAACAGATTTCTGACCATGCCGAAGCCATATACCAGACGTGGAAGGCGCGCGGCCTCGCACCGACTGAAATATTGTCGTGCAGACCGACGCCCGGCCTCAAACTGGCAGAAAGTCTCCGGACTAAACCTAGGCCTGAACCGAAACCCGAAATAAAACAGAGACCCGATATTAGAAGAGATCATCGGCCGGACGCGACCCGGGACCAGAGACCGGACGTCCGGAGAGAGCAGAGACCTGACCAACGTCGCGATAGAGTCGAGCCTGAAGGAGAGACCATAGAGGTGATGTTGCCTCCGGACTTGGTGCCCGAGAGAAACGGCACAGCAGGCGCCGGCGCCGGCACTCGGCGGGCCGACCCCGCTGCCATGCGGCTCGAGGTCGCGCTGGAGGAGGAGCGCCTGCTGCGGGCGCTGCGCACGGGCGGCGTGGTGGCCGAGCGCACGGCCGAGCGCCCCGACGTGGTGCCTCCGATTTCACTGGTGGACTACGCCAAGAGCAGATACCAGGACAGGCTGGAGACCGGGGCCAGGAAGCCGGCCGCCGGTGCCAGCGGTGAGCGCCGCGCCTCGCTGGGCTCGCACGTGACTGAAGCGCGCACCAAGTTCGAGGCGAGAGCCCGGCGTGCGTCCAGCGCTGGCGCCGGCGAGCCCGCCACAGCAGCGGGTGCAACGCCCGTGCGACCGTTTCTCACGCGAGGCTCGGTCGCAGAACGGGTGCTTATGTTTGAACGATGTCCAAGTGAAGCCACACTTGAGCTGGCCAAGAGGAAGTCGCCCGCAGCCACCACTTGGCGAGGACCGCACGATGTCATCAATAGAGCACAGGTAGGTGGGCGATGGCCTCTTTAATCGTACTTATGTAGGTAGAGACGAGGTAAGTAGCACGTAGTCTATTCTTGATGGTAAAATTCTTATGCTACCTGATAACCTCTGATCCAGAATCCAGATCAAGGAAAGACACGTTCAAGAAAAACTCAGTTCATTCCAAGTTTGCTAGACTCAGGATGAAGTTAGCAGACGTGAACTTAGCTAGGCAACTATAAACATGTTAACGCGTACTATTTGTGTACGAACACCTTGATTATTTTGTGATACAAGTATATAGTGACATCATCTACTCTATTCAATGAAGACACTAAAACATGTGTGCGATATATTGTTCACTGCAAATATTTTACACAAATGTTTGACAAGGTTTACATGAAACGTGTAACGCACGCGCTAAGTAAATGGAGGCATATAGAATGTATTACGAGGTTCTCGAGTAAGTATTTGTATCGCAAATATTCCGCTACGTCCATATAATAAGCATCAACAGAAGGTCACAAGCAAATACCGTTTATATCAGCCCACATATAACATTAGCTCAACGTTTTATTTCTACAATTCAAAACTTTAAACATGTGCTCCTTACGCAAACGAAGTACTTTGGCAGCTTGCTCTGTTTAGAGATGACGAATATTAGAAATTATCATAAACGCCATGCCACTTGCATAGATAACTCCATCGATTTGTGTAATGACAAATTCAAAGAGCTCGTCGAAATAAAATGAGTCCAATGAACCAGTCCAGTTCGATGCTATTCAATCATCGGACGCAGCGTGCGCTCTGATTTACTACTTGTACATATGTAACTGTGTACATTGTACGGCTCGGTTCGTTGCATTTTTGTCAAATTGCCAATTTTTCTGTTGAACAGGGTCCTACATACAGAGAGCTCTATAACGTGCTCTGTGGACACAAGATCGTGTCTATTGTCAAAGTAAAACCACCGCTGTGACACATTTCGTTTTAATTCATCACAATTTTGTTATCTCTCACTTTGAGGTCAGAGGCTTTTCGAAGAAGTAACACTAATAATAACTGTGAGACATTGTTTTGCAAAACATGGTTGGTATTTTGCAAAAGAACCATCGGTGACAATAATTCTATTGATCCAACAATTTAAATAAGGATTGAAGCTTCGAATAGAACAAGAGAATAGTAATCGATACAATTACAAATTGAATAGAAGCAAGTTAACAAAGTAATGCAACAAATAGTCCACAGAAAGTTTATAAGGCGTGAGGTGGTGTCTAAACATGCGTTTTCGTATAACTACCGTTACATTTACGCATGTGGAATTATAAATAACGATAGCAGGATACGAAATCGAGAAATTCGTGTCACGGAGCTAGGTGCATTGTACATTCCGTTGGAATGTCACCCACAATTTGGACCGGGTCCTTACAATGTGCGTTTTGCTCACTTGTCCATGCGGTTCCAAACTACATTTCTAAACGGCAAGAGATTGTTCACCTCCTCGGCGAACTACTACGCCGGCACAGAAAAAATAGTGTTCCAAATTTAAATCCGTCCAAACGGCGGGAATGGCTTGGCTGACGCCCAGCAACGTTAGCCGATTAGAACCGACCGACATCCGAATGCACCCGAATGATGCCGAGGAAATCAGAATACATTCATCGTTCATCTCATCCGCTCTATTCGTTAACTCATCAGTAGGTCTATCGATATTATTCTGAATAGTCATGTTACATATATGTAGGTAATGAGATTTTCGTGAATCAAACCATAGGAAACCAAACCTGCATCATCACCTAGAAATTGATCGCTAGGAAGTAGCGGATAAATTGGGCGGAAGTGATTGTTCACAATTAACAGTTGCGTATGACATGGTGTCGTGCGAGAAACCGTTCGTGCAATCATCGGTAATTGGGACGTGGTGTTATGCAACATGTTGCGAGAACGAGAACACTACCAAATGTCACGAATCCAGAACAATTGCAATTGTGTCGATCGCGGTGATATATTGCCACCCAACCAAAGCTATTTTTGAACTTGTCTGTGACATTTTAGAGGCGACTACAGAAAAAACTTGACTTGTTTTCTGAATGAAGTTCACGAACTTTTAAATAACATGTTCTTTAAAACACGCATGGAAAAATATACCGACATTACGTTGTCTTTCGTCATTTTCATTCATGTTCGAACTAGTTATATTTTTTGCTGCATCGTCACAATTTATTTACGTCTAAAATGTGAAGAGTATTCTTACGTTGTCTAGTCAGTTATAAACTTTCTACCGAAAGGGTTATAGTGAGTAATAAATAAACATAAACCGACTAGTACAAAGCAGAAACTTGTCCTAACTTCTAAGCGATAGTAAAGTAATAAAAGTTGATTTGAAGTAGTTAGGCTAGGCAGGGACTCAAGGCCGATGGGTCGGTCGCATGCTCTCACGCGATACGGAACGGAAACTGTTAGTGCGATATGTAGTTGTCCAAGTATTCTAGTTACTGCTGTTGACTTTCTTTATTTATTGCCCTCTTATTACGTGAGGCAGAGGTTATTGCATTTTAAGCACTGCAAGAGAAACACGTGTAGAAAGCTGCGTTTCACATCTGCCATCAAACATATCTTACGCGGCCGACAAAGTTACGGACTGCATTCAACCTTTTTTGGTTCTTCCATAGGCGTTTGATGGAGTCAGCAAACATGAATTAATAACATTATAGTGTTTATATTTGTTGAAAAACGGTCCTTAAATATCCATTGAGAAATGCTTCCACAGGGGAGTATTCTGGGACCAATATGTTATTTAATAAAAAAATAAGACAAATTGATTCTTTTAATACCGATATCGTTATTATCTTTAAAGAAATTAAAATAATGAACTGTTCTCGATGGTAATTATGTAAATAAATAAATACAAGTGAAAGTATATAAATATCTAAAAGGCATGATTGAGTGGAGATAATATTATGTTAATGAGTTTAAGCTAACGACATTACTTATGCATGCAAAATTAAGTATTTTTATCGATATCCACGAATGTCAGGGTGAAAATAAAAGATCTTGTTATGGATATTAAACTACAACTGTCTGAATATTATTATTTACGACTTTAATCAAAGGAGGTTTAATATCGGCAACTAGTTTTAACATTGATGTTAACCTTTTTTCAAAAGAGTAATCTATGGAGTTTCTTGCTGGTTCTTCTCCATTGGAATGACATTTTGGAACCTGCAGCTAGAGTCAGTAATTTTACGTTAAAAGAGCATAAAATGGCCTACTTGAAATTAAAATATTCTGCTGATTTCTTTAGAAATAAGCTGCACCTTTATACGTCATCTATAAATATATATTGTTTCCCATCTTACTTCTGTGTGTGTACATAAATTATTAAATAAATAAAATATTTTGACTGAACTTTTTGGTTATAAATTCAATATTTGATCTTGTTAAGATGTGAAGATAATTTAAAATCCAACTATGTGTTACTTGCCTTGTAAAACGGAAGTTCAAAGCTCAAAATTCCTACCGTTATTTTAACTTACCGTGAACATTACTGTAGTGTTGTTACTTGTAAAGTTCTCAGGGACCTTTCATTGTCTTTGGTATCATGAAATCAAGTTAAACTATGTAAGTGCACAAGTTTCGCTGTTCACGACTCTCCTGTGGTTTTACTAGGTACTTGGACGTCACGTAATGTTCGTTAAATACTTTAAGCTGAATATTGTATGTTGTATGTTAATTACAACTTTGTTAAGAAGTCTTTAAAGCAACCAAAGAACCTAAAGGTTGCAAGGTTACAAAGTCGCCTTCATTATTTCGAGATATGCTGTTTTGAACTTCATTGCTTGTAAATCTTTTTCTGAGTCAACAGCATTCACAATAAAAAGCGTTCATGGACAAGGACAATCATTATCGTTATAATTAATTTATTAAAAATTATTTAGTTACATAATGGAGAAAAATAATTTTGTTACAACTGAAAGTAGGGTTAAGTCACGCAACAACGTGTTAAAACTTTACTTAAAATACTTTAAAGGTCGTTACACCGACTTACATTAAAAAACACACAAACTAAGAAAATTATTTTAGGTAGATTTTTATTACCAATTAATTCATGCAAAAGTAATTATTCGAAAAGTACTCAGGTGTTTAGGCAAGGTAGAAAAACAGTTTATAGTTGAACATAATCTCACCATTGTCAACATGTATTTTCTATGATAATTTGGCCTATATCGATTAGATTGTTTGTTATCGATATGTTATCTCGATTGTATACATTACGCGATATGTATTCTAACTAATGTGCGTCAATGACCGATACAAAGTGGAACTATAATTGGTGTTTGGCGGTGTCTTTGACGTTCAAGACGGAAAAATGTTGACAACGCCTACACGACCCCAGGTGTTGTCAACATTTTTATATTTATTGTATACATGTTTATTGGGACAAATAAATGTTGTTTTTGTTTTACTCCTGTCATCTAGCTTGAACGTATGTCAGCCTCCAGTCAGTACGTGATACATGGGCTATCTGTTTTTACTCGATTGATCTAGCCGATTGAAACCAGTTGCGGTGTATATAGTGTTGAAAATCATGCTGTTTTAAACTGTGACAATGATCTACTGTTACCGGGAATTCTAAACGTTTAAAACTGCGATCGATTTATTCACATTACTTTTGAAATTTAAACTTTTGAAGGTCGTCTTTGATCAGCTACAAACAATCAGCCTTGGTTGCCATGACTACAGGCGTAGTATCAGCATCTAGAATCACATTTACTAAATGAACCAACAATCTTAAGTTTATGGGCTAAAACACAAAGAAAACAAAAGCAAAAATATCTAACCTAGCCTTCCATTCGATGTCATTATTGGAGAGGGATAGACCCATTTTTTACGACATTTTTGACTTTATCCAAGGACTTGGGAGGTAACATTTTAAACTACAGAAGTATTTGTACATTTTCTTCCCCAACCCATTATAGTTGGCGGGAACGCATTTGCAATTTACCGCGATGTAATCAATGTTCGTAACCTCGGCGTTGAACTTACTATTTGTGTATTCCTATGAAATGACGTGTAATGAATTGTGTCATCGTTGTATGAGTTAGCATTGAAACGTGTCTGTATTTTATAACATTTTCCTTAAAGGATTTGTGTGAATCCAGCTACAAACCTTCGACTAAAATGATTATGTAATATACTCTTTTACTTAATTGTGAATGAAATACCATAGTGAATATTGAAAAGATTATTAGCCAGTCTTATCCACAATAATCCAAATATTATACTTTATTACTTTTATTATCTACATCTCGTAAATTAACAAAATATACCTAAAAGTTTTCTAATACAGTGTATTTGAAGTTGTGCTAACTTCAAATAGGTACATTGTATACCTTGGGAAATACTATTAAGCACCACTGTTATGTTATTATGACTCATTCTATTTATTTGTGTATAAATTTCCTGTGTCATTTATGTAATTTATTATAACCAAGTAAGGATAAACAATAAAATATCTGTAAATCAAAACAGATTAATGTATTTCTAATTTACACTGATTTCTTGGTTTATTAATGGGAAATATTAGAATGTGTTGCTTATCAACCATCATAAAATGACTTTAATAAAGTTTGATCCTTTTAATTTCTGAAATTAGGTACTAGTCCGATTTGAAAAAATATTACTTATAGCGCGGTGCATCAGACAAATTTTGAAAACTTTGTTATTTACCTCATTAATAAGGAAACTAGTCACAATTTTGCATTCATTGACCGAAATCAGAATGCTTCGTCTACATTTCAACACAGCAAATAATTCCTACGAAATATAATATTAACGGGAATTAGCACATATATATTTATAGCATTTCCACCAGCTTACACCGGCCATGGTCGCAAGCAGACTGAAAAGATTGAAAGTTAGTGTTCCTATGAATTTAAAATACAGTTATTTTGTTTTAGTGGTTGACTAAATAACACGTGAATAACCGACAAAATAAAATGACAAAACATTTCTCTGCAATGTAGGTGCATGTACAGATGCTCTGACATTTCGTTCCACACAGATTTCTCCTTTGTGGTTCCTTATTCATAGACGTGCCGACTGCCATACGGATATGGCGGTAATTTTTCACCTTCCATTTTTAAAACAACAAGGTATGTTTTTAAATTCCTTGTTTTTAATCATCGATTAGAGATTAGCGAGATCTGCATAGAGTTGATAACTTTCTTATTAATTTTATTAAAGCCATGTGATTTATCTTTGCAAATATATTCATAGAGCTGTTTTAAAACTAAAAAGAGTTAAAGTTAGACCATTTCCAGATTAAGAAAAAAAAAGTTAAAATAAGAAATCATGATTATAATACATAATATAAAGTATGGAGTAGATGGTAAAAGTTATAAAAGGGTTACATAACAGTTATGAATATACGATACGATTAAATTGATATTGCATAGCAGCTACAAAACCAATCAGCTAATAAACTACATGATCCCAGCCGCGGAAGTTGTCGGCATTTTGTCCGCGTCTTATTACTGATTAGACATACAATTTATGTCATGTCAAAATAAATTGAGCGTTGAATCTGTATGTACTTTCACTTTCGTACACTACACCGCACGGCAGAGATACCTTTGGTTGTAAAACACGTCTTTAAGTCAACACCTTAAGGTTGATTTTCGTAATTCGTTTGCTGTTGTCCTGTGTTCGACGGTATGTGTAGCTGTCGGTAATCATGACATTATCATTTGAAACCCAGGTCAGATCAAGTTTGAAAGGTGTAATTTTTAACCGTATCATTTCCTTTTGCGAGTTGTAACTGAACATTTGAACGTGGGAAAAAATCTTAAAAGCCAGAAATGCAAGTAATACACAATCATTTAGACAAGTTAAAAAAAAATAGGAAATCCTTCGTACAGTTGGTTTTTGTATGCTGCCTTTAAATGAATCTACGTACACAATCTGTAAATAAATAAAGGAACATAACAGGAAAGTGAGGAATGTCTGGATTTGACAGTTATCCGGATTGACTACCGCGATGACAGGATTCTCGGCTTGACTGCGGCGAAGGAATCACCTTCCGGTAGGCGCCGGACGTTTTCAAATCCCTGCCATAGATAGACTATATAAGTCTATCTATGGCAGGTCAATTGCGTCAATTTGGATTCCAGCGTATTACCAACCTGGATAGTAAATTGGAACATACTTCTGCAATATTCTACGTCTTTAATAAGTGAATTTTTGTTATAAACAAGTCTGTGGTGTGTGTGATGTTACTTCGAAGACCGGGTACAGGCCTCTTCTTTTGTAGAGAAGGAATGAGCATTAATTCATCACTATCCTAACCAAAGTAACCCATCTCTTCGAAGGCTAACTTAAATCGATTTAATTTGCTTAATTTCGATGGAAGTGAGCCAACCCCATAATATTCCTAAATCGATATTCTTCTTCTTCTTCTTCTCGAGTCAAAACTCCAACTTTTTTATTCTATCTGATCAAAAAGATGCTACTGGGAAGGCTCGGTCTCTGGCCTCCATCACATCCTAGAGTGCAGGTGGTGTGCAGGACGATAATAAGGAAGCCTTTAAGTAACTTTAACCGCTCTGAGTGTGGAAAATAGACCAGCATTTGTTACAAGTAACATTAAAATTCAGAATAGTACGGAACTCATCTGTTTACCTCTGAAGCGGTCCGACAGTATGACTTTCACTTTCACACGTTGCTTCTTGCATAACTTATTAGCGGGCGCACAGATAATAGAATTTTACTAACATTTAATAGTTATTATTCAACGTGTGGGCAGTTTGAGGTTACTTTGTAGATGTAGGTGCAGTATCGTCTTTGTCTTGGAGTTTGTATAGTTAATATTTGTTATTAGTTCGATGTTCTGTTGGGCCTTTTGTTTTGTTGCTAAACAGTAATTGATTGGATATATAATATCGGGATTTAAAAGCAAGACAGTTTGTCCTCGAACAGTGAAGAAGTCTCGTCGAAGAGTTTATTGGTCATCTCTAGCTGACAGAACATAAGATGTTTTTCGGATATAAATAACGACAACAATGCAAATTATGTATCGGTTCACATAGGCGATCTAGTTGGTCATAGACGTTAGACGATACGAAATTAGTTCTATATTTATTTATTTTTCTAGCTTATACGCTAAACTCGGTTTTTACGATGTACCGCGATAGCAACAAAAAATAATTGTGCGAAAATCAACATCCTGCTTCAGAATAATTTGAATGTCAAAGTGTGTCCATTGATAGTCGATTGACTGAGAGACGCACATAAATTATGTCTCCAATCTATTGTACTAAATAATCTCAGATATTTGATTGTTATGACGGCGACAAATGTTATGTAAACTAATGTCAGCTGCTTCCTGTGGCACTATCAACAAACTTTGTCTCTATAGGTACAATATTATTTATTTGATTTTATCTAACGTAAATATCACGACCTATATCTGTTTGGTGCGAAATACTATAACTCAAACAAAAACATTACAAAAATCTAGCAACCAGAAAGATAGGTACTAAAAATCGTATCCGTTGTATTCCCGCCAATTTCTTCGCGCCAAATAAAATGTCTTCGATATTATTTGCTTTAGCGCGCACAGGTAAGCAAATCGTATGCCACGCTCAATCTCAATCGATCATTTTATTTTATTACATTTTATCGCCAGCAAACATGTAAATTGTGTAAATAACTAAATAACTAAATAGGCGTAGTATACAAAGTTATATGAATATGCAAACGGCTTATTGTGTTTGTATAATGTGTACTAACAATTATACTTTTTAGTGAAACCGCAATTTGTGGTTAAAACAACCGCTTGTTATTTTTTTCAGTAAGTCATTTAACCCTTATAATAGCACTTATTTAGATCTAGATAACAGGCATTGTTCTGACACACAAAATTCGAGGCGTGCTTAAACAAATTCGTGAAAATATTTTGAAAGTAAAATTGTGGGAATTTCGTTTGACGTTGTAAAGCAATTTTTTTTTGTTGGTATCAACTGACGTCATTAGTTATAGGTCATACAAACAAGCCATTAAACCTGAAACTTTTGTCTAAAGGCTCATTTACGTTTTCCTAAAAACTTATCTAATCTCCTCCAGTAATAAATTATCCGAAAAAAAATCTGCTGTTTTGCTCATTTAGACTTAAAAGCCTGTTTTACTTACTTAAAATTAAATTAGGTACCAAGAATTTCCGTCCGGTACGATCGTTTAATTATTCGCTAATTTATTGAAGATTTAACCTTCCTGAGAATTTAATTTGCCTAATAAAACAATGATACAAAGTGCTGTTTTTGTTTAGTTAATTACTGTCTAGCTCTTCAATAAAACACTTTTAATTTTAATTATCCGCCTCATTATTGCAAACCTTTTTTTATTGTTGAACCACATTTCCTGATGCTTTGCGCGAGACTTGTGACGTTGGGGAAGATAAAAATAATACCATTCATTGACAAGCGCAAACTTACGTCAAGAAATATTATGAACGCAGTAGCTTCGTATTTATTTATCACTTGACATCACGCCACTGCCTACGATCTTTAAGGTTATGTAGTTACTTCAAACTTGACTAAATGAAATAGACATAAGACTTTTTTATAGCATATTTGAATGCAATATACCGCAAACAAACAAGTCTTCCGTCTATGTCTTTGTTATTTTAGTAAATACAATGCTAATATACTGCAATAACAAAGAAAACTACTAAAGTAGAATATGCAATATATACTTAGTAGCATTTTTAAGTAAAAGCAATATATAGTCGCATTATTAAGTTCCTTTTTTGATGAGGGTTCCTACGAATCAAAACAAAAACATGGCATTGAATGACGGCCTGTTGGTCTAGTGGTTAGTGACCCTGACTGCTATACCGGAGGTTGTGGGTTCGATTCCCACCCAGGACAAATGTTTGTGTGATGAACACGATCATTTGTCCTGTGTCTGGGTGTAATGTATCTATATTACGTATGTAGGTATTTAGAAATATATAAGTATGTTTATCAGTTGTCTGGTTACCATAACACAAGCTCTGCTTAGCTTGGGATCAGACAACCGTGTGTGAGAAGTCCCGGGATATTTTGAAAATTGAGTCCTTGATAAAACGCTACTCCCCATGAACACACAAAATAACTTACTAGCTTAACTGAAATAGTCCTTCAGGTGTAGCAACCATTTAACATGCTGATACAGTAATCAGCTTCGTAAACCGTGTGTCCAAAACATGGCGTCGGTAACGCAAACCAACCATCTCATTACCGCTCGACAATTATGTACTCACCGTGTTTGTCAAACACAGACGAACACTAACTCATTGTCATTGCAGAACTACACGTCGCATGACATTTCAACTTTTTATCTAGTGTTGACTTTTTATCTGTTTGAAGATGTCAAAAGAAAACATAGGGAAATCCATTTAGGTTTTTTACTTTTTTTGAGGAAATTGAGTTAGTTAGTGTTAGTTATTTCGTCTATTCTGTAAGCGTCATGTTGCTACGGGTCTAGGCTCTCATTTATATTACAAGAATTATTTTCTTATAGATGCAATTGTCAGAACTGGAACAAATTGAAGTGAGAACACACAAGAATAAAAAAAAATCTGAGGTAACAAACATAAAAATACAGTTGGATTGAGAAACTTGAATTTGAAGTTGGTTAAAAAACGATATCTCTTAGTATTTTGCGTTCTTATGTTTATTTTTGTATGATAGAAGCGAATAGTTTTCTTCACAACAATCTGCAACCCTAACTACTAATTTTTTTGCAAGTCAATACAAAGATACCAACCAATTTGCCGTTGTTACCGAGTTGAAGCAAGAACTCAGTGTCTTATCTCGATGTTGGAGCCTCATTATTTACACAAGTGATTTGATGTTGCTCCGCGCTAAAACGTATCAAAATACCTCAAAATACGCTAAATTGTGGCGCAGTATTACGCCTTTGCGACAAAATCTACTGCACGTAGCCTGTGTTATAACTAATAACAGTACTGGGTAGCTACATAAATAATAATAACAAGCTTAACTCAAGAACATTATTTAAAATAGAGTTGCAAATTATCAAGCTAACTATTTTCACGGATTATGCAAATAAATACATGTATCTTAATTTTTTTCATTTCAATTTATAATAAAAACATATTAAAATTTGTATAGAAAATGTGTGTAATAATCTGTGCTTCTCGGTGGCGGACCCTAGCGGCCATTCGTCGCGAACACACTTTTATTTTGAATACGTAGTTATCCAGTGCAGCAATGATTTAAAATAAAATTATCCAGATTTAAGAGTAATAAATGCAACTATATCTTTTTCGTTTTAAGTAGTATCATCAAATACAGTGATCAATATTATACGTAGTTGTTTCCAAATATTTTCAAGGCCGTGTAAATAAATCATAAAAGGAATGTGTTCGCAACAGAAATGAATTAATTAACGCCTCTGTCACTCACGTAGACGTAGTTGACGTAAACAACACTTGTACAATATCCTGTATTTATTTAATAATTCAGTAATATAGACGGTTTTATTGTAAACAGTAAATGGTAATCGTTTCTCTCTATAACATAACTTTTCTGGCAAGAAATGAATTTTTAACAACACATTCCTACCATTTTTTAGTCTTTAAAGAAAAAGGTACCTAATTAAACAAACCTGCTTTATAAAAAATATAAAATAAATATCGATATTAAAGCTTAGTTATACAATTTTATTTATGAATCTAACAGGTTTTCCTAGAGGTATTGCAATGAAATCACAAATGCCATCCAATTACAGTTAAACGTCATCATATTCAAAATGTAATCTACTACTGCAACAGCTGTTAACAACAATTTACCACAACACTTTTATATTGATAAACTATACAGCAATAACATAATATTATTATGATAGCGAAGTGGAAAAGGTTTAACCTTTCCCACCTCGCTTTCTATATATAATTTGAAATTACAATTTTATATCCAAGAGTTCGTAAACTTGGCTTTCATTTGTCAGTACCAGTTTTGGCGTCATTTGATACGCGACAAAACACGTTGGCTGATTGGTTCGATTAGATATGAATTTTGATGAATTATTACTTGGCTAGAATGACCCTGGAGCTTTTTTGAAATCGTTATTTGTTGTCATTTTACAATATAATAATAATATTAATAAGAGATATACATTAAAAGGACTAATATACCACAACGACCGCCATTCTAGATAAAAAAAAATACACTTTTTTTTTTGAGGATCCATTATTGGTATATTAATGAATCCGCAAAAGGTTAACCTAAATATAAAGAGTATTAGTGTGATTGCAGAAGGTATCAATTGGACCTCATTTAAATTTGACACAGCAAAAGAATTCAGAGAAATCCTGGCGCCGAGAGTCATTTAACAAGAACCAATTAAAAGGATTAAGAATTGACGACGCGACATGAAAAACCTTTTATTATTCATTGCTGATTACGTACACTTGTTTGGTTTCGTCCACGCTGTAATACTGTAATGGATAACAGAATAAGTTATTACGTCGCTTCATTAACGTGTCATAATTCAGTTATGGTGGACATGCCATGCCGTGTCGCCGACACTTGTGGCTATGGACGAATTACTTACGCCTTCTAAATATGTATTTATTATTATTTTATTCAGTACAAAATAGTGTTTTTATTGAATTAAGTATCAAAAAAGGATGTGGTAAAATTGCGAAGTGTTATTTTCCTATTGAAAAATTATGTTATTGATAATTTAACTGGGAATGTTGTACAGTTATCTTTGGTGTGTGTTAGGGATTCCCAAATTGTTTAGTAGTGCCTAATACCCGTGATTAAGGCATACACATGGGTCATAATTTATTCGTAGCATTAGTATCAAGCGGTTTTATGCGCGGACATTAGCTATTGTGTACAGCTGCATTACGCTCATTAATGCATCTAGTCAAACTGTTTACTACGGACAAACTATTCTAACATAACGAACGATCACACTGTATTTAATTATTTTTGCAACATTAATAATATAATTTTACTTATTTAGACCTTTTATGAGCTTTATTAAAACATTTACGTCCATATCATCACGCCTGTATCCCCGAAGGGGTAGGTAGAGCTGTACCGATGTACACAGTTCGCCGATATGTTTAGGTCCCATGTAATAGGGGGCGAGCCTATTGCCACTAACGGCACAAATCCAAACTCCAACCTGCTACTGAGAATTTCATAGAGAAACCCAATAACACCTTGGTCGACTTGGGAATCGACCCCAAGATCTCTTGCATAGCAGTCGTTTAGCACCACTAGGCCAACGAGGCAGTTTTAAAACAATATTCTTTTCAAACAGTTCCTAGGTCATTTTTTATGGCAGACTATAAATCCATAGGACCAATTGCAATGTGATCCTTAAATGCAAACATTGGACTCTGCATTCGCTTAAAAAAACACTTTAATAAAGAATATACTAATTGTATCTAAATATTTTTACCTACCGGCTGTTTTATAATGTGTTTGTTTATATAAATTAATAGTATTCAATTTAGATAGTCACTTTAAGTAGGCATCTAATTAATTTCGCGAATGACTCTATCACCACTTAGAAAACATGTCAACTTACCTAAGATTAATCGTTTAATAATAAAATAGGAAAGCATGATTAAATTAAACATTAAACGAGTATTCGCAAAAACAATTTGAGAATTGATTTAAATTGCAAATTAGCGCATAATATTGTGACGACGCTTCGAAAAAAAATCTTCTTGGTGACATTTATATTAAATGACGGGTTGCCGTTTCTTTGCTCTTTACTGAATAGATAAAAGTTAATATTTTTTATTTATTATTAACGCGTAGGTACTATATATACATTTGTTGGGATACATTTCCCAGTTTGTCTGTGTCACAGACTCTGTGATACTGTATTACCAGTAGTAAGTAGATTGTGGATGTCGGTTAGTACTTAGTCGCTCCTTGTCAAATACGGTATGCAGCTGAATTCCGTAAGATTGGAAGCCGATCCCAACACGGCTTGGGCATTTTCAGAAACATTTGTTTTCTTATTACTTAATTTATTTTTAGAGCACGTTTATTTACTGTATTTTATATCAATCTTACACTAATAATACTAATATAACTACACTTTTTGTATTATTTATTAATTAATCTGATCTAAACATGGATTGGTCGCTCGTTCTAGTGAGCGTCGCGGCGCCGCTTCGTATATTTAATACTTGTGCACTAAACGTGTTTGGATAATTTAATTAACTACAGAAATAGATCTAATCCTGCCTTATAATTTATTGTTAGTCGATTTATTTTAAGCGGCGACTAGTTATACATAAATTGTGTTTAAGTGTTAACGTGCTTGGTGGAGTAAATCATGCCTTAAGATAAGATCTAAAATCTATTTATTATTTTTAATGTACTATCTGAACTGAATTAGTACTTATTTTTGGAAAAATATGTAATAAAAACAATTAAGTCATTAGTTTTAAATCATGGCACGTATATCTTATATTTTGAACAAAATTTTGTAATACATTTGACGGACGCACATATTATGCATTACAAAGCCTTTTTTATTCCACAGAATAGGTACATAAAGCCTTTAAAACCGAGACTTACCTATTCATGAAAATAAAACGTACTTTTATTTTTAATGGACATAAAATAATGTTTACTTACTCAATAGTAAAGTATAAAGTGATGTAGCCACTACGCAGCTACGTATCGATAAAAGCGGCTGATCAAATAATCGTCTCATAACGGACGATCGGCACTCGACAAAAAACGTTGCGACGAATTGCGGTCCGAATTGCTTTCACAATGAACGATATTGAAATTGTTCTGCAGTCCGTTAATTAAAAAAATCATTTAATCCGATCTTATCGTATGTAAAGTAGACATCTTTTGCGCTGAAGATAATTGGAAGGGATTTTTTGAAAAAGGTTTGTTTTCTCACATTTTTTTTTGTTATATGCAGCCTCTCAATGTGTGTGTTTTAGTAAGAAACTGAGGAAATATATTTTCGGTATATTATTTTTTATTTTAGTCAAATTTTGAAAACTATACGCACGTGTTGTGCTTATTTCTTTACGTGTTAAGTAGGTAGGTACTTATGTTATATATACATATTTATTTATAAACTAATGTTATTCTTCTGAATTTGGTAACACTGAAAGCCGACCCCAACATAGCTTAGTAAAAGACTGGCCAGAATAATGTTGTTTTTCTTCTTCAACATTTAAACATAAAGTTACAGTTTCGTTCGAAATTTAACTCCGACCACTTAATCTAAACTTGCCAGCGTTTATACAGACCCTAGTACCCGCGAAGTTTGGCGCCACAATCCTGTAATATTGCCATGCTCACTTTATTAACTCGCTCGTCTAGACAAAGAAAAACATATTATTCTAAACCCTTGAGATATTGCTCTGTTTTGAGGATTATTATTCATATTAATATTTTAAGAATAACGTGTAACAGATGAGTTTATTTTCTGTCTGTTTACAGAGGTTTGTGTGTCTGTTGCCAGATTTGAATTTTGAATCTTTTATCACCATATTTTCAAAGTAGCGGACAACATTAATATGTAATAAAATATTTTAAACATAGACTTAATTTTATTTTATAGGCATAACCATTCGTCATCTTACCAAATTTGGCTAAAAAAACTCCTGAAAAATATTTTCTATGTCATTAATAGTGATAGTCCATTTAATTTGCTTATCTATTAAGTAAAGCGTCTCAACGTTAATTTAATATTTAATTTTGTTACAGCCTTTATTAATTCAAAACTCGAGATCGTTGAACATTTCATTTTTGATAGTAAAGTTATTCTTGAGAGCAAGGTCAAAAGGTTATCTCTATGATATAATTTAGAAGCGTTATGTTTCTTTTATGTTGATTTTTATTTGATACTACTACTACCTACTTTAGGATATTATGTAACAAATTTTGCACGCATTTTGTTGGCATCTTTATCATTATTTTTCGAGTTTGTTTTACGATGTAGATATGAAACTACGTTTCCTTATGCTTATTTGTTTTGATTGTAACAATAAATACTTTTTAAGCTTTGTTTAGTTTTATAATTGTGCATTTATTTTACACGTTGTTCTTTAGACTTTCTGACTCTGAGCTCAATAATATCTAAAAATTACAAATTTTCTAGCCATAAAACAACTTTGTCATCAGCCGTGAGACCTCTTTAGCGCCAACCTCTTTACCGCAATACCATAAACAATCACATCTAAGTAAAACAACTGAATAAAGATTGATTGAAAGCTGAACACGCGATCATTGACATTCCTCGATGTCGTCCATTCATGCAACAAAAGTATGAATGCTAATGTTGGTAATGTTTAATATTGTCGTGTTCGTCGCTTTCCACATATGGTAGATATGTGGGCCGTGCGAAACTATGCCGGCGAACAACAATGCAGGGCAACGGGAAACGGCCCGTGCGGACATAAAACAAAAACAGACCTGTCTTGCGTCATTTGACGGTTTATAAACTGTTTGGATGGGGTTAATGTGATAATAGTTAACTTCTACAGAGTCGTCGCGAGTCGGTATTTTCTGCAAGTGATACATACATTTGCGTCTAGCAATACGATTGGAGGACAGAGTGGGTTGACTTAACTATCTTTTTTGCTTATCTTAGCACCTATGCATTGTTAGTTTTTCCAGAAATATTACAGCCTTTAGCATCACGATAGGCTAGATGCAGTATACGTGAAAGAAAACAATCACCACGTTTAAAAAAGGCTCGGCTTTTTAGATGCTATTTACCTCGATGTTGCACTTACAAGACCATTTATTACTGCTGTACCATGAAATTCCTATACTATATACCTTAACCATCTAATTAGGTAGGTAGAAGTATATCGAAGTATATAGAGATTCAGGAAGGACTGCATGGTTGTACTGAATATGGGGTACGAACAATCGCTCGGACCATTGTGTGAACACCCTAAGCTGCAGCACACTGGTCAATCAGTGACAATAAAGCATTAAATGTAATTACACGCTCTTACCACTTTCCGCTCTACCTGTCACTGGCATATTCAAGCCCACGGCAATTGAATAGGTGTTGCCATCAATATGTAATTATATTTGCCGATGCATGCTCGCTTTCTTGCTATGTATTTGTTCAGGTGCAATGTCGAGGTATAATTGTATTGTAATTTACATAAAGAAGTGTGTCAAAGTCAGTGTGTTAAGTGTAGTGTTGTCCTATGTGGAGGTGTGTTGGAAAGATCGGGATATAGTTGACATTGGCACAATATCATAACCTCACGCTGTGTTGTGTTATACGTTAGTCGCGAAAATATTGTCACTAAAGATGTGGGAAGCACTTATTTCTGTATATTTACAGATCTATTTGTATTCTCAGAAAATGTGAAATGAGGTTATCTGTTAAACAAACAGTTAACATTTTATTTAATCTTATTGTCACCTCTTTTATCTTAACGTTTTAAGAAATCTCTTTACCGCCCGTAAAATACGAAACAATTACGGGCCATTACAGCTTTTATGATAAAAGTAAAAATACATATTGTCACGTGCAATAAACCCAGTTTGTAAAAAAGTGAACATGTTTATTTGGATAATAATGAAAGCTGCAATAAAATCGTATGGTCATGAACCCACGCAGCAAACGCGGATCTAAAACACAGCATCTGAGTCAAGGTGGCGTTCCGATAAAAAAAGAAAATGTCTCGATGTTGCGAAACTTCGGGATTTAATATCGACTAACTGAAGCTCTTTGATATCTGTAGCTCAAATTGATTTGGTGCCGAAAGATTTCTGTTTGATCCCAACTTATTACTTAAAAAATAGATCGGAAAATGTTGGCAACTTGGAAAAATTTGGCGTTCGCAACCGTTACAAGATATTTATTAAGACGGCAATAGAAATGGATTCGGATAGTTATTTTTACGTAAGTATATATAGATTTGTTTATGTATTATGGTTGCATTATTTTTTGTACGAATATTTAAGTAAGAGTTGGTCAAACGATACTTACTTTATTCTACTTTACAACGACGTACTATCAGTCAATCAATATTTATTTTAATTTAATATTGGTCCTTAGAAATATTTATAAATATTACATAAAGAAAAGCAATCAAATTCATAGACTTAGTAGGACTTCAGCCTTTAAGTGACAAAGTCATCTTTAGCGACTTAAAATAGCTTCCTTTTCTAAATAACCTTATTTAAAGCTGGTCTATTTCACAATCTGATTTCTTTCCACTCGACCAAGAAGCCAAGATGGCGAGTGGGCAGAAGATCGGAGTCAACGAAGCGTAACGACCACGTGGCGGGAACGATACAACATCACACGACATCGAACATTCATGCGAGTACATCTTAATGCGACTCTTGGCGAAATCGTAGCTCAAGCTTAGCGAAGTAGTATATGCCATTTGTCAAAGTTCTTGTTGTCAGTGTTAAGTATTGAAATTGACTCACGATTGGGAAAAGCTTTGAAGATTTCTCTAAGATTTTATTCACTTGTACAAATGTATGCTCTTACATGTGTCGTTTGATTTATTAGTGTTTTTAAGTATTGCATGTGCGACATGCTGCGATGTAAAGTTGGCAGGTTAGCTATTTTAACAGAATAACCTAATGAAGGTTTTAGTTACTTACAGTTAAGCCATTCTATGGCAAGTCTATTTGACTAACCCGAAAAAGTTAAGTCTATGAAAGGTCGATCTATGCAAAAACGTTCACTTTCTGACGAACCACCAAATAAGTGATGTAACATGGCCATTGTCCCGTTCCGGTCGTAATCAAATGTGTGGCCGTGAGCCCACGCCGCGCTGCGACATGACGGCAGAGGACATAGGCGTTCATTCATGCGTTCCACATTATTTACCTCTTACTTACTCCACGTAGGTACAACACACCTTAAACGCTGCAGATTCAAGCCATTTGTTTCGCTGAGAACGGCGTTCTTTATTTGAATCGGAAGAACTTTTTAATTGTTTTAATGGCTTGCTGTTTATAGGTGATGTGTTAAGGCCTATGTTATAAAATGATTATAATAATTATAACATCGATAAAAACGCCTTTGTAAAATTGAAACCAGTTAATTAGTTGTGTTTTTTAATTGGTGTCGTACAAGCACTTCGTCCTATCATTTCTTGGAATACACAAGCGCCATTACACGGCAGAATAAGATCAGACTCGGCTCGCTTCAGTGGCCCGAATCCAATGATGCGTCAGAAACTAAAATACAAGCATACGTCATGCGATGCGTTATAATTAATATCATGTTATACAAAATGTAAACAATAAATGTAGGTACACAAAGGATGAATGAAAGAATATACTTAGCATAAAAGATGTGCCATTTTAGCACGAATCATAATAGTTGGTAAATATGTTCCTACGCTATGTGAAAACGTAATGTATTCCATTATTTTTGTTTCTTATTGAGTGCGCTTTAGTATTGTCACAAGTAATTTGTAACAATATCAAGAACACATCGTTAATTCATCGGCAGAACTGGAATGGAACGTATTTTTGTTGGACATAATGTTTTAATTTCAGCCATTTTAATTCGATTACGAATAAATAGTTCTTATAATCGTAACAAATGAAAAACACTGCAATTATATTTACTAAATAGTTATATTATGTGTCTTAATTGTATTCTTATTATTTTTATGTGATTTTGCGATGAATGTTTAAATGCAGAGGTCAAACCTACAATAAAGAAATAAAAAAATCATGGACTAGCAAAAAGACAACGTATCCGTTTAAACCTTTTTGCCACTATCTACGGAAAATCCGACCACAGAGTAAATAAAGTGATGGATGGTTCTTGCATTAGGTATAAAATAAATAAAAAAGTTGTTTAAGTATGTGCACCTAATGTTTACCTTACGATATCAGTATGGTTACGTCTGTAGTGTTATTTTTGACATGGAAATGCTCTTATACACATCATAATATTAGTTTTGAATAAACATGTAGTTTTATGATAATGCCCACAAAATACTTGTAAAAAGAGTTTGGACGATCATCACAAAATGAAATGTTCTATTGCTTAACAAACCTTTTTTATGTGTACTTTAAGACATCGTCTAATATTTATATATTTAATCATAAATGATTTCATATTGATATTCATCTGTAAAACCATAACAAAGGTAAAATAAGTTATTGAATACTTAATGTACCAAATAGTTCTGTATACTAAATTATTGTCGATAAGGTAATAATCATCTAGAACAATATCCTACAGAATAAATTAATTACTTCTTAAAAAAGAAAAAATATATGTCACAGGAACTGAAGTGACACTTACGGATAATGGAAGGCGGCGGAAACCTCCCAAGGTCACAGAGTCAAGCAACTTGTCTCTACTAAGTAAAAGACCAAGGTTAAGAGTTTGGGAATTATTCAGGACCTTCTATTAAAGAGGTTATTGTTTGAACGAAGTTACAAAACTGTCAGAGATTGTTTTATGAAGAGAGAAATTTTGTACCGTCGTGTTCTCAAATCGTTGATCAGTAGCAGCCTAGCAGGGTCCAAATTGTACCGACCATTATTTCACCACCACCTATGTAACATGTGGAGTGCAATAAATATTGAGTATTGAGGTCCAGAGTTTTTGAAAAGTGGAATAATGTGCAGCCCATAACAATAGCTAATATAACCCAAAGCCTAAATATATAATATACATTGATTTGAAATGTCACATGACGTCACAATTTCGTATATTATGTGCGAAAGCATGACGCCATTAGCACCCACTCCTGAACTTTGATTCTCTTTATCTACATAGTCTTTTCTTCTTAAAATAGCCCTGTATTTTTTTTGGAAAAGAAAGCAGTATTTTTTAAAAGCATGAATAGATTTTGTCTTTTCATACTCTATTATGTGAGCTATGTTCAACAGAAAATAGATGTCGGCTAAGATGCCCATTTTGAAGTCTATTGCTAAGCCTATGTTTTTATTATGCCCGGCTTCGAACAAAACATATATTATAACTGTCTCCGTTGATTTTATTGTGTTCCTGAGTTTCAGGTCTATAACATCGGAAGTAATAATATAAATAAGCTCGAGAACAGTGCGTTTGAATTCTCACTGAAAACATATTTTAAAAGACGCCAATGACCTTATAATGAGAGGTATAAAATAATTATAAATACCATATAAATGATTCCCATTTTTATTGAAGTATTTACACTGTGCCCATTAAGAACATGTTAATGACTTAATAACAATGCCTGGCCATTTGTTTTGCTTGAAATAAACTGTTTTCCATAATAATGTACTTGAGAGTTTTGTACTTAATGCGATGTTAATTACTTTGTTCTCATGATGTAGCTATGTGCCTTCGTCTTTTATGGCAAAATACCGGCCTTGAATCACGTACAAGATATAAATATTAAACTCACTGTGAAACATTGAGATGGGATCATAAAAAATACATTTTTAATGATCGTCGAGTGCAATCATTTCCATTATAATATCGTTACGTTACCGAAGAGTCCAACGCAAACATTCTTTATTCAAATTCTGCTTGAATAAATACTCTTTGAATACAAATATTGAAATCTATTTACTGATCGTTCGATTGGCCTCAAACACAAGCTTCATTCTAAATTTAAATTTAGAACGCTTATAACTGGCCACTTTTAGGAATTGTGCAGGTTATATTTCTTAAATATCCTGTAGCCCACATAGCACGTTGAAATAAATTAAATAAACTTTTTAAAGATTAAATGGCCAGATGTGAGGAATGATGAAATACGGCGATTAATCTTGCATTTAGAGAATGCCTAGCTACCTACATACTGCCTACCTACGTACACATAACTCCGTATTAGCGATGAGGTACCATCACCAACACGAATACTACTAAAGCTAACATTGTTCACCTGCTTTGACCTAAACTGTTGCGAAATAAGGGCGCGGGCCAGTCAGGTTGGCTGTATAGAATGCAGCACCTGTGCCTTAAACGCATAGAATGTTAAACAGAACTTCAATTTCATTGTCAAATATAATTTGTATTTTATGTAAAGTACGGGTATAATTAATTTATATAGTAAAAATGCCAGATACGAATATACTCAATTATTATGGACACCTATTCAAATCTATATTATTATCTATTCTACTTAACACGACATGTTGTTGAGAAGCCAAAATTGATCTAATTGGCGAATAAGTTGAAAGTTTAAAAAAATATATATGAAACAGGAAAGTTGATTATACAAAATTCTTCAATTAAAATTAAAGTGTACTGCTCAGGGTTTGCATAAGTTAGCGGTGCAGTTGTGCAAGTGTCCTCGCGCCTACGCCCGCCCCCGTCGCTTGCATCATACTCACTGATCTCTGGCAATCACTTGGAGCAAAGGTCAAAACCATACAGCCTAGGAATGAGGAAGCAAGGAGGCTAAATAGGTGCCAGTGATAAATCGGGAAAGTTTGGATATTTAGTCTGTGGTTGGGAAATAATAAGAATAAGTTTGGTTGAAATTTTAGAATAATTAGGTAATTTTTTCATTTGTATTGTTTTAGTGTTTTTATCAAGATTTTTAAACGGACGCTAATTAAGCAATTCAACCTTGAGTCTATTTTTAATTATTCAGAATCATTGTTTTATTTTGCTGAAATAAATGATGCAGCGGTTTTTTCACTTGTAATGTAGAAGATAACCTTTTGTTTTACGATGTTAAACACTACAATTTAATATGGCTGTAGCGTGTTTATTGCACAATGTTTTATCATTAAATTTTGACACCTAATTACATCTCATAAATTGTAACTTGTCATTATGTACTCTTGTTATTATCAGTTTTCCACATAAAACCGAAATACTGCTTAATTACGAAACAAACTTCTCAACGTATACAAAAAGAGAAACCTTACAAAAGCGGATTATTTGTTACTGATTTGTCAACTCTTACGGTTTCAGTCTGTACGAGAATAAAGACTTATATCCAATTACTTCTGCGTAAAAAAGTAATTGCTACATTTATTTTGAAGATTAATGTGACTGATAAAACATAATGTTTACTCTACTTTTTGATTGTGAGTAGGGCCGCGTGCGTATGAGTTATCGCGGTAAAAATGATTCTTATTTATTGTATCTTTGAATGTTTTTTACATATTATTATTACTTTGATGATAGTTTCAAGGACCAGACCTTATTTCTGCCAATCTACATCAAAATCTCCACAACAGAACTCAAGAAACCGACAGAAAAAATACTTTCAATTTTGTAATTAGTAAATATAAATACTCGATTAGTAACTGTACAACGACTGTCGGATTAAGCCTTAATCTTGCTTGTGAAACGGGGTTTAAAGTGAAATGAACCTGCGGTTTCGTCTCGGTTCACTGAACATGTCAGCATTACGCTACTTGACAGTCAGCTGATTGAGAACGATCTCCAAATGTCAAGAGCGCCAGAAACTCGAGACCACTCGTTATAGAAGTAATTTCTATAATATTATGCATGATTGTGATCAATTTGATTTCTTTTCTAAAAGTACCTACCTGCCTTGTTTTAGTACGAGTTTTTATTGTAATTTTTAATTTCGTTTCTTAGTGCTAAATACTGAAATGTCAATCATTTAAAGTCGTAACCTTCTCCTTAACTTATGTTGCCTTTGTCATTTTTAGGTATAATTTAGCAAAACATAGAAATTTAAGAACGTATAATATACGTTGATTTATTATTTATTTTACCGGGTGTTGTGGCGCAAATTGGGAGAGGCCTATGTCCAGCAGTGGACTATGATTGGCTTAATGATGATGATGATTTAGTTGATTTAAGTTCTATTGCAAAGTTAGAATTGAATGTTGACATAGATCATTATCAGTTGATGAGTATGGATCATATACCATACAGTACTGTATGATTTAGCATCTATGATAACCAAATACCTGTCTTATTAGGTAATTCCGCGGATGATTCACGTTTGAGCTAAATAACAGTTCGGTTGCATTTCATAATTATAGTGTCTATGTCAGAAGCCTAGAACACACGTAATTAGTGTTTAATGAATTCTTTGTTGGAGACCTAGACTCTATCAATCTCTTTATAAGCCACAGTGGCTTTACTAGTAGAACGTTTATACCTGGTTTGTGGATCGTCTGTATTAATTTTGTTTTATTTCTTTACAGGTATGTAAGCTGTTGTTTTGATGTGAACAATGATATGTAAGTAGTAGATAAGTTTAGTGTTTAAAATAATCATTTACAGGATAAAGTTATAAATCGCTTAAACTTATGCAAACTTTTCGGAGTCTCTTTTAAGACAAGATTTAAATTGACCGAAAATAAACAAATGACATTTAAGGTTTAAAAAGAAAATAACATAGAAAATTTGAAATTTAAATGTGCCTTTTTTAATTAACTAGGAATCGTGCATAGACTCACACGAGTGTACACTAGTCGCCGGTTTACGAGCGCGGTATCACATTTAATGTTGTCCGCGGCATGCCTGAGACCGAATAATACTCGAGTGGTCTAGTTATAGCCAATGAACGAAACGACCGATAAATTCGTTCAGAGTAAAAGGGCCGGTCAGTGGCGTGCCTGCGTGCCACTAATGAAGATTTATTTCCTACAACTTTACTTTGAAGGACGATGCAGGCAGAGACTAGAAAGTGACATGACATAAATTAATCATTAAAATATGACGTATTTCGCTATTTAATCTTACCTAGCGTATTTGTGTCAAAATAATGATCAACAAAACACTTATATAGTAACAAGACTGAAACAATTACAGCGACAGCGTGCGAAACTAGGACTCAAACGCGTATCGTACTAACAAAAACATACGTATGTACACAAGAAAAACTATGCGGATAAATACATTGTGGGCCATTGTTAACGAATGTATTGTACGGGCGACCGCGCAGCACGTAACGAAATACAATAATCAACTTTATTACCTCGGAATAAGGTCTGTTAAAGTCAAATTAAATCCGTGCGGTCGGCTGTACAGTATGTGGGCGCGGGAATAATTGGGCCTTATCTGTACGCTATTAAACAGACAATGAACAGTGGGTCAGCACAATACAATATGACGGGACGTAAGGACACCACTCCTTAATGTGATTTGCACAAAATTGCTATTATACATCGGATTAACGTGGTTCGTTGATAATGGACTGCAGATATTGTAGATAACCGCTAATACCGTTGAGCCAGTTATTTTTCAATCTGTAATGATTTGTAAATAATCTTGTAAGAAGCAGGAGGTACACTTATTTATGCAAGCAAAGTTAGTCTTAAGACAATAGCACAACAGTTGCCAAATTGAATATACGGAAGCAAGAGTCTGCCTCGCTTTGTCTACAAGAACAATATCTTCTCAAAGCATTCGTAACATAAAATTATTTATTTTGAATCTGAGTGTTTGCGCAAGTGAAATCTGTGTGCAATCGCACCCACGACGCATGAGAAATACACGAGTACTCGAGTTCCCAGTCTTAAATTAAAAAAAATAACAAAATAAGCATGTTCTTTATTCAAAACATACATGTATTGCATGTCGGACATAGTTTGTAAATTTATTCGTTTGTTTTCTTATTTATTGCAGTCGTGAACTTCAAACTTAAATCATTCACTATGACAATAATTATAGTAGACCAGTTATTGTTGTCCTTGTCTATCATAGGTAGAAAACCGAAACAGAAGATCTTTTAAAATCATTTCCTCTCAGGAACAGCCCCTTTTATGTCTTGCTTAACGAGATCATCAATTTTAATTGAAATATTTCCAATAAACAAACATGTTAATTAAAGTTTCTAAAATTTTTTGGTAATTAATTTTCAAAAGTTCATTAATAAATTTTATAATAGAAATAATTCTCCATTTATTATACCTACACAAAGAATCACTAGGTAATTCGGATTCGAGGTTATCTAAATTCAGTGTAGTAAAAAAAATTATACAAACTAGGTAATTAGAAAATTCACTAAAGTACGACATAACTTGAAGTTATGTCGTACTTTAGTGAATTTTCTACACCTTGCCTTTTACATTAGGTTTCTACTAGTTATTCATAAAAACAGTATACAAATACATCGGCACCGTCATTTGTCATATTGTCCCTGCACCGACATTCAGTGTTTCATGACAAAGCAAACCAAACAATACACTGGATCTGTTGCAGCTTAAAATGTATACAAACTATTTGTTTTGTTAGTAAATATAACCTTAAAAAAAATATAGAGATCGGTATGAATGTTCCAAAAAATATGGAGAACGGAACGTATTTTTTATAAGTTGCCAGTTGTATTTGGGTTGGTTTTACTACTTCTGTACAGATCAATATATGGATGGAAATATTTTTTTGTGTATGTTTCAGTCTGTCTAATATGTGAACAGATTCCTTTAAAAATTGCAAAATATTCTGGTTATAAGGAGGGTAATCTCCACATAGTTCATTGAAAATATGTATAGTTTTAGATCTTAATTTATTTAAATAAATGCATGGGTAAAGAGTAAATTTATACTCTATAACTTAACTTACTTTACGTTATTCTGACGACGAATAAGACGTATGTAATTTCAAGGTCAGGGTCAAAATATAGTATTAGCTTTGATTATAGGATTACATTGAAAATACCACAATCTTCAACAAACAGTAATTTCAACTCAACTAGCATAGGGTAATTTGTGAGATTTATGTTCTATTGTGCCTAAATTATATGAGATAGGGATTCCTTAATATATTGCCAGTTTAATATCGAGGAGTCACTAGGGGTCTATCTGCCTAAAATTATCTCATAACAGACCCTAAATATTCGAATTCCCCTTGTTAATTATCATTGGGCAACAAAAGTCTTGATATTCACATTTGTCTTATCGCAACATTTTTCAATCACAAGAGTCATATTTGGAAGACGGAAGGTTGCCTTTGCCCAGCTGTGGGATCTTATTTAGGCTACTAAAAAGAGTCTGAAAGTAAACAGATATAGTTATTTAAAACACACTTACATCACAAACCTACCTCATATAATTAAACCTCTACCTATAAATTCACAGAACAGGAAAACAAATCTCTATAAGCCGCTAGTTATTTACCATTCGTTATTGTTTACTCAACTCTATTAGATATGAAGTAAGACGTAACTTATTGCTGTGCTAAATGTATTACACATTTACTTACAAAGGTAGACTAGAAAGGAGTTCCTCTATAAATGATCTATAAGGTCATATAATAATGTGTAGGAAATTACGGTTACAGCATCCATATTATAAAATATATATTATAATTTACAAACCAATTTTTAAGCCAAAGCAGCTTTTACTTATTCTATTAGTGAGTTTTATACTGTATCCCATAAGGTTACACATACACAAAGATCCCAGTCTTGGAACAAACATTTGTACATACATACATATAATCACGCCTGTTTCCCGTAGGGGTAGGCAGAGACCACTTCTTTCCACTTGCTACGATCCTTACATACTTGTTTCGCTTCATCCACTGTCATAATTCCCTTCATACATGCTCTTCGGTTTAGGGTACTCTTGACCTGGCCTTTTTTCAAGACATCTCCGATTTGGTCTAGAAACGTCCGCCTAGGTCTACCCCTTCCAACACTTTCATTCACACTCGCCTTATACACTTTTTTCGTCAATCGTTCCTCATTCATTCTCTCGACATGTGTACAAACATTTGTGCATCCCAAAAATGCTTGTACCAAGCGGGGATTGAACCCGCAGGACATCGCGCCGCGCGGGCCCGCGCGCCTTGGTAAATGCCGTAGTTTTCTATACCGATCGACTATCCGTGTAGTCTTGAAAACATTTCACGCTGCAGCGACTGCACATTTGACAACTAGGTATATGATATCGAATAAAAAAGTTAGGGCCATAAAACGATAAGATCTCTTATACATTTAATCTAAGATGGCGATGATGGCTTTGACACTATAAAACGGCGTTTACATTAGAATAAATAATTAATTAGTGTTTCCCTATGATCAGTGTACCTCGGACTGTTTGCCTCAGTGTTGATAAGGGCACTGTATACAGTTTTGCTGGGCCGTGTGCCAATCCGCATAATTGACTAGTGTCATATATCATACGAGTATGGTAAACACAAACATGCATATGCAACGTTGACTACCAATTTCAGTGTGTAATTCAATAGAGATTTCTATTTACCAAAATAATGTCCTTATTTTGAGTTTGCTGTGCTAAAGTCATTCAAATAGTTTTTATCTCTAAAAACTCAAGCCGTGAAATGTTAAGAATGGCCTAATTATTAATGTTATAGCAATTAATTAGTTGCACAGAACGTAGCTATAATTAATTAAATAATTACCTATAACTGCCTATTAGTAATTGCAATAAGCGCCTGCCGCATGTCATACTAAATCATGTGGTTTATTAGTACAACTGATATTGTTAATAAATTGAAAGTTACATCTGTATAAGTTACCGTATTTTACTAAATACAAAACACTAAACTAATAATACAAATTAAAGCAAGATGTAATTACTTATAAGAACTCTTTTTATCACAGTATTTTAGATTTTTCAATTTATGTGAGATTTCGACGGGTCTGTTGTTCTAGTGGTTAGTGACCCTGACTGCTTTACTGGAGGTCGTGGGTTCGGTTCCCATCCAGGACACATCTTTGTGTGATGAGCACGATCATATGTAATCAAAATACCGTATGTAAGCTGTCCCGGAGTATTATTTAGTATTTCTACGGAGTGATTTAAATCAATCACTTCCATAACGACACATGTGGCATATAGCGATTTGATATTATTGATCTTACCAACATTATAATCCGGACCTTACAAAGTAAAAGAGGTTGACAGCAAGAGTTTACATAAAAAGAGACATCGTGTCTTACAAGATGAGTCAGTGTCAATTAATATGCGAATTGCAATTAACTCATTATTATTCTTCAAGTCAGTGGTGCCTTCTCGTCTTACTTGACAGGCTTGATAATGATCTTACTGTGTTACAAACACTACATACTTACACATTGTACTGTTATTTTGTTGAGAAATACTACGGCTGTGAACTTCAAATCTATAAATAAAAAAGGGTATTACGAATACTTAAAGATGTAGTTTTATTTAAATGTAAATCATTGCTATTTCTTTTTATAAGGTGCAATCATAGATTTATTATTGGAAAATAAATATTGTGAAAGGGTTGATAAATTTGTTTTATTTATCTATGTTTTTTTTTTAATTGTATTATTTATTTATTGTTGTTAAGCTACTGAATTTGGTGCAAAACTTTTATAATAATATATAATAATAATCTAGCCTATAAGCGTCCCACTGCTGGGCACAGGCCTCTTCCCATATAGAGAAGGCACGAGCATTGATCACTACACTTGCTCTCTGCGGATTGGCGATTACAGATCCCAAATTTTGTCCATGTAGTTATATGTTCTTTCTTAATTATTCTAAGACACTTCTGACAAACGGTGAAGGAAAATATCGTGAGGAAACCTGGATTCCAAAATTTGGGATCTGAAATCGCCAATCCGCAAAACCTTTACAATTAAAACAAATAAAAATCACTTTTAAAATATATAAATACGTTCTTTTAAACCTTCCAACTAGTAAAGCTATAGCGAGTAAAAGATCCTTAGTTTAACGTTGGACTAATAATAATAGTTTCGTTCAAACCTAAACTCAAGTTAATGTACAAATCTTACCAATGTCAAGGTAAATTTTGTACTTCATTGTTGTATTCCTTATCAAATGTATTTAAACTGAAACAATTGCAAAGTAATGTCATTCTCAATTTGATCGGCAAACAAAGAACAATCGTATGACAATCCGCTGCACAAACAAAGAGGTGCAGATCAATGAGGCGGGATGCTGCGCACTTTATATTTAGATGCATTTAGATTTACGACTCGAGTGCTACTTTGATGTACGTTATTAATCCTGAACGTTATGCACTTTTGCAGCTTAATTTGTTTGCGGAAAGTGAGAGTGCGAGTGCTGTTGTTTCGCTTTCTGTAAATAGCGCTGTTATTGTTTGTTTGAAATCTTATTTTATAGCCTATTCAAAATGGATGTATTAGGTGAATAGTTTGTCATGACAGATTTATTTTGGCAAACCCAATAAATGAATTAAAGTAAATGACCTTATGCTTTGTCATTGGGATTTTTGTTTGAATCTATTTTTTTTTCTACTGCAAGGTCCTAATCGCTAATTAAACATAAATTAATTTTAAATACGTCATAGATTGATTAAAGATATCATTAATTAAAAACAGGGAAGCTGCGAAGGCTGTATTATTGTTGGACTAGATACGTCGGCTATAAACTAAACACGAACAAGTTTTGTCAACAAACGTCGGGCTCATAATAAATATTTAATATTTTAGATGAGCAAATGCACCGAAACTTATTTAATTAGATGTTATTGGCGGACGAGTTTTTATCCAACCAAATAAGTAGAATCAACAAGGTAACTAAATAATGTGCATCAGTTTAAAAGTCTATTTTAACTGCGCATAATGCTGAATACACCAGAAAGAAAAAAGATCTTCCCGATTTTCTGTTTAGTTGCTGAAGGTCCTACAGTAATGGTACTTTATATACTTTTGTGAAATATTTTCTTTATTCAATAAAAGTATGTTCTCAAATCTACTGACAAATATTACCGAGTACATACAAACAAACAGTATTTCCATCTCTCATGCATCAGTTCTATCAAAACAATGCAATACCAACAAGCATAGATCACATGGTAGGGCAGTGGAGCGTGTCCACAATGCCCCGTGCGCGCGCAGCCTGCGCAGCACAGCCGCGCCCGCGCACGCCCGGCGCGGCGGAGCGCGACCGGCGCCGCCGAGCGCGCCTGTCGATATGATGTAATCACACAAGGTCGTCAAGCACCGCGGTACAATGCGTAGTGCACTCAGAAGGTCCACAAACAGAGGTTGATTGAAATGCACTCTCTATCGCGTTCCGATCCACGCCCTGGGCATGGCATTCCCTTATGGGAGGTATAGGTTATAATCGGGATCAATCGCCTTTTCCTGACTGGTCCCCGGTAAAAACGAAAATTAAAGTACCTACGCCTTTAGTTTTAGGCAAGAGTCCGGCTTTCCTTTTATTCTTCCCCAGGCTGGAAGAAATCCATGAGGCTTTCACCTTACACCTTACCTTACCTTCACATTTAAATTTAACGCGTTCTGAAATGTCTGTCTGTCGGTCCATAGCAAAGTTAAAGTGACAGAGACAGAGCACGATACAACGGTGACTTTAAATTGTCTACCATACGTTTATGCTACGTATGCCACAATTTTGGATAATGCACTCACGTACACAAATGCAGAAATCAACAAAACGGAATAAATACACAACTGAGCGCTTATAATATCCGGCTGCTGCGGTTGCAAGGAAATGAGAATAGTTCACAAGATGAATGAGGTTTATAACACAATGTGATTTAAACTGTAACATACATATTATGGAGTTACTTATTGTCTTGTAATGCTATGTTAGAATATACACGCCATCCCAATTTCAATAGATCATTTATTTAATTTCTTATCTTATCTCTTTGCAAAGGCTGATTTGGAGTTGTTATGACTTGATTTTCTGACTCTTTGCTGTACTTTGTCTTACTGTCACTCGAACCAGTTTATTTGTATACAAGTTTTTCTACGGCGTACCATAAATCATGTTTCCTATCACAACATTTAGATCCTGATATGATGTCTACCAATGTGCATTCGACTGGACATGGAATAACAAAACAGCAACTTCTTGCATTTTACTTTGCAATAAATTATCGTAGTTGCCATAAACGATGTGAAATGATAGACTATTTCAATCATTTATTCATACCGAACTAAAATTTGCAGGTAATTAATAATAACCCACCTTTTGATGTGAGCTGTTTTGATAGGTTTATTTTTTCTACATTCTAATAGATCCGCCTCAAAGTAAGGGGTCAAGTGTAGTACATTGTATAGAGAAACAGCCGTTTTTACTACAGACCTTGCACATAGTCTTCACAATTCTAGTTATTTCTTAAAAACTTACATATAAAGTACAAGTTATTTGCACGACAGTGTAGTTAATGACCCTATTTAAATGCATTAGCATGTAAGCCGGGCTAGAAGGTGAGACCTCTTAAGTTTCAGCTTAATACATGCAGCGCATTAGCTTAAAAACGAAGGATTAGCCCTTTGTACTTAGGACTCGACTTAGGGATGTTAAGGATGAATGAACTAATCTTTTAAAGTACGTTTACAGACATATGTAAGATAGTCTTCTAAAAAGATTGTCTTCGAAATAAATGAAATAGAGAAATAATTTAAATTGTTTTTTTTTATTAAGCGTAGTTTGCGACTGTTACACAAAATTAAAAAGCTGCTTATTATCTATTTTTTTTCTACTTTAAATAATTTTAACACATACTTCACTTTAATATTGTTTACAAGAAAATTCTATGCGTTTTTCTGATGAGATTTATATGTGTCCTCTTTGGTATATCACTTCTGCTTCCAATGATAATATCGACAAACGTAGATCATTTCATCTCGAGGACTGACAAACATGTTTACTCTGTTACCCGGCATCCAATATTCTATGCAAGAAAATATTCTGTAAACCCCAATGGGGGATATGATTTATAGAATAAAGGAGGGAAGAAGGATGTCTTACTAAGGAACGACTCAAAATAAAAACGGCATGTTGAATTAAAATTTTATTAAATTACTTCTTACAACTAAAATACAACTCTTTGCATTTTTTATAATAATTATGAATAAATTAAATAAATATTATTTAAATGATTACATTTTTTCATTGTCGTCTAGTTGTTGAACTTAAACTCAAGAAAATTGTTCAATGATCTAGAAAGCTGATAAAATTGCAATTTACAGTTAGGGTAATAGCTGAAAAGTGCAGTTTGATCTTTCTAAAAGCTTTTTGCTATAAACGATGTCAATTAGATGGAAATTATACACTCAATGTCAATAGTCCTTCAAAAACACGAAACAAAGAACGGTAAAGTTAATTCACTCAGTTTAGGTGCCTTAAATGTTTGACGGCAATATTCGAAAGACGACATTTGTTAGGACCATTAGCAAATCAGTTATCATTCTTCATTGGATCCTTAAATAAACCTAAAGTTGGTAATTTACTTCTATTTTTATTCTGTTGACGTTTTGGTACGGGTATTTTTAACCCTCCTGTATAAATGTTGAATAGCACATTCTCCAGAATTGCTTTAGCCATGGGGAGAGACAGAGGTCGACGTTTTACCTCTGTAAAGTTATTTTCTTCTTCAGAAAGGTTTTCAGGGGATGGGAGATCCTCTTCACCGTCTTCTTCGGTTTGATTTGAAACATCATATATATTTAGAGAATTGTCCGATGGTAACTCACTTTCTTTTCTATCTTGATACAAATCTTGTTGTCTTTCATCTTCTAATTTAGGAAAGTCGTCTATTTCTAATGATTTTATAATCTCTTCAAGAGATGTAGGAATATAGGTTGAATTTTCTTGAGTAAGAACTGCTTTAGATATATGAGGAACAAGATTATCTTTGTCCATATTGTCCATAGGTGATATTGGATTTGTTAAATTGTATAATGTATAAGTTGCATTTTTTTCAGGCTGTGGCATTGAATGATTGTTTAAATCAAGGAAATGATTTGAATAATTTTCTAATAGCGTAATGTTATGTTGCATTTCATCTAATGGTTGGGCCCATTCATGCAATGAAACAGAGGAATTCCTGTTAGCAGTTTCTAATCTACTTTGTGGCTGATTATCATAACTGTAGTTATTCATGCCTGGCATGCTATGTATTTTCAAGGGTTCATTATCTAAGGATAAATCATATTCCATGCTTGTTGAATTTTCTATAAGTTTTTCAGACGAAGTATTCGATTCTTCAATATTTAAAGGTACTTCGGAATAATTTACATGTGGTGGATCCCGATAAGCGTCTTCTGACTCAATAAGTAGATTTACATTGTCATCTCTTAATTGCGATTTATCATCGATTGCCATATAAGAGCCATTATATACTGTTAATTGAGGTTCGTCTACTGCTTGGGGCACATTCAGTAGAATTGATAGATCGTCAGCAGGAATGTTGAAAAGATATTCTTTCCTGGCTTTATCAAACGGCATAGTTAAACCATCATTAGACCTAGCCGTAACTTCAGAACTATCGAAAACTTTCTCGTCTGGCAGTTCGTCTATACTTAATGGCGTCGACAAAAGGACACTATCCCTCGCAGTCACATTACCTGCAGAAGTAGCGTTATTTATTTTATTATTGGATAGTGACGAAAAATCTCTATTAAAATGTTCAGTTTGAGAAGTATCCAAAGTGACTTTTTCGGCATTTGATGATGATTGGTCTTTGATGACTTGATCGTCTAAAATAGTGCTCATGTCTGATGCATCTGGAAGTACTGTAAAACTATTTTTATAATCCCGATCTGTATCTAATGAGAATTTAGAATCATCTTCTGCATGTTTTGCAGTATCAAAGCCATCGTACAAAGTTAGATTTATATTGTCCAAACTATCGAAACTATCTGTGGAAGCATTACTCACTTCAGAACTTTGAGATGTCTCAGGAAAAATAGTAAAATTCGATATTGCTGGACTTTCAGCAACTGCTTGTATTTTACTGTCTGAATCTTTCTGCACGTTATTTATCGTTGATATAGGTAGCAAAGTAGCGTTAGGTTTTTCTGAAGTTTCAGCAGAAGTAGAATGCTCTTGTAATGATGTAAGTTGACTTTGACGATTAACGTCAGATAAAAGACTACTGGTTTTGAGGTTCGGTAAACTCTCAATATTAGATTCGGAAATTGTATTTTTTTCTAGTGTTATATATTCCTTTTCCTTTTCAGTGGTTTGATAAGGAGGGATATATTCCTGTGTATGTTCTGACATATTATCAGTACCAGGATCTGATGGCAAAATGGTTGCTTTTTCAGGTATAACTGTGTCATGTCTCGTTAATGGCAAATTGGTTTTGGTTTCCTTTAGCGGTTGTTTTCTGTCATCTGTCAGGTTTTGTGAGGGTGTGTTATCCACTGTAACGGGTGATATTAGAGATGATTTGTTGACAGGCTTTGGTTGAACATCAGAGGAGGTAGTTAAATTAGAAGGTGGAAGAAGCAAAACTATCTTATGCTCTGGAAAATCGTCTGCAGTGTCAGTTATAAGACTTTGTTGAATTATATTTTTTTCTGGCATATGTTCAGTAGGCTGCCTTTTATTTGACAGCATATTTCTTATCGTTGCATTATTTAACAAAACTTTAAGGATCGCATTGTACACAGGCAAGGACTGTTTATCTAAAGGGAATAAAGTTAAAGTCGCATTTTTAAAAGCTTCTTTGACTAATGCAGATTTGTCAACCAAGATGTAAGTTTGTTCTGTTTCAAGGGAAGATTTATCTGTGTATTTTACATTACCAGCAATACCTTCGTTAGGTGTTAGTACATCTGAAGTTACTTCGCGTACAGATATTGGCAATTCATCCTTTTGGATTTTACTATAAAGGTCTTCACTCAGCAAAGTTAAATCACTGTGAGGAAAATTAAAGACGGGAAGGTCTTGAGGAGAAGCCTGATCTTCAGTTTTTCTGTTTTGCATCTCTCTTTGTGCATCATTTATTGTACCAAATACCTTCGACGGTAAACTATTTGTAAGGCCTTTGTTAGTTGGATTAGACAGTGATGACTCTTCTCTGAATGATGATGGACAGTTAGCACTATTATAACACATAGAATTTCTTGGCAGCGTCTCGAAAATTGGCAACTGTGATCCACTGTTTGTAACGTAATTGGACGAAGCGCCGCTTAATGGCACTTCACTGACAAAAGCGTTGGCGGTAGGATTATCATTGAACAATTGAGTTATGTTCGAACAGGGGCTTAAACTTGTGTTGTTACTTATATCTGACATTGTTTCACTAGAATTATCGTTGTGTGGATAATTTGGCGCAGGTGTGTCTCGTGGTAATGGATTGGTCGGTATATAGAGAATTATTGGCGTATCTGACTGTGGATTATTTACTCCGTTGTTAAAAGGAATAATTATTATAGAAGTGCCTGAACCGGTGTTACCGTTTGATAAGGAAGAAACATAATTAGCTGGAGAAGCAATTATGTTGTTAAAACCACTATTAAATATTGGATTACTATTCGAAAATGGCATTTTAACATTTAGAGGACCAACATTATTATTAGTTATACTATCATCAGAACTTTGAAACGCCGTAGATGGCATGTTGTTTTGCACAAAACCGGAAGCAGTATTCGGATCATTAGTAATAGGTATTATTAATTTGTCAGTGGGTTCGTCTACTGTACAGTTGGCACGAGACACGTTCGTGGGTGTATCTCCGTTTAGAGGCACGTCATTATTGATGTCATTAAAAGTATTGGTATCTGGTTGATCAGAAATGTTATGCGTATCGTTGCTAAGATTATCCGTTATTTGATTAGAACTATTTTTCTTGTAGTCTAGTGCTTCAATTTGTGTTGTATCTACTTTTATATGATCCGTTGCTTTAACAATTACCTCATCGTCTTCTTTAGTTTTTGTATTATTTTGTAACTCAATCACAAGAGAGAGATTTTTCTTATTCTGTATCAGATAATCTGAACTGTTTTCTCTTTTGTCTGTGCTTGATGTGACTTCTGTACTGGTTTCGTTCGCGTCTGATAATAAGGAAAGAATACTAGATAATAAACTAGTAGTAATAACATCCTCAGAAATCTTTTCGCTGGTTGCAGTTTTTGTGAAGTTTAACCCCTTACCGCCCGGATTACTACGTTTAGAGCTAGCCTTAGAATATTCACGTTCCTCTTTTAATTTCTTATACGGTTGAAGAAAATGATATGCTTTTGCTTTTGTCAGTCTTGTTGGCGTTCTGTTCATTTCATTAACTTTAGGATAAACGGTCTGTTGTTCATTTTTCGAAAGTGATAAATAATTCCAGTAGTTAGGCCCCCAAGTTTCCATAGTATTGGTAGGATATTGAACATCTGGGAATGATGCTGGGTCAAGCACACGTGGTGCTGTATCTGAAGTAAATGTCGCTAAAGCCGAAGACATTTCGTTGTTTGTGTTAAAGTTGTCTGTGTTCAACTGTCTGTTATTCGAGAGTTTTCGCTTCATTTTCATTTCCCTCTTTAAGTTGTTAATATCGGGAGATACAACATTTTTTCTTGGCTTGTTATAAGCATTATAATTCTTTCCGAAGTTGAAAGAATCTTTAGGGGAAGTATCCAGCGGATAATCATTTTCCGGAAAATTATAAGTCTTGTATAAAGACTTATTTGGAGGAGGGTTGTAAGCTTTAGCAGTTTGCTGTTTTCCTAGGTTATTTTTCTTTGTTTGAGTTGGTGAAAACGTTGATGTTTTGTGATTGATAGGTTTGTAATTGTTGGGATATCCTTTTAAGGAAGACTTTCGTGAAGTCGGCGGCATACAGTGCCGACATGTTATCTGAAACGTACGTTTTCTAAATAAGTTCACAGATTTTATGAAATTATACTACTCTATACAGGTAATTTACAATAATGTGTGAAATTAATTTAGTTCTGTGCGTGCTCTAAGCTTAGTTCGTTTAAATAGTCTTTGTATACAAGTGCATGTGTTCTAACCTGAACAAATAAGATTGTGGATAAGCATACAATGTTATTAAAACCGCAGCGTGAAAAGAAAACAATTGAGCTTGCTATAATAAGTTTCGTTTAGCACTGTAGTTAAGTTTCAAATGAATAGAGTCTAGTACAAGTAACGGATTTAAAAATATAGTTTGCTCACCTGAAGAATTATAACTATCACTAATGATAAAGTCACCTTTTCACGGAATCCCATTACATTTAAATGTTCAAAAACTTTGACGCTTATTTCTTATAACCGTCTAATATTTATTATCTTTGGAATCGATAGATACGTGACCACGTATTGCTTGGAAAGGGAAGCTTACAAAATATCACACTTGATATCTTCATATCAGAAGCATAACATAGATTGCTACAATATAAAGTTTGTGACTTTTATTGATTAAAGTTATATTGCGTAGTGTAAAATACGTAGCATAATAACTAATTATTTTTCTGTTTGTTTTCAGGTAATTCTCGTGACCAGTCAATCAAAATTGAATATTACTGAGTAAGTAAAGCTAAAAATAAATAAAGTGAGTTGTGTAGATAAATAATTTTATTTTTACTAATAAATAATCAAACAATTTGTTTATTTATTTACAAGATTAAATATATACGAAATGCATAACAATTCTTTCTAGTAAAATGTGTGTAACTAGACTAGTTGTTCGTTGTAGTTTTCATAGGTACTATTAGAAGCCTCATTCAGAGTCTCTATATGGTAAACATTGGCTTTCATATCATCAACGACGTCAATAGAAGTAATATTTGCCTCACCATAATCTGGCATCAAATTTGTGTTCATATTAAAATCAGTTTTCTCAAATAATGGAGCTTCTACCTGTTCAATGTCCTCTACAGTAAACGAATTTCCATTGAATACAGTACTGGTGTCGTTTGACGTCATAACTGAACTCATTGTTGTAAATTCCTCTGGCCCAACACTTTCATACGATACTGTAGTATTATCATTATTATTTTCTTTGTATTCCTCCTCTATATTTGTTATATTTTTCATAAATTCATCCAAATCGTTAATTAACTCTATTACGTATTTCATTTCGTCACTTCCTGTAGGTGTTGTAGTTGTAGTATTTATAAATTGGTCTGCATGATTACCAGGTAACTCGTTTTTCATACTGTCATCTTCTACATTTAGTTCTTTAGGTTCTTCATTGACTATATTCTTGTCTTCTACATTTATTCCCATAGGTTTTATATCAGTCACAAACTTATTATCTTTTTTCGGTGCTTCCTTTAATTTTTCGTCTTTAACTTCTTTGGGTTTCCAAGTATAATCAATTGTAGGCTTTGCATTATTTCTATCAGATAGTGACTTGAACATAGTCGTGACTTCATCAGAGAATGGGCTTGATGATATATAAAAGGGTTTGGAAGCGTCTATAACACTGCTTGGATGCTCCACTGCTGGGAAGTAATCTGTATTAATGGGCTCATAGATAGTTTTACTGACAACTTGGTATCTTGCAGGAGTCACTGGGTCTGGTGTTTTCTTGTTCAGATGTTTTAAATTTGATGAGATCGGCGTTTCACGTTTTGTTGTGTAGCAAACAATGTTCTGTAAAATTATAAGAGGCATGTTTTTTTATGGAAATTTTATGGTAATGGTTTATTTATTCAAGCGTCGTGTACTTACCTTTAGAGTTATTAGGAGCAGAAAATATTTGAAATTCATTTTAATTAAATAAGGTTTATTACTTCAAACTTTTAATTTTATACTTCGTTATTTATTCAGTTATAAGAGTAAAAGAAAGTTTATTGTTCTTTCATTCTTTGCTGAAATTTAAAAAAGATATGCGTAGGCTCAAAGAAGTTTCTGGTTTTTATTCCATTTTGCAAGTTTCGAATAAGTATTGAGCAAAATATAAAATCATCATGTAATAGTTTTGATACGTGCGATATCATAAAAAGTTTTATCATCAAAAAGTTATCTGTATTGAAACAGTGTCGTATGGAAATAATGTGGTAATGACGTGATCTGATGATAACGTTCATATTAAAATATGAAGTATGTTTAGGCTGTCTCAACCCTCGAATGAAACACAGTTTTACGAAACAAGTATGTATTTTTTCCTTAAAGTTTGTGTGTATTTTTTGAAACATTGCTAAATCTAATTTGAAGAATTAACAATTGATTATTGACATCGGTATCATTCGGTTCCTCTAACAACGGCCACATCCGCAGCCACCGCCGCAGCCGCCCCCGCACCCACCCCCGCATCCGCCCCCGAAGCCGCCGAACCCTCCGTTCCTGCCGCACATGGCCAGGATCAGGATCGGGAGTAGGGTGTCCAGGTCGTTGTCCTTGTCTCTGCCGTACACCTGAGGGTAGTAGCCGCCGTAGCCGGGGTAGTACTGGCAGGACGCCCAGTGCATCTGAGGAACAAGACACGATGTTAATGTTAGACAGATTTATTATTATATGCTGTTGACAAGACGCCAACGGGTAATGTTGACTGGTTCTTGTCGGTTGATATTAATCATAATTAATTTAATTTGTTCCTATTTTTGCGACTAAACCCGTCTGCAGAAAGAGTATCTTCTTTAAGAAAGATGATAAAAAAACAACATAAATGAACGGTTATAATTAGAGGCACTAGTATTACTAGCTAGGTACACAGCTGAGATTGAAGTACAGTCTCATAAATTATAGTTTTGCGTAAAGACAGGAATGTAAATAGGTCGTGTTGCTGTCATACTGTGTATGTCTTGGAAATTGGTTGACACCCACCCACGATAATGTGGGTAGCTTTTGATGTTATTTGTATCTCCTGGGATTTGGTACACCAAACGTAATTATAACCAGGCGGTGAGACGCGAAACCATTATAATATGTTAAATAGAAAACTGAAGGCGTGTAGTCAAAGAAATTTCAGGTTAATACTTATTCTAAGAAATCTGTCTGGAGGTGAAAAATCTTAGCGTACTTATGTTGCAAATAGAGTATTTAAAATGCTTGATGTTTCGTACAAAGTAAAGTTCTTTGTCCATAAGTTAACTATTTTGAAAAATAATATAGCTAGTAAGTAGGTACTCTCTTTTATCTGCGGAGGTAAATATTTGAAACAATGTTTTCAGTTCACTTAGTGGTCATTGACTAGGGAGTGACCTTGCGTGCAAAACGGACATTTACGACTTTCTGTAATGCTTGTTACCCCTGTGAAATTATCACTTCCAAGTTCCAACCCTTAATTACGATGCGTTTAGCTGTAGTTAAGTGATTGGATTTGCGGATAAGGTTCCGAGTTCGTTCCCAGTTTGGGACGGATGTTAAAGTTAGTGAAGATAGGGTTTGTTTATATGATAAATTATATTTTTTAAATAAAAATATAACTTACGTTAAGCACGATGAGGAGAGCGGCGAATACAACAAACTTAACTGAAGCCATGTTGATACTTTTCTGGTAAACATATACAACCTACTTTTATATGCTGCCATAGTTCTATATATTACAGTATTGGGTAATTACGATAGTTTCCTAATTAGGGCTGTGTGCCATATGAAGCACGTAGAACGGCGATTGCAAGTTGTTTTAAAATATTTGTGTATTGATATTGTTATGTTGCCGTAATTCCGGAGATTACAGGAGTATTGTGATTTCCTTTGTGTTTAATTCAGACATACATAAACCTTTACATCTTTACATATTGATGGAAAAACACCCTCTGAAAGAGTATATAATAACAAAAACATATAGCAGTGGATTTTTTTTTACTTCAACTGTCTTATCTTAAACATATAAATAACTTTTAAAAGAATAAAAAATCTATGTTTGAGGCCGATTTAATTTACAGGAATCAATGAATAAATCTGATCGTCAATGATAATACTTATTCAGGTAAGTAGGCCTGGCAGGCAAGTATATAAATAACCTATGATAAAAATATTCACCAAAACAAATCTTAATTTTAACTCTACTGCCTATTTTTATCTCTCAAACTAACTAACTTCAAAATAATTCTTAGAAGTCTCTAAATCTCTAAAAGAAGCGGCCTTAGTGACAATCCACAAATAAACAATAGAACGCAGGTTAAATGGATTCTCTAAACATCATTGTTGTGCAAACAAAGAAATACCCACATTGTATATACGTGGGTACGCTTGTAGTGATATTTGTAGCATTGAATGGTACAATAAAAACAATGTACACTAAACGCAACTGTATGCGTTATTCATCAATTTGTATAGTTAATAACTAACTTGTGGTTGTACCAGAGTTGTCTCCGTTTTTAAGATAAAAACTCTTTAAAAACTTATCAATCCACATTGTCAATTCTAAATATCGCGGTGGTATGCAATGCTGTGTTGTAAGGTACTTAGTAAAAGTAAAATATGAGATACTGCGTTACCCAGTTAAATGGGTCTTGGATATCATGTAGGCAGTCGCTTGACGTAAAATTAAGGTGAATCCTGAAATATTGGCAGATGAACCATCATAGCTTGGTAAAAGGCTAGACAGGCTCCGACCTGCTACTGACAATTTGATAGAAATACCTACCCAATAACACTTTAGTCGACTCGGGAATCGAACCCAAGACCTCCAGCGTAGCAGTCGCGGTTAGCGCCACTAGGCCAACGAGTTAACACATAGCAAAATAGAAGCTTACCTAATTATGTGTTGTATAAACACACTATTTATGGCTATTATTATAAATCTTCTTTAAAAGATCAAGCAAAAGCTTCTTTAAAGCTCAAGGTTCATCTTCTATACAATATTTCCAGGCAACCAACAATGATTCCCTAAACTGACAAATAGCTTGATCAAGGAATATTGTATAACCTAGACCTAGTTAATAGTGTATGTAGGTCAGATATGCAGACGATCCATTTATAGTGCTCGAATTCCATGCTGATTCAGGAGAAACGAACTGAATCCTATCCATACTCAGAATATTTGGCTTCCAATTCCATTGTGTAATCTGTTAATTATTTTCAGGACTGAATAACCATTACATGCATCCTTTCGTTAATAGTAAAACAAAGGGCAAGGAAAACACTTAAAATAATACCAAAACATTTATTATTCTTAAAAAGTTTATTTTGAATTTTATATCATGTGTTTTTGTTGCAAGGAGAGAGGATGAAGTATTTTTGTTTATGAGGGTTTTGACCATTTTCTACTTATATCTATAACATTTTGCTTTTTAAATTAATCTGATTTTCGACTATTCGGCATTACAATAGTAACATGTAGGATAGGACCACAACTTCCTTTATTGTTACAATTGCAATTACTATTGCTGTTGCAGTTACAGTTATTATTATTATTGCAGTTACAATTATTATTATTATTGCAGTTGCAACCATTATTGCAGTTACAATTATTACTATTGCAGTTACAACCATTATTGCAGTTACAATTATTACTATTGCAGTTACATCCATTATTGCAGTTACAACCATTATTGCAATTGCAGTTACAATTATTATTACAATCACAATTATTATTGCAGTTACAATTATTATTACAATCACAATTATTATTATTGAAACCTGACGTTAATAAATAAGGGAAAATCTCATCAAAGCAGAATCTGTCATTGTCACAGTCGTCATCATCATTGATTATGATGATCGGTTGCTGGTTGCTCGGTGGTTGTTGACAGACTTCGGGTTGGTAGTACGGGTTGTAGGGGGCGATCGGTTGACCAACCCCGTTGTACCCGTAGCGCGGGTACGAGTTGTATTGTCCAGGGTAAACCCGCTGGGAGAAGTACAGGTGAAACTGAAAAAGGAGGTTTTTATGCTATTACAAACTGACAGAATCATCATCGGTGGTGCAAAAACCCAAATATAATTATCCTAGTAGCCACAATGCTAACCAATTAAAGGACCTTCAAAAAAGAGGTGACGAAAATAGTTTCCCTTGACTATATTTTACCCTTTCCTTCATAACTTTTCTTGTTTAAATAACTTATGATAGTTGATAGGTACTATAATAAGATCCTTAAGCACACAAGCATCTAAATAAAAAGATGGCGGGGACAGTAATGGACGACGTAACCTTTGTACATTTTTGTTGTTGAAGTAAAAGAGACACTTTGACGCGGAAAAGAAACTTTGTATATGAATTAAAAACAATTCGCCATGCCTTTGTTTCGCAACGCCTTTATTGGCCACGCTTTCAGAGGATACAATTATACACAGAACGATACAGCCTACATTTAAGTGTAACAATTATTTATTGTAAAGAATATTATACTTTTTACTAACCTGTATCAGTATTAGTACGGTAACTTCTTTAAGTCGACTCATCTTGACTAAGACTTTGAGTATGACTGTAGTGGACCTAAAATTGCCATTTATACATGTTTTTCGTGGACTTTTTAATGGGTCACTTAATGTTTCATAATAACCATTGAATCACGTGCCATCAAAAGAACGGTCACACAATTCTCAAAACGAGAATGTATCACTTTTATTTATGTGACTGTGTTAATAAGAAAATAATAAAGGATAAAGTAGTACCGATTTGAACATCTGTTCATGACTTAGCTCTAAAGAATAAAAACAAGTGAGTATACAAAACACCATTTTATTCGGACGTTAAATACAGAGCTCGCTTCTTAACAAGTGCAGCAGCAGTTGTTGTTTTCTGCTGCTCTAATGATGAGACTGATTTGGTTGCCATCCTGGCAGCAGCAGTCATCAGTGCCGGAGCAGCCGCAGTTGTCAGTGCAGCCGCAGTTCTGGAAGCCGCAGGGGTAAGCGCCGTTCAGGGGGAAGGGGATGGGGTAGGGGAAGTAGTTGAAGCCAGAGCCGCAGTTGTTGTTGCATCCTCCGAAGCCGAGGTTGTACCCGCCAGAGCAGCCGCCGCCGCAGTTACCACCACAGCTACCGCCGCAGCTTCCTCCGCAGTTCCCACCGCAGTTCCCGCCACACCCGCCATTGTAACCTCCGTAGCCACCATTGCATCCACCGCCGCAACCGCCATTGCATCCGCCCCCGCATCCTCCATTACCGTTGTAACCGCCATAACCACCTCCATATCCTCCTCTGCATCCCCTGTTCCTCATAGCGAAGATCAGGAAGTAGAGAAGGGGCAGGTTGTTGTCGTCATCATCATCAATGATTATCGGTGCCATGGGGCCGGGGTACCCAGGGTAGAAGCCAGGGTTGGGGTCATAGCCGAAGGGGGCGCTGTTGTAGCCGTTAATGCCGCTGTAGCCATTGAAGCTTGGGACGATGGGGGCTGTTTCCTGGATATAGGAGTCGCAGGGCTTGTAGAGCGATGGGACCACGACTTGTGGGGAGGCTTGGACAGCCACGGGGGAGCCACAGTACGGCTGGTTGACGTACTCCACGCGCGCGCCTTGGCCGTGCACCTTGCAAACCTGAACAAATGGAAAATATAAGATACCGTCTGCATTTGACCAGATACGTTTTAAAAACAATTCGCGCTGGAGACCGCAGATGTTTTTCACATAAATCCAAAGACACCTTTTTGTCGCTGAAATACGGATCGGTGGTTTGTTAACTTACCTTCCAAAGAAGGAGTGCACTGAATACAAAAAGCTGCTTAAAACCCATTGCAGTGAAATGTGGTCAAATAACATTATAATAGTGACTTATATACTGTGTGTTTCTAAATCAAAGTCGGTCACATCAAATGAGGTAATATTATTTTCATAAACTTTGACACGTAGTTGATATCCAGGCAAAGAAAATATTTGTAAATATTTATCGTGTCGCAAATACCTTTCATAATCATAAATATGACAAGACCTATTTAATAAGTACCTTTAACAATTTACTGTCGTATTTAGACATTAATGGCTATACTTTGTGTTACTCCATCCAATAATATGAAATACTTTAAGTCGTCCAGGTCGTCAGAGCCGTACTCAGGTATTATAATAAATAAAACATTGGAATATAAGTAAGTGAACATGTAATTAATCAAACAGTATTTTACATCTCTTACAAATAAGAAAAAAAATGGCTGAAATAGATAAAATACAATTTTCCTTTGATTTGTTCAGTAGTGATAACTTGTGGAATTACGAAGAAAATAAAGAAGTAACGTTATATTTAGTCCCTATTTGAATTAATGATAACTAGCAGCTATAATGTGCTGTTGACTATTTCTGATTGTATTTCGTATATTAATTTCTGTAAGCAGTAAACTTCAGATATTTTAACAAGAACACCTGCAGCTGAACAACCAATCTAAAGACACGTGCGTTTCCAGATTGCCGTTACATAAAAGGTTTTTTTTTCTTATAGTTAACATACCTTCTGATATTTATGTAAACATCATGATAAGAGTAAAATATTTAGTGATTGATTTCAATGAGAAATAGTTAGCCAGATCCAAATTGTACTCAATATAATTTTTCAAAGTTATGTACAAGTAATTCGAATACTTTAACGATCATTTCTTAAAGAATGTTTTAAAATTTTGGCAACAATATATGCGCTTATATTTCAACTTACAAGCCAAAGAATGCAACCCGTAAAATAAGTTCCCAAAGAATTTACTATACTACTTAAAAAAGTATACTCCGATTGAACTACTTTTCGATCGAACTATTACCAAAATGTATAATATAACTAGATTAGACATGAAATAGAACGAAAGAAATTAGTTGACGACGGTACTGGTGATCGGTATCGGGATCGGGTATGGGATCGGGATGGTCTGGCAGCCGCCACCACAGCCGCCGCCGCCGCCACCACAACCGCCACCACACCCACCACCACACCCGCCCCCAAAGCCGCCGTAGCCGCCATCGCAGAGGAGCAGCAAGAGAATTGGCAGGATGTTCTTCATGCCATCGTCATTGCCGGACCTGACGATGATCGGTGCACCACCGCCGAAGCCAGAGTACCCGGGTCCTCCTATACCGGGGTACTGAGCTCGGATCACGAACACCTAGAAATCAAAGAAATTGTCGATGGAGAAAACCGGCTACGTGACATCTTAAGCTAAAACAGACTAAGTGAAGCACACAAATAAATAAACAACCCCTCAGTTACACTAAGAGGCTAATGTCAATAGTACAATGTGAAGTTACTAGATTAGTTCTCTTGTTAAGTTATTCCGGTTTAATACAACAACCACTTAAAGCACAAAGATTTACTCTAAATACTGATCAAAATATGTGCTATTCGAGAACAACACTTCGTAAACACAACAAAAGAAACGGTTATTTTTAAATAAGGAATGTACACAGATTATAAATAACTAAAGATTGATGATTGAATTGTGCACAGATAAAATAAAGCGCGAATTCGACGATAAAATTAAATGTCTTGAGAATAAAAGTGATTGATTCAAGTCTTACGTTCGAGAGGAGTAATAAACAAGCAAGCCACGCTACGGACGCCATTGTGAATGGTTTATTTCGCGAAACTAATCGTGTTCTCTTATATACGACCATCTACTTATTGTATCAATGATTTCAGTAATATTCCTCGTATAAAACTATCGTTATCAGATGCCACCGAAATTACTTAATAACGATTACTTGAGTCACGTAAGTTTATGTAAATTGTTTATCGATATGCTAACTCTATTGATCGTTTATCGATACTATTATATCAGTTATAGATTTCATTAACGTTACTCATACTTTATTCCTTTCCCTGATCAGGTAAGATGGGTTAATTAATACTTTTATCGTTGAACACTTGTAATAAGAAAAGTAAACTTAAAACAAGAAAAGTTTTCCGTAACCAATTTTTTAGATGGGTATTTTGCGTGAAATAAGACGGTGTTGTCGATTGCAATTTTGATGTTGAAATATGAAAATAGGTTTGAAAAAAGAAAACATAAGTAAGCTAGATATTCTTTATTGTAATTTAGCTTGACAAGTACGAGTATAAATAGTATGTAGATTGTTGGTTTTATAAACAACTTGATAAAATATGTTTTTTGTTACATACATACATCACGTATGTTTCAATTGTGGCGTAGACACTGTTTCATCAATTAATAATTGAAGTAAATGTTACAGTTTTAACGAACAGATTAAATTAAAAATATATAAGAATTTACAGAATTCATGTGAAATATCTAGCAGTTTACAATTAAAATTTTGTTTTTATGCTTTTCTTAACAATTTACAGTGAAGCTCGCTATAATATGGCTGCGCTTTAAAGTAGCAGTAACTTTTATTTTGTTTCTATGACTCTTGGTCCACTGCACTGGATTTTCTTTTCTTCTTCCTATTTACTTTTAACAAAGCAAAACAAGAAGCAAGGGTAATAGTTTATCCATCTTGTTGTCGTCCTCTATGAAGATCGGTGGCGGCATCGGTGGGTACTGGGGGTAGTTGCCGCCGGCGGGGACCACGATTGGCCCGCTGTTGTAGTTGCCGGGGTAGCCACGGGGGCAGCCACCGCCGCGGCAACCGTACCCGTATGGGTTTGCGGTGACAACCTGAAAAAGCACAAACAATAAATAAAAAACTTAGGCTATAAAATATTAAAAAAAAAAACAAGATTGTTTATGTATTATTTTGCTAATAGAAAACCACGTCCCCTGAGTAATGCATTATACCAATATTACTGTGCCACTGGTGCTAAGCAGGGGTGGGTTCCTACACACATAAATTGCTCTTAGAAGGTAAATAAGAAATATAAATTAAATTGTTTTAGTCGATGAAAAAAAAAAGATGAAATAACTGATTTCAACTTTGTCCAGGGCTTAAGTTTTGTCCAGATCAGAGGTTTTGCGATTCATTTTGGGTCTCCCATCTATAAACCTAGGTAGTTTGTATTACAAACTAGTATTTCTGTTTACTAAATTCCAGAACAAAATATTTGTCCCGTCTCTAGCCTTTTCCCAAACTATATTAGGGTTAGCTTTCAGCCCCGGATTTAGCGAAATAGCAGTATTTTACATGTACCGACTATATGACCTTCACAACCCATTTACTGTGAAATGCAGAACTCTCCTAGCAAGACTGTTTGTCAGAACAAAACCACATCAAAATGACGCATCAGGATAACTCCTGTAAAAAAGGTGGATTGTTTTATTTAATTACAAAAATAATTGAAAAGATTAAAATCAAAATAGAAATTACAGCAGCATTACACCATTTACGGATTGTAAATAATCATTTTTTTTTTTATGTTGCTTATAGCATTTTTATAGTCTAGACGTGCCGTAACGTTTGACATTATATGCTTAACGCTTCGTGCTCCAAAACAGTGAGATAGGTCATAAGCCGGAGGTCACACCGGTCAGTGCGCCTGTAAGCCGATCGCCATTAAGCCGATTTCGACTAATGTTATTAGATGACACTCGTATGTCCAAGCCTTACAGTGCGACCTACTAAAATTACATGACGTGTGCACTGTCTTAGGCAGGGACGTAGCTAGACTATATTATTTAGTCATTTATTTAGTAAATGAATAATGAATGAAAGAATATGTGGACACGCAGTTGTTTTTTTTTTGTTTACCGTATTGTATGTGTTAGTAATTATATGAAGACGTATTAAAATATTTAGCTGTATCAGAATTTGCATACAAAGAAAGTAGACTCCGCAGTTTGTGAAAGGTTTAACAGGAATAACATGTAAATTCTAAGTTACTTATAGTATGTTTTAAAGTAGATATTTAAGTCAAGCAAAATTATACAGAAATATCGTCACAAATAGGCCACTTTCCTTTCTCAAACTTCAAAAAGTCTACATCATTATTTTTTAAGTATGACATACCCTAACATATTTGCATACTATTCAATAAATTTAAGATGATAACACAAAGAGCATAGATTACCTATACGACGGAGCATCCTAGCAAATATTTTGAGAGTTTGGATTGTGTACAATCCATTGCGTGCTCGCGACTAGAATATTAATGAGATCCTCTCACATTCTGCGTCCTACAAAGACACTTCCAAAACAAAGTCGTTTTCTCTTTACAGGTAAGTCTAGTTTCCAATTTTTTAGCTGTATACTTAAAATGCAGGCTTTTCGCTTTCACAGGATTTACTGCCTTTTTAAGAGAATCTAATCTACATAACTTGAGTGATGGAGTTGGCAAAATACTGGCTTTGTTGCTGAGGACGTAACAGCTAAAAAGTTGGTATTATTTTTAAGCTGTATGTTGTTTAAAACATATAATAGATTTCCTGATAACAATCAAGTATAAATGAAAAATTTACAAACTCCCGAGCTTTTTTTAATATTGCTGATGTCTTTTAAAATACAGCACAGATCTTCACAAAATAAATGCTTTCAAACAAAAAAAATGCATCGCAATTGGTCCATTCGTAAAGAGTTACTATGCAACAGAACCGACACGTTAAACTTATTCCACCCCTAGGTTTCCGTCTAGGGCTAATAAATAAAAATAACAATATTAAGAAACTTACATTTAAAGCGAAGATGAGGGTACAGATAACAACTAAACTAGTTGAAGCCATTGTGGTATGATTCTGTTTGTAATGCCGTCTGACTTGACACAGATTTTATACGAATAACCTATTCTGATAACCCTTTGTTTTCGTCTACAACGGAAGCAGTCCACGTTTTCTGAAGTCATAGATAGTAGACAGGTGGTCTGTGACGGAGTTTGGTTATTGTTTGACATTTAATAGCTTTGTTGTAGTGAAACTTGCGATAGTAGTACTATAAGTCTACAATAAAACGTAGTAGAGAGACGCCACGCACTGTTAGATACAGAATTCATTGTCTTCATACAACATAAAAACGTACCATCACGCCTGTATTCCCCGAATGGCTAGGCAGACATGTTCGCCGACATGTTAAGGTCCCATGTAATAGGGGGTGAGCCTATTGCCACAATAATTGTCTTCAGCGAATTACAAAAAGTTTTTTCTATAGTTGAAATGGTGTAAATAAATAATAAAAGATATTCATAAGTTTATTTCGTAACCTAAATACTCAAGTATGGAAACAAACATAACCATTTATTAAAAAGTCGAATACTGTAGCGTGTCGATTTCCTATATTTACTACTTTTGTGACAAACACTTCATTAAAAATAAGTATCAAAACTGTTAAATTATATGTATATTTTGTTTTATGTTGTCAGCATATTATAAAAAATGAACATCAACTTTCTAATTCAAAACTTTAAATTGCTAAAAGCAGATACCCAATAATTCAGATACAAACTCATCACTCGTAGTGCATTGACTTCATAAACTTCCAGCCAGAATGGATGACTTGGATAGGCCATTATGAGCCACTATGAATCCCAAAGTTATGGCCGGCTGGCCGCATGTGGCCTTATGATAATGACTCTATCTCACAATGGATGCTGGCCTTAACTCAACACAAACTACAGCATTAATCTGTACAGTTCACCCGTTAAATTTGAACTATTTTCGTATATTAATGATGCTATTTGGGTATAAAGAAACGAAAATAAAAAGTACCAAATTGTTTATTTCAATGGTATATAAATCCTATAAATACTTATTTTTAGTTTTATTAAATGTAATTATCACAAATCACTCTTTTCAGTGCTCCAATACTTGGAAATAATCTAGAAGTTTTACAAGTTCTAATCACCTTCGCTGTCGTCTTCATATTCTGAGCTGTCTTCTTCCGAACCTTCTTCGCTTTCCACTTTAGCTACATTCTTCTTAACATTGCTCTCAACCTGGTTATTTTTCTTTGGCTCTTCAACTTTTTTACTAGACGTAATAGGCGGTTCAACTCCTTGACCAAAATTCATCTGGTTGGCATACCCACCAAGTATCGATGGTACTTGCATTTCATTCCCACATCCGTTATTCGGGCATCCGCAGTTTCGACAGCAAGCATTCTTATCCTTCAACATTTTTATGATCAACGGGATCAAAGATTTGAGACTAGACTTAGAATCTTTCTTTTGCATTTGATAAGGTGGGTAGCTTCCGAACTGAGGATCAGATGACTGTAGTTCTGATAAAATGAGGTTCATTATTGAAGGTTCTTCATCTACCACCACCACCGGTTGTTGATTTTGAATATAATTTGGAAGCGGTTGTGCTTGAACTGTTATATATGGTTGTTGATTTTGACTGGATGGAGCCATGATAACCTGTGGTTGTTGTGAGAGCATTGGCTGTCCTTGGTAAACAGTTACTGGTTGGTTGTCAAAGCCCGCCATTCTTACTTGACCTTGAACACAACCTTGTCCTTGCTGGTTTTGTGGAACACTTTGCGACTGAAGAGATCTCACCAGATATTGTTTTTGTGCATCCGTCAACTGATTCGGTCCCATATTAAAGTTTTGCGCAGACATTTGTGGGTTTTGCTGAGGTTGCATGTTGCTTTGAGATGCAAAAAGAGATAACAAGGAAGGTTGGCCCTTAAGAGCCGCTATTTCAGCGAGAGAATTAGTCGAATATGGCATGTTTTGTGGTTGGAATACAGGAGCGTTATTAACAGGACCTAGATTCTGCTGTTGAGGTATTTGCGACATTTGAGCATTTTGTTTCGGGCCGACGTTATTGAACTGTGAATTTGTGACAGGTTGCGGCTTAGATAGATTAGGTGTGAATCCTGAGGACATCTGATTGAATCCTTGTTTGTTAATTTGGAAGTTAGTAATAGGCACTGACGAGCCTTGCACTTGTAAATTGCTTGATATACCAAATGGTTGCGGCGAGTTCCCTTGCACATTCGTACTAGGTTGTTGCATATTGCCTTGTTGCGGTAAATTCATGTTTAATCCTCCGTTAGGTATCTGGTTTATGTTATTTTGTGCATTCATCTGTTGTAGCGTTTGTTGTTGTAATCCGACCCCGCTGTTACCGCCCACATTTTGATTGGTCGGCAAACCTTGTTGCGCATAATTCCCCTAGAAACAAACAGTTAATATAGTTAAATGACTAAAATAAGTTATACACAAAACTGTTTTGATTAATAAATATTAATTGTTGAGATGAAATAATGATAAATAAACTTACCTGTAGGTATAGAAGCAATATAAACGCACAATATAGTCTAGTGGTCGCCATCTTACAAAATCTCTACGATTTACTTTTATTTCTTCTTATATACGATTAATTATCTGTGTAGGAGTGGCATAATCGGACAATTATCATTAAATCTGTTATCTGTGCGTGAGATGTGGGCTTGTTGTTATCTCAGCACGTCCCGAAATCGAACGGTTCTTAGAATTAAGATAATGCGTTTGATTTTTATGTGCTTACATTTTATGGTAGTTATTTAACTATGTTTAGATGTGGTGATAGTAGCTAATATTTATTCCAAACTTTAATAAGGCCGCTAACTCTAAACAATATACATTCTAACTTATAAACTGTCACGTTGCAATTTAAAATACCTACATTGAAATCTAGACCAAAATGTATGCAAATAAATATCCACTAATAATACTTTGAGAACAATAATAATGGTCTATAAAAAGTACTAGGCGCTCAGAAATCAAAAGTAGCTTACGATATTACCAGATAATTGAACGATACTTGATTGAAACGAGATTGCTCATGTACTGCTTATTATTACATTTGTTCTTTTACTACTAAATTACTGTTTTATTGTTACATTTCTAAGAACATAATTCTTTCTTTTCCCTAACAGACCAATGGGTACGAAAGTTGGTGGTCTTGTTTTTTTGCTCTTACTGAAAAATACCTTTTTAGCTATATAAATTTAAAAAGCTATGTTAATTAAAAAAACAATTTACTGACTTGAAATTAAAGAACAATTTGCAACATTTTGCTGACTGTGTTTATGTGTTAGGTATTTTTAAAGCGTGTTTTTATTTTTTAAATCAGGGAATGTGGTGCATGCTATAGCTATTACTGCGACCCCTCCAATTAAATTAAAACATGTGTAGGGGCGGGCCATTAGTGCAACTAGTAGGGTTCGAACGTTTGACTTTTAGCATTAGTATAATGACGCTCTGAAATTTGCTTTTATTTTCTTCTATAAACATTAACACTAAATAGTAAATCGTGATTGCTAGTTTAGTGAAAACCCTAAAATGAAAATACAAATCTGAAAAACTAATTCGCAATTTTTTTCTACACACCTGCAAACTATGGTCAACTTTTGTTTTACGCAGTGGGGTCGCAGGCTTTGGCTGGTTCACTGGACTTTATATGTTGAACGAAACCACAAGCATATCTAGTTACAAAATCTATTTGAAACAAAAAAATATCAAGATACGCCTTCTCACGCAACTCGTTAGTCCAGTCAAAATCAACAACCCATTTGGCGATGGAAAGTGATATCAGATCATAATCACTCACAGAGCGTCAAAATCATTTATGGTCTGACGAACAGACCTATTAATAGCTAGACAAATGATGTGGCGACATGCATAGATCGATTTAATCTGAAGTATTGCCTAACACCACGCGAACGTGGCAATTAAAAATACATTTTCTGCTAATGTTTGCAAACATTGTCGATTTCATATTCATTTTTCTTTATTAGTGTACCATTAGTTTGTAGTTAACTAGTGGCAGAACAGCGAACACAGCCTGTAAAGATTAGGCACTGGTTACCCCTGCTGTTTTTTGAATAGGAATATATTAAACATATTTCAATAAAGGAACTGAAACCGTTCTTAGATGTCATGACGTTTTAACCAACTCCTCCATGAGTTAAATTGATATTAAGAGTCAAATTATAAGTAGTTACTCCATGTTAAACATAAATGTCAAATAGCTGAATGTAAGTAACATTCAGTTGCAGTTGCATTGCCGACTCAAAATCAATTTTGGTAAAGGATAAATAAAGAATCACAAAAGTTTTAAGGAATTTAATTTTAACCCAGTTTTTTTGCTTAGTAACAGAGATCTAAGTTTTCTTTGATTCTGTATGTACTGTATCAATAACTTATTTAAGTCTCAGTGAAACGAGGAATTGCTCTTAACTTATGTACTTGTTTCTAGCTCCGTAGACCTGTTGAGTATAGGTTAATAATAAATCAGGCTGTGGTATTGTTGGTTCGTAGGTTACGATGAATTCTTAATACTGAAGTGACAGGGTTTGTAAACTAGACTCAACAGTAACCTCGAGCTTTTCATAATAGAAATTACTTAATAGTTATTACCATGACATGACCATTTTCTACTATAAAGTGAAAAACAGTCTGGCTATGGGATTCTGAGATACCCAGTTGAATTGGTCGTGGAGGTCAAATAATTCGCTCTAAGTAAAATTTCGTATGCAACTGAGTCTGGTTAGACTAAAAGCCTACCCCGACTTATTTAGAAAAACGCTAGATAGAGGAAAAAAATAAATGAAAAACATCTGTTATTTATGTCGCTACAGCGTCGGGCACAGATACTCAGTCATTTACCCATTCGAGATATAAAAACTCCATTATTTAAAAACCCGAGGTTTATTCATTCTTTACTTTACTCAAAATTAGTCCATTTTAATCACAAAATCAGGTCCTGGTACTATTCGGATCATTAGCTAAACATTTACGGGCAATTTGAGGGTTCCCAAAATCAATCCGTAGATTACTCAGAACTAATGCGATGTTAATAATATGCTCCCTAAAGGCAATGGAGGATGCTGAAGCAAATAAATCAAGGATACTAAGGAAGCCTTTTTTCATGTAATCATGTGAAAGGGTGTAAGCAAAAAAGATTCCAAGTATTTTGCTTGACAGATTTATATAGGTAATTAATTCAGAACTTCTTACGGCGATTGCCTTGACCGTTTATCTACAATTTAAATAGAATTAAGAACATTCACAAAGACTAAAACATTTTTCAGCATAATCATCTTTAACATAATAATATTTTTGGTGGCGGTGCGGTAGAAAACTAGATGACATCTGTAACATTTTTATTTTTTTAATTTCACTTCATTTATCTAGTATAGCAGCGCCGAACATACTAAAGCTACAAACAAAACACGAGTTTCGGAATTTCTGCACCATTTGTAGAAGCAAACATATTTGTGTAACAAAGAAAGCTAAGCGACTGCACCGCTCCAACGAAAAACAATTGGAATATAAAGCCAGGGAAACGGTCAACAAAGCAAACAAACTATTTAAGTAGAAAGAGAAATGTAGAAAGGAATTTTAGGAGATGACTAGTTTGAATATCATTGCTACGGACAACTTATGACGGTGAAAGTGAATAGTTAGCTAAAATTAGATGATCACAAAATTACTATTAACTTTTATGTATTTCAAAATATAATAAATTATAGGGAATAAATAAAAGTGGTAGTAAATAACTCTCCTTTTTTAGCTTCGCCGCTTTTAAAAGGTTTCTGATGTGGATGAAATACTTTTCGACGGACGATATTCATCTAGCTAGACCAAGTGGACATCCCCATTTACTCCTTCCATCCTATACATCTGGATCTATATCCTTACATCCTGGAGCATACCTGAAGAGGCAAGTCTACCGGCTGTAGCCACCTGGATGCTGTTTATTACTCTTTACCAGATCGGAGGCCATTTGTGTAAATAAAAAGAAAATAGTATTGAACCTCAAACAAAAGAGGTTGCATAATCCTTTTTTTTATAAATATTGGTTTGATAGTAAGTTTTAAAATGTAACTGTTTCAGCAAAAGTGTAAGTGGTAATTAATATGTGCCATACTTTTTGTGAAATAAATAATAATATTAATTGAATGGAGCTGTAATAGTGTTGCGGGTTACAAGTCTTGGGTACCCTATATCTGATTTTCTAAAGGTAACGTAACAGTTCTAAGTATTCTAATACTAGGTACTTATAGCTTATAAGTAATACCTTTCACATCGTGCCCGATAATCTACAATACAGTCACGCGTTTCGTTGGAATCACAATACATACATTTGTGGCAAATGGCGAAACACATGAATATTACATTCATATTCCGGGAATATTCTTTTTATTGCTATTTAAGCTCAGTAGTCGGTGACTGTGTACTTGATTATTGAAGGGACTAGCTTAGTTTGTTGTGCAGAAAATATATAGCAACTTTATTGGTGGAACCTTTCTCAGTTTTGTTTAGTTTCCCACTGCTGGGCAAAGTTCTCCCCCGTCTGACTCCAGACTTATTTTCATATTAAAAACTAAATGTATCCTTAGTTTAAGTTTTTAGCCTTTCTCAACACTGTGCATAACACGTTATTTTTGCCTGTTTTATCATTTTACATCGTAAATAATATCGCAGTTCAATATAAAAGCGTTAGATAGATATTTCTCAATACATAAGTTTTAATAACTTAAGTAATGAATATGCAGCTATGCCAGACTAGCTGAATGGATATTGCCTATACACCATTTTAGGGTTCGTCTAAGCATCACTGAATGCTTGTGGATTGCAATAGAGCGATGAATATTAAACCTTTTTAGAACCTGCTTTGAAATGTTTAAAATGTCATAGTAAAAAATAAACTGAATAACCTAAAATGTAGAGACATACTATGTAAGTCAGAGACGGTTTTAAAATATGGATGAAAGTCCTCAAACATGTACTCGATTAGATTTTTCGAGCTGACCTTATAGAAACATATGGGTCCTCCTCAACGAAGGTTTGTCGACGTGACCTGAAAATACTAATAAAACCAGGCTACCTAATCTATCTAAATTACCCCCACATCCGCCACTACCCTATAATTATTTTTAATCAAATTTCTAAAGACCTTGAGTATGTTTAGAAACTGGGTGTGTAGTTGAGAAAGTGATCGAATATTAGGGAAATTGGCTGTCAATAAAAATTGATGATGCTTTCTCGTCATGTTTTATTAATCGACTCTTAAGTGATGTATGTACATTAAATTATAAAATAAATATTGACCATGTTACCACTAAACACCAAGAAAAAATTGACGAAGCAAATTATAGTTAACCCAATTCGTTAAAAATACATTAGCGATTTTATTTTATACTAATTATAAAAATGCGGTATTCAGCTGAATCCGGTAAGACTGGAAGTCGACTCCAACATTGTTGGGAAAAGGCTCGGGAGTTTATATATTAAATATTTTTAGTAATCATCCTGAGAGTTTCAATTTTCGTCAATTTTTTCTGGTGTTTGGTTTCCATAGGACTTTATACATTATTGCTGTCAACTTAGCTTTTATAATTAAAAGAGTTACAGCACTATATTAACACATAATAATATTAATCTTCAGTTTTACTGCTCGAACTGGCTGCAGCAGCGGCTGAAGCTGAATTCTGATTATTAGTTTCAGAGTTATCAGTATTCGATGATGAAGAACTTACAGAATCATTATTAGTGGTAATAATATTCACAACTTCATCGGAACAATCTCCACCATTTTCTTCCCCAGCATTGTTATTCTTACTTCTAGTAATAACTGCACTAGTTGTTGGTATAGCTATAGGGTATGGTATGGGGATGTTGTTGGATCCACAGTTGCAGCAGCAGCCATTGTTGTTGTTCCTGGTGGCCAGGAGTAGCACTGTGAGGAGCAGGCCGACGTCATCGTCGTCGTTGTTATTTGAATACATTATTGGTGCTCCTCCGTAGTATGGCATTATAGCCTGTGCTGACACTGCTACATTTTCCTGAAAAATTAAAAAAATATTCCATAATTACTTTTTCAAACGAAACACTGCACTATTCTTAAAAACAAAAAATAAATGCAAATATTTTTAGAGCGAAATAAAAGTCTATTCTATTTTTGAAACGTCGGAGAAGAAACGGGTTTGACGTCAAATCGATAGTTCTTCAATTCCCAAACAAAGTCAACTTTTAAGAAATTCCGTTTCCTATTAGAAAACTTAAAGAGGTTTTGAACTCTGAGCTCCGATCTTTCTTCAGAAATAATGCTTCTTTGGAAAACGTATGCAAAGAAATGGCTTCACAGTTAAAGCGAATAGTGTTTAACGAAATAAACCCATATTTTTGATAGTGTTAAAATGTCTACATTTGTCCCAACCAAATATTGTTTCTACAAGTTAAATGCAATTTTATTTACTGTTTACATATTAAATACCTGGGTTTTTTGTCCACATTAAATACTAATAGCTAAAGATAACAATTATAAAAACACTTACCTGATTACTAAATAAAAATATGAAGAAAATGGCACTAAAATATATAATTAGTTTCATCTTGAAATATAAATAATATTGTGACTCATTTATGCGTCTACACACTTAACCGATAAGACTTAATAATGATCTATCTCAAAGGCCAGATATTTTTTATATTTATGAAGATTACACCAATAATTATCGTATTTATCGAGATTGTAAATTAGAAGAAATCTCACGTGCGGAGATAGACACACGTTTTATCATTTTTCTATTTACTTTCAATCGTTTTCTTAATCATAGATTAAATGGTTGATGCAATTTGTGAACTATCTCATTTAGTAAAGAAATTATAACATTCTACTACTGTTTACCGATAGTTTTAACTAAAATTATCATATTGTCGAGTCACTCTATGAAAAATAGAAAATAACAGTAGTAGACCTACATGCATGGAAATAAGCTAGTCAAAACATTGTTTATTTATTAAGATACAAAAATCGTATTATTCTTCATATTTGCGACTTCCGTGGTCAAGTGGCGTACGCACCGGTTTCAAGGTGTCGCTAGCTCTGAGGTCCCGGGTTCGATCCTTCGGTCGGGTCAATATAGGAACCAACTTTTCTACATTGCCTCGGGTCTGGGTGTTTGTGGTACCTTCGTTGTTTCTGAATTCCATAACACAGCGCTTTAGTTACATACTTTGGGTTCAGAGCAATGTATGTGATTTTGTTCGCATTTATTTATTTATTTATATTTCTTAAAAATCATGACTGAAGTTGAAATTATTACTGCATACGCAATATAGTTTCATAACACTACTGCCTCAGTCAGTCAATAGATTTTCCAATAAACTTTGAATGCAGTCACAGCAAATAATTAACTAAGTTTATTACGGAAAGGAAATGTTCGAAATAGTGTCAGTGTCGGGGAAATGGCTTTAACCATTCCACTTAACTGCACTTCAGTTAACTGTTCCAGTTCATGTTTCATGGAATTTGATGATAGTATAGAAATTGTAGACGTTTGAATATGAGGCTTTTATGCTTTAATGGGTAACATTTTATTGTCTTTTTCGTGCTGTATGTGAAATATGTTTATTAATTCTTGTTGTCAACACGACTTTCATTTTGTAATACCTAAATATGTAAGACTTAAAACAATCTAACGTTCTCTTTTAGTAACACTGAACCACCTAAATAAATGTAATATAAACGTCCCACTGCTGGGCACAGGCCTCTTCTCATACAGAGAAGGCACGAACACGCTTGCTCTCTGCGGGTTGGCGATTTCAGATCCCAATTTTGGATCCAGGTATCCTCACGATGTTTATCTTCACGGTTTGTCAGAAGTGCCTTAGAATAATTAAGAAAGTACTTTGAAAAAGCCATATTGGTACTTGCCTGGTTTCAAACCTGCAACCTTGTGCATACAAATCCGTTCATTGAACCGATAAGCCACCACGACAATAAATGTATTTCTATTCTATTACCTAAAGTTAACCGTAATATAACAAGAAACTGGCAGAGTTTTAACATACCCACTACAAAATACCATTAGTACCTTTCAAAAATCAAATCCACATGAGGAAGAACAACTGACGCGGAAAACATTCGCCATCTTTTATTTCTGGCGGGGAATAGCAACGGCTTATCCTAATAGATAGCGGTATTCATATCTCACGCGAGCCCTTCACTATGAAATTTTACGGAGGTTGCGGATCCTGACATACCCGTTGGGACGGTACCGCGTGCCTGACAAAATGCTGCCCTTAGTTTTTGTACATTACTGAGGAATTTTGGGAATTTATGTCATTGCTGCCTTGTTGTTACAATTTGTAGTAAACTATTTCTTGTTTAGTTTTTTTTTTTTGTTTATTACTGTTGTCTGGTTGAGTATGTAAAAAGGTTAACCATATTAGTTATCATTATCATCAATGTATTTTAAACATGCCAACCAAATTGTAATGATGAATTTTGGCCTAAGAGGTACTAACTGTGGTACTAACTAGATATTTTTTTTTATTATTTAACCTGTTTAGTGTCCCTCTCCTGGGCAAAGATCTTAGGATTATTTTATTATTTGAAATCTGTTTTTACACTCATGTTATTACTAGTTAGTTAACAAAATCACTAGATTATTCTAAATCCCTAGCGGTTCTGAGGCCAACGCTCTGCGCGTGCAAATTGTTTTTGTCTCGGAATAATTACTGCTTGCGGTAGAAACTGGTCAGTCCACTGTAATTATAGTAAAAGTAAACAGTGCCTTTAGGTACTCCATAGATGTTTTCTTAGTCGAAGTTTTACATAATCTTGTCTTATAAGGGAAGTTGTAAATCAATTGTGTGAGATGTTTAGCTACATGTGTAGTAAAATCTTTTAAAATGTTGACATGCTCTTACTTAATACTCAATACTCAATTCTTTATTATAGAATTCCATAGTGTTAAATACAGGTGTTACATTTATAAGATAGGTACAATTATGGACCCAGTAGGGCACAACTTAAAGAAGTTGGATAGTTATTCAATAGCTTATTACTAAAACTATATTTTTTATATCTATAATACTTTTATAAAACTATTAATTTATCACAATAATATTAAATTGTTTTAAATATATTTGTGCTTTAGTGCGTGTATGTGTTTTAGTTTTTAAGCAACAAATAGTGTGAGTGCGTGTGTGAGGGTGTGTGTGTGACGGTGTGTGTGTGCGAGGGTGTGTGTGTGTGTGAGGGTGTGTGTATGTGTGTGTGTGTGCGTGTTTGTGTTTAATTTAGGCATTTATATTTCTATCATTTAGGTATTCGTTGATAGAATAATAGCATTTATTTATAAGAAATTGTCTAAGCTTTTTTAAAAATATATCTATTTTTTCCTCTTTTTATAGTTGTGAGGGTAGTTTATTATATAGTTTAATAGACATAGAGTAGGGAATTGTAGAGTGCATTTTTAAGCGAGAGCTTGGCAAGTTTAGTTGACTTGTCACATGGAAACATAAAATTATTACTCTTACCTATCTTGAAGTACATTTTTTTTGCGGTTAGGAACGCGGAGGCCTACTTTTACCTGGCAGTTATCGAGTGTACAGAAATGTCACACTACAGATGTTTTTCCACCAACCCACCTCGACTCTAACTCCTTACTGATCTGTCCCTCATACTAAACATTCCAAACCATTATTATGTCTACCAATATTATTCATCAGCGTTATATCCTTAAGTATGCATAACATAAGAACTACATAGCTAGCGACGGAAGCCATCTAAGTGCTACTTCGTTTTATGACCTAGTACGTCATATCGAAGTTGTGTGAGACGTAGAAGCAATAAATGTAACAATGTGGGACATTGCAGACGTGCTCAAATTGTCGCGGACGTACGCGAATTGGGCTATGAATTGTATCAGATAAAGACGTTTAGATCCATTAATATTATTTCTGACATTGTGGAATGGTAAATAGGATAAAGTTTTAGTTAGTACTAAGACTGAAGACCATACTTGCTTGCGTTTTAAGTTTAAACGATTTTCACTAACATAATGTTTAATGCTATCTTAACAGTAATTCAAACAAATTAAATGTGTATACTTAGGAATTGTATCGAATATTAATAAAATTCTGAGAAGATTATGTCATAAATTGTGAACTTAAATATTTCAGTAGCTACAAGGCTCTATAAATCAAGATCTCTCAAAATTTGTTTTCGATGTTTTCGATTGTTGAAGTAAATGAACTCATTTGTCCAAGGGTACGTTTATATTATTTTAATGTTGCTGAGAGGGACCTTAAATTATTCTACTCTTTATTACCGACGTAAATAAATAATGCAATAATTTCTTCTTTTAATTAATTTATTAAATTATAAATACAACGTACACGTGTGTTCTCAATAACTCTACAGAACATCAGAAAAACATGTAAATGGTTTTTTATTAAAAATAACTTTAGTTATGGCAAAAAAATACGAAATACACACTTATCATCTAAACTTTGTAGGTTTCTTCAACTATGTTTTGGGCTCCTGAGTCCCTTTATTGTCTACACCTTTCTCTTTCTTACTAGTCGACCGAGAATAGCCGTTAACATTATTAGTTGGTATCACTACTGGGTATGGAATAAGTATATTAGAACCACATTGTGAAGAACAGCATCCACCACAACTGTTCCTGGATCCACCATCCAGTAAAGACACTAACAGTAAAGGAAGTAAAGTTTTCCAACTAGACTTCGATTTCTCCACCACAATAATTGGAGGTTGCGCAAAAGAAGAATAATCAAATGAAGGTACACTTGGGAGAGGTGGAGCAGGTGGCGATATAACAGCTATAACCGGCTCTGGTATCCATGGTGACGCCATGTTAATCTGGAGACTAACTGGAGTCTGCCCATACCATGCTAAGTCATTAGACAAATCTACGGCTGTTTCAATTAGTGAAGACGGTATATTTATTTCTGTATTCACCGACTGGGGATAATATTCAGGATATGTGATCGGAGCACAGTTTTCTTGAATAATGTTTTGTGAAGGAAAAACCTCAGAATATTGGCTGGCTACGTTAATCCATGGTGATATAGTTGGGTATGGAGGTGCTTGAACAACTATGGGTGGCTGATCCCAATGACTGTAAGGAGTAGTTCCAAAACTGTCAACTTGTACTGTCTGTGAGATACAAGGGTAAGGTTCATCAATAACTGTTACACATTCGACTTGTGATGGAAAAATCGGTGTTTCGTTAATCGATTCACATATGTTTCCAAAGTTTTGTGGAACATCAAATGCTGGCGTCGAAGCGACAGAAAATGGTGCAATGTTATTTAGTGGTGCATAATTTGATGTTGAAAGAGTATTACATGGTTCAGCTTGTGGAAATAAAGAAGGAAGCCCAGCGGAGTCTTTGTATAAAGGATGGAAAGTTGCCTGAGTAATTGTCAGTTTTGGAGTTTCTGGAATATCTTCGCATATCTTTGGCAAGCCTGGTTGCAGTTCTGGTAACTGATTGTTTGCTGGTAAAAATCTTGAGAAAGAATTAGGTGGATGTGGAAAAAATGCCGGCGGGAAGGGTCCTGGCAAAACTGGCTTCGTGTTGACTCCGGCTATTCCTGGCCCAAGTGCTTGACAAGCGATGAGAACTGGTCCATTCTGTAAAAATTACATAATTTAATTCTAACAAACACTTGATTTCTAAGGCTTCGTTACGTAAAGTACATAAAGAAGTTACACAAGTTATGACTGTTTTTATTAAATTTGCCCGCCTTTGAAATGCCAAAAGATCGAATTTGAAACTTACTTGTAATGTTAAAAATACAAAGATCAGTGAAAGTGACCGTCTGTGCGCTAACATTTTGTATAATCATTTTTACTGAGTATTTTACTTAATATACCTTGCTTTCGTTGTAACGAAACAAAATGTACGATAAAATAGTTATCTCTTACATCATTGATTGCAATCATTTCTGTAAATTTTCTTTCTTGTGTAATACGAGTTGATGAGTTGATGCAAAATATTTTGCACACAAGCGGTGTAATCTAACAGTTGCCTAATCCCCTATTTGTATATTTATTATCAGTCTCCTACTGTCATATAGGTAGTCATTATTTCATTAAAACGTTCCTTGAATCCATTTATCTTTATTCGGTCTTCCTCTTCCTGAACGTTTATAAAATTTATTTAACCTTAATTGCCGATTTTTACTGTACTTCGTGGTATTAATCAAGGTTCCCTTGTTACAGGTGAGCAGAGCCGCGTGATTTGACACGTACAGCACGCTGGTATGTTCGTCATTAATATCTGTCTCGTTATTATTGTGTGTTCAACTACGGACGTCGGTCGTAGGAGGAACGTTTAATAAAACAGCGACGAATAGTGCGGATTGATTTTAATCTGCCAACAGTTTTTCTGCTTAATTGACTTGTTAATTTAGTAAAACTCATTAATAGATATAGACGTACATGTACGTGCCTTTTACGTCCTGTTACATAAATCTTTTAGAAAACATAATCTCATGTTAATGACAAAAAGAACATGTATAATAGGAGATTTATTCAACGAACACGCCCAAATTTCCGAAAACAGCAACCTTCGAAAAACCAGACAATGAGGTATTACCAAAAAGAGTTGCTTATTTCCCAAAAAACGACCGCCGTGGGTGGTACCCGTGTCTCACATTCGACATATCGTATAGTCGTAAATATCGATTCAATTTCTCTTAAAATTGGTCATTTTATCCAATTTATGTGGTCGAAGATTCGCAGACGAGTGACGAATGTTCCAATTTTACATACAATGAGGTTTTTTATATAAATAAATCTTTGGCTGACCGCGAGGGGTGACTACGTCATTGTTTATAGTAGACTAGCGAAGGAATAAGAGTAAAAAGCTCTGATTTACTCATCCTCTGGATAGTGTTTAGCGCACGATAACCACCAGATCTCGCGTGAGGTAATACAATATTTATCAATATTGGGTGTTGAACAACTTTAGTGTTTGACTTTTAAAATAAGATCTTTAAGACACTCGTACATAGTACCTTATACTTTTAACCGAACTAACATTTGTTAGAAAATTGATGTAATAGACTATTTTTAACCAGGTTTCAGTTTCCGTATTTAGTTTAACTTCAAACGACAAAAAGAACACGCATCTTTAAACCCCTTTCCGATTTGGAAGTCATTTTGACAGCTGTACATATTACCTCTTTGATGATCATCGGGGTTTGAGCCCGTCATCGCGACATTAGTAAAGGAAGTGTATATTAGGATATTAGGATGTTCGATGTTTTATGGGTTTAACCCAACAACGCTAAGGAAGCGGGGTTACATGATTACATCGTTTAAGTTATGTGCGGCGATGACACGCGCCTTTGAAGCTTTGTTATACTTTCCCGCCTTTATGGCGTGACGCGCTTGACGTCTTATTTCATAATACGGTGTGTTTTCTAAAAATACAGTAGTATATTGAACCTTGTTTGTTATGAGTTTTATTAAGCTTTATTCGCTTCTGTATACACATTTCATTCGGTAAAGGTAAAAGGGTTTTTGTGCCGTATACTTTCGTTATTGTTTTCGTTTCTGTACCAGGGAATGACAAACATACCGATAAAATTATTATTACATTATTGATTAGAAATATAGTAGTAAAATAATGCTAAACAGATTTTGCTTATTGTAAAAACAATTAAATAAGAATATGCTGAAGAAATACTAAATTCGTGCGTACTAATCTATTATTATAAAGACAATTTTATTTCCACAAAAACGTTAATTAAGCAAAATTTATAGGAAAAAACAAGTTAAGAATGTACCTATTCACAAAGTCTTATCCCAATCTCAGTCAAAACTAAACTTGGGTCCATAAATAAGTATTTGAAAGGAAGTGTTAGCAAGGAAGTTAGTTGTCTACAGAGATACGGCGCGGGACTGTTAACGACGTCCGCCGTTATCAGCGGCGTGATTGATGTCACCCTGTTCTGTTTGTGTCACTCCGTTATGTGTATGTCACTCCGTAGTCCGATATGTACGGTTTTACGGTCCACTAATGAAGGCGGTAGAGGTTTAAAACAATAGTAGAATAAGTTTTTAATTGAAATAAGAAAACTATAGAGTCTTGTTTTTGCGAGTCAGCAAGCTTCAATATCTTATAATTTATCTATGTAAATAGCCTAGAGTAAACAGATTTCCTACTATAAGACATAATAAGATACAACATACATTGCTGTACTTAAAGTCTCCGGTTTTTGATTAATACATTTCATCGAAGTTTTCAGCATACACACTTGTTATTGAAAGTCATACAAACGATTACGCTTTTATAATATTACATTAAATATACCCAAAAATGTATGTATGTATAAAGCGACAATTCCATCCATCCCTTTGTTTATTTACATCGTATGGTATACATGACAAGTGTAAATAAATATCACAAAGAATATCAAAAGTGTAGCATCTTCTTTCTCAATAACATTCCCACACTGCAGCTCAATAACAAAGCATCTAAAAACAATAGATGATCAGCAGAGTGTTTGTTCGTCCTTAATAAAAGCTTGGCCGATAAGATCGCGGGGCACCGACGGCTAATTGATCCGACCCCGGACGACGCGGGGGAATACAGTAGGACTAGTAACTACACAAGTTTTATAGGATATAAATATTGCCGTATTGCGTGCCTGAAAATGGTTATGTAGTTTGGTGGCAAGATTATGATGTAATTTAAAGATTAAACGTACTTGATAAAGTATTGGGATAGTGAAAAATAAATAGGAGATGAGGTTGTAAGGTGATGCGTTAACGTATTTAGTACCGAATTAGCTTAATATTATGCTCGTGGCTTCAACAAACAATCTTTCAAAAAACAATCTTTTAATTAGTGTTTTTTTTTTTAATTAGTCCATACTTTCAAACCGGATCTCCTAAACAAAACCTTAAATACATTGCATTTCATACGATTTAATGGAAAGCCAAAGAGGCACTTGAGTTAGACAAAATGCCTTGCTAAGAATATACACATTATTTAATAGCAAAGTCAATGACTGTATGCAAAGAAAGATGATTTTTCATCAAAACTAGACCAAAACATGAATCAAAATGAGTGTCATTTAATCTGGCTTTATTAAAACGAGGAAAGGTAAACAACTTAACCTTTTCTTGAGTGCCTACTAAGGTGTTAAGGGCGTATACAACTCACCTTTACTAAGGGGGAAAATGAGAGGAAAATATGCGCTACAAGCAAAATATTTGTAAACGAAATGTTGAATTCAAAATTCAAATTCAAAAATTCTTTATTCAATATAGGCTACACAGTAGCACTTATCGAACGTCAAACAATACAAACAAAAATAGACAGCACCCTAAGGGTCGGTTCATATCCGGCGGAAGCGCACCACGCACCACCAGCCGCGCGACGCCAGAACAAACAAACACGCAATGAGACATCCAACCCCCACACCTGACGCGCTAACGCAACATCAGTTGAGTGTGAAAGGCTGAACGCCCCACCACGCATCCGCCCGCCCCAGCGCCAAGCGACCGACAATACGCGACGCGCCTCCCGCCAGAGATGAACCGACCCTAAATCGCCCACCCTTCACCGCTTCCTAAGTGCTTCGGCCGAGGAGAAGAAACGGCGCAACAAACTCCCCAGTAGCACGCTGCCTTTACAATAATACTGCATATAATTAAGGGACCGCGCCAGATAAACAAGTGTTTGAGGTACTAAGAAATATAAAAGTATAATATATATAATATAAAAGTTCAGACACTGATCTTATCCAAGGTCAACAGAACGACCAGTCACCGCAAGCAGCACCCGTTCACGAGTATGACGCAAGGGTCAGCCATCCCCTCCCTCGCCATATTAGAGGGAAGGAGGAGACCCGACCCAAAACGCCACCGCAGGCAGTGACAACTAAGGGAGCATGACGAAACTGTTGCCGGTTTAAACAAATATAAAGCAAAAAAGGAAATCCTCAAATACTGATTTACTGCACTGTCCCTTATCACAAAAAAAAATGAGTGGATACATAATTAAATTCTATAATTAATATAATTATACATAAAAAAAATACCGAACAAATATCGTTCATTGGACATTTGTAGGTACACCATACCTACATTTGTATAATCGTACTAACAATAAAATAAAAATAGGTAACAAATGTTACATACGAAATGTATGCCTATCAACATAAGGATGAATAAAACTGTTATAAATCCATACAGAACCGTCTTGTGTCTATCACGGCGACCAACAATGTTTATCATTTAAATAATCATTAATTGAGTAGTAAGCTTTTAAACATAGCTTATTTTTAATTGTGCATTTAAAGGAGTTAAAGGGCAACTCTAACAAACTAATAGGAATTTTATTGTAAAAACGAATACCAAGCCCCACAAATGAATTGTGTACCCTATGCAGGCGATGTGATCTAGAACATAACTTATGCCTATTTCTCGTATTTATACTATGGATGTCACTGTTCTTGGCATATAAGTGAATATTTTGTCTTATAAATAATATATTTGCAAAAATGAATTGAGACGCTACAGTTAAAATACCTATCTCCTTAAATCGCTCCCTAAGAGTAACTCGAGAACCTAGCTGGTAAATGGATCTAACAGCTCGCTTTTGTAAAATAAAAATGGTTTCTAAATCCGCCGCTTTACCCCACAGCAATATGCCATAGGACATGATGCTGTGGAAGTAGCTAAAGTAAACGAGACGAGCTGTGTCCACATCAGTGATCTGTCTTACCTTCCTAACGGCGTAAGCAGCGGAACTAAGCTTACTCGCGAGGCACGAGATATGTGCCGACCATAAAAGTTTACTATCTAGAGTTATTCCCAGAAACACTGTTGATTCTACGGTGTCTAGCACTTCATTATTAATAATTATATTAGGGCCAAGATTTTTTACGTTAGGCATGGAAAATTTAACGCATTTGGTCTTCTTCGCGTTTAAAACTAAGTTATTAGATGAGAACCAATGCATAACCTTAACAAGTGCAGCATTTATCTCATTAAATTCGTGTCTATTCCTATCTACTTTAAAAATTAAAGAGGTGTCATCTGCAAACAGCACGACGTCACATATGCCTTTTAAAAAGAACGGTAGGTCATTAATATAAACTAAGAACAAAAATGGACCTAATATTGACCCCTGGGGCACACCTAGCTTCACTGGTAGTCCGGTTGACCTATCACCATTGACATCGACGCATTGTAGTCGATCACATAAATAAGAGTTAATTAAATTAAGTGCTCTATTCCTAATTCCGTAATGCTCGAGTTTGCGAATAAGAGTACCATGATGAACGCAATCAAATGCCTTGGAAAGGTCACAGAACACCCCAATTGCGTTCTGCGAGCTCTCCCAGGCACTATAAACATGCTTTAGTAAAGCTACACCAGCGTCCGTAGTTGAACGTCCTTTAGTAAAACCGTATTGCTCGCTGTGTAAGAGATGTTTCATATTAAAATGAATTAAAAGTTGTTTCAACATCAATTTCTCAAAAATTTTACTGAATGCGGGAAGGATCGATATTGGCCGAAAATTACAAATTTCGTTTTTATTACCTGATTTAAATAGAGGTATAACTTTACTACATTTCATAAGGTCAGGGAAGATACCTAAATCAACACACTTATTAAAAATGATAGCTAGTGATGGGGCAACAATAGTTATTATATTACTAAGAAGGTTTACAGAGATGCCCCAAAAGTCTTCGGTTTTCTTTTTATTGAGCGATTTAAAAGCATTTACTATATTTAAAGGAGTTACATGTTCAAAACTAAAAATATTATCACATACAGGCACAGTATTACGCAGTAAGGTTTCAGCCTCAGCTGCTGATGAATTTAAGGAGCTAGTTGTTGCTTTGAAGATTTAAACGTTCTTTATAGGGATAACAACCTATTAAGAGCCTTACTACGAGTAAGTCAATAATATTTGTGACATTATGAAAACCCGGTTTCTGAAACGTTACTCAAAACAAAAAAAAAACGTTAAACACTTATTAAATCTCATTTATAGTGCTGTGCTTGTTTGTTTGTCTTTTGGCACACAACAGATTGAGTTGATCAGCCTTTGACTAACCGGGGGTAATTGTTTTATAGAATTTTTTGTTTATCTGTTTAAAACCTTTAGGTATTTGCAATATTGCATGCAAATAGTAAGTATGAGCTAGGAAAGAATATCGTCTGATATTGCCATTTGTATTAGAGAGCATAATGTATCAGTATGGATTTTACTGTTAAAATCAAATTGGTTTCAATCTCTATTGCCTTCCCATTTCACCTGTAGCACATCGTATCATTAGATCTCTAACAATCGCAATGCTCGTTAGATATCGGTGACGATCCGTCGCGGCGTGAGGGTTATAGTTAGTCTGTGGCATGGTGCCAGTGCATAATGACAGCGGCTGTCAATCGACACGATCGCAGTGATACTGCGTATCTTGATGCGTGTTGCGTATTGCGTAGCTGGCTGTTTGATTTAGCAGAGAATGCTGACGTTTTAGTTTGACGCTAGAAAGATGCTTGCGTTAGATAATTTTAAATGCTATATACGTACTCAAAATTACTGTGGGCATCATATTTTTTTATTAAATAGTAGATCTCTATTAAATAACTCTTTATTACTTACTTGCATTTAAATAAGAAAGGAATCAACACAAAGAGTAACTTATTTACATCAAAGACACAACAAATCAATGCCTAACCAATTTTGTAATAAAAAATGTTAAACGAAAACCATAAAATAGATGCCCCATTTGAATGTTTTTCCTAGCCCTTTATATAAAAAAAGAGTAGGTTCTATATTATACATACTGCAGTACTACAAACTTTTAGTGAACTTTAACCTTCTGCTACTTTTTTCGATGCTAGTTGCGCAGGCACAACCAATAATTATTTAATCAGTGGCCTGCGAGAACAGCTGTTCGACAAAATGTCGCAATGTATAGTGTAAACGATGACGTAATGTGACACCGACAAAAAAAAACGCAAGTCGCAGCATTTTATCGTGATCTAACGTGAGCGGTAATTAGTGCGTAGCTCATTGATTTGTGCATCATACTTTGAGGTTATTTTTATGCTGTGTGACGTCTGACATTATACTTCATACGATTTATTTGGACATTGTGACAAACAAAGGAAGACAGACATATTAAGTAAAATTTTGTTTAGGAGTAGTAAATGTAAAGGCTATGTAGATTCCACATCATTGTTATGTATTCATAAAAACCCTTGTGCAGAAATACAAAAATTTTGTAGTTACCTTCTAGCCGCCATAAAGCTCTGTATTTTTGATGTCTGCGAGAATATTATGACAAATATATAGTTAAATAAATTATTTAAAAATATTCTATTGAAAATATATGTCGTCACGTCTTTATTTGCAAACGCTGTGTAACTTGTTCTGGTCTACAGATTTTAATTAATATCTCTTATTACAGCTTTCTTTTAAACAATTAAAATGAAATTATCGATTTGCTAGTTAGATGTCCGTTGTCAATAATTATTTTGCTTTCATCTCTATTAAGTAGCGACTTTCTCAAGATGGCTCTTACAATTTGCCGCTAAGTTAACTTCTACTAAAGAGATTGATGTTTCATAGAAACGTGTTGGTGTCACATCAAAGGCTGTTTACTAGTAAATAATGAAAGCGGAATTGTATTCGTAATTAATTCTCGTTTAACTCGAGTTTGTGTAACCAGAAGTTTTTGAATGGACATTTTGTTCGTCGAAGTTTGTATATTAGCTCAATGGGTTGGTTTGGGTAATTAACTAGTTCACTTTCAACGGATTTTCTTAATAAATGTTAGTTATTTTTTATGTTTTATAACAGATGGGCGAAAATAGCTTCCGAGTGGGTCCCTAATACCGGAATTCGCAGACGTACCAGGCCTCGCCATCGCTTCTTGAGTGATTGGTGTCATGTGGCTCGAGACCGAAGGGTCTGGAGTCGGATGAGGGAGACCTTTGCCCAGCAGTGGGAAAATAAAGAGGTTACATAAAAAAAAATATGCCATAAAAAAAAATTGACGCCTAGTTATAAAAATATTACATCCACTTACGTATTCTGTACTCTGAACTCTTAATAACTATATTATGTAACATACTTCAACATATTCTATCATCGTTTAGATGGATTATGATCTCAAACATTAAGACTGCAATATGGCTCTTGCATCTTATCAGAGTAATCTCTATCTATTGCGTCACGTGCATTTAAACTAGGCTACAAATAACCTAGCATCAACAAAGTACTGGGCTATGTTAATTGTTAGCAGTTTTAATTAGTCTCCCGGCTAAATTAATTGTAGTATCGTAGCAATGAGTCTGTATATTGTTTTGTTGTTTTACCTTCAGAAATAATTAGCTGGCACTACATTTTAAATGAAACAAACAAATATATTTTTTACAGAATTATTACAAAAGGTAAAAAAATCTAACTTTATATCCTTAATTGCGTTAATGTGTAGGTTAGGTTATTGTTATCCTCTGTGTTTTAAGTAACCAAGATCCGAATATTATTTACTCACTCAAGGGTTTTGTTTCTTTTTTTTTTTTTTTTTTAAATTTCGTCTTCACACAAATAAAAAGATGCATATACATGTAGGTACAATTCAATTCCCCGTCCTTTGATTTTTTAAACAAAGTAGCGTTTTTAGTACAAAAACCAGTTGTCGATAGTTTTCTTTGTGTAGTCTTTTGGGATAAACAGTTTATTTCTCTGGCGAAGTGCTTACCCCGACGTATGGAGATTTACGAGCTAAAACATGCGTACTTTCCACTACATTGATGGATTTCTAACCATTATGTTAGAAGTTTTATATTGAAATTGCGCAATGGATGTTGATGTAGCTATCTAGGGTAATGGCAAATTAAACAGTGACCCATTTTTTGTTGCATCGCTCTAAAATTTAGATTGCTTTTAGATTTTACTTTAAATCTCTTTAGGCATAAAAAAGTATACTGACTACATTATTGACTGGCAAGAACTAACAATAATAACTTAAAAATTATGTTTTAATTATGTGTATAGATTTTGACGATTAGTTAATGCCTTTTTAAAAATGTAGGAAGCCAACTGACCTACATTTGTAATTACTTATAAGAAATACCTGTCTTACACTATTTTTTTGTTAGTAATGTAATCTGCTAAAATATCCAGTTACGACCTTAGTCTTTACTGAAGTAGGCTTTTTATGCCGCAGATAATTCTAATTCTAGAACATTAAACTAGACAACGACCTAAAGTAATTCAAACAAAACACGGAAGTAGTTACGAAGCGCATAATCACAGTTGCTCAACGCATGATAAGCGACAGGCCGTTGACTGCGCGGGAGTGCGCTGCGTACCTGCGCGCGCGGCTATCGGGTACGCGCCTTATCTCGTTGCTATAGTTGGGAAACTCATGAACAAGGACGAGTTTATTGAGTCATTGAAATTAACACGTGATTTATAGTTTATTTCTTTTTGTATTGTTCATATTTTTTGTTTGATTAATGCATTCCATGCGCAGGGATTTACTTATTTCATTTGTAGCTAGCTATTCAGTCAGTCGTGTTGTCGTAATTGATATTCCTTGATACAGAAATCACTTTCAGTTTCCATATAGTTATACAGTATAGGTTATTAACCAAATTGCCACTGAGTGCGGAAAAAAATACTAAGCCCAATATACTTGAATAAAAAAATAACAAAAATGCACCATGAATAACGAGTAAAAGTTTTCCACTTGTTATTAACTTTATTTAATTTTAAAATAAGGTATTAATAGAGCCAATAAAACTTAGCGCTATTTTCAGTATTTACCTCCAATCTGACCTTATTGCCATTAAGCCAGCACCTGTGAAATATCATTAAAATGGACCCTGAGTTTATGAAATTTCGGTCGAGTAATAGGATAAAACCAACGGCTAGGAATAACATTTATGAGCGATGAAAATGTGTTAGCTGTTAATATTCAGCCAGAAGCTATCATTCCAAATCTTGTGATTTTATACCAGTATTTTCGAAGCTTTGAAAGTCTGCTTAAATCATAAAATGTACTTGTTTTAAAATGTAATAGCTTTATTTGTATATTTAATCACACAGTCAACAAAAGGAACCACGGAAAATATTTATTTTAAGAAGTTACCACATCGCCAATCGCCATGTCACTTACACGATTTAGGCCTTAATTGTTTATTTAAAACGCCGAATATTTACCTACGTCACAAACAAATGAACCCAGAATTATTTAAACACAATAATTGATATATTTTTTAATTGAAATCGCTCAGTTTACTCCGACTAACAAGACCTAGTTAGTAAAACACATTCGTAGACAACAATGTAGGTGAACTAGCTCTTTGTAGGCTTAACCGTCGGCTTAGCCTGCTGCAGAAGCCAGTCAGTTAATCCTACCAGGTTAAGGCTGTTTGCTTGGCACAGGTGCCTAGACCTGGCAAAATAAACCTAAGGACGATGCAATCATATGGAAATACATAAAAACCGGCGACAGTTTAGGTAAACGTTAACGGATCTGTTGGTCTAGTGGTTAGTAACCCTGACTGGTACACCTGAGGTCGTGGGTTCGATTTCCACCCAGGACAAATGTTTGTGTGATGAGCGCGATCATTTGTTCTGTGTCTGGGTGTATTTTATGTATAATATGTATGTATTTAGAAATATATAGAATGTTTATCAGTTGTCTAGTCACCATAGCACAAGCTCTGCTTAGTTTGGGATCAGATTGCCGTGTGTAAGTTATCCCAGGATATTGTTAAAGTTACGTTACCAGTATGATTGCAAAATGATTTGGCCCAAATTGCGAAAAACCAAACTTAAAATTTTTGGGTTTGCGACAGCAATTACCATTTAATAGTCTTTGCGACATTTCAAAACTCGAACCAAATATAATGCAATCACAGTAGGTGTTCTTGCAATGTTGTCACCTGTGGATTCCATGCAAGTAGCTATGTGGGTGAGAGAAAGAAAGGTCTCGTGACCGCGGTACGTAATGTCCTCGGACAAAAGCGATGCAATTTGTATGCATCGCTGTTCATATGTGACTGTATAGTTCCTTGCATTTGATATTAGATAAAGAATAAGACATTTTAGCTTGAAGACAGAAAAAAAACCTAACTTTTGTCAATAATGATGATGTTGCGCCAAACAATTTAAAAGTTCTTCGTTCAAAATTAATTTTGGAACGCGAATGTTTTGCTTTTTTTTCGAACTTAGAATTCTTATTTCAAAAGTATGCTCATTAGTAAAGCGATTAATTTGCAGTTCAATCAGTTTGGATATTTTTGCGAAAGTATCCAATTTACTGATTTTTTAGGAAATTCCTTGACTTAATTACAAAATGCTTACAGCGTTCGGCTTTACTTTAATTACACAATCTATACCGTGTAATGTTTATACGACCTGACTTTAAAAGCACATGACCAGATTTGATTAACATTGAGAGAAGTTTTAAAAAAAGGAAGATAAACTTTGTAGTCGACCTCGTCAAGGTAACCTCCGTGGAGTTTAAAACATTATTACCCTCTTGTTTTTAGTATTAAGAACAGGGACAGGTTTAGGAGCTTCCGATATTACATACTTTCATGTAAAAAACTATAATATTTAAAATAAAATATGGCATTTGCTTTGCTGTTTACGTAATTTACATTTTCTACCTTAAACTTCACAGATTATCCTGGATGTAAGTATAAGATGTAATAGGATGGGTGTTAAAAAGTAAATTACAAAAGACATGTTAAAATAAATGACAAGTTGAAAAAACAAAAGGAATTTAAATAGAATAGAATATAAAGTGGCATTTTAAAGTAGAAGCTCATTCAACGTGTCTTTTATGAATGGATTACCTTAAAAGCTAGTTATTTTTGTCAAAGTTTTCATCCGCAATTTTACTTCTGAAGTTCCAGTCAAAAGTTTACTGCGAGTGGCTTTTGCTGGGAAATGCAAAGCTATTTTCCCATTTGTGGCCGACGTTGAAAAACTGACCTTACCGGTTATAGGTTAAGGTCGCATTTGCCGTGGGGTGGTGGAATGCTGCACTGGTGCAACGCCCTTGACCGGGGTGGGCTAGCGCCTTCAATAAAGCCTTCGAATTAAATATTAAACTTTATTACGCGACACTACTGGAATGTATTATGTTCTGTAATGAGAAAGGTAAACTTACAATTACGTCGGAATTCATTTTAATAAGTAATCTCTGTTGACTTTGAAATCGCTTCACGTTGATCTCTTCGTAATCGGTTTAGCAATGTATGCTCACGTTTTGATGTGAATAAGATAATGTATTGTATACTATGTAATAAGTAACCCTCAATAAGAAAATAATCCTTTATGTTGCTAAATGAAAAAAACATGGTAAATATAAATGAACTCTTCATATGTTTATGAATGCTTATTTTTGGTTAATCGGTCGTTCATAAACCTCGGCCATCTATCTCACAGTTATTGATCATCAAATGAACTGTTAAACTTTACGAACTTTAATTATAAGTTAGTCTTTTAGACCCAATCCCATTACTCGGCAACACTCGACATCGATTTGACAGACATACCATTTCAAGCAGTAATAAAGGGTTAGTTCCGATAAACGTTTTCGTTCCGTCTAATTAAACCGTTAAGCCGTCGAAGCTCGAATCTAGGCAGTTAGGCACTTCACGTGATAAATAGCCTCATAAAACTGTGTGGCCTTTACAGGTGATTGTTTTCCCGAAAAATGTGACAGTATACCGCTGAAATGTGTATTGGAAAAGACAGGCTTTATTTAACAGCAAAAAACTCGCTTATAAAGAAAGTATAATATCTAAACGTACGGACAATAAACCCCTTCAATGCGACTGTATTTTTATAACTAGTTATTTTGCTGTCACAATCGTCATTTTACTTTTGTTAAAAAAATTACACTAAATAATGTCTTTTAATAGTCTTTAAAGTGGCGACTTTCTAGTCAAACAGAGTTTAGATATCATTGACTCGAGAAGAAGAAGAAGAATAGTCTTTACTTTGTAACAAATGAATTTATGTAACTTGCATTCGCTTGAACATCTTTTCCTTATTACATACACCTATATTTTACATTTTAAGTCGGTTAAAGGCTTGTATCTAGTAGAGCCGTGTATTTAAGGTGCAGCGAGGTCTCAGGTCTCTAAGTAGTGTCTAGACGGTGTCAGGCAACTAATTAGATGTTGCACTGGAGGCGGGCAGGAAGGATAGTTCATCCGATACTAAATAAAATAAACTAGATAAAATTCGAGTTTAATTTAGTTTGTGTTATTATTTATTACAAAAGTACATGATTTATATTGTTTGTAACTAAACCGCAATGTAATTTATAATAGCAAATGTTGAAATAATCACGCTTAAATGGTATTGTTTTATGAATTTACCCATATTTCCCGTTCTACGTCATTATTGTTTGTCACAAAGTAAGCAAACTCTTTGTTTTTGGTTATTGAAACAGAGAGGAGTCATTGTATTATATTATTAAGTACCGTATTTTTAATAATTATAAAAACAATTGGAATAGATTCAATTTAAGTATAGTTAGAGTTTCTTCTTATATTAGATTTAATTGTGCATAACTAAATACAAATTAGAGTACCCATGTATATTAATTTGAGGATAAGAGAGGTAGACCAAAATACATGTACAAGAATCTGTGTGTTTCATGTTATTTAAATGCCATCATTATCATAATGGTAATTTGAAGTCTAAGTATTAGTATCCTATTTAACAACTGTTAAAAATATCCACAAAAATTACAAATTATTATCACCTTCACCCACACTTCCACACTTCCTTTCCTAAACAATTATTCCTCTAGACCAGTAAAAACGTTACTAGACACATAAATGTTCACATATCAATAAAATTTAGATCGGTAGCCGTCCGGCACAGTTCCCGGGTACGTACCGTTCACGTCCCGGCCGCGTCCCGGACTCCCGGTATCGATTCCGGAGCCTCACGTCTACTTCTCACGGAATTAAACGACCCGGTCTTTTATCGAATACTTTAATGCTTTTAAATTACTTAAACGGTTTAAATGTAGTGGTGATTACTGTCAGATAGTATCGGTAGTTTGTTGGTATGTCTGGAATTGGGTCTCTAAAATTAGTTAATGTCGTTTTTACTGAAATAGCACATGGTAATTAAATAAGAAAATACATCGGCATACTAAATTTAGAGTAGATTATTCAGTTATCCAAAATAATGTAAGTTAGAAAGATAAAAAATAACTCTGTAAATAAATCGTCAGTGGTCTATGATTTAACGTAGAGTCTTGAACTTACTTTATTCTGACAAAATAAAGCTGTCTTATTCGAAAAGGACTTACATTATAATAACTAAAATAACCCTAACAAATATACGTTTCGCTAATCCTTTCATAGGATAGACAGAAATAACCTAAATCCAAAGTTATAAAATAGTTTATACAAAAATGAATCTTATGCTGCGTATAAATAGAGATGTCTTCAGATATTATTGATAGCGACTGGGGTCGGTCGATAAGGATGCGACATCCTCCGGCTCAGAATAGCCATGGAAAACGCGCTAACTATCCCATTCTATTGTGTCTGCGATTCCCACATATAAATATGGACTGTAAGGGTCAGTTATAAGGTTCAAATTGTATTGGTTGTTATCTTTATGTGAGAAACAGTAATATGTAACCCTAATTTAGATTTTTATTGATACTATTTTAAACTACAAAGTATTTTAATTAATCCGACTGCTAGGTAGCTTATGATAAAAAATCATTGTCATTGACTATCAACAATGTAATATAAAAGAAAATTCTACATAAAACCAAAATAGAACATTACTACTAAAGTATCATTTACACCATGAAATGTAACCCGTTTCCGAAGTTCAAAGCTGAATCCCATTATTGTCTCTGGAGTAAGCTTTGCAGACGGTTGCATCCAAAATGGCGGCCGATCAATGGTCACCATGGCAACGCGTCACGCCCGCTCAGCTGGCTGAAACACGCTGAAACCAAAACACGACAGAGACAAGCTTATACTATACTACATATGTATGAAAGAGAGGGTAAATCAGAGGGAAAACGTGTGAAAAGGAAACCATAAGGATAATTAAGTTCGAAAATGTTCCTAAATACTTGTGAAAATGAGTGAGTTTGGAGCGCGGTTTTCAGGGTTTCAACGCTGCTCGAAATAATTCCTGTTTCTGAATAACGAGGCAATATTAAATCGGATCGTGTAACGTGAATCCTTAGCAAATTGTTCAAATTAGGCAGTCATTAAAATAATAATTGACGTCCGATGGTTTATTTATAGATGAACTCATTAGAGCGAAAATAATTGGAGTGTATTGAAGAAATTAGTTTCAAGTACGTATTCAATTCTCTAATTATTATTTTTTCCCGGCTTTCAGGTGATAACGAATTGACTAGCCTGATTATTTGTTAACTGACTTAACTTATTTTTCAATCACTACAATAAAATATATTACAAGTACTTAAAGAATAATTTCTAATCGTATAAAATTCACATTGAAATATATTTTATATAGTACCTCAGAACCTATAACATTATTTAAAACGCTGAGCCAACAAGGCCGAATAGACGAACGCCTTAGCATGTTTGTCAACATTTTTATAACTAAACGTAGCCAACGTAATGAGAGCACCAGACGGCGCGTACTATTACTATATGTATGTCTGTATATGTGTATATATTTATGCTGGCAACACTGTGATCCTTGTTGGACGCTTTGATCGTGTAACACGTGTAAATATTGAGCAAAACTTTTTTGCCGTTTAAGATATCGTGTTTCTGTGAGAGCAAAGTTACTTTTAATCAGGGCAGTAGCTACTGCTTTTATTTATTATGAAATAATTAACACACAAGAATTTCCCTTTGGAAAAAATAAATACTTTTTTTATTTTATTTTTTGTGTAAATATTTTAAGTTTTATCACCTATTGATTTACAAACAAATGAGAGGATACAAAATTAGAAATTCTGTGAATATATAAAATATCGATGAGAATTCCAGCCTTTAACTGTTTTGTTAACCCAAAAATACACCAACACCACTTCGAATTTAGATTGAAAGGAATACATTTAATCCGTTTAATAACAAAAGCTATTCAAACCGTCTATCAGTATCGATATAAAACCAATACGTTACATCGTTTACACAAAGTGAAATTCCCTGAGGCAAGATATTCGATATCGAAAATTAATTTCGCAGAACTTGTGTTACAAGTTATTTCGTACGCCTATGAACTACTAAAAGTTAATGAGATAGACTGTTCCAACCTCAAGTGGAAACTAACGATTTTCAACCTTATTGCCTTGTAATAAAGATGGTGTTACTGTCAAAGTTTTACCACTAATGTGCGTCTTACTGTTAGGGTTTAGCCCCAAAGGTGGTATTATCCTACTTTACAATATAAATAAATATTACGTTATGGCTTCTTGGTGTTACTTAGTTAAGGCCTAGATAGTTTCGGTCGTGTATATTACAGATATCTCCAATTGATATAATAAGTTTCGTAGTAAAAACCACAGCAAATAGCAATATAAATCCTTAAATTATCACAACAATACTCATAAATAATTTCAGCTTCCCCCAATAGCTAAACTATGAAACTGTGCCTTTATCCAATCAATTATAATATCAATTATACCGCAGAATAATTGAATGAAAATATTACACAACAAAAAAGCACAGACGAATTGAGACATCCCTCTTTTTAAAGTCGGTTGTTAACAACCGGTCTTTGACTGTGAGCTTCATTTAACAGAAATCAACAGAACCACATTAGTATAGAAGTGATTTTAGTGTCAGTATTATTGTCTGGCGCATTAGAAGCCGTCTCCTATATTTACCCTTGCACAAAGGTGCGATCTTCGTGCAGATCGATGCGACTATTAAAGCGCAGATCGCTGCAGATAGTCGTATTCATGAGATTCCCACGGCCCGCGACAGTTCACAGTCGACTCAATTAAACCGTGTTTACGACGAAATTGCACGTTAATTGCTTGCTGTGACCTGTATGATTTTTAAACGAGGATTTACTAGGCGTGTTAGAATAATTGGTTGTGAAAACTAGGTTAAACTGGACGAAAAAACATGTTTTATTTCTGTATGTATTGTCACTGCATCGAAACTCGTTTTTTTATCAGCTTTTAAGGCCCTGCTACAAAGCAAAGGCCTCTTTAAATCCCTATTGGTACGATCTTTTGTTATCCAAGACCTCAAATAGGACTCAAATACGGCTCTCTACCTTCTTGCCTAACTACGACATGTTTTGATATAATTTGACTTACTTATAAAACTAGGTAACATACTGTGGATACTGTTACTCGTTCAAGATACTCCTACACACATCATGTTTTCCCTAGTAATAGATTATTTGCTACAAATAGGCTCAAAAGTTGATGAACTCGGTGCGGAGACGCTAATCATACTGTTTTTGGCGGGAGCTGGTACTAATTTAATTATAACATTTAATTGGTAAAGTTCGTACACCTAATAGATCTATTTATTGCTTCATCATCCTTGTGTAGGGCACTGAATGGTAAATTCTCCTCTATAAGGGCTAGACTAAACACTTTATTACTAAGTGTCAATCACGATTCCCATTGGTTGTTAAAAAAACTTCACAGCTTCGATCGCATCCCCTTTGGTGAAGTCCAGGCCTTATGCTTCTATGTCCAATATCTTATGATTACTTAAGTTTCAATTTGACTCAAAAGATTCCTTGAAAACTCTAGAAATTGCTTCATTTGACACGATATTTTGACAGTATTGTTATCATCGACGTACCATATGCATAGACTGCTACTATCGCTAGGTTCCCCTTATGCTAAGCGAGAGCAGTTTTTAGTCTGAACCTAGTACATTTCGTTTTTAATTTCAATTTTCGCGCAACGAGAAACTTATATAAGAAAATATCGATGGTTTTGACATTGTTAGGATAATATTAGTGTTTTAGATAGATTTTTTAAAACAACAAGCTCCTTCTTCATACACAATTCACGACAACACTTGTTCACACTAGTGCTTACGGTTTAAACTCTGATAGGCTCACTCTATAGTTTCATAATATGTATAATCTAAGATTGTTATATTCCTTATGACATTTATTTCTCTTAAATACAATTTGTCATGTTCCAATGACGTGTACAAGGACATAAAGTCAGACTACAATGAATTTGTTTTGAGTGAACAGTTTACTATTGTCTATAGCTGCTCAACCGAAGCCGGCATTTTAATCTAGTCTATGATCTACTGAAATTGTTCACAATAAATCATATTTGTATTGTATTTGTTCCATTTGTTAGTCTTTGTTAATCGGTGAGAAGTAATTGTTGCAAATAGAGCATTTGTTGCAATTGATCTAGCGCCTAAGAGAATACTGTTTTTATAGGCAATTGGAGTATTGTTCTCATGGTTTTATACCGTGAATTTGCTTTTCTTTTAGCTTAATGTGTTAGTGTGTTGGTATTGTTGGTATTATATCATCGTCATGAGTAAATGGGTTGTATTATGAAGGTCATATAGATAGTCGCTGTATACTATCCTGTGGAATCCAGCTTCTAGTTAAAAAGTAGAACGTGCCGCACTTAACCTAGCTTGATACAATGTTAGGCAGAATATGTATTAGGTAAAAAGATCGGATTCCTCCAAGATATGATCAAAAGCAATCCATTTCATAAGGGTTCTTTTGAAATAAGATGAACCTGTTGCCTTAAAAAAAAACACGAAATTATAGAACCACTACACTTTGGTCCTAAAGAAAATCGGATAGTAAACTAATTGACGATTTGCGGTTTCATTTTCTTACAATGAACACAACACCAAATGAATGTTTAATTCTCACATAAAGATCAAAGATTGCGCTTAATTGTGACATAACAAGACGTGTCCATATAAGCGTAATGACAGCATGTAATTATTTCAGTAATTCAGTTCACGAACACTTGAAGGCAAAGGCTAAATGTCATACAGCCTGCGACGAATCGCGAGTGATTTATGAATGACGTAAACGTACTGGGTACAGCCAATGAGTAATGCATGCAAAGAGGATTTATATTTTGTTTTTTTTTTAACCTTTAATACTGATTGCGAATACACGGCCGGACAGAAAGCCATGACTGGTGACGTCAAAATAAAAATAAAAAGTCGATACATATCGATAGAACGACGATCTGAAAAAAATAGCTAGGACGAAGGTCTGAAGTTGTGACGTAATTTAGAAGTTACGTCCAGTTAGTTTGATATCGTGTATATTAGACTGTTATTGATACCAACTGTTTGTATACGTGCGTAATGTTTTTTTTTTGTCCTTGAACCGCATCCAAATATTGGAGACAGAATGTTGTTTTAAAACAGTATCTACTTGCTAGTTTATTATCACAGATTTTTACACGCGTTGGTGTAAAATTATACAAATATATAAATGTAAACATAATGTATAATGCGGAGGAAAGTTAAATAAACATAGCTTTTTAAACAGTAACTATCTGAGTAGAAAAGATAACATTTCTAGAACTCACTCTTTCTTGTAATCATCAAATCGGGTCATTGAATAAGAAACAGAAGCTATTATTGTTTATAAGATTCCTAGAAACATAATAATAAGTCGATTGAATGTCCCCGATGCTAGATAGCAAGGTTGTTGCGCAAACGCATGTGCGAAGTGGCATGCGTGGGCGCAATGGACGCGCCGAAAACACTCTACAACAGGGCTAAGAAATGTCATTATATTTAAATACGTGATGTTTTTTTAATAAGTTTTTAAATTGAGTTGTTCTTATTAAAGTCGATGAAAGGTGAACATTGCAATGTATTCAGTATCTTATGTAATAGGTTTTCAGGTCAAGATTTGCATGATTTGATTTGCAAATGTGATAAAAAAATGTGTAAAAGTCTCTAAAACAGCTGTGCTCATGCATTGTTCTGAAATATCGGATTAGTTTCAGAAACTGAACTCTTCATCAATAATTATACTGTAGCTATTATCGTGCCTAAAAATATATCGTTATAAGATGTTACACGAGTAGGCTTCCAGACGGCTATTTTCGTGCCCTGAAAGTATTTAAGTAGGCTGTAAACTTTGGTATTCCAAGGCTTTCAATCTAAAACAACATCTCGATGACTAAAGCACACCCACATACACGAACTAAGTTCTAGAAAAAGAAATTAAATATTTAAAAATCTTGGCAGCCCTACTGGAAACTTGTAGAAATAAATTAATGGTACGTTGCCACCTTTTTATCACGCATTATAAATATCATGTGGCGAATATTCCGTGCAACGTAACGTACGTCATATAATGTGTATGACACAATATGGCGGCATTCATTCATGGTAGTTTTGATTGATATGACAGTTTTTATCCCGTGATTACGTCGGAGTTCATATGTTTTTTGTTATTTGCAGTTTGCAGCATTTAAAGGCTGTGAAACAGCGCTCAATTATTTCGTACATTAATTTCTAAACTATCAGATTCTGATTCCTACTTTTGCACTCCGTGAAAACAGAACGGATGGGTCAAATACCCTGTATTTTACCTTAATGTAAGTAGACACACACTATTACAAAGAATATCTTTAGTTATTCTTTACAAAGAATAATTTCTGGATTTTAGAAATTCCATCTTTAGTCTCTTCATAGGAATTTTTGCAAAGAGCTTTATCTACCTAGCTTTATCTATCTAAACATATAAACAAGTATTTATTAAACCATGGTCCCGCATTTTCAAAAAGATTTCTCATCTAAAAAAACCACTTGTAGTCGTATTGTGTATTTATCGATTATTTACTAAAACCTTTGCGCAACACATTTAGCTACGATCCTTGTTCATCTTAATTTAGGAGTAATCTATTGTTATCTACATCGGTAAAGCAACTAACGGCTATTAGGTCTCTCGTTTATCTTACTTTTATAGTTTTAATTGCTTTTATATATACCATCCCCATTTGGACACTGGCCAAGGTCTATCGACATAAACTAGATAATCGATGATGGAAGTTTGACTGACCCATGCTTCAATCAGCCTGGGGCCATACAAAAATATTTAAAACTAGCTATCACAAAATTTGAATTATATATTTGGCAATTGCTGAACCTCTATTTTTGTCGGTGTATTTTGCAGGATTAGGTATAAAAACTCTATAAAAATACAAAGCACTTATATAGGTACCTAATTGTGCATAAATTGTATCTCAGTAAAAATACTTAAAAGTTATTACTTTAGAAAATGTTTTTGTTCAATTATTAGAATTAGGATCCAAAATACCGAAAACTTTTTTTAATAAAACTGAAATTGCTATCTACCTCGCCTACCTGAAAAACTTTTCGAATTTATTTCATCTGTTTCAAGCCTAGTTTAGTTAAAATACCTGCTTTGTTTGAAACAATTCTCAAAGTTAACCACAGAAGCATTAATATTTTGTTTTATGTTCTATCCAATTTGTTATTTAGCTTAACATATTACCTGTCATATTTTGGCATTTTATTTGAAGCAATATTGTTTTACCTAGTATTTTTGACGTATGTATTTTAACTTTTGAATGACAAATGTCAAGCTAGAACTCTTACCTAATAATAAACCGTACAGTCACCCGTGACTTGGTGCTATATATTTTAAGCTACGTGTTTGTATTATCTCGTGTAGGTTATGATAATGTACGGTTAAACTTTTTTCTTCAGTGTTTTCATTGAACAGTAACTAGTATATTAATAAAATCTTAAAATGCAATTAGAAAGGGATGTACGTCTACATTAGACATTACTCCATGCGTAGAAATATCGAACTGAAAAAGCAAAAAAGGAAACATTATCATTAAATAAATCACGCCATAACGTCTCTTAATGCCGGCTCTCGAATAAAAACTGTTTACAATACACAAGGGTCTCAAGAACGTTACCTTAACGAGAGCCACGCTCGCTGAATGTCAAAGCGAATCAGATACGGACGGAAGTCGGCGATGAGAGATAAAAACGATCTCACAAACAGTTACTTAATAAAAAAACAATTGTATTACTGCAATTGTGCTTGTAGTTCTACTTCCGTACATAGTTTCTTCATCTTGTGATAAATGGATATTTCCGTTCTCAGGACCCTTTTTTTAAGAGATCTACGCAATTAGCCTGAGCTAAGACTTGCTTGACCAGACTTTAAATAGGACTCACTGTTATCCTTTTATGTTTAATCCTACATTAGATAATAAAAACATGAAAGTCAAATAACAATTCCTAAGTTGTTTCGACGTAACCACCCACTTCTTTTGACTGGCCCATTCCAAACCACAACGTCTGCCAGACAGCCAGTGTCTAAGTGTCATCAAAATCGGATAAGCTTAACCTTCAAAATGCTTTCACATTTATAATATCAGTGACCATTGGCCATGTATCACAATAGATCACATTGATTTCATTTGAATACATCGTTAGAGTTCATTCAATTGATATCAGAACTACACAAATAAGCTTTTGACAGACGCATACAATCAGCCACACGACTAGTTGCAAAAGAAAATCATTCTTATTGCTGGTTAAATAAAGGCGTTTTCTCTCCAAGATCGAGCTCATTGCGAGGTAGAATGTACATGATAGGATATACTTTCGTTTGTTGTATCATCACACACAAGCTTAGGATTTAGTGTCAACGTCAGCTTTATAAAAAAAAAGAAAAAAGTAAGCTTGATAGTTTTCTATTCTACTTATTCGGCATTCTTAAATCTTCGGTGAGAGTACCGCCCCTGATTACGGGTTGTTTGTATTTACATTTTTAGAGGCGTTACGCTTTTGTTTTCCCGCTTTTTGAGTTGATATATCAATAAATCTAATCTTAGATTGCGTTTAGCGAGTACATTTACCTTTAGTAGCCTTAGATCTCCTTATAATACACCCTTGTCTAGTGTAAAAAAGCCTTTGTCAAGCGGTTTAGTACAAATAACATAGTCAACAGCCAAAAACTCAAAACAAAGTCGCTCACAACATCAAAATATTACCAACACAATCATATTTATAAGGTACGCGCCAAAATCCTCACTTAAACGCCAAACGCCTGGAAAGGTAAATGATAATACCCCAAATGTCACCCTTATACAATTGTTACGTAGCTTTACGGTTACGTCAGGCGAAACCGGGGGAAATGTAGAGGCTCATAAATTTATAACCGGATTGTTACAGTGACCACGGGAACTCGGTGACTCGGCGACATTCGGAATGGGATGCTAAATGTTTCCCTAGGATATTTGTATAGCATACTTTTGTAATAGCATGGAGTTTGGTATGGTGTATTAAATGTATTTGATAAATGTTTTCAAAAGTTCTCTCTGTATGGGGAGTACAAAGATGTAGACTTTGGATAGGTGGTATAATATTATGTTTTTTTTTACCTACTGATGATCTAATGATCTATGGATGTAAAATATGATTTATTAACAGACAATATTCTGTCATTTTGTATTAACTTACAACGTCTAAAAGGTACTTATACATAGTTACAAGCTTAAGCTGTTTACATAATGTAGGTACAGACTGTCTTTAATGTTAGATCATTCGGCAAATCTCTTTGAGATGGTTACCGGTGGAAGCCTTCGCAGAAACGTGATCGCTACTAACCACGTTTTTATTGAACGTGGTATTTGGGACCTGAAAATAGATTCGTATTGGAAGTTACTAGAGAGATTGTCTTTAGGTATATAAATTAATAAATTCTTCGGCTTCCTCTTGGTTCAATATTTTAAGTTATAATATCTCATTTCTTCTAATATTATATCTAGGAAAATGGTAAAGAATAATAACCTAACATTAACTTAAATGCTCATTAAAAAGGAGTTAATTATAGCCATGAAACCGACACGAAACACGAGCACAAAATACATACAATAAATTTATATAAAACAATATCATTAAACTGCAAAAATAATTTAATAACAATAAGCAGAAACCATAACGAGTGCCTTCTCATGCGCAATTGTTAAGAAAAAACAAGTTGACGCGCCAAATATGAGCCGTACTCAACTTGACGGGGCCTGCCACACTTCCCAACCCCAAAGTTTTCTAAATGCTAATCAGCCAAACAATTTACATTTCCAGAGGTTTATTTAGATAGATGTAAAATACAGTATATGCTGAGAACGTGAAATGAGGGTTTTATTAAATCAAAATGTAATGTTAACGTAAGTTAAGTCCCTACTATCAATACTGTATCCCATGGCTATATATGTCATACAGTATTACCTAGCTACCTTAAAATAGACAATTGTTTTGGATATTTGTATTTCAATACGTCCGGTGAGACTGAATTCCATTTAGGATAGTGGTTTCTTAGGTTTACGCGAATATTAGACATTGAAATAAAACTACTTTTTACGGACTTTTATTTTACATGATACCCTGATTTTACTTTTAAAGGTGTCGAAACGTCGGGACCTAAAATAAACCGCAACAAAATCCGTAAAAAGTAGTTTTATTACACTTTATTTTTTATCCATGCTGGCTCTCGTACTCATAGTCTTACCGAATAAAACTAAAGAGAGTGCTTCTACACCAACTTAAAATCCCTTTCATCATCATCTTCAGTTCCCTATAATCCACTGCTTAGGCTTCCCTTGGTCTATGACACTGTCCTTTCTCTCTTACCTTTGGCATCCATTCACTGGTCATCTTCTTTTAAACCAGCCTCCTAATTCCGGCTTCCTGGATGAATGGCACCATACAAAGGAAATATCAGAATAAATGCCAATTCAATTTATAACCACTCTCCCCTTTTACCTATAATTCCCCATAAGTTATTTATTCTCATATAATTAGTGTCGAAATAAATTTACGTCTGACATGTTGACGCGACAACCAGATTTAATTGCTGTCAATATTGACCTTACAAAGAACCCTTGAAGAAATGGCGTCCCTATAAGGAAAGACTATAATATATTATCGTTATTATAGTAAAAAAACTTCGCAAATCATCGAAATAAGCAATTTAAAACTGATAAGCATTTAATTTTAAGTACACAAACTTTGTAATAAGTGAGAAAAAAACTTGTATAATATAATTTGTCGGCGTTGGCAAATTACGTTTATTTTAGCTTTGTTTAATGTCAATAATGCAAGGGATAAACATACAAAGATTATTATTCTTGTTTACATGGATGTCCATTATAATATAAATATGTTAGTAGTTAGTTCTTATTTTGAAATACTCTTTGAAACAATAATTTGGGAACAATCATCAAAAAAAGTACTTACCAACATAAAATTAACCCTAATTTGTTATTGTATACTTTAGCCATCAAAAAGTTCGTCAACAGAAAATCTAATAGGCAAAACAATACTTAATCTAGCCATTACTTCTTTCAAGGGCGTTAATAGTATACACAAAACTCCAATAATGGAGAAATTACAGATAATTACTGAATGAAAGTAACACCTGACTTTTATGATCGCCTGAATTGTATTTCGCCGAGTCAATGTCGCAATTTGACTAAGTTTTATTATTTTCTCAAACTGTTATTACAAGGCATACCTATATTATTATGTTAATGCATGATTAAAGTTAAGAAGTCTTTAAGTATATTGCATATTTAACTGATAAATTATAATGAGTATTAGAAAAGACCTCCTTTCGTACAGGGAAGCAGACCCTTGGATGGCCTTGACTACTACAAGTTTATTTTGTTTACCAAGATAAATGCGTAAACACAAACAAACAACACCTCTCTACCGAATATTATTAATTTTATTGGTAACCACAAAAACAGGCGACGGCGACAAAAGAATATTCAAAGTGCCAATGCCACAATAGAGCCCGAAAAAAAATCTATTCATTACAAATTGTTCTCATAGACAAAATTCCCTTTTATCTATGACCGCTTCTGAAGAAAGAGGCCACAACTCTCGTTTGTCGTTGGAATATTTGTTTTGAGGCATGACCTCTAAAGTCTGAAGCTGGTTACCAGTATAGTGACCTAATTTCTATAATGCTCCTATTATTAAAAAGTGATTTCAATTTATTTCATCGTTTTCCTCGCGTCGCCATGGCAACAGATGTTACGATTTAGGTGGTCAGTCGTAAAAAATGGAACGATTTATTCTTTCAAATTTTTGTGATTCCAAATTTGTAATATTATAGAGCTCCTCCTACGTAATATCCGATTAGAAATACCACAGAACAGATTATTATACAATTTACAGTTGAGATAAGTATAAATGTATCATATCTTCCCACGTTACGCCATCAATCAAAAATCAAATGGTTAGCTATTGAAATTACGATGATAACATAAATATTCCAAATAATGTTCTATTTCTCACTTTACAAAACTTATTTAGAGTTCATTAATATTTCAGTATAAAATCACTCCCATGTTGTTTTGTATGTAGCTAAGTACCTATTTTGGATTCAAATTGCAAGACAGAGTAAAGTAAGACGTTTTATAGGTCAACGAAAGAAAGTATGAGAGCATTATTTAGTATGTTGCTCACAAATTCCTCATTACCTAGTAATAAGTCCGGACATGATCGTCCAGACAGAAAAAGAGATCAAAGACTAGGATACTTTGACGTCTAGTTCTATTTGAATTCAGTCTGCAAAGTTTCTAGTAAAGTCGGTGAACAAACGAGCGTGTTCTCATACTAACCTCATAAGCTGACTACACAATGTATGCCTAGTATTGGCTAGCTATTGTAAGATAATGCAAGGATTTATTTTCTATCTATCATTGAACCCGCCATCGGCCATTCCCGTTTCCCGATTTGGTGTGGTGCGAGTGCGCGGGTGCGCGCTGACATGCGCGCGCGACTATTTATACCACGTGCTCGGGCGCGTCGAACCTCCCCCCCTCCCCCCTCGCGCCCCCCACACCGCGACTATCCCGCTCTTTATAAATATAGACCGAGGGAATCCATTGCGAATCGTACGTACCACGATATTCAGCATTATTGATGTTACCATTGCCATGAGTCAGACAGTAAAATTGTAAATAGTCGGCGAATCCGACCTCTATGTAAACGCACAGTATTTATGGTTCGGAAGAAGTGTTTAAAAATGTGATGTTGAACAGAGAAAGTAGGTGATCTACTTCTGTACATACGTCAGTTGGGGATTAGCAGCTGAATTACAATGACTGGCTAAGGCTCAATTAACTCTGATACATTTTATCACTATTTGTGAACACGAGAAGAGCATGCTGTAATATAAAACAATGATTAGCAGCCTATTCTACTCTTAAAGCATAACCCGAACATCAACCTACTACTGCAGTAACAAGTAACACGTTGGACGGAACAAAGAAATGTAGTTTAGGTAACAAAGTTAGGTTAGTTCTCAGCTCTCAGACAGATGTTAACTCGAAAAGTTTTCCGCAACAGAAATTCAAGCAATATGTTACCGTCCAGTAGCTGAAAAACTCCTAACACCAGACTTAGTATAAGAAATAGTAACTTCACAATATGTTCTGAAGAGTTATTTTTTCAGCTTGTATTGTTTAGGAGTAGTCGGCTTCGTCAAAACTGCATCATTAGGAAATGTTGTCCCACACTTATGGTTTCTCGTTTGCACATGTGAGTGAGGTCATTAGAAGCAGTTATTTTGGAGCGAAGATCATGAAGGCCTTTTCTTAGATAAATGTAATTCTAATGAAATAATATATCCGTTTGTTCCTATTTCTCCCTAGTGCAATGCGAAAATCGAACTTATCTGAATTTTGGAGTCAATACGACTTTAAAAGCCATTCTTATTTATTTAGGATCACAGCACCCAATTGTCAATAGGGTATTTGTTTTATGTATGCTTCCAATTATAGGGGACCGAAGTAGAGCTATTTCGTAAGGTGAGGCATTTTCTAGTATAATATGTATCTTGTGGTTTGTGAACTACAATACACAAATATCTATCGGTTTCCAACTTGACGAAATCCCTATCGTTAACCGAGTTTCTTCTTTGTTCAGTTTATTTAATATAGCACCAGGAAGTATACTTCGGGATCATTCAGTTAATCCTAATGTTGCCTAATATAATATCCTGATGTATTGCAATGGCCTCTAATAAGTATTGCACCTAGCACGAATTTTATAAATACCTAGGGACATATCCCTACATACATATATGTAGGGAACAAATGACCTGTCCTCAGAAAGAGAAATTCAAAAAAAAAACTGTCTGATCGAAAACTTCTTGAGATTATATTACGTCTCTTTCGCAAGACCTACTTTTTTCCACGGCTAGTCTAATTTTTAAACTTTCACGAGTCCTCGTTGAATCTTTTTCCTACATTTTAATTTAAATTGCGCGGTGAATTAATGTTGCCTGCTCACCACTGGTTGAAGGAAAAAATAATTGATAGCGATGCAAAATATTACGAGCGGATCCTTTTATGTTTTACGATTAAAAAAGAACTTGAGAGTCAGGACAGATTGTGTTTGAGGAAACAAAACAACATCGACTTTTGAGATGGTATTATGTCGAGAATTCAAGGAACAAGACTATTCTCGGACAATGTTTGCAGAAATAAAATTGGAACGCTAATTAAACTTTTCTTGGTACCTGCTCTGTTTTATATGGATATTTCTTCGCCCTTATTTATTTGCTACTGTGTATACCGTTTATTGTATTACAGATATACATTTAGATTTATCTAACATACATACATATCATCACGCCTGTATCCCCGAAAGGGTAGGCAGAGGTGTACCAATGTACACTCACAGTTCGCCGATCTGTTTAGGTCCCATGTAATAGGGGGCGAGCCTATTGCCACTAACCGGGCGCAAATCCAAACTCCGACCTGCTACTGAGTATTTCATAGAAAAACCTAATATCACCTTGGTCGACTCAGGAATCGAACCCAAGACCTAGCATAGCAGTCGCGCTTAGCACCACTAGGCCAACGAGACAGTTTATCTAAAAGCTTGCAAAATTGTTTGAATATGGTATTGTTAACCTCTAAATGTCAACTGTTCCCACGCTTGATACACAAAGCACAAAAATTATGAATGGGGCTTTTCATTAACATGCATACCTTTTATGAATGAGCCCATATTCGTTGTCAAATCGATTGATATTAATTGATAGATGTGTGGCTTGAAACAGGTGCTAATGATTTGTGTTGTGACGGTTGTAATTTACGGTTACCTCCCACGAATCTTAGTTCAATCAATTTATTCTGTTTTACGTAGTACTTACATATTCTTCTGTGGTAGGTAAATAGCAATAAAATTATTTCAATCTTACTTAAACACATTCTTTGCCAATAAAAGTGGCAATGTTTTAAAAAATGAATGCTAAGAGAAAACGAAACTTAAACTCAGATTAAAAATTGGTTACTAACACGAAAAACTTTTACTTAGGTACCTACTATGATTGAAAAGACATTATTTCAGCTATCACGTGACGTCACTGATCAAGGAAAACAATTATCCTCATGCGAACCAATTTTTATTCAATTTCGTACTAAACGCGTAGGCGTAGTGGTCATTTAGTTTATTATTTTGACATGTTGTTGTTGGACAAACTATTATAATACGACCTATCCAAAGTTTGGCGTACATAGAGTGAGCGAGATGCAAATACAGACACTTGTAGGGTTAGACAGAGATGATGATATATTATTATGTATTGTAGTTTTACAGGGAGGTCTAGTTGTATTTGTTTGTGCTTAGTTCAAAAACAATATCTGAGATTGTGTTACCTTTAGCGGTTCCAGTGGCTCGTGAGATTAATGGGATCGTCCGCAAATTTTGTTATGGTCACTGTTTCATCAGATCGTGGGAAAATATGATTAAGTTTTTGCTAGTTTTTTTGTTCCTTTAGTTGGTTTATTGTTGGTAACTGATATTGTAATTACTAATGACGACTTATGCCATGTAACTATTATACTTTGTTAATTACATCATGAGAAGTTTTTTGTTAATTTACAATTTACATATTTTTATTGCTTGTTAGGCCTGAGATTGCCTTGCTCCTTTTGAGAATAATTCCTAAGCTTATTAGATAGGTCCTTTTTATCCTTTGTGAGCCTATTTCAGCCTCTTCCCAAATCCACCAGACTATAAAATAAATATACCAGCAATAAATATAATAATGTCCTTAACCTTGATAAAATGAAATGTCGATATCAACAAACAGGAGTTCGTAAAAAAGATTTATATTCTCTATCAGGTCGTGTCTAGCTCGAGAAAGGTTTAAGAGGATTTTGAAGGTCGAAGGCTTGATAAAGTGACCTATATAATCTATGAAAAAAATAATAGCAATATAGAAAGTAATTGAGAGATCTTGGTTGAGTTACTTGGAGCAACAGTGAATTGAAAGGTTGATTTTAAATATGTATGATCTCTTAATGCCAAAGTGCGTAAATAACTATTCTCAGAACATAACTTTCCTAAATTCATGGGTCTGTTAATAGGAGTTGAATTTTTTTTTTGCGATAAAATGAACTGTCTTTGACACTATAGAAAATTTGTAAAAAAACACAACAACAATCTTCTAAACATTGAGCTTTTTTTCGCCAGCCACAACTAGTCTGTGTTTTGGTGTATAATAGGAACCTAATTTCAAAGCTAATTTAAAATCACAGTACATAAGGTGTCAAAAATGTGGTCAGCTCACAAAAACCCCGGCGCCGAAACCAAGTCGCCCACACGAGTCAAAAACAAAAAACTTACTTCGATCGCTTTTTTGTCCCCTACGTCCTAATTAATGTTGAAATTAAGTCGGTGACCCATTCTGCAAGCCTTTGAAAGGAATGATAAATAGTTTCGCAGACTAACCCTCCTTGAAACTACAAACGAACGAAAATAACAAAATAATTCTGGCATAGTCCTAAATTACGGCCGAAGTAATCTTTGTTCGAATAATTTATGTAGAACAAAAGTAATTTCAGTCCTCGACATTTTCAGTCATTGCAGCATAATTTTCGTCTGTTCTAGCGATTATGTTCTCAAAACAATAATTCTTTTGTGTACGACTGTACGTTGTAACAAAAATGGACCCCAAATTATTTACTGTTTTTGTGATAACTGTTTTGTTTTTTGAGACGGATCTTTGTTAAGATTGTACGACCTTAAGACTTCTTGCTTATATTTTATTTATCCGGCATTATACTTTGCGACCTTTGCCTCGCTATTGTCAAACTTTTACAACGGGGATATTTCTGGCAAAGGAGCCAACTTCCTATGCCAAATTTCACACCTATTAGTAAGGTTTTTATCAAATTTATTTCAGTACAGTAACCTGGTTGATTTTAAGATTATTAAGAACATAGGACTTTGACACCATTATTTTCTCAATTGAAAGTTTAAAGCTTACAAAACCCCTTTATTTTCAGAAAGAAAGTACTACCACACTAAGGTGCTGTCCATTATGGAATATTTATATATATGTCGCAGACAAATAGTATAATCTGCGTGTTTACATATGGCGTCGTCAGTTTAAAAACGTTTGCGGTTATGTAATATGCCGAAGGCAAAATGTATATTGCCGAGTCACTTTATAATATGCCACAACATTTCATCGAAAATTTAAACACCATATACATAATGCCTAGGCAAATTGAAGTATTTAGTTTTTGAGGTTATCCGGCACGTCAAAAATGCTAAGATATCCATAAACTCTGGGTCGTGAAGGACTCCTGCGGAGTATTTTTGGTCAAAAAAACATGTATTTGATCGAATATTCAAAAATTCATAGGCCCAGAAATCCATTGCTTGATTAGGTTCGACTTTGTGACAGAGATCAATAGGTTAGGTTAGGTTAGATATTGTGACCTTGCAACAGAGCGAGCGAAGCGAGCGACGACGTATGTAATTCAAAATTTGTCTCGAGATTTTAATGAGCATGGTCACCCTAAAATAACACAAACGTCGCGTTATAACGATTGAATGAGTTGTCATTTTGCCTACGGCATATTACATAGCCGCAAACGTTTTTAAACTGACGACGCCGTATGTAAAATGCCATATTATACTATTTGTCTGCGACATATATAAGTGGAACTTTGTAGCCTACATTACATAAATAAAATTAATTAATTTAAATTCTTATTATTATAGCAATAATCTAATACGAAACTAGTACACCGCCATAATAATATGAACAATGGTCTTCTTAAAAATCTGATTTTTAATCAAATAACCTTCAAAAACGCAAGTTATTTGACAAAGATTTATGTGCCCATCCACAAGGCTTACCCAACCACAAAAGCTGACCAAAAGTTATGACAAGATCTTTTCGGTAACCAACTTTTATGTTTTCAAAAAACTTGTAAGATTTTGGTACCCTTAAAACATTAATTAAGAACTCATCGCCGATAAACTAAAATGTTTATAACCACTGGAGTTTTAATATGTCGGCGAAGATGAAAAAAGTTATTAAATTGTAACGCTTTGTATGAACTTGCAAATGAGCATGCCGAGGGTAAATGAAATATACATACTCGTACATTTTATATACAGTATGTTATATTTTACATGTATGAGATATTACACTCGTAAAGGCTGCATATATCGTGCATGCTGCGTGAATGTCAGAGAAGGTAAACATTTGGTTACAAGTCAGGTTTTCACGATAACACAACAGTGTTAAATAATGAAAATCATTGCATTTTAAAATTGGCAATAATATATTATTATTTAAATTAACATGACTTTGTAAATAAACTTTTTTTAAAAATTACATTATTATTCAAACAATAATTTACATGAATTTATAAAGAAACTAAAAATATAAAAAATTGATTTGTCAACGTTTCTGAAACTTCGTTCTATTAAGATGGCATAGTGCTAGCTAGGTCGAGTACTAGATCCATTTATTTCGGTAGCCGTACAAAAAATGGCGGACTGTCGTTCTTAACGGAAGTATCGCTATCGTACCGACAGTACACATTTATCAGAATATTTCGTTTTCATCGCTCGCCAGACAGGCGGAACTGGAGAAATATCAACAATCTACTGCGCAATAAATCAAAGGAATTGCGAAATGTTCATCTTGCTTAGATACTCATATATGTTACATTTCTATTAGGTAGTAGAAAGTAGAAACAATTTTGGGAATCATTTGTCCGTGTTAAATTAACTTCGAGAATAGAAAGACATATCTTAGTTAATAGTGTTGTACTTTTTAAATAGTTTTGTCAGGTCACAAAGTTCCGCCATTTTTTGAGTAATCCGTGTGTGAAATACTTAAACAGAAGCATTTACATTTACCTGTGTGAGCTGTGTCTACTGGTTAAAGTAGATAAATATAACTACGAAAATTACTAAAAAATTACCAATAATTTCCATCAAATCTTAAAATAAGACTAACATTTCTAGTAAATAAATATCTTGAACAATCTTGTCTAGATACATGTCTACTCTCTACCACTTCAACAACGATAGTAATCTACCCTTTCTTTCACAGAGCTATGCCGCATCAACCCCCCCGAAGCCACAATCAGCGCCGGCGCACACGACGCTGCAGCGGAGCGTGCGCGGCGCGGCCAGCAGCGGAGCGCCGGCGCGCGTCATCCCGCGCTTCCACTTCCCCAAGGGCCGGCCCCCACCGGGCCACCAGCAGGACCATGCCCTACACAAAGTGCAGTCGGCCTTTGCCACCTTCCCTAACAGTCAGGTAAGAAGACCTATTAAAGATCTGTGTATTTGGTTGAGGATAAACTATTGTCGACATGTGAAAGAAAAACGTGTGTACAATATGAGGATACGGGTGTTATTCTTGAGGTCATCTAAAGCATAGCTGGCCTGATCTCTCGGAAATATACTTTACTGTACTTAAGCATTACACTAAAGCAAACTTTTAATTGGATATCCAATTTTGCCTCATGAAATGCAAACTTTATTTCTGTAGATTCGGCGCAATAAGTACATAGGTAGCTCGTACCAAATATTCTCACTAAAACAAACTCTAATTGCGTGTTACTTCTGATCCCCAATTAAAAACCAACTTGACCCAATTTCAGTATAAAATGTCATATAAATCAATTACACAAAATTCCGTAAAACGAAAGTTGTTGAAGCGATCGTTTATTTCGTCGAGTCAGCTAACAATAAAGAGATAAATACATCTAACTTCAAGGAAACAGCAAAGCCTGCCTAATTAGATTCACAACTGTAAGCGAATATAAAGGACGATTAATTTATGTAGGACGGAGGATTCACATAAATATTTAATCACGCCCTCTCTGTGTATGAAACTTTGCGAATCCGTGAAAGAAGGCTGAATCAATTTGGCTTATATCACGAGATTTGAGGGATTCGGCAGATATCATTAAATTGCGACGACCTACTAACGAGGCTCCAGTTATAACTCGGGGCTCTAAAACTTCCGAAGCCGGAAACTTTCGGCGTTTCATACGTCTCTTATTCATTATACAGATATTCTTAAGCCTCTAGCTTATAATACTTTAGCTTGGCTGGATGGAGAGCCAAGTTTTAATCAGTTATGTTTAAAATATATCTTCAAACATCCATGGCATATTGGCAGATTTCAACAAAGGACAACTGATATTTGGTATCATGAAGAATCCCTCTGCTTTTTCCTCGAAAATCTACATACAAACTGGATGTAAATAATTAGTTACTAGAATTGTTCCTCTAGTCAGAAATATACACTTCTCTAAGTAGAAATACAATTTATGTTTTCTCAAAATATGGCATTCAATCAAAAACACCCTCGATTTACTTAAAGTCACTGTACATTTGTGTGCACGTTCTCTCAGGCAATATGTAAACAAGCTACGAGATATTACCGTTATGAAAAATACCCTTATTCATAAGATTTATAGTTTTGTTTTGTAAAAGTGTAAGGCTCTGCACTTAATTCTACATACAATATGAAATTACTTTATGTATGAAAAGAAAATATCTCGACAGAGAACCATTTTCTTTCATTTCCAGCCTTTATCGTACCACTGCAGGGCAAAGACCTCCCCTTTCGTCTTCCAATTTTCCCTCCCTTTATTGCATGAAAATCACATTTGTTCTAGCAAAATAAAACGATCCATTAATATCTTTGGCAAGTTCACAGCAATCAGGTGTATTAATTTAGACGCCATACACTCAATCAATTTCGATTTCTTTGAAACAAGCTGCCAAACAGGCTCTGACCGCTTAATTGTTCTTTAAATAACCAAGACAAGAGATGCTTTATTCTGATCATCTACTAATATAGAGGAATCTTCATTTTAACTAAAGCAAACAGGTAGCAAATAATATGTTTGCATTTATTTACCCTAAAAGTAAAAATAAAACAGTAATTACTTCTTATATTTGTCCTTTTAACATACCACGGTTATCTGACATAGAATCATTATTCGAAATTAAGTCGTTAAGATTAAAGTCAGAATACACAAATGTTATGCACAGTCGACCGAGCGGCATCAAACCCTCAGAGGGATCATAAAAAAACAATTTTCATACCAACCAGCCCGAATCGAATCGATAAATCCAATCTAGCACAAATTCCATTTAAGCTCCGAATTTGCATTTGCCGAATATGCTGTGTTAACGAAAAATCTGATACAAATTTAATACTGTGTACATACATTTTTTGTGATATTAGACTTGAAATTGTATTGGATCTCTTGATCTGGAAAAGTTATTAGGTGCTTTAATCCGTAATGGTTTCATAAATTTAGTCATGCTGAAAATTGACAAAGATGCATAAAAAACATCTGACTAAAATAAAACTCGTGCTAAATGATCGTGAATGTATAAAATCGAGGTAGGAAAACAAAAGAGAATCGAGCCACCGTTCAATTACACTGGCCGTGACAAATATGTGACGTTTATCATCGCAGCGGACGCGGATCGTTCGAATTTCAATAAGACCGGCGAAAACACAATCTGCGCTGGGCGACATCCAAATACGGTCATTTTGCCGTCGAGTACAGCACTAGAGGATATTTATGTAATTGGATGAAGAAGGCCGAAACCTGGTTAGCCGGTTATTGCACGGCCCTACCACAATTCCGCTCAGATATTTTGATATATGGCCTTGGATAACAGAAACTATTTGCGAGAATGTAAAAGCTAATGAAATTGATAAAGTTTTAGATGCAGATAAAACTAAAACAGGAAAACTACCTAGTACATGAACATGTTTGTTTGTAAATAATCCAACTTTATACTCGCGACAATTCTCACACATCATGTAACATTTTGAGCAAGCTATAAATATCTCTGAACAGACATAAGACCCACGTTTTCTTACAAATACAGTAAAATACAGCTTACCATTCGCCATTCTAGTCGATAAATCATAAAAGTGGATGCTTAAGCATAAAATTCGGATAGGGAACTAGAATCTGCTTCATTTGAAATGGAAAGAGGACATGAGATGGTAATCTGCGTATGGATTTGATGCTGGCTTGCCTTACTGGGGGATCGGCACGACTGTATGCCGCTAAAGGTATGACAACACTAGATGTCGAATGTTCAGATATCCTAATAAGTGAAGGTCTAGAGAAAGATCTTTGGATGCCAGCGTGGGTACTCAATGTTGGGCAGTTCAAAGATTTTGTTCGTATGGGGTATGATTATCTGTTTCACTTTCACAGCTGGCCGGTGGCACATAGCTGGTCGGTTTTTTAAGGTAATTTTGGATTTAGAACGTGGATAAACAAGAAATTGTTTTTTTAATGTATACTTATTGTGTTGTACCTGTTGTTACTAATTTGTCTTAACATTTAGTAACAACGAATTAAATGAATAAATGTATGAAGATATTCAAACTAATGAAATAAAAGTCTTACAAAAGGAGAATCATTTGAATAATCTCTGATGCAGCAAATGATAATACTGTTTCAGTATTTACAGCGATACAACTATGAAAACAATCTCTGTACACAGTGTTTCCAGTCCGAATTCATTAAAATCCGTCTCAAAACTTGCTCAAAACATAATAATAAGTTAAGTTTGTATCTCCGTGCTCCTAATGAGACTGGTATCTTAACTTTGTTAAAATACTGGTCTCACAAACTGAAAATCCGGCCCGATTATTGCCTAGGCTCACAACACGTAATTAGAGTATAAAATACACAATTAAACCTTTATATATGATACCTCTTCATTCTTTTTGCATGTAATTGGTAGGTTTACCTGATTAAGCGTCTGATTGGTTCTATTAAGCTCCAGGATTTATGAGATTTCGGACATTAAATAAATATTTTGCAGAACTGTTTTTTACTTAATAGGTAAATATAGTGAAACGGAAATTCTTTTCAGTGTTCACTTTAAAAAGTTAAAAATTCGTGACAAGAAAGAAATATACATATTCCTTTTTATTTTATAATGATCAAAATTACGCTTTTTCTTTTGGGTTTTTGATGGGAATACTTACGAAAGATTTATCAGATTAATAAATCTAAACAATTGAATAAAACAATAAAATTTCATTTTAAACAATAAATGTGACATTTGTTTAAATCGCGATGATTTTGACGTGTATCCAAAACGTTTGGATGTTTGCCAAACAGGGCTTGCGTAAATAACATATTAGCGTCGCGTTGACAGACACACTTTGATATTCCACAATTATTATAATGTTAATGACATTATTTTAAATATGGATCATGGCTGGCAGGCAAACATACTTTGTTCACTTAATTTCGTGTACCTATTTAACCGCCGTTCGAAACCTAAAAATCATATTTTAAATTTCGAGTAAAGTCGACTTCATGTTTATTTTTGTTTTTTCTTGACTTGTTAGTTGTCTATAATAGGTTAATATCGTCAGTACGTACGTATTTATCAGCACCATTAAAGGCTATATTTCTTAATGTGGGGAGTTAGAATATAAAGTCATAGCCACTTTCAAGACAGATTTTACGTTCTAGTCTACAAGCGTTATATCTAACTCGTAAAATAATATTGAGTGAAGGCCATCATGGGCCACTGTATAGTCTGTATACTGTATCTAATACCAGCTCGTCTTTTTCTGTCTTGCTACCAACTAACAAGGAATTGGGTCAATATAGCGCTGGAGAACGGCCGACAGTAATTTCGAATGCACTATTTCAATGATTTAATGATACTTGTGTAGCTCGCTAAGTGCTATACTAATGTTAATGTTTCAGCTGCTAACGGATGCAGTCCATTACGGATTTATTAATTAAAACATAAAACGTATACTGTCTTGATTAACAAAGAGGTCACGGAGAGTGAATGTGAGGAAACTGCAATTCACGCTTGCATTTTAGCTGACTCTAAAATATTTGCCTTTGATCATTTATTTCAAAGAACGCTGCATTCTAGTCACGGGCATAATCGTGTAAAGTACATTGACACGTCTCCTCTGTTTGAAAGACGAGACTCTTTGACGCCAATGCAACAAGCTAGCGCAATATAGTGAACATAAAAAGTAATTTTCAGTCTAGTCTTATTTCAAAGACAACCTTACTTTACCATACATCTACCCAATAAAAAAAAAACAAACTGAAATCGAATCATTCGTTCGCAACTGACAGCTAAATGAACGAATGATTGAATGGTTTCTAACCTCGCGCCATTTTGACGGTGAAGTGAGGTATCTGGTGTTCTATTCTAGCGTATTCTTTGAGCTGCATAGCTTTAGTTCATTTGAGGCCAGTGCTAGAGTCCTAACAATAGAGTTGCATGCTATCAGCCGAACGACCCGATACCGCCGGCTTGGCGCGCTGCCAGTAACCCTATGTTCTAGCGTTACTCTGCTTCAGTTATCAAACTAGATACGCGATTGTGAAATTACTGTGCAATTTGTGCCTCCGTAGATTTTTATAGTAGGTATATATTGCTTGTGTGGACTTGGTTTTGTAAGGAATTTTAACAAAAGACAGTGTTTGGTAATGTAGAGAAAGAAAGAAAATTTTGATTATAGAAAGCTTTATTAAAATGAAAATGACACGCTTCATAATAAATAGATAAAAAATGATACTCAAAGTAAATACTACTACAATATTCACATAATATTCAAATATTCTTTACAACTATTCTAATAGACGTATAAAAAAACATGCACATCAATATTTATATGCTAATTGTTTAGAACTTTATTCAGTAACATTATCAATTGCCAGGCCCAAAAAGAACATAAGCGACGTTAAATGTAATTTACATTAAACATATTTTTTGTACATCGTTGATGTTTGCAGTTCATAAAGCTTCGTGCAGTACGCTGGCGCACATGCAATATTTGTTTAAGTATTTGCTAACCTATAACTAACGCATCTGTATTTTAAGACTATTGCCACACATTACATCGATTTAAAATAGATTACATGAAGATATTTTCTAAGAAAATTGTTTGATTCGCACCCTGAAACATACGTATCTTGTATAATATATTTAAACAAAAATGATCATAATAAAAATACAAAATAACATAACGAAAACAAAGAGCTACTAAATAACAACTGTACCATAAACTATGGTACTTGTCACAAATCAGGATTAATGACGTCACGAGCGCTATTCGAATATCGTTAGGCACTAGGCAGTCGTTGCAAATCCACTTCACGCACAACATCCACATACGATGACAAATGCGAACGTTGAAAGCATTTCCCGCCAACCTCCCGCCTTTATGGCTATCCTCAAAGCAAACTATTTCAAAATTGGAACAGAAACAATGAATACCAGCCAGCTTTAATCCAAAGACAAAGCTTTATATAATAATCACTGTAAAGAGGCCGATTTGCGGGTATCTTTAGTAAGATAAACGAAATTAATTTGTAAGGCTTTTAAAGAACAATGGAAGTTGCAAATGGGCTGACTGCTACGCGAGAAACCTTTTATTAACAAATTGACTTGAGTATTTCTTACAGATAAAATACTAGAACACTGACAAAGAATAATATGAAAAAGATTAAGAATCCGATCCCAATATACTTGTAACAACTTTTAGAAACGAAAAATAAAGACACCAGAAACAGTAGAATCTTACATTTTATTTTAAAATCTATTCGCCGCTTGCTGTGACACATTTTTAAAACGACTTACCCTTGTTGAGATTTGTAGTGGCATATCGTGAGCGCTAACGTTTACACACCGGTGAAGTCGACCACACAGAAATGGTAACATTTAAGGTAAAGAAAATATTATTTAAGATGAATTTTGTTCCCTTTTTGTGATAAACGGAGATAAATTGCTAAGTTAATAGTGAAATATTTCAAGAAAAATGTAGCTTATGAAATATACCTAGTCTTTTTTCAGGATTTTAGAAATTTTCTTTTTTGATAATTACCTCGCTTAAATTTTTCCTCACGTTTTAGATTTCATTATGTTCTAACTAGAACTAAATACATTTAAAATCTTTACTTGCATTAGTATTTAATTAAAGAGGAATAAATAGAATTCCAGCAGCGGCTTTTAAAACGTTTTCTTTGGTTTAGTTAATTCTTTGCTTAGCTATGTTACCACATAAGGCTTAATGCAAGTCGTTAAGTCGCGGCATCGTTTAAACTCCCATATAAGTAAATGTACATGGAAATAAGTGAAAATAAACTTAAACTTAGACTTAGCTTAGGCTATAGTGGATTTCTCTGCTCATTTACTTCAAATGTTTTTGACAAGTGAAGCTCTCTGCCATATTTTTTTCATCAAGATTTTTTTATAAGCGATTTAGATTGTCAATCAAGTCTAAATAATAAAGTCTATGCGTGAGTTATAGACAATTTTCTAGTTGTTATTTCTTACAAATAACCATGGACCCAATGCAAAAACGGTCACCCATCCAAGACACGACCTTAGAAGAAGTTTCTTAACTTCGCCTGTCAATTGATTTGCGGTAGCAAAGCTAATAAAAAAACTCCTCCCACTAAATTTAAATATTAAACTGCCACTTACTTATAAAAAGTATACGAGAACACTTCACACGATTTACTTTCACTTGATCAAGCCATAGATAAACTTTTATTTTCTATTATAACGAAACCACTTCTAGTCTATGATGTTATCTTGATAATTGCCACTCATGTTATCACATCATGAATAATTACTCTGTATGTCGTAATTGACCCCTTCCGTGTTAATTTTCCTGTACAAGATACATTGCTGGGTAATTGTGGTGTCCGGCTGTTTAGTTAGTGGCAACTGTCAGTGTATATAGAACGTGGGTTTATTATTGCTTGTTAGTTACTTTTACTTTCATTTCATTTTGTATCGTCCTCTCTTTTTATTTGTACTTTGGTATGCAAGATGTACAACTTACAATGAACATTCTAACTAAATAAAGCTAGCAAAGGCATTATACCATATAGCCATAATTATACTCAAGTTTCTGAGCACGTAATAAAAAATATACGTACCTTTGGGTGCTTCCAAATCTGACGCGCACAGAACGAGCATTACACGAACCGCTCGCCTTATTGACACTAGTGCGTTCGCGGCATGCTCGTGTAATGCTCGTTCGTCAAATCTGGATGCACCCTTCGTATCCCGTACAAATGGCAAAGAATAAAGTTAAATGATTTACGAAAACGATAAATCCCTGTTAATACCATACAAATAACGATATATATCTATTATTGAATGGCCGATAAATATTCCAAAATTTATTTCATTGTGTAATCACATTATTCCGACATCGTATATTTATCCTGTTTGTCACACGCAAAGCACTTGACACAATTTCAAGACAACTTTGGTAACCGTTTCATCTCCCAGAGGACTATTATTATGTGTTGTCTGGTTCTGACGGGTAACCAATAAATATATATCAAACTCACTTTACCCAGGCTGGCCAACTTTCAGTAAATTTGGGGTTAGGAGCCACTTGCGAAGATTTGCCAAGTTAATGGTCAGAGTAGTCTAGTGAACTTAGTTTAGAAACTTGAAATAAACTGTGCGTATGGATGATTATCCATGATTTATGATTTAATTGAACTTTTTATTTAGGATTTTCGTTTAAAGTATTTTTTCTTTAGGAAGTTCTGATATAAGAAGACTGTATAATTTAAAAAGACGGCATAAAAAAAATCTTTTTACCAGATCCCTAAGGAAGAGCGCCCGTACAGTTTGGTAAAAATTAGGTTAATCAAAGTAGATTCAAATAATTCACATAGTATGTACTTGAATAATGAATGGTAATTAAGTTATCCTTAAGTATTGAAGTACTACCAATGATATTATAATAAACAGATATGTTACACCCATACAAAACAACCGAAAAAAGTGTTCCGCGCAGCAGCGGCAGCTCACATGTCAAAATGATACAAAAGAGATAGCGCGATAAAACCCATAAGAAAAAAAGAGACAATTAGTGTTGTCAATTACGCTTCAATCTAAACCATAGAGATATATATACACATGGAGTGAGCATATTCTACTATATGAATAATAGTTATACAAATATCCATCGTATCGACGCGCACATGTCAAAAAGCTTGTTGTCTCTTTTTAACTAAACAAGAAATGAATTTGTAAAGAGAGAGAACTAAATGTCTGACAGGGGCCAAATTTGGCAACACTGTTGTGGAATGTCACCTTCATGTCATTGCGTGCCGGTCGCCATTGTAAGTTACAAAAGTACTTGTGTTGTTTGTGGTAGTTGTGCTGTCAAACAGTTGCTCGCTCAAAATATTTTTGTGGATTTAAAGAGAAATACGTATTGTAATTAGTTATTTTGGTGTTTTGAGTTTGGACAATAGTAGGAAAATCATGCCCTCGTGTTGCATAAAACAGTGTGGTGCGAGGAAAATCAAAAATCAGCCTAACTTGACATTGCACAAGTAAGTAATTAATTTTCACTAATTCATTCGAATGTTGTAGAATGTATTGTTATAAGATAATCTTTTTGAATATTATTGAAACCTGTGTCATGTTTATATGGCTCATATCGTTATTATTTCATTTCTTTCTTCATTTCTTTGTATTGTTTACAAACAATAATAATTGTCAAGTACGGCTAGTGATGTGCGATGTTCGCATACCGTAAGTATCGATAAAATTAATGAAGTGTATAAAATACATTGAAATTATATTTTAATCCACAGATTTCCTGCAAACGAAATTTCAAATAAGAAATGGATGGAAGCTATTGGTTCTGAAAATATTAACCCAAGACATAAAATATGGCATGTCTGCTCCATGCACTTTGAATAATTATAGTGACCATAGTGATCTTTACTCAGAAGACTCGAGGTGGCCTTCAATACGCCTCCAACGGAGTCATAAACATTATAAAGAAAACGGAAAATTTAATAAAACCTCATCTCACTGACCAGGAAAAACCAGAAAACTATTATTTATATATATTTTCAAGTTTCTGACGGACTATTATGACAGCGAAAAAATATTATACTCGCCGCACAACATAGAGCATAACATCAACCATAGGCTGTTGCTTGTGAAATCTATAATGCCTTCATAGACATAAGGTTTCGGTACAATGCTAACTATTTTAATAAGTTAATTTTGTTTAGAAACGAATAAATGCCTTTTTTACACTAGAAATTGTTTTATTTTACATAATTTGTTGTTTAAAAAGTGGGTAGGTACATAAAAATAACAAATAAACTAGCCCGTGTAACAGGTGGGTTATATTCAGATAATTCCACTTGATTTAGTAGTTTTTTTTTGTGACTTTGTGGCAGATGACAATTTTGGGTAATAGCTTAAATAACACTCAAAGCTAAATATCGATATCTAGCGCGTTTCAGGCAGTTACAACCCTAAGAAAAGCAGCCATCTTAATTGCCCAATTTTTGTAGGTATGCACGTTCATTTCGTAGGTATGGCAAGTCCATTTAGGTTTCTAAGTCAGTGATCTAAACAAACGTCATAGACTAACAAATTTAACGAGACAGAAGGTACAAACCGCGTCTACTAAATTTGTATCCACGGTTTGTGCCTATAACAACTAAGCAACACTACTAAAGGTAGGTAGGTGAGAAATAAATCACGATGTTAAAGCGACAAAGTGGAAATAGAAATAGTTTTATTTTAACATTTTCTGCGATATATTAAGGTAATAAGGGTAAGCTATTCATATTTTGTTTACCCACACATGACATGTTTAATTTATAATTAAGTATATCGACTATTTAAAAAAAACAAATGATTAAATAATCCAACATTAGAAAAAAGGAAAACAGAACTCTGGGGTAATGATGACTTTAATGCCTAATAGTCGCATCTGTACTTTTATTCTATATGTGTGCGATCACGCGTCCTTGTCGTCCTCACGACAAAAAATGTATTTACCGTCTCTTTCTTTTTTCTAACCTCCAATTATCAGAATATTAGGAAAATAAATAAAAAATATTATTAAATCGAAGTATATTGCGTATTTACATGTGGTATGAGATTCCTTGTATTTTATTTACTTCGTTATCATAAATGATACAGTTTCTGGATACACACAATGACATTTAAAAGCTTTTATGTAAATTTCGTTCGAGTGTGTCACTCGTCGAGATGCGTGACGCAGACTAAGGCAATACGTCTCCATTGGGACGTTTTCGAGTCTTCACGATTGCGCGCTAACAACATATCTGTTTATTATAATATCATTGAGTACTACCTTTCAATTACACAATAATTATTCTTATCAGTAAAGTCAATGTAATACATTATGCAGCCACTCACACCATATAAAGGACATTAATACTAGTGTCTAAGTGCGCACAATTACATCCCACTAGCATACTACTATTTTAATTATCTCAATCCTAACAAGTCTAGCGGACGAATCTATTAAAATACTGCAATTGTTAGACCTTGCTATGAAATTGTGTACTTTGACAGCTAAGTGACAGCTGTCTTGTGGAGAAAGCGGAGACAACGAAGATTTTATCTTCGGAAGTATCTGCAAACCATGCATTAGTATTCCGGCTGTTGAATGTCATACTACTTTAATCTTTATTTTATGTTAAATACGTAATACAAACAATAGAATAATCTATGAAAATTTAGCACTTTTTTAAGACAGCTGATTTCAGCCGATGATTGCCGAGCGTGGCCGAACATTCGTAGTTTACGATTATTACCTCAAATAAGTACAACTACTGTTTGTTTTTTTTAAGAGTTTTTATTTGTTTTTATAAAACAACGCTGACATTTTAAACAGTTATAACAATGTAAGATTTTAAGAGCCAGTACGACAATTTGTTTATGTTTTTGCTCAAGATTTTTTGGGTCAAATAATCGCAAAAGATTTATTAGTTCTTGGGCTGACGAGGGACGCCTCGGCCTAATAATAAGAAAGATGTCCCAATGCAGACTGGGTACTAAGTCCAGGTGAAATCTCTTAGAGAATCTACGTTAAAATAAATATTCACTGCGACAAAGTCAATTGCTTAATATTTAAACTAAAACAATGGCGGTGGGCTTGATAGACTTAAATAAATTGACAAAAAACCGTCCAAATACCGAGCGGAACATTGTTATCACAAAAAGAGGACAAAAAAAACTACAAATAAATCAAAATGTTTGTCTTCTGAGCAATTTTTCTACACACGTCTTGTCTTGGAGGACGTGGGACGATTCTCACGGATATTACATACGACACGTACATAATGCAAATGGCGTCCTATCAGGCATTGTTCCGTATTTATGGCGGCAAATGATGGCGGGAAGTAATTACGCGAAATTATGCTTTTTTATCGAAGTATTTATTGCTAGGTGTAGGAATTGTTTAGTGTTAGATGCGAACTGAGATTTGGCAAAGAACATTCATTATGTCAGAATAAAGCTAATTACTTCTTTGTTATGTATTTTTAGCAGCAATATCTTAATGTAGACTAAAGTGCTACGAACTTTTTAATTTATTACTTTTTCATTAGATTTTACTTTCAGTAACCTCTAATATTAAGTACCTAGTAAAAGTAGTTCTGTACGATCATAATAATAATTTAGTGTTAAATGTCAGTATTTGAAACAGGCACAATAGAAGGAACATCGTCTCTCACGTTCGCATTCAATCGCTCCATAGAATTACACCATTTATCATTTACGTTCCAATTTTAAATAATGACACCGATTAAAAGCGTTCACAATTCGGCGATAAAGTGTAATTTATAACCGTTATTTCGCGAATGATTTCTAGAACGCATTCATAAGAATTATGTCATTGTGGCTCGATTCGGTATCGGAAATGCCATCACGGGCCACGGTGGAGTCCATCAAAGGGTCGGTTGTTCGGCCCAGCCCACTTGGCGATTCGCGACCTCTTTCGCCATTCAATACATTTGGGTCAATCGGAGCACGGTGCAGCTAAAGTATAGTGCGATATTTATAACACTGTGGGCCTTTTGTGGCTTATGAAACGCGACTTAAAATATGAATGGACTGCGGCGGAGACTTTTCGGAAGTACGTTTAAAGATTTATAGGCAATGCAAGTTGGTTGAGATTTATTTTTCATAAAGTCAAGTGTTTGCTTTGCACCTGCGACCAGACTTGATTGCTGTTTTATAATTAAGCCTTCTTTATGATGCTGTATCACGATGGGCTCAAGCATGTTTGCCGGACCGTTAAGTTTTAATAATGCAGTTACTAATTACCTATCATTACAAAGCGTTTTTTGAATATACAACATTACGGCTAATACACTAATAAAAGCTTAACTGTTTATTATTTTTTTGCACGCTTATACTACATAACATACACAGTATTCATATTGATAGTAAAGCAATTTAAACATTTATTTGTGTATTTTGATCCATCGGTAAATCGGTCAAGTGTGTGTATCATTTAATCATACAAATGACAAATCTCAATTCGCGTACAGTTTTGGTTCGCAACATCTGCTCGGAGCCTTGTTTACGACAGTTCAAGGTTAGCGCATGTTCCAAATTAAAAACATTGTTCTCTTTTTATGTTGTAGCTGTCAAATACTTTGACAAGTAATTCGTATTCACAAGGAGGTAAGTATTTAATATTCGGGACAGGTATAAGTGCAGATGGTTTGTGGGTCTTAAGTTACGTGGGAACTTAATATAACGAAAACAGCGCACAATTATATTAACTATGTAATAACAATGTAGCTATATCTATTATATTACATTTGACTATTGCTTCTAGAACAAATAATAAAACAAGAGTTCTTAAACAAACAGCCAATCATAAACGACTGTGATTACCCTCAAGGCAAAGAAAATAGAATTACGATAGACAACCTACACCATCTAGGACAAACTCATAACAATTTAATTCACCGTCTAACCCTAAAAAGCAGCGTTTAATCTATTTAAATTCTAGGTCACTTCCTACTCAGAAGTAAGTGGCTATCATGCCTCCAGATAGAAGACCCGCCTAAATTATATACTTATCTATATAAAATCTTATGGATACGAGACTTTTTGCACGTAGACTCTTCTTAGTAAAAAGTTACGAAAAATGAAGTATGTTTTTGAACCTAAATTAGAAAATAAAAGTAAAATATACATTTTGTTACTCGTACGTTACATAATTATAATTACCTACCATGACAATATGACTCGATCAAGATTACAAAGTAACTTCTCAAACTATAGTCCAGCCGCTGAGAGAATAAGTTCCTGACAGCTTGTGGTAAATAAGAAGGATAATAATATAACTTTAATACCTATGGCTAATTATTATACTAAACATAAAATTTGTATCACTTATTTGTCTAATAAACGAATAATATAATTAACACAATAGCATATCATCATCACGCCTGAATTCCTGAAGGGTTTGGCAGAGGTGTACCAATGTACACCATCAGTTCGCCGATATATAGTAAAAAATAATTTCATTGCAATTAAAATAATAACAGATTTTTTATTTCTCTTTACAAATCAAGATCATTCTCCCAGTGGTGAGACCATATGTATCCATGGATAAGTTTTCATCAACATACAAAATATTTAAAAAGAATAACAAAAAGGTTGGTTACACACTGCAGTATAACAGCGGAACCACACTGTAAAAGAAGTGTACTGCAGTAAAATAAGTTTATAGCGATATAACACTAAAGTATCTTGCTTCCCCTATTATGAGCCTTTCCTTAACTTTGCTTAAGAGAAAATGATTTGGGAACAAAATATTTTTGGACCGCTTAGTAATTGAAATAGAGCAGTAGACTAGAAGGATGCTTATTTAGTTGTTTAAATCATTAGAACAAATTAAGGTAAATTTACAAGAACACATAAATATACCTACGTCTTTTTAAGCGCACATCATATGTGTTTAATAAATAAGTATACCTACCAACATGCTTTTTTTTTCCTATACACGCTGGCTGGTAAATGAGGTGAGTGGTAGAGGAGAAAGCCTTTACCCTATAAAGAAAAAAAAAAGATATAGCCCATTGAAGGATTTTCATTAATATGTTAGAAAAAGAAAGGAGACATGGCCAAGTTACTGAATAAAACGACCGCCATCTTAAATGTCTTTGAAATATATTCATTGCATTTAAAAATACATCATGACATCCGCACAATACCGCAGTGCGCTATCCTACAGCCTACCCGTCAGCGAGACCAGCACTGAATGAAAGCGCTGTAGGATTTAAAGCAAATTACCCTAATTTAATAGCAGGCCTTAGTATCAACCTCGGCTAAATGAATAGAATAACTTAATCCGCTTTATTTAGGTAAGCGGAAAATTGCTTGAATGCTGGAGAGAAAATTAACATGATGAAATTATGAGTGGCAATTTAAAATTGGAATGGAGACTTTTGCACTATCTTAATGCCTTTTGCGCATTTGGTGATGTTTTTAGTATGTCTTTTGCCCAGCGGCCTTACTCTGAGAATACTTTAGAGTTACCTAAGGTACTTACATCCAAAATGTTTATGGCAAGGTTAGAAACAAACTGTCTTTGTTATGTATGATAATAGTTTCGTATATCCTAATAGGATTATTCATTTGCAAGCTTAACATCAACCGCAATCGGTAGCCCTCAGTGGTTTTCCAGTAGAGATCATGCATGAATTGGCAAGCCGCTAGCTAGAAAATTTATACCTTTTCCGCAAAACCAAAACATTTAAACTTTGGCGTTATTTCATTAAAGCACCTAGTTTCAGAGACTTATGAAAAAATAAATAAATTAGTATCCTATAAGCGCAAACAAACCTTTTTACCCCATATATCACCATTGTATCGTATCTAAAACTCTTAACAATGCAAGATAGATCAAATTTCTACGACAGCGAACATTACATCGATACCTATTGCCGCTTACACACTGTACTTCAGACAGCATCGTGTAGTTTATGGAGCAAGCTATATAAAACTACATTGTAATCCAAATGGATTGAGAGTTTAATGGTGAAGGATGGTTGCGCTTCGGTGAAGCACGACGGTAACAAAATGCTGCATGCGTATGTCTGAATAATACATAATGCAGGATATCATGTTTTTATACCTTACCAGTATAGTACGTCGAGCGCAACGCTGTGGAAGTCGGAAATGTAGTTCCTAAGCAGCTTAATAAAACTTAACTGTTTATGTTTATAAACACCAGGAAAATGCACACACTTTTAAGAAATTAAAAATTTGGAGCAAAAATGTGAGATTTTTTTGTGACCTTCTTTTAATATCTACATGCAGAGTAGAACACTTCTTTATCCGATAAAAATATGACCGATACATGGTAATACTCTATGTAAATACAGTAATTATTTTCTCAGTTCATAAACAATAATTCACAATGGTGGTATGTGTAGCTCACATTAAGCAAAGTAAAGAAGAAAGTAATAAATAGCGCGGCACATAGGGCCATGCACGTCGCTGGCCCAACCCTAATGAGTAAGTATCAGGCTGACCCGCATCCCCTAATCGATTCACACAACTTTCACACAACACTATTCCCGATTTTAATAAAAAGGAATATTGATAACTGGTATAAGGGCAAATACTATGGTCCATTATTCAAATTTATGGCGTTTCTATCTTATTAGTTCTATTAATACTGATGAACTATACTTATAAGTATATTTAAATTATTTAATACTTTGGAATCGCAGTCCATTATTTAATTTTCCCTATTTATGTGCTGTTTTGTGACGAATTTGTATTTAAAAACACATAATCTTTAATATTGTAAAGAAAATCTAGCTTATTTCCTGAACCAGCCAGTATGTATACAATGCTCACATAAATCTATTTTCAAAATATATCCTTATCCCTAGATGTTACTTGTCTATGGTCGATGATCGTCCAAAAAGTTTTATTACGACACGTTTTATCTGGACACGTACAGGACATACATCCAGAAAGTTAGTGTGGGTTTTATAACCACATTCAATTTAATGACGAGCGTAAATAATCTGCTGATTTACGCATGCTATGGGTTACATTTTTCTTATGAGCTTGGGGCCTAATACCTCCCACGATGGCCATTATGCTCCCGTATGTCCAAAAGCGACCTGTCACTGGAATCATTATATATTATTTTCTTTTTTATTCAGTAAGAGTATAATTACTGTTGCCAGCATCTAAGCCTCAAGAGAAATACAAAAATTAATCCACAGAAGTAAATTACTTACTTCTTAATAAAATATAAATATTTTGTAAAATGTAAGTTAGAACCTAGCTTAAAATTAAATATTCAAATAAGTAGGCAAATTTTATAACCATGAATATAATATTATTTATTATCAATCATGCATAATTAATTATTATTCATAACTGTTAAGGTCCTCTGAGGAATAAACTGCGTATCAGTTTCATTCAACTTATTAAATGCAAAGGCGGCAATGACATACAGCCAAGTTTGGTTCAAGAACGCGTCATGCAAATTTTTAAATCCGCATTCTTCTTATTTTAATTATCTTTTTGATTATGTATTATAAAATATAGTATAGTACAATTTTACCAATGTGGCTTTTTCAAAATTATATGTAATTTCTTAATTATTCTAAGACACTTCTGATGCGATGGAAAGAAATGTAAAAAAACCTAGTATACAAACTTTGGGATCTGAAATCGCCATTCCGCAGAGAGCAAGCGTGGTGATCAATGGTCGTGCCTTCTCTATATGGGAAGTGGCCTGTGCTCAGCAGTGGGACGTTTATAGACTGTATTACTACAATTATTAGAAAATGTAACTAAAAGCCTAAGCAACACTCTAAAATAAATAAAAATGGCGTATGTTACAAGTAACAAGTAGAAACATTAATCCTCATTTGCATGTGAGATGTGCCAGTCTTACTAAATGTTTGGCACTTAAAGTGTTGGCGCAATCGACGTACCTAGGGTGTAACGTTTTAAATATACATTGTACTGATTAATCAATATTCTATTTTTATCTCGAATCGGTCCCGAAATAATCGATACGAAATCGATTCAACTAGATGTTCCTTCAAAATCTTTGCCATCTTTACCTAACGAAGAGAAAATACCTACATTACTTCCTTTATTACTTCATAACTTAAGCACATTATTATAAACCTAGCGTTATTATAGGCTACCCTTTTTTGACACTAAAAATAAATTTTCACACCTATGTCCTAACACAATAATTTGCTGTAAGCCTCTCTAAAAGTAAAATTAATATTCTGCATTACATACCATTAAAAAATCAACAAAAAATAATTTATTCGAAGTTTAAAATGACAATAAAAATGGCGTTGTGCGATATTTGGACAATATTCCTAATTCAAACGACAAGTGAGCCCGCCGCGGGGTCACCGACCGCCAGGAAGTGGGTCAAGCCGACTTGACTTGACTATTTATAGCCAATGGTCGGCTAGGTTTGACAAGTCGGCGTGATGCCCCGCGGCGAACGACACCCTTCCTATGTGGACGCGAACTAAAACCTACGTATAGATAGACAGGTGAAACGTGTTTACTTTGTTTACCGCATAAACCTACTCTATGAAAGTTATTTTGATATTTATGTCACGTCAACATCAACACCCACAAGCTTATACATACCTTCAATAAAATAATATCGAGTATGCAGATTAATTTCCATTATTAATATGAGTCCTCTACTCTGACCTTATTGGCGGAACCCTTTAAAAAAAGGTCAAGTGTACTCGAAAATTTGTGCGCATGTGCGAAATGATGCATGAGTAGGGGACAAGAGTGGCACCTATGTAGACATGACACGTGTACAAAATATCGACTAGCATGGAGTTGTACATACATTTAAGAATAATTTGAAAGAATTACTCGGTGATTTCAGCCAAAAAAAAGTAGAAATTATTTTTGAAATTATTGCAATGAACTTCGTATTTAAAGAATTTTAGAGGTTGAAAATCTTTCGTATTTTAACTTTAAAGGTTAAGAATAGATAAGAAACAATTTAATTAACATCTGTCGAGCTCTCTTAAAGTCTCCTAGTCATTAAATTGTAAGAAAACCAGCCAATGCAGCAATGGTGGGATTATAAACAATCGCACATTGCCGTAGTAAAATCTAGTAATAAAGACGGTCGGGCGACGCCGTGTCTGGCCGGTTTGGTCAAACAACCCGTTACTAGACTCAAAAACGAAATAATATAGAAGTAATTAAAATAATAATATATAATCGCATTTCATAAATATTACATTGTAGAAAATTATTCTAAAGTTAATTGAATTTTTAGCCTACGAATTTAGTTTAGTCTACTTTAATTTAGTTAGGTGATTCCTGTAATGAAGATTTTTATCTAGAGTAAGTGGATCCCGGAGAATACTATGAACACTTCAACAGCTGTAATAAACCGCATTTTTCTTCTAGTAATTTAAATCATTTTTCATTTTGCGATTCACAAGTAATCACCATTTGCTACGGTTTTCCGAATCATTCACGTCCCAGCTTCTTTTTCAGGTCTTGGAAAGCCGATTATTATTTCCGAATTCGTCTTTAATACGATTTTCTCATTCACCTATAAGATTATCCTGCCAAAATCATTACCATTCCTGTTTAGCTTTACTGTAGGATAACAAAAAGGAGCTATATCTATATATTGGTTAATATAAATATCCAGGGCAATCTGAAATAAGGTCAGATAGGGTAACACAATAGTGAATGTATTAAGTGAACGTATTCATCCTTTCCATTCATTCTATTATTCTATTTATTCTGTTCGCGTATTGGGATGTTCCTTTATTCTTATTGTAACACCCTTCTTGAGAGGCAAGATTGAAAAACAGCAAACCTGCGTAAGTAGATACATGTATGTATCTTTTAATAGCAACGTTTTCATATCAGATATCTTAAAAAGATAGGTAGAGGAAAATCTTTACATTGTCAATAGGTTTTCACGACTTGCACCGAGAGAATCAAATGCTATTATTTTTTTATTTCCTACTGCTGTTTTTGAACTTTTACAAGCAGTAAATTTAAAAAAAAAGTAAAGTTTTGAGACTTTACATATAGGGAACTAAAAATAATACAAATTTTAGGGAAAACATTTCAAAACATTAAAATTAAGGCCAGCTCATATTGCTTTTCCATGACGTACCAAAGGCTCTTAATAAAACAGGAGGCAGACGATCACACAAGCGACAGTCTCTGTTTATGTCACCTGTCACGACCACAGACGAAAGGAAGCGGAAATGTAAAAGATAACCGCACCTTTGGGTAACTGTCGGTTATTATTAGTTACTTTTTGTTACATCTTCAGCACAATTTTTCGACGGCAAAAACTGTGTGATCAGGACTAATGAATTCCATTGCCTTACTTAAATATTTCTTTACAGAACTTGATGGAGTTTAATTAGGACTGTTTTTCCTTTTTTTATAAACAGAGTTTTGTAGAAAATTATTCTTAAGTTAATAGAATTTTTAGCCTACGAATATAAATGTCCTACTTTGATATAATTAGGTTATTCCTGTAATGGAGATTTTGATCTAGCCTTAGGAGATCCAGGAGAATACTTTTAATTTCTTTCTTTAGATTATATTTCGAAGACTACGTATTCGAAAGATGTATTCTATAAAAAAAATCGGCTATAATAAATTAAAAACAATAACTTAGTTGAATTGTAAAAAAAAACAATCATTTTTGTCCATTCATTCCTTTCAGCTTTTTGTAAATGTTGTACTGATTTCAGCATTTAAATACTTCTGTTCAATGATTTCTTACATACATGTTTATTGTCCCCAGGTCCCCCGCGACAGTTTCAAGCACATAGTGAAGGCGTGCGAGTGCCCGCTGTACTGGAAGATGCCGCTGTTCCTCGCCACGCAGCAGAACCTGCACGTGCCCGTCGACGGACACAAATTCATCGACTTTTGGAGAGAGTGAGTAGAAAACTAGACTTAACAGCTCATTATTCTCCCTTTTTCATCGTAATTATTGCGTAGAAAAAAATGGAGTGAATGGCTCGTATCAAAAGTATTAATTAAGAGATGTGGATGATGAAAATAAAGGTTTAAAAATATAGTATTTACGTATATGAAATGTTAATAAGAGTCAGTCTCTGATAGTTCTTACAAGAGTTTTTAAACTTAGTGGACTTGTATCTAATTATCCGCTAAATCAGTGTAAACGTTTTTGCTGTAGGTAAGTCAAGGCTGTAGGTAAAAGGATGTTGAATGAAACGATATTGTATAATTTACGAAGCCTGAAGTCCCGTTAATTTCTGTATACACAATAATAGAATCATTATAACGGCCATTAAATTGATTCTTGTTAAAAAAAACTTTATACCACTGAATTTTAGTTGATTGTATAATTTTGGATCTACATCCGCAACATATCATTTAGGTATTTTTGTATTCCTTTTCTCTCTAGCCCAATTCAGAGCAACTTTTTATTATTTAAGAAATTCTTTCCGCTGAAAATCTTTATACTCTTCCAACGACTCCGCCAGGCATTGTTAATTTTAACTACTATTAATTACAATTCTCTCGGAGTTCTAAGTAGCAACGCTGTAAAAATATAATTAAACGGATGAAGCTTTCCCTTGAAACTAATACTTTAAACCGACTTACTTTTGTTTTGGAAGTCGAATGAATTAGATAAGCAATCAATCATTTTATTTCGGCAACTTTAACTGTGTTAACTGTTTCTATTTTCTAACGATAGATGGCGTTAACGTGAGCTAAGACGCTACTTTATTCGTTTTCATGCATAATGAGCTAATAATGATCTACGTGGCCATTTCCTTTCGCTAGTTCGTTTTTTGGAGCCTAATGACCTCCGTAGGCTAATGTATATGCATCAGAGACCTTGCCGTAGTGCGGCAGTGTGGTCGGAATTAGTATTTGCATACCTTATAAAGTTTCTGCTTGTGACGAATGGAACCTGTTACTAATTTATGATATCGCAAGAGAAGTTATATGCGAGAGCCAATTCGAAATGTGCACTGCAGAAACTGAAACATTCAACCATATTAATCAGTGTTGTTGTTTTGTTACAACTCGGAATTAAAGTCAAATTATTCAACCGCTATCATTTGTTATCAAACTTACCGATACGAGACCTACGTAACAACCATTCACCGTAATCACCATTCATTTCCTTCATTCATTAACCTGCACCGATATACACAAAAGTATTATACGCACTATATGTCAAAATTAACTTGTAAACATGTCATTTTTCAGGATGACGTCACAGTGCCACGACATGGCTTCCCGCTTCGTGTATATCCTGACGCGGGGGAAGAGCAATACCCTCGCCCCTGAGGACTTCGTGCCGCTGGTGCAGGATGTGGTGGACACACACCCTGGACTGTCCTTCCTGAAGGAGGCCACGGAGTTCCACTCGAGATATGTGCATACTGTAAGTGTTGATTAGATATGCATATAAACATACGTGCGTAGAGTCATGCTTTTGTTGTCGAGGTAAATAGTGACATTGTTTATATCTGCAGATAAGACATCTATATAGTGAAACACATAATCCTGGAACGTATTTTATATTTAGTTGCTTTTTAATTGATATCTGAATTACTATTTTTAGGAAACGTATTTATACGTGGCTCAAATTTGCGTAATACCACAAATTAACAGCCATGAAGTGCATACTATTACTCTATGTGTAGGTGTATACATGTATGTGTGTGTTATGTGTAGATATATAATGATAGCCAAACAACAATTTATATTTGATTTTCAACAAGAGACACCACTGTAACCGGTCCACACCGGTCACATAATAAGAGGCACTGACAAGTGGACCAAAAATATTGTGTCTTGGTACCCAAGGAATTGTAAAAAAAATAGAGGCAGGCAGTTTCGAAGGTGGGAAGATGAGATATGAATAACAGCAGGGAAAACATGGACAAGGAAGGCGCTAAATAGAACGGAGTGGAAAGAAATGGAGGAGGCCTTTGCCGAAAAAGGGCAAACAGACCAAGTTGTCGGTGTCACTGACTCGCAAGAGTCATAGGTGAAATACAAAAAAAAAATGTAGAAGTGAAATTATGTCTGAAATAAAAGGCTTATATTATTATTATTAAGTGACACCACTTATAGCAAAGCACAGAGGATTCTTCTATTGTGAATGCTATCCTATAGATATTGAACAAAATAATGTTATATATTTTGGTGTAGGTAACTCTATATTTACTTGATTTAACACCCCTGCAGCCCGTCGTTGTTAATCTGAAATACATTCTGCTTCTCTTTCAAGTTTAATCCAAATCCGCTGAGACGATGGCAAAAGGGGATAAATTCTCAAACATTCGAGGATCTAAATATCTTAAGAAAACGAAGCGTTAAGAGTATATACCACACTCCATCCGTTGGGGATTAGAGAACGCAATTGATGTTATTACGAGCTACGAAACAGATCCTATTTTATTATTTTGTCAGACAAAAAGTAATTTAATAACTTTTAAGAACCTTTGGGATTTCAAATCGCCTATCCGCAAATGAACAAGCCAATCAATGCTCGTGCCTTTTCTATATGGGAAGAAGCCTGAGCCCAGCAGTGGGACATTTAGAGGGCGGTATATACATATTTATTTTCAGTAAGTAAAGGTAGAGGACAAAAGATAAATGTCAGTTTCTCAAGCTCAGCACTAACCCCATTATTTAGACGTCGCGTCGTAAAAAGACCTAGATAAAATATATGCGTAACTGACTGCTTAATGAAAACTTCTTTAATTGAATTTTTAAGATCGAAGCTCTTTTCGTTCCGTCGTCCAATCGGATTATGAGAGTAAAGGAAAATATAGAGTTCAACTGTGTTAGGGCACTGTCTATTGTGAACTGGGATTACTGGGTAATCGACTAATTAAATGTCTAGTCTTTAAAAATTGTCGCGTTGGCAAAAGTTTGTTCAAGACTTATCAGGGAGATTATATGCGTTGCAAATTTTCCGTCAGTAATTTATAGTTTTAACTAGTCGGTTACGCAAATGCATTGCAAGGTTCAACATCAGCCTAGGAATAAGCATTGATTAGCTGTACTTCGTTCAATTAGATAAGTCACCGTGTGGCACTTGTACAAGCGTTAACGATGTGAGAAATCACTTAAATCTTCACTTAAAACTTGTCTTAGAATTTACACTTTCATTTAAACAGGCTTTGATTGACCTATCTATATTTCGTTTGATTTGATAATGTATCGTAAGTAACTAGTACATTGGAATGGAATACAACGGTATAGCTCAGTCCTTCGGGAAATTTCACCGCTGCATACTAAAGTCTGACACATTACCGAAGTGAACCGCAATGTAAATTGAATGGTACCTACTTATTTCTTATTGACGATTGGTTTCTTAAATTATGTGTTAAGGAATATTGTAGTAGCTAAAGGATAAGAAAAGATATCCTTCAGTCTATCTGAATTCTCAGACAAACTGTACGATTTTTCGAACGTGTGGATACCAATACTAAATGTAGCAAAATACTAGTTTACATAAAAGATTTATATAAAACAATATTCAGAATTAATATACATATTATGCAGTGGTGTGCTGTCGTAAATTCTTTTTTGGTTATTCTTAACAAGTGATGACCTAAGAAGAAAAATATCGAGTTCCAAAGAGTGATAAAAGTTGTCATAAATAAAGAGAAAGGCCTGACGAATAGGGTGCTTATAAAATACTTTTGTAAATATTTTTACAATTAAAAGTAATTACACGTCGCAATAACTATCAATCATTTTTGTTATATTTTTGACTATTTGTAATTAGTGTGAAGGGTTATTATCTGCACGCGATTTCGGCAAGCCGAGCTAGAACACTAGATCAACTGATAAAACGTAAATTAGTACTAAAGAAATAAAATGTAATACAACCAAAGTTTCACTATAATTTTAACATCAAAAGTCTTGGAAGAAAAACACGTAACTTTTTTTGTTTTTTTTTTCATTTCTTTTAGTGTTTTTACAAACTGTGTTAACATTTTCATCTACCCTGGTAGTTTTTTTCCAGTTTTTATCTGGGGTCATTCTCCAATCACAGAAGCAACAGCTCAATAGTTCTTTTCTAAACTATTGAGCTGCTGCTTCAGAACAATGACAGGCCTGTTGGTCTGGTGGTTAGAGACCCTGACTGCTATACCGGAGGTCGTGGGTTCGATTCCCACCCGTTACAAATGTTTGTGTGATGAGCACGATCATTTGTTCGGTGTCTAGGTGTAATTTATCTATAATTTGTATGTATTTAGAAATATATAAGTATGTTTATCAGTTGTCTGGTTACCATAACACAAGCTCTGCTTAGCTTGGGATCAGACAACCGCGTGTGAGATGTCCCGGAATATTAATAATTAATTTATTAATATTAATAGTAAATACTAATAGTTTCCATGAAGCAACTGCCTATCTGACTTCCACAACCTTAGAGTATACATCTGAAACTATAGAGTGAGCCTTTCAGAGTTTAAACCGTAAGCACTAGTGTGAACAAGTGTTGTCGTGAATTATGTATGAAGATGGAGCTTGCCATTTTAAAAAATCTATCTAAAACACTAATATTATCCTAACAATGTCAAAACCATCGATATTTTCTAATATAAGTTTCTCGTTGCGCTAAAATTAACTTAAATGAAAAACGAAAAGTACTAGGATCAGACTAAAAACTGCTCTCGCTTGGCACAAGGGGAACCTAGCGATAGTAGTAGTCTATACATATCATACGTCGATGTCCACAACCCATTAACTGCAACAATGTCCCTAAGCAAGACTGGTTGTCAAAAGATGTTTGTTCCATTCTCTATGCTAATTATGTTTTTTTGTTATATTTCCAGGTGATCGCTAGGATATTTTACTGTGTCAACCGGACCTGGTCGGGCAGGATATCGATCCCCGAGCTCAGAAGATCGAACCTACTGCAAGTTATCCAGCTCTTGGAAGATGAAGAGGATATCAACCAAGTTACGCAATACTTTAGGTAATGTTTATCTAATAGTAATAAACATTTCTTTATGGATTTGATTACCTTACCGTAAAAAGTTTATTAACAAGGATGAAAAATGAAAATTATTTTAAAGATTGGTCTGTAAAATCGACCACTATAATTAAAAAAGGAACCGGCTTTTTGAAGTCGGTTAAAAAAATTGTACTTACTGTTTCTGCATATTGAAATCATACCCCCAAAATAAATATAAATACCACAATACAAATATAATATAAATATTTGTATTATTTTTCAGTTATGAGCATTTCTACGTGATCTACTGTAAATTCTGGGAGCTGGACAGAGACCACGACCTCTTCATAGACAAGCACGACCTCGCTCGGCATAATGACCATGGTAAGATAATATATATAACCTTATAACGCTTATACACACTAAATACATAAAAATATACAAGGAGATCAAACCTAAAAAAACACATAAATGGAAGAAATATAAGATCTTAAGGTAAAGCTACACAACAACAATTAGTATCAAAATAAAGCATAATTTGATCAAGAAAAAAAAATCGTTAGAATTTACGAACTTATTTATTGCCAAACACATACTATAAAACACAAGTGTGCCACAAAACCTCCCAGACGATACATCAAGCCATCGTTCATGTAACTTAACAACTTTTGTTTCGAAGACGCAACAAAAAGTCGTTGTCATGTTACATTAAAACTTTTATTTGTTTGACGAAACTTTACACAAAATGGCGGATTCTTTATGACTGAATAAAAAGTTATAAGCGAACATGAATGAAGTTCCGATAAGCGTATATTTTTACATAATTCGAATATTGTTTCTTAATTTGTTTTATGGTTTTTTTTTTGGTACTTTTACTGTTATTTTAATATTTACTGCTAAACCTTGAAAGTTGTGTCTTCGTTGTCCGTCTCACCAATCGTATCTCTTCAATCTTAAATGTAACGTTCCTAAACTGGATGAGTTTTTTTTAATATATGCTAGGGACAACACACAAGAACTCTTCTTCACTCGTCTACCCTTCTTTCTCGGCAACAAAAACTTGCTTCATTAACTTACTCTCTGACAGCCTGTATCAAAACAAAACTCATTTAAACAGTTGTTTTATACACCTTTCAATAGCAAAGAACACATAGAACACTTATATGCTGACCTGCTACCTACATGAAAGTCATTACTAAATGTTATACACATCAGAAGAAATCCTGAGAACATGACGTAGCTTGTTCTTACTGACGTCACACAAGTCCGGGCCCAATGTCCCTACACAGTTCCGTATCTTGCAGCGCTATCGTCGCGCATGATCGAGCGCGTGCTGTCGGGCTGCGTGACGCGCGGCAACCAGAACCGCGTGACGCCGGACGGCGAGCCGCGCATGTCCTACACGGAGTTCGTGTGGTTCCTGCTCGCAGAGGAGGACAAGACGCATCCCACTGCTATTGAGTACTGGTTCAGGTATGTACAGAAACATTTGTATGGACGTTTTAAATATCTTTATAAAGAACTTCTTAAATCACACTTTCTACCGATGACATCGAAGGGAACAGGGTACTACGCTACTACTATTGCGATGCTACTGCGATACTACAATTAAAAAAATACCTTTCAAATGAAAATAGATATGGTAAATGATAAGGTTAAAATCAAGGATCATTAACTTAAGCTTCATTGTCCTATTTCAGTTAATAAGGTTCAGTTTTGAATGTGATCAACTAGACCTGACCTTATTTTACTCAAGTTTTGCTATCCGAAAATTAACTTCAATTTCAAGTCGTCATAATCTCTAAAAAGATACAGGACCTTCATACTCGATCATATTTTTTCCGGCGAGGTATGGACTCTTAATAATTTTATTTCCTATATTCCATTCGTTCATAGTTTTAGTCCTTTTATATCATTTTTTTTTCTGTTTAGATGTATGGACGTGGACGGCGACGGCTACATCTCGATGTACGAGCTGGAGTACTTCTACGAGGAGCAGATGCAGCGCATGGAGGCCATCGGCATCGAGACCCTGCCCTTCAACGACTGCTTGTGTCAGGTGAGTTCGCAACCAGAGAGATATAGCCGAAACATAAGCGAACAATTCAGTGTCAATGCTAGAGGTCTTGGGTTCGATTCCCGAGTCGACCAAGGTGTTATTGGGTTTTTCTATGAAATTCTCAGTAACAGGTCGGAATTTGGATTTGCACCCGATTAGTGGCAATAGGCTCGCCCCTATTACATGGGACCTAAAACATACCGGCGTACTGTACATCGGTACACCTCTGCCTACCCATTGGGGATACAGGTGTGATGCTATGTTATGTTTATGTTGTGAGTGTGGTGTAAATATGCTGTGTTATCCATCCATATGTGTGTTTGTTGTTTAGTTTAATGTATTTACTACTAGCTGTACCCTGCGATTTCACCCGCATAAATACCTAGGTCCCGTTCCCGGTGCCTTTATAAACGTCAGGATTACTTCATTTTTTTTTTATATTTACCGCCAAATTTTCCAAATTTTTTCTTTCATAAGAACCTTCTCCTTATAATTAGTAACACAACAAAAAAATAATTGGCGACATCGGTTCAGGCGTTATTGAGTTATGCGCTTACCAACACATTTAGCGATTCATTTTTATATATAAAGATAAAGAGCTTTTTAACCCGCGAAAAAAGCGAAATCACAAATTTCTTTTTTTGGCTATGGCGTCTAAAATTCCAAAGATCAACCACAACAATGATTAATTATTCTTCACTTAACAAAAAAATCTCTTTCTATTCAAGGACTTGTTATGGGAATTGCCAACAAATATTCAATTTGTTATAATTATCTACTTAATTCTTAATATCATACAGATGCTAGACATGGTGCACCCAGCGGTGGAAGGCAAGATAACGCTGTCGGACCTGAAGCGCTGCAAGCTGACGCCGATCTTCTTCGACACGTTCTTCAACCTGGAGAAGTACCTCGACCACGAGCAGCGAGACCCCTTCGCCACGCAGCGGGACTCCGACTGTGAGGTGAGCCTACAACGAACCGAATGTTATAGAAAATTAAATGAACAGTTGTCAAAGGCCCTATTCCAAGTCAATGTTATACAAATTTCCTAAACTTGCTTCAATTACTAATTATGAAGCAAGCCTTAGTTTTCTATTTTAAATAAATCTCTGCCCAGTCACATACAGTCAAATATAAACATCACACCACACACACTAAAGTATCCCAAACACGAAAACCCTTTTTCTTCAATAAATGATATTGATATGAAAAAATTATAATGCTTGAGAGATGGCAATAAATAACGCCTAAAACACAATTCTCTTTACCTGTTTTTACAATCATTTCTAAGCTGCATATTTAGTAAATCTCTTACACATCTCTTACACATTGTGGAATGCAAATAAATATGAATATAAAACCTACCCATTTGTCTGACCCACCTCCTTGTACAAGGTTTTTAGTTCAATATACCCAAATGTGCCTATTATGTGTTCCAGATGTCAGAATGGGACAGGTTCGCAGCAGAAGAGTATGAGTTGCTGGTGGCGGAAGAAGGCGGCAGCGACGCTCAGGACCAAATGTAAGCTATACCACAGTCACACCACCGCCATACTTATATACTGTATTCTTATATACCCGTGCAATAATCATCTTTATTTCTTACCATAAACAGGCAGTTATATAGGATAATGAAAGAATCAGAGAAAAAGAAGTGTATGAATCGATTCTTAGAGTTATGCAGGCAAAACGGACTGAACGGATTCAGATTATACAAATAAATGATTTGTGAACGCGGTAAAGTAGACTATAGAATAGAATGTTGACCCGTCACGCACTAGTGGTGTTCCACATCGCATCGCTGCATCTTGCGGACACACACGGACTGCGTAGGACCCGCACAACCCCTGTTACGATAACCGAACTCCTTAATTACTTAGTCCTGACAACTGCGATATGTTCTGAATGCAAACGATAATATCACGTAGTCAATAATTCAAGGAACCACATCATCTTAACACACATCACAGTTAATTTAGATGCATACTTAGAACCTATTTAATGTCTGTTATTATGTTTATATATGTTATATATGTATGTATGTATGTACCCCTATATATGTCTCTCTTCGTTCATTATATATTGTAATTTCTTTCATCAGGGAGGAAGACAGATCTGGCTATGCTAGGGTAAGAGTGTGTTGGTGGTTTGCCGTGTTATGTATGTGCTATGCCTGGCACGGGTCGCCTGAGCGGCCGCACATTGTGCTCCATTTGCATTTTGCTCATTTACGATTTGTCGCTTCTCAGAATGAACATTTGCACTCAAATGAATGAACATTAATATTAAACTACCGAACCATCGAAAGGAACTCTAAAACCTCTCCCAGAACTTTTTGCTGTTGATTTTGCTTGAGAGTCTTTGTCTGCCTTACTGATGAAATACATCAATATTATTCCTGTAAATATAAACCTTCCCCACTCTGTACACAACTGAACATTTTGAGCTTTTGTTTGTAAATAATAATGAAATTCGGCGAGACGCATGGAGCGAAACTAACCAACATGAACTGTTCACTTGCATTCAGTACATATGACATCAACTGACGAGCGTCCGACGGAGGTGAGGCAAGTACTGAATGTGTTGTAATGTTTCAGCTCGTACGATGAGACAGACGAGGACTGTCTGTCGCCGAACCTTGACGACATCACGAACACGGAGGCGGTGGAGGAGTCCAGCGTGGAGGAGTCCACGCTCAGCGAGAGCGCGGGCCGGAGCGCGCGGGAGCTGGCCCGCGCCGGCCCCGCGCCTGGCCCCGGCTCCGGGCCCGGCTTCGTCAACCTCAGCTCCATATACTCCATCGGCGGCGAGCGCTGGGCCAACACCAACACCCCCGCCAACAACGGAGTCGCCGACAAAAAACTACCCGAAAAACCTATCCCGCCCGAAAAGCCCGTCAGCCTTATGATGGTCAACGGCAAAATGGACAATAGGTACGCCGGCTTCGGCAACAATAGCTTCCTGTATTCCCAACTGCTCGGCGCCAGCGGGGCGCGCGCCAAGGACCCGCCCTCCTACTCCGTAGCCACGAGTGCCGGCTTGTTCGATAAGTCAGGCGAACAGAAAAAGATCACGTCGCCAATCAAATCGCCAGTCACGAGTCCTCTAAACGGGGTGAATAAAATCTCAGACAACTACGAGCGCGCGGTTGCGGAGCGGCTGAGCCCGCAGCGGGAGAGCTCGCGCCTGAACCGCAGCAGCCTGTTCAGCAAGGTGCACACGGGCGTGGTCTCCAGCAAGGTCAAGAAGAAAGCCGCGCGCGCCGACGACGAGGACGACGACTACGCGCGCGACAGCGACGAGTGCTCCATTTAGGACTCGCTAACACAGTGATGTTGCCATATGCAGTAATATCAAACCGTTTATTTCAGTGAACGCCAAAGATTACGCGATGAACGTGCAATTCGTGAAAACGATAGATACCTACCTTACCTGATATCAAATTTAGAATAGTGAAGTATTGTCTCAGCCGTTATTCCAAACAGAGAAATATTTTTTCAGCGTATCCTAGTGGTATACGTGCCTTGTGTCAGTTTAGCGACTGTAGCGACTGTAGCGAGTAGACGATGCCGGGCTCGGACGCGGCAGCTGGTGACTGTGGACTACGACTAAAGTGCATTATCCTCGATGTAAACAAACTCTGAACCTTGTGTTAGTGTCGCGTAGACTAGTTTCAGCATTTTATTAGCGTAGTATTTATGTATGTATTATGTTAATTTATGTCTCAAATTAACCATATCAATCAATGGTGTGATTTGTTTGCACAGAATTTTATGTGTTTTGATTGTAAAATATGTTGATCATATTGACGTTATTTTTGGCATCCGTATTTATGTGTGGACACGCTTATAGCAGGCCTCAAAGAGGCAGATTTACTGTCCCATAGAGAAATAGCCGAAACTCTAAATGCCCTGGGGACTTAACTGTGCCCACACATAAAAACGATATATTTATCAAATGTTAAATTGAATCATTGTGAAGTAAAATCATGTATTCGTCACCTAAAATTACCAAATCATATCATTCCTCCATCCAGGTCATAACTATTACGAATATTATAGAAACAAATTGATGATTCATCGCCGTCACTAAAAATCAGTCGTCCATATACTTAGCTTTATTTATTTATTTATCATGACAAAAAGTCATTATGATAAACACGCACAGATTAATTTAGAATAGTAGATAGAAATATTTTTGATAAGGGGTGGCCTCCAGTCCTGCATCTACCTTCTTTTTCGAAGTATTTCATAAAACGTCGTTTGTAAAGTATTTGAGATAGATACCAAGGTTGGTACTTCACTCCAAAAGTGAAGTGGGAGTAACGTAGGAATTGTTTTATTCGATCAAATTCGAAACTTAAATTAAATTTACCTTTTAATGAAATCGATATCAAATTAGTGTTAATTTGATATTTTGATTGTCAGTGATGTCTTTTGAAATGAGAATGGACCATAGGGATGGTCCTAAGAAGTCTGTATCGACATAATAAGGAATGTAGGAATATATAGCGAAGGCAGCTGTATAAATAAAAGCTTGTAGGTAATGCTAGGTAGATTCTTTGATTATATAATGTCTAGATGGACTGTCAAGTGCGCGCAGACGTGTCAAAAAATAACAACCAAAAGTGGTTGTTAAGTACTTTCCCGCCACCAGTACAGATCGTGCCGCTTTCGTGACACTACGTTTTACGCGCTCTAAGGAATAACCACATAACAGCGATAAAATGATAGTATGTGCTTCTTAAGTGTGCTGGAATTAAAAAGGAACGCTAAAAAATACCAACACACATCACCTATCACTAAAACTACTACACACTATTTAAAGAAACTTTATAATTAATTTTACTTTTATGATTATTAAAATCACGCCATATTTTATCAGTGTTGCCAGTTTCTGTTTTTCATTCTCCCATTTTTGTGGGTAATTTTGTTGGTTTATCGTTACGTTTATAAAATAGTGCTGATGTACTTTTTCAAATAAAAAAAAAATGAAAAGTAAAAAAAAAATAACTCAATGTTAAAGTACCTATACCTCATTATGTTTTAATATCGTACCAAATACTAACTTAGTTGATTAAATACTCGATTCAAACACACAACTCCAAATTTCTTTTTTTTATTGATTTAGAAAGTAAATACTTAATAAAAATATTTTTTATTATTATTAAAATATACTTAAACTGGATAATACCACATAAGTAAAAACATATAACTAAAATAAGTAAATATTTTATTATAATTAATTCGTCTTTATTTAATGTGATTTATGGGAGAATTTGTAATAGCTGGTATCACTATTTACGCACACAGAGACATTGACGTATAGTGTAAAACGACGCCTGCACGCACACATACACAAATGGCGTCCTAGTTTTCTTTGGTATGAATGTAGGGCCACGCTCCATCTAGACATTATATAATCAAAGGGTAGATTATGTTGTACTCTAGTCTACAGGTGCTGTACGAGCCAACTGACGACCTACCACTACGACGTGTGACTGTTCACTAGTCTTCGAATCATGTTTGTCACAGCCAAAGAATCGGTTGTTAGATTTTATAATCGCCTAAAGTACTGAGTTTTATTGTTCTTGGATTTTATATATTTCAGTTATTATTTAATAATTCTCGTAGTTAAATATTAAGTTAAATGAGAATTTCAGTAATGTTTTAATGTTAGTAACAATTTGTAACGATTTTAAATCCAATTGTTTTCAATGTAGTTTCAAAAACTTATGTATGTAACGTACATGTAAAAATTGTGCCTCATTTAACATATGTTTACGAGGGATATAATGGTAACTGTATGACACTTGAATTCACCCGTACCTACCTATCCTAAAGCTTCACCATAATGTTAAGACTAGTCATTTCCATGTGTAAATCACTTCTATTTACAACCCTCAACTGAACTAATTTTACCAAGTATTAACCAAAACGATTGTTCACATTTTTTAACAAATTTTATTAATATGTTGTGTACTGTTATATTAGAATAATTTTATGAGGTATGTTTTAAATACCTACCAGTTTTGAGCTTAGCTGTTTTCAAGTTGGAGTAATTTAGTTAATTAATTTAGATTAGGTCTGTATGATTAAGTTACCGGTTTTTTAAGGTAATTTCTTTGTGGTAAGAGTGAGTGTGACTGTCGCGGTGTTCTTTGTAGTCGTTATACGAGTTGGGTGAAAGTCTTGTTATAAATGTTTTAGTCAATAATCAGATCTGTGTAATGTTTTGTCTGACTATGATTACAAACTTTTTATCTGAGCTACTTCTCAGCCATGTTTCGTAATAGTGCCATTGATGTTTCAAGGAAATGTTTTGTCAAACTTTCAATTAGTAACATGTGACTAATAAATAAATAACAAAAAAAAATACAATAATAATTATTGACCTCCACGTAATTTAATTTGCATTTGAAGCATGTATCTTTAAACCAGTTGATGTACGTATTTGGTACGTGTGGATTTTAATAGATACGTTCCTAAGAAGCCTAATTATATTAGTAGGTTCATTTCCTAATAAATGAACATAGATACAAAATTGTAACCCTATTATTAAGATCTTCTTAATTTACAATAGGTAGGTACGATATTTCGTTTTTATAATAATCGGTACCCGTCTAAAATATTTTAGTGTGCATATTAAAACTTTTTAGACGCAATTATTAATCTTATTTTCACTATTGTCAATATAAAATGCACAGTTGTAGACTGTCATTAACAAATTAGTTCATTAACTTAGTGCCGCGAGATTAATCACAATGATACATTGTATAAATATAAGATTTTTTACAGACATTAGTGGTGACAATGAAATGGTGTGTTAACATTAATAAACGATGACAGACCTATTGTTAAGTCTCCTAATAAAGTACATTAATGTATTTCATAGGGATTTTCATTTTATCACCTTTTACCCGCTTAGCCTCCGATACCTTAACGTGTCGCAAGACCATGGTACCCCTTGCCGAACCATGGAAAAATATACATACATAGAAAAAAAGTCTATTTCCAGCAGGGGATTGCCAACAGCTGTAAAATGGCGCTTGTGTCCTCCCACTATCAAGTGTTACTTTTTGCTGAACCAAACGTAAAGCTAATTAAGAATTGTATCTATAACTTTAAACATTTTTCAGAATGCCAACTATCATAAACGCGTGCGCAGTGTGTTTTAGAACCGTCTTAAACAATATTCGAAAACCATCGTACTATTCAAGGCACCTAAGCATGTAGCACGGTAAACAGACTTCTGAGAGGAGAGTACTTCTAACTACACCAAAACCTTGTCTGATACAGACTGGAGAAAATAATATAGTAGTCTCGCAGGCCATACGAAGGATCATAGGTATAATAATGACTGAGGGTAGACTGGAGTTGTAAACGGTGCTTTAGGAACGAGTTTACTAGTAGAGGACCTTATTTTTCGATTTAAGTTACCAAAATATTTATAACAGTTAGATAAAACTAATTGAGCCATTAGAATTATACACACTTTACAAAACCTTGACAACTTTATTGATAGATACATACACAGAGCAAATAAAAAGAGTACATAGGTATCTCGTAAAAAAAAAAGGCAACTGCGTATTATTAGGATATCTAATCACTATAATCAGTGATTGGACAAGGAGATTTCTTGAAAAAAATCAGATCCTTCGAAATCTGCATTGACAAATTTTAGTCTTTTAGTAAAGTTGAATAATCAACATTAATATTGTAGTCTTTTCTAAAAACGTTAATAGTAAGTGTAACGATAATAACTAAAATCAAAGATATATTATCAAAAATTATGATAGATTTAAAACTGAACAAAAATTATCTACGTCAATGTCATTACAAATCCAACGTCAAAACAAAGTCAAATTCAAATAAATGTCATTCTGTAGGGTAGTTCTCCGGAATGTTTTTACGAAAACTAAGTTAAATATTTACAATAGCCTTTTAATACTAAAAATGCCTTTTTACGCAGTGGCAAAAGGTCGCACAACAGGTATATTCATGACTTGGCCTGATTGTGAAAACCAAGTAAAAGGATTTCCAGGAGCGAGATACAAGAAATTCGATTCAGTTGTTAGTGCTCAAGATTTCATAAGTTCTGAAGGTGGACAAAGTGCTAATACTAAATCAAAACAACCTAATAACAATTCTAAATCGCTTACCAGCTCTACTAATAACCTAAAAAGGGCATCGACGTCCAATAACAGTGTAAGTAAAAGTGTTCCAGAGAAAATTAAAAAGAAATTAAATGTTAGTAGTCCTGGATATGTTAGGGAAAATAATGAGTCGGATGGTAATGATTCTGATGATTCCGACGACTTGAACACAATATTATCAAAGCAAATGGACGATATAGAAAAGAGACTAAAAACCTTTGAGAAAGGAGTTGATAAAATTATTAAAAAAGGTGCTAAGAAAACTATTTTAATCGAGCCTCCGCAGAATACAAGTCGGAAAACTATTGGCGGAGGGGAGTTTGATATGGATGACGATGGGTTTGTTGTGGTGTACACAGACGGGGCATGCTCCTCCAATGGCAGGAGTAGTGCCCGGGCTGGCCTCGGAGTGTACTGGGGAGACGGTCACCCCCTGAACATAAGCGAGCCAGTGTCTGGCAGGGCTACCAACAACTGTGGGGAGATCCAAGCTGCCACAAGAGCCATTAAAGTTGCACTACAAAATGATGTCAAGAAACTGTCAATTAACACAGACTCAAAGTTCCTAATAAATTCTGTAACCAAATGGATACCAGGTAAATTTTATTACATTCTATAAACTCAAAATAGATTCCATTTTAAGATCTATCAGCTATCTTAATAGTTATGAAATCTATTTTAAATAAATAAATTATGTTAAGTATTTCAAAAGGGAATACTACTAGCTCATAAATAATAATAACTAATAATATTTGAGATACATAATATACTTACCAGAAATATGAACATTTGTAAATTTTCATTTACCGCCATATATTCTTATATGAATCTGATGAAAAGTGTCTACCTATTAATTTATTATTACATATTTACAGGGTGGAAACGCAAAGGATGGAAGCTGGCTTCCGGTGAACCTGTAAAAAATGAAAAAGACTTCAAAGACTTGGACAGTGTGCAGCATAAGTTACAGATAAAATGGAACTATGTGGAGGCACATAAAGGGATACACGGCAATGAGATGGCAGACCAGCTGGCTAAAGATGGGGCTGCTATGTATAATAAATGAGTGTACAAAATCCAGCTATTGATTGATTTTTGTTAATGAGTTGATGACCAAGTAGATAATGATGAACTAATTGGTGGACTGTATAGATGTGAATACTTGTTCTTAAAAAGTATTATTATTGTCTCTGCCCAGATTTTTCTTTTTAAATTTTCTGCTGTTCCATTTTTGAACCCACTTGCATAGATAGGTAGTTATAATTATTAATTGTTAGCAGACATACTTAATCATTGGAAAACTCTAAAACTGCTATTTTCTTAGTGTAAATAGGTATGTAATTTTCAGCATAGCGTTTAATTATCTTTTGTAAAGTATTATCAATTCAAGTACCATTTGTTTCTTATCACATCTTTAAGAGGTTAGTGCTATATGTGTAATTATAGAAAAACAAGTGAGAGAACTAAGCTATCCAATGGGCAATGACCAATATGAATTGTATGACCTTGTTTAGTGTAATAAAACTGGCTGTGTCTTTGTAAATAATTCTAAGGTTGGTTTGTGTATAGAGAAAGCTTTTTAATAGTAATAATTCCTCCAATGCTGTAATCATTGTAAAGAGAGAATTAAAAGTAATTTTTGTTTAATTTGATATTATTGTTTCTTTATTAGAGCATTTTTTATGCAAAGGAGATTGCCCACGGACAGGTCCCGCCTTGTGGCGCCGTGTCTTAACTTTAAGCTATACAAAATTTAAATCTTATTTTTTATGTATATGGTGGTTTTTATTTAATAAGCATTTATTTTTACCATTGCGTTGAAAAGCGTAATAAAGGTTTATTCAATTGAATCTCAGTACCTACATCCGCACAATAGTACTTTTACATAGAAAAAGTAAAGTAGGGTAGATTTATCTGGCAAATAATTAGCCGGTTATTCGTCTAAATTGTATTAGAGTCCTCCGTTTTGCCGTCTGTTACATTACGAGTTATTGTTATTGAGTTGAGCATTTACGTTCCTCAAGTGCTTTTATATTGTGAGATATCGGACTTTTGTTTTGTGAGCGAATTGACTCTAGTTGTAACGAGAAACCGCCACACCGGGTCGAGATCGGACAAACCGACCCCTCTCTCGCTGGTGCGTAAATTGTTTTTTAATTAACCTGTGTATTATGATAAGTGAACATAAATTTTAACACAACCACCCCAATGGGATGGCACTTTGATTCGACGACCCCATTCATGAATCACTTGGTGGCGAAGATTTTTATTTAACATGACAATGTCTGTAATGGTCTAATTCAACAACCTAAAAAAAAGATTTCTCTTGAACCAGGGTGAATAAATGGAAATCGTTTGCATAACTGAATATAATAATGAAATCTACAAAACAAAATGAAAATCACCATGAAACGACAATTTTTAATGTGGCCTAAATCTCTTAATTTAATGGGGAATGTCCTTTATTTTAAATCTTATTAACGATTTATTTTACACCTAGAGAGCCTCCAAAGTTATCAAGTAGGTACAACCACTAATACAGCGCATAATTGCTGCCACTACTAATATGTAACATAAATTCAGACGAGTAAAATAAAGCTGAAGTATTAATAATAAAATAGAAAAAGATGTATATGTATAGGCTTTTTATTTTTGAATATGCAACTTATAAAGAAAATTCGTTTAAGTAATATTTTACAATAATATTAACAATAATGCGGACAACATCACATACATTGCTCTGAGCCCAAAGTAGGTAGCTATTAAGCAGTTGTATTATGGAATTCAGAAACAACGAAGGTATCACAAACACCCAGACCCGAGACAATGTAGAAAAGTGACATTCTACTTTGACCCGTCCGGGGATCGAACCCGGGACCTCAGAGCTAGCGACACCTTGAAAACCGGTGCGTACCTACGCCACTCGACCACGGAGGTCGTCGAACAAAATTTGTCGAATACTAAATGTTCGTTCTTATATGATTATGTACCTATGTATAAAAATAAAGATTGATTTATTCAAGATGAAGTGTGTACCTACTTCCATCACTATATTTAGCAACTTTCAAAGAGGATTATTATAATATTAAAACGGATATTATTATTTGTTTAACTATTATACTGCCTCGTTGGCCTAGTGGTGCTTAGCGCGACTGCTAAGCTAGAGGTCTTGGGTTCGTTTCCTAAGTCGACCAAGATGTTATTGCGTTTTCCTATGAAATTCTCAGTAGCAGGTCGGAGTTTGGATTAGTGCCCGGTTAGTGGCAATAGGCTCGCCCCCTATTACATGTGACCTACACTTATCGGCGAACTGTGGGTGTACATTGGTACGCCTCTGCCTAACCCTTTGGGGATACAGGCGTGATGATATGTTATGTTTTTTAACTATTTTAAGTTACTTAGGTCCATTCTATGATTAAGCTTTTGATATAGCTACCACCGATCTTCCATACAACAACGTCTTTCCGTTACTCCACACATAGAGCACAGCTACTTACGGTACCTCCTAGTATAATTTATATCTCTGAATATTTATAACTATTATTATTCAAAGTAGGTTATGAGACACGCCTTTTTAATAACATATATTTTACGACTTAACAAAAAAGTCGTAAAACTTAGACATTAATAAGGGATTATCCCTTCCAGTAACTGCAGAGCGATATATAACCCAGATTTTTTATGACATAACTCATTCCTAGTTTCATCGTCTAACTTAACCACTGTATATTAAATATAGGAAAGTCAAGGAATTGAGAGGCCAGGCAGTACATACAAAAATTGCTTTTACACTTGCGTCATACTATCGATATCCTGGTCGGAACACAAGCTCAAGGAATGCCCGAACCATAAATTATATAATTTTACATCCGTATTGGCTGAGAGTTGCGTCGGGTCGTAAAAAATATAATTTATTGTACCTTCAAGGACTAAATATTTTTATGATTATTTATATTTTCTTAAATTTAACAAAGAGGGCATAGAAGGAGTTCCTTGAAATCATTAGACGAGCACTTAAGCAGCGTCGGGTCCGATTACATTTGAGTCTTGATGACTGGCTGTTTATTTATTTTATTCGTACTTCATAACATAGAGAAATATCTTCATAACATCTTGCGACTTCATAGTGATCGTCCGTCATTAGTGAACCTCTTCAGAGCACTAAGAAATTTTCGGTTAAAATTAAATTGGAAAGCATAGAAGAATAGGAAGAATAAATCATGGTAAACTACGACAGACATGGATTCGCTCAAGTGTACACTGATGGAGCCTGTTTTTCGAATGGCAGGGGCGATGCCCGCGCTGGTTACGGTGTATTTTGGGGTGATGATCACCCGTTGAACGTCAGTGAGCCAGTGTCCGGAAGAGCTACTAACAACAGTGGAGAGATACAGGCCGCTACTCGAGCCATAAGTGACGCACAGAGGAACGGCATCGAAAAGTTAACCATCAACACCGACTCGCGGTTCCTCATCGATGCTGCCACCAAATGGATGCCAGGTAAATACTAAATTTATTTGTCAGCCTTACCTGCCAGTTAAAACTTGAACTCTATCCCTAATTATTTCGTTGTTATTTTTATAGTTTGGAAACAAAATGGCTGGAGAAAAACTTCAGGCGAGCCAGTCAAAAACCAGGCGGATTTTAAAGCATTAGATAGAGCTCAAAATCAGGGTAACGTGCTGGTGCGGTATAGATTTGTTGGAGGTCATCAAGGGGTGTACGGCAACGAGATGGCTGACCACTTCGCTAAGCTTGGAGCCGCGAGATACAATATCTATAATAATTAAGGTACCTACTTCAAAAGATAAACCTATTCACATGCTTTTTATTATAAAAAAAAAAATGTACAACTCAGGTTTTAAGTGAATAGATTGATTAGTTTAAGTATGTGCCTTAAGTGCCATTTTTTAATGATTCTTTTGAAATGACATATAAGTGCCTATGGGTAGCTACTATGTAACAGTAGTGTTTTTTTTGTACTATTATATTAGATCTTAGATGAAAGTGGTCTCGCGCGATTTCTTGCTATGTACAACTCCCTGCGACCACAGCCACCACTAGGTACTTAAGCGAATACTAATATAACTTAACCTACCTATTTTATTTTTCCATTGTAATTAATAATAATAATAATATTCCGTGACATCTCACACACGGTTGTCTGATCCCAAGCTAAGCAGAGCTTGTGTTATGGTAACCAGACAACTGATATACATACTTATATATTTCTAAATACATACATATTATATATAAATTACACCCAGACACCGAACAAATGATCGTGCTCATCACACAAACATTTGTCCCGGGTGGGAATCGAACCCACGACCTCCGGTATAGCAGTCAGGGTCTCTAACCACTAGACCAACAGGCCGTAATTAGATATTAAGCATAACTTTGTTTATTTAGCTTTATAAATTCATGAGTTTCATATTTGTATTAAGTTTATAATAGCCAGAAAAAGCTATTGGTGTTATAATTCAATAGATTAAGATTTCCCATTTGTTTTATTTCATGACGCAAATTAAATTCTTAATTATACATAAATGGTGTCTTTTACTGAACTTTAGCTAATACAATGTGAAATAACTTTGTGATTGTGGTATAATTTAATTAAAAAATATTTCCATACATTCGAAACATTTTATTGCATGTCTGACCGACTTATTTGATTACTCTAAAATTATCGCCTGCGCAAGCAAGATCAAATGTCAAGTCGATTGGGGATTAGTGTGTGGAATGCATAATTAATGTATATATGTAACATGCTTGATGGCGGCTCCGCACACGAGACGAGCGCAGTAACAAGACACCATGCGATAGCGGGTAAGGTATTGCGCAGTGCGCAGCGTTTTGCTTTCGTCGCCAGTTCAGATTGCATTACCATATACCAGGAATGAGAGAATGTAATAATACAATACGTTCAGCTTCATAATTTATTTATCGAATGAAACAATTTATTCGTAGGTACCGTATGTACTACAAAGCTCTTAATATTAGAGTAATCTTACTATATACAAACAAATTAATCACTTGACATTAATAGGAGTCTATTTTTGTCCACAAAATCGAGTCTACATTATGTAGTTTACATTCTTCTGGTTGTAAAATGTAATCAAAGTATAGTGTAATTTATTATGCAAATAGCCTAATCGCGTAAAATTACGTATGGTATAAAATGGATCACCTTTTATTTTAGTAGTATGATATCAATTGTGATCATTTAAATTATTGTTTATGCTATAGACACTTGAAATTTGAAACCATAAATATGCTGAACAAGGATTAGTGATACATGAGTAATTTAACCAGGGGTAATATTAACACGAGTTAAAATGGGGCCACAATAGAAAATAGTATTACGATAAAAATATATCATTAAAACCTTTAGCATATACCATGCTTGAATAATTGACAAATTAAAACATACTATATACAAACACGATTAAAATGAAGGCATTGCCTCGCACTTAAATTGGTAAACTAATATCAGTACTAACTAAAATGCACATTACAAGTGAACTTAACAATAGCAGTCTTAAAATTATTGTAAACAGTATGTACGATGTGATAGTGCAGGGGATATAACCGCACTGGCGGCACTGCTGAACAACTGGACAAACCAGGAAAATAATTAAAAAATATTCATTTACAGTGGCCATATTAGCTTCACTATTTATGACGGACTTTCGGGGCCGTGAAATGACTAATACTAACAAATAAATGACCAGAAGAATATTAAAAAGACAGGAAGAATTTTCATTAAACCTTTTTTTACATATTCATTTAACCTTCAAAACTGATCACGGGTTCAATGTTTATAGTAACCGGAGACATCAGATACAACTTCCATAGCAAACTAAACAATATCTTCCGAGAATAGAAGCTTTGTTTAACTACTCCATCATTCAGACATTAACATCACATCTCTATCATTAGAACATAATATTTATTATTGTACACTATTTACAAAACTAGAAGCAAAAACATGAGCGAAACATGGTTTAAATAGTTTGAAACGTCAACCACCGCAAAGTCTAATCGACTTGCTACATGGAATCATTCATTGAATAAAAACCTTTCTAATGATAATATAACATTATTATCAACTTAAAATCATAACTGCAACCTACCGTTGCGTTGTTATGATAAATACAGTTATGCATCTGCATAAGAATGGCGTCCTTGGCTACTAAAAACTATTGCGGTTTTTTTATAATATCTCTATCAAGGGAGACTAGCTCAAAAAATAAACGAAAAAGTTTAAAACCAATGAACCAACCACAATTTCGTAGAATCACATTAACAATTTTATGCTAACCTTATTAATAGTTAAAACAATAGCTCTAGCCATTACTATTAAAAGAGGAAGCCTGCGCATACGTTATCACATAATTTTAAAACATCACTGATTTATTCAATTAATCATACGTTATCTAATTGTCTAGTTGTATATTGTAGAGATTAACATATATAAGCGCTCCACGGCAGTGTCAGAATAAACCTTACTTCACGTAGCTTACATGACATCGTAACTACATTATATACTCGTATGCGCACGCGCTAGAGTATAAGACTGAAACAAATTTCTTAGTTTGTACATTCTGTTGCCAAGTATTTATAATATAAACCAGTAACTAGTTACGCAATATACGCACAACATCTACTTAACAGTAGCCTTAGACATCGATGATCACATGAAATCGCTCACAATTTGTTTTACTCAGACAGTTTTGATAATACTATTGGTTTAATGCACTTGATACAACTTAGCGATGCTTGTAGAAGCCGTGTTACGTTTTAACATATGACAGTGTGTGTTTTACATGCCATTTTATAATACATTTGTCGGGGTTACACAAGAAAATGAACTTCTTTACGCATATCTCACTATTCACGATAAATGTCACAACAACGAATACTAGGGATAAACTAAACATTTCGATTACTATTATTATTGCTTTGTATAAACTAACTTACGGATGCTCTAAAATATGGAGCTTTTGTATAATTGTCCATGTATAAAATGTCTGGATATATTGGAGCTGTGTACCGTAGACATAGAACGGACTGAGCAATATCCACATGAAATTGTCCACTCTCTAGGAGAGTAAGTGATGAGGCCAAATCTCTTTTCTATACGTATGCTTACAGTAACAACTCATGGCCGTATGCTTACCACTTTCAACACATTTTTTCCTGTCTTTACTAAAGGGAACTATACAGCTCAGTCCTTTTCCTTCTATGCTTGATATCTGGTGTTATCTACGTGAGGTCGATGGTGTGCGCGTCCGGCTTGAGTATGGAGCGCAGCACGGGCGTCCGGTCTCACGTGTAGTACTGCACGGTGTGCGCGCGCCGGGCCGTCGTGTTGCTGCCGGAGCCCACGATCAGGTAGCCGCCTGTCGATGACACTACCTTCTTGCTAGCGTTCTCTTCGTTGTTCATTATCTGTTGGAAATTAATTATAATTGTATTTCATTTTTGGATTTTTTTGACATTACAGGTTGATAAGACTGAAGGCTTTTTTACGGTTCTAAGACCGCGGCCGTAGGTGACTAAGATGCGACAGCGATATAGACAAAATACACTCCTATAACAATACATCCAAAGCCGCATTGCAGATGCGACAAGTAGAATATATAAGTATGTATTCGTCGTAGCTTGGCAATCGCCTTAGCAGTGCAGCCGCGGCCTAAATATAACAACATCGAGTAAATTTCCTTATAAATAAGTTCACAAACACATTCACATCTACTTTAAACGCAATAATATCTACTACATTATTGAAGCAAAGCGATCTACTAAAGTACTTCCGTACCTGTGCTCTCTTATCAATACAGCGGCCGCCAGTGAGCTTGTCAATTACAAATGAAATGTAGTTAGCAAAAAATATCATGAAATATTTCAAGTCTGACATATACTAAGTAACATGTAGGAATTATGTATCTATACCAACAATTAACTTAACTCTAGAGACCTTATTAATAAAAATCTCGATGTAGATTAGCTACGGATTAGCAGACTCTAATTTCAATTTTTCCATAGAGAATTTATATTTAGAATCTACTTAACCGTGGCTAGTCTATATTATATGGAGATTTTTATTAATAAATGTGTAGGAGCCTTTAAAGTAAAAACAGTGTATAGCATAAGGCAGTGTAGTGATTCCTTTTCCAAATATGTGGTGATGCAGTAATGTGTATAAATGCATGAATTAAAGGAAGGCGTCGGGTGTGATCCTATGTGTGTATGGAACTATGGAATAACAGTATGTAATACGTACTTGTTTGTTGATGATGATCGGAGGCATCTGCGCGGGCGGCGTGGGTTTGTAGGTGCCGAGGCACTTCATGGTCTGGTTGCCGCTCGTGTCTTCTACCATGCTTACTGGAAATTATATAAACATTGATTTACTGGGGAGTAAGGGATTTTAGGTCACATCAACATATTTTGCGGGAACTAAGAAGAAATTACTATGTAATAAGGTAAGTGAGTTTTTGCGATGATTATATAAAAAATATTCCGCTAGGTTCGCTAGTCTGTTATGAGTTCTATCAGTCAATTTTTACCAATCTAATTATAGGAAATTGACAGATACACTTCGTGCTAGAATAGCGATCCTAGCGGATTACTTTAATTGCTAAAATTTTGGATCGAATTCGCAGCACGTTTTGTATGTCAACTCTCGTGGCATTCTGCTATTCGCGCAGCCAAGTCAATAATAAAAATAGTAATAGTACTCACCGATAATGGAGGCCTTCTGGTTGCTATTTCGGTCTTGGGTAGAGACACGCAAGGGTGCCAACTTGCCGCCGACCGTGAGGGTCGGCGCACATGAGTTTTTCTGTAACACCAATACACCCCAACTGTGTAATAAATATGTGCACCTTTTGTTTACACGGACAACACATTCTCTTCAGCTACGGATGCTGCTACTACTTTATGAAGAGATGGATGAAAGATATAAAAAGTGACAGACAATAATATGACGAATGAATGGTGCACATAATGGCTAAGTTAGACCCAATATTGATAATCCCAGAAGTCAATTTATAGAACATAAAATATTCTAGTACAGTACAAAATGTCAAAGATGTATTTATAATGAAGCACTGACATGGAATACATTAAACTATCTAGCAAACAAATAATAAATCTAACACGAACAGTTCCTTGAACCACTGCATTCCTTATTATCTACTTCTCTTCAGTGCGGCAACTCTTTAGTCAACAGATGCTTACAACACATTGCTATAAAGGCATGATTATGAGACATCTACAAGAACATGCATTTAATATACTATGAGACTCACTGGCAAATTTTCTGGTTGCGGCTGTAGCCTGTTTTCTGGCGAACTTGGTGGCTCTCCATTGTTACTATCCTGTAATTTGACAAATAAAGGTAATGTAATGTGTGATGATGAAGAAATCCAATGTTATTTACATACCCACGGGCCGGTTACAAAAACTAAAAAGACAAAATTAAAGGTTGCAATAGGCCTATTGTCGCTTAAGGTGTTAGCAGACTATATAGGTGACATTGTTTATGTATTAATTTCTCAAAAGTTAAGTTATGTATAAATGGGAGAGATGGAATTCAAATACCAGTATCTTGAGAATTAGGTAAACAAGTTAATTAATTAAAAAACCATAAATTCCTTTATTTTTAATTTTTATAAGCATTTATCTAGCATAGAGTAATTTAGTAGACTAACCTGTGATCGCTGCTGACACACAGCGAAGTGTTGTTTCCAGTGCGCGCGCTGACACGGGTAGTCGCAGTAAGACGTGTTCCAGCAACAGTAGAACTGTGCCTCTTGACTGCAGTTCGCGCACCTAAGTAAACGAAGGCTTCTTAGTACACTTGAAGTGTGATGATACAATTAGAGTGACGCGTCAGAAGACACCGCCAACACAACATCACGTGCAACTCGTGCACATTTCAAACGGGGCAGTAATTTTATAATATTCCTGTAACTTATTTGGATGAATATTCAAACAGCGCATTAAAAAGAAGTGTGATATTTTAATTATGGCATATAAATTATTTCCAACATAAAAAAACGGATATACGTCTAAGTAATTTTAAAACTTGAAATATAAACTTTAGGTATAGTAATTTTTCGACTACTGCTGAACCGCTTGGTATCATTATATAATGTTGGCTCACCATTGTTTTGTCTTGGCTGCTCTGACGGCGGCTTCGAGTTCTGCCTGCGACGTCCGCCTCGTTTCGCTCACAACTCGCAATCGCTCCTTCTCAAAGGATGCGCGCATTTCTGCTAGCGTTAGTTCTGCAAAAGAAATAAATAATTCAAAAATTGAAGATAAGTTTAAATAACAAATACAGGTGTTTTTTTTTTTTTTATATTGGATACAAAGTAGGATAATCGAACCTGTCTAGTGCAATAAAGACAAACTTTTTGCACTATTTATTAAGTACATTATCCATATTGTGTAAATGATAGACATAAGCAAGCTTAATAGAATCCAAAGCATGTTTCCGCAATACACCACGTAGATTAGCGTTCTCTGTCCACATTACTACCTAAGACCATATTCCTGCTTTAACATACCGTGGTTATGTTTGACCTCGTCCAGCTCCTGCTGGTGCTGCCAGCGCGCCTGCTCCAGCTGCAGCTTCAAGGTAGTCAGCTGCGCCGTCGGCTCGTCCAACTTCTCTAACGAGTCCTCTAGTAATGTGCGGAAGAAGTCTGTCAACTGGAACAATAAGTTTTTATTTAGTTAACTGTTTTTCGAAGTAACACAAGACGGATCAAATTGGAAAGACCTGCATCGAAGATAGTCTAGCTCTCAAATTGATGATGATGACATTTATAAAGGCAGCTTCACAAAATGAGCCGAATTATTTAAAGATTAACATTTATCACCGGCTTGTAGGACGTTTATCAAGTCACCAGACGACTGGTATGTTTATTTCCCTATTCACTACATACAAGGAACTAGGGAGACACAACCACTATCCTCCCTGTTTTTTTACAACTTACTACAATCCTTCTTTCGCATCGATTTTCTTGTTTTAGATTTGACTAGCCTAAATTCAACTTATAACTAACCCATGTCGCATCGTCAGTTTAAAAACGTTTGCGGTTATGTAATATGCCGAAGGCAAAATGACATATCATTCTAATAGTGTTATTTTAGGGTGACTATGCTCAATAAAATCTCGAGACAATGTTTGAATTACATACGTCGTCGCTCGCTTCGCTCGCTCTGTTGCAAGGTCACAATATCTAACCTAACCTATTGATCTCTGTCACAAAGTCGAACCTAATCAAGCAATGCATTTCTGGGCCTATGAATATTCGATCAAATACATGTTTTTTGACCAAAAATACTCTGCATATTATAAAGTGACACGGCAATCTACATTTTGCCTTCGGCATATTACATAACCGCAAACGTTTTTAAACTGACGACGCCGTATGTAAAATGCCAAATTATACTATATGTCTGCGACACCCATACGTTAAGTTAGATAGTGTGTTGCATGTGTGTACCTTGACAGCGTTCTGGTTGAGCTTGGCGGTGATGGGGCCGGCGGAGGAGGGCGGCGGCATGCAGCCGATGGGCGTGCTCACGTCCAGCGGGTTCAGCAGCACGCCCGGACGCTGCTGCAGGCGCGGCGGCTACACACACACGGGAGTGTTACTTATACATACACTGTTGGAAAGATAGGTACGCCAAAGAATCCCCACAAGATTTTGTATTTTGTATTATATATTTATTTTAATACTTTTTATTTCACTTTCAAGGAATACAGTGATGTATAAATTGATAGTTTATAGTTTTATTCTATTGTTATGAGTTACAAAAATGTGTACAACAAAGAACTTGCTGCTCTAATTTTTAACTACATTGAGTTTGAGTTGAGAGTCCGCTTGACAGCTCTTTGAAGCTCTCAACCGCCTATAAGACTAGAAAACAGATCAATATCGTTGCATATCTTGAAACTAAACGAATATACAATATAGGCAGTATGCATACTTCTCCAGGCGCATTGGTGGTGGGTGCGGCGGGTGCAGGCGTGGCGGGCGCGGGCAGGATGGCGGCGGGCGCCACGCCGGCCGGGCTCAGCGCCAGCAGCGACGCGCCGCGGTCAGAGATACCGTTCAGGATCGGCGGCGACGGCGCGTTCTAACAGACAAATTACATTTTTAGTTCATACATTGAACAGTTTATAAAGGACTACAATATTTTCTTAGGTATTCCAGCACAGATAAAACAGTTGTAATAGTGGATAATAAAATAACGTTATAACAAGTATGAGTTGGTGCTAAAAAGCAAGTACTCACTTCAATAGCTCCAACAGACATGACGGGCTGGAAGCTGAACATCCACTGTCCATTGACCGAGGTCATCAGCGGCACGGTGTGCACGGTAGGCACGGTGGCCACGGAAGCCACGCTGGTCGTGCTGCTGGTGGAGGTTGCACTCGATGTCGTGGGTGGGGACGACACCTTGGCTTGCATTAGCGGCGTTGTGACTGTGTTTACTAGGTTGTTTGCTGTGGGAATAAGTTTAGTTTTTACTTGAATTAATTTGGGTTACTTGCCGTAAATATGTAGAATAGGATATAAAGGGACATATTTTCAAGTCTGAAGAAATTTTTACACATTATATGATGTCATCGTATCACCAATTACGATACATGTAAACATACATAGTATGTTTTTAAATAGCATTAGTCTTTTTCTAAATATGCACTGGTAGGTAGAAGTTTGCTTTCTTGCTAGTTATATACATTATAGAAACAATGCCGAGTTAATTATCTTCGAATGACGTTAAGGTATAAAATTTTGTTAAATATGTATGCATTTGGTAATGCAACTCCAAAACAGACCACAACCTAAACATAAAACAGGTGCAAGTATGTGCTCACCAGCGGAGGAGACGGGAGCTGGTGGGCGCACGGCGACCTGTGCATGCGGCGGGCGCGAGGGGCGCACGGGCGCCTGCGTGGCGGGCGGCTGGATGGGGATGTACACCATGGAGTTCTTGCTGTTCAGCTCCGAGCGGCCCTCGTCCGCCTTCTTCGGCTGCGGGAACGTCTTCTTGGCCCGCGGCCGCACCTCCGGCGGCTTCGTCGGCACCTTACGAGAGTTTATCGACGACAGCACCACTTTGTTAAAGTTTATTCGAACTTCACGCAAGTTCGATGGCGGGTTTGGAGGGTTTACCGGCCGCAGTTTGAACGCGTTCATGAGATCCATCTTCTCCATGTGTCTGTCAGAATCATCTATTTCAATTGGCTCTGACTTTATTTCTACCTGAATGTCGTCTTTCTTCGGTTTGTCCGGTGACGTCATCCGCGCGAAGGCCCGCACTCCGACCCGACCTACCGACTGGTTTTTGGCGGGTTCTGCGTCGTTCCTTAGCCTTTGAAGTTTAGATACCGCATCTTTCATGTTTGTGACGTTGTCTGTGCTTGTTGGGGTAAAGATACTTGATTCTGAATTAGGTTCTAAGTTAATTTCGACTGTTTTGGTTGTACTATTAGTTTTAGTTATTGTTGTGCCCGTGTTCTGTGCTGTTGTAGATAGGCTTCGAACACAGGTGATAGTGGGAAGACCTGATAGATTTTCGGTCGAGGCGGACTTGCCAGCCTCGCGGGCAATCACTGCTAATGTAGTGTCGTCATCGAACTGCAATCGGTCTTTAACAGATCTAGGGCTTAGCGGACCACTGCCAGGTCTTGGGGACATTTGCTTTTCCAGTCTAGATTTGTCAGGTTCGGAATCTTTTTCCTTACTTGTACTTTCTTTAATCTTATCTTTACTTAATTCAGAACTCTTGTCTGATTTCTTTTCGGACGATTTGTCTGAGGACCTTGTAGTGCTGCTGTTCAAAGACCTGTTACTTCTAGAATTTCTCCGTTTTTCAGATCTTGACCTGTCTTCTCTGAAAACCCTCTCGATAGGTGTTTTATCTACTTTGTCGGGTTTCGCATTAGGTGTTTTCTCATTTTTGTCGCTTCTCGAGGTAGGCTTTTCAACTTTATCACTCCTGGTAAACGATTTGTCGGCTTTTGGAGTTTTATCCTTTTCTGTTCTACTTGTTGACAGCCTTTCATTTTTCTCTGTTCTTGAAGATTTCGGCCTCAACGGGGTGAGCTTTTCATCTTTAGAGGGCGTGATTATTTTAGCCGTAGTTTCTTTAGATGAACTGCTTCTTCTTGTGTGTCTTTTATCTTTTCCTACGAGCGCTATTCTGATGGGGGTGACCCTTTGGTTCTTTTCCTTTTCAGTGCTACTGGAGGGTTCACTGTCTGTTACAGGCGGAGTGAATTCCTCCATACTACCTCTTGTTTCTTCATTCTCTTCTTTAGGGATCTCTATGACCTGGAGTATTTCCTCGACCTCCTTGCTGCTGCTGGGTTCCTGTGCATCAGGTTTAGCCTCTGTACTTTCCTCAAGTCGTTGTCGTTTCTCGTTAAGGACAGTGTTACTGTGGCCACTGGTTTCTATGACTGTGATAACGGCTTCCTCCAGCTCGGAACGGCGACGTTTTCTCGTACTTGTTAATGATTCGTTTGTTTTACTTTGCGATACATCGAGTTCCATGCCGTCTCTGAAATAACGTTTATAGGTTAACCAAATTGTTGGTGGATTGAAATAAGGGGGTTTACTTCATTTTTGAGTTTGTGAATCATTTTATAAATTATTGGGCGAAAATATCGTCTTACTTTTCTAATTAAACGTTTTTCTTACAGGTACAACATAAATCCTCTTTGATAATAAATCTGAGGGTGTTTTTTACATATTATAACACTCACTTTTCTATAATAGAGTCATCTTCTTCTAGTTTAGCTATTTCAGCACCGTCCGCCATTTTACGTGCCGCCGTTACATGATTATCTTCATTCTCGCTAATATCGCTGCAAAGACAACAAAATCGAATATAATATGTATAACTAAATACTTGAACTGTACTCGATACTGTCACTCGATATAGTCATTCTAAATATGTAATTGTTTTTCATCAAACATAATTCTAGGACTGAATTTTGGAATAGCAGACAAATGCAAATATATAAAAAATACATACATCCAAAAAACTATTGAAATACATGCCAACACAGTTATTTATTTGAAGAAAACAACTGTTTGTTATAAACTCACCCATCATTGAATGAACACTTGGAACTTTTGGAGTTCGACCTGCTTTTGTCCTTGGCGGCCGCCGGCGAGGTCTTGTCCTTAACAAGCGACCTTACGTCACCTTCGAATGCCGGTATCTGCGGAAAAAGAAGAATTATATGCTTTATTTACTATGGTAAATAATTTGATAAAATATTTATAATTACTGGCGACCTGTGGTACGCTTTGGGCTTTGCATAGGTAGACAAAACGTTTATGAATTTTACACAAACCTTCCCCTTGAGGCGATCTATCCATGGGCGAAAACTAGCATCACAGACCAACAGACACGGCGGGGGACTTTGTTGTACGTTATATAGTTTTTTTTTTCAAAACTCGTACACGACTTGCCATTACCAGTATAAAGTTTGAAAATTTACGTTTATATACAGACAGAGTTGGCGATGCTAGATTGAAGTCCATAATGTAAAACAATGCAGATCACTTTGTATATTTATTTAACTTTATGATAATTTATAATAGAATTTAAAGACTTACCATAAGTTTAAGCTGTGCTGTTAGCTCCCTGGGATCAAACGGCGTTTTGAAAGGCGGGTAGACGAACTTTCCAAACTTTTTTGATATGTTGCAAATATGTTGTTCAGCTTCCTGTAATTAAATATTTTTTTGTTAATAATGGTGTACAAAGTAACATGGATTGATTACATAAATTGCTGTCTATTTATGGCTGGATTTCCTGTTCAGTATGTTAGGTAAACAAAAGCTGATCAATTATCCAAAAACCAAAAACGGATATATTACAAATTTTTCATGAACGTTCAATGCAAATAAAAAGCATTTCTGTAAATTTTCAATAAAATAATACACCATACCTTCATGCTCTCGATAATATCCTGCCGCTTAGTCCTGAAGGCGTTGGGGTCCTTCTCGGAGTATAGGAAGCAGTCCTTCGCGGGCACCCAGGCGCGGTCGTGCGCGCCGAAGAAACGCACGTCCACGAGGCCCGTGCTGTTCACCGACATGCCTTTAGCGGGCCAGTAGGGAAACCCTGAGGATGAAAGTGGGGTTAGTTTACTAGTTATTTATTGCCTTTTGACGTCTACGAAAAATACAAATTACTACATTATTTTTATTTGTGTAGTTTGAAGGAAGCCTTTTCTTTTCAGTAAAGTCAAGTGGTCATTTATTGATGCACTATTATGAGGGGTATACGCTTTTCAGTGATTAAGTAACCCAATTTGCCAAGGAATAATACATGAACAAATCATGTAGACTTGATGTTTAACCTCGCATTGGTGATTTCGCCCACTTGCTCTGCATGAGCGGACTAATCCCCTGTTTACTTCATGTATTCTCTCATTTGACTGTAACATACCTTTAAGTTTAGCCCAGAGCAGTATATGCGGCGTAGTACAGACGTCGGTGAACCAAGTGGGCTTGCGCGCGTGTGCGGCCGCGTAGCACTCGGGGCACGCTTCTATCTCGCCCATCTCTGCTCGACACGAGCGGACTAGTGCTCGTGCTCCCGCCGTCAACTTTGATTGTACTGTGGAAGTCATATAAATACATTAATATTGGAAAGTAATTAATGGAATACCACTATATTAAACATCAACACGATAAAAAGAAACTCAAAACGATATGTATGAGCTAACATATAGCTTAAAATGGTTTTTTTAGATAAGTGGTTCAATTTCCACACTGCTGCAAAGAAGTATTAAATACTCAGTGTCTCAATAAATTTTATTGAGACACTGAGTCTCAAAAATATTATTACTAACGATTAATATGACCAAAAGAAACAGAAAATTAGTGCATGAAATAATTTAGTAGATAGTAACAAAATGATCACGCACAATTATTCACGTATCTGGTACAAATTGATATTGATTGCGTATTGAGATTAGGCAGATGTCTACACTTTAGATAAGTATAATCACAATGATTTACGCAATATTGCGGTTGTAACTCCTTATACAAAACCATTTTTTCAGAGCAAAAAATCTTATGACTTCAACTCACTTCAGTTCTTGCTGGAGCTGCGGGAACGCTAAATGGGCTCCATAAAGCTCAAAACACTGATGTTCAATTGTTTATAGACACTAAATTCTAAAACTACCTAAATATAAGCAAAGTATATACTAACATGTGTTAAATATAATACTGTTGTGCAGTATCCACTGTACGTCGGCGAGGAAGGCCTCCGTGCTGCCGTACAGGCCCTCTTTGATATTGTCCTGCATGAGCGACAGGTCCATCGGGTGGACCACGTACTGGTCGTAGTCCGGGAACGCTGTCCGGTCCACTGGGCTTAAGAATGGTTCCACCTGGAATTGAAAGAGGTAACATAATGAGTAAAAAATATATGTTAAATTATATATATTTTTAAATCTGGTATATCCGGAATAGGCAAGCATGGTGATCAATGCTTGTTCCTTCTTTATGTGAGAAGAGCCCCGCGATAAGAGTTGGACGTTCATACCGGCGTATTGTAATCTATAAATTTAGGCGCTTAACAGACGATGGACTTTTGGACTGATCTAAATAAGAGCCCTTGACCATTTGTGTTTCGTCGGTACGAATGAACGATATTCATAAAAACTAATAAACTTCAAAGGGTATTTGATAGGTGGTAAATGCTATACGGAATGAAACCCGCCTGTGCACAACACGTAAACAATAAATAAAACTAACATAATATTATGTATAGCCGATTTGGCTCATGCAGTCTGGTATAAGTTTTCATTGTTTTTAGATTGGAAACTTGCAATTATTGAATAACATTACAAAGAGACAGTAGTTGCAACATTTGACAAGGGAGATTTAATACTCTATTTTGTATTACGAAAAAAGGTATTAAGATTTTATGTAATGCACTTTACTTAATCTCACATTGCAAATAAAAGCAAGTAACAATGTTCCAGAATAAATGTTTGAAAGGTACTCTCACACAGATATCACAAGTTTAAATTAATCTAAGTGAGAAGCGTTCATTGTATTTATTTATACAGCTATTACATTGCCCTCAATACCAATCAACATTTTATATTGAGTAACGACTCTATGTAATAGACACTGTATTTCTGTGTTAATCATGGAATCGTATGAATGTTTCATTGCAGGTAATTATTTAACGTTTCGCTGTTATTAACGACGGAATATATCGTATTACAAGATTTGTAGTAACTACATTCGTTGCATGTTTTGTTTTCACCTACGTTCAATCGACACAAAATCTCGATATGTGTGCAAGACGCTAGACTGCTTATAAAGTCATTGTACTCAGTACTGGGTACCAAATAAAATTACGGAACCCAAAAACCATTGTTAAAAATATACCTATAAAAATGTAAGATGCAGTAAAAGTTTATGCAATGCATTTACGATTCGTAGCACGAAATTTCTGCATATAAGCATTTAGTGAAATCGCGCCAATAAACAATTTCTGCTAATAGAAAACCATGTCAAAATGACGAATCAAGAAAAATGTCGCACACATTATTAGGATACATGTACAGAGCACGCACACGTTTATTATTAGGTGTGCGAGTGGGACAGGTATAGCGGCGCGGTATTGATTGGGAGGGTGGGAGCGAGACGGAGGCGTCGTCAGGCGGGGTCCGCGCAGCTACTACTACGCAGATAAGTGGCAAGGTCATTTCACCGAGTCCCACCCGCCGCCGTCCGCACAGCGCTACACATATTTTAATATCTGTACGACTTGGTTCATGCGCTAAGCCGGTGAAAGTACCGAGCCGTACTGCTGTCGTATTACACCTTGTAACAGCCATTTGAGTAACATCTGTTGCAGTTTAGGCATGAAACGTTGTTCCTTTATTGATTTACCAACCAAGTATTTTACACTTAACAAAATACATTTAAACAACGGAAATGTAATTTCGATGTGGTTCTAGCAAGATTCGTAAATATTTTCGAGTATTACTTATCCACGACTACAAACTTAAAAATAAAATAGTATGTAATTTTTACCTTCCTATCTCATTTATATTCCAGATTTCTACTCTTAAGTTACTATTTCTAACTCTAGCTTAAAAGCAATAGCTAGAAACCAACAAATTCGTGTCATACGACCGTTGAATTAGGACGCGTTTAACACGACTACGAGGTATCAATAACAATGAGTATATAACATAGTTATGTGGTATAAAATGAATAAAATTACCCCATTCAGGTCCATCATGCGTTCCAGCGCATGCTTCAGTAGCTCGCAGAGCATACCGAGGGATATCTTTTTCATGGCTGGCGATCTGGAAACAAAGGAAAAGTCTTGCATAACAAGTATATCGGAAATATGTACTTTTCTAAGTACAGTTGGGTCTTAAAAATCCCTTAGTTAGATTGACAACTACGATTATATGTGATACAATTAACAATATAATTAGAGGGTAAGTAAATAGTATTTGTTTTGGGTTGCATATAATAAGTCATAAGCTAAATAATATATACAAATATAAAAAAAAAAAACATAATCTGCAATGGCCCAAATAAGCAGTTTGCTTTGTGACTATACTGAAAAATAAAAGGTTACTAAAAAAATTATGTCTATCCATTTTATTTTTACATATACATAATGGTATCAATTTGTTCATGAATATGTGTGTCAACTAAATAAATTATCAATTTTTTATCTTGATGATCCTTGTATGATTCTGCAAATGAAAGGAATTAGAAAAAATCCTTGAATTTTAAATAAATGTATTTAGGATTCAATTAAAATTGTTCAAGAAGATATTTTACATTTACTTACTGAAGGTAACCTTTATTACTTGTTGGTATAAAACAAAAAGTTTTCTTTGTTATAGTGTGGGTAGATAACAATCCAAGACAAACAAATTTTTCTTTGTTATAATTTTTTGGTTATATTTACCTGGTCTCTGAGCTTTCAGCTTGCAGTACTGTCATGCACTCTGGACATACCCAACTCTTTTCTGGACATATCTTGCTCCGCTCTGTGGTGGTCAGGCATTTATAGTGGAAGGACCTCGGACAGACGGTACATTGCATTGGAGAGTGCATCTTCTCATTGGTGGCCTGCTCTGCCGGCCAATGACATCTCCAACAGTAGGAGTCCAAGCGCAGCTTGTTGCCTTTTTCTCCAAACTGTTGATAAAAACAAAAAATATTACAATAATTATAATGTACTACATAAATTGGTTCAAAAGACATTTAAATGCTTAGAATGTAGTCAAAGACAGAACCCAACTTGAAATTTTTATTCGTAGAGATATCAAAGTGTATAAATTGTGCTCATAATAAATAATAATAATCACCACTAACTGACCATTGTGAGATATATTAACAGTGTTTTCTTTACATATAACTTTTAATAATTGTCACAAATAAAAGCAGAGGCAGCCATTTTGTAATACACATTTGTGTCAACTTACCCTTAAAAAAAAAAAACAAAAAGTTCCATGAAAAGAGGTTACATACTTTTTGATAAAAAAGAAATCACAAATGTCATTCTGTTTTGTTTTTCTAAATGTTTGTTTCTACTGTTTCACAAAACATTTGCTTTTAAAAGTAAATTAAACTTTTTAATCATATTCTTATCAACAACATTTAAACATTATGCTAGTTTGGTAGATTTAACATATTAAATTAGAATTGAAGTAATGTATTACTTACTACATAGTCAGTCTTTTTAATTTTTGGTGGGGTTCCTCTACATGGCTCACCAGTGTCATGTTTTTCCTTCACAACTTTGTCTTCTGGTTCATCCTCTAAAAGGTAGTCATCATCTTTGCACTTACCAGTAACGGAGTTAAGGAACTGTTTTACCTTAGTCACAAATTCAGGGTTCTGTGACCTCATTGATCTTTTGAGAGTTATCTTATCAGATTTCTCACTGCAGTTGCTCTTCTGTGAGTTGTCACTATTTCTTCTACCATCCAGTATCTTATGGGGCTCTGTTAAGGAAGCATTTAGACTGGAGCTTGATGTGTCTAAGGCTGTCCTAGATTTCCTAGTCTTACTTGTTAGTTGAGTACATTCACTAATGATCTTAGATTCCTTTGCTGAATTTATAAGTGACTTTAATTCTCTACTTATGCTCTTGTGTTCCTTCTCTGACACATCTAATATTGAATCATTTTGTGAATCATTGGATGTTTCTCTGTCTATAGCAATTTCCATAGGGGTGATAGTTGCTAAGCTTTCGTTGCTAGCATCATCTGTTTTGTTATTGTCATTGCATTGGAATTTTCCATTGACAGGTATCTTCTCAATAAGCAATTCCTTTACTGGTGATGGTTTAGGTATATCCCGACTCTGCAGTTCCTTTATAGGGGATGTGTAGGCAGGTTTCAGTTCTGCCTTCTGCGGGCTATTTTGTACTAGTGCTGGTTTATCATCATTAGCATTTGTTGAAGGTTCCTTAACAGAGGAATCTGCTACTTCAACTAGCTGTATTTCAACATAAGGTTGAACATCATTCTTCTTCTGTGGTTCTGAATCTACAACCATCACAACATCTGGCACAGCCTTGCTTGGAGATTTCACAACTTTATCTTTAATTGGAGACTTTACTGGTGACTTATTTACTTGTTCTACTGCTGGTACGGTTTCCTCTGTTGGTGTAGGTACTTTATTAGTATTCTCTTGAGCTGGGGTGGGCTGCTTTGCACTGTCATCATTGCCATCAGACTCCTCTTCCATTTTCTCCACTACTATAATCATCTCGACGTTCCCGTCGGAGCCCGTCACCTCCTGGGACTCGGGCACATCGTCTGTGGTGGAGGACACGTCGGTTTCCATGTGGGGCTCCGTACTCTCCTCCATATCTGTGAGAAAACAAGCACCTGGTATTTTTAGCTTGACCTTTTATGATGTAAGAAAACGTGGTTCTTCTAACATGAACAGTAGTCCACCGTTATGCCTAACAATAGATATCTAAATAATAAACGAACCGGTCATTACAGAAGCCCAACCACCCTGCCAGCTACTTACATACCTACTTTCAATACAATCATACAAATACATAGGACTTACCACACGATTCCTTATTTTTCGAACACTATGTGAAAGCACCACACCGTATCCACTGTACGCTGTGACAGCTATATGTTACACAAACAACTTGTGTTTTAATTTGCAATTGTTTTATGATCAAAAAATATCACTATCCAACGAAAAAATCCACACATCGCCATCGCACATACAGCTACGTTTGGTTTTAATTGGTCAACGGACAGATGGAGCTGGCGAAGCAAGCAACCAATCTAAAATCCGTTTGGTAGTACATTTCATCTTGCTTGCACAGTATCTGCATCCCTTTCATTCAAGTTTAATTCTGAATATTGCTGTCTCTTCTTCACGTGCATGCATTTGTCTGTTGTTATGAATGTTGTTAGTACTCTTCCAACTTACAACTAGAATGAAGTTTCTGCACTTATGTTCCGACAATGGTTGGTTACATGTTGAATAGGATTTTTCCGTTTTTTACTTTGCAGTCTTTATCGCAAAAATTACATTGTTGTTAAGTATTGCTACATCAGATTAATTAATAAAAAGTCGTTATAAATAAACTAAAATATTAGATCAAGACCCCGCCTGTTGTTTTTACATTTTACAGCTGATTGCCAACATGAAAATCATTGACAAAATACCTACCAATTGTTTTGGGAATAAAGAGGAGATGCCTTATTATACACTTATATACCTACCTACCTACTGCCAAAAAAGTGATTGAACTTTTTTTTCTTCTTGTCTTGATTGCAAAAACTTTCACCAACGCAAACGATTTTGATACTTTTTACATTTTTATATGTAAGTAGCTATGCCCCACGGTATCTCCGCGTGAACACCTAAGTTCCGTCCCCGATGTCTTTATAGTTATTTTGATATTAGGGATGGAGACCATTTTTTTTTATTTTTCTCCTCGTAAGAAACATCTTCCTTTACAGGATTAAGTATTAAAAAAAAACTGTCCGAAGATTTAGAACATTTATTACACTTTTCAAAACTATATTAAATTCTTTATCTCAGTATTTCTAAAACTTATTTTTCAGGGACACAAATTTAAGGCATCTTACATTCTATGATTTTTGCAACTAAACTTCTGCGTTATGTGTAAGTGCAATGTATAATAGCTTTTACAAAAGAATAAAAATGTAAATACTAACAGATTCATGTACCTAAGTCGTGTAACTGTGTGACTTAAACAATAACAAACCTATCAAAGGCGGCCATTTTTAGGGCCCGTTGTCTTGTAGGTTTAATAGTACCTGGTATACGCTCCAAAAATGTAGGTTTGGCCGGTCCCTATGATGTAGATGTCTTTCATACTTCGCTGTAACGTCAATGGAACGTCAAAATCAGAAGTAGAGAATCTCACTATTGTCACAGATGATTGTGAACATTTGATTATTTTGATAATTTACAAGTATTTATTTACTGCGTGTTAGCATTTGCGAGAATGGAGTTTATTGAACTTATTCACATAAATAAATTAGATGGTGTTATCCTGAAGTATCCGCACCAAGAAACTGTCGATGGGACTGTATGTATTACTGGCCACCACTTAATTTTGAGTTCGAGAAAAGAAGGCGTTCACGAATTATGGGTACAGTACCTCATTTAATTACTGCATTTTATTTTAATTCACAGTATTATGTAATAAACGTAATTCCTTTGCAATACAATATCGATCGTATTATTGTTACTAAACTTGCTGTCGGCTGATACTTATGTTTTTCGGTCTATTATTTCCGTTATGAAAAAGAATTATGAATACAGCTTATCTATAGACATAAACATTAACATGTAAATAAATAAATTAATATACTAAAAACATTTCTTCCCTTCTTTAGTTATTACAATAAATAAAAATGTTTTACAGTATTTATGGTTACTACTTCAACACGCTATATTAACAATAATTCAAAAACATTTCAGCTACTCCACAAGAACATAGACAGTATAGAGAAGAAAGAGAACAAGCCAGTGAGCGGTGTGACGCTGGGTGGCTCCCTGTTCCTGAAGTGCAAGGACCTGAGGATCTTCCAGCTGGACATAGCTACCACCACGGAGCTGAACCAGATGGCCATGACGCTGGAGAACTTGTCCAGTTTGCAGGACCCCAGCATGTTCTACCCATTCTTCTATAGACACATGAATCCTATTGTGGAGAATGGATATACATTATATAGGTTTGTATAACTGAAGTGACAGTTAATTTGAAAGAGAAAATTAAATATAGCATGTGAGAAGTTATGTAAAGATAACCACTTAGTTGACCAAAAAAATATATGAATAATGACATATAATTTTGAATTGCTCAAGGAAGGTAGGCATTTGCCCTGCGCTATGTTAAACATAACTGAAAATGTTATAAAATTACAAAATTGAAATCAAATTCTTGTAGTTTATTTTAAATTTGCTTAATCTACCTTTAAAAAACGCATTTCAGTATTCATGTGTTTTGAATAATATTTCGTACTTATAAATAGAGACGTAACTCTTTCACTAGTGATCCCTTAGAATGTAAGTAAATAAAATAATGCACCATCTACCATCCTAAATAAGTTCATATTTGTCTACAGCATAGAAGGTGAATTCACGAAAGTGCTAGCGACGGAAGAGTGGCGCGTGTCCCGCGTGAACCAAAGCTTCAATGTTTGCTCCAGCTACGGCAAGGCGGTGGTGGTGCCCAAGTGCATTGACGACGAGACCCTCGCCGCAGCCGCTACGTTTAGGCAGGGGGGACGGTTCCCTGTACTGTCGTATAGACATAATAATGGAGTAAGTAAACATTTAAATTGCTTATGTTTATACAAGTCTAATAGAGCCTTTGAGCCCAGAGCATATAAAATGTCTATGAAAAACCTTATATCTTCATTCATTTTTTATTCAAATAAGATTTTATTCTTAATCTTAACAATAATAATTTTATGTCTGAAAATATGTTTGGGTTCTTGATTCGAAGCATTTCAAAGAGGTTGGAGCAGTCACTGTCTTCAATACATTGGCGGATAGAATAGATTGCGTAAAGTAATCATAAAATATAAAAACCATAGTTGTCCAACACATTTATAAATTACTAAATTTGTTTATTTTCAGGCAGTCCTCATGCGTGCTGGCCAGCCTCTTTACGGCCCTAAACACCGACGGTGTAGGCCAGACGAGGCCATTCTGAATGCCGTAGTGGCCATGGGCACCAAAGGCATCATATATGACCTCAGAAGTTCTAATTCTATATCGCAGCAGCAAAATAAAGGTGGGATAGTTTAAATGATCTTCAAAACATATTTTTTTTTCTAATAATAAGATCTAGAAAAATATTTTTACTACCTCAACAAACACCAGGAGATAGCATAAATATAAGATTTATTTTGGAAACACAATATTTGAGCATTTATTTTTCTTATCTTCAATAATAAAATTATCAAAATATTATTTTCTAATAGGACATATCCTGCTAATCTGATCAAACTGTTATGACTATCCACTGTTCATTGAAAGGAGCTTTAATTTCTCACAAATCTTTACTATTTTAGTTATTTTGATTATGTAAGTGTTATTTACTGTATTATGTGTTATTTTATATTTTTAGGAGGTGGAACTGAAAGCAACTCAAATTACTCGCAATGGAAGATATACAACAGATCTATGGATGAAGTGGACAACCAACAACCGCTGTTAGATAGCTACGCTAAACTCGTTGATGGTAACTATTCAGTTTTTAATTAGATATAAAGTATGTATTGTAAGTACTGAAACATGCCTCCATTAGAAGATAATGTGGGAGATAACAACTAAATGCATTTATAAATGTATGTCGATGCGTGAATAGTATAATGGGACAGTTTAAATTAATTATTTACTTTACTATCCTGATGCAAGGAAAAATAATGATTGTTTATTATTATCGAGAAAAAACTGTTGAGCAATTTGACGATTTTTTATGTAATTTTTTCAATGGTGCTATTTTGTATTTTTAAAAGAATTTGAAAAAAAAAAAAGGAAAAAAGCTACCCTTGAGATCGATCGATCTTAGGCCTCGTTTACGGAGACGCGGGGCGTCGCGCGTTGCGATGAGCGGCGCGGTCTGCACTGAATTCAAATATATGGAGTTGTATGAGTGCGTTTACGGAAAAGCGATTTTATACGCGTTTGTTTGAAATAGGGCGTTTTTTGCGGCGGACCCCGCGGATTGCACCGCCGCGTCCCACGCGGCGTTTACCGCGGAGGCGTACGCAGCGGCAATTCTCGATGAAGCTATGCCCGAGGCGGAATCTTCTGTCAGTCTTGTTTAGAAATCGCGCAACACAGACGTAGTCACCGTCGCAATGGAGTATGATATGATAAAAAATCGAAATCGAGGCGAGCGTGCACCGCCACTCTTCCCGCCTCGCTTCTCTATGAACAACGTCGTGTATTATTATAAGTTTGTGTTTACGCGTGCCACTCCACGCGCCGCCCCTCCGTAAACAGAAAAACGACCGACGCGCCGCGAGACGCCACGCCACACGCGACGCCCGACGCCCCGCGTATATGAGGCCTTAGCCCCTATTAGTTTTTCTTGATGTAATTAAGCTTTTGACCTCTTTAATATTGTATGTCTTATACATTATTCCAGCATGCAACGACCGCGAGATATCGAGTGACAAGTGGGTGTCGCGGCTAGAGTCGTGCGGGTGGCCCGAGAGCGTGAGGAACGCGCTGCACACCGCCTGCATCGTAGCACAGCATGTGCATCAGGTATGTTACTTACCTATGTCTTATATATTATTCCAGCATGCAACGACCGCGAGATATCGAGTGACAAGTGGGTGTCGCGGCTAGAGTCGTGCGGGTGGCCCGAGAGCGTGAGGAACGCGCTGCACACCGCCTGCATCGTAGCACAGCATGTGCATCAGGTATGTAACAACTTTCAATCGACTGCTGGGACAAAAACCACTAAAAACTTCTTATTGTGAGAGATATCGACCATTTTCGCAATGCTCCACTGCTGGATACAGGCCATTCTCAGGATGAACTTAATGATTATGTTAACAAAGTGTGATAGTTTGTGTTTCAATTTAGTTTTTTATAGATAGGCTTAATTTTCAACATTGTAAGCATATGTATTTTTCCACAACGGAAATAAATGGCTTCGTCAGTTGCTTAATCAATGTGGTTCAATAAATTTTTATACCATAGTAGGGCTGCACTGCCAATCTTTTCGTACCACAACTCGCACAATATTTCATGTATCGTCTTAGTACTAATTATTCAAATTCTAGATTTTAATATGTTACAGAAAGCCGAGCCGGTACTAATCCACGGCACGCGCGGTGAAGACGCCACGCTACTAGTCTGCTCTCTAGTCCAAATCATATTGAATCCTGATTGTAGGACTATACGAGGGTATGTCATATTACAATAAAATGTTACAATAACTATTACACGTCATAATGTAGATAACGAGAGGGTGACCTTTCTTGGGAAGAGCAGAGTTTTTCTGGCTCACGCTCACTCTGTGCTACATACATATACAAATATTTGTTCACAATCTCCTCGAGTGCAAATCGGACTCTAACACAAAGGGTTATGTATCATCGCACAAGATGAAGATACACTAGTATACAATGTACTTTTTTATATTTGTTAAAATTAGAGCAACAGAAATACATACTCTGAGAATTTCAACTGTCTACCTGTTACGGTTCATGAGATACAGCCAGCTAAAAGATGAACGGACAGCTAATAATTCGATTTGTTTACTGCATGTGCTAGTGGCGCCATCTACACTGATATTTACCTACCCTACTACAGCACAACATTCCATATCCACAGTCTGCAAGCCCTGATCGAGCGCGAGTGGCTGCAAGCGGGGCACCCGTTCTACTCGCGCCACAAGGTGGGCCCGTACGCCGCCGCCGCCCGCGCCGCGCCCACCTTCCTGCTGTTCCTCGACTGCGTGCGCCAGTTCCTCGAGCAGTTCGCATGCAGCTTCGAGTATCGGCAGTCGTTCCTGATCACGCTGTTCGAGCACTCCTATGCTAGTCAGTTTGGTGAGTTGATTTGGATGATTGTAACTTGAATAGGCTTGTCTATGTTGGGGCTGGTTTCCAGTCTCATCTGATGCAGCGAAATTATTTAATCTTTTTTTATTTATTTATGATGATATGATGCTTTGTCTACGAACTATTGCCGAAATAACGAAATTGAAGATAAATAAATGATGTATCATATTTTTACTTGATTGATCGAAATATACCTTTTACAAGAATCGATACGAATATAATCGATTTGAGTGCTAATCGATAAAAATGCATAAATATTCTCATGTAATTTTAGTTTATATTTTTTTATGTCAATATTAACCAAGTCATTCATTATTTGATTTTAACTAAATACTTTTTCTAGGCACGTTCCTCTGCGACAACGAGCAGGAGCGCGAGTCCCGCGGCGTGCAGACGCAGACCACCAGCATCTGGTCGTGGCTCAACCAGCCCGACGAGCTGCCGAAGTACATCAACCCGCTGTACGACCCCACGCCCAACGTCATCTGGCCCTCCGTCGCGCCCATGAGCTACGTCATATGGGAGGGTAAGTTATACTGTAAAGCCTGCGGGTGACGGGGAGGGCACCTCGTCACCCGATCAGCTGTCAGGCCCCGGAGGATACGGACGCGTGGAACATCGCGTCCGTATCCTCACTCTATCTTCTCTTCGTGGTCAAAAACAGTTCTCATTTTATGGAACAAAAGTGTTACACCTTACTTAAGTATAAAGCTTTTTTTTCACATTGACCTATATTGTAAATAAAATATGAACAATAATTTCTCCATTCCAGAGCTATACCTCCGCTGGCTGGTGGAACAGCACACAGAAGAGCGGGAAGAGCAATACGGTAAGATCCGGTCCCGCGAGCAACAGCTACGTGCGCATGCACAGCAGCTCAGGCGAGAGCTGTTCGACCTCGCGCAACAGTACTACAAACATGAAGATAAGTAATGTAGTTATATGTAGATAGAGTCGAACCATAAGTATTGGGGTTTGTTTGTGTTTCGAAGGTCAGTAAAGGCAGTGAAGGATTTTGGACGATTTTGCTATGTCTTAGATCCAGGCATTAAAAGAGCGTGCGTATGCGCAACGGTTGCCTTATGTATGTATAAAGTTCGTTTAAACGCACTGACTGTCTAAAATACAATATTTGAAGATAAGTAACACTGTTTAAAACAATATACGAATCAAGGCAAATATAAGGGCCGTTCAAAATATCAACGTTGTTTTTGGCAATTTTCGTCTTGCTAACAACAGAAAGTTACTGAACGCCGAAAGACGAACGAAATATTCATTTAATTCGAACGCAAATAAATGGAGTGCCTCGACGCAGTTGCTGTATACTGGTCAAATTCGCGTGCATTATCACAGAGCTTATAAACAAGATAATAAATAACAAAACATTTGGCTAGTGCTGAATTATAAAAAATACATTCTTTCAGACCAGTATCTCACCTATGAATTATATCAAGCCTAGAAATCTGAACCAAGGAGGTCGCGTACCTCGTTCTTAAAACTTCTTTATGCAATTTCAGATGCATGCAATTCCGCAACGCGTATACATGATAGTAATACTATAAATTTGATACGATAATCATTATAATATAAACCGGTTCCAAGGCTATAACTTAAAACTTACACATTTATATTAGAAGCTACTAAATCAGCTACAAAGTTACCATAGCTCATACGAGTTTCTACCATTAAAACAAACATAATGATACCTGATGATGTAGATAATTATAAATATGCGTATAGTTACGTAGTTTAAGTTATTAGTTATAAGTGAAAATATATGAAATAATCCCAAAGCTAGCCTAATGGCTAAAGGATCTCTTTGAAATATGCCACAGAGTAGTAAGTTAATAGAGTGATAAAAAGCAAGCGCATAATCTAGCTATAAGAGCTAAACAAGCTATTGCTAGATTTACCTTACTACAGAGTAGGAAACGGCAATTTATGATCATCCTTACTAAATATGTCAAAATAATTCGACTGTGCGTAAAACCAATGTATATAAGCATAACACCACTCTATTCACTTATTATTCCGTGTCACTCTTATGGCCTAAAGTATGAAGACCAAAACGCCGTTAATTGAAGAATTTGTACATTTAAATATTTTTATTTTATCTTTTAACATAATTTGTACATAAATTTTACATATTTTTCAATATGCGGTTAATCTCAGAGGTTTCTGGAGCTTAATTTAGTGACTTAGAAGGCTAATTTAAAAAATGATCACTGCTAAAACTTAAATTACACAATTTATATAAAAGTTAAAGATTTTATATTTTAAATATTTGGGTTAACTTCAAATTAGCAGGCTTTAAAAATAACCTTATGAACAGTTATAAAAAAAGCATTTCTTAGTTCCTGTATATTATTTTATAATAAACATAAATGAGTCTGATAAGTTTGGATAATTCTTAACAAAAATCCTCTTCCAAAATGTTTTCATTACCGTCAATTGTACAGTTTAACACTATTATAAATAAGTTTTATGACACTTTATCTAAATATATTTAACCGATTTTTCTACATTTTCTGTACCTTAAGTAATTTTAAGTCAACCTTGTTAAACTTCCTTAATAATTAAACCGAGCAAGCTTCAGTTTTGTTTATTCCTTCTCTATAGCAAGAAATTTTGTATATTCAGATGTATTTTTTTTATAATCTCGTCTCGTTTGTAATAATCTTATCGATAACTACATTGAATTCAGCTTCAATATTTGAGAACTTATGCTCTACACACAGGTTATGTTAAAGAAACACAGTTACCAATTACTAACTTGACTAGCTAAGTCTGATGTATTCTAATAGGTCAATTCTAACCTTGCAAAATCTTTTTCTCTTATTTATATTTCCTTCGACTAAAATGTTTTGGATCTCGAGAATATAAAAAACAAACTGAATTTGTAAATAGCTTGCAAAACATTCTAACATATGCTGGGGCTCAAATACCACAGTAACAGTTTATGTTTAGGAGGTTTAAGATTGCTATTTTGCTAACTTTTAGATTTAGTCTTCTACTTTTACTGTATTTTTATGAACCAGTCTGAGCTTTTTAATGTATAGGCCTAATTTAAGATATTATAGTTTAAGGACCAGTTCTAAGATCAAAATTCTAGACAGCTCTTATCCACAGCCTAACTTGTGAAACTGTTTTATTCAAACATGTAAATGTAAAAAACTTCATAATACTAATTAATAATGTGAAGAAAGAGTCTGAAAGGCAAAATATACCGTGTGTCAGTGGTCATAGAGTTGTAAATTATGTGTATTAATCACTGGTCCTTAAAAATATAGCTTAAAATAAAGTTAAACATACACCAATGACATGATAATGCGTAATTATAGATTAAATAAGACTGTATCCCATTTAATACAGGACATGTTTTCTACTATTGTTTTTTATAATTTGAGATTTCAAAATCCATTGCGTGTTTTTAAAGCGATTATAGCACTATGATTCATGTTATTACGCATTGGATTAATAATTATGAGCACTCTTTCCACGGCTCTCTAATGTTGCCATATTTTTCATTAAAATTAGACAGTAAATAAATAAAAAACATTCCTATAATTTTTGTAGAATATGTATTATAAACATTTAATTTAGAAAATAATATGTATATTATATAAATATTTTATAGATATTTTTACTTAGCTATGAAATTATGAAATGCGATTATGAATATGTAATTTATTGTAATTAGAAGGACTTATTTATTGGGTCAATGTAAAGGCCTATAGTAATACCTAAGTTATATTTATCATCATTAGTTTACCGCCATAGCTTAGCCCTAGCTCTAGAATTAATTAATGATTCAAATAATACAAAAAAGTAGTTTTTAGCAATAGCCACAATATATACAGAAATACCAAGCAGTGTTAGTAAAAAAACTAGTGAGTATTTATCATTTGAAAATATAGAGCTTCCAAGACCAATATTTAATTAAATAATAATAAAAAACAAGATCTGGTTATATTAAAACCGACAAGAAAGACTGGCTATGCTACTATTTCAATCTATACGATGAAAAATGATTAAATGACTTTTCAATCTTGAGAAAGTACTGAGTTTTGCCTAATACTGAATCATTTTTCCAGAAATAATAATTTGAAATGAGAAAGGTCACTTACTTGACACATAATATAAAAGAGGCCTAAATGCTAGTAAATACCTGATTTAATCACAAAAAATAATATTTTGGATCCGTTTATGTTAAAAAGAACCAACTCAAAAATATTGTATTAAGGATAAACTTGTATAATGTACCGATACCTGACATTTAAATTTACATAAAATAAGTATGAATTACATGGGAATGAGAATCCCTATTACTCCTAGTTTCCAAAAGGTTGATCAGTATTCACATTAAATATATCATACGTCAAATATTAAGTAAGCACAGCACTTGACTTAATATTTTAATTTGATTAGTTGTTACAGTACGGTGCTAACTTAATGGCGGCTCTGAACACGAGGCGAGTCGCTGCGCAGTAACAAACTTACGCGCCAGCGGGGGTGCGGGGCGAGGTACTGCGCAACGTGTAGCTTACTTCAGAGCCGCTATTAACTTTGAATCCAACTATACTCTTCTAATAAACCAATTTAAATGGTTTTCATTACATTTGTCAAGATGCCATTTAATAAATAAAAAAGAGCTTATGTTGAACAGGCTTTTTGAAACTAGTATTTTTTTAGGGTTGGTTCTCTTTAACATAAATATCTAAATGAAAGGTATCAACACTATTGCTATAGCTTTGCTTATGGTTAACATGTGATAAATGAATGTATAGTTAAGTGTATATTTAAAACGTTATATATTTTACCATGTACCTTTTGAAACTGCCAGAGCATTTGACAGGTAATGTGCTCAATATAAGTATTTAGATGTTGTCATAATAACTAATCAGTAAGACAAAAATTTCTCAATGGATTAGTAATTTTCAAAATCCAATTTAAGTTATATTCCTAATTTTATTTGCCAATCAACCACATATATGCGTATTAAAAAAGTACTTAGTTTATTAGTTTTTACTAGACGAAATAATTAATACTTATTTAGCACATTACGCGTTAAAATAATAAATATTTGTATTAATTTATAATTATTATACGTATCTGTACTTATATGTAAATGGTTTAATGTCAATTTGATGAGTCTATGAATTTATTTGTTAGTCAATTAAATATTGCACTGCATTTCTAGTATTTTTATTACTTTTATAACTCCATACTTCTCCATACCAAACATTTTATTATATACAATATATCAAACACCTATTCAATATTTATAAAGATGATTTCAGAGCTGGCTTAGCACCCCATACCTATAGCGCAGAAAGTAAAGTACACAACGCCTAGGTATAAAAACCGGATCATGCAACGATAAAGATCAGTAGATAACAAACCTATCTCAAAAGATAGAACACAATAAACGAGCTCATTGTACAGCGTCAGTTACAATAATGACACACCACTTATTTATGGCGAACTCCAATTTATACGTGTTTATAACCATAGCGTAATGTCACAGTACAAAGAGTACCAACCATTTCCAAGATATAATTATGCGCAAGGATGCCTGCCGGACATTCAAATGATACGTTTTTACCTAGCGCGGTACACTCACACACAAACACCTCCAACATACCAACAGTTTTAATTATACACAAGAATGAGATACTATCAACAATGAATAATAAAAATCAATCGTATTTCAGCTTATTACATTAATATTCTATATGGTATTATAGGTGTGTGCGACTGTACTGTGTGTCTGGTGGGTAGTTGTAAATGTGTCGGGCGTGCCAACAATGGAAGATGGCCGATAAATGGAACGTGTGCTGCTCTATGTACTGCCCGGCGTTCATTTAGATACAGCTTTGATGTAGCGCCGATATGCGCCGATATGCGCTTATAATGAAAACTTTACAGCGAAACATTCGACGAATAATATTTCTTGTGGCATTCCGAATTGTGTTTTATTGTGCCCAAGTTAATGTTAATTGGAATTGTGATAAATATATATATATTGACGACCTCCGTGGTCGAGTGGCGTACGCACCGGTTTTCAAGGTGTCGCTAGCTCTGAGGTCCCGGGTTCGATCCCCGGACGGGACAATGTAGAAAGTCACTTTTCTACATTGTCTCGGGTCTGGGTGTTTGTGGTACCTTCGTTGTTTCTGGATTCCATAACACAAGTGCTTCAGCTACTTACTTTGGGTCCAGAGCAATGTATGTGATGTTGTCCGCATTTATTTATTATTTATTTATTATTTATATATTCAAAAGTTTATAAAACGTTTTCAAGCTTCAATATACCTACACTTTATTAGAAAATACTTGTGTTGCTAACACAAAAATAAACGGCCATCAGTTGTTTTAAACCTTTTGTATACTTGGTATAACTTTTTAGTATATAAATAGAGCGCGTTGTAATTTGTTCTGAAGCTGTGTTTTTTCAACAAGTTTGTCAACAACGAAGTAGGGGGAAATAAAAAACGTTATGAAAGGCTGTCGGCGCGGGGCAGGGCGCATGCGCGGGGCCCCGGCCGCGGCTCCGTGCTGTAATGATGCGGTTGCCGTAATGGCGGGCCCAGTCGTTCACCTCTCTACTCACTCTATGGTTTCACTACCTCTTGTACTTTACGCTGCTTTTAGAAGATTCGACTTTGGTTATTTCATCCGAAACAAAGAAAAGCTACCACAATGACATTTAAAGTTACAGGCGGATTGATAATTGACTTATGTAAGAAAACCATTAAAAACATGCGTGCACTATTGATGGGATCTTAGGCCCAACAATGAATATAGTACATAATATATTAGACTACTATATTTTGCATACTGCGCTCGACGTACTCAATAAGCGCAGTTGTAACTTCATTAGTTTTCTGCGCTAAGGGTTGTGCTCCCGTATCTAAGGACAGATCAATTAGTACGATATGCAGAGGTTTATTCAAGACTTTGAAAATGCAATATTTTAATTTAACACGCACATACAATGAAGGCTGATAATAAGCTAATATAAGCGTAATTGCTGATATAGTACCCTTTATAAAATATGACAAGATAGTGTAAAAAACATGTTGATGACAGCTAAGATATAATATGAACAAAGGATGTTAAACTTTTATGATTTTGGCACACGCAACTAGATTGCATCTTTCGTAATATGACGGCAGTATTTTTGTGGGAAAATAAAAGTATTGGCTTTACACATAATATACCTCTGTATTACATAGGTATATTATGTGTGGCAGAGTTGCAGAGCAGCGTAAGTCACACCGCGGTTCGGGCAAAAGCAAGGAACTGGGGAGTTTTTAGTGCAGGTCCCATATATCCTTATAATATGTCGTTTTATCGTCGTGGGTTGAAGCCATTATCTTTAACAACTCGACAAAAAAAGGAAATCAGAATTAATGAACGCTTAGTTAATGCGTAAATAATTCTAATAAGGGTTAATTACACAGAAAACGACAAAGGTTGGGGATAGCAATTAGAAAACGGTCCCACTTTACGTTCTGGGAAATATGCCTCTATGTATTTATAATTGTATTACAAACAGTACACAGTAGTGTGTGTTAGTGCGCAGGATGTAGGCCCCTCATTACAATTAACTTTCATTTTCCCTCTATTCTCAGGTACATGTGCCTACAACCTCACTTAGGTACCGCAATATTATGAATTTCTATTTTATTCTATTATGAGTCAATTGCTGCGGGAAATTGGTTATTTATGAAGGAAATTCGCTGTAAGCGCGGTCAAGCATCTTAGTTTTATTCAAGGTTATTGACACTAGCTTTATATATTTACTCTTATTTAGGTACCAGTTTAAGTTACTTCAGAACGCTATCTTCAGAAGACAGTAAACTGCTTTTAAGATAAGATACAAGTAGTGCACTGTGAGTCGACTTAGCACGGAGTATTCAAATGTGAAGACAATTACAGACGGCCGTCGTGACACTGAATATGGAAAGTTGATAAGCTCGTATCTTAAGGAGCATCCTAATTTGTACCAGCCGGTTCTGTACATTTGACCTTCATACAACTCGTAGAACAACACTAAAAACTCCTTGATACTGCATCTGAAAAAAACAACTAGTTACACAAACGCATTTAAGTTTCAAAATAGCCTATTGTTTCTTGCGCTACGTAACAGTGAAACGATGCCCGCATGACGATTGCACCAATACCATTGGAAAGTAAAGCAAACGTTGATAAAGACTGTAAAATCTGTAGCGTTTTGAGAACCGGAATGGGTCGACTTTCCTTGCTTGTTCGGCTTGTACGGAGGAGTTATAAAACGCGGTTCAAAGTTCGCGGGTGCTATCTAGCGCATCTACACGCGCGCATTGTTGCGGCCGGCGGGCGGCGCGGCGCTTTCTCCGCGCCCGCGCCGAACGCGCACAATGCTCCAATATTATTGTACTGATGGGAATATGGACGTAACTGTAGACTGCGGTACATTATACATAACTACTCGTAAACATTATTATCGCGGGTACAATCGTCGTACGCGAGGCTGTAGCGAAGCCGCTTTAGTAACATGCTTTCAGGCTCTATTCATCCGCAGTTTTACCTTTTATTGAAAGTTAAATTCAGACTTAGAGTTTTAGCGAAATAGAATATTTATTTATCGAAGATTAATTAATTTTATTTTTCTAAAGAGTCAACAACTACCGATGCCTGCGCCTTTTTGCTAATCTACAAAGCAGGCTTCATGAAGCACCTGTAAGCTTTAAATAATCAACACGCGTAGCAACCTATAGATGACACTTCCCAACCGTTGTAAATAATGTACCAAGTTAAATTGCTCTCTATGTAGTACTTTACCATGCCACTAACGCATAGCCTTTTCTTAAAAGTCATAAGACATCCACACATTTAACTTCGTACGCATGGGCTAATTGAGCTACAACTTGGTACTTTGTAGTAATTACAGCAATCATTAAAACAAACAAGGTACCCAAGCCTACGTATGTATAAGAAAAAAGTATATTACTTCCAAAAACATTTTTGATTGCCTAATCTAGTGATGTTTCTAATTGCCTTGCCTCCATCAACATGACAAATGTCCGGTGGCACGCAGCTGACGATGATGACTACACATTTGATACCACAACGCAGGCAATAACTTAACTTCGTAGAAAGTCCGCATCGAGGCCTAACAGTACGACTGCACGGGCGGTACTAGGCTACATTGTTTTCCTCACAACAATATATTGTGAAATTGAAATAATAAATAACCCCGGCATTGTGTATAACAATACTCCGGATAATTACCCGACAGTATGCAAACGTCGATGTACTATTTTGTTTAACAGAGTGTAAAAGCCTTTGTACCTGCTTAATGTTTAAGAAGCCATTACGGTTTTTTAAATGGACCACTTTGTTATTATAGCGGGGTATAAGCAGAAGAGTGAAAATTAACCATGCAGTGCTCATCGCGATGCATCTTGTACCGTAGCGCCTGATTTTATCTGGAATTGAAATGAACAATTCAGTCACTGATTTCTTTTTAATATATAGCTTTTCTCTTTGTCTGTGAGTTCGTGTGATGGGCATTTCACGTCTAATCGGAAACAATTTCACACGAACTTCAAGCATAAAATTAGATGGAGGCAAGACATTGGGTAAGACTTTTTGGAAGTCATTTTGACGAAATGACTCGTCATAAAGACTCTAGAAACGTGTTACGTTTTAAATCATGTACGTGAACTAGAGGTAAAATAATAGTACGTATTTACGGGAAATATTGAGTGAACCCGTATGTGCTTATAAACAATGCAAACGTCACTGTCCTAGTCAGAAAACAAAAGGCGGTGGACCGAGTGTTATAGCAAAATATATTAGTTATATTAATTAATATATTATAGGAAGACATGACCTGTGGTCATGAGCCCTAGACCGATTGACTCCTAGAAATATACTTAGAAAATCTAAGTTCCTATCAAGATCTCATCCCCCATTAAAAGCAACAATGCTGTGCATATGTAAAGGCCCAAAAGCCGGTGATCACAGGTCAAAATGCCAATTTCGTGTCGGCTAACGTTGGTGACTAATTAGGATATTAATTCTAGTCATTTGTGTCCAGTGATCATCAACAGTTGCCAATAAAGATGACCAATAAGCCTCAACTACCAAGTTAAGGGTTTTCGCCAAAAAGAGTACCTACCTACTTGTTGAACAACAATGACGCGGCAAAACCTTCGGGCTTTTCGTAGCTAGCGCCGAGGTCTCAGTTCAATAAATAATAATGTAACACCGCTCTATATTCTAATGATAAATGTAAAGTGCGAACACTTGTAGCACCTACTACCTACCATTGTTGCAAATATTAGTACGATCAATAACTTCGCGCCTTGGTTACTAACTGTTCACGGTTTATACCCATATTTAGTTTATTCATATAAGTTACCTATATTCATTCATTTATCATGCAATACCATACAATTATCTAAGGCAGCGTCCACATCTGACGAAGAGAAAAGTCAGATGTGGAAGCACGCCAAGGAAATATGATTTTAGATTGTATGGTGTCATTTGCAGTTATTTCTTAAAAATCAAATCTTAAAAGGTCTCTATGTGTGTAGTAAGTAAATATAACAAAGAAGGTGTTAATAGTTGACATCACTATATTAATACAGTTTTGAACAATATCAGAGGATCAGGTACCTCCTACTTTAAAATTTATGGTAACTGTACATGCTTTTGATCGTAAACAGTTGTAATGTGCTGATGAGTCATTTCATGTACTATTAGGTACCTTATGTTTTTGGCAGTCATCTCCGTGACGTTTTAAGCGTTGTCATCATCCCGTGGTATTGGTATTTGCCAGTCAACAATGATTGCAGTAAATTTGACTACACAGTCGAAGGCACATACATATTCCCGAATACATCTATTAGCTTTCTTAAATGTCTTTCTTTTTTAGTTTCTAATTCCATTAAGTCCTGTCTTATATAAAATGTTAGTCCTAAATTGCATCGAGTTTCTTGTTTAGAGTAGGATATGTTCTTGTTGCCTGGGCTTTCCCAGTCATCAGAATAAATAACTAATCATAAGTAATAAGGCTCACTTAATAAGTTAAAGTAGCCATATAGTTGACAACTTAAACAGGTTTTTTGTTAGTCTTGCGGTAGTACAAGCTACACTCGACATTGGTTCACACCGTAAGTACCATTTCACCTTTATTCCAAAGACTTTATGGTCCATTTTCGTAAGACGTTGTTTTCACTTCTGCGTTGCTGACTATACATTGATTAGTTCACCTTAATGTGGGGTAGGTACCGGATGAGTATTCGACTCTCCAAAAATTACGTAATTTAGTTCCTATTACAAGTGAGTTGGGTTGAGTTTTGAAAGAAATTGATTTTAGATCAGTAGTAGTGTAGGAGGGCAAAAAGTTGTTTGCGTGTATTGTAAGTACTTGAAGTTATGGTGGCCGTGACTTCATCGAGTTTAGAAAACAAACCTCCTTGAATAATGTCCGAAGTTGTTGTTTCAGTGAACAGTACCAAGCAGCAGTACTTTTATGGAAATTCGTTCAAGATTTAAGATACATAAGGTAGGCAGGTAAGTTTTGTTGATTTTTAGATGACGTTATATGCCCTTTGTCTTCATAGCCTAGTGGTGTGGTGATAATTTATGAATATGGATAGGTGCGTGTGCTGAATATGCTGCAGGTTCAATAAAGGCTAGGTAAAACGTGTATTTTTAAAGTCCATCAGTGACTGAAGGTAAAGATGAATCATACTGAATAAAAAAATGTAACCATAAAAATTTGAGTCCAATTGACAGTGTCGGTGTGTCTCAGAAAGTATAATGGACCTGTAATCATGACATCTTTCTATTTGAAAAGTTATGCTGAATCCGATGAGTTTGGAAGCCGACCCCAACATAGCTTGAGAATTAAACTATTTACTAGAGTTTTAGATACTCTTGCTTACCTTTGAACCTCAGTTCTATATTATTTGTTCCAAATTACGTCCGGATCTGTTGTGGTCAGGTTCAACTAATTCTCAACCCACATACAGCTACTATTACCGACAAACACGTGTCATAAGCCACAATTTTATAACCTGTCGTAAAATAGTATTAGTCATCCGTTACCACAATATCTGATTGACATTATTTTCCGACATCAAAACAAGGATGCTATCAATTCTACGTTTATGTGATATGAATATCCAGACTTTATCTCGGAGCCCTTTATGACTTTTTATGAAAATATATTTTCACTTTTTAATCCACGGATAGTTTAGTATAGGCAAAGTATATATATATATATATTTGCTCGATTGGATGCACTTTATCTATCAGTAAACATAGAGTGCCATATTACCACCTTCCTTAATATATGGTATTCTATTAAAGATTTTCAAAAAAAAAGGTACACAAAATATTATATAGGTAGCTTTGTTCAATTTAAGGGAAAGTGTCATAAAAATAGATCACCTAGTTTTCAAGAATCATGCCTATACATAGATTTTTCTCTAAATTATCGCTTGTTTTGCTGAATCAATATTTAATTATGTAATCGGATCTTATAAATAGTTATCGATGTGACAAACCTTGGACTGATTGGCAATTTTTTATACTATCGTGTTTTTGTTAGTTTTCTCATTTATGTAAATACGGGGTTTTCCTCGAAATTGTCACTACACAAATGTTATGGTGATTTTATGCGGTAGGTCTTACAAATTGTTTGGGGAAAAAGTAGAGAAAAATAGATATGTAAGGTGTGACGCAGGTTCATCTATAGCTCTTATTGAAACGAAGTTTTATGAGGGTTTTTTAAATATACAAAATTTCACTTAATCTGAGATGAACTTGGTAGGTAACCCAAGACAAAACTACTAAACCTTGCCTGTTGGTCTAGTGGTTAGAGACTCTGACTGCTATACCGGAGGTCGTGGATTCGATTCCTACCAGGACAAATGTTTGTGTGATGAGCACGATCATTTGTTCTGTGTCTGGGTGTAATTTATCTATAATATGTATGTATTTAGAAGAAATATATAAGTATGTTTATCAGTTGTCTGGTTACCATAACACAAGCTCTGCTTAGCTTGGGATCAGACAGCCGTGTGTGGGATGTACCGGAATATTATTATCTGCGAATCAAGATTAAAGGAATTTACAGGTAAATTATTGAAAATATTTGTATGCAATCATAGTAAATGGTAAATAGCAACATATAATATTGGGAGAAAAACTGTGTGGATTAGTTATTAGTTGGTAGGTATTGAAATTATTACCTAGATGGCAATAGGTTATAATGTCAAGGTGAATCTTCAGGAGCTGATGTCACTAGGTCAGTGGGTCGGCGTGTAGGTCATGTACCAACTTCTAAGCCACGTAAGATGCGAAAAACAAATTAATTCAATAAAATGGAATTAATATGTACTATGTCAAAATGTTTAGGGTATAACGTTGTTAGTTAGTAGTAATTAGGATCTTACGATTATGTGCTGTACCGAATAAGGAATCTGTACCTAATAAAAATTATTTTCGTCTAAAATACACCAACGGCTCGAAAAGTAGCTCCTTGACCCGTTCTTCCTCATTTTGTCAGAATTTGTTTGAATCATTAGACTATTGCCTGAATCCAAGCATTACCGTAGCATTTACTTACACGTTTCGGGCCTTATTTAGCCTTCTGATTGTTTCTTTCTCGATGTCATATTATACATATTTTATGAGCAAACTCAAGCTACCAAATCACCAAATGCCAAATCAACGTCTCTTAGTATATTTTATCGAACGTATAACTCAAAATTGACCGATATATTTCACTAACGCGCCCATATCATAAATATTAATAATACAATTAAAAAGATTTACAATAACAGCAAGCCGGTTTGAGCATGCGCAGTGGCGCCAGTTGCTATCCAATCATTCAACTATTTAACTTTATTATGAATACATTTACATATTTCTCAACATTCTACAAGCTGTCATTGAGATTAAAAATTAAGATATTCATCAACATTCACACTGCGAGTTGTTTATGTGCACATTACACCCATTTAGCGATTTTAATTTTCTTTCCTCGTTTTAAAATCGACAGGTCACCGGATGTGATGACGTCATGTGTTTTTGTGATGGTTATCAGCAAAATCAGCACTACCAGCATACTTTAACACAACGTCACTGAGGATAAACCTTTTAAAATATACATACGTAAAATAGGAGAACAATTTTATTGAGAAACAACATTAAATAATTTTGGGTTGAAGATGAAGTGCACATAAGGAACATTTTAAATATTTAGTAAAAAAACATAACTAGGACAAAATAGCAATAAAAGAGGATATATTCCTGCCTACTCAGAAAAATAAATAAAAGCCCTAATGCTCATGTGGCCCAAACGTTTCCAGATGAACGCTCGGAAGACATTTTAAGGACTCTTGACCACCCTGATCTCTTAGGACCAAAGCAGACCTCACAGAGTTACAATCTTTTCTGTTTAGGACGTTATATGTTTCTGCATGTTTTTAACTCTAAACAGTTTCGAATTATGACGCAATAACAAGATTTAAGTTATTTTCCTCTTTGAAAGCTGATGTATTCTCTAAGAGTTTTTATGAATAGCTCGGTCAAACGTTCAACAGTCATTGATGATAGGATATGTTACGTCAAACGCGTTATTGTGTTCACGCTTCAAACAGGTTTCGAGAATTCCATGTTGAGCAGCCGTTTATTGATTTCTGGTTGCAGAACATAGTCATTACTTGATTTATAATATGCCTACGTGATGGTCAGCCAAAGCAATGTAATATAATTAAGACTATCGTAATTAGGCACGTTTTTTCTGCTCATAAATTGCTTGAATCTTTTAAAACGGATTAATAAATAACGTTGTTTGAAAACCGAATGAAGCAGCAACGGACAAACTTCAAAAAGTTATTCCAATATTTAAAAAAGGAACTAGCTTTGTTTTTTTGCGAGACTTTAAACGATACCGCACCGGCTGGCAACAGTTTTAACGGTTTTAGAAACAGTGTCAATTAAGGATTTTGTTTTATAATAGGCGTATTAAAACCTTTCGAATCAAGCGTTGTTATTTCGAATGTTAAGACGCATAATAATTTAACCTTTAGAATACGTGGAACCAGAGGGACGGGAACGCTAGACAGATAAGGTTGCATCAGTAAATTGTATCATGTTGTTGCTATGGTGGTAGCCTGTTAAAAGAATGAGGTCTAAAAATAGTCGGGTAGCAACAAACCAGATTTATGGTCCGGACCCACGGCGCTAGCGTCCAAGCTCAGCGAGTTGTTTTATAGCTTAACTGGCGTTGTTTACAGTGTAAGATCAATTGGCGGTGCATGTGATGCTCGCTTGTCGATACTCGACCTTATCTAGTGGGCTATTGCAGCGAGTCGCTCCAATCGTACATCATATGAAATCTCATTACAGCCACCAATAACAATGGAATCGTTTCTGATGTCTGTATGAACGTAGTTCCAACTTCATTTTATTGGAAGTCAGGTATTTTGCGATTTTATTCAATTTTATATTGTTTTGCTTACATAAGGTATATTTATTGCTTGTTTTAGTTTTGTTTACTGATACGTCAACACGTGCAAACCAATTGTCTCCATGAAGTTATTGCTAAAGAGTTGTTACAAATAAACGACGGTTGCAGCATTGAGACCACCGATACAGCTTCTCATATTGCACCGTCGACGAAATTCGTGGAAAATCAAACTTGATTATAGAATTACGTTGGGTGTCGAAAGATATTTGGTCTTTTTATAAAGTCCGCTCGAATAAAATGTATCGGCTTGGAATGGAGCGGTTATCTTTCTATTCTTCGTTGTAAAGCCAACAACCGGCCGGTTGTTGTTACTCATTTTACGCATCAAGTCACACGAACTGAACCACTTTGAATGGCATCAATCAAAACTCTAAGAAACTCTTTCCTCGAGGCAGATGATGTTATAAAACATGTAATTTGTTTACCCAGTGAAATACATGAGTACGCACGTAATCTACGAGTTTCTCACAATTTATAAGTTGGATTATTTAGAAGTGTTGTACTTAAGACTGGTTATTACAAAGTGGTCATTTTGGGAACTTGTTTTTTGTAAGATTTTTGAATACGAATCATAAAAAATATTGCGCTAAGCAGGTATCAGAAACGAGTTAAATTCGAAATAAACCCCGAAAAATCCGTATAATTTACCTACTCACATTTTAAAACTGACCATAAATAATTTTATATCCATCAAAAAGTGGTTCGCGTGACAGCAGAAAGCCGCCGGGCGGGCCAAGGAAATTTGAGCCCATCAGTCGCGTCCATTCGATTCATATTAACGCTCAAGTAATGTAACAAATAAAGGGGAGGTCGTTGTCCCATCCCGGGCGAGACGCGAGCGCATCACAACCACGCCCGGTCCTCGCACAAAAGAAATAGTTAATATTAGAGCCCGCTCCTCCAGTGTCATTAGCAGCGGCACAAAGCTCCGCAGTCATTCCACGCTCTTACTATTTGTCAGAGGCAAAAAGTGCCTTGTCCACAATAATTACGGGACCGGCTTTCGAGAGCGCTCATAATTCGTCATGTTCTGGTCGGCCGCGTCGTTTCTGAACGCATCCATAATTTGACGTTTCCCGCCAGCAGTCACGACGGAGCGCGGGAAAATGTCACTTTGGAGTAAACTATTGGAAACAGTTTAACCTTATCATACCCTATCCTAAACTAGGAAGAAGTGACTAAGACTAAGCTAGAACCTAAATCGAGGATTTACACACAGTTTTGCATTATACATAGTTATTTTAATGCCTATGAAGTAAGCAGGTGTAGCAGAACAATGACATTATATTTACCCAAACGAGTCCAAAGATGTCCTGGTCTTTTTGTACGCGCTGCAGTACAAACAGCTACGTATTTATTTAACCGAAGTTGTGAAATGAAGAAAGTACCAAAGTTGGTCAGTATATCAAATCGGTGGATGTTAGGAAATGAACCGCGGAGGAGAGTAGAGTTCGGCGACCGCGACGGCCGGCAATCAGGCGACACTTACTGATCAATTGATTGTTACGTTTAACAATTGACGACACTAATATACTGGCTTTTCGGTCAACACTTTCTTATAGCAATGTTTGGTAAATTTATTTTACATTATTTACAGTTATTACATTACTCGCAGTATTTACAGAATATTATTTAAATGTGAGCCTGTTTCAACAATACTTAATTTATCGTAGATGTTTATTTTTTCAAACACTTCCGTGTATTAAATTAAATTGACTCACTATATTGAGATTTTGGTCTTTAATTACTCTTAAACATTCGTAGATAGGATCAGAACATGTTTTTATCCTCTTTAACTTTTCCGTATTTGGGGAAATCCTACTTTCGTTATCAACACATTCCTAATGTACAGGAGTTATGTGTTCTTCATTATAGGGATTCTAAACACATGCAACCATAAACACACGTACTTGTGTGTTCAATGTAGATTATGTAGAGGACTAAATAAGGAAGACCTTATAAACGTAATATAGGTTTTTTTTAAACTGTCTAAACTGAAATTGTTATTCAGCTTATTTGTAGATATAACCTAGATGCATGAATACCACTATAAAGTTTATTACAATAAATTGAGTTATGTCGCATATGACCTAAAATACATAGTCACACACTAAGCACATCAGGACTTGGCAAGCACCAACAAAGCTGCCAATCGTGAATTCTGATTATTGTCGCGTGTACATAATCTTCACAACGAGCATTTGTCATTCGCCACAATTGATGTTATTGACAACCTGTTACGAATAAATCTATGTGTTTATGTGTATGTAGCTGTCATAAGGCTAGCAAGATGCATCAGGTCTTGCGTGCGATCTTCTGAGAAATAGGGAGTCGTGACAAAAATGTAATATGGACTGATATGAGGTATAGCTATAGAAGTTAGCTGGTTATGTGTCAGATGTAGGATATAATATACAGGCCGAATAAGGGAGTATTCGTTAAATAGTTCTTTTTATGAAATGCATTGCTGATTATTTGATAATTACAATTTTTTGATGTAGGTTTTCATGTTTGTTTTGTTACCAGAGATCAAGCTTAAGGCGTAGGTCCTAAAATTTTATAAAATACTGAAGATTTTGTTCAATGTTTATATAATCGTCTATTACCTATTTGAGTTTAGCAATAATGTGCGAACGAAGCAAGTCTTATATGTTTTATATACGTAGGCGGTACGTGATATTGACACTTATTTTACCTATCTTTTAATATTCTATGTAAAATTGTTATTTTTAGTAGAATGACAAGAAATAATTATATTCCTAAGAACCTCGACTTTTAAGTTATTTTATTGTTTCTCAGCGTATTCTTCGCTTCTCCTTTAAATAGTTCCTTAAAGTATTTAGAATTTAACAACTCAAACCGTTATACACTATCAAAACATTACCAACTTGGATTTAGCGCGCCTGCGATAATAATGAACGGTAAATAAGAACATCAATCAGGGTGTTTCGTGTGAAAATCTAGAACGATGGGGGTACTTAGGATAATGGGTAAGGGGTGATAACACATATAGTAGTATAACACATAAAGAGCGAGCCCGCAGCAACGACACGTGCCGGCGATGCGGGCGCAGACGACCGCAATCAAATTAATAAAGCAAAACTCTATTTATTAATACCTCAATTAAAATCTCCCCTCATACGATAATTAATTTGAAGACTTCTTAGTAGTTTGTTGGGCAAATAATAAAACAATCATGCTGGCTTTGTCATTTCAAGGTGTAAAGTAGCGACAGATAAAAAGCTGTTTAAGTTAATTTGCGTTTCAATATTGGGGCGTATCTATCACTAATTAAAAAAGACACACAATTGAATCGCATTTGAGTTTACGGCTCTAAGGACCACAAACAAAACCCAGTTCCTTTGAGTATAAAACTGAAGCACGATTATTTTCTTACACGAGTACCGTTCCAGTGATGTTATCAACTTAGAAAACCTTTTGTAATTAAGAATAAGTCGTGGCTAGCGTGATACTTAAGCTGGCACTTTCCAGGCTTATCTATTGACTAATTCCAAGGGAGAGGCACTTTGTTCTAACCGATAACTTCGACAGGACAACCTTTTTCAAGCGGTAAAATAATTTGCTGCAAATTTATTTACACTTGACTCTACCTTTAAAGCGTTCTACTCAGTTAAGACAATGTTGTTTGATGTCTATTATCTTGCAAATGTCACCATAAACTTTTAAATTACAAATTTAATGCCGGTTGACTAGGCACTCGTAGCCTTGTATGTATTCTTAATTATCTTTATGCAAAGCTAATCAAAGATGAAGGCAAGCAAAACTATCCACTTTAAAAAAACAGACCTTACATACGACTAGATAAAATAATTTCAACCTCGTTCAAACAAGCAGACAAAATAAATAGCCAAGACTTATATCTCATCTGTCTGATCGTAGCCGTTACTAACAGCCAGTCGACAAATACCTAAGCACTATTAACACCTAATGTCTAAACTCAAAGCATATTTATATAATGTCAGAGCTAGCACACTAGAGAACTAAATGTTAAATTATTTAATTGATACTCTCAACTATATGGAATTCATAGACTAGTTTCGCGTACAGTAATACATTTGATTAAAATGATGTAGCTCTATGATTTATGTGTTGGTATTTCAAAGCTAGAACGAAACTTGTTAGGTTATTTTCTGGTCCTTTTATCCGCATGTAAAGTGTGATGAAAATAATGTTTGTTTTTTTACAAAACTTAACAGTTAAAAGCATTAAATTAATCTTAAACTTTGTTAACCCTCAAATACGGATGATCCATGCACTTTAATATTAAAGGTTTTCTGTTTTGTCTAATTTATTGTTCTTGTCTTTTATTTAAATGTCAAAATGTTACAACTTTACATAGCTGTAAATTATTATGTAGCAAATATGTACCTATCTTTTTTATTACAATTTTATTTGAAAAGACTTTAATAACTTACGGGGAAGTACGTACAATTATTTTTATATTATCCTCGTCTGTCACTAACTCCATATTGACATTTATGTTCCGAACAAACGTCTTTAGAAATATACGACTTGGCTTTTTAATATTCACCGCTCAATGCACTGTTTTTTGTTTAATAAGCCACATTATAGAACAATCAAATTCTTTCATGTCTTCTTAATGATCTACGAAATGACGATATAATGTTGTACGTATAGACGTTTTTTAATGTTCTATCTGTTGTTAACAGATCTCCGAATAATTATAAATCAGTTTTTAGATGTAAGGTAAGCGCAGGAAAATAGTTTCTTGAAAATAATGAGAAATAAACCTAGACAATTAAAACCAAGAACATATTTATCCAAAATTAATTGCACATGTTCTTTAAAATAAATAGATACATAGTAACACACGTCTTTGACCTTTGTAACCTGCAAAACTATTAACCAGTATGCAGAGAACTAAAATAATATACCAACGTGTAGTTGTAGATAGATTTATTTTACTGTTGTAGAATGGTACACTGCTCTATATTAGCCTTAATATCACCTATAACTATCTAGACGACCTCCAGAGGTCATAGAAATTCAATAACTAAAACCCAGAGCTGTAAAAACCCACTCGCGCCATAAAAGGACACGATCGTAAAACTCGTAAAAAATGATTTATGTGGTCCTTTGTACGCACTGTAAAGATTTGTATGAACACAAAGTATAAAGAGCGGGCCATGTTAATAAGAGCCGTGTGTTCTTGTGCGCTTGCTCTGATTTACTTACGTTTAATGGAGTTGTAAGAGATCGCGGGGGTCGAGGTTTGTTGGCCGTGTCGGGCAAGGTAAAATAGACGAAGACGAACGATGGTATCTGCACGTGGAGCGTACTCGGAGGGCAGGGAACCGGTTCTGTAGTAACCGGCGTAGCTTAGGGCACTAGCCGCTTTTACGCTCGACGTAGGCCTGTGAACCGTTTTATCGAATAAAATTATTCCCAGTTCTATCGCTACGGGATTCACGTTTTTCTCTGTGAAATATTGTACAAAATGTGCATTAATAGTTTGCTTAAATAAGTAATCGTTTTGTTAGGTATGGATTTAAAAATGTTTTAATACATTATTAAAACCGTCATAGTTATGTAACATAAATAAAGTAGTCAGTCGATTTTTTTAATTGGTTCTTTTGTTTTGCCATCTGATTATAAATTGATATTGTACGGTAGACTTATATGGACTGAAAGACTATTTATAATGCAGATTATGTATAATAGCTTGATCAAACGTAAAAACGTTTCAGCACAAATGTATTAGTGTCTGGGTACTGAATGTTGTTAGTTTGTCATGTACAGTTTAATGACACGACAAGGTTGTCGCACAAAAACCGAGGTTGACGCGTCCATCGACATGACGAATGCACATCACTATGGGTCGTTCGTCCTCAAACAAAGGAACAGCTAGGTAGGAATCCGTCAAGTCACGCCAACGAACCCCGCGCCGCGGCTGCTCGGCCAGCATAACAACCGAAAACTAATCGAAAACACCCGGAACTAATCATTTTCTAATTATAAAAAAAATGCGGATAGCATCGGATTCCTTGGTATGAGCGGGCAACCGAAACGACTCAAGGAAAATCACGGATTACCGAAACATGGGGTTTTAAAACAATAGAACAATAAGGCAGATGTCGAAACGGATGCCATTGATATTCACAAATAAATACATTAGAATTACGATCAAAAACCGTTAGTGTGTCTCGCACGCTCGTATGCAGGCTGCCCACGCGACCCGGATGTTTCCCGCATTTTTTCCGCGAGCTCACACTCCATACCGCCAAAACAAGTAATTAAGTTGCAGATTGCCGCCATTTGAGCTGGATAAGTTTTGCGTTCAATTTAGGCCACATATTCGTTACACAAGTTGTAATATAAATTGTAGCCGACAGAGCGCGATGCGAGCGGTACGAGCATTTGAAATATTGTAGTCGATGGAGTTTAAAGCGTGAACAAGTCGATTAGATAGACTAGTGTAGTAGATGTTTAACTCGTTTTAGATGCGTGTGAATGTTATCCCTGAGTTGTGAGCGGCTCAGGTATCGACCGCGCCCGCAGCGCGCACCCTCCGCGCTTGGAACGCTCTTTATTATTTATTTACCATGAGAAACATTTTTATTCCATTAAATGCATATTGATCATAATTACTTTAAGTACTCGTGTTTATTTACTGACATGTTGTGAACATTATTTATATTTTAGTACAGCATCAATATTAATGAATTTGTAGAGTTGAACGTGATAATTTGAAATATTCGTTTTTGTAAACTAAGTTATAACGTCATCCACTTATAGTTTTAAAAATGACTCATATTAGAACTTCAAGTTTAGTTTTAATAAACGCAATTTATTATACACTCAAGCTGTATTATTATAGTGTACGACTTAAAACTACACCATTTGTCAAAGTTATAAACACACCGGTGCAGAAAAATAACTATTATGTCTGCAAACATTATTATAGCGTCGAGTTGTGAACTCAGTAAAAAAAAACAAATTAGTCGTCTGCAACTCAACCAGAAAAGTTCAGGAATCGTTTTTAGAACTGTTGCAGTATTTAAAGTAAAATGTAGAGTAGTAAAAACTTCCACATTCACCGTCAATCTAGGCCAGTTTACGTTTAGTGTTAGAAATGTTCTAAGAAGTCCATTGATTAGCATAATAGATTACTTAAATGTATTGCTCAACATTTCCTCGCATTTCTTAGAGCTCAGAATCAATCAGCTCGCGCCCGGATGCAGAATAGATAGATACATGGTACGTAGGTATACGTTTAGGCTGGTTTTTGCCTTCGATGTTGGCATAACAATTTCCTGTCATCATTTCACATTATGTTACAGAATATAATGTCGTATCTTGCCGCATATTATGTCAGGAAATTTATATGTTCGTGTGTATTTTATTCTAAATGTTTAGCACAGCTTAGAAACTTAGTAGTCTGTACCAAAAATATTTATGAATTTCAGAATTATGATGCTTTTGGTGATCATTAAGATATTTATTACTGTAATTAAATTACACTGATCATGGAATTATCATATCTATTAAGAATTAAACTGACGATATTTTTATTGCTATTGTCAAGTAAATGTAAGCTCACATTAAACAATAAATGACAGGGCCCAGTATAGCATGTTGTACCTTTAGGTACCTAGTGAAGATAACTTATAACGGATTCAACAATTACATATCTTGATAAATAAATATTATACGACTTTCCTTAGCAACCGCAAATTATGATGCAGTTAAGTAATAAATAAGCATTGCAACTAACATGTTACTATAGCATCTTCCGTACAAGCGGAGATAAAGCTACAAGAATCAACGATAGAGCATTAATACATAGTTTATACTTGTGTTAAACAAGGAGGTGAGAGGCGTTAATGATTATGACGTCTTTATAAAGTAGAATCTTTGATATCTCTGTGACAAACATGAAGAACAGAAGGGCCAAACAAAATATAAGAAATAATAATTATTCGATAGCTATTTGGTTGAGTCGTAGTGTTTAAATCGAAAATATGACAGCTAATGTTTATGAAATATTATTTTCATTCATATTATTTCTTAATTATACCTGTTATGGATATGGCCGCTTGTGGTAGCAAATACCTTCAGAAGCAAATTATAACTGTTTGGATCAACAATTTTTAATATAGAGTCTTTACTACACTACAGTGGTCCTTCTGTACAACCTCATCTGTTGATCACAAATAGGTTACAATAATATAGTGACGTGTTAATCGATCCCACACTAGGCACAGCGGTTCACAGCGGTTGTGCAACAACGCTCGCTCATACACAGCCCATACACAGCTCATACACAGCTCATACGCGACTCATACACCGGCCATGTGAGAGAGATGTTACCTATGGAATTATGATCTGCGCGTGTGGTTAGCCCTGGCCCTTACCACGAGCTGAACAAAAGAAGAACTATCGTATATATACTTTAACCATTGCGTAGTGGACAATCATATACCATTTTAAAAAAAGGTTTGCAGCGAGCAATGCTTCATGAGAATTTCAAAATGTGTTGTTGTTGTATGTTTCGTGGTAATTTCCTGAAAATAGATGGATAGTAAATAACGTGCACGCATTTGATAATGATAGTACAAAATGTAATAGAGTATTTCTCAGAAAATTAATCTTATTGCAATCGTTTAAATTAATGTTCTTAATGCTTGCATTTTGGTAGCGGTCAATGAACCTTATCTTCCTTATAATTTTTAGAAGTAGTTGACGGTTGCTCTACTATAAATATCTAATGACTTGCATATTCTGATATCTAAACGAAGAAACATAAATCATTTTTACATTTACTTAAGATAAGTCATATCAAAAAACTGTTGTATAAGGTTTGACAGCGAGTTTTAAACTTTGGTCCTTGAATACGCGGTGAAGTTGGTATGCAAATAAGTCGCATAATTTTCTCATAAATGGCTAGGAAAGGATGGGTTATACAAGCAATCCATAAAACGTAGGAAAAGCGAAGAAAATATTGCTAATTAGGAAGTCGTAAAGATTTATCACAACCAGTCGCATTTGTACTAAATGCTTACTACTGCGTACTTCGCCTATTGGTGCCACTGCAACTTCAACTCCATAATTTTCTTCACAGGAAATCGAAATTACAATTTCCAATTTGGAATTGTTTGATCCAACCAGTAAACTGATAAAACCGACTACCGACTCAACCGAGATTAGTTATTTAATGGAGCGTAATACCTCTTCGAAATTTGGTTCGTTTCGTAGATCGGTATGTCCAAATGGTCACGGCACGGGGTTGATTCGTCAAGCTCTGGCTATCTGCTTCTAAAAACTAGAAGTACTGGCCTAAAGGGGGGAGGGGAGGGGGCTATTACGTTCAGTTGGACGTATTATCGAGAGTACCGTCATAGTAAATCGGCCGTAACCTGTGTCCAGGTGCGGCCTCGCTGCGACGAATAACCACGAATCACGATTTAGTTAGCTAAGTTACTGGCAACTTTTTATCGTTTTGAATTTAGATTTTTTTTTAAGAAAAATAAAGCCTCGTTTGCATAGGTTATTGAACCTTCTATAAAATAAGGGATAATAAACTGCGCAATACTTTACTGCAAACCAAAAGGGTAACAATAAAACTTGAATAAAATATAAAGTTATTATTATTACACAAGAATCACACACTTGAGTGTCAAGAATTTTAATTAAAATCATAAAAACAACTGACACAGCAAATGTAAGTACTTATACATAACTTAAATCTTAATAAAAGTTCGCTGTAACTAGTCGTTACGGTGAGTCACTGGATCATTGAACCCTTGCGGCCGCCATCTTGGAAGTGCGCATGCGCAGCCCTCGCGAGCCTTCTTGTTCTCACCCCTAGCCAGCGCCTAAGAAAAGGATAACGATTGTTTAATAAAACATTTTTATAATAGAAAGTTTTATTCTAGGTTTTACAGGGAACTTTATTGTAATGATGAGCATTTAAATGGTTACCATTAACGTTATTAAAGATAAAAAAAAATTATATATTTTTACTAAAATTCAAGTAAATTAATGTAATATTTATGCTTTGATGCGTACAGTTAAAAAACAAGACCAGTATTTTATTACAAATTAATGGGGTTACAATCTTTCAAGTGTGTCCAGCCAGTCAGTAATAAATGAAGTTTTATTATATTTACTAAGCTGAATATGTATATTTGAGTGCCTGTAGGCTGTACACCAAAAGAAAGCACAATTTACTTTACGTTTTCCATTCCAACTTTCTTGACACTTTCAGAAACCGCAACCAACCGCCTAATAGAGGTACAAGTATCTAATCGTCTTAGGAGGGACTCAAAATAACAACTCATAATAACTTTCTGAGGTTTACAACAAATAATCTCGGAATCGAATAAAAATAAAATTATAACTCAATCGATAAGCTAGTAAATGTTTGAAATGTTGCCGTATAAATTATACGCGGGTTTCCGAGTAAAAATAAAGACGAAGTTATTCGTTGTATTGTATATCGGGCACTTTGCGGTTTTACTATTTTATAGCATTGTAAAGCACCGCAATCATTGTAAAACACAACTATTCTGCATCGAAGGGCTTTGTGTTGCGTCATTCCGGCACAATAAAACTGCAATTGTGCATATTTCGCTGTTATAAGGAAACATTGTATTGCATTTTGTTTTCTCAATGGGTATTGGATTGTGCCCTACTGCTGACAGTAAAACGGTTTCTATTGTTCGATACCTACTTTATTTTAAATTCATTTATTGTCAACCTTCAGGGTTTTCCCCCGGGCTGGTATATAAGTTATCTAAAACTGCTTACGTCAAAGCGTAAGCAATTTTAAGGATATTCTTTCAGGGTAAAAACCTTAAATTAAAATCGATGCTTAGCTACAAATTGTGTTATATTTTACTCCAAACATATTGCAAGTCTTAAATTCAATTTACACAAATAATTTAATATCATACTATAGGCTGTTATTAATGTGTCCTGGCTCAATCGATTAAGGTAGAATATAGAACTAACATTTAGCTAATTATATACTAGGCTAGCATATGTTCAATTACCACCACATTAACGAATATTTCACTGCAAACTACTGCCAGATGAATTACGATTATTATAAAATTGCCAGTTTGCTCCGACTATCTATTGTATCTGAGAGAAAGGCTGCGTAACTTATAATATCCTGGTAAGAACTAACTGCTTACCGTTTACTAACTAATAGTGATGTATGTTTCACCGTCCGGTAAGGGTTGTTGCACAATGCACATCTAAAAAATGCGTATCCGACTCATACCTAGTAATGAGAAAAGTCTACAGAGAGAGAAAAGACTACAAAGAAATAAATTATCTGGTAAGAGCCTGTAAAGTTCCATGCATTTCTTGAGGGTGGTGGAATTCCATGGCAATTTCCAACAGGTCAAATTTGCACCAAAAAGCAAGATGCCATCTGCTAATCTTGTTACATTGCTACCATCAGAAACCCCTTGTATATTTTCAAATAAAAATCTACGATAATATTTCTTACTTTTTAATGCAAAAGGACTTTTTGTATTAATGAGTCCTCTAGAATGGCAACAAAACGGGTAAAACCACAAAACACTTAGTAAAATATACGAAAAACACAAGCACCTCTTTTTGTTTATAGTTTTTCGTCCGTGTGCAGCGACCCTTAACTTGCGCAGCCTTGCAAAGTACTAGTAGCTTAGTAGCTTATAGTACGTACACAGCAATTAACAAGTGTGTAACATGTCATGACGTAGGCACACCTGCCTACCGTTGCTTTACCAATTAAAACGTTCACTGACAATGTTTTAATTACTTTGTGTTACTAAGTACAAGACATCTAGATAAATAGATAAGTACTTATAATTTCATGAGCTTTTTTACTGTAATATGTTGACGCCTTTTTAGTAACGTCGTAAATAATAGTAGGTGAGGCGTAATTTTAAGGTCGGTAAAATTTCTGGGTTTTGTGAAGAAATTCTTAGAAGTTAGTCCCTTTGAGATGTGACCTGTAAATGCCAATGGACTTCTATCATATGACTGCCTTTCTCGAAATATTGAACTAAATTACACTGTTATATTTTGCTGTTAAGAAGACATTTTGGCGTAATCTTGTTTAATATGCGCTCAAAAAAAAACAAATGCTTTTGAACTTCCAAATAAAAAAATTGCGTTACTTTCAAGTAGGAACATTTTTGTTAGGTTACGTTGTAAGATCAGAGGGGTAGTAATAATAAATTTAATCTGACAAAAATCCCTGAAGGTGTCAAATTAACTTAAGCTATAAATCTGACAGCTGATCTCGACCCTTGCAGTTTGCAAAAAGGGTTAACACGACACCTCGCCTGCATTCAATGCGATTCAATGCACAATACAGTCCAAATTGTCCAAAGGTGTCAAAGCGGTTATATTAAAAAGACCAGCGATCAAACACCTTCGAACAATAGTTAAAAAAGAAAGGGTTAGGTCTTGAATGTGTCTAGAGTTTACTTACTGACCCCCTGTCAATCATGATTACAATAAATTGACAATTTTTTTAAACGGGTTTCATTGGATAAACTTTAGGCGTGTGCATTTAAAATATATTGCAAAAAAGTGGAGTGAGCCTGAATGACTATGAGAATGAGAATCAAAAAGAGTTTGAGAATCAAGAACGACCTTCTCACAATTTTTTAGATTAGATTTTATTAGGGATCTAGAATTTCAATTTTCATTCTTTGCCGGTTCAAACAATGAGGGCTATTATTTTCTTGGATAATAACATATACCAATAAACCTAGTAAATAGTAGCAACATCATTCGGATAACTAAAGAGATGCATTCAGCCGTGATTCAGACCATAGATTGCAATAATCATAATAAAAATCGCGTAGCGTTTCGCACTTACAGTAGACTGATTCTATACTTTGTATATATTTACTCGTAAGTGTAGTAAACTAATAGTTCTCCGTACAAGGACTCATTATTCAGTAGGTTGTATTACCCATCGATTTCTGTCCATAAACTGTATCGAAAACCGTTAAACATCACGTTCATTGGGCAATAAAGTCTTATTAGTGTAATGCGATCATGTCCCATAATGCTTGATCACGGGATTACTGTAATATGGACTAAGATTTCTAAATGATGACGCTTAATGTCTGATGTCGACACTTCAAAATAAGTATAATTTAAGTTAAAGTATAGCGATCTGGAGGTCAAAGGATTAGTCGAACAATTCTGCATTTGCTTTCAATTTTGGTAAACGCCAAGCTCTATGTGAATAGAACTTTTCTATCAGTAAAATATTTTTTTTTTTTTTTAGGTTACTAAAATCTCACGACGGTACATTGATTTCAATAGTCGCAAATCGTCACGATTTTTTACATGAAAAAGCAAAAATATGTGCCCAATGTATTTAGTAACTGCTGGTGGACAAGAGAGATTTTGGCTTTTCATACCCAGTCTTCTTTGTTCACGGCTCTCTTGATTTCTTAGATTAGATAGACTAGATAAAATCCGCAGAATGGCCACATATATTTATATTATTTCAACCTTGAGCCAGTAGATTTTATAATTACAGATACAAGCAACAGTTTCTCAGATAATTCCTATGTTTAAGTTGATTGTGTTTGCCGTTTGTTTGTATTAATCACGCACGATCTGACTGACATAGTGTCTTTGGATCATGAACGATAAATTACTTTTCTAGGGCTTATGTTCCATTAACTGAAAATATAAAACAGAAATAAATATCAGAAAGATATATATAGTATTTTCACGCAATATACTTACTACACGAGTCACTGAGTCACAGTAAGTTGTATCAGTACCTTCTGCATTTATTCGATATCTTCCTTCTTCTAATTTGTCAGTGTATAAATCTAATTACTTCAACACACGTCGAAGGCACTGCCTGGGTATACGTCGGAATTGCACCGACAAAAACACCCCGGTGTCGCCTTGCCTTTGCCAGAGCTTCGTTTACGCAATTTAGCTGCTTCCTCCACCAAAACAGTTAATCATAATCTTTAGCTTCACATAGATCATTATAAGTATCCTTATTTCGCAGTAAATAGTTAATCCTATAGCTGGAAATCCTTAATCTCTACGGCTCTACCCTCCGGCTTCTACCGCAGGTAGTCTAGAGATAGATTATACTATTCCTAGAAAGAGAAATTTCCTTTAATTGCAATACTTTAGATTATATAATTCCAGAGAGAAATTAATTGTTTTATGGAAATAAAGTATAGGATATAAACTGCATTTATATTTGGAATTGTTGTTTGAGAACATTATTTATTTTGTTTACTACAGCTCGCCCACTTTTACAGGACTCTTAAAATATATTATTTTAATTCAACAGATTTCGGTAGGTTCCTTCTAAATCCTAAAAATAACCATGAATTTTAATTATTCACAAACTTCAAATACTTCTCAAATCTGTCTGAATACCTTCAAAAGTATTTCAACTTGAGTAAAAAAACGTCGAACGATTTGCTCCGCGTAGGCGAGTTTAACGAACGGATCTCGAAAATACGCAGAATAATAGTTATAAAATAATATAAAAGTCGAAACAGTGATATCTCGGCGGCAGCTGGTGTTATTAGACGCAGCAATTACGACGAACACTGAACACCAACGACGCTTCAAATTGCGCAATAACAATCATAGCTTTTTTTTCTATATTTTTTTTCAAGCGTTCTTGATGACGTGTCGCCTATCAAAGGAAGTGTTCGCTTTGTAATCATAGCTCGGATCTCACTTCTGAGGTTTATATCGAGTTCCTAGGAAAGTGTGATTTAAATTATTTATTTGTTGACTACTGAGCTAGATTAGACCGCCTTCTTTATCTATTTTTTTTTTGTTATGATTAGTTTATTAGCTTACATTTCATTATTTATTTTTTTGAACATTTTGATTTTATTTCTCATTTTATTCATTGAATTTGATTTGATTTCTTTTGTTATTATAGCTTGCCACACAAAGGTTTAATACCCGTATGAGACAAAGAGAAAATAATAAATTGAATAGTAGGAACCGACGGGCTGCAAGTGATTACAGTCGTACTTACTAAAGTAGCTATAATTATGTACAGTTAGACAAATCAAAGTTAACAGAAGGCCATTAAAGTACTATTAGTATACTTAATATTAATGTTATTTTCTTGTGTGTCTGTTGCATTGACGTAAGAAGTCTCGTGTTCTTGGTTTCGCTGTAATGAGTAAGTATAACCTATGGCCATATATGTATATTATTTTCTATTATTCAAAAAAGGTACCACCTTGATAAGGTAGATTCTAGATTTTAGAAGTCCAAACAGGGTATAAAAAGCCTTAATATGATAAATATAGGATAGGAAATATGAGGACATATATGGATACATGAAGAATTTCAGTTGTTCTGTGATTAATGTGTAGTGAAAAACTAAGATTTATACTCGTAGCTAGGTAAAATATTTTCGACAATCTTATTCTTTGCCGTTCCCTTAATATTTGAATTATTAATTTACCTTTTTTTATTTAATTTGCTATATCACAAAATGTTAAGACGAATGCGCATTTACCCTATAGGTACAATAAATGTATTGTACATTGCATTGTATGTAAGTTTGAATAAAGTGCGACAGTAAGTGTGTAGTGTCAATAATGGTTGTGTTCCCATCGTCAGGCTGGATACACCGCTTCTTCCCTGGAACAGCTAATGATCACACGTGTGGGAAAACTGGCTACTTCCGCATTCACTCGCAACTTTACCAACACAACACACATTGGAAAATAACACTTATTCATATAGCCTTAAGGTCCCTGTCAACTGCATGGTTATGGTCGATCCTTATATCAACGCACACGCAGATCGTGCCAGTTCACGGGAAAGGTTCAGCGAATGTTAGAAATAATATTGACTTTTCTTTTTTTGTATTTTATGGAATCAACTGATTTTGTTGGAAAAACATTGATTTATTGAAAAACCTTTTAGAATGTAGATTGTTATGTGAACTGTTTGGTTAAACATTTTTATTGTAGTTAGAATGTAATGTGAATTAGACGTCCTGGGTTTGATGCTCGTGTTAGCAATATGTCTGATACAAAACAAAATATTAGTTGTTTATTTTTCTGTAAGCTTCGACTGAAACTACTCCTTTCAAGTCTCGTTTGCAATGATAAACTATATTGTAGTACAAATTCATTATTTACAACATCATGACAACAATTCCTCGGTAACTAAACCCCAACTTTTTCATTTTTAATTCAAAAATACCCTTTTTAAAAACCTGTTTCAAGAGTCCGGCTACGAATTGATATTATTTAATAGGCTATCGATAGTACAGTAATCTATGTACTAGACATAGAAGGTTGTAAATAAAACAACACACCTAACATTGCTTTAGGTACTATAGCACCTTATGAACGATGCGGTTTTGCTAAGGTTATCTCTTCCTACTCTATGACTCAAGGCACTTGCTTCAGAATATACGCCAATAATACTCGTTTACAATACGAAATATAATCCCACAGATACTTATCACAACCGATAGCCATAGGCCTTCGAGGTTATGTTTTAAATTACATCAAAAATGCAAATATTTCTTAATCAAGTAAGTAGGTTATATATGCATAAACAATTAAATCAATATTCATATTTTTATTATAACCATAAACTTTAATTTAAAAATAGAATCAAATTCAAAGTGAGTTTCGAATTTGATCGTACATGGATCCAATTATTTTAATACTTCATGCGTACCATGATTTGTAATTGGAAACTTAAAAATGAGGCCTATATTATCATTAATATGGTAAACCAATAAAGTTGTACCAATAACAAATAAAATGTTACGCTTCATTAGTTTGTCCGGTAGTCGCACGACGAACCTATAAACAAACTCCATGATCAAATTACATTGTGGTATCTTTTTTTATTATTGTCTATGATAAGGAAAATAAAAAGAGGTCACTCGTGGTTAAGCATGCATTAGACGTTATTCTTCGAAAGAATTTCGCAAGGGCATAAAATTTGGCGCGGAATAAATATCTTACTTTGCATATTTATAATACAGCGATTCTTTCACCGAAATACATGAATCATTGGCTACTAATGTCAGCGTTTTGATGTATGTATTGTTTTTATTCATTATTTTGAACCACCCATGGAGCTTCTCGTGAAATTTTCTCTTAGAGGAGTTACCCCCGCTACTTAGTAGTAACTTATTAGTAACTAGACGATTAAGTATAACTGCTTAATTAACATGAACGTTAACTTGTCTGTAATGTGCTTTCTCACGCTTTTTAATTTCGGGATAATTCAAGCACTTAATATTGTTAACTTAATGTAGCCGCGATCTAATTAAGATAGGCTCTCCTCGTAAATTCATACTAATCGTAAGTTCACGAAAATATGTATCAACACAGTTATAAGTTATAGTTTACATTTGTTTACAAGATTTTCTAAAATCTTGTAGTACTTACCTTCCTAATAGTAGGAAAATTGTTTATATTTTATGACCTTAGAACTTATATTATTACGGACGACCTAACATATACAACACATAACATATACAATAACACAGCCATTACAATGCAGTAGTAAAATAATGCGCGTTCTAATAATTTTTGATCTCTACCTCTTTTCACAAAAAATAGACTGTAGAAAGAAAAACAAAATGGCCGATACATCTGTCAAAAACATTTAAAAAAAGAACGCGTTGTTTTTTTATAAAACAAACATAAAACGTTGCAAATGATTACAATGTACACAAAATACGTTTAAAACGAAAATAGAGCCTGTTTACGAATTAGAGACTTGAAAAGCGGCGAGATCCCTAAATAGCTATAGTGAGTGTCAATGACCCGGCGGCCTTGCCCTTGACGGAGTACCATGGTCCATCCGCTGACGGTTATGGTGAACTCTCTACGTTGTACTGCGTAATAATGGACGTTGGATATTATTCGTTGTAAATGCTTTGTTACGGAGCCTCCGAACTGAGGTTTTGGTAATAAAAATCGTGCTCGTATTTGAGGTAGTTACATCTATAGAGTTTTGGAGATGTATTGTTACTTACAGACCTCTGTTTTAATGTTTGTATGTAAAAGTAATGTATAATAATTCAAAATTAATTTTGTTTTCATTGAATAGGTTTAAGAGGCTACTGAGGTCGATACTTATTTTGCCATGTTTGTGACTAGAACATGTACATGAAGAAAATGTACCTAGAACTTTTCTTTGGGATTTTAATTTAATATTTAGTACTGAGCGTGTTCCCAAGGGCTATTTTGAAAATAACAATCGACGTGAATTTACTACGGTTTCCACGTCGTTGGGGGTCCGACTCATTTGTCATCCCTGAAACAAAACTCATCAATTAGACATTCTTTCTGTAGCTAATGAACGTTAAATCTTGTATTAGTATCGGGAACTTTCAAATTTCAAATCTCAAAATAATTTTCTTTGAGAACAAATTAAAGCTTCTTCCATGGTACTCCATTCCCATACCGTTTTCCCGCCTTTTACCATCGCTGACGCTCAAGTCAAGGTACGGTTGACAATTTGACATAACAATTTTTACCATATATCAAGTTTTAGGCATGGGAAACACATTCAGCCATTTACACATTCTAGATTAATAACCCTGAACCCGCGCTTAAATAATTTAAACGTGCAAATCACGACAAACGACGAAATTATACACTTATGTGGAGCAATAAAAAGAACATATTTTGCTACCGTCATGACGTGTTCATTATGGTACATATTGGTCACACTTGCTTGTTCAGGAAATGTTTTAGTTTCTACTTAGAAATATCAACGAAATAATATATTTACCTCTGAAGGATATCACATAGTTTAGGTATATGATTTGCGAAAGCTAGCTCTTGGCCTGCTGACTGACCAATTCTAATTGAAGATTACAATCGTTTAAAGAAAAAAATTGTGTTATCCAACAGTAGTATAAAACCAAAGCTAAAACTATAAACTAATCTCGCTTAGTGTGTTAATAAAAGTTTTGAATGTCTTTTATAATTTAGGCTCGAAAATGTACAAGTAATTAAAACACTATTCTTATCTTACACTAAAAGTTTCAACGTGAAACAGAGAAATATTACAATTCATCATCATTATAAGATGATTAATCATCATTTATGTAGCATATTTAAAATAACTTCACACACCGAACATTGAACTATACAACGAACTTTTTTCAAATTTGTATCATGGCGTCTTCTAGCCCGTTCTAATCTGATCTAATTTTCATAAAACGGTTCCCTTCCTGACATGATGTATTCAAGGATTCCACGAACAGTTTTGACGCCACCGTAAATCAAAAGGTTTATGAGATTACGTGACAAGAACTTGAAGATGCCCGACGACAGCATTCTGTTAGGATTATGTTATTATGTAGCTTATTAATAGGAGTAACTGTACACGGTACTGGAAGACTGCTAGTTAAAGTACTTAGGCGGTTGTTGCTTGATGCTTTCTAAATGTATAAAGAATCCAAAAATAACACTCATCAAAGTAAAACAAATAAAGGCTACCCAAGAACCTCCAGTCATCAGTACCCTCACAGTGAGCTTTTATTTGTTCTTCGTCCGTTGGGATAATAATGTAATACGTGCAATCTTGTTTGATTTAAAAGCTCCGAGCAGTGCCTCAGACACACTAACTTTACACATTAAAGCTTCTAACATCCCCTCGGATAGTCACGATCGAAATGTGTATAAAACAGGCTGGCGTAAACACCAGTGCGAGCTGGTCCGACCGCTTCTTGTTACGAGATTACAGAGGCGACTAACTCCACTTAATGTTTTCTAGATATTGCATCCAATGACAGTTCGCATGCTAGAGAAATGATTGAAAATTCCCTTCCAAGAAGCGTGAAATGAGAGGAGGGTGGAGGCGCCGAGCCGGCGCGCTGTCGGCCGGCGCGCGGTGCCCGCTGCCCGCGCGCATTCCTGCTGACCGCAGCCCTGTGTTTAGGAGTCACTGGCATCTGCGCCGCTCGCTTTCCACGGCTTATGTTCGCACAACATCACACCACACTTATATCATAAACCAGGATCAACAATTCCAGGATATATCTACCTATATTTATCATTGGTTTTCGTATGTTTTAACCCCTGATGTCATTTACCAACTTTTCAATATTGTCATCACACATCTATGCTAATCACGTAAATAATAAGGAAAACCATACATTTCATGACAATCCGTTCTTCGTTTGCCTATTCTTTATAAGCACGACACTTCAATAAACATAAATTGCTGTTTATAGCTTAGCTTTTGGCAGGCACTACACTGAGCGTAAATGTTAATGGAATAACATAAATGAATAGATCTACTACATAGTTTAAAGAAACATGTTTGTTTCCGCCACCAGGTTTTGGATGGCAAGAATCTATAAAAAACTGACATCATAAAACAATCATGAAATAAAAATCATGATCCAGTTCTCTGCAATGGCCAATATTGCTTGGCAGTCGATGACCCGACCATAATAATATTTTGTGTTTGCACTCAGCTTAAACAATTTAGAAACGAAAACTGTCGCCAACGTAAAACTCGAAAAAAAATTTGCGGTTCTTTATAGGACGAAAACCCATTTTCATTAAAAGTCATTGAAAGCAACTTTTTTTTTTTATAAAAGTGTCTTCAACATCAGTTTCACGCACTCGTAGCATAAAAACACGCAAAGTCAGTGACTATTTTCTCAAAGATGGTGCGCATTTAGTTGGAGATTACACAATACATGCATAACGCTGTTGACATCCACATGATGTAGGAATAAAATGGTCGGCACAGGAAGCGAGCTTGTGAGTCGGACACGCCATTACAATTAAGTGTCCGCAAGACACCGATCGCCATGATTACGATAATTAACGTCACGCAACTCCACTCGTTGCATGTAGCCTTTCTAACAAACATTTGAGGATCTGGATCCCACGGACTGAATGACTGATATTGTTCAGACTTCCAACTCAGTCATTCAGTTTTTTTTCTACTTTAATCTATGTTTGCTAGACATTCAATGTTCTTAAAAATGTCACGCAAAAAGATAGTAATGGTTGTATATATTATTGTTACATAATACTTAAATTTCATTTTTCTCAGGTTTTTTAGCTCATTTATTCTTTTAAGTGAAATTAAACACCCATAAGCCGTGACACAGACCTGATGGTATATTGACTTGGCCTTTTTCAGCTATCGATTAGGTACAAGAATAGGAAAATCTTGTTCAAACTACTAAATTAAGGGTATTATGGATCGAACAGGGAAATAATTGAATTCTGTAAAGTAAATATGTCATTATACGTATAAGGGATTGAGGGCTAAATAAGTTACTTGTTCCACTCGGCAACATTGTTGCAAGTTGAGTGCGTGTCGACCATCATCTAACTAATTATTTAACTTTTCAGTATTTCAATTAATCCCACCCCCGACACACCGACAATCTTCCATGTTACATGTAAAATGTATCTATCTTTGCCCCTAACGTTTTCATTCGTTTCAAAGTATATATCTTTGTCGTTTGAATTAGAATAACATGCACCTGGCTTACCCACCGAGCTTACCATATACATTAAGAACGGCGGAAGTTACCACCGGCAGGTGGCAGCACCTGCATTTAGCCCACATATCATGGCAACATGAATATATCAACTTTATTCGTAATCGATTTAAAGCATCGATTACAACTTCACTTAGCATTTGTCTGCATGTGTTATTACAACGCTCTGAGCGATTTTTTATTGTCCTTAAATATATCTTTATGATTCTTAAAAGCTGGATGCTTTAGGCAGTTATTGAAAGCGATATTTTATCAATGGTAACTGTACAGATATCTATATGTTTCTATATTCCTTTATGCTATGAAAGGAAGCATCTTTGATCTTGAAATGTAACACTATATGAGTTTCCTTTAAATTCTACTAGTGTCCTTTAATGTAGGTAAATACTGTAACTTCCTATCCTTAACGGGGAATACAAGTATGTACTAAAGATGGAAAATCTCAAAGTTATTTCCTAATGAGCTTGAAGTGTATTTTCCCAACGTAATTGTTAGCTAAATATGCTAAAGTGCTAATACACAACTGTGGTTTTAGATCTTAGTAACTGTAAGGAGAGATCTATATAGGAGTAATAAAATCCTATGTTCTGCAACTTTGTTTTTTATGGACCATAATTACTGTAAACGGTACCTCGTAAACCTCTAACAGGGGTACGCCGCTCACAATCAATTAAAATAGTTTTATTCGTTCACACAGGAACTAAGCCGCTTCCAATCACCCCATCATTAACACTAGTTCAGGAACCCGGCGCGGGTCGGGGGCGGTGCTCACCCCGCGTGACGTGCCAGCAAGTCAATGAATCCGCTTTGATAGTCGACATCGGCGACACGCACCATGCCTCGCAAATTGTTGCCTACCAGCGTTACGCAACAATAAAATTGTCGCTTACATGCCACCTAACGCAACGCGGCAATAATACGACCACTCCGATTGCTCCGACTGCCGTTTCCTGGGACTTGCTTGTCATTGTCAAAGAATTCCGGCGTTGCATTATTGTCTTGCTTTATTGTGTCCGTCACAATAGATTTCTGAATACGACTGTCCAAAATTATGATGACACGATGTTCAATAATGGAGCGTTTGGTCATATGATTTGTGTGGGCCCTGTGTCTGCCTTGAGTGACGGCTTGAAAACAGTTTGTGCGAAAAGACAATTGTAAGGACCTACCAGACATAAATGTATACATAATGGTAGATACAATTTATGACTATTCTATATAAAATAACTACAAAGTTATATGTATAACACGATAGTTGACAAAGGAAAAAAATTACAAATGACCCATAGGATAGAAAAACATATAAAGTGAAGGTTCAGGGCCACACAGGCCCGTTATATCACGAGAAATCCATATTAATCGGTTCGAACAATCTAAAAGGTACAACAATTCGCTCGCAAATCATTCGATACTTACCGGCGTATTTTCCGCATATTACCCATGTATTAACTCAAGTACGTTGCATAACCAGTGACTGTCGCACCGTCCATGGGCCACCCTCGCCGTTCACCAATTAATCCGTCCAATTGGATATCTAGCACAATACCTATGTCACCACGATACATACCAAGTATTACCAAGTCAACTGACTGTCGAGCCGCCTATAAACGTTACTTTGATTAACAATTATTGCTTTTGTCGTTAAATCACCGTGTCCGACTCCATACTATTGTTTCAATTGAAAATATTTTTGCCAGGTTGTAATTTAAAAAGTAAACTTGACATAAATTTGCATTGTATTTAAACTTGTGGCATCTATGGATGTAATAGATCGCCAAACTCCGATAACATTTCCATAGCGTTCAGTGCCTATGATTGCACAGTCGTATTTCCTTTGAATTATTAATGAAATCACGGATAAAACATTCCACAATGTAACATTGCATTGCACGGTGGACAGGTGTTGTATAGCACAATAACTTCAAGGTACCAGTGAATGGTAGGTGCGTGAATGAACACAGTACTAGTTCATTTGTAGAGGCAGGCGCGCGGCGGCGGCGGCGCTCGCGATCTTAAACAAACGACCAATAGAACGGACATTGTGGCCCAGTTAACGATACATTTAATACCAACTAGTGTCCTTCTTAATCGGGGATATTGGCTCAAAGGCCGCGCGTACATAATCCAATGATCTAGGCAACAACACGTAATCAAATGAAGTACTCGCCAACTGTTTTATAATACAGTGCCTACCTGAATGATTAATATCGATAAACTTACGCTGAGCGTCTTTAAATTAAAACTTGATGTATGAAGTGAGAATGTTAATATTTAAATATTCTTTATGACTTGCCAAAACGGCCAGCTCGTATTATCCAATAAAGGCAGCGCGTACGCATCTCACGGATCTTAAAGGTGTTCTGTTACACGATGCTACTCACGTTTTATTTTATGTCTTAGTGTATGGTACAAAGGTGCAAAATACAAGCACCTGCCTCATTAACAAACAGTAAGCTTCGTTCGTATTAAGATACATTCGTCAAGTGTTTTGGCGGCAAAACGCACAGGCTCGCAATATGGCGCCTATTTTCCCACGCATAATGCGTGAATTCGAAAACATATTGAAATTAATTAAGTATGACTGTATTTCCGTGAAGCAGAATAATTTAAAAGTCATTAGAATATATAAATATGGATATTTCATCTGATAACAATGGCATGTAATAACACACCCGAATTACTTTTCTATAAAAGGGTAATTAATTATTGAAATGAGCTGAACTATTCTTTTAAGTGCAGTTTCATTACGTGAGTTCGCCTGATTTATAGTTACTTGTTTTATACAGGTATTTTCAGGCTTTGATATTTCCAAATAAGATACTTTAGCTGTTTCATCCTTTGACAGAAACTTTGCGTAAACTCTATAGCTGACTTAAAGTTTAAGATGGTCCTACGACCATTTAACCTATTTTTCCATTTAAGCGTAAACCAAAAAACAAGATTTTTAAAAAGGAAAAATATAAGACAACTATATTTTGTATAACATGTATTTTAAAAAAATAGTCATCTGTCCTCTTATCAGTATTTACTGGTTTAAATCATTCACCTTTTATTTCGACGTGTTTATATGGCCACGGTGATCTGCTGACCGTTTTACGACGTAATGTCTTGACATTTTATAGTTGTAGTTGACCTACGTATTATCGACTGTTTGATCTGTAAGTCGTTGTGTATTTAAGGCTAGATATTTTGTTCTGGTATCGATCGATCTGCATTTCAATTCTAAAAAGGGAGGTCTAGATTACGGGTTTTTCAGAGGTAGGTATAATCTAATCGTAGACATGGTTATTATGATAAATAAAACGAAAAATGTACAGGGATAACTTTTATTTATTTGACAGACATTTTTAGGAAATTACATACATGTTGATCAATCTTATATTATTACTACGGAATACCTTAAAACAAAAGTAAAAAAAGTGCAAAATGCTTCATGGTTATATGTAAAGATCTAAAGATAAGAATATAATAGTTATAATATCAAACAAATTGTATTTTCTCAGTACATTCAAAACTTTAATTTACTTTATTCATATCTATCATTAGCTTCACTACAATCAACATCCACTGCTACGATCCGAAGCAAGAACCAGTCGGACAACGGCAATCAAAGAGGTATGTAGACACGTTTTGCTCATTGAAAATAAAGTATTTTAATGGACAGATAAAACCAATTTGTTTCACTTATTTCTGATGTCTCAGAATAATAACTAACATAGACTGTATGAGTGTGAGCCTTTAGGTTACACTTTTCACAAACACTTTAGTAAAAGTTTTAGTAATAATAGTATACAGGTATTGTTCTTATTTTTTAATAATAACTAAGCGTAACAGTCCATAGAAGACAAATGAGAAGGCGCTTACCTGATTCTTTGTATTTCACATTGCATTGTTACCAAGCAAAGGCAATTGACAGTCTCAATCGGGATATTCTTTCAAAAAATCAAAGGAGGGATGTTTACAAGGTAATAGCTATCTGTCCGGGCTAGTTCAGAATATTATTATACAAGGACAAGCATCAATACAAAAACCTGTACATTTCTATAGTGAACCTATTCATTCAAAATGTTGGGGTACCACAGGGTAGGGGCCTTGGTCCCTTGCTTTATGGAAATCGTGTATTACGCCATTGAATTGTCGGAACTCCTTGGAGAATTCTAAATAAGTGAACATGTTTGGAAAGACTTTGTCGAAGCATAATATATACCTTGTTCGGTTTTCTATTCTGTATTGCGCCTGAGTCTATACTCAGGCGCAATACAGAATAGAAAACCTATGAAAAAAACCTAAGAAAAACTATGTTAATGATAGTATAAGTTTCTATAAACTTATACTATCATTAACATAGTTCTCGTGCCACTTTCAATTAATTTCATATAATTGTGCCCCTATCAATCGCGCTACCTTATCTTAATTATTTCTTGACATACTAATGACTGATCTCGTGTTTGTAAAGCAAATTGTGAAAACTTATAGTTGGACGATCAATATACTTTCAATGTAGGTTCATAAGTATGCAAAATATATTATTTATGCTTTTGGATAGTGAGTGTTCAACGTTAATTTGATTGAAAGTCACAGGCAATAAAATTGTTATGTCTTCATATTATTTTTATAGTAAACCTATTTGTTTTTAATTCTTAACTAAGTTATGATCCATATTTAATTATTTTGAAAGTAAATTAAGTTATATTAATGACTTATGATGTTTTCATTGAAACCCGATTAAAAATGCATAGGTATAATCTTGAAACAAATACCTTTTTGCCAAACTCAATTAGCATGACTGAGACTTTCGATTAAAGAAAAGAAATATATAAGACAAGGCGTGCCTGTTGTAACCGGCGAATTGAACATAAAAGTGCAATAATGATTGTGGTGTCACAAGCTGACAGCAATCGTGACCGCGGCGAGGTGGGCGCATCGCGGGCTGCGCCGGCGCACCGAGCTGACACCGCAATCGGCGCGCGGCCGAGCGCCCGCGTAATGACAGCTCAGCCGCCATTAGCTCTCATTACCCCACAGTCACGTACCGCAGGCAGAAATGGATTTGTCTTTGCAAAAATAATGATTGTAGATTGCAGACCGCCTTCAAAGAAAATTGGATTCGAATGCGCGTAAACAGGATCCAGGGTTAGGCGGTTCACATCGCTGCCCTTGAGCTGCGGATGGACGTTGCACTCGCCGCTGCACGCTGGAGCGCCCTGCTCTACATTATCCTCGCGTACTTACACCTAATCGGAGCCTGGAATTGCATTGTTTTACATTTACCTACCTATATGTTCTATAAACAATTATTGCACAATCATAAACTAGGCAGTTACACATGTGAGCATTACATCATGTATCGATGAATTTGTGGAAATGAAACGGCGACACATTTAGCTGGTAGCATTTAATTAAAAACAAGACACAAATCAGTGCTGAGTTGCCAATAAAAGTTAAGACGACACCTAAGCATGTTATGATACTCGATACTGAATTAGCCAATTTAAAGACGATGGGAACTCGCCCCACGTAGTACGATTCAAACAAAATGTTGTAACTTAACGACTGCATGATTCATGCTACGGTTGCGTAAAACACAGCCGTGGTACAATAAGTAAACCTAATTATAGTGCGAATATATCTACTATGGGAAGCTAGATTAGAATACAAATAGAATTAAGGCCATAATTCTAAGAAAAATGTATGTATAATTTACAATACATGCATCTTATCGTTAATCATAGATACAGATAAAAATATAATATAAATTGTTTTTTTTTTTTATTAAATATTGAAAGGGCATCATAAATAACATAGTCATGACATTTATTGTAGAATTCAGTTTCTGTTCTAATGATCCGAGTAGGTACAGTCCTTACTGTTTTTGTCCTCATAAAATTTGACCTCACCACCCAATAGGTACGTGTACTTGACCGTGGTAACGCCATTTGTAAGATCACGACTATCGAACAAGCATAGCTACACATACATTTCAGGCTATACAGTGACGTAAAATTCTTATCTCAGCCTTACAACGGCTCGTAAAACTAGAATACCGCCAGAACTCCCAACGCAGCTCTCAATAAATAGCAATCAAAGTTCATTATTGAATCAATAACGTTATGCATCGTCGGTCGCAGTCTATAAAATGTGTCCGACACTTCATAAACCAGATGAGTGAGAGCCGGTGCGGCGATGAAACAAAATCCAGTAGCCAGTAGCCAGAGAGCCATCGACCTCAAACATTTCACACATAAATCTTGTTCACAGTCCCCGTGAGTTGTTCGGTGTTCACTAACAAATTACAGCGCGTTATCCGACCGCGGCCGGCCGAGGGCCGTTATTACAACTAATTGGCGACAATCAAGCCGGCTACTGCTTTTGTGCCGCAGAATTTTCTCGTCGCATCACTTTGTTTTTCAGACAATTCTAATTCTAACTTGTTTTTGTGTTGTTAGATTTGTCTATTTCAGTGGTGGTTAAAAATATGACTTGTGTCATTTTTGAGATTTTTCTTGTATACATTTTGATTTATCTTTATTTTTCCTCCAAGTACCATTTGTATTCATTTACACGTTCCAACTATTAAAATGTATAAGTAAGTACCTCTTAGAATGTCCGTTATTTTAATTTAACGGCTTTTCAATGTCAGGGGGTAATAGTATTTTTTCAACATCCATGTCAAATAGTTAGGGTGCGTATTCCCCTCTCCATCTATTTCGAGCAGTGTGCAATGTGTGCATGCATAACTAAACTCCAATTAGCATGTTTAATGCATTTATTTTTAGTCGTTTCTTGTTTGACGCTTGAATCATCGACGGTAATTTCAGAGACACAGGAAAATCTATTTTATTTGCTAAGTAGAAGCAGTCGCGTGGCGGTAACTGTGCGAACATTATACTAATGCGTTAAGTGTTAAACAAAGGAAACTTACGTTAGGTCGGGCGGTTCCCTCGACCCTCGCCGTTCGCACGGCCCAGCTAACGCGGAAGCGCAATGTTTACACGACAAAAAAATAGCGTTCGTCGTGAGCACGCGCATACAATACACATAACTCCAACTTCATGGGAATAACGCAACGGTCTACACTCGCCTGCTCCGACCATTGTGTTTACCATCTTTATGTGGTCCTGCCTACGCCGGCCGAGTCCAGTTTTGAGTTATTGCCGAATGAAATAAACGATACATTCAAGTTGTCGTCTACAACTGACTAGTTATAGTTATTTCTCGTGTTCCATTTCCTATTTGCTTGGAACATGCTCGGAAATCTCAAATTGTAATATCTGAGCTGGATACATATCGTTTGGATATTCATGATGATCGTTTATGGTATGCAGGTAATAAATGTACATAACATTTTAGGAGCTCGATGTTGAAAGTCTATTTCAAAGGTCATCTAGATCCCAGAGTATTTTACAACGTCGGGTCAACATCCTGAAATTGTGTCCAAGTCACATCCAAAATTATTCACCGGAATAAAGACTAATCTTAATAACAGCATCATAAGCGTACCTAAAAACAAATTTATGTGCTCATTACATACGTAATTAATCATGAAATAAAACACCATCTAATTAATTTAGAAGATAATAAAACACGTTTGTAGAAAATCTGCGCTGTAGCGGAAAAATTACAAGTAATAAAAGTAATGCGATAATCTGTTATGAAAAATGTGGAAGCGAGGACTGGGCCGAGCACAATACTAGCGAACCGCTCCGTAATTCAAATTCTCACTTTTAACAAAACGTTTACAAAGCGAGTGGGGCCTTACATAATTATTTTTTTGTTGGGTCCGCGCTTTATACCTTCTACCTGGCGATGGGTACCTGCCCCACTAAACCCACTACCCGGAACACTATTAAGTAACTCTACGAGGCATAAAAACATGTAGAAATAACAGAGAGCCGACACTCTTGATGGACACAGTATAATTTAGTCTGAAAAGAATTTGTGAAATTGCTTTGTTAGACGCAGCGGTGGACGTTTGAAAAGGCAACCGTTTCCTGAGAAAGCCCGCATTTCGTTCATTAGGGTGTAATAGCCATGGGTTGAATGATAGCCCATTTTGAGCGTTGTTTCTGGAACTGGCGCGATGGCGGGAGAATTATTATTACTTACTTCTGGCGGGAAAAAAGTTGTGAAACAATTAAGATGGGCCGATTATGTTATTATTGACAATAGTGTGTTACACAAATTATAAGGACAATGGTTCGCACAGAATTTTCAGGTACTTTTGAGAATTTGAATCCAATGTAAAATAATAAAGACACGCTAAGAAGACGATTAAATTTAGAAGAAAATAATTTGAAATCTCGGATACATGAAAAACTAACGATTGTTTATTTTTATCATTTTGCTGCCAAAAATTACATCTTCATGCCCAAAACCGTAAAACTGTAAGTTTCATAATTACGAGTAGGGACTTAAAATAAGGTTTTTTCTTGAAGTCCATAAACAAACCAGTTGATAAATATTACATTATCCTGTTCGGTACATTATGTTAATTCATTTGGATTTCCAAATGAGATTTCGGCCGACATACAGGATACAAATGCTAAGATACCTGAGCACATAACAATAAAAAACCATTTTAACATAACAAATAGCATGCAAACTAATCTCTCGGAATGATTCGCGATCGCTGTCGGATGTGAGTACCTCAATGTTGTGTAGGTATAGCGTCGGGGCGAGGGGCGCGAGGGGCGCGGGCGCGGGCAGCGGGGAGGAGGTTGTCGGCCCCGGCCCGTGACGTCACTCACTGACCACTCCGGGACCGCCACAATGGCCTTTCTCAGAAGGAGCAGATGCGCCTACGCCGCTATCTGCCGCTCCCTTCCCCGCACCCCAGAACGCTTACCCCGGCCGCACGTGAGGTTTTCGAATCGACGCCGATAACCTTACAGGTCCAATCTAACGAAACGTACCTCATATTCTTATATCGACGCTCAAGAACAAACCATGACTTAACCGCCAAAAAAACTTCAACTTTACCTTTGAAATTGATGAAAAACAACCACAAAAACTTACATTGAACGACCAATAGCTAAGCAGCTCGGAGTGTATCTAAATGACATTATTTGGGCAAGCCGGCGCGCGCAGGTAGAGGCGCGGAGGTAACCTCGGCGTCTTGCGCGTACCTGCCACTCAACGTATCATTACGGCGCACCGGTAATGATACCGCCGCGATCTCCGTGTTGCCGCCGCTGGCTCCGGACCGCTGCTCCATGTAGAACCTCGCAACTTCCATGGATGAGTGTGGATCTAGTCATGATGTACAAAAACATGCACTAAACCTCCACTCATCGAAAGAAATTGACCTTTCCGCCGGTGCTGATTCGTGGAACCGTCGAGCACGACGCACTGCACGCACTGATCGTTAGCGATGTCACGTTGTAGTACCGAACCGTTCACGAGCACGTTGCCGTGTTTTTTTTTTTAAACAATCATGATTGTTTGCGGCGCGCGCTCCAGCGACGGAGCGCAGCCCGCGCGCTCTGCCCGCTCACTATGAAATAAACGGTCGAGATTTGAAATCTGGAAAGCTAGACGCTGCGCGTGCGGCGGTGGGGGAGGCGGGAGCGCGGCGACCAATCCTGGCGCCGCGCGCGCGCTGACTGACGTGGAGGGGCGAACAACCGCGCCGCCCGATATTATCTTTCTCTAAGAACGTTATTTTCTTCTTTCCTACTCGCCAGTCCGTTCAACCGACAGCGGAAGTGAAATGAACGCGCGCGTAAACTGCACACTCGGTGGTAGTGGTTCGCAGGCGAGCTAGTATCCACCTGACAACACATTTTAAACGGCCAGCTTATGAATGAAAGTAAAAAGACACTGAGTGATGGCCGATGCACTCAATCATATCGAAGTTTCATACATTAAGAGTCAATACAAGAAGGTTATTTAGTTGGTACTGATAGTTGAGGCAATCCAATCTAAATGCCATTGAGATAACAGAGCGCATTAGTAACATGGTGCTCGCGGCTGTAATTGAGTACTGTTGCAGTCATACACCGTGCAATTCCGCGTTGACAATAATCACACGGTAAAAATGCGCGCACTACAATTGATGAACTCTTTCTTGAATATCTCATGCATAAAACATAGCAACATTTATAAAGCTAATTGAATTTAAATCAAAATGTATATAAACGTAAAAAGTATGAAAGCATTTTCTATTGTTCCTTTTAAGACCACGCTAGGAAAAAAATACTAGCCATTTAAAATATGTATTTCAACTCTACGTCAGCTCACACGCCAATAAATAATATTCTGCGGTAAATATCTAACTACATCTACACATTTAATAAAGACTAAAATATATTAAAGTTAGTACTCCCTTATTTTGGTCTTCAGTAGCAATCCACGTGGTACTTTTGGAGTTTCTCGCCGGTTCTTCTCAAACGTATTTTTTCTCATTATCTTGTTTGCTGGTTTCTTGATTTCCGGGATTATATTTTTTTATTTCTAAAAAGGTCCTAAGGAATCTGCATAATAATGTAGACTACACATATTATATATGTGTAACTCCATAATTTACTTTTCTTTAAACCTATATTTTTTGTTCCTTGTATACTATGGCTCTTTTCAGAAAGACAGTTTCAATTAATGTATTTATAGAATTTAAAAGTGTATTTAAAATACTTTGAAGGAGACCATTGTAGTTATACTTTATAGGATTTTAGATCATAATACCAAAGTAATCAATTAAAAACAAGAATTTATCATAATCACAGTTTATTTAAAACACCTTATTATTTATAATTTCAATAACATGCAACATTTTTTCCTCAATCATGCCGGTCATATTTTTGTCACAAATCCTTCGTTATAACTTATTTTTAGGTTCTAACCATGGCGTGTTTGAAACAAAGTACTTGACTTTACTTTCAGTATACAAAAGTTACGTGGGGCGCACATGGACAGAAATCGCCAAAAACAGAGAGGTTTGGAAGAAGAAAGGGGAGGCCTTTGCCCAGCAGTGGGAGCTACAGTAGGCAAATAAAAAAAAAATACAAAAGTTTAACAACTTAACAATATACAACGAGCCGTTACATCGTTTTATTTCCGATATAGTCCCATTTTAACGCTTTTATTCTGAAACCTTTAAGTCAGTATAATAGGATTAATATTCGCAGTTCATAACTGTTTACATAAACTTAGTTACCCTAACTAATAAAATTCTGTTTTCAACGTCTCAAGTGTAAAATGGGATACAAAAATCTTTAGCATCATAATTTTTTGTTAGTATATCCCACAGCTGGACATAGGGCTCCTTATTTATGTTACTCGTATCAGTCATTGAAAAACCTTAACAAAATTAGCAAGAAGAGGGTACATGAAAAAGGTGTATTTTGCGCGTCGAACACATAAAAGTTATTATTAAAAAAACTAAACTTAAATTATAAAATCGTTTACCAAGTTTGACTTTTATATTATTGAACACCTCTAAGTAGAAACATCAAGATAGATGATTACTTATACAAACTAAATATTACTGTGCAGCTATTCATATTTATAACGAAAGTAACTGCCTTAAATCGAAAGTAAAAAAAAATACGTAAAAATTGTTTTTGGAACTCATGGGCGTCGTTAGAAGACCCTACCAAAGTTTCAACAATCTAATCATTTGGTTTAGAAACGCATAGACAAACAAAAAAATATTCATTTTTAGCACAACATTTGAGAATATTTAAATGTTTTATTTTTATGTTCCCTTTAAAAAAAATAGTAGATAATTGGTTTCTTAGATTTACGCGAATGTTAGGCATTGAATAAAACTACTTTTACTACTAACTACTTTTTAAATCCAGCGTCAAATCCATGACACAATTTCAGGTATCATGGGTAACCATCGGTCATCAAAAGGTGTCGAAACGTCCGGACCTAAAATCTAAACATAAACCGCGACAATATCTGTAGTTTTATTTCAATGTTTTCTTTTAATCATTTACCCAGCTTTTTCCCAAGGGCTAAGCAGAATATTTTCTTTTAATGAGTTCCTTTTAACAAAAAAAGCTGACAATCATGAGCTATGGTTGTCTAGAGGTTGTTAGCCGTAATGATAGTACATCCCAAGTCAGTGAGCTGCATGAACTCGGCCCCCCCGTCGAGGAGCCGATGGGAGCAGACGGCAATCTTCTCGCTGACGTCACACTTCTGCTTGTTGGTGAGGTGCCCGGCCGACACCACTGTCGCGCTCAGCTGCTCCAGCAGTTGCGATGCTGAGTACGCGTCCATTAGGAAACTAGTGGGTAATGAAATATACAAGGTGAAAATGGCTTATAATGTACTTTATGCAGTAGTGCAGTGTAGTGACAATAACTAATATTATAATCCTACCTTTATTGTCGCGCAGAAGATAGCTGAATAGGGTAATTTCGTGTCAAACACTTTAAAACCTTTGATAATGTTAATGTTATGGACCAGGTGATTAATGCGGGCATTATTTATAATGCACGAACATTATGAATAATGTCTAGCTTTATTGGGCTAAGTGATTAATTACTATCTTAACTGCATTATTTGTCACATTGCACGGTCATTATTATATTGCTACATGATAGTTGGGCAATTTGATAATAAAGGTATATATGTTACTGTAAAAGCTCGTACTTACAGTAAATCCTAAGATTTTCCAGTAAAACCTAAGATTTACCAATTATTATTCTTGATGGCAAATGTCCAAAAAGGTTTGCGATTCGTTCTTTTACCATCATTCACTTGGTAAATCTTAGGATTTACAATAAAGCTCGGTATATGTAAAGAAATCAAGTCATGATCGCTGTCAACTTGCTGTCGAGCGCAAATCAAACTCTCGGCTTAGTATTAAACCGACATAGGCCCAGAAATCCATTGCTTGGTTAGGTTCGACTTTGTGACGGAGATCAGTAGGTTAGGTTACGTTAGATATTTTGATCTCGCAACAGAGCGAGCGAAGCGAGCGACGACATATTTAATTCAAAATCTATATTTAGTAACGATTTCGTGCTATTTGTAGATAAAAAAAAAATAGTAGTTAAATATGTTTGTATTACTCTGCCCAAAAGGTGATGGGCAATATTTATAGTGCCCAGGCAATTTGATTATTTGAATAATTATTATCAAATTGCACTCTCATATTGAGCATTTTTCATAATGACCGGGCATTGTGTATAATGCGCAATTTATCACTTGGTCCATAACATTAACACATTGTCATACGAATAAGAAAATGTAAAATTTATGCACTTATGGGTTACCAAATAATAGTGGGCTTAGATAAAAAAATTCTATTAAATCTTTAATGAAAAAAAAAAGATACGTTCATGACGAAAATCGGTATGTATAGGTTTTAACCATAAGTAAACACTCACCTTTCTACAAACTGTTCCAGCTCGCTATAATTCTTGACACTCAAGTACTTGTTGACTAACTTATCTGGTACCAGCCCTGTTACCTGTTAACATAAGTGTGATAAAAATAATTATGTATTTCTTCACTGAACAACTACCCTACTGTGGACTATACTCACGCGATGATAGATACAGTATATTCATGATTAACTTTGAGCCCATTCGCGCAGGTTACAATCTCGACTTAAACTGCGATAATTCAAAAATTATACTATTTCGCAGCACGACACACTATTTTGCTTGAAGATGCATTTTTTTTTTAATTTGATTAATCACTAACAAGTCCGAAACGAAGGCGTTCGTATTCTCTAGCTTTCTATGTACCTCGACGAGTCCCTCAGCGGTGATCTTGCCGAGCAGTCGCTGGCAGCACTGCATGGCGGTGAGCGCGCGGCGCAGGTCCCCCTCGCAGGTGTCCACGGCCTGGTGCAGCACCTCGCCGCCGCCCACCTCCACGCCCTCCGCCTCGCAGATGTCGCGCAATCTGAGAAGTGAAAAGGCTTTAAGCAGGTGAAAATTTATGTTTCTCCTGTATGGCCCATTCCACCATACAAAAAATCGCAAACTGTTGCGCATTTTATATTATTTTCTCAATAATGTCCAATTTATAAATAAAAAATGTATATTTGTAGACCATAGTAGATCCATTATCCATCCATCTTACAATAACCTAGGTCTACTCTTCTAACACAGACAGACATTCATAATTAATATAGTAAATATTTCATCATGTCATTATTTGTCTTTGTGTTAGTCAGTTCTGAAACAGTTTTGATGAAACTTGGTATAGAAAGTTTGTATCCCAGGAAAGGACAAAGGCAAAGGCTAGTAGCTAAATATATGGAATACTCATGTTACTATGTAACATGAGTAAATAGTATTTAATATTATTTTTTATGAGAAAACTATTGATCTACTAACACAAATCATCTCATATGTGAGAGCAGAAGTGGTCAGATATAAAGATGATAAATATGCTTTTAATTCAAAATATGTTTTTTTTTTTTAAATTGTGTTGTATTTATTAACAAAATCGAAAGCTTTAAACTCTATGCTATTTAAAAATAAGGTATTTACCTTTTAATAACATTTTCTCTTGCCAGTGGCTTGAAGCGGAACTTGGAACATCTACTGGTAATTGGTGGTATGATCCGTGAGACATAGTTACAGATGAGACAGAATCTCGTGGTTTTGGTCTCTCTCTCCATTGTGCGTCTTAATGCTGCCTGAGCTGCCGTTGTCATGGAGTCTGCTTCGTCCAGGATCACCAGTTTGTATGGAGGACATGGTCGACCACTGAAAAGTAGTAATACATAAAGCTATGTAGCTTGACTTCAACATTAGTTAATGCTGAGACATATAAATATTTTGTTCAACCATTCTTTGTAATTAAATAAATGTATGTACACAAATAATATTAAAAGTGGAGCATCATTTACCAATGTCATTATTTTTCTACAGGCTATCAAAAGACATGTTTATTTATTGAAAAGATAGGTTTTCAATTAGTTTATCATAGATAACACACTGTTTTGGAAATTCAATTTCTCTCAACTCAATTCAGTTTTTAATTTTTATTTCATACTTTATGCAAAATAAGGTACTTCTGCAAAAAAGCATTATCAAAATCATCAAAATATTTCCTTCTTGAATACAAAATATTTTGTGTAAGTAGTACTTACTCTGGCCTTGTGCTGCTGACTGTAAGTTGAGCGAAACTCTTCACTTTATCTCGAACAACTTGAATTCCACGTTCATCAGACGCATTGAGCTCCAACACACGGTCTCGAGATATGTCTCCAAACAGCTGCCGAGCCGCGGCGAGAATGGCACTCGTCTTACCCGTACCCGGCGGCCCGTAAAACAACAAATGTGGCAAATCTCCGCCAGCCAGACATTCCCTCAACACTTGAATCACTTCTCCCTGATCTACAATATCATCTATCGTCTTCGGCCGGCTGTAAACAGCAAATAACATGTTAATCCATTCAAAAAGATAAACAAGTAGCGGTTATCTGCACTTACTATTTTTCAACCCATGGCGCTGGAGGTTTCTTCTTTCCAGTTGTTTTTACACCTGAAGATGAAGGCTTGTCGCTCGCCGATATTTTACCAGTTTTTAGAAAAGCTTGCATATTTATTTATTAATGGAATCTTAGTAAGAAATTAAAGCGCGCTTTCTTACCGAACTTTTGGCAATTTTAATGACAATTGACAGCTGTCTTGTCGTTGACACTTAATGTACGTTTAGGAACAGTCCAACAAAGATAAAATCCCACACAACTTACCGGTTTCCCCGTCAACGACTAGGAAAAATCAGTAGCAATTGCTACCTTATATTTACTTGAAAATAATTAAATTGTTGTATTTCATGTGGATTAGTTATACGTTAGCAATATAATTCAGTTGTTGACATTAATGCTATGAAATCGACTATACAAATCGAGGACGAAGCATTCAACAGGTTATATCAGCAGATGGCAACATTCATGGTCTACTGTCAAAACATCTGCTGTCCATCTAATGTCAACAGAAATAAATAAAGCGCGAAATTGTTCGGAACTCGTATAGATTTGCAGAAAGTAATCCTATTTCCTATAAAAAGTAACGAATTTAAGCACACAGAATGACAACCAGATCAAAGAAAAAGTCAGATGTAAATGTGGGTCCACCATCTCCACTAAAAAAACGTGTTGAAAACTCATGGATACTACTTGCAAAAGGTTTGAATACATTCCATCCAATTTGAATAGTAATTAGTGATTTTGTTGCTATATAGATTTATTTGTATTACAGATTCATTATTGGAAAACAGTAGTTTTAGTATTATAAGTTTACCGCATCCAGCACACGGGAAACCTGCGAAGTATTGTCTGGATGACAAAAACAGCAAGATTTATGAAATAGTAACGTTTGACGAACCACACCGGTCATGGTTCATTGGTGAAACTGTTAAGTCAGACGGCAGCATCCAAATGGTTACTCCTGTGAACCCATTGTTTCTAGGTATGTTGCTTAATTAATATTGGATACTTGACAAATTTTGTTAGTAATAAGTGCTGTATCTAATAGATACTAGTTATAGCTATATAGCTCTTGATTCCTGATACCTTATATGTAAACCTTTTTGCACTTATAAAATTATTGTTTTTTTTATCTAATCTTTTGTTTTAAAACAGAAGATTAATATTGATTGCTTATCACAACTGCAATACTTGACACAAATATTGATGATTTATTTAATAAAGATAACAATGTTATGATTACAGTATTGCCGAGACTAAAGGATCAATGCAGCAGTAGAGCAATACCTCTGGAAGACTTGCTCTCGGAGAAAGGATATGATAAAATTGTTGACTTTATGCCCAGCTTAGAGCTGGTTGCTGATTTAAAGGTATAAAATAATATAATAACAATAAATATTTCAAGTTCAATAAAAAATTGGTCAGTTTTTACTTCAGACTCGAAAACAAAAGCAACAAGCATTCTTTATTATTTAAAGTAGGGTTGCAATCCAAGACTTTGCAACTTGGTACAGTATATGTATAATGTTTTTAAAAGACATTATCTTCAAGCAAATCTTCTCTTATGTTAGTTATCATATACCATAAAGGTTAGATATTTATTAAACACTTGCTATTTATATACTCCAGGGTCCAGCAGATATGAAAGCATATAAATACAATGAAGAGAAAGCAATGACTTGGCTAGAGAACAGAGTCCGCCGGCTATCCAAAGTGTTAAGACAAAAAAACATACATGTGACTTCCGGGGCCACTTCTGCTACATTTGTGACCAGTAATATCAATAATGATAATGTTGATGAAGGTAAATATATCTATATTAATAGAAATATGTTGGGAATGATACCATGTCTGGTTAAAACCTCTTGTGAAAATACTTTTTCTGTAGACACAATCGGTCATAGAGGGATATAGTATATCAATTCTGTACTCTGCCATTTTGTTTAACATATGAAACATGTAACAATAATAATTATGGTTTGGGCGGGCCATCACCATGAAAGAAGAAAAATGACAATAACGAATAAAAGATTATAATATTTGATATTTATTTTCATAAGATGTTATAATGATTTCTAAGTTTTTGATTATAATATGTGAATGTCTTATATTTTCAGAATTCTACCTAAAATATGCCTGTGGCATGGTATCTGAATATCTCCAGGAAGAAATGGCTCAAGCTCTAGAAAAACGCTTTAATTTTAAACCTGATTTAATCGAAACTATAGGAAATAAACGCAAGTCGGAAATAGAGCACAATGAGCCCAATAAAAAAATTAAATCAGAATTGACTGATACTGATTCCAAAGAAAACGGATTTGTTGTACCTAATACTATCAATGAGGTTAAAAAAGAAAAAGTTTTAACAGCAAAAGAAAAAGCAAGACAAAAGGCAGCTAGTGGGACCAAGACAATATCAGCATTCTTTAAGAAAAAATAGTATTTTAAAGCAATAGCAAGTGTAAATAATATAAAAGACAATTACAATGAATTCTTAATTATTGTTTTGATTATTTTTAAATATATAATACTCTCTCTACAATTATTTGCACTGCATATTTGTCTAATCGCGCCTGCTACGCTAGAGGTCTTGGGTTCGATTTCCGAGTCGACCAAGGTGTTATTGGGTTTTTGTATGCAATTCTCAGTAGCAGGTCAGAGTTTGGATTTGTGCCCGGTTAGTAGCAATAGGCTCGCCCCCTGTTACATGGGACCTAAACATATCGGCGAACGGTGGGTGTACATTGGTACGCCTCTGCCTATCCCTTCGGGGATACAGGCGTTATGATATATTATGTTATATTTGTCTACATAAATATTTCATGCAACAAAAAAACCCTAACAGCAAATGACAAACTAAATGGTACAATGCTATGGTTGTAGGTTCGATTCCGACAACCATGGCAGGGTATTTTTAAACCATGGTAAGTTGTTGTACGCCTAATACTGGTGCCGTTATAAGTTAACACGTCCGCTACAAATGAAGCATGTTCTAAGAAATGAAGAAGTCGGACGAGAATTTACGTGGAGTAAAATTTTTTTGAATAGCCCAGTAAATCATGTTACTGCTATGTCAAGTTCCAACTTGTAAGATATAGAGAGACTTGTAAGAATATTAATTCAGTAATAATTGTACCTCGTAATAACTTTAGTTGATATTGTTATTCTGTTAAATTCATCGCTTTGAAATATATTTTGAGAAACATAAAACAATACCACAAGCAAAATAATGTGATGACAAATTACTATGCTAGATAGCTAATTTTTACTTAATAAATAAATGCTATAAATAAATCATATCGATAATATGCTACCTACTCATTTAAAATTTTTAAATGCAATAAATAATTATGAAGAAACTGCGGCAATATTAAATTACGGTTTTTCATTAACCGGTAATTTCCGACAAAATAATAGCAACACTGATTTGGTCGCCATTAACAAACGTCCATCCGTTTCGGACTTTCAGCGGATTTTTATACAACACGGACATTTAGAAATAATTAAGTGAATCTCGGACACTCCGGACCTTGTGTAGTGAAACTGATGTGATTTATTTTGATATTGTCGTGTCTAAAGACTTCCACAAGTGCTCTATATTCTCAAAATCGCGGCCAATGTCAGCAGGCGTGTCAGATCAGGTATTTCGCATTTACTCTATCTCTGTTCAATAATTACGTGTTATTTATTTTGGATGTATAGCTAATATTGGTGTTTTGTTTCTTGTTTCATGATTGTGGCGGTTGTAGCGGATGAAAGGGCAAGGGAACCAAGGTAAAGATGTTATCGTTGTGACGTTGCAAAGTGTTTTCTCCGTAGATGGAACAGCGTACCGGTCGGCTTCACGTTTGGTTTTCATTACTGCGATTAGCATCGTAATCTTTTCAGCTTTCACTTTTATTCTTCATTGCGTGATTTTATATCTACTCTAACGTAATTAATATTGTTACAGTGCATATTGTAAATTGAAGAGCATAGCCTGTATGTTGTGTGTTTGGTTTTGTTAATAAATCGTGTAATGTAATGATTACTGTGTCCACCTGGGTGTATGTAGGTGGGCTGCTCTCGCCTCTCCCTATCAACCCACAGACATATCTAAAATAACTTGAAAATCTCTGCCTCCCACACATAATCAATGATTAGCTGTCTATGATATTCTTATTTCTATAATGGAGGAAAGTGAGCACAAGGCATGAAAACATGTACTATTTTGTAGACCACAGTAAGTCTGTATATTCATTTATTTTGTTTATATTTACAATGTTGTGAGTTGTGAGTTTCAATTTAAATTATATGTAACATTAATAATAATCTATGTTTATTTTTGTTGTAATCTATGTTGTCAGGCAGTAAGTGATTAATTAAATTTAGACTTAGGCACATTAGTTCAGCTTATCTTTTACCGGTACAACAGTTATTCCATTAACACACTTTAAAATACATGTTAAGGCAATAATGTTGATACTGATATTTGTGTCCCACACTAATCTAAAAGTCATTAGAATAAGATGTGTCTGATATAAACTATGGTATATTGCTACAATGTGTAGAGACATAATTAAATGTACTTTGGAACTATCATGGTCCGTTATGGCTTGATTTGTTGCAATAAGAGAGGTCTCAATTCTAGTGAACCAAGAAAAAAGGAACAATCTATATTCATTACCAGAGTAAAAAATAAAGTAGATAGTTTTAAAAGTGTGCTGAATATACATAAAAGCAAATATGTAAATGCTTTAAAGCAACACAGGTACTAGGTACAAAACAGTGTTCTGCCGCTCAAACGGAGCAACACACACTGCTTGAGTATTCACACTAAAACACATTGCATGGAGAGTGCATCCCCCATGAGTGCTGTGGTTATAATATGCAATACCAATGGTATTACATATTTAAATGCAGTAAATAATAGTTATACCTTTTGCTTATGTACTTATCCTATCCTTTACACAGTTTTTTTTGCTCAACTTAACAAAATTTTGACATTCTTGTTTGTATCTGGGTATTTAAGTTGCATTTGTAAGGGCCATTTAATATGGATTTTTTACATGTTGATATTCAGATTCTTGGTAATAATTTTTTAAATTTTATTATTAGTAAGCTTTAAACATTTATTGTAATTTTAGTCAATATAACCTATAGAAGCATAGCCATAATCCTCCTACATAAATAAACTAATATAGTAGCAATTTAACTACATTGCAATGATATTAAGGTTATGTAATCAAATATTTATTTAAATAAAAGTTAAAGATTACTTCAAATATGTAACAACATTTAAAAGCCATATAAACAGCATGGAATTGATTTGCATTGTGTTCCTGCTATGTATAATTGTAGTCAATTGATTACTTCAATTCTAATTAATGGGCTCTTTATAAAATGGCTACTCTGCAATATAATAACTCTATATTAAGAAACAAGGCATAATGTAGGCAGAAGCATCCTACACATAATTGTACAGTTGCTTGCGAAATGTGTGAATGTAATGTGTATTTAAATAAGAACAATCCCTTACTGTGGTTGCATTCAATAGTAAGTGGGAGGTAAACTGCACTTGCTATCCAGTGATCTGTTTTAGTTTGAATACTCCGAAATCTGTGTTGCTCTGTGTAAGCAGCGGGATACTGTACTGTATGTAGCAATATTTAGGCCACCAAATAAATTGCTTTCAAAGTATATTACAATTTCTTTCATGTACATTCAGCACATCTTTATCAGCTTAATTGAGAAATATCTCACTGAAATTGAGCTATGAATGTGCAATCTGTATGTCAGTCTCTCTTATGAAACACTTTGTTATGCAACTCACATACCTTGGCAGAGGACACATCATACAGTTGTTAGAACACAACTGCACAAGTAAATAACAGAAAGGGTCTACAATATATTAAAATAGTTATTTACTGATAGTATTTTAAGTGATTTATTATGTAAACATGGACCACATTACATACATTGCTTTGAACCCAAAGTCAATAGCTAAAACACTTGTATTAGAGAATCAGAGGCAATGAAGTTACCACAAATACCTTTGCCCAAGTCAATGTAGACAAATAGTTTTTTACATAGACCTGTCTAGGGATCGAATCCAAGACCTCGAGAGTAGGCGTCGCCTTCAAAAGCGGTGCGCACTCGACCATGGAGGTATTTTTGTTATTGGTGACATCTCTCGTATTTGGACACTCAAATCAAAACATTTGCTTATATAATCAAGGTTTCAGTGAGTCATGAAGCCTCAGCGTCGATTTCTCTGCAATACTATATGGTGTGTTTACAGATATGACTCAGATTTACCCTCTCCAGTCAAACCTTCTTGGAACTGTAAATGCTCGGCCTGTATTGGTCTGTGCTGGACATAAATCCACCAAAAGTCAAAGAATTGTGATTCTAGTAGTCCAATGTTACTTGCAGCATACAAACATTGTTTATTTTTAATTTGGTTTGTTCAAGAATGGGTAACAATCAAAGTAAGGAGATGAAAGATGTTAAAAGTATTGTATAAGACTTACATATCATCTTTTCCTTTGACCTTGAACATCTCAATAAACCAAAGCTTGCTTTTATATTTTTGAAATAATATTCATTCAAGCTATGTTAGACTCAGCTTCCAGTCTAAAATTCTGCAGTATTACTATCCCTTTCATTAAGCGATCTCACATATTGAGTTCGCCATCCCAAAGATACCATGCACAGGTGTTAAACCTGACCTGTTTCGTTCGCGGTAATACACACACACACACACATTTCGTACTGTGACGTCACGCAGACAGCTGCAGTCTTTTGAATACAATACAGTTATGTCGCGTGTTACCACCTGTCTCTTACACCTGTTGTAGTCGAGGCATACCGGTTTGAGATGTTGCGAAGACTGTGTTAAATGATGGTCCAACACCTGCTGGGTAGAATAAGGTTATCGAAAAGCCCTTAATCTAGATAACCTGGCCTTGACAGTGCCTCCAGTAACTGCAGCATGTTTAGAGTGTAATTTTCTATATTAAGTAAAAAAATATCTAATGTAGTTAATAGATATAAAATAATAAAAAAAAGGATTTATTTCTCACCACAAGCCAAAAAATGCAATCAATATTTACATCTTTTTGTTGTGGATCGCTGGTGCTTGTGGTGGGTAGTAACACCTGTAATACAGTCCTGATACTGTTACGTAGTTGTGTCTTTATATATTACTATGTATAAAAACTATGTCAACAATGATATGTAGACAACGAGGTTGCATTTGAAACTATAGAGTGAGCCTATCAAAGTTTAAACCGTAAGCACTAGTGTGAACAAGTGTTGTCGTGAATTATGTGTGAAGATGGAGCTTGCCGTTTTAAAAAATCTATCTAAAACACTAATATTATCCTAACAATGTCAAAACCATCGATATTTTCTTATATAAGTTTCTCGTTGCGCGAAAATTAACTTAAATGAAAAACCAAATGTACTAGGATCAGACAAAAACTGCTCTCGCTTGACACAAGGGGAACCTAGCGATAGTAGCAGTCTATGCATATCATACGTCGATGTATGTAGAGCACAGAAAAGATAAAAATAAGTACCTATTCGTGCACCTTAATTAGACCAAGTTAGAAATAAATTTAAAATCCTTACTTAAACAAAGGTTTTCACCACATAATACTGTGTTTACATGATACTAAAACATAACAATTTATAATTTCCAGTGACAAATGCACCGAAAGAGCAACATTTAGAGAGCGGCGGCGACGAGCTGGCGGAGGTGTCATGGCGCCACCAGCAACAGCCTTCTTATGCGCCACCCATCTCGTCAGCGGCCGATCCCTACAGCGTGGCAGGTAGGTACATATATTTCGATACCGTTTTACTACACATAGCTACATGATTAGGAGACAAATTATCCCTTGAGGCTTTTTTACATTGGGTCAGTAAACTGCTTGATTGACCAGAGTAGTGTCTGCAAAATATTTAAATGAAAATTTTCAAGTCAAGTCACTCCAGAATATTCAATCGAAAAATTTCAAGTCAACACTAATTCAATCAATTGGTCACATGAGAAAATGCAATTGATTTCAGGAACTTACTCAATGTAAATCAGTCTTTATGCTAAGTTTTTAATATCCTATCCAACCTTCTTTTGTTGTAGCAATATGACTAGCTCCATATAGTTCTCAAATTCCTTACTCGTTAAAGAAACCCTTGATGGATAGGTTATTGAAAACATGCGTTTTGTAGTCAATAGATATCCTCTCGCGTTACAAATATTATTTTCAATGAAGTTCAAATGTAAAAATTGCTTAAGGCAAGTGGTAATGGGAGTGCTGAATAAAGTTCGCAATATTTATTCGTATGACAGTAAAGCTAAACACTCATGTATGTATTGTATATGATAAATTACTATACATTTTATATACTGCACAATATATTATGTATGTGATATTTAACATTATAAAAACGCAGAGGTTTGACTTAGATCTACTTGTATGTTGTCAATTACACAAAACATCTTTTGTATCTTGTTGCATTTCTTAAGACACTTATTATACCTTGAAAATGGGATATTTGTTTAGAGGCAAATATTTTTGGTTATTTCAGGTTATTACGGTACAACAGCACTTCCTTATCAAGCTTTTGGAGTCGGGGATGGGACATGGTCCACCAATGGAACAGACCCGATGACTTTCGGAGGATACAATCCTCACGATTCTTATGGAATGGATGGTAGCTAGAATTCATTAAGTAACAAGAGAAAAGATGTCACTATTTTCACAATTGTCATAACTTTCATATTATTATATTCATAGAAAACGAAAATACTCTGATGAATATCTTGCTTCTATTAAACCATATCCATTTTATATACCTAACATGCCATCAGTCAAATCATTTGTTCAATGATACTTAACCATTTTTATCCTCTTACTCATATTATCAAGGCTATTCAAATTATATTGAAAAAAATATACATTTCGATTGTGAAACATGCGATAGTTTTCTATAATTGTAAATTTTCAAATTTCCAGGTGTGTTTGGACCCTCAACAACACCATTTTCGACCGCTGCATTCGGTCAACCAGCGTCAACTTTTAATTATTTTCACGGTAATGGCGACTATTCAACTTGGGGTCAACTCGGTCGCGCGAAGCAGTATGATGACTATTATAGGGCCGACGGCCTCTACGTGCCGGACGGCATCAAAGCCGTCGAGAGCGGGGTGCAGTCACTCTCTCTCGGCGAACACAAATCGGACAAGGATCGCCAGCCGGAGCTCAAGGACGTGTCAGGTGGCTCTCAACCCAAAAAGATGACATGGGCGTCCATCGCCAGCCAGCCGGCCAAGCCCGCCCCGACCTCCCAGGGCGGCGCAGTGAAGAAGAAGGGGCCCGGCATGCCGCCGCCGCCCATCGTGCCCGGCAAGCACAACATGGACATCAGCACGTGGGACGCCGGCAAGAGTGCGCCCGTGGTGACGGCGCCACCGCCGCCGCCGCTACAACCGCCGCCCGTGCCGGCGCCACTGCCCATGCCGGGCGGCGCGGGGGGCGCGACTGGCGTGGCGGGCGCGGGCGCGGGGCTGGGCGCGCGCGGGCCGCCGCCGCAGCAGCCGCCGCCGGCCTGGGCGCACCCGCCGCGCGCGCCCCCCCCGCACCCCGCGCCGCTGGCGCCGCGCCCGCAGCTGGTGGCGCCGCCCGTGGCCGTGCCGCCGCCGCCCACCGCGCCGCCCGTGCCGCATCCCGTGCTCGACGAGCTGCGCGTTAAGAATGATTACAACCCTAAAGAGTTTGACTTGAGTGCACCTCTTGCTCGGTTCTTTGTGATCAAATCTTACTCAGAGGATGATATCCATCGCAGCATCAAGTACGAGATTTGGTGCAGTACCGAGCACGGCAACAAACGCCTCGATGCGGCGTTCCGCGAACGCGAGCGTGAGGGTGGCGCCGTTTTTCTATTCTTTTCAGTGAATGGAAGCGGCCATTTCTGCGGAATGGCTCGTATGACTAGTGCGGTCGATTACAACTCCAACTCGAACGTGTGGTCGCAGGACAAGTGGAAAGGACAGTTTCGTGTTAGGTGGATCTATGTTAAGGACGTTCCGAACGTGCAACTGCGTCATATCAAATTAGAAAATAACGAGAATAAGCCGGTGACAAATTCCCGTGACACTCAGGAAGTGCCGCACGCTAAAGGGCTACAAGTGTTACGTATTATGCACTGCTATTGTCATTCGACCTCTATTTTTGACGATTTCATTCACTATGAGAGGCGTCAGGAGGAAGAGGATTCGCGCAAAGTTCCTCATCACGGAAGTCAGGAGAATAATCGCGACGACCATGACAACGGTCGCGGGTACCGAAACAACTACCGAGAGTACCGCGACAAGCGAGACGGGCGTGACGGACGCGACGGACGCGATGGGCGCGACCCTCGCGATGGTCGAGACGGGCGCGATGGTCGTGAACAGCGCGACAGTCGCGACGGTCGTGATGGTCGCGACGGACGGGACGGTCGTGACGGTCGGGAGCACCGCGACGGGCGCGACTCGCGTGACCCGCGTGACCCGCGTGACCCGCGGGACCAGCGAGACCCGCGAGACCACCGCGACTCCCGCGGCTACCGTGACCCTCGTGACCCCCGGGACTCTCGCGATCCCCGCGACCCTCGCGACCCCCGCGACGCTCTCGACCTGGACGACGACGGTCCGCGGGACTATAACGACCATAACGATCGCAATGACTCAGGCATGTATCGTGACGGTCCACTGTCTAACATGTACCGCGACCGAGATTACAACAGGCAACCCCGCAAGGTTGGTTATATCACTATACAACACTAGTAGCAATTTAAGTTATTTCTAAATTTTTTGACTAAAAGGTGTTTATTTTTCGTTAATTCAGTGTTTTGTTTCAGGATCGAGATGGATCGCGCGGGCGCGGTCGTCCTCGCAATTGATTGATGTGCTCGCTATGTGAAGACAATTGAGGACTGGCTTCTCCCCATAGACAACTAGTAGTCGACTAATTGGTACCGCATTACATAGACGTATGTATAGTGGACATACATAGACAGCAAAGAGGAATTATGTCCTACGACGTGACCGGCGGTTGTTGCGTTACAACCTGAACAATTTTAATGTAACATAGATATTATTGATTGTTTTAAACAGTGCATCGCTAAAAAACTTTCAACAAATTAAAATGTGCTAAATAATATTCGTACTGGAAGAACGTTTTATGAAACAAACGCCTAGTGAACAGAACATTAAATATATACCAACTGTCGTCATGTACTTGTAACGCGCTATATGACGATGAGTGGAATTGTGGACTTTATTTCAAATTTGTGGACTGAATCGATAAAATATAGTAATTTTTATAACTAGAAAATTCTGTGGTGAGAGGAGTTGATCCTACGGTTTAGGGACTGGTGAAGTTTCAGAAACGGTGATACAAGTATCTACATTGTGCGCTGACTGAGTGTTACGATACCTCGGCATCAAGTGTCTATAATATTCATTAAATATATGGAGAGCTGATAATATCAGTGGTGACTTATAACTTTTATATTGCAGAAATTGTAATCAAATAAGGTGTGGACCTTTTGTATAAATTTTTTTATATCAATATAATGGACAGTTATGTAAGAGTTCTCTCGTGGCATTGAGTTTAGTCTTACTCCATGTGCTGGCTTTACCTGTTTTACTTTTATTTTCGATACGATGATATTACAGTATGTTAGATGTTGCAGAATGGAGTAAATTGATACCTATATATCTTTATCAATTACTATGTGCAATCATTTGAGATGAAACTGATCACATAATTATTTCTAAGTTGTAGGTATGTATGGATTGTTCCTTGTTGAATTTTTTTTAACATGTGTACATATATATTATAAAAGAACTCTTAAAATATTTTCTACTTTTAAGTGAAACTACAGTGTGACGAGAGAAATTTGATGACAAACAGCAGGAAATTTCCATTATAACTTGTTCTGACCTTAATTATATTTTTATTCATGTATCATTACTCCCCCACCTTAATTTTAAAGTGCCTTTTCGTTTACAATAAATTAATTATTTTAAATCTGTTCTTGATTTGTGTAGACGTCTAGTAGTAGTGCCACAGTGATATTTTATTAATACCATAAATTAATTTCTAGTTAATTTTGCTAATGCATTCTAGATATGTCCTTTGTTTTACATATTTTTTTAGTTTGTATTCTGTTTTAGTAAGGAAAATGAATTCCTTCTTAACATGTGAAACATTGATTTTAAAATTATGTACCTTCTATATGAAATTCTCTTACTTAGAAGTGATACTGGATTAAAGCCTGTCATTGAATTTGTTAACTATTATTTTTATCCAGCCATTCCTAGTAATGTAGTTTGTATGTCCTGTTGTAACATGAAATTCTATTCATTTGTTTTTACGATATTTTAAATCCAAAAACCATATTAGTGATTTAATTTTAGATTAAGAGCCCGTTTAGATAACGTTAACGATTTCCAATTAGTGTTCTTGGCTAATTAATTTGCCTAATGACATCTGAGCGACCTAGAAATGGCACGCATAAATTAAAACGCGGAAACAAACACATGGTTTTGCTAAACTGGCTCTTGCTGCAACAAGAATAAGGGTGCCGTCACATCGCAGGTCCCCGAAATATTTACTATATGTTTTCCTGAACAAAGTGGGCAAATACGAGTTTAGGAAAAGGCGATCGTATTTATTTTCAGGTGTTATTTATAGCTTAAAATATATACCTACGTACTTCGCAACCAATGAAGAAACATCTAAGCATCCTGAGCGTCTAGACGAAGCGGATACGAACACTTGGTGATCGGGTCATCAAGTAATGGGGTCATAAGATGGTTAAGAATGCTACATACATTGATACCTGCTATATGCGTGTCTTCCCGATTTCCCATTACTGGGTATATGTAATGGGTAAAATGGAGTTAAAGAAAAAAAGTAGATTGCATTAAAAAATAACAAATTTACCTACACGTATTTAGTTATCAAATTACGTACGATTAAACTAGTAGATAAATCCTAAAGGTGAAAATTATGAACTGCCTGCATAGGTATTTTATAACGATCGACCGGGAAGACGCGGATTAAATAACAGCTAACGAACGCACGAAGTCAAACGCACTATAACGTTACGTGACTAGTGTTTTAGATTATTCATAGGAATGCATCTAGCTCACTGCTGAGAGCGCTGAGCCATGGGGTAAGTAACTTTAACAACTAATTTGGGGCTGATCGACGATCCATAGTCACTATCGATCGAAATTTAGTCCTTTGAATAGTTACTTAATTCAGTTGATAGATTAATTAAAGATATTAATCTAGACAACCACGATAACGGAGCAACAAAGTTTCAATGGAGTAAACTGTCCCGAGAAAAAGATCGGTTTGTGTGGTATTGCCCTTATGTTTATTTTTCTGCCCTATTTAATGATTACAGCTAGGCCGATAGAAAAGTTACTGGATAATCAGCATTTGATTTGGAAATGCCCAATGGGTGTGTGATTAACTGGTCCTTCTGGTATGGAGAAATTGGGTGCTCTGTGATAACGCACATCATGACGTTGGTAGTTTTATCTTTAGAACCAGTAACCTGCGTTATGTTACTACGGGAGTATCACGTCTAATTAATGTCCCAGACCCGATGGTACTACTATCACCAACACCCAATTAGTAGGGGCACGGTGGTGCCCCTTCCGAGAACTGAAACTTATTATGTCCGTGCGTCTGTCTGTTAGCGAGATGTCTTTTATAATCCGATAGCAGAAAGATGAAATAATATGTAGGAACATATTGTAGGGGTGGGTCCAGATCTAGCTAATGCGCACCTCACGAACTGCGTGCGAGCATTTCAAGTCAGCGCGCCCTTCTAGTTGCGAATGCGCAGCTCTTTTACTTTTGGTGCGCCTATGCCAAATCTGAACACACCCTTACGAAAAAGCAAAACATACACACTAGCTGTTCAATCTGAAAGAAGACTAATGAAGAAGACAGGAAGCCTTCAATGGTTAATTGCTGGTCAAGTGTATTAAAACTATTTAGTTCTCTTTTTGTCCGTTCGATTCGGCCAGTTTAGGAGAGAAAATGAATAGGTGGGAGTAATCAAGCTCGATTTTTGGACTACGTCTTGCACACTAGACTCCATCTTCTCAGTTAAAAATAATCGAGTGATATCCACTTCCTTTTCTGCTTACCTAGTGCTTAGCTACCTGAGTAGACTATCAACGATAGTTGATAGTCAGTTCTCGACCGCACTGCGGCGCATTCCTTTATGTATGGTGCTTTGTTTAACACTTGTGCTAGGAATTAAACTAAGAAATCTGGCGGATAACACCAAACAGTAAAATTGCTATCTGAATTATTATAGTACAAAGTGGAGAATGTTGGTAATGATAGAGGTCAAAAGGTAGGTAGGTCTTGGAAATGAAAAGACGGACCTCTTAACCCACTTCAAAAAATGGGCAAAAGCAAATCACTGTACACAAATTGTAAATTAAAATTTGATAGTAAAGCGTCACAAAACATGCAGACCTAAATAATAACTTTTACCGCGCTCAGAAAAGGAACTTTAATAAACATTGGATTATGAAACCGAAACATTTTATTTTGCCGTGGTAGGTATGTTATCTATTGTGTGTCTGAGTGAATTTCCGACCTCACAAGAAAATGTCAAAAGGTTTCTGAACGATAATCACGCTTCAACCCTTACTCTTGTGTGAAAGCATTCGTGAAATGGTATCTCACTTTTTTCTATTGAAAGTTGATATTGTTATCTCGCTTACACGTTTATGTTGTTGATATCATAAAATGATTGTCAAAGATATGGAATTTACTGATTTGTGTGTAGGAAATTGAATTTACTGTGTAAAATAAAATTGAGTCCTTAAATAAAACGCTCGGAATTTGTTTATAAATTAAAATTGTGAATGAAACAATAGTGTTCCACCCATTTTTTAATATGGTTCGTGAGTCAGAGTGCCTTAAAAACGTGTGCCCAGAGATTGTTTGTTTGTGTTCTTTCGCGTCTCGATTCCGTCAGTCGTCTTCGCGTAGTGTCAGTCGCAGTCGGGTGGCTCGGGCTCGCCTTGAGTATCGTTCTCGTCTCGCATTTTATTTTCGGCATTGTTAGTGGCATAACATATTACGAGTGATATCAACAAAACAATGTTATCGCACTATATCTCTACTAGATAATCGAATTACGATAACTACAATGTGAAGTCAATGTTACGATGAATTTATGTACTTTTCTAAGAGATGTAAGACAGTAGACTGGTCAGTGAGAGTGTTTGGTTGTAGATATTTTTGTAAAAATGAGACATGCATTCAGTCGAAATGCAAAAGAGTGTATCAGTGCAAGTAGATAGTGATTTCGCTTTGTTGCTGCCGAGCGGTGTCTACGAAATAAAAAAAATGGAGCCAAGATCGAAGTTACGAAAAGTGATACTCTTCTGTTTACTACTCTCATTATTTGGAATGGTTGCATTTGGATACTTCTGCCCTGATCAGGTAATTCTGCTGCCATGTTATTTACCACACACACCACACAAGAGTTGTTTATCATTTCCAAGTGACATTTGTTATGCTTTGTTTTTGGTCCAATCTCTCATTTCTGCCATGATCTTTAGGGTAGCAATATACACATTAATAACTTAACAAGATTATTTAGTTTCCCACTGTTGTTAAAATAGAATAAAAGCCCTAAATGTAAAATATGTTTATTATTGACCACAATTTCTTTTCAATAATATTATGTGTAAAACTATCAATTAAAAATTAGGACCAAGTTACTGATGATAAATACTAAGGTATGTATTTATAACAAAATGTTCCAAGGGTTGATAGTAAAACCTGTAAAGGTTTAAAACAATAGTAGAAAATATACAATAGAGGAAAGATGTATTTTTCTATCATTTTTGGAACAACCCTATTTTGGTATTGAACTTAAGTATCTATATAAAAAAATCTTTTCAAACAAATTTTAAAATTAGAAATAGTATTTTAATCAACTGAGCGAGAATTCTTGATAACACATGTGATAACTTCTAAATTGAGTAATAATATTATTTGCATTAATTGAATAAACCACAGCAATTAATTTAATATAAGGAAATTAATATAATTAACATTTGTTGAATATTCACACGTGAGTCAACTAATGAATGATAAATTAAATATTACAAGTGATATTGTTATGAATGAGAATCATTCTCCATACTTTAAATAAATAACTATTTTATACTCAACTCAAATACACTTATTTATAATTTTTACTAAATAATTTATGCTATTGTTTACTTCCAAGTTATGAATAACTTGAGGTGTTTAGATAATAAATGAATGATTGTTTTTTCATAATATATGCTGCAATTTCTTAATTTAAATATTATTTTTTCTATACCATAAGAATTATTATTTTTCACTTAAATATCATACAGTGTATTTTAATAATACCCACCTTCCTCCATTTATCTTCACAATTTTGTCCTGTGCTAGGTCGGACAGTCTTTTCAGTATCTATTTAAAAAAAACTGTAAGGAAAACCAAATATATTACAAACAAAATTACATATCATAGATAAAAAATACCATTAACTTAAAACTAACAAAATTCTATTGAAACAACATATACCTATTATTCATTCTAGATTTAAATTGGCGCTGTCTGACTTAATTGTAAAAGCAAATTTAAAAAGACATCCAAGTTCTCAAGTAATTGACCATCTGTTCAAACTCTGTGGTAATAAAGATATATTTCATTTATTTAAATACCAAGAAAAAGTTATGAAGAATAGTTATTAAATTTCTTTTATTTAATAAATACACTATGTATCTAATAAGATTAATTTGCTATATCATTATAATGTAGCATACACAACACAGTATTGATAATTAAATTACTGTATATTAATATAGCAGATAGGATCTTAATTAAAATCTCTTATCTATTAATATCAGCGCTTCATTTCCTCCTGCTGTTCTGATACTGAGAACTGTATACATAATATTATTATTTCATCTTAGCTAGCAAAATATTGAAATAAAAAAGCTATTATTTGTAAGACTTAAGATTTATTTTCTCTTTATTTGCGAATTATAAAACTATTTTAAATTTTATGACTTATTTTTTGCACTCTATAAAATGAATACTAATTTAATTTTAAATTGTTAGTAAAGAGGTTTAATATCAATTAAGGATTGATGGACCATTGACCATGAACTTGTAAGCTGTGTGATTAATGGAATGATGAATCAACCTCTGACACAATGCTGTAGTACCTACATAGTGCAATACTATTATACTAGTGAAGAATTTATTAAGTCTTTGTTTGATTACCTCATAGTATATACGTTTTTATATACATATAAAATTTTATCCAAAATTTTAAGGAAAGACCTGAACTCCCACTTTTATGTACCTATTTCTATTTATGATGATGGTTTGCCTTATTTCGTCCTGCTATCCTACATATCAAAATAGTTAAAATGAGGAATAGAAAACCAAACCAGGAGTAGAAGTTAGTCAAGCGTATAATCTCAATTACAACACTAATCGATAATCTCGAAACGAAAGTAATTCCGAAGCTTATCAATGAAAAACAATATTAAATATCATTTCCTTCTATATCCAATCAGATATGCAAATTACTAGACCGATTAAAAATTGATTATGATAATCTAAAAATAGTACCTAGAACTGCTTATTTACGTAGGTTTCATTACTTAAACGAAGGTTTAATGGAATGTACACGTCTAGTGTAAATGCGCTTTGATTCCAACTTAGCATAAACAGATATTTCTAGGTATAGTGCTGTACCGGCTCTACTAATTAAGCGCGTGGTGGCCATGCGGCAAAGCTGTTCACTTTTTATGAGTAGGTAGCCAAGACTTGGACAGTCCGGTCCGACAGCAAAACACCTCACGCAGCAGGACTTGCAGCCCCCAGTCACGACACAACTACATGTTGGCATGAGCCTCCATCCCGCCATCAATCATTTTTAATAAAAATTGGTCCAACACGCCGCGATTCGCTTTTGACCGGTTTTTGTATAATATCTCCGAAGTCAATTGGGACTACTAATAAAGATATTTTCGCTAAAACTGGTCACCGATGTGGACAATCTCGAGAGCGCAGTGGCATAATAGTCGTGTTGTGGGCGGATGAGTGTTAGCGGTCGGAAAACAGTTGGCCATTTGAATAAATGCAAACAGTTTGCAATATCGTTGTATGTAGGTGTCAAGGCGGTGCCTGACCTCGCCTGATATGTGTTTTAAGCTTCTTCAAGTCGTTTACGCTTCGTTTTATGATTTAATTTCGTGCTCCTTGCAACGAATATGGTGACGACAGAATGTGGTCTGAATTTCTTTAATCAAATAATAGAATTTTAGCGTCACCTGTTTCAATACAAATGAGTTATTTAAAGGTAGAGATGGTTCGTCTGCATCTGTTCAAATACCGAGATATCGTCTTTCATATAAACACAAAACAAACTCAATTGTCCCCGTATCCTTTTTATCCATTTCTTTTGGAGTAGAGTAAGTAAATACGTCTCGCTACTCACATTAAAATGTCTGTGGCCATACCCTCTTCCCGGTCATCAAGCGTGAGACAGTAGTCGGTAGCCTACAGTTCTTGAAATACCACTTTCCAGTTCCCGTTATGGTCATGCGTTGAATTCGCATTGCAAAACTCGAGACAAAGGATAAAATTGCATCTCTTTGCACGCACGATGCGTTTCGTGGTGTCCATGGGCCTCATATGGCGGTGCGGGTTGTCGTCGGGCTCAGCAGACCGCGCCGTGAATTGATAATGGACAGGATAACACCTGGACAGAAACACTAACACTACTGCCATCCACTTATTCAAATGTGCGCTTAACATTCTTATCCTCAACAAAAAATCCCTTTCAAATTCAAAGAAATCTACCATCTCTGCCATACACTGCTTGATAAATTATGTGGTGGTCAACGAGAATCGCCAAGTAGGTCTTAATCGTACCTTGCCTAGTCATGAAGTGAGTTATGTAATTGCGTGCGAGTACTTTGTAGTTATGTTGTCAGTGTTTAGCATTGCATATTAGCTCAATTAACCTAATTAGATGGCGCCAGAATGCCCACTTCGAAAGGATTATCTTTGCAACTTGAGTTAACTCTGTGCCTAAAGTAAAAAAAAATTACGACCTTATTAAGTAATCGCCTTTAGCATCCTTTTTGTAAGCCTAGACGAGAACTTTTTGAGGACTTTTGAGTCTGCACTAAATCCCGATCACACGCGATCACCGCATTAATTTGGTTCCTTATTATAATAAACCTTGTTATAACATGTTGATAAACTAACGTACTTGACCTATTTACGAACTAGGTCTTTCAGGAAAACCAGATCGTAGTAAGAAAATAAAGTGTAGCTAGATACGTGCTGTGTGTAGGTCTGTTGATACGAGTTGGGGTGAACATTCAGGGCACGTTGTGGTTTTTGTTAATTTGATAACGTCAACACTGTTATGTAACTGGAGACTTGATTAAGTTTTACTTTGTAAGCCTAGCTAGCGACATTATTACGCGCTACTTAGGTAGGTACGTGTAGTATAATTACTTATTTACATTACAATATATGCCTATTTAATTACTTAGCGCGCGCAATAAGTATTAGTTTGCTCTGATGATGGAGAAAAATTATAATACCATATTATTATAATATATATACCTATCGGTCTAAAATCAATTTAATCTTTTCAGTTCTCTACATAAGCCTCTTGAACGTGTATTCATAATGGATTTTTCACGAATGTTTTTTCTATCAAAGGAAAGTTTAGGCGACGTTGTTGTGTCAAATAAGAAATAACAAAACAATAGAAGAAAACAAGTGTTACGCGAACCGCCTAGGGGCCGTAGTTGAAAACAAACTTGGTAACAGTAATAACTGAATTCCGATATTATAATAAAATGGCGCCTCTGCGCCTGGCGCCTGATCGTATTTCAAGTATAAGGTATTATAAACCGATGCCGCATCGATGAGTAATCCGCCGCGAAAACCTTTGATCGATGAGAGCTTTATTTAGAAACATAATCGATACTGGATGCAAATGCAATGGATTTTACCCTGCATGATAACAACCACTCAAGTATACAGGCTTGTTTTTGTTGCTATATGAAGTTATTGATTGGTTATCGCGGCGACAACTCTCGGTAATCATAATAAGTGGAGCAGAATCAGTGGGGAGGCATTGCTGATTGTAACTGTATATTAATGGGCGCAGGGGCTCTACCCACTTCATTAGGCGGACAAACAAGCGGGGAGACCATCGACGCCCTTTATCTCTTCACCCTCTTAACCCCCAACCTTCATCGTGAACCTAAAAGATATTTAAGCATCTCCCCTTCTAGATTGGATTTTATTGTAACGGAAACCATGAAAACATGCACTGAGATGAAAAATAAACCGAGGAAGTTGGTTTCGTTAAACAGGTTAAGGGTTTCTTTCATGCCGTGTTACACAAGCTTACGTGACCCTGCGACGTCGGTAAGACTTTATTGTAGAAAAAGTTGTTTCGAATAGACCTTAGAGACTTTGCGGCGTTATAAAATGTAAAGAAATGCGTTTGTATTTCATATATTACGCAGTACGCTTACATATTAACAAATGCGCTGAGTAAGCACTTAACTAATGTTAATTAAATTTTCAATTAGACTTTCCTTAAGCAATCACATCTTGAAATAAATAAATATACCCATTTAAATAATCTAATATTTAAATCGATTTTAAAACCTTATATGTATCACTTAGTATGGTCTTCTAAATCAATTTCAATATTCCGCAGGTTTTAGCCGTATTGAGTAGGATGCCATTTATTACAACGTACGTTGGACCTGTTGGACTAATAAATTATTCGTGATAATAACCCGTTTGGTGAGAACAATACGAATATGGAGAATGTTGAAACATAAATGGTTTCTAACACAATATCATATTGATGTTGAACAGAAGTTTAATTATTCTACGTTTTGCCCGCGGCTCCGCCCTGATGTCGGTTATTGCTACAAAAAGTTATCTATAATCTTTTCAAGATATCAGTCTATATATGCATTTATATTTTTGTCCGATTTTCATTTAATAATAATAAGCACACATAAAAAATCGCACATGTGTAAATCTGTTGGTAACTATTGCATAATATTTTTAATTACTTAGTTTTATCCTAGCCAATTAACAATAAAATCTACATATTTCCGCTCCTATTAATCTAAACTTTATGACGTAGTTTATAAACTTTAATAATGCATAGGTGGATTTTTACTTTTAATTATAAAATTACCGGGTATCGTAAAGTTTATGATGATATAATAAGCAAACAGATTAGGTTAGTTTCGCAAGTTGTCTTTGTCTCAGTAATATAATGGAAAGAGGTCGTAAACTAGAGTTTGATAGTAAAAAATACGCAGAAGCTCTATAATCTCGTGTAGGTATATTCTGTCTATGCCACGGGATTAAAAGTGTCCTTGTTTTCTATTTAATGTATCTCAAATTAAGCCCTAATTTCAATCTATAAGCATTTAAGAAGCTTTTACTACTCATTAAGGAATACTTTGTGTTGTTAATTGTTACTTGTAAAAGTATATAAAAGTAGGTATTACTTCCTAGTATGTTAAGTAATAAATCATATAAGTATAAATCTCGGGAAATGTAAGTCAGAGTTGTCGCGCTCGAGTATTCTCGACCGTGCTCAAAGAGTCGTTTCATGCCTAAGTAATATACGCGATACTAATAGCGATTTATAAATGTGGACAACATAACATACATTGCTCTGAAAAAGAGCTTGTCTTATGTGATTAGAAGACATCGAAGCTGCCACAAACACCTAGAGACAATGAAGAAGAGTGATTCCCTACATTGACCCGTGTAAGGATTGAACCCGGGACCTCAGAGCTGGCGACCTCTTAACAACCGATGTGTACGCCACTCGACCATCTCACTCGGAGATCGTCAGTATAAGCCTGCTACGTTTATAATGTTTTAAAGAAAACTTATCATTGTCATACGTACTACTAGGAAAAACCTATGACACAAATCGTAGTATTTTTACGAAGTAAATAAAATAAAAAACGTTTTGGTGTTCAAACTAAAATTAGACACAAAAACATGCGCTTTTAAAGTATATTTAAGGCTGTTACAGTTAGTAATTTTTTATATTATTGCGTATACTCGTATTCTCCTCGGTTTCTAGAAAGCATTTTGATTCTGCGTATCCTTATACTTTTGCATAAATAACTGCATGACCTAAAAAACTCGATGTGTCAAGAAAGTAATCTACACCACTTTTTTCGCTTAAAACAAGTGACCTCTTTTGATATCAGATTTCTCTTCCACTATAACAAGCTTAAATCAACTGAAATAAATTACATTTCTCTTTTAAAGGGCAGCTGTGTAGTATACTATTACTTTTTGATACTCGGATATTAAGAGATTCGTATCTTAATGTAAAGTAAAATTATTTATCATTATGTAATGGCCAAAATACCTCTCACGCAGCAATCCGTACGATAAACGAAATCCAGAATGATATCGATATATTTTCGTGTCAACTAAGTTAACTTGCAAGGATTCTGTTACATACATATTATTATATTATGTTATAAGGTAGAATAGACTATTTGTTAATGTAATTTATAGCTTAATTTTATTATTATTAATATGTTAATAAAAGTGCCTTAGGAATTAGGTCCTTACCTGTAATGTGACTTGTGCGTGTATGAGAATAGAATTCAGATATGAGACTACCAACATGTACCTACTCCAAACATAAATAACATTGTTACCCTAGAGCAATTACCACGATATGACTTAAAAAGAAAATAGATCCTGCGCTATTGATCTTATCAAAAAAAGCCGATACCAAAACGGAGAAATACCTAATTTATTAAGCAGATATCGACTGAAAAAATATTCTAACATAAAAATAATATTGGACGATGTTAACCCTCGCACCGCTTGCGATGTAGGCGGGTAAAAGGATACAGAAAGATAAAACACCTAAATATAAAAGAAGATTATTGACCCGTTATTTATGAGAAACATCCATATAGGCATCATGAATATAACTCATATATAACCCGCAATGTGTGTTTAGGCTTTAGCAACGTAACATGAACCCATCCGCCCTTAATATCTACTTGATTTTGATACCAGTTTGTATATACATATTTGTATAAACGAAATTTCCGTAACAGATCAAAACTACCCTACATTATGAAATTCTAAGCTGTCAGCAAATAAAACTAGTTTCAGATATTCATTATAGTATGTTAATTTGTTCTTAATAGCCAGATTTTATGGTCTCTATTTGAATGAAAAATTTATAGCCTCGTAAATTTTATTATAATATCCGATATGGTATTGTGATCTATTATAATGACAGGTACACATTAGAAGCTTCGACGACCTTACAATAGTTTACTCTAACTCGGTGTTATCACTACATAGTATAAAATAAAGTCGCTTCCCGCTGTCTGTCCCTATGTATGCTTAAATCTTTAAAACTACGCAACGGATTTTGATGCGGTTTTTTTTAATAGATAGAGTTATTCACGAGGAAGGTTTATATGTATAATACATGCATAATATAGTAGAGGAACACGGATAATCTTAGAGATTTAAGTAAATGAACAAATTTTTTGCGCTTACATTGCAAACGCTGGCTGAACCCTACGAGATAGATCAAAATAATGTACTACAGTATTGTGCACCTTAAAAAGATCTACAAAAAAGTCCGCGATGGCATATGTCTATCTTTTGAGGATAACCCACAATAACCATTTTTTATCGTTTATTTATTACTTATTTACGAAAAAGCGATTTTAAGCTATACAGTATTAATCCTTATCCAATTAAGTACCTTTAATAAATTGTGCATATAATATAGATCAATATTGCCCTTTACAGCATGTAATTTAAATAAATATTTTCGAAGATATTACAAATTTAAAATGCAGGGACATCGCGGTTGCGGCGGTAACGGCCGGGGGGCCGGGGGGCCGCTTTAAATTTTCGATGAAATGTTGAGGCATATTATAAAGTGACACGGCAATCTACATTTTGCCTTCGGCATATTACATAACCGCAAACGTTTCTAAACTGACGACGCCGTATGTAAAATGCCATATTATACTATTTGTCTGCGACAGATATATAGTGTAGGTATCAGCGTTGCACCCGAGCAAAGCCGGGGCGGGCCGCTAGTAAAATATTAATTTTATTCGCACGTGTCCGATTACGATCAGTTGATAATATGGAAGAGGTCGTTCTTAAATACATTCGTGTGATATTTGAACTTTTCCTATCATATTCACAATCAAATACCTATCTCATTTTTATGCAAAGTCTGTCTTTAATTATTAAGATACTTATATGCTAAAAAGCTGTTGTCTTATTAAAATATAGTTGTTTTTAATACCAAACCACAGATTAAGGGAAAAAACAGCAGAACTTAAAATAATGAAAAGACAATAAAACTTTACGAGCTGACTATTGAGGAGAATATCTATTCTGAGAACTTGTAATTAAACAAACTGCAGATCTGGTCTTTAAAATTACAATATATTTAAGATACCTATCTAAGTTTCCTGTTGAACTGAACTAAGACTGTATTTAGATCAATCTTGCTATCAGGCGGCATTGATGTCAAATACTATCTACATAAAATTGGTGTTTTATTTTACCTTATAACTAATTTTGATACTAGGCATCTTTTTTTGCCTCGTGGGCTTTCATAATTTTGCGTCAATAATTGGAATAATAATTATCTGACTTAACTTTTTGTCATCAGGTGTGCGCATTGTCACCAAGGGATCGTGTGTCAGAATCTTTGGCTCTGACGTACGCCGAGGCTCCAGGTCGGCCGCTGCCAGACGTCATCGTTCAGCCGGGTCTCTCCTACGACGAGGTCCTCCACGACGACTTCCGATTCGATCTGAACGCACATGACGTCATGGTCTTCTTGCACATACAGAAGACTGGCGGAACATCCTTCGGGAAGCACCTCGTCATGGATTTAGACTTGAAGGTTGGTATTACTTAATAAATAGTCTCCCACATCTCGTTAAATGCACCTGTTTCTCCCGTTTACCCGTAGGTGTCTGGCCATGTGACAGCTTGGTGGGTGAGCATGGAATTCTCGTGGGCGATTAAGGTTCGATTCTGTTAGATGTACTAAATTGCAATTGAAAGCATTAAAGTTGGTACGCCTACACTTGAAAGTTTAGATGACGATTGTAAAACCAGACAGCCAGTTAAAAGACAGGGCGAAAAGGGACAGGTTTTTGTGTTGTACTACATCTGTACGAGTAAGATGCAACGAAGACATGACATGAAACCGATTTAGGTTTGTCGAAGGACTCCGATTAAAATTCAGATATCTTTTTATTACTTTTTGTAGCGGGGTACGTTGCGCTCAAAACAGGCATATGAACGTTTACCTTTAGTGTGTTAAAATCGTGTCAAAAAATCGATTAATCTCGTTTAAAAGTGTAGTGAATTATTGGCCATACTCACCTTTACCAATTTTGGAACAGAAAATTCGAATGAAAAATCTCTGCGGCACGTGACGTACTTATAAATGAGGGTGTTACTCCGAGAGTGGGCTATTAAAGCATACGAGGTACGATGACACGCAAGATTGGGGGAAATGGCTAACGCTTTGAATGAACATGCACCGTCACTCGTAGTGCCTGACTTCCTGACAGTCCTTCTTGACTCATGCGACTGTCTGTCCTGATCTTAGCATCCTGATACTACCTACGCTTCAATAAATGTCTTAAAGGAAACATTGTCATTGCTAAACAGATTGTTGTTTTGTTAATAGCAAACAAGAATATGAGCTCCATTTCTGCAAATGTCCCATATTTGGGGATACTGAGACAGTTGAAGATCATAAAGGCGGTTGTATCAAATGGTAGCACGTTGACGTAAATGATAACTGTCGTGTAATTAAAAGCGATGCGGCTGACTCTTCAAACATTTAAACCTCTTCGGAAGTAAGCTTTCCGACTTAATTAAAAATTAATTTTCAGTATCGATATTGAGTAAAGTAAGCGCACTATAATCCGATAGGATTAATTGGATTTTCGGTTACTTTTTATGCTGACGGTTATGGTCAGTTACGAAAATTGATAGCATGATGTCTAGTCGACGTGATGAAAATTAAGCTTTTTCTTTGAAGTTAGGGCGTTGTTTTAGAACAAGGTTTTATACTCAGCCATGTTGTTATTAATTAAAAGCTACTTCAGGCTTTATAGGTAATGCTTCTAGCCGGGTAACAAAAGGTCACCTACAAAAAATAAACATGAATTTTTGAGGAGCTCCTAAGTTAGGAACCCGTATTAAAAAACGATCTCGAGATCCTTCGTATCTCATTGATATTCCCTCGTAATAAAGCCGATTTGAATGTAAATTGAGACAAGTAGCACTTCCACGATAGCCTTCGGCTATAAAGTGTATCATTTCTGCTCATGTGAGATAGATTTCTATTCATGACGGAAACCGAGCAATTCGCGTTGGCGTGTGTTAAGAATGAAAAAACAGGATTTATTGTGGCGTATATCAAATAAGTATAAATATATACGTATGAATTTAATTTGGGGGTTTCCGATTCTTAATCTTTCTATTTGTTCACTGTTTAAAAATCACAATAATATATCACAATCTAGTGACTAAGTGTCGTTGTGATTATTAATTCTTGAGGCGGATCTGATTCCGATAGGTACCCAGCCTTAAAATGTTTAGCGTCTTTATAAAGAAGTTATATAGATTGCACAGCTTTAAAGTATACAAAGCGATACTTTATTACATTTTTATCTAAAGAATTCGAGTAATAAGTTGGTAGTTATCTTAATTTACATGTTCTATCACCATTCAAAGATAATTTAGTTTCCGGGAATCGACCATCGAAATTGAATAGAATCGTTATTTGGGTAATTGAATAAAAACAGGCGATGTAATAACGGTTCAGGTCACAGGTCACAGATAAAATGAAAAAAAGATGCTCTGTACGCTACGGCCTGCTCACGTACGCAAACTTTGAACACTTTCAATAGGCCGGCTTTCATTCGCTCAGCTCGAGCGAACAATTGAAGAGGTCTGCGATGCCGCCACCGAATCATATTCACCATTATACGTAAGTTATATTAATTTTATGAAGGCACATCCATTGTGTGGAGGTATATTAATTTCGTCTGTATGTGCCCACTAATATTGTATCTTTATCGTCGGATGGCTAATGTATTTACGTAACAGACATAGAAACTATTTATATCTGTCCAGTCTAGAAAATATTTTTGATGATCTGGTAACTCTGTTGTGCGAGTGTGTCCAAGCGTGTGATATTTATTTCTCGAGACATTCAGCTCAATAATATTATTCTTGCCACTTTTTATTACTGCAAAGAATCTACAGTTGACTGCAGTTTCTTGATATCCTATCTTAGTCGCCAATTCGCCATACACTAAATTTGCATTAAATTCGATTTGAATATTTCTAGGGAAGAATAAACAACTGACTAACATTGTCACTTAGACAGTCTGCATTATTGGAAAAAAGAACATTTGTTTTGTGTTCGTTTTCTACATATTTCAAAGTGATTGTGTGGTTGTGTGTAGATATGTAGTTTGTTCATATGTTAGTTCGCTCCAAGGCTCGGAGCGAGGCGGTTCAGACGGGGCGCGTGTTTTCAACCGCAGTGTAAATATTTTAACGCTCCGGCTGTTTCGGCCGCCCTCTGCCTACTGTATTGGGATGTGGTTTGAACAATGCTCGAGCGTTTAACGTTTTATTGGATATGGTATTCTAACTCTTTAAACGAGACATTTTTGAAAATTCCCAGCTGCTGAATGAGTTTTAAAAATTTGCTGAAACTTTTGCTTGAATGAAACTTTTCCTTCAATGTATAACTAAATTATACATATGCAGATTCATTACGGTTATTCACACACATGTTCCTCTTTCAATGGCCCCATGCTACTATATTTAGTTACGCATGAATAATAAAAACGTTAAATTTTAAAAAGCAAACCTATCTTGGTTCCTTATTGCGTCTCATTTTATAGTTTCTTGACGGGGTCCCAACAAAGGATGAATGTATTCCGGTGCCGACCCAACTTTAATTCTATGTGCATAGCATACGTATTATGTATTTCTAGTTACCTCCTAACTGCTTTGTTTCTACGCATTACAATGTACCACAGACCACTACATGCTCTCAGGCTATTGTTAATTCTATAGCATTTGTTCCGCGGTGAATAATTTTGAACACAGAAATAAGCTTTCAAACAAGCTTTATAAAAGCACGTGTAAACACCGTACCTCTTTTGTCTTTGTTTAAATTTTGATTGAGTAGACTTGAGTTTGAATAACTTCAAGAACAAATGGTTTGACGCCCGAGACATAAACAAAAGGCAGGCAGTAAGACAGTGTTGTTTTTACAGAAACCAATAGCCTCGAATTGGGAACAAAGACAGTAAAGTTTGTATAAGAAACACGAAGACAATATCGACATTGATTAAATCTGAACGATTCTGCAATATCTATCCGGAGTAACGCTGTTCATGGAACGAAAACAAATAAAAATGATTAATCCGGCCATTGAAACGTACGGGCGATTGCACGCTCCGAGCCTAATACGTTTACTGATGGTACATATGTAACGTCGTTATTCACTATTGTTGCCGCTAAATCATATGTTCGGCAAAACGTTTGGAATCAGCTTTTCCAAACTTTATTTTGCACATCCCAAATAAACGTCGTCAAAAGTATAGTATTTTTGCTTCTATGTATAATGTGCCAAAAGATTTAATTTGTGAAAAATCACATATTTGAAAACGAGTCACAATTATCGGAAATGATTATTACCAACTTAATCCAAAAATGGAGGATCGAACTTTATCAATTTCTATTCAAATGTCAGTTTCAAATTGGGATGGATTATGGAGTTATGTGATTAACCCAATAGTTGAGAAACAAATTTGCTTTGAAGCTTCTCCATATAGTAGATGTATAGACCTCCAGTATAATGTAATCACATATAGAGATTTCATATTAAACTTTGCTCGTCCTTTCTCTGTATGCGAAGAGGCGTTTGCTTTGTAGTGGGATAGTTTGAAGCTGGTTCCTTACTAATGAAATGTGAAAATTAAATTAATATTTTATGCGGAAATGGCACAAAGGTTTACACAACAAGATCATAGACTAGGTTGTCTACTTTTTATAACAGTTATATGTTCCTGGAGAATGATCTGTTGTATAGTCATCGCGAACAAAGTTGTCGAGAAACGTATTGGACTAATATTGGTCCCACCTAGTGCCTTTACTAATAAAACAGAATAGTTACGGCAAGGTGCGTTTCTTGAAACTAATCGTCTAGCTTTCTCCGTAGGCGCCTTTACCTTACATTAATACAACATTGTTTCCATTTCCAAGCGTTCCTACTATTCCTAGTTCCTAGCATATGTTAGTAAACACCGGCCAGTACATACCGCTAACATCGTGTATCCGTGTATTTGCCGACTATGTTGGGCTAGCTCTACATGGTCGTGTAATTTGGTATTTAGAGTGTATCTCGCGTCACTTGTGCTCTGCGGACGTCCGGCCCGCTCGCTTCCGTCCTTCTAATTTACTCTACAAATTCAGCCAGCACTTGTGTTGTGTCAAAGATACGCGAGAATTTCTGCTCAGCTTTTCCATGTTCACTTAGATAACGTGGAAATATATTTTTCTAGTGTTTGTCTGTTTTATCCTTCAATTGAATATTTATTTTTCATGGTCGACTGGTCCTTTAGTAATAAAATCTTTTTCTAATACTCGATTCACACATATTATCTGAATTATTTCTTTAATTTCACGCTTGTGAGTGAGACATCAAGTACTTATAAGCTGTTAAAGTTATCACATATTTTTCTCTTGCGTGGAAGTAATAATTGGAACGTACTTTTACTTGTTCTACTTTATTTCGCATCAGCTGCGGATATTTATTCGTACGTATCGACGTTCCTTGAATGTAAGTGGGAAGAGCGATTGTAATCACCGTCCTTGTCCACCCACAGAGCGGTATTGCTATATGTAATAGACCATTGTTGTTCCAACTTCAGTCTTACTTGCGATTATTTTAATTTACTGTCAAGTATGATAATCCGCACCGTACGTTATGTAGGTACTCTTGTCTCTTATCACATTTACATATACTGGGTAGGTTCTGCCAGATAGTTTGCATTAAATAAATATTATTTTATCTCGTAGTAAGTTCTGCGGTTGCATCATCAATTGTTTAATTCATATCGAGCAAAACATTCCAATAACACTCAATTAGTGCAGTACTGATAATTTAATTAGTTGTTGTTCGTTCATGTGGTACGATCGACGGTAAACAATGAGGAATAGTGGAGACCTTTTATCTTAAATTCACGGAATGTATAACAACCGTTTCTTTATTCGTTCATTGAAATATTGACTGTAAAATTGTATGGATTACATACGGAGAGGATATTATGTGCATGACTTAATCTGACCCATAAATATATAAAATGAGAACAGGACTTTCCTTTCAAGTTAAAAGAATATCATTGAACTTGGCAAACGGATTGATCAAATACGAAAAACAACTGCAAATCATTTTTCAGAAGCTAATAATCCAGGTACAAATATGCATATCTGCGGTTAAAGGTCCCAAAGTTATACCAGTGAGAGTTTTAGATAGCCTGGCTTTGTAACTCACCATCTTCATAACCTGTGGTGTCTTAGAATGAGTATGCATGTTTAATATCTTTATTGCATACGCTATTGATAGGTTTTAACCCCCGACCTCTTACCTGGTGGATCAAGACGTCAAACGTGACGAAACGTTTGAATGTAATAGAGCTGTTAGGAATAATGAAAGAGGTCACAAAGTGTCGGCTCTGTCCGCTAGTACGTCCGCCCTGCTTCGCCCGCCAGAGCCCAGTCCGATACCGATTTCACTGGTAATTTCCGCACAGTACCGACCCCCCTTCAAAGAACTCACGCCCAATGGAGGAAATGAAAATCCCTCTCGGTTAAATTGTACGCCTGGGAACGATTTAACTTTTGTGTTTAAATGTACCTACTTAATAATTTATTGGCGATATTTAATATGAAAACGTACGTACGCGGGAACGGTATGCGGGTATGATATATTCTAGGAAATGAAATTTAATTATTTTCTCTTCTGATTTGTATGGTACAATTGGTTTATTAATCGCTTTATTTTCAATGGGGAGCAAAAATAATTGCGCCTTAACAATTGATTTAAAAACTGTCTAGACTATGTCGCGTCATCTTTTAATACTTTGTGCCACAGTACTAATTTACGGATACAAAAATTAACGAGTCCATTTTTTTACAGAGACCATGCAACTGTCAACGAGCTCGTAAACGCTGCCATTGTTTTCGGCCGCATAGCAACGAAATATGGCTTTTTTCGAGATACTCTACTGGCTGGAAGTAAGTACCTGATAAAAAAAAAAACTAGCTGTCATAGTGAAATTTAAAACATTCCAAACGTTATTCTTTTTGTAAGCCGGCAAACATATTTTTTGTCGGAATGGCTCAGTGGCACAAGCTGTGTAAACTGCAACACGTGTCTCATTAGAATTCTGTCCCGGCCTCCAATGGCGACAAAGAGTTGAAGTCACATTGTAGCGCGCGATAAATTCATGTCGTGATAATTATTTCGGGCTCGAAATTTGAATATGAATTATTATTGTGCCGGCCGACTAACAACAGGGACATTCGATTACATCAGCGCGGCGCCGACGTGTCCTTGAGCCCATCAGTCCCATCACTGGCCTTTCCTGTTTTGGGCATGCAAATGTACCGAATGTACATAAGTAATAGGTACTTGATACACTGAGCCATGCAAATCGCCTCTCCCGACTATTGTCCGCCGCCCTTGGGGATTGTACGACTGTCCGGACGTGGCCTGCATCGTTGATTGAAAACGAATTTCGATTTGATTACCACTCAAAGTAGTTACGATATACGGCATCCGTAAACGTTAGGGTGTGATCCTCACTTGTATGTAAGTAGGTAAATAACGTGGACAATGTTGGCGGCGAACCTACTGCCACTAGGTGCTTGGAGATAGTCATAGAAATAAATGGTATGGGATAATGGATACAATCTATTTGTCGGGTCCGCCTCGACGCACCATTATCATGGAAACGACTTTATTTGTGAAACCTACCGTGGTCTCATTGAAACGAGTAGGTATATTCCATAGGCACAAGTAAACAATAATAACGTTAGGATTTTATTAAAGAATCCTTTTCTATTTTATTATATTGATCATGTAATAGCGGGATGTATAAAATAAATAGTTGAAATTGCGGAGCTGTCATCAGGATATCTCTACGTGGATACTAGAGGATAATATTTGTATTCCTTGGCAATAGTTGATAGTAGTTCCATCCAGAGCCAGGTGCTGCAGCTTGCACGTTGAATGGGCGACATTTGTAAGATGTATAACGCCAGGAGAACGATACGTGTCACGTTGCGAGTGAACTACGGGTGCAACGTGTACACGTCGCGTGCCAAGAATTCTCGGCGACTGATACAAGAATTACACGATTAAGTCCTCACGCTACGGAGTGCAATGAACATGTGTGTAAGTGAAATATCGAGCGCGTGGTTCGCGAAGATGGCCAGATGTACTAACTGATTGATTAATCCGATTGTCATTAATACTACATCAACAGTTTAGGCCTGGTTACTTATGTCCTAAGCCGTATTTTATTATAGGAAAACACATTTCTACATAAACCTTGGACCATCAACTTTTCCCTATTTGCCAGTTTTCAACAATAAACCAATGAAACTGTCTGTCATCGTTCGGTACTATAGTAATAGACACTTGCCAAATAGTTATGTGGAATTAAATCGAAACGTTGCCGACATTTGAGGAGTGTTATAATAGGCTCGTGAACAATTGTTATATGGTTATACGAGGCGTTGATTATATCAATTTTGTCGCGTCCAAAACCGTTGAGCTCATTGCTATGCCGGTTAGTAAGCCGTAAATTAACTGTCCATCACGCGGTCTGCTCACTAAATAGACTTTACTGGTGGTCCACTCAACGCCTGCTATCCATAATTCATATTATAGGTTTGTTAGAATGGTTTCCGGCAAATAATAGGTGTTTCGTTGTTTCCGTGAATTCGTTTCTTCGACTTTGGTTTCTCGGAACTTTTTTCCTGGCGTTGAATCCTGAATCTGTGGGAGAAACATTGATTAACTTAGCAGTTTTTTAAGAGTTCATTTTCGATTTAATTAAATATATTAAAATGATGGCTGGCTATGATTGTAAATATTTCTTTATAGGTATTTGAAGAGATTTCCGTAAATAATACCATTGTCAGATCTTCCTTACGAAAACAGTTATTGAATGATCTAATACTTTTAAGATAACGCGAAGGCCTTTTTGTTTATCTTTTTCATTTGAATGATTGGAAGGGAACAATATTTTCAGTTCTCTTTTATAAGAACGTTTTAGGAATATTAATAATCTGGAATTCCGCAATTGTTTCTTAAAATGTTTTGAATCAAAAAAAAAAATGCGCATTTTGTAGGAATAATATACAAGTTCTTAAACGAATAAAACACGTTTTTGTCACTCCACCTAAAATTAAGCTAACCGTATTTCAACCATGTAATCTATTTATGTCATTTGGGAGTAATTTAGGCTGTTATATAATTGTTATAAATATTTGAGTTCACACCCACTGGCTCGCACCGCGACACAGATGTATTGTGATTTTAATTTATTGAAGTCATTCCACACAATATTTTTTTAAGCTGATCTCTATCGTGTCAGACAGGCTATTTGTAGGGGCGTTGTCCCTACGTCGCAATATGTAATTATTTGTAGTAATAAATTGTATATTTTTGTTTTTGCTCGATTCTGTCATAAAAGTATCGTTTCTTGAGAATGTTTGTCTCGCATGAAGAGAGGGGGAACGAAATAAATTTCGTTTCATCAATTTGCAACGAAAATAATCTTATTTCTCATACCCTCCCCACATCGACCGCGCTCGGGCGGGCGTTATCGCTCGAACAGAATTTTTATTGGACCCAAAATATTATCTATACTGCGCGTTTAATTTACTGGAGGGCAAAAGACTCGCTGTACATACGCGCTTATAAATATTTTCTACTTACCTGAACAATGTTCGGCTCCACCTTCACAATAACAAGATTTACATCCAAATATTCTTCAAATAAATGTTATTTTTCATTGCTTTTATAAACATTTCTATTTATTAAAATTATTTTTATCACTTGAAATCTGTAATGTTTAAGATTAAATTGAAATTTTGTGTCAAACGATTTAAGTAAAGTATATTTTAACGTTAACATTTTCTAAATTTGATTACAAATAGAGTGCCTCATGTATTCTAAGAAGTGTTTTGACAGGAGTCACAAAGGGTCATTTAAATTTACACGCAAGACGGATAATGTGTTGGATTGGGTTAGAGGCCACGTAACGATATATTCAAATACTCGACAACTATGAATATTTAATACGTTACACTCGACGCTTTTCTTGCAGTGAAAGTAATATGTCGTATTCAAAGTCGAGAGCGTTATTCAGTAATTGATTTTATACACTCAAGAAGTCAACAGAGAATGTCTAAGGAGTTTCCAATATAACAAGATAGGCTTTAAACATAATGCGTTTGTAAGCTACCAAGAATTTTCTCACGGGGTGATGGGTGGCTCCGCTATCTCTGATTACTTGTAAGCTATTAATTTGGTTGTCGTCGCCAGCACCGGCGGACCTCCCAAGTAGTGTCGTACTCCGGGAGGTCGCACTCTTCCCTTATTTGACAAGTTGTTACCGTTCACAGATTAGGCACATTGTGCTCTAATGTTTGCCCACTAATGCGCTACACATTACGGTTTGGGTAAACACGCTACCTTACATGGAGCTCTGTTAACCGCTGTTTCGAGTAAGTTATATTTTTACTTAATATGGGATTAATGTCAGATAGTATCTCGGTCTATTATGATTGAAGGCCGTCTTGTAGGGCCGACCTGATTGTCGCATGCAGTGTACTTCATAATGTTTATCATAATCCCGTGTGGGTGTTTATTTATGCGTCGGTAGCTGCTCCACAATGTTTTATTCTTTGTGGTAATGTCATTTAAATGAGATCAGAAGGATTTATCGAACTTAATAACATCGAAGACTGTTATATGTTGAAGAATTTTATTTGAGCTTTACTATTAAAATCGTCACCAAATAAAATGTTGAGTTGATTGCCTAACAACATTTTTGGCACGCAATTACGTCAAAAGATATAAAGCTACATGTTAATTATCAACTAAAGTGCCGCAGTTTAAGTAGTCTGCGAGTGTATTATTATATCTCGGCTGTAGCTTTGTTGGCTTTCGTAATAGGGCTTTAGTTAGCGGGTATGATAGCTGTCATCTAATCAAATGCAACCCTAGCTTGCAGTTACGCGGAACACATTCCGTTAATAGGGACGTCAATATTTAAGTGGTGTCACAATTGTTTGAATAGCTGGCCATTTCAGCGAGTTGTCGGATGTCTGTAGGTTGTGTGCTGTCTTTCTATTACTCTATGCAATCGTATAAACCTCGGTTGTTGTAACTATTACTGCTACTGGTGCTTTTATCTTTAAGTGGTATTTATATGTCGTGTAGCGAATTGTTGTAAGTTGTAACTGACCCGTCTTGCTTATCATTAAATATAAGAGTTGAACTTTTTCGGTTAAAGTTGGTTTTATAGTTCTTGCACGATTAAAATCTTTTACATTCTCTGCTATATGATAGTTAAGAAAGGGGACTATTTGTTTTATAAACGTTGTTTTTTTTATCCTTAGTAGTATATACTGCGACGATATAATATGCGAAGATAACGACTATACTACTGAAGTTATATAATATATAAGGCTATGTGTATACTTGCTATAAACATACAGCCTACTCTGTACCCAGCCCCTATCTATAACGTAACGATATCCCACGTTATCACGATCGTAAATTATCTCGAATTATCCGTCTGATCTGTCTCCAGCCGCAAACAATATCTACATCGGAAGTGTTTTGTTTATAGCTGTCTTGACGTTAATCACTCAGGGGGTTTTAATCTAATATGTTAATTAGTAAATGATGTAGAGCTTTAAGATAATGGACTTATATTCTGAATGATGAAGAAAATCTGGTTTGATATTGATGTCCTTTATTTTTTACGGAGACTCGTACTGTGTGTTCTCACGCAGTTTGACCCGACGCTAAAGGGGAGTATAAGATTGTCAGTTTGTGTGTCAGTCTATGGTATTGTAACTCATATTCGAATTCACTGATTTTGTTGTACAGATTGTTCTTAGCAATCAGTTGACGTTCGATACTATGAATTTTATCAGCAATTTTCTAATACCTGCCGGGGTTATTTTTACATTTAATTAATCTTATTTAATGTCAGTCTATCTACCAATTGCAAACCATTTCTTAATCTTGATCTGTATTGTGGTCGACCTAATAGGTAGGTACGTACATACTTAAGGAGTCGAGTTTTTTCACTAACAGACCTAATCAAAAACTCTACGCTCGCAAGTTCTCAAGTTTTCATTCTCAAAATAAATAACTCCGTACATATTAAAGTGAATGAAGTTTATTGTACCCGTTTATAATATCTTTTAGAAACTGTTGTTCTCGACACTGCAAAGGAGATAACTTCCAGGATTTCTTATAGGAACGTGAAACTTCCTGGATTTCAATACTTTACGGCTCTGCTATTTGCTAAAACTTGGCAATTCAGACAGAAATGCTATTTATTTAATGGGACTTTTTATGAACAATAAATTGAGCTTTTGCTAATCCCGAATATAACGTTGAAGAGATAAATAACTTTTTTTACTCGCTTTTATCACTTGTTTATTATACGTTGAGCTTCGCTGAAATGAAACTTTTCAGACAACAAGATTTTAATTAAAAGCTGAATAAAAACAATGTTTCAGACATATTTGACGCTAGACGCAAATATTAGTAAACAAATTTAATTAGCTGTTGTTGTTTTAATACTCAAAGTTAATCATATTGGTCTATTGTTTCTGACTTACTGTTTTACAACTCTCTTTAAATATTTTGGTTTTTCTTAAACCACATGATTTTGTAAAAACAGGTTCTTTATAATAAAACATTTATATGTTTTAGGTATCAAATTCTTAACATTAAAATTAAAATATAATACTATTTGGACAGAAAGCTAACAAAAGACCACAGCAAAAAGCTACAAAAATCCTTGTAGTTTGGACAGTAAGTAATTGGAGGGCCATTCACACCAGAACACAGTCCTCAAAATATGAATGTAAAAATAAAATTTTGCGTTAACAAGCGCATTCGTCATTCGCATTCAAAATGTAAAATGAAATTTCATTCTGAAAGCGGTCATAATGACAAAAATTATGAAGTCATTACGTCGCCGCACGTATGAATGAGCTCCTGAAATCAACGTAACTCGGGGCCATTTTGTAAACCATTATTAATTTGGTCTAGACAAATTGCCTACGTGATGCGAGCGCTTTTAGTCGCTTGATTACAGCGAATATTTTACCATTCTCATTTGTTGTAGACTAGTAATATTTAGGTAAAATGGTAATCGTAGAATTAGGTATTCTTTAAAAAAAAATAGTTTTTTGCTTTGTCGAATAAGAAAAAACTTATTTATATTTTTTCACATTAGGTTCTAAACAAATAAGTCTTGAATATTTTAATGGTAATGAATATTAAGTTATCTATCGTCTAGACATGCTTTTAAAGTCTTTATGGCTGTTGGTCTACAGACAAGACAGACAGACATGCCGTGAACAAACGTATCTGCCAGCTAGATCTCCACACAATAGCGCGCCCCATTTAATTGACACGCTCAAATATGTGAAAACAATTAGTTATGTCATTTAAATTCGATATTGATTTCGCCTTGACTATATTGAAGTCAATTCTAACACTTTATTAAATCTGTGGAGCGGTGCTGGGTCACTGAAGACGTTTATAAAAAATAATTTCCGGGTTGAGTTAGTTACGGTTCGTAGACCAAATAACAATTTGTTTGTACATATTGTTTGATGGGTTTTATATGGGGATGGAGCTCTTCGGAAATAAACTTTTGTATCATCGTAGAATGTTTACAGTGAACCGAAGAGCACACATTCGAAATTGGTTCCCGTATAAACATAAACCGAGGAGGTTATGGCAGCCTTTTGGTGTAAACTTTTTAATAAACACTGAACATAATTGAAGCGTACTTGAATGTTTTATCATTGCGTTCCGCCGTATCTAGGTTATGTTTTCATTATTAAGCGACAATGTTTACATATGCAGCGGTTTGTCATGACAGTGCCTCTATTTGGTAGCGCTTAGGACATAATTATACAATTACTATCATTAATACGGATCAAAATGACAAAATTGACGTTTAACGTACAATGGGTAATGAAACAAATGTGTTGGAACGACTTAGACATGCCATAGTTTTTATTTTATGTGAGAAACAAACCATTAGTGCATATACAATGAGTTCACATAGCAGGACTTATTCAGATGTTTAAGCGAGACACGGCTACATGAAATGTAGTATGCTGTCTCGCTTCCACAACAAGAGTATTGCTTTAAGTGTTCATGGTACATACTGGTGCTTGTTAAAAGAATTATCTAAAGGAAACGGATTACCATGGACACTTGGATCCTGTCACGTCCCGGTGCGCAGTTTCGTTTTTATACTCGACACGTAACTGTAAGGTCGCTATGCATGTGTGTGCGTTATTTGCCTTAAGCTGCATACACATGACATGGTAAGCCGCATTTAAATAACACTTGTAGAAACATGCGTTGCCAACCGTAACATAATTCCTTGAGCCTGTTGACTTAATTCACATTTACGTATAATTAATTAAATTGAGTTTTATTTGTTTGTTGTTGAAGTGACTTATTGAACTTTCCTCACGTATTTACCTTATAATTTAGTTAGTACCATGTTTTATTTCAACATCAAACAACTGAGGCATGCTGTCTTTCAACATGTCTACCCGTCGAAGCATGGCATCTATTTAAATGTACATCGAGCACACTTCGTAGAATTGTAACAATAGTAATATTGTAGCAAATTCACAAAGTTTTTGCATTGCAACAATAGATTCAGATCTTGTGTGTAGTTTCTTGTAACGCGATATGGTAATTGTGTCACGTTCTGTTCAGCCTGTGAGCCTTGCATTCACCGCTGTTTCCACAACATACACATATGATTTAATGTGTTTGAACATCGCTTTCCTGTCACACATCTGAATTTACAACGTATTAACCTTTCGGACGCTAAAAAATGTTTTGCTGACGGCAACCTTTGTGTAACGTGACATCAGGGATATTACGCGCCGCAAATTATGTGAATGGGTGTCTTTTTGCTGCTGAATGGAAAATTGTTTTCTCTTTGTCTTTAAACACGTTATGTATTAAACAGACAGATATGTACGCGTAAGGTTTTCGTATTTATGAATACTGCCTGTCAGGATTTATGTAAAATGAGACATCATGTTGTTAAATACAAATTATATTACTCAAGTCTTGCGCACAAAAAAAGAATTCTTTTTTTGCGCTGATACTAAAATCTATCCTCTTAAGAAGATAATACAATATAGATACTTATAGTGTACAAAAAATATACTTAGCGCTAAAATTCAGATGTTATCTTATAAATGTAGGTAGGTTTCATTACCGTACTAAAAGATAAGTAATGTATGGACGGCGCCTAACATTGCCAGCTCTCTGCTCTCATAACTTGTGAATATCAGTCAGCACAATAAAACGTCACATCTATCACGCACGCGCAGTAGGAGACACATCAAGATATCTTTATTACTTTGATAAATAGAAGTAGAACTATCGCGGGAATTAATCGGTCATTCACCTTTGTTATATATGCTTACATTGTTTTTCAGTGTCAGACCTCAGAACAAACACGTTTTGTGTTACGTAATGTTATCGTTGTAAGTAATTAATGTTCGTTTTTAAATCCGATTAAGTGTTTAATATATTATGACGATTTTGATTTTAAACTTGTTTAATTTAAAACTACTTAAGACTGTTAATTTTTAAGCCATTATTAATGGGTTAATAAATAAGTGAACGATTAATTGTAATATAAACCTTACTTTGCCAGAAAAACATTTTTTTTTGTAGAAAGGATCTCTAAAACAAAAAAAACGTTATTAAAAAAAGATAGAGAGCAAACAAATTTAGACAAAAACCATATTTAAAAAAATACCTATACGAGAGTGGCCGCTATTACAGAGCCAAAACATAATAAAAAGAAACTCTTAATAGTATACTAAAAGGTGCTCATTCACATAAACCCTACAAAAACAAAACACGTCAGTCAGCATCAACATGAAATACTTTGAAACGCATGGATTCATCGTGAACATAAAGGCTTGTCAACACACATGCACTGGAATGGAAATGTAAAGGGGACGACACGTCAGTGTGCACGCAGCCGATAAACTGCACTAAACATTACTTAACAGAATAACTTACAGACACTGATACTCTCTCCGTGATCTGTGACTTATTAGAAGACAGACTTATTAAACTTACGCCACGCATTGATTTAGTGCTGTAATTAATATGACCCCTCATTAGGAGATCCCTAATGTTCAACAGTTAGCGATAAGTAACTCTTTTGAATGTTGTGCTGTAGAATTAAGTGATTATGAGACAATTATTGTATGTATATACAGAGTTCCAAAAACTAACAATTTAAACAATTTCTTTAATAATCTGGAACAACTACTGAGTCTGATAAATCGAAAACCGAAACGAAATATTATAATATGTGGTGACTTTAATATTGATATCCTAAAGCGCAGTAACACAACAATGGAATTAGAATGCCTTTTGCTTAATTTCAATTTAAACTTAGCAATTCATCAACCTACTAGAATTAAAAGTATGACATGTATTGATAACTTCGCACATAACCTTGGAACAAAATGCAAGTCGGATGTTATAGAATTCGCTCTTTCAGATCATACATGCCAAATATTAACATGTCCAGTAAAAGAAGTATATGTACGTAATTATTGGTATATCAAAAGACGAGACTATTGCAATGCTAATTTAAAAATATTTAAAGAATGCATCCAAAACCTTTCTTTTTCTGATGTACATGATTGTTCTGATGCAAATAGAGCCTACGATCTATTCTCAGAGACTATTTCTCTATTTCATGATCTCTGTTTTCCACTAAGAGTAGTTACGGTGAAAACACAACAAAAACCAGCGTGGCTGTCTCGCGGTATAAAAGCGTGCAGCAAAAAGAAAAGAGGACTTCTCTGGCAGTATAGATTTAATCGAAATGAATTTAATAGAGATACTTTAAAAAAGTACTCCTCTACCTATAGAAAAATAATTAGATTAACCAGAAGAGCTCAGAACACATTTCGGATTAAGTCTTCATCGAATAGGTCTAAAACAACGTGGGATATAATAAATAAATCAAAGCGACAATTACCCAAAACTTTTACAGGATGTCTTCAAATAGGTAATAAAACTATATCCCATCCGTTAGTAGTAGCTAAATTATTTAATGATTTTTTTATCGATAAAATTGAACCTATTAAAAGTACTACTGAGCGGATAATATTAAACATACCCAATAGAACCCACTCAATGTTTATGGAACCGTGTACCAATCATGATGTATTAAACATAATAAGAGCATTGAAAAACACAAATAGTGTTGGTTACGACGGTATTCCAACTAAAGTAATTAAACACGTTGCAGAAAACATCAGTGAAATATTAAGTTACATAATAAATTTATCGATATCATCAGGTACATACCCAGTAAGCCTAAAAACATCTGTAATTAAACCTCTTTACAAAAAAAATTCAAAAGATTTACTTTCGTCTTACAGACCAATCGCACTAATACCAATTATATCTAAAATTTTTGAAAAATACATTTACTCGCAATTATACAAATATTTAGAAAGAAAAAACATTTTTACAGATAGTCAGAAGGGCTTTCGCAAGGATAAGACAATTAACATGGCGATATTTGATTTTCTTAATACGGTAATTGATAACGTTGATAATAAAATACCCGTATGCTCAGTATACTGCGATATGACGCAAGCCTTCGACTACGTAGATCATAACATCTTGCTTAAAAAACTAGAAGCTTACGGGATAAGAGGAAATATATTGCAATTGTTAGAATCATATCTTAGAAATAGAAATCAATATGTAGAAATATCCAAAATTAATCCTAAAACAAAATTTGTGCAGAGCTATAGATCAGATTACAGGAAAACAACCTACGGTGTACCTCAGGGGAGTGTGTTAGGCCCTCTTCTATTTATAATCTATATCAATGATATGCCACTAATATCTAAATATCACATGTCACTTTTCGCTGATGATAGCACGGTTACCGTACACTGTAGGAATGAATATAACTTAAAAAATGAAATAACCAATGAAATCAACTGTATAGTTCAATGGCTGAAAAATAATAATCTTAAAATAAATATTGAAAAAACTAAAATAATGATGTTCAGTCAGCGCTCAAATCCAGTGATAAATATAAGTTACCATAATAAAAATATATCTCAAGTTACTACAGCAAAATTTTTAGGATTAACTATTGATAAAAAATTGGACTGGAAGCCACATATAGAGGATTTAAGTAAAAGAATAAGTAAATCAGCATATGCCCTATATAAACTTGCTCCAGTCGTGGACACGGACGCGATTGTCACCGCGTATCACGGCATTGCAGGCTCTATACTAAGGTATGGTGTCATATTCTGGGGAAACTCGACGGACAGAGAAATTATATTTAAGCAACAAAAAAGATGCATCAGAGCTATGTTTGGATTAAAAATCACAGATACATGTAGACCGTATTTTGTAAAGTATAATATTATGACGTTACCCTCTTTATATATTTTTGAAGTTGCAATATTTGTTAAAGGCAACCCGACTAAATTTGTTAAAATGTCTGAAACTAACGACCGGAGCCGGCGAGATGTCCATAGGCTATGTGTAAGGACATCTAAGACAACAATGATGCACAAGAGTGTTTTCTGCATGGCGCCAATTATTTATAATCATTTACCAAAACAATTAAAGGAACTAAATATAATCCAGTTTAAAAAAGCATTGAAAAAATACCTAATTTTTAAGTCGTACTATAGTATATCCGAGTTTTTATTAGATAAATTGTAAATTATTGTCAAGTTACTCTCCTTGTCAATAATATTTTATTTTACTTTTGTAAATTTTTTGATTGATCTTTTGCTCTTTGTCCTTTTCGTTTTATGTCAACTTATTAATTGTAAATTTGTACTATTTCGTTTATTCAACTTATTAATTGTATATTGTACCTAGTTTTTTTTATTTCAAAAACTCGTTTTTAAAATGAATAATTTATGTTTACTTTTTTTATTTTGCACGCCAATATGTGGCAGAATGTGACAGTTCTTAATTTTTTTTCAACCGACCAACTTGTGAATGCACTCATGTTCTTGCAAATAAATGATTATTATTATTATTATTATTATTATTATTAAAATTTATCTTGCTATTTTTAGAACCTTGCGTACGTTTATTACCAATTACATTAAAATAGCTCTACATAGAATGCCAATTTCGCTCTAGGGAATCGTCCGGCCTTTTGAGTTGTGAAGTTTACTATACGTAAATATATTATCGAAAAGTTTGTTTGAGTGTCGAAGCAATCGACGTTTCGTATCGCTCCATAAGTTCGATAGAATTTGTCTTAATGCATATTAATTAATGCGTCTACGCTGTCCAATGGGCGTAGCGGAACAAATTCACTGAATCACTTCCTGTCGACTAACTTAGTCGTTATAAGCGTTTCCGTAGCTTCATCATATTGAACACTTTCCAACTTTAGTTTGTGTATAGTTCCTTCCAATTTTCTGATCAAATTGCTTGCAATATCCGTATTGGTTTAATGAATACATAAAGTTGAAAGTTTTTCATTGCGAGCATACAGTAGTTATCTAATTTGCAGTTCTAATTGTGACTTTGGGAATATCTGTGCGACTGTATTCGAAATTGTACTACCAATTGTTATTTAGTTGTTTGAGTTCACTTGTGTTAACGATGTCTCTCTTACATAGTTTTCTGTTGTATGTCCCTACGCATTATATGGCCCGTAAATATCCAGTTTAAACAGGGGTTTTCCCAAAAGACCGCTACAAAGGAACAACCCTGAAGGATATTGCTATATCACCGCGACTTACGAGACCCAGGGGAGGTGACAGGGTGATCTATTCTTGGACATCTGCACTGCTACAGCCATGATTACCTATGTTTTAAAAACAGCTGGGACATTACACAAATGGGCATAGTTTTTGCTCTCCCTAAGGAAAATACGTTATGTTTTCTGTAACGGTAGGTGGAATCTAAAGTGCGGAACACTTTGCTTTTCCACGCTTATGCATCTTTTCATAAATGCTTCCTGTAGCGTTTGCCTAATACCTATATATAAACACTTGACTTTTAAAGGGAAAGCAGTTCTTTTTAGATTGAAATTTCCTGGTATTCATAATAAAATTTTCGCTTAAAATCAGTCTCCCTAATCGTTTGGAATTTGATGTTCTTTGATCATGCAAATTTTTGACCGACGCGCGATGTTTTTTATTGCTTTTCGTGCCGATGATTGTGTCATTGCCTTATCTCTCTTAATTGTGTACAATTAAAATAACGTATATTTATCATTCGTTTGACGATAAAAATGGTCCGTGTCTTTTTCAAAATGGTATCACATAAGTAAAGGTGATATAGCACTGTTACCTTAACTCATGTGACCTCTCCCTTTTTAGTTTAGTCAATTATAAGATTTTAAATAATAGTCAATAATATTGAACTCTTAACTAGAGTCCAGAGTTACAAAATCTCTAAACTCCCATAACTTATTAATTATCTCATATTAATTTCCCAATGTCCATGTGGTTTTAGTCTGTCGTTAAAATAAATTATGAGTTTAAAGCGTGGTGCGACACGTGGTTCGCTCCCCCCCCCCTCTCCCCGTCGGGTAGCTCACGGGGGTGTGACACTCGCTAACTTCATTTACGATCTAATCTATTAACACGATCTTATCTTCTTTAACCCAGATCTTAAATGTATGTTGTTTTCCTACAAGATCAGCTTAATTATTCATAATACACCTAATTACTTGAAAGTGATAGAAGTCTGTTTATAATCAGTAGCTAATGTGTATTTAACGTCTTTACGGTTATCTTATATTATCTAAGTAAAAACAGTGTCTAGACAGGTAATTCCTTACGGCAGCCAAAATTTAACTGAGCGGGACTTTTACTAGTCGTAAAATGTATTTAATTAGTCGGTTTTAGGTTACGCGTTGACTGGATATCGTCTTTCCAATTAGTACAAGGTTTGATCTGCTACAATCCATATTTGTATGTAATATGATATCGCGAAGCGCCACTATACATGTCTGATATCGCGTGGGAAACAACGTTTTAACAAATAAATTATTCATTGCATCGTGAACGCTTGTATGAATTGAGATACAACTTGAATTTCATATAGTCCATTATAACATGTGTATTTGTACTGATTTTTGAAAGAAATTTATTGTTGACATTGTATGTGGGTCAACAGGATGTTCTGTACAATTTTTATCTTATCTCGTATTTCCGAAGTGATTGAACAGATATGTGAGTTTATCAGTGCACTTTATCAAATGTCAATAACGTTTCACTTGTTATGGTCTGTGATTGAATTCGGCACGCGTCTCTCGTGGGTCGTCGCCTCCCCGCTGCCGCGCCACCACAGGGCCACTCGTTGCCGTTGACATGTACAACAATAAATTAACGACAATTGCACTAATTGTGCAGCTAATGGCTGTGTTCACTGACGCATTGTCTAGCTTCGCTATCCGAACATTAATCACCACGCTATCCGGAACTATTTGACGCGAGGGAATGGCATTTACGTTCCTTTCACGCTTTAACTGTCCCGTTATTTGTATTTCGGCCGCCCAATATTTTGTCCCGATATTTTCTTTATTATGTTACGTGATAGGATTTCTTCTATGCTACTAAAGTTTATTTACGTAAAGGTACGGCACAAATCAAATCAACGTTATATTGATGTCATAGACACCCCTTGCGGGTAGAAATAACTGATGTATATATTTGGCGGGATCAGGAGTCGCAAAGCGCATGTGACCGACCCTGGAATTGCTTTCAGCGTATAGTTCGCGTGAGGCGCGCCGCCAATCTGCGGCCGATATAAATCTACAAGCCTGCCGAGTTTCGAATAAATTGCAAACTATAAGGATCCGTGCAATTTGCCCTCCCACTCGCGTTCGTCTATCGGGAGACTAGCCACGCGATTTCGACGATTTGTCATGTCAACTTCAACGTTTTTGTTTTACATTCATCTCCTCCGGCAATGCCGAGATACTTATATATCTTTTTTATAACAATGTCTAACGTTTTGTTTGTAGTTCTCGCTGCCTATTTCGTGTGTGTGTTTTGGGTATAGCCACCAAGGAAATATATAACACATTGTATGAAGTTTGATTGCCTCACAATATCTTATTTTATGTTTGGTGATTGAATTTAAATGTAATTTTACCCCTGTGTCAACAGTTGTGACCATGATGAATACATGCACTCAGTTTTTAGAACAAGAAAAACTACTTTGAATTAAGTTTTCAATTTGCCTTCGCATACCTTACATGACATACATGCACGGTTTGCACACTTACTTGATGAACTCACTCGATTATTCCGAATTCTTTTGATTTAACTTGTAACTTACTAAGTGCATTTAAATGTAGTTTTCGAACACAAAGTAACTTTAACTTATTGAAATGTACCTTTACGCGAGTGGGTGGGCGGAGCGGACCATAATACGCTTCATGAAAATAGGCAATTTTACTTTTATGGTGACATTAAAGCTCTTTCACTTTAGTTCATTTTGTACGAAGACCTTACCACAAAAATGTTATTAAAAAAGTAATTTTTAACAATTTATGTTTAGTACCAAACATTCGATTAATAGTTTCCGATATGAATCAAGATAATTAAGATTCAACAGATTAACAAATATCAAAGGTTTTATTTTGTGTAATAAAATAAAAATAATAAAGTCTTATGATCATTTAATAGCCACTCGACATTCTGGCCGTACATCATTTAGGCTATCATTTATGTTTTTATTGTTTTAATTTGTCTTAATGTATTCGTCACTTTGATGTTACATGCCTATCAAAACAACATTCTTTTAAGGTTTCGAAATAACAGGATAATCTCTACATAATAAAATGTTCTGTTATAGAGAGTATACATTTTGGGATTATAGTTGAAACTTGACATTAGTTTTTTACTTGGAAAATTGAAAAGTTGCCTGATCTCGGTTATTCTCAGGTACATAAAAGCCCCTTGACAAAAGTTTTAGATCGTCTCTCAAACATTGCGAAATATTCTTTGAAATTATGTTGTGTTCAAAATTGGAGAGTTTGTATGGAAAATAGGAAGGCTGTAGTGGACGATGTCCTGCAACGTGGTCTCCAAGCGTACGTTGTTAATATTGAAGATTTGAGTACATTGTACAATGCTCCTTGTCAGTGCATTCTCCCTGTTGTAAAGCATAACTGAGGCCAAAGTCATTCCTCCGCGAAGAGCACGACAAACTTTATAAGTTACACGTTTATTCGAAAGTCGATATCGGAAATTATGATCGATACATGTACCCTCTGAATTGGTACAAATGTTTTACTATCCTCTGTAGAATTAAGGTCGCTGTCAAAATTGTTTATGTTGTATTAAAATTTATATTGTTTGGATTAATAATGCAGGAATTTATAGATGAATATTTGTGTTAAAACTAAAACACTGTGCTAAGCTTATAATTTCTGATGGGAACGTAGATTTTTGTTTTGTTTAGTTATCAGTTGTTGTGAAATACTGGCGTCCGTGTTGTTAAACAATAAAATCTCTTGTATTTAAGGGCCATGTCTAATTAAGAAAACTCTTCATTTTCTGGTTTATACGTTACAGGCTTGCATTCAGAAGGAATTTATCTCTTACTGTCCGTTTACAATTACAGGACACTGAAATATGCGAATTCCAAACCGAAGTTTAATCTTTTTGGTCACTCACAAACTCACAATTGTGGTATGTTTTAATTTAGTTTGCAATCTATTTTTGTGGCGCAAGTGATTTATGCTTACATTGACTTAAATTTATGTTCAAATTATTCAGCAAAATGAGATTCCTGAGAACAATCAGCGGCATAACAACAATATAGTAGGTCATTTCCATTAGCCGTCCATCTGTGTGTTCTGGTAGTAGGAGGCTTGTTATTCTTGGCTTCATGCAAGTTGCCGGGACGTATTTGTGGTTAATTAATTTGCTGACTTCCCTAGTCCGGCGCGACGCCTGTTCCGGATCTGCTGTCTGTCCATTTCAATATAACGCTCGAGTGAGCCAACCAAGTGCCTAATCAATCGGTTACGCTGTTGATTTCCAATAAACCTATCTCTCATGTCGTGATTGAACTATAATCGAAACCTTTTGTCAAATGTATCATTCTGGAAACACTAATGGCGTCGTTTTATTTGATTTCAATGATGTTTGTATCTTGATATCTCCACAGGGGTCGAGATGCGATAGTCCAATGAAATTGTTATTTCCTCGGAATGATTCTTTTATCTGGCGAAGTTTTATATGAGAGATGTGTTAAGAGACACCGGGTGGTAGTGATCTAATTGTTTTGGTTCGGGAGCCGGGTTCGGCGGCACATGCTGCCGACACGCGGCCAACAAATAGGGCTGTCTGCGGATAGTGAATATGAAGTCGTTAGTTTAATGTCTCGCGAAATGGAGGTCGAAAGTTCGGTAACAAGAGATTCAATGCTACGATATTTGTAGCTTTGAACTACGACTTTATTTTAGCTCTATTAGTGTCTTTATATATATACATTTAATAAAGATGTGTGTCGATATTGACATGTCTAATTTAATAACTTGATTTTTTTATATACTTACCCCATCTTGTTTTGAACCGAAATTAATATTGCCTATCTAATTCATTTTGTTCAGTTCAGCCCTGTGAAACTTTCCTATCGCCGAAGACATGTTTGTTTTCTAGGGCAAGAGTTTGTCGGATTGTGTTTAATTTGAGTGTGCACGCGCAGCCTGAGCGTCGACTGACAGCTGTGCATTTTCCTACCGCAGGGCGTTATTTATGTAGTACTTTAGCTTCCGTTCTACTTTCTGCTATAATGTAGATTACATAGTATGAACTTAGTACATTGTTTAGCTAAACGTAGCTTCAAAAAAGTATATAGTATTCCGTCTGGTTAAGCTGACACCACAAACATCCGTGAAATCCCACAAGACATAAGTTATGTCCATAAAAAATTCACTGTGAAGCGGTCGCCTGACAAATAGGGGACGCCCGGCGGGTCCCCGGAGAGGTGGCCGGTAACGAGCTACCCTGGCGGCCTGCCACACAGACTAATGTCCCCACTTTACACGTATCGTTAATGTTGCCACCAAGCTGATCACCCGCATCTTGGGGTGCCCATATCGCATCTTTTATCGCCTTCTGCTGTCAGCAATCCTTGCCAAAAACTTTATAGCCTTCAGAATTCATTCTTATTTTATAGCTAGATTGTAGATTATGTTTTTAGTATATTGCTGTAAAAAAGATTTTAAATTAACTTCTCGACTTAAGAGACAATTCGAAAATTTTCATGACCCTGCATTGTGTAACTGAAAGTATTTTTTAACAATTTCTTTAAGTTAAAATACATAATTTGGGCGTAATGTTTCCGGTTGCTCCGAACGGAAAATGTCTTTGTTTGTCCGCGGATGCTTATTACGACAAGTCCGGAAAATTCGTTCCGGCATGAAAGCGCTGGACCGTACTTAAGTGGGCCAGCTATTGTACAGGTCGCAGCACCGCAGCCGCTACAATATAAAGCCCTTTTTGTTTTATTACAGTTATGTATCAACATCGCCAACACGCGTTTATTTAATGGCCCGCCTAATTCGAAGGCCCGTTGTGATTCTTAGCAAAATGTACTCGGTCTGTGAGTGGCGTGTTACTATAACTGAGGTTTGCTTCATATAAATATAAATGTTTACTTACAAGGGTTGGGTAAAACAAAGCTACAACACGAAGCGGGTTGTTCGCTGTTAAAACGAAAAACAAGTACGAGAATGTTGAGCGAATAAAAGTGTGTAGTATCGAGATAGTGGGATGCATCTTGTGTGGAGGGTGTCGCTTTGTCGCGGTGTATCGGGGCGGCGTCAACAAATATAGCCCGGGGAGGTCAGCCGCCACTCGGACCCGCTCGGGGGGCCTTCGGGCCTCCACTCCGCTGAAGATAACCGATGCATTGAGAAACATTCCACTTGATTAATTTAAAGACGGAAATCGATAAACGACTGAATAAGTGTCTGATTTTAAGGCTAGATTTATTATGATCGATGATCTATTTATCTATACAAAGTTTCTTGATATAGTTCAGTTTAAATCAAAGCTTTCATGTGGGTCGCGTTATTTTGACCGCAGTTATCTACAACCATAAATTACTTAAATATCTGAGATGTGGTTTGTTTATTTAACCCAAGTGTCCCGATTTATAGTTATAGATCTATACATGACCCATTCATATCGTTAGGACATTAATAACTGGAGCAGTTTGGCCAACATATTCGTCCTAAAACCATAAAAATAATCGCCTAAACTCGGTTAAAATGTGCACTATTCATTATACCAATGATAAGAGGCAATCAATCAACATTTGACTAATTATTTACTTATCAATATGCGATTTAATACATGTATATGGAACTAACTAAATGAAGTTATTATTATTAGTAGCTGTGTACATTGTGTTCCGTTTCATTCTCATTGATAATGCAGCAATATCGATAAACACAGTAGGTAAAGTTTAAATTACATTCGTGTTTCGTGATTGCGAGCCATTGACGATGCAATCGGGTGTGGACGTTAGTTTACCGATAAATGCATGATTTAACACAATGTGATAGTATTCGTATGTAAATAGCATGTATCGATTTATCGTGAAGCTTGCGTGGTAATGTATGCATGGTGTTAAAGTACTGTTGTATGTCTGTATTGTGACGGCGATCAATCACTCGTGGCATACAAATTTACCCGGCCGTAGGCTCGGAAACATTTCGGAAACAGGATGCAAGGCTATTCACTTTATTGCTTTATACATAACCATTTGTCCCTTTATGGATTCCTAGTATATATTAAGCTGTCTTCTTTTTGGTAACTTTTATAAAAGAAACAATTGTATACCCATTTGTGGTATGAGTTTTATATTGAACAGAAACGGAATTGTATAAGGGAATTGTTTTTGTATTAATAGGCAATTTTGTAATCGTTCCTGTGAGCTACAAGTTCAAAGAGTTTTTTAAGAACATTGGTGAATACATGTTATGTTAATTAAATGTAAAGGTACACTAAAATAAAACAATCTATTTTCTTTAAGTATTTTATTTATTTAGCGGTTAACTAGTTTCTCATTCTTCATCCTTTAAACAAGTTTTTCTGAATCCAGTGTCTATAAAAAAAAAAAATAACCTCAGCCCATATAAAGGCAACTGTATAACCAACGCATTAAAAAGGATCATTGCATTCCAATAAATCTTAAATTAATTAAACCCATAAAATTCAATTAACACGTTCCCCATAAACAGCAAGTTCAAGGGAACTTCAGTGTTTTCCATAAACATGTCGTGTAAACACGCAATGAAGGCAATCGCAGTCGAACTCACGGTTTCGTTACGTTTCCCATTAGCATTGATAAACGTGGAATAATGACAGGTCGGACCGGTCCCTAGTTAAAAATGAAGTTCTTCTGTGTACCAGATGCGATCGTGGCACGCATCTGGGGACGGCGCGCGCGCAGCTACATAGCTTTCCCACGGCTTATTGAAAAACCAGATATACCGAAGATATGCTCGTGCTTTACTATAATAATCGGTGAGCGAGGAAATATCAATTATTGTACGCCCACTGGCCGATGTGGCTAAGACACGCTTTGGTAAACAGTAACTAATTGGTCCAGTAGTTCAGTCGGGCCGCGCCGCCGGCTCCGCGGCTCCGAGACGATGACATCCGATTACACAATCGGATGTTTAAGGACTGATTTATTAGAGATAGTATCAGCTTTCAATAACATAGGTAACTAATTGGATTTAATGCATCGGGAGATGTCAACCATACCACGGTGGGAAAAAATGTAACCGTTAATCGAAACGTCACCACACATAACATGATATATAGAGAATTATTCAAAATACAATAAGCCTACTGCGTTTGAAATATAAATCTCATGTCGTTAATATATTCATGATATTAAAATTTATGTCGCTGTCTAGTTACACGGGTGCAGTGATTACTTTAAGGAAGTATTGCTAGTTAATAATAAATGCATCCGTGAGATTTATGCCATCCGCTGTCCATACTAACGACATTTTTATATTATTCTCTTAATTATATAAATGTCATGAAATTCTCATGGCACTCCGTTTAATAAACACTTTATAACCGATCGCATTGTGACTGGCTGTATCGTGGGAATCGATTGTGACATCCGAATAAATATCGATCTTTCACTTTTTAGTTGTTTGCTTGTTAGTTTAATCATCGTTTTTTGTGCTGTATATGGATGTGGAAAGTATTGTGGTGTTGATGGGTCGTACCGTCGTGCGGCTGTGTGGGACAGTGGAAAGCTTTCGATTCCGCATTAGGGTACGGGTCACGTCTGGAGGTACACGCAGACGTCACGCGTATCGCTTCCGGCGAACACCAGTAATAATGACATGTGCCTGCACGCCGGAGCCGATACTGAACCCACATCAATTGTAAATTTAATATATTTCTCAATTTGCCTTTCGCGGTATCGTGATGTAGGTTCCCATTTGTTTTGCTTTGGCACATCAGCTTTTCTATGGCTCACGCTACACACTACATTCCTAATCTGTCAATTGTCTTCCATAGTGGTCCCAATGTTTTCTTTGGACTTCCCATCAAAATTATCTTATGATGAGGCAGGGAACTTTTGGCATTTGTTTGTTGACCACTTAAATTGGAATATTGCTTATTGACAATCTTCTCAGCTTACTATATTTGTCCACTCTTAAACGGATGTTTGTTTTATTCGTTCCGCTTAGTTTTCCATAATTTGAATTCAACTCAACAAGACCTCAATCTAATATTCAATTGAATAGAAATAGATCTTTGTTTCTGGTGTTATAAATGCAAAGGATAATCCTTGTGTTTTTGAGGTTTTTAGATAAAATTATTTCATTACGTTCAATAGTTCGGTCTGTGAGCACAAATGTAATGTACAAGTCGAAGTATTAGTGCCATTGTATACGAACAGTTTCTATCGATCGATCTGATGTGCTCAAATAGCTAAATTGTTCTAAGAAGCGTGTAGGTTAATAGTTTTGTAGGCGGCTCGTTGTACGCTCGGCATGTCAGTGGTAACAATCAATTACGCAAATCACTCTGACGACAATTGAAATATATACGATCGATGAACTGATCACATCTCGAATTTACTTTGCTAAATTCATGTTAGCAAATTCATGTATGTGACACAAAGCTTAATAACTAGGTATATTCCTAAAACAACAATGTAGAACGGATTATATTTAGGTAGCCCAATTTGCAAAAGTTTGAGCATAAATTATGTTCCAGACAACATTTTCTGTAAATAATGCCGACGTCGACGTTACTTGAAAATTGCTTAGTCACAGCCATAAATATGTCAAGTAGACGAACTGTTTTGTAGTCATACCTAATAACCGATGCATAGCTGCACTAGTGAACTTGTTCTTGCGATTAGACGACTATAGATTGTAGTAACGCGTGACGGACAGACAAAGAGATTCCGGAGACGAGCCGACGGAGTTGCAATAATGAAGCACGCCCCCGGCGCGCCCCTTCGTCCACAGACGTCGGGATACATTCTCCCCGCTTTGATGTTGACTTCTCAATCCAACCTATTTACAGCTCTTAAAAACATAAAAAGTTTAGGAAACCTCACCCTTTATTTTTTTATCGCGGTCCAAATTACAAAAGGGTTCTTGATCGTGACAACCTTATTTCGCTCTTTAATAAGATTTTTTTACTGTAAACAGTGTTCCTGATGCTTGCCCAACAGGCAGAAAATTAAAAATTTACAAACAACCCCAAGGGATTTGTTTCGAGAAATAATTTTCTGTTCCTTTAAGATTAACTTCGGGGGTTTAAACAAAGTTAATAGGTAGGAGTAAACACTATGAATAAATTAATGTAGACTTATGGAATTAATGGTTTTAATCAGTGCGACTATTATATTAATTTGGTTTCGAACATTGCGTTGTCGAAGTTAGTTGGTAGTGAAATATGTCTCGTTTATCTATTATGCTAAGCAGCGGCGTGTGGCGTGTGGTTTCTGGGAACGCATTGCGAATGCGTCGCACACTAGTGTTCGCTTTATGTTCGGCACCGCCCGCCGCCCGCCAGCGCCCGCCACGCATGCCTGCTTCCATCCGATCAAAATTCAACCGGCACATGCAGCTCGACTCTACATTTTTTCTCCATCTCCTCCATTCGACAAGTTAACACGTCGATTGGAGGATGTCGAAAAAACTTATGCGATGTTCTCGGTAGCCGCGGCGACGCGCTTCGCCTGCATATAAACGTTTGTTTATCACATTTCACAAATTAACGTTTCCACGTTACATCTCTGAAATGCCTCGCACATATCGTTTTCTCCGTTGTAAGCAATTAGTGCGCAATTATTACATGGTTTATGACAAATAATAAAAAGTAATGCTTTATTAGTAGCGCGTTGCGTGAGCGGTCATCATCATAATAAATTGTATAGTGTTATCGTACATACTACCTATACTTGTTATACGTTTGTGTACGTTTAAATTAAATCATTACATGGAAATGAGACCTTTGTTGTTAAATAACTAAAACAGCCATTGTGTTGAAGACAACTGCAGTCACGCAAACCTATTATGAGTTAGTTACTACATGCAATTACTGATTTCTAAATTGGACTAACTTAACATTTTGTTAGGTTTATACAAATAAATAGTAATTTACTGTAACATGCATACAGTTATTTGGTACAAGTTTCACTATTGGCGCCTCCTATTCAGTGGTGTTGATAGGTGGTTGATTTGTAAGAGAAGGTATTAATTAGCAACTTGACGCGGACGTGGAAACATCAAAGCAGTCTCTTGATCATCTGATACTGTAATTGAGCCGAGAGGAGGGAGGTAACGAGGCGCCGCCACTGAAACGTCATCGCTTTCAATACGTGGACGCTCAACATATTGTCTATGAAAGATTTAATCGCCGCATCTAATGATCGGTTAATTGCGTGCTGTTTGAATGGTGTCAGCTTAATATAGCGCACGATGAAATATGCGTTTCGTTTTAGTCGCACTATGTATTAGAGTGAGTGTGACTAGTGTACGCCTAAACTACCAATTTGTTACTGGAACCGTAACAGGATATTCGGTTTAGCAACTACATTTACTGCTTTGAAAGTTAAGTAAATAATTATGCATCCTGAATAAAGCGTTTCGTTAATATAATGCATTAGTTATATTTGGGCTTATAAAGCACTGGCTTAATATGAATTCATCACGCAACCGCTTACTGAAAATGTACGTACAATTTGTCCGAATGTTGTCGGTCAAAGTGAAGGCCGAACTTTTCCGTATGAACACGAAATCCGTCATTAGAGCGAGGTGTAGTGACGAGAGGAGGAGGCGTTGTCCAGAAATACTCTACGGACGCTCGTCTAGTTATTTTTATCTGCCTTCATCGACAGGTATGTTGTGCGTAACGAACGTAACTCTTCAGACAATAGATTGTTACTAGATTTTTAGTAGCGCCAGACATCCTTGTTTACTTTAGTCGTCCGCAGTACCCTGCAGCCATGGTTCAACGCGAAGCACTAAACACTAATTCGCCTCGCTCCACACTTAGCTATTTTTGTGCGTCATAAATTTTACGGCGGTTATTGGTTCTGAAGTAACTGTTTGAATGTTAATTTTATGTACGTACACTTTCCTGTGATTTTTACGAGTCTTGTGGTACAATCACTCTGGTCGTTGAAATAAACTTTATCCGTTTCAGTTGGCAGTGGTCGTCTTTTATTTAGGTCACGATGGTATCGTTTTTGATCGGTTGTTTGTCGAGAGCTGTATTTGACAAAGGAGGTGGCTCTGTCGGCCAAGTTGTCCGGATTATCCGGATAATGCCGCAGCGTTTCCTCTGATGCTTCTTATCGACGCTCACACCGAAGAAAGCCGGCTCTGCTGTGTAAATAATATCCTTTCAATAACATCGTTTTGTTGACCTCAGACGCTGCAACTTGCTAGTTTTCCTGTTTGTGTGAATGCTATTGTTATATTCTTGTCTTATCAGTTATTGTTATAACCACGTATAAAAGAGATAATATTTTTAGTTATTTAACATAGTACTGTTTTATCCCCTTTGTGATGATAAATACAGTACACGCCGGACTCTTTGAATATTAAAATCTTTTCTAACCTATGTATGTGAAAAACACAGTGCACAGTGCTAATATGCAATACTGTATCACGTTAAACTTTCTTTCTTATTGCAGTATTACGCAAATAGTTACAGTCGGATCCCTAGATAGCTTTATAGAGTTTAAATTATGCCATTAGTTACGGGAGATAGCTATTTAATCTCCCTAGTTAGCAATAACTCAGATGACTCTCGCAAATTGCACGCGTAGTTATATTACAACACCTAATATTTTAGGCGAGCAAAACATACGAATAAATAATGAATCACCAACTCATAATATACGAGATTAATCGTACGAACACACGCTAGCCTACTCCCTACGTAAATATACCTAGTTATCAAAGACATAGCAATTAGAGACTTACATAGAGTAATCCGGTAGATGTGAGGATTACCGCAATGAAGGTTTTCATTAGAGCCAGCGGCGGACCAAATAAAAAGACATGTAATTTCGTTCTCATGTCGAAACCGCGTTAATACGACTGAGGGTCGACGAAATCCTTTCTGGTCATCAAATTAGCCCGACCGCTACCACGGGCTCTCGAATATCCTGATTATACCATTAGCAAATACGAAGATTACGTATCTTTTAAGTGGAATACTTACTCAGCGCTAGTCTATTCATAAGGACTGCTTAACGAAACATGAACGGAAGCAAAACAACGTTTAGTTGTGAGCTTGTGAACAAATGAGGGCGAGTAAATCAATCAGCAAATACATTAAATACAATCTGGAACGAATGAGTTTGTTTGTGACCGTTTGTTCTCAAATACTACCGAGTATATTTGGTAGTGGTTGAGAAGAGACGCTCGTAGGGATTAGCAGATTATGTTTGCCTCCAAGTACAAAGCCACTAACTACCTCTCCGCCAGAGGTGGGTTTGTGTGGAAGATGTCTTTGTTGTTTTGTATTAAATATATAACTGGGTATTATTTTTCATCCGGATTAGATAAAGTACTGTACCTGTACCATGGACTTATAAAGCAGTACTGTTGCCGTTGTTAAAGCGAGACGGCGCATTACACTGTACGTAGCGCCATCTCTGTTACACGACGGCAGCAGTACTGCTTCATGAGTTCATGGTAAGCGCGCTCCTGGCTTGTTTGTTTTTAAATGAGTAATTTCAGGAATCTTGTGTTTGTAATCTGGTGTTATTTAGTTCTTGTCGAACTGAACTTGATTGACCGTAATAAATGATTTATAGTTTTATAATTAAGTTATATTGTGTCGTGCGAAAGGCACGTTAAGCTGTATCGGAATTTACCTCAGGATTTTTAGTATACTAGGTTCTCGGCCTCGAAATACTTATAAAATCGCTTAAGATGGTACAAGTAGATTATTTTGTTTTGGACTTAAATATGTAGGTTACTTCCAATTCTGAGTACTAAAAGGCTACAAATCCTTTTTGAGGCAATAGTGTAGAGGGGGTATAATATGCAGATTTCATTTAATAACATCAGATTCAACGTATCTAAACACTTTGCAATTTTTATTGCTTTGGTACTCGAAATTTTTCAAAAGCCGATCGATTTTCTTTTTCCAAAGCATAGTATTTTACTCGCACGGGGCCTTTGTAGGAAAATAAAAAAAAATATATTTATTTAGTCAGCCTGAGCAATATCGAAGCGTGACTGGGTTTAGCTGGTATTATAATAATACGAGCTGACAAATTATTATGGTGATACATATGAGATAAGCTATTCATCCGTCGTCGCCTAGCCGCTTCACAATAGATCGTTACGAACATTGGCTCCACACTTCCGTATGTATATAACACACTTTATTATTATGTATTAGATTATCTTTGACGAGCGTTGCTTTGATCACCGCTGTATTTTAATTGACAATGAATTTTTTTGGTGAATCATTTTTGAAGACTGAATCATGATGGAAAAGAGGTTTATTTGAAGGTAATGGATGTTTGAGAATGATATTTTATTCTTCTCCTTTTTAAGTTTGTCAATCACCACTAAGTATATAAACTTAATGGAAGCCTTGCCGAGGCCTTTAGATTAATGGAGCCTGCTTTCCGTATCTAAATTAATCTGAAGCTTTCCTTGCATTAAAATGCTTTTATGAACGATTCTGATCCTATAGTTTAATAACATTATCCAATCTTTATACTAACCAAAAGAAAATAAACTATTTACCAAGACAATCACACACAGCAAACAGCGTTTTAACTAAAACAATTTTATCCACAACAGTTGCTCGAATACCAGATAGCTGCCTCCGTTTATACGAGAAGAAAATTGAAAACTAAGTTTGTAGTTCGCAATTCAACACGCGTGGAATAATACTATCTACATCTATATGTATTATGTATATCTTAAAGTAGTTATATAGCTTATGGTAGCTTGCACTCGAGCAGCGCTTTTTACTGGCTTTGTCTTCCATTCTGTCGGAAGTAAATCTCATTAGTCTCTGTCGTGCCACTGAGACCAGAGTGCCGCTGATACCTTATTTTAAACTATTACACAACCAACACTAAATTATTTTAAGATATTGCAGGAATAGTCTGTTATATATCATAATGATTCTCTATTGCATGAGTAACGTTGAATTTTGGGTCAAAGTCATCTAACATATTGGTTTATGTAAATCTTTCAATTGGGGGTTATTTCGATATTGCTTTTTCAGTGTCGTTTAGCTTGCGTTACACTTTACATTAATAAAACAACCGTTCCAGTTTTTTAAAAGTAGCTACTTCGAAACAATGCACGTATTCAATTAATTTATCCTTGCATAACCTATACTTAGCTATATTTTTAGAAGTTGAAGAAATTTTTTAAGCTTTTGTAGTTTAGTCTTATTGATGTATAACTTCCCTTTTAACGTCTATTCTGGTGTAAAGAAAAAGAGGGTGGCTTTTCAAATTTATGTTATGATATTTTAAGTGCAGATCCGAAACAATGTGGTTACATTGTGGTGACTATTTAGTTCAGAATGAAGTAGTAAAATTGTCGAGACTTAGTTTTTATTTTAAAATATATTGTAAAAAAGCAGCTGTCTATCTAATGTGTAAATTATGCATGCTTGGGACCAGCCTAAATAGCATCGTGACGTCATTCTAAATGCCAGTCTTCGGTGTGAATTTTAAAACAAGACCACGACCGCGATTTGATTGCTAAATCTTTTTAAATACAAGTGATTTATTGCTATCTTTAGGTACTCGGCGCCAGCGGTGGTATCGATCGATCAGTAGGGCCATCATGTTTTTGTTCAATAAATAATGATCGTGTTCCTTGATTTACATTAATGCGTTATTTAAGCTGTTTTACGATGATTGGGATGTTCATAAAAAGCATTGTTCGATTGGACAGCCCGCAGAATACATGATACCGGTATTAGAAATAAGATACGCAACGCAACATTTTTTCTCGGGAATTTAGATCGGCAACGTGATAATGTAACCGCCGTAATATATTTGGGGCCGGTTGGCAGTATTGTTGTTAACTGTTAGCTAATTCAATGCGTTTGGGGTGTGTTGGCATTCTGTCGGTGAATGAACCGCTGTGGAGCTCGTCGCCCGAGCGTCCGTGTTCACAGGGAAGTGGCGTATTGCCAATCCGCGCTCGAATATCCTACGGGAGCCGTTATCGTCACACTTTGCCTGTGCTACTAGCTAATGGACAATAACATTTGTCAACATGTCGCAGCGATGCGCTTCGCAAACTCTGATATGAGCGCGCCTCATATTTGCACGGACCTTCTGTGCTTCACCTCCTAACATATTATTTTTTGTTATTTATTTACACACTGATTATGAAATGCGATCGCATCTTTATCTACATTTTATGTATTAAAATAAAATATACACTCGCTTTCTTCGTGATGAAGATGAATATAATAGACATTTATTTTTATATCTCTTGACGATAATGACCGCAAAAATAGTTCGAATGTGTAATGTAGAAATGTGGCTTTGTGCCAGATAGAAAAAAAGAACATTTGTTAGCGACACTCGCGGAGGTAAACATTTGTGGCTTGACACGATCATAATAGCTTCCAATCTGTTTGCATAGATCGTCACGTTGCAATAAACATATTCATGAAAAACCAATTTACACCTTTAATCATGTTTGCGACTTGGAGCTATTAAAACATTGCTTGTATTGAAGTCGTTATGGCCAATTAATTTCCAGGTAATAAATTTTGCAACAAATAGACACAAATAGAATTGTTACATTAAACCAGGAATTATTTATACACATGTTCAGTTTTATGCGATTCCTATTAATGGCTGTTGTACGTTTTCAGTGATTGATAGTAGACTAAACAGTAAACAAATGTAGAGACCATTACTATTCGATTTCATCGATTAGTACTTTAGATGTCTATGTCGAACATTAGTTTATCGGAGCCTAACACCATTTAATCAAACTATCGATCAACTAATCTAGTGAATTTGTATGTACTTTAATAAACAGCAAGTCGTATCGATAAGGTGTTCCGTGGCCGAGTGCCAGCCGTCCACGTTTCTCCGTATCTTGATTAAACACACGTTTGCTATAAACCCTCGCCTCGGCGCCGCCAAGCCGTCTGAAGGTAAACCTCTTCCTTCTTTGGATATACGGTAAACACATGCTAATCGAATTTTATCCGTGTTGTTTATAAAACTGGTACAACATTTACGTCGTATATAACACGGTATAATGTGTCAGCGCTATCGGCTTGATCTGCATATATGCCGAGATCGTTTGATGTCAATTACACGTGAACGTGGCGGGCCTAATACCGATTATCCGACATTATCAAGCGAAACGCCAGCGTCGCGCGTGCCGACGTCATCGCTTATTGTTCTTAATCAAAGTTATTTACACTCTACATTATTCTGGTTAAGCTGTTCGATAGAATATGAGATATAACGAATACTAAGTAAGGTGAGCGAGATTACGGCGTGAGAAATAGAGATTCAATACGTATGGCTATCGAGACGTGGCCGTCGACGACCTATCTGTGACTTCATGCTTCGCTTCACGTGAACAGCTCTCCACTGAACATTGTGTCCTATCGCCGACTTTCTAACATGAAATATTTGCGGACATTATTCTTTTCATTGTAGCTTTAGTTATTTATAGCTCTTAATTCTCTATTGATATTACATTTCGATATAATGGAGATACTGGTCGACTTTAAAGATACTTCCGTAACGACGCTGAAACTAAACTGTGCTAAGTTCGATATAAAAAGTTGAGCTTTCTCGAACTTCTTTGGATCTCGTTCAAGTTGAAAGTTTAAACAAAGTACAATATAATTTTGTCTGAACTTTGTGGATGCTAAGCGCTGGAGTTTGTTTACAGATGCGGTCTTCACGCGGACTTCACCGAGCTGACTGCGTGCGTGGGCGGCGAGCTGGACAGGCACGAAGGTTCCGCTGTCCATCGGCGGTACTTCTACATAACGCTGTTGCGAGAACCTGTGTCAAGGTAAGGGTAATCAGAATTTATTATAAAATATTTGTAGTTTTTAGTAGAAAACAGAGTGCAAGCGCTCTGGCATATATGTCTGGAATTACATTCTGTCCAGATAATCAAGCTCTCTTGATAAATCACGATGAAATTTGATATTTAGCGAAATGTTGCAAACATATATTTTTAATCAAACTTACCGATCTCTTTCATATTAATGACCTATCAAGCCTGTTTCGAAGAACGGTTCTCAAAAGATTATATTATCAGTATATAGGACAGCTCAATTAGTATCTATAACATGTACTCATTCAACGAGCTAATAGCGCGCAGTACGCACGATCCTATTCTCATAATTGCATTACTGAACGCGTAGCCTTAAATTGGATCGGTTCACAGCACTAGCTTAAACCTGCGAATAATGTTCGCATTCCCCGTTTCAGTTTACTTAATTACTGTATATATGTTAGCCTTTAATAGCATATAACACAAGACTGCTGTAGGGTGTAATTGCGTTTAATGCAAAACCGTAAATTGTACGTTGGCGTTCGCCCGAGATTTTGTTTCTACCTTGGAATATTTTACCGGGAACTTCATGTAAAGTATCCTATCTATCTACCAAATAATTAAACATTTGACTGTCTGTAATTCGAGCTGGGGTTTTGAGATTTCACGTTTTGGTAGATAGCTTAACACTTCGTCTCAGTGCCTACGTATGTTCTGTGTTTACAGAAACTTGTCGGCCTATCGAACTGAAAACGTCACAAGTAGATTGCAACCGCGAACTAACGAAGGGCTAATTTAATTCAGCTCGTTAATTTAGTTGTAGGGTGTTGTGCCCTACATGTTAGTGTGTGTGGATTTGTCCGCATGTTTACCTGAACCCCTATCCGAATTAAGGAATAAATTGCGGGAGCTACCCCGTGGCGCCCCAAGTATACGCGTGCCAAGACTGATATACGATGTATGGAATTCCCAATGAGTGTATGCAAAAACCCTGTAAACAACACTTGCAGACTACTTTCACATTTGCCAAAAATATTTTTCTTCATGACGTTGCTTTTAAACTTTTTACGAAGTCAAATCTTGTTATTCTGTTTCGAAGTGATAAATAATAAAAGTGCTGATTGAGAGTTGCCTAGGAGTTGTTTACTTAAAAAGCTGATGATGAACTACCTTTTTTAGGGCTGCATATTCACAAAATGTAAAACAGTTAATATCTAAATACAATATTAACCAACCTTCAGTGCTTCAGTGAAAGTGTGTCGCAAACCGAAGTAGTTTTATCGATTGCACGCCTATACACGCCTATATATATGGAGGTTTTCTATACCTAGACAAGTAAAGAGTGACACGGCCATTAAATGCTATTTCCCTTGGCCCGTAATTTAGCAAGCTTTATAATAAGCTGTGTTCGAAAGCTGTCACCGACCCTCGTCAATATTTTCGTTCGGTAAGCAATTTACATCGTGCCTCATATTTTTATTCTCTACACGTATAAAAAGGAATGATATTCTTACTAGGCTATTTTCAAAGACTGTATTTATGACTTTATCTATTCATGTTTATATAGAGGTGTAATATTTTATGACTTAAGGGAATTTAGTTTTATATGCAAATAGAAATGATATATGTAGAAATCAAAGTTGTAAAGTTTATTTTCAACCGGTTTCAGGTAATCTGGCCTACAGAAACAAACATTTGTGAATTATATCAAGGTTATTCAGTTAATTTTACAGATGTATTGTATATGATACCTTTCTACATAAAGGTTGGTAGCCAGAAATATTTAGGGATTATAAAGGTTCCTGGAAAGTTGCTGATATTTCACATGTGGGTGCAAAATAATATTACGTCCAGTTTTGACCTTTCCGACATAATTGCCAGCTTAAGCTAATTTTGGAAAAACCCACGTTATGTCACTTTGATAGATGAGCGAAAAAACTAATATCCTTAGTATATGTATACATACAAGTTTTTGATAAGAATATTGTTTTCCGGGAAAATTAACTATGTTTTATTTTTCACCCTCGATGCAAGAATGTTGTTTTCGTTCTAGTCTGTGTAAATGTGCGTCAGATGTACAAGCTTGAATTCCTAAACGAATAGGAGGATCGATTATAATTTATGAAGATCAGCATTTTAAACAATAGTTATAAGCAATTTCCAAAGAATGTGTGGTAGTTTCTTAAATATTATTTTAATTATTTCATTGATGTACTTGATCACTTAAATATATCGCAAGCATCACTGAACATTCTCCAATACTGAAAGCTATCTCCAGTCACTACCGCTTCCTATTCCCAGTACTAATTATATAACTAATGAGCTAACACTAATGAGTAAGTTATTTTCAGGTACCTGTCGGAGTACAGGCACGTGAAACGCGGCGCTACATGGAAGGGCTCCCGGCACTGGTGTCAGGGGCGAACGGCTACAGGTAATATACACAAATTACAGTATTTCTTAAGATAAAATATAATTTAAATAAAACTCCATTTTTTACGGATTTTGTCGCGGTTCGTTTGGATTTTAGGGACGTCGGGACCTAAACTCAAATTAAACCGCGATAAAATCCGTAAAAAAGGAGTTTTATTTGAATGTCTAACACTCGCGTAATTCTTAGAAACCAATATAAAATATAATAGTACTAGGCAGTACCGAAAAATTTATACTACATTATTCTTTATGTTGTAAACAGCCGATGGCGAGGTTTTACCGGTCGCTTTGCGTGTAAGATCTGTCAATCGCAAACTTTTCTCCAATCGGACTTTTAGTTTCAGAGATTAGAGCGTTTGAAAAGTAACTATGCAGTTATATTATATTAGAAACTGTGATATTATGAATGATAATCTTCGAATTTTGATAATGTCTGAATTAGGTTATTTAGTCTACGTGAAAAAGTTACGCAAAACTTCTTTGTGGCATACTAATTTGAATCTAATAAAAATTAGAATAGTAAAATCTAGATTATTTTTGTTAAAAATCTGAATGTTAAATAATATTATAAGTCTAGACCTGAGAATAATATTTTTTAATAATACCTACAGAAAAAAATAAATTAGTTTTCAGAGAAATTTGTGTAGAGTTCTTTTAATTTTAATATCAGTCCTGTAAGAAATATTACCTTATTTTTGCGCAATATTTTTTAAGTATCAAATCCAGTCGCAATAACAACTGGGGTCATATGGAATACAATAAAAGGTCAAATCAATAAGAATAAGATTTGATTCGAGAGGTGAATCACTTGCCGTCTGGACACTTGGACAGGCTGCTAAGTGACAAGTCCTTTGTCGCAGATTAAACGAGACGATAAAAAGTTTAGCAAGTGTCATAGTTATAGACAGCTTTGATGTAATGGCTATTTTAGATTAATTTATACGAAAAGTTATGGTATCAAATCAATGTTGCTGTTTTTATTATTAGTAGATTAAAATAAATTATTTTTTAAATTCCTGTGATTAGATTTATTTTTTCGTTACAAACACGCGATAATTCGATCAAGTAATAACAGAAGAAAGAATTGAATTATTTCATTAGGTAGAAAAGGCCTTTTTAGATAATAAAAGGTTATTGGCTCGAAATGCATAACAAGTATAATAAAAAAAAAAAACATTAAATTATTATATTTAAAAATATTATGCGTTCTGTACCTGCTTCTGCTAAGCAGGTACAGAACGCATAATATTTATATACCATAATGTGAAAAAAAAACCTAAGATTTGATCAAACAGATACACAAACCCACTGCTTTCAAATATAGGTATGCTGAAATAAATAAAATAAAAAAGGGTATATGAAAATTAGATTCAATTCAGCAGCGTTATAATCTTCAGTCCGACTTTCAATATAATAGAAAAATTTACGCGTATGTTTTTTATTTCAATAATAGAAAAATAAACGCAAATATTTTTTCTATTCCATTCAAATTGTGTTCTCGATTTTAAATCATTGAATACTTTTTATTTGAGAAAGTTTTATGTACTTTTCGTGGTCCGTAGGTTTTAATAAAAAAAATCATTTTCCAAAATGTAAGTATGTATTATAGTATAGTTACCATACCTTAACGAATACGAGTAAGTTGAAGCATACTCATTGCGTGCTGGCTATACATGTAATATTGTAGCTTCGTATAAATTGTACCAGTTTATAGCTCCGCTATGTCCTGCATTAAATTAAACCTATTATTACATAGATCATATTGCTATTACACTTACCGTTTAAGGCTCTCCCACGCAGGTATTGAGATAGAAATATATTAAGGCATCTCTTATGGAGAGTATGTCTAAAGTATCTATTATCTGTGTTCTGCAAGAAGTTTATTCTAAATTAAATTAAATGTATTATTAAATCCTTATCCCATAATAAGGATTTAATTTACATCATTTTTTCTTTTGCATGTTGGTATAGTGTAAGCAGAGAAACAGCTAAAAAAAACTATTCTAAATATTGGTTTCTTAGGTTTACGCCAATTAGACATTTAAATAAAATTACTTTTTACGGTTTTTTCGCGTTTCGCTGTTTATATTTAGGCTTTATTTCCCGACGTTTCGACACCTTTGCAGGGCAGAGTAGATTCTAAATATTAAGTCAAAGAACATAGATTTATTTACATATTTATCAGCTCAATTTACGAATTAATACAGTGTGGTCGAAGCTTTAAAATGTATTTGATCGATAAAGCGGTATATCAAAGTGATGCAATTACCGTCCAGGAGCATTATATAAAGCTGAAGTTAATATCCTAGGCGCTATAAGACGTAATTTACCAAACTACCGATCAATATAATAATACTATATTTAGTAACTAGTACAACCAACTTACCTACTGCATGGTTGCACTTATCAGCTGTAGGTACTACGTAACGTGCAGGTTTCATCCCAAATAGTCAAAGATTTGAGTCATACACCTGGTTTAATAGGAAATTTATATAAAATTCAAACCTGTTTGAATTGAAACATACTTGATAAACAAACCATTTTCAATAAATTATCGTTACTTAAGATAAAACTAGAATCTCATTTTTTTGCTATGTTAATAAAGTAGCCTGTGTATTAGGAGTAAAATAACATATTTGCGAGTTCATTGTCATCAGTGAATGTTTGAGAAAACCCCTCTATATACATAGTAATTAAAATTAGAATCTCAATAATAATACAATACATATAATCTCAATAATAATACAATCTCAATAATAAACATCTAAAATAATAAGCTATATTATCAGATTCAAATACGAAATAAAGGCTAATATTGTATTTGTACAAAAAATAACACCTTTATTTATATTGTCTACATTACTGTCTGTATTCAAATTCCGCTCGGAAAACTTTACCTTACCGAGAGCACTTCATAACTTTGTAATCCAATTGAAGGAGGAGAAACTTCTCAATTCGTGTACATTATAACGATATTACTTTAACTTTTTATTGGGATATAATATATTGTATGAACATTAAAACATACATATCATCACGCCAGTATCCCCGAAGGGGTAGGCAGAGGCGTACCAATGTACAACCCAAAGTTCGCCGATACGTTTTAGGTCCCATGAAATAGGGGGCGAGCCTATTGCCACTAACCGGGCACAAATCCAAACTCCGACCTGCTACTGAGACTTTCATAGAAAAACCCAATAACACCTTGGTCGACTCGGGAATCGAACCCAAGACCTCTAGCGTAGAAGGCGCGCTTAGCACCACTAGGCCAACGGCCAAAAAGAGGCAGTTAAACATAACATAAGTAACATAACATTTAAACATAAGTATGGAAAAACAAACAGGAATTCTACGTTCATAAAAAATATACATAGCAATGATTAGTTATCCTTGTGAATATTTGAATAGCATTTTATAAAAATAAAATATTTAGATAACAATATATTTAATCTGCTTACCTCCTTATTGTTCTTTTTGCTTGCTAGTTTTCCTGCCGGGTTTATGCTTTTTTCCTGCCATTAGTATTTTAATAGCCCTTTAGAGCACATATAAAATTGCAGCATTCTTTTGCAAAAAATAGGGGAAAACGTATCAATAAAAAATCTGAACAGAACTAAGTAACGTTTTGCTTAATGACTTACTAGGTATGTTATCGCCGATGGTAGATTGATCTACAGTCCCTTCTATTTCCAAGTTTGTATTGGTTCTTATCATAATAAACACAATCTATATTTATCTATAAATATTGTTCCATATGGCTACACATGGTCACTCCTTTTGATCTCGAAAACAGTAAACAGTGGATTTAAATGACCTGAACAATTTTTATTATTAGAATTTAAAGCGGTATACTTTGAATTGGTACTAAAAATATTGTAATATTACATGATTATTTCAAAACTATGTTACCTTAGATTATACATATGAAACTATAGTGTAGAATAGTGAGCCTATCAGAGTTTAAACCGTAAGCACTAGTGTGAACAAGTGTGGTCGTGAATTATGTATTAAGATGGAGCTTGCCGTTTTAAAAAATCTTTCTTAAACACTAATATTATCCTAACAATGTCAAAACCATCGATATTTTCTTGTATAAGTTACTCGTTGCCCGAAAATTAACTTAAATGAAAAACAAAATATACTAGGTTCAGACTAAAAACTGCTCTCGCTTGGCACAAGGGGAACCTAGCGATAGTAGCAGTCTATGTATATAGTACGTCAATGTATGTTACTGTTCCCATATTGTGACGTTTTAAATCCATTTCAGTAACAGCTTAGGATACAGTAATTTAGCTACGCCCTGTATGTTTATCTGTTATCAGGATACAATTATTCTTTATATTAGGTTTATCTAGGTCTTTATCTAGGTCGTAAACCATCTCTGTACCAAATTTCGTCCTATCTATTCAGTAGTTTTTACGGTAAAAAGTAACAAATATAGCCTTATAAACATTTGAGTTTATTTATTTGTAGGATAGCATTATCTCTTTTACTAAATTTAACTATAACTGTGATAGGTCTTTACAGTATTCCCTCTGAAATATATTCCAAGTTTGTCCGTGAGACTCATATCAGTAAACGCTCTCACGATAAAGATGAATTTATAGGGCAATGTTTTATTCTATGAATAAACAAAATATGCAAATAACACCAATGTTTTCCGGCTTCGTTATCAAAAATCACTGAGTTATGTAAAATTTATAGACATGTGATTTATGTGCTTTGTTTGAAACTGATCTTGACAAAAAATCCTTATTTTCTTACTACACTTTTATATCCAATTAAATTTTCTTATCTTTAAGGCCCAGTTTGAGTAAGAACTTTGGTTACGTCAGCAGTGAAACATTCACTTTATTAGGGTGTAAGTTTAGAGAAAATTGAACGCTGATCTAAAAGGTTAACCCCTCTATATTGTGGGATTAGTAGGCAGGATGATAGCGGGAGTGCGCGAAAAAGAGTACAATTTTTATATTCCTATCGAGAACAGCTATTGTAGCCAGTTGAATTTCTTACATGCGTAAAAGATGATCGAAATCACATCGATCTACTCCTTGCAGCTATGACAAGACAGTTTCATTACTTGAAATGTATGAAATTGAAACTTTATTTCGCACTCGTCTCTTCCATACATCATTTGAGCGATACTTGTAGAAATATCACTTAGATAGAGTACATATATAATCCGTTAATTAGGGGAGCGGCACTGTCTCTCCTTAACACAGGCTAATTTCTAGTCTATCTAGGAGAACAGTACACCACCCGTCTTTATTGTATAGTACTGGATACCTAAACCCAACTGTTGTAAACTATGCAATACTTTTTTCTGAAATAAACTAATTATTATTATTATCATATATACTGTAATACTGTATTCTTGATAGTTGTAAGTTTGAAGCAGTCCGTGTGATACTAAAGCTGTGAATACAGATTAGTTATTCTACTAAGATGGTATCAAACTTGTACCTACACCTACGGGACGACGTTATCAGATTCTCTTAACTGGTAACTTGAAGAGACTACTTACGACCTAGGATTCAGATAGAATAGTGTCTGTGCGAGATAACACACGCAACGCGAGATCGAATGAAAGCATCGTGAGATAAAGGATTTAGTTATATTGGTTTAATTAATCGCTATACTACACTCTATATTCTTGATTTTATAATATTAAATTAATCATTAGAATATCCCTACAAAACCAACAATAAAAATCTTTTAAAGTGATAAATTCATAAAATTAATAGAAATAATAATTCAAAGCATCTGGTGCAATATATTATTTGATAATTCGTGAATCCTTCTTTTCACCTATGTTGTACAAATCACATAACTTGCGTGCTTTGAATTATTACACTTTTCAAGAACTACCCTACATACAAATCTTCTATGATACTAAATTATATTCTCGCTGAAATAGAAATAGATAAAAATATACGAGGTGTCAGCCATTTATGAGATTTCAGGATGAATTCGTTACAGCTAGACGGTCTATAGTAATAATAAATGCAATGGGTTATGTGAAATGTATGTATAGAAAATGTATCTTTATGAATTTATATTAAACACTTACTAAATGCCCTGCAATATATTACACCTACTTCAATACTGGAGCTTCTTGGTCGCCTCAATGAAAAATGTGGTTTTCTGTAAACATAATTATGACTACTCGAGTAATATGTCTAGAAAATCATTAACAGTAGGTTATAAGGTACGAGCTCGTTTAAATTCGGTAGGCAATATAATCATGTTATTTCAACAAAACATTTCATTTCAAACATGTTTTTGCACATGAAAAGACCTTAAATAAGTAGATACGTTTTTCAGACGTAAAAACCAACACCTACACTCTAAAAACATTTGCGGATTACACAATTGTTTTCCCGCGCGAAGCGGTCCCAAAGGATAAGTGTTTTATAGCTTTAATAACGAGATTACCTAACAAGTACGTTTTTGTATAGATTATGACACGTTTATGTGTAGACATAAACAATACTAAATATACATAGAGAAAGTAAATGCGTGACTCCGATCGATACTTCTAAAATTAAAACATCAGGTCTAAGCATTAACATTAATTAAAAGTGATAACCAATAAAATATGTTGTTGCGTGCGAGAATTCTTCGTCGGCTAGCCATTTTGTTCCCCCTTTATGTAATAAAATTGTTTTAATCTCTAACGTTGATATATTGATATTTAGTTTGTGAACCTTCCATAAAAATGTTTCTATTAACTTAGCCTGCTTCGAACTGTTGTTGATGTTGATAACTTTTTAACAAAGTTTTTACGCCGGAACTTTTTCATGGGCTACTATTTTTGATGCCATCATTTCTTCAAGCCTGTTATCTTTAAAAGTTCTTTTGTTTAGTAAACTAAAATATATATTTTATAGAGGTTCGTGCCTTTAGCTCTCCTTGCGTGGGCTTTGAATCGCGTCGAAATTGGGTCAGGAAAGCTAATTTATAGTCCAACAGACTGACACACGCGGCTTCTCTACCTTCAACTAATTGACTTCGTTGCGCCTTACTTAATTAAAATTTTCAAACTAAAGTCCTCTGTGTGAATTCAGGTCACAATCTACTTGAATACCCAATTGCTTCGAGATTTCCTACCGTAATTCAGACCGAAAAATCCTCTTACAATCTCCCTTATGACGTTACATAATTGCCTTATCTTGTCGAACAGCAACAGAAGTACCAGCGTGTTACTCCGGCGACTCGTGGCGCGGCGTGACCCTCGAGGAGTTCATGTCGTGCCCTTGGAACCTGGCGAACAACCGGCAGACGCGGATGCTGGCGGACCTGGCGCTGGTCGGCTGCTACAACGGAACCCTAAGACACAGGACCGCCGAGACCGACAGGGTGCTGCTAGCGTCGGCTAAGAGGAACTTAGCAGCGATGGCGTACTTCGGACTTACGGAATATCAGAAGGTTAGTTCATATTTTTAGCAAAAATTACTAGCCTGTAACTATACTAGATTGAAGTCCCCTTATTCACAGACAAAGAAATATAAATTATTCACTTGATTTCAAATGTCGATACTAGGTTTATTCACGATTCTATCAGGAATGTAAGTTAATCAGGAATGTCTAGTTTTCTGCCACTAGCGTTGTCAAAAGCAAAGATGTAATCGGTAAACTTTGCATGATAAGAATGTTGACTGGGTAGGTGCAAGTCTATTTAGTCCCGATATGGTGCCAAGACTTCGGTTGGACCCGTAACGCCGCCACTAACGCGAAGGATAGGGCCAGCTGTTTTGCCGGAGTAGTTGGAGCCTTTCTCAAGGCTCTGGAAGCCCGGACTCTTCTATCCATCGCATCCTCAGCCCCGGAAATGCAAGGCTGGCTCATGAATGAGTTACCTAACAAAAAAAAAAGTCTATTTAGTCCGTAAAAGACGTTTGACAGCTATGAACAACAGTTTCTTTTTTGTCAATCTCCCTATTTAGATCTACACACCATTTAACTAGGCTACCGCAACACTTAAATGGATGACTTCATCAGTACGAGATAAGTATAACATCATCATACTTCATACAATACCAGCTAATGAATACCATTTTCAGAACCTACTCTCAGTCCCCGACATTGCTGCATATCGATATCTATTTATCCCCACTGTGACTAATTTGTTTTAAAGCTCTATTTCTATTTAAAATTTTCATTCCAAGGTAACGCGTGGGTTACAAACGTTTTCTTTTATTTGAATTCACAAGAAAATTAATTAAAACCTTGAAACTGAATTATGCAATTGGTTCTATTTATAAAGCCTTACAAATGTACCGATCGATACTAACCACCGTGATACGTTATGCACGATGTAGAATTTATCAGTATAATAGGATCAGACCAATGCGACAGTTTGAAATTATCCCTAATTGCGAAATTCGCCGCCGCTTTGTTTAATATCGACTTTCAGATATCTGCGTGCCGTTGATTCGTATCGAAAACCAATAATTAGTTTCGCATTAGTTCAACTTTTCGAAGTATTTAGCGCTTTAGTGGCTACAATAAATAGGTAAATGATAAACTATGTTCTAGTTTTGTTGCCGAAGAATGTGGATTTCTGCATGTCGAAAAGTCTTATTTGTGTTTTTTCTGATTAATGATTTATTAAATTAAATCATTGCATAAGTAGGTTAGTAATGTATTTCTCAAATTGGTCGGAGATACAAGTCATTCTTAAATTACTGGGTCGCAATAAGACTCTTAGGCGTTTCGTCCCTTCTTATCCGGGATCACTCTTACCTCATCAATTATTTTCATCAGCAAATAAATAAACATGTTGATTGAAAATTACAGGTTTTACAATGAATGGGTTGCTATTTTTTTAGTATATGTAGTAAGTAATCTACATTTCTAAATACGTAAAGCTTCGGTTTAGACGTAAGAGGTAACTTAAAAAACTATAGATCATTGCAGTGTATTACGTTCGAACTTTTAAATGATGTATCGATAGTTTTATTGCAAAAAATGATAGAGTGATATATTCACCATTTCCTTGGAATCATAAAAATGAGAACAGCTTTCGTTCCCTACGATAGGTACATGTTACTCTCGTACACTTGAAAGTGTAATTCGTGCTTCCTTGAGCCTACCATCTGGTGTTACGACGGATCGCACTTAACTCATCGATTATTTAACTAACCTTACCCTGCCAGCTTAACCTCAGGGTCTACACAGTAGTGTAAAGCACTTATCTTTCACGATGTTACCACTCATTCCCCGTTTAATATATTATGGGGTTACTCCTTACTTGATTAAATTGTTAAAATTGTATGTTTGTATCACTCCCGAGTCCTGTTAGGAAATTGAAAAGGGAAACTAGGCATGGTTTGAGCTAATCCAGGTCATGATTCAAAACAATTTACTACGGAGAACCAAAACAAAGCATAAATTGCATGCAAATGAGTTTTAATCCTTCTTTATGGTTATTCTATTCTGAAATGCTAATGGCATCTTTATTAAGTTGAACCCTGGCTTAAGTTACATCCTCCTTACTGCGAGATAGCCGTGTGTCGTCCTGTCCCGGTTCACTGGGCATGCGTGTGTTAAATGTAAAACTCTAACGCTAATGCACACTGAGTGCACTTTGTATGTACGTGATAAGTAAAGTTGTAATTTATGCAGCAGCCTAATGGCGATGCGGATAAACGGTATTTTGCAGGAGGATTTTGATCCCATGTATGAACTATACATTTTGGTTATGTATATCTACTACGATTTTCTGCATTGTGTGTTCAGCTTTTGCTATCGTTCTTGTTACTGCAAAATTAATATTCACTATACAAACGCTAATACCAGAAAATCTCGGATTCAACAATATTATTCTTTACTAAGATAAAAATATAATTTTAAAGGGTGTACACACATTGTCTAAAATTATTCCCTATTTAAGTAGGGATCATCCCTCTAATGCTATCCAACAACTAACATAATCCCGTTCTTAGTATAAGTATGCATTACGTAATTCGGTGTTATGGCGTTACATAGTGTCCAGTGACCCGCTGAGATAAGCCCGGACATTATTCGCACTTGAATCATTGTCGTATCTGCTCCGCCATTTGTCGCCGCTCGCCGCAGCCCGACTGTCCTTTGTCCAATGAATATTCATAGCTCATCTATACGTATGCAAGTACTTTTTACGTACGGGTCCTCTGTTGAAAGTTTTCTTGGTGTTTTCGCCTCTAGTAGGTAAGCCAGCATATTGCATAAGCTAGCCTCGTGCAAATTGTAATTGAATACTACCGTAAAAATATAAAATAAAGTTAGCCTCAATTTCGGTCATAAAGGTCATATTCTATAAATATTTCCGTCGATATTCATGACACTGTAACGGGTTGTTAGCTGACATTTAGTTGCAAGCCCTCTGAAGGTGAGAACGCCTTATTTATGTACGTTCCCGGCGGGCGTGACTACACTTTATGTAAGGAGCTATGTTTAACGCTGGGCGTCAGGGAAACTAGGTTGCACTGTAACCACTGGATCTACTGTTAAGCACCTTTTCGTGCAGCGAATATCGTCCTCTAAATTATTTATTGCTTAGATTTTAGTTGGCTAAATGTATGCTGTAGGTTTTGTCAAGTATAGGCCCATTTGTAAACATACAGATACCCCTCCGTGCTTCGAAAAGCATGTGAATCCGTTGGTCCCAACTGTCAAAATTCTAACTATAGGAGGCAGTGCTACCTAGCAAAATAGATGGTTGAGGTCAGCAAGACAGCCGCTCTATGTTAAATACAGTATTCAGTTGTTCCCGTAAGACTGGAAGCCTTTCCCTTTTTCTTAGCTAATTTTGGAGTCCAACATAGCTGGGAAAAACGGAAAAGCTAGGCAGAAGAATTTAAAACGAAGAATATTTCCTTTAAATATCCAAGAACTACGATAAGTACTAGTAGTTAATGGCTGGCGTCTAATCAATCTTAACTGTCGAGTTGAACTAGAACTGCGACACGTACAGTAAGAATGGAAACGTTTTCCGTTCCCCACGGAACTGTTAGCGCGATATTGTTGTGATTATGGCTCACTTTATTTTTATGTAGCTGAAGGTACAATTGTATTAACATTAGCTTGCCCGAAAGTGTTTTCGTCGCTTACGTACTAGGTTCAGGGTTTTCAATTTAGTCGGCTTTAATGTTTAGAACTTAATAGTCGTTTAGATGGTTTTGTTAAAAAGGAGTTTAATGGGATTTTGAAATGAAAATTATAAGGAGAAGAGTTGCAGTTTGCGTATACACGACTTACATTTATATATTTAGGTATTATATCTTATTTAAAAATATGTATGAAATATTATTTTTTCCGTTGCAATTTCGGATGAAGTGCATTTTAATATCATACAACGACTAATAATAATAAAATAACAAATTTAAATTACGCGTGCAAAACAGAAGTTGTCCTCGTTGATCAAGCAATCTCCGCGGTAATTCTATCATTATGCATATTAGGACAAACCGTAACTAATATGTAACTGTTATTTATTGCCGCAATACGTTATATCTAATAACAGTTCTAATATATTCATATTTGTCTTATAACAAACAATGTTATTGCTTATCACCGCGTGCATGAGCGAGTCAACTTGAGAAAACATTAGCTTAGGTTTCATAGGCTTGAGATTATAATAACATACATATTAAAATAACATTTGTGTTAGACCTAGATGTTATAATTCAAATTATATGTATTACAAGTTGGTGAGATTGGCTATTAATGTCCCGATTTTAAAGGTCCGGTAAGATCGCAACTGCTGAGTGAAATCTATCTGCTAATTTCCACCAATCACGGGACAGTAGATTGTCCCTCATTGGTGGAGACTGACAGATGGACCTGATGCGAAATAAGCCATCGCAGCAAAGTATTGGTTAGGGTTGTATAGTATAATGTCATTGATGATTCACTTTAAATAAATGTTATGAGAAAACTCCTTAATTATTTAGTGCGACATAATTTCCAAGTATTTAGAGCTCTTGTTACGCTGGATTCTCTAGATTGTTCATAAATTATGTAAAATTAATTAAGTATATGATTTTATCTAATGAGGATTCTCTTAAGGATGTTAACTTTATTCAGCATTAAGAATTTAATTTTCAGTGTAACTATTTAAGATTCTTACATACATCTATTGTAATCTCTAGTTATAGATCACAGCTTCATTTCCCTAGAGTTTACTAACGACCAACTTAACATTTAGGTACAGGTGTAAGTAAAATTACATTGCTAACTACAGCGCGTACGAAAGATAATGTTTATCAAGGTAATTATTCGAGGATTCGTTGTATTTCGCTACGAATTTGAAAATAAATTGTCTCAAATAATTGCCTCCGTAAGATAGTAAGGACATTAAACTATAAACAGGGTGTTATCTAAAGGTTATATCTATCCGAATGGGGTGAAGACTACATATGGTGCCTATAGAGTCAATTTACAAAATTTCAGCTTAAAATTAGTTATAATTTAATTGATACTCAATTCTCCGCATCAATCATTACCGGAACGGTGAAGCAGTGATGTGATAAGATTTTTTATATTTACTCATCAAACCTGCTGACTAAAACCATGATAGAGCCAAAAATTAACCTATAACCTTTGTTCCAGATATCCCAGTACGTGTTTGAGGAGACTTTCAACCTGTTGTTCGCGGTGCCGTTCACGCAGCACAACGCGACCGTGTCGGGCGCAACGCTGGCCGCGCTCTCGCCCGCTCAGATCGCGCACATCAAGCGACTCAACTCACTCGACTTAGAACTCTACGAATTCGCTAAGAACCTCATGTTCAAAAGGTATGTACACCAATTTATTAAATTTAAAGGTTCAGAGTACAGGACTTTGTAAATAAAGCTTTTTTTAACGATTCTAATCCAATTTGGTTTCGTCTAGTGTTGATATCCTTTTCTTGAATTTTCGCCCGTCATACATAAATCTTTATTCTATTTTCCCGTCTAGTGTTGTCCACAATTTCTTCTCGTTTCACGAACGAAAGCCAGTTTTACATAAAATCCAAATTTTCATCTTGCCAATCTCAGCTCAGCAATCGCAATCGCAATCCAATTTCGAGGAGGATAGCGTCATAACACTAAGCTCGCCTGCTACTATATTTGTATCGCTTTGATGGCACAAACACCGTTATTTGTTAACATTTTTAGTAGTTCGACACCAGACCATGGAATAAAACGAAATTCCTTACAAACCCAAATCTCAGAGAATGCGTGATCGAATTTTTTACAGTCACACAAACGAAATGTTATCAAGTAAAGATCGGCTGTTTTACGTCTCGCACGGCTCACTAATAATGCGGTTTAACGACGTGAAAGGTTTTAGGGTTCCATATCTGAGGGTTATAACAAAACCCTTTTGTTAGGGACCGGCCCACGCGTGCATCTGTTCACACGTTGTTAAACTTCAATTAGTTTAACTCGTAGCAACTGTTTATGTATCTGTATAAAACATTTTGAGTGCGATACAATAATAAACATGATTTGATTCGTTTATTTAGGGTCAAGCTCGCGCTTGGCCAGCTTTTCCCGCATACGATACATATTTATTTGGTGACCTCGGCACGTCAGCGTGACCCCGAGGATATAAGTTGAGAAACGTCGCTTTAGATTGGGTTTCTAATCTAAGGGGATATCAACTGTGCCCTTTATATCGCACGTTTGCGGTACTACGCTTGATTCGATAGAATTCTTTTATTTCTCCACTACGCCCCGATACTACGGTTGGAGTAAAACTTTCAGAACTGTGGCAAAGTAATTTTGTCTCTGAGAGAATTTTAGTCGAGCTCGGTTTCACGTATGTTTGTTTAAATTCGTTTAAGGAATTCAGGCTACGCTTGTGTTGTTAATTGAGCTATATAACGCTTTGGGATTGTTGAAGCAATTATTTTTGCACATGAATGTAGGCTAGGGCTGAGCTACGTGTTCTAATGTGTCAACACTTGTGTTCTGCAATCTTTGTGTAGTGTAATAACCTAGTTGTTTGTGTGTAGATTCGAAGCGTTGAAGAAACGCGACACGGACTTCGAGTACCGGTGGCGCCACCTGGGCGAGGTGGCTCGCAGCGGCGTCACGGAGTTCGACTGGGACAGCAACCTGGAGGACGCCACCACCGAGAAGTACCGAGGCAAGTAGGCGCCACCGCCGCCACACCTCACCAACCTAGTGCTACACTAGTCATAGATAACCACGTTCAATAAACATATTTTTATTCAAGTCTCGATGAGACGCTATGTAAATACTATTAGAAAGCGTTAAGTACATTTCTCAGAGCGATAGCGCGCAACGAAATCGGTTTTATGCGCTCAACAAATGAGTTATTTAATTTTATTAATAGTCGTGCATTTATAAAGATATTCTACAAAATCTTAGAATGTTACTATATTTTTTTTACGTACTTCGGCAGCTGTTTTTTTTATTTTCTATTAATTTGTAAAATGCGCTCTCAATCCATCCCTTATAGTTAATTAACTATAAATACAATATATTATAAATATATCTTTAGTAGGTATGTAATGTTGAACTATATTGTTGAATGAATGTTGACGTTTGATAGATACAGGGTAGGTAATGCATCTAGGTTGAACCCAACGAAGTGTAGCCTTTAGTGTAATTGTTACAAGTAATGCCAGAGAACAAAGTTGAGAGTTCGACTGCGAAGGGTGAAGTACGAATACCAAGTTCCAGACAAACTGCAGCTCTATTTTATAAAGTCATCGACATGTGCTTTCTTAACGGAATCTGAACTGTATAGAAATGTAAAATGAATTTTGCAAACTTGGGATACTATTTCATTCTTTCGTGGAGGACTTTTGAATGGGGCCGCGAGGTAAGCAGTCGACGGTTGGATCGTTTACGACCGAATGTATTTCCGAGTCAGCTTTTCTTATTTATAAAGAGAACAGGATGCGGTCAATTGCGATTGTTTGTGATTGAATCGAAACGGGTGATTGATCGTGTCGTCTACTGTGGGAGATTCCACTGGATGTGACCCCGATCACGCTCACCATTGTGATTACCTACCAATTTAATCAATGACCGTACATCAGGATCCTAAACTAGACGTCTGTTAACCTCGTAGTCTTAAGATCAAATAAAAGTAATAATCGGATCGAATTGCTCAGGTTACCTCGAATGCATGGAATAATTTATGTAGGTACAAATAGGTATGATCGAGCAAATTTATCGATATTCGCTGATGGAACAATACCGCGGTATTCCCGATCGCGCCGTAATATGAATGGTCCGGGAGCGTATCGTAACAACCCGGTAATATTTTATTTTGCTTTCTGTTCACTATCCGGTATCGCAGAATATCGCAGAATATCGCAAAATATCGCTAGTGTATCGTGACGTCGACATCGGAGCCCGTCGACAAAGAGAATACGTGTATTAATATGTAACGTACAGTCGCGACGAGACAAAGGCACGGAATGCACGTCAGATATAATTTAACATCCGCCATTCTTCAGGTTATTGATGATATCTGAAGTGCACTCAGCTCTGTAGTGCGTCTTATTTATAGTTCCAACTACACTAACTGTATCTAGAGTCTAGACTTCGGAAGCATCTAATGATTTGTAAAAATGCATTCGTTCACCAGTTTTTTATGTAAGTTGGGCCTTTTTCTACTCGTTTTATAATTGGTTAATAGTAAAAAATCTCATTTAAAAATTTGACCAAAGAACAAAAATGAGTGCTATGGTATGTTTGTTCTCATATAAGTTAAGTTTCGTTAAGTTTAACTTTAGGGTCCGATTTGGCACTAGTTGTGTTAAATGTAAATAAAATGAACAAAAATATAAAAAGATGCATGATTATTTGTCAAGAATTACTAGTTAAGTGATTTAATGCAACTAGTGCCATCTTGAGACTAGTTACAAGTAAGTGGATCAAATAGACAGCTGTAAATAAAACAATTGTGTTCCATGTGTTGTTATTATTAGTTAGATATACCAAACTTTGTAAACAGCCTTTCAATGAAAAGCTCGGAACTTTTTATATTATTTTTATATTTTACTTTTAGTATTTTGTTTTTATTTTTAAATGTGCATGATTGTCCGTTATTTTTTGTATCACGTTTTTACGTGGAATTAAGTGGAACTGAAATCCAGCCATTATTTAATTCCGATAAATACATTTTACAGCTCGGTAGCTTTTACAATAGTATGCGAACATCGAATACATCGGTAGTCGTTTGTTTTTCCCTGTGAAAACATAACATGACATTTTTACAATGGATGGCAGAAATAACAGAAAACTATTTTTACATTGCAATAACACAATGGGCTGTTCGAGTCACAGCTAGCGACAGAAAACGAAGAGAAATATAAAAGGTTTCTGTTATTTTACACGGACGCCATGTACCTAATGTATTGAAATCGAAATGTACCATTCAAACAGTAATAGCGAAAGTAAACTGCAACAAACAAGTCTATACCGACTGTTTGCATTTATTCTTAGTCCGAGTGCATTTCGTATTCCATCGAGAGCACTCCATTCTCAACCGTAGTCCGTTCTGATAGAGTCCACAGTACAACCAGCACATTTACTCTGTAAAGTATAAGGGAATTGTGTATCAAAGCGATTTTTGTTTTCAAACTATTTGAAATAGTCGGTATCGGGTCACGACAGACTTTAAATATTTTTTTGAACAAATATTTGTTGTAACTTGTCTGTTATTTTCACAAATGTTTTTGTAGAGCTATTTGTTTTTGTATTCCATATTTTGTGCATTTAAATCACAGATTTTGTAAATGAATTTCAGAGAATCAGTGCAATCGATATATTATATTTGGTATGTTTTTTATAAAAATATATTTTTATGAAAAGGCAATTGAAATGTGCATGTATGTAGATTGTAGCCACAATATGAAGTTGTATAAATGTAACCAGTTTAAATTATTCGTATATTACAAATGGTGCGAATTGTAATGTAGAACGTGTATATAATTTGTAATGTGGGTATGTTTTGAGGCCGGTCACAATCAACGTACGATTGATACGTCGGCTCTTGACAATAACGTTTATAGGTCGCTTCAATTTAACCGTATGCTGACTTGTACAGGCGAGAATGCATGGTACTGTTTACTTTAATACGTAGAAAAGACATTTTACGAATTACTTTTACATGTACTATCGGTGACAGAACGAAGATAAATTATCAACATATTAAACTTAAAAACTGTCGTTTTTAGAACGCGCTGCCACCGACTGTACAATTTTATTTATCTCATTAGTTTGAGAGCTGTCTCAAAATCGATGTTACTCTCATAATTAGTTTTATCGAATTAGTGCTAAGTATCGATAAATGTATGTATATTTTTCTGTGTGTAAAATAACGCTAAGCCCTGTGATATAAAAAGATTGCACCCAATGTTTTGCAGTAATATCCTTATTGAAATTGATGGAAAGCATTTTAATTTGAATTAGCCTTTATATTTGTTATGCTTCACGTGTATATATTAAATTGATAGTTTGAATTGGTCAAGTGGCGTGGATAACTTATAAACGATGGGTGCATAAGCCATAAGATAAGTTAGCCATAAACACGTAAACTTTTGTGGTGACATGATGTCGAACTTTGCGCAGAGATCATTAAACAGAAACGAAATATTATTGAAGAAAAATAAGGAGCGCTTTTTGAAAATACGTATTTTTTTTAGTTTCATTTAATGTGAATTCCATTGTATTATAGCAGTTTGTTTTAATATATACGATATTTATTGTATGCATAATGTTTTTAGAAGTGATTTAGGTTGTGAAAATTTAATTTTAAAGTTTCTGTTTAATGTTTTCAGACGCTGTATATACCTAATATAATAATCTATAATCATGTACCTACAGCACACCACCGGTACGGTTCGCGTTGTCTAGTACCAAAATTTAGCGTTTAGTTGTTTTTTTAAGTTCCCGACTGAACCAAAATATAGTACTTTATATTGTGTTAACGATCACCGAGTAATAAAAACAAGCGAAACTACTCCATGGTTTTATTTCAAGTCGCATACCTACATGGCGGCGGTAACGTTAACGAGTGTTGCCACATGTGATTTATGTCCATGTCTAATGCAGCGCCAGGAATGTACGAAACTACATCACTCATATCAGATAAACTCTTAATTAACTAAAATGAGCCGGAAAAAATGTTGCACGAATACCTAGAGCTAAAATCCAATTAAGGTTAGAAGTTGTACGCAAAAAGTAGTTTGTGCAGTGAGCTTTATTTTTCTAAATATGTCCGTATATGGGGAGAGTGTGTTGTGTGAAGCCGGTGTCGGCGAGACGTGCAGGAAGCTCGAATGGTCGAATTTGCATTTATGTCATTAGGCTGCATCCGTCGGCCGACGCGGCTGTCCCCCCCCCCCTCCCCGAGTCCCCGCTCCTCTCCCCGGGCGTGCCTTACCCGCTGAGACGTAATGACATTTGTTATGTCTACTCAATCACACGCTATTCATAACATAACCATGCATTGATTTTTGTATCAACCCTTACCTCACCTGTAGGTATCACAATTTGGGTAAGTAAATACTGATTTCGAGCTTAATTTATGCTAGTGTTGTAGGGTTACATTAGCAATTATTCATAGGCTTAATGAATGTTGTTATCTATAATATGTATTTATTTAGAAATATATAAGTATGTTTATCAGTTGTCTGGTTACCATAACACAAGCTCTGCTTAGCTTGGGATCAGAAAACCGTGTGTGAAGATGTCCGGGAATATTATAATTATATTATTATAATGTATATTGGAGATTCCGTCTTCAGTACCGAATGTAGTTATCGACACATCTAGGTCATGTGGGGTATCTATACCTGCTAGGTTACCTCGACTTTAAATAATGTAGACGTCGAGTGTTTCGGTAAGTTTTATTTATACCTTTCGGAGTTCCAGACAGTATTTTTAAATAAACCCGTCAACCCTTTGGTCCCGGTGGGTGTAGGTTGAGGTTCAAGCAGTCACATAATTCTCCGCCTGATTAACCCGAGCCAGAAAAGGAACTACTTTTTTAGGATCAAAAACGATATTACTACGGGTGATTTGGAGTATCAAATACTTAATTATTTGATGGTAAATGCTCTTTCACAAGTACGAAGATCGTACTCACATGCCATACTTGTAATAATAATACTTTAATTGGGTTTTAAACATTTCTGTTTCTAGAAAATCGTACTCAACCCTCGATCGCCATTTAAGGTATATGTTATGATCCTGTAGCTTTAATAAAACGCTCAAGAGATTTCGAAATCGTATAATAAAGGATTTAACTTTTTGCGCGATACAGTGCTGTTCGAAAACCGTTTATTACCTGCTAACCGTTATAACGACTTATAACCTGCAGTTAGTGTGTCGAAAGGGAAACAATTCCAAATATGGTGGCAGTCTCTATTATCGAGACAATTTCAATTTCTAGCAGTTTACGTTAACAACTTGATTGGCAGTTGCGCTAGTATTCAATGACGGTATATACCGAATAAGGGTTTCCTATTTAGCATACAATTTCAATTTCAATAACCTAAAATGAGGAAAAAACGCAAAAGAAAAAGTTGAAAGTAGTAAGGAACTAGGAAAAATATGAGCTCACGTTGCGTAGGTTAGAACGCAAAAAATTAATAAACTAAAATATGAAGGTAGAACAAGCACATTCCACTGTCAAGACGAACACCACCTCAGTATGCCCATGACTATGACACCTGTAGAAGGAGTCGAAATTTCGGGAAGTAAATTTAACTAAAATGAGATAGAATCTGTTCATAAAGTGGGTTACCTACAAAATCGTTATTTTAGTGAAAAGTTCCAAAACCAGAAGAAGTCAGGGGAAAAATATTATGGTGGGAACTATTTCGTCTTGGTGACAAAAAAGGTAAGTCCATTTTGTTTTTAAGTGTGACATTGATTGAAATGAATTCCATGCCCAAATCTGTACATAATCCTAATTACATTTTAATATTGTAACTAGCTACGTATAGTAATCCAATCAGCACATCTTTTCCTGCTAGGATGAACAAAACGTACCGACTTAAATCACCGAATGTTGCCCTTATCTAATCTACACTTGTTTATTCCAAGCCTGGTTATATTTTGTATTTTCAATTTACATAGTACAATGTCGCAGTACAAAGAGCCATTTATACGTTGATTCAATTTACATTTCCAATAATTCACAACTCAAAATATAAAGACAACAATGCACAAACGAACGATCTAAGCCGAGACGCACAAACCAGCACAAACCTTTTCATTATGAGTAAAAAGAACAAGCATGGACCAATGATGTATATGTTACGGTAAATGTGATTAATTGAAGATTATTAATAATTATCGATTATTATTAATAATTACCGAAAGTCGAGGTAAAAGTGATAAATTAATCACATTTGTCGGTTTTTATTAATAATTTAACCCTAGTAGTGATAAATGTAATAAGTGGCCAAGGGTTGCGGGGCTGATTATTTAGTATGCTTGATTAGGTTCGACTTTGTGACGGAGATCAATAGGTTAGGTTAGGTTAGATATTGTGACCTTGCAACAGAGCGAGCGAAGCGAGCGACGACGTATGTACCCATCACATATATTTTTATAAATTAAAGAAACATTAACCAAGTTTATATGTATAAGTCAGTGTATATGTCAGGGTAAGAGTGAATAATATAAATAAATACCTGCTGGTCAAAAAACATTGGGTTTTTATTTATTTTATCACTTTTACCAATATGTGTCAAGAATTATTAATAATTACCAAAACATGTGATTATTATTAATAATTTTGTAAAATTATTAATAATTTTCAATTAATCACATTTACCGTAACATATATACAAAAAAGAGGGTACAAACGTACACTTGTTATATCAAATTCGACGCGATCAGATAAGATCACATAATAAAACGATCGCGTTTCCAGTGACAAACACCACTTGTGTTTGGTAAGGCATGGTACATTAAGATGCACCCAAGACGATCCCCAGCTGTCTCTTATGGTTTCCATGGAAACGATGCATCGCTACCTTCTCAGAATCCTAGATATAGCACGAATAAACAAATCGAGGTTTTAATGAGCGCGATGAAAATCTTTATCCGTTTATAGTAGCAGAGTTGACCTAGCTTTTTAGCTCGAAGAGTTTCCTTATGTGAATATTACATAACCTTACATAGTTGAGAAATAAAGATTTTAGTTTCGCCGACAGTTTGTCCTTAGCAAGCATAACAGTTTACTCCACCTACCTAAGCGATAAAAATAACTATAATACTAAATAACTTTAGAAAACAGCTCAATGTAGAATCTTGTATTTTTAAAGAAAACCTTTATAAAGCCCGTTGTGTAACCAAACATGCAGGGGAAGGAGGGTCTAACAAAGCTTAAAGTTTAAACACAAAACAATACGGGCTTGCTAAAACCATTGTTTTCTGAAAATTGAAGGAAATGCATTAAGATAAAGAGGGGTTTTATTTCTGAGCGAATGAGCGATGTTGTTTCCACTGAGACACTTAATGTTTAAGCGTTTGAAGTTTTACAAAGAGCTCGAAACGTCTGAAAAGCTTTCAGAGCAAGTCCTTCAGTGTTTGTCTCTTCATTCAGTTTCTTGTAATCGCCATTGTGCCCTTATCTAACGCTCCAGTTATCTCCTGGCTTAGGCACCAATTTATAGTTATTATACGGGTGGGCCTAAGGGCACACCGGTTATTACGGTCCGCCTTTGTTTGGCGCCCGATAAGGTCTGCCTGAGGTATTGAACGGTAAACAGGTCGACTCGCGAATCGAACTTATTGTCATTAACTTCGCTCTTTTATCTAGTTCAACTGTGTGCCAAACTAGAAATTAGTTTGGTGTTCATTTGATATCTTATACTGATACCATATTTGTGGTATATTTTCTAAGTAAAACGAAGGATTTTATCTCATCTCAAAGAGTCGATAAAAGGTCGCTCTCAATACTGTGACATCCCTTTTAAGTATTCAGCCGGTCTTATCTTTATAATTTGAAATAAGTTCTTAGAACTTCTACTCTATAACTTGGTCACGTAGCCTAAACGAATTTAGTTACCTAATATTCCAGTCCTGTATATTTCATATTTTTGACAAAAATATTTAGAAGGACCGACCTCAACCGCTCAGGGCAGCCTTCAATTGTTGATTCTTGTTGCCATAGTAACAGAAGTCAATTTCGCCAATGACACAGCTCAAAAGTAATAACTTGAGACCACTTGTCGGATTTTCGGTCACCTTTAATTATTCGCTATCATTCGAGTCTGTTATTGGTTTGTCGAGGTCAAACGACAGTAGCTCTTCAGTAAGATTTGTTCATTGATCGCTGAACCAAATAGCTTTCGATGTCGCTTCGATAAAATTGGGGAATATCTCCTTATTTTTTCCCAAAATGTGATGTTTCTTCCACTTGGTGTTTTCCTCTTCCTGTTGGAGTACCAATCTATTTCTCTCCGAGGGAGCGTAACGGCGCCTGGTTATTTTCAGTTACCTGTTTAAGTACGAATCGATTTAGTTTTATTTTCTGAAACACACGCGTTGATTATCGAACTACAACATAAACATTACGTTGTGAGTTGCCATCTAACACAAGATTCCAAATGGGTTGTATTTTAGAATGAACTAGAAATAGAATTAGTTGCCGCTGGTAGTTACAATGCTGCATACCTAATTTATAATATTGGACTTTCTAGGCAATTCATAGATGAATGTCTCCAGAACTTACGATAAGTTTATCTGTAGCTATTATTTTGCGCTACCTCTGCAACCCACACGTAAATACGGCCATAACTATAAGTACTAGGGCAGCAAGCTTTCGCGGAGGTGTTCTAATCGTAAACGCATTTAAGGGTCTTTGAGCAACCGTCCCGTAAATAAAATTAGCTTTTCAATAATTTATGAGAGGCGTTGGCGACGGGACGGTCAGGCTCATTAATCCGACAATGGAGAACGGTGAACAAAGGGATATTGTTTGAAGAAGGGCCATCGGTGGGTAATAAAACAGTATTGCTACTTACTGCTCCTTGCTACTGGCGAGTAGTGCCGTAAAGTATTCTCATACCTTTGAGCTACTGTAGATCTTGAAATAATAGTTCCTTGTTCCCTTCCTACAGATAGAAATTGGATATTGACTTTTTAAGTGGAAAGCTCGGCGACAGAATTTCGTAAGATGTTCGCTTAACAGAATACCCATAAAATTCACATAAAATAAAATAATGTATTACAAATTGCGCCGTACGATACTTTGTAGGATCCTCGAAAGCCTAACTTAAGGAATGATGGAGATAAAGCGATAACATTTCTTACACTACTCCAAATATTATTTCATAAATATTTCAGGGAATTTTCACATTGAATATTTTTTCTCATCAAATACATAATTCATGGCTAGCACGTCGCACTAAGTCGTACCTTCGTCATTTTATGTGATGAATATTTTATCATTAGCTTTCTTCTGTTGAGTAGGTTCCTAAATGTTATTAATGCCTAGGTGATGCATAAATGATATCAGTTAGTGGTCTTGGTACTATGATATGTTAAGCTTCGCTTCTGACGTGTCTTGTTACTTGAATCCGATTGTATCAATGGTCTGGAAGTGAGTGTCTTATTTTATGATTATATTATCTGCCAAAAGTAAATAGGAATTCTGGTCTAGCTAGTGTCCAAGACTGTGTTTACATACATATACTATAATACTTGTATGTTTGCCAAGATTTGTAAAAATACGTTCAGGAGTTTTTGAGATTATCCAAATACGGCCAAAGTTTTTTATTCATTAACGTGTACCTACAGTTCGGCGTAAAGTTTTTTTTTATTCTTGACAGCATCTAAAGAGAACCAAAGCTCCAACCATAAATACATATTACCACAATTTTGTGTCCTTTCCTTGGTTACCATACATCAAGGGACAAAGACGGGGATTGAGTTGATAACGATGATGTATTTCTCGGAGGTCATCTGTGCTGGTCCCGTGTCAAAGATATTGTAAAATTAATTCAGGAAGAACCCACATTGGTGAATGTCGTTAGAGGCCATAACATATGGACCTATTTAAAGGTTAAGTTGAGAAGGGTTTAAATTGATCAAGTTGTATTTTGGCTTTTGGTCACTCCGCAATTTGAGCATCTACAGAGAATATACATTGTTCTGAGGTTTCAACCATAAGACTAACATAAATTAGAAGTAAAATAGGTATATCAGGGTTGTCCTAGATTTTTCAATTTATAGAGTAAGTAATTGTCCACCTATGGCAATAAAAATATAGGTACCTACTTCAAAACCTATACTTATTTATTATACTTTTAATCTGTAATCGTTTACTTATGCAGCGTTAACTTAAGATCTCATACTTTTATTTAAGCCAATATAGATATAAGCATATAAGTCAATAAATAAATTATAAGTATAGTATTAAGCTTTGAATACAACCCTACTTGACCAAGTAATACCTATTGGTTAGTCCTGTCTGTCCGGCAGTCACAGCTTTAATCGCCATTGTTCCTGCGCTCAGGTCAACAGACGTGACACACAGATCACAGTCTAGCATTAACCTAGCCTATGCTAATACCTAGGCTATGGTAATTGTGAGCTACCGTTATACCTGGATCCGTTTAAGTAATTGTAGAGGATCATAAATATTGCCTGTTTACAGTTAATTGTGGGATTGAATTGTGTAACTAGAAATGACCATGTTCTTGCCCAATGGAAGTCAGGGCTGGTTAATTTTTTTGGTTTAGTATAATTACATAAGTACAGAATTTTTGTAGTTATATCATAGGTAGGCATATCAGTCAAGCTATATCATAATAATAACTTATATATTATCTACCTTCCTCCCGAAAAATGAGTTGAGTTTGAAGGTTTGTTTCCTGTGTATGTTCATGTTGCATATGCAAGTCTAACAGATATTTACCACATAGCGTTACAGACTACTTGTTTACGAAATCATCTCATTTTTTCACTGAAAATATTTTCATGCAGGAGAGCTTTTTATGGAAACCCATTATATTAAGTTCTCTTGCAGATTTATGAGCACCAAACTTTAGCCAAAGTAACAATTTGTATTCTTCACCGAATTAGGGTATATACTTACATTTGTTACACTATTGTTATGTTAAGTACTGACTCAAAATATCACGCGATTGAAGCTAACGACGGTAAGTGTATCATTACACGTATTTTGTATCGTAAAAGGTTACTTTTCTTCTATAAATATTAAACATAACTCACTTCCTTGACTTTATAACTTGAATTATTTTGTGATTGTGAATATGTTCAGTCTTTAATTTTAAGCATTTATCTAAAAACGTATAATTAAAAAATACAACGTAACATAAACTTAAACATTTAAGTATATTTAAAAAGTAATATTAAAAAAGATACATATATCTTTTAATTGCTGTTGGCTGTAAGTAAGTTCTTATTTCATTTATTTATAGAGTTACAAAGTATCTATTTATGTTCTATACTATAGTATTAGGCATAGGTAGATGGATTTCATACCATGAGCATTCTCTAATACAAGGTGTTAATGAGTCAAAAACTTGGACACTGACTTAGGATTTAGTCGGGCGGCATCATTTTACTGATATACAAAACTTAGTTAGTTATAGTATATAGAATTTTGTCCCGATATGGAGATCGGACATCAAGTCGAATAGCGACACAATAAGAGATGCAGTGTTTGCCACACGCCACGGCGATTGTTCGTTGATTGGACAATTGTCAGGTCAGCGTGATTTCTCCTTTCAGTCATGTGTTATTGCGACACGTTTGCAACTACGAGTTTTTTTCTTTCATCTGTAGTACATAAAGAGCCTGATTGAATATTTGTATAGAAGTCTCTTCAAAATTATGCAGGTATTTGCACAGACGTGTGGAAAAAAATTGGTAAATTTAAATAATATACAAATAAAGTATACAGAACTGGCTTACACGAGCCTGAAAAGGCCTTGACCGCGTATGCAGCGTCTATCCAAAAAGTAGACGTTGACGCAAACAACTCTAGACAAGAGCTATGTTTATGTTGCAGTTTTCTTTAGGGCTAATCTCGTGTCGCGGCATTTTTGCTAGCATTCAAATTCCATTCACTAAGAACTACTACACTTAGAATAAACATTTGGGGATTATTATTTATTGTGCAGTACTAGAAATCTTGTTAGAAGTAAATCCAAGAGTATTAGTTCAGTTTTCTAAGCCTAAAATCACAATAGCAATTCTACCTACATAAGTATAAATCCCAGATAAATTGCAACGTCTGGCGGTCTGCGGCGTCGCGTCGCTCGCAGCTGCTAATTTTCTCAGCAACCCTTTGCTCGGTGCATGGCAGGCAAACTTTGTCTAGCCCGTACTCATGGGGTGGCTTTACTTGCATATACCTAAAATTCCGTACACACAGCGAAACGGGGCTTCCACGTTCGTGACTAAACCCATTCTGTTTCAATTCTATCATTCCCGCAAAATTTGAAGCTTTCCTTTCAGAATTAGGAGGCATTTGCAATAACTTTGGAAAGCGAAATCCGGGCCAAATCAAAGAGAAAAAAAAGTTTTGAAGTAAAACCTTTTGCATCCAAGTTTCCGTCTTAATCTGAGGTGGTAAGTCTTTCGGGCGCCTTTCCAAGTTCGACACGTGTAAATGCAAATTTCTCGACAGAAAGGGGTAGATGTAAGTTGAGTCATTAGCCTGTGAGACGGCGAAGTGGCTTGCTGCAGACGTGACGCTTACCTCGTCACAGCGGAGCACCCTTACGCGGAGATTACGGGAAAGTTCCGGCTCCCGAGCAGGTGAGTGCAGCTATGTAGCTCACTGAGCTTTACAAATACGTGAAATGTTTGCAGCCGCTCTTGGGGAAGACTTGATCCCTTCCATATTTTTAGTTATGTAACATTCCTATTTTTTTATGCTCATTATATTTGTTGATGGTCGCAACAATCGTACTTGTTTAAAAGCCATGCCTACTAATTGGGTAACCAAAGTCGAAGGCATAGTATACCTACAAAACAATTTTATGAATGTAGAGCTACGTCTAATTATCTAAATACAGCTATTTAATAGTTTTCCTCAGCAGTTTCTTATAGAGCAATTTCATTGATTACGTGAAACAAAAGGTTATAAACTGTATATAAGCAGGTCTGTTATACATCTGTTGTTTGTTATAGTGGGACTGCCATCTGGTCTGCGTAACCCAATTTCTAAGGCAGATAGAGCTTTGAGTTTTCTGCTATAAAATGTTTTCGCTGTTTTATGGATTGAAATGTTCCGTATTTTAATTTTCATAATGTGTCACTTAGCGATATTAGAAACGTTTCTACATGCTTTTGTTTTCTTTGTTGTAGAATCTACATTAACAATATGTAAAATGCCGAATTCTGTGAATTATGCCATTATTCCCATCAGAACTAAAATGTAATGTTTTTAAATTTGTGGTAGTTACCTTCGTTGTCTGTGATTTGTGTTTTCATGTGTGCTATGTGCACAAATGTAACATTAATTATATCAACAACTTGAAAATAAAGTCATTGTTTAAATATTTCTATATCCCAATGATTTAAAGTTAGGTCGAGATATGTTCGTTTATTAATTGCAGTCACATAATCGTACACGGCCAAAGATAAAGATCAGATACCTCAAATACGTCACAAGAAACAATCAATTCACAACCGTATCCTACAAGGAACATTTAAAGATAACATTATTTTGAACGCAGTCCAAATAATGTTTTCCAAGATAATAAAGTTAAGGAATGTTTAATTATGAAATTCTTTTGTATTAGAGAGCAATAGCTGAGGCGTCTTGGGTGGGCGGCCATAACGCCTCGACTAAGAATGTATCTGAATGGACCACAGATCATATCAACGTTTATTACCGATGCAAGTCTGTACTAATAATGCCCGCCGGGTTTGCTTACTGTTTCATTTCACATCGTAATTGAAATCTTTCTTCGTTTGTTTATCCGTGATGAATGGCAGACGAAATGAAAAAGCAATACGGCATCGGTTGAAATTACCCGGTTTAATAGAGACTGTGATCTGGTGCAATGGTTGTGTGAACATCAACAGTTGTGAATTGTTAGGATTATCAATTTATTAATGGCGATACACCAAATTTCAAAAGAATATGAAACTTTTAGTTCAAGAAACGCAGATGAATATTTGTCTACATTAAATTGTTCGGGAATTGAACCCTTAGAGCTGGCGACACCTTAGAAAACCGGTGTGAACGCCACTCAACGACCGACTTCGTCATTTTCAAAACCTCATATTCCTTCCTATAAGTAGGTACTATGGTGTTACAAATATTTTTATATATAAAAATGAATCGCTAAATGTGTTGGTAAGCGCATAACCCAATAACGCCTGGACCGATTTTGCTAATTCTTTTTTTGTGTGTTAGTTATTATCAGGAGAAGGTTCAGCAAGAAAAACTGCGCGAAAAAAAAAATAGTTATCCTGACCCTTGTTACGATAGTGATTTGTTGGGTTTATCTGCGCCCTGAATAACATAAAGGCCACGGGAACGGGACCTAGGTATTCATGCGGGTGAAACCGCAGGTCACAGCTAGTATACAAATATAATTATATAAGTAAGTACTTAAGCTTATAATCTCCACCCTCGGTTAGCTAATCAAGTGAACCAATATTAGAGGGGAGTCAATACGAGATATAATACATAGATGATTAATTAATATTGTATTGTGACGCCTACTCTAAGAAAACTAAGTAGGTCTATACAGGGTCTTATTAGAGAATAGATCACATTTACAGATTTACTATACGTATAATGTAACATTATGATTTAATTGTGTGAAAAGGAAACTATCTAAGTTTAATGAGATGTAGAAAAAGTAGTTTATCGTAATAGAAACCAGTTATTGCCGTATTGTATTGAATCTCTAGAATATCTGATCCATAAATATTGAAGACAATTGCAAAAAAAATATTCTGAACTAGTCAATTTGTGTTGTTTGGTATTTGGCTTCTACATATAACTGTTTATTTATTAATATGGCTAAAGGTGCTTCAGGTATATATTGAACGAGATCCAGGTGAAAACTTAATTAGTGTAGATTTACAAGATAACGTTTTAACGACACGTGCATCTGCAATCAAGATATGTGGGTCAAAATACGGATGCCATTGTTCTTTTTGCTGTCATTTGTGTCAATTATTTATTTTTATGTGCGTATATGGGATTGTTTTTGTTATTTATTTGCCTGATGATCTATATTTTATCAAAGTATAAGAAGCTCTCCTTAATATTCCGTTGCAGTAGTAAGAAATTATGTCTCCCTTATTCGAGACGACTTAAATTAAAAATAGGGTGATTGTCTGATAGTAATTTATTTAACCGACTTTCATAAAAGGAGGATGTACATTTGACTATATGTATAATTTTTAAATACTTGCTAGCTTTTATTATCATTGCTTAATACTACATTACCATACAAAAAATGTACTGTCCTACATATTCCACCACACATTAAGATCAAAAGCATGTAGTTTGTAATGTTCAAAATTATCATAATTAGTTGTATCCGAGTCATAATCACTGAATACACAATCTAATCACACAATCTCGTATCGATACAGTGTTTCAGATGTTTTGGTCGCAATGTCGACATAATTCACATTTCACGCAGAACTAGGGGCTATAAATATAAGTAATGGTGCATTAAAATGCTCCGTGCCGTATGAGCGCTATCAGAGAATCTACATCAGAGGTGGTCAAACTATCTATCGCAGGCAGACCAACTGGTCGAGAATGAGAAGAAAAATAAATTTGAAAACACAATTACTGTACCATTTACGTTTTTAAGAAGCTTTTACAAACAATACACGGACACGACAACATTTTTAGATGAATTGATTTATTGCATATCTGTCAAAAGAACTAAAAGTTTTATATATTATTTCTCAATTCGCTTATGGATTTGACCTAATACAGACAAACATTGCAAGTTAAATAAAAGCTTGCTATAATCCAGCTTAAGTGGTGATTAATTGCTCATAAGTACTAATTGGACAATCGATTATGCTCTAAAACAAAATCTTCGCTTTTAAAGTTGACTACCCCTGATCCACACCATCTATTACATTTACAGAAATAACGGTAAGTATTTATTACCAATCGGTAACACCATTCTCCATTCTCAATATTAACAAAACGCTAATAACAAACATATTTGAGATTAGATTCTTTATAAGTAAGATACGGTGAGACTAGCGCCTATACAGGGTGTTAAGAAAACTCCGACACAAAAGTACACATGAGGTAGTTTCCACAAGCACATGCACAAATTAAATATCTAATTTGGATTAGTCATGATAGTAACAATAATAATGAACTTTGAAAGAACGATTTTTGGCGCAAATATCCCTAAATTTAAGATTTAAACAATAAATATAGCACCATTTTTAGCAGCACCTGCGACGACGCCGATTTTTTTTTGGGTTTGCATTTTTTTTTTGTCCATTTTTTTTTTATTTAAGTTGTTGTTACCCTACAACACCTTAACGGATCGGACAGTGTTTTCTGAACACCCTGTATTGAAATTTATTTTTATTAGTTCTACAACAATAAATTTGAAGCAGGTGTAAATGATAGGGAGCTTTCAGAAACAAAGTAGATAGTTCAGTAGTAAATATATTAATAGATGGGACTAATGTATGGGGTGCACTATCTTCCTTTATGTCAGAGAGAATAAAAATGTCATCATAATATATTTCACTTGATTAGTGAGCATGATTTATTAGCTGTGAATTTGTTTGAAATAATCTTGTTTTAATTAGTTGATTTCTTATTTTCTAGTAGATTCTAAGAGGTCTGTCTTATTACAATTTTGTTTATGACCCGATATGGCCAGTCTTAATGGTAGAAGACATCTCGGCAGGCCCAGACAGAGCTGCGGGATGAACTGGATTTAATACTAAAATATACCAACCACTAAAATGAAAAGCAAAATTGGCACCTGGCTGAGAGTACATAGCTATACACTTAGTAGGAAACTATGTAATAAAATACAATATAATTTTGCTAAGCTCAGCTTCCAACCGTTTTAGGGTTCCCACACATAACTGCGATTTCGCATCGCATCGCAAGTAAATGCGAGCTCGCGTTCCATTTTGAACTTTATTTAAGAAGTAATTGCTGCTATACGGCTTCGCATCGCATCGAATCGCATCGCATCGCAGTGTGTGTGGCAGCCCTTAGTACCTACCTAAACAAGATCTAAGGTTAACTAAATAAGTACTTAGGTTCATTTAGTAGCAACAGTCACATCTAGTAGATTTCACTCGGCGTGTGTAATATTCGCTAGACGATTTAATCGTTACCTTTAATTAAATCGGGACATGTTTGTGGGCCATAATTAACCCGCGTTGCTCATTACCTTTCCTGTAAGTAGATTACATGGCCATCACTGCGAGATCACCGACTGAATGTAATTTAATTAACGTCCCGACCTACTCCTTAAACGTTAAATATAATTGATTATACATTACACGCGTAAAGATGTGAAAAAACGTCTTCATTGTTAATTAGAAGTCTCATTTAATAATTAAAAAATAAATTTTCTACACCTAAAAGTGACATATTTCAATGAGTCATTCTTTACCCATGTAGAATTGCAAATATCGTAAAAAAAAACATTGAATAATAATTGATAAAACACGCAAAAAAAAAAACAGTTGAACAGTGAATGTCCTCCTTTTTTGCAGTCGGTTAAAAATCGATAGCTTACGTAACTAACTCTCTCATGCAACCGTTAATGTTTTTCATTGTTTTATTACTGAGTTTAGTATCGAGATAATTATTCCGATTTAGTGCCGATAGCGGAGAAGTAGGAAGTGGCGGATTTAATGGAGGCTAACGAATTGTTCCTATATTTCGGTAATAGCCTTCAGGCACGATTTCTTTCCTCAGAAATCACTTTTCATATTCGGTATTTCTCTTAAATCGTTGTTTTTTTTAACCGCCGGTAAAAAAAGAAGGGTGATATTCCCTAGCAAAAATAAGGGTAGTATATGTTTACGTGTCTGTCGGTCGCACTGTGGACAATCAGATCGAAAAATATCTTTGTAGCTATATGATAGATTCATTCAAGAGGAAAAGTATATTTATTTATTAGGGTGCCGCGCAAAACATGAAAGCCAATAAAACTTTAAAATACAGACAAAGTCGCGGGGCACAGCTAGTTCAGCAATAAACTCTGTTAATATTGAGCGGAACTGTGACAGGCTGTGACTGGAGACGTGGAAATATCGCCGATGTCTGTTTGGGAAATGGAAGAAAAATTGTTTTACTTTCTCTGAGATGTAGGTACAAAACATCTCAGATTTCTGTCTATAATGTATATCAGTACCTATTCATCAAGAAATACTTTTAAAGGGATTTTTGTGTCGGAATTTTCAGTTTTTTTTTAAATGTGGAAGCTAAAAACAATGTCGTTTCATTTGTGTAAGGTTATGTGATAAGGTATATTTACTGAATACAAGGTTTTTTAACATAAACACATTGTTTTCGAATTACACCTGTATTTATTAACAATTAATAAATAACAGTGGTGTATAGCAAAAATGTGAACAGTCAATAAAATAAAAATATTTTTTATTTTTAATCTGCAATGTCCGGTATAACTTAATTTATTTTTTGATTCATTATTAAAGAAAATTGAATTGAGCTCATTATAATTATTCTATAAAAGTCTATTTTGATATAGAGAGGCTCTATATTAAAACTCTGAAGCCTCCATCCATAGACTTAACATACACATAGACTACTACTAGTTTCCCCTTGTGCCAAGCGAGAGCACTTTTTAATCTGTATCAAGTAAATTCATTTAATGATTTAAGTTAATTTTCGTGCATCAAGAAACTTATATACGAAAATATCGATGGTTTTGACATTGTTAGCATAATATTAATGTTTTAGATGGATTTCACACATAATTCACTACAAAACAATCATTTTCGTCGTTCATACTAGTGCTTACGGTTCAAACTCAGATAGACTCGCTCTTTAGTTTCTTATTTATACTCTAAGCCTCCACCCTACTCCACTGTTCCCACGAGCAACACGAATTTCAAGGAACTTCAAGATTATGGTGACCGGCAGACACGTACCCGAATGTATGAAGGAAGCTATTTACATTAGCCCAAGTATTTCCCTTTCAAAACTACAATAGATTCGAAAAGGATATGCTCATGGTCGTCCGAGGCCGTTGGATGTTCTATGATGGTTTATTTCGCGAATTGGTGATTCCAATTCTTATTTTGCTTCTTGGTTTAGTTGTTCGGAAGCGATAGTCATTTGTTTGCTCTGAGTTACAAGGGTGGTCTTCTTTGTGTTACTGTAGAGTGCTTTAGATGCTTCATTTTTAAGTAATTAGCAAGAATAGATTTTAGTACGGGTGTCATTACAATTTTTTTTTCTTTCAATATCTCTTTAATTTTGAAGGTATGTTTATGTTAAGCTTCAGACATTGGTAGTCAAGAGAAGGCAGAATGTTATTGCACACCGACCGCCAAAGATATCCAGATAAATGGCACCTTATTGTTATTCATAAGACACAACAGGCAGATGCCTTAATCTCTGTGAAATAAATAAATATATAATCAATCAATTTATATGCTTCAAATTAGGACCACCGCAAATCACGAAAATCAAATAAAGAGCCTAATTTATTCTGATTTGATTTAAAAATAACAATACGCCTTTGTTAAAAAAAACGATTTAGACAACCGCAACAAAATTCTAACCACAGCTTCTAACCGCAAACAATTAAATAAAGAACGCGCACAGAATAGAAATGACTTCAATATCGCGGCCTGTTCCCAGCGAAGCTACTCCAACAGGAAGCGAAGCGTTACGATCACAACATTATGACTTAGACGCCACTTAACAAACATAACAATTAATTGCCATCTCGAAACATGTCACAGATGTGGCACTGAGTTATTTCGACGGAGGGACACTGAATGAATGAATGAACAGATTGAGGACGGATGGAGCATAAAGCTCGCTAAATGAGTTAACAATGTGATGACAACCCCTCATAAAGTAACTCCTGACAATGGACAGGACTGTGCGTCCGGGCTTCCCGCGCTTGGCAGGCAACACACGCCATTCTTATTTGCACTATCACATTTGCATTTCTGCATCGTGGGAGCGAAGCAAGCGCATATTTGGCAGAGCATACAAACAAGAGAACACACATTGTATAAAACTTTGTCTAAATTTTATTTTTAAGAGAAAATGGCTGGAATTTGTGTTAGTAATGGAAATATACTAACGACTGCAGTGTTCGCGAAATATAAATCGTCGTTATGTAGAATATATTGTTATGAGAGAAACTGAATTTCGTTTTCAGTGCTGTCTCTATTACAGCGATGGTATATGGGACTGTCTATTGTTCCATCGTGCGGCGATCAAGTCAGTCAACCGTATTTTCTGATGATTGAAGCCTAGTTATGAAGTTACTTGTTATTGTTTAATATTTTGAATGCTAATCACCATTATTACTATATATTATTGCTTGTCTCGTAACATAACCGCCCAAGTAAATGGACTTGTCTACAGCATACAATTTTTTATTCTCCTTAACCATAAAAGATTTTTGAACATAACCTTCAACATTCCTTTATGGCAAGGAGCTCAGAACGTCCATCATAAATCCTGGAAGTTTAGTGACCGCCAGTTTCCAACTCCGGTAAGATAAAAGTCGTTAAGTGTCACTATCTATTAGAATTAACGATTAAGTACTTCTATACGTTTTAATAAGAATCACCGTTGATAACGCAGTATTAATTGCTGTTTCGGACTTTCTTGGTGTCATTAAAGTACCCATAACACTTAATGTTGTAATGATGTTACGTGCCATACGGTAGAGATAGCTACCTTTTATGTTAAATACATTAACATTTGCTATTAATAATTATAATTAAACTAGCGGTTATCGACGACTGAAAATAACGTAAAATGTGTGTAGTGAAGGGTTAAAGACCCATCACTGGAAACCATTATGATTTACCAAAGCCCTTGTTTCTATTTCTGTAAAGTTTTATTGCAATCGAATCAATCATTTCCAGACTAGCACTGATAGACAAGACCACCTGGATTTTATGCGCATAGGCACAAACCATGCCTCTCGGTACAGGCCTAGCTATTTGTTCTTTCTTTATTTGCCTCACTAGAAACAAACCTTTTTACAACTTTATCATACAATGTCGAAACAAAAGTTATTTGTAACAATACAGCTTTGTTTTATCGACAAATTAATTGTATTGTCGATGCTTTAACAAAGCGAGTATGTTAACTCATGTTCACGGGCCCCTATTGTTGAATAAATGTCAATTTACGATGGCGGTAAAATATGATGGGTTCCAATTTGTTCTCGGTAAAAGGAATGGCGAACGAAAGTAATTAGGACGAGTTATGAAGATTGCTTTTATCATTCATGTAGGGATTCAGATTTACGAAGTTATTATTTTTCAGTACTTTGAGCTTTTGATCTAGAATTGATTGGAAGGTCGTTTTTGGTTGCTAATTTATTTCTTAAAAACTTCGACTGATGATAGGAGTCATAAAAATGTAGATATGCTTTTAAAGAATGGGTACGGGATAAAGGTATTTACTTTTTAATCGTCCTAAGGCTTGACTTGATGATCAAATGAGGTTGTTTTAAGTATACAAGAAAACTATAAAGAGCTATGTCTGTTTCTTTTTTGTAAGGATACACCAATATTTAATTACTTTAAATGTAAGTATATACCAAAAACTCTCCGAAATTTTATGCAACGTTCGAGAGAGTAAGTCGTAAATTGATATGGCATGCAGTGAGTGTACGAGAACTGTGTACAGACTTATTTGCATGTGCATCGCGTTGTGACTTGTTGCTACGTAACACAAGAAGTTACGGGATCGCGGTAAACAGACTACTGTCACACAAATGTTTGGTTTTGTGTAATAAACGTGTTCTAGAAATACTACATAATTTTCAGCGTAAATTTCTACTAAAACATACACATTTATAAACCATCTTTTCGTTGTAGAAACGATGTTTCATACTTCAAAAAGGTGTGTAAAAATGGTGTCATTGTTTGTTTTCAGCTAGAAATTTGTTATATTAGAAGTTAAATAAAATACCCTTTAAAAATAAAAGGATAATATAAAAAAGACCAAAGTATGTTTACTCGTTTAATCTGGCACGTTTTTATTTAATCTTTTAAACTAATATTTTTTGGCTGGTCAGCTGCATGTTGATACAACTGTGCTAGAAAATCCCCTGTCCGTTGGTCAAAAAACAAACGCAACCATTATTTAAACTGTTGACATTAATTTTGGGTTTTGAGACCTTTATTTTATTTAGAATACCTTAGCATTATCGTACTGACGTCGGTACGTAATACGTTGTTAGTGCCTTGTGCATCGTTTTTGCCTCCAAAGCCTCTTAGGCACACGCTACACGAGTATGTAGCACTAATGCGATTATTATGCACCTAACGAGGCTTCATAAGGCGTACTAACAACTAGGTACTAATAGTGCCAAGTCGAATGCGAACTGTGTGCAGTAATAGGAGAATATTAAATGGAATATGTTTCATGTTTGTGTTACCTAAGTATTTCATAATCATAATCTACTAAATTATATACTAAGACCTCTGTAGTCCGGTAGTGTACACCACGGTTTCCAAAATGTCGCTAGCCGTGAGGTCCCGGGTGTGATCCCCGGACGGGTCAAATTATAAAATCAATATTCTATATTGTCTAGGTGTTTGTGGTACCTTCGTTGTCTCTGAATTCCATAACACAAGTGCTTTAGCTCCTTACTTTGGTTTCAGTTTGTGACGTTGTCCACATTTATTTATTTTTACCTACTGACTGCACCGATTTTCGAGCTATAGGTCAATATCTTGATGTCTATAGTGCGCTATGTGCTGTGGGTTCAATCACCGCCTGGGACAACCATTCGGGTGATCGTCTGTGACGCTTCCCAAGGGTTTTCTTTGTGCATTTAAATATTGGTAAATCCTTCCGCAGCACAGGGTTTAAAATCTATAGTGCAGAATACGTAAATTTTTACTGAGACTGAGGTATCCAACGGCTCCAAGAATTAATTTAATATTTCTAATTATTCTTTGTCATCGACACAATCTCTGTCCTATCAAAAATTCCTGAAACCTATTCCATCTTTTAACTGGTCCGCAAGCAGTCTTAGTGTTAGTATCCACAAGGGAGTAATTTTCAAGAGATCAGCAGATTTTATTCCGGTCAGAACGTTTAAAGACGTGACACCTGCGGTCCCTAAAGGCTGCAAAAGCAATAGTTTCTTGGGTTTTATATATATATAGCAACACATAGGTTGAGCAGGGAAAACTCTGGTGATCAGAACTCGGTACAAATTCAGTACGACGCATACATAGTTAGGTAACAACCGGTGCCTGATCAAGGATGCAGATGGATTCGAAATTCTGACATGATGTCACCGCAAAATACAAAATAGTGTGAAAGAAAGCTGCTTAATCCCACAAATAATTACGAATTCTCCTCACGAACAGACAATACCTAAGTCATGTCAAGTCGTTAGCATATAAAAGTGTTCGATAGACAGCGGTGCATATTGCACTGAGTTCATTATCATGAGAATGATTGATCACATACATTTATGGATGGCAGTAATTTATGTGCAGGCCATGTATTATGTATCTAGGCGATCTCATTATGTTCAGGTTTAGTGAAATGCTATTGAACAAACCGCTGCATTGCTGATGCTGTTACTGTGTCATCGGGGAATAAACTCTGCTTTAAATGTAGATTTTAGTTCTTTTTAGGGTTCCTTACAAACCGGTGACCAGGGGACCCTATGGCTAAGAGCCAGCGTTAGTTGGTCCGTATGGCCAAAAGCGGGCATAAACTAGATAGTCAGTTAAATTTTTTACACAGTACCATATGTAGATTTCGTAATCAAGTACCTATTTACAAACGTTTATAAATGTAGAATAAAAGACACAAGCCACATTGTGCTATGCTAAAACAGTTACAAATAGCATACATTAATAAAATCGGGTATACACATAACACACAACTATTAAATCAAGTTCTAAAGCTTTTCATCTGGGTTCAAAATCCGATTGTAAAAATAGACGGACGATGACTAAACTTTTCTGAACATATATACGGTCATATACCTCTTGTCTATGAAAATTCATAGACAAAGTACTGTATCCGGTAGTTTGGTGTGCAAGTTAGTAACGTAATGCAATCACGACGTCACGCGAACGACACTGAAAACCTTTTAGTGGCTCTCCTGAAACTGCCTGAAACTGGCAGACCTTATGACAAGGACACACGTTGGCTTGATGTTTATTAAACTAGACTTGATGGTAAACTAATTTTGTTTTGTGTATTGATTTGTTTGTGAAAAGTTTGGGTATGAAATAAGAACAATTTCGGGTAAAGGTATTTGAATGTCATTCCGACCCCTTGTCAATAGAATTTTGGCGTTCCTCTTGAACTTAACACAAGCGCAAAATTGTTTCATGTATATCTAAGAAAAACTAGCTGGAACTAAGACATTGACTGTATTTTCGCTAGAATACTGCATCACTTAATTAATATAAAGTTTACATTTGCATCGTATAGGAACTGAAATTAATTCAAGCTTGCTGTTTTGCATATATACTCAAAGGATACAATCTTAGAGGTAGGTCACTTTTAAAATGGAAATTTTAAATATATCTTGTACATACTACGATCATTACTATTTTTTGCCAATAGTTTACTGTCGCAACGATTGGAATCTTTAAACCCAGCTTATCTTAAAGGGATTACCCAGCAGTTTTACAAAACCATAGTAATTTTTCCCGGTAACTTGGTAATCTATAACTTATCCTAGCTACCCAACTGTTTTACAAACACAGTAAAATGTTGCCATTATTGCTGCCAACCATATCGATGTTACCAGCTAAACTTTCAGTTAATACCGTTATTCCGTTGGTTTCGCGGTGACCCTACAGTGCGGTGATACGGTTCGTGCCACTATTGTGTGCTAATTTTGGCTCATTATCAATTACGATTGAGTAATCAATTAGTGACCCGGAATGAGCTCATGTTAATACAAGTGTTACAAAGGGATTAGGATAAAGCAGAATGCGTTTCATGTGTTATTGCATAAATGTAATTTATTTATTTTAGCTGGTAGCTCCTCCCGCCTATACCTATATGTGTGAAAGCATTAAAAGTTTGCCCATGTAGTTGGGTTCCTAACTACGTATCAAATTGCATTAAAATCGGTTTAGCGGTTTCGGATGCATAAAGGAATTGATTGTTTAAGGGACCCTGAAAAAAGATCCCTTGGGCAAATAAATGCTGTCATAAATATTTGCAAACTATGTTAACAATTTTATTATAAGAGGTCTAGTTGTATGTTTTCCTACAGAATATATTATCAACTAAATGTTCCCGCTATTATCATACCAGCTTAGCTATAGTTACAGGTTAGCTATCTTAGATAGCGTGTGCAACATTAGCGGGCAAATCTGAATAATAAACAGGCACGATTAAATTACAAATTATTTTGCATCGGACACTCCTCTTACCTCTTAAAGGAAGTAATGTCTACCATGGTATAATTGGAGAATTATGCTAAGCGGGCGGAACCGCGAGCGACTAAGACTGTTTAATTTAATACGAATATGCATTTCATTAGTGGCAAACGGTTGCCTCATCCTGTGCTTATGAATGAACGCTATTACGCATTCTAGATATGTGTACACGTTGGCCCATGTTGGCTCGAATATTCTTTTGTTAATAAAATAACATTTTCCTTTAAGCCAACTTTTTGAATCAAGAATACCGCTCTATTTCATTTTCCGGGATGAAGTATCTCTTTGACTAAGTCATCATAGATCGCACCAATTATTTGGATCTAGATTTTACTTTCGATAGCAGTCAAATATAAGGAAGTTTTTATTTTGTAGCTAAGGTAAGTAGCATAATATATCGTTTTACTTACTTGTTTTTTACTGCACCGCATCCGCAATAATCTTTCACCATGAAATTCAGTCTTTCTTTTTTACCTATATTATATATTTTTCAAGTGTACTGAACATGAAATAAATCTCAACAACAGCCCCTTAGTAGTTATGGTGTAGCCCGCATACGAGTCATGGGAAAGTCCACCATGAAAATTAATTTAATGTGCCGCCATTGGTTTTTTATTACGACTGAGGGGTAGTTAATTGCTGATTTAATTACTTGACGTTGCGTGGTTGACGCCGGTACCGCACTAGGCTGGTACCATAATTATACATGTAAAGTTGCTTGTGAACCTATTACATCTTTACTGTTTTAGGGACCCGTGGGGAAAAAGGACAAAAAAGGAAATGCACAATTGCGCAAAAGAAAAACGAAATAGAGCAATGTTGAGAGGTAAATACGAGTGACCAAAATCGATGTTATAAAGCTATGTATTTTGTGAAACTGTGTTAGAATCCCTTTAAATAGTTTTAAAATTAAGAGACGGTAGATTTTTTGACGGTTGTTAATCAGAGTGATATAAATTTTAATCCAAGCTCAATTCATTATAATCTCCATCGTCTGTCAAAAACTGCGAAGTGCTGATTTAAAATCCGCGTCAGATCATTAATTTTGTGTCTGTGTAACCAGGATGTTCAAATAAGTATCCTTAAAAATAAAAGTTTTAAACAAAATAGTTGAAATAGTCTTTTGATTTCATCTTAGAGTCGCACCGGAAATTTGTTGACCTTTATAATCTAAACTACTCGATAAATCATCTATTTTTAAATCAACTCTTAAATTGTTATCTCGATTGCTTTACATAAACTAGATACCATTAAGTCTAGCAAACTTATGTATATTTCAATACTTGTCCCAAAGTTAAAGCAGGAATTAATAACGGTTAAGTTTTAAGAACATTCTGAAGTGTATTCTCTAAAAGTCACGTTTTTCTTATAAATTGTTGTTTTTTGCTTAGCTGTCATGTCATCGGGAACACAATTAAAATTAGTATTATGAAATGTCACTGGTTGACATTAATTAATGTAGAGTAGGATGAGAAAAAGGTAATGTCAGTAAGCGTTGAGTAATGGTGGCGAATTAACAAGTGTGTTGGAAAATTATTATCTTAATTCAGTTAGCGTTTTGGTTTTATAATTATATATTTTTGTACTTTGGTACCTATCGAGTTTCTAGTCAATTCAACAATAGCAAAATAGTGAAAGATAAATAATAATATGTTGGAATTCATAACGGCCATTTGATCTCAAATAAGGAAGAGCCTGCATCTTCGCAACCAGATATCTGATAAACACACTAAACATTCCTTAATACATACATTTTATACAAAAATAACACCTAAACACAAAACAAATATTGCAAAATCGTACAGTCAAAACTCTTTTTTTTTTGTTACTTCTAGTTTACTTTACAACTGTTTGGCGATTGTTATTACCAACGACTTTTATTAGTAGTATACAGAACCCTCAGTGTGTGCAGAAGTCGTACTTATAGTCTTTAAACGTATAGCTTTGCCGTGACCGTTTATACGTTTTCACGTGAAGCAATCTTATTGCAATAAGGGTTGCTAAAGTTACTGCTTTCGTTGACGAGACTTGTGTAACCTTTAGTAGAAGTATATTTACATGTTTTCAGCTACATACAGGTAATTAATTTGTAAGAGGAAGGAGTGGCTCTCTAATACTGATATGCAAATTAAGTTTTTTACATGTCAATGCCTTAAAGATGTGAAATACTAAAACGCTGCTTAAAAATAATTGTGGTTCCAATATTAGGCCATAAGAGAAGAAATGAAAGTCGTGCTTATTCTTACTGAGATAAGTCGCTATTATGGTCTTCTTTAAAACTCACACGTCGATAAAACAGTGAACAAATTGATTAACGATGATTTAAAATGTTATCGAATGGAATACATAACATGATTTATTATGTGCATAACTAAATACCTACATCAATGATTTATGAGAACAACTTTGTATAACAATAATATATGTAGTAAATGTTTTAACCTCTGTATTATTCGATTTATTAATGCATTTTTTACGTGATACACATTATATGAGTTAATCGATGTATAGAATTTCTGATATAAAAACTTATTAGGAATGTTATTAATGATTTCGTTAATGCGGGTGGAGGTTGGTTATAAATTGTCTTGGGAACTAAGGACGCACGCACACCGACGACGCGGATACACACGCGATGCGAGAGCGGTCGACCGTGTACGTTGATGACTACTAGTTTGGAAGTTCGTGTATAGGTGGCCTAAGTCTTATAGCATTTAAACTCATTGGTATTCCAATATTTGAATTAGTATAATTTGATCTGGCTTCTTATCGTTTTGGTAAGTTTATGTCTACAGATATTAATCGAATTATAGACACTCGTGAACTTTTGTAAGAGGTCAGGCGAGGAATGCAAGACAAATATGTTTTAACGTAACTTCAAGCACAAAGTTTTGGAAACGAGAAAAAGCATTGTTTAATGCCGGATAAGTGCTATTGTTTATAATCTTCTTATGTATTCGATGACAAATAACTATGTCAATTCGAATATGTCATGTATGTAGGCTATGACAAGTAATATGTGATAAATAAATAAATAAAATGTGCAAGAGGAAAAAATATTCTGAGAACCTTATTAAAAAAATATGAATTCGCTTTGATAACTAAGGGCATTTGTTAGGAAGACCGTAAATTATTGTTTTTGTTTCCATGGTATAGCCTCCTAGATCAAGTTATAATAAACTGTTTAAGGTGCATTTTCTCTACATAAGAATAACATCCTAACTTCTCGTTTACAGCATCTTAAAAAGCCTTGAGTCGAGTATTTTTCCGGGGAGCCTTATTTTACAATTACATTAAGACGGGGCCATTACGCTTGATATGGCTTTTATCACTTAGAAGCTGAAACAAGCGAAAAATGATGATGAAGATGTATTACAGTCATTATAAGTGAATGTAGAGACATATTATATAGAGTCATATCATTGAAGATGGTCGAGTGGCGTGCACACCGATTTTCAAGGTGTCGCCAGGATAATTGGCATTCTACTAAAATCAAAACGTCAACATTGGCCGCCCCAATGGCCAATTTTGACGTTAAAATGATGTTTTACCTACGTAATTATCCTAAAATGGACCTACTAACGCCACCCACTCAGACGATTCAAGCAATTATCAATAGCAGACTCGGCCCCCCGGTCTCAAATTCGAGCCCCGGACGGATCAATGTAGAAAACCACTTTTCTACTTGGTCTGGTAACAATTTCCTTGTTTCTGGTTCCGTAATGAATCTTAACCATTCCACTTTGACTAGTCTTCGTATATTTTGACCATTGACACCCACGTCAAATGAATCACAAATGCTATCAGTGATGAATCTTCAATGGTCTTAAAACCAAACTCCCAATTTATCACGTATCACGGTAGCCAGTTCAAATAGACCTCTTAACATTTGACCCCATCGTCTGACCTCACAGCTTACCCCCAGGGTGATCGCATCCATGACAATAGCGTTCATACATCATAATATTATTTTAAGCGCTTCGTGTCAAACTTATACGAAGTTCTCAACTTGGTTCGTACTTAAGTTGCCTTCAATTTAACTTGAGTTGACATTCCTGAGTGTAACTTATACTTGCATTGTTACTAAGTGATGACGTTTTTATCAAGACGTTTATCTTCTGCTACTCATCCTGAAGGTAGATTTGTTTAAGTTATTACTACTTAAGTGTAATTAGGTAAGTTGTTAATAAGTTAAACCTGTTAGTCTATGTGTTTCTGCCTAGGCATCATAGCTCCCAAACGAATGGACCGGTAATGATGCTAATAAAGATTTGAGTATTGAGTATGATGGGTTTTACGTCAATTGTGGACTGATTTCAAAAATTCGTGGATAGGGTATGCCTCAGAGGAGGTCCCATATAATTTGCTTCAGAATCGATCAATGATTAATTTTTTACTTTTATTGAATAAGTTTTTTTACATTTATGTGCAATCAATTAAATTTGTATACATTTCAAGCTTTGTAATCGTTATCTAGGGTGGTATTCGATTTTATGACACGGAAGACTTTAATGGGTCTGAAGCGGCGATGGGTGCGCACGCGCATCGCCCGCTGTTAACGTCATCACACGTAATTAAACATGTTTACAGCTGACGAGCACTACTGTCTCGTAAACCTCAAATGTATGTACTCTTAATAGCTTGATATAAGGTCGAAACAGAAGGTCAAACTATATCATTTGACGCGTGGGAGTTTAGCCATAAGACTTGCAATTACGAGTTTTCATACTCAGATACTTTTAGAAAGGCTTACTGTTTAAGATTATCAGTTTTTGTATAGGAATGCTATTAAAACAAATGATGGTGATAATAACTGCCATGGGTTTGGAACTGCATATTAAAAACGTATCAATATGGTCTACGTATCTTGTTCCGTAACTTTAGGTAGCTTTTTAATCTACCTATGAACAAGTATTCCTCTAAAACTAATGAACTTGTATAGTATTAGGTATCTATGTGGCTATGTCATTGAATATTCTTATCCTTTGTTGACATTAAAGTCTAAGTCTAAAAAGTATAGATAGTTTTTATCTGACCCAAAGGGCTTCAAGAGTGAAATAAAAAAATCAAAGCCCTAAACGGTTCTGTACGACCGTTGCGAACGCGAATATCACTTAGGTACACTACTTTATTTTATGCTACTTCGTTTGTACTGAAAACTAATTCATAGATCTAAACAGCTGACGTAATTTCTTGTGTAAAGTGGATCTTCTTTTGACAGCGTAGCGTTTATGTATGTAATTCTGTGAGTTCCGGGTGTTCAGGAGTGGCAATGTGCTCGCACACAAATAGGCTGTGGAATCGTAATGCTTGACTTATATTTTATTAATAAACATATTGTATGCTGTTTATATTTCCGCTCAAGCTTTTTGCAGTGTTTCCCCTCCTCTGAGGTACGGCTATTTATTAGTCATTCTAAGTAGTTTGACAAAAAAGCCTACTAAATATTATAGTAATTGTTAACTTATAAAAGTTTTGGGTTTTACGTGGTTGAGTTCCGAAAGGGACTAAAGTAAAAGGTACACAAAAACAAAGCTTTTTTGCCCAGCAGTGGACTGACAAATACCGTGATTGAAACCCCGAAAGTAACAAGAACGTGTCTAAAAAAGAATTTAGTTACTTCTGAAGGAAATGCTGTTTTTATTTCGAGTTTTATTTAACAAGAGATTATATACGCTCTCGTCATTACACTTCTTCTTTTTATTATACGTTAAAAAAGTATCAGACTTTTTACGGCCGCGTAAACTTTGAGTATGCGATGTTGTTAGGATTATGAATAAAATAATAGGCATTTATATAGGACAGCAAAGAACAGAGGCCTAGAATATTTCAGAAAGCTTTCAGACTTTACCATTAGCGTTAGCCAGTAGCGTAAAACTTAGAAACTACTTAGGATAGAATAAAACATGAAACAAAAGCCATGTTATTTATACATAATAATATATCCGTCCATTTCGTACCTCTAAACTAAATTGTTTCGTTTCTGTTCGTACTGCAGCTTATCTCCAAAATGTTTTGCCATCAGCATTTTAATAAACTACAAGTCTACAAAGGATATTATCAGATAGGCAAAGGTTGTCTTGTAAACTTGTCGTCAGGGATTGTGCACAAATTTCAAAGAATTCTTGTACATACGTTTAGGGTTTCAGCTAGTTTCCTCACTCTAAGTATCTATTAACTTCTTCCGTATCACAACATCTGGTCCATAAGGAGTCCTATATTCAGCGCTGGACATTTACGAGAGGAATGAATGCAAATAATTCCCACTAACTGTCATCCTGTTCTTAGATTAATATTGACAGCCTCATAAAATGGCGTCATTATATTGTTCTAAGTCAAATGACTCGTGGTCTGTCGCAGCTTGTGTTATGATACGCTTACGCTGAACGCACACGGACTGTTTGTAACAGTCGGTATCAACTGCTTCATTGAAGATGCGACTGCAGGGTAAACTATATACACATACTCGGACTGCTTTCTTGCAGTTGAATAAAAAAGAACTAGCTATAATAGGGAAATGTGATATACCTACTCGGACTGCCTTTTTACCAAAGTGATAGTGACAGTTCGAGTGGTCCGTGTATGGATGGCCTTATATTCCATATATTTTCATTCCTTCTAGTACCTATCTCGTTGGCCTAGTGGTTCTAAGCGTCGACCAAGAAGGTGTTATTGGGGTTTTCTATGAAATTCTCAGTAGTAGGTCGGAGTTTGGATTTGTGCCCGGTTAGTGGCAATAGGCTCGCCCCTATTACATGGGACCTAAAATATATCGGCGAACTGTGGGTGTAGATTAGTACACCTCTGCCTAACCCTTCGGGGATACAGGCGTGATGGTATGTTATGTTTATGTTATGCTTATAGTACAATGTGTGACCTTGAAAAAAATTCGTTACGTGCACAGAAGAGCAAGTGTCGCACATTTGTGTCCCTGTGTAAACGAAGCTTAGTCACACGATAGTCACTGTAAATAGGAAGCCTTATTGGTGTAAGCTTGTGTTACTATAATGGTAGGTAATTACAGAAGGTTTACGCAAATATTGCTGTATTCCGAAACGGTGGGAATCCTTAGTAATAATTGAAATTCTAGTTTGTGACTACAACTGCTTGTTGTAGACTCGTTAGAGCAATAGTAATGCAACTTTTATTTATTTATTAAAGACAGTAATATTATTTTTATTCCGTACGTATTTTAACTAATCTCTTTAAACGTTTCCCTTATTTATTTGTTTAATAGGGTTTACCAACAGCTTCTGTGTACAGTAATGCTTATTTATATTAATAGCTATGTCTAAGACTTACTTTCCCTTCAAAATATTTTGATGTACATTGTACATACTTCATTGTATAGTGTCAGAGGTACACCGACTTATAAAGGCGAACATAATATCATTGATGTTAACATAAGGTAACAACATGTTCCCTTGGGATAGCTGTGCCCATAGATCATTTAATATTTGATATCGGGAGGACGCTGAACAGTGGCCGTGACTAAATACAATATCCGGTGACACAGGACGCCCTGTGCTTGTAACTTTATTTATTTACTTAGTTAGTTTCTGCCATCGTTTTCGTCTAAATTAAAGGCATTTTCAACGTAAAACTTAAGACACTATGTTATAAAATACTTAGCTATCTATACATTAGTAAAAGAATTGTTAAAATTGGATTTGTACTTTTTAGAATATCAGATTAAACTTAACCGACTAAATATATTCTGGAAGAAGCATACATAGGTATATTTAGATATGTCAATAGCTATTTCTATCTTAAGAAACTGGATTTGAAATTTAAAAATCAGATTATTATGGTTGACCGATTAAATGTAATCTCTATATTTCCTCTACCAGTATACATTTCTTACCATTTAACTCACTAAGAATCAAGATCTTTAATATAAATCTTTTTTCGTAAGAGACAAAATACTTCGCCTAGTGACCGGTTGCTAAGTGATATCGCTAGGAAGATATACTGCCTCCATTTATTCCCTGTTCAGTGATAAGTATCAATCATTACGGTCAAATAAATACCAATATTTTCTCTTTATTTGTTAGAAGTAATGAAGAAAGTGAAATGGATTGGACGAATAACTGTTAATGAACATCTAAGGACTATTATTTGTCTTGTACCTACAATGTATTTTAGGCATTGTTAGGGTACATTTTGTTATAGAAACGGCACGCAATTTATACCTTTACAGGATATATTTTCAGTGTGATAGTATGTAGTAAGGTAAATAATCCAGTGCGCTTTCTATAAGTTGCAATGGGTGTTTGCACATTGTGGAAGTGAAACGGCGCGTTACATCGAGCGAAGCGGTGTGTCGCTCTGACGATAGCAATAGTCCTGTTTTAAGAGCTCATGGTAATGAATATTCTGTTTGCTTCTCTTTCAAAATTTTAATGCAGATTTGCGTGAAATATCTAGCCAAGCAAACTTTTCCTACAGGAAAACTGTTACAATAGTAAGTACTAAGTAGGGCTTAATCATATATTTATGTAGTTAATTATATATTGTGTAAGTAACATAGAAAATAATCGTTTAACCTATATGTATAAATTACCAAACAGTTCAACCATATATTATTCCATTCGATTTAAATTATTCTTCGAGTCCTACAACTCTTTAAGTCAGTCGAAGAATTCTGTAATCTATCAATACGTCAAAAATTCGCGAACTTTGTCCATTGTGATCAAACCATTAGGCCACTTGAAGTTTGACACTTTGACGGCTCGCGGCAACCCTTCCCAATTGACTCCACGACTTTCATAAAATGTTTTTATCTATTCATGTTTTAAATACCTTATATTTTTATGACGTTACATCATAAATATTAATGTACAACTTTATGAAGTACTTGCGCTTTACGTAGTATGTACGTACTATATTTTTTTTCTAATATACAGAAGTAAATAGTCAATTTTTCCAACTAAACCTATTTTTACAAGCTCGTCTTGACTGCCTGTTGTATGATTGTTTAGATCAAATCTTGCTTCTTGTAGTCCGATTGCGATAAAACTTTGCACTTAAGCTCAATGACATACTCGTAACAATAGTCATATCGTGTTTGGGCTTGTTTCGTTAGTCTTTTTTAAAACTGAGATTGAAACTGATTTTATAGCCTATTTAAAAAAAAAAGATAAATCTTTTTCATTGTAGAAAAGTAAAAAGTTTCACTGAAAAGCTACCAAAGAATATAGTACTTACTCTACCGAGAGCGGAGAGGCGTCTACTAAGAAAGCAGCTCGAGACTTTGTAATGAAAATATATTTCAAAAGTAGCGCCTCAGCTTGTTATTTATTTGACACTCGATATACTGCCAAAAGTATCTGGAAGGCCATAAAATTTTGCTCTGTTTATCTAAAGGTTCCCGCGAACCGACACCTAGCCGCCCGCCCAACGAACACGTAACTTATATTGCCTTTGTAAATTTACAACGAAATTTCAACTTTTACGATACTTGTAAATAATGTTTAATCAATAAATGAATAATGAGGTTCGTATTCTGAGAAGCTATATGTTCAATATATTGGTTGTTGTTGTGTGTTTGCGGGTGTGGAGATAAAATATCATGGACATTTTTCAGGATCCAACAAATTAAACGGTCCAAGTTTAATATTCAATCTAGTTTTAGTTTCTTTACATTAGGTATATATTATTTTTATGAACGTGAACAATGTAAACATAGTACTAGATTCTCAAGCCCGTAAATAACGCTGCACAGAAGATACTGCAGCGCAGCAGATCTAACTTTTGAATCGGCTAAAGCAATAAGAGAAGATTTATTATACAATAAACGTGTTGGAGCTGGAACTACTCAGCTTAGAGCGGCGATAACACGAGTCCGGTCACGTAGTGTGCGTCGCCACTGCCAGGGCTGCTGTGACGCCGGAGATAGCATCACGCAAACCGAGAGCCCCGGAGACCACGCGCCTTTTCACAGTTTCATTTACATGAGTTATAAATCTGTCTCCCCCCCCGCACCCTGCGCCCGCACGACGCACCCCCGCCACTGATACACGCACACCACTGTTTACCCCGCACCGAAAGCTTCCAAGTTAATTATGCCGAAGCCTTCGGGAGTTAATTAAGTTTACAGACTTATCTTGGCTGTTAGCCCATTGTTTCGACTTGCTCCCAATCTCATATTGGTTCGCTGGCGAGCTCCTGCCAAACTTGTTTGTCTCACTTCTAATTGATTTATGTTGGGAATGACTGATACGAATGATGGTTGCGAGAATAATAAAAGTATGCTCCTGAATTAGTTTCCATTGCGCCCCTCCGTCATTCCCGAGCGGAATGCGCGAGGGATTTATTCTTAATTATGGCGGCGCCACGCCACTCCGATCGCATTTTGTTTTTGCTTGAAAGAGAAAACGTTAATGTGTCGAACTGTCGTCTTGTCAGCTTGTCACATTAATTAAACCATTAAGAGCAGTTACACACGAAACGTGTCAATGTCGAATTTTCGATGTGCTCGAGCGCCTTGACAAAATATATGCGCAGCGATACGCGTGCCATCGAACTTAGTAGGAGTGAATTTATGCGTTGAGTTGCCGAGTAACTGTTCGAAGGCATAATTAATAAAGTTTGTGCAGTTTGTAGATCAGTGTTGTCGCCGCGTCGCGTGTCGAGACCCAAGCGTACGGAGCTGTCACGCGTGCATCCGGCTGATCTGTAACTGCACTAATATTGTCTTGAGGGAATAATAATTGCCGCGCTTAATTAACGCCACCGGTCGGCGGCGGGGAAAGCTGTCTTCCCAGACTTCTTGTTATGGACAATTTCAGCACATAATCCCTTTTGTCTATTTGTGTACATTAATCTGCATACCTATTTTTATATTTTCCTGCTCGATAGCAACTGCTTATCAGGAATAATAAACAGATAATTATAATTGGGTCCATCAGATATAACAAACCGGATTGATATTATCTAATCAATGAAGTATCATCGTTATTTGCTACTTTGTTATCATATCGTACCTAACTACTTACATAACGGTAGGCAGTCATACTATTTTTGTTCTAAGTGTTAGATAAAAGTCGAATAGATCACCAGACAAGCTAAAAATGGCCGATTAAGAATTTTATTTCAGTTAATACTTCATTCATGCTGAATATGGGATACAACTAAGCTGTAACAATTTACCTATTCATAGTATCAAAGTTGCTAAATCATATTTAAAAAATAGGTCACATAACAAAAACTCCTCATTGGTAAAGCCGGTATCTAGACACACGGTAGTGTGTCCGCCAAGTTCGAGCAAACAAAGCGACACACCACCGTGGGTTATATTATACGAACCATTTCGGGCCAATTTCGACCACCCTATAACTCAAAACACATTTTATCGGTTTTACTTGTAAAAGAACTGATTGCTGACTTTGTTGTGGCATCTTCACGGGCATTAAATATATGTAAAAAAACTTTAACGTTGATTGCACATTGTAGAAGCATGATTATTTATTGGTCCAACAATCGATGTTGCTCTATCAAATGTACGACCTAAGTAAAACGTAACTTGTCTTCAAGACATCGCTGAGATAAAGATGTGTTCATTAAGGTAAATAAAGAGCATAATTAAAATGGCAGCGGAGGCTATTTCTTGTTGAGTACAATAAATAAGTTAGGTAGGTCGAGCTAAGATTGCTTTAAATGAGAAATATTATAAGAATAGTTAAATTGTAGTTGAAGGTAAAATAAGTCTATTAAATAAGTGCAAAATAAGCAACAATTTATTAGAAACGGAAAATTTATTCAGCTTTGATAAATTGCTAATTATTCTATCTTACATTCTAGTGACTTATAATTCTACACGAGGTTTAGGTCCCGGTGCTGGCGGCGGTATGGGATCCAGGTAGTACTGCTGGTAGATGTCCTGCCAGAAGCGAGTGCGCTTCTCCAGCAGCGGCTCGTCGCGCAGCTCTATCTTCTGTCCCAGAGACATGTACGGCCTCCTGTCTGCACCTGCCGCCGGCCACGCGGGCACCGACGAATGCTCCGGTACGGGATTTCTGAAATCACACATACAAATACACACTATCATCTACCACATTTATTTAGCAGTTATACATCCCAGTTTTAACTACTACTAATTTCAATCAAATCAAACTAGACTCTTTTAAATGTATCATATATCATATAAGACGAAATAATTCAAATCTGACAATAGAAGAAATGCAGTAACTTATAAGGCCGAACTTACCCAGTTTTAATGAAATCGTACCAGATTCCTCGCATAATCTTTTTCATACTCTTGTATTCTGGAGTCAGCAGAGTTTCGTCCAAATGCGTCATGTTCACGCCATCCATGATAGCTCCAGTTTGAGCGCAGTGGTTGGCACCCCGTACGTTAGTATAGGGTATTAACGGAGTGTTCTCGTCCACAAAGGAATATTCATATAAATACACCTGATTATGACCAGCCTCAGCATGCAGTTTTACAGCCCAAAGCATGGGGAAAGTAAATATAATATCCGAAAACAAATCGATATAACTCAAAATGTTGTCATTCCCAACTGGCTGGTCACCGAAATAGAATTCCTTAACTTTGTCTGCTACAGCTTCTCTTTCTTCTTCGGACTTGAAATGCAAGTCAGCTGGCAAGAAGTCAGAGAACTTTTCGTTCAGCTTGTGCTTCCACATTTCGAAGGACCAAAGACGCAACATTCCTTCCATTTCAGCGAAACCATAAAGCAGGGGTAACTTATTATAATTACCTGTCTGCAATATATTTAAAGGCGACTCAGTGAGGAATGCATCTTCTGTCTCACGCTCTACACATGGCGAGAAAAGGAAAGTAGAATCTGGTCTGTCGAAAAATGTATCCGCAGTAATCCATTCAATCGGGGCAGTCTTGTAGAACTGTTCTAAAGCATAGACGTCATCTACTTCTGTAAAGTTGTATCTTTTGGCATAATCTTTGGCGATTTGAAGAGGATCTCTTTGGATTGAGAATGCAGCTAGATTTCCACCACTTTCAGGTATAACTCTTTTGAACAATCCTTCGGTTGATTTTGAGAGCATTAACAGATCTACAGATGCAGACCCTGCACTGTAGCCGGCAATGGTGACATCGTCAGGGTTCCCGCCGTAGCTGGCGATATTCTTCTGCACCCAGCGGAGTAGTTCCACCTGATCCTTCATGCCGACATTGCCAGGTGCATCTTCAGTACCTAGGCAAAGGAAACCGTGGATTCCGAGGCGGTAATTGAAGGTAACCAATACAATGTCTTTCTTTTCTAGTAAACGTTTTCCTGAGAACATTTCACCATATCCCATGACGAAAGCTCCTCCGTGAACGTACACAAGTACTGACAGGTTCTTCTTCTGAGTGTCTGGTACAAAGACGTTAGCGATCAGACAGTCCTCTTGCATCACCATGTGTTTTGGCATGAGGTCGATGGGGAACGTCGGCTGAGGACAAATGACGTGCTTGTCGACGGCTTCGAATGGGGTTGTCCATACTGGTGCTGGCAGGGCCGGCTGAAATAAAAAAAAAAAAACATAACTAGTAATATTGTTGTGAACTTGTGACTAGATTTAAATGGGTTAGCGTTATTTACTTAATATTATTATATCAAGAAAAATAGTGGATCAAATATTTATTGTAACCGGTTTAAGACATAATGAGTATGTTTTATTATGTTTACTTCGTTTAATAGGATAAGGTCATTTAGTCGCTACCTACGTGTATCACCTTAACGTAGTACCTACTGCAAAAACTAATACAAAAACAAAACAAACTAGTATAATAGTAAACCGGTAGGATTTTGCTCTGTTGCCCGTGTAGGTATTAATTACATTCGACCCTAAAGTCCAGGTCACGGGGACAGACACACAGTCCGTGAAAAGCTGTTGTTATAAACATAAATCCCTTATCTCATCATATAGATAAACCTCTTGAAATTTATTAATACACAATTCAATCTAATATAAGAACAAACTCTAACTATACTAAAATTAAAACTTACATAAATAAAAACTAACAGGCGTCAAAGAACTCATCGTCATCCTTGTCAATGGCGGGGTATGTGCCCAGAAGGCTGGCAGCATTGCCACGTTGAATGGCTATGCCGATTCTCTGTGCAAGGAACAAACCAGCCTTCTGATCACGACTAGATTCTACCAAACGTTTGGAAAGTTCTTTGAAATACTTATGTACGGTTGATACATGGTATGATATGGATCGAAAAGTGTAATTACTGAATGAACAACGCCAGTTCTCGAAGACTAAAAAAATCCACTTATTGGATTTACACTTATTCGTCATGAAAACGTCTTAAATTCTAGACATACAAAAGTCTTGATTATTGAAGTTCATATTATATTTTGTTAAGAAAATACTGTGTAAATGTTACCTGTTTACATAGGCCAGACAAAATATAGATGGAACTAAAACGCCAAAATGAAAAAACATTTCGTTCAAAAAAATATGCCGCCGGCTTAGTCGATAAACATTGGCAAAATTTGGTAACAGAATAAAAAATATCACAGTTTGTTTAGTAGTAAGAAAGTACTTAGTTAAAATTAATTAAAAAGAATTGTTCACAGAATGATAACAAGGATGATAAGATAAAAACAGGATTTGACGCAGAAGGTTTCACAACTCAAATTAAGAATTTCGTGGGCCCCACCGGTGAAACAATTACCCACTTAAAATCAGACAAACAAAACGCATTAAATAAAGTTACACGCATTGACAATTGGTTCTAGCACTAACAGTCAGTAACCTTTAGGAATCAAAATAGTACATTGTATTAATAGTACTGATACGATTAATTAACGATTAACGACATAGGAAGCAATTATAACTACCTTGTATTTATCTTCGTTTAATGGGGTAGTAACGTAGGGTATGTTATAGAAGGCATATAGGTCAAATTCAGGGTCCTTGCGGCCGCGCACGGGTCCCTGCGGCGTGTCCAGCTCCAGCCAGTCCTCGTCGCTCGCCGGCTGCTGGCCACACGCCACGCACACAGCCGCGCACACCACCAACACACACGTCCACAGCTTCATGGCTGCGGTCAACAACTGAGTTAGTCGTATTTGGACGACCTTCGTATTATATAATGTTTATTATCTTATCTGAATTATAATTTTATTCACCTACGTTTAGTTGTTGTCATAATAAGTTTACATTCGCTCAAAGAAATATGCGATGTATGATAGTAAGGAAAACAGTCATTTTCTATTCTATTTCCTTTTATCGAATGTTTCAATTAGGATGATTAAACCTGTGACTTTGTGGCTTAGTCATTGGCTTGATAATTGATAAGAATTGGGCAGTCAGGTTGGCAACAGTTTTTCGTACCTGCCTTTATAAGTAATTACTTACTACATTTAATTGAAAGTTACGATCATCCTTTTATTATTTTGTAAATAACTGATGGAAACTTTAATAGACGTTCTTAACATTGGAAAGCATCACACTTTGGTATCACGTAACCACATTTTTGGAATTTTTCTATTCAGTTGATTTTAATCCTCACTAGTTGATGGCGTCTCATCACATCTCTTCCGATTTTATTTTATCGTTTTAAACGTTTGCTTGTTTTCCACGCAAATACATATTTATTATCTGACATAATATCTATGTGCATTCAAAATAATATGGGCTGGCAATTCTTTCTGCCTGAGCATTCTCTGATGCGCCTCGAATAGCCTAAAAATTGACGATTAGGTATTATAAAAGCGCAATTGAAGTGTCTCTTTTTAACAAAAATCTTGGGGCCGGGGTCATGATACAGAACTTCTGTAAAGAAGGATGTAGCTTGGCCATAATAAAAAAATTCGAATAACAAAAAAAAAACATTTATTTTATAAAAAAAAAAAACATATATCTTCAACTACTTTATAATTCGACATGAGGTTTTTGCGTTGGTGCTGGCGGCGGTATGGGGTCTCGGTAGTAGTTCTGGTAGATGTCCTGCCAGAAGCGAGTGCGCTTCTCCAGCAGCGGCACGTCGCGCAGCTCCAGCGTGCGGTCCAGAGACATGTACGGCGCCCCGGCCGCGCCTGTCGCCGGCCACGCGGGCAGGGGTGACCCTTCCGGCACCGGCTTACTGTAAACAAACACATATATTTAGTTACCATACCCCGAGCATAGCAAAATAATGGGTAAAGTATATTTGCCAAAAATTATATTAGTATGTGTAGGTTACTTTCACCATTCTATAACTTTAATTATATGTCGGAGAGTGTAAAGAGGAGCGTCAAGGTTTAACCGCCTTGGGCGTATTCGGGATCAGATGTTGGCAGCACCGTGCAAGCAGTCAAATTTGGCAGTGGGTGATTTGACATCGGTTGGGAATGCACGAGAAGCTAGAAGCTAGAAGAAACCGACCGACTTCGCCGCGTTCCTTGAATACATTCACGATGAAACGAGAGCTGAACAGAAGGAAAGCTGAGCAACAACAACCGCCCGCCATCCCTATTCGTTATCAGAAGTGGGATTACCCGTAACCGCCCAGTATTATTGTCAGAATATTGTTTCTAACCTAAATAGTGAATGTGACAGTTGAAAAAATATTTGAAATGCAAAAATTTATCATGATGGAATTATTACGTGCTGTAAAGGACGCAAGCACGGCTTAGGACGGTTGATACAAAGCTAGCATTCCCAGAATTCAATCCTGATTCTCGAAACGCTGATGCCAGGTTATGGTGTCATACTATAGACAAGCGTTTACTTTACAGAAAGGAACTAAAAAATTCTTCAGTTTTATGTTGGAGAGGAGACGTTATTCACAGCGAGCTCATCGCCATTCATCAAGGAGCACCTCGACTACATCATCCGGTGATCCACTTTCTTTTGTTTTAAGTAGTTGATAGTAGTGTGTTTGAAAAATGGGGCTGGCCTTAACTGGGTCGATGCCTCTGATCAGATCACGTTTTAACATGGGGTATGTAGCGTAGTTGATTGCTTGGGCTGGCCAGAACCGGGTCGACGCCCACGGTCAGACTGCGAGTTCTTCAGTATGAGTTGGGTGGCATCAGATTGGTATGGGAACGGGCTGTGCGGGTCGGCGTTCCAATTAGTTGATTGCAACAGCTGTGTGTGACTGGTGGAAGGGACGCTGACAGGTAGCCGGGTCTATCACACCATGCGAGTTGGTGGTTAGTCGAAGGGATTCCTGGTCAGTAGTCCGCCCAGTGCAACAGTGTGTTTCATTCAGATATGAGGAGTAAAGATAAAAGTCCATGGTGTCATAAATGGGTAGCTAGTCAGGGATGAACGAACGTGCCCAGACGGGTACTACAGACTTGTATTTGGTCTTTGCAGATAACTCGAGGCGAGAACAGTCGTACGAGGACGTGCGAATCAACAAACAAACAGCAAGATACCCAAGGCAACGGTGAACGAAACAAAGCATTGTCGCCTGCGTGCTACTGCTTCGGCGAGCCAGGTCGTGTCGCTGCTTGCTGCCCGAAAAAAGACACCAAGATTAGCAGCGGCAACGTAGAGCGCCGGGTGGGTGCTTGTACTATGGGGCCAGCCATTGGTCACCAAACAGTTGAATCTGGTGAGAGATTTTAGTGTTTTTATCTGATTAGCGAACAGTTGTTAGCAATGGAACATATCACACGGTGTAGGTGATATGGTTCTTAGTGTTGTGGTTTCGCCACTCGATGGAGGTGGCATGAGTTACGGTCACTCGGTTTAGGTGATCGTAACGAACAATGTGAGATGGTTTACGTCACTCGATGGAGGTGGCATGAGTTACGGTCACTCGGTTTAGGTGATCGTAACGAACAATGTGTGGTGGTTTACGTCACTCGATGGAGGTGGCATGAGTTACGGTCGCTCGATTTAGGTGATCGTAACGAACAATGTGAGATGAGATACTGTATACTGTGTGTTGTACTTTGTTACGTAATAAGACCCTTAACCAAATGTTGGTCAGGATTGGCCGAGCGAAGGCCTTTGGATATTGCAGTTGGTTTTCTTTTTTACAGAAGCATCACACAGGGACGTGTGACGTGTCAAGATGGCCGTGTCGGAGAGTGTAAAGAGGAGCGTCAAGGTTTAACCGCCTTGGGCGTATTCGGGATCAGATGTTGGCAGCACCGTGCAAGCAGTCAAATTTGGCAGTGGGTGATTTGACATCGGTTGGGAATGCACGAGAAGCTAACAGAAGAAACCGACCGACTTCGCCGCGTTCCTTGAATACATTCACGATGAAACGAGAGCTGAACAGAAGGAAAGCTGAGCAACAACAACCGCCCGCCATCCCTATTCGTTATATATATTTTGTCCAATAACATTTTCTTAGTTTTGTGTGCACTTTAAAAATAAATAATAGGACTATTACGACTCGTCAGGTTCTGCTATTAACTACTTCTGAAACTTACCAACGTTCGGCCTACGCGGGGATCGAACCCGCAGCATGCAATACATAAATTGCAATTTGAAAATTTATCATTATCACATAGGGAATACTAACCCGGTTTTTATGAAGTTGTGCCAGATTTCACGAACTACCTTCTTCATATTGTGTAACGCGGGTGTCACCTTGCTTTCATCACTATGCGTCATGTTTTGTCCATCCATTACAGCTACGGTTTGAGCGCAGTGGTCGGCGCCCCGAACGTCAGTGAATGGCACTTGCGGGGTATCCTCATCCACAAAGGAATACTCATACAAATATATTTGATCGTGTCCTGCCTCTACATACAGCTTTACAGCCCAAAGCATAGAATGACTAATCATGACATCCGTGAAGTAATCTACATAACTTAATATGTTGTCTTCGCTGACTGGCTTGTCTCCGAAATAGAATTTCTTAACCTTGTCTCCTACCTTTATCTTTTCTTCTTCAGAATTGAATGTTAAGTCACCAGGTAAGAAGTCATGGAATTTAACATTCATTAAATCTTTGAAGTATTCGAAATAAGGTACACGCATTCGGCCCTCCATATTAGCGAAACCATACAGCATGGGTAGTTTCTTATAATTGCCTTTTTGCAATATGCTCAAGGGGGATTCAGTAAGAAATGCTTCATCGTCAGTTTCGCGTTCAACGCATGGTGTGAACAGGAAAGTTGAATCCATATTGCTGAACTCTAGATCTGAATGTAATAGCTCCCACGAAGCTGTTTTATAGAACTCTTCCAAAGCGTTGATATCGTCTACATGAGCAAAGTTTAATTTTTTAGCTTCGTACTTGGCAGTTTCGAGAGGGTTTCTTTGCATCGCAAATACCGCAAGATTTCCTCCGCTCTCAGATATAACTCTATGAAACAATCCTTCGGCTGATTTCGAGAGCATTAAAAGATCTACTGACACGGACCCTGCACTGTAGCCAGCAATAGTGACATCATTAGGGTTACCACCGTAACTGGCAATATTCTTTTGAACCCAGCGAAGTAATGCTACTTGGTCCTTCATTCCTGCATTACCGGGTGCGACTTCAGTACCGAGACAAAGGAAACCATGGGCTCCAAGACGGTAATTGAAAGTCACCACTATCATATCCTTATTATCTAGAAAGTGCTTTGATTTGTACAGTTCCCCATATCCTCCTACAAAACCACCACCATGAATGTAGACAAGTACCGACAGATTCTTTTCAGCGGTGTTTGGGACAAATACATTGGCGATTAGGCAATCATCTTCCATCGAAAAACCTGGTTGACTCATTGGAAATATTATTTGGGGACATATGACTTTCTTGTCGACGGCATCAAGCGGTGTCGTCCAAACTGGTGGCGGTAAGGGTGCCTGAAACAAGAATGATTAAAATAGATTTTATATCATTTCCATTAATATGAATTCCACATTCCATTTCACAAATATTTTTGTACAAAGTGTACTTATGTACTTCTAAATGACGACGGACGGCGTTATTTGTTAAGCATTTGTAAATGAGTGGAGGATTTACTATAGTTATTACCTATACATAGATAAAGATTTAATCCAGTTATGAGCCTATTCGTCACAGTCCGTGCATAAGTAGCTACGTGACATTGACAAGTTCTTAAAGCCGAAACAGCAATATTGATTTACGAATTACGATTGATATGTGGTGTGTTCTCAAACTTTTTTTGATGCTCCAAAACGTGCAAAACAAACATAATGATATTATGTTACTCTTACATTGACGTAGTTATAGGGACTGATTTCATTTTTTTTAAACCGTCAAGGTTTGTCATATGCTATTCCATTCAGATTATCATGCTTCACTACCCGAAACAAATGAAGCGTAAAACCTGAATTTATACAAAGAATCGCAGCATCCTTTGCTACGCAGAAACTTGCCTATAAACAGAGATTTTTAATATATGAACCATTTTCATAACTTCTAAATATTTTTTTACATAAATGTCGTTTTACTGCCGACGTGTCACCGAGACTATTCAGGCATTAATTACAAACTATAATGATATTATTTTTCGAACAGTGTTGGTAATTAATAATCAGTACGGCAATAGAATAGCAAAGCGTTCTAGCCATTCTCGCTCATTGACTTTTTGTGATAAAGTATCTAGAATGCCCCAAAATATACTTAAAAGGCAAAAATGGACAGTCATATAGCAAACATTTTGCCTTATGTTTATCTATTTATTAGCAAGGTTTTCTCAATTACTTTAAATAACAAAATTGTCTGCCACTCGTCTACAAATAAATCGCAATTTAGTCTGTCGTCCTTTTAGAATAAAACTTTGTTAGTGTTCGGAGTTATAGTATCAAAGCACTAATTGAAATTAATTACAAATATTTTAGCTATGAAGTAGGTGGCACAAATACCTACCTTGAATTTGTTTTCATTTAGAGGCGCCGTTGCGTAGGGTATGTTATAGAAGGCGTATAGGTCAAATTCGGGATCCTTGCGGCCGCGCACGGGTCCCTGCGGCGTGTCCAGCTCCAGCCAGTCCTCGTCGCTCGCCGGCTGCTGGCCACACGCCACGCACACAGCCGCGCACGTCACCAACACACACGTCCACAGCTTCATGACTGCGGTCAACAACTGAGTCGGCACATTTCCAGCGACTGTTGGTTTTTGTGCTATAAATATAGCCGTGTGTATCTTATCTAACTTATTCCTCAATCATTACTTTTCAGCAACTTTTCATAGCGTAATGGTTCAAGGGCATTTTAGTTTACCTTCTGCCCAAAGTAAATATTTTGGCAAACTTGATTTGTGTTGTTAATCCTTTTGTCCCGTGCGGTTTTATTTATAGTCATGATATATAAACCAGTAGTAGTGCGTGTTTTTATTTGTTCTTTTAATAAGAAGAAGTTTTTGCCTTTCTGGGACATTTATAGGCTGCTATTATTGCTTCAGGTAATTATCGATCGATAACTAGCTTTTTTATTACGTCATTATCTGTTTATAATCTTGTTGTGCACCCATTCTGAATCATGATGATAATCAGAAACTGTATTGCTAAGTCATTTTCCTAGATAATTATTAGGCAGAATCAAAGTGTCAACAGTTTTAATGTACGCGTCTCTTCGGCTCCAGCAAATGGGTGATTACCTTCACCGGAACCTCTTACTATCCATATATTGATTGACGACCTTCGTGGTCGAGTGGCGTACGCACCGGTTTCACGGTGTAGCTAACTCTGAGGTCCCAGGTTCGATCCCCGGACGGGTCAATGTAGAAAATCACATTTCTACATTGTCTCGGGTCTGGGTGTTTGTGGTACCTTCGTTGTTTCTGAATTCCATAACAAAAGTGCTTTAGCCACTTACTTTGGGTTCAGAACAATGTATGTGATGTTGTCCGCATTTATTTATTTTATATGAAGCAAAGACCTTGGGGTCAAGTTAGTTTGGCTTATATTATACTTGATTATCACTTGGATGTCTAGATAAACATGTATTTTTATTTTGCTTGAATTCTTGATAAGGTAAGTGGGTTATTTTTTGTACGTTATCAAATAAATTATGTCACAGATAACAATATTTTGACGGGATCGTTGCACTTGTTTAACATTATTAACACGAGTAGCCTGCATTTATTTATAATATATTTTACTCCAATTTGTTGTGGTAAAAAAAATGTCTCATGCCAATAACTAACGTAAGTAAATGTTGAAAGTAAAAAAGGTATCGTATCTAATATTTTCTGACCACCGAGTTTGTAAGTGTCATGAAAACACAGAGCGCATTTTCTTTTGGTGTGTTTGTGATATTCAAGGCAGATTCCATGCAGCCAGGAGGTTCCTGGCTGCATGGAATCTCAATATAGACAAAAGGAGCCTGAAAACAAATAAAGATATGATATTTTACGTCATTTGACAAGGTGCTAGGAAACTAAACTGTGGTACCTTAGTATTCGTACAAAAAATATGTAAACAACATTAAAACAAGTTCACGTCTTTTTGGACTTTGGCAATGTGCGTTTATGCGATTTCTTGTTTATTTAAAATGTTTATGTGTTACATCTACAGTGTACACACACAGACATACACAGTCACACACAGTCATAATTTAACAACACATACTTAGGTAGCTATGTGTTGTTAAATTGTTGTATATAAAAACATGACTCGGCGTTTTTTTTAGTTAAAATTTTAAATAGCTTTATTTTGAAGATATTTTTTAAGATGTGATCTTCTTTTGTAGCTACGTAGTGAATATACACGCAGTGGATTTTTAGTTACTGGTGTACAATAAAAATGAAGGTATTTCGGATTATACTGACGAGGACTGGCAATAATGGACTGGAGAGAATGTCAAGCAAAAAGCGAGGCCTATGTCCAGCAGTGGGATGACAAGGTCCGTGGTGGATGACGAATTATAAAATTTTCACTATTTATTGTTGTTACAGTATAGCTCTAGTGGGTCTCATAGTCAGACCTTTTGAACTAAACCGTACAAGATTACTGTGACATATAACAGAAGAGGTAAGAAAAATAAAGCGAAGCGATGAAGAACATAACAATACATTTTATTCTGGACAACCTATCCTTTCAATACTCAATACTCAATACTCAATATTTATTGCACTCCATATGTTACATTAAGGTGGTGGTTACATTAAAGGGTCGGTACAATATGGACCCTGTAGGGCACGGCAACTTACAATACAATTTATATAAACTAAAACTACTACATAAACTACTTATCAACTATTTTGCAAATAAAGCTTAACTAAAGTTTAATTTTATTTAGACATATACTTAAATAAAACAGGGGATATTATTCATTTTAAATTCACATCTTCCATGTATTCTTTAATACTATAATAAGCTTTAGTTAATAGTAATTTTTTTACTTTATTCACAAATTTTGTATTAATGTGTTCATTTTGTATGCTTTCTGGGAGCTTGTTGTATATTTTAATACACATTACATAAGGGCTAGTAGAGTGTAGAGTCATATTAGATGAAGGCAGCATTAGTTTGTTTTTATACCTAAGTGATCTATTTGTATGTTTGTCGCCACGACTTGTAAAAAAATTAGTATGGTTTCTGACAAATTTGCTTACTTCTAATATATACATGCAAGGTAAGGTAAGTATATTAAGTTTTATAAAAAAGGGTTTACAACTGTCGGTTTGGTCTATGTGTGTTATAATACGAATAAGTTTTTTCTGTAAAGTAAAAAGGGTAGGTGCGTTAGTACTATTTCCCCACATTATAATCCCGTACATTAGCCAGGCATGAGCGTAGGCATAATAGGTAGTAAGTGCTGTTTTAAGATCAGTAGTTTTTTTAACTTCGCGAAGTGCATAGCTGAATCTTGACAGTTTTGACCTAATTTTGTCTATATGTGTTTTCCACGAGATATGTGTGTCTATAGTAAGACCTAATAGTGAGAAATCTTTTACTACTTCAATATTTATACCGTTAGTTGTAAAATTAAGTGATAGGGGGGATTTTTGATAGGGGTAAAAAGTTATTAATTTAGTTTTTTTATAGTTTATCTCAAGGTTGTGTTCATTCATCCATTCAGTTGTTTTGTTTAGGACTGAGGCAAGCTGTTCATTAATTTTACTATTGTCTTGACAGGAAGTTAAAAGAGAGATGTCGTCTGCAAAGAGTACTGTATGAGAGCAAGGTCCATCCATGATTTTAGGGAGGTCATTGATGTAGATCAGGAAAAGTAGGCATCCAATGACACTGCCTTGGGGAATGGATGAGTTTATAATTTTTCTATCAGATCTAACACGCGTTATTTGTTTTGTATCGTAGTTAAAGTTTTCTATTTCGACGTATTGCTCTCTATCCTTTAAATATGATGTGAACCATTTATGGGTTGTTCCGCGAATGCCTATTCCATATAATTTGTTTAAAAGAATTTTGAATTGGACTTTATCATATGCCTTGGTCATATCAAGGAGTAATCCAACGGCATATTTTTTATCATTTACAATGTTTATTACTTGTTGGATATATTTGTAAACGGCTAGTATTGTGGATCGTTGCTTGCGGAATCCATTTTGGCTTTCGTCAAAGATTTTATATCTCTCGCAAAAACAGTAAACACGATCACACATAGCTTTTTCGAATATTTTTGAAATGGTTGGTAATAGAGCTATAGGTCGATAGTTGTTAGGGTCTGTCTTTAGGTTCTTTTTAAAAAGTGGTTTTATAAGGGCTTTTTTTAGGTTATCAGGGAATATACCATCTTCAAAAGATTGATTTATTAGAACGCAGAGGGGGATGGCTAGTTCATCCGCACATTGTCTAATTAAAGAGGGTGGAAGCTCATCGATTCCGTGACTATTTTTGTTTTTAAGGTTTTTTATAATTTTGTGAGTTTCTCTTGGATCTAATGGTCTAAGAAAGAACGTGTTCTCTGTTTGGTGTAGTACGGGCAAGCCGTTCTTTGTATTGTTTGAGCCACCTTCTCCAATTGAAGCAAAAAAGTTATTAAATGTATTGACTACTTGGTTTGGATTTGAAACTACAATATTGTTTATTTCTAATTGTATGTTGTATTTATCATGAAATGTTTTTTTGTTCGTACGTTCGTTTATAATGTTCCACATCGCTTTTACTTTATTTTGAGCCGTTTTAATTTTATTAATGTAATGTAATTTTTTAGAAGCTATTACCGATTTCTTTAGTATTTTTTCGTATTTGGTGTAGTATTTTTTTAAAATTGGATTATCTGTTTTAATAGTTAAAATTTTCAACAATCTTTTATTTTTGCATGACAATTTGATACCTTTAGTTAACCAGAGTTTCTTATTTTGTGTGTTTAATTTAACTTTCATTTTTGGCATCGTTTTATTGAGTATCATAGTTAACGTATCGTTAAAAGCGTTATAATTATCATTAATATTTTGTGTTTCTACTATAACATCACTCCAATTTATTGAGTTTAAGGCTAATTTGAATTTATCTATATTATTTTTATTATATATTCGTTTTTCTGTATACCATAGTGAATGTTTAGGTTGTTGCTGGATTTTTAAATTAATTATAGTGCTACAATGATCAGAGAAGCCAAGTTCCTCGACAGATGTATTTAGGTCCTTGTTATTAAAGTTCGTGAAAATTAGGTCTAGACATGTTGATGTAGTTGATGTTATATGTGTTGGAAGTTTTATGTGTTGAGTGTACTTGTATTCAGACATAAGGTCTAAGAATGTATTTGATTTTAAATTGTTTTTTAGAATATCTATATTGAAATCTCCACCAAGGATGATGTTACATTTTGAGTATTTCTTATTTATAAATGTTAATATATTTTTAAGTTGGCTATAGAAAATTTCTTCTTCTCGTCTGTTCCAATACATAGTCACTAATAATATATTTTCTTTAGTTATTTCAGCCGCACAAACTTCCAAGATATATTCAAGTGACATATTAGCTATGTCGCATCTCTCAACGCAGTCTTTTTTTTCATCTAGAAGTATGCAGACGCCGCCGCCGCCACGCTTTTCTCGGCAATATGATGCAGCTATTTTATAACCACTGAGGTTTATCATATTTAGTTTGTCTTGTGATAGCCATGTTTCAGTTATACATATAGCTTGGTATGTTGTTGGGTTTTGATTAAGGAATGCTTCTAGTATGTGTTGTTTGTTCCAAAGACTTTGGATGTTTTGAAATATTATTTTAAAATATTGGTCTGTGTTCTCGAAATGAATGGATTCCTTCGTGTTGTTGAGACAAATAGTCTCCTTTATGTTGTGTGGTCGTAAGGCCTCTGTCATATTGACGAAAAGTACGGTTTTCTTTGTTTGTTGATGTTTGTTGATTTGGCTTGTTGTGGTTGAGTTCGTTAGCTTTATTTGTAGAAATGACGTCCATAAATAGTTTTTCCACTGTTAATGTGGATTGCGATAGTATCTCGTCCTTGAAGTCTATGTGTTTGCCTTCAATAAATAATTGGTTATTGCGAATGGCTGCCTTTTGTCCCTTATTGCGTGCTATGAGCATTTTATCACGCAATATTTTCCTCTCGTTTCGTGCTTTCTCGTCTAAATGTTTGGAAATATGTAGTTTAGTGCCCTGAAAGTACAAGCTATTATTTACGATATGTTTAGCCATTCTTTTACTCATGAATTCAATCACCAAAGGTCTGTTTCGGTTGTTATAGCGTCCAATTCTGTAAGTGTCCTCAACATAACCTGTTATGTCCACTCCCAATATATCCCAAAAAATAGCTCCGATTCTTAGATGTAGGTCTTCTTCTTGTTCTTTATAAATTTCTGTTAGTCCATATAGTACTATCTTCTTTTCATTCATTTCAGGTATTTTATTTTCTGTAGAGAGTGACATTTCATAGGTCAGTTTTTTAATTTCTTCCTGCAAGGATGCTGTTTCAATTCCCAGTTTATCTATTTGGTTAGTTAAGCTTTCTATCTCAATTTTTCGTTTTTCATTTTGTAGGGCCAAAGCAGTTGTATCTTCCTTTATTTCTTCTCTGAATAGTGAAATCGCTTTGTTTATTTCTAATTGAATTGTGTTTTTTATTTCTGATATAATAGAAATGTTGTTTTCTTTCAGTTTTGTGGATATCAAATCGCTCAAATTTTGTAAGTGTAAGTTCCAAGTTATGTTGTACGTGGAATGGGTTTGGACTTATAAAATTCAACGTATCATCAGCAATACTTTGGTCATCGTCGGAGTTAGTGATGTCGCCAGATTTGACGGGTGACATTTGTTGCTGATAATGGATAGGTTTATTTACTACATCCATCTTGGGTTGTTTATCGCGGCAGGAATGACAATTCCAAAGTGTTTTCTCTTCTTTTGTCATTTTACATAAGAATGTTTGCGTAAAAAAACTATAAAGACCTATAGTTCAGCATGCGGTCTAGGTTTCCGTACTGGTGGCGGTATGGGCTCTAGCTGGTACTTCAGGTACATGTCGTCCCAGAAACGCATGCGCTCCTCCATCAGCGGCTCGTGTCGCAGCTCTATCTTCCGGCCGAGAGACATGTACGGCGTCCCGTTCGCGCCTGTCGCCGGCCACGCGGGCAGGGACGACCCTTCCGCCACCGGCTTACTGGAATCACATGAAGAACCAAATAAATGGATATACGTGCTTCTTATTTAAAAAATACATGTATTGTTTTGAGTCTGAGATAATTTTCAACTGAAAATAGATAGATGTCGAACACTTACCCTGTTTTAATGAAATTAGACCAAATTTCTCGCATTGTCTTCTTCATTTCTTTATATTCTTGAGATACATGCTTTTCTTCAGGGTGGGTCATGTTGACACCATCCATAACAGCTGCAGTTTGAGCACAATGCTCGGCTCCTCGAACGTCAGTATGCGGCACTACTGGGGTATCCTTATCCACAAAAGTATATTCATAGAAATAAATTTCATTATGGCCAGCCTCTACATGCCATTCTACAGCCCTAAGCATGGAGTACTTAAATACGATATCTGAAAAGTAATCAACGAAATTCAATATGGTCTCGTCTCCAATCGGCTTATCACCGAAATATAACTCCTTGACTCTTTTTGCTGCTGCCTCTTTTTCTTCATCATTCCAGAAAATCAGGTCACCTGGCAAAAAGTCAGCGAAGTTTTCATTCATCTTGTCTTTCCAAGTGTCATAGGACCAGACACGGAATAAACCTTCCATGTTAGCGAAACCATACAACAAGGGTACTTTCTTGTAGTTACGGTTTCCTAAAATAGTTAGCGGTGATTCAGTTAGGAATGCTTCATCTCCTGTCTCACGCTCTAGACATGGTGTGAAATGGAAAGTAGAATCATACGTGTCAAAAAATGAATCTGCGGTTATCCATTCCATCGGGGCAGTTTTGTAGAAATTTTCTAGAGCATAAATGTCGTTAACCTCTTTAAAGTTATACCTTTTGGCATATTTTTTGGCAATTTCAAGAGGATCTTTCTGGATTGCAAAAACAGCAAGATTTCCTCCGCTCTCAGGAATAACTTTGTGAAACAAGCCTTCGGCTAATTTTGAGATCATCAAAAGGTCTACAGATGCGGACCCAGCACTGAAACCAGCGATAGTGACATCATTAGGGTTACCGCCGTAGCTGGCGATGTTTTTCTGCACCCAGCGGAGAAGCTCTACCTGATCCTTCATACCTACGTTGCCAGGTGCATCTTCAGTACCAAGGCAAAGGAAACCGTGGATTCCAAGGCGGTAATTAAAATTGACCATTATTATATCCCCATTTTCTAAAAAGTGTTTTGCTGAGTGCGCTTGTCCATACCCCATTGTGAAAGCACCACCATGAACGTATACAACTACTGACATGTTCTTTTTCTTTGTATTTGGGACAAACACGTTGGCGATGAGACAGTCTTCTTGCATAACCAAATCATTTGCCATTAGTTCTATTTGAAATGATGGCTGTGGACATATGACGCGCTTGTCGATGGCGTCGTATGGTTTTGTCCAGACTGGCGCCGGCAGGGCTGGCTGAAAGTACAAAGATTTGCAGGGGTTAAGGTAATTCTGTATAATATCAAAAACCATATATTCTCTAGTAGTTAGCCATGTGAAGGCAAAATTTTAAATGTATTATTAATAGGTGATTTATGAAATTTAAATTTAAGTTTTGAACCTTGAATTTGTTTTCCTTTAACGGTGTCGTTGCGTAGGGTATGTTATAAAAGGCGTATATGTTTGCTTCGGGGTCCTTGCGGCCTCGCACCGGTCCCTGCGGCGTGTCCAGCTCCAGCCAGTCCTCGTCACACGCCACGCACACAGCCGCGCACGTCACCAACACACACGTCCATAGCTTCATGACTGCGGCTATCAACTGAAGCTTTCTCTGCTTATTATGACCTATTTGTCGTGTATTATATATCCAGCTGTGTTTATTATCTTATCTCTACTTTTGTTCCTTATCTTTATATTTTATTTTATATATGTACGTTATTATATATCCTTAAAAAAGAAATTCATATTAACAATGGACTTTGAAGTTATGGTCTATTACCTATCTTGTCCGGATATGACAAATCATAATGTAGACCAATACTGCATTACTATCTGTTTACAATAAATAAAAATACATGTGTCATTATGACATGCTACATATTTGACTGCTATAGGTGGCGCCAGGTAAAAAGAACGCTGGCGGAAGGTGGGGAAGGTATGTTTGCGCATGAGTATAGGTACAATTCGGCAGGCGAAGGTCGTCCTATGAACCAATAGCGCACCGGCAAACATGCGGCTCGTGGCCCCCCGCACTTCATACCACCAAGCAGACGTCTTGACAGCTAGCGTTCTTTTTACGTGACGCGACCTATACCTTGCAGTAATCATGTCAGACCACTGTCAGTATTGCCGCTGCCCTAGGCGGCACTTGAAAATCATTTCAGGGAAATGCCGAAAAATCTGCGTGCCACTGCAAAGTTTAAATTAGTAAACTAATGGCACAATTCGAAACTATCGATATTTACACTTAAACGCCTGTGGTGTTAAGGAAAATCACTAAACAAGGTAACACTTCAAGCTAAAATTTTGATACACGATAATGTTTAGAAATCAGTATAAATTGTTATTTATACTTGGTGATATATGCCTACTAAGGTTACCTCTTATTATCCAGTTATTTTTTTCGTGTGACACTTGAAATCAGAACAAAATGGCGTCCTACCCGCAGTTGGTGGGAGACGGTGATTAGACAACGTGCGCGTCGGCGCGCCGCCAACCTTGGACTGGTCGTGACTCATGTCATGTCTACAACATTGTGTGCAGCTACTGGTGGCACTGTGTTGCCATAACACAGTTTACAGAAGCTACCTCTAGCCACAAAGTACGCCGTTTAAACCGATTTCAAAGGAGGAGGTTCTTAATTCGCTAGAGTGCTCCTTTTCTGTTTGTGTTTGCGATATCTACGGCAGTTATTAGAGGTGTTACTTGAGGAATTACAAGTTTCTGCATTGCTGCATTTTGTGTGTGTGTGTGTGTCTTCCAAAAAAGGCTTCATTAAGTGTCACGTCACCTGAACTAGCTATAATGCAGCTAGGCAAAGTAATCATGACACTGCTAATCAGTCACGCAGACATTATAATCATATATTGTCTCTATGTTGTCAATTTATGAAGAATCATGATTATAGGCAATTTTGGGACAAAGAAAATAAAATTGTTTAGATTATAATCTAAAAAAAATTTAAGCAAACCTTTCACTTTTACGAGTTCTTTGAGTGATAATCAGACATTGGTTTTTAATATTTCAGTGTATGGTAATTATCATATGACCGTGGTAGAAATCTGTCTAATTTCTCAGACATAATTATTAAACTTCGTTCAGGCTCTATTCGTTTCGAAGGATCATGACGCGCCATATTCTATCACTTCGGTAGAACCCTGAGTTGCCGCCAATTTTGGCTATTGTGAATAACGATAATTTACGTTTAACTAATTAATTTTCATCTTACTCTATACCAGAAGTACACTCCAACCCTTTTATTGATATACCTTTCGTTAAGACATGCGACATGCTAAATAAACAAGTGTTTGTGATCAAAAGATTTGAACATTGAGAACCTATTATTGTCGTAATCAAATAATTGTACGCGATTATATCAAATTAAATTTTTAATGATAACATTTTAGCGATACACCCAATTTATCTGGATGAGAAAATACAATTGTAAATTGATTTTGTGGCTGCGACAATGACATGCAAATGAAAAAAGTCGAAGCAAATATTACTTGATCATTTTTTTTATATTTGAATACCGCCTTTAGCTTGCGTACAGTTCTATGCATAGACTACCTACCTTAAGAGGGTAAGTTTTGGCATTAGACCCTTGCTATGGTTGTTATATTTTGTTACTTTGTTATAAAATAAAATAATCAATGACACATATAAACTGAGGAATTTTCCCAATCTCCGTCAGCAATAAAAGTAATACAAAAATAAGGTTTTAGATGAAACGTAAAGTGACAATCAATTATTATTTTTCGGCTCTCTGACGTAGGACTTGGTATCAGTTGTATTATTATTTAAATGTATGTACTGTCTAAAGCAAGTAATAGGTAGGTCTAATTAAACAAAATACAATATAGGTAACATTAAAATATAATTTATTCGATACAATTTAATCTAGACTTAAAGCTCAGAACGAGATTTAGGTGCTGGCGGCGGTATGGGCTCCCGGTAGTAGTTCTGGTAGATGTCCTGCCAGAAGCGAGTGCGCTTCTCCAGCAGCGGCTCGTCGCGCAGCTCCAGCGTGCGGTCCAGAGACATGTACGGCGCCCCGGCCGCGCCTGTCGCCGGCCACGCGGGCAGGGGTGACCCTTCCGGCACTGGCTTACTGTAAACAAACACATCTTTGTAAACAACCTTTAACAATATTTTTCTTGCGTTTTATAAATACTCTTAGTTTACTTAAATAAAGATAACATTATAAAACCTTTGTTATAATGTTTTAACGTCATATTACCTAATTTTTTTTCTTCACTTTATAATTTATTTCGTATCTATCTTTTGACTTACAACTTACAACAATACAACTAATAATATAAATACTAACCCAGTCTTTATAAAGTTGTGCCAGATTTCGCGAGCTATTTTCTTCATCTTTTTAAAGTCCGGTGTCAAGGTACTTTCATCGGTATGCGTAATATTTCTTCCATCCATGACCGCCATTGTTTGAGCAATGTGATCTGCACCCCTCACGTCAGTGTGAGGCACTAGCGGGATGTCCTCATCCACGAAGGAATATTCATACAAATATATTTGATTGTGTCCTGCCTCTACATGCAGCTTTACAGCCCAAAGCATAGAATGAGTAAACATGACATCCGAAAAGAAATCGACGAAACTCAATATGTTGTCTTCGCTGACTGGCTTGTCCCCAAAATAGAATTGCTTAACCTTGTCTCCTACTTCTTTCTTTTCTTCTTCAGAATCGAATGTCAAATCAACAGGTAAGAAATCTGAGAACTTTACGTTCATTGCATCTTTATACAATTCAAAGAACGGTACCTGCATTAGACCCTCCATATTGGCGAAACCATAAAGGACGGGTAATTTCTTATAGCTGCCTTTCTGCAATATTCTCAGAGGAGTTTCAGTGAGGAATGCTTCTTTTTCAGTTTTATGTTCTATACATGGCGTGAACGCGATAGAAGAATCAGTCCCAATAGGCAAGTCCTTGTCTGATTGCAATAGCTCCCACGAAGCTGTTTGGTAGAATTTTTCCAAAGCGTTAACGTCATCAACATTTGTGAAGTTCAATTTTTTGGCTACATTCTTAGCAGTTTCTAGAGGGTTTCTTTGTATTGCAAATGGGGCAAGATTTCCTCCACTCTCAGGTATAACTTTGTGAAACAGTCCTTCGGCTGATTTTGAGAGCATTAACAGATCTACAGATGAAGACCCTGCACTGTAGCCAGCAATAGTGACATCGTCAGGGTTGCCACCGTAACTGGCAATATTCTTGTTGACCCAGCGAAGCAAGGCTACTTGGTCCTTCATACCTGCGTTACCAGGTGCGTCTTCAGTACCAAGACAAAGGAAACCATGAACCCCAAGGCGGTAGTTGAAAGTCACCACTATCATATCCTTCTTATCCAAAAAGTGCTTTGATTTAAATAATTCTCCATAACCTATAAAGAAACCCCCACCGTGAATGTATACAAGTACCGACAGATTCTTTTTAGCTGTGTCTGGTACAAATACATTGGCGATTAGGCAATCGTCTTGCCTCACAGCATCACTTGGTAGTAAGGGCAGTCGAAATGGTGGCTGTGGACATACGACACGTTTGTCGATGGCATCAAATGGTGATGTCCAAACTGGCGCCGGTAAGGGTGGCTGAAATAATAAATTGATTGACATTAATTATTATGTATGCACATCGACATATACTAAGAAATAACTAGTTCTTGATGATCGTAGTTTATCAAAGATATGAAGAAAAAATAAAACCTCCACCTTAAATTTGTCTTCGTTCAATGGAGTCGTTGCGTAGGGTATGTTATAGAAAGCGTATAGGTCAGCTTCGGGGTCCTTGCGGCCGCGCACAGGTCCCTGCGGCGTGTCCAGCTCCAGCCAGTCCTCGTCGCTCGCCGGCTGCTGGCCACACGCCACGCACACAGCCGCGCACGCCACCAACACACACGTCCACAGCTTCATGATGATTCCGTTTCAACTGAGGTTCGAATTTAAATTACTAGCGTTTTATTTATGATTTATATATTCAACGTAATTATCTTATCCGTGGAATTTTACGCGTTGTTTATCTTCTTATCTTTTAAATAAAAGGTTACTATAGCAATTCATTTTTAAATCACGATTATAAGACAAAAAAGCAGTATCTGAAGTATAGATTACTGGTTACAAATTGTAACCAGTACTGTTAAGTACAGATACATGGTAAATATATTTGCCTTTGCTTTTAACAGCTACATTGTTTAATAATTTAATCACTCTTCCCAGACTTCCATGTCCGATGGTATGCAGTCGGACATAACAATTGGTCCAATAGGCAGAAATTACCGCCTCACCATAAGGCTGCGTCGATGTCGTAAATAATATAATCAGATAAGCGGTTCTATTACTGTCTACTTAGCTTACATGCTTTTTTTATACATATGTATAGGTCGCAGTTCCATAATATTTATCTCGTATTAATAATTAATCCTTTAGCCATGGTGTTAAGAAACCCCTGTCCGATCCGTTACGGTGTTGTTACGTATCAAAAACATGGAAAAAAAATGGAAAAAATGTTAAAAAAAAAAAAAAACAATTTCGAGAAAGAGTGTGCAAACGGCCCCCAAAAATACCGACGAAATTGGAGTAGTAAATTTGTTTTAATCTGAAATTTCGGGGCAAAAAGTGGTCATTTCAAAATCCATTATTATTGTTTCTATCACGAATTTTCCTTTGATATTAGCTTTGGGCATGTGATTGTGAACCCTCTGTCACCCTTTCGGGTCGGACAGGGGTTTCTTAACACCCTGTACAAAGATTATTTGGACTACATTTTTTTTGGATACGAAATATTAGGTAATCATTAATCAATCACGTAATTCTCATTGACAATATAGATATACTTATTAAATTTATGATCTTGTCAGCACCAAATCATGATGATGAGCAATTTTGTAGAAAATAAGTAATTGGTGTTTTACAGTCATATGTTAAAGTTATTTACAATATTTTATATAATTGTACTATTTTATTTTAATAAAAAAGTACAATTATAGCGTCCGTACTTCGTATGGGTATGTTGGTAAGGTATTTATATAATTATCTTTTAGACAAGTGTAAATCCGTAATTCATAATTTTCCTCAACTCGTGTGATTTACGAGTCGGTCAGTAAATACCTGTATACCGACAAATAAAACAATAATTTACCATATTTTAGCCAAGGATTTTTTCCGTTTTCCATCTCCCTATTGCTATAAACCGCATGAAACGTTCGACAGATTTTGTATGAATCGTAGTCAGACAGACAAAGATGGCGGGTAAAAAAATGTGTTGTCAAGTTAAGAAAAGGTAATTAAATGATATTATGCAACTGATAATGGTTTACACGAGACCTTTATTTATGTAATTTTAGGTAGAGCCATTACGAGAAATAGGATTGAAACGGGTCAAACTATTAATTTGAGTTCACACACTAATTGCTTTGGAACTCTTTGGATAAGATTTAGACCCAATAGGACAATATCAGGGAAATTGTCGGTGGGGTTGTTCTACGATCACAACGACTTCTGTCTTTGCTTGTCCAGACCATTACTTATTTGACTTGATTGAGTCTTTGACATTCTATTATTTTATTTTTCATCACCATGAATTTTGTTCAATTTCAGCTCACTTTCTTCATTTAATTAATTGTTATGTTAAGGTGCGTCCAGACCTCGCAAACGTGCGTCGTATGCGTAGGTCGCGAGCTATGCATTAAGTGCGTGACTACAGTAAGTATTAAAACCAAACCGAAAAAAAAATATATATATATATATTTAATTCATAAAACCATTTATTCTACTTAGTACTAAATTTAAGTAATCTATAATTCAACATTAGATTTAGACGTCCGTGCTGGTGGCGGAATGGGCTCCCGGTAGTAGTTCTGGTAGATGTCCTGCCAGAAGCGAGTGCGCTTCTCCAGCAGCGGCTCGTCGCGCAGCTCCAGCGTGCGGTCCAGAGACATGTACGGCGCCCCGGCCGCGCCTGTCGCCGGCCACGCGGGCAGGGGTGACCCTTCCGGCACCGGCTTACTGTGGGCATGAACACAATTTAATACCTACACTAGAAACGGTAGGAGTCATTGACGTACTATATACATAGACTGCTACTATTGCTAGTTTCCCCTTGTGCCAAGCGAGAGCAGTTTCTAGTCTGAACCAAGTACATTTCGTTTTTTATTTAAGTTAATTTTCGCGCAACGAGAAATTATATACGAAAATATCGCTGATTTGGCCATTGTTAGAATAATATTAGGGTTTTAAATAGATTTTTTAAAACTGCAAACTTCATACATAATTCACGACAAAACTAGTTCACACTAGTGCTTACGTTCAAACTCTGATAGGCTCACTCTAGTTGTTTATGTATACTCTTAGGTAGGAGTTATAGCAAATTTGTCAGGCAACACATGTTTAACCCAACAAAAAAAAAAATCGGCAGCTCATCACGCACCGGTTTTTGAAGTCTGATATTATAACTTGGATATAAGTAACTACCTCGTTAGCCTAATGGTTTCAAAGCGCGACTACTACGCTACTAGAGGTCTTGGGTTCGATTCCCAAGGTTTTCGACCAAGGCGTTATTGGGTTTTTCTATGAAATTCTCAGTAGCAGGTCGGAGTTTGGATTTGTGCCCGGTTAGTGGCAATAGGCTCGCCCCCTATTACATGGGACCTAAACGTACCGGCGAACTGTGGGTGTATATTGGTACACCTCTGCCTAACCCTTCGGGGATACAGGCGTGATGGTATGTTATTTTATGTTTATATTTAAGTAGTTTAGGTTTGAAGATTTAACATAATGAAAAGTGGTTATAATTACCCAGTTTTGAAGAAATTGTGCCAAATCTGTCTTATTGTCTTCTTCATACTTGTGAACTCGGGAGTCAGGTCACTTTCATCAGTATTCGTACTATTAACACCTGCCATTACAGCCATTGTCTGAGCGCAGTGATCGGCACCTCGCACGTTAGTATGTGGTACCAGCGGGGTTCTCTCGTCCACAAAGGAGTATTCATACAGATATATTTGATTATGCCCAGCCTTCACATGTAGCTTCACGGCCCAAAGCATGGGAAAAGTAAAAATAACATCCGAAAAAAAATCAACGTAACCCAATATATTGTCCTCACCAACCGGCTTATCACCGAAATAGAACTTCTTAATCTTATCTGCGATGTCCTCTTTTTCTTTTTCAGACTTGAATGTCAAGTCGGGTGGCAAGAAATCGGAAAACTTTTCATTCATTTTTTCTTTCCACAATGGGAAAAACATAACTCGCAACAATCCTTCCATGTTAGCAAAACCATACAACAATGGTAGTTTCTTGTAACTGCCGTTTTTTAATATACTCAGAGGAGAATCAGTGAGGAATGCTTCTTCTTCATAATGGCGTTCTACGCATGGTGAGAAAAGAAATGTACTATCAGTCCGGTCGAAAAATGCATCTGATGTTAATAATGACATTGGGGCTGTTTTGTAAAACTTTTCTAAAGCGTAAATGTCGTCGACGTTTGTAAAATTAAGTTTTTTCGCTTGATACTTGGCTATCTCCAGAGGATCTCGTTGTATCGCAAATGCGGCAAGATTTCCTCCGCTTTCAGGTATAACTCTGTGAAACAATCCTTCGGCAGATTTCGAAATCATTAACAGATCTACTGATGCAGACCCTGCACTGTAGCCGGCGAGAGTGACATCGTTAGGGTTCCCGCCGTAGCTGGCGATATTATTTTGGACCCAGCGCAGCAATGCTACTTGGTCCTTCATGCCCGCGTTACCAGGTGCATCTTCAGTACCAAGACAAAGGAAACCGTGGATACCAAGACGGTAATTAAAAGTTACCACTATCAAATCTTTATTTTCTAAAAAGTGCTTAGTTTTGAATAATTCTGCATATCCCATGATAAAAGCTCCTCCGTGAACGTAAACAAGTACAGACAGGTTCTGTTTATCTGTGTCCGGTACGAACACATTAGCGATAAGACAATCTTCTTGCACGACTAAGTAGTTTTCCAAGACATCTAACGACAAGGACGGCTGCGGGCATACGACATGCTTCTGCACAGCATCATATGGCGTTGTCCAGGTTGGTGCCGGTAGGGGTGCCTGAAATTAAATTCTCGTTATTGACCTGATGGAGGTATGTTTCACAAAATTGCATTGTTTTGGCAGCCAACATTGTTTTCGTAAATTATAAATTAATACATTGGTCAACAAAAATATATATATATATATGCGCATGGCTTTTACTTATTATATTCTGATTATATAAGAAAATATATATAAAAAGGGTGAGTGCAAATCTAAAATATTTGTTTTCAACGAACTTAGAGCGATTTGGAAAAAGTCTAAAAACTGCTCTACCACTCAATTGGAACCAATTTCCATCAACTCTATAAGCACATTTGCTACATCTCAAAGAAGATTTATTTACATTATTAAAATGTTTTTAACTGCAATCAAATATTTGGAATAGAAATGGGAAGTTATTGGAGACGTTTATTGACTGGAATGCAAGGTTTACCAAACACATCAATTAAACACATGTATTATATCCATAGGTAGTTTCATTGCTGATGATGTTTTCCATTTTTTACTCATAAAAGCAAATTCAGAATATTTTTTTATTCTTATTCTTTTTCTTGGATATAAAAAGAATAAAAATTAATAACTTATAACCCGTGCGCAAAATCCATTTATGACTTATTCTTTTAGTAAATCAACTCTATGTAATTTTTTTTTGTTTAAAAATTGATATGATTTTTTAATTTTTTTCTAATAAAAACAATTTCAGAAGATTTTTTTCTTCTAATTCTTGTTTCTAGATGAAAAAGCTATAAAAATAAACTACACACAACCCGTGCGCAAAAATGCTGTTGACCAGTAATATTAATAATTAAGTGAGATGAAAAATAAATTATTATTTTAAAACCAAAGTGGATACGGAATTAATATATAACTAGAAAATGAGACGAATTAGGTACCTTGAATTTGTTTTCGTTCAAAGGTGTTGTCACGTAAGGTATGTTATAGAAGCCGTAGAATCCACTGGGGTCCTTGCGGCCGCGCACGGGTCCCTGCGGCGTGTCCAGCTCCAGCCAGTCCTCGTCGCTCGCCGGCTGCTGGCCACACGCCACGCACACAGCCGCGCACACCACCAACACACACGTCCACAGCTTCATGACTGCGGTCAACAACTGAAGCTCAGAGCAATTCGCGCCGTTGCTTTACTATTTATATTGGCCGACCTTTAAGTAATTATTTCGATTATTTATCTCATCCTATGATAACTGTTTGATTTGTTATCATATGTCTAAATATGTCAATTTCAGGTTGGTTACACGCTTCACACATTTTTAACTCAAGACCGGGCTTCATGAGTTTAGCTTTCTTGATGGTCTACACCCCAAATAGCAGAATGAATGTGTATAAAAACATCGGGAATGGCCTCTTCGTACTTATCAGGTTGAAACTACGAAGCACAACTAGTTCATAACAAATTTTAATGTTATTGTTTAATTCGTGGAACTTGAACAAGATTTTCTAAAGTTTTAACTAGTCTATCTAAATAGTTAAAATTGCGTTGAAAAGAAAACTTATGTAAAATGGCTTATTCCAAATATATTACTGATGTAACAGTTATTTAAAAAATGCAATCGTGTGTGTGACGTAAAACGTTTTCTCACGTCAAAACTTGTTATGATTTTGTGTGCAAACGCCAACATCAATTTAGGTAGACGTTAACGTTTTTTGTTCGTTCAAAATGAGTAAAATAAGAATAAGCGAATCAAAGTTCAAAAGTGTGAATGACGTCAAGCTGTACCTACTTCATTTCAAATCAATGTATTCCGCTGAATCCGGTAAGACTGGAGCCGACCCCAACAATGTTGGAAAAAAGGCTAGGAAGAAAAAAAAATCGTTGTGAGTTTTTTAGAAGAAAAACCTGTACTTTTTTCTTTTTTTATAAGGTTTTAAAAAATTGTTCTCCCCATCCAAAATTTCGCGTGTTGTGGTGCAACAATAGTTTTAGATGCCTATTAAAACATTTTGGTAAACCACAAATTAATGCTGGTAGGTAATGTTAAAATATAGTGACAAACCTAAATCACCTTCGCGTTATTTTGATGAAAGAGATAATAAACTACGTATTTATGTAACATACGTTCATTAGGCTTCAGCGATATCGATAGATTATTGATAGTATGATAGGAACCCCACTCCATAAGTTCAGAACAGAGCATGACAACCATTTTATGTAACGAAGGAACAATGGATCTATGTCCGTACTTATTTGGCGTGGAATGATTATAACAATGAAATATATGCTCCGATTCTGTTAAAAACTTACTAAGTTTAGCAAGTTTTTTTTAGGCCATCGCCGGTACGTTTTACACTTGTTTAATTTTCGAAAATTAGAGCTGTGAGATTCAGTTCGATCTGAAGTTCTGATACAAATTGATATTTAAAACACAGTCTTTTAAAGGAAAAATCTCGTTTGTCACGACTGAGTTACTTGTTGTTTATTGAAGTCCTTTTCTCACGCCGAATATTAGTATAAGATAACGAGAATCTAATTTTATATATAGCTAACTTAATTGAACTGATTTCCTTAACATTTCAATTTACACACAAAAATAGTGGTAACTAATTTTGTTACATGTAGCGAATATATTATTGCGTCAAATGTATGTAAGTAACTAAAATTGCCCTAGCTTAATAAAACCGAAATAACAAGTTTAAACAGTTTTTTTTAAACTTAGTGTAGGTCAAGGCTCACGTGAAAAAAACTACACATCAAAATAATAAAATATATTTATATTTGCAACATTTAATTGACATATTACATAGATAAAAAAACCGCAATGTTTATGGTTGATCTTCAGGAGTACATGCCGTCGTTCTATTCAGTTAAAGAATACAGCTTTAAATCAGTAGTCCGTTTAATGTAATAATACTTTTGCGGAACCCGCCAAAAATCATAAAAATATTTCACCTTACTGTGAAAGACGTTACTGTCTGTTGGTGAATCTCTAGCAAGATGCCACGATGCGTCAATTCTGATATAAAAGTCTGGTTTTTAACTTAGATTCTTAGACCTTTACGGCCATTCAAAAATTGCCATCGCGGACGGTATTTCACGTCCACACGGCGGGGTATTGGTAAAGTTTTCAACTAGCAATAATCGCACCTCGGATTAACCTCATTGGTTACGATATTGCCTCTGCGCAAAGTTAAAGTAAATGACTTCGACGAATCCGCCTAGGTGAGGCCGTGTAACCAAACGATTGCGACTTTTAATTCGATCCCAACGCCATCTAGTTCCATTCGCAGACCTAATTTTAAATAAGGGTAAAGGGTTCTTGTCGTCATTCTTTTGACGGTTCTGTTTCACACTCTGGTTAACAAAGACGCCTGTTTACGGTGAACTTTTATGTAACATTAATTTAAAATATATTTTTTCTGCAAAAATAAGTCGGTATTAAAACCAATCTGTGAAAGACACATACAGGACAGTTATTCTACATATTATTATAATTAATTTTAAGTAATTTATAATTCAACATGAGATTTGGGTTTTCGCACTGGTGGTGGTATGGGCTCCCGGTAGTAGTTCTGGTAGATGTCCTGCCAGAAGCGAATGCGCTTCTCCAGCAGCGGCTCGTCGCGCAGCTCGAGAGTGCGGTCCAGAGACATGTACGGCGCCCCGGCCGCGCCTGTCGCCGGCCACGCGGGCAGGGGTGACCCCTCAGGCACTGGCTTACTGTAAGCATAAACACAGCTTAAAACTCGAAGTTATAGCAAATATGACGGGGCACACAAGTTTTTGACTCATCCTAGAAAAAAAAGGCAGCGCATTATGCAGTGGTACTTGAAGTGATTACTGCTTTTCTAAATTTCCTTAACTCTTCTTTTGACTTAATATTAGTAGAAGTAGTAAATACTTACCCAGTTTTGAAGAAATTGTGCCAAATTCCTCTTATTGTCTTTTTCATATTTGTTAACTCGGGTGTCAGGTCGCTTTCATCAGTAATTGTAGTATTTAAACCGTCCAATACAGCCATTGATTGAGCGCAGTGATCGGCACCTCGCACGTTAGTATGTGGTACCAGCGGGGTTCTCTCGTCCACAAAGGAATATTCATACAGATATACTTGATTGTGCCCAGCTTGCACATGTAGTTTCACAGCCCAAAGCATAGGAAAAGTGAAAATTGTATCCGAAATAAAGTCAACGTAGCCCAATATGTTGTCCTCGCCGACCGGCTTATCACCGAAATAGAACTTCTTTATCTTATCTGCGATGTCCTCTCTTTCTTTTTCAGACTTGAAGGTCAAGTCAGCTGGCAAGAAATCAGAAAACTTTTCATTCATTTTTTCTTTCCACAATGGGAAAAAAATTGTTCGCATTATTCCTTCCATGTTAGCAAAACCATACAACAATGGTAGTTTCTTATAACTGCCTGTTTTCAATATATTCAGAGGAGAGTCAGTGAGGAATGCTTCCTCTTCATTCTGGCGTTCTACACATGGTGAGAAAAGAAACGTGGCATCGGTCCGGTCGAAAAAAGGATCTGATGTTAGCAATGACATAGGTGCTGTTTTGTAAAATTCTTCTAAAGCGTATATGTCATCGACGTTGGTGAAATTAAGTTTTTTCGCTTGATACTTGGCATTCTCCAGAGGATCTCTTTGGATCGCAAATGCGGCAAGATTGGCTCCGCTTTCAGGTATAACTCTGTGAAACAATCCATCGGTTGTTTTTGAAATCATTAACAGATCTACTGATGCAGACCCTGCACTGTAGCCGGCAAGAGTGACATCTTTAGGGTTCCCGCCGTAGCTGGCGATATTCTTTTGGACCCAGCGCAGCAATGCTACTTGATCCTTCATGCCTGCGTTACCAGGTGCATCTTCAGTGCCCAGACACAGGAAACCGTTGATGCCAAGACGGTAATTAAAAGTTACAACTATGATATCTTTCGTTTCCATTATGTGAGTTGTTTTTAATAATTGTCCATGTCCCATGACAAAAGCTCCTCCATGAACGTATACAACGACAGACAGGTTCTTTTTTACTGTGTCCGGTACGAAGACATTAGCAATAAGACAATCTTCTTGCTGGACTAAATAGTTTTCCAACCCATCTAAATAGAAGGACGATTGCGGGCACACGACATGCTTCTGTACGGCATCTAAAGGTGTCGTCCATGTTGGTGCCGGTAGGGGTGCCTGAAAGTTAGAACTCGTTATTTTTATGCTTTATGAGTTTTGTACAATATTGTTATTTGTTCTGGCATGCAATATAGTTAACAGAAAAAGTATTTAAAAACCAAAAGAATTTCGTAGTTTCTGGCCGATCTGTTAATAAGAACCAAAGAGCCATGATAAGGATATGTTAGAAATAGTTAGAAGTAGAAAATTTGGCTAATTACCTTGAATTTGTTTTCTTTCAAAGGCGTTGTCGCGTAAGGTATGTTATAGAAGCCGTAGAATCCGCTGGGCTCCTTGCGGCCGCGCACGGGTCCCTGCGGCGTGTCCAGCTCCAGCCAGTCCTCGTCGCTCGCCGGCTGCTGGCCACACGCCACGCACACAGCCGCGCACACCACCAACACACACGTCCACAGCTTCATGGCTGCGGTCAACAACTGAAGCCTACGTCGCACCTTACTTATCTATTTATACGATTACGTATAATTACGGGCGAAATTGCAGTGATGATATTTATTATTTATATCATCGTATGATGACTGTTTGATTAGGTATCGTTATATAGAACAAATAAGTGGAGCGATTTTTAGTATCTTTAATTTGTTGGATTCTTCGTCTCCTCGAATAACTCTGAATTGTAAAAAGTCCGTTTTCTTACACAAGAGCGGATGAACCAATTTTCATAATCATGATTGGTTCATTTCATCTCTTATTAATACTGTTTTCAGATTAAGTAAAGTGTCGGAAAAGGGAAATAGGAACTAAAGCAATAATTGTAACCGCTGGACACAGCAAGTAGATTTCAATTGTTAGAATTATTCTTTTATTTGTAGCATTTGAACAGGATTTTCAATAAGTCGACAACTAGTTGATGTGAATTGTTAGTAGGTATGCGAAACCACATGTTAAATGACTCTTTTACAAAAGGAATGCAAATGAAACTATAATCTTAAAAAGTAATTTTCTGTTGTTCCCTTGTTATATTATCTCAATTCAAAATTGATGAGCGTGCGAAAAGTCAAAATCTATTTAGTTCATCGGTAAGATACTAAAAAAAGCATGAGACTTGTATTTTTGCTTGATAAAAAGTGCCAATCTATATAATTACACTTAGTTCCGGAACGGGGCTGAGGACGTCACAATAAAGCACAACATGTACGGACTTCAAATCAATGTATTCAGTTGAATCCGGTTAGACTGGAACCCGACCCCTGCATAGCTTAGGTAAAAAGGTCCGCTAAGCATGTCGAATATTTGATGTTTTCTATTAAAGGGCATTTTTCACCTGTTGTCGAATCCCAATAGTTTGGGCAGACATTTTGACGGTTCTCAAATATTTGCATATCTGCAAAAGGCCTTGCGAAACAGGACTTAAATTCTATCTATAAAAACCTCAATCACCATCGCGTTAACTAAATTTAAAGATTAGCGTTAACGATATCCATCGATCACAGGAATTATGATAAAAAACATGACAGAATATGTCATCTACTTTTGTGTAGTAAACAAAAAATAAATACCTATTAAATTTTCCAACTCTTCCAATCTTAATATAGTTATCACATTGTATTGTGTAACAAAAGGGCAATGACCTGCGTCTGTAGTTTTTTTGTCCTGGAAATTGGAACCAACTGGTTCTAAGAGCTACGGAAAAAATATAGTTAGGTATACAAATGAAAGCATTTTCGGGTTCCCGTAACATTACAATTATTATAACGCATAGATGAAAAAAAAAACTGAAATAAAAAATAAGCGAGGGATGCTTAATGTCAATTATTATTGTATACTTTACCGTGATATACAAGTGTTACAGAAAGGGTAAACCTATCTACAAGGAGTATAGGCTGGATTATTATTATTATTTCTTTTGCTCTTACTTTTCATATACCAACAAGTACTATAAACGTCCCACTGCTGGGCACAGGCCTCTTTCCATGTAGAGAAGGCACGAGCATTGATCACCACGCTTGCTCAATGCGGATTGGTGATTTCAGATCCCAATTTTGGAATCCAGCTTTCCTCAAGATGTTTTCCTTCACCGAAAAAGAAGTTTAAAGAATAAGTACTTTTTTATGTTTAGGTTTTTGCATTGAGTCACCCGCTAAAGTTTAAAGAATGCCTCATTATCAATCACTTATGACAAATATTCGAATATAGAGATTCTTAGGCCTTTACGGCCATTCAAAAATTGCCATCGCGGACGGTATTTCACGTCCACACGGCGGGGTATTGGTAAAGTTTTCAACTAGCAATAATCGCACCTCGGATTAACCTCATTGGTTACGATATTGCCTCTGCGCAAAGTTAAATAAAATGACTTCGACGAAACCGCCTAGGTGAGGCCGTGTAACCAAACGATTGCGACTTTTAATTCGATCCCAACGCCATCTAGTTGTGTTTGCGGAACTAAAAGTGGAGAAGGGTAAAAACTAGAGACGATTGTTGCGTTTTTGTTATGCATCGTTATTTTTATTCATCATAATAAAAAACCTTTCATTATCGTATTAAAAAAAGAGTATTTGTTTACAAAATGTAGGTAATCATTTACCACCTACGAAAAATATATTTTTAAGCTGAATTACCTGTTCTTTGTAAAGCAATGTAAATTATTCTAAAAATAAGATTGCCCTTTTGGCTTTAAAAACAAAAAATACTCAATTACTCATATGTATTTATACCAACATTTCAGTTCAGCTTTTAGTATAACCTTGTATGTTTGTATGTTTTAGACTAATTTAGACACACGACATTGAATTTGTGGATTTTGCGTGGAACACCAGCGTGTTGATTTTATTGTTGTCACTAAGTGAGCAAACATAATATAAATATTCATATTTTTAAGCGTCTCCCTTAGACGCTTAAAAATATGAATAAACTTATAATTTAATTTGGTTGTTGGCGCATTTAATTTTTATAGGCCCAACATACCTGAAATAAAGCTATTATTATATTTTTAGTGTTTGAGTAAATGAACACTAAAAAAGGAATGTATAAAACCTATGTGTAATTAACAGAAAACTGAAATATATTATAAATACTAAATGTGCCCCGCGGTTTTGCTCGCGTGAATGACAATTCATACACTATTTTTAACCAGCGACGCAAAAAGAGGGGTGTTATAAGTTTGACGTGTCTATCTGTGCGTGTGTGCGTCTGTCTGTCTTTCTGTGGTGTCGTAGCTCCCGAACGGTTGAAGCGATATCAATTTAGTTTGTTTTTTTTTTTTTTTTTTTTTTTTTATTAGCCATTTCTTTCCAACTGCAGGGCAAAGGCCTCTCTACCCTCCTTCCATTTCCATTTTTTTATATTAAAGGTGATTTATCTGCTAGTGTTCATAGACATATGTAATGAACATAAAACTGAAATATATAAATACTAGTGGTGGCCGTGGTTTCACCCGCGTGAGTGCCAATCATACACTATTTTTATGAATGATAGCCTGTTATATGTTATTCTGGTGTATAAGATATATTATAGTAAAGTTTCATTAAAATACATTCGGTAGTTTTGCTTGAAAGAATTACAAACATTCATAGATCCAAACAAATTTTCGCATTTATCATATGAGTAAGGATAAACCACTGATGTTCCGAAGGAGGAAACCTGGCTTATTAAGCAAACTCATTGCGGGTTTTAACATATTTAAAACATAACATAACATATCATCACGCCTATATCCCCGAAGGGGTAGGCAGAGGTGTACCAATGTACACCCACAGTTCGCCGATATGTTTTTTTTTTTAATGTTTATAAGATCCTCATTAAATTTGTTTATTTGCATTTTGGCTTTTATATAATAGAATATTCTTTATTGTATTTTAATATTATAGAGTATAGTAAAGCATAATCAGTACAATAGGGTAAAACAATCGGTGTTTGTATTAAACTCTAAACGGTATTTTAGGAATAAATGAATTATGACAGACGTGACAGTACAATGGCTCCGTATTTCCCCTCGAAATAGCGCTATAAATCTCTTGGCCGGCTAGTTCTTGTAAACACGACAGGACTCGGGAGTTGATCCCAACTAGCTACTTATAACATTGAGGAACTCTTAGGCCTTTACGGCCATTCAAAAATTGCCATCGCGGACGGTATTTCACGTCCACACGGCGGGGTATTGGTAAAGTTTTCAACTAGCAATAATCGCACCTCGGATTAACCTCATTGGTTACGATATTGCCTCTGCGCAAAGTTAAAGAAAATGACTTCGACGAAACCGCCTAGCTGAGGCCGTGTAACCAAACGATTGCGACTTTTAATTCGATCCCAACGCCATCTAGTTGCGTTTGCGGAACTAAATGTAGAGAAGGGTAAAAACTAGAGAAGATTGTTGTATTCTTTTTGGACTTTCTGGAAGGTGTTGATGTAGTGAACGAACGGCGGCTCTGGTGTCACCTGCAATGTAACGTGATATTGAATTATTTTGCTGTACTGTAGCTTGACAAATAGTTTAAGTTAAAACCTTATTTTTACGCTATGACAAATAAAAAACAAAAGTGTTAACTTTTGTTTATTTTATTCGTTACAAAAATATGAACAAAACTTATAAGACATAGCTACTTTATTTAATTAAAAGACATACTTTTCCTATTTTTTCGACTAACTTCCGTTTAATCGTGCTTGATTATTCTGCAAATATTTATTTATTTTATTTTAATTTCTTTATGCATTTAAAGATATGGGTTGGGTAGACCTAGGTGAGTTAACTCCGAATTAACAATTATTTTACGTATTATTCGGACTTTACCCAAAAAAAGTAAACAAGGGTAAATCTAGGTATCTTCTAGAATTACCCGTTTTTTTTTTTTTTTTGGTAGAGATCTTTGCAGTTAGCCTGAGCGCAGGCTTTGACTGCTTCACCGGACTTTTGGCGAGGACCTTAAGGCCTCCAGCCAGAGCAATAGGAAAAACTAACTACGTCAGCAACGTCCACTAAGGGCACCCCCTGCGGGGTTCGGACCTCGACTTAGTGCGTTGCTAACAATCTTAATAAAGCAAAACAGCAAGGGATTGCTGGATCTAAGTTTTTATTATTTAGGGACATATTTTTATTGCTAGTTTGGCCGGCTCGGGCCAGCTTGGTCTAGGGACGGGAGGATAACATTTACGTTACTATTATTTATAATACGCGACGGGCCTCGCCGGCGAGGACGTAATATACGGCGGTTGTGTTTTGTATTGCTACTGCTAGCTAAATCGAATGCTTCTTGGAGAAGCGTTGTTTTATCGTCGGGGTAGGAGAGAGTAAGTCTGGGGCGTTTAATCTTAGATATTACGGAAGGTACGTATCGCGCGGCCGCTACGATTAGCGGGTTACGGTGGGTTTCGGAGGAGTCGAAAAATCGGATCGCGGCGCGTTTCATGAACTGCTTGATTGTTGGCAGCTTTAAGTCACAGTGCAACTGCAAGTTACGAACGTAACCTGGAGCGCCTGTGGCTCTACGCATGAAACGGTTTTGGAGAGTTTGCATTCGTTTGAGTCGATAATCGGGTACGTGAGAGAATACGACGCTGCCGTAAGTCATGATAGGTCTCACGCACGCAGTGTAAATTCTCTTCTTACAAGTAAGAGAGAGTTTACTGCGCTTGTTCAACATACAATGAAGTCGGCCGAGAGCGAAGGCGGCCCGCGCGCGTGCCGCTTTAATATGAGCTATGAAGGTAAGCTTCCGATCAAGGATCACACCCAGGTATTTGGCTTGCTGTTCCCAAGGGATAGACTTGCCGAAGAGGGTTAGAGGTGGAGGGGGAGCGGGAGGCTGCCGTTTCTTGCTAAAGAGAACGGCTGCGCTCTTGGTAGGGTTGACTTCGATTCTCCATTTCGTGAACCACTTCCCGAGGGTCGTGACCGCGGTCTGGAGAGTTCGACCTATTGCTAAGGGGCTGGTGCCTGAATAAAAGATGGCCGTATCGTCGGCGTACATAGCTACTTGGGGTTTGCCACCGCGAGGAATGTCGCTAGCGTATAGCGTGAAGAGGAGTGGAGAGAGTACGGAGCCTTGAGGGACTCCGGCCCGGATAGGGTGAGGGGAAGAGAGGGTGCCCTCAACGCGATAGCGAAAGGACCGATTCGACAAAAAGTTTCGGATGATGAGCACGAGACGATCTGGCACCTCGAGTTGGTATAGCTTGAAGATCAAGCCATTGTGCCAGACCTTGTCGAAGGAGAATTACCCGTAAAATATACGTTTAGTATGACTAGAAGTAAAGTAGCTCGTGTTGTAAGAAGCATTCAAAAAGTATTTGTTTGAACTACTTCTGTCGCGACACAGAATAATATAACCCTTGCATTACACACGGTTTATATCATGGTCTATTTTACCAATACCAACTAATTATATGTATAAAATTACGAGTATATTTTTCAAATTCCTACAGGCTCTGTAGTCAGTACCTAATAAGGATTGCAACCAACAATAGTACAATACCTAATTAAAGCCTTTTTTTTGTAAGATAATCTTATAATGTGATGCTCCATGACATTCAGTAACATCGTTATCAGAATATTTTAAATTCTCATTTGTTTATAAGAATCCGTAAGATACAATCATACACACAGGTGTCTACTTCCTTTGCTAGTCATCGTGATTTGTTGCTGTCTGCTATCTGTTATAATTCAGGTAATCTATACTCACGATACCTTGCACATTATATATTTTCTGCTAATTACCTATTATTTCACAACTTTTTATAATACTACATCAAAAATCGTTTTGGATTCTTCAGTCCTTCAATTGGTGTAATAATTTTATCATTTGATCGAACTGCAAAGTGGTTATTGACGTAGTGTTCTATGTTTAGTGACCAACATGCAGCTACCCGGGCAGTCAACATCTAAATAAAGCATGTCGTTTAGGCTATAGGAGGTTGCAATTGAAAGTATAAAAACACGACAAAAACACTATGCGCAACGTCCTTCTTCTCTAGTATGTCGTGTGCAAAAGACACTCGTATTTTTATATGTACTTATTTGTATATTTCTTGTATTTGCTAGGTTGTTTTTTTTTGACACCCATTCATGTTAATTATTATCGCATCATCTCACAGACCATCAAGTCTCTCTAGTGCTGAAAAGTACCGGTGGCTGGTACGCGTTATGACTGGTGTTAATTACTGATATTATAACTCTTGACGTTGTCGTGGTGTTGGTGCTGGCGGCGGTATGGGGTCCCGGTAGTAGTTCTGGTAGATGTCCTGCCAGAAGCGAGTGCGCTTCTCCAGCAGCGGCTCGTCGCGCAGCTCCAGCGTGCGGTCCAGAGACATGTACGGCGCCCCGGCCGCGCCTGTCGCCGGCCACGCGGGCAGGGGTGATCCCTCCGGCACCGGCTTACTGGTAAAAAACAAAATTGAGAATTTAAGTTACAAACATATTACACCATAATTTACTTGCGTTTAACCAGTCTTTTTGTACAGGATGATTGTTTGATGTTAAACTACAGATGTAGAAAGGTAAAAGAAAATGATATCATTCAAACAAAGATTCTTACCTGTGCGGATAAAAAAAACATCCAAAATAAAATGAACTAATTCATAGCATGGCCATACCTAATCATAGCAAAGCAGTTAAATATTATAACATAACCAAGTAAAACATAACATAACATATCATCACGCCTGTATCCCCGAAGGGGTAGGCAGAGGTGTACCAATGTACACCCACAGTTCGCCGATATGCTTAAGTTCCATGTAATAGGGGGCGAGCCTATTGCCACTTACCGGGCACAAATCCAAACTCCGACCTGCTACTGAGAATTTCATAGAAAAACCCAATAACATCTTGGTCGACTCGGGAATCGAACCCAAGACCTCCAGCGTAGCAGTCGCGCTTAGCGCCACTAGGCCAACGAGGCATTTAACCACTTTACCAAGTAAATGTCTGTAAAGTACTAAATGACTTACCCAGTTTTGATGAAATTATGCCATAATTCTCGCAAAGTCCTCTTCATACTTTGGTACTCGAGACTCACAAGGTCTTCATTTTGGCCGTCAGCTAAAGCTAATGTTTGAGCACAGTGGTCAGCGCCCCGCACGTCAGTATGAGGCACTAGCGGGGTATCCTCATCCACGAAGGAATATTCATACAAATATATTTGATCGTGGCCTGCCTCTACGTGCAGTTTTACAGCCCAAAGCATAGAATGAGCAAATAAGACATCCGAAAAATAAGCCACGTAATCGAGTATGGTGTCGTCGCCGACCTGCTTGTCACCAAAATAAAATTTCTTTATTTTATCCGCAACTTCTTCTCTTTCTGTTTCTGACTTGAACATCACGTCAGCTGGTAAGAAATCTGAAAATTTTCGATTCATCTTATCCTTCCAATCTTCAAAGTAATGGATACGCATGAGACCTTCCATTTGAGCAAAACCATACAACATGGGCAGTTTTTTATAACCACCGTTATGCAGTATACTCAACGGTGATTCGGTGAGGAATGCATCTTTTGTTTTGCTTTCTATACACGGTGAGAAAAGAAAAGTGGAATCAGGTCTGTCAATAGGTGGATCCGAAGTTAGTAACTCCATTGAAGCTGTCTTATAAAACTGTTCTAAATCAAAAATGTCATCAATCTTAGTATAGTTCAGTTTTCTTGCCTGATATATGGCTATGTTTACTGGGTCTCGTTGGACTGCAAATGCCGCAAGATTGCCTCCACTTTCAGCTATAACTTTGTGAAACAACCCTTCGGCTGATTTAGAAAGCATCAACAGATCCACTGCCGCGGACCCCGCACTGTAGCCGGCAAGGGTGACATCGTTAGGGTTCCCGCCGTAGCTTGCGATATTCTTGTGGACCCAGCGAAGCAATGCTACTTGATCCTTCATACCTGCATTACCGGGTACATCCTCAGTGCCAAGACAAAGAAAACCGTGGATTCCCAGGCGGTAATTAAAAGTTACTAGTATCATATCCTTAGTTTTCAATAAGCGTTTTGCTTTCAATCTTTCCCCATATCCCACAAAAAAAGCTCCTCCGGGAACGTATACTAGTACTGAGAGGTTTTTCTTTTCTGTATCTGGCACATACACATTAGCAATCAAACAATCTTCTTGTGCCACAAAATTGCCTGGAATATCAACTAACGATAATGTTGGCTGTGGACATATAATGTGCTTGTCGATGGCATCATATGTTGTTTTCCAAACTGGTGGTGGCAGAGGTGGCTAAAAAATAGAATTTTGCATTTACAATCATAAGATATAGACTTTTTGTCGAAACATGAGATTCTCGAGTCCCAAAGGCCGTAAAAATGTTTCAAGCAACATTTGACTTTCAAAACACTGAGTATTTGAATCTGTTCCAGTGTGATCTATATTTTAATGCTTTACGAAGATCAGTTGGTACCTTAAATCTGTTTTCTTTCACAGGAGCGGTAGCATAGGGTATATTATAGAAGGCGTATAGGTCAGCTTCGGGATCCTTGCGGCCACGCACGGGTCCCTGCGGCGTGTCCAGCTCCAGCCAGTCCTCGTCGATCGCCGGCTGCTGGCCACACGCCACGCACACTGCTGCGCACGCCACCAACACACACGTCCACAACTTCATGACTACAGCCAACAACTTAATGTAGCTTCATCAATCGTAAGGTAAACGATCAAATTATTATCTAGCTGTATACCACAGCTAATTTCCTTTTATACTAAGACAGGAAGACAAAGTTCCTGAATATAGGTGTCATGATTTAGTTATCTAGCAGTCAGACAAAATAACTACTAATCATGCTGATAAGCCAAAAAGTTTATCTATCATCACGGAACTCAATAATTATGTTCATCGAATTATACAATTACCGTCTGATAATATTTTGTCGTCAACCTCATTTTACTTCTTACCATTTGCGGATGTCAAATCGGTGGTCGATATACCTAGTAGAATAAATTTTCTTTTTCTTTCTTGTGTTTTTGGAAAAATGTCTTAATCGTAATTTATTGCCCCTCCTTTACAGTTTTAGCGAAAACACTTAAAAAATAGAATTCAAGACATCGAAAGACTAGTCTATTAAGTGTTCGAAATCACTTTTGAAAACTAGTTTTATTAATGGATCTATTTACTTTTGTTCATTATAATTTACTGCCCTGAGTATCGTCGTTATGTTTGTTTTACGTATACATATACATAGTGCGAAAACTATGTAATGACAAAAATATTTGTCATATTGCGTTAAGTTTATTTATTATTAAATATAGCTATGTCTCTTATTTTAGTTGAAGACTTGAAATTAATGCTTAAATGTTAAGAGAGAGAGATACGTATTTAATAATATATTATGACTTAAATAAGAAAAGGTCTCCGAAGACGAAACAATCCAAATAAAGACTTGTGAATATAATGTGGTTTATAATTCTCTTAAACGGTATACATTAACATATTTTACTTTTTTATAACTCTGTACGTTGTCGTGGTGTTGGTGCTGGTGGCGGTATGGGCTCCCGGTAGTAGTTCTGGTAGATGTCCTGCCAGAAGCGAGTGCGCTTCTCCAGCAGCGGCTCGTCGCGCAGCTCCAGCGTGCGGTCCAGAGACATGTACGGCGCCCCGGCCGCGCCTGTCGCCGGCCACGCGGGCAGGGGTGACCCTTCCGGCACTGGCTTACTGTTAAAAAGGAAAATGACAATTATAGATTTATACAAGTATTCAACTCTGCTACCAACCCACTGCTTCTAAATTTTTAAAAGAAACCAATAATAAAACCAAACTTTAGCTTACCCTGTTTTTATAAAGTTGTGCCAAATTTTTCTAACAGTTTTCTTCATACTTTGTAATTCTGGACTAGCATGTTTTTCGTCCCTGTGTGTAATGTTTACACCATCCATAACTGCCATCGTTTGAGCGCAGTGGTTTGCGCCCCGTACATTAGTGTGAGGCACCAGAGGAGTATATTCATCCACAAAGGAATACTCATACAAATATATTTCATTGTGTCCAGCCTCCACATGCAGTTTTACGGCCCGAAGCATGGGGTAAGCAAATATTACATCTGAAAAATAATCAACGTAACTCAATATGTTGTCATCACCAATCGGCTTATCCCCAAAAAAGAATTTCTTTATCTTTTCTGCTACTTCTTCTTTTTCCACATCAGAATTGAATTTCAAATCAGCAGGTAAGAAATCAGAAAACCTCTCATTCATCTTATGTTTCCAATCTTCGTAATATAAATGCACACGCAATAGTCCTTCCATTTGGGCAAAACCATATAACAGTGGTAGTTTTTTATAAGAACCTTTCTGTAAAATACTTAAAGGAGCTTCAGTGAGGAATGCTTCGTCACTTGTCTCACGTTCTAAACAAGGCGAGAAACGGAAAGTAGAATCAGGACGGTCAAAAAATGAGTCTGAATTTAATAGTTCCCATGGCGCTGTCTTGTACAACTCTTCCAAAGCGTAAATGTCATCGACGTTTGTAAAGTTGAACTTTTTCGCTTGAGACTTGGCAACTTCTAGTGGATCACTTTGGATTGAAAAAGCGGCAAGATTTCCTCCGCTTTCAGGGACGACTCTGTGGAATAATCCGTCAGTTGTCTTCGAAAGCATTAAGAGGTCCACAGACGCGGAGCCAGCACTGGAACCTACAAGAGCAACATCGTTAGGGTTCCCGCCGTAACTTGCGATATTCTTTTGCACCCAGCGTAGCAAGGCAACCTGGTCCTTCATGCCGGCATTTCCAGGAACGTCCTCAGTGCCAAGACAAAGGAAGCCGTGAATTGCAACACGGTAATTAAAAGTGACCAATACTATATCTTTTCCTTTCAGTAAGTTCGTCAATTTCAATCCCTCGCCATATCCCACGACAAAGGCTCCTCCATGGACGTAAACAAGAACCGTAAGGTTTTGTTTACGTGTGTCAGGCACGTACACGTTAGCGATAAGACAATCTTCTTGAGTCACTAAATTTTCAGGCATTGCGGCAAATGGAAGTGTCACCTGTGGACATATAACCTTTTTGTCTATGGCGTCAAATGGTGTTTTCCATACTGGTGGAGGCAGGGGTGGCTAGAAAAATATGAACAAAATATTATCAGGTAAAACCAATACTTCTCCAAACATAATAAATTCTTGTATTTCGAATTGTAAAACAGATAGAATTACCTTGAATTTGTCTTCTTTTACTGGAGCTGTGGCATAGGGTATGTTGTAGAAGACGTATAGGTCAGCTTCGGGATCCTTGCGGCCGCGCACGGGTCCCTGCGGCGTGTCCAGCTCCAGCCAGTCCTCGTCGCTCGCCGGCTGCTGGCCACACGCCACGCACACAGCCGCGCACACCACCAACACACACGTCCACAGCTTCATGACTGCGATTAACAACTTCGATTCGATACTGCTAACTGTTTGAGTTTTATATATTATGTGCTCTTATCTTTCACACTGCCATTACACAATATTACGTAAGAAACAATAATTATAACTGAAGTAATTGTTTAATGCTAATTACAACTCATGATGATAATTAAAAAACCGTATCACGGATTCAATGGGTATCTGTCCGATTATCTGAATGACCCGCGTACCAATTAATTAATGCCAGGTGCTAGCGTCCTAAATATTAATCGGACCTATCTTCTTATCTTAAATTAATCAATATTAAGCTGTTTATTTATTTCACCTGAATACTATGTTTTTACAAAATTAATAAGGAAGCATAAATATTACGGATTTGTAACTAGAGATGGGTACGTATTTAAATACTGAAATAATAAAGATATTTTTTTTTAATTCCTATGGAAGTAATCCCGAAGAATTAAACGCTGCATGATTGTTTGGTCGAAAGGTTAAAATCCTGAAAGTTCATTTGCCCGAAGCTGCGGTGGTTAGCGAAAGCCGTTTGCGACGGTTAGCACGCGTGGGGCCGCCAGAGGCCCACAGCGCCAGAGCTGTGACAGAAACCTGCATGTTGCGTGCTTGCTTGCATGCTCCATCTAGCTTGCGTGCCGCTCTTCGGGGTTTCATCCTTTCGGGCATTTGGATATCGGTATTTTATGTTTCTATACGGCTATCAGAATTTAAAACTTTCGGTATTTTGAATTGCGTTGTTTTGCACGTCGGTATTTCAGTTATAATGAAATTTAGGGATTTTAATAGGTACCCCTGGAGATCTAGATCATGCAATTGCATTTATAAAAAAAGTAAGAAAACACAACATTAAAAACACAGTCAAACCTAGGTAATTACAGTTCGGGCAATGTTCTTCTTTCCTTTCAAAAAATGTTGAGGGAGAAATTTGATTGTTTGTTGCGGAGATGGAAAGCGTGTGATTGTTTGGAAGGATTTGGCCTCAGGACATTTTTTTTGGAAGAGATCTTTTCAGTTAGCCTGTGCGGGCTTTGACTGTTTCACCGGACTTTTGACGAGGACCTTAAGGCCTCCAGCCGGAGCAATTGAAAAACTAACTACGTCAGCAACGTACACTAACTAACGGCACCCCCTGCGGGGTTCGGACCTCGACTTAGTGCGTTGCTAACAATTTTAATAAAGCAAAACAGAACAAGGGTTAGCTGGATCTAAGTTTTATTTAGGGACATATTTTTATTGATAGTTTGGCGGGCTCAAGCTTCGTCTAGGGATGTTAGAAGGGACCGGAGGGCATTAGCTTTGTAATGTTTTGCAAGTGAGTCAAGTGCTTTTTGCAAGTTAGTTTATTCTCAACGTCTATAAAAGACGTTGATTGAGTTGCCAAGGCCAGGCCAGCTGCATAGGGAAACCGTTCAGTATGTTTGGTGGCAGGTGGGTTGTTTATGAGTAAATCTTGATAGCTGTTGAGGTTATCTACTTTGACTACGTATCTTTCAATTTTATTAGTGTTCCGGCCTCATATCCATCGTCCAGGTATTGACTCTATTATTACAAAAGGGATCCGCACCAGCTTCGCACAGGCAGAGAAGACAGTAATCCCTTTCTTTTTAATCAAACTATATTTTTTTGAAAATCGTATACAATTCTATACGATTTCCCAAAAAAATATAGTCGATTTCTAAATTATAGTATGTGTGTTGTATATGTGTATGTTAAAACTGATGTATGTAGGTCTTTAAGTTGTCTCAATCATTTGCATGCTGTTTTAAAACTGCGGAATGTGTCTAGCTCTGTAACCAAATTTTATACCAAGTCTTGTTCCCCTTTTTATGCAAATAAATGATATTATAATTATTATTATTATTCTGTTCCTTACTTTTTAAGTTTATCACATCAGATAAGCATGGCCCCCACCTGATTCTTTGTTTTATCATGTTATTATTATCGTGTATAGAAAATATATATGTTTTAGATAAATTTGGTGCTAATTTACAATAAGGTACGCATTATTTATGTTGTAAAAGTATAACCCGGTTTTATTTGTCCAAAATTATTTTTATCTGTCTGTTTGTTTGTTGCTAATCGCCGATATTGCGTGGACTAGTTTTAAAATGGTTTTCACTTTTACATGGAATTAAAATATATTACTATAAGATTATACTAAGTAGAAGAAGAATGAGGTCTCAGTTTAAATTAACTTATTTTTAATAATGGTCAAAAGTGGTAATACTATACATTAATTTTGACCGGCCTTATTAAGTTAGGAGTAACTGTAACGTAATTCTGTGGCAGTATTATTGTGGACATACTTCTATTTCAAAAAATGTTGTAAATAAATTTTCTACGGTGGAAGATATGACCATTAAAAGACCATTGAAAGTTTATTCGGAAAAAAAAAGAAATTTAGGAATAATAATAAAATTTATTGTTTCTATCAAATAATTTTCTTTGGACTAGATTAACATTAAAAGTTACAAGCAATATTTTTAAGATTGAAATAACAAAATCTATTACCTAACTAAAAGTTACACCTAGATAACAATTCAATTTCTGTTCCAACAGGAAGTTAACGTCAATTCTTATAACTCCTGACGTTGTCGTGGTGCTGGTGCTGGTGGCGGTATGGGCTCCCGGTAGTAGTTCTGGTAGATGTCCTGCCAGAAGCGAGTGCGCTTCTCCAGCAGCGGCTCGTCGCGCAGCTCCAGCGTGCGGTCCAGAGACATGTACGGCGCCCCGGCCGCGCCTGTCGCCGGCCACGCGGGCAGGGGTGACCCTTCCGGCACTGGCTTACTGTAAGCAAATAAATGACAATCATTTATTAATGCGATATTTAATCACATCATTGCCAGATTCTAAATAATTTATGTCTTTACTCCACTGCAGTGATCAAACAAGATTTTCGTGTCAGAATTAGAGAATGAATTACAAGTCATCAACTTAACTAAAACTACTACTACTACAACTATTAATCAACAACTACAATAATAATTGAAACTACTTACTTACCCAGTTTTTACAAAGTTGTGCCAAATTGTTCTCATAGTTTTCTTCATACTCAGAAATTCAGGGCTCGCTTGTCTTTCATCCCTGTGTGTTATGTTTAATCCATCCATGACTGCAAACGATTGAGCACAGTGGTCAGCGCCTCGTACATTGGTGTGAGGAACGATCGGAGTGTTTTCATCCACAAAGGAATACTCATACAAATATATTTCTTTGTGTCCAGCCTCCACATGCAGTTTGACGGCTCGAAGCATGGGGTACGCAAAAATGACATCCGAAAAATAGTCAACATAACTCAATATGTTGTCATCACCAACCGGCTTGTCTCCAAAGAAGAACTTCTTTACCTTTTCTGCTACTGCTTCTTTTTCCTCGTCCGAATTAAATGACAGGTCAGCAGGTAAGAAATCAGAAAACCTCTCATTCATCTTGTGTTTCCAATCTTCGTAAAATATATGCACACGCAACAGTCCTTCCATTTGCGCAAAACCATATAACAGGGGTACTTTTTTGTATGAACCCTTCTGTAATATACTTAAAGGAGATTCAGTAAGGAATGCTTCGTCACTTGTCTCACGTTCTAAACATGGTGAAAAACGGAAAGTAGAATCAGTAGTGCGATTCTGTAAGACTTCATTCTAAAATTCGAATCTGAATCCGCAGTGAGTTTCTTGATTGGCATTCTGTAACTCGATTGATAATTCGAATCTGCACTAGCGCCACACTTGCGAGCGTGTTTGCGAGTTGAACTAAATCAAATACGAGATTTTGACAGATAATGTATGAGATGACGTTTTATCTGGCATTCTGTAAGATAATTCCTAAGTCACTTCGACGCTCACTTCGCACTCAATCTCGATCCAAAAATAAGCATATATTTTACGAGTGAAAAAAATTTTTTTGCAAAAAAACGATTTCAAAAATGAATAAAAGCACTAAAAGTTAAAAATAATACTATTTTAGATTTAGATTTATTTATTTACTTTCTTCAAATCTTAACACTAGGTTACATTACATTGCCCCACAAAACTGCTTACGCAGTTTAACTGTGAATGAAGTTTATTACCTACCTACATTAATAAACCGAACCTAAACTACTATTAACCTATACTTTATACAATTTAATATTATTTTGGAGACGGTGCCTAGCTAGGTAGGTAATGAAACGACAAGTAATTCCTGAATATATTGATGGGTACCTATTGTGTTTATAAAATTGGTGTCATTTTATGGGGAAACAGTGTCAATTGTATCGATCTGTTTATAATACAAAAGAAACTTGTTAGAATCCTAGCTCAAATAGACAATACAGAAAGCTGTAAACCATACTTTAAGGAATTTAAACTATTAACGCTACCATCAATATATATACTAGATATATGCACATTTGTTTATAAAAAAATTAACACATTAAAAAAAATAGAAGATTCTCATAACATCAATACCCGTAACAAAAATAAATTATGTTTACCACAATCACGTATTAAAATGTTAAATGAAAGTCCATATTATATGGCAATTAAATTATTTAACAAGCTACCAATAGATATAAAAAATCAAGAATATTTATTAGCATTCCAGAGAAAACTAAAAAATTATTTAATCCAGAATTGTTACTACTCCATAAAGGAATATTTTGAAAATAACAATTTTTATAAATATAAATAGGAACAATAAATTACTAAATAATTATTTTGTAGCTGTGTGTCAGCTAATACCTAACTATAAGTACCTAGAATATACCCTTTGTTTTTTGCTAGTTATTAAGTATGAAATTATATAGAGTCAATAAATTAGATAAAACCAAAAAAAAAAGTTAAAACTGTAAAGGATAAATATATTAATTATTAGATGCTAATTGTTTTAGAATGAGTGTTAGATTTTTATAATAGGTATTAATTATATTGCTATGCTTGTAAAAGGCAACTAAGTAATAAGTGCCACATATTTTTATAACATCTAATGTACACTTAGTATGCAATAAAACTTTTGACTTTGACTTTGACTTTGAAATGTATTATTTTCCGATTAGAAGTAATATTTAGAAGAATGTTTATGTTTTATTTTTTCTGGCTTCTTCTTAGTCTGTAGGTATACTATGCAGTCATTAAGTTTTGTATATTGTTATTCCATAAACTCTACCAGAGTTTCAACCTGAGCCGACGATGGGTGAGAGGAACGTGTCTCATTTGGACTGAAACATTATTAGAACCAGATTAGAAAACAAAATAAACACTTCTATAATTAATACAACAAGGAATATATACTTACTTCATGATTACCTATTTTCCAATTATTATCAAACCAAACTCGAACAAAACAACGCAACTCACAAGATTAATAATATAAATATTGACCACAGATTAGTAATGATATTGACTGTCAGTCATTTTTATCGTTAATTATGTAGATTATATTCACGGCACGAATTTAGAGTTTTCTCTGTATTGTTTACTTATTAGCCGTCTTAAATTCCTTAAAATAAGAAATTTTGATTTAAATATCAAAACAGCTAAAATTCTGAGCCAAAAACTAGTAAAATAAAAAAACCGATAAATCTCGAATTAAATTTTGTTGAGTGTGGCAATCACTAGTGCAGTTTTGCTCGCTTCGGAACTCACTTCACTTCGCAACCGCCTAAGTGATGTTAACAGAATGCAAAATCAAGGTCATTTGGAATGTGATGCGAAGTGTAAGTGAATAGCGAAGTGAGTTGCGAGTTGTTGAGTGAGTTTTACAGAATCGACAAGCAGGTCGGTCAAAAAATGAGTCTGAATTTAATAGTTCCCATGGCGCTGTCTTGTAGAACTCTTCCAAAGCGTAAATGTCATCGACGTTCGTAAAGTTAAACTTTTTCGCTTGAGACTTGGCAACTTCTAGTGGATCTCTCTGGATTGAAAACGCGGCAAGATTACCTCCGCTCTCAGGAACGACTCTGTGAAATAATCCATCAGTTGTCTTCGATAGCATCAAGAGGTCCACAGAGGCGGAACCAGCACTGGAACCTACAATAGTAACATCGTTAGGGTTCCCGCCGTAGCTGGCGATATTCTTTTGTACCCAGCGTAACAAGGCAACCTGGTCCTTCATGCCGGCATTTCCAGGAACGTCCTCAGTGCCAAGACAAAGGAAGCCGTGAATTGCAAGACGGTAGTTAAAAGTGACCAATACTATGTCTTTTTCTTTTAGTATGCTCGTTGTTTTCATCATTTCTCCATATCCCATAACAAACGCTCCTCCATGGACGTATACAAGAACCGTGAGGTTTTTCTTCCGTGTGTCAGGCACGTACACGTTAGCGATAAGACAATCTTCTTGTGTCACCAAATGATCAGGCATTGCTGCAAGTGGAATTGACACTTGTGGACAAATGACATGCTTGTCGACGGCATCGAATGGTGTTTTCCACACGGGTGGAGGGAGGGGTGGCTGAAAAATAAAAATTCAATTAAGTTAGAAAATCCATTAATACCTTCCGTTTCTTTTTGTCTTTCGAACTTGTATAACTGACCACTCTCAAAAATGTATTGATTAACATAAATACCTTGAATTTGTCTTCTTTTACTGGGGCTGTGGCATAGGGTATGTTATAGAAGACATAAAGGTCAGTTTCTGGATCCTTGCGGCCGCGCACTGGTCCCTGCGGCGTGTCCAGCTCCAGCCAGTCCTCGTCGCTCGCCGGCTGCTGGCCACACGCCACGCACACAGCCGCGCACACCACCAACACACTCGTCCACAGCTTCATGACTGCGGCTAACAACTTACTAACAGATATTCACTAGCGGTTTGTTTTATATATATTACCTTATCTTTCGTTGTGCTATAAGTATGTAACAAAAAATAATAATAATAAAAGTTTTTGTTAATTTTTATTGCAACTCACGGTGGTAAGCAAAAATTCCGTATTGCGGCATTCAAGTATATACCTGTCCGATTATCCGAATGACTTGCATGTAATTGATGTTGTTGTGCGTCCGAAATTTAAACAATCCTATATTTTTATGCGTAGAATTAAAAGATAACTTTTCGCTAATAATAGCTTTTTAGAAAGTAAATAATATGTGGAATATATTGTTATAGTAAGTAATAAATATATTAGTTTAGTTTTTAACTCGAGACTCGATTATGCAATTGGATTTTTGGATGTAAAATAATAAGGAGAAAGAAGTACGAAGTGTAAAATGAGTCGAATTGGACTCACTCATGGACTGTTCCGTCGAACAGACAGACGGGCAGCAAAGAGATTATATAAGAGTACCATTTGTTTCCTGTTTGTGGTAAGGAACCCTAAAAACAGTCATGCAAACATTGTAGCATAGCACAGCATAATTAGCAACACATTATTATTATTACTGAGGATAGGCAGTGAACATAAAGAGATACATCATGATAATAATCCAGCTTATAAACGTCTCACTTTCACACGTCTCACACTGCTGGACTCAGGCCTCTTCCTATTTAGAGAAGGCAAGAGCATAATTTATCATCACGCTTGCTCACTGCGGATTGGCGAATTGAGATCCCTTTGAATCCAGGTTTTCTGTCGATGTTTTCCTTTACCGTTCTTCAAGCCTAAATTGGGTTACAAGAATAATTGTTAGTCATTATTTTTAAATTCTTTTTATTTATTTATGTTTATCAATCATTTTTGTGTTTTTTTTTTTTGTAAAAATTTATAAATTAAGAAGGCGTTGTACAGTCACGATCAAAAGTATGTATGTAATTAATACATTGTCCAGTTTTTAATTGTTTTTTTCCTTAATTTCAATCAATTAGTATTGCAAAACGTGTTACGAAGAAGTTATTGAAAACAGTTCCTTAATCGTGTAATTATTATTTTTAGTTTAAATTTATCCATCAACCATCATCAGCCGGAAGACGTCAACTGCTGAACAAAGGCCTCCCCCCTAGAACGCCACAATGAACGACAACTCGTCAATTGCATCCACCGGGTGCAACTTTGACGATATCGTCGGTCCACTGCGTCTTCTGTTGAATACATAAATATTGCTAAAGTCTAACAAGTTCGCTATGCGTATACATATTTTTGCTCGTGACTGTACTCACGAACTAAGGGTCTATAAGTATATATTCCTTCGGCACCTGATTTGTTTATCTTGGCTATCGGTCTAATCTAGCAGTAACGAGATGAGTGAGAATAATGTAATCTTGGAACATAGGTACTTCGATATCAAGCATAGTAACGCCTAACTTTTTTTGGTAGAGATCTTTGCAGTTTGCCTGAGTGCAGGCTTTGACTGCTTCACCGGGCTTTGAGTAAGTAGTAACGCCTGTAACAAAATTTCAGTGCAAGGGAAGTTATCAACATTCACAGATCGTGACGTCGGTCTGCGTAGCATATACGCTAAGGCCTCCTTGCAACGTGCCATTCTACGTCGCATCAAAATAAAGACTGGCCTTTTTGTGGCATAACTCTTTTTGAGACAACAAATTGATTCTTGCCGCCAGACAAATAATCAAAGTAACTACATTAAAAATTCTTTCCAATAATATAGAGCACGTTGTTAATGATTCCTAGGCAAGCCTTCATACAACTCAACTTTTTACATAAAGCGCTCAATGTTTTTACCTTACTTAATAGATCAAGTAAGGAAAAAACTGGCACGCAAGTGACTATGAGAATTACCAAGATATGTTGCATAAGTTGTGTAATTACTCACATATAACAAACTGTTGTTGTATGTCTTTGTTATTTGTTTGGGCTAAACTCTGACAGGTCTGGACTTTTGCGGAAACGTCACTGGCTAATTTTATATGGAGTAGGTAATTTTGTCGGTGTTCAGACAGCTAAGTTAAAGTGGAGCTGGGCTAGTCATTTGAGTCGCATGGGTCCTTATAGATGGGCGAAACTTGCAACAGAGTGGGTACCTAGAGCCGGCACTCAAAAACGGGGTAGGCCGAAAAGACGCTGGCGCGATGACATCGATCGCTATCTGCCGGGTTGGTGGGAGATGGCTCCAGACAGAACAGCTTGGAGCAAATTGGGGGAGACCTTTGCTCAGCAGTGGGACACATAAAAGGTTATTAAAAAAAAAAGGTAATTTTGGCAGCATTTATTTTAGCTAAAAAGTAAAAGTTCCATGTAAAAAATTAAGCCATGAAATTCTTAGATATAGATTGTTATTAATACGTTGAGGAAGACTAAAGCTAAAAATTTTTTGACGTCTGAAATTAGTTTTTTTTTTTAATTCTGAGTATTAAGCAAATATGAAATCCTACCAGATAATTAGTAGGAGTAGGATATTGCCATTTAATTAAGCCGACGTTACACAGTGCAAGCTGAGCGTGTGAAAGGAGGTAAGGCAAGTAGGTGCAACTAGTCGTGGGCAAAGATTTAGGGGTTGCTACTTATGACGCGGTGCCCATAGTGGGGCAGGCGCATGACGAGTAAAAAAAATTAAGTTGTAGTGTCTCGGATGCGAGTTAACTGATTTGCACATGGCAGTAATTCGTATGATCCGGTGGACACACAATGCAAGTAAATGTTCTACGCTAGCTAGCGCTGTGTAACGTCAGCAATAGGCAAGTAATGTTGGAACGTCGAGAGCAAAAATTTAAAATAAACCACACTAAAATCCGTTAAAAGTAGTTTTATTTTAACATAAAAATCAAATTATTGTTTGTCAGCAACGTTCCCTAAAGACTATCTTAATATAACATGTAATTGTTAAAATTAAAATAACACCATATTTTTAGCAGAACTAAAGGTTTTAGACTAGATTTATTACATTAGCTGTTCCACTCGGGAGTTAACGTTCATTCTTATAACTCTTGACGCTGTCGTGGTGTCGGTGCTGGCGGCGGTATGGGCTCCCGGTAGTAGTTCTGGTAGATGTCCTGCCAGAAGCGAGTGCGCTTCTCCAGCAGCGGCTCGTCGCGCAGCTCCAGCGTGCGGTCCAGAGACATGTACGGCGCCCCGGCCGCGCCTGTCGCCGGCCACGCGGGTAGGGGTGACCCTTTCGGCACTGGCTTACTGTAAGAAAGAAAATGTCAATTACTTATTAACACAAGAATTCATCATTTTCTCATTTCTGCTCCCAACACACGCATTCTAAATTTTCCAAAATAAATCAATAAGAAAATATCCCAACACCGCTAGAGTATTTTACGGTAATAAACGTTCTTCAGTTAAAAAATATAAAGTATTTTCAATTTATTTCAGTTTTTTAGAAGCATTACTTCTTGTAAAATATTTTTTTGCCTTACCCAGTTTTTATAAAGTTGTGCCAAATGTTCCTAACAGTTTTCTTCATTCTCTGAAATTCTGGGGTTGCTTGTCTTTCATCCCTCTTCATCCAGTTTACCCCATCCATGACAGCCATCGTTTGAGCGCAGTGGTCGGCACCCCGTACATTAGTGTGAGGCACCAGTGGGACGTCTTCATCCACAAAGGAATACTCATACAAATATATTTCTTTGTGTCCAGCCTCCACATGCAGTTTTACGGCCCGAAGCATGGGGTAAGCAAATATTACATCCGAAAAATAATCAACGTAACTCAATATGTTGTCATCACCCACCGGTTTGTCTCCGAAAAAGAACTTTTTCACATTTTCTGCTACTGCTTCTTTTTCTTCGTCAGACTTAAAGGTCAAATCGGCAGGTAGGAAATCAGAAAACTTTTCATTCATCTTGTGTTTCCAACCTTCAAACCAAGGGACTCGAAGAAGTCCTTCCATTTGTGCAAAACCATATAACAGTGGTAATTTTTTGTAGGAACCCTTCTGTAATATACTTAAAGGAGATTCAGTGAGGAATGCTTCATCACCTGTCTCACGTTCTATACACGGCGAGAAACGGAAAGTAGAATCAGGTCGGTCAAAAAATGGGTCTGAATTTAATAGTTCCCATGGCGCTGTCTTGTAGAACTCTTCCAAAGCGTAAATGTCATCGACGTTCGTAAAGTTGAACTTTTTCGCTTGAGACTTGGCAACTTCTAGTGGATCACTCTGGATTGAAAACGCGGCAAGATTTCCTCCGCTTTCAGGGACGACTCTGTGAAATAATCCATCAGTTGTCTTCGATAGCATTAAGAGGTCCACAGAGGCGGAGCCAGCACTGGAGCCTACAAGAGCAATATCGTTAGGGTTCCCGCCGTAGCTTGCGATATTCTTTTGCACCCAGCGTAGCAACGCAACCTGGTCCTTCATGCCGGCGTTTCCGGGAACGTCCTCAGTACCAAGACAAAGGAAGCCGTGAATTGCAAGACGATAGTTAAAAGTGACCAGTACCACATCTTTTCCTTTTAGTAAGTTCATCAATTTCAACGATTCTCCGTGTCCCATGACAAAAGCTCCTCCATGAACATATACAAGAACCGTGAGGTTTTTCTTACGTGTGTCAGGCACGTACACGTTAGCGATAAGACAATCTTCTTGAGTTACCAAATTTTCGGGTAATGTGAAAATGGGAATTTTCACCTGTGGACAAATTACATGCTTGTCGATGGCATCAAATGTTGTTTTCCAAACTGGTGGAGGTAGAGGTGGCTGAAAAATAAAATATAGTTAGATAAAACCAACTTAACTTTAACGTTTTTATTATTCGTACAAGTATAACCGATCAAGCTCAAAAATAATATTGTCAATCATTAAGACCTTGTATTTATTTTCTTTCACGGGAGCGGTAGCATAGGGTATGTTATAGAAGACGTATAGGTCAGCGTCGGGGTCCTTGCGGCCGCGCACGGGTCCCTGCGGCGTGTCCAGCTCCAGCCAGTCCTCGTCGCTCGTCGGCTGCTGGCCACACGCCACGCACACAGCCGCGCACACCACCAACACACACGTCCACAGCTTCATGACTGCGGTCAACAACTAAGTATCAGATATCCGCTTGTTGTTTGTGTTTTATACGTTACCTTATCTTTCGTTCTACTATACGTAGAGTACCAAAAAATAACATTAGTCGTTGTTTAATATTTATTACAAATCATGGTGGTTAGCAAAATTCCGTATCACGGCATTCCGTAGATACCTGCCCGATAATCCTAATGACTTCCGTGTAATTGACGTTATATCACAATTTCACTAGTCGTTATCCAGTATGCGGCCTGCCCGAACACAGGACCTAACAACTAGTGAAAGTGTGAAAATGAAGCATTAGTCTTTTACTAAGTTAGTAACATCTGCAAGTTGTTGATACTTACAACTTGAGACCGGAGTGTGCGATTGCATATTTGCAGCGCACAATGAAAGATAGAAGAATAAAAATATGTCATGTAAAAATATGTAACTCAAAAACAGGAAGAAAAAATACAAGAGTTGTGACTTTTTACGAACAACATAAACAGGTATTACATTATATAAATAAGCAAGTGGTGACACAGTGGTGATATTTGAGCTTTTCATGTGGCATTTAAAGTGAAATCCGATCTCTACTCATAACAAACCTTTTTTGGTCTATGTTTTTTATTATCCGACACAACTGGAGTGATTTTGTGGGTAGTTTCTTTGGCACATAACTATTTTTATTATGATTAAATTTGACATCTTTTAAAAATAAGCCATTAAATTTTTGACACATTTTTTATTTGTCTACACTTATATTATAAGGAGGAAAGATTTGTTTGTTTGTTTGAATTGAATAGGCCCCAAAACTACATGACCGATTTGAAAAATTATTTCACTGTTGGGTAGCTACACTATCTCCGATGAACATAGGTTATATTAAATTTTCAAAAAAGTTTGTGGTCCATACTATAACTGCAATAATGTAACCCAAGGTGTGAAAAAAATACCGAAAAACTTTCTTAAATCACGTGCGCTGCGAAAACTATTGATTAAGTATAGAACTAAGTAGTTTAATATATATGTCGCAGACAAATAGTATAATCTGCGTGTTTACATACGGCGTCGTCAGTTTAAAAACGTTTGCGGTTATGTAATATGCCGAAGGCAAAATGTATATTGCCGAGTCACTTTATAATATGCCACAACATTTCATCGAAAATTTAAATACCATATACATAATGCCTAGGCAAATTGAAGTATTTAGTTTTTGAGGTTATCCGGCACGTCAAAAATGCTAAGGTATCCATAAACTCTGGGTCGTGAAGGACTCCTGCGGAGTATTTTTGGTCAAAAAAACATGTATTTGATCGAATATTCAAAAATTCATAGGCCCAGAAATCCATTGCTTGATTAGGTTCGACTTTGTGACAGAGATCAATAGGTTAGGTTAGGTTAGATATTGTGACCTTGCAACAGAGCGAGCGAAGCGAGCGACGACGTATGTAATTCAAAATTTGTCTCGAGATTTTAATGAGCATGGTCACCCTAAAATAACACAAACGTCGCGTTATAACGATTGAATGAGTTGTCATTTTGCCTACGGCATATTACATAGCCGCAAACGTTTTTAAACTGACGACGCCGTATGTAAAATGCCATATTATACTATTTGTCTGCGACATATACATCTTTGTAGAACATATAATTATCTACAAAAAATATCACGACAGCATAATAATATGTCTAACTATCATAGATATGTCACATAAGTGTCTTTTTAACTTTTAATAATTTATATAAATGCCACTGCTCTAAAAGCTCTTTAATTTATGCGTTGGAATTAATCCTTATCACAATAAATTACTTCATAATATTTAAGTCTACTTTGATATCTTTATATGTTAAAAGATATCACAAGTTTAAAAATGTATCTCAGTTATTTAAAAAATGCATGCTCACGCCGCCGTTAGTTTAGAGTTTAAGACGGCATCATAATAATATAAGCGAATTGATATTAATTAATAGCAATTTAGCCTTTCGGGAATATTATTTGTTTTCTATTTTTTATTATTCCATAGTAAGTTTACTATTAACAAATTAGTAAAGAAACTAACGACGTAACGGGGCTAAAGAGGTAGAACATTCATAATTCAAGAACGGGTAGACTGATTTTCAAAACCTTTAATTTTTTGGATTCGTTTCCGCCCCGTATAACAAATTAACTATAAAGACATCGGAAACCGCGGGGCACAGCTAGTCTTTTTATAATAAGTAAAGAATGCGCTTTAACATACATATTTCTTTACGAGATAAATCAAAATATTGAATATAAGAATCGTCTTAGCTAATTTGTACGACAATGTGACCATTAAGCCGATGATACAGAAAAGCGAGCCGCCGGTGAGAAAGTAGACCACTATTGCACCTACTCGTATGTACTCGAACATCTGTCAGAATTCTCCTCTGGGGCCCAAGTCTGCTATTTACATTCGGTTCAATGTCTTCATAGTGTCGTGCCAGCAGAGCCATTTTCGGAAAATTGGTATTCTACTAAACGTCAAAACGTCAAAATTGCGCATTACAATTTGTACCAAATGTATGAACTATTGGTCACAGTCGTTGAACATTGAACCGAATCGTTCCAATGCGCAATTTTGACGTTTTCACGTTTAGTAGAATACCAATTTTCCGAAAATGGCTCTGCTAGCACGACACTATGAAGACATTGAACCGAGTGTAAATAGCAGACTTGGGCCCCAGACATGTATCGTGCCCGTCGTAGCCATACGACCTACTAACAATTGTCCTTACTTAAAGATGGACAAGTTTTTACTGGTGTCATGGTCTAAAAGACTAAATAATGTTCTACCATGGATGAGAGCTACTAAACGACTCGCAGATAGTCGTAACTCGTATGATGCGGTCACACAATGCGAGTAAGTGTTCTACAGTAACTGACAACACCAGCTCCAAGCTAGCTCGCGGTGTATAACGTTGGTTTTAGGCAAGTAATGATAAGTAAATGGTCAAAAAGCAGCGGGTCAGTTACTTTTAAATAACTAGTTTTTGGTGCATGTTTACATCTATGTTACGAGTTTTAATCTTGGCTACAAGTTAATCAAAAACATAATATACTTATTACATAATGATCTATACAACTTGTACCGAATGTTTAGTAATTTATCTCCGTGCAAAAACAACAATGATAGTATCTGTTCTGTGTGGAAACAGACATCACTTGTGCTTAATTTATAAAAAGTACTTTTTTACTCAATTAACTTCAAGGTCCATCTCAAACATAATAAGTTGGTTTTAGCGCCGAATCAAAATTTGTTGTATTTGCTACTTTTCAGCTTTCATTTCTGTGGTTTAACTTCCAATAAACATATATTTTAAACTTAAAATTAAATTTATTGTTCGTCATCATCGTTGTCTTAGGGCTATCTTATATTTTTTAAAAATAAATCAATTCAAGTCTATCACGCAACTCAAAGTTGACTCTACACATAATAACAATATCAGTTCCACGCGGAAATCAACGTCCTCTTATAACTCTTGACGTTGTCGTGGTGTCGGTGCTGGCGGCGGTATGGGCTCCCGGTAGTAGTTCTGGTAGATGTCCTGCCAGAAGCGAGTGCGCTTCTCCAGCAGCGGCTCGTCGCGCAGCTCCAGCGTGCGGTCCAGAGACATGTACGGCGCCCCGGCCGCGCCTGTCGCCGGCCACGCGGGCAGGGGTGACCCTTCCGGCACTGGCTTACTGTAAGGATGAAAATGTCAATTACTTATTTACACAAGAATTCATCATTTTTTCATTTCTGCTCCCAACACACCCATTCTAAATTTTCCAAAATAAATCAATAAGAAAATATCCCAACATCGCTAGAGTATTTTACGGTAAAAAAAGTTTTTCAGTTATACAATACAAAGTGTTTTCAATTCATTTCAGTTTTCTAAAATCATTGCTTCTTGTAAAATATTTTTGTGCCTTACCCAGTTTTTATAAAGTCGTGCCAAATGTTCCTAACAGTTTTCTTCATTCTCTGAAATTCTGGGGTTGCTTGTCTTTCATCCCTCTTCATCCAGTTTACCCCATCCATGACAGCCATCGTTTGAGCGCAGTGGTCGGCGCCCCGTACATTAGTGTGAGGCACTAGTGGGACGTCTTCATCCACAAAGGAATAATCGTACAAATATATTTCTTCGTGTCCAGCCTCCACATGCAGTTTGACGGCTCGAAGCATGGGGTATGTAAATAAAACATCCGAAAAATAGTCAACGTAACTCAATACATTGTCATCACCCACCGGTTTGTCTCCGAAAAAGAACTTCTTCACCTTTTCCGCTACTTCTTCTTTTTCAACTTCAGAATTAAAGGTCAAATCAGCAGGCAAGAAATCAGAAAACTTTTCATTCATCTTGTGTTTCCAGTCTTCGAAAAAATGGATACGAATTAGTCCTTCCATTTGGGCAAAACCATATAAAAGGGGTACTTTTTTGTAAGAACCCTTTTGTAAAATACTTAAAGGAGATTCAGTGAGGAATGCTGCGTCACTTGCCTCACGTTCTAAACACGGTGAGAAACGGAAAGTAGAATCAGGACGGTCATGAAAAGGGTCTGAATTTAATAGTTCTAATGGCGCTGTTTTGTAGAACTCTTCCAAAGCGTAAATGTCATCGACGTTCGTAAAGTTAAACTTTTTAGCTTGAGACTTGGCAATTTCTAGTGGATCACTCTGGATTGAAAAAGCGGCAAGATTACCTCCGCTCTCAGGAACGACTCTGTGAAATAATCCTTCAGCTGATTTCGAAAGCATTAAGAGGTCCACAGACGCCGAACCAGCACTGGAACCTACAATAGCAACATCATTCGGGTTCCCGCCGTAGCTGGCGATATTCTTTTGCACCCAGCGTAACAAGGCAACCTGGTCCTTCATGCCGGCATTTCCAGGAACGTCCTCAGTGCCAAGACAAAGGAAGCCGTGAATTGCAAGACGATAGTTAAAAGTGACCAGTATCATATCTTTTCCTTTTAGTAAGTTCGTCATCTTCATCATTTCTCCATATCCCGCGACGAAACCTCCTCCATGGACGTATACAAGAACCGTGAGGTTTTTCTTACGTGTGTCAGGCACGTACACGTTAGCGATAAGACAATCTTCTTGTGTCACCAAATGTTCAGGCAATTTAAAAACGGGAATTTTCACTTGAGGACATATTACATGCTTGTCAACGGCATCAAATGGTTTCTTCCATACTGGTGGAGGAAGGGGTGGCTGAAACAGAAAAATAATTTTATATTCACGAAAAACAAAACAAATACTACTACAAAAAAACTCGTGTCTCGTACAGATATTCTAGACTTGGCTGTTTACATTCTTTGCATAATAAATACCTTGTATTTATTTTCTTTCACAGGAGCAGTAGCATAGTGTATGTTATAGAAGACGTATAGGTCAGCTTCGGGGTCCTTACGGCCGCGCACGGGTCCCTGCGGCGTGTCCAGCTCCAGCCAGTCCTCGTCGCTCGCCGGCTGCTGGCCACACGCCATGCACACAGCCGCGCACACCACCAACACACACGTCCAAATATTCATGACCGCTGCTCTCAAGTTTACGATTAACTAGCAAGGCCGCCACAAACTCCTTCTTTATATAGTAAATTACAATGATATGATTATATTTTTATCTGTTAGTAATTTTGATTACCTCAAATGATTTGGCAAAATTGTATTTACGAGTGACGATTAAATTTTCAACAAAATGTCTGTTAATTCCTGCATTGCTATTTTTACCATAAATACTTTGGGCAGCTCTTGGATCTTTGAATTAATTAATTAATGTTTTTTATTGATCATAAATCGTCATTTACAATGCCTTAATTATATTTTACATTAGGTCTACTTCAGTTAGCCTGACTTTTTAAGTTGACTTTGCTTGACCTTTGACTGTTTCACTAAGTTTTTAATGAAACCATGAGCTTTCAGCAACGATATGCGATAGGTTATTTGAGGTCAATTTGCAATGAGATATGTTTTTTTTTGGTAGAGATCTTTGCAGTTAGCCTGAGCGCAGACTTTGACTGCTTCACCGGACTTTAAGTAATGAGAAATGCAATTTTAAACTTTTTATTTTTTTTCACAGTGCAACTGCAAGTTATAAACGTAGCCCCGTGGCCCCCGGGTAGGTACAATATTTATACACCTCAATTCTCTCAAATCAACGACCTTAAAAACAATAAATGTAGGTTCCTGATTAATACAATTTTAATACATTTTCTGTTTTAATTCGTTTCGTTTTATTTGGGTTTCCATTTAGAGAATTCATAAAATCATTATGAAACTTTACGTCATGACTAGAACATGTTTATACTTGTACATCATTTCTATTAATAATTTACTAATAATAGTCAAACTCATGTTTATTGCTTGTCATTATTGATAAATTTTCACGTGAATAGGACAGTTAGCTTGCGCTGCGGTGACGAAAAGACATCAGTCGCAGTGTCACCTGAAGTGTTTGTTTTTAAATTAGTGCGGTCATATAAGAAATACGTTTAAGCTATTAAATAAATATATAATAACGTTAGTAGGTGGTGCTGTAACAATAATTCTATTAAACGATTGTGCGAACAACTATAAATAAAAGCTAGGCCCTGATCCCCTCATTTACTTTTGTGCATTAATGCATAAATTAAAAAAAAAAGATCGACAGGTGCGAACTCAAAAGTAAACGTTTTGTGGAACATGTAATATAGCAGTTGTTTTTTTTATTGATTGGTGTCAGATATATGCCCCGTAGCGATGTCGGCTAAACTCAAGCTAAACTTAATAATTTTTCTTGTTTTGCTACACCTATAATAAATGAAGGCCCTAGATTATTTCTAAATTTTGTCTATTGTTGTACTAGATGTTTATAGTGTTTACGTGGCAGCATACGTGGAGTAGTAGAATACAGATTTTTTTCTTGTTATCTGCTGTTCTAACGAGAAATGTATAAAAAGGTATGATTCCCGAAAACGTGAGTAAAACTGCACACCTGTAGATTTTGTTTTATTTACATTGTAAAAATTAACCTTACGCTATAGTTAAATGAAATACATAAGACATATATCATTTCCTAACCGATAATAATGAAGATGAATTATTTGTGCCGTCCCTAAAAATAGTCTTATAACTCTTGACGTTGTCGTGGTGTTGGTGCTGGCGGCGGTATGGGTTCCCGGTAGTAGTTCTGGTAGATGTCCTGCCAGAAGCGAGTGCGCTTCTCCAGCAGCGGCTCGTCGCGCAGCTCCAGCGTGCGGTCCAGAGACATGTACGGCGCCCCGGCCGCGCCTGTCGCCGGCCACGCGGGCAGGGGTGACCCTTCCGGCACTGGGTTACTGTAAAACATTATAATAATAGGTAAATAAAAATTAAACAACAAATTAAAATCATAATTAAGGATCACAATACCGCAGTTTTCAATTAAATGTTAAATAAAAAGTAAGAAGTACATTGGATTTAGGGCAGTCTATCAAAGTGAACGGTTTTCAGAGTTACTCGACAATCTTTAAACAAAAAAATCTTAATATTGCAAAAAAATCTTAAATCTTACCCAGTTTTAATAAAGTTGCGCCAAATTTTTCGGACAGTTTTCTTCATATTCAGCAACTCGGGACTGGCAATGGTTTCATCAATATGAGTTACGTTTAAACCGTCCATCACAGCCATTGTTTGGGCACAGTGATCAGCACCTCGCACGTTAGTATGAGGCACTGGCGGAGTGCTTTCATCCACAAAGGAATATTCATACAAATATATTTCATTGTTTCCAGCCTCCACATGCAGCTTCACAGCTCTAAGCATGGGGTAAGTAAATATGATATCGGAAAAATAATTAACATAATCTAATATGTTCTCATCGCCAACTGGTTTATTCCCGAAAAAGAACTTCTTTATCTTATCTGCTACTTCATTCCTTTCTTCGTCAGAATTAAATATCAAGTCAGCTGGTAGAAAATCAGCAAACTTTTCATTCATCTTATGCTTCCAAGTCTCGTAGAAAAACAGACGCATTTTTCCTTCCATGTTAGCAAAGCCATACAACACAGGTAACTTCTTGTAATTGCCTTTTTGCAATATACTTAGAGGTGACTCAGTGAGGAATGCTTCGGTTCCTGTCTCACGTTCTACACAAGGTGAAAAGAGGAAGGTCGAATCAGTTCTATCATAAAATCCATCTGAAGTTATTACCTCTAACGGAGCTGTCTTGTAGAAATTTTCCAGAGCATAAATGTCATCGACGTTTGTGAAGTTCAGTTTTCGGGCTTGGTACTTAGCAATCTCTACAGGGTCTCTCTGAATTGAAAATGACGCAAGATTTCCTCCGCTTTCTGGTATAACTTTGTGAAACAATCCCTCCGCTGACTTCGAGAGCATTAAGAGATCCACTGCCGCGGATCCTGCACTGTAGCCTGCTAGAGTAACATCGTTAGGGTTTCCGCCGTAGCTTGCGATATTCTTTTGCACCCAGCGAAGCAAGGCCACTTGATCCTTCATCCCGGCATTTCCAGGAGCATCCTCAGTGCCAAGACAAAGGAATCCGTGGATTCCTAGACGATAATTAAAAGTGACTACGATAAAATCTTTCTCTTGCTGTAAATGCTTCGCAACAAACATGTCACCATAACCCAAAATGAACGCTCCTCCGTGGACGTATACAACCACCGAGAGATTTTTCTTTCGTGTATCAGGCACGTACACGGTAGCAATAAGGCAATCTTCTTGTTCGACCAAATAGCTGGGAAGGCTGCCAAGGACTATTTTGCCCTGAGGGCATATGATGTGTTTGTCGACCGCGTCGAATGGTGTGTCCCAAACTGGGGCTGGTAGTGGAGGCTGAAAGTTAGAATAGCGGATCAAGCTTTGATTTAAAACTGTTTTTAATAGTACATTGTTCTATTGGCCCTTACTTAACTTACATAAATACTTAGTAAACCACAGTCTAGTCTTTTTCTAATTAATAATTTAAAAAAGGTAACAAAATCTAGCATAAATAAATGTCAAAATTAGGTGCACCGAAGACTAAATAGATAAAAGATATCTAGCCAGTTATCTAATTTGATATGACTATGTAACCTCATGTAACATAACATAAAATGTTACCTTGAATTTGTCTTCTTTCACAGGAGCGGTAGCATAGGGTATGTTATAGAAGACGTATAGGTCAGCTTCGGGGTCCTTGCGGCCGCGCACGGGTCCCTGCGGCGTGTCCAGCTCCAGCCAGTCCTCGTCGCTCGCCGGCTGCTGGCCACACGCCACGCACACAGCCGCGCACGCCACCAACACACACGTCCACAGCTTCATGACTGCGGCAATCAAGTTCTAAAACTATAGCAATCCCGCAACTAACTCCTTTTTAAATACAATAACTAATAGATAACAACAATTATCTCCTGTACCTAGATAACACATATTATATCATTTCCACTTTTTTATCTTGTTTTCGATTTTAAATCATTATGATTAGGCAATATTATATAGGTAAACAACACAGGATATTACGTGCGACGAGACTGTCAGTCATGTTTACCAAGCAAAACTTTCCAATATTTCAATTTACCAGAAATGAAAGACACCGCACAACCTGAGAAGCAGTACTTTTGGTTAATAAGCTTGCAGAGGATTATAGTAGGACAAATTATAGGCTCGAGGCGGAATCACGCACAAGACGCATTACGACACGTTGCTAATGGGTCGTCAGCCCACAACTGGCTTCAACCAGCGGTAGAGCCGCGCACATCAAAACTGACCTTCAGTGTCTGTACAAAAAAATCAGTACTAATATACAAAGAGGCAAAGTTCAATCTACTGTAACAGGTGCTTGTAACAAGTTGAATATATTATTTATTGTCTTTTTAAAAAAGACCAGAGTCCTTGCATAGCTGAAATAAACGAGCCCAAACACGATGGGGTTAGAATGTACACATGCATGCAAAGCAAAACAAACTGTAAATTTTACCGTACAATTTAACCTGCATTTGTTTACAAATAGATAGGTAGATATGGGAAAGATTGAATTTAATTTGGTGGAAACCCCCAAACATTTTTTTAGCAAAGCTAGACATCCTCGCACGAAACATTTCTGTCGTACATCTCTTTTGGTAACGCAGCCATTTTTCTAAATTAAAACCTATTAGTTCGTGCTCATAATCCTACTCCTATTCAAATCGTTCACTTGTTTAATAGAAAAGTGAACATGGCTGTAGATGAACAAAATGAAAATAAAACACTCGGAGACAGTGTACGATCTGAACACTTGCCGTGGACCAACCAGTGTCATCCTGTATAAAAGTGCAGATTTGAATTGAGAACAATTTTTAGTAGGGGAAAAGAGGGCAAGATGGAAGGCTTAATTTCACGATATAATAGAACAAAATTATTTTAGACTGTCGTGAAAGTTATTTTACTAAGATGATGCCTGTTTTTTTTTGTACTCATGGTGTTTGGAAATTAAGGTTTTATTCTTGTTATTTAATTAACGATGTTTATCGTTTTACAAAAAAACTTTCCATTAAATACAAAACTCGACTTTGCCCAAAAGCTCGCCGTCGTTTACTAGCAAAACCGCCTGGTACCGTGTGTATTTTAAATCGCGCGCACGTCATGTGATCCGGGTTTTAAAGACATGTTCTATTTTGCCCTCCTTTCCTTTAGAGACGAACGAGCGAGTATCGCTGGTCGCACGCGTCACTCGCTCATCGCTCGGCGACAAAACTATCGAAACTACATACTCGCTACTCGCTGCTCGCCGACTCGTTTTGTAGTTCATCGTTCTACTCGCTACTCGCTCCTCGCTCTAAGTCGGACAGGTCCCTAAAGGAGTTTTTTTCTATACAGGTCCTGTAATTTTCACGTTTCTTCGTTACAAACATACATACATGTTTGATGATGTAATTATATGCTTTTGTATCATGACGGGACCAATAACCTCAAATTCTGACAACATAAAATGTTATTGATATTTTTTAGTCTGTGGCGTACGCAATGCCGATCTCTAAGAATTTCTCGTGGAATCAAACTGGTCCCAAATTATAGAAGCTGGTCCTTCTCAAGCCTTGACGACTCTACACTACACTTTAGGTCAAATTTTCGTGTATTCTTCTCATGTTAAAAAGTGGTAGCTATGTGTATAAATTGTCGCTATCAATTTTATTAAAGTAGCAATTTATTTGTAGGTCAGTAAATTAAAACTAAACATTAAACGTTTCACTCATCACATGTGCATTAGCTTTATTAGTCTCGATAAAAATAAAGGTCATAATCTTATAACTCCTGACGTTGTCGTGGTCCCGGTGCTGGCGGCGGTATGGGCTCCCGGTAGTAGTTCTGGTAGATGTCCTGCCAGAAGCGAGTGCGCTTCTCCAGCAGCGGCTCGTCGCGCAGCTCCAGCGTGCGGTCCAGAGACATATACGGCGCCCCGGCCGCGCCTGTCGCCGGCCACGCGGGCAGGGGTGACCCTTCCGGTACCGGCTTACTATCAATGAGCAAGACATTACACGTAAAATTTCTGTTATTATTAAATAAATATTAAGTAGCTTATAATGGGGCTAACATGGTCATAATGTATTGTAATCAAAGTAACACGTATATTATATCTTAATATAACAAACTGTTACTCTGTTTAGGCGACTAAATTATTTGCTAATAAAGGAAGTTCTTATGCTTTTGACAATCGAGACTACTAACCCAGTTTTAATGAAGTTGTTCCAGATTTCACGCATAGTCTTCTTCATATTCTGAAATTCTGGGGTCGCGAGGTTTTCTTCCTTGTGTGTTACATTTCGGCCATCCATTACAGCTACTGTTTGAGCACAGTGGTCAGCGCCTCGTACGTTTGTGTGAGGTACCACCGGTGTGTCTTTATCCACAAAGGAATATTCATACAAATATATCTGATTGTGTCCTCCCTCTACATGCAATTTTACAGCCCAAAGCATTGAGGAGGTAAAAAATACATCCGAAAAATAATCAATGTAACTCAGCACAGTGTCATCGGCAACCGGTTTATCTTCGAAAAAGAATTTCTTTACCTTATCTGCTACTTCTTCCTTTTCCTCTTCAGTTTTAAATGCTAAGTCTGCTGGTAAGAAATCTGAGAACTTTTCATTCATCTTATGTTTCCAGGCTTCGAATAAACCAAGACGGTTCTTTCCTTCCATGTTAGCAAAACCATACAACACAGGTAACTTCTTATAGTTGCCTTTTTGTAATATACTTAGAGGAGATTCGGTAAGGAATGCTTCAGCTCCTGTCTCACGTTCTAGACATGGTGGGAAACCAACAGTCGAATCATATCTGTCCATGAACATATCTGAAATTAGAAGAGACATTGGCGCTGTCTTGTAAAAGTCTTCTAAAGCATAAATATCATCCACGTTCGTAAAGTTCATTTTTTTGGCTTGAAATTTGGCATTTTCTAAAGGATCTCCCTGAATTGCAAAAGGAGCAAGATTTGCTCCGCTCTCGGGAATCACTTTGTTGAACAGTCCTTCGGCTGCCTTGGAGAGCATCAAAAGATCCACCGACGCGGACCCCGCACTGTATCCAGCGATAGTGACGTCGTCGGGATTCCCGCCGTAGCTTGCGATATTCTTTTGCACCCACCGAAGCAAGGCCACTTGATCCTTCATCCCGGCATTTCCAGGGGCATCCTCAGTGCCAAGACAAAGGAACCCGTGGATTCCAAGACGATAGTTAAAAGTGACCAAGATGGTATCTTTCTTTTCTAGTAAACGTTTCGCTTGGAACATGTCACCATATCCCATAACAAATGCTCCTCCATGAACGTATACGAGAACCGAAAGATTTTTCCTTCGTGTATCTGGCACGTACACAGAGGCGATAAGACAATCTTCTTGTTGTACCAAATAATTTGGAAGAAGACCAAGTTGAATTATTGGCTGTGGGCATATAATGTGTTTGTCGATGGCGTCATAAGGTGTATTCCAAACAGGTGGTGGTTGAGGTGGCTGAAAATAAAGTAACAGATTAAGGACACAGCAAAAACTAGATTTAACAAAATAAAATACTGCTACCTATTTGCATTACTTTGAATTTGTTTTCTTTTAAGGGAGCGGTAGCGTAAGGTATGTTGTAGAAGGCGTATAGGTCAGCTTTGGGGTCCTTGCGGCCGCGCACGGGTCCCTACGGCGTGTCCAGCTCCAGCCAGTCCTCGTCGCTCGCCGGCTGCTGGCCACACGCCACGCACACAGCCGCGCACACCACCAACACACACGTCCACAGCTTCATGACTGCTAGTCTCAAGTTTTAGGTATAGTAACAAGGTTGCAAGTAACTCCTTTTATACAATATCGATCAAGATAAACAAATACTTATAATAATGATGATACTATTTACTATCTTATTTTCAATTATGTAATAATTATGTTTCATTGTGATGAGGCAAAATTGCCTAGTACCGCAGCGCATCACCAGAGGAAATACAGATTTGCTTCGTAAGCAGACAGATAATTTTTAATCAATAGTACTGATATAGGATGTAGGTAGCTTACACGCAGTCACTCGTCGTTAGACCTCGGTCAGATACTTACTTGTTTCTGGGAGATACATAATCAAGACGACTTGCGATGAGCAGTGGTGAGCGGTGAGCTAACTTTAAATTTTTGTACAATTTTGCTGCAAAATTTAAGACTGCTTTTGCCAAGCTACAATGGGGTCCGTTGTCGGTTCTACCAGATTCAACTGAATGGTGATGTTATTTTATTGCCTATTTTATAAGGGTCCTCAACACGTGCATCTCTGACTCTGGCACTAGGTTTTAGATTTGAATTTTTAGTTTAGACAGGCGCCAACCACATCTGAAAACCAGCGCTGTAGCTATAACAAAAGACGTAAAAACGAATGCTGTTCCTCACTTGTCATTTATTTTTTAATATTCCGATTGTTCCTTTCGTATTAAGGTACCTTTATTTGTGTTCACAACTAAACTATTTCCTTCCTATATAACTGCTTGACCCATGTTATATAAGTATTTAAATAAAAAAAAACTCAATAGATTTCAGGACAATGCTCTAACACTTACAATTAGGATGCAAAAAAAAACCCAAAATATTTATGTGCCACTAATTTATTTAGCCCTTTGTGGATATAACATCTCATTAGAATAAAATGCTAAACAAACAAGTGTCATATTATTATGTCCCTATTTTAACTTGTAGTTGCAACTAGCTACACTTCTGCGACAAATCTTTATTTTAACAATACTAATAATAATACGTGTTATTAACTACCTAAGCAACACAGATGATTTCTTAGGCCTTTACGGCCATTCAAAAATTGCCATCGCGGACGGTATTTCACGTCCACACGGCGGGGTATTGGTAAAGTTTTCAACTAGCAATAATCGCACCTCGGATTAACCTCATTGGTTACGATATTGCCTCTGCGCAAAGTTAAAGAAAATGACTTCGACGAAACCGCCTAGGTGAGGCCGTGTAACCAAACGATTGCGACTTTTAATTCGATCCCAGCGCCATCTAGTTGCATTTATGGAACTATAAAAAAATGGGGTGGAGAGACGAGACACCTTTTGTGTTGCACTGTTTTGGGGTAACAAGTTGGGTATCAATGTAAACTCAGGTATGTTAAAACTTGTATTTTTTTTTTAAAGTACAATTCCAAACTGTCGCCACATGTTGCTCTTTAAAAACATGTTTATCGAAGGCCATAACCATCTTAATATTGTATTTATTGAATTAGAGCGCAACTGAAATGTGCGTCCGAAAAAAGCTATATCGACATAAAGAAACCGTAATCAGTAATAATTATGCTTACGTTTGCGATCACGATGCTTTTCTTTAATTACTACTATGGAATAATCGTTCGGAGAATTTAAACAACCATTTGGAATTATATATAATTATGTTGACTTTTGGGTCCATTTATGTACATTTATTGGGCATTGTTCTTTTTCAGGAACATAATGGGTAAGTACAACATCAGCACTGCATTTAATACTTCAGACACTGCACAATTATTCGCAAAACAGACTTAGTACTAAAACAAACACATTTTATTTATAAACTTTTTTAATAATTTATGGATGTTGCTTTAATACAAAATTGTAACATGTTCAGCAACAACATTGTAACAGGCACTTCCTGTTAAACAAAGTGCGGCAGTGTCTCTATAAAAAAATCTTCAAATATTGATTTGAAGAAATTTTAATAATATTGATTATTCGTACTTTAATGATTTGACCACCACATGAACAGCGATTATTATCGGTAGCAAGAGATGGTTCATTTTCAAACTGAGAGCGTGGCTCGTTGGGGCTACAGGTTCCAGGTAGTGATTCTCGTAGATTTCATCCCACAGCTGAGAGCGGTTCCCCAAGAGAGGCTCGTTTATCAAGCCCACCTCCACACCCAGGGACATGTATGGCGACCTGTTCGCGCCTGCAGCTTGCCACTCGGGCATCGGCTTACTGAAATTAAATATGTTTGATCTTATGTATACCGATATGGTAAGTGGTGAGTACAGCTGCCTCGTTGGCCTAGTGGTTATAAGCGCGACTGCTACACTAGAAGACTTGGGTTCGATTCCCAAGTCGACCATGGTGTTTTTAAGTTTTCCTATGAAATTCCCAGTAGCAGGTCAGAGTTTGGATTTGTGCCCGGTTAGTGGCAATAGGCTCGCCCCCTATTATAAGGGACCTAAACATATCGGCAAACTGTGGGTGTACATTGGTACACCTCTGCCTAACCCTTCGGGGATACAGGCGTGATGATATGTTATGTAAGTGGTGAGTGATTAGTGATTGGATAGTAGGAATACCTTTAAGAATTTAACATGAAGCAGTTACATTTTTTACTTGTTAAGAATATTATTGCATTGTTAAATATGTGACTTAACTTCGTTCAATTCGTAGCTCGTAAATTATAACAAATGCTTATAGTAATATAATTCACGGGAACCAGCGCGTACATGAATGAATACTTTTTTGGGCTTGACGTTTGACCTGTAGTGAATAAAGCCGGAAACCCACATCGGCGCACGGAGAGGCTGTGCACGTGTGTTAAGCTTCGCTTTAGTACAAAATGTATAAGAGCGTTTCCACTGCAGCGCACGGACATGCTACGCAGCAAATGACGTCATAAACACACGCAATAAATTTTCCTACAATATATACATACATTTAAGTTGTGATAAGTATAATTTATGTAATAACTAAGATATTAATAATACAAATAAGTATAACAGATGTTACTACACAATAGCTAAATTATATTGTTATTCGGAAGCGCTATTATCTATAATATTAAATTCATGTATTTACTGTCAGTAAATAATTTTATTTTTTCAAAAAAAAAATATATCTTAACTTTTTTATTTTCAAGTATCATTTGTCAGTATGCATTGATTGCTAGATGGCAAAAGAGATTCGACAGAAAAACTCACTAAATTTGTTTTACAATTTCGCATGTGTACACAAATTTTTGCTCGTGACTGTACACCACGCAGAGCTATGAGCTGCGTGGGTGACACATCCGTGTCCGTGCGCCGCAGTGGAAACGGAAACCGACGCCGCCGAACGACACGCAGCAGAGGTGAGCCACGCATCCGTGCACAGCCTGCGCAGCGGTGGGTTTCCGGCTTTATATTACTATAAACATGCAGCGCATAATTTAAAAGTTTATATAAAAATGCTTACCCCGACTTAATGAAGTTATACCAACTTTCGCGAACAAGTTTCCTCATGTTCTGGTAAGCGATTGTTTCAAGATCTTCATTTCGGCCGTCACTTAAAGCCACTGATTGAGCACAGTGGTCAGCGCCCTTCACGTTAGTGTGAGGTACATACGTGGTGTTGTCATCCACAAAGGAATATTCATACAAATATATTTCATTGTTTCCAGCCTCTGCTTGCAGTTTTACAGCCCAAAGCATAGGGAAAGCAAAAATAGCATCTGTAAAGAAATCCACGTAGTGTAATACACTAGATACAGTGATGGGTTCATCGCCAAAATAAAATTTCTTTATTTTATCTGCAACTTCCTCCTTCTCTGGAGCAGATTCGAACGTCAAGTCAGCTGGTAAGAAATCAGAAAACTTTTCGTTCATTTGATTAGTCCAAGTTTCGAGGAAATTAATACGAAATAGTCCTTCCATATTGGCAAAACCATACAATAGGGGTAACTTTTTAAATGTTCCTTTCTTTAGTATGCTGAGAGGTGATTCAGTGAGAAAAGGTTCAGCTGCTGACTCGCTCTCTATGCATGGCGAGAAAAGGAAAGTAGAATCAGTTCTCTCAAAAAATGGATCTGCGGTTAACACCTGCATCGGCAATGTTTTATAGAACTGTCCCAAAGCACCAATGTCATCGACGTTTGTGAAGTTCAGTTTCGCTGCTTGGTACTTAGCAATGGCTACAGGATCTCTCTGGATTGCAAATGCGGCAAGATTTCCACCACTTTCAGCTATAACTCTATGGAACAATCCTTCCGCTGATTTTGACAGCATTAAAAGGTCTACTGCAGCTGATCCGGCACTGGAGCCTCCGAGAATGACGTCATTTGGGTTACCACCGTAGCTGGCGATATTTCTTTGCACCCAGCGAAGAAGCTCTACTTGATCCTTCATACCAGCATTTCCAGGGGCATCGTCGGTTCCAAGGCAAAGGAATCCATGTATTCCTACACGATAGTTGAAAGTGACCAATATTATATCTTTTTTTTCTAGTAAGCGGGTCAAACTAATCGATTTACCGTGTCCCAGAACAAAAGCCCCTCCGTGAACGTATACAAGTACTGTGAGGTTTTTGTCTTGAGTATCAGGCACGTACACATTGGCGATAAGACATTCTTCTTGTTCATTTCCTGGGGAAGGAAACCCTGGAACTGGGAGTACCGTCTGTGGGCATACTACGTTCTGATCTATGGCATCAAATGGCGTTGTCCAATTTGGGGCTGGTTGGGGCGGCTGAAAATAAAATGAGTTTCATAGCTTAGGTCACTTATATTTTCATGATTCGTAGATATTTAATTAAAAATCATTCCTAGGATTTTTGCCGGCAATTGACAAAACATTTCATCTAGAATTATTTACTTGTTAATCCTTAATGTTCGAATGACTTTGCATTTTGTTAAGATTAGATAATATTAATATGCCTGTCTCATGGCCTTTACAAGTATGAGTATATCAAAAATCATTCCAAGGATATTTTAATAATTCAAATGTTTTTATTTACAAGCTTTCAAACCAATTACGTGACAATATTGCAAAGTTTCGTAAAGGAGTTCCTCTGCTCACCTTCCGGCTCTATCATCAGACCAACTTGAAAGAAACTAAAAAAACTATAATAATAATAATTCCAGCCTATGATGGTCTCACTGCTGGGCACCGGCCTTTTCCCATATTATGGAGATGGCACGAGCATTAATCACCACGCTTTAAAAAACTATATTATATACTATAATATTTCTAAAATAACTGGATATCACCAACCAAACATACATAATACGCAAACACATATAACTTCGTAAAAAGCTTGTTAATTACATTTAGTATGTAATTATTTTAAGTACCTTGAATTTATTTTCTTTGGTTGGAGCTGTTGCGTAGGGAATGTTGTAGAATACGAATAAGTGTTCTGCTTGAGGATCCCTGCGCCCGCGCACCGTTCCTTGCGGAGTCTCCAGCTCTAGCCACTCCTCATTGGCTGGCGGTTGTTCTTCAGATGTGACGCCTACAGCCGCCACACTTAGCAGTAGCACACACGTCCACAGCTCCATGACTGTTATTAACTGCTTCTTGTGTGAATTTTTCGCCTTAATAACAACCACCTGTGCGTATTATCTTATCGGAGATATTCAGATAAAATAAATTAAGAATTGACTCATTATAGTACTTAAAGCCGCTGATTATTATGATTACTAATAATTTGTTTAGGACAATGTTTTCCTGTTTTTGTCAGGCCAGATCGTATACTTTAGATATACATAGACCGCTACTTTCGCTAGTTTCCCCTTGTGCAAAGCGAGAGCACATTTTAGTCTGTATCTAGTACATTCATTTACAGATTTAAGTTATTTTAAGAAACTTATATACGAAAATATAGATGGTTTAGACATTGTTAGGATAATATGAGTGTTCTAGATAGATTTATTAAAACGGCAAGCTCCATCTTCATACATAATTCACGACAAAACTAGTTCACACTAGTGCTTATGGTTCAAACTCTGATAGGCTCACTCTTTAGTTTCTCATCTATACTCTAAGGGCCAGATATAGTGCGTATTATGCCCATTCTGACCTATGGTGCAAAGATCTGATCTTTGATCGGAAAGTCAAGCAAGATGATGACGAGACGATGTCTTTCTTGAAAATTCGCGTGAAGAAACAAACATTCGAGACCACTGGAAATAATTTAGGCCAAGTCATGGGATAATACTAACAAATAGGAGTTCTGTATTCTACAGTACAGGCCAGCCTGGGTTTTTCAAGTTTTGGAAAAAATATGAATACTATACTTGAGAAGAAGTAATTTTCCAACTGGCAGAAATGAGCTTGTAATTGATAATCGGCACAATATTAGGTCTTGGATACTTCTGGAAGGTCAATAGGTCAATATGGTGACATAATCCTAGCGAGTGGGTGTAGTTCTTTTTTTTAATGATCGAAAACTTGTATTTTCGTGACTGAAAACTGAGAACTAATACTGCTAGGAACTTTATTGAAAGCATGCTTTCTAGGCTAAGGAAGTATGCAACCAAAAGGAGGATCTCCTCGGTACTAACAAAGATGTGTTCTTAGGAATAGTAACTTGTTAGACTCCTGTTTAGCAATTACAACAATGTTCTTTGCTTGAAACGCACCGGACCACCCAACTGGGTGATACCCAACCCAACCGGGCGATACAACACCTCTTAAAGTTTGTAACCAGCGAAAATGAAGAGCGAGGTAACAATAGTTTAATTCCAAACTCATTTAATGAAACTAAGCTTCTAAATACAAGTTTTTATACGTCATCAGTATAACTACATAATATTACTATTATCTACTATCACCCACATGTCTAGAAATAAACGCATTAAATACTTTTGTAATTATTTTTACATAAAAGCTATCTACTTTAAATACTTTTAGAAAAACCGACACAATATGATAAAAAAAACATCGCAGCACTACATATATTTACAAAATACTTTTTTTTAACAATTCGTTAGATGCTGCTTACATATAAAATTACTCTTTTTTTATAGAAGCTCAAGGAAAATATAAGTGAGGGGTTATGAAATGAGGAGCAGAAAACGTTTGTATTTCAAAATAAGTTAAAAAAAGCAAGGTTCTCAATTCATCGGAATCTTTTATTGTATTTTTGTGTGTGTGTTCCTCGGTTACTCAAAGACTCCTGAACAGATTTGGAACTTCTTTTTAAGGAGTTTTCGAATAACTTCGTAGTTCGCCCAATGGTCATGAAGTCAGGATCTCATGGGGTCATCTGATGGGATGCCAGGGAAGTCGCTCATAACACAACGATAGAATAACTTTGATTTGTTTAGGCATTCAAGCATGTATGTATCTATTTCACAAGATTTTTATTGGTGTTCGTCTAATTTTAAATTATTCACATATGGACTTTGGTTTTTTACAAATACTTATGTCTAATCAATAGTACAGGTTTATAAATAATTTAATAAAATAACATCTTCCTATAAATATTTTACTGTAATAATCTAAACACAATATGAACAGTGATTATTATGGGCAGTAAAACTCTTGTTATTGTGAAACTTAGAGCGTGGCTCGTTGGAGGTACGGGTTCCAGGTAGTGATTTTCGTAGATTTCTTCCCACAATTGAGTGCGATTCCCCAAGAGAGGCTCGTTTACCAACCTCACCTCCACACCCAGCGACATGTATGGCGATCTGTTCGCGCCTGCAGCTTGCCACTCGGGCATCGGCTTACTGTAATTAAAAATATTAGCTCAATAAATGAGGATAACCTTTGCGTATTTAACAAAGCAGCAAACGTAATCTTATCAACAAGATATGACGTATGGAATGCACTGCCGACTGTCTGGCGAAGAGCGTCAAGTAGTCACCAAAATAAATTACGAAAAGTATATCTGCTTACCCCGATTTAATGAAGTTACGCCAACTCTCGCGAATAGTTTTCCGCATATTCTGGTAAGCAAGGGTTTCAAGATCTTCATCATAGCCATCCCTTAAAGCTTCTGTTTGAGCACAGTGGTCAGCGCCCTTCACATTAGTGTGAGGTACATACGTGGTGTTGTCATCCGCAAAGGAATATTCATACAAATATATTTCATTGTTTCCAGCCTCTGCTTGCAGTTTTACAGCCCAAAGCATAGGGAAAGCAAAAATAGCATCTGTAAAGAAATCCACGTAGTGTAATACACTAGATACAGTGATGGGTTCATCGCCAAAATAAAATTTCTTTATTTTATCTGCAACTTCCTCCTTCTCTGGAGCAGATTCGAACGTCAAGTCAGCTGGTAAGAAATCAGAAAACTTTTCGTTCATTTGATTTGTCCAAGTTTCGAGGAAATTAATACGAAATAGTCCTTCCATGTTGGCAAAACCATACAATAGGGGTAACTTTTTATAACTGCCTTTCTTTAGTATGCTGAGAGGTGATTCAGTGAGGAATGGTTCAGCTGCTGACTCGCTCTCTATGCATGGCGAGAAAAGGAAAGTAGAATCAGTTCTGTCAAGAAAGAGATCTGCGGTTAACTCCTCCATCGGTAATGTTTTGTAGAACAGTTCCAAAGCGCTAATGTCATCGACGTTGGTAAAGTTCAGTTTCGCAGCTTGGTACTTAGCAATGGCTACAGGATCTCTCTGGATTCCAAATGCGGCAAGATTTGCACCACTTTCAGCTATAACTCTATGAAACAATCCTTCTGCAGATTTTGATAACATTAGAAGGTCTACTGATGCAGATCCGGCACTGAAGCCTCCAAGAATGACGTCATTTGGGTTACCACCGTAGCTGGCGATATTTCTTTGCACCCAGCGAAGAAGCTCTACTTGATCCTTCATACCGGCATTTCCAGGAACATCGTCGGTTCCAAGACAAAGGAATCCGTGAATTCCTAAACGATAGTTGAAAGTGACCAATATTATGTCTTTATTTTCCAATAAGCGGTTCACGATAAACATTTCACCATATCCCAAAACAAAAGCCCCTCCGTGAACGTACACAAGTACTGTGAGGTTTTTCTCTTGAGTATCAGGCACGTATACATTGGCGATAAGACAGTCTTCTTGTACATTTACAAGGGCAGGTAGTCCTGGAATTGGAAGTACCGTCTGTGGGCATACGATATTCCGGTTTGTGGCTTCAAATGGTGTTATAAAATTCGGGGCTGGCTGGGGAGGCTGAAAAAAAAATGGTTTGCATCTAAAATCGTGTTCATAGGTAATGGATACACTCTAAGTGACTAGAACTTTTACGTATAATAATATTTAAATAGAAGTATTAAAACTAATTTTAGCTGGCTCACGTAGCCAATACAAAATTTGAAAAAAAAAAAACTTTAATTTACTATATAATATCATTATAATTATTCCTTAACTTGCAGGTTACGTGCTTGTTAAATACATATTAATTATGCAATTTAGTAATAGTTGTCTTAAGTACCTTGAATTTGTTTTCATTTTTTGGAGCTGTTGCGTAGGGAATGTTGTAGAAGACAAACAAGTGTTCTGCTTGAGGATCCCTGCGCCCGCGCACCGTTCCTTGCGGAGTCTCCAACTCTAGCCACTCCTCATTGGCTGGCGGTTGTTCATCAGATGTGACGCTTACAGCCGCCACACTAAGCAGTAGTACACACGTCCACAGCTCCATGATTGTAATTAACTGAGTCTCGGGGGTAATAAGCGTATAAATAATAATCAGCTGTATGTATCTTATCTATAGCTTATCAAAGGTATCGGAGATATGCGGTCACAACAATTTAGGAAATGATTTATAGCTGTACTAATCACCCTGACTATTATGTTTTAAAGATAAATAGTTTGTTTTGTGACTCATTTAGAACTACGTTTTTCTGGTTTTGTGTTTTCCCTATCCTGACCTACCTTGTTCATCAGAAAGACAAAACAAATTTAGCGAGCGCAACAAAACAATCTGCAATCAATACACGATAAAACAGATCTTCGCGTCAATGAAGATACTTTAAATTTCTCATACTTTAGGCTATACGAAAACTCATTTAATCAAACTAAGCTACCAAGTGAAGTTATGGAGAATCTTGTCGGTTCATCTCCATAGGAACCTGCAACTAGAGCCATTTAACGTTTTCAATCAGCTTAAAAATATTTTGAAATAGCAGCACTATTCAGACGAGTACTTCCACAATACACCCTACAGAATGTGTCATTCGTCGGATTTATTAAATTGTGTCGCCGATTGCTCGAAACCACCCTGCTGGTCCTATCGTCGTCAAGACAGGATGGTGAAGAAACTTTACAGGCACGGATTTTTATTGATGATCTTCTAATTTGAAATTATTGACTAATGGACTTGGTTTTCTTACAAATAGTATAATCAATGTCATTGTCTACAACGTAATATGTTTTTGCAGTAAAACTTCTTAGCGGCGTTGTACATTTTTTTTTAAATGTTTTGCGTCAGGACACGTCACCTCATCGAAAATTCGTGAGACGGATGGAGAATAGACAGCCGTAACATTATAAAAAATAAAATATTATTGACGTAATATTTATTTTAAAATATGATGATCTTTAAATGTAATATAAATGATCATATTTGTGTACTATAGCGCAATAAATAAATACTGTATTCTACTACATAAATTATAGTATTTTTATACTGATAAATAAAGCAAAATTGTGCAAAATTTTAGATAACCATTCCAAAATATCAAAACGCACAACGGTAATATTCAAGTTTTCACTTTTCCAGGCACTCCCGGATTGCAACCCGTCCTTTTTTTTAGATCTATTATTATGACAACACCTTCCTCTGAATAGTTTACTGTTATAATTTAATCACCACATGAATAGCGCTTATTGTGAGCAGTAAGACATGGGCTATTTTAGAACTAAGAGCGTGGCTCGTTGGAGGTACAGGTTCCAGGTAGTAATTTTCGTAGATTTCATCCCACAGCTGAGAGCGGTTCCCCAAGAGAGGATCGTTTATCAAGCCCACCTCCACACCCAGGGACATGTACGGCGACCTGTTCGCGCCTGCAGCTTGCCACTCGGGCATCGGTTTACTGTAAACAAAAATGTTGGAACCATAAAGAGAGGGTGTCAACCTTTTCTTCAACGTGAAGCACTTGCGATGCTCGCTTGCCAAGAATGAGCGTGAATTGGTCACCAAAATAAATTACGAAAAGTATATACAAACTGTTGTGCAGTTTGGCGATATTTTAGTTTATATATTAAATAATGTCCATTTTGATAAATAAATAAATAATAATATCTGCTTACCCCAATTTAATGAAGTTACGCCAACTCTCGCGAATAGTTTTCCTCATATTCTGGTAAGCGATTGTTTCAAGATCTTCATTATAGCCATCCATTAAAGCTGCTGTTTGAGCGCAGTGATCTGCGCCCTTCACGTTAGTGTGAGGCACATACGTGGTGTTGTCATCCACAAAGGAATATTCATACAAATATATTTCATTGTTCCCAGCCTCTGCTTGCAGTTTTACAGCCCAAAGCATGGGGTGAGCAAAAATAAGATCCGTTAAAAAATCCACATAGTTCAAAACACTAGATACAGTGATGGGTTCATCGTCAAAATAAAATTTCTTTATTTTATCTGCTACTTCTTCTTTTTCCAATTCAGATTTGAACGTCAAGTCAGCTGGTAAGAAGTCGGAGAACTTTTCGTTCATTTGATTTTTCCAAATTTCAAAGAAATTTATACGAAATAGGCCTTCCATGTTGGCAAAACCATATAATAGGGGTAACTTTTTGAATGTGCCTTTCTTTAATATGCTGAGAGGTGATTCAGTGAGGAATGGTTCCGCAGCTGACTCGCGCTCTATACATGGCGAGAAGAGGAACGTAGAATCAGTTCTGTCAAAAAATGTATCTGCAGTTAACACCTGCATCGGCAATGTTTTGTAAAACTGTTCCAAAGCACCAATGTCATCGACGTTTGTAAAGTTCAGTTTCGCTGCTTGGTACTTAGCAATGGCTACAGGATCTCTCTGGATTGCAAATGTGGCAAGATTTCCTCCGCTTTCAGCTATAACTCTATGGAATAATCCTTCCGCTGATTTCGACAGTAATAAAAGGTCTACTGCAGCTGACCCGGCACTAAAGCCTCCAAGAATGACGTCATTTGGGTTACCACCGTAGCTGGCGATATTTCTTTGCACCCAGCGAAGAAGCTCTACTTGATCCTTCATACCGGCATTTCCAGGAACATCGTCGGTTCCAAGACAAAGGAAACCGTGGATTCCTAAACGATAGTTGAAAGTGACCAAAATTATGTCTTTATTTTCCAATAACCGGTTTACTGTAAATATTTCACCATATCCTTCAAGAAAAGCCCCTCCGTGAACGTATACAAGTACTGTGAGGTTTTTATTTTGAGTATCAGGTACGTACACATTGGCGACAAGACAGTCTTCTTGTTCAATTCCAAGGGCCGGTATTCCTTCATTTGGAAGTAACGTCTGTGGACATAATATGATGTTCCGGTTTATGGCCTCAAATGGTGTTGTCCAGTTTGGGGCTGGTTGAGGAGGCTGAAAAAAATAATGGTCTGCATCAAAATGACGTTTATTGATCATATATATTTCCTCGACAATTAGAACTTCACAGGCTTTAGGAATGTTAGAATTGAATTATTGATCTGATAAGTTTAATAAATAAGCGTATAAGTGAAGTTAAAACTTCAGTACGTACACATATAACCAATGTAATAAAATTAGAGCTCATTTCCCTGATTATATTATGCCTTAAAGTTTTTAATTATTCGTAATCCATGCTCCAAAGGAGTAGCATTATTGTTAGAACCGATATTAGTATCTGGATCGAATTCAAAATTCGTAGTTCTTAAAATCCTAATATTATTTTATTAAATTAGCTGTGTAGGTATACATTTAATAATTTTAATTACCTTGAATTTGTTTTCGTTGGTTGGGGCTTTTGCGTAGGGAATGTTGTAGAATACGAACAAGTGTTCTGCTTGAGGATCCCTGCGCCCGCGCACCGTTCCTTGCGGAGTCACTAGCTGTAGCCACTCGTCATTGGCTGGCGGCTGTTCTTCAGATGTGACGCTTACAGCCACCACACTTAGCAGTAGTACACACGTCCACAGCTCCATGACTAAGATTATTGACTCTTGAGTAAAATTATCAACTAAGTTATTTCCAGCTGTATGGATAATCTTATCAAAACTCTTAGAGATTATACTAATAAAACAATTTAAGATTTGGCTTATAGCGGAAATGAGGGCTTTTGATTGTTATATTATATTTATACATAAATTGTGTTTTTACTTAGCTACTTTCAGTTTCTATTTCCTGTTGATGTTACCGCAGAGTCGAAAACCAAGATTTAAAAACTATTCGGTTTACTGCTTTATTGATATTGTGAGTGAAGGTTATTATTAATACACCCCAGACTACTAGAAAACTAGTAAACTACAATATCCATTGTATACAATTTCCTAAACATAAAAATTCGGAATTATCCCAAAATGTGCAAAACTGTTGTTAAAAGAAAGAATGGTAAATAGGGTTGTAGAGGTCAGATCAATCAACAGCTCCATATAAGATACGGTATTCAGTTGAATCCGTTAGGGCTGGAACTTGGAAGTCACCCCAATCATATTTGATTGTTATAATTCAGGCGCCCAACATCAATGAATTTACATGAAGCGCCTGCCTATTTAGTCTAGGCAATGGGGTGGTTATGTCAAATCAAACGTAAGGCGTTATTATAATAACGAAATCGGTGTTTGCTAGGTAGCATCACGGCACTTGTAATGATTGATTTATCCTATGGCACGACTAGTAATATACAACTCCCGTTATTATATTATTTGCTTGCCACGTAGTACAACTTCACACAGTGCTGTGACCAGCATAGGCGGAGAGTGAAGTGACAGTTCAAATTCAATCTCAACTTATTTATGACCAATTATACTGAGTATATTTCTTTTGAGACTTTTCGAACGTCGTCAGACACATATCTGACAATACACGGAATGTGCAACTTTTTCTCATCAAGGAAGACACTGATGGCAGCAATCTTAATGTTGTTAAACGGTTAAAAGGGTAGACACATTAAAATCTTTTGTATTCCCTTTGGATGCAGTTTTGACGAAGTTCTGCATAATTTTAAGTGTTTGTAATTTCTACAATATGTCCGTTTATGGTTAACTACCTAAGATAACTATTAGCGCTCTGAAAAAGAACATCAGTGAACGAAGGATATAAATCAATGACACCACCTTTAGTAAGGACATAAGCGACCAATGTCTGTTAAATTCATAATAACTTTAAGTGAAACAGTAAAAGAAAGACAAGAAAAAAAAAACAAACAAAAAACAGCTAGTCACGACACGTCCAATCGTGAATAATTTAAACATGCGATTCTGACTCATGATGTGAGCATTCCAATCATCACTTACCTACGTTAATTTAATCGATATGCCAGATATGAATAGAAATCATGATATTAAAGAGATTGAATAAATTAAGTATAGCTAAAGTGTTCGTCTAAATGGTCGAAAAATTACTTATTCTCTTTTAGGAGTAAACCAAATTCCCCACTACAAGAAACTGTGCATGACATACTATCTCAATGTAATCATTATTAATAGATTCTTAGGCCTTTACGGCCATTCAAAAATTGCCATCGCGGACGGTATTTCACGTCCACACGGCGGGGTATTGGTAAAGTTTTCAACTAGCAATAATCGCACCTCGGATTAACCTCATTGGTTACGATATTGCCTCTGCGCAAAGTTAAAGAAAATGACTTCGACGAAACCGCCTAGGTGAGGCCGTGTAACCAAACGATTGCGACTTTTAATTCGATCCCAGCGCCATCTAGTTGCATTTATGGAACTATAAAAAATAGGGGTGGAGAGACGAGACGCCTTTTGTGTTGTATTTTTCTGGGTAACAAATGGGTTACCAATGTAAACTCTGGCATGTTGTAACTTGTAATTTTTCTCATAAAGGACAATGCTCAAACGTCGCCACCATTGTAGCAGTTTAAAATCTATGTTAATCCATTAATATATAATGTGTAATAATGTTCCCTTTAAATTTCTTGGCACCTACCACCACCACCCAAAGGTAGACTGGTAGAGAACGCCTAAGGCGCTAAGTCCGCCATTGTACATTGTGTGCAAGAAGTATTTAATAAATAAATAAATAAATAATCGAAAGGTAATAACTATCTCACTAATTTATTAAATTAGAGCGAAACTTTGTATCCTATGGATACAAAAGGTATCTGAAAGGATACCTGCTGCGAATCTTTGAGTGACAAAAAATTACCCGCCACACAACAGTACACCTACTAACGGACCAGTCGCCGCGTATTTTAGGGTCTAAACAAATAACAGACTGACAATTCTACTAGTACCTGCTTTATTCAATTTCAGCCACAAAATATACTGGGTTTTTTTAGTCAAGATCTTCAGAATATGCGCACTTGTTTACTAGTGGTACTTAAAAGGTGATCATACATGTTAAAAGAAGTCTACTAAAGAATTTGCATAAAAAATAAAAGACCCGACTGAAATACGAGTATTGCACAAGGACAGTCAGAATATAACTAAGAATTAGGCTTTAGGGCGCTTGCGTTAATTCAAATGGCTTAAAAGATAGAATGTGTATGGATACTTGCTCTTCCGCCATTTTTTTTTGTGCCTTTAACTTCAAATAGTGGTGCTAAGGGCGCCTGCTACGCTAGAGGTCTTGGGTTCGATTCCCAGGTCGACCAAGGTGTTATTGGGTTTTTCCACGGAACAGGGTTTTTCTATGAAATTCTCAGTAGCAGGTCGGAGTTTGGATTTGTGCCCGGTTAGTGGCAATAGGTTCGCCCCCTATTACATGGGACCTAAACATATCGGCGAACTGTGGGTTGTACATTGGTACACCTATGCCTAACCCTTCGGGGGTATAGGCGTGATGATGTGTTTAACTTCAAGTAGGAACATATCGTATGCGTAGACTAAATGCTTTTAATATTTTACGACACTGTTTCTAGAGCAAATGACACCAACATTCATACACGTAAACACTTTACATGTGTCACTATCCGGGAAATAAATCTACCTACAAGTGCGTCGCAGTCAGGTCTGGTCAGGTTTCATTTATCATTGTTAAAATTTATCAAATTTAACTCGATCATATTGATATCTTATATCACTATAAATCGTGACACTGACAAGTCGAAACTTGCATAACGGATTAGAACCATGCTGTATCTAATATTGCTAACTTTTCGATACGAATGTAATACGGTATTTCAGGTTGAGAAAACCCCCTAGACTAAAGGCTCAAGTAACCAGGGTTAGCTTGAAAAATAAGTAATATTATACCAGATTTTTCCGTGTACCAGGCATTTATTTTTAATTCATTAGATTCAATTTGTTAGATTCGTAACTTGCAGCGATTTGACTAACTGGACGATAATGATTATGGGAATCAAGAAATGACTTAATTTTAATATTGAAGCGTTGTTCGTTGTGGTTGGAGGTATGGGGTCCAGGTAGTAATTGTTGTAGATGTCATCCCACAGCTGCAACCGGCGTCCCAACAGCGGCTCGTTTACCAACTTCACCTCCAGTCCCAGGGCCTTGTATGGTGATCTGTCCGCGCCCGCAGCTTGCCAGTCGGCCATTGGCTTACTGGAATTGAGAAATTTTAATTAATAAAAAGAATGTACATGTTCAGTTTTTTTCATTAAATGTGGATAAGTTAACAAATTTTATTTATTACAGTCAATCAACGAGAAAACATTTTTGCCTAACAGTGATCTTCTGAAATGTTTTATGTCACAAAACTGAATGTAAAGCGTCTTCTTATGAACAATTCATAATACTGAGACCGCCCTAAATTCTGTCAATGAAAAACACACGCTGTACGACCCACATAATAATAATAAAATGCATTACTAAAAAAAACGCAAGCGAGTTTTAAAGTCGTATGTTTTGATAGTTACCAATAGTTTGAAGTTTCTCCTAAAGTAGAAAAAATTATGAATAATAGTAAAATTTTAAATGCTTACCCGGACTTTATGAAGTTGTACCAACTTTCGCGAACAATTTTTCTCATTTCCTGATACGCTGGGGTCTCGAGAGTTTCGTTTAGGCCGTCCATTAAAGCAAATGTTTGAGCACAGTGGTCGGCACCCCGATAATCAGTATCAAGTATAACAGGGGTATTCTCATCTACGAAGGAGTATTCATACAAATATATTTGATCGTGTCCAGCCTCTACATGCAGCTTTACTGCCCTAAGCTTGGGGAAAGCGAACATAGCATCTGTAAAGAAGTCCACGTAAGCCAATACATTATCTATAGACACTGGTTTATCGTCGAAATAGAATTTCCTAACTCTCTCTGCTACTTCTTCTTTCTCTACTTCAGACTTGAAGGTTAAGTCGGCTGGTAAAAAATCAGAAAACTTTTCATTCATTCTGTTTTTCCAAGTATCAAATAAAGGAATACGAAATAATCCCTCCATATTGGCAAAACCATACAACAGAGGTAACTTCTTATAACTGCCCTTCTGTATTATGCTGAGAGGTGGTTCAGTGAGGAAAGCTTCATTTTCTGTTTCACGCTCTACACATGGTGAAAATAGGAAAATGGAATCAGGTCTTTCGGCACTTATATCAGAAGTCATCACATCCATCGGTAGTGTTTTGTAGAACTGTTCCAAAGCACTGATGTCATCGACGTTTGTGAAGTTTAGTCTTGAAGCTTGATATTTGGCAATAGCTACAGGATCTCTTTGAATTGAATATGGGGCAAGATTTCCTGCACTTTCGCCATCAACTCTGTGGAACAAGCCTTCGGCTGATTTCGAGAGCATTATAAGATCTACCGACGCAGAGCCTGCACTAGAACCTCCAATAGTGACATCATTCGGGTTTCCGCCGTAGCTGGCAATATTCTTTTGCACCCAGCGAAGAAGCTCTACCTGATCCTTCATTCCTGCATTTCCAGGGACGTCTTCTGTGCCAAGACAAAGGAACCCATGGATTCCTAAACGGTAGTTGAATGTGACCAATATTATATCTTTCCTTTCCAAGAAACGATTTGCCACAAAACCGGCGCCATATCCTACAAAGAATGCTCCTCCGTGAACGTATACAAGAACTGATAGATTTTTCTCTTGAGTATCAGGCACGTACACATTGGCGATAAGACAGTCTTCTGTTTGCACCAAATGTTCGGACAACTCAACACCTGGAAGTTGCGCCTGAGGACATACGACGTGTTTGTCGATGGCGTCAAATGGTGTTGTCCAATTTGGAGCTGGTAGGGGAGGCTGAAATAAAAGATCTTTTATCAGTAGTGTTTCAAAAACATGGGTTGAAGTCTCATCTACAGTAAAACACAAGTATTTGTTAATTGTACAGTCAAATAACTAAGTGTCTGGGGTAGGTACCTTGAATTTGTTTTCGTTCTTTGGAGCTGCTGCGTAGGGAATGTTGTAGAAGACAAACAAGTGTTCTGCTTGAGGATCCCTGCGCCCGCGCACCGTTCCTTGCGGAGTCTCCAACTCTAGCCACTCGTCATTGGCTGGCGGTTGGTCTTCAGATGTGACGCTTATAGCCGCCACACTTAGCAGTAATACACATGTCCACAGCTCCATGACTGAGATTTACTGAGACTCGGGAAAACTTGCGGCTAATGTATAGCCCCCCGTGTGAGCTATCTTATCAAAAGCATGTGACAAAATCTGATTAAATTATTTAGGAAATTATTCAAAGCCATTTTAAGGTAACTGGTCATTATCTATTTAAAGCATAAAGGTCTTTAGATGATAACAATCAATAATATTATAAAAGTAGGTGTTGTGGAAAAATCATCACACTAATCATTTCACTTATTGTTTGCGTTAAAACCATACCTCACGAAATGTTAGTTCTAAATATATGAAAAAAATATCTTGGCTCTAAATGAAATTAAAATCTTTAAGAAGACTGGTAATGAGAGTATCCGGAAATTTCAAATCCTTCCAATTATAAATCCTTTTATTGCTAAGTGTTCAAAAATAAGATTTGCACTTGGAAATTTATAAAGGTCATAACATTGACCAGTACATTTTTCAGTTGCAAGTAACTAAGTTTGTTTTAATGATAAACTCACAAAGGATTAAAGGTAAATTCGTATAGAGCCCTCGGTGCGCGAGTCCTGGCACTTGTACGTTTTTTTTTTTACTAATAAAACTTATTGTTTGACAACTAGAAGAGCGATTTCAAACAAGAAAATCTATTTAACTTTATTATACATATTTGTATCCATAAACAGTTTCCACAAAGTACCTACCCGAGGAATTACGAAAAACTAAAGGAAGCATTACTTTGAATTTGTATGCTGACGTTATCAAGTCTGCGTCTTACTGAAGTCAGCATACGAGCAATCTTGAGCGTGATATGAAGTTTCGAATGACGTCATTGCGACGCACGCAAAGTCGAAAAAAATTAAGCGTGGTACGCCAGTTCGAAAACTCATTACGTCGAAAACCACTATATCGAGTGACGTTTTCGCGAACACGCTGATTCGAAAAATTGTTTAAACGGTATGCTATTACAAACTCTTGGTATTAAAATCCACTGTTGCGAAAAACATATTCTAATCTGAGTTTGTCTGGGGGTCTTAGCCTTATACGTATTTGTATTGGATTAGAGCAACAAAATCAAAGAGTGGTACTTTAATTTCCAGTGAGTATAGTTATCAGGATAATAGTCAACAAATCATAATTTGAGGGGCTCGTGGCTAAGTGTAAGCCGTACAGTTTGACCGATAATTATAATACAGGTTAAATCGCGCTCGCCGCGCTTGGTCCGTGGATGGGTGAACATTTATAACATATTGAGACCCCTCCGTGTTTCGGACAGCACGTTTAACAGTAGTTCCATCTTGAATACGTAATTTATATCAGTATTGTCAACAAATATAAACTTTGACAAGGCATTTTATGAGAGCTAGGCCCTTCTGTTTCACCCGCGTAAGTGTCTACTCTCCGTTCCCAATTATTTTATATTTATTACATTATTGGGGTAAAGACGACACAAAAAAATAAACGATTATGAAAATTGGTCCACCCGTTCTTGAATAGCAAATGTTGTCACTAACCTGACTTTTTATAAAATAGGCAAAATTCAGATTTTGATAACCTCGCTTTCTCAATTTGTGCAAATAATTTAGAAACATCAACGTTTTTACATTTACTCGCGTCGCGCAGTCGGGAAGTATTTACGTCTACGTCTACCATGTAACCAAAATTTTACTGTTTAGGAAAAACTTGCTCATTCCTTGTTCGATCAGCACTATGATCTTAATAATACTTCTATCTAAAATTCACTATGGATAGACGTCTGCTCCTAAATGGGCAAAGTTACCAGGATTTTAAGGTTATTAAAAATTAAGAAGTAAAACAGCTATTTCTTCGTAACAGGTATTATATTTTCATTTATTAGATTTGTTATTTACAACTATTTGACTAACTGAACGATCATGATTATGGGAATCAAGAAATGACTTAATTTAAATATTAAAGCATTGTTCGTTATGGTTGGAGGTATGGGGTCCAGGTAGTAATTGTTGTAGATGTCATCCCACAGCTGCATCCGGCGTCCCAACAGCGGCTCGTTTACCAACTTCACCTCCAGTCCCAGGGCCTTGTATGGTGACCCGTCCGCGCCCGTAGCATGCCAGTCGGCCATTGGCTTGCTGGAATTGAGAAATTTTTGTCTCTAGGGAAAATTTATACATGAACAAATTTTGATTAAATCTCAAATAGAAAATTGTTTAATATCAAATTAAACTTAAACTTGGATAATAAGTTAACAATTTTTAATGCAGTCAATCCACGAGCACACATTGCTTTACAGTTATCTTCCTAAATGTTTATGAGCATAAGCAGAAGCTTATGAATAATTCAACATACTGAGCCGGCCTAAGTTCTGTCAATGAAAAACACACACTTCACAAGCCAGATAATTAATTACTAACCAGAACGCAAGCGAGTTTTAAAATCGTATGGTTTGATAAATACCAATATTTTGAAGTAACTCGTAAAGTATAAAAAATAGCCTATTGGTTTTGAAACCAACAAGCTACCGAATGCCATTAAATTAATCAGAGCAAGGACCTATTTTATATAAAAAATATTTTAAATGCTTACCCGGACTTAATGAAGTTGTACCAATTTTCTCGAACAATTTTTCTCATCTCCTGAGACGCCGGAGTCTCAAGAGTTTCGTTTAGACCGTCCATTAAAGCAAATGTTTGATCACAGTGGTTGGCACCCCGATGATCAGTATCTAGTATAACGGGGGTATTCTCATCGACAAAGGAATATTCATACAAATATATTTGATCGTGTCCAGCCTCTACGTGTAGCTTTACCGCCCTAAGCTTAGGGAAAGCGTACATAACATCTGTAAAGAAGTCCACGTAAGCCAATACATTATCTATTGAAACTGGTTCATCGTCGAAATAGAATTTCCTAACTCTCTCTGCTACTTCTTCTTTTTCTGCTTCAGACTTGAAGGTTAAGTCGGCTGGTAAAAAATCAGAAAACTTTTCATTCATTCTGTTTTTCCAAGTATCAAATAAACCAATACGAAATAGTCCCTCCATGTTGGCAAAACCATACAACAGAGGTAACTTCTTATAACTGCCCTTCTGTAATATGCTGAGAGGTGGTTCAGTGAGGAATGCTTCATTTTCTGTTTCACGCTCTACACATGGTGAAAATAAGTAAATGGAATCAGTTCTTTCGTGACTTATATCTGAAATCAACACATCCATCGGTAGTGTTTTGTAGAACTGTTCCAAAGCACTGATGTCATCGACGTTTGTGAAGTTTAGTCTTGAAGCTTGATATTTGGCAATAGCTATAGGATCTCTTTGAATTGAATATGGGGCAAGATTTCCTGCACTCTCAGCATCAACTCTGTGGAACAATCCTTCGGCTGATTTCGAGAGCATTATAAGATCTACCGACGCAGACCCTGCACTGTAGCCTCCAATAGTGACATCATTCGGGTTCCCGCCGTAGCTGGCAATATTCTTTTGCACCCAGCGAAGAAGCTCTACCTGATCCTTCATTCCCGCATTTCCCGGGATATCTTCAGTGCCAAGACAAAGGAACCCAGGGATTCCTAAACGGTAGTTAAAAGTGACCAATATCATATCTTTCTTTTCCAAAAAACGATTAGCTACAAAACTGGTGCCATGTCCTACAAAGAATGCTCCTCCGTGAACAAATACAAGAACTGAAAGATTTTTCTCTTGAGTATCAGGCACGTACACATTGGCGATAAGGCAGTCTTCTGATTGCACGAAATCAAACATCTCCACAGCTGGGATGTGCCCCTGAGGACATACGATGTGTTTGTCTATGGCATCAAATGGTGTTGTCCAATTTGGAGCTGGTAGGGGAGGCTGGAATATAAAAATATATTTTAAAAAGAGTTTTCTAAAAATGGGAGTCGTATCGGCACCAAAACACGAGGATTTCCCAAATAAATAAAGTATTAAAGAGTCCGAAGTACCTTGAATTTGTTTTCATTTTTTGGAGCTGTTGCGTAGGGAATGTTGTAGAAGACAAACAAGTGTTCTGCTTGAGGATCCCTGCGCCCGCGCACCGTTCCTTGCGGAGTCTCCAGCTCTAGCCACTCGTCATTGGCTGGCGGTTGTTCTTCAGATGTGACGCTTACAGCCGCCACACTTAGCAGTAATACACATGTCCACAGCTCCATGACTGAGATTTACTGAGACTCGGGAGAACTGGAGGCTAATGTATAGCCAATGTGAGTTATCTTATCAAAAGCATCTGATAAAATAATTTAGGAAAATATTCATGTTAAATAAGCTAATTCGTTATCTATTTAAAGCAGAAACGTCTTTAGGTGATAACGATCAATATTAAAAATTATAGATGTCGTAGCCAAATATTTTAATTGACCCCGCCATTATCGCAGTAACAGCAATTCATAAACTTACGTAAACATCAAGGAAGCATTACTTTGAATTCGTATGCTGACGTCATCAAGGCTGCGTCTCGATGAAGTCAGCAAACGAGCAATCTTGAATACGTACCTAATTGATATCAATTATTATCTTATTGTCACCAAATATAAACTTTGAAAACGGCATTTTATGAATAACTATCTAGGTAACCCTGCGATTTCACTCGCTTAATTTCGTAGTCTTCGATCCTCATGTTTTTTTTTTTTATTATTGGGGTAAAGACGTCTCCCAAAAAATAAAAGATGAAAAAAATTGGTACACCTGTTCTTGAATGCAAATTGTGTTACTAACCTGGCTTTGCATAATAGTAGGCAATATTCAGATTTATGACTGGTTTAGATTATGCGAGAAAAATCGTACAAGTTGCAGTACATTGCCTTTTATAATCGATCACTTACAACAACATACAGAGCAAGTGCCGCAGTGTACAGCAACTCGCACGATATTCCTCGCATCGTCTAAACCAGGCCTTAGATAATCCCATCTTTCTTAATTTGTTTAAGTAATTTAGAAACATTAACGTTTTCGCATTTATTGGTTTCTTAGTTTCACGCGAATGTTAGACATTGAAATAAAACTACTTTTTACGGAATTCGTCGCGGTTTAATTTTAAGTTTTCGATCCCGACGTTTCGACACCTTTGCAGGTATCATGGTCACGGGCAGACTGAGATGGCATTCGTCTTGACAGTAGAAGTTGGTCGTTCTACCTTCATAAAATATACTAATTATTTGTGTTATCACATTTACTCGCGTCGCGCAGTCGGGTAAGTATCTCATTGTAACCAAAATTCAACTATTTGGTAGAAACTAGCTTCATGTCCGTTCGATCGGAAATATGAACTTATTGTATCAGAATTTCGTGACGTAATCGATAGACATTCACTCATGCTACTGTGATGCAGAAAGTTCAAACTTTTTCCAAGCCTAAATAGCCGGATTGCTAACCAGGATTTGGTGGTAAATAAAAAATGAGAAGTAAAACAGCTATTTCCTCGCAGTAGGCATTAAATTTTTATTTATTAGATTTGTTATTTACAACGATTTTACTATGACTTGAAAGGTAATGATTATGGGAATTAAGAAACGACTTATTTTAAATATTGAAGCGTGGTTCGTTGTGGTTGGAGGTATGGGGTCCAAGTAGTAATTGTTGTAGATGTCATCCCACAGCTGCATCCGGCGTTCCAACAGCGGCTCGTTTACCAACTTCACCTGTACTCCCAGGGCCTTGTATGGTGACCCGTCCGCGCCCACAGCTCGCCAGTCAGCCATTGGCTTGCTGAAATTAAGAAATTGTAGTCTCTACAAAAAAGTAAAGATTTCTAATCAAGTGTTAAATAGCCGCAGCGTTATTTAATCTCAAATTTGCTTTAGTTAATAAATTTTAACGCAATCACAATGAACTAGAGCAAGTAACTGCTTTATAGTGTTCTTTTTTAACGTTTATGTCACTCTTCTTATGAATATTGCTTAATACTAAGACCGCCCTAAATTTTTTCTTTAAAACACACACTTTATAAGCTAAACTTTTAATTACTAGTCTCAATCTCTAAGCTATAAACTCGATGTTTAAAACACAATATCAAATGCACTGTTCTACCAAATCTTTCTCTAAAATGTTGAGTTTAATTATATGGATATGTATTTTTTTTCATTCATCATATTTTTTTATTAAACAGCACTCATTCTAAAAATCGTCTATCAAAATTCCTTGCATGTCCTCATGAAGAACACTTGTGTTTTTAATGTAACTTATACCAATTGATAAAGAATTTATACTTTTCTTTTTCAAATTCTTCCTAAAAATTGTCAAATTCACAACAGAAATACAGTCGCGACGGCGAGGCGGCAGAACCCGCAGACCCGCAGAACCTACTTATTACTTTTCTCTATGCCGCAGAACGCATAGCATCTCTAGTACGTCTGTGCGCAGAACTACCCTACATATTATATTTTTAATGCGCAGAGCGCCGTAGGCTCTCGACGTGAGAGCACGTCGATTTTTTCTTTGAAATGTCATTTACGATTTAAAATTGTGACAACTGTCAAAAGGGCAGCCTGAGATTGCAGCTTATTGCTAGCCCTACATAGTTTTACACACGGCACTGATGATAATAGGACATCATCCATTTTGGTCCAAAATTCGAAAATGGCCAACCAAAAAAAATATTATTTTCTGACAGAGCTTGTCTTCCTAAGCATTTCTTACTACGATTTGAGTGTGGTTACAATCTGATGATATTCTTATCTATAAATTCATAAGTCTACTATTTTTACTACTTAATACGAACTTATATCAACAGATGGCGTTGTATTTAAGTATCTAGTAATAGTAGCGATGTGTATGTTAAGGGGTAATGCGGGGGATTTAGCGATCAAACGCTGAAAGGCATTTGCTCGGGGGAGCACCTTAAGAAAGTTTAAACTGTTAATAAATGTTATGTAACGGGAATCAGCGCGTAAATGCTTAAATGCCTTTTTTTGGGCTTGACGTTTCGACTACTTAGTTAGTTAGTTTTTAAAGTCATAAAGTCGTATTATATAGTTTGACACAATAAGTTTAAAAAATCATCCTACTTAGGACGCAATCTAACTAAGCAAGTCAGAGACCCATTTTTATATAAAAATTGTTTTAAATGCTTACCCGAACTTTATGAAGTTGTACCAACTTTCTCGAACAATTTTTCTCATCTCCTGATACGCTGGGGTCTCAAGAGTTTCGTTTAGGCCGTCCATTAAAGCAAATGTTTGAGCGCAGTGGTCGGCACCCCGATAATCAGTATCAAGTATAACAGGGGTATTCTCATCGACAAAAGAATATTCATAAAAATATATTTGATCGTGTCCAGCCTCTACATGCAGCTTTACTGCCCTAAGCTTGGGGTAAGCATACATAATGTCTGTAAAGAAATCCACGTATGCCAATACATTGTCTATAGACACTGGTTCATCGTCGAAATAGAATTTCCTAACTCTCTCTGCTACTTCTTCTTTTTCTGCTTCAGACTTGAAAGTTAAGTCGGCTGGTAAGAAGTCAGAAAACTTTTCATTCATTCTATTTTTCCAAGTATCAAATAAATTAATACGAAAAAGTCCCTCCATATTGGTAAAACCATACAACAGTGGAAACTTTTTATAACTGCCCTTCTGTAATATGCTGAGAGGTGGTTCAGTGAGGAAAGCTTCATTTCCTGTTTCACGCTCTACACATGGTGAAAATAGGTAAATGGAATCAGTTCTTTCGTCACTTACATCAGAAGTCAACACATCCATCGGTAGTGTTTTGTAGAACTGTTCCAAAGCACTAATGTCATCGACGTTTGTGAAGTTTAGTCTTGAAGCTTGATATTTGGCAATAGCTACAGGATCTCTTTGAATTGAATATGGGGCAAGATTTCCTGCACTTTCAGCATCAACTCTGTGAAACAATCCTTCGGCTGATTTCGAGAGCATTATAAGATCTACCGACGCAGACCCTGCACTGAAACCTCCAATAGTGACATCATTCGGGTTTCCGCCGTAGCTGGCAATATTCTTTTGCACCCAGCGAAGAAGCTCTACCTGATCCTTCATTCCCGCATTTCCGGGAATATCTTCAGTGCCAAGACAAAGGAACCCAGGGATTCCCAAACGGTAGTTAAAAGTGACCAATATCAAGTCTTTCTTTTCCAAAAAACGATTTGCTACAAAACCGGCGCCATGTCCTATAAAAAATGCTCCCCCATGAACGTATACAAGAACGGATAGATTTTTCTCTTGAGTATCAGGCACGTACACATTGGCGATAAGACAGTCTTCTGTTTGTACCAAATATTCGGGCATGTCGGCCCCTGGGAGTTGCACCTGAGGACATACCACGTGTTTGTCGATGGCGTCATATGTTGTTGTCCAATTTGGAGCTGGTAGGGGAGGCTGAAATAAAAAATCTTTTATCAGTAGTGTCTCAAAAACATGGGTCGCATGAATTCGCATCGACAGAAAGACACAAATATTTGGAAATAAATAGTAAAATATTAAAGTGTCCGAAGTAGATACCAGTACCTTGAATTTGCTTTCATTCTTTGGAGCTGTTGCGTAGGGTATGTTGTAGAAGACGAATAAGTGGTCCGCCTGAGGATCCCTGCGCCCGCGCACCGGTCCTTGCGGAGTCTCCAGCTCTAGCCACTCGTCATTGGCTGGCGTTTGTTCTTCAGATGTGACGCTTACAGCCGCCACACTTAGCAGTAATACACATGTCCACAGCTCCATGACTGAGATTTACTGAGACTCGGGAGAACTTTGCGTCTAATGTATAGCCATTGATGTCAGTTATCTTATCAAAAGCATCTGATAACACAGTTTTGAAAAACATTCATGTTACATAAGCTAATTTATTATCTATTTAAAGCTTAAAGGTTTTTAGGTGATAACGATCAATTTTAAAAATTATAGGTGTCGTGGCCAAATCGTGAAATTGGTCATTTCATTATGGGTGTGCGAAAAATTTACCATGCCCCGTCATTATCTCAGAAGCAACAATTCCTAAACTTACGTAAACGTCAAGGAAGCATTACTATGAATTCGTATGCTGACATTATCAAAGCTGCGTCTTGATGAAGTCAGCTTACGAACAATCTTGAATACGTGATTGATAGCAATTACTATCTTATTGACACCAAATTTAAACTTTGAACATGACTTTTTTCGAATCTGTACCCTGCGATTTTGTAGTCTTCGATGACGATGGTTTTATAGGTACCTAGACACGGGGTAGCGTGGTAAACCAATTTTTAGGTACATAACTGGCGAGCAGCACCGTGTGTTGTTGTTACACGAATAATTTGGCGCCACTCTTGATCCCCTCATAACTCAATACCATTTCGAACAAACGTTTCAAATTGGCTCATATTATTGACACTTGCGAGAAACATATTGCTCCAAACATAAACACATTTCCAGGGGCGCCGAGTTTTTAAAATTCCCGTGGGTGCTCCAGCTTTTTTTAAATTAAATGACATACCTAGCTACTTGTTCAGGGTGTTAGGTGTTAGGAGTAGCCCCTGTCCGATCCGTTAAGGTGTTTTTAGGTATCGATATCAGATCACAAAAATGTGGAAAAATTAAGAAATATTGAAATTGGAATATTTATTTTGTAAATTTCGATTGATTGAGTCGACATCGTCACAGACCCTTCCTTGTTACCAAACAAAAGGCTCCCAATAATACCGACGAAATCGGTGTTGTGGTTTATGTTTTATTCTTAAATTTAGGGAATTTTGGGGCAAAAATGGTTATTTCAAAATCCATTATTATTGTTTCTATCATGAATTTTCCAAAGGACATCATCCACTCCCTATACATTTTTGGTACACATTCGAAAGTGCCGGCTAACCAAATTTATTTATTTATTTATTTAACAAAAAGTACACTTTTTAACATTACATTTTTTTCTTATAATTAAAAATCCTCGCCAAGCATTTCGTTTAAAGGAGAGAAGCGCTCTTTTCTATTTCTTACTAACTATTAAGTACTTTATATAAAACTAAGAAAAAAAAACTAAAATCAAAACAAAAAATACACATGATAAAGGGTAAATATTAAAGAATGCATTGCCTTCGCTCTCTTAAGCAATTCTCCCCTTAACTTCTTCTTCAACATATACACATACTCATTTTATTTTCCTCTCTTAGCATATCTATTTTATTAAATATTTTTGGCACAAATAAAATGATATATTCTGACAGACTTGCTAAGCATTTCTACTATGGCACGAAAGCTGTAGCACCCGATGACGTACAGCGGACGTGATTTTATCCAGGGTTGAAAGGTCAGAATTTTCATACATCACGATATTATCGATTCGCTTCGACAGTTAATTTCTAAGAGGACAGAACTTGGCCTCTTTAGCATTTCTTAATATGGCCTCAAAGCACCGCTTCACGCGATTTTATCCAGGGTTAAAAATTCAGAATTTTCGTACAAGTTTTCGAACACATGCCACGATATTATCGATAAAATGAACTACTAGGAGGACAGAACTTGTCCACCTAAGCCTTTTTTAATATGGTACCAAAGCTGTAGCTCCATTGCATTTGATTACGGGTGCTACAGTTTTGGTACCATTTTAAGAAAAGCTTAGGGAGGACAAGCTTTGTCAGAATATAATATAAGTATATTTTTTGGTTGGCTTTTTCTTTGGTTGGCTTTGACTTTCGAATTTTGGACCAAAATTAATGATGTCCTTTGATATTTTATTTGGGCATGTGATTGTGAACCCTCTATCACCCTTTCGGGTCGGGGTTTCTTAACACGCTGTCAGTATTTTTGTTATTTAATAGATATTTAGCAAAAAGATAATTTAACGAAAAGGAACAAAATGTTTCACATGCGTTATCTATTAGGGGGTAATCATTTGATGATTTTATCACGCGAAAAGAAAAAAAAAACCTATATTAGTTAGATTCAGTCAAGAGATGCGAAAGAAAATTATTTAAGATGTTCGTCCCGTCCATGTAGATTGGGAGTGAATGGCCCCGGGTAGATGCTCCTTACCATGTTGTAGTAAAGAACTCAACAAGGCCACAGCGTATTGGATCTGTGTCCCCACGCAAGCCTTTCAAAGGACCAGGTATTTTCATTGGTGAGTTTAGCCCGTGAAAAGAGAGAGATAAAAATCATAATATCCTGGGATAACTCACACACGGTAATCTGATCCCAAACTCAGAAGAGCTTGTACTATGGTAACTGGACAAGTTATAAACATACTTATAAATTTCTAAATACATACATATTATAGATTAATAACACTCAGACACAGAACAAATGATCATATTCATCACAAATACATTTGTCCTGGGTGGAAATCGAACCAAGACTTCAAAGCCAATCGAATCAAAGGTTTGCTTAAGAAATACTAATATGTTTTTGGTTTTATTATAATTAGAATTATTTTAGTAAGTACGTATGGTTTAAAATTAAAAAATAATTATAACTTTAGTATAGTTATAATTATTACAAGTATATACTGAACGGGCAATTCACTCGAACATTTCAAAGGTACAAAAAAAGAGTAGATAATAACCCAAAAAAAGACAATTATACCCCGTAAGCGTAGGGAAATACAGTAGTCCATTTGGTATTGATTTTGTCATGAATAAGTACCTACTAAAAACATAACATGCCATCACGCTTGTATCCCCGAAGGATTAGGCAAAGGTGTACCAATGTTCACCCACAGTTCGCGGGGATGTTGAGGTCTCTAGGGGGCGAGATTATTGCCACCATCCGGGCACAAATCCAAACTCCGACCTGCTACTGAGAATTTCACAGAAAACCTCAATAACCCTTGGTCGACTTGGGAATCGAACCCAAGACCTCTAGCATAGCATTCGCGCTTAGAACCACTAGGCCGACGACGCAGTTTTAGAATTATAAACTAAATAAAACTAAGAACTAAAATAAGGCATCAAAAAATTCATCCACATCGCTATCGACTGGGAGTGTGCCCAAAAGGCTGGCAGTATTGCCACGTTGTATGGAAATGCTTATTCGCTGACCAAGGTGGAAGGCAGCCTTTGGGTTTTCACTTCCTTTGTCGTTGAAGTCAACAACTAAGGCATATATCATAATGTTGAAATTGGCTCTAATTATACATTTATGTTCTTGACGGAATTCTACTATCGGGGTGGTCCACCCGTTCTTGAAAAGAAAATGCTGTAGCTAGCCTTTGCATATTCTAGATAATATTGAGATTTGGATTACTGTATTTTTTTATTAATTTGTAAAAATGATTAGCAATAATTCTTACAAAAATAACCGACTTTAAAATAAGTCCTATATGGTTTTCTTACGGATACCACTGTCCTGGACCAAATTAAAATGGGACCACGAGGGAAGCCAAGGACCAGCTTTGAATAAAGAAAGAAACACCAAAATCAGTTCACCAAGACGAATTTGAATTCTGAGGTAACAAACATAAAAAAACAGTCGAATTGAGTTCCACCTCCTTTTTAAAGTCGGTTAAAAATCAACGAAACCGCAGTTACGAAAGCACACTAATATTGCTATAGAAGTTTGCTCATGCCAGTATGACACGGAAAGTATTTTTTTCTTTCGAACCTAATTGGCTAAAGTAACCGTGGTTTGGCAGTAATTAAAAAATAAGGAGTAATACAGCATCGTAGCAAGCATTTAAATTTATTAGATTTGTATCTTATTTATTTATTTTATTTTCTTTATTTTGGCATCATATCTTAAAACGATTTTAATAGTTGTGGAACTAAAATGATTATGGGAATCAAGAAACGACTTATTTTAAATATTGAAGCGTGGTTCGTTGTGGTTGGAGGTATGGGGTCCAGGTAGTAATTGTTGTAGATGTCATCCCACAGCTGCATCCGGCGTCCCAACAGCGGCTCGTTTACCAACTTCACCTCCAGTCCCAGGGCCTTGTATGGTGATCTGTCCGCGCCCGCAGCTTGCCAGTCGGCCATTGGCTTACTGGAATTGAGAAATATTATGGAGAAATTAAATTTATTGAAGATCTGAAATGTTATTTACAGTTTGACTTCCGACACATGAAGGTCCCAATTGTTTGAAGTAGCTTGCAAGTTAACAATCCTAGAATGCAAACTAAAAATAATGAAGCAGTTTGGATAGCTAAACGGGTTTAATGCTTACCCGGATTTAATGAAGTTGTACCAACTTTCGCGTACAATTTTTCTCATCTCTTGATATTCCGGAGTTTCCAGACTTTCGTTTAAGCCATCCATCACGGCCAATGTTTGAGCACAGTGGTCGGCACCCCGATAATTAGTATCAAGCACCACAGGGGTATTGTCATCGACGAAGGAATATTCATACAAATATATTTGATCGTGTCCAGCCTCCGCATGCAGCTTTACCGCCCTAAGCTTGGGGAAAGCGAACATAACATCTGTAAAGAAGTCCACGTAAGCCAATACATTATCTATAGACACTGGTTCATTGTCGAAATAGAATTTCCTAACTCTCTCTGCTACTTCTTCTTTTTCTGCTTCAGACTTGAAGGTTAAGTCGGCTGGCAAGAAGTCAGAAAACTTTTCGTTCATTCTATTTTTCCAAGTATCAAATAAACCAATACGAAATAGTCCCTCCATATTGGCAAATCCATACAACAGAGGTAACTTCTTATAACTGCCCTTCTGTAATATGCTGAGAGGTGGTTCAGTAAGGAATGCTTCATTTTCTGTTTCACGCTCTACACATGGTGAAAATAGGAAAATGGAATCAGGTCTTTCGGCACTTACATCAGAAGTCAACACATCCATCGGTAGTGTTTTGTAGAACTGTTCCAAAGCATTGATGTCATCGACGTTTGTGAAGTTTAGCCTTAAGGCTTGATATTTGGCAATAGCTACAGGATCTCTTTGAATTGAATACGGGGCTAGATTTCCTGCACTTTCGCCATCAACTCTGTGGAACAAGCCTTCGGCTGATTTCGAGAGCATTATAAGATCTACCGACGCAGACCCTGCACTAGAACCTGCAATAGTGACATCATTCGGGTTTCCGCCGTAGCTGGCGATATTCTTTTGCACCCAGCGAAGAAGTTCTACTTGATCCTTCATTCCCGCATTTCCAGGGACGTCTTCAGTACCAAGACAAAGGAAACCAGGGATTCCTAGACGGTAGTTGAATGTGACCAATATTATATCTTTCCTTTCCAATAAACGGTTTGCTACAAAACTGGCGCCATATCCTCCAAAAAAACCTCCTCCATGTACATATACAAGAACTGATAGATTTTTCTCTTGAGTATCAGGCACGTACACATTGGCGATAAGGCAGTCTTCTGTTTGCACCAAATGTTCGAATAACTCATGACCTGCGAGTTGTACTTGAGGACATACGACGTGTTTATCGATTGCATCAAACGGTGTTGTCCAATTTGGAGCTGGTAGGGGAGGCTGAAATACAAAAAATATATATATCAGTGGGGTTCTAAAAGAATTGGTCGGATCGACAATAAAACACAAGTATTTATATGATAAATTACATAGTGTCCAAAGTAGGTACCTTGAATTTGTTTTCGTTCTTTGGAGCTGTTGCGTAGGGAATGTTGTAGAAGACGAATAAGTGTTCTGCTTGAGGATCCCTGCGCCCGCGCACCGTACCTTGCGGAGTCACCAGCTGTAGCCACTCCTCATTGGCTGGCGGTTGTTCTTCAGATGTGACGCCTACAGCCGCCACACTTAGCAGTAGCACACACGTCCACAGCTCCATGATTGAGATTTACTGAGCCTCTGTTGAACTTAGCTTCTAATGTATAGCCAGATGTGTCTTATCTTATCAAAAGTATTTGAGATACTTATTCTGATATAACCATAGGAAATGAATCATATCCGTTCAAAGGAAACTAATTATTCAAGTTTAGATGTTATCGATTAATATAATAATATTTATGTAGGCATTCTTCTGTTTTGTTGAGATCCTGTACAGAAAGAGAGACATGGTTGTCGGCAGAAGTACTTAACATGTAAAGTGTAAACCCACCTAAAATAACTTTGATTTTTACATAAGTACAGTCTATTATGTGAGTATGGATCTCGTAGGTACGTAGTGAAGGCATCTGTTACCTTGAATACGTTATTGATATCAAAAATACTTATACAATCTTACTGTTACCAAACATAATCTTAGTACATAGTATTTAATTAATCAACTCCTAATTTTTTTCTTCATTAATTATTAATATTGGATAAAAAGTTCTTACAAATAAACTGACTTATCTTTTTACTAAAGAAACTTATACTTATATGCTTTAAGCTTTACCTGTGGCTATGCATAAAAATCTTGAAGTAGAAAATTACTGTCAATCAATATCTGGTTCATTGGTTGCTACTTATTATTTTTTACCGTACTGCTTGATAGAGCAGCAGCTTTATTTTGGGAAAAAAAAGAAATTCTATTATGTGCGTATGTATTTATTATGCAATTATAATATATGCTCAATATAGATTAATGAGACATACACAGGTACAAAATTGGTTCCGTAATACAACTTACAACTCGGCATGATGAGGTCTGTTCCTGACTTATGCCTTCGGTGGAGGTATGGGATCCCGATAGTGCTTCTGATAGATATCCTGCCAGAAGTTGGTGTGGTTCTGCAGCAGCGGCTCCTCTCGCAACTCCACCATCTGCCCTAGAGACATGGACGGAGCCCAGTTCGCGCCTGTCGCTGGCCAAGCGGGCAGCGACGATCCTTCCGGAACTGGTTTACTGCATATAAATAAAACTACTTTAATGCGACACAAACATGGATCTAACCTATCAAACGTTGTATTTAATAAATAAACTATTTTTGAGCAAAGGTTATTTCTATCGGAAGAATCATATTCAAATGGTTTATTGAGTTCATTTCATTTTTGATAAATTTTATACCATGCAACAATAGATATTCATTAATTTCCGTCTTTTAAATTAAATAAAAAAAGATTCATAATTATAACTCACCCGGTCTTAACAAAGTTGTGCCAAATTTCTCGAATAATCTTCTTCATGTTACGGAACTCCGTAGTCAAATTACTTTCATCATAATCCAAGCCATTCCGGCCATCCATCAAAGCCATCGTTTGAGCACAGTGGTCAGCACCGCGGACGTTAGTGTGAGGCACTACGGGAGTATCCTCGTCTACAAAGGAGTAGTCATACAAATATATTTCTTTGTGCCCTGCTTCCACACGCAGCTTGACAGCCCAAAGCATGGGATGAAATGCAAAAAGATCCGAATAGAAACTTATGTATTCCAATATATTGTCATTACCAACCGGTTTATCTCCGAAATAAAATTTCTTAATCTGTTCTGCTACTTCTTTTTTTTCCTTTGCTGTTTTGAATTTCAAGTCAATTGGTAAGAATACAGAAAACTTTTCATTCATTTTAACCTTCCAAGTTTCAAATTGACGTATACGCAATAATCCTTCCATGTTGGCAAAACCATACAAGATAGGTATTTTTTTAAAACTACCCTTCTGCAATAAACTTAAAGAAGATTCGGTAAGGAATGGTTCTTTCGCTGTTTCACGTTCTACACATGGTGAGAAAAAGTTATTAAAATCGGGTCTCTCGAAGCGTAGATTTGAGATCAACACTGACATTGGAGCTGTCTTATAGAACTGTTCCAAAGCGGAAATGTCGTCGACTCCTGTAAAGTTCAATCTTCTGGCTTGGGACCTGGCAATAGCTAAAGGATTTCTCTGTATTGCAAATACGGCCAGATTTCCTCCGCTCTCAGGTATAGCTTTATGGAACAATCCTTCAGCTAACTTCGAGAGCATTAAAAGATCCACCGACACGGACCCTGCGCTGAAGCCTGCAACAGTGACGTCGTTTGGGTTACCGCCGTAGCTAGCGATATTGTTTTGGACCCAGCGCAGCAGCGCCACTTGATCCTTTATGCCAGCATTGCCAGGTATATCTTCAGTACCAAGACAAAGGAAACCGTGAACTCCCAGACGGTAATTAAAGTTGACCAATACTACATCCTTCTTCTCTAAGAAGTGCTTCGCTTTATTTATGTTACCATAACCCATGCCAAAACCTCCTCCATGAATGTAGACAAGAACTGAAAGATTTTTCGCTGGTGTATCAGGTACGTATATATTGGCAATAAGACAATCTTCCTTTGACACAAACTTTTTAAGCTTGTCGCCACCTTTATCTGGCAGCGACTGCGGGCATATAACAAACTCATCGACGGCGTTGAACGGTTTTGACCACGTTGGTGGAGGTAGAGGGGGCTGTAAAAAAATTGGAATAGTGGGTCAATTTATTTTTACTAATAATTAAAAAATGTCCAAACAGATCAGGTCAGAACAGAATCTCTCACGGAGTCCAAAAAGTGATATTGTATATCAGATATCCAAATTTTGCAGGAAAGATGAAGTTTTTCAGGAAGTTCTTTAAAAAACGTTTAAAAATGTATGATAATCGGAACCAGCACAAATAGTCTCCGTCGACCGTCGCGACACAAATCTCAAAAAAAAAGATATAAATATTCCACACAAAAAACGACCATGATACGAAACTGATTAGACTTACAAAATCAATACAATTATTTATCCAAACATTGGTCTACAGCGTACGCTTACAATACTAATTATTTAGATATCAGATATCATACTACGTTACTACAGTGACGATAAGCAAGTCTAAATTTGTGTAGTCATTACAATATCACTATGATTTGTATATTAAATCAAGGGCTGGTTTAAAAAAGTATCCTAGTCATAGAGTAATTTATTTACCTTAAATTTATTTTCGTTGACGGGAGCTGTTGCGTAAGGTATGTTATAGAAGACATAGAGGTGGTCAGCTTCGGGGTCCTTGCGGCCGCGCACGGGTCCCTGCGGCGTGTCCAGCTCCAGCCAGTCCTCGTCGCTCGCCGGCTGCTGGCCACACGCCACGCACACAGCCGCGCACACCACCAACACACACGTCCACAGCTTCATTTGTTTTGCGTTAAACTGATTTACCGTGTGATATTCGCAGTTTTATATTTTATGGTCAATAGCCGTATAATTTATATTCCTGTGACAATTGGTGTTATTTTAACTTTGACAAACATTTAACTTTATGATGGTGTAAATAAAGTTAATTTTAAAGCGACAAGTACTGTGTACTGTTGAAACATCGTCAAAAAAAAGGTGGTAGAGCAAACTGAAGCTTATTCGTAAGCTGTACAGCTGGTTTTCCCCCAAAGTCGTGTTTGTTTACATGTTAGTCATTTTTATGAATAACTTTGTGACAAATAGATAATGCATGTCTTTTAACAAGTTGTTATAAATAATATCACTTCCTAACTATCATAGGATTTTTTATATTGTAATCATTTTCATAAAAGACTTTACTATATATTTATTCATACAACCTCTTTTAAAAACCTCACAAAGTGTACAAACTCCTTTTCATTCAGTATTTAGTTTTTTTTTGTTCCAAATTTAAAAATAAACATGTTACATTTTGTTTTTTCTATTGGCCTTACAATGTGTCTGCAGTTGTTAAATAGTTTAATTAAATCGTAATTAATTGTGTTTTATACTGTTTCTTGTGATTGAGAAGTATTATTTGATGATAATGGCTGTTGCTACGAGGAAGTTGTTTCTACGATGAGATGCTAACTGATGACTCTTAACAGCAATTCAGGTAATTCGCACTTAATTTTTTGTTTTGTGACTCAGGGTTTTGTTTTCTTGCCTCGCTATAATCAAACCTAAATTTAGATTATCTACGATCGATCGGTGATAATCAAATGTCGTAAGTAGTAATCGTATACCGATAAGCAAAAATAATCAATAACGTTTGTTCGATATTTATTTCTCAAATAGGGAATTTAATTTTTTTTGGATATTTTATTTGAGGAAAATATATTGTTATTAACTAGATAAGCCACTGCAAGTAATTACCAAATTCATAAAGTTTAATTATGATTTGTATTTTTACGTCAAAACAAGTTTGACTCTTCTCCTGACCCGCGTATCACGTACCTACATTATATTTTTAGAATCTTGTCCATTTTTCTTGTAAATAAACAAGGTATACCTACCAACAATGTATTGATACAAAATATGTAAACTGCATGCTTCACCAAAAGCGAACTAGTATATTTTCAAAGTTAGCCAGAATTTGAACAAAAAGTTGTGAACTAAACGATGGAAGCTGTTGTACTTTCAAACTTTTTTGGTGTCTTATATGATTATATATATTATATTAATAATGGCCAGCCTTGACCTATGTTAGGTTCAATCACGGAGGGACCACGCAAGCAACACGTCGTCATTCGTGCTAAAGTCCCAACAAGTTGCCCTATCTTGATTGATCAACATTAATAATCATATTAATTGTCAGGCAACAGCCTTCTGATTCGTTGTCATTGTAGTTTTATATATATAACAATCAAAAAGATATTTCCCAGATTCGATATCTCCATGTATCATACATTCCCATCAATGCTTTCTTAGCCTATGTATGCAAAATATAATTGTACATTTCAAGTATTTTCAAGGCAATTCCTTTCATCCTCTCACCGCCCTGTCTCTAATTATCTGTGGTCGACACAATCCGTATTTAACTTATCAAAAAAAATAGTTTCAAATAAGTTTTCAAATTACTTTTTAAATCAGATAGGCAATGTTTTTCTTCCATTTATCCTTCTCGATATAACGATGCCCTAGTTCACAATTGCACTAACTACAAAATTTACAATTTTTACTTTTTTAATGCTTAATACACTAAATTTCATGCTCTTTCGTTTCCGCGCATCGAAATACCGTTTTTCCGTCTCTTTCTACCAAAAACGTGGATCACAGTTGTATTAAATGAGTTCGTCTAATGTTCCATGAATGTGGTATTATACTAATGGTCTATATTTTTGGAAAACCAATCAAGATATACTTTAACTGCTTTTAAGTTTCTCAACTGCAGGAAATTTCAAAACACAAACGTATTAAATACATTTGAAGTATCTGCTCATACTTTTTAGCAGTGCTATAAGAGTGTATTATGTGCTGGTAGTACAAAAGGATCAAGAAAGTTTTATGCACAAGTGTGCTAAGTACTTTTAGTTTTACAATTTTTATTCACGAATTAGTGAATATGACTAATTCTTATGTGAAACTGTAGACTGACGTATTATTTTTTTTATGAAAATCTTATTTTAATGATTCAGTGTTTTTCTTTTTTGTTTATTTGTTTAATTTTTTTGTGAAAATGCTAAAGATTGGCCTATAATTGGGCTTCAGGCCTTTTAATTTTTTTGTTGTGATTTATAAATTTATTTTATTTGATTGTGGACAAAGACTGTTTGTGTTTTATAATATAATAATATTCCTGGACAATTTACACACGGTAATCTGATCCCAAGCTAAGCTCTAAGAGAGCTTGTGTTATGGTAACCAGACAACTGATAAACATACTTATATGTTTTTAAATACATACATATTATAGATAAATTACACCCAGACCAGAACAAATGATCGTGCTCATCACACATACATTTGTCCTGAGTGGGAATCGAACCCACGACCTCCGGTATAGCAGTTAGGGTCACTAACTGCTAGACCAACAGGCCGGTCAATAAATAATAATAATAAAAAATAATAAAAATAGGCATTATGAATATGGATCACTGGTTTATTATTTTGTCTATTTCATTCAATATCCATAACTATTATTATCCTTCTTCTTGGACCTTGAAACGGCCTGTTAAAGCTGTTAAATATTTTTGAGTTTTTCACTTAATGCCGGTCAGCATGATTATGCTGAACATAAAACTCTCCATTTAATACATATTAATTGGAGGGTTTTATGTTTATTTGGCCATTTTGAAGAGGTTACGTTAAAACTAATATCACAACATTCAGATATGATGGAGTAAAAAGACTAGTCTTATGAATAGATGCATATTTTTTTTGTTATTTTACTTGGATTTTCTACTGTTCTCGTCTAAACTTTCAAAAACTTTCTAAATTTCGTAGTTAGTGCAATTGTGAACTAGGGCATCGATAATACACCGTGAAAATTGAATCGTTGTTTTCCCGCAGCAGGACGATTACCCATCAGTAGTACTATCGAAATACAAAGTTTAACTTAAAAAACATAATGTTTTTTTTTTCACATCATTAAAAAAGTATTCATAAACTCGAAAGAGCGATAATCAATAGTAGTTCACTCACTAGAGATCACGTAGGCACCTGTAGGTAACACGAAACGCACACGCCGCCGCCACGTGTTGTCGGCAAACTTAAGCGTTTCACACACAGCAGCTATAATGTAAAGATGTACATTAGAGCACGATACATCTCATTACATCTTTCCATAGAAATCGTCAGGAGACCACACACAACAGCTATAATGTATATTTTTACATCTTCGAATCTTAAAGTACGGAGCGATACGAAAATATACATTTATATTTGTGTCAATCGGGACGTATGCCAATGAAATGAAGGGAAAGATACATTAAATTACCTGTTGTGTGTGTGATACATTAAGATAATTTAAAGCTATACATCCCGGGATGTAATGTACATTAATATACATTATAGCTGCTGTGTGTGAAGACCTTTACAAAGAAAGAATCAATAATAAATGTTCAGAGCAAAATAAGCTCTCGGTCATGGTGATACGGTATAAATTAGCTTGCATGCACGCGGCAAGCGCCGAAACACAATAGAATGCCGCCAAATGTTGCGCTCTGTGCCTACGGCTTAGTTAGTTAGTGTTCTGTGCGCGAACGTCGATGACGTCAAGTGATGAATGTGCGATGAAAGTGCTCAACACAGAAGGACTGCATCCTTATCATTTTTTTTTCGTGGCGGGCCACACCCTTGGCCACCGAGGAGCCCGGCCTTGACTCCCTTGGACATTTATTTGTGGTAGAGTCTGAGCTCAAGAACTTGGTGTATCGTGAGGAACACCAAACACGCGACTCTTTGATAAGTGCGATAGTGGACGCTTTTAATATCGTGAGACGTGACAGAGACACTTTAATGAAACTGAAAGACAATCAGTTAAAACGTGCTCGTTTGTGCATTGAACGTAGTGGTTTACATTTCGAACAATTACTCCGCTACCGTTAAGTGTAAGTACTCGTACTTTGTAAACAAACATTTAAAAGTAGGTTAGGTAATCAAAATCATTGTAAATAAGTCGATTCCATTTTTAAATACCTACGCCTTAAATACTTAATTATCAAATTCCGACTTTTTTTAAAGATACCTATTTTGATTTTTTAAGTATTTATGACGATCCTAAGCCCGTAAAAGTTTGAAGAGAAAATTTGAATTACTTATTGGTTTTGTGTTTTATTAAATCACGAGTAGCGATCAGCTGATTTACACGCGAAGTGCAACGACCGCGCGGCGTTCGGGGTAACCGCGCGCCCGCCCGCGTAGGTATAGCGCGATGTATTACTACTGGGTCAAGTCACTTTCGAGTTTTGTTTATAACAATTGTTAATCCGCCATTTATTGAGTCTAATTTTTTTTACATATATTAATCGATTGTATGACCGATACAAACTCATTTCGCTTCGGGAAAACAACGACTTGATATTCACCCTGTATAATCAATGATTATTTCTGTCTATTTTTCAGTTTCCCTCTTTACATACTAATAGCTAATAGGTTCAGATAATTCTGTAACCCGTCGAAAATTCAGGAATTAAAAGCGCAAACCTAGACATAAATAATATCTGGTCTATTGTAATATGTATTATTGTTATAACGATAAAAACCTATTATATAAGTGTTTGTATCATCTTAGGCGTTTTATCTCCATAATCGCTGTATAAAAGCTAGACGAACGTATCGACAAAAAAAAATAGGTTTTTATAATACTGTGCACTGCGGGTGAAAATGAAATTTGAATTTTATAAATTACCTAATAGTATTCAATATTTTTCCTATCTATAAAGTGTATTGTGGCGGTCAACACTATTTATTATAAAAAATTGGACCAATCTTATCGTTGTGTGTGTTGTATATTTAGGTGCGATAGCAAAAAGCCTTGAATAAAAAGGCTACACTAACGTATGTCAACCGAGAGTAAAAATATGTAAACATGTAGGTATTAAAATAAATAATGATATGTAGTGTAGGTACTTACTTAACTTTTTCAAAGCTCTTTATTAAAACACTTTTCTTTTGTTAAATGTATACAATAAGCTATTTTAAACTAATAAAGTTTGAAGAGGCGAATTTCAACACTATTTCGTGCTATGGTGTAAAATTGAGGAAAACTAGACACTATATTATTGGATTCTGCGGTACATACGTCCGTCTGACTGTTTACCGCAAAATTATTTCGACCTTGCAAGTACACATAGAGGCCCCGCACACTTAAATACTAAATTAGCGTGCTTAACTTCTTACATAACACACTACTCAAACATAAAAACATTTAAAAAACGATGAACGATGATTATGATGTCTGTAGCGGCATAGTTAACTTCATTCTGAATGAGTAGCACAAAATTCCATGTATGATCTACTCACTGTTTACTGGTATTTAGGATTTAACAGATCTTATTTATATCAATATTTTGATAGTAGGAAAATTAACATAATATACTCTTAACTAACACAGCCACAAGAGTCGCACAAAATCATGCCGGGTAAATTGTTACTTAATTGACGGGCCTGTTGATCAAGTAGCAGGGACAATGACTGCTATAGCGGAGGGTGTGGGTTCGATTCCCACCCAGGACGAATCTTTATGTGATGAGCAAGATCATTTGTTCTGTGTCTGGGTGTAATTTATCTATAATACTTATTCATTCAGTAATGTATAAGTATGTTTAGCAGTTGTCTGGTTACCATAACACAAGCTCTGCCTAGCTTGGGATTAACTGTGAGTGAGTTGTCTCGGAATATTATTATTGATAGCTGCAGGTTTAATCCCTGCATATGGCAAACATTTGTGTGTTTTACATTGTCCAAGTCTTTTTGTTCTTTGTACTTGTGATTGGAATTTTTGTAACCCAAGCGACACAACGATTAAACTCCTTGGTAAGAGAGCCGTTTAAAAAATATTGTATAGGTAAATCGGGGTACCTTGGTCTTGGCACTATGTCTCCACCTTCATGGCATTACAAAGGAATATGATCTTTTGAAAAACGTTTAAATTCAGTTTTTAACACACAGATAAGAGTATTAGTAATGGCGTGATTAATAAGAGCATGATTAAACATGCTTTATGCGAGTTTCTACTTGTGTATGACGGGACAATTTTTAAGCTGATAAAATTTTACACTAGACTACCGATATAGTAGTAAATTATCTTTATATTATTCTTAACACCTATAAGTTCTCGACTAAATCAAACCTTAGAATACTATTATTTTGCTCTGGGTATATGTAGAAACAGTACCAGTTTTGTATTGTTTAGCAATTTACATTAATATGTTAGGCGCAGGCCAGACGGAAGAGACAAAATTTATATAATCGTTGCGCCCGCGCCCCGTCTCTTCTGTATGTTTTGCGTCGCGACGCCTCTATACATTTTGTATGAAAAGGACACGGTAGAGAAAAATATCCGCGCCCTGTCTGCGTCTTAAGTCTCTTCTGTCTGGCCTGCGCCTTACATATAAATATTTAAAAATAAAACAGTTTTCGTACCTACCAGGCAAATAATAACGATTTAAAAAAATATTTGAAAAATAAAGTTTTACTTACAGGAAAACTAAGTCCGTAAGTAAATCTTACAGAAATTGCAGTGTGTGTTCTGTTAATTCTAAAACTCGACTAGTGTCGAGTCTGTCTGCAGGGGACTTTATTATAAATTACAATGTTTACCCAACAAAATCAAACAATTTTAAATAAACACCTTCTTCTGACAATGTGCTCGGTAATGCCCACAATTTAATAGTATTTTCACACGCCATTAACAATAGAATATAAAAATAGATCTATTAGTCGCAGTTTACGAAAATGTTCAACTATTTTAAGTGTGTGATAAACATTGTTGTTTTGTGGTTTTTTTGCAGTAGTTCTTATTAACATCTAAGGAAATTGGTACATACATGTACTAACTGAAATACTACTTTAATATTACATTTAAAAATTAAACAAATACTTTAATATAATATAAGATGATCGCTTGCGCCTTTCCCTTAGAAAATAGCGCTACCAAAATAAAAATAATTTCCAAAGACAAAATCGTATTATTTTTTATTTTTGTCGAAGATTTCAAACTCACGGCTTGCTTTTGAAACAGCAACAGGTCCGTGCCATTGAACCAGTGAAAACACAGCTTCTCTTATATATAATATAGCACAAATAAATAAAAACAAAATCATAAAATAAACAACCAACAATGTACGATCCGATATCCGATAGTGTAAAAATCAGGTACGTACATATTTCTTTCATTAATTTACTTGCCCCCGATATCGTGACAGACTCGTTTACCGATATCGTGTCGGATTATGTAAAAACACTCTTATTGCTTTCGAAATTGTATAAACCATCGACTGTTTTAAACCGTTCCTAGCACATATAACGTTCTTTGTCAATATATGACTATCAGGCTTCATAACAAAGATTTGCATCTGACTCCTAAAATGCACATAAAATTTTTTTTAGTTACTTTGCTTGTTGTTCGCAGAGCAATATGTTTGGCATATTTAAGCTACCAGTTAACCAGTGACCACGAAAACTTCCAGAACCAAAAGTCTTGTAAAAAAGTGAGGTATTTATCTACTTAAATAAAATACATAAAGATTTTCGGTATTTTTTTGTTATAATCAGCTACTGCCTAATTAATAAGGTTCAAAACGATTCAAGAGTATAGTCACTATTCTTAGAAGATTCATTCAGTAATCTGGATATTCAAAAATGTATTTTGGATCGTAATATGTTCGGATGTCGTCTTCATAATTACTTTATGGAATGATTTTAATGTTATAATTACTTAAGCTCTATTTTACGCCACAACTGTTCTCTTTCCTCACAGACTCCATTGTCTTTCTTTGGTAAACTAACTGTACCAGATTTTAATTAAATATTTTAATACGGTTTGTTGGCTCAACCTACCGTTGTATAGAGCCTTTCGGAAATACAGGTACTTAGGAGGTAATACGTGGTAGTTCGTAATGTGCATGTACCTAAGTATTTATGGCAGTTTGGTATAGTATGAATATAGATAATAATTACATTCTCAATTTAATAATTAAATAAAATTCCCAAATCTTTATTCAATTTCAAGAAACAGAATGTTTTGTGATGTTTTATTAAAAAACTGTTATGTTTCTCATACAACACTGTTAACTTCATAAGCTCTTGGCTGGGTTGGAGACGAGTAAATTACAACTCAGAGTGCCTCTCTGGTGGAGGCGGTGGAGCCACCGGCTCTCGGTAGTATTTCTGGTACAAATGATCCCACAGCACAGCACGTGTCTTCAAAAACGAATTACGCAGTTCCAATGTTTTTCCCAAGGACATGTACGGGGAGCCGTTAGCGTCTGTCACCGGCCAAGCTGGCAGAGATGAACCCTCGGGCACAGGCTTACTGAAAAAAGAAGACAGGAAATTCAGAACAGAATAAAAATTATCGAGTAAGTCATTCATAGTTCTTTATAATAATATATATCTTTTTAATGGCTGTCATTTTACTTTTAAATGATAATAAAAACGAAGTTTTATTTCAACGGTTGAATTTGTAATATCGTACGTAACTTACCCATGTACTGCAAAGTTGTACCATAATTCTCTCATTGTAGCTTTCATTTGTTTATGTTCTTGTGTTAAATTACTTTCGTCTGTAGTCACAAGAACAACACCGTCAAAAATGGCCATCGACTGAGCGCAATGTGTAGCTCCTCGCACGTCCGTGTATGGCACTACAGGTGTATTTTCGTCCACAAAAGAATACTCATATAAATATATCTGATCATGTCCATTTTCTATGTGAAGCTTAACAGTTCTGAGAGTTGGATATGAAAAGTAAAGATCACCAAAGTAATCAACGTAAGAGAGTATGGTTTCATCTCTCACTGACTTGTAATTAAAGTAAAATTCTTTTACGTTTTGAGCTACTTCTTCCTTTTCTTTTTCGCTTTCAAAGTGTAAATCAGCTGGTAAAAAGTCGGAAAATTTCTCATTCATGTCATTTTTCCACCTTTCGAAGTTAGGAATTTGCAGTAAACCTTCCATATTACTAACGCCGATCAAAATAGGTACCTTCTTGTATTTACCACTTTTTATTATGTTAATTGGAGAGTCGGTAAGAAAAGCATTCTTGTCTTGGCGTTCTACACATGGACTAAATATTAACGAAACATTCTTAATGTCCAGAAATGTAGTGAGTACTAGTGATTCTAACGGAGTATTTTTATAAAATGCTTCTAATGCGTGAAAATCGTCAACATCGGTGAAGTTCAACAATCGGGCGTAATTTTTGGCGTTTTCTAATGGATCAATCTGAATTGAAACAGGTGATACGCTAGCTCCGCTTTCTGGGACAACTTTATTGAAAAGTCCTTGCGCGGACTTTGAGAGCATCAGTAAACTTACAGAAATTGAGCCAGCACTCCCTCCTAAAATTGTGACGTTATCGGGGTTGCCTCCGAAACGAGCGATATTTCTCTTCACCCATTTAAGTAGTTCTACTTGGTCCTTCATTCCTGCATTGCCAGGTGCATCCTTTGAGCCGAGGCATAAAAAGCCTTGGACGCCGAGGCGATAATTAAATGTGACAGCTACAACATTCTGCTCTCTTACTAAATGCTTAGGAGGCAACATATTTCCGGAACCCAATTCGAATGCTCCTCCATGGACGTAGACCATGACGGGAAGATTTTTTCCTTCAGTTTGAGGGACAAAGACGTTTGCAATAAGACAGTCCTCTTTCATGTTGACGTCTTGCATAAAGGGATTGGCGCCTTGATAACATACTACTTTTTCATCAATAGCATCTCGTGGCTTTAACCACGCTGGCGCTGGAAGTGGTTCCTGTAACATAAAACCAATTATATTAAAAAATCTGTATTCATCCTTCTTTGTAAAGGTGTGTCTATTGTTTAGTAGACCCTACATTTGACCCGAAGACTAGTATATCCACCATTAATAGGTCTACGTAGCGCTCACCGCGGTTAGTTTGGTAAATGAGCGACATCCATTTTTTATTTCATCACTAAGATGCTTGCGTCAGGATGGTCGTTAATTCGTTTGTCCTGTTATCATAATCGAACGAGATCTTTGAAAATCGTTTGGAAAAGGCCAGCCAGTTTTTCGTTATTTTTAAAACACTATAATTAGTCTCCATTAATGATACTGTATTAAAAATAACCAATTATCTAAGTAAGTTTATTCAATTAGCCTTACAAATTGTATTATGTCAATATAATGTAATCAAATATTATCACTAAACCAATCGATAAGGGATATCCACTAGGTCCTGTCATGGCAACAGTTGGCACTAATAAACTCAAAGCATTAATGAAATTATTCCTAGTAGTTATTTTTCAACAAACCTTATATCTGTCCGGTCCGGTTGGCGCTGTGGCGTATGGGATATTGTAGAAGGTGTATACTCCATCGGGATCCTTGCGGCCGCGGACCACTCCTTGTGTAGTACGAACTTCCTTCCATTCGCTCTCCTCACATCTACATACCGCGACTACCGCTAAAACGACTACACACCACAACATCGCTAACTTACGCAACTACTCATATAACTAATACGTCCTTCTGTCTACCAAACTTCTACCAAATACTGTCACACCTATTAGGTAATCGCGTGTAGAAGCATTTACCTCTCCCCCTTCATCATCCTTTCCCCGCTATCGCCTGATCAAGGCTCCTATTGGCTATCATACATTAAGTCGGGCCACAGCGGCTATCTATATTTCTATATAACGTACATATGTATCTAGAGATGTTTTATTTTTTACTATAGACACTTAAAACAGCTTAGTTGACACTCAAATCTTATCTATTCCAGTAGCCACTGGTATGATAAGTAATTTATACCAACAAATTTTAATTTAATAATTAAAACAAACAATTAGCTACAAAATATTTCTCTGTAAAAGGGACTAAAACCTGTAGAACGAATCCAATGATATAGCAAATTTAACTTATCTTTAAATACTGTCACGTAATACTTAAGCCCGATAATCAAACGGTCATTAGGTGAACTACTTTCCACAAATTTCGACTAGTAGCTAATCTATGTGATAATGGATAATGATAATATAATCTAAATATTTATTTTTTGTTTGAAACAAGTGATTATTAAAATAGGCAGTAGAGCTTGTAAATTTTAAAGTCAAATGTGTAATAACAAAAAAATAATTAATTATTACTGTAATTTACAACTAGTTACCATGATATAAGACATTTTTTTGCCCTATTTTGTTTAATATCAAAATATACCAATGGGTAATTAAAGAAGACCAAAAAACTGGTTTTGAATAGCTACTATTTAATGATTATTTTCGGTTCGTATAGTTGAGCTAAAAAATCCATATAATGTTTTATTCTAAAATGTATTGCTACCCATCATTTAGTGGTATTTTTAATGAGACAAACCGGAAGGGATTCCTATTTCCAGCAACGCTGAAGTGTGCATACAAGCTCGCTGAAAAAGATGATGACTCATTATTTTCAAACATTTATAAGTTAACTCATAGCGCCCTCTATCAAAAGATCATAACATTATGCAGATTAACAGGCCTAGTAAGCAAGCTTTAAGCCGGAACCCCACCGCTGCGCACGGAGAGGCTGTGAACGTGTGTTCAGCTTCGCTTTAGTACAAAATGTATGAGAGCGTTTCCACCGCAGCGCACGGACATGCTACGCAGCAATTGACGTCATAAACACACGCGTAGCTAACTCGAATAGGCGGAACGTAGCTCAGCCACGTGGCCGACCCACGCATCCCAGCTGCGTGGGTCGGCCATTTCTCGGCGACCCACGACTATGTACAGTCTCGAGCAAAAATATGTACACACATAATATTGTTAAGAAATTATTATAAGAATAAGCTACTATAAATAAGAGGTACAATTAATTTTCCTGGTATATATACATACATTTAAGTTGTGTTAAGTATAATTTATGTAAGAACTAAGTTATTTATAATTCATATAAGTAAAACAGATGTTACTACACAATACCTAAATTACATTGTTACTCGGAAGCGCTATTGTCTATATTATAAAAATAATATATTGACTTGAAGTCAAATATTTTTTTTATTAAAAAAATAAAATTAACTATTTTATTTTCAAGTGTCATCTGTCAGTATGCATTGATTGCCGAGATGGCAGAAGAGATTCGACAAAAAATCTCACTAATTTCGTTTAACAATTTCGCATATTATTATGTATACATAATTTTGCTCGTGACTGTACCCCATGCATAGCTACGAGCTGCGTGGCCGACACATCCGTGTCTGTGCGCCTCAGTGGAAACGGAGACCGACGCCGCCGAACTAAAGAACCCACGCGGCAGAGGTGAGCCACGCATCCGTGCACAGCCTGCGCAGCGGTGGGGTTCCGGCTTTATGCAAGAGTACTCACTCACGCTCTAAGCACGTCATCCGATAACAATTCAAGAAAGAATTTCGCAAACACATGGGTCTGGCCTGAAAATTTCAATAGATTACTATTGAAACCATATTTTGAACAGTTAACGTATGTAATAATAATGAATATGTATTCTTATTAAACTTTACAATCACTATATCTTCCTATGGTCATCTTTTTCGTCTATGTCATAAAGGCACACAGAGGAACTACGTAGGTTAACAGATATTGATATAAATGCAGAAACACAAGAACATGATGAGAACACTTTGCTGAAGGCTATAATGTTTTATCCTTGTTGCGAGATGCCCTAAATTACCTACTTATGTCTAACGTCATTTAACGTAACCTCCAAACGAAAGAAGCCATACAATAACTTGGACAGTCAGAGGTTGACGAACGATTTCAATTTTTGCGCTCTGTTTCTACTGTTTTGTGATGAATTGCTTCGCTAAAACCATTAAGGCATCTAAAAAAAAACATCAAATAGATTATTAAAAACATGAATAGTTTAAGGACTAATTAGGATACAATTGTAAAGAATACAAAATCTTTGAGCAAAACAGGTTTACGTAACAATATGTTTTGTAATGTTAAATACTACAGTCTTAGCAGGTAAAAATAAAATTTTACATCTGTATTCCATGTGTTCGTGTAATAAATTAATCTGATCTCTCAAAGAACGAACTATTCATAATAGTCTTTATCACTCGCATATATTCACAACTCAGTGTGTTTCTCTGGTGGTGGTTGTGGTGGCGGCACCGGTTCCCTGTAGTATTTCTGGTAGATGTTATCCCAGAAACGGGCACGTTTCCCCAAGAATGGACCCCGCAGTTCCAGCACTCGGTCCAAAAGCATATGCGGAGACCCATTGGCGTCTGTCGCCGGCCAAGCGGGCAAAGATGACCCCTCCGGCACAGGTTTACTGAAATTTATGATATAAAGTTGTTTTAGTTTATTGTGTATAATCAAAGTAACATAACATAACATAACATATCATCACGCCTGTATCCCCGAAGGGGTAGGCAGAGGCGTACCAATGTACACCCACAGTTCGCCGATATGTTTTAGGTCCCATGTAATAGGGGGCGAGCCTATTGCCACTAACCGGGCACAAATCCAAACTCCGACCTGCTACTGAGAATTTCATAGAAAAACCCAATAACACCTTGGTCGACCCGGGAATCGAACCCAAGACCTCTAGCGTAGCAGGCGTGCTTAGCACCACTAGGCTAACGAGGCAGTTAATCAAAGTACCGGTGCTCATATACTGTTACTGAAGTAACTAAGCTTGTTTTACTATTTATTTTAAACCTGTTATTGTTGCAGTTAGGTGTAGATTTCATACTCATTAGTAAATTGAGATTATGTTATCAACTAAACTAGTCAATAGTTACATGTTGTTTTAGGTTTAACTTACCCATTTACGATAAAGTTATGCCATAACTCTCTTGTAGTAGCTTTCATCTGTTTGAAATCTTGTGAGAGGTTACTTTCATCGTTGGTTACGAAAGCAATGCCGTCAAACACTGCCACCGTCTGAGCGCAATGAGTGGCTCCTCGCACGTTCGTGTATGGCACTACAGGAGTATTTTCGTCGACAAAAGAATACTCATATAAATATATCTGATCATTACCGCTTTCTACGTGAAGTTTAGCAGTTCTGTATGTGGGGTACCCCATCAGAACATCGCTGTAGTATTCTACGAAAGCGAGAATGTTTTCTTCACTCACAGGCTTATAGCCGAAGTAAAATTGTTTGATCTTTTTGGCGACTTCTTCCTTCTCTTGCTCACTTTCGAATTGTAAGTCAATGGGTAAGAAGTCTGAAAATTTCTCATTCAAATCATTTTTCCAAGTATCAAAATTTTCTACATACATCGAACCTTCCATGCTGCTTATTCCAAATAACACAGGAAGCTTTTTGTATTTTCCTTTTTTAATAATGTTGAGTGGGCTGTCATTAATAAAAGCTCTATTACCAGTTTGGTGTTCTATACACGAACCAAACAACATGGATGCATCTTTTAGAGTAGAAATTGTACTGACCGACATCATTGACTTCAATGGTATATTTTTATAAAACTCTTCCAACGCGTAAAAATCATCAACATCTGTAAAGTTCAATCTTTTTGCGAAATCTTTGGCATTGTTTAACGGATCGATCTGTACAGCAATACTTGATACACTAGCTCCACTTTCCGGGATAACTTTATGGAAGAGTCCTTCCGCGGACTTGGATAGCATTAGCAAAGACACAGACATCGACCCAGCACTGCCACCTGAAATAGTGACGTCATCTGGATTGCCCCCAAAGCGGGCGATGTTTTTCTTTACCCATTTGAGTAAGGCTACTTGGTCCTTTAATCCGGCGTTGCCTGGTACGTCTTTTGATCCAAGACACAAGAACCCTTGAACACCCAGACGATAATTAAATGTGACAAATATAACTTTCTTTTCTTTTACCAGTTGCTTAGGTGACATCATATTTCCATATCCAATAGCAAAACCACCTCCATGAACTGAAACTATAACTGGAAGGTTCTTCTCTTCGGTTTCGGGAACAAAGACGTTTGCAATCAGACAGTCTTCCTGCATGGTTTGATTTTCTATTTTTATGAAGGGCGTATCTGGCTGCCAGCAGATGATGCCCTTGTCGACGGCGTCTAGTGTTTGTAACCATACTGGTCCTGCAAGCGGCTCCTGTAACGTTATTATGTATGATTATTGTCATGATAGTATGCTTCACAAGTTACACATCATCATAGCGTGATGTTAAATGCCTTTTTTTTAATTGGGCTACTAGATACGACAATATATTAGAGATTTATTATATAAAATCAAAACAGCCAAACTAGTAATAAAAATATGTCCCTAAATAATAAACATTTAGATCCAGCCACCGCTTGTTGTTTTGCTTTATTAAGATTGTTAGCAACGCACTAAGTCGAGATACGAACCCCGCAGGGGTACCCTTAGTAGACGTTGCAGACGTAGTTAGTTTTTTCCTATTGTTCTGGCTTGAGGCCTTAATGTCCTCGCCAAAAGTCCGGTGAAGCAGTCAAAGCCTGCGTTCAGGCTAACTGCAAAGATCTCTACAAGAAAAAAATGTGTCCTCCAACGATAGATAGTATCTAAGACCCGGTCGTGCCGGCATTCTAAAGCCACGATGTTATATAATGTAATAACTGTTGTTTGCAATAAACATACCCTAAATCTCTCTACTCCTTTAGGCGCTGTGGCGTAAGGAATATTGTAGAAGCTGTACAGGCCTCCCTCGGGGTCCTTGCGCCCGCGCACCGTCCCTTGCGCCGTCTTAACTTCTCGCCACTCGCCATCATCACCATAACTCGACACTATTGCCGATAACACTATTACTGTCCACAACCACATCTTAAATCTAAGCTATAAATAAATTTTATGGTTGCTTTTTCCTTCTTGGCCACCGCGAATTAATACGAACAGGTACGAACACAAGTTACGTCTGTATAAAGCGTGTAGCGCCCCCTCCCTCTTCACCATCTATACCCCTCCAACGTCAAGTAAAAAGACAGCCATTGGCCATTACAAACCTGACGTCATGACGCTGGTTTTGCGGTCCGAAGCAACACATCGTAACACAAAAAATATTTGGTGCTTTGATTTTATCATTATCAGTGATTTGATTTTGATAAAAAGTAGATTAATTTGCCATTGCATGAACTACATTCGGACAGTCAGGTAGTGTATAATAATAAACATAGTGAGATTGTAATGTTTACAAATGTATATTTTTGAAGCATGTAATTAGTAGAAAAAAATAAAAATATAATATTCTATATGGAATTTATCTTTTTATGTGCATGTGTAGTTGTTGTGTAGTTGTCTATAATGTATGTAATTAACTAAGTGTGTGGCTAATTTTTTTTCTGAATGAAGTGGTCTAAGTATTCACCTAGTGATTAACCAAAAGGCTACAATACATAAATATATAAATGAGGACAAAATTACATACATTATCTCATCTCATACCAGTGACAACAAAGCTACCTCAGACTAGACAACGAAGACAAGCATTTTTTCTACAATCACCCGTGCAGGCATTGAACCTGGGAATTCAGACCTAGAGAAAACCGGTGTGTACAACACTCGACCACGGGGGTTATCAAATGAGCTAAACAGAACAGCAAAATCTAAATCAGCCTCTTCTGATATAAAGAAGAAACGAGCATTGAGCACCACGCTAGCTCACTTGCGGGTTGGCGTCATCAATTATCATGTTTATTTTTTAGATATCATGTGACGCGGTTCTATATTTAATTACATTATCAATCATTCGGTACATTGCTTTTACCTTTTATCAATTATTGTTATTCGATAAGCCTAAGCTAACGTTAAATAAAGTGCAATAAATTATTTAAAACGACGTGAATGGTTACGTAAAGAATTTCTTATTATCTATAAGCGAATTCTTCAAATTTCTAATAGCTGATCTATTGAAAGGAGCCATCCTTTGATAGTATCTATTAAAGCAAGCTTATTCCCATCAACATGGTGCTACATTTAATCAATGAAGGTGCTTTAACAGAGAAAAGAAAACAAAATAATTATATTTTTAATTTTCTTTACTGATATCTCGACGAAATATTTCAGATCTTGTGCAGCATATAACAAAAGCTTTCACTATTTTTAACAAAGCTCTTATCTATCTTCAACTTCAACTTTCTTCGACATATACAAAACTATATGAGTTCTACACTAGTTGCGTTACAAATTACATGCCTAGATTGATTGGTTTTTAAAGTTTTTTGGGATTCTGATTCTTAAATACTAAATACATTTAAAAACAAGTATTATATATAAAACACGAGGGATAATAAAACAAGTGCAAACAGAACACATTTTGAGATGGCCAGTGAAACAGTTCCGCCTGGTGCTGCTTCTTCTTCTTCCACGTCGTCTCCTTCTCCTTCTGAAGGTAGGACTGGTCCTCTGTAGTATTTCTCGTAGATGCCATCCCAGAAAACTCCTCGATCCTTCTCCTGAGAAGTCGTCAAGATATCATCCCGCACTTGCACCACGTTACCCAACAGCATATGGGGAACTCTTTTAGCGTTCGCTGGCGCCCAGTTTGCCAATGAGGAACCAGGTGGTGTCGGAGACCTAAAATAATTAATTATATGTTATTTCAAAATTATGAATAAGGAGACAAGGAGGCGTGACACAAAAAGACATTAATGTTTTTATAAATCATTAAAATGTGTAATCAGTAAAGCTAAACTAGATATCATTGATAATTGATTAAAAGAAATGCTTGTTGTCGTTTTGTAAAAAAACTTACAACAAACGGCAAAACCACAACAGCATAATTAAAAAACAACGCTTAGTTTATTACTCTTAGATTACATAACAAACTATATTAAAAAATATTGATTTTGATGATAGGAAACTTACCCGGTTTTAATAAAATTGATGAAATATTGTCTCACAACATTTGCCATATTAGTGAACTCGGTGGAAGGATTGGGTTGATCACCGATTACTTGAGTCTGGTCACAGTGGTTAGATCCTTTGACGTCAGTATCCAGAATACCAGGAGTAGATGCTTCCACAAATGAATACTCATACAGATAAATGGTGTCTCCGAGAGATTCTACGCGAGCAGTTAGCTGGTTTAACATAGGATATCCAAATAACACATCAGTAAAAAAGTTTATATAGGTCAAAACCGTTTCTTCACCCACTGGCTTATCTCCAAAGTAAAACTCTTTAACTGCCTTAGCCACCTCTTCTTTAACAGTTTCATTTTCGAAATGCAGTTCGGCAGGTAAAAAGTCGGAAAATTTCTCATTCATCTTACCTTTCCATTCCTCAAGGAAAGGTAATCTCATTAAACCTTCCATATCTGCAAAACCATACAGCAAAGGTATTTTTGTGTAATTACCTGACTGTATTACCTTTATAGGAGCATCACTAATAACTCTCTCCTGGCCTACATCTTTTTCCACACATGGACTGAACAATATGGCAACGTCCTCGTTATTCACTATTGCATCATGTTGCGATGTCAACGTTTCGAATGAAGCAGTTCTGTAAAACTCTTCCAAACTTTCCAAATTATCCACGTCATTAAAATTCAAAAGCTTTGCGTAAGTTTTAGCGTTTTCAATAGGGTCGATTTGTACACCAACAGCGCCAGTACTGACACCGCTCCCAACGATAGCTCTCTGGAAGAGACCCTTAGTAATGCTTGAGAGAGTGAGCATATCCGCGGAGCCACCTCCAGCACTGCAGGCCATGAGTGTTACATCTTCGGGATTTCCTCCGAATTTTGCAATGTTTCTATTAATCCAACGAAGTGCGGCAACCTGGTCTTTTAACCCTGCGTTACCAGGAACATATTCCGTACCAAGGCATAAGAAGCCATGTACTGCAAGCCTGTAGTTAAATGTCACCATAATCAGATTATTGTCTCGGACAAAACTTGTATAAACTCGATTGTTCCCGAAACCAGTCTGATAAGCTCCACCGTGTACGGACACGACCACAGGCAAGTTGGTCGCTTCTGTAGGGACGTATACGTTTGCTACGAGACAGTCTTCCGGCTCGAAAATATTAAGTTGAGGGCATCGAATGTTTCTGTCTATTGCATCAAAAGGTGTTGTCCATGTCGGAGGAGCCAATGGTGCCTAAATAAGAAAGAAAATAACAAGTCAGTGTTATGCACCCTCAGCAGTAATTTTATTTATATAAATAGGAAAATTAAAGGTTTTTGAATTAATTAAATTCACTAAAGTTTATAATAACTAATTGAATAATTTTTGTAGGAGATAGATTCAATCCAAAGTATTGACTTTACCTTAAATTTATCCCTTCCTGTGGGCGCTGTAGCATAGGGAATGTTATAAAATTTGTAAACCCCGCCGTCGACGTCTATGCTCCCGCGCACGGGGCCCTGATCTATCTCCACGTTCATCCATTCTTCCTCGCCATTTATTGCTATTACGAAAGCGCTCAACGTCAACACAACACACTTCCACATCTCACCAGGTGTACTTTGCCATGTTTAGTGTTTAACTGCATTTTATACTTAGCGGCATATCATTAATCTGTGATCGATAAAGTCTAAGATTGACGTTTTTGTTTCAGAGTTAGGTAGCTGAAATGTGAGTGTGGTAAGGTTCGTTTGCAGAGATAAGTTTATTATTGATAAAGCCGCCTACAGCTCAGGCCGCGTTGTTTGTTGTTGGCGGCCGATCCTTGTTTCATTGCCAATAATAAGTACAAAATAAATAGGTACAAGGGACAGTCTAAGTCATTTATAAAAATTAAATATAAATCAAATTATCAATTCAAACAACCACACACGTACTGTCTATTACTTTGTTGATATGCTTTTTTGAAGATAATAACAAGATTTAATGTTGATAGATGTGTCATCAAACTTCTAAGACAAAAGCGAGTATTCATGAGCCATTTCTTTTACTAGGTTCTTGTTTTTTTTTGCGGTGTCTGAATGTGTCAGCTAGCAAGGTGCAAACAAGGAACGATGGTGATCATATGCAAAAGGTATGTAAGGATATCAAAGATGCAGTTTAGCATCGTCATCAGCCAAATAATATTTTTGAAATGATCATCAATGACAATAGTTATATTACTTTTTTTACGATATGTTGATTGGTTACTATACTAAATAATGAAGTTAATACAAACAGAATTTTATAATTGACACTTTACCCAAATTATCTGATTGTTAATACCAAAAAATATTGTTATGCACCTGTAATTACAAATCTTGATAAATGCTAATGAAATACTTAATAATGTATGTGACATGTTGATTGAATGATAATATAAATAATAGATAGCTTTCGTCAGTACATAATGACTAATAGAAATCTTTACCGATGCACTTTTAATAGCCTTAATTGAATTGTTTTTAATTCTAAGCCTGTGGATACAAAATCCTGTACTTTCAGTTGCAGATACTACCTAAAGAAGTTTTATATTCACCATCTATAATCATAAATAATCAATCTACAAGTGTACGTATAATTATTAATAACAATTTGAAGAAATACGTCACTAGATCAATCAAAGATAAATAAATTATTGTTATTATATTTATCGCAATCACAATCGGTGTTATTTTCATCTGCGGGTAATTACTTATATATTTAAACAATTTTTCATTGACAGTTTCTTACACACTCCTAGCAGCGACATAAAAATAGTGCTGAAAAAGTGTAAGTACTGTACAAAAGTGTAAATACTACATGTGAATCTACTGAAAATTAAAGCTGCAAGCGCTACTACTTTCTGTTTAAACAACCGATAAGCTTCATAGTATAAAAATTACGCATTTATAAAAACATACGCAGCATAACCCCAGTTGTAGTAAAATCGCAGAACTGCAGTTTTTAACAGACATTTCAAATTTATATCGTGAAATGGTATGGAAAGCGCGCGCTAAAGCACTCTTGATGGCACTCCGCCACTCCGCCCGGTGGGAAATTCTGCAATAAACTTAAGCGTAGAAATCCGAAAGAGTTTATTCAGTGATAAAATGTTGAAAGGCTTTAAGTACATAGATTGTGCAATGATCGGTAAAATTACTTTCGAATACTTCCATCCCTAATTCGAGCTTCGAAAGCTTATGAAGCACTTATTGTAAAGTGGATTTAACTACAGTCAATCGTATTTTTTGCATGTTGTTGCCAAATTTGGAAAAAAAACTTAAAATAAAAGTCAAAGTTATCTGCGATATTTAACGTAGCTATAAAAACCCAAAACTCTACAAAATGATTATACATTATTAGGTACTGTTTTCTTAATACGGTATCACGCGGTTACATGCTATTTCATTTGTTAGAATTAGTTACATCCGGGAAACAGATAAAGCATCTAATTCCCGTACCGTACCCGCGTAAAATAAATCCCGGGCGAATGCTGACTGATGCATATTTGTTATGTTCCCCCTCACAACTTGAGGCTCAAGTTAATTGAGTATAGAACAAGCGATAGGGCGGAACATTTTATTGCTGCGAATCAACGCTTGGTAAAAGGTACCACGTATTTTCGAAAACTCTGAAACAAACCTCACATATTCTGTTTGTCTAGCGAATGTTACTCAAAATGTGGACTCTGCAAAATTTGGATTAATTGCAGGCAATGGTAATCTGTTCTAAAAGTTAAATGATGTAAGGTTTAACAGTTCCGGATGATTATTATTTTCATTTTAAAGTTCGTTTTGCAAGTGATTTTATAAATTATCATCATCATCATCATCCAGCCTATAAACGCCCACTGCTGAGCACAGGCCTCTTCCCATATAGAGAAGGCATGAGCATTGATCACCACGCTTGCTCACTGCGGATTGGCGATTTCAGATCCCAAATTTTGGAATCCAGGTTTCCTCACGATGTTTTCCTTCACCGTTTGTCAGAAGTGACTTAGAATAATTAAGAAAGTACATATAACTTTGAAAAAGCCACATTGGTGCTTGCCTGGGTTCGAACCTGCAACCTTGTGCATACAAATCCGTTCATTGAACCGCTAGGCCACCTCGACACATTATAAATTATAAGTAAGTGTAAACAAAACATCCGAAACATTTTAGTAATTGTTATTTTTTTTTGCCATACCAGAAAAATAATTTAATGTAATATTAGTAATAATAATGTGTGGCAATCTCTCAACATTGCCCAACAAAAACGTGATGTCAGATTACTCGTAAGATTACAGTAACGCATATGTAGGTATGCATACCGACTACTTAATACTGCATTAAATACCACTTAACAAAATCAAACCGATTAAATTGTTATTTTTAGATATAATCGATTCCGTTCTGTCAATGATCAAACTAGATAAATACTAACGTCATTTGTAATCAGTAATTGGTTTGATTGATGCGGTCCCTAACATTCGGATGTGTGCATTGATCATGATTATTTTTCTTATGTATTTAGGTACATACTTACCTAAATATATAAGGGTAGGTTAAACACAACTAACTTCATACAAACCGTTTTCTTGCAACATGTTTCAACAAACTTTTTTTTTACTATTTAAGTAAATAACACTATACATATACGCTGAATTAAAAACACTTTAAATTGCAACACATTTTAACTACCTACACGTAAACACCTAAATTTATTTTTCAGGTACTTGCAATAAACTTGGAACCACAGTTAAACATTACAATTTAGAAGAATCTACTATTTATCTCTGAATGAGTAGGTAGGTGCAAGTTCTCAGTTAAATGGTAGAAGCTCTGATACTTTAGAATTGCGGGCTGAGTTCGTTTCAGTAAACCTCTTCGAGCGAACTCAAACTTAGTGCTCGGATTCGAAAACTGTCCCGGGGATTACCGGAACAGGCAAACTTAGATCAGATCATGATATACGGGCCAAGGAACATCGGTAGCTCCGACAAACATCTGTTACTCACAACCTATTTTTAATGTAATTTATAACATCAATTAAATTTAACAATTTTGATACGATATCTGTCACATACTTTCGCATTTATCGTAACTGGTATTATGGTTGAAATATATGGATGTTGATTACTTATAGTGATTTATGGAGTTAAGTATACACGCTCTTGGGGGTAGATATTTTTTGCGCCGCTCCTATTTACTGGCTAAACATGCGTAAACAATCAATTGAACGGTGTGACGTCTCATGACACCGCACTATATTATCGTAAGTGCAATAAATAACATTTTTATTTGTTTTGTAATTTAAACTGCTGTTTTATTAATAAGATGAAACGAATATAAAATAATTACACTAAATGTCGAAAACTACGAACTGTACAAAAAAACATACTTACTTATTAGAAGTATAAGGTATAAAGTATTACATGATTTCATTTAACGTTTTTTTTTTATTAAAACAAGAAAACAGGATAAGGATAAATTAATTCGATCGTATTTTAGCGTTAGTCCTGGTCTGGGAACCTATAGTATGTTATCTACTTAAATTTTATGAAACAATTAAATAATAATAAATAATATTTGTAGCTAGATACTCAAACAATTTTGCCGGAACACTACACATTTTCTTCTTTAATCGAGTTCGCTTTACTATATACCTATTCCAGTCGAGAAACTTTGACAATTGGGTTACAAAAATCGTGGTTGGCAAGTCCATTACATGTTCCGGGGCCTGCGAGTGACCGTGCCGTTTTTTCCAATTTTCCGCGTGTCCAGTGCATTCGTCACGGCTGCTTTCATTGCCTTGTTCGTAACGGATTGCCGTAATAAACGAGCTTTGAAACAATGCTCTTTGTTTTCAACACAGAAAAGCTTAGCTCTGTCGGTTTTCGATTAGTTTTGCCTCTGCGAAGATGTATTTAGTATGTTTTCTTTAGTTTTAATGTGTTAGAGTTTAAGGGTATGATTTCGTAGAACTACGTGTACCTACTATTTGTAAAGCCATAAAGTGTTAAGATCATACATTTAGAGCCTTTTCAATTTCACATTTAACAGATATTAATAAAACGACACGTTCAAGAAACTAGCAAACTTAACGTAAATAAATATTTTCTTTATCCCCCTGACAGCATTTTTTCATTCTTTATTTATTTTATGTACATAATATTATCGATATTAAAATATTTAATGACAAAGCATACTCATAACAATGCCTATCGTTTTTATTTGTTGTTTAGTATTGTAATAGGCAAATAGTTGCGATAATTAATTATGACAAGTTGATAAGATATAACTATTTTATTTATTATTCTTGTTACGTCTATTACGTATTAGAAGTAGATTCGATAAGATTATGGGCATAAGATGGAGACCGCAATAAATAAAAAAATATTTTTTAGTTAATATTCACAAAACTTATGAGATTATTACGACACACCAATCGAATCTGAAACTACTCAATTATGACGATTTAATTAAGGCAAGTAATTGCATTTTGGCTAAACATCTGTTAATTTGAATAAGAACCAAAAAAAAGTCAGCAAATACCAAATTTGACAAGTTTTAAAAAAAAAAACAAATTTTAAATATTATGGTGTTGTGTGTATTTTCCAAAGGTAGACATATTTCGACTTTATCATTGCATTTCAATATGCACATGTTTTAATTTTGTTATCAGACTATCAAACGTAAGCGTGACCAGGATTAACTAACGAGATAGTAATGATTAACATCTAAATTACCAGTCGTATTTCAGGTCATGTACAGTAAACCGCAAAATTATTATACTTTCTTCCATTCTAGTTAATATTGGATGTGAACAAATTATTTAAAACTGTTCTCAAGTCATGTTCATCGTCAACAAAATGTTCTCTTAAAGTTTTAGAATTTCATAATTATGTATACAATATTTATGCTCGTGACTCTATCTAATATTCATAAGCAGACTTCAGCATCCCGTGACCGTTATTGATAATGCAGGGCTCTAGTGCCCTAATTCTCAGGCAATGCACAAAGTGTGTATCCACGTGGCAAAGGTTGGGCCACGCCTCACACACTGGTGCACAACTGGGACAAGCCATAAATATTCTAGTGAGCTTCTAGGTATTAATAGCTCGGATAAATCTTTGTATCATACGTAAATAAAAAATCCAATTTTGTTTCTTAAAGGAAATAACCGATCAGGCGGCCTAATAGCGATATTATTTTTACTGATGCAGTATACGTGGGCACTGTTTTATGATATAGGTATCAAAAGTTATTAATTTTATTTCATTAAATGATTATAATAGACAATTGTTATGATTTTACTTTCTGAAAGCTTAACACACAGATTAACTTTGTAGGTTTGAATTTCTGAACCCTACCTTAGTTGTGTTTATTTGGGCTGAAAAAGGATACCTACAAATGTGTCATTTAATTTTTATTATTATCAAGAGTGTGTTTAATGACGAAAGCATAGGTAAGAGGTTTCGTAATTAAACACTCTTGATAATATAGCTATTTAATCGATTAATTTTTGACATTCCACAATGAAATTAATTATTTGATAAATTTAATCGATATATATCTAAGTTAACAAAAATCATGACTGTAAACAAAAAAATCCGAATAATTTGTTATAGTTGATTGATTATGTTATTGTGAATTCACTTATCAAAGCCACAGAATCAATAAAAACATATTTGATTAAAGTTATCGTTGTAATCAAGTCACTAATACTGAAACGATTATCATAAAAGTACTGCTTACGATTGTAATTATTTTAGGATAGGTTAGCATTTTACAATTGATTATCTAATAGCAATGGGGGCACGCACGTACAAATCATAATCCTTATCATAAATTATTGAATCAATAAGTTTAAAACAAAAGAAAGCGCTAAAAAGCAGTATTTATATTAATCCTAATAAGTATATAAGTAGGTACGCCACAGTATATAAAGTCGGGGAATTACCTTTGTTATAGATACCGATTACTTTAAAAATATATTTCGCCTACAACAATGAAGAATGTAGGTGCCCACTTATATCGATTTCTTTTGAAGGTTGTGTGAATGCGTGTTTATTTATGTCGAATGTAAAACAGATACTTTTCCAGGAAAGAAAAATATCTATTCTCTGTAAAGGGGACGCGAGAATAATAATAAGACTCTTCCTCCACCATGGTTTGAGAAGGCTATGGGAATGTCTCCTAAAAATAAGGAAGGTACCTAAAAATATATCTACTGAATATTCATTTTAGACTTAAGTCCTTCTGTCCACTGCTGAGAACATACGCCTTTCTCATTAAAGCTATCAACAAACCTCTTTAGTTTTTCTAGGTTACAGTAGGTAAGTAGACTTCAGTCATGAAAGAAGTAACTTAGCGACTAAGGAGTTATTTATTAATATTTTAAATTCAGCCCATACCAGCGCTAGTTATAACGAAAAACAATTTGCTAACGTTCATTAATTATACAAAAATGTTCAAAAACTCCATAAGTACTTTCCGACACGAAAATATTGTTTCAGCGCCTCCTTGTACGTACATCGTACACTAATTAACATAAATGCTAATGCAGTGAATGCACGCCGCTCGTGAAAAAGTTAACGTGTTTCCGCTTTAGTTTTCCATTTATTTGCTAGTGTCTGCTGTAGGCGTCCGCGCGTTGGACAAAAGCTTAGCATATTCAGTGTAAAAGAATTTCAGCGATAGCGCGCCAACACCGAGTAAAAAGCGCTTCGATTCCCGATACCGCCATCTGTCTGATATTGCAATTTCGATGGCCGCCGTACAGTTTTTATATCGGTTTAACTGCCGCATAACGACTACGTACACCATATACGTTCAGATCACGTGCCATTGTAAACCCTCGTTCAATAATAACTTGATGTTATTACAGATGATGTACTTAAGTCATTTGTGTATCAATCTCAATTGAGCCGTAGTCAGCGAACGCTAACTTGAAGTGAAATTGATTAGTTTGTTACTCAATCACGTTTATTGGGAAGGCGGATTTCTAATTTAGACGCATCAGCAATTATCGCCTTGCTCCCGCTTTAATTAATATAGATTATATCGCGACATAATAATAATGTATCTAGAATCAAAATATTAACCCATTTTTATGCCTTTTAGACTTAAAAAAGTATTGACTGCAAACTGTATCTACGTTCATACACTAAATAGTATGTAGGATTTAGGAAGGTAGGTTGCGTTGGTAGCGCTGAAAAGGTATCCCTATCGGTTTAAATATTGACCTGGTCTATTTCCCGTCTGTTACAAATAACGTTAAATATTTTATAGAACAATGCCGACCCTTGCCACAAGCTAGTAAAATTCTCCGGCATTATCGCGATATCCAGCGTCATTGTGTACTAAATCGACTTTACAACAATGGCTGAACAATGTTAACTGGATGTGGGTTTTCTGCATGAAATATGAACAGTATTGTTGGGCAAAGGCCGTTCGCATAATGCCTAGTAATAAACACTCGTATTGCGGTTTAAAAAAATCTTTGTCTTGAGTTCGAGCTCATAATATTCAATGTTAATAGCCCATATCCTCCGCCGCCCATTAAAGTCAACGACTGTTTAGATACTGTATGCGCTCATTTACATAATGTTTAACTCCTTTACAGGTTTTATATTAATATTTTATTCATATTATACATATTTACCTTTTCAAAGGGATGCTGTGATCCTCATATCTATGTAGCATTTTTCATTTCAATATTTCCAACGAAGCATACCTACAGTAGGTACTTAGCGAAGGAAACAAAGACAGTAACAACAGAAAAAAATAATATTTTTTTCCTAAACGTGAATAAAAAAGAAGGGTAGGCCCCTATTTTTTTCCGGATAAAACTGAAAAAAGGCTTTTAGGCACAGGTGCAAATAAGTGATTAACTTTTTCAAAATATTTATAAATGACTAACTGATTTATATTAATGATGATTGATGCTTGTACTGACTGATATTTTTGATATTGATGAATCATTAAAAAATTATTATGAAAGACTGAATTACTACAAAGAAAGTAGTGAGTGATAACCTCTACTCCGTCTGCAATAAATGAAAGTGCCTAGCAGAAAAAGGGTATTTAGAATAAAACGTAAGTATTTGGCATTCATATTATTTATTCCTGCTTTTTATCACAATGTCATAAATAAACATACATTAAATGTTCTTATAATTTGTATATTATACATACATGATAGTTAATACAATTATTACTGATACAATTAAAAATATTGGATTTAAAGGGCTGTATTCAAGATTGGGCCCATACCCCTACTACTGTATAACTTTTTATTTGTGATACAGGTGAGAAAAATGAAAGAAATGCAACCGCTGAACTTATGATAATAAATACGTAAATACGTTGCAAATAAATAGCCATCAAAAAATGTATATGCACTTTACATGATGCAATGGCATGGTGCAACTGTCAACTACTTTATTAGGCATAAACAAAGAGAGGCCCATATGCCCGGAATTTGATGACATAGGAGATGCCTAAATCCACTGCTGGACCAGTCGGGAAAGATCTAATCAATTGATAAGATATATCAATGAAAACATTATTTGGGAAACCCAGATCCGCCGATACAATATTTGTTTGATTAATTACATTTAAGATTTGATGATTATAGGTGAAACAGCAGAAATTAGTGTTATCTACATCCGTTAAAATACATAGCAAACGAGATTTTGTTAGTATCAACAAACCAAATCGTGTTTTTAAAAACAGCTCGAAGGCTGCACGCACAGTATGTGTGATTTTTTCAAGCTGCATAGAGAACAGACTTCCATGGCCGCCAATTCTCGGACAAGATATCAATGCAAGAGGCTCGACACAACGTTTCTAAAAAATAGCTTTTATTTTTTAAATTTTCTACTTATAGCGCTTTTAAAGGCCAATTATATTCGCTCACCCTTCGACCAGTCCGTGTACTTTGAGCTTATTCATCGAGCATTTCGTGTACGGGGGGCCTATGCGTCAGATGTTTATTTATCGTGATTCGTAATAAGCAATCGTATTCGATCAAAATTATACCATATTATCGGTTTTTGCATTTATCTCATAATTTATCATAAAACATAAATTGATTCTTTTAATAATACATTAACGTTAGGTAGTAACATTATTAAATATTTTACAATAATGATGTAAGCTTTGCATAAAAAAGGTACACGCAAAGAATGCTTGTTATCATATAAAAATATATATCTATACGATATTTATAGAAAAAGTTTTGAAATAATGTAAGATATAAAATATAAACAATACAATACTGTTGGAAGTGTTAAGATAGAATATTACAATAAATAGTACAAGCACTTTGCGTGTACTTTTGTCATACAATTAATTTAAAACTAGCCTATGCCCGCGGCTCGGCTCGCGTATTTTCGATTAAAATGGCAAAAGTTAGCCTATGCCCTTTTTGCCTATAGCCTTTACATGGTCACAAAGTGTGACTTGATGGTTTTGGGCCCACCTGTTTACACCTCGTCATTAATACTTGATTATCAAGTTTTTATTGAAATTAGTATCAGATACAGCTTCATAATGCGAATATCTGAAACCTACACGTGCAGAAATAAGTTTTGTAATTTTTTGAGCATTTTTTTTTTCAGTTTTTAAGGACTGCCTTGCATTGGACGGCAGTGTTATTGTCGCTGTGAAAAGGTCACATTTAAAACTTTTATATTGATGAAATCAAAGTTATTTCGCGAACACAGCTAAGCATGATTATACCGTATAATATTGACAATGACAAGCTGGCTTATTACCTTATTATAACTTTAAATTTCATTCTCATTCAAATCCATAAATAGTAAGGATATACACACAACTACGAACACGTTTATATTTAAAAAGCGATATAAGAGATTAAAATATCGCGATTTATGCTAGCCGAAGTCTTGTTCGCAAGTGTGTACGCACCCTAAGTCGACGCTGCCGGCGGCGTCCGATATGTTGACAGGTCCAGCCCTTACGAAGCATCAAGCAATAAATATTATTTCTTAAGTATTAGTACCATAATAAATACATTTTAAAATAAAGAGATCAATTTCGTCTCGGATTTAATGCAGATAATATTTAATTTTGGAATGTGTTAATTATGTAAAAGGCAACACTAGCCTTTTATATGTAAGTGTTGCTATTAAAATAATGTGATATTGGACTTCTTTACAATCGGATCGTGACTAGTGAAATTTGCATTCATAATTCATATTAAGTATTGAGAAAATAGATGTATATTATAATCATAATTGTCAAAAATTATTACAAGTCAAATAATGTGTGACACGTGTTACCTGGATCATAAAATGAATTTACGGCTTTCATTATCTGAGTGATTGATATTGAACTATATATATTTTATGTTGATGTATCATTTAGAATGCGAACAGTTGTGCACAGTACTATCTGTTTTTCTGATAACAATGCAGTAACTATACTTAACACACTTATTTGATAACTTAAAATAGCCAAAGCAGATCTATTTCTGGCTAAAAATACCTAATAAATATGGAGTTATCTTCGATCACAATATAATACTATGTACGTGAGATAAGACAGTGATAAACCCCAAAGGTTTGTTAATACTCGCAAGAAAAGAATAGTCATGCTTAATAGTAACTTTGAACCTAACAATAGATCAAGCCTCAGTTTTTTAATTTTATTAAATCGAAACTTTCGTCTACATTCTAGGACACTAAGAGGGCTTACGCACTAGCGCTTAACCGCGGGGGCGGCTAACCGCGTGTTAAGTACAATCACAAGCGGTTGCATATTTAACTGGAAATGCGGCTAACCGCGCGGTTAGCCGCCCCCGCGGTTAACCGCTTGTGCGTAAGAGGGCTAAGGGGTAAAACATCGTGAAGAATCCCGGAATGGTCTCTGGAAATCTTCAACCCGCAAGTGAGCAAGTGTATTGATCAATGCTCGTTCCTCCTATGACCTATAGGTATAGGTATATGAAAAAGTGTATTTACCGGGCAGGGGGACACTTACAGGCTGGTATTATACAATTCATATTATATCGTATATATAATCCCAATGCTCAGTTACTTCAATGACTGATTTAATGATAGACCTTGGTACCCTGAATACGCTTTGTACTTATTTTTAGACCTCCTAATCAATTATATGTATCTTTAAGTAGTAGTACAGTAGGCCTGTCATAGTAAGTTTAGTGTCTAGGAATTTCGACTGTAAGAGCCAACTATTAGTCCCTGGTTTATTAGTTATATTAGTCTACTACACTAGGGCCATTTATTTTTATAAAATAAGAATTAAGTAGAATACCTTGCGAGTCTTAACAAACTTTAAGCATCAAGATTCAGTATTTAAAAATATAGTTCAGCCACACTAGACAGTCTCAGATGTAAGTCTTAAGCAGTATTCACATAGCACATACAACAGTGTCCGTATACACAGTCGGTGTCGTCATCGTGGCCTGTTAGAGCAGCGATTGCTCCACCATGATCTTCTCGAACCCTGACGGCGGAGGGTACAGGAAGTTCTCGAAGATCACGTCCAAAATGGCGCCGTCGTCCACTGGAATTCAAATAGTATTTATTAAATGAGCTTTCTGCTAGTTACTTAAAGAAATTATATATATTTTTTTAAATAGAGTACCTAACAGATATTAATAAGCATGCATACAACATAATATGTAAGCAAATAAATATAAATGTTGAATATAGTGCATATTTCCCAATATGTAAAAATTAACCTTACTATGTAGTCCCAATAAAATTATTGACCAGACTAAGTAAATATTTACGTATTACACCATTCTTTTACAACAGTATTTTATTATCAACAAAAGTGAATTATGTAAACTCACCATAAAGCGCTGGATAAACAGTCCCCCTAATATTACTAACAGGAATCTCCATATTCTTCCCATTCAGGAAGAAGTTGAGTTGTACATGGTCATAGGCCACTCCTATAGTGTCGCCCTCTACCGGCATGATGGCGGCCGTGTTGGCTTGCTTCTCGCTCTCCGGCTTCTCGTTCTCATGCGTGGGGGAGTCAGTGGACACCAGCAGGTCGGCTGTGGGGGACTCCCGGGGCGCCGGCGCGAGGTGGTATAACTCTATGTTGGAATGCCGCACTGTGCCGTCGCTGTTGAGACACCATGACTCCTTGTCCATACCACCTGGAAATATATATTAATTCTTTAGGTATAGTGTAACATATACAATGTGAGGAACAACCAATACTTTGGTAATGAGAAATGATGTAAAGGGATGTTGGACTGTAAAAAATATCCTGACAGAAAATCAAATATGCTTAAGGTTTGCTTGTCTGAAATAACGAAAAAAAAGTACTAAACAGATTGGTAAACAAGTGAACATTTTTGTACAAAAACTATAGAAAATTTTTAACAATATAAATTTCAACAGGTAGCCAAACAAAGCCAAAACAAATGATTATTTAATAAGTAACACTCTTCAGCGCTTACATAACCGTTACTCAATGTTGACCTAAATATCAATTTTGGCAACATAAATACAAAGTCTGCATAGAATTATATTGGAGGACACCTTGCGGCGTGTTATGACAACATCACAACACGCCAAACACGGCCGACACGCTGCAATGAATGCTAACTAACTTTGTGAATAACACAGCTATTTAGAACAAATGTTAATTAAAGTAGCTCATCTTTAACATAATACGTAAACATTTGTAGGTTTATTACGAAATTAAAACTTACAAAAAGTAATAATTATGCTCTCAACAATTTGGTAGGCATTTCAAAGGTAAATCGTGATGTAGTTGTGTTAAGGTAAAATAGATCTTAAGACAACTGTAAAATAAATTCAAAATCGTTTAACATAGGAAAATTGCTATGCAATAACAATATTATTTATACAAGTCTAATATTAGAAACTGTCCACTTGTATTGCAAAATTTGTCATTGCAGGTTGCACCTTCTTTTGCTTACATTTGAAAGCATTGTGATGAATAGTGCATTCATTAACAAGTAACCCACATTTTTATTGTTCAGTTTACAAGTACCTATAGTTATTTTACCAATTCTTAGAATAATTTTATTTCCTAATACTGTTTTGACTAAATACTCAAACAAACCATTGTTTTCTGCAATATTGCAAATTAAACATAGACATAAATACACACCAAAATATGTAACCAAAAATATTATTACACAGAGATGAAACTAAGTTGCACTACAATGAGGAGGAGTAGCTAGTTAATTATTTCTATCATCATGTCTTTGTGACTGCCTCGTTGGCCTAGTGGCGCAAAGCGCGACTGCTACGCTAGAGGTCTTGGGTTCGATTCCCAGGTCAACCAAGGTGTTATTGGGTTTTTCTATGAAATTCTCAGTAGCAGGTCAGAGTTTGGATTTGTGCCCGGTTAGTGGCAATAGGCTTGCCCCCTATTACATGGGACCTAAACATATCGGCAAACTGTGGGTGTACATTGGTACACCTCTGCCTAACCCTTCGGGATACAGGCGTGATGATATGTATGTCTTTGTGTGCAACATGTTGTTTGATTCCTGACAAAATTGTGTGACTCTCATGAAGAAAATAGATCCTCATCCTTAAGTTTTTTATTAAGATCTGTAGAACCATATCTATTATGAAATCCGTAATTTGTTTGCTGATTATACATATACTATTTATTCTAATTTAGGGAGAAAATATAGTCTCTCTATGCCTTAAAGATATGCTGTAAAAGAACTCAATTCTGAGTTTAGCTTACCTACATACATGGAATATCAAAGTTATTGTTCTTTCATGTATTATTTGTATAAAATAGTTAATATGATATTTACCATGTACTCTATTGAGATCTGTGTCCCTGGTGGCCACTCCGACTGCCCACACACCTCCTTGCTGCAGCTTCATCTCAAAGTAGGACTTGCTCTGCATTAGCGGGGCATTGCCTAACGCACAGCCAGACCCACACACTCGCTGCCCACCTTTGATTATCACCATTTCATGACCTGGAAAACACATATTGTTCAATAATTACTTATTTATTAAACTATAATAAAATATATATTATTATATATTGTTTTTACACTAAAGGCTGTTGGATGATGATAAACATGCACAACTTCAGGTTTAAACAACATTAAAGTTAATAGTTAATTTAGAAATTTTTAAAGGAACTCTAGCTAATTTATTGTTATAATACCAAGACATTATTGATTAGCTACTGCACTGTGAGTATGTTGTTCAATCTTTATTCCTTTTTTAATACCTTAGGAAGGAGTAAAGCCACAGATACATTGGGTGCAGTTATAGATTTTATCAATAAGTTTAACGATCGAGTGTATTGTAATAGATTTGTGTTTTATGGCAATGCTATTCGGCGAATTTACATTAAACATTATAAATGCTAGATCATATTAAGTAAATAGCTTTGTATTGTTCTATTATAGATACTATCTCATTATCTAGAGATAACAGTGCGGGAAGGATATGCTAGCTATGTTCGTTTAGGACAAAAGTTGTCATCCCACGCAAAATCGATGCGCGCTTTCATTCCTCTTCAGCTACTATTTCCAGCACATTCTGCTATAGACACACGAACCAATTACCGTTATTGATTTGGTAAACACTGTTTGTTTTCCTCTGTTATACGGGATGTAATTATAATTAAGTACACTGTATACAAACCCATGTGTAATGTATCCAACTGAACTGGATTTTCTTTTATCCTTATTGGTACACTAGGTGTTAGGGTGAAGCCATTCATGCAACTTTTCAGACAGCAAAACATGTTGAACTTATTTACTAAAACCTTAGATATAAATCAATACACGATTATATTCAATTAAATTATTTTTGTTGTACTACAATTTACGTCATTTTTCGTAAGACAGATATTTGACAGTTCTTGTCAACATGTTTCACTAACAGTCAACAGATTATAAAATTTCGCATGATAGGGTCATGTGAAATTTTATAATCTGTTAATCCACGAATTATGTTTCACTTTTACGGTTTTTCGAGTAACATATAATTTAATGCATTCAAAACACTTAAGTCTTAAGTAATATTCATTTATACCTTAGTAATGGACAGGATTAGATTTTTTGCATAAAAGGTAAGTATCATTTCTGCAATGCACTTATATTGATTTTAAGTAAGGAATGAAGTAACTCTAAATAGTAATATCCGTTACCACGTACAGTTTAAGTTAACTGATTATTTACATCATCAGCTAACAGCCACTATAACTACCTATCTATTTACAACAACAATTGTATGCAAACCTAACAGATGTTTCATCACAATAGAGAGTTCATTCTAACAAACCCGTATGTCAGCAGTAATGTTTTCAAAGTTTTAGAATATCTTTGCCTCATTTATTATACAATACACTATCTTGCAGCATTGCATTAGAGGAAATAATGAAATGCGAAATGAAAATACTCCGACTGCTACGATAAGTAAGTATTTATTAAAAAATGTAATTGTTTTATGAATAATGAATGCTATCATTTTTTTATAAATAAATACTTATGAATAAAAATAATATAATCTTTAACATTGAAAATGTTGTAGTTATTTTAGTTAAATAAAGTCAGTAATCTTCGAGACTAAGAGCAAATTTGCTGACTCGCTCTTTTCTTAATCGTGGACACTAGATATAGACTACGGGCCCATGAACAAAATCGATGGGTCATATGAACCACCAGGTGACGTATATAGGACGATAGAAGAGCATAAAATAATAAGATTCAGCACTATGCCGTCACTTGTGATCAGTCCAACTGGGTGCTGGTGAGCATTCAAAAGTGCAGCTAGAGTGAGTACATTTTGGTCATTTATTTCTGTACGGCATTGTTACCATCGAATAGATCCATGAAAAATAATAAGAAAGCGCGCAGTGCCGTACAAAAATGGTGGTCCAAAAAGTTGGTATTTTAGTTTTACTTTCTGTCAATTTCCAGGGTAAATTTGGTCATTTGATTCTGTACGGCGTCAGTTTCATACTGTTTCAATACAGCTTCCAATCCATTATCTAAAAAATATTATCTATGCATGAAATACTTTCAAAATAAATAATTTGATGTTGTTCAAATCACCCCTCGGACCACGGAATGAAGGCGGGTTGCAACCCTCGATTTTTTCCCCTTGTTCAAAGATTTTTGTTCGTTTGTACGGCGTCGCGGAATAATGGATTACAAGCTGTATTGAAACAGTATGAAACTGACGCCGTACAGAATCAAATGACCAAATTTACCCTGGAAATTGATAGAAAGTAAAACTAAAATACCAACTTTTTGGACCACCATTTTTGTACGGCACTGCGCGCTTTCTTATTATTTTTCATGGATCTATTCGATGGTAACAATGCCGTACAGAAATAAATGACCAAAATGTACTCACTCTAGCTGCACTTTTGAATGCTCACCAGCACCCAGTTGGACTGATCACAAGTGACGGCATAGTGCTGAATCTTATTATTTTATGCTCTTCTATCGTCCTATATACGTCACCTGGTGGTTCATATGACCCATCGATTTTGTTCATGGGCCCGTAGTCTAATACAAGTTGTATCTGGTTTAATGACTTTATTGTTCTATCATACAACAATAAAATCATTAAACGCGACCAAATTATGAAGCACTACTTTTTGAAACCAATACTTTCATAAATTGGACTTAAAATCAGCTAGCCACATGTTGTTAAAAGTACTAAGGGGCCTACCTAAGTACATGCTTATGTATGATTAGAACGTAGCTAAGTACTTGAATGTACTTATTTACTTAGTTCTTGTATATAAATGTAACCTATTGATTTGTCCCATTTTTAGCGTAGTTACTGGCAGTAAATAATACTTAATGTGACTGTTTTATTTTTGCTTAGAACCCGTTAGTATCAGAGTTCTGACCTTTGTCACGAAGTGGAACTACCGGTATTATGACTGACTGGTTAACTTTAGAATATCTTACTGTATTTCGCTAACCGACTATCGTCGGTAGATATACTTAGGGACCCCGCACGTACCTACATGGTCAAAATCGTTACCACGTCATCTTCCTGTCCATAATTACCTGCTTATTTAATTAAAAACGAGTATTTGTAGTGTATATATTTAGTTGCATAACTTGCCCATTACGATACTTGTAGATCAAGTATCTAATTAGTGATGTCAGCCGACACTGAATGAAGCGAGATATGTCGCGAGCCGCTAATTATATTATTAATCACGTCACTCGCCTAATCTAGGCCAAAAGCCTATTAATTAATCAGTATTTTTCTTCAAATTTGATGCAAATATTGATCCTGCTAATAGTTCAAACAAGTAATATTTGTTTAGTAATTCAACGCCAATATTTATCGTTATAATTATTATATTAAGCAAGATCAATTTACCTTGAAATTTGGATCGGATTTTTAAGCTAATAAATGGGTGTACTAATTTTAACACGGATCTTCTTCTTCTTACTGCTTAGCAAAATAAAGTCCTACATACCTACCTATGGTATCTTATGAATTACAGGGTAAAAATGTCCTAGTTAATTAGGTAGTTCTTTATAAATTTACAGAATATCTATATTTAATAAAAAAATTTAAGACTGGTGAAAGTTTGTTGTCGAAGCTTTTTAGTGACGTGTTTTGCAACCTGATGTAAGAAAGCTGGGAATCTCAGGATGATGTCATGCCATGACTGGCGAACAACATATGATGCCCAGCCCACTTTGACTGTAACTACTGGAAACCACACAATACCAAGTTGCGACAAGGCATTGGTAGGTAGACATCAAAATCTTGAGATGATAGTCTAGTTCCTGGAAACAAAAAAAACTAAGTCACGTACGCAGCTATTTACGTTATATGCGTTCATTCAACCTATTTTATCTCAGAGGCTTAGTCTACCTCATGGATCCAAGATTCGCTATTTCTTTGAGTCACGTACTCTTTATCTGGAATACACAGGACTTTACAGAAGCCGATGAACCAGAAAATAAAAAAGCAATTTCTTTAATATATGAAGGAATTGATGACGACGAGAGATCACATTTTACTTAACAACAATCCTAAGTAAGGCTAGGTCCTAATTCTTCTAAATCTATCAAATAACTTCATAGTGGTGCCATTCAGTCTCATTTAAAGCAGGTGTTTAGTCAATTAATTTATTAATCACATATAATTTGATTGATCTGTTTGCTTTTTAACGACCTAGCATTGGGCCTGTCAAATTCTTGTTTAATATCGTCTTGTCATGGCTTAATTAAAAGGTATGTGGATGGTTCGTAGTAAGTACCAACCTACTATTCGTGTTAAAGGTAGCGTCTTGGATTCTCGGCACACGATCGCTCATAATTTAAAATAGGATGTTTTAACCGGTCGTAGAGATACAACAGAATATTGTATTATAATGAGAACTTGTTCTTTTTGATGGTACCCTGAAGAACACGTTGAGAAATTCCCGCATAATGTTATCACATTATGTACCTACCTACCAATCATTGACAACGAGTTTTTTTGCTTTGTCGCCGAACTCAACTTTGGATTACGTAATTAATTGATAAAATAAGTTTATATCTGTCTACGAAGGAAATTTTAAGGAAAGAAAGAAATACAGTAAGGTTTAACGACCGCCTTTAGATATCTATAAATGAATGAGAACGAGTTTGCAAACTGATTATAGAGCTTCGAAATATATATAAACATAAACATTTATAGCGGTATATTATTTATTGTCTTCCTTTCCAGATATCAACTGTGTTAAGCCTCCCGTCTCCTGCCTTCTGTCGTTTAGCTTTTTACAGAAGAGATTACATAGATGAATTTAGTTAAGTACTTAAAACTTTTATCTAATCGTGAAAATGTAAACCTTATATAACTACACCATTTTTATAAAGGCATTTTACACATTTGCCATGTTGGTTTCAAGACTTTTGTCTCATAAACTTGTTTTTTAACCTACTCTTCTAGTCTTTGTGGACTTAATGTGAAACTTTTGCCAAGAATCACAAAACACAGTAAAAAGTCAACAGCATTTAGGCACTCAAAGTAAATAACATTATCAACCAAGAATTGGAAGTCTCACAGGAATTTTCTTATCTTACAAAAGTTTGTAAGGAAAGGAAGTGTAGAGCCATTCCGAGTTGAACTATCTTTTATCTAGATAATTATCTTACGGAATTTAAACGTCTTTAGGTTTAACACATCGTAACGAATTACATCTAGCAAAAATATACATATATACTAACACGCAAATTGTGTGTTACTATCACTGTGCGTGTTAGCAGTTAAAATCGTTTTTTTGGACTTCTCTGGATAGTGTGATATTTTATCCTAACGTTCCATGAATTCCAACCAATGTTTTAAAAAGAAATAAAGGAGATTCAAGAGATCATAAGGTAAGAAATTATTGGCACGTACGCTATGCCTGGAGATCCCAAGTTACGTAATGTTTAGAAGGATTCGTCACCGCCTGGCGTACTGCCAAGGTCCGTTTGACCGTGGAAGTCGCCTTACTTATTGACTTGGTCAGTTTCTTCCTCTAACTTACAGCAAGTTAATTTCTTAGGGGTTCACTTCATCTTTAATTACAAAGGATGAAAAGAAAGAGTCACACGCGTTATCCACTTGTTCGTACCTTTGCCCATAGTATGATATTTATAGTGTTTAAGCAATCTCTCCCTTATGTCGGCATCTCACCATGTTATTATGTTTTCTTGAAACTGACATAGAAGTAGCATGTATTAGATGTCATTTAGGTACCTTAGTTAAAGTCGCTATCTGCCAAATCAGCGGATTAAATTAGAGATAATAATTTAGTTCATAAAATAAGGCTAACTTATCCGTGCCTCGGAGCTGATGCCGGAAGAACCACAAATACCAAAATATACATGAAAATTAGGAACCTAAGTAAATAATTACATTTTAAGTAAATATTTTTAAGGCATATTCTTCTTTTTATTTATTTAAAAAACATTATTAATGAAAGTGAAACACGTTATAATTAAAGGCAAATAACTCTGTTGAGGTGTAACTGTCATTAATTGACTTATAAAGATAAAGATATCGCACGAAGGTTAACGTTATTCCATAATTATCCAAATCACACGCTCAGTGATCAAATAACATGAATGTAAATAATGAATAAGATTACTAAAATCCCATGTCTCTGGGAAAGAAAACATGCGCTAAAGAGATGAATGACAATAGGTACGGTGCTAGGTGTTTACCTGTGACCTGGAAAAAAGATTTGTTTTAAGATGTTATGTGACACTTCCGGACTTCGGTAGAGTAATGAGTTGTAGAGCTAGACCTATGTAGTGTTTTGATCTGTTTTTGAAATGATTTTTAAGGTTTTAAGGTCACATCCAGCCAAGATCTTATGGGAGAATTCTGTCCGTCTGCTTTCTATAAACAGGATCAATCGAAAAAAGACTTTCGACCTGCTAAAAAAACGTGGCAAATTAAATCTGTAGATACCTAGTACTTACTTAAACTTGTACCTACATACCAACTACACATACTCGTGACATATACATATGTATAACATGATTTTTACGTGGTGGCCGACACGCGCTGCGAAAAGAAAGTAATACCCCCGAGTAGGCTTTAGTCTGCTACTTGACTGATTGGAGGCTCATTAATGTCTCGAAAGGTTAAAACACGATCGATGTTATTTAATTATACGAGAATAAATAAAGATACGGGAAAGTAGATGCCTTGCTTACAAAAGATAAATGGTTTGAGGATGCTACAGTTTTCTAAAGTTGTAAAACGACAATATGTCTTCGAATGAGCTTCAAATCTAGTATATTTTCGAGATTCTACTTTCAATCTTTTTATATCGGACTCAGCCTGAAGTAACTTTCTTAAATTTACAATCCTGGATCCAATGTATCGTTAAAGGGGTCATCACTTTAATAACGATGCTACTTTTAGTATCTACCTGTGTGCGTGAGTAAGCAATTTTATAGTAACAATATTTTCAACCCAGACAGACATTGATGTAGTGAATAGTGAAGCTGTATTAAAATGTAATGATTTTCTTACTTTAAGTTATTCTTGTTTATTTTTTTTATGGGAGCCATGTTTAATAATAGACTGCATAACTCACTACATAACTTAATTAATTATGAGCTAATACGTATTCAGTACCTAGTACCGACGACTACGGCGACAATCGAAACAATGCTTAGTCTATACATGACTGTTACGAACTAATAGCGAGCGTTAAAACTGGGTTCAGGCAGAAGTAGGCCGTGCTATCACTAAACCAAATAGTAATTTCTAGACTAAAGTGAAGCAGTGCTCAGCTCATTGATACAGTGACACCACCCCGAGGCTCGGCAGACAAGGGTGCGGCGAGTCGCGGAAACTTCCTCAATATAAAACGATCGCGCGCCGCAAACGCATCAGTTTGTGCCGGCTACCTCAGACACACACACACACGGTGAGTGACTACACAATTTTTTAGTTCTTTACCTCCACTTTTAAATTTTAAATATTCAGTGCCGAAGAGTATTCTTAAAAAAGAAAAAAAAGTGAAGTGTTGTTTCATTTTTTAATATTGTGCATTTAAAATAGCTTCGCGCTTAAAAATAAATTGGAAAAATCCCCTCCATATATAGTTATCTTAAATCTATAGATATTTAATGTTTAGTATATTATCTTATTAGCATAATTCGTGTCGCAAGCTTCGTCCAAAATTACATATTAAGGCAATAAATAAACGTAGGAATCGATTTAATATTGGAATTTTGTAATGATAGGGTCTAAACGGCCTCGGAAGTGACGAGTGGAATGAACTTCTTTGTATCCCGGACAAGGTCACTTTCTAACAGGACCGGTCCGTAATCCTAGGGATCTTACGCAATAATTCCCGGATTCATGTTTGTAAACAACGCTTTCAATATAAGCTCAGAAAGATGCATTTACTGAATAACTATATTTATTTATTTTTTTGTGTTTATTTTATTATTCCTCTTTTAGTATTATTCTTTTTAAATCTTTGATTATATTTTGTTATGGCTGTATGCAATAATTCTCTTGTGTTAATAGTTACGGTTTTTTGAAATACCATGTCGTTAAGGACAAACTTTAACTTAAAGTTACATAATTCAATCTTAAAGACTAAATAACTAGATAGTAGCATTTGTTTAGTTTTGTGGCTCTGCAATATTACATCTGGAAATATAAAAACTCTAATATTTACCATATACACATGACATGAATGCTTACAAATATAATTTTTAAAAACTTTGGACTGTAAAGAAATGCCTCGACGATCATTACGAAATTATATTTTCGAAGTATCGCTAACACTTTACAAAAATTAAGTCTTGATCAAATTCTACTTAGGAACCTATTGTACAGTACCAGCTCTACTGAACTGAAGATTTAGGGTCTCATTCCAGATTCGGGCCAATTAAAAAAGTTTATTGAAATTCTTAGCAAAATCAAATAAATAAAGCTATTCTATTCTATATTAAAATAGCATTTTTTTCTACCGTGTTAGTAATTGTTTGGAGCCGGAACGTCTGTTTTATTATTTTTAATAACCTAAGAGAGTAATACCTAAACGTACTTGAGCAACATACTTCATTAGGATCCTTTATATCTATACCTATGGCAATAATTAACTCATTGAGTAATAATCGTTCAAACATTAGCTTTCATTGCTTAGGTAATATTATTTACAGTGCGATCTCCGCTTTTTCGTAAGACTCGTATGTTTTGTTCGTCTGCCGTCTGGCAGGTTATATCGTAATTACTTTAACAGATTATAAAGCCTGTCTTTCAAAACAAGCATCAGCAAAATTTACACTATTCTGGCTTAAGCTCTCGAAAGGATATTGAAAGTTCTCCAAACGAAGAGAACGAATCTTTCTAAATTGCTGTCAGGCTAATGTGCAACAAAACTTAGGCCAATGGGTCCATTTGATACGAGGACAAAAAAATGTAAATAATCAAAGGATCATAGTTCTCCGCAAAAGCCTTGAGTATTATATCATGGTATAAAAAAGGTTCCTACCGGATACCGCCGTTTTGTTTTTTACCTCGAAACTGCGAAAAACTTATTTGAAGATCCTTGAAATTTTTCCAGAAAATTTAATCATTTACTAGGACTCATATATTATTAATTGAGTCCTAGATATCGTGTTCTTCGGTACAAAATACTTTAATATATAGAATTACAGATTTTACTAGGACCTCACAAATTTCCGAACAAACCAAGTTAGATTAGATCTACAGAAAATAGGGTAATACAAAATTCTTTATAAGTGAAACAAGAATCAAACTATTGGGCAGTTAGTTAAATCCTACTCATTCATTACGCTGTCATAATTTCTAACGTAGTTAGCACCTTATTGTTTGTTCTTTTTTTTTCTATTATTTTAGCATTTGAACTATGAGGTTAAATTTAGTGTTATACAGACAAAAAATGTTAAAAAAAAACATGGCTTGTTGTTTCCTTAAGCTAAAGGTATTTCAAAGAAACAATATAATTATTTGTGCACTTCGTACTTTGCAGTTCAAATAGGTATATTTTGTAGGCAAATAGGAATAATTAGTACTAAGGTTGTTTGAAAAGGCCACCCAGTATTATTGGTTTTTAAAATTATCGGTTCTCCGCAAATAGAGTTACCTATTACTTCTAGGGTTATAAGCATATTATTGGTAAATATAAGTAAGAAATACTTACATAATAAAACTTACTAAAAAGCAAATCGTACGTTTATAAACCTATGTTAAACAATGGTTTGGCGCAAAAGTAGGTCAATTGATTAAAATTTAAAGGCATCGTCATTTGACTGAAAGAATATCGCTTTCTTACTTAGTTAAAAGTCCAACAATAAGCCGCTTTTATCCTAAGAGGTAATAAATAATAAATAAAGTTTATAGAAAATACAATCAAGGCATATACTTAATACTTCATGTCAATATGCAACGGACAAAATCCATGCGAGATATTTTGCCAAAATGTTAATTCATCATCAACATATTCGTAGGTCCCATTTTCATAGAAACCGCATTGAAACCCTGTCTTGGGTATTTTTTACATACATAAATGTGGAGAAACCTCAGAAAAGATTATTTAAAGCACAAAATTAGGTAAAACTCGTTTCGGTTTGACCATCAAAACTTGCTACTCCTACACAATTGAAAACGTTTAGAAATACCCATCCATTACGATCTTTTGTGTATTTTGGAGAATACTCTAACTTAAATTATGCGAAGTTACATGTTCGCACTTTCATAACTTTGGTAATGAGCATAGTTAAACTTTTTACGACCGCATTTAGGCTCTAGGCAGCAATTAGAAAATGGTGACAAATTAACATAAAAAACTAGCTATTACACGCAGAGTTAGCCCACACATACATGAACAGAAATGTTTACAGTATTGATCCGACAGCCGAAAAAAAGGTTTCAAAATAAATAATTATAAATTCATCAGAAAGTTCGTAAAATCCTTAATGATTACATAACTCTGTGTAATAAGAAAAATAACAAGTATCTACCCATTTATTATTTCCATATTTAAGACAAGATTTAAGGCATGTGGTCAAAAAAGTAGAGCAATTTTAAGGACCGGTTTTATGAAGAAAGTTTCGGAGATCGGTGATGCAATATTTATTGAAATTGACCGATCGTTGAATAACGTGAACTTGACTGTGGTCTTAAATATCAACAACGTATGCATATGTATATCTATCTATATTGGATGTCTACAGAAGCTGTTTCAGGATGTACAAAACTTTTTTCTAAATCCTGTTTTAAGACATCGATATTCTGTCTACAAAATTAACTAGCAAGATGTGTTTTGTTACAGAAAATGAAGCAGTTGTTATTGTTGGCCTTCGTCGCGGTCGCGCATGCGCAGTTCCAGAACGGACGCATCCTGGAGCCCCCCGTGCCGTCGCTATGTGTGCAGAGAACCATCCACGAGAGATATGCAGACAGTAAGTCGATAAAATAATAGCTAATTGTATGCATAATAATAGGTATGCATACCTACATATTTTTTTAAGGGACAGACACAGAAATAATAAGATATGTTTTAGGGGCTAGCCAGGCTAAACTTTTTGCAATCTAAGTATGAATAACCTGAAAGTCTTTGCAAATATCGGTATTTAAATAGAGCGACTCTATAATCCATTTTCGGAGAAATACTTGCACTATCTTTGGTAAAACTGTTGCCAAATTGACTTATCGATTGCCAGAGACCTATCAACTAAGCGTCCTATCCTAGGTTCAAAGACACTATTCTAGAGAATGGTCATCACTCAAATATTAAAACAGGTGCCAATCTTCATTCTGTCTCTACATCGGTAGAGCTACAGTAGTAACTTATTTACTTTACTCAAACACGCTCTTTCCCAGACGGGTTGAAAGACAACACAGTCTTGGTTTGGTACAATATTGACAAAGCCCTTTGGCTAGAAAAAAAATAAATGGTAGGAAACTTATCATTCTTGCATAGTTTGCTTTCTTATCTAACTCCTGAGAGATTAACAAAACTCGTTTGCGGTAGCTTCATTATGTTATGATTCATTGTCAAAACTTCCGCATATTTACAAGATGCAATAAATGTCAGTAGTTTTGACCAAGTTTTATTATAATAATAGAAGTTAATGCGCAGTTTTGTGAATCAATAATACACGTAACATTTATTATTGTTCGCAATATCTGTTTTCTGGTACACCACACTTAAATTATTACAAGATAATTGCCGAATCTAAACACAATAGCACCAACTCTGTGAAAACTAAGCATAGTACGGTTTGTAGGTAGCTAGTGTGGTACCCTATATATTTAGCTTACGAAAATAGCCTTAAAGTTTTCAATTAACACAATAAGTAATGTTTACTGTGTATGAGGAAGACCAAATATAGAACTATTTTATCACCAATTTCTAACAAAATAGGTGTAATGGCTAATGTATTCGACTTCCCACAAGTGCTTTACCATTATCTCCTTCGCAGTGTGTCATCTACCAACAATACAAAGGTACAATGTAGTCAGAAAGTAGAGCCTGCAGTTTTTATAACTCTTTTCTATCTCAAGATAAGCTAAGGAAATCACACATCTTCCGATTCATAAACCGATCTATAGAAATTATACCAGCCTATATTTACAACGCGACATCGAAAGCGATCAATTTCTATCATCCGTTGCGTTCCCACGCGATTGTCTTGATCACGACTCGGCGGAAGAAATCAAAATATCCAATCGTACAGTAAACTGCACTTTAGCGGTCACATCTAACATTTCCAGGGCTTGTATTACGAAGCAATAAAGTTTATTTTCGTAATTCACTTGTTTCTTGACATGCGGTTGATCGTACAAAGGTTACGTGGTTTATATCTTCCGGATAGATTTGTAGTACTCAACAGAAATTGACTTGGGATTTGTTATCTTTGTGTGAAAGTTGCAATGTCGAAGGGAATATTTTCTCTTGGGTTCAATCACCTATTTTTCCTACGATACCTAGATATAGGTAGAAGAAGAGATAGCACTAGACTGTATTTGCAATTTAAGAGCGTAAAACCGTATTTCAGCAGTTTCTGAACTCAACAAAATAGTTAGAATTAGTATAGCATTTGCTTTGATTATATAATGTAATCAAAGAGCATTTGTTTAATTATACAAAATGATTTGCAGATAGAGAAAAGTCAAAAACATCACTTAGTTAATAAATATAATTTTAAAATTTTGATACTAATGAAGTCATACTCAGGTAATCTAGTAACTCTTTAATAAACGTTCAAATAAAACTATGTAGGTATGTAGGTGATGAGACATACTGTTGGAGTAAATAGGTAAAATACCCAGTAGATATAAAACCATTGTTTACCAGCTTCCTTTTTCGTTCGAGGTATATGACATATCAGCTTTTAAAGCAGGTACCTAGGTACTTCGTGAATACTTAAACATCTTTAAACATAAGGCTTAAATAACCTTCGCGACTCATCCAAAAGGTAATGAATTTCTTATGAGAAACAATTGACTTCTTAACGATGTCTGCCATAAAATAAACGGTCAATATAAATGAGTAATTTAATTTTATATCTGAATTTTTAAAAGTTTCTAGATTTGTAATATTAACTTGTTTTTTGCATAAAAGTGAGCAGTTTATAAAGTAAGGAAGTAAATGCTATATGAACCAATAATATTCATCATAATTAATGGAAATGGCTGAAGTATAATTTAATATGGTTACGATAACTGGAAGATGATGCCTTACTACCAATATTTTTAAATAACTAGATAATAAATAAATTTTACATATATACATATAATAACATAACATACAGGGTGTCCGGTAAATAATCCGACAAACTGTGGTGGCTGATACCTTACGTCAGGCCCTATCAAATGAACGCAACATATGTTCGCCGAAAAGTTACAGGTTTCGAGTAACAATCGATTTTCGAAAATTTTAGAATTTTCTACCTTGCATCAGACTTTTCCATTTTTCTTGCGGATTCATAGCTTTCGTAATACTTTTTGTGCATCAAATTATTCTTGAATAGTTACTCTATCCTTTGATAAGTCTCATATTTATCTAAAAGAAGAATATATTGGCGATAACGCCATTTGTTTTACAATTTTCACTTTCGGTTTTTCTTAGTGCTCAACTTTGAACTGCAGTGGTGAAAAATAAATGTATGTAGGATTTTTGTACAACAATCTTAAAAACTTGCTTGAATATTGGTGATTTTGGGAATGTACAATACTTGCATATTTTCTTTACAAAATTTGACAAAATAAGCTGCTGAAGTACACCGGGGCCTATTTTTTGAAATATTACTAATGTAAATCTGAGTAAAAATGCGACGTAACTTAACGCGGATAGTTATGGTCCAGTGAAATAAGTTATTTTTTTCTAGCGATTAACTAGTGACACGAAATAATTGTGGTCAATTTCAATTTGGAAAATATAAAAAAAAAAAATGCTCGTTTAAATTTTTACAATCATACGGAACCCGTTAAGAGCAGATGAATTGGGCGTCTAAAACTAGCTATTTCAGTGTTGTTGCATGAAAAATAAGGTGTTATAAAATCGATTTATCTAGTAAGAAAATACTGAAGGTTAAGGTAACTTTACACTAAAACATGTTTTTAATCTGGCATAGAGAGTTAATGGCGTGAATAAAATACCTCATTTAATTGTACAATGACGATCAGCGTAAAGTTACGTATCATTTTTACTCAGATTTACATTAGTAATATTTCAAAAAATAGGCCCGTGTGTACTTCAGCAGCTTATTTTGTCAAATTTTGTACAGAAAATATGCAAGTATTGTACCTGCCCAAAATCACCAATATTCAAGCAAGTTTTTAAGATTGTTGTACAAAAATCCTACATACATTTATTTTTCACCACTGCAGTTCAAAGTTGAGCACTAAGAAAAACCGAAAGTGAAAATTGTAAAACGAATGTCGTTATCGCCAATATATTCTTCTTTTAGATAAATATGAGACTTATCAAAGGATAGAGTAACTATTCAAGATTAATTTGATGCACAAAAAGTATTACGAAAGCTCAGTATCAGCAAGGAAAATGGAAAAGTCTGATGCAAGGTAGAAAATTCTAAAATTTTCGAAAATCGATTGTAACTCGAAACCTGTAACTTTTCGGCGAACATATGTTGCGTTCATTTGATAGGGCCTGACGTAAGGTATCAGCCACCACAGTTTGTCGCATTATTTACCGGACACCCTGTATAAAATAAACTTATTAAATTTTATGTTGCTTCCTCAATTATAAGCGTGTTTCAACATTGCACGTAATTCGGAAAGTAATCGGGCAGAAGGGAAGAATCAATAACTTTTTACATATTCTAGAAAATGTTATTAGAAAACAGTGAAGTTGCCATGTAGGTAGGTAGCGTAGTGGCACCAATGATCGACACTTTAAGGATCTTAATCGATCATAGTGGGTTTCTTTATTAAATTAAAGGTATATTAGTCACTTTTAAACCAAAAGTAACATTTGAGTATGGTAAGGTATATTCTTGAGATAAGAATAGAATGTATTATTTTTATTTGCTATAAACAGACAAGAAAAAAAATCAAAAAAATGAAAAAGTGTAAGAATCTCCAGTAACCGACACCTAGTCATTTGCCTGTTACCAGTAATCGACACCCCAGTTATCGACACCCCAGTCATCGACACCCCAGTTATCGACACTTACCAGTTATCGACACCCCAGTTATCGACTATTATCTATAATGAGTATTTGCCAAATAATCACACCATTTGACCACATTTGTCGGTCTTTAAAATAAAATTACCTGTTTAATAAGTACGCATATTTTGTTACAATAACCATATTTCTCTTACTAATGGGTATTAATCATGTAAATACTCGTACAAGACAGAAGATATTGACAAGTTGACTAGCACTTGGTGAAGGGTGGGCGATTTGGGGTCGTTTCATATCTGACGGTGGTGGCGTGCTGTCAGTCGCGTGGCGCTGGGGCGGGCGGGCGCATGATGGAGGATTCGGCCTTTCACACTGACCCGACGACGCGTCAGGTGTGGGAGGTTGGATGTAAAATTGTGTGCTTGTTCGTTCTGGGGTTGCGCGGCCGATGTTGCGCGCTGCCTTTTCCGCCGGATATGAACCGACCCCTAGGGTGCTGTCTTTTTTGTATTAAAATTTTGACGTTTGATAAGTGCTACTTTGTAGCTTAACTTAAATTAATGATTTTTGATTTTGATTTTGGTTCTGATTTTGTCTGTGTTGATAATTTTTAATTTTTGACTTGAACACTTCTTTAGCGGCTTTTCGTAATGGGTAAAAAAAATTAAACTCGCGTCAGGTTAATAAACGTTCCAGTGCACTTTACACTTGTTATAGCCACTGGCAATCCTACAAGGTCAACATTGGCAAGTAGGTGTACCTAAATTTTTCATTAAACTAAAATTATCTGGATACGAAAATACCTGCCACTCACTGACTTAAAATAGATACATCGGGCCCCTGGACACGTGACCTGATCGAAAATTCGTATGACGAAAACTTCTTTAGTGGTGCTGTACAGTTTTTTTTGTAATGAGTAAAAATTATAAACCCGCGTCAGGACACGTGACCTGATCGAAAATTCGAAAGACGGATGTAATGTTTGTGTACGATAGCGCAATAAATTTATATTGTACTAGCTGTGCCCTGCGGTTTCACCCGCATGAATCTAGGTCCCGTTCCCGGTGCCTTTATGTTTGGCCGATGATGACTTATTTTTTTTTTTTTGCTCAATTTTCCATTTTTTTTTTCATAAGAACCTTCTCCTGATAATAACTAACACAACAAAAAAAGAATTAGTGGAATCGGCCCAGGCGTTATTGAGTTATGCGCTTACCAACACATTTAGCAATTCATTTTTATATATAAGACTAGCTGTGCCCCGCGGTTTCACCCGCGTGAATCCGTAGGTCCCGCTCCCGGTGCTTTTATATTATTGGAGGCGTAGATAAATCCAACAAATCACTATCATTTTTTTTCATAAAAACCTTCTCTTGACAATAACAAATACAACAAAAAAAGAATTAGCGAAATCGGTCCAGGCGTTATTGAGTTATGCGCTTACCAACACATTTAGCGATTCATTTTTATATATAAGATTTCTACCACATGTATGATATTACTTTAATACTGATAATGAAAGCAAATCGTGCAAAATTATTACCTAACTGTATGGTTAAAAAAACTATAATTTTTATAAGTCCTGTATAGGACTTAAAAATTTTTTTTTTCGGAATCTTTCCGATTTTTTTCTTGTATTAGGTTGACCTTGTCTGTAGCAACTATTGAAGTTCTAAAAAACATGGCCCCACGACGCACCGTTTTCGAGTTATGAGCCTTTTACTTGAACAGCCTTTTAATGTAAACGGCCCATAAGTCGGAAACTGTGCGTCGTAGGGCCATACTTCTAAGAGCATAAATGGTTTCTATAGATAAGCTTAATCAGATACTGCAATAAAAATGCTCGAATTCTATAAAAAAAAAAAAAACTAAAAAAGGACTCCCAATTTTTTTTACTATTTTTTTTTTTTGTTTTCTTTGGTGCTCATAGTGCCCAAGCGTATGCTCCAACTCCTACCCTCCGCCCCTAAGACGACCCACTGAACCTAACTGGTCGGGAGTATAATGTTTTCTCAGAGCCATCTTTAAAACCAATCATTGACACATATTATTTCCCAATAATCGTCACTTGTCGATTTCTGGTAGGTCAACTTTGATTAGTTTACTTCAAATATCTACCGAGAAGCAAAGTTAGAAGAGCTATATATTCACTTATCAAATGAAAAATGTTTCTAATAATTACTATCGACACGTGTCGATAACTGGAGAAAGTCAGTTTGTGAACACCAATGATCGACACCAACATTTTACTAATATTAAAATAATCTTGAACTTGTGTTATAACACAATTCCACCCTTTAGTTCTTATAAAAACCCGTAAAACTCATAAAATTCAAATAACTTACAATACATTAGCATAATTAACAAAGAAATGTACACCCTTCCTTAACGATTTCAGTAAGAAATGTTGTTTTTCTTGCCGGTACTCGAGCCACAATCAATTGTCACACCGCTACTTTCAAATAAAACTGTAAATATCGCTCAAATGTCAATGGGAGCCAGTAATAAGTGTGCTTTCTATGTTACAGTGTCGTCAAATAAATAAATCGGTATCCTACTCTTTATTTTATTAAATAAAAAAATAAAGTGTCGATTACTGGTGCATGTCGATTACTGGTGCCACTACGCTAATGTTTATTTTGTTAAATGAGTATGCACTAAACGCCAAATTATAGACTTCCCAAAAAAAAACAATCAGGAAAATACCGTTAAAGTCAAAATGTTTCGACTATACTATCTAGGTAGTTACTTGAGGCAATCACCTATACATATACTTAGGCAGTCCTGGGTCACAATTAACTGCTACAAGCAAAGATAAACTGAATACATTTTCGCCATGGCTAATGGCTTGCCTAATAAAGATTGTATAATATGGCCTACGATATCCTGTTCGAAAGTGTAAGTTCAAGGGTTACATGAACGATGCCTATTACAAATAGATACCGCTATGGCGACTAGAATTTCTCTTTAATATCCCTCGTTGTTTTAAAACGTTATATTTACTTTGAGAAATGTCGAAAGGCAAAATTTTCGAAAAAAAAAAACTACCCTACTTTTATCTAATTTCCTTCCTTCCTACAAGTTATGTCTAATTTTTATTTTCTGTTTAGATAAAGGCTACTTCTTCTCCTGGAGGGACCCTGCCCTCCGCGGCGTGGAGGAGGACTGGCTGAGCGCCAGAAACTACTGCCGCCAGCGCTGCATGGACCTCGTGTCCCTGGAGACCAGCGACGAGAACGAATGGGTCAAGGCTCGCATCGTTCAGGACAAGGTATGCTCTCTAGCAGGAATTACTCAACAAATGAAAATTGTGATTTGTCATCATCAAAGTAAGATTCCAATCAAGTTTGTAGTTGAAATACCTATATATTTAAACATACATGTCTTGCGTAAAATCACAAAAACAAACTAATTTTCACTTTTCGCCTAAAAAGTTGAGAGCTCGACCATTATTCAAAAATTTTCGGAAGTATTAAGCTGTCGTAAGAACAATAAGCGCACAGAAAAATGTAAATGAGAGATATTTCTAGTCTAATTGTCCTCGTAATGTTGGGTCCATCCTTTACAAAGTCATATGACTTCACTGGTTGGCAAACAGCACAGCGTTCACGCGTGTCATGAGTTCAAAACACAAGGAAAACGGTCGTGACCGTGACGCGAAAACATATCACTTTTTCAAAGCCAAATAGAAAGCGGTGCATTCAATGAGGAATCTTAAAGAATTCTAAACGCAACTCTTTTCGTAATACTTCGAGCCCAAATCACTTTTGTTGGACGACTTAAGTAATGCACTGCATAAAAATGTTCCCTAAACGAATGCCGGTAACGTTGTAACCAAAAGAACAGTTTCAGGAACGCAACAATGGGAGCGTTGATTTTTCCTAAACGAGTTTCACTATTGCTACGGAATGTACGCAATACGTGGGAAATACAGTGTTTTGTTTTATTGTATATCCCTGCCGACTATCGACACTCTTGAATAATTAGTGCCTACTTATGATGAAGCTACTTTTTAGCTGTAGAAATCAGTAAGAAAAACGCTTATCTAACGGAAGATGCTTGCTAGTTGCGTTTGAACTATGACCGACTGGTGAAACTTGAAATGGTAGCGTAGTACCTACCTACCTATGTAGGTACTAACGCACAAAATATATACATCCAACTTTCCGTAACCATTGTATGCAGTGGAGCTGTGGAATGTCAATCGTTTAACACAGATATTAATGCCAAGAAAATAATTCTATTGTACAGTTGCCAAATCGGCCATTGCTCTTTTGACGCCTTATTGTTATGGTCATATGGTAATGTACCTAGTGGCTAACGCATTTGTTCCATACAATGTAATGCCCGGCTCGACAATCCTCGATAATAGTGACAAATAGTCGTATTCATTGTCGTATCTCCACGGTATTGTTAAGAATCATCAAATTGTTTCGCCTTATTCGCTTATCTAATAGACTTCTCTTTTTAATGGCTGTTTTACCATTGTTATTTTTTCTTGTACATAATGGTTGGAATGAAGTAGCAAGTAGGTAGACGAACTGGCTATTATTAGGCTCTATGTAGTCACACATATGAGGTGGATTCGGTGTCAAGGAAAATCCATATCGTTAAGACAAAACCATTAGGCTTAGTTGTCGGTAATCACTATTCTTATTTTGATATATTTCCTGCAGCAAAAATACATCTGGACATCGGGTCGCCTCTGCGACTTCAAAGGATGCAACCGTCCAGACTTGCTCCCTAACGAAGTGAACGGATGGTTCTGGACCGCCGAGCTCCAGAAGTTGGCCCCCACCACCAACCGTCAGCAGAACGACTGGTCCGAGGGTGGCGGCATCGGCAAACCTCAGCCCGACAACAGGGTAAGTTACGCATTCATTTCCTTCACCAGTAGATCGCTACTACCAAAACAAGGAATAGCTACGCGGTGTCATACAATGAGTGCGTATGAAAGCATGACATTACGAAATCGGTCATACGTATGATGCAACATAAGGAGCCGATTCCGTGAAGAGTTGAGTAACGTTTGTCATAAACACCCGCCGAAACCGTTACTGCTCCCGAACAGCGGATATAACGCAATGAAAACGAAAGCGACACGTGAATATTTATGGGCCTGCGAAATATTCGCCGAAGGGCGTACCCGCATGTCGCGGGCCACTTTCTACAAACAGCGACCGCAAGCTGTACAACAAAAGCTCATCGTTATTCGGTGTGCGTCGCGTTGTTTGCGCGTCACTTTCCCCGCGTGTCGCGATTCGCGTGCAACCTGCGGCATGCGTCTGCGCGGAACAAACAATACGTAACCCTTTGCGGTCGCACGCGCAACGCGCATCCTCCACATCCGCTGTCATTTGGCGTTCAAGGCCTTGCGCATTATGCGGTACTCGACGCAATCGACCGATGTAACAACTTAATAACCATTAAATGTAGGAATACAACTTTATTCACGACTCATTCTTATTTTGCAAAACCTTGTGATTAACGATTACCTAACAACATTTAAATAAGTGATGAACTATTAGTATTATTTTAAGATTACCTACATAATGATTTAGGCCTTGCTAAAAGACTAGCTCATAACAATGTCTCTGGTCATCTCACAGGAACTCCACCAAGGTGGTGCGGCGGAGCACTGCGTGGCCATCCTGAACAACTTCTACAACGACGGCGTGCACTGGCATGACGTAGCCTGCCACCACCGCAAGCCCTTCGTCTGCGAGGAGAACGACGCCCTGCTCAAATACGTGCGCTACACCAACCCCAACCTGAGAGTTTGATCCGACCCCACACAATAACACCGCCTTGTGCTACATCACAAAGAATAATTAGAAGTTAAAATAGTAGGTATTAAGTAGTGGCATGGACTAAAGCTTTTGATACATTAGAAATACATATTTATATTTTTCTACAAAATCGATTTAGAGACATTGAAAATTATGAGATCGTAACCATTATGCAACTAGAGGATAAGCCCCGATAACAAGATGCAAAACTTTCTACATCCAAAATAATCGATCTGGTCCTAGCTTTAAATACCTCATTACATAAATATTTATTAGAGTATTGTACATTAGTCATGTAACTGAAGCAGTCGAAGTTTATACTTATAAATATTTATGATCCGTCAATAAAGACTGTTTTAATTTTTACTGTGTTGTTTTATTACTTTTATTTCATCCTTGTCTTCATCGGAATAACTATCATCAATGCCATATATTTGGATATGGTCAACTTTTGTTATTACAAAGAAAGTTGATAAGATGTTTCAAAGGAAAATAGCTTTAAGGAGTTCAAATAAAAAACAGCATTTGGAAACAACATAAATGCATTTACTGAGCATTGCACTTAACAATAAAATTTTACCTTAAAAAGAATAATGCACTATTTTTAAATCAGTGTTTCACTGTTTTTAAAGCAATTTTACATTGTCTTTAAATTGTCTCTTTCATAATTATTTGACAGTAAGTATATTTATACTGATTTCAAAATAGTACAGTAACATCAAGAGGGTATAGCAACTTTGAACTTGTATCTGAGCGAGCGGGGCGATGGTTTCTTAGTCATTATGAACCAAAGGCAAACATTGCAGAAATAGACAAGGGTCAGTAGCATTGTGACGTGCATTAAACGACACAGACGGAGAAAGCTGAGTTTTAAACCAAAACTGAAATAATACAGAATTTATTTAGTAACATATTAAATCCTTACCATTTATCGGTACAGTAGAAAAAGACAAGCAAACATTTCTTCTTTTAGCTTATTATTATTATAGATACATGGGAACAATAACATGGTTTTCATATTTTTAATATAAGAGTAACACAATAGACTTGAGTCAGTACACTTAGGGAATATAATGGTGGGTACTCTAACTAAAATTATTATTTGCAAATACAGGACAGCTTAGCTCTTGGATAAAATAACAGAGATTACTTACTCTCTATTGGCAAAATCCTCCATATTACTATTAAGGGACTCATTGGATCTCTGAGGGTCCGGCAGTATAGAGAAGTCCTTGTCAAACTGCTCTTGCAGGCAACATATCCTTTCCATTATGAACAGCAGAAGTATCGCCCAGAAATACTCAAATTCAAACACCATGTCTGTCATTTTTTGCCTTCTACCATAATGATATGATAACCAAACTTGGTTTTTATTGGGGGGTCAGTGTATATGGGACTAGTGACTGAAGATATCGGCAAGGCGAATGCCGCATCCTGAAACGGACCCACCATAGAACCTCGGGTCATCCAGCCGAGATCTCCGCCTTGCCGCGCCTTGTCCTCACTGTACGCGGCCGCTACATCCGGGAATTTCTGTCCGGCTTTCAATTTTTCCAGCGCCTCCAAACATTTTGACTGCTTTTCGCATAGAATGTGACGTACTTTGACAGCTGTCCCACCTTTTTTCTCCTTTGCGGCTGATTCTAAATTTGAAACAAGTATGTATATGAGATTAATAACCTAGTTCGCTAATACTCTTTGTAAGTTGATGATGATAACAAACGAATGTAAATAAACAAAGGATTTTTCAATGTAGTATTTACTAACCTTTCGCATCACCACCAGATTTACCTCCACCGGATTTTGCACCACCAGCGGCTTTACCTTTCTCCGGTTTCTTAGGAGGCATTATATTAAGTTTTAAGCTTACTTTATAAGTAGATACTGTATTTATCACAAATTTACTTATCAATGCAACAAGTTTGATAGATAACAAATAACTTCAAACTGTATACATTAAGAGTTTGAAGTCAATAACATTCTTAATTGCTTTTCTATCTCAAGATAAATACTTCTAATAATAATTGCATATGCTATCAGCATATTACAAATCAGCTGTTTATTTGGTTTATTATTTTGAGGTTAAAACTAAATTATGGTATTACCAAAACACAAAAATATTTTAATTTGGGTTCACCACAGATTCTTAAGGATTTTTGGAGTACGATTTTACGGTTTTAATATTTCTTCATAGGAATGAAAGAAAATAACCATTGTAATTCAGATTATATTAAATAGTAATTAGGTATTCTTCGTTATAATCAGAACATTCTATCCATACTTTTCATGTAATTTTAAAATCTTTAAAATCTAATGAGCTCAAAAGACGTTACGTCCAAGCTTCTAGTAACCAAGTTTTTTTTTTAACAATTTCTCATTCATGAAATGATTTTTGTTTAGCTTTGAGTGCTAATTTGTTTTCTTTTTATACACCTATTTAAAAAGTGTTATATTAATCTGTTTAGTTCCCAATTCGATCATAATCATGTATGATTTGTGTAGAATATAAGAGTATCGTTCATGTTGTCACTATGATACGGAAAATGTGAAATTGCCGTCGTGTACAGTATTCCTAAATTTATTAGAGGTGTTGCGAAACAGAGACGTACAGATCCATAAACCATGGGGATTATGTACGAGAAGCGGCCTCTGAAGAGGCCAAGGTTGGGCCCTCCTGATGTTTACCCTCAAGAGCCCCGACAAAAAGAGGACGAGCTGACATCCACTAATGTGAAACACGGTTTTTCAACAACACCACAGTCAAGTGATGAGTTTGGTACTGCAAGAAACTTCAACTATTCGGCATCCAAGGTAAAGCATATAGCATAAAAATCTAATAACTTATTAACAACTGCTCAATATGGTTCCAGAAACTTCATTAAAATTCGTCCTTGCATTGTAACTATATCAACAGTAATTAACCTGTAAACTCTCCTGTTGTTTTGATACATACCTACTACTTAATAATTAAATTTCAATTATGTTAAGGTTGATAATATTTCTGCTCATTATTTTTTTTAACATCAGTGAGGTAAATTGAGGCCAAGCAAACAGGTTATTTGATAATGTCATAACATTTGCAGATAGGGCAGTTTTTCTCTAGCATTCTGTCCAAAAAGGAAGAGTTGAATACTTTACCTGACTGTGGAAGGAAAAGGCAGCAAGTCAACCCTAAAGACAATTTCTGGCCGGCCACTGCCCGCACTAAAGCTCAGATTGAGGCTTGGTTCAAAGATTTAGCAGGTAAACATAACACAACAAACGGTACCTTACTAATTTTGCACTAGTGTTAACAACAATTGATTACTTTTTAACAAGATCCTGCTACAATAGTATTAAATTTTTAAATGAATTTGGAAAATAAAGTCATTTTATTTGTCTATTTTGACATCTTATATTCAAAAGTAAAACAATCACTGAATAAAACATAAACATACCTAAGAATGACATACTTTTTTTAACACTTTTCAGGGAGTAAACCGCTATCTCAATTGGCAAAGAAAGCACCAAATTTCAACAAGAAGGAAGAGATCTTTATTACTCTGACAGAGTATCAGGTGTCTATGCCTAGAGCCGCCTGGTTTATCAAGCTAAGCTCTGCCTACACCGTGGCTGTTTCTGAGGCTAAGATAAAGAAGAGACAGCTTCCTGATCCTACCACTGGTAAGTTTAATAGGAATAGCTGATGGTTAAAGTTATGAGTGATTTTCATGAGAACTTATTACTTACTACAAATTTTATAATAATACAGTAGTAGGTACTTACAAGTGGGATGCAAGCCTATTATAATTCCTATTAAAAAGTCTTTTGCCATAGCTGATATTCCTCTTAACTGACTACAAACCAATTGAAATGATTTGGTACATATTGACATTCAGTTTTTAGTAAAACTGATTTTCTCTTAAATAATAGTTTGCTTTATTCTTCGCACAATAAATTAAACTGAATTGATTATTTGTTTATAGAATGGACAACAACATTGATTAAGTTCCTCAAGGACCAAATACCAAAACTAGCAGAACATTACCAAAGCGCAGTTCCTGGCAATGTGTCGGATAAAACACCACCTTCTCAATCAGGTAATAAAATAATCATTTATTTAAGGTAAATTTTTATTTGTACATTTCAAGCAAAAAATGTTTTTTCATATGGTAAATAAAATTGCCTACCCAGATTTTGTTTAAACATACATTATTAGTCATATTAATTATGGATTTAATGAAAATGTATTTATTCCAGGCCAAGGAACTCCCAGCCACAACTCTTCAGGTAACCCACCTGGAAGCTCTACTCCTAATTCCACAGTCTCCAACTCTATGCACTCACCTGGAAATAACAGTAGTAAGTACTTTAATAAATATATCACAGGAATTTTCTGAAATACTATATGTAAATAATATTTAAGCAAATTAAGCTCATTTAAGACTACAGTCTTATATATTAGCATATACTTAGTTAACAAAAAACAGTGTGGCTAAATCGCTAACCACACATTTATTTAAAACAAGTTGACACTTATCTATAATTTATAATATGAATTATATAAATGTTTTGTGATTAATATTGGTGTACAATGAACTATATGCTAATATAATATGCTTTCTACTTTTATTCCTATTTGCTTGTAGCCCTAGGATCATCAACTCCTGGTTCTAGCGAGAGCACAGACTGGCGACAAGCTCTAAAGCTATGGAACTACTGTTGCCGCCTCGCCAAGTATCTGCTAGACGAAGGCCTACTCGATAGGCATGACTTCCTCACTTGGATCATCGAGTTACTTGACAAGAGAGCACCGGATGATGGACTTCTAAGGTAAATAAAAATTAACCTTTTGAATGTATATTTACAAAAAAAATGATTTTATTTTTGTGGTTAAGATGTCATATTGATATGAAATACACTTCCTCATATTGTGGTTTGATTGTGGTTACTTGCATAATCTATATTTTAATAAACATCAATATGATAAATAAAGTACATTAACACTGCGATTTTCCTCAGGTTGTTCCTTCCACTAGCTCTCCAGCATATGAGCGAGTTTGTCTGCTGTGAAAGCCTTTCACGGCGACTGGCCACGTCCTGTGCTAAGAAAGCTGCTGCCATCTGCTCTGTACTTTCTGAGGCTACTCTGCGCACTCTCAACCAGCCAGCTGTCTTCACTAAGGTGGCAGATAAGACTGCAGGTAAATATATTACATTAAAATACAAAATGTAAAAGGGAAATGTTAATATCAGTGGCAAATTAAAATTATTTAGAACTAGTTGTTGGGTAGTATGGGTTATGGAGGTCATATCCGCGAGGTCATAGTCGCTCCATGTACTGTAAAAGTAAAAGCCATGGGTTGGGGAATCCGAATAGCGAAACAAAATTTGAAACTACACAATATGAGCCCTGATACTTTAATTCCTTCATTCTTTGGTCGGATATTTTAAGTCGTCTATTTATTTCAGAAACAAATGGCACACCAATGTCGCCAGCGCCGGAAAACAACGCCGACGTGAAGCCAAACATAGCCCAAATCAAAAGGGAACCGACGCCAGTGGAAAGCCAGGGGACGCCCAACCCCAACCATTCCTTAGGCACACCTAACCCCACCCACTCTCTGGGCACTCCAAACCCGAACCATTCTCTGGGCACCCCTAACCCTCAGCAGCCGATGGACGTGCAAGTGAAGGAGGAACGGGGAGCGTCGCCAGCGAGGGACACGAAGCCGACGCTGCCCACTGTTGTGGCTGCGGCTATGAACCCAGTTCAAGTCGGCTTCGGAGAGATATTAAACTGCACATACCACAGAGATGTCATCATACAGTTGGCTACGGTTTTACAGGTATGATATTTTGTATCAGTGTTTTAAACAGGTATGAACTAATTTTAAAGTTACCCGTATAATGTTACCTTGTTCCTTTAGTTAATATGCATCGAGTGTCCGACGGCGATGGTGTGGTCTGGCTGCGGCTCGTCCCTGCAGGGCTCGCCCTTAGACCTGCTCCCGCTGCCGCCGTCCGCGCTGCCCATGCCGCATATGGACACCGCCGCCACTGAGGAGCACAGGAAGATGGTACGTAGCTGTCACTATATACCATGTTACATGCATCGAGTGTCCCACTTTGAGGTTATGTTTTAATTTTGAAACTGAACTATAACTTATTGAATTTGTATTTTTCAAAAGGTGTATGAGGCTGAACAAGAAATCTCCGCGCGAAGTAAGAAAGCTGAGAGCAAATGGTGTACCGACAAATGGCAGACCAGCTCTCAAGGTATGTGCCTTATTTACTATCAACTTTTACAAAATAAAAATCCTCCATGAAAAAAATAATAATACTAATTCAGCTTATAAACGTCCCACTGCTGGGCACAGGCCTCTTCCCATATAGAGAAGGCACGAGCATTGATCACCACGCTTGCTCTCTGCAAAAATATGCATAATTAATAATCATCTTCAGATACAGAATACTCTATAGTTGTTTGGTACCTACTATATAAGTTACAAGCGTAATATAAGGTGGAGGTGTTTCATTCGTATTTGTTTTATCCTAGCGCGAGTATTAGCAGTGCTAGAAGCATTAGACAGGCACTGCTTCGACCGAGTGGACCCCAACAACAATCTGGACACGCTATACAAAGAGGTGTTCGCGAACTGTCCGCCGCCTTCCAAAGAAAATACCGATACCAAAGATCCGGTGAGTTATTATTTAATTTATTAAAATATTATAAGTATAAGAAATAGTTAATTACTTTACTTACTTACATTAATTCACTTACTGTAACTTTAACTATATACTGATGTTTATTTCTTTGGTCCTTGGCATGGTAGAGGGTAGATAACATTTTTTCTCACTTGTCTCAATGATTTTCTTATATTACTTGTTCTAAACAGGGGGTCTACTCTGTTTCTCCGAAACGAAACTTCGTCAACGAACGAAATTTAAACGAAATTTCGTCAGTGACCCTACTCTATTTCATGTTCGGACGCGCTCAAGAAGTTCGTAAGCATAGACAATTTTCGTGAGCGATAATATCGTGTGGGTTTTTATGATGTCGTCTTTAGTATATTATGGTTTTTACTTTAACTCAAAATTAATAAACTCTCTTGATTTACTTTTACATTTTACATTAAAAATGTTGTTAATCAAATATTTCTTGGAATATTCGTGCAGAAAATATAAATATTTAGATAAACATTCTATTTTCGGCGACATTCACCGCGACATAATAAAACACCCTTTCACTGTCATTGTTAACCGACTAATTTTAAGAGTACTGTTTCATGCCAACCATGTGTAGTAACGTATGACAACCAAAAATATCCGTATATGCACAATCTAATGTCACGTTCGACTACGATTTTTTGTTTGAATACTTTGAAAAGTTTTCTAAAGTGTGTTCTAAACTAAACATAAAACGAAAATCAAAAGGTAACACTTTTGGTTTCGTCAAATTTGAGGTTAAAATTACGAACAATCATCTGTCAAATTCAAATATTCGTTCGGAAAATTTGGAATTAGAGTAGGTTTAGAGAATCGAAACGTCAAAAAATTTTCGTTCGTTCGAAATTTCGGAACGAAATGGAACCGTGGTAGGAAAGACGCGAAATTTCGATCGAAACTTCGTTTTTCGTTGAATAAGAGTAGACCTCCAGGTGTTATTTCGTTGACTTCTGTACATTTGGTTGTTACAAAGCAGCGCTATTAAACCGTTGTTTATGCGTTGTTTTCTCGTCAGACATTTGCAAAGCTTTCCTGCTTAATTTCTGGCTTAGCCAATAAAAATCTCCCTTGGCCGTCCTTCCAAGGTCGGAGGAAGCCTATGATGATGATAACCCTGGTTCTAATTGTGGTGTTATTTGTGTAGGAGTGGGCGTGTCCGTACTCGGTGGTGCGCGTGATCTGCGAGTGGGCGGTGTGCGGCGCGCGCTGGGGCGAGCACCGCGCGCAGGCCGCCGCCGCGCTGCTCGACCGCCGCCAGCACCACACGCTGCACCACCATCATGATCATCACGCCACCGGTAACTACACACCACACACACACACTAACACATACTAACTATATTATAATGTAGTGAAACAATAAGAGGTCCGCCAGAGTCAAGTTTCGAAAGACGACAGAAAGAATGCAGACGAAAAATAAATATGCTACATTTAAGAAAAAACTATATTTAAAGAAATCTTTAAGAACATTCAATGCCACTAAATATGTAACTATTTTTTCTTTGCATTTATAAGGGGCCTAGTACTGCTACTTAAAGTACTCCCAGTTTACCAAAGTAACCTTCAAAGTGTCCACCACAAACTGTAATATTTCGAGTCAATTTGTATTGCACAGATCAGTCCTATGTATCTTCAAGTATGAAGATTTTTTACTTGGACTAAATATTTATTTGTTTACTCAATCAATTGCTTTAGGAATGACATATAACATATTTGTATTACTTATAACAGGTTCGGACGACAAAGAATCCGTGAGCTCCGGCGCCGGTTTATACAACGGACCACCAATCTTCCAGAATCTTCTATTACGATTCTTAGACAGTGACGCTCCAGTCTTAGGTACGTATTTATAAAACCATCCTTATTTATAGGTGCTTAAGTGTGATATTGCCTTGACTAATTATCTTGTGTTTTCTGTAGATGAAAGCCCGAATGCCCCGCCTGGCAATAGACAGCAGTTTGCTAACTTAGTGCATTTGTTCGGAGAGCTGATTCGACGAGATGTGTTCTCACATGACGCCTACATGTGCACGCTTATTTCTAGAGGTATGATGAGAATTTATTTTCTAGTATTAGTCTTAAAAAAACTATTCTTTACATTTAATTTTACTGCCATGATTTTGTCAATACCAGGGGATTTAATATCACCTACGGAACCGACATCCACGGGCGGCAGTGCACACACAGTGGCGCCCCCGGCCAACAGCACCGGTACTAACCACAATATGGACGACGATATCTTTGCCGGCATCGACTTGAAACCTAAAATGGAGGTGAGAACTCAACTTATATAATAAAAAGACGGATTTCTTGTTCGATTTAATGTCTATTCAACTAATAATGATGGGTTTGCAAGAGCACTTGACCTAAAGTTGGACGTGTTTTTCAAGTTTTAATATAAAAATAAACTACTTTTCTGTCTATGATTTACTTATGTAGTTTGCCCATTAATCTGATGATACCTTGTTTTAGGAGAACGTGCGAATGGATTTGGACGACTCCAAAATTGATGACGATCTTGACAAGCTGCTACAGCATATAAAAGAAGACCAACAAAACTCTATGGATGCACCTGACAGTCCCAAAGACCCAGGGGAACCTTCACACAGGTGAATATCATTTATGTGTTGTTTTATTTTCTAGCTTTTATATGCACATCTTGAATTAATTTGCTTCTTTTGTCTTAAATTTTATAATATAAATGTTTTTTTATTTTTATTTTAGTGTCAATTCTCCTATGATGGTTCCGAGTGGTATGAGTATACCAGGCATACCGTCGATGAGCATGGGTCCTATGTCCGTCCCAGGTAATTATCTGCCTACTTAATATTTAATTATTCTCGATGGAATCATTTTCCTTTACATTAACGTGTATTTTTGTTCAGGTATTCGCACGACAAGCTCGGGTCCATCTAGTGGGTGCGGTGGCGTGACTACCGGCACAGTGTCACGGCACTACCACTACACGCAGCACTTCCCGCTGCCGCCCGCCGAGCCGGAGCACACGCCGCACGACGCCAACCAGCGCCACATCCTGCTGTACGGCGTGGGCAGGGCCAGGGACGAGGCCAAGCACGCCGTCAAGAAGATGACCAAAGGTATGAGTTATCTGTGTTACTATGGAAAATGTGACGTCACAAAGCGATAAACACCAGACGAAACCGTTAACCGTCGCGCCGCCGCCAAACAATCGCCGAACGCAGTCACATTTGTTTTTTATTCTGTTGCCAATGGACGATTTACCACTACCGGCTACTACTAACCGTATAATGAAGATAAAACAAAAGACGGTGGTGGCCGCGCGGCTCCGTCGCCGTGTGCACGAACGCTTACTATGCATGCTATCATGCCCCTACGGCTACACGCGATACTTTGAGGTTAATAAAGAACTGCCTTTATCTAATACAAGTTATCTTTTCTTTCTAGAAATCTGCAAATTATTCTCCAAGAAGTTTTCTATCGACGTTGCTGAGGGCGGTAAAATTAAGAAGCACTCCCGAAGCGAATTCAACTTTGAGGCGGTCACACAAAAGTTTCAGGTAATTTTTATATCAATCATATCCAAAAATGTCGGATAAATATCTTACTGATCGTTTATGACGCCTGTCCATAAGGCCGAATGTTCAAATCTCGGCGAGACACCCCAAAATAGGCCGAGAGTGAGCGTTCATTTGTCTTGCTCTCACTCTCAGGCTCCTCGCCTAGGTGGGTCTCCGTTGCTTTTAGTCTTTGGCTGAGACGCTCTCGGTTAGTGCTTACAGCCGAAATAATATCCGTATGTTTCCAGGCGATGTCTATGTACGAGCAAGGCGCGGTGTCGTGGGCGGTGGGCAGCGCGGTGTGCGAGGCGCTGGCGGCGTACGCGGCGGGCGCCACCACCTACCTGCCGCAGCCCGAGCACGTCGCCTTCGCGCTCGACCTCATGGAGATCGCGCTCAACGTGCACGGCCTCATCGAGACCTGCATACAGGTCGGTAGAACATTCCCGGCGATGTCTATGTACGAGCAAGGCGCGGTGTCGTGGGCGGTGGGCAGCGCGGTGTGCGAGGCGCTGGCGGCGTACGCGGCGGGCGCCACCACCTACCTGCCGCAGCCCGAGCACGTCGCCTTCGCGCTCGACCTCATGGAGATCGCGCTCAACGTGCACGGCCTCATCGAGACCTGCATACAGGTCGGTAGAACATTCCCGGCGATGTCTATGTACGAGCAAGGCGCGGTGTCGTGGGCGGTGGGCAGCGCGGTGTGCGAGGCGCTGGCGGCGTACGCGGCGGGCGCCACCACCTACCTGCCGCAGCCCGAGCACGTCGCCTTCGCGCTCGACCTCATGGAGATCGCGCTCAACGTGCACGGCCTCATCGAGACCTGCATACAGGTCGGTAGAACATTCCAGGCGATGTCTATGTACGAGCAAGGCGCGGTGTCGTGGGCGGTGGGCAACCTGCCAGCCGGTAGAACATTCTGGAGACGGAAATATTTAAGACATTCCATAGTTACTATAAGGCGGACAAGGGGTTGATAGATTTTTAGCTATACTCCACGCTGAAACTGTATAAGTGGTAAAAGAGTGACCCGTAGAGACTAGGCCTTTGCGTGGCCGCGGGATAGCAAGGGCTGTCAATAATGACAATGGTACAGTGGTAAAAAAAAATCTTGTTAACTACTTTCTGTGAGCGTATATTGTCGTTCTTACGTAGCTGCGGGTGTGCTCATATCTCTTTATTACATACACGCAGAGTAAATGGTACTCTACGTGTTATGTTGTCCGCTACGTCACAACGAGAGGCTTTATTTCAAAGCAATAAGGTTTATTTTCGTAATTTTGTCGCTTATTAACTTTAATCTTATTTACAGATACTAAAAGAGTTGTCGGAAGTGGAGAGCGCACTAATATCTCGCGGTGCACCGAGCAGTGGTCTGGCCGCGCCACGAGCTTACACCTCCGCGCTGGCTCTGTACACTGTCGGTGCACTAAGGAAATACCATTCTTCCCTTTTATGTAAGTTATAATAGCTACATCTTCATTAGCTTCGTCTTTTTGTTATTTCGGCTTCTTTAGTAACGTGATAAAAATCAGTATTCTCTGAGTAACAAAATTTCAATAAATCTTTAATTACTTTATAGCTATTTGAAAATTGTCGTGATTAATTACTAGTTGCTTATAGTTGTCTGTTTCCGGTGATTAAATAATGGTTAAAATCGAGGGAAATCGGTCCTGGCCCAATACTGCATTTACCACTCTCTCCTCACGATTGTCATTACCAACCTAACCTAATTCTGCTTTTATTGATTTTAAATGTTTCTTATCGCAGTATGTGTGGAGCAAACATCAGCAGTCTTTGAACAACTCTGCCGGCTGGTGAAGTGCGTGGTGAACCCCGGCGACTGCGGCTCTGCGGAGCGCTGCGTGCTGGCTCAGCTGCACGACCTGTACAAGGCGGCCGCTCACCTCTGCCACGCCCCGCACGCCGACACCTTCGCTAATGCCTACCCTAAGATCAAGTATGTATATGCTAAACCCTAGAAACCTAGTGTTATTTTATGATTTTTTCAGTAGTGATCAAAAATGTTTTTTTTTTATATATAGTTTAGGTTTCAACGTCCAGTTGTTGCCAGTATTTTTTTGTGCAACCATTTTCATACCTGTTCTCCTTTCAGGCAAGCGTTATATTCACCGCTACAACCAACACCGTCAAACTATGCATACAACCCACAGTTTTTGAGTGAATTCTTCACAAATCCACGTAAAGGTAAATTACATCATTTTGATTTATTTCTTATTTTATTATTATTTGACTGCATAATCTTTATCATAAATATATTATTTTTAGGTAAAATCGAAATAGCGTGGGCCCGTCAAGTTGCAGAGTCGCCAGCAAACAGATACAGTTTCGTTTGCTCAGCCATGTTGGCTGTTTGTCGCGAAGTCGATAATGATCGGTGAGTACCTTATACATATTTGTTTTTTATTTAAAAAAAAACTTTTGAAACATGATACTCTTCCACACATCGTTAGTAATAGTTATAATATGTAATCTTATAATAGGTAGTATTTGGGGTTTGAGTATGTATCCATGCATTGTCGTTTGTTTTATCCTGCAGTATTCCGTTTGATATTGACTTTAAACTTTGCAATTATTTACTTAAATCTTCACCCACAGTGTAAACGAGTTAGGCGTAGTATGCGCTGAGATGACAGCATGGTGCAGTGGCCTAGCCGCCGAGTGGCTCGGAGCGCTGGTGGCCCTATGCGGGGCGCAGCACTACCCCACGTCCGCGCCGCACGCCGCGCCGCCGCCGCTGTACCCCGACCTGCTGCTGCACAGGGACCTGCATGACGCGGCCGCGCATGATGCGCTAGCGGTGTTCACCTGTATACTTGTCGGTTAGTATACACACACACATTGCCCAACCACAGAAAAAAAAGAAAAAAGATAAAACGCTTTGAAGAGTTGACGGAAGGAGGAACAAACGTTCAGGTTATTTAGAAAATAAAATTGAATGGATGAGCTCAGACCATGTTCGTTCTACGTGTCAATGGAACCCGCAGCATAGTTGTGCCATGAAAAGAAGTATGATGACTAAGTTAACATTGAAACGCGTGCATAATTACATATTATGTACGCATCCTTGCTCACCCATGAACGTGTCATTTTGCATGTTTTGTACGCAATATATCGAATCGTCGTGGGAGTATAACTCAGAGGAGGTCCGTTATATGTTCAGATTCGGTTCCTTCTTACTTTATGTTCAATCATGATTTACACGACTTTTAATTTCACGACCACATACAACAGAAATGTTATCACAACCTCTATTCCAGCTCGGCACTGCTTCTCTCTCGAAGACTTCGTCCGCCACGCGGCGTTGCCCTCGCTACTGAAGGCGTGCGGCGGCGGCGGCGGCTCCGGCAACGCGCCCAACGCGCCCTCGCCCGACACCGGCGCCAGGCTCACCTGCCATCTGCTGCTCAGACTCTTCAAAACTGTGGATACGCCGCAACCTGGTATGTACTCCATTTATGTACATTTAAAAGTGCTTATAATTGAAACGTTTTAGTCGTTATACCGCATCCGGGATCCCCGTACACTTCTTAACTTGACTATAAAAGGCATCCGTTAGTGCTTAGATTTCCCGCACACCGAAATGGAGTGGACAAATTGACAACGATTTGCGGTTCATGACATGCGTTATCAAAATTCTGCCGCCTACTGAATGGGGGAGCTAATGACCAAAAAAATTAGTGATTCGGCTACACCATGATTAACCTTCTATATTTTGAGCATATAGAACATAAATCCATATTCTCCATAAGTTTCTTAGATTTACGCAAATGTTAGATATTGAAATAAAACTATTTTTTTACGGATTTTGTCGCGGTTTAATTTGAGTTTAGGTCCCGTCGTTTCGACACCTTTGCAGATATCATGGTCACGAGCAAACCGCAACATAATCCGTAAAAAAACGTTAAATTTCAATCCATATTTTCTCGTTTACTCCGTGGTATGTAATCAATGTATCTTTATAGGTCTGTACTCGGTGTCAACCTCGCCGGGCCCGGGCGGCGCGGCGGCGGGCGTGCGGCTCTCCTGCGACCGCCACCTGCTGGCCGCCGCGCACAAGAACATCGGCGTCGGACCCGTGCTCGCTACGCTGAAAGCTATACTCAGTATGATAAGTTACACTTACTATTTAATTAGAAACTTTTATATTATCCTTCAATGTACTGTCATCTCCAAAAAGTTGGTCACTTGTGATCGACGATATACAGAGTCTACTATTCTGCTGTTCTCTCTTTGAATCAATTTTTAACTTATGTTGACTATTATGTTTCAAAACAGCAAATGTCGAAAATCTACTGGAATTATTTCTATCATATTATGAAAAGTAATTATGTCATTCATTTAACTATTCTTTCACATTTGCTGTGTAACATTAACTACAGTAAAAAAAAAATATGGCTTAATCCGGAAGTCTAGTTGTTTTCACCACATTTCTAACGCCCCTGGTTACATCTAGGTTTAAAAATATTAGGAATAAGTCATGTATCCATATAACTAGAGCTCCCTTATTTTACAAAGTATAAAGAAAAAAAAAACAGCCGTCCCACCTACATAGCTACTAACCGAGTATTGTTCAGTGGTGGGCGACTCGACGGCTCGCGACGGCGGCAAGGCGGGCGGCAAGAAGTCGTGCGAGCTGTCGCACATACTCGGCACCAGCGACACCGTGCCCACTGACGCCGCGCTCGATCTTATGTCGTATGTATTACTTTGTACTCTTCATGTTACATCTCATTTTGTTAGGCGTTATGTGTGTTATCTAGTAAAAAGTTTTGGTTACGCAATTGGATAGCAGATTTAAATGGAGCATAAGATATGTATAGATGATTTCACTGAGAGTTATTGACATGATAATCGTGGAATTCTGCTACAGTAAATGAAATTTTGTCATTCAAAGCAGAGCTGTAGCTCATATACAAAATAATTGTAGTAGCAGTATTGTATTGACTTCCCGGTGTATTCAATTTTACACCAGAATTTAAATTTGAAAGTTTATTATTGGGCTAATCCTAATCTATTAGTTAACGAAAGATTAAATGATATTTTTTAATGGACAATTAAAGGCTACTTTCGTGCAGATGACCCTTGCTCCTTGGTTTATTTTAGGATTAATTTTAATGTCATGTTTACGAGATAACACACATCATGCCACTAAAAGTAGTTAACATTGTCATCTTGACATGATCCTTGAATATTACCATTCTCACAAATGTTCGAAACTCCGAAAATTAAAAATCATATTTAAAATGTTCTTTTAGGGTTATTTATTTAAATTCTGATAATATATTTTTATCTTAATTAAGTATTTTTACCGTATAAAATCGTATCAAGGATCATGATAAACTCATTTTAATTTTATTTTGAGACATAACGGACACATATTGATTCGCGATGTTTTTTTTATCCTTAGGATGGTAGATTCAGAGATGAGTGGGGGCCATAGAACTCCTAGGTTTGTTTTTTTGATATTGAGTTACACGGTTGCACTTCGACCACGGACTTGGCTTCACTGTGTACTGTCTGTACATACTCGTATCATTCTGACATGATTCTACACGTTGGCGTACCTATACACTCAATATTGACATATCATATTATATTTAATTTCCTTTAAATTATTGTGCCATTCGATATTGTACCGTAATTATATTGCCGTAAAGTTCTGAATAGATTAATTTCCAATCACAGTAACTTTATCTGATGACCTTTTACTTTTCTTATAAGGTTTTATATGGATTTAAAGGGACAATGATATATGAAAAAGTATATTTTTATCTTCCTGCTCTATGATCTACTTACACAGGAAAATCTGAAAATCACACACATTGAAACTGGGACTTAAAAAAAAGATGCATTTTATAATTTCGGTTTTAGTATGCCAGTTTTTGATAGTAAATGCTCAGTGATAGGTACGCCAATGGTGTCTCGCTTCGCTTCTCTTCATATTGTGTTGCTCCTCCATCATGCTCTGCAAGGGACGTCTCGATGTGTAGTTGCTTCTCTCCCTGTCTGAACGGACCCCTGTGGTTGTATACCCTCATACTAACACCCGTTTACTTACAAATATTTTTACATTACTTATTTAATCCGGTGGATTACATGTTTTTACTTCTGCCTACGCGAATAACTTTGTGTCAATTCAAATACTATTAACATAATTATTTAAGTTGCTGAACGGACAATGGACGATTTAACCGTTGGACAGAAATTCCCGTACCATTATTGGTTGCCGCGACCACGTCAACAGCAACTGCTAAAAAATCTTAAGCCGCGTGTATTTGCAGTACGTACGTTCGACTGCTTCGAGCGTTTGCGTTGCGTTTACAAAGCCATATGCAACCCGGGAGGCGATGAGACGCGCAAGAGCGGTGGAAAGCTCGTGCAGTTCGTAATCGTTGTTCATTGACGTACTGCTCGAGTAATTCGTGTATGGGCAGGCCCTGGGTGTTGTCGCTCAACTTGTTCACGGCAACCAATAATCAGAATTATTTATTTCTTCTAAGAAAAAACTATCTGTCGTCTGTTCAAGTAGAATTTGTCTTTATGACAAAAAATATAAATAATTTAGCTAAAGCTTAGATGTCACTTTACATATTTTTACGCGAAATCTGTCAAATTTTTTTTCAAACCATGTGAATAAATGAATGTTTATAAGTAAAGGGTTAGTGTTCCTCGTCACCAGTTGTGTTCAGGTTCCAATGTGTTAACAACCGGCTCTGTGTGTCATCCCCACATCAACAGGTCTACACAACGACTCCTACTAATTCACATCTGTTTCCCTTCACGTCGATAATGTTTAGTACCTAGTATGTAGTACAGTTAGAATAGACTCCCTGTTTTTTAATGTGTTGTCATTTAAGCTAAATGTAAGGCATCAACGAACATTGAAAATATTTTTTTATGTAATTTCATAAATAATAGTTGTTGACTGGGATATTTATTTAAGTCTTTATATACTTCGTCAGTTAGATAAAAAAACCTGTCTATTATTTTAATCTAAGAGAAAGATTTGAAAACTTTAGTCAACATGCTTATTGCCTCCTTTTCGTTGTATTCGTCAGGTAGCTTACATTTAGCTGAACATGACACAATTTAAAATCCTTAAATAAATTGCCTTAAAATTGGGTGTCAAGCTTTCATGTCAAAACTAAAACGCACCACATAACTAATGGGATAACTTGGGTATCGAAATGTACACCATACATTGCGGGTTATGTATCGCTCGGGATATAAACCTTAATAGAAAGCCGGTAATGGTTGCAGGGGTAGCGGCGGAGTCGGTTCCACTCTCCTGGATTCCTCGCAGTCGCTGTCGTCGTTGGCTCGGAGAGTTCTCGCTGAGATTTGCTCTGAAGAGTGGGTGCTGCAGAAGTGTCTGCAGAACCCGGATGAGTTGTATCAGCCGGATATGCTACTAGACCCTATGCTTACACCAAGACAAGCGCAAAGGTAAGAATAATAAAGTTAAAAATTCTACATTTTTGTTTGTGTGAATAGGCTGTTGTAAACCCTCGATACATTGATTTATAATATTTTTCGATCCTTTATGAATCTATTTTGCTTAAAATTCATTGAATTTCCTTCAATCTCACAGGCTACTCCATATGATTTGCTACCCAGAATCAGCAAGTCACACTCATCCCGATCTCGATCAGAAGACAATGATCACGAGACTACTAGAGGTAAATTATTAAACCCGTGGATATTTCCGATCCTAACGCCGACCATACAAAAAAAAAAGGTTAGATGGATTTATTTACATTTTTATTTATCTTTAGAATTTAGAACAATGGTCTCTGCGGATGTCGTGGCTGGACCTGCAGCTGATGTTCAAGCAGTTCCCGAGCGGCTCGTCGGAGCTGAGCGCGTGGCTCGACACCGTCGCGCGCGCCGTCATCAACGTCTTCCAACAGCCCGCGCCGCCGCCGCCTGACAAGGATAGGTATACCTTCATACATAATTACATTTATTTTATTGGTATTTCTTAGTGTAATCTCAACTAACTAGTGACACCAATGAATATATATTGAATTACAGAGTGTTACCGAAACGGTATATCCATGTAAAATGGGGCAAGAGTACATGTGGTATCGAGTGAGCATACAAAATTTTAGCACAAAAAAAATAAAATATAAATGATATCCAATACCAAATATAACCTTCACCCCTTGGTCGATATACCCTTCCTGTCTAAGACAACTTAGTTTTTATATAAAAACGTTTACAGTTATGCATTATAAATACCTGCACTATCCAAAAGCCGTGCAAAATGAAATGTATCATCTTCAGCAAATAATGTAATGATTTGTTCTACCAGAACCGGCACGGACCGTGGCGTGGTGAGCACTAGTAAATGGTCGGAGTCGGTGTGGCTAGTTGCGCCGCTCGTAGCCAAGCTGCCGGCCGCCGTGCAGGGACGAGTGCTCAAGCAGGCTGGACAGGTATTATTTACTCTTAGCACCTTCTATTAAGAAATAAGGATGATGTTAGAGTAAATTGAATATTATCTAAATTCAAGGCGAACAAAAACATATACATAGGCCATGATCTGTTTATACCGCATCATCTATCTCAATATAAAACTGGTATTTATCCCCTACTCCCTGGCAAAATTGTTTGTATATATTAAATATATCATTTGCTAAATAGATATTGGAGAGCGGTTGGGGTGCGGGCTGTAGCGGCAACTGTTCCAGTGGCGGCGGCGGTGGCGGCAGCTCGCATAGAGACTGCAAGAGTCATCAGAGTCCTAGCTACAAAGGGTAAGGCACTAAGATACATAAATTACAGACTTATAAACTCGTTCTAGTTATAACTAATCAGTGTTACACGCAGAAAATATATGCTTAACTATTGTCAACTATTTAAAACGCATTTTTTAAATATTTGTTCCTATTGACTTTCTGCGTAAATATAAAAACTGTAGTTATGTTCGGTATTGTATTAGACGGCTATAAAATATTAAAATGCTTGTTACTATGAACAAAATGTATTACCATTTTCATAATATGCTGTGATTATTTACCTAGGTCATCGGGCGCTGGCAGTGGTGGGAAACGCGGCGTCAGCAGTGGCGGCTGCGGCGGCGGCTGTGCGTGCGGCGGTGGGAACGCCGTTCGTCTCGCTAATGAGCCGCTCTTGTCGCTCGTACTCACCTGTTTAAGACACCAGGATGATCAGAAGGTATGACATACAAATGATTTTATGTTAGCTGAAATGGCTCAATTTCTCAAACTTGCAGTGACGGCGGTTGAGTGCCCTATTGTGATTATCATTATGGGCGGTGCTCTTTTTGCAATACTACCTAACTCAAGCTCGGGTGTACTAGTAAACATACAAGAACTCGTACACAAGACGCCGCCGCCACAATATTTTGCTCACGAGAAAAAACCGCACCGCCGCTTTGCCGTTTGGAACTACTTGCCAATCGATCGACTGAATGATAAAAACAAAAGATAGGAAGCTTGGTAACTACTCGTAGATGACCCGGTAATGGTGCGTCGTTAGTGCAGCGGCGACGTCATGTGGACTAGCAGTTACTGTGGGTTACATATACTTACTATACTGTACGTCACATAGGAGAGCCTGCTGAGCTCGATCCACACGCAGCTGCAGCACTACCTGACGCACGCGCGCGAGCACGAGCGCGCCGCGTGCTCGGACAGCTGGCAGGACGAGGCCGCGCCCGACGCGCTGCTGCTGCGCTTCTCGCTCGCCGGCGGCATGTTCGACGCCATCCGCCGCTCCTACCAGCTCACCGCCGACTGGGCCGTGCTGCTCACGCAACTCGTCGCGCATCAGCTCATCGATGCTTATAATAACAGGTGATTATTGTTATTAGTTGCTTTGTATGAAAAAAATGTCCTTTCTGAAATTAGCGATCTGAACTGTGAAATTTCAAATGGCAGTTTTATTTTATTATTTTTTCATACAAAGCAACATAGATAGATTACAATATTTTTTCAGTTATAAGTCAATGGCAAAAGAACATATGCATGAGACATTGTTAAAAATGTAACACCTTTAGTTCAGCTCTAAATCGCCTCATAACATTCATAAGACCTTCAAACTCGAAGGTCATCACAATAACAATTTTTTAACAGTCTCTGCCGCAGCAACCTATTCTCGACGGTAATCGACATGCTGGCGACCCTAATCCACTCGACGCTGGCTGACGGTGGCGACGACAACAACCGCAAGCACTACCAGAACCTCATGAAGAAGCTCAAGAAGGAGATTGGCGACAGACACGGCCCCTCCGTGCTGTGTGTCCGCCAGCTGCTGCCGCTCTCCAAGAACACCATCATAGAGGTACGTCAATGTATTTGGGATATAGTTTAAAAACATCCTTGTTTCCGTTAGATGCTACTGTTGAGCAAAGGCCTCCCCCTTCCATCTTAGAAATCTCTTTGTCTTTCGCGATATCTAGCAACGAGCGCCCCGTTTACTTGACAAGAGCATAGCGCCACCTAATGATATTATGTTACCAAAAAAACGACAAGAATAACCATAATTTACGTTACGTACCAAGAGACTACGGTTTAGTTTTGCAGACATTTAATGTTATTTCACTTTTCAGGTCATTGCGTGCGAGCCTATTGGTTGTCTAGTCGACCAGAAGGGAAACAAAATTACAGGATTCGACAGTGATAAAAAACAGGTAATATTAATAACACAAACTTTACTATTTGATGTATAATCCAAACTCGAAGTACAGTACAAGCTCTGTCCAATGAGGGTCTCAGTCCAAAATGAACTTTATTAACATCGTTATAAAGCTGAAGTTCATTTAAGCTTAAATAACATCAAGTGGTACATTAAGTTAGATAGACTATACATGAGTTTCGTTCCCAGGGTCTTCGGCTGACAGACAAGCAGCGCGTATCAAGCTGGGAGCTGGTTGAGGGCGGGCGGAACCCCGCGCCGCTGTCGTGGGCGTGGTTCGCTGCCACCAAGATCGAGAGGAAACCCTTGACCTATGAAAATGCTCACAGGTATGATAAAGTATATAAAAACATAGGAAATATTACTTCTGTTCTACTAATTCTATTTTGTTTCCCTCCCAGTTCGAAACCAAAGTCAAAAAGTTTTTATTTCTTACAAACCTCAAAAGACCGTTAAGGAATGTTACTTTAAAATCTAATAAATTTAGGTTTTCAGTCCCAAAGTTTCCTTCCCACAAAATGAAGAGCCGGCAATCAACTCCATATACACATTTTTTTTATGTTTTAATAGCACTATTTATTGCTGACATTTAAATATTAATGACCCATTTACATAAGTATACAATACTTAAGTTAACTACTATTATATTTGTTACAGGCTACTTAAATACCACACGCACAGTCTAGTCAAGCCGCTAAGTTACTACCTGGAGCCGCTGCCCTTACCACCTGAAGATTTGGAAACTAATGACATAAAACAGGTATGGAATCAAATAATTATTAATGTTTTAGAGGAATTCAACACATGTGTGTTGAATTCCTCTAAAAGCATAGTTAGCATAAGTTAGCATAATTTTTACATGAATAGTTAAATTAATTTATGTATTTGAATTTAGGAAAATGGAAGTCTGGATTCAAGTCCAACTGGCGCTGGAAAACCGAGATCGCGGAATGCTCCTTGCAAGAATATCAAAAAATCCAAACCAACAACTCCGGTAATTATAGTTATTTTATATATTTCGTATAATTTTGATCAAATGTTACAGTGGGACACCTAAAAGGGTAATAAAAGCAGAAACTTTACGATTTTATAATTTCACTATTAATCACGACGGGTATATCCATAAACCTGTAAGTTAGCCTCGTAAATTAATTATTTCTAACTTAATATTGATGTTTTACCTTTCAATGATGTATGTTTAGACGAACGGTGCCCCGGCGACCCCCGGCGGGTCGGTGGCCCCGGGCATGGCCCCGCAGCCGGCGCAGCAGCCGCAGTTCATGCAGCAGCAGCAGCAGTGGTTCCCGCCGCCCGGACAGAACTACTACAACCCGCCTGGCAACATCGGTACTACAGCATTATATTAATCAATCGTTTATTGCTATTTCACTATGTACATGCTTTGGTAGTGTGTAAAAATTTAATAGAACTACATGTATTAAATCATATTATTATACTACTCATAATGGTAGATGTAGCTATATCTTGGAATTAATAAGAGAAGGTGAAGGTTGTGACGTATAAGGAAGTTCAAGAGTTGGCACTCGATATGAGGAAATGGAAGGAGCTGCACCGACAAGAGCTAGGCTCTTAAATTAAAGAAGAAGAATGGTAGATGAAGTTTAGCCAGAATACGTTCATTTACTTAATTTCATCATAATATGTTTGATCAAAATATCCAATCGACCATGCATGTAAAATATAAAACGACTTTAAAGTCATTATACACCACAACCATACGTCAAACATAACCAAAACATAGTATGTACCTATAAAAACCTATAAAGATTGTGATTTTCTACATTCCATCCACAATAACCCCAATTATTTAGTTAGTTATTAATAATATGTTATTCCTATATAAGTTGTGTATTTAATAAATCTGTTCCTCCTACCAGCGGGCGTGAGTCCCCGCAGCGTGGCCGCCCCGCCGTCCAACAACCAGTCGAAGCAGGCGCTCAGCAACATGCTGCGGCAACGCGTGCCCTTCAACCAGATGTCGCAGATGCAGGTCAATGTAAGTCACGACACTGTTCTCATATTACTAGGCAAACAAATGGTAGTTATAGCTGGCTTTAGTTTGACAAACATGTTATTCATCATGTCTTGCGGAACTTGTTCAGAAGTAAAAGACTTGGTATTAATTTTTTTATCTGTGTAAGATTTCTATCGGTAAACTATTAAGTGTGTTAGGGTAAGAGCACAGCGCCAACATCTCTGCCACCTGAGTCTTGGGCCACCTCACCACTCAAAAAGTCTATCGAAAAGCAAAATTTCACTGACGAACTAAACTTACCCAAGAGACCTGACGACAATAGCAATATCGTAAAAAACATCTTTCAGTTCTACAAGTTTCTTTAAAAAATATATGAGTGTAATAAAACATTACATTTGAACATCTTCTAATGTATAGCAAACCGGTGGCTACCCTGGCGCGCCGCACACGCGCGCGCAGTTCCCGCGCCAGACGATGCGCCAGATGCAGCCCAACCAGATGGCTGGCATGCAGACTGCGTAAGTATTGCATATAAAGTGACTAGTCATACACGGCGGTTTCATACAGGTTATAAACTGTATTTGTACCATATTCTGTCGAAATCAGTTTTTGGTTTTTTCTTAAATAAAAATTACAAACCGTTCTGTTCTACTATCGATTTCATGATATTTTTTGTAGGATAGAAACGCGTTGCGTCTCGGATTCGTTTTCAATTTCTTGGTATTATTAGAAAGACAACTTAGTTCTATATATGTAATCGTGTAAATGTATGCCCGTTACAGACAAATGAATCCAATGGGTCAAATGGGCCAAATGGGTCCTATGGGTCAGATGGGCGGCGTCCAAATGCCGGGTCAGATGGGTGGCGGTCAGATGGCGGCGAGTCAGATGAGTGCCGGGCAGATGGGCGCGGGTCAGATGGCGGGCGGGCAGATGGGCGGCATGGGCGGACAGATGTTCGGCGGGCAGTACGGCGGTATGCAGCAGAGCTACGGCGGCTACGGCCAGCAGATGATGCAGGGCGGGCAGCAGCAGATGATGAACCAGGTACATAAACTTATATGTTCTTTTATTCTTCAAGTTTTTTGCCTTTGTTGGACCTAATTTGTATTGGCCAAGAACAGAGTCGTGTTGTTTGATTAAAAGTAGGATTCTAATATGTACTGAGATAGTTCCAATGACATAGTTATTTAACAGATGTCAAATACATTAAAATTGATAAAAACAAACTTCCAACCTAACTGAAATTTATATCACAGGGAATGGGCCAAAGTGTAAACCAGATGGGTCAACAAGTCAATCCGATGGGCCAAGGTGTAAACTCTATCGGACAGAACGTGGGTCAAATGAACCAGGGCGTGGGTCAGCCCTCGCAGATGCCGCAGTCCATGGGTCAGATGAGTCAGGGCATGGGGCAGATGGGCCAGCCTATGGGTCAAATGAGTCAGATGGGGCAAGGAGGTGGCATGCCCTCTATGAACAGCCAGGGAGCGAGTATGGGGCCGCAAGGGGGTAATGCTATGGGTGGATTCCCTGGACAACAAACATTCCAACAGGTAAGAACTCTACAGGATATCGTTATATTAGCTGTATTAATTAAACTTCTTATTAATAAACATTTACCATGTCGAGAAATGTTACAAATATTAATAAATATTCTGAGTATTGATGTTTAAAATGAATTTGTTTTAGAACATGATGGGTAATCGTGCGAGTCAAGAAGCGTATTTGGCGCAACAGAGACAAAACGCTCGGCCGCCATACATGCAGGTTAGTAAACCCTTTTCTTAACAGCATATCGAATATGATACAGGCAAGAGTTATTCAAATAAATAGAGATCAGGTGGTACCCTAAAAATACCCCTTTTTCTCAGTGATATTTTTGCACAACTAATAATAATAATCTATCAGTCAGTCTACCACTATGCCTTTATACAGCGCTTACCTTATTATGTATCTATACAGCAAGCGCCAAACGTGACAATGGGTGGCATGGGCGGGCCAGCTCCGCCGTACCCGCGCGGCATGCAGCCGCAGCAGAGCTCGCAGTACCAGCAGCAGATGAACCAGCAGCGCATGCGGCAGCAGATGCTGGCCATGCAGCAGCAGCAGCAGGGCGGGCCCGGCCTCGTGCAGCACCTGCAGCGACAGCAGTACCAACCGCCTTATTAACGCCTTACTTAACTTATTATAAGTTCAGATGATGCGGGAAAAATCTGAAGTTCAGTACATTGCCGTCTGTAATCGATCACTTATAACGCAATAACGGCGTGGCACCGCAATGTACGCGTAACTCGCACGATTTGACTAGTTTAGAGTTGCAGTACATTGACGTTCACAAATGATCACTTTTAACACCATGCCCAGCAATGTATCACAACTCGCACGTTTTTGCTCGCATCGTCTAAACTAGGCCTAAATTTGACACAGAAAAATAAGTAACTTTGTGCTATGGTTGGTATCAAAAGTCTATTAAAACATTCAAGGTTAATAAATATCTGACTTTAAAAACTTTCCCTAATCACAGTAGGACGTTAAAAAAACTAGACATCACTTTTTTGTGGATGAAAACTCACTAACACTCGAAAACAAAAGAAAACACTTCTCTGCCACTCAGAGGTTAAACTATTTTTAAAATTTTAATATTTTATCGACTTTTGATGCTAACTATACTTTGATTCAACGTTATATCTATAACGGCGCCTTTCTGACTTAGCACTAAATGTAAGTTTCGTCGAATAAATTAATTATTGATGATGGATGGTGGACCAAATTCTGGAAATGCACAACATATGCTAGTGGATCAAGTTTCTATTTCGCATTTACTGGAGTTATCGCATTTTATGTAATTGTTCTGGGCATAAGCTGATTATTATAACTTCGATTTTTCCTAATGTCCTCGAAATTTTAATGTTTTTATGGTAATCTCCAGAACTCTGTGTGAGGTTTTGTCTCATACAGATATTTATGAGACAAATAAGTCCTATCCCATCCTATCGCTAGTAAAGCACGACAGATTATTTTAAACAGCCATAAAAAACTTTCAATTTCTTCTCATTAGAAACTTTATAGTTCATCACAAAACTTACATTAATATGATAACTCCAGTTTATGTAACATCTGTAATAACAATACATCAGTTATTTAATGCCGTCCATGCGTAATATACCGGAACGGCTAAGAATTGTAATCATGTCAAATTATGAAGACTCAACCAAGAGTGGCATTCGTATACTTTTACCACTAATATGATATTTACTTTAGATCTGTTCCTTCACTGTTTTTGAACGTCGAACCACGTTGTCGAAACCACGAGAAAATTAAGAATTAATCATAATTAAACTTTTTGTTGTAATTGGTGTTAAATGTTGAGTCTTGATTGAAGTCTTAAATATTACTCTAGCGTAATAAATGTAACTATTTTCATAGACGAACACGAAAACCGTGAATGACAAATGTTTGATATTTTATCAAAGATTTAATGTTAGAGCTGTATTACATACCTTAAGTACGTAGCCAAATCAGGTGTTATATAATTCTAGACAAATTACAATTGTATTTATTATTATTTATAGAAGATCTTAATTTGTGAGTCGTTTATTTTATTTTGTGCCTCTTGTAGATGATTTATATCATACCTAACGCAAATCTTTCAGACTATTTTAGTCTAGTACAATCAGAGGTGAGGTTTTGTATTATTATTTCGTGATCATCATAAGCATACAATTGAGTTAGAAGTGGAATGTATCTATTTTATTATATTTTAGTACAATTTTATAAACTCACAACTGTTTAGTTTTAAGTTATTTTGTAAATAGTTTGTCGTAAATAAGGTCAATTTAGATGATTACCGTTGTTTTATTTATAAATTATTCTGCCTTACCCCTAACAAAACCTAGAAATTATATTCTAATAAATAAGTGAATTAAATAACAATGCGGACAACATCACATGCATTGCTTTGAACCCAAGTAATAAGCTAAAGCACTTGTGTTATGAAATTCAGAAAAAAACTAAAGTACTCCAAACACCTAGACCCGAGGCAATGTAGAAAAGATGGCATGACAAATTGACCCGTCCCGAGATCGAACATGGAACCTCAGAGCTAGCGATATCTTGAAACCGGTGCGTACTACACGCCACTCGACCACGGAGGTCGTCAAAAAAGCCCATTTTTACCATTTAAGATACCGGAGATACCGTATGACCGATGGGCAAAGATCGTCACACACTGGATGCCGGAAGGGCATCGCCGTCGAGGTCGTCCGCGGCGAAGGTGGTGTGATGATCTAGTCAGTTATGCGGGGCGCACGTTTACAGAAATCACCAAGAACAGAGAGGTTTGGAAGAGGCAAGGGGAGTCCTTTGCCTAGCAGTGGTATCATAGTCGGATCTAATTTAGGCTTACAAAAAATATTAGACAATACAAATACTGCTGATCAATTATTCAGGTGATTAAATTCGAATACGAAAATGTCTTGTTTATAAAAATTATTGAAGTGGGATGAAATATACGAAAATATTATTATGTGATTGAAAAAAGATTAATTAACAAAATAGAAAAAAGAACGAACCTTCTCTGCGCTGGCAGCATTTGAGTTGGTCTGTCAAAGTCAGATTGTATATTTTGGTTGGTTATGTTTTGGTATCGCGCAAAAAGTAAATCACATTAGAATTTTATAAAAATGTTACAGTGTATAAGAATATCTAGGCAAAACACACTAAGAGCATATAACCTATACAGTTGTGAATGCATTAAGAGAAAGATACACAATTTAGGGCTCAACGACATACCAAAAATTACTTCAACTGATATACGAAAATTATTGCGACAAAAAGGTTTTGCGGTACAAGACGGGTTCACAGCTCTCACTACAAAATGCTCCATATGTTCTGGAGACCAGAAATGTGCTGAGAGTAAAGTGTATGTAAACAAAACAACCGGTTAGTAACTATGTAAACATAACCTAAAAATAAATGTTTTTGTATGAAACATTTTACATGACATCTTTAATATGACGATTTTCATCAATTGCGTTAGAAATACCACTTTGAAAACCATCGTGATCAACCCTGTCTATCACTTTTGCATTGTGACTCCTGGTCCTTTGACTTCCACATCTAGTCCAACCCACACACCCTGTCTGATTGTATTTCGTTGGTCACTCATTAGTCAGTGCCTATCGTTGTATATTTTCAGGCTACTTTTTATGTCCTAAATGCAATGTGCATGGAGACTGGAATGTTTTGGAAAGGATAGTGAAGAAAGCTAAAGTAGAAGCAACCGTGAAGGATTTCATAGAGAAATGCCAGCAACAGTCAGAGCAGTTCCAGAATGACTGGCAAACAATACTTAATGATACAATACCATTGACTAAGATTAATGAGACTGAATTATTAGATTTGTTTAGGCTGTTTGAATTTCCAGTAAGTGTTTTAATATCTTTGCTATTGTGTATCATGAAAATACCTTATGTGTTAATTATCCAAATCCAAATTAATGCTTATCCATTTGTTGTTTACAGTTTAATACAGAAGCCAACAAACTATTATCAGATGTAAGAGCATCTGCTGACCACACAGTATTATATTTCCCTCTAAAGAACTCTCTAGACAAAGTGGTAGGTTACCGCAAGCTACAAGCAGGAAGAGAAGATGAGGCTGAAAGCCATGGACTGCATACCGCAGGACTGTTCTCTTGTAGGGCTCCGAAGGTTAGCCGTAGTGATCAGGCAGTTCTTGTACCAACCATCCAAGATGTATTACATTTGGCTGCACAGAAAATACCTGGTAATTTTATTTAGCTGTGTATGCTTCCAAGATTCTAGAGATATATCTTAAAATTTTAGACATATATTATAATAGCTACATACATATACTTTTCTTAGACTGCTTATTTACTATCATCCTCCTAAAGTGTTACAAAGTTTAATCAATTTATTTGTCAACTGAATTTAATTGGTAAATGATTCTAGGAACTCTAATATGGCTGAGTAACTGCAGCTTGCCGCCAATAGTGCTGCCGGCGCTGGAGAGCTATCAGAAGCTATGTCTGTGGGGCGACTGGGATAACATGCGTGCTGTAGCGGAGAAACTCGGGGAAGAGAGGTGTCGTTTTGTCAGGTAGGCGTGCACATTATGATATTGTAAATGTCTAACATTTTGGAACCTATGGTTTAGATTGACTACCTGCGCGAATGGCTCTGGGCCGGGTCGCTAGTCTAATATTTACTAAAATGTAACAAAAAGATCGGACACATTACAATCAGGGTTCAGGAGGCCTAGCTCAATATTTAATTATTTTTATATTTAAGGTATAATTAGTCTTTTGTGTACCAAAAACTATAAGATTACTAAACTTAATTTGTGAATGTCTTTAAGTGTTATATAAAGTAGTATGTAGTTTGTCTAGATATTCATAATACATACAATGTCCCACTTAGGTTCTAACTGTATTAGAGGGAGTTAACCTAGCTTCCTCGCTCTAGGCCCACAGACGGGCTGGTGACGGCCTCCGAGGCGGCGGCCGCGGACCTCTCGCTCAAGACCCTGGTGGCAGAAGCCAAGCCGGCAGCACACCGATCTATCACCACCTTCGCCGCCTTAAGGGACGATGTGTACTTTGAAGTTACTAATGTTGACAAGGTATGGGGTCTATTTTATGGCAAATAGTCACACATAAGGAAAATCATTATTATTATGATATCGAAATTTGGGTGTTTGTGAATAATCTAGATGTCGATCTTGTTATTATAATAGAGCTTCCTTCCCCCAATAGCTATCGGGATCAATTAAAGAACATTGCCCATTTTCTAGGGAGGGTTAAGTTTCCATAAACGTTTTCTCTTAGATGATCTTCTAAGTGTTTAATATTTGAATTGACATTTTGGTTAATGCCAATGCCTCCCACTTTTACAGACATTTTGATGATATAAAATGACAAATCTATAGACATATAATCACGCCTCTTTCCTGTAGGGGCAGGCAGAGACCACTTCTTTCCACTTGCTACGATACTTGCATCCTAACATTGGAATCTGTTATAGATAATTTAAACTTACCGGTATCGGCGTTCCCCAGGATCGTAGAAGCGTTTCTTCGTCCAAATCTTCAATAGGTAGGCTACGAAGATTAGGCGCCAAACGATGGTTACAATTTACGCACCGGCGAGAGAGTGGTCGGTTTGCCGGATCGCGACCCGATATTGAAATTTTCTTGTTAAAACTAGAGTCAATTCAATCACTTTACAACAAAAAAAAGTCCGATATCTCACAACAAAAACACTTGAGGAACGTCAACACTCGTTGGCAATAACTCGTAATGTAACAGAAGTCAATACGGAGAACTATAATTCAACTCGACGCAAAAAGAACACGGCGAAATGAATAACCAGCTACTTGTTCATTTGACACTTGTAAATCTACCCTACTAATGTATTAGTTAATTTTTCTTTGGCGGATTTAGGTAATGAGATTCAGTTAAATAAACATTTATTACGTTTTCAATGCTAGGGTAAAATAAATGTTAATTAAAAACACATTTACATAAAAAAATGAGACATGAATTTTGAATAGCATAAAGTTGAGACAGGGCGCCACAAAGTAGGGCCTGTCCGTGGGAAAATCACTTTTAATATTTTTTGAACGATTTGTGTGCTAAATTTCATTTAAATCTTATTTCTGTGTGCAATAATAATAAACATATATTTCACAGGTCCGCGGTTTAAAATGGCGTCGTTTTCCCGCGCTAACGCGTCTGCTCGGCGGGCACCGACGTGGCGAGCTGACCGTGTTGACCGGGCCTACCGGCTGCGGGAAAACCACACTCTGTGCCGAAATGTCCCTAGATCTGGCTCAGCAAGGGGTTTGTAATATTTTCTATACCTAATAGGGTTATTTATATCTGCATCTTCTACCCTTCATTTCAACCCTTACCATTCGGTTCTTTCTCACTAGATAACTTTAGAAAACATTGACTTTTTTTTACTTGTTTTATCTCATCCTTTAATAATGTTACATTAAAAGATCTTAAATTAGTCGAACCTTTAAAAAGCGCACTTCCTACATATATTTTTATCGACTTTCTAATGCAAATATATTTCTAACCTGCAGATTAATACGTTATGGGGTAGTTTCGAGATCCGCAACTCCCGGCTGGCGCGCACCATGCTGCAGCAGTTCGCGGGCGTGCCGCTGGAGCAGAACCTGCAGGACTTCCACAAGTACGCCGACGACTTCCAGAAGCTGCCCATCTACTACCTCGCCTTCCATGGACAGCAGCCCATTAAAGTTGTTATGGAGGTAACTTCCGGAACATTTACTACGTTATTATGAGGTTTTCCTATAAGAGTTTGGTGTGTCCCCTTCTTAGAATTAATAGACGATACGACCAGAGTAGTGTAGGCAAAGGAATCTCTTTGGTGTGTTTGATTATTCTGCTCTCCCCTTTTTGTTGTCTTCTTGTAGCTGACTTCAATATTGACAATATTGAATAATGTAGGGCTAACCTGAAGCATAACAAACATACCTAGTTACCTAATTCTCCATTATTGTTCACTATAGGCAGTAGAGCACGCTCGCTACATGCACGACATCGCGCACGTGGTGGTGGATAACGTGCAGTTCATGCTGGGGCTGGAGGAGCGCGAGGGCGACCGCTACCAGCGCCAGGACGCCGTCATCGCCGCCTTCCGCACCTTCGCTACGGCCCGACACTGCCACGTCACACTCGTCATGCATCCTAGAAAGGTCAGCTATTCTATAGTATATTTAATGTCCTTCTGCACATACAAAGGTCTCACTTATTTTTTTATTGCACAGTCAACGTAAGCCAAATATCTCATGAACCGGATTTATCGTAGCCTGGTTAGGTATTTTATGAGTTTTTAAGTTTAACTTGAAATTAGACATAGAATCTTGCTGAAGTTCCACTCCTGTGCCGAGTGCACATGCATAGCATTGTGTAGCTAAATGTTGTTTAATTTGCAGGAACGCGATTCAGAAGATTTATCAACGAGTTCTATATTTGGCAGCGCTAAGGCTTCTCAGGAGGCGGACAATGTTCTTATAATTCAGGTATGTAACAAAAATAAACAATATTTTTTCTGTATAACAAGCTCGTATATCGCGCAGATTTGCAAGCAACAAGCGCGCAAACTTTTCGACATGTGTATCCTGCCCGTCCTTACCTACGGCTCCCAAACCTGGTCTTTGCCCGAACTGCAGAAGACCAAACTTAAGGTTTGCCAAAGAGCAATGGAGCGCAGTATTTTGGGGATGAAGAGAATAGATTGCGTGCGAAACACCATTTTACGCTCCAAAACGCAAATCACAGATGTAGGAGTTCAAACAGCAAAGTTGAAGTGGAGCTGGGCTGGACACGTTTGCCGTATGACTCCGGACAGGTGGGCAATAATAGCTACCGAGTGGGTCCCTGATGCCGGAACTCGCAGACGAGGAAGGCCAAGGAGACGGTGGCGGGATGACATCGATCGCTTCTTAAGTGATTGGTGTCATGTGGCTCGAGACAGGAATGTCTGGAGTCAGACGGGGGAGACCTTTGCCCAGCAGTGGGACACTTAAAAGGTTATATAAAAAAAAAAAAACTCGTATATTGTGAGTACTAATCAGCGTTGTCATTCCAGGACAAACGACTGACAGCAGTTCGCGGTAAGAAGTACTTACAAGTAGCCAAGAATAGGTACAGTGGGGAACTTGGCATTGTTCCTCTAGACTTCGATAAGGACGCGCTCAGCTACCAAGCCAAGAAGAAGGCCAAAAGTAAACAGGACGAGCCCGACAAGCTGCTAAACAAGTGCTTCCAGGAGTACTCAGTAGATGACCCTAATTATATCGAAGACTTCGAACTCAATAAACCAAGATCAGATTTCTCTAGAAAGTCTCAACATGCAAGTCGCAAGGAAACACCTAGTAGTTATTTAAGTGATGTTTTAAAACTGAATAGGTAGTAAGTGTAACTTGAAATGTATATAATGTAAATAACATTAATTTAAGCACATTATCATTGTTTTATTTATACCTTGGTAAAAACATTTGTTTCTGTCGTTTAAACTTTACCATCAGTACAACTTATGTATTTATTGATCAAATATATGATAAAATTATAAAGACCTGTACTTTTTAAATGAGGGTACTTGACACAGCTGTACTAAACTAATTGAGCACAATGCAGATGTATAATAGACATAACAGTCAATAAGCAACACCCCATTTAACAACAAATAACTACCCAGTCATAATGGTTTGGAAAATATGTGTTTTGAAATGATACACAGGTGTAGTTCGCAGTTTACTTTAATGACGCAGACCCCAGCTGAGTGCTATAGTCTATAATCAATAATGATATGATAACAATTAATATTATGACAGTTACAAAGAATATGAACTTATAAAATAAAGATGTTACCAAGAGTGGCAGCGGCACATAGGTCATACAATTAACTAATAATCAATTATTGGTAGATCTATCGTAAACAAGTTACAACAAATATCAAAAGATAATTTTATATCACTGTTACACAAAACATAAACTACTAAAATAGATTCATATTTCGTTTTAAACACCATGAAACCCAATCACTTCTAAAATGTATTTATCCTAAATTAGCAGCAAATTACAATCATAAGAAACTAAACTAATCTATTGCAAAAATATTCTATTTATCTGATATCTCAAATTCTTCAATTTATAATAATTTTATATTTTTTGTTTTCAGCTATACAACATTTTTTTATGCCTTATTAGCAAACTGGTGTCATAAAATTACTTACCACTCTAAAATATTTGTTTTTATTTGAAAATGGCTAAAACATAACAATAATGCCGTGGTTTACACACAGGTTCCCAATTTTACTAATATTTCTGCACCCCTACTACACTACATGTCAATCTAAAACAATTAAATGAAAAAAATGTTGCTTTATAAAAATAGAATCTACAAATATGCAACTTACAAGTACCAATTAGGTCCCTTCTAGATAAATATATATATGTACCTATATCATTATCACATTAGTTAACACAGAAGCCAAGTTCGAAATTAAATTAGAAATCATTGTAAATACATAATCTATTCATAAAACAATCTAAATATATTACATAGTTACATATTTATATTTTAATATCTTAAAATTATATTTGGTTATAATATAGGCATGTACTTCTGTAGTACTTTAATCATTTTAAATCCATTTGTATACTTTAAAAGAAATGAGAACAAAAATCATATTATGTTATATCTAGTCAATTATTCGGTTTCTTTCTGCATAAATTCAATGATTTATGAGAAATTATAAAATGCAAGAGTATTGTACTGAACCCCACAAGCTGTTTTCTCAATCATGCACCACCTACTTCACAAAGTGGGAATGTACAGCTTCAATTAAAGATGCCTCATTTGTGCGATTTTGCTTCCTCTTACACTTTGGACAAGGTATGCTGGAATTCAAGCACTTTGCGTGAAACACGCTCGAACATTCGTCGCAGCGATAGGTTGTGCTTGTCTCAAAGGGATACAATATTTTTGGATTGCGACATACTTCACAAATGAATCCCTTTTGACTGCACAGCCAGCACTCTAGCACATGAGTCTTTGCAAAATTAACGACTTTCTCTAGCTGCAGTGCTAGGGAGCCATTGGGTATCTGGGCTAAGTCAGATATTGTGTATAAGTGAACGTGATCATACAAATATTCTCGAGGCCACACACGCTTTTGTAACTCTTCAATGACTGGCTCTCTACATGTGAATATGTATGCCCTTAAGAAGTTCAGTTGTATTCGTAATTCCTGTAACTGCGCCATGTCCGACACTCCGTTATATATCTTTGGATTTAGTTTCTTCATGTCTATCCATGGATGGTGTTGAAATTCCAGCAGAAAAAGAGCAGATTTCTTAGATACTGGATATCTTTTAAAATCCCAATTGTGTATAACTCTGGCTGGGATGATGAACACATTAGGGTCCATGCAATTTGAGCAGTAGTACTCTCCAGTATAGGCACACACTTTTGCCTTAGAAATGGTACTGCCTAGCAGGTCTTGGCAGCCTTTGCACTGATAGTTTTGATGATCAAGCCCCTGTTCTCTTGACAGGGTCCCCAACTGTGAAATCATGCTTTGTACTTCTTGAACTGTAAAAGATGTAGTCATGGAATTGGGAACTACTTCAAAATCTAAAACTTGTAGCATTGGGTCTTCCGGTGTAACTGCATCCACTTTTAAATCACCAATATCATTATCTTCAGTGTTCAGCTTCAGCTCCTTATGGATATCCTTCATAATATCTCTTAGGTTAGGAGTGTTGTTGTATGTGTCACCAAAATTATTTGAGTTGTCCACCAATGAAGATAGACTTTTTAATTCTGGCGTTTTTATCATGCTACTGCCATGAGATGAATTTGAAGTTATGGATGCATTCATATCATCATTGTTGTCAGTTGACCATCCTTTTCCACAAAGGGAGTTGCCAGTGACCATTACCTCTGAGGGAGCAACAAAATCTTCTGAATTGACAGAAGAAGGTGACAAGGAGGCCACATCCTTCACTTGCTGACTTGTAGATGGTTTTTCAATCTCTAATGGTGATATCCCATTGTCCTGATCTCCAGTTACAGTCTCTGAAGTGTTTGGTTCATTTGGGGACTTTTCCTCATTTATCTCAGGCTCCAAGCATTGGCTAGTAATATCCTTTAAATCTTTTGATAAAATAAAATCCAATGCTTGATCTTCATCGAGTGCTAGCAGACGGCCCAGCCCCGTAATGCTGGAGGTATGTGTAGGTGTTGATGCTAACTTAGGTTTTGCTTCCTCATCTGTTATAGTGCTGGCCACATCTAAAGCAGCACTTATTGGAGCTTGCCTAATCTTAGGCACCCATATGCCAGCTAACATCAACACCTGCTCTGGCCAGTAGTTTAACAGGCTCGAGTTTATAGGTAGGTTAAACTGAATACATGTTTCCACCCCCTCAATAAGTTTCTGACCAACCTCTAAAATTTCAGGGTCGCACACAAATGCTGTTTTGTTGTAAAAGGGTTTTACAGCTGATATATTTTTTAACAGTGTCGACATATAAGAGGACAGTAAGCACTCATTCAAAGCTATTCGGAGCCAAGCTCTACATTGACCAATTTCTGTATTTATCTGAGGCAGTGATGATATCTGGTCAATGTTTTCTCTGTGCGACAAAACGAGTACAAGTGGCCAGAAATTAGGCTGCGGAAGTTGATCAGACTCACCAGTCAGAACGTTTTTTGCCTTTCTCAAAAACGTGTCTTTCAAACCATGGAGGAATACTGCCTCTAGGGCCATACACAATGTATTGGTAGAGTCGGTTGATCCTAGAACGCTGTGAAAGTTTTCTTCAAACTGGTTGCTGTACTGGATGTCCTTTACACTTTCTGACAAATTATTTATAAGCGCCTCTTTGAGCATCGAATCGCGGCTGCGGACTGTGAACCCTGATGCGACGTTCTTGAAAAAAGACATGATTATTGCGACGTACCTTTTAGCGACCTCAATGTGAAACTAGAACAGGCTTGATTATTATCAAACAATACCATTATCTTCTCCCATTCAGAATTGTTTCATTCAACAAAATATGGATTTACGTGTTCCAATTCATTATTAGTTGTGTTATGCCGTCACAAATAACAGCACTGATAAAATAATCCTATCCTATTTGGAAATGTCTTAAATTGACTTTGTATTATTTCCTATTGAGGAGATATTGACATATCAAAAACAAACAAATAGCTTTTATCTACTGGCGATGTTGACAAAATGACAGCAGTTTTCTAGCTGATTTCTCTTTGCAGCATTGCCAATGCTAGTCTTAAATTACCCACATAAATTATGTTGGTAGTTTTGAGAGATCGAGATCTACATTCCCAAAAATGTTTGCATTTGTTTTGTTTTTAAACCTAAGCTCACGATTACAAACTACAAGTATTGTAAGAATTTTGATATAAGTCATTGTGGTATTTCTTCTGAATGTTGATTAGATAAGTATTATAATTTTGATAAAAGATTATCAATTTTGCAAAAAAAAAACTACAGGTTCGACTTTCCCAACAGTTCGGGGAATTCCTTACAAACTGGGAATGCTGTTCAGATGTAAATAGTTATAACGATAGAAATTATTTTTTTTCTCGGTAAATAAACATAAAAAACCTGGATGTATTATTATGAACTTGACGTCTTATCAATTAATATTATAAACTAGCTTCACAATGGTTTTACGTAATGTAGTAAGTTCAAAAGACTTGTTCTCAATATAAGGTAGGTACCATCGACGTAGGATTCAGATAGACTGCTACTATCGCTACTTTTCTATTGATACAAACGAAAGCACTTTTTAATCTGTGCGTTCCCGCTCGCTTAGGGATGTCCGTGCGACAACAGACGTTCATAGTAAATTATCGATAGGTGTGAATATTAACAAAGTCATTTAAAGGATCTGAGATAATTAAAAAAAAAACAAATTAACTAAAAATTCAACTTTATGAATTAGTGTAGGCTACATTAATTCATAAAGTTTAATTTTTAGTTACCAGCATCAAATTAATTAATTATAAGTTACCTAAAAAGTCCATTCAAGCATACTTACCAATCAGAAACATAAAACTTATTAATTCCAAAAGCTCTTTGTAGAATTCCAAAAACTTTTGAACAATATTGTTTGTCAATCAGATTTTGTTCTTATTATTCTAATTTTACTCATATTTAAATTATCCTGTTATCACATTTTTTGTTAATGCTGGTTAACTCGTAATTCGCAAAAGTATATCTTATTTATTTATCTTACTTATGATGTCATGAATATACAGAATCTGTTGGTAAACAATTTTTTATTAAATAAATAAATCAATTCAAGGAACACAAACTTAATTTTAATCAAAATACTTGAGACAAAAAGTAACTATCGAAAAATCTAACGGAACTGCCTCGCACTAGCCGGTCGCGGAGAGTTTTTGAGGGGGGGGACCGAAGCGGACTCCCCCCCTCGCGAACCCCCGCACCCCCTGGTTCGCCCTACTAAATAATTACAAAAAAAGGTTAATTTCTATAAACATACTACTAACCGATGAATAGAAATGTCACTGTTTTGTTTATTGTTTCTCCTTTAATCGTTTATTACAACTGAGCACCACGCAATTCACCATTTTTGATTTAAATGTTTGTCACTTATACCGGGAGATTCAAACGCGGCGCGCTCAGTTTTGACACTAATTGGACGTGACATTGAAATTGGCGGGTGATCACAGACGTGCTCTCGGATCAAAGAACGTTAGACTGGCTCTAGTCAATCCAACCTCGTTGGTAGGTACTCATTGTTTATGCAGTCACAGTTCAGACCGCTGTCAGTAGTGTCAGTGTCAAGAATCAACAGTCCAACAAGTAACGACCTAATCTATTCTGATATTTTATTGAGAAGATCGTATATATTTTCTACTTTTGAGGTGTTATTAAGTAAAATTATAGAATTATATTTTGTTTTACTTTAGTTTATGATTTGTTCTAGTATTTTCAGTGTTATTTTTAGTTCTGTTATGCAGTTATTTCTTATTAGATCGATTTAGTTAACGGCTAATGAATCTGATTTTTCTGCTAACACATAGCACTTGAAAGGCATGTTTAATCTTTTACAATTTATACTACTTTCTATTACAAGTAATTTCTGCGTTCTCGCTGCTCAGTACCCAGGGTCTGAAAAAAATGGGCAAGGTATGTAACGGTTTTGTATTCTTATCATTTGTTTACATAACAATTTATATTTATTACTGATTGATTTGATCATTTCCAGAATTACTTCTGTGTCGTAAATGTGGCGCTGACGTGGCGGACTCCTATTACTTGTTCAGTAAACCAAGTCCAGGAGCTCAAAAAACTGAAAAACAAAACTTATTTGGGCAACAAAATGTCACTGTGCAAACTTTAGTTAATCCATTTGGTATTAAGTTTGATGTTGTCACTGCAGAAAAAGCAAGATGTGAAAACATTGGACCTGTAAGTAATACATAAAAATGAATTGTTACATATTCACCTCTTAATAATAATTATCACTGAAATCTTATTATTCAGAATCAGGGTGCAGACTCATGGTTTCCTGGATATAGTTGGCGCATCTGTGCTTGCCCACACTGTGGTCAGCATCTTGGCTGGACCTTTCAGAAGACACAAGACAGCAGTACTGAGAAGCAGTCAAGTGAAAATATTAAAACATTTCACGGACTTATTTTGAAAAACATACTTGGTGAAAACTGTAAGTTTCCTTTTAAAATGTTTATAATAATTGTCTTATGTATGGTACATAATAATTATTAACATTGTTTTTCTGTTTCAGTTACTGACTCTCTTATAATGATGCCGAAAATGTATAAAATGTAATTTATTGTTATTGTTAAGGTTGCATATTTTAAAAATACAATGTGATGGAACTGTAAGTATTGTAAATGAGTGTTTATCATATACATTTGGTGTATATCAATGTATTGAACTTTGAAAAGCTTTTAAAGGCTAAATATAACAATTATTCATCAAATAAGTATTTATTTTTATGTTCCTTACTTCTATGTAACAAAAATACTGCCAAACACAGTGGATCAGTTTTAGTAACTATAAAATTAACAATTTAGTCAAACAAAATAGAAATGAGAAATACAAAAGTTGACATGTCATATAATTTGCAAATGTCTCAATGGCATTATGAAAACCTTACAGCTAGTGTTATTGACATATTTCTTTTATCAGTAGCTATCAAGTTTAATTATGTTTTTGTAGCAACTGATTAAACTTGACATTACTACAGCACTTAAATTAGATTTATAGGTAATTATAGTTATACCTACCAACAAATTTATACAAATATCCTTCCTATCTTACTGTATGTCACATTCAGACTTAGAAACCGCATACAACCAAACTTGAAATTTAAGATTATGTAAATACAATACAAATTTGTTATTTTTAATAGAATATTGTAGGAAGCATCAAAGCATGTTTTATTAAGCAACAGCAAAGTCCCTAAGATTTATAGGAAATTTCAGAAAGCAAATATATTTATTGCAGAGTTTGCTACTACTATATATCTATATTACAGAATTTACAGCTGTAAATCAAGCAATAAAAATCACTGAAAAAGAAGGACAAAACTTTGGTATGCTTCTTAAACATACCATTATTCAATGGCAATACAATATACTGTAATTTGCTAAAATAGATAAACCCCTCTTTGAATGAATATTCTGTTATTCTCAACTTGCTAAAACAAAGTTAGCTGCACTTACTCCAAGTTAAATAGTGGCTGTAATATTACTATGTATAGCACTTTGACTTGCTTGCTACTTGTCAAATACCTGGGTTAACTTGTTTCTGAAAACTTGATTAACACAAAAATTTGCAAATTACCTGTCAAATTCACATCAGTTGTTTGTGTGTCTTTTGGTCAACCCATCACAGTTGTGATTAGTTGATTTAACAACAGATTACTTTGATGCATCTTTCAGAAATTGGAGTTCATACTATGCACTAAAGGTTGGTATAAGCAGTGCTCTAAGAAAACTCTTTTACACATAATAATAACCATTGAAAGATTTTGTCATCTAAATATTTATATGCAATATTTTATTCTACATATTTTAGAGTATTTACTTGACCAAAGACTTTGTACCATGCCTGGCTTAGTGATATGATTATACTTAGATTAAAATATATAAACTACAATAATATTAACTATGATGCTTAGAACATAATTAGAATTTGACTATGGTGCTTAGCCACTATTTATCTCAGGATAAAGCCACTATTTATCTCAGGATAAAGGTTTTATGTACTTAATAAAAAAAAATCACAATTTACTTTCAAATAGAAGTCAAGATAAACAATCATTACTTAGTATGTACTTTGACTCTATTGCTACAACAGTCAAAGTGCAGGACATAAATAATACTAAGTAACGTAAATTATTTATCTCAGCTATAAGTTTAAGAAGTGGCAAATCTCTGGTGCAATGACTGTCCCGTGGCTGCGGGTGTTGGCGAAAAGTTAATACCTGTTGGAGCCTCACTACTGGCACTGTTATTATTATATGTTTTACCTTGAATAACAGCTATTTCTTTCTGCAGTTTAGCATTTAAAACATGTTTATTTACAAAGTTCCGACCAACGCCGCGATTGCCGCCGCGGCCTCTTCCTCTTGCGCGATTAGACTTTCTACTGGCGTTAGACTGGTTAGACTTGTTAGATCTATTGGAGCCCATGGACTTGACACTACCTGGGCCTCTTCTAGTATTGTATCCTCCACCAAAATGATTATTTAACTGAGCAAGACTCTGTTTGTTCAAGTAGCCTGCACTACCCACACTATTACGACGTCTTTTTGCAAAGTCATTTGCAACACTCACAGTCAATTGGGAAGCTGAGCTAAAGGAATTATTGCGAGATCGTGTGAAAGTTTGAGATTTGATAATATTATTTCGCAGGTTCATATTCTGCCTTCTCTCCATTAAAATTTGATCAGATCTTAATCCCACTGCACTATATCTATTGGAAGTGATTAAACCTCTTCCTCGTTTCGAAATCCCCCTTTTGGCTACAGCTAGAGGCCGGTGAATGTTATTCATTCCTCTTCTTGTGGTTACACCAAGCCTGCTGTGAACAGTGCCTTGTAGATTCTGATTAGAGTTTGATCTCATGAGTCTGCCACGCATTCCACCTGTAAAAAGTGATAATTTATGGTATAAATTATGAACTGAATTAAACCAAACTGCTTAACAAATGGTAAGTATCTTTTTTAGGGAGTAAGTTATTGATGTAACTTTTTGCTAATTTATTAGTGGCATCATTGGTGTGTGCTTTAAGTCAAAGTGCAGGTATATGTTCACTTTGTGCAATTCAACAAGTGGATGTGGTCTGGTTAAGAGCTTCACATTCGCAATTGGCAAGGTGATTGATTATTCCCTATTTTGAAAGGTTGTTTGCAGTGGTCTGCCTGGGTTTGCAGGCTACTAAGTGCTGTCCAAACATGCGACTGTGCTAAGTGCTCCTTTGGATGTAGGAACTCAGATAATGGAAAACATACTGGGCCCATTTTAAATCTACCATATTGACAAATGTAGTAATTGACACAACTGTGATATATTCATTGCTACTTAAATAAACATCAGCCATTTATTGCACATTAAGAAAATACCTCTATTAATTCTTCCACGTCGCACAAGTTGTGGCATTGTTAACTGTTCTTCTAATCCAGCTCTTCCTTTAGGAGTTAGACCTCTCAGTTGGGAGCGAGACCTCGAAGCTGATCGCGCGCGGGAATTTGACCGACGTTGCCGAGAGCGGGAGCGATTGCGAGACTGGGACCGGGTCTGAGATCTATTCGCAGCTCCACGGGATCGAGAGCGACCGCGTCCCATAGCGGGAGTGCCCGGCCTCGATTGAGAGCGACTGCGACCAACGTTTCCGCGCCCACGACCCCTGCCTCCGCGGCCTCTCCCGCCGCCACGTCCGCGTACATTCCCACCGCCTCGTCCTCGAGATCTACTAACTCGATTTTGCTTTATTATCTCATCTGTAATCGTAAGTAAAGTTCAAATTGAGAAACTAAAAATATTTTTGTTGACATAGCTATGTTATTGGCGGGTTGGTTTAGTTGACATTTAATGTTGACGACGAACGAATACCATATTTATGTCAATATTCTTGGTATAACTATTTACAAACAGCTGCTAAGTATGCTTTTATCAATCGCAAATACTAGTAAGATGTTCGATTATAGATAAATCTTAATATACAATATCCAAAAATAGAACCGAATACCAAAATGTTTGACCATTACGTCAATTACTTACGTACCTAACGACATATTTACTGAATCTGCCATCGTTAGTACTTATTAATTTCTTCTTCAGGTAGTTTAGAATACAATTACAATGAGCGATAAATGTAAAAATCAAACAAATAGGTTATCACGAAGCAAATCTACGCTAGATGCAAAGCACAGAGTAAAATTAAATTTTGATTGTTGCACAGACTACGTATAATATTTGGATAACTGCAATTTTAGACAAGCCTCATTAAAATTAAAATAAGATCTGGGTATATTGGTTAGATGATTAACCCTTCCCATATTTTACTTTGCTCGATGGGTAAATCTTTCTTATACCAAAACAATTATCATAAATTATAATCTGAAATCGCCAATCCGCAATGAGCAAGCTTGCTGATCAATGCTCGTGCCTTCTATATGTAGGAAGAGGCCTGTGCCCAGCAGTGGGGCGTACAATATACGTTACGTAGACCAAAATATGAACAAAAATATAATGTTCCGATGTATTCGTTAGATAAAGAAACAATTTATTTATATTTGTGAACGCTGGCGAGTATTTGGCGTCATGAATATCGCTCGGGAATCGCGCCAACCTACCCTACTTACCTACTTATTACTTTTCTCCATGGCGTCAACTGCCATTGCCCTAGATTGCCCTCTACTTTCGGCTCAAGAGGCAAATCGCGACGCATCAGGTTTGCAGCACACAGGTCCATATAGCACTTCAGAACTAGAGCGTACCACCCAGGTGAAACGCCAGGAACAGTTTGCCCCGTCCCCCCAAGGTAACAACCGGGCTCTTGCGAGCGAGCCTAGTGCAAATTGGTGAGTGTCCGGCAACGAAAAGTGACTTTTTTTCTCTGGCAGACCGTAAGAAATTTGGAGTACCTTATATTTCGTCATAGTGTTAAATGAGAATTTTACTTGATAAAGATAGAGATGGTTTTAACACACCTTGGCAGCCACAGCTGAATTTGCTGACAAGACTTAGGTCTGCTGGTAATTAGTGTGAATCATTAACTATGATGATAGACTGCAACTGCGACAGTAGACAGCGGCGTATGTGTATCTTAATAAATTACCCAATTTTAAAACATTCAAAGAACAAGACTTTTGAAAGTTTGAACTTATGTGGTTTATTAACAAAATGAAAATAGGTGGAAATAAATAACATAATATATTTTCACGTCGTATTAATTTGTACATTATGTATTTTTTCTTATATGTAAATTATTTTTCTACAAAAGGTGTTGAGTCATCAACTCATCCGCCAGTGGATGGTCAGGTGTTATCTCGGTTTATAAATTTAATCTCTAACGGCCGAAGTTAATAACCCACCCATCTACAGTTTTACTTTAGAGGGAAGAGAAAATTACACATAGAATTTTGAATTTAGTAAAAATAAACATCTAATTAAATTCTACCTCTTTAGTACAAACATGTTGATAGGTAATTAATTTCGGGCGTAAATCTCATTTCCAAGTATATTTCCAAATCTTACATTCTCTTCATTTATCTTTTACCACTCAACAACAACCCTTGAACCTGCATTTAACATTTGAAACACAACTCTGTATCAATTTATCTTTCCTGATATCACTTTGTATCTGTTTGTTAGTTGCATTCTTAGAATTCATTACAACAGATCTAAAACATACATACATGCTCCCGTACTCCAATTTTCAGTTAATAAGGAACAGAACTGTTATGAAACCTCCTTGATATAATATTTTTACTTATGTGGGAAGACAGACCATCAAGTTACTCTGAACTTAAGAAATAATTAATTCAATCATAAGGAGTTGCCATCAAAAAAACCCAGTTACGTGATCAAAACCGGCAAAACTTCTTAAACGAAACCTTGAAAGTGGAATATCACTATAAAGATTCTAACCATCCATAAAAGGATCAGGGAGGTCGACTCCAAAAAGCACCTGAAGGATCTAAATTGACAATATGCAAAAGAATAGCCTACTTTGTGGAGGAAGTTGGCAATAAATTAAGCAGACTATGGGATCATGATGTCTATCACATCCATTTAAATGGCCGATGAAAGAGAAAAGGAAAGAGTTCTCGGGATGCATTGCTTTAAGTGCTCTGTTAATAAACAAAGTTTAAAACACTATGCTTATTGCAGCAATCGTGGATGATTGTGAAGAGTAAGCTCTATCAGCTCCTTCAGATAATAACTAATGTGAAACCTCAGCGAGAGTGATAAACTTGTACTAAACACTAGGACACAACCTTTTTTCTTAATTTTGGCTTGATTGATAAACGGTACTGTTGCAGAATCCCTGTCCCTTGTCTATTTCCAAAGATACTTCAATCGAGGGGAGTATGTTGAGTCCGTTCTGTTAGCGAGGCAGGCCACACTATGTGGGAGCGAGGGCGACGTAGCGATGGAGCATTCTGTCGCTTGTTTTATCGCTGTTACATTACAACCGAATTAGGTGATAGCTTAGTGTCCCCGCAGTCGCAATCGCGTACCTTATTATTATGTTATTTGTTTAGCCTTCTTTATATCTTTATATTCAACATAATAATCTTACAATACAGTCCACAGTCTATTATTTAATCAAGCTATCGCTACAACAAAAGGCAATAACGCACGTAACATACCAATTGAGTTAAAAACAAGATTCACTGCCGTCATACCACCAAACAATACTGTTTCTGTGGCCATAATCTATTCAAATACATATTTATTATTTTAGTTTAGAATTAACAAGTTAAATAGTTTAATTTAAATTACAAGTATTTAGCACCAACAGGAGAGCATAGTTTAATTATAAGGAACTATACATAATTTCGTTACATATTGCTAAAAACTATTTATACAAGGAATTGACGAAATATTTAGTTTAAATTAATATACTATGCCAAAGTGTATGAATATTAATAAGTTTAACAGGTGTATTGCTGAATGGAAGAGTCCCAGACACTGGGAAATATTGCATTTTATAATGCTATACTATAATATATGTTGCCAGAGAATTTTGGCTCTCGGCATTAAGCCCGACCTAATGTAACTTATTTGCCCACAAGAAAATTTGTCACGAAAGTAATTTTTGACAGTACAACGGCAGGTAAATTGTTAGCCAAATGTATTCAATATAAATTATGATAAAACTAATTGTAACTTCCTGTGCGAATATTCGATACAGTTCTTGATTTATTTTATAATTGACTAATAATATATGTACAGACTAAATATTATTACGATACTTTAAAATATGAGCCGAGTTTGTAAAGTGAATCACAGTTTAAGTAAATGGTGTTCAACCTGAAGGCCGTATCTGTAGGCGTAACATTAAGGCCATAATTTGACATAACATTTAGAATCGTTAATATAATTACAGGTAATATTAGTAATTACGACAAGTACTTGATATGAATAATATCAAAGATTTTACTTAAGTACATCTTTACAGTGCTACTATTGGAAAGGTTACAATTTGTCGGAAGCAGTGCGGATTGTTGGAGAAACTATATACAAAGTTACTTTGTAACAATATTCAGAAAAATCGTTCAGAATCAGAAATTGTTATTTATTAAATAATTGCGCGAAAATACATGCACGTTTTAACTAGTACCATACTAAACGATTAAAAAAAAGTATATAAAAATACGCTACAACGTACCGCTAGGTTTCAAGTTTAGATAAGACACCGATCATACAAAACAATAATTTCTTTAATGTCAATGTTTAGAGTTTAACAATATTATCGTGCTACAGGAATGAGAGTACGTCCGACGTCGACATAGCAGTCGCACAACACTTGGCACCTTTTGAGTATTTACGCATTAACTCTACCGTATCATATATCTTAAACGTACCGGCTTTTCCAGAAATAGACTACATCTAGAGGAGGCACACACATCAGGTCGACGAAAAGGATCTCGAAAAATATAGAAATAAATACAAGCTTAGCCTAGTAATGTACAGTCCCGAGGGTGGCGCGGCGGCTAGAGGCGGATGTCGCTGGTGGCGGCGGCCAGCAGCGACGGCGCGCGCGCTCGCCGCCACTCGTCCTCGCCCTCCGCCGGCTCCGGCGCGCCGTAGCGGTGCAGGCTCAGGAACTTAAGGTTGGCCACGATCGACGAGTTGATCGGCCTCGTCGGAATGTTCACGGTCGTCGCCGAGCGTTCGATCCGCTTCGTCCGGCTCTCCGGCGGGGCGAGCTCGAGCGACTGTCCCCGCCCATACAGTCTGGACTGGCCGAAGCGGGGGGTCAGCCGTCCTATGAGATTTTCCTCCTTGCGAGTGGATCGCGGTGCCGTCTGCGTCTCCTCCGGCGGCTTCGACTTTCTTTTTAGAAAAAAAGGTGTCAGTCGCTCGGCGAGAGGTCTGGACGTCGACGCGCCGGCATCGTGGACGTTCGACGTCGAACTGGAGGTCTTGAGGGGTCGCGTCGAGGTCGTCTGGCTCTTTATGGGGTTGGACTTTCGTTGGGCGCACACCCGAGAGAAGGGCCCGTCCCGCGTGTCTGGGGGAGCGGGCTCGGGTTCGGGCGCAGCGGGCTCGTCCTCGCACACCTTGAGCACGCAGTAGGCGTCGCGCTGCAGCTCGTCCAGCAGGCTGTCGTCAGTGGAGACGGCGTCCACGTTGCAGGCGGGGTCGGGGTCGGGGCGCGGCGGCGGGCGCGCTCGAGCGTTGTGTCCGCGCGGCGGCACGGCGGGCGGGCAGTCGTCGGGCGCGGTGCGCGCGTGGCTCATGAAGTCCGCCATGAGCTCGTACTCCTTGCAGCGGTAGGCGAGGTCGGGGTCCGGGCGCGGACGGCGCTCGGGCGGGCGCGGCTCCACGTCCACGTACTCGCAGGCGACAGGCGCGGGCGCGGGCGACAGGCGCGCCGGCTTGGGCGGCCGCGCCGGCCTCTCCGCGGACGCGTCGCTGTCCTCCGACGGCTCGTGCTTGATGCACGACATGGTGAGGTAGCCGCTGCCCGTGGACTTGGTGGATTTCCCGGAGGAGCGTTCGTCGCCGTGCCTCGCCAGTTTCAGCGACTCGGTGCTGGAGCCGATGTCGGCTGACGTCTGAAGCGGCAGCGTCTTACCGTCAAGGTCGACTGTGGGCGAGGTGTCACTGCGCCGCGGTCGCCACAGGAATGGTCCGCCGTCGACGCCGGCGGCGGCTCCGGCCAAATGGAGGTAGTTATCGTCGCCTATGGGCGCCTGCTTGCTGCCATACTTGGTCTCCCGAGCGAGCGACCGTCGATAGATGCGGTGTCGATGCTCCAGGTCAAACATAGTCTCCTGCAGCTCACGCAATGTTGCTGCCTCGGCCTCGCGCTCTTCAATGCTGGTTCCTTCTACGAATGAAAAATAGTATGTGAAATAGATTGGGTATATAAGAGCAGTAATCGTAGTATATCGTATAATAATAATATTCCAGGACATCTCACACATGGTTGTCTGATCCCAAGCTAAGCAGAGCTTGTGTTATGGTAACCAGACAACTGATAAACATACTTATATATTTCTATATACATACATATTATAGATAAATTCCACCCAAACACCGAACAAATGATCGTGCTCATCACACAAACATTTGTGCCGGGTGGGAATCGAACCCACGACCTCCGGTTTAGCAGTCAGGGTCTCTCACCACTAGACCAACAGGCCCGTCAAATGTGTATGTGGTTAGTTAGTGTGTGTGGGGTACCTTGCGGGCGCAGCAGGCGGTCGTCGAGGCGGTGCACGTGCGCGACGAGCAGCGCGTGCAGGCGCTGCAGGTCGCGCGCGGGGTCGAGGCGCAGCGCCAGCGCCGTGGTGCCGCGCTGCACCTCGCGCGCGCCGGACTCCGTCAGCTCGTACACGTTGTCCGTGCCGCCGCAGCCCTCCGCCTCCGCCTCCGTGCGGCCGCAGCTACACATACAACACTATCGTGTTACCATCATTCTTATAACATGTTGTGACATGAGTGCAGGTGGCAGGGTGTCGCGACTCACCAGGTCCACTGCCCGTCGCAGTAGTACCCGCGGTGCGGCGGCGTGGCGGGCGAGTGCCGGCACAGCGCGGTGAGCAGGCGCACCCACTCGGCGCGCTCCACGCAGTTGCTGGCCTGCACGAACAGCACGCGCTCGCGGTGCACTACACAAAACAATACTTTCATGTTATTATTATATTCATCATCGAAGTAGAAGGGGGTAGGACAACTTTGAATTGCAATATTGACCAAAAATAAATCACAAATGCAATTTCTGTTATTTTTTTTTTCAGTTTCACTTAAGCGCTACGGGTATATTTGTGTTATGTAGTGAGTGATGTGCTCACCGATCTGGAAGATGTTGTTGGCGCCGAGCGGCGCGCCGGCGGGCGGGCAGTCGACGGCGGCGACGGCCAGCACGCCCGCCAGCGGCAGACGGTGCGCCGCTGACTTCGCGCCGCAGCGGGACCACGTCAGCTCGCCACTGTTAACAAACAGAACACGTCAGATACACTTCTATACATACCTAAAACATTCGTTCATTTCTGAATATGTATTCTACAAAACAAAGTAAAAATATAAGACCAAACTGAAAAAAAATACTGATGAAAACGGAGACACATATGGTCCTAGGAAAACCTCGACTCAAGTTTGACTCGGTTATAGGTTTTATCTTTATATTATCAGAATGTTGTGAGCATGTTACCTGGTGAGCCTGAAATGCCTCCGCTTAGCGTATGCATGCGCGGCTCGCGTCCACCGCCGCCGCGGAGAGCCCGCGCCCGCGCGGACACCCTCCGACCTCTTTATCATAGTTCTGGAACATTCCATTCATGTTAATAAGCTAAAAGTACATTGTTGTGTTACATGTTATCACAGTGGTTCGCAATGCCTTCCCCAGTAAAAGAGAAACGAGTCAGAATCTGGTAGTTTAGCCGGCAAGAGTCAGATAAATGCCCGTCTCATCCAGAGAGATGAAGAACATAAGGGGATAAGAACATATGGGGTACCTCAGATTTACGAAAAAAGGACATATTTAATGATATGTATGGAGTGTGGGGTAAAACGGTTTTTCATTGAACATCGTGATTGCGTAGATGTGGATTCTCGAGGCTAACACTTTTTTTTTATGTTTGTTACACTTTAGATTCCAACATCACGTCAGTATTACCTAAAGAAAATTTAGACAGTACATAAATTATGCACTGTATGTAATTTAAGTCTCACGATGTATTTTGCATTTACACATTCAATGCAAAAGCTACATATAAGCACACGCTTTTATAGAATCTAAATCCAAAATGTAATTTTAATATTTTTAGACAAACAACACTAGCACACATTCACGTGGATCAAAGCTTATAAAAGAAGAAGTACATACCCAAATCTAATCCGATGTGGCATTAACAAAGTCAAATAACTTTTTTTAATTTCTCTCAATAATAATTCTGTTCGATAAATATGTAATGTGTGTGTATACAGATTGCAACTCACCCTTCTTTGAGCAGCACGGGAGTCTCTTGCACATTGTTGTTCTGAGTGTCCGTGCTCGTGGAGATTATTTCCAGAAACTGCTTTATTGCTTGCACCTGTAAGGAAGTGTTGCGTTAGTATACTTAATTACTTACAGTAAACAATAACTAAGAAATTCTTTTAAACTAATTATGTAGAAAAATCTGTAGGTTTTTAAGTAAAACGTCGGGTAACAATAAATATGCTTAGCACACAAGCTGTAGATTCTTTTTGTGCGATTTCCAGCATGATTTTGGGTCATAGAGTCTAAATACACACTTAATATGTAGGTGAAGAATTTTGTTTGGTGTGCTTACATGTCTGGGCGTGCAGAAGCTGCGGTACAGTTCGGCCATGTACTCCTCCTTGCAGACCTGCTGCGCCGAGCGGCTGCTCACCAGGTTGCCCAGCGACTGGATCGTCTTCGAGATCAGGGTCAGCGTTCGGTTTGTTTGAGGGTCCTATAATGTAATAGTCATTTGTTTATTTCTAGTAATTGAGACGTTTAGTTTAGGTCGGAAATATTTGTAGGTAAACAATGATAAATATTTTTTTTTTTTCTTTAACAAGGCCAAGGCCACCATCCCTCCATATCATTGACCTTTAAAATAAATAAAAATAGTGTGTGTAACTTACAATTTGCTCGGTAGTGAGATCAAAGAGTCTTGGTCCGAGGATGGCGGGCGCGAAGAACCTGAGGAAGATGAAGCCGGAGACGACGGAGTAGCGCACCTCGGCGTTGCGCGGGAAGTGGCGCGCCGCGCACTGCCGCAGCGCGTCGAACAGCCGGCACATCGCCGCCGGACACATCGCGTACGACGACGTTATCGCCGCGAACACCTACGTACACGCTTCTTATTAAAACCACTTCGTATAATATGATATGTCATCACGAATAAGTCTGTTACTGCGGAAAATTTAAACAAAAATGCCTGTGTAATAATTTCACTAATGTACAGGCTTACAAGTTTCTGTGTAAATAGCACATATGAAAAGTGTTTGTTACTTGTATGCTGGCAATTATATTTATACAACAAAAAGATGTAGATATTGCACCCGGGCGTCAACTCATAGTTTGCACTATGGCACGTATTGATATGCGTCATATACATGAAGATGGTATATTACCCGCTCGACGTAGTCCTTGAGGTTGGCGAGGTTGGCGGAGACGGCGGCGGCGGGCTTGACGCGCGCGGGGTCGATCTCGGTGGGGCGGCGCTCGGCCAGCACGGCCGCCAGCGTGGGCCGCAGCACCGCGCGCAGGTACGACGCGCCCGACAGACGCATCGCCTCGTCCATCATCTTCGATACCAGCGTGTTGCCGCGGAAGATTGTTGTCGCATCACTGTACACAACATATTGTCTCATTAATTATGTACTACATTTAATACAATTATGCGGAAAAATAAACGAGATTAATGCAATTTATCGAAGTAAAAGAACAAAAATGTAAAACACTGTGGAGATGAATAGATTTTTGCGTTGGAATTTAATTTTTTCTTTTTTAATCAACTAATCAAATGTACCCTTTTGGATATGTAAACCCTTTTCGGTAACATCCTGTTCTAATAAATGGCTACTTTTTAAACACCACTTTGAAGTACGAGAGACCCCAATTTGACCAACAGCGAAACCTTTCATTTCAGCACTACCCCTGGTCTAAGTTATTTAACAATAACACAGCTACTTGTTATTACGAAAATTATCTTAAACAACAAAGCTACACACTTCGGAAAGGAAGAAGGGCCTTTGCCTATATTAATATCGGCTATGTAACCCAGACGTAATAAATGTAATAATATACTACCAGTGGGATGTGGAACAGCTGAGATGATAAGATAAAGGACTTAAAAGATGACGAAGCGACAATAAACCGGACGCTTTGTTTACAATCAATTATTGCGATTAGAACTGCAGATAATAATTTATAGTTTACGCATAACCTCAATTAAACTGATAATGTTTTATGATTTTTTGGAAATCCCATTCAGTATCCTGTAATCTAATCACTTAACTACGGACATACTTTTTAAAAGTGTTAATTTATGTTGTTTGAAACACATAATTGAAATATTGGAATTTTATTAGGATGGAATGAATTATTAGAATTTATATCATTTGCTATATTTTAACATTGCTTTTCTTTCCGGTCTCTTCGGTAAAAGGGCTAATTGTTTTTTGTATTTAATTCATAATAAAGTCTAAAATATAGTAGTACTCACGTGAGCGCAGATATTTCGGCGTCCGCGAGCTCCCTGACGATGGGTACGATGAGATCATGGTGTGTGAATAGCCTCACGAGGGGTTGCGCCGCGTCCGTTTTACTCGACACTATCTCCCCAAGGATGTACACCGCTGACGCTGTTATAGGCTGGAAATGAAACAAATAAATATTATAAATATTTTCAACAAACTTTTGCCATAAAAAATATTGTAGAGGAAAGTGTGTTAGGTAAAAGCCATGAGCTGATATAGCCTTGCGAAATTAATAATTCGGCTCATGGAAAACGGAAACAGTCTAGTGAAAGTTAAAATGTCATTAAACATTTTATTTTTAGTTTTTACGGCCAAAAAGATTAGGTAACCGTAATTGTCAAACTTCCCATGACGAATAAAAATAAAATGCTTCTAGAATTATTTTAGTGCTTGATTAACTTACCTTCTGGTGAACACTTCTGAGGAACAACTCTTCGAGTCTTCGATAGTGTTGTAAGGGGAATACATGGTCGACTGTGTACTGTAACAGCAGCCGGAGCGAGCCCAGCGTAGCGCTGCCCGCCGCCGACAGCCGCGTGCCCGGCGGCGTCGCGCCCCGGGACAAGGCCCCGCCCGCTCGGGACGTTAGGAAGAACCTGCGAAATAAAACAACACTTAGAAAACCGTACAGACAGTCTTAAGCAGAGTAACTATAGGACCAAAGAACGAGATCTTACCAGGCACGTAAAGGAGTCGGCGAAGTTTGTCGCAGTTGCAACCGCACTTCGCCAAGGAATATAGGAGTAGCAGCGTCATGCCATACTGACACTCGAGCTTCACAAGCCACCCCCGCCTGGAATAAGATAAGTTACTTCTTAATATCTACGTCAGTTATATTTTGGGGGGTTTTGAATATTGGAAGTGTTTGGAGGTCTTACCGATTGTGAGCCATCTTTATCCCTCGGGTCTGCGTCCATAACGAGATCAAAACAAAATATTTCATCAAATTGTGGATTAACAGTCTTCTTTTTGGGTTTCGTACGTTTTTCAACTCTTCGTCCGTTCGAATATAATAACGTGACGAGAGCAAACGGGTCACACTGTCCGTTTTTAGTGGTTAGCTCGGAGCACTCGAGCACTCGTAGGCGTATGGTGTCGTGGCCGACTCGCGCTGCGCAGTGTCTCTCGGGGTCTGACCAGTAGTCAGCGGCGGTGGGTGTGGGGGAGGCGTCGGACTCGGGCATGGCGTGCAGCGGCGGCTTGGTCCGCGCCGCCCACTGCGCCCGGTCCTTCAAACTCTCTGAGCGCGATAAAGACAGGGAAGGCTCTGTCGCCACCGCACTCAAGAGCTTCTTGCTCGTCGAACTCGAGCATGAACCAAACCTCATGCTTTCCTTACAATATTCAGATAATCTAACGAGGTTATTTCCTTTACTTTTCGTCGAGCAGTTGTCGGAAATGGGATCAGGATCGGGAGGCTTCGGTTCCATTCGTAACCTTTTCCTGGAGTCTTCGAGTGTGAGTTCAATGTATGCCTTCCCTTGCACCTCTGAGTCTGCGTCGACCGGTCGCAACGCGAACCAGTGGTCTTTGTTGTTATACCGGTGCAGATCCTCTCGTTTGATCGCCACTTTACCGAGAACTTTGTCTTGTTTGAGATGCTTGTCACGGTCGAACACGTATATGGAGAGGTATCGAAATCGTCGGGGTACCTCGAACTGGAATTCCTCGCCGAAGAATGGACTGGAAAAAAAACAAACAATAATGTTATTGCCACCAGTCGCTTTAATATATTCAAGAAGCACGACACTCGACAGATTGGCTAACGGCAATACAAGTATGATTCGTGTCGAGTGTCAAATTTATCAGCCGGCAATATTTATTCGTGTTGAATATTATATCAAACAATCGTTATCAAGTTTTCGACTGGCGTGATAATTTATTGCCGGGTGTGCAGCCTAGTTGTAGACGCGTGGGGTGCCTGTCTTACACGACCGTCAGTTTTGCCACCCACATTTGCCTGAATAATGTTTTAAACAATTCCTGTATTATTCTTTAAACACGTGTAATTACTTGGTTTTTAATCCTATTAAATTCAACTTGATAAAATATGAAATAAAAAAAAAAACTAGATTATTATTTAATTTTGTTCATAGTTAATATAAAACTAACTTAACTAAATTAGTCAGTTCACATGAGTAGTTATTTCCAAATTAATTGAATTTAATTTGTCCATTCGCAGTATCAAGGAGTACAATTGTTCAAACGGAACTATAAATGGGTTAATTAACTACGGCACCTCCAATAAAACGGGTATAAACCTTTGTGTGGATAGGGCAGCATTTAATCTATGTTAATAGAAAATCTGTGAAATAGTAATCCCACTATTAAAGTGAGTCATTGTACGTTTTTAATTAAGTATAAAGCGCTTTATGTTAACGGGAACAGAAGTCATCTAACTTACACGGCAACAAAGAAAGAAATATGAGATGTAGTACTAAAACGTGGTTAATATTCTGTTACATAATAGTGTATAGAGAATAAACAGTTCGCTAGTATGTAAACAACGCTAGTTTCATGATGTAAGACCGAGCTGCATGGTGACGCGCGTGGGATTGCTCGCTCAAAGGAGAAAGTTTGTCATTCCCAATGAAATCCTCTCAGGCTTTAATGATGGCTCCACATCAAATATTTGAAAATATATGTTGGTTATTTTTTGTTGTATTTACTTTATTCTCACACATTTCAAATATTATGCATGCGAAAGTTACTCTGATTGTTTGCTTGTATGTTACGTATTCAATTTATTTTTAAGATACATTACTCAGAGGAAGGAAATACTTTTAACGATATGATGGGAAAAAATATATAATTGCATTTAGTACAATAAAGAAACATGCGGCAGATAGTGAATGGAAAACCCGTACAAAAATGGCAACTAATACTGTCAAATTGATAGTAAATCTATTTTATCAATCTGATTTTACACGATAAATTTCTTTAACGAGCTGACATGTAGATATAAAAATTATCATATCACATATCAACACCAGCTAAAAATAGATAAATTAATAAAAAAACCGTTTGGATAAGTATAGACAACGATTAGGTTCATTGTGCGTAGCAGTTGCTTTTATTGTGTATGATATTCGACAGACGAAAGAAACAAATCGGACCATATATGAAGCTCTGGTGAAGACTTATCTGATCTATTTCTTACTTCAACTTGTTAATTTATTACATTATTTATTACGTAAGAAAGTACGCATTGTGTTAGCACACTGCAGTAAAACAGTAATGTACCTAATGATTAAACAGATCAAATTGGAATTTGATGCTTTCCTAGATAGTTTTTAATGTCTGTTAATAGGTTATAAAGAGGCACTTTGAACAAAACCACTAATTGGTTTCGAGATAGATGACACATGAAGTTGAGGTACATTGTTCTTTGCAAGCGATAAAATGAAATAAATAAGATTTAGTGTCCATTCACAATAAAATGTACTTTAATATTTTAGGATGTTAAAAAGGTATTGTAAAGGAATTTCCATATTGAACTGTTCAGGCGGCCCTAATATAAGCCATATCTATAGTATACGAACTCATTACGTGTAGCTATTTGTAAAACACGATAATAACTCAATAAAGGGGTTTATTGACTCGTTTGGAGTGTACGTAGACTTCATAGGTATAAGAAGCGGTGTGGAGTCGGCGGCAGGCTCGCAGGCGCATCCGGCGCCGGCGCAGTATTTATAAACCGGGTGCCGGAGGCGGAACCGCACCAGCTGAGCGGAGGCGGCACTAACTTACTCGCTATTGCACATATTTCACGCCTCTAATTTCAATACGTTGAAAACATTCAGCGTGAACGCCGATTCAATAATGCTGCCAGTTAACTACTTCACATTATCTCGGGTTCTACCTTTGTCCTCGTTTATAGAACGTAGGTCCGACAATGCGTTTTTATCGAACAAACCGGTTATTTTATCACGTCAGGACATGCGATTTAATCAATGATTCGTAATTTGCAAGTCGTTTGAGAGTGCGACAGTTTCTAATGCATTTTTAATAAACGTTAATTAATTTAGTAGGTCACGGATATAACATTTAACATTGATTGCAGATTGTTAGAAAAAATCAATAAACTAAATCAGCATTTACCTAGTTGTTTTTTTTTTAACTATCTCTACCTACCTACTTAATAATATTAGTAGCTATCGATATAGATGTTATCGCGTCGAGAAGCACAAAATAGCACAGTGTAAGAAACCAGAGCAATGCACTTAAGATCGCCGCCACTCCGGCCGGGGACGGCTCAGACGCAGGCGATGATCATTTTACGTGCCACGAAGTTCCGGGACCAATTTATCACTTAAAAGCTTCCGTTTAATGTTGTGTAGCTACCGACGCGACTTTTATGACGCTCTCTCCACGAAATCGCTCTTGTTCATATTTTTAATATCTTCGTAGCTGGTGGGCATTCCCGCGACTGTTTTATGCCCGATATTCAGATATCGTAATAATTTAAATATTACAATGTAACATGGTCTGGTTGAAAGAGGAGTTATTAGTAAACTAACAATTAAAAACGCTTTATAAATTATCACTTGTTACATGTTTGTTATAACTATTTTCGAATTACCTTTATCTAAAAGTAACATTCAAATCGTACGTCCATTGAGTACACAGTCGCTAAGCAAACAACTAATATGTATATTATCGGCGTACATAGTTAGTGAGGCACAGATAGTTTGGACAGAGGCACATAGTAAGTGCAGTGATAAGGTATCGCGAGACAAAGAACCCATTAAATTAACTCGACGAGTGACGTGACATTTCCTTCGATATCCGCCAGTCCACTGTGTCCTCACCTCTTGGGTCACAAAATCATTATCGCTTCCGCTCATTAACAAGCAAAACAGACTATCATTACAGATAAACAATGAAACGTAACAACGTTTTCTACTTCGTTAAAGATGTAATCGTGCTCGGGACTAGCGACACTAAGCTGGTGCTATTGCTCTGTTTGTAAAGCCTTTTTGTTCTTTATTGAGGCCATATAAGAACAAAACTAACATTTTCAGGTAACTACAAAATTGTATGGCGCCCTCAGCACATTGTATATTCAATAATGCACTATTCGAATTGCCAAAAGTTACAAAAGGATGTCAGCTTTTTTTAAATAACGACTGGTATCGTAAAGCCGTTCCCACAACTAATCAGGGGGAGCGTAACGGGCGGCAGTAATTAAATTCATTACTGCGGTACGGCTGTCTTTTATTCATTCTAAAAACTGAATGGCAAGGGGGTGCAGCGGAAGGGACGTTCCGCGTCGGCGCACGCGCACCGGAAGCGCGTCCGGGACGTGGCGCGCCGCAGCGCCGCCCTCCCTTACGGCACAATAGCGCCTCCCCCGAATTATGTGAGCGCTATCAAAAGCCGTACCGCATCGACGAATTAATTGTGACTAATGTTTAATTGATGACAAATCGTACAACGCTCAGTGAGGGGCTAAGCAAGTGCTTTATTCAAAGGCAGGTTTGATACAGGTGCATGAGGTGGATTTAAATGTAGTGTTAGTCATGTTTTAGGGTTGATATAAATAGGTTGTTCGCTTTTATTTATTTAACTTTTTTATAAAGACAACATAATCATACAAGTATGATATTAATGTGGGTAAGTAAAGAATCAAAATACCATAATTCCTTAAAACATGTTACCTAGTAATACAGCCAAAACATAGATTATTTTGCAGTGACACATGCTCGTGAAAGCGCCGGAAGTAATACATATCATATGCAAGAGATTAGGAGTGCGCGCTTGCGCACATTCGTGACGACACATTAATGTTTCGAAGAAAGTTACATGTTCTACCTAGCACATGCAAGACTATTATAACCATGTCTCTAAACTATTAAAGAACGTTTCAAGTACCGGAAAACACATTTTAAGTCACGTGATTAATTTAAAAACAATCAATATTTTCTAGATATTATGTTATCTAATGACATCTTGTTATTTGATTTCAGCCTACGTATTCTATGAAATCGAAAGCGAGAACTAAAGTATAACGAGCCCTGGCCTTACAGGTACCGGGCTAAATGGCCAACATAATATTTGTACGCTAGTAGTACTCTTGCCCACGTACAACACGCATTAATTACCTTCAATTTAACGTATCAGTCACTTAAAACGCTTCATTCATGGAGTAGAGAAACCTTGACCCATTAAATTGTTTGCTCTCCCTAAATGCTAGTAAACGGTTCCCACCCGATAACGCCGGAAGCGAGACCGGACACCGGACAAAGGATCCGTTATTATTATGTCAATTCTGGAGCGAGCATAACGTGCCCATTTTGTACGAGTCGCAAAGGGCCCTAAGGGAAACTTAAAATAGTAACGGCCCAATCAAGGTTGAGTGACTTGACAAGATAAATAAATACTAGATAAAATGTAGTAGGACCCATTTGGTGTTAAAACGAAGCGGTAATTTTAGAACTATTCTAATATACTACCTACTTCTGTTAACCGTCTTATAGCTAAGCAATTTTTGTAAATAGAGTTTGACAGATGGATAGGGACGATAACAAGAGGGGCTAAATGTGGCTTTGTTCGTCTGAGCTTACTTGAGAGTTCTCTCCATGGTGGAAGTGCGAAATATTTCCTCTTGGTCGAGCGACAGCACGCAGTATATGTCTCGGTGACACGCCGCCCCATGGCTGCGACCTGGCAAGTTTTTAGCTTCACCTGAAACAAACAAACACAAAATTAACATATAATCAAAGTGTAAAGCAGTTGCTTTATGGAAAGAAAGAAACAGTAGGTCTACTCCGAAATTACGAAAGCGAATGTTCGGACCGACAAAATCGCGACCGAAATACGCAACAGTGTCCTACTCTGAAAATTGTTCGGATTTATAAAGTTCGGCCGGAGCCATAGCCAATGTTCGGAAGATGGTCGGATTGAACGAAATGTAGTGCTAGAGTTGTAAATTTTATCGACACTTTGTTTATGGTCATTAGTATTAATTTCGATCCACTTTGGCTCGTGAATTACGGAGTAAAAAAAATCTTTATAAGAAGAACAGATACCTTTGCTTTTATTTTAATATTTATACTTACGAATATTGTAATATTTCTTGAAATAACAACAATAAATTTGTTACTGAAATTCAGACTCTTTTCTTTTCGATTGTCAAAATGTCTTTTTGACAATCGAAGAAAAACAAATTGAAAAATGTCAAAGGATGACATGTAAACAATCAAGCGATGATTGAATTTATTATTTCTGCAAAATTTATAAAAATAATGCTTAAACCAAGCTAAATCCAAAATTCATGCGTCGTAATCTTTACTGACTGAAGTTTAAGATGTTCAAGTCATGAAATTACAACGAAAAAAAAGCTACCTATACGAAAAATGCAGTGAAGTACTGCTGCTGTTCAGATTGTTGAGATTTTGGAGTACACCGAGCATGTTTGCACCTATAGATGGAATTCACGGCTTCATTCTAAGAAATACAATGTCCCTTTTTACTCAGAAGTATCAAGTCTAGTCACAATGATATAATTAGTTTTCGTGGATAGATGGGAAGAGTCCCATCAGTAGTGGAGAGCTACACTGCTTTGCCATTAATTACGCACAAACAGCGCATTGAAATATTTTCATCGTCTTTCTACTGCCTAAGTTTTTATTGCTTATAATATATTTTTGTATGTCGCTAATGGTTCGTGTTAATGTTGTTGTTTTTTTTTATTTTATTCTATATGAAATAAATAAATACTAAATACATGTTGTTAATATTATTTAAAAGCTCCTTGGGTTTTTTGTTTTCTTATGTTCCTGTCTTGGAAGTTTATAGACTGTAAATTTTAAAAAGTTGCGTAGAAGCTTACAAGCCGAGGATGCGCAAAGCACAAGCCGAGCACGAATACGTGAAGTGTGAACATACTAACGAACCTCGAAGGAGCACGCACCGATGTTCGGCTCCTGCTCTACTGTGCTTCCCTATAGACCGCTTTTAAAACAAAGGCGGAAAGCAATGTTCGAGGACAGCGGTCATTGACGACGCCTTTACATCCACACTTGAAGCCGCAAACGACGACGAGCAGAACGGCTCTGCTCTGGCTTGGGTCCTATGCGTAGAGGCAGTTTTAAAGTCTACAAGATATTTACATTATTAGAATTTTGAGGAAACCTAATAAATGTTATATCTGCGTAATTCGAGGTTATTCATTGCTAATGATCAGTACTATACTCCATGATTCAGTCATGTGAAATAATGAACCTCATATAGCGCTTCTATTTTCCATTTATTATATCACAATTAAGGATAAATGAAATCTAACAAACTCTTAAATAAGAGTTAGGAAATAGCGTCAAGTCGATAAATAGGAAGTAAAATATTGTAAAATAGGTGTAAAACTCAAGATAATGGTAATAATTCACCAAATTTAATATTTACGATACTCAATAAGTAGCTATTTTGGTGACGGAAATTTTGACATATTTTTCACGATGCAAGTCTTGTCAAAATCGAATTATCGGTCGGATTTTGTGTTTCAGAGTAGGGTTTTTGATACAATAAACGTCAAAATAGAAGTTCGTTCGGACCAAAACCGACGGAACGAAAATAATGTTTTCGGAGTAGGAAACGACATATTATCGGCCGAAACTTCGGTTTTTACCACTTCGGAGTAGGCCTACAGCACCGCAATTAAATTATTCTTTAGCTAAGTACTTAAGTAAACAATCGATGAATTATTGTCGATGTTTCACTTAGGTATAATCGGCGGTAACAAATATGCCATTGAATATAAAATAGTTATTTATATTTACAGGATATGAGTGATCATTGTTTCCTACACAATAGGCACCACCGAATTAAACTTTAATTTTTATCACCATTTATTAGTCATAAATACCAATAACGTTTTAATATGGTCTTCCTATAGTTTATACAATATCATATTAGAATTTTCTATTGCGAGGTTTTACTTCACCATTTCACACAAAGATTACTAAAGATCGTATCCAAGTGGGTTATCGTGGGATAGAAAATTACATGCGCCATAGAATTACCATGCCTCTTCAAGTGGTGTCGTCATCAGCTCATTTGACCGACTACAATTACTGTTAACTGTGTTATTGCAAAGCTTATTTCATTAGATATGATCAGTTGCATGTGATGTGACATTTAAGACCCTAGTTTCCCATAGTTTACATCTTGTTGCTTGTTTACAACTTGCGAAGTACAACCTTGAGAAGTTTCATTTTCAATGAACGTCAGTGTGGCTTTCTAGTATTTTTGATGTTCCGCAATTAGGTAGCAGATTGCCTAATATGGCCGATCAACATTTTTGTGCATGATTATGAAGGATAAAGCTGCCTACATAAACAGAATCGGGTTTGATAGCAATCACCAGGTCCCCGAAACGTCAGAGGTTTTAGCCGGTAGGGTGTACTATATTTTCCATGACACTGGAATTAAATGAATATTTCTCTTGTCAAAATAATACTTTATACTGCTGCAATTGCGTTAGTTAGTGCAAATGCGCTTCTGCCTAATTCCCAAAATTAGCTAAGGACTTAATCCTCGTTTTACCCAAAGCGGCTGACAAACCCTTCGCCTTACAAAAGTGAAAAAATCCATTATAATTTCCAACGAAGCAATAAATTAGGTAACCTAAACAGCCTAGTACTTCTCAAAGTTAACTTAAGAGCGTTGTTATTGATGAATCATAATAGATCGTTCATGTTCAACCAAACAACGTCAGAGTTGACGCGAGTTTATTCGACTACAATCTTTGCGCTGACGTCCAACGTCACCTCGATTGTTTCTGTAAACTTCATTGCTGATTTTCATAACTGCTATGAATTATGCCGATGCCTTACTTTAAAAAGTTGACAACGATATCTATAAGAGATGGATAGTATTTATGGTGAATGGGAATACAGTAAACTTAAGTTAAGCTTAGGTCTAATGAATATATTTCACTTGTTTTAACGCCACTTAAGATACAGCATAATGCTGAAACCAGTGTTAAACCAATCATATTTTGGGTATAAACCAAAACAATGATACAAAAAAGGTAAGACGTTGGTTGCGCAACTCGTTGCGACCTCGTCAGTTATCGCTAAATACGGCGAGACAAGGTGAGGCGACATCGGCCCATAAGTAACTACTGCCCTGGCGTTTACCTGCTGAGTGCTGGCCAAACCCGTTTGACCTTTTTATGTTCTGCTAAGCTCTAGATACTTACAACAATTAAAACTATCAATTCAACTTCACTTCTAAAGTCTTAACTTTCGTATCATCGCGTTGTATAAGCTAACATGGTATTGGTAACTCGTAACTGTTATGATGTGGTTACTGTATAAAGTGAATAAGGTTAGTTTTACACATACACAGTTGCAGCAAGATGACAAGAAAATATTCCCACTGTTTTCTTTAACTGTGTAGACTAGACAATGCAATTAGCGTGCTATGAATGGCCCGCTTGTAAGAAGAAAATGACGAAATGTATAAGTATGTAGTCGCATTACACATCAATGTAACAGATTTTATAAATGATAAAACAATATAAGCCATGACTGAATATTGGCATTTATGGCACATTTATGCTCCTGAAAGTAAGGTTTCCAGTAAACAGAATTTAGAAGTGTGTGCAAAGCTAAGTCAACTGCAAGTGAACCAAAGTATTAACATTGTATTATATGGATGGTAATATGAAGACCTATAGTATCTTTTATAATTTAACTATTATCTCTTATCTTCTATTCTAACTTCATTAAAATTTCTTCAATTTGATTTCTTTGTAAATCATGTTGCACCATAAATAATACAATTTCCACTGAGATCGCATGCTTATAGGGATTGGAATGATTAATGACTGATGGCGTAATGGTCGTGACGAATTAAATTGAATTCACTCCTACTTCGTTACGATTTTTTTAGCCTGTTATTAAATATGTTCATCATGTTTATTTTCAAATAAATACACAATACAATCATTATGTGTATTAGTGATGCGGCGCATAGTTCCCCTAACACAGGTGACGTAATGTTTGCTAATGTTAATAATAGGGACCTGTGTTATGAAACGATTTCCTGGTCTGCGGACACACAACCAATAGGAGTAATGGCCGTGACCGATACTGATATAGTTAAGCAGTGATAGACATTGCACTTATTATATTTAACGCCCGTTTACAACGATAAGTACACTGATAAAACAGTGTTTATACATAGATACGTCACGCAAGTTTCATAGTACTTTCACGGTCTTTTTTTCTTAAACAAATTGCTCAATTAAAACATTGCACGTAATTGTTGTAAATTGAGGCACGCTGCGATAGTTAGGGCTGTTAGAACAAAGGAAAGACCTTCCTGCGACTCTCACAAATTCGTAATTGTAGTTCGAGAGAAACTCACAACAAACTGTACATAATTGCTGATGCAAAAACAACCGTCATCATCATCAACATGACAGTAACACACGCCATCAAACTGGATCGTGGGAGAGAAACGGGATCCTTTGAATAGCACCATCAGCCACTGAGGAAACGAATACGCACCAGCTATTTATCCACAGCCACAATGGCGGTCATTAAGATGTTTCCACACGCTCGTATGCGTAGTGCAATTGTTTCGAAATCGAGAGTATTTTATCTCGGCTCGTTGTCAGAGCGCATGGGAACTGTTTGAGTAACAAAGTAATCGATTTCGATATCGTTTTAAGCTGTACCGGAAAATAACAAGGTCATAGTGCCTTGCGTTTACTAAAGCCAGCAATTATGTATCTTAAACAATGTACAGAATATTATCTAGAGGATCAACGATCCCATGTGACTCTTCTACCCCTTCATTATTCTTACCAATTCCATCAGTTATTTCTTTAATCATTTTATTCAATTGCTTTGTTTTCTGTGGTTAATATTATATCATGTCTGAAGAATAAAACTGAACCTATCTAAAGTTCAAAATATCATAAACTCTTGCTGGCACTTTCCAAACGGTAAAATTGTTCTCAGTTGCGCGACGGACATGTATGGTACCTACGTGCAGACTTCAAAACCTACATTATCTATTACATCTACAAAGAAGTAATACTCTAAACATTAAACTTTCATTAAATTTTTAATTATATGATCGCAAGGTTTTATGCCTGCTTATGTTTTATTTTTCAGGTTTCCTTAAGTTTCCTAAGAATGAACAGCTCATAGGTAAAACTATTTAATTCTGAGTACAACGATCGCGGGTCGACAGCCCCAATATTCACGATGTTTAAGAGTTGAAATGATGTGTTTTCTAAGAACATCATTTGTTTAACCGCAACTTTAATTTAATTTTCTTTTTCATTGAATAACGATATAAAGGTAAAGCAGCTTCATATATTCTGATATCAAGTAAAATACCTACCTGGCAAGCAGGTGGGTGTAAAACCTACGTTCGTAGTATAATACCCAGCGGCCCAATACGTTCACCCACATAGGACACAATCTCTGTGCAGGTGGGTTGCGCAGTAGAACGCACTTTTTGCAAAAACCCAGTCCTATTCTGGCGGTAGTTTCGCAACATAGAATTTACTTCACATAATCAACATAACAGTACCTAATTGGGCTTTGAGAAAATGTGATTTTCTTCTACCTTGAAAGTTAAAAGTGAAAGACGATATCTATATTGTATTCGACCATAGTGTGTTCATGCATAGAGCAGCGTAGGTATACTTTCTCATCGCTCATCTCACCGTGTGCGTGTTTCGCACACAACTGTAAATGGTGCGTGATGCGCTTATGGTGGCGGATTCAGATAGTTTTAAAACTAAGCTGGAGAAGTCACCATTCAACAAGGTTTATTTATCTCGCTCAGGGATCTGGTGAAAAATAATAAAATATACACGGCACATGTAATGAATGTGTCCTATACATACTGTATAGTAACCAATAAATATACACCTTCGCCAAAACAAAAATAAAAAATTACAGAAACCAAATATTATCGTGATAAATAGCTGTGATATGTAATACTATAATATGGAAAACACTTTATACATTTTTATAAAACTGAACGACCTATTCAAGTTAATCATTTCTCAATGTATACATGAAAAATGCTACAACGCAATACCGTTCACTATCAAGCAATGAGTAATCTTATCTATGATAATTCGTATGTGATGAACAAATGTGCTGCTGATTGAATGAAAATATGATAGAAGCAAGTGGCGCGCCAACCACACGTGGTGGACTCGCGGAGGCGGCGATAACGGTGACGATAAACAAGCGCGTTTTTCATTAACGGATCGACGAGTTTCCATGAATGGGTACGTTGAATGGAAAACGCTTAGTTTGCCCCATTCAGTGCACAGCGCCGCCCGCCCCTCGCTCGCCGATAGATAACTATGTACAAGGCGCGACGCCTGACGCCGGCCCGCCGCCTTCGAGGCGCGACGCTCTCATTTGTTACTACTCAGAATCCGGCTAATTATCATTCGCCTAAACAATTCACTCCGACACAGCGTTATAAATACGATGCCGAAACTGATCTTCATTCATGCTACACATACTATGCTATCGTCTGAACTATTTAGACAGTGTAAAAATTTATTATTAACTTCCTGTACGAACTGGGGCGAAATTAGGTTAAAATGTACACAGTACGCTCGGAAAGACTATTCAACCTAGATTTGAGTTTTATGATCGTAAATAAATAGTCCGTATGATTCAGGCTTAAACAAATCTAGATTTTAAACACGTACTTAAATCTACATGGATATTCTATTAACTCATAAACTGCTATTCGTAGGGACGCGACGCTAGGAATCCACAGCTGATTTCTGATCTATGCTGATTTATGCAAACTTGGTTCAATTTCTACTGATATGAATCCTGTGTTCATTGTATGTAATCATCATAGGAATACATACATTATAGGTTATCTATTTTCATTTTAAATTTAATACATTTGTTATTTTTATTTAATATTATTTGTTAATTAATGAAAATAATTTAACATCATATTCAATGAATAAACATCGGTCCTATCTCTTGGGCCAATTAATCACACCAACTTGTGTGCTAGCTGCAAAGGGCAGGCTAATAATAAAATAATCACTATCAAGCAAATATGTCTAGGTGTATCAACCAGCCAGTGGGGCTTATCATGTTTATACCAACAAATTATATTATTTAACGCCTTATTGTCATACAAGTAGGTATTGCACGATATCACGATGCCCACTTGTAAATAAACATGACTCCAAAGAGTTGTCCGTCAGGCGACAGGCAGCAGTGAAATACACACCGCTAATCAGAAACCTCTGTTTACACAAGAAATAAGACACGATACGTATGTACTTAGGTACGAGCGTGACTCACATTCATATGTTAATGCAGTGTTTCACAAAAACAAAGTTTATATTACGTAGGGCGAGACTCGAGTCGAGCCTAAGAGTGAAATCGATGCTTTATGCCGACAGTGTCTCGAAAGGCGCAGGTAACTGATTCATGATTCATACCATGCATAAAATAAATAATAGGATTCAATTAGTGGCTGCCCTTTCGGGTCCGGCTAAGTGTTGGTATGAACAAAGGTGTTCGATGGCTTAGATAAGGCGCAGGCTCAACGGAAGTTGCCATAAGTAAGGCGTATGGTATGAGGTCTTCGCGTATCACTTGTCTGGTAGGAAGCGTGATCGCAGCTTCGGGGCCCGAGATAGGACGCCGCACAGTCGCGTCTGTCGCCCACGACTCCAAACAACATACTTTGTGTGACGACATATACTCGTGCATAACACAGCTATAATTTACCCATAAATAACGTAATCTACTAAGTACAAAACTAATTAGAATGCTCCATAAATGTACAAAGTATAGGTAGCAAAAGTTTTTAATTTTTTAACAATGTACTATTCATGCTCATTACATTGAATTTATTACTTATCTATTTACTAAAATATTATTTAATATCATGTTGAAGAAAATTAGTGAATTAGATTTTGTTTTATGTGAAGCTTTTAATAAGTACTTCACTTGTAACAAAATTATTTGTAATTATTTTATATATTTTTTCTATTCAAATGGTTTTTGAGTAGAGTTATATACATTTCATTGGGTGCAGCAATTTATTCCATCAGTTGCTTGCAACACAACCCTTTGATGTTTTTTTAAGGAATACAATGGCTCAAAGTAAGTTTCATTGTATGCGATAGTGGACAGAGCAACATAGTCAGAGGCGAAAGCGTCGGCGGGTCGCGCCCCGGAAGGCATACTGCACCCTTATCGTAGCAGACACACTTCGTGTTATCGTAGATTTATGCGCCCGCGCCGCCACCAGCACAAATCAATCATATCATACATTCTGTACCTACACACATTGAATTGCATTACTTGGCTCACGTCATCCAATTGTACACTGTATCAGCCTACTATACTTATAAAATCACTCCGATGATAATAACAATTGTTTTCATGGTAACAGACAGCATTATTACTTCTCTTTAATTATTTTGAAATTGAATTTTAATTCTTGTTCACTTTGTATGTATACCATAACAAACGGAGGCATAAATGCAATTTTTTTTGGGAAGTGGAATCCAATTTCTAGTATCAACGATTATGAAAATCTTCGATTGTCACATTTTCTTACCCATCTTATGGAGTACAACTGAAGTAACTCTGTATTTATATTATGTGTGTGTTGTTAAGTAAGTTTGTAGGGCAGAATAAATATTTTCTTCGCATAAGATAAATCAATGGTTTAGTTATTATTAAAATTGGTAAGGAATATGGGAATGATTTTCTTCATATAACAGATAAATAGAATCCAGTTTAACGCTTCTCACCAGAGCTATTTTGGGATGGTTCAGGTAGACTTTAGAAATGATTAGCCTATAAAAATGTCTAGTTTATGTAAAGGAGAGTATTATTGCCTTGTGGTTTTGATATTAATTAGTTTATTATTACATTTATATAATCATAATAACTTTCCCCTCAGCATGAAATACCAATAAGCCCTTTTGTTTTTTTAAATTACTATTTTAAGATAATATTTCTTTTTACTATTTGCAGCTTGCAACATGTTCGAAAGTTATTTGAATGTTGTTAGTATTTAATGATTTGCATAAAAACTGGTCTACATAGTAAAAGGGAATTTACAGATTATTGGAAATGAAAATCAATAATACAAGAGTATTCGAATTATACCACTATTGTAATAAGGAATAATTTTAGGCGAACACTATTATAAAATGAAATTAAGTTTAACTGTAACATTTCAAAATATGCAAAACATTAATAAATACAGAATTTTAAACATTACATATGACTAATTGGTAATATACAGGATTTGCAACACCAAATCTAGTTTTTGTAGACTATTAAGACATTTAAATGAATTTATAATTAAACTAAATATGGATAATGTACATACAAACACATATTGTATAAATACTTTTGTGAATGAATATGTGTATTGTAAGAATACTATGTACCTATTCATTGATGTGCAAATGAAACAATGTACATGTCATACTAAAATCTGATGTTATAGAGAAAAGTGTAGGAATCTCAATCAGTACAGAAAACAAGCAGGTGATTCATGAAAGCTTAGCATTGATGAGAGTAAACAGCAATATCTAATCTAATTTGATCTAGCCACGATATTCATGTATTCACGACAATTCAATTTCATTCATAAACTTTGCGTGAACTGTCAAAACAGGACAACACGAAAACAAAGAACTAGTGTCATAAATTTACGTGAAATAGATCATATCCGTCGCATCATCTACACACACACCCCAGGCAACCACTTAATTTACTCCTATAGTGATATTCATTCACATCTGGCTCAGAAAACCAAGAGTTCTTAGGTACCACCTGTTCACCACAATGACAACAATATTTTACAGGCAGGACGGCAGGCATTAAAATACGAACATTTATTTACAAAATGGTTTTAGAATAGTTATTTAGTCATTACAATTGAGAAACTAAAAAAACAGTACATACCGATCTTTATTTTCAATCTTTCTTCAACTCGCACTTTACGCGTATCGTCCGCCATGTTAAATCCATAACTGTTTATCTCTTTCATCCGCTGTTATCTCTTTCGGAACGAGCCCGTTCGGCCGGCTTGTCCCGCCACTTCCGGAGTGTCGTAATGGTCTACTTGAGCCTGTTTTCGAATTAGCTGGGTAATTGAAATCCATACACAAAGTTCACTCTAAGAATCCACATTTTCGACGATGTTTGGAGTATACATTTATAATACACAGTAAACCGAATGAATTCACGCTTGCATTGCGCATGTGCTCAATACATACATGCACTCTTCTATCAATGAATGAATGCACTTAGTCCAACTTCATAAACCTTTTCTTGTTTATATTACAATTTTGTTATTCAACACTTATCTCACATTTTGAATCATCGATTCTCTACAACACAACACATGATCATGAAAATGTTTTGAAAACTTCATTTCTCAATGAATAAAAACTATGAATGGGCAATTACGTCACGTCAAGACGTTCAACGTTGCGCCTGCGCGGCCACGGATGAATTCGTTCCAACTTCGAATCGAATACAATAATTTCCTCACAGCGCAGCTCGTCACTAATGTTGAATGAAAGAGAAAGAAGTATACTTTTCGCCTTTATGGAACGTGAAGATTAATTCTATGGCAACACTCAACAGTTAAAAAGTTACTAAACAATGGAATACAGTCACATAATATGAGTAATACAAGCAATCGAGGTATAACTAATTCATTCAATATATCTTTAAACTTTCCGTTAATATCCGAGTTGTCTACGTTTTCTGTAATTTGATCATATTTTTGGTAAAAATAATTAGGGTACAATTTAAAAAATACTAAACCGCTTGCAACTCCATTAAATTCAGATAATATTTATTAGTTAAACACACAGACGGACACAACAGAAAACAATAGTATTTCGCTATCAAGCAGTTCTAATTTCATTAAATATTTTTCATTGAAAATAGTAAGTTTACAACATGATTATAATAAGCCACGTGTATAAAATTAGAATAGTGTAAAAACAAGGTGACTATCAAATATGGTAAATGGTTCTAAGTAACTTCAATTTAAATTATTATTGGTGGTTTTATACCTACGCGTCAATAATTAGTTAACTAAGTATTCTCTATCATTTATAGAGAATGGAATTTAGCTTTATGGACTACAAAGCCATGGTTTTTTTTACAAACCAGTAACTTTGAAAATCTCTTCTCCAAATATCAATAAACATGTTAAACGATCGCGTGGGCTGGACGGCAGAACGGATTATGTAGAAATATTAGGTACCTACCTACCTAGGTATTGTTTAAAAAGTAGAGCAGCCCTATAGCTTTTTTTGTATGGCAGCACAATAATATCACGTCCTTCAGGTTAGTGATGGGCCGAGTCGACGTTTTGATAACTCGGGTAACTCGAGTTGACCCGGTAACCAACTCGGGCTGCAACTCGAGTTGACTCGACTCGATTTGCTTTAAGGTACGTCGCATCGCCGCGTCGTCCGTCCGAGTCAGTAAACGTTCAACTCGGTGCATCGTTCCGCGGGTTACTAGTTTTGCTACGTCCACGGTTCACCGGGTCGGGTCCGAAGGGCTGCGTGGCGTCGAGTCAATGATAGTCTAATAAAACTGAGGCCTTTCAAAAATCAGACTTTTATTAATCACTAGTAATCGCTCGTAATCGTTTATTAAAATTGTTTACAAAGTTCAAATCACAACCATAACCGTCAAATAAGAAACCGACTACGAGAACTATCTCTTTCACTCGCGGCTCGCACGTTCGGTTGTTCGGGCTGATTCGGGCTCGCTCGTAATCGTTCGGGCCTCGCGACTCGCGAGCTAGGCCCATACCACTTGCCCGTTGCCGCGACGCTCTTCGGGCCAACTCGGGTTGCAGATATATTGACTCGGGCTGACTCGCTTACGGACTGACTCGAGTTACTCGAGTTAGATAACTCGAGTTGCCCATCACTACTTCAGGTCTCATACGTCAATTTGTCAATGTCACTCAACCACAACAGCCACTGAAATTGTCAATATTTGTATTGTGAGTTTGCGAAGGAATACAATAAAGATTTGAGCTTAAATTAAAACTCCTGAAACTGTAGAAAAGGCTTTTGCAAGTAAACATTTAAAATACAATAAAGCGAACGACTGTAAAGTAAAGGTTTTTATCAATTTTCATATAAGACAAAATCATTTTTTACGTCTCTAAAATAACTTTATTTACAAGCAATGTTTATGATGAAACTTATCGAATTAAGGTTTATTAAATAAAAATAAAATTATATCTTTTAGATAATGAATGACAGTTATATGCACATTGATAGCAATGTGTTCTATGTTACTGAAAATATAATGGGGCCCTATGAAGATAGTGCTGAGTATGAACAGTTAAACGATAACTTCCATTCGCTTTTAAAGGAATGTTGCAGTTGCGATGGGATTTGTTCTCAATCATGTCAGTGCATACAGGCATCTTGTGGTGAAAACTACCTATCATACTGCGAAGAAGGACAAAATAAGTTTAAACTTAAATCAAAATCAAGTCCTATATTTGAGTGCAATGATAATTGTGCCTGTTCGTTAAACTGTGGTAATCGGGTAGTACAGAAGGGACCGGCCGAGGACTTAGAGATCAGAAGTTGTGATAAAGGGTTTGGTTTGTTTGCTACAACTTATATACCTTCTGGGAAATTTATATGTGAATATGCAGGAGAATTAATTACTAGAAACCAAGCTTCTATGAGGCATCATAACAATAAGACTTTAGGAAAAAGTAATTATATCTTTTGTGTAAGAGAACTCTCTGGTGATAGGCAAGCAGTCTTAACAATTGTAGATCCAGCCATCTTTGGCAACATTGGCAGGTATATAAACCACAGTTGTGATCCCAACTGTATAGTGACACCTGTGAGGTGTGGTAACCCTATTCCCAAGTTAGCCATATTTGCTAATACTGATATAAAGCAGAATGAAGAAATAACATTTAACTATGGTGTAAATGAGGAGGGTAATCAACAGAATACAAATGATCGGACTAAATGTTTGTGTAAAAGTGTAAGTTGTACTGGTTTTATGCCCTTTCATAGTTACTGACTACCAGTGTCTTCAAAAATATTACATATTAAAATAATCTAAGAAAATTTATGTAGTACTTGTAATATAATAATAATTACTTGTATGCTTACTATGTATTATACAAATAAATATATTTTCAGTATTCTCTTTAGTCATTTCAGTTATATTATGCAGAACCCCTAAAAATTTGCGCAATAATATATCGCACCTCCGCTCAAATAGTGTCACAACTCAAAAAAATAATAATTCAATTTTATTACACTATTGGAATCAGAAAACTTCGAAATCTTATCTCAAATAATGTCATGCAAATAGTTCAACTTTTGATCCATAGATGGCGCTTATGACATTATATCCTAAAGTGAAAGCATCGTCTTACCAAACATAAACAGTGTCACGTCACTGCTTGCGCGAGGTGTTCGTCTGTCCGAATATTGCATAGAGCGTTGTTTGTCGATTTGTGTCGGTACATGAGTAGAGGCTATTAGAAATAATTTGTGGGTTTACTCAATAAAAGTGAAGTATTTCGACTTAAGACAGTTTATTTGATTAAGGTAAGTCAAAAGTCACTATACTATTCGCAATAAAGTGATCCGTATTAAGTTATGACATTATATGTGATAAATGTTACTTTACATCTTTTATTTTTATTTTGATGAAGTGTACTGTTTCGACATATTACATTATATGTGATTAGGACTAGACAAAAAATATTTATATTTTGGAATTAACAGTGTTTTGTGTCTAATTATGATAGTTTACTTGATAAAGGTTATTCATTTTATGAATTTAAACTGTATCTGTGTCAAAATGTGTCATTGTTTTAGGTATTGTTAGGACATATTTTAATATTGTTTATGTATCTTGTATGAATGAAGTCATTTTAATATATTTTTTAAACTAAAATTATTTGTCTTATTGTCCTTAGGTGATTGTATCTACAAAGATATACTATGTCCAGATCCAGCAAAATTTTGTCTCTGTGCCTGGAGCCGAATGGACAGCATGGTCAAGAAAAAAATGAATCCATTTTAATATCAGAGGGTACTCAAAAAAATAATGATGACAGCTTAAACAAAGAAAATGTTAATTCAAATGAAACTTTCGAAAATATTCCTAATTTGCCATCTAAGCCGATGTTAGATCTAGAGCTCGAAAGGAATCTTAATGAAAATGAAGATTGCATGCAAGATTGGCCTGTGGAATGTAATCCTATTGAAAACGAAGAACGTATGCAAAATAACTTATCTGGGGAGGAAGAAACAGATGATTCAGTTAAAGATCCAAATTATGATATGGTTCGAAAAAAGAGTAAGAAAAATATGGTCGTTCCTCAACGTCGATCATCATCATCATCGAGTACTTCAAGTTCTTCATCGTCCGACTCAAGTTCATCCTCCTCCAGTTCATCATCCTCATGCAGCTCGTCAATTTTGTCACCTAAGGCAAAACCAAGTGAAGACATTCAAGAAGACCGCCCATCAACTTCACAAGTATCAAATTTAGATAGGAATTGCCTGCAGGAAGAAAATGAGGTGTCGGAAGAAATGCCAACTTCACGTAAAAAACGTCGTGTTGAACGACAATGGAAGCAAAATGTGACTAAAGTTTTAAGGAACTCAGGATTGCCTTATCAAACTAAATCAGGACGAAATATTCCTAAAAAAGGTATTAAAGAAGGTTGTGGCGAAAGTTGCAGGCTGAAATGCAGTTCTTTTCTTACTGACGAAATAAGGCTTCAATTGTTTGATTCTTACTGGACTTTGCAAGATTTAGAGAAACAAAGGCAATTTATACATAAACATATAAGACCTATAGAAGTGAAGTACCGATATGTCAAAGCTCAAAAACCGCGAAAAAACAATTATGCTTTCTATTTCGATGTTGAAGATTCATTGAAGAGGGTCTGCAAAACTATGTTTAAAAATACTTTGGATATTAACGACAGAACAATCAGAACTGTAACTGAAAAATCTATTGGGGGTATTTTGAAAGAAGATCGTAGAGGAAAACATAAGAAACATTATACTGTAGGCGAAACTATTAAAAATGATATAAGGGCTCATATAAAAGGAATACCAAGAATTGAAAGCCATTATTTGAGGGCACAAACTACCCGCGAATACATTGATGGAGGAAAGTCTATTTCTGACTTACATAGGGACTACGTAGATCAGTGTAAAAAGGCTGGACAAAATTATGGAAACTATGTGATGTATAGTCGCATTTTTAATGGAGAATTTAATTTAGGTTTCTTTATACCAAAGAAAGATAGATGTGAGTTATGTGTGGCTTATGAAAATTCAAACCAAGAAGATAAAGAAAAACTTAAGAAAAAATATGATACACACTTAGTAGAAAAGAATTTAAGTAGAGAGGAAAAGAAGAAAGACAAGGACTTACTTAAGATAAACCAAAACCTGACCGTGGCTGTATACGACTTACAGGCTGTTCTGCAGTTACCGCGTGGTGATGTCTCTGTTTTTTATTATAAGAGTAAACTGAACAACATGAATTTCACGATAAGCAAATTGAAAGCAGAAAACATAGGACGAAAAAATAAGAAACCACCAAGAAGTAACAATAATGATAGTGAATCCACTGTTAATCAAAGTATTACTGAATGCTATTTTTGGCATGAGGGTGAAGGCTATCGTGGTGCAGACGAAATCGGTAGCTGCTTGCTTAAATTTATAGAAAAAGAATTGCATAGTCGTACTGGTAATGATCTCATTGATTTAATTTTTTATTCTGACAATTGCTGTGGGCAGAATAAAAATAAATATATTGTCGGGCTGTACATGTATGCGGTAATGAAATACAATAAACTAAATTCGATTACTCATAAGTTCTTAATAGCCGGCCACACGCAGAACGAAGGCGACTCGGTACATTCCGTGATTGAAAAACAAATAAAGCGATCGTTGAAGTCAGGTCCAATATACGTTCCTAGTCAATATGTACAGATAATTAAGGAAGCTAAGAAAACTGGGGAGCCATTGAGAGTAAATGAGCTGTCACACAATGATTTCATTTCACTTAAAAGTTTAATTAGTGACTTGGGTATTACTTTAAATAATAAGATAAAGATCTCAGACGTAAAAATGATGACTATTGCCAAAGACAGACCAAATATTTTAAAGTACAAAACGTCTTACACGGATACCGAATGGTCAGAAGGTAATTTACTCTCACGAAATAAGAGACTAACCATTCCTGATACAAAGCTAGCGTATACTACTAAGATACCGATTAAAGAGAATAAAAAGACTGATTTAATGACTTTGCTACAAAATAATCATATTCCAAGTTTTTATGCAGATTTTTTCAACAATTTGTGAAGTAGGTTTAGTTTTAAGATTTATTATTATTTGACTAATTTTCTATTTTATTTTTGTATGTTGATTATTTCTAACAATATAATAATTTCTGTTGATTGTGTTTTAATTATGAAAAACAAGTATTATGTTTGAGTTCTGATTTACCTGTGATTAAAAAAGTATGTTTATGTTATGTATAAGAAATTGTTGAGTTTTGGTTGAGTTAGTCAGAGTCATAAGATTATATTTTCATTGTATTTCGTACTAAGTTTTTTTTTTGGAACGCTTTAAATAAACAATATTTCGTAAATTATTCGTTTTTTTCATCCTTAAAATGTCACAACTCAAATTTTTTTAATTTTTTTTTAATATATTCCAAAAACCTACTACACCATTTTGTTGAGTGTCAAAAATCATTATAACTAACTTAAAATCATATTGCGGTAACTTTGACAGTTTTTGAGTTATGGGCCGAAAAGTGAAAAATAAAGTTAGCATTAATTTCAAACGCGTTCTACTCGAAAGTTAGGTTTTTTGACTTATGACACTATTTGAGCGGAGGTGCGATATGTAGCTATTATCATCTTATTAATTTAATACCTATCTTCTGAGCTTCCTGCCTGGGGTTTGATTCCGCTATGTTAAAGTCAGTGAGTGGCAGGTTAATGAACATTCCCGTGTACAGTACGGTGCAAACGTAAAGGCGTTTCTGAACACGAGGCGAGTCGCTGCGCAGTATCAAACTTGGCGCCTGCAGGGGTGCGGGGCGAGGTACTGCGCAGCGTGTCGCTAACTTCAGAGCCGACATTAAGTTTGAATCCAACTATACTTGTCATTGTGCCTAATTTTCGTATTCAGATTAGCCTACAATGAACAGTTAGTGGCAATCCTGAAAACAGTGGCAAGTAGGTAGTACATTTGTCATTAAACTAAAATCACCTGAATACGAAAATTAGGTACACACTGGAACGTTTATTAATCTGCCACTCATTGACTTTAAAATAGCGGAATTGGGCCCCAGACAACGATCCTGAGCGCGGCAGTTTCAAAAATGACATACGTAAAGCAACCAAACGCTTGTTTGTTCCTAGGATTGAACCTACTGTAGTGAATCCATTCGGCAGTTACAAAGCATAGGTATCTACTAAATCTTTTTTTTATTTTATCCTGCCCTTATGCTTTGAAGAATCCTCATTGGATCGATCTATATAATCCGCGTAGTAGTGTCTTTTTACTATAACTAATTAAGAGAGAGATTGCGACGTATAAACCTCTGTTTTCCCCTTATCGGCTTTTACGGATGTAACACTTTAACGCTACTCACCCAACTTTGCTCTGACGTCAATTCGAATTACTTCACAGGAACCAATTTATTTACAATCGTATTTGCATTTCCAATAAATCATATCGCTTCTAATATTATTTTTAGAATAGCTCGTTAAGATAAGTCATGAACGAACGTCTTACCGCGAATAATAAAATCGTAATCATCTTTAAAAGCGTTTAGGTATTTTTCCTTAACAAATGATCAATAATATTTTCGTTGAGAACTGTTGTATAATACCTACCTGATGAATATATGACCTACTACATAATAATAATAGCATGAGTATCTACATATAACATACGTGGGAACTTTTTCCTTAGTAAATATTATTAGCTTATTTGAGGAAGGTAATCAGCACGCTGATTATGTTCTTGTTAATTTACCAGGTTCTTCAATTGATCATTTTTATGTAGGGAAAGGGCTATTGCTAACTGCGGTTTAACTACAAGGTGGTTTAGACGTTTGTAAGTAAACTTATTGGTTCTATTCAATCACTTGATCTCTGAATCCACCCGCAACAGGAAATACTGAGGCAAAAAAGTATGTATTTATGGAATAATTTGTGAAATTTACCGGGATCAACAAATAAAGTAGTGGTGACCCTGAAACTGCCTACGTATGTAATGTCATTCACGTAACTCTAACGTGCTCTGAATGCATGTGACACACTGAGCGCTTATCCACTCAAACATTAACAACTGTACTACCGCAGCAGTCGCCAATCGGATTCGCACTACATACAAAATACAGTTTGCAGAGGCTAGGCACATTCTAGCACTATCTATTGGGTACCGCCTATATACTTATTTACCACATATCTTTAGGCTAAAACTAAACACGTAAGAAATTATAATCACGTCATATAATTTCCTCTAAATGTTGCTTTTCCAGTTATCATCGAGAGCAGAACTACTTACTTAGTCGACATCTAGCTACTGCTACTTTAAGTTGCATAAATAATTTACAGTTCAGTAGATACTTATCTACTATGGATAGCACAGTAGCACACATATCATCAGTAGATGTAGGTAACACTGGTATTGCCAGCGCCTTTGACTTGCGTACAATTCAGTCTAAAGACTCTAAAGCCTGTACACGAACGGCGCGAGCGGACAACTGCTTTCGGTCTGCTGATTTTCGTATATTGAGTGCTTGAAGCAGTGGGCCATAGATTTCTATAGTTAACCATGCATCGCAGCTTGAAGAAGTCACTCAGTATAGTAGATCGTGTACGCGCGGTCTTAGGATGTACATACAATCCCTTGCCGGGATTGCAACAGCTGAGAACTTAGCAATCAGGAGGCTATTGCTCCCACTGCTTCATAAAAAATCGGTACACGAAAAACTTAAAATTTATGTCAAAAAACTAAAACTTGTGCAAATATCAAAGTTCGACGTTCGACGACAAACATGAATAAAACAGACCAGTTAATTACCGTTTATTCAAATGCTAACGGTTCTATATAGTAGCTTAGGCATTTTGCTTATTAACTATTGTGTTCTATGGGTACTCATTGGTATTGGTAGTATACCCATTGGTATCTAACACAAAATCATGATTCTTATTTTATGTTGCTTCGTACTTAGATGATTTTATTTTTAGCAAAGTTTTCCTCATCAAAGTATACCGTCAGATGCAAAAAAATTGTTTACAGTGTTAAGATGTACCAGTCTCCTGCTATGATTTATAAAAAAGGCAGTCATGGATTTTCTGCCCGGGGCAAGTGAGTGTGTACTATTATAATATGTGATTGTATTAATATTACCTACGTTACAATACTAATCATAAATAACCGTCTGCAACATCGCTCAGTTGTGAGATTTATCAACTTTTTAATTTTGTTTCAAATCACATAGATACTATTTGTAAAAGCATACATATGCAATAATCAACTTGGTACTTAAATAAGTTTAATTACTGGTCCCAACTCGGAAGTACAGCTTTACATATTCACTAAACATAAAATAAACAGATACTAGAAACAGATACTATACCTTCCTGGGGCCCAAGTCTGCTATTTAAACGTCAAAACGTCAAAATTGCGCATTGGAACGATTCGGTTCAATGTTCAACGACTGTGACCAATAGTTCATACTTTTGGTACAAATTGTAATGCGCAATTTTGACGTTTAGTAGAATACCAATTTTCCGAAAATGGCTCTGCTGGCACGACACTATGAAGACATTGAACCGAGTGTAAATAGCAGACTTGGGCCCCTGAGCCTAAGATCTCGGTATACAAAACAGAAGTATCCAGCCTGCGATTCATCTCATAATATATTTCGTTTTCAGATATCCAGCTTTCGTACCAATAGGTTTCCAGTATACTAATGTACCTTTAGTTATCTCTATATTTTATGAATAAGATGCCTCCTTATTCATGTAGTGTGTAAATCTATAACAAAGTAGTAGATAAGGAAAACTACTAGGTACTTACTGAATAAACTACTACATTCTATTTATGTGAGGTAATAAATATAAAGCTCAATTTGGATAATACAGAGACGATATCTATTAGATGATTTATTTTTATGCATGAACAACTAAAATAGTTAAAAACTTGTTAATTAACGAGAGACCAGAACTAATTTAACTTAATAATGATTGCACGTTATTAGTTGAAATAATGGATTTGACTTGATTACTTACAGAATTTATATTGGTACCTATGTCTATCTACAAGATGTAGGTGAACCTAATGTCAATTAATTGAATTGTGTTTTTAATATAATGGTTCTCTTCTATCTTGTTTTGTCTAGCCTTTTCCTGAGGTTTGTTGGAGTCACCTTCCAGTCTTACCGGAATTAGCTGAATACTGAGTACCTAATTTTAACTTGGAAACTAAAAAAAATCGCAGAACTGACTACTGTAATACAAAAGGTAATTGCGATACCTCTATGTGTCCCCTACCTCATAGACTTTTGATCGTTTAAGCTTGCTTTCTGGCACAAATTTAAGAGGCACCTGTTATTTGAAATATAACTCGGTTCGCTAAAACAAATTTGAATATTGCATCTCAAGTTAATTTGTAACTTATTTTTCTTATCATTCCAGGCAAGTTTTCGCGATAGAGATTAGACATAATTGTAGTAAAGATTGATGAGTGTAATTTGTTAAATGGTGGCTATGAAGGATATCTATAGGAGGCTATAAACTCAGTATACATAGATATATATATATATTTAGTTTCCTAAACTGTTCTACCTCGCTAGAAATTGACTTCTTCTTTCCCTTAGCCTGGGTATACCACTTCGTAATGTAATTCAAACGTCTGTTTTTACACAGGCGTAGTGCACTAATAGCACATAATATAGACATCCCGGTTCATTCATGTTTTTGCTTTGATTCATGTCGAGGGCTATTTTATAAACATTCTTCGTTATATGTCTTTATGGACGAAATAATGTCATGCCACCCAAATTAATCAGAAATGACACAAACACAATAACACATTGACCTTTGATTTTCTTTTTACCATCTTGCTGCTCGGAAGTTATTTTGTAAATAGTGACCATTTCAGCTTGATATGACAATTTGATACACTGGATTTCCATTATCGTTTTCTAAGAATAAACTTGCTTTACAAATACATGCACATATTCATTATCATAAACGTCGTAGGCAGGTACATCATTGGTCGTAGCGATCCACATAACTATGCGCAGAGCAATTGCGCCGGCGCATCAATCAGTGCGGATAGGAAGGATTAGGAGTTCCGCAAACGTTAAACCGAATCTACATTCGCGATTCTAAATAAAGCGAGACAGGTTGTATAATAACAAATAAGTAGAGCAAGTATTGAAACTGCAAATGAGTAAGTTCTAGGATTTCAGTACATATTTAGGTTGACACCCTACTTATTATCACTTAGACAAATGGTATGGTTTCGCAGAAACCTACCGAAACCAATTTTAGGAAAAGTGTCGTCGAAAGCCTTTTCAGGCTTCGTGACGCAGTAGCCGGCATTAATCAATAACCTTACGTATACTTCTAATACTGGGCACAGTATGTAGTCACCGATGCCAATCAGTTCCGATCGTTAAGCCTTCGACACAGAGTGATATAGTATAGAATTTGCAAGCAGGCTATAGTATGCATACAGCTATGGTTGGCTGTGACCAGTGATGTGACGAGCTTGTTGTGTAGTATTGCAGGCCAGGCTATCTGGATTACTCTTGTTTGTAGTCATCTTTTCTAAAAGGATTCTTTCTTAGTGTTGTTTATTTAGGAAGTAAAAAGCAAGAGTTTCGAGAATTGTTGTTCTAGTGAGGCGAAGATTGACGAATACGTCGCGGGAAGTCCGCGGGTCGCGGCCAACACTGTATGTGTGTACTTAAGCCGTCCGCGAGCGGCGTCCTAACGAGTTCCGCGGCGGGCGACGACGGGCACACACGCTCACACACGCTGTTCACGCGCTCCAGTCACTCTGTCCCCGGCGCTGAGGGTAGACGTGGAACGTGCCAGAGCTGAACGGACAATTGGTGCAATCATCTCGTTGAGCGTAAACAAACGAGTAAGTATGCCTTTATGTAACACCGTATCGGCTGGCTGCGTGTTTCAAAATATCATTGTTTTGGTGTTGTGAATTTATGTACGTAAACGATTGATTCCGCGAATAACTGTTTTGTAACTGTTGCTGGACCGGTCGCGGCTTTTGGTCTATTGTAATGGATTGATGTCGGCGGTGCTATCACTTATGACAATGTATTTTGACATCTATAGCTCGAATTCACAACATCTGTTTAAGTATCCTCCTAATTGACGATAAATAATTTCAAATCTCTTTAAGTACCAATAAAAACTTTTCCTACCGGTAGCGGTTCAACGCCGCGATTAATAAACAAACAATCAAACTAGTTGTCCTGCGATACCAATGCATAACAAGCTAACATTTGTTTGTATAAGTAATGCGATATCAGCTTGTTAGCTACCATTTTCATCAAATCATTTGTTTACTTCACATGATTTTGTTCTAATTTGGCCAAGTACCTTGTGTCCAAATTATATTGAAGTATTTTTAAGCAAAAAATTACACACAAAGACAACTTTTATTAAAATTATTTTAATTCCGTAATCGGAACGTTATTGGCTAATCTTAATAAGAAAGTTTACCGTCGGATGAGATAGATTAATTTATATCTGCGTGTTGTGTTCAAAATATAGAGTTAAAAGAAAATAATGATTATTGTTTGATTATTCAATTATTATTTTTTTCCGTCTGTTTCTACTCTATTAAATAACTTATACATTTTACTTGCAAAGCATTTTAAGTCATTTGCAAGATTTATTTACAAAGCTGTACAAATAAACGGTGATGAACCGGTTCCCAGACCAACCTAGGCAATCTTTATCATAAGATAATCGTGACTAGTTAGTTGGACAGACGGATCTATTTTAATTATTAAAATATGTAACTGCATATATTCTAAACCAGATATATGTATCGATCGATTTCTTTAATATCGAGAAGTAGTTTTTCAGCACAATTGTTGACCAGAAAATTTTTATGTATGTATGCCTATCTCCACCGCGTTGATTATAAAATAACAAGTCGTTTGATATATCTCAAGATGTAGCAAGGTCAAGGCTCTAGACTCGTGATGTAATCTCTCTGTGCCATTCGGAGACCGAAGGTAATGCGTTACATTGACCCGTTGCCGTATGCATTAACCGTATATGTACTGTAGCTGAGCTGCTAATTGGAAAGTTCATTACGACCCAGACGGTTCGATCATTATCTACCTGTCTCCGACATTAACGACTCCTAGCTAGATGATGACTACAGGACATTTTACGAACCCCACCAAGTAGATCAATCCTTTAGTTCAAATGTTTCCTACTTGATATTTATTTATCTCAGAATGCCTTATCAAAATTTGCAAGAAATCATCCTACGATCAAGAGTATTGATCAGAGATCCTTTCAAAACCCTTGGAAAAAATATGGGATATAAAGTAAAGTCAGAAATAATGTAGGTACATATAGAATAAGTACATATTCCTTGGATACTTCACCGGTGCGTTAACGATGGCAATAGCGCAATAATGTAGATGCAGTGACAGCTCGTTAATCTATCGTCCACAAGCTTATAGCTACATACAGGTAAAGGAACCCGTCCACATAGGTTTTATTTATCGGTGGATAGCTATGTTTCGTATACTGGTTACATGTGTGTTCTGAAGTTGCCTCAGCCTAAACCTGTTGTAGCGAGACCGGCCAGCACGTAATATATACCTCGCTGTTTATATCTCATCGATGGTTTCTTTTTTTCGACATCGTTTCTTGGCGATTTCAAAAACTTACAGTGAAACCCAGGGGTAGGTAATGAAGGGACAATTTAATATTAGATATCATCAAAGCAGAAAATCGCACCACCACTCGAAAACCACCAAATTGCATTCATTATTTATGATCAGAATGTAAATATTTGGGTCTCCAAATAACTTATGGTTCTTTTGTTTTGTTTAATGAAAACATTTTATGATCAGTTTAGAAGACGTCACTCCTAACCGGATGTCAATATAAATGGCATCATGATAACGCATACGAGACCAAAAGCTTTGGGGAAATCCAAAACACATTCATTGTAACGAAGATGTACGTAACTCTCATATCAAACAAGCTTATTGCTTTTCCTTGTATCGATTTCTTAATGATATTTAGACTTAACTTTTTCTAACAATATTATTGAACTAGTTTCGACCAAATTACTGGGGACTTAGGGGCGAATTAGGGTGCTCTCCATTATCCTTATCATTAAAATGAAATTATTGACGTGATAGCCTTTTTTAAACTAGTAGGTTTAAAAAAAATATTTCTTATTTAGAAAGCAATATTATAATGGAGGAAACCCTTTGGACTCTCCTCACCCACATCCCTATACCAATTAGACCTCCTTTGGCATCCAATCTATCTTTAATCGATTTTCCATTAAACTACGAGCCTTCCTAAAGTGCTTTTGCCGATTCGCGTTTTCCAGATAAGATCACTTCTCCGATACTAATACAATTTAAAACCGACAGAAATTTTCCACGACGTCTTCGACCTCAATCAACTTTTGTTACCTACTCTTAAGTAAATATTTTTCATTTGTGTTAAAAGAATCACATGTTTGACCTTCATCCTTACAACTGGCTTTTGTCAATAGATAGGTATAGCCTCTACATGATAGCTAGCTATAGCCCCAATTTGTATCTATCGCTCACAATGTTTACATTTGACAACTCGTGTATCTACTTAAACTATGAGTCATTTACGATTATCTAATTAATTAAAGAATACTTAGGAATTCATGGTATTTACCTAATTTCAAACAGGGGATTCCTATTAGCCATTAATTAAATTATGAAGGTCTTTATTGTTTTATTCGTTTTCTAAGAATGGCCGCAAATAAAATAGATTAGTTCAAAAATAAAATCTTGGACAAGAAATCTCTAACAACAAGTTGGTAAGGTTAATCGCGCATAACGAATATTTCGGAGGCCGAACAAAAAAAGTTACTTGATTTCATTGAATACTCTGGAATATTGTTAATTATTTACAGTAGGAGCATACTTAATCTGTTATTGTTTATTACTTATTATCTTAAACGACTGTTAGTTTCCAGGAAAGCGGGAACTTACAGTTTTATCTAATACTGGTATCATGTGATGGGTATTTTGATTCAGACTGTAGGTATTAGCTATATTATATTTTTATACATAAACAACAATTTTTTTTTTGAACTTTACGTTTGTTTTTGTAACATGCATTCATAATTGACGGGCCTGTTGGTCTAGTGGTTAGTGACCCTGACTGCTGTACCGGAGGTCGTGGGTTCGATTCCCACTCAGGACAAATGTTTGTGTGATGAGCACGATCATTTGTTCTGGTCTGGGTGTAATTTATCTATAAATGTATGTATTTAGAAATATATAAGTATGTATATCAGTTGTCTGATTACCATAACACAAGCTCTCTTAGAGCTTAGCTTGGGATCAAATTACCGTGTGTGAATTGTCCAGGAATATTGTTGTCCGGCGCGAGCTGACACGGTATACCTATACACATACGTATATGAATAATTATGTATACTTACACAATTAAATCTAATATAAGAACAAACTCTAACTATTATGTAATCGATACATAAACAAACATATATGATGTTTGTTTATGTATCGATTGAAATTTGGGCGTTCATGACAATATCCTTAATTTAGGATTCTGAATGAAATAGTTCCTAAACTTAGGAAGGGACCTTTCACATTTCAGTCTTACATTATTATTAATTTCAGCTATTGTCGTCCCACTGCAGGGCAAAGGTCTCCCTTTCTTTTTCTTTGTTCCAAAATGCTGAAAAGGAGTCAAGTTCGTCCCGCCATCTTCTTCTGGGCCGGCCACGAGGTCTTCCATGCAGTCAGCCAGCGAGCCAGTCTTCCAAAATTCCAAATACCATCCAAATACCAAAATTCCAAAATGCGACAAAAATTGATTGCTTGTTTAGAGTAGTGTAATATTGTCGTGTTCACCTATTGTTTTTTTTTTTTGAGTGGCTTTTATTACAATCACACAATGTTTGAGAGAAAGTCGCCGCCATATGGGTGCCAAACCCGGCGGCGTTGACAGTTCCCACTGGTGGTTGTAGCCACGGGGCTCGACGTTGAGGCTAGGCCGTTCCGGACAGTTCCTACACGCCTTCCTACATATTCATGATGTCCTACATATTCATGAGCTTTTTCAAGGGCGATCATGTGCAGGCGAATCGGTTCAGATCACTAGGCCATTGAACCGCTACGCCACTACTGTATACATTGTACATAAAATATTAACCAAGTTTTTGTCCCCAGGTGGCATCATGAGCCGCTCTCTAGCGGTGCTCGGATGCCTGTGCGCACTGGCTGCGCTTGCGCATTCCGCCGCTGTGCCCACGCAGGACACAATGGTGGTCGCAAAATCTGAGGATACAGTAAGTCTACCTCTCCTACCAACATCCTTGTCAATCGTACATTTATATGCACTTGCACTTCTGCATCATGTCAGCAAGAACTAATTAGCAAACTCATTAATTAACGGAGAGCAATAATAAATTGAACAACAGTGTTTTCTCCATATCGTATCTAAGTACTGAATGAAATTACAATATTACGTCAAACATTTACGCACGTTAAGTACCCTGGTAATAATCGTGAGTATTGCAACGAACTATTTATCAGCGACGCAAATCATACGTGAAATTTAATTTAACCTTGTTCATTTTGTCTCATTACTACTGCTTGGAATTTACTATTTACGTCGGTATAATTTATGTACAGTAAAAAAAAATAGAAGTTTTTTGTAAATACTGACACGATGAAAAAACAAGAGTCAGTATGCTCAAAGAAGTTGTCTTGCAATGTAAAGAAAAATTTAAACCTTTCAAGCCTGAAGTTAGCTTTTCCTGCAGAGGCATTAAGACTAGTCCTATTTTTATTAACTACCTGACATTCGCGTTAACTTAGTAGGTAATACGTAAGTACGTAGTAAGTAATACTTAAAAAGAATTTCTCTCTTCTTACATTATGTGTCCTTCATTTATCTGAAATCCATTTGTTGTGTGCACAGAGCGCGACCACCCCATCAGTAGCAGAGCTGACGACCGAGGAGCCGAGCGCGCCCATCAAGCTGACGGAGATGGACGTGCAGTCGGAGGTGTCGCTCCGGTACGCGCACACCACCATCGTGGCCAAGATGCGCAACCCCGCCAAGCGCGCGCAGGAGGCCAACTTCAGGGTGTTGCTGCCAGAAACAGCTTTCATCAGCGGGTTTATCATGTAAGAAAACACATTAAACTTATTTAAATTATTTTTATAGTACGTTATAAATGTCGTCGGTAGCACAGAATTTATTTACTAGAAATTAACTACTTAGTTATATCTTCAATTCTGAGCACACTAGCCTAGCGAGACATGTCGTAATTAGTTACATCATCGATTAGACTTTCAAGTCTATGATGGATGTCTTTTTTCACGCAAGGGTATTACGTGTTTGTCACGATGTTGTTAAATCTGTTTTTGCAGGACTCTAGATGGAAAGCCATACAAGGCTTACGTGAAAGAAAAGGAAGAGGCGAAGCAGATTTATCAAGATGCCGTCAACCAGGGAATCGGGGCTGCGCATATTGCTGCCAAGTGAGTATATAAGCACACTTAGTTTGACATTAATAAAAACAAGGAAAAAAGGTAAAAGACGAAAGTAAAAAGTTGATCTTCCATGCAGCCTTACATTTTTTCCTAAATATTTTGATCTTTGATTGGTTACTGATAATACTTGTATTTAACATGTATTCTAGAAAATACTACTATTTCTCTTCGCGCATCATGTACCACGGACGTACGACGAGAATGGAAGCTAGTCCAAAAATGGGTCGAACACGTCATGAAGAAATGACGAATTGAAAGTGTTTCTATTGGGACCAACCATTCTATGTAAATTATTGTAAATCGCCAGTAACAGTTGAACTGATATGTGGAAAATGTCGTCCCAACATAAATGTATATGTACCTAGCTATTATTTTGTAATATTTTATCCGCCATCAAATACTTACTAGTACCGTATTAATTTAAGTCCAAAACTGTACTCGAGTCAATTAAAAAAACCTGTTTTTAAAAAAGGCTGATGCTTTCTGTAAAAAACAATCAATATTATAAACCTCCGTTTTCACACGTTCCATTGGCTAGCATAGCCTGGCAGTGGCTAAAGTCGCTTTAGAAAAATATCAGTAGTTTACGATGACGATGCTATCGTCATTACCTATGTGTTCCACAGGGCACGTGACTCCAACCACTTCACAGTATCTGTGAACATTGAAGCCTCGTCGTCGGCGGTCTTCAACCTGACGTACGAGGAGTTGTTGGTTCGTCGCAACGGAGTGTACAACCACGCCGTCAACCTGCATCCGGGAGCCATCGTGCCCAAGCTGACGGTGACCGTGCACATCAAGGAGGCCGCACGGATCTCGGAGCTCAGGGTTCCGGAGATCAGAACCGGCAACGAAATCGATGCTACTAAAGAGGACGCCCGTAAGTTCTTATTAAAATAACCGTTATTCTTTCTTTGTTAAGTTCTTGTGCTTAATGTAATTGTATTTGCAGAGAACTCCAAGGTAGCAATCATGAGAGCTCACGATGACCGCGAGGCGACCATCACTTTTAAGCCTAACTTGCAGGAACAAGAGAGACTCATTCACATCTACAAGGTGAGAACATTTGATATTGTAGTGTACTGATTGGTTAAGAGATATTTTCTGAAATTATTAATTTAACCCTCTAAAACCTCTTCTCATAAAATCAGAAACGGCTGCTTTCGACAAAAATAAATAATGTTTCATTATTTTCCAGCAAAAGTCTAAGGAATCTGCCCAAGCTGCTTCCCACTCATACCCGTGGTATGAATCGCAGCCAGAGGCCAAGGACCCCGAGGGCGTGCTCGGGCAGTTCGTAGTGCAGTACGACGTGGACCGGCCCAAAGACGGCGAAATTCTGGTACGTTCCTTTACAGAGTACCTAGAATATCTCATTATTACAATAACGTGGTACTTTGTATACATGGTTAGTTTTGGCTTGAAACGGTTTTGTGTTGTCAACTATTAGTAACAACGAAACTGATGTTTAATCAACTCACATTTACACTTAGAAAACAATAACAGTTACTTAGCTCCTACTTATATAGTGTACTTACCTACCTCAGTATGTACTTCAAAGAAAACATGCTTACTTGAATCAACATAATTTTGAAGATACTCTTTTATAGGTAAATGACGGGTACTTCGTCCACTTCTTCGCTCCGAGGGACCTGGAGCCCCTGAACAAGCACGTGGTGTTCGTGCTGGACACCTCGGGCTCCATGATGGACCGTAAGATCGTGCAGCTGCGCGAAGCCATGCAAACCATCCTCGCAGAGCTGAACGAGGGCGACTACTTCAGCATTGTGGAGTTCTCGTCAGCTGTTACGGTATGTAGAAGGATATTCTTATAATAAAAAACGTTTAAGTACCTATAGAACTGAATTACGATTGCTCTTTCAATTAGGTCATCTATCAGTATTTTACAATATGTTGCAATTATTTGTATTGTAGGTCCACGACCTCAAGGAAGCAGACAATGAGCCGCCAAAGCATCACTACTCGTACTTTGATTACGACAAGCAAACAACCCTGGTGCCGCCCTCCAAAGCGACCAAGGAGAACATAGCTCGCGCCAAGGTCATCGTCAGCTGGCTGCAAGCTGCGGGTGGTAAGTTAACTTATCTACTAGAAATTAGGAAACCATTCGATCAAAGAAGTGAGATATTGCAAAAAGAAGATATGACTTGAACGAACTAGAACAAAAAAGCGTGCACAATAGGCTAATTTTAAGCATAACAAAAAAGGATACATGAATTTCCTAAGAAAGTCGTGGTATTTAAATAAACATAAATATGATCTTTAACCTTTATTAATCAGAATACGAGAGAGTGTAGATATGAGTAAAAATACATAATCGCCGTATTGACCTATTCACATGCTCTTAGATAACTGGGTATAATGTAGTTACATTTCACAAACATTTTGGTTTTACTAAATTATTGATAGCCATAAATGTCATTTATCTTTTTTTGATTTTTTTTTTTCCTTTCGAGATCGATGCATTTAAAGCATTTATTATGTATTATAGTTATTATTATAGAAGTTAGCGACTCCGCTGCTTCGAGAAAAGTAAATAAACCATCTAACCAACCTTCCATCCAAAGGTTGTCTAGAGGATTCTCGCTATTAGCGATAAGACTGCCATTGTACGCTTAACTATTGATGGTTTATTTTGATTTGTATTAATAAACTGCCTGAAGTAACCTGCCTCGTTGACCTAGTGGTGCTAAGCGCGCCTGCTACGCTAGAGGTCTTGGGTTCGATTCCCGAGTCGACCAAGGTGTTATTGGGTTTTTCTATGAAATTCTCAGTAGCAGGTCGGAGTTTGGATTTGTGCCCGGTTAGTGGCAATAGGCTCGCCCCCTATTACATGGGACCTAAACATATCGGCGAACTGTGGGTGTACATAGGTACACCTCTGCCTACCCCTTCGGGGATACAGGCGTGATGATATGTTATGTTATGATATGTATTAATATTTAATTTTAATGGTGTACTATAAAGAATATTCTATCTATCTATATAAACCTCTCCACGGTGGTTTTAGTAATTTTCAGGCTGTCCCATCCCATCCCTCCGTTTAGACCAAATTCGAAAAAGTCAAATAAGTTTTTTTTCCACAAGATTACTTTTAAGCTCAAACCATTCTGCCTTTATAGTCCCATATGATCCGTAAGCTGGTTTGATGCACGTAACTGGTTGTAATTAAATACTCCTCGTTTTCAGGCACCAACATTGCAAAAGCGCTTGACATAGCTGTGGAGCTGATCAACAAGGGTGTGGACTGGGTCCCAGCGGCGCCGGTGACCCCGACCCCCACTCCTCCCGTGCTCATTGATGGCCAATTTATAGACAGTGCCGGCAAACCAGCTGTGGCTGCAATATCTTCTAACACTGGCAAACCTGCCGAAGCTGCCAAAACCACTGAAGCTGCCAAAATTGCTGAAGCTGAAAAGGCTACTGAAATCGCTAAGCCTGCCGAAACTGTTAAAAAATGTGAGTACCCAGAAACAACTATTTTTTTGAGAGTAGCGCCCGGTGTCTTTGGTACGACCGACGAAAAACTAAATAAGTATACATCCAAATAGTCTACATAAAGTTATCCATATCTTTTAAACATGCAACTTTTATCTGTGTTCACGCATCAGGCAGTATATTTGAAGTTTATATATAATGCTTCGCGCCCAGTATACTAATATAACTACTATAATATAGCGGTATAAATAACTACTTTACTAATACACTTTAATATTGTTATTAGCCGTCAAAAACCTGGAACCAATCATCATCTTCCTGACGGACGGCGACCCGACCGTCGGCGAAACGAACCCCAAGCGCATCCTCACCCACATCCAGGAGAAGAACTCAGGAGACAACAAGGCTACGATCTACTCACTCGCTTTCGGTGAGTTTCAATAGTTGACTATTATACAACTTGTCTGTTTATGTCTTATAGCGTAAGACTAGAGTATTAATGGCGTATAACTAGAGACAAAAATATTGCTCCGCGGCATGAACAATATTCCGGTATTCTTGAAATTGAAATACATAATCATCATGAACCTGATGGCTGAAAAGATCAACAGTGCTGGAGATTCTATACAATCTTGTGGTAGTTCCATTTCACATCCAATACAATTTTCTTTTTCCCAATAAATAAACCATCTCATTCAGGGTCCAGCTGTCTGCTGACCATATTAATTTCTGTACAGTTCAATTAATGATTAGTAGGCCCTGAATAGCAGTCATATGAAATTAAACACATAATATGTTGATATTACCGATGTTTGTGCATACAGGTGAAGACGCGGACCGCAAGTTCCTGCGCAAGCTGTCCCTGCGCAACGGCGGCTTCATGCGCCACATCTACGAGGCGGCGGACGCGGCGCTGCAGCTACGAGATTTCTATCGACAGATCTCGTCGCCGCTGCTGGCGCATCTCAAGTTCTCTTACCCGGCCGCACAGGTATACTTGCTTCATTATTATCAATACCCTCGCCGAAAACGCTATACTTCCCCGAATGTTTCGATAACTATTTAATATTCGATTTTTTTGTCCTCTTCCTCTCAAATATTTATATCCCATATGTTTTTTGCAAGCAAGATATATCAAGATGAAATAGACTTTATAATCGGATTTAAAATAAGGAAGAAAGTCTATTGTCCTATTACCTCGAAACCCAGATTTTTCATGGCACTAGGTAGTTACAGTTAGCAAGAAACTGAATGCTTTTGTGTTCATGACTGTTATGTAATACGCAGGTTAAGGCAGACTCGGTGACGAAACACGATTTCCGCACGTACTACGGTGGCTCAGAGCTGGTGGTGGCTGGACGCGTCAACGATGACACCAAGGAGATCACGCCCCTGGTGGGCGCCTTCTGCGGCGTCGACGATGGCTATGGCAGGGTGAGTGCTACCTACCTATATGACATGTATTGGGTTAGTAACAAGTATGGAACGGGACCAATTTTACTTGTCTTCGATTTTTGGGATTCTTCTCCACCCCGAATAACAAAATAAATATTAAAACATGAAAAGGGACTAAGAACTCGCGCTCTCGTATAAGGTCCATATAAACTGGAGGTACAAAAGCGATAATAAATTAAGACTTAAGTTGTTTTATGAATAACAGAGAAGTTGTTTTTTTGACCCTGCCAATATTTTTGTCATAGAAACGCTACGAGGTGAAGCCTAAGGTTCCTGTGGCGGCGCCCCGCGAGGGTTACTTGCCTCTGGAGCGGCTGTGGTCCTACCTCACCATCAAGCAACTGCTGGACGAGAACGACGCCGCCGACTCTTCAGATCACACCGACAGCAAGGAAGACACTCCTGAAAAGAAAGCCTTAGCACTGGCTTTGAAGGTACTACCGACTACTCGAAATAATAAGTGTAGTGTGCATTATCCTAAAAAAATGGTTGTGGAGGTCAGGCATTCAATCGCCGAAGCTGACCTCACCATAGCTCTACCTTGCGTCGGCTAATTTATTATCGTTTTCAGTATGAATTCGTAACTCCTCTGACGTCTCTCGTGGTGGTGAAACCAAATGCGACGAACGCCGTTGACGCTGAGTCGGTCGATAAAACAGGTCAGTCCATCATCTGTTCAGTGAATTAGTTTACAAAATTATGATTTACAAAAAATCTAGTAGAACTCTAATTAAAAATCTGCCGTTCATAAGATATTGTTTAATAAAAAATGTTTTGTTATCAGCCAGTTCTGGTGGACCACCAGGTGCTGGTGGATTTGCTGGAGGATACCTTAGCGGGGCTCGTAAGTAACTTTTTATTTAGAAAGCCATCATTAGAACTCAAACAAATGTATATTTTATTATGCATGTATTCCTGAGTAGACTACTATATGATATTATTTGTGCAGCCTTGTCGCTGAACTACGGTCGTCCGATGGCGAGTTCTGTAAGCGGATACGGTGGCGGACAATACATGCAGTCATCGGCGGCCTCCCTAAGCTTGGACGATGGCAGTATGTTAACATAACAGTAATTAATGTCACGAAAGCCGAAAGGCAAGACTCAATTGCTTGCATGTTTGGGATTATATATTATACCTATTGCTTGAACAGTCTTGGGAAAGGTTTTTAACTTTTCATCAAAGTCTCTTTTATCGGGTTATAGCGATTGAAGAAAGAGTAAAATCATTTCACCTCATATGGTCATCTTCAAATCTGTTAAGGTCACTTTTTAGGACTTCTATTCCACATTGCTTGATATTTATACAGCTTTTCTATATTTCTATCTTTGAACGCCACTGTTATATAAACAAGTTATACAATGTACTAGTTACTATCTTACCAATTTCCAACATCACTTACTATGTGTAACAGGCCCAGCAAGCGCGCTATTTGCGTCGTCTGCAAACTTCGAGGAAGCTGATGTCGACGAATATACCTTAGACACTAACAAAGATACTGCGGATCTAGACATAGGTACTTACTATTTTTATAGTTTACCTACTGCTTTACTCAAAGACGTTTACGTTTCTAATTATCGATTAAGTTAAGCCAACTGTGGCAAGTCTGGAGCTGGCTTACTGAAATCGATACTAAGGACTAAACTACTTAAGCGTTTAAGCGGAATTTTACTCAAATAATTGATCAAGAAACGTCTAAGTTAGTTAACGAATTTAAAAATGCAGTAAAAATATTTGTGCTAGTTACGTAGGTATCGATACGGGAATCTAGGTCGCTAAGTAATCGATCGGGCCAATTAAAGTGTTTATGAGGTTTATTTTAACAGTCATTAAGTAGTTGAAAATATTTTTGTGACAGTTTTAGTCGATAGAGTTATTTGTGCGTTCTTAAGGATCAAGCACTATAGTAGCTTTGTTGTTGTAGCATTTTTGTTGCATTTTTTACATTCTCACTCATACTTACACAGATCTGTGTCAATAGGTAGGTACAGGTACATCTTTGCGGGATATTTAATAAGTATGTTTTGTGGCATGTTCCATTGGTTTTCTAATGCGCATTGTGCATGACGTGACATTCCGAGTCTGCATATTTAGCAGGTTACAATCAGTTGGCAGTTAGGTATGTGGGACCCGTGTCTGCTATTGACAATTGTTTGAATCGTCTGAGTGGGTGGCGTTAGTAGGTCCGTTTTAGGATAATTAGCATTCTACTAAATGTCAGAACGTCAAAATTGGCCGTCCCAATGGCCAATTTTGACGTTAAAATGACGTTTTACCTACGTAATTATCCTAAAATGGACCTACTAATGCCACCCACTCAGACGATTCAAACAATTGTCAATAGCAGTCTCGAGCCCCTGGTATGGCCATCAGGCAATGGGTACATAAAGGTATAAATATACGACGATAACTTGATATGATATACTTTATACCTTTTGATTATCAAGCAATTATCATGGAGTGAGAGGTTCCCCAACAATTCTTGAATTTTATTTTCATGGGTTTTCACGTTTTGCGCGGAAAATTATTCTTTCAAAGGTGTCTTTTCGGAGTATATGCTACTGATTCGGTCATAGTTCTGTCTAGGTATTAGTTGGCTAGCGTTCATATTGCATTTAATAAATTCAGATCATCCATTTGGGTTCCGAATCATCTTCAGTGTAACTAACACTGGTCAGTCGATCGTCTGTCTGTGGGCTTGTGTTTTAGATAATATTGATTTTTCAAGTGAATACAGTTAGAAATTAACTTCTTATTCAGTTTCTGTCACTGAAGTTCTAACGGACTTCAGTCAGGATCAGTTCATAAATATCCTTCAACTGTAAGTAAGTTCGGTGTCCATAGTTTAAAAACTTTAAAACAGTCTCCTTATTTTCCCTACAAAGAAATCAGAGCTGATTACCTACTAAACTAGCCTAGAAACTCAAGTCCTGATAGAATTAAAAAAATAACGTGTTTTTTATTAGCTATATTGTTTGGCACTTCAATAGTAATGACACTCGACACGACCACAGAGTTTGATAAAGTGACGAATAGTGAATACAGTTGAAATGTGACCCAAAATTGGTTAAACTATTGTAAAAAAAGATACTTTTTAATAGGTACCGAAGCCTTTGATGCACCGTTTCATGCGTTATCCATTGTGCGGGCTCCAGTACCTCCTCTCCGAATGTACAGCATAATGAGACCAATGAGCATCAGTAAGTACTTAACTCTACTTAGTTCAATATCTTCTTAACTACAAAAAATTTAGAGGCACTTAGTAGTATGTAACATAAAAGTCAACGTTAACCGCCGTACCTTCACCTTTATAACGTTTCAGAGCCATATAGGTCAGAATCAGTGGGCTGCAGGCTAGTAAGTTTGAATATTCGTGGAACGAAATTCAAGTGATAGTATTTTAGTTTTCTATTAGTGCGAACTTAGTAAGTATTGTGTAAACTTCGAAATAGGGCGTTCCAATTAGGAATCTAATCGAACCGTGGATTCATTTTAAGAAAATAAAATGATCACAAATATTTTTGCAGCATTTTTAGTACCTAATTGTTATTTATTTTATACATATAGCTATAGCTATTTATTTTATACAAATTCCTATCACACAGTACTTAGGTACTATTCTGTTCTTGAATCACTGTTGACGTCGTGATTCTGATGATGATCGATAGATATTTATTTTTTCAGTTGAAAATCGTAATTTTATGAAGCAGTGTAGTTTTACCGCCTAATTTCAACAATCATCTTAGTGCTTGTGTGATTGGATTGTTATTTAAATGAGTAGGTTCTAGATGCGGTATTATTACATTTAATTGCTTTTATTGAAGATTCGCTTCCCTCGTTCCCGACTACGACGAGGCCGCCGCCACCCAGCCTTTCGGACCTGCACCTAGAGAACTACAGCTGGGTGATGCCCCTACTGGGACCCAGTGGAGACAGTATTATGCAGACAGTTAACACTACTACCTACTTCTTAAAACTAACAAAAACCTCAGACGTGAGTATAAATATAAAAACCTTGTGTTTTTTGTTCAACTTGGACAAGGAAATGTGTGTCGTAAAGTCCTTTAATACTACATGCAAACTTAATGACTTCATGGACGCTTTAAAGACTAAACCATTAAAATATGATCATTTATAATTTAAAATATGTTCTTCAATAGGTTCCGAAAGAGGCGGGAGCGGACAAGAAATGCGACAAAGCAGTGGACGGCGGCGAGGGCGTGTGCGTCTACTTAACGAGGTGTGAAGCCGCGCAAAACATCACGGCTGAAGTGTACAATACTACGTTCTGTACCGTCAATCAAGTGTACGTAGCTTTTTTTCTGTATTACTTAAATTACTATAGGTTTGAAAGTATAAACATAAAAAAAAAAGATTTTATGAAAATTTGTGAAAATGAAATGGATGGACTGGCTTGTGAGCGTTAGGATAGCGTGTCGCTTATAATACCATGAATCGTGTTGAAATGGGTTACAAAAATCACTACTTTTTATCCTTAGACAGTTAGATAAATACCTTGCTAGCTACTATCCATGGATTTAGAATTTTTTCATAATTTGTATGATGCTCAGCTCAGTTTTCTAGTCAATAATTTTGAACTAAATTTTATTTCAGGTATGCGGGTGTATGCTGTCAACAGAACAAGGTCGACTTAACACATTGAAAAACACAGGAACGAAGTTTTCGTTTGTGTGTGAATGTATAACTACAATAGGAATAATAGGAGAAACAAATACGATAGCGAAACAGTTTGAAAATCATAGGATAGATCCTCCAATTTCCTTAAAATGTAAATACCTAGGAACATATCATATACAAACTTAACAAGTAATTTAGACTGTCACCAAGATATTTTTTTATCTTTTAGAAATAGTCTGATATTTTCGTTACAATTGCTATTAAAAGTGAGATGACATTTGTAATTTTTATCAAGTAGTGTCTAGGTAGATCGGAGTAGATAGTTAAAGCAAGTATTGAGTATACTCAATTAAATGTTGAAAACTTAAGGTGCTAGGTTAATTTATAGTGCCATTATTAGAATAAACATGACCTACTGTTGTGAGAAGTACCTAGTTTTCGTTTTTTTTACAATTGAATCTTAAATAATATAAACATAAGATTTTTTTATTTGAAATTGTTTTATTTTTTACTTTATTAAAGTCGGTGTCACCCTATCCTAAACTAATCCTATCCTTGTCCCTTTCATGGTTAATTGAATGTTACAAAAATTACAAGATTTATCTTTCCCACAATGCTTATAGATATATTTATTTGTAAGAACATGGTACAGTTAAGATGTTACATAAAAATATTTTGTTATATAATATTCGGCCGTTTCCGGCGCACTTTTGCGATGCCTTAAAATTACTTTAAGAAATAGTCGATTAGACCTGTTATTGGAAGATTGGTTACATCACTAGCGCCGTAACAACAAATGTCAATCTGACAGATTTTTTGACAATATTGGTTGACCTGTCGTTTATCAACATAGGACTCGCAGATTTTCTTTGACTTTTTTTTATACATTTGAAAAAAAGAACAAGGTATGGTAAACTTGGCCGACGCGCTTATGATAAATACGGTGACGGATGGAGCTATGAATTTTTTACGTCATATTGTAAGTTTTTATTATAACTTAGCAATATTATTATTCATAGATTCTCCTTATCGTAGAAGGTCGGTGACTTAGCTAAAATTTATCGTAATTGATTTGTGAACTGTGATATTGCAGGGTATTTTTAAAACTCAAACAGCAGTTCAAGCCCCTGCTCCAATTATCATCAAGATGCCGTTGTGGCAACTAGCGCAGGAGGCGGGGCCCTTCGTGAGGCTGGCCGGGCTGAGCGGCGCGGCGGCCGTAGTGCTCGGTGCTATGGGCGCTCACCGCACGTTCCCTGAACCAGATACCAAGGAAGATTTAAAGAAAATTTTCGAAACTGCCAATCGTTTTCATTTCTTACACACTCTTGCTCTTGTCACAGTACCCCTTTGCCGGAGACCCTACATTGTAAGTAACAACATTATTATATTTTCTGTATAACAATACATTTAAAGTTTTGAGTAAAGAAAGAGTTCATTCAATGCTAATCATAATCCATGATAAGCATAATTGGTATCAAAATTTTAGAGATAACTTTCATTTTAAGATATTACTAAAACAAGTGTTCTCTTGTTATTATATTTAATGGCTGACTATTTAACTGTAATGTTTGCACAAATGACTCTGCAAGTTAATATGCTGCTCAAGACATCAGCCTTGAACATTATAGTTTAAAAGTCCTTTGTCAATAGGAATTTATTATTCAACCTACACTTTATGTAATTTTTTGAAATGCTTAAACACCACCGTTTCTTAGTGCTGTTATCTTCATAGAATATTTGTAACCTTACCTTTATTTTTATTCAGAACCTAGATCTACTGGAAAAACACCAATTCTCTCAAATCTCTGGATCAGCCCCCTAAGCACATCTTTTTATTACTTAAAGTCCATATGTAGTAGTCCTACTTTTAGCTAATGTTTGTTGAAGCAACACACCCCAAAATCAGTGTTGGTTATACTTTTAAAAACTGCCTAATAAATTGTCTGATTCCAGGCTGGCGCATTCTTCATAGCTGGGATGTCTCTATTCTGTGGCACATGCTATTACCATGCTTTCACGGGTGACCGCTGCTTCCGCAGACTCACCCCCATCGGTGGCTCCTGCCTCATCCTGGGCTGGGTGGCAATGGTGTTGTAAACCTTCATCACTACATATTTTACTAGATGCTAATTTTCTTTATAGATGGTCAAGTGTATATCTAGTTTAGGATTATAATAGCAGTCGTAGCAGTTATTGTATGTAGATTGAATGTTTAGAACTATTTATTATGTATAATTTCAATGCTGTTATTTTAAATCTATAAGCACAATAGTTACAAATATTTCTCATAGTGATAAATAATATTATTTTTGTTTGTCATTAGTAGAATCAGTAATTATATTGTGATTGTGTAATTAGATCTTTAATAACTAAGGTGTATGTTTAATGAATTACATAATCAATTTTAAACTTTCCATTTTTTCTTGGATAGGTAGGTGTTTAGTAATATAAAAGTTATAGTTCCAAAAACATGCCTTTTATTTAAATATGATGCAAAGATAAATTACACTTTTGTGGCAGGCTGACAAAGCAAGGTAATAAGTCTGGTATTTTTAAAGTCCAATGAACTTTAATATTTCCTACAGGTGGACTGTGAATGTTGGCTGGAGGCAATGGTAGTAACCCTTACGTCACTTTTGCCTTTATAAGGTAGTCAATTTAAAGGTGAAAAAGGAAACCCAGTGTTGATCAATATTGTTTACATGGTTTTATTGAAATTGTTACATATTAAATTTTGCACTTTTTCTTTACTCATTTATGATACTTAAAACATACACCGTTCGGTAATAAATGCTATTATAATTTATAGGACACTCAAATAAGTTTTAATGGTCCTTCAAATAGCTTAAATATAAATGATGTGCCAATCTAATCAGATATAATCAACTGCAGGTGGTATTCGAGAAATAACTCGCGAATTGAAAACATATGGGCACTCTATTATGTAGGTTTAGCAAACTCGGCAGCATGGATGGTCAGTCCCGTGGCTAGCGGCGCAACACCGACTCGTGCGGCGTTGACTCCAAACAATCAAGCCAACAAAATCCATCCATGATACATATTCACCATATAAGCTTCTATATTGAGAGTCTCTGATGCACAGAGAAAGTAATATACAAAGTTATCACATTAAATTAACACAAAATATAATATAAACATATGTCTGTAATCTAAAAAGAATCCAAAGAAAAACAAAACTATAGAACGCACAGCACTTTAAGTGTCTGTCACATTAAGGTTAATAAAATCACTTTGATTGCACATAAACAGCAGTCGTCCGGGGCGTGTGCACCGTCGTAACACAATTATTATAGGTATCACTAACCGCATTCACACATGTATACAAACAACTCAGGGGTCGATAAGAAATCACAGTAGTGGGGGAGATGGCGGCACGACGGGGCGTTCACGACAAGTGGAACGAGTGCTGGCCCTCGGAGGCGGCCAGCCGCAGCTTGCCGCGCATCACCTCGGCGCTGGTGTAGTCCGGCAGCTTCAGGTAGTTGACGCACGTCATCACCGACGGCAGGTACTCGTCCGGGTCCAGCGACGACTCCAGCGACTTGCGCACCACCGTCAGCGGCGGGTTCAGCGCCTTGAAACCTGACAATGAACCATGTACCATGTTAATCAACAGTTTCTCACCAAAAAAGATGTCAATTATTTAAACAATAAATACGTTACCTCCAGTAGGCAGCCTCGGGCTTCCGGTCACGAACTGCAAGAATAGACGCTGCTCTTCGCGGTTATATGAGGCTAATATGTCGATGAGCATGCGTATTGCGCGCGACTCGGCGTTGTACCCGTGGTCGGGGCGGATGCACTCGGCGAGCATACGCGGCTCCCAGCGTTGGTCACGCCCTCCTACAAAACAAATAAAACATTCAAGTGACGAAATAATTCACAGAAAACTGTAATAGTATCAATATATTCTATACTTAGTAAAATATCTTACCAGAGGGACTACCACAAAATACTTGTTCCATTTCTTCAGGGTAGAATATTTTAAGGTTGGCTAGTGGAAATACTGATTCAAATCCTTCGCGGAACGCTTCCATTTGTTTGGTCACGCCTGTGTAAAGAACATTTTTATTTTGTTATAAATGCATTGTCAAAGGAAACACTTCATACAGTAGAACAGTAATAATAAGTCAAGTCTCTCTTTCTCTGACTATAGTTTGTGATGGATATACAAAACAATAACTGTCATGTTAAATTCTAAATAGAAAAATTAGGACTAGAGTTTTAGCTCTCTGTGTGTAAATAATGAACATGATGTTATATGTGAGTGCGTACCTTCGTAGAGCAACCAATGAGTAACGAGATCAATGTAGTTGTGCAGGTTGTGCGCGGTGACGGGCAGGTCGCGGCCGCCGCGCCGCAGCTCCGTGCAGCCGTCGCCCGGCAGGATGAAGTCCAAGCCCAGCTCCTCGATCGGACATCCATCTAACTCGAGTCCGCTTATCTGTTACGTGATTAAATTGAAATATGTTAACCTAATATATATTAATAGGTACAATTTAATAAATAAGATGGGAACATAAAGAGTAATGTCACGTACCAGTTGCGTCTTCTGCTCGGCGGTCTGGCGCGGGTCCAGCGCGATGAGCCGCGCGCGCTCGGCCACGCGGCGCAGGCGGCACAGCGAGCGCCACAGCTCGGGCGCCACGTGCCGGACGTCGCTCAGCGACAACCACTTCTCCTCGCTCACCAGCCAGCGGTACATCGACACTGACAGCGGAATGTCCACCTGAACGAGACGACGTTATTGCTCAAATAACATTATGTAACATTGAAAAAATGTTGTAGAACAAGTAAACAATCACAGAACTCACCATTCGGGAGTCCATTACAGCTTTAGCCATGAACTTTCCGAGAAAACGGAATTTAGCTTTAGCACGTGATACGTGCGAGGCCCTCGCGTTGCGGCCGACGGCTTGCGGGAAGAGGCCGCAGGGCCACGACACGTACGTGGCGTCTGGCGCCGGCGACGGGATGGACGTCTCCTTCTCCAGCTCGGAGGGCTCGGGTGAGCGCTCCTCGTCCAGGTTGAGTGCGTCGCGTACGGAGGAGGCGAGGCGCGCCGCCGCGTCCGCCGAGCGGTCCGTCACCACCGGCGGCTGGCTCTTGACGATCTCTCCACCGAACGACGTGGGCTTCTGTTTAAAGTTCTCACTGCCGTGCCAGAGATCTAAGTCAGCGCGCTGTAACTCCTGAGATACGAGCGCGTAGAATTCGAGTGTGGGTCCGAGACCGGTACCCACTTCGTTTTCGTATTGAATTTCCAGTAGGGCCTTGGAGTGTGCAAACTCATGCATGACATGTTCTGCTTGTCTGAGCACATTGTGGCGTTGTACGGTGCGCTTGCGGCGGTCTAGCCGCGGCGCGACGCGCTCGTCAGCCCCGCCGGCGGCGCCTCCTCCGCCGCGCTCGCCGCCCGCCTCCAGCAGACGCTGCAGGGCGCGGTCGCGGTCGAATGACACCACGTAGAACAGCAGGTGCCGACATTCGAACGGCAATACGAACGGGCTAAAACATAATATAAAATTGTTGTAACATATTCCAGCAACAATAACAATAATAACCACATGTAATGGAGAAGTGTCTCACCATGCGTAGGCTATTTTCTTCAGCCACGGTGGGAGATTTCCTGTCATTATGACGAGTGGGTCTTGAAGTTGGCGATTGGCTTTGGCAGCGAGCTAGAACATATGTCATGATGAGTGAATGTAACCATTTGGGATGGATATGACTGTGTTGTATGTGTGGTATGTGTGTCATGTGTGGTGTGTGTGGTACCTTGGCATTGATGAAGTCGGCGTTGGGCACGAGCGGGCGGTGGTCGGGCAGGCAGGCGGCGCGGTAGAGCGTGTGCCAGTGGCGGCAGAGCGCGTGCAGGGCGCGCAGCAGGCCGAGCGCGGGCAGCGCGGCGTCGCGCAGCTCGCCCTCCGACAGCGGCGCCGCGCGCAGGATCACCACCAGCGGGGACTCGCGCCGCGGGACCAGGCCCTCTGCCCACGCAAACATCACGCATATTATATTATACACTTATTAACTGCATTTAAAGTTAAGAGAATAACTTGATGCATAAAACTCATGCAATAATTGCGTTCGTGATATAGCCATGAAACTTTCGCGTAAACCTCAAATATTATTAAGGGGCTTTCCTTAAGTATATAATGTTATAATATTTTGGTCATATCTATGTATTAGTTCAGGATATTGAATATCATACCATTCCACAAGAGATCAGGTTTGCGCCTCGAGGACAGCTTGGTGGGCTGGCCCTTGCCTTTCCGCGAGGCGGTTGTGTCGGAGCGAGCCTGTTCGCCCGCCTCCACCGCTCGGTAGTAGATCGTGTGGGTCTGCACCCAAATGCCCGCGTTTGCTGTAAAAAACATAACAATTTAAAACCGGTACAATTTTCTGTATCTATTCCGGATTTTTTTTTAGACATAAAATCCGTTCTGTTGTTTAAGAGATCCATGTGTACCAACAGCAAAAAACTTTGTTTTATACTATGTAAATAAGATGGTTTAATTGCTGCCATATTAGTACAAAGTTACCTTAAGTATCATACTATACACTTAAACTACACTGTGTACTTTTGTACTATATATTCCGTGTGTTATTATTTATATATGTACATAAGGTTGAGTGCCGATGAGTGCCTAGTTCTTACCGAGCGGCGTCTCAGTGTCGGTGTCGGCGTCAGTCTGCTCGCCGAACTGGCGTACCGCCTGGTACACAGTCATGTTGTACGGCAGCACGGTGTCGCCGATCAGGAACTCCAGCTTGTGATCAGAACTGAAAGGAGAATACATATTGAGAACGGTTCAGCATTCAATAAGGCTTCAATTGTATAAGTATACCATGTAAATAAATATAGGTACATATTGCGTGTTATAAATGAAATAATAATGTGGTCGTCCACCTATTATCCTTTTTTTATTCAAATAAATAAATGTGAATAAATATTAGATTGGACACAATATGCATAACCTCTATCGACCGTTTTCAAGATGTCGCTAATTTTGACGTCGAAGGTATAATCCTCAGATGGGTAGGTGAAAACTAAATTTGATGTCGTCTCGGGAGTGGGTATTTTCGTAACTTCTTTTTTTTTTCAATTTTTTAGCACAAGCTCTTTAGCTACTTTAGGTTAGAGCAATGTGTGTGATATTGATAACATATATTCATTAAACTGATTCCGTGTATGGTATATTTATTGTGTCTTACTCAGTAGGATGATGCGGTGGCGTGGCGAGCGAGTCGTCCACATCATCGTCGGAGGCGGCGTCGTCGTCCGAGTGCGGGCCGCCGCCGGACTCCGAGCGCGCGCGCCCGCTCGCGTAGCCGCGCTGGGCCAGGTACCTGCAGAACATACCACTTGTTATTGAACTCCGAAACTATGTAATCATCTCGATTGCAACTAGCTAACTATCACGAAACAATATAATAGTAAATTATCCAAATCGGTCCTAAGCGGAAAAAAAACACAAGTAATGTTGTTTTGTTGTAACAATGCTCAACCGCTGGAGTTCACATATATTCCAACTGTTATATAATTCAAAGCTAGTGGCAAGACATGTTGATGTTTTTCGTCGCGTTTATAAGGGTGTGTCCCCATCTGACGAACGAGCACAACACGAGCAACCGCTCGCGAGCATGCCACGAGCGGCGCGCGCACGTCTGTCAAGTGCCGTAATTGACACTAGTGCTCGTTCGTCAGATAGGCACGCACCTTTATATGTGGCACAGTTAGTTTTTCTTTATTATCAGTCCATGTTCGATTGTCCGGATTTTCGTTTATCCGAATCGACCTTAGTCCTACTTAATTCGGATAATCGGCCTTTTACTGTACTACTCATATTTTTATGACACACAATAGTTTTGAAATAATAACTAATACAATTTCATACCTTTCTATGGCTTGAACTAAAGCTAGCGGATCAATCCGCACTACGCCGCCCTTCCATTGCTTCAGATTGCTGCAAGACGGGTGACGTTTGAGATCGCACTGCAACAAAAATAATAACATTATCATAAAAACCTATTTATTTTATGAATATTGAATGAGAATATTTTACAGACCGTGCTATATTGGGTGTATGATAGCAGAAAATAAACAATTTGTCTATCAGACAGACATGACCAAGCGGACTATTGGTCGCCGCGATCACCAATCTCCTTAGTTTGTTACACTCAACTTGTCCTAAGCAATCAATATTAAAGCGTGGTCATATCTGCCTGCTCGGCACGTGCGAGCGCGTACGTGTGTAAGCGTTTGTGTAAGGGTTAGTAGTACTCACCATAAGCTGATGTGTGTTGAAGAACTTGAGCGCGGAGGTGGCGGGCCTGGCGGGCAGGTCGTGCACGCGCACGGGGAACTGCTCGAGGTGCGACACGCAGGCGTTGACCTTGCTGACCAGCGCGCCCAGCGCCGCGCCGCCGTAGCCGCCGCTGCTGCTGCCCGCGCCGCCCACGCCCTGGATGCCGTCGTTCCATTCCGTACTGCACAGTTACAACAAACCAATATTAGTTTATGACCGTGCGTACATAAATCCGATATAAAATAGGACTAGAGATACTTTTGTCTGTTAGATGATCAACCAACACTAAGTCTTCATAGAACTTGGCCTCATTTTAAAGATAAATTAGAGAAAACCCCCAAACAATTCACTGATAAACATTTATAAAATTATCATTCATTCAAATTGCTCACAGAGGTGATAGCAGAACTTATAAATTTAATGATGATTGGTAATGTAAATTAAAAAGAAAGTATCAGTCGATTATTTTCTTTTTTCTTGACTCTCTCATTCGACGGAGTTTTTTCGGCAAAACTATTATTACACCAAAACTGAGCATGTTAGGTAGATTAATTAGAACAATATAAAGGTGGTACTAACTCGACGGTGAGCGGCATATCGGCGAAGACGTGCAGGAACAGCCGCAGCCTGTCCTCGGCGGCGGCGATGCTGTCGTCGCGGCCCTCGCCGTCGCCCTCGCGCGGCTCGTTGGGGTCGGCTTCTGGCTCCACGCCAGTTAAGAACTGTAGCATAGCGCCTAATACTCCCGAGTGATTCACCTGTCAAAATAATGCTTTAGTATAGTCCACCTTATTTCATTCATGTTTCATTTTACGATCTAATTTCACTGTTTGTCAAGACATGACTCAGGAGATAACGGAAAATGGGTTTTATTTATTAGGTAAACCATCACAAAGCGATATTTTAAAAAGTTAAATAATACATTGTATTCCAAGTCAAATACATTTTGTAACAATTGTTTTTGTTTGAAAAATTCTGCAGACTAGGAGATGCACGTGTAATTTTGTCTAGTTCTGTTATGAACACGCTGTCAACATGTGAATGAGTCTGTTGTATATCTGGTGTGGTATTGTGGGTGGTGTCTGCGTGTTGTGTGTACCTCGAAGGGCGAGACGTCGTGGTGCAGCAGCGTGTCGCGCAGCTGGTGCAGCGCGGCGCGGCGGTGGTGGTGGTGCGGCAGCGCGGCGGCCAGCGCGGCCAGCTGCTCCAGCGCGCCGCCGCACCCGCCCAGCGCGCCCCACTCGCGCTGCACGCGGGCCGCCGTCCATTGGATCCATTCGCGGACCTTCTCCCTGAACACAACACACATATTATATAGCCTGTTACTGAAAGGGTAACCCAAAAGGGGAGAAAAATACATCTGGTATATTATATTATTATATTTTATTCTTTATCCATAGACCATATCTGAACAGACCATTCGGTAGCAAATCTACCAGTACCTATTTCACACTTTACGAATTACGAATGTTTCCAAGTACCGAAGTAAGGATAAATAACGATGTACGTACTTATTCTGCACTGTGAGATTAGCAGACGTGTGTGGTGAGGCAAGCAGGCCGGTGTCCTTGTGCGCGTGCGGCGAGCGGCCCCAACGCGACGGGTTCAGCGAGGACAGGAATGACGACGTCTTGGAAGCCCCGCCCACACGCGTGGCCGAGCGGGCCCCGCCTACTGCGGCCGCCCCGCCCACTCCGGCAGCTGCAGCCACCGCGCTCGAGCCCGACCAGCGGAGTGCCGCGCTGTGCTCAGCTGTACATAAAAAAACACATAATTTACGTTATTACGTACTGAACCAATTAGATCAAAAGTAATACTTCAGTGTCCATAGCTACAAAATTCTCTGATACTGAAACCAAAGGACAGGCCGAGGCAACAAGCAAAGTTTATTTGGCATACACAATTCTATGGGTCATTCACGAATTTGAGTTGCACGTCGAGTATCGGCTGTAATATTGATGTTAATTCTTGAATAAACTCTAAATGATTGCTTACCGTGCGGCGAGGCGGCGTGGTGCGCGTGCGCGGGATGCGCGAGGTGCGCGTGCGGCGGAGCGGGCGCGTGCGCGGGCGCGGGCTCGTCGCGTCGGCGAGCGTGCCGCGTGCCCGCTCCTCCGGACTTCTTCACTGCGCGCTTGCGCTTCAGCATCTCTGCTAGCTGCAGCGGGCTGCCAGACCTGACACATTTAACATATTTATTACAAACCATTTACCTTTAAATCATATATTAAGTGTGTGAACTATGTACTCAATGTAATTTTATTATGAGAAATAACTCAAACTCTGATATATTTATCTATACCTATGCACAGAAGTAGCGGACATCTGCGCGTGAGTAGAAGCCGAGGCTTGTCCGGGTTCGGAGCCGCTTCCGTCACTGCCGGCGGCTGCTGCAATAGACAAATTGAGTAGGTAACATAATTATCATTAATAAAAAGAGCACTATCAAAGTGAAAGGCTTTAAAATGTTTTAATGAAAAACCAGTTATGGTTTCTTATAATAAATACTAAAAATGAACGTGAAATAATGTAAAGACGTTCATGTACAGCCTTATTTAAATTAATTTGCGGTCTGCGTTTTGCTTGCCTTATAGCTTAGCTTATTCATTAATCCTATTTCATCAGTTCCTCGTGTAAAAACTAATAACTTACCCATAGTGCTAGCGACGAAGGATCCCGAGGCGGAGAACGCTAGTGAGAGGTTATTCTGGTGCTCCAGCGACGTAGCGGACGTGGACGCGGGCGGGGAAGAGCCGCCGCTCGAACGAACGCTGCCTCCGCTCGGAGACTGAGGAACAAAATAAAGTTACATTTGGCTGGTAATTTTCCGTATTCGGACTGAAATTTGCCAAAAGAAATACAATAACATAGTCTTATTAAACAGCGGTTAAAACTAAGGTCCCAGCATATAATGATATACATTACAAGAAAATATTTGTTCATCTGGAACAACAACGACCTCCGTACGATTCCTCGTTGATCATGTTCTTGCAAGGGTCTTATAGACTACGGGCCCATGAACAAAATCGATGGGTCATATGAACCACCAGGTGACGTATATAGGACGATAGAAGAGCATACAATAATAAGATTCAGCACTATGCCGTCACTTGTGATCAGTCCAACTGGGTGCTGGTGAGCATTCAAAAGTGCAGCTAGAGTAAGTACATTTTGGTCATTTATTTCTGTACGGCATTGTTACCATCGAATAGATCCATGAAAAATAATAAGAAAGCGCGCAGTGCCGTACAAAAATGGTGGTCCAAAAAGTTGGTATTTTAGTTTTACTTTCTGTCAATTTCCAGGGTAAATTTGGTCATTTGATTCTGTACGGCGTCAGTTTCATACTGTTTCAATACAGCTTCTAATCCATTATTCCGCAACGCCGTACAAACGAACAAAAATCTTTGAACAAGGGGAAAAAATCGAGTGTTGCAACCCGCCTTCATTCCGTGGTCCGAGGGGTGATTTGAACAACATCAAATTATTTATTTTGAAAGTATTTCATGCATAGATAATATTTTTTAGATAATGGATTAGAAGCTGTATTGAAACAGTATGAAACTGACGCTGTACAGAATCAAATGACCAAATTTACCCTGGAAATTGGCAGAAAGTAAAACTAAAATACCAACTTTTTGGACCACCATTTTTGTACGGCACTGCGCGCTTTCTTATTATTTTTCATGGATCTATTCGATGGTAACAATGCCGTACAGAAATAAATGACCAAAATGTACTTACTCTAGCTGCACTTTTGAATGCTCACCAGCACCCAGTTGGACTGATCACAAGTGACGGCATAGTGCTGAATCTTATTATTTTATGCTCTTCTATCGTCCTATATACGTCACCTGGTGGTTCATATGACCCATCGATTTTGTTCATGGGCCCGTAGTCTATATTCATTGAAGCAATGTTTCTATTTTTTATGTGCCCCGCAGAACTTTTTACTGCCTATAACACCATAAACCTTCTTTGGATTTGTCAGCCGTTCTCGAACTTTTTTTTAAATTAACACAAGTAAATTGTTTTTCACGTTTAGATTTATTCAGTAGCATATAACCTTGAGCGGATGGTGTCGTGGCGGCTGCGCGGCGGGCACGCGCTCGGCGAGCTGCGCGACCTGGTGCAGCACGCCCTCGCGCCGGAACTGCACGCCCATCTCGTCCGGCAGCCGCTGCATCAGGATCTCCGCCAGCTGCAGCGACCCCACCACGATGCGCAGGTCACTCGACGCCATCATGCCGGCGATGTGCGATGATATCACCTGAGATACACGGTGGTCATTACTTTCAAAGCTCCTTACTCAGCATATGCTTAATTTGATGATCTTTAACTTTATGGTTTAACAGTTTTAAAAAGTTGTACAAAGACAGAAATTTTGCTAAATATATTTATCTCATTTAACGAAAGTAATTGTTTAATATCCAATCATTGACCACCTTGAGCATGTGAAGTAACTATATTTAACAGGCGTAATTATATAATATCCACAATAACATGCAATTTTGAGCATTTAAAATATCAATTTTCACATCAGAGTGCAATATAAACGATATCAAATACTCTCTGTTCTTATCAAATCTAAGAAAATGATATCGTAACTTATCTATACACTTTAGTATTACACACCTGCATCTTCAGCACTTGCCGCAGCAGCGGTGCGTCAGCGTAGTACACGCAGCGCAGGATCGCTTTAAGCGCTTGCGAGCGCACGGCGGGCCCGGCCGAGCTCCAGTACACCTCGTGCAGCACCGCCAGCAGAGCGCGGGCAAGCGACGGGTTGGAGCGCACCATTGCTATGCGAGGGTCTGCAAGGAAACTTATGTTATAGAATAGAGGAATTAGGGACCTAAAAATGTGTAAAGAAAATAATAGCAATGGATGTGAAATGGTAAATTACATACATCGCAATAATAGAGTTTAAATTAAAATATGCGTTACAGTGAGTTACAGTTAATTAAAAATGGTTTACAGAATGATAACATTTACTTGTTGCTTTGGTTTTATTAAATAGCTGTGTATGATTTTTGATAAATAATGATTGCAAAGTGTGTATAATAAATAATGTTTTCCGAAACAATGCGATACATGAGTACATGAGACAATGTAGACATTGAGTGAGTGTGTACAGACAGGGCGCGTGAATGGTCGGCGAGGCGGATGCAGTACATTCTTTTGGGGGTATGTATAAAGCGTATTGATTTATGTAGCTATGAAAGGTGCGTGATAGGGGAGCGTAGCTTAGCCGGGCGCGGGTTCGATACGATCGCGTGTGATGTATGAGTGGTGCGTACTGACCGGGCGCGGGCGCGTGGTCGGCGGAGCGCGCGTCGGCGGGCGCGGGCGCGGGCGCGACGCGCTGCACGGGGCGCGCGGTGCCGGTGTGGTCGTTGAGCTGCTGCATGGCGGTGAGGTCCACGGTGTAGGAGCGGCCCAGCGTGCTCAGGCACACCTCCTCCTCGCCCGCCGCCGCGCCCGCTTCGAGTGCGCGGCTCTCTGCCCAAGAGTACGAACGCCATACACCTATTCAATAACTAACTATTTTAGATGAACAATCACTTGTGTGTCGCTTTGGCTATGAACGACCATTTGACATGATGTTTCTGGATGCCTCGCCGAATTACGTTTTACGATCCATAAAATGAATGTCTTAACATCCTTGAACGGCGCTCCTGTACAATAATGCTGAAAATGATAAATATTTCAGGCATTCAACCTGAGGCCTCATAGTATGACTGTTTAGAAAATATACACGAGTTTTTTCTTTCTTATTTAGAAATAGGATGTTGAATTGACTATGTTCAATAAATCTGCTTTTCTGGGTACTTCCTCTGCTACCGCCATATTTGTGACTGTGAAACTCAAACAACTACCTAACACCATTTCATTGTCCAACATGTTAACAAACAGCATAATATAGCACAATACTGACCTCTATCATCCCGCCACTGCCAGTGCGCGGTGCGGTCGGTGTTGGCGGACCAGGGCCGGTCGAGGTGCGCGTCCACGGCGAAGATACCGTCCGTCGGCAGGCGCGGCATCAGCTCGCCGATCAGGCAGGTTATCTCGTATAGCTCTTGCGGGAGACGGGGAATTAACTCCACTTGCTGAAAACAAACATTGTGTTAGAATGGATTTTTCTATTTGCATAGCGTTGAAATTTTTGATGTGAGGTCGAGAAAAATTATGCCCTTGACTAAGGCTTTACTTACAGCGACTTTCTGTTTACGTAATATAGCGGAAAGGAATGTATATCTCACAATATCCAATTCTGCGGGATGTAGGTATATAAGATAATTAAAGGAAAATTTCCCACTATTATTTATTTCGAAGGTCTACCATAATGTCCCTACTCATAGTCATCTCTGCATGTCAATGATACTTATTGTCTCTGACCAAAAAGTCAAAAAATATTTTTCTTAAACACCAACAGCAGAAACGGCGGGACAGTAGTCACCTCATAAATTCATCTACACAGTCATATTTGAACACATACCTCTTGATGCAGACTGGAGCCAGTGAGCAGACACAGCAGGGTGTCGGCGATGGAGCGCTGGTGCAGCGCCAGCGCGAGCTGCGGGCACGCCGCGCACATCACCCACAGCAGCCGCAGCACCGTGATGAACGTGGCGCCAGAGATCAACGGCGGTTGCACCACCAGCTATAAACAAATACATGTATTTAGTATTATGTATACCACACACATTAGTTTATGAAAAGATAAATAAACACATATTTTAATTGACTGAAGATTTGAACAGCGTGTAGTCCTTAAACAGTACATATAGGACTAACTACGAGCGAAAGAATTTAAAGACGCAAGTTGAGACAAGACTGGTAAACAGTATATAAATAAGCTGCGGTTATAGGTATTAATATTTGAAAAGAATTTAAAAATTTAAGGTTATAATGGAAATAGATAATATTACATTGTCATTTTCAGCTTTGGAATAGGTCCTACTCTGGTAAAGACCACACTATGCTGTCGCTAGCTAAAATTACACGTGGGTAATAAACGTATGGTGAAACTAACCAATTGTTGCAGATTAGTGAGTAGCTCCGGCGTGGCAATCTCTTGCAGGCGAGCCGGGTCGTGTTGGAAGCTGTCCACGAGGCGTGAGAACGCCAAGCATACGCATTCTACTGATTTCTTGTCTTGTTGGGTAAGTCTGTAATAAAGGATGGGGTTACAAAAACTCGAGGATATTGATGGAAAATATTAATTGTTAAAAACAAGTAGTGATTACATAGATCTTAACCTCTCATTTTTCTACCACACCAGTGTGTCGATAAAATGTACACAGGACCAAAACTCTTGAAATACACTTATCAATATTCTCTATATAACTCAATTAATAGTTGCCATGAATGACATATGCAAAAAAAAATGAAATTGTAGTTTTCCATATCTTATACAGTTAAGGTGGCAACGAATTCCTTTAAATGCAATAATGTGTCATAGTTTACCTATTAGCCAACAGTTGCAGCGAGTCCCTAACGAGATGGAACTCGTCCGGCGTGAGGTTCTGGCAGCAGTTGGCCGTGATGGACAGGGCGGCGCGCTGCGCGTTGATGGAGAAGAAGTCCAGGTACGTCAGGCATGCTGACACGCCGCGCTGTACACGAAACATAAATTATTAAATACATATCATCATCTGCCTAGCCTAAACATTACGTCAATCTCTTGTCAGCCTAGTCTTTACCCAAGCTATGTTGGGTTAGGCTCCTAGTGCAATAACGGTAGTTCTCTGGTTTTAGCATTGGTAAGATTCCGGCATACCCCTCCGCCTTCCCTAGGGCGGAGAAAGTTTTCCCCAAGAGAAAAAAAGTGACTTATTGTGACCGGACTCGGCTTAACTACCGTCATAGGATGCCTATCTGACCTCCACAACTCATTACGTTAATAACTAAATAATACATGTAATTTATGACGTCATTAACATTTGTGATGGTTGGTCATAAACTTGGACATGTGACAATGGAAAAATAATTTGCTGCCAACTGCATACGAAATTATGCAGTAAAATTCCTAGTTATTCCAACTAAAATTACTGAGAAGCCGCAAGCAGCCAAATTAGAATAGGCAACAAAATTATTTATGATGCGCTATGTCACAATAGTAATCTAATTTTAAACTATCTACTACTGTTTCACTTATGAAAAAGTACTAAGGACACTGGTAAAAGGCTCAATAGCAGAAAAATACGACGGCACATTGACAAATCATTGCCATAATGTGGTAAAACAGTATATGAAACTCACCGCTTGCAGTATAGCCTTGGAATGCCTGCGCGAGAGCATGTCGAGCGCGGTGAGGCTCTGCTCGGCGACGTCCATGCAGGTGATGGCCTGCAGCTTGTCCAGGAAGGCCGGCACCGCCAGCGCCACGGCCCCGCTGCTGCGCGGCAGCGCCTCCAGCATGTACGTGAGGGCACGGCATGCGTGGTTCATCTGTAGGGTGACGTTTAGATTTAATACGTTTTAATTTAAACAGTTATCTATCATAGGATTAATCATCATCTTACTGCCTTATTCCCAATTATTTGGGGTCGCCGCAAATTTCTCTTAGGAGTACTCGTATATGGTTTAAAAGGATATTGACATATGTTTTAAATTCAACCATAACGCAGTTAGGCTGTAGGACATTCGGAATAATAGTTCTTATAGTAATAAATACAGCTAAATATGCTACTTCTTTTATGCTTTTACGGCTGTACCTCACAAATGATTTTGATGAAATTTAGGATATATCTGAATAGACCTCATCTGAATAGACTCCAAGAAAATTTCACGATAACTCGCGAAAAGCTTATATGGCAGTATCTGGATAGACCAAATATCATGGCAAAATATTTATACTAGCCGATCCTACGTATCCTTCTCCACATACTTATACTCTAACATATATCTTACCATATCAAAGTTATGTTCAGCAGCCAGCAGGTTGACGAGCGCAGGCACGACCTGTCGCACAGGGAAGCCGGCGAGGGTGTCCTCGTTGCCCATCACCAGCAGCTGGCACATCTCTATCACGGCCTGCAGCTGCTGGCCTTCGTCGCCCGTGGCTTGTAAGCCAGCGAGCAGCTGGGCGGCTTTTGAAGCCGCTGTGTCGAGATAAAACAAGTTGATTAATGTTGATAGTTGTATTTAAGGAAACGGACGTCTGAAAATGTTTCGAGTTTCGAATATTGTTATTGGACAGACACTTGTTGCAAAAAAAAAGTATTTTTATTGAAGTATCTTTTAAGTAATCGTTCAAAAAGCGGGTACCAAAACTAATAAATTTGTTACACACTATGGAAAAGCAGATTAATGGTGTGTAAATAAACATCTGGCATGTGAATTATACTTATTGTATAGGGCAAGTATTTGACATATTGTATTGGGAAGTGCACCGACTCATCGCTCGTCAAAATCTAAGAAAAGATATAGTTACTGTTTATATTGTTTAAAATGTAACTATTTAATAGATATTGAGCGCGTGCTATACTGGCTACTGCGTACACTTGCCGCTAGGTAAATATTTGCCTTATCGTATGTTATTATGAAGTCAATAAACTAACTTCAGATTAAAATTACTTTGTTGTTTTCATGATACTATTGAGGACTGACAATATTTATGTGTTAATTACAACAACATAATAATAATATAAACAAAGAATGCGATATAAGCGAATTTTCGGTCAATCCGGAATTAGGTTGGTCTGGATATTAACATTGTATGTAAATAGGTATAAAGAAAACACGCACATCCAAAACAATTGAATTATGTAAATGTATTTTTTTCAAATTTCAATATCATTTAAGTAAATACCTTCCACAAATACTACGCTAAACTGCATATGCATGATATTACTCACCATTCTGCATATGCATATTCTAAACACAAATTATTAGGTTTATACCTACAAAATTGAATGAATGATGGAAACTTTTGAAACATGAAGGTATAGTACTGAAGCTACTCTTGAAGAAATCTTATCTTTAAGCTCCAAATTAGTCTTGTACAAGTGCGTTGTCATAGTATACGCTACTTGCTTCCGTTTAGCAGCAATGTATGTATGTATGCATGTGTGTGTGTGTGTGTGTGTGTGTGTGTGTGTCAGGGTGTCGTACCGGAGTTGGCGGTGACGGTGCGGTGCAGCAGGTGCTGCATGCGCGGGCCGAGCGCGCCCAGCAGATGCGGCGGCAGGCCGCGCGCCTCGAGCAGCGCCTGCAGGCGGCCCACCTCGCCCTCCTCCGAGGAGGACTCCTCCGCGCCCGCGCCCGACCCGCTGCCGCCCGCGCCGCTGCCGCCGCCGCCGCCGCTGCCGCCGCACTCCTCCGACGACGACGATGCTAACCAACAACAAATTATGTTATAACATAACTCCAACAAAACACATCTAATATTCTGTCCGCATAACTGAAACTTTTGTCAATTTCATTGTGACAGATGCGAAAAATATAATACATATTGTAGTTTAGAAGATCACAATGAATTTCACGCCGAAAACCAGATAAATTTGGAACATATGAACGATTCAAAACATAAAAAGACATTATTTCACTTTAACTTGACAAAAAAACACCTTTATTTATTCTCAACAACAACTAACGGATACCTACTTAACGGCTCTATTTAGACATAAATCCTTGATATAAGTGTTATTACTCACCTTTGCCCTTAGGCTTGGCATCGTTGGCTACGTTGTCAGGCATCAAGGCTGACGCAGAAGCCGGCGGGGTGGAAGATGTGGATGCCACGGCACCCTATAACAAAGATCAGGGTTAATACTACGGGTTGTACAACACAAATTATACATATAGGTCAAATACTTCAAACATCACTATATTATAGGTCACAATCAAGTATACAGTTAAATCTTGATATAGGTACCACTTTTGGGAAACTCTTGTGAATTTTAATATCATAGGGTTTCGAAATATTAGGAATGATATTTACCGTTGTTAGAGGCTGGGGGTGAGACCGGCTGGACGCACCACCAGTACTGGCACACGAACCCAGGCTGCTTTTGCCTGTTACGAAAAATTTTATTATTAGAGACATTGTCTTTAGACCCATGGTCACATGTGGCCGGTGGGCCAGAATAGGCGTAGTTGGTTCATTGGTAGACCACGAACTTGCACTCTATATTACTTATGTGAAACGAAACTTGAAGAAAAACTCATTAGTAAATTAGAATAATAATTACCTAACAAGATTCCATAGCGAATGTAGACGTGATTCTAATTTTGCCAGCGTAGTTTTGCAACATAATCGGGTGCAAATATGCATAAACCTTCAGCGAAGATTTAAACACAATGAATGCGTTAAAATATTCGTAATGCGTTGCGTGTGCTAACACTTCTCTGTATTGCCTAATAGCGATAACACAAAAATTCTAGTATCACACTGCTTAATATTGTAACGCAACCCGCATTACCGTAACACTGTACAATGTATAAGGCATTACCGATTCAAAATTAAAAAATAACAAGATCTTTATGTATAAATTGATAATAATATCAAATAAATGTGGTTTTATTAAATATAATATATAAACGTTATTTTCTGTGCCACCATTTTATTATATTGATAAATATTGTGGTTTAGTTCCCTATTATTTGATAATTTAATTCATCTGTCACATTTAAATAAAATATATTTTTTATCATCGATCAAGAGAACACGTCATTTAATATTGAAAGATATTTGTGCACTTGTGAGTATGTATTGTGAGTGAGTGTTACCTCGTTTGTCTCGACGCGTGGACGCTGGCTGCGGCTGCGGCATGTCGCGAGCTCGCGCTCGCCGCCCGCCTGCCGCGCTGCTGCCTGCGCCCTCGCTACTCGATACCTGCACGACAACAATACTCTTATTGCTTTAAATAACAGAACAACAACCATATTCTTTACCATTCCTATACACTATAACATAAAGGACTCATCTTTTAATCACAAAACTTTAAATAAACCTTAATTTAATTAAACTTATCCTCAGCCTCTTGTTAAAAAGAATAATTTAAATTTAAGATAAAACATAGCAGTAACAAGCAAATAAAACCTAGAGTCGCATTGCCTTCCAGAAGCTTGATTGAGTGTCGGTTTCACAAAAAGTATTAAGTTGTACTATTGTTTAACCCAACTCACTTATATACTTTAGTCATATTATAATCAATCAGCAGTGTTATCAAATTCTGTGGAACATCTTTTTTGCAACAGATTTCAAATAAACAAGCATTAGCAGTTAGGAAGCTGTTAGTGAATACCATATTGAAAGATGCAGATAATATCATGGAGTTCGTTCAATTTCAACCATTAGTAGTGAAATCCACAGTTAGATACTATATTCAAAATGGACGACAGCATTATATACAATGTTAGATTTAGAACAATAAATGTTCGTTTAATACATAAGTATATTATACGTATCATCGTCATATTACCGACACTTATATTTCTTAAACGTTACCGCGTACAGTAATTATATTATGTGAACAGTCTATAGCTATCGCGCAGCTTTGATACGTCATGTGAGTATGGCGTGATTATGCTATCCACAGAGCATTGTTTTTGTTCTTATCCTCCAAATAAACACTACGGAAATTATCTACAATAATAATGTATGTTACTAATGTAATGGTGATAACACAAATCTTCAAATTAAATCAACATCAAAGGCGTACAAATTGAATTGCAAAACCGATCTATTTATATGAATAGTTATTCAAACTGTGCTGACCTGTAGATTAGTCAGCCTAACCTTTGCATGTACAGTAAACAACAATAATAGTGTGTGGCCGGAGGTCGTACCTGTCTTTTAGACGCAGTGTCTTGTCGATGTCGCTGCGAAGTGCTGGCTCCCCTCGTCAGGCAAGCACCCAGGGTCGCCCCCGTCGCAGCTGCGATGCTCTGCACACAACACAACTCTCACTGACCACACGATCGCATAGCACCACGCATATTTACAACTGTGCAATGCACTTCTACATATGAATTATTCATAATGTAATCTATAACGAATAGGTATATTTAATATTCGCGAAGATATCACTGTGACGTCTACTTCTAGACTGAGCGACCTCACGACTAACACTGATAATAATGTTCGATACAATGAAATTATTACTGTTAAGATTGCTCGATCGTCATTGCAATGTTTCCGGTTAAAAACAATTGTTATTTTTGCTTGTTCATTACATTACACGCTAGAAACGATTAACGACAATCTAATTTATTTATTAATGTGCGTGTCCTTAACAAGCATAACTGGAAGCGATTACTTAATAGGAATAATATTAATTAGAATATAAAGAATGTTTACCCTTCGCGCGTTAGTTTGACGCAAGTAAGGAAGATCTCGCGGTACTATTAATAATTTACTCGCCGAGCTGTGTGCCTTTGACGAACTGGCTTCTGTAAACAAACACATACACATTAAAAACAATTGTGGATAAATAGCAATTACAATAAACAGTGGGTAATGATAATCCCAGAACCTTGGATATCGGTATATGGTGGTGGGGTGACGACGCTGCTGCTGTCGACGCTGTCAGAGGAGCTACTCTCGTGCTCCGCCGCTACTTGATTGTGTACCACGTCGCCCGGCGGGTTCGCTGCAATATCAATATGCATTATCTGCGATGAATGACTGCGCTTGATACAAGTGATAACTCTACCTGATAAGCTAAGACTCGAGTCCTACATTATGCACCTACATGTTTAAATACGCTCCTACGTACGTAATTTACAAATATGCATCAATTAATTTGGCAACAAAATGTCTACGATTGTGAATAGTGAATATTTACCGGAATGGTCACTAATGACAGTCGAGGTGGGAGGTCCAAGGTGGCTGTGTCTATTCCGTAGCAGGTAAGTGCACGCAGTTCCTGAAGTGTGTTCTGACTTCTCAAGCTCGTGTTTGGACGACCTTCCAGTACTGCTAGTGTCGGTCTCCTCTTTGCTGTGCGAATCTATTTTAAATTTCTTCCGGCACTCCTCTACGTTGAGCAGACAACTGCTCTTTCTACTCGACAGCGAGCGATGTGTAGATCGCTTTCTCTTCTTCCCTTTTCGTCGACTAGCTGTTGGACTGTATACAGAATAATCTGAGTCAAGTAACTCTGTGACTGTCGACGAGCTGAACGGTGAGTAAGCAAAATCTCTCTCGTCCAGTGGCAGCAAGCCACCTTCCGGATTGGCCTGGGTGGAAGTAGCTGTGGCGTTCTGATTCAGTGGAAACTGTGTTAATGTATGGGGTTTTGAAATATTCGGGATTGGCTCACAAGCACTCTCGCTGGTTTTAAGAGCAGTCCGTGAGCGTGTACAATAGGCGACGCACTCCTCTGCACTATTGTTCGATATGGTCTTACGTTTTTTCCTGTCATGCGAGGAAGTCCGTCCGCGTTTCGGGTGAACGGTAGATTTGTGGGCGTCTCCGCCCTTAAACTCGGTAGTGTCACAGCGTGTCTCGTATACGTCTGTTCCGTAGGACCAGCGTTCTGTGATGGAGTAATCGGACCTGGGCAGTGTGTTGATAAGGCGAGAGCTCCTGCGCAGCTCGACGTTGGCGTAGGGCTCCGCGTCGGACACGCGGCTGGACGAGTGTCGGCTGGTGGAGCGCGGCAGGGGCGACGTCACGTTACGTCTGCTCCGACGGCTGTGGCTCGCTCGACGCACCTGACGCAACCACCGACCGCCCACCACCCTGCTAGGAGAAGACCTGCGCCACAACCATATGCAACATGTTATATCTACTGTAGCTCGTATCAATTATTATAATCATATAGGCATAACTATCATTTATATTTATATATTTCATACCTAGGATTCGTAGCATTTTGTCGCTTAGTTATAATAATTACTAAATGCTCGATACAAAAATGCATATAAATACTATGTTCTTTATAAGGGAATCAGAAGCCATATTCTTAAAGGTTACCCAGAAAATATCTATGAAAACAAAAGAGTGGTTATTCAGTTTTGTTAGACCTTTGAAATGTGATTGTGACACCTAACACTGCATGGATGTAAGTAAAGATATACTTAATTATAAACCTCAGGCTTTCCACTAAATATGTAATCAATATATTTTTTTCTATTTTAAGGACATATTTATATTATAAACACATGAACTGACACAATTTAAATTGCTAAATAAAGTACCAGTCTGCAGCCTTGTGAAATGGTTTACTTTTATAAATAAATAAACTTGCTAGTAACCACAAATTACTATAAAAAATATATATGTGTTAAGTTATTGTTCATATGTTTCAAAGAACTCATTCAACTAATGATTTAAATCAGTTTTAATATTTGGTATGGTATTTCTTCAACAATAAAGGGATATTACAGATTGTTTTTAATAAATAGAGCAACAGGAACAAGCATTGTCCACCACACAGATTCTTAACAAGATGGCTGCCATTCTAAACTAGTATTGGAAAACCCTATCACAGTTAAATTTGGTTGTTAGCTTATTTAGTCATCAATTTAATTTGTGTGTATAGATATGCAAGAATTAATTGGTAATAAGTATAAATTGTGGATCTTAAAAAACAATTTTCCAAGAATTGTTTATTAAAAAAACCCACAACCAAAGTGATAATAAAAATGTGCCATTATAAGATAAAAATATATTCCTTATGAGACTAAATAAACAAAGTTTGTTTACTTATAAAATCTTAAGAAGACAATTCTCTAATTATATGCTGTTAATATCTAATTTAGGTCAATTAAAAACCAGTAATTATCATAAATTAGGTCATTATTACAAAGAAAAACATGGTTTTATATCCCTGCCTCAGGATTTATGATACATTCTAAAGAATATCATCCTGAAGTATATAAACTTACATACCAGTATTTATAATGACATGGCTCCTAGATCTGTTTATTTTATTGTTACTTTGAAAAATCATTAAAAAAATCGTGAAACCTAATTAGCAAATGAGTATGCTCAATAAGTATTTACCTATGTCTGCTAACCAATTAGTTAAATGACTCTTATTACTGAAGCTGATATACTTTTATCAGATATAGTAAGAAGAGCCATACTTAATGAACACACATTTGATAATTAGCTTTCATGATTTGTAGCAAAATTATAGAAATTAATATCCTCCAATAATTTTAATTTCCATGTTTCTATTTTTCTATGTCTGAAAATTTATGCTATATATTTTCATACACATAAAATATACCTCACAGGCTATTAAAAACAAAAAATGATATTATACCTACTTAAAAAATCATAAGCATCAAATAAGATAAAAGATTGGTTTTACACTGATATATGTGACATAACTAAACAGCTCTTTAACAGTTTTTTTTTTTATATAATAAAAAAAAAAAAAATTAATACATAATAATAAACGTGATAAAGAAAATGAGACAGTTATGGCCTGTGTCAATCAATGAATATGCTTAATTAGAGCATAATAGGTCCAGTAAGTCCTCTACTATAGCAATTTTCATACTGAAATTACAGCACAACTGATAGATCCCTTTCAGTAGGAGGTGAAAATAGAGGAAAAATAATGAAATATATATAAAGTGCTAGCTAAAAATCAAGCTTATAAGGCTGCCAGTTGACTATTAAGTATAGTATCAATAATTAGGTGCACCATAATTTACAAATTCATCTTTCCTTGTTTGTTAATTGTTAGAGGTTAAGGTTCCAAGAAAGCATTCTATCCAAGACAACCAAAAAATTCAACCTAACAGGTCTGAAAGTAGACCACAGTAGAAAAAGAAACCCATCAATTATGATGTGGACTACTAGTTTCCTGATGGACTCAGAATTAACTACATTGAACAATCTGGAGTAACAAACAATAAAATCTTACATAATAAATATTGAACTTTAGGAGCAGCATAAAAAACGCATCTTGAAAAATTTACAGCATTCAATAGTTAAGAATCTTAACCACAGGATTTCTCATCTTTTTTTATTTAAGATTATATTGCATGAAACCTTTGCAGTTTGGAAATGTCCTGGTGGCGTCATGTAGGACTCAATTAATGGATTTTTAAAGAAAAATTTTCAAGGTTTGAACCTAGGCAAGCACAAATTTGACTTTTTTAAAGATATACTTTATTGCTATATTTTTTATGGCATGTCTATCAAAGAGTGAATGAATCCTGGATTCAAAAATTTTGGAACAGAAATCTACAATCCACAAATGAGCCAACATGGTGATCAATGCTTAAGAGAAAAGCCTGTGCCCAGCAATGGGACATTATTGGGCTGGTAATATTACTTTATTATTATTTCATCAAACCTGAGTACAGGGTTACTGATCCATCAGACATTTTGCAAAACCATTTGGGCCAGAGAGAGCAAAGCATAAGGCAAAAAGCAAGAGAGAACCAGATGTAAGTTTTTATTATTTAAGGGTAAATTCATATAGCTAGTTAGGGCTGCCTTAAGGAAGCTCAATCTAGGGAGGAGCAGAGGCAAAAAACCTTATTCAGTAATAGTCGAATACCTAACATTTTGGTCTATTTCATACATGTGTTCTAAACATAATAGATAATAAATTCAAACAATTTGACACTACATGAATACAAGACAGACGAAAGCTATTCCTGATTTTCCTGCTGTATCCCTTGTGAGGGCATTAAAACTCAATTGTTGTAAACATCTACAATGCCAAATGTCACAATAATTGTAGGTCTATAGAAAATAATGCATATATATGTGTCATGTTGCAATCATTTATAGGCCTATGCCTCAGCGGCATAACATACATAATTTACCGAACCCAGGAAACCATGACAGAATTAGAACACCGATGCTCTTGTGAGTAAATATATAATGTTGATAAGATAAATGTTGAGTTTTCATATCACAAAATTAAGCAATACAAGGTTCTGTGCCCGCTTGCAATCAGCTGTTGAAACCAAACAGCTGTATATTTGAATAAAGGTATCCATGTATCTATGATGAGTAGAGTAGAGATATATATGTATGAGTGCTCCGAGGTAATACAAAATATAGGACTTCTTAATCAGTAATCTCCTCGCAGTAAAATGTTTAATAAATTAGCTAAGTGTGGTGTATAAATTGTATGTGTTTTCTTACCCGCTGGACTCTCTCGTGAGTGCAGAGTGCGACGACGGTGTGATGTGTTGCTCGGCCATAGACGACGCTGAGGGACACACGCGGCTGCTTGTGTGGGGCCTGCGCAGGCCGCCCGCGCGCGCTACCTGCCCGGCACCATGCCAGGGCGAGCGCTACGACGCTGTCTCCGCATCCACTGCGCTATGCTACACTGACTCACTACCACATCACACCAGTCCACACTCGAGTCTCACCGTCCGCCTTGCACTTGCTGACCGTACTCAACACGTATATCACTCACCGCACGATAAATGACACACCGCGGAGCTATCTGGAACAAAAGATGAAATACACAGTCAGCGATCGAACAATGCTGCGTTACATAAACATTTTAACAATTAACACTACCTGTCACCGAAGACGGCAGTTCACGAAACCAATAATCGGATACTAAAACACCGATAAATAAACACGATGATAACTAATAACTTCCAGACTTCCAAGCAACACGTTTTGTAGAAATTATTGTAATGGATGACACATCAAGGACAGAGCTACGATTTTCGAGTTATTTTTCAATCCATTCCACACAGCTGGCTGGCTGTCATGTATAGTGTTGCCATTAAAACCAATGCACTGCTACCTTTTTTTATGGTAGTAATAAATAGCGTGGCAACATTAGAAGTAGCAAAACTTATGATAAATAACCGTACTGTCCTTACCAACCGAGGGCTCATTGGAACAATTATTGTGAATTGACAATTATGACCATGTACCACAAGACACACCAACATAGTGAAGAAGGGGATTGTCGGTTGTTATTTATTTAAAAAAATGTAAATAAGAATATTATTTAATATTACCTATTTATCATCGTAGTGAAATTATAACGAAAATGGCAACACGAGGGTAGGATTTTTATTTAAATGTGAGGATCTAGCATTAATTTTGATGTTTTTAATAATAACATTTTAATATTCTAGTAAACTATTAATTAGTTAAAATTATAACCCGATGCAAAACTCACCCAGCATACATTATTTACTTTTTTATCTACAAATCTAACACATTGGTAACTCTTACACACCTTGCAACATTTGGTAGATATGGAACAGTAGGAAAAAGCGGCTCTGTGCAAGTGAGTAAGAAAGATAACAACAACAAAGCGAACGAATGAGACCGATGTTTGTATTTATTTATATTTTGGGCGTTTGGGCGTAGTTATAAAAAACAACACGGAAAGGATTCGATTCCTATTGAAGCATCAAAATTATGAAAGAATAATAGCTCAGGTGCTTTTTTTCATAGGTAAGTCAAGTAACTTATTTGATCACACAAACTAGGAAAGTACCTATTTACCCTGAAGTTAGTGCTAGCTAGTGGGAAAATTAGTGCCATTTTTTTTAAATTATATCACAATTTAGATATTATAAAACCTAAATGACCCTTTGATCTAAAAGACATGATGCCGAAGGCAAATTTGAAAGACAGCCATTTTGGGTTGGTAAGTAATTTGTATAGTAATTTTTTTTTTGTACCTATGCCTAAGTGAACTTTAATAAAATCTTAGAAATTTCATTTATGGGTCAAGCTGGAACCTCTCGACTTAAACAATCTATTTTTGTAAAATCAATACCTGCATATTTTTTAGATTTAGGTACTCAACCATAAACTAGTTTTGTGGTGAGGCTTGTAAAAATATCAATATCAACGAGCCTATTAGTTATCGGCACTTACGACATCGCAGTTATGACGCCACAGCTCGCGGTTCTACGCCTTCTACCTTTCACATGTATACTGGTCTAAGTCTCCGCTTCAGGTCGGCATATCGAATAGGAGCAGTATTTGACTGCATTTTCTGAACATGTATCGGTTCTTCTTTCGCATGGTATGCCTAGACTAAATTTTCTCTGGCCTTGGTAGGTCTGAAGCTCACAGTAATTTGTCGACTGTCAGTATTCACGTCTCCGCGCCTCTGATCAGCATCATTGAATTTATAGGCCAAATAACTATAAGTAATCAGTTAAGGTGGATAGGTAGTTCGGAAGTAGAGCCACCAGAAATATGAGTTCAGCGAGTTTTCAAAGCACTATGAGGGCTCCATTCATAGTGGTCTGCTATAACTTATTTTAGTTACCGATATGGTCAAATTGACATAAGCCTCCTAAGTTTATGAACGGTATTATCTACTTAGTTACTTACGGATACAATAAGAAACGATTTGAAAACTTTGATAAAAGTAGACAAAAGGCACTTTTGAAACAATCAGATTGTATAAGTTTCTTGTATTGAATACAAAGGTTACCTAATAGTTACTACTTCCATACGTATGATTTATTGCGCTCGATCGCGCAGTTTTATTGCTATTATGTTATTATGATCGTAGAAATCTCTAACAGTCAGCAAGGTCAGAGGTAACGATTGATTTAGTACAATAGGTAGGATGCATGCACATTTTTTTGCTGTTTATCACTACATAGTATAAAATAAAGTCGCTTCCCGCTGTCTGTCCCTATGTATGCTTAAATCTTTAAAACTACGCAACGGATTTTGATGCGGTTTTTTTTAATAGATAGAGTTATTCACGAGGAAGGTTTATATGTATAATACATGCATAATATAGTAGAGGAACACGGATAAGCTTAGAGATTTAAGTAAATGAACAATTTTTTTGCGCTTACATTGCAAACGCTGGCTGAACCCTACGAGATAGATCAAAATAATGTACTACAGTATTGTGCACCTTAAAAAGATCTACAAAAAAGTCCGCGATGGCATATGGCTATCTCTTGAGGATAACCCACAATAACCATTTTTTATCGTTTATTTATTACTTATTTACGAAAAAGCGATTTTAAGCTATACAGTATTAATCCTTATCCAATTAAGTACCTTTAATAAATTGTGCATGTAATATAGATCAATATTGCCCTTTACAGCATGTAATTTAAATGAATATTTTCGAAGATATTACAAATTTAAAATGCAGGGACATAGCGGTTGCGGCGGTAACGGCCGGGGGGCCGCGCGGGGGCCGGGGGGCGCGTGCCTATCGATGCACTACTTGGTATAGACCAAGTAGTGCATCGAAGGCTGTGCTTCGCACTACAGAACTTTATGATTGTGTAGATATGTCGCAGACAAATAGTATAATTTGGCATTTTACATACGGCATCGTCAGTTTAAAAACGTTTGCGGTTATGTAATATGCCCAAGGCAAAATGTAGATTACCGTGTCACTTTATAATATGCCTCAACATTTCATCGAAAATTTAAACACCATATACATAATGCCGAGGCAAATTGAAGTACTTAGTTTTTGAGGTTATCCAGCACGTCAAAAATGCTAAGGTATCCATAGACCCTGGGTCGTGAAGGACTCCTGCAGAGTATTTTTGGTCAAAAAACCATGTATTTGATCGAATATTCATATATTCATAGGCTCAGAAATTCATTGCTTGATTAGGTTCGACTTTGTGACTGAGATCAATAGGTTAGGTTAGGTTAGATATTGTGACCTTGCAACAGAGCGAGCGAAGCGAGCGACGACGACGACGTATGTAATTCAAAGTTTTTCTCGAGATTTGAATGAGCATAGTCACCCTAAAATAACACTAACGTCGCATTATAACGATTGAATGATTTGACATTTTGCCTTCGGCATATTACATAACCGCAAACGTGTTTTAAACTGACGACGCCGTATGTAAAATGCCATATTATACTATTTGTCTGCGACAGATATATAGTGTAGGTATCAGCGTTGCGCCCGAGCAAAGCCGGGGCGGGCCGCTAGTTTAGACTATTATGTTGAGTAGTGAAGAGTAATCTCTTGCTAAAGTTTTTTTTACAGCATGGAGATTATTGGAGATCTCAGAGCTGTGTCGCCAGTTTTCATGCAAATTTTGCTACGGAACAAAGTAGCAAGAAGCGACATGTTCTCACGAAGTGGTTATATTTATAAAGACTATCAAGGATGTCATTGTCCGCCATTTGACCTTAGAATCAAAACACCAATGTAATAGTTGGTTAGACAACATTTATGATGCTATTAGCATTACGTTATTGGTCGTTTCTGTGAAGGTTAATGTCACTTTCACCATTTAGTTGTTGCGATTGTTTTGTAGGTGAGTAGGTAAGGATGCGTACAAAGCTCGGTATCGGTCCCGTAGGCGGGGCAAAGGGCCAGCGCTGGTGAACGACCGCGGCTCGACGCGGTGTCCGGTCTGACGGGCGGCGCGACCGCTCCTCGCTAATATGGAATAAGCTTGAAAATCATTATGTATGTGGAAACCCGATGCAACTACCACAACGACGTGATACACATAGTAATCAGGTAAGTACCGAACTACATAGCCTATACACAAATAATAAGGAACTAACTTATGGTTATACACTGTTTCTAAGTATTTCTTTAGAGCCCTCAAAATTATTGAAACTCTTAATAATGAAACTTGGATTAAAAAAAAACGGGAAGAAGAAAACAATCGTCGCGTGCCCAATAACATACGGTACAGTAAAACGTATGCGTTGAACGGTTCACACCGGGAAATGAGCCCGTTACTGACTTTATATTTATGTATGTTCAAATGATCACACCAAGTTAAGTGGGTCCGTTCTGGTAGACATTTAAATCGTAGGTTAGGTACTTACCCATTTTCCTGATTAAAAAGTAAACCAGACATAAAACAATTAAAACGGTAAAAGTAATTCAACCAAACACCAATACAACCTGTTTAGTAAACCTGTCTAGGTTGGTGGGTAGTTACAATTCAATCGTATCTCGAGAAACTTGCTACGGGACGAAAAATAAAAGCAAGACAAACCAGGTGCAGTTGCCAGGTAGGCAAATAACAATAATTTCACGTTTACCTTCTTTTGAACTTGGATATTTTTTCAACACGGGTACATAAACTTCAAGATGCACCTAACTCGATGATCTTGGTGACGTGACGCGCTGTTATCAAACTGCGCGTGAGTTGACCAAATAAAAAACACAATTCGCCGTAGTCGACGCGCGACGCAGTCTCTAATTTGTTATTCCAAGATGACCTTCCTTGACTCTGAACGTTTATCCTCTCCCCGAGACCTCGAGTTACAAAAACGTTACCGGCTTATTGTCTTAAATCGTAACATTGGGAGCGTACCTACTGTAAATGTCACGCATTCGTTGTTACCGTTTTATTGTTTGTGTACTTATGTTTATTTTATAACAAAGCAGTGTAAGGAATAAATCCAAGTAAATGGTCTGCAGAAGGATATAAGCTCAAAGAGGTTTGATTCCATTTTGCAGATTTTTATTCCGAATCTGTTTGGGTTTTGATGGTTTGAGATGTATTCATAGGAATATGTGCTTTGGATGTGTTGTGGTAAGGCCTAGTTTGGTGTGATTTTGGGTGTTTGGCGAGGGGCTGCGCCACAAGGCCGCGGGTCGACAACCGCGGTGCTGCAGTGGCCACGTGCGAAACCAGCTCACCTCGACAACAGCGCTGTGAAGTGTGAATCTGGCCACTGCCTAAATATCATATGTAGAAATAATGTTACGTTCACACATAGCTACCGTGTTATTTAAAACTTTCAATCTTTTAACCAAGTACTAATAATTGTGTATAAACCCATTGTTTATTTTAAACTTTAAAATAAGATATATTATATGCACGAGTATAGTATTATTTAAATGCACGTTAAGTAAAATCCTTGAAAACAATTTTTATACGTTCATAACAATTTTCAATGCTTGTTGCGATAGGAATCTGGTAATTTAATTTAAATATCACACGAAATTATTACAAAAAGCACGATTTTTGTTTTTAGTTTGAATCTACTGACGACGTAAGAATATCATAAATAAACAATAATCAGCTGTTCGAAAAAAAAAGTCAGGTAACACATCCGGACGGTTAGTTGAAAGAATAGGGCAGGTGAAGTATGGCTTACACAAGGGCTTCTTTTAACTATTCGCTACCTGGCAAAATAAAAAAGATTTTGCGGAAATCGTACCTATTGCAGTTTTCAAATCGCAAAAGGTTTTGTATGAAACTTATGTACCTACCTAGGTAGGTAAGGCAATTGTAAATTACTAATGATTGTGTTGTTGTAGTAGGCGAAGGCCTGTATTCTTCTTCCGCCTATTGTATTATAAAATCAAGACTCAGTAAGCAGGCCGACATCCCATCACGCTAGTAGAACTAAAAATTCATTATGAATTTTATGAATGTCGAAAATAGTTATTTATATTCTAGTAAGGAAATAGAATAGTAGCAGAGTGCAATGAAATCGATGTGCAGTATTGTATTAGGGTGCACCCTGCGGGAGTCAACGACCGGCCCAGTGCGGCGCCCGCGCCCCCGCGACCAAACAAACGCGACTTCTCTGGAGCCCTAACGGTTCAACGACCCTTCCGCCGACCCTTCAACGAAGCCCCCTGTAAATCCTATAGCGAGCCAGACAGATCAACTCCCGTTCATAAACAATCGATAGACGGCCCAGACAGACAGGTATGTAGTTACCTACCTATTTAATATGAAATGTGCACGCAGACGCCGATGTAGGGAACGTCGGGGCATGTTCTCTTTGTGTATAGGGATATGGGAAAGCGATATACAGTGCATGACGAGACCCTGATTTGTTTAGCTTATTTAGAACTTTAAATATGTTACTTATGCCCGTTTTCACCAGTGGCACCTAAAATTTAAGTATCTCCTAAGCCAATTTAAGAGACACCTAACGCAAGTTTTCTTTTCACCAACGTCTAATGCCCGTTTTCACCAGTGACACCTAAAATTTAAGTATCTCCTAAGCCAATTTAAGAGACATCTAACGCAAGTTTTCTTTTCACCAACGTCTAAGTGACACCTAAAGCATTAGGGAGTCCTTATAATTTAGGGGATGGATTGACGGCCCCCTAAAACTTAGGTGACGTCTGGTGACACTTATTTTTCAGAAAGACGACTCGCAAACTAACCAAAAAGGATGCGTATACTTTTTGGTTAGTTTGCGAGTCATCATTTATACTTTTTGTTAGTTATCTAATATTTACAAGGTGTAGACCCTTCCATTTTGATATAAACTGGAGTTAATACCGTTATTTAGGTGTTTTACTTGTTATTTTCAGCGAAATATTAATAAAATCGTTAACTCGAATAATTTATCGATAAACGTTTATATACTTCCTCCGCACTAAACGTCACCTAACTAAGGAACTCTTACTTAGGGAGCCCTTATGCCCGTTTTCACCAGTAACACCTAAACTGTCACCTAAGTAAGGCTTCCTTATTTTAAGAATCCCCTAAAATCATTCCCTAACTCAAATTCTGTTTCACCACGCTAAGGGCTCCCTAAGTAAGAGTTCCTTAGTTAGGTGACGTTAAGTGCGGAGGAAGTATGTAAACGTTTATCGATAAATTATTCGAGTTAACGATTTTATTAATATTTCGCTGAAAATAACAAGTAAATCACCTAAATAACGGTATTAACTCCAGTTTATATCAAAATGGAAGGGTCTACACCTTGTAAATATTAGATAACTAACAAAAAGTATAAATGATGACTCGCAAACTAACCAAAAAGTATACGCATCCTTTTTGGTTAGTTTGCGAATCGTCCTTCTAAAAAATAAGTGTCACCAGACGTCACCTAAGTTTTAGGGGGCCGTCAATCCATCCCCTAAATTATAAGGACTCCCTAATGCTTTGTGTCACCTATGCCCGTTTTCACCAGTAACACCTAAACTGTCACCTAAGTAAGGCTTCCTTATTTTAAGAATCCCCTAAAATCATTCCCTAACTCAAAATCTGTTTCACCACCCTAATGCCCGTTTTCACCAGTGACACCTAAAATTTAAGTATCTCCTAAGCCAATTTAAGAGACACCTAACGCAAGTTTTCTTTTCACCAACGTCTAAGTGACACCTAAAGCATTAGGGAGTCCTTATAATTTAGGGGATGGATTGACGGCCCCCTAAAACTTAGGTGACGTCTGGTGACACTTATTTTTTAAAAGGACGACTCGCACACTAACCAAAAAGGATGCGTATACTTTTTGGTTAGTTATCTAATATTTACAAGGTGTAGACCCTTTCATTTTGATATAAACTGGAGTTAATACCGTTATTTAGGTGTTTTACTTGTTATTTTCAGCGAAATATTAATAAAATCGTTAACTCGAATAATTTATCGATAAACCTTTACATACTTCCTCCGCACTAAACGTCACCTAACTAAGGAACTCTTACTTAGGGTGGTGAAACAGAATTTGAGTTAGGGAATGATTTTAGGGGATTCTTAAAATAAGGAAGCCTTACTTAGGTGACAGTTTAGGTGTTACTGGTGAAAACGGGCATTAAACCTTTTAAAACTAAAGTCCAAAAATAAATGCCATAAGTGCTTATTATGTAATCTCGTAGTAAAGTGTTAGATAAAATAATAGGCCCAATAGACAAGAACTTGCTACTATTTCTGAACAAGCTGCAGTCGCGGACTCATTGGTGACTGGACGAAAAATAAAAGTGCACGGCGTTGTTCGCCTTGTCGCCAAGCGGTTCCTACAAGTTTGTGTATCGCTAGCTCTGTTACCATCCAAGTGCGCATGTATCACCTCTTACCACGTTTAAACCACGTTATAAGCGAAGCGATATCCAGCACATGAAGCGTGAACGTATTAGTTAAGGAACAAGGCGAGAGGCAAGTTATCGGTCGCCGTGAACTAACTCGACTAGCGCCGATCGCCACACGCGACTGAAATAAACTGCGCTCAATGAAATCGATTTGTGCATAATAAAGTTCTGTTACAAGCGAATCAATCGCAGCAGAGCAGTTACAGTGTTAAAACTTTCTCAACAGTATTTAAAAGTTAATAGCAAAAAGAAAAAGTGAATGTCACCTGGCACACAAAGTACACTGCACATTTGACCTAATTACCTCGTTATGAAATGCAAACGTTGCAGAAAGAATGCAATGCGGATTTTAATGAAACAAAGAACGTTATTGTTATATTATGTAGAGCAGTACCAAGTATACAATATACCTACCTACATGTACAACTTACAGACATGTTTATGAGAGAGCATTATCTATTGGCCTTATATCGTAAATAACCGTTGCTAATTACTTTTGACGACTACGAAACTGCATTCATCTTGCTCTCAGAAGTCTCCGACATAATTTTCCAAAGACATTAACTATGGTTGCCCAACAGAAATGACTTGAAAAACTCATGTCCTAATTTCTACGTTAAGAAACTTACAACTCAAACTCTGGTATACGAGAAACACAGAAAATACAACGAGTGGAGTGTGTAGGTAGGTAGAATATATTTCAAAAGCTATAAATATCGCTTTCGGCTCGATACGAACGGAGAAAGCTATGGTGTTGCAACCGTGCTGGCCGACGTGTAGCCAAAAGGTTTCGTGACGACAATCCGTGCCTCTTGCATAATTTTCCGCGTTCACCACGATCACGATCAACCTCTGCGCGGATTAACATCGAATACGATTTCTCCAGTAGGGAAAAGTGTCTACAGCGCGCCAGCACTTACTAAACTAGTTTTCCCTTTTTTCAGTTCATAGTGATGGTAATAGACTCCATTGTTATCAGCGAGGGAGCTGAACGAAGTTCATCCAGTTCGGAATTTATTTGGTTTAAGAATATGTTTCTTATGATCAATTTCCGAAAAAATATTGAGGACGTATCAACAAGTATGTCAGCGAAAAGAATGAGTTCAAGTCTACGGCCGTTTACGCAACATGCGCAACTAGGCCAATATTGTATCTCATTCTGCCGACTTAATACCTTAGTACTTGCGAGTTATACGACGCAATATTTTCAGCCCGCGGCAGCCAGTATTCATTTCCAGTTTCTTTTAGAAGTAAAAGTACGGTAAATGGCATTGAAAAGATACTGGCTTCCTTATAACCTTTTCAAAATTCAAGATGTTAACAGTTTTAATGTACCTTTCATACAGTACGTAAACAGCAAGTTAAGCATACTTTATGTTTTTTCAAGAGATGTTTTTCTACATTTGTACCAATTGGTGCAATTTTAAATTAAACTTTATCACTGAACAAATTGGCATGTCTCGCGTTGATTAAGACTATATTAGGATTGATTTTAGGGTAGAAGGTGGTCCTTCGCCTGGCAGGTTTCCTTCGACAAATTAGTAGGATAACTGTGTGAACAGAGGGTGTTTTGTTACGTTGAGAATGCGGACATATACTTCTGCATGTCGGATGTCATGTCAGTAGCTAGCAGACAGGTGTACGGTGCCTATTTCTGTAGCGGTGTGATGTTACGTAAGTACAACTGCCACGTGCTGTATAAACACAACAAACTAATGAACCGTGAATAAATATACTTAACATAGATACTGCACGTTGCTCATATTCATAATACATAATTATTTTAATTCAAACTTTTAACCGCAGCACCTATGTAGGTATTGTTTGGTATTTTGAGTTTCTGTCCACATAATAATGAAGATAAAACAGTTAAATTCATAAAAAAGCCGCAAGGACCACCAACTCAAAAAACCACAGAGCCAGATCTTTGTGGTTTTTCTAAAATACAACCATCTAAAGGGAAAATTTGAGTAATATAAGAAATTGAATACACTCATAAGATGCAAAATATAAAAAAAAGTACGGAACAATTTATCAGAAACAAAAGAGTCTCGTCACCAATGATTGCATACGAGCTGAGAACATTGATGATAATAAAACCGCCCACCATGGTGATGACAGAATGTATGTCACTGGCATATCTACTGAATCGCTCGGTTTTGTGACATCATTTACGATATACACGAAACTTGTAGTCCTACATCATAGATCAATAGTGATAAAATACGACCTAAATTTTATTCTACTACATCGATTGATTGATTAACCGTCGACTGACGCCGCCTCATAACAATTTGACATTTATGAAGCTTCGATTATAATTTGTTGCAGAGTGTCATTTCAATTTTCTCTCAATGAAATCAAGTTAATATTTAATTTTATTAGCTCTTTAGACTTACAACTTGGGCTTTTGTTTAGGTCATATTTATGCGTTAATTAAATTAAAAAATCTATTAAAATTTAACGACGAACTTCATTTTATAAATACTCAGGACGCGAAAATGTATTGCTTAGGACATTGCAAGATATTTGCAGTCGACTCTGTACACTAATGCTGTTTGTTTAAGCCAACGAGGAGGTTTTGTCCATTGATCATCAACAGCCCATTATGCATTAACCGCTAGCTCCGAACAAGTGTTATGAGTTACAACCTTGTCCTCATTTACACGTTATCGATTGTTAAATGCTCTTTAGTGTTCTTACTTCATGTTAGTTTTAGTGAGTACTAACATAATTATAGTCAAACATTGATTGTTCCCATTCCCATCCCAGAGTAAATGATTGATTTGAACCTGCGGAAAATTTATTTCTCACTACTCGCAATAACACAAGGGACATAATACCTGTATAATCTAAAGCTTTGTTAAATGCAAATGGAATAGTAGGGGACATTAATTAATAATACACACCATTGCAACGCATATTCTGTTTTGTAACAAAGGAAAAAGTTAGTCAACGCAGTAAAGAAGTGACATGACCAAACCAAACACAAAGGAGTGCTTTAACGAATATTTTTATTTCTGAAAATATTTATTTATTTGGTTAGATAATTGGTATCGAATCCTTATCATTCAAAGATAAACCAAATTGTCAAAATAATTAATGATATGTAAATATATGATAAAATAAATAATCAATGTCATTGGGTTACACGTTTATGCAGTAAAGTAAAGAATAGTTTAATGTATGTAACTGGCACTGTTGCATTGTGGGCAGTGAGGAGGTGTCGGGAGAGTCGCGAGCGGGCCGCCGCCGCCGGATCGATACAGACGCGGCCTGCCCTGCCACCGAGTACCCCTGCCAATTCAACGCAGACCCCCGCTCAGCTTCAGACAGGTCGAACCGAACATACCTACCTAACTACCAAAGGGGACACGGACGATGTCAGAATGACGCATCATAGAGACCAATATTATTAATTTGATTATAAAGCACTTCTTTAGTAGGTACTTCAATCATAAAAAGGGTGGGAAAAAAAAATCTCAGAACTTAGGTCAAACTTTCCGGTAATTTAAAAGATAAAATCAAATCAACTAATTTTCGTTCCTTTACCTTGGGCGCGGGATAGAGCAATTAAAACCCGGTACATAATATAAAAGCTGACACAAGATACTTATCGTGGAAAACGTTGAAGCAGACAGCAACAACGTGGTGCAGGCTATTTATATACCTCTGTAAATTCGGTCCACACTCAGCATAGGTAAACAAAATGGCTGCACCAGTGACGATAAGTTATCGCTTCGTTTAATGTGTCGAGATACGTCGGCAGCGTAACACAAATGGGAAGTGGGCGCACACCACACTGGCGAAATAGGTCTTGTCAATCAGAGAATTGATGACACTTGAGCTTGTTAATATTCAACGACGATCAGTTTTTACATCGACGCAACAATGTGCAGTCAGTATGTTTAGTAGCAATAAACATCAGGTTTCCTAATTGTTGTAATACTTAACACTCTGTTGTTTTCGTATATTTATAAATAAACCTTTTACCAAACTACTTGTTGATTTTATTGGTTGACCTTGCTATTTAATGAAGTTGACAAAATCTAAAAAATGGGTTAGCTATGCATCCGTTATAAGAAAGGATAAACCTAATCAAGAAATCGTTAGACATTATGTATTTGTTAATATAATGAGTGACCTAATAGATTTGGCTAGGTATTTTACCTAGTACAATTAACATAATTTATGAGTAAGAGTCCGACGATGACGTTTAACATTTTATTATGCACAGTAATCAGTGTTTTTTACCTTTATCGTTTCCATTTAGATAACTCTGAAAATAGTATTTGCTCATTCATGTGGCGAAACAAATACATGGTGACTCTTCATAATATTGAAATTGCAAATTAGAAAGACTAAAAAGTCTAGTTAAACCATGTCTACTTCATTTTAATAAAAGTAAACTTGTCTTTTAGCGAACTAAATTCTGAAAAGTATGAATACCTGGATATTTATCAACTTTGTGTATAATGTAGCCAAAGTATTATACATAATATTAATTTCGAACCATTTTTACATACATACTGCTTTCTACGGGACCCTTAACTAGTCTTCTTAGTTGTTACACAGCAGCGGATAAATGCTAGTTCGATTAACCTAGATTTCCGAATGATCGAATTGAAGTACAGAAATTGGATAGTACATAGTCAACAGGTTAGTAACGGGAATCGTTCGGTTACGCTGCTTACGTCACAATGTTTTTTCCTCATTACCGCTTCGAAATTGGGCACTACAAAAACGTCAAAGAAGTCCTAAAATGTCTAAAATGATAAAACCAGGTATTTGCTTCCAGCTATAGGTAAGAGAAGGCCAGTAAGACATCTTCCCATACCGAGAAGCAACGAGCCTTGATTACCACGGTGGTAAACTAGCGAGATCACAGAAATATTGAAATTTAGTCGAATACATTGCCCTGTCCTAAAAGGAGGAAGTTTGACCTAGTTTCGCTTAAACTGAATAGGCCGGGAGTACTTATATGCCCAAGTAAATTGCAGGAAGTTGATTTTTCGTGTGTATCAGGATTACGGGTGTATTTATCAGAATGTGCGAAATCGATTGCAGTTCTTTGGTACCTTCTGTGTACTTTTAGATGTCATAGACAGATTTATTTGGACGAGAGAGCCTTTACCGCCGTTCCGCACATAGTAACTGGCGTATGGAACTTTCTTTAAAAGCAATTTGTTACAGATTAATAGAAATTTAAATCTCGCTAGAAAAGTAGAAAAAAAGGCTTTAGGCAAATGCATTAGGGATGACCTAGTTGACCCTAGCCACCTTCAGTCGTTCTCTCAGCTTACCTAGGGGCTGCTTTCAGGAGGTCGAAAGTACCAATGGATCAGTATTATGTCACTACAAGCAATTTACTCTTATTAAGCTTCCCTTGGAGAGACAGTTCAGTGTCAGGATTCATAGGACAATTGTGAAACATGAACATAATTATGATAGCAGATGTACTATTCTATGGATGGTCAGCCCACAGAAAAGCTTCATCTTAATCATCATCTTCAGTCTTGTATAACGCCACAATGATCGACAACTCGCCAATTGCATCCACCGGGTGCCCGCAACTTTGACGATATCGTCGGTCCACCTGGTGGGAGGCCTGCCAACGCTTGGTCTTTCGGTTCGTGGTCACCACTCGAGAACCTTTCTTCCCCAGCGGTTATCGGTTCTTCGAGAAATATGGCCTGCCCATTGCCACTTCAACTTGCATATTCTTTGACCTATGTCGGTGACTCTAGTTCTTTGGCGAATTTCCGTATTCCGGATCCTGTCGCGCAAAGAAACCCCGAGCATAGTATGACTCTGAGCCTCTCCAAAAGGCAAACTGTTAGCGACCACGTCTCAGAGCTATATGTTATACTTATGTGGAAACAGTCAGTGTCAGTATTTTAGGGGATTAAATAACTGTAGGGATAGAAGCCCTTGCCCAGGTCAGGACCAGATGTGGGCCGGTGCAAGTTGAATATAAAACTATGCCAATTATGTCTCAATGCTTTATAAAACACAAAGGTTTGTAAATGTGCATCTAGGAAATGCAAGGTTATTGCACAACCCAATTAGTACTTACAGTAGTTCTTATTTTTTTGGGTAGTGGATCCATATTGCCTTTATAGTTTTTATTTAATATATAAACTTAGTGTGAAGGTATATTGTCTCCCAGAAGAAGAAAAGAAAATATGATATAAAGATGAGGGTAGTTGTACCAATAGACAATGCCAGAGGATAATGTCATAAAGTTACTCCTACAAATTAGGTTCACCATCAAATTTTGTAATCAGTAAGTGCTTCACAATTAAAGTCAAGACAAACTGGTAAAACTTATGTAAACACTTTACATGGTTTAAAATAAACAACTAAGTATAACTAATTGATATAGGGTACTTGGAAATAATTTAATACCAAATAATATTATTTGTCTATGATAACATTAATAGAAATCTTATTTAAGATAAGAAAAATATGAAAAAGCAAAAAATTAAAAAAAAAATTGCATCTCAAACAAAGAGATTTTATCCCTGGTATAAAATTTCAACACTTATTCTGAATTTGGGCCACAGAATTTCATAATAACTAGTCCCTTTGGCTCAATTTGAAGGATAAAAGTGTAGATTGAAAATAATAACAAAGGATTTTGTGTAACAAAAAACATTTGATTTTTTTCTTTGTTTTTGGATTCAATAAGTATAAACAGATTATTTTGATAATTACTTTACAAGATATACGAAACGCTAACAGAAGATTACGTTAAAACCTATAGTTCAACTTTGTTTCCATTTTGTGCAACCCAATCACCACCATGTTGCAAAAAGATAAATACAGTAACTTTATATACAAACAAGTTAGTTCCAAATGAGTCTCTAAAGACGAATGAGGATATAGAATAAAGCCTGGAGATTCGACATGACCTTCTCATATTATTACTGAGTGTCCATTGCAACACATTTTTTTTTAATTAATAAAATCAATAAGACTTTTATCACAGTAATAATAATAAAATTACTTACGTTTCTATGATTTCCTGTAGCAGCAGGAGAAGATACACAAAAACTTAGCCTGTTGGCCTATAATCAACACATTGTATGTTCCTCAAATAAGACGCAGAATAAATCACTAACGCAGTCCATTTATCGAGAGTGATGTTTGACAAAACTTCAAATCGATTAAATTTTTGACTACATAAATTTTCAAGAATGTTAATAATTTCACATTCAGTTCACAAAATGTCACTGACTTAAGATGAAATGACACTATTTAATTTTGATTCATACTGATTTTCACCGATTTTCAAGCGCTTAGAGAACAAAAACAGCTGGTTACTCATTTATATTTTTTTTCTGCCACATACGGCAAAGCAAGCAAAAGCATAGTGCATAGATGCGCTTTTAAGTCTAAAACCGATTATTTCCGGAACTTTACGGTAAATACAAAAATGGAAGTCTTATTTTTAGAAGTTATTTGTATACAGACTTTTTTATTAGCATAAATATGGAATTACGGATAAACATCAAGGCAATTTGTTTTTATGAGAATTTAGTAACTTATTGTTTATGTGATTTGGATCATAAAAAAATATAACTGGAAATTAGCTGTAGCCACGGTGGCCCAAGTCGCTAACAAAATAGAACTAACAGACTGATTCAATACGAATAATCCAGCTTTTAATGTAAATTAAGTATGAGATATTTCAACTTTCAACATAGAAATATTCGTGAGGAGAATGAGAAACATGGTAAACATTTAAAATGGTGCCAGATACAAATATTTATTCTAGAAGAAAAATCAGAGAAATGTGTTCAAATCCTTGCTAATTTCATAGTTTTTCACCTCGTCTCTTGGTTGAAGAATTCCCATATAATCTTCGTCTTTCGACAGGCACAGATTTTTTAATATTTCAGAAGGTGATGGAATACTTTTGTCTTGTAATGGTATGGAATCTATTAATTCGTCTATATTTTGGTTAAATATTTCTTCATCACCGTTTATGGAATTTTGAATACTCAAAGCTCCAGTTTTCAAGACACAATCCCTATTGTCAACTAAAGATTCAGAAATTAAGGAAAAGTGTTCAGATTCCATGTCTTCCAACGATAACTTAGCTCCCGAACGTACTAGTTCAGCGTTAGCTTCAGACACGTCAGTGTAGTTTAAATTTTCCGATAAATTTGTTTGTTGTTCTGCCAATTTTGTGCTAGGCTCTTCATGTTTCTTTTTAAGCTTTTCGACCAGTTCCCCTTTTTGTCGAACTACTGTTCCAGGAGGTTGCGCTTGACACTTGTGCGTTCTTTGAGATACCTGTAAAAACAAACGTACCTGGTTAATATATTGCATTCCATATTTTTTAAACATTTATTTAATTAATTTCAACATTAATACTAACTTTATATCTAAAACTTTTTTGGCACGCAGTACATTTGTAGGGCATAACGCCAGTATGTATACGCCGATGAACTAAATATGAGACTCGCTGACGAAAACATTTACCTGTAAATTAAAAACTTCATTAAATAATTTATATCGAGGCTACACACCACAAAAAAACAATAAGTAGTCAGTGCATTAAATGATTATGTATTTTTATCATATGTCTACGCTAAATACATTCTACAACTAATTTTAATAAATCACTCGTGATCAAGAATCGAACCCCATTAAAAACCAGACTTACAAGAGACATTACCAACCGAAGAGAAATGCACAGTGGAAAAAAATACATAATTAAGTGTACCTAGACTTATTGAATTTTCCTACCACAAGTTTCGCACGAGAAGGGTTTTTCTCCTGTGTGAATACGTTGGTGATTGTGAAGTGTTGATAACTCTTTAAAAGCCCGGCCACAGTAAGTACACGTGTGCGGCTTCTCATCATTGTGGTACAGGAGATGTTTATGATAAGATTGTTGAAATGTAAACGTCTTGTTGCATTGAGTACAAGCATAAGGAGTTTCACCTGCAAAAAAATAAGTAAACATGAATATACTTAGCTACTTTGAGCAGTGATATTACATGAGTTCACTGCACATTAAGCTACAAAGCATAGAAACTGAATGATTTGCGACGATACAGTTAGCCAATGTAAATAGTTATTAAATTCGCATAATATTCGTTTCGAAGCAACAGTAGTTTGGAATGTTTTTTTTTCTATTTTGAATATAAGTTAAGATTATTCTGTTAGTACGAATTACCTCAACAACTAACACCAATATTATTTTAACCTGTATGAAGACGTTTATGTTTCTTCAGGAAATATTTAGTCGTAAAACATTTGCGGCACACTTCACATTGCCACTGTTTGTTATCGTTTCTTTCCAAGTGCGACAACTTTTCGTCTTGCTGTTCAGAGTTTGTTCCTTCAGTAGTCTTACTTGTATTGGTATCATTACAATTTCCAGATAAAAATCCTATGTGAGCTACCCTTAAATGCACCATCAAAGATCCTCTCATTTTGAAATTTTTTGGACATAGATGGCAATGATATCGCGTAAAGTTTTGATTGGCATTTTCATCTATGTTGTGTATTAGGCACCTGTGCATTTTTAATATATTGGCATCAATAAACTGTAAGCCACAAATGTTACATGTTGTGTTTGTTTGTACCAATGTAGCTTCGGACTTAACGTAAACGGGTTCAATACCTTGAACACCCTCCTTATTTCTTGATATATCAATAACAGGTATTGGGTTTACTGAAATGACTGGTAATTTAGGATAAATTTTCACAAATTTAACAGGAGGATTTGCTGCAGATGACGGAGTTTTATTTTTAACCACTGACGTTTTAGGTTTCTTCAGCTGCGTTGTGGTTTGATTTTGCAAATTGCATTTATCTTTCGGAGCTGGTACTCTATCTTTCTCTTCAACTGCCTTGGTCAATAATTTCACATGGCTGAATAAATGTATCGTTAGTTTATCTAAGCCAAACACTTCTTCTTGACACACTGGACACAATATTTTATTTGTTGACACATGTATAAGTCTATCCCTTAATGATTGCACTGAGTCAAAAACACTAGTATGTGAACAAACAGGACAAGGTAAAGATGCTGCATCAGCACTCATTTTAACCAGAAAAGTCTCCTTTAATAATAACGATATACGATAACTAAACAGTGTTAGCACATGCTAGTACGATAGCGTGAAACTAAAGCTCTGCTGAGTTATTTTTGGATGCTACGTAGGTACTTAATCTATTGGCGGCATTTCAAGATGTTCTATCAAACTAATCATTAAAGTTAGCAAATTATACACTTCAATTTGAGAAAATGAAATGTCTTTTTTTTATAATATTAAAAATGTAAACCAAACGAAGTAGGGAATTGAATGTGATAATATTCTTTGTTACCACATAATTCAAACTTACGAAGTGTAGACCAGAATATAATGACTTTGCAAACTTTTACCCATGATTATTATTTATTTTTTATAACAAAATACCCATCGTTAATAGTATAAATAAAACAGAAGAATTAAGTTAATACCGGATTTATCGGAGTTATAAATTGAAAGAAAAAATTGAAAATGATTCATGGACCGTACTTGAGGAACCTTGGTATGTCTTTAAAAATATATAGTGTTTGTTTGAACAAAATATAATAATACCATTTTATTATTTTAATTCCAGAAAACCGTAATTTGTCATTTATCGTAAATGTACGGTTTATATAAAACAACATTGTGGATTGCATTTCGCACGTCTTGTCATTCTTTTGTTTTGAGAAATGGCGGTGAATTTGTTTGTTATTGGCGATGCCTAGTGATTATAAACACATTTTATGATATCGATTTAACAATCTCTTATTACTTTGTTTACGTAGTTTTGGCTAGCTGGCTTAGATTTTTATATATTTATTTAATTTATAAATATGACTTCAACGTCTGAAGGAGGAAAGCCTCCTGCCTATATGGCCCAACTTTTAGAAGCACTGGGTTGGAATCAGGGGACCAGGATTCCTCTAGCCAACCCAGCTAACCAAGAACTAGAGACTCAACTTATTAACAGGTACTCAATAGTATAATATAACTACACACAGGCCACAGCACTTCTTTTGAACTGTAACTTATAAAACTTTATAATATTTACAGACAACAAGAGTTACAGCGCTTGAAAGAAGCATTGGTTTTGCAAAAACAAAAGCGTGATGATCTCAACGGTTACAAAGAGCATGTACATTCGGAATACCAAGAGAATACTGTGAGTAATATGTTATTTTTACATGAATTATTTCTTATAATAACAATATTTGGTTATCCTATTACATGTAGTTTGGTCTTAATCCAAATCCAACACTAATGTCATTCAGGACAAACCGTTACTGAACAACTTATTTTAATAAACTTTTATTAAGCTTATTGTTAATAATTTCAGCGTCTGCTGTTTGCACACAAGCAGCAGATGGAACAAGAGGTGAAACTCCGCCAGCTGAGTTGTAATGAAGCTGACAGACTGGATCGAGATGTTATTGACTCTCATAAGCAGAGTGCTGATATCAACAAGAGAATTGACAGGCTTCAAAGTAAACATAAATAATATATGTGATTTTTTAAATTGAAATGAAATTTGTTTAGTTTTCTAATTTTTATGGTTTGCATCATACATATAAAACATTTGGTCTCATAAGTAAATTTTTACACTCTACATACATGTATTTATTAATAATGAATAGGGCTGATTATTAATGAAATAATTGCATCATTATGTAATTTTCTTTCTGTTTCCCTTATTTTAACCCTAATACAATGTTGTACTTCCTATTTATTTTCTCACTTGGTCAATGTATTTTATTTTTAAATAAACCCATCATCATCATTCATATCATGAATGTTCTTTTATGGCATATAAATTGATAACTTAAAATTCTTGATATCATTATCATATCATCTTTTCAGGCAACATTGGAAAACTATTAAAAAAGGCGGATAGAATGAAGTCAGTTGTATGCGGTGAGCGTGGGGCTCTGGAGGAGTGGAGAGCGGCCCTCGAGAGATTTGCTGGTGACATTACTGCTATTGAACAGTTCACTAAGCTGGATATTTCTAAAGCAAAGGTAATTATTACAGTTGTATTTCTTGATGAAAATGTTTGTATGCTAATTTCTCTCAAGAGCATGTTATGACCTGCTTATTATAAAATAGCAGCAGAGTCACCAAAAAGCCAAAAAGTTAAGTTTATGTAAAAGTCTTGTAACCCATACCTGTAAATGGTTATTATTTATTACATTTTAATATTTATTATTTTTCATCAAACTCGACAAGGTAGCGACTCGTTTGAGAACCGATGATAGATGAGAAACGAGATAAATACAGAATATTCCATGTCCTTTTATGAAGGTATAAAAAAATGTTATTTAAATTCTGTTTTGCCCCATTTCAGATGCTGGAGACCAAGAGACAGAACTTGAAGATGGAACATGATCGCATGCATGAGAGGCTCGTGCAGCTGATGTCCAACCTTAGTGCTGAGGAACGTGCCTGTGACAGGATCTCAATTCAGGTAGCTTCAAGGCCTGATTGAGATGCTGTTAAGAAGTAATATGCGAGTACCAGTTAGTTGCGGGCCGGCAAGGCTTTAATGCCATTAGTGATTGATGAAAGTCAGCAATGTACTGCAAATAATACAAAATATATATCACAGCCTATATGTTTCTTATCCGGCAATTTGTAGAAATATTTAGAGGTTTCGTTTACAGCTTTGCTAATGTATATTTCCAGGTCATGCAAGGAATGGAGGAAAGAAAACAAATGATGACCATGTGGACGTCAGCCGTTGAAAACTTGAGACAGCGCGATACGGACATCAGGCATATCCGAGAGGTAAATAGCATAATATAGGTACAAAATAATTCAGCATTTTCAAAAAGCTTCAAAAAATCGTAGCAATCTTTTCTCCATGATTTGTATTTTTTTGTAATTACCCGATTAACGAAGTGGCCTGGGCCGATTCAGCCATTCTTGTTTTTGTTTGAAAACCTACTACAGATCTACAGCCTAGGTCCTGAGTCGCCCTATGGTCAATTTTTATAGGACGTGTCACGAATAACGTTTTTCATTCTCTCAGTATTTTTTTCAATATGTGTAATGATTTTTCTTTCAATGACGTCATGATTTCAGGACTACGCAGTGCTTGAAACAGAAGCGAACAACTTGGCGGAGCAGTGCCGCGAGCAGCAAGCGTTCTGCGACCAGCAGCGCGGCAACAACAACGACGCGCAGCGGGAGAACATGTCGCTGGCCTCGCACCTCAGCCAGATACGGATCTCATACCAGCAGCTGCTGGAGATCAACGCCACGCTCGACAGCGAGGTAATCACGTCACGCTACCACAGTACCCGGCCCACAGGAGCAGAGCAGCGTCACGCTTGCAGCTCCGGAAGGCCTGGGTTCTATGAGGACCCCTTCTAGAAGGCTGTTAAGTGCTTACCCCTCATTCCTTCTAATATCGTACGAACGCGTAGGACATCACGTCCATATCCGCCGGGGCCTGTCAGCTGATTGAGTGACGAGGTTCCCTCTCCGTCACCCACAAGCCACACTTGGGTGGTCAGTTGCGGCCCTAATGCCCGGGATACACGAGGCCGTTCATGTGGCCGGCGAAGCTAGTTGTCAGTTGACTCGTAAGCAGTAACCACGTGTTTTGTTTGTTTTTCTCCGCGACGTGTTTTTGAGATTTTAAGATACCCAAACTAAGTACGTCAGGATAATCAGGCGTCATTCGCAAAATACTCTTATATTCGCCTAAATCTTCGTTGCGAAATTCTTCCAAAAGTAAAGCAGATGATCCACGTTCATCTCTTCTTAAAATCCAGGGTCTTGTCCACACCCGTTTCTGTAATTCTTCTTCTAGTTCGTCTAGTGCGAATTGGCACAGTTTTTGAAGTAACTGTTTCAGTCGAATAATGTTTTTTTTTCGCGTGCAGTTCATTTTGGACGTGTGGTCACCTCGGTCACAGCTATAATACTAGCTTAAAATAATATAGCCTAATGTAAACAGAACTAGCATATTCCAAGCCAGGTCAGCTAGCCAAGACAGTTTCAAAGAGAACTAGCTTGCTATCCTAGCTTGAAAAACTAGCCTCGTGTATCCCGGGCATAAGGGAGAACATCGGTTGCGTCCTCGCTCGGCAGTTTCCTTCGCTGCCAACACGAGGTCATAGAGGTGCCATCGCTCGCCAAAGCGCCAAGACAGACCAAATTTTAAATAGAGAAAAGAGTATGAGATTTCTAAAATGGAAGTATTACAAAGCTAAGGAACGACTTAGATCTGTAATGCTTCTTTACCCTTGGGAACCATCAATGTCTTGTTTTTATGTTTAGTTTCTTGGTCGATTTTATTTATGCCTAAAAGGGTCGAGTGCTTTTATACCAAATCTGTAGAAAATTGTTAAATGTTGACCTAACCATATATAAATACAGCTTAAATATGTCAATTTTACTGTGCATTCCAGGCTCAAAGTCTACAGCGCGAGTTGAGCAACATGCGCAACGTGCTGGAGAAGCTTCACATGGAGAACCGCTCCATCATGGAGGAGCAACACCGAAAAGATACCAAACTCAAGGCTACTGAGATTAAGGTAACTACCTGCTGCTTTTTTACCCCTATTGTAATGGAATACAGACCTTATTGCTTTGAGTTAAGATTTTTTATACAAGTATAAAAAAATAGTCTTAATTAGATTGGCTGCTATTGTCAAAGGTAAGTGAAGTACTGAAAAAGTCATCGAAAATATTGCTTTGTATCTCAAATTGAACCTTATATGTAAGCATTACTGTTGCTTTTCTAATACTCTTGTTTGATTACATGTTTGACATATAATAGAGAACTAAGTATAATATACGCTATTTGATATTATTTCAGATTAAAGCTCTCAAAGAGAAGGTGAATGAATCCATGGATAAGTCGAAGTCGTCTGAAAAGCGAGCGAAAGAGCTTGAAGATATATTGAATGTAAGTCATGTTTATTAATTTATCACGATTCACCAACATAACATCTTCACAGTTTAACAAAGCTATGCCATGAGAATCTAATCATAAGAACGATATTATAATTAACTAGCGGGCCTGGTAGACGTTATCCTGCGCCTACCGACTGCAGCGCCACCTACGGTATCCAATTGTATTTTCAAACTGAAATACATTGAAATATACTTACAAAATTAAAACTAAATCGGCCAACAAAAACGGTGTCAAACACGTCATGTTCAAAAAAATTTGCAAGCCTTGTTCCCATTAATTTGGGGTTGGCGCAATGCGAATTTAGCTTCCATTCATCTCTTGTACTCATCATCTCATGACTCACTCCTTTCTTTGGCATATCATCATTCACACAATCCATCCATCTCTTTTTCCTTCTTCATCTGCATGTTAGCCAACATACATATATCATATAATCACGCCTCTTTCACTTGTAGGGGTAGGCAGAGACCACTTCTTTCCACTTGCTACGATCCTTACACACTTTTTTTGCTTTGTCGACTTTCATTATTCCCTTCATACATGCTGTTCGGTTTACGGTATTCTCTTGATGTGGCCTTTTTTCATTAACACTCGCCTTATACACTTTTAACCAAACACTAAATAATATCCCTTATTTACATAAAATGAATGCTATTCTAGGATGAAGAGCGCTACGCGTGTCAAGTGACGACCAACCAACAGCGAGCGATGCACTGCTCTTTCATAGAACAACAGAAGCTCTTGGCTCTGCAGAACGAAGAGAAACTGTTCTTTATGCAACTTAAATGTACGTATTAGTACGCTCATTACCATATAATATTAGACTGTACCAACGAATTCAATGGAGATCATAGTCCCAGGTTCTCTGAAATAGGTGTTTCTGGTAGTCTAGATCTTGACAATATAGAATCATTAATATGTTCTATATTTAAATTACCAATTTGTCATCTCCACCAAGTGGCGTTTATACCGATTTTCATGGTGTGGCTATAGGTCGCGTCACGTAAAAAGAACGCTAACTGTCAAGATGCGCAGAACGCGATTTATCGGTCTGTTTGGTGGTATGAAGTGCGGGGAGGCACGAGCCGCATGTTTGCCGGTGCGCTATTGGTTCGTAGGACGACTTTGGCTTGCCGAATTGTATACTCATGCGCAAACGTACCCTCCCGACCTTCCGCCAGCGTTCTTTTTACCTGACGCGACCTATACCTCTGATGTTACGGGTTCATTCGCCGGACGTGTCAATGCAGAAATCTATTTTTGTATTTGGCCAGGGTCTGGGTGTCTGTGGTTTCATAACACAAGTGCTTTAGCTACATAAAGGAGTCCAGAGCATTGATGTGATGGCATTTATTCATTTATGAAAATCTAGCGGCCCTCCCCGGCTTTGCTCGGGTGCAACGCTGACACCAAATATAACTACACAATCATAAAGTTCTGTAGGGCGAAGCACAGCCTTAGAGGCATTTTTTGGTATAGGCACGCGCCGCCCCGGCCCCCGCGTGACCCTCCGGCCGGTATCGCCGCAACCGCTATGTCCCTACATTTTAAATTTGTAATATCTTCGAAAATATTCATTTAAATTACATGCTGTAAAGGGCAATATTTGACCTATATTGCATGCACAATTTATTAAAGGAACTTAATTGGATAAGGATTAATACTGTATTGATTAAAATCGCTTTTTCGTAAATAAGTAATAAATAAACGATAAAAATGGTTATTGTGGGTTATCCTCAAGAGATAGACATATGCCATCGCGGACTTTTTTGTAGATCTTTTTAAGGTGCACAATACTGTAGTACATTATTTTGATCTATCTCATAGGGTTCAGCCAGCGTTTGCAATGAAAGCGCAAAAATGGGTTAATTTACGACCTTACATTAGAAATCTCTAAGATTATCCGTATTCCTCTACTATATTATGCATGTATTATACACATAAACCTTCCTCCTGAATCACTCTATCTATTAAAAAAAACCGCATCAAAATCCGTTGCGTAGTTTTAAAGATCTAAGCATACATAGGGACAGACAGCGGGAAGCGACTTTGTTTTATACTATGTAGTGATATTTATTTAGATTACAACTACATATTGTGATGAAATGTTCTCTACCTAAGTCTATCTTTCTTTTTAGCATCGAAAGCGGTTGTAAGTAAGCTGGAGTGCAAGCAGCGTGGTATACAAAAACTTCTGCAAACTCAAAAGGAATCTCTGTATAACATTGTAAGTATATATTTTCCAAAATTAGGATCTGAAATAGCCAATCCGAAAATGAGCAAGCATGATGATCAATGCTCGTGCCTTCTCTATATGGGAAGAGACCTGTGCCCAGCTGTGGGACGTTTATAGGCGGGAATGATGCATTATTTAATATACATATTGTTTACTGTTTTGTATATTGTGTTATATATTATAGTGTTACCAAGTGGAGACGGTGGGCGCTCGCGTGGCGCTGATGGAGGGCCAGCAGGCCGAGCGCGAGTGCTCCGCCGTGCTCGTCGAGAAGGAGAACAGGTGACACGACACTTACTCTATATGTAAGAATATAACTATGCAGGTTGTTATATGCTGTACAATCGGCTGTGGTCAGCACCAGAGATGATTTTTAATTTTTTAACAAATTCTTATTGATGTTACTTTTGAGCAAAAAAACGCACAACCCTGATCTAGGACGAGGGTCGGCGCTGATTTTTATGCAACATTCTGTGAAAAGATCAAAGAAGAGGAACTTTGCGACTAAGTAATTAGCCGTATAGTGTACTTCAAAAGGAGCTCTAGATTAAAATTTTTTATATTGTATATTTCTATTTTTCTCCTACAAATAATCGGTCACATCCTTAAAATATGGTAGTTACAGTAGGTGTGTTTACACAGGATGAAGTACGTGTGCGCGCGTCACGCGGCGCGCGTGTCGCTGCTGGAGCGGCACTCGGCCAAGCTGCACGACGACATGCGCAGCATCGCGCGCGAGGTCGAGCACCGCACCGTGGACCACACCAAGCTGGTGATGTATACCTTTATTACTACATACTACATGGAGGATTTACTCCTGAGGAAACGTGGCTAAGCGTAAGCCGTTTGATCGGTTTAACCGATAAGACAGGTTAAGCCGCGCTCGCCGCGGTTGGTCCGTGACCATTTATAACATACCGAGACCCCTCCGTGTTTTGGAAAATACGTTACACAGTAGGTCCCGGCTGTCATACATAGATCTTTGGCAGTCGTTAAGTCAATTCTGACAACCAGTCTTACTATGGGATACTGTGTTTCCCTGTAAAATGAGTTGTAGAGGTCAGATAGACAGTGGCTCCATGTAAAATACGGTATTCAGCTGATCCTAGTATGACTGGTAGCCGACCCCAAAATAGTTGGGAAAAGGCTCGGGAAATGATGATGATAGAAGACTTACCGCTAACAAAAAGGAGGTAATGGTCTACAGAAATCCCATTGGACGTCGCGTTTAGAATTATAAAATAAATATAAAGCATGTTGCGAGTACAGTCAGCAGCACACGACTAGATTACTAAAACAAAATTTAAAAATGAACACAATTTTAAGTACTTGAGTTCTTTGCCAAAATCTCGTATTTCGTATGACAATAGTCATCAAATTTTCATTGGATAATTCACTTATTTTTTTAATAATTTAACGTAAATTAAGCACGAAACAATAGCTTTAAATCGAATGACCTATCGGGAATGCATTATTTCAGAGGCCAGGGTATAGTCACGTTGTCTATTTTTTACAAATATATTACATACTATACAAATATTAGTTAAACGAAAGTACCGGCCTGGCCACGGGACATTCGCCATAGCGAATAATCGCGCGGTGCGAACGGCGAGGCGTCTAGCGACTGAAACAAATGCTTATCAAGCCACGCGGCCCGGCGCGCGGCGATCGACGAAGCGGCCGGCGAAATGTACCGAGCGAACGGCGCGGGTGATGGCGGCGCGGCCGGCGAGTCAAAAAAATACACGAATCGGTACGGCGCAAGCCACGGCGTCGAGCGGCAATCGCGGCGACAAGGGCAATGATCAAACGAGTTTAGTTGTTTTCGCCGCGAATAATGAACATCGAGACTTTTATTGCTGAAATACTAGCGAAGCCAACAATTTGGACCTATTTGGTAACCAGATTTGTTTTCTGGATAGTTTATGTATTTCTCGTAGGTACTTCTTGAGGAATTCTCCATCTATAGCTTGATTTCTATTCAAATCATGTAATCCACAACCTCTTCCAAATATTATGTCTTTAACCGAAAAACTATTAATTTCCAAGCAATATCGAGATAACTTTGATAAAGACGTTTTGCTCTCGGACTTCCTTACTGGTCGCGGCGGCTGCACTGCCCGTGGCTTGCAAACGGTGCCGTGCGAATGGTCGCCTCGGCTTTCGCATCGTCGTTCGCACCGCCGATCCCCGTGGCCAAGCCGTACCTCAGTGTGTTTCTCCATCTTTATGTCCCACACAAAACTCCATGCATGCAGGCATGAACTCTCTATAAGAAAATAGGCTCATTTTAAATACCTAAACACTGCCAAAGCTATTTAACTAATTATGAAGTTATTGTTAACAGCAAAGCCTCCTAAAAACGGCGATGCTGAACGTGGAGGGCGGCGAGAAGGAGATGCGCTTGTCGCGTGACGAGTGGCGGCGCCTGCGCGTGGAGGAGGCGCTCATGCGGCTGCGGGTGGCGCATGCGGGCAGGGCGCTCGCCGGCCTCGACCACACCGCCTTCAACCTGGACGAGCAGCGGCTGCATATCGATGCTGTAGGTACCTTAACAGGAGGCGCTCATGCGGCTGCGGGTGGCGCATGCGGGCAGGGCGCTCGCCGGCCTCGACCACACCGCCTTCAACCTGGACGAGCAGCGGCTGCATATCGATGCTGTAGGTACCTTAACAGGAGGCGCTCATGCGGCTGCGGGTGGCGCATGCGGGCAGGGCGCTCGCCGGCCTCGACCACACCGCCTTCAACCTGGACGAGCAGCGGCTGCATATCGATGCTGTAGGTACCTTAACAGGAGGCGCTCATGCGGCTGCGGGTGGCGCATGCGGGCAGGGCGCTCGCCGGCCTCGACCACACCGCCTTCAACCTGGACGAGCAGCGGCTGCATATCGATGCTGTAGGTACCTTAACAGGAGGCGCTCATGCGGCTGCGGGTGGCGCATGCGGGCAGGGCGCTCGCCGGCCTCGACCACACCGCCTTCAACCTGGACGAGCAGCGGCTGCATATCGATGCTGTAGGTACCTTAACAGGAGGCGCTCATGCGGCTGCGGGTGGCGCATGCGGGCAGGGCGCTCGCCGGCCTCGACCACACCGCCTTCAACCTGGACGAGCAGCGGCTGCATATCGATGCTGTAGGTACCTTAACAGGAGGCGCTCATGCGGCTGCGGGTGGCGCATGCGGGCAGGGCGCTCGCCGGCCTCGACCACACCGCCTTCAACCTGGACGAGCAGCGGCTGCATATCGATGCTGTAGGTACCTTAACAGGAGGCGCTCATGCGGCTGCGGGTGGCGCATGCGGGCAGGGCGCTCGCCGGCCTCGACCACACCGCCTTCAACCTGGACGAGCAGCGGCTGCATATCGATGCTGTAGGTACCTTAACAGGAGGCGCTCATGCGGCTGCGGGTGGCGCATGCGGGCAGGGCGCTCGCCGGCCTCGACCACACCGCCTTCAACCTGGACGAGCAGCGGCTGCATATCGATGCTGTAGGTACCTTAACAGGAGGCGCTCATGCGGCTGCGGGTGGCGCATGCGGGCAGGGCGCTCGCCGGCCTCGACCACACCGCCTTCAACCTGGACGAGCAGCGGCTGCATATCGATGCTGTAGGTACCTTAACAGGAGGCGCTCATGCGGCTGCGGGTGGCGCATGCGGGCAGGGCGCTCGCCGGCCTCGACCACACCGCCTTCAACCTGGACGAGCAGCGGCTGCATATCGATGCTGTAGGTACCTTAACAGGAGGCGCTCATGCGGCTGCGGGTGGCGCATGCGGGCAGGGCGCTCGCCGGCCTCGACCACACCGCCTTCAACCTGGACGAGCAGCGGCTGCATATCGATGCTGTAGGTACCTTAACAGGAGGCGCTCATGCGGCTGCGGGTGGCGCATGCGGGCAGGGCGCTCGCCGGCCTCGACCACACCGCCTTCAACCTGGACGAGCAGCGGCTGCATATCGATGCTGTAGGTACCTTAACAGGAGGCGCTCATGCGGCTGCGGGTGGCGCATGCGGGCAGGGCGCTCGCCGGCCTCGACCACACCGCCTTCAACCTGGACGAGCAGCGGCTGCATATCGATGCTGTAGGTACCTTAACAGGAGGCGCTCATGCGGCTGCGGGTGGCGCATGCGGGCAGGGCGCTCGCCGGCCTCGACCACACCGCCTTCAACCTGGACGAGCAGCGGCTGCATATCGATGCTGTAGGTACCTTAACAGGAGGCGCTCATGCGGCTGCGGGTGGCGCATGCGGGCAGGGCGCTCGCCGGCCTCGACCACACCGCCTTCAACCTGGACGAGCAGCGGCTGCATATCGATGCTGTAGGTACCTTAACAGGAGGCGCTCATGCGGCTGCGGGTGGCGCATGCGGGCAGGGCGCTCGCCGGCCTCGACCACACCGCCTTCAACCTGGACGAGCAGCGGCTGCATATCGATGCTGTAGGTACCTTAACAGGAGGCGCTCATGCGGCTGCGGGTGGCGCATGCGGGCAGGGCGCTCGCCGGCCTCGACCACACCGCCTTCAACCTGGACGAGCAGCGGCTGCATATCGATGCTGTAGGTACCTTAACAGGAGGCGCTCATGCGGCTGCGGGTGGCGCATGCGGGCAGGGCGCTCGCCGGCCTCGACCACACCGCCTTCAACCTGGACGAGCAGCGGCTGCATATCGATGCTGTAGGTACCTTAACAGGAGGCGCTCATGCGGCTGCGGGTGGCGCATGCGGGCAGGGCGCTCGCCGGCCTCGACCACACCGCCTTCAACCTGGACGAGCAGCGGCTGCATATCGATGCTGTAGGTACCTTAACAGGAGGCGCTCATGCGGCTGCGGGTGGCGCATGCGGGCAGGGCGCTCGCCGGCCTCGACCACACCGCCTTCAACCTGGACGAGCAGCGGCTGCATATCGATGCTGTAGGTACCTTAACAGGAGGCGCTCATGCGGCTGCGGGTGGCGCATGCGGGCAGGGCGCTCGCCGGCCTCGACCACACCGCCTTCAACCTGGACGAGCAGCGGCTGCATATCGATGCTGTAGGTACCTTAACAGGAGGCGCTCATGCGGCTGCGGGTGGCGCATGCGGGCAGGGCGCTCGCCGGCCTCGACCACACCGCCTTCAACCTGGACGAGCAGCGGCTGCATATCGATGCTGTAGGTACCTTAACAGGAGGCGCTCATGCGGCTGCGGGTGGCGCATGCGGGCAGGGTGCTCGCCGGCCTCGACCACACCGCCTTCAACCTGGACGAGCAGCGGCTGCATATCGATTCTGTACTTTACCAAACTACAACATGTCATCAAAATTCTCAAACGATTTTTTTTTATTAATAAATATATTCTCGCTTTAATTTCCGTGAATAAAGACCTCCGAATATATTTTTCCGATCTTTGTTAGATACTTGATAAATTCCACTCGCCTCTAATTAAGTATACGAACCTTATGAAGTTCTAAGCAGAACCCCTCAGCTTAATCTCATGATCATTCTTCGTTTGACTCAAGCTATACCTAATATCAAACGGCAACTGTGCTATTCTTTAACAGCCCACATTATAGCTATGTTTAAATACTAAGTTACTACGCATTATTTCTACTCCTTAGGCAATGAACGAGCGTCTGGTAGAAATCAAAGCACGGCGAGAGATGTTTTGCGTACAAAAGCGAGCTCTGTTCGATGACTGCGGCAAGCTGCGCAGCGAAATACGGGAACGAGAACAGCGTATTGAACAACTTGTAAAGCGGTAACTACTTACAGTACAGGATTTAAATAGCTAAGCCTTCTGAAAAGCAAGATTTATTACTGGTTTATATTTCAGGTACGATATATTCATCAGCTCGCTAGGTAGAGATGACTCTGGGCAGCAGCTCTCCGTCACATATTTCAAGATTAAGGTGAGTGTTTGCTTGGCTTTTCATGAGTTTTCAGGCTAACAAATAATGCAAACACAAATCCCTGGTTTCCGAAACATTGACCAACACAAAAATTTAATTAATCACCTGTTATACTTCATATTGTGACCTAGATTGGTCGTCAATCTTTTGGTGAGTGTCGTAATCAGTGGATTCGACAACAGATTAAATTGATCAGGCTTTAAGAAACAGGGGGAAAGAAAATTCGGGGTTCATGGTTGATGTAATTTATCGTGGTGTGTGGCACAGTTCGCGGCAGAGCGTGCAGAGCTAAGAGAGCGCGGTGCAGCACTGGACGCGGACATAGGTCGGCGCGAGCGCGACGTGTCGGCGCTGGAGGCCACGCTGCGGGTCGTGCACGCTGCGCACAAGCACTTCATGTACCACATCTCGCCGCTGCAGGAGGACAGTTCGTACACACACATACTTACATGCGGATATCAGGACCTAGGCCAGATATACACAGATGCACACACACATCCACACAGATACTCACACATGCGGTTGTGGTGAAACGGTACGTGTTACCATCTTCTAGAATTTACTCCAAAAAATTTAAGGAGTATGCAAAATTATTTGCGTAACTTGAAGTTTTTATATTTTTCTACCAATTATTATTTATTAGTTTCATGTCTGACGGCTAGATTTGTTTATTATATGTACATAAACAGGGTTGAGACGACAACTCTGTAAAATTCACCACGTATACTATTCTTGGTTAGTATCCATTCAAAACTGTAAAATACAAATATAACACTTAGAATAAGTACAGCGTACATAACTGGCGTAGGGGCCACTGTCGTCAAGGAGGCGGTCCCCCATAGCGAGGCCTGTCTATTGCAGGGCGGACGGGCCGACCCACGCTATTTTTGCTAGTGGGGACTGCGGACGCTTCCTGCTGTCCCATTTAGAATAACATGTATTTATGTAGGTAAAATGGCTATTGGGATGCTGTATAAATATAAATGATGTAGAAATATAAACGAAAAAGCACTTTAGGATTAAAATTATTCCATGTTCAAATTATTATATATGAGAGTGTTATCAGTTCGAATATATTTTTCACCGGCTTCTTAAAAATAGTATTCTCTGTGTTTGACTGTAAGTATTATTTTAAACGACTAAACTCTAACTCTGCAACTTAGCACCAGAGATGGAAGAGCTGAACGGCTTGACAAAGAAGTACTACGAGCTGCGAGACGAGCTGAAGGTACTGCAGGAGCGCATCGCCAACCTCGAGCAGTACCTCGCCGACGGGTCCGCGCGACTGACACTCCTCACTGATAAGAACAAGCAGCTCAATGCTCGCCAGTATGTGGTATTGTACTTAATAGCTACTAAGTAGGCCCAGGCGCCGCTAGCGGGGTGACTCGTCTTTTAAAAGTGATCATTAAAGTATGTATTCAAACCGGTCAGCCCTTTGCCCAACAGTAAGTCAGATATAGGTAAACAAACCATTTGTCTATGAAATTAATTAGAAAATGTCCAGCTGTCAAAACTAACTAGATAACTGCAACGCGTATGCAAAACTTACGTTGAAGAGTATGAGGATTTCGCAACGTCGGTAGTAAAACTATACAAGCAATATGGTAATATAAACAAGTTTTTGGAATGTGGCTACCAGCTAGATATTCTAAAAATAAATATCTAGGTATCAAAAATATTCTGAACTGAAGACCTTTAAAGTTTTGCTACAGAAACTTCTCAAAGTAGTTGAATGACAATTTTGTAACTGCTTTAATGCTAACTATGAGGACATCCTTAGAACCGAGATAGAACAAGAACTGGAATTCACTCGGGACAGAATGCAGCGTCAGGAAGTACACCTTAAGAACGCCACCGACATCGCCAAGCACAACGCCAAGCGAGCCAAGAAACTCATGGAAGGCGTCGATGACTGGCGGTTATTCCAGGTAAGTAGAATATTGATTATTTTAAGTTTTAATTATCCGGTTACATGGCCTATAAAAACAAATTGTTATTAGATAAATATTACATGTTATACACATATTGTACTAACAGGATCCGAATTTTGTCTGCAAAGATTGAATTGCTTGGAGCTGTCTTGTTTCGGTTTTCATGGTTTCAATCTCCATACACAGATATTCTGTTCGTCATAGAATAAGTCTAATCGACCCCAAAAATCGTCTTGAGATGGCATCATCAACTTCCCTACACTTCCTACACTATTTGTGTGTGGCATATGGGACAGGGATATGGTCATTCATAGATTAGAGCGACTCGACAACAAGCCCGGAAGTTCAACCACGTTTACTAAAATGACAGACGTTAATTTATGAAAAAACACTAGGTATATACATGTAACAATCAGCTCTGACTAATAACAAGATAAAACGATACCTACTCACGATGAAATCATCTAAAACTGCCCCGATAATACCTAAATGCCTACCAAAATAAAATGTTCCAATTAAAAGATAAGCTAGTCTAGCAAGTACCCAAAATTGAGGAAGATAGCTATTTAAATTCAACCCGAGTGACGAGACTAAGTAGGTTTTAACAATAACAACATAAACTATGGCTTCCTTTCGTCGTGGATAGAGGGGGTTCGGTGTTTTCGTTTTACATAATACTCTCCTAATACCGAATTCTTTCATAACTTCGTTGAGTACTGGCTGCGTCCGACGGAGCCACCTGCCTCTTTATCAAGATGTTGTATAGCCAATATATTTCAAACAGCCTACCTAAAGAGACTATATAATGCAAAAATCCTTTTTCAAATCCGATTCAAGAAAACAGTTTACTCACATACACTTCTACCAAGCCAGCTAGTTTTCTGAATGTCCAAAATCCTTATGTGCTTCTAATGTAAAAAGTAGTAGTGAGACGACTGGTCTTGGGTCTTGGGAGCGACAAGACCGATAAAGCTTTCTCTACACTGATGGCTTGTGGAGGATGTCCGAGCTTAGCAATAATAATACCATGTCCAGATGGCGCTCTGGAACCGCGACTACTCGGAAGCGACGCAGAGCGCTCTATCCGCGCTGATAGAGACGTGCAGCCAGACGCCGGAGATGAACACGCGGTTCGCGGCGCTCATCTCCACCACCGACGTGCAGAGCCACGTCGCCAAGAACCAGCGCCGCCTGCAGCTCATGATACAGAAGTCAGTTCACATTGTTCATCAGACGGTTAACTAAATACTATGATATGTAATTAAAGAACATATTGAAATGCAAAAATACTTGACATAGTTTGTGACCATCCGAAATATTATTTTACTACAATAGTCGGATTATAAAGGCGTCATGTTTCTAAAATCATCTCATAAACACGCCTACGTTAGGAAAAATAAAGCCCTAGATTATTTGTATATTTGACAGCTTTAACACATTGCTTACGTAAAGATTTAAACATTAATCTTAGGTGCAATGGTGTGAAATAATTATGCATGTTCCTTCATGTGTAAATTATTATACACGTGTTCACACGTCGTTCGTGTAGTTCGGGTAATACTCAACCCACCCTCGTCATCAAGGTCGATCGATCACTCCCGTGCATATTATTATGTTACGGGCAACTTCATTAACGATCATATGGACCCTCAATGTGAATCAGGGCCAAGAGCATCGGTCCAATGAATAAATTTATTATTTAGACCGGGCTATTTAATAAATCGAGGGTTAAGAGTCAGCGAGTTATCACTTGGACAAGTCAGAATTAATACTTTCCTACTTCTAGCCAGGCAAATTTGGTCTCTTTTATGTTCTGATACGCAGACATTGTGTAAGAGTAATTTATATTGAAAAAAACCTAACACAAAAGTACTCTTCATTTCGTGTGTAATTATTTAGCCCCACACCTTATACCTACTCGTTATTCGTACTGACCGTTAAAAGTGGTTTTCTGAAGTTGCCCATAACATGTAGCGGAGAAAGTACAATATACATATAAATATTAAACATAACACATTCACATACATAAAACACAACATGTAGGTAGGTATGGTCTACCTACGTGTACACTGAGATGTCTTTATCCGGTGGCCTTGTTCAGATGTTACTTCTGATTGTATTGACACTGCCGCAGGCGCCCGCCTGTCCTTCGCATTATAAAAAGGATACACGGTTTTTGAATGTATAACTGTGCTTAAATTACTCACGAAATTAATGTTATGTGCATAATCTGTATTCTTATACATATTGCATCCAAATGTTGATTTTTAAACATATATTTTAGGATCCTGGCCGCAAAGAGACCTGGTGATAAGAAGGAATCGTTTGTAGAACTTGAAGGTATTACAGTTTGTTTCGATCTATCCATCATGCACTACTAATTACCCATTTCTATGCCTGGATTCTAGCTTTAGAATCAGCAGGTAGTTAATTATGTTCCATTCATCCTTTATTCATTCATTTCGTCCTTGCACTTATCGATTAACAAAAATAAACTATTCTGAACAAAAATAATTAGTATTGACTCATCCTGGACTTAACATGCCTTTTCATTTGTGCGCAGAATCAGTATTCTCGGAGTCGGTGTCATCCGTGAAGAGCGGGGTCAGCATCGCTAGCGGGTACACGCGCCGCCTCGCTGGCTTCCGCAGACATCTCGCGCCCAAAGTCGAGGAAGATGCGGTACGCACACGTATTACAGCTAACATACAACATCTAGTGGGTCTCTTGAAAAAGAAACACCGTGAAAGCGCACCTGTCATGGTTGGTCTATGGATGGGTGTTCGCTAAATACCCCGAATCCTTGTTCTTCATCAGTCGTTTAGTCATCACAATCTCCTTATCAAGTCTAAGGAAATTCTTATTAGTTCGCTAGTCATTACAATTTCCGACTAGACGAACGTTTCTAAATTGTTCGAGTAGGCAGGGTACATACGTACCTACTAGCCATTCAAAAATATATTAAATAATGCCTATCTAACAGAATTCGTTGAGTACGTATGATACTGGAAGTCCACTACTTAAAAAATAGTTTGATAAAGACTAGACAGAAGCAGAGGTTTGGACGACCAATCTGTTTTAATGAGAAATATAGATTCTGGGTAATTACAAACAGCAGTTAAGCTTGCAATGCGCAGGTACGTAGGGGTACCTATTATATCTATCCGTTCAGATATTGATCCTACTTTACCTATGACCTACATTTTGCATCTCGTTTGACCGTATCTATGTAAAATCGGTAAATGTTCGTACTGTACTTGTATGTAAACAAATTATGTCAATAACAATATTGCTTTTGAAGTGAGGTCGGTAGATGTTTTTGCTGCAGGTCACAGTCAGCAGTGTGAGAAAGTACCATGTGTCTGAGTGTTCGATACGCGCAGGTCAGGGACACTGACTATACTACTTGATGAAACCTACCTATATCGCTCGCGATCAATGTTCCGTTTGCATTATTTTCTCATTTCTTTTGTTTTTATTTCAGTTGGTCGATGAAATTCCTGAAACAGGTATTTTCTTAAAATTTTCTTTTAGCATATTTCCTTTATTTCTTCTTTTACTACGTTATTATTAACAATTATTATATTTCGGTAGTATCAAAGTTACATATTGTTTTCAGCGCGCCGGTCGACCGTATCTCTGCGTGTAATAACGCTTGGCATTGAAGATGCAACTGGAATGCTGATGACAGGTCCCGCCCCAACTACTTCTAGAAGGTCGATCCGTTAACGTGGTGATATCGATTACTTCCAACTATCTAACATTAATGACGATGCTCATTAACCTGCATGTTAGTATGAAAAGTAAATGAGGGTTTCAAATGTAACGGATTCTAAAATCTTAGTTGATTGCTTCTTAATAACGGTGTCGGTTTTAATTACATAAATTATTACTTTTAGCTAGCTAAGGTAAGTTTGGGTGATGGGGTCTCATGCACAAATGACGTGATTGCTTGCGCTTTGTGAATATCAATTTCCTAATGCAACAAAACTGCTCAATTAATACAAATAGGTATGTGGTAATTTATATGGAGATGGTATGCTAGATTTTACAAAAATATCTGGATTTGCACAATAAACGTGATACAAACACACATTTGTTTTATTGACTTGTTAACAAAACTCATGGCTGATTTACATTCGGTTAAGCAGCTATGTTTCATTGGCACTGGGTCGATTATTGAGCCAATGCCGACTTGAGTCTGAACTCTGCAACTCACCCAAATGTAAGTCCGGAGGTTCTAATAAGGAAACCTACCAATCAAAGGGGTATAGAATCACAATATGTATACCAACATAATGAAAATAAAAACTACCATCAATACTTTAAATTTTATTACAACATTTCATTTTTTCATATTTAAGTGTTTTACAGATAGCTTGTCACATATATTTTTTGTCTTTATTATGACTAACACACTACTGGCAAGAAAAAATATTTTATACATACAACATAATCTTTTGTTTGGTGGGACTTTCATTTCAAAGTTATTGTCAATATACTAGATATGAATAAAACACTATTGCGCAATTCACTACAATAAGCATCTGGCTCTACTCTACAGTACCATGTGCTAAATCCAGTAAAAATAAGTACATTCAGTGCTTTAACTTTGATAAGCCTAAGAGTTCAAATACATTAAATAATTTTGATATTTACAAACAAACACCTGTGATATTGTAAATACACAGAAAATGGTAATCTATGTGGCAATTGACTAAGATATCTAAACATCATATACATTCAACTAGTTATTTTTATAAACATCTATAATAATATGTAGAATTTAACACTAATACATATCAGTTATAGATACCAAAATGCTGAAAGTACAAGATTGTAGTGGCAGTTTCCAGCCTCAAGATATTGTTTACTATTTTTTATATGGTATTTCTAAGTGAATTTCACCATGGAATAGTTGATGATCATCTACCTTATGTTATAATAGCATTACTAATTTATTAAACACCATCATGCAAGCTCCAATCATATATATGAGCATTGTCATGTTTCAAAAATCAAATGGTAGTTAAAAACACTAGACTGCAATGTAACAGTATAACTAGATTAGTACCTAAGTGAACTGTGCACTTTGAATCTAGTCAATGCCTTGCATTGGGTGTAGGCCATGGACTAAGGTGCTAATACAGAGGCCAGGATATTTTTTCGAGGCCAGTATAGTATTTAGATTAACAGATATGATGCCTGTATACCGACTCAATAAATATTGTATTTAAATAAATAGGACAAATACATATTACAAAATACAATAAAACAAACTAAACATAACTTTAGATGACCTACATAACTATATCTTGTCTGAAATGAAATCACAAACTTGTATCATCATTATGTAAAAGTAATACAGTAAAAAATATATTAAAACAATTTATAATTTAATAATCAAAACATGAGCCGTTTGTTTCAATAATTAAAATACTAAAGGAATAATACACATCTTCATTCTAACACTGTTGAACAAAATTACTACATACACAAGACAAATCACCATAAATTTAACATTCCTACATAAAAATTTTGCTACTCAACAAAAAGAACACAATAACTGGAATAAGAGCTGCCCAAGCCATCTGGCAAGGGAAATTCTATAGAGAGTAGGCTACGCCTCAAGTGCTTGCGCCGACCCATGCGCCGCACACGACCCCGTCTCACTTCACGCCGCCAATTAGGCCTTTCACCAATTTCAAACAGTGTTAGAATATCAAAGCGTCATAAGTCGGGGAACCTTAACGGATCCTCTACAAAGTCGTCTGGTATTATGAACAGATCTGAAGCAATATCACTACGGAAATCGAATTTTTGAAATGTTATTTTTGCAGTCACTGTCGGCAGAATTGGTATATCAATCTTCACTGGGAATCCTCTGGGCAGTTTCATAGCCACAAATTGACGTAGTTTCGCGAAATGCTTGAAAGGTGCAATCACCTCCAAGACATTCAGAAGCATATCCACACTAAGAGGGAAATCATCGCTCATGGCAATAGTAGCTCGGAAATTCCTAGAAGATTCTTTGTAAACAAGGTCTCGTCCTAGGCTGGGGTACAAACCAGGAGGAGATGATATGTAAGATGGCCAATCTATATTGTTTTCAGGTGGAGGGTTCAGTGACGCACGCCTTGTAGGCTCACCATTTGTATCCAAATTTTGTGTATTTCCTTTTGTTAGACTCTCAATTATGGCTTTGTTTTTCTGAAGGTCATCTGTGGAAAGATGTTCTCGGCGCTTCCGGGACTCTAGTACAAGCCCTGTGATGGTATATATATCACTCCTATATAAGCCAGCAACAGTTTCTTTACGGTCTTCTCGAAATATCCAACCAGACTGAGCCCTCGTAAATGAAATGCCTTTAGTGGACATTTGAGCTGCAAGAATGTCACTTGACATGAGGATATCTACTTCATCTTCTATTTCAGTTTCTGTCTCTTCATAGCGTACTCTCTGGTACACTTTAGCTTTGTTGTCTAAGACTGTAAGAGACTCACTTGGTGGTTTCTCTCCTTGGAAAATAAAAGAAATATCTCCCCTTTCCCATTTCATGTCAGTGAAATCCACCAATGTGGTATCCAATCTTATCCCAGAGCCCGATTTGTAAATTTTGCAAACATCTGATGGTAATATTCTGGAGACCAGAGGCACCCATGAGTGGAAGTCCCACTTGAGCTCCATATAAAAATCTTGTATCTGAGCAAGCGCTCTGATGAGGTCAGGCCTTCGCCTTTCCATCTGTTCACGTGCTTGCTGCTTTAGTTTGCGCACGAGTGATGATATAGTCTGCCGGTCACCGTAGCTGATGGCTTCGGCCAGCGGCGACCAGCCCGCCAGGTTCTTGACTTTGACGGGCGCGCTGTGTGCCAGGAGCAGCTGGATGCACTCCTTGCGCCCGAGCATGACGGCCAGGTGCAGCGCCGTGTTGCCGTGTTTGTCTTTGCGAGCCACATCGTTATTTCTCAGTAACGACGACAGCTTGCGAACATCACCAATAAATATACACTCGTGTAGAGGATACACATCGTCTTCTTCAATACAGTTAGAAATAGACATTTCGCACGATCTGTTATTTCTAAATCATTACTCTCATTGATAATTAATGAAACAGGAACTTGGAATGGAAACAATTTTGATTTTAATCTAATCAAAGAGATAAGAAAACGGCTTCATATTTGGACTGACTTCAGCTGTATTGAATAATTTTCTACTTAATTGAGTAGTTAAAAACTTATTTTTGAAAACATAATATTTACTCATATGTACACTAAACAAAATGATTATTTTCTTTCTTTTACAAAATGTAATGTGTCCATTATCGTTTCCAGATTCTATTCAATACTGAGGAAATTGATTTTAATTTTTAACATCTGGTTGTAGCTGTTACTTTCACTCTCAGGAAAATAGGCGATATACTAGTCTGCTGTCAAAAATAAATATGCCCGCAATGTGAACTTTGCAAAATGGAACAAATCTTGCTACTTACTAAACTTGATTTTACGATCAATGTTATGCGATAAATCGACTTCTCGCATCAGGAAAGTATATAGTCGATTTCCCAGGTATTGATTTTTAGCCATATTTTATTATTTTGCGTTATTGTACTTTGTATAAGTATATAAGTATTTGTTAGGTAAATCTGCAGTAATCCAACTGAAAAATATTAGCTGTTAGCCAAATATTACATAGTTAGTCATTTCTGTAAAATATTTTCGTTTGCTGTTTACTTTATACCGTTTACAGTAAGTTTTGGTGAAAAGTTGTAATAAAATAAAGTATCTCATAATTCAATAGCAGCCATAGCCATCTCCTCCCAATAACCATAACAAAATGATGGGGTAGAGAATGTCTCTATCGCGACTGCTATCGCGGTCTTTTATGATTATTGGAGGCCCGCCATAGTACGATGGGCCTACGCCATTGTAAGAGGGGTAGCTAGTGATCGAGGTAATCTGAAAAAAAGAGAATACAATAAGGTTTTTCATCTTGAAATGTTTCCTTACGCGTATTACTCGGATCGTCTGATTAGTTTCGGACACGATAGAAGTCTTATGAGCTAAGTGACTCGTATTGATCAATATATTAAAAAGACTAGCCTAGGAATCTCGTAAGCACTCTCAAGGATTTTTTCGTCCAGTATAGGTATTCACAATCGCACCATGGCGCTTATCAACAAACGGAAGACCCAACCACGATGCATAAGACGAACAATATACATAAGAATCCCGCAAGCACTATTGAGCTTACAACCCCATGGAAAATCGGTGGCAGCATGCAATTAGAGATCAACCGTCCGCTAGTCTGCGAGCGCAAAGCCAAAGTCAAGCCGAAAGCAAAAGTCTAGGCGCTGCGCGTTTGATGTTTCGGCTACTTCAAGCGCAAAATTGCGTTTATAAAAAGTTGATCGTTAAAGGAGAATAAAATAATTAAAAGCAGTAATTAGGTTAAACTTCGTACTTACGTAGAAGGTAAATAGTATTGAGAGCAGGATTACGATCCTCGATGCCATTGTTTCTGAGTGAGATGTTGTAAATTCAATTATTAGTTTAGTACCAAGTCGTAAAAAAAATCGACCTATTTATACCAGAACTTTGTGTGTTTTCCAAACTAATTGTGTAACTTAGATAGGTTACAAAAATATTTATAGGTATTGCATGGTCAATATCATTATCTCTCTTGAACTATATTATGAGCACGTACGAACAAACCGTTAGAAATAAATTCAAAATATTTTGTTTATTGTGGACCTTTGCCTAGCCATGGACAGTCTTAACGATAAAAACAATATTTTTTGTAAAATCTTAAAGAACCGTTTCCAATTTCCTTCTTTACTATAACTTCTAGTAGTCTAAATAGATTTGGGTGCATGGGGTTTCCATTTGTGGAGACATGAGGTACACTAGCTAAGCTATTTTTAAGAAAATATTTTTTGCGGCTTTTTTCCTCTCAGTGTGTTGATCACGGGACATAATAGTTTAATCCAGTCATAGCTATCATTTCTCAATTTTTATCCGACCACACTACTAAAGGAGGGTTGCAATGTTTATTTTGGCCGCCGTGTACTATTTGGATCCTAGCTAAGATATGGATTATGTTGTTCGTTCACCGATCCTTGGATTGTTGTTTGTGTACCGGTCGTATCTAGGGCATCTTAAGATTTCAGTGAAACGAGCATTTTAAGAAGTTGATAAGAGTGTGAAAATAACGTTTATTTTTACGATTCATAATAATGTTCATCGTAGCTAACTGTCAATTCGGTGAACTAGGTGAACTAGGTGATCTGGAATTTAAAATCCTTCAATGCAATAGGGAATAAATGGGGACCTATCTTTTTTGAAAATCGCCTACCTCCGAGCATCATATACAAGATGCTCACACAACTCTAGTTCATGCTATATCGATTAGATACGAAGGGATAGTTACCTACCACCACAACGCAACATTTGTTTTCCTTGTCGTCCTTGCAAGTGTTTGAAGTAGCCACGCTAGATGGCTCTCATGGCATTGTTTTGATTTGATCGAGTTTGATTTGAAGCGCAGAAAAAAGTTGACAGAATATGCGCGCACCAGTGAAACGCCTTGTTGTCGTTTATTCATTTTTCATAAAAATAGTGGTAATTCACAATGAATATTGATTTATTTATGTAACAGCGAAACTTTTTCTTGTAAACAATATAAGTGTGCATTGTTGGATTCGATTTATATACCGCTGCAACTGAGACTAACTTAGCGCGGTTGTAGTATCAGTTTAGTTTCTAATAAGATTAGTATTGATTGGAAATTTATTTCGTTTAAACTTTCGTGAGCTGTATATAATCAGTTTTAAGTAGTTTCGTTTTGTTAAGACATGATACTGCATTGACTACGACTTAGTTGTTATTGTGACTTATCGGCGCCGTACTATATGAAATACATGAATTGACTGTACAAACTTATCGGCTTATTGCTCCTGAATTAGCGACGGAAATTATCAATAATGTAAGTATTAATTCTTATTGTATGGTGTACCATAAATAATCAAATGGCATTTTATCCAGTGCTGTGGGCACCTGCGTATCTAAACTGAATTCTTCACAAATAAGGTACGTTTGTAGTGCAAATAAACCATAATATTGTATCTAGTTGTTATAGATAAATATGTATATCATTATAATCTACTATTTTAGTGTAAAGTATAAGTATTCAATTATTTATCTTTATTTAGAGCTTTATACTTGATGGTGATTACTAAGGACTTACAACTTAAAAGTTACAGAACTGCAACATAGAATTTAATATACATTTAATTTTATACAATTTTTATATACAATTATTATTATTAATTACATAATATACCTAAAATAGGTACACTATTAAAATAGGTATATTATCCACAATAATGATTGGCATATATGTTTTGGGAAGACCATTCAAGAGTATTGTTTAGGATTCCAAAGAAAAACTGAACTTCTAAAACAAGGGATTTTATATCCTAATTATCCTTTATCCTATTTCAATAAGATTATTGATTAAAGACTAATCCTAGAGTACCTCAATTCTAACTTAGCACAAGTACATTTAAATACATACCAATTTCATTTCTTTGCCAATTTAGGAAATGATTTTAGATATTTTACAAACTAAATAAATTATTATTCATCTAAATTTTTGTCATATCAAACTATGTAAAGTTTTTATCAGAACATTGTGTTTGGTGTCAGAATAACTACATAATATTTTATTGATAGCGCAATGAGTTTTGGTAGGCCCATATACTAGGAAATATTTCCTCATAACTTATTTGGTCGAAATTCATTTATTTATACAAATTGAATACTTAATACTACATAAAAATAATGAAATATAAAAATTTTCAGACTCCCCTGTTTGAAAACGTAATTTTAATTCTTTATAGGTAGCCATTATCCTAAAATCACAACCCAATATTTAAAACAGTATTACCTTAATAATCTCCAGATTTCATATCATAAAATTTTAATAATATACTTTTGAATGATATTAGTCATTTTATTGACATAAAATTAATCTTTAGTATCTGAATATATTCGAAGATAAAATCCATATTCTAAAAAAAGTATAGTTTAGTTGGAAAATTCGTAATCAGATTGATAAGAGATAAAGATCACCAAATAAATAAAGGAAAAGTAATAAACTCCTTATATAATATTATAATCTTTTTTTTATTAATATGAACTTGTCTTACTTGTCTTGCCCGGAATGTTCTGTTAAAAATCTCAGTATGGCAAGGATTTATTATAAGGCTGATGCTATTTGTAGAGCCATTAGATATTGCCATATAAATTTACGAGTTTCCTTTGACTCAAAACAATAGTTGTTGTTCAGGTAAACCATTGTCAAGTTATGGACAGTTATTGGACATTATTCTCATGCATATTCTTAAGTACCCATTAACACGCTCTTATAATGTTTTATTTCTTATATATTACTACCTTATGAATCATCTGAGCTAGGAAAACAAAACAATATCTTGTGCAGAATTGTTCTTCACTGATAAATAAATAAATAAATAAATAAATTCCGGGACATCTCACACACGGTTGTTTGATCCTAAGCTAAGCAGAGCTTGTGTTATGGTAACCAGACAACTGATAAACATACTTATATATTTCTAAATACATACATACTATAGATAAATTACACCCAGACACCGAACAAATGATCATGCTCATCACACAAACATTTGTCCCGGGTGGGAATCGAACCCACGACCTCCGGTTTAGCAGTCAGGGTCTCTAACCACTAGACCAACAGGCCCGTCAACTATATTTCAATATAAGTAGTGTAGATTATTATAGATAGGATACAAGTTTTCTTTGGGTTTAGTAAAGAAATATCATATTTAACAGTTGTCCTAGAAGGAAACAGATTTGAATTATATATTTCTGTTGATAACAAAAGAAATAGAAAATGATCATATGTTCAGGCTGTCAGGAAGATTTGCTTGTTTGTCCACAAACAGATGTCATCATACAAAATAGTTTGTCAGTCTTGAATATGAAAGCTATTTTAAATAGGAATTGTCATGCAAAACTGATATCTTACAATACATGACAATGTAAACAAGGTGGGGTTGAGAATTTTAAACAAGCAATTTACATAAAAGTTTATCTTATTCCATTTTGAACATTGCATTCAATATCAAATGTTATATTTATTTATTAAATTCATGTAGGTTTACATAGTAATATTCTTAACTCAGAATGGATGGATTTTATTTCTGTTTTTGAATAATATTTAGTTTTACTTAAGAAATATCTATTCATTAATAAAATTTTATGACAACTTCTTAGCAACATGTTTTTTTTTTTTACATTAGTCAAGTAATGATTATAAGTTCATTAAAATAGCTATAGTTTTATTGTTTATTTACTAACATTAAGCTAAACAACATAATTCAGTATTTTCTAGCTAGGTGCTCTAAAAGCTAGGCAGTAAAAAACTGAATAAATTAAAAATGTGGGTTTGTTCCTCACACCTTTTTTTATAAGGATAAAAACTTATAGTTCCCTTTTTTTGGATAGCAGTATTTCATTACGTCAGTGAATACCTAATTCACTGATGTATTTCATAAATTTTCATAAGCACGCATTTCATCGTAAATACTGTAAAGTGGAAACTAGAAAGCTTTCCACATATTACAAAGCTTCTTGTTTCAAGTCTTGCTTCAGTGAAACTTTTGATTTATATGTTTTTGTGTAAAATACTCCAGGTACAAGACTGTGCTTATTTAAATAGGAGAACATTTTCTATTAGCTTCAAACTCGACCGTTATGGTTGGGTCTTATAAAGTTTTAATTAAAGTTATCATAGTTCGATTGAGTTAAGCGATCTGCACGTGAGACACGAAACCTACGATCAATAAAATACAGTATTGTGTATAAAAATAATATTAGGCCTGGCTATCCGCGTGTGTATTCGTAATTCGGGTTTCCCGAATATATCCTGTATCAGTCGATTTAATAGGTTTAATAGATATATTTTGTGTCCTCAAACGTAAAAAATAAGACTCAAGTGCTTTGGTATAAAACACACAATGATAATATTTTTATTTACATCGCATCTTGGTCTTTTGACCCTTTTACACAAGTCCAGTGCTTTGGGTTTCTTAATAAATAATATACGGGAAAAGGTCATTGCTTATTTCGTATTCCTACAGGTTTTATTGTGGATCTGTTAGGTTCTTTATTGTAGCAAAGATTGCGGTATTTTTATACTCAATATTTGGATTTTTTATGTTAGTTTAGTTTATACAACATATTGACATCGGGGACAGATTTGAGCCTTATCTCGGCATAAATAAAGGGTTATCTTCTACAATAACTTATCAGTACTTGTTTTCACATCGTCTCTGTCAGACTGACAGTTTATTATAATGAATTCTATAGTGATATTTTAAGATTGCACCTGTGTAACTGTGTGTCGGCAGAACCAGTTTCAGAGAGAGGAAATAAGACGTCTGTTCTTGTATTTGGTCGTATTTTTCTTTTAAAATCAGTGTTTTATTCAGATTTGGGTATATCGAGTAAGTTATTTATTTTGTTTTCATTTATAATATGTGGTTACTGGTTAGTGATTGTTTGTATGTACAAAAATGCCGTCACATGCTCCTAGCCAATGTGCAATCGCTTGCTTGTAACTTGAAGGACTTGTAAATACTCCGCGTATGTTGTTATTGTAGATTTAAACTCGTTTATATTAAACATGTTATTGTCCATAACTTAAAATGTTGTATTCGTTTCAAATACTTTTGTTAAAAGATATCGAAAACTATTATTTTGGTTGTTTATGTAACATAAGTGTTGCTAGACACCGCATAAATATACATAATTATTTATTATATCACATTTGTATTGCAAGTTTGTTTGCGAACCAGACATCGTCCGGCGCGACATATGGGTTGATAAAAATATGTTATTGATTGTGTGTCACGTTTTAATTACTATAAAAATATTGTTCGGTTGCGTAGCGCAGATAATGCATTTCATACTGTTTCGAAAGTATTGAGATAACTATTTAGGTTACTGTACACTGTACAGGATTCACATTCAACATATTTTATTTATTCAGTTTTATTTTACCAACTAATTTCGACGCCATACATAAAATGCAAACACCAACAGTGTTTCTGGAAAATGTACGGTACGCCTACGTTCGACTAAAATCAATACTTAGGTACTGGATACAGGGATATGGAACAAACGAGAATCCCGTTTAAATTGCAAATATTATTTTTCAAAAGCATCTTCATAACAGGCAGTCGTTATATAAACAAAAATCGAATTTGTTGAATCTTGTGAGAATTAAAACCAAACTCTCTAAGATAGTTTAGTATTGGATAGAAGACCCGAACCAGGCTTTTCAAAAAGTCGTTATTCTAGTAGCTCATAAAGCTTATATCAACGAAAATTATATTACCTACATAATAAATAATTGAGAGATTGTTTTTGAAGAATTATTCGTGGCGACCGGAAAATTTGTACGGAACACTTGGTGCCAGAGTCAGAATCACACTTGTCTGGTTTTTTTATCATTGTCTGTGCACTGAAATAACCCCACTCACTGTGTTACAAACAATATAATATAGCGACCTATTTGTTACACATATAATATTATGTGATCAACTGACAGCTAATATTTTACCACTCGAAAAGGTATCGAGATATGGTAGAGATGAATGATAGATACTCTATCAACCGGTACCTCATTCGTCATAATCTTTGTTATAGCTGATTCACTGCTAAAGATATCAGGTTCCCTAAATTAAAGGCAACTCAACACTAATCACTGCATAGTTCTAGCACCGCGGCTAATTGTAGAGGGGTTTAAAATCTAAATGAATTCTGAATCATGCCTGTCTGAATTTCTATGATTTCTATAATGCTTTGTATTGTAGTGAAAGTCTAAACTGATCATGACTGCTAGAGTTCCAGTACATCCTCAACTACCTTCGTTGTTCGTTTTCTTTGTAACTAAACACTGTCTAATAGTTTTGGCTGTAGTCGATGACTTTA